>JAQSUU010000637.1:35000000-40000000 GCA_038087645.1 Saccharum hybrid cultivar R570 | reverse complement strand
CATGGAAGCAGTGCCGGTGTCAAATCTCACTTTTTACTGCCCATCCCAGGATGGAAGATGAAAACCTGTCACTATACGCACCATACCGTGCACTATTTTGCTACTGATCACCCTCGAGGGAGGATACGACAAGGACCGTACCCCACGATCTAGGGGACTCGGCCTTATCCACCCGTCCTTGACCCGTCCTCGACCTGGCCTCGACCCAGCCTCGACCCACCACCGGTCAACAAGGAAGAAAGGCCGACGTGGCATAGGACTCGGAGTCTTTTCACCGTCTCGTCCTCTACGTCACCGTGGTGTCCAGGGATGGCCGGCCATTCCCGGGGCACATCGCTACAGCCACCCCCACAGGGATCGACAAAACTTCACCTCAAAGGCACCCCGGCGTCCCTGCCTCCTCTTACCCTATAAAAGGGCAGGCCGGGGCTCCAAGAAGAACAACAAGAAGAAAGAAGAACAACGAACAATGGACAACAAAAAAAACCAGTCTTCATCCCACCAAAGAAGATCAACATCTCAAGCAATCTCCTTTGTACTCTCACTTTTTCTTTGAGACCTGGGCTCAGTTCCCTCTCTCATAGCTTGTAACCCCTACGCAAGCACTTAGGTGCAAGGAAATACAATACTCCCTCCTCCCCGCTGGACGTAGGGCCTTCTTTTGCCCGAACTAGGATAAATCTCCGTGTATCCTCCTTGCATCACCATCTAGATTAGGGACACGCAGCATTTGATTCACTCGTTGGCTTAGGACCCCCGCAGGACCAAACGTCGATAGTTGGCGTGCCAGGTAGGGGGACGCTGCGTGCCAACATCGTCTTCCCGCCATTTTTCTGGATGGCTGACCCCGAACGTCCGCTCCCGTTGGCCACGGTGATCTGGTTTGGGAGTTTGGAGTTCATGTCGCTTGGCCACGGCTACGACATGGTCCTCCTCCCGCCCAGGCACCCGACCGACAGTGACCACGAACTCTCCCAACCTGGGGGAGCCCTGCGCCGGTATCGTCACTCTCGTCAGGCACGCGCCGCCAGGGGACGGCGAGCCCAGCGCAACCGCCGTCATCGCCTTGCGGAGGGTGACGGTATTCCCCGATTCGACGCCTCTCAGCCAGACGCTGACACAAATTTCCTCACTGAGGATCTGTGTAGGATGAGCTTGGCTGAGGGTAAGATGCTGACAGGGAGTCCCATCGCTCTACCGCCCGGTGCAACGCCACCACCACCCAGTTCGACTACGCCGGCACGAGGAACGACGCTTTCATCAGCATTCCCATTTGGACTAGACCCGGTTGCCTGGGCGTATGCTTCTTCTGTAAGCACCAGTATGAGCGCTTATGAGGAACTCCCCAGACACCATCTACGCTCCACCCTCGACCTCGTTGCATCCACACCAGCTTCTGAGTACCTGGACTCCACGGAGACCCCAGAGATGGAGTTCCGTGCAACTGCTTCTCGACATCACGACCCTAGAGACGCATGGCCTCACATGCACCCGTTGTACTACTATTTCAGCGCTCCAGACTCTGACTCTGCCGATGACACCTACGACCCGACTCACGAGTGCTTCAATATCAATGGAGCTATCGCGTCGGATTCGGAGGATGAGGCAGCCGTTGAAGGAAGGAACACGCCACCTCAGGTCGAGCTCCCTGCTGAGCGGGATGAGGCTCAATTCCTTGTGGATCAAGGAATGCAGCTCGAGCAAATCCATGAGTTGCAGGATAGGCTCGACGTGGAACGAGAACACTTACGCCTACTTCAGCAAACCCTCGAGCAAGAGCGCGTGGCACGCGCACATGGTGGAGGAGCTCGAGAGAGAGCTCGCGACGTCAATCGTCGCATCATCGAGGATCGGGCAGTCGAGCCCCTGGTTTTCGGTCGAGCCAGCCAGAACGTGGTCGCAGCCGCCATGCTCCTTCGTAACATGCCTGAGCCATCGAACCTCGAGGCCCGTCGGGCCCGCGATGAAATCCGAGGACTCCTCGAGACCGCTGCCATGCAGCAGGCCGAGAGTTCTGCCTCCAGGCGACACGGGCTTGCCTCAGAGCAACCCGCGGAGCCCTCCCGTTAGGAGAGAGAGGCCTCGGTTCATCTTGAGCACGCCCAATGGAACAAGGCGGTCTCTGTCCACGAACGCATCGTCGACAACCGTGAACCTCAAGATGCCCGTGACAACATCATCGAGCGCTGGAGGCACAAACATGGTGACGGTGCAGCTCGAGGCTACCACGAGCATAGAGGCGGGCGCTACGACAGCTTAGAAGATCGAAGCCCTTCACCCAAGCCACCGGGTCCTCGGGTCTTTAGCAAGGCCATTCACGAAACGATACTCCCGGTTCGGTTCCACCCCCCACGACTCTTACCAAGTACAACGGCGAGACCAAACCCGAACTTTGGCTCGCTGATTTCCGCTTGGCCTGTCAGTTGGGTGGGGCCACCGATGACCGGGTCATCATTCGATAACTCCCCTTGTTCCTATCAGACATCGCTCGAGCCTGGCTCGAGGACCTCCCACCTCGACAAATCCACGACTGGAACGACCTCGTGAGAGTGTTCGAGGGGAACTTCAAGGGAACCAACATGCGCCCCGTCAACTCATGGGATCTTCGAAGCTGCAAACAGAAGCCGGGTGAATCCCTCCGGGATTACATCCGGCGTTTCTCCAAGCAACGCACCGAGCTCCCCAACATCACTAACTCTGACATCATCATGGCTTTCCTCTCTGGTACCACCTGCAAAGAGTTGGTCCGAGAGTTGGGCCGCAGCACTCCCATCACTGCCAACGGGTTGATGGATATTATCACCAACTTCGCCGCCGGTGAGGAGGCGGTTGGTGCCATCTTTGGTGGTGATCAGGACAAGGGGAAGCACAAGGAAGAGGATCCCACGGGCTCCAGCCGGGGCTCGAAGAGGAACAACAAGGGACGACACAAGCTTACGCCACCGTGGGAAGGGCCATACATCATCGCGGAAGTATTGAAGCCCGGCACCTACAAACTACCGAACGAGAAAGGCAAAATCTTCACCAACGCTTGGAACATTGAACAGCTACGTCGCTTTTTTCCTTAAAGCCTCGAGGCTCTGTAAATTGTTTCACAATCTCATAAATAAAGAATACAGCGGTGTTCAAAGCATTGTTTTCATAACATCCAGGAAGGATGGACCCTGTTTTCTTAGAGTCGACCCTCCCTCGGGGGCTACAAGGGGGAACCCCCTGTCCCCAAAAAACTCGCATTTTTTCGAGCTTCTTCAAAAAAGAGAACTGTCACAAAAGTCGACAAGGCCGCAAAAGCACCCTAAGGCTCAAGGGCCGTTGAGCCGCGAGATCACTTACGCCTCCGAGGCTATGGTACCTCCACTCACCCCCCATGCCAAGGGGTGCAACCGCGCGCTAAGTAGACCTAGTAACAGTTCATGACCTTGAAAAGGCTCACATTCCCGTTCGCTTTGAGTCAAGTTCTTACACGATCTGCAAGGCCGCAAACGCACCCTAAAGCTCGAGGGCAGTCGAGCCGCGAGATCACTTATGCCTCCAAGGCTACGGTACCTCCACTCACCCCCTTACGCCAACGGGCGTAACCGCGCGCTAAGGAAATCATGCGAGAACGTGATTCAAGCGACAAAGGGAAGAAAAAACTCAAACAAAAATTAACGATCAGTACAAGTTTACATCTAAAATGTTTCAAGGCCCCTGAGGCCATCACAACCAAAGTTATGAATACTAACTTATTACACGGGCCTTCATGCCCAGGTTTGGCTCACATGCCCTCGTCATCAGCAGGCGGAACCACCTCGACCTCGAAAAGCTTGGCAAGGCGACTCCCAGGCTCCTCAGCGGCCTCGATCAGGGTCAGGCAGGCGACTTCATTCTCCTCGTCCATCCGGTCTGGATCCATGATGAAGCCATCAGCGATGAGGTCCATGTCATACAGGAACCCAGACCGAACGACCGCCATAGCCCTCTTCACGCCGTGATGCAGCCCGCCTCGTATCCTCTCACGGACGAGGCGGCCCAGCGCCACCATCCGATGGACAAAGGAGTTCCCCGGTGCGTCCTCCTCGGTATTGACATCGGGCTCGACCCCCAGGCCGTCACACACCAAGGTGATAGTGCCCTGGAGCAACTGAGTCCGCCCGGCCCCGGCCTCGAAGAGGTTCTGGAATGAGGTGGCCGTCGCCTGGGCCGCATGCTGCTGCTTCTCCAACTCTGAAACATAAACACTGAGTTAGCGCAAGCCAGGGACCTCGACGCCAAGGCCAGAACATAACAAGAGGATTACCCTCAGAGTGGGTCTGCCAACCCACGACCTCATCGCGCAGCTCCCCGCACATCTTCTCAGACGCTCGAAGAGCCTCGTCCTTGTCGTGGACCGCCGCCTTCAGCACCTCAATTTCCTGACCGGCGCCCGAGAGAGCCTCGTCCCTCTCTCGGACCGCCCCTGTCAACATCACAACCTCGTCCTCCAAGGTTCTAACGCGAGCGGACGCCATCCCAACCTAGACATTGAGGGCATCGCGCTGACCACTGACTAAGGCGATATCCTCCTCGAGCTCCTTCACACGCGCCAGCAGCGGTGCGAGGTCCTCGCGAGCTTTAGCCGCCTCCTTCCGAGCCCTTGCCACGTCTTCACGCGCCTTGGCCTTGGCTTCCCGAGCCTGCACCGCCTCCTCCCTAACCGCCGCGTGGGCAACGCAGAGCTCGTCCGTCTCGGCGCTCTTCTAGGATAGCCGCTTGTTGGCTTCCTCGACCAAAGCCTGTTGACGGGCAAGCGCCGCCCACACGCCACTCTCATGACGAATAAAGAGCGATTTGCGGTGGGAACGCTCCTTGAGCTCCTGACCACAGTTAAAACCCAAAATCAGAACCAAGGAAAAGGGAAGGATAAAACGCAGGGAAAGACTAACAAACCCGGCTTACCTCGAAAGCCTCCGACATACCCCGCACCAGGGTATCCGAGACCATGTGCAGGGACTACAACGAGTGCTTTCGGAGTCCCTCGAGGTACTCCCAGTGTTGCACCTCGTCCTTGTCATCGAGCGCGAAGAAGGGCTCAGCGCTAGGGTTGGACATGTCCCTGAACTCAAGGGTCGACCGGCCCCAGCGCGGAAGCTCCTCCTCCGCCCGCACAAGCGCCAACCCGACATAGTCAGGCCACCTGGCCGATGCCTCAGCTAGGTCGTCCCCCAACACCGTAGAGGTACCAGGCCGATATGAGGCCTCAGCCGTCTCGACGTCCGCCTTCTGCTTCCCTTTGTCAGAAGGAGAGCCGTCGACGGTGAGGTCAATCAGGGCCGGGGTCGACCCTTGTGGCGAGGCTGGCGTCTTGACTGCCGGCACCACCGCCTGTATGATGGGCGGTGGCACGACCGCCCCCCGTTCCGCCTCAACCACCGGCTCCGCTGGCCGGTCCTGCTGTGGCTGCGGCTCTTCCCGCGCCGGTTGCAACACCGGCTGCACCGCCTCTTGCCCCGCCTCTGGCAGGGCCTCCATCACCTCCTTCGACTTTTCAACATCCGCCCGCCCCGCGTCGTAGACGGATGTTCCAGCCTCAGCGGCCTCGATGGTCGCCTGGGTCATCACGGTCGACCCAGGCTCTGACCCACCAGCGCCAGGCACCTCGAGCCCGGCGTCGCCCGGGACTGCCTTAGCCGGCCCTGACCCCTGCACAGCGACATCAAAACCGGCGACCTCCTGGGCGCCTGCCCCCGTCTTGGCAGCCGCCTCCCTCAGCCTAAGCCGCTCCGCCGCAGCCTGGTACTTGGCAACCCAGGCGGCGTCATCGGCCGCCGTCCGCATCATCAGGGCGGCGCCCGACCTGAGTGCCTTGACGGGAGTCAGACCCGCGAGCTCCGCTTTACGCTTACGGCTGAGTGACAAACAAACGCGTTAGAACAAACAACGGGATCACCAATGACAGGAAAACAAGATGAAAAACTTACCCAGATAGGGGAACCAGGGGCCTAGACCCCGGCGGGCCCAAGCCACCCAGCGGCACCTGCGACGGCCCTACCGTCGAGCCTCCTGTCGGCCGGGTGCTCCTCAGAGCCCGGGCTAACGGGGCATCGGAGGACCTTTGCGCCGCCGAGCCTAGTTGGCCTCGGGTCCTCACGCCCGTCGACGGCGCCCCGGATTCTGACGCCGACGCCGCTGCTCCAACCGCCGGCTGAGCTCGAGGCGATCGGGCTCGCGAGAGCGGCGCCACCGACCCCTCTTGCAGGGCCCCAGACGAGGTAGCTCCTCTCGCTGAAGGACCCGCTCCAGCCCTTCTCTCTCCTAGCTCTACCTCCACCTCAACGGGCGCTGAGGCTTCCCTCAACGCCTGGGAGGTCGACCCCCTAATGGGCTCCAGCAGGGGCCGTACATTGGGGAGGTGCGCCAGAGAAGTCGCGGTATCATACCGCGACTCGGCGTCGTCGTCGCCGCTGTCTTCGTCCTCCCCCGAGATCGTCTCAGAGGGAGACTCCTCGAGCGGGAGCCCGTCGAGGCTCTATTGGCGACGGTGCTTCTTCAACGCCTCCTGCTCGAGGGCCTTACGGACTTGATGCTTCTTGGCAGCGTCTTTCTCCTCCTTCTGGGCCGCCAAGAGGCGTCGAGCCTCCCAAGTGACCTGATCTTCCAGAACTGGCGGCCGTGTTTCCTTGACCACCGACAGATCCTGCACACGGGCCTCGACCGAATTAGTCGAGGGAATCTAGAAGCAAAAGAACTTAAGACTATCAGAGATAACACTCACGAGGGGCTTGAAACCTTGGGTGGGGCGCATCGGGACCCTGTCGATGTCCTCCTGCCGGAAACTCCCCACCATCCACCGTGCATGCCG
Organism: Saccharum hybrid cultivar R570; assembly: GCA_038087645.1. Lineage (NCBI taxonomy): Eukaryota > Viridiplantae > Streptophyta > Magnoliopsida > Poales > Poaceae > Saccharum > Saccharum hybrid cultivar. The sequence goes on along the minus strand of JAQSUU010000637.1, from coordinate 39,993,180 downwards.
GGTGACCTCGTCGAGGGGGAGGGACTCATGCGACATCCGGCTCCCCTCCAACGACGCCTCCGGCGTCATCCCGTCGAGCCGGAGCCACCGCTGCGTCAGCGGCAGCACCCTCCAGCAGTGGAACGCCGTGGCCACCATCCCCGCCGTCAACCCACGCTGATGGAGTCTCCTCAACGCGTCGAGGAGTGGCTCCAGCTTCAGCTTGTCGTCTTCAACAACGCCGTACGTCCAGTTCTCCTCGCGCGACATCAGCACCTTGCCGGAGAACTTCGGTAGCTGGTCGCCGTCGTTGCGCAAGTAGAACCAGCCATCGTGCCAGCCGCTGTTTGATGAAATCAGCTGTGCCAGGATATATTGGTCGCCTCGACCCAACCAAACTTGGAGGGTGCAGCTCCCCGCATGCACTACGCGCCGCACTCCTCGCTCACCCGCCTTCTTGGTGAAGTGTCCCGCCCTGAAGAGGTGGAGCCACAGATTCCATTGTGGCTCCATCCGCAGGTATCTCTCGCAGACCACCGCAAAAATGGCAGCCTGCGAGATGGAATTGGGGGCGAGGTGGAGCAGCTCCACCTTGTAGTAGTGGAGAAGCGCCCGCATGAAGTGGCTGGCTGGCACGCCGAACCCCCTCTCATGGAAGGCCATGAAGCTCACCATATAGCCTTCTGGAGGCGCCGGTTCCCGGTGGTCGGACGGTGGCACTCTCCACTCCGGCTAGGTCCGGCTCGCCCTTGGCCGCAGAAGCCCATCGCGGACCAACTCTTCCAGCTTCCTCTCTATCACCGAGGAACGGGCCCAAGCATCCACAGGGAGGATCTGGCTCTTGCCCGCCATTGTTGTCGGAGAAACGGCGCGCGGCAGGCGAAGGAACGACGGCGGCGCTGGACGGTGGCTGAAGGGCGCAAAGAAGGCAAAGGGGGCGAAGAAGGCAAAGAAGGCGAAAATGCAAAGGGCCTGTAGGGGTAAACAGAACTCCGGGCCTTGCTCTTATACCCCGATGGAACGCCAACGGGTGGGCGAAAAGGTAGGAGCAGTTTTCACATTCAATGACCTTACCTAACCGCTCCCTCAAAATCCGCAGATATGGGCACGTGTCCGCCATACACTCCATAACCGTCGCACCATGCCACCCACTACCGCGCTGATCTCGCTTCCCCTCCCGAAAAGACACGCCCAAAATGGGCAGGAGAAGGATCCATGGACGGATATTCCTAGACACATGGGTAACGGGCTCCGAGCCCGATATAAACCTCGAGGGATCGAAAGCTGGCCCTTGACCAGGGTTCGACAGCTGCCCTCGAGTAGTGGAGTCAGGGACGACTAGGGACGCGCCCATACAAGGCCAGGGCTCGAGCCATGCTCTCGAGGCGCCCCCAGACGTATTCGAGGCTAAAAGAGAGGTCGACGAAGGAATCCCCTCGGAGGGAGGCATCGAGCCCTCGAATCCTATCGCAAGGAATCGAGATCCACACGACTACTCTTTGGCATCTTTGAGAGCGCCTCCGTGGCCGCTAGCCGACTCCTACCAAATGGAGCACGGGCTCACACTCGAATTCCCCGTTAACAGCTCACCGGAGACCGTCAGAACTCGCCCAACGAGGGTAGTACGACGTTCCCCACCCCTCCTCCTTTTTTCCTAAAAAGGGAGCGTGAGGGTCGAAAGGATAAAAGACGACCAAGACTCTGATCGACGTCACGCGCACGAGGCTCGGGGGCTCGACCGCAGAAAGCCAAACTTCGAACAAAAGAAGACGGAACACGCTACGATATGAGAGCATTCCTTAATAAAGCGTACAAAAGACCTCGGAGGAGTCAAAATACTCCACTGAGGCCTCGGGGGCTACACCCGGCGGGTGCGCTCACACGCACCCACCAGAAAAGGTCACAATGCTACGACTCCAGTTTATGAACCGCTGAGCCTCTGTGAGAGTGACCCACACTCACCCAAAGGCTTGGGGGCTACTGTCGGGTACCTACAGTTAGGGGTACCCACAATCAACGATTAAGAAAAACAAAACCGCTACCTACAAACGATACAAGCCAAAATAGCAAACGAGACGCCTCGACTACGTTCCGACTCGTACGAGGCTTGCTCAACGAGACGCCTCGACTACGTTCCGACTCGTACGAGGCATGCTCAACGAGACGCCTCGACTACATTCCGACTCGTACGAGGCACGCTCAATGAAACTCCTTGACTATGTTCTGACTCGTACGAGGCACGCTCGACGGGATACCTCGATCACGTTCCGACTCGTACGAGGCTTGCTCGACAAGGCACCTCGACTATCGAAAAATCTCTGACACGCATGACCCCAGGTCGGGCTGCTTGACCCACCTTATTCACCAACTCTGAGACAAAAGTCAGAGCATTTAATGCGACTACCCACTACTTCCTACCATCATGGCTACAGCAGTAACCGGCATGGAAGCAGTGCCGGTGTCAAATCTCACTTTTTACTGCCCATCCCAGGATGGAAGATGAAAACCTGTCACTATACGCACCATACCATGCACTATTTTGCTACTGATCACCCTCGAGGGAGGATACGACAAGGACTGTACCCCACGATCTAGGGGACTCGGCCTTATCCACCCGTCCTTGACCCGTCCTCGACCTGGCCTCGACCCAGCCTCGACCCACCACCGGTCAACAAGGAAGAAAGGCCGCCGTGGCATAGGACTCGGAGTCTTTTCACCGTCTCGTCCTCTACGTCACCGTGGTGTCCAGGGATGGCCGGCCATTCTCGGGGCACATCGCTACAGCCACCCCCACAGGGATCGACAAAACTTCACCTCAAAGGCACCCCGGCGTCCCTGCCTCCTCTTACCCTATAAAAGGGCAGGCCGGGGCTCTAAGAAGAACAAGAAGAAGAAAGAAGAACAACGAACAACGGACAACAAAAAAAACCAATCTTCATCCCACCAAAGAAGATCAACATCTCAAGCAATATCCTTTGTACTCTCACTTTTTCTCTGAGACCTGGGCTCGATTCCCTCTCTCACAACTTGTAACCCCTACGCAAGCACTTAGGTGCAAGGAAATACAATACTCCCTCCTCCCCGCTGGACGTAGGGCCTTCTTTTGCCCGAACCAGGATAAATCTCCGTGTATCCTCCTTGCATCACCATCCAGATTAGGGACACGCAGCATTTGATTCACTCGTTGGCTTAGGATCCCCGCGGGACCAAATGCCGACATCTCTCTATATAAGATATGGACACATATCACCTATAAATCATGACTAGAAATAATTAATCAATACAGACCATGATCATGACTTATAAGTCGCTTTTATGAAATCATTTTGAAGCGCAATATGAAATTTTCAATTTCTTTTGCCTAGATACTAGTTGATGAAACAAAGGCATGTTAAAATTCAAACCATGTTACGAGAATCAAGTATATTTAGCTCACTGCGCAAAGCACAAAACCTTGACTCATTGAGGAGCTTTGTAAAGATATCGGCTAGTTGTTTTTCAGTGCTCACATGGCGAATTTTGATATCTCATTTGGCTTCATGGTCTCTCAAGAAGTGTGTCAGACGTCTATGTGCTTAGTTCTTGAGTGACTTATGGGATTTTTTGCAAGCTTTATGGCACTTTTATTGTCACACAATAATGGGATTTTGGTGAAGCGACATCCGAAATCATGAAAGGTTTGCCTCATCCAAAGTAGTTGAGCACAACATGCATCGGCTGCAACATACTCGGCCTCAGTGGTAGAAACGGCTACACAATTTTGCTTTTTAGAACTCTAAGACACTAGGGACCGTCCAAGGAATTGACACGTCCCCGAAGTGCTTTTTCGATCTACTTTGCAACCGGCGTAATCGAAATCTGAATACCCAAGTAGATTGAACTTAGAGGCCTTAGGATACCACAAGCAAATGTTAGGAGTGTGTACTAAATATCTCAAGATTCTCTTAACGGCCACCAAGTGACACTCGTTCGGGTTGGCTTGAAATCTAGTACACATGCACACACTATACATAATATCAGACCTAGATGCGCACAAATAAAGTTGAGCTGATCATGGAACGATATACCTTGGTATCGACAGCTTTCCCTTTCTCATCGAGATCAAGATGTCCATTGGTTGACATGGGTGTGTTGATAGGCTTTGCATTCGCCATGTCAAACTTCTTTAGCATATCATGGGTGTACTTTATTTGACTAATAAAAGTCCCTTCCTTCAATTGCTTAATTTGAAAACTGAGGAAGAACTTCAATTCACCCATCACAGACATCTCAAATCTCTTGGTCATGATCCTACTAAACTCCTCACAAAAATCATTGTCAGTACTACCAAATATTATGTCATCAATATTTATTTGGCACACAAATATATCTTTATTGACTTTACGAGTAAAAAGGGTAGGATCGGCTTTGCCTATTTTAAAGTCTTGCTTGAGAAAGAATTCCTTAAGGTATTCATACCATGCTCTTGGTGCTTGCTTAAGCCCATAGAGCGCCTTTTGGAGTTTGTAGACATGGTTAGGGAACTTGGGATCTTCAAAACCCGGTGGTTGCTCAACATAGACAAGTTCTTGTATAGAGCCATTGAGAAATGCACTCTTGACATCCATTTAATATAGCTTGAAGTTATGATGGGCAGAAAAGGCTAGAAGCATTCGGATTGCTTCAAGTCTTGCTACCGGTGCATATGTTTCTTCAAAGTCCAAGCCCTCTACTTGAGTGAAACCTTGAGCGATCAATCTTGCCTTGTTCCTTATCACCACGTCATTCTCATCTTGCTTGTTGCGGAAGACTCACTTGGTGCCAATTACGTTCGTCTTGGGTCTTTCCACCAATGTCCACGCTTGGTTTCTCTCAAAGTTGTTTAACTCTTCTTGCATAGCCATCACCCAGTCTTCATCCTCAAGTGCCTTTTCTACCATGACTGGTTCCACAGAAGAGACAAAGGAGTAATATTGATAAAAATTTGCTAAATATGAACGTGTCAATACCCCCTTTTGAAGACTCCCTAGAATGTTGTTGGTGGGATAGTCTCTTTGAATGGTTTGCTTGAGTCTTGGTGCTCAATGGCCTCTTGATCATCTGCTAGATCTTCAACTTCTTCTTCTTCAAAGATTGCTTGCAGGTTCTGTCCTTGAATCAGAGTCGGACTTGCTTCTACTTCTGGAGGGGGTGCAGCACTGCCGCTCCTAGGCGTGGCACTGCCGCCCTACTGGACTGCACAGGGGTCTACTCCCCCTCAGCGTTAGGTATGTCAGTAGAAACTTCTTCGTCAGTAGCTAGGGAACCCACCAAATCAGTGGCTTCATCTTCTTGTGGCCTTATATCGCAGATAGCCAATTGCTTGATTGCCTCACATGGTGGATCCTCCTTTTCTACAACACTTGAATCAACTTGCTCAACTTGAGAGCCATTAGATTCATCAAATGTCACGTCTACCGCTATCTCAACTCTCCCGGAGGTTTTGTTGAAAACATGGTAGGCATGCTCATTTGACACATAACCGAGAAGAAAACCTTCATCAACTTTAGGTGTAAACTTAGAGGTTTTGGGTCTTTTGTTAAGTATGAAACACTTGCTCCCAAACACTCTAAAGTAAGACAACTTTGGTTTGTTACCGGTTAGAAGCTCGTATGAAGTTTTCTTCAACTTCTTGTGTAAGTAGAGGCGGTTGATGGCATGACAAGTGGTGTTGACGGCTTCACACCAAAATAAATCCGAAGTCTTGTACTCATCTAGCATTGTCCTTGCCATATCAATGAGTGTCTGGTTCTTCCTCTCCACTACACCATTTTGTTGAGGGGTGTATGGAGTTGAAAACTCATGCTTGATGCCCTCTTCATCAAGAAACTCAACTTGAGTGTTCTTGAATTCGGTCCCATTGTCGCTTCTTATTTTCTTGATGGGGAGACCAAACTCCTTTTGAGCTCTTCTAACAAATGTCTTCAATTTGTCCCTAACTTGCCACTTATCAAACAAGAAAACTACTCAAGTGAAATGCGAATAGTCATCAACAATAACATGACCATATTTGTTACCCCCGATGCGTGGATGAGCTCCAACGGTTGAGTGGTGGTCATGATGCTCTTTGATGGGTGAGGTACGCCAACTTGCTTTCCAGCTTGACAAGCGCTACATATCATATCTTTCTCAAAGTGAACATTTGTTAGTCTAAGGATGTGTTTGTCTTTTTTAAGTTTGGCCAAGTTTCTCATCCCAACATGAGCTAGCCAGCGATGCCATAGCCAACCCATGCTAGATTTTGCCACTAAACAAGTCTTAAGATTAGCTTTCCCTTTGTTGAAATCAACTAGGTAGAGCTTATTCTTTAATCGACCCGTAAAGACAATAGAGGAATCATCCCTTCTAAAGACTTCCACACCCTTATCCGTAAAGAGACAATTATAGCCCATCTCACAAAGTTGAGAAATGGATAACAAATTGTAACTCAACGAATCAACATGTAAGACATTTGTAATTGAATGCTCAAGAGTTATAGCAACTTTACTGAGACCAAGCACATCCCCTAGAATTGTCTCCAAAGACAATATTTTCATTTAAATTCAACTTCGAGGAATATGATTGGAACATACTCCTTTCTATGGTCATATGATTTGTACATCCACTATCAAGCACCCAACTTGATCCACCAGAGGAGTATGCCTGCAAAACAAGTTTAGTTGCTAGATTTAGGTCCCTAACTAGACTTGGGGCCTTGCATGTTAGTCACAAGAAATTTGGGAACCCAAATAGAAGTATTCTTATAAACATTGGTTTCCTGTCCAACATATTTGGCAACCACTTTTCCACTCCTATTGCTTCTCAAAATAAAGCATGAAGTTAAACTTTGCCGAAGTGGTTGAGCCTTTAGTTGATAGGCATACTTGTTCATAGTGCCCCATACTGATTCCTTTGGCTTCTGCTGAACCTGTTTCTGTTGGAACACCTTCTTCTTAGGCTTAGTTTGATAAGAACAAAATTGGTGGCCCTCCCATTTTTGCGGGGAGTGGCACTGCCGCCCTTCACAGCGACACTGCCACTATCTGTGCAGGCCTATCTATACCAATTTTGCCCTTCCTCTCAAACTTGACACACTCATAGCTATTTATGATCTTTCTTCCATTTGTTTTGGCTCCTACAGTGTGTCCAAGCCCATGCTTGATTGAGGGGCGTCTCTCTTGCCTGAATTGAGGCACTTTTGAATCAATTGCCTTTTTGTCACTAACTTGAGCTTCACCACTCAAGCAGCCCTTGCCAATGATCTCATTTAGCCTAGCAATCTCCTTTCTCATTGCCTCCATGTTTGCAAGGTTAGTAGAATAAACATTCAAATCAAGATTATAACATTTTTCACAACCTTGACTAGCAGAGGAAGTAAAGGAATCATTTGCCTTAGAGGGATGTGAGTTGTTATCCCAAAGAACATTATATTGTAGCTCAAGCTCTTTGTGCTTTTTATCTATGTCACAATGTTTTTTCTTGAGAGCAATATTTTCTTTCTTTGTGATAGCATGGTCCCCTTGCTCTTTGGCCAAGGCCTTGCGCAAGGATTCCACCTCACTTCTCTCTAATGCAAGAGCTTCCTTGCTAGCAATGTAGAGATCCTCTTGTTGGATAAGAGTTTTCTCTCTAGATTCTAGCTCGGCTTGGACACTTTCTAAGTCCTCTATTAGTTTAGTGATGAACAATTTGGTCTTTGGATCCAAGTTTTTAGTTATTTGATCAATTTCTTCAACACTAGATTCATCATCACTAGAGCTATCACTAAGATCACTACTAGAGATGTCACTAGGAGGTGGAGGTGGAGGTGGAGGAGCTTTGACTTTAGATTTGGGATTTACCTTGTCACCCTTTGCCATAAGACAAATGTGAGGAGTAGTAGTCATCATCGGGCAAGTTGGTGAATAACTTTAGTGGAGAAGATGGCTTGTTGATAGCAATTGTTGTAACTTTCTCATTTTCTTCACTTGAGCTTTCAACGGTTGAGTCCCACTCATACCCAATATGTGCCTCTCCCAAATTTGCCTTGCTCTTCTTGTGGTCAGCCTTGTCCTCCTTCCTCTCTTTCTTGTGTTTGTGGTCCTTGATCTCATATGGGCACTTAGCAATGAAGTGGTCGGTGCTCCCACAATTGTAGCATGTCCTCTTCTTATTAGGAAACTTTCTCTTCACTACCTTGTACCCTTGTTTCTTCAACCCTTTATGGTACCTTCTCATAAAGAGAGCAACATCATCCACTTTCTCATATTGATCATCACAATTTTCACTCTCACTTGATGATGATGTGGTCTCTACTACTTCTTGAACTTGCTTGGATGCTTTGGGCTTGCTAGTTGAAGCTTGCTTGATTTGTTGGACTTGAGAGCTACATCTTTGTTGATCTTAATGCCTTCTAGCTTTGCTTGCAATTCTCCAAGCTTCTTTCTCTCATTTGACTTCCTCTCTTTGCATGTCAAAGGTCAAGATCCTCCCAAGTACATCATTTGGAGTGAAATACTCAAACTTCTTCTTGTCTCTAATTAGAGTGACCATGGTCTCATTTCTTGGTGAATAAGCTTCCAACATAATCTTGACAACTTTGTGATCATCTAGCTCATCACAATCATAGCCTCTAATCTTGCCCACAAGGTAATCAACATATCAAACATCTCTTGTGGCCCTTCTCCATCCAAGATAACAAACCGGTTAAGCTTGGACATCATCAAATCAATTCTTGCCTTTCTCACTTTGTCAACCCCTTCATGTGCAAGATGCAAAGTATCCCAAATTTGCTTGGCAACATCCACACCAATCACTCTATTGTACTCATCACCATCCAAGGCACTAAGTAGCACACTAGTGGCTTGACCGTTGAGATGGATGATCCTCATTTCTTCCATGGTTGGATTCTTGGGGTCAATGGGTGGCTCAAATCCATTGCACACAACTTCCCAAATGCCGGGATGAAGACCTATAAGATAGGCTCTTATCAAGTGCTTCCACTTGGCAAAGTTAGTCCCATTAAAATGAGATAACTTGCCCACGGGCATATTGATGAAAGACTTGTGATCATGGCTAGTCATAGACATAGAAGAATAGTTAAAGGATACGGCGGTATATTTGTTGTCGTCATTCTTCTTGCCCTTCCCTTTCTTGTCCTTCTTGCTATGCACTCGATAGGACTCATCATCATATCCATCTTCGGAGCTGCTAGAGAGCTCACTAGAAGATGTGTTGGAAGCTTTGGCTTCTTTTTCTTTCTTCTTTCTAGCTTCCCTTCTCTTTCTTCTTTCTTCCCTCTTGAGCCTTGTAGCTTCTTTTCTTGCTTTCTTTTCATCTAGCTGCTGCTGCTCCTTCTTCTTCTCTCTTGCTTCTCTTTTGAGCTTTCTTGCTTCTCTTTTTTTTCTTCTCTTCTTCATTGAGAACTCTTTCAGCATCGGTGGCCTCAAGATGTGGGAGCGTGGAGACACTCGCTGTCGACATGCTTAGCTCACTGCTATCGGCGTCGTGCGGCTTGACTCGCTCTGGATCGACATCCACCGGCTTCATGCCGCTAGTTCCTCCTCTGGGCTTCATACCTCATGCGATGAAGCATATATGAGGTAAACCGGCTCCGATACCACTTGTACGATCACTGAAGCGCCTAGAGGGGGTGAATAGGCCTGTAAAAATTCAGCTCAAACAAACGTAAAATTGAACCGCGGCACTGCCGCTCTAGAGCGCGACACTGTTGAACAGTGCGCACTGTCGCACCAGACAGCAGCCTACCACGGCTACAGGAGAGATTAGGTCACAATTCAAAATCTACCCAATGAAATTTAGATCAGATAAATTTCTTAGCTTTCTACAAGGTAGTAGATCACATATCGATAGCTGAAAGTGGTGGGAACACCACACACAAGTAGATCGGTCTCAAACCCTAGAAATCACAACCACAACAAGTGAAGCAACACAAGCACACGTGACACAAGGATTTATCCTATGGTTTAGCTTGCCACTAAGGCTTGCCTAAGTCCACGTTGTTGGGGTATGCCACTAAGGCTTAGGTTTTGCAACCCTACTTCGTTCTCAAGTCAAGAGACTCAACTCTTGAGATAATGGATGATTTTACTCGCTGCAAGAGATGGTTACCAAGCTCCCGGGGCTGCCACAAGCTTGGCAAGCTCACCGGACGACGCTCTAGCCGGCTAGGAGCAAGGCTCCAAGAGTAACAAACACAACCGTCAGCCAAAACATGAACCAAATGCTCTTTTGAGATTGGAAATCAGTGGAGTTGCTCTCTAATTGAGTTTTGGCATCTTTTCTCTCAAGAATTGATGGTGGAAATCAATAGAGTTGCTTGGGAGCTCAAGGTGTGCCAATGGAGGAAGAGAGAGATGAGCACTTGTATTTTTCGTCGGTCTAAACCGTTGGGGAAGAAGAGAGAGCCGTTATGGAGGACAGGGAAAGGTATAAATACCCCCTATCCCCAACGGTCAATTAAGTGTGGCAGTGCCGCACTAATTGCGGTAGTGTCGGGGTGCGGCACTGCCTCTCTCTAGGTGCGGCACTGTCGCACCCACCAAGATAGCAAAGGATGGGAAAGGTTGAGCTAACTGTCTTGGCAGAGGTGTGAGGATATTTTTAGTAAGATTTGATCACTTGGTAACACAATTTTAACCAGATGTTGTATCCCCCTTGATAGTACGGTGTTCCTATACTCAATTTCAAAACATAAAAGGAATTTAAACCTTCTTTGAGCGCATTGCCATCCATGAAAGTAATTGGGGGTTCCTCTTTTCCATATAACATCCTCTTAAACGAATTCTCTGTTTGTCATCTTAGTGAAGCTCATTTGTTCTCTAATTAGGTGATCATCAACACTAAAACCTATATAGATCTTGATTGCACTTATATATCTGCGTGATTCAACAGGGATCATTTTATAAATGGGCAGGTAGCAATAAAGTACTTATGAAATTTATGCATCTACTAAATGCAAAACTGTCCTTGTATGCCTTAAATCGCTTATATTTGGGTTCTACAATTTTTAATGCTTCTATACACTATATTCTAGGACGAAAGGAATAGCCACAATTGACCTATAATTGCCTAAATGTGTTGGTTCATTAATTTTTCATCATTGATTCATTCTAAAACCCTAAAAGTCCTTATATTTGTTAACAGTGAGTATTTTAGGCACTGTTTGCCTAAATGGCCGTTTAGCCCATTGAAAGCCTTAGTTTGGTTTTGGCTAATTGATGAAACCTTAGTACTAACCTCTATGCTAAGTGTGTGGATTAGATGGGGTTGGTACAATCCAAGTGATGGAGCTAAGAAGATCATGGTGCATGGTGATAACCAAGAGATGATCAAGTGCTCAACTTGGAAAAGAAGAAAGAGAAAAATAAAACCCAATGGAGATCAAGGCAAAGGTATTGCTTAGGGTTTTGGTTTTGGTGATCAAGACACCATAGAGGGTGTGATCACATTTAGGATCGATAGTTGTACTATAAAGAGGGAAATTCTTTGGCTAAACGTTTTATTGAGTGCCACTAGGTGACATGATTCTTGTATATGCATTTAGGAACCTAGTATGCTAACATTTAACCCTTGTAAAATGCTTTGAAAAATCCTAACACACATACACACAAGTTCTACACTTTGTGGTTAGCAAGTTAGAAGCAAGGGTGAAGCGGTTGCGCACTTAGAAAAAGAAAAGGGGGAGAAGGTGTGCCATCAGACGCTGGCCGTGGGGTGACCGGACTCACCCCAAGCGTGTTCGGTCAATTATAGTCTAGGCAACGCTGCTGACCGAGAGAACAGAGTTGGACCAGATGCTGGCCTGGCTTGACCAGCGCGTCCGGTCACATGTTGAGAGGCAGCAGATTCGCGCGACCAGACGCGTAGGGCGCGAGTCCGATCAGCGCTAACGTATGGTGACATCAGCTTCACGCGTGTGCACAGTGAGACAGAGCGGCGACCGGACGCTGGATGGCGTCAGGTCACCTGCGACCTGACGCGTCCGGTCAGAGAAAAGCGGCCTGGGATCCTCTCTATACTTGACCTGACACGGAGTTTCTCAGAGTCTGGTCGCGAGTAGTGGCGCGTCCGGTCGATGTCTGACATGCGTGAACATTGGTGGCAACGGTCAGATTTGAAAAAAGGATGACGTGGCACGTTGTGGTTGGCCAGTTGGTGCAACCGGAGGCTCCTGACCGGACTCAGGGGTGAGTCCGGTCATAGAGTCGGTCACCCCCGAAGTGCATAACAGTTAGATTTTCTTGGGGGTCTTTAAATAGACCTTGGCCGGCCCTAGGCTCACTCTCTTGGCACTTTGACATACTTGACATCCTTGTGAGCCTAAGAAAACACCTTCCACTCATCTTCATCCTTGATTCATCATCAAAGTGAGATTGGAAGTGATTCCTAGTGCATTTTCTTGAGTGATTGCATCTAGTGGCACTTGGGGATTGTTGTGGCTACAGATTTCTTGCTCCTCTTGGTGGTTGCCTCCGCCTAGATGGCTTGGAGCAGCGGTGGAGATCCGGCACATGTTGGTGATTGTTCGTGGCCAGCTCCGGTGATTGTGAGGGGTCTTGTACCTTACCCGGCGGAGAGCTGAAAGGTAACTCTAGTGGATTGCTCGTGTGATTGAGTTACCTCACTTGTGGGTAGGTTCTTACGGTATCCAACGTGTAGATGAGGTTCGTACAACACCTCTTAGCTGTCGAACCACCAAGTTGAAAGGTCCTTGTTTGGTTTTGGTAATTGAGTGACAACTTAGGTGGACTAATATGTGGTTATGTGAGATACACAGGAGATTAGTCCACATGTGATTGTGTCATGAAGGAGCTTATTGCATATGAGACATGACATGGAGTAATGTGACCAAGGTGGAGAAGATTGAGATGAGGCTTGGCTCGATGGACCGGTTGCAAGTGTGAAGGGCAAGTCGGAGGCTTTGAAGCGAGGGACCGCGTGTGATGGTGAAGCTTGGGCAAGACTTGGCGCCGATGGACCGAGGCAACGGTGAAGAGCAAGTGAGGTCAAGATCGATGAACCAATACGGTCACGTGATGATATGAAGTGGATCATATCATTTGGTGATTGGTTGGTGCATGTGTTGCATCAACGTCGGAGGAGTTGGAATGGAATGCGCAAGGCAAAGGTATAACCATAGGGCATTTCCATTTCACCGGTCATAGGTGTGTAGAGAAGTTGATGACCGGGTTTAGGATAGATGGCTGTACTATCAAGAGGGGCAAACTTGTTTGCATATCGGTCATCTAGTGCCACTTGAGTGATCTAACTTTGCATACGTGTTAGGATTGAGTGGCGTGGCAAGTTGAGTGGTTAATTCCTTCGAAGAAAATCATTGTGAAAATGCTAACACACGTGCACATGGTGATGTTCACATAGTGGTGTTGGCACATTTTCGAAGGCAATGGAGTTTGAGGGGTAGAGAGGGGTTTGGGGTCCTCTTTCCCTCCCGCCGAGCATGCGAGGCGAGATTCAGGCATTTTTGAGGAGATGAAATGCTAAATTTCCTTTACGCTGAAGGTCGGAAGAAGTGGCGAGGTCGCGGGCTCGACGGACGCTGGCGACAGACGCTGCCCTGGCGTCTGTCGGCTTACCCTAGGCGCGGCCTGGTTCGAAGGAGGCGACAGACGCTGCAGTGCTCGAGCAACGGACGCTGACGTCAGTGTCTGTCGATCAGTTTGCGAGGGCGGCTTTGATGCGCAGGAGCGACGGATGCTGAGCCGCGTCTGTCGTAGCTCCGTGCAGTTTCACCCTTTCTGGACCGCGTCTGACGGTGCGACGGACGCGCAGGCTTGCTTGCGTGTGACGTGTCCGTCGGTTGGTTCGAGAGCGCGTTGAAGTTAGCCAACCGTTGGAGATCAACAGCTCGTATTTGAAGTGGGACATGTGGCTAGCGATGAAAACGGACAGAAACGGACGGAAAAACCCTATTTCTACTTCCGTTTCTATATTTTTTGACAGAAACGGGATCGGGTTCGGAAAATACGGGTTCGAAAACGGAATCGGAATATGCGGACATACGGAAACGAACAAATACGGATGGAGAGCCGGAAAATTAAATTAAGATCACATAATATAATATTCTCAAAGTATACATATATAAAGTCATGTACGTGAACATAACAGGCATATTTGGTGATTCGTAGTTATATTAACATAACATAAGGACATGTAATTGTTGAACATGTTGAGTATAGATTGAAAACGGGATAAAAACGGAATAAATACGGGTCTATTCCATATTAAAACGGGATTACTCAGAAACGGACGGAAAACACCATTTTCTACTTCCGCAAATACGAAAACGGGATCTCACAAATACGGAAACGGACGGGAAAATATAGAAAACGGAACAGGACGGTACGGGAAAAATTCCGTCCGTTTTCATCCCTACACGTGGCAGCGATCGAGCCGTGCTGGCACAAGAGCGATGGACGCTGGCAGCGTCTGTCGGTGGCGCGACAAACACGTTTGTCGCCCCCGAAATTTGCCCATTAAGGGAACTAACAGCTATATTTGTTTGTGGGATTATAAATAGAAGTGGTGGCCGGCCTTGGCAGGGGTTAGCACCCTTGGGACTTAGTGTCCATGCTTTGGGAGTGCTTGGAGAGCCTCTAACTCACTTGTGCTTGCAAGAGTGCGAATCAATTGCGAGTGAGTTGATTCTAGTGCGTTGCTTTGAGAGATTGCATCGAGTGGCACTAGGTGATCATCTTGCAAGCCGGTGGTACTTGTTACTCTTGGAGGTTGCCACCTCCTAGGCAGCTTGGTGGCTTGTGGCTCCGTTGAAGCTCGCAAGAAGATTGTGCGAGGCTCCGGAGAAGCTTTGTGAGAGGGATTGTGCTCACCCCGCGGGGATCGCGAAGAAAAACTCTAGTTGAGAATGTCATTGAGCTACCACACTTGATGGTGGGTTCTTACGGTGCCTTTTGGGAGGCTCGGTGTGTGATACCGATTAGCCGCCAAACCACGAAGTGTTGGTCGACACAACGGGGATGTAGCTTGGTGGCAACCAAGTGAACCTCGGGAGAAAAATCACCGTGTCAACATTGTTCTTCATCTTCTTGGTGGTTTGCCTTCGTGCAACACAAGCTTGTATTTACTTTCATATATACTTATGCTTGTGTAGTTGCTCTCGTAACTAGTTTGCTTGTGTAGCTTGCTAGTTGTCTTTTTGCATGTGTAGCTAGAAGCTTCCCCTTGCGTGGCTAATTTGGTTTGTGTAACCTTGTTAGTCACATTGCTTAGTGTGTAGCTAAGTAATTTGCGCTCTCTAATTTGACATTGGTTGCTTTGTTATTGAGCATTGCTAGTGAGCTTAGGAGCTTTGTGCTTTTGCTTCACTAGTTGTGTAGGAGCTCCCTCGGTTGGCAAAGTACTAGTGCATAGGTTTGTGTGACCTTACTCTAGAATTGATTAGGTGAGCTCTTGCTAAGCTTAGCACCTTAGTTGCTTAATTAGGATCTTTGCAAGGTGCTAGATGTTGGGCATTCTTAACGTCACTACCAAAAGTAGATAATTTTCTAATTCTGATAACGGCGCCAAAAATGCCAAACCTATCCCTCATGCCACTTAAGCCAAGTTGTCATCCCCAGCATGACATGAGAGACGCGGTATTGAAATATGCAATTGCTCATCAAGATAAATAATAAAAGGGATCTGCAAGCGCACAGATTAATACCGATGTAGCATTTTAACCAGGAAGTATTCCAGGTATCGTTATTTATATTTTTACCACTGGGAAGGGATTTCTAAGTATCATGGTTGATAACAGAATGAGAATATGGAACTGAGTACACATCATTGCATATGTAATCGAGAGTATTTATCAATCTCTTTATACAGGGATAAATGTCACATTGGATAAAGGTAAAGTGATAATGGTGACAAAGATAATTAATCTGATCAGCTAGCCACATATAATAATGATAAGCACCTCAACAGATATTCTAGCAAGTCATTAGCATGGAATTAGGATGAACTACAAAGATATTCCCTAAGTTATTATTAACTATAAAGTCTAGCATATCATAGTTAGTGCAATTATACTTGGCAATCATGGTGAGAAAAGATTATATCCATGCATAGTGAATATTAGCAAGGAAGATGAAGAACATAGCAATCACTCCCCTGTAATAGTGTTGCTCTGCCTGCCCTATACACGGGAGGGGGACTATATAAGAATCAACGAAGCTGTCACTATCGCGAACCACCCACCGATCCGGCATATAGGGTGCAATCGCAGATAAATACGGTATAGACACCACGTCTACACAATAATTATCATTCACCCACTGCGCACATGGATAAACGCTATACGATCCTAAGCATGTATATAATTCCAATCTAACTAAGCCAAGCATATAACTATGATAAACTAAGAACAATATAATTGCAAATATAATCAAGTAGAGCAAAGTCATAACCAATATATTGAAATAGAACAAAATCATATTCATAATATTGAAGAACTAAGATGAACAATTGAAGAACAGAAGAGGAATTACCAAGAATCCTCTTGACAGATCCGGGAACCAATCGAAGATTGACTCCTTCTAGTTCTAATCCTATGTAGCTATGCTAACTAGAGATCTAGTTGATGTGGTGGCTCTAGGGCTTGATCAGAGGCTCTCCTCCTGAATTAGGGTTTGAATAATGAGACAGGGGCCCCTCCTCCAGAGGCAGGGGCCTTGCTTATATAGCCCTTTCGGATGAATCTGGGCCGTTGGATCAAACCGACATTGATCGTGCGGTTTTCCTTGATCCTCTAGGTCGGTGGAGCATAATCCTCGAGGCGGAGCCTGATTGGCTCCGGGGACAGGGCGGGCGCCCTAAGGACCAGGGCGGGCGCCCTGTGTCCGGCTCCGTTACGCCTCCCGTTCGTTCTCGTGGCTTCTGGACTCTTCTAGATGTAAGATAATTACGTGTTCGGTTAATATCCCGTCATTAATCCGACATGTGGCCCTTTCTTCCGTATTTCCTGATAACCCCCTGCAGAAATAGATAAACAACAAAACTCGTGGAATTCTGTCAGATAAAACCCTAAGTCTAGGTGTTGGTTTCATTTGGATCCTTTTCTCTATTTATTTGATAGTTATAATTGATACTTAAGGACCGTCAACAAACTCCCCCAAGCTTACCTCTTGCTCGTCCCTGAGCAAGGAGAGACTCAGTAGTTGCTGAAATGCCTTTGAATTTTGACGGTACACATGCTTTCAAATAGAGTCTCATCTCTGAGTTAAAGTAAACTGTCAAGACTTAAAACTTACTCATTATACCTTCCACCATGGGGCTTGCAACCGTCACCTTTGTCTTGAGCGGTTAAAAGATAGAACAGTCTAGTCAAGCGCCATGTCTCTTATTCTTGATTAGCTATAGCTCTTGGAGTTTTTTGTAGATTTTCAAATAAAACTCAGAGATTCCTTGTATGACTCTCTCAGGTCTCTCTTTTGTGGTATTTCTGGATCCTCACCAAGGCAGTAATGATGTCTGCCTTCTCTCAAAGTAAAGTATGTAGTATTTGTGGTATAAGGCAGAGTGACATTGTCTTCTCTCTCATCCTATTCTAATAAGGCTTTGATATCTGGAGCTCATAGGTGGGAGATAAAGTATACATACTTACAAGACATTTATTGCATAGTCAAACCATGGATCCAGAGAAACAAGCCAATAAGTCAAATCAAGATGTGCATGTGTGGCGAATAAATGGAGTATGGTGGTAGTGATGATAACAATGGTGAAAATCTAATTCTACTTTTGCTCTTTTGAGGGGATACGTACCTTTCTTGCTTTTAAAGCTCTTGAGGAGAATGAGGTGCTCTATATTTTCTTTTTCTTTCCTCTCAGGTGGGTATCTTGTACCCCTAATTCTACTGTCGGACACTTGTCCATTTTTACCTCTCTTCTCACACTTTTCTTTTTTTTTCATCGAGGTTCCGAGCACTTGCTCCTTTTTATTTCCTCGTATCTTTTTTTCTTTTCGAGGTTCCGGGCACTTGCCCCTTTTTATTTCCTCGTATAGAGCACTCATCTCCTTAGAACAATATAGCAAGTGGTAGTAACCAAAATAGCTTGAGCATTTATTTCACAGGGGATAACAAGAATGGGAAAATATTTTTGGCTATTCTCTCCCGGATTAGGAGTAGAATAATTTTATGTGGATCTGGAGATGAGAATGAGTGGATATATGTGGATGCGTACTTCCGGAGTAGAAGCAGCATGTATGAGTGATCGTGCAAGTGAATCTTGATTTTAACCACATGACAAGCTCCTAAGGGTCTACACAGCTTGACTACACTCAATGCTCATAAGCAGTAAAAAGTAAATGTATGGCTTAAAGTCTAGCAAGCATGTATGTATGGCTGTGGTAGGAACTTAAACTCTCATCATACAGGAACTCATCATGTAGTATTTTAAGATTTTCAAAAATAAAATTCTCCAGAATTCTAGCATCTCTAGGAATAGATAAACAGCAGCTCAACCTTCCCATATCATATCCGTTAACAACTTAGACTTTAGATCAAGTTCTCTTCCCACAAGTTCAGGTTTAGAGCAAGCTTTAAATGATAACAGTTATGTCTAAACTTAGAGAAAGAACTTCAAATTTGAAATCAGGCAAAGCAACTACTCATCATATCCATGCTAGAGTTTTATTATTATTTAGATTCAGGTTAGCATAGCCACTTTATTTATTTATTAAAACACACTAAGCAAAAGATATAGGTATATATATATAAGCACAAAATCTTTATTTGGTTTTTTCATAGTTATGTATATTTTTATTTTTTATAGGGTAGAAATATATATAAAGATAAAGATAGAAATACTTAGCAAGATAATGAGGGTGCTCTCCCCCAAGCTGGATCTTGACATAATCTCTTCTGATGTAGCTAGCAGATGACGGAGGTGTAGTTGAAAGTCGGCAGCACCCTGACAGCGATTAGAATGTCCTCCGTCTGCTAGTCTCCTTGAATTCTGTGAAGCTCAAATAGACAACAAAGCTTGTAGAACTGATTAAGTGTTAGCATAAATATCTAGCCTTCATCATGTTGAGCCTCCTTGATTTTTTTTTTTATGTTTTTTTTAATAAAGCAGAAGAAAATATTTATATATTTATTATATATATATATTTTTTTTTTATGCCACCACAGTGAATCTACTTATGGGTTTTATGCCACTCGCATACTCACATGGGGCTTTAGGGTTTTTAACATTTTTTATTTTCTTTTTAAGATAGTATGAAAATGATTAACTAAGCAAACTATTTAAGATAAAGTAAATAATTGAAAAGGAAAGGATAACTACCAAGTTACCTCTTGGCAAGGCGTTCAGTGTTTTTAAGTCCTCCGAACGGGACTCTTATTCGTTCAGTCGTCCTGGAACTCGGTGGATGGCGTAGTCGGTGGTTCCGGCAGCGCCTCTTCTTCATGTACAACTGTCTTTTCTTTCCACACTTGTCTCGGTGCTTCGGTCTCCTTAGGACAGTGTTGGTTGAGTGGTATGTCTTCAGATCTTACCACTTCTCCTTCATAATCTGCCCATCCGTCCTTGATGACCTGTTGCTTCTGATTGTGGTTACGCCGCCTTCTTCTTGTCCTGACCTGCTTGGATTCTTCAAATACATAGTTAGGGTCAGTAAAGTAAAGACGTACCTTCTCAGAGGGGAAGTGCATGTGGACTTCTCCAGTTCCAATGTAGATGATTGCTTTGACAGTACTTAGGAATGGTCTTCCAAGGATGATAGGTGGATCGTATTCATCTTCTCCCATGTCAACAACCTGAAAGTCTGTATGGACATAGTGATCGTCTATCTTGACAGG
Source organism: Saccharum hybrid cultivar R570 (assembly GCA_038087645.1). NCBI lineage: Eukaryota > Viridiplantae > Streptophyta > Magnoliopsida > Poales > Poaceae > Saccharum > Saccharum hybrid cultivar. The sequence goes on along the minus strand of JAQSUU010000637.1, from coordinate 39,973,384 downwards.
GACGTTAGTTACTGTACCTTCGACCTGTCGGAATGTCTGATATGCCATCTGGAGCTGAATGTATGTTGGGTTTAAGGGCATGGTTCCGAACAGAAGTTCATAGGTGACCTTGGCCATTATGTTGACGCCCGACCCAGTGTCGCGAAGTGTCTTGTAGAAGTGGGACCCATTAATGGAGCAATGAATGCTTGGCATACCTGGGTCGTCCTTCTTAGGCAAGAACGGTGACTTGAGTTGGCGATCTTGACCTTTGTGCACAGCAGTGACCATCTTAACTGTCTCGGTCCACACTTGCTTCTTGCTCTTGTTCCTACTGTTGGTCCTCTTCCTTGGTTCATATTGGGGTTGCTCTGGGATTTGTGCGGTCTTGTTCTTGAAAGAAAATATTTCCTTCCTCCCCTTGATGTAGAAACTGATCTTGGCAGCACTAGCATAGATGACAGCTCCCGTGGTGTTCAGGAATGGTCTCCCTAGGATGACGGGAGCCCTCTCATCAGAACCGGTCTCTATCACTACGAAGTCTGCTGGAGCGTACGAAGAACCAACTCGGACACAGATGTTCTTCAATATTCCTTTTGGGAAACTCAGTGTCCTGTCTGCAAACTGCAAACACATGGTTGTTTCTAATAATGGTTGTGAAAAGAGTTTTTCATAGAGTACCCTGGGCATGATGTTGACGCTGGAACCAAAGTCACAGAGTGCTTCTGGAAAGTCTCGCATGCCGATGGAGATCGGGACGACGGGGCGTCCTGGATCGCCTCTTTTGACTGGCAGACGGTCAGTACTTACTTCCACGATAGGGTTACTCCAGTAATCTCCTGCATCAAACATGTCTACAAGATTTGCAGATTCTAACCCTTCCGGTTGTGATGGTATACCGGGGTTAGTAGCAGGAACAGCAGCAGCTATTTGATTCAACTGAGATTCAATCATTTTATTAAAGCTAATCTGGTTCTTGATGGCAGTAGAGAAATTATCCATTCTATTATTTATATTTTCTAGTATTTTATCATTAGATGCCAATTTCTTAGACAGGTTATCCATTAGCTTTCCTTGGTTGGATACTAACTCTCTCAAAGGTGGATAATTATTATTATTATTGAAAGAATTGTTACCTTGGTAATTACCTGAGTAGTTAGGCCTCTGTTGATTCCAACCTTGATTCTGCTGAGGACGGTTGTAGTAGTTGTTGTTGTTATTGTTGATGTAGTTCACGTCCTCCAGCAACTCTGGACAGTGGTTGCCTGAGTGTCCAGTACCTCCACACTCCTCACAAGTCATGTGGGAGTCGTAGACGTGCATGACTTCTTTCTTTTCTCCAGCTCGATCATCGAGCTTCTTCATGAGTAGGTCTAGCTTGGCAGCCAACATGTCTACCTCCTTGAGCTGCTGCATACCTCCACCTTTCTTGCGTGTCTGAGTTCTTTCTTCATTCCAACCTTGGTTGGATGCCATCTTCTCCACAAGAGCTGTGGCTTGAGGTATGGTGAGTGACAGGAATGCTCCTCCAGCTGCAGCATCCATGGTTTCACGGGCACTGTTAATGAGCCCATGATAAAATGTCTGCATCAGTAGCCAGCTTTCCATTCCATGATGGGGACATTCTAGGATGTAGTCTTGGAAGCGCTCCCATGCTTCTGGAACGGATTCATCATGTTGTTGCTGAAAACTTGTAATCTTCCCACGGAGAGCATTGGTCTTGCCCATGGGAAAGAACTTAGCCAGAAAGTTCGTAGAGCAGAGTGCCCACGTAGTGTTCTTCTCCTTTGTAGCGTAAAACCACTGCTTCGCTCTCCCCAACAGTGAGAATGGGAAAAGGCGAAGTAGTATGGCGTCTCTGGGGACTTCAGCTATGGTGAAAGTGCTGCAGATCTCCAGGAAGTGTTGAAGATGAGCACTAGCGTCTTCGTGTGGCTTCCCACAGAACTGGTTAGCTTGCACCATATTGATGAGCCCAGGCTTGAGCTCGAAGTTGCGGTCGATCTCCCCAGCAGGTCCAGTGCGGATGTTGTCCGTAGTGGGAGCTGAGAACTCGCGGATCGACTTGTTCGCCATGGCTTCGAATTCAGTCGACAAATTCCGGATGAAACTTCGGCAGTCTTCGGATGTGGATGAAGCTTTGTGCTGAAGTGTTGACGATGTCTTCTTGAGCTTGGCTCTTGTTCTTCTGAATAAGGCTTCGGGATCATCAACAAAGTTGTCTGGAAGATGTCTTCTATTCATTCATCACCCTGCAATAAATAATCAAAATGGAAAATACAGGGGTAAAACTGTATAAGAGAATTGATAAGCTCGATCAGATTAGTGATGCGAATGATGACTCAAAGTTCCGTATTCATTCCTACTTAGTAATCAACCTTCCCCGGCAACGGCGCCAAAAATGCTTGTTGGACATTCTTAACGTCACTACCAAAAGTAGATAATTTTCTAATTCTGATAACGGCGCCAAAAATGCCAAACCTATCCCTCATGCCACTTAAGCCAAGTTGTCATCCCCAGCATGACATGAGAGACGCGGTATTGAAATATGCAATTGCTCATCAAGATAAATAATAAAAGGGATCTGCAAGCGCACAGATTAATACCGATGTAGCATTTTAACCAGGAAGTATTCCAGGTATCGTTATTTATATTTTTACCACTGGGAAGGGATTTCTAAGTATCATGGTTGATAACAGAATGAGAATATGGAACTGAGTACACATCATTGCATATGTAATCGAGAGTATTTATCAATCTCTTTATACAGGGATAAATGTCACATTGGATAAAGGTAAAGTGATAATGGTGACAAAGATAATTAATCTGATCAGCTAGCCACATATAATAATGATAAGCACCTCAACAGATATTCTAGCAAGTCATTAGCATGGAATTAGGATGAACTACAAAGATATTCCCTAAGTTATTATTAACTATAAAGTCTAGCATATCATAGTTAGTGCAATTATACTTGGCAATCATGGTGAGAAAAGATTATATCCATGCATAGTGAATATTAGCAAGGAAGATGAAGAACATAGCAATCACTCCCCTGTAATAGTGTTGCTCTGCCTGCCCTATACACGGGAGGGGGACTATATAAGAATCAACGAAGCTGTCACTATCGCGAACCACCCACCGATCCGGCATATAGGGTGCAATCGCAGATAAATACGGTATAGACACCACGTCTACACAATAATTATCATTCACCCACTGCGCACATGGATAAACGCTATACGATCCTAAGCATGTATATAATTCCAATCTAACTAAGCCAAGCATATAACTATGATAAACTAAGAACAATATAATTGCAAATATAATCAAGTAGAGCAAAGTCATAACCAATATATTGAAATAGAACAAAATCATATTCATAATATTGAAGAACTAAGATGAACAATTGAAGAACAGAAGAGGAATTACCAAGAATCCTCTTGACAGATCCGGGAACCAATCGAAGATTGACTCCTTCTAGTTCTAATCCTATGTAGCTATGCTAACTAGAGATCTAGTTGATGTGGTGGCTCTAGGGCTTGATCAGAGGCTCTCCTCCTGAATTAGGGTTTGAATAATGAGACAGGGGCCCCTCCTCCAGAGGCAGGGGCCTTGCTTATATAGCCCTTTCGGATGAATCTGGGCCGTTGGATCAAACCGACATTGATCGTGCGGTTTTCCTTGATCCTCTAGGTCGGTGGAGCATAATCCTCGAGGCGGAGCCTGATTGGCTCCGGGGACAGGGCGGGCGCCCTAAGGACCAGGGCGGGCGCCCTGTGTCCGGCTCCGTTACGCCTCCCGTTCGTTCTCGTGGCTTCTGGACTCTTCTAGATGTAAGATAATTACGTGTTCGGTTAATATCCCGTCATTAATCCGACATGTGGCCCTTTCTTCCGTATTTCCTGATAACCCCCTGCAGAAATAGATAAACAACAAAACTCGTGGAATTCTGTCAGATAAAACCCTAAGTCTAGGTGTTGGTTTCATTTGGATCCTTTTCTCTATTTATTTGATAGTTATAATTGATACTTAAGGACCGTCAACACTAGAGAACTTAGATAGAGGGGTGTAGTCTTGACTAGATCGATAAGTTTAATTCCGCATTTATTTCGGTTAGCCAACGCGTTTAAGTTTTAGAAAGGACTATTCACCCCCCTCTAGTCCGTCATCTCGACCCTTTATAAGTGTTGGTCAACACAACGGGGACTAGCGTACCAGCAAGCACGTGAACCTCGGGAGAAAAATCATGTGTCTCCATTGTGATTCATTCATTGGATTTCTTTCGGTGATTGGTCTTCTTCTTATTGTGATTGGTTCATTCCTCGACGTGGCGGTATAAAGATTACCTCACTCTCCTATTTACATTTCCGTAAACTAGTTGTAACAAGCTCTTTAGTGTGAGAGCTTGTCTTACCTTTGCTAGTGTAGCTTCTCTCCTAGTTGAGCTCTTTAATGTAGCTAGCTTTTAAGAGCTCGTAGTGACTTAGCCATTGATTGACTTAGAGATTATAGCAACTAGAATTGTCAGGATAGATGGCTTGCAACACTTGTTAGAGCTAGTGCAAAAAGCTTTATAGCTAATTAGTTGTCTAACAAGTTTGCTTACTGTTTTGTAGACTTCAAATTAGGCTATTCACCCCCCTCTAGCCAATTAGGGCCTTTCACCCATTTAAACAATGGGTAAACGCTACACAGTGGTACGTTGTTTCCATTTAATTAGTCATTTAGTCCGTTTAATTAGTCGTTTAGCCCGCCCATTTAATGGACTGTTTTGCTCTAATAAGGGCTAAACGGCAGGTGACCGACTGTTTATCGTTTAGCATTTACGAAAACATTGATTCTAGGCATACTTGTAACTAAGATTCCAGATATGATATTACAAATACAATTTTCTCTATAATAGTTATCATGATTTAAATATGCAATTTCATTAGTTATAAAACTTTGATCGACACTACATTTGATCTAGAAGGACGATGTGCAAGGACACTTTGAAGTCATATAAACTCGTAAGTACCTCACTATTAATAATTGGATGCTCCAACAAAGACTACATTAATTTTCACTAGACACACTAGAAAAAAAAATACAAATCATGAGATTCTTATAAATATCAGAAAGAACTTTCATCAATTCAATATAATGTGATCACAATGGATAAAAATAACCATATTATCTATTTTGTTTTCTAAAGACTTATCCCCATATGTTATTATGAAAAACGATATAAAGTAACCATTAAATCTAATTAAATGGTATATGAAACATAATCTAAAGAAATATACTAAAAAATTTACATCTAAGTTACCCACAAATGCCATTACAAAGGTATAATCTAAAATAGCCCCTAAATATATATCTAATTAGATGTAAATTGTGGTGAGTGTGTAGTTTTGATGTATATTTAAAGCACCAAAAAAATATAACATACAAAATTACTTGAAACATGTTCTCAAGTAAAAGTAAATTAACGAAAAAAGTTGCGTATTGGCAGCCTTACTAGTTTTTATTTTCTACATTCACCGTGGGATTTTTGTAGCTTTCGAAACAAACAAGATGCCCTGACTCGCGTTGCCTGCCTCTGTATTCACATAAACCAAACCGCTAGCAAGGAAAAGGAAGTGGCTGGACCGCCAGGCAGTTTGCTTGTTTCAGAAACAAAGCCTTCCTGTTGCGAGTGCGCTGTGGCCTGTGTCCTGTGGCTCCTCCGCTCCGGCCGCTCATGTGCAGCGCTGCGGAGGTCCCCATCTTCACCGGCTCTGCTGCAGTTCTAAAAGACCAAGGCTATCCGCACTTATGGACCTCTATATTCATCCTCTATACGTTCTAGTCAGCAAGATTCTCTCCTCTATACTTAATTCTCTCGCACTCATTCATCCTCTATATCATCCTCTATCCACCATGGGCGGATCCAGGGGTATTCCCCGGTATTCCCAGGAATACCCAACAATTTTGATGCACATTTATGTATATTTGTGTATATACTCATATGTACTCCCTCCGTCCCATTGAAAGTGTCGTTGGAAAACCGTGTCCCCCTCACAAACACGTTTCCCGGGCGACACTTTCAATGGGACGGAGGGAGTATAATGTATATTGGTGTTAACTTTCTATTTTTCGAGTAGAGACTCAGCTCGCAGGTACTATTCGCGGCCTCCTTTCCACTCCAGCTTTCTAGGCCGGCCTGCGAGGGGCAAGGGCGCAAGGCCCAGTGGCCCACTAAGCCACACGATCACACCCGTGCTCCTCTGTTCGGCACTTCGGCTTCGGCTGTTCGGCAAAATCCCCAATCCGACGCCTCTCACCTTCTCTATTTCTCTGGTCTCGACGAGCGGCGGCGGTGCTCCACTTCCGGCAAGCGGCGGCAGGACAGGTACCGGGGACACAGTCACGAGGGGTATTCGGGCTGCCGGCCTGAGGCTCCTGGCAGCAGCCGGCGGCGGCACAGCTGCATCTCAGCATCTGGCCATCTGGGACACCGACACGCCGATCAGCCCACGAGGCACCACCGCACCAGGCTTGCAAGCCACCGTGACATCATGACCACGGATGATGAGGGATTTAGCGAATACCGATTTGGATTTACGGATGTGAATATGTGCTAGTGCTAGTGATTTTTACTAGTTAATAGTGTGCACATATTTTTAGTTAATAATGAAGAGTTAGTGAATAGAGTATGTTGCTATATATTAGATTTTTTTTGAGGTGGGAATACCCAACTTCAAGATCCTGACTCCGCCACTGTGCACGGCTGCACCGGGACGTCGGCCCACAGTGTCATCCGCTGGCTGAAGGATCTCTCCTCGGCCTCGCGCCCTCGCCTCCCCGGCCGGGCATGGAAACTTCAGCTTGAACAGGGGAGCGAGCGTGGGGCATCCCCGGGCATGGGCGCCGCCACCGAGAAATCTTGCGACCTGGCGAATCTGCCCTGCCGCATGACGGTGCCATGTGCCCCGGTTCTCGTCTCCATTTATCCATCAGGCCCAGGAACGGCTCGGAGTTTCAGGCTTTGCTGCTTGCAGCTGTGCTGAAACGGGCGGAGCAGTTTCAGGGTTCCAGTACAAGGCGATCAGGCCTTGTTTAGATGCCGGAATCGGGTGGGCCTTGTTTAGATGCCGGAACCGGGTGGCCAAGTTTGCACAGTGTCACCCTCTAGTACTGTAGCATTTTTATTTTTTAATGGTAAAAATTGTCCAAATCTTGATTAATTAGGCTTAAAAGATTCGTCTCGCAAAGTACAACAAAACTGTGCAATTAGTTTTTGATTTCATCTACATTTAGTACTCCATATATGTGTCGATATTTTGATGTGATGTGGAATCTTCTTTTTGCATAGTAAAATTTAAGAGTGAATTTGGGTATCTAAACCAGGCCTTGGTAGTAGAGGACGAATTATTTGCAGGCCCAACCAAGTGCATGCATGGCCCATCTATCTGATTCTCTCTCGGTTTGCTTTGCTCGCACAATAGTGGCAGACAAACTAACGTTAGATCCGATCGTAAGCATCCGTCTCGCAGCGCAATGCAAAATATGCAATCATCTGTGAAACTCGAAAAAGCAGAGGTCGGCCTCGCTAGAAAAAACACTCCTATACATATAGTAGACACAAGGTTATTATAAGAAGAAAAAAAGAAAGAAAGAATGAATGAATCAACAAAGCGTTTGAAACTTTTGATTGGCATTCGCAGCATGCTGCCACCGTACTGTATGTTTTATTTTGAGACAGAAGCGTGAGGGAGTACTATTGGACGTCCGCGTGTCCGCTCGTTATAAAACCCGCGCGACCCAAACTACCACGAGCTCAAGCAAGTAGAGCGCGGTGACATCACAATACACATACACTGGGGAGAGAGCGCCGAAGCTTATAGCTAGCTGCTCTGCCTCGCGCCCGCGCGGGGGGTTTGTTTTGTTTCCTCCCTCCCTCCATCAGCAGCCACCAGCAAGCAAGATGATGCTCGCGTACATGGACCGGGCGAGGGGCGACGGCGGCCGCCGAGCCGGAGGACGCTGGCGAGCTTTCGCCGGCCACCATGGCGGCCGCCTCCGCCGGCGACGCGATGGCGGCCACGCGCGTGGCGGCGATGGACTTCGGCGGGCTCGTCCGCGCCGTGCCCGCGGCCGTGGTCCGCCCGGCGAGCGCGGACGACGTGGCCAGCGCCATCCGCGCGGCGGCGCTGACCCCGCACCTCACCGTGGCCGCCCGCGGGAACGGGCACTCGGTGGCCGGGCAGGCCATGGCCGAGGGCGGGCTGGTCCTCGACATGCGCTCGCTCGCCGCGACGTCGTCGTCGTCCTCCCGCCGCGGCGGCGCGCAGGCGCAGATGCAGCTGGTCCAGTGCCCGTCCGAAGGCGGCGGCGGCGGCGGGCACTGCTGCTTCGCCGACGTCCCCGGCGGCGCGCTCTGGGAGGAGGTGCTCCACTGGGGCGTCGACAACCTCGGGCTCGCCCCGGCGTCCTGGACGGACTACCTCCGCCTCACCGTGGGCGGCACGCTCTCCAACGGCGGCGTCAGCGGACAGTCGTTCCGCTACGGGCCCCAGGTGTCGAACGTGGCCGAGCTCGAGGTGGTCATCGGCGACGGCGAGTGCCGCGTCTGCTCGCGCTCCTCCCACCCGGACCTCTTCTTCGCCGTGCTCGGCGGGCTCGGCCAGTTCGGCGTCATCACGCGCGCCCGCATCCCGCTCCACAAGGCGCCCAAGGCGGTGAGTGAGCACGCAGTCGCAGGAGACCAGACATTACGCAGCTTGCTCGGGGCACTACTGACGTCTGACGCTGCCTGCCATTCTCCTCGGTCCGTCCGTCCGGTTGCAGGTGCGGTGGACGCGCGTGGTGTACGCGAGCTTCGCGGACTACACGGCGGACGCGGAGTGGCTGGTGACGCGGCCCCCCGACGCGGCGTTCGACTACGTGGAGGGCTTCGCGTTCGTCAACAGCGACGACCCCGTCAACGGATGGCCGTCCGTGCCCATCCCCGGCGGCGCCCGCTTCGACCCGTCCCTCCTCCCCGCCGGCGCCGGCCCCGTGCTCTACTGCCTGGAGGTGGCCCTGTACCAGTACGCGCAGCACCGGCCCGACGACGAGGAGCACCGGCCCGACGACGAGGACCAGGTAGGCAGCAGTAATTGCCAACCCCCTTGGCGTGGCGCACTCGCGTACTTGCCCCTCGCCCGCAGTGGCGTGGCGTGGCGTGGCGTGTACTTTTCCGCGGGGCATGTCTGCCTCGTCGTGTATCTCCCGCTGGATTCGGTGACGGGAGCGCGCGCCTCTGGTCTGGCATGCCTCCCCCACAACCCAAGTGCCCCTGCTCTGCTGCGTCCTGCCAAACCACCCTAGACCCCAGGGCCGCTGAACGCACGCACGCGGGGCCCGGCCGGCGCCAGGCAGTGCACTAGCACCACGCCGCGCCTCACGGCCGCGCCCCGATCTCGCTCGCTGGTGATCGAATCGGCGCGTACAATGCGGTATGGCCCCGGTCGAGCCCCACACCAGAGCCGCAGCGGCCGTGACGCGATGGCGCTGCCCTCCGGCTCGTGACCCAGCGGATCGCGTCTTTTGGCAACGCCCGCGCGCTCGCCGCGCCCGCGTCATCATATCGCCCAGCCCGCTGTGTCGTCCCCACAGCACAGCTCAGCTCGCTTTTTCTCCGCCACGCACGCACGCCTCGGCGGCATTGATTATTTGGATTTTGTATGTACCGGTCGATCCGTCCGTCTGTTCGTGCACTGCCGCCGCTCCCGTCATGGCGTCTTGCTGACCAATCCATTCTGTTTTTCTCGTTGTGCCTGCAGGGGGTGGCGAGCTTGAGCCGGCGGATGATGGCGCCGCTCAAGTACGTGCGGGGCCTGGAGTTCGCGGCGGACGTCGGGTACGTGGACTTCCTGTCCCGCGTGAACCGGGTGGAGGAGGAGGCCCGCCGCAACGGCAGCTGGGACGCGCCGCACCCGTGGCTCAACCTCTTCGTCTCCGCGCGCGACATCGCCGACTTCGACCGCGCCGTCATCAAGGGCATGCTCGCCGACGGCATCGACGGGCCCATGCTCGTCTACCCCATGCTCAAGAGCAAGTGAGTGGAGCGTTCCTCTCTCTGTTTCCTCTTTCCCCCCATCCCCTCCTCCTCCGCTCCTCGCACTGCGTGCCGTACAGGAGTGGGAGTGGGGTACTGCCATTCAGGTTCAGTGGCGCGACGTGCAGTTGCCGTTTGCGGCAAAGGCCGGGGCGCATGTGAGCCTGCCTGCTCTCTGGCTGCTCGTCGTGTCGCTGGCGTCTGGTCCTCCGGCTCCGGGACAGTTGCTGAATACGATGGGCCCGAGCTTCCGTGATTCGCCATCGCCGCTTCTGTTTTGGATTTAGCCGTTGTCGTATGCTGCCCATCTAATTAGGAGCCACTAACCCCAATCTTATGGAGCAGTAGTACTACGATGATTGACAAATTATTGCTCCGTCCACCCGACTCGAGGCTACTGCACAGTCCATGTCATGTGGGCCTCCCTGATACGGAGTAGATAGTAGTGGTTTCAGTACACAGTCCTTAGCAAGTCCTAACGTGTGTGCACTGCAGGTGGGACCCCAACACGTCGGTGGCGCTGCCGGAGGGCGAGATCTTCTACCTGGTGGCGCTGCTGCGCTTCTGCCGGCCCGGCGGCCCGGCGGTCGACGAGCTGGTGGCGCAGAACGGCGCCATCCTCAGCGCGTGCCGCGCCAACGGCTACGACTACAAGGCCTACTTCCCGAGCTACCGCGGCGAGGAGGCGGAGTGGTCGCGCCACTTCGGCGCCGCCAGGTGGAGGCGCTTCGTGGACCGCAAGGCCCGGTACGACCCGCTGGCGATCCTCGCGCCGGGCCAGAAGATCTTCCCCCGGGCCCCGGCTGGGCGTCCGTCGCGCGCCGTGTAGTCCTAGTCTAGCAATGCAAGGGGGGCCGACCGCCCGGGACGACGGCCGGGAGGACCAGCCACCAGCCAGGATCAGGAGGAGATGATCGCGCTGCTAGCTGTTGCCGGTAATGATGGTGATTACGCTGCTGATCCTGGTGATGATGGACGATCGAGGAGGTAGACGATGGTGGTGAGCAGGGCAATGATGGCGATAGGGCCACCGTTAGGTGCATGGATTGGTGTGTGGAGATCTGCATGAATTTTCCTCCCTGAATGAAACCAAATATATATATGAGCTTCGTCAAGCTAGACGCAAGAGGAAAAACGAAAGATGTAGTAGCCTTTTTTTGCTCCATGCATGCTTGCATTTTTCCTCCCATTCGTGTCTCCCAGTGTCCGTGTCTCCCCCTCGTTATTCCTTCGCCCGCCGAGGCCGAGTGAGCGGGTGGTGGCGATGTGAGATCGAGACGCGAACGCGGCGACGCTGGGGCTGGATTTGCCCGGTCCTCCGCCGCCGTGGCCGTGGCGTGCGCCCGCAAGCTGTTCTGTTCCGTTCCGTCGTCCCGCACGCGAGGGTATAGCTCTCGATTCCCCCTCGCCGTCCTCCGCCCGCCCACTGGTCCCCGCCCCGCACGGCACCCCGCGTGGCACACCAGCCCGATCCAAACGCCGCGACCGCGACGCGCGGGGCGGCGGGGCCGTTGGTTCTGCTCTCCCCTGCCCGGTTCGGGTTCCGTCGCTTGCCGGCAGCTGCGTGCGGCGCTGTCTGTACACCGTATACGACGACCGCGAACAGAGCGCGGCCAAACCGGCGGGTCTCGGTCGGTCTCGCCGCGAACTGTGCTGGCTGCCGACCGATACCGATCCCGAGGAGCGCGACGGTGACCTCGTTCGTTTCTGGGGCGGGCGGGCGGGCGGCGTTTGCGTTTGGAAAATTTGTGGACTGGGACTGGTATAAACACGATCGGCACGTATAGTATACTACAAGTATTTCTTTCCCTATCGTGCGTGCCCAGTTGCATTCCGTGACGCGAGCCGGATCGCGACGGAAGCGGCTCAACGAGCGTCGTCCGTGCTACCATCTGTCCAGCGTCGTAGCGTGAGAACCCCCTCTGCCGTCGCCACAGATCGGCGCTGCTTCCAGAACAGGATAATTGGTCATGCGCCGCCTCGATCGTCATTGATCAGACCTTCTGATTACTATCTTGTCCAGCTGTAGTAGGTTTGGTTTGGGCCCAGCTTGTCTGGCACGTGTGACCACGCGCGCAGCACAGGTGTGCTGCGAGCAGAAAAATCGGCGAGATCCATCAATCCATCGGTGCTGGTGCTACGGAACGGAACAGATTTTCGCTGTGGACTGGCCGGAAACGAGCCGGCGACCTGGAGGCCCCTCCCTCCCTCCCGCTGATCCATCTCTGTTGCGCTACAGGCTGCTGGCAACGACGCTGTCGTGGCCGATGGATGGACCGATGATCCACGATGGATCGTCCGGCCCCGCCCGGAGCAGCAAAAGCGTTCGTTAGTTAATGTATGGCAAGAAACTTATCCCCAGAATTAGGTACGCGAGGGCGACTCCTCCGTAGATTTACCTCACCTCTTATCGTCATCATCCCTTCCATGTCTCGCAGGAATTTTACTGAATCTTTTCGATTGTTTATCAGTACCAGGATACAATACAGCCGCCGGAGAGCTTTCGGGCGACAAAAGGCGCTGCTCGAGATCGGCGAGGGGATCTGCCGGGACGACGACGCCGCGCGTTTTATATTGGGGCAAACAACTGCCCCCAAGCGGTGGCTTTCTGACAACGCAATCTAGGTTATGAGTAGTGTCGTCAAAGCGACCGTATCCGCAATCCATCCATCATCCTTAAATTAACAACCTTTTTTCTTTTCTTCTGCTCCTTCGGATAATTAATTATAATTAATTAATTAAAACAAGCGATCGATCAAGAAAGACGGAGGTGGCCGCGACGGGACGGGAGTTGTCGTGTTCCCTTCATTCCTACGGTCCACCTGTTTTACACACAAACGACAGCGGAGAAGCAGTCCGCGCTGCCGCCGCCGGTGAGGACGGACGAAATGGACGCGTGGGGGCCGATGCACTGAATAAACAGGTCGGGGTTTGCAACTGATACATGCTCTTAAGTTGTAACTGTCGTAGATGATTGTTTATTTTGTTTATAATATGCTGGGTGAGAGCGGCTTGACTTGGAGAAGCATGTATACGTGTCATGTTTTGTTTTTGTTTTGTGATCGGTGTTTGTGGGCAGCGTTAGTCAGAACCCAATTGGCAAAACAAATACCAATGCTGTGGTGGTTTTTTTTTTCTTTTGGAAGAACAATGCTGTGGTGGTTGTTATGCTTTGGCTTCTATGAGCTGAATGTATTTTTTTGAAAAGCCATTGACGAGACCACGCCGGACATATAGAGGCAAATACAATAAGAAGAAAAGAATAAAAAAGCTCGTCCCTCACGAAGGTGATGACAAGACCACACCCAAAATAAAAACAACACCGGCGAAAACTACCAAGGCAACGACCGCTAAGGGCCACTGTGCACTTCACAGAAAATAAACATTGTAGCAGGGGAAAAAGGGGAGGAGGTTTCCATTGGAAACGACATCCACAGGTGTCACAAATTAAACGACGATTGGATAACCAAGGGTTTTTCGACCCATACTACTATAGGGTAAGAGGCTTCACTGCAATGCTTTTTTATGTGTTGTTATTGTTCTTTTTCTATTAATATGTGTTCGGTAAAGTTTTTGTTGGATGCTCTTCTATCATTTTTTATTTTAACCTAAAAATACTACGGTATTAAAAAGAGCACGTCATAAATTAATCTTTTAGAAACTAGTTCTTTTAGTTGCGCCAGAGACCGTGACTTGCCACTTGATCACGTTTAATGTATTAACATCGCTACAAAGCTTTTCTAGGTATGTCATTGATGTGGAGAACATAGAAACCTCCAAAATTCTTGTAGTCTTTTATGTAGATACTAAAATAAAAAATGATATATTTTGCTTGGATCAGGTATCATAACTTTTGTAGTTTTAAAACTATTTTTTTTTCCTAAGATGCTATATTTCAATTTTTGGTTAAGCTCTTTTTGAGCTAGGAATCTAAAAAAAATATAATTTTCCAAGTAGGAGCAAAAAAAACAAGCATGGCTCATTTTTTTTTAGATCCGGTGTCATAGTTTTTGTAGTTTGAAAACTAAAATTCTTCCCGGAGTGTTACATTTGATTTTTTATTTAAGCTGCTTGGCCCTAATATGGTTTCTAAAAATACATAAAAAATACCTAAATTCTTAGTTCATAAAGTAGTATTTTGTCATGAAATGTGCTCAAGTGAAATCTAATGTTCACTAACAAAGCACATGCTCAAAATTAGATTGTAATGCGCAATTTTTAAAACATTCAAAACAAGCTCAAGAAACTTTCATGGATGCTAAATAAATGCAGATATGGCATGAGATGCATCTAATGCATGTCAGCATGTATATAGAACATATGATCTTTTAGAACTAAAATCGTTCTCGAAATGCTATATTTTAGTTTTCGATCGAGCTGGACCCAAAATGATTTCCAAAAATCCAGAAAAACATCATCTACATTCTTGGTCCTAAAAATATTATTTTGTCATGTAATCTCCTAGCATACATGAGCAAGTGAAATCCAAAGTTCCTTAATAAAGTGCATGCAAAAAAATATTTTAGTGTAAAATCAAATTGAAAAGCATTCAAAGCAATGATAAATTTTATGCATGCTTAAGGTAATGCACACATATGACATGTGATGCATCTAATGCATGAAACATAGAACATATGGTCATTTAAACAATTCTTCCCAGAATACTATATTTGATTTTTTTGCTTAAATTGTTTAGCCCCAAAATGATACAAACTTATGAAAAAATAATATATATTCTAGGTCCGGAAAATAGTATTTTGTCATGTAATTTCTCAACATATGTGCTCAAGTGAAATCCAAAGCTCCTTAACAAAACAGATGCTCAAAACTAGTTTTCTTTCTAGATTTTTGGAAACCATTTTGGTGCTAAACAACTTAACCAAAAACTCGAGTATAACATTCCAAGAATAATTTTAGTTTCAAAACATCAGAAACTATGGCACTACATCCAAGAAAAACAGATCATGCTTGATTTTTAGCATCTACTTGAAAAGTTACATGATTTTTGGAGATCTCTAAGCCCTACATTTTGGATCCACAAGAAAAACGATATAGCATTCCAGGAAGAGTTTTTTTTTTCAAAACTACAAAACTACCCTACGTAAAACTAGTATCGACATAAAAAGTTACAAGACTTTTGGAGACCCCTAGATTCTTCATTTTGGATCAACAACCAGGATGGCACGACTCAACAGTCACGTCAACGACATACATGGAAAGTGTTCACGACGACACCACCATCGTATGTATCCAATGCACGTGGTATGACCGTAGTGGCAAGTCACACCGAGGTCTATAGCGTAACTGGAACAACTAGTTTCTACAAATTTAGTTGGTGCTCTTTTTATTATTTTAATATTTTGGTTTAAATAGAAAAAAAAATCTAGATAGACAAACCATGAAAGCGAGTCAAAGCTTCTAGGAAGGCGAACGGCGGGAGACCAAGGTTATTTGAAAAATCAAGGCAAGATACAGTCGTTTTCAAGGCTGTGAAAGCTTAGGATCCAAACCTTTGGGGCCTTCAATCTGTTGTTTTACCATCTTTGCTGAAATCTTTACGTACAATCAATAAATCTTGTTATTACTAATTTACTATCAAGGTTGAGAAATTGGGTCAATTGTAGATTGGGCTAAAAATAGTTTCTTTCGGAATTACTGAGAAATTGTGTTAGTGTGGATATCGTCCCAAGAATAATACACATAAAAATATTCAAAATTTCAACATATAATTTACAGTTGTTAATTGTTAATTTTCTCGGCTATGCAGTCACTTACGTCCGAGTGAGGGGAAACCGAGCTTATCACAACGGCTCTTCACTTGATCACACTTTACAGTCACTTAAACATGACATCAGCTGGCAGCAGGTCGATCAAGTTTTTTTTTTGAGGGAACAGGAGGAGCTTACGCCTCTACTGGAATTTTATTTTAAAAAAACACAGTGTAACAACTCGTACAGGAAGCAAACTTAAGAAACAAAGAAAGAAACAAAAAAAATAGAAGAAATTACACAAGTTGTTCTAGCCATAGACTAATATTAGAGAGGTAATTCTTCTTAGCTCTTAGAATAACTAAGGCAAAGACATTCCTGAAGATGGCCTTGCATTTGTCCTTGGAGGCCTCCTCATTTCTGAAGATGAGGTTTACCATCGGAGGTGCGTGAGACTATCAAAGCATCGGCCGGCCGTCAATCGGTCGGCATGCAGGCAGGCACGCTGCACACTCACGGCCGGAGCGTCGCGGCCGGCGAAGCAGACCAAAGCGGGCAAGACGTTCGTTCGGCTCTCTCAGGTCAGCTCAGAGTTGCGCATGCCAAGCGAGCTTCTCTCTGAGTCTCAGGCCTCAGCTGCAGCTGCATGCATGCGTGACCCTCCATCCCTCCCCGCTTTGCACGCACGGCGCAGGGGTGGGTGCAGGGTTAAAAAAACCGGTCGGTTTACCGCGGTTTACCGCGGTAACCGCCCTAACCAGACCGGTCCGGTTCCGGTCCGGTCCGGTTAGGTATTTCCCAAATTCAAATTTAAAATTTGAAAAAAAAATGCTGAAAAAATTCCTAAAAATAGTTTATGATTTATAGAAGCCAATGGTGTAAAAATTTTTCAAATTCGAGTTCGTTTAGTATTTATTTATACGTATAGAAGTTTGAAAAAAAAGAAAAAAAATCCCGGTCCCAGCCCGTTAAGACCTCCAAATTCAAATTTAAAATTTGAAAAAAAACAAAAAATGCTGAAAAAATTCCTAAAAATAGTTCATGATTTATAGAAGCCAATGGTGTAAAAATTTTTCAAATTCGAGTTCGTTTAGTATTTATTTATACGTATAGAAGTTTGAAAAAAAAAAAGAAAAAAAAATTCCAAACTCAAACCGAGCGGTAAACCGGTCAAACCGGCCGGTTACCGCTCCAAACCGGCCGGTAAACCGGACCCGAACCGAACCGAAGCAGGGTTTGAATTTGATTTTGAATTCGGCCGGTTACCGACCGGTTACCGGTAAACCGGACCGGTTTACCGCTACCGGAGGCCGGACCCTGGGTGGGTGTCAAACAATAAAGCGAAAGATTCCGTGGCAGCGCCCGCCGGGGCTAGCAAGAGAGAACACACGGCGGTCAGAATGTCTCGGATACTCTCTGACAGTGACCGACAAGCGAGGCTCAAGGCTTGAAGGCATGCACACAGACACACAGATGCTGCTGCCTCAAAATCTACCGGCGGTACTGTGCCGCTGTACACTCGGGTTTCCTTCGTGTTCTGCTGTGTGTGCAGAGAGAGAGATGGAGAGGAGAGAGAGATGGAGACGCGTGCAGCGAATCTAGCACTGGCAGGGTCGTCGCTTTGCGCTGCACGACGTAGATAGGCTTCTTTTGGGGGTTCAAACTTCAAAGTTGATGTGCTCGCGTCGCGCGCGGCTCCAGAGGCGATTCTCCTCGCTCGGAAAGCTACGACATTTTTCCGAGGCCTTTGTTTAGATACCCAAATTCATCCTCAAATTTTATTATGCAAAAAAAAAAGATTCTCCATCATATCAAAATATCAGCACATATATGGAGTACTAAATGTAGATGAAATCAAAAACTAATTGCACAGTTTTGTTGTACTTTGCGATACGAATATTTTAAGCCTAATTAATCAATATTTGGACAATTATTACCAAATAAAAATAAAATTGCTACAGTATGATGGGACATTTACTATGTAAAATTTAGATCCCAAATTTGGAATCTAAACCAGGCCAAATCAAAGACGACGCAGCGGCCTACTCCCTCCGTCCCATTGAAAGTGTCGTTGGAAAAGCGTGCCCCCCTCACAAACACGTTTCCCGGGCGACACTTTCAATGGGACGGAGGGAGTATTTTTGAGTCGTTTTTCTATGCCTCCCTTCTCCTCTCCCTCCGTGGTCCGTGCCCCCTTTTCTCGTGATGCTGCCTGCGTTCCTTTTGTTGCCATGCGGATGCGGTCTTTGCTTCTTCTCCGGATTTAATTTACTACCGCTTCCTACGTTCCAAATTATAGGTCCTAAACTATCTAGAAAAACAAGACCGACCTATAATTTTGAACGGAGTGAGTAGCTTTCATCAACTCACATGTTTGGATTAGCCGTATTCATACCAGTACTACCAACAGAGCTTACATTGCTCTACATGGAAATTACTCACTCTTTACCGACGGGATCTTCCATGAGTCCGATCTTTTGTTTTTATGAAATATAGGAGGGGTTTAACCCCCCCCCCCCTGCCTTCCAGAATTTTAAATAAAAGGGAACAAAAGCGGGTACAAAGTCTTATGACACAAAAAAAAAGGTCAAGAAGAAAATCAGAAAAATTACACAAAGGCTTCTAGGCATAAATCAATCTGTGGGTGGAGTTTTGCCTTTGCTCTGAGAATAACTAGAGCAAACTCCTTCTTCAAGACTTGTTTGCATCTGAGAAGCGAGTAGGAAATGTTACTGAAGATAATGTCATTTCTCATCGTCCAAATTGACCAACACATAGTTATGATGATTTCCATGAAGAACAGCAGCCGAAGCTGTGACTTGATACTCTCTATGATGAAGCCGGGATCAAGGCTATTGGGAACTGCCAACTGAAGACTAGACCAACAAGGCTAGAGAGAAAGGACATTTGAAAGAGGAGATGGATAAGATCCTCCTCAACATTGTAGGCACAAAGAACACAGTTGTAATCATGCACACACGGTTCGATCTTCCATGAGTTATTTCATCACAACAATTACTCTGAAGCAAGAAGTCATGAACGTGTGCTTAACCGAGAGCGTGACATTCTGAATGCATGGTTAAGTCAATTCAAAACTTTTCAGAGGGGTTAAATTTTACCCTCAAGAGAACAAACGTCACTGCCCATACGACAGATCAGACCATAAGAGACAACTCATCTCCTGAAGCTTTCTCGTGCAGGGCAAATTCACATAATGAACTGCCGAGATGTACTGTGGTACTAGCTTTCTAGCTATCCCGCATACCAAATCACACTAAATCCATGGGGTTACATGGTTAATACTAGGCTTACCATCCCCATATATGGCAAGTGCTCTGTACAGGAGGCGTGTTCAAGCTAAGACTCGTTATGTTAGATACAACAGTCCTTAACTATAGTGAGATATGTTATTCAAGACCTCGTTTCTCCATGACCTTACCCCTTACCAGACCTCGCAGAAATTCATTGTCTTGGTCATGTTTTAAATCTCGCTTCCTCCTAGTCCTATTGTTCATTAGCTAATTAAGAATTTCCCATCTCACACGAGTAGTGATAAACCCATCACTTACTCGATTCCTACCTGTCCAAGCACTTAATCATAAGTTATGTTCTAGAAAGTGTAGACAATGAACACACCAAAGTATGGGTTTGGAACCATTCAAGGAATTAGGCTCAACTATATGCATCACCTAGCTCTCACGGCGCACCGCCACTGGCAATAGCTCATGGCATTGCCCCCCGCTCGACTGTCCTCCCAGCAGCCACAACTCAGTCATCACTCATCATGCATGGTGCGTCCATTCAAATGAAGAACCATATGCACCCCATTTTTAAAACAAAAAAGGGGAATCTTGTACCTATAATATGTTTCACGATTGGTGATAGGAAATTAGGAACAAAGGGAACATGGATAGATTATATTTTCTTGTATATATGATCATATATCCGACAATATCTTCAGCGGATAATGCTCCTTAACATCTTAACGTAAGAGTAACGGATGGAATAAAACAATGCATCAAACTCAAACAATACCCCCATCATATTCGGCTGTTCCTAAAGCATGACATTTGAGAAGGGGGGTGTCCACGCGGAGAAGAAAACTACCAACACATGGTAACAATTCTAAGGTTTTTTTTCGATGTAAAACTGATACGTTTTTTTTCCAGAAAGGATAGCAATTTGATACATCCAAATTAAGATATATACCAAATATTAGTTTTCTTGTAAATTAAAAATATATGAGAATGGTCCATTACACAAAACATGAAGATCATTTTAATTAGTGTGAATTAACAATGTGCTCTCCCATCTCGTGTCACGGGTTCCTAGACAGTCTCCTCTAATATACGGAGTACAAGTAGTACCAGATAAGGCCTTGCTTAGTTGGTGAAAAGTTAGAATTTTTCTAATTGTAGCACTTTCGTTTCTATTTGACAATTAGTGTCCAATTATAGACTAACTAGGCTCAAAAGATTTGTCTCGTGATTTATAACCCAATTGTGCAATTAGTTATTTTTTATCTATATTTAATGCTTCATACATGCGTGCAAAAGTTAATGTGACGAAGAGAGAGTGAAAAAATTTGAACTTTAGCCTTGCATCTAAACGAGGCCTAACTTAAACTGACGTGATTGTTCCTACGTACTCTGCATTTCTGCAAATCTGCGTGTACGAAAAAGAAAAGTTGAGATAATGCCTTTTGCTTGTCTTCTTCTGCCATGACATTTCTCATAGAGCATCTCCTTTTGTGACATCTATAGTAAAACCGAGCTGCCTTTCATGCAGTCAGGGCACCACCACCAATTGGCACTACACATTCTTTTCCCCAGAAGCGTGTTGTCATGCATGACTCATGAATGAACCTGGGTCAAAACGGTCAAGGTCAATTGCCAACTCAGCACCCACATGGAATATGCAAAAGAAATGAAAAGATGGATTAGGGCTAGAGTCTTTTCATGACTAGGGCATCTGATTCTCCCTCCATTCAACCAAGTGCAGCATGCAGTCTATTTGAACTCGGTGTGCGCGCAGAGATGAAATAAAGGCGCACTTCATGTATGTGCATATATAGTTTCTCAATCATGCACCCTTAAATTCATATAAAAAAAACATACATCCATAACTTTATATATGTGCCTATTGAAGAAAGAATCAAAGGAAAACATCTGACCACAAGGATATTCTTTTTCCTTTGTATTGAAAAAGTACTGTTTGCCTTTTTAAAATGAAAACTACGAAAAATGTTTTCCATGGTCGACCACCGAACAATAAGCTTCTCTGAAGATATAGATGCTGAAAGATCCATAGAAGATGAAAGGAACCCTGGTAGATTTCGTGTGGCAGAGAGGTTCAGATTTCTGTACATGGA
Organism: Saccharum hybrid cultivar R570; assembly: GCA_038087645.1. Lineage (NCBI taxonomy): Eukaryota > Viridiplantae > Streptophyta > Magnoliopsida > Poales > Poaceae > Saccharum > Saccharum hybrid cultivar. The sequence goes on along the minus strand of JAQSUU010000637.1, from coordinate 39,952,260 downwards.
CCCGGCACTGCAGGAGATATACCCTGCAAAGATCTAATACTACACCAGTATACAAGCTGCATGCATGCAAAGCCAAAGGAAAGGTTGATAGATGATCGATGTAAACAACTCCAAATTCTCTACAGAGAACCTCTCCTTAAAAGGAGGGCAGCCAGGATTGCTGCAAAAGGAACAAGCAACCCCGGGCCCCGTTGCGTGCCGTGCAATTATAGCCCCATGATTTCACTTCCCAACAACAAAACACAGTGAAGAAGAGAATCCTACCTAATGCAGTAGTACTAATTTTTTTTCTTCGCATTTGTTTATGTTGTAAGTGTGCCCAAAAGGTTGACATATGCATGGGCTCAGACACTTGGCTGCATGTCTTTCTTTGCGACTTTGCCCTGCTCACGAGGAGGATCGATCTGCATCTGCCTGCCCTTTCTCCTGTGCGCGCTGCCTCCGAGCGATCCTCTGCATGCGCCCATGCATGGCATGCTGCATGCACGCGAGCTTCCCGTCAAGGCATCAGCGAAAGGTGATCATGGACGTGTGTTGTTTTTGGAGAGGGAACTAACTTTAAGGAAAGAGCTCGCATGCATGCATGAAACCTCTGCGAAGAATCAACAAATTAAAGAAATAGCCCACACACGTCAAATTCTGATTGATGTACTGAAAGAGTAGAAGTGATGTAGTATGTTCAAGTAGTAGAATATTACCATTTTTGAAGTTTGAACCGAGAACTGAAAATAGGTTCAAATTAAAGTACTAACCAAAATGTTGTATTGTCATTTGTCAAACCAGTCCGTTAATCCATGTTGCTACATGGGATTTTATAATTTTATATGAGACATAAATATCAAAATTGTTTATCCTTTTTTCGCAAACGAATTGGAATACGAAGTATTTTTTTATGGTCTACCACTCTCTCTCATACATGTACGAGTTAAGTGTTTAGATACAATGTAAAGTCTGATCCTAAAATGAATTGGATTGTATGATTCAATTATTGATAAATCTTTAAACCTTTTGTACTCATACAAGTTAAACTTGCACACGTCTAGACACAGTACGTACAGAGTTTGATTTCTGGATGAATTAAAATGCATGACGTGATCGCTAAATATGTCGGGAAGGGAACTCTATCGGATAGATATTCCTACTCATAATCTTTAGCCAAGCTAGCTAGAACAATATAGGTAAGATACCCTTTCCTCTTAGGGAGGGAAGGGTATCAGAGTGTTCCCCCTTAACCAGGGGGGTTAGGGCAAACATAAGTCGTCATAATGATCACAAACAAGTTGAAATTTTTTGCTACAACATACTCCCTTACTTCATCCGGGATAAAATGCAATTATAGCACAGTAGGTAGTTCTCAAGTTTAACTAACTACATATAAAAAATTATAAATAGTTATGATATCAAATAAGTATCATTAGATTTATCATCACATATTTTTTTTATAATATACTTATTTGACGTCATAAATATTAATATGTGTAACATATATTTGGTCAAACTTTGGACACTTTAGCAAAGAACGCATCTAGAAGTGTATTCTTCTCCAAACAGAGGTAGTACTAGTATGTTGGAGGGCAGTACTGTTGGTATATTGATAAACACACAAATACTGTATGTTCGAGTGTACTACTGGTATATTGATAAACAACCATGGGCGACTTTAGCTTTCCGTAATAAGATAACTTAAATAACAGAACGGGTGGTGCTGCCATTGGGCGCGGCAGAATCGGCCTGCCTCTTTGCCCTCCCGTAGCTTTTCCAGAGATACGATATGCGAAAGCCAAAAACGGCGTTGGGCAACTCAGAATCTCGCAAAAGCGTCTGCATGGTCCCCGGAAGCGCAGGGCTCGCTGGCCTGGAAGATAGCGGCCGGCTTTATCTGTGACGAGCGGGGGGAGACGGTCGCGCTTGCTTTTTTCCGTTCAGCGTGGATCGCATGGGCCTTTGCATATATTACTCGGATACTCGTCGCGAGCCCCCAGGTTGATTGGCTCCGCTGTTTGAGTGTGAGCTCCTCCTCGTTTGCTTTGAGCGAGATTTCCTTCTTTCCACACACGTAGTACGGGGGGATACGGATGCAACTGCGACTGCCCTCTCTTTTTATTTTTTATATTATATTATCAAGAACAAATCCCATGAGAGTCTAGACAAAAGTTAGCCTGCGAACGGCGGAGAATTGAGAGAGTGGTGTGATGATCGATCAGGACAGGAGTCGATTGGGCTGGATTAGATTGGGCCATGGTCCTAACTCCTAACTGTAAGCGAAGAAAAATAGTGGGCCGGTGAACACAAGCCGTATTAGTTTTTTTTTTTGAGAAACACAAGCCCTATTAGGTAAGTAGACAGCCCGAGGTTTAGAGATGATCCCACCAAACTAAACAAGAGAGCCTTTACAGCCCATAAACTAACTTGGCGGCGTTGGAACAAGAAAGCCCATGGCTGTTCTTGACTACTACAAAAATAGTTTTCACCACCAACATTTTCACTCCCTGTTTGAATAAAGTCGTTGGTGATGATTTCCTCTGTCGGTTCATAATACGAACCATTGTGGCTAAAAATAATTTTCACCAATAGTTCATATTACGAACTGACAGCAAAAATGATTTTCACCAACGATTCAGTCTATCGGCGATGAAAATCATTTTCAGTGACGGTTGATTATAGAGGAAATTATTTCTTTGGCCCTAAAAAAGTGTTGCTTGGTTTCTTGGCCTTTTTTCTATCTAACCTGCCAATTTGGCCCTAAAACGAATCTCCTTTGATTTCTTGGCCCTTCAGTTATTTTTATGGGCTAACGGTGTTAAATTGTATGTGAAATTACTCTTTTACCCCTGACACCAAAAGCAATAGTTCAGCAACCTACAATTGCGCTATATAGGTCTTTTAGGCTGTGTAATATCAATAATTTTCTCAAAATAAGGTACAATATTTTTTCAAGAATAGAATTATTATTTTTATATATATAACAACCATTCCAGACCCATGGCATGTATATGTATATGTATATGTATATGTATATGTATATGTATATGTATATGTATATGTATATGTATATGTATATGTATTTGGAGTGTATTTGCCAATTTAATTTTTCTACAGAAAGACGGCGAGATGACATGGGTGTGCGTCCATTCAGGGCAAGCAGAGCACAGCGCTCTGTGCTCGTCTCAGGCCGGCACGCTTGGGCGCGGTGCGCGACGCGTTTCTCGCGTGTGCGCGTGCTGGGGTGGGCGCAGAAGGTGCCACTCTCGGTCCGTCCTTCCTTTGGTTGAAAAAATAATGGTTCTCGAGAAAAAGTATATCAAAAATAATGATTTCATGCTTGAAAAATATTACACCTTATTTTGGAAAAAAATTTATTGATAGTTGGTAGTTGAAAGACCTGTATATCGCAATTGTAGGTCGTTGAAATGTTGCTTTCGGCGCCAGAGCAAAAGAGTAATTTCGCATACAACTTAACACCAATAGCCAAAAAAACCAAAGGAAATTTGCTTTAGGGCCAAATAAACAAGTTTGAGAGAAAAATGGTAAAAAAAAACTAAACGACACATTTTTTTAGGCCAAGGAAATAATTTCCTCTTCATTATACCAACCGTCGGTGAAAACGGCTGATGGAGCGGTCTGTGCACTCGTTTCTCTCTAGCACTGCTCCCACTTCATGTTTTTTTTCTCTCTACTAGGTGGCTGACAAGCAGGGCCGCGTGCATGTGTGTCACCCTATGAGTGGTCAAAAGGGCAGCATACAGATCCTCCAACTATCGCCTCTTATGCCAGTCTCACTGGGGATTTTATGTCACTGTTTCCAACACATTCAGATTTTAAAAGCAGTGCAGAAGAGTTTCATCTTCATGAAACTCTCTTTACTCCCATAAAACTCTTATCATCTCTCTTTATTAATATGGTGCCACATCAGCATAATTAATGCTCATAAAACTATGATGAAACTCTATTGAGACTGGCCTTATGTTTTGTGTTCAATCCCCCTCTCTTTCTCTCTCCCATAAAGAAAGAAAATACCTCTCTCTCCCTCCCTCCCTCCCTCCGTATGGGTAAAAATAGTACGGATATTTTCCGACCATATTCGAGACTGAATCCGTTTAGAGGGATTCAGATCTGTCTGCATCCAAGTCCGGATATTCAACATCCGATACCGTATCTATATCCGAATACTCAAATAATATATTTATGATGTCGATATCTAATTGTATCCTATCTGGCATGGTTGACACTATCCGTATTCGAATCCAAATCCGGACAGAAATATAAAAGCAAATATGATATAAGTGTTATCTGTTCCTATCCTATTCGTTTTCGTCCCTCTGTTACTCACGGTGGCAACGGCGGGTCCTGACACACTGTCAGTGACGCCTTAGCCAAGCGCAAGCACGGCCCCTTGGCACGGTGCGCCCCCTTTGCCAGAGGGATGGCACGACAGAGCAGCACCAGCGTGCCCAGTGCCCTGGCATGTGCAGCTCGGTGCAGTGGCTGCACACCGTCCCACCCTGAGCACCACCGTCCACCCCCTGCTTCGAGCGAGGTTCCTTCGTCTCCCTCGTTGTCTCTTCCACCTCTCAGATCTGGTCAGATCTCTCTCACCCTCTCTCCTCTCTCGGATCTCGTTGAGGTGGCAGCGGGTTGTAACACGAGGAGGTGACAAGTTGGGCGAGGAGACGGCGGCAGGCTAGGGCGAGGAGACAACGGCGGGGCAGCCGACCGATGCTGACTGCTACGGCCGCGTTCACTTGCCCATGCGTACCCAAAATATTTTCTCTTCCACCCATCACATCGAATCTTTAAACGTATGCATGAAATATTAAATGTAGGTAAAAAAAATAACTAATTGCATAGTTTATCTGTAAAGTTCGAGACGAATCTTTTGAGTCTAATTAATCCATGGTTGGACAAATTTTACCAAATAACAACGAAAATGCTACAGTAACTTTTCACCCAAATTTTCTCAACTAAACACAGCCTATGTTTTTTTTCTATAATTATCATCGTTGATTCGTTTAACGAGCTGGCAGTGATTATCATTTTACCATCGATCGGTTTGAGACTGTTAGTGATGAAGATTATTATCACGGTCCTCTTTACCACCGAGGCTCAAAACTAGTGGTGATAAAATGTTTAGAACCCACGGTGATGAGATTTGCGTATTATTAATTGTTTGCACTTTTGCACCCACCCCACTAGTTCCTTGGCACAAAAAAATTCTCCGTTAAAAGTAGTCAGTGTCTTAATTAACGAGAACCCTGTTCGAATGTGTATTTGTGAGCAGAAGAAGACAAGAAGGAATTAACTCCTGCAAAGTGTACTCTTTCTATTATCTGCGCACATCACGCATACCATGTGCCACAACATCCATGCTTTAATATGCACGAACCTACTGACCTCGATAACGTGGATAAGCAGACACTGACCTGACTAATCCTCTCCACGAACGCTTAGCAGCCGGAAACGTGGCCACGTTTCTTCGGTTCCTCAGTTTCGGAAACATCCACGGCTCCGATTTAGAAACATTTACGTTCTCATATTATAAAATAGCACCATAAGTTTCCGTTCCTATTCCACGTTCCGGTTCCCTCGTGGAAACATGGCTGCTAAGCACAGATGTCTCCATCAAAATTTAAGTTATTATAGTATATAAGTGCAGATCTCTAAGCTTATTAAATTTTGTTTACGAGAGATATAATTAAATTAAAGTCTTTTTATTAGTACACTCGTCGGTCGCCATTTTCTTTTACAAGGTGTATTAAAAAATTTTCATGATAGAATAGCGTGTGTATGACTACGTTTATAAGGTTTATATTTATATAGTTATGTTTATAGAAGTGTGTGGATATGTATGTGAGCCACATTTGTAGAGGTGAGTATGCTTGAGCGTCCGTTGACTGTGACTTGAAATACAACATTATATTTAGCAATTATAGGACATCTGTACACGCTAGACCAGGCTTTGCTCTATATATACCTATATAGCAGACACGCTAAAAATCATAGAATTCAAATACACGTCTTAACCTAGCTCCAACCTGTAGGCTCGTTTAGCAAGTTCGCCCGGTAAAGCCGGTAACCATGGCCAAGGCCGTGCTCCTGCTCCTAGTCCTTGTCGCGCCCTTGATGACTTCCCTGCTTCCGTCCTCCTCCCTCGCCCTGAACCAGGACTTCTGCATCGCCGACCTGGCCCGCGGCGACACCCCGGCCGGGTATCCGTGCAAGCCCCAGACCGGCGTCACAGCCGACGACTTCTACTACCGCGGCCTCAACACCACGGGCCCGACCATCAACCCCTTCAACATCGGCCTTCGTCACCCGGTTCCCCGGCGTGAACGGGCTGGGCATCTCCGCGGCGCGCGTGGACTTCGCCCCGGGCGGCGTCGTGCCCCTGCACTCGCACCCGGGCGGCACCGAGCTCCTCTTCGTCATCGAGGGCGCCATGTCCGCCGGCTTCATCACCTCCCTGACCAACCAGGTGTACGTCAAGACGCTGTACAAGGGCGACCTCATGGTGTTCCCGCAGGGCCTGCTGCACTTCCAGTACAACCTGGGCAACGACACGGCGACCTCATGGTGTTCCCGCAGGGCCTGCTGCACTTCCAGTACAACCTGGGCAACGACACGGCGGTGGCTCTGTCTTCCTACAGCAGCGCCAACCCCGGGCTCAAGATCTTGGACTTCGCGCTCTTCGCCAACGACCTGCCGTCGGACGTCGTGAGCAAGGTCACCGTCCTGGACGAATTGGAGGTCAGGAAGCTCAAGGCACTCTTCGGCGGGAGCGGCTAAGCCATTCGTTTCAACTCTTGGGCTGCAAGGTTAGATGAAACTTGAATTGGTCGTGGTTGTGGACTTGACGTGTCAGATGAGATTGAAATGGTCGTGGTTGTGGTGTCAGAATAATTTTGCACGCAAGGCACGTGCATCTGTCATTTTAACGCCAAGTTGTGGTGCACTGGTGCTAGTCAATTGTGACACAAGTGGTGTGAGAATAAGATAACGCTAATAAACGGCCCTTGAATTTTATTTGAAGTTGTCTAGCTAGTGGACATTTGGGTGCTTGAGGCTCATCATCAGCACACGATTTTTTTATCCGTTAGATTCAAATTGACTATCAAGATCGAATCACTCTCTCCACTACTGCAGATTTGGACATCACTACCGGGAGCTTGAAAATGAGAAAATGATTGGGGCTGGGCTAAAACCGACAGTGAAGAACCACATCACTGCCGGTTCGTGGCTTGCACCGGCAGTGAGTTGGCGGCCACTTATCAGTGCCGGTTCTAGCCAAGAACCGACGGTGATAAAATGGTAGTACAAAAAGCTGGCGCCATCCTCTCCTTCCTCCTCTCTTCCATCCCGAACACATAGGCGCGTGTTTGGACCGCTCCCTCCATTGTTGCGGCCGCTCTTCACTGTGAAGCTAGCTCTTGGATTTGGAAGAATGGCTTGATCTTTTCGCTTCAAGGTTAGTAACAAGCACCCACTCCTTTGATTTTCTTACTTAATTAGCGTTGTTTTGATGGCTACAATGCTTAATTCTTATTCTAGTTTTTTCTCCATTATAGAGAGTACTTTTCCAATTGGACTTTGTGCAAGGCTTCCAAGCAAACTGTGGTGAATTCATCATCCAAAAGGTGTGTCTATGAACACATTTAAATTCCTAGCTAATTATTATACGGTGGTCAAGATCGTTATTGTTAATATGTGATGCTATAATTAGTTCTTAGGAGTAGAGTAGATGCTTTTACAATTTTGATGAGCAAATTAATCCATGTGTCACCTAACAACGTATTGTTTGGAGCTACATTGTTGTTCATGATCATGTCTCCAATTTTAGTCTTTTTTTAAAAAAATTAGTGTCTCCATTTTTATGTGGCATGCAGTAGAATAATTGTTCTTCATTATTGTACAATAATTGGTTTTTATGGGGCTACGATTTTTAATTTATATGGCCGGGGCTATCAATTTTAATTTCCAATAATTAGTGTACAATAATGTTTTCCAAAAATAGGGTGACTAAATTAAATAAGTGTAGAATAAATGGTACTTTCGAGCTACAATTGTTGTTCATGAAGCTCGACTTGTTATTAATTTCTCTGTAATTACTGTCTCAATATTTTTTTGTGCAGAGATGGATCGAGAGTGGATGTATCTGTCCCGAATGGACAAGCGGTACATGCATGGCGTCAGCCAGTTTATCATCAATGCCAAAGCCCATGCTGGGAATGGGAACCCTGTCTTTTGCCCATGCAAAGATTGCATGAATCAAAGGAAATGAGCTCAAATTAAGTCTGTATGAATGCACTTGATTACCAGGGGGTTCATGCCAAACTATACGATATGGACTATGCATGACGAGGTTGGTGTGAATGTTTCATAGGAAAACGATGATGATGTGGCCATACCTGATGTAGCCATCCACGATGCTGACGAGGAACCCGGTGTCAACGCGGAACCTATGGCCACAGTTAATGATGTGTTTAGGAACACGCTAGCTGACGACACCGAGGATAACGGTGGTATTTCTCAGCTGCTACGTAATATAGAGACCGGATGTCTTAGTGAAAACAGCTGAGAAAGCTAGAGAAAATGAGATAAGATGGTAAAACTCCATTGTATAAGAATTATCCAATGAGCAAACTGGAAGCCGACATCATGCTGTTAGAGTTCAAATCGAGAAATAGATTAAGCGATAAAGGCTTCGATCAGTTGTTAGATATAATAAGAAAAATGCTCCCAGAAAAAAATTGAGTTGCCAGAAAAGACATACCTGGCCAAGCAAATGACTTGCCCCATCGGTCTCGAGGTTGAAAAAAATCCACGCATGTTCCAATGATTGCATATTGTAGTGTGGAGACGAATACAAAGACTTGGATGCGTGCCCCAAGTGTGAAGCTCCACGGTACAAGGAAAGGCCGTCAGATGAGGGTACCAAGACCAGTGGAGGTTCCCATAAAGATCGTTTGGTATTTCCCTATTGTAAGGTCCTAGATGGCTAGAGGGGGGGTGAATAGCCTATAAAAAATCTACAAATGACACTAAGCAAACTTGTTAGAATAACAAACGGCGTAAAGCGAGTTTTGCTTAGCCAAGGGTTGTGATGCAAGCCTCCTATCCACAAGTCTAGTAGATTATAATCTCTAGTTCACGCAAGAGCTATGTCACTAATTTTACACTAGAGAGCAAGCTAACAACACTACTAGCAAAGCTACCACTAGAGCTACACAAGATAATCTAGTAAAAGTAAGTGCAAGAGAGAGGATTGTGATTCTTATACCAACGGTGGAGTGAAGATGTTGCCAATCACCAAGATGATATACAATCAATCAATATTGACAACAACACAATATGAAGACCAATCACCGGGAGACAAGAGACACAATATTTTGTTCACCCAGTGTTCACTTGTGCACCGACAAGCTACGTCACCGGTTGTGTCGACCAACACTTAGATGGTTTCCCGGTGTGACCCTCAAGTCACTTGCCCCTCAAGGCACGCCCCGCAAGGCACCGCAAGACACCACTCTCAAGTGAGGTAACTCAATGACACGCGCATTCCACTAGAGTTGCTTTTGGCGTTCCGCCGAGGAAAGCACAAGAACATCTCACAATCAATCGGAGGTGGCCAAGAACAAACACCTTATCTTGCCAATGCCTCCAACAATCTCCAAGTCGACTAGGAGCGGTACTCTCCAAGAGTAACAAGAAATCCACCGGCTAAACCACCCACAAATGCCTCCAACAATGCACTTTGGGATCACTCAATCTCACTTTTGATTTGCAATCAAGCAAGAGAGATGAGTGGGAGGAGAAGCTTTAGCTCAAAGGATGCACAAGAGTGTTAGAAATGCCAAGCCACCTCCCCAAGGGCCGGCCAACACATATTTATAAGCACCCCAAACAAATAGAGCCGTTAGCAATCTACTGGGCGTTTTTCGCGAGCGACCGGACGTGCCGGTCGAAACTGACCGGACGCGCTTCACCGCGTCCGGTCGCCCTACGCCGTCCACGTGTCCCTCGAATTCAAACGCGGCCGTCTGATTTCAACGGTCGACACAGTGTTCCAACGGTCATCGCACGACCAGACGCGCTGCTCAACCGACCGGACGCGCCGATCGCACAGCACCGCGCGCCCGCGATGCATCGACCGGACGCGCTCCACGCAACGACCGGACGCGACAGAGCCAGCGTCCGGTTGGAGTCCAGTAAGCTCTCTTCACGATCGGACGCGTCCGATCGCGTGTGACCGGACGCGCCGCGCGTCCGCTCAGCCCTTCGCCACACACTGTTCCTCTGGGTGCCCGACCGGATGCTCCGGTTCCACGAAGGACCGGACACGCCGGTTGCAAACCCTAGCCCGCGCGCCAGACTGCAGCGTTGTACTGACCGGACGCGTCCGGTCAAACCGTGACCGCGTCCGGTCTAGCGTCCGATTACGCTGGTGACCTCCGTTCGCCTCCGTTTCTTTTCTGACTTCCGGCGTAGTGGAAAATATGCATTTCATTTCCCTGAAATCGCCTGAATCCCGCGCTCGTGAGCTCGGCGGGAGGGAGAGAGGAACCCAAACCCCTCTCTACCCGCAAACCACAGCGCAACCAACGCCACCTTTGCAAATGTGCCAACACCATCAAGTGTACATCTCCATGTGCTTGTGTGTTAGCTTTTTCTCAATCATTTTCAAAGGTTTTCCAGTTAGCTCACTAGGCCCTACATGCAATGCACTTCATGAATTCACCTAGTGGCACCCGTGCATCGAGTAACCGATAAGACTTCCCCTCTTAATAGTTCGGCTATCGACCCTAAACCACTAACACCCTCTATGGTGTCTTGAGTGTAAAACAAAATGGCCCTATGGTTATACCTTTGCCTTGAGCCCATTTTGTTTCTTCAAATGATATGATCCATTTCATATCATCACATGACCGTCTCGATCCATCGACCTTGACTTCACTTGCTCTTCACCGTTGCATCGGTCCGTCGGAGCCAAGTCTTGCTCAAGCTTCACCATCGCATGGTCCTTCGCTTTGAAGCCTCGACTTGCCCTTCACCTTCACAACCGGTCCATCTAGCCAAGCTTCATCTTGGTGTTCACCATCTTGGTCATATGAGTCAATGTCATGTCTCATATTCAATGACCACCTTTATCTAAATCATCCACTTAGATATAAAGGTTAGTCTTAGGTTTCATCAATTAGCCAAAACCAAACTAGGGACTTTCAATCTCCCCCTTTTTGGTAATTGATGACAACCTTCACAAAGATGATTTTGATAATAAAAGTTTTGAACTTGTCATACTTGTCCAATCATTTTGCTCATAAGTAAAATTTGGACAATTATCATAAGCTCGGTTTTGGTAGCATTAGCTCTCCCTACATATGTGCATAGAGTTTGGATTGAAAGCTTTGCACATATGTATGGATAGAAGTGTTGAGAGAGTAATTCTACCAAAATGATGCTAAGGTGTAAGAAATAGACCTTTGAAGCGTGATACCAATCGGAGTTGCCTTTTACACCATCCTTAGCATCATGAAGTAACTAGACATCCATCAAAACTCAAGAACCCCGTGAGATCAACATTATAAGTAAAGGTTCTTGGACCACTTGTAAAGCTTTAGGCATGTCTAGATAACACGTGTAAACTATTCCTATGCATGCTAGTAGATCATTTCATCATCCAAGTTCTATACTAGCATTGCACCACACAAGCATGTATATTGAATTTAAAATACATGTGCAATGAACAAGTCATATAAAAATGCACAAGCAAATGCAACAACTTTGTTTATGAGCTTGCTCCCCCTACTTGTGTGCATCAAAAATTTTATTTACCCCTTTATCATGTTGAATCATCTTTTTCTCTCCCCCCTTTGTCAACAACTTACCCAAAAATGGGATCAAATTGTGGAGAGAAGAAAAATGTTTGATGGAGTAGGTTAAAATTTATCAAATTTGGTTCAACCTAGAACACTTGCCAAAGATATTTAATTCGATTTGAACCAAAGACAAGCTTCTTCACACCTCATAATAAGGGTTATCTTGCCTATGTTGAATTAAACACAAATCTTCTAGATTCAACACTAGGTGTGCAAGCTCACAAACATGTCATATGCCACCACTAGATCAAAACAAACATAGAGGCAATAGTGGTAACATATATCCATCAAACTCATTTGATTTATCATGAATGCTCATGCATACCACTTATTATGTCTATATGCTCTAGCAAGTCCTTAGCATAGGATGAATGACATGTCAATCATCTTTACCTTGCAATGTCGAAGGAGAGGCATGTCAATAAGTGGGTGGGGTGCATTCAACTCATGTTTGAGAAATCAAGAATGTTCAACTCATTCCTTAGCTTGCAAAACCTCTTTTCATCAAGTGGCTTAGTGAGAATATCGGCAAGTTGATCATCGGTGCCAACACTTTCAATGGCAATATCTCCCTTTTGTTGATGATCTCTAATGAAATGATGCCTTATATCAATGTGCTTTGTTCTTCCATGTTGAACCGGGTTTTATGTCATCTTGATTGCACTTTCATTATCACATAGCAATGGCACATTCTTGAAGTTGAGGCCATAATCCTTCAAAGTTGATTTCATCCATAGTAATTGTGCACAACAACTCCCCGCACTCACATATTCGGCTTCGGCGGTAGAGATTGCTACACTATTTTGTTTCTTTGAGGACCATGACACAAGTGATCTTCCAAGTAATTGACATGTGCCACTTGTGCTCTTTCTATTGATCTTGCAACCCCCATAGTCGGAGTCCGAATATCCAATCAATTCAAACTTTGACCCCTTGGGATACCATAGTCCAACATCTCTTGTTTGCTTTAAGTACCTCAATATTCTCTTTGCGGCCGTGAGATGACTTTCTCTAGGTGAGGCTTGATTCTAGCACATATGCAAACACTAAACATGACATCCGGCCTTGATGCGGTGACATAGAGTAGACTTCCAATCAAAGACCGATATTCCTTTTGATTCACCATTTTGCCATCAAGATCACTATCCAAATTGCCATTTGTACCCATTAGAGTTGAAATTGGCATTCCAAACTTCTTCAACATGTCTCTTATGTATTTTCCTTGACTCACAAATGTCCTATTCTTCAATTGCTTGACTTGGAGACCAAGGAAGTAGCTAAGTTCACCAATCATAGACATTTCAAACTCTTTGGCCATCATAGCACCAAATTCTTCACAATAAGCTTGATCGGTTGATCCAAAGATGATGTCATCAATATATATTTGCACTATGAATAGATTATTCCGAATCTTCTTGGTGAATAGAGTTGTATCAACCTTGCCCATCTTGAATCCCTTAGAGAGAAGGAAATCCCTTAGCCTCTCATACCATGCTCTAGGTGCTTGCTTTAAGCCATATAAAGCCTTCTTCAACTTGTACACATGGTTGGGTTTCTTATCATCTTCAAATCCGGGCGGTTGCTCAATGAAGACTAACTCATTGATGATCCCATTGAGAAATGCACTTTTGACATCCATTTGATATAGTTTGATGTTATGTGCACAAGCATAAGCCAATAGAATCCTTATTGCCTCCAATCTTGCCACGGGAGCATATGTCTCATCATAGTCAAGACCTTCAACTTGAGTGTAACCTTGAGCAACTAGTCTTGCTTTGTTTCGCACTACAATACCATCTTGATCTTGTTTGTTTTTAAACACCCACTTGGTTCCAATCACATTGTAGTCATTTGGCCTTTCTACCAACTCCCAAACATCATTTCTTGTGAAATTGTTAAGCTCTTCTTGCATAGCCATGATCCAATCGACATCCCTCAAAGCTTCTTCTATCTTCTTTGGTTCTATGGTTGACACAAATGATGCATGCTCATAAAACATAGCCAATCTTGATCTTGTTTGCACACCACTTCTAATATCACCAATAACACTATCAATGGGGTGATCTCTTGCAACATGTTGTGGTTGGAGTACTTGCACTTGATTGCTTGAGCTTGGTTGATCACTTGATGTATCTCGATGAGATGAACTAGCACCAAGATCTTGCACTTGAGAGTCACTAGCTAGCTTGAATGGAGAATTTAGCACTTGATCTTTATCATCATCTTGAATATCAATTACTTGCTTTGCTCTAATGTCCCCAATGTCCATGTTCTTCATTGCTTCCACTAATTGAGTTCCACCAACATCATCTAGATTCTCTTTTTCATCTTGTGACCCATTGGTTTCATCAAATTGCACATCATGGACTTCTTCTAGAATGCCACTTGAGTTGTTCCAAACTCTATAGGCTTTGCTTGTAGTTGAATAACCAAGTTGGAACCCCTCATCACATCTCTTGTCAAACTTTCCCAATCTAGTGCCCTTCTTTAAGATATAGCATTTGCAACCAAACACCCTAAAGTAAGAAATATTGGGCTTTCTTCTATGAAGTAGCTCATATGGGGTTTTCTCTAGCAATGGATGACAATATAGTCTATTGATGTAGTAGCAATCGGTATTGATTGCTTCATCCCAAAAAGATTGACTCACATTGTACTCATGAAGCATTGATCTAGCCATATCAAGCAATGTTCTATTCTTCCTCTCAACTAGGCCATTTGATTGTGGAGTGTACTTGGCCGAGAATTGATGTCCAATGCCATAGTGATCGCAAAGTTCTTCAATTCTTGTATTCTTGAACTCACTTCTATTGTTACTTCTCACTTTCTTGATTCTAATCTCAAACTCATTGTGAACTCTAGTGAGAAATGTCTTGAAGATGTCAAACACTTCACTTTTGTCATTAAGAAAGAATACCCGTGTGAATCTTGTGAAGTCATCCACTATGACAAAAAAGCAAGATAGAAAGAGCACATACCATTGATCTCATACCCTTGGTACTTAAGCAATGTAATAGAAGGTCCCTTAGCTAAGATATCCAGCTGATTACCCAACGTTGTTCCAATCAAGCGGCATCGCAACAAGCTGACAAATTCCTCCTTATGTTTTTTATCAAGCCAAGCCTGCAACCTGCTCAGATACAAAGTTTGTAGCGATTGCCTATGCTCGTCAATGTATGGCATCACATCCTCTGCTTGTTGGAGAACATCGTACTATGCCTATCTAAAAGAAACGGGGTCGTCTACTGTGATAGATTTCTCCCATATCGTTCCTTTGCCACCTAGTCTTCTCTCGTGACGAGATTCCAGAACTCTGACCCTAATGATGTCCAGATAATATGTGCAAAACTCAATAGCCTCCTCCGTTGACCATCCTTCAACCATGCCCCCTTCTGGCCTGAATCTATTCCTAACATACCTCCTGAAAACTTTCATCAACAGTGGTGTTCGTTTCGATGCTCACAACAAAAACGGCAACATGCAGGCGACGTACTATGGTTTCATAGAGGAGATATGGGAGCTAGATTATGGTCGGTTGAAGGCAGCTCTTTTTTGCTACTTGTGGTTCCGGCTCGAGGAAATCACCACCGACAAAGAAGGTTTTACTACCGTTGATCTCACCAAGACCGCATACATACAGAGACGACCCCTTCGTCATTGCAAAAGACGTTATGCAAATCTTCTATACAGGGGACAACAAGACAAAAGGAAAGCTAAAAGTAGTCCTGGAAGGAAAAAGAAAGATTATCAGTGTCGACGAAGTGACAGACAAAGAAAAGTACAGGGGCTATCAGGAAATGCCAGCATTCGGGGCGAACATACCCCTACCTATCCTTGAAAAGGGTGATGAACCTGCTTACGTCTAGCGTGATCACGATGAGGCCCTCATTATTGGACCCGATGAAGATAGTTAGATTATTATTAATTATGTAATCATTATTCAAACGTCGTAACAGTAATTCACACTGAATATCTAATTTATATTTTGTGCGCATCTCTATAATTAAATTATTAACTATGTAATCAAATATTGAGATGATGTTCATAAACACTATTATTTGATAATTATAGATCATTAATTAATTATCATAGAATTAAATAATCAAGACACAAATTTTTGTTTTATTTTAGAATATAAACTAACTGCCTTATATCTATTAATAAATAAAAAAAGAAAAGCAGACTAACCGAACTCCCTATCCTAGCTCAGCGGTTAATGCCACGCACTCTGTACTCCGAGACCCACGCTCGAATCCTAGGCAGGCCAAACTTTTTTTAATTTTTCATTTATTATTTAGTTGTGCGTGATGACGGGATAAATGAAAAAATAAAACCAATCTTAACGAACTCTCCCTATCCTAGCTCAGCGGTTAAGGCCGCGCACTCTCGACCCCGCAACCCGCGCTCGAATCCTAGGCGGGCCAAACTTTTATTATTTTTTATTTATTATTTAGTAGTGTGTTACCACGGGATAAAAGAAAAGGTACAACTAACTCTAATGTAATCCCTATTCTAGCGCAGTGGTTAAGGCTCCCTGTCGGTTTTGGTAAAAAAAAAAAACCACAGTGATACCAGCTATCACCGCCGGTTCCCAAAACCGGCATAGATGGCGACATTCACTGTTAGTTTTTAAACCAAAACCAATAGTGATGTCTAGATGCTCCTCACGGGCTTGCAGTGCTCCTGCTGACCATAGCAGGAGCACTGCTCTCACCTACCCGACAACTTTACTTAAAAAAAATCTACCACGACTGTTAGCCCCCTATAAAATGGCCCTCGGCCGAGAACCTCTCAATGTCCAAGTCTTGCCACCCTCTTGCTGCTTATTTTTCACTTCATTCTCTCTTAGCTAGTATATACATCTATGACCTCTCTAGGGAGAAAGCCCTTCACATACAAATTTCAATAAGTGTAGTCATCCATAAGGATGGTGCACACAAAAGGTACTAGAAGAATGTTTCTGAAGATAGAGCAACACCGAAGCTTGGGGACACCGCGAGGTTGACAGAGTCATCCTATGCGGTGTGCTCTGGCCTATCTGACCAGAGCGGCATGGATTCATTGGCGCTCGGCAACCGTCCAATGTGCTCTGGATTGTGCTCGGCAACAGTGCCCGGCAACCTCTCCGTTCATCTCGGCGTAGCTCATTAGCCATCTTCGGCATCCTCTAGCACCTATTTGATCTTACCTGGGTGCTAGAAGAATGTTTCTGAGTTGGTTATCTTATAATGTGTTTGTACACTTCGATTGTAATATTAACCTAGACGAAAATAGGTTTTCGTTATCGTATATTTAATTTTAGTGTCATGTCTTTGTTATCGTATATGTAATTTTATTCTAAGGTTTCTGCTATTTTATATTGTATTTTTGTAGCCTATATATATATATATATATATATATATATATATATATATATATATATATATATATATATATATATATATATATATGTCTCTTCAAGTGGCACTGCATGTACGGATATTTTACATATATATTGTGCTCTAATAATTAATTATCTTGCATTTTTTGGGTGGACGACGGTGTTTTTGTACCCATATATGAAATTATGCAACTGATACGAAATTTTTGGACATTATTTGAGCATTGAATAAAGATCATAGGATTAAATTTTTTTCGTAAGTAATGACCTTTATTGCAGCATGCATGCATGCACACGCATGGAAGTACATGGTGGCAGCCACACAGTGATAGGGTTACATCACTGTCGGTTTCATTACAAAACCGACAGTGATGGACATTATCAGTGTCGATTTTGCTTTAAAACCGGCAGTGATGTGTTTGCCCCTCTATAAAAAGGAACCACCAGGAATGTTCACACGCACGCACCCTCACTTCAGTCTCATTTCTCAGTTTCACGTACTCTCACTTCTCATTCTTTTCACTCTATGTGATTTGGTCATGGCTCTTGAATATTTCATTGCAAGTATATATGTTCTCCTCTCTCATATTATAGCTATATATATGCATCGATCTATATTTATTTAGTTTGCGACATTTTTTTGGCATATTTTATATAATGTAATATATATATCTATTCATAGTTCTTGAGTTTTATTAGGTATAATGCAATATATATATTCTCCTCTTCCATATTCTAGCTATGTATATATATGCATCGATCTATATTTATTTAGTTTGCTATATTTTACTTGGCACATTTTATATAATGAAATATATATTTATAGTCATATTTCTTGAATTCTATTAGGTGGGATGAACGGACCTCCCCACCACAAGAACCAGGTTCCACCCTGGCGATGATCCATTCGATCCTGATGTGGCCATTCCAAACCACCCTCTTCCAACTATCGTATGAAATATTTTCCAACATCTTATTTTTAGATGCTAATTAATTAATAATTATAATTTAAATTCCATAATAAGTGTTGTTTCATAATATGTATGGACTTATTCAAATAATATCATTGTTGCATATGTTGTAGACGATAGCCCCGATAGAGTGGCTGCAGGCAGCACTTAGCTTGCTCATGGTGTCGGACATCGTTGAGAACACGACATCTGCTGATGATGGTCACACCTGGACGTGTGAACTAAACTTCTACATCCCTTCGAGGCTACCATCGGGGCATCAGGAATTTATTCGGCGGACGGGATCACAGATGCCGAGCAGGAGAAGCGCCCAGTTCTCTGCCGTGTGTAACTGTTTGGTGGCACTTCAGCACATTTGCTATCAGGTGTCTGATTTCTCGCACTTTAAGATAGAAGCTTTGCGTGTTGGTGATGGCCCCGTTCCGCAAGTAAGCGAATATTGGGCGAGCTACAACCAAATGGATGTGGTAAAGTCGACAGTACTGATACCTGAGTTGTGGTTATTTATTGTTGTTATTGTAATAACGATCTCTCTTTTTTTTTTGTTTTGCCCGCTTGCAGGTGGTGCTCCATAACAGTACCTATGCTGCATTAGGCGTTGGCTATTCTAGACCAAGCTACGGAGAGACTCGGGTACGACTGGGAGTACTGTACTGGGAACCTCGGCCAGCACACTACTGTAGGACGCCAGTTCTGCATAAGATTTTCTAACGGGGCCAATGGTCGTTCAGTAGGTTACATCTACGGACGACCATGTCACCGGTCTTTTGTGCACGAGAGAGTACAATCGTACGGGCATTGGCCTTCATCGATAGCTGTGGTTACAGAATTCGTGACATCAATTACCATGCTTGGATGCAAATGTATGTTGTTGCGCATCCACCCCCTCATTTCTGTTTGTTTAGGTTTAATTTGCAAGGTTTAAGTTTAATTTGGCTTGTGTTTGTCATGTAATTCATGTGCTGTGGAACAAGAACTTTAAATTCCGGTGCCATATTGGTCTCAAACTTTTTCTTAGGCTTGCACGTGCCACGGGTGAATGAAACACCAAGTTTGAGATTTTTCTGAGATTGTTTGGTACTTTCTCCGATTTAATTAAATTTCCGTACAACGTCACCGATTATTTAGAGGTTGAACTGAGCTACTCCTGAAACGATCTGGAATAGTGCCAAACTTTTTCACAGGGTCTTATGTGTTCTAAGAACCAATTTTTGGTTGAGGTGGATGCAAAATTCTAGTGTGGCCAATATGTAATTGGGCCTCTTTTGTCCCGTTTAGAACAAAGAAAAATATAATAATAAAGAAAATGATAAAAAAACCTAAGATCTTGTGTGGGGCCATAATTTGGGTGTACATGCTTGCAAAAAAAAATTTCAAGCCATTTGGACATAGGCGGTACATATCTGCTTTATAAATCTATATAAGTCGTCTAATGTTATAATGACTAAACACTTAGGTACCTAAGGTTTTTGTGGTTCATATGTATTCCGCTGTCGTATTGGTTTTAAACTTTTTCTCAAACTTGCATGTGCCATGGATGAAGGAACCACCAAGTTTGGGATTTTTTTGAGATGGTTTGGTACTTTCTCCGATTTAATTGAATTTTCACGCGACGTCACTGATTAATTAGAGGTTGAACTGAGTCTATCCCCGAAACGATCCGGAATGGTGCCAAACTTTTTCACAGGGTCTTATGTGCCCTAGGGACCAATTTTTGGTCGAGGTGGATGCAAAATTCTAGTGTGTCCAACTTGTAATTGGCCTCTTTTGTCCCGTCTAACACAAAGAAAAATATAATAATTAAGAAAATGATCAGAAAAACCTAAGGTTTTGTGTGGGGCCATAATTTGGATGTCCATGCTTGCAAAAAAATTTCAAACCATTTGGACATAGGTGGAATAAGAATATAAATACGTGAATTTATTCTGTTTTAAAAAAAAGATTATATATAATCATCACTGTCGGTTTCAGGAAACCACCCGTGATGGGCCAGAACCGACAGTGATGGTAACTATCACTGTAGGCTATATTTTTGAAAAAAATTTAAAGAAATGTACCCCAGCCTCGGGTTCGAGCGCGGGTCTCGGGGTCCAAAGCAGCGCGCCTTAACCGCTGCGATATGATAGTACTTGTGTTAGCTATATAGTGTAGTAAATTTATATTGAAAAATTAAAAAAAATTTAAAAAGTTTGGCCTACCGGGGTTCGAAACCAGGTCTCGGGCTCCAGAGTGTAGCGCCTTAACCGCTGCGATAGAATAATAGTTGTGTTAGGTTTAGTTTCTTATTTTCTTTTATTTAGTTATAGTGCAGTTAGGTGATTGAAAAATCTCTATCTCTATCTCTACAACTAAAAAGCATAAATGTTATCGTCACCGCACGCTAATCGCTCCGCCACCCTAATCGCACCCCCTCGGTAAAAAAGGGGAACGCTCACACGGCCTCTGTGGAGACGGTTTTCCTCACGCAGCTCGCCCACGCCGCCAGCTCCGCAACTGCCCGCTCGATAGGTCACCGCCCAGCTCTGCATCCCCAAGCGATAGGTCGCCGCCGCACCCGCCATCGCTCCCCGCGCCGTGGCCTCAACTTGCCCTCGCCGTTGCACGCGCCGGCCCGACGTCTCCGCCGTCGTCTGCGCTGCCTCCGCCGTCTACGTCGCTCGTCGTCTCGTTGTGCCTCGCCGACCTAGGGTTTGGGGACGCGACGCCCAGCCACCGTCGCGCCGCCCCCAATCACGCCCGGTCTGCAGCCGGCCCAACCCCTCCCACGCAGCGTCGCCGACCGACGCAGTCCGCCGCTGCCCTAACCTGCTCCCGATGTCGCCGCCTGCCACCGCCCCGGCCCTCTCCCTCCGACGCCTGCAACGAGTTTGGCTTCTGGGATGCGGCCACAGTGGCGAAAAAATATTGGGTTTTCATGTGTACACCCATGTCCTTTACTGGCTCCGGACCCTGTCTCGAACTTAACCTGATTCATCCTTACTTGGTTCGGTTAGGTTGAAATCCCTCGAGAACAATGCGACGCACGGTGCTCTCCGATGAAGAAGGTATGTTTTTTTCGCTGATTTCTGCGGTTTGGTTTGTTCAGCGGTTTTCGTGGTGATTTGTGTGCATTTGCTGATGGAAATTGGTGGCTTTGTTGGAACCCTAGAAGATGAGATTGAGGCCGACGAGGAGGATCCGCGGTCCTCCCGGAGGGGCAGGGACGATATGGACGAGCATGACGATGATGACGACGATGAAGACGACGGTCTGTTTTTTCTCGCAATTTCTTCACGGTGTTGACTCTGGCTCGCCCTGATTGTGGGCTGTTTAGTTTTCTCCCCATCAGGGAGCAGTTTTGCTTCGTTACTATTCAAATTATTCAGTTTTTTATGCTTTGCTGTTGCAGTGTTTTATTGTTTCATTTTCACTTTTTTTTTGTTAGTGTCAAATTATGATATCTCCTAGGGCTTGTCACTTGTGAAGTAACAACTGTAGAATTATGTTTATGTGCAGAGGATGGTCAGGATGAATTTGAGAAGGATGACTTCATAGTGGACGATGAGGAAGAAGAAGTGGAAGGAGAGGAAGAGGAACAGAAGAGTGATGACGAGAGGCGAAGAAAGAAAAAGAAAAAGAAAAAGAAGAGGTACCTGCATTTGTTCCTACTAGAAATACATGTGAATCTATTGTGTACACTGATCTCAAATGTAAGAGATATTACCCAGGGAATCAGAGGACTTCATGCTTGATGAAGATGCTTGATGAAGATGACTATATGTTGCTCCAGGATAATAACATCACTGGCATCAGTCGCCCAAAGCCTATATGTTTTTTAGTCATAGTTTGTTGTCCTGTCCAAATTTTCTTAGGCCTGTTTATGAAGAATGCTCCTTTTGTCTTCTTGCAGGGAAACAAGTTTAAGCGCTTGAAAAAGGCTGGAAGGGAATCTGAAATGGATGAGCGCTCTGGTTTTTCAGATGACGATGGAACAGGGAAAAAACGCAGTGGCAAGGAGAGAGTGGAGTACAGTTTATTTGGTGATCATCAAGGTACCAGCACCAGAATTTGACTCCTCTGTGTCTTTTTGAATTATCACTGGAACTTGCTGAAACTTTTTTTTTTGTATCAACTTCAATTTCCTCAGATGCTGCGCCGTTTGAAGAGGACTTCGAGGACGATCAGCAGGCAGGGGAGGGTGAGAAGGAAGTTGGTGATGATGAAGATGAAATGGCAGACTTCATTGTGGAGGAAGATGAAATTGATGGGAATGGCCAAGTTGTAAGGTGCGGATCTTTGTCTTCCTATCTTTTGAACACCTGCTCCATGGTGTTGGCTCTGTGGAATTATATCTGACTGTGTTCACTCTCATGTAATTTTTATGATTTCTTATTTCTAGGAGGAAGAAATTTAAAAAGAAGGTACCACGACAAGCAGCAGGTGTATCGTCGTCTGCTCTGCAAGAGGCCCAAGACATATTTGGTGATGTTGATGAGCTGTTAGCACTAAGAAAGCAAGAGCTTGAGAGGGAGGCTGCTAACTCCGGTGAGTTAAGAGGAGCGAGACTTGAAGACGAGTTTGAGCCATTTATTCTTGCAGAGAAGTATATGACAACAAAAGATGAGCAAATAAAAGAAAATGATGTCCCTGAGAGGATTCAGGTATGTACTAGCTAATGTGTTTTTTACACTACATTTTGATTTAGTTTAAGATGCACGTCAAATTTGTTGCTGTTTTGGCAGTTGTCTGAAGAGTTGACTGGGTATCCTCCAACGGATAAAACGATGATTGAGGAAGAGAGTTTATGGATACACAGCCACCTAACCGGTGATGGATTTCTGTCCTTTTTTGGCAATGAGCACATGAACAAGGATATTGACCAGAAGGACATTGTTAATGTCATGACCATGTTGCATGTCAACAAATTTGAAGTACGCAAAATTATGCAAATTTGCTTCTCAATGTTATGCTTGCTTGTCTGACTTAATTTTTGTTACCTGACAGATTCCGTTCATTGCAATGTACAGAAAAGAGAGCTGCCCAACCCTATTAAAAAGCCTCGATTCTGATGAGGGTTATGATGAGGGTAATGAGGATAATAAATCTGATGCACGCAAAATGAAGTGGCATAAGGTAATTAATTATTATTATTTTTTATTATTATTCACCGAGTACTTGTTCTTCTCGCTAAACTTACCAACTATTTGCAATTACTAAGACAAATCTGGTGTTCTATGTAGTTGCTCTGGGCAGTTCAGACCTTAGACAGAAAGTGGCTACTTCTTCAGAAGTGCAAGGTTGCTTTACAGTTGTATTATGAGAAAAGATTTGACGATGAGAAACGGAGGATAGATGATGTCACAAGGCAAGAACTTAATTGCCAACTTTATAATTCCATCATTGAAGCACTGAAGGATGCTAAATCTGAGAAAGAGGTGGAGGATGTTGATGCAAAATTCAATTTACATTTTCCTCCTGGTGAAGTAGAAGAAGAAGGCCAATTTAAACGTCCTAAAAGGAAATCCTTGTACAGTATCTGTCACAAGGCAGGGTTATGGGAGGTTGCCAACCAATTTGGCTGTAGTGCTGAGCAATTAGGCCACCATCTGACATTAACTAAGATACCTGTATGTGATCTAAGCTTGCACTTCACATTTTTTTTTCTTGAGAACAATACTCCATGTGCAACCTACCCATTTATTGCATATATTTTCATGCCATAGAAAGTTGTTCTGTATAGAAAATGATTTCAAGATTGGCACCTCACATGCATATGTTTCTTACAGGAAGCAGGCGAGCTTGAGAGTGGTAGACATTCTCCTGAAGAGGTTGCTGCAAATTTCACATGTGCAATGTTTGAAACACCACAAGATGTTCTTCGGGGCGCGAGACACATGGTATTCAATAGACCCCACAATCCTGACCCTTTTTTGTTCCCCCTCCGTTCCAAATTACAAGACGTTTTAGTTTTTCTAGATACATTGATTTTACTATGGATCTAGACATAGTGTATATCTAAGTGCATATCAAAAGCTATTCATCTAGAAAAGCCAAAATGTCTTTTAATTTGGATTGGAGGGAGTAGTACATTAAACTTAGTTGATAAGTTTGTTCCAGCTGACATAGTATTCCATGCCCCCCTGTTGATTTTTTTAATACTCACCCTTCTGCTATATGTAAGCCTGTAAGGTGACTCACGCTGTTCCACATGCTAGAAGAATCTCCACGTTGAGTTTCCTTGGGGAATAATTAAATAAATGTGATCCTAAGTACTTTGTAATCAGTTCTATTTTGTTTTCAGTTCGATTTATGTCCAGTTCTATTTTGTTTTCAGTTCAGAGTTCTCAACACATGATTGCTTGCAGGGAAATCAAAGCCAAAAAGAAGCCATCATAGCAGCGATTCTGTAAGGTGTGGCCTTCCTATTTCTTGTTGGGCTATCGACTTATAGATATGGCGTTCTATAAAACCAAACCCTCGGAGAACACCGTCAGATGCAAAGTAATTTTTCACATGACATTTGTTTCATTCACGAGAACACTACCCAGTGCTTGCTTTATCACTGATGTTATCAATCATATTATTGCCATGGTCATTAATGTGGCTTGAAACAAATTATGCTAAGATTATGTAGATTATAGAGTGTTAATAGTATTTCAAAAAGAAAAAAGTGTCATGGCTTTGTTTCCGTTCAACTTATTCTTGTAAAAGTGGACACCAATATTTTAGTTGTCTGCTCAGCTATCAAATATGATAGGTGTAATGAACAAAAGTTGTTTTTTCATGAGGTCTCTTGAAAAAAAAGGGGCAGCATTTCTCAGGTCATGCATATCTCTTCTCGTGAAACTTGCATGTTGCTTGCCGTGCTGAATGAGTGTTCTTTGTGTTGGTGTTGAAAATTTTCTCTCCCGTTGCAACGCACGGGCATTTACCTAGTATATCAAAAAGTTTGAAAAAGTTTGGTCCGCCCGGGGTTCAAACCCAAGCCTCGAGCTCTAGAGTGTAGTGCCTTAACTGCTACGGTAGGATAGTAGTTGTGTTAGGTTTAGTTTCTTATTTTCCTTTATTTAGTTATAGTGCAGTTAGGCGATTGAAAAATATATCAAAAAGTTTGGCCCGCCTACGCTACACAGGGTTCAAACCTGGGCCTTGGGTATAGAATGCGGTGACTTAACCGTTGCGCTAGTTGTAGGAGTTCGTAAGGAACTCGAAACTAACTCTACATAAATGCTAAGTGGAACCTGCAATGTTGGAGCTCATCACTACCGGTTCTAGGCTACCACCGGCAGTGACGAGGCTTTGTCACTGTCGGTTTGGCTTGGCCACCGGTAGTGATGCTCCATAACTATATAACCAGAGCGCACGCTGGTGAAATATTTCACCCTCTTTCGAACGCTTGCGTTGCTCTGTTCGTCCACGCCGGTGAAGCACCACCTCCACCCGTGCCACCGTCTGCTGCCCTCGCGCCCGCCTCTTCCTCCACGCCGGCGACCATGCTTCACCGTGTGCCCCGCCCCAGCGAGGAAGCCGCACGACACCGTCCCCCACCCCGCTTGCCTCCACGCCATCGTCCTCCACGCCCCACGGTCCACCACACCGCGGTGCTGAACGCCGCGGGCCTCAACACCCACGGTCCTCCACGCCGGCCGTCTGAGGACCTTAGGAGCACGCGAAAAGCAGCTTCTCCACGCTACACGATGCGCGCCACCCTCACTGCCCCTCCTCTATTCGATGGAATGCCCGTGAGGATAACATCCTCCTTCGTGTAGTGTGGCCTCTTCTCTCCATCGCTGGCAGCGAGGAATGCCATCAGCCACGCCCGTGCCCTTATCTACCGTGACGTCGCCCGCACCCTCGTCTTCCTCGACGCCGCCAGAGCACCGCCGCCGCCCACGCCCTCATCTTCCTCGTCCACCCCACCGCCACACCAGCATATCCCAAGATTGAGGCCCTCAGGAGCATACAGAGAGCTGCTACCGCCCCCCACAGTGAGTGCCTTCGGCCATGCCCCTTAGGTGTTCGCTGAAATGCCCATGAGGATGATAGCAGCCTGTTTATCCCTTTTTCTCTAGATTTCATGTAGAAACACTTCAAATTTCCTTAGTAGCAAATGTTCTTTGATCTATGGCAAACAAGTTAGCTTAAAACACTATGGTCATTTGAAGCATGGTTGAAGACATACTGTGCTCAAAGTGGGATTGAAATGAGTTAGATGTTGAAATTCATGATTTAGTTGTGTTGCAAATTGAAGTTTGAATATAGTCTACACCTTTGCTCGATACACTAAACTTGGTTTGCTTGGTCTACAACATGTTTGAATGACATAGCTAAATGTCTTTCATATTTGATTTGTTATGTCTTTTATGTATTGCCAATTACCATAATACTTTCATGTCCACAACATGTTTGAATGTAATTTGGTTAAATGTATAGGCAACCATGGCATGGTATGTAGTGCATGTTGGTCGGGTGCCCGGGATCTACCTTACCTGGGAAGATTTCTATGCTCAAATCAATCAATACCCAGGTAATTGTTAAAAAATACAACATAGAAGCTGAAGCTTTGAGGGCCTACTATGGTCATCCGGCCTACTATGGTCCAATGAGTGCAAACCATGGCCATCCAGCCTACTATGGTCCAATGAGTGCAAACCACGGCCATCCGCCGGCACTGGAGATTGAAGAGGAGCCACCCGCCGGAGATATGAAGATTAGGATAATTGCTCCTTGGTCTAGGAAAGATGCCATGCTTTTATTTATGGCTATGGTCATTGCTTTTCTTATTTGGAAGTTGATGTAGACTTTGTTTCGTAGAACGGTAGGTGGACTTTGTTGTATGGAGCCAATCAAACAATGCATTTGTTCTACGTGAACTGTATGTGGACTTATTATTAGACTTTGCATTAAATCTCTATTAGTTGGGTAATATATATATGCACAAATGCTACTAGTCGTTGTACACAACCAAAACTAACCACGATCATGTCACGGCCATGACTCGTCGTCGCTTGTTAACCCGTCACCCAAGAACCGACAGGCAACAACAACCGGCTAATATCGGTGGGACGGGAGAGCCGCATGATCCGACAAACAGTGGCGGTGGCAATCAGGATGGTGAGAACGAGGTACCATGGACCCCTACCACACTCTTCTCCAGCTGGATCAAGATGACCAAGATGATGAAGTAACTTAGGTATCATGTGACTAGGTAGCCACACACGCGAATTGATTGAGAGGCTATTAGCTTACTTGGTGTCTCCAGTAGGAGGTTCAGTAGATCGAGCAGCCAGATGGTTCGGGTAGCAGCAAGGCCAGAACCAAGCGAGGCGCGTCACAACTTGCTACTGGTAGGAATGCACACTAGCACATCACTGAGTTTGACCAAGTCAGGGAGCCGCTCGCACCTAAAAAAGTTGCATCCAAATACAAGACTGTCATCGGGGCACTTGTAAGGGACTACATCCCGATTAAGTATAGGAAGTGGATTGGAAAAGATGATGACCCGTGGAGGGTTCCTGAAAGTGAGATGGATGACATATGGGAGAAATGGATCCCATAGGACTATGACAAGGAGCAAGTCAAGAAAAAGGCAAAAGAAATCATTGGGACACGCTTCAAGACATTCAAGGGGACATTGTACAAGAATTTTATCCTCAAGGATAAAGAGCCAAACAGGGATGGTGGAGAGTACGCCAAGCAGAAGGACTTCTGGCAGGAATTCAAGCAATGCAGGCAATCTAAGGAGTACTTGGAACTGAGCAGGAAGAATAAAGAGAACTCACTTAAAGCGACGAATCCTCATAAACTCGGCTCTCGTGGCTACGCCAGTAAGATGGATGAATTTGAAAGAAAACTTGAGGAGGTGCAACGCCTTGGCATTGATCCTGAGACTACCAATTGGGAGCCTAGATCGATATATTTCTATATGGCGAGGGGGGTACACCACAGCCCAGATGGGAGCTTTAGCTGCACAAATCCAGCCATGAGCAGCCTCATCTACAGGATCTCTGAGGTAAATGATGAGGTGAGGAAAGGGACCTGCAGTACTAATAGGGAGAATGACGTGCTCACCCAAGCACTCGAAAACAAGGAGTACCCTGGTCGCACTAGAGGAGCCAATCTTGTTCCTTGGAAAATAGCATTCGAGGAAGAATCTTCCACTTATCGGAGCCACTTGAGGGGTAGAGCGGCACAAGTGGCAGAGCGTATGAGGGTTCTGAAAGAGATGGAAGACAAATTCGAAAAATGGATTGATGAGAGGGTTCAAGAAAAGTCAATGTACTTACGGCGTCCATGGGATCAGGAGTAGTACCACAAGAACCTGTTTCGACTAGCTTTAGCCTATAGTTCAGGGGTCATAGCAGCTGTGGATCGACCCTGCTCGATGATGAAGAGGCGAATGCGCCTCATCTGGTGGACAGCATCACCGAACCCATCAATGTCAGGTTGTACATCCGTCAACAATGGACAACTGACAAGATGACAGTCGACTGGGCCTGGCCTGTGGGAGACAGGACCATTAATGGCCGCCCAATTTCAACGGGGTATGCCCACGTCAGCATTGATACTATACTTGATAAGAAGTATAACAAGATGCACATTGATTACCCCACACAGGAAGACAGGCAACGCCTTGTTCAGAACAAGGGCGCTCATGTGGCCTAGCGCAAGCTCTTTGAAAGCCCAAGTTTGGTTTTGGTAATTAATGACACCAAGTTGCTAATGCCATGTGTTAAGTGTTTTGAGTTAGGCATAAGCAACACATGTGATGAAGGTGTACGTGGCAAGGAGTGGTGGCCACAAAATCACAAAGAAATGGTGCATAGACATGAAATGACGATCATGGTGGAGATGCACATAATATGATGGACATGATGATCAAGTGGAGGAGAAGGATCTAAGAGCGCAAGGCAAAGGTATAACCATAGGGTTTTCCTTTTGCCGGTCTAAGATGAGTAGAGAAGTGATTGACCGGGTGTGGGATACATAGCCGACTATCAAGAGGGGAAATCATAGTTAGCTCGGAAATCAAGTGCCACTAGATCAATGTCTTGAGCATATGCATTAGGATCTAGTTGAGAGCTAACATAACGCCTTGAAAATGACTGAAAATGCTAACACACATGCACATGGTGGTGTACACTTGGTGGTGTTAGCACTTTTGCGAAGGCGGTGGAGTTTTTGCGGCAGAGAGGGGTTTGGGTTCCTCTCTCCCTCCCGCCGAGCTTGCGAGGCGGGATTCGGCGCTTTTTGGAGAAGTGAAACGCCTATTTTCTACTGCGCCGAAAGTTGGAAAAGAAACGGAGGCGAACGGCGGTCACTGTGTTGACCAGACGCTGCACCGGACGCGGTCACGGTTTGACCGGACGCGTCCGGTTAGTTCATCGCGGCGCGGCACTAGGGTTTGTGACCGGACGCTGGTCTAGCCTGACCAGCGCGTCCGGTCAGTTCTGTAACACCCCTGGTGTTTGCCTTGCATTCTTGCATCAACATGAGCATCACATGATCATGTGCATCATCCATTCATGAGCATATATCAATTGAAACATAATTGTGCAACATTGCAACTTATGTTTATATTCCTTGTGTGCTTGTTTTATGGAATGTGTGGTGTGCAACACCTTAGTGCAACATGTGTCGCTCACACTTGAAACATGTCACATACTTTGGTGAAACATGATTACCAAGTGCTATGCAACAAAATCATGAAACATATGACAAATGGCTTTGAAACAAATGTATCAATTCAATTGTTTTTCTTTGTTTCAATACATGTGATGCTTGATTTTGGCATCATCAATGTGAGGTGTGGTTAATGATGCCCTACAACACCTTAACTACACTTGGGGTACTTAGTGGGGCAATGTTCATGTTAACCAAATTGCGTAATCTTGCCTCTAAGTAATTGTTGACCAAGTTGGAACTCATAGAACCAATCCGTTTGACTGTTTAAAAACTGCTACTTAGAAGCCTTGCATGTTAGTGCACCTCTTGACAAAGTTTTAGATAATTTTATAAGGAACAAAAGTTGTGAAGGAGTCCAGCTATGAAAATGTGCAGGTCATGGTCAAAATTTGATCACAACACGAAATTTGCCCTGAAAGCATAACCCAGAAATTTTCTAAGTGTTTAGCTCTGAAAACAGTTTCATGTACTCGACTTGCCAGCCATGTATCTCCCAAAACAAGCCGAACTAGCTCGAGCTCCAATTGGTAAAGTTGGAGATCTCACTTAGTACTCCAAGATTGTAAATTACGGCTTGAACCAAATCGCCACGGTTTAGGAGTTACGGAGGGAGAAAGTTTGGGTTTCAGTCGCATGTTTGAGGTAGTATTTCTGATCCTGTAAGTTTTCGAATCCAACGGAGTGGCCGACCAGCTTCAGAGCTTGGCCACCGCGTGGCACCCTCGTCGTGTGGGCGCTGGCCACGCACTAGCATGCATGAAGGGGATTGAAGGCCGAGCCACTGGGTCGCTGCTCTCTCGCGCTCACTTGCTTCCCCGTTCATTTCCTCAGCTGAGCGCATAGGCGACGATGAAGCAACGCTGCCGAGCCCCACTGCCCGCGCCGGGCTGCGCCTCCACCCCCTCGGAGCTCGAGCGCTCTCGCGCATCGCGTCGTCACCGCTTCAGCTAGCTCGTGCAACCACCACCTTGGACTGCTGGAACCAGGCGTGGCCGCATTTCGCGATCCGCCATCGTCGGCATCACCTGAGCGCTACCGCGCTCGAAGCCCACCGTGGCCGGAGCGACCCGGCGTTTCTCTTTTCCTTTCTGGTAGTGTTCCGTGTCCCTCTTAAGCCATCGATGGTGTAGCGCCAAGTCTTTTAGACTCTACTGTCCAGACCTCGCCGGAACATGCCACCGTGTAGTGCGCGCTCTGTCTCGCCGCCATCTCCGGCGAGCTCGAGTCCGGCGGTTTCGCTTCCCTTCTTTTAGTTGCCTAGGACTGATGCTGCTCTCAGGTGGCTGGCCTCTGGCCAATGCCGAAGCCAGCAAGGCCACAGCACCGCTCGCCGCCCGCCACCATAGTATGTAAGTACATACAGAGCCACCGGAGCCGTTCCTTCGGCCGTCGTTGTACGGAAGTCGATAAAATCGTTCTCTAAACCATCTTGATAGATGCGTCTCGGCGAGACGAGTCCGTTGGTGGTAGTCACGTCGCCGGAAAGTTCGCCGCCAGCAAGCTATGGCCGGTCAAAGTGGTGCCCTGTTTCTGTGCCTGTGACAGGCGGGTCCGAGTTGACCTCGGGTCCCAGCCGTCAGCCCCTGTGGGTGCATAGCGCTGGGTGCGCGTAGCTATTTCTAGGGTTTGGTGTTTTCGTTTTAATCTTTTCCAGATTTGAGATCCAACTTTGGAAATTCATATAAAATTGTAGAAAAATCATAAAAAGGTAAATTAGGACTTTTTGGAATCCTCATGACGTGTACTATGCAGTTGTGTATTAAAATGTTACATGTTAGTTGATGTTTTCTGGAGTTTGAAATTACTTTTGTTAGGGACTTTATTTAATTGTGTGATTTTGGTAATTCAATATCTCGCTGTACATTGATCCTTTTAATATGTAAATTTTGTGGGGTGCTAATCATGATATGTAGATGCTACTGTTAAATTTTCGTCATGTTTGGATGACATATGCTTCAATTATAAATACTTCTTTGTATATGCCTTATATTGATTATCCATTTGTTTATTATGATATCTCTTAAAGTACTTGTCAAATTGAGATGAAATTTTTATGGTAGCCTACTGGTACCTTGAGCATACTCCTGTAATTTTATTAGAATTTTATGGGTACATTTTATATGTGATGCCATTTATGCTTATGCACTCTAAATAAATAGAAAAGGGTGATTAGATAAATGTTTATGCTAGTGCCATGACTTGATTTGGTGTTACTTAAACATGATCTAACTGTTAGTGAAGTTGGGTAGGTCATTTGTGATGTTCTCAACATCACTTAATATTTAATTGTACAAATCTATCTTTTCTGGACAGATTTGGTGGTTAGGCTATGTTAATGATGTTGTCATGCTTGGTGATCTATAGAAAAGTTGTTGAGAACTTCATCAACTAGTTGCTGGTAAAATTTGGTAGCATTTGGACTTATAATTTAGAAATGGCAGCTGTTCCAAGCTGGGTTCAGTTTTGGAAGTGCTCTCTGTCCTTTAGAACAGATTCTGTACATGTGCTATTTCGATCTGGTAAATGATGAAATCATGCTTAGATGTTTATAAATGAAATATAGACAATTTCATAAGCTTTCCAGAATGTCCTCTTTCAAGTCATTTGGATTTGTAGAACTCTAGTTGTGAGTTTTCTTAGCTACTGCTGTTAATATGTTGGAAATACTAAATTTCTGGAATCTTGTTATGTGTGTGTTTAAACTTAACTTTGTGGCACTTAGTGGTTTCTTAGGGATGTTTAAATATGTTAATACCAGAGAGGAGATTTGCACCTAAGCTTGAAGTGATTTGAATAGAGCACCACATAACTTGGTTTTGTGATTACGATGTTGCAATGTCATTGCATCCATCTTCATATCATCCTACATGTTCATAAATCATCATGTCATTTTGGATGCACACATGAAATTCATTGGATGCATATACATGCAATAGGTGTGCCAAAAATCGTGGTGACCGTGAAGTCCCGCTGGGCGTGGAACCCGAAGTTGAAGTCCGTTCGAGAACCGGAGGTCCAGTCCGACGAAGCCGGAGAAGATGTGGGAATCGTTCTTGAAGCCGAACCTTGATCTCTCTTCTTTCGGTTAAGGCAAGCCCCGGAGCATTATAAGCCTCCTACTTTCAAAGCAATTATCTATCTATACATGTTATATGTATTGTTGCATTACGTGATAGGAGTTGGTTGGAAACCCTTGCTGCATTGATAACACTCCTTGTCCAGCAATTCGAACCTTGAATCCTAAGTAGACAGGATCGTATCTATGCTTAGCCCTGCTAAATTAGACCGGTAGAAGTCGGGTGATTTCCTGTCACCTACGAGATATAGGGCTTTATCAGGTCACGGTTGGCTATACTTGCTATCGTGGAAGTGAACCATGTGTTAATAAAATGAAATGAGACCGGGCGGGATGACGATAGTGAAGCAACAAGGCATGGAGGTCTTGGGTGTGGATCTATCCCCGTTTGTGTCGATTAAGGACCGAGACCTGGAGCCTTCTATGTCATTTTGAACGCATGCCTGACATTTAGCTGGCCGGCCTGAGGTTGCCGACCGCGAAGCCTAGTAGCTCAACTCAGGCTGCGAAGTCGAAAAGTGAAAGTCGCCTCGGAAGGGAGCCAGAGGGTCCAAGGGCAGGTGAGTTAAAAGTCCTGAGCATCCTGGCCACTGGTATCCCCGAGAACGCGGCGCTGTTCGGGCCCACCCTGAGTTGTACCAAAGGTTATCTACGGCTGCCTTTAGCGGGGTTTGCCGGGTGAGTGTCAGGAATACCCCCTCAGCTGAGTTGGAATCGATTCGAGTCGCCGTCTCTCTCGGATAGTGAGAAACTTGACTGGTTATCTCCAGCGTAGATACACTAATTATAATGATGGTTCGAAATTGATGATAATGATGATGATAGCCTTATTATACCTGCTATGGTTAATATTGTTTGCTCTTAATAAAGTGATTGCTCTAGTACAGGTGCTAATCTAGTTATCAGGTTAATGATAATCAACTTGATACTTAAGCATATAATGGTTACTTATTTGTATTAAGCTTTTCTGCAAATGAGTCAAGCTAGCCCACTTTATAAAGCCTTGCATAATCCTTGGTGTCACCTTTGTTTCTGGTTTTTTACGGGTAAGTCTAGCTGAGTACCTTCTCGTACTCAGGGTTTATTCCCACCTGTTGCAGGTAGCAGATTCATACTTGTTGCTGCAAGTATTGTCTTCGCCATGTGGGCGTGAAGACTAGACCATATGGGCATGGTCTCTGTAGCATCTCTTCTGGTATGCTTTTGCAGGATGTGACTATGTACTGGCAGTATTTGACTTAAAATGGTTTCAGAAATTATGTCGCTTCCGCTAATCTTTACTTTGGTTTTGTAATAAAAATATCTGTACTCCGATGTATGAGATTACTTTTGAACTATTGTAACGAGTGTTGTGTTATGTTGAATCATTACGATCTGGTTGCTCTCGGTTTGGTTTGAAATCCCTCGCGATTTCGTGGACTACCGGAGTTATATGGGCTCAAGTTTGAGAATTTGATCGTTTCGGCGATTGTTTTTGAACTTGTGCTCTTATAATTTGGACGGTTCCGTTACAGCTGGTATCGGAGCAAGATTCAACAGTAAACACATCATTTGTGTATTTAAATAAAAGCTTTTGTGAAAAATCTTTATTCTAAACTAAAGAGTGCCAGTGGTCATATCCTATATGCCCAAATAAGGACTACTAGGTGGCTTACTAAGGTACTAACTTGGGGGTTCTTGCTTGTTTTCTATTTCGTTGTCCATACGGCGTGCTATTGTATGGATGCCATCCGCTTGGTGAAGGGTCGAGATGGCGGACTAGAGGGGGGGGTGAATAGTCCTTTATAAAACTTAAACGCGTTGGCTAACCAAAACAAATGCGGAATTAAACTTATCGGTCTAGCCAAGACTACACCCCTCTATCTAAGTTCACAAGCACCTTACAAATATCCTAATTAAGCAACTAAGGTGCTTTCCTTAGCAAGAGCTCACCTATTTAATTCTAGAGCAAGGTCACACAAACCTATGCACTAGTACTTTGCAAGCAAGAGGGAGCTCCTACACAATTCTAGTAAGCAAAGCGCACAAAGCCTAAGCTCACTAGCAATGCTCAATAACAAGGCTACACAAGCCAAATTAGAGAGCGCAAACTACTTAGCTACACAAACTAAGCAATGTGACTAACAAGGTTACACAAACCAAATTAGTCACGCAAAGGGAAGCTTCTAGCTACACAAGCAAGAAGACAACTAGCAAGCTACACAAGCAAACTAGTTACGAGAGCAACTACACAAGCACAAGTATATATGAAAGTAAATACAAGCTTGTGTTGCACGAAGGCAAACCACCGAGAAGAGTAGACAATGTTGACACGGTGATTTTCTCCCGAGGTTCACTTGGTCGCCACCAAGCTACGTCCCCGTTGTGTCGACCAACACTTCGTGGTTCGGCGGCTAATCGGTCACACACCGAGCCTCTCAAAAGGCACCGCAAGAACCCACCATAAAGTGTGGTAGCTCAATGACACGCTCAACTAGAGTTGCTCTTCGCGATCCCCGCGGGGTGAGCACAATCCCCCTCACAAAGCTTCTCCGGAGCCTCGCACAATCTTCTTGCGAGCTTCGACGGAGCCACAAGCCACCAAGCCGTCTAGGAGGTGGCAACCTCCAAGAGTAACAAGCACCACCGGCTTGCAACACGATCACCTAGTGCCACACGATGCAATCTCTCAAAGCAATCGCACTAGAATCGCTCTCTCACTCGATCCGATGAACACTATCAAGCATGAGTGAGTTAGAGGGCTTCCAAGCACTACCACATAAGCCACCAAGGCCAAAGTGTGCTCAGCTACCGGCCAAGGCCGGCCACAAGGTCTATTTATAACCCCACGGTCAAATAGAGCCGTTACCCCACTTGTCCGTTTTCTGCGGGAGCACCGGACGCGCCGGTGGTAACTCACCGGACGCGCTCAACCGTGTCCGGTGCCACTGCGACGTCCACGTGTTCTCCGAATTCAAATTCGTCCGTTAGATCCTCCAACGGTCACTGCGCGCCAACGGTCAAACGAGCCACCGGACGCGCTGTTGCGAAACACCGGACGCGCCGGTGCGCACAGTCACCGCGCGCGCGAAGACATCACCGGACGCGCTCCTCGCAACCACCGGACGCCACAGTACCCGCGTCCGGTGCGAGTCCAGTAAGCTCCCGAGACCACCAGACGCGTCCGATGGTGTAACACCGGACGCGCACCGCGTCCGATGACTTCGTGACACGCTGTTCGCCAGACCGGACGCGCCGGTCCCGTGGGTCACCGGACGCGCCGGTGTCAAACCCTAGCTCTCGCGCCAGACCCTGACGCTGTACTGACCGGACGCGCCGGACGCACAGTGACCGCGTCCGGTGCAGCGTCCGGTGCAGCGTCCGGTGCTGCGTCCTGTCACTTCCGTGACCGCGTTCGCCTCCGTTTCTTTTCTGACTTCCGGCGCAATGGAAAATAGGCATTTCATTTCCCCGAAATCGCCTTCGCAAATGTGCCAACACCAACAAGTGATCACCACCTTGTGCACGTGTGTTAGCATTTTCACAAACATTTTCTTCGAAGGAATTAGGCACTCAACATGCCTCGCCACTCGATCCTAACACGTATGCAAAGTTAGATCGCTCAAGTGGCACTAGATGACCGATATGCAAACAAGTTTGCCCCTCTTAATAGTACGGCCATCTATCCTAAACCCGGTCATCAGCTTCTCTACACACCTATGACCGGTGAAATGGAAATGCCCTAGGTTATACCTTTGCCTTGCGTATTCCACTCCATCTCCTCCGACATTGATGCAACACATGCACCAACCATATCACAAATGATATGATCCACTTCATATCATCATGTGACCTTGGTCCATCGATGTTGACCTCACTTGCTCTTCACCGTTGCGTCGGTCCATCGGCGCCAAGTCTTGCTCAAGCTTCACCGCCTCACGGTCCATCGCTCCAAAGCCTCCGACTTGCCCTTCACACTTGCAACCGGTCCGTCGAGCCAAGCCTCATCTTGATCTTTGCCACCTTGGTCACATGACTCCATGTCATGTCTCATATGCAATGAGCTCCTTCATGACACCATTACCTGTGGACTAATCTCCTGTGTATCTTACATAACCACATATTAGTCCACCTAAGTTGTCACTCAATTACCAAAACCAAACAAGGACCTTTCAATCTCCCCCTTTTTGGTAATTGATGACAACTCTACAAAGATATGGAAATTAAGCTTTTTCAAGCTAGCACTTCACACAAAGTGTAAATTGCTAACTTGTTTTGGATTTTATGCTACTTATCCAACATTTAAGCTCTATGTCAAGATTTGGATAAGCACCATAAAACCCGACTTGGTAGTGATAACTCCCCCTACATATGTGCTCAAATGGTTTGGTTTCAAGCTTGCACATATGCCTAAATATGAAATTTGTGGGAGGATTAGCACTACTAAGTGATGCTAAGGTGTATAGAGTAAACCTTTGTAGTTCGATACCATTTGACAGCTTGATACCATTTGAAAATCACAAGTTTGCCATCATCCTTAGCATCATGAGTAGCTAGACATCAAGGACACTAGAAACCCCGTGAGATCAACATTATAAGCAAGGTTCTAGTTTTTGCATGATAATCAAAAGTCTAGCTAACATCCTATGCATGCTAGTTATCAAAGCATCAATCAAATTCTATAACTAGCATACACCACACAAGCATGCATATTGAATTTAAGAACTTTATGCAATGCAAGCAAGCACATGAATATGCACATATAAAATGCAACCAATCAATGTTCATGAGCTTGCTCCCCCTACTTGTGTGCTTTCTTTGTCCATCTCTATTTATCTTCTCATGATATATCTTTGTTCAATCTCTTCCCAAACCTCTCTCTGGGTGTATTGACATATCTTTGTTCCAACTTCTCCCCCTTTGTCATCAATTTCCATAAAGGTGTACTTCTCATTGATGCAAAGGCTAGCATTGGGGTAGATGGTTGAGACTTGAATATTGCATTTTTGATGGACATCACCACACGTGTTAGAATGACATTACTTGTATGTTGCTCTTGAGATACCACTTAGGATCTTTGACCTTGATACCATTGGTGGGGCTCCTCCCCCTATGTCATAGCATGTGTCATTCACTTGATAATCTTGAGCTCTTGTGTGTGAGGGAACTTTCTTCATTTGATGATCACTTAAAGTTGAGGATCACTTGTGGAACCACCTTCTTATATAAATGATATCATGCGTAGAAATACCACGAATAAGGGTGTGATACCAATTTAAAGAATCCTCAAACATGGAACCACTTATAGGATTTGTCAATATGATCTTTTCTTGAACATTTGCTATCTTTATGAGTACCACTTGTAGGATATCACTTGAAGATTATGATCTAGACACCACTTGTAAATACCACTTGAAGAAATACTTTGAGTCTAGATACCATTTGAAACACCCTAGATATCCATTTTTATTGTTGCCTTGTGCTTGTACCCATATCATTGTCATGAGCTTCTAGTATGACTTGAACTAAGTTGATTTGCCTAAGATTCCAAGTCCGGTTTGATCCAATGACAAGCTTCTTCACACCTCATGCTAAGGGTTATCTTGCCAATGTTGTACTTGTCACTTGTTAGCAATCCAAACTAGATCAAGTACTTGGGTTTACTAGCTCATGAACAAATTCATACACATACCACTAGATCATTTAAACAATTCAAGCAATAGTGGTAGGCTATGAACTTAAACAATTCATTTGTTATGCATGATCCTAGTAAGCATGTACTATATGCACTAATCGCATACTAGTAAGGGATGAAATGATCATGCACATTACAATGATACCTTTGCTATTTTGGAGTAGAGGATAGACACATAGATTCCAATTCATTACTCCAATAGCAATGTGAAGTCCAATTTATAAGCTTGGTGAAGACCAATCATCGTAGATAAATCCATTCTTCACCCATATGAAATGAAAACCACTTATGATCAAGTGCACTATCTCTTGAGTTGTGGTTGGCTTGCTCCATCTTTTTTATCAATGCTTGCATGAGAGAACTACTTAGAATACCACTTGAAATACATGACTAGCTCTCTTTTAGGTGTTGCTTGCTTTTCTTGATCAATCCTATTGATTGCTTCAATTAAGCATCTCAAATGTCCCTTGAATTCATCACTTCCATGTTAGCCTTCCAAGCCAGTGCTCGGTTTACCCACCCATGGGCGGCAAGCCCCCTCAGCAGGGAGAAGTGACCTCTCTCCAAAGAACCATCCTTGACACTTACTTGAATTGCCTTTGATTGATTGATCTATGGACTTAACTTGATGAGTAACCTTGAATTATTCTTTAAGTCCTATTCTTTCTACCAAATGATCTCCAAACATTACTTAGAATTTAAACCTCATCTTCATTTTGAGTTTGATCTTCATCTTAAAATTGAGTACCAAATTTGTACACTAAGTACATTCCACAATCAATGCCTTTGTACTCATTTCTTGTCATGCTTCTAGATCAATTCAAAACCAAACTTAGGTACCTCAACCACTTATAAACATGTTTCCAACTTGAGGACCTTTCAATCAAAGTGACTCTAAATCAATCCAATAATTATCACTTTTCTGGCAGATTCTGTATCCTTCAAAGAATAATTCATATTTCCAAATGTACAGATCCAAATGCCATGAAATTTGGTGGAGATGTGATTCACGAAGTCATCTAGCAACTGTAAAAATTTGAGCTTCATTTGACTTTTAGATTGCTACCAGATTTCAAATCTTCCACCACTGCTACATGCTGAAAACTACTGCACTATAGCTGACAGGATGTACTCCAAAGTCGAAACATCTCTTATCCAATTCTAATGAAATTGTACAGCTTCTTATACCATAAGTCTGGGGCATGTATACCAAAATTTAAGCCAATCCAAATAGATTTGATCACTCAAATATGGCTAAGATCACAGCTAACTCAGATTTTCAACTTTTGGACAGATTTCAATACATGAGCTAATCTTCATCAAATGTGAATCAATCTTGAGATTGACTTGTTTGAACACTCTCACAAGACATATATCCATTCAATCCACTTACTAAATGTCATCTCATGAATTTATCCAACACGAATCAATCCAAACTTGATTACTAAGCATTTAATCCGTTCAATCATCTCATAGCAAGCAACATTGCACATTTATCTAATTCAATCAACTCATATGCACCTAAATGAAATGATCAACAAGCGATATACCTTGGTTAGTTCATGATCATCCAATAGCAAGCTTTCAACTTGAATATTTGCAAGCCATCAAGTATATCCAATAAATCACCACAATCTTTGACATTGCACTTGTATGTTGTAGCACTTGGACTTCACTTATTTTGACTTGGCATTGGGATTGGATATGCGTTGAGCTTCATAACTTGACTCAATATATGATGAACAAAATTAATCCAAATGAATCAAGCCTCCAATGCCAATGGTACCTACAAACAATCATCCACTCTTTGATGGTACCCAAACTAGTTTGGGTCCTCTCAAATTAGGTGCAACATACTTAGGCATAGCCTTAGTATGAGTAGCGGGATGTTTTGCAATAGCAACCATGGAGGTACCATTACCATCCTTTCTAAGCATATTAGTATTATCAATTGAAATAGGCTTAGAATTGTTACCTAGGGGACATGAATGAGCCATGTGTCCCCTTTCCCGGCATAAGTAGCAACTTCTTTTAGAGTGAGCCTTTTCTTCCTTGCTCATGTGTTGCTTCTCAATGCCTTGCCTCTTATGAATTGCTTGAGCCTTCTTCTCAAGCTTGGTAGGACACCCCGAGACAAAGTGTCCCATATCTTCACATTTGAAGCACTTGATGTGAGTCAAATTTCTTTTCTCATTTTGATTCTTCCTCATCATCTTGGCATCTTGAATTTGCATTGGATGCCTTGCTTTACCACCCCTTCTTGTTTTCTTTTTCTTCTTTATCAAGTCACCATCATCTCTATGGTTGATCTTGATTTGTTCTTGGGGTGTCTTCTCTTGCTCAACTAGTGGCTTTGGTTGAGATTTTACTTGTTGCTTCACCAATTGCTTGGTTGGGCACATTGAGGTAAGATGACCCCAAGTGCGGCACTTGAAGCACTTGACATGCTTTAGCCTTTCTTCTTCTTTCATCTTCTTGAGCTTCTCAATGTTTGGGCAACCATTAGCAAAATGTCCCGCTTCATGGCATCGATAGCACATGGAATGCGAGAGCTTCTTTTGGAGTAGTCTCTTCATTCTCTTTTCTTGCTTTCTTTCTCCCTTTGTCATTTTCTTCTTGAAGCCAAGGCCACTTTTGTCACCAAAGTTTCTTTGAGTCTTCATTATGTGCTCAAAGGTGACTTTTGAGTTGTAGCACCTCTCCAACTTATTGCTCAAATTCTTCACTTCACTTTTAAGCTCATTGTTCTCCTTCAAAAGGTTAGTCTCACAAGACATAGAAGTAGAACAAACATTTAATTGTGAAGAACATGGTATATCTAATAAATCATCACAAGAGGTGGATACATGCTTCTTGCCTACATCACAAGGGTTAGTAATATGTGATTGATCATTTGACCCAAATGATGAGCTCTCACTAGATTTGGTTTCTTCATTAGAAAGCTTCTTAGTGAGTAAAGCATGTTCTTGTACCAAGTTATCATGAGCAACACTAAGTTCCTCATGAGCCAATTTTAGCTCCTCATGTGAACAAGTAGTAACATAAAGTAGATGCTTTTGTTGTTCACATGTGGTTTTTAGAAATGAGTTTTCATTTTTCAATTTACTTGTTTTTGCCATCTCATTTCTTAGGGCCTTTGAGAGTTTATATAGAAGCTCAAAATTTGGACCATCACAATCAACAACAAAACCACCAATAGATACCTTAGTGTTATCATGTGATGATATTGATGAGCTTGTTGAGGCATCACTCTCATAGCCATCATCTTCACCATCAAGTGTGCATGGAGTAGAATCATTGCTTGCATCACTTGTGGCATTATCATCATTCTTGTCAAGTGATCTTGTGGCATGATCATCATCATCATCACTTGACATTGAGGTGGAGCAATCTTCCACCACCACTTCGTTGTGGTCATGCTCAACATCCTCATGTACCTTCATCACTCTGTGATCATCTTTCTTGAATTTTCCATCATCCCAAATTGAGGAGCCACAATAGTGATGCTTGAGCGCCGTCCACATGCTATGTGCACTTGAGAGACCCCTCACCTTGTCAAAAATCTCATCATTCAAAGCTTTGATTAGATAAAACTTAGCTTGTGCATCAAGCGTTCGGCAATCCTTTTGAGCTTGGGTAAGGTTACCACACCCATCCAAGTCATGAGAAAAGCCAACAACTATGATCCACCAAAACTTAGGGCCAAGAGCACGAAAATGATCAAGCATGTGATTTTTCCACCGTGCATAGTGAGTGCCATCAAAAATGTGTTCCACACAATCATCTAGCCCATAAGCCGCCATCCTCTCGGGTCGGTGAAGACCGCAAATGAGAGACCCGGCTTTGATACCAATTGAAGGGTCGAGATGGCGGACTAGAGGGGGGGGGTGAATAGTCCTTTATAAAACTTAAACGCGTTGGCTAACCAAAACAAATGCGGAATTAAACTTATCGGTCTAGCCAAGACTACACCCCTCTATCTAAGTTCACAAGCACCTTACAAATATCCTAATTAAGCAACTAAGGTGCTTTCCTTAGCAAGAGCTCACCTATTTAATTCTAGAGCAAGGTCACACAAACCTATGCACTAGTACTTTGCAAGCAAGAGGGAGCTCCTACACAATTCTAGTAAGCAAAGCGCACAAAGCCTAAGCTCACTAGCAATGCTCAATAACAAGGCTACACAAGCCAAATTAGAGAGCGCAAACTACTTAGCTACACAAACTAAGCAATGTGACTAACAAGGTTACACAAACCAAATTAGTCACGCAAAGGGAAGCTTCTAGCTACACAAGCAAGATGACAACTAGCAAGCTACACAAGCAAACTAGTTACGAGAGCAACTACACAAGCACAAGTATATATGAAAGTAAATACAAGCTTGTGTTGCACGAAGGCAAACCACCGAGAAGAGTAGACAATGTTGACACGGTGATTTTCTCCCGAGGTTCACTTGGTCGCCACCAAGCTACGTCCCCGTTGTGTCGACCAACACTTCGTGGTTCGGCGGCTAATCGGTCACACACCGAGCCTCTCAAAAGGCACCGCAAGAACCCACCATAAAGTGTGGTAGCTCAATGACACGCTCAACTAGAGTTGCTCTTCGCGATCCCCGCGGGGTGAGCACAATCCCCCTCACAAAGCTTCTCCGGAGCCTCGCACAATCTTCTTGCGAGCTTCGACGGAGCCACAAGCCACCAAGCCGTCTAGGAGGTGGCAACCTCCA
This sequence comes from Saccharum hybrid cultivar R570, assembly GCA_038087645.1. Classification (NCBI taxonomy): domain Eukaryota; kingdom Viridiplantae; phylum Streptophyta; class Magnoliopsida; order Poales; family Poaceae; genus Saccharum; species Saccharum hybrid cultivar. The sequence goes on along the minus strand of JAQSUU010000637.1, from coordinate 39,908,899 downwards.
AGAGTAACAAGCACCACCGGCTTGCAACACGATCACCTAGTGCCACACGATGCAATCTCTCAAAGCAATCGCACTAGAATCGCTCTCTCACTCGATCCGATGAACACTATCAAGCATGAGTGAGTTAGAGGGCTTCCAAGCACTACCACATAAGCCACCAAGGCCAAAGTGTGCTCAGCTACCGGCCAAGGCCGGCCACAAGGTCTATTTATAACCCCACGGTCAAATAGAGCCGTTACCCCACTTGTCCGTTTTCTGCGGGAGCACCGGACGCGCCGGTGGTAACTCACCGGACGCGCTCAACCGCGTCCGGTGCCACTGCGACGTCCACGTGTTCTCCGAATTCAAATTCGTCCGTTAGATCCTCCAACGGTCACTGCGCGCCAACGGTCAAATGAGCCACCGGACGCGCTGTTGCGAAACACCGGACGCGCCGGTGCGCACAGTCACCGCGCGCGCGAAGACATCACCGGACGCGCTCCTCGCAACCACCGGACGCCACAGTACCCGCGTCCGGTGCGAGTCCAGTAAGCTCCCGAGACCACCGGACGCGTCCGATGGTGTAACACCGGACGCGCACCGCGTCCGATGACTTCGTGACACGCTGTTCGCCAGACCGGACGCGCCGGTCCCGTGGGTCACCGGACGCGCCGGTGTCAAACCCTAGCTCTCGCGCCAGACCCTGACGCTGTACTGACCGGACGCGCCGGACGCACAGTGACCGCGTCCGGTGCAGCGTCCGGTGCAGCGTCCGGTGCTGCGTCCTGTCACTTCCGTGACCGCGTTCGCCTCCGTTTCTTTTCTGACTTCCGGCGCAATGGAAAATAGGCATTTCATTTCCCCGAAATCGCCTTCGCAAATGTGCCAACACCAACAAGTGATCACCACCTTGTGCACGTGTGTTAGCATTTTCACAAACATTTTCTTCGAAGGAATTAGGCACTCAACATGCCTCGCCACTCGATCCTAACACGTATGCAAAGTTAGATCGCTCAAGTGGCACTAGATGACCGATATGCAAACAAGTTTGCCCCTCTTAATAGTACGGCCATCTATCCTAAACCCGGTCATCAGCTTCTCTACACACCTATGACCGGTGAAATGGAAATGCCCTAGGTTATACCTTTGCCTTGCGCATTCCACTCCATCTCCTCCGACATTGATGCAACACATGCACCAACCATATCACAAATGATATGATCCACTTCATATCATCATGTGACCTTGGTCCATCGATGTTGACCTCACTTGCTCTTCACCGTTGCGTCGGTCCATCGGCGCCAAGTCTTGCTCAAGCTTCACCGCCTCACGGTCCATCGCTCCAAAGCCTCCGACTTGCCCTTCACACTTGCAACCGGTCCGTCGAGCCAAGCCTCATCTTGATCTTTGCCACCTTGGTCACATGACTCCATGTCATGTCTCATATGCAATGAGCTCCTTCATGACACCATTACCTGTGGACTAATCTCCTGTGTATCTTACATAACCACATATTAGTCCACCTAAGTTGTCACTCAATTACCAAAACCAAACAAGGACCTTTCACTTGGGTGGTAATGTATGGATCAAAATACCTCTACGCCCTGGTAAGTGGGAGTTGTGAGAGCATGACCGTCTAACCGTCGGTCTAGGGGAGAGTAGTTGTGGTTACTAGCATACTTACATGTTTAATCATGTGATTATGAGAGTACTTAATTGTGGGTATATCTGTCGGGTAGCTTTGATACTGAAGTATATACATCGGGGGATGTATGTATGGAAAGTATTTTGTTTCCTGCTTTCTTGTGTGCTATATTGGGAATTGTTGGGCTGAAATGCAATTTTCTGCAGGTACACTAACAACGTTTCCTGTAGAACGACTAGTTATCGTTATTGAGAGAACGTGTGTATGCCACCGAACTATACGCTAGAATTTTGAAATTCTTCCTAGGTTTGTGAGGACGTACAGTTCGTGCATGCACCATGTTCGCATCATACATTGCATTCTGCATTACTCCCTCCCTTATAAATTGCTTATCCCATTCTTTTAAAAAAATTTTCCCTCCAAACAGTTGTCCCGTAATTAGTTGCATTTCTTTCGTGAAGAGTTGGGGGTGGTCAACCAACCTAGTGGAGTGGTCAGTAGTGTCAGCCTTAAAACCCAATTCATTCCTGGCCCGTGGAAGAAAGCAAGACACAGATTCATGATGTATCTACTCGAGCTGGGACGTGTTTTGATCTACAACTTGTCTCTCCATTGCTTCTAACCTTGGATCCATCCTTGTTTTTGAACTTGTGCTCTTATAATTTGGACGGTTCCGTTACAAGTTCACCTGAGCGCAGAAGTAGAGCGCGCGACCGGCGCGTCCGGTCCCTCATGGAACCGGAGCGTCCGGTCAGGCGTCCAGAGGGGCAGAGCGAAGCGGAGTGACGATCGGACGCGCGGCGCGTCCGGTCACGTGCGATCGGACGCGTCCGGTCTCAACGGGAGCTTACTGAAACGTGACCGGATGCTGGCACTGTCGCGTCCGGTCAAGCGGTTGAGCGTGTCCGGTCAGGGCAACGGCTAGTTCTGACACGCACTATTTCTTGCTGTCGTGTAGTGACCGGACGCGTCCAGTCACCCTGACCGGAGCGTCCGGTCAGCGCGATTTTTGCTGCGTCGTCCATAACGGCTAGCTGCGTACCCCTTCGTTATAAATAGAGGGTGTCCGGGGTTTGAGGGTATCTCTTGCACATTTTGAGACCTAGAGACATCCTTTGAGCTAGAGAACAACCCCTCCACTCATCTCTTTGCATAGTTGCACATCTTGAGTGAGATTGAGTGAGATTCAAGTGCATTGCTTGAGAGTTGCATTCTAGAGGCACTTGATCTTCGAGTTGCTGCGGATTTCTTGTTACTCTTCCGTGTTTCCCGACACGGTAGACGGCTTGAAGCAGCGGAGGTGATCGAGCTCGCAATTGGAGATTGTTGGAGCCCTCACCAAGTGTTGTAAGGTGTTCTTGATCCTTCCCCGCGGGAGTTCGCGAATTGGATACTCTAGTGGAGCTCGTGGCTTGGAGGATCCCCATCTTGTGTGCGGTTGTGCGGCGCCCGCCGAGGGCTCGACTCTTGATAGTCGATTAGCTCACGAACCGATAAGTGGGTGCATCGCCACAACGAGGAGTAGCTTACCGGGAAGCAAGTGAACCTCGGTAAAAATCTTGTGTCATCTCTTTGCCGAGGATTTCTCTTGTGGTTGATCATTGTGATTGATTCTTCGAGTGCATTACTTCTCTACATCGTTGGTATAAGAATCAAGTCACTTGCTCTCTACTTTCTTGTACTAGTCCTAGTGTAGCCTTTATCACTTAGGAGTAAGTAGCTTAGTGACTTAGTCTTGTTGGTGTGTATTAGAGATCATAGCCTTGCTTCACTAGAATTGTATAGGTGGCTTGCATAGTGTAGTTGAGCTAATGCTAGAATTAGCATAGCTATCTTTTGTACTAACGTGGTTGCTTAGTGAAGCTTGTAGATTTTTAAATAGGCTATTCACCCCCCCCCCTCTAGCCTTTTGGACCTTACACTCTTCATTAAGCTTGATCACCAGTTGTCTTCGGATGATGATGAGGACGACGGTGAATCTTCGCTGCCCAGAGATGATCACTCGCCATCTCCCAACAGAGGAGATCACTCTACCTTCCCTCCTCCCTTGCTATCACCCCTGAGAAGACAGAAGTCTCCTTCTCTTCCTCGTCCTCCTCCATCTTCATCAGCCCTGACAAAAGAGAAGACTCCTCCATCTTCATCAGCCTCGAGAAAACATAATTCTCATCCTCCTCCTCCTCCACAACCACCCAAAACAAGATCTAGGGCATCCTCATAGTCGTAGAAAAGGTCCTCAGATTCAGTCGCTAATGCTCCCAAAGTGGACCAACAAAAAAAGAAAAGGACGATGAGTGGCAGCGTTACAAACTTGATGAACCAACAAAAGCCAGAAGTAGCCTCCAAGGAAGACAAAGTTAGATTCTAGAATCTATTTGCCTCACTGCCTAAGTGGAGGGTGTAGTCCAAATTCAATAGGCAAACAGAGAGTAAGCACAATCAATTAAGAGTTAAAGAAATACACCATGAAGATCAAAGGAAGATAAACAAGATTATCAAAGACAACCCTGGATTAACTAGGGATGATGCTGCGAACATCTATTATGATTCACTATATGAGACGACAAGATTGGCAATGTAGTTTCAAAGAGGCAATTTCTTGGTGGATGAGGAGTATAAAAATTTGATAACATATATGCGTGACTTGCATGATTATTACATGGCCCAAGCACTTGAGACGGAGCAGCCGGGTTTCAAATATATTATCTGCCCGCCGCATGTTTTCCATTATCCTAATGAAGAGAAGCACTTTGTCGGTTGGGATCATTTGTTTTAGCTATTCCAGAGACGCAATCTCGGTACACAAATGCTGACGATGTGGACTATGTAAGTACCCTACTTGCACGATATTATAATTAACTACTCTCTTGATACACAAATAGTTAACGATTGCACATTCCCCATGAATTATGCAGGTGTGTAGCAAAACATTGCTTAAAAACAAAGTATGCTCATATGTCTTTCCTAGGCCCCCGAGCTAGTCAACGAGAGAACATGCGGAGGCATGCATGGAAATAAAGTGGAAGATCTGACGGAGACACTGACTGCCATTTCTGAAAATTTCAAGATGAGTAATAAAACCGAAATACTTCTAGGCTACAACTGTGAGTATGTGTTCTTTGCTCTTATTTTTATGCTTTTTTTGTAGTTACAATTATTAGTTAACTAGGGTTTTGTGATTGCAGCAACCATTTCATCTTCATTGTTGTCGATACTAAAAGAAATCATATCAAGGTGTGGGACTCGAAGAAAAAGCCACTTTCTTTACTCAATCCCCTAGTCGAAGTGCTTAATGCGTAAGCGAACCTAATAACATATTTTTTTCTAATCGCACACAGCACATTCTAATGTTGCCCCTTTTCTCACACTTTATAATGTGGCACAGTGTCCAGGCAAGAATGGTCGGTGGGATGAAGGTCCCATTCCAGGTTGCACCAGTGCAATTGGAGACCCTAGACTAGCCGGCGGGAAAATATGAATGCGGGTTCTACGTAATGTGGGCAATGCTTCGCTACCTCGGCGTAAAACTAGAGGCGACAGATCATTTGGTGTGTATAATCCCCATTTCATTTATATTTGTTAATTCAACAAAATGATCTACCTATTTCTCTAACATTTCTGCCTTTCGAAACCAGTTTTTTTGAATGACAGCGTAAGAAATTTAAACACAATAGGCTGTTAGAAACAGAGGTCATAGCACTGTCATCGGAGCTAGCAGCCTTCATCGTATCGGAGTGCTTGGAAAAAAGGGAACATTCTCCATTGCACAGTCCGGGTAGTACAAGGCGCAGTACGAGCCAGAGCGGCTTGCTAGACTATTGTAATTTCTTTTTTATTTCAAGGGATCGAGAGCTTCATAAGTACATTTGAACTGTAACCATAACATTTGTAATGTTTAATGTTGATGGACCTGTCGTCTATGTAGTGAATATAAAGCGAAACCCGATTCCAAAAAAATAAAAAAATAAATTATATAAAACAATAAAATGCAAAAAAGAGATCACTGTCGGCTAGTACTAAGCCGGCAGTGATAGCTTCAACAACACTGCCGGTTTGAGCTACGAGCCAGCAGTGTTGCTGAACCTATCACTGCCGGTTTGCATGTCAAGCTAGTAGTGATATCTTAAGCAACACTGCCGATTTAAAGCCCAAGCCGACAGTGTTGGCTTGAGCATCACTGCCGCCTCGAGCCACAAGCCGACAGTTTTGGCTTGAGCATCACTGTCGGCTCGAGCAACAAGCCGGCAGTGTTGGCTTGAGCATCACTGTCAGCTCGTACCACAAGCCGACAGTGTTTGGTTGAGCATCACTATCAGCTCGTACCACAAGCCGGTAGTGTTGGCTCAACTGACACTGTCGGGTGGTGCCTAGAACCGACAGTCTTGCCTGCACATCACTAGCGGTTCTGAGTATCGGCAGTGATGTGAACCCCACATCACTGCCGGTATGCCACTGCCGGTTCAAAATCTAGCAGTGAAGAGGGACTTTGAACTGACAGTGATGTCCTGATCTGGGGTAGTGCTCTATCTACCTTATCTTCTCCCCCTTCTTCTCAATGCTTGCGCCCAACTGTGATTCATGTGCCACTCGCCCCTACTCCTACCTTGCCCGACCACCATCCTCCACCTCCCAACTAGTGACAACATCATCACCTCACCTTCCTCGTCCAATCCCCTACGCTAGCCACAAGTGCGAGGCTAGCCTGCCGCCCCCACATTCCTAGTTTTTTCTTCAAAGCCTGTCGATTTCCAGCAACCCAAACCCTGAACCCTAATTTGTCACCGGAGCAAAGGTAGACGTGGGAGGAGAAGCTAGGTCAGGGGTTCATCTCGTTTGAAGGAAAAATTTGGTTGTTGCTTGCATCAAAGCACTCATGTGCAGTTTAGAACTCTGTTTCATTTACCATCTATTCAAGTGACCATTTCGATACGTAGGATGACCATGTTACTCACATTCATTGTTTTCCACCTAAAGTCAACACTATTGGTCTTCGTTCTAGTAACCCCAAGATGCAATGCCCTATTGAGAACAATGTTTCACTCCCTTAGTCTCCTTCCACCCTGACCACGAACAGAAAATAACATTAGTGACAATTCAAAGCACATTTTAGTGACGGGGAAACAAGTGTCTCTAAATTTATAGCTTTGATGTGGATAATATTAGTGACTTGTTATTCCTTGTCTCTAAGATGCATATAGACATATGACATGTTATTCCCCATCTTTGATATGCACATATGAGAGATGAGGTCTTTATTACCAGCATTTTTATGATATACTTAGATGTTTTACTTTTACGGGCGTTTGTTGGTATTTCTTAGCGTCACTACCAAGGTTGGAGATAGAATCCATCCCTAGCAGTGGCACTAGAAATGCCTATTGGTATTTCTTAGCACCATCACTAAGATTTAGTAAACCTTAGCGACGCCGCCAAGAAATATCAACACAATAGTTCTTAGCGATTACAGAAACAATATCTACAAGCGCACGGATCTATCATTGTAGCATTTCACCTAGAAGTATTCATGGTATCGTTATTAATATTTTCCTAAAGGAATGCAAGGTGTAAAGAGTCTAGAATGGATATGAACAAGACTACATACTTGCATACTGAACCAAAGTTTATGACAGGGGTAAAAACGGTATATTCAGGATAGTGAACACACATCTGGGCCAACCTCAAGGATAAAAGGAAAACAAAGAATAAAAGAATGTTCCCAAGTGGAGCAGTCATGTTCTAATATAGCCGTACCGAGAACAGTTGATGATCATACAAATTACATGGTTAGAGCTAGATCTAAGTATAAGATAGGTCGGGAGGCTCTCGAGTACTGGTCTGCCAGCAACCTCATATGACAATTTAGACTCCTACACCCTACCCAAACATGGGGGGTTATGAGGGACGGACAGGGCTGTCACCACCTGCCACCTACCAATCAACCGTGGAGTGGGAAATGTATTCACCTGCTCCTATGTACCCGGGCAGCATGCCCAATTACACAGAAACTACCCACATCCCCCTGGGACTCTGACCATACGGATCAACAAGCATAGGACATGGGCACACCCGAAGGCACGATGAACCGCCATCTCAACTTAGCTCTAATTCTAGTCATATAAGTCATATGAATGATTAAGCATAATGTTTACATGTTAAGCTCATATCATAGAAACTATATGCTAGTTCATATGTCATGATTATAACATAAAAACTATACTCTAGTTCATAAGCACTACTATATGGATAAAATGAGAGCAAGACATTGGAAGAATTCTTCATATTATTCATATCAAAGATCCTTTCTTCTAAGGAGCCAAGCTCTCCTTGATAGCTCTTGCCTTGCTCACAAAATACTACTAAAATGTAAAAAGAGTACAAGAGAGGTGTGAAGTGTTTGGCTCCAAATAAGGTGTGTTGAGAATGAACTCCACCTCTTCTTATATACTACTCTATGGTCGGTTTGGGGGAGATAATTTAGGAAACCACCCAAAACTGACCCTAGGCACATTGATGGCACCGCCAGAAGAGAGTGGGCCCGGGAGGCAGTTCCTAGGGTGCGGCCCACCTGGCTGGCGCGCCTGGCCACCGCCCTTCTCTGGTCGGTTGCTGCATGGGCCTGGGCCGCGTCTTTGCCAGTGCTTGGCCCAGATTTGTCAGTTGCTTGGGCTTTTGTTTGTTGTGCTTTTGTAAAATCTGCTTTACGCTTTTCGGAGTTGTGCCTTTTGATCATATTCCCATGTATTTCATGTATATGTCCTGCAAAACACTAAGTATCCAATACATGTGGAAATATGTCAATAGTAAATGCATATGTGTCAAAAGTTTGTTTATTTCTCCTATTTTGGATATTATTTGGCGGTCAGATATGGTCGTTAAGGACCGCCAACAGCGTTTTAGATGTACATTATAGATGGGTGTTCCATAAGATACCATCTCTGATGTGTTCTATCAAATATGCAGTGGGTAAGGCGTTGGTCTCATATTAAAGATAGCAGAGATGATTTGCTTTTGTGCACATCTCTGATATCCTTTTGTTAGAGACGAGGTTCTTTTGGCATGTGTATCTGATGTTCCTTATCATAGACATGTTTCTACATGTTCAGTTCTCTTTAAGTCATCACAGGCTCAATCACACTTGCATTGAACCCAGACACTAGTTCATACACATCCGTAAACATCTCATTGGTACAATAACATATTTCATTTGACACCATCTAGACAGGTAAGAGAATCATTAAAGTTCATCATTTGTGCATAGTTCACAAGCAAAACATTCAATACTAATTAGTCTGTCATATATGTTGGGACAAGCGTCCTGAACAGGTTGGAGAGGTGGAGGCTCCTTGGTGTGGAGAAGGTCTGCCGACGAAGGCTTGGCTGGAGAAGGCTCTGACGAAGGCTCGACCAGAGAAGGCTAGCGATGAAGGCCGGCCGGAGAAGGCTAGCGACGAAGGCCCGGCCGGAGAAGGCTGACGATGAAGGCATGGCCGGAGAAGGCTAGCGACGAAGGCCAGGCCAAAGAAGGCTGGCGACGATGGCCTCAACATGCGAGGGGGAGAGTGAGGCGTCGGCTAGGGTTTGCGAAAAATAGTCGGAGAGGAGGGAGCCCCTCTTGCCCTCGTGTTCTTGGCATTATATAGGCAAGCGAAAATTTACAAGCGACCCCTCGGTGGGGGTGGATTTTATATGCCACTCCAATGGCGCTAGTTGGGCCTCGTCTTGGGGACTTGGCCCATATGAATATGGCATGTCCCAACAATATATGTGAACATTAGAGCAACTCCAACAACTCAGTTATTCTTGTTTTGGAGGCTATTTTGGAATTTGTATAGTAAAAATTAGGCTCCAACTAATGTGCTATCTCACTTTGTAAAATAGAAAGTTGGATATTCCTTGATTTTCTGTGGTCATATAAAGCCAACCACAGGCGCTAGCTATCTGGAGATGAGAAATAGCAAGGCCGTTGTAGACCTCTTCTTTTTTGAGAAATTTTCTATTTTACAAAATGGCTAAAGTATAGAATCTGGCTACTAATTTTAGCCAAGCTGTTGGAGTTGCTTATCATTGTTATGAGACCCTAGGCAAGCTAGATAGAGACATGGTGGATAGACATGTCTCTAATCCTACATTTGTGATGCTTCTCAATTTAGTGTCACTAATGCATGTGTCTTCTTTGTGCATCTCTGTCGTCGTGCCCACTCTCGTCCCTAGAGCTAGTGGCATCCCACTATACCACAACCCATCTTTAGCATCGTCCTCTGTGTCGTTATAAGCTGTTTCAATGACATACGGTTGGTCGTCGTTATATATCTATACCGACCATTCTATGTAGTGCCCATATTACGACCTAACCAGGCACCCCAGTGCTGTTTATTCATGTCCCCCACCATCCCAAATGCCATTAGACCATCCAAGCACCCACAGCCATCGGTGTCTTTCCCGTCACATTGTCCCACTCCCACCTATTACCACAACTAGACCGACGTGTGAGAATATCGATAGCATTTTAGTAAGCATAAAATGGGAACAAAAAGTTCCCCTAATGACAATGGAGGCTAGAGATAGGAGCCAATCGGATCATAGATTGTTGCTCTTGAACACCAATACATCTTCTCATTGTGAGGAACCACCCAACTTATCTTGACTAAAACCAGTTATTACATCCAATGATGATCCGATTTAAGTAGAATAACCTTGGTAGTGTCCCTTATATTGCCAAAGTTCATCATCACACATATTGTTCGTACAACTTGATCATCATAACATGGGATATGTAAGAGATAGGCTTTTAGTTTTTATTACAAGTCTTGAGCATATTGCAAGTCCTCAAATAGAAAATTCAAAATCCCATAACTAGTGCATAACATCTACCTATACAAATTGAGGATCTTTCTAACTTAAATTCAACATAGAACTATATGATTCTCTTAGCCAAATTAACCCATCTAAACAATGTACACATTGGAATAATTACATAACATAAAGGGAAGATGTGCGCCAATACCCATATGGCTTCGACTTTATAAACAAACTAGGCTCCAACCATATACTCATCCACTTCGCATCAACTTAATTCCATATATGAACTAATTCTCCACCCAAACTTTCCAAAGACTTCCAACACCATGACTTCTAGTAGACGACATCCTTCCTTCATTTGCATTCTCTCTTCCTCTTTGGATAGTTGTGACCAATGCTTGATCCAGTACATCCCTCTAAAAATCACCTGCAAGAAAGAACTAGACGTTGTTTTGCTAAACATAACATCATTTCTATACAACCACACAGCCCAGCACATCGCCACCCACTATTACTTGGTTCCTTAGCTTTGGAGAAAATCTCCTTAGCCAAGACCCAAACAAATGGACTATATCTTTTGGTGGTTGAAAATTAAAGGTGACTAACAGCGAGTTCCACGTACACCTTGCTATGTGACAATCAAAAAGAGGTGCTGAATCGTTCCCTGTGCACGCTACCAATGAATGAGAGAAAAGGGATTTTTTTTCGAGAACGTGCTATAGCACGTATTTCATTAAGCAGAATAAAGAAGTTTTGTTACAGACAGGGTGAACTTACGGTAATCCGAAGATTACCGAAAAACGTACCCCACACCCTTACGACACTCGCACGAGGTTGTAATTACATAAAACTATAACGACAGAAAAGGGAAATTCAACGGGGGAAGAATGAGGCTGGTTGGGTACTGAAAGCAGAATATCTCAGGACCGGTTGCACATGTTCCACTCATTTCTGTCTTTCTTCCTCGCTTGGAGGTAGGTCCCTATAGTGATTAGAGTTTTTCTAGGGAAATCTTGAAACACCACACTAGAAAAATAAATTATCCATACTTCTTTGCCAGCCCAATCCTTCCTCTCCTTTCTTGTCGTTTTTTCCTTTTCTTTTTTTAATACTAATATTGGAATTATGCGATAAGTGGAAGAAAGTTTATTTTGTTAGAATATGTATAGCTCTTAAAACAAACATTAGAATTTTTATTCACCATGTCAACGCATGGGAATTATGCCAGTTACAATTAAATAGAGCAACGGTTCTTCCCTTTGCGCCCGTCTGGAACTAGCACACGAACTAATTTAAAAGATGGATATTTTTTTCAGAATAACTAGCACCCGGACGTCCTGTCCTAGGCCCGCGTCCGGACACAGCTCCGCCACACCCTGTCTTGTCACCCGTGTAACAGCGTCCGCCGCGCCCGCATAACAGTGGAGCCCGCCAGCTCGCCACGCCAGCAGGGGTTCTCAACCTCGTCGCGCTGGCGTCACCTCCATAGCTAGGGTCTGCATCTCCGTCACGTGGGGAGATACCACAAGCTTCTGCTCTAGGACCTCCGTCGGGGCCAGCGGAGGTAGCATGTCGTACGGGAACAGGCCGCGTGCATGCGCCAGCGTGGACGCCTGCGCGTCCTCCGGTGGAGCGGTGTTGCCAGCTTACAGCCAATGCCGCCATGGCTCCCGCACTAGCTCCCTACATTGAGATCTACTTTTGCAACACTCAAATAAAACAATTACAACATATGACTGAAACAGAAATATTTGGAACATACACTTGCAACATAGTCATTGTAACATATGCAACATTCAGATAGAACACTTGGAACGTACGTCTGAAAGAGACAAAACATATGGAACATGTTGTTGCAACATATGTATGAAACATATGCAAACATCCGGATCAAAACGCTTGCAACATACGTATGGAACAGATGAAATATTTTGAACATACGCTTGCAACATGCCTCTGAAACACTTGCAACATATGCAACATCCCAATCTACTTTTGCAATATCCATAAGAAACAACTGCAACATACCTTTGAAACGACTGAAACACCTAAAACATACATTTGCAACATAGGGGAGGGGAAGCCTAGGCCGATCGATTCCAGCCGTCGGGTTCTGAGCCGGCGGCGAGTGGCGGCACACGAGCACCACCAGCACCTAGCACCAACGGCGCGCGCAAACAGCACCACTAGCCAGCGCCACCAGCACCGCCCTTGGCTCAGCCTAGTGGGCAGCGCGTGCTACGAGAGGGAGCGGGCGGCGCGGCACACGGCCAAAGCAAGGAGCAAGGTGCGGGTGGGCGCGACGAGCAGGGGAGAGGAGTGAGGAGCGAGCGGTGCAGGTGGGACACACGAAGGCGCAGGAGCGAGGAGCGAGCGAGCGGCGAAGGGTCAGGGCGCGTTGGGAGAAGGCCGAGCGGAGTGAGTGAGCGGTGTCCGAATGAGAATAAGAGATGGTGGAATCAAAGTTGTGGTGCATATCACGCGACACGTCCGTCTAGAGAGAGTCGCTGGCGTCGGACGTCTTGTTTGTGACATTATCGATTTTTTTTATTAATAGTAAAGACGGATTTCTAGAGCAAAGATTCTTCCTTTGCGCTGGTCTAATATATGGATCCACCCATTAGTTTTTCTTTTTTTGAGGAGAGCCCCCCTATTAGTATAGGAAGTATTTCTTAGAGACGGACATTTTTATTAATAGAGTCGGATTCCTGTTAATGGCCATTTACCATCTCTATTCGTTCATCTTTTCATGAAAATAAAAAACAAAAAATGAGTCCTTCTCATCTCAAGACTCAAATTGAAGACTTTTAGTTCACATAGCACCTCCCTACAACTACACTACACATTAGTTTTTTATTATATATAGGATACTACCTTTTTATATGAACATTTCGTTATCCTGTATTGAATATTTTTTATACTAAATTAACTCAAATGAAAAAGGTTTCAACTACAAGGTTTTAAACCTTGTGAAGCACTATAACTTTGGTATAGGACATTTCTCTATCCGAGATTATTTAAAAAAATAAAAAAATATGAATCCAAAAATATGTGAATTTAAAAACAACTAGTTGAGACTCTAAATAACATCAAATTGAAAACTTATCAGCAACAAACTTGTCGACAGGGTTAGACACTGGAACTTTGGAAGAAACCATGTGAATATTCAAGGTCATTTGGAAATTCTAAATTTTGAATTTCAAATCTAAGAAATTAAACACACATTTAGGACTATAAAAAACTTCACATAAAGAACTTTTCAACTATAAGGTTGTAGATTGTTTTGAGAGCAACTTTAGTATATACCATGTGGGGTGATAATCTCCCGTTGCTATGGGGGAAGTCACTGAGAGCTCTGAGTCAGTCGGATGAGGTGGAAACTTTGCTCTTTCTGCTTGGCCGGAAGGAAAGAAACTTGCTACCTTCAGGAAGGCTGTTTCCCTCGAAAAACCAATAGGCATTGTACACAGAGAACAATTCAAAGTTGACTACCATGTACTACTGTCCCTGCTTTACCTGCTGTCCAAGTAAGTACTAATTCATCTAAGGTTGTTTGAAATTTTAAATTCTAAAGTTCAAAATCAAAGAAATTGAAACGACATTTTGGATACTAAATAGTTTTAAATCAATAGGATACACCGCCTCTCCCTCATCCTCCTCATCACCATCTCCCTCATCATCATCATCTTCATTATCATCGCCGTCATCATCGTCGGGATCATCATTGTCATCCCCCTGCTACTGCTCCTCTACATTGTCAATCTTGGTCTCCTCTGCATCCTCGGAACAAACCGGTGATGGACACTTGGCCCTCTTGGATCTCCTTTGGTGCCCCTCCCTCTGGACCGACCTATAGTCCCCACAATTGGGATCCTCGCCGTTGGTAGGACGACGACCGGAGGACACATCTAGCTTCGCCTTCTTCTTCGGTGCCCCACCTCAGATGCGAAGGACCGCCCGAGTAGCCCTGCAAAACAAGAGATGCAATTCACAATTAGAGTAGGAGCAACAAGTCAACATAATATATATTCATGATTGATCTTCACTGCATGTAAAGCATTAAACAGTTTGCATACAGTGAAACAAATAGTTCTCTCGGTGGGTTATACATGCCCTTAGTAGTTTCATAAAATGATTTAGTTGCATATAAGTTTTTTTTAAAAAAATCTTAGGATGATTAGGAAATTAATTGGTTTTCTGTTGTTGGCACAGCTACAGTTTATTGATCTAGGTTAAGTCTGTATGCTGTAGATTAAACTAAAGTGACTTAAATATTTATATTTTTTCAAGAAATTTAAATATTATCCATAGATTCTAAACAAAAAAAATGGTTGTCTAAATATTTTAAATGTAATTCCAGCTCCCAGATCAGAAATTGAAGGACGTCCTCCACAGTGTTAGGCTACTCGCGGGTATGATGGGCTTTCGCGTAACCCTACTAGTACGTAGTACTTCGGCTAGTTTTGAGAAAACACGTATGGTAATGCATACTTTTCGACGCCCTGTGCTGACCCTGCAGTCACGCATCATTATATTCAACCGTGGCAGGCTGTTAACTGCATGCATGTACGTGCATCAACAAATGCGACTCGTGACATGTCAAACTCACTATACGTACACCTTTAACGCTTGCCAGCACATACGTAATACACGAAACTCGCCTATATAACGACCTGAAGAATGCATATCCAGCACAACCTCTGAACTAGCACGATCTACAAGGACAGAATCAGTGCGTGGTAAGCTAGCTAGCTAGGCAAGGTAACCATGGAGCCCAAGGCCGCCATGGTCCACCTCGTGCTAGTGCCATTGCTCTCCCTGCTGCCCTTCTCCTCCCTCGCTCTGACCCAGGACTTCTGCGTCGCCGACCTGCGCCTCCCCGACACGCCGGCCGGCTACCCGTGCAAGCCCAAGGCTGTCGTCGACTCCAACGACTTCTATTCCGATGCCCTGGCCAAGCCCGGCCCGATCATCATCCCCTTCAACACCGGCTTAGCCTCCGCCACCGTTAAACAGTACCCCGGTCTGAATGGCCTCGGCCTCGCCGCCACGCGGGTCGATATCCTGCCTGGTGGAGTCGTGCCCATGCACACCCACCCGGAAGCCTCAGAGCTCCTCTTCGTCGTCGAGGGAACCCTTTCCGCCGGCTTCATCAGCGCGGATGCCAATAAAGCCTACGTCAAGGCCCTAGGCAAGGGCGACCTCTTCGTGTTCCCGCAGGGCTTGCTGCACTTCCAGTACAACATCGGCAATTCGACGGCTATCGCCTTCGCCGCGTACAGCAGCCCCAACCCCGGCCTGCAGATCACTGACTATGCGCTCTTCGGCAACACCCTGCCAGCGGACGTGGTGGCGAAGCTCACCTTCATAGTTCGCGCGGAGGTCGAGAGGCTCAAGCGCTTCTTCGGCATTGTTTCAGTACCCTAACGCTCGGCAGGATTAACTTGCTTGGCGTGTGAGAATAAAATAATTTGCATGGGTGCAATACACGCACCTGTCATGTTCAACGTATGTCGTCGTCATGTAGTATTTGTCGACTGTTGTGCTTCACTGCTTCAGTCGAAATGGTCGATGACTGTTCTGTGTTAACTCCTGTGTTGTCAAAACTAAACCATAAGGGCCCGTTCGTTTAGGGGTGGTTCTCGACTGGAATAGTTCTTAGTGAGCGCCAGCTATATAAATTATAGAAGTAATTCCGGTTGGAATGATTCCAGGCCACCAAAACTTGAGAACCGAACGCAGCCTAAAGCAGAACAATTTCACTCTCAGAAGTTCTATATAAAATCAGATAAATCTCATTTACTGGAGGGAAAATATCAATGAAACCGAGTAACAAGGATCTTCCTTTTTAGTCTCATCTCTTCATAGCGCTCCATTGCCTCCAAAAACACTTCTTATGAAATTACCCTATATCATAACAAAGAACAGGATGCAATCTGACAACTGAGTAAATAATAAATTGTAAACCAGAGAGCACTTTGACAAGCTATATACCTTCTTCCATTGTGGCTCTAGCTTGACTGTTGTCTAAACATCAGCAAATGCTTTGCTAATCTTAACCAATTGCAGGAATGCTACAGCTTAGTTGCTTGCAGGGATTTAAATGAAAAAAATATAGATCAGCATTTTTAAGTTTGTACAACAAAAGTATGATATAGATAGTTGCTGGTTGTACAAAGTTCAAGTAAAGTCCAAAGAAAGCAATTCAAGTATGCAATTGTTTATGGTCCTCGCATTCCCCTGTTTGTGGGTTCTTAAATAATTCATATAAATCTTCATTTCACAAAGGGTGATGTAAAAGGTTTTCAGTTCAGAATAATACCAAGTTATGTGCACAGAATATATCATAAATGAACTGAACATAGAATTGAACGATTATTTCTATGGTTATTTAGAACTTTGAAGTCAGCTATACAAAAAAAGAACAGAATATTCTAGATGTTCAGCTTCCTGTGCCTAGAGGATACACTACAAAAAGAGCAGACTTACTATGAATCAAATATTGTTAAGACAAGTGGTGACGATTCTCACAATTGCACTACCTGAGAAACACGATTTCTGAACCAAACATCTAACTCTAAGTTGTCACATTGAAAATCTAGTGTCCTAAAATTGACTTTTCAAATATAATGGCTATGTAGCCTATATATGTTTGAGTCTGAAATTCTGAACAACGTTACAAACCATTAGCCTATAGATACGAGCTCTAAATGCTAGTAATTTCGTGCATAGCAGGAGCAAAGCGTTTGGCAAATATTGTCCCATGTTTGTAGTTTTTTTCGTGCACCTGACGTGTGTACAGTTGCTGTTGTTTTTTTTTTTACCTTTTGGCCTAGGCCTAACTCTTCCCCTTATTTATAAATTAATATACAACGGCAGTTCTCTACTTTAAAAACAATGCTATTAATTTCAAGACCAATTACTAGCAGACACAAACACACGAACAAAAAAAAATGAAAATAGAAATAAGGCCCCGTTTGGTTACGGGAGTTAAAGTTTAACTCCCGTCACATCGAATGTTGCGGCAAATGCATGGAGTACTAAATGTAGACTAATTGCATGTATGTCGACATATATTAGGAGTAATTTACGAGACGAATCTTTCGAACCTAATTAGTCCAAAATTAGAAACTTTTTGTTAAATAAGACGAAAGTGCTACAGTGTTTGTTAAACTTTAACACCTCAAACCAAACACCCCCTGAGAAGAAGTCTTGGATCAGTACAGCACGCGCACTAGGAATTGAGGAATTGACCTGCCTATAGCCTGGGATGACGACGCCTTCTACTCGTGGTAACTGGCAGAGCCTTCTGCTCATCAACGGCGGCCCTCCGACGAGCACAACTTCCATAGCAACTGATCAAATGCTACTAACTTTAAATATCAGAAATGGCAAGCAACTAGTAAGAACAGAAGGTATACTATGCTAAATGTTCCCATGCTACAAGTATTCTGAAGAACTCGTTACTAAGTGACTAGATCAAAGCAATCAGCTAAAAAAGAACAGCCCATGTGTTAATAAAATGCAAGCTATTTTACAAAACAAAAGAACATATCAGAGCTCGTCAGGTTGAAAGAACCATCATGAGCATATGTTGTGAGAAGGCTAAAAGCTTTCTCTGAACTTTCTGAATCAACAATGCTGAAATTCTCAGGTTTATATGCTATGACAAAGCCTATAAAACAACTGAACAACCGATATTCAAAATTAACCACTCAAATAGATAGAGCAACATTTAGATGTGAAATCTATGTAATATAACAAAGCACACTGTCAAGAAGCTAAATACAAATTTATACGATCCTCTGTTGTCTTCATAGGCTTGCAGTTACAGTATTGTGCTTATAAATATCCTACGAGACAGAGTGCAAATAGGCCTGGAGAAACTTGAATAAGAACACCATTTCCCCCATTAAGTACACCATTTTCTCCTTGAGCTATCAGGATACAATCTGTTGGCCCGGATACAATCCTTGAGCTATCACCATATGTTTGCTTATTTTCTCAAGTCACAATACACAAACAATAGTCCGCCTCTTATAATTACCAACCTACTAATAATCACATGCGCGCCTTAGGCTGGCCGAGGAATGGGTAGTCCGTGTAACCGACGATGGGGTCCGGGGTGTAGAACGTCTTGCGCACGTATTTGTTCAGCGGGGCGTCGCGCCGAAACCGCTCCACCAGGTCCGGATTAGCGATGAACAGCCGCCCGTACGACACCAGGTCGGTGTCGCCGGACTCGACGGCCTCCACGCCGAGCTCCCGCGTGTACCCACCGCTGCACATGAACGTGCCACGGTAGGCACCCCGCAGGGCACGCATCAGCCGGCTCTCCTCCTCGGCACTCCCGTGCTGGCCTGACTCCGTCTGCCCGTACGCCGTGTACCGTGGCTGCGTCACGTGGAGGTAGGCCAGCCGCCCGGCCTCCTGCTGGAGAGCGTTGAGACGGTCCACCACGGCCAGGCCGAGCTGCAGGGGGTTGGAGTCGTAGGCGTCAAGATGGTCGATGGCCGGGGACACTCGGACCGCGACGCGATCTGCCCCTATCGCAGAGACCACGGCTCGGGTCACCTCCAGTAGGAACCGGCAACGGTTGGAGAGTGAGCCACCGTACTCGTCAGTCCGGTCGTTGATACCCTCCTTAAGGAACTGATCGATGAGGTAGCCATGGGCGCCGTGGATCTCAATGCCATCGAAACCTGCCAGCACATTTCATCTCCAGATGAGCATGTAGTAAACAGAAGGATTTTCTGATCGTCTATGAGGCTGACTATGGTTTGGGTTGGGGTCAAATGTGTAATCATTGAGAATTGATGCATGTTCATCCAGGTACCTGCTTTGATGGCGTTTATGGCAGCTTGACGATACTGTTCAACAATTTCTGGTATCTCGGATGTGGCTAGGCGCCTCGGAGTTGGATACTTGCCATAGGATCCATCAGGCATCAGTATCCTCCATCTTGATGATATTGGCTTATCAGTAGAGGATATTGGAGGAGCAGCACCCGGCTGATACACTGATTAGTGGGGAAAAAAATTTAGTGGCCTTGAGTCAATATCAGTTGGTTTGGCTGATCCCAAAAATTGCTGCCACCAACACTCAGATTAAAGAAAATTAAAATGATTTATTGGTACACTAATGTGTGAATAAATATTAGTCAGCCCCTGATGTTGCGACACTCTACGTTGATATCAGTAAGTTCTAACAAAAATACAATACTATTCACAGCTAGAGTAAAGAAACTAATGACAGTCATCAGTAGCCCTGTTAGATGAATCAAGCACATGCACGGTATCAGGTGACTTTAGATAAGGAGCATATAATCGAGTGATCGACAAGGTGAATTACTAAAATAGCATGTATTACTTTGAACACTTTAATGTGTAATCTACTATCTGAAGAGGTGCAGACTGTAGTGCATTGACTGAAAATCAATGAAAGGCAGCCGTTGTTCCTTGCTCTCACAGAGAAGAAGCAATTACAGTGAAAAACTTGGGAACCAGGTAGCTGTCCAATTCCAAGCCAGAAACTTTCTGGTCCCCAGTCCCCACTGACCCTGACTAGATCATCCTTAAATTGCGAACAAACAACAACTACATCAAAAGACAACCTTTTCCGACTGAGCACTAAAACTTCATTAAGACCGAAGGATATTGAGGGGGATTTTGACTTGTTAGGGATTTAATCCCCTTCAACCCCTCCAATCCCTACCAAACCGAACAAGCCCTAAGGCAGACATAATCTGACTAGAAATTTTCAGCGATGCAATGTAATTTATGAGGAATTACATAATCATGAAATATATTTGTTTTGACGCAATTTGCACGTAGTATTAACATACCTTGGTGAGAAGCTCGGCCCACATGCCATAGTTGGCAGAAAAAAATAGCTCCCTTGGCATGAACAGCATCAACCACCTTTCTCCATGCATCAGTCTGCTCTTGATTGTATATCCCAGGGACACGAGGGAACCTGATAGAACAATTTGTTGCCACTTAATGTTCCACTCTGAAGATATCTATACAGATGTAAAAACAGCATGCTAAAAGTTCATCCAAAATAAGCATCAGAAAGAATCTCTATAGAGCTCTAAGCTCTATAACACAATCACACTTTGTTACAGAATGTGTAGGGGAAAGGGTCATACAGATCCCCTTCCGCTTTTTCTGTTGCAGTGCATCCCTATTTGATTCAATAGCTGAGGGATACCTCAATTCATTTCAGTATTTCGTTTGTCAGCTCTTGCTTGATTCAGAGATAAAATGATTTGCGAATCCAGAGTCCAGAGCATCACTCAGTAGCTAAGCACATAAGGTATACATAAGGAAAACTTTATTTGAAGCAGAGTATGATCGCTCCAGATCTCCATGTGCATTAGGTATGATCCACGAAGAGCCTGTTCGCTTGGGCTAAAATCTGGCTGATCTTATCCCTATTTGATTCAATAGCTGAGGGATACCTCAATTCATTTCAGTATTTCGTTTGTCAGCTCTTGCTTGATTCAGAGATAAAATGATTTGCGAATCCAGAGTCCAGAGCATCACTCAGTAGCTAAGCACATAAGGTATACATAAGGAAAACTTTATTTGAAGCAGAGTATGATCGCTCCAGATCTCCATGTGCATTAGGTATGATCCACGAAGAGCCTGTTCGCTTGGGCTAAAATCTGGCTGATCTGACTGATTTTTTTTGAGAGAAAAACACTGCTGAATGGCTGGCTGATCTGGCTGATAATCTCAAACGAACAGGCTAACTTCTGTATTTATTACACTCCCAACAACTCCTCTCGATATGGCCACGGGTCAGGAGAAGGCTTCCAGTTTCTCTAAATTTTTCTACTTCTACTGCAGCATTTGAATGGTAAATCAACAGATCCAATCTGTTCAGGCCACTGAATCAGCACTGACTAGCATACTAATCGAAGTATACCCTTACCAAACCCACATGATGAATAGTAATACAGTACTATAATATTACGATTCCCACCAAATACCAACCGATAATTGGCACGCCATTGCTAATTGACCCCAACCACCAGTCGCAGACAAGAGGACCACGTCTCCACCAGATCTCGCGCGCATCTCTCCGCCCAAGGCTGCGCACATGCCTCACATGAAGGCGACATCAAAAGGGGAGACCAGAGTATGGTGGCACGGGTCACCGGAGACGTGGATCGATGGCCGGAAGCAGTAGCAAATCAGAGCGGAGATGATTACCCAGGGCCGGAGGGCGAGATGATGGTGCCCTCGGAGATGAGCAGGCCGCCTTCCGTGGACCGCTGCGCGTAGTACTCCGCGAGCGCGGGGCCCGGGACCGCGTCGGGAGCCCTGCACCTGGTCATCGGCGCCAGCACCACCCTGCGCGCGTTCACACCAACAGACACGCGTGAGTACCCACGCGAAGCTCGCGCCGGCCAGGCCAAATCGATCCCAGCGAGGAACCAAAGGGGGCGGGCGCGAGGGAGGCTCACCGGTGGGCGAGGCGGAACCGGGGCATCTGGTACGGCGAGAAGAGGGACGGGCGCTGCTGCTGCTGCTGGTCCTCCGCCGGCGTGGAGCGATCCGTGGAGGCGGCCATGGGTTGGAGTTGGAGAGGGGAACGGGAGGGGAGAAGTGGGGGAAAGCCGATCGAAAGCAGAGGGTGGCGAGAAGCCAACTATAGAAGGAGCAGGGGAAGGGAGGGAACAGAGGAGGGCGAGTGCGGTTCGAAAGCAAATCGCCAGTGGGCTCGTTTGCGACGATGGAGGAAGGACGGTGACGCTGACGCGTCACGGACTCGCGGGAGGGTTGGACAGTGGACGCTAGACAGGGAGTGGGAACAGCGAATGCCATCTGCCATGGCTGCTGCAGTTAAGTTGACCTCCGGGTCGCCGTCTCAGCGCGTGGGAAAGGCTCGATTTTGAGCATGTGTTTCGCGTGGACGGTGGATGGAGATGCACGAAACCACGGTCGAAGAACCAAGACGGTGACGGCGGTTGCTGCCGCAAACGAAACGAACCACGATTTAGATTAGAGAGCTACAAAAGTCTAATAAGTGCATAGTGACAAGAAAAATTATGCCAACACTTACGGATTGTCCAGCTAATATCATAGTTATACATCACAAACACCTGTTTAAGTGTTAAATAATACTACGATTTACCCATTATTACAAAGGCTAGAACAGGATCAAAGTAAAATGTAGTTTAACCGTGGGGAGTAGACGCTATGTTCCACAGATTTCTTGAGCGTAGGACGAATCACCTAATTCTCACCATCATTGCTCTCGAAGTTGTAGTCCGGCTTATCACCGGTATCAACAAAATTGGGTATAGGTTGTACTAACCAATGTTCTAACCCTATCATTGCGTAGCTATGAGATAATTGAAATGCAAGAGTAAGAACCTATTATATATTTCACCATAGGTTAATCCTTAGCGTGACTCATCATCAAAAGTATAATCTTCTACATAATCCTATCCATCCATCTCATCCATCCCATCCCACTCACATAATGCTTCCGGGACTCTCATCTTACCACCGCCACATTCTCTAGTCGACGATGATAGCTTTTGCCTGTCACTAGTTGAAGTGAAGCAAAAACACATGAAATCGTTCATGACCATGGACACACGACTATACGTATCAATCTTAAACTCTGCAAAGTATACACATGTACTGCCATAATAAGCAGTGCCCCCACCTAGGCTGACATCAAGTTGCTACCTAATCGGTAAGATACCATCGTACTCTCAGCCCTTAGTCACCCTAGAGTGCCACCAATACGTTGAAGCTGTGAAATGTAGTCCTAAGGCACAAGGGGCTTGTGAGTGGTAGAGTCTCCGCTCCACATCCCTATACACTATCCCCTATGTCCTCTGCATATGAGTGGAATTGCCCTAACTATGTGACATTTGACCCTGCCCTCCCAGGCCAGATGGTGTATACGAGAAGGTTCTGTGAAACCAGATACCCAACTGAGTCCTTAAGGGCACATACAAGAAATCTCCACCAAATGGAGCTCTGGTTCTCAGGTGCACGATAGGAACCTCCTTCCCAAAAACTCAACCCACGAAGAGTCTTGTTTTCGCCGACTCCTGTAATCCCGAATAGCCGCCACAAGTACCTTCAGAGAGAGCTTAGATCACACTTTGTTAGCAAGACATTGTTCGAAAACTATTCTAACACACAAAAATGTTTTGCAACCTAAGTTTTAACTCTACTCTAGAATAAAAATTCTTAGAAAGTAAACTACAGACTGCACAGAGAAAATGGTTTATTTATTTAATAAAATAATATTCAAATCTTAATAAAAGTATAAAAAGTTTCATCTGCTTATTTACAATGTACTAATAATTATCATTATTGTTTCTCTTATTTAAAACTAATGTTGCAGTATCCACTGATAGAGCCCATCGAACCTGTTCGCTTGAACTAATTCGGCAGTACTTTTCAGCGAATGAACATTATTTTCCTCTCACAATAAATCAACATAAGCATCAGCATAAATCAAATTTCAGCGAAACGAACAGGGCATCAAGAAGAAAACTAAGGGGGTGTTTGGGACTACTCCGCTTCCGTTTTTGCTATTCCGCTCCACCAACTCTATCATGGAGCAGCTCCACCGTGGAGTTTGTGAAGCAGGTGGTACTGTTTGGCACATAGTCTGGCTCCAGCTCCAAGAATGAGTTGTTTACATGCAAATGGTCCATTATGTCCCTGATTGAAATTGCACTTGATATTTTCTGAGAAAAATAAAAAATAAATGATAGAAAATTTGTTGGGGCTACATATTTGTTATACCTTTCTGGGATACGTGTATGCTTGCTTTTACTAATTGAAATATGATGTTAAAATACTATAAATACAAATACTTTATTAAAAACATATATTACAAAACATAATAATTAATGTACTATACTCTAAGCTAGGCTTCGAATGCATTAACCTGACGTGCATGCCAGAGAAAGAAAAAAATATGGCCATTAGAATTATCACGTAACCGGTATGTGAACATGCATGCTAGAGAAATAGAAAAAAAACTATGGCCATTAGAATTAATCAGGTGTGCGTATGTGAAGTAGGCTCACAGAGGGAGAAAGCAAATCGGTTTTTGCATTAATAAGTGGCAAGTAGGGGTAATTTCTTTCCAACTCCATGAAAAGGTATAAAAGTCTAGATCATGGAGTACCTCTTGAGTTGCTCTACAAAAAAAATGTGAAGTTGGTCTCAAACTCTACCTTTTTTTTAGCAGAAATCTTAGAGCTGAGAGTGTTTGGCAATGCAGAGCTGCGAAAACGGGAGCGTAGCAGTTCCAAACACCTCATAAATAAAAAAAGAAAGAGAAAGAGAAAAAACAAAAAAAAGAAGTTTATTAGTATTTTTTGAGAAAAAAAAGAAGTTTATTAGTAGCAAAGAAAACGTGTTAAAAAAACGGCCCAGGAGAAGACCCGCGTGCGTTCTCCCCGGGCGAACAATACCGGACTGGGCCGGCCGTCCGCCGCATTTCCCTTCTGTTGCGATTCTAAAAAAATAATAATAATATAAAAAATTCTGTTGACGGCTGACCCAGCGTGCCTTTTGTGTCTGTGTCTCCCTGGCACGGTGGCACCCACGACGACGGGTGTGTCTCTCCCCCAGGTGCCTTTGCTGGGTCCGCCTCCGCCCCTGCTCAAGAACCGACTTCGATGGGCTAGATTCCGAGTCGGTTACGACTTGGCGTGTTGACCACAATGTATTGTGTTCGAGATCGTCAGCCATCCAGAGCATCAGAAAACACACCACGATCGCGTCCCTTGCGCCGCCGTTTCCGCCGCGATAGACCACCAGCCTTGCGGCCGCCCATGGCCGTGGTAATCTCCGCCATGGCCCCGAACTGCACGCCGTCCCTCCACGGCTCGTCCCGTCTGTCACGAGCATCAGCTGGTGCCAGCATGCCGCCGCCGGCACTCGCGAAGAAGGATGTACACGACACGCTGTTCACGGATGACGAATTCCAAGCGTTGATGAGCGGCCAGTGCGAGTTGCTGTCCTTTTCCGACAACCATCTCCGGTCGCCGTCGCCGTCGCCGTCGCCGCTACTGTCCCTCCAGCTGCAAGCGCAGCTGTTGTGCAGGGACGACGCGTACACCCGGTTCCAGGAGACGCCGCCGTCGCCGTTCGCCTTGGACGACCTCGAGGCGCCGATCTCCGATGGGGACATCGAGCGGCTCGCGCCACTGTTCTGCGACGAGGAAATCCAGGCACTGTTCTGCGACGAGGAAATCCAGGTGCTCTGTGCCGCGCCCGCGCAGCAGGCATCGATGCAGTTCTGGGGACCACGCTCGGACGACCAGGCCGGCAAGAAAAGGATGTCGTCCCCGCCGTGGCCGTCGTGCATAGCGGATGACGACGACGAGGGCGAGGAGGCCGGGCCGCCGCCGCCGTCGCCCCCTCCACCTCCGACCAAGAAGGCTAGAACGAAAACGAAGAGCGGAGGCAGGCGCGAACATGAGCCGCCGCCGCCGCCCCCTCCACGTCCGATCAAGAAGGCAAAAACGCAAACGAAGAGCAGAAGCAGGCGCGAACACGCTGCCGCCCGTGCGGACCGGCTCCGGCACCGTATCCGGAAGTGGCAGAACACGATCGCGACCCGCATCCTGACGCGCCAGTTCCGGGCGCCGGAGCTCTCGCGCGGCCGGACGGCGCTGAGGTGCCAGTGCCCAGAGCTCGCGCTGGCGGACGCCGAGCACGAGCCTCGCGGCTTCGGCGCCTGCTGCGCGCTGCACCAGGACGCGTTGCCGGGGGACAGGGCGTGGATGTACTCGGCTCAGGGCCACGGCGCCCTGCCGCTCGTCGGCGGGCCCGGTGAGGTCCTGGTGCCCGCAGTGTCCGCAGGCAACAGCAGGGCGATGGTGCGGCAGTACGCGCGGTGGCGACGCAGCGTGTCGTTGCCGACCCGCTTCTACGTGCAGCGCGCCGTGGAGAAAGGGCGAGGTCAGCAGCCTGACGACGACTGGACGATGCCTGAATACTAGAGCCGCCACGGCGTAGTCGAGACGAGCTAGTGTAGGGCTGTAGGCTCCTGATTATGGTAGTGTGTAATCGAGGGGACACTCGTGGATTATTGTTGCTGCTTAGCGTTTCTACCAGCTTGTGGCCTTCTTTCTTCAGTAATGTTGGGATTGGTGCTGGGGTTCTGGGTGAGGGTCGAGATTATACTCTCCAGTTAACGGAGGCCGGCAGTCTTGGAATGGAGCTTCACAACTGCAGATCAACCCGGCGAGACCGCAGGTTCGTGGGCGGACAAAGACGTGGAATAAGGTAATACGAGGGGTGGCAATGCAAGTGTGTCGTGCCAGAGTTAAGGAATGACGACGGAGTCCATCTACATCTCGTTTCAGTTCAGAGGTGTTGGAAGACCTCTTTCTATGGCAAATCGCATATAGCTGTTCGTCCTCACTGATCCGAGAGGTGTTTGAACTCCATAGTCATAGTGAATCATGCATTTATATGTTGTTGTAGGCTCACGGGCATATGATGTTTATGCAGCTGATTGATCTAATAATTAACTGTAAGTGAAAACTTCGCTTTGGGCCACATGATTGGTTAATTGAGAAGTGAAAAATCACTAGCACTATTTCTTCATTTCCTGCTATCAAAATAGTTATAATATATATCCATGTAGGAGTTGAGTATATATGTATTATGAGCTCGTTCGCTTCGCTGAAAAGCTATGTCTCAAAGTATTGTTCGCTGCTTTGTTGTGAGAGAAAAATACTGTTCCAGCTGAAAAAACAAGCTGAAAAATATGGATTATAAGACAAGCGAACAGGGCAAGTATGCCTGTGTTTCTTTTTCAGTCTGTCTGAGGTTGCACTAGCACTAACTGAACTGATGCATTCTATATAGTGATATGAAATTCATTCATTGTTTTCAATAGACTTGTGCATGGGTCAACCAACCCACCCAATTCATTAGTCTTGGCCCAGTCCAAACCATGAAACAATATGTATATCCATGGATTGGGTTGGGCTGACATGCCCATCAGCCCATCCATCAAATCTTCTCTGACTTTGGGTGGGTATAGTTTCAATCCATCTTACGCTTTACTTTGATGCATCCGTATGTATCTCAGACTATATGTGTCAGAGTTGATTGAGGTCTAATTTAGTTTAAATTTCACTTTACTCCACCTCAACACACACAGATTGAGATAGATAATATAAACCCAAACAAGACGATGCACATGCATCCACCGTAGCCCATGTGTGTTGAAGTAGGCTGTTGAGAAAAACTAAATTATACTTCAATTCAGTCCAATACACGTAAATTGAAGTGGATACATATCATTCAATCAAGCTCTAATCTATGAGCATGGACGGCTCTGGGAGGCACTGCTGCGTCGTAGTTAGGCATCAGCTTTTAGGAGGCGCCACCACTGCACGTCACAACCAGGCGTCGGTGGGCGACAACCTTTTCAACAGCTCTTAACCATTTATGTTAACTGATAAATTTGTCATATAGCTATAGAAACCTGATAAATTAGTTAATATATTAAATAACTAATGCTTATGTCTTTTAACTTTTACGATTCTAGCCTATACAAGTACTATGGGTTGATGGACTAATATTTAGAAACTGGAAACGAGACCGTTATTATAGTTTATGTATATATTATACGCGGTTGTTAGCACTGGTTAGTCTGTCAGTGTCAAAACAGCGCGGAGAAATCAGCCGACGCCCGACGGCCACATTAGTTCGGATTTCGCCGTCTACGGAAAACCATTAGCACTGCAAGTCTGGTGAAATATACGTAGAACGGTACCTTCCGTGCATGTGCTTACATTAATCTTGTCCTTTTCTTAAATTAATTATATTATTGTAAACTATTGCAGTACTCACGAATTTGCACCGTCTGAGAACCGGCCGGCACATGCATCGCCAGCCGAACATCCCTCTCTCTCACGTCACATGGACCGAGCACAGTTCTTTTCAGAAAAAAATTGTACCTGCTATTAAAGGGCCGGGGTGAGAGAGACCTGACTGGCCAAAGGAAGCTAACACCATTAACAAATCTTGGGTGTGAGGCTGCGTTTAGTTCGCGAAAAGAAATTTTATGAGTATATATAGGATGTGTCGGAAGGATGTCGGGAGGAGTTTTCGGATACTAATAAAAAAACAAATTACGGAACCCGTCAGGGAACTGCGAGATGAATCTAATGATACTAATTAATCTATCATTAGCACATGATGGTTACTGTAGCACTTAAGGCTTTTCATGGACTAATGAGGCTTAAAAGATTCGTCTTGCAATTTCTCTAAGAACTGTGCAATTAGTTTTTTTCGTCTACGTTTAGTACTCCATGCATATGTCCAAATATTCGATGTGATGGGTGGAGGCAAAAATTTTTGGGAACTAAACCAGGCCTGAGTGAGACATTCAACTTTTCTTACTATAACTAGGTAGCGTGCTCGTGCGTTGCTACGGGATAGCTAACATTTTATATTTAAAACACAGGGATCACACAATAAGATAACAATACTGTAAAACTTAAATACCAACATTAAAATGTCATTATCTCAAAAAAGCAAAGTTGTCTAAGATAATGTTTAATATCCCACAACACAATACAATGGTAAAATTTACATGAGCAAACCTACGAACACATAAAATGATTGTCTCAACAACCAATTACAAGAAAAATATTACGTCCGTACTTGTAGGTGGGAATGATTGCCGGAAACGGGTCAGCGGACACCCTCTTTCTGTTGAGCGACACAATGGTGGAATCCATCTCGCAATTGGGAAGCCAAAATTCATGAAAACCTTTCAATGCAAAAAACTGAGCGGGTCATGTCTAATCACACGGATCCTTAGACACCCTCTTTCTTGTTAATTATTTTCTCTGTTTTTGGAACTCCTATACAACCTTTTTATAACTTACAATTTGTTCTCAGTTTAGAACAAAAGTGAAGTTTGGAATAACTGTGATGATAATTAATTAGCAAGCAATCGGCAATTGAGTAGGACGACCAAAAAATCCTATCCTGGTAACAAAACAGTGTCATGCAATAACCTAGATAGCAAAATAATGTCTGGTTAAAATGGTTATACACAAACCGTCGTGACCATCAAACACAAAAGATTTAAGTAAAAACATCGAGCTATTTGACTGTATGTACACACGCATGTGTGTGTATTCAGTATTTGAGCCAACAATCTTCTATGACCGACTTCTATTCCGTGGACCAATATAGGCCTAATTAGCACTGTACCTAGTAAAGCCGCCTAAGAAGTCAGGATCATCAATTCTATAAAATTTAGGGCTTCAAATCTCCGTCGTGTAATCATTTCAACTCGGATTAAAGTAGTTCTCTTTGTGATAGTTTCATAGCGTCAAGCTCTACGTAGCACTGCTAACGTTCTTCATGTCTCTTAATAATTATAAATTTATTGATTATAATATTAATTTGACGAAAAAATGTCAGTTATCCAATTGAGTTTCTAATTAATCATATCAGCACATATTATAGGTGATAAAGATCATGAAGTGTGTTTTATATTTTCTATGTTTTAGTCTTGTAGATTTCATGAAAAAACTAATGATTTGCAACAAAGGGAAATACAAAGATGTGATCCTCCTGAATGCGTGGAACCAACGCCACTATGATCGTGCCATCCCATGACCACTGGTATGATGTTGTTTAGCACTATTGTTCATTATTACCGCTAACTTGCTTCGTTGGTTTTATTCAATTAATTTATATTTGTAATTATGCAGGTGTTAATTCGGTTGATCCCCACATTGACACATGAGAAAAGAGAAGAAAGTTGACAAAACTCATGGTTTTGAGAACATACACGTGTAATAGTTATGGACAAAACACTCAGTGTCATTTTTGTAACAACAATATAACACATGTTTAATTTTCATTATGCCATCACACAAGTGTATATACAACATCTCCGTGTAGAGTCTGATAAACCATTTAGAAATACCTAGGAACAGCAATAAATATGGCATTAGTGAGATATTATTTGTACAATATAAATTGAATGAAAAAATGTATTGTATGCATTAGTAATGTTCTGTTACCTCGCTATGGCGTTAGAACCTCCTTAAAAACAATATTCTTCGTGAACGTTCCATCCATTATTGGGGTCTTCTTATCCTTATTTTTTTTATTTGACGCATTCTTCCTTTTTTTCCCGTCGGCATTCTTTTTAGCATTTTTCTTCTCCATCTTTTTGGCCTCCTCCTCTTGTGCATCCGCATCAAGCGGGAGGGCAAGGATTTTAATATTAGTTCTTGACGTGGCTCTAGACATCGCAACGTACAACTGACCATGAGAGAACACCGGTGCGGGCAGATACACACCCACGTTCGGGATAGTTTGGCCCTGTGACTTGTTGACCGTCATGGCAAAGCTCAGCCTGATAGGAAATTGCTTCCTCTTAAACTGGAACGGGAACATCTCGTCATCAGACGGACATAGCAGTATTCGAGGAAGGAATACCCGCTTCCCAGCATGCTGCCCCACTACGATTTCCGCGTTGATTGTATTTCTTCGGAACCCTCGCACCACCAGCCTTGTACCGTTGCATAGCCCATTGGCAGGATCAATATTCCTAAGCAATATGACAGGACACCCGAGCTTGAGCTTCAAGACGTGTGGAGGCAGCCCGTTGGGGGTCAGACTATTAAGGAACTCCGATGGATAGTAGTTATGTGGATCATCTACCGCGGAGTCAAAACTGTGATACACCGTCTCGCCACCCTGGAACATATCAATCATTTTCATATTGATCATGTCCACCCAATCGTTACGTGTAGATAAAATCACTCTGGTGGTGATGTAGTCTTTGTCCGCCATGTTTGCATTTAGATCTGGAAAGATGATGTCGATCAATGTATGAAGATCTTTCTCAGCATCGCCAGAGTATGGGACACAGATCTCGTCTGGAATACGTACATTGCCATCTTCGTTAACCTCTTCCGTTCCACCACCAATGCGTAATAGATAATCTGCAAACCATGGGTCACTCTGAGCCCTCATGTTACGGATGAGCTTTAGGTGGCGCATGGATTCCCAAAGATACGACCTTCATAGAGAAGCACCGACTATTTGAGCCCTGGATCCTTTCCGCACAACAGGGAGGACCTGTCTGAAATCCCCACCAAGGACAACAGTCTTCCCTCCAAACGGTAGGTGTGACCGGCCCATTATATCCCATAGGCTGTTGTCTAGTGCTTCCACATTTTGTCTCTTTGTCATAGATGCCTCATCTCAAATTATAAGAGCTGCTTGCTGCAGCAACTTGGCAGTACCACTCTGTTTCGTGAAGCTACAACAACCGCCCTCTTGAAGAGTTAGGGGTATCTTGAAACGCGAGTGGGCCATCCTCCCACCTGGCATTATGGCCGCTGCGACTCCAGATGTAGCTGTAGCCACGGCAAGCTTGTCCTGGCTACGTAGTTTTGCGAGAAGTGCCCTATACAAAAAGGTCTTTCCCGTCCCGCCAGGTCCATCCACAAAGAACAGCCCACCTTGTTTGCTGCAGACAGCGGCCATTATCTCATCGTAGGCAGACCTTTGCTCGGCGTTGAGTGAGTCACACAATAGCACATCTTCGGGATTCTGCTCAACGCTAGCTTCCTCAAATATCTCACGAGGAATATGGCTGGCATCGTCGTATGAGTGATCAATGTCTGGAAGAGGAAATGACCTTATGTCCTTCCCCATAGACTGCAGCATGTTTCTAATGTCTATCAAAACCATCTGTTGCACCAGATCCGAGGATGGATTACTGCGGCTGTAGTCCTCTGACATTGCATCGTAGTGTTTTATCCACAACCCCATCACATCATGTGGCTCACAGAATACCAATATTGTTGCAAATAGCCTTCGCAGAGAGGAAGGCATCTGGAATAAAGTAGCTTCAGTCAGACATTCATCCAGTGTATTATCTTCTTCAATTAGACCCCTCCTTTCTGCAGCTTCACGGAATGAAGGTAGTAGCACGCCATCAACCGTCCTGAGGTGTTCGTATGAGGTAGCACCAGCAACATTGTTCAAGAGAACACGAAGAAAGTAGCGTTCTCCCTCAGCAGGATGAGCCGAGATGACTCTTCCAACTTGGAAAATGGAGTTTTTCCTTTTCTGCCAAAATTTTCCATCAGTCTGCCAGGTAAAATGCTCCGGGAAGTCCCGATACAAGATTCCGCGGGCTTCCTCAGGATGCCTGTTTGCATTGAAGTATGCTATCAGCATTGACTCTTCTACACCTGGCCTATTAACGATCCGTTCGAGCTGGTCCCGTTTATGAAATGCCACCATGTGCATGTCGGGTAGATAAAGCTGTAGCTGCTGTACTGGTGGATGGTTCTTGCTCAAGTCAAAGCCATATATCCTCCATAGTGCTTCTGGAGGCGTCACCCACCGGGCATCTCTATACTGCTTGATCTCATCAATGTTCCCTTTCTCGTCTACTTTGTCGGTCTCCCTCATCACCACTGATGCCCTGTCATGTCCCTTGTATATGTACTTGAATAGATACTTCACTGATTTAATGCTCCCACAGGCCTCAACATTTATATGGCAGTTGAAGGTACGTAGCAGGCAAGGGTTATAAGGCACTACCCATTGATTGTCCAGGTAATGGCCTCGAACATTTATCATGCGGCCGTCATTGCGTCGCCGATAGATGGGCTACGAATCCTTTCCCTGTGACGTTGCCTCACAGAATGGGCATGGGTAACGGTTCTTGCATGACCCGCGGCCCACTGTGCATGGACAGATGGATTAAGTGTCCCACAGGGACCATGCATCATATGCTTCGTCACCATCTTGTAGAGCTCAGGGTACTTCTTCTTGTTTGGTAGCTCTGCACTAATAATCATGTCATATTGCTCGGGACATGTGAGCTTGTACTTTCGTTCCATTATCAGCAAGAAGTGTGCATGCGGCAAGCCCCTCTTCTGGAACTCCACTACATAGACGTAGGCCTTAACCTTACCAAGTATGTCTTTCTCCATCAACATTTTTCTCATTGCATCTAACTTTGCTCTGAAGACCCGTGTGACGAGATCTGGGCGGTCCTGTGGTGTCTGGCCTGGATAAAGTTCATTCTTGATCTCATCCCAGTTAGGGTTGCACGTCATTGTGAGGAAGATATCAGGTTTACCATACTTTCGCACCAGAGCCATTGCATCCATGTATCGACGCCTCATATCACGGGGTCCTCCGATGAATGACGAAGACAGGACAGTACGCCTTCCGACATTCTCAGCAGATCCTTCACCCGAATGCATGCTGTCCACCAGGCCTTGGTACAGGTCAGCCCTCAAAGTATCCTGATTGTTCCTCATGTAGTCTAAACGTGAGCTCTCAATCTTGATGTAGGTGTCGACGGCGAACTGCTAGAAAAGACGCTGGCCATAGAGTATTGGATTAAATATCCCTGGCCGCATCTGGAACTTGTAGCAGTAGTAGTCACGCACGGAGACACATGTATTCGAAACAGGTTCTACAGGGAGACATTGTTCGAATTAGTATCATAAGTTAATAGAAAACAATTTATATTGCGTTATTAAAAAGAGTTCAAGTTACCTCCATCATCATCGTCACCACTCTCAGCACGCCTTTTGCGGATTGCTCGAGCTCGCTCAACTTGAGCCATAGTCACACCCACTTTTGGGATGCAATTGTGCCACCCAAGCTCACCCTTTGGCAAGAATAGCGGGTATGACAGTGAGTCGTAGCATGCATTATATGAGCGGATGCCATGTATAGATCGATCCTTCCCTTGTAGGAGAACACTATGCTCGAATTGGCCATGACGCTCACTCCCCTCAACCCAGACGGCGGCCACCTCTGATGTCAACGGCACGTTATATGTTCTCTGGTCAAGTTTCAACTCAACCCGGTAATCCTCGAGGTTTTCAACGTGTCCCATACTCCTTAGTTGCTGAGAGTAGGGATTCCCTTCAAGGATCCTCACCAATTGTTGTATAACTTCTCTGTCTTTTTGGGCGCATTGCTCACGGCACTTGCTCATCCGATGCTCGAGGGACGGATCATCATCATAAAAATAAAGCTCGAGGTGTCTCTTTTCGACACCCTCCTCTTTACCAAATGATCGTATGTTATGGTAAATCTGGCCATGGGCACGGAACGTGTAGACACCGCAGATTCGCATGTTAGTGGTGATACGATCTAGGTGGCAGTACAAAGAAGTGAAAGAGAAGTGGCCGTTAAAATATCTGATGTTAGCACGAAAGTGTCTAGCATCAGTGTCCGAGCTTGACCACAACCTCATGAGCTCTGGTGGTGTCTCTGGAGTTGAAAGATGAATCTTTCCACCCCGACAACAGAATCCGGGGGGTTCACCCTCGAATTTCTTTGCGTTGCAGTGCTTGCAGTTCGGCACCGACAGTAGCATGTGCGACTCTAATGGGACATTAGCGTAAACCTTGTCGTATGGATCTAGGACATCAGGCTCACTGTTCTCTTGCTCATCCATGTCGAGACTGTGCTTGACGTCGGTTGCCTCCTCCTCGTCTTCTGACAAATTTTTGATGTGTTACGCGTTAAAAGAAAGTTTGTGAAAGAATGTTTTGACTTTTGACTATTACACGGTGTACCTTGTCCAGCGAAAAAGTACGCCTCATCCTCTTCCTCGTCCTCCTCAAATATGACATCCTCATCATAGTCTGTGCGGCACGGCCACATATGATGAGAGAAACATAATGGCATACAAAAACAAAAAGGGATAATTTTAATAAAGAAAATACCATCCTCGACCATCTCGTCTGGTGTTTGATCTTGTGCACCATTTGGAGGCATTGAAGAGGTACCATCAACTACAGACGGTTGTGTCTGTGTACCTGTGCAATTATTAGGTGGTGGAATTGGAGTTTCCTGGGTGACACCATCTGTAGTAAGAAAATATATGAGTTTTTGAAATATGAGAGTGAAGGTGAAAGTACCGACAATATATAGTGATCAAGTCTAATTACCGTTGTAAACCACACTCGGTTGAGTCGGCTCGTTTGAATCATTGCACTTTCCATCTGCACACCCTCTAGCCCTTCTTCCAACGTTTGCTTCAAAAGCCCGATTGCGACGGGACAGAAGGGCATTTCTCTCACCAGTGGTCACACGATGCCTATGTATGGTCTGTGTTGGCTCAGCCAATTCAGGGGTTTGGAATTCTGGATTTTGAACTATAAATGGCGCGATGTCAATAGGCATGCCCCCTGTTTCGGGTATCTCCATATCTTGTGAAGGCGCTTCAGGCGATTGAGGTGAAGAAGGAAAAATAAGCTGCGGGTTAAAGTGAGGGCTCTCCATGGCAATTGAGTCTGGATGCAGATTGTTGGCTCGGTGTTCTCTCACCGCCGTATTGTATTTTTTGTTGATCTCTTTTCGTTTCAACTTCTTCTCTTGTGGAGTCATTTGCAGTTTTCTTGCAGCATTTTTTGCCATATACAACTCACGCCGCCTCTTGTTTATTTGCGCCTTTTGTTCAGGAGACATTGCAGCCCTTCGTGCTCTATCTAGCTCACGCTTACGCTCTTTTGGACATGTGACAAAATTGTCGATGGAACGGGATGCATTTACAACACCTATATATTAATAAAAAAAATGTTTGGTCTCAATTGTTAATCGATGGACACACAATAATTCATGTTTACGCAACAGTGTTAGCTATGATGGTGTTCAAACTCTTTTTATAATTAAAAAATAAAGCCACAATTCTATAAAGACGTACCCGTTTCATAAACAGTGTTGATATCCGTCTCAGCTAAAGTGTTGTTAATATCACCGGGAACTTCAATCCTCAAAGGGATGGGACCGTCTATAAAAAATGTTCGGTCTCAATGTTTAATCGATGAAGGACACACAATAATTCAAGTTTATGCAACAGTGTCAGCTATGACGGTGTTCAAACTCTTTTTATAATTTAAAACAAAAGCCATAATTATATAAAGGCATACCCGTTTCATGAACAACGTTGATACCCGTCTCAGTTAAAGTGTTGTCAATATCACCAGGAATTCCAACGCTTAAAGGGATGTGGCCGTCTAAAAATTTATTGATATAATAAATATCCTACGGAACCACAAGTGTAAAGAAATCAATATTATTACCATAAAGACGTACCGGTTTCATGAGCAGTGTTGGTATCTGTCTCAGTTAAAGTGTCGTCAATATCACCAGGAATTCCAATGCTTAAAGGGATGGGACCGTCTAAAATTTATTGATATAATAAGTATCCTACGGAAGCACGATAATTTTTGGTGCAAGTAAATCGATCAATATTATTACCATACCTGTTGACTGGGCAGTCTCCTTTGAAGTCATTTGTAGCATCTTTGCAGACTTTTTGGGTTCATTTTTTGTTGCATACAACTCACGCCGTCTCTTATTCAGTAGCGCCTTCTGTTGAGGAGACATTGCAGCTCTTCGTGCTCTATCACGAGCATTCCTACGTTCTTTTGGACACGTGACAACCTGATTGATGGGACTGGGTGCATATCCGGAACCTATATATCATGGAATGACACTTTAATCAACGGATGCTAAAATGGCTTAGTTTCACCAGAATCTCAGACAATGGATACAAAAGTGTACCCATTTCATATACAGTACTGATATCGTGCTCAGTGTTAATGTCATCTAGGTCACCAGTGCCACCAATGTTGCTTAAAGATACCTGACCATCTACAAATAGAACCATACAATACAAATTGAACCATACAATAAACAAACTATGTCCATTACAGTCGTCGCACCAATAAATACTGTTATCAGCCTAATAAGTAACCTGATAATTGTTCCAAGCTACTACTGTAGGTTGATTGCCTATGGAGCCAATCACTATTTTCACCCATTTCATTTCTTGTATTCGAATCTGCAAGTTTAAACATAATAAATTGTTATTAATCCATACAATACAAACTGAACCATACAATATACAAACTATGTCACCACTCAGAATAAGTAACCTGATAATTGCCCGACGCCATTATTGTGAGTTGAGTGCATATGGAGCCATTCACTATTTTCATCTATTTCATTTGTTGTATTCCCGTCTGCAAGTTTAAACATAGGTAGCTAAAGTGACACTCAACAACACGACCATACGTAATCAAAGTGATACTCAGCAACAAGACCATACCTGTTGAATGGGCAGCCATATTGCTATTTAGATCAACACGACCTTGGCTATTCATTGCATACCTCTCATGACGTTTTTTGTTTATTTCACTTGAATTTTCACCAGAAATTGTTGCATACCGTTCTCTCTCCCTCTGCCTCTTCTTTTCATTACGATCCCCATTTGGTGGCACTAACCCTGGTCAGGTATGATTAGCTTCAATGAATTTTGGAGAGGAGTTGCAAATGTATGAACATACTCTGTCAAAGTTTATATACCTCCATGGGTTGTATTTGTAAGGTCCCCGAAAGGTACCCGATCACCGGTTGGCCTACGCGTGCCCATCAACACTACCTGTCAAATATGTAACTGATATATATGGGTGCAGCAATTGGGGAACCATGTGCATGAAATATAGTTGGACACTGTTCATGAAAGTTGTATTAGGACTATGGAGGAGGCAACAACTGATCCAATTTACATCAAATGACCAAGCAGGGGACTCATGCATGCAGGCAACGATTACACAATAGAACT
The DNA here is from genome assembly GCA_038087645.1 of Saccharum hybrid cultivar R570. NCBI lineage: Eukaryota > Viridiplantae > Streptophyta > Magnoliopsida > Poales > Poaceae > Saccharum > Saccharum hybrid cultivar. The sequence continues at coordinate 39,870,813 of JAQSUU010000637.1, read as the reverse complement.
CATGCACATATCCATATCATATATTAATCAAAATATCAGTGCGTTCTCATGATTGCAACCAAATCATCTTTTATTTAACAACTACAAGATAGTGTTACGTTCATTATCAGGTAGCGAGCTAGTAACCACAAGAAATGAGAATAGATGAATCACCTTTGCTAGTGTTGAGATGGAGTCGTCGACGTTTTTGTATCAGGTTTAGTATCTGCACTTGTACAATGGACTTAATTCTACAAATAAACAAAGCGCATGAGAAGAGATGAATCACCTTTGCTATGGCTGAGATGGAGTTAGTGGCGTACTTGTATCAGCTCCAAACACCGGAGGTAGCAGAAAATTTTTTAGTATCCGTATTAGTATAGTGGACTTAACTCTACAAGTAAGCAAAGCTCATTATGAATAAACATAGATATGGTTCATATCCAACATACCTACAGGATTATTACACACATTTTATTCCTTAGAGCATACTTAGTTAGCTGGGCAGCACACTAATGACTTACAGGATTATTTCCAACATACCTACAGGAACTCTGAACGTCAAAACTGAAGTTCATAAGAAAGAAACCTATGAATTCTGAACATTGAAATTGAAGTTCATAAGAAAGAAAAGTTTGTAGGCATGTATTTCACGTGTTCATATCCAATAATTGCAGCTAGCAAATCAACTCCAGTGGACGCCAATGAATGGAGAATAGTTTATGGTTAAACAGAAACTTTAGAGGCCTTTATTCAAACAAAGCTCGCTGACAAGAAATGCATATGGTCCAAAAAATTTGATAGAAGCCCTAGTATGCATATAGGAAACAGAGAGAAGCAATTCACAACACAACTGAAGTCATTAGGCATCTGAGGAAGTGACGAGACAAACCTCTGAGAAATGTTTCCACTGAGAAATGTTTACCACGATGGCACCAAACTTGGAGAGCTCAAGATCTACATATAACAATTGCTCATGGAAAAAATATATATTATATGGAAAAAAAAATCATACCGAAGTATGCCCAACGTACTTAATTAGATAGCCAATTTATAGGTACGGGAATCACAATTTTTCATGAGATAACATGTCATGATCAACATCTAAGTTAATCAAAGATAAATCACTGAGATCACTATTTTAAGCGTACACTATTTTCCTTTTGATGGCAGCCAACGTCTCTCACTCATTAACAACTTTTTATACATATAATATAGGGACATGAAGAGTGTGGCTGATTTCTTAATGGAGAGGAATAGATTGTCAAAAGTATGAGTGAGTTGCACGAGAGACTTCTCCTTCCAATTATAAACAAATCTGACCCAAACATTCAGTGAGCCCACAACATCTGCAATCTGCAGGAGATGTTCTGTAACAAACCAGTGAGGACCATGAAGAGCCTACTAAGCATGATAGCTTGCTATAGAGATGTTCCAAGATAAGGCACAGAAGTTACTTGCTAATGATACAATCTAGCTATACAGAGAAAATCAGAGAACCAACGTCAATACAAAAGTGCTGGGAGAAGTCTGTAAACTGAAAATATAACTTTTATTTGCCATTTTGATTTAGTAGTTCTCAAGTGATAACTTCAGCTTGTTTGTAGTTCTGCACTATCATCTCAGCAGCAACTATATAAAGATTGAATGACAGGTAGATTCAGCCATCTTTCATGGACACAAACTTCCCCTGATGAACCATCCATCAAAAAACCCTGGAGCACACTAACATGTTTATCAGAGTTAGTAATATCTAGAACTACTGCCTGCAAGCTCTTACTGAACTTCACCGTGTGTAAGTTTTAGTTGTTCTGCAGTGTAGGGTGCTTTGTATAGCAAAGAAACTCATGCTATGCTAGTACAGATCATCTACCGGTTGTAAATTTTCCATGACAGTGAACAGCAGTGCCTTCCTTCAGGAACAACCGCAGCAGATGTTAGCTAAATCACACTGCAATTACTGAAACTGAAAGAACCCCATAGCCAAAGGTCCCCCGATCGCACAAACCCGCAAGCAGGTGATCCAGACAGGGGTAGGAACTTACTGTTGATTATTTCTATTGCTATCTAAATATTTTTTGTTGGCATGGAACTTACTGTTGTAACCCAAGCTTGTACTAAACAGTAGTTCAAGCAAGATCTATACTAAATATCAGTTAATCACATAGCAGGTCATGTTTGTCAAATATACACAATGTTCATCACATAGCATTCTAGAGTGGTCAGGTGTTGAAGCTAGCTCCAAAAGTTAAGTAAAACCAGCAGGTATTTATTCTCAATCCTCAACATATGATGCTTGGTTAAATGGAGAGTGCACTACAAGTAATATTGATAGAGTTAGAAGTCAACTTACCAAACAAATGAACAAATTTTCAGTTACATTGAGAGGGTACTGTAAGCTCGAGACTTGGAAGACCTTAAATCTGTAATCTGTAGTTTGTACATTCAAATGATAGTAGCACGATAAAGATATTGATCTCCTTTCTTGTTTGAGTAGCTGTGTGACTTTGCCCATGAATTCACAGTATGATAATTACATAAATGTTCTTGGTAATGCTTAATTGCAATCTGAATTCACAGTATGATAATGACATTCAGAGGAAATTAGATCATATCACACAGGGCTAGGAACATTCAGAGGAAAGCAGATCAAATCACACAGGGCTAGGAACATTCACATGAAAGCAGATCAAATCACACAGGGCTAGGAACATTCAGAGAAAAGCAGATCAAATCACACAGGGCTAGGAACATTTTCAGAGGAAAGCAGATCAAACCACACAGGGCTAGAAACAAGGGGCACCTTCTCGTTGGACAGAAGGTGAGGGCACGGACCGCCTGCTTCACTAGGACGTCGCGCCGCCTCCGCCGCCGGGATGCTGCGCCGCCCTCGCCGCTGGGACGACGGGGTCATCCGACGGAGGCAGCGGCTTAGCGAGGTCGCGGTTGCGGTCGCGGCTGTAACAGAACCGTCCAAATTATAAGGGCACAAGTACAAAAACAATCACCGAAGTGATCAAATTCTCGCACTTGAGCCCATATAACTCCGGTAGTCCAATGAAATCACGCGGGATTTCAAACCAACCAACTCTTACAAGCCAAGATCGTAGTGATTCAACATAACAAGTCATATGTTACATCCATTTCACAAGTAATCAAAATATACATCGGAGTTCAACAAAGTTATTACAACTTAGTTTAAAAGTAGCGGAAGCAAAGTAATTTGAAACTACAACACCTTATTTCAAATACATGCCAGTACCAAGGTCGACTTCCCACAAAAGCATGAGAGAGAAGATAACTCAGAAGGATCATGCCCGTGATCACACTCTGCCTCTACGGCAGGAGTCAACCAACTCTTGCAGCCATCATGATACATCACAACCTGCAACAAGTGGGGATAAAACCCTGAGTACGACAATGTACTCAGCTAGACTTACCCATCATAAACCAGAAATAAAGTGACACCAAGGATCATGCAAGGCTGATATAAAGTGGGCTAGCTTGACAACATTTTGCATAAAAGCTTAATATGGATAAGTAATCATTAATGCTTAAGCATCAAGTTAATTATCATTAACCTGTCATCTATATTAGAACCTGTACTAGAGCACTCACGTTATTAGGAGCAAACAATATTAACCATAGCAGGTATAAATTGAGGCAACCTTTCCATCGTTATCCAATTAACCATCCGTTCAATTTAATGGAATCTACGTTGCCGCTGCTCAAGTCAAGTGCTCACTAACCGGGAGCGACGGCGATTCGAATCGAATTCCTATCCAGCTGGAGGGGTATTTCTAACACTCACCGCGCAGGCCCCTGCCAGGGTCGCACAGGCTACCTTTTCATACAATTCAGGAATCACGGGTCCGAATGATGTCGCAACCCCAAGGGCGACACTCTGCCAGGTGATAGGGACTCTAACCCCCCCCCTTGGTCTCACGCCAATGTCCCCAAGCACATCCTTTCTCTCCTCCAAGAAGCAACCTACCATTCGATTCCCGGCCTGAACCATATTACTCGGCTTCGCGGTCGGAACGACTTATCCGGCCAACTAAGTGTTAGACTGCGTTCAACATGACTCAAGGACGTACAACGAATCGGTCCTTAAACGACTCAGACGGGGATAGATCCACACCCAAGACCTCCATGCCTTGTTGCTTCACTATCGTCATCCCGCCCGGTCTCATTTCATTTTATTAACACATGGTTCCATTCCACGATAGCAATATAGCCAACCGTGCCATATATGAATATCCCTATATCTCGCAGGTGACAGGAAATCACCTGACTTCTACCGCTTAAAGCAGGGCTAAGCGTCTATTCGATCCTAGTCTATATAGGATTCAGGGATTCATATATCTGGACAAGGAATGATATAATGCAGCAAGGGTTTTCAACCAACTCCTACCACTTAATGCAACAATACTTATAACATATATATAATTAATTGCTTTGAAGGTAGGAGGCTTATAATGCTCCGGGGCTTGCCTGGGATCCGACTCAAGTTAGAGTATGTCAGATGAAACTCGCTGAGCACTTCCATCTTCGGGATAGATCCACCAAACACCGTCTTCGGGTTTGGCTCCAATGCCACATCACGTCCTTCACGTTGTGCATCTAGCGTACCTAATGACATGCAAGATGCAAGTGCATGAATACAAGGAAAATGCAATAGATGATGCATCACACGTTAATCAAGGCAAGTATAAGGTTATAGTAAAGACACGTAAGCACATCACATTACTTAAGTAACCTTACACAAACAAACATGCTAAAATAGCAAGGAAAGCAATACCAAGCATGACATAAGATTTACAAAGTCTCAGGTGTACTAGCTTAATCACCAAAGACATGAATCACACTTAGCAATACGCAAGCAAAGTAACCAAGCAATCATGTATTTTCAATAATTCTGGACATACATGCAGTAGCTGAGTAAATCAATCATATATGAAGTTCTACAAATACAAATGACTTGCAAGAAGACATTATGGAAAGATTATAAAATTATCTACATTTCATATAATATCATCACAGCATGATTCATAAGTTAAACAAGTCGAATTTACATAAACACAGCAACTGATCTAACAAGACAGAGAGCAAGCAATTCTGTACTCCAACTTTAAACAGCTATAACTCCTAAACCACATGGCAAAATGCCACCAAATTTTAACAGCAGCTAGATACATAAATTATCTACAACTTTTGTATAAATAAGTCTCACAACAAAGCACATTATCATGAAGAACTTTGCTAAGTTCCCAGATCTGTCCAGAAACCTCATTTGCAAGAAATAATTATTAACTTATGTTGCAAACATATAATTAGACAAAACCAACTTTACCAACATGTCACACATGACTAATGAACACCATAAAACATAGTGTCTAATGCTAGATAAATTATTTTAATACATTTCTTAATTTATCTTAAATAATTAGGTGGAATTATGAACACATACCAAAAATGTACAATAAATTATACCAAAAATGCAGTGGCCTACATATGCTCCCAAAAGTATACTGTCCAAATTTCAATCCATTTGGACAAGTATATCAACCTCTAAGAAAAAGACAAATAGCTATTGAAATAAATCATGTGAGAGCAAGTAAAACCTAAAACTCAATATTTTCTGTGAACACAGGGCCATAGCATGAACCAACATCATAGAGCAACATCATAATAAGGTGATGGGACAACATTTTCTATTTTATCATTTATATATTATTTATAAGCTATTTATCAAGCCTTAAACAAGTTAAATCCATAACTAGATCATACAATAAGCAATGACCATGAAATTTATACCACAGTACATCCATATCATGACAAACCTACCATCAAAATTTCACATCATTTGGAGCATCACAACTCAAGATATAAAATGACAAGCAAAATAATATAGATTTCCTTATTTATCAAGGTCCAATCAAAACCCTAAGAAAACAGTGAACAATTAGTGTGTTTAATATTTTTCCTAGCAAGTACATGTCATCACAAAATTAACAAAATAAGAATCATCATTTTTGGAGTTCTAAAACTCTAGATATGACTCTGCTCAAGTTGGTAAGCATTTTTGGAGCATTTTTAAGGCTTAAATAAAGACATCAGAAAATATCTACAACATGTAACATATTATGACTCCACTGCATAGATCTTTTCCCAAGGTTTCCAAAAAGTCCACTTTTGCTATTTTTGGATTTACCTAGCAAGAGATATGCATTTTAGAAGATTTACATAAAATCTGAATTTCAAAAACAGGATTTATCCATACCTAACCGAATATGCTAGGCGCACCCGAAAACACACCCCAGATTCATCACTACATAACTGCCATGTGGGACCCGTTAGACTACCTAGCCCCACCTGTCATTCACCATGAAAAGGAACACACAGAGAGAGAGGAACCGGACCCTTCTTCTACCTCCCGACGCCGGCAAGGAGGAGGTCGGACGCGCGGCTCCGGCGAGGTGGGGCCACCGGCGGCGGCGGCTAAGGGCGGCACCAGCACCAGGGGACCACCGCGCCCTAGCTGGTGCCCCTGGCTCGGCCCAAAGAGGCCCGTGGTGGCGTGGCCACGGCAGCGGACGGCTCACCGGCGGGTGCTCCGGCGGCGGCTCACTGCAGGGGCGAAGACGGCGAGGCGAGGAGCTCCAGAGGGGCGGCGTGGTATGGGGAACACGATGGCACGGCCGGTTCGGGTGGAGGGAGGCCGGAGACAAGGAATCGCGGGGCGGCCGGAGCTCGGCCATGGCGGACGTCGCGGCAGCGCGTTCCGAGCGGAGCCGAATGAGGGAGAGAGCGGAGGAGGGTGAGCAGTGGAAAACCCAGAGCATCCAGGCGCGGCTCGGTGACCATGACGCGTGAGGAGGCAGGGCACGCGGCATAGAGAAGGACGCGCGGCGTCCATGGAGGAGACACACGGCGCATGGCCGCCACGCCCATCCCTTAGGGGACACCTGTCGAGCACGTGGCGGGCTTCGATGAGGCCATATTGGGGCGCCATTTTGGGCTCGATACAGGCTGATTTTCGAATTGGGTCAAATAGCAAAGTTGTTCATCTCAGTATGCTCTATATTTTCTATTTAGGGGTCATAGTCATTAGAGATTTAGATTAGGAGATAATCAGTCCCCAAATTACCAGTGTCAACATGTTAAGCTAGGGCTTGGTTTTGAGATTTTGCAATGCCAAACTTGGTCAAATTGATCCCAACTTTTTACATGTTGTTCTTCATAACATAAACTCCAACTTTTGTTAAGGGGTCAAATCATGTTGGTTAGCAAAATCACGAGAACGCGGGATGCCAACGTCGATGTTACTGGAATTAGGGCTTAAAATGGCTAAGTGCTGAAATCAGCCCTAAAATTGACTTGTGAGCCCTGTTTGAGCATGTTCCACACATTTTCATGGCTTGACTCTTAAATAAAGTTTGTTCCTTATAAAATTCTCTACAACTTTGTCAAAGGGTGCATAGTCATGCAAAGCTTCTAGGTCACACTTTTGAAACGGTCAAACACAAGTGCTCCTGGGTCCATACATGGTCAACCATCACTTAGAAGCACATTTAGGCAAAATGATCAACATGAACATTGTTCCATTAAGTGCCCTAAGTGTAGTTAAGGTGTTGTAGAGGCCAAACATACCCACCATGCATAGGTTGCACAAAAGTGCAGGCCTCACATGCCTTGAAACATAGAACTCAAGTGAAATGCTATAGTCATTTCATGTGGTTGTTTCAAGATACATGCTACACATGTTCCACTAGGGTGTTCCACATGTGTCCAAGATGTATTGCACATATTGCATTTGTATGTTGCACAACACTAGTTCCCATGGGATGTAAGGCAGGTTTTAGTCATAATCCAAACAAGCATATAACTTATCATTTCATGTGACTTTTTGATTCCAAACTTTATGAAACTTTTCCAGGGATCAATATAGATAGTTATTGAGGTGAGACATGTGAAGATACTTTGATAGCAACACCCAAGCATATATCTTTTAATTGAGCCTATATGTAAGCGAGGGTGCAACATCCAACTTTAGGTTAGGCTCATCTCCATATGTTGACCTTGACATCATCATCTCCACTTAATCTATCATGTTTGAGCTCAAACCCACTGCTTAATTGGTGATAAACACCTGGGGTGTTACAGCGGCGTCGCGTCCGTGTCGTCCAGCGGCCTCGCCGGGGTACGGCCGCCTCGACGCCTTCCACAGCTTTTGACGACAATCTTGGTAGATCAGCGAACGTACAACTAAGATCGAGCAGTACATCGTACTCGTACCTCGTCTTTAGCGGTGCCGACTCTTCTCCTCTCGACGGCGGCGTGAAGGAGACGAATCGCGTCGTGGCGAGGTCGTCGCAGGCTTCTCGGATCAAGCCGGCGTCGTGGTTGTGGCTGGACGTCGGGCGCAAGTTCTCCGGGTGACGGGCTAGGGCGGTCACGGCGCAGCGGGGAGCAGGAGGCCGGTCGAGGGTCGCGAGGGCAGCGGGCAAGACGGAGACGATGACTGCCGCCCGATGTCCTTCCTTTTTGATTTGATTGCGCGATGAGGTTTGCTTCCTTTTACCACCGACGCAGGAGATGTTTGCTTCCTTTTACCACCGACACAGGAGAGGTTTGTTTCCTTTTAACACCGATGCAGGAGCGACGCAGGAGAGGGCGTTTCTTTCCTTATGACACCGACGACGCACGGAGGCGTTTCTTTCCTTATAACACTGATTTCGCACGGAGGGGGCAGCGACGTACGAAGCTAATGTCGCACGATTACACGGTCTTAGTTTCTTTCTTTTTAGTTGTGGTAGAGGTAGATTTTGGGGCGTATAATTTCAATAGTGCCTTGTCACGGAATACGCACTTTCTTTTTTTTTCCTAAAACATTTTTTTTCTCGAATTTCCTAAAAGTTGAGATTTTGCAAATTCATCGCACCATCCACCTTGCAATCTCTCAAGGCTTGTTGAGGCCATGATGATTACCAAAAAAAAGGGCGCACTTAAATACTAGTATCTATTTAAGACAAACTATAGATCGTTACGAATGACCACACCGACAGTGGGTAGAGGCAGTTCAAGATTTATTTAGTTCAAAAGTTTAAATAGTACGAGCTAAGTCAATGCTGCTTACTAAACTTCACTTTAACCATTATTAAGATCAACTAGCCGGTTTACTCATGTGGTACACCTTTTTTTTCCCCTTCCCTTTCTTCCTGTCTCAAAAGACATGCACAAATCACGTTTCCAGAAGTTAAATAATTTTAAATTTAACTAGATACTTCAAAAAATAGTATCAACATTTGTGTACCTAAATAGATGCCATGATTAATCTAATAACGTTTGTTCTGTATTACTCTATTCTTATATAGTTGGTTAAACTCTAGATTGATTGCTTAAAATTTAAGATGTTTATTTATTTTGGGACGAAGAGAGTTAGGGATAATTTCTTGACTCTTTTAGGAGGCTGCTTAGGCGGCTCTCTATGCCCTTTGAGATTATGCCAAATTGTTAATTATACGTTCTTTTATGAGATATAGTCTCCATTACACAATGCTCAAAACAGCTTAACTTGCTCTACATCTCTAATTCTCTATATGACAACAAGTGATTTTTTTAGTTTATCACCTGTCGATAAGGTGTTTGTGTTTTGAGGGCTGGCAACACTAAATTCCCATCTGACCCCTCGTTTCCTTACTTTCCCTACCACACTTTCTTTCTCATTCCTAAGTAGCGTTGAAAATAGACGGAATTTTTCCCATTCCAAACAGTCCGTTTTTCTTTATTTGACCCGACCGTTTTCGTATTTTCGGAAAAATCCAGAAACGGTACGGAATGCGGGACAGAGGTTTCTGGAATCGGAACGAAACGGGATGAGTGTTTTTCCGCCCGTATTTGTGGAATTCCGTATTTGGTCGGAATTTTTCCGTATTTGTTCCAGATTTCACCCAGATTACAAACCCTAGTTCTCACATCTTTGAGAGTCTGTACGTGTATGGGGAATTTAGTTGCGTGCGTTTTCATTTTTGTGTCTTCTTTTTGTTTCTGCGTGCGTTGAGTTTGTTTCCGTTTCCATTTTCTTTTCCTTTTTTTATAAAACACTCGGCAGGTGTATAGTTATAAATGTATTATCCTAAGAGCTCCATGTTTTGTTTCCGTCGTAGTCTCCGCCTCGTCTAATGGACCTCCTCCACCCCCTATGGCTAGCGGCACTGTTACTTTTTCTTTGAGAACATGACTTCACGCGTTTTTTATTAAGAAGGAGAGCTGGAAGAACGGCTTACACAATGTAGCTACGAGTGAACCCATAATACGGGTTACAGGACCACAGAGGAAGTGGTTATGAACCTAAACGACAACATAACAGAAAGAAGGCGGCAAGGAGAGGCCCTCCATCACAAACCTAACCTATCGAACCTGCATGGAAAAATACATCAACTCAAGGCTGCCAGCACAAGAGGTGAAGCTGCGGTGGCAAAATATCCACCGAGAAGAGACGAACCACGACAGCAAAGCATCCACCCGAGCCATGGCAGCAACCATCCGCCAAAGACAATGTGGCAAAGCATCCGCAGGGGGGAGCATCACGCCCATAGCTGTTTGTTTTTGTTTTTTTTTGGGGGGGGGGGGAGGGCAACAAAGTATCCGCCCGCTCACCATCTTTATCGGGCTATCTATTCATAGACACCTTTTTTTAAGGTCGTTGACGCTTGTGACAGAGAAACTTCTCACTCGATCCTTTAACCTCGTTAGAGTCAGGAAAGACAATGGGAGCTTTAACGGCTCTACAAATCAGACGGTTAAAGCTTAACTGCCCTGTTCACTTGAACTTATTAGTCATGGTATAGTGCTCACAATAAATCAGCTTCAACCGGCTTATCAGCTGCAGAAACCATCAGCCGGCAAATCAGATGGTCTTGTTTAGCTTTTCTCTTTTCCTATACAAGGGCGATAGTGAGAAATGGAGGAGCTGATCAGGCGCCTTGTCGGTCGCTCCCCTTTTTGCTCGCCGATGGAAGGCTGCCTTCTAACCAAGGATGGGCGCAATAGGTAAATCCCCATCGGGTATGGACTCCTCAGACCCATCCCCATAATAACAATATGACACCGCGGGTATCCCCATATCTGGTTGTGGGTGAGGGAATTTGCCCAGACCCATACCCGTCAGGATAAATTATACTCGGCGGGTCACCCATACCCACCAAAAGTCCTTTTGTTGCCACATAGAAAATCAACGATTCACAAATCACAAGCAACCATCACTCCGAGAACAAAAAAAATAGACAAAATAGTAGCATAATAATTTCTATTGCAACCACAAGTCACATAGCACCATAATAATTCTTTAATTTTGGGCTTCTTTAATTTTGGGCCGGGTATTTTTTTTACCCACGGGTAAACGGGTATGGGGCCTGCTACACCGTCCCCGTACCCACGTACCCGATGGGTGAAGGTTTTGCTCCGTTTACGTACCCATGAGTACGAGTTTTACTCCATATTGGTATTCTAATAGAGTAAATACCCATCGGGTATCGGGTCGCGGGTCCCGTTGCCATCTTGACTTCTAACTGAAAATAGTCGGCAGGGGCACTTTGGTCAGTCCACGGCTCCACGCCAACGGCAATCTCACGGCCGACACACATGACACATGCGGCGAGAGAGCAGAGCGGAGCAGGTGCGCACGAAAAAAGCCATAAAAGAAAGCGAGCTCGCAGCAGATCGAACGGCCGAGCGGGAGAAGAGAACAAGAGATACTCCTGCAGTCCTGCTCGCCAGCTAGGCCAGCTCACCCTTCTTCCACTCCCACACTCCCAGCCGAGCTCGCGCGCACGCACACACGCGCAGGCACGAGTTCGTGCTAGATCCCAAATTGTCCCCGGCCTGCCCGCGCGCGTTGTGGGGCGCAAAGGATCATCGGATGGCGATGTTCGCGCGGCCGCTGCTGGCCGCCCTGCTGCTGCCGGCGTTCCTGCTCTCCGCCGCCTCGGCCGCCGACAGCAAGAGTATTGCTCCTGTTACCTTTCCCCGCTTTCGTTCCTGGTTGCTGTCGCCTGCTGCATTCCTTGTGTTTGTTCTTGCGCACGCTCTCCATTGATCCAATCTGTCTAGGACCAGTGCCCGGATCTGGGTGTTTTGGATGCGTAGCTCGGTTTGGGATCTCGCGGGCGCGGTGGGTTGACGGGGGAGGCGGCGGGTCCTACGCCATTGGGGGTCGAACAATTCGGTAACGGGGATCACTGTTGTGGTAGTGTTCGCTGTGCTATGCTTTCTTGTTCTAGCAGTAAAGATGGCGCTGAGCCATGGATAATTGACAAGTAACTTCCCTGAACGAACGAGCACAATCTTGGGGGAACTTTAGTGTAATTATCAGTTCTGGTTCTGCTGTGTGTTTGTATGCAAACTATTGAGAATTGAGATGGTCTGCTTCAATTGCTAAAATTCGCGGGGCTTCAGAATAGCTGCGTATCTGGTTAGTCGTGGTAGGCCAAATTGTAAGGACTTCCATAATAAAGAGGTTGGTCAGTTCTCCAATTTCTATATCTGTCTTGAAGTAACTAGATTGGTTGTTAACTTTAGTGTGTCTGAGCCTTGGTAGCGACTTCGCCGCTCATCTGTGCGACTAGTGTTTGGGAGATCTAAATGTGGAAACTTTGCTTCATTGCTTTGATGGCTATAGCATAATCTACATTGTTTACTTATGTTGCAGACGTGAGCATTTAAATAAATTGTCTTTTTGTCGTGCAATAGAAATGAATTATTTAATATGAGTATCATCTGTACTATGACATATCTCTCTAAGTAATACGACAATGAGATAGGGGAGGTTTTAGCAACATCACCAATATATTATCAATGTTGACTCTTGAAAAATCAGAGATGTGTTGTGGTGCTTAAAGAGAACCCCAGGTACCATCCCTCTAAAATGTTAGTTTAAATCAAATGATAAAAGATGAGAGTAACCTATCAAAAAGATACTAAAGTCGTGGCCTGGTACCACTAAATGGTGGATTAGGTAGCAATTACAGGTCAAGGTGGAAGGATGCAAAATCATGTATTGGCTCAACGAAATTATATTGGAGGATAGTTGTTATGGGCCAACGCTGGCCAGATAGATGGCGCCATGATTAATGGGCTAAATAGCACAACCCTATCTTTGTTAGCTCAGTTATCTTTGTATTCTCAATTTATATTAGTCCCAGATAGGTTATTTAGCAAAATAGGTAGAGTAGAAGGGACATAAATATCTGTAAACTCTATTAGTATAATCAAGCAAGAGAATCATAATTCTCAGCTTCCCTTAGGGAGCTGGGAGACGCCAAAGCCCTAGCCGCCTCCTTCCTCCCCTCGTTCATGCGCGCGCGATCACGGCGCCCCGACGCCGTGCCTCGCTGTTCAAGCCCCGTCCCCCTTCCTCTCACTCCTACAATCTACGCCGAATCCGCGGTAGGGATCGTGTTCCTATCAATAGTTTTGTACTCTTCTTGAGTTCTGTTTTCCTCCTAGAAATTTAACAAGGCAATAAATAAAAACAAACTGAACAAGGTAAGCAGCCCTGCCAGTGCCAACCGAGAGGAGGACCTATTGGATCCTGTATGCTGTCAGATTGGTTGCCACATGTCGTCCATAGCCATCATGCGAAGGTAATGGACCCCTCTCGGGTGGTGGCAATTTTGGTAGTGACGAGCGGCCAAGGGAGATGGAAAGAGACGCCGATGTGGCTCCTGACTTGAGGACACACATGGAGGCGATGACTGGCAATAACGATAACAGAGAAGGGGTTGGGGAAATACGCTGCCTGCAGTAGTATCTTCAAGTGTCTCACGACGGAAGGGGCTCAGGGATTTGGGAGTTACTGAGGATTCATAGTGCCCTCATGAGCATGTATAAATTACTGATCTATCATCCATTACAATATTTATGCTTCCTATCTACCCTTGTTAATATCAGCGCTTCACACGTTATAAGGCAGGGTACCTAGGGTTCCTTTCAAAGACTAACAATAATCTGAAAATAATGTATGGTTTTGCTGCACTTCATTTAACTCGTACACGTAAGGCAATTCTCCCATGTAATGTAGCTACCTTGCCCAAATATTTAAATAACACTATAGTTAGCAACATTTTTTTTATGAAAAAATTAGCACTATTTTCATGACTAATTTTATACTATTCTTGTAACTTAGATTTTTCTAAGGAATGAAGTTTCAGTGGGACAGTGGCCTACCTTGTTACTTTCTTTTTATCCATGGAATGTTCTCGGTATTGCTAGCAGCTATTTGTTCAAGTAGAAAGTAGTACAATCTGCTAGACTGCTGCATAAGGTCTGTTAAATTAGTAGGATGCCAATCTTCCATAGACCTAATCTATATTTATTTTAGTACTCCTGTGTGTCAACTAAGCTTAAATATTTACTGTATTTGTTGATTTCTACATTCTTGTGATTGCAGCATTTATCTAGGATGCATTTGCATTTTCATTTCCTCTTGAACCTTGAAATTTGTATTAATTTTGGTACAGCATGGTCCTTGAATTATCTTCTTTAATTCTTTTCAGACAACCCTGCGGATCAGCTGGTTACATTGATCAACAGCAACCGTACTGCCAGCAAGGCTTCTACTGTTTCCGATAATCAAGGTTTGGGATGCATCGCACTGCAGTACATCAAAGCATATGAAGGTCAATGTGACCAGGTGGATGACAAGAAGCCGATGGAGTCAAGTTTCACTGACACATTTGCCCCAACCTGTGGCGTCCAAGCCACAACTCTTTCCAAGATTACCGGTAGGCTTGTGGGCTGCCAGTCCAAGTACGTGAGTCCAGCTGAGGCCTTTGACATCCTGGTGAATGATGCGAAGGGCCTTCAAATATTGCACAGCAAGAACCACACGGAGGTTGGGGCAGCTGTGAGTGGCACGGATCGTGGTGGACCTTACTTCTGGTGTGTCCTGTTCAGCGACGGGAAGCCTACTACCAGCTTCAAGGTGGATGGCGAAGTGCCCAAGACTGCCATCCATCCGGGGTGCTTCAGTGGCAACAATGACGACTGCATGGGCCCAACGAATGGCGCCATTTCGGTCAATGCTGGTGCATCGAGGCTGGTGGCGGCCCTTCTTTTTGCTGTAGCTTGTGCCTTTGCTTTGTGAGCTTTTGTGAGAAGGAGCTGAACACCATCTCCTGTTTGCAGTGGCACGCCATTCTTTTGCTTCTCTGAGCATATGAACTATATATGCAAGGATTTATAGATCAATGTTCAACATTTGAGACTATCATTTATAGATCATTGTTCAGCATTTGAGACTATCTGTTACCTGTTCAGAGTGTTCGTCATAGTAATTTTGTGCACTCTTTTCAGAAGTTTGCTGTGACTATAAGGCTATGTTTGGATGTAGATATTCAGGCTGAGGAATTGAATTGGCCTGGAATACCAAAGCTGAGGGGCATTGGAAATAGCCTGGAATACCAATGCCATTGTTTGGATGTGCAATTAGTTGATAGCTGGAATCGCAGGAAAACAACCAATTCCAATTCCTGTTTGGATGTACAATCTGTTGAATTGTATGTTTTGAAGAGTCTACAATGATGTAAAAGCATTCAATATGTTTTTCACGACTTGCACATATATTCAAATGTGTTGAGGAGACAGAGTCTACAGCGGCCGGAACGGCCACGGTCACCATCTCGATGCCCGCACGGCGCGCGCGGTCATGATCTAGCGATGAGCGCAGCCAGCACACATGCATTGTAGAAATGGTCAAGGACCGCACATTCCTGTTGTAACTTGTGCACCGCACAAATCCGTTGTAAACTGTGTATATAACACACACGAGATCAATATGAAATACTCGTTGGCTCAATTTCTACATGGTATCAGTGTTCTAGGTTCCTCTTCCTCCTGTCTGCCCACCAATCCCACCCATCCTCCGCTGCTGCTCAATCCCTCTCCTACCCACTGCCATGGACGCCAACCCACTGGTCGACGGCGACCTCTCTGACGGCGAGAACTCCTCCGCGTCCTCCTCCTCTTCTTCCAGTGCTTCCCTCACCGGCTCTGCCCTGGTCATCACCACTCCCTCCACTGCCGTCCTCCAGACAGTCAACATCAAATCCCACGTTCCCGTTGTACTCGAGCTCACCAAGCCGAATTATGCCGAGTGGCGTACGTTCTTCGACACCTTCATCGGAAAATTCGGGCTCACCAATCACCTGTCCACTCCTCCAACCAAGGCACAGCGCCGCGACCCGGACTGGCGCCTTCTCGACCAGTGCATCCTCAGCTGGCTCTACAACTCCGTCGCCAAGGACGTCCTCGCCATCGTCCGCCTCCCCAACCCACAGCGTACGCCATCTGGACTAGCATCCAGGAGCAATTCCGTAACAACCAACTCCACCGGCGCGGTTTATCTCAAAGCCGAGTTCCGGAACATGGTGCAAGGGGACATGGACATCGCCCAATACACGGGCAAGCTGAAGCGCCTGGCTGACGCCCTCCACGACGTTGGCCAGCCCGTTGGCGAGACAAGCCAAGTGCTGAACATGCTTCACGGCCTTTCCTCCAAGTACAGGCACGCGATCCCGGTGATCATGTCGAAGGAGCCGCCGCACACATTCCTCTCCGCCCTGCTCCTACCTTCTACTGGAAGAAACCTACGGCAAGGAGCACGACAAAGCAGCCGCCCATCATGCTCTGGTCGCCACCGGTGGCTCTCGTCCACCCGCGCCTTCTTCCGGCGACGGCAACTCCAGCAACACCTCCACCAACACCTGTGCACCGGCGAACGGCCAGCCCGCGGCCTCGCGCTTTGACAACAACCGTTATTCCAAGAAGCGTGATCGCGGACGCGGTGGCCGGGCCAGCAACAACACGCCCCGCCCACCCAACGCCGGCTGGACCCCGGGCATGAATCCGTGGACGGGCATGGTGCAAGCTTGGCAAATGCCCTTCCGCGTTCCCAGCTCCGGCGTCCTCGGTCCCCGCCCTGGTTAGGCTCCCCACCAAGCATCCTACACCGGCTCCTCCTCGATGCCTCCAGCTGCTCCCCCGCCCGCGACTCCTCAAGACGTCTGGAACCAGCAGGCGCTACTCGCTGCGCTCGCCACCTCCACTATACCGTCGTCCTCGACACCGGCGCATCCTCCCACATGGCCTCAAATGCCGGTAACTTCTCCAATCCTCAACCTCTCTATGGTTCTCCTCCGATCACCGTAGGCAATGGTGCCACCCTTCCCGTCACACACACTGCCCGCTCTATCATTCCCACCACACGGTCACCACTTCTTCTCAACAATGTTCTGGTTTCTCCTTCTCTCGTTAAGAACTTGATTTCCGTTCGATCTCTCACTAGAGACAATAATGTATCCATTGAATTTAACCCTTTTGGTTTCTCTGTTAAGGACCTTCCCACCCGCACGGAGATTCTCCGATGTAACAGCCAAGGCGAGTTGTACCCTCTGGCGCCATCTTCGCCGGCGGCATTCTTCACCAGCGCGCCCACGACTGACCTCTGGCACCAACACCTTGGACATCCTGGACGCCACACCTTCACCAAGACCCTGTCCCAGCTCGATTTCCTTCCAACAAAGTCGCTGCCTTCTACATGTGAAGCCTGCCAATTAGGCAAACATGTTAGATTACCATTTGCTTCTTCAAAGTTTGTCAGTCTTGTTCCCTTTCAGCTTGTTCATGCCGATGTGTGGACATCTCCCGTTGTTAGTTGTTCTGGATTCAAATACTATCTCGTTTTAATTGATGATTTCACACATTATGCTTGGTCATTTCCCCTTCGTGCTAAGTCTGAGGTTCTGCAGTGTTTGATACACTTTCATGCATACATTCAAACTCAATTCAACCTCCCCCTCCTAGCACTCCAAACCGACAATGGCAAGGAGTTTGACAATCTCGGTCTACGCACGCACCTCGCTGCCCATGGCACAGTTCTCCGGCTCTCCTGCCCATACACCTCATCTCAGAATGGCAAGGCAGAGCGCATCATTCGCACCATCAACGACTGCATTCGCAGCCTCCTTCTTCACGCCGCCATGTCCGAGAAATTCTAGGTCGAAGCCCTCACCACCGCAACTCACCTCATCAACCGGTGACCGTGTCAATCCAGTGGCGCCATTACCCCATTCCAGCTCCTCCTTGGTTGTCCTCCCTCCTACGCATCTTTGGGTGTCTCTGCTGCCCGAATCAGTCATCCACCGCAGCACACAAACTCAGTCCACGCTCCACACCGTGCGTCCTGCTCGGCTATCCCACCGACCACCGTGGCTATCGTTGCTTGGACCTCCACAGCCGTCGTGTGATCACATCCAGACATGTGGTCTTCGACGAATCTCAATTTCCCTTCCGATCTGCACACCCTGAACCTGCGTTGCACTTAGACTCCGTGCCGACAACAGCTGCATCAACTCCAGTACCGGATTCTCCTGTAATCATCCAGCATTTGCCACCACCGAATCCCCCTCCACCGCGGCTCACCGAGATCGCGGATCAGCCAGCTACTCCCTCCTCACCTCCAGCCAACCGAGCGCCTACAGCCCCATCACCGGTTGTCAGCTCTCCACCCACCCCGGAGGCCGCACCATCCCCCACGGCTCTTGCTCCTCAAGCGATCGCCGCTCCCCATCCAATGACAATCCACTCCCGTGCAGGCATTGTCAAACCCAATCCACGATATGCCTTGTCATCGGAACAATCCTCCTCCTCTGAGGCCATCTCACCCATCCCCAAATCGGCTCGGGCCACTCTCAAAGACCTAAACTGGAAGGCGGCCATGGCACGTGAGTTTGAGGCACTTTAGCAACAAAGACATGGCATCTTGTTGATCGCCCACCCCACTCCAACGTCGTGACTGGGAAATGGGTCTTCAAACACAAACTGCGACCCGATGGCTCCCTAGAGCGCTATAAAGCCCGATGGGTACTGCACGGCTTCACCCAGTGCGCCGGCGTGGACTTCGACGAGACATTCACACCGGTCGTCAAGCCTGCCACCATCCGAACCGTGCTCACCATCGCCGCGTCGTGTCATTGGTCTACCAAGCAACTCAACATCTCCAATGAAAACAGCCACCTCAAGGAGCATGTCCTCTGCCAGCAGCCTACAGGCTTCGTCGACGCCGCGCACCCACACATGGTCTGTCTCCTGGACAAGTCCCTTTATGGCCTGTGGCAAGCTCCCAGGGCATGGTTCGAGCGCTTCGCTGCGTTCGCTCTTCAGCTTGGGTTCAAACCAACACGCTCCGACTCGTCGCTCTTCGTTCTCCGTCGAGGCAGTGACATCGCCTACCTTTTGCTATACGTCGACGACATTGTTCCGACAGGATCCAGTGCGCCGTTGCTCGCCCACGTGGTAGATCGGCTGCGCGCCGAGTTTGCCGTCCGGGACATGGGCGCCCTCCACTTCTTCCTCGGCATCGATGTCAAGCGCACCAAGGATGGCTTCTACGTGTTGAGCGCTACGCCACTGAACTTATTGAACGGGCTGGCATGCACAACTGCCATCCTGTCTCTACTCCGGTCGACTGCAACGGGAAGCTTCTAGCCGACGGCGCCGCCATCGACGACGCCAAGACCTATCGGAGTTTGGTCGGGGCACTGCAATACTTGACAGTGACCCGTCCAGACCTCGCGTTTGCCGTCCAGCAGGCATGCCTACACAATCATGATCCCCGAGCTCCCCACCTTGCGTTGCTGAAGCGCATCCTCCGCTACGTTCGTGGCATGACGTCGCTCGGTTTGCACCTGCGTGGCTCCACCGACCTCTCCGTCACGGCGTACTCCGACGCCGACTAGGTCGGTTGCCCGGACACTCGGCGATCGACGTCCGGCTTCTGCATCTACTTCGGCGACTCACTCGTGTCCTGGTCATCGAAGCGGCAGCCAACTGTGTCACGCTCAAGCGCGGAAGCTGAGTACCGCGCCATGGCGAATGCCGCGGCCGAATGCATTTGGCTCCGGCAACTCCTCGGCGAGCTGCACTGTGCCATTCCCAAGGCGACGGTGGTCTTCTGCGACAACGTTTCGGCGGTTTACATGTCGTCGAACCTGATCCATCACAAGTGAACGAAGCACATCGAGCTGGACATTCATTTCGTCCGAGAACGCGTTCAGCTAGGCGAGATCCGTGTTCTTCATGTTCCAACAGCCGAACAGTTCGCTGACGTGATGACAAAGGGTCTCCCGACAGCGATGTTCAATGCATTTCGGTCCAGTCTGTGCGTTGTCCCAATCCAACGTCCGACTGCGCAGGGGGGGATGTTGAGGAGACAAAGTCTACAGCGGCCGGAACGGCCGCGGTCATCATCTCGACGCCCGCACGGCGCGCGCGGTCATGATCTAGCGATGAACGCGGCCAGCACACATGCATTGCAGAAACGGTCAAGGACCGCACATTCCTGTTGTAACTTGTGCACCGCACAAACCCGTTGTAAACTGTGTATATAACACACACGAGATCAACACGAAATACTCGTTGGCTCAATTTCTACAAAATGACTATATATCGTTTCACATAAATTTCTGATGCCAGATGCTCTGTTGTTGCATTGCATACCTCCCAAACAACTATAGTTTAGAAGGTTTGGTCATTCTATTTTTAATTTAGAAACATCTGGTGGAAAAATATCTAACCTGTCATTCTGTGAGGCTGTGTTTAGTTCACCGAATTTGGAGTGCCAAATTTACCGTAGTGGCACTGTAGCATTTCGTTTGTATTTGGTAATAATTGTTCAATCGTTGACTAATTAGGCTCAAAACGTTCGTCTCGCAAAGTATAACTAAACTGTGCAATTAGTTTTTGATTTCATCTACATTTAGTACTCCATGCATGTATCGCAAGTTTGATGTAACGGGGAATCTTCTTTTTGTATAGTGTATTTTTCAGGAACTAAACACAACCTGAGGCTAAATGGTTCACCAGCCTATTTATTTTACTCGGAGTTCTCTCATATTTATTATTGTCCCCCAAATTCTCTAATCCAAGCTTGAGTTTTTGCGGTTGGATGAGTGTAGTAAACGCTATAATTATCATGCAACTGGAATTATCACCGAAAGATGTGCAAGTACTCCAATTAATGAAGGGTAGTATCATATTTTCTCTGTTATACTAATCTGTCATAAACTTGTTAGAAATCTATCCATTCAGAAAAAACGGGAGTAAGATGATATTAAAATTAATGTATGCAAGAAAATAGTATACACAAAAACTAAGATACGAAGACACATGACAGACAGATAATACTCTCTCCGTCCAGAAAAAAATGCAACTGTGGGTTGCGTGCCAGAAAAAGTAGTTCACATTTAACCAAGTTTCTAGTGAATAATATTTATATTTATAGCTCTAAATTAATTTATTATAAAAGTACATTTCATAATTAATCTAATGGTATTTATTTGGTATTATAATATTTATAGTATTTTATCTATAATTGGTCAAAGTCGATAGACTAAAATATGATACTGTGCTAGAATTGCATTCTTTCTTGGACGGAGGGAGCAGAAGAGAGTAGATACACTTTTAGATTTTTTTTTTGAAAAGATAATACTATATAGAATATATGATTTCTATACATAGTATCCAAATGATCTGATAAATATAGAAACTATGATCCTGTTTATCCGGTTTATAATCCGTACTTTTCAGCTTGTTTTTTTAGCCAAAATATTGTTTTCCTCTCACAACAAATCAGCCAACGATGTTTTTGGCTTATCAGTACAGCTGAACGGGGCCTATGAGATGGATACCGTGTCCAAGCTGCGTCGCTGTAGAACGTGGATGGTGGTGATCAGTGTAGCTACTAGATTTGACTACAAGTGCCTCCGAAGCGATAAAAGTTTCAGCCACCGGACACGCTTTGGGCAACTTTTGTTCTTATATGACGCGTCTCCCACTGAGGCCCCGTTGAGTTCCCAGAAAATTTTGCAAAATTTTTTAGATTTTCCGTCACATCGAATCTTTAAACACATGCATTAAGCATTAAATATAGATAAAAAATAAAACTAATTACACAGTTCAGACGAAATGAACGAGACGAATCTTTTAAGCCTAATTAGACCATAATTGAACACTAATTGTCAAATAACAACGAAAAGTACTACAATACCATTTTACCAAAAATTTGGCAACTAAACCGGCCCTAATCTGGCTACATCATGTAGCGGAGAAAGGTCACACGATTCCGCTAACGCATCTATAACGAAAGAGATCAAAGGAGAACCAAGTGCACAACATCACGCTGCCTGTAACCCTCGCCGGCGGTGTCCGCGGCCGCTGAAAAAGTCCACGTCCACCCCATTTCTTGGTCCTCCGGTCCGGTTCTTCCCCACCGGCCACCGCGCAACAGACACCAATAAGCGCCAGCACGGGCTTCCCCCGCGCGCCCACCTCGGGCCACGACCCGAGACCCGGAGAGGCGGAGACACGACGACCGTACGGCGCCGCACCCGAGGCGACCGCCCCGACGCCCCCGCGGCCCCTGCCCTTCCCCGTTTGCGCGGGAAAACCATTAAAAAACGAGGAGCAAACCGCCCGGCCCGCCAACCCCCGCGCCGCCTCCGGCTTCCTTCCCCTGCAAGCTTCCTCCCCTTCCGCGCCCCTCCAAAAACTTCCCCCCAACTCCCCGCCCGCGCAGTCGCGCACTACTCCAAACCCACCCCTCGCGCCGTCACGCTTCCCTCCCCTCCCTCGTGCGTTTGCGCCGTCACGCTTTTTCCGCGATGCCCCGCACCCGTTCACGCGCCAAGACGGCATCCCCGCCGTCGCCGCCGGAGGCGGCGGCGGCCGGTGCCCCGGAGCGCACCCCCGCGCCGTCCCCATCTACCTCCCTCCGCCTCGGCATCGGCCCCGCGTCCCCCGACGACGACAGCGCCGGATCCCTCGACCTCAAGCAAAAACCCGTCGCCGCGCCTCCCCGACACAGCCTGCGCCTCGCGGGCGCCGCCCTCCGCCTCGGCCTCGGCCCCGCCTCCCCCGATGACGATGACGTCGGCGCGGGGTCCCCCGACCTCAGCCCCCCCGCCGCCACGCCTCTCCGACGCAGCCTGCGCCTCTCAGGCGCCGCCGCGGGTAGTCCAAACATTCCATCCGCGCGAGACGGCAGTTCCTCCGGCTCCGGCTCGAGGTCCGGGTCCGGGTCGGGCGGGGGCGAGAAGAGGGCGGGGAGGGCCCGTGCTCGAGTCTCCGCCTCTTCCCTTGCTACTACCGTCTCGCCGAGGACCGGGAACTCCAGCAGCGATGGCGGCGGGTCGGGAGCGGATAGGGCTTTGGCGAGCGGCGACGGTTCTGGCGGTTTGGATCCGTTCACGATCCTGCAGTCACTGTCTCGGATCGGGAAGCGGCGGATGGAGGCGGGCGGGGAGGTGGGGGTTGGGTCGTCTCGTCGAGGCCAGGTGCATGACGAAATGCTGCACCGGGACGCGGGGACGCCGACGAAGCGGTGCAAGACCATATTGGTTGGGGGAGTGCAGACAGTGTATGTGTCTGATACAGAGAGCGATTCTGACGAGGATTGCAAGATGCTGGGTTCAAGTTGGATCAAACCCAGTCCTGTTGCTGTGAACATGGATAGGACTGAAAAGGGGGATGTGGATGATCCTGCCAATGCAAGCAATGGAGAGTCTCTGCAGACGCATAATCTGTTATGGACAGCAAATGGTGGGGTGGTTGAGCAATTAGCATATCCTTCAGGAAGTCCTTCAAGTTTTGAAGCAAAAGTCTCTGCAGATATGTATTTCAAGGAAGATTTGAGCCAATACAGTTCTAGAAAGGAAGTCAAAGTGAAAGAGAAGCTTGTCTTGGGGAATAACAATTCTCGTGCTGGTGCTAATGTGGGCTCTGCAGTCGGTACCAGTTCCGGCAAATTCAATCCTGATAGCAAAGGAAAGGGGAAGATGGTTGTAGAAGATAATTTATCATCTCTGAGCTCGAGTGAGGACGAGCCAGATTTTGATCCAGTGGATTCCAAAGAAACTCAGCTCAACTCAGCATCAGTTTCTGCTTCTATGGAGTCACTTCGCAGACAATCAGCAAAAGAGAGGGCTATCAGGCTGGCCCCTAAATTTGCATTCTTCAAAGCAGATAAAGATGAGCATAGTGAAGATGATGACGAAGAAGAGCTAGAGCCTGGTCCTGACGCTGACGCTCAGGACTGGCCAGGCCCATTTGCAACTGCTGCAAGGATATATGAAGAAAGAGAAGCTAAGTTGAGAGCTCGAGAGTTGAATTCTTCAAAGGTGGGCAAATCTGCAAATAGGGTCATTGTTTGGTCGCCTTCAAAGGATAGGAAAAATCCAGCACGAGCTCAAGCCCCGTCACTTACAAGCTTATGCTTAAACACCCTAGTGGAACATTCTGAATGTATTGAATCACTTGGAGGTATCCCAGAGGAGCTAAAGGATAAGCTGTTAAAGATTCTGTGTCATTCCAGGAAGATGAAGACTCAACTTCTCCATGAACTACTGTGTGACAGTCCTACAGAACTGCATCTCAGTGAGTGTTCATGGCTGAGTGAGGATGACTTTGAGAAAACTTTTGAGAAATGCAGCACTGAAAGCTTGCAGGTACTATTTGTTTACTCTGCAGTTTCTGTGCTATGTACACATTATTTATTCCTTTCAATACGACCTTATTTCTTTTGGGTAAATTAACTTGTGAGAACTCATTCAGTGTTTGTCTTAATGTAGGACCTACAGCTTGATATATCTGGGAGATGCATGCCTGATTACATATTGCCATCTACCTTAGCTAAGGTTCCTAACTGCATGCCATTGTTGAGAAAAATATCTCTGAAGGGAAATTATCGGCTTTCTGATAATGGTTTAGGCACAATCATCTCCGCTGCACCTTCTTTATCCTCCCTAAATCTGTGCGAGTGTTCTCTTCTCACTTCATCTGGAATCAATATTCTTGCAAACAAGTTACATTCAGTTCTTAGAGAACTGTATATAGATGAATGCACAAATGTGGATGCTATGGCGATTCTTCCTGCTCTACAGAAGATTAATCATCTAGAGGTTTTATCAATGTCTGGAATACAGTCCGTGTGCGACAAGTTTGTGAAGGAGCTCATTGCTGTTCATGGTTCAAATCTGAAGGAGTTAGCATTTGCTGGTTGCTTGTAAGTATTTACAAATTCCTATTTTAGGCAATAGTTTTCTTTTGGAAGTATCAGTACCATAGTTATATTACTATTATGCAAGTATAGAGAAGCAACATGGAGCTGCATATCTGACTTGCTTTCTAAATGTAGGGAACTTACCTCATCTTCCATCAAGACTATTGGGGAATACTGTCAAGAATTAACTTCACTGGACCTCCGTAACTTGGATAGGCTGCGTGACTCAGCAATGAGGCATCTTCGTGGCTGTAGGCTAATAAGGAAACTAAAGCTTCAAAGAAATGCATTCAGGTATCGCCCCACTTCCCCTGTTATTTTGGTTGATCCAAGTTTGAAGTGCCTCATTACTAAGCAGAATTAAGCGCTGTGCAAACATTCATGTCCTTTTACGTCAAATTCTTTTAATGTGTATCATTGCATATTATTGTTTTCCAAACTCAGATGCATAATGATTATTATGCATGTCTTATTTAGCTTCTTTCTAGCATTCTAACCATTTTATCTGTGCTAACTCATTTGCCCTTTCTTTATGTTTGTGCATTGTAGAAGTGCTGATATATTTTTTTTCTGACTGATCGTAATGAGGGTCTGAGAGTAATATGTCATGACCCACTTAATCACTTGTAGCACCAGTTCTGCCATCTGTATAATTAAATTACTGCTGTTTTAAAGTTGATGAATTACTTAGACCTGATAGATTACAAAGGAAAAGGAAATGCAAACCACTACTGTAATTTAGTGACTCTTGGTTGGTTTCCAAGCTCCTGAAGGTGTCCTGGAAGTTGACATCAGCAAGTTTTAACAGTTTGTGTCTTCCATTTTATCAAAAAGTATCACCCATTAATTCATTTGATGGTACTGTTATTTTTTCTTGATCAGAATATGCTGTCGTGTAATGAGATTTCTGCAAATTCTTCCTGATATTATAATTAGTTAACTTGATCCATTATTACAGTGATGAAGCTGTGTCTCGATATTTGGAAGAATCTGGAGGATGCCTGACTGAGTTAATGCTAAACAATGTTAAGAAGGTAATTTGTCCATTCTTTCCCTTCTTGAATATGTGGCAATCCCTGAATGATATAAATCTTATCCTTGGGACTGACCTTATATTTTTGTTTAGATGTGGACCCTTTAGTCTATTTCCTTCTTTTTGAGCAAGAGACCATGCAAAAGGTTCAATACCACATAGAGAGAAAAAAACTATTTATGGATTAATTTTGAGGCGGTTTAGTTTGAACTTAGGTTGCACTAATAATGTGGAACAGACACAACATGATGTGAACATAGATGCAAATTACTATATGAAGACCTGTTACTGATAAAAAAGGGGTAAGTAAACCTTAGGACGGCATTACATGCAACAAATGTCTGTTGGCTAGTCAGGAGCATTATAATGTGCGGGGGTTAGAGAACCGGTAACAGGGATCACACTGTACTTGAATATTGAATGGGGAGAGGTACATTTCATTTATGCACTTTATTCAAGCTGTAACATAATGAGTGCATATTTGAACATTTCTGGTTTGGTGTAAGCATATAACATGATTTTTGAGAGACATGATTGGTTGAGCACAATGGAGAGTATGAACAAACTGCAAATCTACATTTGGGCATGGGCATGGGCATGTTTGAGTTTGTTCAGGCTGCATCAAACTTGCATCACTATTTATGTGGTGGCAGTGGGAACTAAGAACCAATCTGATGTATCTTCAGTCATCTGAAATTGGCTTTAACATGACTATGAAAATTTATATTCAAATCAGGGACCTGTTATTTTGATCACTTGGCTAAAATATCTTTGTTGCACAAAAGTTCTGTCTAGGCCCTGTTTGGATCCAAGGTGCTAATGGCTATAGCAACTAAAAAAATAGCAAGTGTGTCTCCAAACACCCGACCTACTATATATGTGTTGTAACCATTAGTATATTTTGTGGCAAGTTGAAGGTTGCTACTAGGTGCTAATAGTTCGCAATGCTAAGTTTAGTAGATCCAAACAGAGGCCATAATCTTTTGTTGGTTGAAGTGTGTAACAACTTAAACTATTATTTACTAATTTTTTGCTTGTTTCTTCTCAATCCGACTAGGAAATTTTATTAAGTTGGTTAACGTGCTATTTCCTTGACCATTTTTTGTGATGTCTTTCATCTGTTTCACTTATGAATAATCCTTCGCAAAATAATTAGTTCTCATCTTATGTATTTCATTTAGGTTGGAGACCTTACTGCCCTTGCAATTTCTCGCAAGTGTTCTGTTCTATTGGAGGCCCTGGATCTTTCCTTCTGCCGTGCACTGACAGACGAAGCTTTGGGGCTGATTGTCGACAGCTGCCCATCATTGAGGATTCTTAAGCTATTTGGTTGTACCCAGGTATGATGACCTTCCTAGCAAACAGAGCAATACTGCCT
Source organism: Saccharum hybrid cultivar R570 (assembly GCA_038087645.1). Classification (NCBI taxonomy): domain Eukaryota; kingdom Viridiplantae; phylum Streptophyta; class Magnoliopsida; order Poales; family Poaceae; genus Saccharum; species Saccharum hybrid cultivar. Next base: position 39,843,306 of record JAQSUU010000637.1, on the reverse strand, counting down.
CAACAGTAAACATAAATAAATATACTTCCTGTAACATGTTCTTTCTGTCAGCAGTTCCAATTATGTTTTTTCTATCAACAATAAACATACATTAGGAACACCTTTTGATTGGTAGTATCATCTGCGTAAAGAGCATCTGTTGTTTGGGGGCTTTGAAAACCGTACTTACTGCAGACCATTTCATTGCAGGTCACGGATTTGTTCCTCAAGGGTCACTCAAACACATCGGTCAAAATCGTCGGAATAGAAGGGAGCATACTCGTGCAAATGGATAACCGTTAGTTTGTGTGGAGAACGACACTACATTCTCCTGACCATTCAGTTACCTAGCTTAGGATTCGAGGCATCAAGGTCCACAATGTGGCTGCAGCATCAAGTCGGGAATATTTTGTCAACCAGTGAACCTACCTTTCTTATACCAGTTAGCCGTGTAGAGAACTTTCTTGAAATGCTTTCTTTTTCTCGATTAACATTTTTTTGAAAGGTTTCTCAGTGGAAAATCTGCTGCTGCATCATGCAAACTGTTTATAGAATATGTTTATTTGTCATCAGATGGTCATGATTGGATATTCAGATTATTGTTGTTTCAGAAGCTTATGCGTTAGCTTACTTTGAGCCGAGCTTATAAAGAGCAACTCATATCTCGAATGAACGGATCCCTTTTGCTATGGATATCCGTAACCGGGGAGATGGCAAAGGCAGGAGGCTGCCACTGGCCGTGGGAGCTTGCCCTCGGTCCCTCCCCAAACTTCCCATCTTGCTATCTGACTATTACCTCCGTCCCAAATGCAAGGCCTTGTTTAGAAGTCCGAATCGGCCACCAAATTTACTATACAGAATTCCTATTTTCCGTCACATCAAAATGTTGGCACATGCAGGGAGTACTAAATGTAGATGAAATCAAAAACTAATTGCATAGTTTGGTTGTACTTTGCGAGACGAACATTTTGAGTCTAATTAGTCAAAGTTTGGACAATTTTTACCAAATACAAACGAAATGCTACAGTGCGCTGATTTGACGCGACACGGTGCAGAGTGCCGAATCCGGTCGGAACTAAACGAGGCCCAAGACGCAATTTGACTTGGTACAATCCATAAGATCACATTGTTAACTGCTAATTTCTTTATAATATAATTTATAATAGCAAAAGTTTGATCACTAAAAACTATTTTCAAATACAGATTTGTTGTAACCTTTTTTGTGATATAAATTTTTTATTTTTATATAATTAAACTAATAACTTCTTGATGTTGGCCAAGTGATTGAATCTTCGCCTTGGAATAAAAGGAATTGGTATTGTTGCGATTGTTGATCAAAAGATAACAAAGTTAATTCTTACATGACTTGTATTTCGGGGGGAGACAGGAAGTATATTGTCCTGCTTTGTTTCCATTCAAAATGAATGGAGTTATAACTAAAAATACACACGGTAATACAAGATTAGATATGCTTATACGATGCATCATGCATGTCCTGCACTCATCCTCTACACCACCGTCCTGATTTGTATGTCTGCATGTAGCCTACATAAGGAAAGTGAATCCTGTGATGCATCATCATCCACTCGTCCTTCGCTCTACCATCCTGATTTGTACGCTTGCATGTAGCCTAGACAAGGAAAATGAGAGAATTAAGTTTGAGTGAATGTCAGAGGATCACAAGAAATTGCTATACCCAAATTGCGAAGAGGGGCAGAAAAAGCTAGGTACGACACTGTAATTGCTGTAATGGAAGGCAAAGAATGGTGTATTCAACAAGAAATTTGGGGAGTTACTAAAAATCATAAAGAAGATGTGAAGGATGACGAATTTCCCGCCACTACATACAAAGAAAAAATAGGTTCTCTGCCTTTGGGATTAGAGGTGCAAAAGATACATGTGTTCTAATGACTGCATCCTCTACCGCAGTGAGGACTATGGGAATTTGGATGCATGCCTGATCTATGGTGCATCGCGGTATAAGATCAGACGAGATGACCCTAGTGATGTTAAGGGCGAACGCTAAGGAAGAGAATCCCTGCCAAGGTGACGTGGTATGCTCCTATAATACCATGCTTGTAACGTTTGTTCAGAAACAAAGAGCATGTAAAGTTATTGCGATGGCACAAAGAAGACCGTAAGGTAGACACTATGTTGAAACACCCCCGCTTGATGGGTCCCAATGGAGAACAATTAACATAGAATTCCTGGAGTCTGCAATTAATGCAAGAAACTTAAGGTTTGGTTTAAGTATGGATGACATGAATCCTTTCGTAGAGTAGAGCAGCAGTCATAGCATTTGGCTTGTGACTCTATGTTTCTACAACCTTCCTCCTTGGCTGTGCATGAAGTGGAAGTTTATTATGATGCCTGTGCTCATCCAAGGCCTGAAGCAACCAAGACATTGATGTGTACCTAAGGCCATTAGTTGAAGAACTTCTACTTTTGTGGAACAAAACATGCATACATGTGTCAAATGAGCACAAATAGGAAGAATTTGACCTATGAGCATTGTTGTTTGTAACAATGAATGATTGGCCTGTTTTTATAATCTTTCAGGACAGATAAACAAGGAATATAAGGTCTACATATACTATCTAGATGATACCGAAAGTATATATTTGAAAAAGTATCGGAAGGTTGTGTACATTGGACATCGTTGATTTCTTCCTATGAAGCACCCCCTAAGAAGGAAAGACAAGCATTTTAAAAGGTAAGGCGGATCATCGAACGAAGCCTACGAACCATAGTGGTGAGGATGTATTCGATATGGTCAAGGATGTATAAGTAGTCTTGGGAAAGAGACTTGGCAGCCAACCTATTCCGAATGATGCTAATGGACACGCACCATTGTGGAAGAAGTCTATTTTGGGAGCTACCCTATTGGCAAGTCCTAGAGGTCCGCAAAGCAGCCGACGTGATGCACCTGACAAAGAATCTTTGTGTGAACCTGCTAGGATTCATAGATGTGTACGAGAAGCATAAATATACACTGGAAGCACGACAGGACCTGCAGCGTCGTATGAAAGAACGAGACAACCTGCATCGAGAGAAGGCAGATAATGGATGGCATTACTTAAATTATGCCAGCGATACTCTTAGTAAAGAAGAGAAGGAAAGCATGTTTCAATGCCTAAGCAGCATCAAGGTCCCATCTAGCTTCTGCTCAAATGTGAAGAGGATAATAAATGTGGCAGAGAAGAAATTCCTAAACCTAAAGTCTCATGACTGCCACATGCTTATGACGTAGTTACTCTAGTTGCATTGAGAGGGATTCTACCTGAAAATGTACGATTAGCCCCTGTGAAGCATTGTGCAGTCCACAATGTAATTTCTCAAAAGGCAATCGATCCAGTGAATCTAGCAAAGCTATAGAATGATGTGGGTCCAATGTCTTGTCAGCTTTGAATTGGTGTTCCCACCATCATTCTTCAGTATTATGACACATCTCCTAGTTCACCTCATTAAAGAGATTAGTATTCTCGGTCCTATATTCCTACACAACATGTTTCCCTTTTAGAGATTCATGGAGGTCCTAAAAAATATGTTCACAACCGTGCTCACCCAGAAGGAAGCATCTCCAAGGGCTACGGTACAGAGGAGGTCATTGAGTTTTGTGTTAACTTTATTTCTGACCTTAACCCGATTGGTGTTCCTCAATCACGACATTAGGGGAGACTAAGTGGAAAGGGAACACTAGAAAAAAAATAATTAGTATGGATGAAGATTCTTTCCGTAAAGCACACTACACAGTTTTGCAAAACTCCTCCTTAGTGGCTCCGTATATTGAGGAACACAAGAACATTCTACGATCCGACTTACTAGGGAAGCCTAAGGCCTGGATTACGTGTCGGCACATTGGAAACTTTTGGCAGTTGGTTGCAAAAACATCTCATGGGTAATAAGACTATTGACGAATAACTGTACTTGTTGTCTAGGGAATCATCTTGGCATATCTTGACATTCAAAGGGTACGAGATAAATAGGAATACATACACGATAGCCTAAGATAAAAGGAGCACGAACCAAAACAGTAGCGTCCGCATAGATTCCATAGACCCAAATGAGAATAAGAAAACATATTATGGCCACACAGAGGAGATATGAGAACTTGACTATGGACCTTCTTTTAAGGTCCCTTTGTTTTGGTGCCAATTGGTGAAGCTGACCACAGGTGGGATAGCAGTGGACTAGCTATACGAAATGACAACAATAGACCTCAACAATCTTGGGTACAGAGACAAACCATTCGTTCTAGCCAAGGATGTGACTCAGGTTTTCTATGTGAAGGACATGTCTACCAAACTAAAGAAAGGAAAAAAATCACTAGTCAAACAATGAGCCAAAGCGCCACATAGTTCTTTCACGGAAAGGAAACATCGTGAGAATCGACGATGAGTTAGACATGTCAGAAGATTATGATAAGAATGGTGAAATTTCATCCTTCACAGTGAACACTGACCGAAGCATCCTGCAAAATAATAAGGATGCTCAATGGTTACAGTATGATCATAACCAAGGGATATACGTCAAGAAGTTTATTGTCGTTCCCACTGATGGTGATGTTTAATAATGTATTGGAGTTATTATGTAATAATCGTGATGTCGTACGTGCCTCAAACTTTTTCTCATGCTTTTATGTACCAAAAGTTAAGGACTCACTAAGTTTTAGATTTTTGAGGTGTTTTAATATTTTCTACGGTTTAAATGAATTTCTGCTTGATGGTACAAAGTAATTGGTGGTTGAACCGAGGCTACCCCTAAATGATCCAAAATGGTACAAAACCTTCGTACTAGGTCTCATATGGCCCAATTAACCAAATTTGGTGGAGATAGATGGAAAATTATATCATTTTGAAGGGGTAATTCAACCTCCTTTCTCCGTTTTAATACAAAATAAATGTAGTAAATACCAAAATTGATCAGAAAATCTAAGACTCTATGTGAGGCCATACTTTGGGTCTACTAAAAATTCAAACTGTTTCAACACCGGCGTAACATACATGGTTCACAAATTGGATACGCCATTTCATGGAACCATAACTACAACTACTAGGTCTCCACATTTCTCACGTATTTCGACGTCGTATGTGCCTCACACTTTTTATCATGTTTTTACATACCAAAAGTTAAGGAATTGCTAAGGTTTAGATTTTTCATAGGTGTTTTGATATTTTCTACGGTTTAAATAAATGTCTGCTTAACGGTACGAAGTAATTGGAGGTTGAACTGAGGCTACCCCTAAACAATCCGAAATGGTACCAAACCTTTATACTGGTTCTCACATGGTCCAATTAACCAAATTTGGTGGGGTAATTCAACCTCCTTTGTCCATTTTAGCATAAAATAAATGTAGTAAATACCAAAATTGATCATAAAAATCTAAGATTTTGTGTGGGGCCATACTTTGTGTCTATTTGCTTGCAAAAATTGAAACCATTTCGACACTGGTGTAACATACATGGTTCACAAATTGGATACACCATTTTATGGAACCCTAACTACAACTATTGGGTTTCCACAGCTCTCGTGCATTTCAACAATGTGTGATTGAAATCCTCATTATTAATGTTAATATGATAGGAAAACTCATTTCCTGTTGAAAAGCAATAATTTACAATATGTTAAATATTTATAGGGTAAAACAAAAGAATTTAAGTTACATATTTTTCTTATGTATATCAAAGCAAAACCAAGCCAAGAAGTTTGTTTTGTAAATTTTAAGACATATATTTTATTTACTACGCAATTAACAACTCTCAGCATATTTATAAAAAGTATATACCAAAAATATCAGTATGCACATTTTGGTTGGGAAATGAAACTGTGGCTCACCATTAATCCCGGGTGGTAGATCCATCTGGGACTAAAGGTGTGCTGCAATTTTGCGTCCCGCCAAAAAATTACCTTTAGTCCTGATTGCAGCCGTCACCTAGGACTAAAGGGTCATTAGCTCCGGGTGGTGGATCCAACTGGGACTAAAGATCCCGACCTTTATTATATACTGCCTCCTCTTCTTCCCCCCTCCATAACTCCACATGTAATGCTTTCTCCATCCAAGCCACCGCGCCGCCATGCCTCTTCGACATCCTCACGTTGTCCGTCGTTGTCCTGCTTCTAGCCGGCCTCACCTCTTCATGCCACGGCCCATATCCCGACCATGCATGTGGTCGTGCCACCGTCATCCCTGGCCCGACACGCGTGTGCTGCGCCAATCTATGGCTGGCACCCCCCGCCTCATCTCCGACCAGCCCGCCTCGTGCCTCGTCCACGCCTCCGTCCGCGTGCACCGTCCTGTGTGGCTTGCCCATGTCCTCGCCTACCGTCCGCAACGAGATTCAATCTAGTCCACCGTCCACTTCCCTGCCCCGTCCACTTCCCCACCCTGTCATCGCCCTCCTCGTCCACATCCAGTGTGCGCCCCATCCGGCCTTGCCCTGCCGTGGCCTTCACCGGCCGTACGACTGCGCCCCGCCGTCCCCTTTCACTGGTGTGAGTCCAACCCTCTACGCGTGTGTGTGTGTGCACATGCAGCGTGTGGGATGCGTGTGTGGGCAGTGTTTTCTCTCTCTGTGTGTGTTATGTACACACGTGCATGTGTGTAGTGTTAGAATTTTTTGATTATTTGACATATATAGAAACATTGTAGAAAAAATATATAGAAAATGTAGATGTTTATTTGCATAGTGATTTATAGAAAATGTAAATGATTTAATAGCGTAGTGAAAAGATTGCATATGATTTAAATGTAGATGATTTATTTGCATAGCGATTTATATGAAAAAGTTTGACTTTATAAAGTGGTGTATGAGGCAGGAATCGGGAACAACTTTTGTGGATACTACGTTTGCGAGCACCTCAAGAACCCATTGAAAACAAATGATGAACTACTCTAAGTACGTAAACGATATACACAATTTATTTATTATGATTGTGTTGATATATATAGACACACTAATCATATATTCATATTTTTTCTTTCATTCGAAGCTTAATTGGAAGAGGGTGAAGGTCCTACGATCGGATCAGATCAAACCAATTCAGGAGGTATTGGAAGGATTTCTTATTGAGCAGGTCGTAGATCGCAAGGGATGGTACTACAATAACGGAAAATTAGATCCCAGGTTTCCTGAAGAGCTAGATTGAATGCAATGCCAAGGACAGTACAATCTTTTGCTAGCGTATGCATAGTTCCGTGTACAAGCTTTTGAAATATATGTATAGTTTCATACATTTTGTATGCGTATACATATACATATACATATACATATACATATACATATACATATACATATACATATACATATACATATACATATACATATAATGCTCGAACGGTAACTTACACCTATGGACGGATATTAGTAGCATAGAATACATATACGAAAAACTAACTGAAACGAAAAAAAGCCATAAAAGAAATGGAAACCATAAAAGAAAAGGAAAGAAAAAAGAAAAAAGAAGCCCGGCTTCGAGTTGTGGTTACCGAAGCCATTCGTTAGGGGGCTGCCACGGTGCTGGCTGCTACCTAGCTTTAGATTGGCACAGCGGTGAACGTCCGGGTGGCGGAGCAGGGTTTTCCGCCGGGTTCGACGGATGATGACATCACCAATTTGATCGAGAGTTTCGAGCCGGCCGCTAACGCTGTCTTACCGAAGGTGGACGTGGAGCTGATCTTGCATGCCAACCTCGATCCTTGATCTATGGGATATATTAGTAGTATTAGTAGTCATGAATAAGTTTGATCTGTGGGACGCCCCTGTAAATATATGAACTCTTGTTTGCATGTTGGTGTTATCTTTTGTTGAACTTTATATTAGGTGGGTTAAACTCTATTGAGCATATTGTAGCTCAAGTCCTTTAGTCATTTTGTAGCTGGTTTCTAGCCCCTATTGGTTGCTTTTTGCTGCAGATTTCTTTCTAGTTGCCTTTGATCTGATCTATAATATGCTAAACATTCATGAGTGCCTTTGATCTCTGTTGAAGCCAACTCGTGTCATTGATAAAATTTGTTGAACTTGAAAGAACCATGCAGCGAGGAGCTCATCTAAACAAGTCTAGAATATTGCTTTTGCTTTTGCTTTTGCTTTTCTGTTGTTTTGTTTCCTTTAGGGATTCAACAAAAGTACTCGTACGAAACAGGTTTCCCTATATAACGTGAGATGTGTCTAGCTCGGTCAGATTTACAATGCTCAGACTTTCTTGCGTGCGCAGTAAATTTGAATAGCTATGTGGCTCCCCAAAGGAAACAAATCTGAACAAGGTATGTACAGGTGACAACCATTACAATTTCAGCACCAGGAGCAAGTCTCGCACTTTCAATCTATTGAGCATGGTGTAGCTTAGGTCATTTAGTTTCTGTTTGTTTTTTGTTGCCTTGGTGTTTTTGTCAATCTTTGTTGAACTTGCAAGAATACAATGAGGAGCAAGTCTCGCCTCAGTCTAATGCAGAGTAGAGGAGCCATTGGTGTTGAAATGTTATCCGCAAGTCTCGCCTCAGTCTAATGCAAAGCAGAGGAGCCATTGGTGTTGAAAAGTTATTGCACACGTAAGGAAGTCCGACCTCTGTACATTTGAACGCGTCTGACAGTATCCTCTGTAGTTTTCTTCATTTTCCTATTATACTTGTTACTATGTTGTTTAAGTTTCGCTAACTTAATAGCATAGCCTAGTAGTACAATATGGCGGGTGCATTGTAGTGCTTTTGAAGTGTCATTTTTGTGTATTTTGGAGTGCCCTCATCAGCATACCCCATGTACCCATGACATTAGAAATCAATATAAGTATTCTACTATAGCTGAGTTAACGGATGAAACGGCGATGAGAGCTGTAACACCACCGTAACACATGTGCGCACCAAACAAATAACTCAATTTGCAAACAAAACAAAGATGGCACACTAGTTTAGCTAAAATAATGACAACATTCATCATTGAGGAAATTAACATGTCTATAGACAAGCAAACAACATTGGTCCATTTAAAATGCATGACAGAGAGATACATCAAATGCAGCTTTATTTACTGCTCTGCTGATGAATCCAAGAACAAGGGAACATAAGAAAAATAGAATGTCTATAGATAAACTCTTTTTTACGCTATAGAATGGTCTATAGATAAACTCTTTTTAACGCTATGTCTACCATACCGAAAGACACGAGCAGGGATGACATGAACTCTTATGCGGTTCATGTTATATGCAATGATTGTTTCATCCTCCCTAGTAAAGAAAATCAAATTCCATTCTAGGTGAACATGTAATCACTATGTAGTCGTCAACACAATCCACGTAACCAAATCTAATATTAATCCTTCCAAACAGGATCCGCGTGGTGGCCATATGCTTCAATGTCCAATTACTAGTATGATAGTCTTCAAGGATCTAAATTGAAAGCTCAGAATCATTGGGATCAACAACAGTACATACACATAAGTGACCCTGAGCTTGATGCATGGAGTGTTGAAGACCACTAGGCCTATCAATTTTCCTCCATGTGTTTTCTTCTATATCCACAGCAAGTATCATAGAGTACTCACTAGAGTGCCCCATAATATGCAGACAACCATTAAGAAACACATTTGGTTGTCTGTAAAATGTCACATTAGTATGCTCGTCCCATTTAGATTCCTTATAGATCCATGCTGCAGTTTGAGATAAGTAGATCTCCACACCTGCGCACGTAACATCGACATCCACATATTCAATCACATGGAAGTACGAGAAGGTTGTCGGATCGAACCCCAAGCGAGCCTCACCAACAGCATGGCCAACATCATGGGTGCTAGGCGGTAGAATTTTAAACTCTAGGTCATCGGATTGCAGATGACTTAGTGGTATCCATCAGCCCTAAGGCACTAGCATAGAATGAGATCGTTGCGAATCTGAGACAGATACATTGTCAATGTTGAAGGGCAAGTATTCCAAGGAGGGGGCATACACCAGGGATGTTGGTGAAGTGTCGATTACTGTCCTCACTGTCATAGAAGAAGTCGGCCACAGTCTAAGGTAGATTCTTATGGTTATTGGAGTCCATGATGAGTTTTTTCTAAGAGCAATAGACACATTTACAGCAGAACAAGGAGCGGGCGGGGAGGCGGCGGAGGATCTCAAAAACAACATCCTCTGTGAGGTTAGCTAGTGTGTTCCTCTTGTTGGGGGCCTCCTCTATTTCATCACTGTGCAGTCCGATGAGAGCTTCCTCAATAATAAGATCACTGAAGAGGAAAATAATCTAACAAAGATCCATCAGTGAAGTCCACAACTCATACCAAAGGGTAACTTTAACAACCATTAACAATTTTTATGGTATGACCTCATGTAAATTTAGAGTAGCACCACATAGATATATAACTCAAACTAGAGTAGCAGTTAATGGAGCTGTAACCATTACAATTTTAGAAGTTAATTGAGCTTCCTCAGTTTTCACAAGTAGAATGTTAGTGAACAAGTGTTAGTAATCATCATTGGCATCAGTAGCAACATGTGCAGCTTAAACATTATTGGCCTCAGTGATGTGAATGATGGACACAAAGCATTGATTTGCTTTCGATGCCTTCCTCTTGTTTGGAACCAAATGGATAACTTGGTTGTCAACAATGAGAAGACACAGAAGGCAAACATATGAGCTGCATCCTAATACATCAAACAACCATGTAGACATCATTGACATAGAAATATGGCCTCATATATGTTACAAGTTCAAAATATACCATAAGGACTCACTAGTGGCACTAGAGCATATGAAACAGAAATGTAGAATCAAACAAGCATTGGAAAGAAAAAATAGTTTAAGGCAGAAGCGAAGGGCCTGTTTGTTTGCCTAGACAGATAGGTATAATCAAGCAAGCACTTAACAATTAACAGGCCTAGTTGCACACAGGCATTTATAGTAAGAACACTGAACATATGCAGAAAACCAAGACACCAGTAGAAAATCAACCAGTGCCACCTCCTAGTTCTTTTTATCATCATTGGCCTAACTAGATCTGCAATGCTACAATGTTTCTTGTATACCTTATGTTCAAGCAAGGACCAAAACAGGGAAGCAACTGGGAAAAGGCGAGAAAGGCGACCTACGGATCGGATTGGTCGCCTCTGTCGTGGCACACGATGGACACAAACACCAATGCCGCCACGCTCCACCGGGAAGACATGCCACCCAGCCTTCAAAAGGACGCCTGAGCCATCACAGCACACCGGGGATCCTTCATTGCTGCCGCCGCCACAAGTCCAACGGGCACGGATTTGTTTCCACTTGTAGGGGATATATCTAATATATAGGTCAACCTATCCACATAGAGAACATATACTACTATGAGGGCTCTAAATACATGCCAACACAACCAGGCATCTAGCGCAATGGTGAAGACGGTCTATTCCTTGCTCTGGGTCTCGGGTTCGACTCTCAGGTCTCATGGTTTTTTTAATTTAAATTTATTAAACCTTGGTAGCAACAAGTGACACGCAAGCCATCGGGTCCCACAGGTACAGGGTCCTACAGGTACACGTGACACGCAAGCCGTCGGGTCCCACAGGTCGGATGGAGATAGAGAAAGGTGCTGTCGGGTCCCATAGGTCAGATGAAGAAGGGTCCACAAGCACAAGTGATATGCAAGCCGTCGGGTCCCATTGGTCAGATGGAGATGGAGAAATGCCCTATAGGTACACGTGACACGTAAGCCATCGGGTCCCATAGGTCGGATGGAGAAGGGTCCCACAAGTCCATGTCGCATGGAGAAAGGATCGAGCAAAGACTTTTATGAAGAATTTCAAGCATCACGAATGAGTAACTGTAGGTCCCATAGGTACACATCGGATGGAGAAAGTATCGTGTGGATATCTATGACAAAGCGCCTTTCGTTACAGATCGAATATTGTTCGTCATAAATGTGTAATTAGTTCAATGACGAAGTCCTGTTCGTAGTATTAAAGAAGATCATCACAAAAGAGTCACGCGAGTGAATGTGGCGAAACCCTAAGCTCTTCTATGATGTTTCTTGTGACGATATCTGATTTTGTCATAGATCGGGATGGTTTGAGGATCGTCACCACTGATTTATGACGAAACAGAAATATTCGTCATAAAAAGTGATCTTCTATGATAGTTTTGGAATCATCATTAAGATTTTCGTTATAGAAGTGGATATTTCTAGTAGTGATATGTGCTTCCATTGCAAAGACACATATACACACTTGCATAAGCAGTGGACCAACTCTTCAAAGATGGAACTAAAAATATCTGCCAACATATGTCATAACACATTGCATAAGTCACTAGAAACAAAGTGATTTGTGCAACAATAAAATATTAATGACTTATAAGTCTGTAATCACATTATCTAATTTTCTAATACATCTCCTTTTCCATCCTTGACTTGCCTAAGGTCTTGCGCCACTAAATGTGTGGCACACAAAATGAGTGCCTCAGACTTTTGGTGAGTTTAGGTGATCAAATGCACTAGCCGGTAGTAAGAGCAAGTGTGGCACACCACATGTCGGGAAATGAAGAAAAAGATGGATTGAAGTCTGATGCAATGTGCTTAAAGTCCAGCACAACGGTTGGAAACCAACCAAATAGGGCCTAAGCCTTCACATTGCCTTTGTGGTGGCACATTGGTTGCCACTGTCGCTTTAGAATGTGTTTAGTTGGTGCTATGAAGCTATTCCATCCTAGTTTGTATAGTGTTTGGTTTGTGGATATAAGGAAAGGAGTCATCCCCTACTAGGAATATTTCTTAAAAATGCTAGGCCAACTCACTCTAGAAATCATCTAGACGCACTCGTTCCACTCAGACGGTGTGAGTGCTGTTACCCTCTTGCGCGTGTGTGCACAACTAGGACGATCAAAGAATCGATGAGGCCTAGGGCACGTGGACGGATCTGGTGTCACCAGGACAGAACCAGGTGTGGGCAATGGCCAATGGTAGTCAGAGCCATGAGCAGGCAGATGCAGCGTCACCGCAGAAAAAGCTAGGGGTAGGAGGAGCCAGTGTAGTGGGCAGAGCCATGAGCGGCCATCCATGGGTAAGTGAAGATGTCGTGGGTGAGGTCGGAGCCTCACGACCGGTGGTGATGGAGCCGGTTGGTGTGTGCGGCACAGACCGGTGGGTGAGGGTGGGTTCACTCATGTGCGTAGATGCCTAGTCCGGTAAAGGGAAGCAGGCAGAGTGGCTCGCCGCTTGGGCCTCGATGAGGGAGGCTATTTGACCGATAGGTGGGTCCCACATGATGGTAGCTAACAGATCAGTCATCCTATTTGTGTCCATCCCTCCAACCATACAAGAGAACCATTCTATTCCTTCAACCAAACATTGATATGGAATCGTTGTACATATCCTTAAAATCTAGAATGAAATCATACACCCTTAGAGTATGTCACTTGCTATTCTAATACTCAAGTTGCCACAACCTAAACCCTATATCCCCACCTGTCCTTCTTTTTTTTCAAGTGTTAGAGTGCGCACTGATAATGTTGTGACAAAACTGATACAACCATGGAAAATTGATTGTCGGCAGTTGCCATAGGCGCAGATGTGACAAATAGGAATTTAGGGCATGTTTGATTCTTATAATTAGCTTGTCTCGCCTTGCTTGCCTAAGCAAGCTTTGCCACGCGAGACCAGGTAAGCCATTTCCACTCTCTTACTTTGTCAAGAAAAAACTAGCCACCACAAGTCCCGAGGTGCTCTAGTTAGATATCCAAATTAGCATTGGATATCTAACTAGAGCACCTCGGCACTTGTGGTGGCTGATGCCACACAGTTCTAGACAAGAATATGGACAGAATATTCTTGCTTGCTGACGCCACACAATTCTAGACAAAAGTAACTTGCTCAATGTGTCATCTTTAATCAGTGAGTTTTTGTGCTCATACTTTATTCCATGTTAGTCTTATGTGTTCCAGTGTAATACATAAGGTTATGTGGAAAATGATGTATTGCATTCCATGACTGAGATGATTATTATATTAGGTCTTGTTTGGTTCATTCCCTCATGAGGGATCGAGGGACCGAAGAGATATAGAGGGTGACTTTGACTTGTTAGAGATTTAATCCTCTTCAATCCCTTGCAACCCCTTTCAATCCCCACCAAACCGAACAAACCCTTACATGACCCTTCCAAAATGGTATATACTTCAATCCCTTTGTCCCAAATGTAAGACATAATTTGACTTGCTATAGTCTTGAAGATCTCACAAGGTTTAACCGCTAATTCTCTTATAATATAGTAATTCATAATAACAAAAGTTTGCTAGTGATGCTGCTCTAATATTCTATTCATTGGTTGTTCATGTTTTCTTCTAGGATATGAAGGTAGATCATGTTTTATTAGACCAAGTTTCTTATGATACTCCTTAGCATGATCTTCCTTTGTTTACCCAAGGAAAGTTTTTTATGAAATTCAAATCAAAATCACTAGGGATTGCTCTTCGCGCCAATTTTCTTAAATATTTTACCATTACCTTTTCAAGAATTTATGAAATTCAAATCAAAATCATGGCAATAGATGTTCGCGCCAATTTTCTTAAATATTTTACTGTTACCTTTTCAAGAAAATTACTTATCTACTATTGTAGTTTTCATACTACAATTTAGTCGTATCTGCTGTTTTTGTGCCTACTCAAACTTTTATTCAATATAATCTTTTCTTTGTCGAGCATAATTACACTCCCTAACTTATATGTAGGCTACTCTTGTTTTCTTCTAGGATATGAAGCTAGATCACATTTTAGATCAAGTTTCCTACCATACCCCTTACCTATTTTTTGGGGTGTGGGGGGTGGGGGGTGGGAGGGAGGTGTGGGGGTAGTGGGTGCGAAGACATGATCGTTGTTGTTTTTTCTAAGGGAAGTTTTTGTTGAGATTCAAATAAAATTGAGTGGGATCGCTCCTTCGTGCCATTTTTTAAATATTTTACTGTCACCTTTTCAAGAAATTACTTAGCTACTATTTTAGTTTTTACCACACTTTGAATCTGCTATTTTTCCAATATTGTCTTTTCTAGGTCGAGCATGATTACACTCCCAAACTTATTTGTGGGTTGTCCATGTTTTCTTCTAGGATATGAAGGTAGATCACATTTTAGACCAAGTTTGTCACCATACCCCTTAGTTTTTTTAGGGTTGGGGGGCGGGGGTGAGGTTATTCACCCAAGGGAAGTTTTTTATGAAATTCAAATCAAATCACGTGGGATCACTCCTTCGCACCATCATTACCTTTCTGAGGAAATTACATACCTACTGTTGTAGATTTTACTACAGTTTAGTTGAATCTACTATTTTTGTGCCTACTCCAACTTTTGTCCAATGTAATTTAATCTTTTCGATGTCAAGCATAATTACACTTACTAACTTATTTGTAGCTGTTCTCAATAAGTAGCATACTATTTTTTTTTTTCGGAAACACAGCAAGAGAATTGCTGAGCTAATTTATTAGAAAGCAAACGAAGAACTCCGAAAAAGGAGAAACAGGAAACACAAAAGAAGTAGCACACACACTGTATGTTACTCACTTCACTTGTCTCTCTTTGCAGTGGCCACATGCGAGAGCCCAGCGTCGGCGGTTAAGCTCCTCAGCGGAAGACTCAAATAAGACGCCGACGTTGTCTTCATCGACGCTTTGAGAGCCGCAACCTGCGGCTTCGACTTCCGTGAAATCGTGGAGCCCCATCTGTTCACCCCAGTCGTCTACTGTAAGCACTGCAGGCACTGTGCGTTGCATGAGGATCGATCGATCATGCAGCGAAACAAGAACAGGATATTCATTTTGCTTTGTGCCTTTGTGTGGAATGCAGTCTTCTCTTTCGATTACAAGGTCGCCGGCGACGTGGCTGAGGCTCTGCGACGCACTGTTTGTGCTGCTACATATGTGATCAAGAAGCCCCTTGACGCCGAAGACCTCTGTAGACTGTGGAGGATCATCCAGTGGTCCAAGGTTTTGCTGCGTCGCGGGGAAAACACATTGCCGTGGCTGGAATGGCCTCGCGGCAACCAAGCGCTTCCCGCCACCATCGAAGCACTTTTGCCCAGCTCCTCTACCTTTGAAGACCAAGGGGAGGAGGAGGAGGACGACGACGACGACGGCTGCGACCTTTTCAAGGTGGTGAGGGCAGGAAGAGGCAGGAGGAGGAAGTTGGGTGATACCCACGACGGCGGCTCCTCCGGCCGCGGCCGCGGCGGCGGATCCTCCAGCTGCAGGCGCGGCGGCGGCGGTGTTGCAGGTTTATTTGAAAGTAAACCATTATTTTGATTCTTATATTAATGATGAGTTACCACATAATAAGCTACTTTAATCATGCATCTCTCCCTGCTTGTCCCTTATCCCTTCACAGTCGGAGGCCGGCCAACAAGGAGACTGACGGAGCAAATGAACGTGGCAGAAGGACAGGAGAGCGATGACGACGACGTGGTTCTATATATAGCCACCAACAGGTGCCATTTTCTTCCAAAATTATCGTTTTGTCTATTCGTACACTACCGGAAACGCAGCCTTTGCCGAGGGCTTCCGGCTTTGCCGAGGACCAAATATCGGGCACTCGGCAAAGGCCCTCTTTGCCGAGGGCCGGCCGAAGGAGCCCTCGGCAAAGACAGGCCCTCGGCAAAGAGGCCTTTGCCGAGGGCCAGCCCTCGGCAAAGAAACGGCCCTCGGCAAAAAAAAAAAAATCTTTGCCGAGGGCCTCCCTATTGGCCCTAGGCAAAGAGTCTTTGCCGAGGGCCTACCTTACGGCCCTCGGCAAAGAGATTTTTCAAAATATATTTTGAGACACTAAATTAACTCAAATAAAAAAGTTTTCTACTACAAAATTGTTTAACTTTTTAAGATCTACAAAGTATATATTGGTCATTTCTTCATTTAACAAATCAATAGTAATGTTGTTCACAAAATCTACATCTCTCTAATAAGTTTCATGAAACTACTAGAGAGGATATATAAGGATTATGAAATATGTTAGAACCACCACGTCGGTTGAACAAATGACCAAACAATCAAAATAAAGTTTGTAGATCTTAAGAAGTTATAAAATGTTGTAGTTGAAAACTTTTTCATTTGAAAGCATCTAATTGCCGATAATTGCGTCTTAAGTTTGAAATTTGAAATTTGAAATTTTGAAAAAAGTCTCGGATGGAGAAACACTCTAAACGAAAGTTGTAGATCTCGAAAAGTTACGAAACTTTGTAGTTGACAACTTTTTCATTTGAATTCGTTTAGTGCCTCAAAATGTATTTTGAAAATTCTCTTTGCCGAGGGCCATAACGTTGGCCCTCGGCAAAGAGGGTTGCCGAGGGCCAACGTTATGACCCTCGGCAAAGAGGGTCTTTGCCGAGGGCCAACCTTATGGCCCTCGGCAAAGAGATTTTTCAAAAATTTTCAGATGGAAAAACACTCTAAACGAAAGTTGTAGATCTTGAAAAGTTATAAAACTTTATAGTTGACAACTTTTTCATTTGAAAGCATCTAATTGAGGATATTTATATCTAAAGTTTGAAATTTAAAATTTCAAATTTTAAAAAAAGTCTTGGATGGAAAAACACTCTAAACGAAAGTTGTAGATCTCGAAAAGTTATGAAACTTTGTAGTTGACAACTTTTTCATTTGAAAGCATCTAATTGCCGATAATTGCGTCTTAAGTTTAAAATTTGAAATTTGAAATTTTGAAAAAAGTCTCGGATGGAGAAACACTCTAAACGAAAGTTGTAGATCTCGAAAAGTTACGAAACTTTGTAGTTGACAACTTTTTCATTTGAATTCGTTTAGTGCCTCAAAATGTATTTTAAAAATTCTCTTTGCCGAGGGCCATAACGTTGGCCCTCGGCAAAGAGGGTCTTTGCCGAGGGCCTACGTTATGGCCCTCGGCAGAGAGGGTCTTTGCCGAGGGCCAACCTTATGGCCCTCGGCAAAGAGATTTTTTAAAAATTTTCAGATGGAAAAACACTCTAAACGAAAGTTGTAGATCTTGAAAAGTTATAAAACTTTATAGTTGATAACTTTTTCATTTGAAAGCATCTAATTGAGGATATTTATATTTAAAGTTTGAAATTTCAAATTTCAAATTTAAAAAAAAGTCTTGGATGGAAAAACACTCTAAACGAAAGTTGTAGATCTCGAAAAGTTATGAAACTTTGTAGTTGACAACTTTTTCATTTGAAAGCATCTAATTGCCGATAATTGCGTCTTAAGTTTAAAATTTGAAATTTGAAATTTTGAAAAAAACCTCGGATGGAGAAACACTCTAAACGAAAGTTGTAGATCTCGAAAAGTTACGAAACTTTGTAGTTGACAACTTTTTCATTTAAATTCATTTAGTGCCTCAAACAATCGATTTACACTCGGTTTGTTATAATATATGGGGAATCGAAATGGAATATAAATACAAGTGATAAAGGGTTGGAGTGGTTAGAGGAGGTAAGTGAGAGAGGGTGTGAGAGGTAACGAGTTCGAATCCCACCGACCACGACTTTACAAATAGGGTCAAAAATACTGTATAAAATGCTACAAAAAATCCCGCGGGTGGTAGTGATGGCTCGTCAGCGCCTCCAAAAAAAATAAAATTATTTTGCTATTTTTTTCGGATTTTTTTTGATTTTTTCTTTGCCGAGGGTTTTTCTTTGCCGAGGGTTTTTTTAGCCCTCGGCAAAGGCTTTGCCGTGTGCCCGATAAAGGGCCCTCGGCAAAGACCCATTCGCCGTCTCAAAATTTCCCGAGGGCTCTTTGCCGAGGGCCGCCCTCGGCAAAGCCTTTGCCGAGGGTTTTTGGGAGCATGCGAGTCCAGTAGTGGTACCTGCATCTTTCCTTTTCCACAGTACCATATTTAGGAATATAGTTTGATATAACAACATTCTGACAGTCACTGCTGAAATTTTAAAACTCACTGATAGTAACTTATTTATTTTGACATCTCCACAAGCGTTTTATAATAGTAGTTTACAACAACTGCTAGCAATCATATATATAGGCATCGTTAGTAAACTTTGACTCCTGCGACGGAAGACTATCTCCCAATATCTCCCGCAAACGTCAATTCGTAGAGTGTTTGGTTTGACGAATCAACCTATTCTAAATGGAGTGATGATGCATGTGATGAGTCAATTCCTTAAATTTAATGAAATGACCTCATTCCTAGCTCATACCAGTACTAGTTACTAGCTTGTAAGAATTGAGGTTTTGATGAATCGGTTCATTCTATTCCACAAACCAAACAAAAAAACTAAAAAGTGATATAATCATGGACTACTTCATTTCAGAAACCATACATTCCGTGTCCCCTCTGGTTTTCTAGTAAACTTGATTTGGCAAAGCAAATCCTAACTTTTACTATAGTGAGTTGCTTCTCAGATGGACATATATCAAAGTCATATACTTTTTTTTATGGTTGTGAGTACACAGGGAGTTGAAATATTTCAGGCGACAATCTTATACAATCAACTAGTACAATTAAAAGAACAAGTCACAAAAGATGATTCTTAATTTTTATAGCCAAACAATGACTAAATTGCTTGATGCTTGAATAAAAACAAAAAAATCAGGAACCTGACTGCGTGAGATATAGAAGTGAAACAATTTGTCTAATTAGTTCTTGTTCGATCTCAAACTTGACGCGTAACTACTATATAAGTACCATATAGTCACTGGCTTGCCCAAATTTCTTAGCATATATATACTTTATTTGGCAAATTCAACATTTATGTTTTACTCAAAGGGTGAGTTTTCCCCACACGCAAGAGTAGTTACTCTGACCTGAGTATACGCACGCGAGGAAGTCCCGACCCAACGTAGCTAACGGGAGCCACAGGGTGCCGTACAGGTTAGTGGATATTAGGAGGAGGATCCAATTAGGCATGCCGCATGCACATACTTAATTAATGAATAAATAAAATAATATATACGCTGTACAGTCGCCGTGTTTCTCGCTCGCCGTGACTCGATTAAGCTTGCTCGTGTATGAGTACGAATACATACTAATCAATAGGGAATATATATGTGTTATCTAAGATAAGGAGTACCTGTATATACATTTTGGGATAGAGTATCGAACATACTTTTTAGATTAGAGTATTTATACATACTTTTTGGAATGGGGTATCCATACGTACTTTTTGGAATAGAGTATTTGTACATACTTTTTGCAATGGAGTGTGCATACATACGCCAAGAGTATGCGTGCATACCAGACTATATACATTTTTTTAATTCTAAAACATAAGCAAGAATATGAATACATGCATCTTAATTAGGGAGTATAATTAGATACAATCTTTAGAAAATGAGTTGTGTATATACCAAAATGTAAGGAAAAATTAATACGTACTCATCGGCAGAAACTAAGAATTATTTGCTAATACTGATAATAATATTCTATGTCTGCGGCAGTGTTGCGGTCTCACGTTGTGGCCTCTGATCGATGTGTTGGTCCGCGTTCACGATCTTATACTGCATTAGGCCATCTTGGCTTAACGTCGTCGAGATATCTTGATAATAGAACTAGATTGTAGAGATGGATGCTTGTAGCAGTTACCGCATCAAGTATGAAGTGATATACGTACTCCAGTCTGAAAAGGGAATAAAATGATATTAAATGTTGAAAAAGTATCAAGTGATACTAGTCATTAGTACCGCGCTGCAGTATCAAGTGATACTCCAATCTGATCTAAGAAGGGAACCAAGCACAACAAATTCAGCATCACCATCAGATCGGGCATATCATGCCGGCGGAAAGAAAAAAAAATAGTACGAGATCAATCTAGATTACTTACGAAAATGCAGATCAACTGAGCTTTGGCAAAGGCAGAGGCTGCTTCACTATATTTATCCTTCCATCTGAAAGTCAAAGTTAAACCTGCAGTTATTTTGCTAGTATCCAGAGATACTATAATCTGACAACTTATGAGACAATACTCTTGCCTGAAAAATGTATCCTTTGCTACTCTATCTGAAAACAAAATGTATCTTACCTGCATGCTTGACAGAATGTTAGATGCGTATCCATAATCCATTGCTCGTTTGTGATGGATCTGAATCATATTAGCAGACTTGCATAAGCATGATTGGTGATAGGAAGAAACTCTTTTCTGAAAAGAATAAGGAGATACAAGTATCAGGAGATATATACTATCTGAAAAGTATCAAGTCATACTATGATCTAAAAAATGTATCCAAGCATACTCTTATCTGAAAAGGTATACAAAAATACTCTTTTTCTGAAACCGTTTGTAGAGATGATTTTTCTGAAAGCGGTTGCAGAGATCATTAACACGCCTGCTAGTGTCCATCTTCTCCTAGTAAAAAAGCGAACTACAGTTTTAGCCTTAGCCAAGCAGGATGAGCAGATGAACTTGTACCCAGGCACACGAAAATGGAGATCCAATGATGCAGTCATACGCATATACTCTCATGATGATCCAATGATGTAACTGAATGGAGATCAGATGCAGATTGCTAATTTGGACATGTCGGTGTGGCGGATCTGCTGGTGGCCAGTCGCTGCCGCCGGGGAAGAGGTGGGCCGGCGCCAGGGACAATGTAGACGGCGCCGGATCTTGAGCGGCGAGGCGACGCCGGACTCCTGCAAGGAGCTGCTCGGCAGGCGCGCAACTTGTTCTCTGGCGTGCTCGTGCGGCCCGCTCGTTCCTGGCGACGGCGCAGCCCGCCCCACAGCGACAGCGGCCCACCGAGCTCCTCCATGGTGCCCGACATGCCCACCCACCCCACCACCGGTGTCCCCTCCGCATCCCCCGGCCACCGGCGACGACGTACCTATACATCACCGCCCCCACCTCGTCCCGGATCCAGATCAATGGTGTCCTCCTCCATGTCTACCTCGCGGGCGGCGGCGGCCCTCGACGGCCACCTCGTGGCGCAGTGGGCGGCCAGATGCATGGCCCCCAGCGTCGGCGCGGTTAGATGCACGAGGAGGCGCTCGCAGCTCCGGCAGAGCCTGAAGGTTAGATGCACGAGGAGGAAGGCAAGAGGAGGCGGCGGCGGCGTATATTAATTAATTAAACCGTATATTAGTGTATAATATCGTCTAACGGGTACTGATCTTTTGCTAAACCCGCTAAGCCAGGATACGTGCGGGGAAGGTTCCGTGGATGAGAACCGGCCCGGACGGATGGTGGAACGACGTCATCGGCCCGTTAACTGGGTCCGCGCGTGGACTGGCTGCGCGCTCGCGTGCGTAGGATATGAGGCTGTCTCCAACGGCCTACCCACCTACCAATAACCTCCAACAGAGTATGTTATACGAAAGACCTAGATGTCATGAGAGACATAATCTAAATCTGAGTATTCTTTCTCCTAGAGACCTATTTACAGAAATAGTTGTCTTTTTAGTCTTGTTGTTAGAGAAGACTAAAAATATGTATTGAACCATCTGCCACCGTACCGAGCACCAGCACGAGCAAGAGCAACATCACCACCACCGCATGTGGTGTACTCACCACCACCAGTGCTTGGACTGCCTCCGGTGCATCAGCAGCAGCAACCCGTGGCCCTCTATAACTTTGGCAACATGGTCGCACCGCCCGCGGCAGTACCAACCATGGCTGCCACTAGTGGACACCAGCCGCTGCAGTTCACCCTTAACCAGCATCAGCAACAGCAAGACATGTTTGCGCCACAGAGGCAAGGTAGCTGGATGGGGTGTCATCGTGAGACCGGACTCATCATGCTTTCCTTCCAGCAGCCACCGGCCGCTAATCCTTTCACGCCTATGGCTGATGGTGACCACAACCTTTGGGGCTTCGCCTACAAGTGCTACAGATGTAGGAGCGTACGGGGACGCTGCCGTGGCACACCTTCAGTCCCTGAGCGTTGGTTCTCAACCAGCTGATAGCTTTGATGATGTGCTCCGAGCCATGACGGAGATGAACGACGCGTTCCTGAGGTCCTATGCCAATTGCAGTGCTGAAGCACTCTTGGCCCCGGCTACAGACAAGTTAGCTGCTACGCAAGTAGCACTCGGCAGCGGCAACTGCAGCTACTACAACGCCGGATCATTCATGGTGACGGATGTCAATGGTGGCAATAGTGCATCATCCATGGCGCCTCAGGATCCTGCAGTTCCAACCAGAACTAGGTGGAGTTGGGAGCACCAAACATCTATGGATCACTGGGGTCTCCACGGCCTAGTGCAATGTTCAATGGTACCTGTCAGTTAAGCCTAGTACTTGTATCTTACTTTTACTGCAGTTAAGAGGTGCCTTGGCTCCGAAGTTGATCATGGATAAACCTTGGCAACCAAGTAGCCTAGAACATCTTGCTTTATGCTGCAAGAATATGCTAGGGAGTAGGTAGGAGCTGCTCTGCTCTATATAAGTAGCAACACCTTTTTGTAACCGGGGATGCTTTTGCCACTTTTCAATTCAATCCAAGCGGCCACAGGCCAAACTACCCTCTGGGCTTTGCTCTAGATCAGATCTAGTTCATATCTGGGCATCAATTGGTATCGGAGCCTAGTCAAGAGCACCGTTGCTATGTCCACCAAGAGCTCCAGAGCGCGCACCACCGCAGCGGCCACCGCTAGAGGAGTAGTTGTCAACCCTCTGGGCGGAGGTGCTGGTGGAGCAGTGGCTGGAGCGGGTGATCGCGCGACGTGCCTTGCTACCGCAGAGGCAGCAGCTACGGCGACGGCCATCACCGCCGAGCAGGCAGCAGCTACGGCTCAGGCCACGGTAGCAGCCGCCGCTGCACTTCATGCGGAGATGGAGTGGGAGGACGCGGTGTCAACGGAAGGGAGGTCGCTCAGTCCATGTCGCTGCCGCCCGTCGCCGTCACCAGAGCGGCGCCGAGGACGTCGCAGGCGATCGCCGGTGCAGCAGACTATCTACCGCGACTCCGGGGCCGGCACGCCGTGGCCGATGCTCACCAAGAGCAACTACCACGAGTTGAGCCTCCTCATGAAGGTGAAGCTGCAGGCGCGGCAACTCTAGGAGGCGGTCCACGTCGGCGACGTCAGCCACAGCGACGATCGGCGGGCCTTGGAGGCCCTCTGCGCAGCCGTACCTCTTGACGTCGCGGCAACCATCGCCGACAAGCCAACGGCAAAGATGGCGTGGGACGCCATCGCACTGTGGCGGATCAGCAGCGAGCGCGTGCGTCGCGCCACACTGCAGCGGCTCAGAGGAGAGTGGGAAGGTCTCACATTTCAGCCCGGCGAGCAAGTTGAGGACTTCGCTGTGCGGCTGACCAACCTGATGGGTGAGATGGCGTGCAACGGTGACACCGACCTCACGGAGGAGCGCGCCGTCGAGAAATTCCTCTAGAGCATGCCAAAGAGGTACGCGTAGATCGTCAACTCGATTGAGACGCTGCTGGATTTTGAGCAGCTCACCATCGAGGACGTCACTGAGCAGCTCAAGTCGGTCTAGGACCGAGAGCAGGCGCCGGAATCCGACTCCACCGCTATCGGCGGCAAGCTGCTGTACACCGCCGAGCAGTGGCGGGCCTTCGACAAGAAGAAGGAGGAAGGTGCCAGGCCGTCCAAGGATCGTCGTCGGCGTCCCCGCGGCGGCAAGAAGAACAAGCTGCGCGGTGACTGCGACAGCGGTGGAGCTGGAGGTGCGGACGGCGAGCGCAGGGCGAATCGCGACGACCTCTGCCTCAACTGCAACCGCGCTGGCCACTGGGCCAGGGACTACCCTCATCTCTGGCGTGATCGTGGTGATCATGAGCGAGGCGGTGTGGTGGCGCATGTGGCGGAAGCAAAGGAGAATGCTACTCTGTTCTGCGCGCACAGCTCCCTCGAGCTGGATGAAGAAGGGAGCGGCGACAAGCACCAAGCTTTGACTTTCTTCACCGCTGGCGCCAACCTGAACCTCGACGAGCCGTGGGCCCGTGTCTTCCTCAACACTGGCACCGGCGACGACAAGCTTGACGGCTGGTACCTGGACACCGGCGCCACCCACCACATGACGGGACATCGCGAGCTCTTCACCGACCTGGACATTTTGGCCAGAGGCACGGTGCGGTTCGGCGATGTGTCAAAGGTGGAGATCCATGGCATCGGGTCCATCATCTTCGAGGCCAAGACAGGCGAGCACCGAATGCTCCATGGCATCTACTACATCCCGGTGCTTCGCAACTTGATCATGAGCCTCGGTCAGTTGGACAAGGGGGGCTCGAAGGTGGAGATCGAAGACGGCGTGCTGAGGATTTGGGATCAGCGCAAGCGGCTGCTTGTCAAGGTCCGCCGCAGCGCCAATCGCCTCTACATCCTCCACCTCAATGTGACCAAGCAGCTCTGCCTCGCCACGCGCAAGGATGATGAGGCGTGGCGCTGGCATGAGCGCTTCGGCCATCTCCACTTCGACGCGCTTCATCGGCTCGCCAGGGATGACATGGTGCGTGGGCTGCCGGCGATCGACCACGTCGGCCAATTCTGCAACACGTGCATCATCACCAAGCACCGTAGCACCCCATTCCCGGCTGAAGCCCAGTACCGCGCGCAGGACCTGCTGGAGCTTGTCCACAGCGATCTATGCGGTCCTATCTCACCGGTGACTCCCGGTGGCAGGCGCTACTTCCTGCTGCTGGTCGACGACGCCACGCGGTACATGTGGGTGGCGTTGCTGACCACCAAGGATGCCGCCACGGACGCCGTCAAGCATCTCCAGGCCGTGGCAGAGAAGAAGAGCGGGCGGAAGCTCCGGGTGCTGCGCACTGACAACGGGCGCGAGTTCACCGTTGCGGAGTTCACGGCCTACTGTGCAGAGGAGGGCATTAAGCGCCATTATAGCGCCCCCTACTCACCGCAGCAGAACGGCGTCGTGGAGAGGAGAAACCAGACGGTGGTCGCCATGGCGCGGGCTCTACTAAAGCAGCGGAGGCTTCCAGAACGGTTTTGGGGGGAGGCCGTGGTGACCGCGGTCCACCTCCTGAACCGGGCACCCACCAAGGCGTTCAACGGCATGACGCTGTACGAGGCATGGCACGGCAAGGCACCGACGGTGGCGCACCTACGCACATTCGGCTGCCTCGCCTTCAACAAGGACCTCACCCAGCTCAAGAAGCTCGACGACCGCAGCCATCCCGGCGTCTTCATTGGGTACGCGGACGGCGCCAAGGCATATCGCGTCCTCGACCCTACAACTCAGCGTGTGCGGGTCTCGCGCGACGTCGTCTTCGACGAGAGCCGCGGGTGGGACTGGAACAAGGGAGGCGGGAGTCCAGCTCCGGTGGACGAGGAGTTCACCGTCGAGCACCCCGACAGGGCCACCACACCGCCACGCCAGTGGCCGAGGGCGCCTCACCCTGCCATGGGGAGCAGGTCCGCCCCGCTATGGCCAGGGGTAGCATGCCGGGGGCCTCGCCAAAGTGCCATGGACTGGCGGCTCTGTTTCCTGCTTGCGGAGCCCACGCGTACCGTGGCTGCATCGCGATTCTTACGTGCCGGGGCCACTTCCCGCACTGCAGGATCCGGGCGCTCCCGTGGTCGGCTGGGCTGCGCGTCGACCGTGCGTGCTCCCATACTGCCGGGCCGCGTGCTCCCGTGTTGACGTGGGCGTGCGCCGTCGGTACCTCGCCACGCCCGTGTGTCATCGCACACCAGGCTGTTTGGCCAGATCCGTACGCCGTCGCTTGCGAGGGCAGCGACACCGGAGCTCCTCTGCCTCCACACGGTGGGGCTCATGCACGCTTCCTCCACGCCGCCTCTGGAAAGAGGAGATACAACAAGAGAGAGAGAGCAACGCGAGTTGCTAACCTGTGCTCGTGCGGCGCGCGTGGCTGCTGCAGCAACAGGCAGAGCTGTGCTTCTAGCGCTGACTTTGGATCGCTGTTGTTTTCGTCGTGTACTACCTCCGTTCAAGAAAGAATACAATTCTAGCATAGTGTCATGATTTTGTATCTTAAGTTCGATCAAGTATAGATAAAAAGTATCAATATTTATGATATCAAATAAATATTATTAGATTAATTATGAAATGTATTTTTATAATAAATTATTCTGAAACCGTAAATGTGTTTAGTATTAACTAAAAATTTAGTCAAACGTAAACTACTTTTGCTAGCATGCAACACGTAGTTGCATTCTTTTCTCGACGGAAGGAGCAGTAGTAGTACAAGGTGTGATGTATGGAGGTGTGAATGTTTGCATCTCCCCGGCCACCTGAGATACAAAGCTATGCTTGCAGTGTTGTCGGGCCAGCAATGCTACGGGGGTAAGGGCCTGACATCTAATCATCAACACCAAGATCAATGACGTGCTTATGCTTAGAAGTTGTTTGATGAAATGCCGCAGCAGACATTCTTCGCAAGGAACATTGTCTTCTCCAGCTGCACGCACAACGGCATGGTAATACAGGAACTAGCTTTTGAATGTGATGCTGAGGGGCTGCCACTCTGCAGTCATCTCCGAGCACAGCCAGCGAGGGCATACATCGCTTGGCAAAGTGACATCACCAAGAACCTACTCCACTATGCCAAGCAACTTCAGGTATCAAACACATATTTCTCCCGTTTTGAATTCTCTCTTTTTTAACTGTGCTCTACTCTTACATATTAGCTACTCAGATCCTGGTCGAATTATATTAGCTGTCAACATTATCAGCTTGCACATATTTTTATATTTAGTTACTTGTTGCTTCTATATGTAAAAAACTTTAGAGTTCATGTCCTCAAGTCCAGATTGATCTACCAGCCACAACGAAGCAGGACTAAAAATATATCCGGCTGGGTGCTCTAACAAGGATAGGGACTGTGAGTTGGATTGTTTATTTGCTGTTTACACACTCAAAGTAAGATCTATACTTGCTACACTTTAGAAAGTCGCAAATTGCATATTCTTATCATCGTAGTGTCAAAGGTAATTATTTGCTATTTCAATTATTACCATTTTTGCATCACTGTATTTTCTCATTCAGAAATCTGTTTGCTTCAACTATTCTAGCAGTACTTTTCAACGACTTAACAGTATTTTTCTCTCACAACAAATCAGCATAAGCATTAGCATATGAGCAAAACGAACAGGGATGTTCTTATATATCATCCAAGCAGTGAAGGAGCATGAGCTGGCACCCACACTGATGGTCTCCACATACTCACGCACGCAGCATGGACTGGCCTAACACAGGCAGGAGCACGGCAACACTGCGCATGGTTTCTAGTTACAATACTATTTCAATTGATTCAAAGTGCTTGTAACACATGTGCACACCATGAACATTCATGTGTGTATATGGGGTCGGGGGATGGTGTATGAGTAATGGCATGCACACAAATGCTAGATGGCATGTGCTTGCATATAAAGCATCACATCTATTTGATGGCGGTACAAAGTACACTTTGGGTTTGCAAGTTTGTATACACACATGAACATTTGCTATTTTTTATCTAAAGGTTCCACCATAAATTTGGGTAATTTTTTCTATAATGCATGCATCACAAGGTACATGTTGTCATGATTTACCATTTGTGTGGTAATCTCAAGAAAGAACAAGTTTTCTGCTTTCTTCTCGATTGGCATCCAAGGTCTTGATTGTCAATGACTGCGTGTGGTTTAATTTCTAACATCATCTTCTGGACACCATGGTGGTTCTGAGATTGTCGCTACAAACCTCCCAAGAGAGAGCGGAGGTCAATTGCCTAATTGCCTCCATCTCCCTTCGTCAATAGTTGGATGAACGCAGCAGCTACTTCGCTGCGGATGGAAACCGCCTGGACACTAGTCAGCTCTACAAGGCGACCACTCAATCGGGGAACAGGAGTTAGTCATATGAGTTTGTGTGGAAGAACTATGCTCCCCCAGAGTCAAGTTCTTCGGCTGATTGTTACTGCAAGAAAGAATCCAATGCAGGGTGAATCTAGCTATGAAAAACGTCCTGGGTGATGATACCTGTGAACAGTGTGGACATTCTTTAGAAGGTTGTGACCATCTCATCTTCCCCTGCCCAGTTGCTTGCTCGTTCTTGGACACATCTTGGCTAGAGCCAGATTTGTTGCCTTCAGCTAACAACCTATGGGGGATGCATCGGTCGGAGCACATTCCGCAAACACTCTTCTCCACCATGATCCTACTATGCTGTTGGCACATTTGGAACCACAGGCATGACGTGGTCTTCAGGCAACAGCAACCAAGCCTCCACAGGCTCTTGGCTGCCTATAAGGTCTCCTGCCGGCAATCGAGCTGCCACCTGCGGGTTCAAGATAGATGGGTAGTTGACAAATGGTGTGATATCTTGTAATGGCATGATGTATCTCTCTCCCCTGATATGTAATCCTTGGGGCCCGCCCCAAAACAATGTAGGTGCTATGCACCCTCCATTTACTGGTTCGCCAGAATCAATGGAAACCAATTCAGGTGGGGCTCTCACCTCTCCGTTGATGTCTTAAAAAATAATGACAAAATTTTGTTTACTAGAAACTATTTTGAAATACAAATTTGTTGTAACCATTTTTGTGATATAATTTAATTAAACTAATTATTGATCAAAAGATAATAAAGTTCTAATTCTGACATGACTTGTATTTCAGGACAGAGGGAGTATATTGTCCCACTTTGTTTCCATTGAAAAATGAATGGAGTTATAGCTTAAAATACAGATGGTGAAAAAGAATACTTTGTAACTGCTCTCAATACAAGATTAGGTATGATTATTATACGATGCATCATGTATGTCCTGCACTGAGTCCTCTACCCCACCATCCTGATCTGTATGCTTGCATGTAGCCTAGATCAAGGAAAGTGATTTGTATGCTTGCATGTAGCCAGATCAAGGAAAATGAATCGTGTGATGCATCATGCATGCCCTGCACTCGTCCTCCACTCCACCATCCTGATTTGTGTGCTTGCATGTAGCCTAAACCAAAGAAAGTGAATTGTGCCTCGCATGATGAGACTAGGCTACCAATTCGGTCTAATGGAACCATGCTATGTCGCACTGACGACACAAAGAGATACCGATAGGGCTGTGTGCTCGCCGAACCAGCCCAACCACGCGTCCCGTTCTTTTATTACGGTGCTCTCGTCCGTCCCTTTCGCAGTGCCAGCCGGATAAGGAAATGAGACGAGAGACCTGCCCTGCTCATCGTCCATTTTGTTCCCTTCCTCTCCTTCCCCAAAAACCTGCCGCATCATCCATTTTGTTCCCTTCCTCTCCTTCCCCATTTTGTTCCCTTCCTGTCGTGTTTCAAATATAGATATAGATACAGATACAGATATAGATATAGATAGAAAAGCTCAAATGAAGTTCAGTTTTTTCAGCTACTGGCCTGCATTAAACAAATCTTTAATAAAGGTTATTACTATTATACTAGAGGAAGAATATTGTCTTTATATTAGAAAAAAGAGAGGAATAAGGCTGCACATGCATGAGTTGAGATATATGCCAAAACTGGTAGGTGGGCAGATGTTGTTAGTCACCTAGAGATATAAATACACTGGAAGCCAAAGTCCAAACAAATATGTGCTTCCATTGGAATGACACATATACACACTTGTGCAAGCAGTGGACCAACTCTACAAAGATGGAACAAAGAATATGTGCCAACATATGTTATAAGACATTGCATAAGTCACAAGAAACAAAGTGATTTGTGCAATAATAAAACATTCATGACATATAAGTCCCTAATCATGAAATTGTCTAATTTTCTAGTACATGTCCTTTTCCATTCCTGACTTGCCTAAGGGCCTGTTTGGCTCCCGCCGCATATATCCCTTTGCCATAGCTCTGACGCCACCAAATGTGTGGTGCACAAAATGAGCGCTAGACTTTTGGTGAGTTTAGGTGATAAAATGCACTAGCCGGTAGTAAGAGCGTGTGGCACGCCGCATGTCTAGAAGTGAAGCAAACGATGGACTAAAGTCTGATGCAATGTGCTTAAAGTCTGGCCAGTGGTTGGAAACCACCCAAACAGGGCCTAAGCCTTCATATCGTCTTTGTGGTGGCATGTTGGTTGCCACTATCACTTTAGGATGTGTTTAGTTTGTGGATATAAGGAACGGAGTAATCTCCTACAAGAAATATTTCTTAGAGAGATGCCAGGGTGGCAACTCACTCTAGAAAATCGACCGAATGCGCTCGTTCCATTCGGACGGTGTGAGCATCGTCACCCTCTCGCATGTGCGTGCACAACTGGGACGAGCAGAGAACTGACAAGTCCATGGGCGGGCAGATCTGGTGCCACCAGAGATGGAGCCGAGGATGGGCACGGCTAGTGACGGACAGAGCCATGAGCGGTCGGATCCAGCGTCATCGCAGATGGAGCTGGGGGTGGGTGGAGCCAGCATGGTGGGGAGCCATGAGCGGCTGTCCATGGGTAAGGGAAGCTATCGTGGGTGAGGTCGGAACCGCGCGAGCCGTGGTAGTGGAGCCGGTTGGCGAGGGTGGCGCAAACCGGTAGGTGAGGTGGGTTCACTCAGGCATAGTTGCCCAATCGGGTAATAAAGGGCAACGGGCGGAGATGGCTTGCTGCTTGGGCCTCGATGACGGTGACTATTTGACCAAAAGGTGGGTCCCATGTGATGGTAGCTAACAGATCACTCATCCTATTTGTGTACATCCCCCAAACCATACAAGAAAATGGAACCATTCTATTCATTCGTCCAAACATAGATATGGAACCGTTCTATCCTTAAAATCTAGAATGAAATCATCCTGTCCTATCTTGCTCCCCAACAAAATACACCCTTAGAGTTTGTCACTTGTGATTTTAATACTCAAGTTGGATGCCACAACCTAAACCCTAATCCCGATCTCTCCTTCTCCTTTTTCAAGCGTTGGAGTGTGCTCCGACGGTGTTGTGACAAAATTGATAGAGTTGTGGAAAATTGATTGTTGCTTGTTGCCATAGGTGCAGGCGCGACAAACTAGGAATTTAGGGCATGATTCTGATAACTAGCTTGCCTCGCCTTGCTTGCCTCAGCAAGCTTTGCCTTGCCAGACCTGGCAAGCCATTTCCACTCTCTTATTTTATCAAGAAAAAACTAGCCAGCACAAGTCCCGACGTGCTCTTGTCAGGTATGTATCCAAATTACCATCATCTTTCCATATTCTTGCTTGCTGACACCACAAAGTGCTAGACAAAGTAACCAAGCATGCCCTTATTCAATAGGACTAGCCTGCTCAATGTGTCACCTTTAATCGGTGAGTTTTGAGCCCACACTTATTCCATGTTAGTCTTATGTGTTCCAGTGTAATACAAAAGGTGTATGTGGAAATTGATGTATTGCATTGCATGATTGAGATGATATTATATTAGGTCCTGTTCAGTTGATTCCCTCGTGAGGGGGATTGTAGGGGATCGAAGAGGTATTGAGGGTTATCTTGACTTGTTAGAGATTTAATCCTCTCCAATCCTTTGCAACCCCTTTCAATCCCCACCAAACCAAATAAACCCTTACATGACCTTTCCAAAATGGCATATACTCCGATATATCCCTCTGTCCCAAATATAAAACATAATTTGACTTGCAATAGTCCAATGGATACATGGTGTAAAAATATACTTTTGTCGCAACTGCTCTGAAAGTCTCAATACAAGACTAGCTAGATATGTTTATAAATAATGCATCATGCATGTCATCCACTCGTCCCCTACCCCACCGGGCGTCTTTCGCTTGCACTTGTTAAATGCGCATAGCTAGTGGCCCACTGACGGGTTGAGCATCCTCTGAAAGACATGAGGAAGGGAAAGGCAACTGGTAACTGATTTGGATAGGAATGCCTTCATGGTAACTGATTTGTATAGGAATGCCTTCATGTATAGGAATGCCAAGGAAAGTCAAACCTGCCTCGCGTGACGAGACTACGCGACATGTCCGATCTCTAATGAACCGCGCTGTGTCGACACCGATGGAATATAGTAGAATATAGAAAGCTCAGATGGCGTTCAGTTTTTCGGTTGCCGGCCTGCATGTCACAAATCTTTTTATTAACATAATATTCTACTAGAGGAATAAAGCTCCTTTATATCTAAGAAAAAGAGATCAAGGAATATAAAGCTGCACACGCATGAGTTAGAGACATGCCAAAACTGATATGTGGTTGCTTAGAGAGATACAATCGAATCCAATGGATACATGCTTTCTTTGCGACGACACATATACACAATTGCGTAAGCAGTGGACCACTCTTCGCAGATGGAACAGAAAACATGTTCCAACATAAGACATTGCGTAAGTAACTAGAGATATAAAGTGGTGTGTGCAATAATATAATATTTCATATGAGAGAGGGAAAGAGATAGAGAGGGAGCACAAAATAATGGTAACGTATCAGACAAAAAAATGCACATCGTTTTGCTCTCAGTGGGCACACCGATTGTAGTAGTATTATCACAGGCGGGTTTAGACATTGAGCTAATATTTGCAATGTTATTCTGGGTAAATTTTGGCAATAAAATCACATATCTCACAACTTATGCCACCTTATTTCGATTTCTTATGATGAGGGGTAGAGCCAACAAAAAATCCATATTAGGCTGCCAGATAGTTATACCATGGTTCTAAAAATTTAAATTTATTAATATATTATAAAAAATTAAATTTATAGTATTATTATTTATATGGTAAAAATTCTATCTACACTATGTTGATGTAGTATAGTGGAGGGCTTGTCCCTTCTCAGGCGCCCCTCCCTGTCTCTACCCCTGCCTGGCTTAATATAAATACATGGTCCATTCTTATTAGCCCCTTCTCTTCTCATCAGTCCACTGTTGTCCCTCATCAGTCCACAAACAACAGTGAGTGCCCCAATAGTGTAAGCCATGCTGAACGACTCGCGCGCTGCGTTCCCAGACAGGATACGGGCCTTAGTCGTCGACAACGATGCAAGGTTTCTTAAATCGGCTTGCTTGATGCTTTCTCTCCTAAACTTCCGAGGTATTGTGGCCTTCTTCTCCCTTGTTTTCCTCAAATTCAGATGCACTTGTAGAGTACATGTGTGATTCGTGTTTGGCTGGAAAGTTTTTTTTGAACAAGATCCGCATACAGTGTTCTGTGTGATCCAGCTCGTTGGGTATGTTTGAGAGCAAACTATGTTTTGCGCATGCATAGTGATTATGTTTTCATCAGATCTGCTTGACTAGTTTACTTTCATGTCTGAGCTTGCTATATCTCAATGTTTCTGCGAGGTCCAAAAGAGGAAGATGTTTCCTTTAACATGTATGGATGGAAGTTCTTAGAAGTGCTATGTGATGCTGCTATAATATTCTATTCATTAGTTGTTCATGTTTTCTTCTAGGATATGAAGGTAGATCACATTTTATTAGACCAAGTTTCTTATGATACTCCTTAGCATGATCTTCCTTGTTTACCCAAGGAAAGTTTTTTTTTATGAAATTCAAATCAAAGTCGCGCGGGAACGCTCTTCACGCCAGTTTTCTTAAATATTTTACCGTTACCTTTTCAAGAAAATTATTTTTTATGAAATTCAAATCAAAATCATGCGCGATCGCTCTTTGCGCCAATTTTCTTAAATATTTTACAGTTACCTTTTCAAGAAAATTACTTTTTTATGAAATTCAAATCAAAATCACACGGGATCGCTCTTCGCGCCAATTTTCTTAAATATTTAACCGTTACCTTTTTAAGAAAATTACTTATCTATTATTGTAGTTTTCATTACTACATTTAATTGTATGTGTTGTTTTTGTGCCTACTCCAACTTTTATTCAATATAATCTTTTCTTTGTCTAGCATAATTATACTCCCGAACTTATTTGTAGACTATTCTTGTTTTCTTCTAGGATATGAATGTTAGATCAAGTTTCCTACCATACCCCTGACCTTTTTTTGGGGGTGGGGTGGGGGGTGGTGAGAGGGTGTGTGGGGGTGGTGGGTGAGAAGACATAATCTTTGTTCGGGGAAACTTAATTATAGGTGTTCTCAATAAGTAGCCTACTGTTTTTTTTTGGAAACTCAGCAAGGGAATTGCTGAGCAAATTTATTAGAAAGCAAACGGAGAACACCAAAAGTAAAGAAATAGAGAAACAAAAAAAAAGTACCACACACTGTATATGTTACTCACTTCACTTGTCTCTCTTTGCAGTGGCTACATGCGAGAGCCCAGCGTTGGCGGTTAAGCTCCTCATCGGAAGACTCAAAGACGGCGATGTTGTCTTCATCGACGCTTTGAGAGCCGCAACCTGTGGCTTCGACTTCCGTGGAATCGTGGAGCGCCATCTGTTCACCCCAGTCATCTACTGTAAGCACTGCACGCACCGTGCGTTGCATGAGGATCGATCGATCATGCAGCGAAACAAGAACAGGATATTCATTTTGCTTTGTGTGGAATGCAGTCTTCTCTTTCGACTACAAGGTCGCCGGCGACGTGGCTGAGGCTCTGCGACGCACTGTTTGGGCTGCTACGTACGTAATCAAGAAGCCCCTCGATGCCGGCGACCTCTGCAGGCTGTGGAGGATCATCCAGTGGTCCAAGGTTTTGCTGCGGCGCGGGGAAAACACATTGCCGTGGCTGGAATGGCCTCGCGGCAACCAAGCGCTCCCCGCCCGCGTCGAAGCACTTTTGCCCAGCTCCTCTACCTTTGAAGACCAAGGGGAGGAGGAGGACGACGGCTGCGACCTTTTCAAGGTGGTGAGGGCAGGAAGAGGCAGGAGGAGGAAGTTGGGTGATAGCCACGACGGCGGCTCCTCCGTCAGCGGCCGCGGCGGCGTTGCAGGTTAGTAAACCTTTATTTTGATTCTTATATTAATGGGCTGCAACATAAGATAGTTTAACCATGCCATGCATCTCTCCCTGTTTGTCCCTTGTCCCTTGACAGTAGGAGGCCAACCAACAAGGAGACTGGCGGAGCAAATGAACATGACAGAAGGGCAGGAGAGCGATGACGACGACGTGGTTCCAAGCCACCAACAGGTGCCAGTTTGATCCAAAATTATCGTTTTGTCCATTCGTACCTGCATATTTCCTTTTCCACATTACCATATTTTGACAGTCACCGCTGAAATTTGGTACTGCTGAAACCAACTCGGATCTTCTAGTAAACTTCCTTTTGGTACTGCTGATATACTACAACATTCTGACCATCCAAAATAATATGTAACATTCTGACAACCCATATTTGGTACTGCTCATATACTACAACATTCTGACAGTCACTGCTGAAATTTGAAAACTCATTCGGTGACGCAATCATCGTATATGGCATCGTTTAGTAAACTTTAACTCCGTGACACAAGAATATCTCCAAGTATCTCCTGCTACTGAGGAATGAGGCCATTCTACATGCGTTAATTATAGTTTACAACAACCAACTGCTAGCAATCGTACATATAGAAATCGTTTTGTAGATTACTTTGACTCAGTGATGCAAGACTATCTCCCAGTATCTCCTGCTACTACTGTTAACTCAGAGTGTTTGGTTGGAGGAATCAACCTATTATAGATGGGGTGATGATGCATCTTGAGTCAATTATTTCTCAAATTAGTGGAATGACTTCGTTCCTCGTACTAGTATTATTAATTACTAGCCTGTGATGAGGAGAATGAGTGATGATGGATCCTTTCATTCTATTATACAAACCAAATAAAAGACTAAAAGGTGATACAATAATGCAATATTTTTGTAGTATTACTAACGTTGACTATAGTATTACTTTTGTATGTGTTTATTGAGTTGCCTCTCATATGGATATGTATGGAAGTAATTATATATTTTTTATGGTTCTGAGTAATCAAATGCTACATTTAAAAGGACAAACTAAAAGAGATGGCTCGTAATTTGTTTTATAGCCAAACAATGACGAAATCGCATGTGAATAAAAACAAAAAATCAGGTAATACGTGAGATATTGAAGTGAAACAATTTGTCTAATCAGTTCTTGTTCGATCTCAAACTTGATGCTTTACTGCTATATAAGTATATACCATACAGTCACTAGCTTGCCAAAATTTCTTAGCATATATATATACTTTATTTGGCAAATTCAACATTTATTTCTTACTCAAGTATATATATTCATGTTGTATATTTCTTCCATTTGTAGTCTGCACAGAACCGAGGAGTCCAAGCCATGGGTATCCAGAACCAGCAGCATGGCCGGTCTATGTTCATGCAACCCGTCCCCCAGATGCTTAACATGCCACGCAACAACCCCATGATCTCCGCGGACGCTGCCGGGCCAAGCAGCAGCAATGCCACAGCCTTCGCCGGCGCCAACAACATCTCCGCCGCCCCAGCACCGCTGCCAGCGTACCAAGCACCAGCACGAGCAAGATCAACATCACTGGCACCGCATGTGGTGTACTCAGCACAAGCGCCAGCGCCAAAACTGCCTCCACCAGTGTATCAGCAGCAGCAACCCGTGGCCCTCTACAACTTCGGCAAGATGGTCGCACCACCGGGGGCGGTAACAACCATGGTCGCCACCAGTGGACACCAGCCACAGTACACCCTCAACCAGCAGCAGGACATGTTTGCGCCACGGAGGCAAGGCAGCTGGATGGGGCATCGTCGTGAGACCGGACCCATTATGCTTTCCTTCCAGCAGACACCGGCTGCTGATCCTTTCACGCCTATGGCTGGTGGTGACACCACATTTGGAGCTTCACTTGCAGGTGCTACAGATGCAGGAGCGTACGGGGACGACACTGCCGTGGCACACCTTCAGTCCCCGAGCGTTGGTGCTCAACCAGCTGATAGCTTTGATGATGTGCTCCGAGCCATGATGGAGATGAATGACGCGTTCCAGAGGTCCTACTATGCCAACTGTAGTGCTGAAGCACACAAGGCCCTGGCTACAGACGAGTTAGCGGCTATGCAAGCAGCACTCGGCAGCGGCAGCTGCAGCAACAACAACGCTGGATCATTCATGGTGATGGATGTGAATGGCGGCAATAGTGCATCATTCCTGGCGCCTCAAGATCCTGCAGTGTCAACTGGGAATCAGGTGGAGCTGGGAGCACCGGACATCTGTGGATCACTAGTGGAGTCTCCAGGGCCTAGTGCAATGTTCAATGGGAATGGTGACAAGGCAGCAATGTTTCCTTCTGACTAGTACGATGAGAACGCCATGTTATCTCTGAATGCTCTTTGGAATTTCGACGACGACGTCCCGATGCACCCTGAAGGCCAGCAGGTTGCTGCAGCTGATAGCACCACCGCCACCAACGCTACAGGAATCATGTCAAATGGCGGGGAAAGTGGTGGTTTGGGACCGAACTGGAACATGGGAGCGGCTGTAGACGACGGTGTTGATATGTTGGAAGAGTACTTAGTGGACCACAATGCCTCTGATTTCCTGCTCCCACAAGACATGAACAATGGCCACCAGTAGTTGGTGGTGAAGAGATGACCAGTAACCTAAGAGAGTATAAGAGTTCAAGAGAGGAAGACAATTACTCTCCCAATCAATTCAGATTCATAATGTCTAGGTCTCCTGCCGGCAATCGAGTTGCCGCCTGTGGGTTCAAGATAGATGGGTAGTTGACAAATGGTGTGATATCTTTGTAATGGCATGATCTATCTCTCTCCCCCGATAAGTAATGCTTGGCGCCTGCCCCATAACAACGTAGGTGCTATGCACCCTCCATCTATCTACCGGTTCGCTGGAATCAACGGAAAACTATTTAGGTGGAGCTCTCACCACTCCTTTGATGTCTTAAAAGTAATAACAAAAGTTTGATTACTAGAAACTATTTTGAAATACAGATTTGTTGTAATCATTTTTGTGATATAATTTAATTAAACTAATTGTTGATCAAAAGATAACAAAGTTCTAATTCTGATGTTACTTGTATTTCAAGATGGAGGGAGTATATTGTCCCGCTTTGTTTCCATTGAAAAATGAATGGAGTTATAGCTTAAAATACAGATGTGAAAAGGAATACTTTGTAACTGCTCTCAATACAAGACTAGATATGCTTATACAATGCATCATGTATGTCCTGCACTAAGTCCTCTGCCCCACCGTCCTGATCTGTATGCTTGCATGTAGCCTAGATCATGGAAAGTGATTTGTATGCTTGCATGTAGCCTAGATCATGGAAAGTGATTTGTATGCTTGCATGTAGCCTAGATCAAGGAAAATGAATCGTGTGATGTATCATGCCTGCCTTGCACCCGTCCTCCACTCCACCATCCTGATTTGTGTGCTTGCATGTAGCCTAGACCAAAGAAAGTGAATCATGCCTCGCATGATGAGACTAGGCTACCCGTTTGGTCTAATGGAACTGCGCTATGACGCACCGACGACACAAAGAGATATCAATAATGTTGTTTGCTCACCGAACCAGCCCAACCGCGTCCCATTCTTTTATTACGGTGCTCTTGTCCGTCCCTTTCGCTGCACCAGCCGAATAAGGAAATGAGACGAGAGACCTGCCCTGCTCATCGTCCATTTTGTTCCCTTCCTCTCCATCCCCCAAAACCTGCTGCCACCACCTCGACCGCTCAAGTCCCCACACCCACTGGACCTCCCTTGCCATTGTTCCTGCTCCGTTGTCTGCCCTGCCTAACAATGCGCACACCACTGTGCCCACACATGGGGACAGCTTCCTCAGCCGTCAGCTGGCCACCAAGGCCACCGCATGTGTGCTCGCGCCCGACAACACCGATAGGAGCAGCCGGCGCAAGGAGAAGTGCCGAGCCCTGGTGCAGAAGCCCTCCAGCCTCGCCTCCTGCTACGGCTGCGGCGCCCCACTATAGACGATGGAGGAGGCCACACCAGGATAGATCGCATGTTGCAAGCATATGTTTCAAGTGTTTCAGGCGTTTTAGAGGTATGTTGCAATGTTTTTAGATGTTTCAAGCACGAGGGGTCGGGTGTCGTGTGGGGTTGGGTGGGCACAGATACCACGTGGGGTTGGGCGGTAGGCGGAGTGTAGGCACGGTTGTCCGTCCAGACGTCCGGGCGCTAGCACTGCCGAAGAGTAGATATAGATATAGATATAGATATAGATATAGATAGAAAAGCTCAAATGAAGTTCCCTTTTTTGGGCTGCTGGCCTGCATTAAACAAATCTTTAATAAAGGTTATTACTATTCTACTAAAGGAATAATATTGTCTTTATATTAGAAAAAGAGAGGAATAAGGCTGCACATGCATGAGTTGAGATATGCCAAAACTGGTAGGTGGGCAGATGTTGTTAGTCACCTAGAGATAAATACACTCGAATCCAAAGTCCAAACGAATATGTGCTTCCATTGGAATGACACACACACACACACACACACACACACACACACACACACACACACACACACACACACACTTGCATAAGAAGTGGACCAACTCTACAAAGATGGAACAAACAATATGTGCCAACATATGTTATAAGACATTGCATAAGTCACTAGAAACAAAGTGATTTGTGCAATAATAAAACATTCATGACTTATAAGTCCCTAATCATGAAATTGTCTAATTTTCTAGTACATGTCCTTTTCCATTCCTAACTTGCCTAAGGGCCTGTTTGGCTCCTGTCGCATATCCCTTTGCCATAGCTTTGATGCCACCAAATGTGCAGTGCACAAAACGATTGCTAGACTTTTGGTGAGTTTAGGTGATCAAATGCACTAGCCGGTAGTAAGAGCGTGTGGCACACGCCGCATGTCTAGAAATGAAGCAAACGATGGACTGTAGTCTGTTGCAATGTGCTTAGAGTCCGGCCAGTGGTTGGATACCATCCAAACAAGGCCTAAGCCTTCATATTGTCTTTGTGGTCATGATTCTTATAACTAGCCTGCCTCGCCTTGCTTGCCTGAGCAAGCTTTGCCTTGCCAGACCGTGCAAGCCATTTCCACTCTTATTTTATCAAGAGAAAACTAGCCAGCACAAGTCCTGAGGTGCTCTTGTCAGATATATATCCAAACTAGCATTATCTTTCCATATTCAAGCTTGCTGACACTACAAAGTACTAGACAGAGTAACCCTTATTCAATAGGACTAGCCTGTTCAACGTGTCACCTTTAATCGGTGAGTTTTGAGCCCATACTTATTCCATGTTAGTCTTATGTGTTCCAGTGTAATACAAAAGGTTTATGTGTAAAATGATATATTGCATTGCATGATTGAGATGATATTATATTAGGTCTTGTTCGGTTGATTCCCTGGGTGGTGGGAATTAGGGGATTAAAGAGGTATTGAGGGTGATTTTGACTTGTTAGATGTTGGGACAAGCGTCCCAAACAGGGTTGACAGGTGGAGGCTCCTTGGTGAATGCTAGCTAGAGAAGGTCCCTTGGTGAAGGCTGACAGGAGAAGGCCGATGGGAGAAGGCCTGTAGGAGAAGGTCTCCCGGAGATGGCCGACAGGAGAAGGTCTTCCTGAGAAGGCCGATGGGAGAAGGCCTCCCAGCGAAGGCCAGCGGGAGAAGGTCTCCCGGAGATGGCTAATGGGAGAAGGCCTCTCACCGAAGGCCGGCGGGAGAAGGTCTCCCAAAGAAGGCTTGTAACACCCCGGTGTTACTCAAGCATTAGCATTGCAAATCATACTCGTGACACATCATTGCATTCATGATCATATGTGAAATT
This sequence comes from Saccharum hybrid cultivar R570, assembly GCA_038087645.1. NCBI lineage: Eukaryota > Viridiplantae > Streptophyta > Magnoliopsida > Poales > Poaceae > Saccharum > Saccharum hybrid cultivar. Next base: position 39,801,902 of record JAQSUU010000637.1, on the reverse strand, counting down.
AGAGTGCACTTTTAGTTAAAACATTTTGTGGGACAATTGTTGCATATCATGTTTATAATTGATTTACCCTAATTATGTTGGTTAGACTAATGAAACATGGGTAGTTATAATTTTTAAATCACCTAGAACTATTTAGTGCAATTTTTGAAGCACCTTGATAATAAAAGTTTTGTCAAAAATTTGCTTTTAAAAATATTATTAGAAAATGGTCAAAAACCCTCCATATTTAGCTTTTATTCTCTAATTCAAAATCTGTGGGGATTTTGGAGTTGGCCCTTTAATAAAAGTTGTAGAGAATTAAATTATAAGCAACTTTCATTTTTGGGCCATTTTCAGAAAAAGTCATCTTCTTGCTCAAATTTGAATTTTAAAACTGTGAATTGAATTTATTTGAAAATTCTCTGGAAAATAAAATTGAAAAACGGGTTTTCGGTTTTAGTGGGCCGGCGCCTCGCTTTCGGCCCGCAGCCGCAAGCCGGCCCAGCCCACCTCGCGCTCGCACGCCCGCGCGCCCGCGCGCGCGTCGCGGTCCACTAGACCGAGCTCACGCCGCGCACCGCGCCCCGCCTGCGTGCTCTCGCCAACCCGCGAGCGCGCATCGCCGTGTGGCCGCGCCGCACCGGCGGCCGTGGACGGTGGCTGACCGCCCGGTCGGAGCCCCCACACCTGGACGGGAATGCGTCCAGGGATGCTCCCGACCGCGTCTTAACCCCCGCGCCCGCTCCTTCCTCCCCCACGCGCTCTCCATTTCCGAACGCAGCTCCCCCCTCTGCCACCGCAGCCGCCATCGCCGGCATTGCCGTTTTGGCCACACTAGCTCACCGCAAGCAGCTCCATCTCGCCTTGAGCTTCCCCTCCCTCTGGCGCAGCCCGCGCTCACCTCAACCGGCCGTGGTAAGCCTCCCCTCCGCGTGAATTGCTCGTCGGAGTTCCGACCGAGCTCACCGGAGTTGTCCGCTCCGTGGAACGCACCCCTCCGCTCCACCTCACTCCTTTCCAGCGCGCGCATTTTGTTCGCCTTGGCTCACCGATGCTCGAGCACCCTTTCTCTTCCCGTTCCCTGGCCGGAGTTGGCCGGCCGGCGATCACCCGCGCCACCGCTCCGCCATGAACGGCGGTGACCGGTCCTCCGAGCTCCGCTGGCCACCCCGTGTATACCATTCGGTTCACAATCATGAGGTGATTCGCGTGATGCCTCTGGCTTGGCCGGAAACCTCGCCGTCGGCGAGCTATGGACGCCGGCGTCTCCCTCTTCCTCTCTGTGTCTGACGTGTGGGACCACGGGCCCACCTGTCGGTCTCATGTTTGCTCTCTATGTTCAGTTTGTGGGTGCACGTAGCGCTAAACGGTCGGATTTCAAAAGGGATTTAAATAAATGTTTTCCAGAAAATGAGAAAAAGGGTTTCTAAAATCCATAACTTGCTCATTTTAGCTCCAAAAATTGTGAAATAAATTCCTATGGACTTCTTAGGACCAGATCTACAATCTAAAAATGTTGCATGTAAATATTGTAATACTTTTCTGTAGGGTTTTTATTTAATCATTGAAATTGTTGTTTTCTTATTAAATAGGTAGTAAATCATAGAAAACTCAGAAAAATATGGTTTAAATTTTGTTAATCTTTTTGTGCAATGTACTTTCTAGGAAAAATATGTACCATGCATGTTCTGTAGAAAAATTCTTATGTGCAGTTCAAGTGCTTTTTATTGCTAATATTTGTTATTTTTGTTAGAGAGAAAAATATGAATAAAACATGCAAGTGCTAATTTTTATACAGTGATTCTTTACTGTGTAGAATCTAGGAAAAATGATAAATCTGTTGTTTGATACTTTTCATAGTATAAAGTATTTTTATGCTCATTTTTAGGCCCTAGATTGTTATTTTTGTGTAGGCAATTCTAGTACTCAAAATACAATAAAATTTTTGTGACATGCTGATGTACATGATAGTAATCCACTGTAATTTTATCAGATTTTTCCAGGTTACCAAAATAAGTGTTGCTGTTCAAACATAGTGTCAACTAGGGTTTAAGTTAGCCTTTTTAATGCAAGATTAGTTAATAAATTTTGCTTTGATGTATCTTTGAAGCATCTTAAAGTGCTGGAGTGACTTTGAATGGTAGTGAATGTTTATAGTAGTTTATGAGTACATGTTCTTGGATGATGTAGACTACCTTGTAGAAGAGTTGTAATTCCACTTAATCCAAATAAAGTAAACATGTGCATCTACATCTTATTCATCATTATCATCTCATGTCATCTCTGCAATGCACCTAGGCATGAGCACTTATACATCTGCATCATACAGGATCGCAGGAAGTAACCCCGGTAGCAGTTCACGAGGAGCCGGAAGAGTAGTCCGAGGTGCCAGAGCAGGAGGTGCCCGAAGCCGACGAGGAGGTCGGTGAGGATCTTCCAGAGTGCCCAGACCATCGTCTGAGCTCTTTCGAAAGAGGCAAGCCCCGGAGCATTTCTCTCCCGGTTTGCAAATATTTTATTAAATGCTTTAATTAATTGGTGCATTACGTTTAGGAGTTGTTTGCAACCGTTGCTGCATTATACCTTATTTACCCTTGCTCTACCATATCCTTGTTACCTTGGTATTCGCAGTCAAGAAATGCTTAGCTTGCTTAGACCGGTAGAAGTCGGGTGATTTCCTGTCACCTGCGAGCTATAGGTGGTTATCTGGATCTGTTTGGGAAAAGTATGTCATACGGGAATAACTAAGTGTCGAATTGAATTTGAGACCGGACGGAGACTTGCAGGGTTTTGGACTGTAGTGTTTTCCGTCTGTGTCGATTAAGGACCGACCGTTGTTGGGCCTCAAGTCATGTTGAACGCATGCCTCACATTTAGCTAGCCGAATAATGTACCTTTCGACCGCGAAGCTGAGAGATTATTCGGGCCGAGTGGATTGCCCGCAACGCACTGTACTGGAGCAGTAGTGGCTGGATACGGGGGCGCGATGATAAGGCCAAAGAGCAGTCGGGAGGCCCCCGGGTACATGTGGTTCCTGTCAAACTCGCGACTTTACCTGAATGGTTGACTCGGTGACCAATACCTCACTTTAGCGGGTGAGTGAGGTTTGTGTGAGGAATAAATTACCAGCTGGTTAATAATCGATTCGAATCGCCATCGTTCACTGGATAGTGAACACTTGACTTGAGCTACTTCATCGTAGTAATATTGATGGAACACTTGGACAGTTATGTGGAACATGACATGATGAAGGTTGTTAATGATCAATAGTTTTACTTACCTGCTTAATTACATGTTACTCTAGTACAGGTGCAAATATAGTTGACAGGTTAATAAAGATTTAACTTGATGCAAGCTTTTGGAAAAGATTCGTTAACAATAATCATGCCTTTTCGCAAATGAGTCAGCTATTCCACCATAAAGCCTGTCATGATCCTTGGTGTCATTTTATTTTCGGTTATGTCGGGTAAGTCTAGCTGAGTACCTTCTCGTACTCAGAGCTTTGTTCGCACTTGTTGCAGATAGGTAGATGTATTACGGTGTTGACATCGTTTTTAGCACATGTCAAGATGATCAGGAAGGGCTAATCAACAGAGGAAAAGATTACCGTATGGATTGATAGCCAAGGAGAATAAGTTTGTTTTTGAGTGGTGGCAGCGTATGGATTTAATTTGAAGACTGCTGCCGATGAGACAGGGAATGTACCGATGAAGGAGGGTATGAAGATTGCTGCCGATGAAATAGGGAATGTACCGATGGAAGGAACTCGAAGGCTGCTGCCGATGGAACAGGGACTGTACCGTTGAAAAGGAAGTCGATGAGAATACCATCGTGATTGAGGCGGACTATGGAATAAAATAGGAGATAATTTCCTTGTTTACGTTTAGTAGAGTCTGAGTTGTATCAAAGTCATGTTTTTCCTTAGATTTGGATTTAATGTCCTAGTCGTATTTGGTTACGTTTCTATAGATCAGGATATAAATATAGAGTGAAGGGCAATGTAATAAAGATGAATCAATACATAAAAAAAACAGCTTTTACTCTTATTTACATCTACTTTCGGCGACTTCGTCAATTTGCATATTTTTCCTTTTTACGAGTTCTCATCGATTCGGCGAGTTGCATTGCTCTAAGTGCAATCTTCGATGATCCTCGAGTTCCGCGTGAGTACCTCTTGGCCGTGACATCCGGGCGTATCGCTGTTGTCAGGACCAAAGTGCTCGTATCTTCGTCCTTGTCGATTAACAGGTCAAATCGACTGGCACGCTTTGGATATCGATTTCGGGTATTAGCCCTTTGTGTTTGCAGATTTACTTTTGCATCAACACATCTTTTGGCACGCTCGGTGGGACAGATCTAGTCAAGATGCCTAATCATGAGATCGATGCTGGGAATATCATCGCAGTAACGGAAGAAGATCTTAAGGACGATCAGAAGCAGGCTATGGAGAGGGCTATTGAAGAATACAGACAGCTTTGCTTGAAGTCATTCAGCTTGAACAAAAGTGGACAAGTCATCCAGAAGCAGGACTTGCCGTTGCCTCGGCAGGTTACCTTTGATCCTAATCCGGGTAAACTTCAAGAGATGGTTAATTCTGCGGTGAATCATGCTTTAATTAATCACTCCAATGTGCTGTCCAATACTGTTCATAATGCTGTGATTCGAACTTTCAAAGAAGGGCAAGCGTCACCCTGTTACGTTGGGCCTGCTTATCATCAACCAGAAGCAGCATCTGCTGTTGCTCCATCGGCTCCTCCAGCCGTTGTGGGTATAGAGATTTCTTCTCCTCCAGTATCAGCAGGTTTATCTAACGTACAGTCTACTCCGGTGCGTCCGGATTCAGCATTATCAGGACGAGTTCAGCTTGGTACAGATCTATCAGCATCAGCTTTATCAGGTCCTATACCACAGAATAATCAAACTCCTGCTAATTGGTGGGGATATGGTATGCCTCCGGAGCCATCTACTTTCAATCACGGAATATCTCAAGTGTTTGATGCAGCGGGAAAAACTCCTATGCCATCGGCTGGTTTGCCGATAGCTCAAGCGCCTCAATATACTACAACTACTGTACAACCGAGTCTGGGAGGTTTTCAGGCGTCTCTGGGTCAAACATCTAGTTCGAGTCCATCGGCAAATTTGTTACCGATGCAGCAGAAGGCTCCTATTGCCAGTCAACCTGGAGTCCAGGTTATACCTCAAGTTGGATGTAATTATCCAGCAATGCCAACAAGCTACCAGCCATCGGCAAACTTTGTGCCGATGAATACTAATAATTGGTTAGGGCAGTTTCCTACTCAACATACAGTTCAGCCAAATCAGCAAGCCACAGGTGTTCATCAGGGTCACATGCATGCTGGTTTTCAGAATCAAGCATCGACAGCTCAGCCGATGAACCCTTTTCAGCAGGTTAATGGACCACAGATAGTAGCAAATGTGCCAATTGTTGGAGATCGTGGGCCACAAAGGTATGCAGAAGGGTATCAGCAAATACCTCCAGTGGAGATTCAACAGTATCGTCAGCAAGATACCGATGCTTTTTGGGCCGATAAGATAGCAGAAATTATGAGGGATCAGTTTGGGATCAAGCCCAAAGTTAATACCTATTCTTATCGGACTCCGTATCCTCCGGCATATGATTTAATTCCTCTCCCAAATCGTTACAAGGTGCTAGACTTCACTAAATTTTCTGGGCAAGACGATACATCAACCATGGAGCATGTTAATCGTTTTATTATTCAATGTGGAGAGGCAGCTTGTAGAGATGAATTGAGAGTTCATCTGTTCTCATCATCTCTATCTGGATCAGCATTTACATGGTTTATTTCACTACCGCCAAATTCTATTATCACATGGGCTGATCTAGAAAAACAATTTCATAAGTATTTCTTTACTGGAGTTCATGAAAAGAAGCTTACCGATTTGGTAAAGATGAAACAGCGCAATGATGAATCGGTAGAAGGCTTTGTGCAAAGGCTACGAGATGTAAAGAACAAATGTTATAGCCTAGTATTGGATGATCGGCAGCTTGCCGATTTAGCCTTTCAGGGATTGTTACCACATCTTAAGGACAGATATGCTTCTCAGGAGTTCGAAAGCCTAAGTCATCTAGTGCAAAGGATTTCTGATCAAGACACTAGGGTTTTTGAACCTAAAAGAAATTGGAACAAGAAAGTTTCATTTGTTGAAGAGGCAGAAGGTTCTGATTCAGATGATGAACCAGTTATCGGTTTGGCGGAGTGGGTTAAGAATAAGAAGCCGATATCTTGTCCCTTTGGTCACAAAGAGCCAGAAAAGTTTACTTTTGATGTCACCAAAGCCGATAAGATATTTGATCTTTTGCTTCAGGAGGGCCAGATTAAATTGTCACCTAATCATGTGATCCCATCAGCAGAAGAGTTGAAACATATGCTGTATTGCAAGTGGCATAATGCAACTTCACACAGTACCAATGAGTGCAAAGTATTTAGACAACAATTGCAGTTAGCTATTGAGTCTGGCAGAATAAAATTTGGCAATTCCAAGATTCAAAAGCCGATGAAAATTGATCAACATCCTTTTCCAGCAAATATGTTGGATGCTGAAGGGAAAATTAAGGTGTTGACATCGGAAACTGCTGAAAAGAATGCATCAGTAGACCCCCAACATCGGATAACTACCGATGATGCAAAAGGTAAGGGGCTATTGACGGAAAGTGGCGGTTCTGGGAGGCCTCCTCGATCTGGCATCGTGATTACTCATCGAAGACAACAAGAAGGCTGGCGTCAGCGAAGGGACTGGTATCGACGACAACAAGAGGAAAGGCGTCAAGAAGAGTGGAATCGGCATAAGGATCATTGGAATTGTCCGTTTTTTATTCATTGTTGGGAGGAAGGTATTAAGTTACCTACTGTTGAAGATTGTCCAGAGTGCAATGGTTATTATGGAGTTAATCATCCTGTAAGAAGGTTTCAATCTGGTAATCAAGGCTTGCTCATTAATGAGCCGATCAGAGGGAGAGCATCAGTACATGATCGGCTGGGGGGCAGGCTCAATGTACATGAAAGGCTTGGTAAACGCGTTGCATATTTTCCGAGAAACCAAGAGGAACTTGAAGAGATGGCAAATGCAAGAGTCCCTGATGAAGAAATATTTTACAGGGATCCTAATATACGTCGTGTGGAGATAACTAGGACTTATCAGCCAGTATGGAAAACTAAGCTTCCTCAATGGTGTCCAGAGGGTTTGACAAAGACACAAAAAAGAAAAATGCAGCGAGAGCGTCAAAAAGATTTATATCAAGAAGAAAGTCCCTCCAACGAGAGATCTGGTAACCAGCAGTGGCAGATAAGGCACAAAAATAAAGGTCCATCGGCGGATGTCAATATGGTGTTTATGTTGCCAATGGAATTTTTGGCTCTGTCTGATAGTAAAGAAGAGGTTGTTTCCTCTGACCAAGTAGCTCAATTAACGCTAGATCCAATGATGGCTGTTTTTGAGAAGCCTGCCGATGATGAGAGGCAACACCTCAAGGCTTTGTTTGTAAAAGGCAGAGTTGATGGGCAGCCTGTATCTAAGATACTTATTGATGGAGGAGCTGCAATTAATATTATGCCTTATGTGATGTATCGGAAGCTTGGTAAGGGAGATCAAGACTTAACTAAGACCGATATGATGCTAAAGGATTTTGAAGGCAATGTATCACCAGCTAAAGGGGCAGTATGTGTTGAGTTGACCATCGGTAGTAAAACCTTACCGACAACTTTCTTTGTTATTAATGGCAAGGGTGCATATAATCTGCTCTTGGGAAGGGATTGGATTCATGCTAATTGCTGTGTTCCTTCTACAATGCATCAAAGTCTGGTACAATGGATTGGAGATAAGATTGAAGTTGTTCCTGGTGACTCTTCTTATATCATCGCATCGGTAGAATCAGACACTTATGAGCGAACCAAGTGCATATCAGGAGAAGCCTGGGAAAAAGAGTTCCTCACGATTGCCGATTACAAAATTCTACCGATCCAAGCAGTCGGTTCTGAAGAAGAGTTTTAATGGATAGATTTGCCGATGATGGAAAATTAGGTCAAGGATTTACATCGGCAGATGATTTAATAGAAGTAGATATTGGTGAAGGCGATAGGCCAAGGCCTACTTTTATTAGCTCTAAGTTAAATTCCAAGTGTAAATAGCAACTAGTTGATTTGTTAAAGGAATATAAAGATTGTTTTGCTTGGGATTATACTGAAATGCCTGGATTAGACCGATCTATAGTTGAACATCGGTTGCCTATTAAATCTGGATTTCGGCCACATCAGCAGCCGGCTCGCCGATGCAATCCTAATATACTTCCTGATATTAAGGCCGAAATAACCAAATTAATTGAGGCAAAGTTTATTCGGCAGTGTCGATATGCAGAGTGGATTTCTAATGTGGTTCCTGTATATAAGAAAAATGGGAAACTTCGTGTTTGTATTGATTTTAGGAATCTCAATAAGGCCACACCAATGGATGGTTACCCAATGCCGATTGCTGATTTGTTGATTGATGCTGCAGCAGGGCATCAGATTATTAGTTTCATGGATGGTAATGCAGGTTATAATCAAATATTCATGGCTGAAGAAGATGTTTCCAAGACTGCTTTTAGGTGTCCAGGTCATGTGGGATTGTTTGAGTGGATAGTTATGACATTTGGGTTGAAAAATGCCGGTGCTACTTATCAAAGAGCTATGAATTTTATTTTCCATGAATATATCGGTACGTTGGTAGAAATCTACATTGATGACATAGTGATTAAGTCTGGAGACATCACAAAGCATCTAACCGATCTACGGAAGATATTGGAGTGCACAAGAAAACATGGGTTAAAGATGAATCCCAATAAATGTGCATTTGGTGTATCGGCAGGACAATTCTTGGGTTTTATGGTGCATCAGTGGGGCATTGAAATTAGTAGAAAATCTATTGAGGCAATCAACAAGGTTGTTGCTCCTGCCGATAAAACTGAATTACAGTCCTTGATCGGTAAGATTAATTTCATCAGAAGATTTATATCTAATCTGTCGGGTAAGATCAAGGCTTTCAGTCCATTATTGAAATTGAAAGCCGATCAGGAATTTAAATGGGGGGATGAACAGCAATTAGCCTTAGATCAGATTAAGAGTTATTTAACAAATCCTCCAGTGTTAGTTCCACCCCAACATGGAAAGCCTTTCAGATTGTATTTGTCAACTGAGGATACTGTTATCGGTTCAGCTCTTATTCAAGAATTTGAAGGAAAGGAGCGTGTTATCTATTATTTAAGCAGACGGTTAATAGATGCTGAGACCAGGTATTCGGCCATTGAGAAATTATGCTTATGCTTATACTTCTCTTGTATTAAGTTGAGGCATTATTTACTATCGGCTGAATGTACCGTCATATGCAAAGATGATGTGGTCAAATATATGCTATCTATGCCGATATTAAATGGTAGGATTGGTAAATGGATTTTAGCATTATCAGAGTTTGACCTACGTTATGAATCGGCTAAGGCAGTTAGAGGACAGGTTATGGCCGATTTTGTTACTCAACATTGCAATACGGTGGATTCTCTGGAAGTTGCTCCGTGGATACTTTTCTTTGATGGGTCTACTTGTGGTGAAGGGGCAGGCATCGGCATCGTATTAATTTCCCCTCAGGGGAAGAAGTATGAGTTCTCATTGCCGATCGTTGCCACATCGACAAACAATCAAGCTGAGTATCAAGCCCTGATAAAAGGGTTAGAATTGCTTAAAGAAGTGAAGGCTGATGCTGTTGAAGTCTTTGGTGATTCTATGCTAGTTATAAATCAGTTGATTGGGGTTTATGAATGCCGCAGTGAAATTCTAATTTCATATCATGAAAAGTGTTTGGAATTGTTAAAAGGGTTTAGGAGTTTTCATCTGGAGCATATTTCCCAGATGCATAATGAAGAGGCTAACCGATTGGCTCAGCATGCTTCAGGATATCAACCTATTCAAGAAGCATTGATATCGGTGGCTGATACCGATGACTGGAGAAGGGAAATCATTGATTATTTAAAGAATCCATCTAAAAAGGTTGAAAGACGTATAAGGTTCCAAGCGACCAAGTATGTACTCCTCGATGATGAATTGTATTACCATACCATAGATGGAGTTTTACTCAGGTGTGTTAGTATAGAGGAATCAAAAAGCCTGATGAGTGAAATTCATGAAGGAGTATGTGGGGCCCATCAGTCAGCTTTCAAGATGAAATGGATGATCAGAAGAAATGGATATTATTGGCCGACTATTCTTGAGGATTGTTTTAAATATTTTAAAGGATGTCAGGAATGTCAAAAATTTGGTAATATTCAAAGGGCACCCGCATCGGCTATGAACGCCATAATTAAGCCTTGGCCGTTTCGGGGTTGGGCTATTGATCTCATCGGTCAGATTTATCCACCATCGAGTAAAGGGCATAAGTTTATTCTGGTTGCTACCGATTATTTCACAAAGTGGGTTGAAGCAATTCCTTTAAAGAAGGTAACATCGGCTAACATGGTTGATTTTGTGAAGGAGCATATTGTCTACCGATTTGGCATCCCTCAAACCATCACTACCGATCAGGGCACTATGTTTACATCGGGTGAATTTGATGAGTTTGCTATAAGTATGGGAATTAAAGTTTTGAATTCTTCACCGTACTATGCCCAAGCTAATGGTCAGGCTGAAGCATCTAATAAAGGAATTATCAAACTCATTAAGCGCAAGATTAAAGAGTATCCTAAAAAGTGGCATACAATATTAAATGAAGCTTTGTGGTCGTATCGGATGGCATGTCACGGTGCAATCAAGGTATCACCTTATCAATTGGTGTATGGACACGATGCGGTATTACCTTGGGAGATTAAGATTGGCTCTAGGCGAATGCGCTTTCAGGATCAACTGACAGCCGATGATTATGATATTCTTATGAAAGATGAATTGGAAGATGTAGCAGGTCATCGGTTAAAAGCTTTAGTTAGCATCGAGGAGAATAAGAAAAGGGTAGCTAGATGGTATGACAAGAAAGTGAAGATAAAGGAATTTGTCGATGGTGAATTGGTCTGGAAATTGATTTTACCGATTGGGACTAAAAGTTCTAAGTTTGGCAAATGGTCACCTAATTGGGAAGGTCCATATCGGATAAATCAATTTGTTCCTGGTAATGCATATATTCTTGAAACTCTCGAAGGAGTTGTATTTCCCAGAGCATTAAATGGAAAATATTTAAAGAAATATTACCCTAGTATCTGGATAGATGCATAAGAGTATAATTGCCGATAACAATCCTATCGGCTGGAGTTAAAACAAAGTATCAATCATTGCCGATACGCTAGTTTAACAAAGTCTGGATAGCTGATATCGCACGCAGGCGAATTTCATCGGCTTCTTTCAATTCCTTAGCGTCTTCATCGGCACTTCCCTCCATAGGCTTGAGTTTCTTTTTGAGGACCAAGGCCTTGCGAGCTTGAGCATCTCGTTCCTGTTGAAGGGCTTTGATGGTGTCGGGAAGCTGGTCTTCTTCTTGTTTAGCTTGAGTCAGAGCTGTCTCAACTTTTTCCAATTCAGCTAGCAGGGCTGCCTTCTTTGCCGATAGATCCAAGATTTTCTGCCTAAGATCGGCACTGGAAGCTTGCAAGTTGTTGATATTCTTGTGCTTCTCATCGGCAATTTGCTTTAGCTGCAGCATTTCTTCTTTAAGTTGAGCTTGAGCTGCTCTGTCAGCAATACGATGAACGGCCCTTTGATATTGAAGTTGTTTGCTCTCTAGATGGACTGCTGGAAAGATGGTTTCTTCAATATTGGCAGGGACTTGGCCGCAGATCGCTTTGAAGATAGTCCTCGCAGGGTCCGAGTCGATCACCAATTGGGCAGTGTCTTGCTGCAGCAGATTTAGGAGGGTTTCTAACTTGCCATAGGTGTCTGACGATATTGTTCCCAATGCCAGGGAAGAACTCGCCTCCTCTCCGTCATCATCGGAGACATCGATAGCAAAAGAGAATAAGCTATCGGGAGAATCTTGTTCCTGTGAAATAAGGAGAATTAGAAATCCTATCTGTGATATCTGGGGATATTATAAATCAAACAATTAATTGATTTACCTGCTTCAGGGCGATTTCTTGAGCTTGGTTTGAGGGAGCGGCTTGTAGAGGATCATACGAAGGATCGGCAGAGGATGCCGATGGTATGTTTTCTATGATCACATCGGTAGTCGGCCCTTGAGGTATAATTGCCGATGATGTATCTTGTGCAGAAGGGGCAGCTTGTTCAGTTACATCGGTGGGTTGACTGACGGGTGTTGAAGCGGACGCAGGGGCTGGTATAGATTTCTGTCGTTTTTGTTGAGTTTCAGCATCGGTTGAAGCTTTACGCTTTGTTTGGGCATCGACATCTATTGGTTGGGGAGCCTGCATGCTTGGCGTGCTTGCCGATGTGCCCGTTTGTTGCTGCAAAAACGGGTATAAGATTGGATATTTAACAGAGAAAAATGTAAAAATAAGAGAATACCTCTGAAGGAGGGGTAGAGGTCGTGGTGCTTGGTAAAGTTGCCGATGACGATCCAGCTGCAGCTTGCACACCCTGATAGTTGTATGTTAATGTAGAGTGTATCGGCAGAAAACAGAGCAAGCAAGGTTATTACCTTAAAAGCCTTGATTAGGCTCGAAGCAGCAGCCTTTGGAGAAGCCCTGGATGTTCCCAGTCTTGGTCTGGAAATGATGGTTTTGGCGCGAGTCCTCTGGAAGGTTAAGGCTTCTAAGGTGGGGGCGTTGTAGCCGATTACTGAGACTGGAGAGGCTGGATGGAGGTTGAAGGGTTTTCCACTTTTGCTTATTGGTGGAACTGGATCATCAGCCTGTTTCAAGGAGGGTTAAGTTACCGATATGCATATGAGAGGAAGGAAAGAGACAGAAGTTAAAAAGAACTTACTGCATTATCAGGAATGGCATAATCAGGATCGATCATATGCCGATATGTGTGAACAGATGTTGAAAATAGCTGTTCTTTCCACTCTTGCCACCATTGCTTATATGATTCTGTTATGAAAGATGCTGGTGACCAGGCGGAGAGATTGACATTTGAGATATCGGCATCGGGAGCAAGTTTTACTATCCTGCTCCATTCAGTTCCAGCGGTAATGATTTCTCTGGGCTTAATCACATCGGCATAGCATAGCTTGATTGGCAGTTGCCCAAAGGCCAGCTGACGAGATACTGCCGATGGATTGTAGAATTCATAAGTGATGTGAGAAGCTTTCCCGCTACCAAATGTGTTGACTGGGATTGCTCTGGGGGTGATAATGGCCATCATAAGATCATTGTCTTGGTTCAGATCACTATCGGCGAAATTGAAGAGGAGAGGGAATTTGTTATCCTCATCTATGTAAGGTACCCAAGCCCTGAGGTCACGAGGGAGGCCATGGTAGAAAGTCTGAAAAAATCTGCCGATTTGGTCCTCATTGGCTTCTGTTCCGGGAAGGACAATTATTGCTTCGCCGAAATTGAGAGGGGGTCGTGTTGCCGATTCATCGTCTCCAAGGATGTAGTCTTCGGGAATCTCTCGTGGGAATTCCTGAGCAAAGAGATCTCACTGTAAACGCTTGTGCATGTGAGCGTTTAACCACATATTGATGAACCACCATGGGCCTCCCAGATTGCCGATAGGTTTGCCAAGTATAAGCTTTTGGGATACTTGGTGGAGAAGGTGGTAGGTTGAGCTCAAGAGATATCTGCCAAGTGGGAATCTGACACCGTTGGCTAAGAGTTCTGCTGCTGGGAGGAAAGCGTTGGTTGGTCCTACCGATCGGCCACAGAAAATAAACTTCTCCAGCCACATGTTCAGGAATGTGGCGTGTTCCCTTTGATTGACGGTACCAGTCTTTTGGTACTCTTGGATGTATCCCGTCCAGCCGCCGATGTTGCGTGTATTTACTCTGTATTCAGCTTTTCTGCCAAAAATATGGCCTTCATCGACAGTTGAGATATCCAAGCCTGTGAGCATATATACATCGGCAAGAGTAGGGGCACATGGGCCATGACCAAACATGAAGGTGTTGGTGGTGTCTGACCAAAATTGAGCGGCAGCTATCATCATGGATTCATTCTTTTGTATATCGGCAATGGATAGCCTGATACACTGATCTATCTTCCGTTCTGCCCAGAACACTTGCATTGATCTGTTGACCCTCAAGAACCAGTTTTTCCACCCTTTGGTGGGTTTGGGCCAAGAACGGAACGTGTCTTTCCACAGATTCAAAGAGAAATTTTGAGATTTGAAGGGAATACGATTTGCCTCTGCATTAATCAGGTCAGTTGGATCTGGGTCGCCCATTGGACCTAGGCAATGGAGGGGAGGTTGATGTGTTGGAATCACCAGTGTGTTGCGTAGTTCCTGAGTTTGGAGGACCAAGAAAATGGAAGAAAAAGGAAAATGTCGACTGTAAGAACTCGCAGGGAACCAAAAGGGTTAAAGTAAAAGTAATAAGAGGAATAACGAACCGCAGGGACGTCGAAGTTAACAGCCATTGCTTCGAACAGATGAGGGCACGAGCTGGGAACTTGAAGATGACGATGGCTCTGGTGAGTCGAGGATGCGCGGTCGTTGGTTAGGGTTGCCGTCGGAGTGAGAATGCCAAAGGATGGAGTTTGAAGGTGGAAGATGAACAGTCCGGAGAAATTTGTTTATAGGCCATTTGGGATAGGGGTATTCTTGACTTATCTCTATGCCGTATGCGGATGGATCGAGGTGGTTCAGTTGGATATGGTAACTGTTCGCACGACAATCAAGGGATGGTACAGAAGATTTGACGGCGAGTAATCATGACTTGAAGGATATCTCGATACAGGATTTTTCGGTTCTAAGAAAGTGATGCGTTGTGGTAAGATCTTGCTGATGGATTGTTATTTTGGTATCTCAACCGTAATTAAGGTAAAGAAGGTTGGAAAATGTGCGATATTTGTTGAGATGCATGGATTAGATCTAGATTTGATTAAATCTAGTAACAAATCATGTTATGTTTGGAGAATGGGTTAAAAGAATAGGCAATGGCAAGCATCAGCTGGAGTAAATTTCGGAGCATCAGTATCTTATACTCTGAAATTGGAGGGCATGTGTTGACATCGTTTTTAGCACGTGTCAAGATGATCAGGAAGGGCTAATCAACAGAGGAAAAGATTACCGTGTGGATTGATAGCCAAGGAGAATAAGTTTGTTTTTGAGTGGTGGCAGCGTATGGATTTAATTTGAAGTGTTGCCGATGAGGTTAAGGATATTATTGTTGATGCCGATGAAGGAAGGTTTGAAGACTGCTGCCGATGAGACAGGAAATGTACCGATGAAGGAGGGTATGAAGATTGCTACCGATGAAATAGGGAATGTACCGATGGAAGGAACTCGAAGGCTGCTGCCGATGGAACAGGGACTGTGCCGTTGAAAAGGAAGTCGATGAGAATACCATCGTGATTGAGGCGGACTATGGAATAAAATAGGAGATAATTTCCTTGTTTACGTTTAGTAGAGTCTGAGTTGTATCAAAGTCATGTTTTTCCTTAGATTTGGATTTAATGTCCTAGTCGTATTTGGTTACGTTTCTATAGATCAGGATATAAATATAGAGTGAAGGGCAATGTAATAAAGATGAATCAATACATAAAAAAAAACAGCTTTTACTCTTATTTACATCTACTTTCGGCGACTTCGTCAATTTGCATATTTTTCCTTTTTACGAGTTCTCATCGATTCGGCGAGTTGCATTGCTCTAAGTGCAATCTTCGACGATCCTCGAGTTCCGCGTGAGTACCTCTTGGCCGTGACATCCGGGCGTATCGCTGTTGTCAGGACCAAAGTGCTCGTATCTTCGTCCTTGTCGATTAACAGGTCAAATTGACTGACACGCTTTGGATATCAATTTCGGGTATTAGCCCTTTGTGTTTGCAGATTTACTTTTGCATCAACATACGGCTACTGTATGAACTGCCTTTACCCTGCGATGGGCGAAGCTTAGGACCATGGGCAGTGGTCATTTCCTATGTCTCGTCTGATGCTTTTGTTGGAGATGATCATGAGCTGGCACCTTATTTCAAACTCTATGTGAGTGTGTGTGGTTTGAACTAAATGCTTCTGCTACTTTTATTTGAACCTAGTTTGTAATAACTATGTTTAAACTCCGATGTATTTGTGACGCGAACTTTTATGTAACTTGTGATGGTGACCGCTAAACTTATTACGATCTTGGCTGGTATGTGAGTTGGTTTGAAATCCGTCGTGATTTCACGGACTACCGGGTTATACGGGCTTAAGTTTGCTAAATCGTTCGCTTGTTGGATGATTTTCTTACTTAATTTCGTATAATTGGGCGGTTCTATTACAAGGCTGATGGGAGAAGGCCTCCTGGCAAAGGCCGACGGGAGAAGCTCTACTAGAGAAGGCTGGCAGGAGAAGGCCTCTCGGTGAAGGTCGATGGGAGAAGGTCTCCCAGAGAAGGCCAGCGGGAGAAGGTCTCGCGACGAAGGTCTCGGACGAAGGCCTGATGGTTGCGCCGTGTGAATGCTCCACGGAGAAGGCTTCACACTGAAGGTCTAATGTGGAGGCTCAGCGGAGAAGGCCCTGTGATGAATGTTTTTTATATGGTAAAAATTCTATGTTGATGTAGTATAGTGGAGGGCTTGTCCCTTCTTAGGCGCCCCTCCCTGTCTCTACCCTGCCTGGCCTAATCAGTCCATCCTTATTAGCCCCTTCTCTTCTCATCAGTCCACTGTTGTCCCTCATCAGTCCACAAACAATAGTGAGTGTCCCAATAGTGTAAGCCATGTTGAATGACTCACGTGCTGCGTTCCCAAACACGATACGGGCCTTAGTCATCGACATCGATGCAAGGTTTCTTAGATCGGCTTGCTTGATGCTTTCTCTCCTAAACTTCTAAAGTATTGTGGTGTTCTTCTCTCTTGTTTTCCTTAAATTCAGATGCATTTGTAGGGTACATGTGTTATTCGCATTTGGCTAGAAAGGTATTTTGAGCAAGATATGATCCACATACAGTTGTGTTCTGTGTGATCCAGCTCGTTGGGTATGTTTGAGAGCAGACTATGTTTTGTGCATGCATAGTGATTACGTTTTCATCAGATCTACTTTACTAGTTTACTTTCATGTCTGAGCTTGCTATATCTCAATGCAGAAGAGGAAGATGTTTCCATTAACATGTATGGATGGAAGTTCTTAGAAGTGCTATGTGATGTTGCTCTAATATTCTATTCATTGGTTGTTCATGCTTTCTTCTAGGATATGAAGGTAGATCACATTTTATTAAACCAAGTTTCTTATGATACTCCTTGGCATGATCTTCCTTGTTTACCCAAGGAAAGTTTTTTTTATGAAATTCAAATCAAATTCGCACGGGATTACTTTTTGCGCAAATTTTCTTAAATATTTTACCGTTACGTTTTCAAGAAAATTAACTTTTTATGAAATTCAAATCAAAATCACGTGTGATCGCTCTTCGCGCCAATTTTCTTAAATTTTGCTGTTACCTTTTCATGAAAATTACTTTTTTATGAAATTCAAATCAAAATCTCGTGGGATCGCTCTTCACTCTAATTTTCTTAAATATTTTACCGTTACCTTTTCAAGAAAATTATTTATCTGCTATCATAGTTTTCATTACTATAGTCATATCTGCTGTTTTTGTGGCTACTCCAACTTTTATTCAATATAATCTTTTCTTTGTCGAGCATAATTACACTCCCTAACTTATTTCTAGGCAATTCTTGTTTTCTTCTAGGATACGAAGGTTATATCAAGTTTCCTACCATACCCCTTACCTTTTTTGGGGGGTGGGTGGGGTGGGCGTGGTGGGAGGAGGTGTGGGGGTGGTGGGTGAGAAGACATGATCTTTGTTGTTTTTCTAAGGGAAGTTTTTGATGAGATTCAAATCAAATTGAGTATGATCGCTCATTCACGCCATTTTTTAAAAATATTTTATTGTTACCTTTTCAAGAAATTACTTAGCTACTGTTGTAGTTTTTACCACACTTTGAATCTACTATTTTTTTTCCCAATATTATGTTTTCTACGTCAAGCATGATTACATTCCCTAACTAATTTTTGGGTTGTCCTTGTTTTCTTCTAGGATATGAAGGTAGATCACATTTAGACCAAGTTTGTCACCATACCCCTTAGTTTTGTTAGGGTGGGGGTGGGGGTGGGGGTGGGGGGGCGCAGGAGGTTGTACGTTCACCCAAGGGAAGTTTTTTTTTATGAAATTCAAATAATCAAATCGCGCGCAATCACTCCTTCGCGCCATCATTACCTATCCAAGGAAAATACTTACCTACTGCTGTAGGTTTTGCTGCAGTTTAGTTGAATCTGCTGTTTTTGTGCCTACTCCAACTTTGAACATGAAGGGAATTACTTTACCTACTCCTAATTTTAGAACATGAAGGTAGATCACCTTTTTAGACCAAGTTTCTCATCATACCCCATAGCCTTTTTTCTGGTGGGGTGGGGCATGATCTTCCTTGTTTACCCAAGGGAAGTTTTTGATAAAATTCAAATCAAATCACGTGCGATCACACCTTCGCGCCATTTTTTGAATATTTTACCATTACCTTTTCAAGAAAATTACTTAGCTACTACCGTAGGTTTTACTATAGTTCAGCTTAATCTGCTGTTTTTTGCCTATCCTAACTTTTGTTAAATATAAATCTTTCCTATGTCGAGGATAAGTATACTCCCTAACTTATTTGTAGGTGTTCTCAATAAGTAGCATACCTTTTTTTGTGGAAACTCAGCAAGGGAATTGCTTAACAAATTTATTATTAGAAAGCAAACGGAGAACACCACAAGTAAAAGAAATTGAGAAACACAAAAACAAAAAATAAAAAAGGAGCACACACTGTATACGTTAGTCACTTCACTTGTCTCTCTTTGCAGTGGCCACATGCGAGAGCCCAGCGTCGGGGGTTAAGCTCCTCAGCGGAAGACTCAAAGACGCCGACGTTGTCTTCATCGACGCTTTGAGAGCCGTAACCTGTGGCTTCGACTACCGTGGATTCGTGGAGCGCCATCTGTTCACCCCAGTCGTCTACTGTAAGCACTGCATGCACCGTGCGTTGCATGAGGATCGATCGATCATGCAGCAAAACAAGAACATGATATTCATTTTGCTTTGTGTGGAATGCAGTCTTCTCTTTCGATTACAAGGTCGCCGGCGACGTGGCTGAGGCTCTGCGACCCACTGTTTGGGCTGCTACGTACGTAATCTAGTGGTCCAAGGTTTTGCTGCGGCGCGCGGGGGCAAGCACATTGTCATGGCTGGAATGGCCTCGCGGCAACCAAGCGCTTCCCGCCGCCGTCGAAGCACTTTTGCCCAGCTCCTCTACCTTTGAAGATCATGGGGAGGAGGACGTCGGCTGCGACCTTTTCAAGGTGGTGAGGGCCGGAAGAGGCAGGAGGAGGAAGCTGGGTGACAGGCACGACGGCGGCTCCTCCGGCCGCGGCCGCGGCGGTGTTGCAGGTTCACTTGAAAGTAAACCTTTATTTTGATTCTTATATTAATGAGTTGCCACATAAGATAGTTTAATCATGCCATGCATCTCTCCCTGTTTGTCCTTTGTCCCTTGACAGTAGGAGGCCAGCCAACAAGGAGACTGGTGGAGCAAATGAACGTGACAGAAGGGCAGGAGAGCGATGACGACAACGTGGTTCCAATAAGCCACCAACAGGTGCCAGTTTCATCCAAAATTACCGTTTTGTCCATTCGTACCTGCATATTTCCTTTTCCACAGTACCATATTTTGACAGTCACTGCTGAAATTTGGTACTGCTGAAACCAACCCAGACCTTCTAGTAAACTTCCTTTTGGTACTGCTGATATACTACAACATTCTGACCGTCCAAAATATATATGAAACATGCTGACAGTCCATATTTGGTACTGCTGATATACTACAACATTCTGACAATCACTGCTGAAATTTGAAAACTCACTCAGTGACGCAATCATATATATGGCATCGTTTAGTAAACTTTTTTTTTTGAAACTGTTTAGTAAACTTTAACTCCGTGACACAAGAATATCTCCAAGTATCTCTTGCTACTGTTAATTCATTGTGGGGTGGGTGGGTTTGGTTTTATGAAGTGGTTCATCATTATCTCACTTTCTAATTTTTATTTGGTTTGCATAATAGAATGAGTTGATGCATCACCACCTCATTCGTCATAAGCTATTATAATTAGTACTAGTGTGAGAAATGAGGTCATTCCACTAAATTTGAGGAATGAAAATATGATGCAACACCCCATCTAGAATGAGTTGAGTGCTTTGTTTGACGAATCAACATATTCTAGATGGAGTGTGATGATGCATCATGAGTCAATTCCATAAATTTAGTGAAATGCACTCAATCCTTATACTAGTACTAATTACTAGTTCGTGAGAAAAATGAGGTGACGATGGATCAATTTATTCTATTCTATAAACCAAATAAAAAACTAAAAAATGATATAATAATAGACTTCTCATTCCATAAACCAACTCGGACCTTCTAGTAAACTTTATTTGCCAAAGCAAATTCTAACTTTGACTATAGTATTAACTTTGTGTTTATGAAGTGAGTTGCTTCTCACATGGATATATATGTGAAAGTTATAGTATGAAGGGAGTTGTAATATTTCAGGTGCCGAAATTTTTGAAAAACTTTAGGTAACAATCTTATATAATCAGCTAGTACAATTAAAAGAAAAACTCACAAGAGATGATTCATATTTTTTTGTATGGCCAAACAATAATAAAATTGCATGCTGTTTGAATAAAAACAAAAAATTAGGCAATACATGAGAAGTGAAACAGTTTGTCTAATTAGTTCTTGTTCGATCTCAAATTTGACGAGTAACTACAATATAAGTACCATATAGTCGCTGGTTTGCCAAAATTTCTTTGCATTTATATATATATTATTTGGCAATTTCAACATTTATTTTTTTACTGAAGTATATTCATGTAGTATAAATATTTCTTCCATTTGTAGCCTGCACAGAAGAACCGACGGGGAGTCCAAGCCATGGGTGTCCAGAACCAGCAGCACGGCCGGTCTCTGTTCATGCAACCCATCCCCCAGATGCTTAACATGCCACGCAACAACCCATTGATCTCCGCGGACGCTGCCGGGCCAAGCAGCAGCAATGCCATAGCCTTCGCCGGCGACAGCAACATCTCTGCCGCCCCAGCACTGCTGCCAGCGTACCAAGCACCAGCACGAGCAAGATCAACATCACCGGCACCGCATGTGGTGTACTCAGCACAAGCGCCAGCGCCAGAACTGCCTCCACCAGTGTATCAGCAGCAGCAACCCGTGGCCCTCTACAACTTCGGCAAGATGGTCGCACCACCGGCGGCAGTAACAACCATGGTCGCCACCAGTGGACACCAGC
Organism: Saccharum hybrid cultivar R570; assembly: GCA_038087645.1. Taxonomy (NCBI): domain Eukaryota; kingdom Viridiplantae; phylum Streptophyta; class Magnoliopsida; order Poales; family Poaceae; genus Saccharum; species Saccharum hybrid cultivar. The sequence continues at coordinate 39,780,498 of JAQSUU010000637.1, read as the reverse complement.
CGCAGTACACCCTCAACCAGCAGCAGGACATCACTACAAGAAACTTGTTAATCCGTGACGATTTCTCGGTGACGTATTTACAAACCGTCACTAACAGACCACTGATAAACACAATCCGTGACGATATTCATTTTTTCGTCATGGATGAGCCCACTGGATATTCCCAGCCCGCTAACTCGTGACGATTTTATCAGGATCGTCACAGTATATGAATTTTGAATTCGTCACACTAGCCCAAAATAGTAGGCCCGCTATCAATATTTAGTGCAAAGAAAAATAGAAAATGTGATTGCAAAAAGTATTACACCTAAAAGACAATTTGTTAAATTATTTGAACAAAATAATTTTGTTACTTTGTTACATGTATATTTTTTGTGACAACTTTGTTACATACATATGTGGCAAAACTAAAAATATTCTCCACATAGTGCGGATGGGAACAAAAAAAATTGCATCTATGTGAGATTTGAACGCAATACTTGCAAGAAAATAGAAATATGTCTTACCATTGGAGCTACTTACACTACGTGTCTAAATGTGCACAAGTATTTTTATTTTACCGGCCCAGCATCATAGTAGGCCTGGGTCATTCACTCGAGTTGTTGCTGCGGTCATTTTGTTTTTACACCTGCCCACGTGGTGGCCTTGGCCCAACATTTGGTAAATAGAAAATAGGAAAAAAAATGTGCAGTCCATGGGAATTGAACCCAGAACCTGTGAGTTCAAAACAGTCTGCCTTACCACTGCACTAGCTACTCGCCTACTCCGGTGTGACAGAATGCGATTCTATTTACCTTTTGTCGGTGGAGTTGGCCCAGCATTTGGTAAATAGGGAAAATAGGAAAAAAAATGCAGTCCGTGGGTATCGAACCCAGAACCTCACACAACAGAAACACACGCCTTACCGCTGCACCATTACTACTGTTATGCTATCTTAGGTGATTTAATCCTCTTTATTCATAATTTCATTACTGGTTTCTAAAAAATTAAAATGAAAATAGAATAGGAAAAGTTTTGCTGTAGTTCTGGTTCGAACCTGAGACCTTGCCATGGAGAATAGCAAAGCTTACCGCCACACCTGTTGGGCCTTTGTGCTAGTGCTTGTTCCCTTTACTCTTTAGTCCAATCTTTACACGTACATGTCCACACGTCCGAATAGGACCGAGTTCAGTCACGCAGAAACAATATCATGATGACATCAGCGTCAACTTTTTTAAAAAAAATAAAAAAAACCAACCTGATGCTTGACTCTACATGTCATTCGGACATGACCTTTTCATATGAGTTTTCAGTAGAAAAATAAATTGCTTAAATACTGGAGAATCAAGAACAAAAACATAAGCTTTTCTCTTTTTAATCTGTAGTTAAAATTTGTAATAAGTTTTTCTCCCTCATGCTAACTCCAAATGAGATGATTATTTTTCCTAAATTCTTCTAAAATCATGATCTACCAGTCGGGAGCATTTGTTTAGATGCCAATTATTTTTTTCTTAGTTTTATTGTATATGGCTTGTTTTCCATTCTCATGTATATATAGAAAGCACATTGGGAAGCGAACTTTAAAAATGTTTTTTATACTCTAAACTTTCCCCACATGAAATAGGATACATAAATACTGTTGTGTGCAAGTTTCAAAGTTTTTGAAACCAATTTACTATCCATTGCTCATAAATGGTACATCTCTCACTTAGTAATATGAAACTTTATGAGAGATGTATCAATTTGTGAATAACGTACATGTTCACTTTGTTAAAATGATTTCAAAATTTTATGGCAAACTTATACACCCATATTACGCCCCTATACTAATTCTTAGGATTTTTAGATGAGTTTATGGTATTAATGTTTTTTTCGTCGGGGTCACCAATATAGAACTTCGAGTAATGTTTGACAAAAAAAATTATTTTCCACCGATTTTTAGGATGTGAGCTCAAATTGAATATATAATCTTACATATATTTTTTTCTAACTGTTGAACATTGTTTGACAAGTCGTACAGTTCAAATTAGAGTTAAAGCATTGACTAAATCACTGATGAAAATGGCAAATCAAAACTAAATTCTAGAAATTGCAAAATTCATTGCAGCCCACTTAGCAGTTCGTTCGGCCCAGCCCAGAAAAAACCCTAATAGCTGAGAGATATGAGCCGTCCATCTCAATAGACGGTTGAGATTTGTCGATCTGAAATGAACTAGTATAAAACAGACTAAAACCTAAAGGACGTGACTCTTCATTCCTTCTCCCCTTCTCAGCAGCACTTCTGAGTGTGCCGTGCGCGCCGCCGGGCCCGACCTCAAGGCGGCGGCTGTCAAGGTGACGACGGTGACGGCGACGGCAACTGAGTGCGCGCACTGGGATCTCATGCGCGTGGCGCTTGCGATGCGCAGTTGGCCGAGTGCGACGTAAGCGGCGGCGGCGGCGGCCCAGCTCACGGCCGCCGAGGTACGAGGCCCGGACCCATGGATCTACTGGAGGGGCGCAACGTGCGGGCCCTTCCTGCCGCCGCCGGCTCTCGCGGTGGCTGCGCCGCCTCAAGGCGTTCCTGTCAGTGGCGGCGTGGACACGGCGGCCTCTACGCTCGCAGTGGTGGGCCTGGCGCTTCCTGCCACGGCCGTCACGCTCTCCCCGTGCCACGCCCGCCGCGGCCGTCACGCTCTCCCCGTGCCGCGCCTGCCGCGGCGGATGCGACGATTTCGAGGTCGAGGTGTTCGAGGTCTGCGTCCTGCTGTCGCAGGCGGCCGTGGCCGCCGTCGTGCTTGCCTGCGTCTTCCGGAAGATGGTGTACGGGCTCCGCAAGTTCCTCTTCGTCGACCCAGACCTCGGCATGAGGATCCGGTTCCAGAAGGAGTACGTCGCCAAGATCAAGGTAAGCTGATGTGTGATGTGATGTTGATCTCGTCGGGATTCTTCGGATTTATTTGAATTTGTATTAATACGGCAAGCAGTTAAAATCGAATGCTAGGAGTAGTGGGAGAAGTTGCTATAAATGGTTACTACTCGTGTTACGTCTGATACTTCTACGAACTGCTGCTCCACTAGCGGATAATTACATGCAAATTTGTCCCATTTTGATCAAATTTGGTGCAGCTTTATGCATCTCAAGGTGGAATTGCTGAATTCAGGTGCCATTTGATTGTTACTACTAGGAAACTTGTTGGAGAATATTAAGGCTCTGATTGTCATTTTGTGCTTATAATATTTGTTTGGATGTTTGTGTGTTTCAGTCTCTAGCAGCTTCTACTGAAACCTCTGAATTTTCTGTTCCATGTTTCATTGGCATGTGGAGCCAGGGGGTCATACGTCTCTATGAAATGATAGACGTCTAGTCATGTTAATTAATAACGAATGGAGCTACAAATGCTAAAATCGCTTGTTTAATCTCTGCCGCCCTGGATCATCCATTAATCATGCATCATGCTAAGATGAATGATTTTGTTGCAAAATGCGTACAAGTAGTCTAGCTTGAAGGATGACAGCTCAGATGGCTGGGCTCTTGATTCCAATACTACAGATTAGCCATTTAATTTGATAGTATGTTATCTGGGCGGCAGCTTCCTATGCATTGCAGAAGTATCACTTCTGAAAGCAGTGTCTTTATGGTAATTCAACCTGCAGATTAATTGTGGACCATGAGAGATTGAAATCCTATTTGTATTATCTGCTTTTAATCATTTTGTACTTTGTTTGTCCACCTTCAGCAAGTTTATACTTAATTTAAAACTTATGTTTCCTTTTTTGAAATTTGTTAGGTTGATGCTGTTACATTCCATGCAAGTCAACAGCCTGGCCTTACACAGGTTCCCCTCCATTCTCCTTATTCTTATACTGTTTTTTCAAATGCCAATGAGTATTATCCCGGTCTAAATTAAAGTACTAGTTCCTAGGGAAATCCCCTGTCTCATTTTACAAAATTTTGAGGTACTGATTGTTTTGCTTGATTCAGATTCACATTTGCATTGAAACATATTTGGTATACCTGTGTACAGTTCACATGTGTTGTTGTGCTATTATGATATAAGACTTAGAGCACATGGAACTAGTATCTAAAGAAATTTGTTTAGTCTGATAACAATCCGTTTTCTTGCTATTGCCAAGAGAATTGAAAATTGTACTTATTCATGCTCATATGTGCAGTGGAGGAAGCAAGCATGGCTTGAGCAGCAGCATGGACATGGAGACCCTGTCAAAGAAAACTGCGAATGGGTCAGTAACCTTTCTATTTGATTCATGTTTTATATTCGATCAATGTGAACCTGCACACTCTTAATCCTCTGTTCTGCCCCTGTTCAGTACTTGGTTATATTTGCCTGAAACCTTCACTATCAATTGTGATTCAGAATCATTGTATGAATGTGTCTATAATTATAAATCTGCTACTACTACACAACTAGTAAACTATAAATGGAGCCGGTCTGTAAGCATTCTTTGCTTACAGTCTTGATTCAGCTAATTTGCAAATGTGACGGTTTGTGTTACCATAAGTATATGAACCATAAGTATCCTGTTGTGCAAACTGTTTTTTTACCCTATTAAATTAGTGAACTTTGCTGCTTGCTCAATGGCTAAGGCCTAGATCTCAACCATGATATACCATAATATCTCAAACTGCTTAAACGATGTGGCTACCTAGAGGCAACAATTGAAATATACAGATAGCACTTCTCATCTTTACACAGTATTTATTTACCAGTTGAGCTATATTGTCTTTACTTATCTTACGTGCTTGAGCTAGTCATTCATGAATGTACAATAATCTTCATTGTGCTTGTTATCTAGCTGTTTATTGTAGCTTAAATGGCTATTTTGTTGTAACTTATGTACAGTAAGGTTGATTTTGTCCTGTGTTTTGTTCTAGGGTGGCAAATCAAATGGAGTTATAGTGCAGTTTGGAGGATGGACAATCGGGCTGTTCTTGCAGCAGAGCAGCTGCTTCTAGTTCAAGCTCCTATATAGTGAAGACTTTTGGACATAAATGTTATAGATTGTGTCAACCAATTCTTGTAATTTGACCTGTTGGATGAAAACTTTTATGTGATCAGTTGGGTGAAAATGTGACTCTGTATTTGATTACTAGATAAAAAACTTGATTTATTGCATGTGATCTGGGTTATGTCATTATGAGATTTTAAAAAATCGTCAAGAGTCCACATCAGCACTGACATTAGTGTCCACATCAGTGTTGATGTCAGCGTCCATGTCATTGCTGGCTCAACGTCCACATCAGCATCCATGTCAATGTAATGATGAGGTGGCTGTTCAATCTGTGACGTTTATATTTCGTCACAGGAAATGGGCTTGGGTTGGGCTAAGTAGGCCTTGGGCTCAACTGTGACGGTTTCAGATCGTCACTGATTCAGTCAATCCATGACGGTTTTCAGTAAATCATCACGAGAGTTAATTTATGACGCTCAATCCGTGACGATATCTGAAACCATCACAGATGTTGCATTGTGATGGTTTTTCGCTAATCCGTGACAAAAAAATTTCGTCACGGATTACCAGATTTCTTGTAGTGACATGTTTGCGCCACGGAGGCAAGGCAGCTGGATGGGGCATCGTCGTGAGACCGGACCCATTATGCTTTCCTTCCAGCAGCCACCGGCCGCTGATCCTTTCACGCCTATGGCTGGTGGTGGCACCACATTTGGAGCTTCACCTGTAGGTGCTACAAATGCAGGAGCGTACGGGGACGACAATGCCGTGGCACACCTTCAGTCCCCGAGCGTTGGTGCTCAACCAGCTGATAGCTTTGATTATGTCCACTGAGCCATGATGGAGATGAACGATGCATCCCCGAGGTCCTACGATGCCAACTGCAGTGCTAAAGCACTCATGGTCCCAGCTACAGATGAGTTAGCAGCTATACAAGCAGCACTCGGCAGCGGCAACTGCAGCAACAACAAAGCTAGGTCATTCATAGTGACGGATGTGAATGGCGGCAATAGTGCATCATTCATGGCGCCACAGGATCCTGCAGTGTCAACTGGGAATCAGGTGGAGCTGCTGGGAGCGCCGGACATCTATGGATCACTAGTGGAGTCTACAGGGCCTAGTGCAATGTTCAATTGGAATGGTGACATGGCAGCAATGTTTCCTTCTGACCAGTACGATGAGAACACCATGTTCTCTCTGGGTGCTCTTTGGAATTTTGACGACGACATCCCGATGCACCCTGAAGGCCAGCAGGTTGCTGCAGCTGATAGCACCACCGCCGCCAACGCTACTGGAAGCATGTCAAATGGCGGGGAAAGTGGAGGTTTGGGACCGAACTGGAACATGGGAGCTGCTGCTGACGATGGTCTTGATATGTTGGAAGAGTACTTATTGGACGCCAATGTGTCTGATTTCCTGCTCCCGCAAGACATGAACAATGGCCACCAGTAGTTGGTGGTGCAGCGATGACCAGTAACCTAAGAGAGTATAAGAGTTCAAGAGAGGAAGAGAATTACTCTCCCAAACAATTTAGATTCAATAATGTATAGATAACCCTGTCTATAGATAACCCTGTCTAAAGTTCTGTTTGCTGTAAGACTAGAAACTCGGTGCAGCCGTACTTGGCTAAGGGGAGTGCCCCCTGTGATCATTTCCTTTTCATTCATACCCGGTGCAGAATGCAGATGCGTATACTCATATGCTCACACTCTCACCTCTATATATGCACACATGCACACCACACCTCTATAATATCTTTCAGATACTGAGGCAACAGATCTAGTAATTGACAAAGATACAAGGACGCCTCGTTGCCGACGGACACATTGATTTTCACTAAATATAAAACATTGTTGCTTACCGGAATAAATGTAGGGAAATCCGAGTACCCATACTAAGTCTACGGACTTTGAGCTTGGTTGTAAAGGATCCATAAGAAGAAATCTAACCAATTGAGCATATGACCTCATGACTGTTTCTATCTAGGCTCCCACCAAACTACTAAAAGGGAGCTCTGAACTATGATTATATCTATAATTATATACTCTATTTATTGCTAATGGACACTCAATACACGAGTCACAATAGAAAATTAGACAAACCCTAGAAATTCTAGAAAAATAAAACACATTAACAATGTTGACAACAATAGGCATTGGATCTAATTTGCTTTGCAATTGTCCATTATTTACCCACATTTTTCCGGTTATGCAAATAGCCTATGCTATTATGGTCATTTATGGAAACATGTGTACATGATGCCACTTCATGAGAAGTGAATTTATACTTTAATTGTTATTGCTTATAATGACAATTCCATTGGTGTGTGCTTACCTCAAGGTAGCATGTCACAACACATAATGACATATGTGTTTTAGTATAGATTTTTACATTGTTAGAGCATCTCCAAGTGTGACATCCGGCCCAGTTTGAAATTTGGCCTATAGTGACCCATGTGCATGTTAATGAGATATTACGGGGGTTTAGTCCTACCTTGTTTGTTAAATATGGGTTAGACCAACATATAAGGCTTCTATAGTCCATCCCATCATCCCCGGGTTAATCCTTTTACGCGAAGCGAGGACGAAAGCGTAAGTGGGGTGGCGGTAGGTGTGATTCACTTAGTATGCAGAGTGGATCTGACCCTGAGGCGTTGCACCAAGAGTACCCAAAATTTCTTCCCAAAACCATTGTGTTTTCTAAGTCTTCCCAAAACCATTGAGTTTTCTAAATCGTTAAAAAGTATTGGGAGCACCAAAGAAACTTTTCTCCTACAATTTCTAAATAATCACTCCAAAAAGACAGAACATAATTTTACATCAGGAATTCCAACCTATTTTTAAATCACCCAACCACTTTTATACTTTCTTTCTCTCTTATACATTTTTACCAGGAACCATGTCCTACTTCTTATTCTTTCCCACATCCTTCCACCTTCGATTGGCACGATAGATACACGTGTATTTATCTGCGCAACGGGATCGATTTTTTCCAAGTGCCAAAAGATTGGGATATGGTGTTGGGAGTTGTTGGAGATGTATTTTTTTTTCAATCTTGCCAAAAATTGTGGATTGGGAGGTTGTTTCGGGAACTCTTAGAGATGCTCTTATTTCTTATAATGACAATGCCATTGTTGTTTGCTTACCTCAAGGTAGCACGTCACAACACATAATGACAGCTGTGTTTTAGTATAGCTTTTTATAGAAGGTGCTGGGAAATAATTAAGAGAGACATGGAGATGGTGTGTAATATAATATTAGGAGAACGGGCCATGGTCTTCTTTGCAGATACCATACTAAAGGGAGACAACGAGCTGAGATGGGGAATTTGTCTCCTCTGATGTTTAACTTAGCAACAGATGCACTAGACCACATCATGGAGAAACCTAAGCTGAATAGTTTTGTTAAACAGGTCCTTCCACATCTCAGTACAAGGGGCTTTACTCACCTTCTACAATGTGAAGTTGATGACATTTTATCAAAAATGGATTGTTGAAGACCCTAGAAGACTTATAAGTGAACTAAGACATTAATGAAATGAAGTCGGATGAAGATGTGAAGAAATAAAGCAAATACTAAAGAAAAGAATGCACCAAACACTTAACGAAGACCATAAGCCACCGAACAATCTACTGATGAAGAGTAGATACAACAAGGCCAAGACCTAGTGACCTTGATAAGTGTGAGGGACTCCAACGAGGACCAATAAAAACAAGGGCTTTCTTGTACCTAGTAAAATGTTGATGCGTGGGAGTTTTCATTCTCCATCTTCTTTATATACCTCATTACTTTGTTGCATCTTGATTGTACATATGCTTTAGCTTTCCTACAGTTGCATGTGTAGTTGCTAGGATTAGACCTAGGCTGCAAAAACTTGCGTGTAGTAGAAATTGCAAAATAAACAAAAACCTAGTGCACATCTAGGTATAATTTGTGTAGGTTTGTATATGCGCAAGTTGTACATATATTTTAAGTAACCCTAATTCAACAATCCCCCACGCCCGTGTCACGGTCACTTGAACGGCTAATGGGTGATATGGTCTACTCCCTTTGTCCCAAAATAAATAGCTGATGGCGTGTTTCTTGGAAAAGTTATAGAATACTACACCTTCTATTTATGAATCAAGTAACAAATGTTTCCCAAGGAATAAAGTAACAATATCAACATTGTCGAGAAAATATATATATATAAATAGCATCACTAAAGGAAGCACAACATCCATGTGGATTACTACATCTAGCATTTCTTCCCTCTTGCTCTTCATCCTCTAGGTCACCAATATTGTAATGGTGTCTTTCTTCAGGCCATGTAACCAAGTGCTATGCATTCACAACCGAGCTTCTAGAGCTTCCTTAGCACACTGATAGAGATCATGCATGTACAAATGTATTGGAATTGAAGCGTTTACTTCCTTTTGCAACATATAAACTTGAGCAATCTAGTAGACAATTTTTTCACACGTGGAATGGAAAACACATTTTATGATGACTGTTAATATAAGATGATGTGTGAGTAAGTAGAGATACAATGATGCTAGAAAAAATCATGTACATACTCTTGAGAGAGAGATTATTTACTATATTTGTGGCACTTTTCAATGCAAGTTAATTTGATTATATCACACAAATCCTAATTTGAGCCATGAAGATTATTATTCTCTTAACCAAAAGTAACAAAAGAGAAAACAAGCAAAGGTGGTTTAAAGCAATTATCTAAAACATTCCCTTGTAACTTAGGGTAGTTTCATGGTAGATGTTGTAGGTCAAGCCACACACAAATGCATGATAATAAGGATTCTAGTGGCTACTTCCTTTTCAAACATATGAACTCAATAAGACAGTGGACAAATTATGCATGTATGGAATATAATAAAATGCTCAAATATAAGTAGTAAGACAATACACAACTCATTAGAGATAGAAAATAGATTGAACAAAGTCACTACAGATACAACTTTATATGCTTGCATTTATTATATATGTACTCATTCAAAAGAGAAGGGGGAGTGGCAAATAATTTACTACTCCCTCCATTAAAATTATAAGTCATTCCAAATTTTTTGGAGAGTCAAAGCATCTCAAGTTTGACCAAAATATTAAAGAGAATTACAAAGATTTATGACATCAAATAGGTATATTATGAAAACACAATTAATGAAGACTCTAATGATACTTAGTAGGTATCATAAATGTTATTATTTTATTATATAAATTTGGTCAAACTTGAGATGATTTGACTCTCCAAGAAAGTTGGAATGTATTATAATTTAGGATGGAGGGAGTGTATAGATAGGAAAGGAGATGGGTAATAAGTATTTATTAGAGAGAGAGAGAGAGCTAAACACCATATGGGGCTCCGCATCAATAGGGACCACAAAATTGGGTAGTTGGGAAATATATCTACTCACATGGAGATGTATGTATTGGATTTGATACTTTCTTTTGCAATATATAAACTTGTACAATCTAGTAGACAAACTTTGCACACATGGAACATAAACACTTTTTATGACGACTAATAAGGCAATGTGTGAGTTAGTAGAGATAAGAGTGATGCTAGAAACCATCATGAACTCTTGATACACACACATAGAGAGAGAGGGAGATTATTTACTAGACTTGATGTTATTTTTACCATGCAAGTTAATTTGATTATATAATACAAATCCTAATTTTATCCATGGAGATTACTATTATGATATTCTCTAAACCAAAAGTTATAAAAGATGAAACAAGCAAAGATGGTTTTAAACTGAGAGATCAAAGATTCTATTGTAACTTAAGGTAGTTTCATGGTAGATGTTGCAAGTCAAACCACACACAAATGCATGGTAAGAATTCAAGTGGATACTTCCTTTTCCATCATAGGAGCTCACATAAGCAAGTGGACAAACTCTGCATAGATGGAACATAATAACATGCTCAAATATAAGTAGTAAGACAATGTACATGTAACTAGAGATAGAGTAAAGTCACTACAGATAGACTAGAGTAACTAGAGATAGGGAGTCACCATAGATAGAATGAAATCACTAGAGATAGAATGGAGCTAGTCACTAGAGATAATTATTAGAGAGAGAGAGAGAGAGTTAACACCATATGAGGCTTCGCATCAATAGGGACCCACAGAATTGGGTAGTTGCAAAATATATTTTACTCAAATAGAGATGTATGTATTGGAGTTGAAGTGGACACTTCCTTTTGCAACATATAAACTTGCACAATCTAGTAGACAAACTTTGCACACATGGACCAAAAACATTTTTTATGATGACTGATAAGGTGATGTGCAAGTCAATAGAGATAAGAGCAATGCTAGAAATGATCATGAACTCTTCACACACACGCACATAGAGAGGGGGAGATTATTTACTAGACTTGATGTTATTTTTACCATGAAAGTTAATTTGATTAGGTCATAAAAATTCTAATTTTAGCCATGGAGATTATTATTCTCTATACCAAAAGTTACAAAATAGGCAACAAGCAAAGATGGTTTGGAACTATGAGCTCAAAGATTCTATTGTAACTTAGGCTAGTTTCATGGTAGATGTTGCAAGTCAAACCACACACTACAAATGTGTGATAAGAATTCAAGTGGATACTTTTCCATCATATGAACTCACAAAATCGAGTGGACGGACTCTGCATGGATGGAACATAATAACATACTTAAATATAAGTAGTAAGACAATGTACAAGTAACAAGAGATAAAGCGGAGTCACTATAGATAGACTAGAGTCACTATAGAAAGAATGAAGTCACTAGAGACAGAATGGAGTCACTATCGAAAGAATGAAGTCACTAGAGATAGAATTATACATGTCTGCATTCATTATGTACTCATTCTAGAGAGAAAGGGGAGAATAACAAATAATTGTTTATCATATACAAATGGGAGGAATAATAAATAATTATTTGAATAAAGAGAGAGAACCGAAGGCCATACAAGGCTGCGAATGAATTGAAAGATGCAAAATAGGTAGTTGGCATATGTTGTTTGTCAAATGAAGACGGATGCGTTGGAATTTAAATGGATACTTCCGATTGCAACATACAAACTCGCGTAATCCAATGGACATGTAGTAGAAAACATTTTTGAAGGTGACCAATAAGGTGATGTGTGTGTCAATAGAGATAGAGTGATGCCTACATTCATCACTTACTCTTTTGAGAGACAAATAAAGATTATTTAGTACACATGATGCCCTTTTTCCTCATATTAAGTTAGTTTTGGTTCTATCATATAGCTGCTAAGTTTAAGCTTTTTGAAGATTACTCATTCTTTGAACCAAAAGTAGCAAAAGAGGCACAAGCGAAGAAGGTTGTTAGACTTTATTGTTTATCCAATCCATCACTGGTCTAACACTTCTCCACTGCTTTTAAAAAAATAGCATTCTCCAATGCCCCACCCTACCCCCCCCCAAAAAAACACCCACCCATCCCCTCCCTTAGCCTATAAATAAACAGGTTAGCCACAATCCCTTGTCATAAGTCCCCACACACCCCAGTGTGTGCCTCAATGAACCGGGAGATGGCAGCAATGTTCCCCAATGGCATCAGAGCCTTGATTGTGGACAATGATGCAAGGTTCATCAAGTCATCTTCAATGCTTCTTTCTCTCCTAAACTTCAAAGGTATGTTTTCCTCAAGAAGATGCAGTGAAGCGAATTTTGGGTGTTTGTTTGGAGAGTTTTTGGGCATGAGATCTACTATTTCCATTTAAGATCTATAGAAAATAGGTAAAAATATGATGTTTTCTTCAACATCTGTGGTGGAAATTTTCAGAAGATGATGTGCACTTGGTGTTTATTTGTCTTGTTGTTTTTTCGTGTTTCTTCCATATTTGAAGATAGATCATGTTTTAGACCAAGTTTATTACCTTATTTCTTGGGGGAAAATGATATCCCTTATTCTCTTGTGCGAGGTTTCTCATATGGATATACCTTGGACAAAGCAAGATTCAAATCAAATAATTGTGCACGCTCTTTGCACCGATTTTTAAATATCACTATTTTTTCATAAAGAAAATAGTTTTATTCCTACTGCATAATTTACTACACTTTTGTTAAATTATGAACTGTGAGCCTCCAAGATCTCTTTTTAACATTACTAGCAAACGTGCTCGTGCTGTAATGAGACCCATTATGTCTTGGAATCAGATTCCATTGAAGGTGACCAATAAGGTGATGTGTGTGTCAATAGAGATAGAGTGATGCCTACGTTCATCACTTACTCTTTTGAGAGACAAAGAAAGATTATTTAGTACACATGATGCCCTTTTTCCTCATATTAAGTTAGTTTTGGTTCTATCATATAGCTGCTAAGTTTAAGCTTTTTGAAGATTACTCATTCTTTGAACCAAAAGTAGCAAAAGAGGCACAAGCGAAGAAGGTTGTTAGACTTTATTGTTTATCCAATCCATCACTGGTCTAACACTTCTCCACTGCTTTTAAAAAAATAGCCTTCTCCACTGCCCCACCCTACCCCCCCCCCCAAAAAAAACACCCACCCATCCCCTCCCTTAGCCTATAAATAAACAGGTTAGCCACAATCCCTTGTCATAAGTCCCCACACACCCCAGTGTGTGCCTCAATGAACCAGGAGATGGCAGCAATGTTCCCCAATGGCATCAGAGCCTTGATTGTGGACAATGATGCAAGGTTCATCAAGTCATCTTCAATGCTTCTTTCTCTCCTAAACTTCAAAGGTATGTTTTCCTCAAGAAGATGCAGTGAAGCGAATTTTGGGTGTTTGTTCGGAGAGTTTTTGGGCATGAGATCTACTGTTTCCATTTAAGATCTATAGAAAATAGGTAAAAATATGATGTTTTCTTCAACATCTGTAGTGGAAATTTTCAGAAGATGATGTGCACTTGGTGTTTATTTGTCTTGTTGTTTTTTTCGTGTTTCTTCCATATTTGAAGATAGATCATGTTTTAGACCAAGTTTATTACCTTATTTCTTGGGGGAAAATGATATCCCTTATTCTCTTGTGCGAGGTTTCTCATATGGATATACCTTGGACAAAGCAAGATTCAAATCAAATAATTGTGCACGCTCTTTGCACCGATTTTTAAATATCACTATTTTTTCTTAAAGAAAATAGTTTTATTCCTACTGCATAATTTACTGCACTTTTGTTAAATTATGAACTGTGAGCCTCCAAGATCTCTTTTTAACATTACTAGCAAACGTGCTCGTGCTGTAATGAGACCCATTATGTCTTGGAATCAGATTCCATTGAAGGTGACCAATAAGGTGATGTGTGTGTCAATAGAGATAGAGTGATGCCTACGTTCATCACTTACTCTTTTGAGAGACAAAGAAAGATTATTTAGTACACATGATGCCCTTTTTCCTCATATTAAGTTAGTTTTGGTTCTATCATATAGCTGCTAAGTTTAAGCTTTTTGAAGATTACTCATTCTTTGAACCAAAAGTAGCAAAAGAGGCACAAGCGAAGAAGGTTGTTAGACTTTATTGTTTATCCAATCCATCACTGGTCTAACACTTCTCCACTGCTTTTAAAAAAATAGCCTTCTCCACTGCCCCACCCTACCCCCGCCCCCCAAAAAAAAACACCCACCCATCCCCTCCCTTAGCCTATAAATAAACAGGTTAGCCACAATCCCTTGTCATAAGTCCCCACACACCCCAGTGTGTGCCTCAATGAACCGGGAGATGGCAGCAATGTTCCCCAATGGCATCAGAGCCTTGATTGTGGACAATGATGCAAGGTTCATCAAGTCATCTTCAATGCTTCTTTCTCTCCTAAACTTCAAAGGTATGTTTTCCTCAAGAAGATGCAGTGAAGCGAATTTTGGGTGTTTGTTTGGAGAGTTTTTGGGCATGAGATCTACTATTTCCATTTAAGATCTATAGAAAATAGGTAAAAATATGATGTTTTCTTCAACATCTGTGGTGGAAATTTTCAGAAGATGATGTGCACTTGGTGTTTATTTGTCTTGTTGTTTTTTCGTGTTTCTTCCATATTTGAAGATAGATCATGTTTTAGACCAAGTTTATTACCTTATTTCTTGGGGGAAAATGATATCCCTTATTCTCTTGTGCGAGGTTTCTCATATGGATATACCTTGGACAAAGCAAGATTCAAATCAAATAATTGTGCACGCTCTTTGCACCGATTTTTAAATATCACTATTTTTTCATAAAGAAAATAGTTTTATTCCTACTGCATAATTTACTACACTTTTGTTAAATTATGAACTGTGAGCCTCCAAGATCTCTTTTTAACATTACTAGCAAACGTGCTCGTGCTGTAATGAGACCCATTATGTCTTGGAATCAGATTCCATTGAAGGTGACCAATAAGGTGATGTGTGTGTCAATAGAGATAGAGTGATGCCTACGTTCATCACTTACTCTTTTGAGAGACAAAGAAAGATTATTTAGTACACATGATGCCCTTTTTCCTCATATTAAGTTAGTTTTGGTTCTATCATATAGCTGCTAAGTTTAAGCTTTTTGAAGATTACTCATTCTTTGAACCAAAAGTAGCAAAAGAGGCACAAGCGAAGAAGGTTGTTAGACTTTATTGTTTATCCAATCCATCACTGGTCTAACACTTCTCCACTGCTTTTAAAAAAATAGCCTTCTCCACTGCCCCACCCTACCCCCCCCCCCCAAAAAAAACACCCACCCATCCCCTCCCTTAGCCTATAAATAAATAGGTTAGCCACAATCCCTTGTCATAAGTCCCCACACACCCCAGTGTGTGCCTCAATGAACCAGGAGATGGCAGCAATGTTCCCCAATGGCATCAGAGCCTTGATTGTGGACAATGATGCAAGGTTCATCAAGTCATCTTCAATGCTTCTTTCTCTCCTAAACTTCAAAGGTATGTTTTCCTCAAGAAGATGCAGTGAAGCGAATTTTGGGTGTTTGTTTGGAGAGTTTTTGGGCATGAGATCTACTGTTTCCATTTAAGATCTATAGAAAATAGGTAAAAATATGATGTTTTCTTCAACATCTGTAGTGGAAATTTTCAGAAGATGATGTGCACTTGGTGTTTATTTGTCTTGTTGTTTTTTTCGTGTTTCTTCCATATTTGAAGATAGATCATGTTTTAGACCAAGTTTATTACCTTATTTCTTGGGGGAAAATGATATCCCTTATTCTCTTGTGCGAGGTTTCTCATATGGATATACCTTGGACAAAGCAAGATTCAAATCAAATAATTGTGCACGCTCTTTGCACCGATTTTTAAATATCACTATTTTTTCTTAAAGAAAATAGTTTTATTCCTACTGCATAATTTACTGCACTTTTGTTAAATTATGAACTGTGAGCCTCCAAGATCTCTTTTTAACATTACTAGCAAACGTGCTCGTGCTGTAATGAGACCCATTATGTCTTGGAATCAGATTCCATTGAAGGTGACCAATAAGGTGATGTGTGTGTCAATAGAGATAGAGTGATGCCTACGTTCATCACTTACTCTTTTGAGAGACAAAGAAAGATTATTTAGTACACATGATGCCCTTTTTCCTCATATTAAGTTAGTTTTGGTTCTATCATATAGCTGCTAAGTTTAAGCTTTTTGAAGATTACTCATTCTTTGAACCAAAAGTAGCAAAAGAGGCACAAGCGAAGAAGGTTGTTAGACTTTATTGTTTATCCAATCCATCACTGGTCTAACACTTCTCCACTGCTTTTAAAAAAATAGCCTTCTCCATTGCCCCACCCTACCCCCCCCCAAAAAAACACCCACCCATCCCCTCCCTTAGCCTATAAATAAACAGGTTAGCCACAATCCCTTGTCATAAGTCCCCACACACCCCAGTGTGTGCCTCAATGAACCGGGAGATGGCAGCAATGTTCCCCAATGGCATCAGAGCCTTGATTGTGGACAATGATGCAAGGTTCATCAAGTCATCTTCAATGCTTCTTTCTCTCCTAAACTTCAAAGGTATGTTTTCCTCAAGAAGATGCAGTGAAGCGAATTTTGGGTGTTTGTTTGGAGAGTTTTTGGGCATGAGATCTACTATTTCCATTTAAGATCTATAGAAAATAGGTAAAAATATGATGTTTTCTTCAACATCTGTGGTGGAAATTTTCAGAAGATGATGTGCACTTGGTGTTTATTTGTCTTGTTGTTTTTTCGTGTTTCTTCCATATTTGAAGATAGATCATGTTTTAGACCAAGTTTATTACCTTATTTCTTGGGGGAAAATGATATCCCTTATTCTCTTGTGCGAGGTTTCTCATATGGATATACCTTGGACAAAGCAAGATTCAAATCAAATAATTGTGCACGCTCTTTGCACCGATTTTTAAATATCACTATTTTTTCATAAAGAAAATAGTTTTATTCCTACTGCATAATTTACTACACTTTTGTTAAATTATGAACTGTGAGCCTCCAAGATCTCTTTTTAACATTACTAGCAAACGTGCTCGTGCTGTAATGAGACCCATTATGTCTTGGAATCAGATTCCATTGAAGGTGACCAATAAGGTGATGTGTGTGTCAATAGAGATAGAGTGATGCCTACGTTCATCACTTACTCTTTTGAGAGACAAAGAAAGATTATTTAGTACACATGATGCCCTTTTTCCTCATATTAAGTTAGTTTTGGTTCTATCATATAGCTGCTAAGTTTAAGCTTTTTGAAGATTACTCATTCTTTGAACCAAAAGTAGCAAAAGAGGCACAAGCGAAGAAGGTTGTTAGACTTTATTGTTTATCCAATCCATCACTGGTCTAACACTTCTCCACTGCTTTTAAAAAAATAGCCTTCTCCACTGCCCCACCCTACCCCCCCCCCAAAAAAAAACACCCACCCATCCCCTCCCTTAGCCTATAAATAAACAGGTTAGCCACAATCCCTTGTCATAAGTCCCCACACACCCCAGTGTGTGCCTCAATGAACCAGGAGATGGCAGCAATGTTCCCCAATGGCATCAGAGCCTTGATTGTGGACAATGATGCAAGGTTCATCAAGTCATCTTCAATGCTTCTTTCTCTCCTAAACTTCAAAGGTATGTTTTCCTCAAGAAGATGCAGTGAAGCGAATTTTGGGTGTTTGTTCGGAGAGTTTTTGGGCATGAGATCTACTGTTTCCATTTAAGATCTATAGAAAATAGGTAAAAATATGATGTTTTCTTCAACATCTGTAGTGGAAATTTTCAGAAGATGATGTGCACTTGGTGTTTATTTGTCTTGTTGTTTTTTTCGTGTTTCTTCCATATTTGAAGATAGATCATGTTTTAGACCAAGTTTATTACCTTATTTCTTGGGGGAAAATGATATCCCTTATTCTCTTGTGCGAGGTTTCTCATATGGATATACCTTGGACAAAGCAAGATTCAAATCAAATAATTGTGCACGCTCTTTGCACCGATTTTTAAATATCACTATTTTTTCTTAAAGAAAATAGTTTTATTCCTACTGCATAATTTACTGCACTTTTGTTAAATTATGAACTGTGAGCCTCCAAGATCTCTTTTTAACATTACTAGCAAACGTGCTCGTGCTGTAATGAGACCCATTATGTCTTGGAATCAGATTCCATTGAAGGTGACCAATAAGGTGATGTGTGTGTCAATAGAGATAGAGTGATGCCTACGTTCATCACTTACTCTTTTGAGAGACAAAGAAAGATTATTTAGTACACATGATGCCCTTTTTCCTCATATTAAGTTAGTTTTGGTTCTATCATATAGCTGCTAAGTTTAAGCTTTTTGAAGATTACTCATTCTTTGAACCAAAAGTAGCAAAAGAGGCACAAGCGAAGAAGGTTGTTAGACTTTATTGTTTATCCAATCCATCACTGGTCTAACACTTCTCCACTGCTTTTAAAAAAATAGCCTTCTCCACTGCCCCACCCTACCCCCGCCCCCCAAAAAAAAACACCCACCCATCCCCTCCCTTAGCCTATAAATAAACAGGTTAGCCACAATCCCTTGTCATAAGTCCCCACACACCCCAGTGTGTGCCTCAATGAACCGGGAGATGGCAGCAATGTTCCCCAATGGCATCAGAGCCTTGATTGTGGACAATGATGCAAGGTTCATCAAGTCATCTTCAATGCTTCTTTCTCTCCTAAACTTCAAAGGTATGTTTTCCTCAAGAAGATGCAGTGAAGCGAATTTTGGGTGTTTGTTTGGAGAGTTTTTGGGCATGAGATCTACTATTTCCATTTAAGATCTATAGAAAATAGGTAAAAATATGATGTTTTCTTCAACATCTGTGGTGGAAATTTTCAGAAGATGATGTGCACTTGGTGTTTATTTGTCTTGTTGTTTTTTCGTGTTTCTTCCATATTTGAAGATAGATCATGTTTTAGACCAAGTTTATTACCTTATTTCTTGGGGGAAAATGATATCCCTTATTCTCTTGTGCGAGGTTTCTCATATGGATATACCTTGGACAAAGCAAGATTCAAATCAAATAATTGTGCACGCTCTTTGCACCGATTTTTAAATATCACTATTTTTTCATAAAGAAAATAGTTTTATTCCTACTGCATAATTTACTACACTTTTGTTAAATTATGAACTGTGAGCCTCCAAGATCTCTTTTTAACATTACTAGCAAACGTGCTCGTGCTGTAATGAGACCCATTATGTCTTGGAATCAGATTCCATTGAAGGTGACCAATAAGGTGATGTGTGTGTCAATAGAGATAGAGTGATGCCTACGTTCATCACTTACTCTTTTGAGAGACAAAGAAAGATTATTTAGTACACATGATGCCCTTTTTCCTCATATTAAGTTAGTTTTGGTTCTATCATATAGCTGCTAAGTTTAAGCTTTTTGAAGATTACTCATTCTTTGAACCAAAAGTAGCAAAAGAGGCACAAGCGAAGAAGGTTGTTAGACTTTATTGTTTATCCAATCCATCACTGGTCTAACACTTCTCCACTGCTTTTAAAAAAATAGCCTTCTCCACTGCCCCACCCTACCCCCCCCCAAAAAAAAACACCCACCCATCCCCTCCCTTAGCCTATAAATAAACAGGTTAGCCACAATCCCTTGTCATAAGTCCCCACACACCCCAGTGTGTGCCTCAATGAACCAGGAGATGGCAGCAATGTTCCCCAATGGCATCAGAGCCTTGATTGTGGACAATGATGCAAGGTTCATCAAGTCATCTTCAATGCTTCTTTCTCTCCTAAACTTCAAAGGTATGTTTTCCTCAAGAAGATGCAGTGAAGCGAATTTTGGGTGTTTGTTTGGAGAGTTTTTGGGCATGAGATCTACTATTTCCATTTAAGATCTATAGAAAATAGGTAAAAATATGATGTTTTCTTCAACATCTGTGGTGGAAATTTTCAGAAGATGATGTGCACTTGGTGTTTATTTGTCTTGTTGTTTTTTCGTGTTTCTTCCATATTTGAAGATAGATCATGTTTTAGACCAAGTTTATTACCTTATTTCTTGGGGGAAAATGATATCCCTTATTCTCTTGTGCGAGGTTTCTCATATGGATATACCTTGGACAAAGCAAGATTCAAATCAAATAATTGTGCACGCTCTTTGCACCGATTTTTAAATATCACTATTTTTTCATAAAGAAAATAGTTTTATTCCTACTGCATAATTTACTACACTTTTGTTAAATTATGAACTGTGAGCCTCCAAGATCTCTTTTTAACATTACTAGCAAACGTGCTCGTGCTGTAATGAGACCCATTATGTCTTGGAATCAGATTCCATTGAAGGTGACCAATAAGGTGATGTGTGTGTCAATAGAGATAGAGTGATGCCTACGTTCATCACTTACTCTTTTGAGAGGCAAAGAAAGATTATTTAGTACACATGATGCCCTTTTTCCTCATATTAAGTTAGTTTTGGTTCTATCATATAGCTGCTAAGTTTAAGCTTTTTGAAGATTACTCATTCTTTGAACCAAAAGTAGCAAAAGAGGCACAAGCGAAGAAGGTTGTTAGACTTTATTGTTTATCCAATCCATCACTGGTCTAACACTTCTCCACTGCTTTTAAAAAAATAGCCTTCTCCACTGCCCCACCCTACCCCCCCCCCCCAAAAAAAAACACCCACCCATCCCCTCCCTTAGCCTATAAATAAACAGGTTAGCCACAATCCCTTGTCATAAGTCCCCACACACCCCAGTGTGTGCCTCAATGAACCGGGAGATGGCAGCAATGTTCCCCAATGGCATCAGAGCCTTGATTGTGGACAATGATGCAAGGTTCATCAAGTCATCTTCAATGCTTCTTTCTCTCCTAAACTTCAAAGGTATGTTTTCCTCAAGAAGATGCAGTGAAGCGAATTTTGGGTGTTTGTTTGGAGAGTTTTTGGGCATGAGATCTACTGTTTCCATTTAAGATCTATAGAAAATAGGTAAAAATATGATGTTTTCTTCAACATCTGTGGTGGAAATTTTCAGAAGATGATGTGCACTTGGTGTTTATTTGTCTTGTTGTTTTTTCGTGTTTCTTCCATATTTGAAGATAGATCATGTTTTAGACCAAGTTTATTACCTTATTTCTTGGGGGAAAATGATATCCCTTATTCTCTTGTGCGAGGTTTCTCATATGGATATACCTTGGACAAAGCAAGATTCAAATCAAATAATTGTGCACGCTCTTTGCACCGATTTTTAAATATCACTATTTTTTCTTAAAGAAAATAGTTTTATTCCTACTGCATAATTTACTGCACTTTTGTTAAATTATGAACTGTGAGCCTCCAAGATCTCTTTTTAACATTACTAGCAAACGTGCTCGTGCTGTAATGAGACCCATTATGTCTTGGAATCAGATTCCATTGAAGGTGACCAATAAGGTGATGTGTGTGTCAATAGAGATAGAGTGATGCCTACGTTCATCACTTACTCTTTTGAGAGACAAAGAAAGATTATTTAGTACACATGATGCCCTTTTTCCTCATATTAAGTTAGTTTTGGTTCTATCATATAGCTGCTAAGTTTAAGCTTTTTGAAGATTACTCATTCTTTGAACCAAAAGTAGCAAAAGAGGCACAAGCGAAGAAGGTTGTTAGACTTTATTGTTTATCCAATCCATCACTGGTCTAACACTTCTCCACTGCTTTTAAAAAAATAGCCTTCTCCACTGCCCCACCCTACCCCCCCCCCAAAAAACACCCACCCATCCCCTCCCTTAGCCTATAAATAAACAGGTTAGCCACAATCCCTTGTCATAAGTCCCCACACACCCCAGTGTGTGCCTCAATGAACCGGGAGATGGCAGCAATGTTCCCCAATGGCATCAGAGCCTTGATTGTGGACAATGATGCAAGGTTCATCAAGTCATCTTCAATGCTTCTTTCTCTCCTAAACTTCAAAGGTATGTTTTCCTCAAGAAGATGCAGTGAAGCGAATTTTGGGTGTTTGTTTGGAGAGTTTTTGGGCATGAGATCTACTGTTTCCATTTAAGATCTATAGAAAATAGGTAAAAATATGATGTTTTCTTCAACATCTGTAGTGGAAATTTTCAGAAGATGATGTGCACTTGGTGTTTATTTGTCTTGTTGTTTTTTTCGTGTTTCTTCCATATTTGAAGATAGATCATGTTTTAGACCAAGTTTATTACCTTATTTCTTGGGGGAAAATGATATCCCTTATTCTCTTGTGCGAGGTTTCTCATATGGATATACCTTGGACAAAGCAAGATTCAAATCAAATAATTGTGCACGCTCTTTGCACCGATTTTTAAATATCACTATTTTTTCTTAAAGAAAATAGTTTTATTCCTACTGCATAATTTACTGCACTTTTGTTAAATTATGAACTGTGAGCCTCCAAGATCTCTTTTTAACATTACTAGCAAACGTGCTCGTGCTGTAATGAGACCCATTATGTCTTGGAATCAGATTCCATTGAAGGTGACCAATAAGGTGATGTGTGTGTCAATAGAGATAGAGTGATGCCTACGTTCATCACTTACTCTTTTGAGAGACAAAGAAAGATTATTTAGTACACATGATGCCCTTTTTCCTCATATTAAGTTAGTTTTGGTTCTATCATATAGCTGCTAAGTTTAAGCTTTTTGAAGATTACTCATTCTTTGAACCAAAAGTAGCAAAAGAGGCACAAGCGAAGAAGGTTGTTAGACTTTATTGTTTATCCAATCCATCACTGGTCTAACACTTCTCCACTGCTTTTAAAAAAATAGCCTTCTCCACTGCCCCACCCTACCCCCGCCCCCCAAAAAAAACACCCACCCATCCCCTCCCTTAGCCTATAAATAAACAGGTTAGCCACAATCCCTTGTCATAAGTCCCCACACACCCCAGTGTGTGCCTCAATGAACCGGGAGATGGCAGCAATGTTCCCCAATGGCATCAGAGCCTTGATTGTGGACAATGATGCAAGGTTCATCAAGTCATCTTCAATGCTTCTTTCTCTCCTAAACTTCAAAGGTATGTTTTCCTCAAGAAGATGCAGTGAAGCGAATTTTGGGTGTTTGTTTGGAGAGTTTTTGGGCATGAGATCTACTGTTTCCATTTAAGATCTATAGAAAATAGGTAAAAATATGATGTTTTCTTCAACATCTGTGGTGGAAATTTTCAGAAGATGATGTGCACTTGGTGTTTATTTGTCTTGTTGTTTTTTCGTGTTTCTTCCATATTTGAAGATAGATCATGTTTTAGACCAAGTTTATTACCTTATTTCTTGGGGGAAAATGATATCCCTTATTCTCTTGTGCGAGGTTTCTCATATGGATATACCTTGGACAAAGCAAGATTCAAATCAAATAATTGTGCACGCTCTTTGCACCGATTTTTAAATATCACTATTTTTTCTTAAAGAAAATAGTTTTATTCCTACTGCATAATTTACTGCACTTTTGTTAAATTATGAACTGTGAGCCTCCAAGATCTCTTTTTAACATTACTAGCAAACGTGCTCGTGCTGTAATGAGACCCATTATGTCTTGGAATCAGATTCCATTGAAGGTGACCAATAAGGTGATGTGTGTGTCAATAGAGATAGAGTGATGCCTACGTTCATCACTTACTCTTTTGAGAGACAAAGAAAGATTATTTAGTACACATGATGCCCTTTTTCCTCATATTAAGTTAGTTTTGGTTCTATCATATAGCTGCTAAGTTTAAGCTTTTTGAAGATTACTCATTCTTTGAACCAAAAGTAGCAAAAGAGGCACAAGCGAAGAAGGTTGTTAGACTTTATTGTTTATCCAATCCATCACTGGTCTAACACTTCTCCACTGCTTTTAAAAAAATAGCCTTCTCCACTGCCCCACCCTACCCCCCCCAAAAAAAACACCCACCCATCCCCTCCCTTAGCCTATAAATAAACAGGTTAGCCACAATCCCTTGTCATAAGTCCCCACACACCCCAGTGTGTGCCTCAATGAACCGGGAGATGGCAGCAATGTTCCCCAATGGCATCAGAGCCTTGATTGTGGACAATGATGCAAGGTTCATCAAGTCATCTTCAATGCTTCTTTCTCTCCTAAACTTCAAAGGTATGTTTTCCTCAAGAAGATGCAGTGAAGCGAATTTTGGGTGTTTGTTTGGAGAGTTTTTGGGCATGAGATCTACTATTTCCATTTAAGATCTATAGAAAATAGGTAAAAATAT
Organism: Saccharum hybrid cultivar R570; assembly: GCA_038087645.1. NCBI lineage: Eukaryota > Viridiplantae > Streptophyta > Magnoliopsida > Poales > Poaceae > Saccharum > Saccharum hybrid cultivar. Next base: position 39,756,009 of record JAQSUU010000637.1, on the reverse strand, counting down.
GATGTTTTCTTCAACATCTGTGGTGGAAATTTTCAGAAGATGATGTGCACTTGGTGTTTATTTGTCTTGTTGTTTTTTCGTGTTTCTTCCATATTTGAAGATAGATCATGTTTTAGACCAAGTTTATTACCTTATTTCTTGGGGGAAAATGATATCCCTTATTCTCTTGTGCGAGGTTTCTCATATGGATATACCTTGGACAAAGCAAGATTCAAATCAAATAATTGTGCACGCTCTTTGCACCGATTTTTAAATATCACTATTTTTTCATAAAGAAAATAGTTTTATTCCTACTGCATAATTTACTACACTTTTGTTAAATTATGAACTGTGAGCCTCCAAGATCTCTTTTTAACATTACTAGCAAACGTGCTCGTGCTGTAATGAGACCCATTATGTCTTGGAATCAGATTCCATTGAAGGTGACCAATAAGGTGATGTGTGTGTCAATAGAGATAGAGTGATGCCTACGTTCATCACTTACTCTTTTGAGAGACAAAGAAAGATTATTTAGTACACATGATGCCCTTTTTCCTCATATTAAGTTAGTTTTGGTTCTATCATATAGCTGCTAAGTTTAAGCTTTTTGAAGATTACTCATTCTTTGAACCAAAAGTAGCAAAAGAGGCACAAGCGAAGAAGGTTGTTAGACTTTATTGTTTATCCAATCCATCACTGGTCTAACACTTCTCCACTGCTTTTAAAAAAATAGCCTTCTCCACTGCCCCACCCTACCCCCGCCCCCCAAAAAAAACACCCACCCATCCCCTCCCTTAGCCTATAAATAAACAGGTTAGCCACAATCCCTTGTCATAAGTCCCCACACACCCCAGTGTGTGCCTCAATGAACCGGGAGATGGCAGCAATGTTCCCCAATGGCATCAGAGCCTTGATTGTGGACAATGATGCAAGGTTCATCAAGTCATCTTCAATGCTTCTTTCTCTCCTAAACTTCAAAGGTATGTTTTCCTCAAGAAGATGCAGTGAAGCGAATTTTGGGTGTTTGTTTGGAGAGTTTTTGGGCATGAGATCTACTGTTTCCATTTAAGATCTATAGAAAATAGGTAAAAATATGATGTTTTCTTCAACATCTGTGGTGGAAATTTTCAGAAGATGATGTGCACTTGGTGTTTATTTGTCTTGTTGTTTTTTCGTGTTTCTTCCATATTTGAAGATAGATCATGTTTTAGACCAAGTTTATTACCTTATTTCTTGGGGGAAAATGATATCCCTTATTCTCTTGTGCGAGGTTTCTCATATGGATATACCTTGGACAAAGCAAGATTCAAATCAAATAATTGTGCACGCTCTTTGCACCGATTTTTAAATATCACTATTTTTTCTTAAAGAAAATAGTTTTATTCCTACTGCATAATTTACTGCACTTTTGTTAAATTATGAACTGTGAGCCTCCAAGATCTCTTTTTAACATTACTAGCAAACGTGCTCGTGCTGTAATGAGACCCATTATGTCTTGGAATCAGATTCCATTGAAGGTGACCAATAAGGTGATGTGTGTGTCAATAGAGATAGAGTGATGCCTACGTTCATCACTTACTCTTTTGAGAGACAAAGAAAGATTATTTAGTACACATGATGCCCTTTTTCCTCATATTAAGTTAGTTTTGGTTCTATCATATAGCTGCTAAGTTTAAGCTTTTTGAAGATTACTCATTCTTTGAACCAAAAGTAGCAAAAGAGGCACAAGCGAAGAAGGTTGTTAGACTTTATTGTTTATCCAATCCATCACTGGTCTAACACTTCTCCACTGCTTTTAAAAAAATAGCCTTCTCCACTGCCCCACCCTACCCCCCCCCCCAAAAAAACACCCACCCATCCCCTCCCTTAGCCTATAAATAAACAGGTTAGCCACAATCCCTTGTCATAAGTCCCCACACACCCCAGTGTGTGCCTCAATGAACCGGGAGATGGCAGCAATGTTCCCCAATGGCATCAGAGCCTTGATTGTGGACAATGATGCAAGGTTCATCAAGTCATCTTCAATGCTTCTTTCTCTCCTAAACTTCAAAGGTATGTTTTCCTCAAGAAGATGCAGTGAAGCGAATTTTGGGTGTTTGTTTGGAGAGTTTTTGGGCATGAGATCTACTATTTCCATTTAAGATCTATAGAAAATAGGTAAAAATATGATGTTTTCTTCAACATCTGTGGTGGAAATTTTCAGAAGATGATGTGCACTTGGTGTTTATTTGTCTTGTTGTTTTTTCGTGTTTCTTCCATATTTGAAGATAGATCATGTTTTAGACCAAGTTTATTACCTTATTTCTTGGGGGAAAATGATATCCCTTATTCTCTTGTGCGAGGTTTCTCATATGGATATACCTTGGACAAAGCAAGATTCAAATCAAATAATTGTGCACGCTCTTTGCACCGATTTTTAAATATCACTATTTTTTCTTAAAGAAAATAGTTTTATTCCTACTGCATAATTTACTGCACTTTTGTTAAATTATGAACTGTGAGCCTCCAAGATCTCTTTTTAACATTACTAGCAAACGTGCTCGTGCTGTAATGAGACCCATTATGTCTTGGAATCAGATTCCATTGAAGGTGACCAATAAGGTGATGTGTGTGTCAATAGAGATAGAGTGATGCCTACGTTCATCACTTACTCTTTTGAGAGACAAAGAAAGATTATTTAGTACACATGATGCCCTTTTTCCTCATATTAAGTTAGTTTTGGTTCTATCATATAGCTGCTAAGTTTAAGCTTTTTGAAGATTACTCATTCTTTGAACCAAAAGTAGCAAAAGAGGCACAAGCGAAGAAGGTTGTTAGACTTTATTGTTTATCCAATCCATCACTGGTCTAACACTTCTCCACTGCTTTTAAAAAAATAGCCTTCTCCACTGCCCCACCCTACCCCCCCCCCAAAAAAAAACACCCACCCATCCCCTCCCTTAGCCTATAAATAAACAGGTTAGCCACAATCCCTTGTCATAAGTCCCCACACACCCCAGTGTGTGCCTCAATGAACCGGGAGATGGCAGCAATGTTCCCCAATGGCATCAGAGCCTTGATTGTGGACAATGATGCAAGGTTCATCAAGTCATCTTCAATGCTTCTTTCTCTCCTAAACTTCAAAGGTATGTTTTCCTCAAGAAGATGCAGTGAAGCGAATTTTGGGTGTTTGTTTGGAGAGTTTTTGGGCATGAGATCTACTGTTTCCATTTAAGATCTATAGAAAATAGGTAAAAATATGATGTTTTCTTCAACATCTGTAGTGGAAATTTTCAGAAGATGATGTGCACTTGGTGTTTATTTGTCTTGTTGTTTTTTTCGTGTTTCTTCCATATTTGAAGATAGATCATGTTTTAGACCAAGTTTATTACCTTATTTCTTGGGGGAAAATGATATCCCTTATTCTCTTGTGCGAGGTTTCTCATATGGATATACCTTGGACAAAGCAAGATTCAAATCAAATAATTGTGCACGCTCTTTGCACCGATTTTTAAATATCACTATTTTTTCTTAAAGAAAATAGTTTTATTCCTACTGCATAATTTACTGCACTTTTGTTAAATTATGAACTGTGAGCCTCCAAGATCTCTTTTTAACATTACTAGCAAACGTGCTCGTGCTGTAATGAGACCCATTATGTCTTGGAATCAGATTCCATTGAAGGTGACCAATAAGGTGATGTGTGTGTCAATAGAGGTAGAGTGATGCCTACGTTCATCACTTACTCTTTTGAGAGACAAATAAAGATTATTTAGTACACATGATGCCCTTTTTCCTCATATTAAGTTAGTTTTGGTTCTATCATATAGCTGCTAAGTTTAAGCTTTTTGAAGATTACTCATTCTTTGAACCAAAAGTAGCAAAAGAGGCACAAGCGAAGAAGGTTGTTAGACTTTATTGTTTATCCAATCCATCACTGGTCTAACACTTCTCCACTGCTTTTAAAAAAATAGCCTTCTCCACTGCCCCACCCTACCCCCCCCCCCAAAAAAAACACCCACCCATCCCCTCCCTTAGCCTATAAATAAACAGGTTAGCCACAATCCCTTGTCATAAGTCCCCACACACCCCAGTGTGTGCCTCAATGAACCGGGAGATGGCAGCAATGTTCCCCAATGGCATCAGAGCCTTGATTGTGGACAATGATGCAAGGTTCATCAAGTCATCTTCAATGCTTCTTTCTCTCCTAAACTTCAAAGGTATGTTTTCCTCAAGAAGATGCAGTGAAGCGAATTTTGGGTGTTTGTTTGGAGAGTTTTTGGGCATGAGATCTACTATTTCCATTTAAGATCTATAGAAAATAGGTAAAAATATGATGTTTTCTTCAACATCTGTGGTGGAAATTTTCAGAAGATGATGTGCACTTGGTGTTTATTTGTCTTGTTGTTTTTTCGTGTTTCTTCCATATTTGAAGATAGATCATGTTTTAGACCAAGTTTATTACCTTATTTCTTGGGGGAAAATGATATCCCTTATTCTCTTGTGCGAGGTTTCTCATATGGATATACCTTGGACAAAGCAAGATTCAAATCAAATAATTGTGCACGCTCTTTGCACCGATTTTTAAATATCACTATTTTTTCATAAAGAAAATAGTTTTATTCCTACTGCATAATTTACTACACTTTTGTTAAATTATGAACTGTGAGCCTCCAAGATCTCTTTTTAACATTACTAGCAAACGTGCTCGTGCTGTAATGAGACCCATTATGTCTTGGAATCAGATTCCATTGAAGGTGACCAATAAGGTGATGTGTGTGTCAATAGAGATAGAGTGATGCCTACGTTCATCACTTACTCTTTTGAGAGACAAAGAAAGATTATTTAGTACACATGATGCCCTTTTTCCTCATATTAAGTTAGTTTTGGTTCTATCATATAGCTGCTAAGTTTAAGCTTTTTGAAGATTACTCATTCTTTGAACCAAAAGTAGCAAAAGAGGCACAAGCGAAGAAGGTTGTTAGACTTTATTGTTTATCCAATCCATCACTGGTCTAACACTTCTCCACTGCTTTTAAAAAAATAGCCTTCTCCACTGCCCCACCCTACCCCCCCCCCCCCCCAAAAAAACACCCACCCATCCCCTCCCTTAGCCTATAAATAAACAGGTTAGCCACAATCCCTTGTCATAAGTCCCCACACACCCCAGTGTGTGCCTCAATGAACCGAGAGATGGCAGCAATGTTCCCCAATGGCATCAGAGCCTTGATTGTGGACAATGATGCAAGGTTCATCAAGTCATCTTCAATGCTTCTTTCTCTCCTAAACTTCAAAGGTATGTTTTCCTCAAGAAGATGCAGTGATGCGAATTTTGGGTGTTTGTTTGGAGAGTTTTTGGGCATGAGATCTACTGTTTCCATTTAAGATCTATAGAAAATAGGTAAAAATATGATGTTTTCTTCAACATCTGTAGTGGAAATTTTCAGAAGATGATGTGCACTTGGTGTTTATTTGTCTTGTTGTTTTTTTCGTGTTTCTTCCATATTTGAAGATAGATCATGTTTTAGACCAAGTTTATTACCTTATTTCTTGGGGGAAAATGATATCCCTTATTCTCTTGTGCGAGGTTTCTCATATGGATATACCTTGGACAAAGCAAGATTCAAATCAAATAATTGTGCACGCTCTTTGCACCGATTTTTAAATATCACTATTTTTTCTTAAAGAAAAATAGTTTTATTCCTACTGCATAATTTACTGCACTTTTGTTAAATTATGAACTGTGAGCCTCCAAGATCTCTTTTTAACATTACTAGCAAACGTGCTCGTGCTGTAATGAGACCCATTATGTCTTGGAATCAGATTCCATTGAAGGTGACCAATAAGGTGATGTGTGTGTCAATAGAGATAGAGTGATGCCTACGTTCATCACTTACTCTTTTGAGAGACAAAGAAAGATTATTTAGTACACATGATGCCCTTTTTCCTCATATTAAGTTAGTTTTGGTTCTATCATATAGCTGCTAAGTTTAAGCTTTTTGAAGATTACTCATTCTTTGAACCAAAAGTAGCAAAAGAGGCACAAGCGAAGAAGGTTGTTAGACTTTATTGTTTATCCAATCCATCACTGGTCTAACACTTCTCCACTGCTTTTAAAAAAATAGCCTTCTCCACTGCCCCACCCTACCCCCCCCCCCAAAAAAAAACACCCACCCATCCCCTCCCTTAGCCTATAAATAAACAGGTTAGCCACAATCCCTTGTCATAAGTCCCCACACACCCCAGTGTGTGCCTCAATGAACCGGGAGATGGCAGCAATGTTCCCCAATGGCATCAGAGCCTTGATTGTGGACAATGATGCAAGGTTCATCAAGTCATCTTCAATGCTTCTTTCTCTCCTAAACTTCAAAGGTATGTTTTCCTCAAGAAGATGCAGTGAAGCGAATTTTGGGTGTTTGTTTGGAGAGTTTTTGGGCATGAGATCTACTGTTTCCATTTAAGATCTATAGAAAATAGGTAAAAATATGATGTTTTCTTCAACATCTGTAGTGGAAATTTTCAGAAGATGATGTGCACTTGGTGTTTATTTGTCTTGTTGTTTTTTTCGTGTTTCTTCCATATTTGAAGATAGATCATGTTTTAGACCAAGTTTATTACCTTATTTCTTGGGGGAAAATGATATCCCTTATTCTCTTGTGCGAGGTTTCTCATATGGATATACCTTGGACAAAGCAAGATTCAAATCAAATAATTGTGCACGCTCTTTGCACCGATTTTTAAATATCACTATTTTTTCTTAAAGAAAATAGTTTTATTCCTACTGCATAATTTACTGCACTTTTGTTAAATTATGAACTGTGAGCCTCCAAGATCTCTTTTTAACATTACTAGCAAACGTGCTCGTGCTGTAATGAGACCCATTATGTCTTGGAATCAGATTCCATTGAAGGTGACCAATAAGGTGATGTGTGTGTCAATAGAGGTAGAGTGATGCCTACGTTCATCACTTACTCTTTTGAGAGACAAATAAAGATTATTTAGTACACATGATGCCCTTTTTCCTCATATTAAGTTAGTTTTGGTTCTATCATATAGCTGCTAAGTTTAAGCTTTTTGAAGATTACTCATTCTTTGAACCAAAAGTAGCAAAAGAGGCACAAGCGAAGAAGGTTGTTAGACTTTATTGTTTATCCAATCCATCACTGGTCTAACACTTCTCCACTGCTTTTAAAAAAATAGCCTTCTCCACTGCCCCACCCTACCCCCCCCCCAAAAAAAACACCCACCCATCCCCTCCCTTAGCCTATAAATAAACAGGTTAGCCACAATCCCTTGTCATAAGTCCCCACACACCCCAGTGTGTGCCTCAATGAACCGGGAGATGGCAGCAATGTTCCCCAATGGCATCAGAGCCTTGATTGTGGACAATGATGCAAGGTTCATCAAGTCATCTTCAATGCTTCTTTCTCTCCTAAACTTCAAAGGTATGTTTTCCTCAAGAAGATGCAGTGAAGCGAATTTTGGGTGTTTGTTTGGAGAGTTTTTGGGCATGAGATCTACTATTTCCATTTAAGATCTATAGAAAATAGGTAAAAATATGATGTTTTCTTCAACATCTGTGGTGGAAATTTTCAGAAGATGATGTGCACTTGGTGTTTATTTGTCTTGTTGTTTTTTCGTGTTTCTTCCATATTTGAAGATAGATCATGTTTTAGACCAAGTTTATTACCTTATTTCTTGGGGGAAAATGATATCCCTTATTCTCTTGTGCGAGGTTTCTCATATGGATATACCTTGGACAAAGCAAGATTCAAATCAAATAATTGTGCACGCTCTTTGCACCGATTTTTAAATATCACTATTTTTTCATAAAGAAAATAGTTTTATTCCTACTGCATAATTTACTACACTTTTGTTAAATTATGAACTGTGAGCCTCCAAGATCTCTTTTTAACATTACTAGCAAACGTGCTCGTGCTGTAATGAGACCCATTATGTCTTGGAATCAGATTCCATTGAAGGTGACCAATAAGGTGATGTGTGTGTCAATAGAGATAGAGTGATGCCTACGTTCATCACTTACTCTTTTGAGAGACAAAGAAAGATTATTTAGTACACATGATGCCCTTTTTCCTCATATTAAGTTAGTTTTGGTTCTATCATATAGCTGCTAAGTTTAAGCTTTTTGAAGATTACTCATTCTTTGAACCAAAAGTAGCAAAAGAGGCACAAGCGAAGAAGGTTGTTAGACTTTATTGTTTATCCAATCCATCACTGGTCTAACACTTCTCCACTGCTTTTAAAAAAATAGCCTTCTCCACTGCCCCACCCTACCCCCCCCCCCCCCCAAAAAAAAACACCCACCCATCCCCTCCCTTAGCCTATAAATAAACAGGTTAGCCACAATCCCTTGTCATAAGTCCCCACACACCCCAGTGTGTGCCTCAATGAACCGAGAGATGGCAGCAATGTTCCCCAATGGCATCAGAGCCTTGATTGTGGACAATGATGCAAGGTTCATCAAGTCATCTTCAATGCTTCTTTCTCTCCTAAACTTCAAAGGTATGTTTTCCTCAAGAAGATGCAGTGATGCGAATTTTGGGTGTTTGTTTGGAGAGTTTTTGGGCATGAGATCTACTGTTTCCATTTAAGATCTATAGAAAATAGGTAAAAATATGATGTTTTCTTCAACATCTGTAGTGGAAATTTTCAGAAGATGATGTGCACTTGGTGTTTATTTGTCTTGTTGTTTTTTTCGTGTTTCTTCCATATTTGAAGATAGATCATGTTTTAGACCAAGTTTATTACCTTATTTCTTGGGGGAAAATGATATCCCTTATTCTCTTGTGCGAGGTTTCTCATATGGATATACCTTGGACAAAGCAAGATTCAAATCAAATAATTGTGCACGCTCTTTGCACCGATTTTTAAATATCACTATTTTTTCTTAAAGAAAATAGTTTTATTCCTACTGCATAATTTACTGCACTTTTGTTAAATTATGAACTGTGAGCCTCCAAGATCTCTTTTTAACATTACTAGCAAACGTGCTCGTGCTGTAATGAGACCCATTATGTCTTGGAATCAGATTCCATTGAAGGTGACCAATAAGGTGATGTGTGTGTCAATAGAGATAGAGTGATGCCTACGTTCATCACTTACTCTTTTGAGAGACAAAGAAAGATTATTTAGTACACATGATGCCCTTTTTCCTCATATTAAGTTAGTTTTGGTTCTATCATATAGCTGCTAAGTTTAAGCTTTTTGAAGATTACTCATTCTTTGAACCAAAAGTAGCAAAAGAGGCACAAGCGAAGAAGGTTGTTAGACTTTATTGTTTATCCAATCCATCACTGGTCTAACACTTCTCCACTGCTTTTAAAAAAATAGCCTTCTCCACTGCCCCACCCTACCCCCGCCCCCCAAAAAAAAACACCCACCCATCCCCTCCCTTAGCCTATAAATAAACAGGTTAGCCACAATCCCTTGTCATAAGTCCCCACACACCCCAGTGTGTGCCTCAATGAACCGGGAGATGGCAGCAATGTTCCCCAATGGCATCAGAGCCTTGATTGTGGACAATGATGCAAGGTTCATCAAGTCATCTTCAATGCTTCTTTCTCTCCTAAACTTCAAAGGTATGTTTTCCTCAAGAAGATGCAGTGAAGCGAATTTTGGGTGTTTGTTTGGAGAGTTTTTGGGCATGAGATCTACTGTTTCCATTTAAGATCTATAGAAAATAGGTAAAAATATGATGTTTTCTTCAACATCTGTGGTGGAAATTTTCAGAAGATGATGTGCACTTGGTGTTTATTTGTCTTGTTGTTTTTTCGTGTTTCTTCCATATTTGAAGATAGATCATGTTTTAGACCAAGTTTATTACCTTATTTCTTGGGGGAAAATGATATCCCTTATTCTCTTGTGCGAGGTTTCTCATATGGATATACCTTGGACAAAGCAAGATTCAAATCAAATAATTGTGCACGCTCTTTGCACCGATTTTTAAATATCACTATTTTTTCTTAAAGAAAATAGTTTTATTCCTACTGCATAATTTACTGCACTTTTGTTAAATTATGAACTGTGAGCCTCCAAGATCTCTTTTTAACATTACTAGCAAACGTGCTCGTGCTGTAATGAGACCCATTATGTCTTGGAATCAGATTCCATTGAAGGTGACCAATAAGGTGATGTGTGTGTCAATAGAGATAGAGTGATGCCTACGTTCATCACTTACTCTTTTGAGAGACAAATAAAGATTATTTAGTACACATGATGCCCTTTTTCCTCATATTAAGTTAGTTTTGGTTCTATCATATAGCTGCTAAGTTTAAGCTTTTTGAAGATTACTCATTCTTTGAACCAAAAGTAGCAAAAGAGGCACAAGCGAAGAAGGTTGTTAGACTTTATTGTTTATCCAATCCATCACTGGTCTAACACTTCTCCACTGCTTTTAAAAAAATAGCCTTCTCCACTGCCCCACCCTACCCCCCCCCCCCCAAAAAAACACCCACCCATCCCCTCCCTTAGCCTATAAATAAACAGGTTAGCCACAATCCCTTGTCATAAGTCCCCACACAACCCAGTGTGTGCCTCAATGAACCGGGAGATGGCAGCAATGTTCCCCAATGGCATCAGAGCCTTGATTGTGGACAATGATGCAAGGTTCATCAAGTCATCTTCAATGCTTCTTTCTCTCCTAAACTTCAAAGGTATGTTTTCCTCAAGAAGATGCAGTGAAGCGAATTTTGGGTGTTTGTTTGGAGAGTTTTTGGGCATGAGATGTACTGTTTCCATTTAAGATCTATAGAAAATAGGTAAAAATATGATGTTTTCTTCAACATCTGTGGTGGAAATTTTCAGAAGATGATGTGCACTTGGTGTTTATTTGTCTTGTTGTTTTTTCGTGTTTCTTCCATATTTGAAGATAGATCATGTTTTAGACCAAGTTTATTACCTTATTTCTTGGGGGAAAATGATATCCCTTATTCTCTTGTGCGAGGTTTCTCATATGGATATACCTTGGACAAAGCAAGATTCAAATCAAATAATTGTGCACGCTCTTTGCACCGATTTTTAAATATCACTATTTTTTCTTAAAGAAAATAGTTTTATTCCTACTGCATAATTTACTGCACTTTTGTTAAATTATGAACTGTGAGCCTCCAAGATCTCTTTTTAACATTACTAGCAAACGTGCTCGTGCTGTAATGAGACCCATTATGTCTTGGAATCAGATTCCATTGAAGGTGACCAATAAGGTGATGTGTGTGTCAATAGAGATAGAGTGATGCCTACATTCATCACTTACTCTTTTGAGAGACAAAGAAAGATTATTTAGTACACATGATGCCCTTTTTCCTCATATTAAGTTAGTTTTGGTTCTATCATATAGCTGCTAAGTTTAAGCTTTTTGAAGATTACTCATTCTTTGAACCAAAAGTAGCAAAAGAGGCACAAGCGAAGAAGGTTGTTAGACTTTATTGTTTATCCAATCCATCACTGGTCTAACACTTCTCCACTGCTTTTAAAAAAATAGCCTTCTCCACTGCCCCACCCTACCCCCGCCCCCCAAAAAAAACACCCACCCATCCCCTCCCTTAGCCTATAAATAAACAGGTTAGCCACAATCCCTTGTCATAAGTCCCCACACACCCCAGTGTGTGCCTCAATGAACCGGGAGATGGCAGCAATGTTCCCCAATGGCATCAGAGCCTTGATTGTGGACAATGATGCAAGGTTCATCAAGTCATCTTCAATGCTTCTTTCTCTCCTAAACTTCAAAGGTATGTTTTCCTCAAGAAGATGCAGTGAAGCGAATTTTGGGTGTTTGTTTGGAGAGTTTTTGGGCATGAGATCTACTGATTCCATTTAAGATCTATAGAAAATAGGTAAAAATATGATGTTTTCTTCAACATCTGTGGTGGAAATTTTCAGAAGATGATGTGCACTTGGTGTTTATTTGTCTTGTTGTTTTTTCGTGTTTCTTCCATATTTGAAGATAGATCATGTTTTAGACCAAGTTTATTACCTTATTTCTTGGGGGAAAATGATATCCCTTATTCTCTTGTGCGAGGTTTCTCATATGGATATACCTTGGACAAAGCAAGATTCAAATCATATAATTGTGCACGCTCTTTGCACCGATTTTTAAATATCACTATTTTTTCTTAAAGAAAATAGTTTTATTCCTACTGCATAATTTACTGCACTTTTGTTAAATTATGAACTGTGAGCCTCCAAGATCTCTTTTTAACATTACTAGCAAACGTGCTCGTGCTGTAATGAGACCCATTATGTCTTGGAATCAGATTCCATTGAAGGTGACCAATAAGGTGATGTGTGTGTCAATAGAGATAGAGTGATGCCTACGTTCATCACTTACTCTTTTGAGAGACAAAGAAAGATTATTTAGTACACATGATGCCCTTTTTCCTCATATTAAGTTAGTTTTGGTTCTATCATATAGCTGCTAAGTTTAAGCTTTTGGAAGATTACTCATTCTTTGAACCAAAAGTAGCAAAAGAGGCACAAGCGAAGAAGGTTGTTAGACTTTATTGTTTATCCAATCCATCACTGGTCTAACACTTCTCCACTGCTTTTCAAAAAATAGCCTTCTCCACTGCCCCACCCTACCCCCGCCCCCCAAAAAAAACACCCACCCATCCCCTCCCTTAGCCTATAAATAAACAGGTTAGCCACAATCCCTTGTCATAAGTCCCCACACACCCCAGTGTGTGCCTCAATGAACCGGGAGATGGCAGCAATGTTCCCCAATGGCATCAGAGCCTTGATTGTGGACAATGATGCAAGGTTCATCAAGTCATCTTCAATTCTTCTTTCTCTCCTAAACTTCAAAGGTATGTTTTCCTCAAGAAGATGCAGTGAAGCGAATTTTGGGTGTTTGTTTGGAGAGTTTTTGGGCATGAGATCTACTGTTTCCATTTAAGATCTATAGAAAATAGGTAAAAATATGATGTTTTCTTCAACATCTGTGGTGGAAATTTTCAGAAGATGATGTGCACTTGGTGTTTATTTGTCTTGTTGTTTTTTCGTGTTTCTTCCATATTTGAAGATAGATCATGTTTTAGACCAAGTTTATTACCTTATTTCTTGGGGGAAAATGATATCCCTTATTCTCTTGTGCGAGGTTTCTCATATGGATATACCTTGGACAAAGCAAGATTCAAATCAAATAATTGTGCACGCTCTTTGCACCGATTTTTAAATATCACTATTTTTTCTTAAAGAAAATAGTTTTATTCCTACTGCATAATTTACTGCACTTTTGTTAAATTATGAACTGTGAGCCTCCAAGATCTCTTTTTAACATTACTAGCAAACGTGCTCGTGCTGTAATGAGACCCATTATGTCTTGGAATCAGATTCCATTGAAGGTGACCAATAAGGTGATGTGTGTGTCAATAGAGATAGAGTGATGCCTACGTTCATCACTTACTCTTTTGAGAGACAAAGAAAGATTATTTAGTACACATGATGCCCTTTTTCCTCATATTAAGTTAGTTTTGGTTCTATCATATAGCTGCTAAGTTTAAGCTTTTTGAAGATTACTCATTCTTTGAACCAAAAGTAGCAAAAGAGGCACAAGCGAAGAAGGTTGTTAGACTTTATTGTTTATCCAATCCATCACTGGTCTAACACTTCTCCACTGCTTTTAAAAAAATAGCCTTCTCCACTGCCCCACCCTACCCCCGCCCCCCAAAAAAAAAACACCCACCCATCCCCTCCCTTAGCCTATAAATAAACAGGTTAGCCACAATCCCTTGTCATAAGTCCCCACACACCCCAGTGTGTGCCTCAATGAACCGGGAGATGGCAGCAATGTTCCCCAATGGCATCAGAGCCTTGATTGTGGACAATGATGCAAGGTTCATCAAGTCATCTTCAATGCTTCTTTCTCTCCTAAACTTCAAAGGTATGTTTTCCTCAAGAAGATGCAGTGAAGCGAATTTTGGGTGTTTGTTTGGAGAGTTTTTGGGCATGAGATCTACTGTTTCCATTTAAGATCTATAGAAAATAGGTAAAAATATGATGTTTTCTTCAACATCTGTGGTGGAAATTTTCAGAAGATGATGTGCACTTGGTGTTTATTTGTCTTGTTGTTTTTTCGTGTTTCTTCCATATTTGAAGATAGATCATGTTTTAGACCAAGTTTATTACCTTATTTCTTGGGGGAAAATGATATCCCTTATTCTCTTGTGCGAGGTTTCTCATATGGATATACCTTGGACAAAGCAAGATTCAAATCAAATAATTGTGCACACTCTTTGCACCGATTTTTAAATATCACTATTTTTTCTTAAAGAAAATAGTTTTATTCCTACTGCATAATTTACTGCACTTTTGTTAAATTATGAACTGTGAGCCTCCAAGATCTCTTTTTAACATTACTAGCAAACGTGCTCGTGCTGTAATGAGACCCATTATGTCTTGGAATCAGATTCCATTGAAGGTGACCAATAAGGTGATGTGTGTGTCAATAGAGATAGAGTGATGCCTACGTTCATCACTTACTCTTTTGAGAGACAAAGAAAGATTATTTAGTACACATGATGCCCTTTTTCCTCATATTAAGTTAGTTTTGGTTCTATCATATAGCTGCTAAGTTTAAGCTTTTTGAAGATTACTCATTCTTTGAACCAAAAGTAGCAAAAGAGGCACAAGCGAAGAAGGTTGTTAGACTTTATTGTTTATCCAATCCATCACTGGTCTAACACTTCTCCACTGCTTTTAAAAAAATAGCCTTCTCCACTGCCCCACCCTACCCCCCCCCCAAAAAACACCCACCCATCCCCTCCCTTAGCCTATAAATAAACAGGTTAGCCACAATCCCTTGTCATAAGTCCCCACACAACCCAGTGTGTGCCTCAATGAACCGGGAGATGGCAGCAATGTTCCCCAATGGCATCAGAGCCTTGATTGTGGACAATGATGCAAGGTTCATCAAGTCATCTTCAATGCTTCTTTCTCTCCTAAACTTCAAAGGTATGTTTTCCTCAAGAAGATGCAGTGAAGCGAATTTTGGGTGTTTGTTTGGAGAGTTTTTGGGCATGAGATGTACTGTTTCCATTTAAGATCTATAGAAAATAGGTAAAAATATGATGTTTTCTTCAACATCTGTGGTGGAAATTTTCAGAAGATGATGTGCACTTGGTGTTTATTTGTCTTGTTGTTTTTTCGTGTTTCTTCCATATTTGAAGATAGATCATGTTTTAGACCAAGTTTATTACCTTATTTCTTGGGGGAAAATGATATCCCTTATTCTCTTGTGCGAGGTTTCTCATATGGATATACCTTGGACAAAGCAAGATTCAAATCAAATAATTGTGCACGCTCTTTGCACCGATTTTTAAATATCACTATTTTTTCTTAAAGAAAATAGTTTTATTCCTACTGCATAATTTACTGCACTTTTGTTAAATTATGAACTGTGAGCCTCCAAGATCTCTTTTTAACATTACTAGCAAACGTGCTCGTGCTGTAATGAGACCCATTATGTCTTGGAATCAGATTCCATTGAAGGTGACCAATAAGGTGATGTGTGTGTCAATAGAGATAGAGTGATGCCTACATTCATCACTTACTCTTTTGAGAGACAAAGAAAGATTATTTAGTACACATGATGCCCTTTTTCCTCATATTAAGTTAGTTTTGGTTCTATCATATAGCTGCTAAGTTTAAGCTTTTTGAAGATTACTCATTCTTTGAACCAAAAGTAGCAAAAGAGGCACAAGCGAAGAAGGTTGTTAGACTTTATTGTTTATCCAATCCATCACTGGTCTAACACTTCTCCACTGCTTTTAAAAAAATAGCCTTCTCCACTGCCCCACCCTACCCCCGCCCCCCAAAAAAAACACCCACCCATCCCCTCCCTTAGCCTATAAATAAACAGGTTAGCCACAATCCCTTGTCATAAGTCCCCACACACCCCAGTGTGTGCCTCAATGAACCGGGAGATGGCAGCAATGTTCCCCAATGGCATCAGAGCCTTGATTGTGGACAATGATGCAAGGTTCATCAAGTCATCTTCAATGCTTCTTTCTCTCCTAAACTTCAAAGGTATGTTTTCCTCAAGAAGATGCAGTGAAGCGAATTTTGGGTGTTTGTTTGGAGAGTTTTTGGGCATGAGATCTACTGATTCCATTTAAGATCTATAGAAAATAGGTAAAAATATGATGTTTTCTTCAACATCTGTGGTGGAAATTTTCAGAAGATGATGTGCACTTGGTGTTTATTTGTCTTGTTGTTTTTTCGTGTTTCTTCCATATTTGAAGATAGATCATGTTTTAGACCAAGTTTATTACCTTATTTCTTGGGGGAAAATGATATCCCTTATTCTCTTGTGCGAGGTTTCTCATATGGATATACCTTGGACAAAGCAAGATTCAAATCATATAATTGTGCACGCTCTTTGCACCGATTTTTAAATATCACTATTTTTTCTTAAAGAAAATAGTTTTATTCCTACTGCATAATTTACTGCACTTTTGTTAAATTATGAACTGTGAGCCTCCAAGATCTCTTTTTAACATTACTAGCAAACGTGCTCGTGCTGTAATGAGACCCATTATGTCTTGGAATCAGATTCCATTGAAGGTGACCAATAAGGTGATGTGTGTGTCAATAGAGATAGAGTGATGCCTACATTCATCACTTACTCTTTTGAGAGACAAAGAAAGATTATTTAGTACACATGATGCCCTTTTTCCTCATATTAAGTTAGTTTTGGTTCTATCATATAGCTGCTAAGTTTAAGCTTTTTGAAGATTACTCATTCTTTGAACCAAAAGTAGCAAAAGAGGCACAAGCGAAGAAGGTTGTTAGACTTTATTGTTTATCCAATCCATCACTGGTCTAACACTTCTCCACTGCTTTTAAAAAAATAGCCTTCTCCACTGCCCCACCCTACCCCCGCCCCCCAAAAAAAAACACCCACCCATCCCCTCCCTTAGCCTATAAATAAACAGGTTAGCCACAATCCCTTGTCATAAGTCCCCACACAACCCAGTGTGTGCCTCAATGAACCGGGAGATGGCAGCAATGTTCCCCAATGGCATCAGAGCCTTGATTGTGGACAATGATGCAAGGTTCATCAAGTCATCTTCAATGCTTCTTTCTCTCCTAAACTTCAAAGGTATGTTTTCCTCAAGAAGATGCAGTGAAGCGAATTTTGGGTGTTTGTTTGGAGAGTTTTTGGGCATGAGATGTACTGTTTCCATTTAAGATCTATAGAAAATAGGTAAAAATATGATGTTTTCTTCAACATCTGTGGTGGAAATTTTCAGAAGATGATGTGCACTTGGTGTTTATTTGTCTTGTTGTTTTTTCGTGTTTCTTCCATATTTGAAGATAGATCATGTTTTAGACCAAGTTTATTACCTTATTTCTTAGGGGAAAATGATATCCCTTATTCTCTTGTGCGAGGTTTCTCATATGGATATACCTTGGACAAAGCAAGATTCAAATCAAATAATTGTGCACGCTCTTTGCACCGATTTTTAAATATCACTATTTTTTCTTAAAGAAAATAGTTTTATTCCTACTGCATAATTTACTGCACTTTTGTTAAATTATGAACTGTGAGCCTCCAAGATCTCTTTTTAACATTACTAGCAAACGTGCTCGTGCTGTAATGAGACCCATTATGTCTTGGAATCAGATTCCATTGAAGGTGACCAATAAGGTGATGTGTGTGTCAATAGAGATAGAGTGATGCCTACATTCATCACTTACTCTTTTGAGAGACAAAGAAAGATTATTTAGTACACATGATGCCCTTTTTTCTCATATTAAGTTAGTTTTGGTTCTATCATATAGCTGCTAAGTTTAAGCTTTTTGAAGATTACTCATTCTTTGAACCAAAAGTAGCAAAAGAGGCACAAGCGAAGAAGGTTGTTAGACTTTATTGTTTATCCAATCCATCACTGGTCTAACACTTCTCCACTGCTTTTAAAAAAATAGCCTTCTCCACTGCCCCACCCTACCCCCGCCCCCCAAAAAAAAAACACCCACCCATCCCCTCCCTTAGCCTATAAATAAACAGGTTAGCCACAATCCCTTGTCATAAGTCCCCACACACCCCAGTGTGTGCCTCAATGAACCGGGAGATGGCAGCAATGTTCCCCAATGGCATCAGAGCCTTGATTGTGGACAATGATGCAAGGTTCATCAAGTCATCTTCAATGCTTCTTTCTCTCCTAAACTTCAAAGGTATGTTTTCCTCAAGAAGATGCAGTGAAGCGAATTTTGAGTGTTTGTTTGGAGAGTTTTTGGGCATGAGATGTACTGTTTCCATTTAAGATCTATAGAAAATAGGTAAAAATATGATGTTTTCTTCAACATCTGTGGTGGAAATTTTCAGAAGATGATGTGCACTTGGTGTTTATTTGTCTTGTTGTTTTTTCATGTTTCTTCCATATTTGAAGATAGATCATGTTTTAGACCAAGTTTATTACCTTATTTCTTGGGGGAAAATGATATCTCTTATTCTCTTGTGCGAGGTTTCTCATATGGATATACCTTGGACAAAGCAAGATTCAAATTAAATAATTGTGCACGCTCTTTGTACCGATTTTTAAATATCACTATTTTTTCTTAAAGAAAATAGTTTTATTCCTACTGCATAATTTACTGTACTTTTGTTAAATTATGAACTGTGAGTCTCCAAGATCTGTTTTTAATATTACTAGCAAACGTGCTCGTGCTGTAACGAGACCCAATATGTCTTGGAATCAGATTTCATTGTATGAGTCGGGTCATGAGTCCGTACAGGGTATTTTTGGAATAAAAAATGGGTTGGAAAAAACTGTCACTTTTAAATTATTATTATTAATTATTATAAGTAGCGGTAGAGATAGATAGAGATAGAGATAGATTAAAAAAGCCTCTCTTTTCTCTTTTTTTTTTGTTTGGCCAGCATAACCCCTAATTTTATGGGCATACTCATGGTTTCACGTGTCACTTGCCACAACTCTCTTGGCAGTGGCCTCGTGCGGGAGCCCTACCTCTGCACTTAAGTTCCTCTCTGGAGACAAGAACAAAGACGTCGATGTGGTCCTCGTCAACGCTGAGAAGGCTGCCACCTGCGGCTTCGACTTCCGTGGCATTGTCGAGTCGGATCTGTCCATCCCGGTCATCTACTGTAAGCACGCTGCCATGGCGATCAACGCACGCACACCTACGAATAAAATTGCATCACATCAAGCAGTAGTGAAAGAGGAAAAGATTAATGATAACTAATCATTTTGTTACTGGTGCATGCATACTACGTACGTGCAGTCTTGTCGCGGGATCACGTGGCCACAGGCGACGAGGCGGACGAGCTGCTCCGCACGCTCAGGGATTCGACCTACGTCCTCAGGAGTCCGCTCCAGGCCAACGATGTCTGTGACCTGTGGATGGTCATCGCATGGCGCAAGTGCTACCTGGAGAAAAAGGCCAAGGGGGCCGACGACGGCCGGCGCGTGGTTCCCGCCGCCGCCGTTCAGGCATTTATGGCCGGCGGCTCCACCACCGTCGTCGTAGACGAGGAAAGGGAAGACGAAGGTCGGATCCACTTCAAGGTGGTAGGCGCCGGCGGGAGAGGCCGCAAGAGGAAGAGCGGCGGCAACACCGTCGCCGGCTCCTCCTCCGGGACCAGCGGCGCAGGTACGGTTGATCTCCTCATCGAAGCACCGCACTCATATACTCGTCGTTTTGTTTAATGCTGATAGAGGACAGAAATGGTCTATTTTTTCCCGTCATGTATGACATTTCTGTACCACACCAATATTTATGCAGTAGAAGCACGTACAATGATAAAAGTTTGTTCAAACTGTTTGTTTGTATGGTACTTCTTCCTCCTTTCCAAATTATAAGTTATTCTAACTTTTTTAAGAGTTAAAATATCTCAAATTTGACCAAATTCATATAATAAAATAATAATATTTATGATATTAAATAAGTACTATTAAATTATTCATTAATTATATTTTCATAGTACTCGTTTGATGTCATAAATCATTGTGATGTTTTTTATAATTTTAGTTAAATTTGAGATACTTTGACTATCCAAGAAAATTAGAATTATAATTTGAAATGAAAGGAGTACAGTACAATTAATTCTAAAACATATATTATGAATCTTTTCTCTACGTATATAGTCAACTCTCTCCTTTTATCGAGGCCAGACAGCCAAGAGACAGGGGAAGATGAACGTGACAGGAGAGCACGAGAGGGACGACGTGTCTACCCATCAACAGGTGCCAATTTCTTCTAAATTCGTTTGCCCATTTAATTTGGACGAATATTGGCTAGTTACATCTTTTTCGCAGTATTGCATTTTGGAAGCAACTAGCTTAATTAGGTGTCAGTTTCTTCTAAAAAACCGTTTTGCCTGTTTATACGAACACTAGTTGCATCCTTTTTTTTTAAACAAAATACATTGGGCATAATGTTATGACGATTACTACTAAAATTTGGAAATTTAGAAACAGTAACACCTACATTTTGCCCTATACATACGGGTGAACCTTTGGCCCCCATGTGTTTTTCTTCATGCCCCTCTATATATCGTTTGGGAATTCCACAGGTCAGGTGCACCTGTTTCTTTATTTGTTCTGATGAATTGAACTCTTTAGGTGGTGTTGGACGTACCTCTCTCTTTTTATTTTCCTTTTCTATCGTCTAATAAAAATCTTGATAAATCTCTTGTCGTTCCTTAAAAGAATTACTAGCTAGCGAGCCTGTTTGTGTTTACTACTTAATGGTAGTAAGCATATATGTGTGGTTATGCAGTAGCTTAAGACTATCTCCACGATATTTAATTTAAATATAGCATTATAGTCAAACATGCGTTACTACCTACTTCTGGTAAGCAAGTCCATCTCCAGTATTTAGTACTGATGTTTTCAGTTGCCCCTCGGTCATGCAGTCAAACTAATTTGAAGTTTGACTGTAAAACTACTGCATTTATATATGTTTATTAAATAAGTTGCTTCTCAAATGGAAGTAGTACTATGTACAATTTTTCTCAAGGAGTACGTTATGGACACTGTTATAAGGCCCCATTTAGACCTAAGAATCGAATTCATTTCTCACGTAAATCACTAGAAACAGCTCCAAGTGGTGATGTGTTGCCTAGATCCGGAATGATTTTGTTCAGCGTTTCACTTTCTTCGACGCACTTATGGGCTACCAATTTTATGTTTTTGCAGTTGTAAACCCTTTTTAGTGTAACCACTTGAAATGTATTGTATTTAAGTTATTCTTCATCCACAAAAAAGTTCGGTTTTTTTTAAATCATACTTTTGTTAATTTATATGATTCTTTAAGAAAATATATATCTTCATATGAATCCAAATTCAGCCTACTAGCTAAATGATTTCATGAAGTGATTCTAATTCATCATATGAAACATTTCTCGAGAGAATCCGGATCTAAAATGTTCCTAAGAAAATTTAGATCCTTATCAAATGCACCCTAACTCTCTTTAGGTTGTGAATGTGTTTTCTAGAAATGGATTGTTCAAGTTGTCTGTTTTTTTTCTTCTTAGGTTTAGATCCTCATTTCTGACTGAAGGGGAGAAAGCTTATCCAATTAATTTTGGTTGATCTTAAACTTCGTACATATAAAAAGTTATATCTCCAATTCATCCTTGTTTGATCTTAAAATTCATAGATAGTTATATAAGAATCAAGTTTAACCAATAATTAATCAAATTATTTATGATATAAAACTTGCATCAATAGATTTGTCTTCAAAGTGGTTCTAAGATGATATTAATTCTTTAGCAAATGACTACATACTATAAGAGAAATTACAAGTCAAAATCTATTTTGCATGACTTTTTCTATGATCAAATATGCCTATCATTTCTGGACGGGGTGTGTAGTTTATAGTTACTTGTTATTGTGCGTGTCGTCTTAGTTTCTGAAAAATTCAAGTACTCCATTGTCAATCTAAAAGTTACATTACAGGACTACATATTTTTTTTTTTGGTGACTCACGAATACATATTTCTTTTGTAGCCTGCTGCCACCCAGAAAGCAGCGCTACCTTTGGTGGGCCAGCAGCAGCAGCAGCCCACGGCAGCAACGACTATCGAGGCCATTGCTACAACACCCCGCTGGAACCAAAACCAACCCGCGGCCGGCAACATCGCACCGCCGACGGGAGTAGCAAACATGGCTACCACCGTCACATACGAGCCGGAGTTCTCCCGCGGCGGCAACCAGCAGCAGCAGAACGTTTGTCCGCCGCTGATGTTCGGGCCGTTCCCATACCAGGGCCCGCGGCCGCAGGTGCTGAAGCAGGCCATGTTCGTGCCGCTGCCGCGATACAGCGGGACTGAGAGCATCGGTGGCACAACCGTCGTCGGAGCATCAGCTGCAGGCGGTGCAGGAGGAGAGTACGGTAACGCCGCCACTTCACTTGTTCGGACCCTGAACCTTGGTATAGAACCAGATGGCCACGACGAACTCGCAGCCATGATGGCCATGTACACTGAGTCCAATCCACCGGTGGCCAAGGCAGCAGCTACAGCAGCAATGTACAACGACAACTCTAGCGCACTCATGGCGCCTCAGCCGCAGCAAATTGGTCACGGTGTGGCAGCAAACAGGGCAGAAGCCATGGACGCGCTCAACACCAACAGCCACACAGACTACAGCGCTGCAGCAGCCGTGGCGCCTCAGCATGTTGGTCACGGTGTGGCACCAAAACATGCAGCAGCCAGACAAGAAGTACCCAACAATGGCGACAACAACTTCAGCACCTACAGCACATCACTCATGGTCCCTAACCAGGTTCTTAACATGGCTTCGAATGTGAATGAGCTGACGACAATGGCAGGAGGAGCATTTTTCAGCAACGTCAATGACGATGCATCGTTCACGGCGCCTCAGGATCTCGCCGCGGCGCCCGATGGTGACCAGCTTGCACCAGGAGCGCTGGACGCCATCAGTGCATCGCTCATGGGGTCTCCGGGCCCTGGCGCGGCGATGGATGGGAACCCTGGCCTCGAGCTCGAGGCAATGTTTTCTCCTGATCAGTACGACAACACCATGTTCCCGCTGGAAGCTCTCCTGGGGCTGGACGATGATCCCGTGTACGAGGCCGGTGTAGACTACCAGCAGGGCGGCGCAGCTGGCGGGACCGCCGGGGATGCTGCAGGGACCTCGCTGATCGGCGGTGCTGATGACAACCTTGACGTCCTGGATGAATATTTGTTCATGGACAGCACTGGGGATTTCAACAATGGCCGCGAGTAATTCGGGGAGTGCAGCGGTGCAGTAATAGTAGGAGTCTGAGAATAAGAGAGACAAAAGGCTCATGAGTTTCCTCCTGAAGTTAAACCAGCTTTGAATAATATATGTACTCTCTACATTTTTAAGTGTATGATGTTTAAGGAGATGCTAATTTGTTTACAAATAAACTAATTAGCTTGTCCTAAACATTGTATGTTTAAAAATGGAGGGAGTAATAAAGTAGTTACTCCTCTGAACTAAAGCGATGTTGCACTGGACGAAGATTTATGTTCTGTTAAACTCTGTTTATTTGTCTCTTTGCTTGGTTATCTTTAATTTGTTACGATTTAGTCACTGTCCTGAAACTATTCCTTTTGGTTTTACCAATGTCTGATCAATGGTTACCAATGTTTCATATATAGGACTCTACTTATAAGTACTTTGGTTAGTCAATAGCCCATTAGTCCATGAGACAGTGGGTTCTCATTTATCATTATCAAAATTATGAGATAATGAATTCCCGTTGATCATTACCAAAATTCATATAGACACATCGTCAATGAAGCTCACTCTTCTCCACATAAGAAGTCTACTTTTAGCCATCAAACTATTACCCAACTCTGATTTTGGCCATTAAATTCCAAATAGGATATCTTTGACAATGGAACTATCAAAAACCAGTCAACTTTGGTCCCCGATGGGTTTCAAAGGTGGTTTTGCATAAAAACAATAAAAATATGGTTAAATGTCTAGAAATTTATAACTAATTCATTTTAAATACAAAATATAAAACGGGTACCATACTTCTTTTTTTAAAAAAAAATCTATCTATTGGTGTAGTATCTAGGGTTCATTGGATCTTGCTTTTTAGAAAAGGAAAATTTTATTCTGACCTTTGCAGGAGTTTTGCACCTAACCATTCATTATTACAGAATTGGATCCTCCTTATTGTTGCTATTTTTTGCTCGTAGTCACGACAGTTACTTATTTAGGCCCATTTGGCATAGCTCAGCTTCAATAGTGAAGCTTTTTTAGGTTTCAACTTCATGAGAAACTTTCTCGATGAAGTTAAAGTTGCTTTGGAGACCCGTTTGGCAAAACATGTATGTAGATTTTCTTAAAACATTTTCTCACGCAATCTCACACAGGGCCCATAAGTGTGAGGTGAAGCTGTGAAAAGCTACTATTAAGCTCCATCCCATCCCATTCCTATGTGAGAGCACGACTTAAGGAGCTTCATTGGTGAAGCTATTTTCAAAAGACCTGCTTGGCAAAAAAATAGCTCACCAACCGCTGAAGCTATTGGTGAAGTTGTGCTAAACAGGACCTTAAATTATCGTTTTGCAATTTACTTTATTTACTTTTTGTTGATTGCATGATTAGTTGATTACATGATGTTTGAGCCCATGTCTTATTGAAACCTATAGCTTAGTCAAGCGATCAAAATAGAGTAAAAGCACTAGCCATGCAATGCCTAAATAGGATCTATATGTGGTTAAGCATGCCATCTGTTAGGTTAGCGTCACCTTTGATCTATCCCATGTACTCATAATCCATTAGATCAATTTTGTTGATCTCTGGTTTATTATAGCTCAAAAAGATAATTTCAATAAATAACAATCATGACTACTGAAAAACCTAGTAATGAGAACAAGTAATATCCAAATAACTCTAAACAGAGTACCAATAGATAGATTACTTTTTAGGAAAAATCCATATTGTTTTAAAAGGGTATATAGGCAAAACCCCTTTGAAACCGGCCTTTGTCTGATTTCGATATTTCGATGGCTAAAGATATCTAGTTTTGGAGTTTAATGGCCAAAATCATACTCAGCAATAGTAGTTCCATTGATCAACATGCAATTTTGTATAAAAGAACTATGGAAGCGTCTTTATAGTTTACGGAATGGGTCAGGCTAGCACCCGAACGTCTGGACCGGGGCTAGTGTCCGAACGCCCACGTCTGCTGCGCCTGCCCGCGTCCCATGCCGCATGCACGCCTGCGCCTACTTCACGTGGGTTCCACGCCGCTCCTTTCCCATGCCTGCGCGCACCCACGCGAGGGCCGTGTCTCGATCTGCACCTGTTCCATTTCCTGAGCCTACCACTCATCACGTCCCTCTCCGCTCCCACGCGCATGCACGCAGGCAAGCAGCTGCTGCAGGCGGCTATGGCAGTGGGTCCCACTACGACATTTGCAACACCAGATCTAGTTTTGCAACATCTAGATGAAATACTTTGCAACATATGTCCGAAAACAGTTGAAACACTTGCAATATACATCTAAAACAATAGGAAAACACATTTGTAGTCATTGCAAAATATATGCAACATCTAGATAAAACACTTACAACATACACCTAAAATACTTGAAACATACGATTGCAACATGCATGTTTATGCAACATCCAGATTTACTTTTGCAACATCTGAATTAAACACTTATAACATATGTCTGAAACAGATGAAACATTTGAGACAAACACTTGAAAACACCATTGCAACATGTGCAACATCCTGATCTACTTTTGCAACATCGATATAAAATACTTGTAACATACCTCTGAAACAATTGAAATAGACGCTTGCAACATGCAGTTTCAGCGCAACATCTCCTTGCTGCTTGGGAGAATGGATCCTTATCGGCATGTGGAGTTCTATCCTGGCTGTTGCGGGCTGCACGCGGGCAAGTTCCTCCCCGGCCACGGTGAACTAGGTAGGCGGGCACGAGATGTGCATGGATGGGCTCAGCCTAGGCTGCCATGAGCTACACGTGGGTGAGCTCCACACCCGGCCGCAGTGAGCTGGGCAGGCGGAGGCGAAGGTCTTCTTGGCCGTCGACCAGGCGTCCGGCCCTCGTGGTGGAGGCGACAGCGGTCTCCCACACCACGGGCGGGCGGCGAAACGCGGCCGGTGGAGCTCGTGCATACGCGGCTAGCGGCGGTGCTCGTATGCGGACGGCGGTGGCACTCATGTGGACGCGGGCGCTAGCACATGGCCGAAGGGTGGGCGATGCGGTGGAGCCGATGCGAATGGGGAAGATAAGATGTCGCTCTCTTTTCTTTTTTTATTTTTTGGAGAAACCGTGTATGTTGATGAGGGGATCAGGCTTGTGGGCCGGTCCGTAGCCCAACTAGCTGCATCCGGACTGACCAACGCAGGACGAACACCCTTGGTGGAGCATTAGCATTACAGAATTGATAGGATTAGGCTGTCCAGATGGCTTTAATCTCTGGATGCAACGTGGCAGCCTAATAACCTCACATCCCTCTACCCACAGAACGTACAGTACCAGTTTCTCCCCTAAATATCAGTATTACTTGTTCGCTTTCCTCTCTCGTTCGCCCGACATCGCTTGCTTCGAATTCCTGCTCGTCGCCCAACACCGGCCACCCTCTCCACCACGCCCTACTACAAGCGCCAGCCTTCCTAGGCCTGCGGAGCCCAATATGTCTGCTCCCCTCTCTCTCTCTATCATGGTCCCTTCTCTCATCACGCCGCTCTCTCTCCCTCTCTAGTTGCTGCTCGCACACGCGGACAGGGCCGACCAAGCTCGGAGCGCCCCAGTTGCCATTGCTCCATTTCCTTCTGGCCCTCTTGCGACCCACTCCTAGCTCCATCAATGCCGCCTTAGGCTCATAGTTCCCCCTATGCATGCTCACTGAGCAAATCCCCCGCCGCCCCCTTTTCCAGCTCGTCGCGGCCATAGGACAGTAACCGTGGTGAGCCGTCCCTAGTGGCCCTCCACCCAGCCAACCATGCTACCTCCTTGTCCGCCTCACCTCCCTCCATCTCCTGCATGCATTCGCCATGGTGGATATCTGCCGGCACATCGTCGCCGCTAGTGCCGCCTCCGGCATGCTGCTGGTATGTCTGGCTAGCCCTACACCGAGCCTCCATTCGTCCAAGCAGCAAGTAGATGTTGTGCTTGAAAGTGAATGTTGCAAGAGTATGTTTAGAGTGTGTCAAATGTTTCAAAGGTATGTTACAATACTTCATATGGATGTTGTAGAAGTAGATCGGGATATATGTTGTAATGGTTGTACACATGTTGCAAACCTCTGTTCCAAATGTTTCATCTGTTTTTCAAATGTATGTTACAAGTGTGTTTATCTAGATGTTGCATGTGTTTCACACATACGTTTCAAGTGTTTATCTGGGTGTTGTATATGTTTTTTCAATGGCTTTTCAAGTGTTTTTCTATGTTTTTGCAAGTATTTCAGACGCATGTTTCAAGTGTTTCTGTCTTCACACGTATGTTGCAAATGTTTTATCTGGATGTTTCGAAAAACAAATCGGGTGTTGCATCCGAGCGAGCAGTCTCCGTGTGGGGTCAGGAGGTGCAGGCGACCTTCGGACAGTGCGGGCGTCTGGACGCGCGCGTCTATCCTGACATCTGGGCACTAGCACTGTCGTATAGTTTATAGACAAGGTTGCCCCTGTAGTCTGTACACATTCAGGCAAGCCGCAAGCCATAACCATGTCTCGCTATCTGAATATCTGATCTACACATGATGGAGAAGACGATCCAAAGGTATCAGAAGAAATTGTTAATTTACAGGTGAAGATGGTTACATGAGTAGAGGCATTCATATCTATACTATACTGTAAATTATGCTAATTTACAATGTAGTAAACAACTATTATACAAACACACATATACCTCCTCGCCAAACTTGAAGCGCTCACTAATTTATCCAGAAACCTCCATGCCAACCTAAGTTCTATTATAGAAGATGGTACTAGAAACCTCGAGCAAAAAGATGACAAAAACAAATGGAAAATCCTCTGAATCCAAGTCTATTTGTATTTCCTATTTCCTATCATTGATACGAACTGGGGAACTTGGCCTAGGCAGACGATGCAAATCCATCATCGACAATGACCTCATAGGCACAGATGATGCGTTAGGCACGCAAGAGCCGGATCGTGGTGTGGATATAAAACCATCAGGTGAACGCGGAGAATGGAGATGCTCGGGCAGTTCGTGCTCTTCAATGCTGACACTGCTGCTGCTCCTCGAACTGCTGCTAGCCAAGGTCACCAAAGAGTTTCTACTCAAACTAGCAAGCCTCTTATGGGGGGCAGTTTCATAAACTTGAGCTGCTGATGTTTCATGTGAATTTCCATGCATGATGCTGTAGGCAAGGAGATTCTTCCGTTTTCTGGAGTATGGATTCTCTGCCTTAGTAATGTCTTTTGCAGAGCCTGAAAATGTTATAGCTTCTTTAAGGCACGCAAATGATTTGGATTTACCATTATAGAATTTGGATATGCTGCGCCTGCCCAATAAAAAAAATCTGTCAGAAAAGCAATATGTCGAAGCAATCATGCAGCCAACGAGCATATATATAGCAAAAGACCGAAGTTAACTGCCAGATGACTGGGTTGAGAAGTCTGATCGCGTTTTTCCACACAAAAGTATAGCATCACAATGCTATTTGGTTGATTTTATCGGGAAGCATATCATAATCCCCTACAGAAAGAATTAAGCATGCTGTTTCAGATTTCAAACGTACTGTAGTGATAAAGAACAGGGATTTTCAGTTTCAAGAAGACCTTGGTATGATTTCACATTTCAGAAACAAACACCACGGCCAGATGATGTTATTTTAACTGAGTGGTGGCTTCAAGCTTCGTGGTAAGTGTCAAGCAATACTGCAAAAGGACCCTACTGCAAAGGCTTCAACTCATTAGTAATTTTGGTCACTTGGTGGTTATGGAAGCACAGTAATGGAAGCTTCTGTGAGGTGACCTCTCCTAATTTCAATGTCATTATGCAAGATACAAGGGATGAGACCATCTTGTGGAGTATGGAAGCTAATACAACAGTGGCATTTGCACGTATATGTTGGTGGTCATTTTCCTTTTTGTTTCCTTGGCATGGTCCGTGTATTAAACCCTGCCCCAATGGGCTTGTATAAGTCTTATACTCTTCCTAGACTCCCTTTCTTATTATTATTAATATAAAAAGGCAAAGATTTTTTTTTAAAAAAAACCAAAGGTCATGTTTTGAGTTTTGACTAAACAACAATCCAAAGCTGGTGAGACCATGGATATGCTGTGGGGGAACAGTACAGGGCCGTCTCCAGAAAATAGAGGCCCCGGAGCGAAATGCAAATTGAGGCCCCAAAATTTATAAAATTTGTAAGGCTAATAAATTAAGACATACTTTCACTTATCAAATATATAATTTCATTATGTATTTTTTTCATATAATATGTATAAATAGAACAAATGTTAATTCTAAAATAGTAAAAGTATTATTGAACTCAAGTTATACTGAAAAGCATCATTATTTGTTTTGTATTTTTTGAAATGGAGTCTCCAATTATATCTCCATATTTAATATTCTCCGAGACACCGGAACAAGATATGGACATGTTGATGCCTAATGCCTTCAGCCCTTTACCCTAAAATCAGAATAAAAAAATAACCAGCCGGATTTTGATTGGTGCTTGTGCTATTTTGCTGTCACCGGTGTTAGGTGTCAAGCTGTCTGCCTGCATATTAGATTGGAAGCAGGCACATAACGCGAGGCTAACTGAATGATTAATTTGTCGATAGACAGACAGCAAGCACCGGATCTCCCAAGCTAACTGGCATATATTGCCTTAAAGCTGCAAGTGGGGGGCCCACCCTGTTCCGTCGCTCACTTCGCACGCCCTCATCGACGGGCCTGGAACAGTACTTATGCTGAAGTATGGATGATATTATTGGTGGCTCATAAGCCAATAATTGATTTTCTGTGGTTCAGAGAC
Source organism: Saccharum hybrid cultivar R570 (assembly GCA_038087645.1). Lineage (NCBI taxonomy): Eukaryota > Viridiplantae > Streptophyta > Magnoliopsida > Poales > Poaceae > Saccharum > Saccharum hybrid cultivar. The sequence continues at coordinate 39,726,083 of JAQSUU010000637.1, read as the reverse complement.
ACTCAAACCACTACAGTCTTTGTCAACTGAAAGTTGCTGCTTAAGATTGGTTGGTACCATGTGAGGCAGGTCCTTTTCAGTTGCTTAATGTTTCAACCAAAATGTGCCATTATTACCAACATGCATTTCCCATGCCAGATATCCCAGATGAATAATTGATTTCCATGTTCTACGTTTAAATCTAAGAAATGTTTGATTATGTATTGAAATTGTTGATATGGTTGCAATAATAATATATGCAAATACCACTCATCTCCTAAATATAAAAGCTAACTACTAGTCCTACTTCGATAACATGTCAAAGCAGTGGAGCATTCCTTGCCGCATGAGCTTGACATGTCAGAATTATCCAGAAGAAGCAAGATCCTATTTTGATCCTATTTCTCTCAAACGGTACAGATATTTTGATAGTCTGATAATTATTTCAGAACAGTTTACCACAAGGTCACTCAAACAAAATGATATATGTGGAATTGCAGATACACCTAATTAAAAGAAGCAGCTACCGCAAAGTGGCATATGAAAACTATGCAGATTAACCACCTAATGACAATTCGTGGTTCTACTACCTCACATAGTAAGCTAATATCTCGAAAATACTCATTGGATCCCAAAAACAGCAGTGTACCATTTTTCAAAAGAAGCAGCAGAATCACACCCACAGAGTAATCTATGCAAATTCCAATAAACTAACCTAAATTTTTTTTAGGAAATTAACATACAGAAATCAATAGGGAATACACCAAATTAAGCAAATTAGAAGCTTAACTTCACAGATTCCCCCCCAAGGAACCAATTTCTCCTGCAGAACCCACATCAGAAGAAAAAAATAAAAAAAAACAATCAAATAAATAAACTGGCAAAAACTCACCGAATTGGTAGCGCCTCCTCCAATGCCTCCAACCCCGCGAGGCCGCCCCCTCCTTCTCCTCCTCCCGCGTATGCGCTCTGCACCTCCCCCTCCCCTTCGTCCTCCTTCCCCGGTGGCGAGCACTCGTCGCTGTCCCCTCCTATCGACGACGAGCTGCACGCCGATGCCGGCTGAGGTGGGTCCATCGCCGCCTCGACGTCGACCGGCATCCGTCCGAGTCCGACCCGAGTCGCCACGCGGTCGAGCAATTTCAAGGGCGCGAAGGGACAGACGACCGGACGAGGCCCAGAAGGAAGGTTTCCGCGGCGAGTGGATTTGTTTCCCTGAGTTTCTGATTTAGTTTTGTGATGATGGGGAAGCAACTGCTTCGTGATGGCGACGCCTAACTGACAAGGCTTATCGCTTCGTATCGCCCACTTTTCATGTGTTTATAGAAAAATAGTATCAACATCTGTGACTCCAAATATATTTAATACAAAAACATATTTCATAACTAATCTAATTATATTATTTTGTCATAAAGTTTAGTATTTTTTCATACAAATTTAGTCAAATTTAAAGTCTTTTGACTTCTTGATAAATGGGAATTGCTTTTTGGGTGTGGGGGAGGGCTTAGATGAAACTCTCCTGACTCGATTATCAACTCTACACGAGTTATAAAATTAAATGTTTATGAAATAAAGAATAAAATTATACATTGAGGGTAATTGTTTCTTTCATATTTTATTGTATTATACAATTATGAAAATAACCCTATAAAACTCTCCACTAGAAACAGCCTTAGTTGCTTTAGACATCATCTAAAACAGAAGTAGCCACCTAAGGGCCCTGTTTTTTTTATTTTTAACCTTTTTTAAAAAATATTTACATTTATACTCTGGGCGTTATAAACCCACTTTTGGACCCATGGGGTTGGCACGGTGATCTACAACATCAAGGCAACACGGCTCAGCGCCGCAAGACATGGTGTCGAGCCTCCTGGCTCGGGTGGCGTGCCGATTTGACGTGGCGTTGAAGTGGACAAGGCTCGGCACCATGGGCCATGATGCTGATCTCGATGCCAAGCTCACAACATACAAGCCACCTGACCTTCTCCTTCCTTTCTCAATTTCTCTACTTACTTTCTCTTTCTTTCTCCTTTCTCTACCGTGACATCACCGTCGCACTCGTCGCCATTGCCGCCATTGGCCCTTCCACACTCGCGTCCTTGCCTACCCGGCCACCTGCCGCCACCCACATTCCTGCCACCTCCCCGCCAGGGCGCGTTGAAAGCTCTAGTTTGATTTTGGTGAATTGATGAAACCCTAGGTGCTAACCTTTTACTTTAAGTGATCATGAGATAGGGTAGCACATTCCAAGTGATGGAGCTAATGATGAAGATCATGATGATGGTGGTGACAGCCATGGTGATGATCAAGTGCTCGGGCTTGGAAAAGAAGAAAGAGAAAAACAAAATAGGCTGAAGGCAAAAGTGATATCCATAGGGCCATTTTGTTTTGGTGATCAAGATACCTAGTGGATGTGATCATATCTAGGATAGATAGCCGTACTATTAAGAGAGGTGAAACTCATCGTGAAATACGGTTATCAAAGTGCCACTAGATATTCTAACTCATTGCATATGCATTTAGATTCCAGTGAGTGCTAACACCCTTAAAAATGTTCGTGAAAAATATGCTAACACACGTGCACAAGGTGAAACACTTGGTGGTTGGCACATTTGAGCGAGGGTGAAGTGTTCGCGCTTGAAAAGGAGTTGAAACAGGGACGTCGGACCCTGCTTCATAGAGCGTCAGACCGGCCTCTGGCTGGGTCCGACGGCTGACCCTAACGCACGCGCAGTGAGGAAGCGGCATCGGACCGAGGCTCGCGGGGGTGTCGGACCAACCGCGTGCACTGTTCATTCAGTGCCACGCGTGTGAGTGAACAAAGGCGTGACGCGTGGCAGCATTTGATTCGCGCCTAGGTCCGACGGTAGGCGTCGAACTAGGGTCCGACCACTTTTTACCCTCTCTGGACCTTACTAGACCGTATCGGACCCTCCCTGTGTGGAGTCTGACGGTGGGTCCGATGGCCTAGGTCCAACCGTAGTTTTTAGCGTGCGACTGCTTGACCGTTGGCGGCAATGGTCAGTTTGTTTGACTGGGACGTGTGGCAGCGCGAGAGTGGACACGGCAGGGCATCGGGCCCTGCGTCGGACGATCCGACGGCCTGTGCCAGCGAGTCTGACAGTCACTTATGTGACCCAATGGCTCTATTTCGTTGGGGCTTATATTTAAGCCCCATGGCCAGATTTTGCTCTCTCTTGGCCATTTTCATCGACATAGCAACCTAGTGAGCTGAGCCAAAGCCCTCCCACTCATCTCCATCATTGATTCATCATCTTTGTGAGATTGGGAATGAATCCAAGTGCATTGTTTGAGTAATTGCAGCTAGAGGCACTTGGTGATTGTGTTTCGCTGCAGGATTCGCTTTGTTTCTCTTGGTGGTTGCCGCCACCTAGACGGCTTGGTGCAGCGAGGATCGTCGAGCAAAGGAAGGTGCTTGTCTCTGGCTCTGATCGTGGTGATTGTGAGGGGTTCTTAATCTTTCCCTAGTGGAGAGCCAAAAGGTACTCTAATGGATTGCTCCTGGCTTGTGGATCCTCATCTTGTGTTGGTTGTGTGGCACCCGATTGCGAGTTAGGCGTGTGATGCTTATTAGTGCGTGAACGTCCAAGTGAGTGAATCACCACAACGGGGACTAGCTTGCCGGCAAGCAAGTGAACCTCAGTAAAAAATCATTGGTCATCTTGTCTCCGAGGATTTAATTGGTATTCATTGTGATTGATTGATTGTCTCTTACCACGGTGGTATAACTTCACTGTCTCACTCCTGTATTTATATTCCTAGTGTAGCTAAGCTCTTTAGTGTAATTAGTTTTGAGAGCTAGCTTGTGTCTTGTCTAATGGTTAGTGAGGCTCTTTAGTTAATCTTTGAGAGCTCACTAACTAGTACTAGTGACTTAGCCTTTGTGTGCTTAGAGAATGTAGTAACTAGAATTGTGTAGGCTTGCATTTTTAGTAGGCTACCGCAAGAATTGCTTCATCTCATATTTGTCTAACCACTTTGCTTAGTGTCACTACTAGGAATATCCACTTCTATGATGATCAGCTTTCTGTCACTGAAGGAGCAAAATTCATCATAATTTTAGTTTTATCACGAATTTATGACAAAAACTAGTTCATCATAGAAGTCGCGTCATACTTGAACTTTTGTGATGATTTTCACAAATTGTCATAGAAGTGGCTTGATCTATGACGAAAACAGAACATCATAGAACTGTTTTGGCATGTGTGGCAGGGGGCTGCCACGCTGGTGGGTGCTTTCGTTGGAGATGCTTTCCACGTGTACATGCTATAGCCAGTTGCATTGGAGATGGTTCAGGTACGTGTTACCTTCTCATTGCACAACGTGGCCATCTCTGATTTTTGCACGTTTCAGGTTCTTACTGAACCACGTGTCAGTTCCTTGTTGTTCCACATGCCAGTTTTCTACTAGCACACATGTCGTGTTACAGTTGGATCACGTGTCACTTCTTCATTGGACCACGTGTCGTATTTTATTCGTTCACGTGTCCGTTTCTTATTTGACCACCGTCACAATGTTGTCCGTCCACGTGTCGTATTTTTATACGTTCACGTGGCTTGATGATTTCCTTCCACATGTTGGATTTTAAATAGCCCACGTGTCGTGGCCCTGCCAATTCACGTGTCATGCACTGGTTGGTTCACCTGTCGTATTTTTATTTGATCACGTGGCCTATCCTGGTTCTACCTCGTGCAGGACTAATTACATCAAAAAAGTAAATCAAAATCATCACTACTGCACAAATTGACAACATAATTATTCAAGCTGCAATCAAATACAAACAATTAACATTTCACACGTCAGCAGCAAACTGCTGACAGAGTTTCACCACAACAAACCATCACGAATCCACACAACAAACCAAAATGTTCACTGCATCAAGCCGCAGGAGTTGAAGACTGAGAGTTAGTTACCAGGAGAGCTTAAGTGCATGACTTGATCACAGAGCCTATTGTACTCCTCCTGTCGTTGTTTCTTGAATTCCTCAAACTCCCTTTCAGACTCTTCTGTCTTCCTCTTCAGTTCATCCACTAATTTGATGAGGACAACGGTACTTTCCTGTTCACCAGTAAGCTGCTCCTGAAGTGTCATCTCTGCCGATGTCTCTGCTCTGGTGGAGTTTCTCAGGATACCAACATTCTTCAAAAAAAATTTATGCTTGCCTAGGAGGAGGGCTTACCCTGATAGAGGCAGAGAACCTTAGAAACAATATCAGCACTAATCATTGATTGCTACCCATTAGCAATAGGTTCTGCTTGCATAGCTTCCATAGCTTCCTGCGAAATTCAATCAGTAAAACATTAGGTTACAAATAGTGAAAGAGGACTTCAATTAAAAATCCAAGAGATTAATTCATAATAAGTAATGCATACGACTTCCTCAGCCTACTGCTGATAGAGATTACATAAGCACAATGCATAGGTCTTTTGCAGCCTACTGCCGATAGAGATTACATAAACACAAAGTACATGTACCATATTGATTGGCGTAAAATTGCAACTACAAAATTAAATGATGTTGCCACATTAGGCTCCTGCTGTGTTTCCTTCTTTAATGGCAATGGGTTCAGTAGATTTCAAGAAAAGCAAATGAGGGTATTTACAACTGCTGCTCTTGCAGCATCGCTCAAGCCCTTTTTCATACTTGTATGGAGTCCTTGAAGACTTCCACAGCATTAACATCTTCATCAGGTCGACCATGTTGTTCAAGTCTTGGATTATCATGTTGCTCATCATGTCCTTGATCGTGTTCTGCGGCCTTCCTCTTGTTCTCCTTCTGTTCATATTGCACATAAGTTTCTATTTATATTTATACGAAGGCAAGAGTAACAATAAAAACATAACCATCACTTACAAATATTTGCAGCTGGACAACATAGAAATGAGATCCTATAGACTGGTGGTACTTCACTTTTGCACGGTTTCACTTGTTCATCTTAGATGTTTCCTATAGCTTCATTTGTGTTAGACTACAGCACAAGTAGACCATAGCAAGACTAGACAAAAAATCGATGGGTTCACACACACACCTTATTTGTAGCACTAGACTAAGTCTCGACAAGTTCACACCACTGTGCATTAGTCATGGATGGGACAGGAGAGGTCGTAGGGATCTGACCAGCAGGGACGCCATTGAAGTAGGTTTGCTTCAACTTGTAGCGTGCCTACCATACCCAGACTACAATACATTCTAGCAAGCTTCTTGTGTTGGTGGGTGAGCCTTGTCGATGTCCAGCCTTGACTGCACGCAGTAGTGTGAATGAAAAGTAAATCCGTTAAAGTTGCTTAAAGCAGAGTTGAATGTCAAGAGAGGATACCCATACATACAGTTAGCATGTCCACAAAATTCCTGTAATGGATGACACCGGAGGGCTTCTTGTAATGTTTCCAATGCGTCAAAATTGGTATTTGATGCCTGACTAGTACACTTGCCTCTGAGGCAAACTTAGTAGCTTGCACTGGATCGGATCATGTGGCCTTTTATTTCCCTCGGCAACAGAGATGGGCATCCTCAATCCTCCCAATGATTTGCTCATTTTGTCAAGCAAAATTCCACGAGTTCGAGGCCTCGGCTTCTTCGCACTTCTCGACAATGGTACTACAAAGTTTTCATATATTCGGATTGTTAGAAAAGTAACATGGATATCAAATAGCTAGTGCGAATTGATTGATAAACATCTGTAAGGTAATACCAACCTAGGCAACTTTCATTGTTCTACGAGTGGGTGGAAACGGGAGTTTGCTTAGAGGGCTCCTCTTCTGTGTGGCTATCATCATCTGGCCGTGGGCAGTCTTCACAGGGCTAGGTAGCTCAGAGGGCTCCTCTTTGGCATGGCTATCATCATCTAGTCATGGCAGTCTCTCACAGGCCTATGTAGCTCAGAGGGCTCCTCTTCGGCATGGCTATCATCATCTGGTCATGGGCAGTCTCTCACAGGGCTAGGTAGGGTGCTGTCCTGACAAATGTCTCCAGTCAATTCATGAAGTTTGAATTGATCCCTGCGTACAGGTGTCCGTGGTGATGGAGAATTATGTTCACCTACTATTGATACCTCCACCCTTTTGCTAGCGGTAGCCCTCCGAGTACGAACTCCATGAGCAAACTCTCCTGGTCGTGTTGAATTCAACCGCTTGGAGTGCCTTCGCCTAAGACTCATGGCAACGCTACATTCTATCCTGCTGGCAGAGCCTCCTCTATGGCTCCTTCAACCCGTACACTGAAATTGGAGATACAAACTTAAGCAGCAACCATGTATAAATTGCATTGCTATCCAAACAGTAAAACATTGCAGTGCTACCTACACCCCTCCCCTCCGAACTAAATATAAGATAGAACAAGCACCTCAATTGCTAGGGGTACTCGCTCATCTTCTAAATCTAAATCTGTTTCATTTGTAACATCAAATCCCTCAACTACCTTCCCTGGTTCAGGGATATATTCGAAATCTTCACCTTTTCTACCCTTTGTGCTTGACTTTTTTGCCTTTGGAGACACAAGTTTTGGGCCCACACGTATTCCAAGTTCTTCCATCTTTCTAGACTACAAAGGCATTTATTAACTAAAGCTTCTACAGAATATCAACACAACAGAGCAAGAGTATGCAAATAAGCGTCTAACTAGTAACTACAGCTTATACGAAAGTCATTAATCCAATAAAGCACATGTCAGCTACACTCAACTATAGGAAATATGTAACCCCATTGCTATCTATATATCCTTGGTTCAGCCTCTACAATAGAGCACACATCATAAAAGGAATTTGGGTACCTTTTTCTCCGTGTCTGTGTTCAAATCCGGTCTTGTCATCGTGGTCGCGGAGCTGGTGCGATCGGCGTTGACGAAGGGGTAATAGATCTGGCTTCGGCTAGGGTTCAGATCCGGTCGGTTGTGGCAGGTGCTGAGGTAGGGGACTGGATGTGGCTTGTACCGTCGTCGAGGCTAGGGTTCAGAAATATATGAGAGAGGGTGCAGCTGGAGAGTGGAAAGGGAGTCGAGCTACTGTGCCGATGGCGCCTAGGGTCCAGAGCAGGTGGCAGAGGGGGCGACTAGAGAGTGGAGAGGGAGGCCATGGGACTAGGATTTGGAGCTAGAGGAGAGACAATGCGGCTAGAGAATGGAGATGGAGGCAGAGACGGTTACTCTTTGCGCTTTTATATCTCCATTACATTACCACAAATGCCCTTGTATGAAATCGATGGCGTGATAAACCTATTTTCCGCGCAGAGGGCAAAAGAGAGACATCTAATTTTCGATGCGTGTTGGCGGGACCGCTCGGCGCAGTGCGAAATCAAATTTTCAGGGCGTGTTGACGGGACTGCTCGGCGCGCGGGCACGTTGCTTAGCAGAGACTGGAATTTATTTCATGTTTTAATAGGAAATGATTACGACAAAATGTTACTTACCTAATATCCGTCTTTTCGTTTTTCTCCTGTGCACCTGTTTATGTATCCGATGAGTTAGTTGTTGCCTTTTTTGTTTTTTTATAATAATATAAGTAAACATACGACTAAAAGGGGATGACAACAAATAAATAATTAAAAGATGCATGAATTTGACACCAAAAAATTACCAAAAAAAGATAAAATAAACTAACTCGCTGTACCTTGTTGCGCTGCATCTGCCGATTATTTTTTATGTGTGTGACAGCATCTACAGCTGTTTGAACTAAGGCCTATAATTTGAAAACAAGGGGAAGGCAGGCCCAAGGATAGAAAACTCTCCATAAATAACTAAATGGTTATTCATATCCCCATGAATTTTCCAACTTGGAAAAAGTCATGGATTCTAAGGGGATTTGAGTTTCTAGAGAAAGAGAAAAAAGCATCCTCCTCTTCGCTAGTGCTCTGGCGATTCGCCGACTCGCCAGACTCGTCGCTGGATGAGTCGCAGTACTCCGAATTGTCCTCCTCCTCATTGGAGTCGCAGTCTGTGCTGTACATGCCATCGCTCGAGTACGTTCCCATTGCTCGTCGCCGTTACTACTCGAATCGCCAGTGTTGTAGTCGAGGGGTTGACGCGTTTTCTGCTCTGATAATGAGAAAGTTTGCAGCTCAGTATATTTGACGCGCCGGACTTTCTCGTAATCAGAGCAGGAAAACGCGCCAACCCCTCGACTACTACTCTGACTGCTCGTATTCTGAATCTATTTTATTAGTAATTAGTAACGTTACGGGGACTCACGTCTTCTAACGTTAGTTAGCGTCTGCGTCGAGTATAAATATCCTTCCTGGGCTCTTTTACTTTTCACTTGCAAGTTGCTAGCTAAGGAAAGGAGGTAGTGTTACAACTTCGTTAGCAGCTGTTGCCCATAGAACAACAGTGATCGTCCTTATTGAGGTGAGTTTTAGTTTCTTTGTCATTTTATTCTAGTCAGGATCTCAATCGAGGCTAAGATATGGCCTAGGCAATATTCTGTTGCTTTGTGCTAGTTTTTGCTCGTTCAAGGTGTAGTGTTTTATATGTGGTTTTTTCTAATAATTTTTTCTTTTATTCTTTTTGTTATGTATGTATACAGAGAGATGTTGTCGTACCACAACATCCATGTTTACTCCATCAGCAAGCTTGTGCTTTGGTAGCTAGGAGTGTCACCAGGTATCATACAAGGGGTGCTTGTTGCTTGGGGACGTCATGTTCATCAACAGCCTCGATGGATCGTAGTTGAAGCTGCAGTTCGTTATATGCTTGGTAAAGATTGCTTTGTTACAGCTGTCGAAGACTATGATAGTGGCGAGATTTTTGTCCATGTTAGGAATTTCGAGTAAATGAAAAAACTTGGTAGTGTTACTCTGTTTGTGGAAGGAGACTCTGTCATCTTCACTCATGTTGATCGACTGAATAAAATTTGTTAACCATCTGACCTGAGTCCCCTTGGTAAGATGAGTTATTTTAGACATTAGAGATTAGAGAAAAACTACGTAATGTACTTTTGTATATAATGTAATGAAGTTTTTATGTTGGTCCAACTATATTTATCTTCCTTTATTTTATTCATACTTCATATACTTCGGTTGATTCTTACTACATTGAGTTTTTTTTATTTTGTCAAATTTGACAATCTGACTCGTCGATTTAGGATGGAGGGAGTAGTTGAATTCAGATTTAAGCTGATCGCAACCGTCAAAGGACAGATGCACAGCTGTTGAAATGTTTCTGCACCCTACAAACAGAACGGTCCTTTAAAATTTTCACTAGCCGGACACTAGTGGAGCAATAAGGTTTATCACAGAAGGTCCGGCGGTTTGAAATTGTGACTACCCGGATAGTATTGATGAAAGATGTGCAGCGTCCATTTTCATCTTGTGGGCTCCTGGATTCCCGCGCAGACACGCGCGCTTGGGTGGCGTCAGCAGGTAGTTCCAGCAGGGACGTCGCCTCGTGGCCCATCGCATTGATGTGACGGGGTGAAGCCAAACCGCCCGCCCACACAAACATGTCAGTGGTCGTGGGGCGTGGGGTGGTTCCACAGCTCCCAAACTATAGAAGACACAAGGGCACGAGAGGGAAGATTATCTGTTGCCTTCTGCGATCATCTACCTTCCCTCCCTAGATCTCCTCCTTGCATCCCAAAGCTTTTGCCCTTCACTCTACTGCACCCTTTGTGCCGCTGACGCCTCGTGCGAGGACCATGACCACAAGGCATTCGAAGAGCTGCGACTGAAGGCGGTGATCCCAGAGGCCACCGATGCGATCGGGTGGAGAGTTCCGCCGAGAACCAAAGTGGAGCCGAGGTCGGAGGAGAATGAGGTCATCTCTTTCACCCATTTCCACTCTTTTGGGTTTGGGGTGCCAGCGCACCCCCTACTCCGGTGGTTGCTATACTACTATGGGCTCGGCCTCCACGACTTGACCCCACAGGGGATCCTCCACCTCTCCGTCTTCATCATGCTGTGCGAGGGCTTCCCGGGAGTCCCTGCCCACTATGAGTTGTGGCAGTGTTTATTCTGGGTGGTTCGCTCAGTGCCCGGGGGGTCCATCTTCCTCGAATGGGGGGCGCCTTGACCCAACTTCATCCCAAAATGGAGGACGGGTACCTGAGCCTTGACCGCTACCCTTCCATGGACTTGGGGTGGCAAATGTGGTGGCTCTACATCCCCAATGAGAGCCCGCCGCTGCCGTCTTATTCTCATGACCAGTTGCATGGTGACCTCCTAGAGTCATGGGAGGAACTATCGCCCTAGGAGGACATGCAGGATGTGCCCTACCTGTTGGATGCGATCATAGAACTAAGGGGTCAGGGCCTGATGAGGACGAGGGTGATCTGTACCTTCATCGGTCGTTGGGTCCTCCCCTTGAAGATGAGGCACCACCCCCAGTGGGAGTTCCAAGGCCCGATGGACCCTACAATCGAGTCGAGGGTCACCATCCGTGAGGATGACCTAGACCAACGAGTGATGAAGGATATGGGAAAGTACACGCTGGATCATGGCGGGAGGAGTCCCCGGAGGCCTTCAGCGCCGACCATCCTCCACCGATAGACAGACCTCTCGTCGGCATGGTCTCATGCCCGCCACAAGTTCCTACTGATGAGGTGATTTTTTTCAGGTACCGTTGTTCATGTTGTTTCTCTTCATTAAATTAACTAGAGTACGCAAGCAATGCCCACGCCAGTATTTGTGTTCAGGCTGCTTAATTTAACTAGTATTTGGAAATTGCCTACTCTCTCAATAGGTGGACGTGGGCGTGACAGCATCCTGAGGATCCTTGGCCCTGAAGCCGGGTTCTTCGTCCGCGGTCGCGCTCGAAAAGAGGCCCCAGGAACCATCCCTCGGTGGGGGCAGCCACCAATGATGATTCCGTCCCTTACTGAACTAGACAGTCCCGTGAGTTGTTTGCCTTCTCAATCAGATCGCTCTCCCCCTTATCTTGTTAGCTTCAACTTGACTTGCATTGTGCAGGGAGACGTCCCGTCGTCGCACGCCATCGCCAATCTTGTCTGACCCTGGACAGTCATCTAGTGCTGAATCATCAGATGACGAATAATACTTTAAGTTAAAGGAGGCTTACAACAAGGCCACAAAATTGTACTTAGGGGGGCAGTCTGGACATCGACAAGCTACGCGATGAGCTGAAGGCCGCATGCGCCGCACTTAGTGTAGCCCAACAAGAAGCCGCCTAGGCACGAGACGAGAAGGCGGCCGCTGAGGCAGAGGTCCAGAACCTACTTGTCGACGCTACTACCGCCTATGACACCGCCTTCCCCATGTAGATAGCGGACGATCCGGCCACTGCACCAGAGGAGCGCCTCTGAGCCCTGTTGGCTCGCATTCGGGCCATGGTGTCCGAAGTCAACAGTCAAGGGGCTGCCACGGCGCTGGTCGCTGCCCAGCTTCAGTTTGCCATAGCGGTGAAAGTCTTGGTGGTGCAGCAGGCTTTTCCACCGCCACCGGATGATGAAGATTATATGTTTGATCTGTTCGAGTGCGTCGAGCCGGCCGCCAACGCCGTCTTAGCGAAGGTGAACGTGGACGAGGTCCTACACACCCACCACGACCGTTGATCTATGTGGGACGTATCAGTAATACAAGTCATGACTAGGTTTGGTCTATAGGACGACCGTATGTGGAGTCTTAATTATTTGTATGCATGTCTGTGTTAATTTTTGTTAAACTTTTGTTAAACTTTATATTAGTTCGGTTAAACTATGTTGAGCGTGGTGTAGCTCAGGTCCTTTGGGCATTTGGTAACTAGTTTCTAGCCCCTGTTGGTTGCTTTTGCCTGGAGATTTATTGAACTTGGAAGAACCATGCAGCGAGGAGTGAATCTGAACAAGTATTGCTTCGATCTAATGCAGAACGGATGAGCCATAGCTGTTGACTTTTACTGTGAATGCAAGAAAGTCTGCCCACTGTGTATTTGATCTCGTAGGACAGTATAAAGTGTCGTAGCAATCAGTCTACCCCTCAACAGCTGTGACTACTTGGATTGGAGTGAAATAAGTATACAGAAAAGACCTATCACAACCGCACTAGGCATTCAAGTGTCAAGCATGTCATGGTGGTCAAAAGCTCTTTTTTCTTGATTCACTTCTTGTGTCTAGCTTTCCTGCCGTATTCGCTTCACTCTAGTCAATCGTGCATGGCCTATATGATCAAACATAGCTGAGGGAGTGCAGACGATAAGAACCTATGAAACCATGTAGCCATCTCTAGCTAGCTACTGCCCCTCGGCTGCTGCGAGCCTGCGAATGCTTGGATTGGACTGCACTATGCCACTGTATACTTCACCGGATGACAGAAGGTCCGACCCATCTAAAATATTCACTACTCGGAAGCCTGTTCCAGCACTGGTGTCCCTGTGTGCCCAGGCCACACTCCCATTGTTTGACCCCCTTGAATTGCACAAAAGTCATTGTGAGTTCCCACGCCAATTCGTAGAGGGTATTTCAAGAACTTCTACTATAGCCCCCACTCAGAGGCCTCTCCTGCCTCCTCCACAATCAACCTATGTCGTGCCACTCTGCCTCTCTAGCCCTCCGGCTCACCACCACCCACATGCCATAGCTTTATCCACGCCGGCAATCATGTCGCTGACGGCGCTCATTACCGAGGTGCAAATTGTGATCGCTAGCCACCTCGCTGCAACCCCAGAGCGGCCCATGGATGACCTCCACAGCCTATGGGCGACCTACTCATCCATGTGCCGCATCTGCGGTAACCCCACCGTCGGTCGGTGTCTAGCATTGGATCGGTTTAGACGTGGGAGGACGTGGGATGACCCCACCGACTACGAAGCCCTCCATGCTAGCCTGACCCAAGTAGGCAACCCAGAGGCTTGCTTCCTCACCGGGATACAAACCGTATTCATGGAAAAGCACAGTTGCGGGCCATTCCTCGATGATCCCGCCTGTGCCGCTGATGGTGGGCATAATCTGGCAGCCTATCTGGTCGCCTATTGCTTTATAGGCACAATGGTGATGCCAGCAATGATGACACTACGAGGCGGTACATAAGACGGGTCGAGGGTGAGGAAATTTCGTGGGCAGCGGCGACGGGCAGCGGTGGTAGACCAACGAGTAGGTGGCTAAGCAACAAGGGGTGTGTGCTGTGCCGCCTTCCGATCGCCGAGGTGGTCCTCCGAACGACGTGGGGCAAGTTGTCGCCACTGCCGGTGGCGTAGGTGCGTGGTGATCTTCCGTGTGCAGGCGGCGTCTGCGGCTATGCAGACGGATGGGAAAGAAGGGCTCTGTATTGCAGCGAGGACTGTAGGCTTTGCCAAGAAATCCATTTTTTTGAATGGGAAATTGGAATAAGAAACTAGTAGTTCACTTTTTTCGAATGTAGTGTATTCTGGTATTTGAAATTTGTCCTCAAATATAGTGTATTATGTAGCTTTCGATTTCCTATTGCTTTTGCTTTTCTGTTGTTTTGTTTCAATTATATTTGTTTCCTTTAGGGATTCAACAAAAGTACTAGTATGAAATAGGTTTTCCTATATAACATGAGATGTGTCCCGCCCGGTCAGATTTACAATGCTCGAACTTTCTTATGTGTGCAGTAAACTTTGAATAGCTATGTGGCTCCTCCGTTAGGCATTAAATCGATACGAGACTTGATTCGATGAATTTTGTTATGCATATTTACCATACTATAGATCAGAAAGAGAACCAGAAAGAAACCAGCAGGCAAAACCAACCAATAGGGGCTAGAAAACGGCTACCAAATGACTTAAGGACCTGATCTATACCACTCTCAACAGAGTTTAACCCACACAATTGCTATGTCTGCATTAACTTTTGTTGAACTTTGTATTAGGTGAGTCAAACTCTGTCTAGCCCCTGTTGGTTGCTTTTGCCTGCAGTTCTCTTTTTGGTTCTCTTTCTGATCTATAATATATATACTAACGGTGTTTGCCCTTTCTGATAGAAGGACGTGGGCATATAGATGTTGCAATTTTCTAGAGCCTAAGATAGTCCGACCCTAGAAAATATAGACAGTTCGGATCACTGCGAGTCGATGAACAATGAAATATAGTGATGGCAACTATCAGGGGTCATCCAACTAGTCCATAGAACCCAACAATTAGTTCAGGAGACAAACAAGTATGGACTAATAAAACAACTAATTGGCTAATTTTTAGCCATGGCTAACTAGTCGCAGTCCATCCAAACAGGGCCTAAGATAGTCCAATACTAAGAAATCTTGACAGGCGAGATAATACTTTTGATGAAACAACAAAATAAAGATGGTGTCAACTCTTGCGCCGAGTTCACTGCCTCCATCCACCGTTTGTCTTGCGCACTTTCACCTTGAGCTTAGCTTCATTGTCCTTCAGCTCCTCCTCCCATTCCTCCAACTCCTCCTCGTCATTGTCATTGCTGCACGTGGCCATGTGGATCATGCTAAAGAAGCAAGTGTCACCGATGTTGAGGTTGTTGTCAGTGCAGAAGGTGCCCCATCCGTACTTGAATGACACTCACCAGACTTTGTTCGTGAAGGTCCTCTCCAAGCCCACGCACTAGGACTGCCTAGCCATCTGCAGCTCAACAATGCACTGCTACTTGTAGTTGTGCGCTCACTCGAAGTCCACTGGCATGTTCTTTGCCTCGCACAAAAAAAAGACTGATGACAAATAGGACAATGGTAACTTATGACATCGTCGGTACGTTCTGCATCTCGTGCGAGTGCTCATCAGATACTTTGCTTTGAGGTGGTACTTCTTTAGGATCACTGTAAAACTCCTCGGCTCCACGATGGGCAAGGAGAGCTGATTACCGCTGGCATCGAAGTTGTGCGGGTACTGCTTGCGGCAGTTGGTAATGTCGAAGACCATGACATTAATCTATGACCGGCGGTCACACCGTAATACAAGAGAGTACCCATCACGGAGGTCGAGGGTGCGAGCAAAGTGACTCCATCCCTGATGGAGGTACAAGTGGTCGCCATCAGTGACATCGGGGAACACCTCCACCTTCCATCGGGCCAAGCTCTGCTCATCGTCCAGACAAAGCTTGAGGCTCCGGAGACCTTCGACGGCCCAGGCAATCACCGTCGGCAGCTTCTGCATTCACAAAGATCGACATAGCTAGATAGAGGGACAAGTTCATTTATAATGGCAAACCCTAGCAGATCGGATTCAGCAAACAGAAAATGGGTGTCGCCGGATCGAAACCGTGACAAACATTGTTGTTCTAGTCGATGTCAAAGTACGGGTCTCCGGTGGCTCGAGTGGACTCAAAAACACAAGAATCACAAAGATACTCAAAAGCACCCAAAATCGGGGGGTTACAAAAAGGTTCTAGAGAGATTTGGTAGGGGGTTAGTTCGGTGCTAATCCTAAGGTTGCCTTGCCGCCAGTGGTGCCTTTACTTCATCAGAGAGGAGGAAGATGATGGGATGTAGTGGAGGAGCTCTCGGTGCCCCTCCATGTGTTGCCTTGCTCTCGGTGCTGAGCAGAGGCCAAGGAATGGAATGGAATGATCTATCTTTTGATGATTCTCCCCCCTTGGTCTGACCTTATCCCTTATATAATGAGATAGGTCAGGTACATAGTGGTTTGGGGGAACTAGTCTATGGTCTACATGCGTCGGAGTCCAGGAGAGCCTTGCAGCGACGCTCTGTGGACCGTGGTGGTGTTGTGGAGCCGAAGAAGCCTTGGCGTCGTCTGGCTCCTCTGTTTTGACACTCTGCATGTTAGGCTGTGTCAGCTTGGATCGGCTTCCCCCAGATAGACCTTCTGGAGTCTTCTTGGCGGTGAAGGAGGTCAGCTTCAGGGGCTGATGCGTGGGCCTGGGGACCTCCGAGCCCCTGGAGGCTGCTGGGAAGCTTTGACTTCTTGTGTCACATCCCGTGCGTGACCTTGTCAGGAAACTGGCTAGCAATGCCATGCCCAAGGGGCAGTGCCGGGGGAGCCCCCAAGCCTCGATAGATTGGGGCTTGTCTTCTTGTGCCCGAGCCTTGGCTGGTGTCATTTGCTAGGTAGGAGCCAAGGGCTGGACCGGAGTGTCGGCGTAGATTGGAAGCCTTAGGGCTCAGGCAAGCCCCTGAGCCCCAAGTGGAGGTCGTGGTGGAGTCAGGCTCGGCCAGGTTTCTTCTCAAAAGGTGTGCGCGAGCGTACCCGATGGGTATAGCCCCCAAGCCCTCAGACGATCCTGGAGGGGTCGATCGGGGGTCTTCTTCGTTCAGGAGCCACTAGACTCGAGGTTTAATATACCCATATGTTAGGATCTTGTCAATGGGCACTTATTACCAATTTTTCTGCATACATTCCGGGACAAAGGATCTTCAAGAACTCCAGGTCGCTCTGGCTCGGTCCTGCCATGTCTTCTTGCAACCCCGTCATACCAACTAGGGAACTTAACAATCTTGTGGAATCCTTGCTGATATATCTCTGTTCTTGTTCTCCTCTCGTGGGGGGCCATTCTTTTTCTATGTTTCTGGTGTTGTCACAAACGCAAGGAGTGCAGGCACTGATGGAGCATAAGTGGAGGAGCTAACATGTAGTAAAAACCAGCGCCGAGATTGACACCATCTCATCGGCATAAATGGAGGAGACGTGGTCTATTTTGATCAGTGTACGGTTGGGAACGTCAACGCTCCTGCATCTCCGGTCAAACACGCCTTCTGTGGTATGACAGGTTATGATTCCCTAGGGAGAGCGACGGTACCCAAGGCGAAGCACATGGTTGAAAAAAAATCTTTATCTTGCCTTGCCCTAGAGTCCCTGTGATGGTCCGAGCATTGTAAATCTGACTGAGCCAGACACGCCTTCCGTCTGCCCCTCAACTGCTGTGACTACTTGGATTGGAATCAAATAAGTACAGAAAAGACCTATCACAAGCACACCAGGCATTCAAGTCTCAAGCGTGTCAAAAGCTCCTTTTCTCAAATCACTTCTTGTGTCCAGCTTTCCTGACGCATTCGCTTCACTCTCATATTTTACTGCGCTCGCAAGAAAGTCTGACATACAGCACATTTGATCTCGTCGGACACTATACAATACAGAGTTGTCAGTATAACTATTGCCTACGGAGTGCACTCGGTCGCAACATTTGTATCAGTAGTAGTATTAGTCATGAGTGGCTTTGATCTATGTTGAACCCAACTCGTCTTATTTTCGTGTATTAGATAAGATTTGTTGAACTTACAAGAACCATGCATCAATGATTATTTTTTCTAAAATTTTATACTTCACAGGATCACACAAGGTCCAGCCCGTCTAAAATCTTGACTACCCAGATGATGTGCTCCTGCATTCTCGTGTAGGCACGTGCGCGTGGGTGGCATCAGCAGCCTGTTGTAGCAGGGGACGTTGCCTCCCGGCCCATCGCATTGACGTGACGGGGCGAAGCCCCACCACCCACCCACGCAAATGTCTCGATCGGGGGGTGGTCGACAGCTCGCAAACTATAACAACGGAGACAAGGGGCGAGAGGAAAGGTTATACCTGTTGCCTTCTCTCTTTAGAGCTCCTAATTCCATCCCAAAGCTTTTGCCTTCCACCCTACTATACCGCTAACGCCTCTTGCCAGGACCATGGAGGAGCGGACCAGGTCGTTTGTAGATGTGGAGTCCTCGGAGACCTTCAACATTGGCAATCCTGCACCGAGAGACGAATCTCTCATCGGCCTGCTCTCTAACCCCGCCAGTTCCCCCTTTGGAGGTGGATCATCACCGCTCTTCATGTTGTTTATCTTCATTTGACCAGAGTATGCGAGCAATGCTCACACTAGTATTGGTGTTCATGCTATTTAATTTAACTAGTATTTGGAATTTGCTACTATCTCAACACGTGATCATGGGCATGATGGAGTCCCTAGCCTTGTTGGCCTCTGTGCCTAGTTCTTCATCCATGGTCATGCTCGCAAAGTGGCCCCACAAGGCATCCCCCGATGGAGGCAGCCACCCATAATTCCATGCCATGTTGTGCCGGTAAGTTTGCTAGAAGTCATTTGTCTTCTCAATCAGATTGCTCTCCCCTTATCCTATATGGGTTTGAACTTGGCTTGCATTGTGTAGCGCTTCCTCCATGGCGGTGCCATCCCAGGTTGTGGGGCTTTCCCCGATGGTGCTGGAGAGTCGTCCCGTTGCTGCTTGCCACCGCCAAGCCCGTCTGTCCCCACACAGCCCTCTGGTTCTGAAGTGGGTGAATCGTCAGAAGAGCGTGAATCCTCAGACGACGTAGAGTACTGTCAATTATTGAAGGATTACCACGAGGTCCAAGCAAATTTGTCATCAACCAGGCTAAACGCCGAGACGCTGCGCGATGAGCTGGACGCCACGCACGACGTACTTCAAGCTTCTAAGAATTTGGTCTCCCAAGTGCAAGGCGATGTGGCGATCACCCAGGGGCAGGTCCAACACATGACAAATCTTATTGTGGTACTGACAATGCGGGTCGAGACCCTGCAGCTGTCCATGCTAGCCGCCTATAACACGGCCTTCCCAGTTAGAACAATGGATAATTTGTTCACCGCAGAGGAGCACCTTCGAGCCCTGCCGGCCCGCCTTCGAGCCGTGGTGACTGAAGCCATTCGTCATGGGGCTGCTACGGCACTGGCTGCTGCCTAGCTTTAGATTGGGATAGCGGTGAATGTCTAGGTGGCGGAGCAGGGTTTTCCATCGGGTTCGACGGACGATGACATCTCCGATCTAATCAAGAGTTTCGAGCCAGCCGCCAACGCCATCTTACCAAAGGAGGACGTGGACGAGATATTGCATGCCAACCTCGACCCTTGACCTGTGGGACATATCAGTAGTATTAGTAGTCTGAATAGGTTTGATCTATGGGACGCCCTTACAAATATGCGAACTCTTATTTGCATGTTGGTGTTAACTTTTCTTGAACTTTGTATTAGGCCTTGTTTGGATGCATGTGTATCAACATCAATCCACACGAGTTGGGGTGGAATGGAATGGAATTTAGTTTAATTCCACTCTAATCCACTTCAACACATGTGGATTGAGATGAATACATGGACATCCTTGTTTGGATGCATGTGTATCCACTTCAATCCCCATATGTTGGAGTGAAATGGAATGGAATTTAGTTTAATTCCACTCTAATCCACTTCAAAACATGTGGATTGAGATGAATACATGTGCATTCAAACAAGGCCTTAGGTGGGTTAAACTCTGTTGAGCGTGGTGTAGCTCAGGTCCTTTGGTCATTTTGTAGCTGGTTTGTAGCCCCTGGTGGTTGCTTTTCGCTGCAAATTTCTTTCTAGTTGTCTTTGATCTGACCTATAATATGCTAAACATTCATGAGTGCCTTTGATCTCTGTTGAAGCCAACTCGTGTCTTTGATAAAATTTTTTGAACTTGAAAGAACCATACAGCGAGGACTTCATCTGAACAAGTCTAGAATATTGTTTTTGCTTTTGCTTTTCTGTTATTTTGTATCAATTTTATTTGTTTCCTTTAGGGATTCAACAAAAGTACTCATACAAAATAGGTTTTCATGTATAACGTGAGATGTGTCTGGCCCAGTCGGATTTATGATGCTGGGACTTTCTTGCGTGCGTAGTAAATTTGAATACCTATGTGGCTCCCTACAGGAAACAAATCTGAAGAAGGTTCATGTGACAACCATTACAATTTTAGCACCAGGTGCAAGTCTCTCACTTACTATCTATTGAGTGTGGTGTAGCTCAGGTCGTTTGGTTTCTGTTTGTTTTTTTGTTGCCTTGGTGTCTTTTGTCAATCTTTATTGAACTTGCAAGAACCTTGCAGCGAGGAGCAAGTCTCGCCTCAGTGTAATGCAGAGCAGAGGAGCCATTGGTGTTGAAATGTTATTGCACACATAAGAAAGTCTGATCACAAGTCTCGCCTTAGTCTAATGCAGAGCAGAGAAGCCATTGGTGTTGAAATGTTATTGCACACGTAAGAAAGTCCGACCTTTGTACATTTGAACGCATCTGACAGCATCCTCTGTAGTTTTCCTTGTCTTCCTGTGATGCTTGTTACTGTGTCGTTTATGATTTTAAGTTTGGCTAACTTAAGAGTAGCATAGCCTAGTAGTACAATATGGCGGGTGCATTGTGGTGCTTTTGAAGTGTCATTTTTGTGTATTTTGGAGTGCCCTCATCAGCATACCCCATGTCCCATGACATTCGAAATCAATATAAGTATTCTACTACAGTTGAATTAACAGATGAAACGACGACGGGAGCTGTAACACCACCATAACACATGTGCGCACCAAATAAATAATTCAATTTGCAAACAAAACAAAGATGGCATACTAGTTTAGCTGAAATAATGACAACATCTATCATTGAGGAAATTAACATGTCCATAGACAAGCAAACAATATTGGTCCATTTAAAATACATGACAGAGAGATACATCAAATGCAGCTTTATTTACTACTCTGCTAATGAATATAAGAACAAGGGAACATAAGAAAGATAGAATGGTCTGCAGATGAACTCTTTTTTAACGGTACGTCTACCATACCGAAAGACATGGGCAGGGATGACATGAACACTTATGCGGTCCATGTCATATGCGATGATTATTCCATCCTCCCCAGCAAAGAAAATCAAATTCTATTATGGGTGAACTGTAATCATTATGTCCTTGTCAACAAAATCTGGAAAACCAAATCTAATATTAATCCTTCCAAACAGGATCCACGTGGTGACCGTATGCTTCAATGTCCAATTATCAATACCATAGTCTTCAAGGATCTAGATTGAAAACTTGGAATCTTGAGGCCACCAACAGTACATACATATAAGTGACCCAGAGCTTGATGCATGGAGTGTTGAAGACCACTAGGCCCATCAAATTTCCTCCATGTGTTTCCCTCCATATCTACAGCAAGTATCATAGGGTACCCCCCCCCCAAAGCACCCAATAATGTCTAGACAACCATTAAAAACATACTTGGTTGTCTATAAAATATCATATCAGTATGCTCGCCCATTTAGATTCTTTATAGATCCATGCTGTAGTTTGAGATGAATAGATCTCCACACCTGCGCACATAGCATTGACATCCACATATTCAATCACATAGAAGTGCGAGGAGGCTATCAGATTGAACGCCAAGCGAGCCCCACCAACAGCATGGCCGACATCATGGGTGCTAGGCGACAGAATTTTGAACTTCTGGGTCATTGAATTATAGGCGGTATCCATTAGCCCTAAGGCACCAGCATAGGATGAGGTCGCTACAACAATCTAAGATAGCTACATTTTCAATGTTGAAGGGCAGGAATTCCAAGGAGCGGGGACGTACACCACGGACGATGCTAATGAAGTTTCAATTGTTGACCTCACTGTCGTAGAAGAGGCCAGCCACAGTCTCGGGCAACTTCTTATGGTTGTTGGGGTCTGAGACGAAGTTTTTCTAGGAGCGACAGACACATTTGCAGTAGAGCAAGGAGTGAGCGGGGAGGTGGCGGAGGATCTCGAAAATGACATCCTCCGTGAGGCTGGCCAGTGCGTTCCTCTTGTTGGGGGCCTCCTCCATATCATCAGTGTGCAGTACGATGAGAGCTTCCTCAGTAATGAGATCACTGAGAAGGAAAATAATCCAAGGAAGATCCATCAGTGAAGTCCACAACTAATACCAAAGTGCAACTTTGACAACCATTAACAATTTTTATGGTACGACCTCATCTAAATTTAGAGTAGCACCACACAGATATATACATAACTCAAACTAGAGTAGCAGTTAATGGAACTGTAACCATTACCATTCCAGCTAAATCAAGTCTAACCATCACACTTACAATCAATACATAAGCTTAGAGCTTCTTCCATCGGAGACAAATAAAGATTAAGAGGACTACAATTACAATAGTTTTAAAGGACAAAGAGGGTGGAGAAGTTGTTGGGTTTTGAAGATAGAAGTCATCATCATGAGCTAAGGCTAGATTTGAGTTGGTTCTTAACTTGAAGGCAGCAATTCCTTCTTCATAGGAATTGTACTTTTTGAAAGGATCAAGATGTCCAAGAGGGGGGTGAATTGGGCTTTTCTAAAAATTAATTGCAAGAATTAAATCCTACAAG
This sequence comes from Saccharum hybrid cultivar R570, assembly GCA_038087645.1. NCBI lineage: Eukaryota > Viridiplantae > Streptophyta > Magnoliopsida > Poales > Poaceae > Saccharum > Saccharum hybrid cultivar. The sequence continues at coordinate 39,703,128 of JAQSUU010000637.1, read as the reverse complement.
CCGGAATTCATCCCTAGTGCCTACTTGTGTTCCTAGAGATTCTACTGGTAAAAGTTTTACACCCTAAGTTCCAATCCTAGTCTAGCAAGGCAATTCTAGGAAAGTAAACCAAGCAAAGAAAGTAATACAAGAAAGTAAATGCTTGAAAGTAAGGGGCAAGGAACACGGCGATGTTTTCCCGAGATATCGGAGAGTCGCCACTCCCCACTAGTCCTTGTTGGAGCACCCGCGCAAGGGTGTAGCTCCCCTTGATCCGCGTAAGGATCAAGTGCTCTCTACGGGCTGATTCTTTGACACTCCGTAGCGGTGAATCGCCCAAAACCGCTCACAAGATGAGTTGGGTCATCCACAAGCTCCGCCGGATGATCACCAAACTCCCAATCACCACCAAGCCGTCTAGGTGATGGCGATCACCAAGAGTAACAAGCTAGAACTCTCACTTGACCACAACGAGCCTAATAAGAAGATGGATGCACACTTGCTACTCCCTAGTCACTAGTGAGGGACTCTCAAGCTTTGATTCTCAAATCACTACCCTCACTAGAGCTCTTGCACTCCCTTGCACTTCAAAGGTGTTTCTCAGCTGAACAAATGAGCAAGAGACCTCTAAAAGAGGTGGAGGGGATGTATTTATACACCCCATAGTCAAATCCAACCGTTATCTGCCAACTCAGCAAAATACGAGATGATCGGACGCGCCGGTCGACGTGACCGGACGCGCCGGTCGATCGTAACGGTCGAAAACCTGAAACACTGGCCGAGTGACCGGACGCACCAGTCAAGGGTGACCGGACGCATCTAGTCGTGTAGGGAGCTTACTGTACTTTGACTTGACGCACGACCGCGTCCGATCAGTGATGACCGGACGCGTCCGATCGTCAGAGTACCTTATTGGAACGTGACCGGACGCGACGATCACATCCAAGTCGCGTCCGATTAGATGATTTCCCTCCTGTGACACGTGTCAGCCTGAACACCACATCCGGTCCTCGCAAGGACCGTGTCCGGTCAACAGCGCTGAGATGCAGTAGCAGTTTAGAACTGACCGGACGCGTCCGGTCAAACCAGACACCACGTCTGGTCAAGGGAAAACGGCTCTAAACACTCTGAAACGCGACGCAACTTGAACCAAGTTGCTTCCAACTGAACTTTGAGCTATTCTAGAGCTACCTAGTGCTAAGTTTGACAAGTATGCACCACACCTAAACAGAAGACTCACCTAGGTCAAGCTACTCGCTCATGCCCCCCTTTATAGTACGGCCAAAGGAAAAAGCGAAGATCCTAACGACTATTCCGAATGTAACTCAACACCTTGACATCCGGAACTAACCGTCCTTAATCTTGACGTCAATCCTTTGAAAACTGAAATGATTTCCATCAAAGGGCATGAATACCATAGTGCCCAAAGCAGTTATCAAACCCATGACCTAACTTACCAAAGTTTCTGCAAAACACACGTTAGTCATGGTAATAAAGCGTTGTCATCAATTGCCGAAACCAACTCTCGGGGCCTAGATGCTTTCAATCTCCCCCTTTTTGGTGATTGATGACAACACTAAGATTCAGAAGATAAGGGTTGAGGTTTTTGAACATGCTTGGTTCACATAAGCAAAAAAACAATAAGCACAAGGGGTTAGGAATTGCTTATGTGCCCCAAGCCAATAGTGTGTACTCATAAGATAAAACATGAAGTGTTAGTACATATAACAACATAGCTCAAAGGAAATCGGAGTAAGGCACGGAAGCATAACCTTATGAGCTAGAATCAAAAGAGTGACATGATATAAAGAGGTGACTAGATAGACCATATATGACTCAAAGTATCTCACAGGCACACATGTCACAAAATGCAAGTACGGGAATGTAAACATGATGTATGAATGTAGCACACAAATAAAAATGAAAACCCTCTGTCAAAACTCCCCCTGAATCTACTCTCTCCCCCTTTGGCATCAACCGCCAAAAAGCTAATCTAAGGATCCGACGGGGGAACAGACGGAGTCGAGTCGGGTGCCGAGGAGCGTGGAGTGATCACAAACTGAGAAGTATCTTCCTCGGACTCTGAGCTGTCAGGCTAACCCTCTGAAGAAGCATGTGGCTGTGAAGCGGTCTAGGTCTAAACAACAGGAGCAGGTACTGACGAAGAAGTAGCAACTAGTGGAGCAGTCTCTGTGACCTGAGCCTGAAGTGAGCCAACAGCTGGAGGATCTGTCGAGGCAACTGACGAAGGTACAGTCTCTGTAGTGCCAGCCCCTGTCACTGGAGGAACAACTACCTCTGAAGCGGACAACCCTGAAGAAGTCACTAGAGTGGTGTGCGAGGGCGTCGGCTGACCAGTCAACTCGCTGTAGGAGGCACTCAAGTCAGCAAACGGAGTGCCTGTCAGAAGGTGAGGGCGAGGCTAGTCTGAAGGAGTGAACCCCGTCTAAATAGGCATGTAGCTCGGGGACTGGAACGACTGGGGGACCTGCTGCTAAGGAGAGGTGAACTGAAAGCTCGGCTGTCCCTGACTCTGAAGTCCACTGGACTGTAACGCTGGAGTCAGGACAGATGTAGGAGGAGGAACCCCAACTGTAACTAAGTGACGCAGGAGCTCTAAGTACTGCTGCTGGTTTGCTGCCTGCTGTCGCTGCATCTCGAACTACTGACACTGTAGCTCAAGCTGCTGCCTTTGGAACTCGTCCTATCGAGCCTGTATCTGAGCAAAAGCGGCGGCTGTGTCCTAAGCCTGTCTCTGCATCTGAAGTTCCTGTCTCTCCTGTGCCTGGGTCAGCCTCTCAAGTATAGCCACCATGGCTGGGCTGAGTGGGAGGCTGAACCTGAACCACCGGCCTCATGGACGTGAGACCGAGGAGAGCGGTACCGGGGGATGGGCTGGTAATCCTCATCAGTGCTGTCAGAGGCCTCATCCTCAACTGGATCAGCAGGCTGAGCATCTAAATCAGCAAGCTCTGCCTCAGCAAAACCCTGAACAGTCGCGTCCTACTCAGCTGCTATCTCGGGCACCTCAGGTCTCTCTCATTGTCCTGGCACGGGTGCCTGCTCTCTGGTAACAGAGGCCCATAGCTGACGGATATCATACTCTGGAAAGGCAGTGGTAGTGTCTGATATCTTAGCTCTAATCTCAGAGGGCAGGTCACATGAAGATCTGATGATAAAACATATCCAATGAGCATAGGGCAGCTGACGGTGTCCCTTGAAACCTTCTGCTAAGGTGTCCTCCATCTCACATAGCATAAGATCCCATATATCAAACGGTGTCTGTGAGAGAAGGTGATGCACTACCCACAACTGCATACGGGTCAGTCCCTCTCTGTACCCCAGCCTCGAAAGGAGTGTACGTCTGACAATGGCATCCAAGACTCTGGCAAGGGGTGTCAAGCTGGCTGGTGTGCGTCTGGACCCTTCACCAAAAGGCTCACGAAAGCAGGGTCGGATCAAATCAGTAGGGGGCACTGTACCGCCGTGAGGGCGTCTCGGTGGAGCAGTCTGACCAAAGCACAGCTGATGTATCTTCGTGTCTGAAGCTGGGAGTCTGAGAATCTCCTATACTCTGGTGCTGTAAAGTCTACGGTCACGGCCTCGGAATGCAAAGTGAATGAACTCATGTGCCGGGTCAATCCACAGTGAAGAATAAAACTCCCTGACCCAAGTGCCATAGTATGCTCCTGTCCATCCAAGAAAATCTGATAAGCCCAAAAGAAAAGTCAGGTGTGGACGAAGCTGCTCACCAACCACCTCAACTAGAGCCTCAAGACGACAGACCCTCTGAGGTCTAAAAGCAATCCCACTGTCGACATATGCTCTGTAGAAGTCCTCCTGCAGGGGTGTGTAGAAGACCTCTGACGCTCGGGGGTCCCGCACAGGTGGGAACCACCGACCAACCTCAATAAACCTCAGGGCCTGCACCTGGCGTGCTGTAGCTCCCCTTAAGTCAAAGTGCTCGACTGGGGGGGTGTCCTCGAGCCCTGGGAGGTGGACGTCCTCCACGACGCTGGCCCTATGGCCTAGGAGTCACCTGAGCTCGCGTACGTCTTGAGCGACGACGTGGTGGAGTCTGGACTAGCTGCTCCTCTGTCTCCTCTGGAGCCTCTGTGGGTGGATCAACTGACATATCCTCTGTCCCCTATGTGGCCTCAGTACCGAGCTATCTGCCTTCAAGATGAAAGCGACGCTCGCCAATGTGAATCCCACTGCTCTTGCCTCCCCTCTCTGCCATCTCTGCTGCGTCTGCAACTGCCTGAGCGATCTCTGCATCTGTAAGAGTCTTCTTCTTTCTGGCCATGGTCTTTACGCGCTTACCACGCGCAACCTCTGTCAGATGAGGACTCTCATCCCCGTCACTAGGTGCACCCCCAGCGTTCTTGCAGTGAACTATACTGACCAACTGCTGAGAAACCCTGAAAGATGATGAACTGTCACTTAAGAGGCTTGGCCTCAATCCGTATCTGCAGGCTTGGCCTCGGATTCAACCACTGACCAGCTGTCACCCAACACACCGACATAACTCGCTGAAAAGATGGAATAGATGGATCTACTATAAGCAACATATATATTCTAAAAGATAAGAAACCCTAAAGATAGCAAGCATATGAGGTAAGATCTGAAACGAGAAGCGATGACTACCTCGGATCGACGAGAACTCGGTGAAAAGATGAGATGACCTTGATTCGCGAGAGTTCCCCGAAAACGCCAGATGAGCGCTAATTTGCCGAGACAAGAGACAGTTAGAATTTCAATGATGAAATTACGGCAAACCCTAACGAGGAGATCAAGGTAAAGTGAAACAACCTCGCGGAGAAGACGTCGCGCGGAGACACCTCGACGACGAACGGCCGAAACGAGACCCCGCGAGACTTAGGTCTAGGGTTAGGGCACGCTCGGAGGTGATCGCGGTGGCTGTGATGGAGGAGGAGGCTTAGCCTAGGGTTGGTGCGGTGCTGCAAAGGCAGAGCTCGGTGGCTTGTGACTCGGTGGTGGCGCGCGCGGCACGGCGGTTTCTAGGGCAGCGCGGTAGCGGCATGGGCGAGACGCGGTGTCGCGGGCGAGCGAGGCATAGTGCGGCCATCGGTGAGCGAGGCACTATGGCACGGAGAGGTGTGGCACACAGCGGTGGAGGAGGCATAGGCGGTGGCTCGGCGAATCGGCGAAGACTAGGGCTACGAGCGCGGCGGCGGACGGCTATCGATGAAAGAGAATAGATCGAAAACGAAGAGTTATATGAGGACTCAGATCCGCTCGCTGCGCACTGACCGGACGCGGTGGTCGCATGACCAGACGCGCTGGGGCAGCGTTCGGTCATAGTCCAGTAAGCTCCTGGAGCGACCGGACGCGTCCGGTTAGGGCTGACCGGACGCGGACAGAGTCCGGTCGAAGGTCATCTGGGAAATTCATCGCGCATGACCGGACGCGATGGTGGATACCGGGACCGGACACGATGGTCAACAATGATGCGTCCGATCGAGCGTCCAGTCACAGGTCCAAGAAAAAAGTCTTCGGGATGACCGAACGCGCTGGTGGTCGCCGGGACCGGACGCGGTGGTGAAGCATCACTGCGTCCTGTTCAGCGTCCGGTCCAGGGTCCGATCACTGATTTTCGCCTTTCTTCAATCCGATCTTCGATGCGACTTCTCCCAATCAAGTTCCAATTCAAAGAGACTCAAATAAACACCAATTGGAACCTGATATGGGTGACCTCACTCAAACCCTCAAGTTTTTCAAAATAATTTGCCTTAGGCTAGTATTGTTTTTAGGAAAATAAGCAATAAACACCCGAGGAGCAACGTATGGCCAAATAGAGTTTGTGAACCCTTAGGAGCGTCAAATGCTCTCTCTATTCATGGACGAACACAAAGGTTGCTCAAAGCCAAACCGAAAAGAAACGACAAAGCAACAACCATGCATATGCAATGCAATACAAGTAAGTAAAACTAGGTTGCTTATCAAGTTTGATCCACGGTTAGGCTTCTTCACTCCTCCAAAGAAGGGTTATCGTAACCGTGTTAGACAAGCCCTAGATGCATTGCTGAGAATTTGAACATGACATATAATACAATGCAATGCAAGAGACAACACAAGCTCATTTTTTAAAGTTACTAGAGTCAAGCACATTAAGTTCACTTCTCAACCTACAAAAGGTAGCCTCATCCAAAGGTTTAGTGAAGATATTCGCTAATTGATTTTCACTTCTTACACCTTCTAGTGATATATCATTTTTAGCAACATGATCTCTTAGAAAGTAGTGGCGGATATCAATGTGCTTGGTGCGAGAGTGTTGTACGGGATTATTAGCAATTTTAACGGCACTTTCATTGTCACATAAAAGTGGCACCTTTTCAAGAACAACTCCATAGTCTAGGAGGGTTTGTTTTATGTATAAGATTTGTGCACAACAAGCCCCCGCGGCAATGTATTCCGCCTCGGCGGTGGACAAAGCCACACTATTTTGCTTCTTAGATGACCAAGATACTAAAGACCTCCCAAGCAAATGGCACCCTCCGGATGTGCTTTTTCTATCAATTTTGCAACCGGCATAATCTGAATCGGAATAGCCAACTAGTTGGAATCTAGCTCCTTTGGGATACCAAAGACCAATGCTTGGGGTGTGCTTAAGATATCCTAGAATTCTTTTTATGGCACTTAAGTGAGGTTCTTTAGGGCACGCTTGAAAGCGAGCACACATGCACACACTAAACATGATATCGGGCCTAGATGTGGTAAGGTACAACAAGCTACCAATCATAGAACGGTAGAGAGTTTGATCAACCGGTTTACCTCCCTCATCTAGGTCGAGATGTCCATTAGATGGCATTGGGGTCTTGATTGGCTTACATTCTTTCATCTTGAATCTCTTGAGAAGATCCTTGGTATACTTTTCTTGAGAGATGAAAATCCCTTCTCTCATTTGCTTGACTTGAAAACCAAGGAAGAATGTGAGCTCTCCAATCATAGACATCTCGAACTCCTTCGACATCAATTCACCAAATTCCTTGCAATACTCTTCATTTGTTGATCCGAAGATGATATCATCAACATAGACTTGACAAATGAAGATCTCCCCATTAAGCTTCTTGGTGAATAGTGTGGTGTCGACCTTCCCAATGGTGAAGCCCTTCTCAATGAGGAAATCCTGAAGGCGCTCATATCACGCTCTAGGGGCTTGCTTGAGCCCATATAGCGCCTTAGATAACCTATAAACATGATTATGATATCTAGGGTCTTCAAACCTGGGAGGTTGATTAACATAGACTAGTTCATTTATGAAGCCATTTAAGAATGCACTTTTCACATCCATTTGATATAGTTTCATATCATGATATGATGCATATGCAAGAAGGATACTAATGGCTTCAAGTCTTGCAACGGGTGCAAAGGTCTCTCCAAAGTCAAGACCTTCAACTTGAGAGAACCCCTTTACTACTAGTCTTGCCTTGTTCCTCACTACTATGCCTTGGTCATCTTGCTTGTTGTGGAGCACCCACTTAGTTCCAATGACTCTTGCACCTTTTGGTTGCTCTTCAAGTGTCCACACTTGATTGCGGATGAAGTTGTTCAATTCTTCATGCATAGCATTCACCCAATCCGGATCTTGAAGAGCTTCTTCTACATTCTTAGGTTCAACACAAGAGACAAAAGAGTGATGTTCAACAAAAGAAGCAAGCTTTTGAGATCGAGTCATTACTCCCTTTGTAGGACTCCCTATGATGAGATCTTGTGGATGTGCTTGAAGTAGAGATGAGTTTCTTCTATCAACCACTTGAGAAGGGGGATGGGGAGCATCAACATCTTGAGCTTGTGCCTCGGCTTGTTCATGAGAGACATGAGTATCTTTATTTTCAACTCTCTCATTCTTGTCATCATCTTGAGGCACATGTGATGAAGATGGTGGATCAACAATTTGTACATCGTCTTCATCATCTTTTGGCTTGATGTCTCCCACGGGCATGTTCTTCATTGCCTCCCTCAATGGTTCATCACCTACATCATCACAATTCTCAATTGCTCCTTGGGAGCCGTTAGATTCATCAAATTCCACATCATATGTTTCTTCAACCAAACCGGTGGCATGGTTAAATACTCTATATGCTTTGGACTTTGATGAGTAACCAACAAGAAAACCAATATCACAACGTCTTTGAAACTTCCCTAGGTGTTGACGCTTCTTGTAGATGTAGCATTTGCAACCAAACACCCGGAAGAATGAGACGTCCGGCTTCTTCCCATTTAGCAACTCATAGGGGGTCTTGCCAAGAAACTTTTGTAGGAAGAGGCGATTTGAAGCATAGCATGTGGTGTTGATTGCCTCGGCCCACAACTTTTCCAGAGTGTTGTACTCATCTAACATTGTTCTTGCAAGGGTGATCAAAGTCCGGTTCTTTCTCTCAACTACACCATTTTGTTGAGGAGTCTAGGTTGAAGAAACTTCATGCTTGATTCCAATCTCATCACAATAAGCTTCAATGTTTGTGTTGTCAAACTCTTTCCCATTGTCACTTCTAATCTTCTTTATCTTGACTTCAAATTCATTTTGAGCTCTCTTTGCAAACTTCTTGAAGCAATTGGCCACTTCGGATTTGTCATTAAGGAATAAAGTCCAAGTGTATCTTGAGTAGTCATCCACTATCACAAGACAATAGAGATTTCCACCCAAGCTCTTGTAGGTTGTAGGACCAAACAAATCTATGTGTAGAAGTTCTAGCACTCTTGAAGTTGACATGTAAGCTTTGGTTGGATGAGTGTTTGCAACTTGTTTGCCGGCTTGACATGCACTACATGGTTTGTCCTTTTCAAACTTTACATCCTTCAATCCTCTCACTAATTCTTTCTTCAATAGCTTGTTGAGAGTGTTCATTCCAACATGAGCAAGCCTCCTATGCCAAAGCCATCCAAGTGAGGTCTTGGTGAACAAGCATGTCATCAAGTTTGCATCTTCGGAGGTGAAGTCAACAAGATAAAGATTATTGTATCTAAAGCCTTTGAATATTACTTGCTTGTCATCTATCTTTGAAACTACCACTTCATTAGGTGTGAACAAGCATTGGAAGCCAAGGTCACAAAGTTGCCCAACGAATAACAAGTTGAAACTCAATGAAGCAACATAGAGCACATTTGAGAGAGAGTGATCATTTGATATTGCAATCTTGCCTATACCCTTGACTTTGCTCTTCGAATTATCCCCAAATGTGATCTTCTCTTGACATACCCCATTCTCTTCAATGGAGGTGAACATACGAGGGTCACCGGTCATATGTTGAGTGCAACCACTATCAATAACCCAATGAGATCCACCGGTCTTGTAGTTCACCTACACACAAGAGATCAAGCTTTTTGTTTAGGGACCCACACTTGAGAGGAACCCTTGACTTTCTCAACTAGTGACTTGGCAACCCATATTTTCTTAGGCCTATTCTTGTTTGGGGGACCAAAGAACATAACTTTCATCTTTCCACTTGAATCTTTTCTTAGCATGTAATGAGCATTGAAGGCAAAGGGTCTAGCATGCTTGGGCAAGGGTTGTGGTGGTGGAGTTTTGCACTCGTGAGCAAAATGGCCTTTTTGTCCACACTCAACACATCTCTTTGGCTTGGGCTTTGACTTGCTTTGTTGTTGTTGAGCTTTAGCCTTCTTCTCTTGATTTGCCAAATAACCAATGCCACTTCTATCCATCTTCATAACGGTGTTCATGAGTAGCTCACTTTATAAATATTGGCCTCTTGTGAACTTGCTTAGGCCGGTCTTGAGATGTTATTTCTCTTGCTTGAGCTTTTTGTTTTCTTCAATAAGTGATTCATGTGAAGTTTGCTTCTCAAGAGCCATCAACCCCTTTAGCTTTTTGTTCTCATTTGTAAGCTTCTCATTCTCACTCTTGATCTTGGCATAATCATCATAGTTGTTGGACTCAACCACACTCTTGCCTTTGCCACTAGAGCCTTGCTCAATGCTTTCAATGATCAAATCATCACATGATGTAGCTATATCAATCTTAACAACTTGGTTAGTAGCATCATGTGTCTTAAGAGAAAGCTCATTAGCAACAACAAGACTATCATAGTTGATTTTCAATGTAGTATATTTGTCTTTTAGAGAGTTGTGCCTAGTGATGAGCTCATCATGCTTCTTCTCAAGTTTATCATGTTAATCTCTAAGCTCTTTGTTAGAAGTTTTGAGCTCCTTGAGAGTAGAAGACATAATTTCATTTTGATCTTTGAGCTCATCGCTAGCCTTTTGTGCACTTTCAAGCTTAGATGAGAGTGATTCATTTTCATTTTGAAGCTCATCATTTTCATTTCTAGTTCTTCTTATGACTTTAGAGTATTTGTTCAACAATTTTACAAGTTCATCATAAGAAGGTGCATCATATTCATCATCACTATCACTATCATCATCATCACTATCATTGTTTTGTACCTTTTGTTCACCCTTGGCCATAAGGCATAGGTGAGTAGTGGACGATGATGGTGAAGGTGGCGGTGAAGGTGGTGATGAAGATGTCGGTGAAGATGATGGCCCAATCACAAATGCGGCAACCTTCTCTTTCTCATCATCGCTCTCATCACCAGAGGACTCACATGATGATTCAATATCGGTGAGCCAATCACCAACGATGTATGCTTTTCCTCCCTTCTTCTTGTGGAACTCTTTCTTCTTGCCATCCTTCTTCTTGTATGGCTTGTTTTTCTTCCTCTCTTCTTCTTCATCACTTGAGTCATTTTTCTTGCCCTTGTTCTTGTTCTTGTACTTGTCTTTTGGAGGTCTAGGGCATTGATGAGCTAAGTGGCCAAGTTCACCACAATTGTAGCAATCCATCTCCGAGATGGGCTTCCTTTTGCTACTTGTGAAGAATTTCTTCTTCTTGTCATCGAACTTGATGCCACTCTTGTTGAGCTTCTTTAGCATCTTGGTGGTCTTCTTCACCATGAGTGCAAGTGATGCATCATCAATATCACTTTCACTTGAGCTTTCTTGTACCATCATGGATTGGCCCTTCTTCTTCTTCTTGTCATGGCTAGCTTTGAAGGCCAAGTCCTTCTTCTTGGAAGATGATGAGCCCTCTTCCGGAGTGATGTGCATGTACATCTCATGTGCATTGATCTTCCCCAATACTTGTGTCAGTGTTGCGGTGGAGAGATCACTTTGATGAAGCACGGTGACAATGTGACCATACTTCTCAATGGGAAGAACACTCAAGATCCTCCTTGCAACATCCGATTGGCTCATTTGGGTGAGCCCAAGAGCATTGAGGTCCTCTACAAGAACATTCAATCGAGTGTACATGTCATTAGCACTTTCTTTAGGAAGCATCTCAAAAGAATTGATTTTCTTTAAAGTAATATGATAGCGTTTCTCACGCTCACTCTTAGTTCCCTCATGGAGAGCACAAAGGTTTTTCCACAATTCATGAGCGTTCTTTGCATTACGCACACGATTGAAGATATCCTTACCTAAGCCCCGATAGAGTGCATTTTTGGCCTTTGCATTCCACCGGTCGTACTTCTCCTCATCACCACTTGGGTTGGCGGGATCCTTGATAGCGGGAAGCCCTTCGGTTGCGGCTCTAAGGCACCCAACATATATGGCTTTAAGGTACGCCTCCATTCAGATTTTCCAATATGGAAAATCATCTCCCTCAAAGATGGGAGGTGGTCCTTCCCCGTTAGACATCTTGCTCTAGGCGGTGAAGCCTAAATTAGGAGCAACTCGGCTCCGATACCAATTGAAAGGATCAAGATGCCCAAGAGGGGGGTGAATTGGGCTTTTCTAAAAATTAATTGCAAGAATTAAATCCTACAAGCCAGAATTCACCCCTAGTGCCTACTTGTGTTCCTAGAGATTCTACCGATAAAAGTTTTGCATCCTAAGTTCCAATCCTAGTCTAGCAAGGTAATTCTAGGAAAGTAAACCAAGCAAAGAAAGTAATACAAGAAAGTAAATGCTTGAAAGTAAGGGGCAAAGAACACGGCGATGTTTTCCTGAGGTATCGGAGAGCCGCCACTCCCCACTAGTCCTCGTTGGAGCACCCGCGCAAGGGTGTAGCTCCCCCTTGATCCGCGCAAGGATCAAGTGCTCTCTACAGGCTGATTTTTTGATACTCCATCGCGGTGAATCGCCTAAAACCGCTCACAAGATGAGTTGGGTCATCCACAAGCTCCGTCGGATGATCACCAAACTCCCAATCACCACCAAGCCGTCTAGGTGATGGCGATCACTAAGAGTAACAAGCTAGAACTCTCACTTGACCACAACGAGCCTAATGAGAAGATGGATGCACACTTGCTACTCCCTAGTCACTAGTGAGAGACTCTCAAGCTTTGATTCTCAAATCACTACCCTCACTAGAGCTCTTGCACTCCCTTGCACTTCAAAGGTGTTTCTCAGCTGAACAAATGAGCAAGAGACCTCTAAAAGAGGTGGAGGGGATGTATTTATACACCCCACAGTTAAATCCAACCGTTACTTGCCAACTCAGCAAAATACGAGATGACCGGACGCGCCGGTCGATGTGACCGAACGCGTCGGTCGATCGTAACGGTCGAAAACCTAAAACACTGGCTGAGTGACCGGACGCACCGGTCAAGGGTGACCGAACGCGTCTGGTCGTGCAGGGAGCTTACTGTACTTTGACCTGACGCGCGACCGCGTCCGATCGTCAGAGTACCTTACTGGAACGTGACCGGACGCGCCGATCACATCTAAGTCACGTCCGATTAGATGATTTCCCTCCTGTGACACGTGTCAGCCTAAACACCGCGTCCGGTCCTCGCAAGGACCGCGTTCGGTCAACAACGCTGAGACACAGTAGCAGTTTAGAACTGACCGGACGCGTCCGGTCAAACCAGATACCACGTCTGGTCAAGGGAAAACGGCTCTAAACACTCCAAAACGCGACGTAACTTGAACCAAGTTGCTTCCAACTGAACTTTGAGCTATTCTAGAGCTACCTAGTGCTAAGTTTGACAAGTATGCACCACACCTAAACAGAAGACTCACCTAGGTCAAGCTACTCGCTCATGCCCCCCTTTATAGTACGGCCAAAGGAAAAAGCGAAGATCCTAACGACTATTCCGAATGTAACTCAACACCTTGACATCCGGAACTAACCATCTTTAATCTTGACGTCAATCCTTTGAAAACCGAAACGATTTCCATCAAAGGGCATGAATACCATAGTGCCCAAAGCAGTTATCAACCCCATGACCTAACTTACCAAAGTTTCTACAAAACACACATTAGTCATGGTAATAAAGCGTTGTCACCATTTGCCGAAACCAACTCTTAGGGCCCAGATGCTTTCACTTTTTATAACAAGCACCACGAAACCTATGAACTTTTCTATGGCAGTCAGGCTAGTTGTAGTAAATTCCTAGCTCATGGACATTGAACACAACAAAGCAGGGATGACTCATCTCAAATCTGCACAACACGAACAGGTTGGTTGTCAACAAGGAGAAGACACAGAAAGCAAACATATGAGTTGCATCCTAATACATCCAACAACCATGTAGACATCATTGGCACAAAATGTGGCCTCAGATATGTTACAAGTTCAAAATACCATAAGGACTCACTGGTGGCACTAGAGCATACGAAACAGAAATGTAGAATCAAGCAAGCACTGGACAGAAAAATAGTTTAAGGCAGAAGCGAAGGGCCTGTTTGTTTGCCTAGATAGATCTACAAGTGACATGCGCCGGTAGAAAACCAACTAGTGCCACCTCCTAGTTCTTTTTATCATCATTGGCCTAACCAAATCTGAAACACTACAATGTTTCTTGTATACCTCATGTTCAAGCAAGGACCAAAATAGTGAAGCGAACAGGAAAAGACGAGAAAGGAGACCTGCGGATCGGATCTGTTGCCTCTGCCACGACACACGACGGACACGGACACCAATGCCGCCACGCTCCACCGGGAAGACCCGCCACCTAGCCTCTAAAAGGACTCCTGAGCCACCATAGCACACCAGGGATCTTTATTGCCACCTCCACCGCCGTCACAAGTCCAAAGGGCACAGATTTGTTTCCACTTGCAAGGGATATATCCAATATATAAGTCAACCTGTCCACACAGAGAACATATACTACTCTAAAGACATGTCAACACAACTAGGCATCTAGTGCAATGGTGAAGACGGTCTATTCCTTGCTCTGGGTCCTGAGTTCGACTCCTAGGTCTCATGGTTTTTTTGAGTTTGAATTTATTAAATCCTGGCGGCAACAAGTGACACCAAGCCGTCGGGTCCCACAGGTCGGATGGAGATGGAGAAAGGTCCCATAGGTACATGTGACACGTAAGCCGTCGGGTCCCAAAGGTCGGATGATCCCACAAGTACACATGACATGCAAACCATCGGGTCCCACAGGTTGGATGGAGATGGAGAAAGGTGTCGTCAGGTCCCACATGTCAAATGGAGATGGAGAAAGGTGTTGTCGGGTCCCACAAGTCAGATGGAGAAGGGTCCACAAGCACAAGTGACACACAAGCCGTCGGGTCCCACAGGTCAGATGGAGATGGAGAAACGCCCCGTAGGTACACGTGATATGTAAGCCGTCGGGTCCCACAGGTCAGATGGAGAAGGGTCCCACAGGTACACGTCGCATGGAGAAAGGATCGAGCGAAGACTTTTATAACGAATTGCAAGCGTCACAGATGAGTAACTATAGGTCCCACAGGTACACGTCGGATGGAGAAAGTACTGTGTGGAGATCTATAACGAAGCGTCGTTCGTTATAGATCGAATATTGTTCGTCACAGATGTGTAATTAGTTCAACGACAAAGCCCTGTTTGTCACAGTTTTAAAAGGAGATCGTCACAAATGAGTTGCGCGAGTGATCTGTGATGAAACCCTGCGCTCTTCTATGACATTTTTTGTGATGATGCCTGATTTCATCATAGAAAGGGAGGGTTGCAGGATCGTCACCATATATCTATGACGAAACAGAAATATTCGTCATAAAAAGTGCTCTTCCATGATGGTTTCAGATTTATCATTAAGATTTTTGTCATAGAAATGGATATTTCTAGTAGTGTGTTGTTGTACAAATTTTTTATAAGCTATTCAACCCCCTCTAGCCATTAGGACCTTTCACGCACGGCCGCACCGACTGCCTCATGCCCTGCTGCGTGGCACCTTGTCACGGGCGCGCAGAGGACGCTGTCTCGTGGCAGGGCTGGCTGACTCGTACCCTTCCCTGCAACCATGTTGCCCAGTCTCACCACTGCCCGCGCCACCATCCCATGAGTAAAATTTTTGTAGTATGCCATTTAGTTAGTTAATTAGCATAAATTAGTGAATTAGTTAGTTAATTTAGTTCCTTAGTTAGTTAATTAGTGTGTTAATTTAGTGACTTAGTTAATTTAGTTGCTCAGTACATGTATTTACTTAATTAGTTATTAGTAGTTATTACTTATTAGTTACTTAGTTAGTAAGAAGTTAGGTAGTTAGTTAGTTAGTAGTTATTTAATTAGTTAGTAATAGTTAGTTAGTCAGGTAGCGTTTAATTACTTAGTAATTGGATGGACCAGTTAGTAACCTTATATCAAGGAGGAAGTGTGGCGATTGATGATTATGAAAATGTTCAATTTGTTGGAATGCAAAGGGTGCCTATCATATTCATGGCTCGGCTGCCGTTTATTGAGTTGGTTGCTTGGTCTCGAGAGGAGCTAAATTGTGATACAAATTGTAACATTCTTTGTTTTTATGTACTATAAAAATACCAACTTTTTAAAATATTTACTTGATACCAACTTTCTCACCCTCTCCATCTACTGTGTAGCCTTAGCCACGCCTGAGCCCAGACACGCCGCGTGGGCAGCACCATGACCATGCCACTGCGGTGAGTCAAGCAAGAGGTTTTGAACTCTAATTAGCATAGTCGTTTGGAATTCCTTCAAATCATGAGAAAAAGATTGATTAATTCATGAACTTGGGCATGGCAACTTATCTTTGAGATTGGGTGACCTCTAGGCCACCAAGATCAGATATGGGCTCTTGCTTATCCTTGCTTCCAAGCAAAAGAGATGGGTTTGGCCATTCATGAGTTTTCTTGCAAAAATCCCTAGAAATGCATTAGAGAGAAAGTTGAGAGATTCATGAGATGCTTGAGCTAGGGATGATCTTGAGCTTACTCTTGAGATGATGGAGCAATTACCAAGCTTCATGTTGCACCCACGCATAGAGAAATCAGGAGTTAGGGTTGGAGAGATGATTTCAAGAATTGAGGGGAGAGAGCTCCTGAGCTCACCATGGACAGAGATGGATACGGAGATGCTATTGAGGCTTGTGAAAGGTGCTAAATTGTTCTTCTTTTTATTCTTTTCTTTCTCTTCCTTCTCTTCCCTTCCCTTTCTCTCTAGTTCATCATTGCTCTTCACATGAGGAGAGAGAGGGAGAGGAATGGGAATGAGTGGGTGGGTGAGAGAGAGTCAGACAGTGAGCTGAATCTGCTGGCATATGCCTTCTTTGTGCTGACATGTGGGACCAAAGGTTGGGAGAGAGATAACTCATCCAAACTGATCCTACTAAAAAATGATCTGGCGAACCATACGTAGAAATAGCGAAACATTCCATTAGAACATAGAGGAGTTTGGCATTGAGGCCATTAATCATGTCCTATAGGTTGATAGACAACTTCAGAGAGATTGGGATGATCACTTGGACACATTTCCATTGCATTCTTTCTCAAAGTATCTTCGCGGAGTTGACTCCATGTTGACCAAGGCTGACCTCTAGTTGACTTGGGTGATCCGATAAGGATGATTAGTGAAATTGGAGTCCTTGCCTAGTAGAGGGTACTAGGAACCTTGTAAAGAGAATGATAAGGTGATTTCTTGGGTTAAGAGGGACTGTGCAAAGTCACCAAGGAGGTTCTCGAGGAAGGTTTTAGTTGGAACGACTTTGAGTCGTGACAAGATAAGGTTCACATTAGGCTGAAAATGTCTCAAGCGAGGCGAAAATGGCTCGCATTGGGCTAGAAAGGTCTCACGTGAGGCCAAAACGGCTCACATCAGGCCAAAAATGGCTCATGCGAGGCAGAACAGCTCATGTTGGGCCGAAAATGGGTAACGAGAGGCAAAAATGGCAAGTCAGTCCAAGCTGTGGGTGAAAACGTCTAAGTCAGACTGGAAACAGGTCAGGGAGAAAAGTCACAAAAACGGGCTGAAAATAGGCGATAATAGGCAAAACAGGAGAGAATAGATGGAAACGGACAAAAAATGGGTCACTGAGCCCAATCCCACCAGATCGGCCCATGGGCCTCGGGGACCCTCCCTCAAGGCTGGCACATGAAAAGTCCAAGGTTCACTCCATCCATGGCCATAACAGCTCATGTGTGCCCCTATTCTTGAAAACCTTAGTTTGTGATAAAAAAAACATATGAAAATTGCATATCACATGGATTGCATGTGATCTTCCAACTATGCGGCTTTGTGAAGGGAAACTCCCATAATAACTTCTATGAGGGGGGATGCCCTTCAGGTATAGTAGAGGGTAAGGGGCCGGGTGGCTGAGAACTAAGTAAACTCCTTTGAAACCACTAGTTTTTTGGGGTGTTTTCAATAGGTCTGCTCCACTAGTCCATCGGCTAGCAGCCTACCTGGCCAGCTTTGGTGGGTAGCTGCTGGCTGGCAGCCACCATGGGTGGCCAACATGTTGCCATGAGCAGCCATGGCTAGCTACTACCGACCAGGCGCCTTGCCTGGTGGCCGCATGCTTTTAGGCCATTGTTGGACAAGTTTCGCTCACCTCGCAGCCTCGCTAGCGTGTCGGCAGACTACCATGGCCAGCTTCGGTGAGCTACTATTGATTGGCATCCCCGCTAGGTGGCTAGCTCGTGGCCATGACCGACTATTGTTGACAACCACTAGCAGGATACCTTGCATGAGTGGCTACATGCTTCTGGCCGGTTGTTGGATACGTTTTGGTTGCTCCCGCGGTCTGTGCCTAGCATGGAGGATGCTTTGGATGGCTTACCATCATGGCTATGCTGGCGCATGAGTTGTCTTAGCCCTATGACTACTTGGAGGACCCTGCCAATGTGTGGCCAACTCCCTACGCCCGTGTCCCTTCATTCATGTGGGCAACCTTTTGCCTGCTGCAGCGACAAGTGCTTGTCCCATTCCATGGGAAGTTGTAGTCGTTATATATTGCCTTTAACAAGTGCACCCCTTGGGTGTGTCTCATCGGTTCTAGAGCACCTGTGACGTTTCCTCGTGCTACCGTCCACCTAGGCCCTCACACCACCAAGGACACCTTGCTTGCGCTTTAGTCTCAGAAGTGGGTGATGTCGAAGGCTAGAGGGGCATTGGCGTCCCGTGCCTAAAACTTAGACCGTTTGGAAACAATGACCGCCAACCCGGGCGATGCCTCGTGTGGAGGCCGATAGTGGCTTGTCGATGAGCATGTGCTACCTGTTTGATCCTGTCAGTAGTCATATGCTTGTCTTAAAGATTATGCCATGCATGTGCATTGGCTCAGCGGACATATATTGTCAATTTCTTTCTAGAGGCTAGAGCTGACCCTAATATTCATGATGGATGGAGCCAGATCCGGACAGCAAGAGTGCACTAGGTTCACCGGCGTCACTGACCTCCAACTTCTACTCAAGCAACTGGTTGGCCACGGGGCACAGGCTGAGGCAGACCACTGGCAGCGACTAGCCTGAGTTCACGTCACTAGAAGGGCTTTTCCATTCGCTCCCTTTCCCATTTCAGACTTTGAACTCCAAGGTTGCACTGTTAAAACCCCTAATTCAACATTTCACTTCTTCAGTCCCTAGTCTCCCTCAAAATTTCCTCGGAAGCATGGTTTGATGATCACATGGTTGTTGGCTGCGGCCTTGAGTTAGCTCGTCGGGCTTGAGGCAGTCCGTCATCTTAGCCTAAGTGGTCGTTGGCTACTAGCAAGGACGTAATCGAGCTCTAGTAGGAGGTGGGAGCTCATTGTGGGCGGCGAAGTGGCAGTGGGAACGGGAGGTAGAGCCAGAGTTGATGGAGGAAGGCGAAGGTCGGGGCAGGCGACCGTAGCTGGAGTCGGTGCGAGAGCCGAATGGACTGTCCATGGTAATAGGATAGCAGGAAAGCAAGAGCGAGGGTTTTTTGTGGCATAGGCATTATTCGGCTCGGCTGAGCTAATTTTAAAACACCAGCAGCTAGTGCTTTTTGGTTGCAAGCCTCCTCACTCTTTAATTGGTGCTACAGAATGCAATGAGGCTTGAAGCCAAAGAAGCAACTAAGGTCAGTCTCAATGCCAATTTCATGTTCCAGTTTCCAACATATTTATATTTTGAAAACAGTGCAGAAGAGTTTCATCCCATGAAACTCTCTCTACTCCCATGAAACTATTATCATCTCTCTCTTCATTAACATAGTGCCATGTCAGCATATTTAATGCTCATGAAACTTTATGAAATCCCCATTGAAACTGACCTAATATTTTTTTTGTTGATAGTGTGTGGCAACACTAAAAGCATACGAGCTAGGGGTCGTACATCCTCCCAAGTCCCAACATGCAAAGGTCCGCGTGTAGGATTGTACTCCCTCTATGTTGGTAAAAGAAGTCGTTTTAGACAACGACACGGTCTCCAAAGCATAACTTTGACTTTATTTTTCTATAAAAATATTTATTTAAAAGTGATATATGTATACTTTTATGAAAGTATATTTGAAGACAAATCTATTCATATAGTTTTCACATTTCCAAACTCAATAACTTAAAAGTTATTCATGATTTATATTCCCAATGTTTGATCCAAACCTTGTCCAAAACGACTTCTTTTACCAACATGGAGGGAGTATGCAGTATCGATGCATGCGACGTAGTTGAGGGGACACGAAGTTAAACTCCAGTGCTACTACTTTCATTATGGGTCAACCCTTGGCAGCGACGACCATACCCTTCTCTTCTACCATGGAAGGTACCATTTTAAAACCCCAGTGCTACTTTCCATATTATGTCACTCTTAAAACACATGTGGCCATCCCACATAGCATGATAACAACCAATGGGATCATTACAATGGCAGTGATTGGTACCTTCGTCCATTAATAGTTTTTTCTCCACCAACTCTGGCATTCTCTGGGTCAACTCCTGGTAGAGACGACCAGACCCTTCCCTTGTGCTCCCAGGCCAACTCCTAGCAGAGATGGACCTTCCCCTGAAAGATCGATCCTTTGAACAAGGAGAGAGATGCTTTGATCAATTCTCCCCATCACGCGAGGCTATTGATTAGGGAGTAAATCGTAGTTAGGTTACGTGAAAGCTTAAAAAGATAATGTGATGATTCGTTCAAAAGAAACACTAGATAAACAAGTCTACTACATTATTAAACCCAACAAACTAGATATGATATTCCATGGAACTTAGACACGACTCCAAAACAACAAGAAACTATGCACATCGTTTTATGTTGTTCTCACAGACAACTATACAAAGTTCAGTGGACTGATCATCAGATAGTGTCAACTTATTTATCAACTTCTCCATGCTCTTTTAGCCTTTGAATATGATCAGGTAGGGTCACCTTGTTTTTCTTGTGAAACAAGATGTAGTATAAAACTGGACCCTTCACCAACTTGGTGTTCAAGTACTAATAACTAAAAAATGAATCCAGATAAGCAACAATAGATTATATCATATATTTTCCTTATAGAACTATTTAAGTTGAAAATTGCACCTCCCACATCTTCTGCAAATTCTTTGGGGTTAACATGAATCAATAACAAATTTATGCTTCTTGTGAAAGTCAATAACCAACGAAATCTAATGATTTGCATCCTTGTAGAGGATATGGACAAATAACTAGAAAAAGAGTAATGAGGTCAATACAAACAATTGGGATAACACATCTAGTAACCCAGAAAATTGTGTGTGATGGGCCGAGGGGGGCGGGGGCACAAACCATCTTAGTCCGCTGTGGTATAGCTTCAGAAAGTTGCTCGATAGTAGAGTTTCTTGGTTCTTTTCTATCAGCAGCTTTTGCAATAAAATAGAAGATATGGTAACTAGTTATAACTTGGAATCATGCTATGTGCTCAGGTTGATACTTACCATAGTACTCCAAGAAAGTATGGTTTTATCATTCCATTGTCTGTTCCACAAATAAGCTAATGCAATTGACAAACACCACGCTCATCTAAGCATTTGGTTAAGCAGTCTACAAATTCTTGTGCTGTCAGATGATATCTGTCTAAGGAAAATATCTTTTTACTACCTTCATCCTTTTCCAAGTCTTGCTTTGACACAATATAATCATTGTAGAAATTATCTAGTGTTTCCAGTTCTTCTAGCTTTTGCTTCAACTTCTTGCTTTTCTCTGCCACTAAATCAGTGAAGGTTTTTCTGTCTGGTCTGGTATGTGTGATTGACTATCATACAAGTAACCATCAAATACTTTTACCATTTCTGACAACATCATAGATGAGTCAAACATTTCTTGCAAGGAAGGAATGTGAATGATTGTTTTTTGCCTTCCTGAAAGGGACATGGAAACATTTACTGAGGAATGCTTACTAACAAGATGAGTCAAACATTTATTGAGGAATACTTGGTTTACATTTGTACTTATCTTGGGTTTGACATTTCTTTTGTAGCCACGGGAAGCAATTTCTTTTGTACTTATCCTGAGTGTAACAATACGTATGCAACACTATTATGCAAATATGATCTGAATACCTTGTCCTTGTCAACCACGATGGAACATTTATTAGCTTTTGGAATATTATTCAACCTATATATGGTTCTCTTCGAGGGTTTCAGCTAAAAATGGGATTTCAGTCACACTACATGTATATTTTACACTAACAGCAAAATATGAAGGCACACAATTGTCTCAAGGTGGAAACTCTGTGGCTTACCTTGATTTTGTCAAAATAGGTCAATTTTTGTTCGGAATCATATTCTGATGTCAATGCAGTAATTTGTCCACCATTTAGTTGCATAGAAATGAGTGCGGAGCAATTTTACGTCGTTATTTATATGACAATCCAGATTGTCCAAGTGAAGATCTGCCAGGCATATTAGACATATAACTTACAAGAAGATTGCATTAGGCTAGCTAGGTTAGGAATGTTTGTTTGCTTATTACATTTTGAGTAATTTGAGCACTGATGCTGCATTTTTTATTATGCTCTTGTGCCTTTATTATGCTCTTGTGCCAATCAACGTGACCTATCCTATCTAGGTCCCATACAAATTCCACATCCCTTGGAAGTATGTATAGAGGAGTGCCCATTAATAATATTTTGTTGAACAATAATGTGGGGAAGTACTTCACTTGAAAATCAGAATTTGTTTCCTTTTTAATCGTCTCAGCCATAATACCAGCTGTAATATTTTCCTCATTTTTCTTATTTTTTCCTCCTCTTCCCCTCCAACTGTAGAAGTCGAAGAATTTTTCATCCTGCAGCTACATTTAAAATTTACCAAAATGAAGTTCACATAGCACCATAGCTATGTACTCATACTCACATCTACCAGCAACATAGGAAGAAAGATGGTCAAAGGATATTACCGTTTTGACTTAGTTTTTTCAACACACGTTATTATATGCCCCCCAAGTCCCAACATTGTCCTCCTCCCATCACCCAACACCTTACAACACAAAATATTTTAGTATGATTTCAATATTATCCATTACAACATTATATATATTAGTAAAATCAGGAGAAGATTTCAGGGAATATTACCCTATTGAAACCACCTTCGATGTTCCTTTTTTCCCGTCAAATCAATTCCCGGATCTATCAAAGCTTTGCGTAGCTCTGCATACGAAGTGTTATTATTCACCCTCTCAGGAACTGAAATGATTTCAGTGCCCTCTAAACTACCCCGATTGCCAAAAGCTATATGCACGACTTTCGATATGATAAGTCGTGCATCCCCTGTCTCCAACTCAAACATAATAGCAGGTTCGCCATTATGCAGCACAACCTTATACTTGTCAACCAACCAGCTCAACATTTCTCTTCATATTCTTTATAGGGAATTCAAGGAAGCCCCCAAATTTAAGTTCAATGATCTTTTTGCACGCCTCTTCATTTAGTTTAGAAGCTGCATCTTCCAAATTTTTTTTGTATTAACCACATCTCTGATCAGCCTATCAAATAAAACCAGGTACTACATAAGTTTGTATATAATTGGCTACAGGTGGACTTGAACTTCCTTAAATTACAAATTAATTGTTGAGAAAATGACCTTTTTCTTATCAGTTATGGCGATCGTCGTTTGTTTTTCTTTCTAAATCTTTGTCGAATCATAACCCTCCTGTGAATCAGATTTGCTCTGCATCTCCACATAATCGTCATCACACTGCCATCACCTAGCACTACACCATAAATTAAACTCTTCTTACCATAAACCCTGCACCCTACTGATTCATTTACCCTTGTACCGAATCACTTACCATTGAGGCTATCTCACCTGAGAGTATGAGTGTGGTAGCCGCAGCATGGAGTACAAGATTGTTTTGTATATTTCTTGCGATCAGCTCTCTTTATTTATTTTTATTTCTTTATGTATGCATATATTATCTGACTGTTCAAATCTGTCTCGCATCCAATTCTGTTTCATCTTTGTACCATTCGCGGCATCCAAAAGAGTTTGTATTTTGTATCCATATCCGCATCTACGTATTATCTGCTTCGATTAGAATATGACAAAAAAGTGAATTAAGATATGAAAGAGACATTACCTGCTTCCTGATACAGTCTGTTTTCAAGAATGTATCTTATGCTCCCATCTGTTCATATGCCCCCATGCTCTCATTTAAAAGAAAAAACGGCACCCAAATGTATCAAAAAAATTCAACAAAAATATGAATGGATAGTTGTTGCAAAGTTTGTGTTCTTGTAAAATTTGATGTGCAATAAAAACCTAGGCAAGGAGATCAAAAAAGTGAAATCGACACTTGAATAGTTGCGAAGTGCTCGTATCTCCTTACACATATTTTTATTGCATCTTAATTTTTAAATCAACATACAACTTATCTTCATTTATTTATTCATTTTTCAAATTTATTGAGCATATTTAAATGATTTTTTAAAATGGGAGCATGGAGTCTGAGAAGGGTTTGGAGCGTTTGATGGGCGTGCCTAGCTACCGACCGGGTCGGCACAGAGCACACCGCCGACCCCCCCCCCCCCCTCCCAGTAATTATTTTGACGTGTCACGCATAGGGCGATAGTGGGCCGATTCCAGTTTTTTGCCCAGCGGCCCGCGTCCTGCACCTTCCTTCCTGCCACGTTTCTTGTGCTCGCGCTCGCATTCTCGCCTGCGCTTCCGCTCGCGCTTGCATTCTTGCCCCGCGTGCGCTGCTTCTTTCGGAAAAAAGAAAATATAAAAACATTCACAAAAATAGTAAAAATACCAACGGGTATAAGGGACTGAACACAAGACCCAAGGTTTTAAGATGCAATTCCCTACCACTATAACACATAAATGTTATGTGATAGGTATGAAATATTTTTGTTATTATCCCAGATCAAACCATTTAAGTTCAAAATAATATATCACACAAAATCTCGTAGGGTACTATATGAAGACTTAAAGATAGTCATGGAACATTAAACTTATATTGTATGAACATCCTAAAATATATCATAGAACAACACGTGTGTACTATAGGAACATCATATGTATCTTATAAAAAATATAGGAAATTAAAAAGAGTGAAACTACGTAACAGGGAAAGAAAACAATAAAAAGGATAAGACAAAGGAAACAAGGTGACTGTGAAAATAAAATAAAAATACAAAAGAAGAATGAAATATAAGTGGAACGAAAAATGAAATATAAATATTGGATAACAAAAAAATAGAACATAATAAAAACGCATAGAACATCACATGGGTACTACCAGAACAACCTAAAACACATAATACGGAATATTATAAAAACATCCAGAACATCACATTAACACTACACGAACATCACAAAATATAGTATAGAACGTCGTATGTATACTACGTAAACATCATAAATATCATGAAATGTAAAATAAAATAATAAAATTAATGAAGTAATTAACTAGAGTCAAATAAAAAGGAGAAAAAGCTACAGAACAACACAAAATATATCTTAGAACATCAATGTATCTAATGAACATCACAAATGCATCGTAGAACATCACATTAACCCTACACGAACATCACAAAAAAATATAGCATAGAACATCATTTGTGTACTAAGAGAACACACATGTATACTACATAGAACATCACAAAAATACATCATAGAACATATTTGTATACTAAGAGAACATCGCATGTATACTGCATAGAACATCACAAAAATACATCATAGAACATCACATATATGCTACATGAACATGAAAAAATAAATCATAAAACATCACAAAATATATCGTTGAACGTCAACATGTATATTATGTATCAGGAAAAAAAGTGAAAGATAAAATTATTAGAGTAATTAATAAATAGAGTAAAATAACAAAAAACACAAATGAAAACATAAATAACAAATGCTAAATATATATAAAAAATAAATAACTTCAATAAGAAAAGCAAATGAAAAACTAAAGCAAGAAAATGATTAAAATAAAAATAGATAGAGTAAACTAAAAATAGAAAATGAAAACCAAAATGAAAAATCTACACGAAATATAAAAAGAAAAAAAAGAAGTAAATAGAAGAAAAGAAAAAACATGGAAACAGAAAATAAAATAAAAGATAAGAATAAAAAAGTGAAAAGACGAATCAAAAGCCACATAATAAAAGAAAAAATAAAAATAAAAAAGAAATCAAAGAGGGAAAGAAAAAAAGAAAATAAAAAATGCACAAAGGAAAGAAAGAAAAATAAAAAATAAAAGAAGAATAAAACAACATAAAAAAGGAAAAGCAAAAAGAAAAGGAAAAGAAAAACAAAAGCAAAAAAAAGAAACAGAAAATAGAAAAAAAATGCAACTACCTTTTTTTTTAGGAATTTCGCTTCATTGATTAATCAGTGTTATTACAATTAAATTACAGACAAGGCTGCAAGAAGCTAGGGGCCTCAGCCCAAACAAAAAAAGCTTGAAAAGAAAACGCATATTGAGCGCAGAGGTGTGCTGCAAAATTCGCTGTTCCACCTACGGCTACCACGGAACGAAACATGGCAACGAAACAGGCACATGCTGCTCGGACGTCAACGGAAGAGAAAAAGCGCCGCGTGGGCTGCCGCTGAGCCGTCGCGCGCTATACTGGGCCATCATGGAGTGGGGGTCGGCGCGGGGTTTCTGTCCGACTGTTCAGTAGCGAAGCTTTGCGGTGTTTGATACCTTCTAATGTGTTTTCAACCCTACTAGCCACTAGAAGAATATCATGCACGTTGCCGTGAAAATTGCTGATAAAATTATATTACTTATGTTTACTTATATATGAATGAATATATAAATATTATAGTACATATGGATGATTTTAGCACTCTTATATGGATAACTGAATATATATATTAGTGAATGACGTGGTTTGTTGATGTAAATACCTTAAATGAAAACATAATTGAATGTGCTAGTAGGTGTTGATGTGGACAGCTTGCATGGTGAGATAGAATGCTAGTGGGGTTTGAAAATATAAGATACTAAGAGGATTCTTCACGTGTTGCCGCGGGTATGAAGGAGAAATGTAAATACTCCTTGTGTCCCAGTATTCATGACGTTCTAGCACTGCAACAAAGTGTCCAAATTCATTCATTCATCCATGTATATGGATGCAGCCAATGTCTCGGTACGGAGAACCTTTAATGCACCTCAATCAAAGCTAAAACGACAACAAAAATGGGACAGAGGGAGTAGGTTGGAATGTTAACTAATAAGGATTAGGAGTGTATATGGTGTTGGTAATGCAGGAACATGATATAATATATGTATAGATTTATTAGCATGATCGTAGAGATTGTATCTATAGTGGATGGTGTGTCTTGGTGATGTGGATATCATAATTCTTGTGCTTGTGAACTTTAATTGCAAATGATAGTGGACTACTGAGGTGGACACCTTACATGTCAAGACAATTTGATAGTGACAAATGATAGTGGACTGCTGAGATAGACGCCTTGCATGTCAAGAGAAATAACTAGTGGGGTTTTGTTTTATAAGAGTTATAAAAATATATATATAATATAGAATATAGATGTAAATATAGATTTTCCAAAGTTTCCATCCAAAAGTGATTTTATTTTTAAGAAATCCATTGGCGTTCATATCTAGCCCCTGGTCAACCATGGATAACTCTTGCAACAACAGGCGAGAACCTAAGACCAGGGGCGAAGGTACATGTAGATTAGGGGTTGCAAATGCACTCCCTACAAATTGTAAAAACAGTAATTATGTCTAAAATTTCACCATATATGTACCCTTGATGGAAGATGTCTACGCACCCACAAGTTAAGTGCACATCCCTCTAAAATTTCACCATATATGCACCCCCACGGTAGATGTCTACGTAGCCACACGCTAAGTGCACCCACAGACTAAAACCGTGGCTGATCTAATTGTGCCCCAGCTTTAGGTTGTCGATGGGCAGGTGGCAAGGGGCAGCCGGCCCAATTAAGCCGCGCCTGCTCCTCCTGCCCCGAAATCACGACGGTCACGTCCCCTGCGGCCCTGCCTTCCAGTTGTCGTCGACATCGATCCCTATCTGACCCCTTAGAGCATGGTCAATAATGGAGCCAAGTACTTGGCTATAAGTCAAGTCATAAGAGCCGGACTATACAATGATTGTCTCCTATTTAGCTTTAAAAATAATTATCATTATGTGGTACCATGTCTTATTTTCTTTTTTCTATTCCTTCTCACGTACACTTTTGTTAGAGCCCACAGATACCTATGTTTTCATACCCAGCTTGAGAGCCTAGCTCTTTTCTCTTTTCTCTCCTCTCTCTTTCACATCAGTAAAAATACTGATTATAAGACCATTATTGTAGCCGGTAGGGCGTCCCCAACGGGATGCAAATCGCCGGCCTTCCTAAACTTCTGTTGGCCCAAACAATGGCAGAGTACCGCGCTAGCGTTGGAGAAATAGCAGTCTCGCGCGTCTACCGAAAAAATCTCTCACAACTTGTGCATCTCCGCGTACTGACGTTCTTTTTTTAATGTTTCAGGAGCTCACAGCGCTGGCGATTTGCTTGTCCTCGTTAAGGACGCCCTTAGCCTTGAGGCCATTGTTCCTGAGATCTTCTCGACGGGGCCACGCAAGGTAAAAAAGCTACTACCTCGGGGGACGATGCTCCAGAAGCGTGCCAATCCTGTCCGTCTCACTACGAAGCGCCCCGGCGAGCGAGGGGCACATCCCAGGTTTTAGCCGAGGGATGCATGGGGCATGGATGATGGTTCATTGCTTCTAGGCTGAAAATTTTTGATTCGTCGAGCGGATAGCGCCTGCCATGTGTTCGCCTACCTGCTACCTGGATGGCTCCAAAGGTTTTTCTTTAATATATACTCCCTCCGTCTAAAAAAACACAATTCTATCTGTGAAAACAATTGACAGAAGGATGCCTCCAGCTCCAAATCTCCATTCACCATAAATTTCCAGAGGTTTCCTTGTTTTTGTCCTATTGGAGACCTGGCCTTGGTTGGTTGCTGTCCACAGACCATAGCACATTGTCTCTTGTCTGGAGAGCTGCCATTCAGCACAATCCTAGGCGACAACACACCTGCTGAGTCCTGAGTGCGCAATTTGCTCAACAGAAACAGACACACACGACAGGCCACACACCCAGAATATTCTGCCGAAAGAATCCGGGATCCTCCTCCACGTAGGCCATGTTTAGTTCCTCAAAATCACCCCTAAATTCTATTATGCAAAAAAAAGATTCTCCATCACATCAAAATACCGGCACATGCATGAAGTACTAAATGTAGATGAAATCAAAAACTAATTGCACAGTTTTGTTGTACTTTGCGAGACGAACGTTTTGAGCCTAATTAATCAATGTTTGAACAATTATTACCAAATAAAAATAAAATTACTACAGTACATCATAGTGCTGCACAGTGAATTTGGGGATGTCTGAATCGGGCATCTAAACAAGGCCGTAGTACACGCATGGGTCGTGGCATTTCTGCATCGACTATCGCGCCCTGAACGCCATCAGCGTCAAGGATGCCTTCCCCATCCTCATTGTTGATGAGCTTCTGGATGAGCTGCACGGCGCCAAGTACTTCACCAAGCTCGACCTCCATTCCGGCTACCACCGGGTGCGGATGCGGCCGGCCGACGTGCACAAGACGGTGTTCCGCACCTATGATGGCCTGTATGAGTTCCTGGTGATGCCGTTTGGGTTGTGCAACGCCCCGGCGATATTCCAGGCGCTCATGAACGATGGGCTGCGGCCATTCCTTCGCCAGTTCGTTCTTGTGTTTTTTTATGACATTCTCATCTACAGCGCATCGTGGGCGGATCATCTCAGGCACCTCCGTGCGGTGCTCAACATGCTGCGCCAACACCGCCTCTTCGTCAAGCGCTCCAAGTGCGCTTTCGGCGTCGACTCTGTCGCCTACCTCGGCCATATCATATCTGCGGCCGGTGTGGCCATGGATCTGGCGAAGGTCCAGGCGATCCATGACTGGCCCCAGCCCCGTTCGGCTCGAGCGGTGCGTGGTTTCCTCGGGCTGGCGGGCTACTACTGCAAGTTCGTCCACGGCTACGGCTCCATCGCGGCACCCCTTACAGCGCTCCTGAAGAAAGAGGGCTTCACCTGGAACGACGACGCGGCTGCTGCGTTCCAGGCCCTCAAGCTCGCCGTCACGTCCGCCCCGGTCTTGGCGCTGCCCGACTTCTCCAAGTCGTTCGTCGTCGAGTGCGACGCGTCCACGCATGGGTTCGGCGCTGTGCTGATCCAGGAGCAGCACCCGGTCGCCTACTTCAGCAGGCCGGTTGCTCCTCGGCACCGCTCTCTCGCTGCCTATGAGCGGGAGCTCATCGGCCTCATCCACGACATCTGTCACTGGCGACCGTATCTGTGGGGCGCCGTTTCCTGGTGAAGACGGACCACTACAGCCTGAAGTACCTCCTCGATCAGCGCCTTGCCACCATACCACAGCACCATTGGGTGGGCAAGTTGCTGGGGTTTGACTTCACCGTGAACTACAAGCCGGGCGCCTCGAACACGGTGGCTGACGCCCTATCTCGCTGCGACACGGACACCGACGAGGGCGCCCTGTTGGCTCTCTCAGAGCCGTGCTTCGACCTCCTCGCGCGGCTGCGCCAGGCGCACAACACTGATCCAGCGCTCGTGGCACTCAAGGACGAGCTCCAGAAGGGTGCCCGAGCGGCGCCGTGGTCCCCTGGTGGATGGCATGGTGGCATTCGATGGTCGGCTGTACATCCCGCTGGCGTCTCCCCTCCTGCACGAGGTGCTGGCCGCTGTCCATGAAGACGGCCATGAAGGGGTTCAGCGCACCGTCCACAGGTTGCGCCGCGACTTCCATTTCCCTAATATGCGTCGGCTAGTTCAAGACTTTGTGCGTGCGTGCTCCACCTGCCAGCGCTACACGTCCGAGCACCTACACCCGGTGGGACTTTTGATGCCGCTGCGGTGCCGCAGTCGGTGTGGGTGGACATCGGACTCGACTTCATGGAAGCACTGACCCGGGTTGGGGGTAAGTCTGTTATTTTAACAGTGGTGGACCGTTTCAGCAAATACTGCCACTTCATCCCCTTGGCGCATCCGTACACCGCCGCGTCCGTGGCCCAGGCATTCTTCGCCGAGATCGTCCGTCTCCACGGCATGCTGCAGTCCATGGTGTCGGACCGCGACCCGGTGTTCACTTCGGCGTTCTAGCGTGAGCTCATGCGCCTCATGGGTACCAAACTGCACATGACCATTGCGTTCCACCCGCAATCTGATGGCCAGACGGAGGCAGCCAACCGCGTCATCGTCATGTACCTGCGTTGCTTCACGGGGGATCGTCCTCGCCAGTGGCTCCGTTGGCTGCCTTGGGCGGAGTATGTCTACAACACTGCCTACCAGACATCGCTACGCGACACTCCTTTTCGCGTGGTGTATGGTCGTGATCCGCCGACCTTGCGTTCCTACGAGCCTGGCGAGACTCGGGTGGCTGCCGTCGCGAGAAACATGGAAAACCGCAACGAGTTCATCGCTGATGTTCGCTACCGGCTGGAGCAAGCTCAGGCCGTGCAGAAACGCCACTACGACAAGCTCCACCGTCAGGTGTCCTACACGGTCGGCGACTAGGTACTGCTACGCCTTCGCCACCGAGTGCCTGCTTCACTTCCCCAGGCAACTTCAAGCAAGCTCAAGCCCCGCTTCTTCGGCCCGTACCGCATCGTCGAGCTGATCAACGACGTCGCCGTGCGCTTGGAGCTGCCCCCGCGCACCCGTCTGCACGACGTTTTCCACGTCGGGCTCCTCAAGAAGTTCGTGGGCGTTCCACCTGCAGCTCCTCCAGCCCTGCCTGCCATCCATCACGGTGCTGCTGTTCCTGAACCAGAACGCGCCCTGCGCGCTCGTCTGGCTCGTGGCGTCCGCCAGGTGCTGATTCGGTGGAAAGGCGAACTGGTGGCCTCGGCAACATGGGAAGACATCGACTCCTTCGTCGCCAAGTATCCGGCGTTCCAGCTCGAGGACGAGCAGTTAGTCGAGGGGGGGAGATGTCATGTGGGGCCGCGCATATGAAAGGAGAAGGCGCCCCCGTGATGTCCGCAGGGCCGCGGCCTCCATGCCGGCTGCCGCTGAAAGTCAGGCTAGTGGCTAGAGACATTTTAGGCAAGTGCTAATTTGAGTTCCTTAGATGTAGGAGCAATTAGCTCAAGATTGGTTTGGCCGGTTGGGCCTTTATATTCTCTGTACCCAGAACAATATCAATCAAGCAAGTCATTACCATCTAATCTATCCTCTCCTATTCTCATCAAGCCACCAGCAGAGGGGTAAAACCTCGCGGTGAAGCCTGGAGCGCGACTACGAGCTTTGTAGCCGCGGTCCTGCGTCGTTGGGTGCGGAGGCACTTGACACACACAGCAGCGTCCTAGATCAAACCCTGCACCATTAGCCAATTCAGTTGGGGGGTTTGTTCATCTGGGCTTTTTCTGCTGCAAGGATTAGTTCATATTTACAGGGCATTGTACAACAGCAGGTCAACATGGCGGTGACGGTGTCAGCTTCTAGGGGTGGTGGCGAGCGCAAACCCTCCCCGCTCGTACATGCGCTGGATCTCCTCTCGGTACTCGGTCAGCGACTTGCGAGGGAGCGCAGGCGTCAGCTCTACCACGTCGCCCATGCTGAGCTTCCTATTTGGGTCGCTTATGGGCTTGTGGTTAACCCTCGGTCGCAGCTCCTCTTTCAGTGGGAAGCTGTAAGGGCTCCATCTCGGACTGTTGGCCCCAACTCGCTCCATTAGATCAACTACAGTCGAGTTCGCCGGGAGCTCTTGGACAGACATCTGAGTTATCAGGTATAATTTTGTTAGACAATAAAATGATGGTTTTACCCGCAAACTATTATGGCACTTTTCAGTAAACAAGTTCAGATGATTTACAAGATGGGGACCTACCTTGTCATGTTCAAGCATGATCACAAATATAGGACCTTCATGGTTGCACTGTCGGCTGTACAAATAGGGGCAATCTTCTGAATGCAGGGGAAAAGGGCGCTCTTTGCTCATTGCCTCGCATTGCCATGTGAGCACCCACCTTGCCCATTCCACCATTTGGAGCACAAAGGAGTGCCTGCAGACACCTTCTTTGTACCTCCAGTGCGCAGCAAATCCATATTCAGCCTGTAGATGCATTTCCTTTGTTCGGATCTGGATCTCAAATGGATGGACACCCTCACACATGATGACAGTGTGCAACGACCGATACCTGTGCAAACAGTAAATTAGCAACAATTTCAGTAGAGTTCTTTAAAAGACTATCAGGCTTTTCTGATGCATACCCATTCAGCTTCGGATGAGAAATATAGTCTTTAAATCTTCCAGGGACTCGGGGCCACAACTTGTGCACTATGTCAAGTGCTCGATAACAATCTTCCTCTGTGTCAACCACAAGCCGTAGACCATGGATGTCATGGACATCATCCATTGTTAAGTTCTTCCTGTAAGTAATCACAAGCACGGTTAAGAGCATGTATTCTGAATGCCAACTATACTGCCATTTTACTGAACTGCAGATATAATGTAAACAAAAAGAAGACATACTTTATCATCTTGGAGTATATACTGTACAGACTCTTGTGCCTTCCAGAAAGACTGTGATATGAAATGCCTTCATCTCTGAGGCCTTTATCCAAGTTATCAAGCGTAGATGTAAGAAGTGCTTCATCAAAAGACATCACAAGTTTAGAGGAAAGCTCCTTGTGCTCCTCTGGGTTCAAGTGTTTGAAGCAAATATTCTCCAACTGGTCTTTCCAGCTAGCAATTCCTAATCGGTTGGCCAATGGCACAAATATTTCCATAGTCTCTTTAGCAAACCTTTGTTGTTTAACCAAAGGCAAAGCTTCTATCGTCTTCATGTTGTGCAGACGATCTGCTAACTTTATAAGAACAGCTCGTGCATCAGCCATTGCAAGAAACATTGTATGCAGGCGATCAGCTTCAACAGTCCTACTTGCAGTATTGTTGTCCCGAGCAAGTTTGCTCAAATGGCTTAACTTTGAAACCTGAACAGATAATTATTTATTCTTGAGCTTGCAATACCAACAACATGATTTTTATGAACAGGATGTT
Source organism: Saccharum hybrid cultivar R570 (assembly GCA_038087645.1). NCBI lineage: Eukaryota > Viridiplantae > Streptophyta > Magnoliopsida > Poales > Poaceae > Saccharum > Saccharum hybrid cultivar. The sequence goes on along the minus strand of JAQSUU010000637.1, from coordinate 39,669,453 downwards.
ATCAAAAACTATAAAAAAAAAAGATTCTGTATTCATCAAGAAAAAGAAGTCAAAGGTTGCTTTGATGACTTTTATCCACTTTTGTGGCAAGGATAGCATATAAAAGAGGAAAAAAAAAATTCTTTGAAATAGTTATCAGGAAAGAAACAACTCCACATGTGCATTTCTCGCTTTTGCAGATAATGGAGGCCAAAACAGTTGAGTTGTGGCTGGTCAAAGATGCTGACAAACTTTGGTGACCATTCCAAAGACAAAAAAAAAATATTAAAGGATGTATTTCTTGTCTCTGTTCTTGGCAGTGAGTTCAGGAAGTATGTCTAATTTCCGATGTTAGAACTAATATTATCAACAAACCAATGGCTAAAGAATGGACTAACTGAACTTGGTAACTAAGAAACTTCATCGCAAGCTGATTGCTACTGCCTATAGTTTATAAACAAATCAGTAGCTCAGAATAGAAGCTTCCACCGGCCAAAACATTAGACTTTGTGTCACTAAGGACTTTGTTTACTTAGTAGTAAGGCTATTCATATGTTACGCAAAAAGAGCACATGGCCCATTGACTTCAAAAGTTAAACATGTAATCTAGATAACTTGAAAAACTAGCAGCGTATCCAGCCAAAACCTTTAGTAAACTATGGGAGAAATTATCCAATTCCCATTTGAAATAATGATCAAGACAGAGTGAACAAAAAAGTGCCTACCCCTTCAACAAGATCAGCCACACCAGCACCAAACATCCTGAAGATATGATCATAGTCCATGAATGAATCATCAATTGTGTCATGGAGAAGGCCGGCAGACACAACGGTTGCATTTGCACCAATATTGGCCAGATGAACCGCAGTCTCCACACAATGCTGCAAGTATGGATCACCACTAGCCCGCTTCTGATGACACAACCAATACACAAATCGCATGAGGTTTAACGACAGCTCAAGTTGCCTTGCAAATGAACAGCGAGAAGTAAAGTTTGGGATTCCGTGCATCCTCTTGGGGATCAACATTCTACCTGGCCACGGTGTGCCCGCTCGGCCTCGAAGAAGGCCTTGACGACAAGCTCGTCGCGGAAGATGCGGTGGCGAGCCTGGACGCGGGCCAGGAGTTCATGAGCACCAGGTTCGCATGATGGCTCCGCCTCAGAGAGGCTTTCGTCAAGCTCGAAGGCCAGCTCGGCGGCGTCGACACCAGTGGCCGCGGGGCGCACACCCAGCGGCAAGCTGGTGACCGGCGCGAAGTCAATGCAGGAGCCAAGCGCGTTGCGCACGAAGCTGGAGAAGAGCCGGTCGCGCTCGCGTCCGGCGAGCCAGGAAACCGACGGGCTCCTGGACGCCGGAGAGGAGGCAGCAGGGCTGTGGAACAGCGACACCGGGCTGCGGTGGAGGTGGTCCCGCAGCTTGAACGGCGACGGCGACGACGACGACTGGGGGTACGAGTAGCCCCCGCCGCCAAAGCCCCCGGCGACGACGGCGGGCGGGTCGTCGGATCTGTCGTGCCAGAGCGCGCCGAGCTCCTCGTGCCCCGTCGCCCGCGGGGCAGCGGACGGGGACGAGAACAGGCAGGACAGGCCGCCCGCGAAGGCCGCGGCGTGGCGGTGGGAGCTCGGCGCCGACGGGGACGCCGCGGCCGCGCACGGCGCCGAGCCGCGCGAGCTGGACTCGTGCTCCGGCGGCGCGTGGACGGCGGCGCCCGGCGGGCTGGTGTACACGGCTATCGCCGGCACGGACATGGTCGCCGGAAGCCGAGCAGCCTCTCAACCAACCACCACAAGCGAAGCGAAGCTTACTCCAATCAGCGGCACCAAGCAGGAATAAACCAAACCCGCTGCTCCAATTCCGTTCCTGGGGGGCCTCAAACAATTGAATCCCACGAGCTCGGAGAGAGCTTCGGAATCAAGCAACCCCTTAATCCCACTGGAGCTAGAAACGGAGCCGCAGCGGGCGGTGCGGGGTCAATTGGATTGGACCTGCAGAGCACGAATTCGGCGTCAACGCACGGCCCTGGCGAGATTTCCCCGGCGAATCCGTGGGATTAAGAGGATGAGGGGGAAGGGGGGCGCGCGCAAGGGGGATGGGTGCTTCCTCCTCTTCCTCCTGCCGCGCGTGTTTTTTGTGGGTCGCCACCGCTGCGTGGTTTGTGAGGTGTGGATTTCTGGTGCGTGAGAAGAAGAATCTGGGGTCGGGGGCCTCCGGCCTCCACGCCAACAATAGCCGCGCGCGGTGCAATGGCGAAACTGCCCCCCGCCAGCCAGGACGTCCAGCCGGAATTCACCTTATTTTACCTCATCCGCCGCTGCCTACTTTCGGATAAGATCTGTTCCTTCCCGCACGACATGGTCATCCAAATCCGCAGCTTCTTCGCAATCCCACGTGGCTGACAAGACTCGTTAACTCGCTATAAACGCTAGTAGCTTCTTCGTTAACTCCCTCCCTTCCAAATTAGACGTGTCACGGTGGTAAATCCCACGTACTATGTCACTCTAAAATGCTGTCGTGTTTGAGCATCAAATGTAAGATCCATTAAATTAAGAAATAGCTAGAATATTGTTCTTTTTGTTTTCACTCTAAGGCTTTGTTCGTTCGTTTTCAAAATTAGAGGAATTGAAGGGGTATTCAATTTGTAGGGGTTTTAATCTTTCTTAACCCCTCCAAATCCCCTTAGTTTTGGGATCAAACGAATAGACCCTAAAAAGTAATTGAGACGCAGCCAATATCTTTTATTCATGCACCACCGCCGGCTGCAACATAAAATTTATTTTTTTAGCTGCAACATAAAATTTATTTTTTTAGCTGCAACATAAAATTTATTTTTTTAGCGATCTTGCGTTAGCACATTTTTCATTAAGCAGAAAAGAGTTTTTGTTACATCAAAAGCAAGCCACGGTAATCCTAGGTTATTGAAGCCCCAACAAACTAAGCTCGCACACGATTGTAATTACATATGAGGATTTTGTGATAGAAGGAACATAGGCGCAGCACACCTCCTACCAGAGCAGCGCCATTAGCGACCTCAAATGCTTGTAGCCGGCCAAGCACCAGGCGTCTATCTCTTCTTGGATCACCACCCCAAATTGCAATGCTGAGGTTGTGATTCCGCTGAAAGTCCTCACGTTTCTCTCCTTCCAGAGCAGCCAGCCAATGAGGAAGAAAAGCGAATCGAAGCCACGACGGATTACTTTGGGCACGAGCTTCCTCTTGCGGAGCCACCACCGGATCGACATATCCTCCCGCACTAACACGACATCCTGGAGATGTAGTCTCCGAATCCATGAATCACAGACTTCGCAATTGAATGAGCACCCGAGCAGAATATGGTCCATCGTTTCCGTTTCCTGGTCACAGATGACACAAGTGTTCGACTCTTGTAGGCCATGGCGATATCTCCTATCAGCCGTCCAGCAGTGACCGTGCATCACGAGCCAGAAGAAGAATCTGACTCGCGGCGGCGCCGAGGTCTTCCAAATCTATTTGGCACCAAGAGGTGTCGATGAGCCGAAGAACATGGCGCCGTAAGTGGATGCTGCTGAGTAGTGGTCGGCCGTGAGCCTCCAAGAGAAGGTATCCGGTTGTGACGACAGTTGTATCTCGTTGAGGAGATCACAAAGACGGCTGAACTCAAAGAGCAGCTGCATCGTCAGTGGTCCATTGATGTGGCGTACCCAGGCATTACCGTTAAGGGCCTCCGCCACCATCACCTTCTTCTTCCTAGAGGTTACTGTTGCAAAGACAGCAGGCGCTATTGCCTTTGGGCTAGAGCCATTTAGCTAGTTGTCAGTCCAGAAGAAGGTAGACTTCCCGTTCCCCAGGGTGTAAGTTGTGGCAGCCTGGAACACAGCCACGACCGTCTGCTCACTGGATCGTAGCATAGGGCGACCCTCTATTCTTGTCTGGTACTCCCAGCGTAAACGCAGCGCAACGCCAACCCACTAGAGGTCCGAGATGTCGAGGCCCCAAGCAAACAATCCCCCATGCCACCTTGCACAGCCCCACACTGACAGAATCAGAGCCGCACCAAACAAAAGCCTGCCGAAGCTTGTCGATAGATTGAATCGCCTATGGAGATAGGCACAAAGCAATGGACATGTGAACTGGGATAGCCGACATTGTCGCCGTCACCAACGCAGTGCGACCGGCAACGTTCAACATGTTGCCTTTCCACTTTGGGATACGAGCAGCCACCCTGTCAATGAGCGGTTGCTCCTCTGATCTCTTGAGCCTTCGCACTGAGAGCGGAACCCCAAGATAGCTACAGGGGAACTCCTCGATCCTGCATGAGAGGATGTCCTGGACTCTTGCAATGTCTGAATCGATGCAATGCATCAGCATCGTGACGCTTTTGTCCAAGTTTGATAAAAGCCCAAAGGCTAAGCCAAAGATGGTCAGTGCCGCTTTCATAGTTTCTAGATCCCACGCACTGGGAGTGACGAAGAGGACGAGGTCGTCAGCATAAAGGCTGGCCCTATCGCCCACGCTGACGTGCAATGGAGTTAGAAAGTGTTGCTGCTCCACCCAACGCAGGACATGGTTGAGGACTTTCATGGTCAGCACAAACAACAATGGCGATAGAGGGTCACCCTGGCGAAGGCCCCGCGCATGACAGATCCTCCTTCCTGGCTGGCCATTGAGTAGGATTTTTGTACTTGTGGATAAAATGATGGATATCCAATTTCTCCATTGCCTCCCAAAGCCCATGTGCCGAAGAACCTCCAAGAGGAAGGTCCAGGAGACCGTATCAAAAGCTTTAGCTATGTCAATCTTTAGTAGGATCGCTGGGGACCTTCTGTTGTGTATAGCCTTGCAAGCAAGATGTACATGTCTGAAGTTGTCATGTATTCGTCGCCCTTTGATGAACGCGCTTTGGTTTCACAAAACCAGATCATCCATGACCGTGGCCAGGCGCTTGGCCAAGCACTTGGTGACTAGCTTGCCACTGTGAATGAGGCTTATGGGTCGGTAGTCCCAGATCTCCACCGGGTGCAGCAAAATCATGTAGGCGTTATTTAGGTGATTGAAACTCCTCGAGTCCTGTGACCAAAACGCATTGAACGCGTTCATGATATCCACCTTGATTATCTCCCAAGTCTTCTTGTAGAAAAGGCACCTAAGTCCGTCGGGGCCGGGTGCCCTGTCATTTGGGAGATCAACAATGACAGCATGAACTTCCTCTTCAATGAACACGTGCTCAAGTGTCGATAGGTCTACAGTCGGAACATTGATGGCTTGCAAATCAAATCGTCTTGAGCGCTCGAAGTTGGACCCTAGTACTTCATTGAAGTAGTCATAGAGGGCAGTGTTGACATTTCTTAGCATCACTACTAGGTTTTGTATTTCCTAGCAATGGCGCCAGTAATGCTTATTGATATTTCTTATGCTCAGTAGATAATTTCGCAAGCACACATAATATCGTTATAGCATTTCACCCAAGAGTATTCCAGGGTATCATTATTTATATTTTACCACAGGGAAGAAAGAGTTAAAGATAGTGATAGTTAACCATCATATAACTACTAACTAGTATATCGACTAGACTAAAGTGGGGGTAAGTGATATACAATAAAGTGGGATGACTCACAAGGATCCAATCATGAAAGGGTAAATTGGACACATAACTAAATAGACGTACAATAATAAAGGGGACACTAGAATCCTAAATTACTTCTATTCAAGCACTACTCTAGCTAGTGACTATGGCTATACTGACAAACCAAGATAGTGCAAGGTAGGATGCAATAGCACTTGAGGCGTACCTGCCCCCAAACTCACCCAGAGGGTTGATTGGGCACAAAGCACCACGATCCCTATGATTTAACAACTAGACATATCGTGGGGGAATACATAGGATGGACATGGCTGTCACCACCTGTCAACTACCCCGATCTATCCGGAGGCCTAGCCACATTGCAAGGTACCCGATAGTATAAGCACCACGCTTACACTATTTGATACTACTCTAGCCTCACGTTAAGACTAAAGCATCAACTAGTGATGAACAACCCATGCTACAGAGAGCCTACTTATCATAGGAATATAAGCATAACCAAAGTATAACTAGAGAACAAGACTACTACATAAAGTAAAGGACTTGAAATAATACTTGCATAGAAAGTAACATACTAATAAAGTACTTACAAGAGAAAGACAAAGCTATACCAGACTCCTGAAGACTCCTCCAGACTCTGAGCAGAGCTCCCCCAAGACTAACTACTAGAGCTACATCTTGAGAGAGTAGAGAGAGCTAAGTGTAGGTGCAAGTTACAAGTGAGGGGTGAGGGTCCTATTTATAGTGGGAGGATAGGGGCTACTCCAACGCCACGTAATCAATCCATGTGCTCTCCATCCTCCTCCGTTGGATCAAACCATCATATGATCAAGGGTAGAGAGCATTTGAGCATGTGCTTCTTTGCATGGAGGCATGCAATGGCGGTGGAGAGAGAGTGGGGCGCCGGGCGGTAGGGTGGCGCCGGCCGGCCCCCCTATGATAGGTGGGGCCTCCCCCAAGCTTCTAGAAGGTTGGCTCACATGTCATGAGTGGGTGTGGATGGCCGGAGATGTTTGTCCCGTTGGTTGAATTGCCACGCCACGTCAACGATCTGTGTGATGCTTCATTCGAGCGTTTGATGATGAACCAACTTGAGATCAGTGGTGGAGAAGCCTTGGAGGACCTCTCCCATGGATCAGCGACGTGGCAGGGGCAAGTGGGGCACCGGGCGATGCCCATGTGGGGCCGGGCGGCGCCACCAAGTGGCCCATGGGGGCCCACCTTGCTCCAATTGCTTCTAGTTGCTTGATTTTTGATGCTTTTATATAGTTTTCTTGCATGAGTAAAGATCTCCAAGTACAAGTGCAAATATGTGAATTATAAACATAAATCACTACATATGTTGTTGTTTACTCCCATTTTTGGTGCAATGTTGATGGTCAAAATAGGTATTTAGTGACCGTCAACAGGCAGCAGCCATCGCCGTGTCATTGACCACCTCCGTGCCTTGGATCTGAAGTGAGTCGATCCTGCACTTGCGGCTTCGATGACAAGCTTGCAGGTGGTAGAACTTGGTATTTGCATCCCCTTCCGCCAAGAACAGCAGCCGCGAACGCTGCCTAGCGATAGTGTGGGACAACGAAGCGAGGCCGAGAACCTACACCTTTAGGGTTTTACACAAGTCTGCTTCCCATTGTGACAGTGCCCTACTCTCCTATGCCTCATCAAATCTCAGGATGACCTCCCTAACCATCGCTAGCTACAGACGAACACTTCCAATCTTGGTGTTACTCCAACTACGCAGTGCTTTTGCAACGTTTCTGAACTTGTAGTCAAGCACCTGGAAGGGGTCAGCGTTAATGAGTGTTAGCGCCCATGCAGCAGCAACAATGTCGCTGAAACCAGGCAATTTTACCCAGAAGGACTCAAATCTGAATCGCCTCTTCATCCCAGGAAGCGCATGGAGCTATAGCAGAAGGGGGGCAGTGATTTGAGTAGTCCGAGGAGAGGGGTTTGAGGACATGATTTGGGAACGTGGCAAACCAGTCACTCGACGCGAACATGCGGTCTAGAAGCTCTAGCGTCGGGCGTTCCCTCTCGCTTGACCACGTGAACCGCTACCAATGAGATTTAGTTCCTCCAAGTGCGCCCGGTTAAGGATGGATCGGAACCGCCTTATGCACCATCTATCTAAAACCTTCTGCTTCTGTGAGGATACACTAAGTTAATTTATTTAAGTCTCATTCTCTTACTAACTCAACTCAAGTAAATTAACTTAGTAGTTTCTAAAATACCATCCATATAATTCACAAGCATGAGACACAAGATGCCAGTTGCGTAATATACCTTTATAGCCATCACAACTCAAGACTCAATCTTAACACAAAATTACACAATCAGCTGAAACATATATTACAAATATTATTAAATTAATAAGTTTAGTTGCACAAAAAAATTGTGACTCATAGCTAACCTAAATGTGATTTGTAAACTGAATGGTTATCCTATCATGTTTCACCTAGCATCATGAGTACCGTTATGGTACTTTGCAGGACTCACCTAAACAATATACAAAGGGTTATGCATTTGGCATTAGCAAGGCATAAAGTTGTGTTGCATGAATCGTATTTTGTGCATAAAGTAGATGTTGTCTATCAACTACATCTAAACATAGCATAACTTTAAGCATTAGCATGAACATAAGCATAATGGTGAAGCTTGATCTTAAACGAGCCCTTTCATCGCACACACTACTCTCAAGTAGTAGTCATGCATAGAATGTGCTCATAATCGAGAGCGCGGTATTTGAATAGTAATCACATTCAAGACTCTGCAAAGAGGTACAAGTTTTACTTACTCAAGAACAAGGATACAACTCATTTGACCCATTCATTCATGAGGAGTATCTCATGCTTCAACCTTTCTCATGCCTAGCCAAATTGCCTATGAATGGTTTGAGATGGACCAAGGATACATCACATCTCAAGCTGCGCCGAATCCACAAGGTTATTTGACTGTAAACACAATATTAAGTGTACCATCCTCATCCATGGCAACTGGTTGTACAAGATGGTGTTTAAGACTTATTACAATAGATGCAATGGTCCTTAACTATCACGACCCTGCCGTGCATTCAACTTTAGCATAGGCATCATGATCACAATCTACATTTTAGATTATATTTCAAAATTTGCATAGCAAAAACTACATATTCTAGGTTGTTGGCGTTTGATGGACAATCCATCGAGTATCAGTGGATAGTCCGTGACGATCAGACCGATCTGTTCTTCAGCAAAGTACCCTAGCGCGTACGGACAGTAAGTCACTACACAATAGACAGTTCGTCAACACACAGCCATGCATCGGTTGTGAGGTGTCCAGCTCCTCTCTCTTGGCCCACCCATCAACCCCGCATAACGCCTCCAGGCTCCAGCTCTTCGTGCCTCGCCGGCTCCACACAGGCGGCGCTCATTGAACAGCGTGACCTAGTGTAGTTGTGGTCTACACTAAAGACATATTTGGCTCTGATTTTGCTAAAGCTTGAACATAACTTGATAACTATATTAGTTTCGTGAGAGAAGATGATAGATTTAATGGCCTAGAAAAACCTTGTTGACCTCTCAGTTAACCTAGTATAAATAAATAGACATAAAGTTTATGATTTGGTTACTTGCTTCTCGTATTGCTTCTATGTGTGGCGACATACCATGCAAAAGGCTATCAATCATCTTATATCTTGACCCCTTTACTACTTTTACTATGTATCTAGACATAGTGTATATCTATATACATAGCATTTACATACCTAGAAAAGTCAAAACATTGATGTGTTGTACCGCGATTTCATTGATGCAGAGGTGGAGCGTGCTGTTGAAGGAGAAAGATAAAGAGCGTGCCAATCAAGCTCTGGAGGCGATCCTGGGATGGTTGTAGAAGTTCAGGCCTTCTACTGCGATGGCGACTTGTTTTTTTTAGATAATGGAAAATTTTGGGCTTCAGTTCTTCTAAGAAGAAGAAGCATCAGTCCAAACTTGTTTGAAATTTAGTGTTTCTATGATATGGAGTTACTTGGCTGCTGGTATCCCCAGCGCTTCAAAAGTGTTTCTGGTATCCCCGGCGCTTCAAAAGTTTGCGTTTGTAAGGTGGAGTTGTAATGCTGCGGGTAACCATAGCATAACCATGTACCCTAATGCTTTTTTAAAAGCAGAGTTTAATCTCGTTTTAAAAAAAAAAAAGAAAAGAAAAATCAAAACATCTTATAATTTATAATGGTGTTAGTATTTATATACCAAATTGTGGGGCAATTTTTATGGTCTTTTACTAAATTGCTAAAAAAGTTTTTAGCTGTTTGGACATGAAGATTTTGATCTGAATGCTGATGCAAAAAAAAAAAACATATATCCACTGCTGGCTACGAGCCTACGAGCCAGAAATCAGAGGGAAAAACGCAAGCCCACCACTCGCGCTCCGTGCATGACTGGGCGAACCGGCCGGCCGCTGGTCCTGATCACCGTCGACGTCGAGTCGAGCCTTCTCGTCGCTGCAGCTTCTTCTCAAGGCTTCGCTTGCGTTGCGTCATCGTGTATGTGAACTCGCGGTAGAGGTTTCGGCACGCAAAGCGGCATCGCTATCGCCGGACTCGGAACTCGGAAGCCCTCGACGTGTGGACTGTGGAGTGGGGAGGTGCTGGGTTGTTTATCTGGCAGTTGCCATCGCCTGATAGCGTAGCTGATAAGCACCTGGGCCTGGAGCAACTCATGTGATCGGTGCATCGAGCTTAACGTGACGGTAGTGGTATTATATTAGGGCAGGGCACGACCGATCAGTGGCCAGCAAACTTGCTACGATGCACTTTGCACGTGAAAGTGTCGCTGGGACTCTGATTTTTGAATACAAATTCCATAGGAGGAATATCAGGTGCGCCTTCCTTGTTTACTCGAGGTCTCAGCATCTCAGCCCTCGGAACAACAGTTTGTCAGGTGTAAATCTCAGTACCATATTGTTCAGTACTTTCTCTATCCCAAATTATAAGACGTTTTAACGTGTCTAGATTCATAGTTTTTACTATGTACTCCCTCCACGTTGGTAAAAGAAGTCGTTTTAGACAATGACACGGTCTCCAAAGCATAACTTTGACTTCATTTTTCTATAAAAATATTTATTCAAAAGTGATATATGTATACTTTTATGAAAGTATATTTCAAGACAAATCTATTCATATTGTTTTCACATTTCCAAACTCAACAACTTAAAAGTTATTCATAATTTATATTCCCAATGTTTGACCCAAACCTTGTCCAAAACGACTTCTTTTACCAACATGGAAGGAGTATCTAAACATAATATACACCTAAATAGCAGAAGTTATGAATCTAGAAAAGTCAAAACGTCAAACAATTTGGAACGAAGGGAGTAATTACTATGACATTCAGAACTTATCAGATGATCCCCACTTGTACCATAAATAATGGTGATACAAGGAATAAGAGGACGAACCTAGCAACAATAAACGTATCAACAACCACATCACATGGATCAGCAATGCATAATGCTCTGTTTGTGTTTGGTATAACTGAGTTCTCAGAGGACTGGATGCTGCGAAAAGCGTTGCCCACCTCAGGCAATCCTTCCAAACTGTCAATCCAGTTTTCCAATTAACAATTGGCATACACAGGTAACAGTAAGCAAATACAACAGTTACTTACACTTTGGCAAAAAAAGAGCGTGTATTTTCTACAACAAAGCTCGCTCCTGAAAGAACGTACTGTTGCTCAGTGTTCCCTATGAACAGCATAAAACCTCTGCAGTAAAGCCTAACAAAGTAATACTCCGTGGTAGTTACTGTATATAAGAGCTTTTGCCCTAACTTCTTTGACGTAGCTCTTCACACATTCAACTACAGCCTATAGCTGGGCTGCAAGGATCTCATTCCATGTATCAGGTACGCCAGGAAGGCACCAGTGCAAGCAATCTTGAACGCCCGGCGTGGCCTTGATACTATACCGTGATATATGCCCTTCGTCCCTCAAACGTGACAGGGCAGTGACATCAAGAAGTTTGATCCTGGTTCCCCTCACCGCACCCTCGGCGTCACCATCCTCGGAATGGTTGAGGTGAATGCCACTTCCCTTGGCCAAAGGGTTTGTGTTATCACAGCTGCCTCCAGTGTTCCAATCCCCATTAAAGAAGTGACGAGGCGATATTGACCTGTAGAACACCTTCAGCTGGGGGTGGTGAGGGAGCTGGGCATCCATCCACTTGACGATACTGTGGACGGTGAAATTTTTGGCCTTCCAGATGACAGCAATGTTCCTGTTGTTGTTTGGTGCTCCACCAAGATACATCTCCCACTTGTTCGCCCTTAGCTTCCCCCGGTTCCAGTGGTGACCAGTGTTAAGAACCAGAACATGGAACCTGTGAAGGTTGTTCTTCAGAAAAGCAGGTGGACGGTCAAGGTGCATGGCATAACTGGTTGCTCGATCTGATGGATTCAGAGGCTCCAAATCACACAGTGTTGATGACCAATGGTATAAAATTGTTGTGTTGGTGCTCGGGAACCGATAGGCCCAGCCATCTGGTCTTTTTGCACCTGGTGCTAGCACAAAGCCATACTCTGTGCCAACATCTTCTACATCCGGCCTCTGCTTTCCACCAGTGACCATACACATCATTGATTGAAACATCTGCCTCCCTAAAGAATCACCCACATAAGCAATGGTTTTATCCTGCATTCTGAAATATATCCAAATTAGTATTTCCATATTGACCCAAAGATGTAGGCCAAACAGCACGGCACAAACCATCTCCAAATTCATCAGATATTGACTATGGTCATGTACCTTCTCAAGAACTGAGAAGCCTCAAACTCTGGCATTTCACAAGCTTCAGGCTGCCATCTAAATTTTTCATATGCAAAATCTGTCCGCTGGGTTAATCTGCAGGACCAACTCTCTGAAAGCCAGTGTTTACAACCAAACCCTGAGTATAGTGGTCTCCGATTGTCAGAAACCCACTTTCCATTCCTGTAGTTACATTCTGTAGGATAGATGAAGCAAACATCAGATAAAAAATTAAAGCCAGATAACCTGCGCACTAGCTAAAGCACAAGTAAACTGAACAGGAAACAATCTTCTCGATTAACATACAAAGACAATATGAGGAATATGCCAACAGAGAAAATAAGCACATTTGTATGCTCACATAAGATATAAATTCATGGTGTCTCTGGTAGTCACACAAGATCAACAGAATACCTTTCTTCTCAGGAGGTGGCACTTCGTTTCCATCTGCAACATCAACAGAATAGCCTATCGTAGACAACGGTGGTGGTGCACCAGTAACTTGTCTTTCTACGTTACCTACTGACTGAGGCAATGGATCTGCACTTGGAAAGTCTTCTTCTGAGGATGTATGCTGATCTACAAACTTCGAGTTAGCTGCAAAAGTTTAAAAGAAAATGAGAATGGAGTTAGATGTGATAAGAAGAAACTTAAGAGAGGTAATGACTCTGTGTGCTTAAGATGACCTGGATGAGTCAAAACCAATGGATCTGGTTGGAGGATTTCAGAATCATAGTATGTGCCCTTCTCCCATTTCCAAAGAAGAAACAACATGAAAAATGCAAGAATGACAAGTTTAAGCTGCTTGAACCGCAAACCATTTATACTTCCAAGCCTCATCCTTTTATTGATGTTCTGTAACGTAAAAATGTTCTTCACTTTAAAGTCGACGAGTGCTTAGGAACCATCCATGCAATAGGAAAAATGTTGTAAACCTGTTTCAGAAAAGGTGAAGTTAGAGGTACAGTAGATCCTTACACCAACGTTTTCAACAGAAATGTAAGCTATGTAAAAAAAGGGGAATTGAATAGATGCATCTCATTTTGAGTATTAACTAATTTTTCAGCTGCCAAAAATAAATAGGATCAAGTCTGCCTTGCAAGCTGCCAATTGGCTAGTAAAATCATGTACAGGGAAAGGGAATTTTGTGTGGTCTTTGTCAATAAGTGGCCCTTCCAACCACTTGCCTGATCACAAAGTGAAGCAACCTAGTTCACTTTCAACTTGAGAAGCAGAAGCTTTGATCCTTTACTAGTATCCGGAAAAGTTGAACCGAAAGCACATAGCAAGAGATTAACAATTTGAATCTAGATAACCCACAGCTTGAGACCGTGGGTGAGGATCAAATCTTCCAATTAAACTCTCCAAGATCACTAGCAGCGCAAAATCTCTGACAGGTAACAATTGCAGCATCACCGCAGAAAATCAACAACTAAGCACTCGGTTCCATCTTAACCTAGGGCCACGCAAATCTACCAAACTCGCCCATGGCCCACCACCCCCTAAAAATCCATCTGATTTGATCCAGCACTTAGGAGTAAACACGGCAAACAAATGAAAACAAAACCCAAGTCAGATCACAATAGGCCGCGTTTGAATCCTAAATAAAACTGTTCGTCGACAATCACAAGCGTGCTCATATAATCTGCCGCTACACGGGATCGTGTCCCAGACCATATCCAACGGAAAAAGGGGGGGGGGGGGGGGGGGGGGGGGGGGTGGCGGGGGGGAACGCGAGAACGGGCTGCAGCCTTTACCCGTAAGCTAGATTTACCGTGAACGTCTCTTGGAAGGGAAAACGCGAGAATCGGGCTGCACCTTTTATCCGTAAGCTAGATTTACCGTCACCGACTCTTGAAAATTACACACGGATAGGAAATTATCATTTCCCTTCCAATCCCTGGAAAATGCGAGCGAAATAACCAAATACAGCAGAAAATTTCCTCCGCCAAGAGCGAGAGAGGGACTCACCGGGCCGCCTCTGGCTGCCGAACCCAGACTCCGCCGCAAACGCTCGGCTGGCGAACCGAGAAAAGGAGGAGGAAAAAAAAATTCATCAGCCCACCAATAAGAAACGACGGGGAATCTGAGGAGACGCTCCGTGCGGCCTGCCGTACCAAAGACTGGGGTTGCCTCTCCCCACTAGATCGAGTATTCGAGTGGCTCCTTTCCGCGTCCGCGTCCGGCCTCCGGCCTCCGGCGGCCGCTCGGGGTCGGGGAGGAACGCAGCAATGAATGGGGGAAGGGTGGGCGACGGGCCACTGCCGTGCCGTCCGACGGGAGAGGCCCGTGGTACGGACTGAAGCAGTAACAGCGATTATTCAATTGCAGGAGAGAAGAGGGATTATTCAATTGCAGGAGAGAAGAGGTTAGGTTAAAGTTAAACCCGATGTGTGTGGGGCTTGCCGGTGTTCTCTCTTTGATCTGATCTGCTGCTAGGAGAGTAGTAAAGCAAATTCCCATTACTTTTACCACAGAGAGAAAGCTATTTTTTCCTTGCGAGGAGAGAGAACGGTGCCGTGGATCCACGTTGTCTCGGGGAGGAGTTGTCGTGCTGTGCAACGGCTCGTTAGGCCAACCGTTCGCTTTCGTCCTATAACTTCTTAAACGAGTGCGTTCCAGCGTTCCAGGGTACGGTCCATCGTGCCGAGAGGCGAGAAGGTTCCGTCGCTCCCCATCTAGGACCAATTACACAGTTTGCCAAGTTTTTCATAAATCGAGAACGAGCTCTAGCTCGGTTGGCATACGTCGCTGGTGTACACGTTGCCCACCAGCGTTCGAATCTCTAGTTCGGCGCCGGTGTTCTCACCGGGAATTATTCCCATAAGTAACGTTTCGGCGAAGCCTCTCAACCCTCGGTGCCACGAGGGAACTGCGACGCAGCCGTCGCCTACAGAGTCTTCATGTCTCTGATAATCTCTGTAAGAACACGTCTTCGTATCTGTGTATAGTTGTAGGTATGGTTGTGTACAAGTGAGGTGTACGTGTGTGGTGTGTATGTTTCGAGAACTGTAGCATCTGTTCGCATACCGACATAGTTTTTCATAAATCATTCCTTGGCCCTGTTCGGCAGGCTGTTTTTTGGCTTATAAGCCGGCTGTGGCTGATTTGCTGTGATAGAAAAATACTGTTCCACGGCTGATAAGCCGTGCTGATAAGCTCAGCCGAACAGGGGGCTTGTGTTTATAAGTTTGCTTTGAGAAATGCTACAGGACACTCGGTTGTTTTGACCGGTTCAGCACCCGATTTTTTTTTCAGGCCGTGCCTCTTCGTCTTCGCTCGACGCCCTTCCGCGCTTCGCCCATGACCGTGAGTGCTCCTCCGCCCGTCCGGTCCCCGCGCCGACGCTCCCTCCCTCAGCCCAGGCGCTCGCCCCCGTGCCGCCGTCGTCATCTCCTCCCGGTCCCCGCGCCCACGTGCGAGCTCGCCGGCCATGGCGGATCCGGCCACGTCCATGGCAGATTCGGCCACGGACATGGCAGATTCGGCGCCGGCCATGGCGGATCCGTTGAGGTAGGTCTTCTTCTCCTCCTCCTCTTTCACCTCCTCCTCTTCCTGGATATGTGCCGACCAGAGACAAAGACGACGGCGGCGGTGGCTAGGGTTCCGGCGAGCCTCTTCCCCAAATTTTGTCCTTGTCCTTTCATAGAAAAAAATTATTTCTTGTGATTTGTGCCGATACAGCCGTGCTCTTTGTTACTTGTGATTTGTGCCGACATAGCCACGGCCAAGGGCGGGGCGGTGGACGGCGGCGGCGGGGGCTAAGGTCTGGAGGTAGAAGAAGGCTGGAGGTTGTTGGATTTTTATCCTACTGTTCAAAAAAAAATCATGTGTTGAAACTGCATAAAACACACAGATGTACAGTAGACAGACTCTTTGCTTTTGTTTTACTCTTTGTTATGAAGTCCTTGTGTGTTTTCTAGTACATAAGTGTGTTATGTTTATGAACACATTTTGCTTTTTAGACTATTTCATTCCACCTTTCAATCATATTTATTGGATTTAGTCCTAACGGGGATTATTGGTACCAACAACCCTAAAGGCCTCCTTTGAATTGCGGGGTTTTTCTATAAGTTCAGCCAACAATTTGAAATATTTATTAGATTTAGTCCTAAACGGGATTATCAGTACTAGCAACTCTAAAGGACCCTTTGAATTGCGTGATTTTTTTTCTGTATCATGTTTTTTCTAAAAAGATAATATGGTTTATGTGAAAATGTTTACATGATTCCTGTGAAATTCATGCGTTCCAAAGGAAACCTAAGTAGTTTTGTGTATTCTTCCATTTGTTTGGGTACTTCATCATTACTACAAAGTATGTTCATGTTGAAGCAAAATCACAACTTAGTAGCCCTTGTGTGTGTTAAATATATAGGGTACTTTTATAGAAGGTTTCACACATTTCATTTTATCACCTGTTGCTTCAACCCCTCCATGATCTTATTGGTCCACCGTGGTCCTTGCACCTTAGCATTTCCTAGCAACTGCATAAATCAGTTAAACGTACTTCTCAAATTTTCCATGGTCAAGTAATTTCTCTTTTCTTTGAGTCACAAAAAACTGTGTGTATTCTTAAAATGTTAGCTTGTACTCCGTATATTTTTTTCGCTGAAGTCTGTCTATTCTTAACATGTTAGCTTGTATATCCAACAATTCAGGAAATGAGTTGAGGTATACATTTGCTATCCGTTTGAAGCACGTGATTGCTGCCGGAGCGGGCTGCTGATTCGCTTGGAAGTACTCTCGAGCCGAGCCGCTGCTGTGGAGCTGCCGAACCGAGAAAACAAACACGAATTTTGGGCTTATCAGCCCAACTAAACACACACACGCGCACACATAATTTTGGGCTGTCTCGCAAAAAAAACATAATTTTGGGCTCACATTTCTCAAAAAAAAACATAATTTTGGGCTCACTGGAAACGAAGCAGGCCCACCCGTCACATAGTTCAGTACCTATTGGGCAGGAAATTGCTTAGGAGTTACTAGGACACACCAAGGCAGGAAAGTAAGGCCATGTTCATGTTTAGTTCGTAAAAATTTTCAAGATTCCCTATCACATCGAATATTTGGACACATGCATGGAGCATTAAATGTAGACGAAAAAAAAACTAATTACACAGTTTGGTAGAAAACCACGAGACGAATCTTTTAAGCCTAATTAGTCTATGATTGGACACTAATCGACAAATACAAATAAAAGTGCTACAGTAGCCAAAGCCAAAAATTTTCGCGAACTAAACACGCCCTAACTCCAGTTTTCCTAAAAAAAAAAAAGGAAAGTAACTCCAGTGCTATATGGTGATGCCAGTGCTAAAAAAAAAAGAGGAAAGTAACTCCAGTGCTATATGGTGATGCCAGTGCTACCGTGATGTGGCTCCAATGCTCCATTGGAAAGTGCAATATTCCACAGGAAAAAAAATTGTTTACGGACATATCTTATCATCATCTGCTACTGCCATGCCAAATTTGAGCTTAACAAAAACTTATGCAGAAGTTTTTTTTAAAAAAAGAACAGTTTGTGAACAGTAGCAGGACACGGATGCCGACTGATCGGCACCGCTTGCCGCAGCAGCTGGTGCCGCACCTCTAGCTACTGTTCTTCGTAGAAGAAAACAAGCAGCAGCGGCTGCTGTCCTGCAGAAGCACGGCCGAGCACGCAGGCCCATGAATAGCGAATCAGACCTTTCACGTAATGCAGCTCAAAACTCTAGTACTGATACCAAACAGCTGTCTCCTTAATTATGGAGTGTCAACGTGTTGTCCTTTCTACAAGCAGCAAACGGTCGACCTCGATTTCTATGTTTTAGCATAGCAAAAAACGGTCGATCCGGATTGCATCGTTCATCGTTGGGATGTCGTTGTTTTCAGTTGCAATCATGTGAGCCTCTCCCTTCTCGGATCTCCACCCTGTACCGTGAGTATTGCTGTCCGGGAATATGGAACGTCAATCATTTGCCATTGCCGCCCTTGCTCCAAATCCAGCAGAAGCTTCCTGCGAAAATACTAAACGTATTCAGCAGCTGCGCCGTGCGATGCGCACATGCAGGTCGGTGGTGCAAGCGTGCGGGTGCGGCTGCCATGGATCTGTAGTTCCTTTTTTTTTATCAGGAAATCCCGTTTGCTGCCACCTGCCAGATTATGGGCACGTGTGACTGCTGGGAATCAGATCCTACTAGACAGCTGAACAGGATTGTGTCCGGCTGGCAGACAGGCAGAGTGAGGGCGGTATGCTGCTGTGCTTTTCAATTGCAGAAGATGCTCTGTTGGTGGTATATATAGGGATTAGGGAATGGCACAAATATTTCGGTCAGTAGCCATAAATCAGAGTTCACTGTGGGATCTTGAATTTCTGTTGTTTTTCCATATGGCAAGCATCCAAGTTACACGAGTATGAAACAGAATTGTCAGATAGAAAGCTTAAAAAAAATTGTCAGATAGATAGCTGCAAATGTACCTGTAAGATCAGCTACTGTGCAATCATCACACTTGCCTGACAGTGACGCTAATGATAATGGTTGTTTCCTTCAGCTAAGAGAACTGCACTATCTGTTTGAGTTGTTATCTGAACAAATCGTCCACCCAGTAAATAAATAAAATAATAGTAGCATCACTGTCAAACACGCTGCTTTGTTAGCTACCTGATTTCCTCCTCCAGCTTTCCATCCTGGCTTCAGTTTTTTACCTAACCGATCATCCGAATCACCTCTCAGCAGGTTTTCCATACCGCACGTCTGTTCAGACGAGAAAACCATGGCCGCGTATGCTCCGAGGAAACCGCAGCAAAAGCAAGGAGCGTAAGGGCGATTAAGTTAAGAACGCAGCCGATCTCTTTGGCCATTTGGTCTGACTATTTCGTCAAGCTGGTAGTTTAAAACTTGTAATTTGATACGGGACTTTAGCTTCGTGAGATGCTAGGTCTAGACATCCATTTTCTAGGGCATGTGTTCAGTTGCTGACCAAATCGTTAGTATTAAAGTGCTGTTCCGGTGACAAAACAAAAACATTGGGACACAGAGTAGAGCATTCCTCGGAGCTCCAAAATGCCTCATTCTACTTTTGTTCACTGTTCACATGACGAAGCAATAACCACTGAAATCACTCATACCTGACTTCGAAGATCTTTTTTTTTCGCCCTACACGGAAATTCCAGTGCTTTTTCTTTTGTTGAAAGAACTTTTCAAAGAACAAAAACTGTGTTGAGTTCCATTAAAAAGTGCACTATGCAAAAAAAGATGCTCCGTCACATCAAACTTGTGATACATGCATGGAGTACTAAATGTGGATAAAATCAAAAACTAATTGTACAGTTTGGTTGTACTTTGCAAGACGAACGTTTTGAGCATAATTAGTCAACGGTTTGACAATTATTACCAAATACAAACAAAATGATACAGTGTTGCTACAGTGAATTTTAGCACTCCAAACTAACCACAGCCGATTCGTTCATATCTTGTCGAAGATCAGAGTTTGCTATCTCATCCCTCGCAAAGACAATAACCAGGCACTACAAGCAACTCATAACTAGCTAACACATTTATATCTTGGAGCAGAACAGATGCTAGCTGACAGGAAAAGGAACAGGAAGCATGCAGTCGTGACAAGCTACTGCTAGAACAGAGAAGTGCCAAACTACTCACAAACTTGCTTGTTGCTCTGAATCGCACCAACAATGCAAACTTGAAACTGAATTGGGCTGCTGTTGTTGTTGTAGTGCAGCTAGGCACCCACCTGCTGCTATGCTGCTTACCTGAGGCAGAGGAGATGGACACGAGCTGCTGCTGCAATGCACAGGCCTGCGGCAAACGAAACAAGTCAGCCAATTTGCCAACTGAAAACTGAATTAGCAAATGCTTACTGCTGCTGAATCGCTAGAGGCAGAGAGAGCAAAAGCCAAGGTACTGTAGACCAGTTGCTACTTCTGAAAAAGCAACGTTTCAGAAACAACAAAGTAGGCAACCTAAGTGACTCCGAAAAATGTAAAACCCATCAAAACGAGTTAGATTGAACTGAGATTTTGAAGAAAGCCTCACGCCATCACAAGCAGTCCATCCCAAAGAAAACACCCCAAAAAAGGTTGAGTCTTTAACACGGATTTCAGGAAATCGAAAATACCTAGAAAAAGGGGGATTTTGAAAGACTCAAATCCGTGGTGCTCGAGTGAGATATTTGTTAGGGAATCATCCTAGCCTTGTTCACATATGTCCTAGCACCAATTTGCCCCAAGAAAATTTCATCCCATACGCAGTCAAATTCGAAGAAAGAAAAAAAAACCCCAAAACTAGCTCCGAAAATCACAGAAAAAGTGGATAGAGGAAGAAGGAGCTGCTACTGAGCTGGATGGCTGAAGGAGCGCGCATAGCACCTGCAGGAGCCGCAACCACGTCGGGGCGGATGCTGAAAGGAGCAGCGGTTTATACGCGCGACGGAGAGATGGGACACCTTCGACGACAATCGAAGCACCTCCTCCTCCGTTATCGTCCGCCGCAACTGTCAAGGAGCCGCGGATGGCAGCTGCAGGAAACCAAACACGTCGGGGCAGATGCAGAAGAAACAGGGATTTGGACGCGAGGCGGAGAGTGAGAGAAGACCTACGTAAAAATCAGAGCAGTTCCTCCGTCGTTGCCTTGCTGCAACCTGCCCCAACCACCGCTCGTCGGCTCGGCTCCGACAGCAACGCGGATTCGTCGCCCCCCGGCTGCGATGTCGGAACGGAAGGGGAAGAAGGAGCGTTGGGTGCTCGCTTGGGAAGGGAAGGCCGCGGCGTTGGATGGGGGGAGTGGGGTATGCTGGGCCGGCCCGTCGCGGCCTGCTGTCGCGCGCTCCAGTCGAAGCGCGATTGGTCGCCTGATAGACTTTGCGCTACCGGAGCTGGCTGATTCGCTGGGAAGTATCAAGTTAAGTATCGAGATCAAAAAAAAAGTATCAAGTTAAGTATCCACGAGAAGGGAGCTACTCCGGTAGGCCGATGTGCCTTTTCTTTCGCGAGCCAAGCCACTGCTGACTGTGGAAAATTTGTAGAACATGACATATCCCGGTCCATTTGTTCTGGTTTGGGCCGGTTGTGGCCTATGTGTTGTGTTTTAGTGAAATTAGTATCACCTTGACTGTTTAAAATGGGTTTGATCAGCTTATAATTTCCGTACTAATCCTTTCACATTGAGTGTTAAAAATGTAAGAGGCTCGGTCATCGACGAATGTGCTCGTAAGGGTAGGGTTTGCATGTGTGTGTTCATAGAGGTGAGTGTGCGTGCGTTATGAGCACCTACGTTGCACCGTGCAATTAAAAAAAATACCAAACTAAAAATTCGCCCGCCTCCTCTTGTCCCTAAACCAAACTCAACCATACATTGTGACTCTTAGTTCGTTTCAAAGAATCACTTCAGACTTTTCTGATTATGTGAAAAGTGATTCTCCATCGTGATTTTGAGTCTTTTTCAGCCATAGAATCACTTTTCTTAGAGAATCAGCTTCCACATAGATTCAGAATCAGATGGAGCTCTACCAAACTGGCCCTAAGTTGTATCTTGAGTCTTAGACTATGGTGGTGTTTGGTGCATCCTCAAGTAACGTAAATGGAAATGAAATCAATTCAGGCGGGTTTAGATGGTGGGATCATTGATTGTTGACTTTGTTTGGTACGGACGGTGGTAACGGCACTAGAAGATATCGGCAGCAGGTCGGAGAGTCACGTATCAGCGGAGAGTAGAGTGTTATCTGATTATGTGATATCTCATTACGAAGCGAATCGAACCAAGCGCATGTATCGGCATCTAGCCCCGGAAGTATTCTGATTACCTTACATTTCCCCAAACTAAACGCTTCGTATATGTTGCTTAGTATATACTAGATCCCATTCTTGTTTTCTTATTTTCTTTTTGATAGTTTATTATTTTGCAAGGGCCACTCCTTACATCATTTTTAACTGTCATTCTTACTTTCTGAGAAGTCAAACGTACTCAACTTTGACTAAATATATATAAAAGAATATTAATATTTATAATACATATTAGTATCATCAGATAGATCGTTGAATCTATTTTTTATAAAATTTATTTAGAGATACAGATGTTGCTAATATTTTCTACAAATTTAATCAAACATACTAACAAAGTTTAACTAGCATGTTTACCATAGTGACAAATATTGAGGGACAGAGAGAGTATGTACCGCTGAGTTACAGAGGTGAGAACTTTATTTTATTTTAAATGAACCTCCTGTTCAGTGACCAATTCGCTGCACAATTAAGTCGAGATAACAAATGACATTTGGACAAAATGTATATATAATTATGTCACCATGGGCAGTTACACCAATTATGACTAACACGAACCCAAAAATTGAACAAAATTTTTTTGCAACCAAACCAATGCGGCATGGTTCTTCTGTGTGTCTTGCTGTGCCACACCAATCTACGATCTAGCTTAAACTTATGTACACATTAATCTCTCCTTTTGCTGCTTGTCTCCTAACACTGCTAGTACGTGCCAATTGCCATGCTAATTAACCATGAGAGCTACTATACGCGCCTACGCCCCTCTCTCCTTGACGTAGCTGGACGTCCTCCGGTGCCGCCGCAGCGCGCTAATGTGCGGCCCGAGTTCGCCACCGTCCCGGTCCCGGTGCAGCACCACGTCAGCGTGGACTGCCGAGTTGGGGAACTTCTGCCGGTGCCGGTCCTGGTGGCTCATCTGGTGCTGCTTCTCCTCCACCGTCGTCTCTATCGTCACGTCAACCTTCTCTCCGTCAACAACCACCTTGCCTTCGCTCTCCTTGCTCCTGCCGTTGCCATCTTCCACGATGACGGTGAACACAAACGGGCCGATCTGGAGGTAGTCGTCCATGTCCAGAACGGGCTCCAGGGCCTGGACCACCTCCCTCATGGTGGGCCTAGACTTTGGGTTCTGGCTCAGGCACTTGTACGCCACCATGGCGGCCCGTTCGGCCCCTTGGCACGAGTACTGGCACTCCATGGCCGGGTCCATGACCCGGTAGAGCTTGTCGGGCTTCTTGAGGTAGGGCCTGGCCCAGTCCACCAGGCTCTGCTCCCTGGGCCGCCGAGCTCGGTCGACGGACCGCCGGCCCGTCAGGAGCTCCAGGAGCACTACTCCGAAGCTGTAGACGTCGCTCTTGGCGGTCAGGTGGCCCGTCATGATGTACTCCGGTGCCGCGTATCCGTTGGTTCCCATCACGCGTGTTGTCACATGGGTCGCGTCGCCCTGAGGCCCGTCCTTGGCGAGCCCAAAGTCGGACAACTTGGTGTTGTAGTCCTGAAAATCCAAAAAACCAGATTTAGGCAAAAGATCGTCGTAGGTGACGATTACAGTGAGGTACTGCATGCTTGGATGGTAAGACAACGCCCTCTCAGACTATCACTGTCAGCATCAAGCTGTTTGAGCTACTACTAGTGCTTTGATTTGGTGCCAAGAAAAATAATGCAGTGCAGATTCTTTTTAATTATACATGTAGCCATTATTTAGGTAGCGGACTGCATAAGCTGGGATTGATATATAGGAATTGGGCGTCCAAGAAACTTAAGTTGCAATCATGCATGCCGGGGCTGGTCTTCTATCGAACCCAGGCCATGTTTAGATTGAAAAAATTTTCAAACCGATAAATAGTACCATTTTCGTCTTATTTGGCAAATATTGTCCAATCGTAGACCAGTTAGGCTCAAAAGATTCATCTCGTGATTTCCAACTAAACTGTGTCATTAGTTATTTTTTTATCTACATTTAATACTCCATGCAAGCGGCTAAAAATTGATGTGATGGAGAGAAAGTGAAAAAACTTGAAATTTTGAGGGAAACTAAACAAGGCCCCAGCCAACAATTTTGGAACGCATGGCAGACGACTTTGACATCCATCTCCTATGGACGATTCAGGGTCAAATCTCTCGAAAAGTGGATTTGTGCTGAGGGTGTGTTCACTTCCCATGCAAACCTAAAATATTTCCTCTTCTATCCATCACATCGAATCTTTAAATAAATGTAGGTAAAAAAGATAACTAATTGCATAGTTTGTCTGTAAATGTCGAGACGAGTCTTTTGAGCCTAATATTCCATGTTCAGACAAATTTTGCTAAATAACAACGAAAGGTGCTACAGTAACTTTTCACTCACTTTTCACCCACTAAACCACCCTGATCTTTTTATGAATGAATTCCGTAGCGAATGAATTTTCTGATTTTGCTAAGGCAGCCACAAGGTAGGTAGGTGTCGTCACTATATCCTTTTCTACAGCTACGCAAGAGCTGCTGTCAAAAGCAGCGAGCCGTATGCGTCAGAAATGAAATGACCGTGCTTTTCCTAGCGTCGAAACCACCACTAGACTCCAGTAGCCCATTAAGCGCAACGAAAAGAATACGCAGAATTTTCACGCTGGACGTGGACTGTGCGGTCGCTCACCTCGTCAAGCAGGATGTTGGAGGCCTTGAAGTCCCGGTAGATCACCGGCGTGTCCGCGTCGTGGAGGAAGGCGAGGCCCTTGGCCGCGCCGACGGCGATCTTCATCCTCCTCATCCATGGCATGGAGCCGTCGAGACCTGCACGAACGCAGTTGGCACGATGCTTCGTCAAACCAAGCTATTCTGATTAACCACTCTACTTAATTTCATCATTAACTGCTCACTTCTGAAGAAGCGTTGGTAAAACTACTCACTTCTGAAGAGGTGCTTCTCGAGGCTCTGGTTGCTCATGTACTCGTACACCAGCATCCGGTGCTCATCCTCGTAGCAGTACCCGACGAGCTTGACGAGGTTGTCGTGGCGGAGCTGGCCAAGGAAGAAGACCTCGGCGAGCCACTCGCGGTGGCCCTGCGTGCCGGGGCCGTCGAGGTCGAGGTACTTGACGGCCACCTGCTGCGCGTCCAGCCCTTTGCGCAGGCCGGCGTCGACGCGGCCCCTGTAGACGGGGCCGAACCCGCCGGACCCCAGGTAGTTGGCGCGGGAGAACCCGCCGGTGACGGCCCTGAGCTCGGCGTACGTGAAGGCGTGCAGGTTGGAGCCGGACAGCGTCAGGGACAGGTCCTCGGGCGTCAGCGTCCCCGCCGACGAGCTCAGGCTCGACAGCGACACCCGCGACGCTGATGAGGACGGCAGCAGAAGGAGCCGGTCCCTCGTGCGGCTGCGGCTGCGGCTGCCCCGCTGCCGTTGCGTTGACGGCCCGTCGTCGTCGCCCGAAACCGCGCCGCCGCTCACACAGCAGAGCAGTGACCTCCACGGCTGCGTCGTTGCAGACATCGCCGATCAAGTCCAGGAACCACCTACCGGAGGCAAATGCGCCTTGCTTAGTTGCTTTGCTTGGTCGCGGCTGTGGAGGGATCGGAGTCGGAGAAGAGAATCGGCCGGCCGGCGGCGAGAGGGAAGGGAAGGGAAGGTGTAGAACTATAGAGAAGAGAGCTGAGACAGCACAAGCGGCTAGTGGCGTATATATAGCGGCAGCGGCAGGGGCTGGTCGTCCAAGCGTGCGGCGTCCCAAGTCCTAACGGAACGGGGCGTCCCCCCTGCGTGTGCCTTGACCCTGTCGGAGGGCGCAGCACGGCAGCGGCGCGAAGCAAAACCACGGGGCCGGAAACGGCGTCAGAACCCGGGCAAAACCGCTGTTCGCTCGAACCTTTCTTCTCGAAGGAAGCAGAGTGGTTGAGTTGTTGGGCGCCCCGTCCCCTGCTTTTGGAATTTGGACCCTGCGGACAGACACCGGGACACGGACACGGACACGGGCTGGGTGAAATCTGCCGCCGCGGACGCCTCGTCGTCCGGCGGGTTCGGACGCTGCGACGATTACGCGACGCTGACAGGTGACCGCCACGTTTTCTTTTTCCCCTCGGCGTTACGTGACGCCGATGAGCAGGACGGGGGCGGCGGACCGGTACGTGACAAAGGCGTGAATGCGCGATCGCTAAAAAAGGTCTGTTTCTTACTTTCTTTACACGGGGGATCCGAGGTTGCTTATAACGAAATCACGCGTGGTACATGCCCGGGCATTTTTATTTACCCATGCCATGAGAAAGTAAAGTAAAATAAAAGCGAGTGCTCAGATCATGTGAGAAATCTGCACGAGTATATTTTATTTATACTCCGTACTAATGTTCAAGTAGCTTTCTTGCTGAGTGGGCCGAGGTTGCTATGACTAATCCTCTGTTTCGGCAGGGAATGTAGCTGTGCAAAGCCTAGAAGCTATAGCTAAGCTACGGATGCAAAGCAAAGCAAAGCAGGTGCCTGAAAACCGTTAGCTCTATCTAGCGGCTAGCGGCTAGCAACCCATCAGATTCCTGCAGAGATCTTCAACGCAATACCAGTTCCGGCGACTTCTTGCAGACGGCACACGACGATCCTTCCACCCTCTGTCTTCATGGACGACATCTCTCAGTAATGCTGTGCGGACAGGCAGGCAGAGGGTTGCACGTACGCTCTGATGAGCAGCCTGGCTGTCTGCAGTCGTCTGAGCCGTCCCCGGCTGGAATGTATCCACAGGATAAGATGCTTCAGGGCACCGTGTCTTCGGTTGCACTGGCACCTCAATTATGGTTGTTCGTGGAACACGACTGGGAGTCTTGGCAAAGATCGTGGCCTCGAGATTTAGCTGCTGGCTAACGGGGACTCAGCGTAGCTGTCGTGTTTATCGGTTTGGATTGGAATCTCTGAAACTGTTTTCCACGGGTAGACTTTGCTGTGTGGTGGAGTTGGAGTAGCTGCCTGTCCGTCTATTGGGGTTGGACTCAGGAGGCCACAGCTCACACGGTTGCGTTGCCGATAAAGAATGTAACCCTGTGGGGATCAGATTATTCCAACTCCATGACATGCCAATGAAGAAAATGGAGACCCTAGAGAATGTTCCCCGTGGTTCTCATCATCAGATTATTCTAGTAGCAGCTCCGATCCGTAATCCGTGCCATCCAGCATCTTGCACCGTAGGATTAGTCCTCGGTTTAGTTTACTACACGTACCGTCTGAATGAAGTCCGACTGCTTCTGGCTTCTGCTGCGAAGGGGAAAAGGAAAACGAAGCAACCGAGCTCGTTCTTAGGGGACAAGGAACAACGGTGTGACGGAAATGGAAGAAACACCTCTGATCCGTGACGAATGAATCAGTGTTGATTCTGATGATAAAAAAAAATGAACCAGTGTTGAACATTCTGCCGTGATGACGCATTGACGCCCATGCAGTTGAAGCATCAACGTTGGGTTTTCGACTTTCGAGTTCTTGTCAAATGAACTCCTCGCTATATTTTTTTCTCTCTCTCCGATCCCTCTCTTGTTTTTTAAGTAAGTGAGATGCGGAATCAGGAAAGTATCGATCTGGTGTGAGCTGACATGTTACCCTCTCTTTCGGGAAGTAGTTCAAACGTTATGTGCGCAATTGGGTGGTAAACAATACACCTACGCTGAGGGTGTTGTTTATCTTCCAAAATGCCCGAAATTGGAAAAGGAATAAAAATACATTGTGGGCCCTTGAGCTTGGTTCGAAATGCTTTTTAGGTATTTAAATTTCCAAAATGTGCATCTAAATTTTTGAACTTACTAATCAGATCAACAAAAAGTTAATCCACCTGCGTGGCATGCTTACTGCACAATAACAAGTCACAAAAATGTGGTGCCCACAGCCGGCCTCATCTCTCTCCCCTACCGGCATGTGGGCTCCACATATGAGTGCCATGTCATCACACAATCAACATGCCACACAGATGGCCTAACTTAAGTTATGGTAATTTGAATCTCACATGACATGACTAGTGTATGTATCTTCAAAGTTTGGGATCTAGACGACACCTTGAGCCATGTTCAAGGACAGGAGGTGTGTTTCACTCCTGAAAAATGGTTAAAACTCCATCGTTCCAAAAAGAATGCAATTTTTCGCTTCCCAAGGAGTCAAGCTATTTTAAGTATGACTAAATCTATAAAAAAGTATTACTCCCTTAATCCCAAATTGCAGGTCATTCTAATTTTTCTATATACATAGCTTTTACTATATATCAAAACATAATCTATATCTAGGTGCATAACAAAAAAAAATGTACCTAGAAAAAATAGAACATATTACAATTTGAATTAGAGAGAGTAACATTTATGGCACCAAATAAGTATCATAAGATTAATTATGTAATATATTTGTATAATAAACCTACTTAGAGACATAAATGTGGAGTCAAACTTATAGTTTGTCTGGTTTCAAGTTAGAATTATATTTTTTCGGATTGAAGGAGTATAGACTAGGGTAGGGTGTATTTGGTTCGAGCACTGGCACTGACAGA
Organism: Saccharum hybrid cultivar R570; assembly: GCA_038087645.1. NCBI lineage: Eukaryota > Viridiplantae > Streptophyta > Magnoliopsida > Poales > Poaceae > Saccharum > Saccharum hybrid cultivar. Next base: position 39,640,889 of record JAQSUU010000637.1, on the reverse strand, counting down.
CACTAGCTTACCCGGTCAATCAGCGCTCCAAACAGCCAAGCTCGGGCGGAGCAAATGGTCTTTGGATTAGGCTTAGCACCCCATAAAACCAAGCTCTTACTAGCAGTACATGTAATGTATCCAGGGTTTAAGATTGGTGTTTCAAATAGTATGCCTCTCCACGACCGAATTATTCGTCAACACATGCAAATTTTTGCTCCCGACGAAAGCATAAAAAATCAGCGACAAGGCAGTGGAATTCAAGATGCCCGAGGCGACCAGCAGCCGGCCGGCCGGCCACGGCCAGCCAGGTACCCAGGTCACAGCTCGCCCGGCCTAGGCGCACGCATTTTCTCGGGTGCTGCCCCCGGCGCCCCCTGCGCGCGCACGCACGCACGCAGGCAGATCCATTGTAACCTAACGGCAGGCAATCATGGGGATGGGGGGTCAGGCCCAGGCGGACCGCGCGCCGATCGGCATCGGGCGGCTCGAGAGCGGAGCGGAAAGCGACGCCACGCCGCCTCTGACCCCGACGCCCCATCCAGCAGGCGAACACGCATCCGCCTTCGTCTCCGCCCGCGCCTCGTGCTCTGGTGGGGTTTGCCGCGGAAAAACGTGCCGAAATGACCGTTGTTCGATGACCGCGACCCCGCATGTTTTCCGGTCCGGCCGGTGGCCTCGCCGCGCACACCATGCCACGTGCCCAACCCAAGTGGCTCGGCCACGACCAAATCCAACGCCCTGTTCGCTTGAGCTTTCAGCTGCTTATTTTCAGTCCGTCAGCAGTGTTTTTCTTTCACAACAAACTAGCCAACAGTACATTCAGCCGCTTTTTTTCAGCCAAGCGAACAGACTGCAAATTTACAGGCTTTTGGGAGCACCCATACTGGCACTAGTACTCACTCATGCATGCCACTGCTACAACATTCCCTTTTCAACCTTTCGAGAAACACAACATTCTTTTTAGATAATGGAAGAGGCACGTCTCTTGTAATTTGCACCGCACGAAATATACGCAGCCATTTCTGTCGCGCAGCTCGCAGTCGACGAGGAGAAATTCTGATAAGCCGTACGCCATCTAGCAAGCACGATAAAATGGCGGTAGCCGCGAGCTACGTATTTGGAGCCAGTGATGACTATCCGTCGACAACGAAGAGTACGTGTTGAAATACAGACATTGATACGTACACTAGTCTTATACTCCGTATATGAAAAACGTGGGAAATAAATAAAATGCTGATGCAACGAGACCGTGATGGCTAGGCTCTGTATGAAACTGCTCGTATGAATATGAATATATATAATGATTTTTTTAGAAAAGAGAATATATTAATATCCTAGCTTCTGCCTCGACCAATGAATATGAATATATATAATGATGATTGGGGTGCATGTATGCATGCACCGAATTGGCGTATTGATAAGGAAATTCCAATCTGGGACCTTCTCGATCGACTAGTGACGTACGGGGGCGATGATGATCGCCATGGCTTAGTAGCCTGCATGTAGCCAGCAGACAAAAATCCAAACTAGTAGTCGACGGAACGGCAGAGGTCCACGCGCCATTGTAGGGCTCGTTCTTGTGGATGGCGGTTTGCTGAGTTTCAAGGTGCGTTGCGTTGCTTGACCATCGATCGTGCTAATTCGATCCGTGATCATATCGTTCTTCCCAAGCGGAATTGAAATCATTGTCTCGCATTTTAATTAGTTTATATTTATGTGCGATCGAGATATTTTGCAAATCGATCGATGGCCGTCGTTCTGTAGCTGAGAGACAGCTCGTTGTTGTAGACTGTATGTACTCCCTCCGTTCGTCGTTGTAGGATTGGCATCTTATCCCTTAATATCTGTCGTTAGCATAGTGAGGAGGTCCCATGCATAGCTGTAGGATTTGACCACGTTATGCAGTGCCTGTCGCACTGCAGCATTTTATCCCTTCCTCTCGTACCACCAGGCGTAGCTCCGGCCAATTGAAATGCATAGCCAAATTAATGTGCTGCATGTGTAAACATGAAACAAGTTGATTTGATCTCTTTTTTTTCTGCTATAAAACAATGTTTATACGTGTGGCACATCTCCTTTTTTACGATGAGATGGGGCATAATGGCCTAGTCTCCAGCTAGTAAATGGTTGCTTTATAGGTCTACAACGACTAGCATTAAGGGACAGAGGGAGTACAGCACAACAAATGGGGCTTTATGATTCATATACGCCGTGACAATATATTACAGTAGCGATTAGACTTTATTCTGTTTTTATTTTACTATTTCCCAAGAAAAATCTTCTTTACGGCAATCGTCGCTTCATCCGTGCTGACTGACTTCACTGAATATTTTTTTTAAAAAAATCAGACTTCACTGAATAGGGACCGAGCGAGTCGTTCGTAGCCAAAAAGCATTGGCTTGTTGGAAATTCCATCCAGGCACTGTACGCGACGTTTCCATCAGCTTTGGGAATTTTGGGTGAAATGGACTAGGAGATTCGTGCGGCAATCACCAAACCTGAAAGTGGAAAGCCGGTTCGACAACTACCACAAGTGAGGAAGTTTACAGGGACTAACTAGGGTCCTGTGGAAATTTCCGCATCGTACAGTAGTGGCCCTTGGATAGTTAGATTGGATGGCACAAATCAGTGGTGCTGAAAAATCTGATAGAAAAATATTGATCTTTTTCACCACTATATCAATTAATTTGGTGAAAATTTGAGGTGATTTGAAAATGTAAGCACCCATGTCAAGTCAAAGGATAATCTGGATGGATAGGTTCCACAACAAAGACCTTAAGAGCAAGCCCATCACAGGCATATACGAACGTTAGTCTTAGCAAAAAGGTATCCTACATGTACAAGTAGAGCAATTGAAAATACCACCTCTCCGTAGTAGGTTATTCAGATCCGTGCAGCCTCACAACTCTCTCCCCTCTAGAGCATGTCATCTTTTTTCAATTGAAAAGCACTTTCTTTTGCTCACATCACATTCTTCGGTGGTTCTTCTATATTCTTCTATATTTTGTCAGTTGAAGCAGTTGTAACTTCTCTTAAGCTCTATGAGGACATCATCCATCTGCCTTTTTTTTTAAATTTGATCCTACATGGCCTGACGAAGCCACTGTCGAGCATGGAGCGTTGGGCATGGCCTAATGAACTGTGCCCAGTTTGCGTGGTGGCTTTCACAATTGCTATCTCTTTTATTTAACTTTATACAATACTATAAGTTAAGGGGTTTGTCTTATTGCGAAAGCAATGTCAAGTTACAAACACGTTATCAAGGATTCCAGGATTTTGCTTGCCTGTACGTTGACCTGGAACGAGGCCATCTAGTAGTAGAAAAGAATATGAAAGCAAATTGGCTTTAGGGATTTCCTTTTAAGTTTGAATCCACATGGAACTAGTTGGACGAACAATTCTGCAAGGTTAAAAGTTTCCAATACATTGACAGAAATCAGACTATAATAAGTCTATAACTAACCCCAATAACTCCATGTGAAAACAAAGACAAATCACCACTAGTTGAGGCATGCTGTAGACACATATATGTCACTTCCCACACCTTTGCTATTCTGAACTTTGAAGTTTGAAGATTGATGACTGCAACCTGAACCCATGTTTGATCATTTCCAAAGGCACATGTATAGCGATATGATAAATCTTTTGGTACATGGAAAAAGAATCCTATAGAAACACTAGTAATTCGTATGAAGTTGCGCATTCATCTCAGCACAAACCTATCATATGGTTTACCTGCTATTCTCCTGAAGTACAAGAAACCCAGATTTTTTTTTGTTTGCTTTAATTTGCATTCTACTGGTAGCTAATATTCGTGAACTGCAATTGACATTATTCATGCACACATCGCCGTCAACCTTTCTGATGATGTAGCAGAACTCATGTTGCAACACAAATATCTTTTTCATATCTAGAAGATGATCAGTACCTATCTGAACAGTAGTGAGAGTACAATAATTTCGCTTTGGCAGGAAGCCAAGAAGTGATGCTCTGCTAGTAACATTTCTTCCACTATTAGGACTAGCACATTGGGGACTAACTAATTAATTAACAAGTGTCATCATCGTCGCACATCACATCAATTAGCAAAGATATCTTGGGATCTCGACCATGCAAGTCATCACCGAAGAAAAATGCCAGGCCAAGAAAGATGGATCAGAGGTTCAAAAATCACGGTTAGGTGCTTCAGAATTCCGTGGCTGCGAAAGCAAATTCATCAATTTGAAAGGGAGTGGTGAGGACGGAAACTGAAACTTCTACTGTGCTTAGTAGAACAACACGAGAGATGCTAGGAGAGTAGGACTTCTCGACAAGCTTGGCCTAATGGTACCCCATGTAATATTTAACGAGACTGATTAGAGGTGACCTGCAAATATCTTGCAAACATTTTAATTTTGGATAGGAATCATTTGATGGAGACACCGGAATCCAATCCAGAATTCTTCTGGAATTAATATAGCATGCCGGCTCATGTTGGTCATTTTTGCAGCAAGCATTGTCCACTGTACAGTGTAAAATCTTTTGCATAATCACCGATGTAGATAAATTACTTCTTTTTCTTGCAGAATTCACCCTGCACTTTGAGCATTTTTAGAAAAGGGAATATATATTAAAAATATCCCAGCCTCTGTATCGACCGATGCATATAGCTATTTCTTATTACAGACACCAACACTACAACCCAATGCGAGAGCAGCTACCACAGACGCACACTAAAACGGCCTTGACCTGCCAAGATCCACGCACACACACCGCAACATTCAACTCACGCCACAATAGTGACGACCAACACTGATTGACAGGCACGGGATTCCAAAGCGACGCCTCCAAGGAGGGACGTGACGCCATTGGCGCCACCGTCGCCTGACCAGAAGGTTAAGGCATTACACCCAGGAACAGCGCGCTACACAAAGGGGAGAGAGCCGATCGATAGACGCTTCCAAGAAAGAATGCGGCACCCGAAGGCGTCACCGTCATCGGTCCCAGGGACACGGCTTTCGCCATGGCGCCTCACCCCCGTGTGCGGCACTGGCCAATGCCCATACTCACTGCGCCGGCCACCACCCATCAGCGAAGCCAACCTGGCCCTGCTGCCACCAACCAAACATTTGGCAACAACTGCCGGCCGGTAGATGTGGCCCCACGCAACACCGCCGCACATCGAGGTCACTGCAGACTGCCGCTGCTGGCTCTGGCGTCCGTCGTCGTCGTTGTTGGCCTCTGCCGATTGCGTCGGGCAGTCCCCGTCGGATCCACCCCGCCTTCGGAAGTCCAGCCAGCACGCCCTCGCCAGATCCCCGCGCGCCAACCCCGAACCATCAATGTGCGTCAATGAGACCAGATCTGACCGACGGAGATGGATTCGCCGTCCATGAGCCCAAATCCGAAGACCGAAGACCTCGACAACAAGCAACCACCTCCACCACCAATGATCCCTCCACGATGCACCGGATCCGGTCCTCGTCGCCGCTTAATCTGTGTCGCTACGCTGCTCTCCTCCAGACGCGCCAAGCCGCGGCATCGCCCCGGTCGCAACCTCGCAAGGCAACGCACCAAGGTCCGCCGCTGCAAGCGTCAGCCCGGGCTCTGGCCGACGCCACCACAGCCGCAGGGGCGGCCCAGCCGAGCACCACGCTGCCCTAGCTCGACCACATCCCGCCGGACCACGATCACCTGCGCCACCACTCCGCCGCTGCGCGAGAATATGTGACGAAAGAGGAAGAGCCTCGGAGATTGCCCGCACTGCCATTGAAGCACACCGCACAGACCCCCTTCGCCCACTAGTGCCAGCGGGTCCTGGAGAGAAGTGGATCTCTCCCAGGAGGACACGGGAACATCAACGAACACCGGAGGCTGCGGCTGTGGCTTCCTCCTGCGCCGCTGGGCCCGCTACGACCACTGTTGGCTGTGAGCCGGGTGAGGCGGCGCACCTCCTCCTCCGCGCCGAGGCCCGGAGCCATCAGCCCGCACCAGCAGCGCTAGCGCCGGCACCACGACGACCGCCCCGCCGCCAGCGCCATCAGCAGCGCCGCCGACGCCGCCGACGACTCCGCCTCCTCCTCCATTGGGTCGGCCCCCTGGAGCTCCCCTCCTCCGCCAACTCGCCAACCTCGCGCGCCAGGCCCCGCCGCCGCCATCCCAGCAAGCCACGCTAGCCTAGCCGGCAGTCCGCTCCGGCGGCGGCGCGGCGGAAGAGGGAAGGAAGGTTGGAGGCGGCGGCGGCTCGGGAGCCACCCGAGTCGCCTGCGTGGGGCGACGCGGGGGAAGCGCTGCTGTTTGTGTGTGTGATTTGGAGTTTTCCCAACTCAATGCTTTGCTTTAAATAAACATGATAAGTTGAGAGAAGTAGGAGATTATTACAAACATCCATTGTTCCTTTTCACCTTTTTATATTCGCATCCCTTTATAGCGCTAGTAAGTAGTTAGTCGTATCCTATATATATCAAGCAAAAGAAGAATTCGAGGGCCGATCGAGGCAATCGAACTCCGAATTGTTAGTAAGATCGTGATTCTCGAAACGCTAGCCCCGCGGATGTCTGGACAAAAGCGCTTGTCCGAACGCCCGTGCCACCTTCGTCACGCGCGCCCGTGGAAAAGCCCGCGCCTGCCGCTCCTTCCTCCTGCCCCCTCCTCTCTCTCCGCGATCACGAGTCCGGACACCCACGCGTCCACGACAAACAATGCGTCCGCCGCTCCTTCCCCTAGACCCCTCCTCTATCTCTGGGTGGGTGGGAACCAAGAGCCGGCATGAGGACGAGCATGCCTTCTCTGCATGATCCTAGGTGCGCTGCACGCCCCAACCGTCGGCCCACGTCTTGCCGCACCCCATCCCCCGGCGCCCAGACCATGCCCCACAGGACTCTCTACCTCTGAAACATGAAATACTTGGATGCAGCATAGGACTAAAGCAGATGGAACATTTCGAACATACAATTTGCAATATGTGTGTGAAACATATGCAACATCTAGATAAAACACTTGTTGCGACATGAAAATATTTATTGCAATATAAGACTGAAACAGCTGAAATATTTTGAACAAACTCTTACAAGACAGGTGTGAAACATATGCAATATCCAGATAAAAACACTTACAATATACGTATGAAACAGATGAAACATTTCGAACAAACGCTTGCAACATGCCTCTGAAACACTTGCAACATATGCAACATCCCGATCTACTTTTGCAACATCCATACGAAACACCTGCAACATACCTCTGAAATATCTGAAACATTTGAAACATACATTTGCAACATATGGGAGAAGAGGTTGGGGCCAATCGGTTGATTCCGGCCTTGGGGCGCGAGCACCACCAACACGAGCTGCACTCATGGGTGCCCTTGACTCGGCCAGAGACTGACCTGAGGCGCGCGATGGCACCACGAGCATCAGCAGAGGCGGCGCGGCGCGCCCAAAGGCGCAGGAGCGAGCGTTGCGAGTTGGCGCGCGGGGGGTGGGACTGCGAGAGCAAGGAGCGAGAGGCGTTGGTGGGCACGTGCGATGGGGCGTGTGCGGGAGATGGGTGCGGCGGCAAATGCGAAGTGGGGCGGACGGACGGTCACACGGCGCCGTAAAACGTGTGACGGGGTAGATATTTTTAAGAGAGAGACGCGAAAGACGTAAAGAGGAGGTAGGCTTGGTGGGGCCGCGCAGGCCCAAGAAAACAACGTTCGATCGGATGGACGGTCGCCCCTAAGCATTACCGTTCTGAAAATTAAGCACTACTCGAGGTAACGGCGTAACGCATGTCATAGCTGACATGTAGTCGAGCATTTTAATGCTACATCCATCAAGATCCACGAAAAATGCAGGCTTCAGGGAGATCGTGCAAGACACGCATAATTCTGACGCGGATTAGCCAAGTCTTTCCTTGCTTGTCAAGTATCCAACAGATTAGCCGCAACATAAAGGCCCTGTTCGGCAGGCTGTTTTTTAGCTTATAAGCCGGCTGTGGCTGTTTTGCTGTGAGAGAAAAACACTGTTCCACGGCTGATAAGCCGTGCTGATAAGCTCAGCCGAACAGGGGAAAATATATCCAGCAGAATTAATCTAAAAAAAGAAAATTTGTCTTTCGGTAGAGTTTCTTATAACCGTGAGTTGACAGCAGGGAGATTCGTTAAGAGGACATGGAAGTACGGATGGCGCGATGACGTAATCGCTGAAGAACTTGTAGTGTCAGCAACTCTGCATGTAAGACCGTGTTGCCTGTTTACAAGGGCCATATATACTAACATCATGCTTATGTGAGGGATGAGATAGCAAACTCTGATCTTCGACAAGATATGAACGAATCTGAAATCAACATAAATGCAGTCTTCTTTTTGTTCTTTGAAAAGTTCTTTCAACAAAAGAAGCACCGGAATTTCCGTGAACGAAAAAAAAACAGAGAGAGAGAGAGGCTCTTCGAAGTCAGCTATGGTTGATTTCAGTGGTTATTGCTTCGTCATGTGAACAGTAAACGAAAGTAGAATGAGGCATTTGGAGCTCCGAGGAATGTTCTGTGTCCCAATGTTCTTGTTTTGTCACCGGAATAGCACTTTAATAGCGATTTGGTCACCAACTGCACTGCACACAGTGCCCTAAAAGAAATGGATGTCTAGACCTAGCATCACGAAGCGAAAGTCGCCGTATCAAATTGCAAGTTTTAAACTACGAGCTTGGCAGCTTGCCGAAATAGTCAAACCAAATGGCCAAAGAGATCGGCTTTGTTGTTAACTTAAAGGCTGCTTGCTTTTGCCGCGGTTTCATCGGAGCATAGGCGGCCACGGTTTTCTCTTCTCGTGTGAACAGACGTGCGCCATGGAAAACCTGCCGAGAGGTGATTCGGATGGTCGGTTAGGTGAAACTGAAGCCTGGATTGAAAGCTGGAGGAGGAAATCAGGTGGCTAACAAAGCAGCGTGTTTATCTATCTGACAATTCTGTTTCATACTCGTGTAGTAGTAACTTGGATGCTTGCCGTGGCAAAACAACACAGATTCAAGATCCCACAGTGAACTCGGCTTGTGGCTGTAGGCTACTGACCGAAATATTTGCGCCATTCCACCAACAAAGCATCTTCTGCAATTGAAAAGCACAGCAGCATGCATACCGCCCTCACTCCGGCAGCCAGACACAATATGTTCTGGGTTCTGATTCCCAGCAGTCACACGTGCCCATAATCTGGCTGGCAGGTGGCAGCAAACGGGATTTCCTGATAAAAAAAAACTGCAGATTCATGGCAGCCGCTATATATATACGCCACTAGCCGCGCGTGCTGTCTCAGCTCTCTTCTAGCCGTCCTTCCCTTTCCTCTCGCCGCCGGCCGATTCTCTTCTCCGACTCCAATCCCTCTCCACAGCCGCTACCAATCAAAGCAACTAAGCAATCAAAGCGCATTTGCCTCCGATAGGTGGCTGCTGGAGTTGATCGATCGGCGTACCACGCGATGTCTGCGACGACGCAGCCATGGAGGTCGCTGCTCTGCTGCGTGAGCGGCGGCGGCGCGGTTTCGGGCGACGACGACGGGCCGTCGCCGAGTCAGCGTACAAGGGGCAGCCGCAGGAGGAGGGACCGGGAGCGGCTCCTGCTGCTGCCGTCCTCATCGGCGTCGCGGGTGTCGCTGTCGAGCCTCAGCTCGTCGGCGGGGACGCTGACGCCCGAGGACCTGTCCCTGACGCTGTCGGGCTCCAACCTGCACGCCTTCACGTACGCCGAGCTCAGGGCCGTCACGGGGGGCTTCTCCCGCGCCAACTACCTGGGATCCGGCGGGTTCGGCCCCGTCTACAGGGGCCGCGTCGACACCGGCCTGCGCAAAGGGCTGGACGCGCAGCAGGTGGCCGTCAAGTACCTCGACCTCGACGGCCCCGGCACGCAGGGACACCGCGAGTGGCTCGCCGAGGTCTTCTTCCTTGGCCAGCTCCGCCACGACAACCTCGTCAAGCTCGTCGGGTACTGCTACGAGGACGAGCACCGGATGCTGGTGTACGAGTACATGAGCAACCAAAGCCTCGAGAAGCACCTCTTCAGAAGTGAGTAGTTTTACCAACGCTTCTTCATTTGTTTCACGTGTGTCTGTCTCCAATCTCCATCGTTAACTTTTGCTAGTGGTACGGTGCGCAGTTAATGATGAAATTAAGTATGAAGTGGTTAGCCAAACAATTGGCGTCGTTTAATCATATTTATTCAGAATAGCTTTGGTTTGACGAAGCGTCGTGCTAACTGCGTGCGTGCGTGCAGGTGTCGACGGCTCCATGCCATGGATGAGGAGGATGAAGATCGCCGTCGGCGCGGCCAGGGGCCTCGCCTTCCTCCACGACGCGGACACGCCGGTGATCTACCGGGACTTCAAGGCCTCCAACATCCTGCTTGACGAGGTGAGTGACCGATCCACGTCCACCGTGAAAATTCTGCGTATTCTTTTCGTTGCGCTTGCACTGGAGTCTAGTGGTGGTTTCGACGCTAGGAAAAGCACGGTCATTTCATTTCTGACGCATACGGCTCGCTGCTTTTGACGGCAGCTCTTGCGTAGCTGTAGAAAAGGATATAGTGACGACACCTACCTACCTTGTGGCTGCCTTAGCAAAATCAGAAAATTCATTCGCTACGGAATTCATTCATAAAAAGCTCAGTACAAATCCACTTTTCGAGAGATTTGACCCTGAATCGTCCATAGGAGATGGATGTCAAAGTCGTCTGCCACGCGTTCCAAAATTGTTGGCTGGGTTCGATAGAAGACCAGCCCCGGCATGCATTATTGCAACTTGGAAGTTTCTTGGACGCCCAATTCCTATATATCAATCCCAGCTCATGCAGTCCACTACCCTAAATAATGGTTACAGGTATAATTAAAAAGAATCTGCACTGCATTATTTTTCTTGGCACCAAATCAAAGCACTAGTAGTAGCTTAAACAGCTTGATGCTGACAGTGATAGTCTGAGAGGGCCGGGGCGCTGTCTTAGCATCCAAGCATGCAGTACCTTGCTGTAATTGTCACCTATGAACGAATGCGATCTTCGCCTAACTCAATCTGGTTCTTTGGATTTTCAGGACTACAACACCAAGTTGTCGGACTTTGGGCTCGCCAAGGACGGGCCTCAGGGCGACGCGACCCATGTCACAACGCGTGTGATGGGGACGAACGGATACGCGGCGCCGGAGTACATCATGACGGGGCACCTGACTGCCAAGAGCGACGTCTATAGCTTCGGGGTAGTGCTCCTGGAGCTCCTGACGGGCCGACGGTCCGTCGACCGGGCTCGGCGGCCCAGGGAGCAGAGCCTGGTGGACTGGGCCAGGACCTACCTCAAGAAGCCCGACAAGCTCTACCGGGTCATGGACCCGGCCATGGAGTGCCAGTACTCGTGCCAAGGGGCGGAACGCGCAGCCATGGTGGCGTACAAGTGCCTGAGCCAGAACCCGAAGTCTAGGCCCACCATGAGGGAGGTGGTCTAGGCCCTGGAGCCCGTCCTGGACATGGACGACTACCTTCAGATCGGCCCGTTTGTGTTCACCGTCATCGTGGAAGACAACAACGACAGGAACAACGAGAGCGGAGGCAAGGTGGTTGACGTGACGATAGAGACGACGGTGGAGGAGAAGCAGCAGCACCAGAGCCACCAGGACTGGCACCGACAGAAGTTCCCCAACTCGGTGGTCCACGCTGACGTGGTGTTGCACCGGACCGGGATGGCGGCGAGCTCGGGCCGCGCATTAGCGCGCTGCGGCGGCACCGGAGGACGTCCGGCTACGTAAAGGAGAGAGGGACAGGCGCGGAGTTGCTCTCATGGAGGGGGTGTTTGGTTCAGGAGCTCCTAAATCTAATCCTATTTAGTCACTTTTTATTCAAATACTATGATTAAATGAGACTAAATGGGCTTTAGTCCTCTTTAGTAACTCTTAAGTGACTAAATGAAACTAAACCATTTAGGAGGGACTAAAGTTTAACAGCCCAAACCAAACACCCCTTAATTAGCATGGCAATTGGCACTTACTAGTGTTAGGAGAGAAGCAGCAAAAGGAGAGATTAATGTGTACATAATTAAGCTAGATCGTAGATGGTCGTGGCACAGAAGGACACATAGAACCATGCCGGATTGGTTTGGCTGCGAAATTTTTTTGTTCAATTTCTTGGTTCGTGTTAGTCATAATTGGTGTAACCACTGCCCATGGTGGCATAATTATATATACCTTTCCAATGGCATCACTTTTGTCATCTCGAGTTAATTGTGCAGCGAAATGGTCACTGAACAGGTATTGTGCAACTCAATGACCAAGGCGAATGAATTTAAAATAAAATAAAATAAAATAAAATAAAGTGGATTTGACCCTGAATCGTTCATACTTTTCAGAGGGAGGAAGTTTATTTGAGGCTAGAATTTTTCTGAAACTTCCTCCATCTGAGTTGTAGCAAGAACGAATTTTTAGCGAATTGAGTCTGAGATTTGACCCTGAATCGTTCATACTTTTCAGATGGAGGAAGTTTCATTTACAATAAAATAAAATTCTAGCCTCTGTAACTCGGTGGTACATAGTCATTACAGAATAATGAAGTATCAAAAAGAAAATAAGAAAGCAAGAATGGGATCTAATATATTCTAAGCAAAATATAGTCTTAGACTCCGGGTGGCATCCCCGTGACCAGAGTTCGAATCCTTGGTCAGACGAATTTTTGGTCGGCGGTGCGGAAAAATACCCCCTCACCTATCCCGTATCCCCAAAGCATAGGTAAAATGGACTGATCCTCTCACCGGGTAACGGGCCCCTTTGTGCAGGCGGGGCATGGGGTTCGGGGGTTTTCTTGGGCTAGGTGAGAAGTCCTCTACCTTAAGTTTTTTTTCTTAGACTCAAGATACAATTTAAAACCACATATCAATCTTCTTTTCATCTACTCCCTTCATTCCGAATTATAATTCGCTTTGATTTTTTTGATACATCTATTTTGCTATGCATCTAGATATAATAATTCGTCTAGATACAAAGCAAAATAGATGAACCAAAAAAGTAAAGTGACTTATAATTTAGAATGAAAGAAGTACAGAGAAAAAGCTTCATGTAGTTGCTTCTATTCTCTTGCACTATGAGAAATAGTCACAATTTATGGTTGAGTTTGTATTACGGACAAGAGGAGACGGGATGGTCTCATTTCGGAATAGTCCTAGTTGGCTACTACTTGGTTAGAGAGACGGGGCGTCCATATTTTTAGTTTGGTTCTGGGACCATCTATAACACCTATCCATAAATTATGTACTAGAACATCATTTTAAAACAAAAAGCTATTATCCACATTCAATGAGCATGGCTTTATAATTAGATGGTAATGTTAAGATTCAAATACAAACATTTTTGTGTATACAGTCATTGCCACCAGCACCTAATTAAGATCTGACATATCGAACCAATAGATACGGAGTACAAATTATGAAGCAATAACATATCTTCAATGTCTGATAGTGCAGATAACATGGTTTGTATCAACAATTCTCAGATGCCCGTACGTTCCTATTTAGCCATCCCATTGATTAAGCAGTGCAACCATCCTCTGTTGATTAGGTATCTTTGCCTGCACTGTAAACGGAAAAGGGTGTTAAGAGACACACTCAAACATGAAATGGATCATAGTACAGAATCAGATGGAAACTATGACATTCCTATTCTATCAGATCATGTTAACCTTAGATGAATTTGTTGGATAAAGATGCAAGGTAAAACATCAATGAATGATATATCAAACATATCAAAAAGCAGAAGAAATATGAAAGAGAGAAAACCAATATACTGGAAAACATTTTGTACTCTTGTATGAAGCAACAAAAATACATATCATGCGACTTTTTATACGTACATAAATTGCCCCATTTTAAGTACTTGACATACAAAAGCTGAACCAGGAACTTGTCTTAATTACCTGCGAAGTTGTTTCTCTTCAGTGAGATTTTCATCAATCTTAATTTTGCGTTCCATCAGTTGAGCAGCATAAAATCTTTTCAGCTTTTGTTATCTTTAACTTCCTTGTTGCAGTATTACTTTTCTTGAAGGAACCAACATTAAGACGGCAATAGTATTCTCCCTTGGGTTTGCTGCTGTACAGTAACTTCAGGCCCTATGCAATATTAAGATGTGCATATGCTTAACAAACAATTTTGTTTCTATGGTTTTCAGATCATGGCTGCAAGGTAATCTAAGCTACAGTGATTGCCAAAGTTAACTTAAACTATAGGTTCAAATTAGCATGCTAAAGTAAGCTAAGGAACATAATGAGATGAAGGTACTAATAGGCATAACATCTGTAGAGAAAGAAAATAGTACATTAGAGAACTATGAGTTTTTTTTTATCTTGTCTTATTCTCTTATCTCCCACCCTTCTCTCTCTTCAACCAGAAAGTATTACAAGCATCTGGAGCCATTAATATATTCTTAATGATCTACCAATAGTGAAGTATAGTGACAGGGATTAATCTTTTACCGGAGCTTGTAGTAGAGGATCACCTGCCTTTAGTTCAGATGCTACACTCAACTGAGCAGCCCTGCAAAAGAATCTGCAGCAACATCAGTGGTTGTTTGGGTGCAGTGGAGTGTGAACCCTGATGTTTCTTTTGCTCAGGGCGTGCTTCAACTCCAAATGCTTGAAGAACAAAATTGGAAAGACCGATCTCGTGAACTAAAGAGGAAGAACTTGACCAAAACACAACAGGGAAGGGATACAACATGTTACCTTACAGTGAAGATGCTAGTTAGTGATGTTGGAGACCATCCATCCCAATCTCCACGGGCTTGATCTCAAGGAGGGCATCAGAGTCTGCTCGCCGGCTATTACGCTACATCTACTCCCCACCTGGCTCGATGCAAGGCCAGCAACGTTTAGCACAGAAACAAGCCTCAATGGTAATTTAATTCTCTGAGAATCAGAAGGAAGATCTTCCTAGAATTAAGACAATAGCAGCTTAATCACATGAGCAAACCAATAATAATGAGATTGAATGAATATATATGCAAACAAAATCTAACCAATAAATTGAATCTACTCAGATTAGTTTATTGAAGTGCATAAAATTGAAAAGAATATCCAGAACCCATCCTACCATAATTGGACAACTGCATGCCGACATCAGCTCCCTGTCCACACCCCTCTCCCTAAAGGAACAAAAGAATTAAAAAAAGTTTTTTTTCCCGAAAACCAGAATTAAAAAAAAGATTTCAAAAGAACCATGGAAAAAGAAGTGATATTAGGGAAGGATGTTACTGCAGCATTGATGTGCATGAGCTCCCACAAGTTTTCCATCTTTTACGGGAGTTGGCAGAGGAAGCAATGGTACACTTGACGAAAACCTGTGTCAAAGACATTGTAGGGAGGCCGAAGTGCTCGACAGCCGCGGAGTCCTACACCAGACCTAGATAACCCTGCGAGACCAAATGTTACGATTGTTCAAACACAAACACTGAAACTTCATATGTTACGATTGTTCAAACACAAACACTGAAACCTCATATGTGACGATTGTTCAAACACAAACACTGAAAACCTTGTGACGACGAATAATAGAGCAGGATCCAACCTATGTGCGGACAAGTGGAAAGATGCACCCATGTATGTGGATGTCGCTGTACAGTAGGAAGACGGCACGCGCCCTCACCACCTTGAACCTCGAACAGTCGAGCGTGCTGACGACCGGATCCAGTGCCATTTGATACAGACAACTGTGGATCCGGCGGCCTTCTCCATGGATTTGGTCTCCTCGCATGATTTGAAGTGCTTTACCTGAATTTGATGGAAGTTCACACATCAAGTGAAACATACTAAACAGGTGTCGGCACTCCTGGAATATACAGAACAAATTACTCTCTAAGAAATGAAGTATATCCTAAAAGAAACATCCCTTCCTGGTGTGCTGTAGAAGCACAATGCACCACAATGCAAAACCAACCATTTCCCTACTGAAATACCTTAAACATCCCTTCAGGCGTGTCGACACGCCGAAGGGATCTTAGTTCTAGTAGCACAATAATTTAACATATGTGAGTGAGCATTTCAGTACTTTTAAGGTATTTCAGTAAGCATGTGCCAGTGAACAAATGGATTACTCAAAGTCTAAGACATGTCAAGCATAGGATGTGCTAATGAACAATTAGATTACTCAGAAATGTGAAGCAGTATAGAACTGAAAGATCAGTACTATCTGAAGTATCATCCTGAAAATTTCATTGTACTAAATGGTTTGCCTATATATAAAAAAATTATGGCGGACCACTGAACCGTGATGGGTTTGTAGTGTAGTGATCTAAAGCAATGTGCTTAGCGTACTTCAAGCAAAAATTCAAGTTGCCTGCTGCTTGGTACCAACAAGAAGCGACCTTGCCAATCAAATGACCCAAACAGGAGCTAGAGATAAACCTGTACATCTCAAATATGAGTGAGGTAATGCGTATATAATATTAATTTCTTTGCAACAGCTCTCAGAAATACTACTGGCATGCGACTTTAAAAAATACTGGCATTGCATTAGAAATTCTAGTCCACATAAATTGCTCTTCTACACTACAATCTCAAATAAACCATTGTAATCACACAAATAGGAAAACAAAAGTCCATACACGGATGAGAGGCTGAGCAAAAGCTACATGCCACCGCAGACACTTGAAATATATGTTATCATGAAGCTAACTGAAAGCAACTCAGACCTGAAGAGGCTCTTCCCAGAATCAATTAGATTATCAGATTTATCCATGTATACACACAAGCCTAACAGGAAATTGAAGAACTTCTGAACTTTTTGAAGTCTGAAATCTAGATATGTCAAACATGGAGTCCAAATAATTCACCCATTTAGCAGTTGCAGTCAACACAAATCCATGTCCACACATAACCATACCGCCTATTCTTCCACTAACTCGAATCTAGGAAACCCAACTGCTGTGAACAAGAGAAAGATAACAAAGTAAATGTGCCTTGTGCCCTTATTGCAGCTAAAATAGGGGCATCAGACTACAACCAAGCGAGGCCGTCGCAGGTGCCGATGTCTATGAAATATGGCTTCGGTGGGTTGCAGAGACTCACAAGAACATAATACAAGCTGAAAAAAAAAAAACAATCTTCCCTCTCCCAAAATGTTAAGCCATCATTGCTAATAAACGACATTGATGCTCCAAGAAGAATAGAGCAATGCACACAATAATCCATGGAGCAGAGCAATTGTGCACCATGAGAGGAAGGCACCGATGTAGATAGGCATCACTGTAGAGCAGTAAGATAGCTTGCCCCTCACCACTTCGAACTCGAGGGTGCTGACGGCCGGATCTGGCGCCAATCTCTACAGGCAACCCTGGATCTGGCCGGTCCCTCCATGGATTTGGCCAACTCTTATCTTGGATTCGGCCACAAATCCTTGTGAGCTAACGGCACCTTCATGCCATGGATCTGCATCGGAGGTCGGTCCGCCCTGGGTTGCCACCACACTGGAGCTCTCAGCGGTGCCCGAGCAACTCAGGCTCCATGCGGTGGAGAAACGTGGAATCAGAGAGAAGGGGAAAAAGGAGAAGGGAGGAAGAGAGCCATGGAGGGAAAGGAGACAAAGCTACCTCTCGTAGGAGGCGTGCACGCTAGCTGGGCGGAGGAACGCCGGTGGAGGAGGTGGAGGAGCGGCGACGGTGATACGCGAGCAACATCGGCGGCCGGGAGAAGAGAGAGAAATTAGAGAGACGAATGAGGAGGGGGGTTAGGGACTTAGGGTTCAAGATGGGTGGAGGGCCTCTTCACAAAATATCCAGGGGTTATGCGAAAAAGAAGGCAAGTCTCGAATTTCCTCTTCTTCGTGTCAAAATAAAAATTTACATCAAGGGTTCAAGTGAAAACAATCTCAACGTGGACACTATTTAGGGAGAAAGAACTGGACTGCGGGTTAGTTTCAAAATAACTTGAGGTCTTTTATGCAAAGTAGCCAGTGACGCGTGTCAGCCTGCGGACACCAATGCCTGGATTTCTCAGCAGGTTTTAATCAACCCCGATGGCTCAGCTCCCACATGGAATAAGCCCATACGTATAATATACCTCTTACGTCTTTAACACTCGCTAACGATTAGTATGGAGATTCTACATTTGGAAACGAAAATTATAACCTGATCAAACCCATTTTAAACAGTCAAGGTGATACTAATTCCACTAAAACAGGCTTCAAAAAAAAATTCCACTAAAACACAACACATAGGCCACAACCGGCCCAAACCAGAACAAATGGACCGGGATATGTCATTTGCTACAAATTTTCCAGGTGGCCAAGTCCGTTCAAGCTCCAAAGGCCCAAACCCCGCCCCTGCAGTCTACATCCCGGACGGCCGTACCTCGGTCCTCGGAGCCTCCAAGGTCACCGTCCTCCGGTCAACCTCCCCGGTTAAAAGTCTCTACTCTCTACCTTTGATTCAGCCTTCAGCAGCTCAGCAGGACGGGCGAGCGTGGCTTCTTCCAGTCTACAGAAATTTCTACACCTCCTTTTCTGTCCACTGAAATTCTCATGTGCAAAGGAAGATCATTCATTCATTCCTACCTGCACCATTGCAGAATCGTCTATCTGACGAACTAAGAGTCACCGTCACACACCAAATCCTGGATTTTCTACACTCCTTTACTGTCATTTTTCCAAGCCTTGAGTCATCACATATATTAAAATGAAACTGAAACTTAATATGAAAATGAAACTGACAGAACCTAGCAGCAGGGGCGGATCCAGCACCGGGGTGGGTGGGCTCGAGCCCCTGCTACCGCCGCTCGGACCATGGAGCCTCTCCTAAGCCCCCGCTATAAATTTGTACATATTCAAGCTTAGAAGGAGAGACTAGGGATGAAAGATTATGAGATAAGCCTCTCCTAACTTATTTTCTAGATCCGCCACTGCCTAGCAGTGTGCAGAACAATTTGCAATTACTAGCAGTAGTTGTCTAGTGATAAAATACGGCGCAAGTAGCATATGAAAATGAAACTGACAGAACCTAGCAGTGTACAGAAAATTTTGCAATGACTAGCAGTAGTTGTCTAGTGATGAAATATGAATACATGGGACATCGAAAGACCAACACGACACCAGCAGATTGGTGGAATCAGTCTGAGATGCAATTCATTTAAATGGACTAAACTACTGAAGTAACCGTCAGCGACTGCTCTAAAGAGTTTCACCAACTCAACTGAATGAGTCTCCGGCAGGCGGCTCAAGACTACTGTAAATCTTGTAGAGTAAGCTCTCTGCACATCTCTCTTAGCTCAGTTCTCTTCCATTCTATAAGAAAACTGAAGCCTGAGTGAAGAGAGCTGTAAGAAGATAGTAGCGCCTTCACATATGCATGCATGTCCCCCTATTGGTAAGTTCCTGAATCCGGCCACTCTTCCTTGCATGTTCACATATATACAAGTATAGATCACCTTCTTCTTTGTTTTCTTTTTTCATATAGAGTTATACTTCATCTTTGTTTTCTGTTTGGTTTACTGAATTGCCTCCTCTCTATCAAGCAAACAGATTTACAGTGCACTGACTCTGGTTCTGTTTCTGAAAAGCAAGACACACAGAGGATACTTTCAGAAAGCACGAAGCTATTGGCCCTGTTGGGCATGCTGTTTTTTGGCTTATAAACCGACTGTGGCTGATTTGTTGTGAGAGAAAAACACTGTTCCACGGTTGATAAGCCGTGCTGATAAGCTCAGCCGAACAGGGGGATTGGCTTTCGGTTTAGTCTTATTGAGCTGCTTACCATCTTTTGCTACATCTGACTACCAAGTAAGGCCTTATTTATATCTCTTTGCCGCATCAGATATACCTATTTTGCAGAAATTAGACAAATCAACAAACATATTTAAATGGGTTAAGTCCAATTTACAACCTCCAACTCTTACTAAAGTCCGGATTTCAACATCGAACTCCAAAACCGGATAACTTTGGTCCTCCAACTCTTGAAACCGTTCAATTTTCAACCTTGGGCTGGTTTCAAAAGCGGTTTTCCATTTTCGGGAGGCGCTAAAATTTTATATTATTTTTTAAGCATCTTAACGTCCTCAAATGAAAAAACTCAAAACTAGTATAAAAAGTATATTTATTTGACTCCATATAAAAATATATTAATTTTCTAATGCGGCAAGCACTAGTATGCGATTATTATGGTGCTGAAATTTTATATTATTTTTTGAACTTTTTAACGTCCTCAAATGGAAAAACTTAAAACTAGAAAGTTGTAAACCTCATCGAGATCTATAATTTTCGTATAAAAATCATCTTCATCCGACGTCTTATTCAAGAGTTATGATTTTTCGAAAGTTGATTTTTCAACTCTTCAACTTTCCGGGAGTGGCGTGACAAGACCTGACTTTCAAAAAATTATAACTCTTGAATAAGACGTCGGATGAAGATGATTTTTATACGAAAATTGTAGATCTCGATGAGGTCTACAACTTTCTAGTTTTAAGTTTTTTCCATTTGAGGACGTTAAGAAGTTCAAAAAAATAATATAAAATTTCAGCACCATAATAATCGCGTACTAGCGCTTGCCGCATTAGAAAATTAATATATTTTTTATATGAAGTCAAATGAATATACTTTTTATACTAAAGTTGTAGCTCTCAATAATAAGATCTACAACTTTGTAGTTTTGAGTTTTTTCATTGGAGGACGTTAAGATGCTTAAAAAACTAATATAAAATTTCAGCGTTTTCCGAAAATGGAAAACCGCTTTTAAAATCAGGCCAAGATTGAAAATTGAACGGTTTCAAGAGTTGGAGGGCCAAAGTTATCCGGTTTTAGAGTTTGAGGTTGAAATCTAGACTTTGACAAGAGTTGGATGTTGTAAATTGGACTTAACCCTATTTAAATTGTGAATTCGACTCTCAACACTGAAGTGTCTGTCGGTAAATGATGGGTCCATTTTTTTTTGTACAAGTGAGCAGCCATATGTTTCAGTTTAAAATTCCAGAAGAAATTCATAGGATAGATTCTGAAGCAAGAATGGTGCATATAAACTGTGTAATCCCTTCGCTTGATTACTGTTTTTTTCTTTCAAGGTAGATAAAACCACACATCTATGGAGCATTGGTAATTTTCTGTCAATCAGAAGATTTCACCAGTTTTTGTTCCTTTTTTTGAAAGAATTTTTACTCCCTTGCATCTACCTCACAAACCCGCAAGGAGAGATGCAGCAAAAGGAGAGATTAATGTGTACATAATTAAGCTAGATCCTAGATGGGTGCGGCACAGCAAGACACAGAAGACAGAACCATGCCGCTTTGGTTTAGTTGCGAAATTTTTTTGTTCAACTTTTTGGTTCGTGTTAGTCATAATTGGTGTAACTGCCCATCGTGACATAATTATATATACCTTGTCCAGTGACATCACATTTGTCATCTCGACTTAATTGTGCAGCGAATTGGTCACTGAACAGGTGTTGTGCAAAACTCTCAATAACCAAAGCGCGTTACTTTTTAGATGAAGTTTTCATTTAAAATAAAATAAAGTTCTCGCCTCTGTAACTCGGTGGTAATAGTCATTACAAAATAAAATAATGAAGTATCAAAAAGAAAATAAGAAAACAAGAATGTGATCTAGTATACTCTAATTAAGCTACATATATATAGTCTCAAACTCAAGATACAGCTTAAAACCACCAATCAATCTTCTTTTCATCTTCAGAGAGAAAGCTTGACGCAGTTGCTCCTATTCTCTTGCACTATGAGAGATGGTCAAAATTCATGGTTGAGTTTGGTTTATGGACAAGAGGAGACGAGATGATTCATCTCTGTTTTCTAGGATGGAACAGTACTAATTCGTTATTTGGTTGGAATGATGGGATCGTCCTTGTTTTTAATTTGGTTCAGAGTATATATATGAAAAGCGGGGTGATTGGAAAAATGACGTAAGTACTTGAAGCAAAAATCTCTAAAATGGAGAACAAACTCCTAGGAGCCGCTCCCTGGAGCCCGCACCCTCCCCGCCCCTCCCCTCCCACCGTTCCCCACCCTGCACCCGCCACACCCTCCCCTCCCCAGCAGCGTGTGGAAGCCGGCAAGCCCACCGTGCGGCCGGCCCCGCCCCCGCCCACTTCAGATCCACGGCGCCCCCTTACGGAGGCCTCCCCAATGGCACCAGCGGCAGATCCCGGCATCACGTCCACACCTTGTACGGGAGCCAGCTCTTGCAGCCACACGCCGCGTGGCCGCTCCCACCCCCGCCTACGACGCCCCCCGCGTCCGCTTCCCGGTCGATGGATCCCAGTGGCGCTGCCGCCTCCTAGCTGCGCGCGCACGTGGGCTGGCCCCGTCGGCAGGTGGAGCAGGTGTGGGCAACGGTGGACCTCCCCCACCCCCTCCGCTGGGGCCGAATGCCGCCACCATCGAGCTAGCCATGCCAGCTAGGCCCAAGTCCGGGCCTTCGGGGCCCGCCACGGCGTCAACGTGTAGGGTCGAGATGGCGGACTAGAGGGGGGGGTGAATAGTCCTTTCTAAAACTTAAACGCCTTGGCTAACCGAAACAAATGCGGAAATAAACTTATCGGTCTAGCCAAGACTACACCCCTCTATCTAAGTTCTCTAGCACCTTGCAAAGATCCTAATTAAGCAACTAAGGTGCTAAGCTTACCAAGAGCTCACCTAAACAATTCTAGAGCAAGGTCACACAAACCTATGCACTAGTACTTTGCCAACCGAGGGAGCTCCTACACAACTAGCGAAGCAAAAGCACAAAGCTCCTAAGCTCACTAGCAATGCTCAATAACAAGGCTACACAAGCCAAATTAGAGAGCGCAAATTACTTAGCTACACAAACTAAGCAATGTGACTAACAAAGTTACACAAACCGAATTAGCCACGCAAAGGGGATACTTCTAGCTACACAAGCAAGAAGACAACTAGCAAGCTACACAAGCAAACTAGTTACGAGAGCAACTACACAAGCACAAGTATATAAGAAAGTAAATACAAGCTTGTGTTGCACGTAGGCAAACCACCGAGAAGAGTAGACAATGTTGACACGGTGATTTTCTCCCGAGGTTCACTTGGTTGCCACCAAGCTACGTCCCCGTTGTGTCGACCAACACTTCGTGGTTCGGCGGCTAATCGGTCACACACCGAGCCTCTCAAAAGGCACCGCAAGAACCCACCATCAAGTGTGGTAGCTCAATGACACGCTCAACTAGAGTTGCTCTTCGCGATCCCCGCGGGGTGAGCACAATCTCCCTCACAAAGCTTCTCCGGAGCCTCGCACAATCTTCTTGCGAGCTTCGACGGAGCCACAAGCCACCAAGCCGTCTAGGAGGTGGCAACCTCCAAGAGTAACAAGCACCACCGGCTTGCAACACGATCACCTAGTGCCACACGATGCAATCTCTCAAAGCAACGCACTAGAATCGCTCTCTCACTCGATCCGATGAACACTATCAAGCATGAGTGAGTTAGAGGGCTCCCAAGCACTACCACACAAGTCACAAAGACTATAGTGTGCTCAGCTATCGGCCATGGCTGGCCACAACGTCTATTTATAACCCTACGGTCAAATAGAGCCGTTACCCCTTCACTGGGCAAAAATCGGGACGACCGGACGCGCCGGTCGAAACTGACCGGACGCGCCGGTCACACAACGGCTCTTTCACGAAACACTGACCGGACGCGCCGGTCGCAACGACCGGACGCACCGATCACGCAACGGCTAGTTTCGCGAAGCACTGACCGGACGCGCCGGTCGCAACGACCGGACGCGCCGGTCCCGTAACTGACCGGACGCGCTGGTCAAGTCTGAGTCGCGCACAACGAAACAATGACCGGACGCGCTGTTAGAACTGACCGGACGCCACAGTGCCAGCGTCCGGTGAGAGTCCAGTAAGCTCCCTGAACGACCGGACGCGTCCGGTCGACTGTGACCGGACGCGCCACGCGTCCGATCAACAAACTAAAAAACGCGCACACGCTGAACACTGACCGGACGCGTCTGGTCAAACACAGACCGCGTCCGGTGCAGCGTCCGGTCACTCCAGTGACCTCCGTTCGCCTCCGTTTCTTTTCCGACTTCCGGCGTAGTGGAAAAATAGACATTTCACTTCTCCAAAAAGCGCCGAATCCCGCCTCGCAAGCTCGGCGGGAGGGAGAGAGGAACCCAAACCCCTCTCTACCGCTTAAACTCTACCGCCTTCGCAAATGTGCCAACACCAACAAGTGATCACCACCTTGTGTACGTGTGTTAGCATTTTCACAATCATTTTACCGAAGGTGTTAACCACTCAACTTGCCACGCCACTCGATCCTAGCAACGATGCATAGTTAGATCACTCGAGTGGCACTAGATGACCGATATGCAAACAAGTTTGCCCCTCTTAATAGTACGGCCATCTATCCTAAACCCGGTCATCAACTTCTCTACACACCTATGACCGGTGAAATGGAAATGCCCTAGGTATACCTTTGCCTTGCGTATTCCATTCCAACTCCTCCGACGTTGATGCAACACATGCACCAATCAAATCACAAATGATATGATCCACTTCATATCATCATGTGACCTTGGTCCATCGATCTTGACCTCACTTGCTCTTCACCGTTGCGTCGGTCCATCGGCGCCAAGTCATGCTCAAGCTTCACCGTCACACGCGGTCCCTCACTCCAAAGCCTCTGACTTGCCCTTCACACTTGCAACCGGTCCGTCGAGCCAAGCCTCATCTTAATCTTTGCCACCTTGGTCACATGACTCCATGTCATGTCTCATATGCAATGAGCTCCTTCATGACACCATTACTTGTGGACTAATCCCTGTGTATCTCACATTAAACACAATTAGTCCACCTAAGGTTGTCACTCAATTACCAAAACCAAACAAGGACCTTTCAATCTCCCCCTTTTTGGTAATTGATGACAACTCTACAAAGATATGGAAATTAAGCTTTTTCAAGCTAGCACTTCACACAAGTGTAAATTGCTAACTTGTTTTGGATTTTAAGCTACTTATCCAACATTTAAGCTTTATATCAAGAATTGGATAAGCACCATAAAATCCGACTTGGTAGTGATAACTCCCCCTACATATGTGCTCAAAAGGTTTGGTTTCAAGCTTGCACATATGCATAAATATGAAATTTGTGAGAGGGTTAGCACTACTAAGTGATGCTAAGGTGTATAGAATAAACCTTTGTAGCTTGATACCAATTAGTAGCTTGATACCATTTGAAAATCACAAGTTTGCCATCATCCTTAGCATCATGAGTAGCTAGACATCAAAAAAAACACTAGAAACCCCGTGAGATCAACATTATAAGCATGGTTCTAGTTTTTGCATGATAATCATAAGTCTAGCTAACATCCTATGCATGCTAGTTATCAAATCATCATTCAAGTTCTATAACTAGCATACACCACACAAGCATGCATATTGAATTTAAGAACTTATGCAATGCAAGCAAGCACATGAATTATGCACATATCAAATGTAATCAATCAATGTTCATGAACTTGCTCCCCCTACTTGTGTGCTTTCTTTGTCCAAGAATTTTGATCCCCTTAAATTCTTCAATGTTGCTCCCTTTTTGTCCATATCCATGTCCAATATCATCTATCTCTCCCCAAAGCAATCTCTTCCTCAAAGGGAATCTTGCATATCTTTGTCCAATCTCTCCCCCTTTGTCATCAATTTCCATAAAAGGTGTGCTTCTCATTGATGTAAAGGCTAGCATTTGGGTAGATGGTTGAGACTTGAATCTTGCATTTTTTATGGACATTACCACATATGTTGGAATGACAAACTTTATGGTTGCTCTTGAGATTCCACATAGGATCTTTGACCTTGATACCAATCGGTGGGGCTCCTCCCCCTATGTCATAGCATGTGTCATTCACTTGAGATACCACTTGAAGATGAGGGTAGCATTTCTTGATTTGATCACTTAAAGTTGAGGATCACTTGTGAAACCATCGTCTTGCATGAATGATACCACGTGAATATATCATGAGTAGGAATGTGATACCATTTGAAAGAATTTTTTAGTATGGATCCACTTTGAAGGATTTGACAATAATATTCACTTCTTGAACATTTGTTATCTTCATGAGTACCACTTGTAAGATATCACTTGTAGATCATTATCTAGACACCACTTGTGAATACCACTTGGAAAATCAATTTGAGTCTAGATACCACTTGAAACAAACTAGATATCCATTTTCATTGTTGTCTTGTGCTTGTACTCTTATCATTATCATGAGCTTCTTGTATGACTTGAACTATGTTGATTTGCCTAAGATTCCATGTCCGGTTTGAACCAATGACAAGCTTCTTCACACCTCATGATAAGGGTTATCTTGCCAATGTTATACTTGTCACTTGTTAGCAATCCAAACTAGATCAAATACTTAGGTTCACTAGTCTCATGAACAAACTCATATACATACCATTAGATCAATTAATCAATCAAGCAATAGTGGTAGGTTATGAATTTAAAACTTTCATTTGTCATGCATGATCCTAATAAACATGTACTATATGCACTAACCGCATACTAGTAAGGAATGAGATGATCATACACATTACAATGATACCTTTGCTATGTTGGAGTAGAGGATAGTCATATAGATTCCAATTCATTACTCCAATAGCAATGTGAAGTCCAATTTATTGCTTGGTGAAGACCAATCATCATAGATAAATTCATTCTTCACCCATATGAAATGAAAACCACTAATGATCAAGTGCACTATCTTGTTGTGGTTGGCTTGCTTCATTATATCATCTTTGCTTGTATGAGAGAATCACTTAGAATATCAATTGAATTGCAATGACTAACTCTCTTTTGGGTGTTGCTTGCTCTTTAGATCAATCCTTTTGATTGCTTCAACTAAGCATCACAGGTTCCTCGGATCACCACTTCCATGTTAGCCTTCCAAGTCCCAAATTTGGTTTCACCTACACACGGCGGCAAGCCCCTCACTAGGGAGAAGTGACCTTTCTCCAAAGAACCACTCTTGATACTCACTTGAAATGATATAGTTTGATTGATCCAAATGATGAACTCAATCTTGATGAATAATCCTTGAATCTACATTTGAGTCCAACTCTTTCTACTTGTTTAAGTCCTTTTCTTTCTTCCAAATGATCTCTAATTATCACTAGAACTTAAACTTCACCTTCATCTTGAGTTTGATCTTGATCTTCCAATTTGAGTACCGAATATGTACACCAAGTACATTCCACAACCAAATGTTCTTGTACTCATTGCTTTTCATGCTTCTAGATCAAACCAAAAACAAACTTAGGTACCTCAACCACTTATAAACATGTTTCCAACTTGAGGACCTTTCAATCAAAGTGACTCTAGATTAATCCAATGATTGTCACTTTTCTGGCAAATTCTGTACCCTTCAAAGAATAATTCATATCTCCCAATGTATGAATCCAAATGCCATGAAATTTGGTGGAGATGTGCATTACAAAGTCATCTAGCAGCTGTAAAAATTTGAGCTTCATTTGACTTTTAGATTGCTACTAGATTTCAAATCTTCCACCACTGCTACATGCTAAAAACTGCTGCACTATAGCTGACAAGATGCACTCCAAAACCGAAGCATCTCTTATCCAATTCTCATGAAATTTCTACAGCATCTTCTTTCATAAGTGTAGAGCATGTATACCAAATTTCAAACCAATCCAAATAGATTTGATTACTCAAACATGGCTAAGATCACAGCTAGCTCAGATTTTAAATAATTTTCACCACTTGAGCTATTCTTCATCAAATGTGAATCAAACTTGAGATTAACTTGTTTGAACACTTTCACAAGATATATATCCATTCAATCCACTCACTAAATGTCATCTCATGAATTTATCCAACACAAACCAATCCAAACTTGATTACTAAGCATTTAATCCATTCAATCATCTCGTAGCAAGCAACATTGCACATTTTATCCAATTCAATCAACTCATATGCACCCAAATGAAATGATCAACAAGAGATATACCTTGGTTAGCTCATGATCATCCAATAGCAAGCTTTTACTCAAATAAATTGCAAGCCATCAAATAATTCCAATAAATCATCCACAACTTGATCATGACACTTGTATGTTGTAGCACTTTGGACTTCACTTATTTTGACTTGGCATTGGGATTGGATATGCATTGAGCTTCATAACTTGACTCAATATATGATGAACAAGATAAAACCAATTGAATCAAGCCTCCAATGCCGATGGTACCTACAAACAATCATCCACTCTTTGATGGTACCCAAACAAGTTTGGGTCCTCTCAAGTTAGGTGCAACATACTTAGGCATAGCCTTAGTATGAGTAGCGGGATGTTTTACAATTCCAACCAATGAGGTACCATTGCCATCCTTTATAAGCATATTAGTATTATCAATTGAAATAGGCTTAGAATTGTTACCTAGGGAACATGAATGAGCATTGTGTCCCCTTTCCCGGCATGAATAGCATCTTCTCTTTTGTTGAGTCTTTTCTTCCTTGCTCATGTGATGCTCTTCATTGCCTTGCCTCTCATAAGTTGCTTGATTCTTCTTTTCAAGCTTAGTAGGACACCCCGAGGCAAAGTGTCTCATATCTCCACACTTGAAGCACTTGATGTGAGCACAATCTCTTTTCTTGTCTTGATTCTTGCTCACTATCTTGGCATCTTGAATTTGCATTGGATGCCTTGCTCTACCACCCCTTCTTGTTTTCTTTTTCTTCTTCTTCATCAAGTCACCATCATCTCCATGGTTGATCTTGATTTGAGCATGGGGCTTTGCTTTTGGCTCAACTTGAGTCTTCTTGGTAGGGCAACACATGGCAATATGTCCCACTTCATGGCATCGGTAGCACATGAGTTGGGATAGCTTCTTTGCATCTTGCTTCTTCATAATGTTGCCCTTGCTCTTGTTGTAGCCAATACCACTCTTATCACCATATCTTCTTTGATTGGTCATGATATGCTCAATGGCGATTTTAGAGTTGTAACACCTCTCTAACTTGTTGCTCAAATTCTTCACTTCACTTTTGAGCTCATTGTTCTCCTTCAAAAGGTTAGTCTCACAAGACATAGAAGTAGAACAAGCAACTAATTATGAAGAACATGGCATATATAATAAATCATCACAAGAGGTGGATACATGCTTCTTGCCTACATCACAAGGGTTAGTCATATGTGATTGATCATTTGACCCAAATGATGAGCTCTCACTAGATTTGGTTTCTTCATTAGAAAGCTTCTTAGTGAGTAAAGCATGTTCTTGTACCAAGTTATCATGAGCAACACTAAGTTCCTCATGAGCCAATTTTAGCTCCTCATGTGAACAAGTAGTAATATAAAGTAGATGCTTTTGTTGTTCACATGTGGTTTTTAGAAATGAGTTTTCATTTCTCAATTTACTTGTTTTTGCCATCTCATTTCTTAGGGCATTTGAGAGTTTATATAGAAGCTCAAAATTTGGATCATCACAATCAACAACAAAACCAACAATAGATACCTTAGTGTCACCATGTGACATGGAACAATATGGTGATGTTGAAGAGCTTGTTGAAGCATCACTCTCATAGCCATCATCTTCACCATCAAGTGTGCATGGAGTAGAATCATTGCTTGCATCACTTGTGGCATTATCATCATTCTTGTCAAGTGATCTTGTGGCATGATCATCATCATCATCACTTGACATTGAGGTGGAGCAATCCTCCACAACCACCTCGTTGTGGTCATGCTCAACATCCTTATGTGCCTCCACCACTATGTGATCATCCTTCTTGAATTTTCCATCATCCCAAATTGAGGAGCCACAATAGTGATGCTTGAGCGCCGTCCACATGCTATGTGCACTTGAGAGACCCCTCACCTTGTCAAAAATCTCATCATTCAAAGCTTTGATTAGATAAAACTTAGCTTGTGCATCAAGTGTTCGGCAATCCTTTTGAGCTTGGGTATGGTTACCACACCCATCCAAGTCATGAGAAAAGCCAACAACTATGATCCACCAAAACTTAGGGCCAAGAGCACGAAAATGATCAAGCATGTGATTTTTCCATCGTGCATAGTGAGTGCCATCAAAAATGTGTTCCACACAATCATCTAGCCCATAAGCCGCCATCCTCTCGGGTCGGTGAAGACCGCAAATGAGAGACCCGGCTTCGATACCACTTGTAGGGTTGAGATGGCGGACTAGAGGGGGGGTGAATAGTCCTTTCTAAAACTTAAACGCCTTGGCTAACCGAAACAAATGCGGAAATAAACTTATCTGTCTAGCCAAGACTACACCCCTCTATCTAAGTTCTCTAGCACCTTGCAAAGATCCTAATTAAGCAACTAAGGTGCTAAGCTTACCAAGAGCTCACCTAAACAATTCTAGAGCAAGGTCACACAAACCTATGCACTAGTACTTTGCCAACCGAGGGAGCTCCTACACAACTAGCGAAGCAAAAGCACAAAGCTCCTAAGCTCACTAGCAATGCTCAATAACAAGGCTACACAAGCCAAATTAGAGAGCGCAAACTACTTAGCTACACAAACTAAGCAATGTGACTAACAAGGTTACACAAACCGAATTAGCCACGCAAAAGGGATACTTCTAGCTACACAAGCAAGAAGACAACTAGCAAGCTACACAAGCAAACTAGTTACGAGAGCAACTACACAAGCACAAGTATATAAGAAAGTAAATACAAGCTTGTGTTGCACGTAGGCAAACCACCGAGAAGAGTAGACAATGTTGACACGGTGATTTTCTCCCGAGGTTCACTTGGTTGCCACCAAGCTACGTCCCTGTTGTGTCGACCAACACTTCGTGGTTCGGCGGCTAATCGGTCACACACCGAGCCTCTCAAAAGGCACTGCAAGAACCCACCATCAAGTGTGGTAGCTCAATGACACGCTCAACTAGAGTTGCTCTTCGCGATCCCCGCAGGGTGAGCACAATCCCCCTCACAAAGCTTCTCCGGAGCCTCGCACAATCTTCTTGCGAGCTTCGACGGAGCCACAAGCCACCAAGCCGTCTAGGAGGTGGCAACCTCCAAGAGTAACAAGCACCACCGGCTTGCAACACGATCACCTAGTGCCACACGATGCAATCTCTCAAAGCAACGCACTAGAATCGCTCTCTCACTCGATCCGATGAACACTATCAAGCATGAGTGAGTTAGAGGGCTCCCAAGCACTACCACACAAGTCACAAAGACTATAGTGTGCTCAGCTACCGGCCATGGCTGGCCACAACGTCTATTTATAACCCCACGGTCAAATAGAGCCGTTACCCCTTCACTGGGCA
Source organism: Saccharum hybrid cultivar R570 (assembly GCA_038087645.1). Classification (NCBI taxonomy): domain Eukaryota; kingdom Viridiplantae; phylum Streptophyta; class Magnoliopsida; order Poales; family Poaceae; genus Saccharum; species Saccharum hybrid cultivar. Next base: position 39,609,671 of record JAQSUU010000637.1, on the reverse strand, counting down.
AAAATCGGGACGACCGGACGCGCCGGTCGAAACTGACCGGACGCGCCGGTCACACAACGGCTCTTTCACGAAACACTGACCGGACGCGCCGGTCGCAACGACCGGACGCACCGATCACGCAACGGCTAGTTTCGCGAAGCACTGACCGGACGCGCCGGTCGCAACGACCGGACGCGCCGGGATCGACCGGACGCGCCGGTCCCGTAACTGACCGGACGCGCTGGTCAAGTCTGAGTCGCGCACAACGAAACAATGACCGGACGCGCTGTTAGAACTGACCGGACGCCACAGTGCCAGCGTCCGGTGAGAGTCCAGTAAGCTCCCTGAACGACCGGACGCGTCCGGTCGACTGTGACCGGACGCGCCACGCGTCCGATCAACAAACTAAAAAACGCGCACACGCTGAACACTGACCGGACGCGTCTGGTCAAACACAGACCGCGTCCGGTGCAGCGTCCGGTCACTCCAGTGACCTCCGTTCGCCTCCGTTTCTTTTCCGACTTCCGGCGTAGTGGAAAAATAGACATTTCACTTCTCCAAAAAGCGCCGAATCCCGCCTCGCAAGCTCGGCGGGAGGGAGAGAGGAACCCAAACCCCTCTCTACCGCTTAAACTCTACCGCCTTCGCAAATGTGCCAACACCAACAAGTGATCACCACCTTGTGTACGTGTGTTAGCATTTTCACAATCATTTTACCGAAGGTGTTAACCACTCAACTTGCCACGCCACTCGATCCTAGCAACGATGCATAGTTAGATCACTCGAGTGGCACTAGATGACCGATATGCAAACAAGTTTGCCCCTCTTAATAGTACGGCCATCTATCCTAAACCCGGTCATCAACTTCTCTACACACCTATGACCGGTGAAATGGAAATGCCCTAGGTATACCTTTGCCTTGCGTATTCCATTCCAACTCCTCCGACGTTGATGCAACACATGCACCAATCAAATCACAAATGATATGATCCACTTCATATCATCATGTGACCTTGGTCCATCGATCTTGACCTCACTTGCTCTTCACCGTTGCGTCGGTCCATCGGCGCCAAGTCATGCTCAAGCTTCACCGTCACACGCGGTCCCTCACTCCAAAGCCTCTGACTTGCCCTTCACACTTGCAACCGGTCCGTCGAGCCAAGCCTCATCTTAATCTTTGCCACCTTGGTCACATGACTCCATGTCATGTCTCATATGCAATGAGCTCCTTCATGACACCATTACTTGTGGACTAATCCCTGTGTATCTCACATTAAACACAATTAGTCCACCTAAGGTTGTCACTCAATTACCAAAACCAAACAAGGACCTTTCACAACGGCCACCCCCAACTCCTCCTCACTCTAGCCGGTCGCGGCACCGTTCTTCCCAGGGTGCTCCTTAGGAGGGCACTCGAAGCACCGTCAGTGGACGAACAATGACGACCGCCCCACAACTTACCTAGATGTCAATCGTCGCCTGGCGAAGGCGAAGCCAGTCGCTACGTCCCCACGCGCTCCCAGACTCGTTTAGTCATGGTTTTGGGGCACGGCAAAGCGGACGCTGGACAATAGGGACCTGCGCGAAGGCGGAGGAAGTGCAGCCGGCCATGCCCCCAGCTAGTGCACCCTGCCTGTTCGGCCAGTGGATGGCCGCATCCCTGCCCACCAATGCCTCGGCCGCCGCGGAGGGATATCCGCCCCCAATATTGATGGGTGACGTGAGGTCCTCCCCCGATGGGTCGAGCCTCATTCAAAGCAGCTCCCGCAGGCCTAGAGGATCCTCGCAGAGCTTAGTGACAGGTGTTTCAATTGTTTGTCCTACTCACACCGAGTAGCGACTAGCCAGTTGCCACGACGTTGCCTCAGTTGCCACGGCTTTCGCCACCTCGCTTGGGATTGCAAGCGGCCCAGGTCTCTGCAACGACGGTGGCGAAGGGTGCCGGCCTCCTAGCACGCACCTTGCGGCAGTCCACCGAGCTCGGACATGGCCGCGCAGGGTGTTGTGGTGGGCACCGACGAAACCCAGCGACGACGGAGGAAGTCGGCGTGGGACACCAAATCCACTCCCTCTACTGCAGCACACTGCTCCTCCAAACCAGATCCGCTAGCGTTGCAACTGTGCGCGAGCGCGAGGTCTCCCACCTGGGTGGACCCAATGCTGGAGGAGCTCGACACCTTGCTCATCGTCACCTGGCCTGCAGGACCACAGCGCCTGGGAGCCCGCCTCCGGCGGGCGCCTCTCAAATTGTTGGAGCATTGACGGAGGCTTCCCACCGAACGATGGACTTGCCTCCATTGTCGCTAGTGTAGGGCAACCACAAGTCACGCCACCATGGGGGGGGCTCGGTGTCGTGGATGTCGAGGCACGCCCAAGCCACCAAGGCAAGGACGCAGCCACTCCTCCCCGGCCCATGAGCCCAGCGCTAGCCAGCGCCAACATCGGGGCAACTACCCTAGGAGACGCGGCAATCATGGCTACGATGGACGGTGTCAATCGCACTCCTTTACCTCAAACGACCTCGGCCGATAGACTCCTCAAGCGCTTCACTAAGCAAATCACAAAGAGGAGGTAGCCGCCACTCCTAGAGCTGCCTAGAGATGATATGGCCATCGACGGACGGGCACTGCCCTCGCTCCCCAAGCGAAGCAAGCGGATAGCGGTGCAAAGCACAGCTCATATCCCGATGTCCAAGCAAGGTGAGCACCTTGTCTTGAAGCGCTTGGGACTAACCAGCAGGATGTCCTTTCCGTCGACATCGGCCCTGAAGGCGTATGATGAAATCTTCAGTGGTGACCCCGGTAATATGCAGGCGCGACGTCGGCCCTAAAGGCGTATGATGAAATCTTCAGCGGTGACCCCGGTAATATGCAGGCGCTACGTGAGTTGTTCCTAGGGGACAGGGACATAGATGCACGCAAGCAGCACCGCTAGCCGGTCCCGCGACTCGGGTTGATCGGTGTCCAATGTTATAGCATAGCTTTCAGTACACTAGGCATGGTCCAAGCGATAAAGTACAACTCTCCTGACCACCTAGGGCGCCACTAAGACGTGTTGCATTAAATTTTTCTCCACCTTAATACAAATATGCACAAACATTTTACGTGATCGAGAAAAAAAAAACGGGATGATTCTTAGTACCATCTATAACACCTATACAAAAATTATGTGTGGCCCAACTCCCGCATGGAATGAGTCCACATACAAATAATATATCTCTTACAGTTTAACACTCGCTTCATGTAAGAGGATTAATGGAGATTCTATGCTTGAAAACGAGAAGGATTATAATCTGATTTTAAACAATCAAGGTGATACTAAATGCACTGAAACATAACACATACGCCACAACAGGTCCAAACCAGAACAAATGGGCCGGGATATGTCATGTTCTACAAAATTTTTCAGGTGGCCGAGTCCGTTCAAGGCCCAAGGCCACAAACCCCGCCCTTGCAGTGCTGCCTACGACATTCCCGGACGGTTCACGGTCGTACCTCGCCTCCAAGGTTACCGTCTTCCGGTCAAGCTCCCGCGGTCAAAAGTCCTACTCTCTACCGCTGATTCAGCCTACAGCAGGACCGGCGAGACCGCGAGGGTAGACTCTTCCAGTCTACAGAAATTTCTACACTCGTTTTCTGTCCACAGAAATTCTGCAGAATCGTCAATCCGACGAATGTGTGACGTTATATATATATACACACACACTCCCTGGTCCCTCCGTCTCCAAAAAAAATATGCAATTCTAAATTTAGGATAAAGCAAACTTTCTTACGTTTGACTAAGTATTTAGAACATAATATCATTATTTATGTCTCTAAATAAGTTTACTTTAAAACATATTTCATAATTAATCTAGTAATATTTATTTGAAATCATAAATGTTTGTATAATTTTTAATACAATTAGTTAAATTTAAAATCGTTTGACTTCTTAGAAAGTAAGAATTGCATGCCTTTTTAGAGGGAGGGAGTTCCTTACTCAAGGTGGATTTTACGATATATTTTTGATTCGTTTAGGGAGAGAGAGGGCGCAACTAGCGTATGAAAATGAAACTGACAACCTAGCAGTGTACAGAACAATTTGCAATTAGTGGCCGTAGTTGTCTAGTGGACCAGACAAAAATTAAATGGACTGAAGTACCCACCAGCGACTGCTATAAAGAATTTTACCAATTCAACTGAGGCCACGTGGAATGTTTGGACCCATACACGGAGCATTAAATGTAGATGAAAAAAACTAATTACACAGTTTAGTAGAAAACCACGAGACGAATCTTTTGAGCCTAATTAGTCCATAATTGGACACTAATTGACAAATACAAACGAAAGTGCTACAGTAGCCAAAGCCAAAAAATTTCGCGAACTAAACACACCCTGAAAGAATCTCTGGCATGCGGCTCAAGACAACTGTAAGGCCTTGTTTAGTTCGTGAAAGAAAAATTTTTGAGCATCACATCGGATGTTTTATGGGATGTCGGGAGGGGTTTTTGATACTAATTAAAAACTAATTACATAACTCGCTTGGAAACCGCGAGACGAATTTATTAAGCCTAATTAGCACATGTGTGTTACTGTAGCACTTAAGGCTAATCATGAACTAATTAGGCTTAAAAGATTCGTCTCGTGGTTTCTAACCAAACTATGCAATTAGTTTTTTTCGTTTACATTTAGTACTGCATGCATGTGTCCAAATATTCGATGTGATGGGGTGAAAATTTTTTGGGTGGAAACTAAACACCCTCTAAATCTTGTAGAGTACTCCCTCGTTCCTTTTTAACTGTCGTTCTCACTTCCCGAGAAATCAAATTTACTCAACTTTGACCAAATATATATTAAAAAACATTAATATTCATGATACCTATTTAGTGTCATCGATAGACCGTTAAATATATATTTATAATAAATTTATTTAGAGATACAAATATTGTTAATATTTTTGTACAAACCTGGGCACATTTAAGAAAGCTGGACTGGCACACACACATAGCGGCATTTATATAGGGACAGAGGGAGCAAGCTCTTTGCACATCTCTCTTAGCTCAGTTCTCTTCCATTCTATAAGACAACTGAAGCCTGAGTGAAGAGAGCTGTAAGAAGATAGAAGTGCCTTTACTAGACGCATGCATGTCCCCATATTGGTAAGTTCCTGAATCCTGACACTCTTCCATATATACAAGTATTGATCACCTTCTTCTTTGTTTTCTTTTTCATATAGAGTTATACTTCATCTTTGTTTTCTGATTGGTTCCTCGTTCCTCTATCAAGCAAACAAATTCAGAGTACACTGACAGTGCTTCTGTTTCTGAAAAGCAAAACACACAGAGGATACTTTCAGAAAGCATGAAGCTATTGACTTTCGGTTTAGTCTTATTGAGCTTCTTACAATCTTTTGCTACATCTGACTACCAAGGTAAGGTCTTTACTGATTTATATCTCTTTGCTACATCAGATATAATACTAATCAACAAACATACTTAAATTGTGAATTCGTCTCTGAACACTGAAGTGTCTATCGGTAAATGATGGGTCCATTTTTTTTTACAAGTGACCAGTCAAATGTTTCAGTTTAAAATTCTAGAAGAAATTCATAGGATAGATTCTGAAGCAAGAATGGTGTATATCAGTTGTGCAATCCCTTCGCTTGATTACTATTTTTTTCTTTCAAGGTAGATAAAACCACATCTATGGAGCATTGGTAATTTTCCGTCAATCAGAAGCATTTCACCAATTTTGGCTCCCTTCTTTAAAAAAGATTTTTTTTCTCCCTTACATCTACCTCACAAACCCGCAAATAAACTTTGTTTTATCCATAGTTACAGCATTGTATGAAATGAGGATGCAGCTCAATGATGATGGTGGTGTCCTAAAAGACTGGAAGGATAACCAAATGGCCCCCTGCAATTGGCCTTATGTTACTTGTCAAGACAACAAAGTTATCGCAATGTAAGCTCATGCTATTTAATAACTCACTGTCTGAACTGTGAACTTCCATCCATGCCCAAGTCAGTTAGGTCTAAACAAATTCGCATTCTAAAAAAATGTGATCCAACATAGGATGAATTTTTCATTAAGAAGAGAAAATATAGGCACCCAAGTTCAAGGCAAGAGAGGACATGAACCTGGGTGGTTGGGTGTATGACCACACCTCCCAACCAACCGGTTGAACTAGGCCCAATTATTAACCAAATTTAATTTGAATTCTTGCCTGTTAAGGTAGAGAAACCTCAATGGTTAGTAGGATGTGTGTAATTTCTTTGTTTTTTCTTCTTTTTCCTCTATGTAAAAACTTGTTGCTTTTATTATTAATACAATTCTAATCATTAGGGGAAATTCCTCCTTTGTTTTTGCAGAGAATTAGGGAAACCCCTTGTACCCCTTAGATCAAGTGACTTTACGTATAGCTTGCGTTATAAATCAATGTGTATAAAACACATATACATGTCTAATACACATCCGAAGTCAAAGCGGGAGAATCATGGACGCAGGACTAAACTTAAACTCAGTAATCAACTTACATGCAAGCCTTTGACCATAATACCTGTAGATTGGTGAGAGGATGGAACATGCAACACTTGGACTTGTCCAAAAAACACCTTTCACGAACAAAGTAGATGTCAATCCTCTCCTGGATCACTCCCCGTCATCTTCACACTTGGTGGGCATATCCTCCCTCGTACAAACATGGTTCGAGTGATGACTTACAAGCCCTGGAATGTACAACCATAGTGCACGCAAGTACCGGTAGCAAAGAGGTGTGCAAACCTCATTAAACTCTAGGCTAACATTAAAGCAAAGCGCTAATGCGACCTAAACGAGCTTAAGCACCAACTGATGCTTTTGTTAATTGCCCTAATCTTCTTTTATAAATCTAACAGTTTCATCCAGAACAAAAAACTATGTCCGAATGGATTGGTACTAACTGTTCATCACAGGAGAAGAGTTTTCATTTGGATACCACATAATTGATTTAAATGCTTTCATGCTTCTGCCATTACAAGTTTGTAATGCCATGCACTTCTCTTCACATATTTTCTTTCGTTTCTCATTTCTGTGTCTGCAGAACTTTGAGCTCAACAGACTTGGGTGGAATCTTGTCTCCAAGCATTGCAAAGATAACAACTCTACAACTTCTGTAAGCTCTCCTCCTAAATGAGGGTCAGTTATACATAAGCTTACTTTTCTATCTTTGACGGACATATTTTCTGATTTTTTTTTCATATTATGGATTCAGGTTATTAGATGGGAATGTCATAAGCGGTAGAATTCCTGAGGAGCTGGGGAACCTATCAAGTTTGACAACTTTAAATCTAGGAAGAAATTTATTTAATGGCTCCATACCTGACTCTCTTGGTCGACTCCTAAAACTTCAAAACCTGTAAGTCAGCCCATAACACATGTTATCAAGGTTGGTCAATAAATCTAACAATTTGATAATCTGAACAGGGATCTAAGCGAAAATACATTGGTAGGGACAATTCCAATCTCTCTCTCAAATCTTTCATCACTGAACAATATGTAAGTTGGCTTTCCATGCTGATAAAACCAATAGACTTGACATGTGTCATCGATTCAACATTTTTATACTTACTGCTATTTTATTTGTTCAAACATGTCAATAATTGGTCCACTATCTTATATTATATACTCCCTCCATTTTTAAATATATTATGTTTTTTCATTGAAAAAATATTTTTAAATATATTATGTTTTGGGACTGAACTAATTAGCTTGTTCTCAACGTTATATCACTACCAAAATGGTGGAGTTCTCCTAGTGTTTTTAAGTAGTAATAGAACACTACCACTAGTCATAGCACATGTGAATCTCACTAGGAGGCATTTAGTAGGAAAATTTTATACTAAATTTTGAATGCTAAAACATTAGGAGAAGCCTACCTTACTAGGAGAAGTCTAAAATTCTGGTTGTGTATATTTAACTCACTTTTTTTTTGCAGAAATCTATCAGACAACCGTCTTAGTGGTGAAATACCAGAACAACTGCTCCAGGTTGCTCAATACAAGTATGCCAAATCTGCAATGCAGCAGACCGTGGAATATGTTAACTACTTTAAATTTATTTAGTTAAGTGTAATGTTCTATTTCTTTTCAGCTATACAGGTAACCACTTGAACTGTAGCCGACAATCAACTCCATGTGAAAAACGCACAGCTAAGACAGGTAAGTCACTAACAACTTCTCAGTCCATATACATAATTGTAAGTTTCTTTTCTGTTAAAATATGTACTCACCTAAAGACAAAGTACCACAAAATCTGATCGGCCTTCCCGAAATGTGTGTTTGTTTTGTTGAATTCATTGAACAAAACACAATAGTTGGGACAAGTATTTCAGATGTTTGCCTGTACTTCTGAAACACTAGAAAAAATGCCATCTCATGACATTCATGGCTTCTCATCATGTCAGGGCCTAAAGCTAAAAGTAGTGTTTGGATCTTGGTTGTTGTTTCTACTCTACTTGGAGTTACTTTGTGCATCATCTTTTGCTTTGGACCAATCATGTTCAGAAGCCTCAGCAAAGGTCAGATATGGAATTTTGTGCTACTTAGTACTTGCGGCTTCATCTACTTATCACGTTTTTGTTGGTAGTTTGTGACTAATGGACTACATCAACTGCTGATATAGGCAAACAGAGAGTAAGGGATGATAGATCAAATGTGATTGTGCACCAAGATGTAGAGCTAGTATGGGGAACAGAAGGGAACAATCCAGAATTCACATTTTTCAATTATTCACAAGTTTTGGATGCTACAAATGACTTCTCGGTAGAAAATAAACTTGGACAAGGTGGCTTCGGTCCTGTTTACAAGGTAGTTGACCTTGGTTGATTATTTTTAACATCTCTAGAAAACATGCACGAATGCACACAAATAGAGAAATTAACATTCTGCATGATAGAAGACTGATGATCTTGCACATCGTAGTTTCCATTGACTTGAGTTTAGAGAAAAAAAATTCTTTTCCACAGGGCCGGCTTCCTGATGGGTTGGAGATAGCAGTTAAAAGACTTGCTTCGCATTCTATGCAAGGTTTCACAGAGTTCAGAAATGAAGTCCAACTCATAGCAAAACTCCAGCACAGAAATTTGGTTAGGTTGTTGGGATATTGCTCCCATGGGGAGGAAAAAATGTTGGTCTACGAATATCTGAAGAATAAAAGCTTAGATTTCTTCATATTCGGTATAACTGTTTCAACAATTAGCCAGTCCATTCTGTGCACTGCTTCTAAACTCTGTAGATGTTTTCTCTATTGTGTTTATGTTTAATTGATGTGCAGATGAAAAAAGAAGGACCTTACTAAATTGGGATAAACGACTTATGATAATCGAAGGGATTGCACAAGGACTTTTGTATTTGCATAAACACTCTCGGTTACGGGTTATACATAGAGATGTCAAAGCAAGCAATATTCTCTTGGACTATGAAATGAATCCTAAGATTTCTGATTTTGGGATGGCAAAAATGTTTAGCTCAAATGATAATGAAGGAAACACAGAAAGGGTTGTTGGGACATAGTAAGCTCTTTTTCGGCTCCATTCTAATGATGTTATTTGCTAGCAAAATATAGCAACTCTAGTACAAAAATTGGTTCTGTTATGTTGTATTAATTACATGTGTGCCCTTGCAGTGGTTACATGGCTCCAGAGTATGCTTCCGAAGGCCTTTTCTCAGCAAAATCTGATGTATTTAGCTTCGGTGTGCTAATTCTTGAGATTATCACTGGAGAAAGAAATTCAGGTTTCTATTACCATGGAAACTTCCTAAACCTACTTGGATACGTGAGTCTAGTTCATATTCACATGTGCAAATTTATTTTGGCTGCATTATTACTTATGTAGTTACATATTCTACGATGAAAATTCCCATAGGCATGGCAGCTATGGAAAGAGCAAAGATGGCCTGAACTTGTGGATATATCATTGGCTACGAATGGTTGTACACGAGAGATGATGAGGTGCATCAACATTGCGTTGCTATGTGTGCAAGAGAATGCGATTGATAGGCCTACCACGTCAGACGTAGTTGCAATGCTAGGCAGTGAGAACATGGCCCTGCCTGAGCCCAAGCACCCAGGATATTTCCACGCAAGGGTAGCAAAGGAAGAAGCGTCCACAATTGCAGAGACATACAGTATCAATGATGCGACTATGTCTAGCACACATGGTAGATAATATTGTAATAACTTTGTTTATATGGATTTTCATGAGTATGTTTGACACTATTTGTGCTAACTTGAAACATGAGTAAATTGTAAACTATTTTTGTTGCATCTCACTTTTTCCAAATAGAACTCTAGGACTAGGGTGGTTGTTGCTTCCTCCATTGCTTGTCAAGTGAATTGATGGATTCAACCGTGAATTTTTATGACAACGAAGCGGTGATCCTTTTGTCTAAAACTAAGATAAGAAACTGATGACACTCGCCAACAATCTGTATTGTCCTAAAATGCAAATTATCACATGGTATCACTCTTAGATAATCCAATCCGTGTATATATCTATATTCATAGTGTTGGGACAAGCGTTCCGAACAGGTTGGAGAGGTGGAGGCTCCTTGGTGTGGAGAAGGTCTACCGACGAAGGCCCGATCGGAGAAGGCTAGCGATGAAGGCCCGGCCAGAGAAGGCTAACGATGACGGCCTGACCGGAGAAGGCTCCGACGAAGGCCCGGTCAGAGAAGGCTGGCGACAAAGGCCCGGCCGGAGAAGGCTCCGACGAAGGCCCGACCGAAGAAGGCTACGACGAAGGCTCGGCCGTAGAAGGCTCCGACGAAGGCCCAGCCGAAGAAAGCTGGTGACGAAGGCTACAACATGCAAGGGGGGAGAGTGAGGCGGTGGCTAGGGTTTGCAAAAAAATAGTGGGAGAGGAGAGAGCCCCCTTCCCTCATTTTCTTGGCATTATATAGGCAAGCAAAAATTTATAAGCGACCCCCTGGTAGGGGTGGGTTTTACATGCCACTCCAATGACACTAGTTGGGCCTCTTCTAGGGGACTTGGCCCATATGAATATGGAATGTCCCAACAATAGCCCCTCATCTACTAGGTTGTGGCTGATACTACATGACCTAGTAGATGCTCATACTAGAAGAGGCACAATACAACTCGAACCTTGGTTGCGAGGATTGCCCTTCGCAAACCACACGTGCATGCCTCACTAAAAACTCCATCCCAAAAACCCTGTGGGAAAAAAGGGCATGGAGAAAAGAGCACATGCATGACTCAAACTTATACATGTTCTAATCCCCGAGTCTTCAAGCCCCAAGTGCCTTCATCTTTCGGATGTCTTCATCTTCGGGCTTTGGCTCCTTCTGCTCGATGTGCAGGTCTTCATCTCTAGGACCTTCTCGATGCGTGGGTCTTCATCTCCATCTTCTTGGGGTGCAAGTCTTTGTCTCCTAGGCCTTCGCCTCTGGCATCTTCATGATGTGTAGGCCTTCGTCTCTGAGGTCTTCTTGATGCGTAAGCCTTCATTTTTGGTATCTTCTCAACACGCATGTCTTCGTCTCCTAGACCTTCATGGCAGGAGCTTTACTTGATGATGTGTCTTCCCTTCAGAGATGGATGTAGCTATCATGGTTGGAGTAGTCGATGTAGTTGAAGTAATTGTGGTCAAAGGTTGCTATGATGCCTACATTCTTCGCTCGCGAGCACCGGGCAAAAAGACTTCGTGCCCCGGAATGGCTGGTCCTTCTGGTGTTATCCCCTAGCCCCTCTTGGTCGGTGCTCATGACTGAATCCTCCGCTGCTCTTGGTGTGGTCGATGTGGTCGTACTAGTTGAAGTAGATGTTCAGACCCAAGTTGCTGATGTAGTCACCAACGAAGGTTTTGTAGAACTTGGTGTCAAAGGAGTTGATGTGGCCCTTCGAACTTGGCATTGTAGGCAAGTCATTATAGCGTTGATGTTGAAGGTGTCGACGGACGCTCTTGAGCTATTGTAGTGGTTGAAGATGATGGCAAAGCCCCTGTTGCCAAAGTGGTTAACGAAGGTGTGTCGTTGTTGGTATATTTAACGCACACAGATAAATCCGCAAGCGCACAGATACCATTGTAGCTTTCACCCAAAAGTATTTCAAGTATCGTATCCACATGGAAACGTGTGAGAGTAACTACGTCTAACTTAACCTGAAGTAGCAACAAGACTTAAGATAATAGGAGTATAAAGGAGATCACAAAGGTCTTCTAGTTCTAACTTTGGTAAGCTAGGTTTTATATTGTTCAACTAGGGATATTACTAAGGGAAACACAAGCAGAGTATAATTCCTATAGTAACTAAATCCTGCTAGGCCTACAAATGGGAGGTGGACTACAGAGGATTCAACGAGGCTATAAAAGTCACCCTCGCGAGCTACCACCTATCCAGAATGTAGGGTACATTCACAAGTAACCCGGTCTAAGCACCATGCTTACACCTACAATTACTACTTTAACCTAGAGCGTCCTATAGATTAAAGCACTCAAAGAGTTGTGAACCTGATGAGTAATATAAACACGATGCTTACTTGAATTAGAAGTTGATTACCAAAGAATCCTCAGAAGCAAGCTCAAGTAGAACTTGATTATGCCAGGGTACAAGCCGTAGAGAGAGCACCGATAGGCCGGCACTTCCACCAAACTCTTCACTCACTCTCTATCTCTCTGTTTCTAATACAAGACTAGATCCTATAGAGGACTAATCTTCTCTTGATAGCTAGCTCTAATCCTGATGAGGAGAATATGAATTAGGGTTTTAGGATGGCTCTAGGGAGGACGGTATAGGGCTGTACATATAGGGGGTAGCATCAATTTTGGACCCTCGGATCAAACCAACTTGAATAAACAGTGTAGATGTGATCCTTAAGGCGATGGGAAACCGACGTAGCAAGGAGGGGCTGACCCGTGGGTCCCATAGGCCGGCCGGCCTGCAAGTGGGGCCGGCCGACCCCCCATGTCAGCCTCTCGTGGTCATCTTCGGTGGAGAGTCCTCTGGTGTCCTCTAGAACCTTCTAGAGTTGTTTACGCCGTGGTTAAGCGCGGTTTACTTTGATGAATAGGTCCACCTTGACGGTTTTCTGGATAAACCCTGCTGAAAACACAGATTCACCAAAACTTATGGAATTTATTAGTTTAAACCCTTATACCTATGTTTGTTGATGGAATTAAGTATATATGCAGGTTATATTTGTTGGCGATCCTTAACTCATACTTTTTACCGCCACCTTCTATATAAAAACCACACCAAACTTAGTGGGCCAAAAGAGAAGCACATTACAAAAGGAACACTCACTCTTCATTTCGGCCCAAGCAAAGCAAGGAGAAAAGAAGCTATATGTCCTGTCCTTCTACATGATAATCGTCTGAGGTTGTGCAATGTGTTTGTGGGAGATCTCAAATGAGTGTTCGTTATGTATGAGAGATCTCCCCCACACTTATTTTTGTACCTGTCTTTATTCAAACAAAAAGAAAACAAAGGTGGAAACAAACATGGGCTCTACCGATTTGAACATCAGGGAGCCTAAGTCATTTTATTATAATTATTACTACTATTACTATTGTTATAATTATTATTATTATTGTTTATTCATTACTTTATTTATAAATATTATTATTTTTTATTTTATTTGTTCACCCAACTTTTTTTAGCATTACTCAGGCATGGCTAAGATAAAGATGCAGCGAAAGCATAGCCTTGATTTATCTCCATCATAAATTACTTCCACTGGTTATAACAATAATTGCTCTAGTTCATCAATCAAAATTAAACACCATGTCTAAGTTTGTTTAAAGGAGACCATATTAACCTAAGCACCATGCTTAATTTAAAAAGGCCTATAGATGTACTTATATGATCTGTATAGGAGTACACCTAAACCAGAGCATTTGACATAACACAAGAAGCATGACTTATATTTTCATGGTGACAAATGTGAGTAAAGGTGTTGGTGAACGTAAATTGACCTTTGCATACCTGGGTGTACTTACCGACAACGGATGTGGATGGAGGCTTTTGAAGCTACTGTGTCGGTGGCTTGATGGCACTGCCCAGGTGAACCACAAGGCTAGGCCACACACACGACATGGTGTGTAACACCCTAGGTGTTTAGCTTCCACATTTGCACTTACATTTCATAAGCATGAGTATCATTCATATCATTTATGCATTGTTTGACTTGAAACATGAGTATGCAATATACTCAAATTTGCTTGTTTCAGAATTGATTGCTTACGAAATATGGTTGGTGCAACATGTAGATGCAACATGAGTTTCTCATACATTGAAACATGGCAATATTGTTAGTGTAACATGACAAGCTTGAGCTTTGCAACAAAGTCATGAAACATGTGCAACATGGTTTTGAAACAAATGAAGTAGCTTGCTTGTTTTGTTTGTTTCAACTTATGTGATTCTTAGAAGTTGGTGTAACACATGGGTAGGATGGTTAATTATGTCCTAATATACCTTAACTACACTTAAGACAATTAGTGGAGCACTGTTCATGTTAACCAAATTGACTAAATTGTCCTCTAAGTGAAGTTTGACCATATGATGACCTACAGAGCACTTTTGTTTGACTATTTAAAAAGTCTAGTCTAGAGATCTTGCATGGATGTGCACCCGTAAACAAAGTTGTAGAAAATTTGTTATGGAACAAAAGTTGTTTTAGGGTCATCTCATGAAAATGGTTGGAACATGCTCAAACAGGGCCCACAAGTTGGTTTTAGCATGCTGTTCAGCACTTAGCCAAATTTGTTAAGTCCTAACTGTGATGCAGTTGCAAAGTGACCACCTTTGGAGCATTGTAACTCGCAAACTAGGCCGAACCAGTTCAAGCTCCAGTTGACAATCTTGTAGACCTCATGTCACTCTACACTTTTGCTAATTACGGCTCACACCAGATCGGCCTGGATTAGGAGCAATAGGACGTCAAAGTTTCCCTGTCAGTCGCTCCTATCGGGCTTTGATTCAGAACTTTCAGACACCGTCGTGGCCGACTGATGCTAGACTTCGGCCGCCGTGTGGCTCGCCCGCACGTGCATGGAGCGCCATGGCATCACCCTCGCCTGTGTGAAGAGGGGAAAAACCACGCCCATGCTGCCCTTTGCCTCATTCCATTCCGCCCTCTCTCGTTCTCTCAGAGTGGAGAACCGAGCCACCATTGTCGCCGCCCGCTCTGACGAGCTCATGCGCACTCACCACCGCACCCCCACCTGCCAAACTGCGTCCGCGGCTTCGCCTTGAGCTCCTCTACCTCCTTGCCCTCTCTGCACAGCGAGCCGCACTGGGGTAAGGCCGCATTGCTTGCTCCTCCACCGCGGCTACCTCACCGGAGCTCCTCCGCGCAAGCGCTCGCCGTGGTCCCGCTCACTCAGGCGTCTAGAGCACCGTAGGGTTGCCTAGGTAGAGT
Source organism: Saccharum hybrid cultivar R570 (assembly GCA_038087645.1). Taxonomy (NCBI): domain Eukaryota; kingdom Viridiplantae; phylum Streptophyta; class Magnoliopsida; order Poales; family Poaceae; genus Saccharum; species Saccharum hybrid cultivar. The sequence goes on along the minus strand of JAQSUU010000637.1, from coordinate 39,594,297 downwards.
CGTTGTCGCACCGTGGTGCTCGTGCGCTGCTGGCCGAGCCTTGTCTTGGGCGGACCTGGCCGGCGCGCCACCGTGTAGCTCCGTCCGGCCGCCATGGTCGCCGGTGAGGTAGCTCCGGTGAGCCCGAGGCTGCATGAGCTAGGTCTGTCGATGTGGGGTGGCGATTTGTACACGTTGGTGACCTCGCCGTCGGTCACTGGCTCACCAGCGACGAGTTTCGCCGTCGTCCCTCCCCCCTTGTCTCTGTCTCTCTAGCCGATGGGCCCCGAGTGTCAGCAGGCGGGAGCGGGCGGGATACTGTTAGTGGCCCACGCCGGTTTACTGGGCCAGCCCAGTAGCTGGGTGAAAGTTTGTTTAGGGCTTCGTTTTTGTTTTGTTTTATTCTTTTTTTTCATAGATTTGATGCTAGATTCAAAATTTCATATCTCCAGAATGGTAGATCCAAATGACGTGATTCTAATTTTGTGGTGTTCCTAGTAAAGTCCAGTTTTTATTAAAAATATAAAATATGCTATGTTCTGTTATGGAAATTGAAGCTTTAAATTATCTTTTTTATTCATAAAGAATTAGGAGGAAATTGTATCTACTATTGTATAGCTCCAAATGACTTGAAATTTTTATGTGGTGTTTTTTATGCATTGAATGGCTTGTAGTTTAAATTTCATCAATTTTGGATAATGTACGGTGGAGTTATATATTTATCTTGTTTGCTTGGGTGGATCTTGTGGGAATTTTCATGATTTACCTGTAGATCCAGTAAGGGTGACATTTGGTGAATATTATTCTCATGATAGGAGGAACCCAAGAAAAATATGAAATCTATTGTTTGATACTTTTCAATAGGGTTTCTTAATTATGCAAAAATCAACCTTTCTGTCTGTTATTTTTGGTATAGGAAAATATACTTACTCAAATACTCTAAAAATTTTATGATAGCCTTCTGAATGTATGTGGTAGCCACTATAATTTTTATAGAATTAATTGTGTAGTTTTGGTATGGGTTCCTTTATTCACCTAATTATCTAAATAAATTAATAAAGGGCATTAAAGAAATGATTTAGATGTTGGCACCATATTTTCTGGTATTCTTTTGGTAGGACTCATAATTTGGATAACTTGGTTTAGTTCAAATATGCTTTTGCTACATCACTAAATAATTAATTTAGTGAATCTGCCAATTCTGGACAGATTTTGGGATGTTGTTAGTTACTCTATGTAAATGATGTTTTCATGTCTTATGGTCTTTAGCAAAGTTATTGTGAATTTCATTATCTAGTTGCTATTAAATTTTGGTGGCTTTTGATCTTATGGTTTGGAAGTTATAGCTGTTCAAAGTTGGTTCTCAGTTTTGGTTGCTCTCTGTTTGCACAGAACAGATTCTATGTTTGCTTTAATTTGACCAAGTAAACTTTGGAATCATGCTTTGATGTTTTTAAATGAATTGTGGAAAATTTCATAAGCTTTCCATAATGTCCTCTTGCAAGTCAATTAGATTTGTAGAACTCCTGTTGTGATCGATTTAATAAACTGCTCATTTCTATGTTTAACCCGAAGCTTTCAGATTAAGTGTGTCTTTACTATACTTAAACATGTTGGGATGTTTTAGGAGTTGAAATTAATTAAGGTGAGTTTAGGTGCAGGTATTAGGCCTTTAACTGAGGATGAACACCTTTATCTTAGGTTGTGCAAGTTAGGTGAGTAATCTTGCTCTTTAGAAGAAAAAATAGAGACATGTTCTAAAGTGATTTGAATAAAGCGTTACACCTACTCTGTCAACGAATGTCTTGTAATGTTTTGTTAATGATTGTCATCCCTCCATCATAAGCATTATGTCACTCTTATGCTTCCTTGTATTCATCTTCTGCATATGCATGCAATAGATGTACCGGAGGGCGTGACGTTGCTGGAGTTCGACAGGACGAGCCAGGAAGCTCCCAAAGTGCAGCAGTCCAAACCCGAAGCTCAGGACGTGCAGCTCACAGTTGAGGAACTAGGAGACGTGGTGGTTGAGTGCCCAGATCACAAACCATGCAACTTTATTAAAGGCAAGCCCCGGAGCATTATAAGCCTCTTAATTTCTGAAATACCATTAAGTATTATGTTATATCTATTGTTGCATTAAGTGGTAGGTGTTGAATAAAAACACTTGTTGTATTGATATGCAATCCTTGTCCAGATACTACTACCTGAATCTTATGTAGCTCAGGATTGAGTAGAATGCTTAGCCCTGCTTTAAGCGGTAGAAGTCAGGTGATTTTCTGTCACCTGCGAGCTATAGGAATATACATGTGGCACGGTTGGCTATATTTGCTATCGTGGAAAGGAACCTGGTTTAATTTAAATAAAGACCGGACGGAGGCTTGCCGGTTTGCAGTGACTCCGTCTGTGTCGATTAAGGACCGATTCTTGGAGCCTTTCCTATTCACGTTGAACGCATGCCTCTCTCTTAGTTGGCCGGGTCTGGAGACCGACCACGAAGCCGAGTAGCTCAACTTAGGCTGGGCTCCGATAAGTATAAAGTTTGCCTCGGAAGGGAACCGTAGGCGTGAGTCTAAGGGTATATGATTTAAAAGTCCTGATTGTCCTGGCAGAAGGGTAATCCCTGAGAGTGCTGGCGTTGACTGAACCCGTGAATTTGGTTTTGGAGTTGTACTAAAGGTGACCCACGGCTGCTCTTAGAAAATATGCCAGGGTGAGAGTTAGGAATACCCTCTCAGCTGAGTTGTAATTCGATTCAAGTCACCGTCTCTCACCGGTTAGTAAGAACTTGACGGGAGTATCTCCAAAGTAGATACACTAAATAAATTGATGGTTCAAGAATGATAATATGATGATGGCCTGATTATACCTGCTATGGTTAATATTATTTGCTCCTCATAAGTGAGTGCTCTAGTACAGGTGCTAATATAGTTAACAGGTAAATGATGATGAACTTGATTCTAAGTTTAAATTGATCTCTTATACTCATAAGCTCATTTATGCAAATGTGTCAAGCTAGCCCACCTTATAAAGCCTTGCATGATCCTTGATGTCCTTTATTTTTAGTTTTTGACGAGTAAGTCTAGCTGAGTACCTTCTCGTACTCAGGGTTTATTTCTCACCTGTTGCAGATGACCTGTTCTATTCTGGGTGCTGCAAGTACTGCCTCCTCCCGACCGGAGATGAGGATTAGATCGTCGAGCATGATCTCTGCTAGTTATCCTATCTAAGATGCTTTTGTGGGACATGACTACTATCTGGCAATGTATTTAAACTTATGAAGTTATGTATCGAACTATGTTACTTCCGTGAAACAAACTTGGTTTATAATATTTTATTTTGAACTCCGATGGATGTAATTCGTATGCTACTTGTGAAATGTTGTAACAGATGATGTGTCGTGTTGAATCACATGATCTTGGTTTGTATGTCGAAAGTTGTTTGAAATCCTTTGAGATTTCCGGACTACCGGGATGACGGGAGCTTAAGTACAGGAATTTGATCACTGTGGTGATTGTTTTTGTACTTACGTTCTTGTAATTTGGTCGGTTCTGTTACACAGTGTGTATGGGCCATGGGCCTTGATGGTAGTAGCAAAGGCTTGGAGGTGAGCCCTTCTTACTTGTAGAAGCAATGCTGGGTGGAGTCAGGTAGCACATTGATATTTATCTTCAGATATGTAGGGACAGCCTGCTCCTTCTCTCTCCTCTCTAATTTTCTTTTCTTCTTTTTTCACACCTTTTTTAACATACTTTTATTTTATTTTTCTCTTTTTTCATTTCTTTTATTTTCTTTTTTTAGCAAGGTAGAGCTAACATCTTTTTTCTTTTTAACCAAGATGGCCTTATGGTGAGATTCTCACCATCATCCCCACACTTGAACTTTTGTGTGAAAGTCAAGTATGCAAAGTCCAGACTAATTTAGAGTGTGTCTCACCACTAAGGGACATCAAGATGTTTATGTGATGCAGCTCTTATGTCCTTGAGCATTGCATGCCCCTTTGTTCTTCTTGGTCTCTACCTGAAAATGGTTAGTGATATGAATACCCGAAGGTACATACTTACTTGATAACATGTCCTTGCTTTTATTGATTAGGGAAAAAAATGTGTTGTGTTCTTGTTTTTTATGATAACCTGGGGTATCTCCTGGCAGTGCTTAGTTTATGGTCATAAGCTTGACCTGCCAAAACTAGGATGGAGCTTGTAGCCAGAAGCTATGATTGGCTTCGATGGTGGTGGCTCGTCCTAAGGGGAATTTTTTAACAAAGGATTTTTATAGGAAAAACAAATAACAAGATATTTTTTCTGATACATATTTTCTAAAATGAGAATTGATGACAAAAGAGTTTTTATTATTCAGAAAATATATTTTTATGTTATTGTTTTATTATTATTTTTTGATAGGGATTTTCTAGGAAAATGTTGAATATGTTAATTTTGAAAAATTATTATCAAGGTTTTTTTAGATAAGAGTTTCAATAACTAGAAAGTGGATATTTAAAATTTTGAAAATTTTGGTGCATGTGCAAAAATTTGAACATGCAATTTTAAAATATAATTGAATTTTTTTTTTCGAATGGTAGGCTTCATGAGAAGATAAGAAACAAAAAGGAGTAACATATGTTTTTTTCTTTTGAAGATAAAACACAAGGATACACGAGTGAACTAAGTTCGGAGACAATTATGACAACCGTTCCCCGGCAACGGCGCCAGAAATGCTTGTTGGCGTTTCTTAGCATCATCACTAGAATTGGTGTATCCTAGCAATGCCATCAAGAGACGCCAGTTGGTATTCTGTAATGTTTACAGAACAAGTCCGCAAACGTACGGAAATACTGTTGTACCATTTCACCCGAAAGTATTCAGGGTATCCTATTTCCACGAGGAGCGGATGTGTAAAAGGTCTATGAGCTAGTTCACCTACGGTAGCAAGAAGATAGCTCAGGTAGCAAGGTTTTCTAAGGATAGAGACCCTACACTAAGGTAGCTTCACGACAATCTACTTACTTCGTGTACCGGCTTATACCTGGTCTGCCAGCTACCTCCGGCTTATGGCTCTACACCACACACGGACGTGGGGGATTACAAGGAACGGACAGAGCTATCACCACCTGCCGCCTACCACCTCAACCGTACATGTATGAGGCAAACGAAGGTAGCCTCTAGCCTAGATACCATGTCTAAGCTGTCGACTGCTACTCTAGCGTGAATTCAAAGGTTACCTGTCAAGCGAGGCCCTTCTACTAGAGCATCCGCCACGGGGACGGACGACGAACCCACAAGTAAATAGTAACAAAACTAACTTAAAGTAAGAGCTCACCAGCATAGAAGAACACGTACCTTTATACTCCAAGTGGTACTAGATCCGTCGAGGCACAAGCGAGAGGGAGCTGGCATCCTCAGCACTCCTTCCGCTAAGTGTACAGAGGCCCCAGGTACACTAGTGGAGGTGGCCGACAACTTCGGTACTCTCCATCTCTCTCTCTCTCACTCCCTACTATATAGCTAGAGCTAGGATAGGAGTGATGCTCTTCTCTTCTTGCCACATGGTGTTCTCTTGTGTTGTGTATGCTGAATGATGGATTGTGAGGAGAGGGTGGCTCCTTTTATAGGTGGAGAGGAGGGGATGTTCCATGGAATATTCTCTTGATCCCCTCATGAAAGCTCCAAACCGACTATAAGGTACATTGAACCTAGTCATCCACCCTGCACCGACGTTGAGCATGTCGGTATGTGTCATCAGGCCAAGGTTGGGCTCGAGGGAGGCCACCAGGGGTGCGTCCGCTCCCTGAGCGCGCCCGCGCCCTAGGTGGGCCACCTTGAGTCCAATTTCATTAGGCTACTTCGTGTTATCTCCTAGACTTGGCCCATGATTGGTATCCGCGGAGTTGGGTTGGTTTGGTCTCGGTATGGGCTTCCTCTTCACTTGTTTGGCCTTGGATTCTTCTTATGATTGGGCCTCTTTCTATTCCCCTTGAATGGATTTGTGTTTATGCTTTCTCGGTTGCGCATTTTGACTCTTTTTATATGTATTTCAGATATGTGTCCTACAAATGCACAACTTACCAAAACTCATAAAATTCGTTAGTATGAATCCTATTTACTAAGTTTTGGTATTTATTTTCATATAAAGTTGGCAGTTAAAGTATGCAATAAGGACTGCCAACATCCCCCGACCCGTAGAATGATCAAAGTTACCTAGGTTGGTATTACCTTACAGATGTCTATCAATTAATTTGCACTAGCTATTTGATATCCATGGAACTTTTCTAATAATCTGAATGTATGAAAACTGTGTAGTACCATTACCGGCAAGAGCGAGGAAGCCGAGGCCTCGAACTTGTAAAATTATGCTTAACAAAATGAGCAAATCACTAGGAGGAGTGAGGATGCGCATCTCTGTTGCCGAGGGGAACAGAAGGCCACATGATCTAGTGCAAGCTTTCAAGTTTGCCTCAGAAGCAGGTGTAGTAGTTAGAGTAAAGTACCAATTTTGATGCATTGGAAACAATACAAGGGGAAGAGGCCCGGCGCCGTCTATTGAAAAAGATTTGTGGAGAGGCTAAATGTATGTATGGGTATCCCCTCTTGATATTCAACACTACTTTGAGCAACTTTAATGGATTTACTTTTCATTCATACTACTGTGTGTAGGGAAAGCTGCGTGTTAATGATGCTCACTCACCAACAAAAGAAGCTTGCCGAAATGTAATGCAGTCTGCGGTACGGCAAGAACGCTACAAGTTGAAGAGAAAATACTTCAATGGCGTCCCTGCTAATCAGATCCGTATGACCTCTCCTGTCTCATCCATGAACGATGCACAGTGGTGTGAACTTATCAAGATTTGGTCTAGTGCTAAGAACAAGGTGTGTGAACCCATTAATTTCCTGTCTAGTCTTGCTATAGTCTATTTGTGCTGCAGTCTAACACAAATGAAGCTATAGGAAACATCTGAGAAGAACAAGCGAAACCGTGCAATAGTGAAGTACCACCATGCTACAGGATCTCGCTCCTATGTTGTCCAGATGTAAAAATTTATAAGTGATGGTTGTGTTTTATAGTTACTCTTACCTTTGTATAAATATAAACCAAAACTCATGTGCAATGTGAACAGAAGGAGAACAAGAGGGAGGCAGCAGAACACGATCAAGGACTTGAAGAAGAAAATGGTCCACCTGATGAAGATGTTAATGCTATGGAAGTCTTTAGGGACTTCCATACCAGTAGAAAAAAGGGTCTGAGCGATGCTGCAAGAGCAGCAGTTGTAAGTACCTTATTTTGCTTCCTTTGAAATCTACTAAAGCCATTGCCATAAAAGAAAGAAACGTAGCAGGAGCCTAGTGTTATGAAAATCTACTAAAATCTACTAAAGCTTATGTAATCTCTATCAGCAGTGGGCTGAGAAAGACCTATGCATTACTTGTTATGAATCAATCTCTTGGGTTTTCAATTGAAATCCTCTTACACTATCTGTAACCTAATGTTTTACTGATTGAATTTCGTAGGAAGCTATAAAAACTATACAAGCAGAACCTGTTACTGATGGGCAGCAGCCAATTACTAGTGCTAATGTTGTTTACAAGGTCCTCTGCGTCTACCAGGGTAAGGCCCCCTCCTAGAGAAGCGGCAATAACCTTTTTTTTGAAAAATACTAGTATCCAGACAAGCTCCACCACAACAAAGATATTGGCGGAGAGAATGCTTCGGGAATAGCTTGCTACTAAACAGGAAAGTTTCGCTGCCCTCGTCGATCAAGTGGATGAACTGAAGAGGAAGACAGAAAAGACTGAAAGGGAGCTTGAGAAATACAAGAAACGGTAACAGGGGGAGTACAACAATCTCCGTGAGCTATGCACGAGCATTAGCTCTTCTGGTAATTCTCAGTCTTCCACTCCTGCAGCTTGATGCAGTCAATATTTGTGGTTTGATGTGTAGACTCATGTGCCGGTTTGATGTGGTGATACTCTGTCAGTGGTTCGTTGCTGACGTGTGAAATGTTAATTGTTCTTATTTGATTGCCAAGCTAAATAGTCACGTAGTCAATCTATGCCGTAGTGACGATCTCGAATTACTTCTATGACAAATTGATTGTACTCCACGCGGTAGAACCAGGACAGGCCACATGATCAAATAAAAATACAACACATGGACGAACTAGTGCATGACACATGCAACAGCCAGGACTCGACACGTGGGCTATTAAAATCCGACATGTGAAAGGAAGTCGTGAAGCCACGTGGCCGAATAAAAATACAAAACATGGATGGATAGCGCCGTGACACGTGGTCGAATAAGAAACGGCCACGTGGACCAATAAAATATGACACGTGGTCCAATGAAGAAGTGACACGTGATCCTACCGCAACATAACATGTGTGCCAATAGAAAACTGACATGTGGAACAACAGGGACCCGATACGTGGTCTAGTAAGAACCTGATACGTGCAAGAACCAGAGATGGCCAAGTTGTACAATAAGAAGGTGACACCTACCCGAACCATCTACAATGCAACCGGCTATAGCATGTACACGTGGGCTATAGCATGTATACGTGAAAAACGTCTCCAACGAAAGCGCCTACCAGCGTGACAGCCCCCTGCCACGCATGTCAAAACAGTTCTACGACGATCTGTTTTTCGTCACAGATCAAGACACTTCTACGATGATTTTGTCAGATTCGTTATAGATGTGCAAGAATGACGCGACTTCTATGACAAACCGTTTTTCGTCATAAAACTAAAATTGTGACGAATTTGGCTCCTTTAGTGACGAAATCTATTCGTCATAGAAGTGGATATTTCTAGTAGTGTTTGGAGATCTCTCAAGTGATGATTGTGAGAGGTCTTAACTCATGGTGTAAACAATTGTGGGTGATTCGCCGCATCGGAGTGGCAAAGAATCAACCATAGAGAGCACTTGGTCCTTGCGTGGATCAAGGGGGAGCAATACCGTTGTGCAGGTGTTCCAGCGAGGACTAATGGAGACTGTTGACTCTCTGATACCTAGGGGAAACATTAACATGTTCCTAACCCTCTCTTTACTTTGAGCATGTAGTTTCAAGCAATGTACATTGCTAGAATCGTCATAATAGAGCATGGTTGAAACTAGACTGCAAAACTTTGTGTGGTAGGCTAGAAACACTTGCTTAGGCATTAGGGTGAAGTGAGCTAAAGGATAGGTTTTAATTTTGCGAGGATTTAAATTAGCCTAATTCACCTCATTTTTTGGCATCTTGATCCTTTGAGTCCTTTTGTTATTCATCAGTTACAATATATTATAATTACATGACAAGATCATTATGATCTATAATTAGTGAGGCCCTGTTGGGTAATTGTGATGGCCGTTGGGGAATGATTTTCCCCCAAATCTCGCGGGAGTAGAAAGTCTCTCATGTACCCATCTTGAAAAGGAAACTCTCGATTGGGAAACAATGTTATCTGCATGTTTTGTTAGTGACGGATCTAGGATTTTGTCAAAGGTACAGCGCACAAAAAAATTACATGTACAATTGAGTAAAATTAGTTGCTAATTCGGTAAACAATTATAATTTTTACTGTGTAATTCAATATATGTCCACTGAGGATCTGATTGGTTGGTGCCGTAGTTTGCCACCCGTAATTTAAGGTAAACCATGGCTGCCACACAAAGTGTAGCGAGCAAAATCTAGGCCACATTTATGATAAAGTTTGGCAAAAAAAGTCTATGATATATGGGACAAAATGCTATAAAAGAATGACGCGGCATAGTTGTGCAGTGGACAAGTTATGGTCATGAACCGAACAGACCATAACTAATATGATCTAGTTGCCTAACAAGTAGTTGGAGGCTTTGCTAAAAAACTATCCTACCTAGGTGCCTAGCCATATGTATCTAAACATGCTCTTAATTTCAAAGTCCAAATTTAAAACTTCTACAAATTACAATAAAACTAGTTCAAATGACATATCGGTCGTTCAAAATATAGACGTAAAATAGACTTACAATATTAATTATTTGATTTTTAGCTGACACTTAAATAGATATGTTTGTTTTTTATTTTTTATTACAATACTAGCAAATTTGCCCGTGCGTTGCAACGGGAGAAAAGCCTATCAGATGTCAATGAAAAACAATGACAAAAATACATATCTATTTATTATTTATCATTTTTTAATAAATTTCAAGTCTATAATTTATTTTATAATGACCGACATCTATAATATAAGTTAATGTAGGCAATAATATAATAATGTCCTATTAAGCCTGTGTCAATTTAAAATACCACTTTTACAACTTTTTTGTCGGGTCGCTAACCACAAAAGTAAAAGTATTTGAACTTAAATATAGAACAACTTTAATTTTAAAACTATCTAGTGTTGCTATAGTTAAATATATTGAGAGCTCTGTGGCTTTTTTGAGAACTCATAAAATATGTAATTAAAGTTGATAAGAAGTTAGTTGTTGACGAGTCAAGGATTGGTTTGTTCATTGATGATTATGACGAGAGACCCCTCTCAATTTTTTACATAGCAGACTTCATCGGGAATTGTAGAGATAGATTTATTTAGACCGGATTAGTGAACAAATTGCTTAAGATTTTAATTAACAGTTTGATTAGTTCGACCATTGCCTGATTTTAATGAGAATAAGTTTTGTTTGTAATCGAAATTATATCAATAAATTGATGGTGGAAATCATTATTTCTTAGATCCATGGATCAAAGATCCATAATACTATATTTATATTTGTATTTTATGTTTACAAAAAGGAAATTAAGAAACTACCGATCCAAACACTACGTCAAAATTGATTTCTCGTAGCGCTTCTCTTTTTTAAGGGCGGCTGGGGCTGGAGCCGCCCCTACAGTGGCGTGCTCGGGCCTCAGCCGGCCAACCGCTCCTACAAATGCACAGTAGGGGCGGCTGGTGTTTGAGCCGCCTCTACAAATGGGCAAAGTAGGGGTAGCCGGTGATTGAGCCGTCCCTACAAATTACCAGCCGTATTGTTTTAAAACTTTATTCATATGTAATGCAATTTGACTATAACTTGACTATAATTTGAATTTGTGGCTTGCAAAGGCATTTAAAATGTTAGTGAAACAATTTGACCTAGGTTCTACGTTTATATTTTCACCAAATTTAAATTTGACCAAGTTTGACTACCCTAGGACTTATCTTGTTTGACTGTTTTAAAAGTGCTATTTAAAAGTCTTGCATAAAATAGTCACATACATGAAACTTGTACAAAATTTCATGCTCTTTAAACTTTATTCTTGGGTCAAGCATTGATTACCATGCTATCTTGCCCAAATTTTAAGTTTTAAGCAGATTTAGAACCCTATGTTTGAATGCTGCAACATAGATGTTTTATTAGTTCATTTCTCAATGTTTCATTGTACACATGTTCGAAAACTTTGTTTCATTATACTATGCACTTTGTGGCTTGCAAACCTATGAGAGATGTAACATCCCAGGTGGCCTACATTTTATGCACTGACATGGCATCACATGAGTGCATCATACATGAATCATACATGAGCTTTAAGATTGCAACATGACAATGAAACATGTGCAACATCTCAAATTCCCAATGAAACATGTGCAACATCTCAAATTCCCGATGAAACATGTGCAACATGACATTGAAACATGTGTAACATCTCAAATTCCCAATAAAACATGTGCAACATCACAATGAAACATGTGCAACATCTTGGGTCAAGCCTTGATTCCCATACTATCTTGCCCAAATTCCAAGATGCTGCAACATGGATGTTTCGTTAGTTCATTTCTCAATATTAGTGGAACAGTTTAAAACCTCAAATGATTTCAGCTGAAAAGTGATGAATACCAAAGTTGAACAACTCATCAAGATCTACAACTTTTATATTGGTCATTTCGTCATCCGATAAATTGGTAATAACATTGTTCACAAATGTTACACATCTCTCATAAGGTTTTATAAACTATATGAGACATGTGTAAGTTTTGTGAATAATGTGTACTAAGAATTTGTCAAATGAAAAAATGACCAACATAAAAGTTGTAGATCTTCATGAGTTATACAACTTTGGTATTTATCACTTTTTAAGTTGAAATAATATGGGTGTTCAAATTCTGGTTTGAACTTGTCATTTTTCAAATTTCAAAATTTGAACTGGTAAAATTTAGTCAAATGACAAGATGACCAAAATAAAAGTTGTAGATCTTCATGAGTTATACAAGTTTGGTATTCATTACTCTTTAAGTTAAAATCATTTGGGTGTTCAAATTCTGGTTTGAACTTGATATTTTTCAAATTTCCAAATTTGAAATGTGTAAAACATTGTCACATCCAAGTTTGACCAAACTTAAATGCTGGAGCATGATTTTAGAGGCCGGCGATAGCAAACTGCACCAAGCGGTAAAGAAATATCTAGATGTTGAATCCATCAAATGGTCAAAAGATTGCCCGAAAAAATATGAAAGAGGCAAGAATTTTCTACCAAACCGGATCATCCGGCAACTTCCCCTACACATGAGAAGATTCCATGATTGGTACTTACGTGTAATCCCAACAAAGCTAACGATCATACAAGCAATCGTACTTGTCGGCACATTTGGAGCCCCAGAGGGGACAATTGCTTTTGACTTCAATGACGTCCACACATGCTTTCGCCTCGGATCAATGGAAATGAACATAATTCGCACGTGGTGCCTGTAAGTCCTTGCTCTCTCGATATGATATGAATCTAACTTACTTGGATTTTCTTGTAATTAACCCACGCTGTGATTTGTAGAATGCAAGCGCACATTGTGAAACAAATGCCAAGCCTGAAAGTTGGGTATGTCGACCCTCAACCTATAGCACAAACAAATTTTAATTACCCTAAAAAATGGAAACTGAATTGTAAAGAGCTTTCTGCTGGAAAGACTGTTGCGGAGAAAGAGGCTATCCGGAATGGGGTAACAAGGAATGACTCCCTCAGGGTTGCGGCATGCCTTGCAGTATCTTTTACGCATCTCCAACAAAACGATGTCATATGGGTATTATACAACTTCAAGTAAGCTCGACTCTATACTTAAAGCTTATTCAATATATCTTTGTTCGATGCAAAACATCTTATCTGTTTAGTTCTATGATTGAATTCATGCAGTGACCACTGGATTGTTATAGGCGTCGTTGTCGGGAAGAGCATGACATGGGTCTCTGATTCTGCTGACTTTGAACTACACATATACAAAGACTTCATAGTGATTCTCAAGAAGTATACATATCAACAATCCTCATTAACTTATATGCTTGTATATATACTTTAACGTTCAGTTTTGCATACTAACAAGTTTCATTCGCTAAAATCATTCGAACAGGGCATTCAGGTTCTATGTCAATGAACATCACGGAAGGCATTGTCCGGAAAGGAAGCATAACTTGGCTATCAAAACTTAATGTTCGGTAAGTGTAACTTACTTTGGCACTACATTACGTGGCTGTCAATAGCATTACTTAACATTTCCATATACGAAACACACACAGTACCCCAAGCAGAGGCCGAGGAGTCTACATTGTGGATATTACGTATGTGCTTTCATGAGTAGCACCGGTGCATATAGGAGACATTCTTGTTTGGTAAGTTTGAATCTCTTCGCTTGTAGTATAAAAACCTAGCTTATGTTATGAAACAATAGACCTAATCTTGTTCTCTTGTAGTGAAAAGAGGAGGCATATGAGAGAAGGAACACGTACAAGGATGACCAACTCTTAGAGCTTGTTGGTGACCTCTGCGGCTTCGTATTGGACGAGATTGTGCATGTCAAAGGCACTTACCATGACCCATAATCCGACTTAGGTAGTAATCCTAAGTACCAACACCTCCATGAACTTGAAAGGCTAGCTTTAGGCCGTTGATAACAATTTGATGGACTTGTGATTTAGACTTGTCATTTGGACTATGTAATGGACTTGTGATATGGACTATGTAATTGACTTGTCATTTGGACTATGTGATTTGGACTATGTAATGGACTTGTCATTTAGACTTTGTGTTTGTCAAATTTGAATTTGAATTATATATGTGCTATGCTCAGATTTGGATTTGAATTATATTTGTACTGTGGTCAGATTTGATTATATGTATATTATTTTTTTTAGAAAATGCACTATAGGAGCGGCTGGTACTACAACCGCCCCTACAAATAGGCACAGGCGCTGATACTAAAACCGTCCCTACAAATAGCATTTGTAGGGGCGGTTCTATCACCAGCCGCCCTTACAAATGATATTTATAGGGACGGTTCTATCACACCAGCCGTCCTTACAAATGATATTTGTAGGGACGGTTCTATCACCAGCCGTCCTTATAAATACATTTCTAAGGGTGGACAGGGAACCACCCTTACAAATAAAGTATTTGTAAGAGCGGATGCACCTTATGAGCCGCCCCTGCTGTGCTTTATGGTTGTAGTGAAAAGAAGAGGGTAGAAAAAAAATATCTACACCTAAAACAATTCCAGAGGAATGGTCACCCGGCAGACCCATGGAAGCCCAGAGGACCTATGTGAGGAGGATGCACGTGAGGTTCGGATCGATCGGAGACATGACGCTAGATCGTCAAACCTCAGAGTTCGATAGGAGTTCGAGGAAGCACGTGAGGTTCGGAGGCGGAGGATTGATCGGCGATGACCCGTCCGTCACTCGACCCGCCGATCTCGATCGAGATGCTGCGGCGCAGCTGGGCGAGTCGCGAGAGAATCGCCTGCGCACTGGCGCAGATGGCTAAGAAGACGGTGGTCGATGACAAGGTGCTGGTCGACTGCCTGAAGGACGTCTCGCGTGCTGGCGCGCGCTTCTACAGGCCGACGTCCCAGCGGGGTCCGGGCCCGGCACGTCCACGTGCATGCTGCGCCGCATCGGCCTCTTTGGCCTCCGACGAGCACCGACTGCATCATCGAGATGCTGTCGTTCAGGGTGTACGTGGCTGCCTCCTCATCTAATGTACTCGCTCCGTCCTCAAAAAAAAAAAGTGTCTTTAGGATTTCAGACATCTTGTTTGAGTATCCGTCTTGTTTAAAATTTTTTAATAAATATCATTTATTTTGTTATGACTTATTTTATCATTAGAGATACTTCAATAATGATTTATTTATTTTATAATTTACATAAAATTTTTGAATAAGACGAACGGTCAAACACGATGTCTAAAAGTCTAAAACGTCACTTTTTTTGGGACGGAGGGAGTATGTTCCAATCCTCGTTTGTTTTCGTCCGAAGCTTCACTTGTTTAGGCGCTTGTTCAACAGTTCTTCTTCGCAGGTGTATCTAATCTGGTAGTGCTTAATTACTTCCCACATGTTTTTTTTTTCTTTTGTCGTCCACTTCCCACTTTTTTTTGGCATCTTGGGTCTCTAAAAACCTGCTGATCAAAGGCACATTTTTTTTACCGGGAAACTCATACTTTGCTGCCATGGAGGGATGGGGACTCCCGAAGTGAACTTCCACATTCTCCCCTTAGTTGCCCGTCGGATTCCAGCATGGAACACAAGTCCGCGTCGCTCCAATTCTTTGTGTCCGTCGGATGCTCCATCGTGTGGACACCGTTGCTTGGAGCGGATTCGGCCGGAAGCGGCTTCTGCTGCTCCTTATTGTCTTCCATCGACTTTCTCTCGCTTCTGGTAGTGTTGTGTGGCTTCTAATCCGGAGCCAACCCACCAAATATATGCGCGAGCTTCCGATTCTCATTCCAGATTCTTCTTCTCTCCCAGTCGTTCTCTTTCTCTCCCGACGCAAGCAGGGCGCCGGCGGCTGTAGCCTTCCTCCTCCTTCTCCTCCTCCCCCCTCTTGCGTGGCGCCGTGCCCAGGGACGGCCACCACCCGCCCCCTGCCGGTGGCCACCGGCGTGCCTGCCCAACGCGCTCCTTCACCCGCCGGCCCTCGTGTGCGACTGTGCTCAATGAAACCCTAGGCCCCTGTGCTCCATGACTCCAGCTGCATTGCGAGTCGCGTTGCCTCTTCTTGGTCGCAAACTACGGTTGGTTGCGGTACGTCACCCTCATCTCCTCCTCCTCCTCCTCCACCCCATGGCTCCTCCCCCAAATCCTCTGTCCCTTCATCTTCCCCTTTGCGCGGGTGATTGGGCGCCAAAGCAGTGCCGTGCAGGCCCTTATCCGATGGGTTAGGGTTTGGTCTACAATGCGTCACCTCCATGGCCGTACGAGAGCAGCTGACCCCTTTCTTATCTTCATTCCTTCAATCTGGATAGTTTACATGTTATCAATGACGCTTAACAGCATGCTCAGACTGATCTCTTTTTTTTCCTTTTCTGAGATCAAAGAGGTGGCCCTCAGGTTAAAGGAACAAGAAATGACCAATTAATTGTGCAAGTAAATGTGAGCTGTACAAAGATGTTATCCTTTTATTTGCTACATGCATCGGTTTCTGTCAATATTATTATTGATGTTATCCTTTGATCTGCTACATGAATCGGTTTCTGTCAATATTATTATTATTGTTTGTTTTGTCAGATGGAGCTCAGGCTGAAGGAGTAAGACCTAAAGGTGACTTATGATTGATTTTGCGATTTGTCAACAGGTTTCGGTTTATTTTACAACTTTTTCCCCTTTTCTTACACCATGGATTTTTTCCTTTTCTTAGTTCAAGGAGCTCGAGCTCAGGTTCAAGGAACGAGAGCACCAACAATCAGTTGTAAAACTGAAGGTATCTCCTCTATAGATGATGTGCTATGTACCTTTGATTCGACTACTTCGTCTTTACTGTTCGTGCACGCATCATGTTTCCTGTTTCAACCAACGACCTTGTTTAAACCAGCTCGTTGTACGTTTGCTATCTATATTCATTATCTATATTGCTGAGCTCAAAAAAATATGTTTGTAAAGGGTCTCAAAATATCATACAAAATATGTTTACAAATAGGTAACTCTTCCTTGTGAACAACATGTTGATTACTACTAATAGTTTAGCATTTTGGATGTGTTCCCAACTCAATTTAGGTTCCATGTAGACCTGTTAAATTACTCAGTGCCCCTCTACTATAGATGATTGTTCTTAGATTTCTGATGTTTTCATTTTTTTTAAGGATATATATTTTTACCGTGCTATGTAAATTGATACAGGTGCCCTTGCTTTTATGGGGATCAAGGTAAATATGAGATATTTGGCTAGAAGTTTCCTAATATACATACTATGATATATCCATAGATATTTTTACTAGGCTCAGTTAGGTATAATGCATAAATGTGGATGAGTTCGTACTATGTCACCACTTTGCAAGGGTATGGATGCTTCTCAAAATAAATAACCAGCATGGCCACTGCAACTGTGATTAGCATGTCTTTTCTTATTTTCCTTACCTTTTCCCTTCTATTTTACGAAGAATTTTATTTAGTTGCACATGATATATCATATTGAGCCATGATTCCATTTGTTTTCCTATCTGTGATTTTACCTAGCCTAATAGTTCCTTTTGTTTTTATGGCCAGCATGTGCGACTGGGAAAAGTATAATTGAAGTGCTTTAGTTCACATTTAGCAGACAACGTAACATCCTATTCATATTACTCCTCTATTTGCCCCATTACATTTTTCTCTTTATATTCACTCTTCAAAAACAATATTAACTACTTGGTTCCAAGAGAGCATTGCTGTCATCCTTTTGTGTCCTGTTCGAGTGGCCATGGCACCATCCAGTGTGGTGGATTTCTCCTCCAAAGCTGTGCAGAGCTTGTCATGTTATTTAAAAAAAATAACGTTTACACCTTCCAGTCAAATTTTAGTGCTGTTTTTTCGCTAACTATATAAAACATCCTTCCTGAAAACACTCTGAACACATTGATATTTCATTATCTCAGGAAATGAAACCCTACACGATATTGCCTAGCTTCAAGAGTACTTTGGCATCAAGGTCTGATCAGTATTTACTACCTAACATTTCTCTACAGTGAGTCTTCTTGATGCCTAACTATTTTCGTAGGATTCCCCTTTACCATTACCTTTTCCTCCTGTTATCTGGTTGCCACAGAACAGCTCCGTGCATTTGGTTGGAGTGTTAATGAGTGCTGTGGTTATTGAATTATTGATCTTACAACATATACTTTAGAGTTAGCTATTTTGCTACTGCTCTGTAGTGGATCTTGTGTACGTGCAATTTTTACCTGACTATGGTGTCCTCTGCTATGTAGGGCTAAAATGGAGTTGTTCAGATCCAAAGCTACCCTGTGTAATGCCTGCCAGATAGCATATCCAGCTGGCAACATTGAGATGATTAGTCTCACGATGTATATTCGTGCCTCCTAATTTACAGTGGTGCCCTGAATCTTATACCTACAGGAGAGCATATATATTGTGCTTGTGAAGAAGGTAGGTCAAATAATTAACCACATAATATATATTTAACATATATATTTGTGGCAGCCAACATTCAATTCACATTCAAGTGCTAATTTGTCCCATTCGAAGATGGTGCAGCAACATAAATTGCATAGCAGATTCTACAAACCAAAAGACAAGGGGAGAGTTGGGAAAATTTTCCTGTGTCCATATCTGAGTGAGATTACAGCCTGCATACCTCCATGAATTTCTTTTAATGAGTATCTTATTTATTAATTAGTATGGTTCAACTCTAATGAATAGGGCTACATGAGTAATTTTTATTACTCAATAATATATCCTAAAAAAGAAGGAACAATGCATTTTTTAGCTGGATGGAGTGATATATATAGCTACGGAGAGTACAATGTCGGTGCCTAATTAGCAATGCCTTTCATATTTTGCACGGCGGTTTTTTACCCACCGCACTCTGTTTGCATCACAGGTGGTTTCACTCTGTTGTTTCATAATAATTTCTCTACACATGCATATGTATAATCATGTTTACTGCATGTGCTTCATGTGCCCGTACAAAGGAAGACAGTTTTAGGACCTTCAAGACTACATGTGTATAGTGGCTAGAACAACTCTTTAGATTTCTTATGCTTCATTTCGACTTTGGTTCAGCTATACATTATACACAAATTTCCTGTGAATTTTATAGATTTGGTAATTATTGTAGTGCCCTCAGCTTTATTTACAATAGATAATTTTTTTTGTAATGAATAGTCCAAAGGCCTAACTCGAATTTGTTCTGCAGAAACTGCCGCATACTCCATTTTATTTGTCAAAATATGAGACTTGATCCAAAATGCTCATGATGGTGGACCAATAGCAGGCTCATTCTTCGGAGAGATGGCTGCAGAGCTTAATAGCTCCCTATGTACTGAAGATGTTGCTCTTCAGTGCGTGGACCCATGTATTTCACCCTTACACTCTACACAGATCAGCTGATGAGCCACATAATCCTTTCATTCTTGTAGGAAGAAGGCTCAAATGTACAGTCACTGTCACACAGATTCCAGAAGATCACAAATGGTGGTACATGGGGTGTGCAATTTGCAAGAAGAAACTGACAATTGAATCTGGGACATATTACTGCTCTGATTGCAAGTGGCCCACCGCCATACCAAGGTAATATCCTATATATACTAATTTCCTTCCATCGCTGTCTCCAGTATCAGTGAGACCAATATTATTTTAATTTCTTTCCTTACATGTCTGCGCTTTGGAATATGATTGCAGGAAGTTTTCTCTCATTGAAGCAGATGAGACAGCCGAGGCAAAAAAAAATTCCTTGATGTTGTGGCTCGTCAGATCATACGCCGCAATTGTAATTCATTGCTCAAGTCTGTGAAGCAAGCACCTGGCTTACCTACACAGATCCTCGCTGTGATCTCAAAGAAATTCACGTTTGCTATTGGACTGACTGATGAGTCCTACCGTTCAATGGCAGCTACAACATACTTGGTCGATTCTTTTGTGTTCAGGCCTAACCAGCAGCCTCCTCTACCGAAACCTGTTCTCACTCTAGAGGCTCCACCGCACCATACAGCACAGGAGACGCACTCAGCTTACCACTACCGCAAGCAATCCTGTTGATACTGTGGTATGCAATTAGTGTCGCCACGTCTGTTTTATCGCCCAATTTACATCAAACTTTGGCCATCAGTTCTTTGCAAGAAGCTATCACGCATCTGTAAAAAATTGTATGCACTGAATTTGCAGGCACCTTCAGAGGCATCGCCACCAGGGGCAGCTCAGGACGAACACGAACTGCTCGACTTACATGCTGCTAGCGTCGTAAACACCTCTGCATGCCATGTTTGTTCCTATTATTCAGGCCTCTTTGCTTACAGTTACAATTATACTTTAGCAATGCACATCAGCTAATTCAGCACTAACACTCCTTCCTGTCTGTTTCTATTGTTAGACACCTCCACTTAGACACCTCCACCAGGATGCGACCCTCAGGAAGCACCTCCGAAACATATAAAGCTTTGATTCACTCTTTTTTCCCATCCCAAACCACAGCACATCAACAGACTCGTCTACGTCTCAGTGTCTCACCAACTCCAGTTTGTGTCCCGATATATGCTGCTAACAGATTCTATTGTCATTATGTCCACAGTTCTGCTACCACACACGGAGCCTCAGCTGTAGCCCATGAAAATGTTCGTAAACATCTGTTCGATCGGGGACAATTCGCTTGGAAACCAGGTGTGTAGTCATTGCCCCCTCATCTGCGTGTGTTATCGACCGCATAGACACAGTGACCCGCTGGCCGCTGCTACCACTCGCGCAAATGCAGATGCTTTCAATTCGTCTACCGTATGCCTAAGGCCTTGTCATCTACTCCATCATATGCAGGACGACAAAAGCGGTGAACAAGACGGCTACGATAGCACCGAAAACAACAACAAAAAACACAAGACTGGTGTGGTGTTGAAGCCAGCTGCAAAAACATACGTCCATGGACACAGCTGCACCGTATGAAACCTACCATCTACCTGCCTCGCTTCACTAACATCCTCTGCTTCATATAATGCAGCTACACACACCTGATGCCTCCAAGAGCAGCGATTCCAAGCAAACGCCCAGCAACAAGACCCCCAAGGGAGCCTAGAGATACATTGCAGGTTCACCCGGTTACACTTTGCTTACATTCTAAATAACGAAATCGCTGCCAAGTGGGATACATCCTGATAGGATATCCTATTTTTACTACACACCTACCACAGACACTCCAGCTGTAACAGTTTACCCAATTGCGTATTACAGGTGCACTTAGGATAGGAAGCAAGCCGATGGTGTCTTTTGCATGGTGGCCCAAGCTTTTGTCGACCTCCGACCAGCGTAGACTATACTTTTGCTGCGTCGTAACTACGTGTTAGCAGGAACTAATCAGAGCTATGCATTGTACTTCTGCGCTTCTAAACGGATGCTATGCTAAGTTTGCATAGCCTGTGCTCAGAGCCAGTGTACTATACAATATCGAACCACCGATTGTGAACTCATATGCTCAGGTACTAAACAAAGGTATTACCAGCGTTTGTCACATGTGGATCATATATGTATCGACCTAACCGTGCCGGTTTGCCCGCGCGCGCGCTTTACACTAGTTTATTGAACGCCTCAGACCGCAGAAGCTGGTGAGTACGTTCACCAACAGGTATGCCGAGAGGAGAAGATGATGAGCGACGTAAGAGCAACTCCACCGGTAGCTAAAAAACAGGGCCCCTACTTTTTATTTGGGTGCTCTCCCATTTTTTAGGGCCCTATTTTCTGGACTGAACTCCAGCATGAGCCCTCAAAACAAAGCCCCTATTCTTAATTCCTCTATTTCATCACACGTATGTGCATATATATTTGAGATCATCATATTATATAATAATTTATTTAAACTATATCAATAAAGCACCATGTGTAAAATCATACACGAAAAATACAAATATTCAAATTTAAATTCAAACATAAATTTAGTCCAAATTTGACGACATTCAAAAGACTAGAGCTACAATAATAATTCAAAAGACTAGAGCTGCAATAGTAGTTTAAAAGAGTAGAGCTGCAATAAACTGAAACTAGAGCTGCAAGCCTGCAACTTGCATTGACTGTTTGTGCTACTTCAGTAGAGCACTAGATCACAAAATCAACAGACACAATAAAGCACCATATGTAAAATTAACTTGCGCCATGCCGCATCTACAAATGCTCCACAAGATCGTTTCGGAGTTTCTCATGTCCCTCTTATCTTCAATCTCTTTGTGTATCCTGAGAAACTCGGACATCACATTTGGATTGTGTCGTTGGTACTCCTCCTGCCTCAACTCCTCACCCCCATCTTGATCATAGTCATATCCCCCAACATCGGCGTCATCTCTCTCATTCTCAATTATCATATTGTGCAAGATCAAAAACGGCCACAGGTACCACGAACAAAAACGTGATCAGATCTAGGACCGAGCAAAAAAAAACACTCCGCTGCCGCAAGGGACCTGGAGTTCCTGCTGCAGGAACAGCAACGAGACCATCAAGGACGCCTACTCATGTTTTTATGGATGTTTGGCTAGAGAGAGTCAGGCTCTGTCTACTTGGGATCGGGATCGAGAGAAATACACGCAGCGAGGAGGTGGAGTTTGACTCCGACAAGAGATGGACTTTGACTCCGGCGAAAAATAACTTTTCAGTTTTGACAGAGCAAATGTGTTTTGGAATTTGCGGGCATTAATGCAATATGGTGGACGTATTATATTATGGGAAGTAAAAAACCCGGTTGAAAGAGACGCTTTGCTATATAGAAAGTAAAATAAGATTTTATCTAATTTATTTTCTATTTGAATTAAGATTCCTATTCATATTCAGGCTTGGAGAGATCTATTTGTCCTAACTATCTAGGGTCATATTACCAGTAGTTAGGGGGAAGTGGACAAAAAAATGAATGGACAAAAAAAGATAAGATTTTGTCTAATTTATTTTCTTTTTGAATTAAGATTCCTATTCCTATTTAGGCTTGGAGAGATCTATTTTATCTAGGGTAAGTCTAGATGGAAGAAACTCTCGACTACCTATAGTTAGGGAGAGGTGGATGAAAAAAAAAGATGGATAAGAAAAGATGACCGAAAATTTTACCTCTTTAAACACACACACGCGTAGTAGAAGCCATACCCTTTAGATCTGCCTGTATGGTTTCAGTTGTCTGCTCTTTCTAGAGGAAGACGAAGGGTGTGTTTAGTTCGCGAAAATTTTTGGCTTTGGCTACTGTAGCACTTTCGTTTGTATTTATCAATTAGTGTCCAATTATGAACTAATTAGGCTCAAAAGATTCGTCTCGTGGTTTTCTACCAAACTGTGTAATTAGTTTTTATTCATCTATATTTAATGCTCCGTGCATGTGTTCAAATATTCGATGTGACAGAGAATCTTAAAAATTTTTAGGAACTAAACATGGCCGAAGTGAAACAGACATACCTGGTACAATGATGTCTGACATTTGCCATGTATTGGCGCATGAATGCATGCATATTGCTCTTTTTATTTTTTTCAATCTTACAATAAATAAACAAAATAGCCATACATTTAAATTCAGTTGAACTTTAGTCAATTTGCCATCCAAAGGATAATATCAACTTGTATACATTCCTCCACTCTCATTAAGGGAAAATTAGCCGAAAACATGGTTAGTTATTGCAGTTGTTTTTTTTCTTTTTTATACTGGTAGTGATACTTGTATAATAATTACATACAGTGTGATGATTATACGTACCTGGTTTAATACTGAGTACAACCTCAGCAATGCTAGAGTCCGACTATGCTCAAAACAACTCAACGTCTATTCTTCACAAAACTTGCAGCCCAAATCAAAAGGAGCAAGAAATTGTTCAAGAAAAAAAAGATAATACTTTGGTGAGGGAGTCCATTCAGGTGCGTCCGTCCGAATGCCCAGTACCTAGGCCTGCGCGGCGACTAGTGTGACAGAATCGCCCAATTTATACAAGATTAAGTATGAATGTCCCTGTTAAACACGTTGACACGCGCATATCGTTTCTTATATAAGTCCGGTAGTCCGTTGAGTACCCTGAAGGGTCTCAATAAATCAACTTCACAACCAAGATCATACTTGATTAAGCAAATATATATCACATACTCAGAGTTTGCAACAGAAAGAATATTACAATACTAAGTCTATAACTTGATTAGGTAAAACAAGAAAACTTTGAAGTGCTTACAATGACATAAGATTGAAATCATATTGCTACCTCAGATGACATCCTCCAACAAGAGCATAGATAAGAAGCATATACAGGGTAGCTGAGCCCACCGGCACTTAGTCACCACCTTCAGCAGACATAGCACTTCACCTGCAACAGGGTGGGATAAAACCCTGAGTACTGAATTGTACTCAACAAGACTCACCTGACAAGAGAAAAATGAAGACTCCAAGGACATGCATAGTTATATATGGTGGTGTGAGTTGGATAATAACACTTTGCAAATGAGCTTACTAAAGTAATCCTTACTTTTAAATTTTAGCTTCAAGTTCAGTAGAGCCAATTATAGCTAAGTTTGCATCTATCCTATATCAACCATTTGATTAATAAGCATCACAGTAGTTACCATATTCCATTATCATGATCAACAGAACCATCATGTTTCATCAGTTACTACGACTGCTGGACAATGACCAAGTTTCTCACTAACCGGGAGAGACGGCGATTCGAATCAATTACATCCAGCTGGGTAATCTCAAACACACACCCACACGAGCCCTCATTAGCTCGCGTGGATCACTGTTCACTCCATTCGACGGTGAGCCTGGACCGTTTCACAAAACTCATGGTCCTACATCCTCACATGAATTGCCTGAAGCACATAGCAAACATGGTCTTGACCAATCCCCTCCTTCAGTACTCTCCTCCCAGCAATGTTAACAGTCCAATACTCAACCCGAACGAGGATCGGCTTCACGGTCAACTATAACTCAGGCCCCTGTTATGTGCTTGGTACCTTCAATCTCAACCAAGGTCCAACAACGAAGCGGTCCTTAATTGACACAGACGGGATCAAAGAATACATGCCTAATCGGCATCAACACCAACCATAATAGCACCAGATCCTGCCCGGTCTCCAGTTATCCATTATTACCTGGTTCTTTTCTACGATAGCGAATATAGCCAACCGTGTCTGAGTAGCCACCTAAATCTCGCGGATGATAGGAATCACCCGACTTCTACCGGTATAAGCATAGCTAAGCATAGAGCGACTTATACATACTAATAAGGTTGCAGGTACATATATTGTGGACAAGGTAAATAATGCAACAATGGGTTTCAATCAACTGTTATAACCTAATGCACAATACAAAAGAGAAACTCGAATGTAATTTTAAAAGAGAGATAGGAGGCTTGTAATGCTCCGGGGCTTGCCTGGGTAACTTAACATCACATTAAGATAGTAGGTTCCATCTTCAGCGAACGATCAACCATCATCTTCAGGAAGGGTCATCATAACATCGTCTTTTGGTTCAGCTTCAACATCCTTTCGTCAATCCATCAACGACCATCGTTCCTAGACAATATGCATGGATGCAACGCATGCTTGAGTGAAACAAACATAACAACGACATTACAACCTGAAGGACAAGTAACATGCCGAAGGGTGAACTAGGGTAACTAATTGTTAAGAGGTTCGACTCTCATCCTCTCTTAGCGACTTACTCGCGAATTGGCTACTATAACATGACCCAAGTTACCAAAATAACTACTTTGGCATACAACAACTAGTTCATGAATGAACCCAATCAAGATTAGCAAACTTGAGTACAACTTTCCTTCGCTAAGAACTAGGGTTACACTTTGCAAAGCGTTTCAATTATTTAACTAACAAGTTGATTATGTGCTTAACAAGAAAGCAACACAATTCACATTATGCTAGTCGAACAAGACAAGACAAGGTCATATTATGTTGACTCAAGTACTAGCGACCAAGTTATTTATCTAAAACATCACATAAACTTTTCATTTTAAGAAA
Source organism: Saccharum hybrid cultivar R570 (assembly GCA_038087645.1). NCBI lineage: Eukaryota > Viridiplantae > Streptophyta > Magnoliopsida > Poales > Poaceae > Saccharum > Saccharum hybrid cultivar. The sequence goes on along the minus strand of JAQSUU010000637.1, from coordinate 39,568,450 downwards.
GAAAGCATCTCAAGTCTAACATACAATTTATAAGATTGGTCTAAACAAAACATGTAGTTGTGAAAGGTAATTAACATGAGCATCACAAAAAGAGCACCAGGGATGCTATGGTTCACTTACCATACATGCTTACCAACTAAAACTTCATCATGAAAATACATGTACAAGCAATATACCAGGAAATATATAACTTTTACTTTTTACCCAAGATGTTGCATAAAAAAGGGCAAGCAAGATCACATATATACATGCATCCACTAAAGAAGTGCTTAATTAACTAAAAAGCATTTTTAGTGTTTTTATTATCATAAGTGGATCATGAACGTATCACACAAGTAACTAAGTTGCCATGAATCAGCAGAGATGAAAGTGTTTCATGGTCTTCAATCAACTCCAAAACTCATTCAAGTCATTTCATGATTTAGATTAGTCCTTTTGATAATTATAAACTAATAATTAAAGCATATAACTAAGGATATAATTAAACAATCCAATTGTTCCCAAACTTTTTGAGGAGGTTGGTCATACCATACTTTTTGAGGAGGTTGGTCATACCATAGAACAGTGGCAAAACAAATTTCGTAATTTTTGGACATTTATTCTAGTCTACAAAAATTATGGAAGTAGCATTTCTTAATTAAAAGAAGTAATTTTGAAACATAGCAAAACTACCGAAATTGCTCATTTCATATTTTTCGTACATAGAGCATATCATGTAGAGGCTACACAAAAATTTTCATAATTTTAGCAGGCTTACATAATTAGTTATAAAAATAACAAACATCAGCACTTTTATAAAAATAATAAAACACTGAAAAAGGAAAAAGAAGGCTTCGGCCCAAAGTGGCCCGGCTCGGCCCACGAGCGGTGCGGGTGGGATGGTAGGCCGGCCCAGCAGCGCGAGTAGACCGGCCCAGCACGGCCTGCCCAGGCGTGGCCTGGCAATTTTGCAAAAAGACCCTCAGGCTTTCCTCAAACCAACTCTCGGTCCAGCCACTATTTAGCACTATTTACCTAAGTCTAGGACTTCGCATTTAGACCCTTCCCTTCTTCTCTATTCTCACCCCTTGCTCCCTCTTCTTCTTCAACGTAGAAAGCAGAGGAGGTGGCCGGCCGACTCGATTCCGTCGGTGGGGCAAGCGTTCGGCGACGAGCTGCAGGGCCACGGCAAGCCCTGCCTTGCACGCTCCCACGTAGGGCTTCGGCTCGGCCCGCGATGGCCCGTGGTGGCCTGGCCACGCGCGGTGGCGCAAAGCGTGACCACGCGCACATCGCGCGTGGCGGCCAGAAGCCGAGCAGCTCGACGGGGAGCGGCTCAGGAAGTGGATAAAGGAGGAGGAGCGGTGCACCAGACTTGCCGGGCTCACGCGTGCTTGCAGAGGGCGGCGGGTGCAGCGGAGACGGCCCACGGCGCCCTGGCCGCGAGCGCCGGTGGCATGCAGTAACAGCGACTGCGGCTGGCCGTGCTGTGGCGACTGTGGTGGCTGGAGAAGCGGCGTGCCAGACACGGAAGGAAGAGAGGGAGATGCAGGACCAGCTGGTTGAGCCGGAGGAGGGCGCACGGAGGAGAGGGAACAGACGAAGGCGAGCGCTCTGCTGTAGCCATGGTGAGGGCGAAAAAAACAGAGAACGGGGAGACAGAGAGTGAGGCGAGAGAGATGGCGAGCGCGTTTTGGCTTCCCAAACATGAGCACGGGCGAGTTGGTGAATGCCCTCGACGAGGACATGCGGCCAAACGGCGGACGGCGCTAGAAGGCCACGGCGACGACGGTGAACAGGCGGGCACTCTGTGTCGAGGTACTGTTGTAAGGTCCAAATAGGCTAGAGGGGGGTGAATAGCCTAATTAAAACTTCTACAGGAATTACTTAACCACACGTGTTAGTACAAAAGGTGGCGAAGCAAAATGCACTAGCTCTAACTAATTAAGCAAGCCACCTACACAAGTCTAGTACAAGGCTATCCACTAAACACAACAACAACTACAAGCTAGATACAAGGAGTAACACGAGAGAAGAGCTTCGAGTGATTATACCACCGTGTAGAGATGAGAAGAACCAATCAATCAATCACACAAGAGAAATCCTCAGAAAGAGAACGACACAAGAATTTATCCCGAGGTTCACTTGCTTTCCGGCAAGCTACTCCCCGTTGTGGCGATACACCCACTTGTCGGTTCGCGAGCTAATCGACTATCAAGAGTCGAGCCCTCGGCGGGCGCTGCACAACCGCACACAAGATGGGGATCCTCCAAGCCTTGCGAACTCCCGCGGGAAAGGATCAAGAACCCCTTACAACACTTGGTGAGGGCTCCAACAATCTCTAATTGCGAGCTCAATCACCTCCGCTGCTCCAAGCCGTCTACTACGTCGGGAAACACGGAAGAGTAACAAGAAATCCGCAGCAACTCGAAGATCAAGTGCCTCTAGAATGCAACTCTCAAGTAATGCACTTGAATCTCACTCAAGATGTGCAACTAAGCAAAGAGATGAGTGGAGGGGTTGTTCTCTAGCTCAAAGGATGTCTCAATATCTCAAATGTGCAAGAGTTTTTGCCCCCAAACCCGGCCACCATCTATTTATAGCGAAGGGGTAAGCAACTAGCTGTTACTAGATGTCGCAGTAAAAAACATGATGACTGGACGCACCGGTCAGGGTGACCGGACGCGTCTGGTCACTACAGGACAAACAGTAACAACGCGCGTTAGAGAGAGCCGTTGCCGTGACCGGACGCGCTTCACCGTTTGACCGGACGCGCTGCACCCGGCGTCCGGTCGGAGTCCAGAGAGCTCCCACAGCGATTGGACGCGTCCGATCGCATGTGACCGGACGCGCCGCGCGTCCGATCAGCTCTTCGCCACGCTCTGCCCCTATGGGTGCCCGACCGGACGCTCTGGTTCCGTGAGGGACCGGACACGCCGGTTGCAAACCCTAGTGCCCGCGCCACGTTGAACTGACCGGACGCGTTCGGTCAAACCGGGACCGCGTCCAGTTGGAGTTTTTCCAGAGAGAAACACTCCGGACTTCCGCCACCTTTTCTTGCCTCCGGTGCAATGGAAAAATAGGCATTTCATTTCCTCCAAAACGCCTGAATCTCGTGCTCGCAAGCTCGGCGGGAGGGAGAGAGGACCCCAAACCCCTCTCCACCGCCCAAACTCCATCGCCTTTGCAAAAGTGCTAACACCACCATGTGTACACCACAATGTGCATGTGTGTTAGCATTTTCATAATTATTTTTCAAGGCGTTATGTTAGTTCTCTACTAGATTCTAATGTATATGCTCAAGACATTGATCTAGTGGCACTTGATTCCCGAGCTAACCGTGATTGCCCCTCTTGATAGTCGGCTATGTATCCTAAACCCCGGTCAATCACTTCTCTACTCATCTTAGACCGGCAAAAGAAAAACCCTATGGTTATACCTTTGCCTTGGTCCCTTTGTTCCATGTCCATCTCCTCATGCTTGATCACCATGATCATCATTTTATGTGCATCTCCACCTCTTGTGATCTTGTGGCCATCACTTTATGCCACATACTCCTTCATCATGTGTGTTGCTTATGCCTAACTCATTCCACTTGATACAATAGCATTAGCAACTTGGTGTCATTAATTACCAAAACCAAACTTGGGCTTTCAACTGTAGTAGTGGCTACCTTTTTCTTCTTCTTCCGATTGCTCCCAAATTCATGTAGCAACTTGAAAAACTCTAAAAACAAAAGTTACTCATCTTGAGGAGATCTTCAACTTTGCTTAAAGGACCAACCCCAAATTCGAACTGGTTTTTGAAATTTGGAAATGGGGATGAAAGAGGGTATTTTAAATTTAGAATTTTGAAATTCAAATTCCTTAACAACTTTGGCAATTTAATTACAGATTAAACCACTTTCAATAATTCAACCAATTGCATAGTTTCATAGCACAACAATCATACCAATCCATGGATCAAAAGTTGGACCAATTTTATTCATGCAAAGTCATTTAATAATTCTCCCAAAATTGAACTCAATAACTACTTTTCAATGACTTAACTACAATTGGATAAGTACCAAAAATCAGTTATAGAATTCAAATTTGAAGCCCAAAACTGAACATGTTTGACTTGAAAACATATCCCAATTTTGATTCTATTTTAAAACACATATTTTGTACCACAAAATCTATATTGATATATTTTCAAGTGTTTAAGAAAAATTCAAACCATAAAATCACAAAGTTCCTTAATAAATGTTAATATCAACATTTCATGTACTCACATATAACAACACATATGCAACCTATAGTTGCTATATTTGAAACATGAATTACATATATGACTCAAACTTGATTGTTAACATGACCCAGGTTTTGTTAACTCAAAAGTGAAGGACACGATTAACACTAACCATGCACACTTTGAAAAGAAAAAGATTCACATGCAAACAAAGTTTAAGTTAGGGTTCATATTAGTAGAATCAAACTCAACACCTTGCCACCACTTGACATGTCTTGTTTAAGTCTAATCTCACTGCTTAGCCAGTACTAACACCTAGGTGTTACAACCAGCCCAACAGCCAATGACGGGCCTACTGCATTTGTTGTCTCTTCTCCATCTCTACACTACGAAGCTGAGAAATGTCCAACTCCCCCGACTCGCTTCGCTTGTTGCGGTGAGCCGCACCATTCGCCTGCCCCAAGCCGCCTTGCCGCCATGCAGTGCCACCATCCCTACGTCGTGTCGCGTCATGCCCCATCCCCGCCCCTGCGCTCCGTGCCCGTCCCCTACCGCTGTGTATCATGCTTCGTTCCCTGCCGCGTCGAGGTGCTGCCGACACTGCCGTTCCTCTAGCGAATGGAGGAGCCCGCGTGACGCCATTCCATTGGTGAGTTCCCCGCGCCGCTAATGCACCGGCAAGCTCCATGCGCCGCCGCCGACCACAACGACGAGCCTCCATTCCTCCAAGTTGCAAGGTCACATTGCGCTAAAGCACATGTTACAAGCGTATGGTTCAAGTGTTTTAGATGTTTTATCTTGATGTTGCATGTGTTTCATCTAGATGTTGTAAAAGTAGATCGGGATATTGCACATATTGCAATGGCTATACACATATATTGCAAGTGTATATTCTAAATGTTTCATTTGTTTTTTAGACGTATGTTGCAAGTGTGTTTGTTTGGATGTTACATATGTTTCACACATATGTTGCAAGCATTTTATCTGGGCGTTTCATATTTGAATGGCCTGTCATGACTTTTCAGGTATTCTTGCAAGTGTTTCAAATGCATATTTCAAATATTTCATCTGTACAGACGTATGTTGCAAATGTTTCATCTGAATGTTTCAAAAGTAGATCGGGTGTTGTAAATGTTGCAATGACTCCGATGGCTGGTGAACAACGGCCTGGGTAGGGCTTTGGCTCCTACCTCGCGCAACGCGCCTCGCCCTCTCCTCTCCATCCTCCCTTCCCTTCCCTTTCCTCCATCTCACCTCGGCATTGGTGTTGGGGTGAGGGTCGTCGATGGTGTTGCGTTCGAAGGTGCTACGTTCGACGTGGGATGCAATGGGAGCACGGGGTCGTGGGATGCGATGCGGGGCCCGGAGGCGTGGGATGCAATGTAGGCTGGGTACGGAAGCAACGTCTGGACGAGTCTTGCGGCCAGACGTCCAGACGCTAGTCCCTCAAAAAAAAATTCACCAGCGCTGTGCAACGGAATTCATTTTTTTGAATCTACGGCCTTGTTTAGATGCACCCCAAAAGTTAGAATTTTTTCACTCTCTCTCCATCACATCAATCTTTAGACTCATGCATGAAGTAGTAAATATAGGTAAAAAAATAACTAATTACACAGTTTAGTTGGAAATCACGAGATGAATCTTTTGAGCCTAGTTGGTTCACGATTGGACAATATTTATCAAATAAGACGAAAGTGATACTATTTATCGGGTTCAAAATATTTGCAATCTAAACGTGGCCTACAACGGAATTCAAAAAAAATTCACCAGCGCTGTCCAGACGCTAGCTTCTTTCGAATTTCGTTTTGACGACGGCGCGCGGGCGACGAAAAGCTTTTCACATTTCCCTCCGTCTTCCCCTGCCCTCGTCACCGCCATGTCAGCGATCCGCGTGAAAAGCGCATCGCGACCGTCCGTTAGAAGAAGCACCAACGGCCCACGCCGCTTGAAGCCAGCGATCCGCGGCACCTGCCCCTCCACCAATCAGCGCTCACCTCTCCCGTCCTATAATTAACGCACCGCCCCCCGCTTCCTCTTCCATCCAACAACAGCGAACACATCTCGCATTTCTTCCCAAATCCCAACCGATCTTCCGCCCTCGCATTTCTTCCCAAATCCCAAATCCCCAGCTCGCATCGCACCGATGGCGCCCAAGGCCGAGAAGAAGCCCGCGGCGAAGAAGCCGGCGGAGGAGGAGCCCGCCGCGGCCGAGAAGGCGCCGGCCGGGAAGAAACCGAAGGCCGAGAAGCGGCTCCCCGCGGGCAAGTCCGCCGGCAAGGAGGGCGGCGGCGAGGCCAAGCGGGGCCGGAAGAAGGGCAAGAAGAGCGTGGAGACGTACAAGATCTACATCTTCAAGGTGCTGAAGCAGGTGCACCCGGACATCGGCATCTCCTCCAAGGCCATGTCCATCATGAACTCCTTCATCAACGACATCTTCGAGAAGCTCGCCGCCGAGGCCGCCAAGCTCGCGCGGTACAACAAGAAGCCCACCATCACCTCCCGCGAGATCCAGACCTCCGTCCGCCTCGTCCTCCCCGGGGAGCTCGCCAAGCACGCCGTCTCCGAGGGCACCAAGGCCGTCACCAAGTTCACCTCGTCCTAGGCCGCGCGGCCGCCCGCGCCGCTTGCAGGCTTCTCGTGTGCCCATGTGGCTTGCTGTAGTTAGGTGTTGGTGGTTTCTCTATCTGTTCTTCTGTAGCAACTGCGTCATCTAATGGAATAGTAATGGTGCTTATTTAACCCATCTACTTTTTTTTTATCTGTGAATCTGCTTTGAATGTGTAATTCGTGATGTTGAATGTGATCATCTGCTCACGCGGGATCGCTCGTTATTTTGTGATGTGAATGTGATCACTTATTTTTTTCATTACTTGAATGGGACCACTTTGAATGTGAATTTCGAAATCTCAACAGTTACGCTTATAAAGTGGTATTGCGATTCTTGTGATGGTTCCATTTGTGTTGCACTTCTAGCGGAATTTTGGGTAACTTCCGAATTTGGCGCTTGAGCATGTTTTGATTCGCCGATTTTGTTCCTGGGTTTTGAGCTGACGGTTTGTTTTCAGATACACATGAAATCGACCCCCACTTTGTGACCGGCGAAACGGCCAGTTGGTCATTCCCCGAAATCCCCACCGCCTCGGCGCCGCTCCAGTTCTCGCCGCCCTCCCCGCCGCCCCCTCTTCAAATAACCCTTCACCCACCCCACGCCCTCGCCTAGAAACCGCCCGCCTGCTTCCTGAAGCTTCCAGAAGGACTGGGTGAGCCATGGAGGTGGACCTGTCGTTCAGGGCGGTGGCGGCGATCTGGGTGGGCGAGGTGGCGCGGGAGATGCCGCTGGTGCTTCAGGTTCTGGTGGTGCGCATGTGCTCGTGCCCAAAGCGGCCAGAACCGGGATGGTGCCATGCGGCGCTCTCCGACGGCGCCCACCTCATTGCCGGTCATCTGCGCCTCGACGAAACCACCTCGGCATCCGTCCGGGCTGCCCCGCGTGGTTACGGCGCCGTGGTCCGCCTCGACTTCGAGACCAGAACAAATATCGATGGTGGGAGGTGCGCGACTGCGCGTCGCTTCCCACCTGCTCGGATCGTTTTTCGCAGGAACAATTCATTTGATATTGAGTTCGGCCTGCCATCAATTACTTTTCTCCATTTTTTTTGGAGGGGGAGGGGGAGGTGGGTATGTTTACCATGAGATGGTTTGGGGGTGTTTTGCTGCGCCTGGATGTTGTCCTGTTGGGCAAAGAGTTGGGTGGGGAGGTTTTGCGGGTCCTTGCAGTTAATACGGCTAGTTAAAATGAGAATATGACTATTCATACACAGTAAACATTTGGTCTTTGTGTCTGCTCGGGCAGGAATACTCCGGTGCTTGTTTCAACTCTGAACTTGTGATTTGTGAACTTTGTAATTTCGTTGCCTCAGTAATGAAATTCGGGTATTCCGTTGTTGGGGGAAAAAAGGCATACTCCGGTTCTCTATCGTTGATTTCTGCGGTAACAATTGATTGAGTACATTTAGTAGTTGTAGATGATGTGCTATCTGTTTCACTTGTAGATACTATGCAGTAATTTGCAGGGAGTAAATTTCTCTAATGTGGGCCATGTTGTTAGTATTGGCTATTTAGTGTTGGTTTCATATTTCGTGTTGACTAGCTCATGATATCTCTTTATGTTTCCATCCACTTCATGCTATCATGAATGGCTTAGCGCTGGGTGGTGCAGGGGATGCAGCTGCAACTCATTCAAATTCTTGATGACCTTGTCTTGTGGGGTGTATTAAGCTTGTAGACAACTTACATTATTGTGTCCTGTGCACAACAATATTTATATAGTAATAAAATGCCAGCTAAATTACTTGATTTCTAGAAGAACTTTGCCCTTTTTATTTATCTGATAGATTCAACTATTACTTTCAGTACTTTGATTTAGTTGCATACTCAATTTCTGGTTAGCTGTCCTTGTGCTATCATAGTATTCATGTTGGTGGAGGTGATTTCGGAGATGTGATGCTAATGATTTCTATGGCCATTTCCCCTAAATTCTTTGGTTCTTCTCTACGCATTGCTAATGCTAGAGCTAAATAACAGCACCATTGAAGGATACAGTACTTAACTTCGCTGTTTTATTTATTGAGTACTTTGAAATTTGAATCCAATGAACTTACCATTATTTATTATTTACTTTTTCGTATTTTATCTTTGAATTTCAGGTCAATTGACTCTGAACATGTTGAAGTGCTGCGTACTTCCTTGAAAATTAGGGATCCCAAAAGATACCAGCCTGGTTACTTGGTAAAAAAGCATGAGAAATTGGATGCTCAATTAGTGACTAGTTCTTCCAAACAGAACTTTAGAGCCCATCCTATCGGTCAAGGCTTGAAACAGCTTTTGAAGAGGGGGGTGGTGGCGATGTTGCAGCATCCTGTTATGCAAGTGGTTGGTGTCTCACTGTTGAGACCAGAGCCAAAAACTCTCGTTAAGTACCATTTGATACTCTCTGATGGTGTGCATACACAGAGTGCTACGCTACATCCCCGCCTCGACCATCTAGTCAAGGAAACTCACCTCCGCAAGGGCACCATTGTCCGCCTCCTCGATTTTGTTTGCTGTAATGTTCGGTATCGCAGGTGCCAATAGTTCCTTATTTTTCTGAAACTGGATCCTTGATGTTTGTGGTTTCTTTGCTTTAGTCACTTTATTATTCTTTCGGATTTATTTAACATTATTTGCTAGACTGCCACTGTGCCACATAGATGCAAGAGTGCAGCACAATTCTCCTTTTTTGTTCAGTGCTACTATGCTTACCAATAGTTTTCATATAGATACAGGAATAACCTCTGATAGACTGGCTATACTTTACAAGTCCAGGCTATGGTGAATCTTTTATTTTTATTTTTTTGGCCCCTTCTTGTTTATTAACAATCATTGAGGTGAAGAATGCCACAATATGTGAATTATTAGTTCCTAATGTTCTCATGTACTCTATTTTCTGTTATGACTTAGTTGTGATATAACCGATATGCTCATTGCTGTGGAAAGTATGTAACCTGTTGTCAATGCTGAAAAATCAATTCTTAAGTTTCATATTGAAGCCATAAAAAAGTTACTGCCTATCACGTTTGTTTCAGTCTTAGTGAGTGCAAGTTTTAGTAGTGTTTGCTCTTTTGGTCTGTGACTTAAGATGGAAATGTTTTAACTTTGGGTTTAATGTTCAGTGCTCATTTCAGAAGTCTTACCTGTAGAATCATAGGTATGATGTTTGTGGCTAGTGATTATAGAGATGGACTGAGTTGTAACTTGTAAGCTGTAACTATTGGAGCAGTGCCACTTGTATTTGCTAGATCTCTAGGTTATTTTTTGTTGTCAAGCTGGCCTTCCAAAGACTGGTACCCCCTTTTTTTTATCAATGTATCTTTTTATAGAGACCATTTCCATAGTTCCATTCCATCTTTATTGAGTATATATCTGTTTAGATCTGTCAATACTTTTCAAGGATAACTGGAATCATTATTTAAACACATTTCTAAAACTAATTTACCATCCCGTTAGTCATTTCATGCCATCCTTCTGGATGTGACCACATGATTAGCTAGCGAAAGAAGCGATGGAGTGGGTTGCTGTTAGCTGTGCTTTGACTGGAGTAACTAGATTTCTTAGTTTTGTAGTAGTGTTTGGTTTCTCTATGGCTTAAACTTAGACTTTTAGTGCTTAGCATGGGTTGAATGCTCTATTATTAGTTCCCATATTTCATTTACTATGATAGGTGTCAGTATGCAAATCATGTCTGTAAGTTATTCAAATGTTGTAGCAGTCATATCGGTATTTTTCATGGTTTATGTTTCCTGTTGATCATTAGATAGTACTCCGTCCGTTCCAAATTATAAGACGTTTTGGCTTTTTTACATACGTTGCTTTTATTATGTATCTAGACATAATGTATATCTAAGTGCATAGCAAAAACTATGTATGTAGAAAAGCCAAAACGTCTTATAATTTGGAATGGAGGGAGTATAATTAACTTTATTTCTTGAAAATGTTTACTGTTAGAGCAAGAAGAACATTGTGCTATAATCTTAGGAATATGGTTGTGGCATGCTAAGATCGGTTGGTAGTATTTCTATAGTACTACTTGTCCAACAAATTCTCAATGCTTTATGATTTATTGGTTTTCCTGTTGTATGTTTCTTAATTCAGTATTATCACTGTTTGGCAACTTAAAGTTCTGCCGATAGAGTGTGAGCTGATTGGAAGCCCCAAAGCATGTGAGCTCTGTTGCATTGAAAATGTCTATGGACTCAAGAGTGAATCTGTTGAACCATATTCTGGATCAGTGTCCAATTATGCTCAACCAAATAATGGACCCTATTTTACTTGTCAAGGCTTGAATTGGTACCTTACTCAGGGTGCAGTAGCGGCAATAATGGAGGGTGAGATGGTGGTAGAGCGGCAGCCAGTGCTGCAGGTGGTTGATTTCTCACTAGCGAGTCACAATGGGTTCAGCTTTTACCGTATATTGCTCTCAGATGGTATCCACCAGGTGTACGTCAACCTCTTTCCCCACCTAAGCCACCTGGTTGAGGGCAGTTGCCTCCGGAAAGGTACAAGAGTCCGCCTTCTCAGGTTCATCCGTGACACAGTCGACCAGGACCAGAATTGCAGGTAAGGATCCCTTATGTTCTTATATAAAATAAACTAACTGAGTTGATATCAAACTTTCTTGCATGTTGAGAGTTCTTGGTTTTATTTTGTTGGAGGCGAGATTGGCCTTCATCTATGTTGGAGTATAGGCCCATTAGAGGCCCATGTATGGTACTATATATAGCCACCCTTAGGGTAGGCCCAATAATGAGAAAATCAGTTTCAACATGGTATCAAGCTAGCTTCTTTCCTCCTCCCCTCCCCTGTCATCTGGGCGCCGCCGCCGCCGCCCGGCGGGCCGCCGCCGGCTGCCATGTCCGGCCGGCCTCCCCTTTCCCCTCCCCATCCCTCGTCGTCTACCTCCTCCCCGTCCCTGACTCGCGCGACCCCTCACGCCGAGCTCCGCCCTAGCGCCGACCCGCCTCTGCTCCCGCGCTGGCCAACCGCGCCGCCGCCGCCGCCCGGCGGGCCGCCGCCGGCTGCCATGTCCGGCCGGCCTCCCCTTTCCCTTCCCCATCCCTCGTCGTCTACCTCCGACACGCCTCTGCTCCCGCGCTGGCCAGCCTCTCCAGCACTGGGCTCCGCCCCGCACCGGCCGGGATCTGCCTCGCCCGCACCGACCTCTGCTCCCGCGGCCTTTGCTCGCACGCTGGCAGCCACACCCAGTGGCGGCGGCGGTAGCCTCGCTGGCGACTGGCGGTGGTGGCTGCTGAGCCCACAGCCGGGGGCCATGGCGATTGCGTGCCCACCTGGCGGCGGTGGCTGCGCCCTTGCCCACAACCGCGAGACCGGAGGGGCGCGCCTTGATCCCACCCGCTCCCACTCCCAGCTCGACATGGGGCCGCTGGGCCAGCACGACGTGCTGTCAAGCCTTGGGCTCAAGCCGCCCCCGCCTTCGTCGTCGCCGGCGGCTGCAAGCTACTACAGCGACCAGCTGCACGCGGTGGTGAGCAGCGCTGCTGGACGCGGCGGGCACGAGTACGAAGCTGCAGCCTCCGGCGCCACGAACCCGATGGACGCTCGCAGCAGCAGCCATGGCGGAGGTGGAGCAGCAGCCGCGGTTCCGCCTGGCGCCGTGCCCCATCGTCGAGCCGCGCAGCCTCCTCCCTACCTCTTCCCGGCGCCGCCGCAGCCGGGCTGCTGTCCTCCTGCGCCGCCGACAGCTGGCGCCGGTCAAGGCCGAGCCGTGGCCGCGGGGGGCCCAGGCGCCACTGCCTTCACCCACCTCGGCAAAGCTGCCACTGCTGTCCTCCTCCTAGCGTCGGGCGCGGCTGTCGAGGCCGCCGCAGCCAGGCCTGGCGTGCTGCCCTCGCCGACGCGGGGTGAGCTTCGCCCATCGGCGGCCATGCTCGCTGATGCTCCCCCGGGGTTTCACCCCACATCCCTGTGGACTCCACCTCCCGGTGCCTCGCCCGGGCTTGTCGGTTGGGACCCGGCTACCTTGGCCTCCTCCTTCAGCACCACCACCAGCCATCCGCCCGCAGTTTCTCCATCAGTTAGTCCTGATTGGATCGCCGACTCGGGCGCCACTTTCCACACCACGCCCGATGCGAGTCTACTTTCTTCTCTCCGTCCTCCCCACCCTTCCTGTCCCTCTTCCATCATGGTCGCCAATGGCTCCTGCATTCCTGTCTCCTCCGTGGGCACTGCCAGTTCCCACGGCTCCTTTCATATCCCTGATGTTCTTGTGACTCCCGGTATGGTTCACAACCTTCTCTCTATTCGCCGTTTCACCACTGACAACTCTTGTTCGGTTGAGTTTGACCCCTCTGGCCTCACCGTGCGGGATTTGGCATCCCGGGTTCCTCTGCTCCGGTGTGACAGCACTGGGCCTCTCTGCACCCTTCGGTTTCCGGCGTCTGTTTCCCCTTCTTCGCCTTCCTCGACGTCTATTTCACCTTCTTCGCCTTCCTCAGCCACTTTCGCCGCCACTCCTTCCTCCATCACTTGGCACCGTCGCCTCGGCCATCCTGGCCGAGATGCCCTGATGCAACTCAGTCGTAGTTCCGACATTCGGTGCTCTCGGGCTCACGATGATCACTTGTGTCATGCGTGCCAGCTGGGCCGTCACGTTCGCCTTCCCTTTCAGTCCTCTTCCTCACATACCACTCGTGTGTTTGATCTTATTCATTGCGACTTGTGGACTTCTCCTGTTCTCAGCATGTCTGGATATAAGTACTACTTGGTGGTAGTCGATGATTTCTCCCATTATTCCTGGACTTTTCCCCTGCGTGCCAAGTCCGAGACGTTCCCCACTCTCAGCCACCTCTTTGCTTGGGTATCCACTCAGTTCGGCCTCACCATCAAGACTGTCCAGTGCGACAATGGCCGTGAGTTCGATAACTCAACCTCACGTGCCTTCTTCCTTTCTCACGGTGTCCAGCTGCGCATGTCTTGTCCGTATACCTCATCTCAAAACGGCAAGGCAGAGCGCATGATCCGCACAACCAATGACATCATGCGCACCTTTCTGCTCCAGGCATCTCTACCCGCTCGCTTCTGGGCTAAGTGTCTGCACACCTCCACCTATCTCCTTAACCGACTACCTTCTACTGCCTGCCCAGCTCCCACGCCTCACCACGCTCTATTCGGTACCCCTCCTCGGTACGACCACCTTCGAGTCTTCGGGTGTGCGTGTTACCCTAACACCGCCGCCACCGCTCACCATAAGCTGGCTCCCCGGTCGACCCTCTGTGTTTTTCTCGGATACTCTCCGGATCACAAGGGTTACCGATGCTTTGACCTTACCTCTCGCCGTGTCCTCATCTCTCGCCATGTCGTGTTTGATGAGTCGGCATTCCCTTACTCCACCACTTCTACACCCACACCTCCCGCTGACCCTGCGGAGGCTTCCTTTTTTCCCACTGACCCGGTGATTCTGCCACCCTTCTCCCTCTACCCTGCAGGTACTACTCCGGCGCGCTCTCTTGGTGGTCCCACCTCGTCCCTGCCAGACTCGCACCAGGACCTTCCTGGAGTATAGGCCCATTAGAGGCCCATGTATGGTACTATATATAGCCACCCTTAGGGTAGGCCCAATAATGAGAAAATCAGTTTCAACAATCAATGTTTGTCCGACAAATAATGTTGCCATATTAGTCATATGCATGATATAGTATCTTTTGTTGCCTGTGCGTTTTCATTTGCACATGTTGAGAAGAATTCTCACTCGTCATTAGGTGGACCTATTACAAAGTGAATTTATTGCTTGAAATAAGGTCCTTGTACAGCACACCACGTACATCTCAAATTCTCAATAAGGTGCATTCCCTCAGCTGACAGTTTCTAAGTCTTACAATTTGCTAAAATTGAACTCATCCATCTTGTGTTATTTCACCTGTTGTTTTCATGAAAAATTCAGGATTGCCATTGCTGTGGAACTTGAAGTACTCCAAACAGAATGTGAGCTGATTGGAAACCCAACCTTCTATGAGCTTGGAAATAAACAGAGCCACTCCAACTTGGAGTCCTTACTGCCCATTTCTGGAAGCTTCTGCAAGGATCAGGGAGGCATGGAGATGCAGGCAAGCCTGACGTGGGGAGCTGTGGCGGCCATCTGGGAGGATGTGGCTGAGGTGGTGCAGCCAGTGCTGCAAGTGTTTGACCTGCTTGTATGGGCAGAGATGGATGAGCCATGGTTATCCCCTATCTTGCTCTCAGATGGCACCCATTTGATCCGCGGCGGCCTTTCCCCATACATAATCAGCTCATCGATCTTCAGGGACAGCTGCCTCCACATGGGTGCAGTGGTCCGACTCCTTGAGTTCATGTGCCACAATGACAGAAGTGAGAGGTATGGGTTGCTTCCCAGCATCCAAATTCAATTGGTATTTGATATTGCCAAGTTCTTGGTAATTGTTGGGTGGCTTATGTGTGAATCTGAAGCAAAAGCAGAAAATTGGGTTTGTGAAAATTTACAAGTTCCTTTTTTTTATTAATTATTAATTAGTATGTTTGATGCACATGCGCATGAGAAATACACCTACCGGTATGCACACAAAAGTATGTTTCCAAGGACATATTTAAACTTGTAGATGTGGGACAAATACGTTACCTCATACTCATAGTGCATGGACACACATTTACCCACACCATAAACTACCTGTGCATAAAGGATTCATAGACCTGAAACTCCTATCAACTATGAGGTGGTTTCATCACATGTTCTGATTGTTGTGCAGTTACACAGTTGTTGCTCCTGTAGGAACACTTTAGCCGCTCACAATCGCTATTAGTTGAACAAGCAGCTCATGCAGTATGTCCAGTAGATGATATGCAACTCATTCGGTTGTAGTTGGGTGGTAACTTGCAGGAATAAATTAACGTGGACCATGTAATTAATTTTTTCTATTTGACATTCGATTCCATTAATTTCTTGTTGGGTAGTTTGAGGCACCTCTTTGTATTTTCATATGATCTGCATTTCAGGCTATAATTCAGCACTGGTTGGTTTAAGGGAAGTTTTTGTGTTTTGTTCTATGAATTAAGTTTGAGTGGCATATTAGGCCTGTAGGCTTGTATAAAGTCTTGTGAAAACTCATTTTTTATATTAATATAAATATCAACTAAATTACTAGTGTTTAGAATGATGCCTTTTTCTCCTTTTTTATTTTATTTTTTGGTGATTTCAACTCTTTCAGTGTTTTTCATATTGACTGCATGGTTGCTATGGAAGCACCATAACACTTATGTCTTTGATAGAGAAACCCCTTTTGTTAGCGAAGTTTTGCAACAATTTAGGGATGAGTATAAGCTATGGTGTCTAGCCGGAGCTAAGAAGCTCCAAGCTCTGGGACTGGATGGGGTAGGAACACTCGGATGAGTTTTCCTTTCTTTTTGGCCGTTAAACGTGTTTACCAGATACCAGGTAATTGTGTTGTAAGTGTATCCAACTTTCTCATGTATGGTCCTGGCATGAGTTGGTAATGTATAGGGGCCATTTTTTCCTCTCTATAATACAAAGATACACAGCTCTCCTGCGTGAAAAAAAAGCTTTCAGTGCTTTGGTTCGGTTGCATGCTCGAATTTCAGTTTAGATATTCATCCTGTGCTATCATAGATTCTGAGTTGTAATTCCTTTGTGATAATAATTGAATTATTGTCGTGGCCATGTTCCCCTAAATCCATCCAATCTTGTTGATAAGAAGGTGATCTTATTGGCCCTATGCTAGGGCTGCTAACAACATGATCTAAGGGATGTACTGTTGGAGTATGTGTTTAGGCCCATGAGGCTAAGGTACATGTGGCCCATGTATGGAACCTATATAGCTACCCTTCTAGGGTTAGCCTTAATGAATGGAATTACAACTTCCAACATGGTATCTAGCCTAGGTTAGCCTCTCTCCCTTTTCCCCTCCACCCAGCCGCCGCCAGCCACCTCTGCTGGCCGCCGCCGGCCAGCCGGCGCCATGGCTGGCCGCCCCCCTCCTCCTCCCTCCCTCTACTCTCACTTCCCACCCCTCTCTTCCTCATCCACATGGGCCCAAGTCCTGGCCGGCTCCCCTCCCTCTGGTGCCGCGCCCGCGGCTCCTCTGGCCGCCGCCGGCGCCGTCCGCCCGGCCCTCTCTGGCGCGGGCCTGGAGGTGGCCGGATCTGCCGCCAGCAGCTCTTCCCCCCTCCAGCCGCTCCATGCTGCTGCTCTTCCCCTGCCACAGCTGCGCCAGCCCCTCCTCCAGCCGCTCCTGGTCCAGCCGCTACAGGGGGCGGGCCTTCCTCTTCCTGCTGGCGCTACTGGAGACCCCGCCCCTGCCCAAGTCCTCACCACAGCCGCCGCTCCTGGCGCCGGGGGGGTTCTGCAGCGGTTGAGGACCCGGGGGCCGCCGCTGGTGGTCTCCAGGCCGATGGTGGCCTCCAGCAGCACCTCCAGCAGCCGCAGCCCCACCTCCAACAGCCGCAGCCCCTCCTCCAGCCGCTCCAGCCTCTCCAGGCGCTGCACGAGGGTCTACTGGCTGCTGCTGCCACCTCCGGTCTTCAGTCCGGCCCTCCTGGGGGTCTCCCTCTCGGCCTGACTGGACCGAACCTCACCCTCGCCGCGGCTCTTGTCGCTGCCCGGACCGCCGCCGCGGAGGGCCAGGCCCGTGTGCGCGCGGCCGCCCTCGTCTGGGAACGCGAGCGCGACGCGGCCGACGCCCTGACCCGCCAGATCGCCGAGGCCGAGCAGCTTCTCGCCTCTCCCGCGGGCCTGGACGCCGGCGCCACCTCCTCCGCCTCGTCGGGACGTCGCGTGTCGCACACCGCCGTCCTCTGGCACGACCCGACCGACCCGCTCGTGGCTCAGCTCCACTACCAGGCCGGGGGGGTCCAGAACATTCGCCTCCTCGTTCCGGTCGTCCTCGAGCCGGAGTCTCCTTCCTACGCCCGCTGGCGGGATCTGGTGCTTCTCACCCTTCGCCGCTACGCCCTCGACGACCACGTCCTCCTCGACGCCTCGGTCGCTGCTCAGACGCCGTCGTGGCTCCGTCTCGACAGCATCGTCCTCTCCTGGATCCTGGGGACGATCTCTCTGGACCTCCACGACCTCGTCCGCACCTCCCCTGACGCGCGCCGGGCGTGGCTGGCCCTTGAGGGTCAGTTTTTGGGCAACGCTGAGGCCCGGGCTCTGCGCCTTGACGCGAGCTTCTGCACCTTCGTCCAGGGAGACCTCTCCGTTGGCGAGTTCTGCCGTCGGATGAAGGCCATGGCTGACTCCCTGGGGGACCTCGGGTGGCCCGTGGAGGATCGCATCTTGGTCCTCAACGTCCTCCGGGGGCTCAGCGACCGCTACGCCCACCTCAGGACGTGGATCACCCGTCAGAGGCCTTTCCCCACCTTCCTGGAGGTCCGTGACGATCTCGTCATGGAGGAGCTCACGCAGGGCCTCCAGCCGGGTTCCACTGCTTCCCCGGGGGCCTCCTCGACGGCTCTGGCTGCTACTCTACCGCGCCCGTCTGCTCCACGGTCGTCAGCTCCACCGCCGTCGTCTCTCCTGGGTCCCCCTCCCTCCGGGCCGAGCGGAGGTGGGGGGGTCGTGGCGGTTGTCGTCGCCGCGGAGGGGGTCGCGGGGGCGGCCGGGGTGGACCTACCCAGGCCCCGGCACCTGGTGGACCGCAGGGGGGGGCACCATGGCCCTCTTTCCAGAACCCGTGGGCCGGTCGCATCTCCATGTGGCCCTACCACGCCCCCGGGGCCGACTCGCGTCCACCGGTGGCCATGCTCACCGGAGCTCCTCCTGCTGGTCCTCCACCCGGCGCCTTCCCTACTACGCCGTGGGTTCCACCCTCCGGGACTCCACCGGGGGTCACCGGCTGGGACCAGGCAGCCCTGGCTCGCTCGTTCAGCACCATGGGCCTGACACCTCCGGTCGGACCCGAGTGGATCGCTGATTCGGGGGCCACCTACCACACTACTCCTGACCCCGGTATACTTTCGTCGATTCACTCTCCCTCATCCTCTCTTCCTTCGTCCATTATGGTCGCAAATGGTTCTTGTATTCCAGTCTCGTCTGTGGGTACCGCCGGTGCTCATGGCTCCTTTCGTCTTCCTGATGTTCTTGTTGCTCCTTCTATGGTTCATAATCTTCTTTCTATTCGACGTTTTACAGCTGACAATTCTTGTTCTGTGTAATTTGACTCTTCTGGTCTCACTGTAAAGGATTTGACTTCCCGGTGTCCTCTGCTCCGATGTGACAGCACCGGGCCCCTTTACACCCTTCGCTTTTCGGCGGCTCCTTCGTCTTCTTCGCCGCCCGTTTTGTCAGATGCCTTCGTCGCTTCTACTTCCTCTACTACCTGGCACCGGCGCCTCGGCCATCCTGGCCGTGATGCCCTGATACAGCTCAGTCGTAGCTCCGGTCTTCCATGTACTCGAGCTCATGATGAGCAACTGTGTCATGCGTGCCAATTGGGCCGTCATGTTCGTCTTCCTTTTTCTAGTTCTACTTCCCATGCGGCCCGTATTTTTGATCTTGTACATTGCGACCTATGGACATCTCCTATTCTGAGTATTTCTGGTTATAAGTACTATCTTGTGGTTGTTGATGATTTTTCGCATTATTCGTAGACTTTTCCTCTCCGTGCGAAGTCAGATACGTTTACCACGCTCCTTTACTTCTTCACTTGGGTGTCTACACAGTTCGGCCTCACCATCAAGGCCGTCCAGTGTGACAATGGTCATGAGTTTGATAACTCCACCTCCCGAGCTTTCTTCCTCTCTCACGGTGTTCAGTTGCGCATGTCTTGTCCATACACCTCTTCGCAGAATGGCAAGGCTGAGCGGATGATTCGCACCACCAACGACACCGTGCGTACCCTTCTGTTTCAGGCCTCTCTTCCTGCTCGCTTCTGGGCTGAGGGCCTGCACACCTCCACCTACCTTCTTAACCGCCTTCCTTCCGCTGCCTGTCCCGCTACCACACCTCACCACGCCCTCTTCGGTACCCCGCCTCGGTACGATCACCTCCGCGTGTTTGGGTGTGCGTGTTACCCTAACACCGCTGCCACTTCTTCTCACAAGCTGGACCCTCGCTCCACGTTCTGTGTCTTCCTCGGGTACTCCCCGGATCACAAGGGGTACCGGTGCTTTGACCTTGCCTCCCGACGGGTTCTCATCTCTCGCCATGTGGTGTTCGATGAGTCCGTCTTTCCCTTTTCCAGCACTACCACCCCTCCGGTCCCTGACCCTCCCTCCCTGTTTCCCACTGACCCGGTGGTCCAGCCATCATTTTCGTGGTCTCCTGCAGGTACCGCTTCGCCGCGCGCCGGGCCGACCACCTGTCCCGGATCCCCAGCGGGTCCAGGCCCGTCGTCCTCGGGCGCGGCCCCGTCCTCTCCGGTTGGTGCAGACCCGGGGCCTTCGTCTCCCGCTTCTGCCCCGGGGGGGTCGTGCCGGTCGCCGACGCCGGATCCCGTCCCGGCACCTGCCCCGGCACCTCCGTCGAGGTTCGCCGCGCCGGTACGGGTGTACCAGCGCAGGCCGCGGCCGCCGCCGCTCGCGGTCCCTTCTCCACCGGGGACACCGACACCACCGCAGCAGTCCCCGCCGGCTCGTGGTGCCCCGCCGGTCTACCACCCGCCGCTGCTTCACCGACATCCGCGGCATGTTCACCCGATGGTGACACAGCACGCGGCTGGCACATTGCCGCCTCGTGCCCTCGAGGCTTCGACCGGCGATGCGGCGGTCTCCCCGGTACCCTCTTCCGTCCGCGACGCCCTGTTGGACCCTCACTGGCGCCGCGCGATGGAAGAGGAGTACGCCGCGCTACTCGCCAACCAGACGTGGGAGTTGGTGCCCCGGCCGCCAGGCTCCAACGTCGTCACCGGCAAGTGGATTTGGACCCACAAGCGCCGGGCCGACGGCTCTCTCGAGCGCTACAAGGCTCGATGGGTCCTCCGGGGTTTCACTCAGCGCCCTGGAGTCGACTACGATGAGACCTTCAGCCCGGTGGTCAAGCCGGCCACCGTCCGTACCGTGCTCTCGCTGGCGCTTGCTCGGTCTTGGCCCGTCCACCAGCTGGACGTCAAGAACGCCTTCCTCCACGGCCTTCTTACCGAGACGGTGTACTGCAGTCAACCGGCAGGGTTCGTCGATTCCACCCGTCCTGACATGATCTGCCGGCTTAACAGGTCCCTCTACGGCCTCAAGCATGCACCTCGGGCGTGGAACCACCGGTTTGCGGCTTTCTTGCTGACCCTGGGGTTCATGGAGGCCAAGTCTGATACGTCCCTGTTCGTCTACCACCATGGAGCTGACACTGCCTACTTGCTGCTCTATGTTGATGACATTGTCCTCACTGCCTCCAGCGAGCCACTCCTCCGCCGGATCATCACCGCTCTCCAGCAGGAGTTCGCGATGAAGGATCTGGGTGAGCTCCACCACTTCCTCGGTGTCACTGTTGAGCACCGTCCTGCCGGGCTCCTCCTTCACCAGCGGCAGTACACTCGGGACATCCTGGAGCGGGCTGGGATGACTGACTGCAACCCCTGCTCTACTCCGGTCGACACTCAGGGCAAGCTGTCTGAGGCTGAGGGACCACCGGTGGCCGATCCCACTGCGTACAGGAGTCTCGCCGGGGCCCTTCAGTACCTCACCTTCACCCGGCCGGACATCACCTATGCAGTTCAGCAGGTCTGTCTTCATATGCATGACCCCCGGGAGCCTCACCTCACGGCTCTCAAGCGCCTCCTCCGCTACCTCCGGGGCACGCTCGACTACGGCCTCCTCCTCCACCGGGCCTCCTCCACCGACCTCGTCGTCTACACCGACGCTGACTGGGCCGGGTGCCCGGATACTCGCCGCTCCACCTCCGGCTACGCCGTCTTTCTGGGCGGCAACCTGGTGTCTTGGTCGTCCAAGCGCCAGCCGGTGGTCTCCCGGTCCAGCGCCGAGGCGGAGTACCGCGCCGTCGCTAACGGCGTGGCGGACAACTTCCAACATGTACAATTAAATCCTCCATTAGCTATGTGCAGTATGTTCAATGATATAAATTTGCTGTCCACTTCTATCTACCCTTTCATAAGCTGTCATTGAAATTCAGGGTCATCGTTGTGTTAAAACTTGAGGTGCTGCGGACGGATTGCACGATGGTTGGAAATCCCAAACAGTATCTATCTGGCAAGTTGGAAAACAAGCTTGTGGAATTGGACGCTGAATCAGTGTCCAGTAATGCCAAACTGAACTGTGAAGCCTATTCTGCTGGGCAACACCTGAAGGAATTCCTGACAAGAAGGGGGATGGTAACCGCATTGCAGCAGCCTGTGATGCAGGTGGTTGATGTGTCACTGATGAGATCAGAGCTGAAGAAGTTTGGGAGGTACCACTTGATACTTTCTGATACTGTGCACACACAGGATGCTACACTAGCACCTGGCCTGAATCACCTGGTTGAAAACATTCTTCTCATCAAGGGTTCCATCATCCGCCTCCTTGAGTTTATTTGCGATACTGCCAAGAGTCCCAGGTGCGAATCATTCCTTGTTTTCTCAAAAATGGATCCTTGTGCAAGAAAGACTGGTTGAGGTCTTAGGGCCATTTATCACTTTGTTAGTTGAAATATTTTTATTTGTTGAAGTATATGTACATTTTCACTTTACAGCGTGTGCAGATAGCTTGCATGCAACTTTGCAAGAATACTAACTGATCGATAGCTCATCCATGAAGTGTACTTTTTGATCAATACTATTATATACTTTGTCCACATTTTATATAATTTCAGCCGATGGTGTTTTTCGGGTCCTACTTAGCTATTAACAGTGATTGAAGAGAGATCAAAATACTGACATACTGTACAAGAAGAGAGATACATTTCTACATTCTTTGTTGCAGTGGAAAGGCAACCTTGTCAATGATTGAGTTTAGCCTTGTCATATTGAAACATTGGAAAATATCTCAGCATGTCGCACATGGTTTGCTTTAGTTGAATTTATACTTTACAACAGCATTTGTTTTTGCTGCATGACTTCCACTTATCATGTTTTGTGTCCCAACTTGTGTTGAATGTTCAATATGTCATTCCAAATTTATCTGTTACTGAGATGTAACAATTGAAACAGTATTTGCTATCCCTCTTGTTTATTCCATGAGATTGACCTTTTAGATACTGGTATTATTTGCCCAATCAGCACTTTACAGAGCTAAACTGTCAAATCTTCAGTTGTTGATTGAGTGTGTACTCTTGGTCATGAGATTGACCTCAGTTGGTTAAAGGTGTTAAGTGTACACCCTGACCACCTAGGTTCAGGTCCTCAAGTGATCAGGTTTTGTTTTCCTTTTCACTTTTCAAAGATCACCTTGTAAACAAAGTTTGAAATAATTCACCACTCTATTTTATCATTTCATGTCATCTTTGACACCATATATTGGCCAGTTGGCCATATTATTGAACTACCAAACCTAGTAATGGCGTGTGTTGCTGTCAGCTGTGGTTTGGTTGGAGTAACTGGATTCATAATTTTGATATGCTGTTTTTTCTTCTTATATTTATGGGGCTTTCACTTGAATGTGTAGTGCTTAGTTTTGGTTGAGCGCTGTATTATTACTCCGCCTATTCTACTCACTACATGGTGTCATGTTGTAGATAGTTGTCATTTCCACTACTCATTACAGCCTTTAAAAAGGGGGTTTAGGATTGTCATGTTACTAGTTTGTCTGTGTTCTGGTTTGTGCTGAGTGCTGGCCACTATAAATGTTGTAATTTATTTCTTGGAAAATGTTTCTCAGTCGAGGAAAAACGATTACACTTACCTAACAAATTCACCATACTTTGTTGACCTTTTTTGTTTTTTCCCTGTCCGCATGCTTACTTCTGAGTTCAGTATGATCATTGTTATCCAACTTGAAGTACTGCAAACAGTATGTGAACTGATTGGAAGCCCTAAAGCATATGAGCTCTCCTTATTTGAAAAACCCTATGTGCCTGAGGGTAAATATGGGGAACCATATCCCAGATCAGTGGCCAATTATGCTCAACCAATGAATGGACCCTGTCCTAGTGGCCAAGGCTTCAAGGGCCATCTGACTTGGGGGGCAGTGGTGGCAATTCTGGAGGGTCAGATGATAGCAGAACAGCAGCCAGTGATGCAGGTGGTTGATATCTCAAAAGATAATCTAGAACGGTACCATATTTCGCTCTCTGATGGTGTCTACTGGATGCGCGGTTTTCTCATATCCAACCAAAGACACCTGGTTGATAATAATTGCATCTGCAAAGGAACTATAGTTTGCCTCCACAAGTTCTTCTTTGACACCTTCCGGAATTGCAGGTATGGATCCCTTTTCATGTTGCACTATATGTGCAGACTTGTGCAGTGCAAGAGAGGTCGAGTTTGCTTTGGCTGTGTGTGTATCTGCATGAAGCATGATAGAAAACTTTTGATTCATCTTTAGTGGACTTTTTATTGCTTGAAACAAGTTGTTATATAGGATATAACTGCATCTTAATAAGATGGACACCCTCCTGGCATCTTCCATTCATGGTTTTGTTCACTTACCAATTGGCAATTTGCCACTTTGGAAAAAAAGAGGAATCTAGCTTCCTCTGTTATCTAACCTTCTGTGTGTTGGTTAGTCGGCTTCTGAATTCAGGATCATCTTCTTTGCGCAACTTGAAGTGCTCGAAAAGAAATGGGAGCTGATCGGTAGCCCTACCTATAAACCTGTAAACAAGCAGAAGGGATCGGATGCTGGCCATGCTTCCTACATTCCTGCAGACGCTGCGGGACAATCCTCTGGCCAATCTCATCCTAGATACAAAGGCACCCCAGGTTGATCTGATCCAGAGCTTCACATGGAGAATCTGTCTCTTACTATCCATACCCCGTATAGTACATTGATGTTCTTGTGTCATACTAGCTACATGGCTGGTATTTTGGTTGCGAATCTGATTCGATCCATAGTATGATAGTAACTCTTTTTTGAGGTCGGAGGTACAGAAACTTGCACATGGAGCAGAAGTAATGTGAGCGATGTTGCCTGGGAATATGACTGCCCTGTGTTGGGCAGTACGTAGTAGGCTTCTTTTGTTAGCTGCTTTGCCCTCCCGCCTTTGGCGTCAGAGTGGCTGCTTCCTCCTACATTTGCTTGCCAGCGGGCAATGGCGAGATACGATAGGCCTTGTGCTTTCATGTTGATCCATGGGCTGTTTTTGGTGAATAATAAACTGCAGCGCGGGCATTCAAAATAAATGCATGGTGACTTGGTGAGGAAAGGAGAGCTGAAATCTGTCACTCTCTCCGTCTACAAAAGAATGTAATTCTCGTTTCTCGAGAAGTCAATCAATTTGAACTTTGACTAAAATTATATAAAAAATACTAACATTTCTGATACAAAATTAGTATTATTAGATTGGTCATAGAATATATTTTCATAATAAATTTATTTAGGGACATAAATATTAATATTATTTGTTATAAACTTGGTCAAACTTGAGCTACTTTGATCGACACAGATCTCATAATTACATTCTTTTCTGGACGGAGGTTTGATCGACACAGATCTCATAATTATATTCTTTTCTGGACGGAGGGAGTACTCTTCTTTCTCTCTCTCTATCTATAAAAAAGAGCAAGTAAAAAAATGTTTCCTCTGGAATGCCACTGTGGGTCTGTAGCCCTGAATAGGATGCCTGGCCAGAGGGATTTGCCTGATGTTCAGGGTCAGCAACAGCAAGTATTTTTGACTTGGTAAGCCTGCGCGCATGATAGATATGCTACCAGCCCATTGTTGAAGGCAGTGGAAGAGCGAGTTGAAGCGATCTGCAAACTGTGGTTGAGCAGAAGTTGAATGGAAATGAGGCCGTGCTCTGCCATTGCTCATTTGCTCGTGTAATCAAGACCTTGGTGTTCCAGCCGACCATCCACTGAAGCACGAGAGGCAGCAGGGCCAAGCTGAACACCGTCGTCCGTCGCCGAGAAGCGAGAAGGTCATGTGCACAACCAGGGGGGATGGACAAACCGGTCGTGCAAAGCGGACGAGGGAAGTGGCCTGGCCGGGAAGTTGGGTTTGCAGTTGGGTGCTTGCCAAATGGGAGGGATTGCGACCCTTTACTTTTATCAATGGAGAGGTCAGGTCTGAGCTTGCAGCAGGAGGATCCGTGGAATTTTGTCCTCGTAGGTTTATCTTTGTATATAGGTGTGTAGAAGGCGGAAGGTTTTTGGCAGTCACCCGTACGCTACGGGTTCTCGTCGTGCTCTGTAACACGATTTTCCCTGGGTCAGTGCTGTACTGCTGTGCCATCTGCTCAACTATTAGGTTCTAAAACGGAGAGGCTAGCGCCCGGATGGGCGCCCGCGCCTGGACATCCGCGCCTGCTCAGGTACGCGCGCCGCTCGTGCCAGCACCATTTCACACACGCAAGCAGGATCGTCCATGCCGTTCAGATGACTTGGCCATGCCCTCGACTCAATCCCTGCGTGGACCTTCGGGCTCCGATCCACCTGCATTGTGTCGGACTTCTCTGCTGAAGAATCGTGTGGGCCTCTTCCACATCGGCGTCGTGCAGCCTGTGCCTCCTCCCCACACCGCCGGCGGCGGCCTGCGCCTCCTCCCCACGTCAGTGACTGTGGCTTGGCCCTGCCGCCCTTGTCACCAACGCCCGCGGTCTGCACTTGCAACATGAAACACTTGCTGCAACATATGACTGAAACAGATGAAACATTTGGAACATACGTGTCGGTGTTCGAACCCGAGGGGGTCCTAGACCGACGAGTAAATGCTGCGTGTCCCTTTCCTGGATGGTGATGCAAGGAGAACACACGGGGGTTTATCCTGGTTCGGGCACAGAAGGCCCTACGTCCAGCGAGGAGAGAGAGTTTTGTATTTCCTTGCACCGAGGCGCTTGTGTAGGGGTTACAAGCTTGCGAGAGAGGGCGTCGAGCCCAAGTCTCAAAAGGGGAAAAGAAAGTACAAGATGATTGCTTGAGATGTTGATCTCGATCTTGTATGCGGTTCGTTGTTCGTCCGTTTTCCTCTGCCCCTTGTGGAGCCCCGGCCCCTCCCTTTATAGGGCGAGAGGTGGCCAGGACGATGGGGCCTTGAAACGATGTTTTATCGATCCTTGTTTGAGAGGACTGTAGAGGCGTGCCCTAGGAATGGAAGACCATCCCTGGGCACGTGATGTCGTAGAGGATGAGGCGCTGAAATGACCCGGAGTGCCGCGCCATACCGTCCTTCCTTCCCTGTTGAGCCGTGCCGGGCGTCGAGGCCGGGTCGAGGCTGGGTCGAGGCCGAGCGGATAAGTCCGAATCCCTGGTCCGCGGTGTACGGGCCTTGTCGTATCCTCCCTCGAGGGTAACTAGTGACGTACAGTGTGCGGTAAGGTGGGTACAGTGACGTTTTTCACCACCCATCACGGGATGGGCGGTAAAATAGTGAAGACTGACACTGGCATTGTTCCCACGTCGACCACGCGCGCAGCCATGCCGGTAGGTGGTAGGTGTCAGTCTTCACTATTTTACCGGCATGGCTGCGCGCCCCAGCCAGGCGCCGGCCTAGATTTCCTCGTGGAAGGTCTGGGAAGGATAAGCTTGGCTAGGGACAGCATGCCAACGGAGAATCCCGCCTCTCTCCCCGGTGAGACACCGCTACCCGGAGCACCCGCTCCGGTGTGGACAGCCACATCTCCTTCGCCGTTCCCGTTTGGGCTAGATTCGGCTGCCCAGGTGTACGCTTCCTCCGTAAGCACTTGCATGAGTGTTTATGAGGAACTCCCTGGACACCCTCTACGCTCCACTCTAGACCTCGTTGCGTCCACGATGGCTTCTGATTATCTGGACTCTATGGAGACACCAGAAGCAGAGCCCTGTGTGACCACTTCCCAACGTTGCAATCCCAGAAACGATTCGCGACGGCCGAACATTCCCCCGTCATACTACTATTTTGGCGCTCCTTACTCCGATTCGGCTGATGACACCTACGATCCGACCCGCGAGTGCTTCAACGTCGATGTTGAAAGCACGTCGGAATCACAGGAAGAACAGTCGGACGAAGGAAGGCACACGCCGCTCCATGTCGAGCTTCCTGCCGAGCGGGACGAGGCTCAGCTCCTTGCGGATCAAGGAATGCAGCTCGAGCAAATCCGCGAGTTGCAGGAAAGGCTCGACGAGGAACGACAAAACCTGCATCTACTCCAGCAAACCCTCGAGCATGAGCGTGCGGCACACGCACTTGGCGGGAGAGCTCGCGAGAGAGCTCGCGACGTCAATCGTCGCATCGACGAGGACCGGGTGGTCGACCCCCCGGTTTTCGCTCGAGCTAGCCAGAACGTCGTCGCCGCCGCCATGCTCCTCCGCAACATGCCCGAGCCATCAAACCCCGACGCCCGTCGAGCTCGAGATGAAATCCGAGAACTCCTCGAGACCGCTGCTATGCAGCAGGCCGAGAGCTCTGCCTCGAGGCGACGCGAGCCTGCCTCGGTGCGGCTCGCCGAGCCCTCCCGACAGGAGAGAGAGGCCTCGGTTCATCCTGAACCTACCCGACGGAACCGGGCGGCTCCTGCCCCTGCGCCCATCGCCGACGACCGCGAACCTCGAGACACCCGTAGCAACATCGTCGAGCGCCGCACGCGCAAACACGGTGACGGTGTGGCTCGAGGCTACCACGTGCATAGGGGCGGGCGCTATGACAGCTCAAAAGATCGTAGCCCTTCACCCGAGCCTCTGGGCCCTCGGGTCTTCAGTAAGGCTATCCGCGAGATGATGCTCCCGGCTCGGTTTCGTCCTCCCACGACTCTCACCAAGTACAACGGCGAGACCAAACCCGTACTTTGGCTCGCCGATTTCCGCTTGGCATGTCAATTGGGCGGGGCCACCGACGACCGGGTCATCATCCGACAGCTCCCCCTGTTCCTCTCCGACACCGCTCGAGCCTGGCTCGAGGATCTCCCGCCTCGGCAGATCCACGACTGGGACGATCTCGTGAGGGTGTTCGAGGGAAACTTCAAGGGGACCTACATGCACCCCGGCAACTCATGGGACCTCCGGAGTTGCAAGCAAAAGCCAGGTGAATCCCTCCGGGATTACATCCGGCGTTTCTCCAGGCAACGCACCGAACTCCCCAACATCACCGACTCCGACGTGATCATGGCCTTTCTCTCCGGAACCACCTGCAAAGAGTTGGTCCGGGAGTTGGGCCGAAACACCCCGCTCACTGCCAACGGATTGATGGACATCATCACCAACTTTGCCGCCGGCGAGGAGGCAGTTGGCGCTATCTTTGGCGGTGACCCGGACAAGGGGAAGTAAAAGATCGATAATCCCGCGGGCTCCAGCCGGGGCTCCAAGAGGAACAACCGAAAGAAGAAGAACCAGCAGGACAAGCTCGAGGCCCCGGCCGACGAACTTGCCGCTGCTGTCGAGCGCAAGAAACCTCGAGGCCCCCCCGGTGGGGGCATTTTCGACAAAATGCTCAAATAGCCGTGTCCCTACCACAAGGGATCCACTAACCATAACCTCGAAGACTGTCACATGCTCCGCAGGTACTTTGAGGGCGTAGGCGCCAAGAAGGACGACAAGAAGCCAGAACACCAAGGGACGGCACAAGCCGCCCCCGTGGGAAGGACCGTACATCGTCGCGGAAGTGCTAAAGCCGGGCACCTACAAGCTATCCAACGAGAAGGGCGAAATCTTCACCAACGCTTGGAACATTGAACAGCTACGTCGCTTTTTCCCTTAAGCAGCCTCGAGGCTCCGTAATTTCTTTCTCGTCAATAAAGAATATAGCGATGTTCAAACTTTCGTTTTACAAACAATGAGGAAGGATCGACTCTGCTCCCCCAGAATCGAACCCCCCTCGGGGGCTACAAGGGGGGAACCCCCTGTCCCCGAAAAAATTCGTATCCTTTTTCAAAAAACCGAACTGTCACCTAAGTCGACAACG
The DNA here is from genome assembly GCA_038087645.1 of Saccharum hybrid cultivar R570. Taxonomy (NCBI): domain Eukaryota; kingdom Viridiplantae; phylum Streptophyta; class Magnoliopsida; order Poales; family Poaceae; genus Saccharum; species Saccharum hybrid cultivar. The sequence goes on along the minus strand of JAQSUU010000637.1, from coordinate 39,538,762 downwards.
CCGCGGAAGTACCCTAAGGCTCAAAGGGCCGTTGAGCCGTGGGATCACTTACGCCTCCGAGGCTACGGTACCTCCACTCACCCCTCACGCCTAGGGGTGCGACCACGCGCTAAGTAGACCTAGTAACGGTTCGTAACTTTGAAAAAGAATACATCCCCGGTCGCTTCGAATCAAGTTCTTACACGATCCGCAAGGCCGCAAGAGCACCCTGAAGCTCGAGGGCAGTCGAGCCGCGAGATCACTTACGCCTCCGAGGCTACGGTACCTCCACTCGCTCCCTTACGCCAAAGGGTGCGACCGCGTGCTAAGTAAATCATGCAAGAACGTGATTCAAGCGATAAAGGGAAGAAAAAACTCGAAACAAAACTCAACGATCGGTACAAGTTTACGTTTCGAGCGTTTCAAGGCCTCCGAGGCCGCCACGACCAAAGTTTTAAACACTAACTTATTACATGGGCCTCTGCGCCCAGATTTGGCTCACAGGCCCTCATCGTCAGCAAATGGAAGGCTCGACCCCGCCAGCCAACCCCGGGCCTGACTCTTATATCTCGATGGAAGTCCAACGGGCGAGCGAAAAGGTAGGAGCAGTTTTTGCATTCAATAACCTTACCTAACCGCTCCCTCAAAACTCGCAGATATGGGCACGTGGCCGCTATTCACGCCGTAACCGTCACACCACGCCGCCCACTACCGCGCCGATCTCGCTTCCCCCTCCTAAAAAGGCACGCCCGAAAACGGGCGGGGGAAGGATCCGTAGACAGATATTCCCAGATACCTGGGAAACGGGCTCCGAGCCCGGTATAAGTCTCGAGGGAGCGAAGGCTGGCCCTCGACCTGGGTTCGACAGCTGCCCTCGAGCGACGGAGCAAGGGACGACTAAGGGTGCGCCCGTACATGGCCAGGGCTCGAGCCACGCTCTCGAGGCACCCCAAGACGTATTCGAGGCTATAGGAAGAGGTCGATGTAGGAATCCCCTCGGGGGAGGCACCGAGCCCTCGGATCCTGTCGAAGGGAACCGACATCCACACGACCACTCCTTGGCATTTTTGAGAACGCCTCCGGGCCACAAGCCGACTCCTAACGACTGGAGCACGGACTCTCACTCGAATTTACCCGTTAGCAGCTCACCGGAGATCGTCGGAACTCGCCCAAACGGGGTAGTACGGCGTTCCCCACCCCTCCTCCTCCTTCCTGAAGGAGGAGCGTGAGGGTCGCACGACAAAAGACGGCCGGGACTCCGATCGACCTCGTGCGCGCGAGGCTCGGGGGCTCGACCGCAACTCCGAACCCACCATAAGTCTCGAGGGAGCGAAGGCAGGCCCTCGACCTGGGTTCGACAGCCGCCCTCGAGCGACGGAGCAAGGGACGACTAAGGGTGCGCCCGTACATGGCCAGGGCTCGAGCCACGCTCTCGAGGCACCCCAAGACGTATTCGAGGCTATAGGAAGAGGTCGATGTAGGAATCCCCTCGGGGGAGGCACCGAGCCCTCGGATCCTGTCGCAGGGAACCGACATCCACACGACCACTCCTTGGCATTTTTGAGAGCGCCTCCGGGCCACAAGCCGACCCCTAACGACTGGGGCACGGACTCTCACTCGAATTTACCCGCTAGCAGCTCGCCGGAGATCGTCGGAACTCGCCCGAACGGGGGTAGTACGGCGTTCCCCACCCCTCCTCCTCCTCTCTGAAGGAAGAGCGTGAGGGTCGCACAACTGAAGACGGCCGGGACTCTGATCGACCTCGTGCACGCGAGGCTCGGAGGCTCGACCGCAACGAATCATTCCCCAATGAAACAAATAAAAGACCTCGGAGGAGTCTCGACACTCCACCGAGGCCTCGGGGGCTACACCCGGCGGGTGCGCTCGCGCGCCCCCACCGGAAAAAATCACGACGCCACGACTCCAGTTCAAACAAACCTCTGGGAGAGTGATCACACACTCACCCAGAGGCTCGGGGGCTACTGTCGGTACCAACAGTATGGGGTACCCACATCCATCGTTAATAAAAACTAAAACGACTAAGCCACGACAAAGCGCAACCCACTTCAAAAACACGCGACAGGTCCGCCTCGTATGAGGCCGGCTCGACGGGATGCCTCGACCTCATCCCGTCTCCGACTCGTACGAGGCCCCCTCGACGGGAGGCCTCCCACTAGCAGCTCGCCGGAGATCGTCGGAACTCGCCCGAATAGGGGTAGTACGGCGTTCCCCACCCCTCCTCCTCCTCTCTGAAGGAAGAGCGTGAGGGTCGCACAACTGAAGACGGCCGGGACTCTGATCGACCTCGTGCGCGCGAGGCTCGGAGGCTCGACCGCAATGAATCATTCCCCAATGAAACAAATAAAAGACCTCGGAGGAGTCTCGACACTCCACCGAGGCCTCGGGGGCTACACCCGGCGGGTGCGCTCGCGCGCCCCCACCGGAAAAAGTCACGACGCCACGACTCCAGTTCAAACAAACCTCTGGGAGAGTGATCACACACTCACCCAGAGGCTCGGTTTCTACTGTCGGTACCAACAGTATGGGGTACCCACATCCATCGCTAATAAAAACTAAAACGACTAAGCCACGACAAAGCGCAACCCACTTCAAAAACACGCGACAGGTCCGCCTCGTATGAGGCCGGCTCGACGGGATGCCTCGACCTCATCCCGTCTCCGACTCGTACGAGGCCCTAAACCCTACCGACGAGGACTACGAGCTCTCCCAGCCTGGGGGAGCAATCCGCCGGTACCGCCGCTCCAGGCAGGCGTGAGCCGCCCGACGGCGGCGAGCCCGGCGCAACCATCGTCTCCACCTCGCGGAGGGTGATGGGATTCCCCGTTCCGGCACCCCCCAGCCAGGCGCCGGCCCAGATTTCCTCGTGGAAGGTCTGGGAAGGATAAGCTTGGCTAGGGACAGCATGCCAACGGAGAATCCCGCCTCTCTCCCCGGTGAGACACCGCTACCCGGAGCACCCGCTCCGGTGTGGACAGCCACATCTCCTTCGCCGTTCCCGTTTGGGCTAGATTCGGCTGCCCAGGTGTACGCTTCCTCCGTAAGCACTTGCATGAGTGTTTATGAGGAACTCCCTGGACACCCTCTACGCTCCACTCTGGACCTCGTTGCGTCCACGATGGCTTCTGATTATCTAGACTCTACGGAGACACCAGAAGCAGAGCCCTGTGTGACCACTTCCCAACGTTGCAATCCCAGAAACGATTCGCGACGGCCGAACATTCCCCTGTCATACTACTATTTTGGCGCTCCTGACTCTGATTCGGCTGATGACACCTACGATCTGACCCGCGAGTGCTTCAACGTCGATGTTGAAAGCACGTTGGAATCGCAGGAAGAACAGTCGGACGAAGGAAGGCACACGCCGCTCCATGTCGAGCTTCCTGCCGAGCAGGACGAGGCTCAGCTCCTTGCGGATCAAGGAATGCAGCTCGAGCAAATCCGCGAGTTGCAGGAAAGGCTCGACGAGGAACGACAAAACCTGCATCTACTCCAGCAAACCCTCGAGCATGAGCGTGCAGCACACGCACTTGGCGGGAGAGCTCGCGACGTCAATCGTCGCATCGACGAGGACCGGGTGGTCGACCCCCCAGTTTTCGCTCAAGCTAGCCAGAACGTCGTCGCCGCCACCATGCTCCTCCGCAACATACCCGAGCCATCAAACCCCGACGCCCGTCGAGCTCGAGATGAAATCCGAGAACTCCTCGAGACCGCTGCTATGCAGCAGGCCGAGAGCTCTGCCTCGAGGCGACGCGAGCCTGCCTCGGTGCGGCTCACCGAGCCCTCCCGACAGGAGAGAGAGAGGCCTCGGTTCATCCTGAACCTACCCGACGGAACCGGGCGGCTCCTGCCCCTGCGCCCATCGCCGACGACCGCGAACCTCGAGACACCCGTAGCAACATCGTCGAGCGCCGCACGCGCAAACACGGTGACGGTGTGGCTCGAGGCTACCACGTGCATAGGGGCGGGCGCTACGACAACTCAAAAGATCATAACCCTTCACCCGAGCCTCCGGGCCCTCGGGTCTTCAGTAAGGCTATCCGCGAGATGATGCTCCCGGCTCGGTTTCGTCCTCCCACGACTCTCACCAAGTACAACGGTGAGACCAAACCCGAACTTTGGCTCGCCGATTTCCCCTTGGCATGTCAACTGGGCGGGGCCACCGACGACCGGGTCATCATCCGATAGCTCCCCCTGTTCCTCTCCGACACCGCTCGAGCCTGGCTCGAGGATCTCCCGCCTCGGCAGATCCACGACTGGGACGATCTCGTGAGGGTGTTCGAGGGAAACTTCAAGGGGACCTACATGCGCCCCGACAACTCATGGGACCTCCGGAGTTGCAAGCAAAAGCCAGGTGAATCCCTCCGGGATTACATCCGGCGTTTCTCCAGGCAACGCACCGAACTCCCCAACGTCACCGACTCCGACGTGATCATGGCCTTTCTCTCCGGAACCACCTGCAAAGAGTTGGTCCGGGAGTTGGGCCGAAACACCCCGCTCACTGCCAACGGATTGATGGACATCATCACCAACTTTGCCGCCGGCGAGGAGGCAGTTGGCGCTATCTTTGGCGGTGACCCGGACAAGGGGAAGTAAAAGATCGATAATCCCGCGGGCTCCAGCCGAGGCTCCAAGAGGAACAACCGAAAGAAGAAGAACCAGCAGGACAAGCTCGAGGCCCCGGCCGACGAACTTGCCGCTGCTGTCGAGCGCAAGAAACCTCGAGGCCCCCCCCCGGTGGGGGCATTTTCGACAAAATGCTCAAATAGCCGTGTCCCTACCACAAGGGATCCACTAACGATAACCTCGAAGACTGTCACATGCTCCGCAGGTACTTTGAGGGCGTAGGCGCCAAGAAGGACGACAAGAAGCCAGAACACCAAGGGACGGCACAAGCCGCCCCCGTGGGAAGGACCGTACATCGTCGCGGAAGTGCTAAAGCCGGGCACCTACAAGCTATCCAACGAGAAGGGTGAAATCTTCACCAACGCTTGGAACATTGAACAGCTACGTCGCTTTTTCCCTTAAGCAGCCTCGAGGCTCCGTAATTTCTTTCTCGTCAATAAAGAATATAGCGATGTTCAAACTTTCGTTTTACAAACAATGAGGAAGGATCGACTCTGCTCCCCCAGAATCAAACCCCCCTCAGGGGCTACAAGGGGGGAACCCCCTGTCCCCGAAAAAATTCGTATCCTTTTTCAAAAAACGAACTGTCACCTAAGTCGACAACGCCGCGGAAGTACCCTAAGGCTCAAAGGGCCGTTGAGCCGTGGGATCACTTACGCCTCCGAGGCTACGGTACCTCCACTCACCCCTCACGCCTAGGGGTGCGACCGCGCGCTAAGTAGACCTAGTAACGGTTCGTAACTTTGAAAAAGAATACATCCCCGGTCGCTTCGAATCAAGTTCTTACACGATCCGCAAGGCCGCAAGAGCACCCTAAAGCTCGAGGGCAGTCGAGCCGCGAGATCACTTACGCCTCCGAGGCTACGGTACCTCCACTCGCTCCCTTACGCCAAAGGGTGCGACCGCGTGCTAAGTAAATCATGCAAGAACGTGATTCAAGCGATAAAGGGAAGAAAAAACTCGAAACAAAACTCAACGATCGGTACAAGTTTACGTTTCGAGCGTTTCAAGGCTTCCGAGGCCGCCACGACCAAAGTTTTAAACACTAACTTATTACATGGGCCTCTGTGCCCAGATTTGGCTCACAGGCCCTCATCGTCAGCAGATGGAAGGCTCGACCCCGCCAGCCAACCCCGGGCCTGACTCTTATATCTCGATGGAAGTCTAACGGGCGAGCGAAAAGGTAGGAGCAGTTTTTGCATTCAATAACCTTACCTAACCGCTCCCTCAAAACTCGCAGATATGGGCACGTGGCCGCTATTCACGCCGTAACCGTCACACCACGCCGCCCACTACCGCGCCGATCTCGCTTCCCCCTCCTAAAAAGGCACGCCCGAAAATGGGCGGGGGAAGGATCCGCGGACGGATATTCCCAGATACCTGGGAAACGGGCTCCGAGCCCGGCATAAGTCTCGAGGGAGCGAAGGCTGGCCCTCGACCTGGGTTCGACAGCCGCCCTCGAGCGACGGAGCAAGGGACGACTAAGGGTGCGCCCGTACATGGCCAGGGCTCGAGCCACGCTCTCGAGGCACCCCAAGACGTATTCGAGGCTATAGGAAGAGGTCGATGTAGGAATCCCCTCGGGGGAGGCACCGAGCCCTCGGATCCTGTCGAAGGGAACCGACATCCACACGACCACTCCTTGGCATTTTTGAGAACGCCTCCGGGCCACAAGCCGACTCCTAACGACTGGAGCACGGACTCTCACTCGAATTTACCCGTTAGCAGCTCACCGAAGATCGTCGAAACTCGCCCAAACGGGGTAGTACGGCGTTCCCCACCCCTCCTCCTCCTTCCTGAAGGAGGAGCGTGAGGGTCGCACGACAAAAGACGGCCGGGACTCCGATCGACCTCGTGCGCGCGAGGCTCGGGGGCTCGACCGCAACTTCGAACCCACCATAAGTCTCGAGGGAGCGAAGGCTGGCCCTCGACCTGGGTTCGATAGCCGCCCTCGAGCGACAGAGCAAGGGACGACTAAGGGTGCGCCCGTACATGGCCAGGGCTCGAGCCACGCTCTCGAGGCACCCCAAGACGTATTCGAGGCTATAGGAAGAGGTCGATGTAGGAATCCCCTCGGGGGAGGCACCGAGCCCTCGGATCCTGTCGAAGGGAACCGACATCCACACGACCACTCCTTGGCATTTTTGAGAACGCCTCCGGGCCACAAGCCGACTCCTAACGACTGGAGCACGGACTCTCACTCAAATTTACCCGTTAGCAGCTCACCGGAGATCGTCGGAACTCGCCCAAATGGGGTAGTACGGCGTTCCCCACCCCTCCTCCTCCTTCCTGAAGGAGGAGCGTGAGGGTCGCACGACAAAAGACGGCCGGGACTCCGATCGACCTCGTGCGCGCGAGGCTCGGGGGCTCGACCGCAACTCCGAACCCACCATAAGTCTTGAGGGAGCGAAGGCAGGCCCTCGACCTGGGTTCGACAGCCGCCCTCGAGCGACGGAGCAAGGGACGACTAAGGGTGCGCCCGTACATGGCCAGGGCTCGAGCCACGCTCTCGAGGCACCCCAAGACGTATTCGAGGCTATAGGAAGAGGTCGATGTAGGAATCCCCTCGGGGGAGGCACCGAGCCCTCGGATCCTGTCGCAGGGAACCGACATCCACGCGACCACTCCTTGGCATTTTTGAGAGCGCCTCCGGGCCACAAGCCGACCCCTAATGACTGGGGCACGGACTCTCACTCAAATTTACCCGCTAGCAGCTCACCGGAGATCGTCGGAACTCGCCCGAACAGGGGTAGTACGGCGTTCCCCACCCCTCCTCCTCCTCTCTGAAGGAAGAGCGTGAGGGTCGCACAACTGAAGACGGCCGGGACTCTGATCGACCTCGTGCGCGCGAGGCTCGGAGGCTCGACCGCAACGAATCATTCCCCAATGAAACAAATAAAAGACCTCGGAGGAGTCTCGACACTCCACCGAGGCCTCGGGGGCTACACCCGGCGGGTGCGCTCGCGCGCCCCCACCGGAAAAAATCACGACGCCACGACTCCAGTTCAAACAAACCTCTGGGAGAGTGATCACACACTCACCCAGAGGCTCGGGGGCTACTGTCGGTACCAACAGTATGGGGTACCCACATCCATCGCTAATAAAAACTAAAACGACTAAGCCACGACAAAGCGCAACCCACTTCAAAAACACGCGACAGGTCCGCCTCGTATGAGGCCGGCTCGACGGGATGCCTCGACCTCATCCCGTCTTCGACTCGTACGAGGCCCCCTCGACGGGGGGCCTCGACCGCGCTCCGACCCGAACGAGGCTCGATCGCCCACCGGGAGCACTCCGACTCGCGTGAGCCTTGGTCGAGGCGCTCGACCCCTCTCTTTACCTACCCCAGGACAAAAACCTTAGCATTTAATGCAATCACCTACTACCACCTACCGGCATGGCTGCGCGCGTGGTCGACGTGGGAACAATGCCAGTGTCAGTCTTCACTATTTTACCGCCCATCCCGTGATGGGAAGTGAAAAACGTCACTGTACCCACCTTATCGCACACTGTACGTCACTAGTTACCCTCGAGGGAGGATACGACAAGGCCCGTACACCGCGGACCAGGGATTCAGACTTATCCGCTCGGCCTCGACCCAGCCTCGACCCGGCCTCGACGCCCGGCACGGCTCAACAGGGAAGGAAGGACGGTATGGCGCGGCACTCCGGGTCATTTCAGCGCCTCATCCTCTACGACATCACGTGCCCAGGGATGGTCTTCCATTCCTAGGGCACGCCTCTACAGTCCTCTCAAACAAGGATCGACAAAACATCGTTTCAAGGCCCCATCGTCCTGGCCACCTCTCGCCCTATAAAGGGAGGGGCCGGGGCTCCACAAGGGGCAGAGGAAAACGGACGAACAACGAACCGCATACAAGATCGAGATCAACATCTCAAGCAATCATCTTGTACTTTCTTTTCCCCTTTTGAGACTTGGGCTCGACGCCCTCTCTCGCAAGTTTGTAACCCCTACACAAGCGCCTCGGTGCAAGGAAATACAAAACTCTCTCTCCTCGCTGGACGTAGGGCCTTCTGTGCCCGAACCAGGATAAACCCCCGTGTGTTCTCCTTGCATCACCATCCAGGAAAGGGACGCCCTCTCTCGCAAGCTTGTAACCCCTACACAAGCGCCAGTGTCAGTCTTCACTATTTTACCGCCCATCCCGTGATGGGAGGTGAAAAACGTCACTGTACCCACCTTACCGCACACTGTACGTCACTAGTTACCCTCGAGGGAGGATACGACAAGGCCCGTACACCGCGGACCAGGGATTCGGACTTATCCGCTCGGCCTCGACCCAGCCTCGACCCGGCCTCGACGCCCGGCACGGCTCAACAGGGAAGGAAGGACGGTATGGCGCGGCACTCCGGGTCATTTCAGCGCCTCATCCTCTACGACATCACGTGCCCAGGGATGGTCTTCCATTCCTAGGGCACGCCTCTACAGTCCTCTCAAACAAGGATCGACAAAACATCGTTTCAAGGCCCCATCGTCCTGGCCACCTCTCGCCCTATAAAGGGAGGGGCCGGGGCTCCACAAGGGGCAGAGGAAAACGGACGAACAACGAACCGCATACAAGATCGAGATCAACATCTCAAGCAATCATCTTATACTTTCTTTTCCCCTTTTGAGACTTGGGCTCGACGCCCTCTCTCGCAAGCTTGTAACCCCTACACAAGCGCCTCGGTGCAAGGAAATACAAAACTCTCTCTCCTCACTGGACGTAGGGCCTTCTGTGCCCGAACCAGGATAAACCCCCGTGTGTTCTCCTTGCATCACCATCCAGGAAAGGGACACGCAGCATTTACTCGTCGGTCTAGGACCCCCTCGGGTTCGAACACCGACAGTTGGCGCGCCAGGTAGGGGATCGCTGCGTGCCAACATCGCTTTCCCACCTTTTTCCTGGATGGCTGACCCCGAACGCCCTATCCCGTTGGCCACGGTGATCTGGTTCGGGAGTTTGGAGTTCATGTCGCTCGGCTACGGCTACGATATGGTCCTACTCCCGCCTAGGCACCCTACCGACGAGGACTATGAGCTCTCCCAGCCTGGGGGAGCAATCCGCCGGTACCCGCCGCTCCAGGCAGGCGCGAGCCGCCCGACGGCGGTGAGCCCGGCGCAACCATCGTCTCTACCTCGCGGAGGGTGATGGGATTCCCCGTTCCGGCACCCCCCAGCCAGGCGCCGGCCCAGATTTCCTCATGGAAGGTCTGGGAAGGATAAGCTTGGCTAGGGACAGCATGCCAACGGAGAATCCCGCCTCTCTCCCCGGTGAGACACCGCTACCCGGAGCACCCGCTCCGGTGTGGACAGCCACATCTCCTTCGCCGTTCCCGTTTGGGCTAGATTCGGCTGCCCAGGTGTACGCTTCCTCCGTAAGCACTTGCATGAGTGTTTATGAGGAACTCCCTGGACACCCTCTACGCTCCACTCTGGACCTCGTTGCGTCCACGATGGCTTCTGATTATCTGGACTCTACGGAGACACCAGAAGCAGAGCCCTGTGTGACCACTTCCTAACGTTGCAATCCCAGAAATGATTCGCGACGGCCGAACATTCCCCCGTCATACTACTATTTTGGCGCTCCTGACTCCGATTCGGCTGATGACACCTACGATCCGACCCACGAGTGCTTCAACGTCGATGTTGAAAGCACGTCGGAATCACAGGAAGAACGGTCGGACGAAGGAAGGCACACGCCGCTCCATGTCGAGCTTCCTGCCGAGCGGGACGAGGCTCAGCTCCTTGCGGATCAAGGAATGCAGCTCGAGCAAATCCGCGAGTTGCAGGAAAGGCTCGACGAGGAACGACAAAACCTGCATCTACTCCAGCAAACCCTCGAGCATGAGCGTGCGGCACACGCACTTGGCGGGAGAGCTCGCGAGAGAGCTCGCGACGTCAATCGTCGCATCGACGAGGACCGGGTGGTCGACCCCCCGGTTTTCGCTCGAGCTAGCCAGAACGTCGTCGCCGCCGCCATGCTCCTCCGCAACATGCCCGAGCCATCAAACCCCGACGCCCGTCGAGCTCGAGATGAAATCCGAGAACTCCTCGAGACCGCTGCTATGCAGCAGGCCGAGAGCTCTGCCTCGAGGCGACGCGAGCCTGCCTCGGTGCGGCTCGCCGAGCCCTCCCGACAGGAGAGAGAGGCCTCGGTTCATCCTGAACCTACCCGACGGAACCAGGCGGCTCCTGCCCCTGCGCCCATCGCCGACGACCGCAAACCTCGAGACACCCGTAGCAACATCGTCGAGCGCCGCACGCGCAAACACGGTGACGGTGTGGCTCGAGGCTACCACATGCATAGGGGCGGGCGCTACGACAGCTCAAAAGATCCTAGCCCTTCACCCGAGCCTCCGGGCCCTCGGGTCTTCAGTAAGGCTATCCGTGAGATGATGCTCCCGGCTCGGTTTCGTCCTCCCACGACTCTCACCAAGTACAACGGCGAGACCAAACCCGAACTTTGGCTCGCCGATTTCCGCTTGGCATGTCAACTAGGCGGGGCCACCGACGACCGGGTCATCATCCGACAGCTCCCCCTGTTCCTCTCCGACACCGCTCGAGCCTGGCTCGAGGATCTCCCGCCTCGGCAGATCCACGACTGGGACGATCTCGTGAGGGTGTTCGAGGGAAACTTCAAGCGGACCTACATGCGCCCCGGCAACTCATGGGACCTCCGGAGTTGCAAGCAAAAGCCAGGTGAATCCCTCCGGGATTACATCCGGCGTTTCTCCAGGCAACGCACCGAGCTCCCCAACGTCACCGACTCCGACGTGATCATGGCCTTTCTCTCCGAAACCACCTGCAAAGAGTTGGTCCGGGAGTTGGGCCGAAACACCCCGCTCACTGCCAACGGATTGATGGACATCATCACCAACTTTGCCGCCGGCGAGGAGGCAGTTGGCGCTATCTTTGGCGGTGACCCGGACAAGGGGAAGTAAAAGATCGATAATCCCGCGGGCTCCAGCCGGGGCTCCAAGAGGAACAACCGAAAGAAGAAGAAGAACCAGCGGGACAGGCTCGAGGCCCCGGCCGACGAACTTGCCGCTGCTGTCGAGCGCAAGAAACCTCGAGGCCCCCCCCGGTACTTTGAGGGCGTAGGCGCCAAGAAGGACGACAAGAAGCCAGAACACCAAGGGATGGCACAAGCCGCCCCCGTGGGAAGGACCGTACATCGTCGTGGAAGTGCTAAAGCCGGGCACCTACAAGCTATCCAACGAGAAGGGCGAAATCTTCACCAACGCTTGGAACATTGAACAGCTACGTCGCTTTTTCCCTTAAGCAGCCTCGAGGCTCCGTAATTTCTTTTTCGTCAATAAAGAATATAGCGATGTTCAAACTTTCGTTTTACAAACAATGAGGAAGGATCGACTCTGCTCCCTCAGAATCGACCCTCCCTCGGGGGCTACAAGGGGGGAACCCCCTGTCCCCGAAAAAATTCGTATCCTTTTTCAAAAAACCGAACTGTCACCTAAGTCGACAACGCCGCGGAAGTACCCTAAGGCTCAAAGGGCCGTTGAGCCGTGAGATCACTTACGCCTCCGAGGCTACGGTACCTCCACTCACCCCTCACGCCTAGGGGTGCGACCGCGCGCTAAGTAGACCTAGTAACGGTTCGTAACTTTGAAAAAGAATACATCCCCGGTCGCTTCGAATCAAGTTCTTACACGATCCGCAAGGCCGCAAGAGCACCCTGAAGCTCGAGGGCAGTCGAGCCGCGAGATCACTCACGCCTCCGGGGCTACGGTACCTCCACTCACTCCCTTACGCTCAAAGGTGCGACGGCGTGCTAAGTAAATCGTGCAAAAACATGATTCAAGCAATAAAGGGAAGAAAAACTCGAAACAAAACTCAACGATCGGTACAAGTTTACGTTTCGAGCGTTTCAAGGCCTCCGAGGCCGCCACGACCAAAGTTTTAAACACTAACTTATTACATGGGCCTCTGCACCCAGATTTGGCTCACAGGCCCTCATCGTCAGCAGATGGAAGGCTCGACCCCGCCAGCCAACCCCGGGCCTGACTCTTATACCTCGATGGAAGCCCAACTGCCGCGCGAAAAGGTAGGAGCAGTTTCTTGCATTTAATGCCCTTACCTAATCGTTCCCCTGAATCTCGCAGGAGCAGGGCACGTGGCCGTCCCCCACGTCGTAACCGAACGCCACGTCGCCCACTACCGCGCCGATCTCGCCCTAAAAAGACGCGCCTGGCTAACGGGCGGGGTGAGATCCACGGACGGATATTCCCAGATACCTATAACGGGCTCCGAGCCCACCATAAGTCTCGAGGGAGCGAAGGCTGGCTCTCGACCTGGGTTCGACAGCCGCCCTCGAGCGACGGAGCAAGGGACGACTAAGGGTGCGCCCGTACATGGCCAGGGCTCGAGCCACGCTCTCGAGGCACCCCAAGACGTATTCGAGGCTAAAGGAAGAGGTCGACGTAGGAATCCCCTCGGGGGAGGCACCGAGCCCTCGGATCCTGTCGCAGGGAACCGACATCCACACGACCACTCCTTGGCATTTTTGAGAGCGCCTCCGGGCCACAAGCCGACCCCTAACGACTGGGGCACGGACTCTCACTCGAATTCCCCCGCTAGCAGCTCACCGGGGATCGTCGGAACTCGCCCAAACGGGGTAGTACGGCGTTCCCCACCCCTCCTCCTCCTTCCTGAAGGAGGAGCGTGAGGGTCGCACGACAAAAGACGGCCGGGACTCCGATCGACCTCGTGCGCGCGAGGCTCGAGGGCTCGACCGCAACTCCGAACCCACCATAAGTCTCGAGGGAGCGAAGGCTGGCCCTCGACCTGGGTTCGACAGCCGCCCTCGAGCGACGGAGCAAGGGACGACTAAGGGTGCGCCCGTACATGGCCAGGGCTCGAGCCACGCTCTCGAGGCACCCCAAGACGTATTCGAGGCTAAAGGAAGAGGTCGACGTAGGAATCCCCTCGGGGGAGGCACCGAGCCCTCGGATCCTGTCGCAGGGAACCGACATCCACACGACCACTCCTTGGCATTTTTGAGAGCGCCTCCGGGCCACAAGCCGACCCCTAACGACTGGGGCATGGACTCTCACTCGAATTTACCCGCTAGCAGCTCGCCGGAGATCGTCGAAACTCGCCCGAACAGGGGTAGTACGGCATTCCCCACCCCTCCTCCTCCTCTCTGAAGGAAGAGCGTGAGGGTCGCACAACTGAAGACGGCCGGGACTCTGATCGACCTCATGCACGCGAGGCTTGGAGGCTCAACCGCAACGAATCATTCCCCAATGAAACAAATAAAAGACCTCGGAGGAGTCTCGACCGGAAAAAATCACGACGCCACGACTCCAGTTCAAACAAACCTCTGGGAGAGTGATCACACACTCACCCAGAGGCTCGGGGGCTACTGTCGGTACCAACAGTATGGGGTACCCACATCCATCGCTAATAAAAACTAAAACGACTAAGCCACGACAAAGCGCAACCCACTTCAAAAACACGCGACAGGTCCGCCTCGTATGAGGCCGGCTCGACGGGATGCCTCGACCTCATCCCGTCTCTGACTCATACGAGGCCCCCTCGACGAGGGGCCTCGACCGCGCTCCGACCCGAACGAGGCTCGATCGCCCACCGGGAGCACTCCGACTCGCTTGAGCCTTGGTCGAGGCGCTCGACCCCTCTCTTTACCTACCCCAGGACAAAAACCTTAGCATTTAATGCAATCACCTACTACCACCTACCGGCATGGCTGCGCGCGTGGTCGACGTGGGAACAAACCGGGCTCGGAGCCCGTTTCCCAAGTATCTGGGAATATCTGTCCGCGGATCCTTCCCCGCCCGTTTTCGGGCGTGCCTTTTTAGGAGGGGGAAGCGAGATCGGCGCGGTAGTGGGCGGCGTGGTGTGACGGTTACGGCGTGAATAGCGGCCACGTGCCCATATCTGCGAGTTTTGAGGGAGCGGTTAGGTAAGGTTATTGAATGCAAAAACTGCTCCTACCTTTTCGCTCGCCCGTTGGACTTCCATCGAGATATAAGAGTCAGGCCCGGGGTTGGCTGGCGGGGTCGAGCCTTCCATCTGCTGACGATGAGGGCCTGTGAGCCAAATCTGGGCGCAGAGGCCCATGTAATAAGTTAGTGTTTAAAACTTTGGTCGTGGCGGCCTCGGAGGCCTTGAAACGCTCGAAACGTAAACTTGTACCGATCGTTGAGTTTTGTTTCGAGTTTTTTCTTCCCTTTATCGCTTGAATCACGTTCTTGCATGATTTACTTAGCACGCGGTCGCACCCTTTGGCGTAAGGGAGCGAGTGGAGGTACCGTAGCCTCGGAGGCGTAAGTGATCTCGCGGCTCGACTGCCCTCGAGCTTCAGGGTGCTCTTGCGGCCTTGCGGATCATGTAAGAACTTGATTCGAAGCGACCGGGGATGTATTCTTTTTCAAAGTTACGAACCGTTACTAGGTCTACTTAGCGCGCGGTCGCACCCCTAGGCGTGAGGGGTGAGTGGAGGTACCGTAGCCTCGGAGGCGTAAGTGATCCCACGGCTCAACGGCCCTTTGAGCCTTAGGGTACTTCCGCGGCGTTGTCGACTTAGGTGACAGTTCGGTTTTTTGAAAAAGGATACGAATTTTTTCGGGGACAGGGGGTTCCCCCCTTGTAGCCCCCGAGGGGGGTTCGATTCTGGGGGAGCAGAGTCGATCCTTCCTCATTGTTTGTAAAACGAAAGTTTGAACATCGCTATATTCTTTATTGACGAGAAAGAAATTACGGAGCCTCGAGGCTGCTTAAGGGAAAAAGCGACGTAGCTTTTCAATGTTCCAAGCGTTGGTGAAGATTTTGCCCTTCTCGTTGGATAGCTTGTAGGTGCCCGGCTTTAGCACTTCCGCGACGATGTACGGTCCTTCCCACGGGGGCGGCTTGTGCCGTCCCTTGGTGTTCTGGCTTCTTGTCGTCCTTCTTGGCGCCTACGCCCTCAAAGTACCTGCGGAGCATGTGACAGTCTTCGAGGTTATGGTTAGTGGATCCCTTGTGGTAGGGACATGGCTATTTGAGCATTTTGTCGAAAATGCCCCCACCGGGGGGGGGCCTCGAGGTTTCTTGCGCTCGACAGCAGCGGCAAGTTCATCGGCCGGGGCCTCGAGCTTGTCCTGCTGGTTCTTCTTCTTTCGATTGTTCCTCTTGGAGCCCCGGCTGGAGCCCGCGGGATTATCGATCTTTTACTTCCCCTTGTCCGGGTCACCGCCAAAGATAGCGCCAACTGCCTCCTCGCCGGCGGCAAAGTTGGTGATGATGTCCATCAATCCGTTGGCAGTGAGCGGGGTGTTTCGGCCCAACTCCCAGACCAACTCTTTGCAGGTGGTTCCGGAGAGAAAGGCCATGATCACGTCGGAGTCGGTGACGTTGGGGAGTTCGGTGCGTTGCCTGGAGAAACGCCGGATGTAATCCCGGAGGGATTCACCTGGCTTTTGCTTGCAACTCCGGAGGTCCCATGAGTTGCCGGGGCGCATGTAGGTCCCCTTGAAGTTTCCCTCGAACACCCTCACGAGATCGTCCCAGTCGTGGATCTGCCGAGGCGGGAGATCCTCGAGCCAGGCTCGAGCGGTGTCGGAGAGGAACATGGGGAGCTATCGGATGATGACCCGGTCGTCGGTGGCCCCGCCCAGTTGACATGCCAAGCGGAAATCGGCGAGCCAAAGTTCGGGTTTGGTCTCACCGTTGTACTTGGTGAGAGTCGTGGGAGGACGAAACCGAGCCGGGAGCATCATCTCGCGGATAGCCTTACTGAAGACCCGAGGGCCCGGAGGCTCGGGTGAAGGGCTACGATCTTTTGAGCTGTCGTAGCGCCCGCCCCTATGCACGTGGTAGCCTCGAGCCACACCGTCACCGTGTTTGCGCGTGCGGCGCTCGACGATGTTGCTACGGGTGTCTCGAGGTTCGCGGTCGTCGGCGATGGGCGCAGGGGCAGGAGCCGCCCGGTTCCATCGGGTAGGTTCAGGATGAACCGAGGCCTCTCTCTCCTGTCGGGAGGGCTCGGCGAGCCGCACCGAGGCAGGCTCGCGTCGCCTCGAGGCAGAGCTCTCGGCCTGCTGCATAGCAGCGGTCTCGAGGAGTTCTCGGATTTCATCTCGAGCTCGACGGGCGTCGGGGTTTGATGGCTCGGGCATGTTGCGGAGGAGCATGGCGGCGGCGATGACGTTCTGGCTAGCTCGAGCGAAAACCGGGGGGTCGACCACCCGGTCCTCGTCGATGCGACAATTGACGTCGCGAGCTCTCTCGTGAGCTCTCCCGCCAAGTGCGTGTGCCGCACGCTCATGCTCGAGGGTTTGCTAGAGTAGATGCAGGTTTTGTCGTTCCTCGTCGAGCCTTTCCTGCAACTCGCGGATTTGCTCGAGCTGCATTCCTTGATCCGCAAGGAGCTGAGCCTCGTCCCGCTCGGCAGGAAGCTCGACATGGAGCGGCGTGTGCCTTCCTTCGTCCGACTGTTCTTCCTGCGATTCCGACGTGCTTTCAACATCGACGTTGAAGCACTCGCGGGTCGGATCGTAGGTGTCATCAGCCGAATCGGAGTCAGGAGCGCCAAAATAGTAGTATGACGGGGGAATGTTCGGCCGTCGCGAATCGTTTCTGGGATTGCAACGTTGGGAAGTGGTCACACAGGGCTCTGCTTCTGGTGTCTCCGTAGAGTCCAGATAATCAGAAGCCATCGTGGACGCAATGAGGTCCAGAGTGGAGCGTAGAGGGTGTCCAGGGAGTTCCTCATAAACACTCATGCAAGTGCTTACGGAGGAAGCGTACACCTAGGCAGCCGAATCTAGCCCAAACGGGAACGGCGAAGGAGATGTGGCTGTCCACACCGGAGCGGGTGCTCCGGGTAGCGGTGTCTCACCGGGGAGAGAGGCGGGATTCTCCGTTGGCATGCTGTCCCTAGCCAAGCTTATCCTTCCCAGACCTTCCACGAGGAAATCTGGGCCGGCGCCTGGCTGGGGGGTGCCGGAACGGGGAATCCCATCACCCTCCGCGAGGTGGAGACGATGGTTGCGCCGGGCTCGCCGCCGTCGGGCGGCTCGCGCCTGCCTGGAGCGGCGGTACCGGCGGATTGCTCCCCCAGGCTGGGAGAGCTCATAGTCCTCGTCGGTAGGGTGCCTAGGCGGGAGTAGGACCATATCGTAGCCGTAGCCGAGCGACATGAACTCCAAACTCCCGAACCAGATCACCGTGGCCAACGGGATAGGGCGTTCGGGGTTAGCCATCCAGGAAAAAGGCGGGAAAGCGACGTTGGCACGCAGCGATCCCCTACCTGGCGCGCCAACTGTCGGTGTTCGAACCCGAGGGGGTCCTAGACCGACGAGTAAATGCTGCGTGTCCCTTTCCTGGATGGTGATGCAAGGAGAACACACGGGGGTTTATCCTGGTTCGGGCACAGAAGGCCCTACGTCCAGCGAGGAGAGAGAGTTTTGTATTTCCTTGCACCGAGGCGCTTGTGTAGGGGTTACAAGCTTGCGAGAGAGGGCGTCGAGCCCAAGTCTCAAAAGGGGAAAAGAAAGTACAAGATGATTGCTTGAGATGTTGATCTCGATCTTGTATGCGGTTCGTTGTTCGTCCGTTTTCCTCTGCCCCTTGTGGAGCCCCGGCCCCTCCCTTTATAGGGCGAGAGGTGGCCAGGACGATGGGGCCTTGAAACGATGTTTTGTCGATCCTTGTTTGAGAGGACTGTAGAGGCGTGCCCTAGGAATGGAAGACCATCCCTGGGCACGTGATGTCGTAGAGGATGAGGCGCTGAAATGACCCGGAGTGCCGCGCCATACCGTCCTTCCTTCCCTGTTGAGCCGTGCCGGGCGTCGAGGCCGGGTCGAGGCTGGGTCGAGGCCGAGCGGATAAGTCCGAATCCCTGGTCCGCGGTGTACGGGCCTTGTCGTATCCTCCCTCGAGGGTAACTAGTGACGTACAGTGTGCGGTAAGGTGGGTACAGTGACGTTTTTCACCTCCCATCACGGGATGGGCGGTAAAATAGTGAAGACTGACACTGGCATTGTTCCCACGTCGACCACGCGCGCAGCCATGCCGGTAGGTGGTAGTAGGTGATTGCATTAAATGCTAAGGTTTTTGTCCTGGGGTAGGTAAAGAGAGGGGTCGAGCGCCTCGACCAAGGCTCACGCGAGTCGGAGTGCTCCCGGTGGGCGATCGAGCCTCGTTCGGGTCGGAGCGCGGTCGAGGCCCCCCGTCGAGGGGGCCTCGTACGAGTCGGAGACGGGATGAGGTCGAGGCATCCCGTCGAGCCGGCCTCATACGAGGCGGACCTGTCGCGTGTTTTTGAAGTGGGTTGCGCTTTGTCGTGGCTTAGTCGTTTTAGTTTTTATTAGCGATGGATGTGGGTACCCCATACTGTTGGTACCGACAGTAGCCCCCGAGCCTCTGGGTGAGTGTGTGATCACTCTCCCAGAGGTTTGTTTGAACTGGAGTCGTGGCGTCGTGATTTTTTCCGCTGGGGGCGCGCGAGCGCACCCGCCGGGTGTAGCCCCCGAGGCCTCGGTGGAGTGTCGAGACTCCTCCGAGGTCTTTTATTTGTTTCATTGGGGAATGATTCGTTGCGGTCGAGCCTCCGAGCCTCGCGCGCACGAGGTCGATCAGAGTCCCGGCCGTCTTCAGTTGTGCGACCCTCACGCTCTTCCTTCAGAGAGGAGGAGGAGGGGTGGGGAACGCCGTACTACCCCTGTTCGGGCGAGTTCCGACGATCTCCGACGAGCTGCTAGCGGGTAAATTCGAGTGAGAGTCCGTGCCCCAGTCGTTAGGGGTCGGCTTGTGGCCCGGAGGCGCTCTCAAAAATGCCAAGGAGTGGTCGTGTGGATGTCGGTTCCCTGCGACAGGATCCGAGGGCTCGGTGCCTCCCCCGAGAGGATTCCTACATCGACCTCTTCCTATAGCCTCGAATACGTCTTGGGGTGCCTCGAGAGCGTGGCTCGAGCCCTGGCCATGTACGGGCGCACCCTTAGTCGTCCCTTGCTCCGTCGCTCGAGGGCGGCTGTCGAACCCAGGTCGAGGGCCTGCCTTCGCTCCCTCGAGACTTATGGTGGGTTCGGAGTTGCGGTCGAGCCCCCGAGCCTCGCGCGCACGAGGTCGATCGGAGTCCCGGCCGTCTTTTGTCGTGCGACCCTCACGCTCCTCCTTCAGGAAGGAGGAGGAGGGGTGGGGAACGCCGTACTACCCCGTTTGGGCGAGTTCCGACGATCTCCGGTGAGCTGCTAACGGGTAAATTCGAGTGAGAGTCCGTGCTCCAGTCGTTAGGAGTCGGCTTGTGGCCCGGAGGCGTTCTCAAAAATGCCAAGGAGTGGTCGTGTGGATGTCGATTCCCTTCGACAGGATCCGAGGGCTCGGTGCCTCCCCCGAGGGGATTCCTACATCGACCTCTTCCTATAGCCTCGAATACGTCTTGGGGTGCCTCGAGAGCGTGGCTCGAGCCCTGGCCATGTACGGGCGCACCCTTAGTCGTCCCTTGCTCCGTCGCTCGAGGGCAGCTGTCGAACCCAGGTCGAGGGCCAGCCTTCGCTCCCTCGAGACTTATACCGGGCTCGGAGCCCGTTTCCCAGGTATCTGGGAATATCCGTCCGCGGATCCTTCCCCCGCCCGTTTTCGGGCGTGCCTTTTTAGGAGGGGGAAGCGAGATCGGCGCGGTAGTGGGCGGCGTGGTGTGACGGTTACGGCGTGAATAGCGGCCACGTGCCCATATCTGCGAGTTTTGAGGGAGCGGTTAGGTAAGGTTATTGAATGCAAAAACTGCTCCTACCTTTTTGCTCGCCCGTTGGACTTCCATCGAGATATAAGAGTCAGGCCCGGGGTTGGCTGGCGGGGTCGAGCCTTCCATCTGCTGACGATGAGGGCCTGTGAGCCAAATCTGGGCGCAGAGGCCCATGTAATAAGTTAGTGTTTAAAACTTTGGTCGTGGCGGCCTCGGAGGCCTTGAAACGCTCGAAACGTAAACTTGTACCGATCGTTGAGTTTTGTTTCGAGTTTTTTCTTCCCTTTATCGCTTGAATCACGTTCTTGCATGATTTACTTAGCACGCGGTCGCACCCTTTGGCGTAAGGGAGCGAGTGGAGGTACCGTAGCCTCGGAGGCGTAAGTGATCTCGCGGCTCGACTGCCCTCGAGCTTCAGGGTGCTCTTGCGGCCTTGCGGATCGTGTAAGAACTTGATTCGAAGCGACCGGGGATGTATTCTTTTTCAAAGTTACGAACCGTTACTAGCTCGAGCGAAAACTGGGGGGTCGACCACCCGGTCCTCGTCGATGCGACGATTGACGTCGCGAGCTCTCTCGCGAGCTCTCCCGCCAAGTGCGTGTGCCGCACGCTCATGCTCGAGGGTTTGCTGGAGTAGATGCAGGTTTTGTCGTTCCTCGTCGAGCCTTTCCTGCAACTCGCGGATTTGCTCGAGCTGCATTCCTTGATCCGCAAGGAGCTGAGCCTCGTCCCGCTCGGCAGGAAGCTCGACATGGAGCGGCGTGTGCCTTCCTTCGTCCGACTGTTCTTCCTGCGATTCCGACATGCTTTCAACATCGACGTTGAAGCACTCGCGGGTCGGATCGTAGGTGTCATCAGCCGAATCGGAGTCAGGAGCGCCAAAATAGTAGTATGACGGGGGAATGTTCGGCCGTCGCGAATCGTTTCTGGGATTGCAACGTTGGGAAGTGGTCACACAGGGCTCTGCTTCTGGTGTCTCCGTAGAGTCCAGATAATCAGAAGCCATCGTGGACGCAACGAGGTCCAGAGTGGAGCGTAGAGGGTGTCCAGGGAGTTCCTCATAAACACTCATGCAAGTGCTTACGGAGGAAGCGTATACCTGGGCAGCCGAATCTAGCCCAAACGGGAACGGCGAAGGAGATGTGGCTGTCCACACCGGAGCGGGTGCTCCGGGTAGCGGTGTCTCACCGGGGAGAGAGGCGGGATTCTCCGTTGGCATGCTGTCCCTAGCCAAGCTTATCCATCCCAGACCTTCCACGAGGAAATCTGGGCCGGCGCCTGGCTGGGGGGTGCCGGAACGGGGAATCCCATCACCCTCCGCGAGGTGTTTTTGTCCTGGGGTAGGTAAAGAGAGGGGTCGAGCGCCTCGACCAAGGCTCACGCGAGTCGGAGTGCTCCCGGTGGGCGATCGAGCCTCGTTCGGGTCGGAGCGCGGTCGAGGCCTCCCGTCGAGCCGGCCTCATACGAGGCGGACCTGTCACGTGTTTTTGAAGTGGGTTGCGCTTTGTCGTGGCTTAGTCGTTTTAGTTTTTATTAGCGATGGATGTGGGTACCCCATACTGTTGGTACCGACAATACGCTTGCAACATATGTGTATATCCACTGCAACATATGCAACATACAGATAAAACACTTGCAACATACGTCTGAAACAGATGGAATATTTTGAATAGACGGTTGCAACATATCTCTAAAACACTTGCAATATATGCACAATCCTGACCTACTTTTGCAACATTCATATGAAACACTTGCAACATACCTCCTAAACATCTGAAACACTTAAAACATATATTTCTGACATATGCTTTCAGCATAACATCTCCTTACTGAGGTCGCGCTTCGCGGCGGCCGCGGCCTTACTCATGGGAGTAAATTTTCCAGCTAGTCTTGTCTAGAAATTTTTATGATTATTAATGAAGAAAAAAAAGGAACTTGCTTCCATTCAATTGCCCTGTTATTCAGAATACTGGAAGTAATCCATCACCTTTCAATTTTCCAGCGAGTCTTGTCTGTTGTGATTGTGATGGGAGTGCATTTGGACATACCTTGCTGGCAGTATCTCGTTAACCATATCAACTCCGTTACCGTTAACAATGTGGTGCTCAATGCCACAGTTGATTCCTCTCGGTTTGCCATTTTTTACTGCACAGAAAGAAAAACTGTATTTTATCAAGCACTGCTTGTGATTCTCGTGTACTCACATTATTATCAATAATAGGAACGGATTGCTCTTGAAACAAAGAAAAGGCTCACACAGTGCGCTTCAATACCATGTATTAATTTGAACACCTGACTTCAGAACTCCATAAAAAATATTAAGAGTACACAAGTTTAGGCGAAAAAAAATGAATTGAATTAGGTTACTGTGTTTGAAAAATAACGTGAGAGGTCCCTTGCTAGTGGAAACAATGCATGTCGAAGTCAGGCGAAAACGACGAGCATGAACCACCTAGCGCACAGCATCCTGAGACAGAAATACACGAGGTTGACGCCGAACTGGAGCGTGCCGCAGGTCAAGGCCTTGGTGAGCCACACCATCCACCTGAGCATGGGCGCCCACAGCGGCGAGGCGAGAACCGCTGCCCGTGACAGCCAGTGGCGGATTTACGGGGGGGCTGGGGGCTCCAGCCCCTCTAATGACTTGATTTACCACTAAATTACTGTAGCAAAAATCTCAAATCACCATTAAATCTTCATGCAAATTAATATCTCCATTGTTTTAGCCCCACTGATTCCCATCCTGCATCCGCCACTGGTGACAGCGCCATGTCCATGAACAGGAGGGCCACACCGAGCATGGCGAGTACGAAGTTTGCGAGCTGGTAGTACCTCTGCAGCTCCGCGTCGTCGTCGTCGTCGCACGGGCGGCGGCCGCCGGTGCTGCAGAGGCAGAGCTCCAGGACGGGCGGCGAGAAGAGGCCGTTGATGACCCCGAACAAGATCGCTGACTTGGCCGTGCGGAGGTCGCCGACCGGCTGCATGCCGGGGACGCCCGGTCGGAGGAAGTTGAGCACCATACAGCGGCCGGTCGATCAGGGCGAGGCCGAAACGTCGCGAGCGATGTCTGATCGAGGAAGAATGAAAAGGAATCGTCGTTGGGCTTGTTGGTTGTTGGCCGTGGTTGCGAAGTGGCAGGGCAGGAGCCCTTTTGTAGTGTAGGTCGTTTGTTCGTTGCAATTGCAAGTCGTCGCCATCTTCAAGGTCAGGTCAAGCTCGCAGCGTGGGGTTCGACGGAGTTTTGGCGCGTGGACGCAGGTTGATGTTGTTGCTCCGCTCCCGTAAGTTACGGGGCGCAGAAACGCGGCTAAGGTTTCAGCTGCTTCTGTGGCATTTCTCACCTTACCTACGACTAAACAAGCACCAAGCAGCCGCACAAAAAAAAAAGTGTCCAAGTCCAATGGTCCATGTTGGCAGCGAACTAGCGAAGTATGTTCTGTTAGGTCATCGGAGAGGACATGCTTATATTAGCAAAAGAGAATTAATGCTAAAATTCTTTATCGATCAGTTGAAAGAAGTCCCTAAAATGCATGTC
The DNA here is from genome assembly GCA_038087645.1 of Saccharum hybrid cultivar R570. NCBI lineage: Eukaryota > Viridiplantae > Streptophyta > Magnoliopsida > Poales > Poaceae > Saccharum > Saccharum hybrid cultivar. The sequence continues at coordinate 39,514,898 of JAQSUU010000637.1, read as the reverse complement.
GGCTCCAACCGGTCTCTATTTCTGGTTCTTATTCCCCTTACCAGAAAATTCTTTATCTACATGCTATTCCCTAGTGTCCATTGTGCTCCAATGGTTGCCCTAAGTTTCCTTACTTTAGACCATTTTGTCACAATATATCAGTCACGTAGGCATGTAATAAGGGCAGCTCCAGTGTGAGCAGCAAACCGAACATGCAAATTCTGTAGTACGTCAGACGGTTCGAGGTCTGTAGTTCGAGCATCGATTGCTAGGACCCACCACTCACCTCTAGCGTTGAAAACGGACGGAAAAACTTCCGTTCCGACCCGTTCCATTTTCTACTTTGCTCTGTCCGTTTCCGTATTTGTGGGATCCCGTTTCCGTATTTACGGAAACGGGAGAGGGGTTTTTCCATCCGTTTCCGTGGTATCCCGTTTTCATCCGGATTTGACCCGTATTTATTCCGTTTTTCAACCCATTTTCAATCTACGTGAGATATGTCTAGAATTTGATATGTTCATAAAACTACTAATCATCAATTATGCATGTTAACATGGCGTGCTAGTGAATATTGGACTAGTAACTTCATACGTGTATATTATTTTGTCACTTTGTTCAGGTATACTCAAGAATATTTGATCATGTTATTCTAACTTAATTTTCCGGCTCTCCATCTATATTTGTCTGTTTCCATATTTCTGTATATCATCATCCGTTTTTAATTCCGTTTTTTCCCGATTTCGGTCCCGTTTCCGCTAAAAATATAGAAATGAAAATGGGAGAGGGGTTTTTCTGTCCGTTTCCGTTTTCATCCCTACTCACCTCTTAAACAAATAAAATAACGTATCTTTGCTAGGGCGTTGCTCTTCCGGCTGCAGACTTCTTCGGGCCATGTGCTGCCAATGTTATTTTAATCGGTTGGGTTCGGTTTGTCTGCAAGGTTCGCTTTTAGTTCTGACAGGTATGGTTTGCAGGCTCCGGTGTCCACGGTTCGGCTCGGATGTCCCATGGTTCGATTCCGCCCCAACACTGGAGGTGCTCTAAGAGATAGAGGATAACTAGGAAGAAGAGTGGGGGCCAAATTCCCTGCATACATGAGAGGACAAGGAGAGAAGTAGCAAATCCTTATTTGTAGGAGATAGGTCAAGGGATCAGTTGGTCAAAGTTTTAGACATGCCCTCTAAACAATAATGTAAGGGCCATTTAAGAGATTAGCTAGATCAGTCAACTCGTGACCTACTTTGGCGCCACCACCTCCTCCAACTCTGATGCCAACACCACCTCCACTATCCTCTTCCCATATACTAGTCTCACCATCTGCACATCCTTTCCTATCACCATTAATGACTAACAATGCTCCCGTGGCCCACACTACTCTCCACCGCTGTCTCCTCCACCCCATCCTTCAAACTCCTCCAGCAGGGCTCCTTTGCCCCTTAGAGCATGGTTAATAGAACCGCCGACTGCCGGCGGTAAGAAACGCCACGCAAGCCTGGGAAGGAGGTGGTGGTGGGCTCCACCTTCATTTATTGCTCACCGTCTTCCAGCAGCCATGAGAACCAATGGGAGCAAGGAAACCGGTACTGGCGGGCCCAAAGCTGCAAAAATTGTGCATACACTCGCTCGACGCCGGCGTTATGCCAGTCTCCCGCTTTTATCTCTTTCCTCGTTTCTCTCTCTCCCACGTCGGATCACGCCGGCTCTTCGTCGATTATAATACTTGCTCTTACACATTCTCCACTCTCCACTATCGTTCATAGCCAACAAAACACTGCTAGTGCTGGTCCATCTTCCCACCTGGTGATCCCTCGAAATCCATTGGTGAGACATAAGCTCCTCCTCCACCTTGAACCCAATTCCTCGAATCTAAACTTACCTAGGCCATGTTTATTTTCCAATTTTTTTTTAGAAAAGCACTGTAGCACTTTTCGTTTGTATTTGATAAACTTTGTCCGATCATGGATTAACTAGGCCCAAAAGATTTGTCTCGACATTTACAGATAAACTGTGCAATTAGTTATTTTTTTATCTACATTTAATGCTCCATACATATACCGGCATATGTGATGTGACGGGGAATCTTGAAAACTTTTTGCATTTTAGAGTGAACTAAACAAGACCCTAGTTGAGTTGTGGCCGGGGATAAGGGCAATGTATAACAAGAAAGTAATAGAATAACTAGAGATCAACTGCTCGATTATCTTGCTTGTACCAATCTAAAAACTGCCAGTTTCTCGATAAAAGCTTGTTAAAACTAGGTCATCAATCACCCTGTTCGGCTGAGCTTATCAGCACGGCTTATCAACCGTGGAACAGTGTTTTTTTCTCACAGCAAAACAGCCACAGCCGGCTTATAAGCCGTAAAAACAGCCTGCCGAACAGGGTGAATATATACGTAAAGCTAAAGGAACGAGTCGTTCCCTGTGACAAGGCTGGTTGGGACCTGTTCCATGCCTCCATGGCGGTCTATATTGGAAAAGGGGACAAATCCTCTTTTTGGTGCTGAAGCTGGATCAATGGCAGCGCTGCAAGGAACATCGCCCCCCCCCCCCCCCCCCCCCCCCCCCCCCCCCCCCCCCCCCCCCCCCCCCGGACCTAAGAAGACAGGATGAAAGAAAATCATGGTGAGCAATGCTTTGACAGGAAATAGCTGGGTACATCACATAGCCTCGCTTTCATCACCGGAAGAAACAACAGAGTTCGTCGCCCTTTGGGAAGCTATTTATGGTACAACTTTTAAATCAAGAAGATGAGATAACTTGGAGATGGGCTACAACTGGTGAATACTTGACCCGCAATGCTTACTTAGCCCAATTCATTGGTGATGTAAGCAAGCTGAAGATCACCCCAATTTGGAGGGTGAGGGCTGAGCCTAAGTGTCGGTTCTTCGTGTGAACCCTGTTTCATAGGAAAATTCTTCCTACGGAAAGCCTCTAGAAGAAAGGGTGGCAACATGAACCGATTGCCAAGGTATGCCACAGAGATAATGAAACAATTAACCATCTGTGTGCTGATTGCACTAAATTAAACAAGCGTGGAACTTGCTTCTAGGTTGGAGAAATTTTAGAACAGTCAACAATGTCACACTTCAGGGCTCGCCATATAAATGGTGGAGAAGATCAGGACTCAACATTGAAAAAAGAAGCTGGAGAGAGTTCGATGGTCTCATCATCTATTTCTGGTGGAATATTTGGAACAAATGTAACCGGAGAACTTTTCAGCAAGTTTCAAAACATCCTCTGTATGTTGCTTTTCTCATAAATGAAGCCATACAACATTACACTTTAGCCATGTCTTTGAACCACTTCTGAGTTTTGTGTTTTTGCTGTTTTCTTGTATATAATCTCTTTTTTTCCTCCTTTTTACCTGTGTTGTTTCCTAGGAGCTGAACTAGGGAGAAGTTGTAAATAGTTATCTTAGTTGTATGTGTCTTTCCCTTTACTCTACTAATAAAAATCACTACTGCAGACTGCGGCTTTGTCTAGCGCCTGAGACGCTCGGCAAAGGCCGAATTGCGCTCGGCAAAGGCTTTGCCGAGGGCTCCCGGCAACGAAATGCTTGGCAAAGCCTCCTTTGCCGAGCGTTTTTTATCGGGCGCTCGGCAAAGCCTTTGCCGAGCGCCTAGGCGGCACTCGGCAAAGAAAAGCGACGGTCACGGCGGTAGTCACGACGTGACGTTTTCTTTGCCGAGCGCCTCCAATAAGACGCTCGGCAAAGAGCAAACTGATTTTTTTTAAAAAAAAATTCTTTGCCTAGCGCCTCCAGCCTGGCGCTCGGCAAAGAGCAAACTGATTTTTTAAAAAAAAATTCTTTGCCTAGCGCTTCTAGCCTGGCGCTCGGCAAAGAGCACACTGATTTTTTAAAAAAAATTCTTTGCCTAGCGCCTCCTGCCTGGCGCTCGGCAAAGAGAAACAATTTTTTTAAAAAAAAATTCTTTGCCTAGCGCTTCCAGCCTGGCGCTCGGCAAAGACCACACCGATTTTTTTAAAAAAATTATTTGCCTAGCGCCTCCCGCCTGGCGCTCGGCAAAGAGAAACAATTTTTTTAAAAAAAATCTTTGCCTAGCGCCTCCAGCCTTGCGCTCGGCAAAGAGCAAACTGATTTTTTTTTAAAAAAAAATCTTTGCCTAGCGCTTCTAGCCTGGCGCTCGGCAAAGACCACACTGATTTTTTTAAAAAAAAATTCTTTGCCTAGCGCCTCCCGCCTGGCGCTCGGCAAAGAGAAACAATTTTTTTTAAAAAAAATCTTTGTCTAGCGCCTCCAGCTTGGCGCTCGGCAAAGCTGGGTAAACTACCGTTTTACATCGCTAAATATGGCAGCTTTGCCGAGCGCCACGCCAAAAAGCGCTCGGCAAAGGCTCTTTGCCTAGCGCTGCGCTAGGCAAATCTGGAACCCAGATTTTGTTTTTTTTTTATTTTTTGCTTTCTATCGCTGCAAACACAACATATCATATATATACATCAAATGGATATCACCATGAACACAAATAACACCATTTATATCACAATTTCATCGTTTTTATCACCACCGTCACCATATATATCACGATAGCACTAAGAATTATACTTGCAGAGAACAACGTACACGAATATACTATATATGGTTAAGCCATACTACTACGTATCTTGCAAGCACAGAGAGATTGCAATATGATATTCTTCTTAGTGCACTTACATACGAGACAAATTAAACGAGGACTAGATAAATCGGCACACACCTATGCCAGCTGATACCCTAAACCACTTGCCATCCGCGCTTTTGCGCGGCACACCGGGACTCCATGGCTTCTTCACGCGTCACGTTCAATTTGCCATTATACCAGCACGTAGTAGAAGGCACCATGCTGGAGCGGCTCAACTGTGCAGCCTGACGCGTCGACGGGGACGGGCTCGAGGTCGAGGCCGCGCTCGCCGATGCCGCGGAGCAGCACGGCCGCCTCGCCGAACGTCGCCCTCACGTTGAGCCTCGCGGCCGTGACGTTGTGCGCCATGCTCTTGCCCGTGACGGTGTCCGTGATGCACAGCGCCACGACGCCCTCCTGCGCCGCCGCCGTGGGCGCCGCGGCCGCGGCCGCGGCTGGCGCACCGCCGGTGCTGACACCGACGACGGCCCCGGCCCCGGGCACTGCCGCCAGTCCTGCGTCCATGTAGAGAGACAGTCAAACATACGGCGAGGGGGTATTTAGTGCGTCCAAGTTATTGCGTGTGGCCCATGAATTAAGAAATCGAAGGGTTTGAGGAAACCCAAGTAAAAACGACAGTCCAGTCAATGCATGCGTGCATGAACAGAGCCTTGAATTGCCATGCCATGCACACACGCGCACGCCCGCACGCTTGCTCTAGGTAAAGACGCCTCCGCAGTGTGAAAAGAAGTTTTCAAGAACGTACGTACTGTACGTATGCAAAATTTAACTTCTTCTAACCCTTTTCTACGACAGAGAGAAGCTAGCACTACATCCATCAAATAAATTCTAGATCTAGATACATTCTCTGTTAAAATGTCTAAAGTATAATCAAATACATATGATAAAAATATTAATGTGTATGACATTAAATAAATATACTATGAAAACATATTTAATGCCTATTCTAGTACGATAAATATAAATATTTTTCTATATAAATTTGGCCAAACTTGATATATTTTAACATGTATATGGTACTGTTATGAAATTGTATCTTTTCTGGGGGATGGATGAGTACCACACTACTGGTGCAAGGCCTAACAGAAGGGGCAAAAGATGGATTCGTTACGTGCAGCATTGGATGCATCCACACATGATGATATGGTGTTTTGTCACAACGAAATAGTTCATACTAGTACTACCTTTGAAGCATTCCATCATGAACGGCTTTTGTTTCCTGATGGGGACAACAACTCACAAATTTTGGTCTTTTTCTAAAGCTACTGTGCTTGCAAACTGACAAATTTCCACAACTTTTATCATGCACGGTAAAGTCATGCAGGAAGGCTGTGACAAGATCGAACATATGTACTCCTATAAGAGATTTATGTATGCATGGCTCTTGATCTTACCGATTGCCACATGCATCCCTTTAGACATACAAACACTGACAGTACCCTTGTATTGGGATCGGTAAGATATGATTGCATTGGAGCTTTTTTTATCAAAAGAAGAAGGTGTTTGAACTTTTAAATGAGATTTGTGCAATTCCATGCCAACAAGCATAGTACAGCTTGGACGTCTTTGCGCATATCATAAGACATACCGCTGCATACTCCTAGTCAAAGCTAGCAGCCTAGCACTAGTATTGAACACTAATATAAAATGAAACGAACCAGACCGAGAGAAATGACCTCCTAATCATGTGACGCGACACACTGACAGTCCTAATCGATACAAACACATTAATCCAAGCATATGATGATACAACACGTACTGTACTGAGAAAAATATGCAAGGACTTTTAAAAAAATGGTATTCATCAACTTTTCACAAACCTTGCAGCAGATCATAGTTGGCGACGACACCATTAGTAGTACTTGCAGGCAAACCTGTGAGCCAAGTGGTAGTGGCAGCCACGCTCGCCACGGTAACAGCTGCGCCCGCCGGCGATGCAGCAAGAGGCGCCGCCGCGGAAGCCGCCGCCTCCATGGCCGTGCTAGCTCCGAAGCCGTACTGCAGCAACCCCAGCTTCGTGGCGTCGTCGTGCGCCACCTCCCTTGCCACGGTGTTGATCGCCATGGTGGTATTGTTCTTGCCGAGCTGATGGTAATCAGCGCCGCCCCCGAGCCAGAACTGCCCGAGCCCCGCCGGGCCCCAGGCGCATGTCCTGTGACCAGTGACGGTCGGCTCTGTCACCTCGTTGCACAGCCCCAAGAACTCTCCCGCAGGCAACGCCGCCGGTGGCTGCTGTGGCACGGGCACGTGCATGTACTGGCCCCCGGACCCGAGAATGGCAGCGACCTCGGCAGCCGTCAAGCAGTAGCCCTGCGGCAACGGCTGGAAGACGGGCTCGTCGGAGGCTACGAGAAGGTCCTGCACCTTGTGTGGTGGCGCCGGCCGCCGTCGCTGACATCGCCTGCGCCGCCGCCGGCTTCGCAGCCGGCTTGCTGGACCCGGAGGAGCGATCGGAGGAGGACGCGGACGAGGAAGTGGGCGCCTGCGCGGGTGAGGCGAGCAGCTGGAATGGGTTCAGGATCAAGGGCTGCGGCGGCGGCGGCGTGACGGGCGCCGCAGCGGCGGTCCCGCGGCCCGGCGCGCGCGAGGCCCAGCCCAGCCGTCCCGCGCCCGCGGTGGTGGTGCGCAGCCTGTTCTTGGAGCGGGCCTTGCGGTTCTAAACCAGTAGAAGACGTTGGCGTCGCCTTTCCTTTGCCGAGCGCCGTCGATCTGGCGCTCGGCAAAGAGGTGCCTTTGCCGAGCGTCAGATCGGAGGCGCTAGGCAAAGAATTTTTCGTTGATTTTTTTTTCAATTTTGGCCGGCTGAGACGCTCTTTGCCTAGCGCCCGTGATCTGGCGCTCGGCAAAGATGTGCCTTTGCCGAGCGCCAGATCGCGGGCGCTAGGCAAAGAATTTTTCGTTTTTTTTAATTTGTTTTTGTGAATTTGTTTTTTTATTCGTTTAAGTACTGTACACTCCTTTGCCGAGCGCCAGAGCGGAGGCGCTCGGCAAAGACTTTTCCATTTTTTTTAATTTGTTTTTTTATTTGTTTTTTTAAATTTGTTTAATTGTTGTACACTCCTTTGCCGAGCGCCAGATCGGGGCGCTAGGCAAAGAATTTCAAATAATGTGTCATTCATGCAAAAAAAAAGGTTTGAAAGAAAAAAAAAGAAAATTCTTTGTCTAGCGCCAAATTTCAGCACTTGGCAAAGAGGTGCCTTTGCCGAGCGCCCTGCGTTAGGCGCTAGACAAAGGTGTCTCTTTGCCGAGTGCCAACCTTGGCGCTCGGCAAAGGCACCTCTTTGCCGAGCGCTGACATTTGACGCTCGGCAAAGAATTTTTTTTTTTGTTTTTTTGTTTCAAACTTTTTTGTCATGCATTACACATTATTTAAAAGTATATGTTAAGTTTGGTACTTTTTTAAATCTTTTTATTATTTATCGTTAGTTTATTTGATTTAATTGAATTTCTCCGATAAACGCGTGTTTGAACTGTAGGTGCATCGAATCTCCGAATTGGACGGTTCGAAAATTGATATTCGCATTACTTAGCGTATGTTAAGGCCGTATCCTGGAGCACGCATGAAATATCGAACATCTAGCGCACGGAACACGGCGACCAAGTTGCGCGTGAAGTGCTATTAAATTAAAAAAAAATCAAACAAAGTTCGAAAATCACGAAACTTAGCGAAACGTCTTTGGAGCACATGTGGAGGCTATGGTCAAAATTTGGTAAAGTTTCGTGCACGTTGTCACGTAAGTTAGTTAGAAACAAACTAACTTACGTGACAACGTGCACGAAACTTTACCAAATTTTGACCATAGCCTCCACATGTGCTCCAAAGACGTTTCGCTAAGTTTCGTGATTTTCGAACTTTGTTTGATTTTTTTTTAATTTAATAGCACTTCACGCGCAACTTGGTCGCCGTGTTCCGTGCGCTAGATGTTCGATATTTCATGCGTGCTCCAGGATACGGCCTTAACATACGCTAAGTAATGCGAATATCAATTTTCGAACCGTCCAATTCTGAGATTCGATGCACCTACAGTTCAAACACGCGTTTATCGGAGAAATTCAATTAAATCAAATAAACTAACGATAAATAGTAAAAAGATTTTAAAAAGTACCAAAACTTAACATATACTTTTAAATAATGTGTAATGCATGACAAAAAAGTTTGAAACAAAAAAACAAAAAAAAAAAAAATCTTTGCCGAGCGCCAAGGTTGGCACTCGGCAAAGAGACACCTTTGCCTAGCGCCTAACGCAGGGCGCTCGGCAAAGAGCCACCTTTGCCGAGCGCCTAACGGAGGGCGCTCGGCAAAGAACGACGGTATATTCCGCGGTGGCTCTTTGCCGAGTGCTATCCTTTGCCGAGCGCCTGGCGCTTGGCAAAGCCGTTCTTTGCCGAGTGTTTCTCTTTGCCGAGGGCTTGACGCTAGGCAAAGGAGTCATTGCCGAGCACATTCTTTGCCGAGAGCCCGGCGCTAGGCAAAGGTGGCCTTTGCCGAGCGCCCGATAAATAGCGCTCGGCAAAGACCCAGGCGCTAGGAAAAGGCACTGTCTGCCGTAGTAAATGCGGCAAAGTTTTTGCCGCCCTTTCCAAAAAAAAAGGTGGTTGATGTCTCACTAGTGTCTAATGAGAGTTCAGCGTGTATCACATTTTGCTCTCAACCAGAAGACAAACCTAGGTGAAAAAGCAAGCGTGAACCATGAAGTGGATAGTGCCACAAAAATGCTGTAGGTAGGATTTGAACCCGGGTTTTCATGACAAGAAACTTAACCAGTCGATGCACGCTCAATCCAATTGTTGTTCAAATGATTGTATATTGTTGTGCTGTTCTATGTTTATACCACTGGCCTCAGAAAGTCAAAATTCTAAAAATATGAATACACAAGTTTAACAAAAGAATGAACTAAATTTGGTTACTCTACGAAAACAAATGGTGGTCAAAATGATGGCAAGTCAAGTCCGGCCAATTCAAAGCCAAGGAGCATGAACCTGCCCCACACCTTAAGACAGGAATGTAAGACGCTGAGGCCAAACTGGAGGGTGGCACCGGTCAAGACCTTGGTGATCCACAGCGTGTACTTGACCAGTTGCGTCAGCACCGGCGAGCTGATCACCGTCGTCGCAGAGAACGCCATGCTCACGACCAGGAGCGCCATACCGAGCATGGTCGTCAAGTAGTTGGCGAGCTGGTAGAGGCAGTACCACCTCTGCTCGACGTCGCCGGCGGCACCATCGCTGAGGCAGGGTTCAAGGTAGGACGACCAGGCGATGCCGTTGAGGACACCGACAAAGATGGCCGACTTCGCCGTGTGGAGGTCGCCGACCAGCTGGTTGTTCGGAGAGCCCGGCCTGAGGAAGTTGAGCGCCATGGCGAGGAAGAATTAGGAATGGCTGGAGCAATGAGAGTGAGCCAAGAAGATGATGATAGGGTTACGTTGTTGCTCGTGGTTGCGAAGTGGTAGGGGCATGCTGCAGGCGCCCTTCTATATGAGCTATGGATGGCAGGTTCGCTGGACGAGTTCATTCCGCGGCGTGTGGTTGGACGGAGTTTTGTCCGTGTAGGCGTAGAGATGGGACGTACACGTACGCCATGCTCCTCACGTCCGTTACGGGGAGAGTGCAGTGACGCGGCTGATAAATTTCAACCTTGAAGTTTTCATCCCCTTGTGTGGCATCACTTGCTCCTCGGCCACTCGTACCTCGTACATGAACGTTGCTGGGACTGGAACTTTTCTGTTGCAAGTCGGGCAGCAATTCAGTCATTGCGTCACCGCGCTTTTAGCTGCTTACTTGGTCTATGCACTTTTTTTTTTAAAAGACAAAATTAGGGTGTAGAAAGGGACGCGACAACGGTAGGGAAAACTAGGAATCGAGTTCGATTATTTGAGAAAAGGACAAATAAAAACTTCGATTTTTGTACTCAGAGTTGAGAAAGGGACAAATTTGGGCTGGTCGTAATGGCTGGAATCAATACTATTTTATAGTATGATAGTTTTGAGAAAAATTAATAACGGTGTCCATTAGGATGCATCATATAGTTATTGTGTTTACATTATAACGGTGTCCATCAGCTTCAGCTTTAAATATATTATTTTTAAAGACATCATTTGGCACAATTTCTTTTAGTTCAGGCTCCTCCTACAACAACAACATCTCCAGTTTTATTTTGAGAGAGAGGTAGCATCAGCCCAGTGAAACCAAAGCCGGTGACAGCCATGCTGAACAAGGAAATATATGAACACATGCATGCCCCTTTTTTATGTTTAGAGATGAATTTACTAGGGTTTATTTGAAAGCCAATAAGAGCATCAACAATAGTCCCTAAAACATATTTGGTAAATCAACGAGTATCCCAAGTGGCCAAGGAGATTACTCATTCCATTCCAAACTATAAGTTATTTCAATTTTCATGGTGAGTCAGAGCATCTCAAGTTTGACCTTAATAGCTGCAACGTAGGATCCTACATATAAATACACAAGTACACAAGGCGTCATGCAAAAGAGTTAATTTATTTTTCGCGAACACGTCAACGTTGACCCGTGTTTCGTTAAAAGGAAACCAAAGGAGTTTTCCGGTGGTGAAAATGTTCGCAATAGATTCATCAGAATAAAAAAAACAAGAAACGAAAAGAAGATCACGCTTGAGACAAGGCAGCACGTGGTCGGCCTTGACTGCGCGGTCGCTGCGTTGGGCCGTTGGCGAGCGGCATGACGCGCTCACGGCGCATCGCGTCGCTTGCCGCTGCGTGTTGTTGCAGGCCGTGCCTCACCCGCCGCTCGCCGGACTCCGACGTCCGACCCAGTCCACCGTCGATGCCCATGCCCAACGCCACGCTGGCCCGCAGCAACCTTGCCACAGTCCACAGACGTTGTTGGCCACTTGGCTCCGCACGTCACTGTTTAAGTTGGCCGCGTCGTCGCTCGGCGCGGCCAGGTATGTATTCTGCGACTGCGATTGCCGAGCGCGCTGCGCCACGCGTCGCACCGAACATGCACACGACACGACGGTTTTCCCGGCCCTTTCGTTGGACCCGACGCACTCATTGTACCGCTGCTCCGATCCGCCCAGCACCTGAGATCGCCCTAGCTAGTAGCCATTTGATGGGCCACTCCCACTCCAGATCTTTGCGCTAGGAATCTAGATTGAGACAAAGACATTATGATCTGTCGTTACGCACTTGGATTTTTTGGTTACCTGGAAGCTTTGGAACCACGCGTTCTCATCATCTCCAAGCCACCAACAAGTACTATTGAGCCGCCAGATCGTTGTCACAAAAAAGAAAATATGTATTGACACGCGGCGCCAACAACCGCTTTGATAATAGAGTAGACGAATTTTCTGCACTGTGTATGTATAGTTCTGGCGGATCATGTGACTATAAGCGATTGTGATGACCTCCAATGATTGATATATACTAAGTAAAACACTAAACATTTTCCACAGTAAAGATTAAAGAACATTATATAAAAAAAAAACTTTTACAAGTTTACTTCTAACAACAAACGAGTAGAAACTAGAAAACGATGAATTCTAATGCTATGCTGCCGTACGTCATTTGCACTCCCAGTCCTCACTCAGTTCCTCACTGCTAGTTACACTACACCTTGAACATCTTGAAGAAGACGCGGAGGTTGTGCGCGAACGCGTTGATGGCGACGATCTCCGTGACCACGGTGAGGTGGTCGACGGCCACCTGCTGGACGAACGGCGCCGGCGGGTGCAGCGCCGCCGCGACGACCCCGAGCAGCGTGCCGAGGAACAGCGCGGCGGAGTTGAACCACAGCACCCTCGCTTCCATCATCGTCGCCGCTCCCGCCGTCCCGCCGGCGCCGGCGCCAGAGCCCTGCTGCTGCATGGACACCAGCAGCGCGAGACCGCCGACGGCCACCGAGATGGCGCACTTCGCGGCGCGTGCTGGCGGGCTCGCGGCATTGTCGACGAGGAGGGCCGGGCGCAGGTTCAGGGGGAGCGCCAAGGGGAGGTACTTGCCGACGAGGAGGATGGCGGAGAAGGCGACGAAGAAGGGCACGTCCATGGTTTCGTTTCCGTTTTGGCGCTGGGTTCCAAGTTTGGAGTGGCGGTTGGTGATCAACAAGAAGCTAAGAGCTCGGAGCTCCTAACGAACACTTATATATAACGGTCTGGGAGAATCGTAGTACTTGCATTACAAAATGTTGCGGATCCCGCGTAAGGTAGAAGACGACGAGACGAGCTCGAGCTACGCGGCCACGCGGGCTAAAGCGTGTTTCAGTGTTGCACGACGTACAGTATGGTTAATGGTTTACAACGTCGCCGAGTTGCATGTAATTTCGTTCCCTGAAACTCTCAACGGAGGAAATAGTCCAGGGTTACGTTTACTTGGTCGAAACCATGTGTGAAAAGTTGCAACGGGTGACTAGTTAGATAGATGGTGTATTGATTTGGTCTTCGGCTCTTCGCTAAACGTACGTTGACATCATAGTTGACTCTTGGGAGCTGAGAGCAGTTTGAGCTTTGAGGTGAAAATGGAACGTTGGATGCTGCAACATTCCCACAACAATTTTTAACCATCAGTTAATTTGTTGTCACAAACATTCCTAGATCAATTTTGACCATCAGTTTAGTTTGTTTCTTTTTCACAAACATTCCAAGTTTCATTATTAGCCGTCAGACCAGCACCCAAGAATTGCGTTTGTTTCGTCGTCTCGGCCTAAATTAAAGCAAATTAAAAGGGATTCACTTTGCTTTGTAAGTGCCTTGATTTATACTATGAGAGTGTGTATAAGACGAAAACTTGGATAGGAATACAGATGGCCAAATGGGCAAAGGGGTTCACTAGAATAGAATGGTTGTTTTTTGAATTGTAATCAGGTTTGTATATCTTTTGTTGGCAAAGGTCAGAAGTACCGTTCAAAGGCTTTTGTACCATATATATCTCCAAATTTTAATTGAAATTTTTTCCTTTGTACCCAAAAAAAACTAGAGAACATGAGTTTAGGTCTTCCACAATGCGAAGTGATGCCCAAAATAAAAGTAAGACCAATTTCAGAGAATTAGGGCATTGCTTGGTTGTGCCACAATGTGAGCATAGGTTGCATGGCGCGCGTGAGAAATAAAAAACAAAGAAAACAAGAAGCCAAGTCTGGTGCAAGGATTGTAAAAGAGTATTTATTTGTGAAAACAACAACCCAAACAATACACTAATACTCCATCTATCCTTGAATAAATAGATTTGAGCAAGTTTAGGATATATTAGTATGATAGAGAAAAGACCATACTACCCTTTATTAATTAGAGTAGTTGCACATTGATCATTGATTGTTCCAGTAGCACACTAATTATATTATTTACTACACACATCCAACTGCAAAAACTCTATATTGGATTGAGAGATAGGAGGGGCATCCAACTGCACAAACTCAATATTGGATCGAGAGATAGGAGGGGTGCTATGAGGAGACTCCGAGGAAACTAATTAAATGTGATGGTGGACCGTTCAACCTTCAGAGATTGATTTATTTTTAGACAAATTTTATTTAATCAAAATTATGTACAATACTACAGACACAAAAGGGATGAAATGAATCAACTGAAACTCTGAGCTGCGGCCATCATGCAATTTAATTTGTGAAAACATATAATATAACCTAGTAATCGACCTAGCTATAGTCAACTTCATTTCTCGGGCACGGCTGCATGTAATATCTGAAACTACAGTGCCCGCTGCCCGGCGCACGCGCACGAGCGCGCTTCAGTCCTGCATGCCGTCTCACTTCTGTATCATCTCGACAACCTTGAAGAAAATGCAAACGTCATGCGCGAACGCGGTGATCACGACGGTCTCCGTGAACCGGGTCAGATGTTCCACGGCCACATCGACGATGGGTCGCCGTTGCCGTGCGTGCGGGGGCAGCGCCACGGCGGCGCCACCGAGGACCATGCCGAGGAACAGCGCGGCGGAGTTGAACCACAGCGCCCTCCCCTCCATCGCCACTTCCGCCGGGCAGCACTGCTGGCCCTGCTGACCGCCGGAGCACTGCATGCTGGAGCTGGATACCAGCAGCACGAGGCCGGCGAAGGCCACCGAGACGGCGCACTTGGCGGCGCGGGTTGCCGGCGTCACGTCGTCGTTGCCCGCGAGGACGACGGCGCGCGCGTTCACGGGCAGCGCGAACGGGAGGTACCGGCCCACGACGAGGATGGCGGAGAAGGCAACGAAGAACGGCAAGTCCATGTCTTTTGCTTTATTTGGGCGCTGGCGTTCGTTTGGTGGTTCGTGATGCGCAGAATGTATATGCTAATATATAGTATGACGGGTTTTCAAAATGGGATTTCTCTGATGACAAACGACTACCGCGTAAGGTAGAAGACGACGAGGAGACCTCGACGAGGTCGTCGCTTCGTCGTGGTTACCGCGGCGGCGAACATGCATGGCGGAGCAGCGAGCGCGGGCTAAGCGTGTTGCTCGGCGTACAGTACAGTACGGTTTAAAAGCGGAGGTCTGTTGCATGTATTTTTTAGTTTTTTAAACAGTGTAATCAAAACTAGTGTTGGATTACATTTACTTGGTCTAGTAGTACGTATTTGTGATTTATGCTGTATGAAAAGCTCAAATGGCTTTCGTGTTGACTCGGTCGTGCACTGAGATCTGTCGTTGACATCATAGTTGACCCAACAGTTCAGAGATGGTGCAATGGAACTCCTAGATCAATTCTGACAATTTTTTTACAATGTAATATCAATTATTAAAGCATAATATCGTTTTCAGAGAAATCTTGTTAAATCATTTTCATGGTGACTTTTCCTTTCCAACCAGACGAGAGAGTTCAGCTTTTTCTTTGAGCAGTGAGAGTTCAGTTGAATGGGTATTTCCCTTTCAAAAAAAAAGTTGAATGGGTATTTATGATGGGACCTCGTGTATATATGGCTGAAAAAGGGAAATCATTTTGAACGGCCCGCTTCTCACAAGCTTCGATCCTTTTCGTTTTTGTACATTCGTATTCCTTTTCTAACTGTTGTCAATAGCTTAAACGTCAGTCATGTTTTTCAGCCTACTCTCCTTTATTTCTAGGTCTTCAACAATGAAAATTGATACATCCATCTTGTGACGCCACACATCAACTCAACGTAAATTTGGCAGGTCTCCAGTTCCTCCTTAAAAATGCTCCAGCTTCGGCTTCTCTTACGAAGTACTTGTTTCTCTGTGGAGCTGAAACTATTTTAAAAAATGTCTAGCAAAAGCGACTCCAGTGTCAGTTTTGTTATAATTTGTGCCAATTTATGAGAAGACATGTTTTTTTTGCTCTATTTGCCCAGTACAAAAATGACACCACCTTCTCTAGGTTTCTTTGTCGGAGCCGTTTCTTAAATAGTCATTTGGCAAGGCTTCGACCAAAGCCAAAACTTGAGCAGCTCTAGAAACCTCAGCAAATGAGCCTTGGTGGCTCTTTTTCGCGAGTGTGTCTTTGCGACACGTAATTCATTAAGCAGAAGCAGAGTTTGACTAGTTACAACATCCCCCAAGTAATCCATAGATTACCGTGGGAGGATGGAAGTCAACACGACCTGAAAAGACTAACTTAAAAAGACATTACATGAAAGTTGAGCAACCAATTGGGTGGGTGGTGATGAGACTTGATGGCTTTTTGCCTCCTGCAACCTGACTCACTACCTCGACAAGCTCAATTGGTAATTCTTTGACACCTCTCGCAACCTATGACACCTTGCTCTCGATCACTTCACATCCCCGTCCTCATTTTTCTCTAGGCTAGACTCCAGTGGGCCCTAGCCCTAATTTTATCCTAAGTTGTGTTTGGTTGAAGGAATGGGGTGGGACGAAGCGGGACAATCCCACTTTGAGTGGTGTTTGGTCTCAGGATATGGGGACACGAGACATATCTAAAGGAGAATATTTTCCTAGATTCAAGGACACACCTATCCCCCAAAACCAAGGGATGCGCTCGTCCCTCCGAGGCACCGTTCTTCTCCACCTCTTCTCATATCCACGACCCAGGGTCAGGAGAAGGGCGGCCATGGTGGCAAGGGTCGAGGGCGAACGTCGGAATCGACAACAAGGGACCACTGGGAGTGGCCACCTACTCCTTGCTGGGGAGGAGTGGCTGAGGAGGGAGGCACTATCCGGGAGGGCTCCCGCTGAGGAGAGGCCACCGAGGGTGGCTGGCTCGGGAGGGAGGCACCATCAGGGAGGGCTCCTTATTGACGAGGGGTCCGCCGTGGGGGGGCGCGGCCCGCCAGGAGGGACGCCGCCGGGGGCGCGGGCCACCTGGAGATCTGCCGCTGATGGGGGCGCGGACCGCCGGGATGTGTCGGAAAGATATCGGGAGGGGTTTTCGGATACTAATAAAAAAATTATAGAACCCGTCAGGAAACTGCGAGACGAATCTAATGATACTAATTAATCCATCATTAGCACATGTTAGTACTGTAGCACTTAAGGCTTTTCATGGATTAATTAGGTTTAAAAGATTTGTCTCGCGATTTTCCCGAGAACTGTGCAATTAGTTTTTTTTGTCTACGTTTAGTACTCCATACATGTGTCCAAACGCTCGATGTTACTGTAGAACCCAAAAAATTTTGGGAACTAAACACCCCCTAAATACATTAATTTTGTAGTCATCGTTTGGCACAATTTCTTTTAGCTCTGGCTCCTACTAGAACAACAACGTCTCCAGGTTTATTTTGAGAGAGAGAGAGAGAGTGAAACCAAAGCCGGTGAGAGCCATGCTGAACAAGGAAATAGATGAACACAAGCGTGCTCCTCTTTTATGTTTAGAGATGAATTTACTAGGGTTTCTTTAAAAGCCGATAAGATCTTCTACAAAGTCTTACCCCCGTATGCTAGAACACCAGCTAATAACCAGAAAAGGTTCAACAGAAGCTAAGAGCATCAACAATAGCTCAAAAAATATTTGGTAAATCAACGAGTATCCCAAGTGGCCAAGACAGTAAGGAGATTATTTGTTGCTTTTGTCTAATAGTTTTCAATAATTTACTCCTAAAGAAACAAAAAAGGGCCCACATGAATTTTTTTGGCATTGGCTTCCTCCAATTCGCGAGCCAACTTTGGGATCTCGATCGAATGCTGCTCCCGTATCACTCATAGCTTCCCCTAGCCGGCTAAGGCATCCCCCCTGCAGACTCCAGTTGCGCCACGGTGTGTATTCAGTACAATAGTTTATGAAAACATTTTTGGAAAATGTTGAGGAGATACCTACACCACATAAGAACCAGTTTATTCGAACCAATGCTAAGTGTGACCGTAATGACCACATATGCCTGTTAATGGACAAGGCTTGGTTCAAATCCCACTAGGCTAAGGGCCGTTTGCATTGGTAGGCCTCTGGGCCCTCCCAAAATGGCTTCAGTTCTGATGGAGTAGCTTCTCTAATAGAGCCGAAGCACTTTTGTAAAAAATATTTTACAAAACAGTTATTTTTGAGAGGAGCCAGTAGAAGCTAGTTTTTGGCTCCAGCTCCTTGGTGAGTGAAAGGGAGAATACACCGTTTGATAGGGCTCTTTGAGAAATCAGAGCTAGAGATCTGTTAGAAACCCTACTGAAGAGGCCCTAGACCTAGTATTCACCCTTTAAGGTAATAGGTCACCATGAGATCGAGCAAGACTTTGTGCCCAGTTCAGATGGCACGTGTAAAAGGTTGATATTGGCTAAGGCTCCACGATAGAAATCATCTAATCCGCTAGCAATGGAGCCAAACCGCCAAGAACTTGACACCGCTCCTTCTGGATACAATTAGTGTCGGTCGTTCTTGATATTAAACATTAACAAATATAATACTGCTTAAGTCTTCTACGATTATAGCCCATGCTGGAGCACAGCCGATGGATTAGTGAATCTAGTGCTTAACTATTAGTTGATGAACTTCTAGGATTGAGAGCATGGTGTTTCTCAGTTTTTTTTTTTGGTCACAACTACTCTGTTCTTGATCTCTATTAGGATGGCACTAATAAGTTTGGGTTGAAACGTAAGGATGATCGATGGTTTGTTGTCGGATCATGAAGAGATAGCATTAGAAGTTCACGTAATTATGACCATGGTATACGGTGTGAATGTTGCTACTCAATTTCTTTAGAGTAGGGCCCATGGAAAGCTTGAAATTTTTTGTCCAAAATAAAATATGGGAATTTTTTAACGTAAATATATGATCATATATTTTCTTATAATATGCATCAATCGGGTAATAGCTGTTTCATATGTTTGAATTTAGGATGTTCATGCCGGCTGGATCATCTATCAACACGGCCGGTGCCAAGCAGGTGAGGACGTATTTTGTCACACTAATAATATTGGACGTCCGGACGCCGCCGCTCGTGGGCCGCGACACCAGCTCAAAAACCCATCATATCCTCCTATCCACTCATATGTCCTGTCCAAAAGCCTCTCGTCCACTCGTCCTCTCTAGAAGGCTCTCCACCGCAGCGCTGCGCCGCACCACCTCGGCGTCCAGCCACCGACCGGCATCTCCACCGCACCCAGCGCGGCTGCCCGTCTTCCTCCCTCGCCATGACGCCTCCTGCCCACCACGGCCTTCTCCAGTGTGCGGTCCGTCTTCTGTACCGGAGCGACCCGCCATGGTCTTCTCCACCGGACCTGTCACGGCCTTCTCCACTGGAGCGACGAGCTCTACACTAATGAACTCCACAAACCGACGAGCCTCCATGCCCAAGCAGCAAGGAGATTTGCACTGAAAGCGCATGTTGCAAACATATGTTTCAGGTGTTTCAGATGTATGCTGCAAGTGGTTCGTATCGGTGTTGCAAAAGTAGATCGGGATGTTGCACATATTGCAATGGCTATACACGTATATTTCAAATGTATATTCCAAATATTTTATCTGGACGTATGTTGCAAGTATTTTCATCTACATGTTGTAAAAGTAGATATTGATATTACATATACATGCATGTTGCTTTTTAAGTGGTTTCAGGCGTTACATACGTCTGTTGCAAGTGTTTTATCTAGATGTTGCATATGTTTGCAATGGTTTTCAAGTGATTTTCGGGTGTTTTTTTGCATGTGTTTCAGACGCATGTTTCAAATTTTCATCTGTCTTCTTTGTATGTTGCATCTAGATGTTTCAAACGTAGATCAGGATTACACATGGGACGCGCGTGGGAAGCGGCTGGCAGTGTGGGCGACGTACTGGGCGGTGTGGGCGACGTCCGGGCAGCGCGGGCCCACTACTGGGGCGCTCGCCCGCAAGGCCGACGCGCTGGGGTGCTCGCTTGCTCGCTGAGCGGGTACCATCCGACGCCAGTGCCTCGAATTGGACGTCCGGGCACTAGCAAGTCTGTAATAATATTGGACCATCTATGTACCAGTTTGCTAAGTTGTTGCACATATTTGAGCAATTCATTATTTACACGTTGTTAGGTCAAGCAACACCCGCTAGCCAACTTGTTTTAAACGTTCGTCACAAATGGATTCACAGAGAAACTATCTTTGGAAACAAACCCTTTTGCAGTACCGCAGTGACACATCTGGTGATGTGGTTTAAATAGTAAAGTATTATACCTTAATAGCTGCAACCTAGGATCCTGCGTATCAATACACAAGTACACAAGGTGCCATGCAGAAGAGTTTGTTCTTAGATAGAAACTCCTTTCATAGTTCCTGTGGTGAAAAATGTTTGCAATAGATTCATCAGAACAAATAAAAATCACGCTTGAAACAAAGCAGCACGTGGTCGGCCTTGACCGCGCGGTGGCTGCGTTGGCAGGCGGCGTGACGCGCTCACGGCGCATCGTCGTTGCTTGCCGCTGCGTGTTGTCGCATTTGGGCACGTATGTCCTGTGCGGTTGTGCCTCACCCACCCGCTCGCCGGACGCCCGGACTGCCGGAGTGGACTCTGACGTCCGATCGACCCAGTCCACCAACGACGACGCCCAACGCACACTGTACGAACCCGTGTGCCACCCCAATAGCAAACACTGTGTACCGCTGCTCCGATCCGCTCAGCACCTGATCGCCCTAGTAGCCATTTCATGGGCCACTCCCAGTCGGTCTCGACCTACAGATTTTGCACTAGGAATCTAGATTGAGACAAGACAAAGACATTATGATCTGTCGTTACGCACTTGGATTTTTTGGTTACCTGGAAGCTTTGGAACCACGCGTTCTCATCGTCTCCAAGCCACCAAGTACTATTGAGCCAATGAGCCGCCAGATCGTTGTCACAAAAAGAAAATATATTGACACGCGCCAACAACCGCTTTGATAGTAGAGTAGACGAATTTTCTGCACTGTATATGTATAGATGTTCTGGTGGATCATGGGACTATAGACGATAGTGACCTCCAATGATAAATGATTGATACTAAGTAAAACACTAAACATTTTCCACAGTAAATATTAAAGAACATTATATATATAAATAACCTTTACAAGTTTACTTTTATCTAACAACAAACGAGTAGAAACTAGAAAATGATGAATTCTAATGTTATATATGCTGCCGTACGTCATTTGCACTTCCAGTCCGGCCTCACTCAGTTCCTCACTGCTAGCTACACCTTGAACATCTTGAAGAAGACGCAGAGGTTGTGCGCGAACGCGTTGATGGCGACGATCTCCGTGACCACGGTGAGGTGGTCGACGGCCACCTGCTGGACGAACGGCGCCGGCGGGTGCAGCGCCGCCGCGACGACCCCGAGCAGCGTGCCGAGGAACAGCGCGGCGGAGTTGAACCACAGCACCCTCGCTTCCATCATCGTCGCCGCTCCCGCCGGCCCCGGCGCCGGAGCCCTGCTGCTGCATGGACACCAGCAGCGCGAGACCGCCGACGGCCACCGAGATGGCGCACTTCGCGGTGCGTACTGGCGGGCTCGCGGCATTGTCGACGAGGAGGGCCGGGCGCAGGTTCAGGGGGAGCGCCAAGGGGAGGTACTTGCCGACGAGGAGGATGGCGGAGAAGGCGACGAAGAAGGGCACGTCCATGGTTTCGTTTCCGTTTTGGCGCTGGGTTCCAAGTTTGGAGTGGCGGTTGGTGATCAACAAGAAGCTAAGAGCTCGGAGCTCCTAACGAACACTTATATATAACGGTCTGGGAGAATCGTAGTACTTGCATTACAAAATGTTGCGGATCCCGCGTAAGGTAGAAGACGACGAGACGAGCTCGAGCTACGCGGCCACGCGGGCTAAAGCGTGTTTCAGTGTTGCACGACGTACAGTATGGTTAATGGTTTACAACGCCGCTGAGTTGCATGTAATTTCGTTCCCTGAAACACTCAACGGAGGAAATAGTCCAGGGTTACGTTTACTTGGTCGAAACCATGTGTGAAAAGTTGCAACGGGTGACTAGTTAGATAGATGGTGTATTGATTTGGTCTTCGGCTCTTCGCTAAACGTACGTTGACATCATAGTTGACTCTTGGGAGCTGAGAGCAGTTTGAGCTTTGAGGTGAAAATGGAACGTTGGATGCTGCAACATTCCCACAACAATTTTTAACCATCAGTTAATTTGTTGTCACAAACATTCCTAGATCAATTTTGACCATCAGTTTAGTTTGTTTCTTTTTCACAAACATTCCAAGTTTCATTATTAGCCGTCAGACCAGCACCCAAGAATTGCGTTTGTTTCGTCGTCTCGGCCTAAATTAAAGCAAATTAAAAGGGATTCACTTTGCTTTGTAAGTGCCTTGATTTATACTATGAGAGTGTGTATAAGACGAAAACTTGGATAGGGATACAGATGGCCAAATGGGCAAAGGGGTTCACTAGAATAGAATGGTTGTTTTTTGAATTGTAATCAGGTTTGTATATCTTTTGTTGGCAAAGGTCAGAAGTACCGTTCAAAGGCTTTTGTACCATATATATCTCCAAATTTTAATTAAAATTTTTTTCCTTTGTACCCAAAAAAAACTAGAGAACATGAGTTTAGGTCTTCCACAATGCGAAGTGATGCCCAAAATAAAAGTAAGACCAATTTCAGAGAATTAGGGCATTGCTTGGTTGTGCCACAATGTGAGCATAGGTTGCATGGCGCGCGTGAGAAATATAAAACAAAGAAAACAAGAAGCCAAGTCTGGTGCAAGGATTGTAAAAGAGTATTTATTTGTGAAAACAACAACCCAAACAATACTCTAATACTCCATCTATCCTTGAATAAATAGATTTGAGCAAGTTTAGGATATATTAGTATGATAGAGAAAAGACCATACTACCCTTTATTAATTAGAGTAGTTGCACACTGATCATTGATTGTTCCAGTAGCACACTAATTATATTATTTACTACACACATCCAACTGCAAAAACTCTATATTGGATTGAGAGATAGGAGGGGCATCCAACTGCACAAACTCAATATTGGATCGAGAGATAGGAGGGGTGCTATGAGGAGACTCCGAGGAAACTAATTAAATGTGATGGTGGACCGTTCAACCTTCAGAGATTGATTTATTTTTAGACAAATTTTATTTAATCAAAATTATGTACAATACTACAGACACAAAAGGGATGAAATGAATCAACTGAAACTCTGAGCTGCGGCCATCATGCAATTTAATTTGTGAAAACATATAATATAACCTAGTAATCGACCTAGCTATAGTCAACTTCATTTCTCGGGCACGGCTGCATGTAATATCTGAAACTACAGTGCCCGCTGCCCGGCGCACGCGCACGAGCGCGCTTCAGTCCTGCATGCCGTCTCACTTCTGTATCATCTCGACAACCTTGAAGAAAATGCAAACGTCATGCGCGAACGCGGTGATCGCGACGGTCTCCGTGAACCGGGTCAGATGTTCCACGGCCACATCGACGATGGGTCGCCGCTGCCTTGCGTGCGGGGGCAGCGCCACGGCGGCGCCACCGAGGACCATGCCGAGGAACAGCGCGGCGAAGTTGAACCACAGCGCCCTCCCCTCCATCGCCACTTCCGCTGGGCAGCACTGCTGGCCCTGCTGACCGCCGGAGCACTGCATGCTGGAGCTGGATACCAGCAGCACGAGGCCGGCGAAGGCCACCGAGACGGCGCACTTGGCGGCGCGGGTTGCCGGCGTCACGTCGTCGTTGCCCGCGAGGACGACGGCGCGAGCGTTCACGGGGAGCGCGAACGGGAGGTACCGGCCCACGACGAGGATGGCGGAGAAGGCAACGAAGAACGGCAAGTCCATGTCTTTTGCTTTATTTGGGCGATGGCGTTCGTTTGGTGGTTCGTGATGCGCAGAATGTATATGCTAATATATAGTATGACGGGTTTTCAAAATGGGATTTCTCTAATGATAAACGACTACCGCGTAAGGTAGAAGACGACGAGGAGACCTCGACGAGGTCGTCGCTTCGTCGTGGTTACCGCGGCGGCGAACATGCATGGCGGAGCAGCGAGCGCGGGCTAAGCGTGTTGCTCGGCGTACAGTACAGTACGGTTTAAAAGCGGAGGTCTGTTGCATGTATTTTTTAGTTTTTTAAAAAGTGTAATAAAAACTAGTGTTGGATTACATTTACTTGGTCTAGTAGTACGAGATTTATGCTGTATGAAAAGCTCAAATGGCTTTCGTGTTGACTCGGTCGTGCACTGAGATCTGTCGTTGACATCATAGTTGACCCAACAGTTCAGAGATGGTGCAATGGAACTCCTAGATCAATTCTGACAAATTTTTTTTACAATGTAATATCAATTATTAAAGCATAATATCGTTTTCAGAGAAATCTTGTTAAATCATTTTCATGGTGACTTTTCCTTTCCAACCAGACGAGAGAGTTCAGCTTTTTCTTTGAGCAGTGAGAGTTCAGTTGAATGGGTATTTCCCTTTCAAAAAAAAAGTTGAATGGGTATTTATGATGGGACCTCGTGTATATATGGCTGAAAAAGGGAAATCATTTTGAACGACCCGCTTCGCACAAGCTTCGATCCTTTTCGTTTTTGTACATTCTTATTCCTTTCTAACTGTTGTCAATAGCTTAAACGTCAGTCATGTTTTTCAGCCTACTCTCCTTTATTTCTAGGTCTTCAACAATGAAAATTGATACATCCATCTTGTGACGCCACACATCAACTCAACGTAAATTTGGCAGGTCTCTAGTTCCTCCTAAAAATGCTCCAGCTTCACGAAGTACTTGCTTCACTGTGGAGCTGAAACTATTTTAAAAAATGTCTAGCAAAGCGACTCCAGTGTCAGTTTTGTTATAATTTGTGCCAAATTATGAGAAGCCATGTTTTTTTTCTCTATTTGCCCAGTACAAAAATGACACCACCTTCTCTAGGTTTCTTTGTCGGAGCCGTTTCTTAAATAATCATTTGGCAAGGCTTCGGCCAAAGCCAAAACTTGAGCAGCTCTAGAAACCTCGGCAAACGAGCCTTGGTGGCTCTTTGCCTCCTGCAACCTGACTCACTACCTCGACAAGCTCAATTGGTAATTCTTTGACACCTCTCGCAACCTATGACACCTTGCTCTCGATCACTTCACATCGCCGTCCTCATTTTTCTCTAGGCTAGACTCCAGTGGGCCCTAGCCCCAACTTTATCCTTAGTTGTGTTTGGTTGAAGGAATGGGGTGGGACGAAGCGGGACAATCCCACTTTGAGTGGTGTTTGGTCTCAGGATATGGGGACACGAGACATATCTAAAGGAGAATATTTTCCTAGATTCAAGGACACACCTATCCCCCAAAACCAAGGGATGTGCTCGTCCCTCCGAGGCACCGTTCTTCTCCACCTCTTCTCGTATCCACGACCCAGGTCAGGAGAATGGCGGCCATGGCGGCAAGGGTCGAGGGCAAACGTCGGAATCGACAACAAGGGACCACTGGGAGTGACCACCTACTCCTCGCTGGGGAGGAGTGGCTGAGGAGGGAGGCACTATCCGGGAGGGCTCCCGCTGAGGAGAGGCCACCGAGGATGGCTGGCTCAGGAGGGAGGCACCATCAGGGAGGGCTCCTTATTGATGAGGGGTCGCCGGGGACGAGTTGGTTCGAGAGAGGCGCTATCGGGGAGGGGACACCATGCTACTAGGTGGTTGTGCCACCGAAGCATTCACACACTTTAACAGGTTGCGCACCAGCGAACGGAAGAGCTCCGGTTTAGGGAGAGCTCCATTGCGGGTGAACGTGCTCCGACAACTGTAGCGAATTGGCGAGCGAGCTCTGGGCTTGGACTGGCAGGGCAGGAGGTATCCATGGCAGCCATGGTGGGTGAGGTCTGGCTGGGGAGATAAGAAGGTGAAATGCCGAATAACATGTGGGCCCCACACTAATGGTTGCTAACGGAAATCAAACCATCATTCATTCTCTACCTCTTCGTCCTCTCAACCAAACAAGAAGACGGTGATGTCCCGTCCTAGAAAATTAGAACGGTATCATCCCATTCCATCATGTCTCTAAATCAAACGCAATCCTAGAAGTTAAGAGATGAAGAGGATATGCTGAAAAGGTGGGAAAGAAATTCAGATGCTAGATTCCGGTAAAATGCTCGGGTACCATGGACTTCCCCACAGCTGCTACGACTGCAACGAATCACTGTAGCAAATACCTAAAACAGCTGCCGCCGAGCAAGCTCAAACGAACAGGCTGGTGGCTGGATATCCTAGGGCGTGTTTGTTTGCTTGGACTCCAGCCAGGGATAGGCTAACGTCGCTTGTTTGTTTGTCTGGACTTTGTTGGAGCTTGTGCAGCACATACCAAAGCACCCTTGGCCCAGGCTAGGAGGAAACTTTCGCTTCTCCCAGGCGCGGCTCGCTCGGGCCCTGATGCCGGCGCAGGTGGATGGTGGGTGTGGCTGACATGTGGGTCCTCCAGCGTAGCGCAGGCAAATAAACAGTATCAGTACTGACCAGGCCCAACAGATACAAGTCAACCAAACAACAAGGAGTTGCATCCATCTAGCACCCTGTTCGTTTCGCTGGTTCAGCCAAATCAGCAGTCATTCAACAGTATTTTTCTCTCACAATAAACCAGCGAACAGTACTTTCAGTCACAATAAACCAGCGAAACGAACAGGCTCTAGCCTATCTGAGAATTCCCAGGCTCAACTCATCCGTCCAGGCTAGCTCCGAGCAGGCAAACAAACGGGCCCCTAAGTTTCTAACTTTTCTTCCCAGATATTAACAATGCCAACCATTCACGCAGTATTTTTTCTAGCTGTAATTTTATATCAACATCTGGCGCCCAAGTTAATTCTTGACAGTGAATACCACACGCTAGCGAAGTTCCATCCATATCACACGCCAAATCATCCAGCCCAGAAATGAAGAGTAACAGCCACACTGGCTACCAGTAATACTCTAATCTAGCATAAGCATCCACCGGCACAGCAGGGATTATTGCCACAGGACGGGCAGCGACATCCTCCTTTGCACCTGGAGCAGGAGCACACGCAGCCGCAGGAGCACTCCGGGCACGACGGCGCCGCCGGGGCAGGGGCACTGAGGCACGAACCGCGGCAGCACGCTCCCGTGCCGGTGCCGCGGCAGGACGACCCTGCCTCGCAGCACGACGACTGGCACTTGCAGCAGGAAGGTCGCATCCCGCTGCAGCACGACGACAGGCAGCCGAGACACCGGTTCAGGGCGCCGAGGCAGCCAGCCGAGCACCCCGCACAGGAGAAGCAGCTGCAGCACGGGGGACAGGAGCAGGAGCACGGGCAGTCCGCGCAGCTGCAACCACTAGGACAGCAGCTGCTGCAGTGGCACTGGGGGCGGCAATGGCCGCAGCCTGCTGGCGGCTTGCAGCAGAAGCTGGGAAGGCTGCAGGTGCAGCAGCCGGGGCTGCTGCACGAAGCGGTCTTTGGACAGCTGCAGGTCGGCGGAGTACAGCACTGCGTGTCGCGGCAGGTGCAGCAAGAGAAGCTGAAGCAGCACAGGCATGAAAAGCATGTGCGCAATTTTGATCTGCACAAGATTTCGGTTTTCGGCTGTGTTTAGATCAAAAAAAAAAAACACTGTGCAGAAAAAAGATTCCCCGTCACATCAAACTTGCGATACATGCATGGAGTACTAAATGTAGATAAAATAAAAAACTAATTGTACAACTTGCTACTTTGCGAGACGAACGTTTTGAACCTAATTAGTCAACGTTTGAACACTATTTACCAAATAAAGCCAAAACATGCTACAGTACTTTTTTTACACATTTTTACACATCTAAACACACCCTTCATGAATTTCTAACAGTTCAACTTTGCAAGAAATGCTGTAACGAATGTTAGTACTAGTAGTACATTTCGAACTCTGAGAGGGCAGCATAGCCACATAGGCTTCCCCAAGGCTGCAAAAATGTTTCAAAGCCACCACTAGAACAGACGTCGGACAGCTTTATTACCTTTTTCGACATACTTATATCTGAGGAGTCACTTTGCCGGTGTTATATACGCTATGTGCTACTACCAAACTCTAGTATCAAAATTCTAACCAAAAAGGTACAGAGAATGTAAATTCAGTCCTTTTAAACACAATGAAAAATCAGTTCTACAGCAACAGTGGTATAGATTAAACAAGAACCTTTCAAAGGGCTTTGCTTTCATGATAAATGCTCTTGTATTCAAAAGTAATGTTGATTTACATATTGGAGCAGGAACATAGCATCAAATTACTAGACCCCTATTGTATTGGTTTGTGGTGCTACTTCAATTGATAGACTGTTTACTTGTTCAGTGATTCATCGTATCTTCGTCAAATCATTGTCGTTTTCAGTGATACGAAATTTGAAACAAGCAACTAAAAAACTTGAACAATCCTGCCTGCCCATGAATTCAAAATAGTTTTCTAGGGATAAATGAATTACCTGATCCACCGGGAGAAGCTGCAAGATCCATGTTTCCTTTTGCTTCTGCAAGTGGCAGAGTCAGCATATAAAAAGACACTGATAAGCAGCATCAGCGCATGGTTCTGCTGGCATGAGAGAATCAAGTTAAGAATTCATACACTGGTATCATTGGATCGGTCTTTGCACTGACAAACTCGTTGACACTGTCAAGAATTATTGGAAAGCATTAGCAACTTGGTGAACAAAACATCAGTAATCAAAGATACACACAGGTATAATACTACAGCTGAATACCTTCTTTTTTTAAGAAAAAAAGGAACTGGCACAGGACCTACTATGTGTGAACAGTCCAAATGTGGAGTACCAGACAACCAGGACAAAATATAATTATTACACAAAGCAAACGTTCAAGAAAACCACTGTATACTTGTTGCTGTTCATGTGAGGCTGTGTTTAGATGAGTTGAAAAGTGCACTATGCAAAAAAAGATTCCCCGTCACATCAAACTTGCGATACATGCATGGAGTACTAAATGTGGATAAAATCAAAAACTAATTGCACAGTTTGGTTGTACTTTGCGAAACGAACGTTTTGAGCCTAATTAGTCAATATTTGGACAATTTTTACCAAATACAAACAAAATGCTACAGTGTATTTTGGCACTCCAAAATTCGGATCTAAACACAGCCTGAGTCTGTTTTCTTTCAAGGGGGGAATGTGTGGGGTCAAGGAATATCGAGCCACAGGGGAAGATATTTCCTTTTTTTTCTATTTAATTTCTTCTCGTGACAAATAGTAAAGTGATAAATACCAGAACATCATCACTGTAACTGCACATTTCTTAATATCAAGAGCAATATGTTGTCAAAAAAAAAATATCAAGAGCAATATATAATTCTAAAATCAAATAACAGAAAACAACACTCTGCTGAGCCTTGACTTGACTTGAGCATGGAAATAGCACGAACACGAAGGAGCACGCACTGGCCACTTGCCCATCGAAGCCAAGCAAACAAATCATAGGCAGATGCAGTGATAAGGTTCCAGTTCCAGACGAGAAAAAGCGGAAAGCGGGAGAGAGAGAGAGATCTGGATGGATTACTCTTTGCAACATCGCGAGACGGGCTGAATCCGCTCGAGTCCCTGTATCTCTTGCTGCAAAAGGCGAGTAGTCCCCGTCAGTCAGTCGGTCGGTCAGTCAGGCCTGCCTCACGACGCAGCAGGCAAGTATGCAGTGCCGCAGGCCGAGACAAAAAGCTGTTTGCTTATGCTGAAATTTGGTCCGTGCAGTGCAGGTGCAGGCGTGCAGCGCTGCTCCGTCCATGTGCCATGAATGGAAGCGGCAGTATGCTGTGCTCCACCCATTCATTGCCATGCCGTGCCGATGCAAATGCGAGCAGCAAAGATCTGAAACGCATTTTTTATTGCTACTACTAGCAGAAGCTGATACTCGTCCTACTACTACCTCCCATTCTCCAAAGCTTCAGCAGGATGAGTGGCAACACCGCAGCAGACACTAGAAACTAGGAATAAGAAGAATCAGTACTTGTACGGCAAATGCATGATGAGCATCCTGCCTAATTAAACTAAGCCATGAGCATCGTTGGCTCATGGCCAACCCTTTTCTTATACTATAGCATTTTTTTCTTGGCGAGAACAAGACTTCCTTCCATCGAGAAAGGGAAAAGAAAAATCTTGGGACAAAACCCAGGTGAGGTGACCATGCCCATCAGCCCATGGGTGATCAAGTCCCCAGTCCCAGAGGGTAACCGTACGGCGCGGCACGTCGGAGGAGCACGGGAGGGACGCTTTTGTCGCCTCGAGCCTCGCGACGAACTCTCCCCGAGACCCGAGAAGGAGCTCGCCGCATCGACAAACTTTTCCCTGAGATTTCCTCCGGTCCCTATGCGCTACGCGACCGCGTCGCTCCTCCCAAGTCCCAACCCTCGCATGGGATGGAGACAACGGTCACATGGAGTAGGGGGCGGCCGGCGAAGTGGCGAACGGCCACGCACGCACGCACGCACGCGACGCGACCATTAAAAGAAGAAGAAGAAGAATGGAGGAACAAAGAAAAGCGACTGGTGCGTGCGTACCTCGAGGAAGCCGACCTCCCGGTTGAGGATCTGCACCTCGAGCTGCAGGCGGCGGCGGCCGCACAGGTCCGGGTACCTCGGCGGCGACTTGGGCTGCGGCGCTTCCCCCATCGCGCCTCGCGCGCCCGCCAACTTATCGACCAACGGCCGAACCAGGAGGCCCCTACGAAACGAGGCGACCTAAGCTACGGGGCTGGAGAGCTATCTACTCCTAGCTGCTGTATGCGGCCGCGAGCTAGCTAGCTAGCGCGGGTCCGGGCAGGGGAATGTGCCTGCCTGTGCCGCTAGCTGTGCGAGAGAGAGAGGGACAGCCTGAGCCTGGGAAATGGGAAGGGTGGCGGCCGACGGCTGTTTATAAACGGGAACCGGCTCGCGTCGGGCCGTCGGGGCGAGAGGGGTGGCGCGCTACCCGCTAGCCGGGGCGCGAGGGCGCAGGTGGGGGCGACGGGGGAGCGTCTGGCGGTCTGCGCGAGCCGCGGCAGCCCTGCCCCCGCCGGCCCGCCCGCCCGCGGCTGAGGTAAGCTGCAGCTGCGTGTGGTGCCCGGCGGCGTGCCGGTGAGTAGGAGTACTTGCCAGTGGCAGCACCAACAGCGGCCTGGCGCTGCGGCCGGCACGGTCCAAGGGCGCGGCGGGGCTACGTGCTCGTGCGCGTTACAGGATCCACGCGTGGCGAACCGGCGACCGACCGACCGATCGGATCCTTATGCGTGGCTGGCGGTGTGACGCGGCAGCCAAAGCGGGGGGGCGGGCGCCGTGCCGATGCAGCACGGCCGGGCAGCGATTCGGATGGCGGGGCGCCCTGGTCTGGTTGTGTACGGGCGCTGGACCGGCCAGCCGGTAGTGGATGCGCACGTTGTGGCCGGAAGCAAAGCATGCTGCAGTGCGTAGTACGGGACAGTGCTCAGTTGTGTCATCGTCGGGCATCAGAATTCAGAAACCGCAGGGCGCGCCGAGCCGCCAACCCCGCTGGGCGTACAGCACGTTTCAAGATGCATCTCGGTACGTTTTCCAATTTTCGTACGGGGTTCAGTTCATACCGTATACTACTACTGTGCGTGTTCCACCGGGACAACCTATACGTGCTGTACAAGACCACCCCACCAGTGGACGCTTAGCTGTGTACCGTCTACTGTACCGTGTGCTCGCTAGTAGGAGTAGCCCCTACCCCCTAGTACTAGGTCCTAGCTGCGTAGCGGAACTCGCCTGAACTTGTCACTTGTTTAGTGGGCGTATCCCCGCTGCAGCACGTCACTTGACCCCATGGTCCAGCCACGGAAACGGGCCGTGTGCAACATTGATCGGCGACTGTTGTCTCTGTTGTTGAGCCCCCACAGTCCGTACGATCGAATTCCCGACTACTACATACCATCTCTACGTATCGATATAGCTGAACTGGCATCTTCAATGATCAGCCATAAGCATCCATTATCCAACTCGCACGGCCCTCCTCATGCGAGCAGTAACTCAAATACTCAATGGATCGATGAATCACTTAACAAGGAGTATATATGAGAATCCGGATAGTGGCCATGATTCCGAAAATCTAGATTCTAGACACTAGCTCGTGAGGTCAGTTTCACGATGGTGAGTTTCATTATGTCGACAACATCCGTTTTAAAGGTTCATGTTAATGAACGAAATGTCACATCTCAATGTATAGTTTCTTATCATAGTTTCATAGGCTATCCTAGCATTGAACTGTTGAATGGTATTATGATCAATCATGCTATATGAATTATGTAGCCACATACATGATGATTTAGACTTGCTAAAACTTACTCATTCTCGAGTCCTAATAACTCGTAACTATTGCTTGTTAACTATCATAGTTACCTGAACTGAAACAAATCAAACTGCGGGCCTATAGCTCAGGTTCATTGTAACTTCCATGGTAACTTCACAAGAAGATGGACAATGACACCTAGATAGCCTACGACTTTGACCTCACCCTCGGCTATACAGGCACGACCACGACTATGGTGTTGCTGGCCGCCTCCTCGCCCTTACCATTCCACATATTACGACCAGCGGCAACGGGCTCTCATGACCAATCCCTACAGCGCCTATGTGGTCTCATCGGCGTCGGGCACGTCCACGACCACCGCTATTGTGATGAGGAGTCACAAGCCGCACTGGATCGAAAGGAAGGAATGAGGATGAAACTGAACGACCTTAGTGCAGGTTTCACCCAGGTTCCAAGACGTTGGAAATGGTATGAATCAGTTTCATCATCCTGGTGAAACTCAAATAATCTCTTTCCTTATTAAGACAAGCCATGTCATCACATTTGTTGAGCTGTCATCTTATTTATTAATATGAATGAAACTTCTACGAAACTACCATTGAGACTAGCCTAAGGATCCCATCTATAAGTCGGCACACATGGATCCAAACAAAATGAATTTTAGTAATTGTCTAACTTGTTTGGACCCCGAATTATAATATGAAAAGTGGGTTAGTCATATATTGTCAGAAATGCCCTTGGGTTAGTTGCGTGGATAATGTTTGGACATGCTCAAAATCGTCTTTTGTTAACCTAGAATCTTCTAAAAGCTTATGAGAAGAAGATAGTGATATTATGGGTTGGAACTGCTGAAATCTGTATGTAATCTGTTTTTTTATTACATTTGAATTATAATTATTCTTGGAGGTAGAATAATCCACGTTGGATCGAGACGGCAGAGAAGGAGTAGTACTCATTGGCACTTAACCGAAGGATTTGGGCCTAGTCTTTTCCAGAGCGTCGTCTTTTGAGCCCCCGGAAGAAGAAGTGATTTCCCTTCGTTGATATAGCACCGCCACTGCATGCATGCATAGCCTCATCCTGTGTTGGGAGCAGCTACCTGCGAACACAAGTTTGATATATACCCTTGTGGTTTGGATTTGTGATGAGTGATTGTCAATGTGATTCGCGTCTTGGGTTGAATTTGTTAACTAACCATGACGTGAGTTGGGTTGTGCAATATGTCTCTTGGCTTGTGGTGCGCAGGTGTGGAGCTCAGAGGCGGTGGTCGACGACGAGATGAAGGTCAAGTATGGATGTATCGTGCCATGCCGATGGATCGGGAGCGGTGAAGGCCGAACGTGAGGCTTGGACCAAGGGACCAGGAGGCCGTGTGATCAGCCACGGTGACTGACATCTGGGGACATCGACAAGCGCAAGTGTACATGGAGGAGTGATCATGTTGACCGAGTCAAGACGGCGGACGTGCAAGTCGAGCAGAGGCTCTGGATGACTTGACGGGCGGGCGGTCGAAGACGGAGTGGACATGCGTCGAGTGGCAGGGGACGCTATGGAGTACGCTACTCGCGGCGGTTTGGTGGGTTGAGCCTCAAAACCATCAGGTGACGGTTTCGCGGGTTTGGCCTCAAAACCCGGGTGGAGGTTCTGAGGAGGAACGGGACGGCACGTGGCGGAATCACAGAGGTTGCGTCGAGGCAAAGCAAATCTATGAATGAAGCGTGGTCGTCCGATCGACAGAAAAAGAGTTGGACCATTACGCTATCGGGTAAAGTGGTTCGACACAAAATATCTTGAGATATTTTTGGGACTATGTAATGGCCCTGGTAAATAAGGATGAGGGTGCCCCAGTCACCCTCACCTCTTGTCATTTATTTCTTCTCCTTAGGTCTTCTCCCTCTCTAGGTTCTTCTCGAGAGGTCCACCAGTGTACTAGCTACTTGGTCAAACTGAACCTGTGATTTTAAGTGGGAATAGAGGCTCTAACCTCCTCTTGTCCTCTGGATTTTCAGATCGTGAGTAGTGTTCTTCGTGTTCTTCGCGTTCTCGGTTTTTCCCCTTTTATTCTTGCCTCGTTTCTTGGTGAGAGTGTTTTAACTCATTCCTTTTGATATGAGATGGACTAGACGTGAGTTGATCTCTTCCATCGAAGGATTTCTTCTAATTCCTCACGAATTCGTAGATCGGGATGATTCAATTTTTGGGGAAGAAAAACCGACATTTTTCATGTGATCTAAATTTCCTGTTGATTGGCAGACTGTCTGTCATACTGTAGCAGACAGTCTGCAGTAACGTAGAAGACTGTTCGCCGCCCTCGGTGCTATGTCGTTTCATTTGTTGTTCGCGCGTTCTTGATCTGATTCGAGTTCAGTCTTTTGCGTTGGCTTTCTATCGATCCAGGGAACTTTTCTAGGTTCTCTCGATACCAGTTGGCTCGTATTTATATTGCTTTTGTGTGTATGCCTTTTGGGAGTCGATTTTGGAACAACGGCTAAATATTTTTAAAAAAATTTAAGGCTCCTATTCACCTTGTCTGGTCGCCGTTTTCGATAACCTAGAGTCCTACTTGAACAAGCTGAGGGGGTGTTTAGTTGGCAAAAATTTTTGGATCTGGGTACTGTAGCTTTTTGTTTTATTTGATAATTATTGTTCAATTATGGACTAGTTAGACTTAAAAGATTCGTCTCGCGATTTCACAGTGAACTGTGCAATTAGTTTTTTTTTGTTTCGTCTACATTTAATACTCCATGCATATGCCGCAAGATTCGATGTGATGTTTTGGGGTGAAAATTTTTAGGAACTAAACACCCCCTGATTAGCTGAAACCGCGCCATGGGAACTGGGATGGGTCGATGGGATGGCATCCTTGTCCAGCAGCCGCCATGGAAGCACTAGCCGAGCACCTTGTCCATGTTTATAGCCGCACGCGCACCCGCTTCAGCAGCAGGCCGGCAGCTTCACGGCGCGCCCCGCTTTTTTTTACCGCCGCCAGGCGCCAGCAGCAGCTCAGCACCGGCCGCTTTGCCTGCGGCCGCAAGGATTGGCCGGGGCGGCCTGACCTGACCTGACCTGACTGCCTCTGACGCCGGGCCCGAAGCGGAAAAGCGGCAGCGGCATGGCCACGTGAGCGCTCTGCAGCCTGCCTGCCCGCGGGTCCGGGTCCCGGTGGGCACGGTGCCGCCGCAGAGGGCGTGGCGTGGGGGCTCACCCATCGAATTTTTTTTATTTTTAGCCCAAATTTAAAACAAATTTTAAATTTAACCCGTGTTTGAAAATATTTTTAAATCTAACCCGTTTGGCCCCGCCACCATGCATGGCGGGGCAAATGCACTGAACCCCGCCATGCATGGTGGCGGGGTGCATGGCCCACGTGGCAGGGGTGGCAGGGCGCCTCGCCAGCGTGGCAGGGGTGTAACCCGCCATGATCCGTGGCGGGGTACCCCTAACCCGCCATGATGCATGGCGGGGTACAACCCCGGCCATTTAAAAGCCCGGGCACTTCATGTTTTTGGCCATTCATCCATTCCCCTCCCCTCAGCGGCCTTCTCCGACGTCCCTCCCTCCTAGGGCTCCTCCCCGTCGGGTATCGGCCCATCGTCAGACCTTGTTCCGGCCACCCCTTCTCTGCGTGCATCGTTGTAGTATGTTTGGTTAATGTAGTTAGTAAAGTTATATTAGTTTTTATCGTATTGGTATTGTACATTATATAAGTGAAATGTGTTTTGTGTTGAAATCGTTTCGTGTTATTAGATGGAGGACTCGTATCGTGAGTCGATTTGGAGGAAAAAGGGTCGTCCTAGAGAGATGTACCCCGACGTGTCTTGCAAGGATGCGCCCGTTCATCCCGAGGAACCTTTACCTAACTGTGACTGTGGTCATCCGGCACACGTGGGCCAGTCGAGACATCCGGATACTGTGGCTCGTTGCTTCTACACATGTTATAGTTGTAGCGTAAGTAATTGTGCCCTTTGTTGTTCTTATTGGTTTCTGATGTTGTATTTGCGATGAGATAATTGAAACTTTTGTATAGCCCTACTTCCGGTGCTTTTTCTTCCAATGGATCGACGGCCCGGACAAGTTTGACCCAAGGATTCTCCTTTTCTACCCCGGCATTGATCATTGCAAGCGTGAGGTGTTTACTCGCTGGGTTCCGCCCCCTCCAAACCCTCCTCCTATGACGGAGGAAGAGAAGGCCGTAGCATCGGCACGGCGGCTCGAGGATCCTCCAAAGTGCCTTTGCGGAGAGCAAGCCGTGATAAACCCACGCAATGAACAAGAGTTCATTTGTCCTCTACGACATGAGGTAAGGTTTGAGTGAACCTTGGAATGTCATGTCCTATATGTGTGTTTTACTGTTTTGATTTTGTAGGATCATGATTTTCCAAAGTGTCGTTTCAAGGAATGGATCTATGGTCCAAAGAGCCATTGGCCGGAGCCAGAGAAGAATGAGGAGGTGCCAGACTGGAAGAAGAAGAGGAGGTCTATTGCGCCTCCTGTGATGTGCAAATGTGGTGTTGAAGCTAGCTATGGCCTTGTCCCTTCAGGCCTTGGTATTGGGCACTTCTGTGGCCACATGATCGATTATGACGAGGTTTGCTAGGACTGTTGACACTTAGTGCTAATGTTTTATTTTGTTTACTTTGGTACGCTAACTTTGTATTCATCTATTTGTTGCAACAGAGCACTCAGAAATGCAACTGGGAATCATATGATGATGTGTATAAGTTCAAGAATGAGTATAAGACAATGGTAGCACTTCGCAAGATGAGAGGATATCCTGCAAGCTACGTCACTGATTTCGTTAAGAACCATAAGAAGAAAATGCTACGACGGGCCCAAGACCTACGTGTTCGTAACCCGGAGAGTATTGCGTGGAAGAAGTGGTACGAGCAAAAGAAGAAGGATGTAGAGGAGTACCAGGCACGGAAGGCTGAAGAGGATGCAAGGAAGGCTGCAGAGGAGGCTGCGAGAGCACAGATGCAAGGCTTGAATGATACTATTGACTCATTATGTGCGAGTGAGTCATTGCGTTTTTAGAAAGTCAATGTTCTTTGTTTGACTGTCAATAAAGTCATTGCAAAGATCCTGTTAATTGTTTGCATTTTGTACTTGCAGAGATTGGATGCACCGGCGACTGGCAAGCAGATGTGGCTCGTGCTAGGTACACGGAGAATAGGACAGTAAAGCGGGACGCAGGAGTTGGTGGCACCGCAAGCCGTCCGATTGTGGTTGAAGAGGAGGCCGAGCCGGAGGAAGATGACGACACCGGGAGGATAGGCGAGCTCATTCGTTTAGCCGAAGAATTGGGGTACCCGCAGGACGAGGATGCCTACGACATGGGAAGGATAGCCGAGCTACTTCATCTTGCAGAGGAGTTAGGACCGATGCCCGAGGAGGATGTTGAAGTAGAGGAGGGTCAGGCAGCGTACCACAGCCATAAGACACCGCTGTTCGACGCATGGGGGCCAACAGACATGACCCAAGAAGAGGCCGAGTTGTACTCTCAGGCCGCGGACGAGGCGGAGGCGGCTTACTACCGGCGTCAGGCCTCTCTAGCCAAGGCAGTCAAGGCCACCAAGGGTAAGGAGGTGGTAGTGGAGGATTCAGATTCCAAAGACGAGTTGCTTACGCAGTGGTGCACGCAATTTGATTGACGTACAAGTGTCATTGTAATAATTTGCATTGTCACGTCTTCACGTTGTCGTTGTTAGTGTTTGTCGTTTGTAGTGGCTTAGAAACTTTGTGTCGTGTAGTTTGTCAGTGTTGTACTTTGAAACATGTCATTGTAATATTTTTTAGTATCACATCTTCATTCGTTTCATTTATTGGTCCACTCACTAAGATTGTTGTGTGGTTTATCCGTGCAGTTTGTAAATGCAGTTTCTTAGTGCAGTTCCTGCGCGGCCGCAGTTTCAGGGCCACCCCGCCATGGGTGGGGGCGGGTTAGGGGTACCCCGCCATGTACCATGGCGGGGTACCCCTAACCCGCCCCCACCCATGGCGGGGTGGCCCTGAAACTACGGCCGCGCAGGAACTATGCCTTCATTTTGCGTCAAATGATCGTGACAAATGCAGACATGCCATGTTTAGTCATTTACAGCAAGTTTATGGAAGGTATGGCAGAAATAATTGCGTTTACGCCAAAGATTGAACGAGTGTTACCAACTACATTAGTCGAATCGAAATAACCAAGTACAGTACTGCTGCTACATGTACACATAATTTAATTGTTCTAGCACTACATAACTATGATAACATGTGTCCGGCGCCTGCTAAATATGACTACTCTACTAATCGCCAGGGGTGTAGGGGTCTCGTGGTCTCCGTCGCCTCCTCGGATTCGTAGGGACCACGTTGCTTCTCCAGCCAACGTCTGTGCGGTCCCGTTGCTGCCTCTCGCGCTGCCGCCTATGTCCACGATCGAACTGCTGCGTCGACGACGGCCCCTGCAAGCAAGCAACCTAATGAGCTACTCTAAATATTGAGCTACGAAGAGTAGAATTAAAGAGAAAGCAAAGAATAGGGACCTGTTGCTCGGCTGGTGTGTAGTTCTCCTGCTGTGTGTAGTCGACCCCCTGTGTATCAAAAGGAGCACCGTACAGCTGTGAGGCACCCATCTCATCGTGACCGGTGTAATCCCACTGGGGAACGTCCTCGTCGTCGTCGTCGTCGTCGCCACTCGTCGTGTCATACTGAAGTGTCTCATCCAAATCGTCCGGAGCCGCTGGACCCTTCCCTCTATCCTGCGGAGTACGAATAGACGAGGACGCAGCCCTGGTGTCGCTAGCAGAAGCAGCTGCAGTGGCATTGTTCGACTGGCGACGACAGGCGGTACAAAGCTGACGGTATGTCCAAGCAAGGACCGCGGTACCCTAGCTATAGGTTGCAATATTCTCAAGTGGCTGGATAAGGATCCTCAAGAAAATCCAGCTGATGCTGTCGCCTGAGGAGTCGGGGAACAAGAAAGCGCCCAAGAAGTGCCACAACCACACCTTTGCATACACCTCGACCTCGTGATCTGGAGCACCGACCGGAGGCCCTGCACCAAAGTGCTGGGTTATCCATGACGTCGACACTCCTGAGGTCTTCCTGCAATTACAATTGAAGTATTATTGTACAAAAATAGATGTAGCTGAAATGGTTGTATCAGTGATTTCAATGGGACGCAAATATGAACTTACTTTGTGCCTTTAACTTCAGCCTCTGATGGCCTCCTACCACAGAACTGCTCCACCAACTGTACCCAATTAGACTCGTCGACGACCCCAGTCACCGGAT
This sequence comes from Saccharum hybrid cultivar R570, assembly GCA_038087645.1. Taxonomy (NCBI): domain Eukaryota; kingdom Viridiplantae; phylum Streptophyta; class Magnoliopsida; order Poales; family Poaceae; genus Saccharum; species Saccharum hybrid cultivar. The sequence continues at coordinate 39,475,456 of JAQSUU010000637.1, read as the reverse complement.
GACCAGCCAAACTGAGACACAATATCATCTTCACATCCTGCATCGTGACAGTCATTTCCCCACATGGTGTGTGGAAGGTGTGCGTCTCCGGTCTCCACCTGCATCATTACAAGTTTCTGGTTATAGGCAAGTTGACGGCCCAATTTTACAAAACAAAGACAATAAATGAAAAATGCAATGTTACCTATCAACAAAGGCAGTAAGAAGTGCAGGGTCTAGTGTGGGGAGTGTACTGTTGTACACCCGAACGATCTCAAGGAAGCCCGCCCGCTGTATGTAGGGCGCGTATCGCTCGTCCCAGCTATGTACACGGTGCGTGCGAACACGGAGCGCACGCAACGGCCTCTGCTGCTCCGACAAGGCCTGGGCCCGGTGGTCCTTGTCGTAGTCAACCTCAATGAGGCTAAAGCGCGGATGAGGAGCCCGCGCCTCCATCTTGCAACCCTGAACCTGCCTGTTTGAATAAACAAAGAAAACATTAATAACATTTGAACAATAATAATGTTATAAAACAACAAAGACAAGTAAATTTTAAGATTAAAATATCATAAATGCATGTTTACAATATAGACCACCTCTTGTCTCGCCCGCCTATGGAATCTAGCGTTATGACCAGGATTCTTGCAAATGGAGCAAAGGTTCTGCGCACGTTCTTCGTTAAAGTCCCCGCCACCATACATGTCGGCGCCGTAACCTTTCATATTGTCCATATCGCCTTTCAATCGCTTCTTCTTCCTCCTTCCCTTCCCTACCTTCTTCAGGTCCGGATAAGGCGCGTAGTCCTCACCATAATATGGAGGCCACTGCGACTCGTCAAGGTATGGCTCGAAACTCTTCTCCCAAACTTTGAGGGTGTTGGCACGGAGATACAAGGGTGACATGTATGGTGCAACTGTGTGGTCAAAACCTCTAAGCCAACAAGAGGTGATCATGTGTGAGCAAGGGGCATGCATGATCTGAGGGACGTTGCAACTGCATTCTGCTTTATCAAGATCGACACGGTACGTTCGGCCACCAAATCGTTCGCCGCCCAGGTTTGTGCCCCCTCTAGCTCGTACGCAGAAAACAAGCATGTCCCGTCCATAAGCCTCGGCAACCTGTTGTTTGGCCAATTCCTCAGCCTCCTTCAAATATTCGTGTGCCGCCTTCCCCCATCTTCCAAGCTCCTCTTCATTCCTCAGGGCTAGGCCATACCGCTTAACAAAATACGCATTGCACTTCCTAAAAGAGAACTCGACAATACCAGACACTAGAAGAGATCGAACGCCTTTGAACACACGATTGAAAGACTCAGAGGAGTTTGTTGTCATGATGCCATACCGGAAGCCGCCCTCATCAAATGCTAATGCCCACTTGGCTTTATTTTCCATCTGCTGGTCTAACCATGCCTTGCCAGCTTGGTTGAGCATCTTGTCTAGTTCTACCATAGTCTCGTTGAACTCGCGTTCCGTACGTTTATTACAAAGCTCCTTTAACTTGTCAGCCACATCCTTCTTGCGTTGACGCCGCCAGAAATTGGTGGCAAAATGCCGCATGCACCAACGGTGCACTAGGGGCGGGTGACCATCAATGTGTTCATCGGCTGCATTTAGAATTCCAATGTGACGGTCCGAAATCAGACAAATGGTGCGAGAAGGGCCAAGCACATGAACACGGAGCAGACGCATAAACCATGACCATGAATCATTGTTTTCCCCCTCCGCCAAAGCAAAAGCCATTGGCACTATCTGGTTCTCTGGGTCTACAGCAGCAGCCATCATCAATGTGCCCCTGTATTTGCCGGTGAGGAACGTGCCATCAACAAGAACAACTGGCCGACAATACTGAAATGCATGTTTGCACTGATCGAAATACCAGAACACACGGTACAGAATATGCCTCAACGGGTTCTGAAGATACAACCCTCCTGTGTATATGAACGATCTCATGCCAGGGTTGAAGTGTTCCATCGCACACAAAATACGTGGAACCCTGTTATAGGCTTCCTCCCAGCTACCCCAACGAATTGCCAGCGCAATTTGCTTTGCCCGCCAAGCCTTTCCATACGTGACCTCATACCCAACAAATGTGACTATGGTCTCCTGCAAGAAAGACACTGATACGTCGTTGTCCTTATCTACAAGACCCAATATACGACGGGCTAGATACCGAGCCGTTAACTGGGGATGGTACCTTTTACCCTCATTAGTCTGGCATCTGTGCGGCTGTTCCACCGAAGTTACCTTCCACTTACCATCACTCCGCCTCTTTCGTGCATTCAACTTCCACGAGCACGGGAATCCAGCCTTACATAATATGTGGAATTTTACCTCCTTGTCAGAATGTCGAACCGTGTAAGGCCTATGATGATACACAGCATAGTCCTGAATGAACAACTTCATCTCCGACATCGTATTGAAAAGCATTCCCTTCCTCAGTATTAAATTTTTATGGTTGTACAATGATTCCTTACACATCTGCAAACCCGTGTCACAAACTGCCATATGCGACATACTTACATCGTTATAATTTGGCACCCCGGTAAAAGGCAAGCCAGCCTCCCTCAGCTGTGTAAGCTCTGCCGATGTATAAGAGGGTGGTGCAACGTATTGTTGTGGCTCCCTAACCCTGCTCCATCCTTCATATTCCACTCCATCATCTGGATAACCGGTGGCTAATGTGCCCTGACTCTGCATGCCATGAAGTACCTCAAGCGGTACTCCTAAGGGCATGCCACGAACTGGTGTACACATAGCAGGTGCACCTCCAGAGGGCATGACTTCAACCGATGCTCGCATGGCATGTGGACCTCCTTCCTCATTTCCTGAATCGTCAGAATCAGTGCTAACATCATCACCAATCATTTCCTCCGCTGCCGCCTCCTCCTCCTCCTGTTCAAACTCGTCTACATCAAAATCATTGCTTATATGACCAACTGGAGGAGAATGAACCCGCTCCTGCGTTAAATTACCATCCAAGTCCATACTCTCCATAGTTTGTTGCATCTGCACACCACAATCTCCTAGAGTATCACTGTCAAAGGACGGCTCCTCATTCTCAACATTCTCCAGCACCAACTCAGCCATGCCGACATTCGAACCTTGGATGACCCTATTGTATCAGGACCACTCTGCTTGGTTGCACAAGTCCATCATCACATAGTGTGCCCTATTCTTTTCAACATCGAACCTACCCTTTAGTGTGAAAGCCTCGCCAAACTTCAAACTCAAACGGTCACATAGATCGCGGAAACTAGGGGTGCCATCAAACCATTCCAATTCTTCATACATATCCTCAAACTGGCAATCCTCTCTCCTAACACTTCCTCCGTAAAAAACTCTTACACCGTAATCCATCTACAAAACGATTTGACATCTGATTATCAACTGACCATTATGGTACCACTAATTACTACATTACTAACTAAATAACTAATATTACCTAATAAAATCCGAATAACTAATAATCGTTAACTAATTAACTAATAACTAAATAACTAATACGAACCCATTAACTACAAACCAATATTAACTAACTATCAATAATATCGTCAATAACAAATCATCGTTAACTAACTAAATAACTAATATTACCTAATAACTAAATAACTAATAGGTACGTAACTAAATAACTAATATTACCTAATAAAATCCGAATAACTAATAATCGTTAACTAATTAACTAATAACTAAACAACTAATACGAACCCATTAACTAACTAAATAATCATCAATAACAAAATATCGTCAGTAACAAATAATCATTAATAATATCGTCAATAATCATCAATAACTAAATAATCATCAATAACTAATACGAACCAATATTAACTAACTATCAATAATATCGTCAATAACAAATCATCGTTAACTAACTAAATAACTAAATAACTAACTAAATAATTCAATAACTAAATAATCGTTTAATACAATGAATAATAAATAATTAACTAAATAAATAATAAAACCTTAATAATATTTACTACAAATAAATAATTGAAACGACAAAGTAAAAAAAATTACCGTAAATCGGGTTGCGGCGGCGCGACGAGGTTGCCCGGGCGGCGGGGTGCAACGGTCCGCGGCCGGGGTGGCGGCGCGGGAACGGCTGCCGGAGACGCGGCCGAGGGCGCGGTCGCCGGGGCCGCGGCGCCGGGGGCGCGGGAGACGGCGCGGCGGCGCGGACGGCGGCTGCGGCAGCGCGGCGGCTGCGGCGGCGGCGTCGCGGCGGGGCGCGGCGTCGCGGCGGGGCGCGGCGGGGAGAGGCCGGGCGATGCGGGGCGCGGCGGGGCGCGGCAGGGGCGGCCGGGGCGCGGGGGAGGACCTCCGGGCGAGCGCGGCGGCTACGGCGGCGGGACGGCGCGGGCGACGGCGGAGGCGGCGGGTGGAGTGAGCGGAGGCCGAGCGGGCGTGGCGGGGCACGGCTTATATTTACGCCGCGCCCCGCCATGACGGGTGGCGGGGTACACCCCGCCATGATGGGTGGCGGGTTTGGCCCACCCCGCCACCCATCATGGCGGGGTACGCCCCGGGTGGCTGCCACGTACCCCTGCCACGTGGGCCATGCACCCCGTCACCATGCATGGCGGGGTTCAGTGCATTTGCCCCGCCATGCATGGTGGCGGGGCCAAACGGGTTAGATTTAAAAATATTTTCAAACACGGGTTAAATTTAAAATTTGTTTCAAATTTGGGCTAAAAATAAAAAAATCCACCCGTCACACCGCACGGGGTCTGACGCGTCGGGGATCCTCGTGGCCCGTGTTTAGATCCTAAGTTGGGTGACCCAACTTGGAACAGTAGCCGTCACATCGTACTATAGCAACTTTTGTTTTTATTTGGTAAAAATTGTCCGAACTTTGACTAATTAGGTTCAAAATGTTCGTCTCGCAAAGTACAACAAAACTGTGTAATTAGTTTTTAATTTCATCTACATTTAGTACTCTATACACTTACCGATATTTCGATGTGACGGGGAATCTTCTTTTTGTATAGTGGAATTTAGAGTTGAATTTGGGAGCGTGGTGGGAAAGGGGGCGGGCGGCCAGCCGGCGCTGGCGCAGGCGCTCCTCGGATGCCGCCCGACGCCCGTGCTCGTACGGGCGGCCGCGGGACGTGCGCGGCAGAGGTAGGCGCGGACGTGTGCGAGGCAGGGATGCAACTTGCACGTCTCGCACGAACTTATCTGGTGACCAACAACGAACTGACCACTCGTGGGTGCTTTGCAGCTTATAGGACGTCTGGCCGGGTTGCATAGTACTCCCTCCGTCCCAGAAAAGATATCATTTTAGGTTTTTTAGACATCGTGTTTAACCATTCATCTTATTCAAAAATTTTATGCAAATTATAAAATAAATAAATCATTATTGAAGTATCTCTAATGATAAAATAAGCCATAACAAAATAAGTAATATTTATTAAAATTTTTTGAATAAGACGAATGATCAAACACGATGTCTGAAAAACCTAAAACGATACTTTTTCTGAGACAGAGGGAGTACTCCACTTGATTGAAACCGTGGCGTCGAAACTCGAAATCCAAACCCATTTGGTTCAGCTGACAGAGTTCACTAATGTCTAATGGTCTGGCTCAAGACCGGCCCAATATGTTGTGTTGTGTGGCCGCCGGTGGCTTCGGCCTTTGAGGCATGAAAAGCCCATCTAAACTTTCTTAACTACCTTCTCCATTTAGAAAATTAGAATTTTTTAAAAGGGAAGGAGAAATTATATTAAAACTCAGCACAATTTATAATAAAAAAACCACATAAAAAATCTAAAATAAAAAATATAATATTCTATTTAGATTCTTACGTTATGTTCTTTCGTAGTGGTTTTCCTCGATGCACTTGATGCTATATATATGAACAGAGTTTTTTTAAGTACTTTATTTTTTGGTATATTTATGGCTTTTACATATTTAAATTTATTTATACAAATATTTATGTTGTAGTGAGATATTTATCTACATTTCTATTGGATTTTTCAATAATTGATCATTGAATTATTTATTAATGTATATGCATGTTACCTACATTAATTTTGATTTTTAAGGAAATCTACATACTATATTCAATATCCGAATGTGAATCCAAATTCGAGGTACCTATTTTGTATTTAATTTGTATCTAACAATATCTGTATTCGCATTCAGATTCAAATTAAAATATAATAAATAGTGCTATTCAGATTTGATTCCAGATGAATCCATCCCTACATCACTTTTTTTGTTGCAAGCCAAGGTCGGTCACTGTTACTTTTTGCTTGTATATAAAAGGTGACGGGCTGGTCGTATCTAATTTTGCTTCTCACTATAAAGCTACTAGTGACATGTCTTAGGATCCACCATCTTTGTTTTAGTTTTTATTGTGCATTTTCCAGTATAGAAGATACTTAGACATTCTCTCGTATTTTCGAAAAGGTTTTGGAAGAGTTTTGATATTATGTTATATCTCCAATTTTTCTCCATAGTAGTTTTAAAATGGGATACCAAAGATAAGTGATTTCTAAAGCACACCTATTGTTCTTTGAACTTGCTAAAGATTTTTTTTCTTTCCTAGGATATCCATAAACTGAGCAATAACATATATATGCCATACCATTTTCTCCTTATTTTGCACTGAGTTTAGGAGTCTAAATGGCATGTTCATACATTTCTTAGATTTTCCCCATAAGGGTTTTAGAGGAATTTTCAATGCATCGGTCATAAGAAACTTTCGATCAAGTGAAAGTGTTGTGAACCATGTGCCTCTTTGAATAAAACCTGTTTGGGTTGCCTCTCTAAATAGACACCCTCCATGTAGGCATTGGCAACTGTCTTAGACAGTTAACATGGCCACCAATGGAGCATCTATGTTGGCATATAAGGGCAACTCCAGTGTTCAGCGAACCGTTGAAAGCTCTATGTTTGGTGTTGATAATTAGTGACAATGCCTAAGTGCTAATCACATGCTTGAGATTGTATGTAGCAAAGGGTGATTAGCACATAGCATGGTAAAGCATGATGATCAAGTGTGGATGATGAAATACTTACCATGATGATGATGATGGAAGTAATTCAATCCTATGTTGATCAAGGCAAAGGTATTTGCTAGGGTTTATGTTTTGGTAACCAAGACACCTAGTGGGTGTGGTTACATTGTAGGATATATAGCCGCACTATAAAGAGGGGAATGACGCGGCTATTGAACTTCTAAGTGCCTCTAGGTGTGCATTTCATAATCATATGCATTTGGATAGAACTAATAACGCCTTGAAAAATGATTATGAAAATGCTAACACACTCGCACATGACGATGATCACTTGGTGGTGTTAACACATTTTCGATGGCGATGGAGTTTGAGCGGTAGAGAGGGTTTGGGGTCCTCTCTCCCTCCCGCCGAGCTTGTGAGGCGAGATTCAGGCGTTTTCGAGGAGTTGAAACGCCTATTTTCCTTTATGCCAATGTTGAGATTTGGAGGCGATGTCACATGGTGTTTCACGAGCTAAAACTTATGCTAAAGTGTTACACATACTTAGTCTAGCTCATAAGTGAAAGGGCGAAACAAGCGGAGAGAGAAAATGTTGCATAATCGCCAAATTATGGGCGACAGACGCTGCTGCCCTGAGCGTCAGACGCTACTGTGCAGCGTCTATCGCCATACCCTAGTTAGGGTTTCTGCAGCTCGGGCGTTAGACGCGGGGACGTAACCACGACAGACACCGTGCATGGCACTATTGCCGCGTCTGTCGTGTGTTGCAGCTCGGGCGATTTCAGCGCAGCAGCGAGCGTGCGTCAGACGCGTCCCTCGGTCCAGCACCGGACGCGTCTGTCGGCTGGGCTCGCGTTTTGGGCTCTCTGGACTGCGTCCGTCGTGTTAGCAGACGCACGGCCTCCGAGCGTCGAACGCGTCTGACGGTGGCATGGCTGCGTCTGTCGGTCGCGACAGACGCGTCTGTCGCGTGGGCGCGAATTGCTCTGAGTTCAAACGGTCAAGACACGTGACAACCTCTTGTGGCGTCAGACGCGGGCAGCGCGTCTGTCGCCTTCGTGGGGAGAGCAACGGCTCTTTTGAGTGAGCCACCTCTATAAATACTTGTTGGCCGGCTCAAGACTCAGCTCTTGCACTCTTTGATATACTTGTGAGCACTTTGAGCTAAGCAACTCCCCTCCCACTCATCTCTCTTGCTTCTTTGCATATTCGAAGTGAGATTGAGTGATCCAAGTGCATTTGCATTGTGTGATTGCATCTAGTTGGCATTTGGTGGTTGATTTGCTACGGGATTCTTGTTTCTCTTGGTGGTTGCCGCCATCTAGATGACTTGGAGCAGCTTGGAGGCGTTGGCAAGAGTTGGTGATTGTTCTTGGCCACCTCCGATGATTGTGAGGGGTTTGTGCCTACCTCGGCGAAGCGCCAAAGGCAACGTTAGTAAATTGCTCATGTCATTGCAATCTCTTGCCATTTGGTAGGTTCTTGTGGCGTCTTTTGAGAGGCTCGGTGTGTGACCGATTAGCCACCGAACCACGTGGTGAAGAGGGACATAACGGGGACTAGCGTGCCGGCAATCATGTGAACCTCGGGATAAAACTTATGTCATCACTTTCATATTGTGATTGATTGATCCCGGTGTTCGGTTGTCTTGATATTTATTGTTGATCATATTGGTTGACTTAATACTTCGCTCCTCGGTGAAACCCTCCTAACTCAACTCCGCATTACCTTCTTAGTTACCTTTGCTAGCTAGATAGTTTTGCTAGAGTAGCTCTTTTGTGTAGCTTGCTAGTTTTAGTTGTAGTTTCCTTCTCGGTTTAAATTGTGCGGTTGAGTGCATATATATTAGAATTGTGAATTAGATAGGTGGCTTGCAAACACCCCGTAGGCTAAGCAAAACTCGTATCTCGCTATTTGTTATAGAGACTCTTTACAATGGTTGGAATCGGTTCCCATCGGTTTCCATCGGTTCCGCAAAATAATCATTTTTCTTGATTTAATTCGTGGAAGGGTAATATGGTCATTGTGCAACCCCTCTCAATCCCCCGTCTCCCCACGCCCGCCCCTCCCCCAACACCCAGTCTCGACATCGCCAATTTGACGCCGCCGCACTGCTCTCTCCCTCCCTCTAGCCGCCGCAGCCGCCCTCACACAGCGCCGCGCCGGAGGCCCTGCTTCATCGCTGCGTCGCCCTCGCCATCGCGCGGCCTGCCTTGGCCCGGCCTCGCGCGCCGCCGCCGCCGCCGCCGGTCTGCCCTCGCCCGCGCAAGGCCCTGGGATCCCTTCGCTCCTCCCTCCTCGCCGGCGCCCCCGGCTGACTCGAGCGGCCCAGCAGAGAGATCGCCACTGCGAATTACCTCTCCTCGCAACACATTGTCCTCGTCATCGTCCTCCTGCACGCCTCGCTGCTCATCGGCCTCGTCCTCGTTCTCGTCCTCCTGCACGCCGCGTTGCACAAGGCCGAGGTGAAAGGTCTTGATGGCTAGAGGGGGGGTGAATAGCCTTTTAAAAAAAATTCTACAATGACAAGCTAAACAAATTTATCAATACAACAAATAGCGAGATGCGAGTTTTGCTTAGCCTACGGGGTGTTTGCAAGCCACCTATCCAATTCACAATTCTAGTATATTGGCACTCAACCGCACAAGTCAAACCGAGAAGGTGACTACAACTACAACTAGCAAGCTACACAAAAGAGCTACTCTAGTAACGCTAACAAGCTAGCAAAGATAACTAAGAAAGTAATACAAGTGAGGGTTAGGAGGGTATCACCGAGGGGCGAAGTATTGAGCCAACCAATATGATCAACAATGAATACCAAGATATCCGAACACCGGGATCAATCAATCACAATATGAAAGTGATGACACGAAGATTTATCCCGAGGTTCACGTGCTTGCCGGCACGCTAGTCCCCGTTGTGTCCCTCTTCACCACGTGGTTCGGTGGCTAATCGGTCTCACACCGAGCCTCTCAAAAGGCGCCACAAGAACCTACCAAATGGCAAAAGGTTGCAAATGACACGAGCAATCCACTAATGTTGCCTTTGGCGCTTCGCCGAGGTAGGCACAAACCCCTCACAATCACCGGAGGTGGCCAAGAACAATCACCAACTCTTGCCAACGCCTCCAAGCTGCTCCAAGCCGTCTAGGTGGCGGCAACCACCAAGAGAAACAAGAATCCCGCAGCAAATCAACCACCAAGTGCCAACTAGATGCTATCTCACAATGCAAATGCACTTGGATCACTCAATCTCACTTCGAATATGCAAAGAAGCAAGAGAGATGAGTGGGAGGGGAGTTGCTTGGCTCAAAGTGCTCACAAGTATGTCAAAAAGTCAAGGGAGGGAGCCTTGAGCCGGCCAACGAGTATTTATAGACGTACCCCTTCGAATATAGCCGTTAGAAACTGAAATCAGCAGCAGTCGCGCTCACCGGACGCGCTGGTGCAACAGACCGGACGCGCCGGTGCTGCAACGGCTAATTTTCGAAACACTGACCGGACGCGCCAGTCGCAACGACCGGACGCGCTGGTCACGACCGGACGCGCCGGTCCCGTGACTCACCGGACGCGCCGGTCAACACCGAGTCACGCAAAACAAACCAACCACCGGACGCGCTGGTGAACCCACCGGACGCCACAGTGACCGCGTCCGGTGGGAGTCCAGTAAGCTCCCTGGACCACCGGACGCGTCCGGTGGCCTGTGACCGGACGCGCCTCGCGTCCGGTGCAGCAACTGAAAAACGCGCAGTTACTGGACACTGACCGGACGCGCCGGACGCACATTGACCGCGTCCGGTGCAGCGTCCGGTGCAGCGTCCGGTGCCTTCTGTGACCTCCGTTCGCTTCCGTTTCTTTTCCGTTTGATTTCCGACTTTCGGCGTAGTAGAAAATAGGCAATTCAACTCCTCGAAAACGCCTGAATCCCGCCTCGCAAGCTCGGCGGGAGGGAGAGAGGACCCCAAAACCTCTCTACCGCTCAAACTCCAACGCCGTCGCAAACGTGCTAACACCACCAAGTGATCATCACTATGTGCATGTGTGTTAGCATTTTCACAATCATTTTTCGAGGCGTTATTAGTTCTATCCAAATGCATATGATCAAAAAAATGCACACCTAGAGGCACTTAGGAGTTCAATAGCCGCGTCATTCCCCTCTTTATAGTACGGCTATCTATCCTATAATGTAACCACACCCACTAGGTGTCTTGGTTACCAAAACACAACCCTTAAGCATATACCTTTGCCTTGATCACGTAGGGTTGCATCCAAATCCAAGTGTGGCCATCATGATCGCCATGTCCATCTTGCCACCAACCTTGGAATGTACTAATCCTCATATGCTACATACAACTTAGGCATAGGATTAGTACTTAGGCATTGTCACTAATTACCAACACCAAACATAGGACTTTCAATCTCCCCCTTGTTGGTAATTGGTGACAACCCTTTCACAAAGATATTATGATAAAAATTTTGATTGAACCCATGTCACATTGTCTAAGTATATTACCATGTGTAAGAAGTATGGACAAGTGATCATGAATTCAAAATTGATAGCAATGGCTCCCCCTACATGTATGCTATATGTTTGGATTTTGGAAGCATACATGTTAGATAGGAAAGATTAGGAGCATTGACTATCAATAGGTGCTAAGTGTTTTAGATTATAGACCTTTGAAGCGTGATACCATCGGAGTAGCAATAAACACCATCTTAGCACCTTGTGTAGTTAGATCCACTTTGAAAAGCACAAACAACACTAGAAACCTCGTGAGATCAACATTATAAGCAAGGTTCTAGTACCACTTTGAAAGATATAAAGCAAGTAAGATCTAACTACTTCCTATTCATGCTAGTACTTCAATTCATCATTCAAATTACACTAGCAAGTCACCACACAAGCAAAGTATCGGAGAAAAAGAAATGCATAACAATGCATCATTCATATGAAGTGCACATGGAAATGCAACATTCATGTTTAAGAGCTTGCTCCCCCTACTTGTGTGCTCAAAATTTTAGTTGATCCCCTTCTTTTACCAATTCTCCCTTTTAGGTTTTCTTTGTGAACAACACTTTCTCCCCCTTTGTGCTTCTCCCCCTTTGAGTTCTATCTTTGTGAACAACATTTTCTCCCCCTTTGGCACCAATGACCACAAGGGACCAATTTTAGATAGATTATCATGTTGAAATATGGGGTGAGGATCAAGTTTGTGGTTCAACCTAGATTGCTTGCATAAATGAAATGCTTCGGTTTGATCCAAGGGCAAGCTTCTTCACACCTCACTAGAAGGGTTATCATGCACCATGTTGAAGCAAATATTTAGACAAGTGATCTAGATTAAACACTTAGGATCACAAGCTACTTAAACAAGTTATATGCTACCACTAGATCATACAAGTCATGAAAACAATAGTGGCACCATATAAACCTCAAATTCATTTGTTTTTCATGAATGAGCCTAGAACATAAGAAATTATGACTAGATGCACTAAACAAGTCCTTAGCATAGAATGTATGACATGTCAACCAATTTGTACCTTGGGGCTTGAAGGAGAGGCATGTCATATATGGGGTGCATCAACTCATATTGGAGAAGTCAAGTATGTTCAACTCATTCTTTAGCTTGTGAAATCTCTTCTCATCAAGTGGCTTGGTGAATAGATCGGCTAATTGATCTTCGGTGCCCACACTCTCAATAGCAATGTCACCCTTTTGTTGATGATCTCTAATAAAATGATGACGAACATCAATATGTTTTGTTCTTTGATGTTGAACTGGATTGTTGGTTAGCTTCACGGCACTTTCATTGTCACATAACAATGGCACATTCTTGAAATTGATTCCAAAATCTTTCAATGTTGCCTTCATCCATAAGATTTGTGCACAACAACTACCCGCGGCGATGTATTCGGCTTCGGCGGTAGATAGTGCAATACTATTTTGCTTCTTGGATGACCATGAGACAAGTGATCTTCCCAACAATTGACAAGTCCCGGAAGTGCTCTTTCTCTCCACTTTGTCACCGGCATAGTCGGAATCCGAATATCCAACTAGCTCAAAGCTTGCACCTTTGGGATACCATAATCCAACATCTTGTGTATGCTTTAAGTACCTCAATATTCTTTTTGTTGCCTTCAAATGACTTTCTCTTGGTGAGGCTTGAAATCTTGCACACATGCATACACTAAACATTACATCGGGCCTTGATGCCGTCACATAGAGTAGGCTACCAATCATTGATCTATAAAGCTTTTGATCCACCATGTTGCCACTCTTGTCACTATCCAAACTTCCACTAGTGCCCATTGGGGTTGTAATGCCCTTTGCATCTTCCATGCCAAACTTCTTGAGCATATCTTTGATGTACTTGGTTTGGCTCACAAATGTTCCTTCTTTCATTTGTTTGATTTGAAGTCCAAGAAAGAAACTAAGTTCACCGATCATTGACATTTCAAATTCCTTTGCCATCATTTTTCCAAACTCATCACAATAATCTTGATTGGTTGAACCGAAGATGATATCATCAACATATATTTGCAATACAAACAAGTCTTTTCCAATCTTCTTGGTGAAGAGAGTAGTATCCACTTTGCCCATGACAAATCCTTTGGATAGCAAGAAGTCCCTCAATCTTTCATACCATGCTCTAGGTGCTTGCTTCAATCCATACAAAGCTTTTCTCAATTTGTAGACATGATTGGGTTTCTTGTCATCTTCAAAACCGGGAGGTTGCTCCACATACACCTCCTCTTGAATGTACCCATTGAGAAATGCACTCTTCACATCCATTTGATATAGCTTGATATTGTGAGCACAAGCATAGGCAAGTAAGATCCTAATTGCTTCCAATCTTGCAACCGGGGCATAAGTTTCACCAAAGTCAAGACCCTCTATTTGTGTGTAACCTTGAGCCACTAGTCTTGCTTTGTTCCTTACTACTATTCCATCTTGATCTTGCTTGTTGCGAAAGACCCATCTTGTTCCAATGACATTATGATTCTTAGGCCTCTCAACTAGTTCCCATACTTCATTTCTCTTGAAGTTGTTGAGCTCTTCATGCATTGCATTTACCCAATCCGGATCTCTCAATGCTTTATCAATGTCCTTGGGTTCTTCCATTGACACAAAAGAAGAGTGAGCACAAAATGATGCCAATCTTGATCTAGTTTGAACTCCCCTTTGTATGTCACCAATGATGGAATCCAATGGATGGTCTCTTGCAATGTTAGTTGGTTGAAGCACTTGCACTTGATTGCTTGGATGTTGATGTTGATCGTGAGTTGGAGATGATGAACTAGCCACTTGTTGATCTTGTTGCACTTGAGATGATGTACTAGCTTGATTTTGCATTAGAGAACCACTAGCTTGTGTAATTGGACTTTGGAGCACTTGATCTTTGTTGTCATCCACATCAATCACTTGCTTTGGCCTAATATCACCAATATCCATTTCTTTCATAGCATTGGTCAATTGAGTTCCTCTCACATCATCTAAGTTATTTTCTTCATCTTGAGAGCCATTTGTTTCATCAAACTCAACATCATGAACTTCCTCAAGTAAACCACTAGCCAAATTCCAAACTCTATAAGCTTTGCTAGTAGTGGAGTAACCAAGTAGGAATCCTTCATCACATTTCTTCTCAAACTTGCTCAATCTAGAACCCTTCTTCAAGATGTAGCATTTGCAACCAAATACCCGAAAGTATGCAATGTTGGGCTTTCTTCCATTTAAGATCTCATATGGTGTCTTCTCTAGAAACTTGTGGCAATAGAGGCGGTTGCTATAGAAGCAAGCCGTGTTGATTGCTTCGGCCCAAAATGAATGACTCACATTATACTCATTCAACATTGATCTTGCCATATCAATCAAAGTTCTATTCTTCCTCTCAACTAGGCCATTAGATTGAGGTGTATACTTGGCCGAGAATTGATGCTTGATTCCAAGTTCATCACATAGCTCATCAACTCTTGTGTTTTTAAACTCACTTCCATTGTCACTTCTCACTTTCTTGATTGTGGTCTCAAACTCATTTTGCACCCTCTTGATGAACTTCTTGAATATGTCAAATACATCACTCTTGTCCACAAGAAAGAATACCCATGTATATCTAGTGAAATCATCCACAATCACAAAACCATACTTGTTGCCACCAATGCTTGTATATGTGGTTGGCCCAAATAGATCCATGTGCAACAACTCAAATGCCTTGGAAGTACTCATAATGCTTTTCAATGGATGAGTGTTGCCCACTTGCTTTCCGGCTTGACATGCACTACATAGCTTATCTTTCTCAAATGTGACATCCTTCAAGCCTCTAACTAAGTCATGCTTCACTAACTTGTTCAATTGCTTCATGCCAACATGACCAAGTCTTCTATGCCATAACCAACCCATACTTGATTTGGTGAGCAAGCATGTTAAAAGTTGAGTGTCACTAGCATTGAAATCAACCAAGTATAGATTCTCATATCTAAAGCCTTTGAAGATCAAGTTGGAGCCATCAACACTAACTATCTCCACATCATCAACACCAAATATGCACTTGAAACCGAGATCACACAATTGAGCAACCGAGAGAAGATTGAAGTTCAACTTTTCAACTAAGAGCACATTGGAAATGCTATGATCATTTAAGATTGCAATCTTTCCGAGAGCCTTCACATCACCCTTGCTATTGTCACCAAATGTGATGCTATCAATGCCACTATCATTTGATTTGAGAGAGTTGAACATTCTTGAATCACCGGTCATATGTTGAGAGCACCCACTATCAAGCACCCAATGCCTTCCTCCGGCCTTGTAATTGACCTACAAAACAAATTAATATTTCTTAGGTACCCATACTTGCTTGGGTCCTTGGAGGTTAGTCACTAAGCTCTTTGGTACCCAAATGGCCTTCTTCTTTGGACCCACAATTGGTGTACCAACAAACTTAGCATGCACACCTTTCTCACCCTTGGTAAGCACATAACAAGAATCAAAAGGAATGTAATCCATTTTAGCATAAAACTTGTTGTTGTTCTTGTTCATTTTATTACAATTAATCTCTAGATGCCCAACTTGCTTGCATCTATTGCAATAACGACCATTGCTCTTCACAAAGCGAGACTTTGGAGTAGCAAAGGCCGCCTTGCCCTTCTTGGGAGTATAGCCCAAACCCTCTTTGTTAAGAGAGAACCTTTGGCTACCCAAGCATTTTAGCAAGCGGGCATCCCCACCATAGGCATTGCCTAATGCGCGGGTGAGATCATCCACCTCTCTCTTGAGAGTCTCATTCTCAACCACAAGTGATGAATCACTAGTAGTAGAGGTAGAGTTGGTTGTGGTGGATGATGATGAGCTACATGAAGCATTAGTAGGACCAACAAATAAAGAATCATCAATAATATCACATGTTAGTCCAATATCACAAGTGAGAATCACTTGCTCCTCCTTAGCTTCCTTCATGAGCTTCTCCAACTTGAGGTCCTTCTCCTTGATGAGCTCAAGTAGAGAGGAGTGGGCTTCCTTAAGCCTAGTGTGAGCAATTTCAAGGTCCTCGTGGTCTTCCTTTAGACACTCACGAGAGGCCTCTAGCTCATCAAAGGATTTCCTAAGAGCTTTGAGCTCTTGTTCAATTCCTTTGCACTCCTTACTCTTTTTGAGAGCAACAAGCTCCTCCATCAAGGCATCATTTTCATTGCTCTTGGCAATGAGCTCTTGTTCCAAGATTTTGTACTTCTTGGTTGTCCTCTTGTAGCCCTTGCTCATTTGATCTATTATGCCTAATAGATCATCCTTGGAGTAGTCCTCATCCTCCTCATCATCACTCCTACAATCATCACTAGCACAAGAATCATCATCACTATCATCATATTTTACCTTGGTAGGCTTGGCCATAAGGCATGTCGATGTAGTGTCGAAGATGGATGACTTGTTGGAGAGGGCGATGCTTGCAATGGCTCGCCGAGTGGTCCTCTCATCATCACTAGAGCTATCATCATCACTATCGGAGTTATCACTATCCCAAGTGACCACATAGCCACCACCTTTCTTCTTCTTGTTGATAGTGAAGCTCTTCTTTTCTTTCTTCTCCTTCTTGTCCTTCTTGTTCTTCTTCAACTTCAACTCCCCATCATGATATCTTTTGTCTTCATAGGGGCACTTTGCCACTACATGATCGGGGCTATTGCAATTGTAGCAAAGCACCTCCTTTGCCTTCATGAAGTCCCTTCTCTTCCTTGCACCATATCCTTTCTTCCTCATGAACCTCCCCATCTTGTGCACTAGGAGGGCCATGGTCTCATCATCGAATGGATCATCATCATCACTCTCTACCTTGCTCTTGTCCTTAGAAGATGAAGCCTTGAATGCAATGGGCTTCTCTTGCTTGACCTTGGTGTCCTTCTTCTCTTCTACCTCATCTTCATCATTATTGTATTGGGCATCGGTCATTATATCTCCAAGTACATCGGTTGGTTTGACCTTGTCCAATCCCTCTCTAAAGATCATTCTTCTCAAGGTGGCAAACTTCTTGGGTAAGCACATCAAGAACTTGTGTGAGAAGTCCTTGTCCTCAACCTTCTCTCCAAGCCCCTTGAGATCATTGACAATGACTTGGAGCCTATAGAACATCTCCGGGATGGATTCATCATCCTTCATCTTGAAAGTGGAGAACTTGTCCTTGAGCATATATAGCTTGGCACTTTTTACCGTTGAAGTGCCTTCATATGTTTCTTCAAGCCTTATCCAAAGCTCATTTGCCTTTTCAAGATCTTTGATTTGCTCAAATACTTTATCATCAATGGCACGGTAGATTGTGTCAAGTGCCGCCGTGTTGCATTGTTTGTTGATGCGGTCATTTGGAGTGAGATTTTCTTCATCAAGAATGATATATCCTTCTTTGGTCACATCCCAAACCTTCTCATGTATATTGCCTAGATATTGCTTCATCTTCCTTTTCCAATGATCAAAGGAAGAGACGCCATCAAAGAATGGAGGCTTGCCATTAACATGGTTGAACATAACTTGAGCCATCTTGCACCGAGGTTGTTAAGCCTTGCAAACGGTGACCACGGCTCCGATACCACTTGAAAGGTCTTGATGGCTAGAGGGGGGGTGAATAGCCTTTTAAAAAAAATTCTACAATGACAAGCTAAACAAATTTATCAATACAACAAATAGCGAGATGCGAGTTTTGCTTAGCCTACGGGGTGTTTGCAAGCCACCTATCCAATTCACAATTCTAGTATATTGGCACTCAACCGCACAAGTCAAACCGAGAAGGTGACTACAACTACAACTAGCAAGCTACACAAAAGAGCTACTCTAGTAACGCTAACAAGCTAGCAAAGATAACTAAGAAAGTAATACAAGTGAGGGTTAGGAGGGTATCACCGAGGGGCGAAGTATTGAGCCAACCAATATGATCAACAATGAATACCAAGATATCCGAACACCGGGATCAATCAATCACAATATGAAAGTGATGACACGAAGATTTATCCCGAGGTTCACGTGCTTGCCGGCACGCTAGTCCCCGTTGTGTCCCTCTTCACCACGTGGTTCGGTGGCTAATCGGTCTCACACCGAGCCTCTCAAAAGGCGCCACAAGAACCTACCAAATGGCAAAAGGTTGCAAATGACACGAGCAATCCACTAATGTTGCCTTTGGCGCTTCGCCGAGGTAGGCACAAACCCCTCACAATCACCGGAGGTGGCCAAGAACAATCACCAACTCTTGCCAACGCCTCCAAGCTGCTCCAAGCCGTCTAGGTGGCGGCAACCACCAAGAGAAACAAGAATCCCGCAGCAAATCAACCACCAAGTGCCAACTAGATGCTATCTCACAATGCAAATGCACTTGGATCACTCAATCTCACTTCGAATATGCAAAGAAGCAAGAGAGATGAGTGGGAGGGGAGTTGCTTGGCTCAAAGTGCTCACAAGTATGTCAAAAAGTCAAGGGAGGGAGCCTTGAGCCGGCCAACGAGTATTTATAGACGTACCCCTTCGAATATAGCCGTTAGAAACTGAAATCAGCAGCAGTCGCGCTCACCGGACGCGCTGGTGCAACAGACCGGACGCGCCGGTGCTGCAACGGCTAATTTTCGAAACACTGACCGGACGCGCCAGTCGCAACGACCGGACGCGCTGGTCACGACCGGACGCGCCGGTCCCGTGACTCACCGGACGCGCCGGTCAACACCGAGTCACGCAAAACAAACCAACCACCGGACGCGCTGGTGAACCCACCGGACGCCACAGTGACCGCGTCCGGTGGGAGTCCAGTAAGCTCCCTGGACCACCGGACGCGTCCGGTGGCCTGTGACCGGACGCGCCTCGCGTCCGGTGCAGCAACTGAAAAACGCGCAGTTACTGGACACTGACCGGACGCGCCGGACGCACATTGACCGCGTCCGGTGCAGCGTCCGGTGCAGCGTCCGGTGCCTTCTGTGACCTCCGTTCGCTTCCGTTTCTTTTCCGTTTGATTTCCGACTTTCGGCGTAGTAGAAAATAGGCAATTCAACTCCTCGAAAACGCCTGAATCCCGCCTCGCAAGCTCGGCGGGAGGGAGAGAGGACCCCAAAACCTCTCTACCGCTCAAACTCCAACGCCGTCGCAAACGTGCTAACACCACCAAGTGATCATCACTATGTGCATGTGTGTTAGCATTTTCACAATCATTTTTCGAGGCGTTATTAGTTCTATCCAAATGCATATGATCAAAAAAATGCACACCTAGAGGCACTTAGGAGTTCAATAGCCGCGTCATTCCCCTCTTTATAGTACGGCTATCTATCCTATAATGTAACCACACCCACTAGGTGTCTTGGTTACCAAAACACAACCCTTAAGCATATACCTTTGCCTTGATCACGTAGGGTTGCATCCAAATCCAAGTGTGGCCATCATGATCGCCATGTCCATCTTGCCACCAACCTTGGAATGTACTAATCCTCATATGCTACATACAACTTAGGCATAGGATTAGTACTTAGGCATTGTCACTAATTACCAACACCAAACATAGGACTTTCACGAGGACAACGCCGGCGCCGAGGTCGAGTGCTGGTCACGCCGGTGTCACAGAAGCCGTCGCACTAGGTAAATACCTCTGCCATCATGTAGAACGGCAGCCAGCTGCAGCTACAAACCTCTGAAACTCCATAGCTCTTTACAATAAGAGAGTTGTTCAGTTAGCATGATTTTTTTTAACATAGTTAGCATTTTTTTTTTGAGTCGGCAAACAAACATTAGTCAAAGTAAGGATGCACACTTGTCCAGTGAAAATATTTTATTAGGCAGCTGAAAACTTCAGAATCAACTTATTAGAGCACCATTGAATCTGTAAGTGCAGGGTAACAAGGACACAACTGATAGCTTCTTCCTGTACTACCAAAAAGTAAAGGCCCAACCACTCAAAAGAATACACTACAAATCAACTTTGGCCCTTTTGCCCTATGACTGAATCACTGCCCAAATTTTATCCTTATAGGAACACAGCCTAGCACATGTAGAACCTAAATCATGTGATCAGCAAGTATGCTACCTACTGAACCTTTTGCACTCAGGATGAAGCTACTGATAAAGAGAATATAATTCCAACCGAAAACTGAAAAATGACAGTAAAACTAGTAAATGGGCTGCTAGATAGAACTAACAAGTAAGTTTGCAGGCTTCAGACAACCCACTGTAGCTCTGACTACTAAGTAACAGTCACATGCAGTTTGGCTCCTTCCTTCACACTCATGTCAATTGAGGCATTGGTTTCCAGTACTCTTTTTGTTGCTAAACTAAAAAATTCAGTTTGTGAAGGAGCTTTTATCTGTTGCCTTCAGTAGTTCGGTCACTATGATGATACACGGGGTGACTTTATGGAACCTTTTACTTGGGTTAATCTTCACTCTAAAAAAATGTTCAAATTAATGCTTATGAAATGAAAGTAAAATTGTGTTCAGTCTATCCAGGTGCTTTCCCCTAATATGAATTGGTTAATTAAAATGTTTAGTGTGATTACGAGTCTATGACTATGAACTAGTATACAAGTGAGTAAGATCCTGCTCTGCATCACCATGAGTAATTTAGTCATGCTATTCTGTCTTTTCCACCTAACCTCCATGGTTACGATGTGTTCAAGATACTGTACTGTATGTCTCCCAATCTATCCTTGGCCAAAAATGATGGGACTATTTGGATATTCTCTTTTTACCATCTATGAAATGTATGATGTTGTCCCCGTCCCCGATCCAATCGATACTCTCTCCGTCCCCGATCCAATCCATTTAAGAACATCAGGGCCGTCAAGAAGCCGTCCTCCTCTGCCGCAAAGGAGGAGCTCCCTGTACGATCCAAGGCATACATGAAGGGTTTGTGCCGCTACTGCTTCCACCCAACGATGCGCACATGCTTGAACGGATGTACGCCCGATGTTTCGAGCTCCGACGACGACGTGTCAAGCTATAAGGTATCGTCTTTCCTTTTTATTTATCACTACAAGTTTTGAGATCTGGACTGTACGTACATTCATGAACTTTTATCTTCCACAGTCACCCCTTAAACCGGAGATCCAGGAGCTTCAAGTGAAAGTAAATGCCATGAATAGGATCATCGAGGACCTCCAAAAGAATATGGACACCATGTCTGCGCTGATCCAGGATCTCACAAAGAAGACTTAAAAGCCATGCCAAGTTTAATTTCAGTTAATTTCTACGTTGTCGCCATGTCTGCCACAATCAGCATGTTCTTTATTATTCCTAGAAAAACACAGCGTTTATTATTCCTAGAAAAACACAGCGTTGTATTTTGATTTGTCAACATGCAAATTCAGCCATTAAGTCCATGGGTCAAGTCAGAACAGCCACTGAGGACTTACTCCTTTGTACTTTCTTTTTTTAAAAAAAGAGGCGAACCTGACAATCAGCATGTGCAGCATTTGTCGCTGCCAACAATAACAAGATTAAGAAGCGTTAGAGAACTAGTTTAATTTTTTGATCCGTAATATCTTAGTGTGACTGAGTCTGTTGGTTTTGCACTTGTGTATCTTGAAAACTAAAGTCATCAGACAATAAGCCTTCACCAGCAAGCTCGAGTATATTGAAAACTAAAGTCAATTGCAAGCAATCCATGCAGAATACATCAGTACAAAATGGCTTCAGAGATTCACGCAGTGCAGCATTTGTGCTGGTCTGCTGGATGCACGGCACACCATGACTGCTCAGATACTAATGTTTTACAGAAAGAAGGCCCTAGACAGAACTGTGATTTCTAGATCTTATCACACACTCGACTGGACTGAAAACTTTGGAATGAATGAACAACCATCACATAACTTTCATTTGGGGATCAATGAGATCAAATATCAGGAAAAAAAAAGTTTCAAGCATACATGGATAATGCTACTGGTTAACTCGGAAAAAAACTATAACCTATTCAAGATCACCCTGAACCTTTTCAGCATAAAAACTAGAAACCTGACAAAACTAATTCCACCAAATAAAGGAAAACATTGAATGTGCCTCGCGTTTGAAGTTGCAGCTCAACAGGCTGTGGGTTGTTTTCCTTTGTAAACATGTCTCAAATGCTACTAGGGCCGACAGCAACGTTGTCATCACAGCAGCATTGCAGCCAGTGAGTTGAGAAACACCATATCGATCCTCCTGGCATGGGCGCACAGTTAATCCTGCCAATGTCCGAGCACACGATGTGCATATCTACAGCAAATACACAGAAAAATCATTTCCCATTAGGCATTAGTAAACAACAGATGTTCATCAGGTCATAAATTTACCAATGATTTAATCTGTCGACAACAAAGGAGCAATCGAAATGTGGTCACCAAGTATGCTACCTACTGAACCTTTTGCACTCAGGATGGAGCTACTGATAAAGATAATATAATGCCAACCGAAAACTGAAAAATGACAATAAAGCTAGTAAATGGGCTGCTAGATAGAACTAACAAGTAAGTTTAAAGGCTTCAGACAACCCACTGTAGCTCTGACTACTACGTAACAGTAACATGCAGTTTGGACAAAACACAAATCACAAAATTTTAATGGCAGATATTCTATACTTTACCTGGATGGGGTACCATTTATAGGTACTAACTATATTCTTTACAGTTTAAAAAGAAACACACAGCAAAGGTACTGGAAGTGTTGAACATAAAAAGAGGGTGTAAGCAACAATATGCATTTTCTATGTTGTTAGTAGATCTTTTTAAAACCCAAGCCTGGTGCTTTTGAGTATCAGCTGTCATTCTCCATATCATCATTATCACCATATCGATCCTCCTGGCATGAGCGTGCAGTTAGAGAAAGATGTGCATGCTCATCCATGGCAAGCATCTCAAAGTAACTTTTTACTGAAGTATGCTAGCTACTGAACCTTTTGCACTCAGGATAAAGCTGCTGATAAAGAGAGAAGATAATGCCAACCAAAAACTGAAAAATGACAGTAAAGCTAGTAAATGGGCTTCTAGATATAACTAACAAGTAATTTTGCAGGCTTCAGACAGCCCACACTGTTGCTCTGACTACTAAGTAACAGTCACATGCAGTTTGGACACAACACAAATGAGATAATTTTAACGGCAGATATTCTATACTTTACTGGGATGGGGTACCATTTATAGCCACTAACCAGGGTAGATGATAGTCACGGCAGATCAAGTGCGGCAGCAGCACAGGAAGTTACAACAGAGTACACCCTAGCTACAGACTAAGCAGTGCTTGAACACATCAATTTTTTTAAAAAAATTCCTATAAACATACCAAATTTCCAACGAAATTAAAGAGGACATGACCATCTGTAGTTGTAGTTAACAGGCAACTTGGGTTGAAAAGAATGCCTGATTCCGTTGTAGGTTTCAGTATTGATGATAAATATATCTGAAACAAAGTAGGGAGTTCGCAGGGAAATTAAACATGACATGAGGCAGCATGGGGCAATTTGCAATTGGTTTGAGGCTCATGAACAACATCTACCCTGTGCAATCAACAATGTCAAAATCATGGATGAACTAACTACTAAGATTAGCCACGGAATGAAACAAGTTAACGTATAACGAAGGGACCGGCTGATTGTAGCAACCAGATTGGAAAAAGAACAGTAATATGTCTGCAGGCAACAACCAGGTCACGCCTTACAAAATTTAATCAAGTTAAACAGCTTCATTCATCATCCAGGACCTCACGGCGATATTTGACCATAAAAAGGGAAGACAATGTACCTCAAGTGGATTCAGAGGAATGAGTTCACAGCCATTATCAGTTTCAAACTTTAATCCTTCTTCTTGTAGCTTTGATAGCACAGCTGGATAGTCTTCCGAAGTAGTAACTATCTTGTGGAACCTAGGATACAAAGGGTCAGCTTTCAATCAAAAGCTAACGAACAAAACGAAACAAAACTTTGAATTTCTGAACTAGAAAAATGATCTTACAGGGACGCCACGAGCTAGCTCAATGCATGTCTCGTACGTTTTATAAGCAGGGTCGAAGAGCAAAACTTCATCTCCTTGGTCGCTGCCGCCCGTCCTCCCCTCCCGAGACGGCGGCAGCGACGGCGTGCAGCCGGCGGCGCCTCCCGCGAGAGTGCGGCGGGGAGGGAGCTGCAGGAGGGGCTATGGCGGCGGGGAGGGAGCTGCAGGAGGGGCTATGACGGCGGCAGCGACGACGCGCGGCTGGGCGACGCCTCCTGCAAGACGGCGGCCGGGAGGGAGGAGCAGGAGGGGCTGCGGCGGGGGGTGGCCACGGCACGGCACGGGCGACGGGGCGGGGATCAAGGGCCTCTCTTGAACCCTAAATCTAAAATGTTTATCTAACTTTATTAATTCAGTTATTCATCCCAACTATACTCTTCCTTTTGCAATTATGCATTTACTCTTTTATCCTTTGTTAAAAAAAAGAACTACGAAAAAGGAATTACTACTCCTCTATTTGGGTGTCCTAATCCACTTAATTTCGGAGGCGATGGGAGGCGATGGAAGCATGAGGGCCCACCCCCCATAGACACACCAATCGGTTCCCATCTCCTTCCTTCCCATCGGTTCTTATCGCCTCTCATGTTCTGGGCCCACCGATCATAGACACATAAATCGGTTCCCATCGCCTCTCCAACCATTGTAAAAATTCTCTTTGTTATATTGATAAACTTATTTAGCACATTTTGTAGGAAATTTTAATAGGCTATTCACTCCCCTCTAGCCATCAAAACCTTTCAACCGTGAGCTGTAGCACAAACACACACAAAATACGGTTCGATACCTCTAGTGTATGCATCGATTTTGGGTCTCATCTAACAGTAGAAAAGGTACCCTCCTCTGCTCGCTCTCACTTGCTCTCTTCCGTGGTCACAAGCGTGGAGTCAACAAATGCAAGATATATTATTTTATGCGGCACGGTAAATTGTTTGCAGAAGCTGATTTTAGTTTCTAACAACCATGGTTCGGTAGCCACGGTGTTGATGGTTCGATGAGAAGAGCCCATGGTTTGCTTTTTCCTTACACTGGAGCTGCTCTAAGTGAGAATGGTTGTCTTATCCTTTCACGATAAGATATCCTTTATTACACCACTTTACCTGGTACTTCCTCCATTTCAAAATGTTCGTCGTTTTCGGTTTTCGTGCCGTATGTTTGACTCGATTTATAAAAAATACGTGCAACATATGTATTCCCAAATAAATTTGTTAAAAAACTAGACTTAAGGATCTTTCTAATTATATTAATTATGTACTATAAATATTAATATTTTTTAATATATATATATATATATTTAAAGTTGTTTCTCGGAAAACGAAAGCGACAGACATTTTGGAACGGGGAGAGTATATACTGAATCATCAAATCAATGTACAGTAAAACATAAGTTCTACGAATTCTATTATTTACTTTATCACAGAAGACACTGTGCATCAGTGCATCAACATTCACCAATAATAGCCGCGGGATGGTTCTGGTCAGTGTATATATTCTTTTGGAGGTACCTGGTTCATGCGTGCACTTTAATACTTTTGGAGCACACCTGCTCCTTGTCCGTTTCTAATCCAGCTAAACAAGTGAGTATAGATACTAGTAGATACCAGTCGTCACTACTAGCTGCTGCCGCCTTTGTGCTAAATTTATAAACAGGTGAGTACACTAAACCAAAATTAAGAAACAACTCTACCGTCTGCGTGCCCAAGTCTTCGTGTATGCATGTTTCCATAATGAAATGGTCGACGTCTCTGCTCGACTGACCCAGGGGAGAGCTATCTGTTAGGATAGTGGGTAACAAGGAATAACAGGATGATACTACGAACGACAGGATTCGATTTAGAACATGAATAGTGGCAAGTAATAGGTAGCAGTGGTAATGGTTGCCGCCGGCCAACTTGAGCCGCAGCTCGCCGCCAATAACTCCGGCCAACAACCAAGACGAAGACAAGATTACTATGTCATCTCCCTTTTAAGCGATACCGTTACAGCGGTGTCTCACAACCCGCACAGAAACCCAACGCAGCGGGCCGAGTCACTTGCTCCAGTCTGGGCCGGCATATTTAGTATTGGGCCTCTTCTTCCTCTTGGATAGCTTCAGGCCGTCAACGGTGCGAACCGTGACATTTCCCCCTCCATTAGCGACGGCTTGACCCCAAGCCGTGAACTAAGGAAACCGTCGAAGCAGATCATCTTCGTCTTCCCACGTGGCCAGCTCTGGTGGCGAACCATGCCACTGGACCAGCAGCTGATGATAGAGGCGATTGTTCCTCGTGGTAGCTCGACGATCCAGAACCATCTCAGGAAACTGCATAGATGTGTCATCTGCAGGTAATGGTGTAAAAGGAACAGACCCCATACCTGTCACTGGTTTAAGAAGAGAAACATGGAAAACATCATGGACAGATGAAGAGGGAGGTAACTTCAATTTATAGGCCACCGACCCCACACGAGCTTCCACTTCAAATGGTCCAAAGTACCGATATGACAGCTTGGAATTGATTCTGGAAGTCACCGAACGTTGAGCATAAGGTTGGGGCTTTAGCCACACTCGGTCACCAACTGAAAAGGAACGCTCAGAACGGTATTTATCGGCTTGATGCTTCATACGTTGCTGAGCACGAAGAAGTTGCTGCTTGATCAGAGCAGTAATGGACTGTCTCTTCTGTAGCCAGTCAGACAACTCAGGGATGGCACAGTCTTGGTCAGGATCAATACCAAAATGATTTGGGTGATGTCCATAGAGGATTTCAAATGGGGAATGCTGCAAAGAAGAATGATCACAAGTGTTGTACCAGTATTCCGCCAAATGTAACCACTGAGACCACTGTTTGGGACAAGCATGGATGAAACATCTGAGAAAGTTCTCAATACACTGATTCACTCGCTCAGTTTGACCATCACTCTGAGGATGATAAGCCGAACTCATGCAAAGCTGGGTACCAAATAGTTTGAAAAGCTCTTTCCATAACAAAATTGTAAAATTTTGTCTCTATCTGATACGATGGCTGAAGGCATGCCGTGTAACCTGTAAATGTGTTCCATATAATGCTGGGCCACTTGAATGGCAGAAAAGGGATGTTTCAGCTTGAGGAAATGAGAATATTTAGAAAACTTATCAACCACCACTAATATGCAACTATAACCAGCAGATGTAGGAAGACCTTCGATAAAGTCCATTGTAACAACTGACCAAGCTTTGTCTGGCACCGGCAATGGTTGGAGAAGGCCTGGGTAAGGTATTCGTTCTGTTTTTACTTGCTGACATACAGAACAAGCTGAAACAAACTCCTTAATAGTGGCATGCATGTGAGTCCAGTAAAACAATTTGCTTACTTTTTTAAAAGTAACAAAAGATCCAGAATGACCACCAATAGGAGTGGAGTGCAACTGTTCAGTTACCTTAGTCTGAAGCTCAACAGAATGCCCAAGCCAAATAGTACCCTTGTACTTGATTAGTCCTTGCTGTAAGGAAAAGTGGCCATCAGGATTGTGAATTGCTAGAGCACTTAACATCTTCTGGGCTACAGAATTAGATTCGTAGCTTGCCAAAAGCTCCTGAAGCCAAACTGGTTGAGCTACTAAAATGGCATTGAAAGCTGGTCCCATTTGGGGTGCTCGAGATAGAGAATCAGCAGCACCATTGGTTGAGCCCTTTTTGTAAGTCATCTTATATTGGTAGCTCATTAATTTGGTGAGCACTTTTTGCTGCCAATAAGAATGCAATTTCTGATCTGTTAAATGGATGAGACTCTTTTGATCCGTGTGAATGACGAACTCAGCAGGATAGAGATATGCCTTCCACTGATCAATGGCTAACAGAATTGCGAGGCTCTCCTTCTCATATGTAGATAAGCCTTGAGTTCGAGGCCCCAATGTTTTACTGACATAAGCAATTAGGTGGCCATCTTGCTGAAGAATTGCCCCAATGCCAGTGTCTGATGCATCCGTTTCAACAACAAAAGGCTTGGAAAAATTTGGCAAGGCCAACACAGGAGCTGTCAGTAAAGCTTTTTTCAGAACTTGAAAGGCAGTTTCACATGCTTCAGTCCAAAGAAAGAATGTACCCTTCTTGAGCAGATCAGTTAGGGGCTAAGCAATCATGCCAAAGTGCTGGACAAATCTCCTGTAGTAACCAGCCAGCCCAAGAAAGCTCCTGACATCTTTAACAGACTGGGGAGATGGCCAATTCTGCACATCCTGTACCTTTTTAGGATCAGTTGAAACCCCATTAGGAGTGAGCACATGACCCAGATAGTGCAATTTTTTGCTGAGCAAAAGAGCATTTAGACAGTATGACTTTGAACTAATGGTCTTGGAGCAATTGAAAAACCTGCTGAACATGCTGTATATGCTCTTCTAAGGTCTTGCTATAGATCAAGATGTCATCTATAAATACCACCACACATTTTCTGAGCAAAGGAGCCAAAACATGATTCATCACTGACTGAAATGTAGCAGGTGCTCCAGTGAGGCCATATGGCATGACCAAGTATTCATAGTGGCCACTGTGTGTTTGAAATGTTGTTTTGTATTGATCCTCAGGTGCAACCATGATTTGATGAAAGCCAGACCTGAGATCTAAAGTAGAAAACCAACAAGCTCCATACAATTCCTCAAACAGTTCCTCTATGATGGGCATTGGAAACTTATTTTTGATAGTATAGGCATTCAACCTTCTGTAGTCCACACATAGTCTCCATTCTCCAGATTTCTTTTTGACCAAAAGTGCAGGAGAGGCAAAAGGACTAGTGCTTTCCTTTATCATGTTTGACTTGAGCAAATGGGCAATTTGTTTCTCTATTTCATCCTTTTGGGCTGGTGTATACCTATATGGTTTCATCCTAAAGGGTTGCACACCAGAAACCAAAGGAATAGAATGAGTAAGAGCTGTAGAAGGGGTAGCACCAATGGGCTCTAGAAAGAGATCAGAAAACTGCTGAATGAGCTGTTGCAACGCATTGGTAAGTCAGACTGAGGGAAACTAGGTGCAGGCTCAACAAAGTATAACTCAACTATATTCCACACCTCATCTAGCTTTGCCATGCCCATCAACTGATTGAGTGTAATCTCTTGACAAGAGGAAGTATCATCAGGAATGCCCCTAAGCTTAACAGTGGAGTTCTATAGCTGAAAACTGAGCCATTTCTCTTTCCATTGTATCTGCATTGGACTAAAAGCCTCGAGCCATTCCATGCCCAAAATGGCATCATAACATTGCAATGGTAGAATCTTGAAAGTAGTAGTGAACAGAACACCATGAGCAGACCATGAACAATTAACCACTTCATGGGTACAGGGAAGCAAAGAGCCATCAGCCACTCTGATAGACAAGGAGTTTTGCAGATGTGTCCATGGTTGCAAATTAGCAGCAAGACGTTCACTTATGAAATTATGAGAGCTCCCTAAATCCACTAGTGTAATGGATGGTTTCTCCTGAATATATGCATAGAGCCGAAGGGTGTGAGCAGCAGTAGTACCTTTAGCAGCATGATCAGACAATGCCATAAGTTCATCAGGGTCAGAATCAGAAGAAGCTGCTGCAGAATCTTCAAACCCATCACTCAACATATGCCAGACCTCCTCAATCATGTTCAGAGGGACCGATGATGGACACTTGTGCTGAGGACCCCATTTACCTCCACATTTGAAACAGAGGCCTTTGGATTTTCTGTATCTCATGAGTGCCGCGAGCTTCTCATCAGCTGGAGCGGTAGGGGTACTGGATTTGGTGTCAACAGTTGGTGAAGTAGTTGGAGACCCCGAGGAATGCTTGTACAAGCTCTGATAGGGATTGGAAGCATCCAATCGTTTGTACTCCTTAACATAAGCACCAGACAAGACCTCTTCCTGCAAAATGGCAAGAGAGCTCGCAGTATCTAAATCTTTTGGGCGATGTAACAATACTGCAGCTCTAATATCACTTTTCAAGCCATCAATGAATTGGCCAGTGAGGATGGCAGGATTGATGAGGGGATCGTGGGCTAGGAGTTGGTGCATGAGCTCATCAAAAAGGGTGACATATTCGGTGACAGAGCCAGTTTGTTTAGCATGGAAGAATTGACGAATAAAATGGTTAAACTGGTCTCTGTCAAAACGATCAACAATTAACTGACATAAGTGATCCCATGAACATTTCTTAAGGTTGAGCTCGACAGTCTGCATCCAAAATGCAGCTGTACCAGTGAAATTGATTGTGGCTAACTTAACCCAATTCTCAGGAGGAATATCATAGAGATCAAAGTATGTAACACATTGCTGAACCCAGTATTTAGGATTGGTGCCATTGAATTTGGGAAAATCGAGCTGAGGCATAGCAGGACTCAAATGCGAAGGAGCAGTACAAGCAGCATGACAGAATTCAAAGCCACGGGAATGGTGATGGGAAACATGCTCCGTACCTGTGACCGGAGGTGGTTCGTGGGTCATCATATACACGACCCCCGAACCATCGCTCCGGTGGTGGGTTGCATCGCCGTGGCCTAACGGCCCTGGTGTCGCCGTAGAACAGGACAGATCCAGATGGGCGAATCCCGACACCTTGAATGGAGCAGATCCCGGCTCGAGTGAGGAAGCCTTGAGGTCATCGAGTTGTTGGCGTAGAGAGTCAACGGTGAGGAGGAGATCCTTGACCTGGCCGTCGACTTGAGGACGCCAGCGCTCGAAATTGGCGTGGGCGGCGGTGAGCTCCGCCACCGAGTCATGGACGTCGTGGAGGCGACGATTTGTCTTGGAGATCCCCTTCGATTGCTCGTCCAGCTTGGTGAGAATCAATGCCAATTGATCCTCAACCTTCATCGTGACTTGGAGACACGTGCGGTGCTCGTGCGCCAGTTCGTCAATCCAGGATGCGAGTGCCGACCCGAAAAACCTCGGCTCGGACCTACGAATCTCGTGTAGTCGACACCGAAGTGGACCACGAAGTTCTGCCGACGGGGATTACAATCGCGATCAAGGCAAGGAATCGGAGGATCGAGAAGAACAGGGCAGATCGGGGTGGGAGGCGTGGGTGGATCGAACTGGAACTACTGATACCAGATGTTACGATAGTGGGTAACAAGGAATAACAGGATGATACTACGAATGACAGGATTCGATTTAGAACATGAATAGTGGCAAGTAAGAGGTAGCAGTGGTAATGGTTGCCGCCGGCCAACTCGAGCCGTAGCTCGCCGCCAATAACTCCGGCCAACAACCAAGACGAAGACAAGATTACTACGACATCTCCCTTTTAAGCGATACCAATACAGCGGTGTCTCACAACCCGCACAGAAACCCGACGCAGCGGGCCGAGTCACTTGCTCCAGTCTGGGCCGGCATATTTAGTATTGGGCCTCTTCTTCCTCTTGGATAGCTTCAGGCTGTCAACAACGGTGCGAACCGTGACACTATCATACACGTACTCGATGTTTACGAGTTAACAACTTTGGTATCGAGAAGCAACAGTATTATTTTTTAAAAGAGCTACACAAGTCCGATTTCTACCCTTTTTCTGCCGGTTTCCTTCAGTTAGAATTAGCTGCACTAAGATATATAAGTACTAAGACCGTCGGTAAAGCTCATCACTGCCAGTGCCATTATATAGGCATTGTTTGGTACAAGTCAGTTTTACCATTGATGCTGTTTTTTTTTTTTTGGAAAATAGCTTTACTTGGAGTTTTCTCGGTGAAGCTGAGCTATTTTGAAAAAACAGTTTCGTAAAACAGTTTCACAATAGCTTCATACATGGATAAGAAATGAAAATGAGGGAGAGAAAGAGCTATGAAAAGCTTTTTTTCAGCTTCACCTCTCTTCATTTCTTTGTTAGAACATACACAAATGAGCTTCATCTATAAAGATGTCTTGAAAAAAAGGGTGTTGCCAAAAAGACAGCTCATGAAACTGTTAGTGAAGCTATGCCAAATAGGATTGATCGACATGACGGACGAACAAGGAAGATTTCTTCTCTCTTTTGAAAAAAAATGAAGATTTCAGAAGAACGCAAGAGCGCACGAGACACAAAGAGATGAATCTCATTCTTTCATTATTATTTCTCCGAGATCATTACACTATCTTCGGTCGCTTTTCGGATGACGGCCCTGTTCTGCTGGTCATGTTTCGGCTTGTTTCAGCTTATTCTCTCTCACAGAACACTATTGAATCAGCCGAAACCAGCCGGCTTTTCCACCAGCCGAACCAGCCCGACGTTGAAGAAAAACAAACTCAGGGGGTGTCTAGATGCAAAAAAAATTTGGAATCTGGTTACTGTAACATTTTCGTTTGTATTTAG
Source organism: Saccharum hybrid cultivar R570 (assembly GCA_038087645.1). NCBI lineage: Eukaryota > Viridiplantae > Streptophyta > Magnoliopsida > Poales > Poaceae > Saccharum > Saccharum hybrid cultivar. The sequence continues at coordinate 39,442,786 of JAQSUU010000637.1, read as the reverse complement.
CAATTAGTGTCTAATCATGGACTAATTTGGCTCAAAAGATTTGTCTTGTGATTTACAACCAAACTAAGCAATTAGTTATTTTTTTATCTATATTTAATGTTCCATGCATGTGTCCAAAAATTCGATGTGATAGAAAGAGAGTGTAAAAATTTGGAATTTTGGTGTATCTAAACAAGGCCTCAGTTAAATGTGCGTGCTACGTAGATCTGACAACATGTCTGAGTTACGAGACACAGACAAGCTGAAGTACTCCCACCATCCGGGAAAAGATATAATTATGAGATCTGTGCCGATCAAACTGGCATAAATTTGATCATATTTATACTAAATAGTATTAACATTTATGTTTCTAAATAAATTTATTATGAAAATATATTCCATAACTATTCTAACAATACTTATTTTGTATTATAAATATTGATATTTTTTATAGAAATTTAGTCAAAATTTAAATTGTTTGACTTTTTGAAAAACGAGAATTGTATTTTTTTAGGAGAGAGTACGTCCAGTCCACCAACAGACAAAGGACTGATTGTTCGGAAAAAAACAACTGACTAGGACTGTTACTTTAATCATATCTCTGATAAAAATATCTCTCTTGCCTATCACGCGGCACGACGACGCCTATGCCTGAAACCCTCACGACAATGCAAGGCCGCTGCTCTTCGGCTGTGTCAGGGGTTAACTAATTGATTGCAATGGAATACACTAATTAGCGAGACAAATCTATTAATTAATTAATCTATAATTAGCAAATGGTTTACTGTAGCACCACAGTGTTAAATCATGGTCTAATTAGATTTAATAGATTCGTCTCGTAAATTAGCCTCAATCTGTGTTATTAGTTTTGTACGCCTAATTGGTATCAAAGATTCGATGTGATTGGGCTAAACTTTTGATAGGGCTAAACTTTTTGCAAAGTATCAATGCTATAATGCTTATAAGTAGCACAGTGCATCTTCAGTTCTTCACCCCCAAGCTAGATCATACATTCCGACGCATTCCCAGGCAACTACAGATTAATTGATGCCATCTCCTCCTTCTCCAATAGCAATGGAGCTGTCATCACCAGTAGTCGTCACCTCCCTTGTCATGGTGCTCGCCATCGTGATCCTCCGCAGTCTGAAAGGCAAGTCGTCCCGTCGTGTCTATCGCCTCCCGCCGGGTCCGAGACCATGGCCTGTGATCGGCAACTTCAACCTGATCAGCGCACTCCCGCACCGCTCCATCCACGAGCTCTCCAAGAAGCACGGCGAGCTCATGCACCTCCGCTTCGGCTCCTACTCCGTCGTCGTCGCCTCGTCGGCCGAGACGGCCAAGCTGTTCCTCAAGACCCACGACCTGCTCTTCCTGGACCGCCCCAAGACGGCCGCGGGCAAGCACACCACCTACGACTACGCCGACATCACGTGGTCGCCCTACGGCGCGTACTGGCGCCACGCACGCCGCATCTGCGCCACCCAGCTGTGCAGCCCCGGCCGCCTCGCGTCGTTCGAGCATATCCGCACCGAGGAGGTGCGCTCGCTGGTGCGCGGCCTCTTCGCGGCGTCGGCGTCGGGTCGCGCCGTGCGCCTCGGCAAGGACCACCTGTCCACGTTCACCATGAACGTGATCACGCGGATGGTGCTGGGCAAGCGCCTCTTCGACGTCGACGGCGGGGAGAACGCGGCGGCGGAGGGGCCGGTGTCGTCGCTGCCGGAGTTCATGTGGATGATGGACGAGCTAATGCTGCTCAACGGCGTGCTCCACATCGGCGACTGGGTCCCATGGCTGGACTGGCTGGACCTGCAAGGGTACGTACGGAGGATGAAGAGGATCGCGGAGAGGTTCGACGCTTTCTTAGAGCACGTCCTCGACGCGCACAGCCAGAGCCAGCAGCGGCGCCGGCGCGACGGCGGCGAGAGCTTCGTGGCGCGGGACATGGTGGACGTGCTGATGCAGCTCGCGGATGACCCCACCTTCGAGGTCCAGATCGGCCGCGTGGGTGTGAAGGCGTTCACGCAGGACCTCATAGTCGGCGGCACGGAACCCGTGTCAGCCACCGTGGAGTGGGCCATGTCGGAGCTCCTGAGGAAGCCGTCTGTCTTCGCCATGGCCGCCGAGGAACTGGACCGAGTCGTCGGCCGCGGCCGTTGGGTGACCGAGAAGGACGTAGCTCATCTCCCCTACCTCCAAGCTGTTGTCAAGGAAACCATGCGCGTGCTCCTTGATCTGGGGAGTGGCAATGATGCTGTTTTTTGCCACGGCCACCTCAACATCATTGCCGCTCCTCCACGTGGTGAGCGGCAAAGTTGAAATGCCGCTCCCTCACGTGGGGAGCGGCCAAAAGTGTTAGATATAAAAAAACTTTCGGTGCTAAAATTAAAAATAGTTTTTAAAAAGTGTTAAAAATAAAAAAAATTCTCCACGGTGCATGTCCAGCCACTCTGCCACCGCCTAGACACCGAGCGAGCGGGCCACCTCCGCGCGAGCTCTGCGCCGTTGGGTGACGTAGACGCGAGCTCCACCCTGACACTGAGTGGGCACGCCACCTCGGCACGAGCTCCACGCCATGTCCGCCCCGACGCAGCCACGCCGCCTCCGCGCGAGCTTTTCGTGGCCGTCGCGCACGCCAACCCACCTTGGGGGCAAATCAGGCCACCACCAAGATCTGGCCCACCTCTCTGTCGCCGGAGCCGGGCGAAGCTACCCTTTTGCAGCTCCCACCCTCTCCCTCCTCTTGTCTCAGTGCATTTTCCACGACTTCGAGCGTGTAGAGGAGCCGTTTGGTCGCGTTTGGTAGTCGGAGCTGAAAAACGACTCTGGGAGCTGCCTCAGGAGCCATACAAAATGGCCACAAGAGCAGCCGACTGGCCCTGAAGCCTAACATGATCATTTGATTGGTTACTTTTTCAAGTAGAACCCGCATATGTGCGCAAGCTTTTGGTAGTAGGGGGCCAGCTCTGATCGCTCAGCTCACTGACTCGTTCCACTTGGGTCGGCTTTGAGCCGCTCAACCATGGAGCCAACCTGAAGGGCAATCTCTCTTTGTCTTCCCTTTCCTTATCCCCTCCCCTTTCCCCTGTCGGGCTCTCAAGCACCATCGGTATGTCAGACCACTATCGCTACACGCTAGTGGCCTGCTCTCTCTCCTCCGATATCCCTATCATATATCCCTCTCTCTTATTGCCACAACTGACGTCACCCGGTCAAACTCCATCGGTCCTGTTGGGACCAAGGGTCCTAAAGAGTGGAGAGTAGAAGGTTCATCGGTGAAGGCCGGCAAGAGAAGGTCTCCTGATGAAGGCTGGCAGGAGAAGATCTCCCGATGAAGGCTGATAGGAGAAGGTCTCCTGAAGAAGGTTCGGTGAATGTTCCAAGCAAAGGCTTTGTGGAGAAGGCTCCACGGAGAAGCTCCACGACCGAGCCTCCTTGGAGAAGGCTCTGCAGAGAAGGCTCCAAACACACGAGGAGGAGAGAACTTGGTGGAGAATAGAGGGGACACATTAAAATTTGAAAGCACACAAGTGAGTGAGGGGTCGAGTCCCTTGACCTCATGCTCTTGGCACTATCTATAGGCAACGACGACTGACATGTCGCCCCTTGGTAGGGGAGGATTTCATAAGCTACTACACTAGCTCCTATTGGGCCTCTTCTAGGGGGAGAATTGGCCCATATATCATATGGGATCCCCCAACAGTAGGCCCTCAGTTACTAGGTTATTGCCGGTACTACATGACCTAGTATATGCTTATACAAGAAGAGGCTCAATACAACTATGCGTGCATGCCTTGCTAAAAACTCCATTGCCTTTTGTAACCTATGCGTGCGTGCCTTGCTAAAAACTCCATCCCAAAAATCCTATGGGAAAAAGGGCATGGAGAAAAGAGCACGCACACGACTCTAGCCTATACATGTGCTAACTCCTAAGGCTTTAGCTCCAAGTGCCTTGATGTTGATGTTCCCGATAGTCTTCTTTGGGGTTTCAACTCCTTGTACCACTTCCATGACATGGTTCATTGGCTTCGCTCGGCACGTAGGTCTTCACCTCCGGGGCCTTCTCCTCTAGTGTCTTCTCCGCGTGCATGCCTTCGTCTCTGAAGCCTTGATCTCCGGTATATTCTCACCATGCAAGCCTTGCTTCTCACGCCTCGCGCCGAACCTGCTCCGTGTCTCGCGCCCCTGCTCCTTGCACCTCGAGTCGGACCCGCCTCGCGCCTCGTGCCGCACACCCCGCCCATGCCTTGCGTCGCGTGCCATTCACTCCTCGCGCTCGCGCCCCCGTTCGTGCCTCGCATCACGCGCTGCCCGCGCCTCGCGCTACGCTCCCCCGCACCGCGTCAACGAGCTCCATTGGGTGGTAATAAGCAGATGAGCACATGTTTGCAACCATATGTTTCATACATTTCAGATGTATGTTGTATATGTTTTATCTGGATGTTGCAAAAGTAGATCTGGTGTTGCATATGTTGCAATGGCTATACATATATGTTGCAAGTGTATGTTTCAAATGTTTCAGCTGTTTCAAACGTATATTGCAAGTGTTTTATCTGGATATTGCATATGTTGCAATGGCTATACACATAAGTTGCAAGTGTATGTTCCAAATGTTTCAGCTATTTCAGAAATATGTTGCAAGTATTTTATCTGGATGTTGCAATTGCAATGGCTAATGCACATTTGTTGCGAGCGCATGTTCCTAATATTTAAGTTGTTTTAAAAATATGTTACAAGTGTTTTATCTGGATGTTGCAATTGCAGTGGCTATGCACATTTGTTGGAAGCGTATGTTCCAAATGTTTCACTTGTTTCAGACGTATGTTGCGGGAGTGCTTCATGTTGCAAGTGTTTTCATTAGCAGACAGCATGCGAAGCAGCAGCAGGCGGGCATGCGTAGGCGCGCAGCAGCAGACGCAGCGCATGCTGGCACGTGCAGCCCAGTAGCGGTGCACAGAAGCATGAGGCGCATGGGAGCGCGTGCAGCCCAACAGCAGCATGCGTAGGCATGTAGTAGCATCTTGCGCATGCGAGCACGTGTAGCAGGAGCAACATCGTAGGCGCGCAGCAGCATCATACACATGCAAATGCGTGCAACTGACGGGGCATGTAGCAGCAGCATGTGTAGGCGGAGCTGGCAGGCAGATGCGAGCGTCCGGACGGGAGCTGGTGTCCAGACGTCCGGGCGCTAGCCATGCCCATCCCAAAACTAAAACATGAGACCCATAAGGTCCGCTCCTAATCACTGCGATGCATGGTGCTTAAGCATCCAATCCACTACACCAACTGACTGAGCTGCGGGAGTCGAGCGCTATACAAAACTATTATATTAGATTCCGTGAAAAAAATCAAGGATCCAAATCTCCGGCTATAACTGCTATTAGCTCTGGTTATAGCTGTTTGAGGAGAATTTAACTATTTTTTTATATGTACAATTTAACTGTTAGAAATCGTTTTAGCCCGTTAGAGCCGGCTATTTGCTGTTTCTAGAGGTAGATCGTTAAATGCCTTAGCCTGTCATTCAAAACACTGAAAAAATAGAGTTGGGGCATGTTGCACTACTGCACAAAAACTTTTGCGAGGCATTTCCAAAACAGGCTCCGAGGCGGTTGGGCTGGTTACCCGCCTCGGTTATTCGTGGTAGGGCAGCCGGCCCAGCAACCGTCTAGGTTAATACTTAACCGAGGTGGGCAACGTAAGAGAACTGCCTCGGTTAATGGTTATTAACCGAGGCGGTCGTTCTAACGCAACCGCCTCCGTTAATACATTAACCGAGGCAGGCAGCATAACAGAACCGCCTCGGTTAATGCCTATTAACCAAGGCGATTATTCTAACGCAATCGCCTCCGTTAATACATTAACCGAGACGGGCAACATAAAAGAACTGCCTCGATTAATGCCTATTAGCCAAAGCGGTCGTTCTAACGCAACCGCCTAACCGAGGCGGTCGTCTATAAGGCCTGCCTCTGAAAAGGCTGAGGCCCAACAAGCCTAGGTGGGCCCGATAGCCGTCTACGATATAAATACACGGAGTGTCGGCGTTCAGTCCCGTGGAGGTCCTAAGCCGACGAGTGAGTGCTGTGTGTCCCTAATCTGGATGGTGATGCAAGGAGGATACACGGGGATTTATCCTGATTCGGGCAAAGGAAGGCCCTACGTCCAGCGAGGGGGAGGAGTATTGTATTTCCTTGCACCGAAGTGCTTGCGTAGGGGTTACAAGCTGTGAGAGAGGGAACCGAGCCCAAGTCTCAAAGGAAAAATAAGAGTACACGGAGGATTGCTTGAGATGTTGATCTGTGGGTGGTGAGCCTTTGCTTGCTAGCATTTGGCTTCTGGCTTGTGTCTTGCTTTGTTCATTCGTTCTCTTGGTGCTTGCTTTCGTAGAGCCCTGGCCTGCCCTTTTATAGGGTAAGAGGAGGCCGGGACGCCGAGGGTGCTCTGAGGTGAAGTTTTGTCGATCCCTGTAGAGGTGGCTGTAGCGTCGTGCCCCAGGAATGGCCGGCCATCCTTGGACACCATGGTGACGTCGGGGAGGAGACGGTGAAAAGACCCTGAGTCATGTGCCACGTCGGCCTTTCCTCCCTGCTGACCGGCGCTGGGTCGAGGCCAGGTCGAGGACGGGCGGATAAGGCCGAATCCCCGAGATCGTAGGGTACGGACCTTGTCGTATCCTCCCTCGAGGGTGATCAGTGACAGAACAGTGTGCGGTAATGTGTGTATAGTGACAGGTTTTCACCTCCCACCCTGGGATGGGCAGTAAAAAGTGAGAACTGACACCAGCACTGCTCCCACGTTGGTCACGGCTATAGCCATGACGGTAGGAGGTAGTAGGTAATTACATTGAATGTTCTGACTTTTGTCTCAGAGCAGGTGAATAGAGTGGGTCGAGTGATCCGACCTGGGGTCGTGCGAGTCAGAGATTTGCCGATAGCTGAACGAGCCTCGTGCGAGTCGGAACGCGGTCGAGGTGCTTTATCGAACGGGCCTCGTACGAGCCGGGACGCGGTCGAGGCGTCCTGTCGAGGGTGCTTCGTACGAGTCAGAGTCGGAACGCGGTCGAGGCGTCCCGTCGAGCCGGCCTCGTGCGAGTCGGAGGTGTATCGTCCGCTGTTTTTGGCTTTGCTGTGTTTGCGGATAGCGTTTCATTCTTTTTTATCGTTGATTGCGGGTACCCCTATTCTGTAGGTACCGACACGGAGTTAGGTTTTCATTTACTCATTTCTCTTCCTCTCCCTCTCCCTCCTCAGCCGATAGAGCGGCGCGCTCCTCCGCGCCCTTCCCTCTCTCCCGCGAGCCCCTCCTCCTCCCCATGGAGTGGCGCACCCCCGGTGCGTCGATCTCCCCCGCGCCCCTCCCTCTCTCTCCCCCAAGATCTTCCCTCTCTCCCCCACACGGCGGTGCACGGGACCACGGCCTCCAGCGGCGCGTAGGCCCGCAGCGGCAGTGTGCGACCACAACAGTGGTGCAGGACCATAGTGGCGGCGTGCCCTCTAGCGGATCCGTCAGCGGCGGATGTGGCCCCTCTAGATGTGGCTAGATCCTGCGGCAGGAGGCCGGATCCGGCGTCGTGCGGCAAGATCCCGCGTCGTGCGGCCGGATCCCGACGGCGGGAGGCTGGATTCGGCGTCGTGCGGCCGGATCCCAGCGGCGGGAGGCTGGATCCGGTGGCCGTGGCGCACGAGGCGACCCCCCGGCGGCGGATCTACGATGGCCGCGCCCCCTAGCGGATCTAGGGCGGCGGATCTCGGTGGCCGCGCCTCTCCTCTGAGCATGCCACGGTGAACCCTCCCTCTCCTCTGAGCGCGGTGGCCATGGTGGCGCATGGGCCCAGGCGCAGCCTCCCTCTCCTCCGAGCGCGGCGCGGCGTCCCTCTCCTCCGAGCTCCCGGCGTGGATTTGGCCTCCAACCGGCCACCGGCGGTGGATCCGGCCGCCGAAGGTGGTGGGGGCGCAGATCCGGTCACTAGCAGTAGCGGATCTGGCCACCTGCGGCTGCAGGTGCATGGATCCGGCCACTGGCGGCTGCAACGGCGTGGATCTGGCCACGACCAGCGGCAACGCGCGGGACTGGACTCGGTGGGCTTTTTTTTTATTTCCTAAAATTATTTACGGAGGTGGGCTACTTAACTCAACTGCCTCCGTTAAACGATTAACCGAGGCGGTTGCCTTATGCCGTTCGTCTCGGTTAAACGATTAACTAAATCCACGATTAACCGTGACCTTTGGACCGAGACGGTTGGCTTGCCCGCCTCGGTTAAGCCATTTCGCCCGCCTCGGTTAAGTTTCCAGTAGTAGTGTTGGAGATGGTCTTATGAATGCACGTTATTTCTTGCATTGCAGCTTAGAAAACAGCAACACACGTGTACAGAAATTACAACCATCGTATATATCTCGACACCAACATGTTGCAACTTGCAACATGCGTCAATATAATCTACCTGGAAACCCCATCATGCGTAGAGTTCAGCAGGGAGCCTAGGCTAGACGACAAACTCGAGCGGGAACTTGCGCGTGGTCGATAGTCCGAAGACTTCGTCCATGCTCAGATCCTCCTTCGCCACACCCTCCGGCAGCTTCCACGCAAACCCGTGGAGTAAGTTAGCCAAGCTCAGCTGTATCTCCTTGAGCCCAAGGTTGTAACCGGGACACATCCGCCGACCGGACCCGAACGGCAGCAGCTCGAAATCCTGCCCTTTCACGTCGATCTTGCTCCCGACGAACCTCTCCGGCCTGAACTCCTCCGGCGCGTCCCACAGAGCCGGGTCCCTGCCGATAGTCCACACGTTGATAAGAACGCATGTGCCTTTGGGAATGTCGTAGCCGGCAATGGAAGCGTCCTCACGGGTAACGCGCGGAATGAGGAGCGGCACGATGGGATGCAACCGCATGGTTTCCTTTACACAATGGCCTCGAGGTAGGGGAGATGGGCTATGTCCTTCTCCGTGACCCAGCGACCGTGGCCGACGACACTGTCGAGCTCCTCGGTGGCCATGGCGAAGATGGAGGGCTTCCTAAGCAGCTCCGAGATGGCCCACTCCACGGAGACGGCCGTGCTTTCAGAGCCACCAACTATGAGGTCCTGGGTGAACGCCTTCACACATACGCGGCCGATCTGGACCTCGAAGTTGGAGTCATCTGCGAGCTGCATCAGCACGTCCACCATGTCCCGCGCCACGAAGCTCTCGCCCTCTCGCCGCCGACGCTCGCCGTGCTCGTCGAGGATGTAGTCTATGAACTCGCTGAACCTCTTCCCGATCCTCTTCATTCGCCGCACATACCCCTGCAGGTCGAGCCAGTCCAGCCACGGAATCCAGTCGCCGATGTTGAGCACACCGTTCATCAGCAGCAGCTCGTCCATCATCCACTTGAAGTCGGCCAGCGACGACACCGGCCCCTCCGCCACGTTCTCCTTCTCCCCGCCGTCGAAGAGCCGCTTGCCCAGCACCATCCGCGTGATCACGTTCATGCTGAGCGTGGACAGGTGGTCCTTGTTGAGCCGCACCGCACGACCCGACGCCGACGCCGCGAAGAGGCCGCGCACGAGCGAGCGCACCTCGTCGGTGCGGTATGCTCGAACGACGCGAGGCGGCTGGGGCTGAACAGCTGGGTGGCGCAGATGCGGCGTGCGTGGCGCCAGTACGCGCCGTAGGGTGACCACGTGATGTCGGCGTAGTTGTACGTGGTGTGCTTGCCGGCGGCCGTTCTGGGGCGGTCCAGGAAGAGCAGGTCATGGGTCTTGAGGAACAGCTTGGCCATCTCGGCCGACGAGGCGACGACGACGGAGTAGGAGCCGAAGCGGAGGTGCATGAGCTCGCCGTACTTCTTGGAGAGCTCGTGGATGGAGCGGTGCGGGAGCGCGCCGATCAGGTTGAAGTTGCCGATCACAGGCCATGGCCTCGGACCCGGCGGGAGGCGATAAACATGGCGGGATGTGCCTTTTAGCCTGCGGCGGAGGATCACGATGGCGAGCACCATGGCAAGGGAGGTGACCAACAGTGGTGATAGCTCCATTGGTGGTAAATGTGTTGCAAGCCAACGCATGGGAATGTGAATTGAAGTTTGGGGGTGAACATTTTGCGCTACTTATAGAGCATTAGGATTGATACTGCTTAACTGTGCAAAATTGGGCATCGGTTGTTGAGGGTTTTCAGCCGTATGATTGGCAACATAGTATTAGTGTTAGTGAGTTGGTGTACTTGGCCCCTCGTCTTGTCTCGAATGGGGCCGTATTTATCTTGGACTTTAGCACACACTGATGGACAGCCTAATTATTTGTACAGAAGTACAGTCTTGTGTTGTGTATAGTTCCTACAAAAAAAGGTATTTGTCCCGGATCTCGATCCTTGAGTTGTTAACTCGTAAACGTCGAGTACGTGTATGACAGCTCTTTTCCATGACGCAGAGTCGTTTTTGCTTCGGAGTACTCACTCACCTGGGGCCTAGGGGTACTACTACAGTTACTCCCTCCATCTCAAATTATACTAAAAATCTTGAAGAGTCAAAGAATTTTAAGTTTGACTAAATTTATATGATAAGATAATAATATTTATGACACTAATTAAGTATCATTAGATTCTTTATTAATTATATTTTCATAGTATACCTATTTGATGTTATAAATTTTTATAATTTTCTCTATAATTTTGGTTAAACTTAAGATGCTTTGACTCTACCAGATTCTTGAAATGTATTATAATTTGAAATGGAGGAAGTATTATTTAGCACGACGGATGATGACTGGAACCTACTACAGTACTACTCTTAATCTCACTTATTTAGCTGGATTAGAAACAGTCAAGGGGGAGCAGCTCTGCAGTAGGTGATGGATGTGAACGGATCGGAGCGTGCCGTAACTCGTAAGCAGAAGACACTGTGCATCAGTGCATAAGGGCCTGTTTGGTTTACAGGAGTTAAAGTTTAACTCCCATCATATCAATGTTCCCTCAAATATATGGAGTACTGAATGTAGACTAATTACATGTATGTCCGCACAGATTAGGAGTAATTTACGAGACGAATCTATTAAGCCTAATTAGTCCAAGATTGAAAACTTTTTGTCAAATAAGACGAAAGTGCTACAGTGTTTGTTAAACTTTAACTCCTCAAACCAAACACCCCCTAACCCATAGTGTCCGCGAAGTAATTCTGCTCAGTATCTGCCTTCGAATGAACCGGTTAGTGTTCGCAATTCAACTACGGAGGCACTAGCGCCTGGATGTCGCCTGACACCAACAGCGTGTTCGGACGCAGCTCAGCCAACCGAACCATAGGCTAGCATCACGGCCCACCAACAGGACCGTCCCATCTCAGCATCTCACTAACAGAAAACTGAAGGGACCGAAGCGCTAACTGCCCGCGTAACAAAAGGGGAGAGCGTGCGCTCGTGTCCGCGCTGCCATCCCCTGACGCGCCCCCTTCACCGGCCCTCGCCGCGCCCCCTCCGTAGTCTGAGAAAAATGCAAGGTAGTAGAAGGTAAAAAGGAGACACCAAGTCAAGGCAACAGAAGGCGAGGAGCAAGATGCAACACCTGATTTACTTTTGAAACATCCGGATACAATACTTGCAACATATGTCTGAAGATAGAATGAAGCGCTTTAAACATGCATCTGAAACACTTACAAAAAAACATATGAAACACTTGAAAACCATTGCAACATCCAAATAAAAACATTTTCAACATATGTGTAAAACATATGCAACATCCAAATAAACACACTTCCAACATACGTATGAAGCACTTTTAACAGACGTTGCAACATACGTGTACAACCATTGCAACATATGGAACATCCCGATCTACTTTTGCAACATCTATATGAAACACTTGTAATATACCTCAAAAACATCTGAAACAACACTTGTAATATACCTCAAAAACATCTGAAACACTTGAAACATACGCTTCCAACATGCGCTTTCAGCGCAATATCACTTTGCTGCTAGGACAAATGGAACTTTTCGTTGTGGACCTCAACGTCGAGCTCGATGCCACAGAATGCGCAAAGGTCACCGGTTTGGAGCTCGGCGGCGACACAGACCTCGGCAGTGGCGGCGGTTGGCGGATGGAGCGCGATCGCGACGGGAGGCATGAGTCCGAGCAGGGGGTGCGCGGCGTGGGAGGAGTCTGTCCCGCGGGCGAGGCGGCGCTGGCGAGCGGCAGTGGCAGAGTCCGTCTCGCGAGCGAGGGCGGCGCGGGTGAAGTATGTCCCACGAGCGAAGGCGCGCAGCGCAGAGCGGGCGGACGACATGGGCTGGATCCATGAATGAGTGGATGAGGATGAGCCATGTCCCATGGCATATCATTATCGATTCAACTATGGTACCAAAGCCCAAAGGCTCGAATAATTCGAGTGAGCATCTCCACATGGTGATCACCAATATCTCCCCATCTCCCCTCAAATAAAGTGGGAGTTGTATCTCCCCCAATAGTCGGGGTCCACCTCCAACTGTCACTTCTCTCTCCTGTGACGCTCGTCGGAGATGACTTGGTGGATGGTGGAAGACGTATTCACGAAAAGCTTTGCTCTGGCGGCCATGGTCATCGTGGACCCGAGGTAGAAGAAGGTAGGCCCCAATAGAATAATATTGATGATCACAATACTGTTTTTTCAGATTATTGGGGGAGATGAAATAGTGGTAAGCTGTTGAAGATGCTCTAAGATCCTAGCGAGTAGCGAGGCGCCGAGGGCACCCAAACATCTGGGCCGTGTTTACACCAGACCTGGGCGGCTGGGCCACAATCTGACCTCCGCATCACCGCACCATACTCACAACCACCAGAATGACAAGCAGCAGCAGAACATGAGGAAAGGAGTGGACAAGCACGACACACTTGGCTTCTGCCTTGCAGGTTCACTCTTTCCAGAAGCTCTCTGCACGATCGATGGCAAGAAGCGGTTGAATTTAATAACGTCAAACCTTATAAGATCCTACTATGCTCCCAGCATCCTGCGACAGTTTCAGGGTTTGCAAAAGCACCTCCAGTTTCAACATCAAGCCCAGCTGTTATTCTGTTTCAATGCACCAAATGTTCAACTTGTACCACAACACAGATACAGTATACTGTCTACACGATTGTAAAAGCAGAACCCTCATGGAACCACACTAAAAAGTCATCCAGTACTGTAGGAAGCATGTAGAATCTGAGAACCCATCCAGAATCATCTAAGGCCACTCAGGAGTTACTCAGTAGAGGGAATAAGGAACTTGAGGAAGGGTTCAGCCTTGGGAGCGATGGAACTCACGTCCTCAAATTTGGCCATTTCAAAGTCCTCGTACTGGAAGCCAGGGGCACAGGTGCAGCCAACAAGGGAGTAATGCAGCTCGGGGTCCCTCTTTCGAGATTTGACAAGAACGCTGCCATCAGATGCAAACGACTCGACGTCTAGTGTGGGGAAGGAGCCAAACCACACGTTCGGTGGCACGGTATACTGGGGGCGCTGGCCAGCCTCAAGGTGTGGACCAATGACAGTAAGGTCAATGTGACCATCGTCGTGAAGCTCAAAGACCTATGACAAACACAGACTAGCAGTATTAGATCAAGCATGCCAACTAGTTGCCTAATTGATTTATGCGTGGAATAGCAAGAAGGTAGCTCAATGATGTTGATCAAATAAATGATGCTAACCGTGAGAGGCTCTCCCTTGTAGAAGTGCCAGGTTTCAGCACAGGGAATGCGGTGGAGACGTGAAACACTACCTGCAGGAAGTAAGAAGTAGATTGCAGTGCTAACAGCACGGTCAACCTTGTCTGCAGCATACATTAAGGGGATATTAGAGACATAGATTTCATGTTCATATATGATATAGTGTACCATTCATTCATTGTCTAACATTGCACTCACAAATTCAATTTGATGGTATGCTGGGAATAGCTGATCTCCGTAGCAAAGACCCGCCTACCCAGTAATACCCTCAATTAATCATCAGCTACTTTTTAACACTAATTACTGTGAGCAAGAGGGCAGGCATCTACTAGAACAGATATTCCAATTTAACACAGGGGAAGCCTAATCCTATTTGTTGTCTAAACTCTAAATAATGAAAGCTAGTATCCATCTGAAATTGATGTACACAAAAGTTCTTCATCCTTGACAGAGCAGAAACAGAGAAGCAATAATGCAAAACGTTAGGTATTCTTAACATATATTTGCAGTGGTTTCAGATGGCCGCCGTACCATCCTGCTTTGGCTGATACAAACATCTCAATCACTGCATGTTCACTACAAATCCTACAAGTAGCAGAGGAAGCAGAATGCTACCATCTTCAGAGAGCAACTACTGACAAGGATTCATGTCACAGATTACAAGATTTTGTGCCAGATGTATGTGACATGAAAACAAAAAGGTGCTACTCCTAGTTTGTGGATCTAAGATAGCCACTATACCTAAGCAAGCATGCAAGGTCATTACCACGGACAGGGACCAAATTATTCATCTTTTCACACTCCACAAATCATGATAAAAAAAAATACGCTGCCAATTTGAGACTTCAATTCCAAAGGGACTTATTCAGTCCACTCTCGGTATGCAGTCAATAATTTTAGAGGTATCCAACCTGTGTATACTCATGTTATGTGGAAATTTAAAGTACCCCGTAGGGTCCATGAATTCATATGGCTTTTAACTAATAATAGGCTCTTGAAAAGAGATAATTTGACCATTAGGTGAAAAATGGATGATATGACTTGCCCGTTTTGTGCTGAGAATGAAACTATTAACCATCTGATTTGTAATTGTTGTGTGGCTAAGAGGATTTAGCATTACATTTCTCATTTCTGAGATAAGTGGTAAACAGGCAGGAAACTCACTTTGTGTCAGTAGCAAGGTGGTGGTTTGTCAGTCAGAAAAATGCTGTTTTGAACAACGTTTTGTGTAGCAACTATGTGGAACCTGTGGAAAGAGTGTAATTGGAGAGCTTTTGAGAACAAGAGCCTGTCTGTGTTGCAGGTGGCTGAGAAAACGAAAGAATGCCTAGTGCAGTACAAAAGGGCGTTCCAAACCATGGGGTAAAAAGTTCTGTGTTTTTCGGGGTTATCACTTTGTGCTTGTAGTGAGAGAGGCCGGGCGAGGGTGCCCTTGTTGTGGCAGTTCCCCATATTTTTGTGCATACACTTTCTTCTTCCTTAATTGGAAGGCAAACCACCTGCCGTTACCTTTCAAAAAAAGAAACTAAGAATTAACTAGTGCCCACGCATTCGGCTGATAAAATGGAGAACATAATGCAGAGAACAAGATTTCCCTCGGGTGGATGGTATAATTTCTGGTCTGGACAACAAAGAAAGGTCACAATTGGAAATAGCAGGCCCAAACTCAGCTGTAGCATTTTTTTCACGAACACGGCTATAACGCCGGTTTTTCATTAGGAGGAAAGGGACTCAGATGTAGCATCAATGTCATGGGACTCCAAAGCTAAGCTGTGACGAACTGACGATTGCAGGAGAAACAGGCAGTAGAACAAGGGGAGCTACACGAGCAGCAGAGGTGCATCAGTCAGATAGGGTGGCTTCAGTGGTAGGCTTCAGTTCTACCGAATTCGCAGTTTGTAGAACCGCACTAATCAGCCAGAAAGCGGTCAAGTGGTATCAAATACCCGAGCGCAAACCGAAGACGAGAGAAATCTCATCTCAATCCGGTCCGATCGCACACTATCCTGTGCAATAATACCTCATGCGTCGAGAAATTGAAGTACAACAAACGCTTTCCTGCGTGCAGTAATCAAACGATACGGGCGAGTCGCGGATATACGTACAGTGGGGCGGGAGCTGGGAGGTGGTGAGCGTGACGGAGCCGTCGCGGAACGTCTCGGCGTAGAAGCCGCCCTCCGGGTGCGGCTTCAGATCCAGCAGCGCCGCCACCTCCGTCGCCTTCATCTCCTCCGAGGCCATCTCCTCCGCCTCCTCGCGACCGCCTGCGTGTTTCTTCGGCGACGGACCCTCCTCACCCTAGATCCGGTCGACCGGCGTCGTGCCCTGCTCGCCGCGGACTTGTCGGACTTTCCGTGGAGGTTTGAATGATTGTCTCGTTGGGTTCCGAGCAGTGCAGCAAGTTCCGCTTCCGCCTGTGCGTGTTTGGCCCGGTTGGAACGTGGCGGGTGGCCTTCTGCCAACGGACGCTTGCATCACCTGCGACCAACGGCCAGATACAATTGATCACATCTTGCTGGGGTGTGCGTACAGCCACGAGGTCTGGGCGACCTGGATGGACAGACTTCACTTGCCCAATGTGGATGTTCGCCCGCAGCCGTTCATGGAGTGGTGGCTGTCCAATAGGAAGCGCGTCGACAAGCACTTCAGGCGCGGGTTTGACTCTATCGTGTTCTTGATCGGTTGGATGCTCTGGAAACAAAGGAACGCGAGGACCTTCGATGGCAGTATACGTACAGCGAGGGAGCTCGCCGTAGACATTCGCCTTGTCGCGGAGGACTGGCGAATGGCTGGATACAGGCAGCTCGGCATCCTCCTATCCACACGCTGAGCGCCGTTCCGCGGAGTTCTTAAATTTGGTTCAATCATGTAGTCCCCTGTGTTGTTCGGTGGGTGCGTGTGTTGGCCTTGGTAATCAGGATGTTACCAGGCTTGTTGTTTCACTTAAACTCTTTTTCTGCTTAATGAAATACGCGTCGTAAGGCGTCTCGGAAAAAAAAACGTGGCGGGTGGCGGCTGGGGTGGTGACTGGTGAGTCCGGGAGTGGTTGGTGACTCGGCGGTGACGACCAACATTTTCTTCCGCCGGTCAACTGGATTTGGCGTTGAAACTTGAAGTACTTTGCTCGTTAGAGCAACTACAAAAGCATATAGAATTTTTTTATTAAAAAAACATAAAGAAATTTAGATCTCTAATTGGCTCTCCAAACTATATAGACAGTCAAAATTAGTACGCGACAGATCTTCTAGATCAGGCTCATTATTTTATTTTTAAGTCGCCTTTAGGATGACCTTGCATGCATCCTCTCATGTCTGTTATGTGTGAGGTGCAATGATATAGTGAGGATCCATAGACGGTTACCGGAGCTAGGTGCATGCGGTGAAGAGGAGGCTTGGGAGGAGAGATCCTAGAATGTACGGCTCTCGTAGTGGCTTGTCGGTTAATTCCTTCACATTTAATGTCTACGATGCAGATTGATTTGTTGGTTTCGTATAAGTTTTTCTACATCTATCTATGTCTAGTCTTTCATTTTCCTTCGCATTTAATGTCTACATACGCCCTATAGAGTCCTTAGTATTCACGAATATCCTTAGCGCCAGTACTCTTCACAAGTCTTGAGGGCCAATATACCATGTTCACTATAGTGACTAAACCAATATGATTATCCATTGTAAAACACACGATATTTCGCAAGTATTTGTGTTCTCAATCACCAAAACCCTAGATCATCCAACTGGGCCCTAGATGCGTTGAAAGGGTCATAAGGCGTTGATATATATACATCTTGGGGATTAATAGTTGTACACATTCTCATAAACATAGTTAGTCCCTATTTTTCATGATTAATACACCAAAACCCAGATAAAAGTTGAGTTTTGATTACATTTTTGTGAGGTAATAGTGGACATCATAACTTATTTTTAAAAATACATTTATGAATTTTCATTATTATATTACACACAATTTTGTATTTCTAGTGTTCATTTAATATTAGATGGCCCAACCTGCCAAAATAATGATAAAAAATTATGATATATCTTTTTAACATAATTTATGGTGTCAACTATCACCACACAAAATTAAAAAATTGAAATCAATTTGAACATGGAGGAAAAAAAGTGAATCTTGCTAAGGGATAAATCGGGACAATAAAAATAGTTAGATGGAGTAAACTGATCAGATGTTAGTTTATAAGGTTATCTTGGATAGTTCCCAAAAAAAAGGTTATCTTGGATATATAAGCCAAACTTTGTGTAGCAATTTAGACCATTTTTATTTTATTTAAATTTATATAAAACAAAGAGGCACGTTAGTGGTTTTTTTTTTGGGTAAGTTGAGACATTTGTTTGACATCTTTCGATTTGATCCAATATCCATAAACTAGGATGTTCATTTTGGATGATAACTTGTTTTGCCCATCGCAGTAGTTGCAGGTCAAATATAGGGTATTGTTACGTATTTTGATGTGCCAAGTGGCGCCGCTAGGAAGAGCAACGTGTCTGCCTCGTACGCATGAGACAACAGCACGATCCGCACTCATGGACGCCGGGCTGAACCCGCTGATGGCTCCAGGTGTTGCGACCTGACACCGGTCTGAATCATTCGCCATTCCTCGAGTAGTCGAGTCCAACTTTTCGAGGCTGGCGGGGTTAGAGAAAAGGGTTACGAAAAGCCAAGGAAAACCCCGCCATTTTTCTCTCATTCACACGGGCGGGCATTACAGATTAGTTCGGCAGAAATGCCAGAAAATCCACCAATCATTGAGCAGAGCAAGCAAAGCAACACGGCAACGGGCGCCACATGATCACGATTGTAGCTCCGGAACAGTGAGCGGTCACGTTGTCTCCTGATTAATATACCAGTATTTTATTTTTAGAGAATATCCCCATTATCGGCGAATTATTCGGTAGTTAAGCTTGATTGAGTTTATTCAAATGGACTTACGTAACTATGTCTGATGCCAGAATTTTTCTAAAACTGAAGAAAGGTAAAAATAAGAGTACAAAGACTACGATTGTGTACTCGTGAACCATGTCTGATGGCAGATCAAACTGCTGCCGCTGTAGAAGTGAGAAGTATTCACAACGCATTACTTCTATGGCATGTAAATAAGTCCAAGGAGATTACATGTACTAAAACATTCTTTTATTTTAAAACAAACAAAAAAAACACAATGTTCTGCCCTCTCCAGGAAGGAATAATATCTAATTAGCAAACAGACTTGCCCTTTTCGAGCAATAACACAGACCTGTGCCTATGTTAATTGCAAGGTAAAAAGGAAAACGAGAGAACAAATAATTCAGACACCAAGCAGTTGTAACTCTACAGGACTACTGGATAGAAACCTCAAGTCCCAGCACTATGTTGTCAAAAAAAAAGTCTGTTTTATACCACGGCTGCTGCTGCTGCTGCTGCTGCTACTACTTGCTCTGTTGGTGCTACAGTAACATGTGAGAAGGCTACAGCCGAAGCAGCAGCACTTTTTAGCTCAAGCGAACAGGAATGCAACCGGAAGGGTTGGTCAAGTAGACAACTAGACACTGAGATTATAGCTATACAAAATTCGATATGCATACGAAAACTGCCAGGATACATGCTGCCTATATATATATATATGAATATGATGGCCAGTTCGAATCAAAATATATGATGGCAAAATCTTTCAGCTTACATTGTTATATTCTTCAAAAGATTACAAACATTATAGCTCAAAACGGCAATCAGCTGGTACTGCACCAAATTTTTGTTCCTGGCAGGTTACACATATAGCACAAAACACTTGACCTCCGATTCAATAGAGTTATTTATTACACCATAGGCAATGCTGGATCATGTGATTCCAGAACATATACAACAACAATATGGACAGGTTATTTTCAGTTGCACACAATAGTACATCAATGTATCAAAATTGTGCATGTATCAAGTGAAAACAAAATCAACATAAAGACAGGGGTGTTAATACATTTCACTAGTCCAATACCTGCACAAGGAAATGGAGAGTGCAATAGAGTAATTTCTTATACCTGATAACACCACATAACAAGCTAATACATATTAATGGCATGTGTTTTTTATCGCATACCTGTAGAAGGAAATGGAGAGTGCAATAGAGTAATTTCTTATATCTGATAACAACACAAGACAAACTAATACGGATTCATGGCATGCGGTTTTTATTTTTGAGAACAAGTATATATGTTTTTCAAACAAGAACCATGGCAAGCATGACATTTTAGACTAATTATTCTTCTTCTTATTTATTTCCTTATTAGTTCCATCTGATTTTCAGTCTCAAATAAGCACAGCTTTGACATCCACGACCCATCCTAAAAGAAAAGAAGGGGCAAAACAAAATGATTGGGACATAGAAGACCTCTCTTTTGTAGCTTTTTCTCAGTATTTTTTTTCTACTATAACTACTCAGGTCAGGACCACGGACATAACTAGTAAAAAGAGGCCTTCCAAAAGGACAACATCCTAAAGTGGTGTGTACGGGGAAAATAATCACACAATCGAAAATTTGAAACATTCCTTCCAAATAGCATCCATTTTCTAACTTACTGATCATCTAGTAAATCTTATGGAGGAATCAACAATGCCACTTTAGCGGTTCATCTTTATATTGGTTTCAACAGCTGAAAAGAACTGTGCCATGGAGAAGACTTGAAGTTTTCTTTTGAATTTGTAACAGCATGATATTATGATATTACAAAATCATGTGGTACATGAGAGTCATATAAATCTTTTTACACCTAATCCACAAAGCATAGACCCTTCGGATAATTGTTAACAATGAAAAGGGTAACAAAAGCTGGTGCAAAACAGGAATGCCATGAGTTCCAACTATCCAATGTTACTGAAAGAATTTCCTATATGGACATGCTACTTGCAAAATTTATATAATAATAGTGTACCAAATGAACAACTCTCTTACAGAGTAGGAACCACTGGGCCGATTGACAGCTTAAGAAAGACCCCAAAATGTATTAATATTTTCCTCTGATTGAAGATCACCAAATTTATACTCACATATATCTGGATTCAGGACAGCAGAAATCAAGCCCAGATGCCAGCACCAGCTTCCTTGTGAAGAATAAAAGAATAAATAGCAACATCAGCTAGTTGAATACCTGAGGTACAAGTCCTTCATCCATGTGATCTCCTCCTGTTATGTGGGGAAGGAGGAACACCCTCAAAGAAATCACCCACAGCTATCTCAAGGTCCTCAACAGAGTACTTAATGTACAGCTCTGGATGCTTCCCATTCTCTATATGATGTCGAAACCTGCCAAGGAATGACCGGTATGCTGGCAGCAGCTTCTCAGCAATTGAGATCCTGAGCTCCTCCCTCAGTTGGTTGTCTGGCACACACCACCCCGACTGCACCCTATGTGCATCCTCAAATGCAGCATTGAAGGACTTGAACCGCTCCCGCAGCGCCGACTTGGATATCCCTGACGAAAAGCCACCACTTACATGGAGCCCCTCATCACGCAGACAATTCAAGATCTTCAACCATGAGGTGCGCTGGTAGTTTGTGGCCGCCACTGTGAACTTGCCAGTAAGCCGTTTCAAGTAATCATCACCGATCATGCCCCAGAGATCTGGTGAATCTTTCACCTTGTGCACAATGTAGTGTACATTGTTCATCATGAACAGATGCGAGAGAGCTGGATCCTTGTAGAGTGCCGCCTTGCCCTCCAGGTTGTGTTCAAGAACAACAATGATCCAGACAATGTGAGAGGCAAGTGGCAGCTGGTTCTCAAGCTCAGGGAGCTCGAGGTCGGCCAAGGACGGCGCGAGCTCATTGCCCTCAGCAGAAAGGCGAGCGCTAGCTGATGGACGCGATATGATGAGCTCGGAGAGCGTGACCTTGTAGTCGCAAATGAGGCTGCTATAGTTCATCACATACCGAGTGAGCGGGTGGATGGTACCGTCAGGCACCGCGGT
The DNA here is from genome assembly GCA_038087645.1 of Saccharum hybrid cultivar R570. NCBI lineage: Eukaryota > Viridiplantae > Streptophyta > Magnoliopsida > Poales > Poaceae > Saccharum > Saccharum hybrid cultivar. The sequence goes on along the minus strand of JAQSUU010000637.1, from coordinate 39,421,212 downwards.
CTTGGGCGGGTCGCGGAGCACGGCGTTCTCGAACTCGGAGAGTATCCCTCTGACGGCATCGGCGAGGCGCGACCGGATCTCAACGGCCTGCACGTATATGGACTCCGCGACCTTGGAGGCGGCGAAGATGTCGGAGACGTCGGGGAGGAGGTCCGAGAGCGCGTCGTGGAGGTCTATGATCTTGAAGAGCTTCTCAGGGGAGCGGCGGCCGATGCTGATGGCCTCGGCGAAGCCGAAGAGCTGCAGCGCGGCGCCCTTGACGGCCTCGGCGAAGGGGGTGTCGTGCGTGGCGGGCGCTGAGGCGGCGGAGATGGTGGCGCTGGAGATGGGAAGGTCGTGGAAGATGTGGAAGCAGAGGCGGCGCTCGCTGGCGAAGACGCCGCGGACGGCGGCGCGGGCGGCGCGGATCCACCGGCGGATCTTGGCCTCGAGCGCGTCCCACTCGAGGCGCTGGACGTCGCCGATGCTGAGGCGCTCGACGCCGAGCCGGCGCAGGGAGGCGTCGACAGCGGGCTTGCGGACAGAGGCGTACACCTGGGCGCACTCGCGGCCGTACCCGGCGGCGGCCATGCGGGACGCGATGGCGCGGAGGTCCGCAACGGCGTCGTCGGGCAGCAGGTCGATCTCGCGGATGCTCCGGAGCGAGCGGTAGGCGGTGCTGCGGCGGCCGATGGAGGAGGACACGGAATCGTCCTCGTCGGCGGCGGCGGCGGGGAGGTCGGCGGAGTTGGAGCGGTCGCTGTTGATGGAGAGCGAGCTGAGGTCGGCGAGCGCCTCGATCTCGAGGTCGAGGGCGCGCGACGACAGCACGTGGCGGAACTCGTCCTCGAGCCGCGCCATGGCGACCTGCAGGGCGCCGCTCCCCGCCGCCGAGGACGACGAGAGGCGGCGCGGGCTGCCGACGGCCGCGGGCGACGGCGGCGCGAGCCGGCGCAGGTCGTCGACGGCGCGGAGGAACCGGTCCGCCTCGGCCCGGTCCCCGCCGCCGTCGAACAGCATCGGCTCGTCCGCGCCGGCGCCCGCCGAGGCCGAGTCCCACCGCATCACCACCCGCTCCGCCGCCTCCAGCCCCGCGGCCGATCCGTCCATGGCTGGCAAGCTGGGTTGACTCCTCGCCTCCACGCTCCACCACCTCCTCTTCCTCTTCCTCGATCCGAAGCTGGCCTGGCTGGCTGGCTCTGCCGCGGCGGCGCGAATCCGGGAAGCCGCACGTGTGGGCGCGCGCGCGTGGGTGTGCGCGATGGCGCACGGGGCAGGGGCAGAGGTGGAAGTGATATAGAAGTGGAGGCGAGGCGAGCTGGCTCCACTCTGTGCTGCTGCTGCTCAGCTCAGCTCCGGTCGCGCGAGACACGCAAGCGCTTCGGTTCTGCGTGCTCGCGGTGATTGTGAACTTCTTTTTGTTTGGACTCGCGACGACCAGGGAGCGAGAGCCACGAGCCCACGACCTTTCCTTTTTTCTTTTCTTTTCTTTCTTTCTTTTTTGCAAAAACCTTACTTCTTTATATTATTTGTAGCAAAAAAAAGAGCCAATAGCTTATTTACTCATGCAAATAGTTTCCCAAAGTCTTCTCACAAAATGCTTCTAGAATTTTCTTTTACATAGAGCATTTTTTGAACAAATTTATAAACTTTTTCAAAAAAGAGATTTAAAACTCAAAATTGAAATCTAAGAAAAGTATTTTTTTTGAAAGAAAAATTAATAAAAAAATTACAAAAATTGTTAGACCATAATTCTAGAGTAAAAATAAAATAGAGCTTTATAGAGATTTTTTTTTGGTTCTAAAGACTTTCTTCGTCTAAGTATACTAACAAAATACAAGGGACTGTTTGGTAGAACTACCACTCCTGATTCTCTACAAGAAGTGATTCTATGGCTAAAAGTGATTCTATGTAGTTCTTCAGGATAAACACGCTCGCACACATGCACATATTGTGATGGTACAAAACCAAGCACCATATGAACAACTCGCTAGAGGAATTTAGCATGTATGCAATCAAATAAGCGGTCTTAAATAGTCTCTTGTTAACTGCAAAAGTAACATACTTAATTTACTTTTAATTCATTTTTTCTTAGCTAAATTATCTTTAGTTAAAATAACCTCTTAATTAAAAAAATAAATGAAAATCTTAATTTTTATAGGTATCTTAAAAATCCACATAGTTAGGAAGGACTAATATTTTGATTATCATAGGTTATGTATTACTAATCCACTTTGCTCTTTTGGCTAGCAAACTAAAGGCCATCTCAGGGCCTGTTTGGATGCACCAGCTAAGCTTTAGTTGGCTAAATTTAGCTGCTAGGCATCCAACCAGCTCAGCTAAAAGACCAACTAAACTTTAGCTAGGTTTAGCTATTTCAACCTAGATAAAGCCAGCTAAAATTTAGCTGAGTCTATTAGCTGGAACATCCAAACACCCCAGCTAAAGTTTAGCTGAAAATTTTTTAGCTGGTTAAAGTTTTACTTTATAACTTTAGCTACTAAACTTTAGTTGGGTGCATCCAAACATGCCCTCACTAGCCTATATTTCCTTTTATGTTGATGCTGATTCATAATGCTCAATTTTCCTTAGAACTCGTGGAGACCTAAAACAAGAGAGGATAAACATTAAAAGACTAGACAAAATAGAATTAATCAGCACTAATTTACTCCCGACTGAAAGCATCTTTCCTTTCCATCTAGGAGTACTAAGTAAATTTTCTATTCTTTCTTCTAGATGTTTTGGATAATGGTTGTTAAGTTTTCTAAAATGTATGGGAAGGACAAGGTATCGAATATGGAGTTTCATATTCGCTCCACAGCCCAATAAAAGCGAGTATTGGACCGTTGGTACTCAAACTCCTTTACTGTCTAAAGTAGAAAATGTTACTTTTGTAGAAATTTATTTTAAGACTCAATAGTTATTCAAATGTTAACTTCATATTTTTTTAGCTTGCTCAATATCATAGTCCATAAAAATAGTCATATCATCTGCAAATTGTAGGATAGACAATCCTTCTTCCACTACGTGAGGAATGACCCCTTTTAATTTGGCCACCTTCGTTAGCCCCGGTAATCATAGTAGCTAGCATATTCACAACTATATTAAATAGAACTGGGGATTAGGAATCACCTTGCCTAAGACCCTTCATTAATTTGTTTGCGCCTTAGCTCTTCATTAACCTTAATCCCATCACCTCTCTGAACAAAAGATTTCATATAATTACACCAAGTTTTGAGAAAACCTTTCATTTTAAATATTTGTTGCTAAAAAGCTCAACTTTAACTTTATCATAAGTTTTCTAATAATCAATCTCGCACATAAACCTATCAAACATTTCAAGGACGACAATTTTGATATAAAGTTTATTTTCATCCTAGTTAAAAGTTATGAATTATTTTTGAATGCAACTATTTATAAAGACGGTCATCTTAAGATGCCCGTCTCTGAAAATTGATTTTTGAGACAAACGCTTGTAACGACAGCCTCTGTTAATAGCGATTCTCAGAGGTGGACATCTTAATCTTAAGACATTCGCCTCTGAAAACCAATTTATAGATGCATGCGTCTTAAGGTGACCGCTTCTATTAATCGATATATAGAGACAGATGTTTTAAGATGGCCGCCTCTTTTAATTGATGATTTTCATAAGACGTCCACCTCTGTAAATGATTTTCAGAGGTGGGCATTTTCCCGGAGGCCACCTGATCATTTACGAAGGCGGTCCCTAGATGTGCTTGCCTCTGTTAATAATCAAAGAGGCTGTCTCCTAAAAATATTTTTATAGTAGTGACGTCTTTTAATCATTTTTCATAATATTATTGAACACAAGTTGTTCTAACTTATATGAGCACAAATCATGAGTTCAGATCACCTACAAAGGACATGGAGGGCGTAAAGATAGGATTGTTGTATCGGAGTTGGATTAGGTTTATTTACATGTGGAGGATGGCTTCAAGGTGATGAGTTTCTAGAAGAAGAAATTTTTGTTGTTTAGTATTACACTACGCGTCTACGCCAGAAAAGACTTTCACCACCGAACTATCATTGTGGTTATTTTAGAACTAACAGTAATAGAGCATCACTAATGGTTCGTGGTTTTAACCGGTAGTGATAGATGACCTATCCGTGTCAACTGATAGTGATAAGATGTGTATTATCACTGTCGGTTGAAACCGCGAACTGGCAGTGATGGGTTCACCTGTCACTGCCGGGTCGTGGCTTCAACCGGTAGTGATAAATTTTTTTCACAAAAAAATTCATAACTTATTCATATGAGATCGGATCAAGATAAACTTTATATTAAAATTGTAGAATTTAAAAAGATCTAAAACTTTGTAGTTGACAATTTTTTAATTTGAGATGGTTTACAGGTCTAAATATTTAATATAAGTTCTTGGATCAGATTTTATATGATTAAAATGTCGAACGAAGACAAAGTCGACATCAAAGTTGTACTATTTGACGAGATCTACAACTTTGCAGTTAACAACTTTTCATTTGAGATCATATGGGGTGTGAAATATATAATATAAGACTCAAAATTATATAGTTAAAAGAATAGCGTCAACTGTATAGTCACATGTATCACGTGACTTAGCTCTAGTTTGTGTGCTTGAGAGAATGACGTTGAGGTCTTGAGTTTGAATCATGTTGTGAGACAGTGTTAGATATATAGATATAATTATAAATACTTTTTATATACCTAGTTCAGCTTTAAAAAAATGACGTCTTAAAAAGTAAAATGTTTACTTGATGAAAGTATTGAGTTACATGTACTTATCAGTTTAACCTAAACTTAGGTTGATGGGAAAAAATGGATAATTCACTTTATATTTCAACGGAGAAGACCATTTCACTCTCACCGCATCATGCGTTAAACATTGGAGTAAATTTTAATTTCTACTACATCATACATCAGCAACGCCTTTGGATAGTAGCTGGGGGCAGAGACACACTGCTCTATGGATCTCATCTCAGACGTCACTCGGAGTGCCAGCGGCCAGCCATGCCACTCAGGACCAGGCCGGCAGCCGGCAGGCCCGATGCGATGAATCGAGGTGGTTTGGCCGGCCAAGGCTGGTTAGCGGCATAGTTTATTGGCGCGACAGTGAGATCGGCGTACGCCCGGGGCTGTCCTCGCGTTGTACTCTCGTGCTGCATGCTTGCATGGCTCCAGCGGTCCAGCCTGAGCCCGGGGGCCAAAGCAGCAGGCTGATGCGATCCTGCTGCTCGGAGCGCTTCTCGACTCGAGCACCACCGGCGCTCATCTGCTCGTGCACAGAACCTAGGCAGCATGGACAATGGTAAAAAGAAATGTTTAGGAGAGGGCTATCTGTTAGTAATTGTTAATTAACAGAGTGATTATCTCCGAGAGGTGATGCCGTCAATTATTCGCCACTGATCTTATCGCAGGGGGTTTGTTTAGTTTATCTGCATTCGCATGTGAGCTGACAACTCATCGAACTTCAGACTTTCAGAGTGAAGCCGGGTTCATCGCGTGTGATTTTCCAAAGCCGTGTCAGCTTCGTGTCGCTGTAAGAGCCGGTAAAATCTCGTTGCCCTGTTGGCTTGAACAACTTCAACAGCAGTACTTTTCTGTGAACGAATAATGTTTTTCTCTCATAACAAATTAGCATAAACTAAATTTCAGCGAAACGAACAGGAAGGCCCAGAGACGACGTTCAGAGACGAGCTAGCTAGGTCCTACCAAGATCATGGGCGACTGTACTAGTGTGCTCTGTAAAGGAACTGATCACTGAATGCATGCAAATCTGATCCCCTTCTCGCTCGCCGCCGGCCTTAATCCGTATGCATGCCTTGGAGCGAGTTATGGGCCTACGGAGGTACCACGCATGCTACTGTTCCCCTCGAAAAAGAAAATCCCTATACCACTGATATATCTAATCCCCAGCGCTTTTAATTTAAATTTAAAACGTTCTAGTACTAGCTACAGCGACGCACAGGATGGCAATCTCGGCAATGGCACCAAATTAGCACGCCGTCATCTCTGATGATCTAGACAATGTTTCCTTCTGTCTCAGATCAGTGATTCTCAAGCGTCCACGTACGCATCCGTCGGCAACGAGAGATGACAACCTGTGGCGGTCTCTCCTGAATTCCTAATCAATCGGCCGGTCTCTACAGAAAACGCCTGCAAGGCCGGGATTAGACTATCCGCACTCATGGACCTCTATATTCATCCTCTAAAAGGAATATTTTATTCTAGTCACCACAAAATATACAGTTTCCCGCATCCATCCATCCTCTATCATCCTCTATCCACTGTTGGGCTCACTTGTCACTTTGTCTAAATATATCCATGTGTCATCTTGTTTTGAAGTATTTATTGCAACGAATTTAATGGTGCAATCGAAATTTAATTTGATTTTATGGTTTGTGAGTTATAACATTTTTTTAGCTAGTTGAACAAGTAGGACCCGCCACTGCATACTCTCTCTCCTCTCTCTCGCGCGAGCTGCTGCCTCTCGCGCGGCCTCGAGCGTCGTCCGGTAAATGCCACCGTAGCCGCTTGATTTGCCGTCTGCGGGATGATAGCGTGTGTGTTAGAGTATGCCGCTGCAGCGATTTTTCTACGGCAAAGGCATTTGGCGTTTCTTTTACCGGCACCGGTGCGGGTAGTCTTATTCGTTGCTGAAACATGTCCGGGACACGACACCTCCGCCTGTCTTTCCGTTGTTTGACAAGAGGCATCTCTCTCCACAGTGTATTACGTGTCTTTGCGTGCTGTGCGGACAAATGGAGGCGCAGCGCAGAGGTAGACAGACCGGACGCTAGAGGGGCGGATCTACAGGGGGTCCCCCTACGGCTGGTGCAACAATGAAGGTACGGGGAGGGTGAGGGAGAAAAAGAGGTGGAGGAAAGAAGAAAAATGAACAGAGAAGAGGAAGAAGAAAAAATCAGCCCCCTTCAATCGCGCTCTTCATCCGCCAGCAACATGCTACTGATGATGACTGTTCCATGCTGTAGCGCTGGAGGTCAGACATTACTCTGTTTTTCTATTTTTCAGAGCATGCACTGCACCATTTCATTCGGGGTCGGGGCATAGACACAGCTAGCACGGTTCACCACCTAGCAAACAGCTCCTGGCGTCTAGGATTTTTTTGTGTTCCTGTTATCCGGTGTTTTTCATTCAGAGCTTATTGTACTGGATCATTCTTCAAGCGTTTAGACCTTTGTGTTGGTGGAGGAACCTTCACACATCAGGAGCTACTATGTGTTATCCAGTAAAACCATTTCCTTTGGAGATTGTATTCTACATAATTCATTGTAACTGACCAGGGAAGCGTACAAAATGCAGTTTGAGGGCCTGTTTATATAGAACTTATGGTCTTCCCTTAAAGTTTAGTCCCTATCACATCGGATATTTGGACATGGAGTATTAAATATAGAGTAAAAAAAACTAATTACACAGATTGCCACTAATTTGCGAGACCAATTTTTTAAACCTAATTAGTCCATGATTTGACAATGCAGTGCTACAGTAACAGTACCAATGACAGATTAATTAGGCTTAATAAATTCGTCTCGCGGATTACTGAAGACTTCTGTAATTTGTTTTATTATTATTATTCGAAAACTCCTATATGACATTCCGATGTGACACCCGATATGACACCTCTAAATTTTACTCCCTGGATTTAAATACCACATAAATACAATATAGAGGAAAGAAACAACCACAGGAAATAAGGTAGGCGTGTAGTAGCAAAACATATTTTTTTTTTGAAAAATATAGATATTTTCTACAACGTCGAGCGCCTTTGCTGAAATAGTCCATTTCCAATTTTCCATCATTCCGTTCTCAGTGGACAAAAAAGAATCGATATTAGTACTTCCTTTAAATTCTTACATTAGATGCTAGACACCCATGTGTAAAGAGGAAATCGATTTGGTTCGAGTAAAATATTTTTATGCCCCACCATCAAGGCATCAAGCCATAAAAAATGTTTTGATGATTTATGAGAATATATACCTAAGGAAGATCTTTTGGAGGGTGTTCTTCGTTTTTTCTTTTTTTTTATTAAAAAATTTGACAAGGTGATGCCCAAGGCGTGGATGGCGAGGGATGCATCCTACATGGTGATTTTTCTCATGCTCTTTAGTTTGCAGTGCAATGATGTCAGAAGCCTATCACACCGAAAGTAGCAAATTTCTCGATCGCACAGGCATCCAACTTGCATGATTATTTATTATCTTAATTTTTAACTAACAACAGAAACCCCCACATTGATTCTCAAACCTAGGAGATTACCATGTTGATTAGAGAACATGAACCCCAAAATACCATTATACCTATTCCTTTGTCGCCCACCCATTCCACTATTAAAAGAAAATGAAGTCATGAACGATCTTCATAGCACTCTAATGCATTTAATTTTTTTTCATAGTTGCAATTCAATTGTATTTTAGGTCAAATATAGTAGAAAAATAAGAAGTGTTTTGAAAGGACCGTCTAGAGGAGGGATGAATAGACATTTCTTTTTAACAACAAACAAAACTGCACAAGATCAGCAGGATGCAGTGTGCAACTCTATGGAATCTTTGCACAATATCGTGGAACTTCCGCACAACATGGAAGCTCGAAGCTGAATACACCTATAGAGTTTAAGCTCAAATTAAACTTCTGCGCTTACAAACACATACAACCAAGGAAATCGAATGGAAGAAAAATGTTGCAATTCAAAACACAAAAGACAAGAGGTTTGTTTCATCAAAGTTTGGGTTCCTACTTGAAAATATGTCTCCGTTAAGATGGTAGTGAGAAACTTACAAAGTTCATGCTCATGCCGGATCCTTCTTGACCTCTTTCCTTGTCTCGATTAGTTGATCTTTTCCCTCTAGGGCAAGATCACAACCCTCACAAACTTTCCCACAGCTCACTACAAGCACAAGAGCTCTCTAAGTGACGCCTAGAAAAGTGCTTCACGAAATGCTTCATGAAAGATTAACGAAGCCCGAAAAGTGCTAAGGTTTGACTTGCTCTCAATTGCTCTCTAACTCAAAATCTCTCAATCCAACACTTAAATATCACACTGATCACTCACTCTCACCAAGAGAGAGTTGGGAGAGCTCTCACAAAGGCTTTGGTATGTGTCTTTGATCACTAGAACATCAACTGCCAGGGGATGGGTATATATACCCACCAAAAACCTACCGTTGGAGCTCTAAAACTAGCTATTTGACTTGCAGAGTGCGGAACTTCCGCACTCGGGCACGTGATCCTCCGCACCGCAAAATGTCTGCGCAAATTTGCGGAACTTATGCAATTGTCCATAACAACACAAGGTCATCTCACGAACAACGCCATAACTTTTCACTCTGAACTCCAATTTCGATGATCTTAGAGGGCTATCATAACCAAAAACAAGCTTAGGATCAAGAAGTGCAAGTGCCGTGCTGTGTTTCTCTCATGTTAACAATCGGAGTTCGGTTAGTTTTGAGCACTGCTTGAGACTTGTCTATAACTATTCATGTTACACATCCTTCTTGATAGTACGATATACTTATATTCAAGATGAAAAAGGATATGTCTATTTCAACCACTTTAGTTTTTAGTGTCTTCATATGCCATTTCTTCTCAATATTTATCCATATAGTTTACAACTATATTTGTCTCATTATTCTTGAGCAAGTCCACCTTAAGCAGTGACTTGAACCATTTCAACACATGTGAGTTCTATTCATGTCTTTAAGTCACTTTCACTTATGGTTCAACAATGATTTGGTCCTCCACACAATATGACTCTTTATAGCTCGTCAATTCAATGGAAGTAGTCTCTTCTTTACTTTAGCCATGGTACTTCGGTTGCTAAGCCGTCGCTTGTCCTTCACCTTTGCTTAGAGCATCTCCAACAGGACCCCCCTACTTTACCCCATACTTCAGATTTAGGTAGCGGAGGCCAAAAAATCAACTCCAACAGGCCCCCCTACTAGACCCCCCACATTTGTTGGTCTCCTACTTTTCCTCCTCCACCCTCTACTTCTGTTGACCCCCTACTCTCCACAATGCAAAATCTGGATGAGAGAGATGACAAAAGAGCCACACACGTTATTGACTACTAAAACGAATTTGAGTAGTATGGTTTAGGTAGTATTGCTGGAGTTGGAAGTAAAATATGAGTAGTCTTAAAATAGGTGGCTTTCTAAATAAAGAAGTAGGGGTGTGTTTTAGGTAGTATTGCTGGAGATGCTCTTAGTCCTTCGAAGCTCTTTCCTTGCTATCTTCTCCCTATTGAGCCATCCTCAAGTCACATTATTTCTTAAACCAACATTAAGCATTCATTTGAAGTCCCATCAACATTATCTACATTCAAGTCATATTCCAAATATTGTCCATCACAATCACATGACTTTCTCATCTTCATTTGATCAAGTAATGTTCTGGTCGAGTAAATTTTTTTATACCCTCTCCTCATCAAGCCCTTGACAACTGGATGCTATTTTTAGAATATATACCTAAGGAATTGTTTTGGGAGACTTTTTTCCTCCATTTCTTTTGAATAATGTGACAATGAACGCCTATGGCGTCGACGGCGAGGGCACAAGCAACAAACAACGACTGTTCAGAATGTATATATATGCCTATCATTTTGGGGGATATTTTTCCGGTTCTTTTAAAATAATTTGACAAGTGAACACCCAAAAGATGCAAATCTCTAGACTGCACGGGCAACCAGTTTAAACAACTCTATGATGTCAACTTGTGCTGCTTATAATAGAACACAATTTTTATGTTGTGTTTCATTTGCATTACTATTAATGGAGGATAAAGTTGTCATTCTAGTTGGATCAGCAATGTTTAGGTAGCGCATGGGCAGGTATATATTTGCAAGATATGCATGAGCATTGGGTTGACTTTTTTGGCAATGGTTCATTTTGAAACATTACCTGTTCATACACCGCACAGCGCACATGTCGTTTGTTAAAACAGCATTAGAGAATCTTCTTCCTGAGATTTATATTCCATTTAGAAATATGTGCTGCCACTGTATTAAATTTCCTTGATGGAAGAAACAGTCAAGAGTGGTAATGCAGTATACTATACTGGAGACAGTTGTGTGCACCATATATCAGCTTCTTGATCGGTAGATAAACGTCCAGGTTCCAATAATTTGAATCTGAAATCACGAAAATACCTGATGATCTGTTGCTTTTTAGAGTTAAACTAGTGATCTGACGTTAGCATGCGATGCATTCGGCTTTATGAACATCATGTCCTTGTTGAAATGAGTAGCTTTTAGCTTGATTCTGAAACGTTAGAATCATGAGCACTGCTGAACATTCAGATAAGTCGTACGACATGACATCACTTGATCTTGTAAACATCTTAAGACCCATGATCAGTACCATCCAACAGGTTGCCATCAGAATTTGATTTCTTGTTACGTTGCTGTTGATCTTATCACACAACTAATTAGCTGGCAGGTTGGAGGCAATTTTTTTAAGGAAGGATTCTCCTTGGGATGCTTGATTGGAAGCACCTTTTGCATTATTTTCCTGTGAAAAATTTTAGCTGCAGGCATCTTAAGGCTGCTATCCGGTATCTATCCTCAGATCTTGCAAGCGACCAAGGCTGAAGTACTCAAAGATTTGTTCCTGAAATTTATTGAAGAAGGTGCACAAATGCTTGTTTTATATAAGCAATAGTACGCCTACCAAATGCTTAAAGTTCTAGAAATTGATGATACCTTGAAAGATCTCAAATGATATGCTCCAGGATTTGGAATTTATGGTTCTGAAAATGGTAATGAATTTGTGGTTGCTGAATGTGGTTGGTGTCTCATCGATAAAACTGTAAAGCTGGTGTACTTCAAAAATCATTGAGAGTTTCCCCATCAGGACAACTTTTCAAAATTTTTGACAATCATAGTCCTTATTAAAAGTTACCCGACTGAAATGTACTTTTTTTTATAATGAACTGAAAAGTTCAGAAGTTCAAGTTGCCAGAAGCAATTTTTAAGCGAAGATACTGCAAATAAAAAGAGCAAACAGAAGTCTATGAATGTAGATGCGACAAGAGATGAACAAGGAAAATTTTTCCTGTTTTTGTGGATTCCATTGTAGACCAACTATTCCACTGATTTGCTAAAAGTGAGGATCTTGCTTCTGAACTGAACTTTGAGGCGACATTTTGCTCGTTGTTGCAAGCAAGATCATACGATGAAATCAGTTCAGAAGCTGTAGTCTTTTATATATACACACGTATTGAATCAGTTACATGCAAAAAGATTCAGAAGAAGTGCGGACTTGATCGACAGCTCTCGGAGGGGGAGCAACAAAAAATGCGAGAGGAATGAAACACGCGCAGGCATACACTCTCCTTGCAATCTAGACAAAGCCTCTAACCAACATCTCCTTCCTGTGTCCCGGCCGCAGCTCGTCGTCGTCATTCAGTTTGTGCTTTGCCCCTGTACGGCTTGAGGATCTGGAACGAGCAGAGCAGGCTGGCGTCGACGTTCATCAGCGCGCCGGCGTTGTTGAACTCGCCGCAGTAGTTGGGCGCAGAGAATATGGTCACCAGCTGCCGGTCGGCGAAGAACTCGTACCCGTCCTCCACGACCTGTTGTTGGCAATGGCATTGCCAATTTGCCATGGCAAGAAATGAACTGTGAGTGGATCGATCAGGCATTCAGGCTGGTTGTGCAACCACATGAGCAAGCAAAGCAGGACAGGTGGCTTTGCCTGGTGGGCGCGGCAGACGAGGTCGAGGTCGTGCTTGTTCAAGAACTCGGTGACCTTGTCGGCGCCGAAGGTGAAGGAGACGCCGCGGTCGTTGTCGCCCCAGCCGGAGCTGTCGCGGTCGGGGTCGGACCAGAGGAGGTCGCAGAGGAGGCCCTGGTCGGGGACGTCGACGGGGCGCTGGATCTCCCTGATCCGGTTGAGGTTGTCCAGGTCCGGGGAGAGGCCGCCGTGCATGCAGAGGATCTTGTCGTCGATGACGGCGGCGACGGGCAGGCAGTTGAAGCAGTCGGTGAAGAGCTTCCAGAGGCGGACGCTGAAGCGGCGCTTGCACTCGTCGTAGAAGCCGTAGATGCGGTTGATGGAGGCGCACTCGTGGTTGCCCCGGAGCAGGAAGAAGTTGTCCGGGTACCGGATCTTGTACGCCAGCAGCAGGCAGATGGTCTCGATGCTCTGCTTGCCGCGGTCCACGTAATCGCCCAGGAACAGGTAGTTGGCCGTCGGCGGCAGGCCGCCGTACTCGAAGAGCCGCAGCAGGTCCGAGAACTGCCCGTGGATGTCACCTGCATGCAGATCGAGACACCGCACGTCTGATCACATCGACGACCGACCGACCGGCGAGGGCAACGCATGCATGCTCACCGCAGACGTTGATGGGGGCCTCCAGCTCCAGGAGGTTGGGCTGGGAGAGGAAGATCTCCTTGGCGGTGACGCAGAGGTGCCGGATCTCGGCCTCGGTCAGCTGCACCTTCTTCCCCGTCACCTTGTGCTTCTTCCCGTCCAGCAGCCGCCGTATGAGCTCCTCCACCGTGCCCCCGTCCATCGCGCGCGCACGTACCTACCACCAGCGACGTACGAGCCTCTCGTCCTTGGTCCAGGTCCAACCAGCAGGCAGGCAGCCTTGCCTTCTTGGCCGGGGGCACAGGGGAGAGGGGGACGACGCCGACGAGGGTGGTGGGCACGGACGGGAGGGGGCCAGCGAGAGAAACCCGCGTGTCGGGTTGTGTTCCCTCGGTTTTCGTTCTTTGCCGACCAAACGCTTGGTTTCCGACGACTTGCCAAATCGGGACGGGTGGCGAAAGTGTGGAAGCTCTGGGCCGAGCCGTTTGCTCTTGTTGGACCAGCTGGAGCACTTGTACGCCTCAAACAGGCCCAGAGGTTCGGGCCTATGTTTGGGCTGGGCTCCTCACTCTCACACGCCAAGTTGAGTTTGCAACTCAAATCTTCACCCAACTACGCTTCCTTATCGCTATCGTCAAGTAAGCCCAAGAGAGGGTTATGGGCTCGTGGCTGATGGGGACCAGTGCGGTAATGCCGCGCCGACCATGCGGCCTGCCAACAGTTTGGTCCATGTTCGAGGACAATTGATGGGCTTGAATTCTCCACACAGACTGGCACCCACACGAGGAAAGATCGGGCGACCTGGGTGGCGAGCCCTCCGCCGACCCACAAGGAAAATAATTTACTGCCTCACGTGCTTCACTAAATTGGGCCCAATTCAGTTTTCTTGTTGGACCTTAAGAACAGCACAGAGTGCAAATATACATGTGAAACAAATTTGCTGACATCATCTATGTGCATATTGTTTGAAAGTTAAAAAAGTTATATTTCCTAAACAGAGTTTTAAAATTAAATTTCGATTGTGCCACTGTGTTTCTTACGATAAATCCTTCATCCCACTGGGTATATTTAGAAAAAAATTATTTACATATATACTATGGAATATCATAAATATGTCGTAGAACATCACATTAGCACTACATGAACATCACAAAATATAGCATACAACTTCACACACACACACACATATGTATGAACATCACATATATCGTGAAATGTAAAAAATAAAAAATAAAATTAGTGAAGTAATTAATTATAGTCAAATAAAAAGAAAAAAATTCTACCAAATATCATAAAATATATCTAGAACATCAACGAATACTACCAAACATCATAAAATATAGCATAGAACATCACATGTATATGCATAGACATCACAAAAATACATCATAGAACATCACATATATACTATATGAACGTGACAAAATAAATCATAAAATATCACAAAATATATCGTAGAACGTTACATGTATACTACTCGAACATGTATCTTGAAAAAAAGAGTAAAAGATAAAATTCTAACATAAACAACAAATACTAAATGTATAAAAAATAAATAAAGAACTTAAATAAGAAAAGGAAATGAAAAAACTAAAGGAAAAATGATTAAAATAAAAACAATTAGAGTAAAATTAAACTATAAAATGAAAACTAAAATGGAAAAAATCTACATGAAACATAAAAAGAAAAAAGAGAAGTAAATAGAAGAAAATAAAAAAGACATGAAAACATAAAATGAAATAAAAAATAACTAATTAGGTAAAAATAAAAATAAATACAATAAAGATAAGAATAAAAAAAGTGAAAAGACGAATCACAGGCCACATAATAAAAGGAAAAAGAAAAATAAAAAAGAAATCAAAGAAGGAAAGATAAAAGGAAAAGAAAAATGCACAAAGGAAATAAAAAAAATAAAAATGAAGAATAAAACGACACAGAGAAAAGAAAAAGGAAAATAAAAAGTAAAACGAAAACGAAAACGAAAAAGAAATAGAAAAAAGAAAAAGAAAAAAACTACCGAACCGTTTAGGCCATCGTGCGCTCCTGTGGGCCGCCATCGCGAGAGTGGTTGGGGGGTCGGCTCACCGACCAGTTGAAAGGTACTAAATGGCTAGAGGGGATTAATAGCCTAATAAAGTTTTATACAAAGCATGAGAGTAACTTTGTTAGTCAACTAAATGGCGAAGCTTTTTACTCTAACTCTACACAAGGATTGCAAGCCACCTATCCACAATTCTAGTTAAGTATAATCACTAGGCATACAAGAGCTATGTCTCTACTCCTCTGAACAAGTGAGCTAGCAAGAACTAGTTACAACTAACTAAACCACTAGCTAGCTAACTATTAAGCTACACAAGAGTAATAACAAATGTAAATACAAGTGTAGAGCGATCGTGGAAAGAGACAATAAATCAATATCAATGAATACCAAGTGATCCAAGGAGACAAATTAACACAATGATTTTTCTCTCGAGGTTCACGTGCTTGCCGGTACGTTAGTCTCCGTTGTGTCGACCGTTCACTTGGTGGTTCGCGAACTAATAGGCGTCACAAGCCTAGCCCTACACAAGGACACCGCAAGAACCTACACAAATGAGGGTACTCAACGACACGAGCAATCCACTATAGTACCTTTTGTGATCTCCCGTGGGGAAAAGGTCAAGAACCCCTTACAATGATCACCGGAAGTGGCCACGAACAATCACCAAATCGTGCCAACCTCCTCAAGCTACTCCAAGTCATCTAGGTAATGACAACCACCAACAGTAACAAGAAAAACCACAGCTAGAACAATCCCCAAGTGCCACTAGATGCAATCACTCAAACAAATACACTTTGGATCACTCCCAACTCACTTGGATGACGAATCAATCAAGAAATGAGTGGGAAGGCTTTAGCTTAGCTCACAAGGATGTATGAATGATCAAAATGCCCAAGCGAGTGAGCCCAAACCGGCCAACATCTATTTATAGAGGTCCCAAACCTCCACTAGCCATTATACTCATGAAGGGGTATCGGACCGTGCTCCGGACCGAGCCAACAGGTGGTCCGAACCATCAACAGTAGGGTCCGAAGCCCTCCTGCCGCCAAGCTGAGCTAGACATGCGTCCTTTTCTTTTAAAACCGACCATTGCCGCCAACGGCTCTCTCCGCGCGATCAGTCGCTGAACCGGACCGGACTTGCTGGCTAGAGTCCGGTTCAACGCCGCCTAAAGTTCGGTCAATTCCAGAGAACATCTAGAGTGCTCAACTAAGTCCAGTCACAGCGTCTTGACTGGTGAACAGTAGCATCGGGTCCAAAATCGGTGCTCTCTGTTTGCCACAAATAATTCTTTGGACCCAGCTGTTGGTCCGACCAACGACCGAACCCTGACATAGTAGCGTCCGGAGCTCACCGATCATTGCCATGCTGCCACATGTCCACTGCCCCTCAACGAATCTCAACCGAACTCTACCAACTTGGTCTGGACCCTCTTCCACGTAGAGTCCGGAGCCGGCGTCACTCTGCTCGTAGGCTAGGGTTAGGTACCGGACCAGACTCACCCAGGGTCCGGACCCCCTAAGCCTTAGAGTCTGGTGCACAAATCTTCTCCAAATCAACTATAATCTCTTCACCCTTATGCATGTGTGCCAACTCCAAGTATTCCAACACTTGTGTACGTGAGTTAGCAACATTTTAAGTCATTTTCCATGGGTGTTAAGTTAGCACTAGGTCTTAATGCATATGCATGTATGAATTCACCTAGTGGCACTTGATAACCGCTTTAACCATGATTATCCCCTCCGCATAGTACGACTATCTATCCTTCCCCCAATCACTCCCTCTATGGTGTCTTGATTGGCAAAACAAAATCCCTATAATACCACTACTATAGAAAAACTTTTGCGAGGCATTTGGAAAATGTCCTCGGAGGCGGGCGGCCATTTGAACCACCTCGGTTAATGCCCAAGATTAATGAGGCAATCATTTCTATTATCCGAGGTGGTCACAATCAACCGCCTCGCAAAATCAATTTACCGAGTTAGTGGTCATAAGCCAACCACCTCCAAAAATAGTTTATTTTTGGAGGTGGTCATCTTATAATAACAACCTCTGTAAATCCATTTTCGGAGGTAGTTACACTATAAGACCCGCCTCCGTAAATAACGTCCTAGCTAGCAGCCCATCTCGGCCCAATACGGCGTTGACTGTATATATACTAGAGTTTTAGGGTTTCATTGGCACTCCCACTCCCTAGCCGTGCCCCTCCCCTTGCCCTCCCGATCCCACCACCCCTCCCACACCCCTACCGCGTCCCTTCCACTCCCTAGCCCGGCGCCCCACCCCGGCCCTTCTATCTTCCTCACTCGCCTCTCCCTCTCCCTCAGTGGCCCTTCCCTCTCCCCCACAGCCGGCGCAGGGCGGCTCTTCCCTCTCCCTCTCCTCTCCATCTCCCTCCCTCTCTCTGGTGACGGTGGCATGCAGTTGGGCGACGTAGCTGCGCGGGGCCATGGTGGCGCGCGGCTGGGCGACGTGGGGACGCAGGGCCGAGCGGCGTGAGGTGCGCGGTGGCACAGGGTTGGGTGGCGCGTGGAGGTAGGTCAGCTCTCCCATCTCCCTCTCTCTTCCTGTCTTTGTCTCCTCACTCTTCCCTCTCTCTTTGTAGATTTAGAGCTGGCAAGTAGTGCCCCTCCCTCTCCCTCTTCTCCCACAGGTGAGCAGCACCCGAATCTGGTGAGCGGGCCGCCCCCTGCCCCGACCGCGCCTGGATCCGGCGTGGAGGCCAGGAGGAGGCCGACATGGAGGCGAGCAGCGGGCGGATCTAGAGCAGGGGGGGCGTGGAGGCGACGGCGGCGTCCTACGTCATCGGATCTAGCTAGTGGGCTCAGGAACGGGCTCGCTGGCGGGCTCAGGATTTTTTTTGTTTTTTTATCGATTAACCGAGGCGGGCGTTGTAAGGAGCCCACCTCGGTTAATTGATTAACCGAGGCGGGCTGGGCAACCGCCTCTATTATTCACGGATTAACCGTGACCTTTGGACGGAGGCGGTTGCCTTTGCCCGCCTCGGATAATGAAAAACGCTCGCCTCGGTTAAGTTTGCTATAGTAGTGTACCTTTGCCTTCATCTCCATAGGGTTTTGTTTTTCTCTTTATTCTTTTCCAAGTTGGAGCCTTGCTCATCATCTTTTGACCATCTCCATCACCATGGTCATCATCTTGCTCCACCCTTGGTGTGTACCAAACTATCTTACATAACACTTACAACAAAGGTTAGTACACTTAGGTTTCATCAATTATCCAAAACCAAACTAGGGCTTTCACTAGTCGGCAGTGAAGATTTCCAGGAAAGATCTCTATGTTGTCTATCCAACGCCCAACCACCCGCCACGTGGTATTCTACCTAGTGCTGGCAAGCAACCAAATCTTGGGATAACAATCTTATGTCACTTGTCGGTTTGCTCTCTACTACACTTGTTTTTACATTCCATACTTGTGCTTGTTTAGTAGCTTATGTAGTGCTAGCTCTCTGGTGAGTAAAGTAGTTTAGTTACTTTTCTTGTGTAGCTCACTAGTTCTAGCTCTTGCCTCTTGTAGCTTGTTTGGTTTAGTTGTATTAGTTAAACTTGCTACTAGACTTGTCTAGGAGGGCTTGCTTTGTGGTGAATAGGCTAGGCAAGTAGTTGCTATTAGTATTATCTTTTGTACTAATTAATTAAGTTGCCTACTGTCTTTGTCATTGCAGAGAAATTTAATAGGCTATTTACCCCATCTAGCCATCTATAGATCCTTTCACCGGGGCACCAACATGTCATAGGGCTGCTGAAAGGATCTATGGGTGCTCACCTAGGATTTAAGTCTAAAATTAGACACCTAATTCACCCCACTCTTGGGTGCTCACGGGTCCTTTCCACGTACCATAGGACTTGCAACTGTCGTCCAAAGGGGTATCTTAGGGAGCAGGAGCTAATTTCCAGAAGGTTCAAGGATGGCTGGGGCATGGCGTTGTCTATGATGGAGACATGGCAGGAGAGAAAGGAGATCTAAGGAAAGATGATGGGTGGCTGACATGTGGGTCCTCCCGTAGGGTCTAGCTGTCGGCACAAGGGTGTGGAAAGGAGAAAACAACAACATTGTGAGGTAGTTCATGGGCTGAATCCTAGTGGCTTTACTGATTCAGCCAACTTAAGAGGAAGAGAGGGAAAAAGGGAAGGAAAGGGAAAGTAGGCTTGAGCACGTGGCCAAACAAATAGTACAACATGGATGCCTTGTATGTTGATAGACTGGAAATAGTAATTGCATTTTGTGTAAGATGTTGTGGCACTTATTAGGGAGATGATATTGAACTTAGTGGGGTATGACACGTGGATAGCTTTTATGTGGAGATTGAAAGATAGTGGGATTTGCTTTTATACGAGATATAGATATAGATTACATTTCTAAAACATGTTTTCGCTAAGTTTGAATTATATTTCAATATCGACCTTGCATAATCATTCATGAAGCCAAAATGGACCCAAATCATAGCAGGAAAAATGTAGCTAATAACCTGTGTGTACGCATAAGTTAGTTTAGGAAGTTAATCTTCAAGAGAGGGGAAGAAAGGGGTTACTTAAGGATTAAGGTTGCTTTGGTTTGGATTTGATTTTGAGCTCAAATCCAAACATAACTCATACAATTTTTAGCTTTTGGAGAGGATTCACCTCAGAAACATGTCTTAAGGATGGGGTTTAGAAACAAAACATGTCTGAAAGTAGATTTGGTGTAAAATCTTAGTATCTTGTAAGAGTTTTTTGTCAAGACAAAACAATTCACATAGTTAAGTTAAACATTCACAAGATCTTGTTTTATGGTTTCGAGAGCGAACAAGGTTGTTTGTCAATCCCAAAACAAATAGAAACGGTTTTGAGCACCCTATACTTGCTCTAGCTAGATTGTAACTCAAAATCCTTTGAAAAGGGTTTTGCTTCACAAAAATATTTTTAAAACATTTTAATTTGTAAGGAAAGGTTTGAAATGCTTTCGCATTAGAAAAGACATAATTTGAGTGAGCTCAAATTCAACCCTTAAATACTTTTATATACTAATTATCTTATATATAAAACATAGGTTTAAACTTGTTTCAACATAGCCTTCCAAAATAGGGTTAGAATTTATCTAAGACATTTTCCAAATGACAAACATTTGCAAGTTTTCTTGCTTCAAGTTCCTTCAGTATTGACCAAAACAGCTTGGTTCAGAAAGAGTGTGAAAATAATATTAGTTCAAACCAGGTATTGGCTCAAAATCAAAAGCCTTCCATGATTTTGTTTTTGTCATCACTCTTCTGAAATAATTTTTGAAACAAATATTTTGAGTCAAAATTTTGGAACAAGATAACAAGGGAAGTTTGGCTTAAGTTGGCTTTGATCTAGATGCAAGCATAAGTACAAAAAATTAAGAAATTCATATTTTTACTATCTAATAACTTAGCACACAAGTCTAGGATGTTACAATGGACATAGGAATTCTGAGTGTCTCAAGGGGATCTCCACCTGTGGTAGGAGTGCAAAATGTAGCAAAACCATCACATTGTCATCCTAGAGTGTAAGTGGGTCACGAGACGGTCTTGTATTGAAATTCAGTTTGGCCAGAAGCAAGGGCGGATTTAGGGAGGGTGCAGGGTGGACTCGATCCCCCCTACCAACATGAACACAGTAGAGCCCCCCTACAAGTTTTGGACATAGGTGAAGTAGAAGAAAAACGAAGAGAGAGAGAGAGAGGGGGGGGGAGGGAGAAGAATAAAAAAAGAAAGACAAAGAGGACAGGTGGATGATCCTCTCCTATGTTATTAGGTTGCGTTTGCCACTGACAGAAAAGATTTTTCAATAGACGAAAAAACCTATTCATCATCAGAATTTCATTATTGCACGAACTAAATAAACAATTTAGGTTTGGGATCACGATTCTACGCTCTTCCCTCCCTCGAACCAACATGGAAGCACGGCATATAGCTTCTCTTAGCCTTTCCACAAGCTAGATTCTAATCTTATTGCTTTTGTGACGAGGAGCGTTATACATTTATACTATTTCTACTCACCATACATTAGTTCCTCATGCGATATAGGATCATATGCAGAGCAATATAGCCTTAATTTTGTTATAGGGGGCTCTAGGGCATGGTGCAGCGTGCACTGTTCGTTTATTATATGTGAGATCCATTATTAACGAATTAGCTGGCGCCTTTTGAATTAACAAAACCTGACCCGAAGCTGTTGTCTTTTGCAGGTTACCCTAGCATGCGTGCTCCAGTAGTGCAGCTTTGCATATTTTACTTTGGTCTTTGGTCCCTTTTATCTTTGGCGTATGCTCGATGGATCACTGACATTATATTATGGGCGCAATTAAATCTGCTGATCAATGCACGGTCAGGTTCAAATAGGCACGTACGCTGATGTATGGGTTATGGAGTAACCTACGTACTACGTGCAATGTTAACTACACGCTAGTAGACAAACAAGTGATTTGAACACACTAAAAGAGCATGCTTTGCACACCAGGTTTGAGATTATAAAATCACAGGCTTTTCACTAATATAAACAAGCTAACAGGGCAGGTATCTTTAGTCGTCCTGATGACTGCATGCCGTTCCAAATAAAAAGCGAGTGATGGCACATGCGTCGGGTAGACAGATACCACCGGGACATGTCTTACACTGCACGCCATTTGAATAATTTTCTACAACACAAAACTTTTTATCCATTATTGGGTACACATCAAAGGGCATAAAACGTCAAACAAAATCTTCCCATCACCTCCTTTGTTGTAGAGGACATGGCCTAGTCTAGTCATATGCTACTTTGTGATTTTGAATCAATAGGTTTAACATATATGATAAAAATATATGATTTACAGGTTTATTAGCTCCTAGAGATGCAAGAAAACAAGTGTGCAAAAAAGTCTGGAGAAAAAATCAAGTTAAAATTGCACAAAAAAGCAGAAAAAACCATGAACACCAGACGGATCGATGGTGGCAAAATTGAATACGCCAGACAATTGGGAGTTAGCTCGATGATGAACAAAGGCGTGATCGTTGTGTTATTGTGGATGGTCCAGTGGTAGAGAAGAAAAAGTGTAGAACAGTTAAAAGAACTAGGGTTCTCGAAGAATCTACTGAGCACCGGATAGTATGGTGGTAAGTTTAATACATCAACAATTTGGAATTTATCCATTGATGAAAACAGAAGAAATATTGTGTAAACTACAAAATCGTATGATCCATTGATGTACCGCACATTTGCAACAAACACAAATGACATGGCAGAATTTGCATTGGTTAGTTCAACGCTATCACTCACAGTATGATCTGGTGCTACAAAAAATATAGCACCACAACTTTATGAATGTAATTTATGCCAGACTTTGCCAATGGCTAGTTTTTGTTGGAGGTGCTATAAATACCCTATTCCACCAAGCATTATTTGCAGGGTGTTTTTGTCTACTAAAGCTCAAAGAAGATAGTGCAAGTGTAGAACACTTCATCCTCCTTATGAAAGCTTAAAGTTTTTATCTAACGCTTAGCTAGGTGCTTATTGCATGATCTATATAGCTTGTTTAGGCTTTACATTGAGAGTTTGTGAGGCAGTGCTGTGTCCACCTAGTAATATAATCTTGGGATGCCAAACCCTTGGAATCTTTGGTGACTCACTGGCAATATTGACAACCCTCCAAGTTTGGTGCGAAGCGATGGGGACACTATCTACGAGAGACGAGGAGACATCTTCTTTGGGGGAGAAGCTGTATAGCTGATGTAATTTTTGTGACTGGGAGAGTTGGCAAACAAGTGGTGATCCTCTTGGTGGTTTGATGTGCTTGATGTATTTGTTGGTCAGAGCCTAGATGGCAAGCCCAACACCGTGACCAGGGCAAGGCTTCGTGGTTGGGATGATGTCTCTTTTGGAGCTCTAACTTAGGCAAAGGGTGGTAGCGCTTTAGCTACCGATACCATGAGATATATCTCGTGCCTCAGGAGTTTCCACTTCATCATCTGATCTTTAATTGTTGTATTTATTCTTCCGCTTGTCGTGTGCATTTACCATTCCTGGAGTCGTTTAATTAGGCTAGTTGATAGGATTGCGATAGGATGCAAATCCATATTTGGTGTGTGTGGGGTGGGGGGGGGGTTAAGTTGAGACACTAGGTATAAATATATAGAAGCACATCTTAGTAGATACTACTCCGTCCCATAAAAAGAGTCACCGTGGGAAGCGTGCTGGTCAAACTTTCTCAACTTTAACTACGTTTGTAGAAAATGCGTGCAACATTTATATCTTTAAATAAGTTTATTATGAAAGTATATTCAAAGATCTACCTAATGATACTAATTATGTACCATAAATATTAATATTTTGTTAAATATATTTGATCAAAGTTAAAAGTTGTTGACTTTTGGGAAGCGAGAATGACTCTTTTTATGGGACAGAGGGAGTAGTTGTTTTTTAGCTAATGTAGAATCAATGTTCGAATCCTAGGTTAGAATTTTTTAATAATCCAATTCACCCCTCCAGGTTCACAACTGACTTTTGTTAGGGTTTTTGTTCCTTTCATATACAAATGCACGAATACTAAAACTGGAACACCAATCTCGTGGACTCCCACCATTTCTGTTTCTCGCAATGCAGCCACGCGACCACTTCACCAAGGATTGAAAACTAGGATAGTCGAATGATCTTCTTGGACTCTATCAGCTTACTGCTGCCAAATGCAATGGCCCCACCAAGCAGCCATCTCTAGAGATAGCCTACACTATCACTTACTCTCCTTGAGATGATGAATTTCACTACTACATAAAAGGTCAGAATCCTAACTAGAGATAGTTTTTGCAACTTCGTAGAGCTAAGTTTAATTTATGTAGAAATGACTATTTGTAAGGATTGGTGCATAACCACTCTAGGAAAGTTTAGATGAACAATGATGAGCTAAATGCAAACTTACCATGACTGATCTAGCTTGACCACGCCTTGAATGAGAGCACAATCTTCAAGCGATAAAACCAAAATTTAGAAGTTACTCCCTCCATTCAAAATTTATATAGTTCTGGCTTTTATCACCACTGCAGACGCCCTCTTTGCCAAGTGCTGGGGGCACTCGGCAAAGCCAGCCAAGCACTCGGCAAAGGTCTCTCGGCAAAGTCTTTACCGAGTGCCAAGCCCGCACTCGGCAAAAAAATAACTGCCGTCAACATTTGACGCCGGCTTTGCCGAGTGCCTAGGGACTGGCACTCGGCAAAATTTGAATTTTTGCCGAGAGCCAGGGCTCAGCACTCGGCAAAGAAACCATTTTTTTAAAAAAAATCTTTTTAAAAATAGTCTTTGCCGAGTGGTACCACCTGGCACTCGGCAAAATTGACCTCTTTGCCGAGTGCCAGACTATGACACTCGGCAAAACTGGGGAAGTGGCTGTTTTTGCAGCATTTTTTTCCAGCTTTGCCGAGTGCCACACCCCTGGCACTCGGCAAAGCTTTCTTTGCCCAGTGTTGGCACTCGGCAAAGCTGGGAAATTTGCTATTTTTTTTGTTTATTGCTTTCCTTCGACGCAAACACGCAAAACTCATATATAATACATGAGACAGCACACAGGCATTTAGCATCACACAAAACGCATACATAATCCATCACATACATCCATAATACATCACAAGCACATCCTCCTGCATAATCCATCACACGCACATCCAATGTGCAAATCCATGACAACATCTAAGAAGTCTTCATCCAACACAAGTCCTAAATCAAGAAAAGTCAATGAAACATGAAGGGGCACCACCTACTGCCACTGATCCCAATGGGAGCCTGAAGGGGCACCTCCGTGCGGTGGTGGACCTGTCCAGCCGGGGTGTGTGTGCTGAGGCGAAGGAGTCGGGTTCGAACCCGACGACTGTTGCTGCACAAAGGAGAATTGAATTCATTAGTATCTACACAAGCTAAAGGACTTGATCAACCATATATATATACTCACCGGAGTGCCTAGAGCTAGAGGAGTAGGAGGCACAACTGGAGCGAGCAGCGACTGGGGCACCACCACACCCGGGAGAGTGGTGCCGAGGCTCGACATGAATGAGAACATGTCCTGCATCCTCTGCGCCTCGGCCGCCCTCTGGGCCCTCAGGACCTCCCACTCGGCCCTCTCGGCCTCCCTCTGGGCCCTCTCCCTCTCCCTCTCGACCCTCTCGTCCTCCCTCTCGGCCTCCATCCTCTCCACAGTGGCCTACAATATTCAATCACCAACGTTTAAACAATGCAAAGGCAAGGTACATGTGTAAAAGTAATGAACGACGAATGAAATAGAACTAACCTGGAGTGCCACCATCTGCTGCAGTGTGCTCACCTGCCGAGGTCGAATGGGGACGGAGGAGCTCGTGCTCTGTGCTCGGATCTGGGCGAGGTTGGGCACATAGGTCGAATCGACCATGTTGGAGGCCATCCAGTACCGGCCGTGCTGCTTCCCTCCTCCGAGCCTCATCACGAGGTCGGTATCAAGGGGCTAGGTGGCGGGGTCGAAGTCCTCCCCATGCCGCTCGCGGGCCGCCGAGGCGTAGTCGGTGAGCTTGCTGTGGACGCTCGTGTTGCTGTACGCCTCGGGCCCGTCCTCCGGGTTGTAGACGGTGTCCGGGGCTGTCGCCTTGCCCTTGTGTGCCATGGCGTACGCCATGAACTCGTTGCATTCCAGGCCATCATGCGACTGGGACTGCGAGGAAAACACAAAGACGATTAGAAGTAATGAGAATTGAGCGTTAGAACAAATAAATAAATAAGTGCGTAGCATGTTCCCAGGCCTGGGCGTACGAATTGAGGGGCCGGTTGCCTTGGTGGTGCGCCGGCCCACCCATCTACAGGCGGCACTCCCGATGGAGGGCGTGCCTCTCCCTCCACTCATTGGAGACCCACTTGTCCACGATGGCCGCCCAACAGTCTCTGTGGGTGGCGCACCAAGAAGGACACATCTGCATGCCATCAAGTGTTAGAAATGTTAGAATATAAAATGAAGGCTACCTATTCTTCATGGAATGAGTCAGTAACAATGTTTTATAACTTACTGCGAGGTACTGCTCCCTGGTGAGTGTCATGGTCCTGGCCTCGCTCTTCCCCGGGTACCGACCAAGGACGCCGCACGAGTGGTTGATGTGGCACTGCAGCCTCGCCTCGTAGTACAGGTCCGTGACTTGGCCCCTGCATGCCCTGTCCTGCACCTTCGTCACCCAGGCGGGGTCATGCCCCTCCTCCAACGTGAAGAAGTCCTGCATACAGACATCATGTGTCCTTTCATTATTTCAAGAATGTCTAATGAATTCATAGTATTGAGCAATGTAGTGTGATGTAGACTCACCCAGAACTCACGCCTGATCCGCTCCTGTACGGTGCCGTGCACGGCGTCCACGGCGGAGTTGAAGTGGTTCCACGTCTAGGGAGGCGACTCAACCTGGGCATGGGTGACCAAACCAGGGTAGTGCAGGCGGATCAGGCCGCCGAGGATCCCATTGCACTGCCGATGATCGCCCCCGGACATAAGTTCCCAGTTCCTACAGGAGTTAGTAAGAAGAATTGTTAGTCCGCAGTTCAGTTTTCCACATATGAACAAGAAGAGATGCAAAATGAACGGATACTTGCTTGTCGCCCTTGGGACGAATCACCGGCCTCCTCTGAAATGGGATCGGCCGCGCTGGGAGTTGCGAGGACCCGCGCAAGTACGGTACCGATGAGGTGCTCGAAGTAGAACCCCCCGCCACCCCGCACAGGAAGTGTCACTCCCTGCCACCCCCCTAGAGGAAGTGTCACCCCCTCCTGTCTGGGGGGCCAGCTGCTGGTCCTCGTCGTCAGTGGTCGTCGTCCGGTCCTCCTCGGGCGGGGGGACGGCAGACGACTGCACCGCCCTCCTCGGACGGCCACGGGGGCGGCGGGCCAGACGGCTCCTCGCCTCCGCCTCCGCCTCCGCCTCCTGAGTCGTCGTCGCGTAGAGCGAGTTGCAGGTCCGGGTCCGCCTTTCGCCCGGCATTTTGTCGAGTGCTTGCAAATACAAAGAGTAAACCAGTTAGCACAATATAGACAAATATAGAGATGCAAAATGAACGAAACATAACTAGAAAATAATAATAATATAGTATTACATGAATTAGAAATAATCTTCAGGATCGGCAGCGGCCGGATCATAAGTGTCGTCATCACTATCAATATTGTCTAACATTTCCGCCTCATCTCCATGTTGTCATCAATGGCAACACCAAACCGTAATCGCTCAAGCAGTGCTAAGTCTTTGGCATTTTGCACCTCTTCTCCATCGTCCTCATCTCCATCGTCCTCATCAATGTCATTGTCTACTTCCATGCCCATCAGCGAAAACATGTCTAGTCAAGCCCGATTTATGAGTCCACATGTGGTACTGACCATATCCATCAAAACGACCTTTCTCTTTATCAACTTTGAGAGCCTCTATCTCAGCGCGGATCTCGGCAGCGGTCATCATCTGAGGTGCAGGATCGGTGACTTCAACACCTTTCGTGAAGTTCTTGATGTCTCGTCTGAATGGATGGTCAAGGGGGAGGAACTGACGATGTTGGTCGAACGAAGAAAACTTGCCACCACTCTTCAGCCAAGTGAACCTCACACCTGCCTTGCATATTGGGCATGGGAACTTCCCGTGAACACACCACCCGCAGAATAGGCCATACGCCAGGAAGTCATGCAGGGAGTAGTGGTACCACACATGCATTGTGAAGTTCCTCTTTGTAGCTCGGTCGTATGTCAGTACCCCCTTTTCCCAAGCATCGATCAAATCATCGAACACAGGCTCCATGAACACACCCATTTTGTTCCCCGGATGTCCAGGAATTATCAGTGACAAAAATACGTTCTTGGGTTGAAAGATGACACCGGGGGGGAGATTCAGGGGTATCACGAACACGGGCCAACAAGTGTATGGGGCCGCGGACAATCCATACAGGTTGAACCCATCTGTTGCCAACACTACACGTACATTGCGAGCCTCCTCAGCTTTAACACGATGTATGCCATCGAAATGGGTCCAGGCGTCGCCATCCGATGGGTGTACCATCTTGTCCGGATTGTACCTTTTGCCATTTTTGTGCCATGTCATCTGTTTCGCGGACTCCTCTGTCATGTACAGCCGTTGGATCCTCAGTATGAAAGGAAGGTACCGTAGGACCTTCGTAGGGATACTCAGCTGTTCCTTCTTGCCATCACTAGTGTCGACCTCTAGGTACCTAGAGGATTTGCACTTTGGACAGTGCGTTGCTCCCTCGTGATCTTTCCTAAAAAGGACGCATCCATTCGGACAAGCATGGATCTTCTCATACGGCATCTTAAGTGCACGAAGAAGTTTCTGTGACTCGTACAAGTTCTTCGGCAGGATGTGATCCTCCGAAAGCAGGGATCCAAAAACTGCCAACATACCATCGAAGTTGTCCCGACTTATGCTAAACTGTGACTTCAACCCCATGATGCGTCCAATTACATCCAGCTGCGATACCATTGTCTTTTCGTGCAAGGGCTTCTGCGCTGAAGACAGCATATCATAGAACGCCTTTGCGCTTTCCTCTGGCTTCTCCTCCAATCCTTCACCGAACCGTGCCTGCTGAATGTCATCCATCCAGTCTGCTACCCCGCCATCTCCATCATAATCCTCGAGACGCTGTCTCACCACCTCCTCTCTAATACGATCGGCTTCACCATGGTGGATCCAGCGGGTATAGTTTGCCATGAATCCATACTTGATAAGATCTTCCCCCACGAGCCTCTTAATTTTTCTTTTCTTGTTGCCACATCTGTTGCACGGACACGGCATCCGGGCTGACCCTTTAGCAGCCTCGCCAAATGCATGCTCCAGGAAAGCATTGGTCTTGGTCATCCATTCTGGGGTCATACTTGCGTGGCCCATGTACATCCACTCATGGTTATCCATCCTCTGGCACATGCATATGTAAGCGAGTAATAAAAACTGCAGGTAAATCCACAAGGCATTCCTACTATACATAGGTGAAGGATAGGTCCTAATTCCACCTGAGGATGCATAGATGAGGTTGGCTTCCATGGTCCGCTCCTATCCAAGACAGAATTTTGGCAGCACCTCTCCGCTGTTCTCCCGATACACGTCCTGGCAGGGAGATTGTGTATCAAGAGAACAACGAGGAGGTGGTGCTGAAACTCTATCTCGGACAGGAGCGGGCCACGGAAACCAACCCATCTACGCATCCGCGGGCTGTCCAAAAAATGTGGACAATCCGAAACAGGTACGGAATTTGGTATGCAAAGATCTGCATACCAACGACCATATCTCTTTCGGACGGGAGACGCCTAACTGGGGTTACACGAGATACAAGTATGGAAGATGGGTTATACCTAGGGTGTCAGTGAGGTCAGGCTAGTGGGGCGGTGGCGAGTCGCTGCAGTGGCGAGGCGATGCGGTGCAGGCAGAATCGCAACGCCGACGAAGACGATCGGGGTCGCCGAGTGCCTCCCAACGGTCCTCGTCCTGCAAAGAAAAGGCAAATGGTTAGACTCCATTGAAAATTTCGGCAGCACCTCCCCTGCACGGAGAGGTTCCCAAAACCTACAGAAAACATTGGCACGAAGGCCAACAACCACATGTATACCAAACATAGGCACGAAGGCCATCAACCACATACATACAACAATAACTACTACTAACACTAAAACTATGAACAACAACTACAACTACTACTGTCACTATGACTTACTAACTAATACTAACACTACTAATTAACTACTACTTACTAACTAATACTAACATTAGGGCATACCTTGCCAGCGAGAATGCGAAGATCGAGGGCCGGCGACAACAACGGGGACGACCGCTACGGCATGAGGGTCGACGAACCGAGGCGGCACCTTTCTTCTCCTCTTCTCCCCTTCTCCTTCTCTCCTCCCCTCCTCCTCTCTTCTCCCCTGCCTCCTTCTCTTCCCTTCTCCTTCCTCTCCTCCTCCTCCTCCCTTCTCTTTCTTCTTCTTCCTCCTCCCCTTCTTCTCCTTCCTCCTTTCCTTCCTCCTCTTCCTCCTACCTCCTCCTCCTTCCTACTGCGGGCGCGCGGGCGCGCGGGGAGCCAGCGGCGGCGACGCGGCGGCTCCGGCGGCGGCGGTGCAGCGGCTACGGCGCGGCGACGGGGCGGGCGCGCGCGTGTGTGTGCGTGCGTGGTGTGTGCGTGGTGTGTGTGCGTGTGTCCGGTTTTTTTATATTTCAAACCTCTTTGCTGAGTGCCAGATCCGGGGCACTCGGCAAAGAAAGTATTTTGCCGAGTGCCCCAGATATAGCACTCGGCGAAATAAAAAATTAAAAAAAATCCTGTTCTGGCTTTGCCGAGTGCCTAGGGCTAGCACTCGGCAAAATAATTTTTTTTCTTTTTTGCCACCAACTTTTTTTCTTAGATTTGTTGTTCATGGTACAAATATAAATCTAAGAAAAAAAGTTGATGGCAAAAAACAAAAAAAAATTATTTTGCCGAGTGCCAAGGTTTGGCAGTGCAAAGTGAATATTTTACCGAGTGCTAACCCTAGGCACTCGGCAAAGCTAATATTTTGCCGAGTGCCAAACAGAAGGCACTCGGCAAAGAGGACGACGTTGGGTACCGTTATCCCCGGGCGCCTCTTTGCCGAGTGCCCAACTTTGCCGAGTGTCTGGCACTGGGCAAAGTTTGGCTTTGCCGAGTGCCTTATTTTGCCGAGTGCCAGACACTCGGCAAAGCCCTATTTGCCGAGTGCTAAGTTTCGCCGAGTGCGGCACTCGGCAAAGGTGGCCTTTGCCGAGTGCCCGATATTTGGCACTCGGCAAAGATTTGAGCACTGGGCAAAGTCCCGGTTTCCTGTAGTGTATTTGGGTACATACGTTTTGTTAGACATCTAGATATACTCCGTAGAAAGACCAGAACGACCTATAAATTAGAATGGAGGGAGTAGTTCTTAAAAACTTTGGATTGAGCATTATTGTACCTCTCTGAGTTTGCAATAGTGAAATCTAATCTAGATGTTTATATATCAATAATATATATGCTTGTGTACTGGATGTATACATCTATCTATATACTGTAATAATACAACTACTTTCTGAATTAAAAAGAAACACCTGTCGCCTCTCGGTGCAGGGTATTTGGTACGTACGGTAGAGTCATCATAAAGTACAACTCCGTTCATCCGGGTTACTTTCTCATAGCTCTTTATTTTTTTTTACCTTCATCAGAATCGCCAGAGGTCGTCTGAGATGAATGTATGATCATCGTCACTGTCAATCATATCCTGTGTGGCTGTGTGGCCTCTTCACTCGGCGGCATAACCTGGTGAGGGGACCCGTACATGAAATCATCCAAGGCCGGAACAATATCAGCACTGTTCCCCATCCCCACTGAAGACGCCGGCATCGACGATGGCAATGCATCCATGAAAGACCAATCAAGCGCCTCGTCGTCACCGCAGACAGCATCTCCACTGCTGTAGTAAGTGGACGGCATTGACAAGGCCGTCCTGTCACTGCTTGCTCCTTGTAACACCCTCGGTGTTACCGCGTGTCGCAATGCATCTAAGCGGAGCATGCACATCTTTTTCTTGTGTTTCGTTTAATGTTGAAGTGCGTAGAACCCTTTCAGTAAATTAAAAATAGTAAATAAAAAGGTTATTCGAATTTTGACGATTCAACCGGAAGTTAGCGACTTAGGTTGGAAACTAAATTTTTATTAACGAAACTGCTACAAGACTTATACGTGAACCCTAAACGAAATAGGAAGAGCTTAGGGTGTAGTTGTTAGCGCAACTTGTGTCGTCAGGTAATTAGATCGCTAACTAGTTTTTCCAGGAACTCGAAAAGTGAACTCACCTTGTAATTCAGCCCTAGACTTAGAAAACTCCAAGTCGTGTGACAGCTTGGCAAGGCCGTGTTGGCGAGTCCGTTCCGTGAAATCTAGTTCCATGGTGGCAGTATGTTTTGGCTCAGAACGATAGCCTAGTGTACCCTCTTGGTGTTGGTGAGGGTCGTTCGGTCTCTTGATCTCTTGGTTTGGCGTGGCAAGGACTTTAAAATTCGTGCGTGTGCGTTGTCGCGGCTGGTTGGCCAGCCGAGCGCGGTCACCACGTCGTCGCGCTGTGGGGTCGCAGTGGGCCACGCCGCGGGGCCGCGCGCTGCTGCGGGGGGAGGCCGGCCGTGGCCGTCGTGTCGTGGCGCTGTGACCTTTGACCTCGTGCGTGAGTTGTGCCCGCCCGTTGCCCCCTCTCTCCCCTCCCTGCCGTGCCGGGGCGGCGCGCTGTCCGGGTCAGCGGTGCGCTGTGCCTTTGTCGGCTCTGCACCGCCCGACCGGTTGGGGCTGCCGCGCACGCCTCGGTTTCGCCAGCGTCTTGCGCACGTTCCGATGACCCCCCCAGTTTAGCCGTGGATGGAGCTTGGGCGCTGACCGCTACTCCCCCACCTCTCATCCTCTGTCCGCATGGCCAGTTGGGGCCGCGGCAACCAAGCCGATCGGGAGAGGTCGTCCTTACCCAATCAACCGCGCACTGGAGTTCGCCGTCGTGTGACCTCACCCCGCGACCTCCTCTCGCTTCCAATTCGGCTCCACCGTGCTCCAATCGAAGTTTTTCCGCCCGGCGTGCCTTTAAGGTCACGCTCGATCGTGCTTCGTGGCTGCCTCCCCGTTGCCTCGAACCCCAAGTTGGTGGTGTCGTTAGCCTCGCCTCGTCATCCTCTCCACCGTGCGCACTGCCCTGGGGGTCCGTTCGCCGCCCGGCTGTCGTGGGCACGGTAGCGCCACCGTGGTGCGCCGCCGGTCGCCCGGGCGCACGTGGCCACCACTGCTCCGACCATCCCCGACCTAACCATCGCCCGGGGTAGCTTCGGGGTGAGTCTCTGGTGCTCATCACCGTTTTTGCTGTTTCTCGTAAGCCGTAACTCACCAGAGCGGAGTTGTCGCCGCCGCGGGTGGCCCGGTGTCGTGGGGAGGCCGCCCTGCCCTGTCTCCGTCCTCCGCGCCACCACCTTTCTTCGTGCGTCGCTCCGTGGGTGGGCATCTCCCCCTTAGGTGCGTGCTAGGGGTTCCCGCTGGCCGGCGTAGCCGACTGGTGCCAGCCCACGCCGCGCCGGCGTGCGGGGGGGTGCGCCGGGGACTGCCCTGTGGGAAAGATGATTTCCTGGAAGGGTGTTTTTGCTTAGATGCAGACCGGTGGCAATAGTGTTTTTGGGAGTGGGTAGTTTCAATCTTTCTCGGGGGCTCCTTGGCAAGTTCGCCTAGGCGGCGCGGGCTTCGCTCGGTCGCGGGCCGCTCGGCGTGGTCGTGGGCCGCCGCGCGTTCTCGGGCCGGACCGCCCTGACCGTGGGCGTGTGCAGGCGCGCGGTGCGCGTGGGCCGCGCAGTGGGCCACGCCGGGGGAAAACGGTTTTCTTGATTTAGCGATTTTAGAATACTTTGTAATTTAGTTTTTGAAGCAAACTTTGAGGAATTTTAGTGACCTGTGTAGATGTCCAAAAATCGTGAAACCACTTTTGTTGAGTTCCTAAATTCATGCTCTATCAGTTAGTAATTTCCTTTTGTGCAGTGCTGTAGTGTGGCTCGGTCGTTTAAATCAATGCATAAAGCGACGTTTATTAATGCAACCAATTTTGTAGGAATTTTCGGGGCAAATCTAGGATAGCCCTAGCTCTAAAAATTTTTACCGTAGCTGCTTAATATTGTTAGATGCTTACTGTAAATTTTATGGCCATCAAATAGCTTGTTGTTAGGGTAGCTAATTTTTCCCTAAGTAGTGCTTGTAGTAAATCGGTAATCAGAAAGTGGTGCGCTTGCTAGTTGCCTGAGTTGGTTTGCTTCAAGTTAACCTTGTTGGTAGAAGTACTGTTAGCTTAGCATATTAGCTATTAGAGTTACCGTTGTCACCTTTTTAAGTGTGGTACTTTTATTGCATGCATGTAGATCACGAGGGAGTCGAGTACATGGCCGCGGAGGAGCCAGACTACGAGGAGGTCATCGAGGAGTACGAGGAGGGAATCTTCGTACCTGAGGAGTTCCAGGAGCCGCCCGCTACTGACACCTCTGACTTTGCGGCTGCCCAAGGCAAGCCCCGGTGCATAACCCTTATTTTTGCAAATCTGATATATATTTAAATGTTGTGCATTTAAGTTACAGGAATTTCTATGATATCCACATGCATATATATTTATACCCATGCGTCTTACTAGTACAGGATCGTATAGTTGCTTCGCTTAGGATCATCGGTAGGGTGAGTAACCTGTCGTTGCTCACAATAGGGAGTTACTCTATGATTATTACATTTGGGTAAAAGGGTGGAAAGGAAATGGCGACCGGGCAGGGATGTGGTATGGTTATTGGTGGGTGTAGCCAGTGTGTCCCGCGGCCACGGGACATAATTAGGTTGCGCTGTTTTCCCTGCCTGTGTCAATTAAGGATCGTTCGTTGCATGGACCCTGGTTAAGTCACAGATCTCCTTATCCCGAGCATATACTAGCGGATGGGGGCTAGGAAGACTTGTTACTCTCTTGTCATGGGCTCCGGCTCTTTCCGGACCGACTGATTGGAGGCGGGGACAGGTGGAGGTCTTAGCACCGTATTGAGGCCGGGCCTCGAATGCGGGAGCTAGGAGTCCAAGTTTGGACGGGGACCTGGAAACCTGTGACAGGAGGGGAACGGGTTGGTCTTGCTTGTGCCTGGGGTACAAGCTAGGCGTGTGTTTTTCGGGGTACCCAGCTGGGCACATTGATTCACGAATCGCCGTTTCTGCGTGACGGTACGGCTTGACTACGCTCTGGCATCGTAGTAAGAATTGGAAACTGAAAGAGGGAGAAATGATCCTGTTTTGCTCAACTCTTGCTTGATTATAGCATAGGTGCTTACATAGACTATTGGTTAATGAATAAAATACGGCTTCTAAAAGTTAAGAAATTAAGGACACACTTTTAGTGCTGTTTTCCGCATGCAAGAAACCCACAAGCCATAAAGCCTATCATGATCCTTGAGAGTCGGGAAATATATTTTCCAGTCGGGTAAGTCTTGCGAGTACATTGTGTACTCAGGGTTTATTTTACCCCTGTTGCAGGTGCGCCTTGAGCAGGTTTGTCTTGTGTGAAGGATTCTTCTGGTGGGCACAAACGGATTCTTATCGCTTTCCGCTAGCTGTTAGGTTATTTTCCGCTATTAATTATTGCACTCTGAACCTCTGGTATTGTAATAACTATTTTTGAGACTCTGTGTTGTATGAAATGGACTAAGTATTATAAGTTTGTACTCGTTATTGGATCCCGGGTGTAAAATGTGGAGTGTTCGAGTTCTCCCGTCGGGTGTGCTCGACGGAATCATCTGGTTTAGCTCACTTTCAGGGCACTTAGTGTCTAGTGGAAGGCAAGTGCCCCTGAAAGCGTGCTAAACTGGACGATTCCGCCACACTCCTCCCGCGGGCGGCGCAGCTGCTGGCTGCGACGACGACGACGACGCCGGCGACGCAACCGGCGGACTAGGCAGCTGCTGGTTAGCGTGCCTTGCAGCTTCTGCCTGAATCTGCTCAGGCGTCAGCAGCGCGCCAGGGATGTGCCGGACGTTGGGCGGGGACTCGGGGAAGTTGAGCGACCCGGCCCGGGAGCCGCGGAGGCAGACGGCGGCGGCGTCGAACGTCCGCGCCGCCTTCTCCGCCGACGAGTAGGAGCCCAACCAGATCCTCTCGTGGCTGTTGGGCATCCGGATCTCCGACACCCACCGGCCCCATTTCCGGAAGCGCACGCCCTTGTAGCGCCGCTCTGCCGGCAGCCGCGGCGATCCCTCGCCGTCGCTGCGGCTTGCTCCGGCGCGATCGTCCATGGCTCGTGATGTATATATGTCTGGAAGTACTTGCCAAGCTTAACTTAGCTTGTGATCGAGTGGAAGAAGCTTGGACCAGGCGACAGAGAGATTTATAGTATAGTACATGATGGAACGCGGGATGGATGACTTAACCATCCGTGTGGCCGATGGAAATATTGGATAACAAACGATAGACGGTAATGGTCAACCCCAACCCCGCCATGGGAGGGGAGGAAGGAGGTTGATGGATGCATCAGTATCAGATAGTTTGGTACAGAGACTAGAATATTATGGTACAGCTCGATATGTCAATGGGACGCGACTTTGACGAGCACGTTGTGAAAATGGAAGTGCTCTCAGCTGATGCAATTAATAATTGATAGCATGCTGCATGCTGCTTTTCACTGTTCAGTTTGTCCTAGCTGATTAGGAGTGTAGCCGCGACGGTATTTCAGATCTCATCATCTAATTAAGGCAGATCTCTAGCCAGATGGAATTAATAGTATATATCTATACCCAATGCCGTGCCCAGGACTGTATTTATTTTTTAAATTTGCACACATCTAATGAGAAGTGCATGTTGATGGTCTGTGAATTGCGAGCATATACCATGCATGTGAGCACCCTGAACTCGATCTAATGCATAGAGGGCACATGTCGACATCGGAGGCTTTGCGTAGTGGCTAGAGGCCTAGAGGGTTTGACGATTTTAGCCTCAAAACTGCAGGTGATGTGGTTTCCGGATTTGGGCCTCAAAATTTATGGGAGGATCTCGAGGTGTTATTTTGGAGAGCTTGAGTCGAGGTGAAGCGACTTCATGAAGGGCTTTTGGTTGTCCGATGCATGAAAGACAAATTGGACCATTTCGCCCCTGGTGGCTCAGTGGTTCAAGTCTAAATCTAGGGGCATTTTTAGAAATGTGTAATAGCCCTATAATAACGGAAGTGGCTGCCCAAGGTAGCTATCTCTTCCACACACCCATGTTTATATCCTTAGGGTTAGCCAAGTGCTTCATGTTTAACAGAGATTATGCTAGAGAGGGGTGATTTCCTCTTAGACCAGTTTCAGTGGGGATTTCATGTCACTGTTTCCAACATATCCAAATTTTAGAAACAGTGCAGAAGAGTTTCATCTCCATGAAACTCTCTCTACTCCCATGAAACTCGTATCATCTCTCTCTTCATTAATATGGTGCCACATCAGCATAATTAATGCCCATGAAACTCTGATGAAACCTCATTGAGACTGGCCTTAGTTTAGTGTCTCATCTGAAGTGCGAGAATGTTTGGGAGGAGGCTAGCCTGATGTATAGATGAATTAATGGTTTGGTAATTGAAGTGTTTGCTAAAAATCGACATCATCCTTCCTTCTCCAAATCTCTCCTTTTTGTTGACTTTCATGCATGGTCATTTTTGGGAGTTTTTCTTCCTGCTGGTTTGGCTGAGATTTTGGCACATTTTCAGAAGTATTTGGGACCCTTGGAACCTATCCAATTCATGTTTTGAATCCCATCTTCTAATCCCTTGGTTCCAAGCCCCAAAACTCTTGTCATCTTGCTCTTTTGGTGATTTTCTTGAGAATTCTTTGAGCTGAGCTTTTGGTGCTTGTCTCAGTCCTTTGATACATGCTATAAGGTCTTGAGAATATGTCTAGGCTTTGCCTCTAATAGATTTCCCACGAGCACCAAGAAATCCCCAATTTGAGGTTTCTTGCAAAACCCCATTTTTAAAGAGGGATTTTGAATTTCCCATTCAAGATTTCATCTTTGTGACTTGATATCTTAGGGACAACTTCTAAATGGGTTAGTCAAGGTGTGTGCGAAGTTTTAGATTTTTCAGAGTTCATTTGAATGGGTTTTGTATCTTTCTGCAAAATCTCCTCTACTAAAAAATGCATATCGGGGCATCCGGTTTGCATACCAGGGGATCTGGTTGGCACTATGATTTTGAGTTTTTCTTTGTTTCTTGCTCATTTTGCTTTCGCACCTTTGTATATCCATTTCTAAGGTCAGTAGACACGCTATTGTTACTCGATCTTAGTCAAAGCTAAAACAGAGAAGAGTGCGTGTCGAATTGGGATATAGGTCAAGTTCTCTCTCAGAGAAGAATTTTAATTGGTCTCCACTTACCCCCCCCCCCCCCCAACCCCCACACGCACCCCACTGATCATCATTTCGGTCCTTCACAGCCTACTAACATTAATGGGAGTGGAGAGGAGTATGTATGAGAGCAAACCACGAATGTAACGAGTGAGGAAATATAGTGAAATGCTTATGCAATCACCATATCAATACACCGGATGACCCAATAGATGTTAAATATCAACACCCGAAGAATAGTGGTTCTAAAAAGATGAATTAGAGGAAAAACAACATCACCAAATGGTACACTAGTGGAAGAAGTAATCGTATCATCCATAGGTAGAACGTTGTGGTGGTTCTTGAGAACAACCAAAAAACAATATATATAATTGTACCCACAAAAAATAGCATAAAAACTCTAAATCATCAGAGATATGCATTATCTTTAACATTTATGAAATTTTAAAGCACTTTTAGATTTAATTTTAAACCAAAACATAATTTTAAGCATGTTCTTATTAAAAACTTTTGATTTCACTTGAGCAAGTGTGCTAGGAAATTACATGATAAAATATGACTTTACGGACCATGAAGTTAGTGTTAAAATTTGATACCCTTGGTTAGGGCGCATCAGGCCTCGGATCTTTGAGAATATTACGAGTACAACACCAAGCTTGCACCATATCAAGACAACATAGATGAATCTCGTAGGAAATCCTAGATGATGACGCTGAAGCAACCACGGCAAGAGATTAAGATTTGGCAAAATTGACCGCCAATTTTATATGCATAACTCCAAAAGTGTACAATGATGGTTGCTCTCTCGTAACCCTCTACTTAACCATGTAGGACCCTTGAATTCTGGCCCTTTACAAGAATCTAGTACAGTAGTCTAACATAATCCTCTTGAGCGCTGCCAATTGCTCCTTACAAGTTTTGGATGAGACCCTTGTTTTGGCTTGGTTGATGCCTAGGGCCTCAACCCCTTGTTTATATATATAGTCCTCTCCAAGGTCCCCGTATATTCAAGTAGGAGCCCTACTCGTACTAGCTAGGATTCTACACTCAAGTCCTAATAGCACACCTCTCTTGAGTCCCATAACAAGTACGATTTGAGTCACCACACAACAGTTAGAGTGGTGGCCCTCTTTTAAATAATCAAAGAAAGTTTTTTTTGTCTTCATAGGTATATTTAGTCACCAAACTATTAGTGAGACTCTAACCCCGCTATCAACTCGTTACTGATAAGAAATTTACATGTAGAGTTTACATAGAAAACATCATTCTTATGCAGCCGCCAAACAGAATTTTATTGTGGGTTTACATAGGCCACTCTAGCAAGTAAGTTATGATACTATATCCAAATAAAATGGTTCATACATGATCTTTAACATCTAATAAAAATTTAGAAGATTGAGTTCCTTCGTTTTGGATTGACAAAAAGAAAAGCAACTTAATCGAAAAGTCAAATATAGCATTGCAAGTAGAATTTTCATTTCAAAACTACAAAATCTATAATACCAAATCCAAGCAAAATGGATAGTGCTTAATGTTTAGCATCTACTTAAATGATTACAAGATTTTTGGTGGTCACTGGATCCTTCACTTTTTGGATTAATAAGAAAACAGAAAAGGCAGCCAAAAATGTGTGACTCAGTGTAACAGTCATGTTAATATAATCAAGATGGCGTGTGTGACCCAACCCATGGTGGGAGGTATACCCTAGCGTGACCATAGTCATTTGTCATATATACTTTCTGAAAACTTAATTTGACACGTGTTATTATTAAAGTATTATTTGTTTATTGTTAAAATAAAAATTCTGTTAGCTAGCCAGGGCAGAATAAAACTAAGCATCTTCGTTGTACGTAGCTTGACGTTCGATAGTTTGTCTTTGGCTTATGCTGGATCACACATACCATAGCAAAATATAAAACATATTAAAATAACTAATCAGTGCAGCCTTTTTGTTGTTCATCTCTGGTGTTTGTGTCGATAAAGCACCACTTGTCATATATCTGTGGGTGCTAATTAAATTAAGCACAGGGGCCGGAGCAAACCCTAGCTAAATTGACTGCCCTGTGACACCAGCTGGAAAGTATGTTCTTAGATGTCTACTAGTAAATGATCATTCCAGGCATGTTTCATAGTATTGACTAATTAAAGAAAGTACGACCTAAAGCTACACGGAGTACTCTTTCTAGTTAATTAAGTCGTTTTCATCTTCTAATAAGCTAGGACATGCAGTCTGGTCTCTTGTGTGTTGTGAGGTGGAGTGGGTGTCACAAGAGAGTTCATGTGGTTCTTGCCTAACCTTTCATATATATTGTTCCCAATAAAAAACCTTTCATATATATTTAAACCGACTTTAGCATGAATACGTACCCAGTAAATTAAAGTCAAACAGACTTGGTGCATAAATAACGGAGAATGAAGAAGCTTATCTTTAACATATATAGTGAAGTACTCACTCTGTTTTGAATTATTAATCATTTTGGCTTTTCTATATATGTATATATATATATATATATATCTTTTTTTAGAATTACACAGTATAATGTAGACGCCCAAACACGCACGCACACTCACCACATGAACACACATACGCAAATCCTACCCTATGAGCATCTCTGAATGACTGAGCTGGTAGATCTCGAGATTTACGAAGTCACCACAGGCGCCTCGCTGTTGACCGGGACGTCGCCTATCATTGAAAGCATGCCTAGATATATTATTATATATCTAGGTATATAGTAAAAGTTATCTACTTAAAAAAACTCAAAACAACTTATAATTTGAGACAAAGGGAGTACTAGCAGTCTAGAAGAAACAAGAACATTGTAATTTGATCTGCATCTAAATTTTTCTACAAAAGATATTCTATATAAATTTGAAAAGATATGTTGCGGTTAACATCACCTAGTCCTTGTGAAAGGGCATGTAGCCAGTACAAGAGCCGTAGTAGCATCTGAGGTCCTGAATATTTCAGGATTTAACGACGTGTGCTTTTAGTGGTAGGCGACACTGTTTATGGCTGTTAAAA
Source organism: Saccharum hybrid cultivar R570 (assembly GCA_038087645.1). Taxonomy (NCBI): domain Eukaryota; kingdom Viridiplantae; phylum Streptophyta; class Magnoliopsida; order Poales; family Poaceae; genus Saccharum; species Saccharum hybrid cultivar. Next base: position 39,379,980 of record JAQSUU010000637.1, on the reverse strand, counting down.
TTTAGATGTAGATCAAATACAAATATAGATGTCTATATTACAAGTTTTAATAGATATAGATGCAGATATTTTAGATTTCGATGCGTGCATTTCCACCCCTAGGGGCATTGGAACTTACCTAAGTGTAGATCTAAGGAAAGGCAAGACGGCTGTTCATGATAATTGCAATAGCACAAGGAAAAAAAAAGGGTATGCATATTAATCTACTTAAAGTGTTGTTGATGTCTCCATGGAGACAGGCATAGGCGGACCCACCCATAGGACGAGGTTGGGCGGCCGCCCTACCTCCCCTCCGGCAGGAGCGGACCCTGGCATCTGGAGACCGGAGTGCAGACTGCCGAGCTTCCGAGGTCGAAGACGGAGCGGCGGCGAGGAAAGGGGAGACGGATGGAACTGGGCTTCTGTGGCATATTGGGCTGTCCTTACTCACCTGCATGGGCCATCTAGGCAGGGAATTAGGCCTTAGGCGGCACTGGAGCAAGCCGGTAGAACACATGGCGCAGTGCTCGGCACTCACAGCCCAAAGGCGCACAGACACAATAGCATTAGATTTTTTTTTTCTTTTGTCACAAGCGGAGAAGTGGAGGTCCATGCTGCTGTTAGTAGAGTACAATAACGTAATTAGGTTTCGTTGTCAAGTGATCTTGCAAATTTTGGGACGGTGTAAACGGATCACCACACTGACACACACTGAAACGTCCGTTTGTGGAAGTAGATTTCCTTTGCCCAAGCATGGTGCACCAAAAAAAACTAAGACTAAAATACTTCTATGGTGCATCTACGTCTCAATGTTAGTGTTTTAGGATTCGCATGTCCAGATGTCCTATATTGTACACCAAGTTTTTTATGATTAATGTCATTCACTAATTGATTTATCTTTTAGATTGATAGGTTTTGTACTATAATTTTTAATAGAAACATGTATTATTATTTATTTCTCTTGTAAAAGATAACATTTTGATTCTTATTTGTTGTTCTACCGCTTTGTTCCTGATAATCATGCTTGTGTTCTTTATCTAAAATTTTATGGTCAAAGTTCGCCCTACCTCCATTTTTGAGCTGGGTCCACCACTGGAGACAGGTTGCCATTGACCTAATAAGGGCCTGTTTGGAGGGGCTCCGACGGCTCCGGCTCTGGGTAATGTAGCAGTACTGTGGAGGAGCCGCCGGAGCCCCGATTCCCTGGCTTCACCAGCTCCTCCTGTTTGCCCGTTCTTTTTGCTGGAGGCTTCTCCGGTTTGGCTCCTTGCTACAGGACAGCACAGGGATGTACAGGGCTGCAGCGCAGGGAGCCGGAGCCGCAAGAGCGGTGCCAAACACTGCCTAATAGTTAACTAGAGGATGAATTCTTTTGACGTAAGTTAGAGGATGAATTCTCAGTGCGGGCAGTTGTTTAGATAAACGCTTAAATCTAGCAATGTATGAAGGGTGCATGCAGGATCCAGTCAACCCTGAGAAAAAGTGACCGGCAACGCTGCCTACGTCGGCATGCATGGTTCGTGCGCGACAGCAAAAAGTTATGTCTCCCACTTCTATTCAATTGCCAATCTTTAGGAAACACACACTTTACTTTTGCAGGTACTATACTCCTACATTCACGAGCATGTCAGTTGTTACTTGGGCTCTGTCTTTAAATGCACCTTTGTTAATTGTTACTGGCCAGTCTCATTCTGTATATACTCCTCAATTGTTTATATTCATCTCAAACTCAATCTATATGTATGTGGATGAAATATTAACTAATTTTTACAAAAAATTATTCCAAGACACTTGGATTATTGATGTGGAGAGGAAGATGTACAGCCAAACAACCCCTACCAGTGGTGACTGTTTGGTGGCCAAAGGTATTGTCAAATGGTGGTGTGGCAAACCAATGCATGCAACTAGCTGCTCACGCAACAATTAGCACAAGAAGATAAATACTTCGCATCATCTTAGGCGAGTTATGGGGTGCTCGAGCAAGAAATCAATTTATTTAGGACAAAACTTTTGATAATAATATAATTAATCTAGTTTGATTGACAGGGGTAACAATTGTGCCTAGCAAAAGGCAATTCAAATGCTCCTGTGAGTGCATCCGTCCGGGCATGTATGTCAGGATGTCCCGTTCCGGGCCGGCATAGCGATCGGGCCCAACATCAACGGGCTTGTGCCCTCTCCAACCGATTCTGCTCCCCAACTCATCTGTCTGCGTGTCGTCCAGAACAATTCCCCACTACCGACCATAGCGGCAGCTTTCACCGCGCCGTCCACCCGCAGTGGTTGCGTCCACCGTGCCATATGCTCGTAGCGGCCGTGTCCACTATGCCACCCGCCCGCCGCGGCCACGCCGCATCGTCTGCTCGCCCCACTCTGCCTCGCCGCCGTGGCCATCCCCTGCCGCACCTCATCCCGCATCGCGCCCGCCCCAATCCTGCACCGCGCCGCGCGGGGCGCCCCCTGCCACGTGCCCATCCACTTCGTCTGTCGCAGCCATGGCATGCAGTGCGCCACCACCACCCTGGTGCCACTAGGAGGAGGTCGTCGCTGGTACCGCAATTTCCCATCAGGTAGGTCGTGGCCGCGGGGGCGAATGCTGTGTTTCAAGTGTTTCAGCCGTTTTGTTTCAAGTGTTTCATCCAGATGTTGCAAAAGTAGATCTCGGATGTTGCATATGTTGCAATGACAAAATAGGCATGTTGCAAGCCTATGTTTCAAGTGTTTCAGGTGTTTTAGATGTATGTTGCAAATGTTTTTCATCTGCATGTTTTAAAAGTAGATCTTGGTGTTGCATATGTTGCAATGGCTACACACGCATGTTTCAAGCACATGTTTCAAGTGTTTCATCAATTTCAGACATGTTGCAAATGTTTCATCTGTTTCAGACTTATGTTGCAAATGTTTTATCTGGATGTTTCAAAAGTAGATTGGGTGTTGTGGGCCACCGTTCGCCTACTGCTACTGCTGAGGTGCCGCCGTGGTTCGTGTGCAGGTGCCTGAGGCCAGCAGACACCTCCGCGGCGCGCATCCACAGGCGAGGCAGGTGGGCGTGGGGTCGTGGTTCCGCCATGCGGGCGCGGGATGGGCGTTGGCCACGGTTCCGCCGTGCGGGCACGGGATGGGCACGGGGCATGGTTCTGCCGTGCGGACGCGGGATGGGCACAGCCGCGCAGGGTGTGGTTCTAGACGCTGGCGCAGGACGATGGGAACGGGACAGAGCGCGTGAGATGCAATGCGGTCATGGGCATGGGAGCTGCGTTTGGACACGGGGCTGGGGCCGAACATCCGGGCGCTAGCCTTACCGAAATAGGGCATGTTTGGTTGGCTCCTGACTAAAGCTGCTTGGGTCTGGTAGCGATCCAGGGGTCAGGGTCAACTGCCTTTTGTTGTTAGGATCTTAACCAAACATGTCCATAGTATTATTGTCACAATAATTTAATAGGCATCATAGACATTCGACTGGGCCTTAAGCTATAAATAATCTAATGCTCTCATCGCATACTCTGTAGCACCGGCTGATTCTTGACCGCTCCCCTTTAAAGCCATCTTTTGAATTTTATTGTTCAAAATGGTATAATCATTATTTATCATAAGTAAATGTGTGCTTGTCTAATAGTATGTAGATCCAAAATATTTGAACTTTTCTCTGAATTATGATATGAGTAAAGAAGTACATAAAATGTTTGTACTGACAACAGAAAACTCATATGTAGTAGCGGTGGATTTTTGGCCAGTGTGAAAGACCAATAAAAATAAAGAATTTTCACATGCATTAATTAGTTTAAGAACCACCAATACAAACGCATCTTCACTGGCGTACCATTAGTATTTGCATTATCTTACAGCATGTTTAGATCTATTAGCACTAAAAATTAGCTAGCTAATAGCTACTAATTTTTAGCAGGAGGCTGTTTGGATCCACTGTTAATAGGTGGTTGAATAGTGAGTTGAAGGTGTATATTAACTATTAACAACTCCAAACTTGCCAATAAAATTAATAGTCAGCAGCCCTCCAGCTAATAATTAGCAGGTTTATTAGTAGGGAACTGTTTGGATCCTCTTATCTAGACTTTAGAGCTAAAGCTCCAAACAGGTGGTCTAAAGTTAGCTCTAAACTTTAGCCCACCTCACATTAGAGCTTTAAACCTCAAAAGTGAACTAAAGTACTTTATGTAAGCGTCTATGTCTGTAACTGCGTCTCGCAAAAAAAAGTTTTTAGAGCTCTAAAATTTAGAGGAGGGGATCAAATACCATTAGTATATAAGTATTATCGTGGGGCATGTTTGGATTTCATTAGCACTAAAAATTAACTAGCTAGTAGTTAATAGCTGCTAGTAGCAGGCCATTTGGATCCACAGCTAATAGGTGGTTGAATAGTGAGTTAAAGGTGTATATTAACTATTAGCACCTATTAGCAACTCCAAACTTGCCAATGAAATTAATAGTTAGCAGCCCTCTAGCTAATAATTAGCAGGTTTACTAGTAGAGGACTGTTTGGATCCTCGCATCAAAACTAATTTTAGCTACTAATTTTTAGTGTTAATGGATCGAAACCAGCTCTTATAACACCCGTCGATGCAAATGATTTCACGACGATAAAAAAAATCGGGTGCTTGTCGGCAGTCCCCAACCGCTGGTGTGCTTGTTCGCCATGGCCATCCGAAGCTGCACCGCTTGTGAGCCCACGCCAAAGCTCGCCGGTGCTAGGACGGAGCCTGTGCTCGTGAACTGAACAACACTAGGCAAGGACATGGGAAACATCAAGAGAAGAGAGATCATGAACACAAGCACCGCCAGGACGAACCGAGGCCCAAGTGTGCCTTGGCTGCATTAGGGCCGCACCGCTTGCCGCACTGAGGCCCGCGCTTGCCTTTGCTACGTTAGGGTTGCGGCCGGGCCGCCGGGGCCCGCGTTTGCCATGGCCTTATCGAGGCCCGCACTTGCCTAATGGTTAATTGTGGCCTTTTTGGATAAATGATTGCACAATTTATATATAGATAAAAATAACGCGAAACATATAATTTCCCTGTCAGTGTTTTGCTGCCGAAATATATAGATAAAAATAATCCGGCCTTTAGCTTCCGATCATATTTTGCTGCCGACAGATTTAAACTCAGGTCAGAAGGTTCTGACACAAGAAAAAATAACCAAGTAGAGCTACACTCAGTTCGTTGGTTGACTATTTTCTTGGATACAATTGGGTAACAAATTTTCTATAATCTTTAGAGCATCTTCGAGAGTTTGCCAAATCAACTTGGCATCTATCTATTTTTGGCAAAACAAGAAAAATTGTGCTCCAACAGTTTGGCATCCAACTTGGCAAATTTTAGCAACTTGGCAAATCTCCCCCCTCCACGCGCATATTTGCGCGCTGAGCGCGAGCGCGCATCCGGCTTTTCGTGCGGGGCTCTTCGTTTCTTAGCGGGACTCTTCGTTCGCTTAGCGGGCCTCTTCTTATTTTACCAAGTCCAAATGGCAAACTCTTGGAGAGAGTTTATTTTTTCACTTGCCATATATTTTAGCAAGTTGCCAAATCACGATATTTGCCAAGTGAATTTTGCCAAATCACGATATTTACCCGAGTCAAAATACAAGTTTTTTTTCCCTTCCATTGCGATTTTACACTATCCATTATTTGTGCGGCCTCACGTGTCATTGAGGCATTGATGAAAATAAGGGTCTGCAAAAATTTTGATCGGCAAATAGATGGTTGGCCTTTCATCGTCCAAGGTCGGGTTGCTTGAAATAGGACACAGAAAGTCAACTGTACATTGATTTTTAGTGCACCGCTCTAATACTGGTGCTTAAACTAATTCAGGTGTCCAGCACTACTAGAAAGTGAAATTTCCCTGTCACTACAAAACCGACAGGGAAATACGAAATATTGACAGAACAAAAGCGTTAGGTATAGAAATATTGTCTGTGGGTGAACCAATTTCTCTGCAGTAAAATTCTAGGCCACCAGGTCTAGAATTCCCTCACACACCAAGTCTGGAATTCTATCCTCGTCTGTCACACGCTGATGACAAGACAAAATACATTTTTCCTGTTTAGTAATGAATTCTCTATCGTGTTTCGACCACAAATAAAATGATTTTCCTTGACAGTAAGCCCATAGACATGAAAATTGTCCACACAGGTACCTCATTTATTTACAAATTCATGAAGTAACTCACATGGTCATGGTACTCACATTCATTTAGTACATGCAACAACTACATATATGAGACATGATTCCATAAAATTTTCAACTAGAAAATAAATGTAGCATCAGTCCACATGACTTACATACAAATAAGATGCCCACAATTAGCATCAACAGACACCTAAATTAAGATGTTTATACGTTTGTTACCAACACAGAAGTGACATGACTTCCTAAAGCAAGTATTAGTTTCGTGACTCCACCATTACTTCCCAGTTGTTATGCCTTCCCAAAAGCTAGCATTAGCTTCTTGGTCCCACAAGGCCACAATTCACTTCGGCTTTTAGTTGAGCTCTCACACAACTACAGATATGTCATCACCGCCGGCTAGGAAACCATCATCGTCGCTGATTTTCGCGAGTTGATAGTGATAGTAGGCGTTGATCTGAATTAGCCGCCGGTTTGAAACGGCGTTGAAAACCTAAAAAATAAAAAAATGGATGCACCCACTGCCGAGCATTTGCACCTGGAGCCGTCTACGCCCACCACCCATCGGCATTGTCACCTACCGAGCTCGTGTTGTTGCCCACCGAGCTCACGCGCGCACCTGCCTATGCCGTCCACAGTCGTTGCGCCGTCACCACTGAGCTATCACACAGATCCAGTCGTGCCTTGCCAGTGGCACCGTGTAACATCCCTAAAAATCCCAAACCCAAAAATCATAACTTTCAAAAACTTTTGCTAAAGACCCTTGCTTGGTGAGTGATCATGCTAGGAAGCCACCTATAGATACACAAGTAGACCCTAAGAGTAGCTTGTGTGAGCATATGCATTTTAACAACTCTTGAGTTGCTTCTTTCTGGTTTCATGATTGTTAATAAAATTTGACCAACTTTCAACAATTTAAATTGTTGTGTATGTGTGTGCACCAAGACCCTAGCTAGAACCCAGACCCTAAGTGAACCTAGAGGACCCACCTAATGTGGTGTACATGTATTTGAATACATGTATACAAGTATAGGAGCTTAGAGGGGAGATTACGAAATAGGAAAAAGAATTAGAAATAGAAGAGGGAGGAAGTAAATGGATAAAGAGAAGAGAGAAAGGAGCCCAGCGCTGCCGCCGGCCCAGCCGCGCCCGTAGCCCAGCACCGCGCCCGCGCCGAAGACACCCTGCACGAATACGCCAGCCCAAGGAGGAAGCGCTCGCGCCCCGCTTCCCCTCTCACTCGTCGCTGATAGGTGGACCCATGGGCCCCACTTGTTATCCCCCACCCTCGCGCCCTCCTCTACTTTTGCGAAGCAGAGCATCAGCGCCGGGAAGGAATCCCGGGCCGCCCACTCGCCCCAGCCGTCCGTAATCAAACTGTTGGCCGTGCGCGCACGGATGCACGCCACATCCATGATCCGTGTCTCGCCAGCCTACCCCAGCTAGCGCCGCGTCGTGTCTGACGTCGCCGCCCAGGTCCTGCACCGCTGACGCCAACCCATCCTTGCCTTGATCGCTAGCGTCTGGTTTGGAGAGCGCCAAAGCCCCCACGCCCTCCCGCCGAGCGCCAAACCTAGCTTGGAGCCCTTATCCACCCTACACGTGCCCCTCTGCCCATCCCCGCCGTACCATGGATGCGCCCAGCTATAAAAGCCTAGCCCCGGTGCCTTAGCGCCTCTAGACCACCCCGACGCCACTGGTGGCCTTCTAGACCACCCAAGCCGAAGCCGAGAAGTAAGGAGAAGGGAGGAGGAGGAGTTCCACCATCGCCAGAGTCCCGTCGAGGTCGACGGAGCGGAGGACGCCGCCCCATATGACTACACCGACGTCGCGGATCTTCCTGCACTGCCTTGACTCAACACGGCCTCGCCTCGTCACTGCACCACTAGCCTATGGCCATCGCCACCCCGGTGCGCCTCGCCAACCCCCTCTGCTCACCGTCGTAGGCACCCGCCATGGCTGCCGATGTGGTCTCCCCACCTGGGAGGCCCAAGGTTGCGCCTTTGGCCATCACACGACACCATGCACACACGCACACCAGCACAAGCCAAGGCATGGCCTTGTTGAGCCTCCACGGCTCAGGAACACTGGTGCTCTGCACCTCACGCACACGCGCCTGCCATGGCCAGAGCACGGCCATGGTGAGGGCCGTTCCACCCTAGTCAAGCCGGTAGAGGTACCCGCTGTTGACGGTTCATATGTCTAGTGGAGGGATTCCGCAAGCGCACAGAATTATCGTGTAGCACTTCGCTCGGTAAGAGCCGAGTGTCAAATTTATATTTTTCCCAAAGGAAGTAGACAGTGTAGGGAGGTGAGGATGTTTTGGACCTGATCCTCCTAAGACGTGTAGTGCCCTTGGTGGCCCGGCATTGCGTTTCACAGTCTCAGCGTGCCGGTGGACTCCAGGGTGCCTCAGGGTTGAGTGGCATGATGGTATCGTTCTAGTTCGGGAAGCAGCCCGGAATCAGCCTACGCGGGGCGCTACCGATGATGGTGATCTGGTGGATCTAGTGTAAACCTCTGCAGGATCGATACATAGTCGTTCTTCTACGGCTATGGACCTTTCCTATGTTACTGCTTCACTTGACTAGTGAGAGGAGTCCTTTCTTCTTCTTCTCCTGGGATATTGTGTGGATTCCGGCGTGAGCCGTGGAGGCAAGGTACGAGCGGGAGTCGTCCTTGTCGCCTAGAAAGTGAGAGTGTGGTGAGATGTGTGGATAGAATGGATGGAGATGCGTGGATGAGAATGGGTTAAAACTTGTGAAATACTTATAAAATATTGATGAACTGCGCATAGGAAGACTGCAGCCATAAATAGGTTCTTTTGCTCTACCCTTGCATTCCACTTACCTCAAAGCAACGCAAAGCATAGGGTGGGAGCTAGTGGCTAATACAAATCGTACTGAAAGTTATTTGGCAGGTGTTGAGTTCGACGACCAGCCTGATGGAGAGGAGGATTAGAGGTGTTCATTCTACGCTCGAGCATAGGGTCCACTAGATGTTCCGCCTACTCTGATGCTGTTATGGATGTTGTGTGAACTCTGATTCCGTCAAGTGGCAATGTAATAAATGATTAAACCTTTCTATTGTACTTCTAAGACATGTATTCGATGTATGAACTACGATATCAGCTGTTGTCTGATAATGTGATGGAGTGATCTTCTGGGACTATCACATTATGATTCGTATTTGTGGATTTCCTTTCGTGGAAATCGTGGATCGCTACACACCGCTAGGCCATGGAGGAGGGGCCGGCCTGCATCTGCAGCACAGGACGCGGGCGGGAGGGGGAGAAGGTGGTGGTGGCGAATCTGCAACGCCAATGCAGGAGGAGTGCCGACAAAGGGAGGGAGGAGAGATACACCAGCTGCTATAGGGGAGGAGGGATGCGAGCCGAGTTTGGAGAGAGAGAAGGCCAAGTGGGTGAGCAAGGAGAGAGAGAAGTGACAGACGGGCTGGGTTAGGGTTTTCATGTATATATACTTGGAGCCAGTTTTCATCGCCAGTTGCCCAGTTTGCAGCTTCAACCGACAGTGAAAATCATTATCGCTGCCACCGTCTCCTGGTCGTAATGAACTAGTGGTGATAATGTATCACTGCTGGTTTTAATAGAACCAGCAGTGAAAATAGCTTTAGGAAAAAAAATATTTTTGTAGTAGTATCAAGTTATTTTCGTAGCAGTGTCAAAAGTTCATTCTTAACTTGCTTGGCTCGTTGATGGCCATCGCACTGGCATCCACCGGCTACAGCTCACAACACCATGGAGATAAAAAAAAGACCACTTTGGTTAGTTGAACAGAGTCACGGTGTTGATACCATGCACTCTTGGAGTTCTTCAATATGGTACTCACACCGTCTCTGAATAAATCAATTCCTAGAGTTATCTTAAGTCAAATATTTTAATGTTTGACCGAATTTATAGAAAGAAGTACAAATATTTGTGACACCAAATGAGTATATTATTAAAATAGTTAAATGCACCGCAGGCCCTGATCTGTAAGGGTGTGTCACATAGGCCCCTGAACTTTGAAAATGTATTTCTGGCCCCCTAAACTTGTCACGTGGTGCACCGCAAGCCAACTTTGAAAATGCATTTCTAGCCCATAAACTTGTCACGTGGTGCACCGCAGGCCCCTGAATAGTAGCATGCACGCCAGCACAGTAGCATGCACGTCGTCCAAATAGCGTTCAGCAGCCGGTATATATGCCTATCGGCCAGTGAGCTGCCGACAGTGCCCCTATCGGCCGTTGAGCAGCCGACAGACTTATATATGTCTATTTTTTTATAACAGCTTCTAAATTTGTAATTAATCATAAAAAAATATTATTTTTAAAAAAAATCGGTGCGGACCACGAGCTTGCATTGGTCCCATCCCGTTGGTCCCATGCATACGTGTGGTGGCGCGGCGCCGGCCGGCAGCAGCAGCAGGCCGGCGGCACCGTGCCGTGCGGTGGCTGTGGTTGTGCGCGAAGCGACGGCGACAGCGCGGGACCTTGTTTCCACACCCGGGCACGTGACATGAGCAGGGGGGGTGGTGGTGGTGGTTTGGTTCGTCACCGTCCAGTCGGGGTCGGAGCCGCATGCAGTCCGCAGAGTCGCGTAAGTTCAGACTGTCCGCAGTGGCATACTCTATATGATACTCTAAAGCTTTAGAGTATGAATATAGAGTAAAAACTGCTGCACTGGATACTCTAAAACGATACTCTATCCTTTCTCTTACTCTATATTTAGAGTAGTACAGTGTTTACTCTATAGTACGCAGTGGCGGGCCCTATTAGCTAAACCAAGGAAAAAAATGCTATAACTCACAAACCAAAAATCCAAATTAAATTTTGATTGCACCATTAAATTCGTCTCAATAAATCCTTCAAAACTAGATCACTCATGGATATATTTAGATAAAGTGACAAGTGGGTCCCACAGTAGATAGAGTGGATAGAGGATGATATAGAGGATGGATGGGTGCGGGAGAATTGAGTATAGAGTAGAGAATCTTGCTGACTAGGACGTATAGAGGATGAATATAGAGGACCATGAGTGCGGATAGCCTCATGTCGAGTGAGTGCAGGAGCGGTCCTGTGTTCTGTGTAACCGTGGACCGAGGTAAGGTCACGTCAAGTCGATCGGACCACCGGCAGGCTCCTCAGCTCGTCTCTGATCTCGGATCGGATGCTGCCTGTGGGCTACACGGTAAAGACATGTTTTCTGTCTACGTATACAGGTTGTTCTTATATATGGAGCTGCTATTATATACACACGGGACCAACGGGACGGGACCCAATGCAAGCTCGTAGTCCGCACCGATTTTTTTTAAATAATATTTTTTTTATAATTAATTACAAATTTAGAAGCTGTTATAAAAAAATAGACATATATAAGTCTGTCGGCTGCTCAACGGCCGATAGAGGCCCTATCGGCAGCTCACTGGCCAATAGGCATGTATACCGGCTGCTGAACGTTATTTGGCCGACGTGCATGCTGCTGTGCCGGCGTGCATGCTACTGTTCAGGGGTCTGCGGTGCAACACGTGACAAGTTTAGGGGGCCAGAAATGTATTTTCAAAGTTCAGGAGCCTGCGGTGCACCACGTGACAAGTTTAGGAGGCCAGAAATGCATTTTCAAAGTTCAAAGGCATATGTGACACACCCTTACAAGTTCAGGGGCCTATGGTGCATTTAACTCTTATTAAAATACAGTTTATGATGTATCTAATGAGTAATGATTCTAATTTGTTATCATAAATCTTGGCACTTTTTTCTATAAATTCGGTCAAACTTAAAAAGTTTGACTTAAGACTACTTGAGGAGTTGATTTAGTCATGGATGGAGGCAGTATTATATTAGCGGATACAAACAAAGGCACTTACAAGAGCTTTGCTTGGAGGAACCAAACAATGTCTTCTGCCATAGGTTCCATTCCTCTATGTTCAAACGCAACTCTGCCACCATCCAGCACAATATAAATAAATAAGAATGTCTGTTTCAACATATAATCACATTAGTCAAGTAATATAAGTGCCAAAGAAAATGAACATATATGAATTTTGGTCTCATTTTCACCAAATATAATCACATGTCCAAAATAATCAGATTTTAAGTCATCACTTCCAATAGTTAAAGACTTGAAGGATCATACTAATAACTAAAATAAATTCTCAATCATCTACTTTTTGTCCATGTTGGCACAAATGATACATAGTATTCAGTTCAGCATAAATGATACATGTTCAATTCAGCATTAATGATACATGTTCAACTCCATAGTCTCCCTCTGGTCCCTGCTGGGCTTAAGTGCATTGGGATCAGCTTCAGATGACGGGGTCTGGAACCTGCACCCCCAGACTCTTTTTTTTTTTTTTTTTTTTTTGAAGAAACAGGAGGGGCTTGCACCCCTACTGGCATTATTATTAAAAGGAAGCCTCACCAGATAGTCCGCTGAGCCCCCGCTCCCTCCCGCCGCCGGCCATCCCGGCCCCGGTGTCCACCAAAGCCTTCGCCGTCGGCCTTGAGCAAGTGCGGCTCCTCTTCGTCAGTGTTTGCCCCTGGTGGCTGCCGCCGTTGCCGCCTTCCTGCCTCCGACATGTTGGTCACCTTGGTTGCTCTGGGCTCCGTTCTTCTTCACCGCCATTAACAGTCTGGTGAGCTAGCAGCATGTCCCCGCTCGCTTCAGTGGCGGCGGGCGCTGCCTTCTCTGCTTTCATCCTTAACAAGTTTGGAACAGAGGTTGCCCCTAGTCGTTCTTCTCTGGGCTGCTTTTCGCTTCTGGCTGCTTTTGGGCGATGTCGCTTTCGTCTGGATGATTCTTTTATTGGAAGTTCTTTGAGCTCCATTCTTGGATGCCCGGCTGATGCTCTCAATATTGATGCTTTGGAGGATAGAATCTTCCTCTTCTCTGTCTCCTGCAAGAAGGTTGGCTTTGAAGTCTACAGAATCAAGAACTTTTCTTGTGATGAGTTTGAGCTCTCCTTCCACTTGCTTAATGACTCGGGCCTGATTGCTGCTCGTCAGTTTGCTTCTGATAAGCCAAGACCCCCTCCGTGGGTTGAAGTGGCCAATAAGCCTTCATATGTAGAGATGGTCAAATCCCAGAGTGGACTCCTTTCTGGAGCAAATGCTGTCCCGCTTGGTACTTCTCGTCCGCCTGTTCATGCTGCCCGTCAGGCAAGTTTTGGTGTTCATCATGGCGGCAGGAAAGTGACCTCTGGTAGAAAATCTGTGTTTGACAGGATCTTTTTTCCAAGGCGTTCTGTTTTTGATCGTTTGAACTGGAAGCATACTGAGTCTGTTGGGACTTTTGATAATGCTCAGAATTCGTTACGTGATTCAGATAAGCAGCGGCTTGAGCCTGCAGTTCATCAGCAATCTTCAGTTGTTCATCAGCAACCCTCTCCTCCTGAAGATTCAAATTTAGATTTGAATTTGCATTTGGGCCGGCAGCATTATGAACATCCAAAACAGCCTCTTAATGAGCGGCCGAATGGGAGTGCCTTGTCTACAGTGCAGTGCCGGCGTTGTCTCTCCGTGTCGCATACCAGACAGGCGTGCACATCCCCGATTAAATGCACTGCATGCCTTGGGTGGGGCCATGTTGCAGTCTCTTGTCCACAGCAATGGGAACGTCTGCAAAATGCCTCAGCGGGGAAAGTTCTCGACAGCTTCGCCAGCATTCACTCCAGAGATTTTGATACATCATCTTGGTTCAAGCCAGCCTCAATGACACCGGGCCCGTCCTCGCCGCCACAGTTCACTAACTTTGGAGAAACCCGAGGCGTGGCTCCGGCTCCTTTCACCATTAACTGGCCGTCATCTACCAGAGTTGTGAAAAGCATTTTGCATTCTACAGTGCAAAAAAAACTCGGCTGCCTCTCCATCCTCTGAGTTCAGTCTCGGTGATTCTGCCGCCCAGCAGCAAATGGCTTACCAGCGAGTCAATCCGGCGGTGTTCGTGCCGCGTGGCCTAGCCCCGATTGAGGTACAGGGACGAAGGGTGATGAGTCGCTCGGTGGTGCTACGGCCGAGGGCCAAGAATCAAGACCTCGCGATTGTCTCCATCGAACCACTGCCTGAGCACCAGGTAACCTTCCATGCAATCAGAGGAGTAGTGACAGATTTCTTGAACCAAGAAGCTAGGGTGTAGTTCACAGATATCCAGCCCACCCATTTAGGCCAAACTTTCGTCATATTCAAGAATGCATATGATAGAGATCAGCTCATAGCCAGAGGGCCGATCCAGTTTGGTGATGTCACTCTCACTTTTGTGGAACATAGCAAGGGTAGGAATTGGCGTGCGGTCAATTTTAATAGAGAATGTTGGCTGTTACTCTTGGGCTTCCCCCTGATTACCGTGAAGATGAGTTTGTAGCCAATGCCATCAGCCCTTTTGGTCGTGTCATGTATTAGATTGACAATACTGCTCATCTGACCAAGCTTCTAGTCAGAGCAAGAGTCATGGACTTTGAGTCAGTCCCTCAGTTTGTTGTGACGACTGAAGGAGAGGGCTTTCAAGGGGAACCGTGGACGGTACAATGCAAGATTCTGCAGGGAAATCTCCTGGGTGGTCTGCCGGCTAACAAAGAACCAGTGCCTGGGCCAGACGTCTTTCCTCCAGGAGGCCCTTATGACTTCTTTGGCTTTGGTCAGCAAGGCCCTGGTCCTACTAACCCTCCTCAGCACGGTGGGCCGAATCATCAGAATGAACAGAATCAGCAGAACATGCAGATGGACGGGGGACAGAATCAGCCCATGGATGCTGCAGAAGGCGGGGATGCTTGGCCAGAGCACAATCCTATTGTGCAAAACATTGTTAACAATGAGATGCCTCAATTGGGATTGGACCTGAATTTAGTACCCAATTAAGAGGAGGTGATTGTGGATCCCCTCTTCCCTCCTGCGGTTGAGGTGGTCCCTGAACCTGCTCTATTCCAAGTCAATGAGAATGAAGAAGATGCAGCCATTGAAGAGGAACCTAAAAATGAAAATAATGGTGTTCAGGGGCAGGAGCACAACATTAAGTTACTAGAGGTTCAGAACCAGGCAGCTATGGATGATGATGCAGGTGGTGGCCCAGGTCTTTTTGTTGGAAGAGTGCAGCTTTTTGAAGATCCAGTTCAGGGACTGTTGGAGCAGCAGATGAGAAGGAAGTCAGCTGTTAACTTCTCTGACCCTTCTGGGCTATGGGGAAAGTTCTTTGCCCCTAGCATTGGTAAGACTCCCACTTGCTTTGTGCCTCCTCAGTGGGCCAACTTCTTTACTGCTGCACTCCTATCTCCAAAGCTCTTTAGTCAAACAAAAGATCTCCTTGCAACCAAAGGACTGACTGCTGCTTTGGATGGAATACCATCGGTGGGATTTGTGTTGCCACCAGCCTGTCCAGCAAAGAACCCCCCAGCCTGTAGTTTGACTGAGATACAGGGTGTAAGTGAGAAGACAACAAACCCAGAACAAGAAGTCGTGCGGATTACTGAGCTAGATGATGAAGGCTCGGTTAAAATACATGATGAAATGATGAATGAAGCAGGCCAGGAGGGGAATGTGATGATGAATGAATCAGGCCAGGAAGAAGATATGATACAACTGGATGAGCCCAGCCCAAGCAAAAAGCAAGATGGCACCAACAGAAAGAAGAACAAGCCTACTATGGTAGTGGAAAGTCAAGTGAGAAGGAGCCCAAGAGTTAAAGGGTAGAAAATGGGCTTCAAAAATCCTCAGTGTCCTGACAAGCATTGCTTGGGTTGCAATGCAACTCCTCCAGTGCTCACTCCAAAAGCCCTAAGAAAACTTGGCTCTACTCTTTGTGATGTGGATCCAGACTCTATTGCAGATGCTATACTCTCCAAGAGAAAGAAGACTGCTCCTGTGGGGACCAAGTCTTTAGTGGAGGCCCAACCTGTTGAAGAAGATGATGAAGAGCCCAGCAAGCCCTGAAGATGGTGGACCGTGGTGGTGGTTTGAAGATGGTGGACCGTGGTGGTGGTTTGAAGATGGTGGACCATGGTGGTGGTCTCTTTTTGGTCCATTTGGCTATAACTGGGCAGCTTATGTTCTCTCCTTTATTAAGTCGAGCAAACATTTTGGTGGATGGTCTATGCTGGCCGAACTGTGTACTTATGCTATGCATAACTGTACCTGGCCGTTATCTCTTTGTTCTGTTTTAAATGGCTGCTAGAAACAGTGTTAGGAACTGGAATGTGTTATGCTGGAATATTCGAGGGTTGAATGCTGAAAGTAAATGGGAGTCCCTTAAAAACAAAGTTTCTGAGAGTCAGTGTGATGTGGTTTGCCTGCAGGAAACTAAGAAAGAAGACTTTAATATTCTTTTCATCAAGCTCCTCTGCCCCCCATCTTTTGACAGTTACTGCTTTATCCCCTCTATTGGTGCTTCTAGGGGCATTTTAATCATCTGGAAGAGTTCTATTTTTATGGGGGTTGAAATTTTCAGAAATAGCTATGCTCTGTCAGTTCAGTTCACATCTTGTCAGGATAGCTCTTGTTGGATTTTAACAAATATATATGGCCCCTGTGATGCTGATGAAAAGAGGGATTTTCTTGATTGGTTTAGCAACATTCAAATGCCAGATGACATCTATTGGCTTGTGGTTGGGGATTTTAATTTAATGAGAAAACCTGAAGATAGAAACAGACCTAGGGGTAATGTTTCAGAGATGTTTCTTTTCAATGAGGCCATTAGCTCACTTGGATTGGAGGAGATACCTTTGCATGGGAGAAAATATACATGGACAAATAAGCAGCAACCACCTCTGCTAGAAAGGTTAGATTGGTTCTTCTCCTCTGCTGCCTGGTCTATTGCTTATCCACACACAATTGCCAAGTCTCTGGTTATGGAAACATCTGATCACTGGCCTTGTGTCATTGAAATCAAAACCAACATCCCGAAGAGCAGGATCTTCAGATTTGAGAATTTCTGGATGGAGTATGAGGGTTTCTTGCCTTTAGTTGCAGCATGTTGGAATCAAAACTTTGCACAGACTGATCTTGCTCTTCTCTTGTCAGCCAAGTTTAAAGCACTCAGAGCCTCTCTCAGGTCATGGCAATCCCGTTTGTCAAATCTGAAACAAACTATTGCAAACATTAAAATAGTAGTTAGTTTCCTTGACTGCATTGAGGAATGGAGAGACCTATCTGTAGAAGAATGGAACTTTAGAAACATCATCAATGAGAAACTTATAAGCCTTCTTCATCAGCAGAGGCTGTATTGGAGGCAAAGAGGGACTATCAAGTGGGTAAAACTGGGGGATGAGAACACCAAGTTCTTTCATGCCAATGCTTCAATAAGGCATAGAAGAAACTCAATCACCAGTTTGGTTGACAATGACAATAATGTAGTACATGGGCATGAACAGAAAGCTAGCCTCCTATGGAATGATTTCAAAGAGAGGCTTGGAACTTCTAGCTATAATGGGATGTTGTTTGATCTTCCCTCTCTTGTAAATCAGGAGGCTGACTTGTCCACTCTTGAAGAACCAATTGATGAAGCTGAGGTTGATGGTATTATTAGAGCACTCCCCAATGATAAGTCCCCAGGACCAGATGGTTTCAACAACGAGTTTCTCAAAAAGTGCTAGCACATTATAAAGCAGAATTTCTATAATCTGGGAGCTGGTTTCTTCATGAGTGACACCTGCCTTAGAAGCATCAATGGATCTTTTATCACCCTCATTCCAAAAGCTGATAGTCCCATTAGAGTCAAGGATTTTAGGCCTATATCATTGCTTAACTCTTCTGTCAAGGTACTCACCAAGCTACTGGCCAACAGGCTTCAACCTCTCATCACAAACCTTGTTCATGTGAATCAGTATGGCTTCATAAAATCAAGAACAATTCAGGATTGTCTTGCATGGACTTTTGAATATCTTCACTTATGCCACAAGAGTAAGAAGGTGATGATTATTTTGAAATTAGACTTTGAGAAGGCCTTTGATAGAATTGAGCACAGAGCCATGCTTGAGATCATGAGAGCAAAAGGTTTTGGACAAAAATGGTTATCCTGGATGGAATCCATTTTCAATTCTGGTACCTCATCGGTGCTTTTAAATGGAGTGCCTGGGAAGGTCTTTCACTATAAAAGAGGGGTCAGGCAGGGTGATCCCCTATCTCCCCTCCTCTTCGTCCTGGCTACAGATCTCCTCCAATCAATCTTGAACAAGGCAAAAGATCTTGGGCTGCTCAGATTGCCGATCCTCCTACAATGCTCCACTGACTTCCCCATCTTGTAATATGCAGATGACACCCTCATCATTATGGAGGGTTGTGCCAGATAGCTTTTCTTCCTAAAGGCCTTGCTCAGCTCCTTCTCTGAATCCATAGGACTGAATGTCAACTTCCACAAATCCATGATGGTACCAATCAACACTCCATAAGAAAAACTGGACCTTCTAGCCAGAACCTTTGGCTGCTCGGTTGGTACTTTACCTTTTACATATCTTGGGTTGCCACTAGGTTTGACAAAGCCAAAAGTGGAAGAGTTCATGCCAATTGTCAGTAGATGTGAAAAGAGGTTGATCAATACATCCATTTTGCTATCACAGGCTAGGAGACTGCAGCTAACCAATTCAGTCTTCACTACACTCCCAACCTTCTTTATGAGCACCTTCTCCATGCATGTCATCATCAGAGAGCAAATTGACAAGTACATGAAGAACTGTCTATGGAGAGGCTCCGATGAGAACAATAGGGTCAATGCAAAGGCTGCTTGGACAATGGTCACACGGGCGAAGGATGAGGGTGGATTAGGAGTACTAGATCTGCAAACCCAGAATGAGGCACTTTTAATCAAGAATCTTCATAAGTTTTTCAACAGAATCAATATCCCTTGGGTGAAATTAATCTAGGAGAAATATTATAGTAATGGCAAGCTCCCGAATTATGCCAAAAAGGGGTCCTTCTGGTGGAAGGACATCCTAAAACTCCTAGACAAATTCAAAGGCATGGCCTTGATTTCAGTTCAGAATGGGGCATCCTGCCTTTTTTGGGATGATCTTTGGTTTTGATGAGGACATCACTCCTTCACAAACACACAATGATCCGCTACTGGACATTCAAGGTCCAATCACTAGAGCTCGCGCGCGTCAATTAAATTTAGAGGTGAGCTCGTTCCTAAGTAACTCTTTATATGATTTTAAGAATAGATTGCTACCTAATGATTATATTGTGCTTAGGAATGAAGGAGAGGTCTAGGAGACACATGGAGGAGGGCTTGGAGGTGTGGTCCAGCGAGGGCGCCCGAATAAAGATGGAGGCCCAAACCAAGTTGAGTTCGAGTCTGCCTCGTAGTCCAGGAGCAATCAGCACTAAAACGGTCGCCCAGGTCGTATACGGGCTCGGATTTGGATGTTCTTGATATGTATGGAAAGCTAATGAGAAGACCTTTCCAATGGGTTTTGTTGGAGGCCCAAATTCATCCAGAGTCATCGGGAATCGTTAGAGCAAGTTGATGTTCAGAATCTGTCCCGATGCTGCGACGTCGTATTTTGGTCTTTGGGCCTTGTGTCGAGTTGGAACCCATTAGGGGTGCATCCAGGGGGTCTTACACGACCCTAAACTCTTTAAATCAGTCACTGCCACTCTCGTTAGGGTTTGAGTTTTGCTTAGATTATTCTGTTGACAACAATTTCGCCGCCGCTGTCGGTTTGTGAGACCCCAACTTCGTGAGATTAATCATTCATCTGTAATTTGGTTGCATTCCTTTGTGTTCTTGCATGTGTTCTCGATTCGCAGGCAAGGATTTAGCCTTCTTGGCGAGGTCTGTAACAGAACCGACCAAATTATAAGAGCACAAGTACAAAAACAAGCACCGAGCACTCAAATTTTCGAACTTGAGCCCATATAATCCCGGTAGTCAATCGAAACCACGAAGGATTTCAAACCAACTTGCTTACAACCAAGATCGCATCATTCAACATAACACATCACATGTTACATTTCACAAGTAGTTCCGAAATCCACTTACACACACGGAGTTGCAAATTATTACAAACCAAGTTCATAAAGTAGCGGAAGCATAACACACACCAGTTGTTCAAATACTACTGCCAGTCTTACTGATCAACATCCCGCAAAAGCATTAGGGAAAGTACATAAAGGATGATCACGCCCTAGTGATCTAGTCTTCGTCACCCGCAGGGTGGAGACAGGTCTTGCAGAAGCCTTGGTAAAGCATATCATCTGCAACAGGAGGGAATAAACCCTGAGTACTGGAATGTACTCAGCTAGACTTACCCGTCAAAACCAGAAATAAGATGACACCAAGGATTATGCAAGGCTTACACAAGAGGGCTAGCTGACATCACATTTTGCAGAAAGGCATAAGTAATTGAGACTCTTTTAACCTGTACTAGCAGTTATTTTTACATTTACCTGTCATCTATCTTAGCACCTGTACTAAACATGCACTTGATTATAATCAAACAATTAATATCATTATATCCATAGCAGGTATAAATTGCGGCAACATTATATCATTCACTTAATCATCTGTTCAATTTAATGAGATCTACGTTGCCGCTGCTCAAGTCAAGTGCTCAC
Source organism: Saccharum hybrid cultivar R570 (assembly GCA_038087645.1). NCBI lineage: Eukaryota > Viridiplantae > Streptophyta > Magnoliopsida > Poales > Poaceae > Saccharum > Saccharum hybrid cultivar. The sequence continues at coordinate 39,359,327 of JAQSUU010000637.1, read as the reverse complement.
TAACCGGGAGCGACGGCGATTCGAATCGAATTCCTATCCAGCTGGAGGGGTATTTCTAACACTCACCGTACAGACCCCTGCTAGGGTCGCACAGGCCACCTTTTCGTATGATTCAGGAATCACGGGTCCGAATGATGTCGCGACCCCAAGGGCGACACTCTGCCAGGTGATAGGGACTCTAACCCCCTTGGTCTCACGCCAATGTCCCCAAGCACATCCTTTCTCTCCTCCAAGAAGCAACCTACCATTCGATTCCTGGCCTGAACCATATTACTCGGCTTCGCGGTCGGAACGACTTATCCAGCCAACTAAGTGTTAGACTGCGTTCAACATGACTCAAGGACGTACAACGAATCAGTCCTTAAACGACTCAGACGGGCATAGCTCCACACCCAAGACGTGAAGTGTCTTGCGGCTGTACTATCGAACTCCCGCCCGGTCTCAATTTCATTTTAAGGCATGGTTCCATCCACGATAGCCATAGAGCCACTCGTGACCTATTCCTACATCTCGTGGATGACCGGAAATCACCCGACTTCTTCCGGACTATGCAGGGCTAAGCATTGACACGTGCCTAAACCTAATTTAGGATTAAATACGATATCTGGACAAGGACAGGTATAATGCAGCAAGTGTTTTCACACAACTCCTACAACTTAATGCAATAAATAATTAAAAGTACTCAAGATTGATTTATAAAACAATAGGGTCAGCATGCACCGGGGCTTGCCTTTCAGAAAGGTAGATGGCCGGTGATCAGGACACTCGGGCAGATCTCCTGCAGGAACTCCGTCGTCGGCTGGTTCCTCTGGCTGCTCCGGCTGCTCCTGGATTTTCTCCGGGATCGCTTCCTCGAACTCGAGGAGAGTCACCCCCTCCGAAACACCTATTGCATGAGTGCATAATAAATTTCATGGATGCATAATGAAGGATGCAGCATGCTCGGAATGAAATGCATTACAACCACTCCTAAAGCTCTATTCAAATCACTTCAATTATTAAGTACAAATTTCCTCTCTGGTAGAGAAGTACTCACCTAATCTACCCAACCTAAGGTATAGTTGTTCCTCCTCTGTTAAGGCCCTAACACCTAAAACAACATGATGTCATCATAACTTGAAAACTACACCAGCACTAGTACCTAAATTTTTATCAGAGCTAGTACATGTCTAAAATAACCTACCCACCAATTTTCACAATTTTTGGGATAATAGAACTCCAGTTATTCATTTAACAAATTTATATCCAATTTAAGACACATTTTAAAACCCTAATTTATCCTCCCAGAAAATAAACATCACATACTTATTTTATATGTTTCTTAAATACTACACATCATGCAGAGCCCAACAAAATTTAAATCATAATTTCTGAGCAAGCAAAACCCTAGATATTAATTTCCTAAACATTATCTAAAACTGTGACAGAATAAAGAAAAAAAACAAAATAAATCCTAACTCGCTACTGGGCCGGCCTGGGAACCGACGCGGCCCAACTGCGCGCGCGCGGCCTGCTCGGGCCGTCCCGCTCGCGCGTAGCACCTGCCAGGTGGGGTCAGCTGGCAGCGAGAGAGGAGCAGACAGGGGGGCCGCGGGCTCCGGCGAGCTCCTGCTCGCCGACGACGACGTCTTCGGCGATGGGAAGGGCACCGACGGGTTCCACATGACTTCCCGCATCACCTAACCCCCAAATCGTGGATTCTACCCAACCCTACCTACAACGGCCATGGCGACTGCGGCTCGGTGGTGGCACACGGTGGCGCTCCGGCGAGCTCCGGGAGCAAGGGACTTAGGTTGGGCGCGCTACGGCTTCCTAAGGAGATGGCGGATCTATCTATGCTAAGGTCACGGACAGAGGTGGGGCGAGTGCGGCTGGCCGTGAGAGCACCTAATCAGCGGCCATGGCGCGGCAGCGCACGACCGCGTTCCGGCGTGGACTGTCCACCCCCGCCGGTAACATCATGCCCTAAGCTTCTATACGTGACCAGGAACCTGAAATAGGAGTTAGCAAGGACGGAGAGTGGCGGCAGTGAGCTGGCCACGGTGAGCCGCCGCGCGGATGAAAATGCCGGCGAGGTCTCTTGGTGGCGGAAATGGAAATTCGCTCTCACCTCCGCACGATTGGTTCAGGTAAAGGATGGAGGAGGTAGAGGAGACTCTGGCGGAGCGGTGGACGGGGTTTGGGTGGCTGTGGCGTGACGGTGAGCTCGCACGACCGCGGGGAAGTGTGCGGCGGCAATGGCGCCTCCGTGTTGTGCCTCGGTGAGCACGGCAAGGGCGAGAGGTGAATGGAGATGGCGAGCGCGAGTGAGTGTGAGGCGAGGTGTCGGCTCGGTCTTCACATCCGCGCCTGGGCTCGCGACGTGGAGGTGCTGGCAGAGCGCGGGCGCCACGCTGCAGCGCCGCTCTGCCCGGTCGCCACGACACCGCCTCCGTCTGAACTCTGAATGGAGCCCGATTAGTTGGTCTGACAATGCGATTTTGGTGTCGATTGACTCCCAACTGAGCTCGAGTTAGTGAAACCTCCAAATAGCAAAGTCGTAGCCCTATGCAAGGACTACAAGTTTGTAAGAGAGATCATGGACTGGTTCGGCTTAGTTAGTGAGATACAGTGCCCTGAAGTGAGGCTCCTGAAAACTGAAACTGAGTTTCAGTCAACTCCTCCGACTGAAACCGGTTTTTCAAAGCACCCTATCTCCTAAACCATTTAGAACTAGGTGATGATGATGTTGACAATGTTGTAGAGCTAAGTGGGTACTACAAAAGTGTCAATATGAGTTAGAGCTGGTTTGGTCTGGTTTGCAAACTACAAGCTCCCAAAGTAGACCACCATGAAACTAAAATGTCCCATTTTAGACTTAGAAATTTTCTAAGTGCTGGGGCAGCCCCTCAAGCTGACTTGTGGGCCATTTTTGAGCATGTTCTAGTCATTTTCATGAGATGGCCATATTGAGACTTTTGTTCCCTAGGAAATTCTCTACAACTTTGCTTAAGGTTGCTCCTCCATGCAAGGTCTCTAAGCTAGACTTTTTAATTGGTCAAACTAAGGCATTCTAGGGTCTAATGTTGGTCAACAGCACATTGGAGGGCATTTTGGTAAATTTGGTCAACATGAACATTGCTCCATTAGTTACCCTAAGTGCAATTAAGGTGTTGTAGGATATAATTAGCCACTCTACCCCTTAGTTACACAAAAATCCTACGGTCACATGATTGGAAACAAATCAAAACTCTAATACACCCAATATTGTTGCAAGCAAGTAAAATATAATGAGATGATGAATGTTCATGCTTACGCAATGCAATGCAATTATGGAAGCTAAACACCTGAGGTGTTACAGCCCTCCCCCCTTATAAAAATCTCGTCCCGAGAATTTTAAAGCGTACCATTTTTTATAGAATTCCTTATAACCATCACGTAAATAGTCCTCTCGTTCCCCCGTAGCATCACTTTCACTACCCTAATTACTCCACATTACTTTATACCACTTAACCACTCGACTTCTAGTTACTCGTTCTTGAGTATCGATCACCCGGACTGGTTTTTCTTCGTAAGTTAGATCAGATTCAAGCCTGATATCTCCTAAAGGAACTCTTTCCTCCGGAACCCGAAGACACTTCTTTAACTGAGGTACATGGAAGACATTGAATATGGCACTCATTTCAGGAGGTAACTGGACCTTATACGCAACAGCTCCACTTTTGCCTATGATCTGGAAAGGACCCACGTATCTCGGTGCAAGTTTCCGCTTGACACCAAAACGTTGTACACTCTTCATTGGAGAAACTTTCAGATAAACGAAGTCTCCAACTTCAAACTCGAGCGGCTTTCTATGACGATCAGCATAACTTTTCTGTCTAGCTTGGGGTGCAGCCATGTGTTTTTGGATGGTATGGACTTGTTCCTCAGCTTCCTTGACAAAATCAATACCATAATACCTTCTCTCACCAGCTTCTACCCAATTTAGTGGAGTTCTACACTTACGACCGTACAAGGCTTCGAATGGGGCCATCTTAATACTCTCTTGGTAACTATTATTGTACGAAAACTTGGCTAGAGGCAACCATTTTTCTCAAGAACCCTTGGATGAAATTACACATGCCCGCAACAGATCTTCCAAGATTTGGTTAACTCGTTCAGTCTGACCTGACGTCTGGGGGTGATAAGCAGAGCTTCTCACTAACTTGGTTCCCAGAAGATGATGCAAGTGCTCCCAAAAGCGAGCAGTGAACTGGGGACCACGGTCAGAAATGATAGTACGAGGTATCCCATGGAGCCGGACTATCTGATTGAAGTACAACTCAGCATAGTCAGTGGGACGATAGTCTACTCTAACAGGAATGAAGTGAGCTGACTTGGTTAAGCGATCCACAATTACCCAGATAGAGTTATGATTTTTGACAGTAGGAGGAAGTCCGACGATGAAATCCATACTTATCTCTTTCCATTTCCAACCTGGGATAGAAAGTGGTTGTAGTAACCCAGCTTTCATGTGCACAGCTTTAACTCTACAGTAGGTGTCACACTTAGCAACATATGCCGCTATCTCTTTCCGCATTTTGGTCCACCAATAAAGTGGCTTCAAATCATAATACATCTTATTACTACCAGGATGGATGGACAACTTTGAAGAATGTGCTTCGGACAGGATCTGATCTCTAAGCTCTCGGTCCTTAGGCACCACTAACCTATCCTTAAACCACATCACACCCTCTTCATCTACCCTGAAGTGCTTAGTCTCTTCCTCTTTCATCTTACGCTTGATGTGGAATACACCAGGATCAGTCTTTTGGAGCTCAATAATTCTGCTTTTGAGAGTACAACTGACAGTGATGTTGTACAAGACTGCTGGATGTAGAAGGCGAGATCGATGAAAATCAGTTTCGACTAAGGAATGGCAATGAGACTTACGGCTTAAAGCATCGGCAACTACATTTGCCTTGCCAGGATGATAGTGCACTTGAAGATTATAATCCTTAATCAACTCAAGCCATCTTCTTTGGCGCATATTTAACTCGGGTTGGGTGAAGATGTATTTGAGGCTTTTGTGGTCCGTGTATATATTGCAGACATTGCCCAACAGATAATGCCGCCACACTTTCAAAGCATGAACAACTGCAGCCAGTTCTAAGTCATGCGTTGGATAATTCACCTCATGTTTCCAAAGTTGTCGAGAGGTATATGCAATTACTCGGCCTTCCTGCATCAAAACACCTCCCAAGCCTATGCCTGAGGCATCACAATAAACATCAAATGGTTTCTCGATATCCGGTTGTGCCAAAACCGGAGCCGAGGTTAGGAGGGTTCGCAGTTGGTGAAAAGCCGCATCACACTTAGGAGTCCAGACAAATCTGTTGTCTTTTTGCAGCAACCGAGTCATGGGTTTGGCTATTTTAGAGAAATCCGGGATGAAGCGATGATAATAGCCAGCCAACCCAAGGAAACTCCAGACCTCATGAACCGAAGTAGGAGCCTTCCAATTCAATACTTCCTGTACCTTGGTGGGATCCACCATAATTCCCCCATCGGACAACACATGCCCAAGGAAAGGTACTTCACGAAGCCAGAATTCACACTTACTGAACTTCGCATACAATTGATGTTCGCGCAGTCTGGTGAGGACAATACGCAGATGTTCAGCGTGTTCTTCCTCATTTTCAGAATATATCAAGATGTCATCAATAAACACCACCACAAACTTGTCCAATTCGGGCATAAACACCGAATTCATCAAGCACATGAAGTGTGCGGGGGCATTAGTCAGGCCGAAAGACATAACAAGATACTCATAAAGACCGTATCTTGTCGAGAAAGCTGTTTTTGGAATATCCTCAGGACTGATTTTAATCTGATGGTAACCAGACCTCAGATCAATCTTGGAAAAGACTTTAGCTTTAGACAACTGATCGAACAAGATATCAATGCGTGGTAGAGGATACTTATTTTTGACAGTGACTGCATTCAGAGGCCTATAATCTACACACATCCACAACGACTAGTCCTTCTTCTTCACAAAGATAGCAGGGCATCCCCACGGAGATGAACTAGGACGAATCAACCCCTTCTTCAAAAGTTCATTCAACTGCACCTTAAGTTCAGCTAGCTCATTCGGAGGCATCCTATAAGGTCTCCTAGAGATGGGTGCCGTGCCAGGCAATAACTCGATTTTAAATTCCACATCCCGATCCGGAGGGAGTCCCAGCAAATCATCGGGAAAAACGTCAGGAAACTCACTCACTATGGGAATTTCAGCTAACGCCTTTGCTTGCACCGCATGAACTTCACCAGACAAATCAATTTTTCTGGGAAGTTGCACTAGAAAACCCTTTTGATCTGTAGGATCTCTGAGCATAACTACCCGGGTGGACGTATCAATGAGTACCCCATTCTGACTCATCCAATTCATGCCCAAAATAACATCTATGCCTAATCCAGGCAAAACCACTAAGGCAAGCGAGTACTTTCGCCCTTCTATTTCAAACTCTAGATTCCCCACTACTTTATTTGTGGAAATATTCCCACTTGCCGCACTAATGCAATAACCCCCACCTTCAATAGTATGTAATTTGTGTGCAAACTTTGATGCAAACTTAGGACTGATAAAGGAATGCGAAGCACCTGAATCAAATAGTACCACTACAGGATGTTGGTCAACTAGGAACTTACCAGCGGTGACAACCTCACCAGATGGGATTTCCTCAATACTGTTATAATGAGCATGCCCCTGACGACCACCTTGATTGACATTCTTCTTAGGATAAGGACAGTTCCTGGACCAATGGCCTGGCTTGTTGCAGTTCCAGCAAGGCATGTTGCTGGGAGGAACACTGGAGCTGCTCTGACCAGAATTACCCTTTGGCAGAGCTACCGTATATGCCTTGCGAAACCCAGTTTTAGCAGTAGACTTCTTCTGTGGTGGACGAAACTTAGCATTCAGGGCAGGTGGGCGAGGGGAAGCCCTCGGTGCAGCTGGAGTCCGAGACTGCGAAGCACTCGCCTCAAGGGCCCTTTTACGGCTCTTAGAGGCAGAATAAATAGCATTGTTGTTTTCTTGAGTCAAAGCATCACTGATAAAATCATTGAAGGTAGTACACTTGCTAGTGCCCATGGTCTTCATCAGCTTTGGGCCGAGGCCCCTTTTAAAGCTAGCAATTTTCTTAGCATCAGTATCAACAAACTCTGTTGCATACCTTGCCAGATTGTTAAAAGATTGTAGATATTCAGTCAAACTTTTATTGCCCTGCGATAGCCTCATGAATTCTGTGTGCTTGATAGCCATAAGACCTGGAGGAATATAATTCTCGCAGAAGGCTGCTTTGAACTAGTCCCAAGCAATCGAGACATTTGCAGGCAATGTGGAACGGTAGTGGCGCCACCAAATACCCGCTGGACCATGCAGTTGATGGGAAGCATATTCAGTCTTTAGCTCATCCGTCAAGCGAAGCAGACGGAACTTCTGCTCAATAGTGTTTAGCCACTTGTCAGCTTGCAGCGGTTCCTCCGCCTCCTTAAAGAGCGGGGGCTTAGTGTCCAGAAAATCCTTAAAATCACTATATTGATTGGGTTCCGGGCCTTGGTGTCACAGAACCTCCTAATTATGATGGCCCACAAGTACCCGTCATTGTCATAATGACCTCTGACAACCGTACTCATGTTCACCATAACTTAAAAGGCCTGCTTTCCTCCGAACAGGATCCAATCACAGGAGTATTGCAATATTACAACAGTTTATTCAAAATATTCAACAGAGTAAAGTAGCGAAAGTCTTACAATAACTTAGGGTTACAAACCAGTTTTTCAAATCTCAAACCTTATGTAACATTATTACAAACCAGTAGTAGAGAAGTATCGGTAATAACTTTATTACATCACACAAGCGAGTTGCCTTGCCCAAAGGCCACACAGTCTACTCGTCGTCACTTTCTTCAACCACGACGGTCATGCAACAAGGCTCGAAGCAGACTTGTTCATGAACCGCACCTGCAACAAGGGGTTCAACAAACCCTGAGTACGAGAGTACTCAACAAGACTTACCCGACTAAGACAAAGACTCCAAGGGCATGCTAGCTTTAGGGAATCAAGGTACGGGTAATCCAGAATCAAAATTTTATTTTGCAAAAAAGCTTACTAAGGTAAGTCCTTATATTCAACATTTTACTTTTACCATTGATGGTTCATTAACCAAACTCTAGGTGATCCTAATCTAGATCAAAGTAATTATCATCAAGACCTTTCTCATTCTTTCTTTCATTCTAGTTCTTAACTACGATGTAAGTCAGGCGATCAAGTCTCCATAACCGAGGAGCAACGACGATTCGAACCGATTATACCCAGCTGGGGATCTCTAACCTCACGACATATGTAGAACCAAATCTTGCATATGCCAACCCTCATTTAGATCTCCCAAAACCAAAACGTGTCCATCGCCACCCGAGAGTACAGTACTCCTCGAACCCGGCCCGATTCTAGCCCTGAGGGTACACGCTACTCCCGCCATCTCTCCACTCCCAGTGCGAGGTTAGACGTTCTCGTAATGGAATCACTAACATTTTGGGCTTACCCAAGGCATGAGGCTAGTTGCAAAGTCTCGAACACAACAGGCTTACAACGAACGGACCTTAACTGACAAGGCGGAAACACTACATTGAGACTCCTTTCCCAATGCATGTTAGCAGTAGCTAAACCACCCGCCCGATCCTTCAAGTTCATTCTCATATTTCAATATTCATTCAATATGCCGTCATGGCTATGTAAACATTTCATTTAAAAGCTTAACTTCTAAGCATAGCGAAGCATACTACGCATTTTCCGTAAAACAGGTATCAAGGTAGATATCACAATAATCAAGGATGATAATGCAGCAATTAGGTTATCACTCAACTCCTAATTACTTAATGCAATAAACCATATTATAAATAATAAAACATTTGTAAAATTCAAGGTAGGGTTTAAATGCACCGGGGCTTGCCTTGCTCTGACACGACGACTGACTCAGACTCGAGGACTCCAACGGCTGGTCCGGAACCCACCGACGATCGCTCTTCTCCGGAAGCTTGTTCGGTGACTTCGGCTTCTTCGAAAGCGGAGACTACACGAATACATAACATGCTTTAACATGATGCTCGATGATAAACATGATGCTTGATGATAACATGCTACGAGTTACGACTTGAGTACAACTTCCCTTCACGGTGCAGTCGCAAACTGAAAACCTACTAACTAGTAGCGACGATTTCTAGCGATACCAGCTTTTAACCTAAACAAATTACTAACGAACTCAATCATGAAATTAAGGTGCCAGAGATCATCAAAGGGTAGTGACCTAAGGACATCACTCAATCAAAAAGGCACACAACACTTAAAGTTCTTAAATTAACATTTATTTACTATTTAAATAATTAGGGCATAATTAGAAGTTGATCAAACTTTATCTAAACAAGCTCAAACTTTTTCTATGGGTTAAGAATGATTTATAACAGTGTCATAATAAATTTCATAATTTTTGGATAAATAAATTAATTATTAAAATTCTTGGAAGTTGCATTTAATCATTATTGGAACCAATTCATTCTACTGCACAAAGTATTCAAATTCATGATTTAATATTTTTCCTAGATAGTTTATACTTGGAGAAGCTTACACAAAAATTTTCATGAATTTTGGAACTCTACAAAATTTTTAATGAAATAAACAAATAACAGCACTATTCATTTATTTGAAAAAGAAAAACAAAAACGAAAATCCGAACCGGGCTGCTTCCCTCCGGTCCGGCCCAGCGAACGGCCCACATGCCCGCGCGCTCGCCCGTGCTCGCGACCGGCCCAGCCGCGCGGCCCAGCAGCGGCCTGCTCCGCCCGCGCGCGCGCTCTCCCTCTCTCTCTAACAAGCCTGCCCCACATGTCATCCCTCACCTCCCGCTCTCTCGCTCGCTCCCGCGTGCTCGCCCGCTCTCCCGCGGTGGCCGGCCGGTGAACGGCGCTTCGGTCGACAAACCGACCCTACCATCACCATCTACACTACCCCATGATTCCATTTGCTAGCAAACACCATGGCTCGAGCTCCGGCAACAGCTCACCGACGACGGTGGCGGCTCGACGGCCACGGTGCCCGGTGACTCGACGGTACAACGCGATAGCGGTTAAATTAGCGTGAGGAAAACGATCAGGAGCTCACAGCGGTGACGATGGCGGTCTCAGGGAGGACGGAGAGGAACCGGAGTGGCCTAGCCACGGGAGGCGACAGCGGCGGTGCTCCGACCGGAGTTGGGCACGGGAAGCGAGGGCTGCGGCGATCCAGGCGGAATTGGGCCAGCTCAACTGGTTCACGAGGTGCGCGAGGCCGAGGCGGAGCTAAGGGTGCGGTTGGCGTGGCCGGAGACGGCTTGGTGGCGGCAGCGGCGAGCGGCGGAGCTGCGGTGGCGGCGGTGGCGAAAACGGAGAAGAAAACGATTCACGGTGAGCTCGCATATATATAGGGAACGGCCACGGTGACGACACTGGAAGACGCACAACGTCGCGCTGGCGATCGAGGGCATGCCTGGAAGCCGGCCGAAGCCGTCCGGCGTCTCGCCGGCGCCCATACCACGCGGTGGTCGGCGGTGATTGGCCCGACACTGTAGCTTTCCCCCCCACAATTTCTGAATTTCAAACTGATTTTTCAAATTACTTTCAAATTCATGTAACAACTTGAAAAACTTCCAATGTATGAAATCTTCAGAATTTCAAGCTCTACAAGTTTTGTATTGAACACTTTTTCAAATTCTCGCTGGATTTTGAAATTTGAGTTTAAATTCAAAAAGGGACACATTTTTCAGATTTGGTAATTTAGAAATTACTTTTGATTTTATATTGAAACTTCAAAATCTCCAAACATCAAAGTTGTATATCTTGACCAGACCTACAACTTTTATGTTCAAAACATTTTCAAATTCTGCCTCCATTTTGAAATCCTAGTTTGGGGACAAAAATGAATCAAATCTGAAATTTGTTTATTTTCAAAATTGCTTCACATTTTACCCTAAAACTTTGAAAACTCAAAACACCAAAGTTGTAGCCCTTGAAAAGTTCTACAAACTTGGTTTTGAACTTTTTCCCAAATTTTGCTTAGATTTTGAATTATTTCAAAAGGGGTAAAACAGGGTTTTTAAATTTAGGGTTTTCGGAGGAATTTTCAATTGGAATTTGTTGCTACATTGATTTGTGATTACTTAGTGATCAAAACCTCACCCAAGGGCATCATTTGGACCAACATGACATGGTTGACCAAATGCCACTCTTGGTTGACCAATTTAACTTTTGAAATTCTTTTTCATTTCTCCCCAGATTTGAATTCGAATTCGAATCGGAAAACTCGTGACAAGTTTTGGGACTCCAATTCAAACTCAAATTTGGAGCTTCATTTTAGATGTTGTACTTGAGCTCATACCCTACACTTGACACTAGTGTGCAACACAGTCGCACACCTCAAATTACGCAGGGCATGGACTAAGTATTTGCGGTGGTATTCGAAATTAGGGTTTTCGGGTTCGGATCACATCACAGAGAAACACATCCAATCTAGATAAGTAAACTTGTTTTAGTTGATGCATAACAAGGTTAACCTAACAGGGATGCTTTGCAATACATTATGATGACATGGCAGATTAATTAGCACTATAACACCCGGGGTGTTACAGCCCTTCCCCCTTAAAGAAATCTCGTCCCGAGATTTAAAGCCTTGAGTTAAGTAATAGAAAAAGGAAACGTGCCAAGCAAACACGTCCAAGACTTGTCTACAAAACAGGTAGGGGTTTTCTACATTACAAAGATTTTAAAAGGATAGGTTACAGTTCATAGAAGAAATTGCAACCTAGATAGAAGCAAAGAACTATGGGAAGTTTTCCAATAGGTAATCTTCCGATTCCCAGGTGGCTTCCTCTTCTGAATGTTGATTCCACTGTATTATGTACCATTTAGTTGTTCTACTTCGGGTAACACGATCTTTTTGATCCAAAACTCGGATAGGATGTTCAGAATAGGTCAAATCCGGTTCAAGTTCAACTCCATCAACATCAACCACTTGATCATGTACTTGCAGACACTTCTTCATTTGTGATATATGAAATACATTGTGCACGGCTGACAGTTGTTCAGGCAGCTTTAACTTATATGCCACCTTTCCACATTGTTGAATGATTTGAAAAAGGACCAATATAACATGGTGCGAGTTTGCCTTTGACTCCAAATCTGCTAACTCCTTTCATGGGTGATACTTTTAGATAAACATAATCCCCTACTTGGAATACCAAAGGTCTACGCCTTTTATCAGCATAACTCTTTTGTCTGGACTGAGCAACTTTCAAATTATTCTGGATCTGTCAAACTTTTTCTTCTGTTTGTTTCACAAGATCAACACCGAAAAACCATCTTTCTCCCGGTTCTGACCAATTCAATGGAGTTCTGCACCTGCGGCCATACAATGCCTCAAACGGTGCCATTTTGATACTCTCTTGATAACTATTATTGTAGGAGAATTCTGCTAAAGGTAACCACTCGTCCCAAGTGTCTGAATAATTAAGTGCACAGGACCTTAACATGTCTTTAAGAATTTGATTGACCCTTTCAGTCTGACCACTTGTCTGTGGATGATAAGCGGTACTGTGCAAAAGTTTTATACCTAGGGACTCATGTAGGTGTCTCCAAAATTTGTTGACAAACTGCGTACCTCTATCAGATACAATGGTCTTTGGTACCCCATGAAGACTCAGGATTCGTGCAATATATATTCTTGCATAAGTTATAGCAGAATAGTCCACCTTAACTGGAATAAAATGAGATGACTTTGTCAGTCGGTCCACAATGACCTAAATTGAATCAAAGCCTCTTGAGGTCTTGGGTAACCCAGTAATGAAATCCATACTGATATCTTCCCATTTCCATGATGGAATGGGCAAGGGTTGTAACATTCCTGCCGACTTCAAGTGTACTGCCTTCACTTTACAACAAGTGTCACATCTGGCAACATACTTGGCGATCTCAATTTTCATTTTGGTCCACCAGAATCTCTGTTTCAAATCTTGATACATCTTATTACTCCCTGGATGAATAGAAAACCTTGTACTATGCGCTTCATCAAGAATGAGCCGACGTAACTCTAGAACCTTTAGGACCACTAGCCGGTTCTTAAACCACAGCACATCTGCATCATCAATATTGAAATCTGTCTGTTGACCAGTTCTAACTATTTCCTTGATGTAAGCTATTCCGGAATTCTTTCTCTGAGCAGATACAATTTGATCTTTGATTATTGATTCTACTGTGACATTAGTCAACTGACCTCGTTGAACTATTTCAATATTCAACCTTTCCAATTCATAACATAAACTGTAATCTAATGGCTTCACAGTCATGCAATTGCAATGATTCTTTCTACTGAGTGCATCAGCAACAACATTCGTTTTTCAAGGGTGATAGTGTACTTCTAAATCATAGTCCTTTATTAACTCAAGCCACCTTCTTTGCCTCATATTCAATTTTGACTGAGTAAAGATATACTTTAAGCTCTTGTGATCTGTATACATGTGGCAAGTATTACCTAACAAGTAATGACGCCAGATTTTCAATGCATGAACCACAGCTGCTAGTTCAAGATCATGTGTCGGATAATGCTCTTCATGGCGCTTCAACTGTCTCGAGGCATAAGCAATGACTCTGCCTTCTTGCATCAATACGCAACCAAGGCCAATACCCGAGGCATCACAGTAAACATCAAATGGCTTTTCTATATCTGGTTGTGCCAAAACTGGAGCAGTTGTCAATGACTTCTTTAGAATTCTAAAAGCTTTCTCACATTCTGGAGACCATATGAACTTAGTTTGATTCTTCAACAACTCTGTGATTGGCTTGGCTACCTTTGAAAAGTTAGGTATGAATCGACGGTAATAACCCGCTATTCCCAGAAAACTTCGGACTTCATGAACTGATATTGGTGGTTTCTAATTCAGAATATCTTTCACCTTGCTAGGATCTACTGCTACTCCTTCGGCTGACAACACATGTCCTAAGAATTACACTTCTCTTAACCAAAACTCACATTTACTGAACTTGGCATACAGTTGATGATCTCTCAGACGAGTCAGAACAACCCTGAGATGCTCAACATGCTCTTCTTCACTTTTGGAGTATACCAGAATATCATCAATAAACACAACCACAAACTTGTCAAGTTCCGGCATGACAACTGAGTTCATCAGATACATGAAATGTGCCGGTGCATTAGTGAGACCAAAAGACATAACTAGGTACTCATACAGTCCATATCTGGTGGTGAATGCAGTCTTTGGGATATCTTCAGGTCGAATCTTGATTTGATGGTACCCTGATCGAAGATCGATCTTTGAAAATACCTTTGCCCCCGCAAGCTGATCAAAGAGTAGATCAATGCGAGGCAACGGATATTTATTCTTAATGGTTACTTCATTCAACGGCCTATAATCAACACACATCCTTAAAGTCTGATCTTTCTTCTTGACAAAAAGAGCTGGACATCCCCACAGTGAGGAACTGGGTCTGATAAAACCTTTGTCACGTAACTCTTGCAATTGATCCTTAAGTTCTGCCAATTCATTGGGTGGCATTCTGTAAGCTCTCCGGGATATTGGGGCAGTACCCGGTTTTAACTCAATCACAAACTCTACATCTCTGTCTGGTGGCAGACCTGGTAGATCATCTGGAAACACATCTGGAAATTCACAGACTACCGGTATATCATAAATCTCCTGTACTGAAGTTGCACATAACCTTTCAACTGTTCTCTTTGGGATAGGAAGTTGGATAAGAAGATGAGATTTATTATCTGGCAGGTTCAACCTTATAGTTCTATGCAGTGCATCTATAAGGGCTCCTCGTTGGTACATCCAATTCATACCCAGGATTACATCTATATCCTGTTTCTGTAATATTATCATTGAGGTAGGGAATATATGCCCACCTAACTCTATAGGTACGTCACGTACCATCTCCTTAGTACACAGTCGTCCCCCGGGCGACTGAATAAAGAAATCTTCTTGTGTTCCCACAATTGGAATGTCATGCTTAACAACAAAGGTGCAATTTATGAATGTATGCGATGCACCTGAATCAAATAACAGTACTGCTGGATGATTAGCAACAGGGAACATACCCATCATAACAGGTTCTCCCTCTGGGATTGCACTTGCTTGAGTGTAGAATACACGTCCGATCTTCTTCTTCTCACCCTTACCCTTCTGAACATTTAGATTATTATTCTTGCTCTGAGGTTGTTGCTGTTGTGGTACGGAAGCTCTGGGATAATTAGGATTGTACTGCCTTGGATACGGGCAGTCCTTGGAAAAGTGGTCTGGCTTTCCACAATTGTAGCAGGGAAAGTTATGGGTTACTGGAGTCTGGTTTCGAATACCAGGGGCATTCGGCTGTTGTGTAAATTGCGGGGTTGCGGCAGGACGGAAAAACGTCTGTGGCTGAGCTTGGTATTGCGGTGGACGATAAGTTGGGCGAAAATGGTTCTGAGGGTGGTAAACAAACTTCTGGCGCTTCTTAATGCCGCTAGACGGGCTAGAAAACACTGGCTTCTTTTTCTTCGACTCTTTGTGCAGTCGGGACTTCTCTTCTGACGCAATAGCCACATTGACTATCTCATGGTACGTGGCATTATAGCAGGTAACCAATGCTTCCTGGATTCTGGTACTCAAACCTCTCATGAAACAACTTTTCTTCTTCGCATCGGTGTTCACATATTCCGCTGCATACTGGGACAGATGATTGAATTTGCCCACATACTGCAGAACTATCTGGTTCCCTTGCTTCAGCGAGAGAAACTCTTCTAATTTCATGGCCATGACACCATCTGGGATATAATGTGCTCTGAAGGCATCACGAAACTCCTGCCAGGTGACACGGTGGCCAGCAGGCCGTGCGGCGACCAGATTCGCCCACCACGCCCCTGCGGCACCTCTGAGCTGCTGTGCTGCAAACACGGGCTTCTGATGCTCCGTGCACTGTAAAAGTTCAAACTTCTGCTCCATGGTACGGAGCCAGTCATCCGCCTCTAGTGGCTCATCTGCCTTTGAGAACACTGGTGGACGGGTATCGGTGAAATCCACAAAAGTGGTTTCCCCACCATTGTTACGGCCTCGACGACCCTGGTTTCCATTCTGATTCTGATTCTGAGCCAACAAGGTAGTGGCATTAACCAGTGCGGCAATAGCTTCTGCCAAGGTAGGTGGAAACGGTGGGGGATTTGGAGTATTGTCCCCTTCCTGGGAAGTTCCAGTACCGTCCATCTGTTGTACACAAACCATATTTATTTACATCGCTTTATTGAATTAAAAAGCAGTTAGTACAATACTTGTATACACACACAAACTTATCTTACATTATTTCATTACAAACTTGCTCGCAAGCAAGAAACTACCCACTAAGGTTCTTAGAAAGCAGGAAAGACAACTATATTACATAGCCATCCATGTCGACACTTCACTCCTCCTCATCATCACTGATCACGATCACTCCATCCTCGACCTCTGGAGCACTTGCACCAGTGACATGACTTGCATCGTCCCCACTTTCCATCATGGGTTCATCTTCTTCCGGATCTTCTTCATTGTCCTCTCCACCAGGAACAACCACGGCACCGACATCATCTTCTACTGCCTCGGGCTGATGATTGGGATTCATCAGATCATGTAGCCTATGGACCTCCTCATGTAGAACAGTGTTGTACTGCTCCAGGTGTGTCGCATAAAGCTCCAACTCACGAACACGAGCCCTGGCTTCTGTCTCCTTTTCCAGAGACTCGTTCTAGAACTGTTTCCAAAAACGCATGTTGCGCTTCAGTCGCTCCACTTCTGATGTAAGCCTTGCAACCTCTGATTCCGAATCCGGGTTCGGATTACGGCTACTGCTTGCTCCATCACCTCTGGCGGCCAACTGATGACGTGGCACTCCCTGCGGACCCGTTTTCTTGCGAGGAGTCGTCTTCACACGTGCCATCCTAAAGCAAGATAGAATTAGGACAATGAGAACAGATAGGGGGATCTGAAGGTTAGCATGAATAGGATTGAACCTTACTTAACCCAAACCACTTTAAAAGGGAAGGTAACTTAAGCAGGTTAATTAAACATGATGCATGCACCGTACTTATGATCTAACAGAAAGATTAAGTAACACATGCAATAGTTATAACATAGGGCACTATACATGATACTTCACTACGAAGCTTTCAAATATGAGCTAAGAAAACTATAGAATTGATTAAGATAAGCAAAAGCAATTTGGACCAAAATATCAATATTAAGTTTATTTGACCCAAAACATTTTGAAGTTTTGCAAAGTAATACTATAATAACTCAAGTGATTATGCTATGGTACTAGCTGTCACAGAACCTCCTAATTATGATGGCCCACAAGTACCCGTCATTGTCATAATGACCTCTGACAACCGTACTCATGTTCACCATAACTTAAAAGGCCTGCTTTCCTCCGAACAGGATCCAATCACAGGAGTATTGCAATATTACAACAGTTTATTCAAAATATTCAACAGAGTAAAGTAGCGGAAGTCTTACAATAACTTAGGGTTACAAACCAGTTTTTCAAATCTCAAACCTTATGTAACATTATTACAAACCAGTAGTAGAGAAGTATCGGTAATAACTTTATTACATCACACAAGCGAGTTGCCTTGCCCAACGGCCACACAGTCTACTCGTCGTCACTTTCTTCAACCACGACGGTCATGCAACAAGGCTCGAAGCAGACTTGTTCATGAACTGCACCTACAACAAGGGGTTCAACAAACCCTGAGTACGAGAGTACTCAACAAGACTTACCCGACTAAGACAAAGACTCCAAGAGCATGCTAGCTTTAGGGAATCAAGGTACGGGTAATCCAGAATCAAAATTTTATTTTGCAGAAAAGCTTACTTAGGTAAGTCCTTATATTCAACATTTTACTTTTACCATTGATGGTTCATTAACCAAACTCTAGGTGATCCTAATCTAGATCAAAGTAATTATCATCAAGACCTTTCTCATTCTTTCTTTCATTCCAGTTCTTAACTACGATGTAAGTCAGGCGATCAAGTCTCCATAACCGAGGAGCAATGACGATTCGAACCGATTATACCCAGCTGGGGATCTCTAACCTCACGACATATGTAGAACCAAATCTTGCATATGCCAACCCTCATTTAGATCTCCCAAAACTAGAACGTGTCCATTGCCACCCGAGAGTACAGTACTCCTCGAACCCGGCCCGATTCTAGCCCCGAGGGTACACGCTACTCCCGCCATCTCTCCACTCCCAGTGCGAGGTTAGACGTTCTCGTAATGGAATCACTAACATTTTGGGCTTACCCAAGGCATGAGGCTAGTTGCAAAGTCTTGAACACAACAGGCTTACAACGAACGGACCTTAACTGACAAGGCGGAAACACTACATTGAGACTCCTTTCCCAATGCATGTTAGCAGTAGCTAAACCACCCGCCCGATCCTTCAAGTTCATTCTCATATTTTAATATTCATTCAATATGCCATCATGGCTATGTAAATATTTCATTTAAAAGCTTAACTTCTAAGCATAGCGAAGCATACTACGCATTTTCCGTAAAACATGTATCAAGGTAGATATCACAATAATCAAGGATGATAATGCAGCAATTAGGTTATCACTCAACTCCTAATTACTTAATGCAATAAACCATATTATAAATAATAAAACATTTGTAAAATTCAAGGTAGGGTTTAAATGCACCGGGGCTTGCCTTGCTCTGACACGACGACTGACTCAGACTCGAGGACTCCAACGTTTGGTCCGGAACCCACCGACGATCGCTCTTCTCCGGAAGCTTGTTCGGCGACTTCGGCTTCTTCGAAAGCGGAGACTACACGAATACATAACATGATTTAACATGATGCTCGATGATAAACATGATGCTTGATGATAACATGCTATGAGTTACGACTTGAGTACAACTTTCCTTCACGGTGCAGTCGCAAACTGAAAACCTACTAACTAGTAGCGACGATTTCCAGCGATACCAGCTTTTAACCTAAACAAGTTACTAACGAACTCAATCATGAAATTAAGGTGCCAGAGATCATCAAAGGGTAGTGACCTAAGGACATCACTCAATCAAAAAGGCACACAACACTTAAAGTTCTTAAATTAACATTTATTTACTATTTAAATAATTAGGGCATAATTAGAAGTTGATCAAACTTTATCTAAACAAGCTCAAACTTTTTCTATGGGTTAAGAATGATTTATAACAGTGTCATAATAAATTTCATAATTTTTGGATAAATAAATTAATTATTAAAATTCCTGGAAGTTGCATTTAATCATTATTGGAACCAATTAATTCTACTGCACAAAGTATTCAAATTCATGATTTAATATTTTTCCTAGATAGTTTATACATGGAGAAGCTTACACAAAAATTTTCATGAATTTTGGAACTCTACAAAATTTTTAATGAAATAAACAAATAACAGCACTATTCATTTATTTGAAAAAGAAAAACAAAAACGAAAATCCGAACCGGGCTGCTTCCCTCCGGTCCGGCCCAGCGAACGGCCCGCGTGCCCACGCGCTCGCCCGCGCTCGCGACCGGCCCAGCCGAGCGGCCCAGCAGCGGCCTGCTCCGCCCGCGCGTGCGCTCTCCCTCTCTCTCTCTGACAAGCCTGCCCCACATGTCATCCCTCACCTCCCGCTCTCTCGCTCGCTCCCGCGTGCTCGCCCGCTCTCCCGCGGTGGCCGGCCGGCGAACGGCGCTTCGGTCGACAAACCGACCCTACCATCACCATCTACACTACCCCACGATTCCATTTGCTAGCAAACACCTTGGCTTGAGCTCCGGCAACAGCTCACCGACGACGGTGGCGGCTCGACGGCCACGGTGCCCGGTGACTCGACGGTACAACGCGGTAGCGGTTAAATTAGCATGAGGAAAACGATCAGGAGCTCACAGCGGTGATGATGGCGGTCTCGGGGAGGACGGAGAGGAACCGGAGTGGCCTGGCCACGGGAGGCGACAGCGACGGTGCTCCAACCGGAGTTGGGCACGGGAAGCGAGGGCTGCGGCGATCCAGGCAGAATTGGGCCAGCTCAACTGGTTCACGAGGTGCGCGAGGCCGAGGCAGAGCTAAGGGTGCGGTTGGCGTGGCCGGAGACGGCTTGGTGGCGGCAGCGGCGAGCGGCGGAGCTGCGGTGGCGGCGGTGGCGAAAACGGAGAAGAAAACGATTCACGGTGAGCTCGCATATATATAGGGATCGGCCACGGTGATGACACTGGAAGACGCGCGACGTCGCGCTGGCGATCGAGGGCACGCCTGGAAGCCGGCCGAAGCCGTCCGGCGTCTCGTCGGCGCCCATACCGCGCGGTGGTCGGCGGTGATTGGCCCGACACTGTAGCTTTCGCCCCCCCCCCAATTTCTGAATTTCAAACTAATTTTTCAAATTACTTTCAAATTCATGTAACAACTTGAAAAACTTCCAACGTATGAAATCTTCAGAATTTCAAGCTCTACAAGTTTTGTATTGAAAACTTTTTCAAATTCTCACTGAATTTTGAAATTTGAGTTTAAATTCAAAAAGGGACACATTTTTTAGATTTGGTAATTTAGAAATTACTTTTGATTTTATATTGAAACTTCAAAATCTCCAAACATCAAAGTTGTATATCTTGACCAGACCTACAACTTTTCTGTTCAAAACATTTTCAAATTCTGCCTCCATTTTGAAATCCTAGTTTGGGGACAAAAATGAATCAAATCTGAAATTTGTTTATTTTCAAAATTGCTCCACATTTTACACTAAAACTTTGAAAACTCAAAACACCAAAGTTGTAGCCCTTGAAAAGTTCTACAAACTTGGTTTTGAACTTTTTCCCAAATTTTGCTTAGATTTTGAATTATTTTAAAAGGGGTAAAACAGGATTTTGAAATTTAGGGTTTTCGGAGGAATTTTCAATTGGAATTTGTTGCTACATTGATTTGTGATTACTTAGTGATCAAAACCTCACCCAAAGGCATCATTTGGACCAACATGACATGGTTGACCAAATGCCACTCTTGGTTGACCAATTTAACTTTTGAAATTCTTTTTCATTTCTCCCCAGATTTGAATTTGAATTCGAATTCGAATCGGAAAACTCGTGACAAGTTTTGGGACTCCAATTCAAACTCAAATTTGGAGCTTCATTTTAGATGTTGTACTTGAGCTCATACCCTACACTTGACACTAGTGTGCAACACAGTCGCACACCTCAAATTACGCAGGGCATGGACTAAGTATTTGTGGTGGTATTCGAAATTAGGGTTTTTGGGTTCGGATCACACCACAGAGAAACACATCCAATCTAGATAAGTAAACTTGTTTTAGTTGATGCATAACAAGGTTAACCTAATAGGGATGCTTTGCAATGCATTATGATGACATGGCAGATTAATTAGCACTATAACACCCGGGGTGTTACACCTGGCGGCCATGACGAGCCTCCCGGTTGGCAAGCTGGCGCATAGCATCTGCCAGCATGCGCTGCCCTTCTACCACGGTCTGCATCAGCTCAGCCGGTGTAGGTGGTGGCGGAGGGGGTGGCTGTTCCTCATCCTCAACGCCACGACCCCGACGGAGGTTGTACGACATCTGTAAAATTCATAGCCAATGAGCACTGACGATGTGGGAAATTTGTAGATGAATTATTGTAAATATGTCAACTGACTTCATGAAAATGACTTTGCAAATAATCAAGGCACAATAATTCATCACAATTGCACAATCCATTCAAGCGCATCAATTGACGCAGTCACGCGAGGGGATCCAACAAGATGTATTTTGATAAAAGGCTCACTCGCAGAGAGCACAACAGTGACTGAACCGTTTACTTTAATATTTACGTGACTTTTGACCTTACGTACGGGTACTCGGATTCGATCCAAACTTCTAGCTGAATGAGGGAGGCTACTACAAACTGACCCCAAAGAGACTTCTCAACGGTAGAGTTCCATGGTGGATCATGACTAGCCACCTCAATACCAGCGCGTGCCAAGCAGCACAGCCTTATGTCACGCGCCACAGGAGGCCCTCAGTTTCGTCACGGCACCGAAGGGTGCTAATCGTGACACCATCATCGAACGCAACACAATAAGACATCCATTTGTGATCGAAATTAACAGGTTCAACTAAACATCCAGGAAAACATCGGGTTCGACATTACATCCCAAAAGCCAAGTTATTACAAGGCCTCACTCCAACACATGGAGGGCACAAAAGATGAGTCTAACATCATAGCTACGTGATGACTACGCTAAGCATCGTCCTCAGAGTCGGTGTCGAGGATCTCCCCGCCATCCTCGTCGCTAGCAGGCTCTAACTCCTCATCTTCTTCTTCTTCTTCTGGTTCTTCTTCTGGTGGGGCATCCTGTGGCCCATTGACCTCCACGTCATCTTCATTTTCAGCCATGAAGACTCCCGAACCCATCTCCTCATCCTCGTTATTGTTCTGAGGTAGCAGAGGATTGAGCTGATTATTTAGGCGGTGCACTTCTTCATGAAGATTGTCATTGTATTCTTCTGCATTCTCCAACTGTTGCTCGAGTTCCACCTGACGAGCTCTCAGGATGTTCTCCTCGTGCCAGGCTTCATCCCTCTGGTTCATCACATGGACCAGCATGCGTTGACAGTTGCGATTAGCTACTGTCAACCTCTAGACCGCAAGTGTTTCCTGATCTCGGTCATGGATCACTTGCTCCAGTTGCTGCTGCGCCGCATTCCTAGCAGCAGTCACCTCGGCCAACTCAGCCCTCAACCTTTCCACCTCAGTGGACTCGGGGCGGGGCTCACGCGGAGCGAGCTGGTGGCGAGGGACCCTGCCTCCGGTTGACTTGCGAGCGGTCCTCTTAGTGCGTGCCATCTGTAGCAACAAGATACGACTTAAAGTGAGGATAATTTAGGGGATACGAAATTTAATTTAGTCAGGACTCTTGAAATTTTTAAGGAGGGAGTAAAATGACATGTATGATATAATTTAAACATGATGCATGCACGTTTCATACGCCCTCTCACCTTAGTAGAAACCTAAATTTCTAACGCTAAGCGGTGGCATACATACGTTCTCTCATATAAGCGAAACTATCGGTCTACTCGTTACGCTGTTAATGTACCTGCAGAAAATCTCATTTCAGCCCAACAGTTTCCCCATATAAGCACACAAGAAAGCAGTAAACTAAATACTTTCCATATACACATCCCTGATGTATATACTTCAGTATCAAAGCTACCCGACAGATATACCCACAATTAAGTACTTCCATAATTACATGGTTGAAACATGTAAGTATGTAAGTAACCAAAGCTACTCTCCCCTAGATCGCAGGTTGGACAATCATGCTCTCACAACTCACACTTACCAGAGTGTCGAGGTATCTGATCCATACATTACCACCCAAGCGGATGGCATCCATACAATATCACGCCGTATGGACGACGAAACAGAAACAAACAAGACTCCCAAGTTAGTCTTTAATAAGCCACCTAAGAGTCCTTATCTGGGCTAAGGGATGTGATCACTGGCATACCTATAGAAATAATTTTTAGAGTTTTAACCCTTTTCATAAACAAATACTTTTGTTTTTAAATATTCGTACGATGTGTTTAATATTGAATTATGCTCCGATACCAGCTGTAACAGAACCAACCAAATTATAAGAGCACAAGTACAAAAACAAGCACCGAAGCGCTCAAATTTTCGAACTTGAGCCCATATAATCCCGGTAGTCAATCGAAACCACGAAGGATTTCAAACCAACTTGCTTACAACCAAGATCGCATCATTCAACATAACACATCACACATTACATTTCACAAGTAGTTCCGAAATCCACTTACACACACAGAGTCGCAAATTATTACAAACCAAGTTCATAAAGTAGCGGAAGCATAACACACACCAGTTGTTCAAATACTACTGCCAGTCTTACTGATCAACATCCCGCAAAAGCATTAGGGAAAGTACATAAAGGATGATCACGCCCTAGTGATCTAGTCTTCGTCACCCGCAGGGTGGAGACAGGTCTTGCAGAAGCCTTGGTAAAGCATATCATCTGCAACAGGAGGGAATAAACCCTGAGTACTGGAATGTACTCAGCTAGACTTACCCGTCAAAAACCAGAAATAAGATGACACCAAGGATTATGCAAGGCTTACACAAGAGGGCTAGCTGACATCACATTTTGCAGAAAGACATAAGTAATTGAGACTCTTTTAACCTGTACTAGCAGTTATTTTTACATTTACCTGTCATCTATCTTAGCACATGTACTAAACATACACTTGATTATAATCAAACAATTAATATCATTATATCCATAGTAGGTATAAATTGCGGCAACATTGTATCATTCACTTAACCATCTGTTTAATTTAATGAGATCTACGTTGCCGCTGCTCAAGTCAAGTGCTCACTAACCGGGAGTGATGGCGATTCGAATCGAATTCCTATCCAGCTGGAGGGGTATTTCTAACACTCACCGTGCAGACCCCTGCCAGGGTCGCATAGGCCACCTTTTCGTATGATTCAGGAATCGCGGGTCCGAATGATGTCGCGACCCCAAGGGCGACACTCTGCCAGGTGATAGGGACTCTAACCCCCCTTGGTCTCACGCCAATGTCCCCAAGCACATCCTTTCTCTCCTCCAAGAAGCAACCTACCATTCGATTCCCGGCCTGAACCATATTACTCGGCTTCGCGGTCGGAACGACTTATCCGGCCAACTAAGTGTTAGACTGCGTTCAACATGACTCAAGGACGTACAACGAATCAGTCCTTAAATGACTCAGACGGGCATAGCTCCACACCCAAGACGTGAAGTGTCTTGCGGCTATACTATCGAACTCCCGCCCGGTCTCAATTTCATTTTAAGGCATGGTTCCATCCACGATAGCCATAGAGCCACTCGTGACCTATTCCTACATCTCGTGGATGACCGGAAATCACCCGACTTCTACCGGACTATGCAGGGCTAAGCATTGACACGTGCCTAAACCTAATTTAGGATTAAATACGATATCTGGACAAGGACAGATATAATGCATCAAGTGTTTTCACACAACTCCTACAACTTAATGCAATAAATAATTAAAAGTACTCTAGATTGATTTATAAAACAATAGGGTCAGCATGCACCGGGGCTTGCCTTTCAGAAAGGTAGATGGCCGGTGATCAGGACACTCGGGCAGATCTCCTGCAGGAACTCCGTCGCCGGCTGGTTCCTCTGGCTGCTCTGGCTGCTCCTGGATTTTCTCCGGGATCGCTTCCTCGAACTCGAGGAGAGTCACCCCCTCCGAAACACCTATTGCATGAGTGCATAATAAATTTCATGGATGCATAATGAAGGATGCAGCATGCTCGGAATGAAATGCATTACAACCACTCCTAAAGCTCTATTCAAATCACTTCAATTACTAAGTACAAATTTCCTCTCCGGTAGAGAAGTACTCACCTAATCTACCCAACCTAAGGTATAGTTGTTCCTCCTCTGTTAAGGCCCTAACACCTAACAATCACAAGAACAACTTTACTTAAGTTACCATATCTAAACACAAAATATCAAAGCAAGACATTCTGGACAGCAGCTAAATGTTTCTATCATAACTGGAGATTCCTAATTCCAAAAGATATGATCCAAGACATTCTGGAAAGCTTATAAAATGCTCTACAAATCATTTTCAGACCTCAACCCTTAATTCCTAAGTTTTTCTGGTCAAATTTCCAGAGTTCCAGAAATCTGTTCTCCCTAAACAGAGAGCAGCCATTTCTGGACAGTCAATTAAAATAGCAATAACTCCTAAACTACTAAGTCAAATGCCCCCAAATTTTGACACAAGCTAGTTTATCAAGTTTACTACAACTTTGGTATTCACAAGTTTTCCAGCAAACACTTTTATTAAGGGTCAAACCCAAAGATACTACCAGCTGTCCAGAAAACCTAGAATTGTGAAGATTAAATATTTATTTACGTGGCAAACTTCCTCTAAGACCAAACTAATGTTACCAAAAGTTCACATAGGTCACAAAAACACCAGAAAGTAAGGTGTGCCCACCTAGAACATTTATTTACACCCCTTTCTTAATTTACTTAATTAATTAAGTGGAAAATTAATCATATATGTAAACTGCTCATAAAATTCTACAAAAATTACAGGAGACTCTATGACCCAAAAAGAGGCTATTGTAAAAATTTGAACTAAAGTTATTCACAGAAACTCCCTACACAAAATTCACAAACCAAAAAGGCTGATTTTTGTATAATTAACGAATCACATTGAAAAGTATCAAACAACAGAATTCATATTTTTCTTAAACACTTTAGGGTACCAGGACACTCTCCAAAAATTTATATGAACATTGCACATGTAGAAAAATTACTAAAATTCATTCAAGTATTTCCTAAAACAACATGATGTCATCATAACTTGAAAACTACACCAGCACTAGTACCTAAATTTTTATCAGAGCTAGTACATGTCTAAAATAACCTACCCACCAATTTTCACAATTTTTGGGATAATAGAACTCCAGTTATTCATTTAACAAATTTATATCCAATTTTAGACACATTTTAAAACCCTAATTTATCCTCCCAGAAAATAAACATCACATACTTATTTTATATGTTTCTTAAATACTACACATCATGCAGAGCCCAACAAAATTTAAATCATAATTTCTGAGCAAGTAAAACCCTAGATATTAATTTCCTAAACATTATCTAAAACTGTGATAGAATAAAGAAAAAAAACAAAATAAATCCTAACTCGCTACTGGGCCGGCCTGGGAACCGACGCGGCCCAACTGCGCGCGCGCGGCCTGCTCGGGCCGTCCCGCTCGCGCGCGGCACCTGCCAGGTGGGGTCAGCTGGCAGCGAGAGAGGAGCAGACAGGGGGGCCGCGGGCTCCGGCGAGCTCCTGCTCGCCGACGACGACGTCTTCGGCGATGGGAAGGGCACCGACGGGTTCCACATGACTTCCCGCATCACCTAACCCCCAAATCGTGGATTCTACCCAACCCTAGCTACAACGGCCATGGCGACCGCGACTCGGTGGTGGCACACGGTGGCGCTCCGGCGAGCTCCGGGAGCAAGGGACTTAGGTTGGGCGCGCTACGGCTTTCCGAGGAGATGGCAGATCTATCTATGCTAAGGTCACGGACAGAGGTGGGGCGAGTGCGGCTGGCCGCGAGAGCACCTAATCAGCGGCCATGGCGCGGTAGCGCACGACCGCGTTCCGACGTGGACTGTCCACCCCCGCCGGTAACATCATGCCCTAAGCTTCTATACGCGACCAGGAACCCGAAATAGGAGTTAGCAAGGACGGAGAGTGGCGGCAGTGAGCTGGCCACGGTGAGCCGCCGCGCGGACGAAAATGCCGGCGAGGTCTCTCGGTGGCGGAAATGGAAATTCGCTCTCACCTCCGCACGATTGGTTCAGGTAAAGGATGGAGGAGGTAGAGGAGACTCTGGCGGAGTGTGCAGCGAGCTCGCACGACCGCGGGGAAGTGTGCGGCGGCAATGGCGCCTCCGTGTTGTGCCTCGGTGAGCACGGCAAGGGCGAGAGGTGAATGGAGATGGCGAGCGCGAGTGAGTGTGAGGCGAGGTGTCGGCTCGGTCTTCACATCCGCGCCTGGGCTCGCGACGTGGAGGCGCTGGCAGAGCGCGGGCGCCACGCGGCAGCGCCGCTCTGCCCGGTCGCCACGACACCGCCTCCGTCTGAACTCTGAATGGAGCCCGATTAGTTGGTCTGACAGTGCGATTTTGGTGTCGATTAACTCCCAACTGAGCTCGAGTTAGTGAAACCTCCAAATAGCAAAGTCGTAGCCCTATGCAAGGACTACAAGTTTGTAAGAGAGATCATGGACTGGTTCGGCTTAGTTAGTGAGATACAGTGCCCTGAAGTGAGGCTCCCGAAAACTGAAACTGAGTTTCAGTCAACTCCTCCGACTGAAACCGGTTTTTCAAAGCACCCTATCTCCTAAACCATTTAGAACTAGGTGATGATGATGTTGACAATGTTGTAGAGCTAAGTGGGTACTACAAAAGTGTCAATGAGTTAGAGCTGGTTTGGTCTGGTTTGCAAACTACAAGCTCCCAAAGTAGACCACCATGAAACTGAAATGTCCCATTTTAGACTTAGAAATTTTCTAAGTGCTGGGGCAGCCCCTCAAGCTGACTTGTGGGCCATTTTTGAGCATGTTCTATTCATTTTCATGAGATGGCCATATTGAGACTTTTGTTCCCTAGGAAATTCTCTACAACTTTGCTTAAGGTTGCTCCTCCATGCAAGGTCTCTAAGCTAGACTTTTTAATTGGTCAAACTAAGGCATTCTAGGGTCTAATGTTGGTCAACAGCACATTGGAGGGCATTTTGGTAAATTTGGTCAACATGAACATTGCTCCATTAGTTACCCTAAGTGCAATTAAGGTGTTGTAGGATATAATTAGCCACTCTACCCCTTAGTTACACAAAAATCCTAGGGTCACATGATTGGAAACAAATCAAAACTCTAATACACCCAATATTGTTGCAAGCAAGTAAAATATAATGAGATGATGAATGTTCATGCTTACGCAATGCAATGCAATTATGGAAGCTAAACACCTGAGGTGTTACAAGGTCGATCGTGCAACGCCGGTCGATAACCAGAGGGGTCATGGTACTGCGATTGCGGGGTTCAGAGCCGAGTTGTTCGGAAGCCGGATCGAATTGTGTCGTGACTCCACCAAATCGAGAGTTATCAGAACCTTTCGGAAGATCGAGAACCCTAGTTCACATCAGGTTTGGGGTTGTGCCGAAGCATGCTTTTCCTGAACTCTATTCCTTCACAAAAAATCCAAGCATGACACTTCAAGCTGCAAAGATGAATCACTCCCTGACCCAAACATTTCATCTGCCACTATCAACCGAAGCATATCAGCAATTCGTTCAGCTGGAACACACAGTGAATGATTTTCAACCATCAGAACTCAATGACACATGGTCATACATTTGGGGAAGGCAGGAGTTTTCTTGTAAAATGGCTTACAAGCAGCTTGCTGGCTCGGCATGGGTGCACCCAGCATTCAAATGGACCTGGAAATCCTCATGTCAGCACAAGCATAAGGTCTTCTTCTGGCTTCTGGCATAGGACAGGCTCAATACAAGGAATATATTGAGAAGAAAGAATATGCATCTACAATCCTATGCTTGTGTCCTATGTGATTGTTCAGTAGAAGAAGAAGTTGATCACTTATTTCTTCATTGTGATTTTGCCAAAACTTGTTGGAATTGGATTGGCATAATGGTACCCCAGGACAGAGGACCTTTTCAGATTTTGGAGTCTTTCAGAGCTCAGCTCAATGTCTCCTTTTTTATGGAAATAATCATCATTATGTGCTGGAGCATCTGGACACGAAACAACTTGGTTTTCAGGGGAGAAGAAGTAACCATTCAGAAGTGCAAGCATGTTTTTAAGCAGTCCTTCGGCTTAGTGATTCTTCGTGCGAAGAAAAAATATCTACCTCTGATTAGCACATGGCTAGAGCAACTTGTGTAATTGAACTCATTTTCTTTCTCTCCTTTTTCGTTTCTTAAACCACCTGGTTGTAAGACTGAACCCCCAGACTCTCTTGACAACAACCTTTGGCCATCTGTGCTACTCACCATCCTCTGGCGCCTGTGGGACGCGAGGAACGGCAAAGTATTCAGAGGTGAACGATCCTTAGCAATCCAGATCATCAACTATGTGATTGACGATCTCCGATCCTCATTTGGGAAAATAAAGCGCTTCATCACCAAGAAAATAGGGACACATGATAGTATCCGCGCGTGTGGAGCATGTATCTGCATTCGTGTAAACCATCATCCTCCTTGTATTCGGCTGTCTAGGCCTTGCTGTTGTTTCAATTAAAAGTTCCAGGTGGGGATCCTCTTCCCCCCGTAGAGTTTTTTTTAAAAAAATGATATTCCTTCCATTTCAAAATCATAATATGTTATTCTGACTTTTCTAGATACATAGATTTTGTTACTAACTTAGATTAGATATACATAATGTCTAGATATGTCGTAAAACTATGAATCTATAAAAGGCAGAACAACAACTTAGAACGGAGAGAGTACATGTTTATTCCGACCAATGTGGATTTGACTTGAAAACCACCAGGAGACCGTATACCAATAGGAAAACCAGTAAACTTGTTCAAAATGTTGACCAAGACCAGTCTACATGCTACTAATTTTTTGGGCCACATAATATTAAATGACTACGGAGTTCATTAAATGTTTTCCCTGAATTTTTCATAATTTAACGGGAAGTTGACTTGAAAACCACCTGCAGGAGATCGTGTATACCAATAGGAAAGCCAGTGAACTTGTTCAAGATGTTGACCAAGATCAGTCCAGTTGCTACTATTTTTTTTGGCAATATAATAATCAATGGCTGCTCGGAGTTCACTAAATCTTTTCGCTTAAATTTATTTTATTATTCAACAGCTTTATTCTTCAAACGGTGGCCGGTGGGTGATATGGACAGAGATAAAGCACGACCGGTCGCGCGATCTGCGACCCGGTTCCACCCCGTGCTCGTCTTCCTCGCGCTCGTGCTCGTCCTCATCCTACCCCCTGCCTCCTTCCTTGCCACCCCGGCCAGCGGCTGCATCGTTGCCGGCGCGCCGCTCGCCTCCCGCCCCCGCCATCGACCCCGTCCTCCCCTAACCTCCACCGCGACGCGCCTCTGTCGTAGTCGTCCTCGCACCCGCCCCCCACCGGCAGCCAGCGGCGAGCCGCCTCGCCGCGCCACCGACCTCCCGCCCCCACCCCCTCGACCACGCCCATCCTAATCCCAGGGCGCCAGCAAGCTTCGCCGCGACGCCCCCGTCGCCAGCCCCGCCCAACCACAGTCTCTCGCCACCACGGCGGGCAGCGCCCCCACCGCCATCTCGCCTGCCTCCACCGCCGTGTCGTGGCCGCCTCCTCCCAAACCCCCTTCTAAGCCCGCCAAGGAATGGAACCTAACCCCACCGCCGCCAGAACCCTAACCGCTGCCATCTTCTTTGTCTCCAGCGCGTGCGCGGTCGCGCGCAGGTATGGACAGGAGGAAGAGCGTGGGAGGCAGAGGGAGACACGCAAGCAGGGTCACGCCGTCGTGCGACCCGTCGCTTAATAGAATTTGCGGGGTGATATACCCATCAACGAGATATTTGTGTTGAATTTATTATTGGATCTTTCTGCTCAGGTATTTTAGTGCTCATATATAATCATAGGGATAGAACGTGTGTGTTTATAGCGAGTATATATACGTATGTGCTACAATTTTAAATAATATTTTTTTTCCTATAGTAGGACCCATTATATGTGTTTACAGCTAAGGCCTTGTTTGGATGCATGTGTATTTATCTCAATCCATATGTGTTGGAGTGGATTGGAGTTGAATTTTCAATCCACATGTGTTGGAGAGTGGATTGGAGTTCACTCCAACACATGTGAATTGAGATGAATACACATGCATCCAAACAAGGCCTAAAATATGTAGGAGTGCGCGTTCATAGCGAGTATGTACGTCTGTGCTACAATTTTAAATAATTTTTTCCTTGCAGTGGGACCCATTACATGTGTTTACAGCCAAAAAGTGTTTATTCTCACGTACTTCTTCCGTTCTAAATTGTAAATCGTTCTAGCTTTTCTAAAAACATAGAGATATTTACCTGTATGGCCCTGGAAAAATGTCCATTCCTTGTATGGTCTGATTTTTTTTTAACTTATCTGTATGGCCCCAAAATGAAATTATCTTCTTTCTATGGCCTTCATCCGTTTTTGGCACTTGACGATGTTTAGTCAAGGGTCATTTTACCCCTGGTGATAAAAATAAAATGCAAAGTTTTGTTTGTCTGTTGTATATTTGGAGTAATATTGCGCAAATAAGTTCATACATATCTGTTATGTGTGAACTTATTTGTGTAATATTACTCCAAATATATAACAGACAAACAAAATTTTGCATTTTATTTTTTTCGCCAGGGATAAAAATGGTCATTTTACCCTTGACTTAACACCGTCAAGTACAAAAAACGGACGGAATGCCATATAAGGAAGATAATTTCATTTTGGGGCCATACAGGTAAGTTCAAGAAAAATCGGGCCATACAAGGAAGAGGCATTTTTTCAGGGTCATACAGGTAAATATCTCAAATACATAATGTTATTATACATCTAAATATATATTATGTCTAAATGTATCGCAAAAGCTATTCCTATGTATCTAGAAAGTCAGAACCACTTAGATCTTGTTTAATACAGCTCTCCTTCACTAGTATAGTTTCTTTGTCTTCGGCTCCAGGAGCAGCTCTACAGTAGAGCTGAAACTATTTTAATAAAAACGTATGGTCAAACAGCTCCCTATGGAACATGAAAAGGATAAAATATCCATAATACTCTTATCTTTTTCCCAAATTTCTCACTAGATAAAGATGGAGAGCGAGATTGACTCTCCAGAGTGCGCTCAAGATATAGAAAGTTGTTAGAGGGTGAAAAAAATATAGATAGCAATTTTTATTCAAATGGCTCTCAAGTGATAATTTTTTTGACCGAAACAGTAGGGGAGCCCCCTACCTATATTTTTGCTTTTTCTATTAAATGAAAGAATGGACTGTACAAAGTATACAAAATAGAAGAAAAAGAAAAGTACAAGGCAGCCAGGCCCAAATCAAAAAGTACATGATCATAAAAAGGTAACTATCTCGCCACACTGTGAGAGGTGCCTGTCTTCTTGCATTGGCCTTAGTCGACACAAGACCAAGCTCTTCTTTAAATCTTCTTTTCCAAAGGTTGATACTAATCTGACCATTGTCAAAAATGACTGCATTTCGAGTGGTCCACATAACCCAACAGGCAGTAATACAAATTTCTCTGAAGATAGGATTTCCAAAGTTGGTTCTAGCATCAATAACCATGTCGAGGTGAGGTAAGTTCAGAACCCAGTTGATTGGAATAGTGTTCCAGCAAGCTTTACTGAAAGAACATTAAAAAAAGAGATGAAAACTGGTCTCCTCATGGCCTGCATTACATAGCACACAATTATAATCATCTAGGTGCATATTCTTCCTTTTCAGCAAATTCCTAGTGTTTAATCTGTCTCGAAAGAGTAGCCAGAAAAAGAATTTGTGCTTTCCTACGTTGCTTGAAGCCCAAAGCCATGGGAAGAGGGGAGAGGCTGGCACTGTACCAATTAAGAGATTGTAAGCTCTCTTACTGCTATACTTTGGATTTCCCCAGGAATAGGTCCAGCTATCATTAGCACTTTCATCCCAATTTATGCCATCTACAAAATCCAGAAGCTCTTCTAACTATGTAGCAGCCTGTGTTAATAGGGGTAGTCTGAAGATTACATCTGCATCATGGTCCAGGAAATACCTGATGGAGCATTTGGGCTTCCTATTAAAAAAAAACTCGACCTGCGAGGGGCAAGCCGCCCCCCGGGCATTTTGGTAAGAAGAAGGCCTTCTCACGCAGGCCGAGAAAACCCCCGAACCCCGGCCCCGCCCAGACACTAGGACCCGTTACCTGTGAGATACCTGGGCCACACACGGTCCTCAGGCCGACCTGGGCCGGGTACTAAACCAGTGCTTTGGCACACGGGACCGGCGAGGGGATTTTTTTAACCACAACCTGAAATTCGCTTCCACTGGGATTCGAACTCAGGACCCGTGGAGTGCCGCTCGAATGTCTTAACCACTCGGCCAGACATAAGAAAAGAGTTGTGGAAATCTCTCTTTGAGAGGCTGTCCTGCCCAGTTTCCTGCCCAAAACAGATCACTGTTGCCCCTGATAGGATTGCAGACTAAAAAAGTTTTGAATAGTTTGAAAAGTTTGAGAATTTCTTTCCACCAAAAGGAGCCAACAGGGCCTAGCTTGTGGAGGGATTTGAGTGTTGCTGTAGAATTTGGTTCAAGTGAGGGTTACCCAGGGGATGTCAGCATTGTTATAAAATCTGTCCAAGTGTTTCATCAGAAGAGCATCATTTTGACTCAATATCAATAATTCCAAGACCACCTTGGTTTTTGGGTTTGCATGCTGTTTCCTAGGCTACTAAGCATGTGCCTTTTCTGTTGATATCACCCTTGCTCCAGAGGCAGTGCTTTCTATAGATATCTATCTGCTTCACAGCCTGTGGTGGGATATTGAGACTACACATGTAAAAGGTTGGCAAGGCAGACAACAATGAATTTACCATGATGAGTCTTCCATCATATGACAGAAATTTGCTGATGCCAGAGAGTCTTCTTTCAATTCTGGTGAGAAAGGGTGAAAATTCCTGAATGGATGGTTTGGTAGTGCCCAGAGGGAGGCCCAAATATGTGAAAGGCATTGTACCAAGCTGACAGCCAAAAGTGTTTGCCAGATGAAGTGCTCTGTCATTGGAAAGGTTGATAGGAACTAAGAAGGATTTATTAAAATTGACATGCAGCCCAGTTGAGTCAGAAAAAGACGTTAGCAAACCTTTCAAGTTGAACAAAATTCTAGCATCACCAGGAAGGATGAGAAGGGTGTCGTCAGCATATTATAGAATGGGATAGTCTTCACCAAAATTATCTATTATTGGGTGTCTGAGAACACCCATGTGCCAGGCTCTATTAACAATTGTTTGGAGGAGATCTGCAGCAAGAACAAACAGTAGGGGAGAGAGGGGATCCCCTGTCTGAACCCTCTCTTGCATTTTAAGGGTTTACCAGGTATGCCATTAAGTATAACAGAAGATGAACCTGTGCTTAAAATATTTTCTATCCAATTGATCCATCTGTCAGGGAAACTCTTGTGTTTCATAACTTGAAGAATGACCTGATGTTCTAATTTGTCAAAGGCCTTTTCAAAGTCTAGCTTCAAAATCACTATTTCTTTCTTTGCCTGGTGACAGAGATGAAGGAACTGAAAAGCCCAAGCTAAGCAATCTTGTATGGTTCTGCCCTTTATGAACCCATACTGATTTTGATGAACCAGATCCAGAATCACCCTTTGTAACCTTGTGGATAGAATCTTTGTAATGCATTTGAGACTATAGTTTAGCAAGGAAATGGGTCTGAAATCATCAACCTTTTTAGGATTATCTTTTTTGGGAATGAGAGCAATCACAGAAGAATTTATGTTGCTTATGTCTATGTTGAGGTTGCAAAAGTCATGCATGAGCTTGTTGAAGTCACCTTTTATAATGTTCCAGCATTTCTTGATGAAGAGCCCATTAAAACCATCAGGCCAGGGGCATGATTATTTGGCAAGAATTTGATGACCATATCAATTTCTTCCTGACTGAAGTCACTGTCAAGACCGTCCAGATCATGCTCCATTAGAATGGAGCTCAGCTCATAATCCATTCTTGTAAATTCACTGTTACCCAACCTCTCCTTAAAAGCTGTCCATAATAAATTTGCTTTCTGATCATGATCAGTAACAGGGGATCCTTCCTGATTAATGAGAGATACTATGAAGTTTCTCTTGTGTGAGATAGTAGCTATAGTGTGGAAGAATTCAGTGTTCTCATCCCCAAGCTTCATCCATCTCAAGGAATTTCTCTGTCTCCAATATATCCTCCTGGATTCAAGCAGAGCTGACAAATGTTGTTTCACTGAGATTCTGAAATTTAATTCCATTCTAGATAAGTTTCTTTGATCTTCCAAACCATCTAAAAGAAGTAGAACCCATTTGCAATTGTAAATCAGCTTGCTAAGATTGGACAGATTTTTGCTCCAACTTTTGAGCCCAGCTCTGACTTGTTTTAACTTTGATGAGAAATTTTTTGCTGCATTAGCAAACACTGGAGAATTGTTCCAATGAAGGCCAACTGTGTCCAAGAAACCCTGGTGATCCACCCAGAAATTTTCAAACCTGAACATGTTTGACTTTGGTATCTTACTCCCTATGTGTAGCACAAAAGGTATGTGATCAGAAAGAGGCTTGGACAGTGGTTGAACAAAAGTAGCGGGGAAGGAAAGAGTCCAACTGCTAGATGTGAAGACCCAGTCCAGCTTGACAAGGAGAGGATCTACCTGCATATTACCCTAGGTAAAATTCCTTCCACTGAAAGGTATTTCAACAAGGTCCAGGTCTAAAATCATTTCATTGAAGAAGTTAATTTCCCCAATGTCTCCACCTGGATTATTTCTGTTTTCAGGATTCCTGATGAGGTTGAAATCACCTCCCAGAGCCCATTCATCAGTCACTTGTGTCAAGATTCATGAGCCAAGTGATGAATCCCAACTTTTGGGCTGGATTGGATGGGCCATAAACACTGGTGATGTGAATGCATTTGTTGTCTAGTCTGCATATTAGTTTCACAGTGATAGCATAAGAGTTAGACTGCACAATGCTTCCATCAAACATACTGCTATTCCAAACAGTGAGCAAACCTCCAGAAGCTCCAATGGAAGGAGAGAAGACAAAATTATCCATGCTTCTTGGGCAGAATTTTCTTAAGTAGAAATGATGAAAATGCTCTCTTTTGGTTTCTTGTAAGCAGAGAACCTGGCAAGCACTTTCATTGATTTTATCCCTAATGGCATCCCACTTCTCCTGGGAGTTAATTCCTCTGATGTTCCAAAACAGAGTTTTTGTATACCTGTTGTTATCCATAAATACAGCAATAAACAGGGACATGTATTCTTTCGATTCTCCAGGAATCAAACAGCTTACGGTGTATGTGAGTAAGATAGCACAAAAGGCTTAAACAGGTAAACATACACATCACAGGGCAGGAGAACAGCTGAGTCACAGGATAAAAGAAGTATGTGACAAAGTAAGAGGAAAAAAGAAGCACAGGCATGTAGGGATAAAATAGATAGATTAACCACGAGTCACATATCCTTAACTTAAGAACCAGGTTTGATAAGTAGCTCCCCAAGGTGACGACACACTAGTTACAGCATAAAAGAGTATTATTTAACCAGTACGCAGACTGGGAACGAGAACTAAAGGACAGGCAAACAAAAGATAAAAGGTGTGCCATGCACTGAGCAGGAACACCACATGAGGCCTTTCTTCTTCTATTCATCAATGTTGTCCTGCCTCAGGAGAGCAGCCGAGACACTCTCTGGCTGGATCTGTAGAAAACCTTCTCATATGCCTTGAAGGATTTCCTGAGAAAGATGGGGAGTAGCTGCATTGCTTGGTGGTGGGATCACAGCTAAGGGCATGGGTTCATCTTCAACTTCAACTGACTCCTTGGCCTTCTTAGCACTTTTAGCATCTTTGTACCCTTCAGCTTTCATGGAGAGCCTCTTGCTACGCCTCAGGAAACTATCATCAAGTTACTCCCTGACCTTGATTGTCTTCTTCTTCTTTCCTGGTGTCATGAAGATGGTCGGGGGATCATCCAGCACTTCTATGTCAACATCAGAGTCCTCCTCAATCTGCACAGCATCCACCCCAGCTTCCACATCAGCTTGCATCTGGCCATTATCATCATCCTCAGTGTCTAGATAATCCAGAGCTAACTTCTTCAGAGCATGATCTCCAAACTGAGGATAAAGTGAAAAGGCCAAGTGAATGAGGAGATAGGAGTCATTAAAATATTCAGGAATTAAGGTGCTATGATCAATGTCCAGAAGTGAAATGAGTCTAAAAGGAGCAGGGGAAGGGATGATAGATATGAAATTCAATACCTGCTCCTTCAGAAGGGAGGGGATCGCTGTGATCATTGGTTCCTTGGGTGCAAAGGGGCCTACGATGACTGACTTCACTGATGGCCTCGGTATCACTGCAGCACTGCCCCCTGCAATAGCTTCAACTGACATCTAAACTGCAGCACTGCCCCCTGCAATAGCTTCAGCTGACATCTGAACATTCTGAATCTCGTCTTCTACTGGATCTTCAGGGGCAGCACGTTCCATCCAACGACTGTGGCCACCCCCATCAATCCCCTGGATCACTGGAATATGGGTTATAGTTCTTTCAGGATCATCCATGTCAGTATCAAAGATAGGGTCTTCAGGTGCAAGCTGCTGCTGCCAACGACTGTGTCCTCCACCATCAATGTTCATGTTGTTTCCATTGTTTGAACCTGCTGGTGTGATGTCTGAGCCTGCAGGTGGGACAAGCCCCATCCACCTAGGAGCCTGAGGTGGACATGGGTGCAACGGTCCAACCATCACAAAGGCTTCTTCATCCATCAGCTCTGCAACACTCTGCTTTTTTAGAACAAAGCAAGGAACAGTCCAGGATCTACCTTTCTGTGGCAAGCCTGCATTAACCTTAACCGAATCTGGGATTTTTGCATCGTCATTCAGATAAACTTTAACAACGACCCTAGCTAGATTTTCCATCTCATGCCAGTCCACCATGATACCAAACCCTGACACTGCCTTAGCGACCAAAGCAGAATTTTTAAGATCTTCTGGAAAAGCAACTAAGAGGACCCAAGCTTCACGATCTAAATCAAACGAACGGGCATTGTCCCCAGCATCATGCTTAACAACTGACAGACCATAAGGGTCTGTTTGGAATGGAGGAATGCAAAACAGAGGAATAGAGAGAAACACAGGAATAGGAAAGGAATAGAGGTTGAAAACACAGGATTAGAAAAACACAGGAATTTATAGAAATTGGCGTTTGGAACAAAGGAACATGACTAGCATAGGAATTTAAGAGTTTTGCTAGAAACTTAATGGCTTAGGCTAAGCATAACAGTAAACAAAATTCCTTTCATTTTATAAAAAATGCTACAAATAAGTTGAAGCATCATGGATGGTCCACGTGCCAGATATTATCCTTCCTCCTACTCTGGTTGCTGTGGTTCAATTGAGAACCCCGGTCTTTTCTATCTACTGTAGTACTACTTTAGCGTATTATCCTTTTCCTCGATTCCTCTGCTAATGCAGTCCGTCGTCAGGTTGCAGAGACAGCAAGCACTCGTTCGCTCGGTAATCACAAAGGAAAAGAAAACAAGGGGCAATGTTTTCACATTGTATTATCGAGGCTAGTCGCATGACCACCGATCAGACGACTAATCGCGATTAGTCGTCGATCAGGGTCGATTAGTCGGTCTGATCGGTCTGATCGGCTAGTCGGACCAATTAGTCGTCCTCATGCCTGGATGACCTGATCGACCCTGTATATATATATATATATATATATCAATGTTTTCAAGACGGCTGGTCGAGCCTGGACGCCTAAGGACCGTCCAGTACGTCCAGGACGATTAATCGTCGTCCAGGACAATTAATCGACCCTGGACGAGTCTCCTGGTCGTCCTGGTCGTCCCCTACATATGGGGACTGATATATACCATATATACATATATTATATAGTTATATATACAATATACATTATACCATATATATATACACACACACACACTAGTATACTACATTTTCTAGGCTCTACTGCTCTAGATAGATAGGTCAGGTGGGCACTTACCTGGGTGCTGCAGACTGCAGAGCCCTTTCTTGTGTTGTTGGCTGCTGTTGCCAAACTGAAATTACAGAAAAATAAAGCACATTAACAAAGGCAATCAGGTGAAGGGC
Organism: Saccharum hybrid cultivar R570; assembly: GCA_038087645.1. NCBI lineage: Eukaryota > Viridiplantae > Streptophyta > Magnoliopsida > Poales > Poaceae > Saccharum > Saccharum hybrid cultivar. The sequence continues at coordinate 39,319,770 of JAQSUU010000637.1, read as the reverse complement.
AATGCAGTGATCAACAAAGCAATTTGACACACTAAAGCACATAATTAAAACCAGTCCAGAACTGCATAGTGCATAGTGGGCTAGTGGCACACTGCCACTGCCACAGTGCATACTGCATAGTGCATACATCAAGTTCATTACATAAATAGGCAAAATGGCCAATGATCTAAAGAATTACTCAAGTAAATCAACATCAACACGAAAGGCTCCTCCATCTCCACGGGTGTCTTCATCCTCCTCCATTGGTACCACAGGATCAGGTGCAGGTTGACCTTCTTGCGCTTCATTTCTAGCATCAGCATCATGGTCACTATCATCTTCTTCCCCTCCAGATATATCTGGTGCTGCAGACCCAATCTGGCTGGACGCCCACACACCCTGGACGGCCGATTAATCGCGATTGGACCACGATTAATCGGACGTCCAGTTTCCTGGACGGTCTGGACGAGTCGGAGGCCCTGGTCGGGTAGCTCCAACCGTCCAGGGCGATTAATCGCGATTAATCGGACGTCTTGAAAACATTGATATATATATATATATATATATATATATATATATATATATATACGTAAACATGGCCATAAATAGGTAAATGGTAAAGGCAAACAACCAAGCACAGTTTGACATGTAATCATGTCTGTAATGAATCATTATCATGGTGATTTGGCCACTTACCTGTAACTGTTGCTTGGCGATGCGTGATGCTGACTGCTGACTGCTGACTTGTGGCCAATGTTGAAGCTGAATCTGAAATTACAAAGAAAGAAGATAATCAGTTAAATAGGCAAAAACAAGAAATTAATGGTAGTCCTTAGATGTGCACACACTAGACAGTAGAGCAAGGCAAAACAACTTATCGAAGTACACAAATTTAACAAATAAAGACTAATAGCAGTTCAGCACCGTGAAGTCGTGCACACTGCACACTTCACAACAGTACATTACAATAGTACATAACATAATTAAACTTAACAAGCTCTTAAATCTGAAATGGAAATAGTTCTGAGCATCCAATCCACTGATTCATAGAATCAGCAATTGAGCCATTAGAAAAGTAAATCTGCGTCCACATCGAAGTCTTCATCTCCATCATTTCTTGCAGGTCCGCCTAAGTCTTCCTCTTCCTCCCCTTCCTGGTCCTCCATCCCTTCCTGGTCCTCCATTTCTGCATCTGTTGCACTTGCACCTTGTGGCTGATCTGGTGTTGCAGCCTTGTCTTCCTCTTCTTCTTGATCACTACTTTCAATTTGTCTTGCTGGTGCATCTGACCTTGGACTTGGACGCCTCCTTTTCTTATTGTTATTCCTCCTATATGTGCGGGTGACAGCAACAGTATTCCTCGCACGAGCAGCAGCATCCCTAGGCATATTGCGGCCTTTGAGATGGTCGCTTGCACCAACAGCTTCATCAACATGTGTCCAGAGCAAATCACTGTCATTAGATGCATGAACTGGGTCACAGTTGATATCTACCCACTCATTTTCCCATTGAAACTCTTCTAGCAGCAATGGGTTGGATTTCTGGCCTTTAGAACCGAGCTCACGAATTTTCTGAAACCTAAATGCCATCTTACGGTTGTAACTAACAAATACCAACTTATTCAACCTAATGTGCTCCAAACGGTTCCTCTTTTTAGTATGCACCTGCAGCCATAGAAAATAGGAAGCAAATTCATTAGATGGCTGCAGCATATAAGAATGCATACAAGAATTCGTTAGATGGCTGCAGCATATAAATTGCACTTACATGAGCAAATGCGCTCCAGTTGCGCTCACAACCAGATGCCGAACAGCAGAGACTTACAATTCGTTTTGCTAAACTCTGTAGCTCGAATGCAAGGCCACCAAAAGCATCCCACCATAGAACTGCAGTTGTAGATTAAAAGCAAAGCAATAATGTAATCAGCAGCCAACTCATCATATAGAGAATTAATTAAAAGAAAGTGCTGACTGCTGAACTTAGTACTTACTAGGATTTTTGCTATTTCTCTCTATTATTGCTAGTCTCTTTGAGAAACATTCACCCTCAGCCCTGTCATAATCATCAGCCTGCTTGCTTATCTTCCTCGCTTCACTCTCATCAGGCACCATCTTCCATATAATGTCATTAAACATGCACCTTAGCTTTGTAGCTTGTCTCCTATCCTTTTCCTTTATGGCAAAGTACTTTCCTGGATTCAAAAAGAGGGCTGCACCATACAGTTTTTGCTCCATCTGGTTCTCCCATCTCTCATTATAGTACTTCAGTACCTCATCCCGTAAGCTTGGTTTGTCTACCAATGTTTCCTTGATGGTCTTCTTTGCAATATCCATTGCTGCCATTATCTCAGGAGCTGCTGGTGTTTCATCACCATCTGCTATCCTCATAGCAATGAGAAGGGGCTGTGTTGCTTTTATACAGTACTCCACTTTTTTCCAAAACTTAGTAGAAAGGACTGTGCTCTCAGCCTTCTTCCCTTCAGCACTTTTTGCCAAGTTATTGGTTTGCCATTCCTCACTCACAAACATAGTCCTCAGGCCGCTTTTGTGCTTATACATGCTTGCTAATGTGAGGTAGGATGTAGCAAAGCGAGTAACAGCAGGCCTCACAAGATCACCACCAATCTTCTCCCGCATAAGATCCAAAATCCTGTCATGCTTGTAGATAAACCTAGACACCTTCTTAGCCGAATTAATGCAAGAGCTAAACTCAGGTATCTTCCCAATGTCCTCCATCATCAAATCCAAACAGTGGGCAGCACATGGTGTCCAAAACAATGTTGGGATCCTCTCCATAAGAATTCTTCCTGCAGCCTTGTAGTTTGATCCATTATCTGTGACAATTTGCACCACATACTCCTTCCCAACCTTTTCAATTTGTTTCTCTATCAAGTCTGCTAACATGGATGCATTCGCTATCTCGCTTGAAGCGTCAACTGAACCTAAGAAAAATGTTCCTGCTAGGCTATTCGCAAGAAAGTTGATGAGATGACGGTGGCTAGTGTCAGTCCATCCATCCGACATGATTGTGCAGCCGTACTCCTTCCAAGCCTCCTCATGCTTCTTTCTCAGCTCATTTGTCTTATTCACAGCCCTATCAAGTAGTGGATTCCTAATTGCATGGTATGAAGGTGAGCGATACCCAGGACCGTACTGCCCAATAGATTCTAGCATAATCTCCCAACTTCTTGAGTTAATAACATTTAATGGTATTCCATTCTCATAAAAAAAAGTCAGCCACATGGTCATCTACAATTTCCTTTGCTTCCTTGCTCTTTGTGGAGTACTCAAGAGTGGGCTGTGACATCTTGGACTTATGCCTTTCAGCAACAACTTCTTCTGGACTCTTGCACAGCAAAGCACTCACTGACTTGGAATACTTCTGTGTTTGAGGTTTTGGTGGAGCAGAAACCACAAAGTTCGTGATTGATGCTTGAGCTATCTTTTTCGCTTGCTTTGACTTTGTCCCAGAACTTGGAACTGTCTTTGGATTTGTCCCAGTTTCAGCAACAGCAGAAGCACCACCTCCATCTTGAGTTTCTTCTTCTGTCTCTGCCTCCACATTCTCCACCCCAGTGTCCACAGTTACCGGAGTCCTTGACCTTTTGCCCAAGTAAACTGCCATCTCACGGCTGACTAGTTCAGGTGCTCTACCACATTTCACTGCATCACCGTAGCCCCCAGCAAGGTGTTGCTTGAACCTTTTAATGCTTGAAGGGACAACATTTTTGCAGAAAATACATTGGATGAACTCTTTCTTCCCTGGGTCTGGCCAAAACCCATATTTCCATCCAGGATCTGATGATTTTGCCTTCCTATGCTTGTCTTCAGCTTTGGCAGCAAGCTCTGGCGACAATTTAGCTATGGCTGCAGCTATCAGAGATGCTTCAGTTGGAGCAGCCGACAACGCTGAGACATAACTACCCCCAACCCCTTCTGAGACAGCAACATTCTGAGCTTGATTCTCAGGTAAATAGACCTCAACAGCTGCATGGCGTCGAGCATCTTCTGCAGATCGGCGCAGCCACACAAATGTGTCACAAATTGGAGGCAACAGGCACAACAGCAGAGTAGCAGAGGAAGACATAGACACCAACCTTCAGAGGAGGCAGAGTGTTGGCTCATCTTGAAGCTTCAGGCCTCCCGCGTCCGTCCTCCAAGCGTCGAGGTCTCGAGGAATGGAGGAAGTATCTTAGAGCCTAAGTGGCGGCGGCGGAGCTGCTGGGGTTGCGCACGGGAGGACACGGGTGGAGGTGGAGGCGCGGACGGAGCTTTGGACGCCGGCGAGAGGCACGAATGGAGCTGCCGCGGACGCCGGAGAGAGGCGCGGGCGTAGCTGCGGACGTCGGCGAGGAAGATCCAGAGAGGTAGCTGCCGCGGACGCCGGAGAGAGATGCGGGCGGAGGCGCCGGCGGCTGCGAGGGAGAGCAGAGCCAGAGCGGGAGCTGGAAATGCGGCGGCTGCAGTTCACTGATGACTGATTCACTCACTCTTCTTCTTCTAACCCTAATGGGCCAGCCCAAGGTGGGCTGAATTCTACCTACATCATGTACCTGTAGTCCTGTACTGGCCCAACTTATCGTCCAGGTAGCCTTATCGGACGACTAATCGTGATTAGTCGTCATTTATCGGACGATAAGTTTTCTGATCGAAAAAAACTAATCGAGGGCCATTATCGAACACCTATTTACGATAAGGACGACTAATCGCGATTAATCGTGATTAGTCGTCCGATCTGAAAACATTGACAAGGGGTCATGGTGGATGTTTTCTTTCCTATGAAATCGGCATCCAGCTACAGGAATCCAAAGGAAAGGAAAGTGAATTTCCTCCATTCCAAACACTCAATCCAGCTTCCTTTCCTCCGTTTTCTTCTTCCTACGATTTTCCTTCACATTTCCTGCAATCCAAACAGGGCCTAATTTCCAAAACGAAAAACTGGGCCTAGGAACCTTTCTCTGTCTAAAGGACTCTTGACATAAGCATCTCCAAGAGCACAGGGTTGGATTTCGACAGTTCGAACCTGATGCACCTCGTGGAAGAAGGTGCGTAGACCCTCAGCCAAGTTCTTGAAGTCAGCTTTGTCCACCGGCGGGTTGAGCTTCACAATCGCCAAATCCTCGTTGCAGGGAGTGTAGCATCCGGTGATGTACACTTCTTGGAGGAGGGGTGGACGATGCATCGTCTCCTCCAACGTGAAGCCGGCGGGGACAAAAGGGCGAGGATCAACCGCCCAGTTCACCATTGTTGGGGTGGGGTTTTTTCTGATGAACAGTGGATTGGGGGGCTCGAGAATGGGTTCACCTCCAGAACAAATATGCTTGGGTCGTGACCCTTCTGCTTCGGAATGGGAAACCACACGGTAACACCGTTTTTCACGGTTCTTTGAAAGGCAATGGGACGAAACATGTCCATAATTGAAGCAGGCACTGCATCTTACCAACTAGGTGCATTCCTTCCGTTGATGGCCCAGGCCCAAGCACTTGCTGCACGAGATCAAAGGTGAGGTACCAGCTGGGCCAGGTTGGGCTGCCGTAGATGGCACCTTGGCCTTTGGATATTCAAAATTGTCACGCATAGAATCAGGCTTGGATGGCTCAGGGTTAATGACCCTTTCCTTTTGAATCCACCGAAGAACACGCTTGGGCGGATTACGAAGAGAATTTGAAAATCTATTCAGGGTTGGAGGACTTGAAGGATTAGCCTTGCTCATTTTTAGCCCAGAGCCAAAGGAGGAATCCAAGAAATTGGAGACATGATTCAAAGGATAATTCAAACGCACAAAAACCGATTTCTTGGGTATCGGCTTAGAACGAACAACATCGGCAAAAGATTTCTTAGCTTTGGATCCGACTAGGGTCCATTCAGCCTCTTGCTCAGAACGCCAAAGATCATAGTCTCTACGCCAATTCGGTCCACCTCCACCCCAGAGATGAAAGAAAATGGCAAAGGTTTTGCAAGAAAAACTTCTTAACTTGTAGATCATGAAACCAACATTCTTGCAAGAAACAGAGAAGCTGAACATCCAACCAGAAAGATGAATAACATTGTAATCTTTGGCAATGCCTCCAAGACAAGCTTGAAGAATGAGGCTCATAGAGTCCTCATTGAGACGAACAGCAGAACGGCCAAAGCTTGCCACGAGATGGAAGTTCAAATGGGAGAGAGGGGTGGACGGACTCACCGAGCACCCAAACCGCTGTGAAACCAACGCAGCAAATTTGACCCCCGGGTCAAAGCAAAGATCCGAGAGCCCGGCCATGGTCGAGGGAGAGGATCAACGACGATCGCCATCGGAGGAGGAGGGGTGGGAGGGGGAGGGGAGGTGGGAAGTGGAAGTTGCCGGCTTCATAACCATTGTTGTCCCGGTGGTTATTTCTAACCCCAAACTGTTACGATTTCTTACATAGACGGTCACTAAAAAATTAGAAGTGTAAAAAAAATAAAAAAATAAAAAAATAAAATAAAATGAAAAAAATGTCAAGTGATAATTTAGAAAATGAGTTTAAGAAAGCCTCTGAAGATGCTTAACAATTTGAAATTGAGTGGCTTCTAACTGATATTGACCCAACCTCGCATTTGACTTGAATAGCAATTATTAGCTCTGGCGTGTAAAGACGGATTATTGTGAAGACGATCTGACTTGAAGGTATCCTATCTAGCAATTAACTACATAGGTAGCAATCTATAAATGTGGCTCATACACACTAGCAAACCACCTCAAAAGCTCTTGCTTTCAGTATTTGTGACCCATGGCAAGTTCTCAAGCCTTACAGAACTCTCCAAGCCTTGTTCACATTATATCACTTCTCTTGCCACTTCTCGCTTTTGCCTTCATGGTAAAACCACTGAGGCAGCCCCCCGTCACCATGCTTCCCTAAGAGCTCAAGCAGCAGCTCTTCTTCGATGGGAATCTACCATCAAAGGCAACTCTACAGCTCTGAGTTCTTGGAGCTCTGAAATTCCACCATGCAATTGGACCAGCATCACATGCGGTGATTTAAGCCATGCACCAAGAACATTTGTTATCACCAGAATCTCCCTCAGAGGGGATGGAATTGTTGGGCGGCTGGACACGCTTGACCTTCCCTCTTTACCCTACATCACCAGCCTTGACCTCAGCAGCAATACCGTCTCAGGCCCAATTCCGCCAACCATCGGTTCTATCCAAGCACTGTCCATCCTCAACCTCTCTAGTTGCCATCTCGAAGGAAGCATACCATCAACCGTCAGTAACCTCACCATGCTTAGAGGTATGTACTTGTACAATAACCTACTCTCTAGTCCAATCCCTGAAGAGTTGGGCATTCTCCCTCTTTTGGTGCATTTGGATATTTCCAGCAATAAATTGACTGGAACTATTCCACCAAACATTGCGAATCTCACTAGTCTATCTTATCTGGTTCTCTCATACAATAATCTTACTGGTTCAATTCCCAAAGAGATTGGACGCCTTGAGCAACTTGTTTCCTTTGATGTTTCTCACAATCTCCTTACGGGGTTCATCCCTTCCACTATTGCAAACATGACTGGTTTGCAAACTCTGAAGCTACAAGTGAATAGCTTAGGTGGCACTGTCCTTGACAATGTTAAGCATCTTCTTAATCTTCAAGTTTTGAATATCCACCGCAATGAGTTTAGTGGATCAATTCCTTCCAGTCTCAGAAATCTCTCCAACCTTGTGCAACTTAACCTTGGATATAATAATTTTACCGGTTTGATTCCTCCAAGTATAGGGCATTTGTCTAATCTCTTTTTTCTTAGCATGGCCAGTAACCCACTACATGGAACCATCCCTCTGGAACTAGGGAATCTAACAAACTTGCAGTATATTTGGATCTACTTTACTCATATATCTGGATTGGTACCTGAGAGGTTTGGGAACCTGCAAAACATGTTGGATATACGGCTATTTGCTAACAATCTCTCAGGACCTCTACCTCCAGCGCTTGAAAACCTTACCAATATGGTATTTGCTGATTTTTCCAACAATAGCTTCACAGGGAATTTGCCAAACCTATGTCAAGGGAAAGCCTTGTAACACCTCAATTTTTGGTTGAATATGCTTCATGGTTTTGTTCCAGATAGCATCAAGCACTGCACAAGCTTAGAGTTTCTCGGGTTCTCAAACAACCAATTAAAGGGAGATTTATCACAGCATTTTGGAACGTACCCACACCTTATCACCCTTGATTTAAGCACAAACAACTTCTTTGGATATCTCTCGCCAAATTGGGCATCAAGCCATAATTTAGCAACTATGTGGATTTTTGAAACCCTGGTCAATGGAACTGAGAGAAAGTCGATGTATTGCCAGAGTGCTATGCGCAGGTACATATGGTTGTGCTGGAGCACTCCTGGCCAGTAGTGCCCGGTCTCCATGCCTACAAGTGATGGGAGACATCCGGTACACTAAGACCAGGTAACACACTAACATGCAGCCATAGGGGCATCATACTCTAAACATAGACTAGGAGCACGCCTATTCTAACACACCCCCTCAGTCGAAACGTCAGCCACTTTGCACGTTTAGACTGGACCTAAACTCCGTGAACACTGAAGTGGGCAGCCCTTTGGTGAAGATATCTGCATATTGTGAAGATGTGGGAACATGCAGAACACGAAGATCACCGATAGCAACTCGCTCCCGGACGAAGTGAAGATCAATCTCAATATGCTTAGTTCGCTGATACTGAACTGGATTGGAGGTCATGTAGACGGCACTGATGTTGTCACAATACACCAGTGTGGCGCGCTGCAGGGGGGAATGAAGTTCTAGAAGAAGCTGGCGCAGCCAGGTGGCCTCTGCAACTCCATTGGCCACCTCGCGATACTCTGCTTCAGCACTCGATCTTGACACCGTGTTCTGGCGCTTAGAGGACCAGGAAACAAGGTTGTCGCCAAGGAACACCGCATAGCCCGAGGTGGACCTGCGTGTGTCTGGGCAACCGGCCCAGTCAGCATCAGTGTAGACGACAAGATCAGTCGAAGTAGACGGTCGCAGCAGGAGACCAAAGTGAAGTGTGCCTCGCACATAGCGAAGAATCCGCTTTAAGGCAGCAAGATGAGGCTCACGAGGGTCATGCATGTGAAGGCAGACCTACTGAACAGCGTACGCAATGTCTGGGCGGGTGAACGTCAGGTACTGGAGAGCTCCAGCAAGGCTGCGGAAGTCTGTAGCATCAGACACAGGGGCCCCGTCAGCTGCAGCAACCTTCGGATTGGTGTCAACTGGAGTGGAGCATGGCTTGCACTCTGTCATGCCTGCACGGTCGAGAATGTCCAGCATGTACTGTCGCTGAGAAAGGAAAAGACCATCACCACTGCGCTGAACTTGCATGCCAAGAAAGTGATGCAACTCACCAAGATCTTTCATGGCGAACTCTCGCTGAAGGGCTGAGATGATCCGCCGAAGGAGACCGGGTGAGCAAGCAGTGAGGACAATGTCATCCACATAGAGTAACAGGTATGTTGTGTCGGATCCGCGCCGGTAAATGAACAGGGAGGTGTCTGACTTGGCTTCAACAAACCCAAGAGATAGCAAGTAAGAGGCCATCCGACTATACCATGCACGGGGCGCCTACTTGAGACCATAGAGCGACTTCTTCAGGAGGCAGACAAAATCTGGGTGAGCTGAATCTTCGAACCCAGATGGCTGCTTGCAGTAGACTGTTTCTGCCAGGGTGCCATGAAGGAAGGCGTTCTTCACATCAAGCTGATGGATCGGCCAGCTGCGAGAAAGGGCCAGGGAGAGTACCGTGCGGACAGTAGCCGGCTTCACCACAGGACTGAATGTCTCATCAAAGTCTATACCAGGCCGCTGGGTAAAACCACGGAGAACCCAACGCGCCTTGTACCGCTCAAGAGACCCATCAGACTGGAACTTGTGCTTGAAGATCCACTTACCATCGACGACGTTGGCTCGCGGGGGGCAAGGAACAAGATCCCAGGTGTTGTTCTGCAGCAGGGCACGGTGTTCTTCCATAGCCGCTCGCCAGTTGGGGTCGACAAGAGCGCTACGGACAGTCTTCGGCACTGGGGAGAGGGATGTGGCATGATAGGTAGCAGGCATCCGAAATCCACTCTTCGAGCGCGTGCCCATGGCGTGCTGATTGGTGACCGGTGGAACAGCCACAGCACCCTTGGGTAACGGTGCGACCGGGGCCGCAGGCGGTGCGGCCGGGGCCGCAGGCGATGCAGCGGGGGTCGCAGGTGGTGGAGGAGGCCGACGCGTGTAGTAGTGGACGAACTGATGCGCCGGACGAAGAGGCGGGAACCCAGGTGGGGGTCCGCGGGGCGCCTGAACAGGCGCTGGGGAGGCCGCGGCGACGTCGAGCCCGCACGAAGTGCAGGCGGGACGTCCAGCAGTCGCGGGGGGGCGCCTGCAGGTGCTGGAGAAGTAGTCCCGGTGGCCGCGCGTGGCGCGGTAGGAGCCCCCGGCACCCACAGCGCAGGCGGGATGTAGAGCGCGGGTGCCGGTGGATCATCAGTAGACTCCAAGTCGGGCGTGAGCACCCCAGGCACAGTCACAGAGGGACCGGCAGGGGCGCTAGCAGAGCTGGAGTCAGTGGGTGATGTTCCTGCAGTCAAAAACTTGTGCAACGATCCAATCGGAGCGGGCACATCATTAGTAACATCAGTGGCATCAAGAAAGTCAAGGTCCGCTGGGGTAGTGGGACCATGTTCCTCAGCAAAAGGGAAGGCCGTTTCATCGAAGATGACGTGCCGAGATATGATGACTCTGTTGGAGGAGAGGTCAAGGCAGCGGTATCCTTTGTGGTGAGGGGAGTAACCTAGGAAGACGCACAGGGCAGACTTAGGTGAGAGTTTGTGAGGAGCGGTGGCAGACAGGTTGGGGTAACACTTGCAACCAAAGACTCGAAGATGATCGTATGTGGGTGGTGTACCAAACAATGCGAGGTGAGGTGTGGAGAACTGTAGAGTCTTGGTAGGCAAAATGTTAAGCAAAACTGTCGCTGTGGAGAGAGCCTCCACCCAATAGGAGGGAGGCATAGAAGCCTGAAAGAGCAGGGAGCGAATGACATTATTGATAGAGCAAATTATGCATTCGGCTTTACCGTTTTGAGACGAGGTGTAAGGGCAAGACATGCGAAGATGGATGCCTTGCGTGAGGAAGAAGTGGCGGGTGCTAGAGTTGTCAAACTCTTTCCCGTTGTCGCATTGGACAGCCTTGACACGGGCACCGAATTGGGTGGAGGCGTGGGCGATGAAGTGAGTGAGCGTGCTGAAAGTGTCAGATTTAAGACGCAGGGGAAATGTCCACAAGTAGTGAGTGCAATCATCCAGAATGACCAAATAATATTTATAACCAGAAATGCTAACAACTGGAGATGTCCATAAGTCACAATGTATGAGATCAAACTTATTAGACGCACGAGAGGTGGACGCATGAAAGGGTAGACGAACATGACGCCCTAACTGACAAGCATGACATAAGTCTGAACAATCTAAAATCTGACACGAAATACTAGATGCAAGCTTGGATAACGCCTCATGACTGGGGTGGCCGAGACGCCGATGCCACAGTGGAGATGGAGCCTGAGCAACAAGGGAGTGTGCTGGTGGTAGACGCAGTGGGTACAGCGGCCCGGAGCTATTGCACCTGACGATCTCGGTCCGAGGGAAGAACCTTCACAGAACAACCAGCGGGGTCAAATTCCACAGAACAATTATTGTCGATAGTAAATTGGCGGACAGAGATGAGGTTCTTAATAAGTTGTGGAGACACAAGAACATTATTAAGACGCAAATTAGGAGATAACTCTGTCGAACCAGTGGCAGTAACTGGAAGTGTAGAACCATTACCGACAACAATAGATGAAGGAATAGGATACCGTGGAAAGAAAGTATGTGAAAGAGAGGAGGACTGGGATGTCATGTGTGAGGTAGCACCTGAGTCGAAGAACCACTCGTTCGATGCCGGAGGATTCAGCGTCGATGTGCTGAAGTTCGAGGCGAGGGCCGCCGAGTTCCATGAAGGGAGCCCAGCGATCGGGTTGTAGAAGTCCGGAGCGGCCCACTGTCCTGAGCCGTCGGAGGTAGCGGCGGGCTGCTGGTTGGCGAGGAGCGCCTGCTGCTGCTGCTGGGCTAAGAACGCCTGCTGCTGCTGCTGCTGGGCGAAGAGCGCCTGCTGCTGTGCCTGCTGATGCGCCTGCAGTTGTCCTTCTGCTGTGCTTGCAGGTGAGGAGGCACCGGAATGGGAGCCAGCGGAGGGCGAGGCCCCCCTGGCCACATCTGGATGGACCCCATCCATGGGTTGTGGAGGCTGGGCCAGGGGCGACCGCCGGAGGCAGACTGCCCAGTGCCAGCCTGCTGGTGCTGTGCGCCAGGGGTAGGGCGCTGGTTGCCAGTGGTGTTGCCGCCTCCAGAGCCCCCTTTGCCACCACCGCCACGTTTGTTGCGGCGATTGGAGTTGGAGGTCTTGTGGCTGCCAGTGCCACCGGACGTCGGTGAAGGAGTGCTGGAGGCGCCTGCAGTGGTGGAGGCAGTGAGTGCGGCGGCAGGGGACTCCTTGTTCTCCATTGTGATTTCCTCGAGCAGGAGGTCATCACGAGCCTCCAGGAAGGAGGGGAAGGGCCGGGTGCGTCGCAGGAGAGCGCCAACGTGGCTGAAACGCTCATTAAGACCGCGGATCAGGTTGAGGACGAGGGTGCGGTCGGTGATCACCTCACCAAGAGCAGTGAGATCATCGGCCATCTTCTTCAGCCGGCGGCAGTAGTTGGTGACGGAGAGGTCGCCTTGGACGAAGTTGCGGAACCGCGTCTCGAGATGGATGGAGCGAGCCTCCCGGTTGCCGAGGAACTGTGACTCGATGGCGAGCCAGGCATGTCGAGCAGAGGAGCCTTGGGCGGAGATGATCTCGGCGAGGTCATCGGTCAGCGTAGCGACGATCCAGGACTTGACCACGCAGTCCATCCGAGCCCAGTCAGGGGAGATGGGGTTCGGAGGGTCCGTATGAACATGGTCCTGGAGAGTGAACTTGCCGAGGATGAGGAGGAACTGGTCGCGCCAACGATTGAAGTTACCGGAGTCGACGTCGAGGACGGTGGTGACGTGGTTCCGGATATTATTGACGGCGACAGCCTGGGCGTGCAGCTGCAGCAGAGCCATAGCCTCGTGCAACAGCATGGCGGAGGCGAGATCAGGCGGTGGTGAAGACGAACTGGAGGAAGACCGGCCAGGGGCGCCAGAGGCAGCCGCGGCCGCGGCAGCCGCGCGCTCCTTGGCCGCGCGGGAGAGAGCTTCGCTGGCGCGGGTGGCAGCCGCGTCGCGATCCCGAGCGGCGGCGGCTGCTTCCTTTTCGGCTTCGGTGGTGCGGGCGAGCGCGGCCTGTCGTTCCTTGTCCAAAAGCTGGGCGGCGGCGGCGGCTTGGTTCGCCTGCTCCGTGGCGACGCGAGCCGCGATTTCGTCCGCGGCGAGCGATCCCGCGGGAGGGGCCGTAGCCTTGGGGGAGGATGGGGGAGTCGGCATGAGCGCGGATGCGCTGCGCGACGGGGAAAGGAGGCCGGCGCTGCGCGGCAGAGAGGCCGGAGCGGGCAGGTGCGCCGCGCGGCTGGGCTGCCGGCGCGCGTGGGTGGGCAGCGGAAGTAGGACCTAATCTAGGCGGATACCATGAGAGAAAGTCGATGTATTGCCAGAGTGCTATGCGCAGGTACATATGGTTGTGCTGGAGCACTCCTGGCCAGTAGTGCCCGGTCTCCATGCCTACAAGTGATGGGAGACATCCGGTACACTAAGACCAGGTAACACACTAACATGCAGCCATAGGGGCATCATACTCTAAACATAGACTAGGAGCACGCCTATTCTAACAGGAACCATACCTTCGGAGTTGACCAAACTAACAAATCTTCGAGACCTACGTCTTCACACAAATAGGTTAAATGGTGAGATATCACCAGAGATTGGTAATATGAGAAACCTCTATTGGTTGGATTTAAGTGGAAATCAACTATCTGGGAGGGTCCCTTCAGAGATTGGCCGGCTAAATGATCTTCAGTTTCTAGATTTGTCTACCAACCAACTGAATGGAACAATACCTCGGGAACTTGCAGAATGTCAAAAACTAATTTCAGTTAAGTTGAATGACAACAACTTAACTGGGAACCTTCATGGAGTCATTGGAAGTATGACAAACTTAGTTGGGCTAGATCTGAGCACGAATAACCTTAACGGGTCATTACCCCCAGAACTAGGGAATCTAAACATGCTTGGATCACTCAACCTTTCTCACAATCGATTCAGTGGAATATTACCATCCTCCATAGAACGTATGAAAAGATTGGTTATACTTGATGTGTCATACAACAATTTGGAAGGTCCTGTTCCAAAGGGATTCCAGAATGCTTCGGTAAATTCATTCATCCACAATATGGGTTTGTGTGGTGACTATATTGGTTTGCCACCATGTTATTCACCCCCAACACACAATAGCAGGAAGAAACGCCAAAAAATTGTAATAGCAATTGGGATTCCTCTACTTGCTAGTGTGCTATCAGGAATCACAATTTTCTACATTCGACGGAAGAGAAAACCTGCAGACACATCTACCACGATTGGCACAGATGTATTCTCGATCTGGAACTTTGATGGAAGAATAGTATTTGATGATATTATTAATGCCACTAAAAACTTTGATGAGAAATATTGTGTCGGAGCAGGAGGTTGTGTTAGTGTCTACAGAGCACAGATACAGACTGGTAGAGTGTTTGCTGTAAAGATGCTACACTCATCTGGGGAAATGGTGGATGATGCAATATTTTGTCATGAAATTGAAGTATTGATGAAGATACGGCACCGCAACATCGTCAAACTGTATGGTTTTTGTTCACACAGACGGTTCAAATTTTTCGTTTATGATTATATTGAGAGAGGAAGTCTGGCCACCGTCCTCCGTGATGACAAGCTAGCAAATCAGTTCCACTGGAAAAGGAGAGTATCCCTCATTACTGATGTGGCCCAGGCTATATATTACTTACATCATGAGTGTGATCCACCCATAGTTCATTGGGACATTACGAGTGGTAACATCCTGTTGGATGCCGAGTACAAGGCCTTTGTATCAGATTTTGGCACTGCTAGAATTATAAAACCTGATTCATCAAACTGGACCGAACTAGCTGGAACATATGGCTACATGGCACTAGGTATGTGCATCTGCAATTACTTATTAAATAGTTTCAGAAAGAGTAATCTACATTTCTAGTAGTCCTGCAACATTAACTTTCATACTTTTGCAGAACTTTCCTACAGATATGTGGCCACACAAAAATGTGATTTGTGTATAGTTTTGGTGTGGTAACAATGGAGGTGGTGATGGGCAAGCACCCAGGTGAACTTATAGGCCAGCTATCCTTTCTTGAAGAACATGTCTTGCTTGAGGAAATCATTAACAAACGCCCAGTGACACCAGCAAGCGATGAAGAAGGGTACATTGTTCGGCTTATTTCTGTTGCCAAATGGTGTATTCAAGCTTCCCCAAATGACAGGCCAACAATGCAGCAGGTGTATCAAACCCTTACGACCTCCTGTTAGCATCCCTCTCATAAACACATTGTTACTCTGGTTTTGGTATGAGTTTGCCCATTTCCCAACTATGTTGTTAGTGGGAGTGAGCTGAGATTTGTACTAAATAAAGCACCTTCCAACAAGGGTGACATTAGTTCATTTCATATAAGCAAATTATTTACAGAATTAAATGTTAGTAAAGTGGACTTGTGTTTCTTTTAATATAATGGAATAATACAGTCCCGACCTGGAACTGTGGTTCTCGTTGGAGTTTGGAGCTTTGAATGTTGTCTATATTGTGCCAATTGAACTTTCGGCTGCTTTAACCAAAGGCCACAAGTAATGATGTCTCCTCTATGGATTTTGCTTCTCTCTGTAACTATCTGTACCGGTGTCTGTGGTGTTAAAGGTATAAGCAGTGCAAAAATCTAGAATTTTGATTCATATATGTATAAAGCAAACACTTTTTACTCTGGAGCAAGTGCAAGTACCAGCTTATACTTTTCTACTACGCTGCCAGATGGCAGCAGCGGCAGTGTGGCCCAAGCCTAACCAAACATTGGTGCACGCTGGGCAATTTACCAATGTCTTTACGACCTTAACTAAGGGGTCTCAGTCTACGATCCTAATCAGTAGAGTCTATGTTTCTATGATTTTTATGTTTACGATATTACATAAAACCCTCTGATTCAATTTAGAATCTATAATTTTTCATTGACGACAGAGTCTATGTTTCTATGATTTTTATGTTTACGATATTACATAAAACCCTCTGATTCAATTTAGAATCAAATTTTTCATTGACGACCTTGCCATCCAGACGCGATGTACCAGACCCCGCACTCGCCCAGGCACCAGGTACAGTCCTTGCCGTGTCCTTCGCGCAGGCACAAGCTCGTACGCCCCAAATCGGCCACAGGTTTGCTCAACTGCTAGGTGCCTGGGTGCAGTGGCAGGTCCAGAAATCAGGTATGGGCGGCTAAATAATTGAAGGGTATATATATCTTACAACAACAACAATATAGCATTTTGTCCCAAGCAAGTTGGGGTAGGCTAGAGATGAAACCCAAAAGAGACGAGAAACAGGAAGACACATAAAGGGACATAAAGGGCACAAGACAGAAAGAGGTCACGGTTCAGGCACGTTGATTGCCAAGCGCTCCTGTCCATAACTAAATCCTTGGAGATATTCTACTCCTTAAGGTCTCTCTTAACGGACTCGTCCCAAGTCAGTTTAGGTCGACCTCTACCGCTCTTTACATTATCGGCCCGCTTTAGAACCCCACTACGTACCGGCGCCTCAGGGGGGGCCTCCGTTGGACATGTCCAAACCATCTCAACCGATGTTGAATCAATTTCTCCTCAATTGGTGCCACCCCAACCCTATCCCGAATATCGTCGTTCCGGATTCTATCCCTCCTTGTGTGCCCACAACACCAACGCAACATACGCATCTCTGCTACACTCAATTGCTGGACATGTCGCCACAAGCAGCAAAATCATCAAATTGGCTTTAGAAGGTCAGCAGCTATGTCATTGATATTAGGCTCAATCCATGGTCTTTTTTTCTCAACCTAGCTGTTTTTTGTTACGATATTCTTCTTCAACACATCTTTCTTACTTAAATAAAATACTTTTTCATCCTAACCTCTTATGCCCTACCGTCATTAGAAACTAACAATTAGCTTGATAATAATAAGCATCTAATTCTTCTCTTCTCCTATGCAATTCTTATAGAAACTAACAATTGGCATCCATCAATCAAAATAGGATAAATTGATGTAGGATAACTATAATCAATACTCAATGACTCACTATGTAAGTGCAGAGCCAGCAGCAGGGGGTCTTGGGCCTGGGATCTTGCCGGCTGGCGGCTGTGGGTGACTCCGCTGGGCGCTGGCTGCTGCGTCAGCTGCCGGCCGCCGGGGCAGGGCAGGCTTACGGGCAGACGGGGCACCAGCCAGTGGGGCGGCTGCTGTGATGGCTCCCTAGTCTGCCAGCAGGGGCCGAGAGGGAGACCTAGGCAGCACCGTAGCCTGAAGGGCGTAGGCAACCAATGCCCAGCGCGGCAGCGCCCTGCAGGTGCTGATCTGCGCGGTGGTGGCCGAGGAGGGGGAGGCGCCGTCACCGGAGAACGGACCTGCGGTCGTCGAGTCCGAGGATAGTCGTGATTCGTGAACGCTGCTGCCTCTGGCCTCTGGATGGGATTGGACCTTCGCAGGCTTCTGTGATGGGCTATTGCTGGGCTGGATTGAAGGGGGGTATTAGAAGTGCTGGGCAGATGTCATTGGGCTGGTAGCATGGAACATATAGAAGTGTTGGGCCTGTCTAGTTAATCAGTCATTGGAAGAGGGGCGATTTTGTCATTATTGCAAATGGACGCAAATCTTAACGGAACGACGAGAGCTGCGTCAATCACGGGAACACAAATTTGAAATGAAGCATCTCCGACTGCCTTTCTAAATCTCACTCTCTCAATTATCGTTTGGAGAATCATTTACATAAAAATCGTTTTCTATATCTTGTTACTCTCTAACAGTTTTTCTATATCTCATGCGCGCTCTAAAGAGCCATTCTCGTCTTCTATTTTTAGTTAGCGAAAAATCCGGAATAGAAGATGGCTATATTTGGATCGTCATTTAGAAAAGCTATTGGAGGGTAGTTTTTCACCAAAATCACTATTCCTAGCATTTAGAAAGGATATTGAGAGTCTCTTGGAGATGCTCTAAGAGCAACTCCAAGAGACTCTCTATATCTAAGAGCAACTCCAAGAGACTCTCTATATCCTTCCTAAATGCTAGGAATAGACATTTTGGTGAAAAATTACCCTCCAACAGCTTGTCTAAATGGTTATGCAAATATAGTCATCTTCTATTCCGGATTTTTCGCTAGCCAAAAATAGAAGACGAGAATGGCTCTCTAGAGTGCGCACGAGATATAGAAAAGCTGTTGGAGAGTGAAAAGATATAGAAAGCGATTTTTATGAAAATGGCTCTTTAAATGATGATTTAGAGAGTGAGATTTAGAAAGACTCTTGGAGATGCTCTAATGATCGCGCCCATTAGATCCCAACGGTCACTATTTACCATGCTTGTCTGCGTGGAACCAGACCCTACAACCGGACCCTAGATCCGGACCAATTCCTTCAGGGTCCGGAGGAATACAGAGAGGTTCCAGAGACGCGAAAACACTCCGGACCGAGCACCACGGTCCGGCCTCACCCGTGTCGTCTCCTTCTCTGCGCGCGCAACCAGACCGCGGGTCCCGAGTCCGACGACACCAGCGTCGCGGGTCCGGAGTCCTATCCTCGCCCCCGCCTAACTCCGCGCGAGAGCCAGACCACACGGCCTGGGTCCGAAGGCTGCAGCTTCCACGGTCCAAAGCTGCAAGCGCCAGGGACCGCGTTCACTGTCGATCGCTTGCACTTTGTTGAACCCTCATCGGTGAGCCATCGAACCCGCTACGCCGTATCGCGCTACAGGGCCGAGCGATGTACCTACGACCCCTTCCTCGGCCCGCAACAGCAACTGCCCTGCGCTGCGCTGTGGGAGCCAAAGCCGCGTCTAACGCAGCGACCTCCCAGGGTCCGAAGACTAGGCGCCGATCTCCTGAGGCCGCTGTGCAGTGCTGGGTGCTGCCACTAAACGGACCCATGCTAGAGCCACGGTGCCCTGGGCCACGCTGCATCGCGCCTGCCGCTACCGCACGCCAGCGTCGGAGTCGTGTGAGCGAAGACGGACCACGATGCCACCGATCGAACCCGCGATGGAGAACAGACCGACGCCACGACCAGCCGGGTCCGACGCCGCGCTCCCCTACGCGCCCACAGCGGCTTCCCCTTTGGATCCGCGAAGCCAACGAAGTGCCCTGCTAGCACGGTCGGACCCACGAGGTATAGCCGGACCCGTGAGCCCTAGGTCCGATGTACCGAGGCCGTAGTTGAAAGCCCAAGTTTGGTTTTGGTAATTAATGACACCAAGTTGCTAATGCCATGTGTTAAGTGTTTTGAGTTAGGCATAAGCAACACATGTGATGAAGGTGTACGTGGCAAGGAGTGGTGGCCACAAGATCACAAAGATTTGGTGCATGAAATAATGAGCAAGATCATGGTGGAGATGGACATGAAATGATGGACATGATGATCAAGTGTAAGAGAAGGATCTAAGAGCGCAAGGCAAAGGTATAACCATAGGGTTTTCCTTTTGCCGGTCTAAGATGAGTAGAGAAGTGATTGACCGGGTTTAGGATACATAGCCGACTATCAAGAGGGGCAATCACGGTTAGCTCGGGAATCAAGTGCCACTAGATCATTGTCTTGAGCATATGCATTTAGGATCTAGTAAAGAGCTAACATAACGCCTTGGAAAAATGTTTGTGAAATGCTAACACACATGCACATGGTGGTGTACACTCGGTGGTGTTAGCACATTTGCGAAGGCGGTGGAGTTGGAGCGGTAGAGAGGGGTTTGGGTTCCTCTCTCCCTCCCGCCGAGCTTGCGAGGCGGGATTCGACGCTTTTTGGAGAAGTGAAACGCCTATTTTCTACTGCGCCGAAAGTCGGAAAAGAAACGGAGGCGAACGGAGGTCACTGCGTGCACCGGACGCAGCACCAGACGCTGCACCGGACGCGGGGCGCGTCCGGTCAGTTCATCACGGCGCGGGTGCTGCTAGGGTTCGTGCACCGGACGCGGGGCGCGTCCGGTCACGTACCACCGGACGCGTCCGGTGGCGTCGGGAGCTTACTGGACTCCCACCGGACGCGGGCACTGTGGCGTCCGGTGGGTCCTTCGGCGCGTCCGGTGGATGTTTCGCGGTGCGCGGCTCGGTGCTGACCGGCGCGTCCGGTGGGTCACGGGACCGGCGCGTCCGGTCGTCACCAGCGCGTCCGGTGGCTCGGTCAAGCGCGTCCGGTGGTTGCAACGGCTAGTTCTGACCCGCGCGATTTTGTTTGTCGCGTAGTGACCGGACGCGTCCGGTCACCCTGACCGGCGCGTCCGGTGAGTACGATTTGAACTGGTTCGCGCGGTAACGGCTAGCTGCGTACCCCTTCGTTATAAATAGATGGTGGACGGGTTTTGAGGGTAACCCTTGCACATTTTGAGATATAGAGACATCCTTTGAGCTAGAGAACAACCCCTCCACTCATCTCTTCGATTGATTGCACATCTTGAGTGAGATTGAGTGAGATTCAAGTGCATTGCTTGAGAGTTGCATTCTAGAGGCACTTGATCTTCGAGTTGCTGCGGATTTCTTGTTACTCTTCCGTGTTTCCCGACACGGTAGACGGCTTGGAGCAGCGGAGGTGATTGAGCTCGCAATTGGAGATTGTTGGAGCCTTCACCAAGTGTTGTAAGGGGTTCTTGATCCTTCCCCGCGGGAGTTCGCGAATTGGATACTCTAGTGGAGCTCGTGGCTTGGAGGATCCCCATCTTGTGTGCGGTTGTGCGGCGCCCGCCGAGGGCTCAACTCTTGATAGTTGATTAGCTCGCGAACCGACAAGTGGGTGCATCGCCACAACGAGGAGTAGCTTGCCGGGAAGCAAGTGAACCTCGGTAAAAAATCTTGTGTCATCTCTCTACCGAGGTTTTCTCTTGTGTGATTGATTTATTGGTACTTCTCATCTCTACACGGCGGTATAATCACTCAAAGCTCTTCTCTAGTATTACATCTTGTTTTTAGCTTGTTGTTGTTGTGTTTAGTGGATAGCCTTGAACTAGACTTGTGTAGGTGGCTTGCTTTTTTAGTTAGTGCTAGTGCTTTTTGCTCCGCCACCTTTTATACTAACTTGTGGTTAAGTAATTTCTCGTAGAAGTTTTTATTAGGCTATTCACCCCCCCTCTAGCCTATTTGGACCTTACAGTAGTGCGCCTCTCTGCCGCCTAAGCCACGCCAAGACCGGACCCAAGACTGGACTCGGGTCCGGAGTTGCTTCCCCCTGAGTCCGGTTCTCAACTCCTTCCCCCTTTCTTTTTTCTAATAACTCAACTACGCCACCCTTGATTCCTAGTTGCTAACAACAAAGTGTCTCACCATAGTGCACGTGTGTTAGTGTTTTTCCAAATATTTTTCAAGGGTTAATTTGTTAGCGCACTAGGTCCTAATGCACATGCATGAATCACTTTACCTAGTGGCACTTGACAACCATTTTAATCGAGATTCTTCCCTCTTGATAGTACAGCTATCTATTCTAAATCCACTCACACCCGCTAGGTGTCTTGAGTGGCAAACCAAAATAACCCTATTGCATATACCTTTGCCTTGAGCCTATTTTGTTTTTCTCTTTCTTCTTTTCCAAGTCCGGAGCTTGATCACCATCATCACATGTCCACCAACATCACCATGGACTTCATCTTGCTCCATCACTTGGATTGGACAATCCTATCTAGTCACACACTTAGATCAAAGGATTAGTCCAAATAGGTTTCATCAATTATCCAAAACCAAACTAGGGCTTTCAATCTCCCCTTTTTGGTAATTGATGACAACCTCTACAAAGATATGAATTAAAATCAATTTTGAATCCATGTTGCTTGCCCAAGCATTTTTACCATGTGTAAAGGATTTGGACAAGTTTTATGAACCCGAATTGGTAGCATTTGCTCCTCCTACATATGTGCTAAGAGTTTGGATTGAAAGCTTGCACATATGCATAGATAGAAAATGTGAAAAAGCAATGTCTACCAAATGTTGCTAAGGTATAAGAGATGGACCTTTGAAGCGTGATACCAATCGGAGTGCACCAACATACCATCCTTAGCACCATTGCTAGTTAGATACCACTTGCAAAACACAAACACTAGATACCTCGTGAGATCAACATTATAAGCAAGGACCTAGTACCACTTGTGAAAAAAATGCAAGGAATATCTAACTATCATCCTATGCATGCTAGTTCTCATTTCATCATTCAAGCCTACAACTAGCATACACCACACAAGCATGTATATTGAATTTAGACTTGACAAATGCAAGCAAGCATATGTGAATGCACATTCAAATGCATCATTCAAGTTCATGAGCTTGCTTCACCTACTTGTGTGCTCAAATTTTAATTGATCCCCTTACTTTTGTATTTCTCCCCCTATGTCAAAGTTCTCCCCCTTTGTCATCTTTTTCCTATCTTTGTGCACTACTTTCTCCCCCTTTGTCATCTTTTTCCTATCTTTGTGCACTACTTTCTCCCCCTTTGTCATCAAAGACCACAAAGGTTTAATTTTAAATAGGTTAAGATTATCAACATCAATCAATAGGGTGAGGATCATTTTCTCAAATTTGGTTCAATCTTGAACATTTGCCAAAGATATTTAACTCGGTTTGATCCAAGGACAAGCTTCTCACCTCGTTTCAAGGGTTATCTTGACCATGTTGAGTTAAACACTTGTAGTTCATTTTCTAGATCAAACACTAGGTTCACAAGGCCACAAACATGTTATATGCTACCACTAGATCAAGTCAAGCATAGAAGCAATAGTGGTACCATACCAGCATCAAATTCATTTGATTTTCATGAATGAGCCTATAGAACATGAGGAATGACTAGATGCACTAAACATGTCCTTAGCAACATATGTATGCATGCCAATCAACTTTTACCTTGGATTGCTCAAAGGAGAGGCATGTCATATAAGTGGTGGGTGCATCAACACATATTTGAGAAATCCAATATGTTCAACTTATTCCTTAGCTTGTAAAACCTCTTCTCATCAAGTGGCTTGGTGAATATGTCGGCAAGTTGATATTCTGTGTCCACACTCTCAATTGAAATGTCCCCTTTTTGTTGATGATCTCTAATGAAATAATGGCAGACATCAATGTGCCTTGTTCTTGTATGTTGAACCAGGTTGTTGGTGAGCTTGATAGCACTCTCATTGTCACATAGCAATGGCACTTGTTTGAACTTGATTCCAAAATCATTCAAGGTGGCCTTCATCCAAAGAATTTGTGCACAACAACTACCGGCGGATATGTATTTGGCTTCGGTGGTTGAAAGTCCAACACTATTTTACTTCTTTGATGACCAAGATACAAGTGACCTTCCTAATAGTTGACATGTGCCCGATGTGCTCTTCCTTTTCACTTTGCATCCTGCATAATCCGAGTTGGAATAACCAACTAGCTCAAACTTTGCTCCTTTGGGATACCACAAACCAACATTTGTGTATGCTTCAAGTACCTCAATATTCTCTTTGTTGCCTTTAAATGACTTTCTCTTGGTGAGGCTTGAAATCTTTCACACATGCATACACTAAACATGACATCTAGTCTTGATGCGGTCACACAGAGTAGGCTTCCAATTATAGACCAATACAACTTTTGATCCACCATGTTGCCACTTGCATCACTATCCAAACTGCCATTTGTTCCTATGGGTGTACTAATTGACTTGGCATCAACCATTCCAAACTTCTTGGGCATGTCTTTGATGTACCTGCCTTGACTCACAAATATACTATTCTTTAATTGCTTGATTTGAAGGCCAAGGAAGTAACTCAACTCTCCAATCATGGACATCTCAAACTCATTAGCCATCATCTTCCCAAACTCTTCACAAAAATCTTGATTGGTTAATCCAAAGATAATATCATCAACATAGATTTGCAATACAAACAAGTCCTTGCCAATCTTCTTGGTGAAAAGAGTGGTGTCAACCTTGCCCATAATGAACCCTTTAGAGATTAGAAAGTCCCTCAACCTCTCATACCATGCTCTAGGTGCTTGCTTCAAGCCATACAAAGCTTTCTTCAACTTGTATACATGATTGGGCTTCTTGTCATCATCAAAACCGGGTGGTTGCTCAACATATACTTCTTTATTGATGTAGCCATTGAGAAATGTACTCTTGACATCCATTTGATAGAGCTTAATATTGTGGGCACAAGCATAGGCTAACAAGATCCTAATTGCTTCCAATCTTGCAACCGGGGCATATGTTTCACTAAAGTCAAGACCCTCTACTTGAGTGTAACCTTGTGCTACCAATCTTGCTTTGTTCCTCACTAGTATCCCATCTTGATCTTGCTTGTTGTGAAAGACCCATTTGGTTCCAATCACATTGTGTCCCTTTGGCCTCTTAACTAAATCCCATACTTGATTTCTAGTGAAGTTGTTCAACTCTTCACATGCATAGCATTGACCCAATCAACATCTTTCAAAGCTTCTTCTATCTTCTTTGGTTCAATGAATGATACAAATGAGAAATGCTCACAAAATGATGCCAATATTGATCTTATTTGTACACCTCTAGAAATATCTCCAATAATATGATCCAATGATGATCTCTTGCAATATGTGTCAGTTGGAGTACTTGCACTTGATTGTTTGTATTGGAGTGAGATGATGTACTAGCCACTTGTTGATCTTGCACTTGAGATATGATGAACTAGCTTGATTTGTATCTACTTGCACATTTGAGTTAGAGAGCACTTGAGCATTGTCATCTTCTTCATCTATTACTTGTCTTGGCATAATGTCACCAACATCCATGTTCTTCATGGCATTTGATAGTTGAATGCCTCTAACATCTTCCAAGTTCTCATCTTCATCTTGGGAACCCTTGGTTTCATCAAATTCAACATCATGTACCTCCTCAAGAGTACCACTAGCCAAGTTCCAAACTCTATATGCTTTGCTTATAGTGGAGTAGCCAACTAAGAAACATTCATCACATTTCTTATCAAACTTGCCCAATCTAGTGCCTTTCTTCAATATGTAGCATTTGCAACCAAAGACCCGAAAATATGCAATGTTGGGCTTTGTACCATTCAAGAGTTCATAAGGTGTCTTCTCTTTCAATGGGTGACAATAGAGGCGGTTGCTACAATAGCAAGCCGTGTTGATTGCTTCGGCCCAAAATGATTGACTCACATTGTACTCACTAAGTATAGACCTTGCCATGTCAATAAGTGTTCTATTCTGTGGCAGAACCGCCCAAAATAACACACTAATGGAGGTACTTGCCTTCCTCTAGGCACTAAGTACTCCACCAGCGGCTATTCCAGCCGTTTCTGTCGAGCACACCCAATGGGAGAACTCGAAGCCATCCACATTTTCATCCAGGATCCAATAACGAAAACGAGTACAATACTTAGTTTATTCCATACAACATAGTCTTCAGAAATAAGTTATTACAATACCAAGTTCAGAGTGCGGAATTAAAACAACGGAAATAAATATCTAGCGAGCGAAGCAAAGATCCATCTGAGCCCAGCAGACGATCCTCCACACAAAGCCTCAAGCAGCACCTACAACAGGGGTAAAATAAACCCTGAGTACACAATGTACTCGCAAGACTTACCCGACTAGGAATAATTTTCCGACTCCAAGGATCATGATAGGCTTTTTGGCTACTGGTTCAAGTTTGCAGAAAAGCATTACTACTAGTGGATCCTTATTGTAGTTCTTTTCTTTGCCATCTTTTAGTTTATCAGCTAACCACCTATGTAAGCACTTATGCTATTTTCAAACAAGAGTTGGTCAATACAAATCCATCCTTATTCACCTTTTCTCTTTCAGTTCCTACTACGATGCCCGGATCAAGTCATATCGGATCGCTTACGCGGTGATTCACGAATCAATGTAGCCCAGCTGGGTACCCCGAAAAACACACGCCCCGCCCGTACCGAGGTACAAATGGGACCAACCCATTATCCTCCTGTCAAGAGAACCGAGTCCCTATCCATACTGGGACTCCAAGCCCCCGCCCTCTCGCGGTGCTTAGACCTCCTAATACCCATATACAATCCACCTTCAGTTGGTCTGGATGGAGCCGGAACCCATGACAAGAGAATAACAAGTCTTTCTAGCTCACATCCGCTAGTATATGCTCGGGATAAGGAGATCTGTGACCTGACAACCATCCAAATGCAACGACCAGTCCTTAACCGACTCGGACAGGGAAACAATGTAACCCAGTGATGGCCTGTTGGCCGTAGGACACCCCTTATCACATCCACCACTACCAAACCACATCCCTGCCCGGTCACCATTTCACCTGCCTTTATTTCCATGTTAACCATAGTGATAATAATGATCACCTATCGTGAACAACACCATGTTGTTCACGCTAACGAAACCTAAGCATGGCACTACACGGCCTAAACTAGTAAGACTCTTGTGTAGTAATATTTATGCAAGTGGGTTTCAACAGAACTCTTGAAACGTAAATGCACATATAACATAGATATCCTATTATCATTTCAAAATAAAGGTTATGCACCGGGGCTTGCCTTGGGCATCCTGGTGTGCAGCAAAGTTAGTGGTTGACGGCTCTGGGGCTCCTTCCTGCACGGGGACCTCCTCCTCGTACACCACGATCTCCTCGTACTCTGGCTCCTCCGCAGCCACGTACTCCACTATCTCGTGATCTATATGCAAGAAATGATGACATGACTTAATGCAATGACAACAGCAGCTCTTAAAATAACAACAACTATTACTAAGCTACTAAGCTAGCTCTAATGACTAACATACCATGCTGTCTACTATTCTTACTAAGCAAGAGTAAACTGATCCAATTAATCTTTACTCATTAAATTGCATACTCTTCATTTGTTTCCGATTTAATATTTACTACGGCTAGGGAAACTTAGCTATCACATCTAGTAAGCTATTCAAGGACTACAAAACTACAACAAGCACCTAATAAAACCATAAAGCTACCGCAAATGTTTCAAAGCTAAAGCTATTACCCATTTGCCACAAAAATTTCTACAAGATTTATCATATTAATATTAAGCGCTTTTGATTGATTTAATAGACTTTAGCATCACCACAGATAGGTATGATCTAACTACACTAACAGGCAGATAATGATTTTAGGAAGAAGAATCGAGTGATTCGGATATCGTATGGTGGAGATATTGATCACGTAAGGTGGCTGTTGATAATCTCTGGAAAATCAAAGGGGATTAATTAACTCATGACTTGATCCTTCGTGACATGCTCATGGTTGTACTGGAGGAGACTTGGTGGTCTTTAATTAAAGAATAATGAAGAAGGATGGCGATGCTAGGAAGACAGAGGAAATACTGGAGGGACTCACGGGATACTCACCGCAGTCGACTGGTGCTTCGGGATTCTCCTGGAGAACGAAGAAAACTTGACTCAGGGAGGAAGAGGTAGACAACGAAGTGGGTAGCTGGCGAGCTCGCGATCGCGAGACGTCTTATTTTAAGGACAAGAGACGCAGGATAGAGGCGGAACTCGCACGGGAAGGATGACCGGCGCGCGACAAGCGTGAATCAATTTCTCAGCATACAGGCGACCGACTTTTGCCTCTGGTGAACAGTAACTTCTGCGGGTGAACAGTAATTCTATGCGCTACAGTGTTTCTACGTGTTCTCTGGTTTGCTTGCTTTCTGGTGCTCAGCGCGACGTGTGCTCTGGTTTGCTTTCTGGTGCTCAGCGCGACGTGCTTCAGCGGAGGCAGCGTGACGTGTGGGCAGGGCGGTATTTATTTTGCAGAGCGCGGTGGCTAATTATATATTGACTAACGCGTATGCTGTGCGTGGTGTCCGCTGCTACCGCGGTCAGTCGTCGCCCTGAGCGTGCTGCGCGGGCACGCTCTGCAAGTGTTGTGAGCGCGATCAGAGAATTAGAAAGAAAATGAATTGCGAGCGCTGGAGTTGGATCAGGATGACAACAGTAGTTGAGCTGTGCTGAGGAATATTTAGGCAAGGAATAAATTAGAGCTCAAAATTAAGAATTAGTGCAACAAAATTTAATTTCTTACTTTGCCATCTTACAATAATACATAAACATGATGCTCATGACATGGTTTAGTGATTTGTTAACGCGGTAACACCGAGGGTGTTACATATTCTTCCTCTCAACAAGGCTATTTGATTGTGGAGTGTACTTGGCCAAGAATTGATGTCTAATTCCAAAATCATCACATAACTCATCAATTCCAGTATTCTTAAATTCACTACCATTGTCACTTCTAACTCTCTTGATGGTAGTTTCAAACTCATTGTGAATTCTCTTGACAAATGATTTGAAGGTTGCAAACACATCACTTTTGTCCACTAGAAAGACTACCCATGTGTATCTAGTATAGTCATCCACTATCATAAAGCCATACTTATTTCCACCAATACTAGTGTATGTTATTGGTCCAAACAAGTCAATGTGCAATAACTCAAATACCTTGCTAGTGCTCATTATGCTTTTCTTAGGATGGATGTTTCCAACTTGTTTTCTAGCTTGACAAGCACTACAAAGTTTGTCCTTCTCAAATACCACATCTTTCAAGCCTCTAACTAGCTCAGGCTTAATCAATCTATTCAATTGTTTCATTCCAACATGACCAAGTCTTCTATGCCATAACTAACCCATGTTAGATTTAGTGAACAAGCATGTTGACAATTGAGCTTTACTAGCATTGAAATCAACCAAGTATAAATTCTCATGTCTAAAACCTTTGAAGATCAAATTAGAGCTATCTACACTTATGATCTCTACATCATCTACTCTAAATATGCACTTAAATCCAAGATCACACAATTGAACCACGGATAGCAAATTGAAGTTTAAGCTCTCTACTAGTAGCACATTGGATATGTTCAAGTCATTGGATATTGCAATCTTACCAAGTCCTGTGACCTTGCCTTTGCCATTATCACCAAATGTAATACTATCATAACCATCATTGCCACTTGTGTTGATTGAATTGAATATTCTAGCATCACCGGTCATGTGTTGAGTGTACCCACTATCAAGAATCCAATGCCTTCATCCAGCTTTGCAATTGACCTATAAAGAAGATCAATTCTTTTTAGGTATCCAAACTTGCTTGGGTCCTTGAAGGTTAGTGACTAAGCTCTTTGGCACTCAAATGACTTTCTTCTTTGAGCCCACAATTGGTGTACCAACAAACTTAGCATGCACCCCATTAACACCCTTGGTAAGTAAATAACAAGAATCAAATTTAATTGAGGATACATTAGTGTCCTTGTTCTTGTTCTTGCAATATTACTCTACATGCCCAACTTGCTTGCATCTATTGCAAAACTAACCATTGTTCTTCACAAAACTAGTCTTATGAGGAGCAAAGGCCGTCTTGCCTTTCTTGGGGGTATAGCCCAATCCCTCTTTATTGAGAGAAAATCTTTGGCTACCCAAGCACTTTAGCAAGCGGGTCTCACCACCATAGGCATTGCTTAAGGCGCAAGTGAGTTCATTTACCTCCTTCTTGAGGGTCTCATTCTCAACCATTAGTGAGGCATCACAAGTGAAACCATCACTACTAGATCAGGTAGAAGTGGAAGTGCTACAAGAAGGGTTAGTAGAACCAACAACAATAGGCTTATAGAATGATTCTTCAATTATATCACATGTTATGCCTATGTCATTTGTTACAACATGCTCTTTCTTATTTTTCTCATTAAGTAGAGAGGAATGAGCTTTTTCAAGCTTCTTGTGAGCCTTGCCAAGCTCCTCATGGTCTTCCTTTAGACTCTCATGAGATGCATTGAGCTCATCAAAGGCTTGCTTAAGGGCTTTAGTTTCTTATGCAAGTCTTTGCATTCCCTTCTCTTAATATCAAAATGTTCCTTAGCATCTTCTAACATGTCAAATAGTTCATCTTTAGTTGGTTCATCATCATCACTATCACTCACTTTTATCATGTTCCTCATCACACTCATCATCAGATTGAACCTTAGTGGCCTTAGCCATGAAGCATGTCGATGGAGTGTCAAAGAGAGAAGGCTTCTCATTTATGGTAATGCTTGCAAGAGCCTTCTTCTTGGTGGTCTTGTCATCATCACTATCATCATCATCACTTGAGGAAGCATCACTATCTCAAGTGACTACATATGAACCACCCTTCTTCTTAAAGGTCTTCTTGTCCTTCTTTTCCTTCTTGTCCTTCTTATCCTTCTTCTTGCTCTTCTTGTTGTCATCATCATTGTCACTATTGTATGGACATTCTGCAATGAGATGATCCTTGCTATTGTACTTGAAGCACCTTCTTGCTTCATCCTTGCGCTTGGATGATGATCTCTTCCTTCTTGCACGATAGCCCTTTTTCACCATGAATTTACCAAATCTCTTCACAAAGAGAGTCATCTTCTCATCATCAAGTTCATCAAAGCTTAAGCATTCATCTTTACTTGATGTTTCTTGCTTTGCCTTGCCCTTGGAAGATGATGCGGCTTTGAATGCCACACTCTTCTTCTTGTCATCTTTCTTCTCATTCTTCTTCTCTTCCTTCTCATCATCATCTCTATATGTATCATCGGTCATCACATCTCCCAACACTTGGTTTGGTGTCATGGTATCCAAACCACTCCTCACTAGAATAGTGACCAATGTGTTAAATCTTGATGGTAAGCATCTCAAGAACTTGTGGGAGAAGTCATTGTCCTTTACCTCTTCACTAAGTGCTTTGAGATCATTGACAAGCACTTGTAGCCTATGAAACATCTTCGGCACACTCTCATCATCATTTATCTTGAAGCTTGATAACTTCTCCTTGAGAATGTATGCCTTAGCACCCTTCACCTCTTGAGTGCTCTCAAATGACTCCTCCAACTCTTCCATGCATCATGAGCTATCTCAGTGTTCTTGATTTGCTCAAATATTCTCTCATCCAAAGCATCATGAATGGCACTAAGAGCAATGTCATAGTTTTAGAGCAATATTTCTTCGGCCACGGTGGGATTTTTCGGATCGGCTACCTCAAACTTGGTCTCCACCACCTTCCACACCTTTCTATTGATTGACTTGATATAGGTGGTCATCTTTGCCTTCCAATATGGATAATTTGAGCCATCAAATTAGGGTGGCTTCTTGGTGTTGTTGATTTGAGCCATTTTCACACAGTAAGTTGTTAAGCCTCAAATCACTGTGACCACGGCTCTGATACCACTTGAAAGGTCCTAATGGCTAAAGGGGGATGAATAGCCTATTAAAAAAATTCTACAACAACACTATAGCCAAGTGGTTAGACAATTAAACGGTGAAGCGAGTGTTGCACTAGCCTACTAAAAATGCAAACCACCTAACCACAATTCTAGTTGTTATAGTCTCTATGTCACACACAAGGCTAGGTCACTACCACTAAGTTAGTGAGCTCTCAAAGACTAACTAAAGAGCCTCACTAACCAAACTAGACAAGACACAAGCTAGCTCTCAAAACTAGTTACACTAAAGAGCTTAGCTACACTAGGAATATAAATACACAAGAGAGGTAGTGAGTTATACCACCGTGGCAAGTGATCAATCACAATATATCAATGAACACCAAATGAATTCCTCGGAGACAAGATGACACAATGATTTTTCTTCTGAGGTTCACTTGCTCACCGGCAAGCTAGTCCCCGTTGTGGTGATTCACCCACTTGGAGGTCCACGCGCTAATAAGCATCACACGTTTAACCCGCAATCAGGTGTCGCACAACCAACACAAGATGGGGATCGCATAAGCCACGTGCAATCCACTAGAGTTGCCTTTGGCGCTCCACCGGGGAAGGCACAAGAACCCCTCACAAATCACTAGGAGGTGGACAAGAACAATCACCAACTCTTGCCACAACTCCTCCGCTGCTCTAAGCTGTCTAGGTGTCGGCAAGCGCCAAGAGTAACAAGAAAACCGCAGCAAATCAATCCCCAAGTGCCACTAGATGCAATCACTCAAGCAAATACACTTGGAATCACTCAATCTCACTTTGATTTGCACTATCAAGCAAGGAGATGAGTGGGAGGGTGTTTGCTCAGCTCAAAGGATGCTATCACATGTAAGAGTGACCAAGAGAGTGAGCCAAACACGCCAAAGCTCTATTTATAGAGCCCCGAAAAGTTATAGCCGTTATGCCCTCAGGAAGGTCCGGACTCAGGCTCTGGACCTAGGAACTGGACCGCTACAGTGAAGGTCCGGACCCTAGGATTACGCCACGTGTCCCCACATTCAACCGCGCCCGTTAGATCCCAATGGTCACTATTTACCGTGCTTGTCTGAGTGGAACCGGACCCTAGATCCGGACCAATTCCTTCAGGGTCTGGAGAAATACAGAGAGGTTCCAGAGACGCGAAAACACTTGCCACGGCGGTATAACTCACTACCTCTCTTGTGTATTTATATTCCTAGTGTAGCTAAGCTCTTTAGTGTAATTAGTTTTGAGAGCTAGCTTGTGTCGGGTCTAGTGGTTAGTGAGGCTCTTTAGTTAGTCTTTGAGAGCTCACTAACTTAGTGGTAGTGACCTAGCATTGTGTGTTTAGAGACTATAGTGACTAGAATTATGGTAGGTGGCTTACATTTTTAGTAGGCTAGCGCAACATTCGTTTCGCCTCATATTTATCTAACCGCTTTGCTTAGTGTTGTTGTAGAAATTTATATAGGCTATTAACCCCCTCTAGCCATTAGGACCATTCACCCGCACTGCAGGTCCGAAGTCCTATGCTCGTGCCCGCCTAACTCCGCGCGAGACCTGGACCAGGCGGCCTGGGTCCGGAGGCTGCAGCTTCCACGGTCCAAAGCCGCGAGCGCCAGGGACCGCGTTCACTGCCGATCGCTTGCACTTTGTCGAACCCTCATCGGTGAGCCGTCGAACCCGCTACGCCATATCGCGCTACAGGGCCGAGCGATGTACCCGCGACCCCTTTCTTAGCCCGCAACAGCAGCTGCCCTGCACTGCATTGTGGGAGCCGGAGCCGCGTCCGACGCAGCGACTTCCCAGGGTTCAAAGACCAGGCGCCGATCTCCTAAGGCCGCTGTGCAGTGCCGGGTGCTACCGCTAAATGGGCCCGTGCCAGAGCCACGGCACCCTGGGCCACGCTGCATCGCGCCTGCCACTGCCGCACGCTAGTGTCGAAGTCACATGAGCGAAGACGGACCGCGATGCCACCGATCAAACCCGCGATGGAGAATGGACCGACGCCGCGACCAGCCAGGTCCGAGGTCGCGCTCCCCTACGCGCCCACAGTGGCTTCCCCTTCGGATCCGCTGGCATGGTCGGACCCGTGAGGTACAGCCGGACCCGCGAGCCCTAGGTTCGACGTACTGAGGCCGCAGCGCGCCTCTCTGCCGCTTAAGCCGTGCCAAGACCGGACCCAGGTCCGGAGTTGCTGCCCCCTGAGTCTGGTTCTCAACTCCTACCCCCTTTCCTTTTTATAATAACTCAACTATGCCACCCTTGATTCACAATTGCTAACACCAAAGTGTCTCACCATAGTGCACGTGTGTTAGCGTTTTTCCAAATATTTTTCAAGGGTTAATTTGTTAGCGCACTAGGTCCTAATGCACATGCATGAATCACTTCACCTAGTGGCACTTGACATCCATTTTAACCAAGATTCTCCCCTCTTGATAGTATGGCTATCTATCCTAAATCCACTCACACCCGCTAGGTGTCTTGAGTGGCAAAACAAAATAACCTTATTGCATATACTTTTGCCTTGAACCCATTTTGTTTTTCTCTTTCTTCTTTTCCAAGTCCGGAGCTTGATCCCCATCATCACATGTCCACCAACATCACCATGGACTTCATCTTGCTCCATCACATGGATTGGACAATCCTATCTAGTCACACACTTAGATCAAAGGATTAGTCCAAATATGTTTCATCAATTATCCAAAGCCAAACTAGGGCTTTCAAACAAGTGGATAGGAATGAGTGGATGAGTGGCTTTTTTTAAGAAAAGAAAGAACGTGGGTTGTTGGGCTAGTATCGCAACGCAGCAACGAAGCGTCCGGGCGGACAGACGCCCGGTTCGCAGCATTCCCGAAAAATCGAGAGAAGAGAGATCATGAACACAAGTCAGGAACACAAGCACCGCCAGGACAACCCAAGTGTGCCTTGGCTGCATTAGGGCCGCACTGAGGCCCGCGCTTGCCTTTGCTATGTCAGGGCCACGTCGCTTGTCACACCACTTGTGCCGCTGGGGCCGCCAAGGCCCAGCACTTGCCTAATGGGTTTTTTTTGTTTCTCCAAAAAAAAAAACTGTGGCTTTTTGGATAAATGATTGCACAATTTATATAGGTAAAAGTAGGGAATTGTTTATATGTGAGACATAATTTCCAGTCCGTCATATAGCTTCCGATCGTATTTTGCTGCTGACAGATTTAAACTCAGGTAGGAAGGTTCCAACACAAGAAAACTAACCGGTAGAGATACACTCAGTTCTTTGCTTGACTATTTTCTTGGATACATTGGGTAACAAATTTCCTATAATCTTTACCCGAGTCAAAATACAGTGATAGTTTTTCCCTTCCATTGCGATTTTACACTATCCATTATTTTTTGCCATCAGTAAGACATGTGGGGCCT
This sequence comes from Saccharum hybrid cultivar R570, assembly GCA_038087645.1. Classification (NCBI taxonomy): domain Eukaryota; kingdom Viridiplantae; phylum Streptophyta; class Magnoliopsida; order Poales; family Poaceae; genus Saccharum; species Saccharum hybrid cultivar. The sequence continues at coordinate 39,284,996 of JAQSUU010000637.1, read as the reverse complement.
CACGTGTCATTGAGGCATATTGATGAAATTAGGGGTCTGCAAAAATTTTGATCGGCAAATAGATGGTTGGCCTTACATCGTCCAAGCTCAGGTTGCTTGAAATAGGACACACCAAGTCAAGTGTACATTGATTTTTAGTGCACTGCTCTGATACTGGTATTTACCCAACCAAGTCAAGGATACTATAGCATAGGATATAGGACAGCATAGAGGGAGTAACATGGGGCTTCTAACTGATATTGACCCAACCTCACATTTGACTTGAAGGTGGGGTCAAAGGTGTCCTATGTAGTACTAGATAGCAATTATTAATTAACTCTGCCGTGTAAAGACGGATTATTGTGAAGTGCCCTATGCAGCAGTTAACTACGTACGTATAGCAATCTATAAATGTGGTTCATAAACACTAGCAAACTCTCCAAGCCTTGTTCACAATATATCACTTATCTTGCCACTTTGCACAAACTGTAGTAAATTCACAACCTTTTGAACATTACCTTGGAGACACACGTAATCAAATAAGTCCATGAACTATGCTGAAGAGAAATAGGAGAGTTTAGAATTTTTTTAGCAAGCATGTGAGTACGTATGTGCTCAGCTAGTAGTACTTAGCTAAACAGCGTGCAATAAAGGCCGGCATGGTTGTGTGGCCTTTCAAAAGTAGAAAAACTTAGAGAAGATATTTTGAGTTTATAAGGATAGAAATCTAGCTATTCTAGATATTTTATATAGGTGGAGAGACGTAGATATTAAAAAAGACTACTACTATCACAAAACAGGGACACAAAAAAATAAAAGCGAAGATCGATAAGTCATGCAGAAAAACCAAAGAAACCACATGCTCCTATACGTGGAACATAAGATTCAGTCCCTCTAGTGCGTAGATCCATGTGCCAAAGGTATGTAACTTATGAAGCATCACTGATCAACGGAAGTTCCATTATGTCGAGCTTCAGAGTAGGAGCACAAAAGAATAGCATTAATTTTGAAACATTGAAGTAAGTTTGCTAGTATAACTTGAAAGAAAAAAAAAAGAGAACATCATATTTAATATGTATTGGAAAGGAACAAGGGAAAAATGGATCAACGTACCTTGGTCTTGTGGGTAGACACACTGCTAAAAAAATATTTTCATAGACAGGAGGTTTTTTAGAGGCGGACCAATATACAACCGCCTCTATAGTGGCCTCCAAAACGATGTTTCCAGCCGCCTATACAAATGCCCTATTTTTAGAGGCAGTTCTATTTCCATTCACCTCTAGAAATCAATTTTTAGAGACGGCTCTATTTCCAGCCACCTATAGAATCAATTTCAGCCATCTAAAAAATAGGAGTTGCATCTATATAGGTATATAGGATATATGATAAGAGATAGGATAGAGGGAGTAACATGGGGCTTCTAACTGATATTGATCCAACCTATGTAGTACTATGTAGTACTGGATAGCAATTATTAACTCTGTCGTGTAAGACGGATTATTGTGAAGTGCCCTATGTACCAGTTAACTACGTGCATAGCAATCTATGAATGTGGTTCATAAACACTAGGAAACCACCTCAAAAGTTCTTGCTTTTAGTATTTGTGACCCATTGCGAGTTCTCAGCCTAACAGAACTCTCCAAGTCTTATTCACATTATATCACTTCTCTTGCCACTTTGCACTAACTGTAGTAAATTCACAACCTTCCGAACATTACCTTGGAGACACATGTAATCAAATAAGTCCATGAACTATGTTGAAGAGAAATAGGAGAGTTTAGAATTTTTTTAGCAAGCATGTGAGTACGTATGTGCTCCCTCATAGCTAGCTCGTAGTACTTAGCAAAACAGCGTGCAATAAAGGTTGGCATGGTTGTATGGCGTTTCAAAAGTAGAACAACTTAGAGAAGATATTTTGAGTTTATAAGAATAGAAATCTAGCTTTTCTAGATACTATATAGGTGGAGAGGTGTAGGTATTAAAAAAGGTGAAATTTTACAGTGCATGGAAAAAAAAACTAGAGCCATCCATTTGTATAAATCAGATGGCTATAAAATAAGAACTAAAAAAGACTACTACTAACACAAAACAGGGACACAAAAAGATAAAAGCAAAGATCGGTAAGTCGTGCAGAAAAATCAAAGAAACCACATGCTCCTATACGTGGAACATAAGATTCAGCCCCTCTAATGCGTAGATCCATGTGCCAAAGATATCTAACCTATGAAGCATCACTGATCAACGAAAGTTCCATTATGTCGAGCTTCAGAGTAGGAGCACAAAAGAATAGCATTAGTTCTGAAACATTGAAGTAAGTTCGCTAGTATAACTTGAAAGGAAAAAAAGAACATCATATTTAATATGTACTGGAAAGTAACAAGGGAAAAATGGATCAACGTACCTTGGTCCTCTGGCTAGACACACTGTTAAAAACGATTTTCAAAGACAGGAGGTTTTTTAGAGGTGGACCAATATACAGCCGCCTCTATAGTGGCCTCCAAAACGATGTTTCGAGCCGCCTCTACAAATGCCCTATTTTTAGAGGCAGTTCTATTTCCAGTCGCCTCTAGGAATCAACTTTTAGACATGGCTCTATTTCTAGCCACCTATACAAATCGATTTCAGTCGTCTCTAAAAAAATAGGAGCTGCATCTATATAGTTATATAGGATATAGGATAGAGGGAGTAACATGGGGCTTCTAACTGATATTGACCCAACCTATGTAGTACTATGTAGTACCAGATAGCAGTTATTAACTCTGCAGTGTAAGACAGACTATTGTTAAGTGCCCTAAGTAGCAGTTAACTACGTACGTAGAAATCTATAAATGTGGTTCATAAACACTAGGAAACCACCTCAAAAGTTCTTGCTTTCAGTATTTGTGACCCATTGCGAGTTCTCAGCCTTACAGAACTCTCCAAGCCTTGTTCACATTATATCACTTCTCTTGCGACCTTGCACTAACTGTAGTAAATTCACAACCTTTGGAACATTACCTTGGAGACACATGTAATCAAATAAGTCCATGAACTATGTTGAAGAGAAATAGGAGAGTTTATAATTTTTTTAGCAAGCATGTGAGTACATATGTGCTCCATCATAGCTAGCTAGTAGTACTTAGCTAAACATCGTGCAATAAAGGTCGGCATGGTTGTATGGCGTTTCAAAAGTAGAACAACTTAGAGAAGATATTTTAAGTTTATAAGAATAGAAATCTAGCTATTCTAGATATTATATAGGTGGAGAGATGTAGGTATTAAAAAAGGTGCACTTTTACAGTGCTTTGAAAAAACTAGAGCCAACCATTTGTATAGATCAGATAACTATAAAATAAGAAGAACTAACAAAAAAAAGACTACTACTATCACAAAACAGGGACACAAAAAGATAAAAGCAAAGATCGATAAGTCATGCAGAAAAACCAAAGAAACCACAAGCTCCTATACGTGGAACATAAGATTCAGCCCCTCTAATGCGTAGATCCATGTGCCAAAGATATCTAACCTATGAAGCATCACTGATCAACGGAAGTTCCATTATGTCGAGCTTCAGAGTAGGAGCACAAAAGAATAGCATTAGTTCTGAAACATTGAAGTAAGTTCGCTAGTATAACTTGAAAGAAAAAAAGAACATCATTTTTAATATGTACTGGAAAGGAACAAGGGAAAAATGGATCAACGTACCTTGGTCCTATGGCTAGACACTGTTAAAAACGATTTTCAGAGACAGGAGGTTTTTTAGAGGCGGACCAATATACAGCTGCCTCTATAGTGGCCTCAAAAACGATGTTTCCAGCCGCCTATACAAATACCCTATTTTTAGAGGCAGTTCTATTTCCAGTCGCCTCTAGAAATCAATTTTTAGAGACGGCCTTATTTCCAGCCACCTATAGAAATCGATTTCACGTCTCTAAAAAATAGGAGCTGCATCTATATAGGTATATAGGATATAGGATAAGATATAGGATAGAGGGAGTAGCATGGGACTTCTAACTGATATTGACCCAACCTATGTAATACTATGTAGTACTAGTAAACCTGGGAATGGATCGTGTAAGCCCAAGGACCGAAAGGGCCCCCAACTCACAGGCCTACTTCTATGGATCGTCTATGGGCCATGTATACAAGAGGGTCGAGTTGGATTGGATTGGCCCGTAAAAGGGCTAGGCTATACACATGGCCTGAGTCGGTGGAAGGATCGTTGGAAGAGGGTCGGCACGAGGATCCTGGAAACAGATTCTGCCCTTTGTGTCTCCCTCGTAGAGTCGCAGTCGAGGGGTGGGGCGGCCGGGCGGGCGGGTCCTCGGGAGCTGAGAGGCGGCGGCGCAGGTTGAGGGCGGCGGCACCAGTGATTCCTCAGGCCCCATCGCATCTCCATCCGTTGCCAGGATCCGTCCTCCGGCACGCAGCGCACCTCTCCGCCGCCAAGCCCACCGAGGTCTCCGCGCCCGCGCCGTCCAAGAAGAAGAAGCCCTCCTCGTCGAGAACAGACGCGTAGTCCAGTGGCAGCGTCTCCAGGTGTGAGCGCTACTGAAGGGTCGAGATGACGGACTAGAGGGGGGTGAATAGTTCTTTCTAAAACTTAATCGCGCCGGCTAACCGAAACAAATGCGAAATTAAACTTATCGGTCTAGCCAAGACTACACCCCTCTATCTATAACTCTAGCACCTTACAAAAGATCCTAATCAAGCAAATAAGGTGTCTTCCTAGCAAGAGCTCACCTAAACAATTCTAGCTTGCAAGGTCACACAAACCTATGCAACTAATACTTTAAGCACCGGGGAGCTCCTACACAACTAGTAAGCAAAAGCACAAAGCTCCTAGGCTCACTAGCAATGCTCAAAAACAAGGCAACCAATGCCAAATTAGAGAGCGCAAATTACTTAGCTACACAAACTAAGCAATGTGACTAACAAGGTTACACAAACCAAATTAGCCACGCAAAGGGAATACTTCTAGCTACACAAGCAAGAAGGTATCTAGCTAGCTACACAAGCACAACTAGATACAAGAGCAATTACACAAGCAAGATATATATATGAATGTAAATACTATGCTTGTGTAAAGCGAATGCAAACCACCGAGAAGAGTAGACAATATTGACACGGTGATTTTCTCCCGAGGTTCACTTGGTTGCCACCAAGCTACGTCCCCGTTGTGTCGACCAACACTTCATGGTTCGGCGGCTAATCGGTATCCACAACCGAGCTCTCCCAAAGAGCGCCGCAAGAACCCACCATCAAGTGTGGTAGCTCAATGACACGCTCAACTAGAGTTACTCTTCGCGATCCCCGCGGGGTGAGCACAATCCCCCTCACAAAGCTTCTCTGGAGCCTCGCACAATCTTCTTGCGAGCTTCGACGGAGCCACAAGCCACCAAGCCGTCTAGGAGGTGGCAACCTCCAAGAGCAACAAGCACCACCGGCTTGCAACACGAACACCTAGTGCCACTCGATGCAACCTCACGATGCAATCGCACTAGAATCGCTCTCTCACTCGATCCGATAAACACTATCAAGCATGAGTTAGAGGGCTCCAAGCACACCTACACAAGCCACCAAGGCTCAACGGTGCTCAGCTAACTGCCCAAGGCCGGCCAACCATCTATTTATAACCTCCACGGTCGAAACAGCCATTGGCCCCTTTACTGGGCAAAAACCGTGTCGACCGGACGTGTCGATCGAACTGACCGGACGCGGTCAGCGTCCGATGATCGCCATGTGTCCCTCGGGATTCAACCGCGACCGCTCAATCCTCCAACGGTCACTGCGCGCCAACGGTCAACAGCCAACCGGACGCGCCACTCAACCGACCGGGTGCGCCACGCCGCGTCCGATCACGCACAGCCGCGTGCCAGCGAGTCAGCGGCCGGACACGCACGCTTGACGAACCGGACGCCACAGTGCCAGCGTCCGGTCATTTCCAGTAAGCACCCTCTCACGACCGGATGCGTCCGGTCGATCGTGACCGGACGCGCCATCGCGTCCGGTTAGCTCTTCGCTGCGATGCTGCTCCACGCCACGTTGACCGGATGTGCCGGTCCTGATGAGGACATCGCCACGCTGGACACACCGACGCTATGGTCTTCTCCAAGTTGCAATTCGTCTCCAACTCAGCGGCCACGTCACCCTCAGATTCAGCAGACACGTCGTCACTGTTTTGGTCATAACTCTCGCATACGACATCGAAACGGGGCGTTCTTGGATGCGTTGGAAAGGGGACGACGACGCCGTCGTTTTGGATCTGGTCCCAGCTCCAGAAGGTTCGTGGATCATTCTGTGTGACCACGACAAGGTGCTGCGTCACCTATTTGGGCCAACTTGGCCATGTATCGTGTCGGGCCTTAAGCCCAAGTTGTGGGCGCCCAACCCCTGGCCGTCCTCAACCCTAGGTCGAGTCTTAGACTATAAAAACAGCCGCCGCCGCTGCTAGACAATTGGGTTTTGTTTAGAGTTTAGTTTTCCATCGAGAAACTGAATCGTTCATTGTAACTGTGGTGATAAATCCTTTTACAGTGATCTAGGGCCCCTGTTCTTGATCTCCTCCACTGTGTCAATTAGTCCTTTGGAACCGAGTTCTTGAACCCTCTATTGATATTCGCATCATTCATATTTGTAACACCCAAAAATTTCAACAATTAGGATTTGTGGGTTTTAAATAATTTAGATAATAATTAATGGGGAATTAGGATTTAAAATTTTTAGAAAGAATATTTGGTGATGCATTCATGCTGTTGCATTTATTTTATTTTGTGGTGTGGACTTTATTTTATTTAATTTGGATTTGAAACTCTATTTAAAAGGTTTTGAAAACAAATAAAAAAAGAAGAAAACTTACCTGTGTTGCTGGCGGCCCGGACGGCCTGTTTACCTTTCTTTCGCTCTGGGCCGCGAATTGGGCCAAAGCCGCTGGCCGCTTCTCCTTACCGCACATGTGGGCCGGCCCAGCGAAGACAGGCCGCCTCTCCCTTTCTTCAGTCGCTGACGAGTGGGTCCCAGGTGTCAGACGCTTCTTCCTCCCTCTATCGTAATCGAGCCGGTCACGAACTTCACCGCCGTACCGTAACCGAATCCGCGAACTAGGGAATATCTTTCCAAATTGGTCACGCCATCCCCTATTTAAGCTAGAGCCGAGTCGTTCCGGTCAATTTTAGATAAAAACGAGACCTAGCCATTACCGTTCGAGCTCTCGCCGTCGCCGCAAACCTAGAAGCCGCTGTGGGGGGGCGATTCGGCGGGTACGTCGGTTTTTCACCACCGTAAGTTGCTCTACCGGCCTTAGCATGCTTTTGTGAACCTAATGGTGCTTCCAATTTCATCACTAAGAGCTTGTTGCGTCATCACCGTGTGTAGGGGATCGGCCATCCGCCCTTTGAAGCCGTCCGATCGACCTAAGCCTTCTTTGTCTTTGTTTCCGCATTAGGTGAGGTCGCATGAAGCTTCTCTTTCGTTTGGGACTATCCGCGTGACTTGTAGTGAGGTATAGGTCGAGATTTGCGTCTCCGGCAAGCCGCCGGCCATGGCGCCGCCGTGGGGAGGAGGAACACGGCGGTAGCGCCGCCGGGCTCTCTCTGGATCGAATAGGAGCCGTTCATCTTGTGATCTACGGCTTAGAATAGAAGATACCCTTTCGGTGGAAAACTTCATAAAGAGTCCTTGTATTTTTACGAATTAGAACCCGCCGTCCCTTGGCGTAAACCTCGAAAGGCGTTTTCGTGTTTTGAAAGTGTATTTTCTCTCGGTAAATCAAAAATATGTTTTCGAATATTTACAGTTTTGCCACTAAACTTGTTTTGGTCATAAAATCTTCGTTTTAACTCCGATTTGATCCGTTCAAGTTGCGTTAGGTTCGTATTTGCAAGCTCTACATGTTAGTATAGTTGTACAGTAGGTTTGGGAAAATTTATTTTCGAGTTTGTATTTAAGTAATTATTTATCTATAGGAAATCTTAGAAAATTCATAACTTTCACGTTTTAACTCCGAATTTGGTGATCTTTACGTCTGTGTGATCGTAGGAACGTGTAGAAGAGTTTTATAAACTTTTATTACTATTTTGTTACTATTGGTGTACTGTTCTAATTATATCTCATTGTTTGCTTCGTGTATGTTTGCTCGATTGCATGTATGTTGTTGATTGGTGGTCGAGTTAGACGGTGAGCAGTTTCTGGACGATCAAGAGTATTACTTTGAGCCAGATCAGCAGTATTATCCGGAAAGCTTTGATCAAGGCAAATATAACATGGGACTATCCTTGTTACCTATTCACTATAATCAATAGCATGTGCATGTGTCTACCTTGACAACCTTAGAGATTATAACGTAGTGCTTGTTATCTTGATTCCTTGTCAACCTTGAGAATGCATATGGGTAGTTGTTGCTAGTGCTTTAACTATGAACAATGATCTTGTAATTTGATTAATGAATTAAGCAATCAACCATTAAGATGATTTTATTACTATTAAAAGGGGGCTAGAGCATGTGTGTTATTTTGATGCTCTGGTTTCTCTCCATAAGGACTTATCTGTACGTGATCATCCGGGACATACAGTACAGCTGTGAGGGCTATATGGCTCTGGCTTTAGTTGCTTAAAGGACCTTTTCTAGCTTGTTAGTGGTTACCTTAAATGGCATAAGAACGGCTTGCCACGTTGGGTGTAGGACAACCTCTAGTCAATGAGTATAGCCGAGAAGGAAGTGTGCCATTTGAAAAGGAGGGTTCCTACATCTGCCTGCCGAGTGAATCTAATGGCCCTAACTTGTTAGACGAACCTTTAAGTGGCTTTATATGATTTCCGGTGTTTTGGGAATGGCCTCCCCATGCATTTGGAAGTCATGACTCACAGTGAAAGTGTACACCTCTGCGCAGAGTTAAAAACTGGTATACTAGTCGTGCCCACGGATATGGGCGGCCTTGGAATATTTACAGATAGATGATCACCACTGTTATATCATGCTTAATTATTGTTGTTATTATTATGCTCATGTTAATGATATTCATTATCTTTATTACAATTGATCATTGGTTCATAAATGGGAAGTGGATTACTTTGATGCTACTCAATTGCCAATTACATGATGAATAAAAGCTAAACGCAGTCAAACAGTGTCTAGCCTTTTGTGCCTCATGAACCCTGTGTTGTACTTGTTGAGTTCGACATGGACTCACCCTTGCTATTTCCACCATAACAGATGAGGATTATGAGGAAGATTATCGTAATGAGTACTAGTCTTGGTGTCAACCAGTCAACCGTGTCCCTGTGTTTGGAGCTTTCGCTGAAGATCTACTATTAGTTAATATTACTTATTGTTCAAGACTATGTGTTAAATATCTATTCGCTATGTAATAAGCACTGTGATGATACTATGTAATTTGTCTACTTGTGTGTGCGATCATATCCTGGGGCGCATATGAGTCTTTTATGCATCCTATTTTTGTCCTTAAAAATTGGGTGTGACAAATTGGTATCAGAGCGATGTTGACTGTAGGACGCAAGCCTAGTTAGAGTGGCCGTTATTAGCATCCATGCTTCACTTATTTCATGCTTATTTCTTTCACCTTGTTAATTACTAAATTTTTATGCTTCCTCTACCTTATTCTATTGCGAAAATACATTGATTCTATCTAATCTATGTCTAAATCTTGTAGATGTCTCCTCATCCCCGTCTGTCCGCTGCACAGTACATTGCCCGTTTCAATCCCCAGGAGCCCCATGTAGATGGTGATCAAGAGCTATCTGATGCTGAATCAAGAGTTGGTGACACACCAATGGAGGATTTAGTTATGGGGTGGACCACGAAGATTCAGATCATGGTTCCTAAAGCTGATGCTTTCTTCCATGATATGCTGACAAGAACCTTGGATAACTACTACTACGATTGGGAAGCTACGTTGGAGTATCGCTGCACGGAGTATAGTCATCCATGGATGGATTCCTACTGGGAGACTGAGCTATGGGTCAAGACAAGGGATCCTACCACTAAGGAGTCTAAGGTGGAGTCAAAGTTCATTACTCGAGTGAGCCGGGCAACCGTAGAAACAAGCATGGAGGATGTCGCCTACAATGCGTTTGTCTACTACCATGGTCTTCGTTCGGACAAGACATTACAGGGTGCACTCCGGCATTTTCCTTGTTTCTTACATGACAAGGGTGTCTGGACTGTGCCGCTTGCAGATGATTCATCCTTGACTTTACAAGCTACAGTGGGACTGGTTCGTGAATTGGCTCTCCATGAGGTGGATTTGAAGGATGAGTTGCTAAAGAAAAAAGAACTTAAGGAGCAAGCTTATAAGGAGATCGACAAACTAAGGGCGGAGCTAGGCCGTCCCAAGATTTATGAGAAGCATAATTAGGATTAGGAAATCCCTATGTAATAAGAACGATAGTAGTTGCGAGTCAATTTGAGTTTGGTTGTGTCGAGAGTCAGTTTGTGGTGTGAAAAATTGTGTGATTGATGGATTGTTATTATGATAATGTGTGATTTGGATCTTTGTAATGTGTCCTGGAGTTTTGTAGACATGTCTACAAGTTCCATGGTTAAGAATATTAAGTTTGATCAAGAACATATAAGTTAGGCGTGGGGTAAATTTGGTTTTGTCCTTTGCTGATTTCTGGATCAGTCTGGGATGTTTTAGAAATAACTTAAAATCCGTTCATGGGAAATTTAAGAAATTTTACTGGGAATAATTAGACTTCTGTATCTTTCCAACCCCGCAAGAATCACCTTATTATCTATTATGAGCTAAGAGATATACCTGTTCCAAGTTGGGGTCACTGCGCAGTCTGGAATTCTGAAACAGTTTCGGTTAAGTTCAGATTTCGACTAATTTATTGACAGAATCAGGAAAAGTGTTGTGAATAAAAGTTGTAGATAATTTTGTAAGCTTTCCAACCATATAAAGATCATCTTAATTGGACGTCTGTAACTCGAGATATGGCAGTTTTACTGAGTCGCTGAAATTGGAGTTCGCCAGAGAAATCAGATTTGCTTATCTGTTAATACATCATCTTGGATAATACTGAGCCTCATTTTCTGTGTTTTGAAAACAGATGTCAGCCAGAGGTCGTGGCAGGGGTCGTGGAGGTGCTAACCCACCTATTACTATGGAGGAACTTATGAATACCCAGAATCAGATGATGCAGATGTTTATGCAACACATGCAGAACAATCCCCCTGCAGGAGGACCACCACCTGTTCAGGTGAGAGACAAACGTGGGGAATTTTTGAAGGGACGCCCTCCAGTGTTCTCTCATGCTGCTGATCCTTTGGAGGCGGATGATTGGGTGAGAGCAGTTGAGAAACAGTTGAACATCGCTCAATGCAATGATATGAAAAAGGTGTTATATGCATCTGGTCAGTTACATGGGACAGCTCAGACTTGGTGGGAGTCATATCAAGCTGCACGTCCTAACAATGCCCATCCTATCACTTGGAATGAATTTGTTAGAGATTTTCGAGCTCGTCATATTCCTGAGGGTATAATTGAGCTGAAGCAGGAAGAATTCAGAAATCTCAAGATGGGACAGATGAGCGTTAGCGAGTATCATGACAGGTTCACGCAGTTGGCTCGCTATGCTCCTAATGAAGTAAGGGAAGATGCAGATAGACAGCGTCTTTTCCTAAAAGGGATTTATTATGATCTTCGTTTGCAATTGAAGGGTAATAATTATGCCAGTTTCCAAGAACTTGTGAATAAGGCTATCGTGCTGGATAATGAACGTCGGGAGATGGACAGGAAAAGAAAGATGAAAGGATAAGGTGTTGGAAACAATAATCACCAGCGTACCAATTCTCAGCATGGGTTTCACTCCAAATTCCAAGGACCAGTTAGTCAGTGGAGCCGTAATTCAAATCAACAATGGTCTCAGAATCGACAAAATAATCAGTTCCAACGACCTCAGTATCAGCAGAATAGGTAGTTCCAACAGCAGAATGGTCAGCAAACTCCACGCCAGGGTAATTCTAACTCTACTCCAATGAAGACCAGTGCACCTAGTACCCCCAATCTGTGTTATCGCTGTGGAGAGCCTGGACACTATGCTAATCATTGTCCCAAGAAGCAGAATCAGCAAACACCGCAGGGGCAGAGACCATCTAATACTGGAAAGGTGAATCATGTGTCTACTGAAATGGCACAGACGGAGCCTGAAGTAATGCTTGGTACGTTCAATGTCCATTCTACTCCTGCAACCATTCTTTTTGATTCTGGAGCTTCGCATACTTTTATTTCCAACATATTTGTTAGAATGCATAGTGTACCCATGCTTGCCATGAAAGAACCTCTCTTAGTAAATTCCCCTGGAGGTACCATGCAAACCACTAATCGGTGTCTTCCAATTAGTATGATTTTAAGGGGGTAGAGTTTAAGATAACTCCTATAGTGTTGAGGACATCTGGTATTGATGTGATTTTGGGTATGGACTGGATGAAACAAAATCAGGTAGTGATTCAGTGCCAGCAGAAAGTAGTAGTTGTGAATGCACCTAATGGGGATAAGATCAATGTGGATGTAGCAGTGCAGAAGCAGCCAACCGCCTTGGTGAATCAGCTTGATGAGGATGCTATTAAAGAGAATTCAGTTATTGATGAATTTCCAGATGTCTTTCCAGATGATTTGCCAGGTATGCCACCTGACCGAGACATTGAATTTCTTATTGAATTATTACCTGGAACTGCACCCATAGCCAAACGACCATATAGAATGGGAGTAGATGAATTAGAAGAACTTAAGAAACAAATTAAAGAATTACAAGATAAAGGTTTTATTCGTCCTAGTTCTTCACCGTGGGGTGCACCAGTTATTTTTGTTGATAAGAAAGATGGTGGTCAGAGGATGTGTGTTGATTATCGGTCACTGAATGAGGTAACTATCAAGAACAAGTATCCTTTGCTCAGAATTGATGATTTGTTTGATCAGTTGAGAGGTGCTTGTGTGTTCTCTAAAATTGATTTGCGTTCTGGTTATCATCAATTGAAGATTCGTGCCTCTGACATTCCAAAGACAGCTTTTACTACGAGGTATGGGTTGTATGAGTATACTATTATATCATTTGGTTTGACCAATGCACCTGCCTACTTTATGTACATGATGAATAAGGTGTTCATGGAGTATCTTGATAAGTTTGTGGTGGTATTTATTGATGATATACTGGTATTTTCTAAGATGGAGAAAGAGCATGCTGAACATTTGAGGTTGGTGTTGCAGAAACTTAGAGAGCATAAATTGTATGCTAAGCGAAGTAAATGTGAGTTTTGGTTGAAGGAAGTCTCTTTTCTTGGTCATATTGTTTCTAATGGAGGAATATCAGTAGATCCAAGCAAAGTAAAGGATGTATTGAATTGGAAACCACCTACTGATGTTAGCGAGATTCGTAGTTTCTTGGGTTTAGCTGGATATTACAGACGGTTCATTGAAGGGTTTTTCTAAACTTGCTAAACCTATGACATCTCTGTTAGAGAAGAATGCCAAGTTTGTGTGGTCCGATAAATGTCAAGCTAGTTTTGAAGAATTGAAGAAGAGATTGACTACAGCGCCTGTTTTGGTATTGCTAGATTTGAGTAAGAAGTTCTCTATTTATTGTGATGCTTCTCGTCAAGGTTTGGGTGTGTTCTTATGCAAGAAGGCAGAGTTGTTGCTTATGCATCTAGGCAGTTGAGAAAGCATGAGTTGAATTATCCTACGCATGATTTGGAGTTAGCAGCTGTAGTTCATGCTTTGAAGATTTGGAGACACTATTTGATTGGGCATAAGAGTGATATATACACCGATCATAAGAGTTTGAAGTATATTTTCACTCAGTCTGATCTGAACTTGAGGCAACATAGATGGTTAGAATTGATCAAAGACTATGATATAGAGATACACTATCATCCTGGTAAGGCCAATGTAGTAGTTGATGCTCTTAGCAGGAAAAGTTATGCCAATGAGATACAAATGTTGTCCATGACTAGTGAGTTATGTGCTGAATTTGAATATTTGAATTTGGGAATTGTTACTAATACAATGGAATTAGTGATAGAACCTACCTTAGAGCAAGAAATATACAAGGGTCAGTTGAAGGATGAGAAACTAAAGAAGATAGCTGAAGATATAGTGATTGGTAAGTCACCAGGGTTTCGAACGGATGATAATGGGATTTTGTGGTTTGGAAAGAGGCTGTGTGTACCTGAGGATCAGGCTGTTAGGCAGGCAATCCTTTGTGAAGCTCATGAGTCAGCTTATTCTATTCACCCTGGTAGTACTAAGATGTATTTGGATCTCAAACAAAAATATTGGTGGGTTGGACTGAAACGAGATGTGGCTGAATATGTGGCATTGTGTGACACTTGTCAGAGGGTGAAAGCTGAGCATCAGAGACCTGCTGGATTGTTGCAACCAATGAAGATTCCTGAATGAAAGTGGGAGGAGGTTGGTATGGACTTTATAGTAGGGTTACCTCGTACTCAGAGAGGTTATGACTCTATTTGGGTGATAGTAGATCGACTAACTAAAGTTGCTCATTTCATACCAGTCAAGACTAACTACACGGGAGTACAATTGGCTACCTTGTATATGGAGAGGATAGCTGTTTGCATGGAGTTCCAAAGAAGATTGTATCTGATCAAGGTTCGCAGTTCACGTCACACTTTTAGAAAGATGTACATGAATCTTTGGGAACAAAACTGAATTTTAGTACAGCATATCATCCACAGACAGATGGGCAGACTGAAAGAACCAACCAGATATTAGAAGATATATTGAGAGCTTGTGCATTGCAATATGGAACCAGTTGGGATAAGAGTTTACCTTATGCAGAATTCTTTTACAATAACAGTTATCAACAGAGTCTTAAGATGGCACCGTTTGAGGCTTTGTATGGACGTAAGTGTAGAACTCTATTGTTTTGGGATCAGACAGGTGAGTCTCAGGTGTTTGGTACAGATGTTCTTAGGAACGCAGAAGATCAAGTGCGGGTGATTCGTGAGAATTTGAGAGTGGCACAGTCTCGTCAGAAGAGTTATGCTGACAATAGGAGAAGAGATTTAGTTTTTGAAGTAGGTGATTATGTCTATTTAAAGGTGTCACCAATGAGAAGTGTGAAGAGGTTTAACATGAAAGGCAAACTAGCACCAAGGTATGTTGGGCTATTTAAAGTTATTGCTAGACGTGGAGAAGTTGCTTATCAATTAGAGTTGCCTGAGAATTTGTCTGGAGTACATGATGTGTTTCATGTTTCACAACTTAAGAAGTGTTTACGTGTGCCTGAAGAGCAGATACCTTTAGAGGAATTGACTGTTAAAGAGGATCTTACCTATGAAGAGTTCCCGGTCAAGGTTTTAGAAACTGCTGAGAGGGTTACTCGAAGTCGGATTATTAAAATGTGCAAGGTTCAGTGGAATAGATATTCAGAGGCAGAGGCAACTTGGGAAAGAGAGGATGAATTGAGGAAATCATATCCGTAGTTGTTTGAGTAAGCAGTCTAATCTTGAGGACGAGATTCTTTTAAGGGGGGTAGAATTTGTAACACCCAAAAATTTCAACAATTAGGATTTGTGGGTTTTAAATAATTTAGATAATAATTAATGGGGAATTAGGATTTAAAAATTTTAGAAAGAATATTTGGTAATGCATTCATGTTGTTGCATTTATTTTATTTTGTGGTGTGGACTTTATTTTATTTAATTTGGATTTGAAACTCTATTTAAAAGGTTTTGAAAACAAATAAAAAAAGAAGAAAACTTACCTGTGTTGCTGGCGGCTCGGACGGCCTGTTTACCTTTCTTTCGCTCTGGGCCGCGAATTGGGCCAAAGCCGCTGGCCGCTTCTCCTTACCGCACGTGTGGGCCGGCCCAGCGAAGACAGGCCGCCTCTCCCTTTCTTCAGTCGCTGACGAGTGGGTCCCAGGTGTCAGACGCTTCTTCCTCCCTCTATCGTAACCGAGCCGGTCACGAACTTCACCACCGTACCGTAACCGAATCCGCGAACTAGGGAATATCTTTCCAAATTGGTCACGCCATCCCCTATTTAAGCTAGAGCCGAGTCGTTCTGGTCAATTTTAGATCAAAACGAGACCTAGCCATTACCGTTCGAGCTCTCGCCGCCGCCGCAAACCTAGAAGCCGCTGTGGGGGGCGATTCGGCGGGTACGTCGGTTTTTCACCACCGTAAGTTGCTCTACCGGCCTTAGCATGCTTTTGTGAACCTAATGGTGCTTCCAATTTCGTCACTAAGAGCTTGTTGCGTCATCACCGTGTGTAGGGGATCGGCCGTCCGCCCTTTGAAGCCGTCCGATCGACCTAAGCCTTCTTTGTCTTTGTTTCCGCATTAGGTGAGGTCGCATGAAGCTTCTCTTTCGTTTGGGACTATCCGCGTGACTTGTAGTGAGGTATAGGTCGAGATTTGCGTCTCCGGCAAGCCGCCGGCCATGGCGCCGCCGTGGGGAGGAGGAACATGGCGGTAGCGCCGCCGGGCTCTCTCTGGATCGAATAGGAGCCGTTCATCTTGTGATCTACGGCTTAGAATAGAAGATACATTTACAGATAGATGATCACCACTGTTATATCATGCTTAATTATTGTTGTTATTATTATGCTCATGTTAATGCTATTCATTATCTTTATTACAATTGATCATTGGTTCATAAATGGGAAGTGGATTACTTTGATGCTACTCAATTGCCAATTACATGATGAATAAAAGCTAAACGTAGTCAAACAGTGTCTAGCCTTTTGTGCCTCATGAACCCTGTGTTGTACTTGTTGAGTTCGACATGGACTCACCCTTGCTATTTCCACCATAACAGATGAGGATTATGAGGAAGATTATCGTAATGAGTACTAGTCTTGGTGTCAACCAGTCAACCGTGTCCCTGTGTTTGGAGCTTTCGCTGGAGATCTACTATTAGTTAATATTACTTATTATTCAAGACTATGTGTTAAATATCTATTCACTATGTAATAAGCACTGTGATGATACTATGTAATTTGTCTACTTGTGTGTGCGATCATATCCTGGGGCGCACATGAGTCTTTTATGCATCCTATTTTTATCCTTAAAAATTAGGTGTGACAATATTTGCAATTTTAGATTGCGTGTTTTTACCTTCTTGCTTGTGTTCTTTGATTCGCTTGTAGGAAAAGCCTTCTTGGCGAGGTCAATCAAGTTGTGCTTGGTTGATAATCAACGGAGCAGTGGTGTAACGGTTGCAGGGTTCGAATCGTGTCTGATTTGAAGCCGGATCGCCAACGTCGAGATCTCCACAAATCGAACTTATCGGCTACCTCTCGAAAGATCAGGCCTGTATCTCATCAGCCCAGGTGAGGTTGGCCGAGGCCCAATAAATTAAGGTTGCCTGGACCACAACAGTTCTTATGCACACCCACTCAGAGAAAGACCCAATGCCCCTAAAAGACTAGTCCGATAGGGGAAGGGTGTCTCTCTCTTTAAGGTGGCTTCCTCCTCCCAAGCTAAGAAAGGTGGGATTATTCAGAGGCTCACACGATCGCCGCCCGACTACAACTAGGCCACTTAGCCTTTTTTTGTTGCGTCTTTGCCAGCGGGTAATAGTGGAGGATGTCCTCATCATTCCCACCCTCTTAAATAAGGGCCCAACTCTGATACCAAATGATACATATGGCCCAGGTGGGGTTGGCCGAGGCCCAATAAATTAAGGTTGCCCGGACCACAACAGTTCTTATGCACACCCACTCGGGGAAAGGCCCAATGCCCCTAAAAGATTATTCCGATAGGGGAAGGGTGTCTCTCTCTTTAAGGTGGCTTCCTCCTCCCAAGCTAAGCAAGGTAGGATTATTCAGAGGCTCACACGATCGCCGCCCCACTACAACTAGGCCACTTAACCTTTTTTTGTTGCGTCTTTGCCAGCGGGTAATAGTGGAGGATGTCCTCATCAGGTCCCGTGACCGACCGAACGCGTCGGTGCGCGCGCTCGCGGCTTGAACTGGCCGGACGCGTCTGGTTATGCCGAGACCGCATCCGGTTCAGCGTCCGGTCACCCAAGTGACCTCCGTTCGCCTCCGTTTCTTCACCTCCAGCGCAGTGGAAAATAGGCGTTTCACTTTCACAAAAACGCCTGAATCCCGCCAAGCAAGCTTGGCGGGAGGGAGAGAGGAACCCAAACCCCTCTCTACCGCTCAAACTCCACCGCCTTCACAAATGTGCCAACACCACCAAGTGAACATCACAATGTGCATGTGTGTTAGCATTTTCACAAACATTTTCTTCGAATGAATTAGGCACTCAACTTGCCACGCCACTCGATCCTAACACATATGCAAAGTTAGATCGCTCAAGTGGCACTAGATGACCGATATGCAAACAAGTTTGCCCCTCTTGATAGTACGGCCATCTATCCTAAACCTGGTCATCAACTTCTCTACTCACCTATGACCGGTGAAATAGAAATGCCCTAGGATTATACCTTTGCCTTGCGCATTCTATTCCAACTCCTCCGACGTTGATGCAACACATGCACCAATCAATCACCAAATGATATGATCCACTTCATATCATCACGTGACCGTATCGGTTCATCGATCTTGACCTCACTTGCTCTTCACCGTTGCCTCCGTCCATCGGCGCCAAGTCTTGCTCAAGCTTCACCGTCACACGCGGTCCCTCGCTTCAAAGCCTTCGACTTGCCCTTCACTCTTGCAACCGGTCCATCGAGCCAAGCCTCATTTTGATCTTCTCCACCTTGGTCACATGACTCCATGTCATGTCTCATATGCAATAAGCTCCTCCATCATCACATGTGCAAGCTTTTCAACATCTCCAAGCCATTTCCACCTTCATGGCATATGTTGCTCACACACATGTACATGTGGACTAATCATCTGTGTATCTCACATAAACACAATTAGTCCACCTAAGTTGTTACTCAATTACCAAAACCAAACAAGGACCTTTTAGCTACCCGCCCAGGTTCGATCCCTGGATCGGACCTGGGTGTCTCACCGGGGATTTATTCCCTAAAAAATAATGTTCCAGGTCCTGGATGTACACGTGAAGTCACAATGGTAGTGCGACGTGCCCCGTCACCTGCGAAGCTCCGTTGGACTTCGTCAATCTCTAGAAGGATGTGTGGTGTGTATAGTTGCTATGTCTAGCATGCGCACTGGGTGTACGTTGTGTGCATGTGGTGGGATGAGTGTGTGTGTTTGTGCGTATGTTCAGATACTACAGCTGTACCTCAGAAGTCTAGGCTCAAAAAAAAGCCCTCCTCGTCCTCCAATAGCAAGAAGAAGAAGTCTCTGGCCGACCAGAGAGCCCGCACGGAGGTGAGGTGACTTCTTGGCCGCTGAACAAGTCGGCTCGGCTGCTTCTCTGCCCCTATTGCTTCCCATGCTTTAGTTATTTCTAGATTCTAGACTAGATGCAAATCTGGCTGCTTGATGCTGAAATAATATGATGAGTAAACTAGTGCCGGCATTTCAAAATAGAAAATTTTCATTTTTGCTCGTGGTGAATGGTATGATTCAGAAAGAAAATTGTTGATATTGGTTTATCTCAATTGCTCTGGTGCATGTGGATGAGTGAATCTTTGATATACAAACACAAAAATTATAGTGGCTATGCTTTTCTATCCTGCAATCTAGAGTGGATTAACTATATTGGTTTACGTTTCCATAGCGCCCTTTCCGATTTTGGGTTCTGTCAGTCCTGGGAAACAGTTAGAAAAATCCTCCAATTTTGTGTATTCTTTCTTTTATTTTTATCTTCATGGGACTCCAGGCTGGGAGCTGGTTCAGTAATAATATAGCATGCCTATTCAGATTTTGTGGTTGCTGCTTTGGATCCTTTTTCTGCCATATACTTTGTGTCATATAGCAGTGTCTGTTTGAGATTATTCATATTTAGTGCTTTTTCATCAAGCAGGTACCCACCTCCGCTTCCTTCAATGTTTCTGCTGAAGCTAGATTTCCTATTCCAAGTGATCATTTGGTGCTGCGTGGGGGTTTCCAAGTTCTGATTTGGTACTGCTTTGGTGTGTGCAGGTTGACACATATGTGTACAGCAGGTAAAAGGCCTGTTTACTTTCTTGGACTTGGGCAGTGATTTTACTATCAATTCAGCCTGAACATGTTGGTATATACTGAGTTTTATGAAAATAATACTAGGCGCATATCAGTTCACCAGTAGATGAAACTGTCACAGGCTGCATTTTTAACGTTGTTCCTTACATTGTCATTGTCCTGACCCATACATTTTTGGATGTTTTAGAACAAAAAATCTCATTAGTTTGCAGTGAGCTCTACAATAATCATGAAAACAAATTTACAAACATTTTGCAGTCAGTTGTACTATTATCATGAAAACTGTTAAGAATCGACCTATTCGCGAATTGGCAGATCTGTTTTCCCGTTCCCGATCCCAAAGAAAAAGGTGCGTAAAAGTTGTAGATAGATCCTGTCTCCCTCTCCCATCCTCAAGAATAGCCCACAAGAACACACGGGAGACTAAGTATATGAGGGGAGCCATCTCTTCATTAGTCCATTATAGATGTACATGTAGTCCCTTTATATAGATGCCTTCAGGGCATATATGGTATGAGCCCATCAATCCTCTAATTGAGGAATTCTTAACAAAACAAATTAGGCTTATAATTTTTTGAGAAATTCAGCTTCTTTGTGTCTTACTTTAGTATCCTATCTAATTGGTTGTCATTCATTGGTTCAGGGGACTCTAATTGATTAGTCTGACAACCTCAAACCAATCTTGCTGTATGGCGATTGATTTCCCACCATGGGCTATTAAAGCCGTGGACAAGCTTCAGAGAAGTTTTCTTTGGAGGGGCCGCAAAGATGCCCGTGGGGGACATTGACTTGTGGCTTGGGGAAAGGTCCCTCCCCCCCCCCCCCCCCCCGGAGCTTGGTGGACTTGGAATTTCTGATCTCAAACATCTTGGCTGGGCACTAAGGATGAGGTGGGTTTGGCTGAAAAAACTGAACCTCACCGCCCTTGGGCAGCCCTTCCTATTCAGATCCCGGACCAAGTTAATGCCTTCTTCTCGGTGGATGTTGTATCGGAAGTAGGCAATGGGAATCGCACGTTGTTCTGGACTGATCGTTGGATCCATGGACAGTGTATCGCTGATCTTGCACCTCGACTACTAGAAGCCATCCCAAAGAGAAGGGTGAAACGACGTACTGTCCAGGAAGCCCTTACTGATCGTAGCTGGGTTTTGGATACCAAAGGAGCCCTCACGGTTGGTGTTATTGTGGACTTTCTTCATCTCTGGGAAATGTTGTACAACTTTGAACTAGAGCCTGATGTCGAAGATGTCCACATTTGGCGACTATCAAATAGTGGGCAATACTCAGCCAAGTCTGCTTATGAGGGTTTCTTCATGGGATCTACTCCCTCTATCCTAAAAAAGAGTCATTCTCGCTTCCTAAAAAGTCAACAATATTCAATTTTGACCAATTATATATAACAAAATATTAATATTTATGATACATAATTAGTATCATTGATAGATCTTTGAATATACTTTCATAATAAACTTATTTGGAGATACAAATGTTGCACGTATTTTCTACAAACCTAGTCAAAGTTGAGAAAGTTTGACCAGCATGCATCCCATAGCGACTCTTTTAAAGGGACGGAGGGAGTACTCAGTTTGGACCGTTTGAGAGAATTTGGAGAACCTGGGCACCGCCCAAATGTCGCTTTTTCCTTTGGTTGGTGGCCCATAATCGGTGCTAGACAGCGGATTGCCTCGCGCGACGTGGGCTGCCTCATCCTGAGCAGTGCCCTCTCTGTGACCAGGAAGATGAGACTATCAACCACCTTCTAGTCTCCAGTGTCTTTGCTAGGCAATTCTGGTATGACTTTTTAAGGCAGGTTGGACTCCATTCCTTGTCACCACAACCTTCAGACACTTCTTTTGACAGCTGGTGGGAACAAGCTATTGGAGCAACGAGCTGATTGATGCAAAAAGGTCTCAACTCTCTCATTGTGCTTGGGGCATTGACTCTTTGGAACCATTGGAACTGTTGCGTTTTTTATGGTATTGTCCCCAGCCTTAGTGGTGCACTTACCCTTGTTGGAGAAGAGTGCCGGCTGTGGAGTCTAGCAGGAGCTAAGGGTCTGTCCTCTTTGACAGCCCCTCTCGGTGGTTAGCTTAGTGCTAGTCTTTTTGGTCGCTTTCCTTTCTATTTTCGGGCGCGAATGTAATCTCTGAGTTGTGTGGGGTTGTGTGTGGCATGTGTTGTAGGGCTCTAGCCCCTTTCTTTCTTCTTAATATAATGAAGCGTAGCTCTCCTGCGTTTTCGAGAAAAAAATATTATGGAGAGGGTTTCATCAGCAACAGCAGCAGAAGTTGACAATAGTCTTGATGCTATCTCCACTGATCAGTCAGGCCAGTCAAGGAAAAAGAGAGCTAAAGTTTGGGCTTATGTTGACTCGGAAATCGTTGATACTATCTCCACATCTTTACCAATCAGTTACTCTGAACTTTTTTCCTTTTTGAAATGCAAATACTTCCAACTGCCATATTCTTAGAATGAATCATTCTTTCCTTGAGCTTCATACAATTCATACATAAGAGAAACAACATTTAGGAGGCATTCAGTTTATTTGACACAGTGGTGCAGCTATTTGATTGAGTAACCTCCTCAAGATAACATAGAAAATTGCAAGGAAAAGGAAAGTGCTTCACTGTTCATGACTCAAGAGGGACGTCATAACTTATCCATAGATCTCAACCTTTTCGTACTCACACGACAGTCTTTGTTTGTTTCTTTTTTTTAGTGCACTGGAGATATTTCGTTTATCTGTCAAGGTACAATTCTAACGATAAACAATTTACAAGGCACTAGCTAAGTACTTACTATTTAGAATTCTCATCCAGGTGTTTTTTTGCTTGCCTCCCTGACTTTGTTTGGTTAGTCGGCATATCAACTTTCCTTGTCTTGTCTGATGGCATAAAACTTAGTGATAGTTGTGTTGATTAGCTTGCTATGCTGATCTGTTATTGTAGCTGAGGGAACTGGAAAGGGGTGTAGAAATCCTTGTACCGTAAGATTGTTGAAAATATATATTCTTCCCTTACATATGTATATTTGATTCATTTGCAAGTGTTTAGGCTGCACAATCACTTCAAATGGTTAAACTAAGCAACTCGCCAGTACTATGATGATCTTGTACCTCTTCTAGCAACTCGCCAGTCAATCTGCAGAACTTTTGTGTTTGCTTGTTCTTATTCCATTGTAATCGAATTGGATGTAATTTATTGATTGTCTGTCAGTTATCTTGAACTATTACAGTCAAATGGTTAAATTCCATTGTATTTTAGTATATGTGCCGGCCCTTGGATTGTGGTCACTATTGACGTTTTGCTTGCTTGCTAGTATATTTGAATATAGTATGTGCCGGCCCTTGGACCGTGGTCAGTACTGACGTTTTGCTTGCTTGCAAGTATATTTGAATATAGTATGTGCCGGCCCTTGGATTGTCAGTACTGATCGGCCCGTAGGATCTAAAAGGATCAGGATTCAGGAGTGGATTAGGATAGTGCGAATTAAAGGATCAGATTGGATCGGGCTATATACTATAATTTCAAGTTGGAACAGGATCAGGCTTACAGCCTAATCACACAGGATTGGAGTGGGGCTTGGAGCGGATCACGACCCATTCCTAGGTGGTCACTATTGACGTTTTGCTTGCTTGCTAGTATATTTGAATATAGTATGTGCCGGCCCTTGGACCATGGTCAGTATTGACGTTTTGCTTGCTTGCTAGTATATTTGAATATAGTATGTGCCGGCCCTTCGATTGTCAGTACTGATCGGCCTGTAGGATCTAAAAGGATCAGGAGTGGGTTAGGATAGTGCGAATTAAAGGATCGGATTGTATCGGGCTATATACTATAATTTCAAGTTGGAACAAGATCGGGCTTACAACCTAATCACACAGGATTGGAGTGGGGCTCGGCGGATCACGACCCATTCCCAGGCGTACTAGATAGCAATTATTAACTCTGCCGTGTAAGACGGACTATTGTGAAGTGCCCTGTATAGCAATTAACTACGTACGTAGCAATCTATAAATGTGGTTCATAAACACTAGCAAACCACCTCAAAAGTTCTTGCTTTCAGTATCTGTGACCCATGGCGAGTTCTCAAGCCTTACAGAACTCTCCAAGCCTTGCTCACATTATATCACTTCTCTTGCC
Organism: Saccharum hybrid cultivar R570; assembly: GCA_038087645.1. NCBI lineage: Eukaryota > Viridiplantae > Streptophyta > Magnoliopsida > Poales > Poaceae > Saccharum > Saccharum hybrid cultivar. The sequence goes on along the minus strand of JAQSUU010000637.1, from coordinate 39,260,844 downwards.
ACTTTTCGCTTTTGCCTTCATGGTAACCACAGAGGCAGCACCCCGTCATCATGCTTCCCTAAGAGCTCAAGCAGCAGCTCTTCTTCGATGGAAATCTACCATGAGAGGTAACTCTACAGCTCTGAGTTCTTGGAGCTATGACATTCCACCATGTAACTGGACCGGCATCACATGTGGTGATTTAAGCCATGCACCTAGAACATTTGTTATCACCAGAATCTCCCTCAGAGGAGTTGGAATTGTTGGGCGGCTGGAGACGCTTGACCTTCTCTCTTTACCCTACATCACCAGCCTTGACCTCAGCAGCAATACCGTCTCAGGCCCAATTCCGCCAACCATCGGTTCTCTCCAAGCACTGTCCATCCTCAACCTCTCTGGTTGCCATCTCGAAGGAAGCATACCGTCAACCGTCAGTAACCTCACCATGCTTAGAGGTATGTACCTGTACAATAACGTACTCTCTGGTCCAATCCCTGAAGAGTTGGGAATTCTCCCTCTTTTGGTGCATTTGGATATTTCTAGCAATAAATTGACTGGAACTATTCCACCAAACATTGCGAATCTCACTAGTCTATCTTATCTGGTTCTCTCGTACAATAATCTTACTGGTCCAATTCCCAAAGAGATTGGACGCCTTGAGCAACTTGTTTCCTTTGATGTTTCTCACAATCTCCTTACAGGATTCATCCCTTCCACTATTGCAAACATGACTGGCTTGCAAACTCTGATGCTACAAGTGAATAGCTTAGGTGGCACCATCCTTGACAATGTTAAACATCTTTTTAACCTTCAATTTTTGAATATGCACCACAATGAGTTTAGTGGTTCAATTCCTTCCGGTCTCGGAAATCTCTCCAACCTTGTGGAACTTAACCTTGGATACAATAATTTTACCGGTTTGATTCCTCCAAGTATAGGGCATTTGTCTAATCTCTTCTTTCTTAGCATGGCCAGTAACCCACTACATGGAACCATCCCTCTGGACCTAGGGAATCTAACAAACTTGCAGTATATTTGGATCTACTTTACTCATATATCTGGATCGGTACCTAAGAGTTTTGGGAACCTGCAAAACATGAGGGATATACGGCTATTTGCTAACAATCTCTCTGGACATATACCTCCAGCGCTTGAAAACCTTACTAATATCGTACTTGCTGATTTTTCCAACAATAGCTTCACAGGGAAGTTGCCAAACCTATGCCAAGGGAAAACGTTGCAACACCTCAATTTTTGGTTGAACATGCTTCATGGTTTCATTCCAGATAGCATCAAGCACTGCACAAGCTTAGAATTGCTCAGCTTCTCAGACAACCAATTAGAGGGAGATTTGTCAAAGCATTTTGGAACGTACCCACACCTTATCATCCTTGATTTAAGCATGAACAATTTCTATGGATATCTCTCGCCAAATTGGGCAGCAAGTCATAATTTAACAACTATGTGGATTTTTGAAACCTTGATCAATGGAACCATACCTTCGGAGTTGTCCAAACTAACAAATCTTAGAGACCTACGTCTCCACACAAATAGGTTAAATGGTGAGATATCACCGGAGATTAGTAATATGAGAAACCTCTACTGGTTGGATTTAAGTGGAAATCAACTATCTGGGCCAGTCCCTTCAGAGATTGGCCGACTAAATGATATTCAATTTCTAGATTTGTCTACCAACCAACTGAATGGAACAATACCTGGGGAACTTGCAGAATGTCAAAAGCTAATTTCAATTAAGTTGAATGACAATAACTTAACTGGTAACCTTCTTGGAGTCATTGGAAGTATGACAAGCTTGGTTATGCTAGATCTGAGCAAGAATAATCTCAATGGAACATTACCCACAGAACTAGGGAATCTAAACATGCTTGAATTCTTCAACCTCTCTCACAATCAATTCAGTGGAAGAATACCATCCTCCATAGCAAGTATGAAAAGCTTGATTAAACTTGACGTGTCATACAACAATTTGGAAGGTCCTGTTCCAAAAGGATTCCACAATGCTTCTGTAAGTTGGTTCATCCACAATATGGGTCTATGTGGTGACTATATAGGTTTGCGACCATGTTATTCACCCCCGACACACAACAGCAGGAAGAAACGAAAAGAAATTGTAATAGCAATTGGGATTCTTCTACTTGCTATTGTGCTATCAGGAATCACAATTTTCTTCATTCGACGGAAGAAAAAATATGAAGACACAACTACCACAATTCACAGAGATGTGTTCTCTATCTGGAACTTTGATGGAAGATTAGTATTTGATGACATTATTAATGCTATTGAAAACTTTGATGAGAAATATTGTGTCGGAGCAGGGGGTTGTGGTAGTGTCTACAGAGCACAGTTACATACTGGTAGAGTGTTTGCTGTAAAAAAGCTACACTCCACCGGAGAAATGGTGGATGACGATGCAACATTTTCTCGTGAAATTGAAGTACTGATGCAGATTCGGCACCGCAACATTGTCAAACTGTATGGTTTTTGTTCACACAGACGGTTCAAATTTTTCGTTTATGATTATATTGAGAGAGGAAGTCTGGCCACCGTCCTCCGTGATGACGAGCTAGCAAATCAGTTCCACTGGAAAAGGAGAGTATCCCTCATTACTGATGTGGCTCGGGCTATATATTACTTACATCATGAGTGTGATCCACCCATAGTTCATCGGGACATTACGAGTGGTAACATCCTGTTGGATGCCGAGTACAAGGCCTTTGTATCAGATTTTGGCACTGCTAGAATTATAAAACCTGATTCATCAAACTGGACCGAGCTAGCTGGAACATATGGCTACATGGCACCAGGTATGTGCATCTGCAATTACTTATTAAATAGTTTCAGAAAGAGTAATCTACATTTCTAGTAGTCCTGCAACATTAACTTTCATACTTTTGCAGAACTTTCCTACAGATATGTGGCCACAGAAAAATGTGATGTGTATAGTTTTGGTGTGGTAACAATGGAGGTGGTGATGGGCAAGCACCCAGGTGAACTTATAGGCCAGCTACCCTTTCTTGAAGAACATGTCTTGCTTGAGGAAATCATTGACAAACGCCCAGTGACACCAGCAAGCGATGAAGAAGGGTACATTGTTCGGTTTATTTCTGTTGCCAAATGGTGTATTCAAGCTTCCCCAAATGACAGGCCAACAATGCAGCAGGTGTATCAAACCCTTACGACCTCCTGTTAGCATCCCTCTCATAAACGCATTGTTACTCTGGTTTTGGTATGAGTTTGCCCATTTCCCAACTATGTTATTAGTGGGAGTGAGCTGAGATTTGTACTAAATAAAGCACCTTCCAACAAGGGTGACATTAGTTCATTTTATATAAGCAAATTATTTACAGAATTAAATGTTAGTAAAGTGGACTTGTGTTTCTTTTAATATAATGGAATAATACAGTCCCGACCTGGAACTGTGCTTCTCGTTGGAGTTTGGAGCTTTGAATGTTGTCTATACTGTGCCAATTGAACTTTCGGCTGCTTTAACCCAAAGGCCACAAGTAATGATGTCTCCTCTATGGATTTTGCTTCTCTCTGTAACTATCTGTACCGGTGTCTGCTGTGTTAAAGGTATAAGCAGTGCAAAAATCTAGAATTTTGATTCATATATGTATAAAGCAAACCCTTTTTACTCTGGAGCAAGTGCAAGTACCAGCTTATACTTTTCTACTACGCTGCCAGATGGCAGCAGCAGCAGTGTGGCCCAAGCCTAACCAAACATTGGTGCATGCTGGGCTATTTACCAATGTCTTTATGACCTTAACTAAGGGGTCTCATTCTACGATCCTAATCAGTAGAGTCTATGTTTTTATGATTTTTATGTTTACGATCTTACCTAAACTCTCTGATTCAATTTAGAATCTATAATTTTTTATTGACGACCTTGCCATCCAGAAGCGCTGTACCAGACCCCACACTCGCCCAGGCACCAGGTACAGTCCCTGCCGTGTCCTTCGCGGGCACAAGCTCGTACGCCCCAAATCGGCCACAGGTTTGCTCAACTGCTAGGTGCCTGGGTGCAGTGGCAGGTCCAGAAATCGGGTATGGGAGCTAAATAATTGAAGGGTATATATCTTACAAGCAGCAAAATCATCAAATTGGCTTTAGAAGGTCAGCAGCTATGTCATTGATATTAGGCTCAATCCATGGTCTTTTTTTCTCAACCTAGCTGTTTTTAGTTACGATATTCTTCTTCGACACATCTTTCTTAATAAAATAAAATACTTTTTCATCCTAACCTCCTATGCCCTACCGTCATTAGAAACTAACAATTAGCTTGATAATAATAAGCATCTAATTCTTAAATAGGATAAATTGATCTAATTCCTATGCCCTACCATCATTCGAAACTAACAATTGGCATTCATCAATCAAAATAGGATAAATTGATTTAAGATAACTATAATCAATACTCAATGACTCACTATGTAAGTGCAGCAGCCAGCAGCAGGGGGTCTTGGGCCTGGGATCTTGCCGGCTGTGGGTGACTCCCCTGGGCGCTGGCTGCTGCGTCAGCTGCCGGCCGCCGGGGCAGGGCAGGCTTAGGGGCAGACGGGGCACCAGCCAGTGGGGCGGCTGCTGTGATGGCTGCCTAGTCCGCCAGCAGGGGCCGAGAGGCAGACCTGGGCTGGGCAGCACCGCAGCCTGCAGGGCGTAGGCAACCAATGCCCAGCGCGGCAGCGCCCTGCAGGTGCTGATCTGGGCGGTGGTGGCCGAGGAGGAGGAGGCGCCGTCACAGGAGAACGGAGGCGCGTTCGGTAGTCCGAGGATAGCCGTGAAGGCTGCTGCCTCTGGCGGTCTAGCCTCTGGATGGGACTGGGCCTTTGCAGGCTTCCTGTGATGGGCTGCTCCTGGGCTGGATTGAAGGAGGCTATTAGAACTTAGAAGTGCTGGGCAGATGTCATTGGGCTGGTAGCATGGAACATATAGAAGTGTTGCGCCTGTCTAGTTAATCAAGTCATTGGAAGAGCTTATAAAAAAAATTCATTGGAAGAGCGGCTGAGGGGCGATTTTATCATCTCTACCACATATAATACACCAAAAAAACTTTCCTAAAGCTACACAACAAACTGTCCACCACAGTCATTACCTCTCCTAAGTGCACCCAAATAAATACACCCAAAACAACCTAACCATTCAAAATAAAAGGTCGAGATTCAATCTTCCCACCACTTTCTCTTACTCATATCTAACGGACCAAATCGTTTGGATCAGACCTCGGCACTCATCCCTCTCCCATCCCGCACCCACCCAGGCGCAAAGCGCGAGGTGCGACCCTCCCTCTCCCGTCCCGCAGCGCCGCACCCACCCCAGTCGCTAAATGCGAACTCTTCCTCTCCTTCGGCTGCAAGACTTCCAGGAAGCCCACCACCGCCGCGCCGCCCGCCACCGCCAGGGAGCACGCCGCTCGCCCGCCAGCCAGGGAGCACGCCCGACACAAGGGGCCGGGGCCACGCGCCGCCAGGGGCCGGGGCGCACACCGCCGCACCGCGTTGCGAGCCGCTCGCCCGAGTGGCTACCCCGGGCTCCCCTCCCCACGGCCGCATTGCCTGGCGCAGGCGAGTTGGCGGACCCGCCCGCCAGCCAGGGAGCACGCCCGCCACCAGGGGCCAGGGCGCACACCGCCGCACCACGTCGCGAGCCGCTCGCCCGAGTGGCTACCCCGGGCTCCCCTCCCCACGGCCGCATTGCCCGGCGCCGACGACTTGGCGGAGCCGGCCGAGGAAGACAGCCGTCGCTGGCGGGCGCAAGCGTAGCGGTGAGACCGGCGAGCTTTCTGGTGTGGCTTGTCCTTGGCGCCGCCGTAGGCGTCGTGCAGCGTGAGCACGGCGGCGCGGAGGCGCATCCGGTCACGGTCGGCCTCTGCCATCACCGGAGGTGAATCAGGTGGGTGGGTCACGGCAGCCGACGCGAGCTCCAGAACGCCGCCACGCAGCCACGCAAGGACGCACCCCGTGAGGCCGCACGCCGCCAGGACGCTAGGACGCACGATGCCGGACGCCAGACCCCAAGGCAGCAGTGGCGGATCCAAAGGGGGGCTGGGTGGGCTGCAGCCCCCCTAAGCTTGATTTTTGCCTTTAAATTACTGTAGCTTAGCCTCAAATCCACCATTAATCTTCAGCTTTAGCACTAAACCTTCATTATTTAGCTCCCCCCCATAGATGCTTATCCTAGATCCGCCACTGCAAGGCAGTAAGTATACTACTTTGCTTTCCATTTGCAGATGAACATGGGGGCCATCATCGAGATCAATCTTTACAGGGTAATAAGTGGTCTGTCATGGCGGATAGACGACCAACCCGCACTGCATTTGGCGACATATCAAACATCATCGGACGAGGTATGTTAGTTGCCATCGTTCATGTTCAGTTTCTCGGATTTTTTAGCGAAACTGTGACACACATTATACATCACATCAACAGAGACAACACTTGTAGATGAACCTGCAGATGATGAAGAGAGTTGTAGGATTGTCAGAAGAGATTGTCTTTTTTTATTATTCATGTCTATGGGAGTTGTAGGATTGTCAGAAGAGAATTAATATGTTTGATTCAGTGAATCAATGATGATTACCATTTTGTGTTTATGTATAGTAATAGGCAACCTTTCTTTGGAAGCACTGTGATTTTTTCGGTTGCATCTTTGTCGTATTCTTGAAATTAGCTAAATCACGTGGCATCCATTCCAGTTTTTCTTTGGTCTATGCTGTCACTGCAAAACTGTAATTCATCGTTGCTCACTACTGTGACAGAACCGCCCAATACGTTGACACGCGCATACCGTCACTCATATGAATCCGGTAGTCCGTTGAGTACCACGAAGGGTCTCAATAAATCAACTTCACAATCAAGATCGTACTTGATTAAGCAAATACACATCTTATACACAGAGTTTGGCAGCGGAAATAATGTTACAATAGTGTCACAAGTATTTAATACAAGTTTAGTTTCTCATTCAATAGGTTAAAACAACATAACTTTGAAATGATTACCAAATCATAAGTTTGAATCATATTGCTAGCTTAGATGACAACCTCCAACAAAAGCATGGGTGAGAAGTATATACGGAGTAGCCGAGCCCACCGGCACTTAGTCACCACCTTCAGCAGATATAGCACTTCACCTGCAACAGGGTGGGATAAAACCCTGAGTACTCAATTGTACTCAGCAAGACTTACCCAACTAGAGGAAATAATAAAATGACTCCAATGATATGCAAGGTTTATTTAGTGGAGTTGATTGGATAGCATAACTTCGCAAAAGAGCATTACTAACATAAATCCTTGCTTTCAATATTTTATCAATGTTTTAGCATTGATTTAAGTAGGACTATTTAGAACTAAGTTTGGACCTATTCTATAGCAATCATTCAATTACTAAGCATCACAATAGTAACCATATTCAATTATCATAATCCATAGAACCATCATGTTTCATCAGTTACTACGTATGTCGAAGCAAGGTATGAGTTTCTCACTATCCGGGAGAGACGACGATTCGAATCGATTATATCCAGCTGGACAAACCCCAAACACACACCCATACGAGCGCACATTAGCTCGTGTGGATCACCGTTCACTCCATTCGCGCGGGGAGTCTGGACCGTTTCGCAAAACTCATGGTCCTGCATCCTCACAAGATATGCCCGTTCAGCCCGTAGCCCGTAGCAAGTAGGGTCTTGGATCAGTCCCCTTCCTTCAAACTCTCCTCCCAGGTAATGCTAACGGTCTAATTCTCAGCCCGAACGAGGATCGGCTTCATGGTCAACTGTAACTCAGGCCCCTGTTATGTGTTTGGTACCTTCAATCTCAACCAAGGTCCGACACGGAACGGTCCTTAAATGACACAAACGGGATCAAAGAATGCATGCCTAATCGGCATCAACAACAATATAATAACACCGGATCCCGCCCGGTCTCCAGTTATCCATTATCACATGGTTCTTTTCCACGATAGCAAATATAGCCAACCGTGATAGAGTAGCCACCTATGTCTCGCGGATGACGGAATCACCCGACTTCTACCGGTCTAAGCATAGCTAAGCATATAGCGGCTTAGACATACTAGTAAGGTTGCAGGTATATATATTGTAGACAAGGTAGGTCATGCAGCAATGGTTTCAGTTCAACTCCTATACTTAATGCATAACACAAGATATAAACTCAAGTGAATTTTTAAAAGAGAAGTAGGAGGCTTGTAATGCTCCGGGGCTTGCCTGAGTTTGAAGCACAATGTCAGTTAGTTAGCTTCATCTTCAGATCATGCTCAACCATCAACTTTATCATCTGGACTTGGTCACTATTACACCATCTTTTGATCGGTTCCTACACCACGTACTCCCCTTCTCGTCGTGCATCTAACGTACCTAGATGATATGCAACAATGCAAGATATGAATGCATAGAAGAGCAATATACGATGCATAAATACAAGAAATACACAGGAGATGCAATAGATGGATGTCATGTATGATATGGTGCAATACACAACACACACTTTTAATTAAACATGGCAACAAGATGATAACAAGATTAAACTTAGTTTACTGAGTAGGTGCAAATCTCTTCTTTGGTAGAGAAGACAAAGTTTGTAAGTCATCTAAGCATACAAATCATTATCATTTCATGCTTATCAATTATTAAGTCAACATGAGACCCTACTCTAGGTCATTACAAGATTCCATGGAACATCTACATATCTCAAGCATGAAAGCAAGAAAAAGGTCATGGCTTAACTACATGTATCCACTCACAAAAAGCATTACTCAAACTTTGGTTTAAACCAACTTTAGTACTTAACATCAAATTAAAAGTTGTTATCACAAAAGACTAGGTTAACATAGAGGATCAAGATCTTGACAAGAGGAAACATACATAACCTAATCTTTTTACCCAATAGGTTGCATCCACTAGGCAATCAAGATCACGTACTTGCATCCACGAATGAAAGGCTTATTTAACGAAAAAGCATTTTTAAATCCTTAATATCACAAGTTGATTATGAGCCTATTAGGAAGGTAGTCACTTTACCATGAAACAGTAGGGGTGAAAGTGTTTCATGGACTACAATCAACTCCAAAACTCATTCAAGTCATTTCATGATTTAGATTAGTCCTTTTTATAATTATAAACTAATAATTGAAGCATATAACTAAAGATATAATTAAACATCATCCAATTAGTCCCAAACTTTTTTTGAAGATTGATATTAGCATAAAACAGTTACATGAAAAGTTTCATGATCATTGGGTAATTATTTAAACCCATAAAAATCATGGAAGGTCCATTTATTAATTAAATGGGGTAATTTTGAAGCATAGCAAAACTACTGAAAATGCTCATTTCATATTTTTCCTACATAGAGAACATCATGACAGGGCTACACAAAAATTTTCATAATTTTAGCATGCTTTTATAATTAGCTATGAAAATAACAAATATCAGCACATATATGGATTTTAACACAGCATGGAAAAAGGAAAAAAGGAATTCGGGCTCACAGTGGCCCAACTCGGCCTTGTCCAGCGGAGAGGCCAGCCCACGTGCAAGGCAGGCCGGCCCACACGGCGTGGCCCAGGCGCGGAGGCGCGCGCGGCCCAGGCGCGACGTGGTGGAGCAGCAGGCCGGCCCAGCGCGCGAGCAAGCCGGCCCAGCGCGGCCTGCACAGGCGCGGCCTGGAGACTTTGCAGAAAGACCCTCGGGTTTTCCTTGAATCAACTTGCAGTACACAGATACTATTCACATGAGTCATAGATTTCTCATCAGCCCCCTGCCCTTCTTTCTATTTCCTCGCCACCCCCTTCTTCTTCTCCACAGAGCAGAGCAGGCGCAGGGGAGGAGTGCGCCAGCCAATTCCCGGCGGAGGGGCGCACGGCGGCGGAGGCGGACTGGACAGCGAGCTCCAGGGTGACCAGACGCACCATCTGGTGCCCGCGGTGCGGCCGGAGATGACCGGCAGCGTACCGGCCACGTGCGCCGGCGGCTCCAGACGGCGGCTGTCGCGACGGCGGCGCTGTGGGGCGCGGCGGAGCTAAAGGAAGAGTGCTGGAGGGGCGTCGCGGGTAGGGATACACGGTGGCGCGGTCACCTTGGCTCGGCACTGCCGATGAAGGCCCGGCCACGCGAGCGCGGCATGGCGGGCGGCTGCATGGCGGCAGCAGCGCAGCCGGCGGCTCTAGGCTCGGCGGGCGCGTGCGGGAGACAAGGGAAGCGAGGCGGAGGTGGTGGGGTGCTCAGCTCGGCCCACAACTGAGCGCAGTAGTGGGAACAACAGCAGCGGCGGGAGCTTGGCCGGTGGCCACGACGGGCGCTCGGCTCGGCAGAGGCAAGGAGAGGGAGGGAGAGCGCGCGAGAGAGAGGCAGCGCGGGACGGCTTGGCGCCTTCTGTAGGCAGGGATGGCGCGGCATGGGCGCGGGACGCGCGGCGCCAGCAGCATGCCCGGGCGGCGCCGTGGCCAACTTGGTCACGGTGACCACGTGCAAGGCAGGCCAGTGGCCATGTGCCCCTTTAGATGCAACGTGAAAGGCATATGGTCAAGGGTGGGCCCCACATCTGTGCAAAATATTTCATTCTCCCATCACACTCCAACCTGGTTATGGGGTCAAGGTCATTAGCTCAGCGGATTAGCGGGTAATTAGAGCTAAAGTTAGCAGTGTCAGCGTGTTAACAAAGTTCCCGATTTTGAAATTTTGAACGCTCCGAAAACATCCAAACACCATCAAACTTTGCCGACCTCATCTCCAACATGTACTCTCCAACTTTCGTATTAGCCCGAGGATCGATGCAAAGCAAAACGCGGAGAACGCGGAGTGTCAAAGTGATGAACGTCCGCGAAAACCCTCACCTAGACCTGTAGGTTTTCCGGAAAAACAACACTACGATCCAACTCCGAAACGCTGGTTAATCTAACAAACACAAAACTCAAGTACAAACAAGTACTCCATCACAAAGCACGCAACTTACACTAAACCCTTTATAAACATAATTTAAAGTTTATTAATAAAACCATTATTTATATTGATATATCTCCAAGTGTTTTTAGAAAATTCCAACCATAAAATAGCAAAGAACCTTAGTCAACATTATTGCTAACCCTACATGGTCACACATAACAAACATGATATGCCACATGTATACACCATAATGGAAACATGAATTGCATATATGACCCAAAGCTTAATGGCTATGCATGATGATGACCATGATCATGGATTTATTAACTCAAAAGAAGAGGTATGATTAACAACCACCATACATACTTGAGATTGTTAGCAAGTCATCCTAAGGGGTTTGCGGCCTCTACCTTTAACAGTTTTAAGTCTCATTTGAACAAGCTTGACTCCACTTTTGTCACATTTTCCAAAGTGTCAACTTAAAACTCGTAACCATCCTCTGAATTATTTGGTTAGACTTAATCCACTGCTTAAACGGTGACTAACACCCGGGGTGTTACAGCTACTTTTATCACACTTCATGAAACTAAAGCATTGAAAGCCTGGTTAAAAAAATCTGATATTGTTAAATATTGTTGTAGGAAGGTCTGGAACAACTCTTAATTGCTAGAAATTCTTTTGATTCCTTATTTAAGGTGTATTTTTTATTGAACAAGCAATAAAAAAATGGACTTGAACGAACTGTTCCTTTTCAGATTCAAGCAATATTTTCTGAATCTTCCTTTTCATCTTAGGCACTGGTGGGTGAAGCTGCAGACAATCTTCAGGAGTACTTCAGAACAATGTACAAGAAGGTATGGTTGCTTCTATGTCAGTTGCAGGCTAATGTTGTCTAATAATTTATAATTATATTTTTTAGGGAAATAAAGTAGGGAAAACCCTTTTGGCATAATATATACTACCTTCGTGGCTGTCTCTAAAAGGATGTCCTTTTGGCTCTCATTCAGATGTAAAGCCAGTGGGTCAGATTCTGAGAAAAAGGTCTTAATGTGGCATAATAGAGGTGAACAATGAGCTAATGCTTCCTAAGGCAAAATTTTTGGGACTCCAGGTATTCTTGTTTTTTTTTTGCAATCACGGCTTTGTATGTGTTGCTCTTGGATTGAATATCAATTTCCCAAAAAATTATTTCAGATTACCTGGTCACTGCGGCATGCCTGTCTGTTTGTTACAATAAGCAAATTGGTATGGCCATGGTTTTCACCCATTCTTTTTTTTGTTTTATCTTATAATCCTGTCATTGTAGTATGATAATTTTATGGTCATATTTTTCCTATAGTGTTGTTGAGAGCACACGAGCCTTCATCTTGGCATTCAGATCCAGGAGTAGGATCATGCTACAATGCCAATATTTCAAATTATGCCAGTTCCATCACACCAGGTTTGATCCCTTCATGGTCGGTGTTTGCTCTTTTCATTTTGCAGCCAATAGCCTAATACACTAAAAGCATACTGTTTCCCACAATAATACCAGGGTATTTGAAAAGGCAATGCAGATTGTTGATTAATCACTTGTTGCGGATGGTCAACCACGGCGCGAACCCCTCTTTGCTCTCGAACCCACTGCTCCTCTGATCTCCGCTGCCCTGCCTCGTGCAAGGGAGCCTGGGTGTCATATGACCATTGGTGTTGGTAGATACGAGCGGCGAATGATCGGTTGATTGGTTGTTTGCCTGGTTGCAGGTGTGGGGAAGTCGTGGCTGCTGCTGCAGTTCACGCACAAGCGTTTCAACCCATGCACGACCTCAGCCCACTGTAATACATCTGATTGGTGAGATGCAATCTAAAAATTCAGATATATATGGAATACTCAATAATGAATCAGATAAGTTTCCAATCACCTCTTGTTTTGAATAATTTTGAGATGGCTACAAAGACAAAAATGAAATTTGACTGAATCTGCTCATGTTTGATGACTATGAAAAAATTATCATCCACATGCAGTAGTATCCAGCAGGTGCAACACTCACATTTACTACATGCCTTTCATTGAAGAGTGAAGACCAGTGGAGCTGCACCTTGCAGATTATCATCGTTTCTCTGCAGGTAATTTGTTTAATTCCCCCAAATATATTATAGGTAGGGGTGTGAATTGGTGCTCCTAAAGGTCTCCACCAAATTGAATTGTTAAGTTTTAACTCACATGGAGAAAATCAATTTTTTACCTGCAGCAAAGTTCCTGGGTTCATGATTTCTTTTTCACCTATACCTTCTATACAGGGTCTTTTTGTTTTTGTTTTAGCAGAAATACAGTTCCTTTTTGCGAGGAAAAAGAAAAAAGAAATATAGTTCTTGTGATATTACAATGCAGTCGGAAAGACTGAAACATTGAAGGCAGTTAGCACAAGTATTAATATTAAAGAAGGGTGCACTTGTGCTTATCTTTGGAAGTCCCTCATTCTCTAAAGTTTGCCCATGTTTTGATATGCATCATAATTTTTTTAGCTTTTTGATGTCATCTCGGAAGATTATATGATTGGATTTATATGCAGCAGTGATTATAGTGACTCTCTTAGGTGCGGTGATTTTATGATTTTTTTTCGTAGATGCCACCATAGCGTTATGTTTGTGACATTAATCCAAACATGCTAAGCGTTGGAAAGAAGCGTGCTGCAGAAAGAGGTCTCAAACATTAACTTTTTAATATATTTTGACATCTGAGCATGGGTTCTGTTGTTCAACACTTGACTCTTATTTTTAGGCTACAACAAGGAACATTCTCTCGGCTAGATACAAGGAAATGCAAAAAGCTCTAAGTTTTGAGGATGGATCTATGGATGGCTACACTGTTGCATTTGGGATCAGAAATGTGACACACATTGAGAAAGCTCTATCAGAAGCTTACAGGTTGGCTAATTCCTTTAGAAATTCCAAACAAAAACTATTAGTGCTCATGTCCATCAGTATGCTGTGGCGATTTCTTTCTATTTCTTTCCTATTTTGGATGTTTGCAAACTTTTATCCATTGTCGGCTAGATTATTTAGCATGTGCTTTTATATACAAGTTTGAAAATGATGGTGCTTGTTTCACTGCAGAAATTCAGAATGTACCATAATGCCCGTACTAAGGTGTTATAGCCAGGTGTGCTGTATATAAATGAGGGAAAGAAAAATCTTGATCTTGACTTGCTAGAAATTGGTAGTACTTGAACTGCAATACATTGCAATACTATAATAGTTTCATTGTAGTAGCATTTATATATGCTTATTGGTTCATGTGCTCATTGCTCATATGTGCATAGGGAGGGAGAGAAAAATCTTGAATTTCTAGAAATTTGCATCATTTATTATGTATTTTTCTTTCAAATTATCTCACTTTTTTTGTGCAGAATTATAGAAAGGAAAAGAAAGAACGACAGGAGAATTCGATCAAGTTAGCTGCAGCCTTGCATAATGTTGTCATGTTTCTAAGAGCACAAGAAAGATATTTAAGTAATGAGATCCCTGCAACACGATTTAGGCCCCATGATAAAATAAGTATCACATATCTAACATGAGATGACCTCTTATCATATTGTATCCTCAATTTTGTTTCACAAATTTAGCCAATTTGTTGCAAGAAAAAGTAGTTCTTGACATAATTTGTTTGCCTATTGATATTAATAGAGAGAAGGTTCTACAGTCGGAAATGGTATGGTGAAATGTTGGTTGAGCCTTTCAAACATGTCCCGAGTCACGTGAATTCGATCGTGTTTTGGGTTTTATCGTAGTGTTAGCACGGGCCATTATAAATAGTTTGGTTGTTTTCATGTGCATTCTTGAAATTAACCCGTAGCGTTAGCACGGGCACTATACTAGTTACTGCAAATGGACGCAAATCTTAACAGAACGACGGAAGCTGCGTCAATCACGGGAACACAAATTTGGAATGATAACAATTTGTAGCATGTGCAAGAGCCTTTCTTAAACACACTTTCTAAATTATTATTTATAGCATGTTCAAGAGTCTTTCTTAAGCACTCTGTAAATTATTTTTCGTAGAGTCATTTGAAAAAAATCACTTTCTATTTTGGCTAGAGAATCAGTCGTGCTCTTTATTTTGGCTAGCGGAAAATATGAAATTTAGAATGGTTGTATTTGGCTAATTAAAGAAGCTATTCAAGGGTATTCTTTTACTCAAGGACCATCCTTGTAATTATGAGCTACGGACCTACATGTCAATTCTATGCTGGAGCGCCACGTCAACTAATGGAGTGATGAATGAGTGATGTGGCTATTTTGGACTGAGATGGTATACAATATACTTAAAATAATTTAGGGAACATAAATATGTATAATTTTATAGTTTGGGGACCTAAATGAAAATCAAATGATAGTTTAAGGACCGTCAGCGTAATTTACTCTATTACTTTTTATATGTGCTGCGATGTGAAAACACAATTGGCCACCCTTTCCTCCTCATCAAACACATAGTACTTCGTCTATGCGTACATGTACCAGCAAAATGAGTTATGCTCTGATGTACTGTAGCTGTTCATTTGGATTTTGGATGCTGTCTAGCGTCCTTATACCATCAGACTTCCAGCATGCGTATACAGGCTACAGATATTAAATCGTCGTTGGATTTTGATTGTATGAAACTTACTGTGTAGTGTGTACCCTACTGATGGTGTTAATTTAAAATAAAAAAAACTAAAGCCATAATCAATCTAGACTAGATTCTGTACACAACTTTTGTTTTAGGAAAAAAAACATGAAGTGAAATGGGCCTGATAGTAATTTTGCGAAGCCCCTTCTTTATAACGGCAAATAGCCAAGGCCAGCAGGCCCAGCAAGGAACGGGTATACGACTGGGTCGCTTTGACTTGCGTAGGACACTCCCGACTCCTACCCCTCCTGGGGCTTCCGCAACCGCCGCGTCGTGCCGTCGTTCGCAGCCCTGCTGCCCAAGCCTCCGGAGGTTCTAGTGGAGCCGGCTCACTCTCGCGGCACCGCCGCGGCCTCCAGCCGTTTATGGACGGCGAAGAGGCGCCCCTGGGCGCGCTCAACCTGGCCGAATACGCCCCCGCCGGCGCCCGCACCGTCGACTGCTACAGGCGCATCCGCAAGATCGGCGAGGGCACCTACGGGTAAGCGAGCTGAACCGAAATCCCCTCGGCGGCACGCTCGCTGGCCGGGCTAGAATTTCCCTTGCATTTTGGTCTGTTCCGCCTGAATCGTTCGCCGCGCGCTGCAATTGCAGTAGATGTTGAGTGGCCGTGGGATCGTACAGGCCGGCGGCGGAGTGATGATGATCCGTTTGGTCCGTGGTTGCACGATTCATGGCGTACTTGGAGGCAATTGTCGGCGGAGACTTTTTATAGGTCATCGCTTGTTGGTGGAACAACTGTGCCTTTGTTGTTTCGTCCTAGATGCCATCAGTAATTGGGCATCATTAAAGCTTTACTCATTTAGTTATAGTTGCTTAGGGTTCCTTCGGTAGTGTTGGAGAATATAGGTAGGTATTTCTGTCAGAATGCCTGAATTGTTAGGCAGGCGTATACATTAAGTTCTGTTGTATAGCAACCATGGAAACTTTATCTATGTATATAATGCAGCTAGGTAATGTCCCTTTATTTTAATCTGATGAAAGGGGGGAAATCCCATAACATCTGGCACTAACCTGATTATATGCATTTTACCAGGGATTTCATTTATTTATGCTTACAACTTTGCTCTGTTGCATCAGCTTTCATCTTTTTGGACATCCTGAGTCCTGACAGTGCCGTTCGTCCTAGATGCCATCAGTTATTGGGCATCATTAAAGCTATAATCATTTAGTTAGTTGCTTAGGGTTCCTTTGGTAGTGTTGGACAATATAGGTAGGTAGGTAGCAACAACAACAACAACATAGCCTTTTGTCCCAAGCAAGTTGGGGTAGGCTAGAGATGAAACCCAAAAGAGACGATAAACAGGGAGACACATAAAGGGACATAAATGGCACAAGACAGAAAGAGGTCACGGTTCAGGCACGTTGATTGCCAGTCTCCAAGCGCTCCTGTCCATAACTAAATCCTTAGAGATATTCCACTCCTTAAGGTCTCTCTTAACGGACTCGTTCCAAGTTAGTTTAGGTCGACCTCTACCGCTCTTTACATTATCGGCCCGCTTTAGAACCCCACTACGCACCGGCGCCTCAGGAGGCCTCCGTTGAACATGTCCAAACCATCTCAACCGATGTTGAATCAATTTCTCCTCAATTGGTGCCACCCCAACCCTATCCCGAATATCGTCGTTCCGGACTCTATCCCTCCTTGTGTGCCCACAACACCAACGCAACATACGCATCTCTGCTACACTCAATCACAAGAGATAGGTAGGTAGGTAGGTTTATCTTTTTTTCTTTTTTGCGACTTGGTGATTTCATTCATAGATCAATCAGGGTTACAATCTGAAGTTACCAGGTGATCTACACAGGTTGGGGCTAACTGCCACTCACCCAGCCTTATCACCTGAAACTTGCTTAGCTAGTACATGAGCTACTCGTTTACAAGATCGACTTGTAAACATTACAGAAAAATCAACAAAGGAAGAGCTAATTTCCCGAGTTTCCCTGATGATTCACGCAATCGGTGAATGTTTATTGGCGCCCTCCTTCCATAGCTTCACTAATTCTTGACTGTCAGTCTCCAGAATAAGTCGTTGCACCCCCTTATCCCGAGCTAGAACAGCACCATCCCGGCAAGCCAAAGCTTCCAGGGTCAATGCATCAAGGCCATGGGGGTACCACCTTGCCTGTCCACCAACAAAGAGACCTGAGTCGTTTCGGAGAGCTACCCCGGACGCACCTTGCCCTTGGTCCGGATAAAAAGCACCATCAGTATTGCATTTGAACCAACCGGGCGGCAGCGCACGCCATTGCTGCACACTGTCAGTAGGTTTGTCAGAATGCCTGAATTGTTAGGCATGCATATACATTAAGTTCTGAAGTATAGCAATCATGAAACCTTTATCTATGTATATACTGCGGCTAGGTAATGTCCTTTTATTTTAATCTGATGAAAGGGAGAAAATCCCATAACATCTGGTACTAACCTGATTATATTCATTTTACCAGGAATTTCACATATTTATGCTTACAACTTTGCTCAGTTGCGTCAGCTTTTTATCTTTTTGGACACCCTGGGTCCTAATAGTGCCGTTTTCTCTAGTACGATTTTCCCATGATAGCTTTTATCTTTAGAAAGCATATTTCTGGAATTCATATCTCGACATGTTGGAGCACATTATGTCAGCAAAAGATTTTCACCAAGTAGATAATCTGATAATCAAGATGCCAATGCTTTTATAGAAGATAGGTTATGATGAAGAGTTGGGAGACACTAGAGCCCTATCTTAGATCTAGCTTTCATGCAACTCCATGTGGATAGCTCAGAATAGGATTTTGTGTGTATAGAAAAATGATGTTTTATGTCAGTTCATGTTAAGGATCAGGCACCGGTATGTTCTTATGTTTTCGATTCTCCCCCTTCACTTGGCCATTCGTTTGCTTTTTACTGGAACTAGAGTGAAATCCAGAGCTTGCTCCCTTTGGCCAAAAGAAAGAAAATTTTCACTTTTAAAAGTGTATATCATTGTTTATCCTATAATTTATATAGCCTTGAACCTCTTTATTCTGGAAATATAATTTAAGCATATGCGCTGAAAATGTAAGGTTTTGCAAGATATTTTGCTTTCAGTTGGTAACTTAGTGTTTGAATCTTGCGTTTTTCTTTTCTTTCTGTTTTGACTATTGTAAAATACTCCCTCTGAGAGGGTCTGATACTCCGATTGTATTCAGTGGAACGTAAATAAAATAGTGCCTACCTTTTATTCTGTATCTAAAATGGTTAATAGGGGCAAGTACTTCCATTGCTAATTTGATTATGTACTGTGCAACACGCTAGGTGTATGAAGATGCAAAAGATCAAACCTCTTGAGAAAAATTGTGACATTCTTGTAGAATCAATAGAGCCATTTATAGTCTTTCTCACTGAATAATTTATAGTCCTTTCTGAACCCCTACTTTTACTGAATCAGGTGGACTATAATGGTCTTCCATTATGTCTTAAGATCTTTGAAATAACCTGCTAAACAAGGCTCTTTGAAATAACAATGGTTAAATTTTCAGTCTTGATGTTCTTTCTTGTCCTTAGGATTATTTCATGATAAGAAAATGGAATAAAGGAGATCTCCTGCCATATTTTCATTAGTTTTATTTCCTTGCCATCTACATTGATCTGCCAGGGCATTTTACTACTACATGAATATCTATGGTCTATCTAACCGCCTAATTTGTCAATGTCGTGTCTTTTCCTACAAATCTCAGCGAGGTATTTGAAGCTGTGGATATTATTACTGGGGAAAGAGCAGCACTTAAGAAAATAAAACTGGATGATGGCAAAGAAGGGGTAAGCTTTATGATCTCAACAAAGTTAATAATACTCAAGCACATTGTTTTGTGCGTGTTTTAGACCCCTCTGAACTGTTCAGTACCTCTGTAGTTTCCACGCCAAATCTTGCGTGAGATTAAACTATTAAAAAAGCTGGATCATGAGAACATCATCAGATTGAAAGAGATTGTAGTATCTCCTGGTAACAAATGTTCATCTAGTCATTTCTAGAAATATAATAGAGTGCATTAGTACAATGACATTGCATAACCATTTATTTAAATTTTTTCTCAGGTTCTGCACATGGAACAGGCGGATCAGGTATAGTATCGCTCAGTTCTCTTTTGTTTGATTGCTTATATTCTTCAGTAATGTAGCTCATGCTGATGGATTTAATATTTTCCCTGTTAATTGATTTTTACCTGCATTTAATTTTATCCTGTGGACTGTGCAGATGATCACATCTATAGGGGAGACATATACATGGTGTTTGAATACATGGACCATGATTTGAAGAAAGTATTGCACCATAGTGCCCCATCCCAAGTCAAGGTACTCAAGTGTACTCCTTCCATCCATAAATCTTGGGCACATTTCTCTTCACATTTTTTCTAGCAATCTAAGGCATGGTTTTCTTCCCTATGCATGTTTTTTGTTGATTTTTGTCAGTAGTGCCTCTGTTAACTCTAAGTTTGCTGCATGTCATTAGCAATGTTGGTTGCTGTGTTAGCCACTAGTAATCACATATGAATGTATGATGCTGCTTCATGGTCCATTTCCAGGGGTGGAGCCAGTATTTGGGCATCACGAGGGTCATATCATATCACATATGCTTATACTGATTTTGGCTAGAACATAGATAACAAGGAAATGAGCGCATGTTTTTCACTTTTGCAATACAAAGAAAGTTATCTTTCCTAAATAGCCCAAAACATAGCAGAACATAACAAGATAGCATATGTCACATTAGGATCTTCAGCAGCATGGGAGCTTGAAACAGTTAATTCAGTAGCTTGATCATGTCACATTATGATTTTCAGCAGAATGGGGGCTTGAAACAACTGGCTTATAAGGCTACAAACAGTCTTCAACCTCCTGTTCATCTTGGCTAAACAATGAATCAAGTGATCAACTAAAGATAATAAAAGGAATTCTAAATTAAAGAGAAAAAAGGGATATATATATATATATATATATATATATATATATATATATATATATATATATATATATATATATATGGGTGAGTTTTCTATACTCCCGGGAGTAGTTACTCCCATCTTCAAAAAACCACATTGTGTATGGATGCATACTCATTTATCACCTTGAGTATGTTTATATACTTATTTTAAGATACTCTAAATCTTACTACGTAAAAAAAATTTAGCAGAGCCCATACTTTTTAATATATTACTAAAATGTCACTACTGTAGTATATAAAATAAGTATAACCATATACTCTACGTATACTTGCATACTTGACATACATACTACCATAGATGGTCTAGTATGATCATATACTTCGTGCACATATACTTCGTTAGGTCATATATACTCTAAATCTAGAGATATAAACATGGGAGTAACTACTCCCTGGGAGTAGGAAATAATTTCCCTATATATATATATATATATATATATATATATATATATATATATATATATATATATATATAACATGTTGCAATTGGAAACTAAATTCATATGAAGGGAGTATGAAGCATACCTTCTGGAGTACTCCTACATGAATTCACAGCCCTAGTGCTGCATTCCACTGCACACGCTGCCCTGACGAGTGGAGCGTAGGCACGTGAGCAGGGGTGAGTCGAAGAAAGGAGAGGAAGTTGAAGCGTTGCAGTCAAACGAAGTGGTGTGGAACAGCACAAATAGTTCTGCCTGGCTTGGTTGGGCTTATTCTCAATCCTCCATGGATGCGCCACAAATGTCAAGAAAACAGTAATAACATTATTGGAAACAAAGATTGATGTACATATTGGCGACTTAGATTTCATCCCTAGTATCCATGGACAAGGGTGAAAAACAAGAAGCAACCCATTGGCTTTGGTGAGATGTCATCCCAGACTCCATGGAATCTGAGATGACTAAGATGAAGCCCTGATGAGTGATGGCGAGGTCGTCCCTGATTGCATGGACGGTGGTGAAGGCTGCAAAGCTCATGGGCTTGTGCTGATGCACCAGTACCAGTGACCTCCTATATTTGGTATTTTGTTCTCATCCATGCATAAGTGGCAGGAATCTGATTTCTCATCCAAAACGGCATTGTGCGGCCTCTAATTTTCCATTCAAATTTTCATTATGTGCCAGTTGGGATCAAATTTTCAGAAAAAAAAAACTGTTGGGGTAGGGCATAGCCTAGCTTGAGTTACCAGATCCCTTGCAGATGCCTTGACGTATTGTTATGTGCCTGTGCACTAAACATGCATGCAAGTGCCGATAAATTTATTAGGCGGTGGCATGCCATGAAATAATGCGTTTTACTTAAGGACTTGACTTGGAGAAATAAGTCATTTTGAGTGAATCTTTGATTTAGGCGCTTAAGAGAAACAGACCAAGAATTACTGAAAAAATTATGAATTAACAGTGAGATATGGCATTAATCATTAGTGTGTTTCTTAAAATGACCAATTATTGATGCAAATTTTCATTTCTTCAGGTTTATATGGGGCAGCTGCTAAAAGGATTGCAGTACTGCCATGTCAACAATGTACTTCATCGGGATATCAAAGGTTTTCACTTTTTTAGTTTTAACTTGAAACTTTGCATCTCTGGTCATCTGTGCCTTCGACCCTTCTCTGACTATGTTTTGATCTCATATTTGCCTGTTTATTGAATTGTTTGTAGGGGCTAATCTTCTAATAACTGGTGGTAAGTTGTTAAAACTCGCAGATTTTGGCCTTGCAAGGCTGTTCACGAGAGATGGAACTTTAACAAATCATGTCATCACTTTATGGTACCGGTAAGTGGAATAGGGAAAATAACATCATAAAACATTTGTTTGGGCCAAAACCTTTTTACCCCTTATACTAACACCACTTTTTCCATGAATATGTGCTGATGTGGACATAATTACAAACTGTTCATAGACCCCCTGAGTTGCTTCTTGGTGCCACAAGTTATGCTGAACCTGTGGATATTTGGTCTGTTGGTTGCATATTTGCAGAATTTTTACTTAAGAAACCATTATTCCCTGGCAGAACCGAGGTATGACGCATACACTTCTCTCCTTTGTGCTCTTGCTCCTGGTGCTATTTTTCCTATAATAATTGAATTATTATTTACATGAAATTTGGTATTGTGAACATTGAACATGATGATTTTTGTGTTGTAAACGA
Organism: Saccharum hybrid cultivar R570; assembly: GCA_038087645.1. Classification (NCBI taxonomy): domain Eukaryota; kingdom Viridiplantae; phylum Streptophyta; class Magnoliopsida; order Poales; family Poaceae; genus Saccharum; species Saccharum hybrid cultivar. The sequence goes on along the minus strand of JAQSUU010000637.1, from coordinate 39,238,187 downwards.
GGAATATCACGCGGATTAGATTGATTGATTGCCAAATGCCAAGTAAAAGGATACATGTGTATATACCACAGGGTGTGCCAGAGCTAGAGGCTGCAGTAACCCTAGGTGCATGGGCCTTAGGCCTACCATGGCATAAACCTAACCAGCCCACTAACAGCCTGTCTAACAGGCATGATGCACAAATACATCAATTCGTGCATATTTATCTATTTTATTACTGTTATATGATCCTTGATCCCTGTCTGTCTTACTTTGTTCTATTATGCATTTTCTGTTACACTGATATTTTGTTAGATTTACATATCTATGCTGTATATTTTCCCACTATTGTAAGGGGTTTAGTGCATATTGTACAGAACCTTGTCTTTCCCTTTGGGGACTGTAATACAATGTGAGTTTGCATTTCTTAACATGGTAACAAAGCTAGGTTTAGGTTCGAGATCCATTCACATGGTAACAAATTTTGATGCTCGTACTTGAACCATTAAAGACACACTCATTCCTGTGCTTCTAAATCTCCCAGGCCACCAGGGTAATGAGTGAATTAAGCCCTTTTTTCATCTCCTTAGGCACATCCTTGTTTGCCTGGTACCACCAACTTGAAAATTTGCTAGTAGAAACCGGACTGATGGAGCTCAACCCAATCTCTGAAGAATAATAAACCCAGACCTGTCTAGCGAAGATGCAAGAGATCAACAAATGCTGGATGGACTCTCCTGCCTGATCACAAAGAGGACAGGATGGTGGATGAGGGAGTCCTGTTTTTGCTAGACGATCAACAGTCCAGCATCTATTGTTGATTGCAGGCCAAATGAAGAACTTGCAATGTTGAGGAGCCCAGCTCTTCCAAATTCTTTTCCATGGAGCAAAGCGAATGGAGCCAATAAAGTAAGCATTGTAGGTTGATTTGCTAGAATAAATACCAGACCTGGTGAGCTTCCATCGGTGCTGATCTTCAACCCCCTCTTGCAGCAACATATTATCAACCAAATCCCATAGCAAGAGGTACTCTCTCAGGACCAGGACAGAGTGTATCTTTAATATCTGAGACCCTAAGGCGGGTCTCCAAAGCCTGCGCAACCGTGTGCTGTTTTATGACTCTTAGGAATTGTTTTGAGAAGATTAGGTGCCAGCTGCCCAGCTCAGACACTGTATTTCCTCGCAGCCACCTATCGGACCAGAACAGGATGCTTTCCCCATTACCAACTACGGATTCCACCGCAACCTTGAAAAGAGCCTGAGCATTTTGAGGGATTTGAATAGGTAGAGAACTGTCTGCCTTGTCAAGCCAAAGCCACCTAATGCGGAGAGGCCATCCTAAATACTCCAGATCATGAATACCAAGCCCTCCATATTATATTGGCATTTTGACTCGATTCCAGGAAACCAGACAGTTTCCACCATTCGCTTTTTCTTGAACAAGTCAATTTTCTTTTGATTACTCAAGTCCATAGATGCATGTAGATGCATCTATTCATCTCTTATGACAAGATTATTTCCAACAAATAGCACATCTTTGAAAGAGGGATTTTATTTCTTTAGACCATCAGAGTTCAGTACTTTTTTTAAGACCACCTTTAAACAAATGTGGATGTTAGTAACTTAGTATTATGGTTTCATGTGTAATATTTTACTGTCAATTAGTATCTTGAACTTATTGAATTGATCTGTTGTATTTTTCTTACTTTTCCCGGTTTGTCCAGTGATTGCTGTTTGTGTTGGATATCCTAGTAATAAAACACGCTAATGGCTATTTTCATGTTTTCACTTATAGTCAGCTCCTATAACTCTTTACTCATGAGCATGGCAACACATGTCTTTGCAATATTTCCTCGAATATGGATGAGTAGTTTCAGATTATTGACATCATTCAACTTATCTTATTTTGTTATGTTTATGCTTGAAACCTTGACAGAAGCTTGTGTTTTGTTTTAGCAAGAGCAGTTATCAAAAATATTTGAACTGTGTGGATCTCCAAACGAGGAAAACTGGCCAGGTGTTTCCAAGCTACCATTGTATAAGACTATGACTATCCGTCCTGCGACTCCTACTAAACGAAGCCTGAGAGATATGTTGCAAAAGTAATCCACTGACTATATTTCTTACATGTAGGTATTTAGTGTGGTTACTAATTTTTTTTATGTTTGAATTTAATATGTCAAAAAATTCTTTTCAGCTTTGACTGTCATGCTGTTGAATTAATTGAACGAATGTTGATCCTTAATCCTTCACAGGTATGTTGCTCTTATGTTTCACACGTCTATCTTTCAACATTTGCTTTGTTATCTGAGATTTGATATGAGGCATGCTGACTAATGCAAACTCCATATCAGCATATTCATGACTAGTGTTTTTTTAGGTGGGTCAATGGACCTGCTATACGCATCTCAACTAATTTGAAAAATGTTGGAAATGGTCTAATAATCGGTGTCTGTCTTTGTTTGCAGAGGATTTCTGCACGAGATGCTCTTGGTGCGGCATACTTCATCAACTAAACTCATATGGGGGGAAAGAAGTATAGATCCGCTGTTCTCTGCGACTAAGTTTTGTTTTCCTTGTCAGAATGGGTCTGGGGATCTCATTGGTGTAAGTACTACCTGAAGACTGGAGTTTTGTTTCTCCTGCTGACATTGGATTAGGACTAGCAAGCAGTTTAACTTTGTCTGTTCTAGCTTTAAATATAATATATGTATATATAGATGTATTGTACATTATTACTCATGGCAAACTATATTTGATTATTAATTAATAAGAAGTAGTAATTCTTGGTGTATTTTCATGACAGTGTTTCATATCTGCCTCCAAACTATTTAACGTAATGCAAATCAGTCCCAGCATGCTAGTTGCTTCAACAGCTGAGGCATAAATGGAGAATCAATTGATCATATGTGATTTCTGCACAATGCCACTGTTAGTAATAAAGTAAACATGAACAGTTAGCATTCATATTGTTGGCCTCAGTCTCTTGTATGCTTAGCATACAATGAATAGCTATGATCTATACATGTATATCTGCAGTAAGGCTGTCTGAAAGCACACGACATATTTTTACCCTCCCATTTGGTTAACAAAAATTGTTTCTAACTACCCTCTGCTTTATACTATGTACATTTACATATTGTGAAGAGGATCAGTTTGCTTCTATGCAAAATTTGTGATTTTTTTATCTGTATCTTCTAGTACTAAAGAAATCAGGAGTACTTCTATTTTCCATCAGAAGTACTCCTTGTGGAAATCAAAGCGGGTTCCCGTTTTGTGGCTCATGTCAAGCGACAGTTTCTTCAGTTCTTTGGCAAGTGTAGGTCTCCCACAGTAAAATACCCCTGCATGCATAATAAACTCTCATGATCAGAATGACGAACACTTGATCGATGCTCAATAGTTTTTTTTTATGCCTTTCAGTATGCTGAGAAAAGAAAATGAATACATGGGGGGCAAAATATTACCAACTGTAGAATTTGGGTGCTTGGACGCTATTCTTGTAAATACTTTTTTCCAGTTAGGTCTTGCAAAATGTGTCCTGACCTGAAACATGAGCACAATTATAATATGAAAAAGCAATCATGTTCATCAACATTCCCCGGATTATTTATTCAGCGAATTCATGATACTCTGTTTACTGAACCAAATTGTATTTACCCTTGTTCCTGACACTATGTCTACGCCATGCTTGGCGTGGTTCAGTGCCTGCACCATCGACAGCAGGGTCGTCCTTGCATCTCGCTCCTCATACACGCTTGTCAGATAGTTGTGCAGCTCAATGACACCCTGGTTAAACCATCAGGAAGGCAGGAACCCCATCGTCATGGGTACATTAACAACATCTCCAAGGAAAACAGCACACGGAAAGGCAGAGGCATCACCTTCTTGTCCATTTCAGCGACCTCATTCATCACCCCCTTGAACCACTCGAATGATCCAGGCTCCCTTGTGACCCAGTAGAAGTGTGCGCAGCTTGTTCGGTATGCCCGCCTCTTGTTGCTGCTGCTCGCCGTTGACGCGCTCAAGCTGTTGGCGCTGTCCTCGGACCGGCTGGTCTCCATCGCCAGGTCCTGAAAGGTTCAGACAAAGTGACCGTCAGTTTCGAGCAAGCAAGAACTGAGTCAGCTGAAGAATGCATGCTACAAATGCGACGATACCATCAGCTCATCAGCCAGCTTGATGTTGTTCAGAAGATCTCTCAGGATGCTGATGAAAGGCGTTGCGCCGATCCCAAGGCCGACAAGGAGCAGCACGTCGTAGTTCCTGAAGTCCTGCGCTGGGGCGCCGTAGGGGCCGTCGACCAGCAACCTTGGCGGACTGCATCAGAGCCCAGAGGAGGCAAGGCGTTGCTCAGATTCATATTGATCAGGCAGACAAACAGGGGAGCAGGAGCAGACATGGCGTGGAGAATGCATGCATGAAAGAACCTCTTGTGCTCCACCGCGCCTAGCTCCCCGAAGGCAGCCCTTCTGGGCACGCATGGCGTGAAGTAGTTCTCAACGAAGATGCGTTTGAGTTCCTGTGTCCAGTCACCCCTGGTCTGGATGTGGACGCTGATGTAGTCGTCTCCAGGAGCTGAAGTGATGGAGAAAGGATGCCTGCCAGCCATGCGAAGAAGCATCAGAGATGAGTGTAACAAAAAGGAGCAAGGGTGATCGAACAAGTAGATAGACAAATGAAGAGTCAGGCATACCACTCAAATGGGGAGATTGTTGGACACTGGAGGAATATGTACTGCCCACTTCTGTAGCGGAATCCGTAGGGTTTCGACATGGTTATGGTCAAGACGTTCCCCGGTAGAAGGCACACCTGAGTGAACCAGATTGCAGTAAGAACATACACTTTCCATCTCTTCCTACTTCCAACCGTCAGGTATTTGTACCTCCCTCCTTTTAAAAAAAATATATATATGTTTCTTATGACAAGCTAATTCGTTCATTTTTAAACTAATTGGCTTATCCTAAACATCATATATTTTCTCTCTTTTTTTAAGGAAAAAAAGCAGCAGTAGAAAACCCCAAGCCGTTTTCTTTGTTTAGATCATTCTTTTTGTGAGCATCTAGTTTGGTCTTGAAATTGTAAGACTACTGACATGAAGTGACCTACTAGCTAAGTGACGGGCAGTTGTTATAAATGAGACAAGTGTTTAATTAAGCCTACATGACCCTATTACATATCCTAGTGCCAACATGACCTAGCACCATATCCTCATCATACTGGCCACATGCCAGAATCCTTTATGCCCGTTCTCCCAACGGCAACGATGGTTTCGACAATTTGCAAGAGCAAGAGTGCAAGACACAATTGACCAAGCCACGCCCGTTTGTCTTTTCGACCAACTGACGATGATGATATATAATGTGATAGTTTGTTGTCACTTGTCAGCGAGGCTGCCGACTGATGCTTGTCATCCAGCTTATGAGACAGATATATGCACGGGCAAGAGGCTAGGCTATGATATGTATGCCTGGGTGATACCTGCTGTCGAAACTTCAGATAATGAGATGTTTAGATGTGGTCTAAGGATGTTAAGTTACCTTGAGAATCTTGACTGCGTAAGCCTTGGATCGGAAGGCCCGTAGCGTCCGTTCCCCGACGTAGAGCACCAGTGGCACAGAAATGTACATCCATGTCTGCATCACCGAAGAGATCACACTGTCAGCATCAAGTTTTTCTCGTACTGTTTCTGTTTCTGTTCCATTAAAGAAAGAATGAAGCGGTTGGGTGCAGTGCAGATAACTCAAAAACACTTGGCAGAATGTCTCAACGTAGCATCAGAATTATCTGATTCTCGTCGACATGCCAAGTGAAGACCATCTTACTTAAATTGCATGCAGATAGAAACATGGCTAAAAAAAAAAAGGTTTCAGCAGGAAGCGGTGTTTACAGTACTAACGTTTTATATTCTACTACTAGTACAACATTTTCTGCAGGTTCCAAGTTAAATACAAATTAATCTGAACTGGACCAATACATTATACATATCCAACCACTGTCATGTTTGGCAGCTGTCAGATTCCCTTGTGTTTGATCTGTTTCTTGCAATGGGCTGAAAAATGGCAGTTGTAGAGTGGTGAGTGCAAAAGTATGTATTCTTGCAGATTTCGGTTCCATGGAACAATTTTTCGAGCTAATTGCTAGATGCCACATCCGTGACACCTGTACATGTGGCAATAGACGAAAAACAAATCAGGATTCATCAGAAATTTGCAAAGGACCTGAAACAGGTGTTTACAAAATAGAGGCTGCTGCTCTCCAACAGTGGTCCTGAAAAGGAGGTTTATTTATCACAAGCGGATTAGGCTTGGCGCTAACAGGGTCCCAAACTCCCAAGGGGCCAAGGGGCCAAGGGGTGCCGTGTGTCTTGTGAGCCTGTCCCTGTGGTGATGTGGAGGATTCGATCCCCATCCGGCCAGTCGCTGAGACGTGTACGCATGAAACGACATGGCAACGCTCTCGCTGAGGGCTGGGACTGGGACCTGGGACTGATCCAGAGCTGGCTGCTGGCGACATGGATCTTTTCCTGTCATTCATGGGAGAGCGTTCGTACGGTACGGGTGCAGGCGGCCATGACTACGAACACGAGATAGCTTACGGCTAAAGCCTTTATTTAAGCTGCCCGTGTCCACTGATGCGAACGTGCTTGATTGACAGGTACGCTTTGTTAATGCTATGCAGATACGCTTGGGGCTCCGTCTTGTCTTGACCTCAACGGACCACCAACCAGCACTGCCTGATGATGCCTGTGACCTGACCTGACCCCTCCCAACATGCACGAGCCATTGATCGAGCATGGCTACTAGCGATCCAAACATGTTTGCCTCCTTATTTCGGCAAGAGTGTTGGCTTCTAGAATGCGTGCATGCGTGCGTGGCTGCAATAATCCAGGACACCTATGATTGACTAAAGTTTTGGCCATCTATGCATTTAGAATTTTAGATCCATCGTCAAACACTTACGGCCAAAATTTGGCATGACAGATTACAGAGCAAACCAAACAAAATAAAGGCCCGATTAATACTACAAGAAAACCTCTCGAGCCAAGCCTGCAAAGCTTATCAAACTGTCCCTCCCTCCCGTATATGTGGGCCCGGAGCACATTGATGCACATGTCACCCTCCTCTCTAGCTAGGTCTAGGGAAGAAAACAGCGCAACGCAAGGTGGGTGCCCTACCTCAATTTCTTCATCTCCTATTAATGTCCCTGACCTGACCCTACGTAGTACGTACGCCATTAGTGTACAAATGAGCATGCTTGCATATATGCATGCATGCCTGCCTTTGGACAGTACGCGTACGCCGCCTACGATCTTTCTGAACTCTGGCTTAGTTCGACCACCAGCACCTTAGCTTCATTCAGCTACATTTTATATTTCCTTGTCCGTGGTGCCCAGTGCCCATCAAGTCATCAACATAATAACAGCCGCGAAGGCGACGGATGGAAACGGATCAAAGCGAAAGAATCGCAGCGACAGCAGAACGTGCTATATATATATCTATACACACACACACACACACACACACGGTATATGTGCAGCAAGCCAGAATATTAAACACACTGATGAAACCACCTGCTAGCTGCTGCTCATGTATTAGGATTAGGAGTAGTGATTGATTGATATAGTTACGTACCGTCCTCTGATACCACTTGTCGACGAGGAACATGAACCAGCCGTGGACGAGCAGCAGGAGGTAGACGACGATGAGCAGGTGGTGCGAGTACCAGAAGGCGTTGAAGCCGGCGAGGTGGGCGAGCGGCCACCACCGGCGGCCGCCCCTGGTGGCCGCCGCCTTGTCGGCGCGGTCCGCCTCCCGCTTCCGGAACGGGCGCGTGGCCAGGGTGAAGGAGACGGCCATGAGCGTGACCATGACGATCCCCGTGACGCCTTCGGCGCCGGCGAGGAGCGCCCGGTAGCTGGGCTTGTCCCGCCCGAAGAAGCGCGCCACCAGCCGGTACTCCTCGGGCCCCGACGCGATCAGCCGCGGGAAGTCGCACGCCAGGTGGTTCCCCGCGTGCAGGCAGATGCCCACCGCGATCGCCAAGGCGATGATCTGCGCCATGACATTGCATTGCATGCATGCCATCATATATATGCATATATGGGTAATTCATTTTGATTGATTCATTCATCATCACAGTTGATTAACAGCACACTAAAACCATCTTAATACAACTTTTGAATTAAAAAAATCTTAATACACCTTTTAAACAAACATCATGAAGTAATTATGGCCAGGTGGTGGTGACAGCACACCTTAAATATTAATACTTGATAAGGCATTGCACTAGCTTAGGTACTTGCATCAAGAAAGCAGCAAGCAAGCAAAGGCGTTACCAAGTGTCAAACGCGAAATAAATCGTTGGGACCCGGGGTATCTGATTCTCTATGCTTTCTGACTTTCTGTCTAATCATCGCATTAGGTTCATGTGTCGCAGACTTTCGCCCTTGTTTAGTTCTCAAAATATTTTGTAAAATGTAACGGTAGCACTACTGTAGTACTTTCGTTGTTATTTGGCAATTATTGTCCGATCATGAACTAATTAGGCTTAAAAGATTCGTCTCGTGATTTACAACTAAACTGTGTAATTAGTTTTATTTTTATCTATATTTAATGCTTCGTGCATATGTCAAAGATTCGATGTGACGGGAATCTAAAATATTTTGCAAAATATTTTGAGAACTAAACGGGGGTCAAAACTGGATCGAAATAAGGCGAATGCACGTGCTGAATTTTTATAATATTGAAAACAAAATCTGCCTATTCTTGGCATGATTGGAGCATTCACCCGACCAGATCATAAAAGTTTTCCTGTTTGCACGATCAAGCAAGACATGGATCAATGCTTTTCAACACGTTTCGCTAAGGCCCTGTTTAGTTCCCTAAATTTTTTCCTAAATTTCACTACGTAAAAAGAAGATTCCCATCACATCAAAATGTTGACACATGTATGGAGTACTAAATATAGATAAAATCAAAAACTAATTGCACAGTTTTGTTGTACTTTGCGAGACGAACGTTTTGAACCTAATTAGTCAATGTTTGGACAGTTTTTACCAAATACAAACGAAATGCTACAGCATGCTACAGTGTCCTGCAGTAATTCGGCCGGCGCCAACTCGGCCAAACTAAACAAGGCTAAGGGCCTGTTTAGCTGCAAATTTTTTTGCAAAATGACACTGTAGCAAATTTCGTTGTTATTTGGCAATTAGTGTCCAATCATGATCTAATTAGACTTAAAAGATTCATCTCGTCCATTTCGTCTAAACTGCGTAATTAGTTTTATTTTTATCTATATTTAATGCTTCATGCATGTGTCAAAGATTCAATGTCCAAATTTTTTAGAACTAAACAGGGCCTAGGATCAAAACTCTGAAGAGGGGTGCGCATGGCCCCCACCTGCCAGCGGAAAACCTGTCGGTCCAGTGACTTCCAACCTCGTGGCAGAGTATCCGGACCAGAAAACTTGACCAGGAGTCCCGGACAAGACTGCCGGGGCCGCGCGCGCGGAGACACGCGGATCTTCTGTGCCGTCATGTTCGTAGGCCTCTCAGCAAACCAACCGCTAATCTGACTTCTGATTGGACCGCGCGGCAGGAGGGGGATGGAAAAAGGGCCCACCGCGACCGCCAAGTACGCGACGGCCCGAAAGGCCAAAAAGCCATGCGGCAAAGCCGCACGAGGTCCAAGCCCGCGTGGCCCCACGCGGCAGCGGCCCAATGATTGACGGCGCGACGCAAAACACGACGGACGCCGGCGCCTGGCCACCGACGGCGACCGACCACCCTCCGGCAGTCGCCGCTGTAAGTAGTAGTAGTACAGGACTTCGAACTTAGTGTGTGTTAATATTTTCTCTTCCACCCATCACATCCAATCTTTGAACGCATACATGAAGCATTAAATATAGGTAAAAAAATAACTAATTGTATAGTTTGTCTGTAAATGTCGAGACGAATCTTTTGAGCCTAGTTAGTCCATAGTTGGACAAATTTTACCAAATAATAACGAAAAGTGCTAGGTAAAAAAATAACTAATTGCATACTTTGTCTGTAAATGTCGAGACGAATCTTTTGAGCCTAGTTAGTCCATGGTTGGACAAATTTTACCAAATAATAACGAAAAGTGCTACAGTAACTTTTCACCCACTTTTCACCAACCGAACAAACCTTAGGCCCTGTTTAGTTGCCATGCAAACCCAAAATATTTCCTCTTCCACCTATCACATCGAATCTTTAAACGCATGCATGGAGCATTAAATGTAGGTAAAAAAATAACTAATTGCATAGATTATCTGTAAAGTTCGAGACAAATCTTTTGAGTCTAATTAATCCATAGTTGAACAAATTTTACCAAATAACAACGAAAAGTGCTAAAGTAACTTTTCACCTAAACTTTCTCAAGTAAACACAGCCTTAAGGCTTGTTTAGATGGCAAACTTTGGAGGCAAAGTTTGTATAGTAAGTGTCCCGTTACACTGTAGCAATTTTGTTTTTATTTGGTAATAATTGTTCAAATATTGATTAATTAGACTTAAAATATTCGTCTCGCAAAGTACAACAAAACTGTGTAATTAGTTTTTGATTTCATCTATATTTAGTACTCCATATATGTGCCGGTATTTTGATGTGACGGGGAATAGGAATTCTGCATAGTAAATTTGGGAGGCAAACTTTGGAATCTAAACAAGGCCTTACTGTATTATTACTATGGGGTGTGGCCCCCGCATGCCAGGAGATCTTTGTACCTTGTGGAAGGCGATGCTGTCGTCGAAGGGGACGAAGAAGCGCGCCCAGGTGGAGCGGAGCCACGTCAGCGTGTTGCGGCACACCGGGAGGAGCACGAGCGCCATGTTGAGCTTGAGCGTCTCGGCCGCGCCCTTGGCCGTCGGGAGGCAGTACCCCATCACCCGGAACGCCGCCGACCGCCGGTACTGCACGAACCGCCACGCGAACAGCGACGCCATGGCCGCGACCCACAGCGCCACCACCCACGCGCGCCGCCAGCTCTCCGCCGCCGCCACGCGCGCCCGAGCCGCCGCGCGACGCGGGCTCCACCGCCGCCGCAGCTGCCGCTGCCACGACGGCTGCGGCTGCTGCTGCCCTCCCACGCCCGCACCCGCGCCGGCGCTGAGGCCCTGGCTCCACTGCGCCGCGCTGCCGCTGCTCATCGGCCGGCTGTAGGTCATGTACGCGTCGCGCTGCAGGAGCAGCGCCTCCAGCTGCCACAGCTGCGTGCGTACGTGGCCAGGCCAGCCAGTCAACACTCAACAGAAGTACACTAGGTATTGACACGTAGCTGTGGTGTATTTGTACGCATGTATCCATACCTCTATGTATCCGAGATTCTCCGGATCGAGCTCCTCCATGATCAGGGACGCGTACTCCTCAGCCTGCTCCTTGAGCTTCGACAGCTTGTTCGCCGACGCGCTCAGAACGATCAGCTGGGAAAAAAAATGAAAACTTTCAGTTAGGCTGATCACACGCTGGAGGTCAAGCCTAAATTACCTACCCGCACAGTGAAACTCCATGCATAACTAACCCGATTGAGGTGATAGTTACAGCAATAAAGTGTTACCGAGACATGTTACTTTCAATCACTCCTGTGTATTACTAATTCGGTAACTCAGTTGAGTAATAATTGATCAAGTGGGCTTCGCTCAGCTTGATTTGATTACCTCTTGCACTTCTTCCCTCGTGATCCTACCGTCCACGTTGGTGTCCACCCTGAATTCAAATGGATTTGTTTCAGGCCAAGAACACAGGCAAAAGGAGCACAACACCAGTCGCAACACAAAAAACAGAGGAAGAAATCAGTGCGCACATGTCGAAGAAGATTTGGAGGCGCGCGTCGAAGCTCTGGTCGGAGATTTGCAGCCAGAACTCGTAGAGCTCGTCCTTGCTGATCCGCTCCAGGTTCTGGCGCCGCCGCCGCGCCAGCGCGTCGAAGATGCCCACCGCGAACTCCTTGGAGTCCACCATCCCTGCAACGCCAATGCCGTCAGCCCGTCATGGTGAGGGCGAGCGTGTGATGATCGCGTCGCCTTCATGGCTAGTTTGGACGGACGAACGAACGAACGTGCGTACCGATGCAGTCGCCGAAGTCGTCACGGGCGAGGAGGCCGTCGGTGGCGAGCGCGTTGAAGCGCTCCTCCACGGCGCGCCAGAGCGCGGCGCCGCCGTCGGCGTCGGTGGTGGTGCGGCTGATGAACCGGAGGCCCTTGAGCGCGCGCCTGGCCCCGGACCGCGACCGGTTCAGGAGGCGCGCCTGGACGCGGCGCCGCTCCCGGGCCGCCAGCGCCGCCTCCCGCACCACCTGCTGGTCCGAGGACGCTGGGGCCGCGGGCGGCGGGGGACGGCGCAGCGACGGCGACGGCGACGGCGACCGCAGCCACGCGAACTTCCTGCGGATCCGCGACGACGTCGACGAGCACCGGCTCAGGCTCCGCGGGCCGTCCGGCGTGTGCGCCTGCGCCTGCGCCGCCCCCGCCGCGCCGGGCAGCGACGTGGTGGGCGTCCCGTACAGCGCCGCGGTGGTGGGCGTGACGCTGCGCACCACCATGGACTCCTCGTCCAGCTCCAGCATCACCTCCACGAGATCGCTCTGGTCCGCGAGGAACGCCGGCAGCATTCCGCCCGCGCCGACGCCTCCCACGGCGGACGTGGAGGCGGCGACGTACTCGTCGCTGTGCGCCGTGATGAAGGACTCATTGTCCGACACGTCGGTCTGGTCGTCGGCGAGGTAGTCCGCGATGCGCCGGCGCCAGGTCCGCCGCCCGCTCCCTGACGACGACCCCCGCGACGGCGCCCACATGGCTGACCGGCCCCTACGCTTCTTGGCACCCCTGCCCTCGCGGCGTGTGCATATCCCCGCGGCCTGGAAGGCTGGAACTAGAGCGCCGCTCTGCTTGCTTGGCCTCACTCTGCTCACTGCTCAGGTGATCAGCTTGCTTGTCCTCACTGAGCAGCTGAGGGCGGGCCGAGCAGCAGGCAGGGCGATGTATATGCTCGGCCTGGCGCTCGGCGCCACTACCGGTGGTTGGGATTCGGTGCGCCGAGTCGCGGACGCTTCCGAGAGGACCATATGAAAGTAGGCAAACGGTGGGTGTCGTGTGACACGGGCTTTGTTAGTGCAGCCACTGAAAGGCTCTCGCCTGCACGAATTTTAACTATTTTTTCATTCAAGTAATAATTTTTTTTGCGTATTCGCGCCAAATTCAGGAGACGAGATTGCATTAGGGCTACCGAACTGGATACCGACTTTGTTTATATGTGTTATTTATCTGTTCTTTGTTTTTAACAACTGAATTTGCAGTAATGAAATACAGGAGCCGGTGAGGTTAACGAACACTGAAATCGACCGGGGCAAGTTGGAGGATAATGATTAGACTAATTTGTGCAGTCTGTTTGTGTTAGCCCTGGGCAGGCATTTGACATTTTACAAACAAAAATTAGTCCATGTTCATAGAAGACTACAGATACTGCCATTTTCTGCTTACAAATACTGCCATTTTGTTCTCTGGAAAAAAGAATAGCGCCATTTTAGGGGTGCTACAGCTTACAGATACTGCCATTTCTGCTTGCTCCACAGAATTTAGAGAAGACTCAGGTCTGAAAACGGGTAGTGCTTGGGAAAGAACGATGAGCGGCTGGAGCTGGATCCTTTGAATTCTGGGCAAGTGTTGTCTGCCTGTCTGCAGGATGGTACTGTCGCGCTGATGCTCAGCAGCCACCAACCAGTGCTGCTTTTGCTTGCTAGGGCTCTGAATCCAGCAGCTTGTTACACCGAGCAGCTTGGCTGCATCTGCACTGAAACTGCACGATGCACCGACGCCTGTAGCCTTGCCTGCAGGAGCGGCTGGAATGGGTTTCTGCTCCCAGTCCCAGCTCGGCATCAACTTTCATGGCGCCCATATGTCGGAACAGGGAGGTGGTGCAGTGATCAAGGACCAGTTTCCGCTGATCCAGACCCATCAACGTGTGCTTGTGTGGGAGGTGAAACGGGCGACGTCGTCGCTCTGCTAATGCTTCGCCTTTTTCACCCACCATGATTTCGCCTTTGCATGCATTGGGGCTGGCTGACAGCGCCCAGCGTCTCTGTTGTGAAAGGCACGCCGTGACGGACCGACTGATGCTAAATCGCTAGTCGAGTGACGAGGTAGCAAGGCAGGCAGCGTGAGGAGCACGGCTTGCTGCCATGGCTGATAGCTCTCTCCTCGATCTTGACCCTGTGGCTGTCCGCCATTAGCGTTTTTTTTTCTTTGGTACCTGAAGAAACTACGAGGCTTTTCATCGATCTTGAAGGATGATAGCTTGGCCATTAGCGTTTGCCGCGTGTTCAGAGGCTTCAGATGCTTGCCAACCTCATGCACAATCGATTAGTTGGGTCACACGAATCCTCTATCCATAGTAGCCAGTAGGGGTAGCGTTGTTGCATGACTCCTGTAGAGAGAAAATACGCATGACTTGATAATGGCAGCACCAGCCTCTCTCTTCAAAAGAACAAAACATGCCTGAACCATTTTACCGAAGTTTTTTCCCTCGCAAATTGGAAATTGTAGTGGTGCTCCTACACAACTATTTCTTTGTTCAAGAGGAAGAGGAGCTTAACTAATTTGCATATATAGAGTAGTAGGCTCATTAATTCGGATTGTACATGAACTTTGCATGTGAACCTGAATTTAAAGCTCTAGTCTATCTTGCTTTTTTCATGGCATGACAATCGTCATTCACGTGACGATACAACACGGGACTTCTTTAGTTGTTGCAATATGTTCATCTACCTTGTGAAGACCAAACTAGCTAAACATATTGGCGCGGTACGGTGGAGAGCTCTCTAATCTTTGGAATGGAACGACCCAAGAATTTTCCAGAGGAAATACATTTCATTTATCGAGTTAGTCGCAAAGATCAAGGATGGAGTGAGATACCACTGCATGAGACAGAAGAAAAATAGCTATTAATGACTGTTTCAGACAATACATAAAGATATGTCAATTATTTCTGTTCAATTACAGAGAGTTATTACCTACTAACAAGAGTTAATAACATGATAACAAAAGCAAATTCACTAGAGTTTCTTTTAAAGCCTCCATGTTAATCTCTTCACAAAATACACAGAAAAAAGGAAGAGAAATTCTAAAAAAAACCATAACATGCATCTAACCATCGATTTTGTGGATTTGATAGTAATAGCCATGAGGACCTAATTTGCTTCTAATAATCCACATATGCCATTATAAGAAATAACATGAAGTAACCTCTAAATATGCATATAAAGTATCTACCTCTATTATTATAAAAAAAAAATAGTCTAAAGTATCCCCTGAATTTCTATCTAAATTACTCACATCGGCCATTATGGGAAAATAGAGAAATGCATATATTCATGCTTCTAAATACTCATTTATGTTATTACTTATACATAATAAACTAACTCAAAGCAAACAAACATGATGTATACCACTAGGGATGAAAACGGTCCAAAATGATACTATAATATGAAAAAAAAAAGTGTTCGGTATAGGATTTTTTTTTGTTTTTATCTAAATAACTAATGAAAAAGGAGTAAAAAAGTTTGTGCTAAAATCAAAAAATGACAACTTTCATGTTTTGAAAAAAAAATAAAAAATGGTAGAATAATATGGAAATAATATCGATGAGTATGAGACTTTTCCGTGTCGTTTCACCCATATTCACTACCGGAATCCGCTTCTTTGCCGAGCGTCGGAGGCTTTGCCGAGCGTTTTTTTTCGGGCGCTCGGCAAAGAAGGCTTTGCCGAGAGCCAAATAAAAAACACTCGGCAAAGCCTCTGCACTCGGCAAAGAAGTTTCTTTGCCGAGTGCAAAAAAAACACTCGGCAAAGGCTTCTTTGCCGAGTGCCAAAGTAAAACACTCGGCAAAGCAATTTTTCAAACCACGTTTTGGTGCCCTAAACAAATTTAAATAAAAAAGTTTTCAACTACAAAGTTTCATAACTTCTCATGATCTACAAACTTTATATTGGTCATTTCTTCATTCGACAAAGTAATAATTACGTTCTTCACAAAATCTATATGTCTCTCATGTAGTTTCATGAAACTACAAGAGAGATATATAAGATTTGTGAACAATGTTAGCACCACAATTTCGGATGGAAAAACTTCCTAAATAAAGTTTTTAGATCTTGAAAGGTTATGAAACATTGTAGTGGACCACTTTTTAATTTGAATTCATCTTGTCATGCAAAACTACGTTTGAAATTCAAAATTTTAAAATTTGAATTTTTCAAAAGACGTCGGATGGAAAAACTTCCTAAATGAAGTTTGTAGATCTCGAAAAGTTATGAAACATTGTAGTTGACCACTTTTTCATTTGAATTCATCTTGTCATGCAAAACTACGTTTGAAATTTAAATTTTTAAAATTTGAATTTTTCAAAAGACCCCGGATGGAAAAACTTTCTATATGAAAAATTTAGAGCTCGAAAAGTTATGAAACTTTGTAGTTGACAACCTTTTGATTTGAATTCGTTTAGGGCCTCAAACAATCAAATTTCACTTGGTTTAGTATAATATTTGAGTAACCGAAACGGCATATAGACGCATGTGAGTGTGTAGTGCAGGTGGCAGAGGAGGTATCGCGTGAGGGAGAGGTCACGAGTTCGAATCCCGCCGACCGCGAATGTTGCGCGAAAAATGCCGCGACTTGCGACTTCGACGGAGACGGGCGGGCGCTGGCCAGTGGGCCGCGTCCCCCGATTAAAAAAAATCAGGTTTTTTCGCGCTTTGCCGAGCGTCGGGCACTCGGCAAAGGCTTTGCCAAGTGCCCGACAAACGGCTCTCGGCAAAGAAGCCTTTGCCAATCAGATTTTCGCCGAGAGCGCTTTGCCGAGCACGGCAAAGGCTTTGCCGAGGGCCTTAGAGGCTTTGCCGAGAGCCTGGGACCCTCGGCAAAGCAGCCGGCTACCGTAGTAATTTGCCACCAACCACGAGCAATGATCATTATCAATTTCCATGGTTTAGCAATCATGAAATATGTTTCCTTAATCAGTCACATGCCTATAGTAATGTCAATCCATTTTAGATTGCATTGTATTAGCACTCCATGACACGAGCTATGCAAGCGGCCACTTGAATATTTTTTATTATATAACTAATAACTTTACAATATATCTACATTGATAGTTGAATATCATGTATTTTGATTTTTTTAAAAAAAACTGAGGTATATAAAAAAATCATTTATAGGGTAAATTCAACATCTGGAGCACTCTCATTCAAGTGTTGATAAGGACTAGTACGTGATCTCTTGCGCGTATATATCCATGCATATCCATATATATCGACATGCATATCCAAAGACCAAAGTACACAGATTCCGTGCATGAGCCAGCTACCATGTGTCCATGTTACAAACGGACAGTTCTAGTTTCTTTGCACAAGACAATGAGCTCAGTTGTATAGGACACCAGAGCTACGTAAGTGAGACTTTTGGGATCCAGCATAGCTTTATTTAGAGACTCGAGAGACCTTTTTGTTAAGGAAAAAGTGTGTATTATACTAGGAGCTTTAATTTCTTGAAAGAGATATTTGCTTAATCCTGCTTCGATTTACACAATAGCAAGTGCTTTTAGCAATTTATGTGTAGGTGTTTGATAGGAGGCGCAATCACAGTTTTGTGAGTGTGGTGTGTGTCCATGGTGATCGATCTATGTATTTGTGCATCGTCGTCCTTGTAATAATATAAACAAAAAAATGCTCAAAAAAATAATATAAACAAAAACGAACAAGGCTCATATATATACTACCTCAGGTCCATAAAAAGTAGCATTTTAATTTTATCCCAAAAATATTTGGGCCACCAACAAAAAACATCTACGGATGAATGAGTACATATAACCACTCACACATATAGATTTGAATCAAATACATCACCAAAACACGTTACAAATAGCTTACAACATAAACTAAAGTCAAACTATGTTAAGTTTCACCAACTTTATAGAAAGAGTGTATCAACATCTATGACACTTGTCGGTGTCTAGAAAACCGGGGGTTCTAGACAGAGCGACGAGTGAATTTGTGTCTGCACGTCTAGGCCCGGATGGTGTACAAAGCGGACACAAGAATGTATACTAGTTCGGGCAAGAATGACCCTATGTCCAGTGGATTCAGCTGCTGCTGGAGTTGCCTTGCACCAGAGTGCTCGTAGTAGGGATTACAAGCTTTCGAGAGAGGGAACGGATCCCAGGTCTCTTCGGGGGAAGTGGGTATGAGGTGTGTGTGTGTGAGGTCTGTTTCGATTAGTCATAGTGAATTGCCCCTAGATGTGGCTCCTGCCTCCCCTTTTATAATTTTCAAGGAGAGGGCTCGGGTTACATTTGTAGTAAAAAGGCGAAATGGGAAAAGACTTCGGGTGCGGCCCTTCTTCCTCCTTATCTGATGGGAGCAGTTTCTCCTGTAGCGCAGAGATGCAACGGGCGTTGATCTTTTGGTCTCTCCATCCGCTGGTGCAACATGCTGTGGCCATGTTTCGTCCTGTGTGCTTCTGTGCCGTCGAGGATGGGTGGTATGGGCGCCTAGATTTGCGTAGAGAGGGGGGTAGGTGGTATAGTTGCCGTTACCCCGTCGCTGTAGAGGTATGAATGTCGTCGTGGAATGACCGGGGTCATGTTAGGTCAGAGCGTGGTTCCTGTTCACTGTGCACGGTCACGTCCGTCCCATCGGCGGGAGTGGGTGCTGTGGTTGGGGGGCCCGTGGCTCCCCGTCCTGCCAGAGGGCTCCACATGTCCCTCGGGCGAGGCAGAAGTACGCCAAGAGGATCGGGCGCTCCCGTGCTTATATGGCAGGGGTCGGACGAGGCGGAAATCGTTCCCGACAGGGCGCAGGGGTCGGGCGCTTTGATGACGTCATGGGGGCTCGGGCGAGGCGGAAGGCGTCCCCAAGCCTCCGGTGATTTAGTAGCTGACACGCTATTATCGCCCTTGGTTGGGTATGCCTATTATTAATACCCAACAACACCAAATATTAAATCTATTTTGAGGAGGAAGGGAGTATATGTTAGGCAAAGCATGCATGCAAGACAAGCAAGCATGGTTTTCATTTTCCAATTACAACTCCTTTGTTTAATTCCAAAGATAATGTATTTACTCGAGGACATGTCTTTCATATAGCATCACTTTATTAGTTAACCTACTACTCATTTATCTATAATCATACACATCTTAGGCATATATATACTTTCTCCATCTCATATTAATCCATATTAATCTAATTTTAGACTTGTCCTAAGTTTAATAATTAATTTAAGTTTGACTAAATTTACAAAAAAATAGAACTAATATGTATGGCATTAAATTAATACCATAAGATACTCATGAAATGTATTTTCATAATATACTTATTTAGTGTCATAGAGGATGTTGCTATTTCTTATAAAGTTGGTCAAACTTAAGATTGTTTGACTTTGGGTGATTCTAAAAATTATTTTATTTTATTTTAGGATAGAGGTAGTACATAAATAAATTGTGTGAGTTTTTGCGAAGGACACTTCTGGTATATCAAATTTAAGTAAAAATTATATAGCTCCTTGAATCAAATAATTGACATTTTGAATAGCACGTTGAAGCTAGCTATCCTATTTAAAACTTTGATGGCAGTTGTTTCCTATATATTTGGTTAGTATATTTCGAACATAGAAGTGGATTTGTCTCAAAAAGTAGCTTCGCAATATTGATTTTTACTATATTTTATTAATATTTTAGAACAACAAATTGAAAACTGACGTTGTATACCTTTGGACTGTACTGGTGCTCAGAGGTCACTGATTTGACACTAGAGGGTGCATATATGTTTTCCACTTTAAATAATTATGCGTGCACAAACACTCGAATAGTTGTCTCTGGCCGCACGATCCAATGTAGGACGGCAACATCCCAGGCCAAAACAGCAGTGGTCACTACTGTATCACATACAACACGAGATAGGCTCGTGAATGCCGATCAACAGATGCAAAAACGGGAAGAAACATATGAAAGATGATCGATGATGCGATGAGAGCCAGGTGGTCCGGAGAGGAAAAACGTCATGACCGTCTTGGAGTGGCAGGATTCCTCTGCATGTTGCAGGGCTATGTTTGTTTTAGGTGACGTATGTCGTAAATATTTCATTTGGATGTTTTAAAAGTAAATATTAGTGTTGCACAAGTTACAACACGTATGTTTCTGGTGCATGTTTTATCTGTTTCAAATGTATGTTGTAATGTTTCATCTAAATGTTGCAAAAGTAGATCTGGTGTTGCATATATTACTATGGCTATACGTGCATGTTTGAAGTGTTTCATATGTTTTAGACGTATGTTGTAAATGTTTTATTTGGATGATTCAAAAGTAGATCTCAGGAAAGCACATGTTGCAATGGCGGCGGCGACTGGCGGACAGAGGCTAGTCGTAGCTGCCTGCTGCTGCTAGTGCGCCGCCATGGGTCACCGCGCCACCTACTTGTGTTGCTGCTACAGGCATGCGGGGGCGGGAAACGGAGCAAGTTCAGAGTGGTCTGCACGCATGCTGGGCATGGGCGAGAGAGTTGCGTGCGTTGGGCCCAAGCGCGGGAGTTCCGTGCTGACAGACGCGGCCTCCAGAGTAGAATTGGTGCTGGGCGAGCGATCTACGTGTGTGCGCGGAAGCACCGTTCGACGCTAGCGCCCTAGATCGGACGTCCGTGCGCTGGCAACTCCCTCCAAATTATAGTGGCGACAATAACATTACTTTATTACAATTCGAACACATATATTGATCCTTTTATATGACAATGTTAATTTACATTAAGTCACAAAAAAATATTTAAATATGGATTGCATGTGGGATACATTTTTTCTTTAATTCTAAACCATTGGTTCATTATAAAATTTTAGATGCATATTTGTTTTACAATTAATATTGTGATTTCTAGTAAATCTATTCTATTTGATCATTATATTAAAATCTAACTATTCATATTTTTTTTATTATTATCATTATTTGTAGACTGTCTTGATAAACATGAGGTTTCTTTTAACATTATTGGACAAATGGTTGAGATTATGACAACCAGTGCCATGGTTTAACCACTTGACACTCTTCAGTCTCCACCATCTGATGCACATCACCGCGGCTAGCTGCTTGCTTGTATCTGTCATTCATATCCACTAATTGGAGGGAGATAGAATCTCGTGGGATATGGTGTTCTTTTCAGTTTGAAGTTAATTTTTAGTTTAATGTTTCTAAATTCAAGCTGATTGTATAAATTAAGTTCAGAGCTTATAACAAGTTGAAAGCTTCTCGCTCATTGAGATGAAAAATTAGGAAAAAGAAAGCAAGCACAAATTTGGTGGGGATCAAGTTGAAATTCTAAAATTCCCAGACTTGGAACCTTTTGGGGTGCATTACTAGTTAAAATATAGCTTTGTTTTATGGGCTAGTAGTTATTGTTTTTTCTTCAAAAGAACGACAATTCTTGACTGGTTCGTTTCAAAAAGAAAAAAGAACGGCAAAATGTTTGGTGCAAATTTATTAGAAGAATAAATGAAAATACAAGAGCTAGTCTATTTTTTTAAGTGAAAACCGGATCAAAAACTATATAAGTAGAAAGAGTGCGACATACATCCACATAACTTCAGTACAATTTAAAGTAAGGATGTAAGTGGGTATTCAATGGTGTTTTCGAATCAGTTAACTACGGTAAGATGATATTCTACTTCATTTTTCTCTTCAATCAAATTACATGAAATACCATTCTAGTCCATTTGAACAAATTATTGGTCGACCCAATGCGACAAAATAGTTAGAATTTGCATCCATATTTAAAAGGCTAGTTGCATATACTCACTTGATAAAAACAAGAGGCATATCCTAATCGTTAACTTTGGCTAATCTGAGTGCCATATAATAACTTTCATATAAACATCGTTAACTATTATATGTGGCCGTCTGGTTGGCACGCCTACACTGCGTGCCTATGCTCTGACCACACGTATCCTGAACCGAAACAACATTAAACAACAGACAAATTTCAGAAACGCCAAGCTCAGGCTTGCAAGCAAATGAGTAGTTGGGCTCTTTGCAGGGTAGTGCTAGTCATAAGCCAACAGTAGTGAGTACCATAGATTAAGAGGCGGCCGGTCCCTAACCCTATCCATAGTTATGTTTTCTGATGTGTGTTGGGTCAAGATAATGCTTGATTAAGCCGGTTAATGGAAGAGCGTTGCTAGTGCCGATTCGTTCATCAGCTCATCTGTTCTGCATTGGAAACGGAGATTCCTATCCTTCGGGCGAGTTTGCGTTTGTCTCAGTTCCGACCGGCCGGCATCGCTCTTTTCCCCCCTTTTTATTTAGCAGCTAACTTTTTTATGATATAGATCACTGGTGAATGACAAGCATTTCAGTAGGCAGTGTGTGACGACTGACCTATTGCATAATTCAGTTTAGTTCTTGTTCTGAATATTTTTCTTGTTCTTTGACCTAAATGCACTCTGAATCATTATAGACTCTATCAGAAAAAATAAGCAGTGCAGAAAATTTGGTTCGCACGGCGTTAATCTCGCCCTTGATTGATCTGATGGAGACCACTCATGCATGAAACCGCGTGAAACGGATGTTGGAACTCTTCATAAAAGAACAAAGACTTCCAGCACGTTAGGAAAGAATAATCCACAACATTAGCTGAATCTAGCACAGTGACTTCAGTTTCAGCTATCAGTTAGTGACTGCTGCTATTAGCATCGTCCTAACTCTCACCGAAAATTCAAATCAAGTAGCCGCATATTGATTCCAAGATCGTCGACGAATATGTAGGGATCGTGGTGGTTGTAGAAAAAAACAGTTAGGCGATGCATTGGTGGTGACGTCAATAGAAACCGATCTCAACTCTGGTAAAGGGCAAAAGGCAAGTGAACTTTTATCTCCTTTTTCTTTGAAACGATTTCATCTCTTTTCGTTCTTTACTGGCAAAAACTTTTTGGAAGGTTTGTGATGAGAGTGGTTAGCAAGGGTTTAGAGAAAGACAAATCTTGCTCTGTACGTCTTGTTAGGTCTGTTTGTTCTTGGCTTCTTGCCATGTCTCTAGAAGATCAGATGACAGCAGTCAAAAAACCAACCACAAGCATTTGTTGCGGAGCATGTCATCCACCCGAATGAAACGACGAGTGCAGTTGTTGCAGAGCAATATAATTCATCGTTATGCATGCCACTAACTAAAAGCGAAAACAAATCTTACTTTTTCTTGTTATAGTAATAATAAAAAAAATCATGTGTGAGAACTGAGAACCACGCGGTTGATCTTTGCGTCAGACCTTTGATGCGAATTCTGCTTTTTTTTAATTACTTGGAGCAGACTCGACTGCGACAAATAAAAAAAAGCAAGAAGAGCCGTATGGTGATTATTTGTCTTGGCAGGGTTTTTAATTTCAGCATTAAGAAAATTTCAGCCACCCCGAAATTATCAAAATTCACGAAATTCGGCCGAAATTTCGCTGAAACTTTTTTAGAGACTTGCACATGAAGTATGTTTTTCTAAGAAAAATTAATTAAACAAATGTTAGCTTGATTTATGACTACACGTCTATTGAGTAGAAGAACATATAAACAGTAAAACATATGAGTCTAGAGTTGTATAGTACATGTATTAGTGTATTACAAAATTCTGGAATTTTCTTTCGGCCACCACCGAAATTCGCGAAATTTTGGTTAAATTTCGTCAAAATTTTGAACCCAATCAAGGGTATAAAGACTATTTCATTGTGCTTCTTTAAGTGACAAAAATAAAAGAAGTCATTGCTGGTCGCATGCAACCTGGAGGTGGTCACTCATCACATGGTCATGCTCAACATGTACAAAGAAGTAAACATGACCCGTCAGAGACGGCAAGGAAGCAGAAGCAGCTTGAGACGCTGATATTATGCTAGGATGCATGAATTGGACATTTACCAAACCAACGCTAGCTAGCTTGATGCATGGCGATGGTACAAGAGTACAAGGCCGCCACTAGCTGTCCATCACAGCCAGTGTGGTCCGGTCCGGCACGGCTATTTTACTTCTCTCACGAAAGAGTAGTTCTGTTGTTTACTCGCCCAAAATCAACAATTCCGTCGAACGAAATTTGACTCTGACAAGTGACTTCTAATTACAGTCGTCAGTGCTCTGAACATACGTACAACAGGTAGTAGAGTAATAAGGAAGGAACAATCCAGTTCGTCGCGACCGTTGCATTGGCGCTTTGTTTTGATGGAGACGAAGAAGTAGGTAGATAAAAAGTAGTGGCGAGGAACCCTAGAGGCCGAGAGTGAGCGACCGCAATGTTGACATGTACACGTCACAAGTCCCGCAAGTTGAGAGTTGAGTAGTGCATGCGATGCGAGTGGCCGAGTGTGCATGCCAAACAGAACACACTGAGAAGAGACAGGCTCAGACAGGGGATCGGAACAAGCAGATGTGTTCGTCCTGGCCCTGCCCGTGATCGCTGCCGCTGCTTCTGTCCCAATGGATGTCCATGTCCGGCTGGCTGGCTGGCTGGCTATCCGCCGGTGAATTCTTTATGCTCACTGACGACTGAGCCCATGATCTTGGTGGAACAAGTTGCAGATATTCCTTCCTCGAAGTGAAAGCCAACCTGCATGCAGTTTCGACATCGAATCAACCAATTAAAATTCAGCTGAGACTGCCAAAGATTGCAAAATTCCGCATGTGTGGCAAACCAAACGCACAGAGAGCCCGAAACTGATGATGCGGTGAGGAGGCAAGAAGCCACGCGGGCAAGGACAGGCTGGAGCTAGAGGCCGGCCGGTAGGTGAGGTGAGGGCTCGCGCGTCGCCCGTCGGCGACAAAGGGAAAGCGCTAGCGGAAGAGACAACTGGATGCGGTGCGGTGTTGTGTTTTCCTCCCTCCGCGGCCGGAGCCGGGGACAGTGACGGAGACCAACCGCGCCATCACTAGGGCCGGCCGGGCCTCGCCATGCGTTGCGTGACCAGTGGCCAGTGGACACCATGCATGGTCTAGACTCTAGAGACTAGCAGAGAGTCCAGGTCCAGCGACTCGATCGGCGGCGCGCGCGATGGCGATGGATCGGATCGGAGTGGAGACCGGAGAGTGGGACGTGTACGTCGCGGTTGTTAACGCGGACGCGATTTCGGTTCAACCACGGCTAACCAACGGAATTGTCCGTTTCCGGTCCGGTGGGGGGAAAAGCAGGGGGGTTTCTTCGTGCCAAAGAAAATTTGGCCTGGACGGGACATCAGTCGGTCGACCGACGACGGGGAACTCTCCGGTGTTTGGATTGTGGATCAAAGTCGGTCGGACGCAGGGGACTCTCCGTCCGGTGTACATGTACCACGTGAAAACGAATGTGGAGAGAAACCGGTGGAACAGGAGACGCTGCCAGATTGTCGTACTACGTATGACCTAGCAGCCAGCAGCCCTGCACCCGCCGAGGCGTCAACGGCGCAAAACGAGAGACCGCCGCCGACGAACTCAGCTTCACATGTGGGGGCGCACGCCGGGAGCGGCCGCGGCCGCAGGCGGCGCGTGCCTCCGTGCGGCTTTCCCGAACCGCCGAACCGGGACATGCAGGCATGCAGTACAGAATCGCGATGGGCCACTGGATCGGGCCGTCGGGTCGGGGATGTCACCGAGCAGGGCGCGGCCATCGGGTCCGTCCGCATTTCCAGGGCCCAAACTCAGGCGCGGTGGGGTGGCCGGTGGGGCGTGGACTTGCAGTGGGACAAGCGCGAGCGCAGCCGGTGGCAGCGGACGGGATCCATCTCACGGGTTCTCATGATCACACTAGGAAACCAGGGCCGCGCCCTTCCACGATTGAGCCCGTATAAGTAACAGCCATCAATGCAGTACAATATATATAAAGATAATTCATGTACAAAGTTTTAAGTACAACACAGTATAAGGCCAAACTTTATGTAGTTATCACGCTCTCATTGGAGGGAACCAGGCCATGTATATTTAAGTCATTTAGTGTGCTGTTGATGTTTAGGCACCTTCAGAAATGATTCTAATGACTTCAAAGCTGGCCTATTTGTGGATAAGGCTTAAAAACTCCTGGTGCTCCTTGGTAACAGCCTGCAATCTAAGATAGTAATCAGTTTGATCAGTAGACCACTGGATTAACGAGCAGAAGGTATCTTGAACATGCCCCTTCTTTAGGCATATACAGAAAACTCTCTGTAGGATGCTAGGTTTTTAAAAGAGAGAGTGAAAAATGAGTCCTCATTTTGAAATTTTTAAATAATACCGTACCAGATATAAAGTACAAGGCTCTAGCAAATATGCATCTTTGGTTGACCACAGAATAACTTAATTTTAAGTTAGTGTCACACTTATATGCGAGACTCTTTCATGAATAGTGTGATACAAATCTGAATGCAGGCTATGGAGCTATGGAAAAAATCGTAATATTGCAAACCAACAAAAGTTATTGGAAAATAGTTACTCGAAATGATACGATGAAATTTCCACCCATTGCCCTGGTCTTTTGCAATCAACTCCTGTGGTGGGGCTGCTGGTTGAAATCTGATAGAATTAATGTAAGGATCTCTGGTAAGCCTAGAGGGGGGTGAATAGACGTATCTAAAAATTTCTACACAAAAGTCAAAGTCACTTGTCAGCAACTGTCGGAAGTCCCGACAGTTTGGGTCAGAACTGCCGACGTAGTCAGAAGTTCCGACGTCTGTTGTCAGAACTGCCGACGTCGTCAGAAGTTCCGACGTCTGCTGTCAGAACTGCCGACACCTGCGTGAAATGACCTAAGTGCTCAAATGAACTTTGTGATGCCAATAACTTACAATCCCACTTCCGAGTGGTAAAATGAAGTTGTCCAAGTATTTCCTCGACCTTGGAGCGGCACCAATTAGTAGATCGGGACCAAAATCTAACAAATAGCTTGAGAGAGACAACAAAGAACAAGTAATCTTAAGTAATCACAACAACAATGAGCACGTGGGACACAAGGATTTATCCCGAGGTTCAACTCGCCACTAAGGCTTGTCTACGTCCTCGTTGTTAAGGTGACCACTAAGGTCGGAGTCTCTTTCACCTCCTTGCCTCTCTCAAGCAATCACAAAAGTAAACTTGAGTTCTTCACTAGAAAAATCAAGGGTAATACAAACTTTCCAAGGTTCTCCCACAAATCAGGAGCTCTTGGGCGACGCCTAGCCGACTAGGGTTCCAAGAACCCAAGAGTTACAAATGCAAATCCAACCGGCTTGACGAAGAAATCAAGTGTTCAACCTTGAATCAATGTTTCTCTCACCAAATCCCTTCTCTCAACTCAATCTCTTGCAAGATTTTGATCTAGGAGCAAAAAGGAGAAGAAGGGGGGAGCTTGAGAGCTAGAGAGCACTTTGCTGAGGGTTTTGGTCGAATGAAATGAGTGGGTAACAGTTAGAAGTGAGGGAAGAGCTATTTATACTCTTAGTTGAAATCCAACCGTTCAGATCTACGTCGGCACTGCCGACGCAGATCTCGGAACTTCTGACCTTAACTAAAAGTACTGTTCATCCAAGGTCAAAGTCCTTGCGCGAAGGTCAACGTCGAAAGTTCTAACGTACATCGGGACTGCCGACGCGAGCGAGCAGCTGAGCCAGCCAGAGGGTCAGGCGTCAGCACTGTCGACGAACGTCAGCACTGCCGACGGTCAGAACTGCTGATGAACGTCAGCACTGCTGACGCGCGCGCACATGGACCAGCCAGAGGGTCAGGCGTCAGCACTGCCGACGAACGTCAGCACTGCCGACGAACACAATCACTGCGCGAGCAAGTGACTGAACGTCAGCAGTTCTGGCGCGAGTCAGCACTTCTGACCGTCGAGAGTTCCGACATTTGTCGGCACTTCCGACACCTAAGGTCACATAAAAAACTATTCTACGTGCTCGTGAAGTGCTAGAGTGTCTCTCTTATGATTTAGTTTTAATACTTGAGCACTCTATCTTTCTCAGACCAACTAAATTTGCATCCCTCTTTATAGTGCGGCATAGCCTAGACTCATGTAACACCCCTGGTGTTATAGTAACTAAAAATTTGCCATGTCATCATATGCACTGCAAAGCATTCATGATTAAGTTAACCATGATGGGCATCAACTCAATTAAGTTTACATTTCCTAGGTTAAATGTGTTTCTGTGATGTGTGACTCGAATTAAAAACCCTAATTTTGAATATCGCCGCAAATACTTAGTTTGTGCCCTATGTAAGTTGAGGTGTACGACTGCGTTGTACGCTAGTGTCAAGTGTAGGGTATGAGCTCAAGTCCAACCCATAAAATGAAGCTTCAAGTTTGAGTTTGAATTTGGAATCCAAAACTTGTTGCAAGTTTTCCGATTTGAATTTGAATTTAAATTTGAAGAATTATTAAAAGATTTTCCAAAGTCAACCTGGTCAATCAAGAGTGGCATTTGGTCAAACATGTGATGCTTGACTCAATAATGCCCTTGGGTGATGGTGTGATCACTAAATACTCACCAATTAATATAGCAACAAGTTTCAATTTGAAATTCTTCCGAAAACCCTAAAACTCAAAATCTTGGATTTACCCCTTTTGTGTAATTCAAAATCTAAGCAAATTTTGGGGGTGAGCCAAAAAGCAAAGTTATAGATCTAGTTTTGTTGTACAACTTTGGTTTTTGGAGTTTTTAAAGTTTTAGTATAAAAGTTGGAGTAATTTTGAAAAGATTCAAATCTCAAATTTGACCCCTTTTCATTTTCCTATTCCAATTTCAAAATGGAGGCATAATTTGAAAATGGTTTGAATAGTAAAGTTGTAGGTCTTGGCTAGATGTACAACTTTGGTATTTTGAGTTTTTGAAGTTTCAATATAAAATTTAAAGTAATTTTGAAATTACCAATTTCTAGAAAATGTCCCCTTTTAATTTTAAATTCAAATTTCAAAATGAAGGCTGAATTTGAAAAAAAATTATATCGAGAAAGTTGTAGAACTTTGAAAATTGAGTAACTTTTGTTTTTACAGATTTTCAACTTTTATAGGAAATTTGAGAGTATTTTGTAAAATCGAGTCAGCGGCAGTTTCGTAAATAAGTTGAAGTCGGTTTCCAACCACAGGGCGCCACCTCCCGCTCGTCGCCGGCGGCCTTCGGCCAGCTTCCAGGCGCGCCACGGTCGCCAGCAGCTGCTTCGCGCTGGCAGGGTCGTTCCGCGTGTCGCCCTCGCGATGATTGGCCACTTCTATAAAGCCTCTCACTGTCGTCATCGTTTTCCCGTCCTCCCCTGTTTCTTCACCGTCGCCGTCGTTCTCTCGGCCGCCGACGCACACCACCGCCACTGCTTTACCTCTGTCCACTCCCTCTCGCCCTGTCGTTCGCAACGTCGTTGCGCGCCGCTTGAGCCCGTTCGCATTTAGCCTCGCTGCCAGAGCCGAGCGTGCATCGCCGTCTTCTCCACGGCCGGCAACAGAGCCGCTGCGGGTACCTCACCGTGGCCAGCCGCCTCTGCTGTCTCTCCGCGCCTACCGTTTGCTCAGCCGTGTTCGTGGTAAGCCACTGATGTTCCATGTCCTCTCAATTGAGTCGTTACCGGCTTGTCTCGCTGGGGCGATGTGAGCCGCCGCCACCGAGCCGCCATGGTCGGCGGGGGAAGTTCTCCGATGCGTCTGCGGTCGTGTTGAGTGCCTGAGTGAGTTCGCGAGGTTGTGTTAGTCGTTGTGGTCGGGTCAGTCTTGTTAGAGCCTCACCGCCGGCGAGGTAGTCACCGGCCGGCCACCACTGCGCCATGGCCGACGGGAGTGGTGTCCCGGCTCGGCTGCTGGGCCGGTCCGGCCGGTTGGGCCGAGGGGAGGGAAGGAGGAGAACGCGCGCGCGCGCGTGGGCCGAGCTAGGCCAGGCTGGGCCGAAGGGAGAGAGGCAGGTCGAGGGAAGGAGGAGAGCGCGCACGGGTGGGCCGCGCGTCCGAGTTGGGCCGAGCGAAGAGAAGAGCGGGGCAGCCGGCCCGTGTTGACGATTTTTGTTTTTCTTTTTCTAAAAATGTTGAATAGTAGCCGTTTTTGTTTATTTCTTTGTGAATTATTTAGAGCTCCAAAAATATTGAAATTTTTTTTGTGTAACCTCCCTGTGTTATGTACTATTTAGGAAAAATTTGAAATGTCAATTTTGATTACTTTTTGCATGTCAATTAATTAGCTCCATTAATTAATAAATGGTTTTTCCATAATTTTACTAGGCTTAATCAATTATCTAAAAATTGTGAAAATTGTTTTGCCACTTAGTTATGATGTAAGCTTCCTAAAATAAAAATTTGAGCTTAATTGGACAAAGTTAATTTTATACTTAATTTATATTTTATTAATTAATTAGTTAATCGTGTAATTAGGGCTTAATGACTTAGGATTGTTTGACTTGGTGATTGAGTGTTGACTTTGGGTCATTAACATTTAATGGCCTTTAGCACCTTTAATTGGCTGTTTAAGCTCTCTTAATCATATTGTTAGGGCTTAATTGATATTATTTCATGTGATTAACGAAAGTCATTAACGAAGTAGTTAACCTAATGAAACCCTACTTTAGGGTTATGTTAGTGTTGTTGTTTACAACGGTACCGTGAAGGAAAGTTGTACTCAACTTTGTAATTGTGTTCTGCATCTACCGGGCATCATGTTTCGTACTTCATCATATTGAGCATACATTATCATCTCGTGTAGTCCCCGTGAACGAGGAGATTACCGAAGTTGAATCTGTTCCCGAAGAAGAGCTGATGTCCGTGGAGGTGGGATTTGACATTTGTGGTACTGACCCGGAACCTAAACTTTCCGTCGACCAAGGCAAGCCCTGGGTGCATTTAAACCCTCCTTGCATTTTGAAAAGCTTTATTTCACTTATATTAATGCTTTGTTGCATTAGGTGATAGGAGTTGAGTGATAACCTAATTACTGTACTACCATTCTTGATACTTCAATATTATTCTTGTTACTGTTTTTATTTGAAAATGCTTAGTATGCTTAGCCATGCTTAATGAGAAAACTTTAAAAATGTTAAGCAAAGTTTGAAGGGTTGTTGTGCAATCGCTTGATGAATTATGATGATGATAATCTGAGACCGGTCGGTGGACTTGCATTGGGAAAGGAGTCTCAAGGTAGTGTCTCCGACTGTGTCAATTAAGGACCATACCGTTGTAGGCCCGCCTGTGCTTCGAGACTTTACAACTGGCCACATGCTTTGGTAAGCCTAAGACCTCAGTGATGCCATCATGTGAACGGCCAACCACGCACTGGGAGTGAAGAGATGGCGAGAGTAGTGTGTACCCTCGTAGCCAAGGGCTGAATTGGAGACGTACTGTACTCTCGGGTGGCGCTGGACCCCATCACGTTTTGGAGGATCCAAGTGAAGGTTGATATATGTCGGTTAGAGTCCTGCATATGTCATGTGGTTAGAGATCCCCAGCTGAGTATAATCAATTTGAATCGTCGTTGCTCTTCGGTTAAGGAGACTCGATCGCCTGACCTACATCGTAGTTAATAAGTGGAACTTGGGTCAGAGAATAAGAAAGAAGTTGTATGAATTATCTGATCTAGATTAGGGTCACTTACATTCTGTTAATGATTAATGCTGAAATAAAACATTGATCTTAAGGATTCACTATTAGTTGCTTTTATGCAAAAGAACTTTGATTCTTGCTGGAACCTCACCTTATTCCCCTGAGCCTGCATCCCTGAGTCTTCTCCACCTTTTTTGTTGGTTAAGTCTTATAGAGTACTTTTGTACTCCGGGTTTGTTGAACCCCTGTTGCAGGTGCGTCTCATGAGCAGGTTTATTTCAGACCCTGCTGCATGACCGTCTTTGCGGTAAGCGACGACGAGTAGTATGTTTGGCTCTTGGGCAGAGCGCCACGTTTTGGTGATTTGTAATAAAGTTACTAATGCTACTCCACTATTATGGTTGTAATAACTAAACTTAAGGTTTGTAAGTTTGGAACAAAGGGTTTGTAAACTTATATTATGTAAGACTTCCGCACTTATACTTTAATGTAATTTATTATATAAAATATTGTAATACTGTGATGCC
Source organism: Saccharum hybrid cultivar R570 (assembly GCA_038087645.1). Classification (NCBI taxonomy): domain Eukaryota; kingdom Viridiplantae; phylum Streptophyta; class Magnoliopsida; order Poales; family Poaceae; genus Saccharum; species Saccharum hybrid cultivar. The sequence goes on along the minus strand of JAQSUU010000637.1, from coordinate 39,206,182 downwards.
TCTGAAATGTGATCATGTTCGGAAGATCGTGGATGATTCGGGTTTTCCGAGGACACTCGACATACTTCTTAAGTTCTGTGGTACACATGTATGGTTGTTAGAGGTCTTTAAGACAATGACAAGTATATGTGAGCCATATAATTTAGGAGGTTCTGTCACAACTCAAGATCAAATATCAAAGAATTTAAACGTCTTTGAGTCCATCACCGCGTCGTTTTGTAACTTGGGCTCCACCATCTCATGTATTATCCCCATTCTTATTTTACTTGCTTGTCATCTCGATAAATCTCATTAGTCCTCTAATCATGTGGTCATCATCACCAAAACCCACAATTAGGACTTGATTACACTTACAATTAATAGTGGAATATTTAGAAGCACTAATGGTTTAGTTTATTTGAGCTCGTGTTGCATAGTAAACCAAACAAAAAGCGTCTTGGATTAAAGAAAACAGAAATATAGAAACAGATGGGAAAATAAAACAAACTTTGTTACCAGGTTTAGTGGCTGCGGTGTCATATGTGCAAAAACCTCACTCGTCTTAGCATCAGCCTTAAGAATAAATGTAACAGAGCTGATGAAACACAGAGGTATCAATAATAATTTACTTGTATTGGTACGGTTGTGCTATTTAACTCTAAAGTTACATGCATAACCACATGTAGTGTTTGACATGTTAATCACATAGAGCATGGAAGGTGAACAACTTTGTTAAAGGACTGAGTTCTTTCAGCTTGTTGCTTCTATCGCTGAGGAAGAAGGTCCTTTATTTTCTTCACATTGCTATTGTCTTTATTTCTTTGGCCAATAGTCAATGCCTTCACCAATATATATATTCTAAAAATTAGAATCAATCCAAACAACTGCAAGTCCAACTGTTTTATCTGTAGAATCTAGTTCGCTAACTGCCTGTTCTCCCGAGACTGTGTTATCTGAAGTTCTGAACAACATAATGGACAGGAGGACCATGAATCCTACTCAAAAATTTGGGGAATTATTCTAGAATTTGTATGAAGGAAACTGAAACATTTCATGAGATAGCTATCCTCTCATAAATGCAAGATGTCAGAACCAAGCTACTTTGCATTCATGTACTGTGCATGGTGAGTTGCATAGTTACCCGCGACAATTATGTATAGTGTGCTTTGATAGTTTTATATTTGGTGAAAATATCCTAAGATTTTTACATGACCACATGTCCGGTGAAAGCATGACAACTATCCCTCTTGGACTCTCTTGAAAATCCAAGAGCAAGTTCAATTCAAATCCATGTCATGCTTATCATTTTCAATTTCTCTTTAGTTATATCCATATTCAGTATTCTAATACCTATAGTCACATGAAAAAGAAGGTAGGAAATAAGTAACATCTTTTGTACTTACCAACACAGAGGTAGAGGAAACGAGTGTTCCAAGTCATGGCATTCTGAACGGGCATTTCATCAAACAGCCTAGGAGCGTTCCTCACAAGCAGGTGAGGCAAGAATGGAGTTGGCACCATAGAGCGTGCCATTGATCCAGGCTAGGTATCACCCCATGCCCCACCTCCACCGTCGTTGTCCCAAGTCGCGCTGTTCTCCCATCACCGTGGTGGCGCGGCCATGGGCGTCTGGGCGTGGAATCAGCCTTGCGGTGTGCTATGGGTTTCGGTCCTTTGCGGTCGCCACCAGTTGCCTCCGCTTCCACTATGTAGCTAAGGATGAAAACGATACGGAAATATCCCGAATTGAACTGCAGTCGTTTTCTACATTTAACCCGATCGAATTCGTTTTTTGCAGACAAAAACGGATACTAAATTCGAAAACGAAATACGGAATACGTAATTCGGAATTCGGTACGAAATCGGTTTGGGCATTTGTTCGTTCGATTTCTACATTTCTACATTATATTCGGTTTAGAACCGAATTTAAATTCGGTTTAGAACCGAATTTGGTCCAGCAGGGGAACTCTGATCCTGACATCGTAGATGATGCTGATGAGCTCTAGATGTTCATGTTCTGTTAATTGTGTGTCGTACTACTTAAGACCACGGGTCACGCACTTGTTAATTTGAACTAGATCATGCACTTAGTCGTGAACTTGTTATGTATTTGGCCATGAACTTGTTTAATGTTATGCACTGTGGGTCGGTTCGTATTGAGTTCTCGTATACCGACCGTGTTCGATATAATTCCGCTCGAATTGTTTCGTTTTCGAAATTCTCGATATTCCGTAAGTTCGTGTTCGTTTTCATGTTCGGTTTGTCCGCTTTCGTTTTCGTTTTCGTATTCAAATGTAAAAGTAGAAAACGGTTGAGGAGTTCTCCGTTCGATTCCGTTCGTTTTCATCCTTAACTATTAATACATGACCCACTTGTTTATCTCACAATCTTTGGTTCTTTTTTTCGATCACAAGGTTTGTGCGTCTTGATATTAAGGTAGAGAAAAATTTAATATACAACACGTCTTAGCAGCGCCCTAGGGGCAAAAAAAAAAGTTATACGTGGACGCTCAGACCCTCGCTAGTATGCTAACCTATACTGTTACATTGGACACTGAACCACCCGAATTACGGCACCGGCCAGGAGGCCTATGCCCGGACTCACGAGCGGTGGCGACGGCGTTGCTTGCGCGCACCCACGTCGCTGTCCGGTGACTCGTGACTCGTGAGTAGTCCACTGGACCACCGCGACTACTGCTACTGTCCTTCCACGCGATTCAGCGCACGCGGCAGCGGCACCACGACAGCCGACGGAACGAGGCGACGCTCGCCACGGCGACGACTTCATCCTGGTCCTGGATGCTGCATTGGCCATTTGGCCGTTAGTCCATCCATCCTGCTGCTCGTTAATTTCTTTTTTCTCTCTTTCTTGCCGGCTTTTCGTCTCAATTGTCATTTGTATCTAACTTTTCTTTGCCTCCTGGTCCGTCCGGTGCTTGCTTGACCTCCGCTCTACGAATCCGTTATATGGCATCAAGGTTCGATTAGATGATCAGAAGCAAAATCCTCCTTTGTTGGCTTCCATGAAGTTCAACTTTATTTTTATTAAGAAAAAATCCATTTTGCCTCTCTGAACTATCGCGAAAGTCGGCTACTCGTCCCTCAACTCTAAAATCAAAAATATTTCCTCTCTCATATCTCAAAACTGGTCACTTGACCTCCATGGCTATTTCCCTTGGTGAGTTTTCTTTTTTTCTTTTATGTTTTTTCGACTGGATCTTTGAAAAACCATAGTAAATCACAGAAAAATCATAAAATAAAAAATCTAATTATGTTGGACTCCACATGAGTAGATCTACACAGTGAACATATGATATATTATGTTTTAGCACAAAGTTTTTCTGTAACTTTAAATCTATGTTTTCTATAATTAATTCATAGTTGCGGTTTCTCCTGTCCAATTGTGATGAATTTTTTATGGTGGGCTAGTCATTGCATGCTTCAGATGTAGCAAAAATTTTATGTTCATTGGATCACGTATGACTGAGTTATAGTTTTATCTAGATAAACCTAAATAAATCTATAATTCAGGCATATATGATCCAATGAGCATGAAATGCTTTCTGTAGATCAAGCATGCAATAGTTAATACATCATAAAAATTTCACCGTAATTGGACCAAAGAAATTGCAGCTATGAATTAATTATAGAAAAACATAGATTTAAAGTTATAGCAAAAACTTTGTTATAAAGCATACCATATCATATGTTTAGTGTGTAGATATACTCATGTAGAGTCCAACGCAGTTGGATTTTCTATTTTATGATTTTCTGTGATTTACTATGATTTTTCAAAAATTCAGCCAAAATAAACATAAAAGTTTAAAGAAAACCACCTAGGGAAGCAACCATGGAGGTAACTGGTTTTGAGAGATGAGGGAGGAACTATTTCTGATTTTAGAGTTGAAGGAGAAAAGTTGACTTTTACGATAGTTGAGGGAGGCAAAATAGAGTTTTTTTTTCTTTTATTAACTATTAAGTAAGATACAGAGCTCTCATTTTGTTTTTCGCTCCGGGGCCGGGCTCACGGCAGCCGTAAAGGCATGTGACATGGTAAAATATGAAATTTCAGGGAAAAAGAATTAAGGGGTAAGTAGGAAGCAACAATCTGGCCCGGTCTGGCCTTCCTGCGTTGCAGCCTAGCAAGACCGTACAGTCAATCCGGCCCAATTGTCTCTCTCGTTAGTGTCGTTACCCCGCCGCGGGCGGCGCGTCCGCACCACAACGCCGTGAGATCTCCATGGGCGCGTTTGGTTTGCTTCTGAGATGAGCCAGGCTGTACCTGGGCAGCCAGGCCGCAGGCAAGCGGCCAGGTCGAGTGCATGCACATGGACAGTGTTTGGTTACCGTATTCACAGAGCCTGGCTGTTCGGCGATTTCGTTTGGTTCACTGCATGCAAGCATCGCTTGCCTCACTGACATGTCCCGGTCGCACGGTTGTTGCGCTCGCGCGAGTCTGGCCGTGTAGAAATGAGGATTTTTTTGCGTATAAGTTTTTTTTTTGACAACATTTTGCGTATAAGTTGAGGCTGGTTCACGAGAGAATCCTGCACTGCATGGGAGGTCCCAACCTCCAACCAGACAACCAAACGTTGGGCAACTGCATCCGTCGAGCCTGGCCACGGCGTATGCAGGTAACCAAACGCACCCACATAAGACGAAATGAGGGCCAAGCTCTGCCCCCTCATCGTCACCTGTTTTTTTATCCTCCGTTGGATCTTGATCAGAGCTGGCACGAGTGCGCAACCCATCCCCTCCTCGCCCTTTGGCCGTGTTGAACGTGCATGCCCCGCCTCCCTCATAGGCATGGGCGCCGCCACTTCCCTTTTGCAGGAGCAGCCACATGCTCACGTGACTGGCGTGGGCTACATATAAGGATGAAAACGGACGGAATCGAACTGAGACTCCTCAACCGTTTTCTACTTTTTACATTTGAATACGAAAACGAAAACGGACAAACCGAACATGAAAACGAACACGAACTTACGGAATATCGAGAATTTCGAAAACGAAACAATTCGAGCGGAATTATATCGAACACGGTCGGTATACGAGAACTCAATACGAACCGACCCACAGTGCATAACATTAAACAAGTTCATGGCCAAATACATAACAAGTTCGCGACTAAGTGCATGATCTAGTTCAAATTAACAAGTGCGTGACCCGTGGTCTTAAGTAGTACGACACACAATTAACAGAACATGAACATCTAGAGCTCATCAGCATCATCTACGACGTCAGGATCAGAGTTCCCCTGCTGGACCTAAATTCGGTTCTAAACCGAATATAATGTAGAAATGTAGAAATCGAACGAACAAATGCCCAAACCGATTTCGTACCGATTTCCGAATTACGTATTCCGTATTTCGTTTTCGAATTTAGTATCCGTTTTTGTCCGCAAAAAACGAATTCGATCGGGTTAAATGTAGAAAACGACTGCAGTTCAGTTCGGGATATTTCCGTATCGTTTTCATCCTTATTAATAGTGAAGAGTATATGAATGAGCTGTAAAGATCCTTATAGCCAGCAGTTGGCTTCATTATTAATCTTGCTCTCTAACATTGTGTGCCATACAAGAGTTAGTAATGTTTGGTCACCTATGTTCTACTGTATGATGGTGCGTTGAGTTCCATCGTGCTAGACTTCTACGAGATATGAAGCCAAACAATGCTTCCCAGAAAAAGTCTGGTCGGTTTCCCAACGGAAGAGCGCCAGCTAGGCTCACTTAAGGCCCGTTTAGCATAGCTTAACTTCGTTAGTGAAGCTGTTTTTTTTGTTTTTAGCTCAATGATCAGCTTTGCGGGTGAAACTGAGCTATTTTATTCACTTTGTTTGGCAAAAACAACTTCATATGATGGAAAAAAAAAGACTAAAATTACCGCATTGCTCCTAACTTTTCTTTTTCCTCAGTCTTCCTGGCGTTACTTGCCTTCCGCTCGCGAGTGCGTCCAACCACCCAGACCAGAAAAGAAAAGGAAATGAGCATCAGCATCACTCAGCGGAAGAATCCACAGCATGGCTCGCAACCGGGAGCCGCGTCCCCGCAAGCAGCGGCAGGAAGCTCCACCGGCAGTCGTGTCCCCGTCGGCGGCAAGCAGCGCCCACGACAGTCGTGTCCCCGGCGGTGGCAGGCCGTGACCCCGGCATCTCGCGAGCTCCGGCGACCGCGGCTCGGCTTCCCTCCGTCCGCGCTCGCGAGCTCGGCTCCGGCTCCGCCGGCGGGCTTGGCGGCGGCGCGCCCACACCTCCCCGCACATCCCTCGGCGGCCGCGAGCCTGCCTCGGCGGGCTGTGCCCCGGAGGTCGTCCGCCCAACGAGTCGCGCCCCGGCGGCCGTGACTTCGGCGTGCCACGCCCCGGCGGACGTGCCTAGGCGAGATGCGTGCAGGCGGCGGCGCCTCCCTCCCCCGAGCACGCTCTCTCTCTCTTCTTGACAACAGTAGTCTTTTTCTATGCTGACCCCACATGTGTCAGGTGAGGTTGAGATAAGTTATTTTTTTCCCCAGCTCTCTCCCATCCTATTCCATCGTGAGAGAGGAAGAAAAACAACTTCATCGTGAAGCTGATTTGAAAATGAAGCCTTTGTTTCGATGCACCCAAAAGTTAGAATTTTTTCACTCTTTCTATCACATCAATCTTTGAACCAATGCATAAAGTAGTAAATATAGATAAAAAAATAACTAATTGTACTGTTTAGTTGTAAATCATGAGACGATTCTTTTGAGCCTAGTTAGTCCATAATTAGACAATATTTGCCAAATACAAATGAAAGTGCTACAGTGTTTTTCAACCCTCTGCAATCTAAACGAGGCGTGAGTGTTTGAAAAAAAAACTCACTGTGCCAAACAGGCCTCTCAGCTGAGCGTGTGAACTCAAGGCCGTGTTTAGATGCCCGATTTGGGCTTTTCCGAATTATTGTGCAGCACTGTAGCAATTTTGTTTTTTTATTTGGTAATAATTGTCCAAACATTGATTAATTAGGCTCAAAACGTTCGTCGCGCAAAGTACAACCAAACTGTGCAATTAGTTTTTGATTTCATCTATATTTAGTACTCCATATATATGCCGGTATTTTGATGTGATGGGGAATCTTCTTTTTGTACAGTGAAATTTGAGGGTGAATTTAGAAAACTAAGCAAGGCCCAAGGCATTCAAGAGGGATCAGAGCCGGATAATAGACAGTAGGGGAAAAAATACTCTCAGCTGAGCGTGTGAACTCAAGGCATACAAGAGGGATCAGAGCCGGATAATAGACAGTAGGGGGAAGAAATACTCTCAGCTGAGCGTGTCAACTCAAGGCATACAAGAGGGATCAGAGCCGGGTGTCAACTCAAGGCATTCAAGAGGGATCAGAACCGGATAATAGACAGTAGGGGGGAAAAAATACTCTCAGCTGAGCGTGTCAACTCAAGGCATACAAGAGGGATCACAGCCGGATAATAGACAGAAGGGGAAAAAATAGCAAAAGGTTGGAGACGCGGGGAATCGAACCCCGTGCCTCTCGCATGCGAAGCGAGCGCTCTACCATATGAGCTACGTCCCCTTTGATGCTGGCTGGTGGTACAAAACTTACTTGAACACTGAGATTAAGGCTTCGGTAGTCGTATGATGTAGCATTGATCTTTGAAGCTTCGTGTAAGCAGGAGCACCCTGATCCCGAGAACGGCCCGTACCATGCCGGCTTTGCCCACTTGTATTTGTATATAGAGTGTAATGACGAAAAAGAAAGCAACGGCCTCATCACAAGTGAACCAGTCATTAAAACCACTGACGCACTGATCTGCCGTTGGACGACGCAACACGTACGTAGACACGGTCGTGGCCTCAAGGCTCAACCCAGAATCGCCATCGATCGATCCCGTCCAAAACTCCAGTACGCGCACGTACAGGCGAGTACACTGAGACGCGCGCGAGAGAGACGTCGTCGTTGGTCCCGGGACAGACAAAGTGTTCCGCGCACGAGACGCCAGAATTCCGCTCCACCGGACCGGGCACCAACCAGCAACCTCTCCCTGCGGGACCAGGGCCAGCTGAGGACCAAGCTCTCACATGGAATGTTCCGGTCCCGTTACAATCCATGGACCACAGCCAATCCCTGTAGCGCAGACGAACGGGGGGCGGATACACAGTACAGTGTGTACAGGTGGTGCGGTGAGGCCACATGCTGACATGCACAAGTGCGAGCGACCAACCAGCAGATTCATGTGTCAGTCTGTCTCACGTTCCCGGATAAAAACACCAGGGCCTGGGCCGGGGTGAGAGGCAGAGAGCTGAGAGGGTGGAGGGTCACCGGACACGGACAGGATCAGGCCACCACCTCACGAGGGTGCCGGGCGCTGAGCGCTTTTGAGCACGGCAATAGTCCCGGCGTTTTGAGATTTGACCTACTAGATACGGAGTAGATTGTTGGTGCTTGCCGATCTGATCCACTGGATGGCATGGCACTTTTTGTAAAGATCAGGTGTCACCCGTGTCGATTTGACCCGATGACTAGGATCGGGGACCTGGCTCATTTCTTTATATGTTTTTCAGCTCAGTGCATTGGCTTGGTTGGATAAGCGAATGATGACGAGAAAGAGACTGCAAGGATTGGTTGCTGCCTTGGATAAGTAGCCGCGTCATAAAGTCCACGCAGAGGTACCCAGTTGCAAGTTTTGGGTGGCAGAGTGTTTGGTTAGAGGAAGGAAGTTTTGGATCGATGGCAGAGAACGACAAGGAAGCACAGCTGCGTCAACAGGCTTTGGGTTCTCAATTCGGACTCGGAAGTCACCCAGAGAAACGCAATCCAACTGAATGAAGAACACAGCGGTTATTCACTCTTTGTAGTTATTGATACAACTGAATGAAGAATAAAAAATAATGGCCATGTACTATCACTCTCTGTAGTTCGTTATTCAGTAAGTATATTAAGTCAAACTTGAGTTGATGAATGCAGGAAACACAGCGGTTGCAGTTGGAACGCAAGATTTTCAGGCGAGCAGAAGAAAGCAGAGCCACATGCTTCGCATTGCACACACACTAGTAGTAGTACTTGGGGTAATTACATAGGGGAGGAGGGTATGTAGAGAACAAAGCAGGCAGCCGTACGAAGCATTCTCATGTCAATAGTTCTTCCCCAGATCCAAGAACTGAAGAACACGCCTGTCGGCTAGGCCAAACTTGGATAGATCGGCGCCCACTTCTAACCCCCCACGAACTGATCATCATCATCATCATCATCATCATCGCCATTCTACTACCAGGACACTCTACTTACTATGCTACAGACACACGTGCACCACATTCAGAAGAACACAAACATATTGTATATAGAAACACGACGCGGCCTCGGACTGAGAAAGACACGCTATCTAGATCCCTCTGCACCGCATGCCCTCTGCTCGGTTGCTTATTGGCGCTGGAATGGATTTGTTCTAGCTCAGCGGTCCAACGAACTGATCACCACCCTGCAAAGCGAATCAGGGACAGAAGCTGTATCAGGATTATATTCAGAACCACCCATTTATGCTATATCAGGATTCATAACTAGCCATCTGTGATTGTGAATGGTCAGAACTCGGAACCACCCATGTATTGCTAACATGATGGATTGTGATATGATTCATGCATCAAGGTGGTGGTAAAATTACGAGAAAAGAAACTGAGCGTGGGCCGAGAACGAACCAGTCGTACACGGTGGGGCTCCTGGGCCCGACGGCGGGCTCCGGCCCATCGGAGACCTTGGTTTTCCGGCGGAACCTCCTCCAGCCGTCTGTCTTGGGGGTGGTAGCTGCACCAAACACGCCAACAACAACACAGAGGGTCAGGCTCAGGCATACACTATCGACCAGATGCATCCGTGTTTGCATGCAAAGTTCTCATTGCTTTCTTTCTTTTTTTTTGAGAGGAGTTCTCATTGCTTTCTGATGAATGAACCAGTTGTTATCACGCACCAAACACACCAACAAGCAACAAATGTCTAATCTGGGTGGCCCTAGACCTGACAATCACACACTGTCCTCTCCCCACTGATGAATTACCACGCATCATCATCTGTTATCATGAAGGTATTACGCATTGACTTGATTCTTACGGTTACAGTGGTGTTTACCAACTACTAGCGGCAGATCTGTGGACGCATCGCGCTCAGGAAGGCGGAGAAAAAACATGAACAAAACGTCAAAATTTATATACTTTTTTTTTGTTCCTTTTACTGTCCCATTTGATAGGAGATCCAATCCTGCGCAGCAGCAGTGCGCAGACCTACCAAGGAACGATTTTTACCCCAAGAATGGGGCGACGACCAAGAAGAAACAGAGGGAGGCGGGCGAGCCCACCTGTGGCGGACGGCGAGTCGAGCGTGCTGGCCGGGGAGGACGGGACGGAGGAGCTGTAGGACTCGGAGCGCGGCGAGGCGTCGACGGACAGCGACGGCGGGCGGGCGATGGTGATGCTGCGCGTCACCGCCGGCGCCGGCGCTGCGGCGGCCGCGGCGGGAGCGGGGGCCGGGAAGGACGAGGAGGAGGAGGAGGAGGGGGAGAAGGAGGAGTACTTGCGGAGCCTGCCGAGGCCGGAGTCCGGCCGCGGGCCGGCCACCGTCTCGTCCCAGAGCTGGTCGAGGAGGCCCATTCTTCCCCGCACCAGACCAGACGGTCGGTCTGTCTATGCGATTGGTTGGGTGATGGCCCTGCGTGCGCGTGTTGGACGTATGCGCGCGGTGTCACGTCGCGACGAGTGAGGGAGGGAGGACGGGAGGAGGGAGGAGAGAAGAAGGGCTTGGGTTGGCTGCCTGGAGCAGTTGAGAGAGCCTTTGGGGCGGGGCGGATGACGATCGCTCTGTTTTCTCGGGAACGGTGGGTTGGGGAGGATTTTTATAGAGAAGAAGAAGGTGGGGGACTGGGGGTGGGCGTGAGAGGATTCAGGCGAGATATTAGGGGTGTGGGTGTAAATTTGGATAAGGGAATACAACTGGTACCGAGCTCATCTTCTTTTCACCTCTGGCCTCGTTTAGTTTGAAGAATAGGGGAGAAAAACACTGTATCAGAATTCTTGTAGCATTTCGTTTGTATTTGGTAAAAATTATCCAAATTTTGACTAACTAGGCTTAAAATGTTCGTCTCGCAAAGTACAACAAAACTGTGCAATTAGTTTTTGATTTCATCAACATTTAGTACTCCATGCATTTGCCGACATTTTGATGTGACGGGGAATCTTCTTTTTGCATAGTGAAATTTGGGGGAGAATTGGGAACTAAACGTGGCCTCTGTCCTCATTCTTGGCTCGGCTGAGCTGGCTTTACTTCTTTTTTATTTCTCACTTTAAAGATTTCACGGAATACTAGCGCTGGTTTGCTTCTTAGATCGACTCCATTCAGAGATCGTTTGCAGCGTGCCCCTGGTTATGAGAGGATCCAAAATGGCATTGCAAATTACATATTCCACATGGCGAATGGGATGATGTTTATTTTACCATGGTTCATTTATATTTTACTCTCTGTCCTCATTTAACTGGGAAACATGGTTAAACTTTGTTAAGTTTGACTAAGTTTTTAAAAAATATTAACAATATTTGTACCATCAAATAAGTTTATTATGAAAGTAGATTCAATAATCATCTAATGATACTAATTATCTTATAAATATTAGTATTTTCTTGTATACATTTAGTCAATTGAGTATATTTGACTTCTCGGAAAACGAGAAAGACAGTTAAAAAGGAAAGGAGGGAGTATGCTTGATTGCCTTCTCACACATAGCTGCAGCAGTGGATTTTACATTGAACTATGGTTCGTTCGCATAGGTCCAGCTTTGAGATCTATGCAAGATCTGTAGTCTAAGATGTGACTAAATTAAAGTAATTCGAACATTTATATTAAATTTAAACTATAATAAAAATGAGTCATGTATATGCACTCAACGAGCCTCTAGTTCTAGATTCAAGATTTTTCGGAGCTACAAATATCTACCTTCAAGAAAGGCAGAATAGTCATTTTAGTCCCTCAACTATTACTCAAAGCTCAATTTTATCCTTGGACTTTCAAATTGACCGTTTTAATCCTTAAACTCTAGTTTTAGGCTCAATTTCATACTAGAACTATGAAGATGATTGTTTTCGTTCTCAAACTTTGCATTTTAGGCTCAATTTCATTTATAATCTATCAAAGTATATTTTGTTCTTTAAACATTTATTTTCAACTCAACTTTGTCTACGTTCTACGTAGAACGCTGCACTGTTGCACTCGGTTAGCTCCAACACCACCAGCGATTGGAGATAAGAAAATAATATTCATCCAAAAACTCTTTCATGATCATTAATAATTCCAAGCTCATATTTTTAATGTTACCTTATAATGGTACCATTTATATATAGGAAAAAGTCTACTTAACCCCCTGAACTATCAGCTGGTGTCTAACCTACACCCCCAACTATAAAACCGTCTATTTTACAACCTGAACTTTTAAAAACCGTTCAAATTACACCCTGGAACGGTTTTAGACGGCGTTTTGGTACAGTAACCATGGTTTTGCTACAGTAACGACGTTTTGACTTTTCTTTTCTATTTATTTCCGCTGAATATTTGAAAAATCATAGTAAATCACAAAAAAAAATCATAAAATAGAAAATCTAATTTTGTTGGACTCCATATGAGTAGATCTACATAATGAACATACAATATAGTATGCTTTAGTACAAATTTTTTCTGTAGCTTTAAATTAATTAGAAAATCAAATTTTGTCTGTAATTAATTGGAATAATTCATAGCTACAGCTTTTATGGTCCAATTGTGGTTAAATTTTTATAGTGAACTAATTATTGTATGCTTGAACTGTAGTAAAAATTTTATACTGATTGGATCATGTATAATTTAGTTATAGATTTATTTATATTTAACGAGCATAAACCTAAACATAAACCTAAATAAATCTATAACTAAGTTATATATGATCCAATGAGTATGAAATTTTTACTATAGTTCAAATATATAATAATAATCCCATTATAAAAATTTTACCATAATTAGACCATCGAAGCTGTAGCTGTGAATCCTCCTTTTACCATTGGATGCGATCGGATCGGACGGCTTCTTTGAGCAGCCGGAGCCGTGCCATCGTCATTCGTCAGCCAAGCCGTGGCTCCCGCCGAGCGAGGCTTCCCGTGAACTTGGACCCGGGGCCGGAGCCGTACGTGCCATCAGCCGAGCTGGTTTCGCGCTGCCGTTGAGGGCTTGAGGCTCCCCCCGTGGCCGTGAGCTTGGACTTGGACCGGAGCGGGGTGCGCGCGGCATAATCGGAACGAGATTTGACCGCAATCCATTCATATCGGGGGTCCCACCCCGTGGCAGCGTCCACGTACTACAGGATAAGATCCGTAGCTCTCAGGGCCATTGTAAGGCTGTCCGCATTGGCAGCCAGTAAACTCGACTGAACGCCAAATACAGAGATCGAGCGTCCGCACCGGCAGTCGCTAAACACAACGATACAGTAGCGTGTGCTACAGTAACACGCCACAGGTAGCGTTCCTATGTGAGCGCCTGTAAAAGGGACGGAGGAGAGAGAAAGAGAGAGAGGAGAGAGGATATGAGATGGTTGTTGATATAGAGTATGATATAGAGTAAATATGGGTGCGAGAGGAGTTAGTATAGAGATGAGAATCCTTGATGACTAGGATAAAATATTCTTTTAAAGGTGTGTTTAGAGAGTGGTGCAGTGCGGATAGCCTAACACGCCACCCGGACCCGCAGTGGGCCCGGCTTCCATCACGAAATCATCAGTTTTGCTTTCGCCATGGAAGATGTCAAGAAGAGAAACCAAAAACATGGAGCATCAAAGACAAAGGAAACCTCTCTAGTCTCTACGCGATGAATGAAGTCATGAAATAAAACCTCTGGAAAAAAGGAAACAAATACATACTCAATGCATGTATTAATCTGATGTGTAACTGTCTACTACAACTTAGGGGGTGTTTAGTTCTCACCCAAAAACTTTACATCCCATCCCATCGAATATTTAGAGATATGTATGGAGCATTAAATATAGATAAAAAATAACTAATTGCACAATTTACATGTATTTTGCGAGACGAATCTTTTAAGCCTAATTAGTCCATGATTGGACACTAATTGCTATAGTTACACATGTGCTACAGTACCCCCGAAAACTTTACAACCCCTGAACTAAGCTTGATGTTGCCAAAATGGTTTTGGTTGTTTCTAAAAAAAAAGGTTTTGGTTGAACACAAGCATGCAAAGATGATGATCGTACCTGGTCTCCATTATTCTACATCTATAATGGCCCGAGCAGAAGCACACTAGCTCGAGTGTGCTTATGCTCGGGCAGCTTTGTTTTCTAGCTGATTGGTGAAGTGGGACCGTGGCCAAAGATGCTCAAATCAAATCAGCCGAGCATGCATGCATGGGGACGACGGGCAATGCACATGCATGCAGTGGCCCGATTAGATTTTCCATCTTGCTTTGCTTTCGCTTCCAAAGAATTGATTACTTACAAATGGTGTCGTCTTGGACGACCAATTAGTGTGTCCGATCCATCGAAGCAACGTCGGAACCAAATCAGAGGTCAGGATGGACGAATTAGGAAACACCTACTTAGTACTATAGTTAAATAATTAAGCTAACAAGATGCAGCTGCCGAATTGTTCTTCTCTGGTGTGTGGTGAATGGGTGATGGTGTGGATGCACTATTTTAGTGGATGAACTAAACATCATATATACTAGAGAAGCAGAGGGTTAAAAAACCAGCAACAGGGACACAACATTCTGCCAAGCTAGTAAGTAGATGTACAAAGTATATATAGCTAACGGTCATATATATGGATTAACTAGCTTGATGCCCTGATGAGCCTTGAATTATCTTACCTTCAATTTAAATATCGTTCTTGTCGTATTGTCGTTCTGGTTGCTTTCAACTTAATTATATCTTACCTTCAACAGCAAAACAACTTACCTTGCCCATGGGGCTTCAATGATATGAAGCTTGGAATGTACTCCCTCCATCTCAAATTATACGTTAGTTTTGGCTTTTCTAGATACATAGTTTTCGCTATATATTTAGAAAAGCTAGAACGACTCATAATTTAGAATTGAGGGAGTATACGGTAAGAAATCATCATGATCACCTTGCCTCGCAGTCTTGTGGTTATCGTCTGATTGAAATGACTGAAGCTAATTGACCCGTGGCGACGACAAAAATGCACACATGTTCCACCGCGACTCCTCGACACAAGTTCTAGATCCTCCAATTATGAGCTTGCTATAATTAATCACCACTGATTACTCATTAGAAAACGTTGCCGCTTACCTCCTCCATCTAGAAGACACATGTAGTTTAGGTTTGGTATGAGTTAAGCTATCTTAGATTTAATAAGTTTATTTATTTATAGAAAACAATCTAGTGATATTTATGACTTAGATACATTATGAAAATATAATACATGGCAAATTTAATATTTTTAGCGTGATGATTATTAATATCTTGTTCGTATAAATTCAATAAAATATTTTGATTTATATGTCTACGCTAAAATTATATTGCACGTACCAGTACAACGCCGTTAGTCTATTGCGTTGCGTCAAATCATATCAAGATGTGATGGACGCAACAGCCTCATACGTAAGCATGCGTGGCCCACCACCACAAGTGACAATATAATTATTCAGGGTCATATAGAAACAGTTACTAGCAATTAGCATAGGCCGTACTTTATTAGTCCACACTGATGAACAAACAGTCTACAACTGATCAAAGGGCCCATTGGCGGCGATCACAATCACCCGTAGGGCCTACCTCCCTAACCTCAATTATTGGGGCTGCTGACCTGAAGAACTTGCCGGTCACAGGCTCACAGCACAGCAGAGCCGCAGCCACCAGTGCACCATGTACACTGTACACATACCACGACAGCAGTGTCAGCGTCCGGGGTAGTCGGCAGTGAGTGGCGTGTCCACGTCTGGACGATCAGCTTATGCGTGCTGATAAGTGGTGTGGCTCGAGAGCAGCCAGAAGGGTCGTCCAATGCAAATCACTGGTTGGAAACGGAAGACCAGCTGAAAGCGACGGCTCGCTTAGAGGGTGTTTAGGTTTAGGGACTAAAGTGAAGGTGTCATGTGGAGGTGTTGCATGGTGTGTTCAGATATTAATAAAAAAATTACAGAATTCGTCAGTAATCCGCGAGACGAATTTATTAAGCCTAATTAATCAGCCATTAGCACATGTTTATTGTAGCACCACATTGTCAAATCATGAACTAATTAGGCTTAAAAAATTCGTCTCGCAAAATAGTCTCAATCTATGTATTTAGTTTCCTAAATAGTCTATATTTAATACTCAATACATGTGTCCAAACATCCGATGAGACAACCACTAAAATTTAGGAAGTGAAACCAAACACTCCCTTAATTGGTCGAGGGTTTTGCACTGGTTCACCGTCGATCGACCAGGACCTGATGGCGCCGGAAAGTCGGAAACCGATCCGGTGGTGTTACACGGTGATCTGATCATTCTCATCGAACGAACGCTTTTTATTAATATTGCGCTCACGTATCAAAGAAATCATACTGCAGCTTAGCTTGCATCGACGACGACGAATGTGTATATAACTACAATAAATTGTAATAGTAGTTTATTTTTTTAAATTAATGTCTCTGTTTTGTTCATGGGTTTGTTGTGATCATTATTGATGCAGTCGATCAGATGATTCGGCATATACATGCATGAGGTGATGATCAGTGGCGGATCCAGGATTGACACCCCAGGGGGGCTAATTAAGGAAGATGTTGATTTACAATTAAGATTTAATGGTGATTTGATGTTATGCTACAGTAATTGCTACAGTGTTTTAGTGGAGAAATCACCCTCCCGGGGGGGCTGCAGCCCCCCCCCCCCCCCCCCCAGCCCCCCCTGGATCCGCCAATGGTGATGATAGCTACAAGGAATCATGAGATGATTCTGGGGAACGTGTGCATGATCGTGCCAGCAGGGATGGCATCAACTGGTCTATAGTTTTTATTTGCTTTTGTTTAATGTATTTGTTTCGGCAGTAGGCGAATTCTTCATACGGCAGTTTCATCAGCACCTACAGTACGTACTATGTAGACGTCCTTGTGGTCGGTAGCTGAGGGTACGCGCGCGGAAGCATTTTATGGCGCGATCATCACGATCGTAGTAGGCGAGGACCGAGGATAGTGTGTGCATTACGGTTCGCTGATACTCATAACATTGCCAGCATGCCTAGGTAGCTTGGCAATGTCAACGTCGTCATTAGCCCGCCGTACATACCAGTCGATCTTGAATGAAGCAAAAGCACCAGTTTGTGGTACGTAGTAGAGAGTAGACGACATATGCAGGGGCCAACACACACTGCTGTGTGTGTACAAGGTCGACGACGATGCCTGCCTGACTGTTCCCGTAGACTTGGCATCAGTCGTCGGATGGGAGGCTCGCCGCGGCGCATACGTGCACACCTGCTGAAACGCGCGCACCGCATGCGGACATGTGTGTGGTGTACTTACCACGCACGATGAAGTACGTAACGGGCACCGGCCGCTCCAGCGCGCCTCCTCGCGGCATCGATTGGCCACAGATAATCTCTGGTTCCCCTTTACTGCTGGTACCGGTCGAGTACACCACGAGTTCCGGTCCCGGTGGCGAAGGAAACCGACCCACCAAGCGTCGTCTGCCGCCGGAGCTGCACTGTACCGACGGCATCTTCCACCCGTTACTGTCGGCCGGCGCGGTGGCGGCTGTGGCCTGTGGCTGGGCTACTGCTTGGCCAGCGGCCGTTTCCGCCATGCGTTTTGCGCCTGCGGACGGATCACGACGGCTACCCTTTACCGCTGCAGTGGTGTGTCGCTGGCTGACGTGCCTGTCAGGCGCTTTGTACGTACGGAGTAGTATATAATAAGTACATACGTACTGTAAAGTATCATCATACGGATACTGGCCTGGCCAAGCGGGGCAGCAACGCCAACGCATGGTGGGCCTGGTCACGTGGCAGCACAGGGACAGGGGAGACCTTGACATGACAGCAGAGAAGGAGAATCTTTTCCGTGGCAACGACTACAGGATGGAAGTGACGTTCTGTTGTTTAGCATTGACATGGGCCCGTTGGTCACTGTCACTATACCACGACCTTTGGGCCGTTGATCGATCGAGAGCCTAGTGAGGCCCAATCCCTCGACGGATGCAGCCCTCTCTAGCCCACATCTGCATTGGCCCACTGTGCACACTAACTACAACCTATGGCTGGGCTGCATGTATTTTCCCCCCCTCTTTTTCTCTTGACACATGCCGCATGTACTTTCAACCATTCAGCCATGGGTGGACTCAATCTCAACAGAAAGGCCATGGGTGGACTCTGAAGAAATAGAAAACGTCGCTACTGGATATAGGTTCCTGCTTTTCTTTCTAGACCAGAACATTTAACACTAAAGTAGCCGACATGCAAGAAGTCATTCTTACAGAAAACATCCCTACATTACATCCCTCCTCGTCCTCGTACATTTTACTTGAGAAAATAATACGCACACAGAGTGAGCGAGCCATCGCTGCAAGATGATTTTATTTCAATTTGTTTATGGAAACGGAGGTTGGTCCTCGTCGGCGTCGGCTGCTGAACCGTGCATTGCACTGCAGTTGTGGATCCGTACTGGTTCTGCTGCCCTCAAGCCTAGTCCAAGGTAACCAGCCCAGGTCTGGCCTCTGGCGTGTTTGGTACAGACAAGGAAAAGATCGATCAAAGTGATCGATGGCCGACTCGTTAATTAAGAGTGTATATCAGCTGGAACAGAGCAACCGGCCAACTCGGCGAGGATTACAGCCAAATGCACCGCTGATTAGATGCAGTATACTTATACATCTCTGAACCACGGTAGAGCAGTTCAGAGTATAGCAGTGACAAAACCTTGCTATACATCTCTGAAACCTGACATCAAACTTGCAGCATATGTCACTCAATCCATGGTCCATCAAATTAAGTTACACACAAATAGTTCAAATACACAACCACGAAACTTCACCTAGAGGTGAGCTTGGTTCTTAAGAATAATGAACAATCCAAGAAAATATGATACAAGACTCCCAGAAAACTGAATGATACCATAGTCCATAGAGCAAAGCAACTAAAGCCACTTCTTCTGAGATACAGTACCTTTTATTTGAACTCCCACACTTATATTCCCATCTGAAAGGTAAAAGTATAACGAATGGCAGATTCAGGATCACATTCAATGAGTCAAGCAGAGCACCATGCCACACTCGCGTTTTATAGATGTTCCCCTAAATAAACAAACAAGCAAAAATAGCACGACATGAGGCCACGAGAAATGTTTTACGTACGTACTAGATATGAAGACTATAAATGTACTCCGTATTTAGTACAGAAAGCAACAGAGTGATTTTTAAATAGGAAATTATGACCGATACCCCTTGCATAGGTAATGAAATGTCGTGATGATAACATTTTCCCATCGTCTAGCATCTCTTCCTCGTTGGTGTCACTCTCCTCTTCAAACTCTTCCTCATTGGTGTCACTGTCTTCCTCGCCCTCTTCCCTATCTCCATAGATAGTTAACCTCGGATGATTGGAGTGGGCATTTGCTTCATTCTTTATGGCAGCTGTTGCGGCCCTGTTTTCTGAAGACGAGGCACCATTGTTACAAAGAGTGATTGTAGCATGTTTCAGGCATGGGAGGTGGCCAATGCCTAAGTAGAACCCATTGGATTTTGCACATGACACTAAGAACGGCAGGTCAAGCTTCTCAAGCTTCGGCAGTGCCCCTTCCTCAAACAGCAGGTTTGCTGCACCATAATTATTGTAAATCAAGAGTTGCTTCAAACATGGGAAACCATGGCCTCTGATGTTAAGTCTTTCTTCTTGGTTAGTGTTGAAAGTTAGCATCAGAGAAATTAAGGCAGGCATCTCTCCAAGTACGCCCAGATCCGCCTCCGTTGCTTTTACTAAATTAATGTTTAGGTATGCAAGACTGGCGAGTGCTGGTGCGATCCACTTTGGCATCTTTGGAAAAAAGTAGTGGGTGGTCATCCAAAATTTCTGGAGGCAAGATGGAAGAGGAGACCAAGAATCTATAAACTGGAGGGGTGTTGAATCAGAAGAATATATCATTAAAGACTGAAGTTTGCAGCTGCCAAGCTTGCATAGTGAGGAGAGTAACATCTCTTCATGCCTCTTGTATTCCTCAGATCTTGTACTGTTCAGCGTTAGATGCAATTCATTCAAACTGGTCAGGTTCCCAAGCTCTTCTACCGCACATACTGAACTTTTGGTAATACTGAAGCATGTGATAACCCTCAAGTTACTCATGTTTCCAATCCCATCTGGTATCTTAGAGTCATAAATGCTGAGCAGATATTGTAGTTTAGTGAGCTGAACAATTCTAGATGGCAACTCTTTCATATCATAGTTACCTCTAAGATCTAGCGCCTCTAGATTATAAAGCCTCACAATTCCTGAGGGTAGCTTCGATATACCAGTATCCCTAAGGCTCAAGTACTTTAGCTGGAATAGTTTATCTATACCATTCATATCATACTCTTGCAGACTCTTACAACCTTCAAAATCCAGTACACGCAAAGTTTCAAACTTATCAAGGCTAGGCAAGTGTTTGATGCAACTTGATGTTAATACTGTCAGGGATCGAACATGGCTTAGATCTTGATCTTCCAAGACAGACACAAGCTCCTGATCAATGTGCTGGACTGATAGTCGGCGAATAGAACCATCTCGATTTACCAAATCAGTTTGCCCATGGCCTACCACACTGATGAAATTATCTTCAATTGATTTTGAAATAATGAGCTCAAGCATCATGTCATGGACTTGGCAGGCACGAGCCTTACCATCATAGCCAACGTCCACTGGTTGGACCATGCTTTTATTGATTAGCTCATAGAAGTGGTTCTCGGCGACATCTTGCTTGCTCAGTCCACGCTCTTCAGAGATAAAGCCTTCTGCTATCCATCGTCTCACCAAACTCTCTCTATCAATCACATAATCCTCAGGAAATATACTTAGATATAATAAACAGGTCTTCAGATTAGGTGTAAGATCATTGTAGCTAAGGCATAGGATGCTATTCATGCCCTCCAAGCTTCTATTCTTCTCCAACGCAGAACCAATTGACCTTCTGACCTTCTCCCACTCCTCTTTAAGAAAGGGTTTGTTTGCCAATAAACTTGAAATGCTGATGATTGCCAATGGTAGGCCTCCACATTTTTTCAATATTTCATTTGAAACTTCTTTTAGCATATCCAGGCAACAATCCTCAGATCCAAATGTTCTTTTGAAGAACAATTTTCTCGAGTGAAAATCATTGAGAGCTTCCATTTCATACATGCGTCCATTACCACCGAAGCAACATGATCTTGCTACTTCGACGATACGTGTAGTTGCTATAATTCTGCTAGAAAAAATATTCTCTGGGAAAGCATATTTAATAGCATCCCATGCCGATATAGACCATATATCATCAATAATGATAAGGTACCTGATAGAAATAAATAAATAGAGTTAACCAATTATGGAAAGGAGTTGAAGGAGAAATTAAATACAGACATACCATCAGACTCCGACACCATCACCATGCTAAGTAATTCAAGTGGCATACATGAATAAGTATAAAACTCGAAGTAAAAGAAATTCAATTGGAGAACAATAAACAAACCCATGACAATCAGCCTGTTTGCTTGAGATTATCAGCCAGCCATTCAACAATGTTTTTCTTTCACAAAAAACCAGTCAGCAGTATTTTCAGCCATCAGATTTCAGCCCAAGCGAACATGCTGAATAACGTCATATTACTTCCACTTTAAATTATATAGAGACTTAGAGTTCATCCTAAGTTAAACTATTCTAATGTTGACAAAGTTTATAGATAAAAGTATTAACATGTGCCACATCAAAGAGTTAAGTTATAAAGTATATTTTATATTGTAGTGATGATACTCGTTTGATGTTGTAAATATTAATTTTATTTTTTTTATTGACTTAGGACACGTAAGATGTGGATACAATGGTGGATCTACTTGTAAGCTGTGGGGTTAGGGGCCACCTGGCCCTGCAGTTTTTACCATGACAAGCAGATCCCTGCATAGCACTTGCAATTGTATATGTTAAAATTGTATAACATTGTGCGAATTGACTTGAAATAAAGCTTGACTCCACAGGGTTTGAATCCGGGATCCTGCATAGTACTTTAGTAATGTTTAACCTTTATACATATTTATATACCGTCTTGTTCTTTTAACTACAATGCAGTCTGGATATTTTTTTACTTTTTGTTTTTATTACAGTTTCCATAATTTATAAAAATATACCACAGATCTGGTAAATATGAGAAACTAGAAGCATATCTTGCGCATTGCTTCGATGAATGAAATTTAGTGGATGATGTGGAATTATGATGCGGACAAATAAATACATGTTAGTGGGATAATGTGGCTTAGTGACGTGGATAGTTTATATGAATAGATATGTGCCATAAGCAAGCAAGTACAATAAGGTCAGTCTCAGTAGAGATTTTATGGCCTTATTATCAATGCACCCATATTTTGAAAATAATGCAGAAGAGTTTCATCCCCATGAAACTCTCTCTGCTCCCATAAAACTCTTATCATCTCTCTCTTCATCAATACGGTGCCACATTAGCCTGTTTAATGCTCATGAAACTCTGATGAAATCCCACTGAGACTGACTTAATGGTCTTATATTTAAGCCAGTGAGCAATCTTTTTTTTTCTGATGTGAAGCAGATAAGAGAGAAGAAATAGGAGAGCTTGACTCCCATGCAGACAAGAGTTAGCCGGCGACGAGAAGTTGGTGAGGGGGACGCCCACAGCTTGGACGCGACGGCGTGGAACATGCACGTCAGCTGCTACTGCAGGCCCGATGACGATGACGGCTGAAAGAGTGGAGAGGAATACTCGATGCATTCTATTCCATGAATTCTGAGACATATACACAAGCACCGCACACATGCAGCCACACACGCGACACACACATGCATCCGCACGATGCTTAGTCTAACACACATGCATCCACACAATGCTTAGTCTAACACTCCCCCACAGTCAGAACTGGGAGCGCCACGAACATTAAGACTAGACCTAAACCCGGTGAAGACGGATGTCGGCAATCCTTTGGTGAAGACATCGGCGTACTGCGACGTGGTGGGAACGTGCAGGACACGAACTTCACCGAGGGCGACTCGCTCTCTAACAAAGTGTAGATCAATCTCGACATGCTTGGTTCGCTGATGCTGGACCGAGTTGGTGGAGAGGTAGACGGCACTGACGTTGTCACAATAGACCACGGTGGCGCGGCGAAGAGGATGACGGGGCTCTTGCAGGAGTTGGCGCAACCAGCAGGCTTCAGCAACACCATTCGCCACAGCCCAATACTCTGCTTCAGCACTGGACCGAGAACTGTAGGCTGTCGCTTGGACGACCAGGAGATGAGATTGTCCCCAAGGAACACCGCATAAGCAGAGGTAGACTTGCGTGTGTCAGGACATCCCGCCCAATCAGCATCTGTGTAGACAGTAAGATCAGCCGGTGTGGTCCGGTGAAGGTGAAGACCGAGATCCAAAGTGCCCTAAAGGTAGTGAAGAATGTGCTTCATAGCACCAAGGTGAGGCTCCCGAGGGTCATGCATGTATAAACAGACCTGCTGTACAGCATACGCAATATCTGGACGGGTGAAAGTGAGATACTGAAGGGCCCCAACGATGCTGCGATAGTGAGTGGGGTCGGCGACTGTGACACCATCAGCAGAGAGCTTCGCGTGGGTATCCACCGGTGTATTGCAAGGCTTGCAGTTGCGCATACCAGCGCGGTCCAGAATATCGAGTATATCATGACGCTGGGAGAGAAACAGGTTGTCCTGACGGCGCTGAACATTGACACCAAGGAAATGGTGAAGCTGTCCCATGTCCGTCATAGAGAATTCTTGGCGGAGAGCTGTGATGATCCGCTGAAGAAAACTCGTGGAGGAAGCCGTCAGAACAATGTCATCAACATATAAGAGCAAGAAAGCCATGTCGGAGCCGTGACAATAAATGAACAGTGAAGTATCAGACTTTGCCTCTGTAAAACCAAGGGAGGTGATATGAGAGGCAAACCGATGGTGCCAGGCGCGGGGGGCTTGCTTTAATCCATATAGAGACTTGTTCAGGCGGCAAACATAGTCAGGTCTGGAGGAGTCAACAAAACCTTTCGGCTGAGCACAATAGACAGTCTCGTTCAAGGTGCCATGGAGGAACGCATTCTTCACATCAAGCTGATGAATTGGCCATGAACGAGAAAGTGCCAAAGTAAGAACGGCCCGGATGGTTGCTGGCTTGACCACAGGACTAAAGGTTTCATCATAGTCGATACCTGGACGCTGTGTGAAACCACAAAGAATCCACCGAGCCTTGTAGCGGTCAAGGGAGCCATCTGATCTGAACTTATGACGGAAGACTCACTTGCCTGTGACAATGACACCAGGTGGGCGAGGAACCAGGGTCCAGGTGTCATTTGCTTGCAGGGCATCGAACTCCTCCTACATAGCAAGGCGCCACGTAGGGTCAGACAAGGCGGAGCTGACCGAGGTGGGCTCTGGAGATATCGGCGTGGCATGAAGATTCAGGCGGTCGACAGGATGGTGAACCCCGTCCTTGCCACGCGTGCACATGTTGTGCGCATTAGTGATGGGAATGATCGCCTGGGGCGCCGTGGCGACGGTGCGGCCGGTGAGGCGACCGGCGCTGCTGGTAGTGACCTGGGACGAGGCGTCCGCAGGGGCAGCAGCACCAGTCGGCTCGGCGGAGGTGGCACCGCGCGCAGCAGCTGGGGCGTGCGCCTGGGGGGACGCCGAAGCACTAGCCGGTGCGGGGCTAGGTGTCGGCGTACTGCCGCTGTCTCCTGGGCTGCTCGGGGCGGCGTCCATGCCGTCGGGAAGACGAGTACCTGCATGCATAGCTCTTGACCCACTGGGTGAAGAGGAATCATCAGTGTCATCCAAAAAATCAAGGGCGGTGGATTCCTAGGGTGAGGTGGACATATCGGCGAAGGGAAACACCGTCTCATAAAAAACAATGTGACGAGAGATGATGATCCGGTTGGAGTGAAGGTCAAGACACCAATAGCCCTTATGATCGGAAGAGTACCCCAGAAAAACACAAAGGGATAAACGTGGTGATAATTTGTGTGGAGTTGTGGATGACAGATTTGGATAACAAGCGCAGCCGAAAACACGGAGATGGGTGTAGGAGGGCTGCGTGCCATATAATATGAAGTAGGGTGTTTGGCTGTCTAAGGTTTTGGTGGGATGCCGGTTGAGAAGGTAAGTGGCAGTGTGTAAGGAATCCGCCCAATAAACCGGGGGAAGACTGGCCTAAAATAGGAGGAAGTGCACAATATTATTAATGGTGCGAAGAGTACGCTCTGCCCGCCTATTTTGCTGTGAAGTGTATGGGCACGACATGCGAAGGACGACACCGTGGGTGAGGAAGAACGTGTGGGTCGAGGAATGATCAAATTTGCGGCCATTGTCGCACTGAACTGCCTTGATGGGAGAGTCGAACTGCGTGCGCACATACGAGAAAAAATGGGTGAGTACGCTAAAAGTGTCGGATTTGAGGCGTAAAGGGAATGTCCAGCTGTAGTGAGTGCAATCATCTAAAATGACGAGATAATACTTATAGCCAGTCACACTAACAACTAGGGATGTTCAAAGGTCACAATGTATTAAATCAAATGGATGAAGTGCACGGGAGTTTGACAAGCTAAAAGGGAGGCGCACATGGCGGCTGAGCTGACAAGCGTGGCAAACATGAGTGTCATGGCGCTTATTACATGAAATAGCATTGGAATTTATAAGCTTGGACAGAGCCTCATGACTGACGTGATCGAGACGACGATGCCATAGGGTGGTGGAGGACGCGGCAGCAGTGAGGGCGGTCGTGCTGGGTGGTGCCGACGGGAAGAACGGGTAAAGATCACCCGTGCTATTGCACCTGGTGATCACGCTCCGTGTCTGGAGGTCCTTCATAGAAAGACCGAAAGGATCAAACTCGATAGAACAATTATTATCAGTGGTGAAGCGACGAACGAAAATTAAATTCTTAATAATGTTAGGTGAGACTAGAACATTAGAAAGAATTAAAGGACATCGCGAAGTGGAAAAAGAGTAAGATCCGACGGAAGTAATGGGAAGCGAAGCCCCATTACCAACAATGATAGATGAAGGACTCTATGACAAAGGGGGGCGAGAGGATGAAATTATACCAGCGTTGTTGACCATGTGAGCACCGGCACTGGAGTCAACATACCAGTCACTTGAGCCTGGTGGAGTTAGCGACATGGTACTGAAGTTGCTAGCGAGGGATGACGTGTCGAAGGACCCTCCGTGCATGGGAGTCCATGCCTGCTGCTGCGGTGGTGGCGGGGGGCACCAAAGCCCGGAGGGGCGCCATAGCCGTGCGGCGCTAGGTAGGGCTACTGCTACGGCTGGGGCGTAGCCGTGAGCGCCGCCTGTGGTGGGCGATATGGCCCCCCTAGAGTAGTGCCGGAAGGCGGCGGGTGCGGCCAGAATTGCATCGTGCCCGCCCACGTGTTGTAGAGGAGCGGGGGCGGACGAGGACCAGCAGCAGCAGGTGCGTCGGGCTGCTGAGGCTGCTGCTGCCTCCCGCCGTGTCCGCGGTGCTTCTGGCGATTGCCCTGGCCGCCCTGGCCACCACCAGAGCTGCTGCCTTGGCCAGGGGCGCCACGGCCGAGGGATGCACGGGCAGTGGAGCCGGACGAGTCAGCGACGAGGGCCGGCGGTGCTGGAGCGGGTGGGTGGTCGGTGTCGGCGGCGACGTCGTTGAGGTCGATCTCCTCGAGAAGGAGCAGCGTGCATACCTCCGCGAAGGTCGGGAACGGTTGCCGCAGCTTGATGTTAGTCACCATAGGGTGGAACTTGCCGCTGAGGCCGCGGAGCAGCGTGAGGACGAGGGTGCGGTCGCTGACCAGATTGCCGAAATCACGGAGGGTTGCGGCCATCGTCTCGAGGCGGCAGCAGAAGTCCGTGATGGAGGACAACCCTTGCTTCGTCGTGCGAAATTCGGCGGACAACAGCAAAGCACGCGATTCACGCTGGCCGAGGAATTCGTCTTCGAGGTGAAGCCAGGCGACGCAAGCGTTGGGATTCTTCAGCATGGTGGACTGCTGCAGGTCGGAGTTGATCGTGCCGTAGATCCACGTGAGGACGGTGCAGTCCATCTGCACCCACGCCGGCCGATCGGCGTTGACCACGTCGGTGAGAATGTGGTCGGTGAGGGCATACTTGCCCAAGACGACGAGGAAGAGGGCACGCCAACGGGTGTAGTTGTTGGCCGTGCGGTCGAGGACCACCGGGACGAGCACCTTGATGTTGAGGACGGCGATGGCGGCAGCATGAACGTCGGTGTGCTTGGCTTCATAGTCGTCGAGGGCAGCGGTCCGGGTGGCCTCGGCTGTACGGCGCTGGGCGCCCGCGACGTCGCGGTCGCGTTGTTCCTGCGCCTCCCGGGCCTGGCGTTCGGCGTCGGTCTCTGCCATCGGATGTCGCGGTGACTGGTGTCGCGGAGCAGGTGGAGCAGCGGACGACGCGGAGATCTCGAGTCGAGGCAACGGGATCAGCGCGGCGCGGATCAAGGCAACGGGATTGGCGCGGCGCGGATCAAGGCAACGGGATCGGCACGGCGCGGATCGGGTGTCACAGGCACGCGCGGCGCGGATCGGGCGTCACGGGCACGGATGCAATCCCGGGACGAGGCCACGCGATCGGTGCGCGGGAAGGACCGGCGAGTGGAGTCGCGAGGCCGCGCGATCGGTGTGGTGTGGGCCGACGAGTGGAGTGCACCCAGCGACGGCTGTAGGAGGGCGGCGGCTTTTCCTAGTGCAAGGGCGGCGGCGGGCTACCCTTCCATTTATTCCTACACCACCCTCTTGGCAGATTAGGCCAACCTCAACGAGGGTTTCGTAGAGTTTTATAGATATTAAATACGCTGATATGGTACTGTATTGATGAAGAAAGAGATAATGAAAATTTTATAAAAGTAGAGAGAGTTTCATAAGAATGAAACTCTTTTACATTGTTTAAAAAAATAGATATATTAGAAACTAGGCCATGAACCCACTAAGACCGGCCTTCAGAGACATACACAGAAGTGAGGCACCAAGGTAGGGCGGCCACACGCAGACGCTGGCAACGCAGATGCTGAGTGGCCAGACGCAGACGTGGGCAGTCGGCGCGGATACGGGCCGGCACGGAGCCCAGCGCCGAGGCAGACCCAGCTGATGACGCCGATACTGAGGCAGAGAGGGGCGGCGCGGAGGTTGAGTAGCCAGCGCGGACAGGCCACAGCATTGGGGTCCTCCTCTCTACTCTGTCATCGGCGTCGATGAGCATACGGTGGAGTAGTAAATAGGCAAGTAGTATATCATTGTATCAGTATGGGCCTATGGGGATGATAGCGTACAAATGTCTATTTAAAGACGAAGGTAGCGTGATGGTTCAGTTACTTCCGCATGTGTTTGCAGTGGTGGCAGAGGAATCGATGCAGAGATAAATTAGTTTGGCGCGAAATCACTCATGAGGAGTCCAAGAGCTGATGGCACCCGACCCGAGCCAGGAAGCGCAAGCGTTCCTGCGTTCCTTCTTCGAGTAGGCCTTGTTTAGATTGCCAAAAAGGCAAAAAAAAATTGCACATTACCTGTCACATCGAATCTTTGGACGCATGTATGGAGTATTAAATGTAGGTAAAAAAAACTAATTGCATAGTTTGTCTGTAAATGTCGAGACGAATCTTTTAAGCTTAGTTAGTCCATGGTTGAATAAATTTTGCCAAATAATAACGAAAAGTGCTACATAAATTTTTCCTAAAAAATTTTGGGTTCTAAACAAGGCCCTAGGCGGCTGGTGTGAGTGGCCAGGATCAGACGTCTACAGGAGATTGAACGGTTGAAACATAAGCAATTTCACGTGTTTGCAGATAAATCAAAGTTAATGACTCTTAAGTGGATTCTGTCTATATAAGTTATATAGATAGATTCATTCACGATGTAGCTAGTGAACGAGGGGGAAAAATAAGGTTGAGTTGTTTTATACATATTCATTTACAGTTTAATTCATTTTAACTGCAATAAAATATGGCTAGTAATAATTAAGGAATGTTCCTTCTAAACGGAGGGAGGAGGGCTACTGAAATTACCTCTTATCCTGTAGCAGTTCTCGAAGCTTAGCAATTAGTTTCTTTTCGTCCCAAGTGTCGATGCCTTTGGTAAAATTTTCCTCGCTGTACACTTGGGAGAACACGTCCTTCATAATTTTCCTTACGTTTGGCTTTTGCGAGATTGAGACAAAAGCATGACAATCAAAATGTCCTTGGATCTTGTGACAGACCTCCTTTGCTAGTGTCGTCTTTCCTAGCCCACCGAACCCAACAATAGACAACACCCTGCGATGCTTGGCTGAACTATTTTCTTCCTTCATCATCCAATTGATGAGATCATCTCTTCGACCATCAATGCCTACAAGGTGTGTCTCCTCCACAAAAAGAGCAGACAATCGGGGATCCACGGCTGAATGCTGAGAGGCGCTACAAGTTGCATCATCCAGCTTGTAACTGCTCTTGAGCTCTTTCACCTTCTCGATACGAACCTTAAGGTCGTCGATTTTGTCGGCGATTCCCCAGCGAGACCCAAGTGTCTTGAGACTGCGAATAGTCTTGCGGAAGCGCTCCTTAAAGCCACTCTGACTCTGGTGGTCGCCATCACCGAGCTGGTGGATGAACTTGTCGATGACATCCTCGGTGTCATAGGCAAGCTCCCTCACCAGTGATATCCACACTTTCACTTGAAAATCGGGATCTTGCAACCTGGAGTACTTTCGGACTGCCGCATGCATGCTGGTCAGCTCAGATTTGAGCGAGCGAATCTCTCGGCGAACTCCTTTGAGGCGGGTACACTCATCGTCGAGCAGAGCCGTGAGCTTCCCCAGCAGGGGACCCAACACACCATGGGCAGCGCTCACCACCTCCATCGATCTCTCTATGCCACCTCTCTGCAGCCCATCTCTCTCACAAGTGGTGCTTACTGCTTAGAGTGGAGAGAAGTCCAGCATTCTTGCTCTTCCTCTCGTTTATATTTGGTGTGTTTCGAGTGTAGAGAAGTGGAAAGTGAAAAAAAGTGTATTCGGCCAAAGATAGTTGCCAACTTGCTATGGAGCGGTAGGTACTGGTGCTTGGTAGTTGGTATACTAAAATGGCGGCTGCCCCGGCTTTCCATCACGACCTCAGTTTACTAATCACCGTAGACCTGACTTTGTTTTATTTAACATATATTGAGCGACTTAAGGCCAAATCTCTACGTGCTGAAAACCTCCAGCAAATAAAAGAAAGACTTCTATTTCATTACACGGTCTAAAACTAATCAAGGCTGGTCGGCCATCACACCCACCCGCGGGTCCTACCTTCCTAACCTCAATTATTGGGGGCAAATGCTTGCTAAAAAAATGTTAATCTCAAGTTTAACAACTTGGACGGATAGAGGTAAGAGTTTTTTTTAAAAGGTATATAAATAAAACCTCCAGCAAATCAAAGAAGTACAACTATCTTTGACACGGGCCGCATGTACCATTCAGGATCCATTGTGCACAGCAGCATAAAGGAGTACGTACAACTGGTAGTGGCCGACATGCAAATACTTTTTATGTCCATAAAAATATGCAACTATAGATTACGTGCCAGAAAAAGTAGTTCACGTTTGATCAAGTTTCTAGCGAATATTATTCATATTTATGGCTCCAAATCAATTTATTATGAAAACACATTTCATAATTAATCTAATGATATTTATTTGATATCATAAATACTAATAATTTTTATCTATAATTAGTCAAATTTAAGATACTAAAACTTAATACTGTGCTAGAATTGCATGTTTCCTGAATGGAGGAAGTACTCCCTCCGTCCCAGAAAAAGTGTCATTTTAGGTTTTTCAGATATCGTATTTGACCGTTCGTCTTATTCAAAAATTTTGTGCAAATTATAAAATAAATAAATCATTATTGAAGTATCTCTAATGATAAAATAAGTCATAACAAAATAAATAATATTTATTAAATTTTTTTAATAAGACGAACGGTCAAACACGATGTCTGAAAAACCTAAAACGACATTTTTTCTGAGACGGAGGGAGTAAGTCATTCTTCCAGAAAACATCCCTACATTACAAACTTCCCCTCGTCTCGTACTACCACTTTATGATAAAACAATACGAGCGAGCCATTACCACAAGATGATTTATTTTAATTTTGGGTCTGGTTTAGATGCCTTTAGAATTTTAAATATTTATTTTTCGTCCCATCACATCGAATCTTTAAACACATGTATAGAGCATTAAATATAGATAAAAAAATAATTAATTGTACAGTTTGGTGGTAAATCATGGGACGAATCTTTTGAGCCAAATTAGTCTACGATTAGATACTAATTACCAAATACAAACGAAAGTGCTACAGTAACCAAATTCCAAAAGTTTTTACGTCTAAACACCCCCTTTATGGAAACCGAGCGAGGTTGGTCCTCGTCGGCGTCGGCTGCTGAACCGTGCAGTGCCCTGCAGTTGTGGCCTTTGTGGTTCCGTACTGGTTCTACCCTCAACCTCAAGCCCAGTCCACGGCAATCAGACCAGGTCCGGCGTGTTTGGTACAGACACCGAAAAGATCGATCAAGGTGATCGATGGCCGACTCGTTAATTAATGTTTGATGAGCAGGAACAGAGCAACCGGCCACTCGACGAGATTACAGCCAAATGCACCGCTGATTAGATGTAGTATACTTATACATCTCTGAACAACGCTTAGCAGTTCAGAGTATAGCAGTGACAAAACCTTACATCTCTGAAACCTGACATCAAACTTGCAGCATATGTCACTCAATCCATGGTCCATCAAATTAAGTTACACACGAGTAGTTCAAATACACAACAATGAGACTTCACCTAGAGGTGAGCTTGGTTCTTAAGAATAGTGAACAATCCAAGAAAATTTGATACAAGACTCACAGAAAACTGAACGATACAATAGTTAAAACAGAGCACCATCTGAAAGGTAAAGGTAAAACGAACGGCAGATTCAGGCTCACATTCAATGAATCAAGCAGAGCATCATCCTGCACTCGCTTTTGATGGATGTTCCCCTAAATAAATAAACAAACAAAAATAGCAGGACATGAGGCCACGAGAAATGTTTTACGTACTAGATATGGAGAATATAAATGTACTCCATATTTAGTACAGAAAACAACAGAGTGATTTTCAAATAGGAAATTATGACTGATACCTCTTGCATAGGTAATGAAATGTCGTGATGATAACATTTTCCCATCGTCTAGCTCTCTTCCTCGTTGGTGTCACTCTCCTCTTCAAACTCTTCCTCATTGGTGTCACTGTCTTCCTCGCCCTCTTCCCTTTCTCAATAAATAATGAGTAAAATACACCAGCGATCCCTAAACTATCCAGGGAGTGTCATCTAGGTCTATAAACTATCAAAATGCACATCTGGATCCTTAAACTTTTCAGAGTGTATCATCTAGGTCCCTAAACTTTACGGGGGTGTCATCTAGGTCCCCAAACTATCAAAGCATATCTAGGTCCTTGAACTTCTCAGAGTGTGTCATCTAAGTCCCTCAACTTGGCAGAGTGTGTCATCTAAGTCGTAGACTCAGATCACCGAAGCCTCCTAGACTCAGATCACTGTAGATCTGCAGTACCGGACCTCACACAGCAGTAACGAGTCCGAGTGAATAGTAACAGATCCATGATGAACAGTACGATCCCATCCGTTATAAAGCAGTATCGGGACCTGTGAACAGTCCCCAACCCGTTATGAAATGTACTTCATAGTACGGGTGTCACGGCCACTGTTCATCACGGATCTGTTACTGTTCACCTAGACCCGTTACTGTTGTGTGGGGTCCAGTGCTGCAGATCTCAGTGATCTGAGTCTGGGAGCACTCGGTGATCTGAGTCTGAGACCAAGATAACACACTCTACCAAGTTTAGGGACCTAGATGACACACTCTGAAAAAGTTTAAGGACCTAGATATGCATTTGATAGTTTGGGGACCTAGATGACACCTCCCGCAAAGTTTAGGGACCTAGATGACACATTCTGAAAAGTTTAAGGACCTAGATATGCATTTTGATAGTTTGGGGACCTAGATGACATCACTAGATAGTTCAGGGACCACTGGTGTATTTTACTCATAAATAATTAACCTCGGATGATTGGAGTGGGCATTTGCTTCATTCCTTATGGCAGCTGCTGCGGCCCTGTTTTCTGAAGACGAGGCACCACCACCGTTACGAAGAGTTATTGTTGCATGTTTCAGGCATGGGAGGTGACCAATGCCTAAGTAGAACCCATTGGCTTTTGCCCATGAGACCGTGAACGGCAGGTCAAGCTTCTCAAGCTTTGGCAGTGCCCCTTCCACGAACAGCAGGTTTGTCGCACCACGATGATTATAAATGTGGAGCTCCTTCAAACATGGGAATCCATGGCCTCTGATGGTAAGTCTTTCTTCCTGGTCTGTGCGGAAAGTTAGCAGCAGAGAAACTAAGGCAGGCATCTCTCCGAGTATGCCCAGATCCTCCTCCGTTGCTTTTACTAAATTAATGTTTAGGTATGCAAGACTGGCGAGTGCTGGTGCGATCCACTTTGGCATCTTTGGAAAATAGTAGCTGGTGCTCATCCGAAATCTCTGGAGGCAAGATGGAAGGGACCAAGAATCTAAAAACAGGAGGGTGTTGAATCACAAGAACGTATCCATAAATACTGGAGTTTGCAGGTGCCAAGCTTGCATAATGAGGAGAGTAATATCTCTTCATGCCTCTTGTATTTCTCAGATCCTCAACCGTCCAGCTGTAGATGCAATTCATTCAAACTGGTCAGGTTCCCAAGCTCTGCCACCGCAGCTAATGAACTCTTGGTAATATTGAAGCCTGTGATAACCCTCAGGTTACTCATATTTCCAATCCCATCTGGTATCTTATAGTCATAACTGCTGAGCAGATATTGTAGTTTAGTGAGCTGAACAATTCTAGATGGCAACTCTTTTATACGATAATTACCTCTAAGATCTAGCGTCTCTAGATCATAAAGCCTCACAATTCCTAAGGGGATCTCTGACCTATCAGTTCCCCTAAGGCTCAAGTACTTTAGCTGGAATAGTTTATCTATACCATTCATATCATACTCTTGCAGACTCTGACAACCTTCAAAATCCAGTACACGCAAAGTTTCAAACTTAACAAGGCTAGGCAAGTGTTTGATGCAACTTGATGTTATTGCTGTTAGGGATCGGACATGGCTTAGATCTTGATTTTCCAATACAGACATAAGCTGCTGATCAACGTGTTGGACTGACAGTCGACGAATAGAACCATCGCGATTTACCAAATCAGTTTGCCCGTGGCCTACCACACTGATGAAATTATCTTCAATTGATTTTGAAATAATGAGCTCAAGCATCATGTCATGGACTTGACAGGCCCGAGCCTTGCCATCATAGCCAACGTCCACTGGTTGGACCATGCTTTTGTTGATTAGCTCATAGAAGTGGTTCTCGGCGACCTCTTGTTTGCTCAGTCCACGCTCTTCACAGATAAAGCCTTCTGCTATCCAGCGTCTCACCAATGTCTCTCTCTCAATCACATAATCTTCAGGAAATATACTCAGATATAATAAACAAGTCTTAAGACTAGTTGGAAGATCATTGTAGCTAAGGCATAGAATGCTATTCATGCCCTCCAAGCTTCTATTTTTGTCCAATGCAGAACCAATTGACCTTTTAACCTTCTCCCACTCGGCTTTGACAACTGGTTTGTTTGCCAATAAACTTGAAATGCTGATAATTGCTAATGGTAAGCCTCCACATTTTTTCAATAGTTCATTTGAAACTTGTTTTAGCCCTTCCGGGCAACTGTCCTCAGATCCAAATGTTCTCTTGAAAAACAATTTTTTGGAGTGAACATCACTTAGAGCTTCCAGTTCATACATGCGGTCATTACTAAGGATGAAAACGGTCGGAAACGGTCGAAAACGGACTTACGATATAGAAAAACGAAAACGGTCGGTTCGGAATATTTCTACATTTAGCAATTAAAGAGTACAAAAAATGATTGAAAATGGTTGTGAAACCAATTAAAACTGACAATTTTTCGTGTTAAAAAACGGTTCATAATATAGAAAACGAAAACGGTCAATTCGGAATATTTCTGTTCCGTTTTCATCCCTAGTCATTACCACCGAGACAACATGACCTTGCTACATCAACGATGCGTGTAGTTGCTATAATTCTGGTAGAAAATTTATTCTCCGGGAAAGCACATTTAATAGTGTCCCATGCCGCTATAGATCATATATCATCAATAACGATGAGGTACCTGAAATAAATAAATAAATATTGTTAACCAATTATGGAAAGGAGTTTAAGTAGAAATAAAATACAGACATCATGAGACTCCTACACCATGCTAAGTAATTCAAGTGGCATACATGAAAAAAATATAGAACTCGAAGAACATGATGATAAAAGAAATTCAATAGAAGAACAATAAACAGGCCATGACAATAACGTCATATTCCTTCCGTTATAAAGTATTAACATGTGCCATGTCAAAAAGCTAAGTCATAAAGTATATTTTATATTGTAAGTAATGACACTCATTTGATGTCGTAAATATTAATTTTAATTTTTATTGACTTCGGACATGTAAGCTGTGGATATAGCGGCGGATCCACTTGTAAGCTGTGGGGTTAGGGGCCACTTGGCCCTGCAGGTTTTACCATAAACAAACTAGATCCCATACATAGCACTTGTAACAGTATATGCTAATTGTATAATGTTTGTGTGAATTGACTTGAAATAAATTGGTCTTATGTATATCTATCTATGTAATGAAGCTTGACTCCACAGCCACAGGGTTC
Source organism: Saccharum hybrid cultivar R570 (assembly GCA_038087645.1). Taxonomy (NCBI): domain Eukaryota; kingdom Viridiplantae; phylum Streptophyta; class Magnoliopsida; order Poales; family Poaceae; genus Saccharum; species Saccharum hybrid cultivar. Next base: position 39,170,200 of record JAQSUU010000637.1, on the reverse strand, counting down.
TAATCTGGGATCCGCCATTACCAAGATTCAAGAAACTTTGACGTATGCATAGTGCATCCATAGTAGAACGATTACATAGCGTGGACACGCTACTCGGCGGGGTGACCGTGTCCTTTACTCCCTCTATCCCAAAATAGAAGTTGTTCTCGCTTCCAAAAAGTCAATCTTTTTTAATTTTGACCAATTACATATAAAAGAATATTAATATTTATAATACATAATTAGTATCATTAGATAGACCATTGAATGTACTTTTTTTGAAAGTAAATCATTGAATGTACTTTCATAATAAACTTATTTACAAATATAAATGTTGCACGTATTTTCTACTAATCTTGTCAAAGTTGAGAAAGTTTGATCTGCACGTATCCCTAACATATTTCTCCTAACGTATTTCTTTCTGGGATGGAGAGAGTACACCATAAACGGCCAGTTACATGGTTGGCCCATTTAAACAGTCAAACATGGTAAAAGAAGGCCTACAAGGTCTACACGGAACAATTCAAAAGCGTTTTTGCACGTTGTGTTCGCCGTGTAAGCATGGCGTTTCTCGGCAGGTGATAACTATGCTTGAAGCCTAGCTACAAGCTTGCATAGATTATTCAAATTGAGAGAACAAAAAATATTTAGTTCACAAACTGATTACGTAGCCATTCTCACATGAAAATATTATGTAACTTGTCATTATAATTTTTTTCTATGGATACATAGATGTCATTATATTTACCGTATACACGGTATAGATGCTACATGGGACCTTGCCGACTGTTCACCATGTACTCCCTCCGTACTAAAAAATGAAATCGTTTTGGATAGCGATACGGTATCCAAAGCATAACTTTAACTACTTATTTTTATAAAAATATTGATCAAAAAGTGATATATGTATATTTTTATGAAAGTATTTTTCAAGACAAATCTATACATATGGTTTTCATATTTCCAAACTCAACAACTTAAAAGTTATTCATGATTTATATTCCACCTAAGTCTTGTCAAAACGACTTCATTTTTGAGTACGGAGGGAGTACTGTTTAGACTAACATTGCCATAGTTGGTATATGCCTTGAAAGTTAAGATGCAAACTTATTTTTGACAAATTCATATGAAATTGATAACTATGAATCTTACAAAAATGAGTTTACCTGTCAACTTCTGTGACATTCCCTTCTATGGATGCTATATGAATATACCAAAATTAAAGGAAAATACAAAAATTCCTAAAATGACAAAACAAGTTTTGTTAGGTTAGTGATGTTTAGATTACAAATGAAAAAAATAAAACCTAACTACTGTATTAAGAAATACTAAGTTCATAAATTAGTCTCTTACAAAACATTTCCGCTTAGATAGCTATTCTATATTTCTCATATTTACAAGATCTGTGGTATATTTTTTTATTACTAAAAAGTAATAAAATAACTCCGCCTATGTTGACTGGAAGACTTTCTTAAGTCGTCTCAACATAGCCGGTCCCAAGCCCGGGTAAAGAAGGAGGGTGTGTTAAGGTCTGGCGAACCAACAGTAAAAAAACAGCCACTCTCATGGATTTCTCGTCTCTTTTGGGTTTCATCTCTAACCTACCCCAATTTGCTTGGGACAAAAGGCTATGTTATTGTTGTTGACTAAAAAGTAATAAAATAATAAGTTCTAATTTTCTAAAGAAAAGGGGGCATGGGGAATTACCTCTTATCTTGTAACAATTCTCTAAGCTTTCCAATAAATTTCTTTTCGTCCCAAGTGTCGATATCTTCTATAAAATTCTTCTTGCAAGGCACTTGAGAGATCACATCCTTCATTATTTTCTTTACATTCGGCTGTTGCGAGACAGAGACAAAAGCATGACAATCAAAATGTCCTTGGATCTTGTGACAGACCTCTTTTGCCAATGTCGTCTTTCCCAGCCCACCGAACCCAACAATAGACAGCACCCTGCGATGCTTGGCCGAGCTATTTTCTTCTTCCATCATCCAATTGATGAGATCATCTCTCGGACCATCAATACCCACAAGGTGTGTCTCCTCTACAAAAAGAGCAGACAACCGGGGATCCACGGCTGAATGCTCACAGGTGCTACGAGCAATATCGTCCAGCTTGTAACTATTCTTGAGCTCTTTCACCTCCTTAACACGTACCTTCAGGTCGTCGATTTGGCTGGCGATTCCGCGGCGAGACCCGAGCGTCTTAAGACCGCGAATAGTCTTGCGGAAGAACTCCTTGAAGCCACTCTGACTTTGGTGGTCGCCATCACCGAGCTGGTGGATGAACTTGTCGATGACATCCTCGGTGTCATAGGCAAGCTCTCTCACCAGCGATATCCACGCTTTCGCCTGGACATTGGGATCTTGCAACGTGGAGTACTTCTGGACCGCTGCTTGCATGCTGGTCAGCTCAGATTTGAGCGAGCGAATCTCACGGCGGACGCGTTTGAGACGGCCACACTCATCGGCGAGCAGAGCTGTGAGCTTCCCCAGCAGGGGACCCAACGCGCCATGGGAAGCGCTCACCACTTCCATCGATCTCTCTATGCCTCCTCTCTACAGCCCATCTCTCGCACTGGTGGTGCTTAGTAGAGCGGAGAGAAGTCCAGCATTCTTGTTCTTTCTCTCGTTTATTATGTTTGGTGTGCTTCAAGTGTAGAGAAGTGGGTCTTGAAAAAATGTTCTGTATTCGCCTAAAGATAGTTGCCAACTTGCTACGGTAGTGCTTGTAGTGGAGAGAAGATAAAAGGACCTTTTTCTTTCAGCTTGTTCGCTTGGGCTAAAAATAAACGGCTAAAAGTACTGTTGGCTGATTTATGTGAGAGAAAAACACTGTTGGCTGGCTAAAAATAAGCGGCTGAAAGCTCAAGCGAACAGGCTGTTTGTTGCTTTCTCTCGTTTGCTTTCTGTGTGCTTGATTAAAGTGTAGATAAGTGGAGAATAATGCTACTTAACCTTTTCGTTATTCTCCCAACGAGAGATGCTAATGTGCGTGCGGGTCCCCAACGATGGAATAGATGTAGCCGATCAGTTCAACAACAACTCGCGCAGCAAGGGCTAGGTAAACTTGATCATAGAAGAGGAATAGTATGGGAACAAGGGCCAAAAATATAATAGAGCTCTCTCTGTGGTACCCGAATTCAACTTTCGGCTGTCCGCTTCTTTTAGCCTTTTAAGTCCTTCGATAATGATACGATGCGGGCGTCCGTCCGTCAGTCCGGACGCTACGCGCGCCCCGCACTCCGTCTTATCCAATGCCACTCGTCAGTCCGCTTCTCCAAAAAAAAATATAGCGTTGCTCCCTTCTTCAGAGCAAGGTTCCTTGACGCAGGCAGCACAAGGCCGCTCGCAGTGGCCTTCTCTAGCGCCACGCGGCGGCGCGGCATCCGCCCCTCTCCCGCGTTACTCCACACTCCTCTCCCTACTCCGTGCCGCACGACGTGGCCGCCTACCCCACTCTGCCGCGTCGCCGCCGCCATCCCCGCGGCGCCTCCATTCCGCGCCGCAGCCCACTCCCTTGTTGTGCCATGCCGTGCTCCGTCCTCCGCTGCACCCAAGCCAGTCAGCCAGGAGAGAGGGGGTTGTCGCTACTCGGGCCCAGGCCAAGCATAGGCGCAGCTGGCCGCTGCCAAGCCGTGCAACCATCCTCGGTCGCCGGCTGGCCGAAACCACTCCCCCCGATCTGCGTTTTGTTGTGCGGAAGAAGGGTGAAAAACGCATATTGCAAGCGTATGTTTCAAGTGTTTCAGATGTTTCAAAGGTATGTTGTAAGTGTTTCATGTGGATATTGCAAAAGTAAATCGCGATGTTGTATATGTTGCAAGTGTTTTAGAGGCATGTTGCAAGCGCTTGTTCATAAATGTTTCATCTGTTTTTCAGATGCATGTTTGCAACCGTTTTTTATTTAGATGTTGCATATGTTTTACACATTACAAGAGTATGATCCAATGATTTCAGCTATTTCAGGCTTATGTTGCAGTAAGTGTTCTCATGTTGCAAGCGTTTCATCTAGATGTTGCATATGTTTCACACATATGGTTCAAGTGTATGTTCAAAATATTTCATCTGCTTTAGATATATATTGTATTCAAATGTTTAATGTTGCAAGTGTTTTATATTTTAGAGGTATGTTCAGATAGTCTTGGGGCATGGCCTAACGCCGGGGGATGGGGCGAGCGAGCCGGGTGCCTACGGTTGGGGCGTGCTGAGGGCTAACGGTCGGGGCACGTGGCGCGCCTGGGTCCTATGGACAAGGCGTGGTCGTCCTCGTCCTGGCTCCCATGGTTGTGGTATTACAGGCAGCCAAATATGCACCGCTGATTAGATGCAGTATACTTGTACATCTTTCTTTTTTCTTTTATTTTTTTTTGTGGCTCAGTATAGTTGTACATCCCTGAACCACGGTAGAGCAGTTCGGAGTATAGCGATCACAAAACCTTACATCTCTGAAACCTGACATCAAACTTGTAGCATACATGCCCCTCAATCCATGGTCCATAGAATTAAGTTACACACAATAGTTCAACTACACAACCACGAAACTTAAGAATAATAGTGAACATTCCAAGAAAATCTGATACAAGACTCCCAGAAAACTAGATGATTACCAAGGCCACTTCTTCTGAGATACGGTACCTTTTATTTGGACTCCCACACATGCATCCCTATCTGAAACGTAAAATGAATGGCAGATACATTCAGTGGCAGAGCACCATCCTGCACTCGCGTTTTATGGATGTTCCCCTAAATAAATAAATGAACAAAAATAGCAGGACATGAAGCCACGAGAAATGTTTTACGTACTAGATATGAAGAATATAAATGTACTCCGTATTTAGTATAGAATGAAACAGAGTGATTCTTGCATTGGCAATTGGCAGAGGCCAGACTGCAGAACCACTGAACCAGCGACGGCTCTTCTTCATGCCTGAAGTCGACTCCTATTCCTCACTCGGCGACTTCCCGTGCGGCTGTGCCTGCTGGTCAGTGCTCCAGTGCAGCTACCGTTGGCCAATTCCAGCCACCAGCCCACCATGCTGCCCTAAGTCTGCTATCTATTTTCTCTTCCTACTAGCCAGAAACAGCGGTTTTCCTTTTAACTGTTTCTTATTCTTATACTCACAGCTGCGGGCTGCGGCTCAGCAAGGCATGAACAGCAGGGACCAGAGTCCAGAGGGACGCTGGCAGCAGCCACGCAGGAGCTCAGGTGATTCTCAATTTGATTACTTGAATTGAGTTTTTGTCATATGAAACTATGTATTGGCAAATTGCGAGGTAGGAATTAGGATAAAAATCATTTTTATGTATTTGTATAAATAGGGAGACGTTTATTTATTTTCTTGATCCTCGACATGTCTACTTGAAATACAAACTATGATTTAGGTGCCGAGATGCGTAAGAAGAGAGAAAGATTAGAAGCAGTAGCTCAATCTCAGAAGAGTGCTCTTGGTATATTTCTGCGTATATCAAGATGATTTTATTTCATTTTGTTTATAGAAACCGAGCGACGGTTGGTCTTCGCCGGCGTCGGCTGCTGAACCGTGCAGTGCACTGCAGTTTTGGTTCCGTACTGGTTCTGCCCTCAAGCCCAGTCCAGACCTCCGGCGTGTTTGGTACAGACAGCGAAAAGATCGATCAAGGTGATCGATGGCTGACTCGTTAATTAATATATCAGCAGGAACAGAGCAAGCGGCCACTCGGCGAGGATTATTACAGCCAAATGCACCGCTGATTAGATGCAGTATACTTCTACATCTCTGAACCACGGTAGAGCAGTTCGAGTATAGCAGTGACAATACCTTACGTCTCTGAAACCTGACATCAAACTAGCAGCATGTGTCGATCAATCCATGGTCCATCAAATTAAGTTACACACAAGTAGTTCAAATACACAACCACGAAACTTCACCTAGAGGTGAGCTTGGTTCTTAATAGTAGTGAATAATTTTTTTTTAGAGAAAAGGTTTCCCCCGCTTTATCGAGAATAAAGCGTCAAAAGCGTTTACAGCACTGGCGTATAGGCGCGCCCGCCACAGAATGAGCGACCTAACGGTTCACAGGTTCATTCAAACTGTTCTCATACAAAATCGACTCAGAACTCAGCTGAATCACAATAGTAGTGAATAATCCACGAAAAATCTGATACAAGACTTCGAGAAAACGGAATGATACCATATTCCATAGAGCAAAGCACTAAGACGACTTCTTCTGAGATAGGGTACCTTTTATTTGGACTCCCACACTTGTGTTCCCATCTGAAAGGTAAAGGTAAAACGAATGGCAGATTCAGGCTCACATTCGATGAATCAAGCAGAGCACCATCCCTCACTCGTGTTTTATGGATGTTCCCCTAAATAAATAAACAAACAAAAATAGCAGGACATGAGGCCATGAGAAAAGTTTTACGTACTATAGTTATGAAGAATATAAATGTACTCTGTAAGCAATGGAGTGATTTTGAAGTAGGAAATTATGACTGATACCTCTTGCATAGGTAATGAAATGTCGCGATGATATCCTAGTGTCTAGCCCTCTTCTTCGTTGGTGGCTTGGTGTCACTATCTTCCTCAAACTCTTCCTCATTGGTGTCACTGTCTTCCTCGCCCTCTTCCATTTCTCCATAGATAATTAACCTCGGATGATTGGAGTGGGAATCTGCTTCATTCCTTATGGCAGCTGCTGCGGCCCTATTCTCTGAATATGAGGCACCACCATCGTCACGAAGAGTGATTGTAGCATTTCAGGCACGGGAAGTGGTCAATGCCTAAGTAGAACCCATAGGCTTTTGCCCATGAAACTATGAACGGCATGTGAAGCTTCTCAAGCTTTGGCAGTGCCCCTTCCTCAAACAGCAGGTTTGTTGCACCATGAACTTGATAACTGAAAATAATGAGTTCCTTCTGTTAGTGTTGATCTCCTCCAACTCAGCCCAACGGCCGAGTTGGGTCTTGACCTCGCGCCCTGATCGGGGCGCCTAATCCTACATGGTTGGTGGGCCCCGTTGCACTGTGCTATAAAAGGAGGTGGGGGCCGGTGGCTCTCAGTACGAGGTTCACCATAGCCACAGTTCCCCAGTGACATAACCCTAGTCCGATCTAAAAGGTGCGCAGCCAGCGACGGGAAGCCGCCACTGTCTTCACTACCGGGACGTCACGCCGCCGCTGGACCGCGCCACCAGACGCAACTGTCACCGACGCCCTCCGACGACATCACCGACTCCATGGCGGACTCCTCCTCCTCCTCCAAGGCCGATGGTCAGCCCTTCCATTCCTCTCTCTCTCTAGCTTTCTCTCTAGTTCATGTTCTAGAACGAACTACTTGTTTATCCCTAACAGAAGAGAAACCACCCGCTAGATCTGCAACTATGTGATCCTAAGTTCTAACACCTTCAAACATGGGAATCTATGGCCTCTGATGGTATGTCTTTCTTCCTGGTCAGTTTTGAAAGTTAGCACCAGAGAAATTAAGGCAGGCATCTCTCCAAGTATGCCCAGATCCGCCTCCGTTGCTTTTACTAAATTAATGTCCAGGTATGCAAGACTGGCGAGTGCAATCCACTTTGGCATCTTCGGTAAATAGTAGCTGGTCGACATCTGGAATCTCTGGAGGCAAGATGGCAGAGGGGACCAAGAATCTAAAAACAGGAGGGGTCTTGAATCAGTAGAAAGTATCCATAAAGACTGGAGTTTGCAGCTGCCAAGCTTGCATATTGAGGAGAGTAACATCTCTTCATGCCTATCGTATTCCTCAAATCCTTTACCTTCCACCTGCAGATGCAGTTCATTCAAATTGGTCAGGTTCCCAAGCTCTTCCACCGCAACTAATGAACTCTTGGTAATATTGAAGCCTGTGATAACCCTCAGGTTACTCATATTTCCAATCCCATTTGGTATCTTAGTCATTCCACGACAGCTATGTAGGATAGACGATGTTCCGATGAGTAGATATTGTAGTTTAGTGAGCTCAACAATTCTGGATGGCAACTCTTCTATATAATTATCTCTTAGATCTAGCGTCTCTAGATCATTAAGCCTCACAATTCCTGAGGGGATCTCCGACATATTAGTTTCCCTAAGACTCAAGTACTTTAGCTGGAATAGTTTATCTATATCATTCATATCATACTCTTGCAGACTCTGACAACCTTGAAAATCTAGTACACGCAGAGTTTCGAACTTAACAAGGCTAGGCAAGTGTTTGATGCAACTTGATGTTAATACTGTCAGAGATCGGACATGGCTTAGATCTTGATTTTCCAATACAGACACAAGCTCCTGATCAATGTGTTGGACTGATAGTCGACGAATAGGACCATCGCGGTTTACCAAATCAGTTTGTCCATGGCCTACCAAACTGATGAAATTATCTTCAATTGATTTTGAAATGATGAGCTCAAGCATCATGTCATGGACTTGACATGCATGAGTCTTACCATCATAGCCAACGCCCACTGGTTGAACCATGCTTTTATTTATTAGCTCATAGAAGTTGTTCTCAGCGACCTCTTGTTTGCTCAGTCCACGCTCTTTAGAGATAAAGTGCGAACATAAGGTTGACAAGTACCCTTGTGTGTTCGTTTTGTGATGAGTGAATGTCAATGTAATCCACGAAGTAGGTTGAGTGGTAACTAACCCTACCATGGCAAAAGCTATGTATGCGACATGTCTCTTGGCTTATGTTGTGCAGGTATGGAGCTCGGAGGCGGTGGTCGACGGCGAGGAGAAGGTCAAGTAGAGACGTGCCGTGCCGATGGACTGGGAGCGGTGAAGGGCGGACGTGAGGCTTGGACCGAGGGACCAGGAGGCCGGGTGACCAGCCGCGGTGGCTGACATCTGGGATATCGACAAGAGAAAGTGTACATGGGAGTGACGGTGTTAACCGAGTCAAGACGGCAGACGTGCGGGTCGAGCGAGGCTCAGGAGGACTTGGCGTGCCGGTCGGTCAAAGACGGCGGTGACACGCGTCGAGACGGGAGACGCGTATGGAGTACGCTACTCGCGAGCGGGTTTGGTGGTTTGAACCTCAAAACCATCGATGACGGGTTTACGGGTTTGAGCCTCAAAACTCGGACGGAGGTTTCGAGGAGGAACGGACGACACGTGGCGGTATCGGGGAGGTCGCGTCGAGACGAAGCTACCGGTGAGGAGGCGCGGTAGCCGTCGGATCAAGATGAAGACTGGGTTGGACCTTTACGCCCTTGGGCTAAATGGTTTAGCTCATTTGTATCTAGGAGCAAAACTGGGAATGTGTAATAGCCCTGTTAAATAGGATGAGGGAGTCCCTATCTCCCTCACCTCCTCCATTTTCATTTTCTCCTTTAGGGTGTCTTCCTTTAGTTGCTTGTGTGAGAGAGAGGTCCGCTAATCCACCGATTAGTGTAAGAACCATGAATCTTTGAGGGAAGGAGGTCCTGAATCCTCCGGTGTTCGGCGGATGAAGTAATTTATGTGTTCTTGATGTGTTCGTCGCGAGCTCCTCCCTTCCCCCTCTAGTTCTTCCTTTGATTCGTCGTTTCTAGCTCGTTTTGATTCGTTTTTTGTTGCATGGCCTTATCAATGACGTGAGTTGAGAATTTTCGCCGAAGGATTTGCATCAATTCCTCACGAGATCATGGATCGGGACGATTCAAGAGCTAGGGTTCATTTTTGGAGGATTTTCGTGTTCCTTTGATTTCTCGTTGATTGGCTTCAATTTGGGCGATGATTTCTTAGGAATAGCTCATCTACTCCTTTGTGATCCTCTATGCAAAATTTGAGAACGAATCATAGAGCTTTGATCGAGTTTTGAGTTGTTTTGGTGCTCGCCCGTGTGCTGTTCGTGAGGGGCATCGGTCTCTGTTCTTCTCTGTTCCTAGCAGCTCGTGGTGCCTAGCTATTGTACGCAGTGCACCAGTGGAAGCACCGTTGGCCACCAGTCTGCTCTGCACCTCCTGCCTTTGTGCCAATCAAACCGGCATGCACCACAGCTGTGCGTCGGGCAGATCCTGGTGATGGCCGGTGTTTTTCCAGTTCGTTCACGAGCTGCCCGTTTTTTGCCTGGACCGACTCCCTCTCTGTCTTTCTGCTCTGTTGCATCTGTTCTTTGTCTCTGTTGACTCCTACAACAGCAGCAGTCTGTTCTGGTGTCCAGTGATTGAACAGCAGTGTTGTTCTTGATCTTTCTATCTGCAGGTTCTTCGCTATTGGCAACTTGTTCATTTGCCCCAGGTCTGCAGTAGTACAGCTGCTCGTGCATCTCCTCTGTCTCAGGGTGCAGGTTTGATTGGTGCAGTGCGAGTAAAAGCCTAGGAGCTGCAGTGCAGGAATTCACTTTTATGCATTGTCAATTCTATATTACAGTGATTTATCATTGATTATTACTTGCATCTTTCTAGTAGCTGAATGTTAGAAAATGCACAAAATTGCTCTTGTCCTTGAAGCACATGGCAGTAGTAGCAGCTTGGGATAAATTCCATCTCTTTTGTGTCATGTCTTTTTCAAGCAACAGTGAATAAACTATTAAGTCATCATTAGCTATCCATTGTCTGATTAGCTTATTTTCTTTTGCTTGTTTCACGAGTGCAGCTTGTCCTGTTATTGCTTCATAGTAGTACGTCAGTTGGAACTTAGTCTTTTCAGCTTGCTGTTTCTTCTACCAATTGTGTATTTGAGTTCTGAATCTTTTTCTGTCAGTTGTGTTGGACTTCTACCATTGTGATGAATTTATCTAAATGCTCTTGTCACCAGTTGGCTTGAGTAATTTAGTTTGAGAACTCGTTTGTACTTGGTGGTGATTTTGGGACAGCGGTCAAATATTTCGAAAGAAATTTTATGGCTCTCATTCATCCCCCTCTGGTCGCCGTTTTTGTCCTTCAATTGGTATCGGAGCCGGTTAAGGATCATTCCACCTTAATCGGTCCGTGATCCACGAAGACGACATGGAGCGTGGTTCCGGCAAACCACCGTTCTTCGATGGAACAAACTATCCCTATTGGAAGATCCGCATGTCCGCGTATCTCCAGGGGATTGATTGGCTTGTTTAGGAGATTTGCGAGGATGCTACTTACGTTGTGCTTGAACCTCGTGCTCGTGTCACGTTAGATCAAAAAGATCGGCACAACGCTAATAGCAGAGCTCGCACAGTTCTTTTCTCGAGTCTTTCGCTTCCAGAGTTCGAGAGAGAGTCTCCGATTGTACTACCGCTCGGGAGATCTAGGTGAGGCTTTAGAGCTATCACGAGGGGACCGCACAGGTCAAAACTAGACTCTACGAGACGTACAAGAGGGAGTACGAGAACTTCATCCAGCTTGATGGCGAGACCATCGATGCCATGTTTTCTCGCTTTCAGACCATCGTCAACAAGATGTGAGCAAACAAGGCACAGTTACCTTATGACGATCATGAGAGGGCACTCAAGCTTCTATATACCCTAGATCGGAAGGTATGAGATGTGAAGGTGACTGCCATCATTGAGTCTTCGGGGTATGAGACCCTCACCGTGGATGAGCTTTTCAGCAAGCTCAAGTCCACTGAGATCGACTACCAGACCCAAGTCAAGCTCAAGAATCCCTCTGCACCGACTATTGGTTTGGCCTAACGGCTCAAGTTCTTTGGCTAACCCTTCACAGGTGTTTTTTGCCTTGTCTTCTTTGGTGTCTGTCACAGAGGAGCAGATGGAGAGTCTTGGGGATGATGAGCTAGCGTTGATCATCAGCCGGTTCTCGTGGTTTCACAACAACCGCTTGAATCGCCAGCGTGGTGGTGGTCCGAAGGAAGGATGCTACGGCTGTGGAGATCCCAACCACTTCGTCGCCCACTGCCCCAAGAAAAACAAGCACTCCTTCGACAAGTACAACTCCAGCAAGCGCAAGGACAAGCGTGAGTACACCTCCAAGCACAAGTCGAAGGGAGGATTCGACAAGGAGGCGCTGAAGAAGAAGTACTTCAAGAAGGCCAAGGCCCAAGAGCGTGCCTTCCTCGCCTCCCTCAGCGACCTCGACAACGACACTGATGACGACCGGTCTTCTTCTCCCTCGAGCGATGATGAGTCCGAGAAGAGGCGTGAGGACAAGTTGACCGGGCTTTGCTACGTCACCAAGTCCATCTACGGAGGCTACTACACCATGGCCGTGGATGAAGGGGTGAAGCCCAACAAGGACGTGCTTCCCGGCGATGATGACTCTACTGAGGTAAAACCCTCCGTCGACGCTCTTATTGCCGAGCTTGATATCATGACCGATACTTTGATGAGTCAAGATAAGTTGCTGAAACGTGCTGCTCGTGAGAGGAAAGAGTTTAAGGACAAGCTAAAAGTTGTAGAGAAAGAGCTTGAGGAAGCTAAGAAGCTTGTCATTCATGTGTCTGACGAGGTTGAGTGCGATGAATGTGCTATTCATATGACTAACTTTTCTGAGTTGCAATCTAAGTATGATGCCTTGTTAGATGAGAACGATGAGCTGAAGGCTAGGTCTAGCTTGTTGGGTGCGTGCAAGTCTTGTTCGGGCTTGCAATATGAGCTAACAGAGAAGAATACCAAGATCCTTGCTCTTGAGAAGGCCAGTTCAGATAGCACGGTTGTTGAGTGTGCACGTTGTGAGAGCTTGGTGTTGGAGCTTGAGTCTTGCAGGCATGACAAGATGAGATCCGAGGAAGACAACACATACCTTCGGTTCAGCTTGAATTGGGTGTCTTATAGTGAGCCGTAGTTGGGCATGATGATGAGCCAGTTCAGGTGGGGAACTGGGACATCAGGAGTAGGCTTTGCTCTAGGTGGGAAGGGTGAACATGTCTATGGCAAAGTTGGTGAGTTCAGTGGTTTGAGCCCAAGTGAGAAATCTTCCACTATTCCAAAATTGATCAAGATCAATCCACCTAAGCCTACCGAACCCATTGTGAAAGATGGAGTGTTTGAAGAACCTCCAAGAGCTCCACCTCAGAAACAACTTAGGGTTCCAAAATCGAACCATCTCAGGAACCCACTTGATACTCTACCAAACATCTATGAGGATCCTCTTCCTAAAGCCAAAAAGCCATCAAAAGTGACACATACACACAAGAAAGTGAGCCAACAACCACCCAAGAGAGAGGTGAGGTATCACTGTGACTATTGCCATAGGGATGGTCACCTTGTTGAGTTTTGCTTCAGGAGGAAGATAGATGAGCGGTGGGAGTATGAGTTGAACAACCGGAACATGTACCGCCCGCCCCATGGTGTACATGTACCGCCTATTTAGAGGCACAATGCTAGGCGTCGAGGGGCTATGCCTCAAGGTGCTAGGCCTCAGGTTGCAAGACCACGCGGAGGTCATGGTGGTCATGCCCGGAATGGTTCAGGTCATGATCTATATGACTTTGGACCTCGTGGCAGTGGCTTTCAGTCCTACAGCTCTAGCGGACCACGTTTTCCCCCACGTGGTGTCCGCTTTTTCTCAAATGGGACATGACATGTTTGGTGTTTTTCCTAACACTTTTCTAGGGCAAATGAGCCAACACTGGTATCCTTCACAGTTTACTAACCCCAGTATTACGCCATTTGCTCATCCCATGTCCTTCTATTGATGTAGGACAAAGGCCTAGAGAACACATGGCTTATTGATTCTGGCTGTTCGTGCCACATGACCGGAAGTTCAAAATGGTTCTCCAGCCTCGACCCCGTGCAATGTAAGGAGTACATCACATTCGGGGACAATAGCAAAGGTAAGGTACATTCTCGTGGGACCATTTAGGTCAACGAGAGTTTTGTCTTGAAGGATGTTGCTTTGGTTTTGAATTTACATTTCAATTTGCTTTTAGTTTCGCAACTCCTTTAGGATGGCTTTGAAGTGTGCTTTCAGACCGGCTTGTCTCGAGTTCTTGACTCTCAGGGAAATCTTATTTGCCAGATTGTTCCTGTTGGCCGTGTCTTTCAAGCTAATTTTTCTCACTCTTTCGGCTCTTCTTGATGTTTGGTGGCCGGATCTTTGGAAGTGGCATAGGAGACTTGGTCACTTGAGCTTTGACTTACTAGCTAGGTTGAGCTCACTTGATCTAATCCAAGGATTGCCCAAGTTGAAGTTTGAGAAGGATTTGGTGTGTTACCCTTGTCGTCATGGGAAGATGGTTGCCGCTTCACACCCACCTGTGAATCAAGTCATGACCAAGGAACCCGGCAAGCTACTTCACATGGACATAGTTGGTCCAGCTCGGGTTCAGTTAGAGGGTGGAAAGTGGTATGTTCTAGTGATCGTGGATGATTTTTCTCGCTACTCTTGGGTGTTTTTCATGGATGGTAAGGATGAGGCTTTTTCACATGCTCGAGATTTGATTCTTCGGTTGCAAAATGAGTTCCCTAAGAATGCCATGAGAGCGATTCGCAGTGACAATGGCACAGAATTCAAGAATACTCATTTTGAAATCTTTTGTGCTTCTTTGGGCCTTGAGCATCAGTTTTCCTCTTCCTATGTCCCTCAGCAAAATGGTGTTGTTGAGCGCAAAAATCGGACCCTTGTTGAGATGGCCAGGACAATGCTCGATGAGCATAGGACTCCTAGGAGATATTGGGCCGAAGTGATCAACATCGCGTGTCATGTTTCCAATCGCATTTTTCTTCGAGCTTTCTTGAAGAAGACCTCTTATGAGTTGCAATTTAGAAGAGCACCCAAGGTAAGCCATTTCAGAGTATTTGGATGTAAGTGCTTTATTCTGAAACAAGGTAATTTGGACAAATTTGAGTCTTGCTCCTCCGATGGTATTTTTCTCGGTTATGCTTCACATTCTCATGTTGATCGTATGCTTAACCTTGAAACTAACCGAGTTGTAGAGACCTGTGAGGTTACCTTTAACGAGACCATGCCTTGTTCTATTCCTGTCTTTGAAAGTGTAGGTGATCAGGAGATCGGTGAGAGCATCTTCGTTGAGGAGAATAAGGAAGATGCTGATTGGGGAGATGCAGAGCCGACCTCTTCGGCTGCTCCAGTCGAGTCTGCAACGACTACTTTGGCTCACGGCCCCGACCCGTCTTCATCAACAACTTGGGGTCCGCATGAGCCGCCTCCTCAGCCTACGCCGGCTGCACCTGAGGAGGCCCCAGTAGCTGTTGAGGGGGAGGCGACATCTTCGAGAGAAGCACCTCGGCACATCCAGCGTCGCCACTCACCTCAAACCATGATCGGCGACATCAGTCAACGTGCTACACGCTCAAGGTCATATGAAATCTCACATTTTGCTCATTCCGCTTTTGTTGCCAATTTTGAGCCACAAAATGTTGGACACGCACTTTCTGATCCTGATTGGGTCAATGCTATGCACGAGGAGTTACAGAACTTTGAGAGGAATGAAGTCTGGGTCTTAGTTCCACCTCCACCTGAGTGTCACTCTATAGGTATAAAATGGGTTTTCAAGAACAAGCAAAGTGAGGATGGGGTAGTGGTGAGAAACAAGGCTAGGCTAGTGGCTCAGGGGTTTTGTCAGAAAGAGGGAGTAGACTTTGAAGAAACCTTTGCTCCTGTGGCCCATATCGAGGCTATAAGGATGCTCTTAGCTTATGCAATTTCGAAAGGGTTCAAGCTGTATCAAATGGATGTGAAGAGCGCCTTTTTGAACAGGTACATAGAGGAAGAGGTGTATGTGAGACAACCCCCTGACTTTGAAAATCCCAAGTATCCCAACCATGTTTACAAACTCCACAAAGCCTTGTATGGATTGAAACAAGCCCCGAGAGCCTGATATGAGCGTTTGAAAGCCTTCTTGCTTGCTAAGGGCTTTAAGATGGGTTTCGTAGATAAGACTTTGTTTCTCCTCAAGTAAGGCAGTGACACACTTTTGGTTCAAATTTACATGGATGATATCATTTTTGGTGGTTCCTCTCACGCTCTTGTTGCAAAGTTTTCTGAGACTATGAGCAAGAAACTCGAGATGAGCATGATGGGCGAGTTGACATTCTTCCTCGGGCTGCAAATCAAACAAACACGTGAGGGAACGTTCGTGCACCAAGGCAAGTGCACCAAGGATCTTCTAAGAAAGTTCGATATGGGCGAGGCCAAGCCGCCAAGCCTCTTTCAACGCCCATGTCGACCACGATGGCCCTGGACGAGGACAAGGAAGGAGAAGCTATGGACCAGAAGGAGTACCGAAGCATGATCGGGTTGTTGCTGTACCTAACGGCGATGAGACCGAACATCCAGTTTGTGGTCTGCTTGTGCGCGCGCTTTCAGTCTTCGCCGAGCATGTCTCATCGTCAAGCCATCAAGCAGATTATGAGGTACCTTCATTTCACACTCGAATTTGGTCTTTGGTTTTTGGCTTCCTCCTCTCTTTCTCTTTGCGGTTACTCTGATGCAGATTATGTTGGCTGTCGTACTAAGAGGAAGTCCACTTCTGGGACTTGTCAGTTTCTTGGGTCTTCACTTGTGTCTTGGTCCTCTCGCAAGCAGTCCACTGTAGCTCAATCCACCACAGAAGCTGAGTATGTTGCTGCTGCTACTTGCTGTTCCCAGTTGCTTTGGATGGTTGCTACTTTGCGAGACTATGACTTAGAGTTTAAGCGAGTGCCTTTGTTCTGTGATAGCACCAGTGCCATATGTGTAGCCAAAAACCCTGTTCTCCACTCCAAAACCAAGCACATAGAGGTCCATTTTCACTTCTTGCGAGATCACTATGAGAAAGGGGACATTGATCTTATTCATGTTGACACCCACAACCAGCTCACAGACATCTTCACTAAACCCCTTGATCAAGCCCAGTTTGCTCGCTTGTGAGGAGAACTTGGAGTTTGCTTCCCTTTTTTTAGCTTGGGAAGTTTTAGATCTTGTATTCTAGTTTTGTTTTTCTTTTAGTTTAGCTTTTGTTTTTGCTTTTGCTTTTGTATCATACTTGCATATCATATCATCATGTATCATATTGCATTTTGAGCTTCATCCTTATAGTAGCTAGATTGATACTATGCTCTTGTTGGGGATGTTATGGATATACATGATGTGCTTTGCTTAGGCTCACTTTGATCTCTTGATATGAGCTAAAAATGCCTTTTTCAATTGTGAACTTGAATAACACTTGATGAAACTTGAAACATGTTCACCACTACTTGTGGCAACTAGCATGTATAGGTGTGTCGAGAACCCTTTTGCTTCATATATATGCTTAGTTGCTACGGCTCATACCTTGAGTTACACACTTGCTTGAGAAACTTGAAATTGTGCTAAAACTTATAAAAAAGAGCAAGGTATCAAAAGATCAGGATGAGTCTTTGTTGTCCCATGTCAGAGTATTGAGACAGCTCCCTATTGCACTTAAGGGTGAACTTGAGCTCTGTAATGGATACCGAGATCATTGTCTTAAGCTTCTGATTGCTTTTGGTATAAGCTTGACATGATCGATAAGTCAGATTTTGATGGCATCGATAACGTCCCGCACACATTTGTTTGACAAACTTTTGTGATAAGTTGCATAACTCCGATAAAATTCAATTGATATCTAAAAATTTGATCAAATCACAAGTTTGTCTCATGCCATGATGTGTGACGTAAACGATGGGACGGTGAAAAGACCTCGGGTCTTGTGGCGTTCGGGCCTTGCTCCTTTGTTGACCGGCGGTTAGTCGAGGCCATGTTGAGGTGGGTCGACGGGGAATGGATAAGGCCGAGCCCCGGGAATTTCAGGGTACGACACTCGTCGTGTTTTGCCTCGAGGGGGATCAGTGGCGGAACAGCGCCCCGCATGGCGTGTGTAGTGACAAGTTTTCACCGCCCATCCCGGGATGGGCAGTAAAAAGTGGGATTTGACACTGGTACTGCTTCCATGCTGGTGTCGCTGTAGCCATGGGGGTAGGAAGTGGTTGGCGGTTGCATTAAATGCTTTGACTTTTGTCTAAGAGTTGGTGGGTGAGGCGGGTCGACCGGCTCGACCCAGGGTCGTATGAGTTGGAGATTTCCCTGTGGTCGAGGCATCCCGTCGAGCAAGCCTCATGCGAGTCGGAACATGGTCTAGGCGTTCCGTGCATGGTTTTAACTCGTTCTACCTACGTGGGCGGAGCCTTTGGCGTGGTTTTCTCAGGGGTTTATCTTTTTTAGTCGTTGAGTGTGGGTACCCCTTGTTTAGGTATCCGACAAGTGGTATCACATCTCTACACATGATATCATTCATACAAGATGGTGGTTCCACAAGTGATCCTCAACTTTAAGCGATCATCAAAATGAAAGTTCCCTCACCTACAAGCGCTCAAGATTATCAAGTGAATAACTCATGCTTGAACATAAGGGGGAGGTGTCCCACCAATTGTATCAAGGTCAAAGATCCTATGTGTGGTATCTCAAGAACATTACAAGTGGTGTCATTCCAACATATTTGGTAGTGTCCATAAAAAATGCAAGATTCAAGTGTCAACCATCTACCCAAAATGCTAGCCTTTACATCAATGAGAAGCACACCTTTTATGGAAATTGATGACAAAGGGGGAGAGATTGTACAAAGATATGAAAGCTTTGGGAAAGATTAAGGGTTTGGACATGGACAATGGACAAAGAGGGAGCAAAATTGAAGAATGTGGAAGGAGCAAAATTCTTGGACAAGAGAAGCACACAAGTAGGGGAAGCAAGCTCATGAACTTTGATTGATGGCATTTGACATGTGCATAGTCATGTGCTTGCTTGCATTGCATAAGTTTTTAAATTTGATATGCATGCTTGTGTGGTGTATGCTAGTTGTAGAACTTAAATGATGATATGATAACTAGCATGCATAGAATGGTAGCTAGACTTGTATTTCTACACGTGGTACTAGAACCTTACTTATAATATTGATCTCACGGGGTTTCTAGTATTTTTGTTGTCTACCTACTCATGGTGCTAAGGATGGTGTTAAAAGTGCAACTCCGATTGGTATCACGCTTCAAAGGTTTATTCTATACACCTTAGCATCATTGGTAGTAATTACTCTCCCACAATTCCAATCTTTGCATATGTGCATGCTTAGAACCAAACACTATAGCACATATGTAGCGGGAGCTAATACTACCATTTTGGGTTTGTGGTACTTGTCCAAAATCATTTACACATGGTAAAATTGCTTCGACAGGCAACATGAATCCAAAAGTGCTTAAATTCCATATCTTTGTAGAGTTGTCATTAATTACCAAAAAGGGAGAGATTGAAAGGTCCTTGTTTGATTTTGGTAATTGAGTGACAACCTAGGTGGACTAATTGTGTTTATGTGAGATACACAGGTGATTAGTCCACAGGTACATGTGTGTGAGCAACATATGCGATGGAGATGAAAATGGCTCGAAGATATTGCAAAGCTTACACATGCGATGGTGGAGGAGCTCATTGCACATGAGATATGACATTGAGTCATGTGATCGAGGTGGAGAAGATCAAGACATGACTTGGCTTGACGGACCGGTTGCAAGAGTGAAGGGCAAGTTGAGGACTTGGCGCCGATGGACCGAGGCAACGGTGAAGAGCAAGTGAAGTCAAGATCGATGAACCAATATGATCGTGTGATGATATGAAGTGGATCATATCATTATTGATCATGTTGGTGCATATGTTGCATCAACATTGGAGGAGTTGGAATGGAATGCGCAAGGCAAAGGTATAACCTAGGGCATTTCATTTCACCGGTCATAGGTGTGTAGAGAAGTTTATGACCGGGTTTAGGATAGATAGCCGTACTATCAAGAGGGGTAAATTTGTTTGCATATCGGTCATCTAGTGCCACTCGAGTGATCTAACTATGCATCGTTGCTAGGATCGAGTGGCGTGGCAAGTTGAGTGGTTAACTCCTTAAAAAATGATTGTAAAAATGCTAACACACATACACAATGTGGTGTACACTTGGTGGTGTTGGCACATTTACGAAGGAGAAGTTGTTAGAGTTGAAACGGATCAACTTGGCGAAGAAACAGAGGCGAAAAGTGGTCACTGGAGGCGACCGGACGCTGGCTTGGGTTGCACCTACGCGTCTGGTCATGCTCTGCGGTGACTAGTGCTGAATGTGATCTAACACACAGGGAGCCGCGTCCGGTCGTGCAGACGAACGGTGATGCAGTGGCCCGTAGCGTGGCAGCCAAAGAAGGACCGGATGCTAGCCTGCGTCCAGCATAGCGGCTATGGACCGTCTCTAGAATTGACCTGACACTGGGTCGCCATGGGGCACCTGCGCGTTCGGTCGCTGGCTCGCTGGCATGCGACTGTGCGTGATCTAACGTGGCATGATGCGTCTGGTCGTATGAGCGGCGTGTCCGGTCGTGGTGACCGTTGGCGCGCAGAGCTAACCGTTGGAGATCAGGCGGCGCGGCTTGAAAGCGAGTGACACATGGACACATCGTATTGACGGGACGCTGGCCGCAACATCAGGTCACTTGGACCTGCGCGTCCGGTCGCCTCGGGTTTTGCCCAGTGAAGGGGTAACGACTCTATTTGACCGTAGGGTTATAAATAGAGCACTTGGCTGGCCTTGGGCCAGTTGCTGAGGAGAGCTGAGCACACTAGAGCCTTGGTGGCTTATGTGGTAGTGCTTGGGAGCCCTCTAACTCTAGCTTGATAGTGTTCATCCAATTGAGTGAGCGAGTGATTCTAGTGCGATTGCATTGTGAGGTTGCATGGAGTGGCACTAGGTGGTCGTCTTGTAAGCCGGTGGTGCTTGTTACTCTTGGAGGTTGCCACCTCCTAGACGGCTTGGTGGTGGTCTTCGTCAAAGCCTGCAAGAAGCTTGTGCGGTGCTCTAGAGAAGAGCTTTGTGAGGGGCATTATGCTCGCCCCGCGGGAGTGCGAAGAGCAACTCTAGTAAAGAGTGTCATTGATCTACCCTCACTTGTGATGTAGGTTCTTGTGGTGCCCGACGTACGGGCTTGGGGGTGATGCCAATTAGCCGCCGAACCACCAGGTGAGCGGTCGACACAACGGGGACTAGCGTGTTGGCAAACACGTGAACCTCGAGAGAAACTTCATCGTGTCAACATTGTCTTCGTCATCTTCTCGGTGGTTTGCCTTCGTGCAACACAAGCTTGTATTTACTTTCGTATGCATTTTGGTTGTGTAGTTGCTCTTGTAATTAGTTGGCTTGTGTAGCTTGCTAGTTACCTTCTTGCTTGTGTAGTATAGAAGTAGCTCCCTTACGTGGCTAATTTGGTTTGAGGAACCTTGTTAGTCACATTGCTTAGTTTATGTAGCTAAGTAATTTGCGCTCTCTAATTTGGTTTGTGTAGTCTTGTTATTGAGCATTGCTAGTGAGCTTAGGAGCTTTATGCTTTTGCTTACTAGTTTATGTAGGAGCTCCCCCGGTTGGCAAAGTACTAGTGCATAGGTTTGTGTGACCTTGCCACTAGAATTGTTTAGGTGAGCTCTAGCTAGCTTGGCACATTTGTTGCTTAATTAGGATCTTTATAAGTTGCTAGAGAACATAGATAGAGGGGTGTAGTTTTGGCTTGACCGATAGTTTTAATTCCGCACTTGTATCGGTTAGCCGGCGCGATTAGTTTTAGAATGGACTATTCACTCTCCCTCTAGTCCGCCATCTTGACCCTACAGCTGCACCCTCCTCTCCTCCTAGACTGTTGGCTCCCTTCCCCTTCCCTATCGACATGAGGACTCCCCGTTACGCTCCCTCGCTTATGCCTTGTGGGGCAATCCGAGGAGGCGGGGTATTGGGTTTGGGGGGCTGGTTTTGTGGCACGGAGGAGGTGAGTGGTCTCGCTATGGCAGCGTTGGCGAGAGGAAGGGGAGGAGCGGCGGTGCGGATAGGGAGTGAAGGGCGATGGGAGAAAGCGGGGTTTTTTCGGAGAAATTCAATTCGAGCTATAGGGATCGAACCTGGGCGGTGCGGGGATGTGGGGAGGAGCATCGACGCATTGCCGGGTTCGTTTGAAGCCTGGCATCAAAGAAATCATATCAGCCATCGGATTGGGTTTGAAGCACGTGATGGGTGTTTTTAGCCCTTGATTTTAATGGAGATGATTTTTTGTGTGCATTTTTCTGAGTACACAAAGGTCGGAGGCTCTCAGCGGGGGACGTTTTTCTGGGGGACCTAGTATAATTTTGATTGGTCCATTATAGTAGAGATGTGAACTTCAGAATTTCTACATCTGTATACTCCCTTTTTTGGACAGAAGACAGCTAAGAACACAGGCACACACATTTGCACAATTCAGGGCTGTACTTAACTTTGCAAGCTACAAATTAAATTTAGCTAAAACTTTGAAAAATCGTTTACCATGGAGGATCCCAAAACCAATGATATAATTCAAACAAGATAGACCAATTTCTAGGCACTACTAATCATGGATGATACAATCTCTCAGCTAAAGAAGAGACCAATCTGCTAGAAATGTTCCTAGGCAATTCAAATGCACATGCATACTTCTTAAACACATTTATAAAATTAGAACACAAGGAAGTGACACTTATGCTTTGTTGGAATCAACAGAGTCAGTTCTACAATATGACAGAAATAACAGTTCTTATCCATGTCAAGCAACAAACAGGAAATCATTGAACCATAACATCACTACTTGTGTTTTGAGCAAGGAATTAGTCGTCTATGGTGAAACCAAGCAAACAAAGGAAGCCCATGATCCAAAGGAAGAAAGGTGGTTCGTTTCTCAAAGGAACCCTAATCTTGAGCCCTGACCGCACAAGAACACCATCAGGCTTCTCGATTTTCCGGTCAAGATTACCAAGAAAGATAAGCAAGAACCTAATTGATGTTCTTGGCTGAGCAGGAAAAGAGGCGCCTTTGATGAACTCACCCTTGGGATCGGAGCACACGGTGGCGCTCGGCGGAGCAGCGCGCCCAGGCTGGCCTGCCGCGTCCGCGTGAACATGACTTTGTACACGTTCTCCATCATTTGTCTGTACTCTGCCTCCATCAGCGTCGCCGTCTGCGCCACCGCGGGGGCTTCCGCGAGCTCCTCTTCTTGCCCTGCCCCAGCCGCGCCGCCTCCCCTCCGGCTGGGGCCGCGGTGGAGACGGAGGCGGGTCCTCGTCGAAGTCCCACATCGAGGAGGACTCCTACGACGGTGGGAGCGGTAGGGGCTGCGAGGCCGACGACCCAGCACGTCGGCGGCGGCGTTGAAGTCGAACGTGTCCTGGTACGGGGCTGCGAGCACGACTTCGGGCAGCCTGGCGAGGGCCGCTGCGTGGCCTGGAGATGAGAGGTGAGCGGCACCGACGGGGAAGATCTAGCTGGGCAGTGGCGGTGAACCCTAACCGCGGGAGTGTGAGACGCGGAGGGGAGAGGAGAAGATGACGTTTTATTTTTTTTCGGAAAAAAAGAGACAGCCGAGGAATCGAACCGTGCACATGGACGCGTACATTAGGGGCTGGAGGCGGAGGGAGGCTTCAACGTATGATGCTGCACGTTGAAGGGTGAAGGGTGCCGTGCATTTGAAGCCGCGCATCAAACAATCAATCATGGTTGCAGGATTGGGTTTGAAGCCTCTTAGATGTGTTTTTTAGCCCTTGATTTTAATGAAGACGATTTGTGGGGTGCAATTTTTTTGGTGCACAATGGTTGGACTCTCTCAGCGGGGGACGTTTTTCTGGAGAGACCTAGTATAATTTGAATTGGTCCATTATAGTAGAGATGAAAATATCTTAGGTAACTAATCACATTTTAATCTAAGCGCTAAAATAGTGAAATTGCAAATCGAACTGGAGTATCAGCACAACAACGTTAGCTTATTGCTTTGCGTCCCATCAAGACGTGATGGATGATATTACGACCTCTACGCATGCATGACCCAGCCCCAAGGGTGGAGCCCAAAATTATATACAGAGGGGGCCGGTTAGAAAGGTTCAACACAATTGCTGTTCAGGTTTTTATGGCAGAACCTAACAACCCGGGTTAGTCATTGATGCACTTGCTTCTGTTTTTTAGATTTATTGTAGTATTTGATGATTTAACAATGTGATTCTTCCCATAGTAGACGACCATGTCTGTCGACAAGCGCATGTAGTGACTCGTGAATCTTAAAAATCTACCGGCTTAATATTTCGGAGGTGCTCATAGTAGGGTAGGATACATGTTGAGTGTTTATTTGAGCGTCTTTGTGATTCAGTAAAAGGAGAATGTCAATATTTAGTAATAATAATGTTGTTCAATAAGTTTGATGAAGATAAAGTAACGATGGCCATCGAATCATTATTTATAGTTATTAGTAAAAGTACAAGTTTAGTAAATATAAAATATATATAATGAAACATAAGTACACATTTAAAATCTATTTTTTCATTAAATATGTCTTAATATATTAGGCGTTAATTAAAATATTTTATTCCAACTGTATTTGTTAGAGTGCACGGTTAGATTCAGACCAAAACAGATCTACTAACCGAAGAACGCGGAAGCATAACCACCATAGACCCAATGTTGTTTAGGTTCCTAAACTCCCTAAATCAAGGAGTCCATTGGAGACTATATATAATAGCAATTGGAGTTGTTCGTGACCAGTGCTTACGAGGTTGAAGGTGAACAATGGCTATGCTCTTGCGGGTTGACTTCATCGTGTGCAAGTGGCAGGACAGTTGATGGGGCTTGCGAGCAGCGCAGCTATGGTGGAGAGGCTGGCAATACCGTGGGGCAGAGACGACGACAGGATCAGCGATGGCGACGTAGGAGCGTGGCGGTGGATGGGGTTATTTGTTCTCTGTGGGATGGTGACACGTGACCTGAACTCAAGATGCGGTTTTGCATTGGAGGAGAGTTTGCATGCTTCCAAGATAGCAAAGTGTGCGTGTCGATTCAATCGCATGTGGTAGTGTGGAGTGAAGGGCGTCGAGGACTGAACTGGAAGGAAGTATAGACGGTGAATGTCTGTACTTGCAACAGGAGTAATCTGGTTGGTTAGTGCTGCAGGAGGCTACTTTGTAAGACGTCGGGCATAGCATTGCAGTGGGAAACGGAAGAGCAAGCTAACGTGGCAATTTTCATACGTGACTCGTGCGTTCTTGGTGTCATGATGCAGTCAATTTCGAGTATGCTATTAGATTCAATTAGCTCTTGTGATGCCTAACAGGGAGGAGTCGTGCTTCAGAAAGTTAGGCATGTCTAATTTTATTCAATGAAGACTATGGTGATAAAAGAGAAGAGTGCACAACTGCAGGTGGTGTCATGGAGTATGAAGTTGCAGAAATAGCGGAGGCTCTTATTTGCCCGTCTGCGATCAGACTAGTCAGGCAGCTCATGTGGAGCTATGAAGGCAACAACTCAGTTCGGTGCATACGGAGGTTCGCGCATGAACAACTTCAATGTGACATGTATATTCGAAAAGGTGGTGTCCATTAGATGTGTCGAATATGTGTGCAATTTGTTACGCTACGACTTGAATTGTTATTAGGGGCTATGACAGAGTTAGAGTCAAATTCTGTATCATATGGCCATAAATGTATGTTGGGGCTGAGCGAGAGGAGCATGAATGGAAAAGGATTATCTTAGAAGCTGCAGGATCCAGTGATTACAGAATCACGCCGACATCATTGGGCATCCAATCGGTCATCGAGGTTTTTCCATGAAGAAGCTCAATCAGTGTGAGGAAAATATATATCATTATCACTAAGTTATTAATAAGAACACATAATGATGAGTATGGCCACATATATGGGCAAATATATAGGAGATGCATAAGCATTTCCAAGAGTTCCCTAAATCTCTTTCTAATCCTTATTTTTTAGCAAGATGAGAAAAAACTCATCTCCAACAACTCCTAATCCATCCTTCTAATCTTTTAGAACTTGGGAAAAGTCACCCTGTTTCACGTAAAGTTACGCGCTTTTGAGTCGCGCGTATCTTCTCTCCCCACGCGTGTTTGTCGGCCAATCTAAAGGTGGAAGGGCGTGGAAAGAATAAAGAGTAGGAAAGGGTTCCTGATGCAAATGCACAAGAGAGAAAAAATATATAAAAGTGGTTAGGATAATTTAGAAATAGTATAGGATTCCTGATATAAAATTGTCTTCTATATTTTAAGAGTGGATATCATCTCCAAGAGTACCCCATATCCCTTCTCCATCCAAGTTTTTTTTGAGAAAAAGAGAAAAACGCATCTCCAAAAGTACCCCATATCCCTTCCTCATCTATTGGCAATTGGCAAATAGGCCGGCATCATGCGTAAAAATGCGTGCAGCCTTCATCGCGCGTATCGCTCGTCCCCGCGCCGTCTTCTAAAGGTGGAAGGGTGTGGGAAAGAATAGAGAGTAGGAAAGGGTTTCTGATGCAAATGTACGAGAGAGAAAGAATATATAAAAGTGGTTACGATAATTTAGAAATAGTATATGATTTCTGATGTAAAATTGTCTTCTATATTTTAGGAGTGGATTATTGGAAACTCTTGGAGATGGCTTTCTTTTTTCTCCTAATACCTTTTTGGAGTTGTAAAACTACATATTTTTAGGAGGAAAAAAATAGGATACTCTTGAAGATGCTAGAAACTCTTGGATATGACCTTCTTTATTTCTTCTAATATTTTTTTAGGAGTTATAAAACTCCATATTTTTGGATGAAAATATTAGGTACTTTTGGAGATGCTTTGGATAAGAAAGAATTAATTAACATTGTACTGCCGTTGGGGTTCTCTCCCGAAGACGCGCGCCGTGGTTTTCTGGGAGTTGTATGGCTACAAACATTTACTAGTACAGTACGCAACCAAGAATGAAACATGCTAAAGTTGGCATCACTTTTCTTATCAGATCTCTTACCTTCCGTTCCGCTCGTTGAAGTTCCGTTCCGTGTACAAGCTGATGGAATAACTCAAGCTAGGACTTGCACGCCTAAAGGCATGTCTCTTGCTTTTTATGTTTCTTTCATTGCCTGACATGCATGTTACTGCTCCACAGGCCACAGCCACTCACGAAGGAGTTCTGTCATAGCCGCATGCATGTTACTGCTCCACAGCCACTCACGACGAGCCCGGGCAGGCGCCCAGCAGGTCGTCAGTCCCTGGGTCCGACCCTGCGACCCACCAAGCGTCGTCTGCCGCGGCCCAGCCCGAAGTTGCACTGCGCCGACGGCATCATCCACCCGTTTGTGTCCGGCCGGCGCGGTGGCGGTGGCAGCTGGCTAGGCTGCTGGTTGGCAAGCGGCGCGTTTGCACCGTGCGTTTGCACCTGCAGACGGATCGCGGCGGCTGCCTTTTACCGCTGCAGTGGTGTGTCGCTTGGCTCGATCCAATCCGGTGACCTTTGGACGGTTGCAGCCCGATCTCTCGACGGCTGCAGCCCTCTCCAGTCTCCAGCCCACCTCTGCAATGGCTCACAGTGCAGTGTGCACAGCAGCACTTGGAGTGAGCGAGCCATTGTCGTCAAATGATTCTATTTCATTTATTCATGCAAACCGAGTGATGGTTGGTGAAGTCTGAACCATGCAGTTCAGTTGTGGTCTTGTGGTGCAGTCCAATGTACTCAAGGGTCCGCCGTGTTTGGTACAGATATCGAAAAGTTGGATCAAGGTGACAGATGGTGGCCGACTCGTTAAGATCTCAGCAGGCACACAGCACAGGACCGTACACCACGTTGCCGTGTTTGCGGTATTACAGGGAGCCAAATGCACCGCACATTAGATGCAGTAGTACTTGTACATCTCTGAACCACGGTAGAGCAGTTCAGAGTACAGCGATGAGCAAAAACCTTATGTCTCTGAAACCTGACATCAAACTTGCAGCATATGCCACTCAATCCATGGTCCATCAAATTAAATTACACACAAGTAGTTCAAATACACAACAACGAAACTTCACCTAGAGGTGAGTTTGGTTCTTAAGAATAGTGACCAATCAAAGATAATCTGATACAAGACCCCAAGAAAACTGTCCATAGAACAAAAACAACAACTGCCACTTCTTCCGAGATACGGTACTGTACCTTTTTTTTTGGATTCCCATACTTGCAATCCCATCTGAAAGGTAAAACAAATGGCAGGTTCAGGCTCAGAGTCGATGGAAGCAAAAGCACTCAGAGCACCATCCCGTACTTGCAATTTATGGAAGTTCCCCTAAATGGAAAAAACAGCATGACATGAGGCCATGAGAAAGGTGGTACTACTTTATGGAGAATATACATCCTTATTTAGTAAAGAAAGCAACAGAGTGATTTTGAAATAGGAAATTATGACTGATACCTCTTGCATAGGTAATGAAATGTCATGGTGATAACATTTTCCAATCGTCTAGCTCTCTTCCTCGTTGGTGTCACTCTCCTCCTCATCCTCTTCCTCATTGGTGTCACTGTCTTCCTCGTCCTCTTCCATTTCCCAATGGATAGTTAACCTCGGATGACTGGGGAGGGAATTTGCTTCATTCCTTATGGCAGCTGCTGCGGCCCTGTTTTCTGAAGACGAGGCACCACCATCTTTACGAAGAGTGATTGTAGCATGTTTCAGGCATGGGAGGTGGCAAATGCCTAAGTAGAACCCATTGGATTTTGCCCATAAAACTAAGAACGGCAGGTCAAGCTTCTCAAGTTTCGGCAGTGCCCCTTCCTCAAACAGCAGGTTTGCCGCACCTTTACCACTGTCAATGTCGAGTTCCTTCAAACATGGGAAACCATGGCCTCTGATGGTAAGTCTTTCTTCCTGGTCAGTGACGAAAGTTAGTACCAGAGAAATTAAGGCAGGCATCTCTCCAAGTATGCCTAGATCCTCCTCCGTTGCTTTTACTAAATTAATGTCCAGGTATGCAAGACTGGTGAGTGCTGGTGCAATCCACTTTGGAATCTTCGGAAAATAGTAGTAGGTGCCCATCACAAATCTCTGGAGGGAAGATGGCAGAGGGGACCAAGATTCTAAAAACAGGAGAGGTGTTGAATCACCAGAACGTATCCATAATGACCGGAGTTTGCAGCTGCCAAGCTTGCATAGTGAGGAGAGTAACATCTCTTCATGCCTCTTGTATTCCTCAGATCCTTTACTGTCCAGCTGTAGAAGGAGTTCATTCAAACTGGTCAGGTTCCCAAGCTCTGCCACCGCACGTAATGAACTCTTGGTAATATTGCAGCCTGTGATAACCCTCAGGTTATTCATATTTCCAATCCCATCCGGTATCTTTGTACGGCCAGTACGATATCCTCTTCCAACAAGTAGATATTGTAGTTTAGTGAGCTCAACAATTCTGGATGGCAACTCTTCTATACAATTATCTCTAAGATCTAGTGTCTCTAGATCATAAAGCCTCACAATTCCTGAGGGTAGCTCCAATATACCAGTATCCTTAAGGCTCAAGTACTTTAGCTGGAATAGTTTATCTGCACCATTCATATCATACTCTTGCAGACTTTGACAACCTTCAAAATCAAGTACACGCAAAGTTTCAAACTTAACAAGGCTAGGCAAGTGTTTGATGCAACTTGATGTTATTACTGTTAGAGATCGGACATGGCTTAGATCTTGATTTTCCAATACAGACGCAAGCTCCTGATCAATGTGTTGGACTGATAGTCGATGGATAGAACCATCACGATTTACCAAATCAGTTTGTCCATGGCCTACCAAACTGATAAAATTATCTTCAATTGATTTTGAAATAATGAGCTCAAGCATCATGTCATGGACTTGACAGGCACGAGCCTTACCATCATAGCCAATGTCCACTGGTTGGACCATGCTTTTGTTGATTAGCTCATAGAAGTGGTTCTCGGCGACCTCTTGTTTGCTCAATCCACGCTCTTCACAGATAAAGCCTTCTGCTATCCAGCGTCTCACCAATCTCTCTCTCTCAATCACATAATCTTCAGGAAATATACTTAGATATAATAAACAGGTCTTCAGATTAGGTGGAAGATCATTGTAGCTAAGGCATAGGATGCTATTCATGCCCTCCAAGCTTCTATTCTTGTCCAACGCAGAACCAATTGACCTTCTGACCTTCTCCCACTCGTCTTTGAGAAATGGTTTGTTTGCCAATAAACTTGAAATGCTGATGATTGCCAGTGGTAGGCCTCCACATTTTTTCAATATTTCATTTGAAGCTTGTTTTAGCCCTTCCGGGCAACTGTCTTCAGATCCAAATGTTCTCCTGAAAAACAATTTTTTGGAGTGAACATCACTTAGAGCTTCCATTTCATACATGCGGTCGTTACCACCGAGACAACATGACCTTGCTACATCACCGATGCGTGTAGTTGCTATAATTCTGCAAGAAAATTTATTCTCGGGGAAAGCACATTTAATAGTGTCCCATGCCGCTATAGACCATATATCATCAATAACGATGAGGTACCTGATAGAAATAAATAAATATTGTTAACCAATTATGGAAGGGAGTTAGTCCCAAAAAAATATGGAGTGGAGTTTAAGTAGAAATAAAATACAGGCATACCATGAGGCTCCAACACCATGCTAAATAATTCAAGTGGCATACATGAAAAAATAGAACTTGAAGAACATGATGATAAATGAAATTAAATAGAAGAACAATAAACAGGCCATGACAATAACATCATAAACAAATCAATTATGTAAAGTGTTTTTACGTGGTGTGTTCGCCATGTAAGCACAGCGTTTCTTGCTGGGTCATAAGTCATAACTAATAACTATGCTTGAAGCCTAGGTAGATGCTTGCATAGATTATTAAAATTGAGAGAACAAAAAAAATTAGTTCACAAACTTATTATGTAGCCATTCTCACATGAAAATATTATGCAACTTATCATTGTAATTTTTTTCTATGAATACATATATGTCATTACATTTACCATATACTCGGTATACACGCTACATGGGATCTTGCCGATTGTTCGTCGTGTACTGTTTAGGCAAACATTGCCAT
This sequence comes from Saccharum hybrid cultivar R570, assembly GCA_038087645.1. NCBI lineage: Eukaryota > Viridiplantae > Streptophyta > Magnoliopsida > Poales > Poaceae > Saccharum > Saccharum hybrid cultivar. The sequence continues at coordinate 39,139,517 of JAQSUU010000637.1, read as the reverse complement.
AGTTGGGATGTCTTAAAAGTTAAGATGCAAACTTATTTTTGAAAAATTCATATGAAATTGATAGCTATGAATCTTACAAAAATGAGTTTGCACGTCAACTTCTGCGACATTCCCTTCTATGCATGCTCTATGAATATACCAAAATTAAAGGAAAATACAAAAAATTCTAAAATGGCAAAACCAGTTTTGTTAGGTTAATGATGTTTAGATTATAGATGAAAAAAAATAAAACTGCGTGTTATGTTACATGTGTGTGGCTGAAGAACACAAAATCTATACATGATGTTTTATTTATTTAAAATGTTTTTATATACCCAAAAATCATGAACATTTTAAAGTAAATCACATCTGCCACTAGTTATTTGTGGTAATTGAATACATGAGCTAATATGACAGTGCAAAAAATACAGCTATGTTTTGTCTTGTTTAATACATTAAAAAAGGTAAAATTGTTAAAACTGAAAATTTTGATTTCTCTAAAATGTATTGCTAGTACACTATTTAGGTAAAATAAAACATAACTAAATATTATAAATAAGTTTCTCATATTCAGAAGATCTGTGGTATATTTTTGTACATTACGAAAAATTAATAAAAATAATAAATCCCCCTTTTCTAGAAAAAAGGGACTGAAATTACCTCTTATTTTGTAACAGTTCTCTAAGCTTTTCAATACATTTTTTTTCGTCCCAAGTGTCGATATCTTCTGTAAAATCCTCCTTGCAAGGCACTTGAGAGATCACTTGAGAGATCACATCCTTCATAATTTTCTTTACATTCGGCTGCTGTGAGACAGAGACAAAAGCATGACAATCAAAATGCCCCTGGATCTTGTGATAGACTTCCTTTGCCAATGTGGTCTTTCCCAACCCACCGAACCCAACAATAGATAGCACCCTGCGATGCTTGGCCGAACTATTTTCTTCTTCCATCATCCAAGTGACGAGATGGTCTCTTGGACCATCAATGCCCACAAGATGTGTCTCCTCTACAAAAAGAGCAGACAACCGGGGATCCACGGCTGAATGCTCACAGGTGCTACGAGCAATATCGTCGAGCTTGTAACTATTCTTGAGCTCTTTCACCTCCTTGACACGTACCTTCAGGTCGTCGATTTGGCTGGCGATTCCGCGGCGAGACCCGAGAGTCTTGAGACCGCGAATAGTCTTGCGGAAGAACTCCTTGAAGCCACTCTGACTTAGGTGGCCGCCATCACCGAGCTGGTGGAAGAACTTGTCGATGACATCTTCGGTGTCATAGGCAAGCTCCCTCACCAGCGATATCCATGCTTTCGCCTGGACATCGGGATCTTGCAACGTGGAGTACTTCTGAACCGCCGCTTGCATGCTGGTCAGCTCAGATTTGAGCGAGCGAATCTCACGGCGGACGCCTTTGAGACGGCCACACTCATCGGCGAGCAGAGCCGTGAGCTTCCCCAGCAAGGGACCCAACGCGCCATGGGAAGTGCTCACCACCTCCATCGACCTCTCTATGCCTTCTCTCTGCAACCCATGTATGGTACTGGTGTTGCACTGTCGCTTGGAGTAGAGTAGAGTAGAGAGAACTCCAAGATTCTTTGTGTCTCGTTTGCGTTTTGCAGAGGCTTGATGAAGTGTAGAGAAGGTGACTACTGACTACTAGTTGCCATGTTCGGGTACCGGCAATTGGGGCCTGTTTCGGGGAAATTTTTTTTGTTTGGCTACTGTAGCACTTTTTGTTTTACTAGCATATATGTACGTGCGACACGCACGTGTTTCCATGCGAGAATTAACGGAAATACCTAATAAACTAACAACCAGCTAATTAGAAGTACGTAGCTAATACAAGGCATCATTTGAAAGCTCATTGTAAATACCTGAACCTGGCGTTTTGAGTCCTTCATGACCTCAGTTGACGTCGAACTCTGAACAATGACCTAGTTAGCCGACGATCGGATCGGATGATATGATTCTGCGAGTAGCGTTGTGGCCATTTTGCAAGCACCATGACTGCCTGAATGGGTAGCACCAGGACAGGTCCGAGCAGGTTGCTGTGTCGTCATGCAGCGCCGGATCGGATCTGACGATGTTTGTGTCAAACCGGATGCGGATGGGTTGTCCACCACCATCGCCTGCTTTCGGCACTGGCCCATGGCGAGCGTCGCGCCGAGGTGTGGGTACTGCCACCAGGCGGAACACGTCGTCCCTCACCACGGTCTCCTTCCGGCGGACCTCGGCCACCACGTATGACGAGGAGGAGGGCATCGAGATCTACAAAGATACATCTTGGTTACTTGATAACACTGATTTTTTTCTTGCAAGCTAGGTACGTGCTATGCAAGTATTATCAGCACATGGTTATTCTCTTCTTTTTGCAATTTAGAACACGTTTAGTATGCTTATTATCTTAACCCCAGTCCCACACCGGTCAAAGACATTCGGAGCTGAAAGCATGTGTCTAGTCATCTGGATCTGAAATAAAATAACAATGCACATACGTGATTCTCGAGCTTTGTTAACTTTCATGATGTATGGTCCCCGGATCCAGAGCTCGCCGGTGCGGTTCACCGCAGCGTCTCGCCGATCTCCGGATCGATGATCTTAGCCTCGGTGTTGGGTGACAGCAGCCCAACCGTGCCGTACCGACGGCTCTCCTCGGTAGTGTCCGTGGACGCGCCGATAGCCGTTCTCTCCGTGAGCCCGTACCCCTGCAGGATCTCCACCTGCGGGTACTTCTCCCTGATCCCCTCGATGAGCTCTTTGCTCAGCGGCGCTCCGCCGGAGAGCAACTTGCGCAGGTTCCCGAGCGGCAGCGGGAGTCTCCACGGCCCACCAGAGGTCCCCCGACGTGACCCGGTGGCCCGTGGCGGCGTCGACGAGCGCGACGACACCCGCATGGCGGCAGGACGCGAGGAACCGGACGATGTCCAAAGATGGATAAAAGTCGTATTCAATCACGGACGCGTCCGGAGTCTAAGAAAAGAAAGATGAGATTTTAGACGTATCCTGACACGAATTTGAGATTGAACAGAAGTCTTACATTTAACAGAGGGCTCATATAGCACGACGTGTAGATCGAAAGGTCGTAAAAGAGGGAGAGTAAAGTCACGGATGACGGAAGACTCATATAGCACGACGTGTTGATCGAATGGTTATTAATGATGGAAAGCCCCTAATGTGAGACGTACGTGAGTTTGAGTCTTACGTGAGATTGAGTTCCGGACGGTTACATCTTATAAGATGTAAGATCACGTATGACCGAGGGCTCATATAGCACGAAGTCCAGATCCAACGGTTATTACACAGGGAGATCCTCTAAAAAAACTCGCTCTTTTATAGTAGGATTTGACAATTTATGTCCAATCATGGACTAATTAGGCTCAAAAGATTTGTCTCGTGATTTACAACTAAACTGTGTAATTAGTTTTTTCTTTCGTCTACATTTAGTACTCCATGCATGTGCCGCAAGATTTGATGTGATAAGTATCGTAGCACTTTTTGGGTTCTTTTTGAACTAAACAGCTATCGCTCACGATCTGACCTGAACTAAACTGGTATCGCTCACGATCTGACTTTTTTTTTGAACCGCTCACGATCTGATGTTTGTTTTAAAAAAAATTACCAGCTTTCATTTCAAACTGATTGAAGTACTGAAGTATTAGGGTGTCTCCAGGAGACCTATTGCGGAACCCAAACTTAAAATGGGTCTTCAACACAATAACTATAGCCTCTAACAGAGTATCTATATGAAAGACATATTTTTGGTACAAGGAAAGGCATAACCTAAATCTGAGTATTCGCTCTCTTGAAAACTCATTTGCAGAAAGAGTTATCTTTGAGATCTCGTTGTTAAAGAAGACCAAAAATATATATTAAACCCTTTGCTGGTAGCGCTACCCAAAGGACATAGATCTTATATTTTGGGTCGTAGTTGTTGAAGACAGCCTTACAGCTGTGACCAAAGATGCTCGAATCGAATCAGTGGAGCATGGGCCCCAGTGCACATGCAACGAGATAAATCGTGAATTCACTGTAGTACTTTAAATCCTAAACCTCTAAACTTTAGTGGAGCGTTTAGTGATTAAAAGTGACTAAAGCCAAACCGGCCCTAAGACTGCTTGCACCGGAGACGCAAAAGCGAATATACAGGAAAATAACCTGCAGCGGGTATTCTATCTGAACCTGTAAATGCACTGCTCCCCTATATTTGACGCAGAACAGGACGTATAGCGGATGACGCGAGCAGCCCCCACCACGCGAGCGAGAGCATGCAGCGCGCGGAGGGAAAACAGGAGAGAGAGGTGACATGAAGCGGGCCCCACTAATTTAAGTAGCTAAAAAATGTTATAACTCACAAACTATAAAATCAAATTAAATTCCGATTGCGCCATTAAATTCGTTTCAATAAAATCTTCAAAACAGGATCTCATATGGATATATTTAGATAAAGTGATAAGTGGGTCCCACAGTGGATAGAGGATGATATAGAGGATGAATGAGTGCGAGAAAATTAGGTTTAGAGGAGAAAATGTTAATGACTAGGATATATAGAGGATGAATTTAGAGTACATAGGTGCGGATAGGGTCACCGGAAATATGTAACCGGTTACACCCTCTATTCAAAGAAAAGTACTCCACGAAGTATGCAGGGGCATGTTTTCTATGAAAAGGTTGGTGTATGGTGAGTTTTCTATTACATTGTGCATGTGGTTGTGCTCCCTCTGTCCCTCCGTTCAGGGCCCGTTCACTTCCCAAAATATTTCCTCTGTCATCCGACACATCGAATCTTTGGACACATGTATGAAGCATTAAATATAGATAAAAAAATAACTAATTGTACAGTTTGTCTGTAAATATCGAGATGAATCTTTTGAGCCTAATTAATTCATGGTTAGATAAATTTTACCAAATAATAACGAAAGTGCTACAAAAATTTTTCCCAAATATTTCGGATCTCAACACAGCCTCAAAGAAAACTAGAAAAGTACTGCATGGAGCCTGCTGGTGCATGTTTTCTGTGAAAAGGTTGGTGCAGCGGTGTGCATGTGGTTGTGCTCCCTCTGTCCCATAAAAATGATCGTTGAAGGACCTGTCACTCGCAACAAGCCCTTGTTTAGTTTCTTCTAAAATACAAAAAGTGTAAAGATTTTCTATCATATCATTATCATATTAAATATTTGGACACATACATGGAGTATTAAATGTAGGTAAAAAAATAACTAATTACACAGTCTGCTTGTACTTTGCGAGACGAATCTTTTAAACATAATTAATCAATGTTGAGACAATAATTGATAAATATAGACAAAATGCTACAGTATTTCTACTGCCTCCAAACTTTAGAACTAAACTAGTCCAAGGATGATGAAAAAACCTACATATCCCTATTTGTACACGATGTGTATTAATTGCTCATCTGTCATGTTTACTACAGCCACAAAAGATACATGCACCATAATAGAAAACTCACCAATGCACAACCTTTTCACACGAAAACATGCACCTGCATACTAAGTACCGTACTTTTTTCTAGAGCAACTACAGTAAAAGACTGTAAATTGGTGGAATGCTAAAGTAGAAAAGAGAGATGAGAAATAGGCTTCTTAGACTGTCCGCAGTGGCATACTCTAAATCATACTCTAAAGCTTTAGAGTATGAATATAGAGTAAAAACTGCTGCACTGGATACTCTAAAACGATACTCTATCCTTTCTCTCACTCTATATTTAGAGTAGTACAGTGTTTACTCTATAGTACGCAGTGGCGGGCCCTACTAGCTAAACCAAGGAAAAAAATGATATAACTCACAAACCAAAAATCCAAATTAAATTTCGATTACGCCATTAAATTCGTCTCAATAAATCCTTCAAAACTAGATCACTCATGGATATATTTAGATAAAGTGACAAGTGGGTCCCACAGTAGATAGAGTGGATAGAGGATGATACAGAGGATGGATGGGTGCGGGAGAATTGAGTATAGAGGAGAGAATCTTGCTGACTAGGACGTATAGAGGATGAATATAGAGGACCATGAGTGCGGATAGCCTTATAGCCGGCTTAGGCTATCCGTACTCATGGACCTCTATATTCATCCTCTATACGTTCTAGTCAGCAACATTCTCTCCTCTATACTCAATTCTTCCGCACTCATCCATCCTCTATATCATCCTCTATCCACTCTATCCACTGTGGGACCCACTTGTCACTTTATCTAAATATATCCATGTGTGATCTAGTTTTGAAGAATTTATTGAGACGAATTTAATGGTGCAATCGAAATTTAATTTTGATTTTTGGTTTGTGAGTTATAGCATTTTTTTCTTTTGTTTAGCTAGTGGAGCCCACCACTGCCCACTATAAAGTAAGCATTGTTCCACTCTAAATATAGAGTGAGAGAAAGGATAGAGTATCGTTTTAGAGTATCCAGTGCAGCAGTTTTTACTCTATATTCATACTCTAAAGCTTTAGAGTATCCTTTAGAGTACCCACTGCGGGTAGTCTTAGACATAAAACCAATAAACTTTATGAGAGAGATAAATAAACCATGTATCAAACGTGAAAAGCTAATTATTATATGAATAGGCTGATAAATGAGCAGCAATGATACATACAGCTAGCAGCTAGCAGGAGTTCGTATTAGGCCATGCCCAACGCTCCAACATAGCGTGCTGCCCCAACCTCTAACTGTGCAACCATTGTCCAAATCATCACAGATGTTAGCTTTAAATGGTGTCAGATTCTCTTCTACAGGAGGCGATAGCTTGGTCAGAGAAAAAGTTGAAGTAGCACCCTATCTCGCGCTGTGGCATAGGAGAGAACATAAAAAGCTAACTAAAAACTGAGCAGGTCCTCAACCATAGCAGAGAGAGGTGCTGCTTGTAGTAGAGGGAAGTGCTGCTTGTGATGTGAGAGTATTGGCCCCAGCTTATGCTTGGAGTACGTGGAGAACATCATTATGCTAGGGCTAACACGAGGTGCTGCTTCCATTGCGCCTGCCCTTATTAGTCTGGCTCTGAATCGAGGATGCAGACTAGCTTTTTAATGGAAGGATGCCAAGCTGTAGACTAACGTTAACGTAGTAGGCTTGCCACACTCTTTATGACCTTGAATGCCAGAACAATGTTTTTTTATGGTACAGAGGCCCTCGGGCAATATTGAATGTTTGACATATATATATATAGTATTAAATATAGATTAATTACGGAATTAAATGCATAGATCGAGACTAATTTGCGAGATGATTTTTTTAAGTCTAATTAGTTCATGATTTGATAATATGGTGCTACAGTAAACATATATTAATGATGAATTAATTAGGCTTAATAACTTCGTTTCGCGGATTACTGATGACTTTTGTAATTTATTTTTTATTACTATTCAAACACTCGATGTGACGTTTTATATGACATGACTCCCCTAAACTTTATCGTGTATTTAAACACCGTATACTAGTAGGCATGTAGGTCATTGTTCATCAGTCTTGGTATGCGTGACAGATCCTACAAGACTATTTTATGGGATGGAGGGAAAACGCGAGAATGCCTATGATTATTTATTATTAATCTGAAGGTACGCCAACTCAATCTCTCATGCTTATAAGAATAGTATAACCCGTATGTTTATGAATGTATGCATAAAGATGATTATAGTAATTATACAGTGGATAAATTAAACACCCTAAGAAGACTTAAAAACAGCAACGGATCACCGTATTTTTTGCCCAAATGAACAACTCCGGGGTAATCATTTTTTTAATAAGGTCATAGGTTATTTAACTGTCTGTCCTAAGCATTTCCAACAGTTTGGCAAATTTTTTTTTTCCAAATCTCGTTGTTTGCTAACTCCCAAAATAATATAGGAAGAAAAAAAGATCACATCTCCAATAGTTTGGCAAATTTTGTTTCCAAAAACCCAAAAACCCGCTAACGAAACGAAAAGACCCGCTAAGCGAACGAAGAGCCCCGTTAAGCGAACGAAGAGCCCCATTAAGCGAACGAAGAAGAGCTCCGCTGAGCACGAGGAAACTACGATGCGCGGCCGGTGCCCCGCGCGCATATATGCGCGCAATCGACCGAGATTTGCCAACTTGTTAAAGATGCCAAACCCAGATACCAAACTATTAGAGAAGTATTTTTCTCATTTTGCCAAAAATTTTAGGATGCCAAACTCTTGGAGATGCGCTGTGGCAAACATGGCCCTACCTTACCAACCTCAATTATTGGTGCTAAACTAGCTAATTAAGAGAGTTGTTAACATCAGGTTTAACAACTTGCATATCTAGAGCTAGAGTTATAACCATCACGATATAACGGTCTGTGTGTCAGAGCTCCACTACTGAAAAAGTGAATCTGGATCCTAGATTCAACATGGAGCATCTCCACCGTGGATCTACTACGGAACTGTTTGGCTACACAGCATCTCCAATCCATGAAACTGAGGTTTTGGTTGGACTGACCTGTTTTGCCTGTGAGCGTTGTATGATACATCTTTCTTCATATAGTACATGTGTTTTGTTCATATTTGTTCACAAAAGTGGTATTTTTTAACACAAATGCAATATCTTGACATAAATATCCATGAGCATTCAACATTGACGTACAAGATAGATAATTAATTAATCCATGTTCATGACAATGTCTCAACACTATTACGATTATCGTCCATACATAAAATTGTGAAGGACCATGCACACAAGCACGATCTGAAGCTGAAGTTCTCGTCGGCGAACTCTTCGGCGAATGTTCGGCGTTTTTTTTGGCCATCTCCGGCATCCCAGCGAATTTTAACATCACCACGAGGTTCATCTCGATCTCTTCTACACTGTCATGCTTTTTGTTTCATCAATCCACTAGTTCATCAATCACCTTTTTCTTCAACTCATTACATTAGAGAAGTATGTTAAGCTCTGATTCCATTTACTCCATATCCAAACTGATGGTGACGTCTTGGTGCGGCAACAGTTAAAAATAATAGAATTGTAGTTACATGACAAACGTGTATTGAACTTCATTAATTATCTGATCTCATAGAGTTACCAAGTTTTACAGCAAAGGGCATTGCAAAGTTATTAGAATGTGCATGCCTCTTGGATGATCTAAGGGTCTTGCTGGTTGAAAGAAGCACGCTTGAAGGTATGTGAACCATTGCGTTTAGATAGAGCTTTGCTCCGGTACAAACAAATGACTGTGAGCCATTTATTTATTTCGATCGGACGGTCACGATCAACTATTACCTCTTAGGAGGTAATATATGAAATATATATTTATTTAATTTTTAATTTTGGAAAGTATGATAAATCAGGAAAAGTTTTAGAGATAAAGATCGTTTTAGATCTAATTGATGCATACATGATCCATTGGATGTGGTAAATCTTTTTATTTTTTGCAACCTTAGAAATAGCATAATTCAATTAACATAAACTACATTTTTTTATTCACATAACTCGTACTACACGTATGTGCTCAAAGAGACGTGAAATTGATGTGTGTATGTGCCCAACGTGCACGAAAATTTACGTAAGAAACTTTACATGGCCATCTTGCATGCTCAATATACGTGATAGGTAAAGGCCCTCTCAGCTGTGAATAATATACACACTCGATTTGTAACGTGTCAACATATAACATGTTTGAGATCGCTAAAGTTCACGTCTCAATTAATGTGCTACCTATTGATATTTTATATATGTAACATAACTTTTAATTACTGAATAAACCGTGATACCTGTTGTATACATGTTGATATTTTTTTATATATGTAATATACTGAAAGGAAGGCTCCGCAATCAACAGCGAAGGGCCGCACGGCCGGCTGCCGCTTCTGTCTGTCCCGTGCGTGAGGGGATTTGAAGATATTTTCTTTTTCTTTTTCCTTTTCTTAGGTTAATTAATTGATTTTAAAAAAAATCTAAAAATCAACGGCTCAGATTTATTTAAGATATTACCTCCTTGAGGTAAAGAATGTACCTTAGCATTGCCTATTTAGATACTGTGTGGTGAAGTTGATGCCTTGTTGGCTTGTTGCTGCTCCATGGCCACAACACCAACAGTATCCCATTCTGGCTGCAGGCCTTTGATGGCAACATGTTCTGTTAGTAATAGTGTATCCAAGCCTAATCAATGGTTTTAGAATTTTTTACAGTTCCATAGGGTTATGAAGTGCAGATTGTTTATTGCAGACATGTGCTTACTTTTAAATAGAACACCTGCTTCTCAAGTCCATTAACCCTCACCACACTCTGGTATTTCTCACAAACAAATTGAAAATGGTTATTAGTGCATCCAAACTACATCGTCGATAGATAGTTTCAGGACACTACAGCTAGTCACAGGTCCCATTATCACATGGATGTTAACACTGAATAATTTGCAATATGTGCAGGAACTCAATAACAGAAGGGGCTGCTACAGTCCTGTTCAATCTTAGTGAAATATTAGTTGTTCTGTTTGGAGGTTTGCAAAGTTGGATAGTGGTACTTGTTCAACTCATAAAGAAGAAATGCAAGAATGTAGAGTCAGACATTATTCTTTTTCTTGAAGATTCTTTGCAAACATATGTACTATGATGAAAAATCTGCATGATATGCATGACATTTTATATGACAACAAATATGCAATGCGATAATGAATGTCACGTAGTAAGCAAATATAATCCAGTGAATTTCAGCAACATTGATCAAAACAGGACTATTGATGAGTTTATATTTTAGGCAACAGAACATTTGCAGCTTGAGTTTTTTTTTATTTTTTTAATGTCACTTGGGGCCCAACCTGAATGTATATTGATATAGCCCCAAATCGGCTCGTTTTATGTTTTACAACGTTGAGGAGGAAGAAAACAACAACAACAACAACAACAACGCCCTAGCACCAGGGCGAGGAGTGGCATAAACCACAAAAGACTACCACAGCAAGACATAGAGCCCTTCGACGATGCCTCTAGGGAGGTAAACAACGTCAACATGTAATCATCGTCACCCAAGTAGGAGCTTAGCGAGGTTTCCACCCGAGCCTCATGACCAGGGGTAGCCGCAACGCGACGGAAGGGGTGTCGGCCGCCGCCACACCTTGCGAAGCCATTCCCAAACTCGTCTGCGACGGTGGGAGGTGCGCATCGGCAAGCATCCGTGCCGACGAAGGGAGGTGGGTGATACCGGCTGCCCGCGACAATGAGAGGCGCGCACTGGCAAGCGTCTGTGCCTGGACGGAGAGAGCGGGGTACCATCCGCCATCACACCACGCGGAGCCATTCCCGGACACGCCCGCGTTGGTGGGAGGCACGCACCGGCAAACGTCCACGCCTAGAGAGGGAGAGAGGTGGCGGCCGCCACCACACCACGTGGAGCCGTTCCCAGACTTGCCTGCGACGGTGGGAGGCGCACACCATCTAGATGGAGGGAGGGGTGTGCTGGCCGCTGCTACACCGTGCAGGGCCATTCCTGGACTCGCCCACAACCGTGGGAGGCTGAAAGGTCTTGATGGCTAGAGGGGGGGTGAATAGCCTTTTAAAAACTTTCTACAAAGACAAGCTAAACAAGTTTATCAATACAACAAATAGCGAGATGCGAGTTTTGCTTGGCCTACGGGGTGTTTGCAAGCCACCTATCCAATTCACAATTCTATTATATTTGCACTCAACCGCACAAGTCAAACCGAGAAGGTAACTACAACTACAACTAGCAAGCTACACAAAAGAGCTACTCTAGCAAAGCTAACTAGCTAGCAAAGATAACTAAGAAAGTAATGCGTAGTTGAGTTAGGAGAGTTTCACCGAGGGGCGAAGTATTGAGCCAACCAATATGATCAACAATGAATACCAAGATAACCGAACACCGGGATCAATTAATCACAATATGAAGGTGATGACACGAAGATTTATCCCGAGGTTCACGTGCTTGCCGGCACGCTAGTCCCCGTTGTGTCCCTTTTCACCACGTGGTTCGGTGGCTAATCGGTCTCACACCGAGCCTCTCAAAAGGCGCCACAAGAACCTACCAAATGGCAAAAGGTTGCAATGACACGAGCAATTTACTCACGTTGCCTTTGGCGCTTCGCCGAGGTAGGCACAAACCCCTCACAATCACCGGAGGTGGCCAAGAACAATCACCAACTCTTGACAACGCCTCCAAGCTGCTCTAAGCCGTCTAGGTGGCGGCAACCACCAAGAGAAACAAGAATCTCGCAGCAAATCAACCACCAAGTGCCAACTAGATGCAATCTCACAATGCAAATGCACTTGGATCACTCAATCTCACTTCGAATATGCAAAGAAGCAAGAGAGATGAGTGGGAGGGGAGTTGCTTAGCTCAAAGTGCTCACAAGTATGTCAAATGTCCAAGAGATGGAGCCTTGAGCCGGCCAACGAGTATTTATAGACGTACCCCTTCGAATATAGCCGTTACGAACTTGAAACAGCCGAAGTCGCGCTGACCGGACGCGCTGGTCCAACTGACCGGACGCGCCGATCGCGCCGCGTAACTCGACCGGACGCACCGATCCCAACTGACCGGACGCGCCGATCGCACAACGGCTACTTTTGCGAAACACCGACCGGACGCGCTGGTCGCAACGACCGGACGCGCCGATACGCACAGCACCCGCGCCCGCGAAGCAACGACCGGACGCGCTCCACGCAACGACCGGACGCGACAGTGCCAGCGTCCGGTTGGAGTCCAGTAAGCTCCCTTGATGACCGGACGCGTCCGATCATGTGTGACCGGACGCGCACCGCGTCCGATCGACCTTGCGAACAGTAGTTCCCTCAGGGCGCCTGACCGGACGCGCCGGTCCCGCGAGTGACCGGACGCGCCGGTTGCAAACCCTAGCCCGCGCGCCTGACTGCTGCGCTGTACTGACCGGACGCGTCCGGTCACACCGTGACCGCGTCCGGTGCAGCGTCCGGTCACCTCTATGACCTCCGTTTGCCTCCGTTTCTTTTCCGACTTTCAGCGTAGTAGAAAAATAGTCATTTCAACTCCTCGAAAACGCCTGAATCCCGCCTCGCAAGCTCGGCGGGAGGGAGAGAGGACCCCAAACCCTCTCTACCGCTCAAACTCCACCGCCTTCGCAATCGTGCTAACACCACCAAGTGATCTCGTCATGTGTGAGTGTGTTAGTATTTTCACAATCATTTTTCGAGGCGTTATTAGTTCTATCCAAATGCATATGATTATGAAATGCACACCTAGAGGCACTTAGGAGTTCAATAGCCGCGCCATTCCCCTCTTTATAGTACGGCTATCTATCCTATAATGTAACCACACCCACTAGGTGTCTTGGTTACTAAAACACAACCCTTAAGCATATACCTTTGCCTTGATCACGTAGGGTTGCGTCCTAATCCAAGTGTGGCCATCATGATCACCATGTCCATCTTGCCACCAACCTTGGAATGTACTAATCCTCATATGCTACATACAACTTAGGCATAGGATTAGTACTTAGGCATTGTCACTAATTACCAACACCAAACATAGAGCTTTCAATCTCCCCCTTGTTGGTAATTGGTGACAACCCTTTCACAAAGATATTATGATAAAATTTTGATTGAACCCATGTCACATTGTCCAAGTATATTACCATGTGTAAGAAGTATGGACAAGTAATCATGAATTCAAATTGATAGCAATGGCTCCCCCTACATGTATGCTATATGTTTGGATTTTGGAAGCATACATGTTAGATAGGAAAGATTAGGAGCATTGACTATCAATAGGTACTAAGTGTTTTAGATTATAGACCTTTGAAGCATGATACCATCGGAGTAGCGATAAACACCGTCTTAGCACCTTGTGTAGTTAGATACCACTTGGAAAAGCACAAACATAACTGAAAACCTCGTGAGATCAACATTATAAGCAAGGCTCTAGTACCACTTTGGAAAACATGAAGTAAGAGAAATCTAACTACTTCCTATTCATGCTAGTACTTCAATACACCATTCAATTGTATACTAGCAAAACACCACACAAGCAATGTATTGGAGAAAAAGAAATGCATAACTATGCATCATACATATGAAGTGCACATGAAAATGCAACATTCATGTTTAAGAGCTTGCTCCCCCTACTTGTGTGCTCAAAATTTTAGTTGATCCCCTTCTTTTATCAATTCTCCCCTTTAGGTCTTCTCTTTGTGAACAACATTTTTCTCCCCCTTTTAGTTCTATCTTTGTGAACAACATTTTCTCCCCCTTTGGCATCAATGACCATAAGGGACCAATTTTAGATAGATTATCATGTTGAAATATGGGGTGAGGATCAAGTTTGTGATTCAACCTAGATTGCTTGCATAAATAAAATGCTTCGGTTTGATCCAAGGGCAAGCTTCTTCACACCTCACTAGAAGGGTTATCATGCACCATGTTGAAGCAAATATTTAGACAAGTATTCTAGATTAAACACTTAGGATCACAAGCGCTCAAACAAGTTATATGCTACTACTAGATCATACAAGACATGGAAACAATAGTGGCACCATATAAACTTCAAATTCATTTGATTTCATGAATGAGCCTAGAACATGTAAATTATGACTAGATGCACTAAACAAGTCCTTAGCATAGAATGTATGACATGTCAACCAATTGTACCTTGAGGCTCGAAGGAGAGGCATGTCATATATGGGGTGCATCAACTCATGTTGGAGAAGTCAATTATGTTCAACTCATTCTTTAGCTTGTGAAATGTCTTCTCATCAAGTGGCTTGGTGAATAGATCGGCTAATTGATCTTCGGTGCCCACACTCTCAATAGCAATGTCACCCTTTTGTTGATGATCTCTAATGAAATGATGACGAACATCAATATGCTTTGTTCTTTGATGTTGAACCGGATTGTTGGTTAGCTTTACGGCACTTTCATTATCACATAGCAATGGCACATTCTTGAAATTGATTCCAAAATCTTTCAATGTTGCCTTCATCCACAAGATTTGTGCACAACAACTACCCGCAGCGATGTATTCGGCTTCGGCGGTAGATAGTGCAATACTATTTTGCTTCTTGGATGACCATGAGACAAGTGATCTTCCCAACAATTGACAAGTCCCGGAAGTGCTCTTTCTCTCCACTTTGTCACCGGCATAGTCGGAATCCGAATATCCAACTAGCTCAAAGCTTGCACCTTTGGGATACCATAATCCAACATCTTGTGTATGCTTCAAATACCTCAATATTCTCTTTGTTGCCTTCAAGTGACTTTCTCTTGGTGAGGCTTAAAATCTTACACACATGCATACACTAAACATTACATCGGGCCTTGATGCCGTCACATAGAGTAGGCTACCAATCATTGATCTATATAGCTTTTGATCCACCATGTTGCCACTCTTGTCACTATCCAAGCTTCCACTAGTGCCTATTGGGGTTGTAATGCCCTTTGCATCTTCCATGCCAAACTTCTTGAGCATATCTTTGATGTATTTGGTTTGGCTCACAAATGTTCCTTCCTTCATTTGTTTGATTTGAAGTCCAAGAAAGAAACTGAGTTCACCGATCATTGACATTTTAAATTCATTTGCCATCATTTTCCCAAACTCATCACAATAATCTTGATTGGTTGAACCGAATATGATATCATCAACATATATTTGCAATACAAACAAGTCTTTTCCAATCTTCTTGGTGAATAGAGTAGTATCCACTTTGCCCATAACAAATCCTTTGGATAGCAAGAAGTCTCTCAATCTTTTATACCATGCTCTAGGTGCTTGTTTCAATCCATACAAAGCTTTCCTTAACTTGTATACATGGTTGAGTTTCTTGTCATCTTCAAAACTGGGAGGTTGCTCCACATACACCTCCTCTTGAATGTACCCATTGAGAAATACACTCTTCACATCCATTTGATATAGCTTGATATTATGAGCACAAGCATAGGCAAGTAAGATCCTAATTGCTTCCAATCTTGCAACCGGGGCATAAGTTTCACCAAAGTCAAGACCCTCTATTTGTGTGTAACCTTGAGCCACTAGTCTTGCTTTGTTCCTTACTACTATTCCATCTTGATCTTGCTTGTTGTGAAAGACCCATCTTGTTCCAATGACATTGTGATCACTAGGTCTCTCAACTAATTCCCATACTTCATTTCTCTTGAAGTTGTTGAGCTCTTCATGCATTGCATTTACCTAATCCGGATCTCTCAATGCTTTATCAATGTCCTTGGGTTCTTCCATTGACACAAAAGAAGAATGAGCACAAAAAGATGCCAATCTTGATCTAGTTTGAACTCCCCTATGTATGTCACCAATAATGGAATCTAATGGATGGTCTCTTGCAATGTTAGTTGGTTGAAGCACTTGGACTTGATTGCTTGGATGTTGATGTTGATCATGAGTTGGAGATGATGAACTATCCACTTGTTGAACTTGTTGCACTTGAGATGATGTACTAGCTTGATTTTGCATTAGAGAACCACTAGCTTCTGTGATTGGACTTTGGAGCACTTGATCTTTGTTGTCATCCACATCAATCACTTGCTTTGGCCTAATATCACCAATATCCATTTCTTTCATAACATTGGTCAATTGAGTTCCTCTCACATCATCCAAGTTATTTTCCTCATCTTGAGAGCCATTTGTTTCATCAAACTCAACATCATGAACTTCCTCAAGTAAACCACTAGCCAAATTCCAAACTCTATAAGCTTTGCTAGTAGTGGAGTAACCAAGTAGGAATCCTTCATCACATTTCTTTTCAAACTTGCTCAATCTAGTGCCCTTCTTCAAGATGTAGCATTTGCAACCAAAAACCCGAAAGTATGCAATGTTGGGCTTTCTTCCATTTAAGATCTCATATGGTGTCTTCTCTAGAAACTTGTGGCAATATAGGCGGTTGCTATAGAAGCAAGCCGTGTTGATTGCTTCGGCCCAAAATGAATGACTCACATTATACTCATTCAACATTGATCTTGCCATATCAATCAAGGTTCTATTCTTCCTCTCAACTAGGCCATTTGATTGAGGTGTATACTTGGCCGAGAATTGATGTTTGATTCCAAACTCATCACATAGCTCATCAACTCTTGTGTTTCTAAACACACTTCCATTGTCACTTCTCACTTTCTTGATTGTGGTCTCAAACTCATTTTGCACTCTCTTGATGAACTTCTTGAATATGTCAAAAACATCACTCTTGTCCACAAGAAAGAATACCCATGTGTATCTAGTGAAATCATCCACAATCACAAAGCCATACTTGTTTCCACCAATGCTTGTGTATGTAGTTGGCCCAAATAGATCCATGTGCAACAACTCAAATGCCTTGGAAGTACTCATGATGCTTTTCAATGGATGAGTGTTGCCCACTTGTTTTCCGGCTTGACATGCACTACATAGCTTATCTTTCTCAAATGTGACATCCTTCAAGCCTCTAACTAAGTCATGCTTCACTAACTTGTTCAATTGCTTCATACCAACATGACCAAGTCTTCTATGCCATAACCAACCCATACTTGATTTGGTGAGCAAGCATGTTGAAAGTTGAGTGTCACTAGCATTGAAATCAACCAAGTATAGATTCTCATATCTAAAACCTTTGAAGATAAAGTTGGAGCCATCAACACTAACTATCTCCACATCATCAACACCAAATATACACTTGAAACCAAGATCATATAATTGAGCAACCGAGAGAAGATTGAAGTTCAACTTTTTAACTAAGAGCACATTGGAAATGCTATGATCATTTGAGATTGCAATCCTTCCAAGAGCCTTTACATCACCCTTGCTATTGTCACCAAATGTGATGCTATCAATGCCACTATCATTTGATTTGAGAGAGTTGAACATTCTTGAATCACCGGTCATATGTTGAGAGCACCCACTATCAAGCACCCAATGTCTTCCTCCGGCCTTGTAATTTACCTACAAAACAATTTAATGTCTTTTAGGTACCCATACTTGCTTGGGTCCTTGGAGGTTAGTCACTAAGCTCTTTGGTACCCAAATGGCCTTCTTCTTTGGACCCACAATTGGTGTACCAACAAACTTAGCATGCACACCTTTCTCACCCTTGGTAAGCACATAACAAGAATCAAAAGGAATGAAATCCATTTTAGCATGAAACTTGTTGTTCTTGTTCATTTTTTTACAATTAATCTCTAGATACCCAACTTGCTTGCATCTATTGCAATAACGACCATTGCTCTTCACAAAGCGAGACTTTGGAATAGCAAAGACCGCCTTGCCCTTCCTGGGAGTATAGCCCAAACCCTCTTTGTTAAGAGAGAATCTTTGGCTACCCAAGCATTTTAGCAAGTGGGCATCCCCACCATAGGCATTGCCTAATGCGCGGGTGAGATCATCCACCTCTCTCTTGAGAGTCTCATTCTCAACCACAAGTGATGAATCACTAGTAGTGGAGATAGAGTTGGTTGTGGTGGATGATGATGAGCTACATGAAGCATTAGTAGGACCAACAAATAAAGAATCATCAATAATATCACATGTTAGTCCAATATCACAAGTGACAATCACTTGCTGCTCATTAGCTTCCTTCATGAGCTTCTCCAACTTGAGATCCTTGTCCTTGATGAGCTCAAGTAGAGTGGAGTGGGCTTCCTTAAGCCTAGTGTGAGCAATTTCAAGATCCTCGTGGTCTTCCTTTAGACACTCACGAGAAGCCTCTAGCTCATCAAAGGATTTCCTAAGAGCTTTGAGCTCTTGTTTAATTCCTTTGCACTCCTTACTCTTTTTGAGAGCAACAAGCTCCTCCATCAAGGCATCATTTTCATTTCTCTTGGCAATGAGCTCTTGTTCCAAGATTTTGTATTTCTTGGTTGTCCTCTTGTAGCCTTTGCTCATTTGATCTATTATGCCCAATAGATCATCCTTAGAGTAGTCCTCATCCTCCTCATCATCACTCCTACAATCATCACTAGCACAAGAATCATCATCACTATCATCATATTTTACCTTGGTAGGCTTGGCCATAAGGCATGTTGATGTAGTGTCGAAGATGGATGACTTGTTGGAGAGGGCGATGCTTGCAATGGCTCGCCGAGTGGTCCTCTCATCATCACTAGAGCTTTCATCATCATCACTATCGGAGTTGTCACTATCCCAAGTGACCACATAACCACCACCCTTCTTCTTTTTGTTGATAGTGAAGCTCTTCTTCTCTTTCTTCTCCATATCCTTTCTTCTTCATGAACCTCCCCATCTTATGCACTAGGAGGCCCATGGTCTCATCATCGAATGGATCATCATCATCACTCTCCACCTTGCTCTTGCCCTTAGAAGATGAAGCCTTGAATGCAATGGGCTTCTCTTGCTTGACCTTGGTCTCCTTCTCTTCTACCTCATCTTCATCATCATTGTATTGGGCGTCGGTCATTATATCTCCAAGCACATCGGTTGGTTTGACCTTGTCCAATCCCTCTCTAAAGATTATTCTTCTCAAGGTGGCAAACTTCTTGGGTAAGCACATCAAGAACTTGTGTGAGAAGTCCTTGTCCTCAACCTTCTCTCCAAGCCCCTTGAGATCATTGACAATGACTTGGAGCCTATAGAACATCTCCGGGATGGATTCATCATCCTTCATCTTGAAAATGGAGAACTTGTCCTTGAGCATATATAGCTTGACACTTTTTACCGTTGAAGTGCCTTCATATGTTTCTTCAAGCCTTATCCAAAGCTCATTTGCCTTTTCAAGATCTTTGATTTGCTCAAATACTTTGTCATCAATGGCACGGTAGATTGTGTCAAGTGCCGCCGTGTTGCATTGTTTGTTGATGCGGTCATTTGGAGTGAGATTTTCTTCATCAAGAATGATGTATCCTTCTTTGGTCACATCCTAAACCTTCTCATGTATATTACCTAGATATTGCTTCACCTTCCTTTTCCAATGATCAAAGGAAGAGATGCCATCAAAGAATGGAGGCTTGCCATTAACATGATTGAACATAACTTGAGCCATCTTGCACCGAGGTTGTTAAGCCTTGCAAACGGTGACCACGGCTCCGATACCACTTGAAAGGTCTTGATGGCTAGAGGGGGGTGAATAGCCTTTTAAAAACTTTCTACAAAGACAAGCTAAACAAGTTTATCAATACAACAAATAGCGAGATGCGAGTTTTGCTTGGCCTACGGGGTGTTTGCAAGCCACCTATCCAATTCACAATTCTATTATATTTGCACTCAACCGCACAAGTCAAACCGAGAAGGTAACTACAACTACAACTAGCAAGCTACACAAAAGAGCTACTCTAGCAAAGCTAACTAGCTAGCAAAGATAACTAAGAAAGTAATGCGTAGTTGAGTTAGGAGAGTTTCACCGAGGGGCGAAGTATTGAGCCAACCAATATGATCAACAATGAATACCAAGATAACCAAACACCGGGATCAATTAATCACAATATGAAGGTGATGACACGAAGATTTATCCCGAGGTTCACGTGCTTGCCGGCACGCTAGTCCCCGTTGTGTCCCTTTTCACCACGTGGTTCGGTGGCTAATCGGTCTCACACCGAGCCTCTCAAAAGGTGCCACAAGAACCTACCAAATGGTAAAAGGTTGCAATGACACGAGCAATTTACTCATGTTGCCTTTGGCGCTTCGCCGAGGTAGGCACAAACCCCTCACAATCACCGGAGGTGGCCAAAAACAATCACCAACTCTTGCCAACGCCTCCAAGCTGCTCTAAGCCGTCTAGGTGGCGGCAACCACCAAGAGAAACAAGAATCCCGCAGCAAATCAACCACCAAGTGCCAACTAGATGCAATCTCACAATGCAAATGCACTTGGATCACTCAATCTCACTTCGAATATGCAAAGAAGCAAGAGAGATGAGTGGGAGGGGAGTTGCTTAGCTCAAAGTGCTCACAAGTATGTCAAATGTCCAAGAGATGGAGCCTTGAGCCGGCCAACGAGTATTTATAGACGTACCCCTTCGAATATAGCCGTTACGAACTTGAAACAGCCGAAGTCGCGCTGACCGGACGCGCTGGTCCAACTGACCGGACGCGCCGATCGCGCCGCGTAACTCGACCGGACGCACCGATCCCAACTGACCGGACGCGCCGATCGCACAACGGCTACTTTCGCGAAACACCGACCAGACGCGCTGGTCGCAACGACCGGACGCGCCGATACGCACAGCACCCGCGCCCGCGAAGCAACGACCGGACGCGCTCCACGTAACGACCGGACGCGACAGTGCCAGCGTCCGGTTGGAGTCCAGTAAGCTCCCTTGATGACCGGACGCGTCCGATCATGTGTGACCGGACGCGCACCGCGTCCGATCGACCTTGCGAACAGTAGTTCCCTCAGGGCGCCTGACCGGACGCGCCGGTCCCGCAAGTGACTGGACGCGCCGGTTGCAAACCCTAGCCCGCGCGCCTGACTGCTGCGCTGTACTGATCGGACGCGTCCGGTGCAGCGTCCGGTCACCTCTGTGACCTCCGTTTGCCTCCGTTTCTTTTCCGATTTTCGGCGTAGTAGAAAAATAGTCATTTCAACTCCTCGAAAACGCCTGAATCCCGCCGAGCAAGCTCGGCGGGAGGGAGAGAGGACCCCAAACCCTCTCTACCGCTCAAACTCCACCGCCTTCGCAATCGTGCTAACACCACCAAGTGATCTCGTCATGTGTGAGTGTGTTAGTATTTTTACAATCATTTTTCGAGGCGTTATTAGTTCTATCCAAATGCATATGATTATGAAATGCACACCTAGAGGCACTTAGGAGTTCAATAGCCGCGTCATTCCCCTCTTTATAGTACGGCTATCTATCCTATAATGTAACCACACCCACTAGGTGTCTTGGTTACTAAAACACAACCCTTAAGCATATACCTTTGCCTTGATCACGTAGGGTTGCGTCCTAATCCAAGTGTGGCCATCATGATCACCATGTCCATCTTGCCACCAACCTTGGAATGTACTAATCCTCATATGCTACATACAACTTAGGCATAGGATTAGTACTTAGGCATTGTCACTAATTACCAACACCAAACATAGAGCTTTCAGAGGCGCGCACCGACAATCGTCCGCACCTGGACGGAGGGTGGGGTGCCGGCCGCCGCCACACCGCGTAGAGCCGTCCCGGACTCGCCTGCGACGGTGGGGGGTGCCGGTCGCCGCCACACCACGCAGAGCCATACTTGGACTCATCCGCGACGGTGAGAGGCGTGCATCGGCAAGCATCCGCGCCAGCTTGAGTTTATTGCTTGCATTCCATGAAAAAGTTATCATATAGGTGCATGGTTCAACCTCAAGCAGTTCTTCAGTATCACAACATGTAAATGTCACATTGAATCTATAAGCTCATATATTAGAGTAAAATTATTACACACGTTGATTAAAAATGGAATTTCTTACCCAAAAAGCAGAAAGAAACAGTGTATATCGTGGAACAAACCTAAACCTGGAAATCTTGGCAAATAGAAACCTCCAGGTGTTTGAGGCATTTTTTATCCAACGTATATCGTGGGTGACCAGAGTGCCGTTCCAGTCTTGGGGCTTCAACTGCATTTGCAAAATAAGAAAACGATAAGCAACGGGGGAAACCGACAGACCACAGACTGCTGATTTTTTTCTCCCACGCAAGAATTCAGGGCAAGCAGAGGGAAGCGGGGCACGACTTGGGCTCAAAGCCGATGCCGGACACATCTCCTACAGGCTGCAGGCTGCAGCTCTGGCGCGAGGACGATCTGACAACCCAGGCGTGCAAGAGGATAACTCACCATGGCCGTGTTTAGTTCCAGAATCGGGGACACCAACTTAAAACAGTACGCAATAAATATACACTATAATATTTTATTTGTATTTGGTAAAAATTGTCTAAATTTTGACTAATTAGTCTTAAAATGTTCGTCTCACAAAGTACAACAAAACTGTGTAATTAGTTTTAAATTTCATCTACATTTAGTATTCTATACATGTGCTGGTATTTTGATGTGATGGGAATCTTCTTTTTGCATAGTGGAATTTTGGGTAAAAATTAAGAACTAAACAAGACGCATGAGCCTGTTTAGTTCCTAAAAAGGAACCTAAAAAGTGCTACAGTACCTGTCACATCGAATCTTACGGCACATGCATGAAGTACTAAACGTAGACGAAAGAAAAAACTAATTACACAGTTTAGTTGTAAATCACGAGACAAATCTTTTGAGTCTAATTAGTCCATGATTAGACACAAATTACCAAATAAAACGAAAAGTGCTACGGTAGCCGAACCCAAATATTTTCACCAACTAAACAAGCCCCATATCGCAAAATATCTCGACGCCGATCACGTGCTCGGCGTTGCAGGCCGCCCTGCTGGTGGCTGCATCCTAGGCCATGTTTAGATACCAAAGTTTGTCCACCAAATTTACTATACAGAATTCCTATTCCCATCACATCAAAATACCGGCACATATATGGAGTACTAAATATAGATGAAATAAAAACCTAATTGTACAGTTTTATTGTACTTTGCGAGACGAACATTTTAAACCTAATTAATCAATATTTGGACAATTATTATCAAATAAAAACAAAATTGCTACAGTGTGACGCGACATTTACTATACAAAATTTACCCCCAAACTTTGGTATGTAAACGAGGCCCTAGCAGCCCACGTTGCCGTGCCCTCACCGCACGTCTTCGGTGAGAGCGATGATACACTTGGCGTCCTGCCTCCTCGTAGGCGGCGAGGGGGCACCGAATTCATGCGACATGTCCCCGATGCTGCGCCTTTTGATGCCCCCCACTACGTCGGTCGCCACCTACTTCATCCTGGAAGAGTGGTTCAAGGATGCCGGTTCCCGGCGCCACCACGACGCCCTTTGAGGCGGTGCACGACATGTCACCGTGGAGTTTGACCAAGAATGATGCCCTGTACTGTACAACAAAACCTTGAATGACGGGTGTGCAAGCTGGGATTTAGTGATTACAGAATCACGCCGACATCGTTGGGTTTCCAATCGGTCTTCGAGGTTTTTCCATGAGAAGAAGCTCGATCAGTGTGAGGAAAATATATATCATTATTAATAAGTTATTAATTAATAAGACACACATAATGATGAGTATCGCCACATGTATATGGGCAAATATATAGGAGATGCATAAGAATGAGAAAGAATTAACATTGTACTGCCGCTGGGCTTCTCACGAGTCACGAAGACGTGCATGGCTACAAACATTTAGCAGTACGCAACCAAGAATGAAACATGCTGAAGATGGCATCACTTTTCTTATCAGATCTCTCTTAGACTCTTTCTACTACCTTCCGTTCCGCTCTTTTTTTTTCGACGAAAGAAGAATTATATTAGGTAATAGCTAGGTACATCAATACGTTACAAGCACTCTGAACTACACAGGTATCCAGAAACTGATTTTCATCTAAATTGTATTCACGCTGTAAATAACTCCATATCTCAAAACCAAACCTGTACGAAGCTTTGCAGTGACCGCACAAGCAAAGAAAAAGGCTCAAGAGCAGATGTCCAATGAACGACGGCCAACATTCATGTAGGCGGAGTTGAGAAACTTCTTCTTTCTGGTGTCTTCCTTTTTCTTTCTGCCACCGAAAAATAAGGAAGACTGATCTAAAACACTTATTCTCCCTAGTCCTTTATCGTGGCTAGATCCAACCACAATAAAACGGAGAAGAGACCGGATAAAATTATTCTATGGCGGCGACATCATCTCCGTCTTGATGTTGCGGTCCGGAAATAAAAGTCTTCATGTCATATCGGTGAGGATGCTGACGCCATAGTTGTCACCCTTATCTTCAACGGAGCCGCCATGGAGAAAAAGATTCCCCTGCCCTCTCGCCGTCGCTAGAGAGGAGGAGGAGATAAATCCCCAAAACCAAAAAAACTTGGCATGGAGAGACCCAACCCTAAGGACTCGATCTACTGCAAAAACTTATTAAGAACGATGGATCCCCCTCCCTCCGGCCTCCGGCGATATGGCGGAGGGGGAGGGAGGGGGACCATCGGTGGTGGAGGCGGGGGCCGGCGGTGGCAGCGGCGGCAGCGCTGGCGGCGTGAGACGCGAGACCTAGCATGCGAGGCGCAAGGCTAGATCGGCAAGCGAGAGGGTTTGTGGGGTCCTGCCTTCCGTTCCGCTCTTTGAAGTTCCATTTACATGCCGATGGAATAACTCAAGCTGGGCTGCCGTTGTCAAATCTTGCTCTCCATAACATCTCTGAAACTACACCTTGTTACAGGTTTTCTGAGTTACGCATTCCACTCGCCCTTGTACTTTGTGTTTGGTTCGAGAACAAGGGTGGATGGGATATGGCCATCCATAAATTCGGGATATGAATATTCATGTTGTTTGTTTGGTTGGATGGATGGGACGAGTTATTTTTCTGTTTGGTTGGATGGATGAGATTGCATGAGATAAGAATACTTGACTAATTATTTCTATTATTTAGAAATAATAACAACTAACTATACCCTAATAAATATGTACCGACACTAATCTTATCATTATAATCACTAATTAAAAATAAAATACGTTAATTAGCCCTATACCACTCTAATTGTCACACAAAACATGCGCTAATCAACATATGGATATCCTCATCCGCCAAATTTTTTAGGGTCAGGATATCCAGTATCTACCCAGAATATTCACTATTGTGGATATACAAGTTCAGCTTGTCCATCCATCCAAACACCCTATATCCAAGAATATTCATATCCCATCTATGGATATCCATGGAACCAAACACACCTTGTATATTTATCGGGACGGTATTGTGCTGCTTCGTAGTAATAGCAGTGTGGAGAGTTAAAAAAATAGCAGTGTGAGGCCAGCACTCACACGTGTGCCTGCGACGCGTTTGCATGTGTGTCTGATTTCTTCATATGTGTGTTATACCTTGACGCGTTTGCATGTGTTGATTTCTTCATAGGTGTGTTATACTATGTTCTACTTCAATTTGTATGCAATGTAAATCACCATCAGATAGGGCAATAATAACGAGCAGGATCGCGGTGGTCACCATAATGTTACCAAGATGCAAATGGGCCAGCCCGGACCTGGCCTTGGACCTGGCCCCGTGGCCTCAAGGCCAATTTGCAAGGCCACTACGGGGAGACCCAAATTTCTCAAAGCCTTTGGCCTCGCTAGCCCAGTAGGTACCTTGAGGCCGACCCAAAAATATTTTTTTCCTTGTTTGTAATCATACACTTAAACAAGTAATTGGACATACTTTGTTTGCACTTTTTACAATATTTTTGGAGTACAGCAAAAATACATCACTTTTGTTTACCCATCAGTGTTACTGACTCACGTTTTAAGGTTCCATCAGCAAGACAATAAACAACCTGGGCTTCATATCACAGCAAACACCCGTTCCCATTTTGATTAATCACCATGTTCGCTGGATGGTGGCTGGTGTTGGTGCTGATGCTGATGTTAATTTATTACGAGAAAAAATACTGCTAAATGACTAGCTGACTGTGGTGGTTCAAGCGAACAGGGTCAATGTAGATGCATAGATCGATGAGTGCAGAGATCGATCATGTTATTGATTGGGACGAGGATGAGTCTAGCAGCACATTTATTGCACTAGCTTTGTAAATCAATTTGACACCAACTTTTCAAACGGCAGGCTTGATGCGTCCATCCGTGCGCTATCAGTGTTGTATTTCCTCGTTGATCACTACCATGATGCCCGGCTGCTATGTTCGGATCATGAGAGGTACGTATTTATCTATCCTTTGGCATCAAGAACTGCGCTCATGGCAAGCAAACATGCAAGGGGGGTTTTTTTTTTGGATAAAGCAAGCATGCAAGTTCAATGATCGTTCCTTCTCCCGCACTACCGGAGAGAGTAAAAAACGACTAGATTGTTCGGCCTTTGGACCTTTTTTTTTTTTTTTTTGAGGAAACGGCCTTTGGACCTTCTGGCTTGTGAGCTGGCATACTACCGCATATGGGCTTTTCGGCCTGCCATAGACTAACCATAACACCATCCGCAGTTCGCTCGTTCATTTTCGGATTTTCCTAACGCCTCACGCAAGCACACAGCGACGCTTTGTCTTCCAAACTTCCAATCTCGACAGTGTGGCCGTGCGAGCGGCGATCAACAGGTCAGGCGAACTGTGCTAGCTGCCTCTAGCGCCTGCTACCCTGATTCAACTTGCAAGTTGCGACTTGGCAACAGTTCACGAGAAGATGATGCGGCGCAAGACACAAGCAAATCAGAAACTAAGTAAGGTCAAACTCTGAAATTAGAAACTTTTTCGCATTATTGTTTGTTCGATTTTTTAATTATCAATTAATTTGGTTAGTTGATTTTGAAGCACAGTAAAATATTAAAGAAAATATGATATGCAGTAACTTTACACTTGTGCTATTATACAATTGTACCAATTTGATATAAAATATGGAACCTAAATGTTTATATATATATATATATATATATATATATATATATATATATATATATATATATATATATATATATATATATAGGGAGAGTATACTCTATAGCTAGCTACAAAATAAGTTATTTTGTAGCCACCTCTATTTACGATAATTTTATATACTAATTTACGATAATATCAGTATATATTTACGATAGTTGAATTACTATAACACATGGGGATATTTACCATAATGTTATAGTAAATCACATAGTAAGGAGTTACTATAATCTCGTAAATTAGCATAACAATTATCGTAACTCCAAGTGGCTACAGAATAAGTTATTCTGTAGCCAGCTATAGGGTAGTAGTTCTATATATATATATATATATATATATATATATATATATATATATATATATATATATATATATATATATATATATATATATATATATATATATATATATATATATATATATATATATATATATATATATATATATATATATATATATATGCTTGCTGATCACGAAGTTTTGTCACTTTCTGTATAAACCATTTTAACGGGAGATATTATTTGCTATCTCTGTTATCGACTTCGCTATACCGTAACTATTTTTCTCCTCTGCTACTGAGCGTTAGCATTTTTGTTGATTCAGTAAAGAGAGAAGAGTTGTAGTAGCACAGAGGAGAAGAATAGAAAGCAGTATGTTTCAAAAAAAAAAAAAGAATATAAAGCAGTAGAGTAGTGAGACGTAGAAGTGCAAGCATGCATGTTACTTCTTCAGTTACCAGAGGTGCAAAGTACGAAAATGTGGCATGCATAATAGCCTAGCCCGTCTTCACTGAAACTTCAAAGAAAAGCAGGCGAATTCCCTGAAGAATAGTTCGGATGTGTTGTTCAGTCCTGAAAATTACAGTGCATGTCGTTCAACGATATAAATAACTTAGGGTGTAGAAACAGTACGTGATTGATCACTTTATCTTGATGCAAAATGTCAAGTGAGAGTCCCAGCAAGGAGGTATTAGTTACCTGTGAAAATTGTAGTATTTGAGCCAAACAAGGTTCAGAAATGTTGATGATTTTAGAATGGGGCAAAGATGTGGGAGCAAAAGTTTGCTTTGTGTTGTCAGGCAGCAGCTAATGATGTTGTGCTAGAGATTAGAAGGATGCAGGGCCGAGAGAGCGGTGTCTAGTAGTTTGTTCAGAGGTCATACTTTGAACAACATAAATTTCATAGATCATACATAGACTCCAACTGAGACATACCTGAAGAAAAATCTGCCATCTGGTCGTCAACTGCAAGAGCCAGAGACTCCACATTCACCTGGGTGCTTTGGTATTGAAGTTGGTGATTCAAAAACCAACCTGGCCTTCTCATTAACAGGCTGTGCAATCCACAGATTCCCATAAAAATCTGTAGGTTGCAAAATGACCATCGGCTTCCTTGGAATTGATTGAATATCATGCGCTGCAATACCGTCAGGCAGTTCAGCAACTTGCACAGCAGTACTGTTTGGCAGCTCCCCAGAGTCCCAGACTCAGTGTGCCTGGCCGAACCGCCGAACTAGCTGGGTGTTTCCCAGCTGCGGTGTTGGCAATTTGAAGCTCAGCACTTGCTGATGTCTCAGTGTCAAAATCCTTGTTTGAATTATCGCCGTTTCCCTTTTCGTTTCCTGGATCTTCCGCTACCACTGGGTCTACATCCATGTCAATGGGCATTGGGTTCTCAGAGTTGTCTTCTGTTTCAAGTCTGAATTGCAAGTCAAAAACGTAGTTTCCGATCACTACTTCGACAAATTCAGGAATGATGTCAGGGTTAAGTATTGCTACCCTGATTCTCCCATATTTGTGTTCTTTTGTGAATTTCATATCCACATTGCGAGTCACCCGTAATATTGAGGCCCAAATTATGGGGAATTCCATCAAGTCATCAAAAAAATCCTCGGAATTGAACCCAAGCCTTTGGGATTTCATATTTCCAAGCCTGTTGTGACCCTTTTACTGCAAAGGCCATTTTAGCTTTAGTGCATTTAGTCCACGGCTCTCAACTGGTCCGTCACCGAGGCTGAGGCCAAGAGTTTGTTTGAAAGCTTATGAAAAAAAATGGACTTAGGCAAATTATTGGTGAAAGAGTTTTTTTTTTTGCTAATGTCCCTCTATCTCTTTGTGGAATTTTGTGTGTAAAGATCTCTCAAAATATTTGTTCTCTTTTATCCTCTAGTTGGTTTTTTTTTCTAGAACAGACCCCCTAGACTTTTATTTTTTTCTCAAATTGTTGGAAGGGAAGGAAAGAAAAGTTCAACGACAGGAGGATTAGTCTGAAAGTAGTGGTCAACTGTTTGTTTTTACGATTACACAGTACAACGCATACACTCACAACGTACGCACCCTCAATCTCTATAAACGCCGCACGTAAACTCTACTCCTATGAGTATCTTTAAAGACTGAACTGGCAAATCCTCGAAATTGACAAAGTCACCACATGGGTCTCGTTGTCGACGGGAACGTCGCCACCACTGAAAGTACAACGCCATTAAATCATAAAAAATTCGCTCCCACGGGGATTCAAACACAGGACCTGAGGTGCTACTGAGACTCTTTTAACCACTAGGCTGCAGACCATTTCGCGTAGTGGTTAACTGTTGTGTCTACCAGTGTATTCAAGTGTGTTCCTCTGTTTTCTTGCGAGGCATATTGGGATTCAGAAGAAAAAAATCTTTAGAATTACAGTGGACGTCAGTTACTCCTACGATACGATACAAATCAGTTCGTATTAAAATATGTATGGAATTTGAATTTACTGATATTTTTTTTACATATCATGAACCATAAAATGGCCACACATCCATAAACTTACCCTTCTCAAATGCTTTTGTAGTAGAGTATCGTATTCAAATGCAAGCATGAGTGCATGACCCCCTTGCATACTGGCACAGCAGAGCTTTGTAGTTGTAGTCTTGTAGATAGAGGTGAGTCGCACAGTGGCAGCCACTTCGCCTGCTGGCATCCACAAAAGTGGCCCCGGCCAGTGGCCAGTGGCCACATCCACTTGGTCGACTGAGGAAGCAGACCGGACCAGACCTTTCCCGAAGTGGCTCCCCCCAACTGGCGCCCCAAGTGGCCGAAAAGGAATTGTTCTTTCGCTCTCCCGTCGCCTGTTGGGTGTTGCTGTTGTGTTGAGTGCAGCGGCAGATCTGCTGCACACTTGACCAAGATCGATTCGTCATTCATCTAGTAGCAGATAACGACCCAGATCTCCCAAGAAATAATCCCAAGTTGTTGCCCAAGTTGCCGGTCGCCTTTTGGGTTTGCTTGCTTCCCCTGTCGCCGACGTCACGCGCCCCGGACTAGGCTGGTCGGCTGGCGGCAAGTTGCACGCGAGATGCCGCGACGCGACCGAGTACTGTGGAGCGTTTATCTGTGGACTCTGTGGACCGATCCGATCGGGGGTCCCGGTCGAGAGTGCGCTTTTCGCCTGAACTGGTCCTGCAGCGTCAGGGGGGGTGTGGGGGTGGCGGTGGATCGCCCAAGTTGCCGCGGGTGAAAGGGGAAAAAGGTCGTGCCCACCGACTACGGTCCGTGTCACGAGTACTGCAGGAGGTCGTTCATCGTCACGTCAGGAGATGCAGGGAATGCTGCCGCAGCGCACCGCGGCAACTCGCGCCTCTCGCGAGACTTTTCGCAGATGCTTTGCTTGCTTACTGGCCGTCGACGCTGGCCGCGGGACGGTGGCGTCTCACTCTGGCTCTGGGCGGAAAGCGCTCGGTTTCCCCTGGGCGGGAGCACGTGGATCGGGCCATGAGAAACCACGGTCCGAGCGCATCTCTAATGGTGACTTATCGACTAACTCTAAACAATTATACTACATTTTAAGAGAATAGAGAAAAACTATTTCTTAATCGAAAGCTAGACTCATATACATATTTTAAGATTCATATCTACTATAATTCAGTCGCCTGAAAACTAGACATCATTTAAACACCCGAAAATGAAGACGCCCAGCATTAGGGGTGTTGCATGCCTATGGCCCTAGAAATGAGCTGGAGGGAGGCAAGCCGGTCAGGCGGAGGTGGCGGCACGAGGCGGTGGTGCGAGGCAACAAGGTTGCCGCTGGCCGGAGCGGTGGAGGACGGCGGTTGGGCCAGGGAGGGACAGCGGTGGCATCGATATGGGTATGGCTCGGCAACGTCGAGTTAGTGCGGCGGGGGACGGCGGGGCTGGACATGACAGTCGGAAGGTTGCCATGGACGAGGCAGCCCGGCGGGAGCGCCCGGTCAACGTTGCAACCTGAGCGCTAGAAAAGTTATCTTAGAGTAAGGGCTCCTTTGGATAGGAGGAGAAACGCATGAAAAACGTAGGATTGGGGATCCCAAGGATTCAGCTACTGTTCACCCCTTTGGATCACAGGAAATGACTATAGAAAAACAGAGGAAATCTTCCTATGCTATTCCAGAGGAAAAACGGAGGAAATCTAACATCCACGCAGACCTCTTTTTTCTATTCCTTTGCGCCGGATCCAGGGTAATCGCGTCGCTCGACCAAGTTCATGGCAGTGAGCACGAAACAGAGGAAGACCAAGAAAACTGCAAAAAAAAAAAAAGAACTTGACGCGTCGGCCTGGCCGGCCGCTGCCGCTGCCGCTGCAGCTCGTTGTGGCCTGCCCGCCGGCCCGTTTGCCAGGCATGCGGGAGCTCGAGCCCGTCTTCGCCTGCTCGCGAGCCATGTGGGACCTTGAGCTCGTCGTCGCCCGCTCTCCAGCTGTGCGGGAGCTCGAGCACCTCATCGCCCAGGCTACCGCCCCATGGTCGCTCGAGCTCGCAGCCTCGTGCCGCGTCCGTCAGCTTGCGGCACCACGGCTGCGTTTGTCACTCGAGCTTGCAGCCTCGCCCTCGCTCCGCGTCCTGCTGCTACTTGCGATTGATGCTGAGAGAAGGAGCTTCAGTGAAATGAGTGGATGAGCTGAGAGAAGGAGCTCCAGTGAAACGAGTGGATGAAAACGATGGGGAAGGGGATAAGATACGGAACTCTCTAGTGGCCCTTAAAAGCGATATCTTTATAATTTTCTTTGTAAGATACGGTAACTCAGTTCCCACGAATTTCCTATGCATACCCAAACAACAACCACGGTAAAGTTTCCTGTGGTTTCACTCTTCTGTTTTCCGACTCCAATCCTATCATTTTCCTTCATTTTTCCTATTCCTGTACTTTTACTATCCTAGGTTCCAAAGGAGCCCTAAGTAATAAGGTTTTAAATCTTTGACTATAGCTGCCACTATATCCGGCTATATTTGTTTAAGAAGAATTTAGCTATATTTTTTTAATGAGGTATAATTTTAGCTGTTAGCTACCGTTATAGCCTGTTATAGCTAGCTATTTGCTATTTTAAGAGATATATAGATAGCTAAATGCTTTAGCCGGCGATTTAAAATAATTCCAGTAACTGGCTCATAGTACTAAAGAGTGTCATAGGCGCTCACTTCTTGCTTGCACGCCCGTCGAAGTTCCGAGCTTATTGCGTTGCTGTAAACTACAATTGAAATTGCGGCACATGGATGGATCCCTCCCATCCCATGGGCATTAATTACTGAGCACTTCATTTAGGACCCCGAACAATTTTTATAGGAATTATGCAGGGATTTTACAGATAACACACTGGAGATTTTTCAGCGTGTTTCGTTAACATGAGATGATACATAACGTGCGCGCGTGCGTGCGTACAAAGATGTTGCTGTATGTGGCCATCTTATGATACCAATCTGGCGAATATCGATCTACAGTAGTAGCTACAACTAGGAGCACGAGCATCAGTGTACAGGACTGGCAGCATCCTCTCCTCGCAGCCGCAGGTCACTGTCCTGTCTTGGCCCGGTATCGGTACCTCGTAGCTTATCTGAAACAGGAGTAGCTACAATGCAGTCTACTTCCTCCCAGCAGGCCTCCTCTTGGACGCCGACTTACCAGCTGCATCGCTCTGCTGCAATCAAGAAACACGCACGGTTAAACCCAGCAATTCTACAGATGAGACCTCGAGCCACTCATCCCATGAACCCTGGCGGGCGATCATGTGGCCCACGCAATTAGCACGACGTAATAAACGACGCCGCCGTCCGACAGGCCGGAGCCACTCGCCGGAAAGCGACGCGGGAGGCTGACGGCCGGACGGACCCAACCTGTCAACGTCGCGGCGTCGCCTGGCCCGGCGCACCGGCGCACCGCCGCAGGCGTGGCCCAGGTCCAGGAGCATCTATATCTATATGCCGAGAATGCCGAACGGACCCAAGGAGGCGCAGAGGGACTGGGCGACATGAATATGATGACACGCACCGGCGAGAAGGACGACGGCGACGGCCTCAGGAACAGCTCCTCGAACTGCCGCTGCAGGTCCTCCAGGCTCTCCCCCTTGCCGCCGTTGTCCTGCGGGCGAGCGAAATGTGCACGTCGTCAGCAGGAACTGATGGACAAAGTTCAGTGTGGATGTTTCGGTGGCGGCTGCTGATGAGTTCTTACGGCGGGGCCTGCCTGGCTCATGGCCTCCAGAATATCTCCGAGGATCTCCCCGGCGCCCTGCCAGACGCGGAAAACAAAAGTTAAGCTGCTGAACGGTCAGCATGGCGGGCGGGCACCAAAATATCTCTCTCTCCTGCTACCCCCAAAACTGGAAAATGCACATGTGGTACGTACGTCATCGTCGCCTTCGCCGTCGTAGGCCCCGACGTCATACAGGATCCGCTTGTTGGGGTCGGACAGAACTGGCAAAAAGTTCAGTTAAAAATCACATCACTTTCATGTTTCATTATGGCATTCTGTGTGCAAAAAATATAACTAAGTGTACATGATAATAATCTCATAAAACGTTAGTAGTATCCAACCTTCAAGCAACATACACAAAAAAAAAGTCTCAGCTCAACGCATATCATACGAAGCAGATTGGTTACCGGCGTACGCTCCCTGGATCTTCTGAAACCTGGCCTTGGCCGCGTCCGCGCTGCCGGCGGAGCTCCCTGCGCCGGCGCACTTGTCCGGGTGCCATTTCTGCCCACCAACACAGACCAGTAACACACCAGTGAGCAGAGCAGCAGAGTCCGATCTTTGAGCGAAACAGGGCAACCGGACAGGGAAGAAGAGACGCCAAGGAGGCAAGGAGCAATAACAGAGTCAGGGCCGAGATCACCAACCATGGCGAGCTTGCGGTAGGCACTGCGCAGCTCGGCGTCGGAGCAGTCGCTGGCCACGCCCAGCACCGCGTACAGGCTGCTGCTCTTGCTGCCTCCTCCGCGTCCGGCCATCGCAAGCAAGCAACCAACGTTCGAGGACGAGGACGAAACCTGCAGCCGCGCCGCCGACTTGCTGCCTGTCCCCGATCGAGTCGCCGCGACCGCGAGCTCGAGCCGTGCCGTGGTTGCTGCGCCGGCGCATGCGCGCTACTTATAGGCGCGGCGCCGAGGCAGCGAGAGGGTGGCATGGCAGGCGGGGCGTGCGCTGCATCTGCACCAGGAATCGGAGGGAGCAAGAGGGGCAACTTGCGGACGCACTCAGCCCCGGATATTTTTAGTTTACGCCGCGCGCGACGCGAGGGCGTGCGTCAGTCAGCATCCGGCAGCGTGAGCGCGCGTGCGTATGGCGGCGTGGCCGTTGCGTCCGCCGTCCACGCCCAGCTGAAGAAGGGCCCGCCCGGTCAGTAGCTGCTCCGGTGAGCCACTGCTGCCGTGCAGGTGCAGCCCAGTGTAGCGCGTCGTCGCCTGCGGACGGCGGCGGCGGAGCTAGAGGCCAAGCCGACTGGACCCTGCGGACGCATGGACATTGGACGGACGCACCCTGCCTGCCGTAGCACGTTTGGCTTGCTCCGGCGCTGGCGACGGTAGGAGCCGATGGTAGGTACGGCGTGGAGATGAAAGGTGCAGCGTACATTCCTCTGTTAGTTTATTAGGATCGTTTAGGTGCGGATCCAGTCGGTAGGTTCTTGTCTATTTGGTATAAACAGTGGTAGTTCACAAATCTAGAGAGGGAGAGAGAGAGTAAGAGAGAGAGCGGAAGGTACTGACTGTCGGGCTTGACGGAGAGGAACCAGCCATCACAGGATCGCTGGTGAAGTTCTGCGCTAGGGCAGCGACGGACGGTGAAGCGGTGGAGCAGTGGCGACGCCGATGGAGCTTCCCGTCGCTAGCAGCGCCTCCCTGATCGGTAGGGTTTCTAGGTGGGTGCTGGCGGCTACAGTGAACCTCGTAACCCTAACCACTGGCCCCCACCTCCTATTTATAGCACTGCGCGACGGAGGCCCACCAGCCACGTCATTGGGCTGGGCGTCCCCGATCAGGACGCGAGATTAGGGTCTAGATATGGCCGTTGGGCCAAGTCCGGTGGAGATCAAACTAACATTCTCCCCCTTATCTCTCATCACTTTCTTCGTTCTTCAATTTCTTATTCAAAATTTCAATTCATATTTTCCTTCCTTCTTTCCTATTTCATCATAGATTAGTGCATAGAACTGTCCCATCGTCACATCAATTAGTGCCGCTAGACTAACAGCCACAATACACTTCTCCATTTTGAAATGATACTTTCTTTGGGCCCTTTGTTGTCCGGAAATCATATGCTATACCATAAACCCATGTCGACTGTACGTTCTCTGAACACACTGGGTGATAAGTCTTTATAAGCGGATCTGCAAGTACTTGCTTTTACTTATACATTCGAAAGCTTTTAAAAGATTCCGGACTTTCTCCTTCACAACGTCTAACTTCATATCAATGTGTTTGGCAGCACACTTGACCCGTTGTCATAGGAGTCAATCACTATAAATGGTAGTTGTTGTATACCATTGCCAATTCCGGGTATAAGTCAATCATTTCGCCTGTCCTATAAGCCTCATAATAAGTTGTACTATAGGTATGCATCATTGATAACACCACAACTGTTTCTTTGGAGCTTTTCCACAATAAAACTCCAACTGCGAGTGTTAGCTACTATGTGGGTTTCACTAAACATCTCGCCGAAATTCAACATTCTTGTACCCACAACCATTTGAGAGTACTTGTTCTTTCTTAGTCATTATGAGGCTTATTAAATCTTTGCACAATTGCAAGATATTCTCAACTCCATTCCAGTGATCTATATCTGGACTGGACTTTCTGCCAAAACATCCCGGATAAAATGAACTATGTTAGGGTAATATCATACTTGTGCACTCATTAACTGTAATATCATAGTTGTGCACTTATTAAGCTTTCAACAGCTGAAGCATATGGATCCATATTCATTTGATCAATCTCATTTCGGTTCTTGTAACGTTAGAATTCTCAAAATTATTACCCTTGACTATATGAACAGGCGTAGGTTCACTTGCATGCATACTTTGTTTCTTTACAATCTTTTCTAAGCATGCCTTTGTGATAATCCTAATACCCCTTTCATCTGTCTCGGTGAATTTCAATTCTTATAACAAGAGTCATTTCACCGAGAACATTCTTATTGAGTCTCGAGGACAAGAGCTTCTTCACATATAGTAGATTGACATCACTACTAGCAAGTAAGGTGTCATCCACATATACCAGATTAGGAATTGAATCTCCCATTCTATAACTTTGTACAGATGCAATTGTCCTCTCATTCTCTTTGATCCAAAATTTCTAGTTGACCTTTTAACTTGAAATGCCACTGTTTAGAGACTTGCTCTAGTTCATAAAAATTTTAACATGTGGCATCCCATTCGTTCGTTCTTTCTTTCCATGACAAAACCTTTAGGTTGTGCCATGTAATTATTTTCATACAAATCTCATTGGGAAATGTTGTCTTTACCTTCATCTCAGATCATGATGTGCCACTAGCACTCATTATAATCTATTCATTCTCTTTGTGTAAAATCTTTCGATTCAAGTCGTGCTTTATATCTTATGTTTCCTTTGGAGTCACATTTCGTCTTGTAGACCCTTTACAGCCTACTGTTTTAGCTCCATTAGGAACTGCTTCTGTTTCTCAACCTTCGTTGGTATTCATCGATTTCATTTAATTTCCTTAGCTTCTTGCCATTTAGACGTGTTAACGCCTCTCATGGTTTCTTCAAATGAGGTGGTATCACCCTCCATTTGAATTTCTTCATTAATATATAATTTATAGTCATCAGAAATATCTGATTCTCCTATTCTTTGAGACCTTCAGGTCTTTAGCTAATGGCACTTCTTTCACATGGGGTTGTTGTTGCTCTTTCATCGTCAATCGATTCTATAGGGTCCTGTAAAACTAGATCCTTATTTTCTTATTTATCTTCTTGAAGGGTTAACAACATGTGTTGTATGAGTCATACAACATCAACATGGTGTTGAGCATTTGTCGATCTTGAGTCATTGGAGTAGGCACTGGTCCCACTTCTCTTCAAGTCGTAGATCTTTTCATACCATGCTCCCCTAGATTACTTCATCTTCTATAAGAATAGCGTATCTTCAATCTTTCTTATTTTAGGTTTATTCTGTTAAAATCTATCTTATTTGGTGCTTTAAGCACCGTCTTAGTATTTCTTAGTCTCATTGCTATCTTCCTGTCGAACTGTAAAAGATTCAGGAATTTAGCCATTTCTGTACTTAGGGGTATCTTTATTATGACCGTTGTACTCCCTCAACGATCACCTTCATCTTTTACTGATCACTTTTTCTCTAAATGCAAAGCATACAATGGGGAATATCTTTCAATTATCTTTCTGAGTTTCTTTCTTGTCTTTCTATCTTTCTCAATTCATATCACAATCCTCCCCCTCGAAACGTGGCACAAACTTTTCTGCCACAGTTTCGAAACATTCATAACTCTTGTGAATGAGGATACTTTGATTACTTCATCCACATGATTACATCATGGAAGATGAAATTATTTCTTAATTCGTATAGGAGTATGTATTCTTTTTCCTCATTTCACTTCAAGAACTCAATAGAGTTCTACTTTTTTTTCATTTTACTTCAGAAACTCAACAGAGTCCTTTCATCAATACTTCTGCAATTCATGCTTCCATGTCATTCTTATCATGAGGTTCGTTTTCAACTTCTTTGTTCATAAACTCATACTAGGATAGCACAAAAGCTACCCTGAACTTCTCTCCCTGTGCGGGATACACATCGTCATCTCACTTTCTCCTGCCATGCAGGACAAGTATTATACCAACTTCATCCCGCAATGCGGATATTTTCTTAAATTTTATGCCGTCATGCGAGACAATTCCCTTGAAGGGACATAAATCTCAGGATTGGCTCATATTCAATCATCAAATTTAGGGATAAATTCGATAATCTTTAACACACATGCTTAATCCGACGTTGGTCAAATTTAAACATGCATGCCACTCATTATAATTCATATCATGATAAAAAAAAACTGAAAATTAAATTATTTTATTTTTCATAGAGAGTGCATAAAAGACATTTCTCAAACTAAACTCTTATTGTTCTATTTCTTTTCTTGGATCAATATCCCTGAGATCTTTGAGAAAACATTTCTTTTCAAGCCACTCTTAAAGAGGACACAGTCTCTCATGCAATGACCTACTTTCGTATACACAATTTGTGCTTAGGCTTTTCATCATCTGAGTTACAGGTACCCAGTGCTTTTCTTTTCTTTTTCTTTTCTGCCTTCCAGAACGAAAGCATGAAGATCTTTGTCTGAAATTATTCAACAATAGTTATCAACGTTAAACTCTGATTTCTTTATGTTCTATTCTATATCACCGTTGGGCATATATAGAACAAAAACAACTTTCTTCTACATTAATTCTATATCACCGTTGGGCAGAAATAGAATAAATGCATTAGATAAAACTCATAAAATTCTCTATCAATAACTTTTGCTAAAATTAGCAACATCATGAATACAATATTCTTGTACATTAATTCCACATCACCGTTGGGCATAAATGGAATTAACATATGGAACAACTCAATTATCATTAACCCTCTTTAAAATTAAATTCTCCCATTGGTTCGAATTTAATTAGAAGATCATCATCATCATCATTGCAGCGGAAAATCATCTTTCTATTTCATGAGCATTTCTTGATCTTTATCTATTCTCTGAAAAATTGGTCACTTTGATGCATAATTTATCAGAGATTTAAATTTCAACCTCAATCTTATAAATAAGCTTATAATATTGTTATCATCAACGTTGGTTAGAAAATAACAATATCATAATTTCACTTAAATCATAATGTGAATATCCCTCTAATTAAAATTTTCTCGTTGGTTCCAATTTTAATTAGAGGATAAACCTTTCATCATTTTCTGAACAACTATAACTGCTCTTCAAATTAAATCCTTCCGTTGGTTCCGATTTAATGAGAAGACAATATTCTTTTCTTTGCAGCGGAAACATTAATCAAAATTCTTAAAATAATTCCTTTTCAGAAGCATCGTTTTGTACTTTTCTTTTCTCTAAACAAATTATCAAATAAGTTTGAGTAGAGATAATCATTCAATCTTAACAAAATATTCATAAAATGCATCTGAAATATATATATAAACAAATTCTCAAGGTTACTGTGAATTTTGGCCCGCGGCCCATTTTTCTTCGCGGACCAGCAGCGAGCAGCAGAGCGTAGCCCAGCTTCCTTTCGCGCTTGCACGTTGCCCACTGGCCCAGCTGGCTGCCCGGCCCAGAAGACCAAAGCAGCCCATGGTCAGGCTCGCGCGCCACGCGCACCGCGCCCAGGCCGCAACCTGGGCCTGGGCCGGCTTTTCACCAACCCACCTAGGCCGAAAGTCAGTCCAGCGGTCCTTTGCCGTCCGATCTGCTTCCCTGGGCATCCGACGGCTGCACGCGTGTTTCGGCCGGATCAAAACCCAGCCCCGCCGGTCACTGCCCGAACCCTAGTTTCATTTCTTCCCTTCCCGTTCGTTCTCCACGCCGTGGCGGCGGTGGAGGCCCTTCTCCGGCTGCGAGGCGACGGCCGCGCCGGCGGCTCCCCGCTGGCCTATTTCCTCTTCTCCCTCCCTTTCACTCCCAGCTAGCTCTGATACCAATGTTAGTTTCTTATGATCGTTTAGGTGCGGATCCAGTCGGTAGGTTCTTGTCTATTTGGTATAAACAGTGGTAGTTCACAAATCCAGAGAGGGAGAGAGAGAGAGAGTAAGAGAGAGAGCGAAAGGTACTGACTGTCGGGCTTGACGGAGAGGATCCAGCCATCACAGGATCGCTGGTGAAGTTCTGCGCTAGGGCAGCGACGGGTGGTGAAGCGGTGGAGCAGTGGCGACGCCGATGGAGCTTCCTGTCGCTAGCAGCGCCTCCCTGATCGGTAGGGTTTCTAGGTAGGTGCTGGCGGCTACAGTGAACATCGTAACCCTAACCACTGGCCCCCACCTCCTATTTATAGCACTGCGCGACGGGGGCCCACCAGCCACGTCATTGGGCTGGGCGTCCCCGATCAGGACGCGAGATTAGGGTCCAGATATGGCCGTTGGGCCAAGTCCGGTAGAGATCAAACTAACATCCTCGTCTCCAGGAAATGCAGGCCAGTACTGAGGTTACAAGTTCAATGGATGTCCAGCTCTTCGATGATCACCCACCCTGCAGCAGAGAACCCATACACAGCATACCGGCGCTGCTTCGCTCTAGGCACACGTGCCACCTGCGATTCATTGGTGGGGATTTTCAGATTATTGCCTCCGGCCTTGTTTATTCATAGACTATATATTTAGATCAATTTCATTGATTCTATAAATATAAATCCAACTTCAATCTCAGAGTCGGGCTGTGTGAAGCATCCCTTATTACTGTGTTTTAGATGTTAATACCCTTGTCTCAATGACATGAGGGCACTAGTAGCCTACACGTGGCTCACGACATGTGTTGTGACATGCTGATTTCATGATTTTTACCTATGGTAAATGCTGAAATGTTATGGTTTTTTCTATCGCAGCACTTACATACATGTATATAACTTATTGCTTCTTTGAGCTTCTTCAAGGGACTAAGACCGAATCTCAAGAATTGACAAAGAATAACAGACGTCTCGCTGTCGATGACCACGTTACCTACCAACCTAGGTGGATATGTTCTACCACAACATAATCCATCCAATTAAGCTACGCTTACTTCACTTAAAATGTTATGTTTAA
Source organism: Saccharum hybrid cultivar R570 (assembly GCA_038087645.1). Taxonomy (NCBI): domain Eukaryota; kingdom Viridiplantae; phylum Streptophyta; class Magnoliopsida; order Poales; family Poaceae; genus Saccharum; species Saccharum hybrid cultivar. The sequence continues at coordinate 39,098,133 of JAQSUU010000637.1, read as the reverse complement.
CCTTACTCCCTCTATTTCTTCTTTTTATTATACACACATAGATTTTAAGATCCAGATTTTATATTTTCTATCGATAAGTAATCTTACAATCGACTCCCTCTGGTTAGCTAAGTGGTTAAACTGCACCTCATATCTAACTATTACCTTATGGCTGTATATCAAAACGACCACCGGTGAGTCCACGTCGCCTTTTTCCACTGTTCATCCTCTCACGAACCATTGTTCCTACAACAGTAACGGATCATGAAACACTGTTTCCACCCGTTTTAAACAGTAACGGATCACGGGAAAATGTTCGCATACCCGTTATGAACAGTACCGGGTAACGAAACATGATGCTGTACGTCGTTATTGCCTACTACCGGGTTTATCACTGTATCACGGACCGGGTCACACTGTAGCACGGCCCGTTACTGTCAGCTCCAGCGAGGCTTCTACCAGCTTCGTGGCCGCCCGGCCTACGGGCTACGGCCCCTGACGCTTCCCAAACTTTCACCGGTCAAAACAAAAAGCCCAGCACCTCGGTCCTTCCGACGCGCCGCCGCCCCGCCGCCTCCTCCCCTAGCACCACCCCTCCCCATCACCTGTGCCAGCGCTGCGCGCGCTCCAGCGCCGCTGCCCCTCCCTTGCTGCGCCTCCGAACGGCTCCCGACGCTCCAGAGGCCCAGCCGTCTCTTCGTCTTCGTCGCCAACACCCGCGCCCATCCTGCCAGCGCACCCAACGGCCCCAGCGTGGCCGGATGCCTGCGATGCGCGCTCGCGGCGGTCGGCGCACCCGTCCACGGCGCGGCGCCAACGGGCCCCGTCGTCCCAGCATGTCCACCTTCCTTATCGGTCCGGCTTCGACCACCTCCTCGGCCAGGTCCAGCAGATCGCCTGCGACAACCCTGCTGCCTCTAAGGCTGCCGACTACAGGTTCGAGACTTTGAGACCCGCTGGCGGATTGATAGGATTAACAATCTATTGCTTTAAATTGAGCCTAATCGTACCTGCCTCTCCATGGCTTCTCTGTTGGATGCAGTGCGTGAATGGTGAAAGCGACCTGAAATATTTTCTTCACTTTGCATCTTAAGGTGATCCTCTTGCTATTCCTCGCTTCAGATGATTACCAGGTTGCAGCAATTTGTGTTTCCCTGCTCCTCTTTTTTTTTTGTCTAATCAATTTAAATTCAATATCTGCTTCTTTTCGAGGGAGTATGCCTCAAAAATAATTTTGGATGCGTATATCTAAATCTCTATAAAGTTAGGTTTCAAGTGTAAATATTATATTTCACCAGCAGCAAAAATAGTTATGTACGAATTATCCTATACTCTGTTGCTTTACTCATGGCAATCTATGGTAGTGTTTCCTCTTTTGGACAATCGCATCGTGATATCCCGGAACTATTCAGATTGTCAACATATACACTCCCTGAATTTAAATTATATGTAGTTTTGTATTGATTTCAGAAAAACGTCATGAAGTACTCCATGCAGATCCAAGGTAACTGAATAACTGCCCTGATTTGCCCGTCCTCCTCTGCTATTTAGTTAAACTTAGATTAATTCCATGCCAAATGTTTCATGCACGGTCTAAGATAAATTACAATGGACACATGTTTATTAAACTCCCAAATATGGAAGATTCTTCATGCTTTACGAAATTGACCATCTGGACCTCAATGTTCCATGTTTACTAATTTAGTTTCTTATTTGCTCCCTCAAGCAGTCCTTCTTTTAGGAAATATATATCCTTCAATCTTTTTCCTAAGCTGCTTTTTTTCTAGCTGCCTTTTCACATCACCACATATGTTATAGATTCAAATGTTCCCTATATCCATATTGCCACATTCTCATTTAAATATAATTTACATGGACTGTAGCATTTTATCACAGAAAAAACATTTGACTTCCTATTATACTCAAAATTGTTCCAAATGAAACAGCAAACTTTAAGTCTTCCATTGCACATGTGCCGATTTCCTTCTTTTTTCAGTGGCACAATCGATTAATAAGGCTGTCACAAAGGCAACATTAAAGAACCAATAACATCGTTGAGTACCTATTTTCAATCAAGTCCACATTTTAATACACATATATCTGTTTATTGCCCACTCCTATACTCTTTGCGTACTTTCACTTCCCTGTCTTAATGATAACCGTACATGTGCATAAAAAACACGCATCACTTTGAGTTGAAAGAAAGAGTAAGCATCGTTATACATTTTCATTAGCATCATATTAAATCTTTTGATTTGCTTTTACAATAGGATCACTTATACCATTCCCATTGTGCAAAATATGTCATAGTTAGGATATTCATGTATACATGGTTGCCATATGTTTTGTCCAGAAAATATTCCACATTAGTTCCTCTTTTCAGTTAAACTAATTCTGCTGCATAATCCAAGCCTGCAACGCAGCTCCCTCCGTAGCAAGTAATAATTTTTTCCCAGCCGTGATTACTTCACAATATCTTCCACACCATTCAACAATAAAAGACTATGTTTGTTAGCTCCTTTTGACTTTTCCAACCACACAGAACCAGTTGCTAAACCTTTTAACACATATGCAGCACTAATATTTCCTTTCCCTCAGCATTTGTCCTCGATAATTCGAAATACATTATTGTAGCTTAATCAAAGTTTTCTGAGACCAAATCTGTTTAGGTTTAGTTCTAGGTTTAGGTTTAGGCTCTTTGTACATGCCATCCTCATAGTAAGGGCTACATAGGTTTAGGTTTCCCGCCCTCTTTATATAATCCTGTTTTTATTTCCTCCATAATACACAATACTACACCACTTTGTTTTCGACAGGTGATAGTCCCCTTACCCACCCATGCAATGAAACCTTTCCTCATTAAAATGTTGTCTTCGTTAATATCTTTTGCTTTTACTATCAGCCTTTACACCCCCTTTTCAACCTGTACACAGGCATCAATTGCTTCAAGAGGAATGCAAGATCAGCATCTCCCCACCATCACCAGCGGGCTTCAAAGCACCAAAAATTTTTACTTTCGTAGTCCGATTCTCCATGTATAAAATATACCTTCCTTTTAATCTATTTATACATGGTACAAAACTAAATGTTATATTTCAATCATAATTGGCTAATAGATATATGCCACCTTTGCTACAGCACCTAAGTGTATTGGACATGCCGTGTTCTGTTGCCCGCGCGAAGCGCGGGGTCACCTGCTAGTTTTATAAATGGATGGAGAGGATAGCATGTAGGGACGCAAATAACAAATTGGCATTTACTACTTCGAGGCACTTTGGTCCATAGCAAGTGCGGGCTTATAGGACACCCACAGACCAATGGATTTTGTGACCATTTGAAGCGGTGAATGGCTAGTCGTTCATCCTCAGTCTCTTGCCTTATCCTGTACTTCTTCCGTAAATAAAGAAGCTCCCCTTTTCTCTATTTTATTAAAACCTAATATAGGAGATTATGAAAACAGATTTGTAGATTATAAGGGAGTGTTGCTCTAGCAGATTGAAGAAACTCCTTTCCCATTATTAAGTAGGGCCCATCTGTCGGTCCGTAGAACTCTCCTTTTCTTTCCTCTTCTGTTTCCTTTCTCTTGCGCCCGTGCGATTCCTGGGCGACAGACCTTTGACATGCCTGGCCCTCGTCACCCTTGCCCTCGCGGCGTCCCGGTGCAGTAGCGTGGCCAACCCTAGCTTCGGCGTGGCAGCGTGGTTGGCCCCTACCCTCGTTCGTGTGGTGCCTAGGTGCGACAACATGGCCGTCCCTAGCTCTGGCGAGCGACGGTGTGCTGGTGAACGAGCACCATAGATGCGTGGATCCAACGGTTGTCGTGAGTTGGGAGGACAGGGGATTGAGAAAAACATGTGCCACTTCCCCTTTGCTTGATAGATTGAGAAAATTTTATAATAACAGGGGGTTAAGAAAAAGGATCTTATAGAGCTTATTTTTTCTATAGAATTTTCTTTATTGTTGGTTATAGGGAAAGAGGCTCTGGTGAGGATGCTCTAACACCACTGCCACCTGCCTACCCTAGTCCACCACATTTTTTTTGCGATTACACGGTACAAACGCAGACACTCACAACGCACGCACACTAAACCCTATGAACACACGCACGCACGCACACAATACCAACAACTATTTTAGGACGTAAACTTTGTATCAATATATTTGTATTCAAATCGTCTATGAGATAATACTTGATTCTTGAGCAAATGATAATATGCTGTATGCCAAATCAATAGTTAAATTTTATTTGACATGTTTTTTTAATTAAAATACGTTTATCCTAAACAACTGTATATGTGCGATTCGTTGTGATATCTTATGCAGTATATGCAAATAGTTCTACGGAGGTCAAAAAGAAAATAATATGGTGAGCCTACAACAGCATATATGGCCTAAAATCATATATTCCTTCGTCACATCATCTGCGGTGTCCTCCAGTAATGCTTAGCGCAAGTTGCCAACTCGATCGAACCCGGTGACAACACCCAATTTAGCAATGCTAACTTTGGCGTTGAGGACGACATTTGCATCTAGTTCGTCCATCTTATCAGTATCACCCTGTTCTAGTTTATTTCGTGGGGTTGATTGATCGTGGTTCAAGCTACACACAAATTAGTTTTGATTTTTTTTGGTATAGACTTCGTTTCATCCGTGCGTACATTAGTCCACCCACACGCACGCTCCCTCTGCCGTCGATCGATCATCCAAGGCCCCTGGTGTTTCCCACCCAACTGCAAAGCCTGGCCCAAGAGTCTTCGCTTCGGACACCGCTCTCTTCGCCCCCTTCGTCTTCGTCCCTCATCGAGAAGCCGCCCGCGGCGACTGCAGTTACCCGCCGCGACCGGAGGATTCCGCCGGCGACCGGGATCTAGGGAGAGCACAGGGGTCGCCACGCTCACCTGTAAGTTGGATCCGCCCCGACGCTTCCACCTCACGCGATTCGATTTGGATTTCTTCCCCATCTAACTCGAAGCTCTTTCGATTCCATGGTTCGCTGGGTGCGTCGTCCACTGGAGGTGGCGAGGGGAGCGCATTAGACCGGGTAGGCGGCGAGCAAGAAGGTAAGCAGGTTCCCAGCTATGGGGATTTCCCGTTTTTTGTGCGATTCAGGTGGGGCATCTACTGATTTTGACGGATTTGGGCGGTTTTGTTTCATTTGCAGGCATCTCGGCGACGGTTATGTCGCTCCTCACCCCGGTCGCGCCGCCTCCGCCTCCCAGCACCGCTCACGGTCACCGGCGTTGTGCTGCCTCATCGCACCGGTGGATGTACACCTACGCCCGCCGACCCCGCCATACGCGTCCATGTCCGGGCTACAACAGCTTCATCTTCACCTGCCAGGTTCGGATCCACCCCTCACTCCCCTTTCTGCTGTGCCAGGCGTTCTACGTGCTTGCGGCCTGATCCACCCCTCACCACCGAGATGTCTCCTTCTGCCCTCACTTTTCACTATTTTGTTGACACAATTTTGTCAGTAGGTAGCCATTATTTCCCCACACCAGCCTAGTGTTTTAGCAGGTGTGGGTAGTTTCGGTGAGCTTGTTTCTTGTCCAAGACAATTGCTCTGCTAAACTAACAAAAAAAATGGGAACCCATTAAGAAGAGAAAATCAAACACAAACAAACGGATATTTAGCTTTCCTTGCAAATGGATAATGGTTCAATTCATTATGCTTGGAAAAAAGATTCATGTGTAAGAAACGAAGAGGTAAACATAAACAAATGCTTAAATTAACTAACACAGAAAGCTTAGCAAATAAAAGGCCATATGTATTGAAGACACAAACAAAGGTACCCACACATGCAAGAACCGGCTATAAACATACCATATACTTTGACTTTTTTTCGGGTACTAACGTACTAGATGGACCAATGCAAGAACTGGCTGTAAACATGCCATCTTATGCTATTCATATAGTACTTATTTGTTTTTTTACTACTCATGATTAAAGCAATCGTGCGTCTTAATGGGTATGCCATACATGAACCATTTTGCTTCCCATGAATCGACCCCGAGCGAGTTGCTTGAATGGCAGCTTGCAGTGTACTGTTTTTTTGACACCCCAGTTTGTAATTTGAATTAGTAGACAAGCTTAGTACAAGCCAATAGATTAGTTCAATTATTAGTTTTCTGAAATGTGTGCTATCAATTATTGCTCTAAATGGTAGCCTGCACTGTACTTTGTATTGAACTGCTTTTCTGAAATTATTGAACTACTTTACTGAAATTATATGAACTTCATGTCTATTCAGTTGATTTTACCAATATTTATGCCAAATGAGCTGAACCCTTAATCTAACATGGTTTTTTAGGTGCTGCTTGTGTTAGGCAATGGGTAGAGGACATCATCACCTTGCCTCTATTTGATCTGCAATTTTGCCCGTTACACAAACAGGTGCGATGCATAAAAAATGAAAAGAGAGCTGTATATTTTTTTTGCAAATAAATCAGGGTGGTGGGCCTGTGGGCTGCAGAACACTATACTTGCCTTTTCGGAATACTTAAATTACTTATATATGAAGACATTGTTGCTTAACGAATGACACTTAAATTGCCTAGGAAAATACAATCCACTACAACATTGCCTAAGAAAATGCTGCTTTTTGTGCTTTCTCAGATGCCTGCTTTCTCAGTACGCTCAACACTGTTAGCCAGTTCTGCTCTAGTCTAACAGAGGTTATAGGCACATTTTTTGGTGTTGGACACACATAATTGCTATCAGATTACTAATAACTTGCCTGACTAAAGATATTAAATTGCTTAACTTGTGATATTAAATTGCTTAACTAGTGATAGTAAATTGCTTAACTAATGATATTTGATTAATCTGTATTAAATTGCTTAACTAATGATAATTGCTTGACTAAATTCTGTTTTAGCTAGCTTTTCATCTTTGGTCTAGATTAATTAACATTGTCATGTGAAGTGTGTCACCAGATTTGAAGTGTGTGACTTTTTTGTGATATGTGTGTGCTTTCATATTTTTCACCCCTGATGTTTGTTCTGTTAGAACAAGTAGAGCTCCAAGCAGACATGCATGTGGTGCTGTTTTTTTTGGGAGAGATATGTTGATATTTCGTACACTTTTGCTTAGTTGGCATAGTTGCTTAGTTCAAACCAAAAAAATTGTCCAATCTTAATATCTAGATTGCCTAATGTAAGCAATATATTTTGCCCATACTTTTTCTCATGTGCATGTGCTTTTTTCAGCATATATGGCCTAAAATCATATATTCCTTCGTCACATCATCTGCGGTGTCCTCCAGTAATGCTTAGCGCAAGTTGCCAACTCGATCGAACCCGGTGACAACACCCAATTTAGCAATGCTAACTTTGGCGTTGAGGACGACATTTGCATCTAGTTCGTCCATCTTATCAGTATCACCCTGTTCTAGTTTATTTCGTGGGGTTGATTGATCGTGGTTCAAGCTACACACAAATTAGTTTTGATTTTTTTTTCGGTATAGACTTCGTTTCATCCGTGCGTATATTAGTCCACCCGCACGCACGCTCCCTCTGCCGTCGATCGATCATCCAAGGCCCCTGGTGTTTCCCACCCAACTGCAAAGCCTGGCCCAAGAGTCTTCGCTTCGGACACCGCTCTCTTCGCCCTCTTCGTCTTCGTCCCTCATCGAGAAGCCGCCCGCGGCGACTGCAGTTACCCGCCGCGACCGGAGGATTCCGCCGGCGACCGGGATCTAGGGAGAGCACAGGGGTCGCCGTGCTCACCTGTAAGTTGGATCCACCCCGACGCTTCCACCTCACGCAATTCGATTTGGATTTCTTCCCCATCTAACTCGAAGCTCTTCTGATTCCATGGTTCGCTGGGTGCGTCGTCCACTGGAGGTGGCGAGGGGAGCACATTAGACCGGGTAGGCGGCGAGCAGGAAGGTAAGCAGGTTCCCAGCTATGGGGATTTCCCGTTTTTTGTGCGATTCAGGCGGGGCATCTACTGATTTCGACGGATTTGGTCGGTTTTGTTTCATTTGCAGGCATCTCGGCGACGGTTGTGTCGCACCTCACCCCGGTCGCGCCGCCTCCGCCTCCCAGCACCGCTCACGGCCACCGGCGATGTGCTCCCTCATCGCACCGGTGGATGTACGCCTACGCCCGCCGACCCCGCCATACGCGTCCGCGTCCAGGCTACAACAGCTTCATCTTCACCTGCCAGGTTCGGATCCACCCCTCACTCCCCTTTCTGTTGTGCCAGGCGTTCTACGTGCTTGCGGCCTGATCCACCCCTCACCACCGAGATGTCTCCTTCTGCCCTCACTTTTCACTATTTTGTTGACACAATTTTGTCAGTAGGTAGCCATTATTTCCCCACACCAGCCTGGTGTTTTAGCAGGTGTGGATAGTTTCGGTGATCTTGTTTCTTGTCCAAGACAATTGCTCTGCTAAACTAACAAAAAAAATGGGAACCCATTAAGAAGAGAAAATCAAACACAAACAAACGGATATTTAGCTTTCCTTGCAAATGGATAATGGTTCAATTCATTATGCTTGGAAAAAAGATTCATGTGTAAGAAACGAAGAGGTAAACATAAACAAATGCTTAAATTAACTAACACAGAAAGCTTAGCAAATAAAAGGCCATATGTATTGAAGACACAAACAAAGGTACCCACACATGCAAGAACCGGCTATAAACATACCATATACTTTGACTTTTTTTCGGGTACTAACGTACTAGATGGACCAATGCAAGAACTGGCTGTAAACATGCCATCTTATGCTATTCATATAGTACTTATTTTTTTTTACTACTCATGATTAAAGCAATCGTGCGTCTTAATGGGTATGCCATACATGAACCATTTTGCTTCCCTTGAATCGACCTCGAGCGAGTTGCTTGAATGGCAGTCTGCAGTGTACTGTTTTTTGACACCCCAGTTTGTAATCTGAATTAGTAGACAAGCTTAGTACAAGCCAATAGATTAGTCCAATTATTGGTTTTCTGAAATGTGTGCTATGAATTATTGCTCTAAATGGCAGCCTGCACTGTACTTTGTATTAAACTGCTTTCCTGAAATTATTGAACTGCTTTACTGAAATTATATGAACTTCATGTCTATTATGTTGATTTTACCTATATTTATGCCAAATGAGCTGAACCCTTAACCCAACATTGTTTTTTAGGTGCTGCTTGTGTTAGGCAATGGGCAGAGGATAGCAAAGCCAACATGCTGCTTCGTCGTCTTCAACAGTTCCTAAGGTATGTCCACCCAATCCGTTAGCTCTGTTTTTTGTATTCACCTGTTTTGTGCACTCAAGTTTTAGTTGCCGCTATTTCTAACTTTTTGCAATCCATCTTCTATTCTCATCCTCGAAGACAACGGGCTTCCCCATCGAGGATAGTGAAGCTATACAAGACTTTGACTGCATCTCAGAAGAAAAGAATAGATTCAATAGATTTTGGTAGTCTCCTGAAGATTGCTTGTAAGACCCTACCTGCAGATTTTGCAAATTGGTTGATGGTTGAGTGCAAATTGGTTGAAAATTAGTGATGGGCTACAGACTGCTACTGCCCTAAAACTGCTTTCCTTTGTCAAGTTCTCATGTGCCTATTATAGTTGCCTTCCAACCTAAAATTAACTATTTTACTGCCTCTTAAACCAATATATCATGGTGTCTATTATAGTTGCCTTCCAACCTAAAATTAACTATTTTACTGTGCCTTAAACCAATATATGCTGGTGCCTATTATAGTTGCCTTCCAACCTGAAATTAACTATTTTACTGCCCCTTAAAACAATATGCTGGTCTGATCTAAACTAATTGGCTAGCATCATCTTCTCAAAGGACGCATTGCTAGGCATGCATGACCACAGGAGTCACATGGAGTCAAATATATAAAATGTTCTCTTCTCAGCTGAGGATTAATTTGTAGAGCTCATATATATATATATATATATATATATATATATATATATATATATATATATATATATATATATATATATATATATACACACACACACACACACACACACATGCATGTCCAGTTTTGCTGCTGTTTTTGTTGTTGTTGCAATCTCTCTTTTGCCACTATTGCAGCTATTGCTTGTAGGAGTAGTGTGTGTGGGCGCCTACACCTGTGTCATGTGCAGTGAGCTATCCAACAATGATGGTCTTTGGTGCTTGCTTTTGAGCTGCTAAAAAAACAGCTGAAGAGAGCACAATGAGTAGTTTCAGTTTAGCTGTCCATGCATTATTCTTGTACTATAAATCTGTATTATTCTTGTACCACTTAGGAACTTGTTAGTTCATAGTTTCTTCTATTATTCTTGTACTATAAATATGTATAGAAGCAATTCTTCTTTTTGTATCAAGTAATTTTTCATGTTTTTATTAGCAATTTTCTTAATTTGTTAAGCAGTTTTGCTGCTATTTTTTTGCGGGCTTTCATGCAGGAGGGCAACCTAACTAAGACAGAGATCTCACGTGAATTCTGTGTCTAGATAACCAACTAGACCATCGTCAAATGGTAAGTTCATATCTTCACATGTATTTAGGTTTCGTCATACATGATTTTTTTATTCCTCAGTGACATGCATCGATAATAACGAACCCAACATCTGATTTAGATCATCATCGAAGGCTCACAACTGTCACCTGATGAATAGATGCTAGGTGTTACAACTCTTTCCACGAACAAGAATTTTAGTCTGATACTTGTCACCAACTTATTATGCCAAATCAGCATGGTTTTAGCACTAGTATAGCATGTGAGTTTCTGAATCCTCCAGCCTTCTTGGTGAATAACGAACCCTGTAGGACAAAAGCATTTCAACATTGTACAATTGAACTAGTTGCCCTTGCTTCATGTGAGTTTCTGATTTCTAACCATACATGGAAATACTGGATATCATACATTATTGAGCTAGTTGCCCTTGTTGTATTGTCATATTATAGGCATTTAACCGTAATTTTTTTTTGCTTCCTGTTACTAAATTATGGCAGGCTATTCCATATATGTTTCGTGTTTTCACAATAAATGAAAGTCATTGCACGCTTACTGGATGCTCTATGTGGTCAGCTCAAATCAACAAGACATTCAGTTACACAGAAATCACTATTCCAGATGGATGATATTCAAAGATTTGTATAGGCAACAATAAGGGTTTATACCGGCAATAATATAACACCGGATAGACAACAATATATTTTCAGTTCAGCATCAGTGCAACAGCAGCAGCTTGCAGTTTCCTGTGTTTTCTTTACTGCAGATCAGCAACTATACTACAGGAGCAAACTGACAACAGCTGTTGTTTTTGTTCAGTGGCAACAATAGGTAAGGAGGTAAGCTAGCTGCTTGGTTGACTGCTATCTGTCGAGCTTCATATTCAGTTAGTAAGCTTGAAATTTTTTGTAGTCACCTTTTTTTTTTGATGAAACTACTCTCCAAAAATTCAGTTCGGCAAAGTTAGTTGCATTTGTGTGCTTATTTCAGTTACAGTGTTGCTTTCCTAGACTAGTTTCCTCTAGCATGTGACCTCCTTTGCTTAGCTATTTGTGTTCCGCAGGACATCCTTTTGGAAGTGAGATGATTTAGTAAATTAGCTTTTATCTCTAGCTAGCTTACGTGTGTAGTCCAAGGCTCAAGCTTAATTTCTTTGCATTTGTTGGCTTTTGCTTTGCTATTGTCTAGTAAGCTTGATATTTATTTCACATGTTCATTAGTATTTTTTTGGGCTGATAATTAGTAGCAACCCATTTTGCTTTGCCGAGCTACTTTGAGAAATTCCTAATTGTTTCTAAGGTCGACGTGTTATTAGTTGACTTGTGTAACCTTGGCAATTAGAAGAGTGGCGTGGTTGGGGTTATAATCTAGTCTCTGCTCTAACAGAGGAATTGACTACAGAGCACCTGTCTAATCATGCATAGGTGACAAGGAGAAGCCTCAAATTCCATTTTGTCGAGTAGGGGAAGCGCAGATTGGGAGGGGTGCTGACTAATGCAGGTGAAATATTATTGCTGACAGATCATTCTTTCTTTCTTTTTTCTACTGTTATGCTGATCATTTCTGTTCGGTCATTAAAGTAGCCTGCCTTTTGTACAAAACTAGCTTTTGACATCATCACCTTGCCTCTATTTGATCTGCAATTTTGCCCGTTACACAAACAGGTGCGATGCATAAAAAAATGAAAAGAGAGCTGTGTATTTTTTTTTGCAAATAAATCAGGGTGGTGGGTCTGTGGGCTGCAGAACACTATACTTGCCTTTTCGGAATACATAAATTACTTATATATGAAGACATTGTTGCTTAACGAATGACACTTAAATTGCCTAAAAAAAATACAATCCACTACAACATTGCCTAAGAAAATGCTGCTTCTTGTGCTTTCTCAGATGCCTGCTTTCTCAGTACCCTCAACACTGTTAGCCAGTTCTGCTCTAGTCTAACAGAGGTTATAGGCACATTTTTTGTTGTTGGACACACATAATTGCTACCAAATTACTAATAACTTGCCTAACTAAAGATATTAAATTGCTTAACTGGTGATATTAAATTGCTTAACTAGTGATAGTAAATTGCTTAACTAATGATATTAGATTAATCTGTATTAAATTGCTTAACTAATGATAATTGCTTGACTAAATTCTGTTTTAGCTACCTTTTCATCTTTGGTCTGGATTAATTAACATTGTCATGTGAAGTGTGTCACCAGATTTGAAGTGTGTGACTTTTTTTGTGATGTGTGTGCTTTCATATTTTTCACCCCTGATGTTTGTTCTGCTAGAACAAGTAGAGCTCCAAGCAGACATGCATGTGGTGCTGTTTTTTGGGAGAGATATGTTGATATTTCGTACACTTTTGCTTAGTTGGCATAGTTGCTTAGTTCAAATCAATAAAATTGTCCAATCTTAATATCTGGATTGCCTAATGTAAGCAATCATACCAGCACTAAAGCACCGGATCCCATCAGAACTCCAAAGTTAAGCGTGCTTGGACGAGAGTAGTACTAGGATGAGTGACCTCCTGAGAAGTCCTCGTGTTGCATTCCCTTTTTCCCCAACTTGCTTGGGACAAAAGGCTATGTTATTGTTATTGTTGTTGTTGTTGCCTAATGTAAGCAATATATTTTGCCCATACTTTTTCTCATGTGCATGTGCTTTTTTCAGGATGGTGCATATGCTAGAACTAGAGCTTCAGTTGCATATGTAGAAAAACTTGAGCTTCAGTTAGACATGCATTTGGTTTGAGGGGGGTGAGATGCTAATATAGCTTCACGAAGACAGGCATGTGCAGGTGTTTGGGGGAGAGATAGTGTTTTCTATTGGACAAATTAGCTATAAATTTCTGATATGGTTTCTGCTATCCATGCTAGAAGTGTTTTTGTGTTGCTATTGTATGTTTTTATACTGTGTTAGTCCCATGATAGTGGATAGAATATGCTGGATTTTAGTACACTTGTTTTTATACTGCATTGAGTTGGAGGCGGAGCACGTCGACGGCGGCAGCGCCGGCCCTGAGATTTTGGGGGCCCAGGGCCAGACGAAAACTTGAGGCCCCTTGGAACATATATGTACACCTGTTATCACTTGTATTAGTAGATGCTAAGCTAAGAGCATAAGAGTAGTTATCTAACATGCATTACCTATTCTCCTTCACCACACATTTGAAAAATTATCTTGTCTGATGTCTTACATGCTGGTTATCATCCTCATCGATGTCCAAATTATTATCTACTGTAAGGCCTTGCTCGGGATTAGTAGTATTTGTTTGCTCCTACACACAATAATTACTAATTAAGTATATTTCTCCCGTGTTCATATTATCTTTTTAAAAAATGTCGGATGTGTCCTCTATGGGATCACTCGTTTCCCCCTTTTTTCTAACTACTAACGACATCATTTATAGAAGACGTGTGCTGGAATTTTTAAACAATGAGCATCCCCACAACCTCATGGCACAAAAAAAAAGAAATAACACACACGTTGCTCCCAGGCACGTGCCCTCTCATACAGCAGTGCACTGATACGCTGCCTGCAGTCTTACTCCATTCTAGTTTCACAGGCGCATTAGCTCATCCGGGTGCAGTTACTTCCAAATACATGCATGCATGCAGTTGCTTTTATTCCAAATACTGTGAGCGTGAAAAAGTCTTCGTGGGGGCACAGGCATGCATGCAGTCAGCCAGTCATAACTCTTAGCGGGGACAAGCGAATGCAGGCGTTACAAATACGTGGGTTTTGCGGCTGCTAGCATGGAAGAGTACTGCAGCCAAGCCCCAACATACTACTCCTACACCGTATACATACTGACATACAGGGGGCCCTGACGGCTCAGGGGCCCGGGGCGGCCGCCCCGTTCGCCCTCCCCCAGGGCCGGGGCTGGACGGCGGCAAGTTCAATGTCAAGGAGTTGCTCAACATGAAAGAGTTCACCAATGCTTACCCAGCGATGCCCTGCTATAGTCATGCTGTTGTTGTTCCCCAAGGCATGAATCCCGTGACGATGTTCGGAGGCGTGGAGGAGCATGGTGTGCAGCAGCCACGCGTTGATCCGGAGTACCGGCAGCGAGTTTAACTTCGATGAGTTGCTCAACATCGACGTGTAGGTGCAGATGCTGGTGCAGCAGAATGTATATATGTTACCAACATCTGATGCATGGTCTCTGGGGCCGATGATATTTGTTTCCCTACTTGTCACTTCGTGTTATATAAGTTGCCTACTGATGTATATTTTTCTGCTTGTCACTGTGTTCTAAAATGCTTAATAATATCTACTTTTTTGCCTATCCATTCTAAGATGACTGAAATGCTAGACGAAACATCTCAAGAGTCAAGATGTCTAGATCGACATGTGATGAATAATTTATATTTGATTTTTGGCTTGCTTGGGTGAACATGTTAATTTTATAATATTTTTAGATGTGGGCTAAATGATGCATGACAAATCTAGGAGCAGTGAACCTGTTGTGAGAAGTAGAAAGCGTCATGGAGAGAAAAAAATGAGTGGAAAAGCAAATTTACTAAAATAGGAATGATTATTAAATACTTTGAGAACACTTTCCATAAATGGAGTGTGTGTGCGACTTGCTTATAGCATGCACGTGCGTGCATTAGCCACTTCCTTTTTTTTTGAGAAATACAAATTAGTTTTGATGAGGTCATGTTTTTTAATCTCTTTTTCGGATCCACTGTACATCCATCATTTGGAAGGAAGCTAACTGATCGCACCCATAAATCCCAATAAGGTGGCCCATTACCAAAGGGTAGCAGCCCACAACGGCCCAAGTATATTTTTTTCATTTTCTTTTCTTTTTTTCCTTAAAAATAATTGGCCAGTCATTGATCAATAACTTTTTGTTTTTTATCTATATGTATCTATACCTAATATTACCAAATAATTTTGTGTCAGTTTTTTTTTCACTTCCCACAATGCTCTTGCGCCTCTCTTTGTCTTGTCTGAGATCCGACTCACAACTCAACTCATACAAGTCAGAACCATGCACGTTTATACGTCCGGTGGTGATCCAGAATCTGATTTCAATACATATTAGAATAGATGATGCGGCCGTTACATAAATCTTTGAATCACTCAATTGTTGATCCATGTACATTGTGGTGCTGCTAGTGTACTTAGGGCCTACTTTGAAATCAGCTTCAGCTCCAATTTCTTTAGACGCCCTACCAAACAGCTTGACACCTGAAGCACCCATGAAGCCAAAGCCATTTTTACACTAGAACACTGCAATAGATTCATGCGTCATTATCGGGAATAAACCTGGCATCACTGCCGGAATGGGATCTGAAAGAGGGCAATCGGCAGGGATAGGCCGGATTGACCCTACAGTGAAAAAAAGAAAATTTTAACTGCAAAGTTGTAGATCTCATCGAGTACTACAACTTTATGTTGATCGTGTGTCTATCAGACATTGTCAACCATCTCAAATATGATCTGATACCTTATATTGAATATTTGGACATATGAACCATCTCAAATTTAAAAGTTGTGAAGTAAAAAGTTTTAGATCTTTTTCAACTTTAGAATTTTGGAATAAAGTTTGTCATGATCCGATTTCATATAAGAATATATAT
Organism: Saccharum hybrid cultivar R570; assembly: GCA_038087645.1. Taxonomy (NCBI): domain Eukaryota; kingdom Viridiplantae; phylum Streptophyta; class Magnoliopsida; order Poales; family Poaceae; genus Saccharum; species Saccharum hybrid cultivar. The sequence continues at coordinate 39,082,108 of JAQSUU010000637.1, read as the reverse complement.
ATTTTTTGTGCAAAACAGCAAATCACTACCGGTTGTAGCTATAAATTGGCAATGATAGATAGGTTTTCACTGTCGATCAGTGCCGGTTGTAACCACAAACCGACTATGAATCTACCTAATTGGTAGCCAAAGGTTTGAAAATGTAAAACGTCGAATGACCACTTTGCGGCTACTGCCTATTGGTTCGTCCATCTTCCGTAATCCATGCCACGTGCCAGCCATTCATGCCCTGTAGCCTGTATGCACCAGTTGAAAAGTCTGTGCGCACACGAATTTCCTTAGTTAAAGTTAAAAAAACAGCGTACATAATCTTCTCTGGTCATTTTGGACATCCAAAGAATCTTAAAAAACAACTTTTATGAGCTCAACCTAAAAAGAATGATTTGTAGTCAAAGTTTAAAATATTTGACTTGATCATCTCAAATTTAGGGAAAGGGGGAGTAGTAAAATATATATATACACTCCTAAAAAAACGTAAATGCCGGTATCTGGAAATTGGTCTGCTTTTGTCTTGTGTCAGCGCAGTTCAAATAGCTGTTTGAGACATTAATTCGGATGACTGGGATTACTACGTACCACGGCTGGTTCGAAGTTGGCGGGCAAACAAGGTGTGCCAAATTGATGATATATTGGTAGTCAAATTGATCACCTCGACCTTCAATGCAGTACATATTAGGTGTGCAAATAATATAAACTAGCTAGCCCTAACTACTGCTACAACACCCAAAAAGGGTAAACGAGCACGATTTCTGCATTCATTCGCTGTAAGCCGCCAGCATCTCTTGGAAGCTGCTGGAAGTGGCCTGGAACCCTCGCTCCCCATGCATGCATGCATGCTGCCAGCCCAGCTTGCCATTCGTTGAAAAGTGAAAACTTCCATGGCTCGCGCTTGTTGAGTTCCTTGACCCTTGACTCGTTCTAGCTAGCCTTATCATCAGCTAGCTTCCAGGTGACTGCGATATGTGCATGCATGCTGGCTTAATTAATCTAATTTAATTAAGCTAGCAACCTACTGCAAACATATGTCGCCGTCGTGGCAGTTCCCGGTGAAGAAAAGATTCAAGCCTCCTACTAGCTCGGACGTCGTCGTCGTCGTCAGCCGTCACACGCTCTCCCGCCACCGCGGCGAGAGACAGTAGGTAGCTAGGCCATGCACGTGTACGCCAATCAACTCCCGCTAACGGATCGGAGGCGGAGGGCGTTTCAGGGTACGCGGCTTCTGCACCCACACAGTACGTGCATTGGTCGACGGCGCATGAAAATAACAACGCCACAACGTGGACGAGTTGCTAAGATCCTCGTCGTGCATTGGCAGCTCTCTCGCTCTATAAATACTCGCGGTACCCGCTGCAGATGAGCATCGCAGCAACGCACGGCCACGGAGAGCACGCATTGCAGTAGCTTAGCTAGCCTTTGCATTCTCGCTCGCTGCTAAATTAATACACGTTCCAATTTGCTCAAACTAACAGAGCACACGCACATCATCTATCATACATACACAAGATCAGAGAGCTATAGGCCGGTGAGCTAGCAGCTCTGCTGCATCATGCCCCTTCGGCAACGTCCGACGATGGGTAAGATGCCGGCTGCAGCAGGGCTCTGGTTACTGCTAGGCGTGGTGTTAGCCTTTGGAGTTGCAGCTACCCCGGCCCAGGCCTCCAGGAATACTCACTACGACTTCGTTGTAAGTTGATCCATCCATCTTATTTCAACTTATATTTACCAATTTGATTTCATTCAGAGATGCAGGCAGTAGCAGTTGCTTGAACAGTATCTACTCCCTAGTATTTGCATGCATGCTGGATTACTAAGAAGACGTCGGTACAAACGACTATAATAAAATAATGTAACACGCCGGCGTACGTACGTATGTTAAACTCTTTTGCAGATAAAGGAGATGAAGGTCACCCGGCTCTGCCACGAGAAGACCGTCCTGGCCGTGAACGGACAGTTCCCCGGGCCGACCATCTACGCGCGCAAAGGCGATGTCGTCGTCGTCACCTGTACAACTAGGGCAACCAGTACAACTAGGGCAACCAGAACATCACCCTCCACTTGCATGGCGTGGACTAGCCACGGACCCGTGGTCTGACCGCCCGGAGTACATCACGCAGTGCCCCATCCAGCCCGGCGCCAATTTCACTTACCACATCAACTTCACCGAGGAGGAGGGCACGCTGTGGTGGCATGCGCACAACGACTTCGACCGCGCCACCGTGCACGGCGCCATCGTCATCCACCCCAAGTGCGGCTCCGCCTACCCCTACCCCAGGCCGCACAGGGAGGTGCCCATCATCCTCCGCGAGTGGTGGAACGCAGACGTGGAGCAAGTTCTCATGGAGGCCGAGCGGACTGGCGGCGACGTCAACATCTCTGACGCCAACACCATCAACGGCCAGCCTGGCGACTTCGCCCCGTGCTCTAAGAATGACACCTTCAGGATGCTCGTGGAGCACGGCAAGACGTACCTGCTCTGGATCATCAACGCAGGGCTCACCAACGACATGTTCTTTGCTGTCGCGGGGCACCGCCTCATGGTGGTTGGCACCGACGGCCATTACCTCAAGCCGTTCACCGTCGACCGCATCATGATCTCCTCCGGACAGACCATGAACGTGCTCCTCGAGGCCAATCGCACCACCAAAGGCTCAGGCGACAACAACCGCTACTACATGGCTGCTAGGCTGTTCTTCACCAACAAAGGACCCCCGGTCAACGCTAAAAATACCCAGGCCATTCTGGAGTACGCGGACACGCCAGTGCCACCCTCTGCGGGGCCACCAGACTCCCCTGACTTGCCGGCCATCAACAACACCGCCGCGGCAACGGCGTATACGGCGCAGCTCCGGTCCCTGGTCACCAAGGAGCACCCGATCGACGTGCCAATGGAGGTCGACGAGCACATGCTCGTGACGATCTTGTAACAGAACCGTCCAATTATACGAGATTAAGTAGGAAAATCATCCAACGAGAGGATAATTTAACAAACTTAAGCCCGTATAACCCGGTAGTCCGTGAAATCCCGACGGATTTCAAACCATTTCACATAACAGCCAAGATCGTACTAAGTTTAGCGGTCACCGTCATAAGTTACATAAAAGTTCGCGGCACAAAATACATCGGAGTTTAAACATAGTTATTACAAACCAGTTTCGAATAAAAGTAGCGGAAGCAGTAGTTCAAATCACGCACACACCGCGTTGAAATAAAGTGCCAGCTTATGATCATCTCCAGCAAAAGCATCAGACGAGAAGTAGCGAATGACCATTGCCTATGGTCCTAAGCTTCGCCCATCGCAGGATAGAGGCAGTTGATACAGTAGCCGTAATACATCTGCCCATCTGCAACAAGTGGGAACAAAGCCCTGAGTACGAGAAGGTACTCAGCTAGACTTACCCGATAGAACCAAAATAAAATGACACCAAGGATCATGATAGGCTTTCTGGTGGGGTAGCTGACTCATTTGCAAGAAAAGCATTTTTAACTTAATAATTCTTTTCCAAAAGCATGCAGTAATTTAATCTTTATTATCCTGTCAACTATGTTTGCACCTGTGCTAAAGTAACATGTAATTTAGCAAGTAAGAATTTCCAATGATCATTAACAATAGTTATCATGTCATTTTCCACACAACTATCCAAGTGTTTCATAAATATTACTACGATGAAGTAGCTCTAGTCAAGTGTTCACTATCCAGTGAACGATGGCGATTCGAATCGATTATTAACCAGCTGGTAATTTATTCCTCACACAAACCTCACTCACTCGCTAAAGTGAGGTATTGGTCACCGAGTCAACCATTCAGGTAAAGTCGCGAGTTTACCAGGAACCACATGTACCCGGGGGCCGCCCGACTGCTCTTTGGCCTTATCATCGCGCCCCCGTTTCCTGCCACTACTGCTTCGGTACAGTGCGTTACGGGCAATCCACTCGGCCCGAATAATCTCCCAGCTTCGCGGTCGAAAGGTACATTATTCGGCCAGCTAAATGTGAGGCATGCGTTCAACATGACTCGAGGCCCAACAACGGTCGGTCCTTAATCGACTCAGACAGAGAACACTACAGTTCGAAACCCTGCAAGTCTCCGCCCGGTCTCAAATCCCGTTCGACACTTAGTTATTCTCAATGACATACCTTTCACATAGATCCAAGTAAGCTCCTATAGCTCGCGGATGACAGGCAATCACCCGACTTCTACCGGTCTAAGCAAACTAAGCAAGTATTGACCGCGGACACCAAGGTAGCAAGGATCGGGGTAAAGCAAGGTGAAACAAGGTATAATGCGGCAACGGTTGCAAACAACTCCTAAACGTAATGCATCAAATTAAGTAAGGTCAATAATAAATTATTTGCAAACCGGGAGAGAAATGCTCCGGGGCTTGCCTCTTTCAAAGGAGCTCGGACGGTGGTCGGGGCACTCTGGAAGATCTTCACCGACCTCCTCTTCGGCTTCGGTCGCCTCCTGCTCTTGCACCTCAGACTGCTCTTCCGGGTCCTCGGGAACTGCTACCGGGATCACTTCCTGCGATCATGTATGATGCAGAAGTATAAGTGCTCATGCCTAGGTGCATTGCAGGGATGACATGAGATGATGATGATGAATGAAATGTAAATGAGCATGTTACTTTATTTGGATTACGTGGAGCTTACGACTCTTCTACAGGGTAGTCTATATCATCCAAGAACATGTACTCATAAACTACCACCACTATTCTCTACCATGCAAGGGCACCTTGACACTTAAGATGCTTCAAAGATACACCAAAGCATAGTTTACTAACTAATCTTGTATCAAAGATTGAATGTAAACCCTAGTTAGCACTAGGCTTGAACAACAACACCTAATTTGGTAGCACAGAAAAATCTTAGAAAATTCCAGTGGATTATTAGCATCAATTATAGCATGCCACAAAAATTTCATTGCATTTGGATGACTATAACTGTCTATACGAAAATAACAAGTTAAGGCCTAAAAACGAGCATGAAAATACTTTGCATTATGAAAAGTATCAAACAACAGATTTAGAAATTTTCCTACTTTCTACACAGTAAACAATCACTGTAGAAAAATTATTACTTGCATGTTTTATTCACATTTATTTAATTAACAAAAATAACAAATACTAGTAACAAAAAGCATTTGAACTACACATAGAAATTTTTCTACAGAACAGACATGATATATAATTTTCCTAGCAAGTGTATTGCACAAAAAGATTAACAAACTTGGAACCACATTTTTCTGATTTTTCTATAATTTATTATCAATTTTTCAAGAAAACACCAATTTCAAGGATTAAATAAAACACTACAGAAAAGTAATGCAATATTGACATGCAATATTTTTATATTGTAGATCTGGTTCCAATGAGTCCATAGAAATTTATTTCACAAATTTTTGGAGCTGAAAAGAATACAAAAACATTTTCCAAAGTATTTTTCCCCCTTAATAATAAAAGAAAACAGAAAACGATTTTCATTATTGAAACTGGGCCGGCCCGTGGAAGTCAACCGGCCTGTGGCCGTTTTCGGCCTGAGCGCGCGCGCGGGAGAAGAGGCGAGCCGGCCCGCTCGGAGGCGCGGCCCACAGGCGCGGTGGCCCAGTGGAAATCGAGGGGGAGGAACAGAGGGCGGCCTCGCCGGCGCTCTGGACCGCGACGGCGTGGCGGTGGCCGACGGCCAACGGCCATCTCCGGCCACGAGCTGACCAGCGGGCGCGCGCACAGTGTCCGCGAGGAGATGGCGAGCTCAGGAGAGGGGCTCATGGGGATGGAGAGGAAGCGAGGGAGACGGCGGGCGGAGCGCGAGCTCGGCGGCCCGGCTCGGTGGCGCGTGCGGGAAGAGCTCGATTGAGCCTTACCGTAGGCGAGCAAGGCATACGGTGGTGCGTTCGGAGGAGAGGAGAAGGTGGCGGAACGTGGAGCACAAGCAATCGGGCGGTGGCGGTTCACCGGCGTCGGAACGCGACGGCGGAGGCGAGGAAGTGCGATGGCGAGCGGCTCTCCCGCTCGGGTTCTCCGGAGGAAGGAGAAAGGGAGCGAGCGAGGGGGCGAGTGGAATGGAGGCCGGACGCGCGCGGTGATTTGAGGCGGAGCGCGCGGGGTCCACGTGCGGCCACGCGGGGGCGTCGCCGGCATGCGGCCGCCACGCTGCGAGCGCGTCCTGCCGCGGGCGCCAGCGAGCCGCGCGCGATGGCGGGAGGGAGAAGGAGGAGGCCGGACTGGGCCGGGCCGAGGCGGGGCGCGAGGGCGGGCGCGCGCGCGGAGATGGGCCTCTTCCAGCCGCGGGCCGAAACCGAGGCGGCGGCCTGCTTAGGTTAGGATTTGATTTTTCAAATTTCTATTTTCAAACAAATTTCAAATACAGTTTTCAAACCTCATTTTGAACAAGAAAAGGACATTTTCTGGAAATGGCCCAAAAATAAAAGTTGCTTAGAATTTAATTCTCTACAACTTTGATTAAGGGGCCAACTCAAAATTCTCAACAGATTTTGAATTGGAGAATAAAAGCTAAATAGGGAGGATTTTTGAATATTTTCAAATAACATTTTTGAAACAAGTTTTTGACAAAACTTTGAGTAATTTAGTTGCTCCAAAAATTTTACCTATAATTCTAAGTGATATAAAATTTGTAGTTGCACAAATTTGATGAATGTAATTGGCACATTATCACATCACATTATGAATACTATTTTCCAAGCTTTTATTTCACTAAAGTTACAATCTTACTACATATGATTATGAATAATATGACTTGTTATGCTCATGATTGCAATGTTAAATGCTTGCGTAATACCGAGGTGTTACAGATCTCCATCAACACACTCCCCTGCGGGCCTAACAAGACGTGCGCCGGCCCCAGAGGCGACCACCTCGCGGCGAGCCTGAACAACGTCAGCTTCGTGCCGCCAACCGTCGACATCCTCGACGCCTACTACGACTCCATCAGCGGCATGTACGAGCCGGACTTCCCCAACAGGCCACCCTTCTTCTTCAACTTCACCGCCCCAACCCGTCGAAGGAGCTCCAACTCACAAAGCGGGGCACCAAGGTGAAGGTGGTGGAGTACAGCACTGTGGTGGAGGTGGTGTTCCAGGACACGGCCATCCTCGGCGCCGAGAGCCACCCCATGCACCTGCACGACTTCAGCTTCTACGTGGTGGGCCGAGGGTTTGGTAACTTCGACAAGGACAAGGACCCGATCACGCACAACCTAGTCGACCCGCCGTATCGGAACACCGTCTCCGTGCCTGCAGGCGGCTGGGCAGCAATGCGCTTCCGTGCGGCAAATCCGGGTGAGTATTTTGCTATATAAATTCGGGCAACAACGAACTACAGTACTACACTATATATAGTACATATATATATGTTGTTACATGAAATTTTTTTCTTATGTTGTGCTGTTTTTTCTTGTTTATTATTAGGTGTGTGGTTTATGCACTGTCACTTCGATCGTCACACTGTGTGGGGCATGGACACTCTGTTCATTGTGAAAAATGGCAAGACCCCAAAGTCTCAAATGATGACACGTCCTCCTAACATGCCCAAGTGCTAATAAGGAAACAAGGGCACGAGCCATGACTGCGGTTCGCACACAAGACAATCGAGCAAAATAACTAATCTTCCGAGATTGGTAATTGATTTAATTATTTGCTGCACAGATTTTAAGTAGAGTGGTTTCTTCAAATAATTTTTATTTAGTATATATGGTTTATGTTTTTTTTTCTTTTTCATTTGGTGGAAGAGAAATATATATTTGTTGTATTCATTATTTGTACATGTTGATTTACTCCTAGTTCATTCTTCAAGTGTAATTAACAATGTATGTTATGGTACATTCTGTATCCTGTGAAAATTCAATATAAATACGTGTTTTGTATATTTATTTATTTATTTTTAGCACAATAAGATCATGATTATTTAGAGAAAATATGTTTGATAACAACATTGTTCAAATATCTTTTTACTTTTAGATGATAGAATTCAAACACATCCGATCCCATCATTTACAAATTATTACAAGTACATAGTCACATATGGTTTCTCTATTTATTATTAGAACTGCTCTGGTACTCCTAAAATTTATGCGGATCTCAAAGCAACTCATCTAATTAATTAAATGTTTCTTAATTATTTTCCACCTAGGTCACGTATGGGCCAGGCCCATCCGAACTCCGAGTACCTATAACCAATTTGTGAGAACAAGCAGCAGTGGTATATTATCACTGCTAGTTTCAAAGCAACTGACAGTGATAGTTCAACGGGATAGCTTGTTTTCTAGTAGTGGAAGCCGGAGCAAAAAAAAAAACACTCCCACTACTAGAGCCATTTTTCCAAACATATTTCTAAATGGCTTTAGCTCCACAAAAAAACCATTCTACAAGAGAAGCTAGAGTAGAGTCATCTGTGGAGGAGCTATAACCCCACCGAATGGAGCTGTTTGTGAAGGAGCCATAGCCCTACCAAATAGAGCCTTGCTATGTTTGTCAAAATGCTTATGCTAAACTTTATAGAACAATAAATTTGTTTGGTGGTTTTTGAAACCCACCCAAGCTTGTGGGGTAGTGTTTTTCATTTTTCCTGTTTAAAACTTGATACAAGAATATGTGAAAACCTAATTTTAACTTTATAGAGAAACCAGTATGGCGTTTATCGAAAATGATGAAACAATATATCAAAACGTTCTAATAATTCTTTCAAATGTTGATTTTTAAGAAAAATAAAATAATTAAAACATACTCCCGCCACCATCTTGCTTAGCCATTCATCTCCTATATAGCGTTAAATGTCAAACGATATAAGATGCATCAGCCCAAATCTTGTAGAAGATGTGCTAGAATTCTACTCAAAGGGTGCAACATTGAATAACCCTGTTCGCTTGAGCTTATCAGTCAAAATCAGCATTACTTTTCAGTCATGGAACAGTGTTTTTCTCTCACAACAAATCAACATCACCGAACATCGATTCGTTTTTTCCCCTTTATGATGATGGGAAAGGGTGCGACGCTAGCTAGTTAGAGCATAAATTGGATGGAGTTCCAGGTTGAATTTTGTATAAGTCACAAAAAAAAAGTTGAATTTTGTGCATGGCGATGTCCAAGCCGGAATGCACTTTAATAATTACGTGGGCTTTTTGAACACATTTTTGGCATCTCTTGGCTTGTATTATTGTCACAGATCTTGGGCTTATTAGACGGCTCGTTGTAACAAGAGAATGGTCAATAAGTGGGCCAGACTTCCTTACGGGCCTTATATAGTTATAAAGCTTGGCCTGCATGTTGTAGGAAAACCAAAAGGTGACTCCTTTTCTTTTCTTTTCTTTTCTTTTCTTTTCTTTTTTTGAAAAAGAAGAAAACAAAGTAGCATTTATCCTTATAAGGAAAAAAGAAATCAAAGTCAAGAAAGCTGATATGGCAGGTAGCCAAGACGGTTTGCGCAATGGCGGAGTGCGTGAGATAGGAGGTGTTGCTAGCCTCTCTTAGCTCTACCTGGGCCGATTAGTAGCAAAGAATTTGGCCCAACATCTAGGGACATTACAAATTGATTCTTCTTTTTTTTTGGGGGGGTGGGGGACCGAAATTTACATGTACCATAAGAGATAGTTTAGAGTCGTTATCGGACTAATCGGATATTGAAAAATATCACTTTCTTTTTCATCCCTCGGGTAGACTCAAAAAAGATGGCCGCATTTACTTGCCTAAGCTACACACGAGCTTATGTGCCTCCAATGGTCCAGTGTCGTCTAAACGTTGTTGTAGAACCCACACCCGTTGGCTATGCAAATGCAGATGCAGATTCTGACATGACGTGGCATCCCGGTCCTTGCAGGCGTACGTACGGATACGTAGGGCCTTCCAAATCATGGCAGACTAGTAGATGATTACGCCAAACAGCTGTCGCAAGAATTTGCCGTACGCAGCAATGGCAGCATGGCATCATCGCACTGCACTACCGGAAAAGCACAATACTTGCAGCAAGCCCATGCACGACACCGCGAGCCCGCGAGAACAGGCATGTTTGGTTTGCTGGATAGATTTTGTCTGCCTTGCTTGCACAGAAATCAAGATAGAACTAGTGTTTGGTTCCGATGAAGTTTCTTAGGGTTTGTGCTGGCAAGATTTTGCCTGCTGGTGGAGGAGAGCCAAATTGCCTCACCCATGCTGGCAAAGCTTGCCTTGCTAAGTGTGGATTGTGGTGGTTTCGTAGTCTCTTCGTGTGTTCTCACTTCTCAGTCAGCACATGAAGAAGGTGCGCGTAGTAGGGTTATGGTGACGAATCTAGAAATATATATGTATACTACTTGCTCGTTCTAAACCATGAGATGTTTTGGTGTTTCTAGATACACGACTTTTGTTATATAGTTAGATATACACTATGTTTAGATACAGAATAAAATCAATGTATTTAGAAAAGTCAAAACGTCTTACGGTTTAGAACAGATGGAGTAGAAATGGACTTCTTTTCTCTATATATGTGACAGGAAAACGAAAAAAGAATTTTAATCAAATCAATAGAAGGAATGATCCCTTACCCGATTTGAATTTCATCCTCCTTCGATACTAGGATATGCTCTAAGTTCCTAGACTTTCCTATAATGACCAAAACGATTTTCTCCATTTTGCAAAATCCCATTTTAGTTTTGAGGACTTCTAGCCTCAGTTAGTGAAGGGCACGAAAAGATTTCTACAATTATGAATCGGGTATAGAATTGGGGTGGTATGGAGGGCTGGTTACAATTCTGATTATACTCCCTCCGTTCATAAGTCTCCATCGTATTAGCCTTTGGCGTAATGACTAAGGAGCCGTAAACAACGCCGACGGCATTTAAGGCTAGGAGCAGCCAAGGAGTCGCAACCAATGAGCAATAAATGTATTTTAGGAACAACCAATGAGCACAAAATGTGCAGCACGTACGAGAAACCAAACCCGTGGTCCTAGAGTAATACGAAGGAGACTTTTGGTAAAAAAAATTTTGCTTAGATGAAGGAGATGAATGGACGGAGGGAGTACTATCGCAAAAACAAATTCTAGGTAGGGATTGGATTTGACGAAATACTTATGACTTCAGATAGTTATACTATGAAATAAAAAAATAAAAATATATTTCATGATTAATCTAATGGTAATTATTCGTTGTCATATATGCTAGTATCTTTTTTTTTATAAATTAGTTGAAATTAAAGTTGTTTGACTTCTCGAAAAAATGATAATTGCATTCTTTTTCGATCTGAGTGGATCCATTGGTGTACCAAAATAGGATGTTAATTGATCTATGAGAGTCTTAATAGCCCTCTAGGGTAAAGCCCATTAGCATAGTGTGTGTGTGTGTGTATATATATATATATATATATATATAAGTATACTCTATAGCTAGCTACAAAATAAGTTATTTTGTAGCCACCTCTATTTACGATAATTTTATATACTAATTTACGATAATGTCAGTATATATTTACGATAGTTAAATTACTATAACACATGAGAATATTTACCATAATGTTATAGTAAATCACATAGTAAGGAGTTACTATAATCTCGTAAATTAGCATAACAATTATCATAACTCCAAGTGGCTACAGAATAAGTTATTCTGTAGCCAGCTATAGGGTAGTATATATATATATATATATATATATATATATATATATATATATATATATATATATATATATATATATATATATATATATATATATATATATATATATATATATATATATATATATAACCTAGCCACCACTCCTCTCTCCGTCACCATGAAACCCTTAGTTGCGCGTGATGCTAGCACATCGTTGCACAACGTTTCATCCCTGCACTTATGGATAAGAGGAAAGCGCACCAGCGGTCCCTAAACTTGCGTTGATGGATGATGAACACGAGCTGAATGGGTGAGGCGGGTGCACACGAGACTTTTAATCTGGATGAACATCCTATTAATAGTCTTCAAATCTTGATTAGGATCCTTGTTTAACTGGTTGGGCCGACCGCTACAGTGCCCAAATAAAATAGACACACAAAATATGCATGATTAGGAAGAGCCAATTTTGTTGTACTACTATGGAGTTTAATGCCCCTTTGTCCATAGGAAACAACCAAAATTGTACTACTATGGAGTTTAAAGCCCCTTTGTTCACAGGAACGAACCAAAAAATGGGGTTATATGACGTATACATGTGTACTCAAAAGAAGAAAGAATCCATTGTCCATTGATGTGTTCTTATTGCTCACAGGTGTCGGTCGTTAGTACCGACACTAATGGGTTTGATTAGGACACGGGTTAGCATATCTGGCCTCCAAATTAAGGCGACACAGTTTCCGTCCTTTGATTGAGGAGCTGACACAGGGCAGATAAAGCTAATTTGATCTGCCGAAGCAATGGCGACTTGGACTTGGTATTTCATAAAAAAAATGCAGAGTGAAATAATTAGCATAGATTTGGACTGAATGACTAATTCAGTGCAAGGTTGTACGATAACACTCATGGGTTTGCCTGTATATCTGTATATGTTCACCTAGCATCAGCACTTAGCAGGCTCTGAAAACACCCATTAGGCCAAAAAAAAAAGAAAACTTGGTAGGTTGGGTTAGGCCGTAGACAGGCGACCTGCTACCAGCCGGCAACAGCCAACTAACCTCATCAGATAGCCTACCCGGCCCAGCCGTCACCTAAGTGAAGGCAAATCGTCAAAGTATCCTTGTCTAGCACTCCTCCCTCCCTGTACTGTAGCTGTACCAAGGCATTTCAGAAACTGGAAATTGAGGACCATATCCTCAAGACCTCGAGTGATCGAGCAGCAGTCAACTAACTCGCCGCCGGCAGGGGCCAAAAATCATGGTGCCACGACCCGTGCTTTAATCGGCAACACAGTTGTCACCCTTGAAACCCTTTGTCCGGAGAAAAAGCGGCAGATTAAACTAGTGTGTGTAACTGCAGGTTGGTGGTGATCTTTGCAAAAGAAAAGAAGGGTAAAAAAGCTAAGCTAAGAGAGAGCACCTCTTCTTATGTTAATTAATCGATGCTTCAAATCATTGCAAATTTGCAATGTATACGACAGAAAAAGAAGGGGTTAGCCGTAGATTAATCACTAGTAATGACGACCAATGCAAGAGAGAAGGTAGCTAGCCTGCAAGCATCCGAAATGAGCTTGCACGCGCACTTGCTTGGCGCAAGTGGCAGTGGCAACTGCGAGCCTGCGAGCTTGCAGCCAGCCAGCCGCACCTTGATTGGCGACGCCTGTGGACCGTCATCATGCTGTGGGGCTCTTGACACCTCGAGTTGACCATCTAATTCTTCACGACCGATCGCAGATGACCAGACCGTTTGATGCAGCTTATGTGATCGTGCAGAATCTCTTAGTCGGAGACGCCAGTGAAATGCAGATTACTCTGCTTATTTTGCTTGTTGTTAAGCTGCAACAGAAAAAAAAATACTACTCTATCGCGCTTGGCACAGCTTTTGCTTGATCTGCGGAGGCTAGAGATTAAACTAAGTTAATTAACAGGGACTACTAAGCTGTCTGCTCCGGTGCTAGTAAACAGACGATGATGGCCTTGGCCCCCATGCCAGCAGGGACTGGGGAGCCCAGGTACCCAAACGTGCGGCCTCGTCTCGTATTTTGCCGTGGAGTGGAAACACCTGTCCCTGTCACGGCAGATGGAGTTTGTTTGTTTTGGCACACAGCTGTTCATATGCTAGCAGCTAGCGACTCCTCTCTCTCTTCTCTCCGTTGGAAGACAGAGACCAGGCTGTTGGAATGAGAGGGACTTTTCGCTTTCGATGATTCCAACCAATTCCTTTGTAATTCTGAATTCTCCATCTCAGAACCGAAAAAAAACACGCTTGGCACAGCTTTTGCTTGATCTGTTGCTTGTTTAAAACTCTATCTGCTTAATGAAAAACACGCCTCGGCGTGATCGAAAAAAAAAGAACCGAAAAAAAAAATGAACGGACTGCAAGAAAAAAACGTCTCCCCATCTCTTTATTAAAGCAATCAATTAATATAAGCTTTTGCATTGAAATGTACATCTGTGGACACTGAGGAAAGGAAATTTAAATGGAAATGTCTATTACACGGTCGAGGAAAATTAGAGAAAAATGGAATGAAAAAAAAAATGGAAATGTCTATTACACAACCGAGGAAATTAGAGAAAATGGAATGGAATCCAATCGAAAGAGCGGCAGCGGTCTTGGGCTGCATATATGGTAACTACAGCAATAACAATCAAGTTGACAGCGGTGGAAGTAAATCGGCAGTGAGTGCGCCTCTTGGATTAGCACCGACGCCGAGAGCTACGCGAGAAGCAACGCAACATTCGGTAGTACCAAGATTCTACATACCCCTAGCAAGACGCACGGAATGATTGGGTTTACCGCAGCTATGAGCTTCTTCAAACTCCGGCGAGCCGGGGGCTCTGTGCGTGCGGTCAGCACGCGTAGTAATCGACGAGCTCGTCGAGGGACTCCGGCTGCGGGTCCGCGTTCTCCAGCATCCACAGCAGGTGCTCGAAGAGGACGACTTCGCAGCCGACGACGGTAGCGGTACCCGCCGCTGCTCCCCCGGTGGCGCCGCCGGTGCGGTCGACGAGGGTCTGGAACAGCGGGTGGCCCACGAGCTCCTGGGCGATGAGGTACCGGCGCCGCGACTTGCCCACGTACACCGGGTGCAGGCCCTTGGGCACCTCGTCCGCGCCGTGGAACGACGACGCGCCGCCGCCGCGCGCGTCGACGCTGGAGACGATGGTGGCGCCGTCGTCGTCGCTGGCCGGTGGCGTGCGGGCGATGCGGCTGGACGAGTGCCACCTCCTGATCATGCACCGCAGCTTGCCCAGCCCGCCCTTCGCCATTGGCTTGGGTGCCCTCCTCCGCCTCTCTTCTCCTTTGATGCGACGCGGTAGCCAACGACCCACGACCACGAATTCTGTGTGGAGAGAGAGAGAGGAACAGAGAGGTTTTAGGGAGATGATTCAGGAGCACGGTGGTGATGATTGGGAAGGCAGCGGAGGCGACGGCCGGAAGCTGCTTGTATAGTCGGGAGCTCGGAGCTCCTCAAACTCGAAAGGGGCCGGGGACCGCATGTCGACGGGCTCGTTTGGACTTTGGACGAGACCCTGGAGCGTATTTGCCTGGGTCCAAACCCTGCCTGGACCTTGCCTGTGCTTCGTTTGGATTGAGCCCTGATGAGATTCCTGAGCGAGGCAAGTGTGTGTACAGAGAGGCAAGCAAAATTGAGCGCCTGGCTGCATCAGAGGTTGCCTGGACCAATCTCTATATATGATACTAGGTAGAACGGCGCGCTCCGCTGCGCCCGTATAGCTGGTGCGGTGGTGCTTGGAAGTGTGTATATACAGTCATCGCCTTTGCAAAAAAAAAAAATATTATTGTAATACATTTTTTTACAGAGTAATACATCGTTTAACCTGAGGAACAGAAATGAACATATGCCCGTACATCAGTCAATTCAACTGAAGAAAGTAGGCAGTAATATTCACGAACGTCTCTCTCCTTGTATCGCCTAATCTCTGTTAGACTGAATACCAAAATGGTTTATTATGAATATTTGCCAATACACGAAGCAGCAGTTAACATGATCCAAATATGCTTATTACAGTAATAAGGCGTCAATGGCAGGAAATGAAAAGCTTCCTCTTATATATACAACTGGCTAAGGACTATTTTTTTTGCCACAATCACCATGAGTGTCATCCGAAACAAACCATTAACTTTCAGTTGATGAATTCCACTCTTGTTTGGTTCTGTGAGCATTAGCCACAGGCTGGAAAAACGAAAGCTAAAATAAATTCGGAGATGAAACCGTTGGGCTGAGGAACCTCATCCTTGTTGGTTGTGTGCATGCCCATCTCGTAGACCTTGGCCAGGGCCCAGGGACAGCTTCCTTGACGGCATTATGATTGGCCAGTACTCTGAATGTTTGGATTCTGTTTTTCATTAGGAACTTGGGATTGCTTCATTCAGTGTGAGTTACTGACTTATTGCAGCAAATCGTACATGGCTGCATTTCAATTACATAGATGAAGATTAGTTAAGAGACAATGCCTGAAGAAAACGGGCAACTAATAATATTCTCTTAACACTATGGCCAGCCATGATTAGACCTGAAAGTAATTAAAACAAAAGGAGGTTGTGAGATTGATGCCAATATATTATAGGAAAACAATAATTAAAAAGATGGAATGATTTCTGCGCACAACTCATTTCAGTTAAATCGCATGAGAAAAAAATGGTGGCCATCTCCTTTCTGTTGTTTCCAATTTGCCAAGTACATGTTTCTACTAAACTACATAGTAATTCTAAATAAACAGCCTACCATTTAGGTAGCATAGAAGAGATTGAAATAAATAATGTTAGAAAATTTCAGAGGGGAGACGAAAGCTAAATTAGTTTCGCAGATGAATCATAGGCAGCGCTGTCTTACATCAGCAAAGATGTGTTTTCATGGGCTTCCAAACAGTAACTTGTGGCACATATGAAGATCTACAAATGTGGATACTATGCATCCATTTTTTTGAGGTGCACAAACATATATATCTGTGTAGTACTGAGGCAATAAAAAATATTGACAAACCAAAACGACCTAAACCAGAAGCCACCAAAGAGGCGGTAAAACATTAAACAGATGTAGGAGTTGTCAGCTGTCACTACAAACTTCGCGTGTAAATGCATAGCTCCAACTCTAGAATTATGATAATTGGTGGCAATTGGTAATAATATCCTAATAAAGGAGAAAGCACAAATTTTCCATTACATTTATAGCAGAGGCTGCATGACATTATATATAAGCAAAATACATGAACCATAAGTTATCACTGACAGACCCAAAGCAAATATAATAAACACACCTAAAGACATGTGGCAGACCAAGGAGGGAAAATAAGGACAGTAGTTTAACTGAATAGGCTAATACCTGCCAATACTGAATCCATGAGGGTTAGTAATGACTAATGACCCTGGTGCCTGTGATGAGATAAGAAAATCATCTTTGGCCATGAATTAGTCATCTTTTCCTCATTAGGATTGCAGAATGCAGAGACATCTGTAGAGCCAGAAATGTGTTATAGATAGAGTCATCCATGGTAATGTAAGAAATGAGGAGCGCAACTTGGTGGACAAACAAATGGAACAATTTCACATAGACAACAACGGTAAATGTACAGTTTCTTCATTGGAAAGGAAGACCTGAAGTATATGTTATCCCTCACAGATCTAGAGCAAAGATAATAGACACCTAAAGACATGAGGCAAACCGAGACAATAAGGAGAATAGTTTACATGAATGGATTAATAGCTGCAAGCTTGGAAGCCGGCATATAAGAACAAATTACTAAATCCATGATGGTTACTAATGACCCTGCAAGCTGTGTTAGAAAAAAAATCATCTTTGGCCATGAATTAGTCCCGTCTTGTGCATCAGGTTTGCAGAATGCAGACACATAGTTGTAGTGAATATGATTTTATACCAGTATTCTTTCATGTGGCCCTGCCTTTTGCCTCCACGCACCGGAGAAGGGGATCACCAGGCTGCCATAAAGAAACCAAACACATTGAAGCTCTTCACTCAATGCCATCTCCCCGCCCTTGCTCCATCCGTCACCTCGCCTTTTCCGCTCCAGCAGCACGCCATGCCTTCTCGCGGAGAAAAAATGTAAACTTTTGTTAACACTCAGCATTTTAAGTCTTTCAAAAAATTAGATATCTGATAACAGTAACAGCAGAAATATCTTAGTAACAGTATAAACACCAGAAATAATTTCTGAAATGACATATAAATATCAACAATTGGCAAAACTATAGGCATAACAATAACATTTGGTCTGCGGAAACTATTGCTCGAGAAATAAATGCATATTTGAGTTAGCATGGTCACTTTAGGAAAACACAGTAGCCCTTTTTTTTTCTGTGTCCTCCTTTTCTTTTTTCACCAAGCAGAATTTTTTGTCAGTTGCATCAGTTGTCACATGTCCTGGTACCGGTAGATGAGAACCCAAACACCCTGGCATGTTTTTTTGTTTATTAATCATCCACAATTACAGAGGCAATCCAAAGATGCTCGCATTTTTTTTGTCAGTAACCAGTTCTGCTCTGGGGCAAAACGTGCACAGGATCATGAATGAGGCGCCAATGCTATGCTGCAGCAGAAGACAAAACTGAAGCCTGACAAAGAGTACTTAGTTTCAGTTCGCAGTTTAGTAAAATAATGAAATTTGGAGGCAGTTTAGTTTAGTTTAAGTAAACATTTGTCTGAAAGAGCGGATCTAGTAGGTAACCATGTCAGTGGTACGCTGGCAGCACATTTACTATAATGGATACTATAATGGATACTCTAAGGTCCTGTTTATCTGACTTATAATCTGTCTTATTCAGTTTGGACAGTATTTTTCTCTCACGAAAAATCAGCGAACAGTGTTTTTCACCCGGCTTATAATTTCAGCCGTTCCGGCTGAAAAAACTAAGCTGAATAAGATGGATTACAAGTCAGATGAACAGAACTTTAGTGTATCCATTATAGTAATCATTGTTTAGCACCAAAGTGAGAAGGAAACGGCAATGGCGGCAACACAAATCCCATGGAAACAACATGATCCGCTGCCTATAATGAACAAATAGAAGGCAAAAGAACCATGCTTTTTTCATCCAAAAAAAAAGAACCATGCTTTTCCAAGCAATGGAGGAGGCCAAGCGTATTTCATGAAGCACCACATGTACGCACCTGAGGAAGCACGGTAAGTAATAGCCTGTTGCTGGGATCTGCTGCCGCCAACGCCGTGGACCATCTCAGAATGTCCCCAGGCCCTGCCTGTACACCGCATCAGCATCTCCATTACTGCTCCCAAGGTCGCCCACTGCCGGTCGTGCTTTAGTGTGCTGATGCTGCCGACCGTGGAGTCCCTGCTCACAAGATGAAGAGATGGCATGAACTTCCCGGCAAGGGGGAAGCAGGGATAGAGGGGCAAGGCCTAGGGAAAAGGGTAGTAGAGGAGGCAAGCAGCGAGCATTCCGGGATTGCACCTCCTATTCATCCTGCCGCCGCCGCCGCCTCCATAGCCTCTACTGGTCCTCGTGGTGCTGCCCCTGCCGAGTCAACAACACGGGAAGGACGCATGACTGGATGTGGCGGGCGGAGCTACCTAGAACTGCAGAAGCCCCGACCCACATCCGTGGCTGCGCCTGACGATGAGGTCGCCCTCGGTGCCATCACCATGTTGCTGGGCCGGGCAAGCGGCACGCTAGAACGCGGTTGCCACGCTACCGGCGGCGAGGACGGCAACAACGGGGTTGGCACCAAGGAGGTGGAGGAGAGGGATCCCGGCGAGAGGGGTTGGAGGAAGCGAACAGCGTGATGGCATGGAGGAAGTGGACGCGATGGCACGGAGGAAGCAAAGGCGGCGGTGGCGATCTAGGAGGAAGGTAGTGCACGGGCGCAGGGTCGGAGTCTCCGAGGGAGGGATAACATGGTAGGAGCCCCGAGGTCACGGCACCTGGAGAAGCGAGCCTTCATTGCGTGCGACGACGGCTCCGATGCGGCGATGGCAAAACACGGACCGGGCAACTGCAAATGGGCCAGAGGAGAAGAGGGCCCATGCAATCAGCGAACAGCAAAGGGAGGGGCATACACGCACTCACTGTAGACGACAGCGTGGAGACGGGGGTTGTGGGCGACGGCCGGCCAACCGGTCACGGGAGTTGCAGACCGGCACGTAGACGCGTAACGCAGTAACGGCGGCCCGGGTGACGCCTGTGCAACCGGTCACACGCTCTAGCGTTGGAACACGTGGTAGGCGGGGGTTGGATGGACGGTACATGAATAGAAACGCAATCGCCGTGGGAGCGCGGATTCTATGAGCTATATGGAGTTTCATATGATTCATGCACCAAAAGCGGGTTAACGGATAGGGCCACGTCACCCGTAAACCCGCTAGCCGTCAGATCCCCGCAACATGCATTATCGACCGTTGGATCAAACCTCTCACCCGTTAAGCAGACCTGAGCAGTGGATCGGGCCTCCCGCCCATTAGAACATACCAGGGCAGTGGATCGGGCCTTTAGGCTCCCCGCCCATTAAAGCATAGTAGCGGATCGGGCCTCTGCCCGTGCCCGTTACACATAGATCTGGATGTGCCGGAACCATCGAGAAGTCGATGTCATCCCCTCGGCTTCGCCGGGTTCGCCGCCGGCCGTACCTTGTCGAAGTTGGAGAAGCAATGGCCCAACCCGCATTCACCTCATAGCGGCCGCTGGACGGAGCTCGCCGGTGGATGAGGAAGTCGGCGCCTCTTCCGCAACAGCACGACCTCCGCCTCCCCTTGTTCGAGCCCAAGCCCAGGCACGGCCGCGGCCCCCGCCACCAACTGAAGCCACGACGCCGAGGCTGCAACTCGTCAAGGACGAGCACGCGTCGAGGCCGCGGCACCGTGGCTGGAGTTCGACCATGGGGAGCACGCACCGTAGGGGCTGGAGCTCTCCTTCGACTGCGACGAGCATAGGCCGGGACCAGGCTGCAGAGGCTGGAACTCGCTCCAGTGGATGGGCTACGACCGCCGCCACACACACCATACCTGCACGCCGGCCTCACTTCAGCTTGACCAAAGGCCTCGCCCACAGAGCTGGGCAGGTGAAAAGGACGAAGAATTGCTGCTTTGTTGATTTTGGGGAAGAGAGAGCGAGAGAGAAACATCGTTGTGCGCAGTGCTAGCAAGAAAAGATGGACTATGGAGGAATTGGTTTGGAAGCTGAAGATGATAATGACAAGGGTAGTGTTGTCTGTTGTGTGCAGCAGTGCAGTGGATCGATAAAGCATGGAGTTTGGCTCAGCCTCCTGATGGAACATGGGCCCCACACACCGAGCCTTTCACTCGTTTGCCTCGCAAGGAGCAAGGCCAACAGCGGCACGGGCAGGGCGGCCTGCGAGGTGCGAGCAGCACGTAGCAACAGAGAGCGTGGGTACCTTTATTCATTAATTATGTTAAAAGAGTTAAGGCCGTGTTTAGATTCCTAAATCGGGGACTGCCGAATTACTGTTCAGCACCGTAGCGATTTTATTTTTATTTGATAAAAATTGTCCAAACATTGATTAATTATGCTTAAAATATTCGTCTCGCAAAGTACAACAAAACTGTGCAATTATTTTTTTGATTTCATCTACATTTAGTACTCCATATATGTACCGGTATTTTGATGTGACGGGTAATCTTATTTTTGCATAGTGGAATTTGGGAAACTAAATAAGGCCTAACATTCAGTAAAAGTTGGAGGAGACCTTTATTCATTAATTATGTTAAGAGTTAACATTCAGTAAAAGTTGGACGAGCTAACATGCACGGCCTAAAAAAACTCAACACAGCTCGAGTTATTTTATTCTAAGGTAGGACACAAGACTAATTTGAACGAGGTCTCCGTGAAAAATCTAATTGTTCAAAGTTCATAAGCTTTTAGCTAATTTTGGCATCAAATTTAAATTAGTAAATGCCAACCAAAATAATTTGGAAATAATTTGGTGTTCTATTTTACTAACATGCACAATTAAAACAGTTTCAAAATTGGATTTATTTCGTTGCAAACTAGGTCAATCAGTGATTGAGCCGAAGTGGCTGAAGTTTTTTTTTTACCAAGCATCAGATATTTCAAAGGTTTTAGCCACGTTTAAATGGCCCAGCCGGAAGTCACAAAAAATAATGAAGGGAGGAGACTGGAAGAGAAAAACTTAAATAAGCATGTAGCGCAATTTGAAGGTAAATCATGACTTATACTCCTCAATTGGGTTCTAAAGTATAGCTTCGTCACATGTAAATTTAGTATGCAAAAAATATATCCGCCAAATGTAATTTTCAAAATTCATATAATTGCGAAGAGTTAAATGTACTCGTTGTATTGATATGCCAATAAAACTTTATCTGGTTTGGTCAGCCATGGACAGTGGACAAGACCAATAAAACTGATGTTCCACTCTGCCTAAGTCCATTTATTCCACAAAAAAAAACTTACCCTAAGATGGCAGTACAAAACCCTATTCCACCTCCCTTTACTTAATTAATATGGAAAGTTTTATCATGCCCCTGCAAAGCCTAGAGCATATGTGTCACAGAACCTCCTAATTATGATGGCCCACAAGTACACGTCATTGCCATAATGACCTCTGACAGTCGTACTTATGTTCATCATAACTTAAAATGCCTGCTTTCCTCCGAACAGGATCCAATCACAGGAGTATTGCAATATTACAACAGTTTATTCAAAATATTCAACAGAGTAAAGTAGCGGAAGTCTTACAATAACTTAGGTTACAAACCAGTTTTTCAAATCTCAAACTTTAAGTAACATTATTACAAACCATTAGTAGGGAAGTATCGGTAGTAACTTTATTACATCAAACAAACGAGATGCCTTGCCCAAAGGCCACACAGTCTACTCGTCGTCGCTTTCTTCAACCACGACGGTCATGCAACAAGGCTCGAAGCAGACTTGTTCATGAACCGCACCTGCAACAAGGGGTTCAACAAACCCTGAGTACGAGAGTACTCAACAAGACTTACCCGACTAAGACAAAGACTCCAAGGGCATGTTAGCTTTAGGGAATCAAGGTACGGGTAAATCAGAATCAAGATTTTCTTTTGCAGAAAAGCTTACTAAAGTAAGTCCTTATCTTCAACATTTTACTTTTACCATTGATGGTTCATTAACCAAATCTAGGTGATCCTAATCTAGATCAAAGTAATTATCATCAAAACTTTTCGTATTCTTTCTTTCAATTCCAGTTCTTAACTATGATGTAAGTCAGGTGATCAAGTCTCCATAACCGAGGAGCAACGACGATTCGAACCGATTATACCCAGCTGGGGATCTCTAACATCACGACATATGTAGAACCGAATCTGCATATATCAACCCTCATTTAGATCTCCCAAAACCAGAACGTGTCCATCGCCACCCGAGAGTACAGTACTCCTCGAACCCGGCCCGATTCTAGCCCCGAGGGTACACGCCACTCTCGCCATCTCTCCACTCCCAGTGCGAGGTTAGACGTTCTCGTAATGGAATCACCAACATTTTGGGCTTACCCAAGGCATGAGGCTAGTTGCAAAGTCTTGAACACAACAGGCTTACAACGAACGGACCTTAACCGACAAGGCGGAAACACTACATTGAGACTCATTTCCCAATGCATGTTAGCAGTGGCCAAACCACCCGCCCGATCTTACAAGTTTATTCTCATATTTCAATATTCATTAAGTATGCCGTCATGGCCGAGTAAACATTCATTTAAAAAGCTTAACTCATAAGCATAGCGAAGCATACTACGCATTTTCCGTAAAACAGGTATCAAGGTTAATATCGCAATAATCAAGGATGATAATGCAGCAATTAGGTTATCACTCAACTCCTAATTACTTAATGCAATAAACCATAATATAAATAATAAAACGTTTGTAAAATTCAAGGTAGGGTTTAAATGCACCGGGGCTTGCCTTGCTCTGACACGACGACTGACTCAGACTCGGAGACTCCAACGTCTGGTCCGGAACCCACCGACGATCGCTCTTCTCCGGAGACCTGCTCGACGACTTCGGCTTCCTCGAAAGCGGTGACTACACGAATACATAACATGCTTTAACATGATGCTCGATGATAAACATGATGCTCGATGATAACATGCCACGGTTTACGATTTGAGTACAACTTCCCTTCACGGTACAATCGAAAACAGAAAACCTACTAACTAGTAGCGACGATTTCCCGCGATACCAGCTTTTAACCTAACAAGTTACTAACGAGCTCAATCATGAAATTAAGGTGCCAGAGATCACAAAAGGGTAGTGACCTAAGGACATCACTCAATCAAAAGGCACACAACACTTAAAGTTCTCAAATTAACATTTATTTTCTATTTAAATAATTAGGGCATAATTAGAAGTTGACCAAACTTTATCTAAACAAGCTTAAACTTTTTCTATGGGTCAAGAATGATTTATAACAGTGTCATAATAAATTTCATAATTTTTGGATAAATAAATTAATTATTAAAATTCCTAGAAGTTGCATTTAATCTTTAATGAAACCAATTAATTCTACTGCACAAAGTATTCAAATTCATGATTTAACATTTTTCCTAGATAGTTTATACATTGAGAAGCTTACACAAAAATTTTCATGAATTTTGGAACTCTACACAATTTTTAATGAAATGAACAAATAATAACACTATTCATTTATTTGAAAAAGAAAAACAAAAACGAAATCGGGCCGATTCCTCTTTTTCCCGCGGTCCGGCCCAGCCAGACGGCCCACGCACGCGCCCGCGCACTCGGCCCAGCAAGCGGCCCAGCCCAGCGCTGGCCTGCCTCGCGCCCGCGCGCGTCGGCCTCCCTCTCTCTCGCTGACATCGGGACCCCACCTGTCATCCCTCACCTCCGTCTCCCTCTCGCTCTCCCGCGCGCTCGCTCGCTTCTCCGCGGTGGCCGGCCGGTGACCGGCGCTTCGGTCGACCATTAAACCTTACCAGCATCATCTACATCTCCACGCGATTCCATTTTGCTCGGCAGCGCCACGGTTCAGGCCCTAGTGACCCGCGAGCGACAGCGATGGCGGCACGGTGGCGACGGGAACAGCACGCCGGCGACTACAAAGCGGTAGAGACTAAATTGAAGGGTCAGGAAGCATCAGTGGCTCACCGCGGTTGCAGTGAAGCTCTCGGTGGCGACGGGGAGCGGCTGGAGTGGCCTGGCCACGGGAAGGCGAGGTTGGCGGCCAGTCGCCGGAGGCGAGCACGGGAACAGGCGGTGCGGGAGCTCGGGTGCGAAAACGGTGAACGCAAGCGGTCCACAAGATGCGCGAGGCTGAGGCGGAGCTAGTGGTGCGGTTGGCGTGGCCTGATATGGCTTGATGGTGGCAGCGGCGAGCGGCGGAGCTGCGGTGGCGGCGGTGGCGAAAACGTTGATCGTCACTGTGAACTTCGGTATATATAGAAGGAGATCACGTCTACAGAGCAGCACTGCTGAGCCGTCGCGCTGGCGATCCTGGCGCGCGCGAGAAGGCCGTGGAAGCGGCCACGGCGGCGATCGGCCGGCGCCCATACCGGCCGGTGGCCGTCGGTCATTGGCTCGGCACCGTAGCTCCCCCCCAAACTCTGAAATTCAAACTGCCTTTTCAAATTACTTTCAAATTTGCATAACAACTTGAAAATCTTCCAATGTATGAAATCTTCAGATTTTCAAGCTCTACAAGTTTGATATTGAACACTTTTTCAAATTCTCACTGGATTTTGAAATTTGAGTTTAAATTCAAAAAGGGACACATTTTTCAGATTTGGTAAATTAGAAATTACTTTTGATTTTATATTGAAACTTCAAAATCTCCAAACATAAAAGTTGTACATCTTGACCAGACCAACAACTTTGCTGTTCAAAACTTTTTCAAAATCAGCCTCCATTTTGAAATCTTAGTTTGGGGACAAAAATAAATTAAATCTAAAATTTGTTTATTTTCAAAATTACTCCACATTTTACACTAAAACTTTGAAAACTCAAAACACCAAAGTTGTAGCCCTTGAAAAGTTCTACAAACTTGGTTTTGAACTTTTTCCCAAATTTTGCTTAGATTTTGAATTATTTCAAAAGGGGTAAAATCAGGGTTTTGAAATTTAGGGTTTTCGGAGGGATTTCAAATTGGAATTTGTTTCTACTTTGATTTGTGATTACTTAGTGATCAAAACCTCACCCAAGGGCATCATTTGGACCAACATGACATGGTTGACCAAATGTCACTCTTGGTTGACCAATTACTTTTGAAATTGTTTTACATTTCTCCCCAGATTTTGAATTCGAACTCGAATCGGAAAACTCGCGACAAGTTTTGGGACTCCAATTCAAACTCAAATTTGGAGCTTCATTTTAGATGTTGTACTTGAGCTCATACCCTACACTTGACACTAGTGTGCAACACAGTCGCGCACTTCAAATTACGCAGGGCATGGACTAAGTATTTGCGGTGGCATTCGAAATTAGGGTTTTCGGTTTCGGAGCACACCACAGAGAAACACACTCAACCTAGATAAGTAAACTTGTTTTAGTTGATGCATAACAATGTTAACCTAATAGAGATGTTTTGCAATGCATTATGATGACATGGCAGATTAATTAGCACTATAACACCCGGGGTGTTACAGCCCTTCCCCCTTAAAGAAATCTCGTCCCGAGATTTAAAGCCTTGAGTTAAGTAATGGAAAAAGGAAACGTGTCAAGCAAACACGTCCAAGACTTGTCTACAAACCAGGTAGGGGTTTTCTGCATTACAAAGATTTTAAAAGGATAGGTTACAGTTTAAAGAAGAAATTGCAACCTAGATAGAAGCAAAGAACTCCGGGAAATTATCCAACAGATACTCTTCCGATTCCCAAGTAGCTTCCTCTTCTGAATGTTGATTCCATTGTATCCTGTACCATTTAGTTGTTCTACTTCGAGTAACATGATCTTTTTGATCCAAAACTCTGACAGGATGTTCAGAATATGTCAAATCCGGTTCAAGTTCAACTCCCTCAACATCAACCACTCGATCATGTACTTGCAGACACTTCTTCATTTGTGATACATGAAATACATTGTGCACGGCTGACAGTTGTTCAGGCAACTTTAACTTGTATGCCACCTTTCCACATTGTTGAATGATTTGAAAAGGACCAATATAACGTGGTGCGAGTTTGCCTTTGACTCCAAATCTGCTAACTCCTTTCATGGGTGATACTTTTAGATAAACATAATCCCCTACTTGGAATACCAACGGTCTACGCCTTTTATCAGCATAACTCTTTTGTCTGGACTGAGCAACTTTCAAATTATTCTGGATCTGTCTAACTTTTTCTTCTGTTTGTTTCACAAGATCAACACCGAAAAACCATCTTTCTCCTGGTTCTGACCAATTCAATGGAGTTCTGCACCTGCGGCCATACAACGCTTCAAACGGTGCCATTTTTATACTCTCTTGATAACTATTATTATAGGAGAATTCTGCTAAAGGTAACCACTCGTCCCAAGTGTCTGAATAATTAAGTGCACATGACCTTAGCATGTCTTCTAGAATTTGGTTGACCCTTTCAGTCTGACCACTTGTCTATGGATGATAAGCGGTACTGTGCAAAAGTTTTGTACCCAAGGACTCATGTAGGTGTCTCCAAAATTTATTGACAAACTGCGTACCTCTATCTGATACAATGGTCTTTGGTACCCCATGAAAACTCAGGATTCGGGCAATATATATTCTTGCATAAGTGATAGCAGAATAATCTACTTTAACTGGAATAAAATGAGATGACTTTGTCAGTTGGTCCACAATGACCCATATTGAATCAAATCCTCTTGAGGTCTTGGGTAACCCAGTAATAAAATCCATACTGATATCTTCCCATTTCCAGGATGGAATGGGCAAGGGTTGTAACATTCCTGCCGACTTCAAGTGTACTGCCTTCACTTTACAACAAGTGTCACATCTAGCAACATACTTGGCGATCTCAATTTTCATTTTGGTCCACCAGAATCTCTGTTTCAAATCTTGATACATCTTATTACTCCCGGGATGGATAGAAAACCTTGTACTATGTGCTTCATCAAGAATGAGCCGACGTAACTCTGGAACTTTTGGGACCACTAGCCGGTTCTTAAACCATAGCACATCTGCATCATCAATGCTGAAATCTGTCTGTTGACCAGTTCTAACTTTTTCTTTGAGGTGAGTTATTCCGGAATTTGTTCTCTGAGCAGATACAATCTGATCTTTAATTGTTGATTCTACTGTAACATTAGTCAACTGACCTTGTTGAACTATTTCAATATTCAACTTTTCCAATTCGTAACACAAACTGTAATCCATTGGCTTCACAGTCATACAATTGCAATGATTCTTTCTACTGAGTGCATCAACAACAACATTTGCTTTTCCAGGGTGATAGTGTACTTCCAATCATAATCCTTTATCAATTCAAGCCACCTCCTTTGCCTCATATTCAATTCTGACTGAGTAAAGATATACTTTAAGCTCTTGTGATCTGTATACATGTGGCAAGTATTGCCTAGCAAGTAATGACGCCAGATTTTTAATGCATGAACCACAGCTGCTAGTTCAAGATCATGTGTCGGATAATGTTCTTCATGGCGCTTCAACTGTCTCGAGGCATAAGCAATGACTCTGCCTTCTTGCATCCATACACAACCAAGGCCAATACCCGAGGCATCACAATAAACATCAAATGGCTTCTCTATATCTGGCTGTGCCAAAACTGGAGCAGTTGTCAATGACTTCTTCAGAATTCTAAAAGCTTTCTCACATTCTGGAGACCATATGAACTTAGTTTGATTCTTCAACAACTCTGTGATTGGCTTGGCTACCTTTGAAAAGTCAGGTATGAATCGACGGTAATAACCCGCCATTCCTAGAAAACTTCGAACTTCATGAACTGAGATTGGTGGTTTCCAATTCAGAATATCTTCCACCTTACTAGGATCTACTGCTACTCCTTCGGCTGACAACACATGGCCTAAGAATTGCACTTCTCTTAACCAAAACTCGCATTTACTGAACTTGGCATACAGTTGATGATCTCTTAGACGATTCAGAACAACTCTGAGGTGCTCAACATGCTCTTCTTTACTTTTGGAGTATACCAGAATATCATCAATAAAAACAACCACAAACTTGTCAAGTTCCGGCATGAAAACTGAGTTCATCAGATACATGAAATGTGCCGGTGCATTGGTGAGACCAAAAGACATAACTAGGTATTCATACAGTCCATATCTGGTGGTGAATGCAGTCTTTGGGATATCTTCAGGTCGAATCTTGATTTGATGGTACTCTGATCGAAGATCGATCTTTGAAAATACCTTTGCCCCCGCAAGCTGATCAAAGAGTAGATCAATGTGTGGCAACGGATATTTGTTCTTAATGGTTACTTCATTTAGCGGTCGATAATCAACACACATCCTTAAAGTCTGATCTTTCTTTTTGACAAACAGAGCTGGACATCCCCATGGTGAGGAACTGGGTCTGATAAAACCTTTGTCACGTAACTCTTGCAATTGATCCTTGAGTTCTGCCAATTCATTGGGTGGCATTCTGTAAGCTCTCTGGGATATTGGGGCAGTACCCAGTTTTAACTCAATCACAAACTCTACATCTCTGTCTGGTGGCAGACCTGGTAAATCGTCTGGAAACACATCTGGAAATTCATAGACTACCGGTATATCACAAACCTCCTGTACTGAAGTTGCACATATCCTTTCAACTGTTCTCTTTGGGATAGGAAGTTGGATAAGAAGATGAGATTTATTATCTGGCAGGTTCAACCTTATAGTTCTGTGTAGTGCATCTATAAGGGCTCCTCTTTGGTACATCCAATTCATACCCAGGATTACATCTATATCCTGTTTCTGTAATATTATCATTGAGGTAGGAAATATATGCCCACCTAACTCTATAGGTACGTCACGTACCATCTCCTTAGTACACAGTCGTCCCCCGGGCGACTGGATAAAGAAATTTTCTTGCGTTCCCATAATTGGAATGTCATGCTTAACAACAAAGGTGCGATTTATGAATGTATGCGATGCACCTGAATCAAATAACAGTACTGCTGGATGATTAGCAACAGGGAACATACCCATCATAACAGGTTCTCCCTCTGGGATTGCACTTGCTTGAGTGTAGAACACACGTCCAGTCTCCTTCTCACCCTTACCCTTCCGAACATTCAGATTATTGTTCTTGCTCTGAGGTTGTTGCTGTTGTGGTACGGGAGCTCTGGGATAGTTGGGATTGTACTACCTTGGATACGGGCAGTCCTTGGAAAAGTGGCCTGGCTTTCCACAATTGTAGCAGGGAAAGTTATGGGTTACTGGAGTCTGGTTTCGAATACCAGGGGCATTCGGCTGCTATGGATACTGCGGGGTTGCGGCAGGACGGAAAAACGTCTGCGGCTGAGCTGGGTATTGCGGTGGACGATAAGTTGGGCGGAAATGGTTCTGAGGGTGGTAAACAAACTTCTGGCGCTTCTTAATGCCGCCAGACGGGCTTGAAAACACTGGCTTCTTCTTCTTCGACTCTTTGTGCAGTCGAGACTTCTCTTCTGACGCAATAGCCACATTGACTATCTCATGGTAAGTAGCATTATAACAGGTGACTAATGCTTCCTGGATTCTGGTACTCAAACCCCTCATGAAACAGCTTTTCTTCTTCGCATCGGTGTTCACATATTCTGCTGCATACTGGGACAGATGATTGAATTTGCCCACATATTGCAGAACTGTCTGGTTCCCTTGCTTTAGCGAGAGAAACTCTTCTAGCTTCATGGCCATGACACCATCTGGGATATAATGTGCTCTGAAGGCTTCACGAAATTCCTGCCAAGTGACACGGTGGCCAGCAGGCCGTGCAGCGACCAGATTCGCCCACCACGCCCCTGCGGCACCTCTAAGCTGCTGCGCTGCAAACACGGGCTTCTGGTGCTCCGTGCACTATAACAATTCAAACTTCTGCTCCATGGTATGGAGCCAGTCATCTGCCTCTAGCGGCTCATCTGCCTTTGAGAACACTGGTGGACGGGTATCGGTGAAATCCACATAAGTGGTTTCCCCTCCATTGTTACGGCCTCGACGACCCTGATTCCCATTCTGATTCTGATTCTGATTCTAAGCCAACAGGGTAGTGGCATTAACCAGTGCGGCAATAGCTTCTGCCAAGGTGGGTGGAAACGGTGGGGGATTCGGAGCATTGTCCCCTTCCTAGGAAGTTCTAGTACCATCCATCTGTTGTACACAAACCATATTTATTTACATCGCTTTATTGAATTAAAAAGCAGTTAGTACAGTACTTGTATACACGTACAAACTTATCTTACATTATTTCATTACAAACTTGCTCTCAAGCAAGAAACTACCCACTAAGGTTCTTATAAAGCAGGAAAGACTACTATATTGCACAACCATCCATGTCGACCCTTCACTCCTCATCATCATCGCTGATTACGATCACTCCATCCTCAACCTCTGGAGCACTTGCACCAGTGACATGACTTGCATCATCCCCACTTTCCATCATGGGTTCATCTTCATTGTTCTCTCCACCAGGAACAATCACGGCACCAACATCATCTTCCACTGCCTGGGGCTGATGATTGGGATTCATCAGATCATTTAGCCTATGGACTTCCTCATGCAGAACAGTATTGTACTGCTCCAGGTGTGTCACATAAAGCTTCAATTCACGAACACGAGCCCTGGCCTCTGTCTCCTTTTCCAAAGACTCGTTCTGGAACTGTTTCCAAAAACGCATGTTGCGCTTCAGTCGCTCCACTTCTGATGTAAGCCTTGCAACCTCTGATTCCGAATCCGGGTTCGGATTACGGCTACTGCTTGCTCCATCACCTCTGGCAGCCAACTGATGACGCGGCACTCCTTGCGGACCCGTTTTCTTGCGAGGAGTCGTCTTCACACGTGCCATCCTAAAGCAAGATAGAATTAGGACGATGAGAACAGATAGGGGGATCTGAAGGTTAGCATGAATAGGATTGAACCTTACTTAACCCAAACCACTTTAAAAGGGAAGGTAACTTAAACAGGTTAATTAAACATGATGCATGCATCGTACTTACGATCTAACCGAAAGATTTAGTAACACATGCAATCTTTATAACATAGGGCACTATACATGATACTTCACTACGAAGCTTTCAAATATGAGCTAAGGAAACTATAGAATAGATTAAGATAAGCAAAAGTAATTTGGACCAAAATATCAGTATTAAGTTTGTTTGACCCAAAACATTTTGAAGTTTTGCAAAGTAATACTACAATAACTCGAGTGATTATGCTCTGGTACCAGCTGTCACAGAACCTCCTAATTATGATGGCCCACAAGTACACGTCATTGCCATAATGACCTCTGACAGTCGTACTTATGTTCATCATAACTTAAAAGGCCTGCTTTCCTCCGAACAGGATCCAATCACAGGAGTATTGCAATATTACAATAGTTTATTCAAAATATTCAACAGAGTAAAGTAGCGGAAGTCTTACAATAACTTAGGTTACAAACCAGTTTTTCAAATCTCAAACTTTAAGTAACATTATTACAAACCATTAGTAGGGAAGTATCGGTAGTAACTTTATTACATCAAACAAACGAGATGCCTTGCCCAAAGGCCACACAGTCTACTCGTCGTCGCTTTCTTCAACCACGACGGTCATGCAACAAGGCTCGAAGCAGACTTGTTCATAAACTGCACCTGCAACAAGGGGTTCAACAAACCCTGAGTACGAGAGTACTCAACAAGACTTACCCGACTAAGACAAAGACTCTAAGGGCATGCTAGCTTTAGGGAATCAAGGTACGGGTAAATCAGAATCAAGATTTTCTTTTGCAGAAAAGCTTACTAAAGTAAGTCCTTATCTTCAACATTTTACTTTTACCATTGATGGTTCATTAACCAAATCTAGGTGATCCTAATCTAGATCAAAGTAATTATCATCAAAACCTTTCTCATTCTTTCTTTCAATTCCAGTTCTTAACTACGATGTAAGTCAGGTGATCAAGTCTCCATAACCGAGGAGCAACGACGATTCGAACCGATTATACCCAGCTGGGGATCTCTAACATCACGACATATGTAGAACCGAATCTGCATATATCAACCCTCATTTAGATCTCCCAAAACCAGAACGTGTTCATCGCCACCCGAGAGTACAGTACTCCTCGAACCCGGCCCGATTCTAGCCCCGAGGGTACACGCCACTCTCGCCATCTCTCCACTCCCAGTGCGAGGTTAGACGTTCTCGTAATGGAATCACCAACATTTTGGGCTTACCCAAGGCATGAGGCTAGTTGCAAAGTCTTGAACACAACAGGCTTACAACGAATGGACCTTAACCGACAAGGCGAAAACACTACATTGAGACTCATTTCCCAATGCATGTTAGCAGTGGCCAAACCACCCGCCCGATCTTACAAGTTTATTCTCATATTTCAATATTCATTAAGTATGCCGTCATGGCCGAGTAAACATTCATTTAAAAAGCTTAACTCATAAGCATAGCGAAGCATACTACGCATTTTCCGTAAAACAGGTATCAAGGTTAATATCGCAATAATCAAGGATGATAATGCAGCAATTAGGTTATCACTCAACTCCTAATTACTTAATGCAATAAACCATAATATAAATAATAAAACGTTTGTAAAATTCAAGGTAGGGTTTAAATGCACCGGGGCTTGCCTTGCTCTGACACGACGACTGACTCAGACTCGGAGACTCCAACGTCTGGTCCGGAACCCACCGACGATCGCTCTTCTCCGGAGACCTGCTCGACGACTTCGGCTTCCTCGAAAGCGGTGACTACACGAATACATAACATGCTTTAACATGATGCTCGATGATAAACATGATGCTCGATGATAACATGCCACGGTTTACGATTTGAGTACAACTTCCCTTCACGGTACAATCGAAAACAGAAAACCTACTAACTAGTAGCGACGATTTCCCGCGATACCAGCTTTTAACCTAACAAGTTACTAACGAGCTCAATCATGAAATTAAGGTGCCAGAGATCACAAAAGGGTAGTGACCTAAGGACATCACTCAATCAAAAGGCACACAACACTTAAAGTTCTCAAATTAACATTTATTTTCTATTTAAATAATTAGGGCATAATTAGAAGTTGACCAAACTTTATCTAAACAAGCTTAAACTTTTTCTATGGGTCAAGAATGATTTATAACAGTGTCATAATAAATTTCATAATTTTTGGATAAATAAATTAATTATTAAAATTCCTGGAAGTTGCATTTAATCTTTAATGAAACCAATTAATTCTACTGCACAAAGTATTCAAATTCATGATTTAACATTTTTCCTAGATAGTTTATACATTGAGAAGCTTACACAAAAATTTTCATGAATTTTGGAACTCTACACAATTTTTAATGAAATGAACAAATAATAACACTATTCATTTATTTGAAAAAGAAAAACAAAAACGAAATCGGGCCGATTCCTCTTTTTCCCGCGGTCCGGCCCAGCCAGACGGCCCACGCACGCGCCCGCGCGCGCACGCGCACTCGGCCCAGCAAGCGGCCCAGCCCAGCGCTGGCCTGCCTCGCGCCCGCGCGCGTCGGCCTCCCTCTCTCTCGCTGACATCGGGACCCCACCTGTCATCCCTCACCTCCGTCTCCCTCTCGCTCTCCCGCGCGCTCGCTCGCTTCTCCGCGGTGGCCGGCCGGTGACCAGCGCTTCGGTCGACCATTAAACCTTACCAGCATCATCTACATCTCCACGCGATTCCATTTTGCTCGGTAGCGCCACGGTTCAGGCCCTAGTGACCCGCGAGCGACAGCGATGGCGGCACGGTGGCGACGGGAACAGCACGCCGGCGACTACAAAGCGGTAGAGACTAAATTGAAGGGTCGGGAAGCATCAGTGGCTCACCACGGTTGCAGTGAAACTCTCGGTGGCGACGGGGAGCGGCTGGAGTGGCCTGGCCACGGGAAGGCGAGGTTGGCGGCCAGTCGCCGGAGGCGAGCACGGGAATAGGCGGTGCGGGAGCTCGGGTGCGAAAACGGTGAACGCAAGCGGTCCACAAGATGCGCGAGGCCGAGGCGGAGCTAGTGGTGCGGTTGGCGTGGCCTGATACGGCTTGAATGTGGCAGCGGCGAGCGGCGGAGCTGCGGTGGCGGCGGTGGCGAAAACGTTGATCGTCACTGTGAACTTCGGTATATATAGAAGGAGATCACGTCTACAGAGCAGCACTGCTGAGCCATCGCGCTGGCGATCCTGGCGCGCGCGAGAAGGCCGTGGAAGCGGCCACGGCGGCGATCGGCCGGCGCCCATACCGGCCGGTGGCCGTCGGTCATTGGCTCGGCACTGTAGCTCCCCCCAAACTCTAAAATTCAAACTGCCTTTTCAAATTACTTTCGAATTTGCATAACAACTTTAAAATCTTCCAATGTATGAAATCTTCAGATTTTCAAGCTCTACAAGTTTGATATTGAACACTTTTTCAAATTCTCACCGGATTTTGAAATTTGAGTTTAAATTCAAAAAGGGACACATTTTTCAGATTTGGTAAATTAGAAATTACTTTTGATTTTATATTGAAACTTCAAAATCTCCAAACATCAAAGTTGTACATCTTGACCAGACCAACAACTTTGCTGTTCAAAACTTTTTCAAAATCAGCCTCCATTTTGAAATCTTAGTTTGGGGACAAAAATGAATTAAATCTGAAATTTGTTTATTTTCAAAATTACTCCACATTTTACACTAAAACTTTGAAAACTCAAAACACCAAAGTTGTAGCCCTTGAAAAGTTCTACAAACTTGGTTTTGAACTTTTTCCCAAATTTTGCTTAGATTTTGAATTATTTCAAAAGGGGTAAAATCAGGGTTTTGAAATTTAGGGTTTTCAGATGGATTTCAAATTGGAATTTGTTTCTACTTTGATTTGTGATTACTTAGTGATCAAAACCTCACCCAAGGGCATCATTTGGACCAACATGACATGGTTGACCAAATGTCACTCTTGGTTGACCAATTACTTTTGAAATTGTTTTACATTTCTCCCCAGATTTTGAATTCGAACTCGAATCGGAAAACTCGCGACAAGTTTTGGGACTCCAATTCAAACTCAAATTTGGAGCTTCATTTTAGATGTTGTACTTGAGCTCATACCCTACACTTGACACTAGTGTGCAACACAGTCGCACACTTCAAATTACGCAGAGCATGGACTAAGTATTTGCGGTGGCATTCGAAATTAGGGTTTTCGGTTTCGGAGCACACCACAGAGAAACACACTCAACCTAGATAAGTAAACTTGTTTTAGTTGATGCATAACAATGTTAACCTAATAGAGATGCTTTGCAATGCATTATGATGACATGGCAGATTAATTAGCACTATAACACCCGGGGTGTTACAATATGATAGTCCCATATTTATATTAGATCATTGATCAAGTAAGAAAATTGATGTTTTCACATGATTTTATTTGTACACAAAACAAGGACCATCAATAAAACAACGGGCACGTCCAGGTCCACTGGCCATACGCGGCAACGCCGCGATCTTTTCTAGTGACTGTGATTAGCCATTTAAAGGAACACAATTTTTTCAATATTTTTATCTGAAAAAAATAATCTGTTACTATTAGTCTATTATTGAATATACGAGACTTTGTTATTATAAACATACAATATTAGCGTGTAAAGTATAATTAAGTTACTAAGTGTAGTTAACTTTTTATTAAGTTATTTTTAGTTAATCGAAAAATAATATATTAATCTAAATCATCTATTTTATTAGTCTAAGCTATATAAGTATATGCTAATCTCACATCATAGATATTTTAATACACATCCATGTTATGCATATCCTCTCACAATATTCGTAGGAACACACCTCTAACCAAACAGTATTTTTTAGACTTGCCTGGCTAGTCAAATATCACTTACTTTTCTGGCAACTTCCAGGCAACATTTTCATTTTCTTCCAGGCAACTTCTACGTGCTTCCATCCGAACAGGCCCGTCTTGCAACAGGGCCGCGACAATTGCCGAAAGCGTTTTTAAAAAGGTCATATGTAGTAGTACATTATAAAAACCAGAGTACATATATTAGGGGAATGAAATCTTACAGGAAAAAGTATCCACAACACTAGGCATAAAATTTTAAAACTCCTAAAAACTACACAGAGAAGAGCTTAATAAGACATTTAAGTAGGGTCTACGAATTTCGAATTTGTTTATCTGATAAATTAAAATAAAGTGCGAGAAGGTCTCTGCAATGCTCCATTTGAAACATGGTAAACAATATCACCGGACAATGGTGACGAAAACCACTCTGGCATCCTTTGAGCACAACAGCGTTGGAAGTGAAGTGTTGAATCGAAGATTTGTTGCAAGATTTACCAGACTCAGGCATAATTTGAGAGAAATTTTGTACCATAGGCAGTTCCTTATGTCAAAAATGCTTGTGGTGTATTACCGTGTTGTAGGCAGTGATTTAGGGCTTGTTTGGATTAGCTAAAACTAATAAAATATTTTGGATTAGCTAAAACTAATAAAAATCTATAGCTAATAAAAAAGTAAAAGCTGGTTAATAAAAAGCTAGGGTTATTTGGATCACTCAACTTATAGACAGGTGGATTGTTGATATATATTGATGTAAATGTCTCTGTTTGCTGCTACAAACTAGGTTGGAGCCACCTAATGGATTATTGTTAGTTGGGTTATTGTCCTTTTATTAGTTATTCAATAAGCTTATTACCTCTGTTTGGATGAGCTATAACTTTTATTAGCAATCTTTTATTAGTTTTAGTTGATCCAAATAGGCCCTTAGAAAAAGCATGCGCAATTGTAGAGGTACCACATTAAGAAAGCACATGTGAAAAACTATTTACACAAGTAATTGATGTAATAAGCACCTATAAATACTACTCCCTCTATTCCAAATTATAAGACGTTTTGAATTTTCAGATATATTGTTTTATTACGTATCAGACATATTTGTATATCTAAATGCATAACAAAAGCTACATATCTAGAAAAGCCTAGACATCTTATAATTTGGAATTGAGGGAGTAGAACAATACCCCACATATTGCTGCGAGACTTTCTTAAGAAATAAAAGTGTTTCATATATGAGTTGGACATACATGTGTTCTTTCATCAGTTCTGATAAAAGGCAAGGTAATAGAAAAAACCAATACATGCAACTAATAGAATATTAGATCAAATTATAAGATGATGGAAAAGCATAAACAAATAGCTTGTTTGGATGCCTTGTATTTTTGATAGATTTAAAATAATAATTATAGATAGTGGAGGATGATGTGGATGGTTTACATGTTACTAAAACTGCATAGCAGTCCACATGAACGTACCAAACATTTATGTAACCTACGTTATAATGATTTTATTTTGAAGAGAACTATTTCTCCTAATTATTACCATTGCTTTGTAACCGTCACTAAGAACCTTAGTACAATGCAAAACTTTGAAATTAGAGTGTTCCAAATTAAAATTCAACGCCATTGACATCCAAACTCCCTAGATACAGTCGTAGAGCTAGATCAAGAAGTTAAACGGTGTGCTGAGGGCCTATTTGGTAGAGATTTTGGCACAGCTTCGTAAAGCTGTTTTGCCACTTTTCTACCAAACGGTTCACAAGGAACCAACTTCAGCTTACAATCTCCGGAAGATGCGCTCTCACGTGCAAAAACCAAAAAGTAGATGGTGAAGCTGAAGAAAGTAGGTTCATCCGACTTCTTACACGGGTGGGTCCTAGCATTGCCATGGGCGAAGTTGCCCTCTAGGCCAACGCGGGGGGTGGACACAGGCGCTAGAGCAGAGCCCGGCGTAGTGGCGGACGCTAGCTGGTGCAGAAGTGAAGCCGCCGTGGTGGCAGAGCCCGGCATGGGAGTGGCGGTTGGCGCAGGAGCGGAGGCCGGCGTGGTGGCGGATTCCTGCGTGGGAGTGGAAGCCGGCGCGGAAGCGGGTCACCAAGTACGAGAGCGGCGGGGACAAGGGCACGGGTCGCCGAGACAGGAGCAAAGGCCAGCATTGGGGACAAAGACCGAGGCTGGGGCGAGTCGCCGGTACGGAGGAGGATGCGGTATGGTGCACGCGTGCGGTGGGGACCACGTGAGCAGATAAGGGAAGGTAAAAGAGAAGGGAAAAGGAGAAAAATAAAAGGAAAATTAAAAAGGCAGGGTATCATGGACACTTCAGTATTTTGGTACTAAAAGAAGCTATTTTACGAAATGACAACAGTTCAAGTCAAAACTAAGAAAAGCTACTTCACCCGTGAAACTGAGCTACTACTAAAGTAGAATACCAGCAGACAGCATTCTGGTTTCTGCAGCTATCCACTATCCTTTGTAGTACTCCGCACGTACGTTCTGCCTGCAACCGCCGCCACGGGCAGTGAGTGGCATGGCACGCGATGCAACGCCGCACCGTCACGGCGCTGTGCTGTAGTAGTCGCTTTGCTGCACCGTATGACTCGGCCTGCCGTATAGACAAAAGAGAACACAAGCTACACTGCAACTCTGGAGAGCGATTTCCTTGTAGTCTCGTAGTACGCCGTACGTAATAACAAGGCGACCGACCGGGGCACGCAACCTCGCTGGGCGCAAGCTGCATCCGAGGGTGTTGCTGAACTGCTGGACGCTGGTAGCCTGGGCCCTGAGTTGTCACCTTATTTGAATTGATTGATACGCAGAAAGAACCTTGTTGTCTTTAGAAATCAAATTCCGAGTTGAAAGTTAGCAAACTACAATATTTCCTACTATTAGGCCCTATCCTTGCAACTGAAATCCATTTTAATAATCATAATTTAGACACAGATGAATTAAGATAATATAGTTGTATGTTGAGTATATTTGTATATTGTTGTTGGTCATATGAAAGATACTTATGTGCTGAATTTCTACTACTTATGTGCTGAATTTCTGCTGTATAGGAACGAGCCAAAGAGTGCTATAATTTACATAGTAAAAACATAACATGGTGATCTATAGAATCCATTTGTATCTCCTACCCTATGGATATAAGATAAGTTTATGTCTGAACATTAAAAAGTCATTGAATATTAAATTCCAAGCCGAGTGATTTGGTATTATTGTGTTGATGCAAAAGTGAATCTGCAAACACAAAGGGCTAATACCCGAAATCAATATCCAAGGCGTGCCAGTCGATTTGACCTGTTAATCGACAAGGATGAAGATACGAGCACTTTGGTCCTGACAACAGCGATACGCCCGGAAGTCACGGCCAAGAGGTACTCACACGGAACTCGAGGATCGACAAAGATTGCACTTAGAGCAATGCAACTCGCCGAATCGATGAGAACTCGTAAAAAAGGAAAAATATGCAAATTGACGAAGTCGTCGAAAAGTAGATGTAAATAAGAGTAAAAGCTGTTTTTTGATGTATTGATTGTTATCTATTACATTGCCCTTCACCCTATATTTATACCCTGATCTATAGAAACATAATCGAATACGACTAGGACACTAAACTCAAGTTTAAGAAAAAGAACATGACTTTTACACAACTCAGACTCTACTAATCGTAAACAAGGAAATCAACTCCTATTTTATTCCATAATCCGCCTTAATCACGATGGTATCCTCATCGGCTTCCTTTTCACCAGCACAGCCCCTTTTCTATCGGCAGCAACCTTCGATCTCCTTCCATCGGCACATTCCCTGTTTCATCGGCTGCAGCCTTCACACTTTCCTTCATCGGTACATTTCCTTATCGGCAACCTTCTTCCATCGGCATCGGCAATAACACCTTTGACTTTATCGGCAACATTCCTAATCAAATCCAAACACTGCCACCGTTCAAAACAAACTTATTCTTCTTGGTCATCAATTCACACAGCAATCTCTCCCTTGCTAATCAGCCTTTCCTGATTATATTGACACGTACTAAAAACGGTGTCAACACATGCCCCCCAATTTCGGAGTATAAGATACTGATGCTCCGAAATTTACTCCAACTGATGCTTGCTATTATCTGTTTCTTTAACCCATTCTCCAAGCATAACATGATTTGTTACCAAACTCAATCAAATCTAGATCCAATCCATGTA
Source organism: Saccharum hybrid cultivar R570 (assembly GCA_038087645.1). NCBI lineage: Eukaryota > Viridiplantae > Streptophyta > Magnoliopsida > Poales > Poaceae > Saccharum > Saccharum hybrid cultivar. Next base: position 39,041,460 of record JAQSUU010000637.1, on the reverse strand, counting down.
TCTCAATATATATCGCATTTTTTCCAACCTTCTTTGCCTTAACAATGGTTGATATACCAAAATAACAAATCTTCAACAATATCTCACCGCAACGCATCATTTTTAGAACTGAAAAATCTTATATCAAGATATCCTTCAAGCTATGATTACTTGCTGTCAAACCTTCTGTACCATTCCTTGATTGTCGTGCGCACAGTTACCATATCCAACCGAACCACCTCGATTCATCCGCATACGGCATAGAGATAAGTCAAGAATACCCCTACTCCAGATAACCTATAAACAGATTCCTCCGGGCTGTTCATCTTCTACCTTCAAACTCCACCTTTCGGTATTCTCACCCGGCGGCAACCCTAACCAACAACCGCGCGTCTTCAACTCATCTGAATCATCATCTTCAAGTTCCCAGCTCGTGCCCTCATCCTCCTGAAGTAATGGCTGTTAACTTCGACGTCCCTGCGGTTTGTTCTTCTTCTCATTACTTTTACTTTAATCCTTTCGGTCTCCTGCGAATTAGTACAGTTGACATTTTTCTTCATCTTTCATTTTCTCGGTCCTCCAAACCTAGGAACTTCGCAACACATTGGTGATTCCAACCCATCAACCTCCCCTTTACTGCTTAGGTCCGATAGGTGACCCAGATCCAACTGATTTGATCAATGCAGAAGCCAATCGTATTCCCTTCAAATCTCAGAATTTCTCCTTGAATTTATGGAAAGATACATTCCGTTCTTGGCCTAAACCCACCAAAGGGTGGAAAAACTGGTTTCTGAGGGTCAACAGGTCAATGCAAGTATTCTGGGCAGAGCGAAAAATAGATCAATGTATCAGGCTGTCCATTGCCGATATGCAGAAAAATGAATCTATGATGATAGCTGCTGCTCAATTTTGGTCTGACACCACCAACACCTTCATGTTTGGTCATGGTCCATGTGCCCCCACCCTTGCCGATGTGTACATGCTCACAGGCCTAGACATTTCAACTGTCGATGAAAGCCATATTTTCGGCAGAAAAGCTGAGTACAGAATAACCACACGCAACATCGGCGGCTGGACAGGATATATCCAGGAATATCAGAAAACTGGCACTGTCAATCAAAGGGAGCATGCCACATTCCTGAACATGTGGCTAGAAAAGTTTATTTTCTGCGGTCGATCGGTAGGACCAACTAATGCTTTCCTCCCAGCAGCAGAACTCTTGGCCAACGGTGTCAGATTCCCACTTGGCCGATATCTCCTGAGCTCAACCTACCATCTCCTCCACCAAGTATCCCAAAAACTTATACTTGGCGAACCCATCGGCAACCTGGGAGGCCCGTGGTGGTTTGTTAATATGTGGTTAAACGCTCACATGCACAAGCGTTTACAGTGGGATCTCTTTGCTCAGGAATTCCCACGAGAGATTCCCGAAGAATATGTCCTTAGGGATGATGAATCGGCAACACGCCCTCCTATCAACTTTGGTGAAGCAATCATCGTCCTTCCCGGAACAGAAGCCAATGAGGATCAAATCGGCAGATTTTTCCACACTCTCTAACATGGCCTCCCTCGTGACCTTAGGGCTTGGGCGCCTTATATTGACGAAGATAATAAGTTCCCCCTCCTCTTCAATTTTGCCGATAGTGATCTGAACCAAGATAATGATCTCATGATGGCCATCATCACCCCCAGAGCAATTCCAGTCAATACATTTGGCAGTGGGAAAGCCTCCCACATTACTTATGAATTTTACAATCCATCGGCAGTATCTCGCCAGCTGGCTTTTGGGCAACTGCCCATTAAACTGTGCTATGCCGATGTAATTAAACCCAGGGAAATCATCACCTCTGGAACTGAATGGAGCAGGATAGTAAGACTTGCTCCTGATGCCGATATTTCCAATGTCGATCTCTCCGCCTGGTCACCAGCTTCTTTCATAACAGAATCATATAAGCAATGGTGGCAGGAATGGAAAGAACAGCTATTTTCAACATCTGTTCACACATATCGGCACCAAATTGACCCCGATTATGCTATTCCTGATAATGCAGTAAGTCCCTTTCAACTTTTCTTTTATTATGTGTATCGGTAACTAACCTCCTTTGAAACAGGCTGACGATCCAGTTCCACCGATAAGTAAAAGCGGAAAACCCTTCAATCTCCATCCAGCCTCTCCGATTTCAGCAATCGGTTACAATGCCCCCACCCTGGAAGCCTTGACTTTCCAAAGAGCTCGTACCAAAATTGGCGCTTCTAGACCAAGATTGGGAACATCTAGGGCTTCTCCAAAGGCCGCTGCTTCAAGCCTGATCAAAGCTTTTAAGGTAACAATCTTGTTTACTCCCTTTTCTGCCGATACACTTTATATTAATATACAACTATCAGGGTGTACAAGCTGCAGCTGGATCATCATCGGCAACTTTACCGAGCACCATAACTTCTACTCCTTCCTCAGAGGTATTCTTTCATTATTATTTTTTTTTTACTTTTCCCATTAAACATCTAATCTTATACCTGTTTTTGCAGCAACAAATGGATACATCGGTAAGCACACCGATCATTCAAGCTCCTCAACCAATAGATGTTGATGCCCCCCAGCCAGTTGTTGTCGAAGCACAACAAAAACGTAAAGCTTTGACCGATGCTGAGGCTCAACAGAAACGACAAAAACCTACACCGGCCCCTGCATCTGCTCCAACACCCGTCGATCAACCTTCTGAACAAACTGCTTCTACCCAAGATACATCATCGACAATTGTACCTCAAGGGCCGACTACCAATGTGGTCATTGAAAACATTCCATCGGCATCTTCTGCCGATCCTCCACAGGACCCTTTACAAGCCGCTCCTTCAAGTCAAGCTCAAGAAATAGCCTTGAAGCAGGTAAACCAGTCAATTACTTGATTTATTATATCTTCAGAATATTATAAATAAGATTTCTAATTCTCTTTATCACATAGGAACAAGACTCTCCCGATAGCTTATTTTCTTTTGCTATCGATATTTCTGATGACGACGGAGAAGAAGCGAGCTCCTCCCTGGCGTTGGGAACAATATCATCAGACACATATGGCAAGCTGGAAACCCTCCTAAACCTGCTTCAGCAAGAAACTGCCCAATTGGTAATCGACTCTGATCTTGCGAAGTCTATCTTCAAGGCAATCCGCGGCCAAGTCCCCTCCAATGTTGAAGAAATCATCTTTCCAGCAGTCCATCTGGAAAGCAGACAGCTTCAATACCAAAGGGCCGTTCATCGTATTGCTGACAGAGCAGCCCAATCTCAACTTAAAGAAGAGATGCTACAGCTGAAGCAGACTGCCGACGAGAAGCACAAGAACATCAATAATTTGCAAGCCTCCAGTGCCGATATTAGACAGAAGATCTCAGATCTATCGGCAAAGAAAGCAGCCCTGCTAGCTGAACTGGAACAAGTTGAGACAGCTCTGACCCAGGCCAAACAAGAAGAAGACCAGCTTCCCGACGCCATTAAAGCCCTTCAACAGGAACGGGATGCTCAAGCTCGCAAGGCCTTGGCATTGAAAAAGAAAATCAAACCTGTGGAAGGAAATGCCGATGAAGATGCCAAGGAGCTAAAAGAAGCCGATGAAATTCGCCTGCGTGCGATATCAGCCATCCAGGCTTTGTTAAATTCGGCAAAATTGATACTTTGTTTTAACTCCAGCCGATAGGATTGTTATCGGCAACTATACTTTTTATGCATCTATCCAAATACTAGGGTAATATTTCTTTAAATATTTTCCATTTAACGCTCTGGGAAATACCACTCCTTCGAGAGTTTCAAGAATATATGCATTACCAGGAACAGACTGACTTATCCGATATGGACCTTCCCAATTAGGGGACCATTTGCCAAACTTAGAATTTTTAGTCCCAATCGGTAAAATCAACTTCCAGACTAATTCACCATCGGCAAATTCCTTTACCTTCACTTTCTTATCATACCATCTAGCTACTCTCTTCTTGTTTTCCTCGATGTTAACCAAAGCTTTTAACCGATGACCTGCTACGTCCTCCAACTCATCTTTCATAAGGATATCATAATCATCGGCTGTCAGTTGATCCTGAAAACGCATCCGCCTAGATCCAATCTTAATCTCCCAAGGTAATACTGCATCGTGCCCATACACCAATTGATAAGGCGACACCTTGGTTGCACCATGACATGCCATCCGATATGACCACAAAGCTTCATTTAATATGGTATGCCACTTTTTAGGATATTCTTTGATCTTGCGCTTAATAAGTTTGATAATCCCCTTATTAGATGCTTCAGCTTGGCCATTTGCTTGGGCATAATATGGTGAAGAATTCAAAACTTTAATTCCCATACTCAAAGCAAACTCATCAAATTCACCTGATGTAAACATAGTGCCCTGATCGGTAGTGATAGTTTGAGGGATGCCAAATCGGTAAACAATATGCTCCTTCACAAAATCAACCATGTTAGCCGATGTCACCTTTTTCAAAGGAATTGCTTCAACCCACTTTGTGAAATAATCGGTAGCAACCAGAATAAATTTATGCCCTTTACTCGATGGTGGATAAATTTGACCGATGAGATCAATAGCCCAACCCCTAAACGGCCATGGTTTAATTATAGGATTCATAGCCGATGCGGGTGCTCTCTGAATATTACCAAACTTTTGACATTCCTGACATCCTTTAAAATATTTAAAACAATCCTCAAGAATAGCTGGCCAATAATATCCATTTCTTCTGATCATCCACTTCATCTTGAACGCTGACTGATGAGCCCCACATACTCCTTCATGAATTTCACTCATCAGGCTTTTTGATTCCTCTATGCTAACACACCTGAGTAAAACTCCATCTATGGTACGATAATATAATTCATCATCGAGGAGTACATACTTTGTCGCTTGGAATCTTACACGTCTCTCAACCTTTTTAGATGGATTCTTTAAATAATCAATGATTTCCTTTCTCCAGTCATCGGGATTAGCCACCAATGTCAATGCTTCTTGAACAGGTTGATATCCTGAAGCATGCTGAGCCAATCGGTTAGCCTCTTCATTATGCATCCGGGAAATATGCTCCAGATGAAAACTCCTAAACCCTTTTAACAATTCCAAACATCTCTCATGATATGAAATCAGGATTTCACTTCGACATTCATACATCCCAATCAACTGATTTATAACTAGCATAGAATCACCAAAGACTTCAATAGCATCAGCCTGTATTTCTTTAAGCAACTCCAACCCTTTTATCAATGCTTGGTATTCAGCTTGATTGTTTGTTGATGTGGCAACGATCGGCAATGAGAATTCATACTTCTTCCCTTGAGGAGAAATCAACACGATGCCGATGCCTGCCCCTTCACTGGTTTCAGCATCTATCAATCGTCTGCTCAAATAATAGATAACACGCTCTTTTCCTTCAAATTCTTGAATAAGAGCTGAACCAATAACAGTATCTTCAGTTGATAAATATAATCTGAAAGGTTTTCCATGCTGGGGTGGAACTAACACTGGAGGATTTGTTAAATAACTCTTAATCTGATCTAAAGCCAACTGCTGTTCATACCCCCATTTAAACTCCTGATCGGCTTTCAATTTTAATAACGGACTGAAAGCCTTAATCTTACCTGACAGATTAGATATAAACCTTCTGATGAAATTAATCTTACCGATCAAAGATTGCAATTCAGTCTTATCGGCAGGAGCAACAACCTTGTTGATTGCCTCAATAGATTTTCTACTAATTTCAATGCCCCTCTGATGCACCATAAAACCCAAGAATTGTCCTGCCGATACACCAAATGCACATTTATTGGGATTCATCTTTAATCCATGTTTTCTTGTGCACTCCAATATCTTTCGCAGATCGGTTAGATGCTTCGTGATGTCTCCAGACTTAATCACTATATCATCAATGTAGATTTCCACCAATGTGCCGATATACTCATGGAAAATAAAATTCATAGCTCTCTGATAAGTAGCACCGGCATTTTTCAAACCAAATGTCATAACTATCCATTCAAATAATCCCACATGACCTGGACATCTAAAAGCAGTTTTGGAAATATCTTCTTCAGCCATGAATATTTGGTTATAACCCGCATTTCCATCCATGAAACTAATAATCTGATGCCCTGCTGCAGCATCAATCAACAAATCGGCAATCGGCATCGGATAACCATCCATCGGTGTGGCCTTATTAAGATTCCTGAAATCAATACAAACACGGAGTTTTCCATTTTTCTTATATACAGGAACCACATTAGAAATCCACTCTGCATACCGACACTGCCGAATAAACTTTGCCTCAATTAACCTGGTTATTTCGGCTTTAATATCAGGGAGTATATTAGGATTGCATCGGCGAGCCGGCTGCTGATGTGGCCGAAATCCAAATTTAATCGGCAACCGATGTTCAACTATAGATCGGTCTAATCCAGGCATTTCAGTATAATCCCAAGCAAAACAATCTTTATATTCCTTTAACAAATCAACTAATTGCTGTTTACACTTGGAATCCAATTTAGAGCTAATAAAAGTGGGCCTTGGCCTATCGCCTTCTCCAATATCTACTTCTATTAAATCATCTGCCGATGTAAATCCTTGCCCTAATTTTCCATCATCGGCAAATCTATCCATTAAAACTCTTCTTCAGAACCGACTGCTTGGATCGGTAGAATTTCATAATCAGCAACCTTGAGGAACTCTTTCTCCCAAGCTTCTCCCGATATGCACCTGGTTCGTTCATAAGTATCTGATTCTGCCGATGCAATGATATAGGAAGAATCACCAGGAACAACTTCAATCTTATCTCCGATCCATTGTACCAAACATTGATGCATTGTAGAAGGAACACAACAATTAGCATGAATCCAATCCCTTCCCAGAAGTAAATTATATGCACCCTTGCCATTAATAACAAAGAAAGTTGTCAGCAAAGTTTTACTACCGATGGTCAACTCAACACATACTGCTCCTTTAGCTGGTGACACATTGCCTTCAAAATCTTTTAGCATCATATCGGTTTTAGTTAAGTCTTGATCTCCCTTACCAAGCTTCCGATACATCACATAAGGCATAATATTAATCGCAGCTCCTCCATCAATAAGTATCTTAGATACGGGCTGCCCATCAACTCTGCCTTTTACAAACAAAGCCTTGAGGTGTTGCCTCTCATCATCAGCAGGCTTCTCAAAAACAGCCATCATTGGATCTAACATTAATTGAGCTATCTGATCAGAGGAAACAGCCTCTTCCTCACTGTCAGACAAAGCCAAAAATTCCATCGGCAACATAAACACCATATTGATGTCTGCCGATGGACCTTTATCCTTGTGCCTTATCTGCCACTGCTGGTTACCATATTTCTCATTGGAGGGACTTTCTTCTTGATATAAATCTTTTTGACGATCCCGCTGCATTTTTCTCTTCTGTGTCTTTGTCAAACCTTCTGGACACCATTGAGGAAGCTTAGTTTTCCAAACTGGCTGATGAATTCTAGTTGTCTCCACACGACGTATATTAGGGTCCCTGTAGAATACTTCTTCATCAGGGACTCTTGCATTTGCCATCTCTTCAAGTTCCTCTTGATTCCTTGGAAAATATGCAACGCGTTTACCAAGCCTTTCATGCACACTAAGCCTGCCCCCCAGCCGATCATGTACTGATGCTCTCCTTCTGATCGGCTCATTAATGAGCAAACCTTGATTACCAGATTGAAACCTTCTTGCAGGATAATTAACTCCATAATAATCATTGCACTCTGGACAATCTTCAACAGTAGGTAACTTAATACCTTCCTCCCAACAATGAATAAAAAACGGACAATTCCAATAATCCTTATGCCGATTCCATTCTTCTTGACGCCTTTTCTCTTGTTGTTGTCTATATCGGTCCCTTCGCTGACGCCAGCCTTCTTGTTGTCTTCGATGAGTGATCACGATGCCAGATCGAGGAGGCCTCCCAGAACCGCTACTTTCCATCAATAGCCCCTTGCCTTTTGCATCATCGGTAGTTATCCGATGTTGGGGATCTACTGATGCATTCTTTTCAGCAGCTTCCGACGTCAACACCTTAATTTTTCCTTCAGCGTCCAACATATTTGCTGGAAAAGGATGTTGATCAATTTTCATTGGCTTTTGAATCTTGGAATTGCCAAATTTTATCCTGCCAGACTCAATAGCTGACTGTAACTGCTGTCTAAACACCTTACAATCATTGGTACTGTGTGAAGTTGCATTATGCCACTTGCAATACAGCATATGCTTCAACTCTTCTGCCGACGGGATCACATGATTAGGTGACAATTTAATCTGGCCCTCCTGAAGCAAAAGATCGAATATTTTATCGGCTTTGGTGACATCAAAAGTAAACTTTTCCGGCTCTTTGTGACCAAAGGGACAAGATATCGGCTTCTTATTCTTAACCCACTCTGCCAAACCGATAACTGGTTCATTATCTGAATCAGAATCTTCCGCTTCTTCAACAAATGAAACTTTCTTGTTCCAATTTCTCTTAGGTTCAAAAACCCTAGTATCTTGATCAGAAATCCTTTGTACTAAATGACTTAGGCTTTCGAACTCCTGAGAAGCATATATGTCCTTTAGGTGTGGCAATAATCCCTGAAAGGCTAAATCGGCCAGCTGCCGATCATCCAATACCAGACTGTAACATTTATTCTTTACATCTCGTAGCCTTTGCACGAAGCCTTCTACCGATTCATCATTGCGCTGTTTCATCTTTACCAAATCGGTAAGCTTCTTCTCATGAATTCCAGCAAAGAAGTATTTATGAAATTGCTTTTCTAGATCAGCCCAAGTGATAATAGAATTTGGCGGTAGTGAAATAAACCACGTAAATGCTGATCCAGATAGAGATGACGAGAAAAAACGAACTCTCAATTCATCCCTACAAGCTGCCTCTCCACATTGAATAATAAAACGATTAACATGATCCATGGTTGATGTATCGTCTTGCCCAGAGAATTTAGTGAAATCTGGCACTTTGTAACGATTTGGGAGAGGAATTAAATCATATGCTGGAGGATACGGAGTCCGATAAGAATAAGTATTAACCTTGGGCTTGATCCCAAATTGATCTCTCATAATTTCTGCTATCTTATCGGCCCAGAAAACATCGACGTCTTGCTGACGATATGGTTGAATCTCTGCTGGAGGTATCTGTTGATATCCTTCTGCATGCCTTTGTTGCCCACGATCTCCAGCAATTGGCATATTTGCTACTAACTGTGGTCCATTAATCTGCTGAAAAGGATTCATCGGCTGAGCTGCCGATGCTTGATTCTGAAAACCAGCATGCATGTGACCTTGATGAACTCCTGTGACTTGCTGATTTGGCTGAACTGTATGTTGAGTAGGAAACTGTCCTGACCAATTATTAGTATTCATCGGCACAGAATTTACCGATGGCTGGTAGCTTGTTGGCATTGCTGGATAATTATATCCAACTTGTGGCATAACCTGTACTCCAGCAGGTTGACTGATTATAGGAGCCTTCTGCTGCATCGGTAACAAACTTGCCGATGGACTTGAACCAGATGTTTGACCCAGAGACGCCTGAAAACCTCCCAAACTTGGTTGTGCAGTAGTTGTAATATATTGAGGCGTTTGGGCTATCGGCGAACCAGCCGATGGTATAGGAGTTTTTCCTGCTGCGTCAAACACTTGAGATAATCCGTGATTGACAGTAGATGGCTCCGGAGGCATACCATATCCCCACCAATTAGCAGGAGTTTGATTACTCTGTAGTACAGGACCTGATAAAGCTGATGCTGATAGATCTGTACCAAGCTGAACTCGCCCTGATAATGCTGAATCTGGACGAATCGGAGTAGATTGTGCATTAGATAATCCTGTTGATACTGGAGGAGAAGAAATCTCTATACCCGCAACGGCTGGAGGAGCCGATGGAGCAACAGCAGATGCTGCTTCTGGTTGATGATAAGCAGGTCCGACGTAGTGATGTGACGCTTGCCCTTCTTTGAAAGTTCGAATCACAGCATTATGAACAGTATTGGACAGCACATTGGAGTGATTAATTAAAGCATGATTCACTGCAGAATTAACCATCTCTTGAAGTTTACCAGGATTAGGATCAAAGGTAACCTGCCGAGGCAACGGCAAGTCCTGCTTCTGGATAACTTGTCCACTTTTGTTCATGCTGAATGACTTTAAGCAAAGCTGTCTATATTCTTCAATAGCCCTCTCCATAGCCTGCTTCTGATCGTCCTTAAGATCTTCCTCTGTTACTGCGATGATATTTCCAGCATCGATCTCATGATTAGGCATCTTGATTAGATCTGTCCCACTGGGCGTGCCAAAAGATGTGTTGATGCAAAAGTGAATCTGCAAACACAAAGGGCTAATACCCGAAATCAATATCCAAAGCGTGCCAGTCGATTTGACCTGTTAATCGACAAGGATGAAGATACGAGCACTTTGGTCCTGACAACAGCGATACGCCCGGAAGTCACGGCCAAGAGGTACTCACACGGAACTCGAGGATCGACAAAGATTGCACTTAGAGCAATGCAACTCGCCGAATCGATGAGAACTCGTAAAAAAGGAAAAATATGCAAATTGACGAAGTCGTCGAAAAGTAGATGTAAATAAGAGTAAAAGCTGTTTTTTGATGTATTGATTGTTATCTATTACATTGCCCTTCACCCTATATTTATACCCTGATCTATAGAAACATAATCGAATACGACTAGGACACTAAACTCAAGTTTAAGAAAAAGAACATGACTTTTACACAACTCAGACTCTACTAATCGTAAACAAGGAAATCAACTCTTATTTTATTCCATAATCCGCCTTAATCACGATGGTATCCTCATCGGCTTCCTTTTCACCAGCACAGCCCCTTTTCTATCGGCAGCAACCTTCGATCTCCTTCCATCGGCACATTCCCTGTTTCATCGGCTGCAGCCTTCACACTTTCTTTCATCGGTACATTTCCTTATCGGCAACCTTCTTCCATCGGCATCGGCAATAACACCTTTGACTTTATCGGCAACATTCCTAATCAAATCCAAACACTGCCACCGCTCAAAACAAACTTATTCTTCTTGGTCATCAATTCACACAGCAATCTCTCCCTTGCTAATCAGCCTTTCCTGATTATATTGACACGTACTAAAAACGGTGTCAACATATTGCCATGGATTTCTTCATAAAGAAGTCAAGTGAGCGCCCTTAGTTTGCGGAGAACATCACGGCGTTTTGAATGCATCCTGATATCGATACTGGTGGAAGCATTAACAAGAAGTAGCAAACAAAACAAAGGATAAAAGTCATATTCCTCTCTGTCTCTTCTCCATCGCATATCTTGCATTTTCTATTTCCCATTCTTTTCTTTTTCAAACGAAGCTTCTTCATTCCAATTGCTCTAAACAATCATGGTATCTTGCAAATTGGGAGATTTCCAGGTCACGACATCAGGTCGCAATCTCAACACATGGTTGTAGCTAGCCAGCTAGGGATCGATTGATCGATAAGAAATTAATATTAATGCCTGTAATTTTGATATGTAATATTTGTATCAACTATTTCTTAGAAAGTAGAAAGTGACATAAACGCGCTACAGAGAGTATGGTCGGAGACGGACCCTTTTTTATTTTAGCTAGGCCCTTGTTTAGTTTCAAAATATTTTGCAAAATATTTCAGATTCACATCACATCGAATCTTTGACACATGAATGAAGTATTAAATATAGATAAAAAATAAAACTAATTACACAGTTTAGTTGTAAATCACGAGAAGAATCTTTTAAGCCTAATTAGGCCATGATCGGACAATAATTGTCAAATAACAACAAAAGTGCTACAGTAGCGCTATAGTTACATTTTGTAAAATATTTTTGGAACTAAACAAGACCTAGCTATAGCACATCCATCCACCCCGACGGTACGGATGATGGGCCGTGATGCAGTCCAACAGCTATATTTTATCTGCTAATCCACTCGCCCCCATCATTCTAAAAAAACTCATCTCACTACAGAGCCGCGACAGCTCTCCGCGACTGCGCTCCGCTGCGCCGCCTCGGTAACGACACTCTCCACCACGCTTCCCCTCTCTACCGCGCCTTCCTCTCTATCGCGCCTCCGCTCCGCAGGCTGACATCTCCGCGCCAGAGCACGGCAGCCCGTCTTCCTCCCTCTTCACCGTGCCTCCCACCTGCCGCGGGTTTCTCCAATGCACGGACCCGCGACAGCCTTCTCCACGGGACTTGCTGCGGCCTTCTCCACCAGAGCAGTGAGCTTCGCGCCACCGGCGAGCTCTACACCGGTGGACTCCACACGTCGACGACCTCAATTCCCAAGAAGCAAGGAGATGTTGCACTGAAAGCGCATGTGCAAACATATGTTTCAAGTGTTTCAGAGATATGTTGCAAGTGTTTCATATAGATGTTGCAAAAGTAGATTGGAATCTTGCATATGCTGCAAGAGTTTCAGAGGCAGGTTGCAAACGTTTGTTCAAAGTGTTTCATGCGTTTCAGACGTATGTTGCAAGCATTTTGATCTGGATGTTGCATATGTTGCAAGAGTATGTTCTAAATGTTTCAGCTGTTTTATTCTTATGTTGCAATTGTTCTATCTGGATGTTGCATATGTTTCACACATATGTTATAAATGTATGTTCTAAATATTTCATTTGCTTCAGACTTATGTTGCATTTAAGTGTTTTTCATGTTGCAAGTGTTTCGTTTTTCAGATGTATGTTCAAAGAGTCATGGGGGCACGACCCGGACGCTGGGGAAAGGGGCACGACGGCAAATGGGGCGCACGGCACGCGTGGAGTCCTGCAGAAGGGGTGTGCTTGTTCTCATCTCCTGTGTCCCGCCCGCGCGGAGAGAGGAGGGGTCTGGGAAAGGAGTGGCGGGTGTAGCCGGGTGCGCGTGCAGGGTTGGGTGAGGCAGACGTGGGCGGGGTACGCGTGCGGGGCGGGGCGGGGCAGACGGGGGACGGACGTGCGCGTGCAGCAACGATACGGTGCAGCGGCAGACGCGGGCGGACGGGTTGGGGCAGCAGCATGCGCGGGGCATCCGAACGAGCTCATCTGCACCGAACGTCTGGATGCTAATAAGTCCCTTGTTTTAGAGGTGGGCAAGTCATCTGTCTTTAACCAATCATCACTTACAGAGGCAGTTCACATGTTCACCTTCGTAAATTGTTTAACGAAGGCTGATATCTTAAGAAGGCCACCTCTATTAATGGCATTTTCTCTCACACATCTGTTAATAGTTTCCCGTCTTCGTTAATAGTTTTTAGGAAACTAAAAAGACCAAAATAAGTTATGTATTTGGGGTTCAGACATAAAACCTTTAACACATACATAACACTTCTCTACCACTGGACTACACACTTTTTTGAGTATATCTAGATAGCTATCTTTTTTAATCAACATTTTGTAATCTTATATTAAATATTTGAGCTCCTAAATGATTTCAAATGAAAAAAGTTTCAACTACAAAGTTTTAGGTCTCATCGAGCTCTACAATTTTGATATGGGCTATGTCTCTATCCAAAATTGTTTGTTTCAAAAAATTTGAATATCAAAATATGTGAATTTTTTTAAAAAAAATCGAGACAGTAAAAAACTTCAAAGACAAAACTTATCAACAACAAACATGTAAATCAAGTCGCCCACTATAACTTTGGGTTTTCGAATTACACAAGTACAGACGCAGACGCTCAACACGCATAAACATTTAAGGTTGTTTAGGAACTCTAAAAATTTTGAATTTTAAAATCTATTAAATCCTCGTGCCATCTTGCTTTGTACCGCAATACTGATTTGGGCTACTGTTAGTGTAAACGTCGTCATACAACTAAAGGTGACGCATGCAATATTCTGCAGCACCTTTAGGCAATTGTATCCCATCGTCGCAGGTTCGCAGCAGCATGTACTGACCACATAAGACCAGAGCACCGAGCTATCTTGGGCTCTGTTCGACTGGCTGTTTTTTTAGCTTATACTAATGCTGATGTTGATTTGTTGTAAGAGAAAAACACTATTTTATGGCTTACTGATTTTGGCTGATAAGCTCAAGCGAACAGTGGTCACCAAAGATTCAAAGATGACGCAGGAAATTTCAAAAATAAGAAGATAACGCAGGAGGATTCCTATTCATTTCCAATTGATCAAACAAACAAATTAGATTTCTGATGACGACAGTGACAGACATGTGCAAGGAAGTTTGGTGTGTCGCTATCTATTCCCGGCTAAGGCCCAACACATTACCCTCGTCTCGTTAATTCACATTTCGGCGAGATGCCCTGATGCTTAAGAGCATGACCATGGTCCATGGGAATCGCTCGGAGATTTCTGCCCTCTGCCTAATAATTTGCTGTGATATCAAGTAATATCACAACATTATTCTTACAAATTCATGCAATAAGGTGATCTGAACCGCACATACGTACGCCAGTTGGTCGGTAGTCGGCCGACTGATCATGCAGCAGCATACTCTTTTTTTCTTCTTTTTTTAAACAAACTTTGATTGCAGCAGCACACTCTGATGTGTTATTTCCATGATATGGTGATTGAATCCAGAGAATAAGTTGTCAGGACTGACCCTACTCACACTGACACTGTTCCAGCAGCCCTCGTCACATACTCACTCATTATGGCCGGCGGTGTTTAGTTCCACGTGACTAAAGTTTAATTCTTGTCACATCGGATGTTTGGATACTCTTTTTTATGAAATAGGAGGGATTTAACCCTCTACTGGAATTTTATTAAACAACCAATTACAAGTACAGGTACAATCCTCAAGAAAGGAGATCAGAAACAAAGAAGGTCAAGTGCTAGCCATGAGTCAATATGGGGGTGAAGCCTTGCATCTTTGAACTGAGTGAGGAATACCCTGAAGATAACATCATTTCGCATTGTTCAGATTGACCAAGACATCGTTATAATAATTTCCATGAAGAAAGACAGGTGAAGCTGAGTTCTGAAACTCTCAAAAATGAAACAGGGATCCTCTGAATTGGGTACCGTCAGCTGTAGAGAAGACCAACACATATAGAAAAAGTAACAGGTCCTCATCTGCATTCAGGGGCCGTCTCAACAATTTCGAGGGCCCTTGTACAAGCAAGACATTAAGGGCCCGACAATCTAATATTTTAATATAATAACGATTGAAGTATATATTATTACTAATAAGACCTAACTTGCAATATATATTTAGTAGTTCATAAAAAATAACGACAGTACATCAAAGAAGCTCAAAGGATGGTAAAATAACTATTATGTTCGTGCCAAGAACAGTAAAATAACAACAGTATATTTGGCTTGCTGACTTCGGCATTACTTGAAGTTGGAAAAAACCTATGTATAGCTCCGGACAAATGTTTTTTTAGACAACATCTAATATGTTAAAAAAAATATTGAATAGAAATTTAGAAAATTAGTGCAAGCAGTCATGCCCTAACTGAACTGAAATTACTTACCAAGTTCTGTCTTCAGTCCAGCATCCGCTGCGTCGAAGTTAAGGAACGACTGAACGGGGAACGCCGGATAAGATCACGGTCTCACGGATGACGAATTGGGGATGATTGACCGGGGAACGCCAGGCCTGGGGAACGCCGGAGCGACCGCAGGCCTGCAGTGGCGCAGCAGCACGCCGTCACCACGTCCAAGGCAAGGAAGTCGCGACTCGAAAGGTCGCGTCACACATGATGGCTAAGCGGACTAGTTGCAACATAATCAAATAGATCGTATGAGCCTGAATACATGTACTATACTTATGGGCCCTCCAACGTCATGGCCCCCGGCCGTCGCACTGCCTGCACCCTTGTGAGACGGGCCTGTCTGCATTTAAATGTCAGAGAACACAAGTGTACTGTGGCTGATGCATTCGTTGCCTTCTGAGGAGGGCTCTTGTGCTGAGTCGATCCTTTAAAAGAAGCCAGAAGAACTTTCGCTTGTTCTGACAAGCTGATCTCCGTAGCCACTTAAAACCACGATGGACATTCCTGTGACCAATGAGATGTGTGTAAGCTCTCTTGGCTGAGAAGAAAGATGATCCCCAAATGTAAGACCAGGTGTCAGAAAGGTCACATAACTGCAGACCCTGTACATCACTGGTACTCCCTCCGTCCTTAAATATCTGTCGCTTTACGCTTCCCGAGAAACAACTTTAATTAAATATATATTAAAAAATATTAATATTTATGGTATATAATTAGTATCATTGGAAAGATCTTTGAATCTAGTTTTTTAATAAATTTATTTGGAGATACAAATGTTGCACACATTTTATATAAATCGAGTCAAATTTGCGGACACAAAAACCAGAAACGACACTTAATTGGGGACAGAGGGAGTAAGTTGCAAGAACTGATTATATGCTTCTGAAGACAAAGGTAAATGGAAAAGAGAGTGAAACTTGGGTGTTGAGGCTGCCACTGAAACTGAAATATAGACTAATTATAAAATTAATTACATAAATGAAGACTTCACAGCTCCCAAAGCATTGAGCACCAATGTTTGTATTGTAGTGTATTACTGTAGAAGGGGAAAAATGGCTTCGACTCTAGCAAAAATGAACTAAAAAGTAAAGAACCGAAGGAGCTGGGTTTCTTCTAGCTCCACTACAGTAGGAGTCACAGCCGAGAGAAACGCCTCTAAATGGAGCCTATCTTTACAAGGTTGGCCCCGTTCGGCTAGGTTGATAAGCCGGCTGAAAAACATTGTTGGCTGATTTGTTGTGAGAAAAGAATACTATTTCGGCTGAAAAAGATGGATTATAAGCCGGGTGAACAGGCTCGTTGAGCTGAAACGCTCCCTCCCTATTTTGTGTTCGGCGAAAGTCCCTCTCTGACATTAATAAGCATGAACAAGTGAACAATGCCTCTATCCAACCTCCCTAACGTGCCTATATTGCGTGCTGCATACACATAGTCGGCTTGTTCGTTTAGACTGAAAATAAGCGGCTGAAAGTACTGTTGGCTGATTTATGTGAGAAAAAACACTACTGGCTGGCTGAAAAATAAGCGGCTGAAAGCTAAAGCTCAGTCCCCAGAATAATTTTGGGATTTTGAGCTTTTAGTAGTACTGCTGCTGAATACTAAGTGCACCCGCAATAGCTAAAGTAAACTTCCTCTCCATCATACTATGTGGCATATCCAGCTAGACTATAGACGATAATAAAGATCACACCTTCAACCAAAGAGTCTATAAACATTAATCTCATGGGTCCCATTCGATTCGACGAGCAGCCACGCGTCGTTCCTGCCCGCCACACACCATGGTTGGCCCCAGGAGCGTCAATGTCTAAAAATTTGTATGGTTAACAAAAAAAGATTTATGTTTTTAGATTTTTTTTGAAAGATCTGGTTATCTGGCATATATTGATAAGCAAGAAAAAGCATAGCAGCGTCAATTACATGCGCGAGAAGCGCAGCCTAACGCAGTAGCACTTAGGAGGATAGTCAATAAAGGTTTATTACTCACTAACTAATGAACTACCGGTTTGGGCAATAACCTTCCCTCCTGCAAGTGTCCACAAAGTGCAAGTGTCTTGGATTTCAACGAACAGCGCCTGCACCGGTCTTCTTGGATCGCTGAACACCACTGCATTTCGTTGCTTCCAAATGCACCAAAGAGTTAAGATAGCCAGTGTATGTGCACTTTTAGACCGGCCACAGCGTTGCCGGTGCTGAAAAATAATCTTCATACACCAGCTCGTATCGATGTCAGAAACCACAAATGGATACATGGCTGTTTAGATGGTGAAAAAGTTTGGGTAAAGTTTCTGTAGCACTTTTCGTTGTTATTTGGTAAAATTTATCAATCATAGACTAACTAGGCTCAAAAAATTCGTCTCCACATTTACAGACAAACTGTGCAATTAGTTATTTTTTTACCTACATTTAATGCTCCATGCATGCGTCCAAAGATTCGATGTGACAGTTACTGTGCAAACTTTTTTAAGACCTTTTTTGCAACTAAACAGGCTCACAATGTGAGCACTGATGCTTTACTGTATATGGGACCCAAATGTTCAGAGTTGTCAGCGTGCTGCTCAGTGTGTGGAAGAGGAAGAGTGTGCTGGTTCAAAAGAATGGTCGGTGCAAAAAAAATTCATCTTCTCAGCATTGAGGAACCAACATGACCCGGGTAGAACTTTTTTGGTTTCAGCATCGGTTCTCACAACATTTCTACCCAATGCTTCAGCCTTCTCTCTTTTGCTTGAGCATCGGCAAAAAGCAACGTTGTGGGCAGTCTTAGTGCCTGTCATGGCCAGTTGATAAAACCATTCCTCACTATGATAAATATTTTCATAATATATAGTAGTTCACATGTTGTGAAACTACATTGATTTTTTGAAATTGATGGTTAAAGTTAGAATTGTTTGATTTAAGACAAACCTAATATGGCACGGAAAAAAGGAGAGAGTACAAACGCCAATTTAGTAGAGTAAGAATGTATAAATGAATTCTATAACAATGACCAAGTAGCTAATGATTTGATATGTTTTTTATCAGTTGTATTTTTATTTAACTTATCTTTCAAATATCATTCACATAATAGTGACATTGAAATCGATATCTCTCAATGCAACATTCAAATTCTAAAGTGAAACAGTCCTAGGTGTTCCTGATTTTACTCGCGTGGAATTCACTCAGCCTGTTCGTTTCGCTGGATTATTGTGGCTGAAAGTACTGTTCGCTGGTTTATTGTGAGATAAAAACACTGCTGGATGGCTGCTGATTTTGCTGAATAGCTCAAACGAACAGGGTAGTATCCACATGATCTGTTTGTTTAGGTACAACACATGTCTAGAATTATCTTCATTATGTCAATATGCAACATGTCCAGATCACACGTCAATTGTCCTGATGTGTGCGTGCGCTTGTGTGTCCATAATCAGTCATGCAGGGTCCACCACTTCCTCCTCATGCACCTAGGGCTGTTTGGTTCGTGGTTTGAGAAGCTGCCTGTCCCAGGCAATTGATCCCAGGCGTCCATTTTACTCGGAGCCTGTGGACATGATTGTTGCCTTGCTACTGAGCTGCATGCGAGGCTGCATCCAAACAACCCCTTGCTTTTTTCTAGAGCTGTGTCTTTCGCGCTAACTTTGCACTTGACACAATTCTCATTTTCGACCCTAGTAAGTAATCTTATTTTGCACTCAATTTAACATCGGCAGTTATGGCCCTTGATGGATAGAGATTTCAACATATGTTCTCAGAGCCTCTCCAAGAGAGAGCCAAAATGATTATCCAAATTTAGTGATTTAGCTATTCTCAAAATGAATCTCACTTAAAAAAAACTAGACTACTCCAATAGCCTATCTGAATTGAGACACATGAGATAGGCTATCCAAAAGTAGAGAGCGAATGAGGTGAGATAGAGCTAGTAAATTTGGAGAGTCATTTACAGAGTCTGTTGGAGACGTTTTTCCTTTAATAATAACTAAATTTACTTTTAGAAAAATGATTTGGCTAATCTCTTAGAGATACTCTCAGGGTCATATGGATTGCGTGGAGCTTTTTATGGCAGCCATTTAGTGACAGTAGAACACTTTTTCATGATAAAATTTGTTCTAGAAATTTGTAATTTGACAGTGATGATGTGATAGCTGCACGCATATGTAATCGGAAATGTTGTCGTGCGGGTGTCTGTCCGTCCAGACGCTGTGCGCCCGCATTCCGCCTTGCTGCTTCAGTCCGTTTCTCCACAAAAAAAAGACACCGCCGCTCGCCTTCTCCAACGCGGGGCCGTTCATCGCAGGTAGCGCACCTGCCCGTCGTGTCCTTCTCCAGCACGGCGGCGCCGCACCCACACCCCATCCCGCGCTGCTCCACGCCACCATCCACCTTGCCCGTCGCGGAAGGGGAGGTCTGTGCCTGCACCCCCATCCACCTCGCCCGTCAGCAGGAAGGTGAGGCCTGCGTATGCGCTTGGGTGTACGCTGGGCTGTTGACGTCCCCTGACCAGCGCATGTTGCAAGAGTATTTTTTAAATGTTTCAGATATATGATGCAAGTGTTTTATATGGATGTTGCAAAAATAGATTGGGATGTTGCATATGTTGTAATGGCTATACACGTATGTTGAAAGCGTCTGTTCTAAATGTTTCGTCTGTTTTTTCAGACTTACGTTGCAAGTGTGTTTATTTGGATATTACATATGTTTCACACATATGTTGCAAGTGTGTTTATGTAGATATTGCACATGTTTTGTAATGACTTTTCAAGTGTTTTTAGATGTTTTTGCAAGTGTTTTAGATGCATGTTTCAAGTGTTTTCTGTCTTTACACGTATGTTGCAAATGTTTCATCTGAATGTTTCAAAAGTAGATCAGATGTTGCACATGTTGTAATGGCGCCGGTGGCTGGCAGACAACGACCTGCCGTAGGGCTTCGACTTCTAACTCGCGCCTTTCTCGCACGGTGCGCCTCGCCCTCTCCTCTCCTCTTCCTCCCCTCCCTTCCCTTCTTTCCATCTCGCCGTGGCAGTACGAGCTTAGCGAGGAAGCGCTACCCAAGGAGCTCGCGGACCCTCGCAGATGTTGTGGCTCCAAGTGGGCTGACGGCGGCGTGATGCCCGTGTGATGGCGCCCCCACATCAAGCTGAGATCTGTGCCATTCGCTCGCAGCCACGGGCGTCCGTTCGTCCGGGCGCCAGTCATATCGATACGTAATACGCGGACCAGTTAAGTGCCCGACCGACTGAATAGCACGTATTTGATTGGAACAATCTGCCAGCATGCTCTGACGTGACATTTCCATGATACTCCATTGTGATATAGTAACGGAGTTTAGAAAGCATTGTTTGACAAGGTCATACCGTGTCACTGTTTTGACGGCAATACCGTGTCACTGTTGCGGACCCAAGGTATCGCAGTGTCGCTATAGCTGAAACAGTCCCTGAAAATTAACAAGCAGAATGTAGAAACAACAATGCCTCTGTCGTCATCTGTCAGTCTGCATAGATGGCGAGTTGTTCTCCCGATTGATTTTGGGCATTTAATAATTTGTATATATAAATAAGTACTAATATTAGTACGTCTGAAAACATAATAATTGAGTGGGTGTCGATCGACGGAGCTTCGCTTTTGCATCCACCTGTCCTCGGGTCTTTTGCATGCATAGCAGAGTTGGTTGTTCTCTCCAAGCTCTAAATAAACTTATATATGTTTAGCTCTAAAAAGTCCAAAACTCCAAATAGATTTCACATTCTTTCGCGGACCAACTGCCTTTTTCTATCTGTACATTGGTATGCAAAGACAAGTGCGGGACACCCATACAATTCGTAGGGTGTGTGTACCAAAGTGCGTGAATGAAGTAAAATGTTTTCCAAAAGGAAGTACGGATAAACTAGAATGGCGAGTCATACATCAGTAGTTTAGTCAAGTGCACGCATCAGTCTACTTTTAATCAGGGCATGCAACTACTACAAATCATTTGATGTTTCCTCCTTTATTTCCTTGCAAGAATCAGGGGAGCCAGGCAGCCAGCCACCAGATTGGGCAAATAAATTCTGGTCGTCTATTGTCTTGATTGATTTCGGCACGACGTCGACTCTTTTGACAAGACCGGATTTTCCTGTTGGTGCATGGGACCTTCCCATGGTCGGTTACTTCCACCGTTCCACGGCTCAACCTCCCAATGCTACACTGTTCACAAAATCAAAGCACCAAGATCATTTGATGATTGGCTCACGGATCGCGGCCAGCTTATGTCAGCTATGTGTAATACTCCGGTGAACCGTGAATTCTCCTGTCAAAGCACCGGATTATCCGGTCATTATTTTCCTCGGCTTCCACGACCACTATAGCAGATCACTGTGCATTGTGCAATACTCCACTGGGTGATTTTTCTCTGTTTCTCTGTTTCTTCACAGATCATTCAGTCTTTGTAGTTTTTTATCGCGCTTCAATATTTTGACATGTTTCTTTGTTAACCTTCTGGCCTTCTTCTTGCTTTGTACCGCAATAGTGATCTGAACCATTGTGTGTCAACAACGTCATACAATGGTGATGTATCGAATATTCTACAGCACCTTTATGCAATTGTATCGTATCATTGCAGCAGCATGTACTGACGATACTGACATAAGAACAGAGCACCGAGCTATCTTGGTCCCCAAAGATTCAAGGATAACGAAGGAAATTTCAAATTCATTTCTGATTGATCAAACAAACTAGATTACTGACGACAGTGACAGACATGTGCAAGGAAGTTTGGTGTGTCGCTATCTATCCCCGGCTAAGGCCTAACACATTCCCCTTGTCTTGTTAATTTAGATTTCGGTGAGATACGCTGATGGTTAGGAGCTTAACCATGGTCCATGGGATTCGCTTGGAGATTTCTGCCCTTGTGTAATTGTGTTGTGGCAATGCCAACGAGTGGTCCTTATCGAAGGATTCTGCCTAAAAATTTGGTGTAATATCAAGTAATATTACAACAATATTCTTACATTACAAAATTCCTGCAATCTTAAGTGCTCTGGACCACACATACGTACGCCAGTTGGTTGGTGGTCGGTCGACTGATCATGCAGCAGCATACTCTGACGTGGCATTTCCATGATAGTGATACAGTGACTAAAATTAAAGAATAAGTTTAGGACCCTACTGCACACTGACACTATTTCAGCCCTCATCGCACTAAAACTATGTAAAAAGAGCAAATAGCAGAGCTCCTGGTGACATGAAATTGAGCCGTGTATATGCAATGAGCTCCTTCATCACACTAGTTGAGCATTGCAACAAATTCAAGCCATTTCTCCATCATGGCTCATGTTGCTCACACTAGTGTACCTATAGACTAATCATCTATATATCTCAACATAAATACATATTAGTCCACCTAAGTTGTCACTCAATTATCAAAACCAAACTAGGGTCTTTCAATCCTCCATTTTTGGTAATTGATGACAACTCTACAAAGATATAAAAATTAAACGTATTCCAAGCTAGGACTTCACACAAGTATAAATTGCTAATTTGGTTTGGATTTTATGTTACTTATCCAAGTTTAAGACCACTTGTTAAGATTTGGGTAAGCACCATAAAACTGGACTTGGTAGTGATAACTCCCCCTACATGTGTGCTCGAATTTGTTTGGCTTCAAACTTGCAAACATGCATAAATATGAAATCTATGGGAGTGTTATCACTACTAAGTGATGCTAAGGTATACAAGATAGAAATATACTTTTATTGCGTGTATACCTTTAGCATCAACATTTGCTAAAAACAAGTGAAACTAGATACCACATGAGATCAACATTATAAATAAGGTTCTAGTTACCACTTTATACACTAAGACTAGGCTCTACATACTGAGAGTTAGACAAAATATCATCCGAGTCTTAGTTCTAGCAAACTCTTGCACACAATCTAGAGACAAAATGATAAACTATATACAAGCAAGCGACTGTAATGCACATTCAAATGCATCAATCATGAATTCACGAGCTTGCTCCCCTTACTTGTGTGCTTTTCTTGTTCAAGATTTTGATCCCCTTCTATTTAGCTTTTGATTCCAAACTGATATTCTCCTATTGAGCTCTTGATCCAATTGGTGTATTTCTAGTAATGAATGTAGCTCTTGATCCACTTGTTATCAACTTGTTCAACTCAATTAATCAATAGCTCCTCCTAAGTCCATCTCTAACTCTCCCTTGTGCATTAATTTCATATCTTTGTATCAACTTCTTCCCCTTTGCCATTAATTTTCACAAAAGCTGAGGATCTCTCGAAGTCTTGTAGGATATACCAATTGTTAGTTGACATCAGTTTATGATCGAATTTGATATCCATTTGTATTGTTGTCTTCTTCTTGAATTAGTTTGTTTTCATGAGCTTCTTTCTCTTTAACTTGAACTAAATTATTTGCATAAGCTTTCAAGTCCGGTTTGAACCCTCTTTAAGCTTCTTCACATGCCATTAGCGGTTATCTTATTGAGGTTTTGCTTGGCACTTGATTGCAATCCAAAATAGATGAAGTACTTGGGTTCACTAGCTCATGAATGAATAAACTCATATACTACCAATAGTTTCAAATCAACCAATCAAGCAATAGTAGTAGGCTATGAATTTAAACTTTTTATTTGTTATGCATGACCCTATTAAATATGTACTATATGCACTAACCGCATAAGAAATGTGTGGCTTTTTGACATTCTATTACGTCATAATATATGAAATTTAAGTCATAATTTAAGATTTGTGACATTCGGTTGACGAAAATCCAAACGTCAAAAAACCACCATCACAAATTTATTATGTAACGTCTGTATATAAAATGTCATAAGTATATGACATTGGTTTTTTGTCACGAGTCCTTGCACCATGCCATGTAGATAGATGAAATGACGCTGAGTTGGCAGATCCATAAATGTTATAAAATTTAAATACAGCCTATTAAAGCCCATGTGGTTGGGCGGGCTTATAACAGGCCCAAAACAATGTTTGGCCTGGTTTTTTTACATCGCAGCCCACTTTGTACATTGAAGCCCATGTAGGTTTTCGTTCCATTTAGCTTTCTCAAATTTTATTTTCAGCCCCACTTTCTTCTCATTTAGCCCAGCGCATAGCCCAGCCCACTTAACATTGCTGAAGGCTGAGATCAATATATTAAATAAAAGATTTAAATACACATAATTCACATATCATGTTGGATTTCAACAACGATCAAAACTAAAATTACAAAAAGATTATCTTATTCTATTTTGGGATCACGTGATGATATGCTACAGCACCCCACCATCCAATAACCTGTAGTACCACAAGATCACGTGAATCAATAAAGCAATCATTTTCAATGATATATATTGCAACATGAGCAGAGTGAATCAAAAACTGCTGCTACTATGCTAACAGATCAATACATTTGCTACAGTGCAGACTATAATACTACTGCTACACAATACAAAAATTCAATTTAATGAATCACCACTAATCTGCCATTTATTCTAGACAATTAGAAAGATTTATAAGGACGTCAACTGGTCAAAAGTACTCAAAGTAACACGTCATTACCAATCCTAAAGATAAGCTGGTGGCCGACCTCATGTCAACATATTTCTTCATATGCAATTAAGGGCTTAGATTAGAAAAATCTCATGTCAACATATTTCTTCATATGCAATTAAGGGCTTAGATTAGAAAAACAGGAGCTTGTTTCAGAATAACACAACACTGAGATGATCAAAGTAGTAACTTACCATAAGGTTAGTTCAGTTCTCCAGTTTAGCTTCTAGTTAACTTCTACCTGGTCACATCATTTTCTTTACTTCAAAAATGTAGCAAGATAAATACAGAGATTCCAAAAATAAAAATATAGGCACTATCCACCTTATGCAGCAGTAAAATGGCATCGTGATAGCTTACATCAGCAAAGCAGAATCAATGAAGGAGTAAACAACCAAGCATCACAGTACTAGACTACTACAGAACCACGCAATTATAAACGGTCCAGCAAGATAATAATTCTTGAAAAAATGGATAGCTGGCTCTGTGTTCTAAACTCTACTTTGTGTAATTGCTCTAAGAAGTTTGAAACAAACAGATCATCTATAGGCAGCAGCTAGCTCTAACAAGTTTGAAACAAACATATCATCTATAGGCAGCAGCTAGCCCTGCATCATTCAGTTACATTTCAGTAATCATCAGTCAACTTATGGACACACAGAAGCTATTGTTCTTGCAAGTTCAGTCACCATAGAAGACAGTACTGTATTATACCAACATAGTTAACTGCGTATGTATTGCTAAGCTAAGTAGAGTTTTGTTTCAAACAGAGAAAAGCATAGCCAAACTACGTATTGCTGTAGTAGGACACAACCTAGCATGCAGCTTACATGATAATCTCCACACGGTCTGAGACAGTGAGTTTGTTTCGGGCGAACGACACATCTCTCCAGCAACCTGATTTGGTGCCATCGACTGCCCTTCGTCTTTGAGGAATGTCTCTTGCACAATCTGCATCCACCAATTTGGCATACAAAACAAGATACAGGCAAGCAATGGAAAACAAGGATGGAACGGAAGAGGGGAGAGGGGTACAGCGAAGGGATTGATCTGGGACCTTGGACTTATGGAGCGCTTGATGAGGGACCACAGCCCAAGCACGGAGAGAAAGAAGAGCCCTAACGACATGTAGTAGCTCGCCTGCGAGTACCCTGTCACGCCGGCGGCCACTGCGGCCGCGACATCGAGCAGGACAGCGACGCGGTCCAGCGATGCATGCGCCGGGTGCTACGGACTCACCTCCTCGGCCTGGCTCGCCACCAGGGGCGCACGGAGATTTCACCATCCTAGCAGACTTCAATTCTTGCATGTATGAGAGTACGAACAAGAGGCAAATTTTGAAGAAGCATTTGATGCTACGAGAGGAAAAGTTAGTAAATCAACTTGGTTGGACAGCATTTACATGTTGAAACATAAGTGGGCTGAGTGCTACATGTTGGGGGTTTTTTCAATAGGAATAAGGCACTGAAAGGCCATTTGAAATCAGATCTTGACATCATTAGGTTCCTAAAGCATGTGGAGCATGTTGTTCAAGACAAGAGAGATAAGGAGTTACAAGCTGAATTTGAATCTAGAAAAAGCAGCCAATGATTAGGATGATAGCACCTATATTGATACAAACAAGTATGATTTATACACCTCTAATATTTGAAATCTTTCAAGCTGAATATGAAAAGTACTTGGCTGCCTACACAACAAGTTCAAATGTAAGTAATGAATTTGTTGTTGCAATTGGAGCTCCTAGAGGGACATTGACAAATGAAGAAGAGCGCAAGGTTATAGTCAACCCAATAGAGCAAATGGTCTCATATAGTTGTCGGCTCTTTGAGAGAATTGGAATTTTATGTAGGCACGCATTGAAAGGTCTCGATTTGGTGAACATTATGCATTTGCCTGAATGGTACATTTTGAAACGATGGACTCGAGGTGCAAGGTCAGGTATTGTCCAAGATATAAATGGGAGGGAAATAGTGGGAAATCCTAAGTTAGATGCTACACTTCGGTACAAAAATCTTTGCAAAATATTTATTCCATTGGCTTTACGAGCTGCTGATTTTGAAGACTGTTATTTGCTTGTGGAAGAGATACTTCGTACTTCTAGTAAACAAGTTGAAGCAAAATCAAAGGAACTCCTAACATTAACGTTGAAAACTCTAGTGCTCAAGAAACATTCAGTTTACTTGACCAATATATACATGTGGTTGGTCTAAAGAAGAAAGAAAAGCCAAAAGGTGGATTAAAATGAAAGAAATCTTGGACTGAAAATTTTTAGAAGAAAAAGAAAAACAAAGGGAACAAGAAGAATACAAGCAAACCTGTGCAACAAGAAGATGGAAGTCATGTTCCAGAATCACAAGCATATGAATCAATTTCTAGTTTTACCCAAATTCTTATGGTATGCTTATTACACTTATCTTTTTCCATGAAAATAGCATTATGTGTTTTCACAATAACTTGATATTTTCATCTCTATTCTCTCAATCTTTATTTTGGTCTCTATATCCCTCTGTTTTCAGAGTTCAAATGTTGTTCAAGATGTTAGCAATTCTTACTCCTTGGAAGGGATATATGGCTGGGAATTTTAGCAAAACTTTAGTGTAAGTATAGGTCAATTATATAAGTTCAATTGAGTTGACAAATTATAATCTCTAAACTATTTTTTTGCAGGATGTGTACTAAAGGCATGGCTTCTATTGGTTAATACATGTTTTTTATACGAAATGGGAAAGAGAACCGTCTTATGTGCGAAAGGTTCCCCATTAATCATACTCTCTTTTGTGGATGCAAGGCTGCTGATGGTTGATGCAAGCTTTTGTATATGAAATTAGAAATAGAGAACTTGGTGTATAGAAAAGGGTCTCAATTTAGCATGTCTTTTGTATAGCTTTTGTATTAAGCTCTCAAATTGCAGCAAACACATGCAGCTTTGTTCTATTTAATTCCATTATAAGATGTATGCATTCTCTTCTCTGCTCTTTATAATTTTTCTTCTCCCCTCCCCAAGGTTTGCTTTGTACACCAGACTTCTATCAGAAGGATCGATCTTTGGTCACCGTTTCAATGAGAATTTTTTTTTCTCTAATGTCGTTTATTTTTTATAAGCAAAGGATGGCTGATGACGCCATAAAACATTCACGGAATCCCAATGCTGTGTGATCTTGGTTGCCCAGAGAGAATCCTATCAAACTAAAGGCATTCACGAAGCTGGATTTTTTATCTTATAAATAAGGTATTATACATCATATGATTGAACTGCACTTGTAGCTCAGTGGTACTTGTGGTTTTGTTAATCGCTGATGAGGCCAATGTTCGATCCCACCTGAGCACATAACGTGCATTTATCTTTTATTCTTTTTAAATTTTTAAATTAAAAAAATTACGGCGAAAGACAGTGAAGGGCCCATGTGCCGCACGCGCGCGTTCCAATTTCCCCCCGGGCGGGAAGGCAGGGTTGGGGCGGTCGACGTGGCCGGCCATTGGCTTGACGCCACGTGGTTGCGGTGGGGCCATGCCGTCAGTTTTTTTTTAGAAACAGGCCATGCCGTCAGTGGGAAGGGGAAGGAGCAGCCGGATGGGCTTGTGCTTGTCTATCGGCCCATGACTGCTTCAGCCTTGCGGCTGGGTCTGGAAAAAAAGTATTTGCTGCAACTCAGTTTTTTGCGCACCTGTTCATTTTTTCATACCTCCCTGTGAACCGGCGGCACATGGGCCTGCCAAGCGTGCGTCAGGTTCCTGCGTGCGTTTCCTTGTGTGGGTGCGTGTGTTTTTTATTTTCCTTTTTCTTTTTTTCTTTTGGAAAATTTTCTCTCTCTTTTTTTAAGAAAAAGCTCAAAAAAAAGCAAAGATACATGGGCCCTCATATATATATGGATATACAAGTAGATTGTCAAGATTAAATACAACTTGATTGTCAAGATTAAGTATGCATACATTTAAACTAAGGTTCATTGTAAACTGGGCCCACACACACACACACAAATATATACACATATAAGTTACAAATTTTTTCACATGCAAACATTTTAATTGTTTTCCAGAGAAGTTTTGGTGAACTCTGTTAAAGTCCGATCTTTAAAATAAAAACATTTAAACTAGAGTTCATTGTCTCTTGCAACAGATGCCCATGACAAAAGCAGGTAATAATGAACGTATTGTCAATTTTTAACTACCACGTTATGAATGTATTTGTAAATTAGACTTTATGACATAGAAAATGCCTCTGTGACGTAGCAAATGTCGTCATTAGAAGAAATTGGACTAGCTATATGACGTTTCTGTGACATACAACTTTTTATTGTCACTAAGTTGAAGTGCCTAAATTATAATGTCATAAACCGGGTGATATAATGACATTATGACCTATTGTCAAAAAGACACACATTTCTTATAGTGGATGATCATGTACATTTCAATGATATCTTTGCTATTTGGAGTAAAGGATAGTCATATATGCTACAACAGTTCCATCACTACCGGTTCGTAATCCCCCATCATCGCCGGTTTTGGCCCTCGGCAGTGAAGTGTCAACGGTGATGGTCATGGTCATCACCGTCCATTCACAACCGACTGTCATAGGTGTTAACACCTCCGCTTAGTAGTTTCATCTGCCTGTGTATAGGTTGTCATTTTGAAGTATAAATCGTTTGTGTATAGGCCATGATCAACGTTGAAAGTACAAGCCGTCTGTGTATAGGTCATGATCGCTGGCACTTTGAAGTATAAGCCATTTGTGTACAGGTCATGACCACCGTCGCTTCACAAAACATTCTTGACGGTAATTTCATCATACATTTGCATAGTCAAAACCATCAACAAAACACTATTTTTGGGAGATAACAAGTGATTTTTGAACAAATAATATGGTTCCAGTTGTACACGTCATGTACTTTGAAATAGAGGAAAGTCATGACAGTGGGCGTTAGGGCCGTCGGCCGACCCACCCATAGTGGCCCCACAGCTTCTCAACCCTTCCACAAGACTTGGTGATCCATCAAACATTCTGTTGTTTACTACGTACCTCAAAACGTCACTAAAATTTTGTCTATTTTACTGGCCCTGTTCGGCAGGCTGTTTTTTTTTTGGCTTATAAGTCGGTTGTGGCTGATTTGCTGTGAGAGAAAAACACTGTTCTATGGCTGATAAGCCGTGCTGATAAGCTCAGCCGAACAGGGGTTTCAAACTCATACACATTGGGTATACCCGAACCTAATTTTTCACGTACCCGAATTATCAGAGTAGTGTTTGAATCTGCGTGTCTGCTTGCGCGGGATCCGCTAGCTAGTGCACCAAAGCACTGACAAGCGGTCAGAGGCCTAGCGGTAGGCCAAATCTAGCCCTGTCCTGTAGACGCCGATACGTCCTTGGAACAATGCAACCCACCGAGGCCTTGTTTAGATAACAAATTCACTCTCAAATTTCACTATGTAAAAAGAAGATTCTCTATCACATCAAAATGTCGGCACATACTCCATCACATCAAAATGTCGGCACATATATGGAATACTAAATGTAGATGAAATCAAAAACTAATTGCACAGTTTTGTTGTACTTTGCGAGACAAATCTTTTAAACCTAATTAATCAATATTTAAACAATTATTACCAAATAAAAACAAAATTACTACAGTTACGCTGGCCTCCAAAATTTGGAATCTAAACAAGGCCTAAAATTTGGAATCTAAACAAGGCCCAAACAGCTACGCTGGCCCGTGCCGATCACCGGCCTGCAGGCTGCAGCGGCAGGCAGAGACGCCGAGCGGAAATTGGCGTCCACGGGGCCCGTGGACCAGGCCACGCACAGGGCACAGGTCAATTTCAACTTAGGCATTGTTTAGTTCCTAAAATATTTCTCAAAATATTTCAGATTCCCATCACATCGAATCTTTGGACATATGCATGAAGCATTAAATATAGATAAAAAATAAAACTAATTACACAGTTTAGACGAAATGGACGAGACGAATCTTTTAAGCCTAGTTAGGCCATGATCGGACAATAATTGTCAAATAACAACGAAAGTGCTACAGTAGCGCTACAGTTACATTTTCCAAAATATTTCACGAACTAAACAATGCCTTAGGCCATATACGTAAAAAGAAGATTTGCCGTCACATCAAAATGCCGGTACATATATGGAGTACTAAATGTAAATGAAATAAAAAACTAATTGCACAGTTTTATTGTACTTTTCGAGACGAATATTATGAGCCTAATTAATCAATGTTTGAACAACTATTACCAAATAAAAATAAAATTGCTACAGTGCCAAACAATGATTTGACACTCTCCATTTTGGGGGAGCACTCTTCAATTTGGCGATCTAAACGAGGCCTTAGGTCTGTTCTGTATCCTGTGGGCGCGACGAGATCGGGGAAGGGCAAAGCTCCTCGGTCAACGATGTTCACGCCTGCCTCCATCTGCAATCTTCATATGGCGTTCGACCGCTCTGACTTGTGAGCGTACAGCTGCCACGTACTACCGTCGCCCGACGACTCATAAACTCCCACTGTTATCGAACGGCCGATCGTGATTTACAAACTGATGGCCGCCGGTCGGGTTGGGTGTGGCGGAATCGCCCAGTTTAGCACGTTTTCAGGGCGCTTGTCTTTCACTAGACACTAAGAGCCCTGAAAGTGAGCTACACCAGATGATTCCGTCGAGCACACCCGACGGGAGAACTCGAACGCTCCACATTTTTCTCACCCGGGATCCAATAATGAGTACAAACTTACAATACTTAGTCCATTTCATACAATACGGAGTCTCAGAAATAGTTATTACAATACCAGAGGTTCAGAGTGCGATAATTAACAGCGGAAATAAAATAACATCTAGCGGAAGCGATGAGAATCCGTCTGTGCCCACCAGAAGAATCCTCCACACACGACAAACCTGCTCAAAGTGCACCTGCAACAGGGGTAAAAATAAACCCTGAGCACACAATGTACTCGCAAGACTTACCCGACCGGGAATTTTATTTCCCGACTCTCAAGGGTCATGATAGGCTTTAAAGCTGGTGGGTTTCTTGGATGCGGAAAACAGCACTAAGAGTTTGTCCTTAATTTCTTAATTTTTTTTAAAGCCGTATTTTATTCATTAATCAATGTTCTATGTAAGCACCTATGCTATAATCAAGCAAGAGTTGAGCAAAACAGAAACAATTCTCCCTCTTTCCCCTTCCAGTTCTTACTACGATGCCAGAGCGTAGCCAAGCCGTACCGTCACGCAGAAACGGCGATTCGCGAATCAATATGCCCAGCTGGGTACCCCGAAAAACACACGCCCCGCTTGTACCCCAGGCACAAGCAAGACCAACCCGTTCCCCTCCTGTCACAGGTTTCCAGGTCCCCGTCCAAACTTGGACTCCTAGCTCCCGCATTCGAGGCCCGGCCTCAATACGGTGCTAAGACCTCCACCTATCCCCGCCTCCAATCAGTCGGTCCGGAAAGAGCCGGAGCCCATGACAAGAGAGTAACAAGTCTTCCTAGCCCCCATCCGCTAGTATGTGCTCGGGATAAGGAGATCTGTGACTTGACCAGGGTCCATGCAACGAACGGTCCTTAATTGACACGGACAGGGAAACAGTGCAACCCAATTGTGCCCCGTGGCCGCGGGACACAACTTGCTACACCCACCAATAACCATACCCCATCCCTGCCCGGTCGCCATTTCCTTTCCACACTTTTTCCCAATATAATAATCATTCGGGTAACTTCCTATTGTGAGCAACGACAGGTTACTCACCCTACCGATGATCCTAAGCGAAGCAACTATACGATCCTGTACTAGTAAGACTCATTGGGTATAAATATATATGCATGTGGGTATCATAGAAATTCCTGTAACTTAAATGCACAACATTTAAATATATATCATATTTGCAAAAATAAGGGTTATGCACCGGGGCTTGCCTTGGGCAGGCGCACAGTCAGAGGTGTCAGTAGCGGGCGGCTCCTGGAACTCCTCAGGTACGAAGATCTCCTTCTCGTACTCCTCGATGACCTCCTCGTAGTCCGGCTCCTCCACTGCCACGTACTCGACTCCCTCGTGATCTACATGCATGCAATGATAGGACCACAATTAAAAGGATGACAACGGTACTCTAATAGCTGAATGGTAAGCTATCATTCTCGCTACTAACAAGGTTGACCCGATGCAAAACGACTCCACAACTAACAGACACACCACTTTCCGATTACCGATTTGCGACAGGCATTACTAGGGAAAATTAGCTACCCTAACAAACAAGCTATTTGATGGCCATAAAATTTACAGCAAGCATCTAACCGTATTAAGCATCTACTGTAAAAATTTTTAGAGCTAGGGCTATCCTCGATTTGCCACGAAAATTCTACAAAATTGGTTGCATTAATAAATGCCACTTTAAGCAGAGATTTAATTGGCCGAGCAACACTATAGTAGTGCACAAAAGGAAATTTACTATCTGACAGAGCATGAATTTATGAACTCAACAAAAGTGGTTTCACGATTTTTGGACATCTACACTAGTCGCAACAATTCCTCAAAGTTTGCTTCAAAACTTAATTTACAAAGGTATTCTAAAATCGCTAAATCCAGAAACCGATCTCCCGGCGGCCCAACCGCGGCCCACGCGCGCAGCACGCGCCCACACCTGCGGTCCACGCGACGCGGCCCACGCGACACGGCCCACGGTCGGGGGAGCCCGCGAGCTGGCAAACAAGCGAAAACCACCCCGCACTCTTCCGAAAACGAGCGAAGCCGACCACAAAAAGGGGGAAAAACGCCCGGTAATGGCGTCGCCGGCCTACACTCCAAAAATTGGGGACCGTGGGGCTCCACCACTTCAATTCCGCGCACGGGGAGGTAGGTGGGATTAGTGCGAGGCTGCTGCCGCAACGACACAGGGACGAGCACTGCAGGGCGGGACCAGCAGTGGTCCGAAGCCGGGCGGCAAGGGAACAGGGGAGTCGCCACGGTGGCCGGCTCAAGCGGCAGGACCGTCCGATGCTCCGAGTAGGTAATGCGGTGGTGAGACATTAAGGTGACGCGATGCCTGCAAGCGGCCAAGCAAGGTGGGCGGTGGTCGGTGAGCTCCGCGCCACGGCAGCGTGCGCCTGCACGCGACCGCCCAGGCCCGCACGGATGCGACGAGGGGGGGGGGCAACGACAGAAGAGCCAGCTGCACACGCGACCAGCCAGGGAGGTCAACCGCAGCAGTGCGACGCTGGGGGGGGCAACGACCGCGGCGCGCACCGACCGAGCCGGCCGACCGCGCGGTGCCGCACCCGCGAGCGGTGACCGCGCTCCAGAAGCCAGAGGACCCGATGCCACCCGCTAGCACGATTTTTAAAGCTCTTGCCATGCCAAAACGAGTGATCCAGAGACCGAACGATCTTCACCAACACCAAGAGGGTACACTAGGCTATCGTTCTGAGCCAAAACATACTGCCACCATGGAGCTAGATTTCACGGAACGGACTCGCCAACACGGCCTTACCAAGCTGTCACACCACTTGGAGTTTTTCTAAGTCTAGGGCTGAATTACAAAGCGAGTTCACTTTCCGAGCGACTGGAAAAAACTAGCTAGCGATCTACTTACTTGTCAACACAAGTTGCGCTAACAACTACACACTATGCTCTTCATAAGTCGTTTAGGGTTCACATATAAGTCTTGCACAGTTTTGTTAAGATAATTTAGTTTCCAACCTAAGTTGCTAAACTCCGGTTGAAACGTCAAATTTCGAATACCCCTTTTTTTTATCATTTTTAACTTACCGAAAGGATCCTACACGCTTCGACATTAAACGAAACACCAGAAAAAAAAAAGATGTGCATGCTCTGTTTAGATGCATTGTGACACGCGGTAACACCGGCGTGTTACAGCTCTACCCCCTAAAAGAAAATCTCGACCCGAGATTTCCCGTGCCTAGTGTGGAGAAAAGAGGGTAGGGAAAACTTTCACTGAACGGTTACCTACAGGGGCTAGATAAGAGGTGGGGATAATGCTTCAAGATATAACTCCCTAGTTCCCACGTTGCTTCCTCTTCCGAATGACGCTGCCACTGGACCTTGTAAAATTTCACCACATTGTTCCTGGTCACTCTCTCTTTTTCATCCAAGATTTTTACCGGATGTTCCTCGTAAGAAAGGTCCGGTTGAAGGGAAAGTCCTTCAATTTCTACTGCCTCAGTAGGAACCCGCAAACACTTTTTCAACTGGGACACATGAAAAACATCATGGACAGCTGACAAAATCTCCGGAAGCTGAATGCGGTAGGCCACGGAACCACGCCGGGCCAAAACCTTGTAGGGCCCAACATAGCGTGGGGCTAGCTTCCCACGGACACCAAAACGATGCACACCTTTCATGGGAGACACCTTGAGATACACATAATCCCCAACTTCAAATTCCAAGGGCCTCCTTCTTTTGTCTGCATAGGTTTTCTGTCGATTCTGTGCTGCCTTTAAATGACTCCGGATAACCCCAACCTTCTCTCTTGCTTCAAGCACAAAGTCAGGCCCGAAATAACCACGGTCTCCCACCTCAACCCAGTTGAGTGGGGTTCTGCATTTCTTGCCATATAAAGCCTCAAAAGGTGCCATCTGGATGCTCTCTTGATAGCTGTTATTATAAGAAAACTCGGCCAACTTCAAACATTCGTCCCACTTTTCAGGAAAAGAGATGACACAAGCTCTCAACATATCCTCAAGCACTTGATTCACCCTCTCTGTCTGACCATCGGTCTGGGGATGATAGGCTGAACTTCTGAGCAGGCGCGTTCCAAGGCATTCTTGGAGTTGTATCCAAAAACGCGATATGAAAACCGCTCCACGGTCAGAAACAATGGCAAGCGGAACTCCATGAAGGGTCACAATGCGATCAAAATACAGCTTGGCATACTGCGAGGCTGTATACCTCGTACCTACTGGAAGAAAATGAGCAGTCTTAGTGAGGCGATCCACAATGACCCAAATAGAATCATGGCCCTTGGCGGTGCGAGGTAACCCGGTAACAAAATCCATGGAAATATCTTCCCACTTCCAGACCGGAATAGGCAAAGGCTGCAGAAAACCCGGCCTCCGCAGATGGTCTGCCTTAACTCTTCCACAAATATCACACTCAGCAATATACTTGGTGATATCCTGCTTCATATATGACCACCAATACAGCTGACGCAGATCATGGTACATCTTGTTACTCCTCGGGTGAATAGATAACTTGGATTGGTGGGCTTCCTCCAGAATCTTCCTTCTTAGCTCCTCATTACCGGGAACCACTAACCGGTTCTTGTACTTCACCACACCTTGCCCGTCAATGCTAAAGTGCGGACCACGCCCTTCAGCCATCAACTTCTTGATGTGGGGAATCTCCAAGACATCATACCTTTGTTCCGCGATGATTTGCTCAAGCAACTCAGAGACTAAAGCAATCTGTGCCAACACTGCAGAGTGAGAGAGAGGCACGGACTCTTCCTCCGGCGCGTGTGACTTGCGGCTCAAAGCATCAGCCACCACATTAGCTTTTCCCGGATGATAATGGACCTCCAAGTTGTAATCTTTAATTAACTCAAGCCATCTCCTCTGCCTCAGATTCAACTCAGGTTGAGTAAAAATATATCTAAGGCTCTTATGGTCCGTAAAAATATGCACTTTATTCCCCAACAAATAGTGTCTCCAAATTTTTAGAGCGTGCACTACTGCAGCTAGCTCTAAATCATGGGTTGGGTAATTCACTTCGTGCTTTTTCAGTTGGCGCGAAGCATATGCTATCACACGCCCCTCTTGCATAAGCACACACCCAAGCCCAGTCCTGGAGGCATCACAATAAACATCAAAAGGCTTCTCAATATCCGGTTGAGCCAGAACAGGAGCTGAGGTAAGGAACTTCTTCAAGGCCTGAAAAGCTTCTTCACAAGCCGAACTCCATACAAACTTGGCATCCTTCTGAAGTAACTTGGTCATAGGTTGGGCTATTTAGAGAAATCTGGAATGAAACGCCGATAGTATCCGGCAAGACCCAAAAACTGGCGGATCTGATGCACGGAGGCAGGAGACCTCCAATCCAACACATCCTGAACCTTGCTAGGATCTACAGACACACCCTCAGGGGTCAGAACATGTCCCAAGAACTGAACTCGATCCAACCAAAACTCACACTTGCTGTACTTAGCGTACAGCTTGTGCTCTCGCAACCGGGTCAGAACGGTGCGGAGATGCCGTGCATGCTCTTCTTCATTCTTGGAATAAATCAAGATGTCGTCGATGAACACTACTACAAACTTATCCAACTCCGGCATAAAGACTGAATTCATGAGATACATGAAAAATGCAGGAGCATTGGTGAGACCGAAAGACATGACTAGGTACTCATACAACCCATACCTAGTAGAAAAAGCTGTCTTTGGTATATCTTGTGGCCGAATCTTTATCTGATGATATCCCGACCGAAGATCTATTTTAGAGAATACCTTTGCCCCAGCCAACTGATCAAACAAAGCATCAATACGAGGCAAAGGGTACTTGTTCTTAATGGTTACCGCGTTGAGGGGGCGGTAATCCACACACATGCGAAGGGTGCCATCCTTCTTCTTCACAAAAATGGCAGGACAACCCCAAGGTGAAGAACTGGGACGGATGAACCCTTTATTCCGCAATTCTTCTAACTGCTTCTTCATTTCAGCTAACTCCTTCGGTGCCATACGGTAGGGACGTCGAGAAATAGGAGCAGTGCCAGGCTCTAACTCAATGGTGAACTCCACATCTCTATCCGGTGGTAACCCCGGCAAATCATCAGGAAAAACATCTGGGAACTCACAGGCCACTGGAATAGAGGTGAGATCAGAAGAGACTTCCACAGTTGCAGCAACTAGAGAAGTGAGTTCCGAGGGAATGAGAAGGGACATCCTATCCTCAGACCCAGGAAGTCGCAACTCGACAACCCTCCGCTTAAGGTCCAACACTACCCCGTAAACCCTCAGCCAGTTCATGCCCAGTATTGCATCAATGCCATGCCCAGGTAGCAACATGAACTGAAGGCGATAACTGTGGGTGGCTAGCACCAAACTGACAGTATCCGTCCGGGTGTTGATAAACATGTTCGCACCCGGAGTGCTGATTCTATAGGCCTTAGGGATGGCCATAATAGGTAGATTATGCCTCTCCGCATACCCCATGCTCATAAATGAATGCGATGCTCCAGAATCAAATAACACAAGTGCTGGATGAGAGTTGATGGTGAACATACCAGCCATCACAGGTTGATCCTGCAATATTTCCTCGGCCTCCGTATAATTCAACTGTCCCGAACGGCTTACTGGGGCTTTCTTCTTGATAACCGTCCTCTTGATCAGGCGAGAGTTGGCAGACGGCTGGGCAGACTGAATAGGCCGGTTCTCGGGACACTCCCGAGCAAAGTGGCCCTCCTTGCCACACTTGAAACAGCCAGTAGACTTGACCATCTGTCCCAGACGAGGTGGAAACTGCTGTCCCTGTGGCTGCTGCACCTGCTGGGAAGGTGCACGGTACTGAGTCGTCGGAGCCTGACGAGTCTGCTGAGGCTGTCGAGACGGCTGTCCACCAGGGGAATGGTAGGACATCCTCTTAACAGCCTGCATCTTCTGCGCCTGCTGGTGACCAGAAGACCCAGAAATTCCCCGCTTGCGCTTCCACTCTGCCTGAGTGTCACGCTGCAGACCCTCCATAGCAATGGCTGCATTCATCAGGGTGCCAAAAGTCTGGTAGTTCCCGGTGTACAGCTCCTTCTGCAGAACACAAGAGAGGCCACGGTAGAAGCGGTCCCTCTTCTTCTCATCTGTGTCAACGTGAGTGCCAGCATACTGTGCCAAGTGGTTGAACTTGTTGACATAATCCATCACGGACAGGCTTCCCTGCTTTAGGTCCAAGAACTCCGAGAGCTTCCTGTTTAGAACGCCCATCGGAATGAAGTACTCTCGGAAAGCGGCAGTGAACTCCTGCCAGGTCACCCGGTGGTCCGCCTGCTGCATGGCGTTAAAGGTATCCCACCAAGCACTGGCAGACCCCAGCAGCTGCTGTGCGGCGAAACGCACCTTCTGCTCATCGGTCACCGTGAGCAGCAGAAACTTTTGCTCCAGCACACGAAGCCAATGCTCCGCGTCCAGAGGCTCAGCAGTTGGTGCGAACGTGGGCGGGTTAGTCTTTAGGAAGTCCTGATATGAACAGGGCCTCTCAAGACCACGGGCACCGCCCCCGTCCCCACCGTTGCCACCGGGACCCCCACGAGCGAGGCCACCGACAGCCTGTGCCATCAGCTCCAGGGCACGGGCCGTCTCACGACGAGAAGCTAACAACTCCGCCATCATCTCCGCTTGAGTCATCAGAGGCGGCGGTGGCGGTGGAAGAGGAGCCAAGCGTGGGGCGTCGTGACTGTCCCCGACATTCTCGCGACCCTCCTCCGGGTCGCGGCCCTCCGGGTCACGGCCCGCTCCAGCGCTGGTACTCCCGTGAACAGACCCAGCTGCCCCACGACCGGACCTCAGGTTCATCTGTAACAGATAAGAACCAACCATTAGGGCACTTCTCCAGATTTAGAGAATGAGACTGAGACGATGATACGGCCTTCGAAAGGATTAAAGCAATTCATTTTAATTCTTATTCTACCCTGTTACTATCTGTGATTATCGTGAAGGGGTTTTTAAATTAACCAGGTTTTTAACTTAGGAATGCATGCATCGCCCTACACGCTCACTCAAGCCGGAAATATAGCGGCCTTTCGCTAAACTTTGGCACATCGTACACTCACTTCCGAAACTAGCGTTTCCTTACGCAACGTAAGTTAGTGTACCTGCAGAAGATAGTTAGGAAAAACAGTGCCACTATCCTAGTAAACCATATTGCTAGGGCTTAATACTTAACTACGTCGACTTTACCGCATCCTAATTTTTATAAACCTTTTGTTGGTCAAATTTTTAAGCCTTTTGAAATAGGTGATTTAGCCTGTAAGCTCATTATTGGCTCTGGTACCAACTGTGGCGGAATCGCCCAGTTTAGCACGCTTTCAGGGCGCTTGTCTTCCACTAGACACTAAGAGCCCTGAAAGTGAGCTACACCAGATGATTCCGTCGAGCACACCCGACGGGAGAACTCGAACGCTCCACATTTTTCTCACCCGGGATCCAATAATGAGTACAAACTTACAATACTTAGTCCATTTCATACAATACAGAGTCTCAGAAATAGTTATTACAATACCAGAGGTTCAGAGTGCGATAATTAACAGCGGAAATAAAATAACATCTAGCGAAAGCGATGAGAATCCGTCTGTGCCCACCAGAAGAATCCTCCACACACGACAAACCTGC
Organism: Saccharum hybrid cultivar R570; assembly: GCA_038087645.1. Taxonomy (NCBI): domain Eukaryota; kingdom Viridiplantae; phylum Streptophyta; class Magnoliopsida; order Poales; family Poaceae; genus Saccharum; species Saccharum hybrid cultivar. The sequence continues at coordinate 39,001,150 of JAQSUU010000637.1, read as the reverse complement.
TCAAAGTGCACCTGCAACAGGGGTAAAAATAAACCCTGAGCACACAATGTACTCGCAAGACTTACCCGACCGGGAATTTTATTTCCCGACTCTCAAGGGTCATGATAGGCTTTAAGGCTGGTGGGTTTCTTGGATGCGGAAAACAGCACTAAGAGTTTGTCCTTAATTTCTTAATTTTTTTTAAAGCCGTATTTTATTCAATAACCAATGTTCTATGTAAGCACCTATGCTATAATCAAGCAAGAGTTGAGCAAAACAGAATCAATTCTCCCTCTTTCCCCTTCCAGTTCTTACTACGATGCCAGAGCGTAGCCAAGCCGTACCGTCACGCAGAAACGGCGATTCGCGAATCAATATGCCCAGCTGGGTACCCCGAAAAACACACGCCCCGCTTGTACCCCAGGCACAAGCAAGACCAACCCGTTCCCCTCCTGTCACAGGTTTCCAGGTCCCCGTCCAAACTTGGACTCCTAGCTCCCGCATTCGAGGCCCGGCCTCAATACGGTGCTAAGACCTCCACCTATCCCCGCCTCCAATCAGTCGGTCCGGAAAGAGCCGGAGCCCATGACAAGAGAGTAACAAGTCTTCCTAGCCCCCATCCGCTAGTATGTGCTCGGGATAAGGAGATCTGTGACTTGACCAGGGTCCATGCAACGAACGGTCCTTAATTGACACGGACAGGGAAACAGTGCAACCCAATTGTGCCCCGTGGCCGCGGGACACAACTTGCTACACCCACCAATAACCATACCCCATCCCTGCCCGGTCGCCATTTCCTTTCCACACTTTTTCCCAATATAATAATCATTCGGGTAACTTCCTATTGTGAGCAACGACAGGTTACTCACCCTACCGATGATCCTAAGCGAAGCAACTATACGATCCTGTACTAGTAAGACTCATTGGGTATAAATATATATGCATGTGGGTATCATAGAAATTCCTGTAACTTAAATGCACAACATTTAAATATATATCATATTTGCAAAAATAAGGGTTATGCACCGGGGCTTGCCTTGGGCAGGCGCACAGTCAGAGGTGTCAGTAGCGGGCGGCTCCTGGAACTCCTCAGGTACGAAGATCTCCTCCTCGTACTCCTCGATGACCTCCTCGTAGTCCGGCTCCTCCACTGCCACGTACTCGACTCCCTCGTGATCTACATGCATGCAATGATAGGACCACAATTAAAAGGATGACAACGGTACTCTAATAGCTGAATGGTAAGCTATCATTCTCGCTACTAACAAGGTTGACCCGATGCAAAACGACTCCACAACTAACAGACACACCACTTTCCGATTACCGATTTGCGACAGGCATTACTAGGGAAAATTAGCTACCCTAACAAACAAGCTATTTGATGGCCATAAAATTTACAGCAAGCATCTAACCGTATTAAGCATCTACTGTAAAAATTTTTAGAGCTAGGGCTATCCTCGATTTGCCACGAAAATTCTACAAAATTGGTTGCATTAATAAACGCCACTTTAAGCAGAGATTTAATTGGTCGAGCAACACTATAGTAGTGCACAAAAGGAAATTTACTATCTGACAGAGCATGAATTTATGAACTCAACAAAAGTGGTTTCACGATTTTTGGACATCTACACTAGTCGCAACAATTCCTCAAAGTTTGCTTCAAAACTTAATTTACAAAGGTATTCTAAAATCGCTAAATCCAGAAACCGATCTCCCGGCGGCCCAACCGCGGCCCACGCGCGCAGCACGCGCCCACACCTGCGGTCCACGCGACGCGGCCCACGCGACGCGGCCCACGGTCGGGGGAGCCCGCGAGCTGGCAAACAAGCGAAAACCACCCCGCACTCTTCCGAAAACAACCCGCGCCCCACGTTACTGTTTCTCCTCTCAGCGCTTTTGCACTAAAACCCGCGGACGAACTCGTCTTCACCAAGACGAGGTCCCTGGCCTGCCCCGCGCACACCGGCGCGCCGGAGATGGCACTGAGCGGCTACGCCGGCCCACGGAGAGCCTCTACCACGCAGCTAAGGGGGAAACACTCACCCTGGGACCGACGCGAAACTAGGGGCAGAAGCACACTCCCGGGAACGCGGCCACGGACTCCTCCACGACGACGGACGACTGCAAGGGACGGCGATGCCGTTCCGGTGAACTGCGGCCCAGACAAATGGAACAAAAAGGACTACGAGCACGAGCAACTTACTCCGGAACCCGCTGAGGCGATGCTGAGCCAAGAGCCGCTCGGAGGCGAGCTGGCCACACGCGACCCGAGGGGTGCGGCGGCGCCCTGGACGGACACGGCCGTGTCACGGGAGGGACGGGAGCACCACTGCTCCAACCAACGGGCGCACAGCGAAGAGAAGCTCAGGGCGAACCGCTCGGAGCAACTAGACGAGCTCCCGAGAAGACGAGCGAAGCCGACCACAAAAAGGGGGAAAACGCCCGGTAATGGCGTCGCCGGCCTACACTCCAAAAATTGGGGACCGTGGGGCTCCACCACTTCAATTCCGCGCACGGGGAGGTAGGTGGGATTAGTGCGAGGCTGCTGCCGCAACGACACAGGGACGAGCACTGCAGGGCGGGACCAGCAGTGGTCCGAAGCCGGGCGGCAAGGGAACAGGGGAGTCGCCACGGTGGCCGGCTCAAGCGGCAGGACCGTCCGATGCTCCGAGTAGGTAACGCGGTGGTGAGACATTAAGGTGACGCGATGCCTGCAAGCGGCCAAGCAAGGTGGGCGGTGGTCGGTGAGCTCCGCGCCACGGCAGCGTGCCCCTGCACGCGACCGCCCAGGCCCGCACGGATGCGACGAGGGGGGGGGGCAACGACAGAAGAGCCAGCTGCACACGCGACCAGCCAGGGAGGTCAACCGCAGCAGTGCGACGCTGGGGGGGCAACGTCCGCGGCGCGCACCGACCGAGCCGGCCGACCGCGCGGTGCCGCACCCACGAGCGGTGACCGCGCTCCAGAAGCCAGAGGACCCGATGCCACCCGCTAGCACGATTTTTAAAGCTCTTGCCACGCCAAAACGAGTGATCCAGAGACCGAACGATCTTCACCAACACCAAGAGGGTACACTAGGCTATCGTTCTGAGCCAAAACATACTGCCACCATGGAGCTAGATTTCACGGAACGGACTCGCCAACACGGCCTTACCAAGCTGTCACACCACTTGGAGTTTTTCTAAGTCTAGGGCTGAATTACAAAGCGAGTTCACTTTCCGAGCGACTGGAAAAAACTAGCTAGCGATATACTTACTTGTCAACACAAGTTGCGCTAACAACTACACACTATGCTCTTCATAAGTCGTTTAGGGTTCACATATAAGTCTTGCACAGTTTTGTTAAGATAATTTAGTTTCCAACCTAAGTTGCTAAACTCCGATTGAAACGTCAAATTTCGAATACCCCTTTTTTTTATCATTTTTAACTTACCGAAAGGATCCTACACGCTTCGACATTAAACGAAACACCAGAAAAAAAAAGATGCGCATGCTCTGTTTAGATGCATTGTGACACGCGGTAACACCGGGGTGTTACATTGGGTCAGGTGTGGTCGTATTCGAAAACCTAAGGGATCATGCACGTTAGCTGCGCGGCCGACTCGTGTGCCATACATACATGCCTATGTACGTGGACAGGTGCTGGTACACCACGCTGTCATGCACGTGCTGTGCTAATATCCATCCATCCTGAAACAGACGCATGTGAGAATCGAGGATATGATGATGAGGACCCATATCGATCGAGCAGCGGAATGCATGCATGCCCAACGCAAGATGAACCACGGTATGATGCACGGTAGCTGGCTGCGGCGAGCCGGCGAGTGCTTTGCAGGCGTGTGCGTGCATGTGCATCTAACCCGTGTGTTGTGTGGACGACAAGATATGTGAGCCGGAAATTGTTTTCCTGTGCATCATGCCGTACGTGGCGTCTGCAGCCCTTTGTTTCGAGACAAAACAGTGTGCTGTGCGGTGGTGCAGCGCCGGACTGTTAACCAGCCGTATCCTATCTGAATGTCCCATGCTCCTAGTCTGCTTGCATTTATTGCTACGCTATTTTAGTCGTCCTCTCTCATTTTCGGCTCGTTTAGACTATTCCTCTATATTCATCTTTAAAAAAAAATATTTCATCATAGTCATCACAAAATATACAGTTTTTTCGCATCCATCCATCCTCTATATCATCCTCTATCCACTGTGGGGTCAATTTGTCACTTTATCTAAATATATCCATGTGATATCTTGTTTTGAAGTATTTATTGAAACGAATTTAATGGTGTAATCGGAATTTAATTTGGTTTTTTTGGTTGGTGAGTTATAACAATTTTTTAGTGAGTTAAAATCATGGGGCCCACCGCTGCATGCAATCCTCTCTCTCCCGCGCCATCCGGTAAACGTCTTCTGCTCCTCTGAATTTGGCAGACGCGCGGAGATAGCAGATACCTTTACAGTACTAGTATAGTGCCCGTGCGTTGCCACGGTTTTATTCAAAGGATACACATATAAAAAGAGTAAAAAAACAATATTTCTTCCATAGTTTAAGTCTCACGCAATTGTATATAACATGTGTATAATTCGGAATACACTCATTTATAACCAGGCATAATAAAGTCACCTCTCACATCTCTACTTCTCTACTTCTCTACTGCTAATAATGTACGACTTGAGGTTAAGTAGAGCTTCGAGAAAGTCACCTCTCACATCTCTACTTCTCTACTGCTAATAATGTACGACTTGAGGTTAAGTAGAGCTTCGAGTTCCTCAGGGATAATGTTTGTACATTCGTTTACACTGCTCATCGCTAGCAGAGGTGCTCATAATTCACCGTTCTCACACAAGCAGGAGTACTGAAACGTTCAAGATATATGTATATATACTACACACACAGTTGCTAGTAGCTACATATATTTGAAAACATGAGTATTGAATTGAATGGCAGGCAGGCATGAAGACACACACAGCATCAGATTGCAAGCAATTCGCTGAGAGAGAAGCAGAAGAGCAGCGCTACATGTTTCAGTGTTTTAGTGCACATCAAGACATGTATCACCTCATAACTATCTCTATCGTCGTTCTTAAAGTATCTGAGCCAATTACATGTCAGATGGTACTTGCCTGATCCCCCTTGACCAAGTAAGTTGGCAATGCATGCTCCTGTATGTACCATGGGACCTTCCTTTCCAAGTACAAATCCTGCTGAAACTCCAAGTATTGAACCAAATATCTGCAGAACAAAAGAAGAAACTTTTCAGAAATAGATTGCTTAACTCTGAACCGGCACTTAGAAAAGCTAGGAGTATCCTCGTGCATCAGTGAATCCAAACTTTGGAAGTATAGGCTCCCAAAGAAAGATAGGCAAATTGCAGACTCTTGGTGTAATCTTTTTAATTCGGCAATTTAGCTGCCCAAAATTTTTAGTCATGTAATGTACTTTTATAACTGTTGTAAAAAATGTACTTTTAGAACTGATGACCACACACTTGTGAATTTACAGCAGGTTATTAAAAAGAAAAGAGAGCAAAATTAAACATAATGAACAAGGCAGTCTGACTGTCCCCTAAACAATAATTTAGCTGTGAATGCATCTTCAAGATTTTGCTAGTAAGCTGGATACAAGTTTTAGGATTTCTACAACAATTATCGATGATAAATCAGTATATGCATGCAAATGCTGGAGAAGATCTTAGTAATTCGATCAATGACAATCAGGATCTCTCAAAAGCTAAGAAAATTGCACTAAGAAAAATATCATCCTTGTGAAGCCAGTTCCTAAATCAATATCAAGAGAGAATGAGGGAAAAACTGAAACCTGAAACATAAGCCTCTAACCAGTAAATCCTCGATGCCTTTTTTTTTTGAATTGTTTACAACAAATTCCTTAGGGTTAACTACAAAGATAATAGGCAAAAAGATTAGAACTCGGTAATATTATATCATAGTATAGTGCTCGTGCTAACGCCACGGCAATATTTCAGGGATGCACATGAAAACCACACGATGATATTATTTTTAGCTATGGTAACATTCAAACATGCAAATTAAAACAACCAAAAGACAGTTTGCCCTTTGCTGCATAAGACTTGTCATTTACAACTTCGCTGGTTACCATTTAGCACTCAACATGCACGATGCAAATAAACATATGATTAGAAATTCCTTTTTAGTGAAAATAACATAAATATATGTTTGTTGTACCCAAAACATTCTAACTCTCCATTCTCTTCATGAAACAGTTTTTGGCAGGTAGCACAAGTTATCATTACCCATTTACACACATTATATAAGTACATACATATCATTTTCTGAATTATGATAACATAGGCAACCTATTTGAATGGATCAGTTCCTTGGGCTAAATAGCCATCGCCCCTGTCTTCCCAGGTGATTCAGTGATACTCTGTAAAATGCAGATGAATGGATATTAGTTATTAGTACAGCTGAGAATAAGCAACTGGAAAAAATTTCGTGAGATCTTTGCTTCTAAGAAACTCGCTCTGTATAGTGCTGTGGTATTGATCAAATCTGCATGCAGCAAAACCCTGGCTGCAGCTAAGCTTTGAACTGGTACTGCTACTTGTTGTAGTCTGGCTAGCAAAGAAACTCTTGGAAACAACTTATTCCAAAAAATAAGACCATGGCTCGCAATCCAAGTAGAAATTTGTTGTTTGTTGAGGTTCTATCCTTACTTGCATAAGCGTAAGCTTACAGAAAGAAACAAAATGTTGTAATGATGATTGATAAAGAGCACAGAGATAATTATTTTACAGGGGACTACCTCTGGTTAATAACTATCAGCAGCCTAGAATTCTTCAGGTGTGGAAAATGTATCTTGTCACGGAACAAATGGGTTAGCTTCAATCAGCTTCTTAAGCTCAACAAGCATTATCCCATTTTTTCCTAATATCTCTAATCCCTAATATAACAAGGCAAAAGGCAGAAATCACTCGATGAGCAATCCAGGAACAACTAAAAGCCATGATACTAATGACAGCAGATCAATGCACACAAATATTTCAAACTGCACTCCATCCATATGCAATTGTCGAATCTCCCTTCTTCCAATCAGGATCCCTCTCAGATAAGAGACACAAATTTCCAAAATGGAAATAAAATGTTGACCCTAGGTTTACTCAGAATTGTCAGGTATATATCAATTTCTAGAAACAAAAATTGCTTGTATCCATATATCTAATTGATTGGTTTTTAATGCTTTATAACAATGCAACTGTCTGACACATGATATAGATACAGAAACCGTGCGCTCTTAGTTGTTCCCCATCTCACTTGCATATACTATAATTGATTGTAATGCACTTATGTACATTAGCATCTCTATAGACCTGATTCATTTCATGAATACGAAAATCTATACTGAACTGAAACAGGAGAAACCAAATAACAAATTTCGCCTTCAAATCATTATCGAGAGCAAATAAATCTGTCAATAATGAACTAAAAACCCAACAGCTAGATTTTTAGATCAATTTAAAATTAGTAATACCTACAATAAACATGTCATACAAGTTATTATTTCTTACATCTTCGGGGCGGCGAGCTCAAAGCAGAGGGAGTATTATGGGCGGCGAGCTCGTGCTGCTGCTCCCACATGGCCTCCCACTCATTCTCATCCTTCACGAACCCGCCGGCCAGTAGTTGGCACACCTGGACTGTACAAAGCGGTTCGCAATTAAATTCAATCATAGTTAAATCTCACAGAGGATAGAAAATGGCATGAGAAGTTCAAAGCTTGGGATGTTCCAAGCAAGTATTACTGCACTGGCGTTCGTCGTCTGGCCCTGGTGATGCACGTCGCGGCAGCGTCTCCGGAGGAGTGTCAGCGTGGCGGCTGCACCCAAGATCCGGCTCGGCGTGATGGAGGTAGGCAGAGCGTCTAGCGTGGGGTCGGGCGGCGGAGTGCGTCCGCCCTGGTGGCGTGTGCGCTCCGCTGACGCACGCCCTGGCGACGGCGTCCGCACCGGCGAAGCACGTCCTGGCGGCGACGTCCGGCCTGGCGAGCCCCGGCGGGGTCCGCCCTGGCTCGCCCCGGCGACGCACGTCCTAGTGTTCCGCCCTGGCTCGCCCCGACGGCGGCGTCCGCCCGGCGTGGGCTCGTGGGAGATGAGTGCGGCGTGGGAGAGGAAGTGCGGCGTGGGAGAGGAGTCTCGGGGGAGGAAGCGGTCCGCCTTGGCGGGGAGTCTCGGGGAGAGGAAGCGGGCGTGGGAGCGGCGTCTCGGGAAGAGGAAGTGGGCGCGGGACCGAGCAGGGATGAGATGAGTGATGAGTTTGATGCGAGCGTTTCTGTCCGTTGGATTTGAGTGAGCGAGAGAATGTGATGGTATGTTTATGGGTGGGTTTAACTAAGAGTATGACTGGTGCATTATTTAATAGTGGAGATGCGTTGCAGGGCTGCCATGCGCTATATGCTCCTCTATCTGTTTTACCGGACGGATATACAGGCAGCGGTGCGGATAGTCTTAGTTGCAGGTCGTAAAATTTTAGGTCACGTCGAGTGTCACGTGAAGATGTCACGTGGGGTGTTCGAATACTAATTTAGGGTCACATCGGATGTCACATGAAGATGTCATATGAAGTGTTCGGATACTAATAAAAAAACAAATTACAGAATCCGTAAGTAAATCGCGAGACGAATTTATTAAGCCTAATTAATCTGTCATTAGCACATGTGTTACTGTAGCACTTTATTGTCAAATCATGAACTAATTAGGCTTAAAAGATTCGTCTCGTAAAGTAGTCGCAATATGTGTAATTAGTTATTTTTTAATTTATATTTAATGCTCTATACATGTGTCTAAACATTCAATAAAATAGGGTGTAAACTTTTGGATGAGGAACTAAATAAGACCTCAGTTCCTCACACGTAGAAATTCATATCGTTTTCAAATGTCCCCAGTTAAGCTACACACGTATGTGGCCCGGCCACGTTTGGGGATTTTTTATTTCAATAACATTTTTCAAAATAACATTTAAAAATAACATATCTTAAAATTTATTTGATTCAAAAAATATTCTAAACTTATTTCAAAATCCAACCCTTTTGGCCGTCACAATCTATCACAGTGGCGGATTCTGCCACGCGTAAACAGCTCTCACCAGCAGCGCCACCGCTTGGCACTTGGCAGGGCAGGCCTGCCGCTACCTTTTTTTTCCATCTCTGTTTTTCTCCTCTATAAATAAATTAGTACTTGGACTCTAGTTTTTACGAAACTCGACATGTGTGTTGTATATAGTGCAAAATGTTCTACGTATTTCAGTGACTTGTGTAATGTCAAGTGCTATATATTTTGAAAAATCTAATTCCAAAGCATGTTGTTATATGTTATTGCTATGACAGGTCATTTAGTTTTGGAAAATGTTAGAAACTTTGTTGTACTTTTCAAACCACTAAATAAAATAGAATACCGACTCAAATTTGGTACAAAAAACCTAACAAAAATAAAAAAGAAATATACATTCTATTTTGCTAACATAAATAATGCCCCCTTGTTGTGTTGAGAAATATCTACTCAAATCTTCATAAATATTCAGTTCCCAAACATACCAAGTGTTGAGAAACTGGTGCCTTAGCCTTAGACTCTGACTTCTTTGGATTTGCCACCAAACTTGTTGATACCACTTTTATGGACTCTATACTCACACAATACTACAATTAAAACTTCACACTGACATCAACAAGGGAGAGATCTACTCTTTATGCTTAGAATATGGTCGGCATGGCAGCCCAGCAGGGAGGATGCCTAATACATAGGAAGTGAATTGTTTCATCTTGTTGCTCCTGACCCTATTCCAAATATAGAGGGTCCATCTCCAATGTTAATGTCAATGTGAAGGTCTTATTGTAGTAGTATGGATATAAAGTTAATAGAAGAATTGGTATCACACAAGTTTGATGTCGCATTCGAAGAAGTCAGAGTCGTTTAGGGCACTAATTTCCCAAACAAACCGTTTTGGGAATTGAATATTTGTATGCAAGTTGGTATTGTATATGTTAGCAAAATAGACATATATTTCTTATTCTTCATCTCTGTTAGTTTTTTTTATTAAAGTTGAACAATTATTCTATTTTATTTTGATGGTTTGGAAATGCAAAAGGTTCCTAAATTTTCCATAGCCAAAGGACCCATTGTAGCAATAATATATAGGCTACTTTGGAATTAATTTTTTCATAACATATAGCCAAGTTGCTCAAATTATTAAAATGTAATGTTAATACTATATTAAACAAAAGTGTTCGTAGAATGTAGAGTCTAATTACTAATTTATTTAGAGGGGAGAAAACGCTAACGGGTAGAAGCGACAACAGCCCTGCCACGCCAAAGGGGGTGGCATGACAAGTGGGAGTTGAGGTTCGTGCGACAAGAGCTATCATTGTGAATACATCTTACGAGCTGGTAGATTTGTCGCTCCAATGCACATGGTGTGGCGAGTCTTGTCGTGGTACGCCGACGCGACAAAAAATGTTAGATCTGAAAATATTTTTTTTGGATGGATTATTTTGATAATATTATTTGTAATAAAAGTTTAAAAATAAAAAAAATACACATTTGGTGGTCATCATTATTCTTGGTAGCTAGGTAGTAGGTACTCCCTGAGCCCCTGTTTGCACTTCGGCTGTTCTTTCCTTTTGCACACAAACAAAAAGCTTGGAACTAAATCAACCCCCTTTAGGACGATTTAGACACTTTTCAGTAAATATTTTTATAATATTTGCAATGAAAATATTTTGTCCATAACTCTCAAAAAAAAACTTTTCAACAAATATTTTGAAAAGAACTCGCATTGTCCCCAATAGAATTTCAAAAAGAAAAGCAGAGAACAAATAGAGATGGGCAGAAATGGCGAGCATCAAGATGATATCCACCGCCAGGTATCAAAGCCGCAAAGTGAGCTTACTCCTACTTGCATAGCATATCTATGTAATTTCCTATAATGAAATTGTAGTCGCAGCAGTAAATTTTTGATGATTAACTACGGTAGCAGCAAATTCTAGCAATTTAGCATCGACACCGAGGATACATTAGCGAAGCGAATCAATCCGGACACGCGTTTATCACATTCACAACCCTACCCTACACAGATACACACACGGATGCCGAACGAATTGATACATCAGCTGAACTAGCTTCCAACTCCGTCGTGCCACGCTGCCTGCCGTCACGGCCAGGCGGCGGCGCGGGGTGAGGCTGTCTCTGTCTCAGCACGCGTAGTAGTCGACGAGCTCGTCGAGGGACTCCGGCTGCGGGTCGGCGTTCTCCAGCATCCACAGCAGGTGCTCGAAGAGGACGACTTCGCAGCCGACGACGGTGGTACCCGCCGCTGCTCCCCCGGTGGCGCCGCCGGTGCGGTCGACGAGGGTCTGGAACAGCGGGTGGCTCACCAGCTCCTCGGCGATGAGGTACCGGCGGCGCGACCTGCCGACGTACACCGGGTGCAGGCCCTTGGGCACCTCGTCCGCGCCGTGGAACGACGCGCCGCGGCCGCGCGCGCCGCCGTCGTCCTCGCCGCCGGGGCCGGGCGACGGCGCGCGGGCGATGCGGCTGGACGAGTGCCACCTCTTGATCATGCACCGGAGCTTGGTCAGCCCGCCCTTCGCCATTGCCTCGCACGCTCGGTGGCTCGGCCTCTTTCTTCGATGGACGCGGCGAATGGAGCGGAGGGAGAGAGCAGGGGAGAGAGGGAGCTGAGGAAGACGGTGGTGATGGACTAAGGCAGGGGAGGCGACGGCTGCATATATAATCGGGGAGGAGGGGAGGAGGGGGAGCGTGGGGACCGCATGTCGGCAAGAGGTGGAGAGCCAGCCTGCAGGCTGCAGCCGCTAAGCAGGCGACAGTGCAGCGGCAACTGGCCGGGTTGTTGCCCGGGGGCAGCTGTCAGCTGGGGGACTGGGGCCTTGTTCTTTTTCCTTTCAAATTCCAAATTTTTTCACTCTTTTTCTATCACATTAGTTTTTAGACGTATATATGGAGCATTAAATGTTGGTAAAAAAACTAATTGCACAGTTTGGTAGTAAATCACGAGACGAATCTTTTAAACCTAATTAGTCTATGATTAAACATTAATTGTCAAATATAAACGAAAGTACTACAGTAGCTAAAGTTGAAAAAATTTACGATCTATACAAGGCCTGGGCTGGACTGCCCACTGCCCGGAGCAGAGCAGAGAACTTAGCCTGGCCCTGGCTTTCCTCAGAGCCTTTTTCTCAGCAGGAATTTACAGAGGTTAAACTGCATCCAAATGTGTAAATATATATTTGTTATGATGAAAAATTACTGACCCAGGAGAATGATTGGGAAGCAATAACCGTGGAGCTGCCTGCACGACAAGCCGGTGTATACAATATAACGATACTCTCTCGGTCCTTTAAAAAACGGGAGTCCAGATGTCCATCCGAGCCCTAGCGTTCGGACACTGCATAGTTAACGAGCGTACAGTGCATCGGGCCTGTGAGAGAGCGCACCAGTGGGCCCGTATCGCTCCGGACGTCACTCACGCCGTCCCGGACGTCGTCCGCGCCGCTGGCCACTTCTATGCACATTTCCTGTGCAACGCCTGATCTATTTTTGAAACATCCAGCAATAGTTGCAACATAAAAAAAAGATAGATGAAACACTTGAAACAAATATCTGAAGCACTTGCGAAAATGTCTAAAAACAATTGAAAACCATTGCAAAAGTATACAACATCCAAATAAAAACACTTGCAAACATACGTATGAAAACCTAAAAACATTTGAAGCATATGATTGCAACATGCATGTATATGCAGCATCTAGATCTACTTTTGCAACATCCAGACAAAACACTTGCAACATTCATCCGAAACAGATAAAACATTTGGAACATACACTTGAAACATACATGTATAGCCATTACAACCTGTGCAGCATCCCGATCTATTTTTGCAACATCGATATACAACACTTGCAACGTACTTCTGAAACACTTGAAACATACTATTACAACATGTGCTTTCAGCGTAGTATCTGATTGCTGCTTGGACGAATGGAGGCTCGTCAACACGGAGCTCGACATGCCAGCGCGGAGGTCGCCGGTGTGGAGCTCGTTGGCGACATGGACCTCGGCAGGGGCAGGGGTAGGCGGATGGAGCGCGGCCGCGACGGGAGGCGCGAGTTCGGGAGCGAACCAGTGAGCGCCTAGCGCGTCGGGCTCGCTGTGCGCGGTGCGGGGCGGGGGTGAGTGGGGGCGGCACGGGCGAGGGTGGGGTCTGTCCCGCGAGTAGAGCTAGCGGACGACACGGTAGGGGTAGCGTGGACGAGTACGGGTCCGTCCGGACGGATGGACGCTCTACGAGGAATGTTTCCATAAAAAAATACAATTATTATAAGTCGTTTTAACTTTTCTGGTGTGTAGTTTTTACACATATGTTATATCTAGATACATAGCAAAATTGTTATACAAAAAATTAAAGCGACTTATAATTTGGAATCAAGGGATAGATTTTAGATAAGTCACACTATTTTAAATTTAACTATTTTTTTAAAAAAATATTAACACTTCTATCTCCAATTAAATTTACTATGAAAATATATTTCATAATCAATCTAATAGTATTTATTCGATATCATTAATGTTTGTAACTTTTTATATGTTTATTCGGTAAAACATGCAATTATTTCAATTATCGACAATAAGAGTCGTATTTTTTTAGACGGATTTTTACTCTTTTTTTATTTTGCATGTTCCGTTGCTGCTGGGGTTCTGCCTCTGTTGTACACTATGGCTATGTTCAGTTCCATGAAAAGAGGTAAAAAAAAAGTACTGTAGCATGTTTTGGCTTTATTTGATAAATAGTGTCCAACCGTTGACTAAGTAGGTTCAAAACGTTCGTCTCGCAAAGTACAACCAAGCTGTACAATTAGTTTTTGATTTCATTTACATTTAGTACTCCATGCATGTATCGCAAATTTGACGTGACGGAGAATTTTTTTTTTGCATAGTATTTTTTTTTTTGAGGAACTAAACACAGGCTATGCATGAACCTGCAGGGGCGAGGAAAGAAGACAGCTGCTACTCTGCAAATCTGTAGACAGTAGGAGTACTAGTAGAGCAGAGCGACTTCCTCGTACTCCCTCCGTCCCATTGAAAGTGTCGCCCGGGAAACGTGTTTGTGAGGGGGACACGGTTTTCCAACGACACTTTCAATGGGACGGAGGGAGTAGGACCGAAGCGCAAAAAACGTGGCCGACTGGGGCATGCAAGTTGCAAGCTGTTCTCGTACTGGTACGCCCTGCTCCTGCTACAAAACGCGATGGATTAGCTGGAGCACTCGGTACCCGGCCCCTACTAGCTAGGTAAAAATTGACTGGACCAGCCACTATCATGTACTGATATACATATATTATACACAAGGCATTTAGGCAAACTAACGTGTACCAGTAGCTTGAAATTGTTAGCCAGTTAGCCATGGGAAAAATTGAGTTAGTGGTCAAAAAGAAACAAAGTACTCAGTTCCAGTTTAACTCTACTGAGCTGATATATAATATTAAAAATATTGTATTGCACTTGGTAAAAGAATAAACCATAAGGATATTGCCGTATTCGAATATATAAAAGGATCTGCACCAATTGCACACAACTTCTCTCTTGGACATATATAGGGCACGCTCTAAATAAATCATATAAGAAAGAAAATGTTTGCAGGACGTTGTCCAACACTCCAACAACCAGAATAGTAGTAGTTGAGATAATGAAATAATTGATCAGACCAGCAAAAAGAATTAATTGCTGGGAAACCTTGATATGACATGCCTGCAACACAGCAGCATCCATCGTTTGAACTCTGGACGGCTGTTTTGTGGTGCAAACAGGACTCTACACAACATACCAAATAATATAAACATGACATGCATGCATTATTTATTGCAGCATTTTTTTCGAATATCTACGGCAAATTTAGCCAGTTGTATTATATTATATAATATATAGCAGCATGTACCGACCAAACATGAATAGAGTTTCAAGCTACCTAGGTCTCCAAAACTCCAAATGAAATTCTATTCATCTCTGATTGATCAATCAAACAATCAAAATTAGAAGACTGACAATGACAGACATGTGCTTGAGAGGTTGGGTACGGCGTGAGTGTCCCCATCCCCGGCTAAGTCGTCATTCCCCTGGTCTTGTTAATTCAGATTTGGGCGAACATACCCCTGATACTTATTAGTCGATTGGTTTTGAGTAATGAAATGTGTTAGGTTAATCCGCCGGAGCTAGAGGATTTGATACTGATACGCTCTGCCTCGTTCTGTAGCTAGCGTAGTGTCGGGTGATCGTGGGAATCATATCGGTTGGAGATATAAGCCCTTGTGGCATCGGCGGATTGTCTCTAAGCTACTGATTTGGTGTAGAATCAAGTAACTTTTTTCGCGAACGGGGTTTACAGCCCGTGTTTCATTAAGACGAAAGGAGTTTTTTTGGTACAACCGGTTATTAGGCCTGCTACATCAAATCGTTTGCGAGTGGCAAGCGATAACATTAGCAAGGTTAACAACCTACGATGAGATATCCCTAAGATACTATACGGCGGTCGATGGTGCGACAATGTCAGCGCCAGCATGGAACGCCCAAATAGAAACTAAGGGGGTAAAACCCGCATCGATCCACTGTCCGCCTTCGCCATGGATGCGCTGCGCGACAACCGCTGGAGTGGAGACCTCATTCCTGAAGATCCTCGCGTTTCGTTCTTTCCAGACCTCCCAAGAGACGAGGAGCACCAGTGAATCAAACCCCCAACGCTGCTCTGAACTAAGCAGAAGTCTTCGATGCAGCCACCACTCGATCAGGTGCCCCTCCCCCAAGTCCGCCATGAGCTGCTGAAGGCCGACAGGTTGCAAAACCCAGAACCAAATCTCCTTATGGCTCGTTCGGTTACGGCTTTAGGAGGCCAGGAATCAATCTGGTAGTGAAAGCTTACATAAATTAAAGTAACAATCTGGCCATGATTTCTTGCCAGGGTTCATTCCTGGTGAAACAAACGTGGCCTTAGTCACCACACAACCTGACAGGAGGTGGGCTACCGTTTCGGATTCTTGGTTGCAAAGGATACAGCCGTCATCATCTTGCAAGCCTCAAGTAATTTTTTTATAACAGATACGGAACAGAACTATCTTTCACAGTTTCACACAATTAAACAGTTACAAAATTCCTGCATTCTTTACGGTGCTCTCTCATCACTCATCAGTCGTACATGTATGCTGTATAGGTAAAGCAGGCTAGTTGGGCGCCGGACTGGTCTGGACACTGATTGGAACAATCATGCAGCATGCTCTGACGTGACATTTCCATGATCCTCCACGTGAAACAGTGACTGATTTCAGGAAATGTTTTTTGGGAGCTGAGATTACAAACCAAAGCCACACTACTGTTCCAGCCCGTATGGTGCACTTCTTCATGTGTCACACATCTCACAAAGATTTCTCTGCAGTGTTCGGATATCGCTACAGAGCTATGCTATGCTGAGCTGAAACAGGCACATTCACTCTCTGAAAAATCATAAACAGCGATGCAGATATATGTCTGTCCAACGTCGGTAGTCCGTCTGCGTCCGAGCTAGATTGCACGAATTAAGGTGCTTAGATTGCGTGTCGCACGTCGTCGTGTCAATCTCAATCCTGGTTAATTTTGGCCCTTCTAATAATGGTACTAATATTAGTACATTTGAACACACAGTTTAGTAGGTATATATGATCGATGCTGCTGCTTCGCTTTTGCATTCATGCATCTGTCCTTTAATTAGACTGGCATGTATAAGGTAGTAGTTTCCTCCTCTCATCTAACCTCTGAACCCAGTTTAAATAAACTCTACTATAAAGTCCAAGTAGATTTCATATTCTTTTCAGTAGCAGCAGGATTTTCTTTTTATTTAGTTATTTTCTCAAAAACAAGTGCGAGTCACGGATAAAATTCAGAGGTCCGTGTGTCAAGTGCAGGTGCAGTGCATATAAAATGGAGAGATGCATGGCACAGAGCACCTTACTCGAATGCACGCATCATTAGTCTACTTTAATCATCAGGGCAACCACTACTAATCATTTGATGTCTCTCCTACTCTAATTTTCCTTGTAAGAGTAGTCAAGGGAGCCAGCCATAAGATCAGCTAAAGGAAGCAACAAAGCCAAAAAGCACCACTCCATTCGGCTTACTGCATGGCCATCTTCCATACTTCTTGTACATCTTCTCCGCTCTCTGTCCAATGATTTACAAGGCATCCACTTTCAGATTCTTCTCTGTCTAACCTCCAGCCCAAATTTTAAATTTTATACTTGAGGTCCACACACTAATCTAATTAAGGTTATGACTTGGAAGAAGGGTGGTTAATAAAGATAATAAACTTTGTTAGTTTGAAATACTAGGTCATGTTTGTCAACTAGTAGTAGGGCTCTGTGGCTTGCAATTCCCATGAAAGACACGCATCAACGTTGCAATCATGGGAGAGCTGATCGGACACCAAACTATTGCCTCAACTACACTCAGCTTTTAAAATTGAAAATTGTACTGTACTCGCTAAACAAACTCTGCAATACCATGTTTATATCATTTAAAAATTTAATCTTAATCCCATATCGGTGATTAGAAAATGCTTAGGGCTGTACGTTAGGAGTAGATGGAATCGGCGACAAATCAAGCTTAGCAGAGTACACGCCCCCATGTCGTGTTCCATGTCTTCTTTAATCAGACCTCTGCGCACCGTTTAGTTTAAAACTGGTTATTAAGCATGGATTAGATGGTGACAGCTGAGGGGTTGGGTCCAAAAGTGTTGAGCGAAACCCTGGCCTGACAGCAACGTGTATTGATTTTGTAATACCACACGCAGTTTGTTCCTCATGTAAGGCTCATTTCAAGCTCACCGTGTGTCTGGGTAGTAGCAGGCCGCAATTACATGTCACTTCAGTTTTGTCCCAAGTATGACCATATATGTTGTCTTATTGTAAATTGCAAATTGTGCATAGCTCAACTAGTTAGGTTCGTTGTGGTAGAACTTGCTCACATCGAGCTACAACACAAATTAAAATATAATCTTTGGTTTCATGCACTACCATAGAAACACATAGACCGTGAACAAGTTCCTCTAAAAACAACGCCCCCAAGAAACAAAACGATCGACACACGCATATAATATGTGCCACTGTTTTTATGATCCAACCGGTAAGGTCAAACCATAAGTTCACTAAGAGCTATTCATCCAACTCTAGGCAATGCCTTCAGCAAATAAGCAGCAGCAGTAGTGCCATCATTGTCAGGTAAAACCAAAGTTTCAGACTCTCAAGGATTTGATGAGACATAACTGGCTCCTTTAACATATAGGATGGACCGACTTGACTACTCCGAGTTCTACATCAAGTTAATTTATTAATTGGGGCTGCTTCCTTTTGCAATTTGGCGAACGATTTCGTTTTTAACGATGGTCACCCGAATACATTTTTGCAGGTTTTATTCAGGGACGCACTGACTTTGGTTCTGGGTTCAATTGCAGTCCGATGATTGCAATAATCAGATTCACGAGGCATGCAAATTACTAGAAATAAGTGCCATGCAGTTTTTTTTCCAGATGGTCTTTTGTGTACCGTCTCAGTCTTTAGTTTACAACCTTGTAACAAGTTTTAATTTTTGGTGTGTTTTCTTGTTTTTTAGGACTGGTGCTTCTTTTTGTAGAAAGACTAAAGCTAGAACTATTTTCCATTGCCTATAAAAAGTTCTACATCTTCACTGGCATGGAGTTCAAGATATAGTTCGTTACTATCCCTGATATCTCGGGAGACCTTGTTGTGAACGACCAGGAAACAAACCCTAGTAGGACTAGTGTCACAGAACCTCCTAATTATGATGGCCCACATGTACCTGTCATTGTCATAATGACCTCTGACAGCCGTACTTATATTCACCATAACTTAAAAGGCCTGTTTTCCTCCGAACAGGATCCAATCATAGGAGTATTGCAATATTACAACAGTTTATTCAAAATATTCAACAGAGTAAAGTAGCGGAAGTCTTATAATAACTTAGGTTTACAAACCAGTTTCCAAACATCAAACCTTATGTAGCATTATTACAAACCAGTAGTAGAGAAGTATCGGTAGTAACTTTATTACAAACACACAAACGAGATGCCTTGCCCAAAGGCCACACAGTCTACTCGTCGTCACTTTCTTCAGCCACAACGGTCATGCAACAAGGCTCGAAGCAGACTTGTTCATGAACCGCACCTGCAACAAGGGGTTCAACAAACCCTGAGTACAAAAGTACTCAACAAGACTTACCCGACTAAGAAAAGACTCCAAGGGCATGCTAGCTTTAGGGAATCAAGGTACGGGTGTTCAAGAATCAAAATTTTCTTTTGCAGAAAAGCTTACTAAAGTAAGTATTTACCTTCAATATTTTACTTTTACCATTGATGGTTCATTAACCAATTCTAAGTGACTCTAATCTATATTAGAGTAATTATCATCAAGACCTTTCTTATTCTTTCTTTCAATTTCAGTTCTTAACTACGCTGTAAGTCAGGTGATCAAGTCTCCATAACCGAGGAGTAACGACGATTCGAACCGATTATACCCAGCTGGGGATCTCTAACATCACGACATATGTAGAACCGAATCTTGCATATATCAACCCTCATTTAGATCTCCCAAAACCAGAACGTGTCCATCGCCACCCGAGAGTACAGTACTCCTCGAACCCGGCCCGATTCTAGCCCCGAGGGTACACGCTACTCCCGCCATCTCTCCACTCCCAATGCGAGGTTAGACGTTCTCGTAATGGAATCACTAACATTTTGGGCTTACCTAAGGCATGAGGCTAGTTGCAAAGTCTCGAAACACAGGCCGACTTACAACGGACGGTCCTTAACTGACAAGGCGGAAACACTACATTGAGACTCCTTTCCCAATGCATGTTAGCAGTGGCCAAACCACCCGCCCGATCTTTCAAGTTCATTCTCATCTTTCAATATTCATTAAGTATGCCGTCATGGCTATGTAAATATTTCATTTAAAAGCTTAGCTTCTAAGCATAGCAAAGCATACTACGCATTTTCAGTAAAACATGTATCAAGGTTGATATCGCAATAATCAAGGATGACAATGCAACAATTAGGTTATCACTCAACTCCTAATTACTTAATGCAGTAAACCATAGTATAAATAATAAAATATTTATAAAACTCAAGGTAGGGTTTAAATGCACCGGGGCTTGCCTTGCTCTGACGAGACAAAAGACTCGGACTCACAGACTCCGACTTCTGGTCCGGAACCCACCGACGACAGCTCTTCTCCGGAAGCTTGCTCGGCGACTTCGACTTCTTCGAAGGCGGGAACTACACGAGTACATAACATGCTTCAACATGATGCTCAATGATAAACATGATGCTTGATGATGGCATGCCACGATTTACGACTGGAGTACAACTTTCCTTCGCGGTACAGTCGCAAACAGAAAACCTACTAACTAGTAGCGACAACTCCAGCGATACCAGCTTTTAACACTAGGTAAGTTACTAACGAGCTCAAATATGGAATTAAGGTGCCAAAGATCACCAAGATTAGTGACCTAAGGACATCACTCAATCAAAAGGGCACACAACACTTAAAGTTATCAATTTAACATTTATTTAATTAGGGCATAATTAATAGTTGATCATACTTTATTTAAACAAGCTTAAACTTTTTCTATGGATTAACCATGACCTAAAACAGTGTCAAAATAAATTTCATAATTTTTGGATTAATAATTTAATTATTAAAATTTATGGAAGTTGCATTTAATCTTTATTGGAACTAATTAAATCTACTGCACAAAGTAATCAAATTTAGGGTTTAACATTTTTCCTAGATAGTTTACACGTTGAGAAGCTTACACAAAATTTTTCAGGAATTTTGGAACTCTACACAATTTTTAGTGAAATAAACAAATAGCATTACTATTCATAATTTTGAAAAAGAAAAACAAAAACGAACTCGGGCCGATTCCCTTCCGGTCCAGCCCAGCCGAGCGGCCCATGCGCCCGCGCGCTCGCCCGCGCCCGTGCGCTCGCGCTCGGCCCACTCCGCTCGCGCCCGCCCGCGCGCTCACTCTCCCTCTCTCTCACTGACAGCCCGACCCCAGCTGTCATCGCCAACCTCTCGTCCTCCCGCTCACTCCCGCGCGCTCAATCACCCCCGCGCGGTGGCCGACCGGTGACCGGAGCTTCGGTTGACCAATTAACCCTACTATCACCATCTATACCTTCACACGACTCCGTTTTGCTAGGTTGCACCATGGTTCGAGCTCTAGCGACCCGCGAGCGACGGCGATGGCGGCACGGTGGACACGGGAGCAGCACGCCGGCGCACACAAAGCGGTAGAGGCTAAATTGAGGGGACAGGAAGCATCAGTGGCATACCACGAACACGAAACTGTGATCGGTTGAAGCGGAGAGGCTCGGGAAGTGGTTGGCCACGTGAGGGCGACGGTGGCGGTCGGTCGCCGGAGGTGAGCACGGGAAGCGGTGGCTGCGGCGATCCAGGCGGAGTTAAGCTCGCTCGGGTGGTTCACGAGGTGCGCGAGGATGAGGTGGCGCTATTGGTGCGGTTTGCATGGCTGGAGATGGCTTGGCAGCGGCAGCGGCAAGCGGCGGAGCCGCGGTGGCGGCGGTGGCGAAAACGGGGAAGAAAAAGAAAAACACGGTGACCTCGACATATATATAGACAACGGTCGCGGCTACAGCACTGGTGTAAGGTCCTAGATGGCTAGAGGGGGGGTGAATAGCCTATAAAAAATTCTACAAATACCACTAAGCAAACTTGTTAGAATAACAAACGGCGTAAAGCGAGTTTTGCTTAGCCTACGGTTGTGATGCAAGCCTCCTATCCACAAGTCTAGTAGATTATGATCTCTAGTTCACACAAGTGCTAGGTCACTAACTTACACTAGTGAGCAAGCTAACAACTACTAGCAAAGGCTACCACTAGAGCTACACAAGATAAACTAGTAAAGATAAGAGCAAGAGATAGGATTGTGATTCTTATACCGACGGTGGAGTGAAGATGTTGCCAATCACCAAGATGATATACAATCAATCAATATTGACAACAATACAATATGAAGACCAAACACCGGGAGACAAGAGACACAATATTTTTGTTCACCCGGTGTTCACTTGTGCACCGACAAGCTACGTCACCGGTTGTGTCGACCAACACTTAGATGGTTCCCCGGTGTGACCCTCAAGTCCCTTGCCCCTCAAGGCACGCCCCGCAAGGCACCGCAAGACACCACTCTCAAGTGAGGTAACTCAATGACACGCGCAATGTAATAGAGTTGCTTTTGGCGTCCCGCCGAGGAAAGCACAAGAACCTCTTACAATCAACCGGAGGTGGCCAAGAACAATCACCTTCTCTTGCCAACGCCTCCAACAATCTCCAAGCCGGCTAGGAGCGGTACTCTCCAAGAGTAACAAGAAATCCACCGGCTAAACCACCCACAAGTGCCACTAGATGCCCTCAAGCTATGCAATGCACTTTGGGATCACTCAATCTCACTTTTGATTTGCAATCAAGCAAGAGAGATGAGTGGGAGGAGTTGCTTTAGCTCAAAGGATGCACAAGAATATTAAAAATGCCAAGAGACCTCCCCAAGGGCCGGCCAACGAGTATTTATAAGCATCCCATCCAAATAGAGCCATTGCTACTCCACTGACAGTTTTTTCGGGACGACCGGACGCGCCGGTCGAAACTGACCGGACGCGCTCAACCGCGTCCGGTCGTCCTGCGACGTCCACGTGTCCCCCGAATTCAAACACGACCGTTAGATCCTCCAACGGTCACTGTGCGCCAACGGTCAAACGTGATGACCGGACGCGCTGCTTCAAACGACCGGACGCGCCGGTCGCACTGTGCCGCGCCCGCGAAACAACGACCGGACGCGCTCCTCGCAACGACCGGACGCGCCGATGCGCACAGCACCCGCGCCCGCGAAGCAACGACCGGACGCGACAGTGCCAGCGTCCGGTCGGAGTCCAGTAAGCTCCAACAACGACCGGACGCGTCCGATCGTGTGTGACCGGACGCGCACCGCGTCCGATCGTCCTTGCGAATCTGCAGTTCCCTCAGGGCGCATGACCGGACGCGCCGGTCCCGCGAGTGACCGGACGCGCCGGTTGCAAACCCTAACTCGCGCGCCTGACTGCTGCGCTGTACTGACCGGACGCGTCCGGTCACTCCGTGACCGCATCCGGTGCAGCGTCCGGTCACCTCTGTGACCTCCGTTCGCCTCCGTTTCTTTTCCGACTTCCGGCGTAATGGAAAATAGGCATTTCATATCTCTGAAATCGCCTGAATCCCGCGCTCGCAAGCTCGGCGGGAGGGAGAAAGGAACCAAACCCTTTCTACCACCCAAACCACAGCGCGACCAACGCCACCTTTGCAAATGTGCCAACACCATCAAGTGTACATCTCCATGTGCTTGTGTGTTAGCTTTTTCTCAATCATTTCCAAAGGTTTTCCAGTTAGCTCACTAGGCCCTACATGCAATGCACTTCATGAATTCACCTAGTGGCACCCGTGCGTCGAATAACCGATAAGACTTCCCCTCTTAATAGTTCGGCTATCGACCCTAAACCACTCACACCCTCTATGGTGTCTTGAGTGTAAAACAAAATGGCCCTATGGTTATACCTTTGCCTTGAGCCCATTTTGTTTCTCCAAATGATATGATCCACTTCATATCATCACATGACCGTCTCGATCCATCGACCTTGATTTCACTTGCTCTTCACCGTTGCATCGGTCCATCGGCGCCAAGTCTTGCTCAAGCTTCACCATCGCATGGTCCTTCGCTTCGAAGCCTCGACTTGCCCTTCACCTTCACAACCGGTCCATCGAGCCAAGCCTCATCTTGGTCTTCACCATCTTGGTCACATGAGTCAATGTCATGTCTCATATTCAATGACCACCTTTATCTAAATCATCCACTTAGATACAAAGGTTAGTCCTAGGTTTCATCAATTAGCCAAAACCAAACTAGGGACTTTCAATCTCCCCCTTTTTGGTAATTGATGACAACCCTCTCAAAGATGATTTTGATAATAAAAGTTTTGAACTTGTCATACTTGTCCAATCATTTTGCTCATAAGTAAAGTTTGGACAATTATCACAAGCTCGGTTTTGGTAGCATTAGCTCCCCCTACATATGTGCATAGAGTTTGGATTGAAAGCTTAGCACATATGCATGGATAGAAGTGTTGGGAGAGTAATTCTACCAAAATGATGCTAAGGTGTAAGAAATGGACCTTTGAAGCGTGATACCAATCGGAGTTGCCTTTTACACCATCCTTAGCACCATGAAGTAACTAGACATCCATCAAAAACTCAAGAACCTCGTGAGATCAACATTATATGTAAAGGTTCTTGGACCACTTGTAAAAACTTTAGGCATGTCTAGATACCACAAGTAAACTATTCCTATGCATGCTAGTAGATCATTTCATCATCCAAGTTCTATACTAGCATTGCACCACACAAGCATGTATATTGAATTTAAATACATGTGCAATGAGCAAGTCATATGAGAATGCACAAACAAATACAACAGCTTTGTTTATGAGCTTGCTCCCCCTACTTCTGTGCATCAAAAAATTTATTTACCCCTTTATCATGTTGAATCATCTTTTTCTCTCCCCCTTTGTCAACAACTTACCCAAAAATGGGATCAAATTGTGGAGAGAAGAAAAATGTTTGATGGAGTAGGTTAAATTTTATCAAATTTGGTTCAACCTAGAACACTTGCCAAAGATATTTAATTCGATTTGAACCAAAGACAAGCTTCTTCACACCTCATAATAAGGGTTATCTTGCCTATGTTGAATTAAACACTTATAGCAAATCTTCTAGATTCAACACTAGGTTTGCAAGCTCACAAACATGTCATATGCCACCACTAGATCAAAACAAACATAGAGGCAATAGTGGTAACATATATCCATCAAATTCATTTGATTTATCATGAATGCTCACATATACCACTTATTATGTCTACATGCTCTAGCAAGTCCTTAGCATAGGATGAATGACATGTCAATCAACTTTACCTTGCAATGTCGAAGGAGAGGCATGTCAATAAGTGGGTGGGGTGCATTCAACTCATGTTTGAGAAATCAAGAATATTCAACTCATTCCTTAGCTTGCAAAACCTCTTTTCATCAAGTGGCTTAGTGAGAATATCAGCAAGTTGATCATCGGTGCCAACACTTTCAATGGCAATATCTCCCTTTTGTTGATGATCTCTAATGAAATGATGCCTTATGTCAATATGCTTTGTTCTTCCATGTTGAACCGGGTTTTGTATCATCTTGATTGCACTCTCATTATCACATAGCAATGGCACATTCTTGAAGTTGAGGCCATAATCCTTCAAAGTTGATTTCATCCATAGTAATTGTGCACAACAACTCCCCGCACTCACATATTCGGCTTCGGCGGTAGAGATTGCCACACTATTTTGTTTCTTTGAGGGCCATGACACAAGTGATCTTCCAAGTAATTGACATGTGCCACTTGTGCTCTTTCTATTGATCTTGCAACCCCCATAGTCAGAGTCCGAATATTCAATCAATTCAAACTTTGACCCCTTGGGATACCATAGTCCAACATCTCTTATTTGCTTTAAGTACCTCAATATTCTCTTTGCGGCCGTGAGATGACTCTCTCTAGGTGAGGCTTGATATCTAGCACACATGCAAACACTAAACATGACATCCGACCTTGATGCGGTGACATAGAGTAGACTTCCAATCAAAGACCGATATTCCTTTTGATTCACCATTTTGCCATCAAGATCACTATCCAAATTGCCATTTGTACTCATTGGAGTTGAAATTGGCTTTGCATCTTGCATTCCAAACTTCTTCAACATGTCCCTTATGTATTTCCCTTGACTCACAAATGTCCCATTCTTCAATTGCTTGACTTGGAGACCAAGGAAGTAGCTAAGTTCACCAATCATAGACATTTCAAACTCTTTGGCCATCATAGCACCAAATTCTTCACAATAAGCTTGATCGGTTGATCCAAAGATGATGTCATCAACATATATTTGCACTATGAATAGATCATTCTCAATCTTCTTGGTGAATAGAGTTGTATCAACCTTGCCCATCTTGAATCCCTTAGAGAGAAGGAAATCCCTTAGCCTCTCATACTATGCTCTAGGTGCTTGCTTTAAGCCATATAAAGCCTTCTTCAACTTGTACACATGGTTGGGTTTCTTGTCATCTTCAAATCCGGGAGGTTGCTCAACAAAGACTAACTCATTGATGATCCCATTGAGAAATGCACTTTTGACATCCATTTGATATAGTTTGATATTGTGTGCACAAGCATAAGCCAATAGTATCCTTATTGCCTCTAATCTTGCCACGGGAGCATATGTCTCATCATAGTCAAGACCTTCAACTTGAGTGTAACCTTGAGCAACTAGTCTTGCTTTGTTTCTCACTACAATGCCATCTTGATCTTGCTTGTTTTTGAACACCCACTTGGTTCCAATCACATTGTAGTCATTTGGCCTTTCTACCAACTCTCAAACATCATTTCTTGTGAAATTGTTAAGCTCTTCTTGTATAGCCATGATCCAATCGGCATCCCTCAAAGCTTCTTCTATCTTCTTTGGTTCTATGGTTGACACAAATGATGCATGCTCACAAAACATAGCCAATCTTGATCTTGTTTGCACACCACTTCTAATATCACCAATAACACTATCAATGGGGTGATCTCTTGCAACATGTTGTGGTTGGAGTACTTGCACTTGATTGCTTGAGCTTGGTTGATCACTTGATGTATCTTGATGAGATGTACTAGCACCAAGATCTTGCACTTGAGAGTCACTAGCTAGTTTGAATGGAGAATTTTGCACTTGATCTTTATCATCATCTTGAATATCAATTACTTGTTTTGCTCTAATGTCCCCAATGTCCATGTTCTTCATTGCTTCCACTAATTGGTTTCCACCAACATCATCTAGATTCTCTTCTTCATCTTGTGACCCATTGGTTTCATCAAATTGCACATCATGGACTTCTTCTAGAATGCCACTTGAGTTGTTCCAAACTCTATAAGCTTTGCTTGTAGTTGAATAACCAAGTAGGAACCCCTCATCACATCTCTTGTCAAACTTTCCCAATCTAGTGCCCTTCTTCAAGATATAGCATTTACAACCAAACACCCTAAAATAAGAAATATTGGGCTTTCTTCCATGAAGTAACTCATATGGGGTCTTCTCTAACAATGGATGACAATATAATCTATTGATGTAGTAGCAAGCGGTATTGATTGCTTCATCCCAAAATGATTGACTCACATTGTACTCATGAAGCATTGATCTAGCCATATCAAGCAATGTTCTATTCTTTCTCTCAACTAGGCCATTTGATTGTGGAGTGTACTTGGCCGAGAATTGATGTCCAATACCATAATGATCACAAAGTTCTTCAATTCTTGTATTCTTGAACTCACTTCCATTGTCACTTCTCACTTTCTTGATTCTAATCTCAAACTCATTGTGAACTCTAGTGAGAAATGTCTTGAAGGTGTCAAATACTTCACTTTTGTCACTAAGAAAGAATACCCATGTGAATCTTGTGAAGTCATCCACTATGACAAAGCCATACTTGTTGCCGCCTATGCTTGTATATGTTGTTGGTCCAAATAGATCCATGTGCATCAACTCAAATGCTTTGCATGAGCTCATTGTACTCTTCTTTGGATGTGAGCTACCAACTTGCTTCCCGGCTTGACATGCACTACAAAGCTTGTTCTTCTCAAATTCAACATCTTTCAAACCATTGACAAGATTGTGAGTTGTAAGCTTCTTCAATTGTTTCATGCCAACATGACCAAGCCTTCTATGCCAAAGCCAACCCATGCTTGATTTGGAGACTAAGCAAGTTGTCAAAGAAGTTTCTCTAGCATTGAAGTCAACTAGGTAGAGATTCTCATATCTAAAACCCTTGAATGCCATATTTGAACCATCCACACTAATAACTTCCACATTATCAACCCCAAAAATGCATTTGTAGCCTAGATCACATATTTGTGCCACGGATAGAAGATTGAAATCCAAGCTTTCAACTAGCAACACATTGGAGATACTCATGTCATTTGATATTGCAATCTTTCCCAAGCCAATGACCTTGCCTTTCTTGTTATTGCCAAATGTGATAGAATCAACACCACTATCATTGTCATTGATTGAATCAAACATTCTTGATGTACCGGTCATGTGTTGAGTGCACCCACTATCAATAATCCAATGCCTTCCTCCGGCTTTGTAATTGACCTACAAGCAAATCAATGAAGCTTAGGTACCCATTTTTGCTTGGGTCCTTGTAGGTTAGTAACTAAGCTCTTTGGTACCCAAATAGCCTTCTTCTTTGGGCCCACAATTGGTGTACCAACAAACTTAGCTTGTACACCCTTCACACCCTTGGTAAGCACATAGCAAGAATCAAACGGTATAGCATTAACAAGGTTCTTGCTTTGGTTCTTTTTATTGCAATTATGCTCTAGGTGCCCAACTTGCTTGCATCTATTGCAAAACCGACCATTGCCCTTCACAAAGCTAGGCTTTGGAGTTGCAAAGGCTGACTTGCCTTTCTTGGGGGTGTAGCCCAATCCCTCTTTGTTAAGAGAGAACCTTTGGCTACCCAAGCACTTAAGCAAGCGGGCCTCACCACCATAGGCCTTGCCTAGGGCGTGAGTGAGCTCATCCACCTTTCTCTTGAGAGTCTCATTCTCAACCATTAGTGAGGCATCACAAGTGAGACCATCACTAGTAGTGGAGGTAGAGTTAGTGGTGGTGGATGAAGAGCTACAAGAAGGGTTAGTATTTGACATGATGATAGGTTCATTAAAAGATTCATCAATTATATCACATGTAACACCTATATCACATGATACAACAACCTCCTTCTTTGCTTGTTGCTCAAGTAGCAATGAGTGAGCCTTTTCAAGCTTGGAATGAGCCTTACCAAGATCCTCATGGTCTTCCACTAGACTCTCATGAGTGGTCTTAAGCTCAATAAGAACTTTCTCAAGTATTGCTACTTTCATTGAAAGCTTCTTACACTCCTTGTTCTTGGCAATAGCTATGTCTCTAGTTTGTTGCATCAAGTCATATAGTTGTTCTTTAGTTGGTTCATCATCATCATTTTCATTATCATTATCACTATCATGAGCATATTCCATTTCACTTTCATCATCACTCTCATCATATAATACCTTAGCTTCTTTAGCCATGAAGCATGAAGAGGATGAATCAAATAGTGATGGCTTCTTGTTGATAGCAATGGAAGCAAAAGCCTTGTTGGATGATTCTTCTTCTTCTTCCTCATCATCACTTTCCCAAGTGATCACATAGGCACCATTCTTGCCTTTCTTGATTGTCATCTTGGCCTCTCTCTTCTTCTTCTCAAACTTGCTCCTCTTGTTGTTCTTCTTCTTGTCATAGGGACATTCGGCTTGAAGATGTTCGGTGCTATCACAATTGAAGCACTTCCTTTGTTGCTCATTGCTCTTGAAATTGTCATTTCTCTTTTTGAAGCCTCTTCTCTTAATGAACATGTGACCCACTTTCTTGACTACAAGAGCAAGTGCCTCATCATCAATTTCAAAATCTTCACCTTCATTATTATCTTCTTCTTCTTCCTCCTCTATGATGATAGCTTTGCCCTTGGAGGAGGTGGCCTTGAATGCCACGGTCTTCTTCTTCTTTTCTTCCTCCTTCTCATCAACATCTTGATCATACTTGTCAAAGGTCAATACCTCTCCAAGCAAATCATTGGGCTTCATTGTTTCAAGCCCATCTCTTTGTAGCATCATGATCAACATCTTGAATCTTTTAGGTAAGCTCAACAAGAACTTGTGACAAAAATCTTGATCTTGAGTCTTGTGCCCTAAGCTCTTGAGATCATTGACTATCACTTGCAATCTATGAAACATTTCAATGATTGTTTCATCATCCTTTTTCTTGAAGTTCTCAAACTCACTCTTGAGCCCATATAGCTTGGCACTCTTCACAACCTTAGTGCCCTCATAAGTTTCACTCAATCTTGTCCACACTTCACTAGCAAATTCCAAATCCTTGATACCCTCAAATACTTTTGTATCAATACCATGGTAAAAAGTATTGAGAGCCATTCTATTGCATGTTCTATTTGCTCTATCTTCATCGGTGAGATGATCGGGATCAATGATAGCAAAATCATTCTCGGTGACTTGCAATACTCTCTCATGAATAGAACCAAGGTACATTGTCATCTTTCTCTTCCAATGAGCAAAAGAACTAACACCATCAAAGAACGGTGGCTTGCCCCCAACATTGTTGAACACAATTTGAGCCATTTTTCACACCGAAGGATGTTAAGCCTTGATTAAAACGGTGACCACGGCTCCGATACCACTTGTAAGGTCCTAGATGGCTAGAGGGGGGGTGAATAGCCTAGAAAAAATTCTACAAATACCACTAAGCAAACTTGTTAGAATAACAAACGGCGTAAAGCGAGTTTTGCTTAGCCTACGGTTGTGATGCAAGCCTCCTATCCACAAGTCTAGTAGATTATGATCTCTAGTTCACACAAGTGCTAGGTCACTAACTTACACTAGTGAGCAAGCTAACAACTACTAGCAAAGGCTACCACTAGAGCTACACAAGATAAACTAGTAAAGATAAGAGCAAGAGATAGGATTGTGATTCTTATACCGACGGTGGAGTGAAGATGTTGCCAATCACCAAGATAATATACAATCAATCAATATTGACAACAATACAATATGAAGACCAAACACCGGGAGACAAGAGACACAATATTTTTGTTCACCCGGTGTTCACTTGTGCACCGACAAGCTACGTCACCGGTTGTGTCGACCAACACTTAGATGGTTCCCCGGTGTGACCCTCAAGTCCCTTGCCCCTCAAGGCACGCCCCGCAAGGCACCGCAAGACACCACTCTCAAGTGAGGTAACTCAATGACACGCGCAATGTAATAGAGTTGCTTTTGGCGTCCCGCCGAGGAAAGCACAAGAACCTCTTACAATCAACCGGAGGTGGCCAAGAACAATCACCTTCTCTTGCCAACGCCTCCAACAATCTCCAAGCCGGCTAGGAGCGGTACTCTCCAAGAGTAACAAGAAATCCACCGGCTAAACCACCCACAAGTGCCACTAGATGCCCTCAAGCTATGCAATGCACTTTGGGATCACTCAATCTCACTTTTGATTTGCAATCAAGCAAGAGAGATGAGTGGGAGGAGTTGCTTTAGCTCAAAGGATGCACAAGAATATTAGAAATGCCAAGAGACCTCCCCAAGGGCCGGCCAACGAGTATTTATAAGCATCCCATCCAAATAGAGCCATTGCTACTCCACTGACAGTTTTTTCGGGACGACCGGACGCGCCGGTCGAAACTGACCGGACGCGCTCAACCGCGTCCGGTCGTCCTGCGACGTCCACGTGTCCCCCGAATTCAAACACGACCGTTAGATCCTCCAACGGTCACTGCGCGCCAACGGTCAAACGTGATGACCGGACGCGCTGCTTCAAACGACCGGACGCGCCGGTCGCACTGTGCCGCGCCCGCGAAACAACGACCGGACGCGCTCCTCGCAACGACCGGACGCGCCGATGCGCACAGCACCCGCGCCCGCGAAGCAACGACCGGACGCGCTCCTCGCAACGACCGGACGCGACAGTGCCAGCGTCCGGTCGGAGTCCAGTAAGCTCCAACAACGACCGGACGCGTCCGATCGTGTGTGACCGGACGCGCACCGCGTCCGATCGTCCTTGCGAATCTGCAGTTCCCTCAGGGCGCATGACCGGACACGCCGGTCCCGCGAGTGACCGGACGCGCCGGTTGCAAACCCTAACTCGCGCGCCTGACTGCTGCGCTGTACTGACCGGACGCGTCCGGTCACTCCGTGACCGCATCCGGTGCAGCGTCCGGTCACCTCTGTGACCTCCGTTCGCCTCCGTTTCTTTTCCGACTTCCGGCGTAATGGAAAATAGGCATTTCATATCTCTGAAATCGCCTGAATCCCGCGCTCGCAAGCTCGGCGGGAGGGAGAAAGGAACCAAACCCTTTCTACCACCCAAACCACAGCGCGACCAACGCCACCTTTGCAAATGTGCCAACACCATCAAGTGTACATCTCCATGTGCTTGTGTGTTAGCTTTTTCTCAATCATTTCCAAAGGTTTTCCAGTTAGCTCACTAGGCCCTACATGCAATGCACTTCATGAATTCACCTAGTGGCACCCGTGCGTCGAATAACCGATAAGACTTCCCCTCTTAATAGTTCGGCTATCGACCCTAAACCACTCACACCCTCTATGGTGTCTTGAGTGTAAAACAAAATGGCCCTATGGTTATACCTTTGCCTTGAGCCCATTTTGTTTCTCCAAATGATATGATCCACTTCATATCATCACATGACCGTCTCGATCCATCGACCTTGATTTCACTTGCTCTTCACCGTTGCATCGGTCCATCGGCGCCAAGTCTTGCTCAAGCTTCACCATCGCATGGTCCTTCGCTTCGAAGCCTCGACTTGCCCTTCACCTTCACAACCGGTCCATCGAGCCAAGCCTCATCTTGGTCTTCACCATCTTGGTCACATGAGTCAATGTCATGTCTCATATTCAATGACCACCTTTATCTAAATCATCCACTTAGATACAAAGGTTAGTCCTAGGTTTCATCAATTAGCCAAAACCAAACTAGGGACTTTCAGCTGGAAGACGCTCGTCATCGCGCTGGCGATCCTGGGCGTGCGCGAAGGGTCTGGGCGGCCACGGCGGCTCGCCGGCGCCCATACCGCGCGGTGGCCGTCCGCCATTGGTGCGCCACTGTAGCTGCCCCCCCCAAATTTTTGAATTTTCAAACTATTTTCTCAAATTACTCTCAAATTCATGTGGAAACTTGAAAAACTTCCAATATATGAAATCTTCAGAATTTCAAGCTCTACGAGTTTTGTATTGAACACTTTTTCAAATTCTAACTGGATTTTGAAATTTGAGTTTAAATTCAAAAGGGGACACATTTTGGGGATTTGGTAATTTAGAAATTACTTTGGATTTCATATTGAAACTTCAAAATCTCCAAACACCAAAGTTTTAGCCCTTGAAAAGTTCTACAAACTTGGTTTTAAACTTTTTCCAAAATTTTGCTTAGATTTAGAATTATTTCAAAAGGGGTAAAACAGGGTTTTGAAATTTAGGGTTTTCGGAGGAATTTTCAATTGGAATTTGTTGCTACTTTGATTAGTGATTACTTAGTGATCAAAACATCACCCAAGGGCATCATTTGGACCAACAAGACATGGTTGACCAAATGCCACTCTTGGTTGACCAATTTAGCTTTTGAAATTCTTTTACATTTTCCCCAAATTTGAATTTAAATTCGAATCAGAAAACTCGTGACAAGTTTTTGGACTCCAACTCAAACTCAAACTTGGAGCTTCATTTTATGAGTTGTACTTGAGCTCATACCCTACACTTGACACTAGTGTGTAACACAGTCACACACCTCAAATTACGCAGGGCATGGACTAAGTATTTGCGGTGTTATTCTAATTTAGGGTTTTTGGTTCGGAGCACACCACTGAGAAGCACATCAAATCTAGAAACGTAAACTCATTTTAGTTAATGCATACCAAGGTTAACCTAAACATGGATGCTTTGCGATGCATTATGATGACATGGCAGATTAATTAGCAACTATAACACCCGGGGTGTTACAGCCCTTCCCCCTTAAAGAAATCTTGTCCCGAGATTTAAAGCCTTGAGTTAAATAATGGAAAAGGAAACGTGTCAAGCAAACACGTCCAAGACTTGTCTACAAAACAGGTAGGGGGTTTTCTACATTTTAAAGATTTGAAAAGGATAGGTTACAATTTAAAGAAGAAATTGCAACCTAGATAGAAGCCAAGAACTCCGGGAAATTCTCCAACAGGTAATCTTCCGATTCCCATTTGGCTTCCTCTTCTGAATGTTGATTCCATTGTATCCTGTACCATTTGATTGTCCTACTTCTGGTAACATGATCCTTTTGATCCAAAACTCGGACAGGGTACTCAGAATATGTCAAATCCGGTTTAAGTTCAACCCCATCAACATCAACAACTTGATCAGGTACTAGCAGACACTTCTTCATCTGTGATACATGGAATACATTGTGCACGGCTGACAGTTGTTCAGGCAGCTTTAACTTATATGCCACCTTTCCACATCTTTCAACAATTTGAAATGGGCCAATATAACGCGGTGCGAGTTTGCCTTTGACTCCAAATCGGTTAACTCCTTTCATGGGTCATACTTTCAGATAAACATAATCTCCCACTTTAAACACCAAGGGTCTACGCCTTTTGTTAGCATAACTCTTCTGTCGAGACTGAGCAACTTTCGAATTATTCTGGATCTGCCTGACTTTTGCTTCAGTTTCTTTTACAATATCGACACCGAAAAACCATCTTTCTCCCGGTTCTGACCAGTTCAGAGGAGTTCTACATCTACGGCCATACAATGCTTCAAACGGTGCCATTTTGATACTCTCTTGATAACTATTATTGTAGGAGAATTCTGCTAAAGGTAACCACTTGTCCCAAGTATCTGAATAATTAAGTGCACACGACCTTAACATATCTTCTAGAATTTGATTGACCCTTTCAGTCTGACCACTTGTTTGTGGATGATAAGCGGTACTGTGCAGAAGTTTTGTACCCAGGGACTCATGTAAGTGTCTCCAAAAATTGTTAACAAACTGCGTACCTCTATCAGATACAATGGTCTTTGGTACCCCATGAAGACTCAGGATTCGTGCAATATATACTTTAGCACAAGTTATAGCAGTATAGTCCACCCTGACCGGAATAAAATGAGATGACTTTGTCAGTCGGTCCACAATGACCCAAATTGAATCAAAGCCTCTTGAGGTCTTGGGTAACCCAGTAATGAAATCCATACTGATATCTTCCCATTTCCAGGATGGAATGGGCAAAGGTTGTAACATTCCTGCCGACTTCAAATGTACAGCCTTCACTTTACAACAAGTGTCACATCTGGCAACATACTTAGCGATCTCAATTTTCATTTTGGTCCACCAGAATCTCTGCTTCAAATCTTGATACATCTTATTACTCCCTGGATGAAGAGAAAACCTTGTACTATGTGCTTCATCAAGAATGAGCTGACGTAACTCTAGAACCTTTGGGACCACTAGACGGTTCTTGAACCACAACACATCTGCCTCATCAATATTGAAATCTGTTTGTTGACATGTTCTAACTTTTTCTTTGATGTGAGCTATTCCAGAATTCTTTTTCTGAGCAGATACAATCTGATCTTTGATTGTTGATTCTACTGTGACATTAGTCAATTGACCTGGTTGGACTATTTCAATATTCAACTTTTCCAATTCGTAACACAAACTGTAATCCATTGGCTTCACAGTCATACAATTGCAATGATTCTTTCTACTGAGTGCATCAGCAACAACATTTGCTTTTCCAGAGTGATAGTGTACTTCTAAATCATAATCCTTTATTAACTCAAGCCACCTTCTTTGCCTCATATTCAATTCTAACTGAGTAAAGATATACTTTAAGTTCTTGTGATCTGTATACATATGGCAAGTATTACCCAACAAGTAATGACGCTAGATTTTTAATGCATGAACTACGGCTGCTAGTTCAAGATCATGTGTCGGATAATGCTCTTCATGACGCTTCAACTGTCTCGAGGCATAAGCAATGACTCTACCTTCTTGCATCAATACACAACCAAGGCCAATACCCGAGGCATCACAGTAAACATCAAATGACTTTTCTATATCTGGCTGTGCTAAGACTGGAGCAGTTGTCAATGACTTCTTTAGAATTCTAAAAGCTTTCTCACATTCTGGAGACCATATAAACTTAGTTTGATTCTTCAATAACTCTGTGATTGGCTTGGCTACCTTTGAAAAGTCAGTTATAAATCGACGGTAATAACCCGCCATTCCTAGAAAACTTTGAACTTCATGAACTGAGATTGGTGGCTTCCAATTCAAAATATCTTTCACCTTACCAGGATCTACTGCTACTCCTTCACCTGACAACACATGTCCTAAGAATTGCACTTCTCTTAACCAAAACTCACATTTACTGAGCTTGGCATACAGTTGGTGATTTCTCAGATGAGTCAGAACAACTCTGAGATGCTCAGCATGCTCTCCTTCACTTTTGGAGTATACCAGAATATCATCAATAAAAACAACCACAAACTTGTCAAGTTCCGGCATGAAAACTGAGTTCATCAGATACATGAAATGTGCCAGTGCATTGGTAAGACCAAAAGACATAACTAGATACTCATACAATCCATATCTGGTGGTGAATGCAGTCTTTGGGATATCTTCAGGTCGAATCTTGATTTGATGGTACCCTGATCGAAGATCGATCTTTGAAAATACCTTTGCCCCCGCAAGCTGATCAAAGAGTAGATCAATGCGAGGCAACGGGTACTTGTTCTTAATGGTTACTTCATTCAGCGGTCGATAGTCAACACACATCCTTAAAGTCTGATCCTTCTTCTTGACAAAAAGAGCCGGACATCCCCACGGTGATGAACTGGGTCTGATAAAACCTTTGTCACGTAACTCTTGCAATTGATCCTTAAGTTCAGCCAATTCATTTGGTGGCATTCTGTAAGCTCTCCTGGATATTGGGGCAGTACCCGGTTTTAACTCAATCACAAACTCTACATCTCTGTCCGGTGGTAGACCTGGTAGATCATCTGGAAACACATCTGGAAATTCATAGACTATCGGTATATCACAAATCTCCTGCACTGAAGTTGCACATATCCTTTCAACTGTTCTTTTGGGAATAGGAAGTTGGATAAGAAGATGAGATTTATTATCTGGTAAGTTCAACCTTATAGTTCTGTGCAGTGCATCTATAATGGCTCCTCATTGGTATATCCAATTCATACCCAGGATTACATCTATATCCTGTTTCTACAATATTATCATTGAGGTAGGGAATGTATGCCCACCCAACTCTATAGGTACGTCATGTACCATCTCCTTAGTACACAGTCGTCCCCCGGGCGACTGAATAAAGAAATCCTCTTGTGTTCCCATAATTGGAATGTCATGCTTAACAACAAAGGTGCGATTTATGAATGTATGCGATGCACCTGAATCAAATAACAGTACGGCTGGATGATTAGCAACAGGGAACATACCCATCATAACAGGTTCTTCCTCTAGAATTGCACTTGCTTGAGTGTAGAATACACGTCCTGTCTTCTTCTTCTCACTCTTACCCTTCTGGACATTCAGATTGTTATTCTTGCTCTGAGGTTGTTGTTGTTGCGGCACGGGGGCTCTGGAATAATTAGGATTATACTGCCTTGGATACGGGCAGTCCTTGGAAAAGTGGTCTGGCTTCCCACAATTGTAGCAGGGAAAGTTATGGGTTACTGGAGTCTGGTTTCGAATACTAGGGGCATTCGGCTGCTGTGGAAATTGCTGGGTTGCGGCAGGACGAATAAACGTCTGCGGCCGAGCTTGGTATTGCGGTGGACGATAAATTGGGCGGAAATGATTATGAGGGTGGTAGATAAACTTCTGGCGCTTCTTAATGCCGCCAGACGGGCTAGACAACACTTGCTTCTTTTTCTTCGATTCTTTGTGAAGGCGGGACTTTTCTTCTGACGCAATAGAAACATTGACTATTCCATGATACGTAGCATTATAGCAAGTGACCAATGCCTCCTGGATCTTGGTACTCAAACCCCTCATGAAACAACTCTTCTTCTTTGCATCTTTGTTCACATACTCAGCTGCATACTGGGACAGATGATTGAATTTGCCCACATATTGTAGAACTGTCTGGTTCCCTTGTTTTAGTGAAAGAAACTCTTCTAACTTCATGGCCATAACACCATCTGTAATGTAGTGTGCTCTGAAAGCATCCCGAAACTCTTGCCAAGTGACACGGTGGCCAGCAGGCTGTGCGGCGACCAGATTCGCCCACCACGCCCCTGTGACACCTCTGAGCTGCTGTGCTGCAAACACGGGTTTCTGGTACTCTGTGCACTGAAGAAGTTCAAACTTTTGCTCCATTGTTCAGAGCCAGTCATCCGCCTCTAGCAGCTCATCTGCCTTTGAAAACACTGGTGGACGGGTATCGGTGAAATCCACATAGGTGGTTTCTCCTCCATTATTACGGCCTCGACGACCCTGATTTCCATTCTGATTCTGAGCCAGCAGAGTAGTGGCATTGACCAGTGCGGCAATAGCTTCTGCCAAAGTAGGTGGGAATGGTGGGGGATTTGGAGCATTGTCCCCATCCTGGGAAGTTCTAGTACCGTCCATCTGTTGTACACAAACCATGTTTATTTACATCGCTTTATTGAATTAAAAAGCAGTTAGTACAGCACTAGTACACACATCAAACTTATCTTACATTATTTTATTACAAACTTGCTCACAAGCAAGCAACTACCCACTAAGGTTCTTAGAAAACAGAAAAGGACTACTATGTTACATAACCATCCATGTCGACACTTCACTCCTCATCATCATCATCGCTGATCACGATCACTCCATCATCACTCTCTGGAGCACTTGTACCAGTGACATGACTTGCATCATCCCCACTTTCCATCATGGGTTCATTTTCTTCCGGATCCTCTTCCTCATTGTCCTCTCCACTAGGAACAACCACGGCACCGACATCATCTTCTACTGCCTGAGGCTGATGATTGGGATTCATCAGATCATGTAGCCTATGGACTTCCTCATGCAGAATTGTGTTGTACTGCTCTAGGTGTGTCGCATAAAGCTCCAACTCTCGAACACGAGCCCTGGCTTCTGTCTCCTTTTCCAGAGACTCGTTCTGGAACTATTTCCAAAAACGCATGTTGCGCTTCAGTCGCTCTACCTCTGACGTAAGCCTTGCAACCTCTGACTGTGATTCTGGGTTCGGATTGCGGCTACTGCTTGCTCTATCACCTCTGGTGGCCAACTGATGACGTGACACTCCTTGCGGACCACTTTTCTTATGAGGAGTCGTCTTCACACGTGCCATCCTAAAGCAAGACAGAATTAGAACGATGAGAACAGATAGGAGGGATCTGAAGGTTAGCATGAATAGGATTGAACCTTACTTAACCCAAACCACTTTAAAAGGGAAGGTAACTTAAGCAGGTTAATTAAACATGATGCATGCATCGTACTTATGATCTAACAGAAAAGGTTAAGTAACACATGCAATATTTATAACATAGGGCACTATAGCATGATACTTCACTACGAAGCTTTCAAATATGAACTAAGGGAACTATAGAATAGATTTAGATAAGCAACAGCAATTTGGACCAAAATATCAATATTAAGTTTGTTCGACTCAAATCATTTTGAAGTTTTGCAAAGTAATACTACAATAACTCCAGTAATTATGCTCTGGTACCAGCTGTCACAGAACCTCCTAATTATGATGGCCCACATGTACCTGTCATTGTCATAATGACCTCTGACAGCCGTACTTATGTTCACCATAACTTAAAAGGCCTGTTTTCCTCCGAACAGGATCCAATCACAGGAGTATTGCAATATTACAACAGTTTATTCAAAATATTCAACAGAGTAAAGTAGCGGAAGTCTTACAATAACTTAGGTTTACAAACCAGTTTCCAAACATCAAACCTTATGTAGCATTATTACAAACCAGTAGTAGAGAAGTATCGGTAGTAACTTTATTACAAACACACAAACGAGATGCCTTGCCCAAAGGCCACATAGTCTACTCGTCGTCACTTTCTTCAGCCACAACGGTCATGCAACAAGGCTCGAAGCAGACTTGTTCATGAACCGCACCTGCAACAAGGGGTTCAACAAATCCTGAGTACAAAAGTACTCAACAAGACTTACCCGACTAAGAAAAGACTCCAAGGGCATGCTAGCTTTAGGGAATCAAGGTACGGGTGTTCAAGAATCAAAATTTTCTTTTGCAGAAAAGCTTACTAAAGTAAGTCCTTACCTTCAATATTTTACTTTTATCATTGATGGTTCATTAACCAATTCTAAGTGATCCAAATCTATATCAGAGTAATTATCATCAAGACATTTCTTATTCTTTCTTTCAATTCCAGTTCTTAACTACGCTGTAAGTCAGGTGATCAAGTCTCCATAACCGAGGAGCAACGACGATTCGAACCGATTATACCCGCTGGGGATCTCTAACATCACGACATATGTAGAACCAAATCTTGCATATATCAACCCTCATTTAGATCTCCCAAAACCAGAACGTGTCCATCGCCACCCGAGAGTACAGTACTCCTCGAACCCGGCCCGATTCTAGCCCCGAGGGTACACGCTACTCCCACCATCTCTCCACTCCCAGTGCGAGGTTAGACGTTCTCGTAATGGAATCACTAACATTTTGGGCTTACCCAAGGCATGAGGCTAGTTGCAAAGTCTCGAAACACAGGCCAACTTACAACGGACGGTCCTTAACTGATAAGGCAGAAACACTACATTGAGACTCCTTTCCCAATGCATGTTAGCAGTGGCCAAACCACCCGCCCGATCTTTCAAGTTCATTCTCATCTTTCAATATTCATTAAGTATGCCGTCATGGCTACGTAAACATTTCATTTAAAAGCTTAGCTTCTAAGCATAGCAAAGCATACTACGCATTTTCAGTAAAACAGGTATCAAGGTTGATATCGCAATAATCAAGGATGACAATGCAGCAATTAGGTTATCACTCAACTCCTAATTACTTAATGCAGTAAACCATAGTATAAATAATAAAATATTTGTAAAACTCAAGGTAGGGTTTAAATGCACCGAGGCTTGCCTTGCTCTGACGAGACAAAAGACTCGGACTCACAGACTTTGACTTCTGGTCCGGAACCCACCGACGACAGCTCTTCTCCGGAAGCTTGCTCGGCGACTTCGACTTCTTCGAAAGTGGGAACTACACAAGTACATAACATGCTTCAACATGATGCTCAATGATAAACATGATGCTTGATGATGGCATGCCACGATTTACGACTAGAGTACAACTTTCCTTCGCGGTACAGTCGCAAACAGAAAACCTACTAACTAGTAGCGACAACTCCAGCGATACCAGCTTTTAACACTAGGTAAGTTACTAACGAGCTCAAATATGGAATTAAGGTGCCAAAGATCACCAAGATTAGTGACCTAAGGACATCACTCAATCAAAAGGGCACACAACACTTAAAGTTATCAATTTAACATTTGTTTAATTAGGACATAATTAATAGTTGACCATACTTTATTTAAACAAGCTTAAACTTTTTCTATGGATTAATCATGACCTAAAACAGTGTCAAAATAAATTTAATAATTTTTGGATTAATCATTTAATTATTAAAATTTATGGAAGTTGCATTTAATCTTTATTGGAACTAATTAAATCTACTGCACAAAGTAATCAAATTTAGGGTTTAACATTTTTCCTAGATAGTTTACACGTTGAGAAGCTTACACAAAATTTTTCAGGAATTTTGGAACTCTACACAATTTTTAGTGAAATAAACAAATAGCATTACTATTCATAATTTTGAAAAGGAAAAACAAAAACGAACTCGGGCCGATTCCCTTCCGGTCCAGCCCAGCTGAGCGGCCCATGCGCCCGCGCGCTCGCCCGCGCCCGTGCGCTCGCGCTCGGCCCACTCCGCTCGCGCCCGCCCACGTGCTCACTCTCCCTCTCTCTCACTGACAGCCCGACCCCAGCTGTCATCACCAACCTCTCGTCCTCCCGCTCACTCCCGCGCGCTCACTCACCCCCGCGCGGTGGCCGGCCGGTGACCGGAGCTTCGGTCGACCAATTAACCCTACTATCACCATCTATACCTTCCCACGACTCCGTTTTGCTAGGTTGCACCATGGTTCGAGCTCTAGCGACCCGCGAGCGACGGCGATGGCGGCACGGTGGACACGGGAGCAGCACGCCGGCGCACACAAAGCGGTAGAGGCTAAATTGAGGGGACGGGAAGCATCAGTGGCATACCACGAACATGAAATCGTGATCGGTTGAAGCGGAGAGGCTCGGGAAGTGGTTGGCCACGTGAGGGCGACGGTGGCGGTCGGTCGCCGGAGGTGAGCACGGGAAGCGGTGGCTACGGCGATCTAGGCGGAGTTAAGCTCGCTCGGGTGGTTCATGAGGTGCGCGAGGATGAGGCGGCGCTATTGGTGTGGTTTGCGTGGCTGGAGACGGCTTGGCAGCGGCAGCGGCGAGCGGCGGAGCTGCGGTGGCGGCGGTGGCGAAAACGGGGAAGAAAAAGAAAAACACGGTGACCTCGACATATATATAGACAACGGTCGCGGCTACAGCGCTGGAAGACGCTCGTCATCGCGCTGGCGATCCTGGGCGCGCGCGAAGGGTCTGGGCAGCCACGGCGGCTCGCCGGCGCCCATACCGCGCGGTGGCCGGCCGCCATTGGTGCGCCACTGTAGCTGCCCCCCAAATTTTTGAATTTTCAAACTGTTTTCTCAAATTACTCTCAAATTCATGTGGAAACTTGAAAACTTCCAATATATGAAAT
Source organism: Saccharum hybrid cultivar R570 (assembly GCA_038087645.1). NCBI lineage: Eukaryota > Viridiplantae > Streptophyta > Magnoliopsida > Poales > Poaceae > Saccharum > Saccharum hybrid cultivar. The sequence goes on along the minus strand of JAQSUU010000637.1, from coordinate 38,958,541 downwards.
CTTCAAAATTTCAAGCTCTACAAGTTTTGTATTGAACACTTTTTCAAATTCTAACTGGATTTTGAAATTTGAGTTTAAATTCGAAAGGGGACACATTTTGGGGATTTGGTAATTTAGAAATTACTTTGGATTTCATATTGAAACTTCAAAATCTCCAAACACCAAAGTTGTAGCCCTTGAAAAGTTCTACAAACTTGGTTTTAAACTTTTTCCCAAATTTTGCTTAGATTTAGAATTATTTCAAAAGGGGTAAAACAGGGTTTTGAAATTTAGGGTTTTCGGAGGAATTTTCAATTGGAATTTGTTGCTACTTTGATTAGTGATTACTTAGTGATCAAAACATCACCCAAGGGCATCATTTGGACCAACAAGACATGGTTGACCAAATGCCACTCTTGGTTGACCAATTTAGCTTTTAAAATTCTTTTACATTTTCCCCAAATTTGAATTTAAATTCGAATCGAAAAACTCGTGACAAGTTTTTGGACTCCAACTCAAACTCAAACTTGGAGCTTCATTTTATGAGTTGTACTTGAGCTCATACCCTACACTTGACACTAGTGTGTAACACAGTCACACACCTCAAATTACGCAGGGCATGGACTAAGTATTTGCGGTGTTATTCTAATTTAGGGTTTTTGGTTCGGAGCACACCACTGAGAAGCACATCAAATCTAGAAACGTAAACTCATTTTAGTTAATGCATACCAAGGTTAACCTAAACATGGATGCTTTGCGATGCATTATGATGACATGGCAGATTAATTAGCAACTATAACACCCGGGGTGTTACAACTAGGAGTCAAATCCTAGTAGGAAAAAAAACCAACGGTAACCTATTTCTATAAATAGTTGCATGGAAAATAATTCATAAAAATTTTCATATGAACTCGATGAAAACAAATTTTATATCAAAATGGTAGCTCTTGATGCAATATATAAATTTGTAGTTGAGAAGTTTTTTATTTGAAACGGTTTACAACCCAAAATATTGTTTTAAGTGCATGAATTTGATTTGAAACAACCTCAGATGTTGACATTGTATATACCAAAGTTGTAGTTCTTAATACAGTCTACAACTTTGTGGTTGAAAAGATTTTTTTATTTAAAGTCCTTTAGAGTTTCAAATATGTATTCTAAGTTTATAGATTTTGAAATTCCAAATTTAGAATTTCTAAATGACCTTGAATGTTCACATAGCTAGGGGGTTCCTGGGACTGCTCTGCTCCACGTTTTTAGCCAAACCGTTTCAGCACCACACACACTCTGTTCAAGAAAAAGGGTGGAGTTGTGAGAGCACCTAAAGAGGTGCTCTATAAACTCTAGTTTTTTATGGAACTGTTCCACGGTGGCGTTTGTGGAGCAGTCCCAAACACCCCTTAGTACCAAAGTTGTACTGACCGACCTGATCTATATTTATTGTTAATAAGTTTTTTATTTAAAGTTTTTCAGTGTCTTAAATATTTGTTTTGAAATCACATATTTTCATACTCATAGGTGAGGCCCACCCGCGCCACTCCCCCACGCTTCCCTACTTCCCGCGCGCCCTTCCACGCCTGCTGCGCCGCCCCCCTCCATGCACGGTGCCTCAGCAGTTGCAGCAGACAGCTGCGGTAAGTGGCTCACATTGCAACATGCACAACACCCCGATCTACTTTTTAAAACATCCAAATGAAATAATTGCAACATACGTACGACACAACTGAAATATTTGAAACATGTTCCTAAAACACATGCAAAATCACATGAAAAACAATTGCAAACATATGCAACATCAACATAAAATACTTGCAACATATGTGTGAAACATATGCAACATCCAGATAAACGCACTTAGAGCATCTCCAACAATTTGACAAATTTTGTTTCCTAAATCTCGTTATTTGCCAACTCCCAAAATAATATGGGGAGGAAAAAAAGATATCATCTCCAACAGTTTAACAAATTTTGTTTCAAAAACCAAAAAACCCGCTAACGAAACGAAAATACCCTCTAAGCGAATGAAGAGCCCCGTTAAACGAACGAAGAGCCCCGTTAAGCAAACAAAGAGCCCCGTTAAGCGAACGAAGAGCCCTGCTAAACACGAGGAAACTACGATGCACGGCCGGTGCCCCGCGCGCATATATGCGCGCAATTGACCGAGATTTGCCAACTTGCCAAAGATATCAAACCCAGATACCAAACTATTTGAGAAATATTTTTCTCATTTTGCCAAAAATTTTAGGGTATCAAACCTATATGTCAAACTCTTGGAGATGCTCTAATATACGTCCAATGATTATTGATTAAATTTTGGTTGGTGTTCTAGAGCCCCACTCTGTTTCGCTTTCTACATCGCTCCATGATCGTGCCAGTAGAAATGTAGAATGCCAGTAGAAGAACAATGCACATCGTCAAAGAGTTGCATTGGGAGAATCATTTTTGCATTTCAAAGTACACATAGAAGCAATCGTCCGGACTCCAGAGATCTCATTATTAAAGTGACGAAAATAAAATAAAATTATACTAGCAACTAATGGCAATCGAATCAAATCAACGGAGCCAACAGAGAGCAACGTTCATGAGCTGCAACAATGGTTCCTCTACTCTACCCCTACTTAAGACATCGGAATTGCAGGATGATTTACCGCCGCGGGCCGCGGCTTCGAGATTCCAGAAGCTTCCAGCTCCGGCGGCGGCGGGCCGGGCTGGGCGCGGGGGGTTCTCAGCACAGCAGTCAGCAAGCGTAGTAGTCGACGAGCTCGTCGAGGGACTCCGGCTGCGGGTCGGCGTTCTCCAGCATCCAGAGGAGGTGCTCGAACAGCACGACCTCGCAGCCGACGACGACGGTACCTGCTGCCGCCGCTCCCCCGGTGGCGCCGCCGCCGCCGGTGCGGTGGACGAGGGTCTGGAACAGCGGATGGTCCACGAGCTCCTCGGCGATGAGGTACCGGCGGCGCGACTTGCCGACGTACACCGGGTGCAGGCCCTTGGGCACCTCGTCCGCGCCGTGGAACGACGCGCCCCGCGCGCGAGCGTCGCCGGCGACGGCGCCGTCGTGGTGGTGGTGGTCGTGAGCCGGTGGCGACGGCGCGCGGGCGACGATGCGGCTCGATGAGTGCCACCTCTTGATCATGCACCGGAGCTTGCTCAGCCCGCCCTTCGCCATTGTTGCCTTTCTCCTTCGATCGGACGGGAGGACGGGGGAGCCCCAACACACCGGACGCGCGCGGAATTGAAGAATGCAAGAGCAGGGGAGGGGGATGAGGAAGACGGTGGTGATTGGGAAATGGTAATGCAGTGCAGGGGAGGCGACGGCCAGGAGTGGTTATTTATATATAATAAAATAATATAATATAATATTAATATATAATCGGGTGGAGTGGAAGAGGGGATGTGGGGACTGCATGCCGGCGGGAGGTCGAGAGCCCAGCCGCTGCCCCCACATGCGCAGTGGGTACTCTAAAACGATACTCTAAAGTTTTAGAGTATAAATATAAAGTAAAAATTGTTGTATTGGATACTCTAAAACGATACTCTATTCTTTCTCTCACTCTATATTTAGAGTGGTACAGTACTTACTCTATACTTTATAGTGGCGGACCTCACTAGCTAAATAAAGAAAAAAATGCTATAACTCACAAACCAAAAATCCAAATTAAATTTCGATTGCACCATTAAATTCGTCTCAATAAATACTTCAAAACTAGATCACACATGGATATATTTAGATAAAGTGATAAGTGGGTCCCACAGTGGATATAGTGGATAGAGGATGATATAGAGGATGGATGGGTGCGGAAGAATTGAGTATAGAGGAGAGAATCTTGCTCACTAGGACGTATATATGATGAATATAGAGGTCATGAGTGCGGGTAGTCTTAGCCGTCACCAGGTGAGCAGAGCGGCGGCAGCTGGCGGGGGCGTGTTTTGTCCGGAGTTGCTGGGCTCTAGCGTGCATGCATGCGTCGTCGTCTCTGTCCGCATTCCGGTGGGCTGCGGCGCCGGGGAGCAGAGTGCAGGGGCATGTTGGCCGGATTCTTCGGCTGCCGCACAGCACAGCCAGCCAGGCCCAGGCAGACATATCTGCAAGACACGGAGGATTTCCGTAGCTAGTGGCCAGGGTTTAACATGACGCCCGACGCGGGAACATTATATGTTAATAATGACAGTGAAAAATTACTGCCGTCCAAAACTCCAAACTAATCTGGTCCAAACCTGCGGAACATTTGACACAGAGAAAGCATCCTAACAGACTACCGATACTTTCGAATAACAATTTCTAAAGATCTTGATTTTCCATACGTAGGCTCCTAAACCCCAAACGGTAAGTCATTTGCTGTTTAGTCATTATTCGGTCTAAACGGCCACTTAAACGGACAAAACAGTTGTTAAATGGACTAAATGACTGATTAAACAAAAATGGCATACAACTATATTGCGTTTAAACAATATGTAAACAGGCTAAACGACCGTTTAGACGAACAGGGGCGTGGGTGAGAAAAGCAAGCCGTCTCTAAAATGGGCCAACCGTAAATTGATTTCTATGAGTAGTCCCTTGTCTCAAACCTTTATTTAGTTATTATTTCGAAACTGATTCTGTAAGGATGGCCCTACAAATAGAGAGATTTCCAGACATGGCCCTCTATGTAAGCCCTTTTTAAAAATCAATTTTTTTAATGTGGTATGTAGTGAAGCATACATCTAGAAATAGTTGCAGTGCAAATAATAAATCTATAAAATTTTCACATAAAGTTGAATAAAGACAAACTTTATACCATAAATTTAAAATATTTTTATCATTTAAGATCGTTTGAGGGCTAAAATGTTCATCACAAAATTTAAAATTTTCCAAACAGCCTCGGATGGAGACATATGTTATACAAAATTGTAATGCTTGACGAGATATCAAAGCATGTACTCCCTTTGTTCCAATTTGTAAGTCTTTTTGGGTTTCTAGATACATACTCCCTCCATACTAAAAAAATAAAGTCGTTTTGGATAGCGACACGGTCTCCAAAGTATAACTTTGACTTCTTGTTTTCATAAACATATTTATCGAAAAGTGATACATGTATATTTTTATGTTTTTCAAGACAAATCTATTCATATAGTTTTCATATTTCCAAACCCAACAACTTAGAAGTTATTCATGATTTATATTTCTAATGTTTGACCCCAGCCTTATCCAAAACGACTTCGTTTTTTTAACACGGAGGGAGTAGCTTTTATTACACACCTAGAAATAATTTGTGTCTACATAAAAAGATATGTATCTAGAAATGCCAAAATGACTTATAATTTTAAACAGAGGGAGTAGTACTTTATAACCTTTTTATTTGCGAATATTTAGGGTATTCAATAAAAAGTGGGATAAATTAATACAAAAGAACATCCCTTATCTAGTCACAAATGTATTTTAGGGTGGTTATGGATGCGTCATAATACAATACTCATTTATATAGAAACACGGTATATGCTGCTATAAAAACCGGATCTGAAATTAGATTCTAGATGTCCCTAAAATTATTTTTATTTAGTAGTGTAAATTTCTAATGATTTTACTCTTATTTTGTTTTTTCTTTTGTTGCTTAACCCAGAAGCAATGCGGGACCTGGGTACAGCTAGCTAGAGCCTAAAGGTCGAGCTAGCTCAAAAATGTGTGCTTCATTGCGGTTGTGGTCTAGCGCACAAGAAACCATGAAAGAATACCAGCTGGTCTCCGTTCTGCCTCCGCCTTCTAGGCCACTGGCGACCAAATATCTTTGGCCTGTTAATAGTTTGCGGCTGTGGCGGTGCCATAGTATGCATGAACCTGCAGGATAGAAGAGACACGTACAGCTGCCACTCTGCAGATTCCTTAAAGCGAGTTTCTCGTGTCCTGACGAGCTCTGGTGATGGGAGAGTGCAGTAAATTCTTCCTAAATACTTTCTCCGTTTCAATTATAACACATTTTGACATTTCTAAATACATTTCTTTTACTATATATCTAGATATAATGTATATATAAGCGATTGAGAAGTGAGTATATAAAATAACAAATACTGAGTATGTGATTGGGAATTAATTCACATTGGGAATTAATTCACTTCTAGATGCTTCCAAAATCTATCTTGCAGTTGCAGCATCTTTTCATGGGACACACTAGCACTGATTCTGGGTCCAATTACTATAATGTGAGGTGCAGCAATCAATCTATATATGCGCAGTTCGGCAGATGGTTTCTGCGGCTGATAAGTCAGCTGATGCTGTTTAAAAACACTATATCATGACTGATAAGTCGGACTGATAAGTTCAAGCGAACTATACTGCCATAAATTCCTTTCGATTGTTTTATATTACGAGAGAAAAACGTCATTTGGATGGCTTTTTATTTCTTGAATCAGGTTTTGAGTTATAGTTGCCCTAAATTCCTTTCGATTGTTTTATGTTCTGAGGTGAGATGTAATAAAGATTGGTCTGATTCCTCTGGTTAGAGCATAAAGCCAAATATTTCTTTTCTTTTATCTAAAAATGTGACTGACCAACTAACAAGGGGTGGGCTACCCTTACTGAAGCATATTCTACTTCTTTGTTGAACCAGCAACCTTAACCCACTGTGCCCATGCCCTCCATCGCCGCCCTTGGCCAGCAAATCAGCTGCAACACCTTAGGCGATCTATACATATGGTGTGGTAATATTTTTCTGAATCATAGAAAGACATAAACACTCATACTTGCATACACACTCACTCCTATAAACACACATGTGCACACTTCTATTCCTATGAGCACCTCCTAAAGACTAAGACTAGACTGATATATCATAAGATTGATGATGTCACTGTTCACTGTCGATGAAAACATCGCCTACCACTTAAACAACAATGTTGTTCAATCCTAGATTAAATTTAGGAAAATGCGAGCACTCATAGCAAGTGTCCGAAGACATTGGCATTGGAATTGGCCTTGGTGTTGGCGTTTGTTTTTAGTTCACACCAAACCGATATTTGAAAGTGTCCGAAGACACCGATGAAGTACAGATGCAAAGCCACACTGGCTCACATGCCAACCCCAGCCCATAATCTCTTTCAGGCTTCAGCCCAGCATGACAACCCATGGGCACTTAACAACAGGCCAGTCGCCAACACCAGCTGGACCAGTCCATCCCTAACCCTACTGTTCACATCGGCGGTGGCCTCTAACCACGTCACCCAAAATTAATTGTGCCTATATGGCATATTCATTCCTCTAGTATTCACTTTTCATGATTTTGAAATGAGTATTTAGGACCCTAAATGAATTCATATTAAAAGTCATCAACTACAAAGTCGTAATTCTCATCGAGATCTACAACTTTGGTTTTGATCGTTTTGCCATCTAAGATCATTTGACAAATTTAAATTTTTAAATTGTGGAACTTTGAGCCATACTTCAACGACCTCAATGATTTCAATGGAAACATCATCAACTACAAACATGTTCTCAAAGAGATGTACAACTTTGGTTTTGGTCGATTTTCCATGCGAGGTCATTTGAACATTTTGGATTTCAAAATGTTAGAACTTCAAATACAATTTTGAGACCACAAATGATTTCTAATGAAAAAGCTTTCAACTAAAAAGTTGTAGGTCTCATCGAAATCTACAACCTTGCTTCTGGTCATTTTTCCATCTGAGGTCGTTTTACAATTTAGAAAAAATGGATTTAAAATTATGAGAACTACAAACAAAATTTTAGGACCATAAATGATTTCAAATGAAAAAGCCATCAACTACAAAACTTTGTTTGAAAAAAAGTTAAATGTTACTATACTACAACATGGTTATCACGGTCGGATCATCCAACGAGCTGATGGTGAAAAACTGTTTTCACTACAACCCATCATCACCGACAATCAGTGACACGAATCGGCGGTGCTGATAATGACATCACCGTCGGTTGTAATAAAACCGCTCTGTAATATTGTGAAATTATAATTCGTACCATCACTAAACAAGCAAAGTGCACAGTTCTTACTTATATGAGCATGGATCAAAAGTTCGAGTCACAAAAGGGATAAGGAGGAATGTAAGAGTATCATGGTAAGTTAAAAATACGGTTGAAAGAATCCCTTCTCTCTTTAATATAGATATAGATATAGATATAGATATAGATATATATATAGATATACATATAGATACAGATATAGATATAGACATAGATTAGACATGTTGAACCACCGGCTAATGTTCAAGTAAGATGATTTATGCACTAAACTCACAAACACAACAATAGTTTGGTTTGGTGGTGAATTCTTGTATCTAATATATAAAAAGTTATGGTCATGAGTTCAATACCTTCCTCTACTATGAATGGACGCGGAGGGAAAAAAGTGAAAACAAAAATAATAAGAAGATACTGAGAAAAAACCGGTAGAAAGAAGAAAAACCAACAAAAAAATATGGAAAAAGAGAAAAAATGTCCGGCAAAAAACTATGAAAAAAGGAAAACAAACATAAAAAAGAAAAAGAAACTGTGAAAAAAAGAAAATAAATAGAAAAACCAAAGAGGGCGGACATAATGCCCGGAGCAGCTACACGAAAAACAGAAAAAATACACGGACGGAAAATAAATAGAATGGCAACTCAGCTAAGGGTGTGTCTGGTTGTATGAGGGAGGTTGTATCGTATATCCAGATGGAGGGGTGGACATTGAGTGGAACCATATTTCAAAAAAAAAAGAGGAAGGTATTTGGTGAGATTCCAAGAGGAGATGCATAGAAATTGAGATGATATTTGGTTGCCTGCACGAGCGGATGCAAAAGACAAGACATGTGAGACTCGCGTGCGGACCCTGCATGCAGTTCTTGCATCCGCCTAGCCTGGCCCAAGCAGAACGACCAATTTGACTGCATCCTGCTATGTTGCATGCAAGCGTATTCTACCCCGGCGAATGCAAGCCAGCGGAGAGCACAACCTAACGCACTACCTTCACGGTTTATATGGTTCGGTGGATGCATCCACGATGATGTCTCGGCCACCAAACACGCACTAAGGTCACGAAGCAAAGTGGGGACGCCTATGTCCTTTTACAAGATAAGAAAATCAACCCATGTTTAGAACGAACCACATAACAAATCCTTAAATGCTATGTGTAAGAAAAGATTAATCCCACATAAATATATGACTATTGTGTGTAGCTATTGTGAGGTAGAGAAAGATATAGTCGATCCACATGCTCAAGTGGTTTTGCAGCTCCAAACGATTGGACCAAGGAATAGAAGAAGGGGTGATAGTGAAAGACGACCTTAAGAATGAGAAGAGTGGGGAGTGTGTGGTGAAAGAAGAGAGCTTGGGAGTGAGAGGGTGACGGATCTGGGAAGAGAAATTTCTGTTCTTTAATATAGGTATAGATATAGATAATGTTTTTTTACCTGTTTTCATGTCATACAAACAATGCTTATTCCAACAAGAACAAGACCATATATAGTGGAACCTAGGCGATGCAAAAATGATTTTTCTTTGTATCAATGAGAAACAGTATATTTTGTTAGATAAATATTTCTATATAATAAGAATTTCATGGGCTTCTAAAAGTTTATGGCTCCACAACTATCGGAAATGGGTTATTGAGATAAAATATCTAGTTTGGATAGTTGAAGGAGGACAGATGTCTAGTCTATGATGATGTTTCAACAACGTATATATTACCTTTTACACGAATGTATGAGGTCGTGGTTGTTCCTTCCCATATCTAGTAGGATTCGACCTGCATTCTGTGATTGAGTTTTAGGCCGGAAGCTGGTCTATTGACCACAGGGGCCCAAGCGGCCATCCTCGCAGCGCTAAATCCCAATCTCACATCCCTATTTTCCTCGTCTACATGGCCCAGCCATCAACTATGGCACGAGATCAGAGGAACAACTAACCCACAAGCTTTACATAAATAAATTTGATTGAAACAAATGCTTCTCCACATACCACAAGTTCTAAGTGTCCTTGTAACTATAAACAATATTGACATTACAAAAGCATTTAGGACATGTTGGAACATAGAATTTCGATGGAATTTTGTAGGAATATCATAGGAATCAGTTGAGTTTCACAGAAAAAACGTGGGAAACATGATTTTTCCCCATTGCAAACAAGCCCTTAACATATAACATATGCACACTAAAATAAAGACATCAATGGAAATATGGACAAAACAATAAACATGGCATCACTAAAATAACCCATACTCTGGGTCACAACACGATAAAAAAACTGATACCCACATATTCAAATGTTACAATTTATTATGTCTTAGTAAAGCTTGAAAATTATCACTACATTACAATGATACACACAAGACCAATCAAGTTCCATTACCAGTACTGGTCGGAGCTTACAACAAAGCATAAATAAATAGTCCAAACTGATACACAATAGAAGGCATAGAAAACATTGAGTCATAACACAAATAAGCCTTTTGTGACTACATCCCCATCATGCATGCTTCGAACCTACAACATTTTTTTTTAAAAAAGAAGTACAGATAATTAGTGTGAGCAAAAGATGAAAGTAACAAAAATTAATTGAATTACCACCAATATTGACAATCAATAGGTGCCTTACCACTGTTGTATCCACAAGACAGAAGCCATATGGACCATCATGGCATGATCCATCAATTTTGCTTATTATCTAACAGGTGGTCATAAAACTCCCACATACTAATCTCAGCTGCCACGTCCTCACAAACATCACCTTGTAAAGTAGCAGGAATAGCTTCATTTTCCATCTCTTGGAGAATAGGATGCTTATTCATCTTTTTTGCAACATCAACACCAGCCATGCCCAATGGAGTGATAGGTGTGGCATTAGTCAGAGTAGGAGCAATCACGCCATCATTTCTTTCTATCATCCTTGATGGACCATCAAAAGTAGGTTGAATGGACATTGGCATGCCAACTTGTGGTAAGAAAGAGCATCCATTCAGGTTCCTACTAGCCTCATTGCCCAATCCATTACCTAAACCATATGTGATTCTGTTTTGATTTGAACACTCACCCATCCTTGGGATGTCATAAGGAACACGAGGCTTTTTCATACAGTGTAAGCCAAAATCCTGAGCAGAAATTAAGCTACCATTATTGCCACTAGAGTTCACCATTGCCTCATTAGAGTAGTTTGTCTGGCACACCAATTCATGGGTATTCATTTTCTCTACTGGAATAGCCATCGTGGTCATTGCAGCAACAGTTAGTTTTGGTGTATTGCTCACCATGTTTGGTGGTCCTTCATCAGGGAAATTCACCTTTGCCTTATTGCCTCTAATCTTGCGGGCCTCAGCATCATATGCCCTAGCCGCATCTTCTGGTGTTCTATACGTTCCTAACCAAACACGGACACCCTTTGCAGGATCACGGATTTCAGCAGCCCATTTGCCCCAAGGGCGTTGACGGATGCCCCTATACGGGGTCTTGCGCTTGCGCTTTGGCCTTACAATGGTACCTTCATTGGTAGTGGTTGGTTCTTGACTAATCACATCATCTATATAGAGGAATAGCTATTGTTGATTATAAATGCTAATGACTAGATAAACAATCCTATCGGTAGTTCTTTGCAAAAAAGGAATCTAAACTAGAACATCATGAAAGTTACCTTATGAGATATTCATACTATCAAGAAGCAACTGACAATCAGAATGATTCTAGTACATGTGAATACCACATACAAAACAACTAAACCACCTTGCTTGGGATATTCTAAGAAAATATTAAATATGTATCCAGATATTGATCTAATTAGTGGTATTATTAAAATAGCCTTTTTGAGATACCTCCCACCCCAACCCGCCCACTGAATTTTTACAAGAAAAACAATAGGCAAAGATATGAGAAAAATGTGAGCGCAAGCATATATGCCCATGAACTAAACCAATCCGAATTAAAGTATGATCAGGAGAAACTGTAAAACGATACTAGAATTTAGTAACAAAAGATAATCCATCAACTTTACATTAAAAATAAATGGTGTGAGAAAAAATCACATAGATCCACATATATAACTACATATGCCAGTGATGAACATACAAATACACATATTTGTTAGCAAATCGTACCTTTCATGGGAAAATCGAGTCCAACTTTCCCTTTCGTTGGTGTTGAGACACTAGTAAGACCATTCTTGGCTGGTAACAGAGCCATAAACTTATAGTGACTCTCATCCTCCTCATCGTACTTCTTACAGAATGCTTGGAAATCAGCTTCAAAGTCGTCCTCTCCCTCATCTATCTTGCTTGCCCTCTTTAACTTGCACTCACCATAGTTCTTCATCTTATTATCTTCAAATTTCTCTTGATCCATCCCTATGACTGGCTTATTTGTGTTTGTGGGTGGTGGTGGCCTGATATTTATGTCTGAAATGACCAAACCGTTACACATGTTGGATCTCGATGTGACAGCTTGGCTATAAGATTGATCTGGCAAGATACAATGGAATATGCTGTGATGGTCGTGGGGCATGTGGTTTTGGCCATTCATCGTGTAAAGAGAAACATATATTTGATTATATCTCTGATTATATCTCGTATCACAAAAGAGGGACATGCATGCACCATGTGTTACTTTGAAGAATTGATTGCTTCCACACTTTGCTTTGGTATACTATCTTTTCTAGCTTTAATTTGCTTATATTTTAAGTGTATCTCCATTGCGTATCTATCTATCCATCTATCTATCTTAAGAAGAAGGCTCTATGCATGACATACTGATGTGGCGGTTTGGATCTTGTGAGATTTGAAGTTCAAGCAAGCAAGCTTCGACAAATTAAGCACTAAACGCATGGTACTTTACAGGCTAAAAGGTTCACATGAAAGCACAAGCCCAAGATTTGAATGCACACATGAAAGTTCATGCATGTCTGACAAGGTTTGCTTCAAATCTCAATTTTGTGTACTCTAAGTTGTGTTATCATCATCAATAACTAAATATGGGGAGAATGAAAGCATCTTGGACCCAAATTATGTTTTGATAATTAATGACACTATAATCCTAGAAACTACATGCGATTTGAAATATCAATGAAAATTAGTTCAAGGTGATGGCATATAGGGTATTGTCGACCCTTATTATTGTTTCTATGTTGTGTGGCAGTGATATTACCATATACATCTCAATCATGAAATTGAGTTGAGTTGGCACTTAGGTGTATCAAGGTGTAAGGACTGTGTGCATCCTAATGGAAGAGATCCCAAAGGGGGAGGGTGAATTAGGTCTCTAGAAACTTAAACCAAGGGCTTTCTTGATCTACACTAAAAAATCATTGTTGACACTAAATGTGGCAAACAGATAAAATGCAAGCGTACGGTTGTCAATGTAGCCTTCACTAGGAGTAGTCCAGGTATTATTTTCCACAGGGAACACGAAGTGTACTAACAAAGAAGTAATATCGTCCTATGATGGTACAAGGAGTTTATGATAGTTAGGTAGATAAGACCTTTATGGCTATGATATCCGGTAAGACTCCTATGATGATACAAGGTTTTACACATGTAGGGCCAAGTTGTCACGTCGTTGTTGATGGTAATAAAACTCTAAATTTAACCATCATTTATTGCATGAAAAGACATGAAATGAATCATGAACTATAGCTATAGGGTTTGATTCTGACAAGTTCCACGAGTTTTGGTGTTTCCACTGTCTTGCAGGAATATTTAATTTTTCACTGAAAAAAATTATCTCAAATGATGAATTGGAGTACACCATTGCATAGAGCTCGTCGCGCTGATTGAAACAGATATATTACTTGCTATATTTGGAGCCCGAAATAAAAAGATATAAATTTCGCAAATAAAAGAAAAACTCCACATCATGAGCTGCGAGATTAATTGGTCCTAAATCAGAATTAGGCTCATATGGCCGGGATCACAGGGGAATATTTTTTCGTGATCCCATGGAAAGATAAGTTGCACGAAGCACTATAGGCTTATAGAACAGCCTACAAAACACCTCTTGGAATGTCACCATACTAACTTATCTACGGGAAGACATGTCATCTACTTGTCGAGTTGGAATTCAAAGCTCATTGGGCCACAAAAAGATGGAACATAGACTTTGAAGCAGCTAGGAAGAAAAGAAAGATGCAACTCTCTGAGCTAGAGGAATGGCGATAAAAGGCATATCATAATGCAAAACTCTACAAGGAGAGGACAAAGAGGTGGCATGACAAAAGATTGAAAAAAAGGAATTCAAACCAGGTGATAAGGTGTTGCTTTTCAACTCCAGAGTGAAGTTGTTTGGACATGAAAAACTACGAAGAAAATGGGAAGGACCTTACAAGGTAATAAGCGCATCATCTCATGGAGCGGTCACACTTCAAAATGATGAAGGTACGCTTTTCAAGGTAAATGGTCAGCGTTTAAAAGTTTTCCATGACACACAATTATCAGAAGAAGAATTGGATATAATTAACTATGTAGAATTTAAATAACATTTTCAATCTAGCTCTTCTTCTCTACTCTATGAAAAACCCTTAAAAACCATGTTTACCTGCTAAGCTATTACATTCGAATAAAATATTGCCAAGGATCTCTCTAGTCTTTTGTTGGTGCTTGTCTCCACATGTTGTTTATGCAAGGTAACAGAATTCAAGTGTGGGGGAGATAAACCTCCCGAGCAAAGCACAACATAATTCAAGCAACCACAGCAACAACCAACTTGGGGGAGAGGCACCCCCGTATATCTAGCTAAGTATTTCTCTTCTTTTATTTTATTATATTTGGTTCACTTTATAAAAAACTGAAAACAAAATAAATAGTTATAGTTATTTATATGAATAATGTGTAGAGTGTGTCTAGTTTACTTTAATTTCTTTTAAGAGCAAAATAAATAATAAAGACTCTGAGGATAATCTCGTAAATGGAAATGATGAATAGTTGCTCTATTGTAATTCTTTCAAGTATCTAGTTTTCAATCTTGAATTCTCCTGAGTTTTGGATAAGATTGTGTTGATATAAGGATTTACTCTGAACTTGAAACTCGTGGGTAGCATATGCTTGATCTAAATCTAGGTAATTGATGGATATGATATGAGAAGGTTTGAGCTGCTATTTATCTTGTTCTAAGTGACACTAAAGCTCTGGAGATTTATCTTTTGAAAAACATAAAAATGTTGTATGATGAGTTCCTGTATGACAAAAATTGAATTCCCACTAGAGCCATCCATGTTATTTAGGCTAGGAAAATTTTCACATATATGCTGCTTGCTTTTGCATTAAGTTTTGTCAAGCTTTGTTGACCCTTATGAGAGGTTTGTCATACTCTTAAAATCAAGATCACGTACACACCACCCACATATGCACTACTCCTACACTGGGGGTAGGTGCAAAAACATGCCTTTCATCTAGATCCACCCAAAAATGTTCTACTCCTACACTGGGGGTGAATGCCGAAAACATGCTTGATAGGTTTTCCATCCACCAAATAAATGCTCCAAGTTCTTGTTGCTATCTCTCAAAAGTTTTATTGTAGAAAAGAGACACGAGGCTACGTAAAAGTTATTCATAAAAAAGAGAAAAAAAAAGTTGAGAAAAAATGGACAAGTGTCCGAGATATTTAAAACAATGGGTACTTAGATGCCCGCCTGAAAAGAAAAAAAGAGATGAATAAGACAACCCCTGTTCTCTTGGAAAAATGTTTCCAGGTTTGAAAAGAGAGATAAGTTTTCAAGGAGCAAAGTAGAATTAGATTAGCCACCAAATATATCCACCATACATCCACACACATGCACATCTTGATTTGATTGTATGACTTAACTCTCTTTAGATCCATTGTTTGACTTTACAATATATGCATTGCAAGTATGCCATAGCTTTCTCCCTACCTATGAACTCCACATAAACCTTAGTGTAGGAAGAGAAAGGCATAACGTCATTATTGCCTTGGTGAGGATCCACAAATACCACATATATTGAGAGACTTGAGAGTGTCATACAATGGAATCTCTGAGTTTTATTTTGAAAATTTATAAAACTCCAGAACAATGGTAGAACAAAGAGCTTGAAACATAGTGCTTGACTTGATCGTTCTGTCTTTCAATTGCTTAAGACTCAAGTGAAGGCTAAGAAGCCCCATGGTTGAAGGTAACAGGGGTAAGTTTGAAAGTCAGATCAGTTTATTCTAATTCGGAGGAGAATTCTTGATTGAACGCCTGTGTACTTTTGAGGCATGAAAGCATTGTAGCAACTCCTGATCTAGTGATAAGTTTAGCTTTGCTCAGGGACTAGTAAAGGTTATGTGTGGGGAGCTTGTTGATGGTAATTAACAACCATTATAAACCATCAATAAAACATGTATAAGGGCACAATTGTGATCACCAACAAAGGTCTAGGGGTTTAAACTAACAAATTCCATGAGTTTTGGTGAATTTGTATTTTCTATAGGGTTTATCCAGAAAACCGTCAAAAGGCGGACCTACATGTCAGAATTAATCGTGCTTATCCACCGTGAAACGGGCACCAGAAGGTTCCAGAGGACTCCAGAGGACACCACATCGAAGCGGGAGCCAAGGGGATCTATAGGCCGCCCGGCCCCTGGGGCCACCCATCAACCTCTGTCTCGTTATGTCAGTTTTCCACCGACTCCTAGGTTGCATCTCCGTCGTTCCTTAAGTCGGTTTGATCCAAGGGATCACGTTGGACGCTCCGGGCTATATATACAGCCCTGTACCCCCCCCTCCCTGGAGCCATCCTGAAACCCTAATTTATATCCTCCTCGTCAGGATCAGAGCTAGCTCTCAAGAGAAGATTAGTCCTCTAGTTAGGATCTATCTTTGCATATAAATAGAGAGAGAGAGAGTAAGGAAAGAGTTTGGGGGAAGTACCGGCCTGTCGATGCTACCTCTATGGCTTGTACTTTGGCGGATCTAGACTTCTCTGAGTCTACATCTTAGATACTACTGGTAATTGATTTCTGTCTAAAGTATGTTTTGTGCTCTTTTGTTCATGGGTTCACAGTTCTTTTGAGTGCTCTAGTCCTTGTTAGGCCTCTAGATTAGAGTAGTAATCGTAGCATAAGTGTGGTGCTTAGGCTATCGGCTACCTGTGTTTGCTCCCTGCTTTCTGGTTGTGTGGTAGCAGCGGGAGGTGACAACCCCTTCTATCCTTTATAGTCCACACCGAACTGAGTAGGTTCTTAAATTAGTAGGATCGTAGTCACGTTAGTAGAGTTATCTATTAACGGTGCTTTACCATCTAAGTGATGTCCCAAAGTGAACATTAGAATCATAAGCCTTGCTTGCATTGGGTCATAACTATAGGAATCCTCTCTACTCATACCTTAAACCTTGATTGCTACCTCTGGGCAAACTAGAGTTTAGACAACACACACGTTTCCCTGTGGATATGATACTTGGAATACTGGGTGAAAACTATTTCGATACACGTGCGCTTGCAGATTTTGTCTCTGTGTGCCTCCACAGGTGTTAACAATGAATAACTTTGATTTGGCTAGAGAGATGTTTAGGAACTGACTACAACCATCTAGGGACATTACACCTTAGCGACCAGTACACCAACTCCAGTGGTTGTCACAATCTTGTGGAGCACAATCAACCAAAATACTAGGGTTATTCCTACAAGCAATCAAAGATCAAGTAGACAAGCACTAAATTGCCAAACAAGATATGAAGGATCAGATCTGATACACATGATGGTGGGGTTCCGAATCGAGTAGAACATATGGTCTAGCCGACACACGCATCTACAAGGAAGTAGCAGCGGCTAAACCTACATCAAAGCAAAACCGAATCTATTCTTGGTGACTCTAGACACATATAAGTAGATGGGATGACAACCAAAGGGGTGTTGGGGTCATTCTCCAACCCTAGGGCATGTCCCTATTGCACCCAACTTGATACATGGGCCACTGGGCCAAAATAGGGTGACGCAGCACCGTACGCAGAAAAGGTCTCAACAAAAAAATGATGCTGCACCCGAATCTAGTAAGATATGGATGAGTCTAGATCCTTCAAAAAGTAGACTTGATAAGATTTCTATGAAGTACTAGAATGTCCCATTCAGAGTCCATATGAAGCCATGGTGACCGTTGCAAGTTGGTGTTGTTCCGCATCCTGAATACAACATCCAAAACAAGTTGGATTTGGCCTCTTTCTTTCCTTGGGCCAAAAGTGATGTGTTGGCCTTGTGGATGACATTAGGAATACTTGGGCTTGGTCCCAATCAAATTCATTGACCTTCCATGCTTTTCATATGCAACCAAACCTTCCCTTGATCCATGTAAGTAATTCTAAAAAGGGAAATGTACAAACTTCAAGGTGTAGCATCAATTCATTAAATCTATCAAATATAAAATTCATATAGAATGGTTGCACCTTTGGTTTGGAAATGGTTAATGTGTTCATATCTGAGTTGGTTATGTCCTCAACACTCTCCCACAATTTCATATCCACGCATATGTGCAAAATTGAAGCCAAACCATTTGGGCACATATGTAAGGGAAGCTACCATTATCAAGTTGATTTTTGGGAAGCCCACAAACAAAAGTGCCATTGGGGCAAAAGTTGCCAGCTCTACGCACTAACCGGATTAATCTGGTGGTAGCACCAGATCAATCTGGTGACTTCCCAATGGTCGAACAAGAACTAGCTATTAAAGTCCAATGGTCAAATTCACCTTAAGCCTAGCACCATCAATCCGAAGACCCCTTTGATTTTTCCTAGTTGGTGAACAGTGCTACAGCATCATCCATTGGTCCCTAGGGTTGAGACCAAATCAATCTGGTGCCTAACGCTAGCTACAGCCAGTTCAACCCTGTGGCTTTACAACATAGCGCATAGTCCAGTGCCTTATGCCAGGCCACATCAGATTAATCCGGTGCCTGTAGAAAGGCATCAATCAACTCCTTTTCAATTCTTTTTCAAATGTGCTAAGTCCTATATGTGTCCAAAATATGTGCAAGTGAGTTAGCATTTTCACATATACTTTTTAAAGGGTTTTCACTTGCATCTCACCACGTCAGTAGGTCTAATGCATATGCAATGTATTTTCACACCTGATGGCACTTAGATAACCGATTTGACATTAGAGCTCCGCTCTTAATAGTACGGCTATCTATCCTAAACCTGATCACGCACTCTATTGCGTTTTGACTGGCAAAACAAAATCTCTATTTGTACCTTTGCCTTCACACTATAGGGTTTTGTTTTTCTCTTTCTTCTTTTCCATGTGAGAGGTCGCTCCAATTGGATTGATCACTCTTCATCCATCTCCAAGCTTTGCTCTCCATCTTGGTATGGACCTAACCTAGCTTAATCACACACTTAGCAAAAGGTTGGTCCACTAGTTGTCTCAATTACCAAAACCCAACATAGGGCTTTCACTCATGCACTTAGCGCCACTCATCAGCCTCACTCATACCCTCCATGCATTTGGTCTATTAGACCACACTATCCCTTCTACCTCTAGTCAACCTGTCCCTGAAAGCCGGTCCTTAGAATAGTAACACATAGGGCACCAATCATCCAAGCGTCACTTGCCTACCTCTCTTCCTCTCTAGAAATTGTTGTGTACACTTGATGAAATGAACACAAAAGACTATTCTAGCATATTCTTTTACCAAAAAATTTCCACAAATCATGAAAAAACCAAAAAATCTTTTGAATTCATTGATGCCTTTTTCACACCTTATCTACTACAAATACTTCTCAGAAGATATTTTTCTCTAGTTTCTATCATTGAAAAACATCCTTTTGTGGTACCTAGAAAAGTACCCTTTACATATATTAATCCCATAAAATTACCAAAAAAATTAAAAATCCTAGTAACATCTGTAGAACATTTCCTACCATTTCTAGTTCTCATCTAAACCCTAGCACATCAAGTTTTGAACCTCCAGTAACCACACGATAAATTTTCTATCTCCTATGTACAATCCAACCCAACCCAACCGCTCAAAAAAACTTTGTTTATCGCCTCAAACCAACCTAGCCACTACCAGCAACTCTCTCTCTCTCTCTCTCTCCACTTCCAAGTGAAATGTGAACCCTCTAGCTAATTAATAGTCACACAACAAAAATACCTTGAACCTCGCTTTCCTTTGTACCTTTGTTTATCGCCTCAAAAAACTTCGCTTACAATTGATATCCATGCATTATGTACCCTAAATTTGTTCGAACCTTGCAACCAAACAAATACCCTTCCCACTAAACCTTTATTTGTCATTTCAAATATTAGTTTTGAATTGTCATTAGAAAACTTTGGAAAACCAAGTTTTAAAAACTTGATTAGTTTTTTTCGAAATATTTTTTGGAAATAAATTTAGGTGGAAAAACTCCATAAAATCTCAAAATCCCTTTCGACCCAAAACCTTCACATCTTCCTTTTGGGAAAAAATCCCTTTACCTCTCTGAACTATCACCGTGTTTTTCTCCTCGGACATCTATCCCTCCCCCCTCCACCACCATTTAAAATACCTCTCTACCCCTGGTTAGAAGATTCTTCTTTTCCAGTTTAAAGAATTGTAAATATCTAATTAGATTTTTAAACCACAAAAAATATCTAGGCTCATGAAAATTCTAGAGATATATTGGGACACACACGACAAACCTAGATAAAATATTTAGAGCTCGTGGAAGTATCTTTAAAAGCTTCTGAAAATCATAGTTATCTATAGAAGAATGGGCAAATACCTATAAAAATCTGAAAAATTTCAATGGCTCCTAATTTTTAGAAGTTTAGAGACATTTTTTGTCGTTAAGAAACCTTATCATGTATTTATCAGCTTTCTGAAAAGATGGAACGGACTTAAAAAAACACTTGTAACCCAAGCAAGCGGGTAATTTAAATGGTTTTAAGGGTTGAGGCCTTGAGGGGGGGTGTTAAGATGTCCTATTTTGAAGCTTATTACGAAGAAAAATCAGATCAAAGAGGTAAAACATACTTGTCTTTTCTTTTCTTTTCTCTATTTTTAGGAACTTCTTTTCTTTTCCCTTAGGAAACCTCTCTCTTTGTCGCTCTCCCTTCTCTTTCCAGCCCAGCCCGAAGCTCTATTTGCCTCCTCTTCTTTTTTTTGCCGGCCTGCCTCTCCTCTCTCTGGCCATGCCCGCGTGCGTGCACACCTTCCCACCGGGCCGAAACGGATTCAGCCGGTTAACCGCATTCGCACGACGACAAGGAATCTGCGCCACACCACCGCCTTGGACCGTGGCCCACCGCGCACGAAACCAACAGAAGAACAAGTGGAAGAAAACAGAGAGAATCCCCGACGCGGTGGCCGTGCCGCTCGTACCGGGCCGGCAGGCCGGCACACACACGTGCCGCGGGGCACCGGCAATGGCTGCGACCTGCGGGGAGAGGAGACAGAGCGCAGCAGAGGCACCTCGAGCGCCCCTCGAGGCGGCACCGAAAAGCGAGCGAGACGAGATGGCTTCGGCCGTCGGCATCGGACGGGTACAGCAATCTGAGTTTCTAACTCGCGGCCACGCAGGCGCTCGATCCACATGGTTCGTTGCTGTTCCTCCGCCGTGACCCAGAATGATTAGTTGCACGAGCAAGGCCTGGTCGTCAATGGAGTCCAATCAAGTCAACGGACGACACGAAGACTACTAGTCCTCATGCCCTCATGTGTCGGGGCATGTTCCCTTCGGTCGCCGGGAAATGGTTAAAAGCGAAGGCCCGGTCGTCAATGGAGGTCAAATAAACATTTTTACTAACAAAATCAGTACTAGCACCCCCAGTTGGCTGTTGGCACGATGCGGCCGTGACCGAAGTGGCCACAGTCATCTGTCCAGAAAGCTGCTATTATTGTCTCAATGACGGCAATGCTGGAGTAAAAATCATACAGTACGAGTACGACTCTCTTGTTTAGTTACCCCAATTCTCCCCAAATTTCACTATAAAAAAGAAGATTTCCCGTCACATCAAAATGTCGGCAAATGTATGGAGTACTAAATGATGTTGATGAAATTAAAAAACTAATTGCATAGTTTTGTTGTACTTTGCGAGACGAACATTTTAAGCCTAGTTAGTCAAAATTTGGATAATTTTTACCAAATACAAACAAAATGCTACAGGAATTCTGATACAGTATTTTTCTCCCCAATTCACTGAACTAAACGAGGCCCGAGTCATATTCGCCGAGGCTGCTGCTCTGTACTAGTCTCTACAGTACTACATCGAGTCAGTCAGGGCTATTGATTTGCCTACGGCGGTGCCTTTTGACAAAGCGCTCGCTGCACTCTGCACTCGTCACCTGCTTGCTTCCCTCCATCTCCTCGCGAAAATTTCCCGGTTTTAAGGCGAATGATGAATGAGTGAAGTGAATTGAAAGCGGGATCCTACTTCAAGTAGTACGTACGCACAACGCACCCGTCCCCCACTCATCGTTATCTCACTCACATGACGCGTCCATGTGAGCTCAGCCGAGGACCATTCAATCACACACTCGTGGTACCACCCAGACCGACCGTAGCTGCACACGAAGCACTTGAAAGCCACTCCCTGCAAAACCACACGCCGGCGCCCGGCATGGCATGCTTCATCAGAAAACAGAAGCAAATGGTAGCAGCAAAGCAAGACGAGGAAGAAATGGAGAAGAAAGACCGGAGCTACAGCTTAGACTTCCAGTATAGCTTACGTAGTACCTAACGATACAGCTCTTCCACGACGTATTCTACAACTAACAGCAACCTTAATAAAAATACAGAAAAGCTAAAACCTTGCGGACTCATGGTCCGCGCCTTCAAGAACACTGAGACTGTGTCCTCTGACTCCTCTCCACCGCCCATCGATGGCCTCATCAGCTCCGGCTCCATCCGCGGCCGGGGCAGCTGATCAGCAGGACTCACTGCAAGGGCGCCTGCACCGTCACCACGATCGGGCTACGGACGACGTGCCTGCCGTCGCTCCACGTCAGCGCGCCGCTCCGCACCTGCGAGCTCCCGGGCTCCATCCTCTTTCCGGGCGCCGCCACCGCGGCCTCCACCCGCACCGTGAAGCTCAGCCGCTGCCCGTCGCGCCGGAACGCCAGCTGCCGCGGCTGCACCGTCACGTTGCACCCCTTGGGGGCCGCGACCGACGCGCGGTACACCGCCCTCCCGCCGCCGCCCACGTTGGTCGCCGTCCGGATGAAGTGCGTCCTCATCGTCGTCGTCGTTGCCGTCGCCCCGGCGGCGGGGGCGACGAACGTGGCGGACAGGGACGGGTAGTTGAGGTTGCCCGCGTGCCCGGCGCGCCGTGCGCCGCGGCAATCCGCCTGGCGCCGCGTCACGGCGCGGATGTTCTGCTCCGTGTAGTTGAGGTTGCACAGGAAGTTGACGTAGTCCCCGGGGGTGATGTCGTACACCAGACCCGGGTCCATGGCGCGCATCGGGTCCACGTGCCCCGCGCCGAAGTCGAACGCGCCGGCCACCGCGCCAGTCGACTCGTCCACCATCGTGCCGTTGCTGTTGTCCCGCACGTACGCGGTGGTCATCAGCGCCGACTTGATCGCCGCGGGGCTCCACGTCGGGTGCGCGGCCTTGAGCAGCGCGGCGAGGCCCGACACGTGCGGGCAGGCCATGGACGTGCCTGACAGGATGTTGAACTCGGTGCGGCGGATGTCCGAGGGAATACCGGCCGGGCCGACGCCGCTGGGCCACGCGGCCAGGATGTTGAGGCCGGGTGCTATCAGGTCCGGCTTCAGGATCTCCGGGGATTGGGGGTTCGGGCCGCGCGCCGAGAACGCGGCCACCACCGGCGCCGGGTGCACACCCAGGTGGGTGCCCTCGAACAGGATGGTGCCGGTGGCTGGCCTCTGCTTGGTGGACGACGCAATGTACTTGCGGAGCCTGTCGCCCGCGGCCGCGCCGACGGCGGTCGCGGGAAGGACGTGGCAATCGGCGACAAGGCCCTCGCCGTCGAACGCCCCGTTGGCTAGCACTATCCCGACGCCACCCGCGCGGCGGACCACGTCGCCCTTGGCGGCCCGCGAGTTCACGCCGCGGTCGCACACCACGATCTTGCCGTGCGCCGCGGCTGGGTCCAGCGACCCGTCCAGGCACATCGACGCCGAGTAGCCGTCGGAGGCAGAGGAGGCCCCGCCGCCGCCGCCGCCGCTCGCCCCGGCGTACACCAGCTCGTACATCTTGCCGGACTCGAGCGCGGGCCCCCCGTACACGCTCACGCCGTCGAGCACCTGCCCGTCGCCGAGCCGCACATTGGCCGGGAACGCGCGATCCATGGACCCAGCGCCGACGGTGGCCATCCAGGGCGCCACATTGGTCACCGTGAGCCCACCGGGACCACCATTGCCGGCCGAAGCGGAGACGACGATCCCGGCTTCGGTGGCGCCGAACGCCCCGATGGCAATCGCGTCGAGGTAGTACGGCACGACAACGCCACCGACGCTGAGCGAGACCACATCGACGCCGTCGGCGACGGCGGCGTCGAAGGCCGCGAGGATGTCGGAGTCGAAGCAGCCGTCCACCCAGCACACCTTGTACGCTGCCAAGCGCGCCTTGGGCGCCATCCCGGCGGCCACGCCGCGCGCGTACCCGAGCGTGGACGCCGGGAACACGTACCTCCCTGCGGCGATGGACGCGGTGTGTGTCCCGTGCCCGTCGGTGTCGAGCGGGGACCTGACCTCCGCCGACTCATTCATGCGTCCCGAGGTGGCCTCGTACCCCCTGGAGAAGAACCTCGCGCCGACGAGCTTGCGGTTGCAGGCGCTGGGCGGGAACCCGGGCCCGGACGCGCACACCCCGCGCCACCGGCTCGGGACCGGGCCCAGCCCGCGGTCGTGGAAGCTGCGGTGCGCGGGGGAGATGCCGGTGTCGACGATGGCTATGACCAGGTCGGCCCCGAAGTCGGAGTCCGCGAGCAGCGCCGAGGGCGGGGAGGACAGCAGGCCCAGGAACCTCGGCGACCGCGTGGTGGCGAGCTGCCGCACGCGCTCCGGCACCACGGCCGCCACCCCGGGGGCGGACGCCAGCGCTTCGGCGGCCGCGGCGGTCATCCGCGCGGAGAACCCGTGGAAGGCCGCCGAGTAGGTGTGGATCAGCGGGCCCCCTTCCGTCCACCCCGCGCCGTCGCCGGCCGCCGCCAGCACCGCCGCCTCGTACCAGTGCGCGTGCGTCGGGTACACCGACGGCTTCGCGTCGGCGTCCACCCGCACGATGTACGTCCACTCCAGTCCCTCTCCCCCGCCGCCGCCACCCCCCGCGGAGACGCCCGCCACAGCCGCAAGAACCAGTAGCGGCAGCAGGACGGGATAGTAGTGCGGCGGCATTGCGCGGTGCCGGATCGGGAAGATTGGGGACACAGCGGGGCGAAGTGGGAAAGCGGAAAGCGAGGCGCCTCGCTGCCACCTCGGGTAAAGAAGAAGAAGAGGGGAAGGGAGGTCAGGTGGCCAGGCCAGATGCGATGCGCTGGTGGTGTGCAGTGCGGAGTGCGGTACGGAGAGGCAGAGAGACGGGACGTGGGGAGTGACGACGCGGCGCGGCCGTGGATGTGGCCGGACTGGACCGGACTCGGACTGGGAGACGCTGGGGCTGAGCGAGCGAGAGAAGGATGGATGGATGGGCCGACGCGGGCGTGGGCCACCGTGTGTTTGGACGCCGGATCAGCGAGCGGCTTGTTTGTACGCGCGCGCTTGTGGGCTGCTGCTGCTACATGCTGGTCACGGGTGGAAGGAAGGACGGCTTGAAATAGGTGTAGAACGCCAAAGGTAGATTTGGAACCTGTAAAACTCTGCGATATTCACCGTTCGGGACACGCATGCCCTGCCTGATACCGTATACGGAGTATTGGTAGTATATACTGTATGCTAGTACCAGTCTGCACTGACTTTGAAGTTTCTTGAAGGGATAATACTACTATCTGTGACTGACTCTGTATGCGCTGGGGCATTGCTGGAGTCAACTTGTGTGCACTGTTTTGCCATCTGCGTCCGTATCATCGATTTGGAGCGATCACTGTTGAAGTGGCTAGGAACGGATGCAGCAAGATGCAAGCAGCAGGAATCCAATCAGAGGCCATGCCATGCACAGACCTCGCTTACCACTTCCAGTGCAAAGACACGCTTGGAAATGAAATGGCATTATGTTGGCAGGGTATGTCCCAACCAATGCTTGAGGGGAATCACTGGAGTGCCGAGTGCGAGCAGTGCGCAGAAGCCACCAAGCTCCCACAAGATCCTGGCAAACAACATCTCGCGTTCCTCGTTGTAACCCAAATGCCCAATTACCCAAAGCAGAAGTAAAGGGTGAAAAGCACAAGCATCACTTGTTGGCAACTCGCACACCCTTCAGCATCAGCAGCATAGCTGACGGCCCGCCGTCTTCTATTGCTTGTGCCAACCATCCCGTGCTTCTGTCACTACCCCTCACCCAGAAGCACGGGATGGGTGAGGGGGGCCGCTGATCCACACCTACTCGGTGGCCTTTCATGGAACGCCAAAGGTGAGGGGCACTGACAGAACGTCCTGTGCTTCTGTCACTCGCTCAAGTACTTGTCAAAAGGTCTGGACTGGATGAGGACTTGTCAACATGGGAAGACATGGAAGCTCTTCGACAAGAGTTTCCCCTTGCTCCGGCCTAGGGTCATGCCGGTGCCCAAGGAGGGGGGAATGTCACTGCCCCTCACCCAGCGTCCACTCCAGGAGATCAAGCTGAAGACTCCGCTCAGCCTAGGAAGAGCAAGAGGGCCCGAGCGTGGAGTGTTCGGATATCCGGCCCACAGTGGGCTTGTAATGTCTGTGCCGCTGAGCCCAAGAGTGAGTGAGATATAGAGAGGTGCATGAGTGGAGAGGAAGGCAACTAAGAAACAAACTATGTACTCACACTCTTTACTTTTCGTCTAAAGAACTCGTCGTATGTTCTTCTCCTGTTCTTCCTGTATTCGTGATCTAGGAGTAGCAGATCGGCATCCCCAGTGGGCTGCTGACAATCTGGTATCAACGCTTCGTCAATCTGGGAGCTTGAGTCCTGTATTTCATTCCTGAGTACCCCCACTTCACCAGGCTTCAGCGACACTGCGGATTCATGGAGCCCTGCATCAAGTCCTCCTTCGATGAGGTCTTCCATCGTCTCGACACGATGGAGTCCAAATGGGAGAACAAGCTGGAGGAGGTGAGGAACTCTCGCCAGGACCAAGATGCGGAGGTGGATTGCCGGATTTCCGCGCTGGAGGTCATCAGCGGCGGAAGCGCTGCCGAGCCGGTCGATTTGGAGCGGGCCTCTGCAGGGAAAGATGAGACTGCGCCACATGTGGACTGTTTCGCCAAGCAGCCGGGCGCAGGAGCGAGTACTCGGGGCCAGAAGAGAACCTTGGACACAGAAGCTGCAACTGCCAGCGCATCTGCACCCAAGAGGCCCTGCCGCGCGTGCACAATAAAAACAGGTGTCATGCTCTTAGGTGAGCATTCCCTTGCATCTGTCAATTTGCCCAAGTATTGTTTTGGCACTGAGTTTAATACTTGTAAATAGCAGGGGATCAGCAAGTAGAACTCCTCGAGGGTGACGAAGAAGAGGAAGAGCAACCCCTTGTTCGGCATCGGTGAGCCTTGTTATTTAGTATAATCTATCAATGCGCAATATAGAGACTGTTTACTGCTAATCTCCTGGATGTTTTAACTCACTAGTACCCGGACACCGACCCAAGGGGAGGGAGGAGCAGTCGGGCAGAAGCCTCCGACGCCGAACCAACCGGGTACTATGATAGTACCGAGTTCTTTGAGCGCACTGGGAGCGATACCCAGCGGTGGATGGATGACCGGCCCTGTTGTCCGACGAAGGAGTGCATCCGGGTGAAAAACTGGTAATATACTTAGAGTATTTTGTAGGTGTCTTCCAGATTTGTCAAAATATTGGGATTTTTGTCATGCAGGACTCCAAAGACGCCGAGCCCCTAGACCAGCACACTTGGTGATCAGGTGTTGCAAGATCCACAGAGGGCCGAACCCCAAGACTTAGAGCGCACCGAGAGTCAATAGCTTGAAGCTGTACATTGGGCCAGTACCAGCGTAATAGGGCTTAGTGGGATGGATGAAAACCCGGTTGACCAGCCGAATGCCCCTCCCCCCGTAGCACCAGTAAAAAAGGTTGTACAAGCTGATCCTTGGAACTTGGAGTTGATAGCCACTCAAGTGGTGAAGGAGTTCGATCCCAGCCATCAGTTGGCCAAGCTGACGTCATCCTAGGCCAGCTCATGGCGAGGGCGGTGACTTTTGATGAAAATTCAAGGTAAGTACCTGGCCAAATCTGTAGTATATACGTATGTGAATGTCTTATCCAGCTTAGAGACATATATCTGTTGAACAGGCCTATAAACAATGCATGGCAAAAAAAATTCAATGCCAGCACCCAAGAAGTTGAAGACTGGCTTAATGTTGAAATCACTCATCTAAAAGAGGAGCACGCCAAGAAGGAAGCCGAATGGGCCACAGAACATTAGAACCATGAACAGGCGGTGCATACCCTGTGAGCCAAGATTGGGTGCTCAGAAAAGGAGAAGGGTAAAGCTGTTGAAGACCTGAAGACCATGACCAGGAAAGCTGAGCTCTTTGAAAATAAATGAAAAAGTATGCCCCCACTCAATGGTCTTGTTGTCTCAAAGATAACTTCGAGTTATTTTAATTTCTTGAACCATGATTTTACTTTCTTGCAGTTGAGCAGGAGGAAACCAACTGGCTGAGAAGCGATCTTCAAGCCATGACTGACTCTCTGAGGACCAAGCACAATAAGCTTGAAGAGGTAACTGAACGAGCGAGTGAAGAACTTGCCTAGGCTACGTTAATTAGATGTAGTGCTGATCAAGACATTGTGCAGGCTCTAAAATCAGTAAAGGACCTGACCACCGAGCTTGAAGCTACCCAAAAGGAGAACAGTGACTTGTGGAGCGTCATGCAGCATGTTGCCAATTTCATCCGGGTTCCAGAAGACACTGGGAAGTCCTGGGTTCAATTATTTCTAGTGATACCAGAGCGCATCAACACGTATGTGCATAAGGCTGCCAAGGCGTGCGTCTGCTCGGTCGTAGCACAAATCCGAGTGCTTTGGCCAACTGTTCTTCTGGAAAAGCTCACAGAAGAAATTGAAGATGAAACAATTCTTTAGGCCATTGAAGAAGCTGAGGGTGCGGTGGACAACCTAGCTGGCGATATTGCAAGCCAACTTGACCTGACAGGAGGCTAGCCAGTTGATCAGCCCCCGCAGCCCCCACAGTAGAATCATAGGCCTTCGAAGAAACCTGTGTAATATTGGTTAATGGATGTAGAGGACAATGCTCTTTAATATATATTTAGGTTGATAGAACTTAGCTTGTTTTATAAATTTTGATATAATCGCCTTGATTTACTTAAGACGAAATATCCGGGTAGTCGTGAAGTCAAGATAGGACCACGTAGTAATTGACCTTAGGTGCAAGAAAGCACTTGATCATATAAGGCGACTGTAGGAGTGTCTTCCTTAAGGCTCACGTGCCAGAAGAGTAAGTCGCCTTCTTCCGAGATAATCTATTACAGGCTTGGCATATATTTTGCATAAAAGCTAAGTGTCGTATGTTTTGTGACAATAAAGACTTAGTCACAGGATGTAAGCCGACTGATAAGCATAGACGACGTATCCTAGATTCATAGAGATACATACCAGCATGGTTAGCCAGTGATTCTCTGAACAAAACGGCTTATCTTAAGCCGGAGACGTACATCGACATAAATAGCCAGGATGTCCCTCATCCGGGTAAAAAATATTACCCGGGATAGACTCTTGATAGTTTCAAAGTAAGAGCAATCATGACTCGGACAACTAATATTTATTATTATTTTGTACCAAGGACCATAGATTATATAAACTTTAAAACTGTAAGAAAGAAAATAACTAGCACCTAGAACATAACTTTAGGCGTAAAATCTCCGAAGCTGATCAATGTGCTGGGTGTTCTTGACTGGTACTCCATCTTCAGTCATTAACTCGAATGACTCTAGCCGCGTGACCTTAGAATGATGAAAGGACCCTTCCATGAGCTGAGCAGTTTGTGTCAGCCATCCATCATTTGTATACGTCGTAAGACTAGATTACCGACTTAGAAAGTGAGAGGCTAGACACTTTTGTTGTAGTGACGCTGTAAACCCTGAAGATATCGAGCAAACTGTAGGGTAGCATTAACTCGGACTTCTTCCAGGCCATCTAACTCAAATCTCTGAGTATGTTCAGCTTTGCCTTCATTGTACTGCTCTATCCTTGGAGACGTCCAGATCAAATCAGCTGGTAACACAGCTTTAGAGCCATATACCAGGAAGAAAGGTGAGTATCCTATTGCTCTGCTGACTTGGGTGCGTAGCCCCCAGGCTGTTTTGGGCAACTTGTCTATCCACTTGGAGCCATAATCTTTAAGATCTTCATATAACCTTGGCTTGAGTCCAGCTAATATGAGACCATTGGCTCTCTCAACCTGCTTGTTAGCCTTCGAATGAGCTACGGAAGCGTAGTCGATGCTTATGCCACAATCCTGTGCCCAACTCTTGAACTCGATGGCCATAAAAGGGGAGCCTAGATCCGTGATTACTCGATTAGGCATACCAAAGCGGTGCATGATGTCCTAAATAAACTCGACAGCCTTAGCTGCGCTGTACTTGATGAATGGTTTATACTCAATCCACTTGGTAAACTTGTCAATGGCTATGTAGATGTACTCAAAACCACCTTTAGCTCTCTTGAGAGGTCCCACTTGATCCAATCCCCAGCATGAAAAAGGCCAGGCTGGTAGAATACAAATGAGATTATGTGCTGCAACGTGAGCTTGCCTTACGAACATCTCACAACCTTTGCAATGGCTAACAAGGTGCTCTGCGTCTTTTAGAGTTGTTGGCCAATAGAACCTGGACCAAAAAGCTTTACCGACTAAAGTCCTGGATGCGGGGTGATTGCAACAGCAGCCGGAGTGAATTTCATCAAGGAGGTCCCTGCTTTCTTCTGCAGTGATACATTTTAGCAAGATGTCAGAGGACGCACCACGTCGATAGAGCTGGTTACCGACTAACACATAGTTCTTGCTTCTACGGACGATTTGAGCGGCTTCTCCCTTGTCTGTTGGCAGTTTATGCTCTTTGATGTAGTCGATGAAGACTTGAGTCCACGATGAGACGATGGTCAGTACCTGAACACTGGGTGCCGTGTCATTAGAGGTGACTGGTTTGGGTTGCTTGATAGATGGGGAAGTCAACTCCTCTACAAACACGCCAGGTGGCACTTGTGCCTTGTCTGATCTAAGTTTTGCTAGGACATCTGCAACAACGTTTAAGTCGCGCACTACGTGAAGAATCTTTAGACTTTGAAAATTCTTCTCTAGCTTGCGGACTTCCGCACAATAGGCATCCATGGTTTCTTTGGTGTAGTCCCAATCTTTGTTGACTTGATTGATGACAACAGCTGAATCACCATAGACGAGTTGACGCTTAATACCAAGTGAAGCCGCTACCCGGAGACCATGGATGAGGGCTTCGTACTCTACTTCATTGTTAGTAGCTGGCCAGAGAATTTGGAGAACATATTTGAGCTGCTTCCTGTCTGGAGAAATAAGGAGGACACCAGCGCCTGCTCCACCTAGCTTGAGGGATCTGTCCAAATACATCTTCTAATGGTTGAGTATAGCGTCGGTCGTAGGCTGCTGGATTTCTGTCCACTCAGCTATAAAGTCAGCAACTGCCTATGACTTAATAGCCTTACGCGGGGTGAACTCAATATTGAAAGCCCCAAGCTCGATTGCCCACTTGGATATACGTCCTGTAGCATCACTGTTATGTAGGATATCACTGAGTGGGAAGTCGGTGACCACTGTAATCTTATGTTCATCAAAATAGTGTCTGAGTTTGCGGGAGGTGATCAGGATAGCGCAAAGTAGCTTCTGCACATGCGGGTATTAGATTTTGGAATCTGACAGAACCTCGCTGACATAGTAGACTGGTCGTTGTACTTTGAATACATGGCCTTCTTCCTCTCTTTCAACGATGATCGCCGCACTAACCATCGTAGTCGTTGCTGCAATGTAGAGTAACATGTCTTCTCTCTTTGTAGGTGGAGTAAGGATGAGTGAAGAGGTGAGGTAGGCCTTGAGCTTCTCAAACGCATTGTTAGCCTCATCAATCCACTCAAATTTACCCGCCTTCTTCAAAAGTTTGAAAAAAGAGAGTCCTTTTTCTCCAAGACTTAAGATGAATCAGTTGAGGGCTGCCATACACCCTGTCAACTTCTGGACATCCTTGATGCACCAAGGAGGACCCATCTTTGTGATTGCGTGGATTTGCTTTGTGCTAGCCTTGATCCCACGATGGCTGACTAAGAATCCGAGGAGCTGTCCAGAAGGTACACCGAAAACACACTTGTTTGGGTTGAGCTTCCACTGCCACTCATGTAGGTTTTTGAAAGTCTCTTTTATGTCGTCAATCAGTGTAGCTGAATCTCGGGTCTTAACCACCACATCATCAACATAGGCCTCTGCATTATGACTGATCTGTTCATTTAGACAAGAATGAATTGCACGCTGATATGTAGCGCTAGCGTTTTTTAATCCAAACGACATGGTCATATGGCAGTAGGCACCGAACGGAGTGATGAAAGATGTTTTGCTTTGGTCATCCACGGGAGCGCGATCTGATGATACCCTGAGTAGCAGTCAAGAAAGGACAGAAGAGCTAACCCGGCCGTCGAATCAACAATCTGGTCAATGCGCAGTAAACCAAACGGGTCCTTCGAGCAATATTTGTTGAGATCCATGTAGTCGACGCACATGTGCCACTCGTTCGAGTCTTTCTTCCCTACCAACATAGGGTTGGCTAGCCAGTCAGGATGTAGAATCTCTCGGATAAACCCGGCTGCCAAAAGCTTTGTGATTTTCTTCTTGATGGCTGCTTTCTTATCAGACGAGAAACGACGTAACCGTTGCTTGACAGGTTTGGAACCTTCATTTAAATCAATTCTATGTTCAGCCAACTTTCTCGGGACACCTAGCATGTCGGCCGGTTTCCAAGCAAAGATATTGTTGTTGTCCCGGAGAAAATTGGTGAGCGCGAGTTCCTATTCCTTAGGAAGGTGAGCACTGATCGTCGCCGTCTTGGAGAGATCACCAGTGCCAAGGTCAATCTTCATAACATCTGCCTCCCTAGGCGGGATAAGGATGATGGGCTTTTTAGTTGGTAACTCTAAATCTTTCGGGTTGGCATAGCTGGCTAGAGTAGCAATCTCCTCCCTTTTCTAAATCTGCCTGAACCTTGGCTGCAATCTTGATAGCTTGAGCATCGTAATCATAAGAACACTTTAGGTCACCTCAGAGTCAGAGAATACCATTGGGACCCGACATTTTAAGCAAGAGATACGGGTAATGCAGGACTACCATAAACTTAGCCAGTGCTGGTCTCTTGAAGATGGCGTGATAGGATGATTCAAAGTCAGCCACTTCGAATTTAATGAACTCAGTACGATAGTTGTCCAGGATTCCGAAGGTGACTGGGAGCGTGATCTGGCCGATTGGCATGGTCGCTTTGCCGGGTACTATTCCGTAGAAGGGTACATCCTTAGGAGTAAGTAAGCCAGTAATGTCGAGACCAATCTTCCTCAATGTGTCGGCAAAGATAATGCCAAGCCCTGCTCCTCCATCGATCAAGACCTTTGTGACGGTCATACCTACGATGGTTGGATCTAGAACTAACAGGTAGTGCCCGGCATTATCAACACTGGTACACTGATCCTTACGTGAGAATTGGATTGGGTACTCGGACCAGTTGAAGTACTTGGGGGTAGCGGGTTCAGCCACCATGACACTCCGTAGCGTGAGTTTTTCTTGCTACTTACTCTTAGAAATTGGGACTCCAGCAAAGATTACATTGACAACATCCTTAGATTTCTGAAACCCCTTGTCTCCTTGGTCCTCCTGGTCCTTGTTATTGTCGTCTTCCTTTCCTTACCCTTGCCCTTGGCTGAGTCGCTCTTCCGAGTATAATTCTTGAAGTTTCGGCACTCGCCTACCATGTGCGATGCATTCAGATGCCATGGACAGGGTAGATTCTCTAGGTCTTCAAACCACCTAGGTTTGCTAGATTTCTTCGACTTGTCAGCAGAGGCGACCACATTATCGGGTCTGCGCTTCCGGTTATGCTGCCCACCTTGATTGCCCCTGTTGTCATAATTCTCCTGGTTATCACGCCCGTCGCTGAATCTTTCTCGAGTTCTTTCTTCTGCTGAGATCATCTTTTGGACCGTGCTTTTAAACTCTTCGTTGGTCTGAGGGTTCTCTCTACAGAAGTCCTAAAACTGCCACTTGGATCTTATCCCCATGGAGAAATCATCGATGACCTCTCATTCGGTGATATCATGAACCTAGGAACGAAGTTCTCCAAAGCGTTAATAGTATTCCTGGAAGCTTTCGTCTTTCTTCTTAGTACATCCTAAGCTCCACCCGGGTGGCCGGATGAGTGAGGATACCTGTGAAGTTGCTGCAAAAAGATTTCTGCAAATCATCCTAGCACTTAATTGACTCAGGGCTCAATTTATCAAACCACTAGAGGGGTACCGCCTCGAGCACCATGGGAAAGAATAAGGTCTTGATGTCATTATCGTCACCGGCTAGCTCAATCGACTGGGAATAGATGCGAAGCCATTGATTTGGTTCTGTCTTGCCATCATACTTGGAATGATTAGAAGGCTTGAACTTGTAGGGCAACCGGACGGATAAAAGGCGTCTTGCAATGCAAGGAAACCTGTCGGGAACTCTGGCTTCCCTGTACTCAGACTCAGCCCTGCCTTCATCTCTGTCATTCTGTCGAGGTGGGTTATGGGGAGCCGGGTGAACTGGTGGTCTGCAACGTGCGTCCCCATCTCGTCCTCCCTGGGCGCCTCAGTTCCCCCAATTGTCTCGGTTGTCTCTATTCTGCGTGGGGTTTGGTCCAATTCTATCATGAACGGAAACTCGCTGACTGTGCCCCTGACTTCCTGCTTGAGAGGGATGATGGTTCATAGATAGGTTCCTTCCTTGCAATTGAAGAGCAGTGGACTGCAATATGGCCTGCAACCGCTCTTGCTCGGGGGTTGGGTTCTGAATAGCCTCATATTGTTTGGCCAGAGTATAGACATTCGTGTACGGAGTGTTATACACTTTATGGCCTCTTACAAGCATGAATTCTGACTCGAGATTATGGGATGAACCAGCTATCCGCTCTTCATGCTCGCGGCACTCACATCGACGTCTTTTGTCCTCACGACACTAGTCTTCTTTGGCTTTCTGGGCTAGGCATTGGCGATCATATTCGACCATCCGGGTTTGGTAATCAGCCTGAGCCTGTCGCTGACGTTCAGCCCGGACACGATACCCCGCTCGCTGCTTGTTCTTCTTTTCCCTCGTGGTCTTCTCAGCTTCTATCTCGTTCGAAGTTCCGAGTGCATCGGGGGAAATAGCGAAGGGGCTCTCATCATCCGAGTTGATATCAGGCGGAGTTGGAGCATGGAGTGGTGAGCGGTCTTGTACCATAAACACCTCCTGGGTGTGTGCGAAAACCCTGTTGGTAGCAGACTCTGCCGTACCAGAGCTTTCAAGGATCTCAGTAGAGCCATGATCATCGCTGGGGAAAGAGTCTCCATCTTGAAAGGGTAAAATCTCTGCCATTGCTATCACCCAGGATGATTCTGAGTAAGAGTCATCTGGACGGGATCCAGGCCAGTGAACGATGAAACCTTGCGGAGTAACCGACATCACAAGGCCCCTCTGAGCTCCTGTCAGGGGAATCTCCTATGCCGAGTTGACCCGGCCTTGAAACGAATCTTGATAGATGAAAGCTGCATTACAGAGTCCTAGTGGATAAGGACCCAACACTTTGGGTGTGGAACCCGGATTGGACTCTGGGTTGATTCCATCTGGCGTAGTCGAATTCCTTGGGGACCTCCGAGATCCAAGTTGAATAAAAAATCGAAAGTCGAGAGAACTTCTCGGTGAGTTGATCCATCATGATTGCGGGGACGACAAGAGCATGTTGAGGCACCGGGATCTCTGTGAGCCGGCTTTGAAGCTTGTCGTCGTCGTCAGCCATGCAGATCCAGGAACCGAAGACCAAGGTTGAACCCGCCAGGAAGATCATGTTATCGAAATCCGTCGAGCTCTCAAGCGTGAATTCACCAAAAGCCCCTACCTGACGTGCCAGTTGTCGATGTTTGATGACCAGCAAGGGGTTACCCGGGACGATTGTTTGTGGGGCCGATGAACCTGGGAACTCGACGGTAACGCAAGGAACAAGCGATTTATACTAGTTTGGGCCCTCGTGATCGAGTAAAAGCTAGCCTTACGTCTAGTCGGTGTTAGCCTTTGCGTTGGCTTATTGTGTATGATCGTGTATACAAGGGGTGCCCCTAGCCTCTCTTTATATATGGAGAGAAGGCTGAGGTGCAATTCTAGTCCTAGTCAAATACAATTGAGGAGTTCTAGATCTATTACAGAGTCTAACTTTTCTAATATTCCGTCTAGGTCGGTCTTTACCGCTTGTAGTCCATGCCATCTTGGTTTGTGTCCTTCGATCTTGACCGTGGGCATGGCCTGGGCCCATGCATAGATGTCGACCTAATACAGAACCCGGTAGATCCTGTATCGACACACACATCGTGTCTGACCAGGACCGGATCTTCACCAGCATCTTCTGGTGAGAGCTCTTTCGTCTAGCTCAAGTGCAGCTGAACATGAGCTCCGCTTATCACCCGCAGTCCGATGAGCAGACGGAGCGGGTGAACCAATGCCTAGAGATGTTCCTGTGATGCTTCATCCATTAATGCCCTAGGCAGTGGCTCTGTTGGTTTCCGCTGGCCGAGTATTGGTACAACACGGCCTTCCACACCTCCCTGCAGTGGTCGTCGTTCGAGGTACTGTATGGCCATCCTCCTCGACATTTCGGGTTATCTCCTTCCATGATTTCCACCGTACCCGATGTGGATGCCATGCTGACCTCCCGCTCTACCATGCTTGTGGCGGTCCATCATCATCTTCACCGAGCTCAACAACGCACCAAGCACCAAGCCGACAAGCGCCGGTCTGAGAGGTCCTTCAGCGTGGGTGATTTCGTCTACCTCAAGCTCCAACCCTACGTCCAAAGCTTGTTGGCGCCCAGGAGTCACCAGAAGCTCTGTGTCAAGTACTTCGGGCCCTACGTCATCCTAGAGCGCGTTGGCAGTGTCACCTACAAGCTTGACCTGCCGCCGTCCTCATTGGTTCACCCCGTCTTCCACGTCTCCTTTCTCAAACCGGCGCCGTCCACCAAGTACAAGATCTGCAGCTCACTACCAGATGTGGATGACGGTCTCCAGATTCCAAAAGCCATCCTTCAGCACCGATTCCATCAAAGTCGTGACGGCTCTGTCGCTCAGGTACTCGTCAAATGGTCTGGACTGGATGAGGACTTGTCAACATGAGAAGACATGGAAGCTCTTTGATAGCAATTTCCCCTAGCTCCGGCCTGGGGTCATGCCGGTGCCCAAGGAGGGGGGAATGGCACTGCCCCTCACCCAGCGTCCACTCCAGGAGATCAAGCTGAAGACTCCGCTCAGCCCAGGAAGAGCAAGAGGGCCCGAGTGAGGAGCGTTCGGATATCCGGCCCATAGTGGGCTTGTAATGTCTGTGCCGCGGAGCCCAAGGGTGAGTGAGATATAGAGAGGGGCAGGAGTGGAGAGGAAGGCAACTAAGAAACAAACTCTGTACTCGCACTCTTTACTTTTTGTCTGAAGAACTCGTCGTCGAGATATCTCTGTTCTTCTCCTGTTCTTCCTGTATTCGTGATCTAGGAGTAGCAGATCGGCATCCCAGTGGGTTGCTGACAGCTTTGGACAAGCATCGTGATTCGTGGCGCCGACGTCCGGCATCCGGCATCCTAGCGCGTTCATCTGGATAGCAGAGGGAAATCGAGGCAAGAAGCACATCTACACCAGTATTAATTAGTTCAGCCCAACGGTTGATTTAGCACGTTTCGTCCACAGAAGTATATCTCTAATCACCACGTAGTCACGAAGACCCATCTCAAGCATATGGTTTAGTTCTATTATAGGATATTTGTTTTCCCATTTTTCTTTTCTATTTCCTGGTTATTTTTCCTTTCTCTTTCCTTTCCCTTTTTTTTATTTTTCCTATGTTTTTATTTTTAATTTTATTCTTTCTTCTAAATCTTCATCTTTTCCCTCTTTTATTTATTTTATTTATTCTATTTTTAAAAAATCATACATGGTGCATTTTGCAATGGTTTTATAGTATCTATGAGATGTTTTATGTTATATTTTGAGTGTTGGAGTACTCCCTCCGTCCATAATAAGATGTAAATCGCACTTTTTGAAAAGTCAAAGTTTAACCAAACTTATATAGAAAGTATTAACATTTACGGTACAAATAAGTACCATTAAATTAATTATGAACTATATTCCCGTAGTAAACCTAGTTAAAGACATAAATGTTAATATTATTCACTATATATTTGGTCAAAGTTAAGTTGTATTAACTTGCACAAATTCTATAGTTATATTCTTTTATGGATGCAGGAGTAGTATCGAAGGGACGTTACACAAAGTTTTTTTTTCTGATTGTTGAAGAATGCACATGAGATTTTCTATTTTTTATTTCTTTCTTTTATTTTCATGAATGTCTTTATTTTAATTTTATTTGTTGTGTTTCATAACCAGTGTACTTTGCAAGGTTCCTCAAGAATCCATGAGATGTTGCATGATATATTTTTGACGGTTTATGTGATATCCATAGGATGTTCGCACACTACCCTTGAGATGTTCCATGTTATATTTTACCTTGTTTGTATAATAGCAATATATATATATATTTTTTTGTTCCTATGAGATGTCCCATAATATATTCACATAATATCTATGTAATGTTTCACAAGTACTCATGAGATCTTCTATGGTGTATTTTTGTAGTATTATTTATGTAGTATCTAAAAGATGTTCTACCGTATATTTTTCAATTGACACAACTATCTCCATAAAATGTTCTCTTTTTCTATTACTGGACACGAATATTATGAAACAATATTCACTTAAACTTAAAATTTTACTCTGCCAAACATGGAATATTGATCTCGCTGAGAACGTTTTTGTTATGAAGGTGTAACATTTTAAGCTGAATCTACAACACTGTCCCTACTTAGGACCTATTTGGCACACCTTCCTGTGGCTTCGGCTTCTCCTCCAACAGCAAGTGTAACAACACTATTCATAGAAACCGTTTTTCTCCCTTCTCGCAAAATAAAACTGAGATCCCAAAGAAGCCATCTCCAGCTCTGGCTCTGGGCTACGGCACTGTAGGACGGAGCTGGGACCAGAGAAATCCTTCTAAACACGGCCTTATTAATAAAAAAAATTGTAATATCTTTGTGAAAAAAATATTGTTTGCTGATAATTTTGGTTTTCTACAAACATGCTCCAATGTGAGCAACAGACTCAGTCTACATTAATAAGCCAAGTTAATTTGGCCCATGATCAGAGTGATTCAATCCAGCAGGTGATCTTCAAGATCAACAAATTTCTGGAGTCTGGACATCATCACCAATGCTGATCAATCTGTGTTATTCAGAGCTTTATGAAGCTCCTTAACGTTTTCCTGCGGCACCATCAGCCGTTAAAATTGCCAGCTGTTTCATGAACCTGGTTGTTTTTCTTTTTTCCTCTTGTTTTTTTTTTAGAAAGACACTCAAAGAGTGAACCTGGTACTTGTTGCACTGTTTGCCAAGTGCGTCGTATTCTCGTAAGTCCCCTGATCCCTGGAGCCATTGTAGGGGCCAGGCCAACTTGACCAAGAAGCTAAAAAAGAACACAGGTGCGCAGTGTTTGAGAACATCCTCTGAATGACTGAATGTTTCCATGTTATTACAGCAGATATTAATGTGGCCATTTCATGATAATCTTCAATCTATACAAGGTAGTGAAACGTATGGTGCAAGAGCATAGAGATGCCGTGCAATTGCAAAGCATCTGTCTTTGTGCTTCATTCTACATGCCTCGAGCCATATCTGCAGAGATCCCTCCTATATACACATGTTCAATGTATATCTGAATCTGTATACAATACAAAACAAATGAACCAGCCGATTTCAGCCCCTCTACAGACTATAGGGTAGAGTAACTCCTACCAGGTTCATAGCTGTGAACTTTAGACTGGAAAGTGCATGGGCTCAATGTAGCAAAGGAAACAATGTCAACAGCAAATGCTGGAAGGTTGACATGATTCAACCAACCTATTGTAATGAAGAATGTCATGAATTTATTTCTACTGATTGATTTTCATGTGTAAATTGCAAATTCAACAGCCGATCATAAATGTTGCTCACATATAGTCATGAAATCGTCTTCTTGATTACTTCTATCACAAATCAGGGTATCGGATTGATTTTGCGATGCTTTCTGCGTTTTCTGGCCATACTGATGTAATTGTCGTTCTGTTCAGCTGACAGGGTTGAGGAAATAAAAAAGATCACAGACCTAATATAATCTCCCATGTCAGTATCAAAGAGATTGTCCTGTTAATGCAATTACCCTGTATGTAATGCATCGCAAAATTCCAAGCACTGTCAAACTCAGCTTAAGTTAAAGAAAAGTATTTTGTCTGGCATGTTACTGAAGTCTGAAGACAAACACCATACACGAGAACAATATTCCAAAGTTCTGTAGAGAAGGTTATCAGATCTACTATCCATGGACCATGGTTCACATGGGGCTAGAGAAACCATACTGATAGCAACATCAATACCTACTCCATCCTTCAACCACTCATCATGTATTAGCTCCCATTGCTTAACGAAGCCACAGGAGAACTCGAACCCAAACCTGCAATTGATCAAATGTACTGTGAAATGTCAACAGTAACTACAGGGTAAAACATAATTTTAATTTTGCCAATTTTCTGCATTGAGAGCTTACTGCTTCCACTCAACAATAACGGGCTGTACCAAAGATCTTAAGTCCTCTTATTATAATTTTTTTCCTCATATTGTAACTTCTCATTAGGGGTTTAATGGCATGGTGTCGTGTTGTAAGCACAAATTACGCAACATAGCACTGTAATTTTTGACAAGTTACTTTTGTAAGCTAGATTGAGATACAAGTGTTGATAAGACACGGGAACTTAGGCAAAATGTTTTTCACTAGCCCTGTTGTATTTTTCCCATTTCCATAATTTGCAATGTGACAATGGACGAACACCAGTACACATAGCAGCATGAAAGGAGTATATGCAGGAGAAGATTCACAAGCTTGCCCCTTAAAATTAGAAACAGTGAGTTCATGGTAAATCTAACAATAAAGTAATCAAAATAATAACTACCATAATATAGCACTTACCACTCCAAAAATTGCCCACTAAACAAAGGTAACAATTCTATACCAGTTAATTTAAATTGTGAAGCACTAAGTCTCAAATGCAGCAAATGATTTGACTGACAAGAAGGTACCAAAGTAGTGAACAATAAGCCTTTGTTGCTCTTCAGAAGTTGTACGCAGGGCTAGTTTTCAGTTTAACCTGATTCACTCAGAGATGACCAAGTCTACGCATAACATTATTTGTCTACAGCACAAATTACCTTTTCTAACAAAGGCAAAGCTCACACAAATCAACTAAACAAACTGAACACTAATGTTAAGTCCAGTATAAAACCAAATGCCGAAACGGGCCTACACCGACAAGGAGACACTTTAGTACTATCATTATATCAAGCAGCTAAACATTCTCTCTCCACAGTAAGAGGTATGCAGCAGTGACAGAACTACAAAGCCACAACTCTAGTTCTCAGTTTCCAGTTCAAAGATTCAGAAACAAAGAAATGATCTCAGAAATGCTAAAATTTCACATTACACAACAAAGCCATGAAACACCAAAAAAGCATTTCCCTGCACGTATTAGGCCCTGTTTGGATCCCATCCTCATAGTGATTATAGATAGTGAAATAGAATCTGAATTCTAAACTAAAAAAACAGAGGAGTTTGGATCTCATTCTCACAGTGATTATTTCCTTTGCATTGTGAGAATCTCCAAATTGCAAGGTTTGGGTAGATATTTGGATTCTAGAATCTCATTCTACAATCCAAGTGTTTGGATCTCAATCTCATTTTTTAGGAGATCCAAACAGAGCCTTAGTAATATTTTACCTCAATAATTTCTCAATGAAGTACTAAAAAAGAACAGCAAAGAAAAAAAAATCTCGAATACGCAAAAGATTTGCCTATCCTTATATTAACAAGAAGAGTTTGAACTTACAAACAACGCGCTTCTATCCAGCGCCCAAGGAGGTCGACCTAAAACGGCCGTAGCTAGACCATCCTAGCAAAGAAACTCACGTTTCAATATTACATAAATGAAAAACAACCAATACCAACGCAGCGGTGCAACCTATGAGGTGGCCAAGAACAGCAAAATGAAATAGCAGACGATTTGATCACACACACAACATGTCACAAGATTGTGAAGTACTACATAATTAGTTTAAATCGGAGCAAGACATACCAGACAATCAAGCAAGCACATTCGATTAAGTTGAAAACAAAACCACTTGAACCTCGCAGCATCAATCCTCAAGATCAGAGTATTAAGAGAGAGAAAGGGACATGATTCATGGTTCCAATGGAAAACCAGATAAACTACACTAGTTAGCACCATTCACACCTGTTTCATGCCCCAGGACAGCCGTCATGTATCAGCTGCCATTGCTGACCGCATCCATAGCAAAACTCATACCCGCACCTGCACGATCGAATCAAGGACAATGTAGTGATGAAATACAAAAGATTGACTAAGGTCACGACGACGGCAAACAGATTGGTTAGTTTTCCACATTGTAAACAAGAAGCATTTTTTTACCTGCAGGTAATGTGCAGGCAGCCGCTGGACTTCTCGACATAGAACCTGCAGCGCGGGCAACGCTTCCAGTTGCCCTCCCGGGCGGCCTTCACAAGCAGCAGGTCCTCCCGCGCGCGCTCCCCCTCACCGAGCCGCGCAAACTCCTCGCAGGTCACGCCGGCGTGCCACGGCACCCCGCACCGCGCGCAGAAGAGCCGGCGGCACCCGTGGCACTCGGACTGGGTCACGCACTCCTCGCCGTCGTCGTCGGCCACCATCATCTCAGAGCAGTCCGGGAACGGGCAGTAGGTGCGGCGCGCGCCGAGGAACAGGGACTCGCAGAGCTTGGCGCACCAGCGCTCGAAGACCTCGGAGGGGAGCGCGCCGCGGCAGAGCTCCGGATCGAGCGCGGCAGCGCAGGACGCGTCGGGGCACCGCACCACGGAGCCACCGCCGCCGCCGCCGCCGCACTCGAGCTTGGCGCGGACGTGACCGGACAGGCACGCGCCACAGAATGCGTGCGCGCAGGCGGCGCCGCCGCGGTGCGCCGCGGTGGGCGCCATGGGCTCCATGCAGATGCTGCAGGGGTGGTGTTGCTGCGCCCCGTCGGCTCCCGCCATTCTGCCGTACGTGGGCGGCGCAGGGAAAGTTGGGGAGGGGAGTCGAGAGGTCCCGCGAGCCGGTGCGTCGAACCGGCGGGAATCCCTCCGGCTCACCGGCTTCCTTTCGCGAGAAAAATGACGAGAAGAATCTTTGCCTCCAACTTCTTTTGCAGGATCGGATGCGGGTCGATCAGTTTGGGTTCTCTGGGGTTTAGTTGGGATTTAAGGGGGCGTTTCCGTCTTTTCCTGAGGTGCAAAAGGCTTCAGGGGAAGGAGCGAGAAATGCAAAAGGCTGCAGGTCGTGGAAGTCTACCCACTTTTTACGAAAGACTCATCTTTATCTGCCTTTGGAATACTCCCAATTTTTTTATATGATTAGATAGAATCTTTGATGGCTTAAACCGCGTCGCGGTAACGAAAAAATATTTGGCCACATCAATGAACTGCTAAGTGTCTTTGGAACTTCTGACAAAGTGACAGCACAGATAACTCTAGAAATTTACCGTACATGCTCTGTGAGCTGAACTGCCCTCCGTCCTATTGAAAATAACGTTTTGGACTCTGTGTTATCTTGTTTGACCGTTCGTTTTAGTTAAAATATTTATATAAATATTATCTATTTTGTTATGATTTATTTTGTCATTAAAGATACTTTAATAATGATTTATTTATTTTATAATTTGTAAAA
Organism: Saccharum hybrid cultivar R570; assembly: GCA_038087645.1. Taxonomy (NCBI): domain Eukaryota; kingdom Viridiplantae; phylum Streptophyta; class Magnoliopsida; order Poales; family Poaceae; genus Saccharum; species Saccharum hybrid cultivar. The sequence goes on along the minus strand of JAQSUU010000637.1, from coordinate 38,914,479 downwards.
AGAAATTAAATAAGACGAATAGTCAAACACGGTACCTAAAAGTCGAAAATGTCACTTTTAAAGGAACCGAGGGAGTACTGTGTTTCTCTGACTTCTTAAAAAATATTATGAGACCTAAAATTCTCGCTTCATTAAAATATGGTCCAACTACGCAAACTAGCCCAAAAATAATGTTCGGGCACATTCTGCACGCGGCAATGTCGCACACTGTTCTAGTCTTCCCTGTTCATTTGACTTATCGGCCTGACTTATCAACTATTATATAATATTTTTCTCTCACGACAAATTAATAAACAGTACTTCTTAACTTGGGTTTTCAGCAAAATAAACGGGACCTTAAATTAATTTCCAACATACCGGCCATCATTTCCTAGGTAGCGAGGCTCGATTGAAAAGAGGAAATCTTAACGCTGTTGGAGAGTATGAACAACGATAAATCCCACTAGATATCATTATTTATGCTAAGGTTCTTGACATGACCAGACTTAGGGTAAGTATATTGTTGCACATAAACGGTCTCATGTAGTGCTATATATGTAGGATTTTTCCTGACGTGGGGAAAAAAGATGGAGAATTAGAGAGAGAAAGAAGCCTTTTAAGCGAAATAACCATCTCATGTACTTTTTTTCTCAATCATGCAAAAGATTTGCGCGTCTTTGTGTTAAAGTAGAGAAAATGTTTAATAAAACAAGCCTTAGCGGCGCCCTAAGGGGTTAAAAATCTGTAACACCCTAAATTTTTCATAATTTCAAAATAGTTAAATATGATTTATTGTGTAATTGAGTGTGCATTTAAATATAGAGAATAATAAATCTTTGCGAAATTAAAATTTATCATAAGGTTAGTTACATGTTTATGCACTCATGCCGATGCATTTTATTTATGGTGGTGACTGCTTTTTATCCCTTTGCTAAATGGTTGGAAAATCCTTTTGAAAATGTTTTTCGAAAAGTCAAATCAGAAAAAGAAAAGGGAAAACTTCTTTTCCTTCTCCCTTCCTCCTTTCGGCCCTGTCGGCCAGCTAGCCATTTCCTCCCACCGGCCCGCGCCTTTCTTTTCCCTTCTCCCTCCTTTCTTCCTTGCTGGGCCGGCCCGGTCAGCGCTGGCAACTGTTGCCGCGCCCTTCCTTCCCTCTCACAGCGGCTGACGGCTCGGGCCCACATGTCGGCACCACCTTCTTCCCCCAACCGTCTCCTCCGCTCGCTTGTTCGGTCAAGCCGCAACCGCCGTTCATCCCCGCGCCCACGTTCTCTGCGAGAGGTGGGAGCGTCCGCGCCTGGACTCCCTTTAGAAGAGAGCGACTCCATCTTCGTACCCCGCTGCTGCAGTCTCTTCCCCCCCCCCCCCCCGCTTGAAACCGCAGTACAGAAACCGCACGGCAGCGCCGCCGGAGCCGCCACCGTGAAGACGTCGTGCCACTGCTCCGCGACCGCAATTCGGCTGTCGTTCTCCTTCTTCGAGCCGTAAGCAAGCTGTCAAGCCCCTTTTCTTGTCAATTCGTGCGTGCAATTGCTCATTCCGTGCTGCGGTATCGTGCAGTGCAACGACGTCCGCTCCGCCGCGGCGACCGTCACCTTCGAGCCGCCTCCGCCCCGTTGATTTCGCTCGGTGAGCTCGCCTTCATCCCCACTTCCTCCCTGTCTTTATCTTCTTTAATCGTGGCCTCTAGGGCTATCCCCACGAGCTCCGGTGAGCTCCCTCCACTGCTGGCCATGGCGGGTGCCGCACCGAGCCTTCCTCAGCCGCGCTAACCGCATGGTCATGATCGCCTTCGCCTCCGCTTTCTCCCGGTACCACCCGTTCGTCGAACCGTGGCCTGTAGAGCCCGGACAGGCAACGCCGGCGAGCTCCTCGCCGCCGCCAATGGCTGAGCCGCCGTATCCACCCCAACTCCGGTGGCCGCACTCTCTTTCTTCCCCCTCCATCTAATCTCCACCGTTCATCTCGAGATCTACGGCCAGAAATGGCCAATACCCCTTCGAGGGAATTTTTGCTTAAGAGCCCCTCGGTTTCTATCATATCTAACCCGCCATCCTTAGCGTACTCCCTGAGTACGCATTCTCATGTTGAAAACGTAGTTTCTTCGGTTTAAGTGAAAAATACGTTTTTAGATTAATTACAGATTTGCCACTGCACTAAAACGCTTATAAAATCGCCGTTTTAGCTCCGATTTGACCCGTTCAACTTGCGTTAGTTTCGTAATTTTGTAATCTACGCATTAGTGCTACTGTTAGATCTGTTAGAATCTTTTGAATTTCTTGATTAAGACTAGTTTAATAGCTAGCTTTATGAACCTTTTATAGCTCGTATCTTATGCGTTGTAGCTCCGTTTTTCGTGCATTTCGCGTCGTTGTGATCGTAGCGAGACGTAGATGATTTTGGTAAACATTTTATACAGTTTTATTTATTGTTGGTGTACTGTTCTAATTGTAGTCATGTTTTGCTTGTATGTCTGTTCTGGAATGTGTGTTGTACTTCGTGTCGTTCGAGTTCAGACGGTGAGGAGTACTTCAGGAATCCGGACATGTACGAGGAACAGCAGGACCAACAGCAGTTCGTGAACCAAGGCAAGTATAGCATGGGCCTACCTTGATGTCCTATTCATTATATAATATACTCATTATGCATGTGTCTAATATTGCTCGACTATAAGGACTTCCTAGCTAATTGATGACCTGTACCTTGATTCCTTTGGGGTTATTTGCATATGGATAGAATGCTAGTGCTCTAACTAAACATGATCTACACTATGACTAATGGAACCAATGGATAAACATGATGGTAACAGTGGAACTTTAGGGTGATTGTGCAAATGATGTTAATCGTGTTGCCCTAAACCCTCCGTAAGGACTTATTTGTAGGGCAAAAGCTGGGACATACAGTGCAACCATGAGAGTTATATGGCTCTGACTTTAGCTCAGTAATAGAATCTTTTCTAGCTTGTTAGAGGTTACCCGAAAGGGCGCAAGAGGGGCTTGCCACGTTGGGTATAGAACTGCCTCTGTTCTGATGTGTATAGCCTGCGGGAATTGTGCCATCGAAAGGGGGTTCTCTATATCTGCCTGCCGAGGAAACCTCGTGGCCTTAACTTGTTAGAAGAGGCCTATGGAAGGCTTCATAGTGTACCCTGCCTGCTCACCTTGGGAGTGTTAGGGGGTCGACAGGCCCCGGACATATGGGCAACACGACTCACGGGTAAAGATGCACAACCTCTGCAGAGTGTTAAAACTGTTATAACAGCCGTGCTCATGGTCACGAGCGGCCCGGAAAACTCACAGAATAAAAGGTTACTTTACATGTGGATGACTTATGACGACGACGATGATGATGAGATTATATTGATGATCAATTTCTCTCCTTAATTCTAGTAGGTGATCATGTGGGTTAAATGGGAACTTAAGCATAACTTGATATTAATTAATAATAAAATGTTGATCTACTAAAAGTGCTAACTGCAGTCAACCGTGTCTATCCTTTTTTAGCCTCATGAATTCTCAAACTATACTTGCGGAGTACGAGTGTACTCACGCTTGTTATTATTTCGTTTTTGGATAAAAATCCCGGATGGGTAACAGATGACAGTTTCTACGAGGATTTCCCTGAAGATTACTAGGTTTGGGTCAACCAGTCGGCCTTCTCTGTGGAGTAGATACTTCGTTTGAGAGTTGTTATTTACTTTTCCGCTTGTTATGTTAAGAACTACGTGATGTAATATCGTGATGTAGGTACACAGTGATGATACTTCTGTTAATTTGTCGGCTTATGTGTGTGACTATTCCTAGGGCGCACATAAGATGTATGCACTCTATATTGTCCTTTAATTAGATTGTGACAAATTGGTATCAGAGCCGTGTCGACTGTAGGACGCAAACCTAGATAGAAATGGTCGTTTCTAGGATTTTGGTTTTACTTATTTACTTGCTCCTATCTCAGTCTTGGTATTTTATTAAAATTTTTATGCTCTATTCTTTATTCTATTGCATAAAATATTGACTCTGATAATATTTTATATCAAAACTATAGATGCCTCACCTCAGTGCAGTTTCTTTCGTCGCTCAGTTCACTCCAGCAGCACCTGCTCCACCAGTGGTGCCAGAGGTCGTCCACATCACCGATGACGAGTAGGAGGAACCTATGGAAGTGGATGCATATTCAGCTACTGCATCAGATGGACCCGCTTCGACCCCCGTAGCCGTACCCTCCCACCAGTGGATGCGCCAGTCCCCGCTGCTACACCTCCACCAGCTTCCCAGGCCGCTTCTGCACCAACACCAGTGCCTTCCCTAGCTGCTCTAGAGGAACCAGAAGAGATGGGGTGGACCACCAGAAACAAGTTTAAGGACGCCCCCGAGGATGCTTATTACCACAATCTCCTCACTACCTTGTTGGCTGAGTACTACCCAGATCTTGCTGCTTCTGTTAAGTACTACTACGCAGAGCACAAGCAGCCCGTGGAGGCGACATATTGGAAGACTAATGTGATCATCACCGCCTGGAACAACACTGACCAATCCCATGATGTCGAGACTACCCACAGCCACCGGTCCAGGCGTGCCAGCGCCTACGATAGCATGGAGGATGCTGCGCAGGAGGCGTACCTGTACTACCATGGACGCCGCTTTGAGGCCATGCAGGATAATCGCTACAGGTTTCTTTCACGCTACGACCCGGTGGAAAAGACATGGGCGGTGTTGGCTCCCTCAGCTTCTGATCCAACCATGGACACCACAGTGAGGCACCTCAGCGCTATGCAGGAGGCCAACGAAGCAAGGAAGAGCTTCGTGCGGCGCAGAAGTCTGAGAAGCGCCTTTAGAAACAGATAGATGAGATGGCCGTTCAGCTAGGACAGCCTACCATGTACCAGAAGAAGCCCAGGGAGTTCACCATGGTGAATCGCACTCCTTAGATGCTTGCAGCCCCGTCGAAATGAATGCATTCTAGATCGAGAGTCATTTTAAGTTTACGTGTGTAATGTGAACCTTTAGTTGTCTTGTTGGCTGTGTTGATGAACTTGGTTTAATTTGGAGTTTGTGTGATTGCTGGAACAGTGTGGGCTTGTCCACATGTTCTTTTTATCATAACCTTAAGTTAGTCTTTGTTTAACATAGTTGGGGTTTAAAATTTCGTATCACTGCTGTGCTGTTTTTCCGAGCAGTCTGCAATATTTATCTCATATCCCCAAATCTTTGTGTCCAAAAATTATGAAATTTTTGTGCAAAGAACTAGACCTGTGTACCTTTCAATTCCCACTGGAATCACCTCATTATCAGTTTTGGTTTAAGAGATATGCCTGCTGCAATCTGGCAAGTCTGTGCAGTCTGTAACTTAGTACAAAAATTGTTTAGCTCAGTTTTTGATGATGTTGCCGTTAGAATCTGTGAAAACGTTCTATATAAAAGTTGTAGCAGACTTCTTAAGCTTTCCAATGATGTATGCCATGCCTCTTTTGGATCTCTGAAACTCGAGTTACACTTCAATTTCTGATCTGCTGTTGTTGACACCCATCTAGAAATTTTCAGCTATATTATTTACCTTTTGTAAATAATTTGTAAATTTTTGGAAGATCTCTAAAAGTTTTGCACATTTGCTTGGAAGCAGATGGCCGCCAGAGGAGGATGAGGCCGAGGCCGTGGACGTGGTCGTGGACATGGTGCTCTCGTGGATCCACCTCCGCCACCGCCGGTGACGATTGGACAATTGATGGCAATGCAAGCGCAGCTCATGCAGACAGTGATGGACCGTCTTGGTGAGCAACCAGCAGGAGCACCCCCACCTATGCAGGTCCATGACAAACGTGGGGAGTTTCTGAAAGGATGCCCACCTGTGTTCACACATGCCTCTGACCCCATGGAGGCTGATGATTTGTTGAGAGCTGTAGAAAAGCAGCTAAACATTGTATAGTACAACGACCTGGAGAAGGTCTTGTACGCCTCAGGCCAACTCCAAGGAGCTGCTCAGGATTGGTGGGAGTCATTCCAGTATGGACGTCCAGAGAATGCTCCAGAGATCACATGGAAGGAGTTTACGGAGAACTTTAGGTCCATCACATCCCTGAGGGACTTATTGAACTGAAGCAAGAAGAGTTCCGGGCTCTCAAACAAGGGTCCATGTCTGTGGCGGAGTACCGCAACAAGTTTGTCCAACTGTCACGATATGCCCCGGTTGAGGTGGCCAGGGATTCTGACAAATAGCACCGTTTTCTGAAGGGACTGTATGATGGACTCCAACTGCAGCTGATGTCCAACAAGTATGCCAGTTTCCAAGAATTGGTGGATCGTGCCATTGTGATAGATAACAAGCGCAAGGAAATGGACCTCAAGAAGAGGAAGCTCCAGGGACACGCGTCGGGTAGCAACACTCGCCCACGAGCTTTCCCACAGCAAGGTTTTCCGCAGAGGAATCAAGGGCCACCCAACCAATGGAACAAAGGCCAGTACCCTCAGAGGAACCCGAACCAGCAGCGTCCTCAGTACCCACAGCAGTTCGGCAATCAGAATCAGCAGCGCCCTCAGCAACATCAAGCTAGCAACCAGGCACCACATCAGGGAGTGCCCAACAATGCCCCAATCAAGAGTGGCACTCCAGGCAACAACCCCAATGCATGCTACAACAGTGGAGAGGTGAGTCACTATTCATACCAGTGCCCAAAGAAGCAGAACCGGCAGGCCTCGCAGAACCAGCAGAGTAACCAGAGGCCCAACGCTCGACCTCCGTTCACCGGCAAGGTGAATCATGTGTCATCTGAATCAACTCAGGAGGCGCCTGAGGTTATGTTGGGTACGTTTAGCGTCAACTCCATCTCCGCTACCGTACTTTTCGATTCCGGTGCCTCGCATTCTTTCATATCACAAGCTTTTGTTAGAATACATAACATACCCCTGTGTGCCATGAAAGATCCCATGTTAGTAAACTCACCGGGGGTAGCATGCCAGCAAATTATTAGAGCCCTTCTACTAGTATATTCCTAAGGGGGTAGCTTTTAAAGTAAATCCAATTGTTCTGAGAACCGCTGGAATTGACCTCATCTTGGGAATGGATTGGATGAAGCAGCATAGAGCAGTGATACAATGTCAGGAGAAATCTGTTGTTGTGACATCTCCAAGTGGTGATAGAATCTGTGTCGAAGTGGAAGTGCAAGCTCAACCTACCGCCACCGTCAACCAGTGAGTGATGTTGCCAACTAGGAGAACCAAGTGGTGGATGAATTCCCAGATGTGTTCCCCAATGAACTGCCAAGTATGTCACCCGATCGCGACATCGAATTCCTTATCGAGCTTTTACCTGGAACTGCACCCATAGCTAAGAGACCATATAGAATGGGGGTAGATGAATTAGAAGAACTAAAGAAACAAATTAAGGAATTGCAAGAGAACAGTTTTATTCGTCCTAGTTCTTCACCTTGGGGAGCACCTGTTATATTTGTTGATAAGAAAGATGGCACACGAAGAATGTGTGTCGATTATCGATCCCTTAATGAAGTAACAATCAAGAACAAGTACCCACTCCCTAGAATCGATGTTTTATTTGATCAGCTGAAAGGTGCTTGTGTGTTCTCAAAAATTGACCTCCGTTCTGGATATCATCAACTAAAAATTCATGCATCTGTCATACCTAAGACAGCATTTACCACAAAGATATGGCCTTTATAAGTATACAGTGATGTCTTTTGGACTGACAAATGCACCTGCATACTTTATGTATCTGATGAACAAAGTATTCATGGAGTACTTGGATAAGTTTATAGTGGTATTCATAGATGATATCCTAATATTCTCCAAAAATGAAGAGGAACATGCTGAACACTTAAGATTAGTCTTACAAAAACTCAGGGAACATAAATTATATGCTAAAAGGAGCAAATGTGAGTTCTGGCTGAAAGAAGTATCTTTTCTGGGACATGTGGTCTCTAATGGTGGAATAGCCGTGGATCCCAGTAAAGTGCAGGATGTGTTAAATTGGAAAGCCCCGACCAATGTTAGTGAAATCCGTAGCTTTTTGGGATTGGCTGGGTACTATAGGAGATTTATTGAAGGGTTCTTTGAGCTAGCTAAGCCTATGACAGCCCTATTAGAGAAGAATGCCAAATTTGTTTGGTCAGACAAGTGTCAGGCTAATTTTGAGGAGCTGAAGAGAAGGTTGACAACAGCCCCAGTGTTGACCTTACCTGATTTAAGTAAGAGCTTCTCTATTTATTGTGATGCATCTTGCTTAGGCCTTGGATGTGTGCTTATGCAAGAAGGAAAGGTTGTGGCATACGCATCCAGGCAGTTGAGAAAGCATGAACTGAATTACCCAACACATGATTTGGAATTAGCCGCAGTTGTCCATGCTCTAAAAATTTGGAGGCATTATTTGATTAGACATAAGTGTGACATCTATACTGACCACAAGAGTTTAAAATATATTTTTACTCAGTCAGAGTTGAACCTAAGGCAATGTCGTTGGCTAGAATTGATTAAAGATTATGATTTGGAAGTGCATTATCATCCTAAAAAGGCAAATGTTGTTGCCGATGCACTTAGCAGGAAGAGCTATGCCAACGGACTTCAGTTGACATTTATACCAGCAGAGTTGCTAGCTGAAATAGAACATCTCAATTTGGGTTTTGTCAATAATGTAGTGGAATTGGCCATAGAGCCTACGTTGGAGCAAGATATACGCAAAGGTCAGTTGGAGGATGAGAAACTAAAGGAGATTGCAGAGAATGTAGTGGTTAGAAAGGCACCAGGCTTCAGGTTGGATGAGAATGGTACTCTATGGTTTGGAAAGAGAATATGTGTACCTGAAGTGAAAGCTATCCGTGATACGATTCTGCGAGAGGCACATGATTCTGCTTATTCTATACACCCAGGAAGCACCAAGATGTACTTAGACCTTAAAGAGAAGTATTGGTGGTATGGTTTGAAAAGAGATGTGGCTGAGTATGTGGCCATATGTGATACTTGTCAAAGGGTGAAAGCTGAACACCAAAGACCTGCAGGATTGCTGCAACCAATGAAAATACCAGAGTGGAAATGGGAAGAAGTTGGTATGGACTTCATTACTGGATTACCCCGCACTCAACGCGGATATGATTTGATCTAGGTAATAGTGGATCGACTTACTAAGGTAGCCCATTTCTTGCCAGTCAAAACCACTTATAGTGGCGCAAAGCTAGTGGAGTTGTATATGGAGAGAATAGTGTGCCTACACGGAGTTCCAAAGAAGATCGTATCTGACCGAGGAACTCAGTTTACATCGCATTTTTGGCATAAGGTACATAGTGCTTTGGGAACAAAGTTAAATTTCAGTTCTGCATATCATCCCCAAACCGATGGACAGACAGAAAGGACCAATCAAATTTTGGAAGATATATTGAGAGCTTGTGCTTTACAGTATGGTACTAGTTGGGATAAGAGTTTGACATGTGCTGAGTTTTCATATAACAACAGTCACCAGAAAAGTCTCAAAATGGCGCCATTCGAAGCTTTATATGGACGTAAGTGTAGAACACCTCTATTCTGGAATCAGACAGGTGAAACTCAAGTGTTTGGACCAGATGTTCTACGTAATGCAGAGGAACAAGTGAGAATGATTAGGGACAATTTGAGAGTAGCACAGTCCAGATAAAAGAGTTATGCTGATATCCGAAGAAGAGAGTTGAGTTTCAAAGTAGGTGACTATGTGTATTTAAAAGTGTCGCCAATGAGAAATGTGAGAAAATTCAATATGAAGGGCAAGTTAGCACCGAGATATGTGGGACCTTTCAAGATTCTGGAGAGACGTGGAGAAGTGGCCTATCAGTTGGAACTGCCAGAAAGTTTGTCAGGTGTGCATGATGTGTTCCATGTTTCGCAGTTGAAAAAGTGTTTGCGGGTACCAGAAGAGCAGATTCCCTTAGAAGAGCTTGCTGTTAAAGAAGATCTCACATATGAAGAGTATCCGGTAAAGATTCTTGAAACTGCTGAAAGAGTTACCAGGAGCCACAATATAAAGATGTGCAAAGTACAATGGAATCGATATTTAGAAGATGAGGCTACTTGGGAAAGAGAAGAAGATCTGAGAAAATCTTATCCACAGCTTTTTGAGTAAGCATCACCCAATCTCGAGGACGAGATTTCTTTTTAAGGGGGGTAGAATTGTAACACCCTAAATTTTTCATAATTTCAAAATAGTTAAATATGATTTATTGTGTAATTGAGTGTGCATTTAAATATAGGGAATAATAAATTTTTGTGAAATTAAAATTTATCATAAGGTTAGTTACATGTTTATGCACTCATGCCAATGCATTTTATTTATGGTGGTGACTGCTTTTTATCCCTTTGCTAAATGGTTGGAAAATCCTTTTGAAAATGTTTTTCGAAAAGTCAAATCAGAAAAAGAAAAGGGAAAACTTCTTTTCCTTCCCCCTCCCTCCTTTCGGCCCAGTCGGCCTGCTGGCCATTTCCTCCCACCGGCCCGCGCCTTTCTTTTCCCTTCTCCCTCCTTTCTTCCTTGCTGGGCCGGCCCGGTCAGTGCCGGCAACTGTTGTCGCGCCCTTCCTTCCCTCTCACAGCGGCTGACGGCTTGGGCCCACATGTCGGCGCCACCTTCTTCCCCCAACCGTCTCCTCCGCTCGCTCGTTCGGTCAAGCCGCAACCACCATTCGTCCCCGCGCCCACGTTCTTCGCGAGAGGTGGGAGCGTCCGCGCCTGGACTCCCTTTAGAAGAGAGCGACTCCATCTTCGTACCACGCTGCTGCAGTCTCCCCCCCTTGAAATCGTAGTACAGAAACCGCACGGCACCGCCGCCGGAGCCGCCACCGAGAAGACGTCGTGCCACCACTCCGCGACCGCAATTCGGCTGTCGTTCTCCTTCTTCGAGCCGTAAGCAAGCTGCCAAGCCCCTTTTCTTGTCAATTCATGCGTGCAATTGCTCATTCCACGCTGCGGTATCGTGCAGTGCAATGACGTCCGCCCCGCCGTGGCGACCGTCACCTTCGAGCCGCCTCCACCCCGTTGATTTCGCTCAGTGAGCTCGCCTTCATCCCCGCTTCCTCCTCATGTCTTTATCTTCTTCAATCGTAGCCTCTAGGGCTATCCCCGCGAGCTCCGGTGAGCTCCCTCCATTGTCGGCCATGGCGGGTGCCGCACCGAGCCTTCCTCGGCCGCGCTAACCGCATGGTTGTGATCGCCTTCGCCTCCGCTTTCTCCCGGTACCACCCGTTCGTCGAACCGTGGCCTGTAGAGCCCGGACGGGCAACACCAGTGAGCTCCTCACCGCCGCCAATGGCGGAGCTGCCGTATCCACCCCAACTCTGGCGGCCGCACTCTTTCTTCCCCCTCCATCTAATCTCCACCGTTCATCTCGAGATCTACGCCAGAAATGGCCAATACCCCTTCGAGGGAATTTTTGCTTAAGAGCCCCTCGGTTTCTGTCATATCTAACCCTCCGTCCTTGGCGTACTTCCTGAGTACGCATTCTCATGTTGAAAACGTAGTTTCTTCGGTTTAAGTGAAAAATACGTTTTCAGATTAATTACAGATTTGCCACTGCAGTAAAACGCTTATAAAATCATCGTTTTAGCTCTGATTTGACCCGTTCAACTTGCGTTAGTTTCGTAATTTCATAATCTACGCATTAGTGCTACTGTTAGATCTGTTAGAAGCTTTTGAATTTCTCAATTAAGACTAGTTTAATAGCTAGCTTTAGGAACCTTTTATAGCTCGTATCTTATGCGTTGTAGCTCCTTTTTTCGTGCATTTCGCGTCGTTGTGATCGTAGCGAGACGTAGATGATTTTGGTGAACATTTTATAAAGTTTTATTTATTGTTGGTGTACTATTCTAATCGTAGTCATGTTTTGCTTGTATGTCTGTTCTGGAATGCGTGTTGTACTACGTGTCGTTCGAGTTCAAACGGTGAGGAGTACTTCAGGAATCCGGACACGTACGAGGAATAGCAGGACCAGCAGTAGTTCATGAACCAAGACAAGTATAACATGGGCCTACCTTGATGTCCTATTCATTATATAATATACTCATTATGTATGTGCCTAATATTGCTCGACTATAAGGACTTCCTAACTAATTGATGACCTGTACCTTGATTCCTATGGGGTTATTTGCATATAGATAGAATGCTAGTGCTCTAACTAAACATGATCTACAGTATGACTAATGGAACAATGGATAAACATGATGGTAACAGTGGAACTTTAGGGTGATGGTGCAAATGATGTTAATCATGTTGCCCTAAACCCTCCATAAGGACTTATCTGTAGGGCAAAAGCTGGGACATATAGTGCAACCATGATAGTTATATGGCTCTGACTTTAGCTCAGTAATAGAATCTTTTCTAGCTTGTTAGAGGTTTCCCAAAAGGGCGCAAGAGGGGCTTGCCACGTTGGGTATAGAACTGCATCTGTTCTGATGTATATAGGCTGCGGGAATTGTGCCATCGAAAGGGGATTCTCTATATCTGCCTGCCGAGGAAACCTCGCGGCCCTAACTTATTAGAAGAGGCCTATGAAAGGCTTCATAGTGTACCCTGTCTGCTCACCTTGGGAGTGTTAGGGGGTCGACGGGTCCAGGACATATGGGTAACACGACTCACGGGTAAAAATGCACAACCTCTGCAGAGTGTTAAAATTGTTATAACAGCCGTGTTCACGGTCACGAGTGGCCCGGAAAACTCACAGAATAAAAGGTTACTTGACATGTGGATGACTTATGACGATGATGGTGAGATTATATTGATGATCAATTTCTCTCCTTAATTCTAGTAGGTGATCATGTGGGTTAAATGGGAACTTAAGTATAACTTGATATTAATTAATAATAAAATGTTGATCTACTAAAAGTGCTAACTGCAGTCAACCGTATCTATCCTTTTTGAGCCTCATGAATCCTCAAACTATACTTGCGGAGTACGAGTGTACTCACACTTGTTATTATTTCGTTTTTGAATAAAAATCCCGGATGGGTAACAGATGACAATTTCTACGAGGATTTCCCTAAAGATTACTAGGTTTGGGTCAACCAGTCGGCCTTCCCTGTGGAGCAGATACTTCGTTTGAGAGTTGTTATTTACTTTTCCGCTTGTTATGTTAAGAACTACGTGATGTAATATCGTGATGTATATACACAGTGATGATACTTCTGTTAATTTGTCGACTTATGTGTGCGACTATTCCTGGGGCGCACATAAGATGTATGCACTCTATATTGTCCTTTAATTGGAGTGTGACAAAATCTCATCTCATGAACTAAAATTGTTGTCCCCATGCAACTAACTTTACTTTTATTATGCATAAATTAAAGAATTGTAAGTTACTATCGGTCTATTAAGTCGTCTTACAATTACATGACACTATAAAGAGCGTCTACGAGACAACACCAATGTACTTGCCCTTAGTTTAATTTATAGTCATATAATGTTTTTTTTAGAATTACACCGTACAACGCAGACGCTTACAACACATATACACACTCACCCCTATGAACACACATACGCAACCCTATCCCTATGAGTACCTCCGAAGGACCGAGCCAGCAGATTACATACTAGCTCTCAGTCCACTTTAGCTTTCTTTTGTTCAAACTAATTGAATATTTATTAATTTTTTTAAAGGAAATAGTTATTAGTTGAAATGTGAACTAAAAATTACTTCATTTATTAGTCCACCTATTTGGATAGTCTATATGACCAAACTTTAGATGACTAAACAATTAGTCATGGACACATGGTACCCAAATTGATCTTAGAAAAATGACTAGAGCATATTGAAAAACTGAAATCTCCTTTTCCTATAATCACGACAATGAGATTGCATAGAAAAAATAGCTCCAGCAGATTCCTATCTAATCCTCGCTCAATTTCTTTTCTCTATATCCAATAATAATGAGAAATACTATGGCAATTTTGATAACACCAAACTGGGAGTAGCCTAAATTAGCATAGAGCCTACCTATATGTGTATAACTAAAGAAAGAATTCAGTGTTTAGTTCATCATAGTTAGGGCTTTTATTAAATAGAAATAGAAATAATTGACTTAAATAACTCATTTTCTTGTTAAAAAACATACTCCCTTGAATAAAAGGCAAGCACACATAGATATCAAATATTGTTGAGTAATTCAGAATACCTTATAACTTGGGACAAATTTTGAACCTTCAATATCTTGTATTATTTTAAGATGGAGAGAGTAACATGACTCATTGCTTGGTGAATGGTGACCTTCAAACAAGATTCTATAAACCATCCGATTCCTATCGTTTTTTTTAACTCGGCCCCTCTGGCCTTTTAATTAACTTCCAGCAAAGCTGAAACGCGGGCAATATGGTTAGTTACGAGAACAGGTATCATATTGACGTTGAATCAAATCATAATACTACCTCCGTCCAAAAAAAAGAACTTACTATTACTCTAGGATTCAAAATTTATTCCACAAACTTTGTTATTGTAGCCTTTAAACAACAGCTCGACCGTGCATCTTTCCTTTATTTACCCAATGCCTCTCCATATGACTAGCACGGGCAGTTCGCGTCGCGCGAGGGCGTGCAATTCGTGCGACTAGCCCATGTGGATGTGGCTGGCGGGAATTTTTTTTATTTCTAACACTTTTTTAAAACTATTTTTAAATTTGACACTGAATCTTTTTTTTAACTAACACTTTTGGACACGCCTAGGCTCATGGCGCGGCCAACCAACGCTGCCGCTCCATGCATGGCGGCGCGGCAAGACCGGTGACGTAGCATGGCCTGACCCCGTCGTCGGCTGACATGGCGGCCTGCCGCGCCACAAATCTGGGCGCGGCAGTGCCGCGCCACGAGCCACAGCGCGGCTGGCCCGATTCAGGTGCGCGGCTCGTCCTTCTCTTTCCTTCTCTTTCATTCTTTCGGCTGCCTACCCGCCAGCCCGCGCCCCTGACCGCCGTCGCCGCTGGCCATCGTCGGCCACTCCCTTGCACCTCCCCACCGCTGGCCGGCCACATCCTCCATCTTCTCCACCTCTGCAACCCCTGCCCCTTCCTTGGCCGGCCGGCGGTTTTGCGGTCCCATCTCCTTCACCTCGTCGCCATTAGTTAAAGTCCGAAGCTTCCCATCGTTGTCAAGGTACTCCCCTAGTGTATTTGTTGATTGAATCGAAATCGTTGTTACTTAGGGTTACGATGCATAATTAGTTTGAATGAATAGTTAGTAAAGTATAATTAGTATAGTTAGTAAAGTATAGTTAGTTTGTGAAGGTTAACTAGTTCGCTTGTGGCAATGTTAAGGTTAACTAGTTACTTTGAAGTATGTTTACCATGTTTAGTGTAAGGTTTATTTTTGCTCCTAGAATTGTCGGTTATATTCTTTTGATGTAATGCAAATGGTTCTCCTGTACATTACCAATCGATGTTTTGATTGATTTTGTTAGATGCAAGACATGTATCGGGAGGAGTATTGGAAAAAACGGAGTCGTCCTAGAGAATTATACCCCAACGCGTCTAGCAAAGATGCCCCCGTCCCTCCTGACCTCCTTGTCCCTAACGGTGACTGTGGTCGTCCGGCCGACGTGTTTCTGTCGAGACATCCGGACACAGCGCTCGTTGCTTCTACACATGCAGTAGTTGTAGTGTAAGTAATTCTATCTGTATCGTTTGTTGTTCATTTGTGTTACTCGGCTACTAATATTTTTAAAATCTTTTTGTGTAGGACCATAAGAGGTGCTTTTTCTTTTAATGAATCGACGGTCTAGACAAGTTTGACCCAAGGTACCTCCTTTTCGACAATTGGTGGAGAGGGAGACATCAACGTGAGCACTTCAAGCATTGGGTTCCACCTCCCCCTAACCCCCCGCGAATGACGAAGGAGGAGAAGTACGTAGCCGCAGCTAGACGGCTCGAGGAGCCTCCTTTGTGTGAATGCGGAGATCGAGTTATGATAAACCCTCAGAATACGTTGGAGTTTATGTGTCCCAACAAGCACGAAGTAAGTGGATAGTTTACAAGTTTATTTGTTTATCTTTATGTGTGCATGTACTAATGTACCCTCTTGTAGGACTTTGGATTTGCCAAATGTTTTTTCAAGGAGTGGCTCTATGGTCCCAAGGATCAATGGCCGGAGCCGCCAAAGGAAAAGGAAAAGGAAAAGGAAAAGGAAAAGAAGAAACAAAGGTTAATTTATAGAGCACCTCCTGCCATGTGCAAGTGTGGAGTTAAATCCAACTACGGGCTAGTTCCTTCGGGGCTTGGCATTGGCCACTATTGCGGCCATATGGTTGACTATGATGTGGTTGGTTATTTTGTGGAAAACATGGAATCGTATTTCATTTTGTTTGCAATAAGTTTTGACTAATTTGTTCGTTTGAACAGAGCACTGGGAAATGCAAGTGGGAATCTTATGAAGGTAAAAATAAATTCGTCGATGAGTTACAGCAGAGGCGACTAGTTGCACGTGAAAGGGGATATGGGCCTGATTATGTCGCTAGTTTTGTTGAGCAACAGAAGAAGGACATGTGTGAGTATGCTAGACGGAACCGTATTCCTACCCAGTTTAGTGTTTGGGAAGCCAAGTAGCTAGCGCAGAGAAAGCAGGAGTTAGAGGAGGGGAGGGCAAGGAAGGCAATGGAGGAGGAAAGAGCAGAGATGCAGGTCTTGAATGATAATATTACTGCATTGTGTGCCAGTGAGTCATTGGAATCCTTGTTATTTTCGTTGCCTGCTTCTAAATGTAATAAAATCGTGTTACTAACTTGCTGCATTTTGTACATGAAGGGATTGGATGCACCGGGGAATATGCCGCAGATGTTGCCCATGCAAGGTATGTGGAAATGAAGTTACATGAGCACCAAACGCGAGCTGGTGGCATCGCTGAACGCCCATTGTGGTGGAAGATGAGGGCGACCAGGACGAGGACGACATTGCCAGGCTGGGTGATCTCGTCGCTCTAGCTGAGACGGGCTTGCAGGCGGAGAAGGAGGACGATGACACTGGCAGACTGAGCGAGCTCATCGCTCTTGCAGAGACAGGCTTGCAGGTGGAGGAGGATGAGGACGCCTTTTTCTCTCAGGCCACAGAGATCGTAGATGAGGCGGAGGCCGCTTACTACAGGCGACAGGTAGATCAGGCCAACGCAAGTGAGCCTAGCCACATGACCGAGGTGGAGGAGAACGCGTTGTTTTCTCAGGCTGCAGATGAAGCGGAGGTCGTATACTACAGGCGACAGGCATATCCGAGCAATGCAGGTGAGCCTAGCCACAGCAAGAGGTTGTGGTAGAGGATTGGTACTCGGACGACGAGTTGCTTACTCAGTATGTTTCCGACTGAGTATTGGTAGAGGTGAGGTTGAGGTGTGGTAGTTCAATGGTTTGGATTTGGTGGTCCCATGGTTTAGTAATGAACAATGTTGTATTATACTCGAACTTTGTCGATGTTGTATTGCGTTTTCATTTGATCTTTCTTGTTGATGGTCATATGCCGATGGAACTATTGTCCACATGTGTTCCCAAATGAGACGCCCTGGTGACAAGAACTGTGATAATCCACTTGTCTGCATGTGTTAGTTGCCTCTTTACAATACAATATTGAATGGATGGAACTCTCTTGGAACATTGCTGATGACGTTTGTTCAACTAAAATAATGAAATTTTCTGCTGCTAGCTGGTGTGTGGTCGGATAATTTTCTTTAGTTTGAAATGTTCAAGTTCGACATTGTTCAACCCAGGTGCTCATCTACCTTCAAATTGAAGGAAGTGAGTCCTAGACTTGAGAAGTGTGACAGAAAGTGGTGCACGTGCTGCAAATAGGGCCCAGGTCCTGCCGTGCCATTCCTAGGGGCGCGTGAGGCTGATGCGCCAAAGACCACGGCGCGTCAAGGCTGCCGCGCCCCCAGCCATGGCGCGGCAAGGCCTGTTTCCAGCACGAGCAAGGTATCTGTGTGCTTTCAAATGCTTGCAAACACCACAGTGACCCAACATTGATAATCACACGAGAAAATCTTCACTACAAGATGGAAATTCAGCATCATAACATAGAGGATAACCACCACAACAAGTTCGACATATGTAGCATTACCATATAAGATTGACATAAGTAACATGACCATACAAGTTCGACATAAGGATCTTGACCTTACAAGTTCGACATAAGGAGCATGACCATACAAGTACGATGTGATGACATCCTCAAGAAGTGCTAGAAGAACAATAATTGGAGTACTACATGAACTCCAAAATAAGGCTACGTCTTGGACAACGGATGTCTTCCTGACATGATCCTTGAACTTCAGAGCATCTAAACGCCTTGTACCTACATTATCATTCAATTGGTCAGTATGCAAGCAAGTAAACAATTTGTGCAATTGAGGGTACTTGAGACAAACAGGGCTTATGTTTACCTAGATCCTAAGTCCTAGGAGTGAATGGCTATCTCAGTCGCCTCGCCCTCTTTGGATTTGTAGGCAACACATTAGGAGTGTACCCAACGTCGGTGCGGTCACGATGGCGGGGTTGACAGTGAAACTGTTGCGCGTGACTAGTACCCTGCAAGTAAAACATGTGGCAAGCATTTACAAACTGAAGCTTTGTTAGTTGAAGCCACATCTCATAGTGTATAAGTAGTACCTATTTATCTCCTTGGGTATCCTCTCATGACGTCCATGTCCCCCTTGAGTCGCTTCTTCTTTCTCCTACCCTTCCCTACCTTCTTTAGGTCTGGACGTGGCACGTAGTCAGAACCATGATAAGGGGGCCACTGTGACGGTTCAAGGTATGGCTCAAAGCTCTTCTCCCATATACTAAGGGTGTTTGAATGGAGATACAATGGTGACATATATGGCACAATGGTGTGGTCATATCCGCGGATCTTGTAGGCCGTGATCATGTGAGAGCAAGGGGCATGCATGATCTGAGGGACGTTGCAACTGTACTTAACTTTGTCTAGATCAACTCGGTAGTTTTGTCTACCGTAACGTTTGCCCTCCATGCTTATGCCACCCTTCCCCCGTACCCTGAAGACATGCCGATGAGGTCCATATGCCTCGACGGTATGCTGCTTGCCCAATTTCTCGGCCTCCTTCAAATGTTCATATCCAGCCTTTCCAAATCACCCATGCTCGGCTATATTCCTCTGCGCAGCTCCCACCTCTTGACAAAATATTCATTGCACTTCTGGAAGGAGAACTCAACAATTCCGGAGACTGGCAACGATAGAACTCTGGTGAATACACGATTGAAAGACTCTGACGAGTTGGTGGTCATGATGTCATACCTGAAACAACCCTCGTCATATGCTAACGCCCACTTAGCCTTTTGTTCCATCTGCGCCTCTAACCAGGACTTGCCCACTTCGTTCGTCATCTTGTCTAGTTCTCTCTTTGTCTCCTTGAACTGGTGCTCTGTACGAACACAACATAGAGCCTTTACCGTATTACAAACCTCCTTCCTTTGACGCCGTCAGAAATTAGCAGCAAAATGTCGCATGCACCATCTGTGCACTAGAGGAGGGAACCCATCTATATGTTCACCTGCAGCATTAAGAATCCCTGGGTGACGATCCTAGATGAAACATATAGTGCGAGATGGCCAAGCACTTGTACACGTAGAAGCCGCATGAACCATGATCACGATTCATTGTTCTCTCCCTCTACCAAAGCAAAAGCCATAGGTACTATCTGGTCCTCTGGATCAACAGCAGTAGCCATCATCAATGTGCCCCTATACTTTCTGATCAGGAAAGTGCCATCAACAAGAACTACTGGCCGACAATACCGGAATGCATGTTCCATCTGCGCGAACGACCAGAACACACGATGCAGGACATGCCTCAACGGGTCCTGGAAATACATCCCTCCGGTGTCTACAAACCATTTCATGTCAAGATTGTAGTAACTCATTGCACACAATATTCGGGGAACCCAGTTGTATGCTTCCTCCCAGCTACCCCAACGAATCGCCAGGGCAATTTGCTTAGCACACCAAGCCTTCCCGTACTTCACATCATACTTAACAAATAGGGATATGGACTCTTGTAAGGAAAACATCGAAATGTCATTGTTGTTATCAATGAGCCCCAATATATAACGAGCAAGGTAACGTGCAGTGAGCTGCTAATGATTCTCCTTCCCCTTATTTGACATGCAAGTGTGGGGTTGGACCACTTTACTTATCCTCCACTTGCCATCACTCTGTCTCTTCCATGCATTCAACCTCCACATGTAAGGAAAACTATTTTTGCATATCACGTGGTACCTCAGCTCCCTATCCGAATGAGTGACGGTGTAGGGCATATGGTGATACATAGCATAGTCCTGAAGGAACAACTTCATCTCTGACATTGCATTGAATACCATACCCTTGCTAAGGATTTCATCCTCATGGTTATATAATGATTGCCTACACATCTGCATATCGGTGTCACAAACTGCCATAGCTATCATGCTGACATCCCTATAGTTCGGAACACCACTTAAAGGTATGTTACCCTGCCTCAGTTGCATAAGCTCTATCACTGTGTAAGGTGGTGCAGGAACATACTGTTGTGCTTCGCTAATTCTACCCCATGAATCATAGGGGGTATCATCCTCTGGCAAATCTGTGACTAGCCTTCCCTGAGCCAGCATAGCATGCAGTACCTCAGTTGGTACTGGTAATGGCATAGCATGAACCAATACCGGCATGGCATCAACCGGTATTGGCATAACATCTCTAACAACTTGGTCATAATCCGAATCATCTGAATCACTGCTAACTACATCACCGATCCTGTCCTCCTGCTCCTCCTCTTCCTGATCAAACTCGTTCACAATGAAGTCATTGCTTATATAGCCAACTGGAGCTGAATGAAACTACTCCTGCGTCAACTGACCATCCAAATCCATGTTACCCTGAGTTCCTTCCCCTTCAACCTCAAACTCTTATTCATTGCCTCCAACACCATCATTGCACGGCCCGTCCTAGACATCCTGCATCCTATACCCATTCTCCACCACCACCTCAGCCATGGGCACATTCAAACATTGGAGCACCCTACTGTAGCGGGACCAGTGTGCAGGGTCGCGCAAGGGCATCAGGACATAGTGTGTCCTAGTCTTCCCACTGTCAAACCTCCCCTTCAGTATGAAATCACCGCCAAACTTTGCATTCAAACGGACACAAAGGTCGTTGAAGCTAGGAGGTCCATCAAACCATTCCAATTCTTCTTCTATATCCTCAAACATACCATCTTGTTTTCTAACACTTCCTCCGTTAAAAACTCTGATACAACAATCCATCTACAAAATCATTTGAGGAAACTTCATCAAGTCGTCCAAATCGCCGTACCTACTAACTACACCTATACTAACTATACAAACTAATCTAATGTTAACACCTATACTAACTATTCTAAGTAACTATAATAACTAACTAAACTAGATTAACTATAATAACTAAGTACACTAACTATATTAATATTAGTACCTATACTAACCAATCTATTATTAATAACTATTGTAGCTGCAAAAATAATAAAAACTAACTAAATATACAACTACAAACTATAGTACAACCACAATAATCTCGTCACATTCCTAACCCTAACTAACCAGTCAAAAAAATTTAAATCCTAACAATAACTAACAAACATTCGAATCAAGCTACGTAAAGGAGAAGGGGATTACCTTGGCAATGGCTGTGGGAAGATTGGGGCTCACCCTAAGGTCAGCACAGTGCCAACAAATGGCAAACAGCTAGGAGAGGGAGGGAGATGGGGGCGGGTCAGGAGAGAGGAGAGGGAGGAAGATAGGGCCGGCTCATGAGAGGGTGGGAGAGCAGGGAAGGACGAGAGGGAGGCAGGGAGGGAGATATGGGGCCGCCGGCGGCAATGGCCGACCGGCGGCGCTGACCAACGCGGGGGGGTGACGGGAGACGGTGGCTGGCTCTGGGGAATGAGGGGAGAGAGAGCAGGGCAGTGCGGAGGGGGAGAGGGGGCGGGGAGGAGCAGCCGGCGGTAGCGACAGCACGGCCGGGGGCTGCAGCGCGAGCGAGGGAGCGGGGCTGGCGGCGTGAGTGGGGGTGAGTGAAGGACAAAGGAGGGCGCGACACCGTCAGGGTAACTCGGTCCTGCCGCGCCGTGCGCGGTGGCGCGTCAGTGTCGCGCCTAGATCCGTGGCGCGGTAGATGTGGCCACGTCAGCGCTCACGGTCTGGCCCGCTGCCACATCACCGGTCCTGCCTGGCGTGGCAACGTTGATTGGCCGCGCCATGAGTCTAGGCGCGTCCAAAAGTGTTAGTTTTTCTTTAAAAAAATTCAGTATCAAATTTGAAAATAGTTTTAAAAAAGTGTTGGAAATAAAAAAAATTCGCTGGCGAAGAGGGCGGCCGGCGCGAGCATAAAGCGAACGAGCATGCAGCGTGGTGAGATCTAGCATCAAGGCGCATGTGGCACAAGAAAGTCAGGCCGCAGCTATACTCCCTCTATCTCAAAATAGATGTCATTCTCACTTCTAGATGTCATTCTCACTTCTTGAGAAGCCAAACCCTTTTAACTTTAACTAAATATATACATAAAAATATTAATATTTATAATACATATCATTAGGTAGATCGTTAATATATTTTCATACTAAACTTATTTAGAGATATAAATGTTGCACGTATTAAATGGATCTGTCAAGCATGGGAGATTTAATCTTGTTGACAACACTCAAGCAATCTGAAGCAATTATATAGCATTCTAAAAGTTCAAATTCTTCGCATAAACCACAGCAAGGCGGACTGCTATTGCTCGTGCTAACTCTGGATCAGCAAGAATGTGACTCTCTTTTGGCAAGAAGCAGATATATGACCCAATTAAACGGAGCCGGAGATTGTCGACTCGGATTTGGACCGGGGCACGTGCAGGAGCGTATCAAGTCAGAGTTCACGTGCGCGGGCAAATCTAACCATACCTATAAAAGTCGAGGACGTCGGCCGGGTCCGTCACAGACACATGTACTGTTCCCACAACAGTGCTCTAGAACAGTAGACCAGATAATACAGTACCAGGTCCTATAAACAGTAAAACCCGCTAAGAAACAGTAAATCCATTATGAAACAGTAACACCGTTAAGCAAACAGTACATGTAGCAACCCGCTAACAAATATGGACCGAACAGAAAAAAGAAAAAAAAGATCAGATTACTGTAACCCATGGAGTTCTGTTTGTTTTTCAGCCGGAGACTTGGGGTTGGGCACAAACCAGAGGGCGCTTGATTTCCTCCACGTGGTTGGATCGGAGAGGCAGAGCTAAGGGAGTGACGCGCGATATCTACCGGTGGAGTCTCCGTTAGAGATTTTTAGGGTGTAGACACATAGATAGATAGAACAGAGATAGAGATAAGCTACTCCTTTTCTCTATGCGGCTATGCGCTCAACGTTTTCACATGTGAAAATGATAACACGTCTTTTGTAGACCCCAGCACTTACGATGATCGGATAAAAGTTTGGGCTCTCCGGTCTCCACCCACTGCTTGCTCCCGCGCGGCGCATCAAACCAGCCTGTGCCTGTCCCAAAAGTATCAAGCGGAAAGCCAGCTGCCAGCCATGTCGTCGTCGCCAGCGCCGGAGCCGCACGTGGTGGAGGACTGCCACGGCGTGCTGCAGCTGATGAGCGACGGCACGGTGCGGCGCAGCGCGGAGCCCGCGTTCCCAGTGGACATCCCCGAAGACGACTGCGGCGTGGAGTGGAAGGACGTGACGTGGGACCTGGAGCACGACCTGAACGCGCGGCTGTACCGGCCGGGGCACCTGGGCGCGGCCAACGACGCGCAGATCCCCGTGGTGGCCTACTTCCACGGCGGCGCCTTCTGCATCGGGTCCGGGCGGTGGCCCAACTTCCACGCCTGGTGCCTCCGCCTGTGCTCCGAGCTCCCCGCCGTGGTGCTCTCCTTCGACTACCGCCTGGCGCCCGAGCACCGGCTGCCCGCCGCGCAGGAGGACGGCGCCAGGGCCATGACCTGGCTGCGCTCCGCCGCCACCGACCCCTGGCTCGCCGACGCGGCCGACTTCGCGCGCGTCTTCGTCGCGGGCGACTCGGCCGGCGGCAACATCGTCCACCACGTCGCCGCGGAGTTCGGCAAGGGCGGACGCCTTGCCCCCGCCGTCCGGATCCGCGGCGCGCTCCTCCTCGCGCCGGCCTTCGCCGGCGAGGCACGCACGCGCGCAGAGCTGGAGTGCCCGCGCGACGCGTTCCTCACCACCGAGATGTCCGACAGGTACAGGCGCCTCGCGCTGCCGGACGGCGCCGACAGGGACGACCCCGTGATCAACCCCGCGGGGCCGCGCGCGCCGGCGCTGGAGGCCGTGGAGATGGCCCCCGTGCTGGTGGTGGCCGGCGGGTGCGACGTGCTGAGGGACCGGAACAAGCAGTACGCGCGGCGGATGAAGGAGGAGTGGGGCAAGGAGGTGGAGTACGTCGAGGTCGCCGGCGCCGACCACGGCTTCTTCCAGACGGACCCGTGGTCGCAGCGCGCCGACGAGCTCGTCCGCGTCGTGCGCCGGTTCGTCGTCGAGCACATGGACGCGGAGTAGGACGGGTGGTGAGGGGTGACCTGGCTGGCTGCTGGAGGACCAATCATAGTTTGCTTTGTTGACACTTGGATGGTGAATAAATGAATGAATGGCCTTGATTTTCTTCGTTCTTGTTGGTGTCATTTATTTTCTTGATTATGATGGTTTGATTATTCTTGGTGGATTTCTTGTTTTTTTCCTTGATTGATTGATTTGATCAACTTTTATCCACCACTTTGAAATCTGAATCTTCACTCCTTGTCGAAATCATGGCTTGCACAAACGTGCGTTTTCCTTTATCAGCGTTATAGCAAGACGATCAGGAGATCCTATCTAATGCACATCCACCCCACGAGGACCTCTCAGTGGCCAGTACTGTTTGTTGGTGTTTGTTTACGAAGTTACTTTGACAGTCGCATCGCATCAGCCTAGCTGTTGGCGGTGAGAATATTTGCAGCTTACCTCTCAACCCACATATATAATAGTTAGCTTTTTAACATTAACCAGTAGACATGCACGTGTGACACGCACGTGCTATGAAAACTTTTTGATACATAGTGAATATGAATCGACTCTATTCATAAACATATATCCATATATATTGTTAAACAATTATTCAAAATAGAGTGTAAGAATTTAAACTTTAATAAATGATGCTCATCTTAATACAATTAAATAACTTGAGGGGGTCTCAACGATACTCTTCATCTTAGCAGATAATTTGCTTTTCCTCGCCCTTGTAGTTGACCACGTTCATCGGCTTTTCCCCAGGGCCAGCCATGACATTGAACTACTATAGCTTCCTATCACTCTGCACGAACGGTTTAGAGAACCTCCAACCGACCAACCGCTTTGCGCCAGCATCAAGGTGAGCAACATTAGTCAGTAGAGGCATCAAATGAGAGAGAAAAAACACAATATGGTAATCGGTTAATTCATAGCATTTAACTTTGAGAACTCAATGACAGGTTCATTTTCGTACCTGCAGTCCAAAATTACAACCCAACAAAGGTGACAAGGACACCATTCTACTTAAAAAGTAGTTCAAAAATGTAATTGCATACTGAGCAACCCATCTAAGCAGATCTGGAGTAGCTACACCAGAGGCAACAATCATAACTACTGATTGCAAATCTAATCAAAAAAACTTAGTGGAGTTACTATTAATTAAGTTCCAAAATAGAATTACATGAAGATGATATCATTTAATTATGCAGGACAAATGTCACAAATATGTTTGCCTCCTTGGCTCCTCCTAATTAATGGTTAATCCTACTCATATAGAGAACATATATAAACAAAGCATCTACTGCTCAACACTGAACATAAACAAAACAGAAATTGCCCACACTAAAATAAATTCTAGTAGATCTACAAGCATCAAGGATTAATGGAAAAATTTGATACAGAAGATCAAATTCTACAGAAGTAATCGTTTGAGAAAAGAACTTAGTCGAGGCAAGCGCAGGGAGGTTCACATACCTCAACATAGCAGAGGGGAAGGTGGGCACCACAAGTCGATGAACATGCGCGTATGAGCCATCTCAACCCTGCACTCATAGTGAAGACCTTACGTGGCGGTGGGACGGGAGGAGACGACGTCCGGGCTCCACGCACATGGCGGCGCTGGTGTCTGGTGCTGATTATTTTCAGCTTACAAGATCGATAATGTTCTTCTTACAACATTAACAGACTGCAGTAAATGAATAATCAAAACGGGAAGGACTGAGAGAAGGTGGACAAGGTAATATGAAGCAAGAGCAGCTGGCTCACCAAGGCTTACGCCGTTGCGCTTGAGAAACTCAGTTGCGCTCACCACCGCCTTCAAAACACACAAACAGAAACCTATCAATCTACTATGAAAAGTCTAGTGAGCAAAAATACACCTGAATATCTTTTTACTGTTTTTTCATCACTTAAGAAACAAACATCCTCAGGCCACAAGGCTCACTTATCTAGAGTTCTGCAAATGGATTGAATGGAGGCTCAGTGTCAACAATGCAATATGCTGCAATTTGGTTGCAAATGCTTCCTGAGTTAATATTATTTGTTGAAATAGGTAGTTAGGTAGCTGTCAAAATAAGATTGTTGAAATAATTTAGTTATTACTAGTAAAAATGCCCGTACGTTGCAACGGGAGTAAAACTTAATTTTTTTTAAATTCATTATTATATATAAACCACTTTATTCAAAAGGGCTATTAAATTGATTGCAGTGTGAAAGGGCTATAGTTCTATCATGATTAATTATAGATCCATGTCACAAAGTTCTATAGGCTAGTTAATTTATTATTTTAGGCAATGGTCATCGAAAAGAATCATGCAGCTTAGTAGTATTTTATTTTGTTTGCATTCATCTCTCCACGCCTTAATTAGCTATTCCCTCCTACGATTGGATAAGGCAGGGGATGAAGCATCATCGGTGGTCATGCATCCCCGTAGTTCTTAGCATGCAGTCCCGACAGCACACTTGTCGTACACGTACACGGCCGGTGTTTCTACGATACAATGGGCGCATGAGGATATAGTTTTGGTCAAATTCTAGTTTTATATTACATGTAATCTTAATTGAGTAGGAGTCTTACTTATATCTTACTTACATTTTACGCGAAAATTTTGCCTTTTTATTATTAGGTATAGATATACAATTATATGTACAGGTAAGAAAGATGTAAAACTACAAAAGTCCAGCTGAATACAGTAGCAATAAAAAAATTAAGATTAGGCACAGGCTAAAAAGAAGGTCTCTAAAACTGGAAGTACATTTTTTAGATCCAGAGAAGTCCGGCTGAAGAACTCCCATTTTACCAATTTTTTTTTCTACAAAAATATACTGCAGATAAAAAAACAAAAAATAATGTAGAACAGAGCACACTATGGCAATATTTCAAGCATGCACATGAAAACAAGAAAAATAAGATATGTGTTTCCATAGTGAAGAATAAAATGGGATTTAAGTTTCACACAAAAAAGAAATGACACATAGTTGCTATTACAGCAGAAACATCATATTCCAAGGGGGTTTCACATATGTGTGACATGCCATTTTCATGAACTGCTACTGCCTGACATGCCTCTCATTGCTGTGATGGCTTCCAACTCAGGAGTGTCAAAGTCCAGCAGGTCCCCAAGGCTCACCAGGCTCTTGAGTGGCAGCGCCGGCATGCCGAGAAGCACGACACTTGCTCGGTGGCTGTCAAGGAGCTAGTAAAAGCTGATCTTTGAACTAACTATACGGTAATCACAGCAAAGTAGATATGCAAGTTACTGCACAATATTTTATCCAAACATGAGCTTCCCAAAAGTCGGCTGCAGAAACACTGACATGTAGTGGCATAAGGATATAGCATAATGAGAGAACAGATCACCGGTCTAAACAGAGTACAGAAACCAATACTTACAGTTGGTCAGTGTCCACGATGCTATAGAGTCTTCAACAAAACTACATATGCGAACCAAATTCAGAAGCCATCTATCCAACAACATGCCTTCGAGGAACCCCTCTCCTACACAAAAAATAAGAGGAAGAAACTGAAATTTACTGCAAGTGACAAAGCAAAAACCTGGAATAGGAGTTGAATAGCGACAGAAGACACCCGTTAAGATATAACCATACATTGCAGTGGAAGAAAACAAAAGGTTGAACCAATTCAAACACTGATGAGTTTTATTTTAGTTAATAATCAGAACATTTCACAGTGGGAAGTGGGAACAGAACGAACCTTGATGCATCTCTAGATCAAAACATAGATCTTCAAACGCAGAGAATGATTGCAAGAGCTGACAAATTCAACTACTATATTGCTAAGATTTCAGGGGGGAGTTCTGTAAGGATGAATAATCTAGTGGTTGGTAATCGAAAGGGAAAGTATCTGGAGGACTGAAAATAACAAACAGAAGGTAAAGTTAGGGTCATTGGACCTGACATCCAAAAATTCATTGACCCCATGGGGGATTGGGGTACATCATCTCTAGCATGCATCACTTTGCCCTGCAAACTCATGAAGATGGAGAGGAAACATCAATCAAATACGAAAAAGGCAGGACGGAACCGGTAGTAGTAGTAGTAGAGGTTGAGGATGACGATGAATCACCTTTTGCTGAACTTCCTCAAATATTTTGCACCATCTCGACGGCCGCCGTGGCCAGCATCGCCCAGGCCTCCGGCTCGCTCACCACGGCGCACGCGGCCAGGTACAGCGTGGGGCGCACGCGCTTCCCGCCCGCCAGCAGCACGTACCCGGTGACGGCCCCGAGGCTGATGAGTTTGGCGGCGCAGATCTGTTCAGAGTCCGGGTCGACGAGCACTGCGTGGTCCGACGCGGAGATGGCGAGCGCGGGGCGCACTTCGAAGTCTTCCTTGCGTCATGGCCGCCTCCACCTCGAGCCCCTGGGCTCCTCCGCCGTGCGGGGGCGACCGACACAGCCACGGTGGGAGTAACCGCCTGATGCGGCGGCTCGGAGGCCCCCGCAGCAACGGATTGGCCGGAGGCAGGCCCTAGCGTTCCTGATGGCCGTTGGCCTGGCCATGGTGGCCGGCAGCAGTGCCTAGTGGGCAACGACCGGGCTTGGTCGCCTGCGGCCGTGCCTGGTGGCCGGTGGCCGGCGGCCGGCCCTGGTGGCTGTGGTCGTGCCTGGTGGCCGACGACCGGCCGTGGTGGCCGGTGGCCGGCGGCCTGGCGCCCTGGTGGCCGGCATCCCGTCCTGGCGTACGTCGTGGCCTCGCGTGGGAGGAGTCGCGCGTCGGGGAGGGAGGGAAGCGGTTGGAGTCGCGTCGCAGATCGGGAGCGGAAACGGCAGAAGCCGAACCGCTGAGCGGGTACGGCGGGCGGGTAGGGTGCGAGGGCGCGGATACGCGGGCGGGTAAGAAAGTTTTACGGTGAAAAAACTTGGATCGGAGGTGCTCGTTTCGCGAGGGAAAACGTGTGTTTCGTATGTCAGGAAACGGTTTGGGCCCACAGTTAACTAATAATCACACGCGTTAGATGTAAATCTAAAGGTGAAGATCTTAGATGGGTAGGATGTTTTGAGGTAAAGTGTTTTCCAATTCCTTCGTTTCTTTATAGATATAGATAGATATAGTTAAAATTAAAAAAATTTGACATGCATGCATCTCATAACGATTTATATTTTGGGACCGGAGGAAGTACACTCCTAGCTTGTCCTTTAAGGGACAGAGCTAGAACTTAGCCAAGACCCAAGAGGAGTGATAACTACACTGGTAACCTCATATATGATGATTACCAAAGATTTGATTCTATGTATAAAATATAGTTGCATTGAGCTACCAAAATAACATATCATTGAACATTTTGGCTCAAGGGCCGGTGTAGCGACCCCGGCAGCATCGGCCCTGTGTCTCCGCTTTACCCCTGGCCGCGCTCACAGGGCAGTCGCAAGACCTGTGCTTCATCGCCGCCACCGACAACTCAGCTGGGTCCAACCCCACCTTGGGCTCGCAGTGGTACCACCTAGGGCTCCGCCGATCCTAGATTCTGCTTACATTGGAGCTCAATAAGAAGAGGAGGGACTTGTCCACCATAGGAAGGTGAACCGGCCGGGGAGCCAAACGGTGGATTCATAATGTAGGCTTGAAATCACGATAGAATGCTAGTTCTAGCTAACGGTTCATTCCTTCGGTGGTATTTCCCGAAAACGAGGTTCTTTTATCGTTATGGATTGAACCATTTTTTTCTTTCTTCCTACGAAACCCCTTTTATAATTAGACTGAAATCTCCACTAGGACTAGCCTAGCTAAATAAAAGTTCAAGTTTGCTTGACATTCATTTTCATTAATTTCTCAAAGCTGTGACACAAGACCCAGTCATCTTTCATCTCCCAAACTGCAGAAACGATGTTCACTGAACTACCGTCCGGATTCACACAGACTGTTTATATCGTTATGATATCCTGCCACTTAAACGACGATGAAACAAAAGACGAACAGATGATTGCTATTACTGCAACAAATATTTCTAGCATGATGCATGCATCACCAAACATGTAGCTTCCTTAACACCGTCTCATCCTCGGCAATTATTAGAATGAGTTGACCTCCACGATGTCCCACATCCGTAGCAAAACTCGAAGCCACACCTACAAGATCTCATAACCATTAACACCAAACTATGGAGGAGAAACCTGAGATTAAAAAAAAACTATGGAGGAGAAACCGTCAAATATACTGTACGAGAATTTGAGGGCACTGCAAAGTTTCATATACTCAAATGTCCATATCATGTGGGTGATATTGGAGAAAACTTCAATGTCATGTGAGAATTACATTTATGCCTTTTTATATAAATTACGTAGGATTTGACATATGAACGACATCGATATATGTATATATATATCCAGAAGAAGAAGAAGCATACTCTTGATCCTCTCTATCATTACTACGTTGCTCGTGTTACCTGCATCTAATGTGTTGGCAGCCATCGACTTTCTCTACGAAGAACTGGCACTTGAGGCACCGCTTCCACTTCATCGCCTCGGTCATCTCGTGCAGCTTCGTGTCCTCCCTGCCCCTGGCGAGCCGCTGGTACTCATCGCAGGTCACACCGGCGTGCCACGGCGCCATGCCGGACCACGCGCAGAACAGCCGTCTACACACCTGGCACTCGGACTGGGTCACGCTCCTCTCGGCGCCGCCGCCACTGCCGTCCTCGTTCGCCACCATCATCTCGGAACAGTCCGGGAACGCACTAGTACAAAAATTTTATTAGAGGCGGGCAAAAAGGGTTAATGGTGGTGGGCATTACAACCGCCTCCAATCAAAAGTCACAGTTAACCGTGACTTAACAGAGGCGGTTGCCCTGCTCGCCTCGGTTAATCCATTAACGGAGGCGGGCGAGTTAGGGTGCCTGCATCCATTAATCGGTTTAAAAAAATAAAAAAGCCCCAGCGAACCCAATCAAGCCCACTGTCGAGCCCAATTGAGCCCGCCGTCGTCGTGTCCACATTGCCGCATCTAGCTCGAGGCTCCCCGCCGTCGTCGGATCTGGCCCCGCCATCGCCAGATCTGGCCCCGCGGTGGTCGGATCTGGACCCGCCGTCGCCAGATCTGGCCCCGCCGTGGTCGGATCTGGACCCGCCCTCGCCGGAGAAGGACCTGCCGACTGCAGATCTGCAAAGAGGAGAGAGCGACGAGTGAGGGAGATGAAGAGAGGAAAGGAGAGGGAGACGGGGAGAGAGAGCAACCTACCTCTACCGTCCAACCCTGCGCCACCACGCGCCGCCAGGCCCCGCGATGCAACGCAGCCCGGCCCCGCGGACCCACGCCACAGCGCGTCGCACGCTGCCCGACCCCACGGACCCGTGCCACCATGCCCCGGAGAGAGGGAGGCTATGGAGAGAGAGGGACCAGAGAGAGGAAGGGAGGGAGGCGGTCATCTGTGCGAGAGAGAGAGGGAGGCGGTGGGGGAAGAGAGAGGGATCGGAGGGAGGGAGGCACCTGTGCGAGTGGACTGGGAGGGAGTACGCGAGTTAGGGTTTTCATTTACTTTATATACTTGACACTAGGTATTGGGCCCAGGAATGGTAATAGGCTAGGCCAGATCTTTGGAGGCGGGCCTTCTAAAATAACCGCCTCCAAAAATAGATTTATGGAGTCAGTTGTCTTAAGACGTCCGTCTCCGTAAATGGACTATTTTTAGAGACAACCGCCTCCGTTAATCGATTTTAGGAGGCGGTTGGTTTTTGACCGCCTCCATTAATTGATTTTACGAGGCGGGCAAATGTGACCGCCTCTGTAAATGGAAACGACCGCCTCCGTTAATCGCTCGGTATTTTGGCGGCGGTTGAATTTTGTGACCGCCTCAGTTAATGTTTGGGCACTGTCTTGCAAAATCATTTGTGTAGTAGTGACAGGCAGTAGGTGCACCGCGCGCCAA
Organism: Saccharum hybrid cultivar R570; assembly: GCA_038087645.1. Lineage (NCBI taxonomy): Eukaryota > Viridiplantae > Streptophyta > Magnoliopsida > Poales > Poaceae > Saccharum > Saccharum hybrid cultivar. Next base: position 38,882,118 of record JAQSUU010000637.1, on the reverse strand, counting down.
GGAACATGGACTCGCAGAGCTTGGCGCACCACCGCTCGAACACGTCGGAAGGGAGAGCCACGCGGCAGAGCTCCGGGTCGAGCGCCCTGGCGCACGACGGGTCGGAGCACCACACCATGGCACCACCGGTGGTCTCGACCTTGGCGCGGACGTGGCCGGACAGGCACGCGCGGCAGAACGCGTGCGCGTAGGCGCCGGCGCCGCGCGCGGTGGACCTAGGAGGGTGCCATGGGCTCCATACAGATGCTGCATGGGTGCTCGGCTCCCACCATTGCCGTAGCCCGTAGGCTGTCCAAAGACCGAAGGTAGTAACAAGCAGTCTTGGCGAGCCGATGGTGATGACTCTCCGTCTTCTTCCTTGGAAAATGAAGACTAACGAGTTTATAGGGTGAGATCACTGAGAATCTGACATGCGAGTCTTTTGGTCTCCTGACTTGGGACTTGAGATTCCCAAATTGTGGGATTATCCCATTCCCTAGGCCTACCGTTAGTCTCAAGCTTCCCTGCAAACCAGTCAGAGAAAATTATTTTTGTTTCCTTTCAAAAATAAAGGGAGCATGCAGAGTTAGGCCAATCTCAATGGAAGTTTCATGTAACTCCTGCCCTAGCGCTGCCGTCGCCGCCGTCCACCACCGCTGGTCCCCCTCCCTTCTCCTCTTTCATCTCGTCGGGGGCTGAAGGGAGTGGGGATCTATTGTTTTTAATAAGTTTTTCCTAGTAGATCGAGTCATTAGGGTTAGTGTCTCTCCATATCAAATTTCTTGGTATTGGAGTTTTATCTCCTCCTTGTCCTCCTCTCCGGCGACGGTGAAGGGGAATGGTGGAATCATCTTCTCTGTGGCGGCTCCAAAGATGAGGGTGACAACGTCGGCGTCAGCATCTTCATCGACACGACAACATGGAGACTTTTGTTTCCGGACGGCGGCATCAAGGCGGAGATGATGTCGCCGCCATGGAATAATTTTATCCGGTCTCTTCTCTGTTTTGTTGTGGTTAGATCTGGCCACGATGAAGGACTAGGGAGAATAATTTTCAGATCAGTCTTTCTCACTTTTTAGTGGCAGAAAGAAGAAGTTCCTCAATTCCGCCTACAAGAATGTTGGCCGTCGTTCGTTGGGCATTTATTCTCAAGCTATTTGCCGAGTGTTTGCCTATGCGGTCATCCATGTTACAAAGCATCTAACAGGTTAGGTTTTGAGTTGTGGCATTCACAGCGTGGGTACTATTTTATAATCCAGAGTGCTTGTAATGTGTTGATGTACCCGGCTATCATATAATATAATTCTTCTTTCGTTGCAAAAAAAATTGGAGTTTCATGTGAATGTCATTTGTATTAAATAGGTTGCCACATAGACATTTTTATGACATGATAGCGCATTTAAGAAGAGAGAGAAGAAATGAAACTTTCATGGCACGATTACCAACTCTTTATGAGTCATGAAATTAAATGTCAATGAAACTATTGAATGAAATTGTCCATTGAGAATGAGTGTTTCATCTAAGTTTCATTTCATATGACATGACAGTCTTGGAAACAACGCCACGAAACACTCCAATTTCAAATGGTCCCCAAATTTTACTTGGAGTATGAATTTCGAGTTTCCATACTACTAATTCCTAGGATTATGGGTATTTTTGCTCGGCCCCAGGCAAATTAAATTCTGGTTACGTCCGATTTGTTTTTGGTGCAAACAAGCAAACAACGTAGACGCTATGGAGATTTCAGGTTAATTTTATTTGCATTTAATAGTGTGATATATCAACAGATTTAATGACTTAACATAATAATATAATTATAAAAAAGAGTTGTATCTGACTGAAACACGTTGTCACAATTACAAACACAAAAGGTGACGTGATAGTCTTGCATTGTTAACTATATCATAAGGCTTTCCACTGATACAACCTTTATTAGAGCAGTACAGTAGTAATCGATTCCATCAGCATAGCGGATGAGGTGGAGAGGAGAGGAACGGGAGCATAGCAGATGAGGTGGAGAGGGGAGAAACGGGAGCTTGTCGCTCCAGCTGAGCGCACAAACTGATGCAATACCCCTATGCACTGGGCCCTACCACTCTCTCAAATGTCCTCCCCTCTCATCTCAAACTCTCTCACCACATGTGATGGGTGTAAACAAATGCTTAAGGAAAGAGACAACTAGTTAGTGTATGTACTAGGCTGTAAACTTGTCGACAACTGAACAAATAGCTTGTATAAATCTATAAAATGTTTAATGCATACACACAACCATGATCAAGTGGGAAGAAAATCTTTGTATATCATTTTATTTCTTCATAGTTCTTGATACAAAAGCGATCACACATAAAAAAGACAAATGAAATTACAATATTTGCTTCTTGGTTAGCATTGTCATCTATGATTGCATCACGTACGTCCAGTTTTTTATTCCCACATAGTGCTGCCATATGTGCATTTGCAAAAGAGGAGAAAAACAATTCCAACAGTACATAGGTTTAAATAGAAGAGATTGACTGATCAATTCCAGAAATCCGGCGCACCTAGCCAGAGAAAGAGAAACTCCATCTAACTTCATTCCAGAGATATCTCATCTGAAACGTTTAAAAGCAGCATGAGGCATCACCTCTGGTGGAGACATATTAAATCCATTGTATATACATGACTATCGTCATGCTAAAACCGGAGGACAAATCCGGCGCCAAGCACATCCATCGATAGAGGAAATAGCCCGAAGAACAACCCAAAATTAGGGAGTGCACACACATCGAACCCAAACCGCAGGAAGCTAGGATTGGAAAGTAAAAGAACACCATGAAGAAGGATTTTGATGTCGATGGCGTACCCAAAGTAAGCTATTACTAGCTTGTATTTACAAATCTGTTGTCGATTGATAGCCGGAGACGAAGGGGCTGACGGAATTGACGCGGAGACGAAGTCCCCTTGCAGTCGTCGCTCCATACTGTAGACGAAGTTCTAGCAGATAGGTAGCACTAGTTGGGATATAACATTTAGTTTCAGTTACAATCAAATTATTAGATTGAAAAACACTATGTTTGGTTTTAGGCTAGTCTCAGTAACGATTTTACGAGAGTTTTATAGGTATTAAGTAAGCTACTAACTTAGAAAATATTTTGACATGGTAGAATATTAATGAAGATATGGTCAAAAGTTTCATAAAAATAAAATGAGTTTAATAGGGATAAAACTAATTAACATTATTTTAGAGTCTTATTAAAAACTACAATATGAAACCTCAACTGACATTGGCCTTATATTTGGGTCCAAGATGCAATCCATCAAACCTCACGCTGTTGTGCAAGGAGAATGAGTAATCCCCCATCTCTTGCCACATCCATAGCAAAACTGAAAGCCACACCTGCAAAACCGCAATACCATCAAATTTTCGGTCAAAAGAATATTTCCAAGCGAAGGAAATGATTCGAGAAAATTACAATGCTCCAAAAAGATCTCGACAGGAAACGATCATATATAGTACTCCCTCCGTCCATAAAAAAGTATAATTCTCGTTTTTCGAGAAGTCAATCAGTTTGAACTTTGATCAAAATTATATAAAAAAATACTAACATTTCTGATGCAAAATTAGTATCATTAGATTAGTCATAGAATATATTTTCATAATAAATTTACTTGGAGACATAAATATTAATATTATTTACTATAAATTTGATCAAACTTGAGCTACTTTGACCAATACAGATCCCATAATTGCATTCTTTTCTGGACGGATGGAGTATAGCTGAATCCGACCACTGACAGAAGTTGAGTCTTAAAGTATTCGAATTTAAGTGTATTTTTTTTATTAACGAGACCACCCAGTTTTAGGGTCTCTCTAGTAGGATTTGGGCTTCTCTAAAAAATCATAAAGTGCGGAGGAACTACATTATTATGGTTTCAGCTCCTTCCCAAAATTGACTTTGGCCTATGCATTTTTGTCTTAATTTTTGTTTCTAAAGTCGTTTTCAAGTTAGAACTTTTGATTAAATTGATAGAGAAGCTACCATAAAAATCCTATAAAAGAAGACCTTAATTCTCATCTTCATCTTCTTTCAAAAAGGCCTTTAACTTTTCTTGCACTGCAGTGCACTTCGTGGTGGTGTTTAAACGCCCTGTTCGTTTGAGCTTATCAGCCAAATCAGTCAGACATTCAGCAGTATTTTTCTCTCACAATAAATCAACGAACAGTACTTTCAGCCATGGCTTATCAGCTAAGCGAATAAGGCATTCCAAGGAGTAAAGTTTGGAGATGTCACATCGAGTGTCACATGTGGGTGTCATATGGGGTGTTTAGATACTAATAAAAAAATAAATTACAGAATCCGTAAGTAATCCGCGAGACGAATTTATTAAGCCTAATTAATCCGTCATTAGCACATATTTACTGTAGCACCATATTGTCAAATCATGGATTAATTAGGCTTAAAACCATTCGTCTCGCAAATTAGTCGCAATCTATGCAATTAATTATTTTTTAGTTTATATTTAATACTCTATACATATGCCCTATCATCCGATGTGATATGGAGTAACTTTAGGAGAGGAACTAAATATAATGAAAAAAAAAGCAATGCTATAGTGCACTTCAGAATCAGTTTGACTGCAGTGCATGGGAATCAGTGAACAAAAAGGAAACATTACTACTACTGCAGTAAAAGTATTTTTTATAAAGCATTTACTTTATTAGTCCTATACGAGTGTGTGTTTTAAAATCTCCGTATAAATTAAAGCTAAAGTTAAATGACCAAAATACCTCTAGAGATAGAGATGTGTTGAAAAAAATGAATTGAGAAAAGAAAAAATTGAGAAGTGAAAAGATAAGTATTTTTGGATAAAATTTAAATGTTATACAAATCATTTGTTTTGGGACTGCTGGAGTACCTGCAAGTAATGTGGAGGCACCCCTCACGCTTCTCGACGAAGAACTCGCATTTGGGGCACCGCTTCCACTTCTTTCCCGCTTATCCGCACTCTTCGTATTCTAAATTTATTCTCTAAAAGGAATATTCTATCCTGATCATCCATATTCTCTCCTCTATATCCAGGACTTCCGCACCCGTCATACTCTATATCTCATACTCTATATCAACTACCAGCACGTGGGGCCTACATGTCATACTCTATTTTTTTTCTTCCCTTTTTTTCTCTCTCCACGCGCATGCAAACGGTAGACAGCAGCGCTGGCCCGCTGCGGTACGCTACCGCTGTCCTATGCTCCGCTAGGAATAGCGGACAGCGCTTGGATAGCGCGCGCATAGAGGAGAGCGCTGCGGTCCCTGTTCCACTATCCGCATCCGGCAGGAGGAGCGTAGCGGACGCGCTGCGGCCAGCCTTAGCCATCTCAAGGAGCATCAGGTCCTCGACGCCCCTGTCCCCCTTCCGGAGCTTCCTGTACTCGGCGCAGGTAACGCCGGCGTGCCACGGCGCCACGTTGCACCGCGCACAGAAGAGCCGCCTGCAGCTCGGGCACTCCGACTCGGCGACGTCGTCGCTGCCGTCGTCGTCCACCAGCATCATCGCCGAGCAATCCTTGAAGGGGCAGTAGGTCCTCTTGGCCCCCAGCAGCATGGACTCGCACAGCGCGGCGCCCCACCGCTCGAAGACCTCGCGGGGCAGGATGTCCTGGCAGAGCTCCGGGTCCAGCACGCCGCCGCACCGCTCCTCCGGGCACCTGACGTCGGCGATCCTGTCCTGGATCTTGGCGCCCACGTAGCCCGCGAGGCAGCCGCCGCAGAAGGCGTGCGCGCAGCCGCGGCTGGCGCGGTGCGCGTCCGAGGGCGGCACCACGTCCATGCAGATCTTGCAGAACACGAGCGTCGCTGCGACGGCGACGGACGGCCGGGACGACGAGGCGTAGGCGCACTTACCTTTGCCATGACCCGACGCTGCTGCTGCTGCCGCCGCGGCGGCGGCGGCGTTGTTGCTAGTGTCAGCTGTGCTGCTGCGAGGTGGAGCGACCGGGGAGCGCGCCGTGGCCGCGATGGCGGAGGACATGATCACCTCCTGGAGCTGGAGCTCCGTGGCGTACTTCTCGTCCGATATCGGGAAGAGCTCGTCGTCCCCGGCGGCGCCAGCGTCGTTTCGCCCGTGAGCGAGGATGGAGAAGTAGAAGTCATCGACGATGGCGACGAGGGCGGCGCTGGAACTGGAAGATCCTGCTGCCATTTCGTTTGAGAAGCAGGCGAGAAAGCGAAGGGGTTCCGATCCGTCCGTTCGCTAGAGTGAGCAATGGCCGATTTAATAGGCGCACATACTGCGGTATCCGGAGTGGGAATTTGGAAAGCTGATGTCCGGTTTTGAGGCTCGCATTCCCGATTTCTCCAACAGCTTATCTAAAACCTTCCGCAAAACCAGATAAACCGTTAATAGATTAAAATCTAGCTCCAACAAAAACTGGTAATAAATCTCCAATTCTAGAGCATTTTCAAGAGTTCCCTAAATCCCTTCCTGACTGATTTTTAGAAAAGTAAGAAAAAATCCCTCTCCAACAACTCCTTATACTTTCTCCTAAAATTTACGCACTTCCTAAATCCACCTCCGTTCCGCGTAACTTTGCGCGGCTCCTCCATCGCGCGGATAATGTTTCGCGTGCGTATCAGTGGGTCAATCTAAAGGTGGAAGGGTGTGAAAAAGAATAAAGAGTAGAAAAGGATTTCTGATGCAAATGTACGAGAGAGAAAGAATATATAAAAAATGTTACGATAATTTAGAAATAATATAGGATTCCTGATGTAAAATTGTCTTATATATTAGGAGTGGATTATTAGACAGTCTCGGAGATGGACTTCTTTTTTTCCTCTTAATACCTTTTTAGCAGTTGCAAGCTACATATTTTTAGGAGGAAAAAATAGGATACTCTTAAAGATGCTCTTACGTGCTCTCCTTTACGCAAGGTTCAGTCATTGTAATTTCATAAGAACAACTTTAAGTGAACTCTCAGATCAGACCTCTACTTTTGATTTGTGGGCTTCTCCTATTATTAAGAACTTATTTTTTCTTCTACTTCATCGTAGCCCTCAAATTAGGATACCTTATTCATTCCAACCAAAAAGAGTAGGGGGAGGCGTACAAAGGTCACACAGCCAATCGTGCCGACGCAGATGAGAAGGTTGTGCCTCGGAGAGGATGTCGCGCCCAGGAGAGAAGTCGGCAAGCAGAAAGGATGCAGGGGGATCAAAAAGGACAGAAAAATCCCATCTTGTCGTGTCTTATTTTCTACTTTTGCTTCGCCCGTTTTCGTATTTACGAGAACCGGTACTCGTATTTGTGGAAACAGAAGAGGATGTTTTCCATCCATTTTTGGGATCCATTTTAATGCAGGATGGAACCGTATTTATCCCATTTTCACTCTATGCGTGGTATGTATTAACAATTGCATGTTCTTATGTTAATAGCCCCCTGCATACCCTTGAGAGTCGGAAAACTATTCTCACCTTGTCGTGTAAGTCTTGTCACGTACATCGCGTACTCAGGTTTTGTTCTACCCTATTGTTGCATATGTTAATTAATCACATGCGGCGTGACTGGGTTGGGTGTCCATCGTCTTGCGGGTTCTTCCCTAGAAGAATGCCCCTGTGTGGTTCCTTCGCTTCTATCTGGTCGAGCTAGTCCTCCCTAGTAGGCATAGTGAGGACTTCAGTTTCGGCTCCTATCGTAGTTAAGTTTGAAGCTGTGGTTTAAGCTTTCATCAATAATGTAAAAAAGAAACCTCTGGTATTGTAAACCCTGTGTATTTATTTTTCGCTGTCACTCCGAAAACTGGTGTAATGTATTTGGATCATGTATTGTATGTGAACTGAAGCTTGTAATAATATTTATGGACTTCGCTACTCATTTATGTGTCCTGTATCAAACGTGGATGGTTTCGAGCTCTCCCGGATGGTGGGCTCGACAAACAACCAGATTTAAGTTAACCATCATTATGATGGCCTTTATCAGCGGTGAAAGCATCTAGGCCCCGAGAGTTGGTTTCGGCAATTGATGACAACGCAACATTACCATGACTAACGTGTGTTTTGCAAAAACTTTGGTAAGTTAGGTCATGGGAATGGTGACTATTTTGGGCACTATGGTTTTCATGCCCTTGATGGAAATCATTTCGGTTTTCAAAGGATTAACATCAAGATTAAGGACGGTTAGTTCTGGACGTCGAGGAGTTGAGTTACGTTCAGAATAGTCGTTAGGATCTTCGCTTTTCTCCTTTGGCCGTACTATAAAGGGGGGCATGAGCGAGTAGCTTGACCTAGGTGAGTCTTCTGTTTAGGTGTGGTGCACACTTGTCAAACCTAGCACTAGGTAGCTCAAGTGAAGCCCAAAGTTCAGTTGAAAGAAACTCGTTTCAAGTTGCGTCGCGATTCGAAGTCGTTTGAGTCATTTTCTCTCGACCGGACGCGGTCTCTGCCTTGACCGGACGCGTCCGGTCAGTACTGGCAGACGCCGCAGTTTAAATTCGATCGACCGGACATGGTTCTCCCATGGACCGGACGCAGAGATCGTGTTGACTAGAGTCAGAGAGGGTAAGTGCTGTGATCGGACGCGGCTAGGAAATCGATCGGACGCGTCTACAGGGCGTCCGGTCCATTTCCAGAGAGGTACTTCGCTGACCGGACGCGTCCGGTCATCACTAATCGGACTCGTCCGTGCGTCCGGTCAAAGTACAGAAAGGTTCTTGCGTGACCGGACGCGTCCGGTCACGCCTGATCGGACTCGCCTGAGTGTCCGGTCACTCAGCGTGTTTGGTTTTCAATTCGACCGTTGCCACCGACCGGACGCGTCCGGTCACGTCGACCGGTGCGTCCGGTCAGTACGTAAAATGCTGAGTTGGCACATAACGGTTGGAATTAACTGTGGGGAGTATAAATACATCCCCTACACCTCTATTTGAGGTCTCTTACTCATTTGTTCAGCTGAGAAACACCTTTCATATGCAAGGAAGTGCAAGAGCTCTAGTGAGGGTTGAGATTTGAGAATCCAAGTTTAAGATCCCTCATTAGTGACTAGGGAGTAGCAAGTGTGCATCCACCTTCTCATTAGGCTTGTTGTGGTCAAGTGAGAGTTCTTGCTTGTTACTCTTGAAGATCGCCATCACCTAGACGGCTTAGTGGTGATTGGGAGTTTGGTGATCATCCGGCGGAGCTTGTGGATGACCCAACTCATCTTGTGAGCGGTTGTGGGCGATTCACCGCGACGGAGTGTTAAAGAATCAGCCCGTAGAGAGCACTTGATCCTCGCGTAGATCAAGGGGGAGCTACACCCTTGCGCGGGTGCTCCAACGAGGACTAGTGGGGAGTGGCGACTCTCCGATACCTCGGGAAAACATCGCCGTGTTCCTAACCCTTTACTTTCAAGCAATTACTTTCTCGTATTACTTTTGTTGCTTGGTTTACTTTCCTAGAATTGCCATGCTAGACTAGGATTGGAACTTAGGGTGCAAAACTTTTATCGATAGAATCACTAGGAACACTTTTAGGCACTAGGGTGAATTATGGCTTAGTAGGATTTAATTCTCGCAATAAATTTTAGAAAAGCCCAATTCATCCCCCTCTTGGGCATCTTGATCCTTTCAATTGGTATCGGAGCCGAGTTGCTCCTAAATTAGGCTTTACCGCCTAGAGCAAGATGTCTAATGGGGAAGGACCACCTCCCATCTTTGAGGGAGATGATTTTCCATATTGGAAAATCCGCATGGAGACGTACCTCGAAGCCATAGAGGTCGGGTGTCTTAGAGTCGCCACCGAAGGGCTTCCGGAAATCAAGGATCCCGCTAACCCCGTTGGTGACGATGAGAAGTACAACCGGTGGAATGCAAAGGCAAAAAATGCACTCTACCGGGGCCTTGGTAAGGATATCTTCAATCGTGTGCGTAATGCAAAAAATGCTCATGAATTGTGGGAAAACCTTTGTGCTCTCCATGAGGAAACTAAGAGTGAGCGTGAGGAACGCTATCATATTGCTTTGAAGAAGATTAATTCTTTTGAGATGCTTCCCAAAGAAAGTGCTAATGACATGTACACTCGCTTGAATGTTCTTGTAGAGGATCTCAATGCTCTCAGGCTCACTCAAATGAGTCCATCGGATGTTGCAAGGAGGATCTTGAGCGTTCTTCCCGTTGAGAAGTATGGCCACATTGTCACCGTGCTTCACCAAAGTGATCTCTCCACCGCAACACCGACACAAGTATTGGGAAAGATCAATGCTCATGAGATGTATATGCATATCACTCCGGAAGAGGGCTCATCATCTTCCAAGAAGAAGGACTTGGCCTTCAAAGCTAGCCATGACAAGAAAAAGAAGAAGAGCCAAGCCATGATTGTGCATGAAAGCTCAAGTGAGAGTGACATTGATGATGCATCACTTGCTCTCATGGTGAGAAAGACCACCAAGATGCTAAAGAAGCTTAATAAGAGTGGCATCAAGTTCGATGGCAAGAAGAAGAAGTTCTTCACAAGTAGCAAAAGAAAGCCTATATCCGAAATGGATTGCTACAATTGTGGTGAACTTGGTCATCTAGCTCATCAATGCCCTAAGCCTCCAAAAGACAAATATAAGAACAAGAACACGGGCAAGAAAAATGAATCTAGTGATGAAGAAGATGAGAAGAAGAAGAACAAGCCATACAAGAAGAAGGATGGCAAGAAGAAAGAATTTCATAAAAAGAAGAAGGGAGGCAAAGCTTACATTGTTGGTGATTGGCTCACCGACATTGAGTCATCATGTGAGTCCTCCGGTGATGAAAGCGACGACGAGAAAGAGAAGGTCACCGTGTTTGTGATTGGACCATCATCATCTTCATCGACATCTTCACCATCACCTTCACCGCCATCTTCACCATCATCATCCACTACTCACCTATGCCTTATGTCCAAGGGTGAACGAAAGGTGAACTACAAGACCGGTGGAACTCATTGGGTTATTGATAGTGGTTGCACTCAACATATGACCGGTGATCCTCGTATGTTCACCTCACTTGAAGAAAATGGGGAATGTCAAGAGAAGATCACATTTGGGGACAATTCAAAGAGCAAAGTCAAGAGTATAGGTAAGATTGCAATATCAAATGATCACTCTCTTTTAAATGTGCTCTATGTTGCTTCCTTGAGTTTCAATCTACTATCCGTTGGGCAACTTTGTGACCTTGGCTATCAATGCTTATTCACACCAAATGAAGTGGTAGTATCAAAGATAGAAGACAAGCAAATGATTTTCAAAGGCTTTAGATATAACAATCTCTATCTTGTTGATTTCACCTCCGAAGATGTAAATTTGATGACATGCTTGTTCACCAAAACTTCACTTGGGTGACTTTGGCATAGGAGGCTTGCTCATGTTGGAATGAATACTCTCAACAAATTATTGAAGAAAGAGTTAGTGAGAGGCTTGAAAGATGTCAAGTTTGAGAACGACAAACCTTGTAGTGAATGTCAAGCCGGTAAACAAGTTGCAAATACTCATCCAACAAAAGCTTATATGTCAACATCAAGAGTGTTAGAGCTTCTACACATGGATTTGTTTGGTCCTACAACTTACAAGAGCTTGGGTGGAAATCTTTATTGTCTTGTGATTGTGGATGACTATTCAAGATACACTTGGACATTCTTTCTTCATGACAAATCCGAAGTCGCCACTTGTTTCAAGAAGTTTGCAAAGAGAGCCCAAAATGAATTTGAAGTCAAGATAAAGAAGATAAGAAGTGATAATGGCAAAGAATTTGACAACACAAACATTGAAGCTTATTGTGATGAGATTGGGATCAAGCATGAGGTTTCATCAACCTACACTCCTCAACAAAATGGTGTAGTTGAGAGAAAGAACCGAACATTGATTACCCTTGCAAGAACAATGCTAGATGAGTACAACACACCGGAAAAATTGTGGGCCAAGGCAATCAACACCGCATGCTATGCATCAAATCACCTCTTCCTACAAAAGTTTCTTGGCAAGACCCCATATGAGTTGCTAAATGGGAAGAAGCCGGATGTCTCATTCTTTCGGGTGTTTGGTTGCAAATGCTACATCTACATGAAGCGACAACACCTAGGGAAGTTCCAAAGATGTTGTGATATTGGTTTTCTTGTTGGCTACTCATCAAAGTCCAAAGCATATAGAGTATTTAATCATGCCACCGGTTTGGTTGAAGAAACATATGATGTGGAATTTGATGAATCTAACGGCTCCCAAGGAGCAATTGAGAATTGTGATGATGTAGGTGATGAACCATTGAGGGAGGCAATTAAGAACATGCCGGTGGGAGACATCAAGCCTAAATATGATGAAGACGATGCTCAAATGGTCAATCCACCATCTTCATCATATGTGCCTCAAGATGATGACAAGAATGAAAGAGTCGAAAATGAAGACACTCATGTTTCTTATGAACAAGCCGAGGCACAAGCTCAAGATGTTGATGCTCCCTAACCTCCTCCTCAAGTGGTTGATAGAAGACACTCACCTCTACTTTAAGCACATCCACAAGATCTCATCATAGGGAGTCCTACAAAGGGTGTAATGACTCGATCTCAAAAGCTTGCTTCTTTTGTTGAACGTCACTCTTTTGTCTCTTGTCTTGAACCTAAGAATGTAGAAGAAGCTCTTCAAGATCTAGATTGGGTGAATGCAATGCACGAAGAATTGAACAACTTCACCCGCAATCAAGTTTGGACACTTGAGGAGCATCCAAAAGGTGCAAGAGTCATTGGAACCAAGTGGGGGTTCCGCAACAAGCAAGATGACCAAGGCGTAGTTGTGAGGAACAAGGCAAGACTAGTTACAAAGGGGTTCTCTCAAGTTGAAGGCCTTGATTCTGGAGAGACCTTTGCACCCGTTGCAAGACTTGAAGCCATCCGTATCCTTCTTGCATATGCATCGCATCATGAAATGAAATTATATCAAATGGACGTGAAAAGTGCGTTTTTAAATAGCTTCATAAATGAACTAGTCTATGTTGATCAACCTCCCGGGTTTGAAGACCCTAGATATCCTAATCATGTTTATAGGTTGTCCAAGGTGCTATATGGGCTCAAGCAAGCTCCTAGAGCGTTGTATGAGCACCTCTAGGACTTCCTCATTGAGAAGGGCTTCACTATTGGGAAGGTTGACACCATACTATTCACCAAGAAGCTTAATGGGGAGATCTTCATTTCTCAAGTCTATGTTGATGACATTATCTTCGGATCAACAAATGAAGATTATTGCAAGGAATTTGGTGAATTGATGTCGAGGGAGTTCGAGATGTCCATGATTGGTGAACTTACATTCTTCCTTGGTTTTCAAGTTAAGCAAATGAAAGAAGGGATTTTTATCTCTCAAGAAAAGTATACCAAGGATCTTCTCAAGAGGTTCAAGATGGAGGATTGTAAGCCAATCAAGACCCCAATGCCATCTAATGGACATCTCGACCTAGATGAGGGAGGTAAACTGGTTGATCAAACTCTCTACCGTTCTATGATTGGTAGCTTGTTGTACCTTACCGCATCTAGGCCCGATATCATGTTTAGTGTGTGCATGTGTGCTCGCTTTCAAGCGTGTCCTAAAGAACCTCACCTAAGTGCCGTGAAAAGAATCTTAAGATATCTTAAGCACACCCCAAGCATTGGTCTTTGGTATCCCAAAGGAGCTAGATTCCAACTAGTTGGCTATTCCGACTCGGATTATGTCGGTTGCAAAATTGATAGAAAAAGCACATCCGGAGGGTGCCGTTTGCTTGGGAGGTCTCTTGTATCTTGGTCATCTAAAAAGCAAAATAGTGTGGCTTTGTCCACCGCCGAGGTGGAATACATTGCCACGGGAGCTTGTTGTGCACAAATCTTGTATATGAAGCAAACTCTTCTAGACTATGGTGTTGTTCTTGATAAGGTGCCACTTTTATGTGATAATGAAAGTGCCGTTAAAATTGCCAATAATCCGGTACAACACTCACGCACCAAGCACATTGATATTCGTCATCACTTTCTAAGGGATCATGTTGCTAAAAATGATATATCACTAGAAGGTGTAAGAAGTGAAAATCAATTAGCGGATATCTTCACTAAACCTTTGGATGAGGCTACCTTTTGTTGGTTGAGAAGTGAGCTAAATGTGCTTGATTCTAGTAACTTTAAAAAATGAGCTTGTGTTGTCCCTTGCATTGCATTGTAATATATGTCATGTTTAAACTTCCATAATGCATCTAGGACTTGTCTAACACGGTTACGATAACCCTCTTTTGGAGGAGTGAAGAAGCCTAATCGTGGATCAAACTTGACAAGCAACCTAGTTTTACCTTCTTGCTTTGCATTGCATATGCATGGTTGTTGCTTTGTCATTTCTTCTCGGTTTTGCTTTGAGCAACCTCTGTGTTCGTCCATGGATAGAGAGAGCATTTGACGCTCCCAAGGGTTTATAAACTCTATTGCATGGCCATACGTTGCTCCTCGGGTGTTTATCGCATATTTTCTTAAAAAACAATACTAGCCTAAGGCGAAATATTTTAAAAATTTGAGGGTTTGAGTGAGGTCACTCATATCAGGTTCTAATTGGTGTTTATTTGGGTCTTTTTGTATTGGAACTTGATTGGGAGAAGTCGCGTCGAAGATCGGAATGAGAAATGGTGAAAATCAGCGACCGGACGCTGGACCGGACGCTGGACCGGATGCGACGCTGCTCGACCACTGCGTCCGGTTCCGGCCATCACCAGCGCGTCCGGTCGCGCGAAGGCGGTTCTCATGGACCTCTGACCGGACGCTGGACCGGACGCTGGACCGAACACGACGCTGTGACCACTGCGTCCGGTTCCGGACTTCATCTGCGCGTCCGGTCGCGCGGAGTGGGTTCTCGGGTGAACCTCTGACCGGACTCTGTCCGCGTCCGGTCACCTCTAACCGAACGCGTCCGGTCGGTTAAGGAGCTTACTGGACTCTGACCGGATGCCTCTACAGCATGTCTGGTCAGTCGAGGAGCGCGCCCGGTCACCCCGTGAAAAGCGGATCTGAGTTATTTTAACCGATTCATCGACGGTTTCCTTCTTTCTTCAATCACGCACCACCGCTCGCCGTCTCGCTCTTTTGCCCTAACTCGCGCGCCGCCGTTCCTCTCCACCGCAACCACCCTACGCCACTGCTCCTCCTTCACAGCAGCACTCGCGCGCCGCACCGCTCCTCCTCCACAGCATCTGCGCGCCACCGCTCCTCCTCCTCCACTCAACCGCGCGCCGCCGTCGCTCATCCTCCGCTTGCCAGTGAGCCACCGTCCCTCTCCTCTCCGGCCGCTCACAGAGAAGACACGACAGCCAACCCCGTGCCACCCTTGATCTCGGCCGAGAGGGCCCCTCTACGCCGCCATTGATCTTCAATCTCCGTGAGGTTTCTTCGCCGTGATCTTGACCTAGGTGGTTTGCCGATGACATCTCTCTTGTTCTGAGTCACTTTTTGTTTGTCTCGGCATTCCAGTGCTCGTCTGTCATTCCCATGGAACCCCTGCGCGTCAAGGTCTCTCACCTCTTTCACTGGAGTCTCGCTCTTCTGAGGTAGCATGTCATGTTCTATTCTTTTCTTATCTCTTCTGCTTGCTCTCATAAGGACATCGCTCATCTATTAGTTGAAATATATTGCTTACAAGTAGCTCTATCTATTCCATCTTTGCAGTGAGTCTAGTCAGTGCTTTTGTGTGGCAGTGGGCAGCTTTGTTAGTGGTAATTTGAATCCGGGGCCAAGCCTGTGGATATGGATTGAGGCCAAGCCTCACGAGAATCAGTTCATCATCTTGCAGTCGTGAGTTGATTCAGGGGATTTCTTGATTGGCAGTTCATCTTTTCTGTGTCAGCATGGCCCGCTGCAAGAATGTTGGTGGAGCACTGAGTGACGGGGATGGAAGTCCTCCACGTTTGACAGAGGTTGCCCATGGCAAGCGCAAGAAGATCGCCGCCAAGAAAAGAAAGAGGACGCTCACAGAGGCAGAGATAGCATAGGCAGTGGAAGCCGCTGCTGATCTAGCTGAGAGAGGAGGCAGAGGCAGTGGTATTCACATTGGCGAGCGTTGCTTTCACCTTGAAGGATGATAGCTCGGTACAGAGGCCACCGAGGAGACAGAGGACCAGCCTAAAGAGCAGACAGAGGACCAGCCCACAGAGGAGACAGAGGAGACACAGGAGCAAACACTACAGACTCCACTGCGTCGTCGCTCAGGACGAACGCATGCTCAGGTGACACCTAGGCTAGAGGGTCAGAGACGTGGAGGTCGTCCACCTCCCAGGGCTCGTGGTCAGCCCCTAGTTGAGCACTTTGACCTGAGGGGAGCTACAACACGACAGGTTCAGGCTCTCCGATTCGTCGAGGTTGGTCGGTGGTTCCCACCTCAGCGGGACACCAGAGCATCAGAGGGATTCTACACACCTCTGCACGAGGATTTTTATAGAGCTTATGTTGATAGTGGGATTGCCTTTAGACCATAGAGAGTTTGTTGACTTGAGGCACTAGTTGCAGTTGTTGGTGAGCAGCTCCGTCCCCATATTTCTTTTCTACCAGGATTGTCAGATCTTCTGGGTCGGACAGGAGCATACTACGGTACATGGGTCAGAGAGTTCTACTCTTCACTTTGGATAGACCCCGCTCACGAGTTCATTCACTTTGCATTCAGAGGTCGTGACCACAGGCTATACAGCACCAGGGTACGGGAGATTCTTAGGCTCCCAACTTTAGAGACGAAGATTCACCAGCTTTGCTTTGGTCAGACATCACCACCGAGGCGTCCACACGGTGGCACTGTGCCACCTACAGACTTGATCAGACCATGCTTTCGTGAGCCGTTTGGTGAGGGGTCCAGACGTACACCAGCTAGTTTGACTCCTATTGCTAGAGTGCTTGATGCTATTGTGATGAAGACACTGCTTCCGAGGTTGGGCTACCGAGAGGGTTTGACACGTATGCAGCTTTGGGTAGTCCATCACCTCATCTCTCAGACTCCGTTTGATATTTGGGATTTGATGCTCTGTGAGATGGAGGATACTTTGGCAGAGGGCTTCAAGGGTCACCGTTAGCTACCCTATGCCCATTGGATTTGCTTTCTGATTCGGTCTGCTTGCGACCTACCTGCTGAGATTCGAGCGGAGATCTCTGACACCACGACAGCTTTCCCTGAGTATGATATACGATAGTTGTGGGCCTCTATCACCCGTGAGCAGGCACCTAGACAGAGTCAGCGTCAGAGAGCAAAGGTATGTGAAACTGCAGCTGAGCAGGACCAGACTGTTGAGGGTCTTGCAGAGGCAGAGCTTGCTGACTTAGATGCTCAGCTAGCTAATCCAGACGAGGATGACGCCACTGACAGCACTAATGATGACTATCAGCCACTCCCTCGGTACCGCTCTCCTCGCTCTCACGACCATGAGGCCGGTGGTTCCGGTTTAGCCTCACGCACAGACCCAGCCATGGTGGCTATTCTTAAGAGGCTGACTTAGGCTTAGGAGAGGCAGGAGGTTCAGCTACAGAGACAGGCTCAGGACAACGCCGCTGCATTTGCACAGATTTAGGCTCGTCAGGACGAGTTTTAGAGGCAGCAACTAGAGATACAGAGACAGCAGGCAGCTACCCAGCAGCAGTACCTTGAGCTCTTGAGACACCTTGTTACTGTTAGGGTCCCTCCACCTCCGTCAGTCCTTACTCCAGCTTTACAGTCCAGTAGACTTCAGAGTCAGGGACCACAGCCGACCTTTCAGTTTACCTCACCTCAGCAACAGGTGCCTCAGACATTTCAGTCCCCAGGCTACACTCCTATTCAGACAGGATTCACTCCACCGGTTCAGCTCAGGCCTCACCTTCTGGCTGGCACTCCATTCTCTACTGACTTGAGTGCATCCTACAGTGAGTTGACCGGTCAGCCGACACCCTCCCAGACCACAGTTCTGACCACTTCAGAGACATCAGCTTCAGAGACAGTGGCTCCTTTAGTGATAGGGATTGGGACTACAGAGACAGTTCCTTCGTCAGTTGCTTCGACTGATCCTCCCACGGTTGGTACTCTTCAGGCTCAGGTGACAGAGACTGTGGCTCTCGTAGCTACTACTTCATCAGCTCCTGCTCCTGAGTTACAGATCCAGACCGCTTCACTTCCACATGTATCTACAGAGGGTCAGCATGACAGCTCAGAGTCAGAGGAGGACACTTCTCAGTTTTTGATCACTCCACGCTCCTCTGCACCCGACTCGACTGCTTCCATTCCTCCTTTGGACCCTTAGTTTTTTGGCTCTTGATGCCAAAGGGGGAGAGAGAGTAGATTCAAGGGGAGTTGTGAGAGAGGGTTTCGGTCTCTTTGTGTGCTGCATTCATGCATCATGTTTATATTCCCGTACTTGCATTACTTTTCATGTGTGCTTGTGAGATACTTGAGTAATATGTTGATTATCTTGTCTCTATTATATCATGTCACATGATTGGTTCTAGCCCATAAGGTTTTGCTTCCGTGCCTTGCTCCGATTTCATATGAGCTATGTTTTTGTGTACTAACTCTTCTTGTTTCATCTTATGAGTACACCCTGTTGGCTTGGAGCAC
Source organism: Saccharum hybrid cultivar R570 (assembly GCA_038087645.1). Lineage (NCBI taxonomy): Eukaryota > Viridiplantae > Streptophyta > Magnoliopsida > Poales > Poaceae > Saccharum > Saccharum hybrid cultivar. The sequence continues at coordinate 38,863,605 of JAQSUU010000637.1, read as the reverse complement.
ATAAGCAATCCTAAACCCCTTGTTCTTATTGCCTTTTGCTTATGTGAACCAAGCATGTTCGAAAACCTCAACTCTTAAATCTACTTACTCAAGGTGTTGTCATCAATCACCAAAAAGGGGGAGATTGAAAGCATCTAGGCCCCGAGAGTTGGTTTCGACAATTGATGACAACGCAACATTACCATGACTAACGTGTGTTTTGCAGAAACTTTGGTAAGTTAGGTCATGGGAATGGTGACTGTTTTGGGCACTATGGTTTTCATGCCCCTTGATGGAAATCATTTCGGTTTTCAAAGGATTAACATCAAGATTAAGGACGGTTAGTTCCGGACGTCGAGGAGTTGAGTTACGTTCGGAATAGTCGTTAGGATCTTCGCTTTTCTCCTTTGGTCGTACTATAAAGGGGGCATTAGCGAGTAGCTTGACCTAGGTGAGTCTTTTGTTTAGGTGTGGTGCACACTTGTCAAACTTAGCACTAGGTAGCTCAGGTGAAGCCCAAAGTTCAATTGGAAGAAACTCGTTTCAAGTTGCGTCGTGATTCGAAGTCGTTTGAGTCATTTTCTCTCGACCGGACGCGGTCTCTGCCTTGACCGGACGCGTCCGGTCAGTACTGGCAGACACCGCAGTTTAAATTCGATCGACCGGACGCGGTTCTCCCATGGACCGGACGCGGAGATCGTGTTGACCAGAGTCAGAGAGGGTAAGTGCTGTGATCGGACGCGGCTAGGAAATCGATCGGACGCGTCTATAGGGCGTCCGGTCCATTTCCAGAGAGGTACTTCGCTGACCGAACGCATTCGGTCATCACCGATCGGACTCGTCCGTGCGTCCGATCAAAGTATAGAAAGGTTCTTGCATGACCGGACGTGTCCGGTCACGCCTGATCGGACTCTCCTGAGCGTCTGGTCACTCAGCGTGTTTGGTTTTCAATTCGACCGTTGCCACCGACCGGACACGTCCGGTCACATCGACCGGCGCGTCCGGTTAGTACGTAAAATGCTGAGTTGGCACATAACGGTTGGAATTAACTGTGGGGAGTATAAATACATCCCCTACACCTCTATTTGAGGTCTCTTGCTCATTTGTTCAGCTGAGAAACACCTTTCATATGCAAGGAAGTGCAAGAGCTCTAGTGAGGGTTGAGATTTGAGAATCCAAGTTTAAGAACCCTCATTGGTGACTAGGGAGTAGCAAGTGTGTATCTACCTTCTCATTAGGCTTGTTATGGTCAAGTGAGAGTTCTTGCTTGTTACTCTTGATGATCGCCATCACCTAGACGGCTTGGTGGTGATTGGGAGTTTGGTGATCATCCGACGGAGCCTGTGGATGACCCAACTCATCTTGTGAGCGGTTGTGGATGATTCACCGCGATGGAGTGTTAAAGAATCAGCCCATAGAGAGCACTTGATCCTCGCGTGGATCAAGGGGGAGCTACACCCTTGCGTGGGTGCTCCAACGAGGACTAGTGGGGAGTGGCGACTCTCCGATACCTCGGGAAAACATCACCGTGTTCCTAACCCTTTACTTTCAAGCAATTACTTTCTCGTATTACTTTTGTTGCTTGGTTTACTTTCCTAGAATTGCCATGCTAGACTAGGATTGGAACTTAGGGTGCAAAACTTTTATCGATAGAATCACTAGGAACACTTGTAGGCACTAGGGGTGAATTATGGCTTAGTAGGATTTAATTCTCACAATAAATTTTAGAAAAGCCCAATTCACCCTCCCTCTTGAGCATCTTGATCCTTTCAAGCGGCTAGGCACGAAGGAAGGGGAGAAAGACATTTATAGGATGGCTAGAATCCGCGAGAGGAAGACAAGGGACATCAACCAAATAAAATGCATCAAGGATGGGACAGATCGACTTCTGGTGAAGGATGAGGAGATCAAGGACAGATGGAGAGAGTACTTTGATAAGTTGTTTAATGGGGAGAATGAGGATCCTACCCTTGAGTTGGACGACTCATTTGACGATACCAACAGACGCTTTGTGAGGAGAATTCAGGAGGCAGAGATCGGAGAGGCTTTGAAGAGGATGAAGGGAGGTAAAGCGATGGGCCCTGATGGTATCCCCATTGAGGTGTGGAGATACCTAGGCGCCAGAGCGATAGTATGGTTAACTAAGCTTTTTAACCTTATTTTTCGATCTAACAAGATGCCTGAAGAATGGAGGAGAAGTATATTAGTACCTATCTTCAAGAACAAGGGCGATGTTCAAAGTTGTACTAACTACCGTGGGATTAAGTTGATGAGCCATACGATGAAGCTCTGGGAGAGGGTTATCGAGCATCGCCTAAGGAGAGTGACACATGTGACCCAAAATTAGTTTGGGTTCATGCCTGGTAGGTCAACCATGGAGGCGATTTTCTTATTACGACAATTGATGGAGAGAGATATAGGGAGCAGAAGAAGGACTTGCACATGGTCTTTATTGACCTCGAGAAGGCATATGACAAAGTACCGAGAAATGTCATGTGGTGGGCCTTGGAAAAGCACAAAGTCCCAACTAAGTACGTTACCCTCATCAAGGATATATACAGGGATGTGGTGACGTTTGTCCGAACATGTGATGGCGACACCAGTGACTTTCCAATTAAAATAGGACTACATCAGGGGTCAACTTTAAGCCCTTATTTATTTGCTTTGGTGATGGATCAGGTCACAAGGGACATACAAGGTGATATACCTTGGTGTATGCTCTTTGCTAATGATGTGGTGCTAGTTGACGACAGTAGGGCAGGGGTTAATAGGAAGTTAGAACTATGGAGGCACACGTTAGAGTCGAAAGGGTTCAGACTTAGTAGGACTAAGACCGAGTACATGAGGTGCGATTTCAGCGCGACTAGGCATGAGGAGGGAGACGTTAGCCTCGATGGGCAAGTGGTGGCTAAGAAGGATACTTTTTGGTATTTAGGGTCGATGCTACAAAAGGATGGAGACATTGATGAAGATGTTAGGCATAGAATTTCAGCCGGCTGGTTGAAATGACGTCAAGCTTCTGGCGTCCTCTGTGACAAAAGGGTGCCTCAGAAGCTAAAAGGTAAGTTCTATAGGACGGTGATTCGCCCGGCGATGTTATACGGTGCTGAGTGTTGGCCTACAAAAAGGTGACATGTCCAGCAATTGAGTGTAGCAGAGATACGTATGTTGCGTTGGTGTTGTGGGCACACAAGGAGGGATAGAGTCCGGAATGACGATATTCGGGATAGGGTTGGGGTGGCACCAATTGAGGAGAAATTGATTCAACATCGGTTGAGATGGTTTGGACATGTCCAACGGAGGCCTCCTGAGGCGCCGGTGCATAGTGGAGTTCTAAAGCGGGCCGATAATGTAAAGAGCGGTAGAGGTCGACCTAAACTAACTTGGGACGAGTCCGTTAAGAGAGAACTTAATGAGTGGAATATCTCCAAGGATTTAGCTATGGACAGGAGCGCTTGGAGATTGGCAATCAACGTGCCTGAACCGTGACCTCTTTCTGTCTTGTTCCCTTTATATCCCTTTATGTGTCTCCCTGTTTCTCGTCTCTTTTGGGTTTCATCTCTAGCCTACCCCAACTTGCTTGGGACAAAAGGCTATGTTGTTGTTGTATCATTTACTTAGTGCCTATGGTAGGCGAGTAAGTGTATGATTAGTTTAAATTGGTGGTTCTGCCACAGGACAGTCTGAAGAATTGCCTTGAGCTCTTGTTTGATCCCATCTCTAGGGGGAATGATGGTTGGGATGACACTTCACTTTAGAGGGTTACTAGGTTCTTCAGTTGAGCCTCATACTCCACTTCTTCTTGGTCCCAAGCTGGCACTTGGACATATTTGTTTTTTTTTTGCTTGGATTGGGATTGGTCAGGGTTTAGAAAGACTCTTTCCTAGGATATAAGAGCGAGAGCTAATGAACGACGAGAGTTTAGGCACGATCATCATTATTGGAAATTTGATTGAGTTGGTTCAGAGCATGATCATGAAACCAGAGGTTTTCTCTTGTAATATTATATTAGGCAGGTTGAGATGAAGGCGAAACCAAAGAGTGAGCGGGTTGTGGCTTATATCAGGAAAGGTTTCTAGAGTTCAAGGGCGGTGTACACCGTCACTGACGGTGCCAGTGCCAACTACTGCTGCTCAGCCGAGGTAAAGTGGTCACCGTCACAGGGGTGACGGTGCACCAGACAGGGGGTGACGGTGCCCCCAGAGGCAGCACCTCATCCCTACTTCACCTCCTTCGCCATCTTTGGAAATGTGCCAACACCACAAGTGTTTCACCGTCACGTGCAAGTGTGTTAGCATTTTCACAATCAAATTTCAAAGGTTAATCACTTCTCACCGATTGTGCACTAGGCCTAAATGCAATGCATGAAGTCCAACACCTAGTGTAGATGACCGAATTGTCTAGTTAAGATCTCCTCTTAATAGTATGGCCATCTATCCTAAATGTGATCACACTCTCTATAGTGTCTTGATCACCAAACCAAAATCCCTATTTATAACTTTGCCTTGAGCACTATAGGATTTTGTTTTTCTCTTCCTTCTTTCTAAGTTGAGCACTTGATCTTCAACACATGTGGCCATCTCATCTTCTTATGTGATCCACACCATCTCTTGAGTGCCACATTGCTCCATACTTGGATATACCAACCTAGCTCATGCTCACACTAGATGACATAGGTTAGTACTTTAGGTTTCATCAATTAGCCAAAACCAAACTAGGGCTTTCAGCAGCTCGGTCTTCAGGACCGGACACAGCATAGTAAAAGTGACCGAACGCGCAAGGCCTACGTCCGGTCAGTGGCTGACGTATGCTGATGCGAGCATCAGAGCGAGGCAGAGGTGACTGGACTCACCGGCGCATCCGGTCATGCGTGACCTAACACGTCCGGTCAAGATTTATCGGCTCTGGATGCTTACTGGAGTCGGCCTGACACTGCACAGTGACGATGAGCTACATGTCCGGTCGTTGGGTGTTGACTTGGGCGCGCGCACGGGCTGGCCATGGACCTGCGCGTCTAGTCTTGCACGGCGTGCGTCCAGTCGTCACTCAAGTGGCGTGCGAGCGGCTACTAGCCGTTGTGGTCGCACGGATGATGTTTAAAGGAGGTGACACGTGGTAGCAGATGCGGGACCGGATGTTGCACGTTTGCGTCCGGTCATATCGACCTGTGCGTCCGGTCGGCCCGCAGCAGCAGGGTTTTGAGCCCAATGACTATGTGGTCAGTTGGGGCTCTATATAAATGTGTTGGCCGGCTCTAGCTCACTCTCTTGGCCATTTGCATTGACATAGCAACCATGTGAGCTTAGCCAAAGCCCTTCCACTTATCTCCATCATTGATTCATCATCTTTGTGAGATTAGAAGAGAATCCATGTGCATTGCTTGAGTGTTTGCATCTAGAGGCACTTTGGTGTTCATGTTTCGCTACGGGATTCGCTTGTTACTCTTGGTGGTTGCCGCCACCTAGACGGCTTGGAGTAGCGAGAATCATCGAGCGGAGGAAGGTGCTTGTCTCTAGCTCCGATCGTGGTGATTGTGAGGGGTTCTTAACTTTTCCCTGGGCGGAGAGCCAAAAGGTACTCTAGTGGATTGCTCGTGGCTTGTGTGATCCTCATCTTGTGTTGGTTATGCGGCACCCTATTGAGGGTTTGGGGTGTGATGTCAATTAACGCGTGAACCTCTAAGTGAGTGAATCGCCACAACGAGGACTAGCTTGCCGGCAAGCAAGTGAACCTCGGTAAAAAATCTTGTGTCATCTTATTCCAAGGATTTTATTGGTATTCATCATATTTGATTGATTGGCTTCGACTTGTGATTGGCTCATAGACACATCGGTATAATCATCGCCATTGTTGATGGTCATTAACTATAATTATAAACCGTCAACGAAACATGAATAAGGGCATAAATCAATCCCCAACATAGAATTAGGCGTTAAACCAACAGAATTCCACAGATTTTGGTGAATCTGTGTTTCTACAGGAGTTACTCAGGAAAAGAAGCAAATAGGACCCACACGTCGGGCTAAAAAGCATATTCTACGTGGGCACCAATGTAGGAAGATTCTAGAGAACACGAGAAGACGACCCACCAAAGGGGGGGCCACCTGTCACTAAGCCAGGTCGGCCAACCTGGCCCTAGGTTGACCGACCTCCCCTGGGCCCACTTGTCAGCCATCTTTGAGGGTCGGTTCCCAACCGCCATTGAGGTCCAATCTTCACCTTAGATCAAAGTCGGTTTGATCCAAGGGCTCTGGTTCACCCCCACCGGCCTATATAAGCAGCCATATACCCCCTGAGGCAAAGGCATCCCTAAAACCCTAATCCATATCTCTCATTTAGAGATCAGGGTACACTAGGAGGATTAGGTCTAGACTCTTCAATGTAGTAGATTAGTAATTCGGGAGCGAGGATCAAGTTCCGAATCTAGTCTTAGAGGCTTGGCAAAGTCTTGTATCTTCACTTCTTCATCTTGTAAGACTTGTTCTCAATTTATCATATTCTTATCAACATGGCTATGCTTGCTTTGAATATGTATATCTTGCTTAGTTAAGTTTATCAATACTTTTATGTGCGGGTCCATAGAGCGCTTAGCTTGCTATAGTTTATCGATTGGGCTAAGTAGTCGAGACTCGTGTAAGCATGATGCTTATATGATGCTCTGCCTATGAGTGCATCCTATTCTCTGATTGAGTGGTTGTAGCAGGAGGTGACAGCCCCGTCTATCCTTTGTAGTCCACTCCGAATTGAGCAGGTTCTTAAATTATAGGACCGTAGTCACATTAGAAGAGTTATCCATTGTGGGTGCTCTACCGTCTAAGTGGCGTCCCGAAGTGCACAAGAGTAGAGTTAGTCTTAGCTTAGTTGGATACATTTATACTTTAACCATGTAATAAGAATGACATAGGAATCCACCTCACCCGAGTTAACTAGTTTACATTACCTTAGTGACCTATCCCCTGAGTGTCATTATGCTTAACTCCAATCATCACATTTATCCCCTGCTCTAGCTATGTTGGTATGTTAATAGTTACTCCTTTGCCATTACTTAATAAATCTTTACTCCATTGTTTTTCTATGATAAAATATAAATAACAATACCTGGAATACTCCCGGTAAAATGCTACAATGATATTCTGTGCGCTTGCAGAATCCTTCATATTCTATTTACGTTAATAAATACCAACAAGCATTTTGGCGCCGTTGCCGGGGAAACAATTGGTGTAAAGATTTAGATCATCAACATACCACTAGCTTTAGTAGGATTACCCCTATTCTGTTGAATTGTGAAATAATACAGGACAACAGATGTCGTTTCGACCTTCTGGCAAGCTTCCACAAGAAAAGAAGAACCCCAGGGTGCTTGAAGATTAAAGATCCATCAATATCGGAACCCTGCCATCTCACAGGTTTGTATAGACACATATATATCATTCTAACCATGTGTAGATTGGAGAAAAAGGTCAACATCACAAGATTTCAAATCACATCTCAAGTGACAGAAACAAATGCTGCACCACTCACAAATTCCATCATGTGCGTCATGGTAAGTATGATCAAGAAAGGTGAGATAGTCTTGCTCATGGACTAAAATCCTGCATACCATTGCATGTTTACTTTGAATAATCCATGCATCCACTATGTTTAGTTTGAATTCTCTCATATCAAATCCACAGCATAGTTAGTTACCTGCATATATCCATACCACTTGCATCCTTTATCTAAAAAAATTCATCATGATCATGCTCTTTCATCTCTAAATTGAATAAATCTCTATAGTGCTTTCATGCTACCTTTTTTGCCATAGTAAGTTTTGGTTTGGAAGTACTGGACATACTTCCAAAGGCTTTTAAATTAAGCATGGTGCTTAGAATAAAATGCCTTCCTTAATAAAAAAAACTAGACATGGAGTTTAGTTTGGTTATTGAACTAAAAATTGCTTTTATAGACACTGGATATTTTGTTGGACTAAGCCCTGCAGGGAAATTCTCAAATTCAATCTGAAAAAGTCAAGAGATGAATTCACATTAGAGATGAATCAAGGCATGACAACTTTGCACAAAAGAAGGCCAAGTTCAATCTTTGTCACACTCCATTTTAAGGACAAAATAGAGTGCATAAACCTTATGTGCGCCCTAGGAATAGTCACACACATGAGTCAACAAATTACAAGAAGTATCATCACAGAGTATCTTACATCACGTTTAATACAACACATAGTCTTTACAACACAAGCGGAAATTAAATAGATAACTCTCAAATGTGGTAGCTTCAACACAGGCACGGTTAGTTGGTTGACTCAAACCTAGAAGTCCTCTAGAAAATCCTCATACCAACTGTCATCTGTTACCTATCCGGGATTTTTATCCAATAAAGAAAATGAACAAGCGTGAGTACATTTCGTACTCCACAAGCATAACATGGGGATTCATGAGGCTCAAAAGGTAGACACGTTTTACTGCGTTTAGCATTTTAGTAAGTCAAGATTTTATCATTGATTAATATCAAGTTATGCTTAAGCTCCCAGATTAACCCACATGATCATATATTAGAATCAAATAGAACCATTTGAACATCATTATAACATCATCATTTATCATCATGGATTAATAAATATAATAGGTAACCATTTATTCTGTGAGTTTTCCAGGCCACTCGTGACCGTAAGCACGACTGTTATAACAATTTTCACTCTGCAGAGGTTGTGCACTTTCACCGTGAGTCATGTTGCCCAAATGCCCAGGGCCCGTCGACCCCCTAACACTACCAAGGTGAGCGGGCAGGGTACACTATGAAGCCTTCCATAGGTCTCTCTAACATGTTAGGGCCACGAGGTTTCCTCGACAAGCAGATGTAGGAACCCCCCTTTCTATGGCACAATTCCTTCGCGGCTATATACATAAGAACAGGGGCAGTCCTATACCTAAAGTGGCAAGCCACTCTTGCACCATAAAGGTAACCTTTAACAAGCTAGAAAAGATCCTATTACTGAGCTAAAGCCAGATCCATGTGACTCCCATGGTTGCACTGTCAATTCCAGCTTTTGCCGACAAATAAGTCCTTACGGAGGGTTCAGGGCACCATGATCAAAGTCATTTGCACCTTCGCCCTATGGATCAGTTGTTATAAAGCATGTTTTATCTTTTGTTCCATAGAACCATTAACCATTGTATAGATCATATTCAGTTAGAGCGCTAGCAATCTACCCATGTGCAATTAACCCATAGGAGTCAAGGAGCATGTCATCGAATAACTAGGATGTCCTTATGGTTATCAAAGTTAGACACATGCAAATGAGTAGATGATTAAAGTGAATAGGACATCAAGGTAGGCCCATGCTATACTTGCCTTGGTTCACAAAGTCCTGCCGGTCCTACTGTTCTTCAAAGAAGTCCGGGTTCCCGAAGTACTCCTCACCGTTTGAACTCGATCAACACGGACCAACAACACGCATTCCAAAGACAATCAAACAAGCAAACAATCCTATGGTTAGAATAGTACACCAGCAGTAAATAAATCAAGGTAAAGGTTTAAGAAAATCATCTACGTCTCGCTACGATCACATAGACGCAAAGTTCACGAAAATCAGAGCTAGAACGCGAAAGTTACGAATTAAACAAATTCTCCTATAGCTAATTAATTAATTAAACTTAACCAAGAAATTTAAATATTGCAAACATGTCTAACAGTAGCATTATCGTGTAGATTACAAAATTACGAACCTAACGCAAGTTGAACGAGTCAAATCGGAGCTAAAATGACAATTTATAAGCAAAACAGTGCAGTGGCAATTCTATAATAGATTGAAATCAATTTTGATTTAAAATAATTCAAAATCAGGAATTTTCATTTGGCTGAGGATCGCGGCTGGAATTTCGAAAGAACCCAGGGGCTCTTAAGCAAAATGGCCACGCGATGGGGTATCGGGCGATCGGGGCCGTTGGATCCGAGATGGATGGCCCAGATTAGAGCATGGAGAAAGAGAGAGAGAGGGGCACCGGCCAGGAACAGTGCCGGCGTGGCAGCACTGCCATGGCCGATGGCAAGGAGGTCGCCGGCGTGATCGGTTAAGGCCCTACGGGCCATGGTTCAGTGAACCGAAGGCACCGGAAGAAAGCGGGGACGGTGGCGAGTCCACCCTAGGGTCCAACGTGGCCGGGGATCGGCCCGCATGGTGGTCGCCATGGCCGGCGGCGAGGAAGCTCATCGGCGCACATGAAAATGGCCCTAGCAGCCTCGGTTTGGTGAGGGAAAAACATGGGGAGGGAGAGGTGAGCAAGGGGTTCTCACCGCAGGGAATAATGGGGTCGGAGACGGACCAGAGGTGATGGCCGGTGATAAATGGCGGACGGCGGCTCCAACGGATCGTGGCGTTGCAGTTGCGCGCGCTCACGAGTGGAAACTAGAGCGGGGGTAGCAGGGAGAGCAGCGTCAGGGTGCGGGTTCCCTTTTATGGGGGGCGGGGCATGGGGGCGCTCCCATGGTGTGAGGTGGGCACGGGCGGCGGTTGCGCCATGATCGCACGCGACGCGGGATGGCAGAAGGTGGGAGGCAGCACTGACTGGCGGGCCCGGAGCGTCATCGGTAGAGAGAGGGGGAGGCGGCAACGGTTGCCAGGCTCCAATTTGGGCCGGCCCAGGCAGGAAAGAGAGGGGGGGAAAGGGAAGGAAAGAGGGCAAGCAGGCCGATGTGGAAAAATGGGCCAGCAGGCCGAGAATGAGGAAGAGAGGGGAAGGGTAAAGAATTTATTTTTCTTTTTCCAAATTAGTTTCAATGTGCCTTATCATCAACCTTATCATGATTCAATGTGCTTAGGGCTAGAAAAGAAAAAAATATAAAGTTTTAGTTATGTTGGTGTTTTCCCACCAACAGAGCCCATGCACTTGATCTCTATCTTGTTATTATGAGCAGAACACACTTCGATCAAGTGTGGGGGAGCCGATCCCCCAAATTCTATAAGTGAAAGTTCTAAACCAGAGGAACAAGTTAAGAAGGAAGGACCTATCAAACCAAAATCGAATTCAAAACCAAAATGGGTTTGGCAGAAAAAGGTGGCATCACCATTGGAAGCGCCACTAATAGAGGCACCACCACAAGAATCCTCATCCTCGAGAGCGAACCAAGACATATCACTCTATTCGTAAATGAGAAGGACTAATCGCCGGCAACCATGCTCTAAGAAGGATCACTCAACATTCAACCAACCATGACAACATCTAGCTTGGGAGAGGAGCATCCCCCGTGTATCTAGCTAAGTATTTCTTTCCCTTTATAGTTTTACTATTTTGAGTTTTTTCCATTAGTTAAAAGAAATAAAAAAAATGAATAACAAACTAAAATAAAATAAAACTTATCTTAGCTAGTTATATATATTAGTAAGGTGTGATCTTAAAACTTCAAAAACAAAATAAAAAGTGTGTTTAGTTTCCTATTTTTAGGAGCTAAATAAAATAATGGAGCCTAGGATAGACTCTTGCATTGGAAATGATGAATAGTTGCTCTGTCGTAATTCCTTTCAAGTACCTAGTTTTCAGCCTTGAATTCTTCCGAGTTTTGGATGCAACTGATTTTGATATAAGAATTTATTCTAAACTTGAAACTCATAGGTAGCATACGCCTGATCTAGGTCTAGGTAATTGATGGATATAATATGATATGGTCTTAGCTGCTGTTTATCTTGTTCCTAGCGATACTAGAGTTCCAAAGATTTATCTTTTGAAAAACATAAAATCTTTCGTGATGAGCTCCTGTATGACAAAGCTTGAATTCCTACCAAAGCCATATTTGATGTTTAGAATAGGAAAACTTTCACTCATATATGTTGCTTGCTTTTGCATTGAGTTTTGTTAAGCTTTGTTGATGCCTTATGAGAGATTTGTCATGCTCTTAAAATCAAGATCACATACACACCATCCACATATGCACTACTCCTACACTAGGGGTAGGCGCAAAACATACCATTCCATCCAGATCCACCCAAAAATATTTTACTCCTACACTAGGAGTGAACACCAAAAAAACATGTTTGTTAGGTTTTCCATCCACTAAATAAATGCTCCAAGTTCTTATTGATATTTCTCTTAAAGTTTTGTTGCAGAAAGGGACATGGGACTATGCAAAAGTTATTCATAAAAAAAGAAAGAAAAAATAAGTTGAAAAAATAGACAAGTGTCTGAGATATCTAAAACATTGGGTACTTAGATGCCTGCCTGAAAAAAAAGAGAGATGAATAAGATAGCCCCTGTTCTCTAGCAAATGTTTCTAAGTTTTAAAAGAGAGATATGTTTTCAAGGAGCAAAGTAGTATTAGGATCAGCCATCATATATATCCACCATATATCCATACACATGCACATCTTGATTTGATTGTATGACTTAACTCTCTTTGGATCCATTGTTTGACTTTACAATATATGCATTGCAAGTAGGCTCTAGCTTTCTCCCTACCTATGAACTCCACATAAGCCTTAGTAGTAGGAAGAGAAAAAGGCATAACACCTCTATTGCCTTAGTGAGGATCCACAAATACAACATATTGAGAGATTTGAGAGTGTCATACAATGGAATCTCTGAGTTTTATTTTAAAAACTTCTAAAAACTCTAGAATGATGGTTAAACAAAGAGCTCGAGACATAGTGCTTGAAATGATCATTCTATCTTTCAATTGCTCAAGACCCAAGTGAAGGCTAAGAAGCCCTATGGTTGAAGGTAATATGGGTGAGTTTAAAAGTCAAAATAATTTATTCTAATCCAGAGGAGAATTCTTGTTTAAACATATGTGTACTTTTGAGGTGTGAAAGTATTGAAGCAACTCCTGATCCATTGCTGAGTTTAGCTTTGCTGAGGGACGATCAAAGGTTAAGCTTAGGGGAGTTGTTAACGGTCGTTAACTACAATTATAAACCATCAACGAAACATGAATAATGGCATAAATCAATCCCCAACAAAGAATTAGGGGTTAAACTGACAGAATTCCATAGGTTTTGATGAATCTGTGTTTCTACAGGGGTTACTCAGGAAAAGAGGCAAAGAGAACCCACACGTCGGGCTAAAAAGCATATTCTACATGGGCACCAACGCAGAAAGATTCTAGAGAACACAAGAAGACGACCCACCGAAGGGGGGCCCACCTGTCACTGAGCAAGGTTGGCTGACCTAGGGCCAGGTCGGCCGACCTCCCCTAGGCCCATTTGTCAGCCATCTTTGAGGGTCAGTTTCCCACCGCCATTGAGGTTCAATCTTCACCGTAGATCAAAGTCGGTTTGATCCGAGGGCTCTGGATCACCCCCACCGGCCTATATAAGCAACCCTGTACCCCCTGAGGCAAAGGCATCTCTGAAACCCTAATTCATATCTCTCATTTAGAGATCAGGGTACACTATGAGGATTAGGTCTAGACTCTCCAATGTAGTAGATTAGTAATTTGGGAGCGAGGATCAAGTTTCGGATCTAGTCTTGGAGGCTTGGCAAAGCCTTGTATCTTCACTTCTTCATCTTGTAGGACTTGTTCTCAATTTATCATATTCTTATCTATATGGCTATGCTTACCTTGAATATATATCTTGCTTAGTTAAGTTTATCAATACTTTTGTGTGCGGGTTCATAGAGCGCTTAGCTTGCTATAGTTTATCGATTGGGCTAAGTAGCCGAGCCTCGTGTAAGCATGGTGCTTATATGATGCTCTGCCTATGAGTGCATCCTATTCTCTAGTTGAGTGGTAGTAGCAAGAGGTGACAGCCCCGTCTATCCTTTGTAGTCCACTCCGAATTGAGCAGGTTCTTAAATTTTAGGACCGTAGTCATATCAGAAGAGTTACCGTTATGGGTGCTCTACCGTCTAAGTGGCGTCCCGAAGTGCACAAGAGTTGAGTTAGTCTTAGCTTAGTTGGATACATATATATACTTTAACCATGTAATAAGAATGACATAGGAATCCACCTCACCAGAGTTAACTGGTTTACATTACCTTAGCGACCTATCCCCTGAGTGTCATTATGCTTAATTTCTATCATCACATTTATCCCTTGCTCAAGCTGTGTTGGTATGTTAATGGTTACTCCTTTACCTTTACTCAATAAATCTTTACTCCATTGTTTTCCTGTGATAAAATATAAATAACGATACCTGGAATATTCCTGATAAAATGCTACAATGGTATTCTGTGTGCTTGCGGAATCCTTCATGTTCTATTTACGTTAATAAATACCAATAGCCATTTCCTCTTGTATTACATTCCTAGTGTGCAAGCTAAGCTCTTTAGTGTAATTAGTTTTGAGAGCTACCTTTTGTCTTGTCTAATGGTTAGTGAGGCTCTTTTGTTAGTCTTTGAGAGCTCACTAACTTAGTGTAGTGACATAGCCTTTGTGTGATTAGAGACAATAGTCACTAGAATTATGGTAGATGGCTCACATTTTTAGTAGGCTAGCACAACATTCGTTTCGCCACATAATTGTCTAACCAGTTTGTTTAGTGTTGTTGTAGAATTTTTTATAGGCTATTCATCCCCCTCTAGCCATTAGGACCTTTCAAGTGGTATCAGAGCCGTGGTCACCGTGGTTTGAGGCTTAACAACCTTCAGTGTCAGATTCTAGAAGTATTGAGGTTATGGATAGATGGTTAATCTTTACATGAAAGCGCTCACTAATTGAACTGCTGGGTTATTGGAGGCATTGCTAACTTATAAACTTTCAGTATTACTGTAGGAGCTATGTGAAGGAATGGTAGCTATGTTAGAACTAGACATGCTGATTCGTACGCAGCATATAGTTATCACATCATTGTAAATCAGAATATTCATATACTGAAATTATTACTAAAAATCATTTAAGGGCACATACCTGCTTAACCATTGCTTGTGGAGGGAAGAGAGAAGCCGCATCAAGGATCCGCTTTTGTTTCATATATATTAGCGGTACCTCATCTACCAAAGTAAGAAACTTTAAAATAGTAACTAAAATAAGAAAGGAAATGTGCCAGTTGGATCCCATGCAGCCACGGTAGCCCTGGTGGAAATGGATTGCTCTCATAGTCACATGACAAGTGGGGGGTGACTGCCCACTAGCTGCTTACGACTATTGGCTTGCACTTCAACTGTGAAACCCAGTAAAATATGATGTATAGCAAACGAATGCATAAGTTATTACTAGTGTTCGAGTTTGACTCTTGCTTTTGGTTTGCTATAAGCAACAAAAGCATTGTTTTGATGTATTAGATAGTGGTTTCTTCAGTGTCAGATTTGTTCAATAAATATCCTTTAATTTTTATAAAATTTCTAGTATTCTATTTTGTGTTTCATCATATTTGCTAGGACCTGCTTGATGATTGATTTTTTTTTTACTTTCCTCAGATTCGTGCGAGTAAACTTCAGAACCGAGCCAGGTATCTCATTACATATTAAGCAACATATCTCATAAACTATGGTGCATCGAACATTTTATAACTTGAGAATGGATCATGTTTATAATGTAGTCTTGGCCTTTTGCTTCAGTAATTATATTAATATTTTTTTATCCCCGAATGCTTGTTTGCATTGTATTCTTGGCTCTCATCATGTTTTTAAGCACAAACCTGAAGGCATATAAAAGGAACCAATGTATCTTGATTTGTACTGCCTATGATTTGTGAACCAAATGGAAAATGAAGTTAAATTCTTTTAAAATGATACTGGTACAGAGTTTTTTTTTAAAAAAATGATTATTTGGTATATACTACCAATGATCCCAAATATAAGTCCATATGGGATTGTCCTAGGTCGATTTTTTTAAGCTTTGACCAATAGCTAAAAAACTCATATAGGTATATAGGTTGACAACATAAGGTTAATATTATTAGATTTATGATGAAAAATACTTTCATAATATATGACTCTGTTTGAAATAATTTATTTTTATTGATATTGCTAGTGAAAGTGTTGTACTGGAGACTGTTGATGTCCTAAGCCTAAGGCTCCTATATTTGGGATAGGATGGAGAAGGCCTGAAACTATAAGCTTTCTATATCCAGTAATAATGATATTTTAGATGCTGTTGTTCTCTATACTGCAATTTTTTGTTGTCAATCTGTTTGTGGTCTTAATAATAAATTGGAAATAAAACTATAAAATACTTTTTTTTGTCATAATGTTCATTTTGTTCAGAGTTGAAGCTCCACATTGTTTCTCTTTCTAGTGCTCCTCCACCTCTTCAAGCTGAAAATCTTCCACATGGAGTTGTTACAATGCGCTGCGATATCTCAACTTGCAGTTCTGCACACGTGTCATTTCTTGTTTCTGGCAGTGCCCAAACTTGTTTTGATGATCAGGTATCAATTTCTACAACAAGGTAGCATCTCCTAGCCCATATTTTGATGTAAAAAAAAACTCATATGTTGCTTCACAACTATATGCAGCTTCTAGAGAGCCAGATCAAGAATGAAATTATTGAGAAGAGGCAGTTAGTTCGTGCTCTATCGGATAGTGAGGATAACAAGCCATCTTCATATGAACCTTTGCCTTCCATGTGTGTGGCTTGTGGAGCTTCTACTTTTGAAGTCTGGATAACCCTGCCTAAATGGGCAGCACAGGTTTTTTTTTTCTTCAAAGTTTTTATGAAGTTTTCTGGTTTTACTTAAGCTATCATTTAGTGCATACCTTTGTATTTAACTTTCTTTTTTTTTGCCTTTTTGGTTATACATTTCACTCCCTATGTTTAAAATTATGTTGTGAAAGCATCTAGGGCATGTACCATGCAAGATCATTAAACATGAGTGCTTAACGGGAGAGAATATCGCTACATCAATGAGCACCGAATAAAAGTTAATTCCTCCAATGCAAATGGGTGCTTAAATAAACTTAACTACCTTGTTAATATTCCCTTCGTCTTGAACTACAAGAGATTTTGAGTTTGCTACATCCCATCCCTCCTGCCAAAGAGGAGCAAAGTTCACTCATTCCCATTGAAGGAATTTGAAAACCTAGCATTGCACCTCGTAATACATTACCCTAAACTGCTATTGCCTTGAAGAATAAAAGTTTTAGATGTGATGCAAATCGAACGTTATTTTTGGGGAGCTGGGTCCTAAATCGAGCTATCCTAGTTTTGACCATGTTCATAGAAAAGACTAATGATATTTACGATATCAATGGTCATCACTAGATACATTATGAAATATATTTTCATAATTTACCTCTTTGATGTGGTAGATGTTAATACTCTTTTCTATACACTTTGTCAAACCTAAAATAGTTTGACCTAGGACAAACCTTGCCCTTATATTTCAGGGCGGAGGTAGTACACTTAAGCACCATGAGCAAACTTAAGCATTTGTCCGTTTATAAGCACCTGGGTGAAATGACATAGGGTAAAACCCCACTTTTTTTTGCAAGCATCTCCTCCGGTACCCCCATTGTTCATGCTCTAACGAAATGAGAAGACATCAATGATCTTGGCACCCTGTTTTATTTTATATTCCCCCAGTCCAGTTTATAAGGCATTTTGCGTAGGTCAAGAGTCTAACTTTATAATCTTTGACCAATAATTTGGCTAAGAATTTTTTAACTATTGTAATACAAACTTGATACTATTAGATTTGTAATCAAATGTACTATCTGTTGGAGTATAAGAGTATTAGGCCCATGAGGCTAGGCCCATGAGGCCCATGTATGCTTATCTATATAGCTACCCTTCTAGGGTTAGCCAAAATCAATAGAGACACATTTCCTAACATGGTATCAGCAGCCTAGTTTTTTCCTCTCCTCCCTTCCTCCCGCCGCCGCCTGCTGCCGCCGGTTGGCCAGACGCCGGCGGGCCATGGCTAGCCGCCCTCCTCCCCCTCCCTCTTACTTCACCTGCTTCCCCGCCGCTGCAGCCAACGCCGCCGCGGCTGCCTCTGCCCACCGGTGTCGCGGGGATGGGCCTTGGCGGCGCGGTTGCCGGCGCCATGGCCGCCGCTGCTGGGGTCCCGGGCGCGGGCGGGGCTGACCTAGCCCAGGCGGACGCCGGGGACGCCGCCGTTGCCGCTTCAGCTGCCGCCGCCGGGCCGGCTGATCCGCCTCCTCCTCTGGCTCCAGTGGCGGCGCCCCGTTCGCCTCCTCTACCTACCTCCTCAATCGTCTTCCTTCCGCTGCCTGCCCCGCTCCCACGCCACACCACGCTCTTTTTGGTACCCCTCCTCGGTACGATCACCTTCGAGTCTTCGGGTGTGCGTGTTACCCTAACACCGCTGCCACTGCTCCCCACAAGCTTGCACCTCGTTCGACTCTCTGTGTCTTCCTCGGGTACTCCCCGGATCACAAGGGGTACCGTTGCTTTGACCTTACCTCCCGACGGGTCCTCATCTCTCGCCATGTGGTGTTCGATGAGTCCGTCTTCCCTTTCTCCGCCTCTAGCACACCCCCTACCAACCCTGATCTTGATCCCTTCTCTCTGTTTCCCACTGACACGGTGGTCCAACCACCTTTTCTGTGGTCTCCTGCAGGTACGGCGTCACCGAGCTTCCTGCCGGGCTCAGCCGCCCATGGCTCCACGGGTCCAGGCCCGTCGTCCTCCGGGGCTGCTCCGGCCTCTCCGCTCGACGAGGGTCCGGGGGCCTCGTCCTCTGGTGCTGCCCCGGCCTCTCCGCTCGACGCGGGTCCGGGGCCCCGGCCTCTTCGCTCGATGAGGATTCGGCGCCGTCGTCCTCTGGTGCTGCCCCGGCACCTCCTACGCGGTTCGCCCAGTCGGTACGCGTGTACCAGCGCCGTGCGTGGCCGCCGCCGCCACTCGAGGCCTCTTCTCCACCGGGGACACCGACACCACCGCCGCAGTCCCCGCCTGCCCGTCTCATACCGCTGGTCTACCACCCGCCGCTGCTTCACCGACACCCGCGGCATGTTCACCCCATGGTGACACGGCACGTGGCTAGCACACTGCCGCCCCGGGCACTCGCAGCGTTGCCCGGCGACACGCAGGTCTCTCCAGTACCCTCTTCCGTCCGTGACGCCTTGCTGGACCCTCACTGGCGCCGCGCGATGGAAGAGGAGTACGCGGCGCTCCTTGCCAACCAGACATGGGAGTGGTGCCCCGGTCGCTGGGCTCCAACGTCGTCACCGGCAAGTGGATCTGGACCCACAAGCGTCGGGCTGATGGCACTCTCGAGCGGTACAAGGCTCGCTGGGTTCTCCGGAGCTTCACTCAGCGCCCTGGGGTCGACTATGATGAGACCTTCAGCCCGGTGGTGAAGTCGACCACCGTCTGCACCGTGCTATCGCTGGCTCTTGCTCGGTCATGGCCCGTCCATCAGCTGGACGTCAAGAATGCTTTTCTGCACGGTCTTCTCACTGAGACAGTGTACTGCAGTCAGCCAGCGGGGTTTGTTGATTCTTCCCGTCCTGACATGGTCTGCCGGCTCAACAGGTCTCTCTATGGCCTCAAGCAGGCCCCCCGGGCGTGGAACCATCGGTTTGCTGCTTTCCTGCTGACACTGGGGTTTGTGGAGGCCAAGTCTGATACATCTCTGTTTATCTATCACCATGGAGCGGACACTGCATACCTACTGCTCTATGTTGATGATATTGTCCTCACAGCCTCCAGTGAGCCACTTCTCCGCTGCATCATTACCGCTCTTCAGCAGGAGTTTGCTATGAAGGATCTGGGGGTGCTCCACCATTTCCTCGGGGTCACTGTTGAGCCTCATCCTGCTGGGTTACTTCTTCACCAGCGGCAGTATACTCGAGATATACTGGAGCGAGCCGGGATGCCTGACTGCAACCCCTGCTCCACTCCGATTGATACACAGGGCAAGTTGTCCGAGGCAGAGGGCCCCCAGTGTCAGATCCCACTGCATATCGGAGTCTTGCTGGTGCCCTTCAGTACCTCACATTCACTCGGCCGGACATCACATATGCAGTTCAGCAGATCTGTCTTCACATGCATGATCCCCGAGAGCCTCACCTCACTGCTCTCAAGCGACTCCTCCGCTACCTCCGCGGCACGGTCGACTACGGCCTACTCCACCGGTCGTCCTCCGCCGAGCTTGTCGTCTACACTGACGCCGACTGGGTCGGGTGTCCGGACACTCGGCGCTCCACCTCCGGTTACGCTGTCTTCTTGGGCGGCAACCTGGTGTCCTGGTCGTCCAAGCGCCAGCCTGTGGTCTCCCGCTCCAGTGCCGAGGCGGAGTACCGCGCTGTCGCTAACGGCGTGGCTGAGGCCTCCTGGCTCCGGCAGCTTCTCGCCGAGCTGCACACTCCGCCCTCCCGGAGCACGCTGATCTACTGCGACAATGTCAGTGCGGTCTATCTCTCCACCAACCCCATCCAGCACCAGCGGACGAAGCACGTGGAGATCGACCTACACTTTGTCCGTGATCGGGTTGCCATCGGCGAGGTGCGGGTCCTTCATGTTCCGACCACCTCCCAGTTCGCCGACATCTTCACCAAAGGCCTCCCGTCCTCGACCTTCACCGAGTTTCGCTCCAGCCTCAACATCACCAGTGGCTAGTTGCGTCTGTGGGGGGGCTCGTGTGTGTTCTTTCTTCTTTCTTGTACAGTCTGGAACTCCGCTGCGCCGGTAGTTCAGACTGCGGGGGGGTGTTGAAGTATAAGAGTATTAGGCCCATGAGGCTAGGCCCATGAGGCCCATGTATGCTTATCTATATAGCTACCCTTCTAGGGTTAGCCAAAATCAATAGAGACACATTTCCTAACACTATCCAATAATCATATGCTTATAATCATAAATAATATAATATCAAATAAATGAATGGTCAAAGTGTAATTTAGGAGGCATGCCATGTTAGAAGACGCCTTATAAACTGGACCAGAGGGAGTAGCTGTTAGTTTTTGTAAACCTGAACTTCCTGAACTTTGTTTAGTACTCCAGGCCATAGTTCTCATGGCGTCGCCTAGGCATCGCCTAGGCGTCCAGGCGCTCCCCCATCGCCTTGCAGAATGGGCGCCTAGGCGGGCAAGGCGGGCGCCTAGGCGGTGGTACATCGCCGTGCCTCGCCTTTACGCCGTAAGAACTATGCTCCAGGCCTAGTGTTGCTGCTTGCCCGTCGATTTCGAAATTTCAAACTTTAGGAATGTGCCCTGCTGTTTTGGGTGGATTTCTGTTTAAGGGAATTTCTTTTGAGTTTTCAAGTTTGTGTTCTTTATTTTCTATTCCCATGGTGTTGATTCGATTATAATTTCCTTCCATAACTATATGTGAACAGATCCTATTCCATCTATTAATGAAGATTATGTTTAATTGCCTAGGTTTTGAAACATCTTGCGCCAGAAATCTCCTACAGAAGCTTGGTTGCACTTGGAATCGCTTGGGTAAATGGTACACCAGTGTCCTCATTTGATAGGCAGGATGCTGATCGGCTTCTTTTCTTTTGCTCTAACCAGTGCAAAGATAAAGCTATTCAAAATGTCTCATATGCCCATCTATCAAGCTGGTCAGCATCCCTTACTAAGGATAGAACCACTAGAACTGGAAGTATCGAGTCAAAACAGATGTCATTTGGTGCAAAAGGAGTTGGAGGGGATAATAAGATGTCCCTATCATCATTGAAACCAAGGTTAAAGCCTGCAACAATGAGACCCATTCCCCACTCTAGCAAGCAACAAATGCATCCCTTTATGAGGTTTGCTCAGTCCATCATTCATGATGCTAGTCAAGTTAAGCCTAGCTTGCCAGCCCCTCCTGTAAAGGACAATACAGTACCTGTTATCAAAGTGACTCAAAGAAAATCATCATCCGGGTCACCATCATCCTCGTCACGTGTTCAGCCATCAATCCCATTGAATCCTCTGCCAATGAAGAAGCATGAGTGCAATTGGTTGCCTATCAACATTTGCTCTGAAGTACACTTCTGGACCATCCTTTTGTTTCCTTTTGTGCTGAAACATCTTCCTAGTAAATATCCCCTCATTTTATGCTATCTTTTGCAAGAAGACTTCTTGAAAGATGTCATGCAGTTCCTACTTCAGAGGGGCCACGACCGACTTGTACCTCAGGGAGGACTGGCAGAATTTCCTGATGCAGTGTTAAATTCAAAGCGTCTTGATTTATATAACTTAAAATAGCGAAGAGGGTTGCAAAGCGAGCTGTGAGTGTAGCAAAAGGTCAGGCGTATGATGGCCTTTATCAGCGGCTAGGCACGAAAGAAGGGGAGAAGGATATTTATAGGATGGCTAGAATCCGCGAGAGGAAGACAAGGGACATCAACCAAATAAAATGCATCAAGTATGGGACAAATCGACTTCTGGTGAAGGATGATGAGATCAAGGACAGATGGAGAGAGTACTTCGACAAGCTGTTTAATGGGGAGAATGATGGTCCTACCCTTGAGTTGGACGACTCATTTGACGATACCAACAAACGCTTTGTGAGGAGAATTCAGGAGGCAGAGATCGGAGAGGCTTTGAAGAGGATGAAGGGAGGTAAAGCGATGGGCTCTGATGGTATCCCCATTGAGGTGTGGAGATACCTAGGCGCCAGAGCGATAGTATGGTTAACTAAGCTTTTTAACCTTATTTTTTGGTCTAACAAGATGCATGAAGAATGGAGAAGTATATTAGTACCTATCTTCAAGAACAAGGGAGATGTTCAAAGTTGTACTAACTACCGTGGGATTAAGTTGATGAGCCATACGATGAAGCTCTGGGAGAGGGTTATCGAGCATCGCCTAAGGAGAGTGTCACATGTGACCCAAAATCAGTTTGGGTCCATGCCTGGTAGGTTGACCATGGAGGCGATTTTCTTATTACGACAATTGATGGAGAGATATAGGGAACAGAAGAAGGACTTGCACATGGTCTTTATTGACCTCGAGAAGGCATATGACAAAGTATCGAGAAATGTCATGTGGTGGGCCTTGGAAAAGCACAAAGTCCCAACTAAGTACGTTACCCTCATCAAGGATATGTACAGGGATGTGGTGACGTTTGTCCGAACATGTGATGGCGACACCAGTGACTTTCCAATTAAAATAGGACTGCATCAGGGGTCATATTTGAGTCCTTATTTATTTGCTTTGGTGATGGATAGATCACAAGGGACATACAAGGTGATATCCCTTGGTGTATGCTCTTTGCTGATGATGTGGTGCTAGTTGACGACAGTAGGGCAGGGGTTAATAGGAAGTTAGAACTATGGAGGCACACGTTAGAGTCGAAAGGGTTCAGACTTAGTAGGACTAAGACCAAGTACATGAGGTGCGATTTCAGCGCGACTAGGCACGAGGAGGGAGACGTTAGCCTCGATGGGCAAGTGGTGGTCAAGAAGGATACTTTTCGGTATTTAGGGTCGATGCTACAAAAGGATGGAGACATTGATGAAGATGTTAGGCATAGAATTTCAGCCGGCTGGTTGAAATGGCGTCAAGCTTCTGGCGTCCTCTGTGACAAAAGGATGCCTCAGAAGCTGAAAGGTAAGTTTTATAGGACGTCGATTCGTCCGGCGATGTTATACGGTGCTGAGTGTTGGCCTACAAAAAGGCGACATGTCCAGCAATTGAGTGTAGCAGAGATGCGTATGTTGTGTTGGTGTTGTGGGCACACAAGGAGGGATAGAGTCCGGAACGACGATATTCGGGATAGGGTTGGGGTGGCACCAATTGAGGAGAAATTGATTCAACATCGGTTGAGATGGTTTGGACATGTCCAACGGAGGCCTCCTGAGGCGCCGGTGCGTAGTGGAGTTCTAAAGCGGGCCGATAATGTAAAGAGCGGTAGAGGTCGACCTAAACTAATTTGGGACGAGTCCGTTAAGAGAGATCTTAAGGAGTGGAATATCTCCAAGGATTTAGCTATGGACAGGAGCGCTTGGAGATTGGCAATCAACGTGCCTGAACCGTGATCTCTTTTTGTCTTGTGCCCTTTATGTCCCTTTATGTGTCTCCCTGTTTCTCGTCTCTTTTGGGTTTCATCTCTAGCCTATCCCAACTTGCTTGGGACAAAAGGCTATGTTGTTGTATACAAAGAGGTAGTTGCACACTGCTGTTCTCACGTATCAGTTTGAGTGCCAATTTTTTAATATTGCTTTGGGGATAATCCCACTCCCATTAAAAGAAAAAAAGTATCACATTTCTAGAAAAAGAACTTCAATGTGAAAATTCTTGAGGTGCTGTTATCACCCAGAAAATAGTGTCATTAAAAAAAAACTGGTGATGCTGAAATGTTTTGGCTGACAAATTATCTGATTGTCATCATCCAGGTGGTATGCCGAGGTGGTTTTCATGTAGGCAATGGCATAAATTGGAAAGGTCAAGTCTTTTCAAAGATGCGCAACCATACAGTTACAAACAAAATGACGGTATGCTTGTTTTTGTTTCATTTACTTGCTATCGTACTGAGAAAGTGGGAAGATTTTAAATTTGCTATTTTCTATGCTATTATATTTTTGTAGTTCTGATGTTAAAATACATAGATTTGCCCTGTTATTTGTTAGCATATAGGAAAAATGTATTTTAAAATAATTTTTTGCACTACTTCAGCTATTTGGAGTACACGATGTGAATTGTTTACTCAGTTATTATTATGAACATGTAATCTGGCTGTCTGGTTAATTTGACATTATACTATATCCTAAAATTCTAATCATGGATTCTTTTACATTTAGGGTGTTGGGAACACCCTAAAAAGGCATTATGAGACATACTTGCTGGAATATGAACTTGCCCATGACGATATTGAAGGGGAATGTTGCTTGTTTTGCCACAGGTTTGAGGATTTGATTTCATTCTAGTATATCTGACGTCTCTCTTTTTCATTTCTGTAGATTCTAACATGTTGCTTTATGTATATTTACAGTAGTGATCTGGGTGATTGGGTGAACTGTGGAGTATGTGGAGAATGGGCCCACCTTGGCTGTGATAGACGGCAAGGGCTAGGCAATTTCAAGGTAGACGCTTGCTGATCCTAAAGCATCCATTTTGTTTTCCTTTGAGGAATTCTAAAAAATTAGGTTACAAATTGACTTGGCTGCTGTGCAACAGGACTACTCAAAGACAGACGGGTTGGAATACATTTGTCCCAAGTGTAGCCATGCGAAATACGAGAAGCCACCATTGCCTGTACAAGTAGAAAATGGCTTAGAGAATACAACATCTGCACCATGAAATATGTTAATTAGCTTATGTTATTTTTCACCTTTTACCCCAATTCTTAGGGATGATGGTGTGGGTAGAGAATAGTGGTTAAGGATGTCCAGACTGTAGTGTTGACCTGTATTATTGACTTGTATGTGTTACCGCAACAGTTGAGGCCCCCTTTGGAAATTGGAATGCAGGGGTTTTTTTTGTGTTTTTTCTTTAAAATGAGCTGATTCCTCTACGGTTTGTATAATCTATCCTACTAATGCGCCAACATATTCATCGCTAAATCCACACTACAAAAACTCCCCTACTGAGATAGCCTCCCTTCACTCACTCAAAAATTTATACCCAGAAAAATAACAGTGTACAAACGAACCATCCAGATTGCTTTAAAGTCTTCTCTCTTCTTGCTCACTCAAATCGAACGGACATGATCTCATGTATCATCCTCCTCGTCCCTATACTTCCGAGGAATTACCCACCTGCCACTGGTTATGAAAGAAAACGATTCAATTTTTTCATGGTGTCGCATCCGTGCCTTTTCTTCTCGTCCCGAGTCGCGAGGAAACGCAGAGGCGCGCCGCTAGGGTTCCTCCGCCGGCGCAGAGGCGTCGCAGGACGAGGACGCGGCAAGGCCGCTGAGCAGCTTCCCCTTCCCGTCCCGAGCGGAAACGCGAGATGTGGGTGGCACAGGGTTCCTCCGTCGGCGGGGCGACCTGGACAGCGCGGCTCCTGCGGTCCTCCCCCGCGCCCCCAAACCAGGCAGCCATGGCTGCTCCTTTGTCCTGTCCGACGACGACGAAGGTAGAAGATGACTGGTGGCTGGTTCGCTCCAACGCTCGATGATTCAGTTCGTCCGTGACTCCTCTACTGCCTGGCAACTCCGACTTCCATCCTGTTATTGGTTCCTGCTTCCACCATCCAGTTCAGGCGTGAGACCGTGAATGCATGAACCACTAAACCGTGAGGCATCTTATGACGAATGAGCGAGTGACCTATCTGTAAAAGTCTGAATGCCTGATCTCTTATTCTCTTATCTCACCGATCAGCACTGCAGCATCCGCACTAGGATGGACGGCAATAGCAATTCAGGTACAGCACATAAGGGGAAAAAGAAAGCGTAAGTAAATTTATCAATTTAATTAGTACGGTTGTTGTCCAACAATTAGCTGATGTTTTAAACATCGATTTGCCACATCCTCCACGGCATAGTTAAGGCAATGTTTGATTTCATTTTTAGAGTTTAGTTATGTTTATAATTAAGTATTAACGAAAATTCATCTTTAATATAATAGAACATTATTTATGAGATTGTGGCATCCTTTATTGATATATCAATATAAGTATATTGTATTTTTTTACCACATTACAGTGGTTAGTAGTACAATTTTTCCTGGATTCTCCACTGCTCGCCGCCACCAGGTTCCCTAGCGGTGGCATTTAGTTGCCAGGAGAAGAGAAAAAAATGACACAGCATGAGCCCGCGTGGGTCTCAGGAGGGATGTGTGGCAACGGTGTGAGCGCGGTGGCATGCATCCACACATGCCAATCGTGGAAGAGCACCAACCAGGATACCATGGTCGTGTGGGAGCTGGGAGGTGAGCTCATTACCGTCATTTCTTGCTTCATGGTGATTTATTGGCAGAAAGTTTTATTGATTTCTATTCCTTTTTCTTTTGCTCATCATGGTTGGCTATTTGTAGAATCACCACTATCCTTTACTCATTTGGTTGCAAGTGCTTGAAATTTTTTTCTTTCTCTTTAGGGTTTAAAGATCAGTAAATTCAATTGTCAGTAAATTTAAAGCAATTGTACTTGGTGTATAAGAATATAAAGAAATGTTTTTGATTTGCTCCAGATTTGGGGACGGAAGGAGGTTTTAGAATTTGTCCAAGCTAATCACACCAGTTGCTTAGTGATTAGCAGTGTAGCAGATCAACCAATTTGATTAAAGTGATATGTACCAATATTTTTATAGTGTAGGCCATCTCACTATCGATAGAGTTATTATGCTTATTATTTTGTTAGCTTAGTTATTATGCTTTTTGTTGGATGATTTGTGTTTCTAAATGATACCGTAGCGTTAGCACAGGCAATATACTAGTTTCTATAAAATTCCTAATTCCTGTGTTACAAAGGTACTTAAATGTAGGTGTATTTTTGAAGGATTCCTATAAAATCCCTGCGTTCTAAGGGAACCTGAATCTAGGTGCGCTAACAAATTCCTGTGTTCCAGGAACAATATCTCGTTAATAACCTCAAAAGATGTGTTTCGCTGTGTTCCAGGAATTTATAAATTTCATTTGTGGCCCTTGAACTTGTCTACTATTTTTATTTAGGTCTTTTTTTAAACGACTTTTATTTAGGTCTTGGATACTTCCGAAATGTATTTTTGGCACCCGAAACTTGCTAATCTTGCTAATTATATTACATGGAGTCTAAATAAAAAAAAGAGTAAAGTTCATGTCTGTCCCTGAACTTGTAAAGGTGTGTCATCCCGGTCCTAAACTCAAAAAGTGTGGCATTTGGGTCCTTAAACTCGTTTTGGGTCCCATATTCATCCAAACGGGTATGGATTCATACCTGCGTACCGAGATAAGACTTGATTGCTTCAAATAGAATATTAGCAGGGGTTATAAACAAAACCGCTTAGACACAAATTACACAAATATTTATAAACTTTATGAAGGGTTGTTTTGAAAACAGTCTTCCTCCTCACGCTGCGGCTTCTAGCTCGCCTGTGCGCAGCGCGGCGGCGAGTCGCTCGCGCGTCCTATACGGCAGCTGCGGCGGCGGCTGTGGCTGCTCGCCTGCACGGTGGCTGCTCGCCCGCGCTCCTCGTCAGCCGGGCCGTCGTCCTCGTACGTGAACTGGTCCGGCTCCGGCGAGAAGAACACGGCGCCCATGCGCTGGTGCGTGAAGTGGCAGGGCCGCATGAGCTAGGTGGTGAAGATGTTGCTGCGGACGCGCAAGGAGTCGCTGGTGTGCGTCATCACGAGCGCGCCGGCGATGCGTGCTCCGTGGCGGCGGCACGCATTCTTCATCTGCACCAGCAGGTTGTTCGGGGCTTCGGGCTGGACCCCGTGCTGTGGTGCTGCTTGTTCATGCACACGTCCATGCCCGAGCCCGACACCACCATGGCACCATGGTGCAGCCGTGGCGCGCGAACATCTTGTAGAAGCCCGCCACCGCCTCGGCCGGCCGCGACCGCGCCTGGCCCGTGCCACCATGAACGGGATATTCGCCGACAGCTCCACGGGCTTGCCGCCGAACATGGCATGGCATTGGTCGTGCCCAGGACGCAGTCGCCGTGCCCCACCAGCCGAACACTGGCCAAGGACGTCTGTATCGGATTTAGAAGTCGTTTAGGACAGTAACGCGGTCTCCAAAACACAACTTTAACCTCTTATTTTTATAAAAAATATTTATGAAAAGTGACATATGTATACTTTTATGAAAGTATTTTTCAAAACAAATCTATTCATATAATTTTTACATTTACAAACTCAACAACTTAAAAGTTATTGATGATTTATATTCCTAATATTTGACCCAAACCTTGTCTAAAATGACTTCTAAATCCGATACGGAGGAGTAGTCCACTGGCGCGCACTGGCCCGTCGGGGCACTGGGGGCGAGCAGCTACTGCTGCATAGGACGCGCACCACCACCGATCCCGAAACTCCAAACTACCCGTTATCCAAAAAAAACATAAAATTCCTAATAACAGACCAAAATCCCCTAGACGATTAGTTACAAAAGCTTTTTGACAAGCACTCACTGCAATTGGCCACGTAAACCAAAAGCCTATCAATAAATAGGACCCTAAACTTGCTAATTATATTACGTGGAGTCCAAACCATCATAAATTATACTAATAAACCATTAATGTGTCATCTTGACCGTACGATGACATGGTCTTCGACATGTGAGGGTCGATGAGCAAATGTCATCGGTGGTTTTTAGCACCCATAATCTTTAGAACTTGTGTTAAACAACTACAAGTTGTGGTGACTATATGCTACACTTTTAGCACCTAGAATCTTCAAAACTTTGGTTAAATGCCTACATGTTTTTTCAGATCTCTAAAATTTAAACCTGTTTTAGCTAAATGAGTTTTAAACAAGATTTTAGGAAAACCGGATTTGAACTGGTTAATTAGCGTGAGTTTTATTAAGGGAATTGATGGCACCTGAACATCCGATGGGATAGAATTCTGCCGGACTGTATCGAACGGCCCCAGCAAAACAGTCCATCGGAAACACGTCGCACTCCCACCGTATCGTTTTAGTCCTTCCCCATCTGCCTCATCTCGCCCCGCACATGTACTCCGCCCCGCGCACGTCGTTGCTTCCCCCTGACCCCCCATCTTTTTGCACGCGGGTGGGACCCGGGAGCTGGGAAGAGGACGAGCACGCCCCGTTCGCAGGACCCCAGGCGCGGCGCGCGCCCCATCCACCGGCCCACGGCTCATCACGCTCCTTCCCTTGGCGTCCAAGCCGTGCCTTGCCCCATGACTCTCTGAACATACCTCTGAAACACGAAACACTTACAACATGAAACACTTGAAAAAAACATACGTCTGAAGCAGATGAAACATTTGGAACATATTCTTGTAACATGTATGTGAAGCACATGCAACATCCAGATAAAACATTTGCAACTTGTAACATGGAAACACATTGCAACATAAGACTGAAACGGCTGAAACATTTCAAACACACTCTTGCAACATATGTGAAACATTTGCAACATCCAGATCAAAAACGCTTGCAACATACGTATGAAATAGATGAAACATTTTGATCAAACGCCTGCAACATGCCTCTGGAACACTTTGCAACATATGCAACATCCCGATCTACTTTTGCAACATCCATATGAAACACTTGCATCATACCTCTGGAACATTGGAAACACTTGAAACATACGCTTGCAACATTTAAGGAAGGGAGCGCGAGGTGCAGCCAGAGAAGCCCGCTCCGGATCTGGCCACTCCGGATCTCGTAATGTCGCGAGTTGAGGTCAAGCGTTGCAGCGGCACCGGCGTCGATAGCGGCCATGACCTCCTGGTGGGGAACGACGACGTCGGCAACACCTCGATGTGGCGAGGGACGGGCACGGCGCGCAGGGGCGGGGACCCCGCACGGCGCGACGAGGCGGAGTGGGCATGGCGGGGATGGAGCACGGCGCGGCAGCAGACGTGGCGCGGCCCGATGTGGGATGGGGGCGCCGCCGTGAGGCGGCTTGGGGTGGCGGATGGCGCGGTGAGCTGCGACGAGCGAACGAGGAGTTGGGGATTTCTGTCAACTGTCGCAGTGTAGATGGAGTAGATAGAGGAGAGAGTATAGATGGGCCCTGTTGGGCTGATCGCTGTGCTAGAGCGAGCACGGAGCAGAGCATCCAATTTTTTTAAGATTCCGAACGTATGTTCTAATGTTGCATTACCGTTTTATTAAAGATGTGCTTGGGCCGCTTCGGGTTGGAAACCAATTTACGTAAAACCATGTTTGGATAAAATAAAATATCAGTCTGCTTCCTTAGTTATTTCCCCCATTTCCTACTACTCCCTCTCGCTCTCTAGACTCCAGCCATCACCGTGACCCTACTCTGCCGCTGCACACAGGCTCCTTCACCACCTCCCATACGACTCGGGCTCTACCTCCCAATCCCTGCTCTCCCCACGCGCAGGCTCCTCGGCCGCCTCCCCTACGGCTTGGGTTCTGCCTCCCAGTCCCTACTCTCCCCGGGATGAGAGGAGGTGGGATGAAGGCAGAGCACTTCGTGAGGATTGCAGACGTTGAGCCGATTAACCTCCTAGTCCCTGCTCTCCCCGCATGCAGGATCCTCCATCGCCCCTACTAACTACTATGGCTCGGGCTTTGTCTCCCGGTCCTTGCTCTCCCCGAAAGGAGAAGCGGTCC
The DNA here is from genome assembly GCA_038087645.1 of Saccharum hybrid cultivar R570. Lineage (NCBI taxonomy): Eukaryota > Viridiplantae > Streptophyta > Magnoliopsida > Poales > Poaceae > Saccharum > Saccharum hybrid cultivar. Next base: position 38,832,666 of record JAQSUU010000637.1, on the reverse strand, counting down.
AAACACATTTTTGATAGAACTCGCGCTAACTAACCAATTCAAAACTGGTTTTCCTAAAACCCTGTTATTAGCTAAAACAGGTTTAAATTTTAGAGATCCGATCCAAACAACCACTTAACGTTGATACAGTGCGCCATAGTCTCACCGTTCAGAAATCTGAACATATTAAGACCGTACCCCGCAATGCTGACGCTCCGCTCGTCACACAGCCTACAATCCATAAGCAATAATGTTGTTCAATATGTCCAACAGTCCAATCAAATGTCCAATGAACACGGGTAGCGAATCGAAACGTCTTTTGCACGTCAACTCGCGCGAATACAACGAATAGAGGCTGTTGTAAAAAAAAAAAAACCCCGAATAGAGGCTAGAGAAGAAGATCGGCATTACTGATCGTGCATGCATGGCATCCCCCGGACTCTCTCGTCAACTAAATTAATCTTTCTTGGAGAAGAGCAGCCGCGCCCGGAGGTCGGCTGCGTCGACGTCGTGCAGGTGCTTCTCCGGCATCCAGCAGCCCGTCTTGGGGTCCCTCATCCAGAAGGACTCCTCTTCCTCCATCTTTGCCGCCGCTGCCGCCGGCCTCGTCTTGCCGGCCGCTTCGACAGGCTCCTTCCGCACTGCCGCTGCCGCCGCGCTGAACGCCCAGCGGCCGCAGTTCACCGCCTCCTGCCCGTAAAGGCCGGCCAGATGGGATGACAAAAGAGCGCGCGCTGCCATCGTCGTTGCTCGTGGCTAGGGAAAGCTTATTATTGCAATGGTCAATGGAAGAGGATGATTGCACGAGCTTGCTAGGGTTTTGGAGGTTGCCGTTTCCATGTGAGGCGCGGCGTTTATAGGATAGCGAGGCGGCGGCGCGTAGTACTTCTTGGAGTGGGTTACGGAGTTCGTTCGTTGATGGAAACAAACAAACGTGTTGGCGAAGTTCCAGCCCATGGGCCTTTCACAATTCCTCACTCATGGACTTTATGGTCCACCATATAGATCGACGGAGGGTTTCTCAAAAAAAAAAGTCGACGGGAAAAATCCATTTCACCTCCTTTATTTTTCTTCTTGAACATCAAAACTAGATGTTTTACCCTCTCAACTCTCAAAACCATTTAGATTATCTCCTAGCTTGGTTAGAAGCGGTTCTCAAGCGGTTTTTATCATGTTTTTATTTATAGTTATTATAAAAATTTGGTAAAATACCGGATAAGGGCCTTGTTTAGATCACCAAATTCACACCCAAATTCCACTATGCAAAAAGAAGATTCTCCATCACATCAAAACACCGGCACATGCATGGAGTACTAAATGTAGATGAAATCAAAAACTAATTGCACAGTTTTGTTGTACTTTGCGAGACGAATATTTTGAGTCTAATTAATCAATGTTTGGACAATTATTACCAAATAAAAACAAAAATGCTACAGTGCCAAACAGTGATTTGTCGCTCCCCAATTTGGTGATCTAGACAAGGCCAAGGTTTTAAAATCACAAAAATGTCTTCAAGACTATAAAATTACAAGAAAAATCCTAGAGGTATATTGGAACACAAAAAACAAGAGCAAAATATTTAGAGCTCATGAAGATATTTTTATAAGTTCCTAGGAATATGGGAAATCATCCAAAATTTTTGGAAAATTCCCAAAAAATATGATTAATGTAGAAATGCATTTTAAAATCTTTACACTACAGAAAAACTTGAAACTGGTAAGAATGTAACACACATTTAAGGCTTAATGCATTTTCATGCTGGTCGCATCTCATATTTTCTTGTGTAAAGCTTTCAGAATGTGTTTTAGACACGATTATAAGGTTTGAGGAATTTTCCTGGCATTTTCCCCATCTTCCTTGAGCCAAATATAATTTTTGGAAGCTTTACTTTCACAATCCCTAGATATTATATTTGGCTTTGTCATGTCCCAGTCTATTTCTAGGATTTGTCCCAAAATTTTTAGAAGCTTATAGAGACATTTTCATGGTTTGAAAAACTTCTCAAGTATTTGTTGGACTTTCTTAATATTAACTAAAAAAGATGGAACCACGTCTTGATGGCCACTTCTAATCGGTATAAAGAGGTAATTTAAATAGTTATGAGAGTTGAGGTGTTAAGGTATTTGGCTTTAGATAGAGTTTGAAGGAAAAAAAATTAGACTATGATAATAATTCAGCACGTAAATGGTCATGATATTTGACTAGCAACTAAAATCAGGTTATGTGGGCCCACGTACATCCAACGAAAAGGGCCGATTCTAATTCCGGACCTTTTCCTTTGGTTCGTGAAACACGTACTACGTGCAATGCAAGAGAGATTCCACACGCGTTTGAACCTCCAGCTGAATTCCCAGGCAAAAAGTTTGAGATGCAATACGGTAATTATTGTCCCGTCCAGTTCCTAAACTCCTTTTGCTTGCTATAGGTATCGATGGAATTAAACAGGGCATCCCTCTTTAGCTGCCACTTAGCAAGTGACCAGAATCAATTCCAGCCGGTCACACGCCTCACGCGTTAACGTTGGACACAACTGAAACCTAACGAATCTGAGAGACACGCACCAAGGGAACAAGATATACTCTTCTGGATTGTTCCTGCCTCCACTTTCTTCCATACATTGAAATCAACTGGATGTAATTAAGTAACAAGAGCATGCTACAGTACAGCTTTAGCTTCTTCAAGATTGCAACATGCAAAAAAGGTTTAGAAAAAAAAACACCCAATCAACTTCTCTCTGGTAGCTAAGTCCCTTTTTATTTCCAACCCACCTCTCAGCTCATGCATCACCACTATATATGATAACCACTACAGCTAGCATGCATCACACATCACTATATATGATACAGTGTATATATATACTTGCAGCTTGATTGATTATTGATTGATGACAACACAAGTCGCCGTCTCGTCTCTAGTAGTGCTCATCCTCTCGGTGATTAGAAGAGTGAATTTTTACCCACTTCACTCCAGTAGTAGACCGTACTAGCTAGCTAGTAGTAGTAGTACAGTGCTGTTCTTGTCATCCACCATGAGACTTGTTTCGTCCTTCTCAAAGCTATCTCGGTTTATTAGGCGTCTGGAACTCTGGATCGATGGACCTCTAGCTAGGCTACGGCAAGTGTCTTCCTCGGCGGCGACCTGCCCCGGATGGGCGTGGGGTGGGGGCTGTGGTGGCGGGCCTGCACCTGCCCTCGCCGCTGCAGCTCCTGCTTGCTCATCGCCGCCGCCACCTCCCGCTCGCGCGCCTCGTCCACCAGGATCTGCTGCCACCGGCACTCCTCGCTGCAGAACCCCTGGTCGCCTCTGCACGCACAGCAGACACATAGACGCATGCGTCAGCGAACTCATCAGCGACGCAGGCGTGACGCGAATTCGTACGTGCAACCTGTTAATCGAGGCACGTACGTCGCGTGTACGTCTACTATGTGCAGGGCCGTTGATAAATTTATAAATATATGTATATATATACCTATACATATACACGTCCTTGTCAGGGCTGAGCTCCCGCTTGCAGAGGAAGCAGGCCTTGAGGAAGCTGCACGAGAAGGCGTGGCCGCCGTGGCCGTGGCGCGAGCCAGCGGCGGCGGCGGCGGCGCGCGGCCTCACCATCTGCTTCAGGACTACGTTCGCCGCGTGCGCGTGCGCGTGCCCGTGCCGGGCGTGGTGGTGATGGTGGTGCACCAGGATCTGGAGCCCCACGACGAGGTGCTCACGCTCGCGCTCGCGCGCACGCCGGACACCCATGGCCATGGACGACGACGCTGACGCGGTGGTGCACGGCGGAGGCGCCACCCTCGTCCCCAAGGTGGAAGATGCTCTGCCTTCTTGGCAGCATGGCGGTGAGGAGCTAGGGGAGGAGGGTGGGGGATCACCTCCTCACCTCACCTGAGGTGGTGAGGACTCGAAGAGCTGTCTATAGGCGCGCAGGAGAGGGGGAAAGAAGAGAGATGAGGGAGGAGGGGGAGTGGTGAAGGGGAGAGGAGTGATGGATATTTAAAGAAATATCTTGCATGAAAAGAAATATGACAGTGCACGCGCACGCGCGCAGTCTATAGCCCCAAATAGAAGAAGATTCTCTTGGCCTGCTGGGACTAGTGTGCATGAAAAGAAATATGACAGTGCAAAAAGAGAAGGGTAAACTTTGCATAATTTTCCAGATGATCCACCTTTCTGAACTCAAATTTGAGTTTTGACCAAGAAAAAAACAAAAGAGATAGCAGTGTCTGGGGTCTCCAAAATATGCCAAGCCAAAGATCTGGCGAGCCATGATTTCGACTCTTACTTGGTTTGCTATCAAAACTTGCCAACCTCTTACATTTGGCTTGGCAAATCTATGGCAAATCTTTTTGCCTAATGTTTGCTCGCCAAATCTTTGGCATGACAATTTTGGTCGCAAACCATACAATCCCTAATTAAAGTTTACACAAGTTTCTTAAAGCTGGGCTACACGCACTTTTCATCACCCTTGTGGTTATTTGTAGCTAATATTCTTTTTTAAAATGAGCCTGTCAGATTCTTGTGTGTAGGATGCTGCTATTGATTTGTGTTCTTTTGAGTCCAAAATATAACAAGCGGATTAATATATTTTTTTAATTTTTTTCCATCCAGCAACGCAAATTGCAAAACAGGCTGAAGCTCTGTTCTCTCTGGCTACTTATATATATCTCTAAATTCTCTTTCTTTATTTTATTTACTACTGTAAGTACGTCCTCTGGCTCCCTGCCCTGCCTCCAAAGTTTCAAAAAATTTTCTTTAGCAAGTCAAAACTGAAATCCTTTTTGAAATTAAGATAGAGATGGAGCACTAGCTGCCATGGAAATTTCTAAGACAGTAAAGTAAAAAAGTGCTAATAAGAAAGGCCGGGTTATGTATGAGCTGGAATATATATAATGAGTACTCATTACGAAATTGTACAGATGATATTATGAGTGGTCCTAGTTAGAAGCAAAGGTGACGTTTTTGTCTTCGTGTAAGCTGTTCTCCACTCATGCGGGAGTACGCAGAAAGGCAGTCTGATTGATTATTGAGAGGTCTTTTCATGAAAATTAATGGAATATCACAAAGTTTCTCGCGCTATTTTTCTTTAAACAAAAAACAGAAAGGTCGTTTTCTGTGAGAGAAAACTGTCAAGCAATGCTCGATGTTGCTGAACATGCAAAGCAACATATATAGGGGGCAACAAGGTCACGGACGCTCAAAAAAACAATCCTCACAAAAAAAAACTTGAGTGCGGCCCTACTGGGAATTTATTCTGGGTCCAGAGAGTTTTTTTTGCGAGGATTTCGTTTATGTTGATCATTTACATGAACCAGCAGCTTATACAATAAACAAAAGAAAAAAATAACTATAGTGACCTTGTATATCCATTTCTCACACTATTAGCATACTCTATATATGCGTTCTATTTAGCTATAATAATAATACTCCCCCTGACACACTTCTGGAAAAATGCCGCACCAAAAAATTGAAATTTTGGCCACTACATTGTAACATCGATGAATCTTGACCTCTAAATATGGATCATTATACATCTAGTCTATATAGATGCTGTTGGATCAGTATACTGTTCTAATTACCACAGGTTTTGGGGTGGTTGCATATGCCAATTCAAGCACTAGTACTCTAGTATTCTATGTACGATGGTGACAAAAAAAAAAGTTGGCACCACTAAGGGCTGAATTAAGCGTGTATATCTGGAAAGAAATACTTCCGGCCTCCATTCCCAATTGTTAGTCATTTTGTCTTTTCTAGTCTTTTCTAGATACATAATTTTTTTCTATACACCTAGCTAGCTAGATATATAGTATCAACCATCAATCATGTCTATATAGATAGTAAAAGCTATGCATGTAATTAAAAAGCCAGAACAACTTATAATTTATAATTTGCAATGGCGGGAGTATTAACCATTCTTGTCATTAAAGAAAAAAATATATGAAATCATATCACAGACGGTTCCTTTAGGAGACCTATCCATATGATGTGCCACTATCACACAAGTCTTCTCGGACGGTTGCTAGTAGATGACTCGCCAAGGACCAATCAATGATGTGATTATCACACGGTTTTCATAAACTTTGATCCTGCCCCCTTTGTAACCTGCTGTAGCAATTAATGACCGTTAGACCTAAGGTCAGTCTCAATGGGAGTTTCATGCGAGTTTCATTTACATTAAATGGTTGCCACATAAGTATTTTTGATGACATGATAGATTATTTAAGAAGAGAGAGAAGAAATGAGTTTCATCTCTCATGACACGATTATCAACTCTCTATGAGTCACAAAATTAAATGCCTATGAAACTATAAAATAAAACTCTCCATTGAGAGTGGGTGTTTCATCTGAGTTTTATTTCATTTGGTATGACATGGTAGTCTTGAAAACAAACGCTATGAAACTCTCCACTGAGACTGGCCTTAGAAGAAACTTCAATGTAATTAACCATACTTCATGGAGGTCATGATCATAACCTAGATTACTAGAGTGTGGCTGCATACATGTGTATTGATGAGTGTGTACGTTCTCTGTTCCTAAATAATTGTCTATAAATAAATCAATCTCTAGGAGGTTGAATGGTCTACCAGTCCATTTATTTTCCTTGAAGTCTTCTCGCATTTACTGTAACCCCTCCCATTTCTCAGTTTAGTGTTGAGTTTCTGCAGTTGGATGTGTGTAGTAGATGCTATAATAAGCGTGCTATTGGAACAATCACCAATTAGTGTTCAATTATTCTAGTTAATAATTAATAATAGAGGGTAGCATGGTCTTTATCTGCCATACTAATATGTCCTAAACTTGCTAGGAATCTATTTATGGACATAGGGAGTATAAACGTGAATGTCTATGTCTATACTGTGCCTATAGGTCATTAATTTGTTTCACCTTTTGCCCAATCTAGGTGCCGGAAGCTTTTAGCTTTTGGACATCCCGAAGCTAGCTGTGCAAAATTGGCCAGAACGTCGAAATAATGCTCTAACCAAAAATAATGCAGCAAAGAACTTTTACAAAATTGACCAAAACGTCGAAATAATGCTCTAATGAACAATAATGCAGCAACAAACTTTTAGAAATTAATTTCATCTGGTAATCTACCCAACATGCAAAAAGCAAGATCTCCCTTGGAGGGCAAATATGGATACACAATTCTCTACGAAATCCTTTTGTTTTTGGGGGGTTTCATGCATGCTTGCGCATATATATAGGACCATACTAATTAGCAGCCTGTCCTGTGAATAACATTTAGCGCTCCCCACCGTAGGCACCAAACGGTGCAATTTTTCCGGCGAGCATTCATGTGACCAGGATGATGGAAAGGTGGTCTCGGCATGCATGAAGTGTCCCATTAATTGACCTGTTGCCGTTTTTCTAGAAGTACCGAATCAATGCTGGAATTTGGAACGGGTGCATGCGTATCATCAGGGATCAGTATTACTTTATGCGGCATCTTGCATGCAAAGACCGGCAACATAATTAACGTGTGACCGCTCCTTTAAACAACAGCGTCCTACTCCCTCCATATTTAAACGAGTACGTACGTATTTTTTTATTACTATATTTAACGGGTGCGATTTTCAATTTGCCAAGTGCATGTCTATTATCCAAACGTACTTTTTATTACTATATATATAATTATCATCTTCTTCCATAAATAATTCTGGTAAGGCCCCGAAATAAATGTGTAGACGTGTCTCGATCCGGAACGTTTTTTTTAATATTCTCCATATTACTTCTAATAATTCCGTACTGGCTCTGTACCGTAAATTATGTTCTTTATTACTATTAACATTTGCTCCGGTAAATAATTACAGACCGGCTCGTTTACAGTAAATTTGGCTCTTTATTACTATATTATCATTTGCTCCGTTAAATAGTTACAAACAGGCTTGTGCACTGTAAATTTGGCGGTGCTATTTACCGAGGTGTCCAGTCACCAATTGATGATTTTTTATTACTATTACTATCAATTGCTCCGGTAAATAATTACAGATACACTCGTGTGCAGTAAATTTGGCGCTGCTATTTACTTTGAATTTTTTTTATTATTACTATTATCATTTACTTTGATAATAATTCCGGATAGGCCCACGTGGAGTAAATTTAGCGCTGGTTACTATCATTTGCTCCAATAAATAATTATGGATAGGCTCGTGCACAATAAATTCGGTGCTGCTATGTACCTGGTGTTCGGTCTCCGAATGATGAATTTTTTTTATTACTACTACTATCGTTTGCTCCGATAAATAATTATGGATAGACTTGTGAGCAATAAATTTGGTGCTGCTATTTACCGAGGTGTCCGGTCTCCTAATGATGTTTTTATTACTACTACTATCATTTGCTCCGATAAATAATTACGGACAAGCTCGTGTGCAGTAAATTTGGCGTTGTTATTTTATCGAGGTGTTCAGTTTCAGGACAGGCTCGTGTGCAGTAGATTCTGTTTATTACTACTATTATCATTTTACTACTACTATTATAATTTTTTATTACTAATAATTTCTATTACTGACGTGTCCGATATCCCGACGATGTATTTTTTTTTATTATTTATAGTATCATTTTATTAAGTAAATAATTCAATTCTAGCTTCTGAGCAGTAAATTTGTCTGTGTTAATCACTTTACATGTCTGTTGAATGGTCATACATTTTTTTATTACTAATAATATTTGTTTGTTAAGTAAATAAATCCATCATAAGCTATGAGCAGTAGATTTGCACGTGTGCGACATCCTGCACTATGAATAGTACTCAGCACCCACCACCGTGGAGCACCCTGGACGGCAGCCAATTTATTCCCTGTCATTAGCGTGCATGGCCTAACATAAATGACGCATAGATGTTTACTTTGACCAATGCCGTCATATGTGCATAAATTTTGGTGGGACCCACATGTGTGCATGCGAAAATTGAGGGCAACCACGATTAATTAACATTTGCCTCCGCGGAACATGTCAACTTTTGTTTGCGTCATGGCATTGGATCCTGCGCTTAAATAATTCGGATGGGGACTAGTTACAGTAAAATTGGTTTTTTATTACTACTAATATCAGTTGCTTCCATAAATAATTACGGACACGTCTATCCATAGCAAAATTAGTTGTGCTAATTATCGAGGCGTCCGAACTTGGAATGTGATTTTTTATTACTTTTATTGTCATTTGCTTCCATAAATAATTTCAGACGGGCCTATGTAAAGTAAAATTAGTTGTGCTAATTGCCCAAGCGTCCAAACTCCGGATGAGTTTTTTATTACTATTAATATCATTATTCTAAGCAAATAATTTCCTCCAAACGTGTAAACGTTTAAATTTGCCTGTGCTAATCACCGGCGTGTCCGAGCCCCGACAAGGCTAATTTTTATTACTATTAGTATTATTTTGCTAAGCAAATAATTCCCTCCTGCCACGTGAGCAGTTAAATTTGCCTATACTAATTACCGGCGTGTCCGGTCGCTGTCAAGGCTAATTTTTATTACTATTAGTATCATTTTGCTAAGCAAATAATTCCCTCCTGGCATGTGAGCGGTAAAATTGGCATGTGCTATTCACCGGCATGTCTAGACGCCGACAAGGCTAGTTTTTATTACCATTAGTATCATTTTGCTAATCAAATAATTCCCTCCTGGCATGTGGAGCAGTAAAATTTGCCTGTGTTATTCACCGGCGTGTCCAGTCGACAGCAAGTCTTAGTTTTATTATTAGTAGTATCATTTTATTAAGTAAATAATTCTCTCCTGACATGTGAGCGGTAAAATTTTCAAGTGCTAATCACCTGTGTGTCCGGTCCATGGCCAGGCTAATTTTTATTACTAGTAGCATTATTTTTCTAAGCAAAAAATTCCATTTGCTCGCTAGCGAAACAAGTTGGACGTGCTCGCTAGCGAAACAGAGGGTATGCATCAGTGACGCACGCAACTTTCATTCATGTTTCTTGTCGATGACGGAATGAATTATTGGTTGGTATACATGCATGCGTGGCAACAAACTTTTGTCGTTGAGAAGAAAAAGAAGTTGCGATCCATTTGCTACGTCCAAACGGCAGGAGCAGCTTCGTTTGACGTCATTGGTGACGTTATTTGAACAAGCGTGGTCAGCGTCACTACTGCAGTATTTTTTTTATGGAGGCGGACAAAATTACTTAACCGAGGTGGGCAAAGCCAACCGTCTTGAAGCAAAGGTCACGGTTAATCGTGGTCTTTACCGAGGCGGGCACTATAACTCAACCGTCTCGGTTAATTAATATTAACGGAGGTGGTTTCCATAACACAACCGCCTCCGTTATGAGTTTAACCGAGGCAGATTTTGTTACGTGCCCGCCTAAGTATTTCTATATTAAAAAAATGGTTATTTCATTTCGTTTTATAATGTCAATTTAAATTTGAAACCAAATTTTGTCATGTTAAAACATATACAAAGTGGAAAGCACACGTAGGAAGGATAATCACACGCATACACGCATCAGGGAAAGTGCCGCATCAGGGAAAGTGGAAGTGGATGTTCAGAGAAGGGATGTCGATGCCGCCGTCGCCGGTGTGAGCGCAGCGAGGCCACTGTTACTACTGTTACAGACTTCTCTCAATTAGACGTAAATAAAAGCCTAAAATTAAGCAAGTTAATGACTTCTTGGTAGTAAATAATGGAACTTCTGAACTTTTGAAATAATAATAACCAGTGAACACGAGCATGAGCATGTCACTACTACTACTCGCGATGGAGATTCCGGACAAGAAGATAGCCTCGCTTCCGACGCCCAGGATCGAGGTAGAGAGATGCCGACGCCGATCAGGGCTGCCGGCCGTGGAAGGGAGATGCTGCCGCCGGTTGGAGAAGGGAGACGCCGCAGGCAGTCGGGAAATGGAGACGTCCCCGTCGGGCCGCCGCCACTGGTCCGGGGAAACTTTGGCACAGCCGGTCCGGTGAATCGGGGATGCCGTGCCCGCGGATGGAGACGCACCGCAGTCGGGGTCACCATCCGCGCAGGGCGGGTCGCATGGCCACCAGTCCACTTGGGGAATGCCGCGCTGGAGTGGGGGCGCTTGTGCTCGGCTCCACGCCGCCTCCATGGATTCCATCCGCGCAGGACGAGTTGCACGGTCGTTGACCCACGAGGAGGAGGCCGCGCCGCCATGGGGGTGCCATGCGCTTGGATCCGCGTCGCCGCCTATGAGGGGAAGGGTGCGATGCCGCCGTCCTGCTGCATTCACCGGGGCCGCCGACAGCTTGAGCCTGGCCACGCCGGGGTTCCCTGCATCCGGCGGTGGTGTGGATGGGGCAGCGCCACCGCCTGTCGTGGTCGTGGAAGAGGGCCGCCTGGTGTGGTCGTGGGGCAGGGCCGCTGCGGTTGCAGCCTGGGAAGCCCGCCGCGTGAATATAAAAGGGCATCAACGATTGAATGCATGGCGAGGTTTCAGGGCAGGAAGTTACTGCATGCAGCGAACAGGCACCGGCGATATTTGCGGGATTACTTTACTAGCATGTGCACGCGAAAAGAAGGAAATAATTACTACCATAAACGTCTCAATTGGTAGGCATTAATTACCCTGCTGGTGACTATTACTACCATTAGCTCCATTTACGTTTGCGGGGGAGAATACCTTTGTGGTCTGACATCTGACATCGCCGGAGTTGGGCGGAGCTCCGTCGGCGCTCTAAATATTATTAAGAGCGCTGGGACCTAAATAGCAGTTATATATATATATATATATATATATATATATATATATATATATATATATATATATATATATATATATATAGTACACTCTATAGCTAGCTACAAAATAAGTTATTTTGTAGCCACCTCTATTTATGATAATTTTATATACTAATTTACGACAATATCAGTATATATTTACGATAGTTGAATTACTATAACACATGGGATATTTACCATAATGTTATAGTAAATCAAATAGTAAGGAGTTACTATAATCTCATAAATTAGCATAGCAATTATCATAACTCAAAAGTGACTATAGAATAAGTTATTTTTTAGCCAGCTATAGGGTTATATATATATATATATATATATATATATATATATATATATATATATATATATAACTCTTTTCAGTAAAAAAAATATCTATATGTATTTTAAGGACAGTCAGTACAACATGTCCGATCCGGACTGATGCTCAAGTACCGCAGATGAACAATGAGAACAGACAAAGAAACGAAACGACGAGCAAACATGGCATGCCTGACGGCAGACGCAGCATGCATGATATCCATATAGAATTAGATGTCCGACAAGCTTTGGCTATCACTGTTGGCCATCAAGTAATAATGGACTGTACGTCGTGCATGTCCATGGTCTTGCCATGCCATCCACGCTGCAGGTACAATGACGAGAAAACAATCTCATCTTTTTCTTTTTTTGCATGTCTTATTAGGGACACATTGGCTCCCTTGAAGTCACTTGTAGTGGAGTGATTCTTCTAATAAGAGCATCTCTAGCAGCTTCCTTATATCATCTCTCATCCCGTAAACAGCAGCTCCCTCATATCATCGGTCATCCCTGTAAACCTATCAAATAAATGGGAAGTTCCATCTCCCTAGTAGGTTGAGACCCACCCAACCGTCACTATTCTTCTTCCACATTGCCTCGGGTCGGCCTTCATGGCACGCACGAGCACCTCCACGACGTGCTGCTCGCATCGGCTAGCTCCGCACCAGGCTCACCGGGATGGCCTCCAGCGCGCACCTGCATTAACTCGTCCACGGCGAGCCACCCGTCAGGCTCCACAACGCCGACACATCTCGTGGGGAGGAGACATATGAAGCTTCTTGCCGCCCACGTCGGACTCTAGGACACTGCCCACCTCGGAGCTCCATAGTCATCATCGATCTGCGCTCTAGGACACAATGCCCACATTGGAGCTTGCAGGCGCGTCCATGGGCCCATGCGGGCTGTGCGACCGAACTAGGCCCCCAAAAATCATGGGCCCCAAGATTTACTAAGTATCCTAAGTATATATAATAATTTTGAGCTTTGTTTTAATTAGAAAAATCAGCCTAAGCTGTCTTCCTTGGCCCAAAAACGTGGCCTGCTGGAGGTGGAGCACAAGTCACAATCGTGACTTCCTTCCGGAAACGGAGCTCGAGAATGGTGGCGGTTGGGAAGAAACGATGTGGCATGTGGTGAAGAGAGAATGGTGGCGGTTGAGAAGAAACGATGTGGCATGTGGTGAAGAGAGATACCAACTGAGAAAAAGAAAAAAAATAAAATATAAAATTTCACTGACATGTGGGACACTCGTATTGGGATGAGTTATTGGTGATCTACAAAAGCATCTAACCCAACAATCAAAAAAGTGGTATTGGATCATCCCATTATAACTTGGGGAGTTATACTGGGGAGCTGCTGGAGATACTCCGTCACTCAACTCCCTTGCGTGCACTACCCTATAGTCAAGCTAGCAGCAATTGTTTTTTTTTCTTTTGGTCTTTCATCGATGGTGAAGGGCGGGCCTGGTGCAGTTGGTGAGTGCTAGCTCGCCGAGTCACCAGGTCCTGGGTTCGAAGTTGTCTCTCTGCAGAATTTCTGCGGAGGTAAGACTTTGCTTCGGTTATTTCCTTCCCCAGAACCCACTCGTGTGGGAGCCTCTGGCACTGGGTCTGCCCGGTCTTTCATGGATGGTCTTTTTTTCTCGAACACGCAAAAGATTTGCATATCATTGTATTAAGGAGAAGAGTTTAAACAAAGAAACATAAAACGTGCTTCAATCGAGCGCCGAAGGAGGTCGACCTAACACAGCCGAAGCTGGACCATCCTAGCAAATGACCTCTTGTTTCGATATTACATAAAAGAAAACAACTAGTATCGACACAACTTTGTGACCTAGGAGGTGGCCTTGCGTCTTGGCAGCTGTCTAGACGGGGCCTTTCCAACGGCCGAGAAGAGCTCGTCCAGTGCCTTAGCTTCGGATGCAGTTAGGTTGCCGTCGAAGAGCTTGTCAAAGGCCTCTAGCTCTGAAGCAGATGGCGCTGATAGACCCTTGGTATAGCCCATACGCTGCATGATCAACATCTCACCTCACTTGGAAGCTGGCACTCGGGAGAGGCTCTGAGCCACCAACCGCCTGCTCCACACGGCAATACTGGCTTAGCAGGAGGCTACTTGGGAGGCTCGGGAATCAGCGGAGAGTCTCTCTTACACGTGACATTATTGATGAAGCTGTCGAGGCGTCGTTTGGCGGAGTCGTTGTTGTCCACAGCCTGGTGGGTAACCCCCGGTGGTGAACTGGGAGGGCCAGCATCCACCGTTAGGTCGGTCGTGTGTGTCTTCGGCGAGTCCACTGCCCACTGAATGGGGCGTGGGGGTGGTGTCCGCGGCTCACAAGAGACCATTGCTGGGTCCACATCCTCTAGCTGGGGGGCCACCACCGCCGAGGCCTCATCCTGTAGCGGGGGGAGACGCTAAAGGGAAGGGCACGTGACGATCCGACTGCCGACGAGCGAGACTGCGAACTCCTCAACCATTGGGTCCTCCGAGATGTCGCGATTATGCGTGGCGCCCGGGTACAGCATAGATGACCTTTTTCGTTTTTACATTAGAATTGTCTGGTCAATTGTCAAGAGTTTGGTTGTATAAACGCTTGAGTGCAACTTCATTGTTATAGGTGTTGCCTGATTTCTCTGTTTTGAGTATAGGAAAAAAAAATACAGCACACGGTCATTTATAGAACAGAGAGATGCTTGTACGGTTGTTCTATACCCGTGCACATGCCGGGTGTTCTAATCGGTCCTATTGAGCAACTTTGGTACGGTGACGAATGAAGATATGTGGCGCGTGCAGTGCAATCATCTTTGTTGTACCTTCAAGTTATTATACTGTTGTGAGTTCAGCGCAGCGAGTAACAGCTGTGTCCAGTGTGCTCACGTTGTTGGCGACAAAAAGAGCCGTGCGCTAGCAAGGATTCCAATTAATCCCACGTTTAATGCATGTATCCACTTCAATCCACAAATGTTGAAGTAGAATGGAATGGAACTTAGTTTAATTCCACTTCAATCCACTTCAACACATGTGGGTTGAGATACATACATATGCATCCAAACAAGACCTAATAGCATTTGCAGGTGAAGAGTCTTACTCCTGCCTTTTTCCCTAAACATAGGACATGAAAACTCTTGCTTGTACATTGTGTAGTAGCATGAGCTTCTTGTGTTTAATAAAAGTGTGTATCTATATAGAGAGAACTACTACCCTATAACTATCTACTACTCCGTCCCATAAATAGAGTCGCCGTGGGAAGCGTGCTGGTCAAACTTTCTCAATTTTGACTACGTTTATAGAAAATGCGTGTAATATTTATATCTCTAAATAAGTTTATTATGAAAGTATATTCAAAGATCTATCTAATGATACTAATTATATACCATAAATATTAATATTTTGTTAAATATATTTGGTCAAAGTTAAAAGCTGTTGACTTTTTGGGAAGCGAGAATGACTCTTTTTTTTTTAAGGACGGAGGGAGTACAAGATAAGTTATTCCGTAGCCGGACCAAAACTCACGAGCCCGAGCGTGACCAGCGCACGATGCCGGTCGATTCACCAACGCAAGTCACACGCGTGGCTTTGCCTTCGTGGTCCTGTCCGGACTATGCATGCATGCATGCATTGATTGATTCAATCCCTGATTTTTCTCCTTCCTTCTACCGGCCACACAAGGACACCTGCTTGTTTCTCTGCATGAATGGACGGACCTCGGGTCGCTGCGGGTGCCGTGCGACGTGACCTTGGGGCAGTGCGAGGTGGGGAGCGACGAAGAGCAGGAGGTAGGCGGCAGCGACGCGTTCCTGCGTCGGGCGCTGGCGCGGCGGCAGCCGACCAGACCAACCGGTACACCAGCAACGCGGCGCTGCGCGCGGACTAGGTGCCGTGCAACCAGCGCGGGCGCTCCTACTACAGCAACTGCTCGTCGCAGAAGCCCGCCAACCCCGACCGCCGCGGCTGCTCCTCGTGCTGGCCTGGTGCGTCTTCTCGGGCGACCAGGCGCTGGCGTACGTGCAGCAGGCCGCCGTAATCCGGCGTCGCAGCGAGGCTCGGCACACGGCGGCCCGGCATACCACCGACGCGCTGCCCAGCAGAGACCAGCAGGCCGCTAGCCAGGCCATGCTCGGCCCTGCTCACGCTCCCTGCGGCGTCGACCTCCACCGTGTAACCGACGGGGACCTCCACTGCGTCGACCTCGCCGGCGGCCCTGTGGCGGCGCCCTCCCTACAGTACCCCCAGCAGCCCTCTTCCTATGGCAGATCTGGGCGAGGGCTGTCCACGACGAACCCATGGAGGGGGCGGCCAGTCCGGAGCTCCCCGTCGTGGCGTTGACGGCCACCTCCAAGCATTGATGGCGGTGCTGTCCCTATGGTGCCCGGACGGCCTTCTGCCATGGCGGATGTACAACCAGGGCAGGCCTCGTCCACGACGAGGCATGGATTTGGTGTGTCGGTGTTCGGTCCGTGAGGGTCCTAAACCAACGAGTGAATTTGTGCTGCGTGCAGGATTTTTTATCGGCCGAAAGTCGCCGATATTTTCGAAATTTCTTTTCTATCCCCGGGGTTCGATAAAATTTGATATCAGCCAAAATTTTTCCTTCTTTCCTATTTCTACACAGACAATCCAAAATCAGCCACGCGACGGTCCGACACTTATAATGATTTATTCTTGTTTTGATTTGTGAACAAGTGATGTTTAATATCTTAGAAATAGTTTCAAGTTAAATTCTACAAATTTTTTGAAAAAAAAAATTAAATTTTTTTGAATTTGGTCTGATATTTCTGATATATCTTATTTATCCTCTTTATCCATGACGTCCGATAAATTTTAATTTCTGATAATGAAAACCTTGGCTGCGTGTCCCTAATCTGGATGGTGATGCAAAGAGAATACACGGGAGTTTATCCTGGTTCGGGCGAAAGAAGGCCCTACATCCAGCGGGGGGAGAGGTATTGTATTTCCTTACACCTAAGTGCTTGCGTAGGGGTTACAAGCTGTGAGAAAGGGAGCCGATCCCAGGTCTCAGAGAGAGAGGGAGAGTACAAAGGAGATTGCTTGAGATGTTGATCTTCTACGGTGGGGTGATGACTTGTTTCGCCTTATCCGTCCCCCTTCGCAGAGTCCCCTGCCTGCCCTTTTATAGGGTCCAGAGGAGGCAGAGACGCCGGGGGATACCTTAGAGATGAAGTTTTGTCGAGTGCTGTGGAAACCGATGTAGCGACGTGCCCCGAGAATGGCCGGCCATCCCCGGACACCATGGTGACGTAGAGGATGAGGCGGTGAAAAGACCCCGGATCCTATGGCATGCAGGCCTTGCTTCTTTGTTGACCGGCGGTTGGTTGAGGCCGGGTCGAGGTGGGTCGACGGGGAATGGATAAGGCCGAACCCCGGGAATTTCGGGGTACGACACTCGTCGTATTCTGCCTCGAGGGGGATCGGTGACGGAACAGTGCCCGGCATGGCGTGTACAGTGACAGGTTTTCATCGCCCATTCCGGGATGGTCAGTAAAAAGTGGGATTTGACACTGGTACTGCTTCCATGCCGGTATCGCTGTAGCCATGGGGGTAGGAAGTGGTTGGCAGTTGCATTAAATACTTTAACTTTTGTCTCAGAGTTGGTGAGTGAGGCGGGTCGACCGGCTCGACCCAGGGTCGTACGAGTCGGAGATTTCCCGGTGGTCGAGGCGTCCCGTCGAGCAAGCCTCGTGCAAGTCGGAACGTGGTAGAGGCGTTCCGTGCGTGGTTTTGGCTCGTCCCGCCTTCGTGGGCGGAGCCCTTGGCGTGGTTTTCTCAGGGGTTTGTCTTTCTTAATTGTTGATTGTGGGTACCCCTTGTTTAGATACCCGACAGTAGCCCCCGAGCCTTTGGGTGAGTGTGGTCACTCTTGCAGAGGCTCAGTGAGTCATGAACTGGAGTCGTAGCGTTGTAGCCTTCCCGGTGGGTGCATGCGAGCGCACCCGCCGGGTGTAGCTCCCAAGGCCAAAGTGGAGTGTTTTGACTCCTCCGAGGTCTTTAGTGCGTTATATCGAGGAGTGTTCCCGCGTTCGAGTTCTCGTGGCGTGTTTGATCCTCTTTGAGGTTTAGCCTTTTGCGGTCGAGTCCCCGAGCCTCGTGCGCACGAGGTCGATCAGGGTCTTGCTCGTCTTCATCGTACGACCCTCACGCTCCTTTTAGGAAAGGAGGAGGGGTGGGAAACATCGTACTACCCTCGTCGGGCGAGTTCCGACGATCTCCGATGAGCTGTTAGCGGGGAATTCGAGTGGGAGCCCATGCTCCATTCAGTAGGAGTCGGCTAGCGGCCACGGAGGCGCTCTCCAAAAATGCCAAAGAGTAGTCGTGTGGATCTCGGTTCCATGCGATAGGATCCGAGGGCTCGATGCCTCCCTCCGAGGGGATTCCACCGTCGACCTCTCTTCTAGCCTCAAATACGTCTGGGGGCGCCTCAAGAGAGTGGCTCGAGCCCTAGCCTTGTATGGACGCGTCCCCAGTTGTCCCTGACTCCGTTACTCGTGGGCAGCTGTTGAACACCGGTCGAGGGCCAGCTTTCGATCCCTCGATGTTTATATTGGGCTCAGAGCCCGTTATCCATTAGTCTGGAAATATCCATCTGCGGATCCCCTTCCGGCCCGTTGGGGCACGTCTTTTTAGGAGGAGAAGCGAGAACAGCGCGGTAGTGGGCGGCGTGGTGCGACGGTTATGGAGTGAACGGCGGACACGTGCCCTTACCCGCGGGTTTCGAGGGAGCGGTTAGGTAAGGACATTGAATGCGGGAACTGCTCCTACCTTTTTGCCGGTTCCGCCCGTTGGTCTTCCATCAGGGTATAAGTACAGGGTCTGGGGTTCTGTATGCCCCCACAGGCCTTTTGCGTTTGCCTCTTTTCTCCTTGTGCGCCCTTCAGCCGTTCTTCGCTGCTGCCGTCACCTCTTCCCCTGTCATCGCCGCGCGCTATTCTCGACAACTATGGCGGGAAAGAGCCAGATCCTTCCCGCGGACGCGTGGGCCCGTTCCTCGGTGACGGAGAGGAAACTAGAGGAGTTGGTTCGCGATGGTCTTCTGCGACCGAGGGCGAGCCAGAGCCAGCCGGAGTGGAGGGTGCCGCCGTTCGACCACCGGGAGCCGGCGCCCCGGAGGGATACGTGGTGAGCTTCGTCGCTTTCCATGAGAGGGGGCTTGGGATGCCGCCGAGCCGGTTCATGCGGGCGCTTCTCTACTACTACAAGGTGGAGCTTCATCACCTCGCCCCCAACTCCATCTCGCAGGCTGCCATTTTTGTGGCGGTCTGCGAGGGGTATTTAGGGATGGAGCCGCACTGGTACCTGTGGCTTCATCTTTTCAAGGCAGAGCATTTCGCCAAGAAGGCGGGTGAGCGAGGAGTGCGGCGCACGGTGTATGCTGGGAGCTGCACCCTTCAAGTCTGGGTGGGTCGAGGCGAGTAGTACATCCCGGCGCAGCTCATCTCGTCAAACAGCGGGTGGCACGACGGGTGGTTCTACCTGCGCAACGACGATGACCGGCTGCCGAAGTTTTCCAGCCAGGTCCTGATGTCACGAGAGGACAATTGGACGTATGGCGTCGTCGAGGAAGAAAAGCCGAAGCTGCAGCCGCTCCTCGACGCGTTAAGGAGGCTTCGACAGCGCGGGTTGACCGCGGGGATGGTGGCTGCCGCGTTCCACCGTCGGAGAGTGCTGCCGCTGATGCAGCGCCGACTCTGAATCGACGAGATGACGATGGAGGTCTCGTTGGAGGGGAGTCGGGTGTCACACAAGACCCTCCCCCTCGACGAGGTTGCCCGGCGTGCGCGGTGGATGGTGAGGAGCTTCAAGCAGGAGGACATCGACAGGGTCCCGATGCGACCCACCCAGGGCTTCGAGCCTCTGGTAAGCGTCGTTCCGATAGCCTCAGGTCCTTTTGCTTCCTAGTTCTCTCGAATAAGCTTGTCGAGGCTTCCGTGCAGGATCTATCGACGGTCAAGGAGTCACGGCCGCCGATTCCGGAGGATCGGGCTGCTCGAGAGGCGAGACGCCTCTCAGTGGCTCAGAAGAAGGGAGAGAAGGACGCCACGAAGAAGCGTCAGGTCAGGAAGGCCCTCGAGCGTGAGGCATTGAATAAGCGCCGCTGCCAGCAGAGTCTTGAGGGTCTCCCTATCGAAGAATCCCCCTCTGAGACGGTCTCGGGGGAGGATGAGGATAGCGGTGACGACGACGCCGGGTCGCGGTACGATACCGTGACTTTTCTGGCGCACCTCCCTGATGTGCGGCCCCTGCTGGAGCCTATTGGCGGGGGGTCGACCTCTCAGGCGTCGAGGGAAGTCTCGGTGCCCGTCGAGGGGGAGGGAGTGTCAGCAGAAGGAAGAGCCCGAGAGGGGCCTTCGAAGAGGGGATTTGCCTCGCCTGGGGTCCCTCAGGGGAGGTCGGCGGTGCCGCGCCCGCGAGTTCGATCGCCTCAGACTTTGTCGACGGGCGGAACGGCAACGTCGGCTTCTGAGGCCAGGGTGCCATCGTCGGGCGTGAGGACTCGAGGCTAGATAGCCTCATCGGCATAGAGGACCTCAGGCGCCCCGTCAGCCCAGGCTCCGAGGAGCACCAGGCCAATCGGAGGCTCGACGGAGGGGCCCTCACAGAAGCCGTCGGGTGGCTCGGGGAAGCCGGAGTCTAGGCCCCTGATTCCCCTGTCTGCGTAAGTGCCTCACCTTGCCTTTTTGACAAAGTCATCTCGCTCTTTATTCTGACGCGTTTGTTCACTACTCAGCCACAAGCGCAAGGTGGAGCTCGCGGCTCCAACCCCCGTCAAGGCGCTCAAGTCTGGTGCCGCCCTGATGATGCGGACGCCTGCCGATGATGCCGCCTAGGTCACGAGGTACCAGGCTACCACGGAGCAGCTCAAGATGAAGGAGGCCGCCGCTAAGGCGGGAGCAAGCGCTCAGGAGATCGCCGGAGTCGGTGACGCCATGCGGGAGCCAGAGCCGGTCGAGGCAGCCCCGGGTGGTGCCAGGCTCGACGTGCCTGGTGTTGGTGGGCCAGAGCCTAGGTCGACCGCGAGGACCCAGGCGACCATCGAGGCTGTTGAGGCCGAAGCATCCGTCCGCGACGCGGGGCGGGTGGATGTTGAAGAGTCAAGAGAGGTGGTGGAGGCCCCGCTGGATGCGGAGAAAGAGGCGGAGCAGCCGGAGCCGCAACCGACGCGGGAGGAGCCGCGGCTGCAGCCACAACAGGACCAGCTAGAGGAGCAAGCGGCCGAGGCAGAATGGGGGGTGGTCGTGCCACCGCCCAACGTGCAGGCGGTGGCACCAACAGACGAGAGGCCAGCCCCGCCCCAAGGGTCGACTCCGGCTGTAATCGATCTCACCATCGATGACCCTCCTTCCGACAAGGGGAAGCAGAAGGCGGACGTCGAGATGGTCAATGCCCCGGATCGGCCCGGTACTTCCGTAATGTTGGGGGACAACGTGGCCGAGGCGTCTGCCAGGTGGCCCAATTTCGCTTGGCTGGTGCTTGCACGGGTGGAGGAGGAGCTCCCATGCTGGGGTCGGTCGAGCCTCGAGTTCAGGGATGCGTCTAACCCCAACGCCGAGCCCTTCTTCGCCCTTGACGACAAGGATGAAGTGCAGCACTAGGAGTACGTCGAGGGACTTCGTAAGCACTCCGTGCAGTCCCTGCAGATGGTTGCGGACACCTTGGTGCGGGGTATGTCGGAGGCCTTTGAGGTGAGCCGCGTCTATTTGTCTTTTCTGGCGTATATCCCCCTTTTCTCCTTGGTTCTGATCTTAGGCTTAACTGTGGTCAGGAACTCAAGGAGCGATCTCGCCGCAAGTCACTCTACATTCGTCATGAGAGCGGCGTATGGGCGGCGCTTACTCGTCAACGGGCTCTAGTCGAGGGAGCCAATAAGCAGCTATCCAAGAAGAGCGCCGAAGTGGACGAGCTTCGCGTCGTCCATGCAGCGGTCAGGGAGGAGGTGGCGCAGGCTCGGGAGGCCGAGGCCAAGGCGTGTGAAGATGCGGCCAAGGCCCGGGAGGAGGCGGCCAAGGCCCGTGAGGACCTCACGCCGCTATTAGCACGCGTGAAGGAGCTCGAGGAGGACGTCGCTTTAGTCAGCAGACAACGTGACGCCCTTAACGTCCAGATCGGGATGGCATCCGCTCGCGTTGGGACCCTAGAGAATGAGGTCGCGACGTTGAAAGGGACGGTCCGAGAGAGGGACGAGGCTCTCTCGGGCACCGGTCAGGAGATCGAGACGTTGAGGGCGATGGTCCGCGACAAGGACGAGGCTCTTCAGGCGGTGGAGAAAGCGCGCGAGGAGTTGCGTGATGAGGTCGTGGGTTGGCAGACCCACGCTGAGGGTAAACCTTTTGTCGCGTTTTGACCTTGGCCTCGAGGTCCCAAGTCTTTGCTAACTTGGTGTTTGCATTTTAGAGCTAGAAAAGCAGCAACACGCGGCCCAGGCGACGGCTACCTCATTCCAGAACCTCTTCGAGGCTGAGGCCGGCGGACTCAACTGCTCCAGGGTGCGATTACCTCGATGTGCGATGGCCTGGGGGTCGAGCCCAATGTCGATACCGAGGAGGATGTGCCAGGGAATTCATTTGTTCGCCGAATGACGGCGCTGGGTTGCCTCGTCCGCGAGAAGATTCGAGGCGGGCTGCATCATGGCGTGAAGAGGGCCATGGCGATCATCTGGTCTGGGTTCGAGTATGACATGGGCCTTATCGCTGATGGCTTCATCACGGATCCAGACCGGACTGACGAGGAGAATGAGGCAGCCTGCCTGGAATTGATCGAGGCTGCGGAAGAGCCCAGGAGTCATCTCACGAAGCTGTTCGAGGTCGAGGTGGTCCCGCCTGCCGACGACGAGGGCCTGTAAGCCAAGCCTGGGCATGAAGGCCCATGTAATAAGTTAGTTAGTATTCGTGACTTGCGCTGTGATGGCCTCAGGGGCCCTGAAACATTTTCGTTTGAGTCTTTCGTTCCCTTTCTTGCTTGAATCGTACTCTCGCATGTTTCTCTTAGTGCGTGGTTGCACCCCTTGGCATGAGGGAGCGAGTGGAGGTATCGTAGCCCGGAGGCGTAGGCGGTCTCGCGGCTCGGCAGCCCTTGGGCTTAGGGTGCACTTGTGGCCTCGTTGATTATGTAAGAACTCGATTTGAAGCGTATGGGAATGTTAGACGTGAGCTTTTTCAAAATCGTGAACTTTTATTAGGTCTACTTAGCGTGTGGTTGCACCCCTTGGCGTGGGGGAGTGAGTGGAGGTACCATAGCTCGGAGGCGTAGGCGATCTCGCAGCTTGGCAGCCCTCAAACCTTAGGGTGCACTTGCGGCCTCGTCGACTTATGTAAAAGTTCTCTTGTTTTAAAAAAAATGCGAGTTTTTTGGGGACACAGGGGGTTCCCCCTTGCAGCCCCCGAGGGAGGTTTGACTTTGAGAAAACAGGGTCGATCCTTCCTGGTTTTTATGAAAGAATGCTTTGAGCACCGATGTATTCTTTATTCTATCATGGGATTGTGAAACAATTTACAGAGCCTCGAGGCTTTAGAGGAAAAAGCGATGTAGCTGTTTGATGTTCCATGTGTTGGTAAAGATTTTGCCTTTTTTGTTCGATAGCTTGTAGGTGCCAGGCTTCAATACTTCTGCGACGATGTACGGCCCTTCCTATGGCGGAGTAAGCTTGTGTCGTCCCTTGTTGTTCTGGCTTCGCCAGAGCACTAGGTCACCGACGTTGAGGTCCCGTCCGTGGACGTGTTTGTCGTGGTAGCGTCGGAGACTTTGCTGATACCTTGCAGAGTGTAACAGAGCCACATTGCGAGATTCCTCGAGCTGGTCGAGGGCGTTCTCTCTTGTGGCGTCATTGTTTTGCTCGTTGTAGGCTTTCAGCCTCGGGGATCCATATTCTACATCAGTTGGGAGCATAGCCTCGGATCCGTAGAATAAGAAGAACGGAGTGAACCCCGTGGCTCGACTCGACGTCGTTCTTAGGCTCCACAGGACTGAGGGGAGCTCGGCGGCCCATTTTTTGCCGTGTTTGTTTAGTTTGTCAAAAATTCTCGGCTTTAGGCCTTGTAGAACCTTGCCATTGGCACGCTCTACTTGGCCATTTGTTTTTGGATGAGCTACGGCTGACCAGAGCACACAGATGTGATGGTTGTCACAGAAATCTAGAAACTTTTTGCCGGTAAATTGGGTGCCGTTGTCCGTGATGATGAAGTTAGGAACCTTAAAGCGGTGGACGATGTCGGTGAAGAATAGCACAGCTTGCTCAGACCTGATGCTAGTGATAAGACGGGCCTTGATCCATTTGGAAAACTTATCGATGGCGATGAGTAGGTGGGAGAAGCCACCAGTTGTCCTCTTCAAGGGTCCGACCAAGTCGAGCCCCTAAACGGAGAACGGCCATGTGATGGGAATCGTTTGCAAGGCGTGAGCTCGGAGATGGGTTTGCCTTACATAGTACTAGCATCCTTTGCAGGAGCGTACTAGCTTAATAGCGTCGGAGACCACGGTTAGCCAGTAGAAACCTTGTTGGAATGCGTTTCCAACGAGGGTTCGAGGTGCCGCGTGATGACCGCAAGCCCTCGAGTGTAGATCCTTGAGCAGGTTCTTGCCTTCCTCATTTGTGATACAGCGTTGTAGGATGCCCGTAGGGCTGTGTCAATAAAGCTCTTTGTTGTCGCCAAATATCACAAAGGTTTGGCCCGGCGAGCGATCCGTCGAGCCTCGGTCTTATCCAAGGGGAGATCCCCTCGAGTGAGACGGTCGAGGTACGAAACACGCCAGTCGGGCTCGAGGTCGGCTGGTAGGGTCGAGCCTTCCGCCTGCATGACTTCAGCCTCGGTCGAGGGAGCTTCCGCCTCAGGTGGGGGATCGAGTGATGGATCGTCGGTCCCCCCGCCTGCCGTGGTGTTGACGGACGGTTGATGGAGATCCCTCGTGAAAACGTCACGTGGAACCATGGCTCGACTAGACGCGATTTTCATGAGTTCATCGGCAGCTTCATTATATCTGCGTGCAACGTGGTTGAGCTCAAGGCCATGGAACTTGTCCTCAAGGTGCCGTACCTCCTCGCAGTAGGCTTCCATCTTGGGATCACGGCAGCTTGAGCTCTTCATGACCTGGTCGATCACGAGCCGGGAGTCACCACGAACGTCAAGGTGTCGGACCCCGATTTTGACAGCAATGCGCAGGCCCACGATGAGTGCCTCGTACTCGGCGACGTTGGAGGCAGCAAAATGAAGCCGGATTACATAGCGCATGTGGACTCCGAAGGGCGAGATGAAGAGTAAGCCCGCGCCTGCTCCTGTTTTCATCAGCGACCCGTCGAAGTACATGGTCCAAAGCTCGGCTTGGAGCTGAACTGGAGGAAGTTGAGTGTCGGTCCACTCCGCTAGAAAATCTGCCAGCACCTGGGATTTGATGGCTTTGCGTGGCGCATAAGAGAGGGTCTCACTCATGAGCTCGACCGTCCACTTTGCTATCCTACCCCAGGCTTCCTGGTTTCGGGCTATCTCTCCCAGGGGGAAAGAAGACACCACGGTCATCGGGTGGCCCTCGAAGTAGTGACGAAGTTTGCGCCGCGTCAAGACGATGGCGTATAGCAGCTTCTAGATTTGCGTGTAGCGAACCTTGGTCTCCGAGAGTACCTCGCTGATGAAGTAGACTGACCTCTGAACGAGCAAGGTATGTCCTTCCTCTGCCCTCTCGACAACTAAGACCGCGCTGACCACTTGTGTCGTTATGGCGACGTAAAGCAGGAGGGGTTCCCCTGTGGCCGGAGGGACGAGGATCGAAGAGTTGGACAACGTAGCTTTGAGCTTCGTAAGGGCTTCTTCTGCCTCGAGGGTCCATGAAAAGTGTTCTGATTTCTTTAGGAGACGATACAGTGGGAGCGCCTTTTCCCCGAGGCGTGAAATGAATCGACTAAGGGCCGTGAGGCAGCCCGTGACCCTCTGTACGCCCTTTAGATCATGGATAGGGCCCATTTTGGTTATTGCAGCAATTTTTTCTGGGTTGGCTTCGATGCCACATTCGGAAACGATGAACCCTAGGAGCATGCCTCGAGGGATGCCGAAGACGCACTTCTCGGGGTTGAGCTTAATGTTTTTTGCCTTAAGGCACTTGAACACAACATCGAGATCGCTAACCAAATTGCTGACCCTCTTGGTTTTGACAACGATGTCGTCAACGTAAGCCTCGACGGTGGGTCCGATGTGCTCCCCGAAAACATGTTGCATGCATCGTTGGTACATAGCACCCGCGTTCCGTAGACCGAAGGGCATAGTAACATAGCAATACATGCCGAAGGGGGTGATGAATGAAGTCGCGAGCTGGTCGGACTCCTTCATTTTGATCTGGTGGTAGCCGGAATACGCATCTAGGAATGACAGAGTTTCACATCCCGCGGTAGAATCAACGATTTGATCAATGTGTGGTAAAGGAAAAGGAACTTTCGGACATGCTTTATTCAAACTAGTATAGTCTACACACATTCTCCATTTTTCATTCTTTTTCTTAACTAATACAGGATTAGCCAACCACTCGGGATGATGAACCTCCTTGATGAATCCGGCCTTCAACAGCTTGTGGACCTCCTCGCCAATGACCTTGCGCTTCTCCTCGTCGAAGCGGCGCAAGCATTGTTTTACCGGTCTGGAGCCGGCTCGGATCTCCAAGGCGTGCTCGGCGACTTCCCTGGGTATGCCTGGCATATCCGAGGGACTCCACGCAAAGATGTTGATGTCTGCGCGGAGAAAGTCGACGAGCACTGCTTCCTATTTAGGATCAAGGGTGGCGCTGACGCTCAACGCCTTTCCGTTCAGGTCGGTGGGATCGAGGGGTACGAGCTTGACGTCTTCCGCGGCTCAAAGTTTTCAGCATGGCGCTTGGGGTCAGGGATCTCTTTGGCCAAACCGTCGAGGTTTGCTGCCAAGGTCGCCGACTCCAGGACGGCTTCCCCGTGCTCGATGCATTCCACGTCGCACTCGTAGGCGTGCTCATAGGAGGGCCCGACGGTGATGACACCGTTGGGGCCCGGCATTTTGAGCTTGAGGTAGGTGTAGTTGGGAACTGCCATGAACCGGGCGTAGCAGGGGCGCCCAAGAATGGCGTGGTATGTCCCATGGAATCCAACCACCTCGAAAGTGAGAGTTTCCTTCCTGAAGTTGGCGGGAGTACCGAAACAAACAGGCAGGTCGACCCGCCCGACGGGCTCTGCTCGTTTTCCTGGCACGACTCCATGGAAGTCCCCGACACTGGGTCAGAGGTGCGTCCTCGTGATTCCCAGAAGGTCGAGGGTCTGGGCATAAATGATGTTGAGACTGCTGCCTCCGTCCATGAGCACCTTGGTGAGGTGTGTGTTGGCGATGATGGGATCGACGACGAGTGGGTAGACTCCAGGATTGAGGACGTAGTCTGGGTCGTCATCACGGTCGAAAGTGATGGCCACCTCAGACCAATCAAGGAAGAGGGGGGGTCATGAGTTGCACGGAGAAGACCTCTTGACGTTCCCGCTTGCACTGTCGTGTTGAGAGGCACGTCGAGGGTCCTTCGTATATCATAAAACAGTCATGAATCTCAGGAAACCCCTCATCTTTGTCGTCTCCCTTAGGATCCTCCTTCTTGTCATCTTTCTTGATGCCTAGGCTTTCAAAGTATCTTCGGAGCATGTGGCAGTCCTCGAGGTGTGGTTCGTGGGCCCTTTGTGGTAGGCACACGGTTCCTTGAGCATTTTGTCGAAAATGCCCCCGCCGGGGGGTCCTTGAGGTTTCTTACGATCAGCAGCGGCGACAAGGTCATCGGCCGAGGCCTCTTGTTTGCCCTGCTGATTCTTCTTCTTCTTGTTGTTGTTCCTCTTCGAGCCCCGGCTGGAGCTCACGGGATCCTCTTCCTTGCGCTTCCCTTTGTCCTGATCGCTGCCAAAGATGGCACCAACCGCCTCCTCGCCGGCGGCGAAGTTGGTGATGATGTCTATCAAGCCGTTGGCAGTGATGGGAGTGTTGCGGCCCAACTCTCGGACCAACTCTTTGTAGGTGGTACCAGAGAGGAAGGCCATGATGACGTCAGAGTCGGTGATGTTGGGAAGCTCGGTGCGCTGTTTGGAGAAACGTCGGATGTAGTCCCAGAGGGATTCGCCTGGCTTTTGTTTACAGCTTCGGAGGTCCCATGAGTTACCAGGGCACATGTAGGTCCCCTTGAAGTTCCCCTCGAACACTCTCACCAGGTCGCTCCAGTCGTGGATCTGTCAAGGTGGGAGGTCCTCGAGCCAGGCTCGAGCGGTGTCCGATAGAAACAGGGGAAGTTGTCGAATGATGACCCGATCATCGGTAGCCCCACCCAGCTGGCAAGCCAAACGGAAGTCGGCGAGCCAAAGTTTGGGTTTGGTTTTGCCATTATACTTGGTAAGGGTCGTGGGGGGCGGAACCGAGCCGGAAGTAGTGTTTCGCGAATGGCCTTGCTAAAGACCCGAGGGCCTGGTGGCTCGGGTAAGGGCTCCGATCCTCTGAGCTGTCGTAGCGCCCGCCCCTGTGCTCGTGGTAGCCTCGAGCTGCACCGTCACCACTCTTACGCCTTCGGCGTTCGTTGATGTTGTCATGGGCATCTCGAGGTTTGCGGGTGTCGACGATGCGCTCACGGATAGAGGCCGCCTTGTTCTGCTGGGGGCGGGCTTAGGATAAATCAAGGCCTCTCTCTCCTGTCGGGAGGGCTCCGCAGGTTGCTCCAAGGCAAACCCGCGTCGCCTCGATGCGGAACTCTCAGCCTGCTGCATGGCAGCGGCCTCGAGGAGTCCTCGGATTTCATTGTGGGCCCGACGAGCCTTGGGGTTCAATGGCTCGGGCATGTTATGAAGGAGCATGGTGGCCGCAACAACATTCTGGCTGGCTCGGCCGAAGACCGGGGGTTCACCCGCCTGATCCTCGACGATGCGATGATTGACGTCGCGAGCTCTTTCTCGAGCTCCTCCGCCGTGTGCGCATGCCGCGCGCTCGTGCTCGAGGGTTTGTTGAAGTAGGTGCAGATTTTCTCGTTCCTCGTCGAGCATGTCCTGTAATTCACGGATTTGCTCGAGTTGTATTCCTTGGTCCGCAAGGAATTGAGCTTCATCCCGTGCAGCAGGGGGCTTGACCTGAGGTGGCGTGGCGTTCCTTCCTCCAACGGCTGCCTCATCCTCCAAATTCGACGCGATAGCCCCATCGATATTGAAGCATTCGTGAGTCGAGTCGTAGGTGTCATCGGCAGAGTCGGAGTCCGGAGTGTCGAAATAGTAGTATAACGGGTGCATGTGAGGTCGTGCGTCTCTGAGGTTGTAACGATGAAAGGTAGTCGCACAGAGCTCCGTGTCCAGGGTCTCCGTGGAGTCCAGGTACTCGGAAGCTGGTGTGGACGCGACGAGGTCGAGGGTGGATCGTAGATGGTGTCCGGGGAGTTCCTCGTAAGCGCTCATACTGGTGCTTACAGAAGAAGCATACGCCCAGGCAACCGGGTCCAGCCCATACGGGAATGCCGGTGAGGGCATGGTTCCCGGTATCGGAGCAACCGAACCGGCTGGTGGTGGCGCCGCGCCGGGCGGTGGAGCGATGGGACACCCCGTTGGCATCTTACCCTCAGCCAAGCTCATCCTACACAGATCCTCAGTGAGGAAATCCGTGTCGGCGTCCGGCTGAGGGGCGCTGAATCGGGGAATACCGTCATCCTCCGCGAGGCGATGATGGCGGTTGCGCTGAGCACGCCGTCGCCTGGCGGCACGTGCCTGACGAGAGCGATGGTACCGGCGCAGCGCTCCCCCAAGCTGGGAGAGCTCATGGTCACCGTCGGTTGGGTGCCTGGGTGGGAGGAGGACCATGTCGTAGCCGTGGCCAAGAGACATGAACTTCAAGCTCCCGAACCAGATCACCATGGCCAACGGAAGTGGACGTTCGGGGTCAGCCATCCAGAAGAATGGCGGGAAAACGATGTTGGCACGTAGCGTGCCCCTACCTGGCGCGCCAACTGTCGGTGTTCGGTCCCGTGAGGGTCCTAAGCCAACGAGTAAATTTGTGCTGCGTGTCCCTAATCTGGATGGTGATGCAAAGAGAATACATGGGGGTTTATCCTGGTTCGGGCGAAAGAAGGCCCTACATCCAGCGGGGGGGAGAGGTATTGTATTTCCTTGCACCTAAGTGCTTGCGTAGGGGTTACAAGCTATGAGAGAGGGAGCCGATCCCAGGTCTCAGAGAGAGAGAGGGAGAGTACAAAGGAGATTGCTTGAGATGTTGATCTTCTACGGTGGGGTGATGACTTGTTTCGCCTTATCCGTCCCCCTTCACAGAGTCCCCTGCCTGCCCTTTTATAGGGTCCAGAGGAGGCAGAGATGCCGGGGGATGTCTTAGAGATGAAGTTTTGTCGAGTGCTGTGGAAGCCGCTGTAGCGACGTGCCCCGAGAATGGTCGGCCATCCCCGGACACCATGGTGACGTAGAGGATGAGACGCTGAAAAGACCCCGGATCCTGTGGCATGCAGACCTTGCTTCTTTGTTGACCGGCGGTTGGTCGAGGCCGGGTCGAGGTGGGTCGACGGGGAATGGATAAGGTCGAACCCCGGGAATTTCGGGGTACGACACTCGTCGTATTCTGCCTCGTGGGGGATCGGTGACGGAACAGTGCCCGGCATGGCGTGTACAGTGACAGGTTTTCACCGCCCATTCCGGGATGGTCAGTAAAAAGTGGGATTTGACACTGGTACTGCTTTCATGCCGGTACCGCTGTAGTCATGGGGGTAGGAAGTGGTTGGCAGTTGCATTAAATGTTTTGACTTTTGTCTCATAGTTGGTGTGTGAGGCGGGTCGACCGGCTCGACCCAGGGTCGTACGAGTCGGAGATTTCCCGGTGGTCGAGGTGTCCCGTCGAGCAAGCCTCGTGCGAGTCAGAACGTGGTCGAGGCGTTCCGTGCGTGGTTTTGGCTCGTCCCGCCTTCGTGGGCGGAGCCCTTGGCGTGGTTTTCTCAGGGGTTTGTCTTTCTTAATCGTTGATTGTGGGTACCCCTTGTTTAGGTACCCGACATGGTGATTCTCGTAACCAACTGTACAAGTTCTGGTAAATTACTGAAGGCATTCGCTAATTCCTGCACATTGGATTCTAATAATTGGGCATCAGTTTAAAGTAACTTGATCACTCCATTGTGGTAAACATTATCTTAACCAATTCCTGGATTGGCTCACCATCCGCCCATCCCTACCTGTCCCTACTCTCTACTAAACCAGATCACAGGCAAGATGGCAAGCATGTCCACTACGGCAGCAGAATGGTCAGCTTCCAACCAGTCTATCGACCTCACTGCATGGACAAAAAAGCTCCATTGCGGTAACTTGAGGACGCCATTGTAGTAAATTGAATAAGCTACTGTCGTAACTCGTGGTAAATAACAATGTGGTATTGCTTCATAGATTTTAGAAAATTAAATATGCCGTTGTGGTAACTCGCTTGTATTATATTAAATGATATTGTCGTATTCCTTCAGAGGTACTATACAATTACGGTGACTCTCTTGTGTTAAATGGCACTGTGGCTTGTTGGATTCTCGTAAACATTTTATGACAAATTTATCCTGTGATTACATATTGCAAATGGTTCCTTGGATTACCGCATTCAGCCATTTAAAGTTTTATTTATCGGAATTGCTTGACACGACGCCAAATTCTAGTAACGTACCCATTCTGATTACGTATATCCAGCCATTTAAAATATCGTAACTATTTTATAGTAAATTCTAGTAACTACCCATCCTGATTATCATATCCAGCCATTTAAAATATCGTAATTATCAATGGTAAATTATAGTAACTACCCATCCTGATTAAGGTATATAGCCACTTAAAATACCATAAATATTTTTTTTGTGAAAAAAATACCATAAATATTTTATGGTAAATTAGTTTTATTGTTATAGTAACAAGTCGATCTATAACAGAATTACAGTAATCATTTACTTGCATCGCATGCACGTGTGTAGACAACGTAATAGCCAGGCAAGCTTTTTTGGTAGGCAATTAAATCCATTATAGTTAATTTACTATAGGGTTATCTTAAAAGCTTAATGCCTAATTGTGGTAAATAGAAGTTCAATATAAGGAAAGCGCTCTCGTAAAAGAAACATCGAATCTATCAACAAAAAATAGTACACGTTCACCCTGTATGAAAAGGAGTAACCGCAATCTGCATGCATATCAGCGTTAATTACGACCTGCATGCATCCAACGGTAATTACACGACCTGCATGCACCTGACGGTAATTATGCATCGGCCTAATGCCGCATGCAACGCCATGCTCGGCCAGGTGCGCCGGTTACGTGAACGCTGGTGTGCCCCATGGCCTCGCTAATGAATAAGTTAATTCACATGTGTTGAAGTGGATTGAAGTAGCTGGATGCATGCATGCATGGCTGGAGTCAACGTTAGAGATGGTAGTAACTGTTGTATTATACATGTCTCTTAGTAGTTAGAAAAAATATGGTGGCATAAAGCTAGTCCAGGTAGTAGAAAAGATGTTGCGCCACAAGCATCTTTGTCATCTTTTCTCTTTTTCTTTGGTCTTTGCGTTCTTTTCCTTTTGCGGGCACTGTGCTTAGCAGTAAGCACGAAAAGGCAACTCATCAAGACTCTCGTGCCACGAAGTGGATGTTGCCCTCACCTGTCCAGCTAGCCAATGGTTACAAATAGAGAGGCCATGACTTGTTGGCAAACATCATGCACGAGTTTTTCTTCACCAATATAAGTAAATTCGAAACTTAGATTAGATTCGACGGTAGTTTACACGATTAAAAATAGCTGACCAACAAGACCCCACAAAAACAAATCATATGCAATTTTTAGGGCCCGTTTGGAACACAGAAAAATTTCCTTTTTCATGGGTTTTTCTATGAAATTAAACTGATTTCTATGAAATTTGTATATAATTCTTGTAAATCCTGCGTTCCAAACATGTCCTCAATTTGATTTGCAACAAACTAAAAATGCATTCGATGTAGGTAGATATCATTTCCCTTGTCAAAATACATGGCCACATATAACAAAGTAGTTTGTTAAACACCGGTTGCTTCCCTACTCCCACCAACCTCGTTCAATACCAGCTGATTGTTAAATGTAGGCCTCCTTTGGTAGAGCTCTCAACGGCTTCAGTTTCTTTGACGTATGTACTGTTCACAGGAGCTCTTTCTCTCCCCTTCTCTCCTCTCACAAAGCCGGTGGAGCCAATTTTTTTTGCTCCTCCTGCTCCCACCGGTTGTGTGAGGGCTCCACCGGCTATGTGAGAGAAGGACAAATGAGAGAGAGAGAGAGAGCTCCTGTGAACCATGCGTGAAGAGTGTGCACTTCAGAGAAGCTATAGAGCCGGTGGGAGCTCTACCAAAGGGTTGGTAATCGTACAGACAAGTTCGTTTTGAGAAAGAGAGGCTAGGTCATTTTCATGTCCCTTTTCAACTTTATTACAATTACAGATAACATATGTTTGCTAGCTTCTTCTAGTTCATCGGTTGGATAAATGAGATATCGGAAAATATCTTCATGCATCTCTTTCGATACCAACGCAACTGCCAATCAATAACGCATACTTTCATAAAAAAAAATCAATAACGCATACAGCGGAGAGAATTCTGAATATATATATATACCGAAGAATGAATTTGCAACTTCTTATCTTATCGCATCTGGGATCGTCTCGTGTTGCATTGCATCCAGTGTAGTAGGTGGGTCCAGTGGATACCCCAGCTTGTCCTTGTCCCTCTCCACCCCAACCGGACGTCCGGACCGCAAAAAAAAAAATATCTCCCACGCGAGCCAAGTGCGAATGAACACCGCAAAAGTCACAAAGCCACGTCCAATCCCATCATAAATAATCCCAATCCTAATACGCCGGCCCTACCTCCTGTGATCCTGTCTACGGCGCGGTGGATAGCAGCGGAGGGCAGGGACAAGATTCCCGTCGATCGGTCTGGGTTAGTTTGAAGGCCTAAAGTTCTGGAGCTGTCATACTGGACGTTATATAGAGGTGTTTTATGGAGTGTTCAGATACTATAAAAAAATAAATTATAGAATTCATCAGTAAACCGTGAGACGAATTTATTAAGCATAATTAATCCGTATTTATTATCAAATCATGGACTAATTAGACTTAAAAGATTCGTCTCGCAAATTACACGCAATCTGTGTAATTAGTTATTTTTTAGTCTATATTTAATACTCTATGCATGTGTCAAACATCTAATGTGATAAGGTGTAAAGTTTTGAGGTAGAAAATAAACAAGGCCATGCGGCTTGCTAGGTTGCTACAGTGCTACGCCTACGCCTACCAGTGCAGCGCAAGTGAAAACCGATAGAACGGAGCGTGCGATGCGTCTGATCACTCCGGCCAGCTCGCTTGACAGCAACCGCGGGCACTCAACCCGACGCGCCTTGCTCTAAAAAGGGGGCTCCAAAAGCGACACGGGGTGACCTAAAGTCCGCGTAGAAATGGGGCCCCAGCCCGTGACAGGAACGTTAGCTTCCGATGCGGCGATGCACCTCCCCTGCTGCGTTTCCACGCCGAGGGAACGAAACAAGCCGCATGCATCGCCATCGGCGACGACAGATGCTAATCGCCGAGCGGAGCCGCGACATGAAGGCAGCTATGACCCGCGGTTGATGCCCACAGGTACCAGCTGCGACTCACCACTCGCCAGCCATAAACCCCAATAGGCATCACGCTCAGGCGTCGAGAGGTATCACATTATTTCACACACGAATCTGGTGCAACAAGTGGACCGGAATCTCTAGCAAATGGAACTGAGCCATTTGACACGGCCTATCTAAGGCCCTGTTTGGTTTGTAAATCATTCGGTTTAACTCTTATCACATCAATGTTGCGGCAAATACATGGAGTACTAAATATAGACTAATTGCATGTATGTCAACACAGATTAGGAGTAATTTACGAGACGAATCTATTAAGCCTAATTAGTCTAAAATTAGAAACTTTTTGTCAAATAAGACGAAAGTACTACCGTGTTTGTTAAACTTTAACACCTCAAACCAAACAGACCCTAATATCTAGATGTCTAGAAGAGTAGGAAACTTCCAATGGATTTCGCTGTAGTACTAGCACAAGAAGACATGATTCCTCTAAAAAAAGGTGTGAGATGCGTTGCGTACCCATCATCCGTTGAAATTATGCCACGATAGGCAGGTTTCACTAACAGTCAATTTCTGAGGATGAACCAACGTGCGTGTACAATATACAGAAATCACCACGGGATATGACTGAGTTCAAACTTCCAGATTGTCCACAATCACATGCATCGTGGGAGGTGTTCCATTTCCATTTTTCAATATATAAAACAATGAGAAGTTACAACAGGAATCTGGTAGAGGTTCAGAATTGTGATAACAACTCTGGTTACTTGAAATAACTGCACTGCAACCTTAACAAGGACTATATAGAAGAGCTTTGCAACTGTGTGCAAGCTACAAAAGGCTGTCAAGCTGAGACTGCAGATCAGGTATCGGCAACATACCAATTGATTGCATTTCTTCAGTGGAGTATTCTGACTTCAGAAGGGATTGCAGCTGTATATGAGCCTCAACTATATTTGTCCTGTGACCAAAGAGAGGTATAAGAAGAAATACTTGAGAAATGGAGCTTCACCTTTTCTCCAGTTTACATTTAGGAAAGGTTCTCTGTGTACTCTAAAGTAGCACAGTTAGATAATCAAGAAACAATAAAGGTTAATTTTCCAGTAGGTTAGTTTCATTCATAGTGGAAACCACCATGTTAATCACTCAATCTATTAGAAGTTATATACTACCATAACACATAGCAGCACACACCATAGCGCACTTTAAACTGCTGCAACCTGCCGCATAGGTTTCCAATAATTTCATGAGGTTTGATAACCTCGTATGCACCAAACTAATCAAGGAACTCACATCAAACTATGGGAATGGTATGTCAGTATACACCACATACACAAACAGTCCAGGGATTCACAAGGCATTATGACTAAGAAGCTGCCTCAACCACACAGGCTGAAAAAGCCCCCAAACCCTAGCTTCACCCTATAGGGCTACGAAGTAACCTGAGCCGACCACGACCTTCTGGGTTGGCGACCACTGCAACTACCCCCTGGTAGGAACGCCCAAACCAACCACAAGCGCCACAGACCAGCACTGCCACTATTTTTTTGGTTGCCAGTGAGTTTTTTTTCCTCGCCGGGATTTGAACCCTGGCCAGTGTCTCCCTCAGGGCTCCTTTAGATACACCCATTCCCCCATGGAGATTCGAGGAGAATGAGGGGCGAATGAACTAATTTCCCCCTCAATCCCCTTCAATCCCATGGGGAATGATTGATCCAAAGGAGCCTGGAATCATTCATCACAATTTCAAGGTAGAAAGTACAATTATTAACAATAATATTATTGAAATGGCAGGTTTCTTATGGAAGTGGAAATCTCGCAGACTATAAGTGACACGATTAATTCATTATGCTGGCAATGTGTAACTGAGTTCACATGCTTCAAACAATCAGTAATTCGATGCCAGATACAGAGAATCAGTGAAATTGGTAGACCAGGGCTAAGATGTATAAAAAACATTTGGTTTGAATTTTAAGATTTACACAAGACTTTTTGTGCTCAATTATGAACATGATGAAAAATATTATGCTGATTTTGGTTCAAAAACCTAATTCTTGAACTACGCTCACAAGTCCTGAATTCCTTGAAAATTCTGGAAGGCAAAAAAAGGTGTATGGATATGTGGGATGATATCCTTACTTGATAGGTTTGAATAAGATCATCCGAGTAGATGGATTTTGCAAATACAACCTCATATTGGTCATTACTTTGGGCAAATCTTGTTGAATGGCAGCGGCAACCTGTTCACGGAAAACAACTTTTCATATAACATTTGGGAAAAGAAAACATTAATATTTGCTTGCAT
Organism: Saccharum hybrid cultivar R570; assembly: GCA_038087645.1. Classification (NCBI taxonomy): domain Eukaryota; kingdom Viridiplantae; phylum Streptophyta; class Magnoliopsida; order Poales; family Poaceae; genus Saccharum; species Saccharum hybrid cultivar. Next base: position 38,795,756 of record JAQSUU010000637.1, on the reverse strand, counting down.
CATATACTGAAGAATTCGAAAAGGCACCTTCTGAACCAGCTCAGCAACTTTATCAGGAGAAGCAAAAGCTTGAGTCTTCAAGGGTTTTGCTAGAACGGAATCTAATTTCTGACCCTGGCTACCAGAGGACAATGCAACTTTGACGGCAGTTACCTGCCAGAGTTATGCCATGATCACATTAGAATGTAAATATATAAAAGGTAAAAGGGATTTACATCTTAGTAGGCATTACGGTTACTCACACCATACTAGTTCTGTAGTTTGCATAGTACACCATCTTACTGTATAGTAAACCCTAAACCCTTCCAGTAGTAGTCAAACAAGAGTAATTACAGAAGAATACAGTGAAGAACCTCAAAGTTTGCTCTTACTAGCAAATAACTAACAATTTTCCAGGTCTTCATGGGTTGATGAGATTGTAAACAAAACAAAGCAAGGGTTCAAATGACAGGTACTATATATAGCAAGTAAGGTACATAAAAAGACACTACGATTATACAATAAGGTCTGCAGAAGGCTAGATATCGCTACCTTAGTAACAAAAGAAAGCATTGGGTCCACTACTAATTTAGTTATGGACATTATAAACTCTTCACAGGTAGCTTTAAGGCTTTTCTCCAACTCCTGAAATAAAACAACAATAGCAAAATAAGCTTAAATCAAAGAAAGATGTGAGCAACTAGAAAATATTAAAGCCGATCAGGTATCCCCTACTTTATTTGAATGTCACAACTTCATTCTATGTAATGCATGCACATATCTGGACTAATATGGAACAGTAAATTTATAGGAGAAGCAAACAAATATGCATCTTCAACTTATAGGACAAACTGCAAAAAGGCTGCAGGTTAAGTTAGTTACTTTTCTGGCATCAATTTGGTTCTCCAAAACACGAGGAGAAAAGGTCCTAGCTAGTGATGTTGACCTTGACCAATCAAATAACGAGACCTGACCCCTGAGAATCCTTCTTAGGTGATCCTGCAAAATATTGATTTGCATTAGTTAGCAATCAGAAACAATATATTCCTGTCGTGGGGCTACAGCTCCTATAGGAGGAGAGCCAAGGAACACCGCGCGAGAAGCGGATAATGGAAGAGCAGGCATGCGGACCAGGCAAGAGCGGGCGCATGCGAACCCTACGGATCGAGGCTATGAACTGCATAGCCGAGATCCAGCTATCCTAGGACCCAACGCCCATGACAATTCCAAATGAAATGCAATGGTTGTATGATAGGTACCAATTTAAACTAAAAACATAAAAAAAAAATAATGGAACCTAAGGAATTTTATTTCAGAGAATCAGAATTAAGAGAAATGAACACATATATACCTAGAATAATTAATGTTCTCATGCAAATGACATGCACGAGGTAAATAATTAATATTTCATATGGAAGGAATAAAGTTTGTAATAAATACCAATAAATGGGAGAAATCCAATTCCTTATGTGTGACAGAGAACTCAATATCAAATGGAGCAATCTGCAAACAGATATGTACCTTACAAGTCACAAGATGAAATTAATGAACAAGATGAAAATTTTCATGAAGCGCAGATAGATGGACACCTGTTCCCGTAGAATGAGGAGGTGCTTAATCAGAAAAAGCTGGCCATCCATATGGGTTGCTTTCTTTGAGATGACCTTGCTTGCACTCTGTTCACAACATCAATAGAGTGTTTCTCAGAATAACAAATAGTAAGATAATACATCATTGCATAAAAACAGGAATAGTGTTTTAACTTGATCGTTGCTCCCATGGAAAACAAGAAAAGAGGAGGGGAGTTAGGCCAAAAATAGTATACCAACCTGAAGAGATGTTGAGCAAACTTCTACAGCTTCCTGGTGGCAATCAGATTAATATGTATTGTCAAGTTAAATGAAAAGGAAATGGCAAGCAAATGGATGGTTTAGTGAGATAAATGATCTTAACTTCGATAGGTCCAGTACCTGGGCTAATCCAGTGAAAACAGAAGGCTCTAAGCAGCGATATAGCTTTGATAGGCATGAAACTGTTTTCTCCAATGGTCTGTACCATGTTACATATATGTCCGAGTTGTCACCAACCTACAGGTTAAAACAAATAGAATCAGTAATAAGAACCATGTGCTTTTATAAAAAAAACATATGTAACTGTCACAAACAAGTGCCATTTTGGGTCAGGTGGAGCATATATATCATATGCGTCATTAATGGTCAAAGTAGTGTGTTATTCACCATGCTGATGTCCAGAAATGATACACTATTTTTTTGACTGGAGAGTATGTTAGAATATGTTGGATTTCATTGATTAGGCTAACCCTAGAAGGGTAGCTATATAGGGTAGCATACATGGGCCTCATGGGCCTAGCCACAAGGGCCACAGACATATACTCCAACACCCTCCCGCAGTCTGAGCTACCGACGCAGCGGAGTCAGACTGTACACCAGGAAAAGAAAATACACACGAGCCCCCCTACAGACTCAACTAGCCACTGGTGATGTTGAGGCTGGAGCGAAAGGCGGTGAAGGTCGACGACGGGAGGCCCTTGGTGAAGATGTCGGCGAACTGGGACGTCGTAGATACATGTAGGACTCGCACCTCGCCGATGGCCACCCGATCTCGGACGAAGTGAAGGTCAATCTCCACATGCTTGGTCCACTGGTGCTGCACGGGGTTGGTGGAGAGGTAGACTGCACTGACGTTGTCGCAGTAGACAAGCGTGCTCCGGAGAAGAGGGTTATGGAGCTCGGCCAGGAGCTGTCGGAGCCAAGAAGCCTCGGCCACGCCATTGGCCACGGCGCGGTACTCCGCCTCGGCGCTGGAGCGGGATGCCACCTGCTGACGCTTGGACGACCAGGACACCAGGTTGCCGCCCAAGAAGACAGCGTAGCCGGAGGTGGAGCGCCGAGTATCCGGACATCCGGCCCAGTCAGCGTCAGTGTAGACAACCATCTCAGTGGATGAGGACCGCCGGTGAAGGAGCAGGCCGTAGCCCACAGTGCCGCGGAGGTAGCGGAGGAGACGCTTGAGGGCAGTGAGGTGGGGCTCCCGCGGATCATGCATATGAAGGCACAGCTGCTGAACCGCATAAGTGGTGTCCGGTCGAGTGAAGGTGAGGTACTGGAGAACACCAGCAAGACTCCGGTACGCGGTGGGATCAGACACCGGGGGCCCCTCAGCCTCAGACAGCTTACCCTGCGTGTCAACTGGAGTGGAGCAGGGTTTGCAGTCTGTCATCCCCGCTCGCTCAAGGATGTCAAGAGTGTACTGCCGCTGGTGAAGGAGTCCAGCAGGATGAGGCGCAACAGTGACCCCAAGGAAGTGATGGAGCACACCCAAATCCTTCATAGCAAATTCCCGCTGAAGAGAGGTGATGATGCGGCGAAGGAGTGACTTACTGGAGGCGGTGAGGACAATGTCATCAACATAGAGCAGTAGATACGCAGTCTCAGCTCCATGGTGGAAGATGAACAGGGACGTATCGGACTTGGCCTCCACAAACCCCAGTGATCGCAGAAAGGCAGCAAAGCGATGGTTCCATGCCCCGGGCGCCTGCTTGAGGCCGTAGAGAGATCTGTTGAGCCTGCAGACCATGTCAAGACTTGAGGAGTCAACAAACCCGGCCGGCTGACTGTAGTAAACTGTCTCAGTGAAAAGACCATGCAGGAAGGCATTCTTGACATCCAGCTGATGCACGGGCCAAGACTGAGTGAGTGCGAGGGAGAGCACCGTGCGGACTGTAGCCGGCTTCACCACTGGACTAAAGGTCTCATCGTAGTCAACATCAGGCTGCTGAGTGAAACCCCGGAGAACCCAACGAGCCTTGTACCTCTCGAGAGTGCCATCCGCCCGGCGCTTATATGTCCAAATCCACTTGCCGGTGACGACGTTGGAGCCTGGGGGACGTGGCACCAGATCCCAGGTCCGGTTGGCGAGGAGAGCCGCATACTCTTCTTCCATCGCGCGGCGCCAGTGAGGGTCCAGCAAGGCCTCGCGGACGGAAGAGGGTACCGGAGAGATCTGCGAGTCATCGGGCATCGCCGCAAGAGCCCGGGGCTGCAGGGTCCCCGCCGCGTGTCGCGTCACCATCGAGTGAACATGACGCGGGTGTCGGTGAAGCAGCGGGGGGTGGTACACCGGCGTCGTGACACAGGCATCCGGAGATCTCGGCGGCGGTGTCGGTGTCGCCGACGGAGAAGAACAGTCGGTGGTAGAGGGCACCCCGACGAAGAAGGAGCCACCGGTGGAGACGTAGGCGGCGGCTCCGGTCGTGCACATCGCTGGTAGACGAGCACCGGCTGGGCGAAGCGCGCAGGTGGTGCCGGAGTCGACGGCCCCGGGCCCCGCGTCAGGCGTAGTAACGGGGGCCGACCCGGGAGGTGCACGGCGCTGGTAGACGAGCGTCGGCTGAGCGAAGCGCGCAAGCGGTGCCAGGGGCGACGGCCCGGGACCCGCGTCAGGCGTAGTGACGGTGGCCGGCCTGTGAGGGGATCCCGCTAGGTCCGGGCAGGGGGTGTCACCGGCGGGCGGCGAGCGAGGGCACGGCCCCGGCGAAGGGCACGGTGGAGCAGTACCTGTGGTAGACAACCGAAAAAGTGGCTCGACCACCGCGTCAGTGGGAAACAAGGAGAAGAGGTCAAGATCCGGGTTGGACGTGGGAGTGGGGGTGGAGGAGAAGGGGAAGACAGACTCATCAAACACCACATGGCGAGAGATGAGGACGCGACGAGAGGTAAGATCATAGCACCGGTAACCCTTGTGATCCGGGGAGTACCCGAGGAAGACAGAGAGTCGAACGAGGTGCCAGCTTGTGGGGAGCGGTAGCTGTGGTGTTAGGGTAACACGCACATCCGAAGACGCGAAGGTGGTCGTACCGAGGAGGGGTACCGAAAAGGGCGTGGTGTGGTTTGGGAGCTGGGCAGGCAGCGGAAGGAAGGCGGTTAAGAAGATAGGTGGAGGTATGCAAGCTCTCAGCCCAGAAGCGCGCAGGGAGTGACGCCTGAAGCAAGAGGGTGCGCATGGTCTCGGTGGTGGTGCGAATCATGCGCTCAGCCTTGCCGTTCTGGGAGATGTACGGGCAAGACATGCGCAACTGGACACCGTGAGAGAGAAAGAAGGCACGGGAGGCGGAGTTATCGAACTCACGACCATTGTCGCACTGGACGGCCTTGATGGTGAGGCCGAACTGTGTGGACACCCACGCGAAGAAGTGGAGAATGGCGGGGAAAGCTTCAGACTTTGCACGAAGAGGAAAAGTCCAGGAGTAATGAGAGAAATCATCAAGCAGCACAAGATAGAACTTGTAGCCGGAAATGCTGATGACAGGAGAAGTCCAGAGGTCGCAATGTATAAGATCAAAGATGTGAGCCGCCTGGGAAGAAGAACTATGAAAAGGAAGACGGACATGACGGCCCAGCTGACACGCATGACACAAATGCTCACCGGGAGTCCGAGGACACCGAATGTCGGAACTGCGACTGAGCTGCATCAGGGCATCACGACCAGGATGGCCGAGGCGCCGGTGCCAAGTGATGGAGGAAGAAGAGGTGGCGAAAGCAGCTGACAAAGGGGTCGGCGAAGAAGACGAAGGAGATGCCGGGAAGCGAAGGGTGTAAAGGGGCCCCGTGCTGTCACACCGAAGCAGAGGACGCCGGAAAGCCAAATCCTTGACAGTGAGACCGGTAGAGTCAAACTCCACGGAACAGGAATTGTCAGCTGTAAACCGACGAATAGAAAGAAGGTTGTGAACCATAGAAGGTGCCACAAGAACATCAGGAAGACGAAAGGAGCCATGAGCGCCGGCGGCACCCACGGACGTGACAGGAAGGCATGACCCATTTGCGACCATGATGGACGAAGGGTGAGAGGAAGATGGAGGGTGAACGGAAGAGAGGATGCTGGGGTCGGAAGTGGTGTGGTAGGTAGCACCCGAATCGGCGACCCACTGTGGGCCGACAGGAGTTGTCGGGCCCATAGTGCTGAAGGAGTGTGCCAAGGCCGCGGGCGAGGCGCTGGAAGGTGTAGCCCACGGGAATGCGGCTGGGTGAAAACCTGGAGAAGCAGTAGCAAGCATGGCGGTGGTCGGCGGGCGAGGCGCACCACCGGGAGCCTGGAAGGGCCACGGACAGAGGTGCCCCAACCACGGGTCGTGGAAGCCAGGACCCCCACCATGTCCGCGTCCGCGATGACCACCACGTCCTCGTCCGCGACGATGGTGTCCGCCACGGCCCCCCCCACCCCCGCTCGGCCCGGGGGGAGGAGAACCCAGAAGAAACGACGGCGGCGTAGTGGACGGACGCGGAGTGTCGGTAGGGAAGAGGGTAGCACTCGCGCCGGCCCCGGGTATGCGTGGCAGGGCTGCCATGACCGCGGCGTCCGGTGGTGGCATGCCCAAACCAGCGATCCGGCGGGCCAGGGTGTCGGCGGCGTCCCGCTCCCGTTGCCACACCAGGGCGGCCGCACGGACGCGCTCCTGTCCGGCGGCGGCCGCGGCCCGGGCGGAATCCAGTGCAGCAGCAAGGGCGGAGACGGCCGAAGGCGGGCCGGGGAGAGTGAAGGTGCTGCTGCCCATGGCCTGTAGGTGGGAGGGCGCACCATCACCATCCTGCAGGGCGAGGTCGGCAGCAGCAGTTGCGGCAGCGGTGGCACCCACTGGGAGGTCGGCGACATCAGCTGGGACGGCCGGGAACGCCGCAGCCGCTGGAGCTCCATCCAAGGTCAGAGCAAGGAGAGGAGCGAGGACAGGGGCGCCGGCAGAGGGAGCGAAAACAGGGGCGCCGGCAGAGGGAGCGGCCGGCGTCGCCCGGCCCTGTCCAGCGCCCGCGCCAGAGGTGGGAGACGCGAGGGCGAGAGCTGGAGGCCCGCCAGGGAGCCTGGAGACGCGGCATCCAGGGGTCAGGGGGGCCGGCGCCAGGGGGCGGCCCGTGCCTGCGGGCGGACGCGGCACGGCGCCATGGGCGGGCGGCGCTGGAGACAGAGGAGCAGCGGCCATCGGTGGCGCAGTGGGGCCCACGGCCACGCCAGGCGGGGCCCAGGTGTGGCCCGCACCCGCGCCCGGTGGTCCTCCGGCGGCCGGCAGCGCCAGGGGGCAGGCCGCACCCGCGCCTGGGCGGGCGGCCCCTGGGAAAGCGGCGGCGGCCTGAGGATGGTGGGGGTGCGGCGCTGGGGTGGAGGCAGGGAACCGGGCCCAGGAGGTGGGGTGGGAGAGGGGAGGGAAGGGGGGCTCAGCCATGGCCGGCCAGGGAGGGCGGCGGTGCCGCCTGGCTGCCTAGCGGCGGCTGGAGGAAGAGGGAGGGAGGGAGAAGGGAAAATCAAGCTCTAGATACCATGTTGGATTTCATTGATTAGGCTAACCCTAGAAGGGTAGCTATATAGGGTAGCATACATGGGCCTCATGGGCCTAGCCACAAGGGCCACAGACATATACTCCAACAGAATAGAAAGAGTAAGATGGAAAGAACCAATTGCAATAAAGTGAGAAACAAACTAACAGTAGCACTTGAAGACGTATCCACAGATCGTTCAAGTTTCCCAGGATAATCCAGATCTTCATCAGAAGGGCGGAAATTTGCAATCTGGAAAAAAGAGAGATAAGAAAAGTTTACATTAATTACAAACTGTAGCTGCACAAAGACCTAAAGATAGAAAACCTATTGTTTGTGAAGGATAATGAAAATAAAAGGTGCTATCTTATAAGATCAGGTCCAACTAATTACTGGAAGGTTGCCACTTAAGTATCCAGATCCCTCCAGGTCTTGTTTGAAGGGGCTCAAGCTTACTCTGTAAGTCATGTATGCTGGAGTGTATCTTATGGGTATCATCACAAATATGGCTTAAGCCAAAGTTAACTGGAACTCGAGGGAAATATATTCAAAGTTTAAATAACAGCCTCCAATGACCTCCCTATTTCTTTTCTTTGGACAGTGTTAATACATACACGTGCTCTCCAGTGCATGAATCGCGATAGGTCCACCCAACTACTCATGTTTACACAGATAACTAAAATGCACACCATTTATTTTGTCATTAGTGACCAAAGTGACCATTTCAATTATCAAGTTTCAGGTTCTCCCATGATGTCACATCAGAACATTGCAGGTTAAGTATAAACTCGACACAGTTACTGGAAGTTGATCTGAATGTTAACAATTCTCATAATATATAGGAGCCCCATGAAAAGTATACTGACGGAAAGACATAGAATTATCAGTCAACATATGGACACACAGAGCACTACCTCTTCGCGGATATGAGTCCGAGCACAAAATGCTAGCCGCTCATGAACATCTGCAAGTATCCTTTGCAATATTGGACAGAGACAGGCTACTGATTCACCGCGTCTACTTAGTTGTTCCCCCAGCACTTCAACTTTCAGAATATCAACAAGTTCACAGAGAGAATCAATATTTCCTTCATATATCAGTCTAGGCCTCAGAGTATCATACAAGTAGGTGCACCTGCATAATAGAAATCATTAGTCTTCTTAAACCAATCAATTTACAATGAGTATTCAGATCAGACAAGATCACAAGAGAACCATGAGTCTAACCTACACATCAGTACATCACAACTAGGTCCAACCGTGATAGGTGGTCTGGTGAGAGTTTTTTGTTTTTCTGGTTGGGTCATTTCTTGATGTATATCAGGTGACTTTTTTCTGGTGTTAGCTCATGACCTCCTCAAACCCTCTAGGCGGGATAAGGAGGTTGCTTGTTATGGGATTCCCTTCCCTTTTTCTCTCTTTAATACAAAGATACACAGCTCTCCTGCGTGTTCAAGAAAAAAAAAATCTAGGTCTGTGATTACATTGTGTATGGTGAGCTGGAGCCTCCAAGTTGATTAGCAGGCTGAGTCTATGTCTAGTCAACATGTCACCCAACTCAGCCAGCCAAGTCAACTAGGGGATCCCACCAATCAGTTACACAAGACTGGATACATATAATAGCTGATTGGTCGACGACTCAATAACAATGTTAGCCAAGTTTATCAAATCAGCATCTAGGGATGTTAGCACTGCTAGCTTCCCTCAGCATACAGCTATACTTGCAATGTTAAATGTTAATTTCCAAGTATTAAACGGATGAACATCTTGTCCCACATGATCAGATGGTTTTAGACCCATTACTGGAGTTCCAGTATGGTAATTGATGCATACCCATGCAAATTGAAACTTGTGACACCTGAAACTGTATACAGCTTGCAATCAAAGTTTTATGAATTGCTACTTGGTTAACAATCTGTCCAGAGTACCTCCTAGGTTTTGTATATCCCTGTGTTCCTCAAATCAAGCTAGGTGAGTTTTCACAAACTAATTGCCTCAGCTAAAAGTAAGTTTGACAGCATGAGTGCATGACTGCATATACAAATAATGAAACAACAAATCCTGACAGATAATAAATTAACTTACAGGGGGTCCATTAAAGGAGCCATACTTGAAACATCTGCAGCAGATGATGGGAAGAAGTGAGCAAAAAGCTGGTGCTCAAACTGGCATGCCTGACAAGCAACGCTAAAACTAGTAAACATGTTTTTCTAGCCATCAAACATAAGCAGTGGTTTAGCATTAGAAAACAAAAACAAAATACAAGTAGCTGACAAAACATAAAGATACAATAGTCATTAAGAATGTACAGTGAGCATTTATACTAACTAGTAAATATTCACAAAGCGAGATGAATCGACATCTCTAGTTGAGTATCAAGTTTTCTAATACTACCAGTATGCTAGTTAGTTACTCAGATTTTCTCCTTTTCCTTATGACATCAAGTTTTCTAATACTACAATGATTGCAAGTCGCTGCTTTGAAAAACAATTTCAATACACAGATGAAACCTAAACAGGAAGTTAGAAAGTACGGAGTTACCTCCATCAGATATGCACAGCCAGACCTTGTCAAAGAAGGCAAGGCCTCTTTTCTTGCAAACTCCGAGATCCGTTGCTGCACCATGCCTCGTACCTAGCAGTCATATCAAACAGTTAAGGCTTAAGAGGCAACCAAGTTATTATGGTGGAAACAAAGTGCAATTATAAAATTCTTGTAACTTACCAAGTACAGCCGCTGCTCACAGAACAAACTGTGACACTCGGAAAGAATCTGTGCGTACTCCTTCCTAGAAGATCTACTTTCAATTTCACCTAATATTGGTTTTAGCTGGTTGACAAATATACAAAAATTGTATCAGGACTGCAATGTCATACCCTATTATAGACAACATAATTTGCTATCATCAGAGTGAAACATCATGCATACATATATATATAAATTATACCTCGCTAGCAGCCGCCTTGAAGCGAACATAGATAAGAGATGCCTCCACACCCTCTGTGACAATGTTTTTGCCAGAATCGCTGCTTCGAATTGCAGCTTGAACCTGCAAGGTTCAACCAAGTATAGTATCATTTATAGCTGTCTATTGACTTCACTTGTACTAAGGAAAAGCAACTAAGAATTACCTGGGATGAAGCACCTTTAAGTATTGACAACACATGTGAGCGAATCATACCCAGTGCACGAGACTGCATATAAAGTACCAAATGATTATCAGGTTATGTGCTTTGATTCTTTATGCCTATGAATGTAGCTATTGGAACACTAGTAGTCATTTACTTGAAGTTGGCGAAACTTGACCAAGTAAACCGCAGATTCAGCATATTGTGGGTTGTTTTCAACATACCTACAATCAGCAACAGGGGAAGTTGCATTAGCTCCAGAAAGTTATCACTAGAATCAAACATAAAGCATTAATATGCAGCTACTACTTACGAGATACAGTCATCAAGGCGCTTCAACAGTGGAAGAAACTGTTCATTTCCAATGTTCATATTTTGAGAATAAAAGCTGCTTGAGACCTGTAAAACGGAACTAGGTAGTCAGCTCGCAGTGGCATGTACATGGCAAAACTAGGTAGTTATGCACATAATGACAAAGCAATTCAAAAGGATTCTCATGCCAACAACTGAATAGTGGATATGTTGGGAAAGCTGCAGCTCGATGACTTCTTTTGTTATTATTTGAATGTGCTGTAAGCCTGTAATTGGTCTTGTGTTCTTTTTTTTCAGATCTGGGTGGTTCTTCCACCCGGGGTTTATCAGAAACCCATTTTTTAATAGTAATTATTGCACTTGCTGGGTCTAGGAGTTGATCCCCTGACCTCTTGCTTACCAACTAAGGCCCACTACCACTAGGATAATGCTTGATTGGTCATTTCTACCCTGGAAGTTTAGTAGTTTACAGTTAGGTTCGCTCATAGAGAGTTGGAATTATTTATTTTAGTATCCATCTACATTAAGACAAGTAACACATTGCTGATTTATAGTTCGCATGCTTCATACAAAGCATAATACTCCTTCCTTCAGTTTCAAAAATATGAAATTAACATGAATTTACATGGCTTTGACCACTATATTCTCTAGTCTATTTCTGTGGCCACGTAAGAATAGTAAAATTGTATTTGTGATTTCACTAGGAAGCCTTGCCACGTTTTCATAAAATTTACTGATCAAATATTGATCCAGAAGATAATGATGAAATCAAATAACTCAAGCCTCCTATTTTTTAAGTGGAAGAAGTATAAAACTCAGCGCATCATATTGGTAACGAACTATTTTAGTAGCAGAAATGGCAGTAAAAACTTTTCATCCGTATGCTACTCTGCATTTGCAGCACATATTTAAAACTTGACATATTGCAGTTTCTGGTGCCTGCTTTTCTCTCTTTTGCATGTTACGGCTAAAGTTAGTTCACCCTTTTCATGGAAAGAAAGCAAGGCCAAAAGTGGAGACCAAAGCTAGCATCACACTTTTCTTATGACAAGCCAAAGGATTTATAAGATACCACATTAGCAGTGGAAAATATATTCATCAACCAAACATGCTCTAATCTTCTGGTTCTGGATATCGACTATTCTCAACAGCATCATGAGCAGAACCTAGGCGACACATACCCACTGATACTGATAGCATAATATTAATCACAGATTGCAAAAAAGGGAGTGAAGCACAATGGCACATAGTTCGGGACCTCCATTAAAGTCAAATGAACATTACTCAAACAACCAAACATCAGTTTTAATTTTACGCAAATCAACGACAAGCTGCAATAATTAACATAAGTGTAGAAACTTGACATAATTTATTGGTTCGGAAACTTCCACACAAACTAATAAGACAAAAACCTCATATTTTGTGTTTTACATAGTTCAGTAAATTTGTCACACAGTACTCTGGTGAAAGCTCCAGAAGCCATTGACAAGTAATGTTATCAAATCGTCTAACCGATCCTAGTTGCCATGGCACCGACTAATCGTGACTAATCGTAGTGCATAGCTGATCGCCATGGTACCGATCAGCCCGACTAATCGTGATTAGTCAGACGACTTGATAACAGAACAAGAATTGACTGGATCTGATTTTTTTTCATAAAGTAGAATATAAAAATCTTTGTAATATGACATCTATGTTTACCAAACCTTACATTTTCCAATTCATCAAAGTAGTTGAGCCTGCTTCGAAGTGCCTCTGCAAACTCAATCAGCCTTTGTTTCTCAACCAACTGCACCATCATTAGAAATAATGCTCAGTCACCAAATAGTAAAGAAAACCAGGAGAGGAACAAGAAACATGAGAAAAATATGTTTCTGCCACTAAACATTACATTCAATATCAATGTGGGATTAACATAAAACTTTGTTACAAAGTAAAGTGACACCAGCATCAGTACATGAAATGAAGTATTGGGTTTCGTAGAATCAGAGTGAACTTACAGAATACCAAAAGAGATGTGAGCCTTTTTCAGTTTGTTTTAGATTATTGGCAGACCACTATGGCACTATGCCAACCTAATAGAACCCGTCAAAACAATTATTTGGATTGATGCCACCATGGGTCCATGTAATACTTCCCCATGTGGTTAAAACAGTAAGTAGTTCAACTTGAGTATCATGGTCCATGGCATGCCTCAACTGATTTTGCGTATTTTACACGACATTCAATAAGGCTACACACACGAAAAATAGTGTGTATGAGGACTCTCCTATGTAAAAGGTGCAACAGGAATGAAGCTACAAAATGCATCAAAAAATGGACCATGAGCTGAAATACAAGCTAACAAGCATGAAGAAAGAGATTTTCCTTTTCTTTAGCATGAGCATATATAATTCATACAAAACAAACTATATAAAGCAATAAATATTATTTTGAAAAAGCCTCACGGATATTCATGAAACTCCTCAAGATGAGGAAGTGAATGTTGCAGGGAGGTATCGGTAGACTCCCACCACCCAGGTTCAAGTCTCTCTTCAACTCGAATTTGAGTGTCTACTTCTTATTGAGAGTTAAGCCTAGTGCTGCTCTATGTATCTAGTTAAACTACTTAGCTATTCACTGTTTCCTGTCAAGCTGTTTTCAGCTCTTAGCCTAAGGATAAGTGGCATCTGCTTTATGCAGTTAGAATATGCTCTACTGGTTGAGGACCTTCTTGTATCCCAAGTTTGCTTTTTCCTATAAATGAGAATAAGCGGCTAAGGCCAAGCTGCCCTCTGGCAGTTCACAACTGAGATCCACTTTGTGTTTACCTGGCCAGCACTTATTTACTATGATACGGTTCCTTTTAGGTTGGTCAAGTTTTTTATTTTTTGAGAAAGACTGCATAAGGTTGCACTGTGCGATCCATGAACAACTTAGCATAACTAAAGAAAATATGTACTTCTTTGGGCCCACTTGATAAGAAACGGAGCACTATGATTTGTTGGAAGTGGAGGGTCGTAAGCAAGTAAGACAATATCACTGCTCCTTTTTTTCTTTCACTCTTCAAGATGGCTTATGCACACAAGCCATGTAGAATCGACAGTTCTGGTACATATTTCTTTTTTCCTTTCTGGGATGTTCCGCTATCAAGAGTTACATATTTCTTTTTTCCTTTCTGGTGGATGTTCCGCTATCAAAGAGTCAAACTGTACTAACACAACTGCAAGAATGATGTGATAACTAGTGCAGAAGGGACATACAAGTTGGTCGCAAGCATCATGCAAAGTTTTTGTCTTCGTGGCAACGCTTGAGTGCAAAGACTGCAGTTCTTCAAATAAGTTCAATGTATCATCAACCTGTACAGATCCATGATAAAAGGGTTAATTAAAACAAAAAATGCAAAGATGTATCTGTCTGTAACATCTTTTTTCAACAGAAACTAACAAAAACTTTCACAGGCTTACTTGCTTAAGGATACCGTCACATGTGTTGACACGTCATGTAATGTGTTCTCATAGAGACGATACTTTTCCTCAGTCTGTTAAAGAGCCAGAGTGAGCAAACAATGTTTGTCACAATATTTCCATTGCCGAGAGAAATAGTGACATTAAACAGACCTCAGATTTCATAGCTGACTCCAGTTCTGCAAACCACTTGTAGAACTACAGGAAAGAGAAAAATAATTTAAAAAATCCATTGCCAAAGCTAGATGCGAGTAGTAATGCAGCCATTATGCAAAAGTGAAGGAACAGAAGAACAAAATCTAACCTGGTGTGTATTCACCAAGACTGCATCCATTGCACCAGCCTCCTCTAAAGCAGATTCTTTCTCTGGAACAGCCACACCTCCATCCTTCCCTGAACTCTTTTCCTGACAAACACCCAGAGAACACATTTTAGTAAACTTAATGCCTATCCCACATCCAGTATCCACTACCAACCCAAGTCAGAAAAGGGAACATTAAAACAGGACTAAAAAGATGTTCAGTAGAAGCCATTCAATGAAATTACCCTGCAAGGCCAAACATGCACTTAGCGCAGAAATTAGACCATGGCATGTGCGCTAAAATCTAGAATTGATCCTAATTTTCCAACCCCACAAAAAAAAATTGCTTAAACCCTGCACTACAACTCAGACCTCCAACTTCACAGGGCTCCAGTGCAGCTAAGCAGTAGGCACACAATTTTGAGCACGAAGTAAGCCCAATTACCATTGGTTGGTTCAAGTAAACAATTCATACAAATACTATGACAGTTCTCAGGTGCGGCGCCTCACCAGGTTGGGCGGGAATGGCCGCTCCGCCACGGCGTGGGAGAGCGCGGCGATCGCGGCCTTCTGCTGCTCCGTGAGCGGCGCGTTCTGCAAAAAAACGAGAATCCCCAAACAAATAGAGCGTCAGATCCATGAAACAGCCGATGGCACCCGCGAGATCTCGGGCTCTGCCACGGCCAGATCTGCCAGAGGCGAAGGCGCGACGACCAACCTGCTCCCAAGTGGATGCGAAGTTGTAGCCCTTGGATACCGCCCCCGACTTGGGAAGCGCGGCCGGCGCGGGCGTCGTCGCCATGAGCGCGTGCTTCCGCGCGGGCGCGGCTCGCGTCAAGCGGAGGGAAGCGTAGACAGTGAGCGAGCGAGTTCTCGAGGAACGATCGGGCTTGGAGCAGGCTGTGTAGTGCAGGCTCACCAACTAACGGTAAATGGACATGGGCCCAGAGTGCGGATAACCTTAGATGGGCTTGTCTTTAGTGGCAGAAAAAAGTCCACGTACCTCCCTTAATTTGTGCGAATTTTCCTCCTTAGACTCTAAAAACCGGGTAAATCAACTTTTAAAACAGTTCGTTTTAGACCGGTTATAAGCGGTTTCAAAGGTGTTTTTATCTTTTTCTTTTTTATTTATTTCGGCTGAATCTTTGAAAAATCATAGTAAATTATAGAAAATTATAAAATAGAAAATCTAAATTTTTTTAGTCCACATGAATAGATCTATACAGTGAACATATAATATGGTATACTTTTAGTACAAATTTTTTGTTGTAGCTTTTTTGAAACGGTCAGCAGGGGAGCCCCTACGGCAAAAAATTGTACTAAAGCATACCGTATTGTATGTTCACTATGTAGATCTACTCATGTGGAGTCTAACAAAATCGGATTTTCTATTTTATGATTTTTCTTTGGTTTACTATGATTTTTCAAAATTCAGCCAAAATAAATAAAAAAGAAAAGACAAAACCGCCTTTGAAAACCGCTTATAACCGTTTAGGGAGGTAAAACGAATGGGTTTAAAAGTTTAGGAAGGTGATTTAACTGGTTTTAGAGTTCAGGGAGGAAAAGCAAACTTTGGCTGCATCGGACATCTACAGACCAAAACAATAGATAAACAATATGTACACATGCACATTGACAAGCACACATATCACAATAATTTCAACATAGGCAAGCACACAGATCACAATAATTTCAACATAGGCAAGCACACAGATCACAATAATTTCATGGCAAGCACACAGATCACAATAACTTGTTTCGGTTCGACATAGGAAAACAAATAATGGTTCCAAATAGGCAAACAAATAGTGGTTCAACACAAGGAAAAAATAATGGTTCAACATAGGGAAACAAATAGTCAAATCACTGTCGCATCATCATCTCTTTCTCATGCTCCCTCTCAATCAAATCGAACTTTCCTGTATTTGTCTGTAGACAACTAAAGAATTCCCTAAAATCAGGTTGACGAATTAGGGAGCTGGTTGTGTACATTAGAGCTGTTCCTTCTTCCACCCCACATTCTATCACCATCTTCACTCTCTCTGCAATGGAAGGAACAAGATTGGTTGGAGGAGCAGATGATGCTTCAACACTTGTGGAGATCCTCTCTGCTGCAGTTTCTATCTTCAAACAAGTGTTCTTGTACATACGGAAAAATGGGCTCTTCTCATCCTTGTCTTCAACAGCCTTGCGTTTCTTTTTTCCTTGGTTCCCTGACTTCTCAGCGTTCTCTGTAGGTTTTGGTACTTCCTGTACATCCTCACCACTTGCTTCATCGGAAGATACATCTCCAGGACAGCATGCCGAAGCCCCACTAACATGTCCCTTGCCAAAAATGATGTGCATATCTTCAAGAAACTTTGGTCCTTGCTTTCGAAATTTCACATGACTGCATTTGATTCCTTCCTCACTATCGTTGCATCTCTAAAATTAAAGAATAAAAAATTAGCAAGGCATAGCAAACACAATAACTTGTGAAGAAAAATATTAACAATGAGCGGGTCCGGTGGGGCGGCTGCCGGCTGGAGGATGCCTTGGGCGGGGGTGGTGGCGGAGGAACCCTAGACGGGCGTCTCGGCCATATCCGCGAGTGGAGGCGGGCGTCGGGAGGAATAGAACGGGAGGGTACAGAGGGAGGAATAGAACGGGAGTGAAGCATTATTTCTTTCTCATAACTAGTGGCAGTGGGTAATTTTTTACCCCAAAAGCCAGTGAAAGCAGGGGTAGAGGTGCTTTTCATTTTGTACTACGGTGAAAGCTGAGCAGCTCTAGCTTTTGAGCCTTTTGGTTGAACTTTTAGCTTTTGAAGGCAAAAGCCACAACCAAAAGCCCAACCAAACACACCCTTAGATGATAGCGCTCACACATGTTGGTAGCACCGCACAGAGGTAGGAGTTTTTTTGCCTCAGGATCAGTAATCTGGTTTCAGGGGCGGATCCAGCGGTGGGGCGGGCGGGGCTCAAGCCCCCCTACCACTGCCGCGACAACAGAGCCCCTCCTTGAGCCCCTCCTAATTTTTAAAGGCATGAAAGAGATGTAGGAGAGGCTTTAGAGATTGAAGATGAGTTAAGCAATTCTCTTCTATGAATTCCTAGATCCGTAACTGTCTGATTTTGCAGGTCTGAGGAGTAGAACCAAGAGAATTATCGAGTAAAGTGAAATTTGGATTCTGAAACTGGAACTATATTAATTCCTCACAAACTGCAATCTGCAATGGCCAAGGACGAAATCGATATCGAATCGAACCATCAAAGACATAGCCGGAAGGAAGCTGCTTCTCCACGATTCAGCGATGGCCGCACGGGCCCCAGGCTCAGCGCCAGCTCCGCATCGCTCAGCCCCGGCGACCCCAGCTTCAGGCCGATCGGCTCCACCGCCACGTCGCCCTCCTCTCGTACGACCAACCGATCTGCCGCAGTGGGCTCCCCCATCGCTCCAGCACTCAGTGGGAACAGATCGAGGCACGCCACGGCCTCCGCCTGACGGTCGGTGTCCTCGGTGTCGTCGGCGTCCTCCGCGGCGGCGGCGGGGTAGCCCTGGCCCTGCTGCATCTTGCGGAGCGCGGAGTTCCAGCGGTTCTTGACGGCGTTGTCAGACCGGCCGTGGAGGAAGCGCGCGATAGTGGCCCACTTGTTGCCGTGCACGCGCTGCAGCTCGACGATGCGCGCGTCCTCCTCGGGCGTGAAGGGGCGGCTGTCCAGCTCCGGCGCCAGGTGCTGGCACCACCGCAGCCGGCACGACTTGGCGCCGCGCCCGGCCACCGCGCCCGCGATGGCCGCCCAGTTCTGCCGCCCGTGCTCCCGCAGCGCCCGCCGCAGCGCCTCGTCCTCCTTCTCCGTCCATGGCGTCTTCTTGCAGTCCGCCGCCTTGCCCTCGCCGCACTGCGCCGCCATGCCCCCCGCGACGCCTGCCGCGTAGGGCAAATGCCGCTTAGCAAGAGGTTGGATTAGGTTACGCCGCGCCGCATGCCTTTATATATAGTCATCCGCTTCATCCGCGTTTCGTCGTACAATTGGAATGAAATTAGGAATCCATCGGAGATATGGAAAGTTTCTAGTCGAGGCCAGGAGGGGTTGCTTGTTCTTGGTAAACTGAGTGGCCGTGCGTTGTAAATTGCGATTTAACAGAATTTAAGAACTGCTTGGGACAATAGTCCATGACCAACTCCATACAATTAGAAATTCAAATGACTGAAATCACCAAAGTGGTCGTTGACTTGTATTAATTAGTATTGCACCAAACATGTTTGTGCATTGTACCTTGTGACGTATAAATTATGGTGCAGTCACTTAGATTAGCCCATGTCAATGATAATGAGTTAGCTATCTTTGTTGCAATTAGTTGAATTTGGCCCAACCTTATTTCAATTAAATCAAATAAATTTCAAGACAATTAATAAATATTAGGTGTAATAAAAGATTAATGACATATGGGAAAATAGCTGGAGACTGCATCATGGCTATCGCGTGTGCACTTGTTGTGAGGTTAAGAAACATGGGGGGGTGAGCCAGGCTGCCCCCTGTGGCGTGTCATGGCACGAACTCAGTGCTTGGGTGGTCAAACCACGACATGAGTAGACAAGTGGTGCAGCGCCAGTGAAGATTCTATAGTTCCAAACTTTAACTAGCACCATTGCGATGGGTCTACGTTTCTCCTATGAAAGCAGGAAGAGTGGAAGTGGAAGGCGATGACTCAAGTGACTGAAGATGAGGTGCGAGAGTGAAAAACAATCAGGCAGGGGAGAGAGTGACGGACTAAGGATTTGTTTAGTTTGCGAAAAGAAAATTTTTGGGTGTCATATTAGATGTGTCGCAAGGATGTCGGGAGGGGTTTTCGGATACTAATAAAAAACAAATTACAGAACCCGTCGGGAAACTGCGAGACGAATCTAATGATACTAATTAATCCGTCATTAGCACATGTTAGTTATTGTAGCATTTAAGGCTTTTCATAGACTAATTAGGCTTAAAAGATTCGTCTCGCGATTTTCCCAAGAAGTGTGCAATTAGTTTTTTTTCGTCTACGTTTAGTACTCCACGCATATGTCAAAACATTCGATGTGATAGATGGAGGCAAAAAATTTTGGGAACTAAACCAGGCCTAAGAGGGCTTACAGCGAAGGATATGCAAAAGCTATTTGTTGTTTCTAAACTGTTTCGATATGCATTAAAATCATACTCCATATCGTCGTGAGACGTGCAAAAACGCATGGCTCTAACTCGTATGAATATGGGCCTTAGGTCTATGTCCTAGGCTCATGAGAGAAACGAAGGACATTATTGGAATAGAAAGCACGCACACCAGCATGTGTTGTATAAGCATGGCTGCATGGGTCGTAAACCCAAGTTCCATACGAGACAAAGAGATGCGATGGTATTGCGGGAAATAAAAAGACACGAAAGAATACATTCACTCTTTAGTATTATATTATATTAGCAAACATGCCCATGTATTACAATGGAACCCAATACATATAACTATATAAGAATTAAACTTCGTATCATCGTTAGACACGAAGTTGTCTTCGGATCACATGCGAGATATGGAGTGTGCGACTTAATACATTTTGAAATCGGACTCCGTACTGACCATCACTAGACGCGAGTTATTCTAATCTAATCACATATAATCACGGATCACATACAAGACACGGAGGGTGCAAGTATAGTTTGAAATGTAAAAAGAGCGAGACAAAAAAAATTTACACGGTATGGATAGTTAAGGAGAAGTGGACAAAAACAACAAGAATAAAAATTTAACTCTTTAATATTATACTCTCTTCATCACAAATTATAAGGTATTCCAAGAATCTTGGAGAGTCAAAGGATCTCAAGTTTTACCAAATTTATATGATAAGGTAATAATATTTATGACACCAATTAAGTATCATTAGATTCTTCATTAATTATATTTTCATAATATACCTATTTGATGTTATAAATTTTTGTAATTTTCTCTATAATTTTGGTCAAACTTAAGATGTTTTGACTCTTTAATATTCTTGGAATGTCTTATAATTTAGAATTGAAGGAGTATTATATATGTACTACTCCGTCCTTAAAACTACCTAAAGTTTGACCACATGTAGTAGTATTATCTAGGTAAGATACTAATGTCCTGATGAATTTAATGTTATCTATTTTGTATGATAAATATTAATATTTTTATATAAATTTAGCTAAATTTGACGTACTAAAACATAGCACTATGCTAGAATTATATTCGTTTAGAACGGAGTGAGTAGGTATAGATAGATGTATAAATATAAATATTCTCCCTTCTTCCTGAATTCAAACAATTTTACGAAAGTTGAAAAAGACATGAATGCATGCCACACTTCAGTAACCAATTCTAGAAGTGACTGTATGGATGGGATCTAAAAAAAACAGGTATGCATGGATAAGTTGAGCAATCTATACCATATAATTTGGGATAAATTTTAAATCTTCAATATTATATATTTGGGATAAATTTTAAATCTTCAATACAATAATATCTTAGGACGGAGGTAGTAAGTAGTAGAGGTATATAGATACAGAATTATTCAAATCGAAAAAGAGGAAATTCGACGGACGAAGGAAGTTTTTACAGATGGGGACTTCCGCTTGTTAAATTTTATTACTGACTACATGAATTCCACGTCTGTATGAAACAGGCATTTATTTTGATATGACAGACGGCAATAGCCGAAAAAATGACAGATGGAAGACTTAATATACAAGGACCGCTTACAAAAACAAAAGAATTCACCGCCCTGCTCGTTTTCTATACATCCAACAAAATTTAAGCGACGACGACAGAGAAGTGATGACACTATGAACTGATTTATTATAGACGGAAAAGGGGAAAAAACTAAGACTAGGACATAATTACAGTTTTGAGAATATACACATCCGATGCTTGAGAGGGACTCAATGATGCAATCGGACCTGTGCCAATTAGCACAAGAGAATGCAGTCAGCCGGAAGATCACTTTGATGCATCAGGAGTAGCCAAGGCAGATTGCCAGACTACCAGTTCAGCACTTTTGACACCAGGACATGACCAAAACCAGACTTATCAAACACCCTATCACTCTTGGGATCCATTTTGAGAATCTTCTTGGCAAATATTTGATGATGATTTGTTTGGATTGATTATTGCAGGCATCCATTGCTCAGGAACGACAATAAAATAAGCAGACATGGCTTTCCTAAACCGCTTCTTATATTGCATAGGTGAAATGACAGTTGGAGATGCGTTCTTCGGCCCACCTAGAATGCCAGAAGATTTTACCCATGTTTCCAGGTGCTTGTCCCATGTATACTGCCTCATAAAATCAATAATTCCTAAGACCAGTTCATGTTTCTCCTCGTCAACTCCCACAAGCAAGGAATAATCCATCACATCGATTCCCTGAAAAACATGGGAGCACATTAATGTAACTATGCACAAGCATCAGAGTTTGGGATTAGGTCTACCTCATATCTTTATTTTACTATAAGTGCACTAGTGTCTGCTTATATATACCTAATTCTCGTTGGTCTGCAGACTACACTGAACCTTACAAGTCCTAAGAGTAAGACTGTAAGAGAAACAAAAAAAAAACAGAAAAAAAAGAAGAGAAAAGCCTACAGAATATCAAAAAAACAAAAAGGTAGTCTAATTACAATAGCACAAGGCATGAACTTGTCATTGTGTGACTGCTCAGAAACTCGGAAGCATCAGCACTTCAGGTGATGGAGGCACATATCAAGTAAAAATGACCAAGATGCCTTTAGCAAGTTATTTTAAGCAGTCAGCTCACCGTCCTGTTTGCTATTCTCAGCACATAAATCACAGCAATGCAATATGTGATACTATTAAGGTCCAAAGCTACTCAGGGCCATCTAAATCAAAATTGAAAGGAAAGTGGAAATATGCCATGCAGGTTGATATTCCATTATCTGCAGTTTAATACTGTTCTCTTAATACTGGAAACACAACAAAATCTGATATCTTCCAATTTATTATATTAAAGATTAACCTTTTAAAAGAAAGAAAGGTCAATTTCTCTCTTACTCTTTTTTTCCTCAAAAACGCAGGAGAACTGCACTTCATTATATTAAGAAAAAGGGACGAGAACCCAATTACAACACACACCACATTTCTCTCTTACTCTCACTGTGTACTACGACTATACAAGAACTTGAGGAAAACAAATGAATATAGGTCCGCTAAAAGAGGATTAAATGGGAACATAGAGATTAAAAACAAGAATGCTCAGCTATGATTATGAGTCACAACCATCCTCTTCGGTGCTAATAGAAGCCAGATTCTGATCCAAAAAATCTGGCTCAAGGTTGTTGAACACAAAAAATTGAAGTTGAAGATAACTCTGGAAACCTACATTTTCTATAAGCTTTGATGAGAACAAATAGATGCAAACTTACAGCTAGGAAAGAAGTATCGTTCCAAACAGCTCTTTCCAGTAACCGCTTTGCCTTGTTCCCAACAAAAATTGGTGAAGTTGGCATTGCTTCAATTAAGTTCTGGTCAAGAAGAACCTTGTTGCTACCATTTGAATCTGCATTATACCTTGACCTTGAAGATCCCTTTAGATCATAGAGCCTGGTGATATTCCGTCCAAACAAAAGATTCTCCATCACAAGCAAATCCATCTTTGACTCCTTGCCACCCTTTACATGCTTAATAGTAACCTATACATATCAAGTCAACAAAATTAAAATACTCCCTCCAGTCAGGAAAAAAAAAGAGAGAGAAATGTTGCAGTTTAATTTGAAGTCAATAAGATGCTGCTTTCATCAATACATTTTGCTTATTAAATACTCATAATAGGTTACAAAGGCATAACTCAGTCTATGCAACCATTTTACTAAGGCACATTTGTTCACGCTATTTTCGAAGGAATTTATTATAGACAATATCTTCAATCAAGATTAATAGAACTTCACTGCACATAATTTTGGTATTACTTTTCAACAAGAGGCAGTACCTATACAAAATATGCTCTATTACCTGTGGGTCTGATCCCAAACACTAAGGACTTCATAACTCAAATTTGGAAATCCAAAACATAAATAATTTTTGAACTCAGCCAAATTTGATGAATAATGCAGGGGGTCCAAAGGGATAATAAATATTGTCAAAGCCACTAGGCTGCTGTCTAGTGGCTTGGGAGAAGGTTTTGAGACCATTAGATCTTGGAGGCTTAGGCATCCCCAATTTGGAGGTAATGGCATGGGCGCTACAAATCAGATGGCAATGGTTTAAGACCAGAGCTGATCGGCCATGGACTGACCTTGAGCTTCCCTTGCATCCCAACTCAATAGCCCTTTTTTACCATTGCGGTCACTACAGAGGTAGAAAATGGAAACAACACTATTTTCTGGACTGATCATTGGCTGCACGGTTGCTCTATTGAAAATATTGCGCCAATAGTCTTTGCATGACCAAGAGGATCATCACATTTGGAGGCTAGATGCTAGCGGATGTTACTACTCCAAATCTGCCTATAAAGCCTATTTCCCGGGTGCTGTGACCTTTGAGCCTTGGCGTCGATTATGGAAGACCTGGGCTCCGGCTAAATGAAAAATGTTTCTGTGGTTGGCAATCTGAAACAAACGTTGGACAGCAGATTGGCTTGCTAAGAGGGGCCTCTCTCATCCGGATAAATGACCTCTATGTGATCAAGAAGATGAGACGATACAACACCTGTTAACAACGTGAGTTGTGGCAAGACAAGTTTGGTTCAGATTCCTCCATCCGTTGGACCTAACAGATTTAGTCCCCCGACAAAATGAAAGGAGCTTTGTAGACTGGTGGCGCAAGACGATGAGAAAATTTAAAAAGGAGCACAAAAAAAAGGAATG
Organism: Saccharum hybrid cultivar R570; assembly: GCA_038087645.1. Classification (NCBI taxonomy): domain Eukaryota; kingdom Viridiplantae; phylum Streptophyta; class Magnoliopsida; order Poales; family Poaceae; genus Saccharum; species Saccharum hybrid cultivar. Next base: position 38,771,415 of record JAQSUU010000637.1, on the reverse strand, counting down.
AACGCTCTAATTATTCTTGGCGCCTGGATTATTTGGAAACATAGAAATGCTTGTGTGTGAGCTTCTCCTTCGGTTAACATGATTTTGTGTGAACTGAAGGATGAGCACGGCTTATGGTGCATGGCTGGTGCGAAGAATCTGCAAGGGCTAGGGCTTTCTATTGCATTCTAGGGCAGTTGAGCTAGGTTGAGTCGTGCGTGTTGCTATGTGCAAGAGCTTTGAGTCTGTGTAATTGCCTCACTCATATTTGGTCCCCGTATGAGTGAGGATCCTGTTGAGGACCACCCCTTCTCTTTAATACAATGAAACGCAGCTCTCCTGCGTTTTCTAAAAAAAGAAAGGCCAACTTCATTTTCACATTTATGCGTAGAAAGTTATCTTTTCCTTTGGAAGCATCATATCTATGACTTTCATGGAACAAAAAGATGCTTTTTATTGTTTCAACGAGCTAGTAGCTAAACTATACAATTTGATCGTGTTTGAAAAGCAGTCATTCTTGATATACAGAACTATGTTTTCAAAAGTTTCAGCTTGATTGCTAGAGCCATTTTCCTCATAAGGTGCCAATTAATATTACAGAACATAATTGTATTAAATCAATGGATGGATGAAGATTCTTTGATACAGCTGAAGTGTAACAACAATGAAGAATGTTCAAAGAACATACCTGATAGATCCCCAAAATTTTTGCTAGGCATGTAGGGCTTCCAGTGCTTATGGACTCTGACAGATATTTAAAATATTCAGTGCCAAACTTAAGGAATGATTCAAGCTCTGTCTTTGTAACTTGTTTTATTATAAATCTATCATCCAAAGATTTCGCAAAAAACACATTGCTTTTACCACCTTGTGCTCCCCATTTTTTACATCGACTGATAGACCTCAAAAAATCAAGCTCAGATGGACAGCAAGACCTTCTTAGTGCTTCAAACTTTTTTGCATAGTAGCATGTAACATTATATTTGACTTTCCCAAGTGGCCCACCATCTTCAAAAGAAACACTCAAGTGCACCTGATCAGGAGCTAAGGATCCTCTAACTCCAGACACTGATGAAGTAACATCATAGTGGGATCCAAATTCCTCAAACAAATGAAATGGGTTAAAATTTCCTGAATCATATACAGGCAATGGAAGCGAAGAATCTTTGTCTCTATTTTTGCTGCTCTCATCAGACAACTGGAAGCAGTACATGGGTGAAACAAGTGCATAAGAAATAACACTTGTTGGCTCATCATCAAATACAGGAATAACAATATCATTAGCTCCAGTAGGTAAGAAAAGTCTTGCTCCACCTTTCTGTGATAGCTCACAAAACAATTCGACGTATTTAGGAATGTAGTCTGCCAAGGAAGTAAATCTCAGTGGTGAACTAGTGGTTGTGATTAAGGAACTGTTTGATGTCATGTATGGCATCTTAAGCCATCTAAGTAATTCCTCCGCTGCATCTCCAGACCGGACAGTGAAAGTAGAAGTATGCACAGCCTTGGTTTGACTTTTAACATCAACTGCTGTGTCTTCGACAGAGGGTAGAGGTTTCGCCAAGTTTGAATCAGGGGCAGGTCCATTCTGACCTCTCCATTTTGCATCCAATGTGTCTGGAATATCAGTAGTAACTGGAAATTGTCCATCAGAAACAACCCTACGTACACCAGTTCTGGATTCTTGGTTATCCAGTTGATCCTTAACATCTGCACTGGTAACATGTTTGATTTTGGCAATTGAATCTTCAGTGCCGTTCATTTCTGCAACATTCCCTGAGCTATTTTCATTAGACTCATTGGCTTGGTTGAACACCTCATCTTCACCATGAGGTGGACAAGAGCTCTGTTGCAACAACCCTTCCTTAGCAGTTGAAAGAATTTCTGTGACCTTTGAGCCCTTCTCTAACTTTGGGGCTGGAGTGGCACCAACTGATTTACCATTAAAATCAGAATTCCCACTCCCAATCCGTAAACCAGCTAGCGCATCACAGTACTTGCCACCTGAATTTGCAATGAATTTCAGCCGTTGATCCCACAAGTAAGACAGAAGTAATAGGTGCCTCCTTAGTTTGTTAACCTCAAGAATATCAATGAATGGCTGTCCCTTTCTCATATCCTTTTTCAGTAGATTATTTAATGACTCCTGGGAGATGAAAACTCTAATAATCAGAGAATAGATCTACTAAAGAAATTTTATTTGTGCAGACATGGGTAGGACAGTGGCCGATTGAATAAAACATTATATAAAGAAATTCAAAACTACTTAACCATAAAGTCAGTCTTCTCTGCCACCAGGATCTCTTCCAGTTCTCCAATATTTCTTCTCAACTCGAGAATCTTCAAGTTGCCATCAAAAGAACCTGTAATTGGCCTTCCTCCTGAAATTTTGTGGAGTGCATTCAAAACTTCAGAGAACAGAAGTTCAGCTGAGTCATCCACCTGAATCATTAGCAATCAACATCAGTGAGGAATTATTGCACACACAGGCTCTTACATTAAGTACATCTTCATATTACCTCTTTTGCTTCTTCTTCTACCCATTCCTGATGCTCAGAAGTAAAATCAAGTTTTGGTGGTGGTAAATACACAGAGTGGACCTTAATTGATGCATATCGGAAGCAAGCAACCATTTCACCAAAGCTGAAATGCAAACATGTAAGGTACAACCCTTAACAATTTGATAAGATGGATAAGAGATAAGAATGTACCCGTAAAAGCGAAGGCAATCCCTGTGAAGTGAATGACCACAGCTAGCTACCCTACTTGCTGCCGCATGATTTGAAAAACTAAGTTCCAAAAATTTTCCAAAAGACAAGCCCCAGGCAGCATCAGACATCACTACTCTTTTAGTTGCTGGAGGGAGCCCATTAACTCGAGGACAGCGTAAGCATCTATGCCACATCCAAATTCTACCATCATTTTCACCATCACCAGGCAACTTTACTGAAAGTTTCCTTACTGATATTGTTAAACTGCCTTGGGGGTGAACATAGCAATAAACATGGGCCTCTGGTGGCAGCTCACAAGATTGGCAGAGGTTGCTCTGAAATAAAAATGAAAGTTAAATACAATATAAGATTTAAAAGCAAATATAGATGTGGAAGACCTCAGTCTAACCTGATCAAATAGCTGGTCACGCAAAAATCTGCCTAAAGGTTTGTCAAAGTTACCATAATATTTTATGCGAAGAAGGTGTGGTCGCTCACACAGAGTTTCTTTCCAAACACAACGAGAGGATAGAGAAACTAATATACTCTGATTGTCTGCTGGAGATGCTGGAATTTCATCTGTTTTTGCAACTGAATTATCCTTTGCGCTGTCATCATCATGAGAAATCTGTACGTTCACAGGAGCAGCTGGCTTATCTGCTACCTTGTCACCCTTAGCTGACACCAAATTCATCGGATGAGCAGGCGATACACTAAAGTCATTAACCAGCGCATTTCTAGTGGTTCCAGGTAGGCTGTCTTGTAAATTCATTTTTATGTTCACATCTCCAGTACCATCAGGACAGTGCATGTTCGACTGCTGAGCCAAGGGACCAACAGGTGGCTGAGGGACCATATCCAGCAAACAGGTCATATGTCCATTTTGGCTATTGATCTGAACAGATGCTGTTTCATCATAAGGAGCTCCCAATGCTGTTTGTTCCATTCGTTTAGTGCCATTAAATGTCAGATCATCATTTTGCAAGCCAAATGCTTGCAGGCAACTGTTTGGTGATGAAGCACTAGGGATTGGTATGATAGGTATTGTCGAGATAGACCTATCAGCACTGGAAGGTTTGTCTGGCAAAGCTACAATAATTGGTGACTTCAGAGGGAGTTCTGGAAGAGTTGCACCTTCATCCACAAGGAATGATGTTTCAAGTGCCAAGTGGTAGGCTGCAAATACTCCATATTGCACAACATGCTTCACCTTTTTTAGCTCATCCCCGTTAGCACCTTTGAGCAAGATCTGCAGAATCAGAGGAAGTTAGATATATGACCTTTGGCAGCAACCTCTTTTTTTAATATACATATGTTTCCTAACACAGGTAATGCAGATCATTTATCTACATGAGATGATGACAAAGTGGCCTAATCAAGCATTCAAGGAACATGTATCACAGCTACACACTTTTTTAGCTAAAATGGAAAATGCTGCTCATGGACAGAGCAATTGGTTCTGCCATATTTATAGCACAACTAACATAATAACCCCAATTTCATTAATCTTTTTAAATCATATATCCTCCAATCTCCATGCTGCATGGAATACTTTAAATCAGCTTAATTGCAAACTTTTCTACCCCAGCAATGAACTCACTTACCCCTTAGTAACTAAGTATACCAAGGTACAGAGTGACCATGCTAACACTAGAAAAAGACAGAGCACAGTAGTTGAGACAAAAAAGGTAAATACTTACTGTACAACCGAACGGTTTGGGACAACCTTCAAAAAACATGAGGGTCTTCAGCATTTTCTTCCCACCTTCGCCAGCGGTCCCATGCTCTTCAACATACTTCTCTACATGGAATAAATCACAACGCCCAAGCTTCTGGGATGACAAATAATCAATTGAGGGAACTATATGAGCACCAGTGCAGCGTGATATCCTTTCCAGCAGTGGCCTTTTGATATTCAGAACAAGGGAGATGTTTTTCTCTAGAAATAAATCCTGAGCATAACGAGACACAGATTTCTCTACCAATACAACACTTGGTTGGTGCGCTTTGATCTTCGCAACAGCCATTTTCAAATAATCTGTTTCCTGGAGTCAAAAAGAAAACTGTGAGAGTGCATCCCTATCAGCAGCTGTCTATAACCTTGTCAGTGTCCTTTCTGTTTACAACATAAGCGTGAATAGACTGGAATTCACAGGCAATACCTGCTGCAGTAATGTATCAAAACTTGAAAGTAAATTTGATACGCGCTGATATTCGAGTGCACCACCAAGAATCAAGATTTTAGGCTTTTCCTTTTTTGATGACATACGCCGGTGAGCAACATTCTTCTTACAAACAACTCCTTTTACAACGAAACTGTAAATAAAGGAATTGATGTATAAAACAAAAAATCTCAAGTGGAGATCAAAGAAATGCACAGATAAATACAGTAACACACTATGAAACTCAAAGCACTGTAGATTAATAAAAACAAAGCAAGTTCACATCAAGTGGTGTCAGAGGGCAACTGAATTACAAAGCTTCAGTTTCAATTAACTATAAGGTTATGGACGCTCAACCATATATAGATGTAAGATCATCAAGACATATGAATGTGAATAGTGATGCATGGAAATTGGAAAATAGAATTTGTTTACCTTTCACTTGGGTGACCACAAGCTAAGCATTTCACCTTAACATAGCCACCAGGGTCCATCTGACCGCCTTTGCTGGTGGTATCTGGCTTCAAAAGAGATGCAGCTTCCCAAGACAGAGAAGTAACTATATCTAGCCAACTCTCTTTGCCACTTTTATCAACTAATGGTACCTTTTCAGCCTGAAGCAGTTGAGAAACTAACGCCCGAAAATGACCATCAACAATGTCTTTCATGGCTTTCTTGTGTTCCTCAGCTGACTTATCTCTACTTCGACAGTGCCCACTGCCAAAGCTGTTTGAGCGTAGATATCCCCACTCCCCTGTAGCATCCACCCCCTCATCATCATCATGTTCACCATCGTGATCATCCTCTTCGTCCTCAGGTTCCGGAGGTACCCAAAGTGAGCTATTGTTTTCAAAGTCTACAGGATCATTATCTAGCACTTCCATGCTATACATGGAAGAAGACCGAGCATTGCAGCACTCATCAACGGTATGATCTTCATTCTTATCTGCTCCCAAGGAATCAGCTAAGGTTGTCAAATCATTCCTTGGGGATGTAGATTCTTTTGCGTCATCACTACAGTCAACATGATGTCCATCAAAATACATAGGTCCATAATATTCATCAGAATTTTGCATGTGCTGCTCTTCCAAATCTGAACGGAAAACTGTGTAGTCATCATCTTCATCGTCACTCCTAACACAAAATAAATGTTATTTAACAACAAAAATGCAACTTGGGATTCAAAATAAAATTTCCTATTATCTATATTACTATTCATTAGAGCTATGAGGAATAAATCAGCTAATACAAGAAATGAAATTCTCATTGCAATGTAATGACATGGATCTAGCTAAATCACTGTTCCTCTAAAGAATAGGCACATTCCTTGGCAAAATGAAATGAAAAACACAATAGATATGATGAACCGAACTGAGTATATTTCATTTTAAGGAGAGTGGGTACCTGATAAGGACAAGCAAGTCAGAATGTAACACAGCAGCTAAAATGCAACATGGGAAGCTGTCAACCAGAGTTGACAGGGAGAGAAGCACTGATGGGTACAAGGAGTGGGGTAGAGATAGAAAGGTGAAGGAATATATAGATGATTTATGCTTACATGACTTTCAATAAAATAGATTATCCCTTCAAATAGAGATGGCCTCCAAACAGATCTTATAAATCAAAACAAACTACCAATTGGCAGAGCTGTCTAATTTTCAAATAAAACTTATCTCCTAAGTAGATCTTGAGACTGAGCCCTAGGAGTTAGTGCAGCTCCGAATAACGGTAGAACCCTAGAGTTTGAGGTAATGTACTAAAAAATGGCCCTGATACCAATAGCATCCACATAGAATTTCTTGTTGCTCAACAAGTCTACCTGATAAATGCTGGCCTAGGAGCACATGACAGAACTCAGAAACCAGAGAGTTATGTACTTAGAATTTTAGCTAATAGTTGCTGAGAGTAGAGATGCGCCTGATGCAAAAGAATCATATCTCCAAAAGAATATCCAAAGAGTTCAAAGACTGATATTTCTATGTTCTAGGTTCCACAAAGAAAATATTATGGCTCAACTAGTAAGTACACATTGTCCTACACCTCTACCCAAGACATATATAACATGCAACAGCATCTCACAAGCACGGATCCAAGCTCCTAATCAGTCAATCAATGCACATGTAAACTTATATTCACAAATAATATTTGTTCTCAATAGCACTGAGACAAGTTTTCCAATTTCTTAAACAACAAAGCACGAATCATGGAAAAGCCTTACCTCTGCAAGCAAAAGTTGAATCGATCGGACGACTTGTCAGCATAAGCTGCAGGCTCAATGGCTGGAGCAGGGTCCATAGCAGGCTGCTGCTTCTCGGGATAGCCGTCATCCTCGCTGCAGTTGCCCTCTCCGTGGACCGGCACCGACGCAAAATCGGAGTAGCTAATATTCGCATAGGACGACATTTGCCCGTTCGTCCCAGTGAAGCTGGACTTGTCACTACCAACGCTAGCGGCGGATAGGGACGGGCTGGACGGCTGTAGCCCCGCCCCGTCACCACGTGCTGCGGCGTCCTCCTCCAGCCAGCGCTTATAGCAGTAATTGCACACTCTGATCCTCTCACCGTCCTCCCTCGCGGCGTCCCCCGGCGAGCGGGGCACAGAGTTGGCCGTGCACCGGGCGCAGAACACGCGGCCGCAGTGCCGGCAATGGTGGCGCCGGTTCAGGATGGTGAACTGCGCGTCGCAGTCGTAGCACACGCGGCAGCTCTGGTCCGGCATCCAAAAGTCTCTAGAGAGGTCGTGCGCCAGCGGCTGCCCGGCAGCCGCCGCGGCCGACTGCGACTGCGACGCGGGCGGCGGCGGAGAGTGGTCGCCCCGCCGCGGCATCCACGACTTCACCGCACCGAACAACTCCACGAGCCGCCCATCCGGCGATCCCATCATCCGCGCCACGCTTACCACCTCCTCCACCACCAGCAGCCCCACCCCTCATGCTCAATCCGGCGACGCCTCAACCCGCATAGCTAGCTTCCCCCCGAGCCAAAACCACTCCACCGCCGCGCCGCAACCCGCCCACCAGATCAGATCACTAACCGAAACGGCGACGGTGGCAGCAGCAGCGGAAGCAATTCACAGCCAGACAGCCTCGACGAATTGGGCAGCAAGACTCCGAGCTCGCCGCGAAGAACTCGGCGCGGCTGAGATCGAAGCGAAGCAACTAGGAATCGCGGGAGGGGAACTAATTTGGCTTAAGAGAAAAAGAGGTTAATAACTTGGGCTGAGATTAGGAGGGCTGAGGGTTCCAGAAGGGCGCCAGTGGAGCACGGGAGGCTGGAGGCTGCGGATTCACGGGGACGGAGATGGAAAGGGAGGGGAGATTGATTAACTGACGCGTCTCCGTTTTTTCAAATCTTTTTCTTGTGATTTTAATTTATGTGTTTCCCTTTTTTATTCCTTCTGCTTTTAGTTGCTTTTCTTGACGCCACCGGCTTCTTCTACCTCTCTCGAGTTTCGCTATCCGCTGTTGTTATTGGGTTTCATTCCACACTTTATTGTGGATTACCCTTTGCATTGGGGCATAAATCAATTGGCTCAAAGAAAACTTACTGTACCGTACCTTTGCACAGCAAGTGGCGCCAGTATCGTTATTTTTTTTTATGGATTCCAGCTATTTCTACGTGGCCCTGTTGTTTCTGTGTTTCATATCATATTTTACATGCTTTTATATTTATTATAATTATAATTATAATAAAGGCCATTGGTTTTCTTACGTGTATCAGTGTATGCAATACGCGATTTAGTGGTGATTCATGCTTTTTCTTATTTTGTTGTATTGAAATTTGCAATATAGCGTGTCGTATATATCAATAAGAGCAATTTGCGACCAGTCATCCTCAGCTGATTTTGTATTTTTTTTCCTTTATATTGCTTTGCGCCTTTTCTTAAAAACTTAGTATACTTGTGCCACTTGGTGACTCATGCTATCCTTTGTCATACAGGTATTTAAAAATTATACTCAAATATAAGGAATACTAGTGACCAAAACAATTTAGAATAAATACTTTTCATTTATTAATCAATCACCATTAATCATGCCGGCAATAATGTCTAATTAGGAAATAAAGTAAGAATACATGTGTCTTTTGTGTTCTCGCTTAGTCTGTTCAAAAATCTAAAATGTACAATATTATAGGATAGTTAGAGTAAATACATTGAGACATCTTATTTATGTGGACTGACATTGCGATGTTTTAGTGACGTGGACTTTTGCCGATATAGTTAGTATAACAATCTAGTGACTAGTGTGATATTTGCTTTACTACTACTCCTTTGTTATGAAACACAAAGTATTGAATGTTTAAAATTTGATCTAAACTATCAGTCACATCTACACGTACTTGCCTTTTAAACCTTATTCATGCATGCATTCATAAATGCCTTTTAAATACTATCTTGCCTAAAATGACTCATAATTTGTATACAAAATCAATGACATACATGGACGTCTTTTAAAACTATGCCTTACTAGAAAATTTAAAAGTTAATAACCTAACTAACTAATTAGTGAGGGGTAAGTTAGTCTTTTATCGAACTCCTTACGTGATGTTAAAATTGATTGAATATCTTATATTTTATGATAGCGTGAGGTGAATCATGCCTTTTAGTTGTAAATCTAGTGGTGGGGCATCGCATATGTTCAAGAATAAAGTCACCATTGCCATCTCATTTTAATGTCTGAATCAGTTTATGACGCTGCTTTTTTTCTATCTAAACTCACAACAGATGCAAATGGTAGACACATATTTAAGTTGAGTTAACCTTATGTCAATTATCGATAGAATCCATTTACTGCACAATATTTGTTGATGAGGTCTAGCTAAAGCTTATGTTCCCCAAAACATGGCTACGTGTACTTCAGTACCACAACACCGCCCGCTCTAGGGTCCAGGCAAGATGCCACCTACCTCCCACAAACCTGTCATCATGGTTAGTGGTTACAACAATGAACCACTCTCATATATATGAGGACACCAAATGTGCAACTAAAAATCATACATACTTGGACTCATACATAATAGTCTTCCTCTTGCACACGTTCTCAAATGGCTTATGCTTGTTTCATGGGTATTTCTTTGTATCAATGAAGGGAACTGCTAGTGCCCGGATGCCCGTACATGCAGTTCGCTTCCACGCCATTTCATGCGCCCCACGCGAAGCCCGCGCATCGGAGGCACCTGCCCAAGAGCTGCCTCAAGCCACCGCTGACCACTGCTGCAGGAGCGTGGTCTGCCCACCGCCACTAACCACCAAGGAGTCGAGAAACACCGTCGGAAATCTGATCCACACCAACCAAATGGAGATCCACTATATTCGCTCGATCTACTTTTAAAATATCCAGGCACAACACTTGCAACATACAATGAAACACTTGAAACATGCTTCTGAAACACTTGAAAAAAACTGCTGAAAACACTTGAAAATCACTGCAAACATACGCAACATCCAGATAAAATACTTGCAACATATATGTGAAACATATGCAACATACAAATAAACACACTTGCAACATACGTCTCACAAACACAGATGAAACATTGGTAACAGACCTTTGCAACATAAGTTTACAACCATTGCAATATATGTAACATCATGATCTACTGTTGCAACATTCATTTGAAACACTTGCAACATACCTCCGAAAACACCTGAAACATACACTTGCAACATGTGCTTTCAGCAAAACCTGATAGGCGAGCGGGTGGAGCACTGCACAGTGGGATCTGGTTATGCAGTCGCGGTGGAGAAGGAGGATGACAGCGGGCGAGAGAATGCGCTGCCTCCGGTGATGGGGCGCGTGTGGTGCCCTAGATGAGCGGTGCCCACGATGGACGCGACAGCAGCAATTGGGTGAGTGCGACCATCAGTTGTGCGGTCGTGGGGGAGCACGCCATGGCAGTGCGGGCGCGCAGCGGTGGAGATGAAGGTCGGCAAGAGGTGCGGTGGAGAGGAAGGCATGCAGGAGGCGCGGCGAAACGCAGTCATGGAGCGCACTCGTGGCCTCGCGCGGTGAAGCACGTGATAGGAGGCGGATTGGGGGTATTTTCTTGAGAGATGAGGAGCGTATAGAGTACACAGCCGGTTGGACCGGTAGTGGTAGCGTGTAGGTCCGTCGAGCGTCCGACGTGGACGGACATCTTGACTCAGCATTACCCATCAATGAACTACTTTGTTTTATGACGTATGAGGCCATAAATCCCCTAATTCAACTGGGGCAAAGGATTGAGTATGGCTCGAGCTGTGCTCTTAGTTGGCAATGACTTTAAATATTTACTCTTTGATTGGTTAATGTCAAATACAAACAAAGGGAAATCTAAACAGTGTTCCATCAGACACATAGCAGGTCATAGCGTGTCATACTCAATCATTAGGTTGAATGTTGGACTTCTGTTCAAATGTGCTGTACTGGAGCACATGCATATCCCCGTATTAATTGCAGGTCTTTTTCTCGTTCCTAATATTTTGTTGTAATCCTAGCTAGCTACTGTAGCTTGCTATATATAGTTCCTGCATGATTAGCTTTGTTCATCCGACTCATGCATGACACGTAAAGTGATTGATTGACCTCTTCAAATTGCTACTTCTTTCACTCTAAATTATAATATGTTTTGGTTTTTCTAGATAAAAAGAAAGTTTATAATTTGAAACGAAAGTAGTGGATGATATAATATAGTTGCATGACTCCCTTTTATTTTTAAGCATGGTGTCTCTTATCATATATTTAGAAACGGAGGGACTAAAAAAACTACAAATAAAAGTTTGTAGCTACTAGCCTACTATGCGTCAACATGCTTTGTTAAATATAAGGCTAACATGACAATTAACATTTCGATGTTTTTGACTTGTTAGTGTTATTTTAAAACTGGTTCTTTTCAGAATTTTTGTGGCCATTTTGAAACAAAACAAAGTTGCTTGTACTTTTTTTTCTCGATCAAAAGTTGCTTGTACTTGGTAATTGACTTATTTCTGGAAGTGAAAAATAATTGGAATAATTAGCTACTCGCATATATATATGTCCATAGACAATAATAACCCGATCCATCCATATAAACACAGAAACTTTGCATATCTCTGTCGTTGTCGAGACGAGAAGGTATCGGGCTCTGATGAGCGACCATCATATCAGCATCCGGCGTAAGTATATGGATGGATTACGTGTCCTTCGTTGGCAGGTTACGCGCGGCGAAGGGGCTCCGTGAAGGTCGCTTTCAGGCCGGCCGACCACGGCTACCGTTCACGATCTTCTGCGAATCACGCAATCAGGCGCATCCCAAACTAACCCCGGCCCGAGAAAACATCGCCTGTTTTTCTGGACCGCGAGAAATTAGCTTGCCTGATGCGTTCTGCGCTCCACCACACGTGCAGCCCATGCAGGCGCCCAGACGAGACAAATGACGACCGGCGGTAGGAGTATTTGAATATGCATGGAACGTTCTCGATTCAGTACATGATAGACCCACGGTTTTTTTTTTCTCGGGAGAAAACATTATGATAGACCAATATCACATAGCAGGTTAGAAAAAAAAAACTATTGATAGTTTTTATAGCATAGGATACCGTACCAACAAACTATCATTTCTAGCGTAAGATTTTCTACAGTATAAGCTATAGAAACCATGTTTGTTCTTCTACTGAGTTACGAGTAGTTTCTTATCCATTGATAACCTTGAAGACTCAGTTTCTTAGTTAGACCTGATTTTAAGTATCTTTCCTCTCTCCTCATTGAATCACTTGCCACGTTAATAAATTATCTATGTGACAGTACAATTAATATCTATAAAAATTACTATAGTTTTTCTTTAGATGTACTAATTAAAATGCAGTAGCGTACTCGTGTTTCCCTTGGGCACACACTGCAGCCTGGATCTGGATGTGCTTTGCCATTTCTTTCGCAACGACTATCATCTTTAACATCCTTTTTGTATTGATACCGATGTGTCTCTTGTGGGTGGCTGTAACGACAGACACGGAGGACTATCTAGATGTCTTCCGACCAAGAGACGGTGACATGAACCGTCCGCGTCCGAAAATGGCATGCTTTTCGCGCGAGTGTATTTTGCGCGGAGAAAACTCAAGGACTAGAAATGAGCGTACGTGAGTGTATTTGCTGAATATTCACATTTCTCGATACGTTTCGTTCTAAGTCATTTTTTTCTGGTTTTGACCAATTTCACACAAACATCTACACAATCGAACAACATTCATCAGATATACCATGAGATATATGTTAATGCATAGTACAAAAATGATTTTTAGCAAAAGGAGCTTTTGGTAGAGGTGGCTCAATCTACGATCATCTCAACAAATCGGTCCGAACCGAGCCACCTCTAAAGCTGACTGTTATTTTCAATCACCTCTACAAATGCACCTATTTCTTTGAGATGGCTGGAAATAGAGCCGCCTCTAGAGACGGCCGGACATGGAGCCGCCTCTAAAAATAAGGGTTGCACGGTAAAATTCTAATTTTAAACGATGAATGGAGAAATGACCACAATCAAAGTTGTAGATCTCAAAGAGTTATATAACTTTGTAGTTGACAACTTTTCATTTGAAATCATCTCTCGAATCAAAATTATGTTTGAATTTGTCATATTTGAAATTCAACTTTCTTCAAACAGTCCTAGATGGAGAAATGACCAAAACTAAAGTTGTAGATCTCAAAGAGTTATACAACTTTGTAGTTGATAACTTTTTCATTTGAAATCATATATCCAAGGAAAATTTTATTTAAATTTCTCACATTTGAAATTCAAATTTTTCAAATGATCTCAGATGGAGAAACAATCAAACAGAAGTTGTAAATCTTGAAGAGTTATAGAACTTTTATAGTTAACAACTTTTTCATTTTAAATCATCTACAAAAAATTACGTTTTGTCACAATTGAAATTCAAAAATCTCAAACGTCGTCGGATGGATAAATGACTAATAGCAGAATTGTAGATCTCAAAAGTGTCGGGTACCAGAATTAGGGGTACCCAAAATCCTACGAAGAAAAAGAACCAACCCCCGAGGAATCCGCGCCCTGAAACCCCCTAAAGAATCGAGTCGAGGCTCCACCTACACCGACACAACGAGCCAAACCCGCATACGTAAGAAGACAGGGCACCGTCGACTGTATTCCGACTCGCATGAGGCTCGCTCGACGGGAAGCCTCGACCCCGGAGAATCTCCGACTCGCATGACCCAGGGCCGAGCCGGTTGACCCCCCCTCTCTCAGTCACCTACTCGCTGACAAAAGCATTTAATGCCACCACTTCCACCTACGTGGCTACAGTGCCACAAGCATGGGAGCAGCACCCGCGTCTGATCCTACTTTTTACTGTCTGTCCAGGGATGGACAATGAAAAGTAGCCACTATTCACACTATGACGAGCACTGTCTGACCGTCATGCCCCGGGATTTTTGGGGGTCGGCCTTATCCGTTTCTCGTCGACCTCCCTCAGCTACGTCCCGACCCAGCCTCGACTGCCATCGGTCAACAAAGGAATCACGTCCGTATGTCGACCACAGGGAATCGCACGTCCTCTACAGCGCTCAGGATGTTTCACCGTCCCGTCATCAACATCACCACGATGCCCCAGGGATGACCTGCATGCACCAAGGCACGTCACTACAGCAACATCTTCAGCGCCCGTCCCGCCTTCTCCTCCAAGGCACCCCTAGGTTTTTTTTGTAAACCTAGACCCTCCTCTTGAGTCTATAAAAGGGGAGGGCAAAGAACTCTCTGGGGAGACACACAGACGACTTCAAGATCAACATTCCAAGCAATTCTTCATTTTCCTCTTCTAAGACTTGGGACCAGCTCCCTCTCTCGCAGCTTGTAACCCCTACGCAAGCATTTCGGTGCAAGAAAATACAATACTCTCCCTCCCCGCTGGACGTAGGGCCTTCTTTGCCTGAACCAAGATAAACCCCCGTGTATTCTCTTTGCATCACCATCCGGATTAGGGAGCACGCAGCACACATTAAATCGTCGGCTTAGGGCCCTCCCGGGTCCAAACACCGACAGTTGGCGCGCCAGGTAGGGGAACGCTGCGTGCCAGCATCGCTTTCCTGCCATTCTTTCAGATGGCTAACCCCAAACGTCCACTTCCGTTGGCCACGGTGATCTGGTTCGGAAGTTTGGAGTTCATGTCCCTTGGCTACGGCTATGACATGGTCCTCCCCCCATGGTGCAGACACCCAACCGACCATGACTACGAGCTCTCCCATCGTGGGGGAGCGCTGCGCCGGTATCACCGTTCCCGCCGGGCTCGTACAGCCAGGCGACGGCATGCCCAGCGTAGCCATCATCTCCATCCTGCGAAGGATGATACGATGCTCCGTTCCGGCACCCCTCAGCCTGACGTCCACGCAGTATCTCTCGTTGAGGATCTGCGTAGGATGAGCTTGGCTGCGGGTGGGACGCCGGTGGGGCGTCCCGTCATTCCACCATCTGGCACAGCACCTCCGGTCGGGTCAAGATCAGTTTCCCCAACGACAGGGTCAATCCCGCCGCGGACATTCCCCTATGGGCTGAACACGGCTGCCCAGCAGTACGCTTCCTCCGTAAGCACCAATATGGACGCTTACGAGGAACTTCTTGGGCACCATCTACGTTCTGCCCTCGACCTTGTAGCATTCACACCAGTTTCCGAGTACCAGGACTCTACGGAGACCCCGGGTACAGAGCACCGTACGATTGCTTTCCGCCGCTACGACCCCAGAGATCGACGACCTCACATGCATCCGTCGTATTACTATTTTGGCGCCTCGGACTCCAACTCTGCCGATGACAGCTACGATCCGACACGCGAATGCTTCCACATTGATGGGGCTATCGCGTCAGATTCGGAAGCCGAGGCGGCTGTTGGAGGGAGGAACATCACGCCACCTCACGTTGAGTTCCCTAGCGCACGGGACGAAGCCCAATTCCTTTGTGCAGCCCAAGGAGCACAACTTGAGCAGATTCAAGAATTGCAAGCTAAGCTCGACGAGGAACGGGAGAACTTATGCCTACTTCAGCAGACCCTTGAGCAGGAGCGCACGACGCGCGCACATGGCGGAGGAGCTCGAGAGAGAGCCCGCGATGTCAATCATCGCATCATCAAGGATCGGGCGGGCGAACCCCTAGTCTTCAACCGAGCCAGCCAGAACGTCGTCGCCGCCACCATGCTTCTCCGCAATATGCCTGAGCCATCCACATCCGAGGCCCGTCGGGCCCGCGATGAGATTCGAGGTCTCCTCAAGACTGCGACCATGCAGCAGGCCGAGAGCTCCGCCTTGAGGCGCCGCGGGCTTGCATCGAGTAGCCTGCAAAGCCCTCCCAACCGGAGAAAGAGGCCTCGGTTCATCCCGAGCCCGCACCACGAGCGAACAAGGTGGCCTCTGTCTGTGAACGTGTCGTCGACAATCGCGAGCCCCGAGATGCTCGTGATGGCATCAATGAACGCCGCAAGCGAAGAGGCGATGACGGCGCATCTCGAGGCTACCACGTGCACAAGGGCGGGCGCTATGATAGCTTAGAAGATCACAGCCCATCTCCTGAGCCACCGGGCCCTTGAGTCTTCAGCAAGACCATTCGTAGGACCCAGCTTCTAATCCGGTTTCGCCTCCCAACGACTCTCACCAAGTATAACGCCGAGACCAAACCCGAACTTTGGCTCACTGATTTCCGCTTGGCGTGTTAGTTGGGCGAGGCCACCGACGATCAAGTCATCATCCGACGGCTTCCTCTATTCCTATCGGACACCGCTCGAGCATGTCTCGAGGACCTCCCACCTGGACAGATCCACAACTAGAACGACTTGGTGAGAGTTTTCGAAGGGAACTTCAAGGGAACCTACGTCTGCCTCGGTAACTCTTGGGACCTCAGGAGTTGCAAACAGAAGTCGGGCGAGTCCCTCCACGACTACATCTGGCGTTTCTCCAAACAGCGCACT
Organism: Saccharum hybrid cultivar R570; assembly: GCA_038087645.1. Taxonomy (NCBI): domain Eukaryota; kingdom Viridiplantae; phylum Streptophyta; class Magnoliopsida; order Poales; family Poaceae; genus Saccharum; species Saccharum hybrid cultivar. The sequence goes on along the minus strand of JAQSUU010000637.1, from coordinate 38,754,644 downwards.
AAGTTGCCCAACATCACCGACTCCGACGTCATTATGGCTTTCCTATCTGGAACCACTTGCAAGGAGCTGGTCCGAGAGTTGGGCCGCAACACCCCCACCACGGCCAATGAGTTGATGGACATCGTCACCAATTACGTCACCGACGATGAGGCCGTCGGTGCCATCTTCGGTGGCAACTAGGACAAGGGGAAGCGCAAGGATGAGGACCCCGAGAGCTCCAACCAGGGCGCCAAGAGGGACAACAGAAAGAAGAAGAAGAACCAGCAAGGCAAGTGCGAAGCCACGGCTGACGACCTTGTCACTGCCGCTGACCGCAAGAAGCCTCAAGGACCCCCTGGCGGGGGCATTTTCGACAAAATGCTCAAAGAACCATGTCCCTACCACAAGAGACCCACAAACCATAACCTCGAGGACTACCACATGCTATGGAGATACTTCGAAAGCTTGGGCATCAAGAAGGACGATAAGGAGGACCCCAAGGAGAAGGATGACGACAAGGACGAGGGATTTCCTGAGATCTATGACTGCTTTATGATATATGTTGGACCCTCGATGCATCTCTCCACGTGACAGCACAAGCAGGAGCGTCGAGAGATCTTCTCCGTACACCTTGCGACCCCCCTCTTCCTCGACTGGTCCGAGATGGCCATCACTTTCGACCGTGACGACCATCCGGACTACGTCCCCAATCCTAGAGTCTACCCGCTCGTCGTTGATCCCATCATCACCAACATGCACCTCACTAAGGTGCTCATGGATGGTGGCAGCAGCCTCAACATTATCTACACCCAGACCCTCGACCTCCTAGGGATCAAGAGGACGCAGCTCCGACCCAGCGTCGGGGGCTTCCATGGAGTTGTGCCAGGGAGACGAGCAGAGCCCATCGGGTAGATCAACCTGCCCACCTGCTTTGGCACCTCCACCAACTTCAGAAAGGAGACCCTCACTTTCGAGGTGGTTGGGTTCCACGGGACCTACCACGCCATCCTTGGGCATCCCTGCTATGCCAAATTCATGGCGGTTCCCAACTACACCAACCTCAAGCTCAAAATGCTGGGTCCCAAGGGTGTCATCACCGTCGGGCTCTCCTATCAGCACACCTATGAGTGTGATGTAGAGTGCGTCGAGCACGGAGAAGCCATCTTGGAGTTAGCAACCCTGGCTGCAGACCTCGATGGTTTGACCAAGGAGATCCTCGACCCCAAACACCATGCCAACAATTTCAAGCCTACGGAAGACGTCAAGCTCTTACCCCTCGACCCTGCCAGCTCGAACGGGAGGGCGTTGAAAGTCAGCGCCACCCTCAACCCTAAATAGGAAGCAGTGCTCGTTGAATTTCTCCACGCGAACGTCGACATATTCATGTGGAGTCTCTCGAATATGCTGGGCATACCCAGGAAAGTTGCCGAGCATGCCTTGGAGATCTGAGCTGGCTCCAAGCCGGTGAAGCAACGCTTGCGCTGCTTCGACGAGGAGAAGCGCAAGGTCATCGGTTAGGAGATCCATAAGCTTTTGGAGGCCGGATTCATCAAGGAGGTTCATCATCCCGAGTGGTTAGCTAATCCTATATTAGTTAAGAAAAAGAGTGGGAAATGGAGGATGTGTGTAGACTATACTAGTTTAAATAAAGGATGTCCGAAAGTCCCTTTTCCTTTACCACGCATTGATCAAATCATCGATTCTACTGCGGGATGTGAAACTCTATCGTTCCTAGATGCATATTCCGGCTACCACCAGATTAAAATGAAGGAGTCCGACCAGCTCGCGACTTCATTTATCACCCCGTTCGACATGTATGCTACGTTACTATACCCTTCGGTCTCCGAAACACGGGGGCTACGTACCAACGATGCATGCAACACGTTTTTAGGGAACACATCAGGCCAACCATCGAGGCCTACGTTGACGACATCGTAGTCAAATCCAAGGAAGTCAACAGTCTGGTTGATGACCTCAATATCGCGTTCAAATGCCTCAAGGCAAAAAACATCAAGCTCAACCCCGAGAAGTATGTCTTCGGCGTTCCTCGAGGCATGCTCTTAGGGTTCATTGTTTCCGAGCGTGGCATCGAGGCCAACCCAGAAAAAGTCGCTGCAATCACCAAAATGGGCCCTATCTGAGATCTGAAGGGCGTGCAGAGGGTCACGGGCTGCCTTGCGGCCCTCAGTCGCTTCATCTCGCGTCTCGACGAGAAGGCGCTCCCTCTGTATCATCTTCTAAAGAAATCGGAACACTTCTCATGGACCCTCGAGGCTGAAGAAGCTCTTACCAAGCTCAAGGCGACATTGTCTAAACCGCCGATCCTCATCCCTCTGGCCACGGGGGAACCCCTCTTGCTCTATGTCATCGCAACAACACAAGTGGTCAGCACGACCGTAGTCATCGAGAGGGCAGAGGAAGGACACGCTCTACTCATTCAGAGGCCAGTCTACTTCATCAGCGAGGTACTCTCCGAGACCAAAGTTCGATACCCGCAAATATAGAAGCTATTGTACGCCATCGTGTTAACACGACGCAAGCTCCAGCACTACTTCAAGGGCCACCCAGTGACCGTGGTTTCTTCTTTCCTTCTGGGGGAGATAGTCCAGAGCCGGGAGGCCTCGAGAAGGATAGCTAAGTGGGCGGTCGAGCTCATGAGCAAGACCCTCTCTTATGCATCGTGCAAAGCAATCAAATCCCAAGTGCTGGCAGATTTTTTGGTAGAATGGACCGACACCCAACTGCCTCCGGCTCAGATTCAAGCCGAGTTGTGGACCATGTACTTCGATGGGTCGTTGATGAAAACAGGAGCGGGCGCAGGCTTGCTCTTTATCTCACCCCTCGGAGTTCACATGCGCTACGTGATCCGACTCCACTTTGTTGCCTCCAACAATGTAGCTGAGTACGAGGCCCTTGTTAACGGCTTGCGTATCGCCATCGAGCTCAGGGTTCGACACCTCGACGTTCATGGTGATTCCCAACTTGTGATCAACATGGTTATGAAGGACTCAAGCTGCCACGATCCTAAGATAGAAGCCTACTGTAAGGAGGTATGACGCCTTGAGGACAAATTCCACGGCCTCGAGCTCAACCACGTCACACGCAGATATAATGAGGTTGTCGATGAACTCGCAAAAATCGTGTCTAATCAAACCACGGTTCCACCCGACATCTTCTCGAGGGACCTTCATGAACCTTCCGTCGACATCAGAGCGATAGAGGGGGTCGACAGTCCATCACTCGACCCCCCACCCGAGGCAGAAGCCCCCTCGACTGGGGCTGACATCATGCAGACGAAAGCCTCGACCCTGCCAGCCGACCTCGAGCCTGACTAGCGTATCCTGTACCTTGACTGTCTCATTCGAGGGGAGCTCCCACCGGATAAGACCGAGGCTCGACGGATCGCTAACCGGGTCAAAACCTTTGTGATATACGGCAATGACGAGGAGCTTTATCGACGTAGCCCCACGGGCATCCTACAACATTGTATCACAAAAGAGGAAGGCCGGAATCTACTCAGAGATATACACTCGGGAGCTTGCAGTCATCACGCGGTGCCTCGAACCCTCGTCGAAAATGCGTTCCGGCAAGGTTTCTATTGGCCAACCGCGGTCTCCAACGCCATTAAGCTGGTACGCTCCTGCAAAGGATGCCAGTACTATGCAAGGCAAAACCATCTCCCAGCTCATGCCCTGCAAACCATCCCCATCACATGGCCGTTCGCCATTTGGGGGCTCAACTTGGTTGGACCTCTGAAGAGAACAACCAGGGGCTTCACCCACTTGCTCATCGCCATCGACAAGTTTTCCAAGTGGATCGAGGCCCATCCCGTCACCAACATCAGGTCAGAGCAAGCCACGCTGTTCTTCACCGACATCATTCATCGCTTCGGGGTTCCCAACTGCATCATCACGGACAACGGCACCCAGTTCATCAGCAAAATGTTCTTGGAATTCTGCGATGACCATCACATCTATGTGCTCTAGTCGGCCGTGGCTCACCCAAAAACAAATGGCCAAGTGGAACGTGCCAATGGCATGGTCTTACAAGGCCTAAAGCTGAGAATCTTCAACAGATTGAACAAACATGGCAAGAAATGGGTCGCCGAGCTCTCCTTAGTCATATGGAGCCTAAGAACGATGCCAAGTCGAGCCACGGGGTTCACTCCATTTTTCTTGGTCTACGGGTCCGAGGTTGTACTTCCGACCGACTTAGAGTATGGATCCCCAAAGGCTGAAAGCCTACAACAAGCAAAACAATGATACCGCAAGAGAGAACGCTCTCGATGTAACACCCCAGTGTTACGCTGGCATTTAGCATTGCAAATCATACACATAATGCATCATTTGCATTTATAATCATATGTGAAGTAGGGTGCATCTTTGAGTTGAAACATTGCTATGAAATGTGAATGTTGCATACACTTGTTTAGAATTGTTTCACCTTAATTATGCTTGCTAGGCTACTAAAACATGGGTGACCATAATTATAAATCATCTAGAATTAGTTAGCACAAATTTTGGAGCAACTTTGGTATTCAAAGTTTTGTCAAATTTGTTTTTAAAACTATTATTGAAAAATGGTCAAAACCCCTCCCTATCTAGCTTTTATTCTCCGATTCAAAATCTATTGGGAATTTTGAGTTGGTCCCTTAATAAAAGTTGTAGAGAATTAATTTCTAAGCAACTTTCATTTTTGGGCCATTTTCAGAAAAGGTCATTTTCTTACTCAAATGGGAGTTTAAAACTGTTATTTGAAATTGTTTGAAAATTTATTGAAAATAAAATTGAAAAAAATCAATTTCTCACCTAGCGGGCCGCCGCCTCCCTTTCGGCCCGCTAGCCAAAGCGGCCCAGCTCTCCCGCGCGCGCGCTTGCCGCCGCTCCCGCTCGCCCGTGCGCGACCATGACCCGGCCCAGCATGGCCTCCTTGCTCTCCCTCCCGCTTGCGCGCACCACTGGTCGACCGCGGCAGAACACGCTCGCCGCGTGGAGGCCGCATGCCGATGCCATCGACCGTGTGGCGCCCTATTGTCCCCACGCGCTCCACCTCAAATCACCGTGCCCGCGCTCTGCCTCCATTCCACTCCCCAGCTCGCTCATTCCCTTCCTCTTTTCTTTGAAGAACCGAGTGGAAGGAACCGCTCGCCACCGCTCGCCATTACCTCCGCCGCCGCGTTCCGACGATGGCAAGCCACCGCCGTCCGATTGCTTGCGCACAATGCTCCGCCACATTCTCCTCTCCTCCGAACAGGTGTCAGTGACTCCTTGCTCGCGTAGGTAGGGCTCAATCGCGCGGTTCCCGCCCGAGCCGCAGTGGACGGAGCCGCCGAGCTCGCACTCCGACCACTGGTGCTCTCGCTCCTCCTCTCTTCCCTCGAAAGACACCATCGCATTCGCCTTTTCTTCGCGGTTCTCGTGCGCACCGTGCCTCGTCCGCTCGCGACCAGAGACGGCCGTTGGCCGTTGGTGGCCGCCACGCTGTCGCGGCCGAGGGCGCCGGCGTGGCGTGGCCACGGTCGTGCCCGACCGTGCTGGGCCAAGACGGCCTTGGGCCGGAGCCCGAGCCGGGCCAGCTCGCCTCTTCCCCGCATGCGCGTACTCAGGCCGAAAGCAGCCGCGGGCTGGTTGGTTTCCATAGGCCGGCCCAGTAGCAATAAGAAAAATTGTTTTCTGTTTTTCTTTTATTTTGAGGAGAGAAATACTTTGGAAAATGTTTGTGTGCTCATTTTAGCTCCAAAAATTGTGAAACAAATTTTGGTATACTTCTTAGGACCATATCTATGATGTGAAAATATTGCATGACAAGTTTGAAATACTTTTCTGTAGAGTTTTTATTTAATCATCGAAATTGTTGTTTTCTTGATAAATGCTTAATAAATCATAGAAAGCTCAGAAAAATATGGTTCTAATTTTGTTAATCTTTTTGTGTAATGTACTTTCTAGAAAAAAATATGTGTCATGCATGTTTTGTAGAAAAATTATGATGTGTAGTTCAAGTGCTTTTATTTGATGGTTTCTGTTATTTTTTATAGAGAGCAAAAAATTGTATAAAACATGTATATGATAATTTTTATATAGTGATTGTTTACTGTGTAGAATGTGAGAAAAATTTTAAATCTGTTGTTTGATGCTTTTCATAATACAAAGTATTTTCATGCTCATACTTAGGCCCTAGCTTGTTATTTTTGTGTAGGCAGTTCTGTTAATCCAAATACAATGAAATTTTTGTGGCATGCTAGATTAGATGATAGTAAGCCACTGTAATTTTCTCAGATTTTTCTGTGCTACTAAAAGAGGTGTTGCCATTTAAACCTAGTATCAACTAGGGTTTAATTAACCTTGTTAATGCATGATTAGTTAATAAGATTTGCTTTGGTGTATCTTTGAAGCATCTTACATTGCTGTGGTGATTTAGCATGGTAGAAGAGTGATTGTAGTAGTAGTATACTAGTACATGTTCTTGGATGATGTGGACTACCTTGGAGAAGAGTTGTATTTCTACTCTATACAATAAAGTAAACATGTTCATTTACATCCCATTCATCATGAACATTACATGTCATCTCTACAATGCACCTAGACATGAGTACTTATACATTTGCATCATACAGGATCGTAGGAAATAATTCCGGTAGCAGTTCCAGAGGAGCCGGAAGAGCAGCCCGATGTGCAAGAGCAGGAGGTGTCCGAAACCGACGAGGAGGTCGGTGAGGATCTTCCAGAGTGCCCCGACCATCGCCCAAGCTCTTTCGAAAGAGGCAAGCCTCGGAGCATTATCAGCCTCCTACTTTATAAAGCATTTTACTCTATATATGTTATATATTTGATGCATTACGTTTAGGAGTTGTTTGCAACCGTTGCTGTATTATACCTTGTTTACCTTTGTTCTACCATATCCTTGTTACCCTGGTATTCGCAGTCAAGAAATGCTTAGCTTGCTTAGACCGGTAGAAGTCGGGTGATTTCCTATCACCTGCGAGCTATAGGTGGTTACCTGGATCTGCTTGAATAAGTATGTCATCTTAGGATAACTAAGTGTTAATTTGAAGTTGAGACCGAATGGAGACTTACAGGGTTTCGGACTGTAGTGTTTTCCGTCTATGTCGGTTAAGGACCGACTATTGTTGGGCCTCGAGTCATGTTGAACGCATGCCTTACATTTAGCTGACCGAATAATGTACCTTTCGACCACGAAGCTGGGAGATTATTCGGGCCGAGTGGATTTCCCGCAGCGCACTGTACCGGAGCAGGTGTGGTAGGACACGGGGGCGCGATGATAAGGCCAAAGAGCAGTCGGGCAGCCCCGGGTACATGTGGTTCCTGGCAAACTCAAGACTTTACCTGGATAGTTGACTCGGTGACCAATATCTCACTTTAGCGGGTGAGTGAGGTTTGTGTGAGGAATAAATTACCAGCTGATTAATAATCGATTCGAATCGCCATCATTCACTGGATAGTGAACACTTGACTTGAATTACTTCATCGTAGTAATGTTGATGAAACACTTGGACAGTTATATGAAATATGACACTATGGAAGTTGTTAATGATCTTTGGTTATCATTATTTGGATAATCACATGTTTGCTCTTATTAACCTGTCAACAATGCTTTTGGAAAGGTTCTTGAAATGATAAAAATGCCTTTTTTGCAAATGAGTTAGCTACCCTACTATAAAGCCTTTCATAATCCTTGGTGTCATTTTGTTTTCGGTTATGTCGGGTAAGTCTAGCTGAGTACCTTCTCGTACTCAGGGCTTTGTTCCCACTTGTTGCAGATGGGCAGATGTATTACGGCTACTATATCAACTGCCTTTATCCTATGATGGGTGAAGCTTAGGACCATGGGTAGTGGTCGTTCCCTACGTCTTATCTAATGCTTTTGTTGGAGATGATCATCAGCTGGCACTGTACTTGAACTTTGTGTGAGTGTGTGGGTGAATTTGAACTAAAGACTTCCGCTACTTTTATTTGAACTTGGTTTGTAATAACTATGTTTAAACTCCGATGTATCCGTGATGTGAATTTTTATGTAATTTGTGATGGTGACCGCTAAACTTATTACGATCTTGGCTGGTATGCGAGTTGGTTTGAAATCCCTCGAGATTTCACGGACTACCGGGTTATACGGGGTTAAGTTTGCTAAATCGTCTGCTCTGGTGGATGATTTTCTTACTTAATTTCGTATAATTGGTCGGTTCTGTTACACTCGACCAGCTTGACGAGGCTCGCGATATAGCTCTACTACACTCCATAAGATATCAGCAGAATCTCCGATGCTATCACGACAAGCACGTGCGTAGACGAGACCTCCATGTTGGTGACCTGGTGCTTCGGCGAAGCCATAGCAACAAGGGACAACACAAGCTCACCCCACCATGGGAAGGCCCCTATATTATTGCAGAAGTGTTGAAGCCCGGGACTTACAAGGTATCAAACGAAAAGGGCAAGATCTTCACCAACGCGTGGAACATTGAACAGCTACGTCGCTTCTACCCTTAGAGCCTCGAGGTTTTGTATCTTTTTTCTCAATTACATGAATGGATAAAGTATACATCCATGTTCAAAAGCATTCTTTCATAAAAAACAGGTAGGCTCAACCTTGCTTATTGCAGGATCGAACCTCCCTCGGGGGCTGAAAAGGGGGGAACCCCCTGTGTCCCTAAAACTTGTATTTTTTCAAAAAAATTTACATAGTCAACGAGGCCGCGTGAGTGCCCTAAGGCTCGAGGGTTGTTGAGCCATGAGATCACCTACGCGTCCGCGCTAACAATACCTCCACTCACTCTCCTATGCCAAGGGGAGCAACCGCGCGCTAAGAGGACTTAGTAAAAGCTTACGATTTCGAAAAAGCTCGATATCTGACACTCCTACACGCTTTGATGCGAGTTCTTACATAGTCGACGAGGCTACAAGGCCATCCTAAGGATGAGGGGCTGTCGAGCCGTGAAACCGCCTACGTCTCCGGGCTATGGTATCTCCACTCACACCCCACGCCAAGGGGTGCAACCACGCGCCAAGAAGACCGCGTAAGAACACCGTTCGAGCAAAAAGGAATGAAAGACTCGGACAAAAAAAGATATTTATTACATATTTACATCTAAATGTTTTAAGGCCCCTAGGGCCACGGTTGCACAAGTCACAAACGATAACTAACTCATTACATGGGCCTTCATACCCAGGTTTGGCTCATAGGCCCTCATCGGCAGTAGGTGGGAGCACCTCGTCCTCGAACAGCCTCGCGAGTAGAGATGGCAACGGGTACCCAAAACCCGAGTATCCGATGGTTATTACCCGATAAAGAGGCGGGTATGGAATGAATTTTCTACCCGTGGGTACGTTATTGGGCAAAATCCTATACCCATCGGGTATGGCGGGTACGGGTGCGGGTGTATACTACCCATACCCGCATACCCACGGGTAAGACATACCCGCAAAAATAACTAGCCAACCTCGGTTATTTTAGCATATATAAGTCATAAATTTGGCCCATTGAGACATCCACTATATTTCTAGTAGATTGTCTTTGTTGTAATGATGCTAATAATGTTTGTTAGCATGTTTATAACTTGTTGGAAGCTTAGAATGATTTATTTTTGCATGTGACTATTTGATATTTTTAGGTAATTTTCGGGTATGCTATCGAGTACGGTTACCCGTCGGGTGAGAATTACCTGGCGGGTACGGGTATGGAACTATTTTTTTACCCACATGCGGGTACAGGTAACCCGACGAGTAAAATTTTACGGGTGTGGGTATGGGTACGGGTGGGCACTACCCGTCGGGTACGTACCCGTTGCCATCTTGACTCGTGAGTCGACCCCCAGGCTCTTCTGCAGCCTTGATCAATCCCAGGCAGGCCGCCTCGTTCTCCTCCTTAGTCTTGCTCGGGTCTGAGGTGAAACCATCAGCGACGAGGCCCATGTCGTACTCGAAGCCGGAGCGGACGACCGCCATGGCCCTCTTCACGCCATGGTGCAGCACGCTCCGCACCTTCTCGCGTATGAGGCCGCCCAGCGCCGTCACCCAGCGCACGAACGAGTTTCCTAGCGCGTCCTCCTCGGTGTCGGCGTCGGGCTCTACCCTCAGGCTATCGCACACTGTGCTGATTGCACCCTAGAGCAGCTGGTTCTGTCTGACCTCGGCCTCGAGGAGGGCTTGAAACAAGGTGGTCGTTGCCTGAGCCTCGCACTGCTGTCTCTCTAGCTCTGAATCACGAGATCAAGTCAGCAAAAATACAAAAACTCTGAGCTAAGATCAGAGTGGGGTGGAAACTTACTCTCGGCATGGGTCTGCCAGCCCATGATCTCATCGTGCAGCTCGACGCGCACCTTCTCGGCCGCTTGAAGAGCCTCGTCCTTATCGTGGACGGTTGCCCTCAGCGTCTCGATCTCTCGACCGGTGCCCGAGAGAGCCTTGTCCCTCTCTCGGACGGTCCCCTTCAACGTTGCGACCTTGTTCTTTAGGGTCCCGATGTGAGTAGACACCAGCCCGATCTAGGCGTTGAGGGCATCGTGTTGGCCGCTGATAAGAGCGACGTCCTCCTCGAGCTCCTTCATGCGCACCAATAGCGGTGCAAGGTCCTCGCGGGCTTTGGCTGCCTCCTCTTGAGCTTTGGCCGCATCTTCACACACCTTGGCCGCAGCATCCCGAGCCTGCGCTGCCTCCTCCTTAAGCGTCGCGTGGACGACGCGTAGCTCATCTGCTTCGGCGCTCTTCTTGGATAGCCGCTTATTGGCCTCCTCGACCAGAGTCTGTTGACGAGGAAGCATCGCCCACACACCGCTTTCGTGGAGAATAAAAAGTGATTTGTGGCACAATCGCTCCTTGAGCTCCTGACCATGGTCAAACCCAAAGTCAGAACCAAGGAGAAAAGAGGGTACGAGCCAAATAAAATATTGAAACAAACACGACTCACCTCGAAGGCCCCTCGACATGTGTCATACCAGGGTATCCGCGACCATCCACAAAGACTGTACGGAGTGCTTGCAGAGCCCCTCGATGAACTCCTAATGTTGCACTTCATCCTTATCATCGAGGGCGAAGAAGGGCTCAGCGTTGGGATTAGCCGCATCCCTAAACTCGAGGGTCGACCGACCCCAGCACGGGAGCTCCTCCTTCGCTCGCACGAGCGCCAGCTCCGTGAAGTTAGGCCACCTGGCAGACGCCTCCGCTGCGTCACCATCTAGCGCCGCAGAGGTTCCGGGCTGATTCGAGGCATTGACCATCTCGACGTTCGCATTCTGCTTCCCCTTGTCAGAGGGGGAGCATCGAACATGAGGTCGATCACGGTCGGAGTCGGCCCTTGAGGCGGGAGTGGCACCCCGCTGGCTGGCACCTCCACCTGAGCAATGGGCAGTGGCATGGTGTAGGGTCGAGATGGCGGACTAGAGGGGGGGTGAATAGTCCTTTCTAAAACTTAAACACGTTGGCTAACCGAAACAAATGCGGAATTAAACTTAACGGTCTAGCAAAGACTACACCCCTCTATCTAAGTTCACAAGCACCTCACAAAGATCCTAATTAAGCAACTAAGGTGCTTTCCTTAGCAAGAGCTCTCCTATTTAATTCTAGAGCAAGGTCACACAAACCTATGCGCTAGTACTTTGCAAGCAAGAGGGAGCTCCTACACAATTCTAGTAAGCAAAGCGCACAAAGCCTAAGCTCACTAGCAATGCTCAATAACAAGGCTACACAAGCCAAATTAGAGAGCGCAAACTACTTAGCTACACAAACTAAGCAATGTGACTAACAAGGTTACACAAACCGAATTAGCCACGCAAAGGGGAAGCTTCTAGCTACACAAGCAAGAAGACAACTAGCAAGCTACACGAGCGAACTAGTTAAGAAAGCAACTACACAAGCACAAGTATATATGAAAGTAAATACAAGCTTGTGTTGCACGAAGGCAAACCACCGAGAAGAGTAGACAATGTTGACACGGTGATTTTTCTCCCGAGGTTCACTTGGTCGCCACCAAGCTACGTCCCCGTTGTGTCGACCAACACTTAGATGGTTCCTCGGTGTGACCCTCAAGTCACTTACCCCTCAAGGCACGCCCCGCAAGGCACCGCAAGACACCACTCTCAAGTGAGGTAACTCAATGACACGCACAACTAGAGTTGCTCTTCGCGATCCCCGCGGGGTGAGCACAATCCCCCTCACAAAGCTTCTCCGGAGCCTCGCACAATCTTCTTGCGAGCTTCGTCGGAGCCACAAGCCACCAAGCCGTCTAGGAGGTGGTAACCTCCAAGAGTAACAAGCACCACCGGCTTGCAACACGATCACCTAGTGCCACTCGATGCAACCTCACGATGCAATCGCACTAGAATCGCTCTCTCACTCGATCCGATGAACACTATCAAGCATGAGTGAGTTAGAGGGCTCCCAAGCACTACCACACAAGCCACCAAGGCCAAAGTGTGCTCAGCTTCCGGTCAAGACCGGCCACAAGGTCTATTTATAACCCCACGGTCAAATAGAGCCGTTACCCCACTTGTCCGTTTTTCCACGGGAGCACCGGACGCGCCGGTGGTAACAGACCGGACGCGCTCAACCGCGTCCGGTGCCATTGCGACGTCCACGTGTCCTCCAATTTCAAATTCGTCCGTTAGATCCTCCAACGGTCACTGCGCGCCAACGGTCAAACGAGCCACCGGACGCGCTGATGCGAACCACCGGACGCGCCGGTGCGCACAGTTCCCGCACGCGCGAAGACAAGACCGGACGCGCTCCTCGCAACCACCGGACGCCACAGTACCCGCGTCCGGTGCGAGTCCAGTAAGCTCCCGAGACCACCGGACGCGTCCGATGGTGTGACACCGGACGCGCACCGCGTCCGATGACTTCGTGACTCGCTGATCGCCAGACCGGACGCGCCGGTCCCGTGGGTCACCGGACGCGCCGGTGTCAAATCCTAGCACGCGCGCCTGACCCCGACGCAGTACAGACCGGACGCGCCGGACGCACAGTGTCCGCGTCCGGTGCAGCGTCCGGTGCAGCGTCCGGTGCTGCGTCCTGTCACTTCCGTGACCGCGTTCGCCTCCGTTTCTTTTCCGACTTTCGGCGCAATAGAAAATAGGCATTCCACTTTTCCAAAAAGCGCCGAATCCCGCCTCGCAAGCTCGGCGGGAGGGAGAGAGGAACCCAAACCCTCTCTACCGCTCAAACTCCACCGCCTTCGCAAATGTGCCAACACCAACAAGTGATCACCACCTTGTGCACGTGTGTTAGCATTTTCACAAACATTTTCTTCGAAGGAATTAGGCACTCAACTTGCCTCGCCACTCGATCCTAACACGTATGCAAAGTTAGATCGCTCAAGTGGCACTAGATGACCGATATGCAAACAAGTTTGCCCCTCTTAATAGTACGGCCATCTATCCTAAACCCGGTCATCAACTTCTCTACACACCTATGACCGGTGAAATGGAAATGCCCTAGGTTATACCTTTGCCTTGCGCATTCCACTCCAACTCCTTCGACGTTGATGCAACACATGCACCAACCATATCACAAATGATATGATCCACTTCATATCATCACATGACCGTCTCGATCCATCGACCTTGACTTCACTTGCTCTTCACCGTTGCATCGGTCCGTCGGCGCCAAGTCTTGCTCAAGCTTCACCATCGCATGGTCCTTCGCTTCGAAGCCTCGACTTGCCCTTCACCCTCACAACCGGTCCATCGAGCCAAGCATCATCTTGGTCTTCATCACCTTGGTCACATAACTCCATGTCATGTCTCATGTGCATTAAGCTCCTTCATGACATCATCACATGACCGTCTCGATCCATCGACCTTGACTTCACTTGCTCTTCACTGTTGCATCGGTCCATCGGCGCCAAGTCTTGCTCAAGCTTCACCATCGCATGGTCCTTCACTTCGAAGCCTCGACTTGCCCTTCACCCTCACAACCGGTCCATCGAGCCAAGCATCATCTTGGTCTTCATCACCTTGGTCACATGAGTCAATGTCATGTCTCATATTCAATGACCACCTTTATCTAAATCATCCACTTAGATACAAAGGTTAGTCCTAGGTTTCATCAATTAGCCAAAACCAAACTAGGGACTTTCAATCTCCCCCTTTTTGGTAATTGATGACAACCTTCACAAAGATGATTTTGATAATAAAAGTTTTGAACTTGTCATACTTGTCCAATCATTTTGCTCAAAAGTAAAGTTTGGACAATTATCACAAGCTCGGTTTTGGTAGCATTAGCTCCCCCTACATATGTGCATAGAGTTTGGATTGAAAGCTTTGCACATATGCATGGATAGAAGTGTTGGGAGAGTAATTCTACCAAAATGATGCTAAGGTGTAAGAAATGGACCTTTGAAGCGTGATACCAATCGGAGTTGCCTTTTACACCATCCTTAGCACCATGAAGTAACTAGACATCCATCAAAAACTCAAGAACCTCGTGAGATCAACATTATATGTAAAGGTTCTTGGACCACTTGTAAAAACTTTAGGCATGTCTAGATACCACAAGTAAACTATTCCTATACATGCTAGTAGATCATTTCATCATCCAAGTTCTATACTAGCATTGCACCACACAAGCATGTATATTGAATTTAAGAACTTATGCAATGCAAGCAAGCACATGAATTATGCATATATCAAATGCAATCAATCAAAGTTCATGAGCTTGCTCCCCCTACTTGTGTGCTTTCTTTGTCCAAGAATGTTTGATCCCCTTACATTCTTCAATGTTGCTCCCTCTTTGTCCATATCCATGTCCAATATCATCTCTCTCTCTCTCCCAAAGCAATCTCTCCCTCAAAGGAAATCTTGCATATCTTTGTCCAATCTCTCCCCCTTTGTCATCAATTTCCATAAAAGGTGTGCATCTTATTGATGTAAAGGCTAGCATTTGGGTAGATGGTTGAGACTTGAATCTTGCATTTTTGATGGACATTACCACATATGTTGGAATGACAAACTTTATGGTTGCTCTTGAGATTCCACATAGGATCTTTGACCTTGATACCAATCGGTGGGGCTCCTCCCCTTATGTCATAGCATGTGTCATTCACTTGAGATACCACTTGAAGATGAGGGTAGCATTTCTTGAGTTGATCACTTAAAGTTGAGGATCACTTGTAAAACCATCGTCTTGCATGAATGATACCACGTGAAGATACCATGAGTAGGAATGTGATACCATTTGAAAGAATTTTCTAGTATGGATCCACTTTGAAGGATTTGACAATAATATTCACTTCTTGAACATTTGTTATCTTCATGAGTACCACTTGTAAGATATCACTTGTAGATCATGATCTAGACACCACTAGTGAATACCACTTGGAGGATCAATTTGAGTCTAGATACCACTTGAAACAAACTAGATATCCATTTTCATTGTTGTCTTGTGCTTGTACTCTTATCATTGTCATGAGCTTCTTGTATGACTTGAACTATGTTGATTTGCCTAAGATTCCAAGTCCGGTTTGATCCAATGACAAGCTTCTTCACACCTCATGCTAAGGGTTATCTTGTCAATGTTGTACTTGTCACTTGTTAGCAATCCAAACTTAGATCAAGTACTTGGGTTCACTAGCTCATGAACAAACCCATATCCATACCACTAGATCAATTAATCAATCAAGCAATAATGGTAGGCTATGAATTTAAAATTTTCATTTGTTATGCATGATCCTAATAAACATGTACTATATGCACTAACCGCATACTAGTAAGGGATGAAATGATCATGCACATTACAATGATACCTTTGCTATGTTGGAGTAGAGGATAGTCACATAGATTTCAATTCATTACTCCAATAGCAATGTGAAGTCCAATTTATAAGCTTGGTGAAGACCAATCATCATAGATAAATCCATTCTTCACCCATATGAAATGAAAACCACTTATGATCAAGTGCACTATCTCTTGAGTTGTGGTTGGCTTGCTTCATCTTTTTGCTCATTGTGCTTGCATGAGAGAACTAATGTGAGAATACCACTTGAAATGCAATTACTAGCTCTCTTTTAGGTGTTGCTTGCTCTTTAGATCATTCCTTTTGATTGCTTCAACTAAGCATCACAGGTTCCTCGGATCACCACTTCCATGTTAGCCTTCCAAGTCCCAAACTTGGTTTCACCTACACACGGCGGCATGCCCCTCACTAGGGAGAAGTGATCTTTCTCCAAAGAACCACTCTTGATACTTACTTGAAATGATATAGTTTGATCGATCCAAATGATGAACTCAATCTTGATGAATAATCCTTGAATCTACATTTGAGTCCAACTCTTTCTACTTGTTTAAGTCCTTTTCTTTCTACCAAATGATCTCCAACTATCACTAGAACTTAAACATCATCTTCATCTTAAGTTTGATCTTGACCTTCAAATTTGAGTATTAAACATGTACACCAAGTACATTCCACAATCAAATGTCCTTGTACTCATTGCTCTTCATGCTTCTAGATCAATCTAAAACCAAACTTAGGTACCTCAACCACTTATAAACATATTTCCAACTTGAGGACCTTTCAATCAAAGTGACTCTAGATTAATCCAATGATTGTCACTTTTCTGGCAGATTCTGTATCCTTCAAAGAATAATTCATATCTCCCAATATACGAATCCAAATGCCATGAAATTTGGTGGAGATGTGCATTACAAAGTCATCTAGCAGCTGTAAAAATTTGAGCTTCATTTGACTTTTAGATTGCTACCAGATTTTAATTCTTCCA
The DNA here is from genome assembly GCA_038087645.1 of Saccharum hybrid cultivar R570. NCBI lineage: Eukaryota > Viridiplantae > Streptophyta > Magnoliopsida > Poales > Poaceae > Saccharum > Saccharum hybrid cultivar. The sequence goes on along the minus strand of JAQSUU010000637.1, from coordinate 38,737,946 downwards.
CCACTGCTACATGCTGAAAACTGCTGCACTAAAGCTGACAAGATGCACTCCAAAACCGAAGCATCTCTTATCCAATTCTCATGAAATTTCTACAGCATCTTCTTTCATAAGTGTAGAGCATGTATACCAAATTTCAAGCCAATCCAAATAGATTTGATTACTCAAACATGGCTAAGATCACAGCTAGCTCAGATTTTCAACTTTTGGACAGATTTCAATACTTGAGCTATTCTTCATCAAATATGAATCAAACTTGAAACTAACTTGTTTGAATACTTTCATAAGACATATATCCATTCAATCCACTTACTAAAAAGTCATCTCATGAATTTATCCAACACAAATCAATTCAAACTTGATTGCTAAGCATTTAATCCATTCAATCATCTCATAGCAAGCAACATTGCACATTTATCCAATTCAATCAACTCATATGCACCCAAATGAAATGATCAACAAGAGATATACCTTGGTTAGCTCATGATCATTCAATAGCAAGCTTTAACTCAAATAATTTGCAAGCCATCAAATGATTCCAATAAATCATCCACAACTTGATCATGACACTTGTATGTTGTAGCACTTTGGACTTCACTTATTTTGACTTGGCATTGGGATTGGATATGCATTGAGCTTCATAACTTGACTCAATATATGATGAACAAGATGAAACCAATTGAATCAAGCCTCCAATGCCGATGGTACCTACAAACAATCATCCACTCTTTGATGGTACCCAAACTAGTTTGGGTCCTCTCAAGTTAGGTGCAACATACTTAGGCATAGCCTTAGTATGAGTAGCGGGATGTTTTGCAATTCCAACCAATGAGGTACCATTGCCATCCTTTCTAAGCATATTAGTATCATCAATTGACTTAGGCTTAGAATTCTCACCTAGGGGACATGAATGTGCCATGTGTCCCCTTTCCCGGCATGAGTAGCAACTTCTCTTAGATTGAGCCTTTTCTTCCTTGCTCATATGTTGCTTCTCATTGCCTTGCCTCTCACGAGTTGCTTGAATCTTCTTTTCAAGCTTAGTAGGACACCCCGAGGCAAAGTGTCCCATATCTCCACACTTGAAGCACTTGATGTGAGCATGTACTTTCTTCTCATCTTGATTCTTGCTCATCATCTTGGCATCTTGGATTTGCATTGGATGCCTTGCTCTACCACCCCTTCTTGTTTTCTTTTTCTTCTTCTTCATCAAGTCACCATCATCTCCATGGTTGATCTTGATTTGCTCTTGGGGTGTCTTCTCTAGCTCAACTAGTGGCTTTGGTTGAGGCTTTACTTGTTGCTTCACCAATTGCTTGGTTGGGCACATTGAGGTGAGATGACCCCAAGTGCGGCACTTGAAGCACTTGACATGCTTTAGCCTCTCTTCTTCTTTCATCTTCTTGAGCTTCTCAATGTTTGGGCAACCATTAGCAAGATGTCCCGCTTCATGGCATCGATAGCACATGGAATGCGAGAGCTTCTTTTGGAGTAGCCTCTTCATCCTCTTTTCTTGCTTTCTTTCGCCCCTTGTCATTTTCTTCTTGAAGCCAAGACCACTTTTGTCACCACGGTTTCTTTGAGTCTTCATTATGTTCTCAAAAGTGACTTTTGAGTTGTAGCACCTCTCTAACTTGTTGCTCAAATTCTTCACTTCACTTTTAAGCTCATTGTTCTCCTTTAAAAGGTTAGTCTCACAAGACATAGAAGTAGAACAAGCATTTAATTGTGAAGAACATGGCATATCTAATAAATCATCACAAGAGGTGGATACATGCTTCTTGCCTACATCACAAGGGTTAGTAATATGTGATTGATCATTCGACCCAAATGATGAGCTCTCACTAGTTTTGTTTTCATCATTAGAAAGCCTTTTAGTGAGTAAAGCATGTTCTTGTACCAAATTATCATGAGCAACACTAAGTTCCTCATGAGCCAATTTTAGCTCCTCATGTGAACAAGTAGTAACATAAAGTAGATGCTTTTGTTGTTCACATGTGGTTTTTAGAAATGAGTTTTCATTTTTCAATTTACTTGTTTTTGCCATCTCATTTCTTAGGGCCTTTGAGAGTTTATATAGAAGCTCAAAATTTGGACCATCACAATCAACAACAAAACCACCAATAGATACCTTAGTGTCACCATGTGACATGGAACAATGTGGTGATGTTGAAGAGCTTGTTGAAGCATCACTCTCATAGCCATCATCTTCACCATCAAGTATGCATGGAGTAGAATCATTGCTTGCATCAATTGTGGCATTATCATCATTCTTGTCAAGTGATCTTGTGCTATGATCATCTTTGTCATCACTTGACCGTGAGGTGGAGCAATCCTCCACAACCACCTTGTTGTGGTCATGCTCAACATCCTCATGCGCCTCCTCCTTGGGCTCAACATCATTGGAGATCGCCCCATATTTCTCATTTAGAAACACCCAAATCTCATGGGCGGAATTGAAGTCTATGATCTCATGAAGTATGCTACTAACCATAGATCGATAGAAAATATTAGTAGCTTGGCTATCGAGATGTAGGCATTTACTTTGCGCTTGAGTTGCATTCTTTTTATCAATTGCAAAGGAAAAGCCCACATCTACGATCCACCACATTTGAGGAGAAATAAACTTAAAATTGCATGTCATCCAATTTCTCCACCGTGCAAAGTATGTGCCATCAAAAATGTGTGGACACTCAACATCTAGCCCATAAGCCGCCATCCTCTCGGGTCGGTGAAGACCACAAATGAGAGACCCGGCTCCGATACCACTTGTAGGGTCGAGATGGCGGACTAGAGGGGGGGGTGAATAGTCCTTTCTAAAACTTAAACACGTTGGCTAACCGAAACAAATGCGGAATTAAACTTAACGGTCTAGCAAAGACTACACCCCTCTATCTAAGTTCACAAGCACCTCACAAAGATCCTAATTAAGCAACTAAGGTGCTTTCCTTAGCAAGAGCTCTCCTATTTAATTCTAGAGCAAGGTCACACAAACCTATGCGCTAGTACTTTGCAAGCAAGAGGGAGCTCCTACACAATTCTAGTAAGCAAAGCGCACAAAGCCTAAGCTCACTAGCAATGCTCAATAACAAGGCTACACAAGCCAAATTAGAGAGCGCAAACTACTTAGCTACACAAACTAAGCAATGTGACTAACAAGGTTACACAAACCGAATTAGCCACGCAAAGGGGAAGCTTCTAGCTACACAAGCAAGAAGACAACTAGCAAGCTACACGAGCGAACTAGTTAAGAAAGCAACTACACAAGCACAAGTATATATGAAAGTAAATACAAGCTTGTGTTGCACGAAGGCAAACCACCGAGAAGAGTAGACAATGTTGACACGGTGATTTTTCTCCCGAGGTTCACTTGGTCGCCACCAAGCTACGTCCCCGTTGTGTCGACCAACACTTAGATGGTTCCTCGGTGTGACCCTCAAGTCACTTACCCCTCAAGGCACGCCCCGCAAGGCACCGCAAGACACCACTCTCAAGTGAGGTAACTCAATGACACGCACAACTAGAGTTGCTCTTCGCGATCCCCGCGGGGTGAGCACAATCCCCCTCACAAAGCTTCTCCGGAGCCTCGCACAATCTTCTTGCGAGCTTCGTCGGAGCCACAAGCCACCAAGCCGTCTAGGAGGTGGTAACCTCCAAGAGTAACAAGCACCACCGGCTTGCAACACGATCACCTAGTGCCACTCGATGCAACCTCACGATGCAATCGCACTAGAATCGCTCTCTCACTCGATCCGATGAACACTATCAAGCATGAGTGAGTTAGAGGGCTCCCAAGCACTACCACACAAGCCACCAAGGCCAAAGTGTGCTCAGCTTCCGGCCAAGACCGGCCACAAGGTCTATTTATAACCCCACGGTCAAATAGAGCCGTTACCCCACTTGTCCGTTTTTCCACGGGAGCACCGGACGCGCCGGTGGTAACAGACCGGACGCGCTCAACCGCGTCCGGTGCCATTGCGACGTCCACGTGTCCTCCAATTTCAAATTCGTCCGTTAGATCCTCCAACGGTCACTGCGCGCCAACGGTCAAACGAGCCACCGGACGCGCTGATGCGAACCACCGGACGCGCCGGTGCGCACAGTTCCCGCACGCGCGAAGACAAGACCGGACGCGCTCCTCGCAACCACCGGACGCCACAGTACCCGCGTCCGGTGCGAGTCCAGTAAGCTCCCGAGACCACCGGACGCGTCCGATGGTGTGACACCGGACGCGCACCGCGTCCGATGACTTCGTGACTCGCTGATCGCCAGACCGGACGCGCCGGTCCCGTGGGTCACCGGACGCGCCGGTGTCAAATCCTAGCACGCGCGCCTGACCCCGACGCAGTACAGACCGGACGCGCCGGACGCACAGTGTCCGCGTCCGGTGCAGCGTCCGGTGCAGCGTCCGGTGCTGCGTCCTGTCACTTCCGTGACCGCGTTCGCCTCCGTTTCTTTTCCGACTTTCGGCGCAATAGAAAATAGGCATTCCACTTTTCCAAAAAGCGCCGAATCCCGCCTCGCAAGCTCGGCGGGAGGGAGAGAGGAACCCAAACCCTCTCTACCGCTCAAACTCCACCGCCTTCGCAAATGTGCCAACACCAACAAGTGATCACCACCTTGTGCACGTGTGTTAGCATTTTCACAAACATTTTCTTCGAAGGAATTAGGCACTCAACTTGCCTCGCCACTCGATCCTAACACGTATGCAAAGTTAGATCACTCAAGTGGCACTAGATGACCGATATGCAAACAAGTTTGCCCCTCTTAATAGTACGGCCATCTATCCTAAACCCGGTCATCAACTTCTCTACACACCTATGACCGGTGAAATGGAAATGCCCTAGGTTATACCTTTGCCTTGCGCATTCCACTCCAACTCCTTCGACGTTGATGCAACACATGCACCAACCATATCACAAATGATATGATCCACTTCATATCATCACATGACCGTCTCGATCCATCGACCTTGACTTCACTTGCTCTTCACCGTTGCATCGGTCCGTCGGCGCCAAGTCTTGCTCAAGCTTCACCATCGCATGGTCCTTCGCTTCGAAGCCTCGACTTGCCCTTCACCCTCACAACCGGTCCATCGAGCCAAGCATCATCTTGGTCTTCATCACCTTGGTCACATAACTCCATGTCATGTCTCATGTGCATTAAGCTCCTTCATGACATCATCACATGACCGTCTCGATCCATCGACCTTGACTTCACTTGCTCTTCACTGTTGCATCGGTCCATCGGCGCCAAGTCTTGCTCAAGCTTCACCATCGCATGGTCCTTCACTTCGAAGCCTCGACTTGCCCTTCACCCTCACAACCGGTCCATCGAGCCAAGCATCATCTTGGTCTTCATCACCTTGGTCACATGAGTCAATGTCATGTCTCATATTCAATGACCACCTTTATCTAAATCATCCACTTAGATACAAAGGTTAGTCCTAGGTTTCATCAATTAGCCAAAACCAAACTAGGGACTTTCACATGGCCGCCTCCTGCTCCACCTCGCCCACCGGCCCCTCTGGCTGATTCAGCTCACGTTGCTCCGCTTCTAGTTGCAGCTATGGCAGCCGCTCTTCCTGCCGTTGCTGCTGCGGCTGTTGTTGCGGCTTCTCCCGCTCCGTCCGTAGTTTCGATAGCTCCTCCTCTTTCCCCGCATCTCATGGAGTTCCAGCACGTTCCTTGTCTCTTCCACATCTGCCTGCCCTGCGTCATGGGCGGATGTCACGGTCACCCCAGCCTTGATGGTATCCAGGGTCCTTGTGGTCGACCCCGGCTCTTGACTGTCACCTCCGGACCGGTCGAGCCCGGTAGCGCTTGGGGTTGCCTCGACCGGCTCAGAGTGCTGAGCGGCATCCCCAACTCCGGCGCCCCCCTCAGTGCCCACACCGGCCTTGACGACGGTCTCTTTCGCCTTAAGCCGTTCCATCACCGCCTGGTACTTTGTGACCCAGGCAGCGTCGTCTGCCAGTGTCCGCATCATCAGGGCGGCGCTGGCTTTGAGCACCTTGGTAGGCATCATGACTGCCAGCTCTGCCTTGCACTTATGGCTGCACAGCGAAACAGAACATGAGAACAAGAAACAAAATAAACTTGTCTGAAAGACAAAGCGAAACACTTACCCAAACAAGGGAATCAGGGGTTTAGTCCCCGGCTTCCCCGAACCACCTGAGGCCCCCTGCGATGGCCCCTCCGTCGAGCCTTTGGTCAACCCAGAACTCCTTAGAGCTTAGGCTAAAGAGGCCTCTGGGGTCCTCTGCGCCATTAGGGCCGTCTGGCCTTAGGTCCTCACGCCAGACGACGATGCCCTGGACTTAGGCGTCGATGTCGCTAACCCGCCCACTGACGAGGTCTGATGTAACACCCCGGGTGTTATAGTTGCTAATTAATCTGCCATGTCATCATAATGCATTGCAAAGCATCCATGATTAGGTCAACCTTGTTATGCATTAACTAAAACAAGTTTACTTATCTAGATTGGATGTGCTTCTCAGTGGTGTGATCCGAACCGAAAACCCTAATTTCGAATGCCACCGCAAATACTTAGTTCATGCCCTGCGTAATTTGAGGTGTGTGACTGTGTTGCACACTAGTGTCAAGTGTAGGGTATGAGCTCAAGTACAACACATAAAATGAAGCTCCAAGTTTGAGTTTGGATTGGAATCCAAAAACTTGTCACGAGTTTTCCGATTCGAATTTAAATTCAAATTTGAGGAAAAGTTAAAAGAATTTCAAAAGCTAAATTGGTCAACCAAGAGTGGCATTTGGTCAACCATGTCATGCTAGTCCAAGTGATGCCCTTGGATGATGGTTTGATCATTAAGTAATCACTAATTAAGGTAGCAACAAATTCCGATTTAAAATTCCGCCGTAAACCCTAAATTTCAAAACCCTATTTTACCCCTTTTGAAATAATTCAAAATCTAAGCAAAATTTGGGAAAAAGTTCAAAACCAACTTTGTAGAACTTTTCAAGGGCTACAACTTTAGTGTTTTGAGTGTTCAAAGTTTTAGTGTAAAATGTGGAGCAATTTTGAAAATAAGCAAATTTCAGATTTGACCCCTTTTTGTCCCCAAACTCAAATTTCAAAATAGAGGCAGAATTTGAAAAAGTTTTGAACATAAAAGTTGTAGGTCTTGTCTAGATGTACAACTTTCGTGTTTGGAGAATTTGAAGTTTCCATATAAAATCCAAAGTAATTTCTAAATTACCAAATTTCCAAAAAGTGTCCCCTTTTGAATTTAAACTCAAATTTCAAAATCCAGTTCGAATTTGAAAAAGTGTTCAATACAAAACTTGTAGAGCTTGAAATTCTGAAGATTTCATATCTTGGGAGTTTTTCAAGTTATTACATGAATTTAGAATTAATTTGAGGAATACAGTTTGATTTACAAAATTTGGGGGGGACAGCTACAGTAGACGACCAATCACCGCCAGCCACCGGCCGGCATGGGCGCCGGCGAGACGCCGGACGGCTTCCATGGCCGTCCTGCATGACCAGGACTGCCAGCGCGACGACGCGCGCCTTCCAGAGTTGAGCACCGTGGCCATGTCTATAAATATGTCGAGGTCACCGTTGTTTTCTTTCTTCTCTGTTTTCGCCACCGCCGCCGCCGCTAGCTCCGCCGCTCGCCGCTGCCGCTGTCAAGCCGCCTCCGGCCACGCAAACCACACCAGCATGATCGCCTCGTCCTCGTGCATCGCATGAACCACCTGAGCTAGCTTTTCCCTTGCCCGAATTGCCGCACCGCCCGCTCCCGTGCCCAACTCCGGCCGCTAGCACCGCCACCCTCGCCTTCCCGTGGCCAGACCATTCCGGCCCCTCCCCGTCGTCACCGAGAGCACCACTGCAACCGCGGTGAGCTACTGATGCTCCCCGTACCCTCAATTCAACCTCTACCGCTATTTTTGCGCTGGTGTGCTGCGTACCGCGGCCACCGTGCCACCATCGTCGTCGGTAGTGGGTCACCGGAGCTCGAGCCGAGCTGTGGGCTGGTGAAATGGATTCCCAAGGTAGAGTAGAACATGTTGGTCACGTCAGTTGGTCGACCGACGCCTTGGTCACCGACCGGCCACCGCGCGGGCATGGGTGAGCGCGCGGGAGAGAGCGGGAGAGCGAAGGAGGAAGATGACAGCTGGGGTCCGCATGTCAGCGAGAGCGAGAGAGGGAAAGCGCGCGCGCGCGGACTAGGCCGCGCGAATGGGCCGCGCGCGTTGCTGGGCCGCGCGAGCGAACGCGGGCGTGGGCGCGGGCGCGGTGCAGTGGGCCGTTCGGATGGGCCGAGCTGAAGGAGGAAAGGAGAAGTCGGCCCGATCGGTTTTTCTTTTTCTTTTTCAAAATTATGAATAGTGCTGCCATTTGTTTATTTCACTAAAAATTGTGTAGAGCTCCAAAAATCATGAAAATTTTTGTGTAAGCTTTTCAAGGTGTAAACTACCTAGGAAAAATGTTAAATGCTAAATTTGATTACTTTGTATAGTATATTTAATTAGTTCCAATAAAGATTAAATGCAACTTCCATGAATTTTAATAATTAAAATATTAATCCAAAAATTATGAATTTTATTGTGACACTGCTTTAGGTCATGTTTAATCCATAGAAAAAGTTTAAGCTTGTTTAGATAAAGTATGATCAACTATTAATTATGCCCTAATTAATTAAATATTAAATAAATGTTAAATTGAAAACTTTAAGTGTTGTGTGCCCTTTTGATTGAGTGATGTCCTTAGGTCACTAATCTTTGGTGATCTTTGGCACCTTAATTTCATGTTTGAGCTCGTTAGTAACTTACTTGATAATAAAAGCTAGTATCGCTGGAGCTATCGCTATTAGTCAGTAGGTTTACTGTTTTGCAACGATTCCGCGAAGGAAAGTTGTACTCAAGTCGTAAACCATGGCATATCATCATCAAGCATCATATTTATCATCGAGCATCATGTTAAGACATATCATATACTCGTGTAGTTCCCGCTTTCGAAGAAGTTGACGTTGCCGAGCAAGCCTCCGGAGAAGAGCTATCGTCGGTGGGTTCCGGACCAGAAGTTGGAGTCCTCGAGTCTGAGTCAATCATCACGTCAGAGCAAGGCAAGCCCCGGTGCATTTAAACCCTACCTTGAGATTTACAAATCTTTATTATTATTACTATGGTTACTGCATTAAGTAATTAGGAGTTGAGTGATAACCCAATTGATGCATTATTATCCTTGATTATTGCGATATCATCCTTGCTACCTGTTTTACTGAAAATGCATAGTATGCTTCGCTATGCTTATGAGTTAAGCTTTTCAAATGAATGTTTACTTGGCCATGATGGCATACTTAATGAATATTGAATATAAGAATGAACTTGTAAGATCGGGCGGGTGGTTTGGCCACTGCTAACTTGCATTGGGAGAGGAGTCTCAATGTATTGTTTCCGCCTTATCAGTTAAGGACCGTACGTTGTTGGCCCTCGCGTCATGGAGTTTTTATTAGTACTAGCCATGTACCCATGTCGGGTAAAGCCTTACTTTGACTATTCCATTACGAGAACGTTTAACCTCGTACTAGGAGTGGAGAGATGGCGAGAGTAGCGTGTACCCTCGGGGCTAGAATTGGGCCGGGTTCGAGGAGTACTGTGCTCTCGGGTAGCGATGGACATGTTCTGGTTTTGGGTTACTCGGGTAAGAGTTGATATATGCAAGATTCGGTTCTACATAGGTCGTGTGGTTAAGAATCCCCAGTTGGGTAAATGAAGCGGTTCGAATCGTCGTTGCTCCACGAGAAAGGAATCTTGGCCTTGCACCAACATCGTAGTTAAGAACTGAAATTGAAAGAAAGAATGAGAAAGGTCTCGATGATAATTACTTTGATCTAGATTAGGATCACTTAGAATTGGTTAATGAACCATCAATGGTAAAAGTAAAACATTGAAAGTAAGGACTCACTTTAGTAAGCTTTTCTGCAAAAGAAAATTTGATTCTGGAATACCCGTACCTTGATTCCCTAAAGCTAGCATTCCCTTGGAGTCTTTTTCTTAGTCGGGTAAGTCTTGCTGAGTACTCTCATACTCAGAGTTTGTTGAACCCCTTGTTGCAGGTGCAGTTCATGAACAAGTCTACTTTGAGCCTTGTTGCATGACCGTTGTGGCTGAAGAAAGTGACGATGAGTAGATTATGTGGCCTCTGGGCAAGGCATCCCCTGGCTCGGTGGATCTCCTTTTTGAGGGCCTCTCATGGGCCCTCCCTTCCGATCGCTCCTCCTCCCCCACGATGGGCGCCGAGGCTGCCCTCGACGCCTGGGAGGTCAACCCCCCACCAACAGGCCCCTGCAGGGACCGCACATCAGGGAGATGCGCAAGAAAAGTCATGGTGTCATACCGTGACCCAGCGTCGTCCTCATCGCTGTCCCCATCCTCCTCCTCTGAGGTCGTCTCAGAGGGGGACTCCTCTTTAGGGAGACCCTCGAGCCGTTGCTGGCGATGACATTTTAGCAACACCTTGCGCTCGTGGATCTTCCTATTGCGTCGCGTCTTCGCGGCGTCTTTTTCCTTCTTCTCCTAGGCCACGGAGAGACGCCTCACCTATCGAGCAATGCAATCCTCCGGGACCGATGGTGGCGAGTCCTTGACCGCAGATAGATCCTGCACGGGAAACTCAACGAGATTAGATCTACGAGACCTAAGAAAGAAGGGGAGCTCAACACCGGGAAGACAATGCTTACCAGAGGCTCGAATCCCTGGTTGGGCCACATTGGGACTCTATAGATGTCCTCCTGCTTGAAGCCACCCACCATCCACTGAGCGTCGGGCGACCTCGTCAAGGGGGAGGGTCTCGTGTGACATCCGACTCCCCTCCAACGAGACACCCGGTGTCATCTCGTCCAACCGAAGTCGACGCTGCATCAATGGGAGCACCCTCCGACGATGGAACGCCGTGGCCACCATGCCCGCGGTCAGCCCATGCAGACAGAGCCTTCTCAGCGCATTGAAGAGCGGCTGTAGCTTCGGCTTGTCCTCCTCGATGATGTTGTACGACCAGTTCTCCTTCCGCGACGTCAGGACTTGGCCGGAGAAGCTCGGCAGGCGGCCGTCGTCATTGCGCAGGTAAAACCAGCCGTCGTGCCACCCGCTGTTCGACGAGATGAGCTGGGCCAGGATGTAGAGATCGCCACGGCCCGCCCGCACTTGGAGAGTGTAGCTTCTGGCGTGTACCACCCACCGTACTTCCCTCTCGCCCGCCTTCTTGGCGAAGTGCTCCGCCTTGAAGAGGTGGAGCCACAACTTCTAGTGGGGTTCGATCCCCAAGTACCCCTCGCAGATGACCGTGAAAATGGCGGCCTGTGAGATGGAGTTGGGGCCAGGTGATGGAGCTCCACCCCGTAGTAATGCAGGATGGCCCGCATGAATCGGCTCGGCGGCATCCCGAGCCCCCTCTCGTGGAAGGCAACGAAGCTCACCACGTAGCCCTCTGGTGGCGCCGGCTCCCGGTGGTTGGTCGGTGGCACCCTCCACTCCGGTAGGTCCTAGCTTGTCCTCGGATGTAGGAGATCGTCGCGCACAAGCTCCTGCAGCCTCTTCTCCGTCATCGAGGAACGGATCCACGCCTCCGCGGGGAGGACCTGCCTATTTCCCGCCATAAGCGCAGGGGTTGGAATACGGTGGCGACAGGGAAAGGATGGCGGTGACAGTGGAGAACGGCTGATGGAGGCAAAGGAAAGAGAATGCAGTCGCAAAAGACTAGGAAGGAACACATGAAACCCTGGGCTCCGTATTTATACCCCGGTGGAAGGCAAATGGATGGATCCGGCAAAGAGGCAAGTAAAGTTTCTGCATTAATGCTCTTACCTAACCGCTCCCTCGAAACCCGCACGTACAAGCAGGTGTCAACCGTTCGCTCGCTAACCGCCTGCCACGCCGCCCACAACCGCGTTGTTTTCGCTTTCCTCCTAAAAAGATGCACCCCAACGGGCGGGAAGGAAGGCTCACGGACGGACGGTTCCAGGCAAAGGAACTATGGGCTCCGAGCCCGCTATAAACCTCGAGGGCTCGAAAGCTGGCCCTCGACCAGGGTTCGACAGCTGCCCTCGAGTAAACAAAGTGAGGGATGTCTGAGAGCAGGCCCATACAAGGCCGGGGCTCGAGCCACATTCTTGAGATGCCCTCAGACATATTCGAGGCTAAAGGAGAGGTCGACGGTGGAATCCCCTCGGAGGGAGGCATCGAACCCTCGGATCCCATCAAACGGAGCCGAGATCCATATGATAACTCTTTGGCACTTTTGGAGAGCGTCTCCGTGGCTGCCAGCCGACCCCTATCGAACGGGGCATGGGCTCCCACTCGAATCTCCCGCTAATAGCTCGCCGGGGATCGTCAGAACTCATCCATCGAGGGTAGTATGGCGTTCCCCACCCCTCCTCCTTACCTAAAGGATGCGCGAGGGTCGAACGACAAAGAGGGACAAGACCCTAATCGACCTCGCACGTGCAAAGGCTAGGGGGCTTGACCATGACCAGCTAACCTCGATGAAAGAGGACTAAACGCACTTCGGGGGCTCAAATGCAGGAGCGTCCCACGATACAACATACTAAAGCTCTCGAAGGAGTCACACATTCCTCCGAGGTCTCGGGGGCTACACCCGGCGGGTGCGCTCGCACGCACCCACCGGAGAACAACGACGCTACGACTCTAGTTCATAACTCGCTCGAGCCTCTGCGAGAGTGTCCACACTCGCGCAAAGGCTCGGGGGCTACTGTCGGGTACCAGAATTAGGGGTACCCAAAATCCTACGAGGAAAAAGAACCAACCCCCGAGGAATCCGCGCCCCGAAACCCCCTAAAGAATAGAGTCGAGGATCCACCTACACTGACACAACGAGCCAAACCCACATACGTAAGAAGACAGGGCACCCTCGATTGAGTTTCGACTCGCACGAGGCTCGCTCGACGAGAAGCCTCAACCCCGGAGAATCTCCGACTCGCATGACCCAGGGTCAAGTCGGTCGACCCCCTCTCTCAGTCACCTACTCGCTGACAAAAGCATTTAATGCCACCACTTCCACCTATGTGGCTACAGCGCCACAGGCATGGGAGCAGCACCTGCGTCTAATCCTACTTTTTTACTACCTATCCAGGGATGGGTAATGAAAAGTAGCCACTATTCACACTATGACGAGCACTGTCCGACCGTTATGCCCTGGGATTTCTGGGGCTCGGCCTTATCCGTTTCTCGTCGACCCCCCTCAGCTACGTCCCGACCCGACCTCGACTGCCATCTGTCAACAAAGGAACCACGCCCGTACGTCGACCACAGGGAATCGCACGTCCTATACAGCGCTTAGGATGTTTCATCGTCCCGTCATCAACATCACCACGACGCCCCAGGGATGGCCTGCATGCACTGGGGCACGTCGCTACAGCAACATCTATAGCGCCCGTCCCGCCTTCTCCTCCAAGGCACCCATAGGGTTTTTTTGTAGACCTAGACCCTCCTCTTGAGTCTATAAAAGGGGAGGGCAAAGAACTCTCCGGGGAGACACACAGACGACTTCAAGATCAACATCTCAAGCAATTCTTTATTTTCCTCTTCTGAGACTTGGGACCAGCTCCCTCTCTCGCAGCTTTGAAAGCTCTATGTTTGGTGTTGGTAATTAGTGACAATGCCTAAGTACTAATCCTATGCCTAAGTTGTATGTAGCATATGAGGATTAGTACATTCCAAGGTTGGTGGCAAGATGGACATGGTGATCATGATGGCCACACTTGGATTTGGACGCAACCCTACGCGATCAAGGCAAAGGTATATGCTTAAGGGTTGTGTTTTAGTAACCAAGACACCTAGTGGGTGTGGTTACATTATAGGATAGATAGCCGTACTATAAAGAGGGGAATGACGCGGCTTTTGAACTCCTAAGTGCCTCTAGGTGTGCATTTCATGTCATATGCATTTGGATAGAACTAATAACGCCTCGAAAAATGATTGTGAAAATGCTAACACACATGCACATGGTGATGATCACTTGGTGATGTTAGCACATTTGCGAAGGCGGTGGAGTTTGAGCGGTAGAGAGGGTTTGGGGCTCTCTCTCCCTCCCGCCGAGCTTGCGAGGCGGGATTCAGGCGTTTTCGAGGAGTTGAAACGACTATTTTTCACTACGCCGGAAGTCGGAAAAAGAAACGGAGGCGAACGGAGGTCACAGGAGTGACCGGACGCTGGACCGAACGCGGTCACTGTTTGACCGGACGCGTCCAGTCAGTGTTCAGCGTGTGCGCAAATTTCAGTTGTTTGATCGGACGCGAGGCGCGTCCGGTCACAGTCGACCGGACGCGTCCGGTCGTCCAGGGAGCTTACTGGACTCCAACCGGACGCGGGCACTGTGGCGTCCGGTCAGTTTTTCAGCGCGTCCGGTCATTGTTTCGTTGTGCGCGGCTCAGGGTTGACCAGCGCGTCCGGTCAGTTACGGGACCAGCGCGTCCGGTCAGACCCGGCGCGTCCGGTCGTTGCGACCAGCGCGTCCGGTCGGTGCTTCGCGAAAGAGCCGTTATGTGACCGGCGCGTCCGGTCAGTTGGACCAACGCGTCCGGTCAACGCGACTTCGGCTGTTTCAAGTTTCTAACGGCTATTTTTGAAGGGGTACGTCTATAAATACTCGTTGGCCGGCTCAAGGCTCTCTCTCTTGGACATTTGACATACTTGTGAGCACTTTGAGCTAAGCAACTCCCCTCTCACTCATCTCTCTTGCTTCTTTGCATATTCGAAGTGAGATTGAGTGATCCAAGTGCATTTGCATTGTGAGATAGCATCTAGTTGGCACTTGGTGGTTGATTTGCTGCGGGATTCTTGTTTCTCTTGGTGGTTGCCGCCACCTAGACGGCTTGGAGCAGCTTGGAGGCGTTGGCAAGAGTTGGTGATTGTTCTTGGCCACCTCCGGTGATTGTGAGGGGTTTGTGCCTACCTCGGCGAAGCGCCAAAGGCAACATTAGTGAATTGCTCGTGTCATTTGTAACCTTTTGCCATTTTGTAGGTTCTTGTGGCGCCTTTTGAGAGGCTCGGTGTGAGACCGATTAGCCACCGAACCATGTGGTGAAAAGGGACACAACGGGGACTAGCGTGCTGGCAAGCACGTGAACCTCGGGATAAATCTTCGTGTCATCACTTTCATATTGTGATTGATTGATCCCGGTGTTCGGTTGTCTTGGTATTCATTGTTGATCATATTGGTTGGCTCAATACTTCGCCCCTCGGTGATACCCTCCTAACTCTCACTTGTATTATTTTCTTAGTTACCTTTGCTAGCTAGTTAGCTTTGCTAGAGTAGCTCTTTTGTGTAGCTTGCTAGTTGTTGTTGTAGTTTCCTTCTCGGTTTGACTTGTGCGGTTGAGTGCAAATTTACTAGAATTGTAAATTGGATAGGTGGCTTGCAAACACCCCGTAGGCTAAGCAAAACTCGTATCTCGCTATTTGTTGTATTGATAAACTTGTTTAGCTTGTCATTGTAGAAATTTTTAAAAAAGGCTATTCACCCCCCTCTAGTCATCAAGACCTTTCAAGCTTGTAACCCCTACGCAAGCATTTTGGTGCAAGAAAATACAATACTCTCCCTCCCCGCTGGACGTAGGGCCTTCTTTGCCCGAATCAGGATAAACCTCCGTGTATTCTCTTTACATCACCATCCGGATTAGGGAGCACGCAGCACACATTCACTCGTCGGCTTAGGGCCCTTCCGGATCCAAACACCGACAAAAAGATTATACATCTTTGTAGTTGACAATATGTTCATTTGAATTTGTTTAGAATCCCAAATTTTCATTTCAATATTAGATGAAGATAATATGAGGAGGAAGAATATTCTCATATGAACCCAAGTCATTTTGGGGTAGATTAGTTATGAGAATAACGTGCGAATCATGGGTTTGAGTCCCACGACGAAAGGCTCGAAAAATCACACGACTTATAACTTCTGTGATGGTTATTTATTTATTAATATATATTGTAGATGTTAATATACTTTTTATAAACTTGTTTAGAATTATGTGGACATGTTTATATACTTTTTATAAACTTCTCAATTGTGAGGACCATCATCCCTACAATTCCATCTCGTCTTCTTGTTTATCGGTTACATAACTGTTGGCGAATTTTCCCTAGCACTAGTATCTCCCGTACTATATATCATATAAAAGCACACTCTTACAATCAAATCCCTAACCTGCTTCTTGGCGATAGTTTTGTCTATCCTTGCCCTTCCGAGTAGCAATATTGCCGCATACAACTCCACCAGCCTATTGCTACACACAATAATACCTGCTATATAGTCCTTAAAAAAAGGTGACCGATTGAGGAGGAACTAAGCGACATGTATGTCAACAACGAGATATCTGTTTGACAAGATCAGTAATAACTTTGTCACCAATCTCAAGATCCATTTGACAATCTTTCGGAGATGCTCGTAGAGATCACGGTTAGGATTCAGATGAGGTCACAATTTGTCCACATGGGACTTGCTTAGCTACACGTCTTTTTCAAAGACGAGCTACACGTGAGATATTTAACTTACCTTTTGCCAAATAAAATTGCCTAGATTGATTTTTTGTAGAAACATACTTCTCTTATACAGTATCAGATAAAATGGCTAGATTTAAATTTTGCAACTCTAAATGGCGAGATTTCTTTTCGCAAGCGAGACTTTTCTTTTTTGTATGGCGCCTCTTATGGAAATCATAAGATTTTTCATGAGTGTAGATAGAGATAACAATTACATGAAAATTGTAATATGTAGCTTTACAACTCACATATTTTTTCTTATGTTTGAAGCCATATCGGTGTTGAAGTAATCAATACAATATATAGATCTGTAAATTGATTATTCAACAAAAATGATCGCCAAAAAGTTGTATATCTCATCAAACTTTAAAAATCATATAGATTTTATCTCCATACAAGGTAATAAAAATATTGTGATTTTTTTACATATACTGCATAGGGGAGTATTACTTTATAAAATTCTAGAACATGACGATACCTACACCTTTGTGAGTCACTGCATTTTTCTTTGAGGTCATCTTGATATCCAAACAATCGATATAATGTTTATATCTACAAGTACATATACGAACATATTGATGATTTCAGCATCAAGATGATTTCAGATAAGAAGTTTGTAAACTGTAGAGTTATATATCTAGCTCTATAATTTTCACACAAATTTTTATCTCTATATCTAAGTTTTCATCGTGCAGAAAAGGATAATCTCATAATTCTAAAAGGCAAAAAGGGAAAGCTCGTCATTTAAAGTGGAGAAATTTTAAATCTCGCCAATCTGATATTCGCCCTGTTCGCTTAAGCTTATCAGCCAGACATTCAGCAGTGTTTTTCTCTCACAACAAATCAGCATCAGCAGCAGCCACAGAAACCATTAGCCGAACAAGGACGAGAGGAGTACATTTCTGCAAACTTCTCATTAGGGATGATTTATTAAAAACAAATGAAAAATAAAGAAAATTCAACGTCTTGTAACGAGCAATAGACCAATCATGGTTGGGCTAATTGTCATTTGAAGCTAACGAGTAACGAACGACGTCGAATGCTGTAAGATGCCTCGACCTGCTACAGCCCCTACAGGCAGTGGCCATTTTTCAGGCAAGAAGCAAGCGGGAAGTACGTAACTTTTTACCAACTCCCAAATTAACCAGACTTCCTCAAATCTCTCGGCCATTGTTTCTCGACATGCAAACGAGGGCATTTCCCTTCACTCGCTGTTCTTTCTCCGTCCTCTCTGCCTTTCCCCAGGTAAGGGCGGAGGGAAAGAGAGAAGAAAGGGGAAGGGGGAAAACCGTCGACCATGTCGACGGCCTTCTCCGACTTCGGTCCGCTCACGGAGCGGCGGCGCGTCGAGAGGCAGCGGCAGCAGCGTAGGCGCGTCATGCTCGCCGCCGGCGCCGCGTCGGTCGTGCTTATCCTCATTGTCATGGGCGGCGCCGCCGTCGCGTACAACGCTAGCACCCAAGACGACTCGTCCTCGTCCTCGTCGTCCCCTTCCCCGTCCGGCGGCGGCTCAGGTTCAGGGTCGAACCTTATCAGCGCGTCCAAGAGCGTCAAGATGATGTGCGCTCAGACCGACTACAGGGACGCATGCGAGAAGAGCCTGTCCAAGGCAGCCGCGAACGCCAGCGCGTCGTCGCCCAAGGACATCGTCCGAGCCGCCGTGGCGGTGATCGGCGACGCCCTCGGGAACGCGTTCAACCGATCGGAGGTGATCAAGAGCAACGACCCACGCGTGAAGGCCGCCGTCGCGGACTGCAAAGAGATCTACCAGAACGCCAAGGACGACCTCGGGCGCACGCTCCACGGCATCGACGCCAGCAGCATGGACGGGGTCGCCAAGCGCGGCTACGAGCTCCGCGTCTTGCTCAGCGCAGTGATCACGCACATGGAGACGTGCATCGACGGTTTCCCCGACGGGGACCTCAAGAAGCAGATGACTGACACGATGAGCTGACCAGCAACGCGCTGGCCATCATCGAGAAGGCCTCGTCGGTCCTAGTCACGCTCCACATCCCGGGGTTCACCCATCGCAGGTTACTTGGCAACAACCAAGAAGAAAACATGGAGAATGAACTCAAAGTCAACCACTCGGGTACGTTCCGGGGGCGTGACGCCGCTGCCCCGGCGTCCGACAACCGGAGGCTGCTGAGCATCGACGAAGAAGAAAACATGGAGAATGAACCCAAAGTAAAACACTCGAGTACGTTCCTGGGCGAGCTCAAAGACGACGTCATGGCGGCCAACAATCGGAGGCTGCTCAGCATCGACGAAGAAGAAAACATGGAGAATCAACCCAAAGTCAAACACTCGAGTACATTCCTGGGCGAGCTCAAAGACGACGTCACGGCGGCTGACAACCGAAGGCTGCTCAGCGTCGAGGAAGAAGGAAACATGGAGAATCAACCTAAAGTAAACCACTCGGGTACGTTCCTAGGCGAGCTCAAAGACGACGTCACAGCGGCCAACAACCGGAGGCTGCTCAGCGTCGAGGAAGAAGGAAACTTGGAGAATCAACCCAAAGTCAAACACTCGGGTGGTACATTCCTGGGCGAGCTCAAAGACGACGTCGCGGCGGCCGGCAACCGGAGGCTGCTCAGCATTGAGGAAGACACCCCACAGTGGGTGAACGGACCGGAGAGGAGGCTGCTCAAGGGCAACTTCCAGGGCAAACTCAAGCCCAACGTGGTGGTGGCCAAGGACGGCAGCGGCAGGTTCAAGACCATCAACGACGCGCTGAATGCCATGCCGAAGCAGTACACCGGAAGGTGCCAGTGCCTGAACGCATGCTCTTTTCTCGTTGAAACCAGCAATGGACCGAGATTGCGCGTGCAAGCGCCAATGACCCTTCTGTCCTTCAATTTCGTGCTCGAGACAGGTACCTGATCTACGTGAAGCAAGGGGTGTACGAGGAGTACGTGACGATCACCAGGGCGATGGAGAACGTGACCATGTACGGCGACGGCGCCATGAAGACCGTTATCACCGGCAGCAGGAACTTCGCCGACGGCCTCACCACCTACAAAACCGCAACCTTCAGTAAGACGAAAGCAATCAAGCATCCCTTTCGTACGCGCGGCCTCAAATCTCTGACAGACGCGGTCGTCGCTGCAGACGCGCAAGGCGACGGCTTCATCGCCATCGCGCTGGGGTTCCGCAACACGGCCGGCGCCGCTAAGCACCAGGCGGTGGCGCTGCTGGTGCAGTCGGACAGGTCCATCTTCCTCAACTGCCGCATGGACGCGTTCCAGGACACGCTGTACGCGCACTCCAAGGCGCAGTTCTACCGCAACTGCGTCATCTCCGGGACCATCGACTTCGTCTTCGGCGACGCGGCGGCCGTGTTCCAGAACTGCGTCCTGCTCCTCCGCCGGCCCATGGACAACCAGCAGAACATCGCCACGGCGCAGGGCCGCGCGGACGGCCGCGAGAGCACGGGCTTCGTCTTCCAGTACTGCCGCTTCACCGCCGAGGCGGCGCTCAGGGACGCGTCCCGCCCGCCCATCCGGAGCTACCTCGCCCGGCCCTGGCGGGAGTACTCGCGCACGCTCATCATGGAGTGCGACATCCCGGCGTTCATCGACAAGGCCGGCTACCTGCCGTGGAACGGCGACTTCGGGCTCAAGACGCTGTGGTACGCCGAGTACGCCAACCGGGGGCCCGGCGCCGACACCGCCGGCCGCGTCGCCTGGCCCGGATACAAGAAGGTGATCAGCAAGGAGGAGGCCGACAAGTTCACCGTGCAGAACTTCTTGCACGCCGAGCCGTGGCTCAAGCCCACCGGGACGCCGGTGAAGTACGGCTTCTGGGCGTGAGGACATTCTTTCTTGTGGCACGCATGCATCTGATTCAGAGGAGACCGGAGGATGCGATGAAGCAGAGGAGGTCATCTATGCCTGATTTGCCTATGCATGGTGGATCACTAATCTTCAACTTTTGGGCGCGTATTGATCAACAGACGGAGGACACACAAGGTGCTGTGATGCAGACCATAATCCCTGTACAGTGTATCACTTGTATACTTTTGTATTGATTTGGATGCTGTACATGTATTGATGTATCAGATTTCTTTTTCAGTGTACCATATTGTGAGTTGCAAAAGCAGTAAAGAGGATAGGCGATACCTAGGGGCGGAAGAACTGTTTTGCTTCTTTTTTTTTCTGAAACTGAAGAACTGATTTGCTGATACAGGAATGACTTACAAACAACAGGACTTACAACTTGCAGCATGAAAATTAAAAGGGATTTGGCTACGAGCTCCTTGGTCAGGTCATTTCAGTCTTCCTCTGGGGGAATTTGTCCATTCTCAGTTCACAAGTTCTGGAACATATGCAGTTTCCTGAACTTGTAGTAGAACATTTGAGAAGTAACAGATGCACTCCTTTGTTGTCAGAACAAAACGGAAGACAAATACCAGTACCCAAAGAAAAAAACTGAATCTCCGCCATTTCCACAGACTTGTGTTTAAAAAACACTTAAAAAAGGCCCAATCAAACAACTAATTTAACCCACAGATACCATGTAGTAATAGGACTATATGGTTACAATACTACTAAGCCTACACCCACCAATGTTCAAGGATCAACTGATGAGGACGTGAGGCCGGCGGTGTACTTGACGCCGGTGGGCGGCAACCACATGTTGCCCTCGATGAACTGCGCGACGGTGAAGTTGGCGGCCTCGGCGGGGCTGGTCATGACGTGGAACCCGGGCCACTTGACCCGCGCGGCGACGCCGGCGCCGGGCCCGGTGTTGATGTACTCCCCGTAGTAGAGCGTGTCGAGCGCGAAGTCCCCGTCCCACGCGAGCCACCCCTCGGGGCGCACCAGGTCGCCGATGTAGGACTGCATGAACACCACCCGGGAGTACTGCTTCCATGGCCGGCCGAGGTACGTCTGCGTGGGCGGCGCCGCCGCGGCGGTGGCGTTGGTCGTCCCGTTGAGGAGGTCGGCGTGGGCGGAGACGTTGCAGAACTGGAAGGCGAATCCCGTGGTCATGTTGGCGTCGAGGCGGCCCTGCGCGGTGACGGAGTTCTTCTGGTCGGGCAGCGGGCGGCGCGCGAGCAAGGAGCAGTTCTGGAACACGGCGGCGGCGTTGCCGAAGACGAAGTCGACGGTGCCCGTGACGCGGCAGTCGCGGTAGAAGTGGCGGAGCGAGTGCGCGTACAGCGTGTCCTGGTACCCCTCGAAGCCGCAGCGGTAGAAGACGGAGAGGTCCGAGTCGCACCGCAGCGCCACGGCCTGGTGCTTCGATGGACCCGCCGTGTTCTCGAACGTCAGGTCGCGCGCGATGAAGCCCTTGCCGCTCACAGCTGCAGCAGGTGGGACGGGAGCAAAACCATAAGATCGAAAATTGCGTCAGATTAGTGAGATTAGTGGTTCGCACAGCGGCACTGCACGGGTATAGTAGTAGGCAGGTCGACAAATGCCATCTGAGTCTCCATGCGTGCGCACGTGCTCTGCTCGTGCTCGGCACCTGTGGGTGCGTCCCCCTCGAGTGCTACAGCACAGTACAGACACTCAGGCCTCGTTTAGATGCTGAAAAAATTTCAAACTGACGAATAGTACCACTTTCGTCTTATTTGACAAATATTGTCCAATCGTGGACCAACTAGGCTCAAAAGATTCATCTCGTTATTTCCAACTAAATTGTATAATTAGTTATTTTTTTTACCTACATTTACTACTTCATGCATGGATCCAAAAATTGATGTGATGGAGAGAGTGAAAAAATTTCAACTTTTTAAGTACATCTAAACGAGGCCTCAGTGAGGTGATCGAATGGATCTTTTGTCTGACAGGGGAGACAGAGGGCCCACAGATCATATGGACAAGGACGCTAATTAATTCGGTCATGCTGCACAACAGCTAACTAACAGGCTCGTACTAATGTAGTGTAAGCACAAGCCAGATGGTTGCTTGGCAGCCAACCACTGGGCCAAAATGAACCATGGGAACCTCAATCCTGCTGATAGCCAGCCAAGAACCGGAGAGCCGGGATCACAAGGGCAGATGCGCGAAGGATGCGCATACGCGCGGCGTGGTCATCTCTACTCATACGGACTCTCGAGTAGCAGGCGACGCAAGCAGCAGAGCAGTGCAGCAGCGGCATCTTTTTCTGCCGGAGGATGGAATCACTGTTGCGTCGGTGCCGTCCGGACGGTCCTGGAGGCTGAAGCAGTGGAGCTCTGCTCAGTCGATCCGCGGCTCGCAAAAAGGGCGCCAGATGACGATGTGAATCCTCTCGTCTTATGAGTGCTCTTGGGTGGGTCCCTCGGCAGATGGCTTGTGCCTGGCAGGCTTGTAGGCTGCGCTGGCCCTTGACCGGAGAGGCGGCCGGAGACCACGCGCGGCGCGGCGTCGTCTCTGCGGACAAGCCGAGCCAACCGGGCAACCCCAGCCCGTGCATGGACAAAGTAGGATACGGAGGGGCCGGGTTCATTTAAACTGGTGCATGCATGCATGGCATAGTATCCCAACTACTCCGAAATCCAGAACTGGTCTGGTGTAATGCTGCGCGTTGGCAGTGTAGTTAAGGCGGGGCCGGTGAGGATGGTGGCGGGGCTTAATGGATGTGTTTAGTTCTGCGAAAATGTGTAAAAAAATTATTGTAGTATGTTTTTGCTTTATTTGGTAAATAGTGTCTAACCGTTGACTAATTAGGTTCAAAACGTTCGTCTCGCAAAGTACAACCAAGCTGTATAATTAGTTTTTTATTTCATCTACATTTAGTACTCCATGTATTATCGCAAGTTTATGTGACGGAGAATCTTTTGTTTGCACAGTACTATTTTTGAAGAAGTAAACACAGCCAATGTAGTATACACATACTGTACACTACTGTCTACTGCACAGTGCACAGTCGTGCTCGTTCGTCGAAACTTCCGGGTCGCCGCAGTTGCACCTACCTACAGCTAAGGATGAAAACGGTCGGAAACGGTCGAAAACGAACTTACGATATCGAGATATTTCTACATTTAACAATTAAAAAGTACAAAAAATGGTTGAAAATGGTTGTAAAACCAATTGAAACTGATAATTTTTCATGTTAAAAAACGGTTCAGCGCTCAGGAGCCAACTAAATAACGTGACATACTGACATTGCATCAACTCCGGCAGGTAACTACTCCGCCAGGGCCCAGGGCTCAGGGGTACTTCTGCTACTTTCAAGCCCGTGTGCCAGGCCAGGCTCCCCTGAAACTTTCGAACCAGCATGGTGCTTCTCTATGGTTCCATGTTTGGTATTGTTACGGCGCGGTCAGCACCACCCCTGGGTTGGTACCGCACCGACCCGTACCCGTGCTACTGCGTGCTTTGCCGGTGATCTATGACATCCATGCTTGCTGCCACGCCTGACGTGCACCGCAACGTACGGTTGATCGTAGCCATACCACAGTGCAATGATGGCACCTTGACCATCTCTCGTACGTCGACAGACGTCTAATACACGTCTAATACAGTAGTAGTACTACTTAGGGTAATACACGTCTAATACAGCTGATAATGTAAGTTTAGTGAGCTTATCCCAGGTGATCTACCTTACCAAAGCAAAGAAATTAGACACTGCTGGCGTTACCGAGAGAACCCATAGTGCCTAGTGGGATTCATCATTTCGTCGTTCGTAGATTTTACTTTGACTATGCATTTGCGTGTTCAATCCATGCATGCATGGACCGCAATATGATCCTCTACTCTAAAACATGGTCGAGTTTTCACAAAAATTAATTATTTTTTAGACAGAGCGGAGGAACAGTTATTACGAGACATGCTGCACTCACCGACGGTGGCGCTGCGGTAGGTCGTGTAGCCGTCGACGTAGCTGCGGTGGCCGGAGATTACCGTGACGCCCATGCCGTCGCCGACCAGCATCAGGTTCCACTTCTTCTTCTTCACCTCCACCGTCTCCCTGTACACGCCCTTCTTCACGTAGATCACGTGCCGCGCCGCGCTCTGCGATGGCGCCGCCTCCACGGCCGCGCTCACCGTCGTGAAGTTGCCGCTCCCGTCCTGCGCCACCACGGCGTCCACCGGCAGGCCCCCGGGCCCCACGGGCATCTGCAGCAGCCGCCGCTCCCTCGCGCGCACCCACCGCGGTGGGGCGGCTGCGCCGAGGGTGCCGCGGCGGGAGGACGACTCGCCCGCGCCAGCGGCGACCTGGCCGAGGCCGTCGGCGAGGAGCGAGGTGACGGCGTCGAGCCCCGTGGCGACGAGCGAGGCCAGCAGGGAGCCGGTCTCGTCGAGGCCTTCCTTGCAGGTGTCCTGGTTCCCGAGCGCTCCGCTGAGCCAGGACCGCAGGTCGGACCGGGCGTCGCCGGTGCCGACGAGGCGGCCGCCCGCCGCCTCCGCCCCCGCCCCGGCGGGGCTGTAGTCGTCGGAGCTGGTGGTGGACATGGACCACGACAGCTCGTCGGAGGAGAGGTCGAGGAGGTCGAGGCAGTCGGCGACGGCGGAGGCCAGGCGGAGGTCGCCGCCGCCGCCACCGAGGATGCCGCCGCCGCCGATGGGGAACGACGAGATGATGGACGCCACGCCCCTGATCGCGTCCAGCGTCTCGCGCAGCGTGGAGATCAGCCCCGCCGAGACGCCGCCGCCCTCCTCCCTTGCCTTCGCCGCCGGGGCCGCCGTTGAAGGTCTCGGCTGGTGTGCATTGTTCGGGGGAAGCAGGGACGAGGCGCTGGCAGCAGACAGCAGCAGGGAGAGCACGAGGAGGAGCTGAGGTGCTGCGGCGCGCGGAGACGTCGACGTCGACGCCATTGTTCGCGCTGGCTAGCTAGCGAGAGTGAGTGTGTCGGCTGTGGGTTCCTGCTCGGGGGGATGGGTTTTATAATAATAATAATAATAATAATAATAATAATAATAATAATAATAATAATAATAATAATAATAATAATAATAATAATAATAATAATAATAATCCAACTGAGTCCTGGCAACTGTTTCCTTTGTAAGCAACAGTTTGGGCATGTGTCGTGTCGCTGAACAGGTTGTACAAGAAAGAGGCTTTGGAGGCTTCCCTCTCTGCACCAGTATTCGTTACAGGTGCTTTTCAGGGAGGTGTAGCCGTCGGCTGCTTGCGTCTCGTTTAGATGCACCTTAAAAGTTAAGAATTTTTTCACTCTCTTTTCGTCACATCAATCTTTGGATCCATATATGAAGTAGAAAATATAGGTAAAAAATAACTAATTACACAGTTTAGTTGGAAATCACGAGATGAATCTTTTGAGCCTAGTTGGTCCACGTTTGGACAATATTTGTCAAATAAGACAAAAATGGTACTATTCATCAGGTTTATTTTTTTTTGCAATCTAAACGAGGCCTTATGCTTCCGCACTGATCAACTTTAAAGCATAAACAAAACATAATTAAGTGACGTTGTTTTTGAAATGGAACATCTAAGTGACATTGTTAAAGGGAAACATAAGCAGCATTGTAAATTTGCTTATACTAGCACGAATCAGTCCTAAAGTCCTAATTGCTTCAGAGTTTTGGACATCCCCAGTCTTTACAGGTACAGTAGAGCACAGTGACCGGCCAAAAGATCGTCCAGCGAGCCAAAGGTGCTTTCCAGCCACACTGGCTCTACCAGTGAACAGTCAGTCCAAAACCTGGATCGGCCGTTCCCCGGCCTCGCTTTCCCGAAACACCTCGTGTTCAGCGGTAGTACGTAGACATCAGGCTAGAGGCCTAGAGCTTGTGGCATGCATGTGCTGCTCGCCCCGTACACGCGGCGCAGTGATACTCTAAAACGATACTCTAAAGTTTTAGAGTATAAATATAGAGTAAAAACTGTTGCACTGGGTACTCTAAAACGATACTATATCCTTTCTCTCACTCTATATTTAGAGTGGTACTGTGTTTACTCTATACTCAATAGTGGCGGGCCCCACTAGCTAAACAAAGGAAAAAATGCTATAACTCACAAACCAAAAATCCAAATTAAATTTCGATTGCACCATTAAATTCGTCTCAATAAATCCTTCAAAACTAGATCACACATGAATATATTTAGATAAAGTGGTAAGTGAGTCCCACAGTGGATAGAGTGGATAGAGGATGATATAAAGGATGAATGGGTGCGGGAGAATTGAGTATAGAGGAAAGAATCTTGCTGACTAGGACGTATAGAAGATAAATATAGAGGTCCATGAGTGCGGGTAGTCTGAGTATCATCTGGCTGTGGGCTGTGGCCCGGCCGCCAGGGCGCCTGGCTGTGTGCCGGTGCCGTCGATCCTTCGGCGGGAAGCAACTGGTAGGAGCGCGGCCCCTAGCTTTATCGGATCAGGGCATCAGACTACCCGCAGCGGGTACTCTAAAACGATACTCTAAAGGTTTAGAGTATGAATATAGAGTAAAAACTGCTGCACTGAGTACTCTAAAACAATACTCTATCCTTTCTCTCACTCTATATTTAGAGTGATACTGTGCTTACTCTATACTCTATAGTGGCGTGCCGCGGACCCCACTAGCTAAACAAAGGAAAAAATGCTATAACTCACAAACCAAAAATCCAAATTAAATTTCGATTTTACCATTAAATTCGTCTCAATAAATCCTTCAAAACTAGATCACACATGGATATATTTAGATAAAGTGACAAGTGAGCCCCACAGTGGATAGAGTGGATAGAGGATGATATAGAGGATGGACGGGTGCGGAAGAATTGAGTATAGAGGAGAGAATCTTGCTGACTAGGACGTATAGAGGATGAATATAGAGGTCCATGAGTGCGGGTAGTCTTAGGGGCATGTGTAAGGTCCTAGATGGCCAGAGGGGGGTGAATAGCCTATAAAAATTCTACAAAAACCACTAAGCAAACTTGTTAGAATAACAAACGGCGTAAAGCGAGTTTTACTTAGCCAAAGGTTGTGATGCAAGCCTCCTATCCACAAGTCTAGTAGATTATGATCTCTAGTTCACACAAGAGTTATGTCACTAATTTTATACTAGAGAACAAGCTAACGACACTACTAGCAAAGCTACCATTAGAGCTACACAAGATAATCTAATGAATGTAAATGCAACAGAGAGGATTGTGGTTCTTATACCGACGGTGGAGTGAAGATGTTGCCAATCACCAAGATGATATACAATCAAACAATATTGACAACAATACAATATGAACACCAATCACCGGGAGACAAGAGACACATTATTTTTGTTCACCCGGTGTTCACTTGTGCACCGACAAGCTACGTCACCGGTTATGTCGACCAACACTTAGATGGTTTCCCGGTGTGACCCTCAAGTCACTTGCCCCTCAAGGCACGCCCCGCAAGGCACCGTAAGACACCACTCTCAAGTGAGGTAACTCAATGACACGCGCATTCCACTAGAGTTGCTTTTGGCGTCCCACCGAGGAAAGCACACGAACCTCTCACAATCAACCGGAGGTGGCCAAGAACAATCACCTTCTCTTGCCAACGCCTCCAACAATCTCCAAGCCGGCTAGGAGCGGTACTCTCCAAGAGTAACAAGAAATCCACCGGCTAAACCACCCACAAGTGCCACTAGATGCCCTCAAGCTATGCAATGCACTTTGGGAACACTCAATCTCACTTCTGATTTGCAATCAAGCAAGAGAGATGAGTGAGAGGAGTAGCTCTAGCTCAAAGGATGCACAAGAGTGTTAGAAATGCCAAGAGACCTCCCCAAGGGCCGGCCAACGAGTATTTATAAGCATCCCAAACAAATAGAGCCGTTGCCACTCCACTAACAGATTTCTCGGGACGACCGGACGCTCCGGTCGAAACTGACCGGACGCGCTCAACCGCGTCCGGTCGCCCAGTGCCGTCCACGTGTCCACCAAAATCAAACGCGACCGTTAGATCCTCCAACGGTCACTGCGCGCTAACGGTCAAACGCAATGACCGGACACGCTGCTCAAACGACCGGACGCGCCGATCGCACAGTACCGCGTGCCCGCGAAGCATCGACCGGACGCGCTCCACGCAATGACCGGACGCGCTCCAGAGAACGACCGGACGCGACAGTGCCAGCGTCCGGTTGGAGTCCAGTAAGCTCCCTTCGTGACCGGACGCGTCCGATCGTGTGTGACCGGACGCACACCGCGTCCGATCGACCTTGCGAACTGCAGTTCCCTCAGGGCGCCTGACCGGACGCGCCGGTCCCGTGAGTGACCGGACGCGCCGGTTGCAAACCCTAGCCCACGCGCCTGACTGCTGCGCTGTACTGACCGGACGTGTCCGGTCACAACGTGACCGCGTCCGGTGCAGCATCCGGTCACCTCTGTGACCTCCGTTCGCCTCCGTTTCTTTTCCGACTTCCGGCGTAGTGGAAAATAGGCATTTCATTTCCCCAAAATCGCCTGAATCCCACGCTCGCACGCTCGGCGGGAGGGAGAGAGGAACCCAAACCCCTCTCTACCCGCAAACCACAGTGCGACCAACGCCACCTTTGCAAATGTGCCAACACCATCAAGTGTACATCTCCAAGTGCTTGTGTGTTAGCTTTTTCTCAATCATTTTCAAAGGTTTTCCAGTTAGCTCACTAGGCCCTACATGCAATGCACTTCATGAATTCATCTAGTGGCACCCGTGCGTCGAATAACCGATAAGACTTCCCCTCTTAATAGTTCGGCTATCGACCCTAAACCACTCACACCCTCTATGGTGTCTTGAGTGTAAAACAAAATGGCCCTATGGTTATACCTTTGCCTTGAGCCCATTTTATTTCTCCAAATGATACGATCCACTTTATATCATCACATGACCGTCTCGATCCATCGACCTTGACTTCACTTGCTTTTCACCGTTGCATCGGTCCGTCGGCGCCAAGTCTTGCTCAAGCTTCACCATCGCATGGTCCTTCGCTTTGAAGCCTCGACTTGCCCTTCACCTTCACAACCGGTCCATCGAGCCAAGCCTCATCTTGGTCTTCACCATCTTGGTCACATGAGTCAATGTCATGTCTCATATGCAATGACCACCTTTATCTAAATCATCCACTTAGATACAAAGGTTAGTCCTAGGTTTCATCAATTAGCCAAAACCAAACTAGGGACTTTCAGCATGCTTGCGTGAAACACAGCTGCACAGGCAGAGATGTGTCGTGTGCTCGCCCGGACAGCAGCCGAGGGCCACCCATAGGTCACTGCCCACAGCGCCCTAAGTCGCTTGGATGCGTGCGCGCGTCCAAACCGTGTTGTTGTGCTTGTGCGTGTGTAAAGCAGCACGCGAGAGCGACCGAGCGACGAGCCTTTTGTGCTACTGCTAGATGCGGTGCCGCCCGCAGTGGGAGGGCGGATGATTCTCTGGCGGTGAAAAGACTGTTGAACAGTGGAGTTGCCTTTGGGCATTCGGCCAGGCCAATCGCTTCTGTTGCGCCCACCCCGCCACCCTCCCTCGATCGATTGATCCCGGTTAACTCGTCTCAGTCTTGCCTCTTGCGATGCCAACTAACCGCCTACAGCTAGTAGCGGTTTATACGAAGGCACGAAATGGCCAAACAGAAGTTTAAGATGTAGATTTTGTTGAAGAATTTTATAACCATTACATCGAGTAATGGCGAGGTAAGCTTCGAGAATAAGGCTGTTGAATATAGCACCGTGACCGTCTGCACCAATTGCTCTGACGCCACTATAATCAAAACTAGCAAGGTAAGCTTCTAGAGAATAACCCAAGTGTGGAGCCAACGGATAACTGAATATTGCACCTCCAAAGGAGAATAACATGTTATTTTTCAAATATCAAATCATCTCTACATAACCATAGTGACCAACAAGTAGAAGTAGCTACGGTCTCGCGGAACTAAAGGTTTTTAATCCCTTTCCAAACCCTCGAAGCCAACCTCAGAACATATGAGAAATATTATGAAGTTGAGGAAAGCTTCAAGCAATATGTATGTAGCCCCGGCCCAAACCGCACAGGTAAAAAACAGCATTCAAGGAAGACACGCTTAATTGTATTGTGCCAAAAGCAACACTCTTCACTACCTTGTCAATTGCATTTTGCTAAATTGTCTTATGTAAAATCACTCCTCCATGAAGATACCAAAGAAAAAAATTATCTTCAGTGGAGCCTTTAGTTTTTAAATGATTTTGTTTAAGTTGAGAACATCTAGGTGAATCAAAGCCAATAATGTGATCTCACCGAGGGTTGGCCATTGGGTCCAAATTCTAGTGAAACAAATCATTCTCATGTGTAAGCATGATATTAGCATTGTGAGGAAGAAGTTCATTTCATGCTACTAATTTATGTCCAATCAAGTCATGTCTCCATGAAATGTTTAGAGGCGATGAACTAAAAACCTTGGCTACAGTATCATGCTTGTGTTTAGCGATATTGTATAAGCAAGGATATTATTCCTTCAAAGTTGAGTTTTTCAACTATTTATCCTCCTAGAACCTCACTTGGGCCGTCTTTGATTATGACTACTAGATTGTCAGGGTTACATAACCAGGGTACCCCAAAGCACGGTTATAGAGTCACTCAGGACGGTCCAGCTGGCCGCAGCCCAGCAAAATCACGGCCCGCCTCGACCTCTCTCGCCTCTCGACCATGCACCGCGTGGTGCCCTCGACTACCTCCGGCCTTAGCCACTAGGAAATGACAGGAGGTGGGTGGTGCACACTCCGCCTAGTACGACCACGCACCCAGACGGGACGCGCACGCACACACTCCGCCTAGTACAAGAAGGATGACCACCCCTCTGACCGCCAGGTCTCAGGGCGGTGCGTCCTCTTGGACAGCACTCCGCTGACAGACAAGACAACACCATAACTCGGCTATGTCACCTCGTGTGACTCGGCACTGTCCAAATCCCGTCTAGCCTAATAGACATGTGTACAATCACACCTACTACAGTATGGGAATCACAACCAGGAGTCAGCTCCTTACAAACCGGCCGCATCCAATGTCCCTAACCCGACCACAAGAGGTCGGGGCAACGGGGTCGCGACCCAGGGAGCAGGTAGCCCACGATGGACAACCACTCTCCCCGTACAATGACATTATGACTTCTCCCCAAAGAAACAGACGCCAGGTCAGAGGCCACGATGACTACAACGAGCCCATGCTGTGCAGGGGAGTTGGTGAACAACCAACACTCCCTTGGCGCCACCCACGGCTAGCACAGTGCCGCCGTCGTACGCCATGCCTTGGCGTGGGGAGCAAGACCTCGACGACCATGCCTGGACGTGCTAACAAAACCGGATGGATTGGTAACCAAGCTTACTAGCCTCTCCCTCCCTCGGGCTCTTGACCACTCGGGTCGGGAGAACCCTACACTTTTGCATGTAACCCGGCCCCCGTGGCTATATAAGGGGAGCCAGACCTTCTTCCTAGAGGATCGATTTCTCCTGCCTCTAGCTTTCTATCCTGTCGGTGTTTTGTCACTCGACGAGTGAATTTATACGAATGTCGCACTGCTCCAAGAAGACGATGGTAACATCCAAAGACACAAGGAATTATACTGGTTCAGGCCAGAGCCTTACGTCTAGTCTTAGAGATAGATCGAGTGCGTGTTTCTCAGTTGAATGCTCTGAAGTCTTATAATGGGATATGCAAGAAAAGTGGAAGAGATAGGAGAGTGGAGTGGGACTGCCCGAATGAAGTCTCGAGAGTCCGTCCCCATGCAAGGGTGCACTGGTTGCCCTTATATAGAGTCCGGGGCCAGGCCACATACAAAGAGTTAGGTTCTCCCGACCGGGCGGTCATAAGCCTGAGGGAGGGGAAACTAGCTATCTTGGCTTGCAAAGAAGGACGTCTTGTCTTGGCATCAGCGTACGTCTGAACGTGGTTATTGTCATGGTCTTGTGCCCACGTCACGGCATGGGGTGGCGTGGTGCTATAGTGCTGGTCGTGACGACACTGTTGGCACGGTGGTGGTTCGCCAGCCATCCTGTGCGACGTGATCTCGCCGTGGCCTACATCATTGTTTCCTGTTCTCCTAGAGGTGTCGTACATGAGTTGGCAGTTGTCCTTGGGTCGTCGATTGTCTTGCTGGTCGTGGAGCCATTGACCACCATCTCGAGCTCCGGGGTCGTGGTCCTCGTTGGCTTGGCAAGCATTGGAAGTCATGTCTGTAGTCATGAGACCCATCCCATGGTGGGTGAGGTCGTACGCCCATCCCATCGGGCTGTATTTGGATGGTGGTTTACCTTACCTATCGTCACCGCTCGGCGGTCCTGTCTTGTCTGCGACGTGGTGCAGGGATGGCACCTGTTCCAAAATGACTGTCCCTCGGTCCTAGCGGACTGAGCAGGCGTGCCTGTCCCCGTCAGAACAGTCACACTTGGTGGAGCTCGACCCCTCTCCATCCCTCCCGGGGGTCGGGACGGTGAAAGGTCCTTGTTTGGTTTTGGTAATTGAGTGACAACTTAGGTGGACTAATATGTGGTTATGTGAGATACACAGGAGATTAGTCCACATGTGATGATGTCATGAAGGAGCTTAATGCACATGAGACATGACATGGAGTCATGTGACCAAGGTGGAGAAGATCAAGATGAGGCTTGGCTTGATGGACCGGTTGCTAGGGTGAAGGTCAAGTTGTGTGATGGCTTGGCACCGAAGGACCGAGGCAACGGTGAAGAGCAAGTGAGGTCAAGATCGATGAACCAATAATGGTCACGTGATGATATGAAGTGGATCATATCATTTGGTGATTGGTTGGTGCATATGTTGCATCAACGTCGGAGGAGTTGGAATGGAATACGCAAGGCAAAGGTATAACCTAGGGCATTTTCATTTCACCGGTCATAGGTGTGTAGAGAAGTTGATGATCGGGTTTAGGATAGATGGCCGTACTATCAAGAGGGGCAAACTTGTTTGCATATCGGTCATCTAGTGCCACTCGAGTGATCTAACTTTGCATACGTGTTAGGATCGAGTGGCGTGGCAAGTTGAGTGATTAACTCCTTCGGTAAAATGATTGTGAAAATGCTAACACACGTGCACAAAGTGGTGATCACATGGTGGCGTTGGCACATTTGCGAAGGTAACGGAGTTTGTGTTGTAGAGAGGGGTTTGGGTTCCTCTCTCCCTCCCGCCGAGCGTGTGAGCGCGGGATTCAGGCGATTTCGGGGATATGAAATGCCTATTTTCCACTACGCCGGAAGTCGAAAAAGAAACGGAGGCGAACGGAGGTTACAGTGGTGACCGGACGCTGCACCGGACGTGGTCACGGTGTGACCGGACGTGTCTGGTCAGTTCAACGCAGCATCAGGCGCGCGGGCTAGGGTTTGCAACTGGCGCGTCCGGTCACTCGCGGGACCGGCGCGTCCGGTCAGGCACCCAGAGGAGCAGTGCGTGGCGAAGGGCTGAGCGGACGCACGGCGCGTCCGGTCACACGCGATCGGACGCGTCCGGTCACGAGAGGAGCTTACTGGACTCCGACCGGACGCTGGCACTGTCGCGTCCGGTCGTTGCGTGGAGCGCATCCGGTCGTTGCGTCGCGTGCGCAGGCACTGTGCGATCGGCGCGTCCGGTCATTTGAGCTGCGTGTCCGGTCGTCGCGTTTGACCGTTGGCGCGCAGTGACCGTTGGAAGATCTGGCAGCCACGTTTGAATTCGAGGGACATGTGGACGGCGCAGGGCGACCGGACGCGGTTGAGCGCGTCCGGTCAGTTTCGACCGGCGCGTCCGGTCGTCCCGATTTTTGCCCAGTGAAGGGGTAACGGCTCTATTTGACCGTGGGGTTATAAATGGATGTTGTGGCCGGCCATGGCCTGTAGCTGAGCACACTTTGGCCTTGGTGGCTTGTGTGGTAGTGTTTGGAAGCCCTCTAACTCACTCATGCTTGATAGTGTTCATCGGATCGAGTGAGAGAGCGATTCTAGTGCGATTGCATCGTGAGGTTGCATCGAGTGGCACTAGGTGATCGTGTTGCAAGCCGGTGGTGCTTGTTACTCTTAGAGGTTGCCACCTCCTAGACGGCTTGGTGGCTTGTGGCTCCGTCGAAGCTCGCAAGAAGATTGTGCGAGGCTCCGGAGAAGCTTTGTGAGGGGGATTGTGCTCACCCCGTGGGGATCGCGAAGAGCAACTCTAGTTGAGCGTGTCATTGAGCTACCACACTTGATGGTGGGTTCTTGTGGTGCCTTTTGAGAGGCTCGGTGTGTGACCGATTAGCCGCCGAACCACAAAGTGTTGGTCGACACAATGGGGACGTAGCTTGGTGGCAACCAAGTGAACCTCGGGAGAAAATCACCGTGTCAACATTGTCTACTATTCTCGGTGGTTTGCCTTTGTGCAACACAAGCTTGTATTTACTTTCTTATATACTTGTGCTTGTGTAGTTGCTCTCGTAACTAGTTTGCTTGTGTAGCTTGCTAGTTGTCTTCTTGCTTGTGTAGCTAGAAGTATCCCCTTTGCGTGGCTAATTCGGTTTGTGTAACCTTGTTAGTCACATTGCTTAGTTTGTGTAGCTAAGTAGTTTGCGCTCTCTAATTTGGCTTGAGTAGCCTTGTTATTGAGCATTGCTAGTGAGTTTAGGCTTTGTGCCTTTGCTTCACTAGTTGTGTAGGAGCTCCCTCGGTTGACAAAGTACTAGTGCATAGGTTTGTGTGACCTTGCTCTAGAATTGTTTAGGTGAGCTCTTGGTAAGCTTAGCACCTTAGTTGCTTAATTAGGATCTTTGCAAGGTGCTAGAGAACTTAGATAGAGGGGTGTAGTCTTGGCTAGACCGATTAGTTTAATTCCGCATTTGTTTCGGTTAGCCAACGCGTTTAAGTTTTAGAAAGGACTATTCACCCCCCCTCTAGTCCGCCATCTCGACCCTTCAAGTGGTATCGGAGCCGGGTCTCTCATTTATGGTCTTCACCGACCCGAGAGGATGGCAGCTTATGGGCTAGATGATTGTGTGGAACACATTTTTAATGGCACTCACTATGCACGGTCGAAAAATCACATGCTTGATCATTTTCGTGCTCTTGGCCCTAAGTTTTGGTGGATCATAGTTGTTGGCTTTTCTCATGACTTGGATGGGTGTGGTAACCATACCCAAGCTCAAAAGGATTGCCGAACACTTGATGCACAAGCTAAGTTTTATCTAATCAAAGCTTTGAATGATGAGATTTTTGACAAGGTGAGGGGTCTCTCAAGTGCACATAGCATGTGGACGGCGCTCAAGCATCACTATTGTGGCTCCTCAATTTGGGATGATGGAAAATTCAAGAAGGATGATCACATAGTGATGGAGGTACATAAGGATGTTGAGCATGACCACAACGAGGTGGTTGTGGAGGATTGCTCCACCTCAATGTCAAGTGATGATGATGATGATCATGCCACAAGATCACTTGACAAGAATAATGATAGTGCCACAAGTGATGCAAGCAATGATTCTACTCCATGCACACTTGATGGTGAAGATAATGGCTATGAGAGTGATGCTTCAACAAGCTCATCAATATCATCACATGGTAACACTAAGATACATGTTGGTGGTTTTGTTGTTGATTGTGATGATCCAAATTTTGAGCTTCTTTATAAACTCTCAAGAGCCTTAAAAAGAGAAATGGAAAAAGCAAGTAAATTGGAAAATGAAAACTCTTTTCTAAAGACCACATGTGAATAACAAAAACATCTACTTTATGTTACTACTTGTTCACATGAGGATCTAAAATTGGCTCATGAGGAACTTAGTGTTGCTCATGATAACTTGGTACAAGAACATGCTTTACTCACTAAGAAGCTTTCTAATGATGAAAACAAAACTAGTGAGAGCTCATCATTTGGGTCAAATGATCAATCCCATATTACTAACCCTTGTGATGTAGACAAGAAGCATGTATCCACCTCTTGTGATGATTTATTAGATATGCCATGTTCTTCACAATTAAATGCTTGTTCTATGTCTATGTCTTGTGAGACTAACCTTTTGAAGGAGAACAATGAGCTCAAAAGTAAAGTGAAGAATTTGAGCAACAAGTTAGAGAGATGCTACAACTCAAAAGTCACCTTTGAGCACATAATGAAGACTCAAAGAAACTTTGGTGATAAAAGTGGCCTTGGCTTCAAGAAGAAAATGACAAAGGGCGAAAGAAAGCAAGAGAAGAGGATAAAGAGGCTACTCCAAAAGAAGCTCTCGCATTCCATGTGCTATCGATGCCATGAAGCGAGACATCTTGCTAATGGTTGCCCAAACATTGAGAAGCTAAAGAAGATGAAGGAAGAAGAGAGGCTCAAGCATGTCAAGTGCTGCAAGTGCCGCACTTGGGGTCATCTCACCTCAATGTGCCCAACCAAGCAATTGGTGAAGCAACAAGTAAAGCCTCAACCAAAGCCACTAGTTGAGCAAGAAAAGACACCCCAAGAGCAAATCAAGATCAACCATGGAGATGATGGTGACTTGATGAAGAAGAAGAAAAAGAAAACAAGAAGGGGTGGTAGAGCAAGGCATTCAATGCAAATTCAAGATGCCAAGATGATGAGCAAGAATCAAAATGAGAAAAGAAATTTGACTCACATCAAATGCTTCAAGTGTGGAGGTATGGGACACTTTGCCTCGGGGTGTCCTACTAAGCTTGAAAAGAAGATTCAAGCAACTTATGAGAGGCAAGGCAATGAAGAGCATCACATGAGCAAGGAAGAAAAGGCTCAACAAAAGAAAAGATGCTATTCATGCCGGGAAAGGGGACACAATGCTCATTCATGTCCCCTAGGTGAGAATTCTAAGCCTAGTTCAATTGATGATACTAATATGCTTAGAAAGGATGACAATGGTACCTCATTGGTTGGAATTGCAAAACATCTCGCTACTCATACTAAGGCTATGCCTAAGTATGTTGCACCTAACTTGAGAGGACCCAAACTAGTTTGGGTACCATCAAAAAGTGGATGAATGATTGTAGGTACCATCGGCATTGGAGGCTTGATTCAATTGGTTTCATCTTGTTCATCATATATTGAGTCAAGTTATGAAGCTCAATGCATATCCAATCCCAATGCCAAGTCAAAATAAGTGAAGTCCAAAGTGCTACAACATACAATTGTCATGATCAAGTTGTGGATGATTTATTGGAATTATTTGATGGCTTGCAATTTATTTGAGTAAAAGCTTGCTATGAATAATCATGAGCTAACCAAGGTATATCTCTTGTTGATCATTTCATTTCGGTGCATATGAGTTGATTGAATTGGATAAATGTGCAATGTTGCTTGCTACGAGATGATTGAATGGATTAAATGCTTAGTAATCAAGTTTGGATTGGTTTGTGTTGGATAAATTCATGAGATAACATTTAGTGAGTGATTGAATGGATATATATCTTGTGAAAGTGTTCAAACAAGTTAATCTCAAGTTTGATTCACATTTGATGAAGAATAGCTCAAGTGGTGAAATCTGTCCATTATTTAAAATCTGAGCTAGCTGTGATCTTAACCATGTTTGAGTAATCAAATCTATTTGGATTGGCTTGAAATTTGGTATACATGCTCTACACTTATGAAAGAAGATGTTGTAGAAATTTCATGAGAATTGGATAAGAGATGCTTCGGTTTTGGAGTGCATCTTGTCAGCTATAGTGCAGCAGTTTTCAGCATGTAGCAGTGGTGGAAGATTTGAAATCTGGTAGCAATCTAAAAGTCAAATGAAGCTCAAATTTTTACAGCTGCTAGATGACTTTGTAATGCACATCTCCACCAAATTTCATGGCATTTGGATTCGTACATTGGGAGATATGAATTATTCTTTGAAGGATACAGAATCTGCCAGAAAAGTGACAATCATTGGATTAATCTAGAGTCAATTTGATTGAAAGGTCCTCAAGTTGGAAACATGTTTATAAGTGGTTGAGGTACCTAAGTTTGTTTTTGGTTTGATCTAGAAGCATGAAAAGCAATGAGTACAAGAACATTTGATTGTGGAATGTACTTGGTGTACATGTTTAAGTACTCAAATTTGAAGATAAAGATCAAACTTAAGATAAAGATGAAGTTTAAGTTCTAGTGATAATTGGAGATCATTTGGTAGAAAGAAAAGGACTTAAACTAGTAGAAAGAGTTGGACTCAAATATAGATTCAAGGATTATTCATCAAGATTGAGTTCATCTTTTGGATCAATCAAACTATATCATTTCAAGTGAGTATCAAGAGTGGTTCTTTGGAGAAAGGTCACTTCTCCCTAGTGAGGGGCTTGCCGCCGTGTGTAGGTGAAACTAAGTTTGGGACTTGGAAAGCTAACATGGAAGTGGTGATCCGAGGAACCTGTGATGCTTAGTTGAAGCAATCAAAAGGATTGATCTAAAGAGCAAGCAACACCCAAAAGAGAGTTAGTCATTGCAATTCAATTGGTATTCTAAGTGATTCTCTCATACAAGCAAAGATGATATAATGAAGCAAGCCAACCACAACAAAAAAGTGCACTTGATCATTAGTGGTTTTCATTTCATATGGGTAAAGAATGGATTTATCTATGATGATTGATCTTCACCAAGCAATAAATTGGACTTCACATTGCTATTGGAGTAATGAATTGGAATCTATATGATTATCCTCTACTCCAACATAGCAAAGGTATCATTGTAATGTGCATGATCATCTCATTCCTTACTAGTATGCGGTTAGTGCATATAGTACATGTTTATTAGGATCATGCATGACAAATGAAAATTTTAAATTCATAGCCTACCATTATTGCTTGATTGATTAATTGATCTAGTGGTATGGATATGAGTTTGTTCATGAGCTAGTGAACCCAAGTACTTGATCTAAGTTTGGATTGCTAACAAGTGACAAGTACAACATTGGCAAGATAACTCTTAGCATAAGGTGTGAAGAAGCTTGTCATTGGATCAAACCGGACTTGGAATCTTAGGCAAATCAACATAGTTCAAGTCATACAAGAAGCTCATGACAATGATAAGAGTACAAGCACAAGACAACAATGAAAGTGGATATCTAGTTTGTTTCAAGTAGTATCTAGACTCAAATTGATCTTTCAAGTGGTATTCACAAGTGGTGTCTAGATAATGATCTACAAGTGATATCTTACAAGTGGTACTCATGAAGATAGCAAATATTCAAGAAGTGAATATTATTATCAAATCCTTCAAAGTGGATCCATACTAGAAAATTCTTTCAAATGGTATCACATTCCTACTCATGGTATCTTCACGTGGTATCATTCATGCAAGACGATAGTTTCACAAGTGATCCTCAACTTTAAGTGATCAAATCAAGAAATGCTACCCTCATCTTCAAGTGGTATCTCAAGTAAATGACACATGCTATGACATAGGGGGAGGAGCCCCACCGATTGGTATCAAGGTCAAAGATCCTATGTGGAATCTCAAGAGCAACCATAAAGTTTGTCATTCCAACATATGTGGTAATGTCCATAAAAAATGCAAGATTCAAGTCTCAACCATCTACCCCAATGCTAGCCTTTACATCAATGAGAAGCACACCTTTTATGGAAATTGATGACAAAGGGGAAGAGATTGGATAAAGATATGCAAGATTTCCTTTGGGGGAGAGATTGCTTTTGGAAGAGATATATATAATATTGGACATGGATATGGACAAAGAGGGAGCAACATTGAGCAACATTGAAGAATGTAAGGGGATCAAAATTCTTGGACAGAAAAAGCACACAAGTAGGGGGAGCAAGCTCATGAACATTGAATGATTGCATTTGATATGTGCATAATTCATGTGCTTGCTTGCATTGCATAAGTTCTTAAATTCAATATGCATGCTTGTGTGGTGTATGCTAGTTATAGAACTTGAATGATGATTTGATAACTAGCATGCATAGGATGTTTGCTAGACTTGTGATTATCATGCAAAAACTAGAACCATGCTTATAATGTTGATCTCACGGGGTTTCTAGTGTCTTTGATGTCTAGCTACTCATGATGCTAAGGATGATGGCAAACTTGTAATTTTCAAATGGTATCAAGCTACTAATTGGTATCGATCTACAAAGGTTTATTCTATACACCTTAGCATCACTTAGTAGTGCTAACCCTCCCACAAATTTTATATTTATGCATATGTGCAAGCTTGAAACCAAACCATTTGAGCACATATGTAGGGGGAGTTATCACTACCAAGTCGGATTTTATGATGCTTATCCAATTCTTGACATAGAGCTTAAATGTTGGATAAGTAGTATAAAATCCAAAACAAGTTAGCAATTTACACTTGTGTAAAGCGCTAGCTTGAAAAAGCTTAATTTCCATATCTTTGTAGAGTTGTCATCAATTACCAAAAAGGAGGAGATTGAAAAGTCCTTGTTTGGTTTTGGTAATTGAGTGACAACTTAGGTGGACTAATATGTGGTTATGTGAGATACACAGGAGATTAGTCCACATGTGATGATGTCATGAAGGAGCTTAATGCACATGAGACATGACATGGAGTCATGTGACCAAGGTGGAGAAGATCAAGATGAGGCTTGGCTTGATGGACCGGTTGCTAGGGTGAAGGTCAAGTTGTGTGATGGCTTGGCGCCGAAGGACCGAGGCAACGGTGAAGAGCAAGTGAGGTCAAGATCGATGAACCAATAATGGTCACGTGATGATATGAAGTGGATCATATCATTTGGTGATTGGTTGGTGCATATGTTGCATCAACGTCGGA
Source organism: Saccharum hybrid cultivar R570 (assembly GCA_038087645.1). Taxonomy (NCBI): domain Eukaryota; kingdom Viridiplantae; phylum Streptophyta; class Magnoliopsida; order Poales; family Poaceae; genus Saccharum; species Saccharum hybrid cultivar. The sequence goes on along the minus strand of JAQSUU010000637.1, from coordinate 38,696,887 downwards.
GGAGTTGGAATGGAATACGCAAGGCAAAGGTATAACCTAGGGCATTTCCATTTCACCGGTCATAGGTGTGTAGAGAAGTTGATGATCGGGTTTAGGATAGATGGCCGTACTATCAAGAGGGGCAAACTTGTTTGCATATCGGTCATCTAGTGCCACTCGAGTGATCTAACTTTGCATACGTGTTAGGATCGAGTGGCGTGGCAAGTTGAGTGATTAACTCCTTCGGTAAAATGATTGTGAAAATGCTAACACACGTGCACAAAGTGGTGATCACATGGTGGCGTTGGCACATTTGCGAAGGTAACGGAGTTTGTGTTGTAGAGAGGGGTTTGGGTTCCTCTCTCCCTCCCGCCGAGCGTGTGAGCGCGGGATTCAGGCGATTTCGGGGATATGAAATGCCTATTTTCCACTACGCCGGAAGTCGAAAAAGAAACGGAGGCGAACGGAGGTTACAGTGGTGACCGGACGCTGCACCGGACGTGGTCACGGTGTGACCGGACGTGTCCGGTCAGTTCAACGCAGCATCAGGCGCGCGGGCTAGGGTTTGCAACTGGCGCGTCCGGTCACTCGCGGGACCGGCGCGTCCGGTCAGGCACCCAGAGGAGCAGTGCGTGGCGAAGGGCTGAGCGGACGCACGGCGCGTCCGGTCACACGCGATCGGACGCGTCCGGTCACGAGAGGAGCTTACTGGACTCCGACCGGACGCTGGCACTGTCGCGTCCGGTCGTTGCGTGGAGCGCATCCGGTCGTTGCGTCGCGTGCGCAGGCACTGTGCGATCGGCGCGTCCGGTCATTTGAGCTGCGCGTCCGGTCGTCGCGTTTGACCGTTGGCGCGCAGTGACCGTTGGAAGATCTGGCAGCCACGTTTGAATTCGAGGGACATGTGGACGGCGCAGGGCGACCGGACGCGGTTGAGCGCGTCCGGTCAGTTTCGACCGGCGCGTCCGGTCGTCCCGATTTTTGCCCAGTGAAGGGGTAACGGCTCTATTTGACCGTGGGGTTATAAATGGACGTTGTGGCCGGCCATGGCCTATAGCTGAGCACACTTTGGCCTTGGTGGCTTGTGTGGTAGTGTTTGGAAGCCCTCTAACTCACTCATGCTTGATAGTGTTCATCGGATCGAGTGAGAGAGCGATTCTAGTGCGATTGCATCGTGAGGTTGCATCGAGTGGCACTAGGTGATCGTGTTGCAAGCCGGTGGTGCTTGTTACTCTTAGAGGTTGCCACCTCCTAGACGGCTTGGTGGCTTGTGGCTCCGTCGAAGCTCGCAAGAAGATTGTGCGAGGCTCCGGAGAAGCTTTGTGAGGGGGATTGTGCTCACCCCGTGGGGATCGCGAAGAGCAACTCTAGTTGAGCGTGTCATTGAGCTACCACACTTGATGGTGGGTTCTTGTGGTGCCTTTTGAGAGGCTCGGTGTGTGACCGATTAGCCGCCGAACCACAAAGTGTTGGTCGACACAACGGGGACGTAGCTTGGTGGCAACCAAGTGAACCTCGGGAGAAAATCACCGTGTCAACATTGTCTACTATTCTCGGTGGTTTGCCTTTGTGCAACACAAGCTTGTATTTACTTTCTTATATACTTGTGCTTGTGTAGTTGCTCTCGTAACTAGTTTGCTTGTGTAGCTTGCTAGTTGTCTTCTTGCTTGTGTAGCTAGAAGTATCCCCTTTGCGTGGCTAATTCGGTTTGTGTAACCTTGTTAGTCACATTGCTTAGTTTGTGTAGCTAAGTAGTTTGCGCTCTCTAATTTGGCTTGAGTAGCCTTGTTATTGAGCATTGCTAGTGAGTTTAGGCTTTGTGCCTTTGCTTCACTAGTTGTGTAGGAGCTCCCTCGGTTGACAAAGTACTAGTGCATAGGTTTGTGTGACCTTGCTCTAGAATTGTTTAGGTGAGCTCTTGGTAAGCTTAGCACCTTAGTTGCTTAATTAGGATCTTTGCAAGGTGCTAGAGAACTTAGATAGAGGGGTGTAGTCTTGGCTAGACCGATTAGTTTAATTCTGCATTTGTTTCGGTTAGCCAACGCGTTTAAGTTTTAGAAAGGACTATTCACCCCCCCTCTAGTCCGCCATCTCGACCCTTCAGACGGAGGAGAGGTCGTGCGAAGCTGGGCAGCGTGTGGTGAAGGGAGAGGGAAGAGGTCATGGTCGACACCCTATCTCAGTACGTGGCTCAGGCCTACACAGCTTAGTTGGGCCACGGTCGCTTGGGCCTGTACTAGCTTGTGTGTCATGGGCCATCCGAGCGGCTGTAAGGTCCAAATAGGCTAGAGGGGGGGTGAATAGCCTAATAAAAACTTCTATAATAATTACTTAACCACAAGTTAGTACAAAAGGTGGCGGAGCAAAATGCACTAGCTCTAACTAAATAAGCAAGCCACCTACACAAGTCTAGTACAAGGCTATCCACTAAACACAACAACAACAAGCTAGATACAAAATGTAATACGAGAGAAGAGCTTCGAGTGATTATACCGCCGTGTAGAGAAGAGAAGTACCAATCAAACAATCACACAAGAGAAATCCTCGGGAAGAGAATGACACAAGAATTTATCCCGAGGTTCACTTGCTTCCCGGCAAGCTACTCCTCGTTGTGGCGATGCACCCACTTGTCGGTTCGCGAGCTAATCAACTATCAAGAGTTGAGCCCTCGGCGGGCGCCGCACAACCGCACACAAGATGGGGATCCTTCAAGCCACGAGCTCCACTAGAGTATCCAATTTGCGAACTCCCGCGGGGAAGGATCAAGAACCCCTTACAACACTTGGTGAAGGCTCCAACAATCTCCAATCGCGAGCTCAATCACCTCCGCTGCTCCAAGCCGTCTACCGTGTCGGGAAACACGGAAGAGTAACAAGAAATCCGCAGCAACTCGAAGATCAAGTGCCTCTAGAATGCAACTCTCAAACAATGCACTTAAATCTCACTCAATCTCACTCAAGATGTGCAATCAATCAAAGAGATGAGTGAAGGGGTTGTTCTCTAGCTCAAAGTATGTCTCTAGGTCTCAAAATGTGCAAGAGTTACCCTCAAACCCCGGACATCCTCTATTTATAACGAAGGGGTACGCAGCTAGCCGTTACCGGACGACTCAGCGAAAAACGTGATGACCGGACGCTCCGGTCAGGGTGACCGGACGCGTCCGGTCACTACACGACAGACGAAAAACGCGCGAGTCAGAACTAGCCGTTGTGCTGACTGGACGCGCTCCTTCGATCGACCGGACGCGACAGTGCCAGCGTCCGGTCGCGTTCCAGTAAGCACCCGACGCGACCGGACGCGTCCGGTCGCACATGACCAGACGCGCCAGCCGCGTCCGATCGCGCTTCGCTGCGCTCGGCTTCTCTGGACACTTGACCGGACGCTCCGGTCCTGTGAGGCACCGGACGCGCCGGTCGCGCGCTTAACTTATACGCCCAGTTGAACTGACCGGACGCGCTGGTCAGGCCAGACCCGCGTCCGGTCACAAACCCTAGCACCCGCGCTGCGTTGAACTGACCGGACGCGCTGGTCAAGCCAGACCCGCGTCCGGTGCAGCGTCCGGTGCAGCGTCCGGTGCTGCGTCCGGTCAACGCAGTGACCTCCGTTCGCCTCCGTTTCTTTTCCGACGTTCGACGCAGTGAACCCAAACCCCTCTCTACCGCTTAAACTCCATCGCCTTCGCAAATGTGCTAACACCACCAAGTGTACACCACCATGTGCATGTGTGTTAGCATTTCACAAATATTTTCCAAGGCGTTATGTTAGCTCTAAACTAGATCCTAATGCATATGCTCAAGACATTGATCTAGTGGCACTTGATTCCCGAGCTAACCGTGATTGCCCCTCTTGATAGTCGGCTATGTATCCTAAACCCGGTCAATCACTTCTCTACTCATCTTAGACCGGCAAAAGCAAAACCCTATGGTTATACCTTTGCCTTGCGCTCTTAGATCCTTTTCCTCCACTTGATCATCAAGTCCATCATATTATGTGCATCTCCACCATGATCGACATTTCATGTCCATGTACCATTTCTTTGTGATCTTGTGGCCACCACTCCTTGCCACGTACACCGTCATCACATGTGTTGCTTATGCCTAGCTTAATCACACTTGATACAATAGCATTAGCAACTTGATGTCATTAATTACCAAAACCAAACTTGGGCTTTCAGCGGCTAACTAATCGGTGTCTTGAGATACCTGGGGTATCATAACCCCGACATATCCGTAGAACCCTAGCTTGCATACCCCCTGTTGTAGGCCGTTTGGAGCCCTTGAACTTGAGGAACACATACTCGTAGTCTCTGGCATAGGACGTAGGGCTTCGTCCTGAACCAGTATAATTTCTTGTGTCTCGAGTGCTAGCCATTGATTCCCTTGAGCAGCGTGGCGCTAAATTTACTTATCGGTTCTCAAAACACCGACATGGATCATACGCCAAACTGACGGTGGATCACTGCCCACTTTCACAAACGACGATGAAAACAAGCTCTAATAAAGTTTGTGGAGTAGCAAAGGATCCAAAGTAGAGAAAATCATGTTTCATTTCTGTAAGACTAGCCCAAAAACTACAATTAGTTATGAGATCAAACAGTTACCTTGCTTCCTCTGTGTTTGCAATTGAGGTTGAGCCATCAACATCATTCAAGGAACGAATAAGACGCCAGTTAGCACTTGACAAGAATGAAGATTGAAGGGCGTGGCGTTACTCATTGTTGTTCTATTACTAAAGCGACTTGTGCAGTGCTGTTGTAGTCATTTTTACTCATCTTCTTAGCTAATAGATATTAGCTACTAATAGATTAGCTAAGAAGTCACGACTAAGGCTTTGTTTAGATCAAGGAGATAATAGTTAGCTGCTAATAATTAGTTCTTTGAATCCAAACAGGTCAGCTAATTATTAGCTTAACTCGAACTAACAACTATTTTACTAGTTGAACAAAACTTGCTAATAGCATCTAATATTAGATGTGATCTATTAGCTAGTTAACTATTAGCAACTAATGGATCCAAACAGAGCCTAATATTAACTGCTATTAACTTGTTTAGTCTAACTAGTGAAATAATTGTTATTAGTTTAGTATTCAGCTACCAATTAGCTAAACTATTAGCTTGACCTAGATCAAGAAGCTAATTAGCTAATAATTAGTTCCTTGACCCAAACAAGACCCTAATCTATGATGTCAGATATTATGCCATGCATTACCTTTAGCTTAGCGCTAGATTTTGGCCAATGACCCCTTTGGAACAAGTTATATCTAGAAATATAACTCAAACTCTAGGAAAATTTTGTGTGATGACCCATACAATTCAAGATTTATGCTCGAAATTTGTATTATAGGTAACTTTCCTTTCATACATTTTGTTTTGGATTGTCAACATGAGGTGGAAACTTATAATTGAAATTATGGCTGTTTGGATCCTTTAATTTGGAGGTTGAAATCTACTTAATAAATTAGGCTATTTGGCTTGGAATTTGACATTCACCACTTTCCAAAGTTCAAATATAAGTCTATCTCAAATTCATAGGGTGGGAGATGGAAATTGATTCTATAGATCACCATTATATATTTCTACTTTGCAACCTATAACATGTTCTTCAACTCGCTCTCCTACGATAAAAATGCAACGCATAAGTATCTCTCGTATAGCCAACAATAATATACAAATATAATCCATATACAACAATATCAACTTAATTAATGTGTCTAAATTATGATTATTAAAATAAATTCAATTCGAAGGATCCAAACGCGAAGAAATTCTACTAAGAAAAGGAATTCTTTTTGACGTGCATTCAAGCGCAATCAACATCCCTTTTCCATAAAGGAATAACCCTTCCAATTCCTTACAATTTTCAAGTCCTTTTTATAAGAAAGATCATGCATGGAAAATCCATCAGCTTTGAAAACTCTGCCTTTGTTTTTTTAATGGAAATATTGCTCCATTTGAAACCTCATAAAATCTTTACACGAATCCTACATAAATCGTACGACAGTGAAATTGTCTCAATAGTGAGACAATTCGTAGAACTAGAAAACGGATTCAAAATAGTTGGTTTTTCAGCGGAGAGGAAAACACAAAGAAACGGCCTCGTTTTCTTATTGGGCTCGGCCCATACTTAACACAGTGAACCCAGACATCCATATGTTCTCAGCCCAAAGCCATCGCCAAGTATCCCTCCACCCATTCCTCTCGGCCTCGCTTCGCTTCTCTCCCGACGCCCTTCACTGCTGGAGCGGCCGGAACAGCAGGAGCACGCCGCCAGATCACGGGAACCCACAGCTTCCCCGCTCCCGTCGGTTTCTGGTACTATCCTCTCGCTCCATCTTCGGCCTCACCTCCACTTGCAGCTCAGCTTCCTCGTTGTGGGGCATGCGGCTTGTTCCCGTCGCCCTTGCCGTGGCGCGAGCGCGAGGTGTTCGACGCATTGCCTTTCTGGGTTCTCGCGTGCGCTGGGCACCATTCCCTTCATGGTGCTTCCCTGTTCCCGGGGACGGGTGTAATGACGCAGCCTAACTGACACGCGTGCTGCTCCTCTGCTGCTTTGTTTCCAGGACCGGCGGCTGAGCCTATGGCGAGGACACAGGATTCGTGGTCGAACATCCCGCCGGAGCTCGCGGGCCTCGTTCTCCGGCGCCTTCACGCTCACGTTGACCGCGTCCGCTTCGCAGCCGTGTGCCCCCAGTGGCGCTCCGCTGCTCGGCAGGTCCGGCTGCCCCCTCCACTGCCGCTGCTTGCTCTCAAGGATGGGGACATCTTCTACAGCATGCCCCGGGGTGAGCCGCTCCACTTTGCTGGCTGCAAAACCGACTTCATTTCCACAACTTCTGGTAACTGGCTGGTGTATCAGCGCTTCTGGGACTTGCTCTTGGTGGACCCCTTCTCTGGTGCCACCATGACCCTTCCTGCACCATCTAGCGTTCATCTCGCCGACGAAGCCGAGGGTAATGATTCCATGGAGGGTCATGATTCTGTAGACGAGGTTGAGGATTCTGAGGACGGCCATGATTCTGCAGACGAGGGTGATGATTCTGAGGATGGTTCTGCACCATCTAGGGTTCATCTCCCCGACGGAAACAATGGTGATGATTCCAGGGCCGGTCATGATTCTGCAGACGAGGCTGAGGATTCTAAGGACGGCCATGATTCCGCAGATGAAGCTGATGATTCTGAGTATGGTTCTGCACCATCCAGCGTTCATCTCCCCAATGAAAACAAAGGTGATGATTCCAGGGCCAGTCATGATTCCACAGACGAGGGTGAGGATTCTGAGGACAGCCATGATTCTGCAGACGAGGGTGATGATTCTGAGGATGGTTCTACGCCATCTAGGGTTCATCTCCTCGACAAAGACGAGGGTGATGATTCCAGGGACAGTCATGATTCCACAGACGAGGGTGAGGACTCTGAGGGCGGCCATGATTCTGCAGACGTGGGTGATGATTCTGAGGATGGTTCTGTTTACACCGACAGATCAGAGATGCTATCAATGGACGTGAAACACTTTGAAGTGATCAAACTAATGGTGTGCTCGCCCAACCTCATCGCTGCACTGTTAAAAGGTAGCCAAAACAATCGGATTGCAGTGTGCCGGCCAGGAGGCTCCAAGTGGTCAGTAGCATGGGACCTGTCTTTGTGGATTACTGACATGGCTTTCTACCAAGGGAAGCTCTACGTTGTTGACTATCATGAGGACCTCTTGGCTCTGGACATCAGCGTGGATGACAAGACGGGTGATCCACGGGTTTCTCGTATTGGACGGGTCATCAATGTTTATCAATTTGATAATGAGCTGACCTTGTTGAGGATGCTCTACCTGGTTGAGTCGTGTGGCTCATTGTTGCTGGTGCGTAGAAGGATTTTCCATAAGCATGTTCATGGCGACGGACAGATACACACTTTTGCTGGACAGTGTGAGCCTGATGTTTCGATATTTGAGGCAGACTTTGGGCGATCACAGTGGCGCAAGCTGACGACCCTTGCTGACGATGAGGCACTGTTTTTAGGGCCATGCTCCAGGGCTGTTTGCATGCCTCAGGGTGACTCACCGGGCAATCGCGTGTGGTTCTTGGATGACTACAAGGACTTTCACCTTTGGAATGAGTGTCCTAGCAGCTTGAGTTCTGACACCAGCAGCGTGGCAAACCCCAAGCCTTTCTCGCCTCTGCCAATGATCTTGTGGAGGGGCTTCCTGGCAAATTCAGGTGCTGCATGGCTCTTCCCTTCAAACTGATGCTGTTGGTTGCATGGTTGTTACAATCAAAGCTGTTAATGGCACCATGTGTTTCTCTGACGGTAGCGGTGGCCTTCTGGTATTCGCAATGCTGACTTACTTTTGGATGATTATGTTGTGCTTAGCTTTGTGGAATGGAAACCTTGTGGTAGAATTCTGTTAGTTTCTAGTAACCTATTCTGTTAAGCATTTAGATGGGGAAGTCGCAATGGTGCTGTTTGATCTGTGAATGCTGCCTTATCTATCGTCAATCTTTTGTCGTGGAGTAATACTTTGATAGGTTTGTGGGTTGCTTGCTATGCTGTTTTAGGTTAAGCCCATGGTCCTTGTGGGAACTAAGCCAAAAATTTGTTGTATGCATCCCGTGACACTTTCAGACGAAGTGAAATGTTTTTGTTGAGATGGATGGTGTTTCTGGAAGGGGATGATTGGTGCTCTCATCTCATGTTTGTTTCCAAGGAACATGAACAAGTTATAATTGTGTAATTAACCCGCTAGGAATTATCACTTGTGTTACAGAATGAGAGTGCCATATGCATCCGTTAGTTTCATTATGCCTGTAGTCATGTACTGTATCATTGCAGGCTTCATTGGATCGCTCACCTTGAAGTTCAGGTTGTTGTTTTTATCCCCTTGTGGAAGTTATAGCTCCATATATAGTCATCTCAGTTTGAACAACATCAGACTATCAGTACTTATCTGATCGTAGTATGGTGCAGTGTAACACACAGTGTTGAGCATCTAAATATCTGTTTAGGGATAGTGCAAACTTCTCGCATTGATATTTAACCGTTGCTGGCGAAATAATTTACTTGTATTCTCTCGAGACTCTTTTGGCCATATCTGTCCCCAGGTTGAAGTTCCTTAACCACTATCTGGAAGGAAAAAGCCCTATTGACCTCCAGCAAGTATTGTTGTGGTCCGATCTATTACCCAATCGAACTAGAAACTCAATGTTTTTGTTGTAACTAAATGAAACCCATCTTTTTTTATTCCCTTTAGTGGTTTGCACATGTTTTCGTTGTAACTACTAAAACCGATCTCCTTTTGTTCCTTTGGTGGTTTGCAAGACGGTTTAGTTCGTGTCGCCACATCAAACATCTTGTGGCGCTACATCGTCAATGAGCAATGGGTAAATGTATGAAGTGCAAAAGATTTGTTCTCGTCGTTTGTTCTTTGGTAACACAGCAACATTGTACAATGTGTTTATTTTCCGAAAAAAAAGGGAACACTCTTGTTGTTTTCTTCATCCCCGCTTGGGGCCTTAGCCTAATTTTATGTACAGGTAAGACAGCTATACTCCAGTAACTGTTGTATCTACAAGCAAAAACTACAGCAGCCGTGGCGTCCGTGCGTTTGTTCAGTCATCTGTTCATACATTCCAACTGGAGCATGAAAGCTCCTAGACCTTGGAATTCGCAAAGGTAAGCTGCACAAAAAGAGGAAAAGAGTGTGGGGTTGGATACCATGAGTATGTGAAATGACCCAAATGCTATTTGAATTCAGTATGAAAGCTACAACTTCCTATAAACTTCATTCAAAATTATAGTTCACTTTGGCTTTTTCCTAAGTCAAACTATTTTTTAACTTTCATCAAGTTTATAGAAAATTGCACAAAATCTATCACATCAAATTTGTTTGGTTAAATTCTCCATACAACATATTTTAAAAGTGCATTTACCTTTGTAGATGATAATATATTTTAAAAAAACTTGGTCAAAGTAGATTTTGACTTAGAATGAAGCCAAAGTGAGATATAATTTGAAATGGAAGGTGTACAAAACTGCATCAATCAATGGGTATAAAATTAATGCAGATAGCAATCACCAAAATACATGCAGCGATATATATGGGGAGCAGCAGTTAAGAGCCTACCATTTAATGGATGGCAACCAGATAGCGAGATTCCTGGCACGACTCTGTGCATACTGAAGATTTCAAAGCAGGTTCTGCACTACCGCAAATTATACTGCAGGTCCTCGTCACAGTCCAGCACTCCAGCTTCACAAAGATGGAACTTTGGCATAGCACTAGTCTCATTCCAAGCCTTATTTAGCACACACACTTGCCTTTTCCTTTTCCTTTTCCTTTTCCTTTTCCTTTTCCTTTTCCTTTCCCAGTTTCTTTTTCTCAGCCTCCGCGTTTCGAGCATTTTCATCACGTGATTTTTTGAACATATTCACAAAAATAACCAAAATTGATGTCACTGTAAATAAAAGAGCAATAATTGGTCAGGTAAACATAAGAACTACATACAGCTGTGCAACAAAATTGATTTGTGTCAATCATACAAAGTATGATGGTTCAGTTCGCAGGGAAACTGAAGGGGCTCAGGCAGTCAGATCAATTTAAGTAGCTACCAGTTGCCGATATTAGCAATTTCAATAAAAAGTTGGTTTAGATAAAAGAAGACAATCAGTGGAAAAGTACTCAAGGCCTCAAGGGGCTAAAGAATAAAAAAGTCGCAGTTTTGATAAAAGAAGCAGAATTATGTTTGACATAATGTAATGCGCAAACTGAAGCCTATGGTGTCCTAGTGGGGTAATCAAGATTAGATTACTCAAAGGTCATTTTTTGCTTAAATATCTTGTTCTAAGAAAATTTGATTGGTATTGACTTCCATCACTACATGTTCAGATGGGATTAGCATGAATAATGTAAATGTGTCTAGTAAAACGTTTAAACACAACAAACGCTAAAATATACCTTGCTCGAACGGGCAGCGTGCAGGATCCTCACCAAAATACTGAGCTAGCGAATCAGCGTTTCTTCCCTGCAAGACTAAAATATCAGAATCTATAACAAGAACAGGAAAACAGGGTAAATACTTTTTATGGCAGTGACTCACCACTTCAGCATACAAGGAAATGAGGGACCTAACCTCAGCTTCTGCTGCATCAAGAAAGCTTTTCAATGCCTGTACAACCAATCTTAGTTCAGTCAGTAAAGAAGTCATCGTCATTGTTCACCTACTAGGCTACTACACATGTAAATTTACTTGAGGTGCGCACTATGCATGCCTAGGCACTTGTCACAACTCACAAGCCTGTTGAACATTTACATTTACATGCAATTTTACTGCTATACATATAAAACTACAAATCAGGAAAAAAACACACGCACACAAACACAAACTGCTCATATTTCAGCACTGGTGGAGAGGCGCACCAGAGTTAGAGCCTCTGAGGTGGCAGGGTAAGAACAGGAAGAAAAAATACAAGAAATATAGTGAGTGCAAGATCTGGGGACATGAACCTGCATTTTTGCCTTAATGGATTAACCCTAAACCATCTTGAAGTGATGTATTGACGTAAACAGATTTAAGTTCAGTCATCCAGCAACTCCTAAAATAAGAGATAAACCCTAGCATACCTTACGAAAGCCAACTGAAATTGCACCATCACTTTCTGAAGCAGCTAGCTCCTGCTCCACCTTCTCAAGACCTTTGTTTATTGCTTGCATTTCTTCCGCAAGCAATTTCAGTTGGATCTGTGGGGATTAACAAATTCAATTGTTTCGTAACATACTTGAGTAGAAAGCTCATTATTCACCCAGAAGTGCAAAAGATAAGTTGATTGAAATACCTTGGAAGCTGCTTCCAAATAAATTAGGTCTTTGTCAAAATCAAGAAGTTCAGGCATTTTCTCAGCAAGAAGCTAGCGTGTATAGAAATGGAAAGAAGTTAGCTAAATTATGAATGAAAAAAATGACAAACTAACAGCCACAGAGCAGACGAATAAATCTGGCATGCAAAGAGCAAAGTGGAGTTGCCATGAAACTGGGTTAAAAGTAGATACTATTCATTGATTGGCATTATACGATGTGGAACATTAGCATGCAGGCCACTTTTACAAGCATGTGTGGTTTTTATGATGTAAAACAAAAGTAGCAGTGTAGCACAGTGGCCAGTTGCCCACCTATATAGCCAGTGTTTGGATAACTAGAACAAGACTAGTACCTGGACACAATCAGTTTACTGGGAAGCACCCATATTTCTGACTAAAACCATACTTTGCAGTTAACCAGGTAAACTTAGTCAGGACCAGATAACTCGTTTGAAAGCAGGGAAAATTAATCTAGCTCACCGACAACTCGTTTGAAAGCCGGGAAAAGCAGTCTAGCTCACAATATCTTAACGATAACTCTAGACATAAACCCGCCGAGCAAGCTTTAGCCAAATCCTTGGTCAGATTTTCAGACATTTGCCATTGACTTTCTGAAACCTTAGAAGTACACAAACAACCCTTGACCACCACCTCCCCAGGACTGTAACTTACATGGGAGATATTCTCAAAAGAAAATGGTTCAAGGTCAACAAATACATGCCTGAATCTGGTCGGACTGCTATAACTGTAAACTTAAAGAAGGCTTTGTATAGGCACACATTTAATACAAGCTGATATGGTAAGATCTTAGTATCTAACTGTTACAAAGCGAATCCATTGACCGCTTAAGGCAATTATTATATAAATATGGACATATGGTGACAATTGACCTTTGGGGTATTTGGAGTATCCTAGCATTGTTGTCTGATTGTATCAGTTTTTGTCAATTCTAGAGATAAACAGTTACTAATCTTTTTTTTTTAACACTGAGCTACCATGTACCAAATAGATACTAAACACATGTAGCATGAGTCCATGACTACAACAAAATCATTTATACCCCCACTGTTTGTTTTTAGTAAGAGTATTAGAATTTGAAAAGAACTCTTTAGAGGTAATATTTTCACCACTAATCTCTTTACAATATAGCACCAAGTGCTACAATCGATGTCATCTTAAGAGATATTTGATACATTAATCCATGCAAATAACTTTTGTGCACTAAGTATGCATATAATTTGACTAATCGTTGGTCCAAATTATGAATAGAGTATAATACATATGCTGGGAATCAACAAACAACAACAACAAAAAAGCCTTTTACCCCCAAGCAAGTTGCAGTAGGCCAGAGTTAAAACCCAACATGAGTCACCAAAGGGAAAAGAAAGAGAATGGAAATAAATACATAGCCGCATGGGGCATCAATAATAGTGATATAATCAGGGATCTAAGACTTCTCATGGATAATGACTAATGAAGCTTATTAAATATAAACGAGTCATAAGTGTGATTCAGAATTAGCACCACATCAGCATGTAGAAGGGCTAGTGCCCACTGGAGTACAATCTTGTGTGCTCTGCCATATTAGGGAAGAGAGGGTAGGGACACACTAATGTTCATATCTAACAAAAGCTGATCATGAAGTATGTAACATGTGTTCAGTAGTAAAGACCTGTAAGGTTTAACTGATTAAGCATGTGGCAACAGTACATTTATAACAAATCTCAGTGACAAGTGAATACCTTGCATAAATAATGCATCAGCGTCATTTTATTATTTCTAGCTCGAGTATCCGACAGTTTAAGAAGGCTGTCTAATCTGAAGCCAACAGCAGATCCTGTTCAGTCAATCCACAGACAAGGCATCACGGAAAGTTCTCAGAGAAAAGGCATTGCATATGACTTCTCTGCAGTTATTTGATAGGAACTTGCTTCTATGCTTCACCCATTTAATGCGAGTCACAAATCTTGAAGCACTCCCAAGGGGTGTGTTGGAATGTACGTGTATTAGGCCCATGAGACTAGGCCCATGTGGCCCATGTATGGTTACCTATATAGCTACCCTTCTAGGGTTAGCCCAAATCAATAGAAACTCATTCCCTAACATGGTATCAGCAGCCTAGGGTTAGGTTTTCCTCTCCCCACCCCTTCCCAGCCGCCGCCACCACTGGTGGCCGCCGCCGCCGGCCACCGGCGCCATGGCCGGCACTCCTCCTCCTCCTTCCCTCTACAGTCATTTCCCTCCCCTCTCCTCTACCTCCTGGGCCCAAGTCCTTGCCGCCGCACCTGCTCCTCCAGGCGCCCCTCCATAGGCGGCACCGGTCTCTACCGCCGCCCCTGTGGTTCCTCCAGGTGCCCCTCCACCGGCGTCCGACCCTCCTCCTCCGGGCGCGGTGGGCGCGGCCCTCACCGCCGGCAACCCCTTCCCGGCCGGACCTGGTGCGGGCGCGCCTCACCCCCCGCTCGACGCCGTGGAGGAAGCTGCGCCCGTCCGCCTGGCGCGCCTGGAGGCGCCACCGGTCCAGCCGCCACCTCCTGGCTTCCCGGGCCTGGTTCAGCCGCCGCCACCTGGGGGCCGTCGCTGCCGGCCTGGAAAACGCTGCTGCCGGTGGTCTAGGCCCGCTCCTGCCACCTGGAGCCGCGCCCCTGCTACCAGGCGGCCACCCGGCGGCCGGTTTTCCCGATGCTGCTGGTGGCCTCGTCCGGACTCCGTCCTCGCCACCGCCCTCGTCACCGCACGGGCTGCCGCCACGGAGGGGCAGGCCCGGGTGCGCGCGGCCACCCTCCTATGGGAGCGTGAGCGCGACGCGGCCGACGCCCTGGCCCGCCAGATCGCCGAGGCGGAGCAGCTCCTCGCCTCTCCCGCCTCCCAGGACGCTGGAGCCGCCTCCTCCGCCTCGCCGGGACGCCGCGTGCCCCACACCGCCGTCGCCGTCCTCTGGCACGACTCGGCTGACCCGCTCGTGACTCAGCTGCACTACCAGGCCGAGGGGGTCCAGAACATTCGCCTCCTCGTTCCGGTCGTCCTCGAGCCGGAGTCGCCCTCCTACGCCCGCTGGCGGGATCTGGTGCTCCTCACTCTCCGCCGCTACGCCCTCGACGACCACGTCCTTGTTGACGCCTCGGTCGCCGCCCAGACACCGTCGTGGCTCCGTCTGGACAGCATCATCCTCTCCTGAATCCTGGGGACGAACTCCCTGGACCTCCACGACCTCGTCCGCACCTCCCCTGACGCGCGCCGGGCATGGCTTGCCCTTGAGGAACAGTTCCTGGGCAACGCCGAGGCTCGGGCTCTGTGCCTCGACGCGAGCTTCCGCACCTTCGTTCAGGGTGACCTCTCCGTTGGCGAGTTCTGCCGTCGGATGAAGAGCATGGCTGACTCTCTTGGCGACCTCGGCTGGCCCGTGGAGGATCGCATCTTGGTCCTCAACGTCCTCCGTGGGCTCAGTGACCGCTACGCCCACCTCAGGACGTGGATCACCCGTCAGCGGCCCTTCCCCACCTTCCTGGAGGTCCGTGATGACCTTGTCATGGAGGAGCTCACGCAGGGCATCCAGCCGGGGTCGGTCGCTTCTCCGGGGTCCTCGTCCTCCTCGACGGCTTTGGCTGCTACTCCGCCGCGGCCGTCTGCTCCACCACGGGCGTCCGCTCCACCGCCGCCGTCTCTCCTGGGCCCCCCTCCCTCCGGGCCAAGCGGGGGTGGGGGGTCGTGGCGGTCGTCGTCGCCGAGGCGGGGGTCGCGGGGGCGGCCGGGGTGGTCTCGCCCAGGCTCCGGCACCGGATGGGCCACAGGGGGGCACCATGGCCTTCCTTCCAGAACCCGTGGTCCGGGCGCATCTCCATGTGGCCCTTCCACGCTCCCGGGGGCGACCCTCGTCCACCGACGGCCATGCTCACCGGTGTTCCACCGGGTGCTCCACCTCCCGGCGCTACGCCGTGGGCTCCACCCTCCGGCACCCTACCTGGGGTTGCCGGTTGGAACCAGGCGGCCTTGGCTCGCTCGTTCAGCACTATGGGTCTGACACCTCCGGTCGGACCTGAGTGGATCGCTGATTCGGGAGCCACCTACCACACCACCCCTGACCCCGGTATACTTTCGTCTCTCCACTCTCCCTCTTCTTCTCTTCCTTCGTCCATTATGGTTGCAAATGGTTCGTGTCTTCCCGTCACGTCTGTGGGTACTGCCGGTGCTCATGGCTCCTTCCGTCTTCCTGATGTTCTTGTTGCTCCTTCTATGGTTCACAACCTTCTTTCTATTCGTCGTTTTACAGCTGACAATTCCTGTTCTGTGGAATTTGACTCTTCTGGTCTTACTGTAAATGATTTAGCTTCCTGGCGTCCTCTGCTCCGATGTGACAGCTCCGGGCCCCTTTACACCCTTCGCTTCCCGGCGGCTACTTCATCTTCTTCGCCGTCCGTTTTGTCAGCTGCCTTCGCCGCTTCTACTTCCTCTACTACTTGGCACCGGCGCCTCGGCCATCCTGGACGTGATGCCCTGATGCAGCTCAGTCGTAGTTCCGGTCTTCCATGTACTCGGGCTCATGATGAGCAACTGTGTCATGCGTGCCAATTGGACCGACATGTTCGTCTTCCTTTTCATAGTTCTACTTCCCATGCGGCCCGCACTTTTGATCTTGTACATTGCGACCTATGGACATCTCCTGTTATCAGTCTTTCTGGTTATAAGTACTATCTTGTGATGGTTGATGATTTTTCGCATTATTCGTGGACTTTTCCCCTCCGTGCGAAGTCTGATACGTTTCCCACGCTCCTTCACTTCTTCACTTGGGTGTCCACACAGTTCGGCCTCACCATCAAGGCCGTCCAGTGTGAAAATGGTCGTGAGTTTGATAACTCCACCTCCCGTGCATTCTCTCTCACGGTGTTCAGTTGCGCATGTCTTGCCCATATACCTCTTCGCAGAATGGCAAGGCTGAGCAGATGATTCGCACCACCAACGACACCATGCGCACCCTTCTGTTTC
This sequence comes from Saccharum hybrid cultivar R570, assembly GCA_038087645.1. NCBI lineage: Eukaryota > Viridiplantae > Streptophyta > Magnoliopsida > Poales > Poaceae > Saccharum > Saccharum hybrid cultivar. Next base: position 38,680,082 of record JAQSUU010000637.1, on the reverse strand, counting down.
AGGCCTCTCTCCCTGCTCGCTTCTGGGCTGAGGGCTTGCACACCTCTACCTACCTCCTCAACCGTCTTCCTTCCGCTGCCTGTCCAGCTCCCACGCCACACCATGCCCTCTTTGGTACCCCTCCTCGGTACGATCACCTCCGCGTGTTTGGGTGTGCGTGTTACCCCAACACCGCTGCCACTTCTTCCCATAAGCTGGACCCCCGCTCCACTCTTTGTCTTCCTCGGGTACTCCCCGGATCACAAGGGGTACTGGTGCTTTGACCTTACCTCCCAACGGGTCCTCATCTCTCGCCATGTGGTGTTTGATGAGTCCGTCTTTCCCTTCTCCAGCACCACCACCACTCCTGTTCCTGATCCCCCTCCCTCTTTTCCGCGGACACGGTGGTCCAGCCACCTTTTCCGTGGTCTCCTGCAGGTACCGCTTCGCCGCGCTCCTCGCCGGCCACCTGTCCCGGTTCCCCGGTGGGTCCGGGCCTGTCGTCCTCTGACGCGGCCCTGACCTCTCCGATTGGCGCAGACCCGGGGACCCCGTCCCCCGAGGCTGCCCCGGGGGGGCCGTGCCGGTCGCTGTTGCCTGGTCCTGCCCCGCCTGGTCCTGCCCCGGCACCTCCGTCGCGGTTCGCTGCGCCGGTACGGGTGTACCAGCGCAGGCCGCGGCCGCCGCCACTCGCGGTCCCTTCTCCGCCGGGGACACCGACACCACCGCCGCAGTCCCCGCCGGCCCGTGGCGCACCGCCGGTCTACCACCCGCCGCTTCTTCACCGACACCCACGGCATGTACACCCGATGGTGACACGGCACGCGGCTGGCACACTGCCACCCCGGGCCCTTGAGGCATCGACCGGCGACGCGCGGGTCTCCCCGGTACCCTCTTCCGTTCGTGACGCCCTGCTGGATCCTCACTGGCGCCGCACGATGGAAGAGGAGTACGCTGCGCTTCTCGCCAACCAGACGTGGGAGTTGGTGCCTCGGCCACCGGGCTCCAACGTCGTCACCGGCAAGTGGATCTGGACCCACAAGCGTCGGGCCGATGGCACTCTCGAGCGCTACAAGGCTCGATGGGTTCTCCGGGGTTTCACTCAGCGCCCTAGAGTCGTCTATGATGAGACCTTCAGCCCGGTGGTCAAGCCAGCCACCGTCCGCACCGTGCTCTCATTGGCGCTTGCACGGTCATGGCCCATCCATCAGCTGGACGTCAAGAATGCCTTTCTGCACGGCCTTCTCTCCGAGACAAGACAGTGTACTGCAGTCAGCCGGCGGGGTTTGTTGATTCCTCCCGTCCTGACATGGTCTGCCAGCTCAACAGGTCTCTCTACGGCCTCAAGCAGGCACCCCGGGCGTGGAACCATCGGTTTGCTGCTTTCTTGCTGACACTGGGGTTCGTGGAGGCCAAGTCTGATACATCACTGTTCGTCTACCACCATGGAGCTGACACTGCGTACTTGCTGCTCTATGTTGATGACATTGTCCTCACAGCCTCCAGTGAGCCCCTTCTCCGCCGGATCATTGCCGCTCTTCAGCAAGAGTTTGCTATGAAGGATCTGGGCGTGCTCCACCACTTCCTCGGGGTCACTGTTGAGCCTCGTCCTGACGGGTTACTTCACCAGCGGCAGTATACTCGGGATATCCTGGAGCGGGCTGGGATGACTGACTGCAACCCCTGCTCCACTCCTGTTGATACTCAGGGCAAGCTGTCTGAGGCTGAGGGCCCCCCAGTGTCTGATCCCACTGCTTACAGGAGTCTCGCTGGTGCCCTTCAGTACCTCACCTTCACCCGGCCGGACATCACATATGCAGTTCAGCAGGTCTGCCTTCACATGCATGATCCCCGGGAGCCTCACCTCATGGCTCTCAAGCGCCTCCTCCGCTACCTCCGGGGCACGCTCGACTACGGCCTCCTACTCCACCGGTCCTCCTCCGCCGACCTTGTCGTCTACACTGACGCTGACTGGGCGGGGTGTCCGGACACTCGGCGCTCCACCTCCGGCTACGCTGTCTTCTTGGGCGGCAACCTGGTGTCCTGGTCGTCTAAGCGCCAGCCTGTGGTCTCCCGGTCTAGTGCCGAGGCGGAGTACCGCGCTGTCGCTAACGGCGTAGCAGAGGCCTCCTGGCTCCGGCAGCTTCTCGCTGAGCTGCACACTCCGCCCTCCCGGAGCACACTGATCTACTGCGACAATGTCAGTGCGGTCTACCTCTCCACCAACCCCATCCAGCACCAGCGGATGAAGCATGTGGAGATCGATCTCCACTTTGTCCGTGATCGGGTGGCCATGGGCGAGGTGCGGGTCCTTCATATTCCGACTACCTCCCAGTTCGCGGACATCTTCACCAAAGGCCTCCCGTCCTCGACCTTCACCGAGTTTCGCTCCAGCCTCAACATCACCGGTGGCTAGTTGCGTCTGTGAGGGGTTGTGTGTGTTCTTTCTTGTTCAGCCTGGAACTCCGCTGCGCCGGTAGTTCAGACTGCGGGGGGGTGTTGGAATGTGTGTATTAGGCCTATGAGGCTAGGCCCATGTGGCCCATGTATGGTTACCTATATAGCTACCCTTCTAGGGTTAGCCCAAATCAATAGAAACTCATTCCCTAACAGGGTGAATCATTCAAATTCACTCTTGACTTTGTGCTTCAGGTTGGTGGAACTCCCAGGGGGTGAAGCATAGAAGCACCTTCCTAAAATACCTCGTGCTGTCCCTTGATTTAGTGCATTCCCCAGTGTGAGAATGGTCTGCATTATCTGTCGTAACTTCAGAGACTCTTTGACCTGCATAAATCAAGCCATTAAGCCAGCACATGGGTATAGCATGGCCCTGTTCGGCAGGCTGTTTTTTGGCTTATAAGCCGGCTGTGGCTGATTTGCTGTGAGAGAAAAACATTGTTCCACGGCTGATAAGCCGTGTTGATAAGCTCAGCCGAACAGGGGGCATATCTCAATATTGTAACAGAGTATCGCCATACCTCCTTTGTTGCATCGTTTATGGTGGTTAGGTTAGTTCTTAGCTCATCTACCTGTGAAAAGGTCAATTATTACAATCACATACAGACATACTACAAAATTATGGAGGAGACATATTTCAGGCAAGTTGGCTGGGGTTCACCAAACCTGTGTTGAGAAAGTAATTCTGAAAGCAAAAACTCTTAGCTTGGCCTCTACACGTGGAACTTTCATCAGCTCCAGGAAGAACTACATTGTAGTTTAAAGCTTCCATCAACACATAAAGGAGGCCCTTTCCAAAAAAAAAAAAAAAAAAAGGAGGCACTGTGTGAAACGAAACACAGAACTCACCTGTTCGCATTTCCCAAGCATTTCTTTGTTGCCATTATAACCCTGAAATGTGAGACAAGGAAAGGACACACATTTATGGCTAAAAAAAATGTCAAATTCTGATTAGGAAAGCAAGTCAAATCATAAGGCGAGTACAGAAAACATGTGAAAAGAATTACCTTCAACATCTCAATCTCTTCCTTTGTAGGGCAAAACTTAATGAGATTCTCCACTTGGTCATTATCAAGAACAGAAGTGTCCAGAGCCAAAATTGCATTCTGCCAGACACAATCATAAAACAAAATTATGTGGGAGTACAAAATAAGAACCAGACTTGCAGGGATTTATTGGAAGTGCCAACATAAAACAATGTGCAATGTCATAAGTATGACAAATTACCTAAGAAACAAAAGCATGCATCTAAAAATCATACAGTTCAGCAATGGCTTTAACAAATAATGATCACATATGCCAGTATTAGCAAAGACTGGCAGGGATTTATTGGAAGTGCCAACATAAAACAATGTGCAATGTTATAAGTGTGACAAATTACCTAAGAAACAAAACATGCATCTAGAAATCATACAGTTCAGAAATGGCTTTACCAACTAATGATCACATATGCCAGTATTAGCAAAGAGAAACAACAAACGTTCAAGTTGATACTTTTACCATGCACCAATAAAGAATGGTCTGATCTATGAAACTACGATATAATGTAGGAAGTGTAGTGTCAATGTTGCTATGATTTTTTATATACTACAAAATCAATTGATTATGATACATTTTAGGGTTAACATGGCAGGTACACTGAATAACAGCAGTCACTAAGAGTCATCAACGTATCACAAACTGAAACTGGAGTGCCCACTTTTATTTCTAGTAGAGACAGGTTGGGCCAGGAAGTGAACTCACAATCATATCAGGTAGAGGCATTTTAATTTTTGTAAGCATTATCTCACAATTATTTGCTCGTCGCATGTCAACCTGAAATGATACTCACAAACAATTAGTCTGTTGTCTATTGAACAGTGGAATATTTATTCAACATACCAATATGGAAGGAAAATCACAAGTAACTGAAATCATCACATATATTCCATCCAGTCACCAAGGTGACACTTTGGAGACCATGAAATCAATTAGTTCTAAATTGACCTATAATTTGGAGACCATGAAATCAGACAACAAACAATTTGAGATTGGATGTGTTGATAATGTCATAAATGGTCACAGTTGTGTTTGTGGGGCCATGCCATGTTCAAAATGAATGCTGGGAAAATAAAAGGAGGCTAAATATGAAACCAGCACTCCCTTCAATCACAAAAGATTCAACATTTTGAGATGTATGAAGTCACAGTTGAATTTGGCCATCCATATCTTTACTACTGCTCAGATTGGAAGTGTGACAAGCATATGTGTACATTTGGCTCAAAAAGTATTTTTGTAATATCAGTTGTCAGATTTCATAAATATACTACAATGGAAATTAATGAATAATGACAAAGCTGCATTAGGTGAGTGTGTTGATGTTCTTTTTTTTTTTGTGACTGGAGGAAATACAAAGTAACAAGATGCCAAGGAAAAAGGAATAACCACATAAAAGAGGGCAACAATGGCAGCAGGTTTGCACCGTATGTGCAACACTAATGAACCATATCAGTGTTGTTAATGGAACTAATAAACCTCACATGGGCTAGTTTAATTCAGCTAATGCAAACACAGAAAAAATATAAATTGATTCATAGAAGAAAGAGTGGTCTTCATATGGCATGCAGTAGTTTTGTCAAGAATAATAAGACAGTCTGAGTTTCAAAGTTTCGATATAACAAATAATAAAGGACAGCCGCATATGTGCACTTGGGCTATAGGCCTGTTATGGTTATTATAGATTGATTGCTATTGTATTAGGCCAGGAGATCCAACAGTAGTCTTACTTCTATAAACCAACCCGGGGTCCTCCCTGCCTACATATGTACCCCTGCCTATTGGCCTCTAATCAATCTACTAATTTCCCGTGCAATTCCATTGCTTTCAGGTTATGAAATAAATGTGACAGGAAACAATCGATTTCTGTAGCAGCAGGAGAACAACCTTGAAGCATTCTACATTAAACAAACCATTTTTCCCACAGATAGGGAGAACAATTGAACTTTTAGGAGTTTTGAGAAAATGTCACAACAAAGAAATGGAAATTTTTCATACCAGGTGAACAATTTCTGGCTTGTTAATAGCTGAACCACGTCTTGTTGCCCCCTTTTCACTTGTGCTGGTTACAACTGCAGTGGAGAACAAGCTCTCCAGTTCGGATAAATCGATATCCGGAGCCCTGACAAACAGTGCAAAAGTGAACACAGCTTTAGTGGAGAGACCTTCCATAGCTTAAATAACTAAAAGAAACTGCAATTCCAGAATCAAAGATACATATATGATGAAAAAATATAGCACATTCTATAATCAGTTCATTTAATAAAAGGTTTGTGTTCATAAATAATGTATTTCATATTTAATAAACTAGTCGTATGAGAAATGTAAGCATTCAATAGTAAACCAACAGATGCAAAACGATGTGATGACATGTTATGAATACTTGAATAGAAAATCATGCTATAAAATTAAAATATGTCCACAGCAGCTACCTAGCCTGATTCCCTTGCTTTTGGGCATCAGCCCAGAGACTCCCTTGCATTGCTCTTGTGACTTTCACCCAATGTAGAGGCTTCAGTGAAGCCTTCTTGGGAGGGTTACTTTGCTGTGCCAAACCAATGCCACGGCCTTTAGTTGGTCCAGTTGCGTTGCCTCGGCCCCTTCCCAATAATGGAGGCGGTGCTGGTGCATTTGTGATCTTTGAGCTTGGTGGTGGTGGAGGTACAACTCCAGGAGGTTTTGGAGGTACAACTCCAGGAGGTTTTGGTGCTTGAGGTGGTGGGAGCGGGGGCACAGGCGCTTTCTTTCCTGTCATTAGGGGAGGTGGCGGTGGGGCTGGAGGAGTTTTTTTATTAGAACCTGGGGGTGGCGGGGGTGGGGGTGGGGATGGAACAGAAGGGCCAGAAGTTCTTGAAGAAGTAACAGGTGGAGGCGGAGGCGGAGGTGGAGGTGGTCCTTTTGAAGCAGTACCAGAAGCAGCTGTAGGTGCTTTACTAGATGAGGGAGGGGGAGGAGGAGGGGGTGGCCTAGCTATTCCAGGAGCCGGAGGTGGCGGCGGTGGTGGAGCTGCACAAACATTTTGCTGTTTTGCTGCCCAAGAATTTGGCAGTGGTGGTGGGGGCGGGGGCGGGGGCGGGGGCGGAGTCTGTGAAGGAGACACACTGCTAGTTCGAGGAGGTGGTGGTGGTGGTGGCGGCGGCGGCGGCAGTGGTGTTGACAGAATATGTTTTCTTCCACTTGGCGGCGGCGGCGGCAGTGGTGGCGGTGGCTGTGTAGGACCTACACTGCTAATCCGAGGTGGTGGTGGTGGTGGCGGTGGCGGTGGCGGTGGCGGTGGCTGTGAAGGACCTACACTGCTAACCCGAGGTGGCGGTGGCGGCGGCGGTGGTGGAGGTGACGGTGATGAGAGAACATGTTTACTCTCACTTGGTGATGGCGGCAGAGATGAATCAGGTTTCCTACCGCTTTGTGGCAGTGGCGGCGGCGGCGGCGGTGGTGGCGGTGGCGGTGGAGCGGGTTGTGACGATGGAGACATGTTACTTGGTAGCTCCTGCAGTGATTCTATTAGGGGTTCACTTGGCCCGGTTGCCAACACAGGCGAAGCAAGGGTAGAAGATACCATATGAGGAGGCAAAGGTGGTTGAGGCTGGGGAGGCAGGGATGAACTGTTCATTGAGAGAGTAGCTGCAAAAAATGTGATAGTTTAGAATCAGTTTTTAATATTAAACAAAAAGGTTAATAGAAGACAAATACACTAAGGAGGATAGTGATGCGACCCTGAAATGTATAGGGCACCATGCACAGCAATGCAAAGCAATATTTCTCTCCTAAAGGGAACCTCATATAGATTGAATAACATGGTCAATAAGTACAAAGCAGAAATTGGTTCATGCAAGAAGTTATTATACCACTGGATTCAAAATCTTCAGTGGTATGATCACGATCAATATTCTCTGAGTCAGATGAGTTTCCACCATGCTGAACCTTCCCATGATCAGCTGAAGAAACAGAATCAGAAGCCACAGAATACTTTTCTTCATCAGAATCAAGTGGAGACATCAGTGGCATCTGTAGACCAACTTTAGCTTGCATTCTCGAGAGCTCTTTCATGTCATTGAGTATAAGCTTTTGAAATTTCTCTTGCAGCGAGTTTGCTGAGAATTCTTTGAGCAACCAATAGGCAGCATCATCGCTGCTTTCAATCCAGTCAACTCCATTGAAGAGTTCTTGAACAGCTGAAAAGGCTTCAGTTGGTAAACCACCCTTCACGTCACCGTTGAGTGTTGCTGTTGGAGCCCTTGGGGGAGATATGCCCCCAATTTCACAAAACAGCACCTACGTTTTGAAATTTGTGTCAGTGATCCGTTTTAGTCCAGGGCAATTTCAGAGTATATGCATCTGTTGTAAAAAAAAAGAGAGTATATGCATTGATTTACCTCTGCTCTAAAATTCCTCGGATATCGCTCTTTTGAACCCCAGAGTATATCCACATCATCGCTATTCAGCATCAATACATTTGAACGTATAAAAGCAGTATTGAACATTATCCTGAACATCATGACTTCCTTCTCTGGATCAAGATCGAGATGTACACACTCCAGAACAATATCTCCCTGGACTAGACATTGTATGTCAATTTTTATCACATCACAATCCTCCTGCATTAAGACATTCCCAACTGATGTCATCTCAAAACAGAGTGACAGAAAGCAACCGAATTGTTCATGTTGAATTCCATGTCACCTACCTGCCGATAGTGCCGAAGAGATTTCTTCTTTGGCATGGAAAAAATCATGTTGGTCATGCTAGCATTCTTGCCAAGAAGATTTCGCCCAAAAATGCGGACTAATGGCCTGCATCCATTATCAGAATCAAAACTTGGAATCGCTCGAAGAATCAGGCAATCCAAAGAGAGCGCTCTTTCCATTGGAGGCCACTGTGGAGATATATTTCTTCTGGCTACATACTGCATGTAACGGAGCTGAGATGGCATTGGATTAAGGGCAGAAAAGAGCTGTAGGAACCCTTTAGGTGCCTCACGGTAAATAGTGTCCAGAGTTTTATGCTCAGCGCTGTTCAATTTCTTGTAGATGAGAAGACAAGATAAAAGAAAAGCCAACAATGGCCAGGCCCCTCTTTCACAATGGAGTAATATAATGTTCTGATTGGTCCCACTGGATAACCAGTGCTCACAGACACGAAGGAAATGCTGAATAAGAGATAAAGGAAGCAAAGGACAGCCCTCAAAATGACGGGGGTAATCAATGACTGGAATGTTGTATTCACGTAGTATATCAGCAAGCTGGCTTCTCTTATCACCATCTCTGAAGTTAATTGCCAGAAATGAGGATTCTACATGCTCTTCATGCAACTCTGTAAGAATCCCATTTAAATACACTGGGTACATTCCCTGAGGCAAAACTTCAGTGCTGAAGCATGAATCAAAAACTGTACAATGCCAAAAGATGCGATTAGTTGAGCTGTCATAAATAAGTTACATTGATCTAAGAAGGCGATCAATACAGTAAAATTCTCCATGCATACCATAGATCCTGTCAGCAAACTCCAGTAGTCCATCAGGAGGCCTCTTGTAGAAGAATCTACTAAGAAGTGACATTTCATGTGAATGAAGAAATATTGATATAACTGCTCAGGATTTTTTTTGTGTTGTGGGGCAAACTGCACAGGATTTCGAAGTGTTATCTCACAAGCACTGCAAAAGTAAATTGATTTCAAAAGAACCAACTATAAGGTGTAAGGGCGTGATAATCATATCTGAAAATTGGAATGAAGTACTCTGATTAGTCATTTTAACTGTCACATGTAAGGACGTGATTATCATTACTGAAAATCAGAGTGCAGTATGTCTGGTTAGTCACATCATCAATTTAAGATTGTAGCTGCTAGCATAGGTCAGATTAGTGAACAAATACTTGGGAGATAAGTGGATACAACTATAGTAACTGGCCTTGCTTCCCACAAGGCCAACTCCTTTTCCACTAGGATGTCATCGCAGCGCTAAGCAAGGATGCAGCCATGCCAGCTCAATAGAGTTTGTTTTCATTATGACAACAGCATAAAACATTTAGGTATCAGCCAACTCCAGAACAGGAAACTTCAAATGTATGCTAAGCTATCCTAACATTGTACCTTCGCCTTACAACCCCAACCAAACTGTTATGGACATATGGTTGTTGCAGACAAGCTAATTCGGGGATAAAATGAACTAATGGAAGTTCCAGCTGTGCTCCTATTGAGAACACTCTACGCCGCTGTGTATATTACCTTGTTCCAATGAAGGGGCACTTGGTTTGGGAATGGGGATTCAGCTGAACCCCAAAAGGTGTTGGAAAATAAAATATAAACTGCACCTGTGATTTAACTGGCATGTAGCGAGAAGTCCTATGGTGTAAACCAATGACGACCTCACGCGCTGAATAAGAACTTAAGCAGATAAGCTAACCGAATCACTGCGCAGCACACAAATCCACAACTAAGAATGGAGTGGACAGAAATTACTACTTGGTTCGATTGAGAGAAGAACCAACTCTGACAAGAGAATCCTAGTCCCATCCAAGTGAGCTTAGGATTACTTACCAACAAAAATGTACACGAAACCAACCAACGCCCGTTTGGATCTCCACTCCACTGCCCACGAGAGAGGAGCGCCGCCGCCGAAGCCGAAGCAGCGCAGCAGACTACGAGTGGCGGGGGAGGGGGAGGGCCGGCCGCGGCGGAGCGGGCGGGCGCGGCGCCGGGAAGCCTAGGTTGGCGCTCCTCGAAGCCGGGCAGCAGCCTACGAGTGGCGGGGAGGGAGGGGTCCGGCGCGGCGGCGCCGGGAAGCCTAGGTGAGTGCTCCCCGCAGCCGAACAGCAGACTACGAGTGGCGGGGAGGGAGGGGACCGGCCGCGGCGGGGCGGGGCGGGGCGCGGCGCCGGGAAGCCTAGGTTTGGAGTGGTGGTGGAGGGGAAATTTTTGAGCTGGGAGGGAGAGAGGAGTGTTTTTTTCCCCTCTGTTTTTCGGGTGCGGCTTCTCTCTCGTCGCCGTACTCGTTGTGCGGCGCTGCAACTTTGAACTGGGTGATGACGACAGGACGAGGATGACGTCCTCGAAAGCCACGGCTGAAAGTACTATTCACTAATTTATCATGATAACACTGTTTGTCGGTTGAAAAAGTACGTCTTATAAAGCGACCGAATAGAGCTCTTAGCGGTGGGTTTGGCATTTCAATCGGCTTCAGTTTTGGGCTTGTAGATGGGCGGAACCGTGGAAGACATGTTCGGGCCTGAACGGCGGTGTGAGGGTGCGGCTCGGGCTACGAGCCGTGGGCTCTGGGCCCCAGAAGCGGGCGTGGCGTGGGCGGCGAGGGCCGGTGATGACTGCGGCTGTGGGTGGAGGCGTGGAGCTGCCACGCAACTTTTGAGTGTGCTCTTTTGCAACAAGCTGGAGTGAAATCGCCTGCATCATGCATCAACTATGTGTCACTTTAATTATAAATATGGAGAAAACATAATAATATTAAGCTTAAATTTCTTTTTTAAAATTAATAGCATATCCCATAAAGTATAACCTTGTTTTGAATTAAATAAAATAGAACCTAAACAGTAATAAATAGCATAAGACAATCAGCTTGTCAAAGACTTGAACTGAAACGATTTTAGAATAATGAGCTCCAGTCAACTCATTTGTTATCTTCTCGTCGCTAAAGCTATTATAATTGTAGTTTACACTTGAGGGCTCGTTTGGAATAAAGGAATGGAAAAAACACAAGAAAGAGATATGGATGTAGAGGCGAAAAAGAGGAATGGAAAAATACAGGAACGTGATAGGAAGATATGTTTGGAACGCAGAATTCCATATCACAGGAATAAAAACATTATAGAAAGAATGAAACATCCTTGGTACTTAGTGATGTATTAATTAAAGTCATTATAGTTATGGAAGCATTTTATCACAAGTGACATATACCCATGTAGGATGCTCGTAGCCATGGGCCCACAAGGCTACAAGTTTTTTTTTTGGACAACAAACAGCTTTCATTTAACAGCATCTAGCTATAAGCACCATTTACAAAGTTGATGTTTACAAGCTGGATTGCCAGGGGGAGCGGGCACTGGTCAACATGTGCCGGATTGAAACAGACATAGGATTGGTGCATGAGATTGGAATCTAAATCACTAAGTGCCTGTCTTGCGAGGAGGTCAGTTGTTTGATTGTGGTTCCTGCTGATCTTGAGGATGCTTGTGCTTCTTTGATGAGAGGAGTTCATGATATCTGGGTAAAATGGCTTCAGTCTCCAATCAGAGGGGGTGGAGAGATCAGAGCCATTTAGGAAGTGCACCAACTGTTGATTATCTGACAAGAAGTTTATATTGGTCAGCTGCAGATGTTGGGTGACTGATGCAGCTAGAGCAAGGGCTACAGCCTCTGCCATTAGGACTGAGGCGGTGTCCCTCATCATTGCCTTGATGTAAACCTGTTGTGGCGGCTGCAGCTGGTTGTTGATGATGAATACACCGATGCCAGCATTCCTGGGAGTGGAAAGAGGCATGTCTGGCGATATTGATGCATCTGAGTAGCATCTGGATCCTTACAGTAACGCCGGACAGTGGACATTGAGTCTTTCCAGCAGTGATGATGGCTGCCTGGTTGCCCGAAGCTGCCTGTTCGCCTGGGTTGGTATTGAGGTGTTCCTTGCATTGAGAGGAAGCATCCCTCTTTATGTTTGTGTAGACTCGGCTGAGGAGCGATGTGAGTGTGGATGGCTTGTCTCTAGGTTGTGGTTATTGTTGGGCGCCGAGGAACCTGCATTGGCAAGATTTGTACCTTGGGTAGTAGTGACATTGTCACTATTTGCCCTGCCTGGTCCATCCTGGGATGCAGTTACATCACCTGCAAATACAGAGTTGATACCTATGGGTGTGTTTAGATCCCGAAAAGGGTGTAAAAAAAGTATTGTAGCACGTTTTGGCTTTATTTGGTAAATAGTGTCCAAACGTTGACTAATTAGGTTCAAAACGTTCGTCTCGCAAAGTAGAACCAAGTTGTACAATTAGTTTTTTATTTCATCTATATTTAGTACTCCATGCATGTATCGCAAGTTTGATGTGACGAGAAATCTTTTTTCTGCACAGTGTTTTTTTTTTTTGAACTGAACACAGCCTATGTCATTTGTGTCAGCGATCGGTGGCTTCTCGGTTTTCTAAGAGTGTTGCAGCTACCGTTGCGGTGTCGTTTTGTGGTTGGAGAGCTTGAACGTGGAGCGCGACCTGTGTTGCAACAGCACGGTGAACTTGCCAAAGAGTCCAAAACTTTCTTTGGAAGCGCATGTCATTCCTGGCTTTCTAAAGATACCACATAGTGATTAGGATTTTAATAAATAGGGTAGTAGGGGTGGTGTTAGAGATAATGGCCTGTAGTATGAATTGAACTCTATCGTCTTCGTAGGTTATCAGTGCGAAGAGGTGGATAAGATGAGAACCAGATTGCTCGGGTGTTGACGGTCATTAAACTCTAAATTTAACCGTCATTTATTGCATAAAAAGATATGAAATGAATCACGAACTATGGCTATAGAGTTTGATTCTGACAAGTTCTATGAGTTTTGGTGTTTCCACCGTCTTGCAGGAATATTTAATTTTTTACTAAAAAAGTGTCTCAAATGATGAATTAGAGTACACCATTGCATAGAGCTTGTTGCGCTGATCGAAACGGATATATTACTTGCTATATTTAGAGCCCAGAATAAAAAGATACGAATTTCACAAATAAAAAACTCCACATCATGAGCTGCGGGATTGATTGGGCCCAAATTAAAATTAGGCAAATATGGCTGGGATCACAGGGGAATATTCTTTCGTGATCCTATGGCAGTTCCGGGGCCTCTACTCTACCTCAGGCCTATATGAGGCGCCTCCCACCCCTTTCAGGGGATCATCTCTTATTCAGATCAAGGCACAACACCAGGAGAATTAGGATTAGACTTTCCAATGCAGAAAATTAGTTCTAGTTGAGAGTTAGGGAGAGTCGAACTATTCTTAGGTTCTGGAGAATTTTTCAGAGGTCTGTTATATCTTTGTATCTTATCTTTGCAAGACTTATGCTTTAATATATTTATCTTCTCTATTTACTTTTATGCCTTTCATGTAATTGGTTAGTATAGTTGTTATATCTTGGCATGGGATCTCTGCTCGCATGGAGTGCTTTAGTTATTAATTGTGACTAGAGTAGTAATTAATAGTGTAGACATGATGTCTAGATTAAAGGTTACCTAAGATTGCACTCAATCTCACGGATAGTTGTGGTAGCCCCAGGTGGTAACAGCCCTGATGGTTGACGTATTCTACCACGTTCAGGTTGATGTTTGTAGGACCGTAGTCAGAGCTTCCTAGCCCCTTTCTCATCTCTTTCTGTGGCTAGTATTCTGATGTCTCAAAGTGCTATTGTGTGATTGCTATATCTACTAATGCTTCAGTTATCATAGAATCAAAGTAATAGAGAAGTATATAGAAACCTTGAACTCTCCCGTTGTCCTCTCAATTTAGCTAATCTGCTCTTTTATCATGGAATTATCCTATATGTGTGTCATTATGCATAACTCCTATCATTTATTATTTACCCCCACTTTAGTCTAGTTGGTGTGTTAAGTTAGTAGATACATGATGGTGAATTATCAGTCTCTTTAACCATTGCTTCCCTGTGGATGAATACGATACTCTGAAATACTCTCAGGTAAAAGCTATAACGGTATCCGTGCGCTTGCGGAATTTTCTGTGTGTGTTAATAAATACCAACATCGGGGAAGGTGGCAATGGAAAATAGGTGGGTGTCATCCTCCACCACACCGTAGGCTGCACAATGTTAGTCAATGTGGGTACTATACCTTGCAGCTCTTTCCACGGTTGCGAGCACTCTTCTAATAAGTCTCCAAGTGAATGCTTTGATTAGAGGTGGTAGTTCTTTTGTTTTCCAAGCTCTCTGTAGAATCTGATTAGCTTGAGGTTGGATGCTTCTGGAGCCCTATTGAGGTAGCTGGATGGTCTGCTGGCAGCTAAGATCCCTGTAGACATTTTTAGCTGAGCATTAACCATTTGCGGCTGGTGTCCACCTGAGGATATCCTGCTGGTTGTTGTCAACCGTGTGTATTGCAGTAATAGCCTGAACAGCCTGGCCATCAAAGATGTTAGCAATAAAATCAACATTCCAATTCTAGGAGCTGGGGTGCCAAAGATTAGAGACTATGGTCGGCAAAGGAAGCTAGGTAACCGGTAAAAGCATGTGGTCATGGATGGAGTTCCAAATAGGACACCAAGGGGAAGACCAAATGGAGGTGTTACCTAAATGAATTTGATAAACAGAGTTGTTGCTGAGTTCCTCTTTCACCTGTAAAATAGATGACCAGAAAATGGAATGAGGTCCCCCGGTGTTAGCAGTCCAAAAGGAGTTGTGGTAGTATTTGGCCTTGAGAATGGAGGTGAGAAGCGGATTTTTGTTAGTAGCAATGTTCCAAGCTGCATAAGTGAGTAGGCTTTTGTCGACTGTGTAGAGGTCCCTGATTCCAAGGCCACCATTTTCCTTGGATTGGCAAATGTTGTCCCATGATCTGAAGGCGATTGGGGAGGTAGGGTTATCTTCTTGGACACCGGCCCACCAAAATCTTCTAATGATGGCTGTGATTTTACCTACAAAGGTCTTAGAGAATAGCACAGTAGACATATAATAAACCAGAATCAAGGCCAAGATAGATTGAATGTAAGTAAGATGACTTGCATGGTTAAGCTTGTTAGCTTTAATAGTAGTAAGTTTGGCTCTGAACTTGTTGAGTATAAAATCATATGCCTTATTTCTATCATTGTGATCGAAAATAATTGGGTGCCCAAGGTGCATAGTGTTAGGGCGTAGATCAGGGACAGGGAAAATGTAGAGGATAGAAGACTTCTGAAGGTTGGGAGCCTGGCCAGAACTATTGCAGAAGTCATTCATCACATCACGAATGGTGGTAGCCTCAGGAACGGTAGCAGCGCCACAAAGAATAAGGTCGTCAGCGAAGAGTAGGGAGTGAATGGGGGGCAGCCAGGACCGAGAGTTACACCAGAAAGATTAGAGTGGATAGTTGATTTTGAAGCCTAATAGATAGCTCATTGATAGCAACAACAAAGAGATAAGGCGAAAGGGGGCAGCCTTGACGAATACCTCTCTGAGGATTGAATGAAGTCAAAGGCTCACCATTCATAAGAATAGAGAGTAGTAGTAGATATGCAGGACCGAATAAGGTTAATAAAGTTAGGGGGTAGGCCAAGGCGATCAAGAGCAGAGGCAATGAAGTTCCAGTTGAGGCGGTCAAAGGCTTTGGCCAGGTCGAGCTTTAGGAGAAAAGCCTGCTGCTTCCAGGTTTTGATACAAAAAGAGTGAACAATTTCCTGGGTGATAATAATGTTGGAGGAAATATGCCTATTTTTAATAAAAGTTGCCTGTGATTGGTCAATATAATCAGGGAGATGAGGTTTTAACCTTTCAGTTAGAGATTTGGCAATAACTATGTAAATGACATTGCAAAGACTGATAGGTCTAAAATCTTGGGGAAGTAAAGGTTGCATTTTCTTAGAAATAAGAGCTATAAAAGTTTGGTTCAGTTCAAGTTGAAGAAAAGCAGTGGTGTAGAAGTCGTGTACCAGATCATAAACATCCTATGAAATCTAGAGCTAGGCAGCTTTGTAAAACCCAACATTGAGTCCATCGGGGCCTGGGAAAGCATTACTTCGCATTGCCTTGACTATGCTGTGAAGTTTGTGGACATCAGGAATGGAGGTGGTGAAGCTGGTGACTCCGTCCTCAGAATCTGTGAGGTCTGTAATAGTCTAGTTGGTGGCAACAGGTTCAGTAAAGATGGGAGCATGGATAGAATTGTTGTTGTGATGATTGGTGCTGAAAATGTTCTGGAAGTAATGTACACGCGTATTGGCTAGCTGTTCAGGGGTAGTACAGTGAGTGTCGTTAGGGTTTTGCAAGTATGAAATTCTATTTTTCCTATTCCTTTTAGTGATTAAAAGGTGGAAGAAAGCGGTGTTACAATCTCCGTGAGCAGCCTAGTTTTTCTTTGCACATTGAAGGTGGAATTCTTCATCTTTAGCTAGCAGCCAGTGGTGTTGATGGGTCAGATGGTTCTGCAGGTCAAAGTCTTATTCAACATAAAATTGTGGCTGCAGGTTCATAAAAGGTTTGAGTCACTTAAGAAGAGGAAGGACCCAAGCACCTTTACTGAGCAAGTTGAGAAAAAGAATCTTCAGATATGGTTTCAATTTCTTGGCCCCATTGTACCATTTAGAATGGAATTTTTGCACAAAAATAACTTTAAAGAACATGGAGCATAAGAAATTACTACACTTATTTTTCCTCAATGTTTGCAGATTTGGATGAGAGAATAATGATACAAAAGCAAGATGAGTGGAAGCAGCAACACAAAGATAAGAAGAATTTAAATGTAGCCATTTAGCACATTGCTAATTGAGCTTTGACTTCTGAACTTATAACTACCATTCTTATGGTTATGTGAGAATCAGTACAGTTCAAAGACTGGTTGAAGCTGGTTTTAAATGCTATGATAAATTTATCCTATTTGCACATATAGTGAGTTACTTGTGTGACAGTGTTCCTATGATTTTCTGGTGCAAACTAAACATAAATATTAGTTTGGTATGCTTGAACTTGGATACTGATGTTCTCGTGACAATGGGAATGACTATTTATAGCAATGTATGTACTTAATATCTTAGCTTTACCATATCTAATTATAAAAGCCACGTCTACTCAGTATATACTCTTCTTTTGTTCAAGACAGGGCGCCTGATGTTCTTGTTGACATTTAACCTAAATCTTATCCTTTTTTTTCTATGTCAGTGCCTTCAATTTTACAGGTGTTTTGCTTACAATATATCACAGATTGGCTAAGCACAGGTAACAAGTAAGAAGTTTTTTATGATGAAAAAGATTGGCTAAGCACAGGCAACAACCGTTTTTACGATATGATTAAATCCCCAAGTGTCAGCATTTAGGAATTCTAATATATACATCTAATGTATTCTATTTATTATTTTTATGAGCACAATTATAGGTTCCTAGCCCGGGTTCCTGCTAGTAATGATTATTATTTGACTAAAGACGTACCTTCGTGATTCTGGCTTTGCGGGCCTCTTTCCTTACACGGGCCTGAACCCAAGTGCGGGTTGTAGCACAGCTGTGTTCCCCGTGCCTCATGCAGGGTTGCGAACCAGCCGCCGCATTTGATGCAGCTTTTTCCGCACCCATGATTTGCGATCTCGGCGAGGGTGGCGTACTTAGTGTCGCAGGCATCGCACTTCAGGGGGCTGCATTTTTACCTAAACTAGGTGAATGCCCGTGCGTTGCAATAGGAACGGTAGAGAATTACATAAAAAATCTGGTAGTCAAGCCAAAATCAAAATCATCGTGATACTTCAATTTTGCGCATGAGACATTAGTTTGAACATATGGGTTGAGGCAAAGTATGTTTCTACAACAACTAGTACATGCTCACATCCTAGTCCTATAGATTTATCATTGTACTACCAGCTTGTCAGATTTATTGAATAAAAAGAATGACTAACTTCATGTGTCTACATGCAGACATTATATCATCTTATGTAGTTGTAGTCATGTTTTCTTATAGAAAATATATATTACAATATCAATTGTCTCTTTGTAAAACTAAAAGTCCTTGCTCCCTACAGCTGTGTCAACAATGAAAGGCTAATCAGCTCTGAGGTTTCTGCAGGCTGATCTTGTTGTTCTCCGGGACATCCTCATAGCTGTTTATAATAGTGACCACTCTATAGCCGATTCAAATTACATCCATATAGAGCGCATCACAAAAACATTGATTTGTGCTTCAATCTTATACATCTGCGTTTTTCAGTACATCAGTGACTGCAAGCTGCTGCCCTTTCTCTCCTCTTTTGCAAGGGTTTTGAGCTCTTTCCTGATGTCCCGTTTAGTGTTCTTATCTTTAACCTTCAGCAATTTGCTATCAAGCACCTACAAGATGCCGGTTCTTGGCCATCGGTCAACACTCAGATCGAAAACCTAGTGAACATGACCCAACCTGTTCCTTATCTCTGATCAATTTATAAAGGATGAAACTCAAAGCTGCAATCAGCACCTGCAGAGAAGTTAGACCGTAGAAACTTGTTCAGACAACTGGAAAGAAAAATCTACATGGCCAAAAAAATTCAACACAAACCTGAACACAAACATAGCTTTTGTTGGACAGGAGGCGCTTTAGCCTTTGCATGTCAAAATCTAACATCCACAACCTGTGGCATTACCCGATGGGGTACATGGCTCTTCCGGCGCGCCTGATGATGAAACTGATGGCCCCAATTGCATGGTGACCGGACAATAAGCAATAGAGATTAACATTCCTGGATCAAAGATGGCCACATTGATACGTGGCTGATGAAATATAGGCTTCGATCTTCAGGAACGTCAAAAGCACGATCTGCCTCCCGCTTCCAGCGATCGCTTTATGCATCTAGAAATTGTAGTTCCAACTTCCAAAGCATAGAAGCAAACTGAATAACTGATAGGCCATGGACACACATCAAGGGCAGGAGTGCTGCAGCAATGGATGTTCGTCAAGGGCAGTATGGCCAATACAACAAAGCTAATGCACAAGAGCTCTGTAAACAGCACATCTGTATTTTAAATTAAATGACAATGATACAAGATTGATTAATCATGAAGACAATGGTGAGAGTTCAAAGTTGTCACTCTAATCCAGATCCAAATGAAATGAAATAGTGAAATCCACATCAAATTCAAGAAAAAAATCCACGAGAAATCTAAACTTGTACCATGTATTACCTTGAGAGCATTACAGTGAACACATGGTGGGCATCATCCATGCCAACCTTGATGCCAGCACCAGGAGCAATGGCGGCTCTCCAGTGCGGGAACATGTGAAGGAGGAGGCCACCATGACATGAATGATGTGATCTTCGAGTTTGACGCTGCCACCAATCCCATCGTCAACGTTCCCCTTGAACGGATGCAACAAAAGTTTATTTCCATTCTTTAAATTTCCAAAAAGAAAAACCCCACTAAATAACCTCAAAGAAAACGGTAGCACAAATATTGAATGCTAGCATCCTCCTGCGCCAGGGCTTGAGTCTGCCGTACTACCCTACCTCACGAGAGGATACTGGACAAAACAATCAGGCAAACATATAAGCACGCGCATCGATACATACTAGGAAAAACAGAGAGGCGCAAGGATTTTGCAAGGAGATCACCGGACGGGTCGGAGTCACAGCGGAAGCAGGAGAGGATGCGGGCGTGGATCATCTAGATCCGGTCTCACGGTACCGCCGTCTCATTGCGAGGAAGGTGGAGATGTGCTCATCTTCTGCAGGGTCGTGTTCCGCAACCGCCGTCTCGCAAGGAAGACGAAGGTGGAGGTGGCGAGGTGTGCTGTAGCCCTAGGGTTCGGGGAGGTCATTGAGGGGAGGGATCTCGTCATCTGGATGATGTCGGAGGCGCAGGGAAAACATCGGGTGGATGGTCAGCGAAATAAAATCGTTTCTAGGCGCATAAATCGACGGGGCGGGGCAGGGATGTAAGGTCCAAATAGGCTAGATGGGGGGTGAATAGCCTAATTTAAAACTTCTACAAGAATTACTTAACCACAAGTTAGAACAAAAGGTGACGGAGCAAAATGCACTAGCTCTAACTAATTAAGCAAGCCACCTACACAAGTCTAGTACAAGGCTATCCACTAAACACAACAACAACAACAAGCTAGATACAAGATGTAATACGAGAGAAGAGCTTCGAGTGATTATACCGCCGTGTAGAGATGAGAAGTACCAATCAATCAATCACTCAAGAGAAATCCTCGGGAAGAGAATGACACAAGAATTTATCCCGAGGTTCACTTGCTTCCTGGCAAGCTACTCCCCGTTGTGGCGATACACCCACTTATCGGTTCGCGAGCTAATCGACTATCAAGAGTCGAGCCCTCGGCGGGCACCGCACAACCGCACACAAGATGGGGATCCTCCAAGCCACGAGCTCTACTAGAGTATCCAATTCGCGAACTCCCGCGGGGAAGGATCAAGAACCACTTACAACACTTGGTGAGGGCTCCAACAATCTCCAATTGCGAGCTCAATCACCTCCGCTGCTCCAAGCCGTCTACCGTGTCGGGAAACACGGAAGAGTAACAAGAAATCCACAGCAACTCGAAGATCAAGTGCCTCTAGAATGCAACTCTCAAGCAATGCACTTGAATCTCACTCAATCTCACTCAAGATGTGCAATCAATCAAAGAGATGAGTGGAGGGGTTGTTCTCTAGCTCAAAGGATGTCTCTAGGTCTCAAAATGTGCAAGAGATACCCTCAAACCCCGGACACCCTCTATTTATAACGAAGGGGTACGCAGCTAGCCGTTACAGACGACGCAGCGAAATCACGCTGACCGGACGCTCCGGTCAGGGTGACCGGACGCGTCCGGTCACTACACGACAGCAAGAAACAGTGCGTGTCAGAACTAGCCGTTGCCCTGACCGGACGCGCTCCTGTGAATGACCGGACGCGCTCCTGCGAATGACCGGACGCGCTCCTACGAATGACCGGACGCGACAGTGCCAGCGTCCGGTCGCGTTCCAGTAAGCTCCCGTCGAGACCGGACGCGTCCGATCGCACGTGACCGGACGCGCCCCGCGTCCGATCGTCACTCCGCTTCGCTCTGCCCCTTTGGACGCCTGACCGGACGCTCCGGTTCTGTGAGGGACCGGACGCGCCGGTCGCGCGCTCTCCTACTGCGCACTGGTGAACTGACCGGACGCGCTGGTCAGGCCAGACCAGCGTCCGGTCACAAACCCTAGTGCCGCGCCACGAAGAACTGACCGGACGCGCTGGTCAGACCGTGACCGCGTCCGGTGCAGCGTCCGGTCAATATAGTGACCGCCGTTCGCCTCCGTTTCTTCTCCAACTTTCGGCGCAATAGAAAATAGACATTTCACTTCCCCAAAATGCGCCGAATCCCGCCTCGCAAGCTCGGCGGGAGGGAGAGAGGAACCCAAACCCCTCTCTACCGCTTAAACTCCACCGCCTTTGCAAATGTGCTAACACCACCAAGTGTACACCATCATGTGCAAGTGTGTTAGCATTTCACAAACATTTTCCAAGGCGTTATGTTAGCTCTCAACTAGATCCTAATGCATATGCTCAAGACATTGATCTAGTGGCACTTGATTTCCGAGCTAACTATGATTTCCCCTCTTGATAGTCGGCTATATATCCTAAACCCGGTCAATCACTTCTCTACTCATCTTAGACCGACAAAAGGAAAACCCTATGGTTATACCTTTGCCTTGCGCTCTTAGATCCTTCGTTCCATGTCCATCTCCTCATGCTTGATCACCATGATCATCATTTTATGTGCATCTTCACCATGATCGTCATTTCATGTCCATGCACCATTTCTTTGTGATCTTGTGGCCACCACTCCTTGCCACGTACACCTTCATCACATGTGTTGCTTATGCCTAACTCAAAACACTTAACACATGGCATTAGCAACTTGGTGTCATTAATTACCAAAACCAAACTTGGGCTTTCAATCTCCCCCTTTTTGGTAATTGATGACAACCATCACAAAGATATGAAATGAAATCAATTTTCAATTTCGATAGTATTAGCTCCCCCTACATATGTGCTTCCATGAGTTTGGTTCAATTGTGCACATATGTATAGATTTGAATTTTGGGAGAGTTACTACTATTAAATTGATGCTAAGGTATATAGAATGGACCTTTGAAGCGTGATACCAATCGGAGTTGCCTTTATATACCATCCTTAGCATCGATGTAGCTAGACACCACTTGTAATACATCACTTGTAAAGATCACAAACACTAAAGTACCCCGTGAGATCAACATTATAAGCAAAGGTGTCTAGATACCACTTGTAAAGCTACTCTTAACAAATCATCATTCAAGTTCTATTTCTAGCAATCACCATACAATCATGAATATGAATTTAATTTTTGCAATGCAACAATTCATCATGTTAATGCACATACAAATGCAACAAATAATTCATGAGCTTGCTCCCCCTACTTGTGTGCTCAATTTTAATAGATCCCTTTCTAATGTCATATCTTTTGCTTTCTCTCCCCCTTAGTATATCTTTCTCCCCCTTTGCAACTTAACTTTTTATCTCTTTGTGACTTTTCTATCTTTGTGACTTTTCTCTCCCCCTTTGTCAACAATCACCAAAAAGGTGCCAATTTTAGTGAGAGTTAAGTCAATCAATATGAGGGAGACCAAATTATGGTTCAATCTAGATTACTTGCCTAGAATATGTAATTCGGTTTGATCCAAGGACAAGCTTCTTCACACCTCATAAAGTATAAGGGTTATCTTGACCATGTTGAATTACACATCATGAGCTCATTTTCTAGATTCAACACTAGGTTTGCAAGCCCACAAACATGTCATATGCTACCACTAGATCAATCAAACATAGAAGCAATAGTGGTACCATATATACATTAAACTCATTTAATTTTCATGAATGAGCCTATTTGTCATGCAAATATGTCTATATGTTCTAAACATGTCTTTAGCAAAGTATGGATGATATGCCAAACAACTTTACCTTGCTATGTTGGAGGAGAGGCATGTCATTTTAATAATGTGGGGGTGCACTCATTTCAAGTTGGAGAAGTCAAGTATGTTCAATTCATTCTTCAACTTGTAAAATCTCTTCTCATCAAGTGGCTTTGTAAAGATATCGGCTAGTTGATCTTCGGTGCCAATGCTCTCAATGCTAATATCACCCTTTTGTTGATGATCTCTTATGAAGTGATGCCTTATGTCAATGTGCTTTGTTCTTGAATGTTGAACCGGATTTTGTGTCATCTTGATAGCACTCTCATTGTCACAAAACAATGGCACATTCTTGAACTTAATTCCAAAATCATTCAAGGTGGTCTTCATCCAAAGCAATTGTGCACAACAACTACCGGCACTAATGTATTCGGCATCGGCGGTAGATAGTGCAACACTATTTTGTTTCTTTGATGACCATGAAACAAGAGACCTTCCAAGCAATTGACAAGTGCCACTTGTGCTCATTCTATCAATCTTGCATCCACCATAGTCGAAGTCCGAATATCCAATCAACTCAAAGTTTGACCCCTTTGGAAACCATAAACCAACATCATGAGTGCCCTTAAGATATCTCAATATCCTCTTGGTTGCTTTCAAGTGACTTTCTCTAGGTGAAGCTTGATATCTTGCACACCTGCATACACTAAACATCACATCCGGCCTAGAAGCGGTGACATAGAGCAAACTTCCAATCATAGACCGGTATTGCTTTTGATCTACCATATTGCCACTAGCATCAACACCCAATTGATCATTTGTGCCCATTGGTGTACTCATTGGCTTAGCATCTTGCAATCCAAACTTCTTGATCATGTCCTTGATGTACTTGCCTTGACTTACAAAGGTGCCATTCTTCATTTGCTTGATTTGAAGTCCAAGAAAGTAACTAAGCTCTCCAATCATAGACATCTCAAACTCATTAGCCATCATATTTCCAAACTCTTCACAAAAGTCTTGATTGGTTGATCCAAAGATAATGTCATCCACATAGATTTGCAACACAAACAAGTCATTTCCAAGCTTTTTGGTGAAGAGAGTGGTGTCAACCTTTCCCATCTTGAATCCTTTAGAGAGAAGAAAGTCCCTCAATCTCTCATACCATGCTCTAGGTGCTTGCTTCAAACCATACAATGCCTTCTTGAGCTTGTAAACATGGTTGGGCTTCTTGTCATTTTCAAAACCGGGAGGTTGCTCAACATAAACTTCTTCGTTGATGTAGCCATTGAGAAATGCACTCTTGACATCCATTTGATAGAGCTTGATGTTGTGTGCACAAGCATATGCTAATAAGATTCTAATAGCCTCCAATCTTGCAACCGGTGCATATGTTTCTCCAAAGTCAAGACCCTCAACTTGTGTGTAACCTTGTGCTACCAATCTTGCTTTGTTCCTCACAACCATGCCATCTTGATCTTGTTTGTTTCTAAAGACCCACTTAGTACCAATCACATTGTAGTTCTTTGGCCTTTCCATAAGTTCCCAAGCTTGATTTCTAGTGAAATTGTTTAGTTCTTCATGCATGGCATTTACCCAATCGGAATCTTTCAAAGCATCTTCTATTTTCTTAGGTTCTTCAAGTGACACAAATGAGTAGTGCTCACAAAAGGATGCTAATCTTGATCTAGTTTGAACACCACTTTGAATTCCACCAATGATTTGATCTAATGGATGATCTCTTGCAATACTAGTAGGTTGGAGTATTGGGAGTTGATTGCTTTCACTTGTTTGACCTTGAACTTGAGCTTCATCATGAGTACCACTAGAGCTTCCTTGATTTGTATCAATTTGTACACTATGGTTGATCACATGAATATCATCATCATCAACTTGCCTTGGCCTAATATCACCAATGTCCATGTTCTTCATTACATTTGACAATTGATCTCCTCTCATATCATCAAGGTTTTGAACTTCATTTTGAGATCCTTGGGTTTCATCAAACTCAACATCATGAACTTCTTCCAAGGTGCCATTTGTGAGATTCCAAACTCTATATGCCTTGCTTGTGGTAGAATAACCAAGTAAGAACCCTTCATCACATTTCTTTTCAAACTTGCTCAATCTAGTGCCTTTCTTGAGAATATAGCATTTACAACCAAACACTCTAAAGTATGCAATGTTGGGCTTTCTTCCATTCAAAAGCTCATATGGTGTCTTCCCAAGCTTTCCATGGCAATAGAGACGGTTGCTACAATAGCAAGCCGTGTTGATGGCTTCACTCCAAAATGAATGACTCACATTGTATTCACTAAGCATTGATCTAGCCATGTCAATCAAAGTTCTATTTTTCCTTTCAACTACACCATTGGATTGAGGAGTGTATGTTGGAGAGAATTGATGTCCAATACCAAGATCATCACATAATTTCTCAATTCTTGTGTTCTTGAACTCACTACCATTGTCACTTCTAATCTTCTTGATATTAGTTTCAAATTCATTTTGCACTCTCTTGACAAAAGACTTGAATAGACCATAGACATCACTCTTGTCAAAGAGAAAGAACACCCAAGTGTATCTAGTGTAGTCATCAACAATCACAAGACCATACTTGTTGCCACCAATGCTAGTGTATGTTGTTGGCCCAAACAAGTCCATGTGCAATAGCTCAAATGCCTTTGATGTGCTCATTTCACTCTTACTAGGATGTGTATTTCCAACTTATTTGCCGGCTTGACAAGCACTACATGGTTTATCCTTTTCAAAAGTCACATCTTTCAAGCCTCTAACTAAGTCATGCCTCAAAAGTTTGTTCAATTGTTTCATTCCAACATGACCAAGCCTTCTATGCCACAACCATCCCATACTAGATTTGCTAAGCAAGCATGATGTCAATTGTGTCTCACTATCATTGAAGTCAACCAAGTATAAGCTACCATGTCTAAATCCTTTGAATATCAAATTTGATCCATCAACACTTATGACTTCAACATCATCACTACCAAATATGCACTTGAAGCCAAGATCACAAAGTTGTGCCACCGATAAAAGATTGAAAATCCAAGCTCTCAACTAGCAACACATTAGATATGCTCATGTCATTTGAGATAGCAATTTTACCAAGCCCCTTGACCTTGCCTTTCTTGTTGTTGCCGAAAGTGATAGCATCAAAACCACCATTTTGACTTGTATCAATTGATTTGAACATACAAGAATCCCCGGTCATATGTTGAGTGCACCCACTATCAAGCACCCAATGCCTTCCTCCGGCTTTGTAATTGACCTACAAGACAAGATCAATTCTTTTTAGGTACCCAAACTTGTTTGGGTCCTCCAAGGTTAGTGACCAAGCTCTTTGGTACCCAAATGGCTTTCTTCTTCGAGCCCATCCATGGTGCACCAATGAACTTAGCATGAACACCATTTGTACCCTTGGTAAGTATATAGAAAGAATCAAACTTAATTGAGGATACATTAGCATTGGATTTCTTGTTCATGCAATGTCGCTCTTTGTGACCAACTTGCTTGCAACTTTTGCAATAGCTACCATTGTTCTTCACAAAACGAGTCTTGTGAGGAGCAAAAGCGGCCTTGCCTTTCTTGGGGTTATAGCCCAATCCCTCTTTGTAGAGAGAAGCTCTTTGGCTACCCAAGCACATAAGCAAGCGGTCCTCACCACCATAAGCCTTAGCTAAGGTGTGATTGAGCTCTTTTACCTCCTTCTTGAGATTTTCATTCTCAACTATAAGTGTGGAGTCACAAGAGAAACCATCACTACTAGATGAGGATGATGTAGATGAGCTACATGAAGGGTTAGTGGGAGCAACAACAATAGGCTTAAGACAAGATTCATCAATTATATCACATGATATGCCTATGTTGCAAGTTTTAGCTTTCTCAACATTAGTTGGCATGTTTTCACATTTTTCAACTAGAGAGGAATGAGCTTCTTCAAGCTTGGTGTGAGACTTTTGAAGCTTCTTATGGTCTACCTTTAGACTCTCATAAGATGCCCTAAGCTCATCAAGTTCTTGCATAAGGTTTTTCTTTTCCTTAAGCAAGCCCTTACACTCCTTTCTAGATTCTTTATAATATTGAGTGCAATCTTCTAGCATAGTGATTAGTTCATCAAGTTCTGCGCGAAGGGAGCGGCGCAGAGGCCGGCGCCCGCGCGGCGGGCGGTCCTGCAGCGGCTGGCTCTCCAAGAAAGAAGGGGAGGGGAGGGGAGGGGAGGAGGTGGGGGTTGTTGCCGAGGCATGACTCGCAGATGATGGGGAAGTCCGACCGCTCCCACCCGTCCGCCTGCGCGTCCCGCAGCAGCTTGGGGTTACATTCCACTCCCCCTCCGGTCAACCCTGCTACTGCCTACTGTTGCTGCTCTGGATTTTTTTTTCTTCTGCCTGGTCCGAGACCGGGATTGAGTCGCCCTGCCGTTCGTCGTCTTCATCGACAATCCCGACGACGAGCCAGCTGCTGCGCCCTTCCAGCTGCCGCGGCGCCGCTCGTGGTCTGCCTTCACCGCCGGTGTCGCCGCCTTTCCAGGCGGTTGCGCCACCCGCCACCGGTCGTCGTCAAGCAAGCTCGTCCGGAGTCCACGCCCTTCGCCGTCTACCGCGGACGACGCCCCCCTCCCCGCCACCCCTGCTCTGAGCGCGGGACTTCTACGAGGGCGGGCAGGAAAGCCACCACCCCACTTCTCCCCCTCCGCCACCCCTGATCTGAGCACGGACCTCGACTTCTCCGCCACTCCTGCTCTGAGCGCGGTCTCCGAGGTATCCGGGTGCGCTGCCATCGCCTGGCGCCCCTGCCGCCGCATGGCTCGGCTCACCGTTCCGCGGCCACGACAGCTCGGTGTTGCGACTCCGTCTTCGACCGTCTTCGCTGCCACCTCGACTCGGCAACTTCTACCTCGGCTACGACCACGACGACCTCGACCTCGGCTACTTCGGCACAAAGAGGGCTATCCTCCACTTCTTCGCTCCAGCCACAACGTCCGCGACATGGTTGCGACTGCGGGGGGGTGTCATCGCTTCGGCTTTGTTCGTCTCCATTCTCATCGTGTGTGCGCCCCCGTTGTGACTGCGGGGGGATGTTGGAGTGTGTGTGTGGGCCTCCAGCCCAGGCCGGCCCATGTAGGGCAAGGCCCATTAGGGTTAGGGTTGGCACTCTGTGCCTATATGTACCCTGGGGTTCACCCCCTTCATCTATCCAATACAGACAGAGTCTCACTCTTCTACAGTTTGCATACGCATAAGTTTCATTATCACAAAGCTATTGTGAACTTATAATTTGGAACAAAGGTAAAGGTAGTATAACTACTTTTTTTTTGCGAAAGTATAACTACATTTTCTTAACTTAAAAAATAGTAGCAACTGCGCAAAGGACACACATTTTCTATTTTTATACATTTTCACTAAGGAAAAATTATTAAACAAGCATATGGCAAGATAAAACAATAACTCAGTAAATAAGCATCCATTGGATATGAAATTTTTACTATAGAACATACACATCAACAATGTAAATTTCAAAGCATTTGGACTACACAAACATCATCTATTAATCAAAAACATAAAAGCCTTGGGTTTTCCTCGAGGCCGAGCTCTTACAGGTTCGCTACTTGCTTGCAGTGTGTCCCTAGCTCTTCTAGAGTGAATCTGTAGAGACGAAGTTGGAGCTGCTTTTCCTTGTGGGGTACAACATAGCTTGGCAACAATGATGTGTTGTGTTTCACTTTCTTTGGAGGTCACGACTTGTGTGAGCAAGTGGCAGCATGTTAGGGGTTTTGGCTGATGTTCGCCGTGCGAAGTTGTAGCTGCTTAGCGCTGTTGTGATAAGCTCAACAATAATGACGTGCGGTGGGCTTGGACTGTTGTTTGTAAGTGGGTTGCCTAGGGTTAGTCATCTGGGCTTGTGTGTTTAATTTTTTCGCTAGTTTTTCTTTAATAAATGTGCGGCAGTAAGGTTTTCAGACCTTACAAACAACCGTCCTCTAGGCTCAGATCAATTCTATTTCTTCTTAATTGAAAGGCGAAGCTCCTGCCATTACGTTAAAAAAAAAGAGGGCATTCAGCATAGCCTCATCGC
Source organism: Saccharum hybrid cultivar R570 (assembly GCA_038087645.1). Taxonomy (NCBI): domain Eukaryota; kingdom Viridiplantae; phylum Streptophyta; class Magnoliopsida; order Poales; family Poaceae; genus Saccharum; species Saccharum hybrid cultivar. Next base: position 38,650,959 of record JAQSUU010000637.1, on the reverse strand, counting down.
CGGGACAACCGGTTCCCTCCGTCTTCTGCCCATCCCATTGCAGCAGCATAGCCTCATCGCCGGGACTGTCGCTTCCCTCCGCCTTCTCCCCAGACCTCTTCCCATCGCATCACCATTGCCCCCTCCATCGTTTGGATCTATGCACCGGCGTGCCCCCATGTGGCTTCGGACTCAACAAGCACTGAGGATCCAAGCACCGACGAGCATCGCCACGTGGTTCCTTTTTTTTTAAACAAAAGTGGCACCCAATTCCTTACCCCAATGTGGCTAGATTTCTTCGGATTAGTCTTCTTTGAGCTTGTAGGTTCAAGAATGTGCAAGCAAACGCTAGACCAGCTGGTCTGGCTATGCGCTTTGCACCCTGCCGCCCAGAGTTCGAACCCCCTCGGGGGCGGATTTGTTGACCGGAGGAGGCGCAGTTTATCTGTGCGTTGAAAAAAAAATCCCCTCGTCTGCCCAACGCCAAAGCAATGGTCTAAGGCCAGCCTAGTCTCACGGGAGCTGCGGCGTCGCTGTGTATGCGTGGGGCAGAGGTTCGGGGGTTATCTCGACCTGTGTGAGAAGGTCTTCTTCTTAATCACAATGTTCGGGGACTGTTTTACCCCTCGCGGGTTGAGTTTTTTTAAGGTTCAAGAATGTAGGAGGAGGCCGCAGAAGTTCAAAAAATGTAGCCATTTGCCCGTTATTGAAGTGAAAGAGTCAAATTTCACTCGCCATCTGATACATAGTTAGCATTTCTCTTTGCGATTGTAGCCTACTCTTCATCCGAAAGCATTTAGGAAGCTAAATGTTAGTTTGCTATGCAAATGGTGGTCAGAATTGGAAAAATAAGAGGAGCTATAGGCTATAGCAGGATATAATCAAAGCTAAATTTCTATATGGTCAGTCAGTTTGTACTGTGAGACACGGACCAACTGACTCACCAATTTGGGCTGACTTGTTAAGGTGAAAGGTTTGTATTTACAAAGAAGATCTATATTTAACAAGAATGGAAATAAAATTATGTTTTGGTTTGTTTGTTGACTATTTCTGTTGCTCTATGTACTCAATTTCAGGATTTATTCTTGTTTTGTGACAAAAAAAAGAGATGAATGTGAAATGGTGTTTGGAGAATAGTATGAATCTATCTTTTTGGGGATGGTTATAACCTGAATTGAGTGAGCAATGTAACATGATATGTGAAAAAATAACATGTTTCAGTTCTCTCAGACCATGGATATTGTCGGCTGGAAATGGGAAAAAGAGGTAATTTCTCTGTAAAGTCGATCTATAATACATTGACAGAAAAGCATCTGGATTTTCATAAGCATATTGGAAAGGAAAAATCCCTCCAAAAATCAAAATTTTCCTACGGCTTATGGAGAATAATCCTATTCTAACAAAGGATAATTTGATTAAGAGGGGATGGGTTGGTGATCCCAAATGTGTCTTTTGTGGGACAATGATGAATCTATATCTTTTGAATGACGTCCAATTGCCAATGTTATTTGGGGAATAGTTGCTACTTGCTTTGGAGCAAATAATGTCTACAAAATCTCAATCAAGTGTGGGAGTAAGTTAAAGTCTGGATTTCTAATGGAACTAAAATTCACTCATTTGGCATGCTGCCATCTGTTGGGTCATTTGAAAGACAAGAAACAAAATTTGTTTTGAAAATTGCTCTGTTGCAGTGTCTAGTCTGTGTTTCTTCCTTTTAATTGCATACAACAATATCAAACATTGTCGAATAGCATCTATTTGAACAGAAATGCTATTTCTACCGATGCTCTCCCTTTTCTCTTCAGAGGCATACAAATGCTCCTCAACCAATTGAACACAAACACTGTCAATTGAGCATCAGAGTGTGCTTCCTCTTTCCTCTTTGTTCACATACCCAAAGTTAAAATGAACATCTGTTTACATATTGTCAACCAAATGCCATTTTTTGTTGTATTCATTACACTCTCAATCACAAGTAAAAAACAAACCATAAACTGCACTATTCAAAACCAAAAAAGAAAAATAATGTGCAGAAACGATGGAGAAAAAACCCGTCACCGCGCACTCTGCAAAGGAAAGGATCTCTACCTCGCAATTCTTATTTCGCTACGCATCTACGGATCATCAGCATCCCTGGAAGGAGAAGGAGAAGCGGCAGGAGTCCTGTCCCAGCTGTTCCCCCTGACGTACCGCAGCTGCAGCGACACCTGCCGCTCCATCCGCAGCTGCCTGTAGAAGTTCGCGATGAACAGCTCCGCGCGCTGGTCGATGTCGTCGTCCCCCGCCACCGGCGACGCGCCGCCGCTGGACGACGCCGACGACGCCCTCCTCAGCGCCTCGGGCGACGCCGCGGCGCTGCTGGTGCTGGTCCGCGACAGGCTCCTGGTGGTCGCCGTGCCCAGGCTCGCCGACCTGGACGTCCTGGAGCTGGAGGAGGCCGGCGACGCGATGCTATCCTCGACGTCCAGCAGGCCCGGCCGCGAGTCGAAGCTGAGGCGCCGCGCCGGCGCGCCGCCGCGGGCCAGGGATCTCAGCAGCATCCACCGCGTCGCGCTGAAGGAGAGCAAGAACCGCACCTTGGCGATCGCCTCCCGGAGGCTCCCGAGCACCGACGACGACGACCGCTTCTTCGCCTTTGGCGTCTCCTCCTCCATGGATGGAGACACCTCAGAGACGACGACGGCTTGTTTCTCCCCTGTCGTCCTCGTCGAAGTTCTGGAGTCGTGACCAACAAGGAGAGCGCGAGTGGAGGCGGCGGTTGGGTTTGTGTCGATGTGGAAAGCGGGACGGGAAGCACTTGTCTCGTGCAGTGACCATATATAGTGGCTGCCGATGTTGAAATATCGCCGGTGTTATGTTGGTTGGTCAGTGCAGGAAGCTACTCGGTTTCAAGAAACTGCAGTGAATGTATCGGCGACTACAACTACACCGGTAGAATACGCGTACGCGTCGAGTATACATCAAAAGGAATTGAGAATCACATTGGCATCTGACAACGGTTACAACAACAGCCAAACGGCACCGCTCCTCCGTCATTAGAACGGAGGTTGAACAAGCCAGTTGGCGATCGCTGTCGGTAACGTGCCGGACGCGACGACGATGCGATGCGGGGCAAGCCTGCAGCACACGTTGGGTGCGGGCGGCGCCGGACGACGCGGGGCCTGGTCAAACGTTTCCCGCTCGGACGCACGGTCACGCCACCACCGGCCAGCGCCCGCCCGCCCGGCCCTCGCCCACGAGGCCACGACTTCGCGCGACGAGTCACGAGTGCTTCGGCGCCAAGTTTAGCCAGCAGCGACAAAGCAGAGGTGCTCTGCTACGGTCACGTGTGCTCTTGAGGGCAGATTTTACTTTCCCTCACGTGTGCCAAATGCTAGTCCCCAACTCGGCCGCCTCAAGGCAAGCAAACAAAGAGGAGTCCGGTGGCGTCGCGTCCAAACAAAAAAAAAACCCTGAAAACACTTAACCATTGCAACCATACGCGACATCTAAATAAAGCACATGCAACGTATGTGTGAAACATATGCAACATCCAGATGCGGAACTAGCGATTTTGATTAAGGGGGCCGGACAAATGTGATCATATTTTTTAGTGTGATAAAATATACATAATTATATGTTTCAACAAATTTTCAAAAAAATCTAACCAATTTCTAACCAAAATCATCATATTTTAATAAAAAATATGTGAAATTAATATCTTTTGTGCTATAAATACAAATATTTATATAGGTATTTAAATGAGTTTACTGTGCTGGGGGGCCACGGCCCCTGCTAGCCCCCTGGTTCCGCCACTGGCAACATCCAAATAAACACACTTACATTATGAGTTCGAAAAACATAGATGAAAGATACCTCTGAAACATCTGAAACAGTAGAAACATACTCTTGCAGCATGCCTCTAAAACAATTGCAACATATGCAACATGTGCAACATTGCCCCCGATCTACTTTTGCAACATCGATAGGAAACAATTATAAAAAAATATCTGAAACACCTGAAACACTTGAAACATAAATATAGAACACAGGAGAGGGGAAGGTTGGACCGGTCGATTCCGGTCATCGGGGACGGAGACGGTGGCGAGCGGCTGCGCGCAAGCACCAGCGCCACTAATACCGGGCTTGGCTCAGCGGCGATGGTGGGGGATGGGAGGGGGGCTAGGAGTGCCATGGCCACTGGGTGGGGGGAGCCGGTCACCGAGTGAGAGAGGGCGTAATTGTATCATTATCGCTGTAATTAACATACACTACATCGACGTTCATTTTGCCAGACCAATTCACAGCTCACCACCTCGTCCAGTCGTCCCGAATCCCGATCGGCCCTAGCGGCCTGACCCTGAAAACCAAACAGGCCGCGTGCTTTTGCTGTGGAACCAGCTAAAAACTTGCTCACGGCGGGCGAGCCGACTAGAATTTTGCAGGTAGCGGACGCGGCCAACACGATACCGATATCGGCAGCAGCCTTACTATTTTCTCACAAGCGAGTGGAGAAAGGGTCGGAGCACGGAACACACTGGATCTGGATCCTGTGTTTTTTCAACAGAGGACATCAGAGAAGATGCACGTTAGAGTTCAAAATTTCGGCGAAATTTCGGCCGAATTTCGCGAAATTCGGTAATTTCGGTGGTGGCCGAAAGAAAACTCCGAAATTTTGTAATACTCTAATACATGTGATGTATAACTATAGACTTGTATTTTTCTATTGATTATATTGTATATTCTTCTATTCAATAGATGTGTAGTCATAAATCATATTTATTTAGATCTAAAGTTTTTTAGAAATAGCATACTTCATGTTATAATCTCTAAAAAAATTTCGGCGAAATTTCGCGAAATTCGGTAATTTCGGTGGTGACCGAAATTTTTGCGATAACGAAATTAAAATCCTTGGCACGTACTACTATTCTAGGAGTACTTTGAAAATTTAATCCGGAGCGGAGTAATAACGAACCGTACGTTACAGAGTGTTGAACGCTTCTTCAGACTCAGACATGCTCTTGAGACGAATCAGGGGGCGTTGTTGCTTGGAACGGGTTTCTATATGGTGACGTCGAGAGCAACCGGAGATGTATTAAAAGATGATGCAGCGACGTGACAATGAATTGTGACGAACGCCTTTTATTTTAGGCCTGAAATTTGGCGTTGCTTTCAGTCGGACTCGGACAGACGCCGACATGGTTACGGGGTGGGGGTGGTGGGCTGGGGGATTTATTAGGTTTTACTGCCTAGTTCATTGCATGAACCTGGGTGGAACTATCTCGTTCTCTGATATGTTTAGTTGGAGAGTGGATGTTTTTTCGAAGCAATGCAGTGCGTCTCTCCTTCTATGATGTCGCGAGCGTCCAGTTCATTCAGCAATAGAAGGAGGTTGATGCGCGACGGGTCGCGTTTTATGGGATTGCGTGATCCTGTCGTCTTCCTCATCGCGTCCGCCCGTCCCAACCCCGTCTTCCTTGCCCACCGTCCACCTCCGCCGCACCACCGCTACCGTCTACTAATCTCAACCGAAGGAGGAAAAACGATCGATCGCCCTAGCCACGAACTCTTCCCAACCGGTTGTCTTCCGCTACCCGCTCAATGGCGCCTCGCCGCCCTTCAGCCCGCCACCCAAGGCCCCCTCCCCCGTCTAGGGCCGCCGACAATGCAGGTACCCTAAGACCACCCCTCCCTCCCAATCCCTAACCCCACTGCCACCGGCCCGGGCGGCAACAAATGGTTGCTCCGCCCACCCCTCTCTACCTCCCTCCCTAATTTTTGCGGCGTCGACCCGCTCCAAGTACAACGTGACAGGTCGCCAAATAGAGTTTGCGTTAGCAATAGCCATATATGTATCTCATTCTTCGTACTCAAACAAATTTAAGGATGCTTCGGCGCTGCCCTGTGGCCAATGATCTGTCCTCTGCCAGGGTGAATGGTATCTCATCTCCAAAAAAAAAAACGAATACAGCTTACACGTGCTGCACTAAAAATTACAGGTAAAGGACGCGGCCAACTTGGTACCGACATCGTCTTTCAAAAAAAAAAATGGTACCGACGTCAGCAGTAGCCACAGGAAATCTGAAGGAAAGGTCAGAGCTCAGATCGAAGATGCCCGGTACAACTAACCCGTACGTGACAAATAGTGTTGAACGCTTCAAACATTTAAAACCGGTGAAAAACGGTACAATGAGCCGAGCTTAACGAGTTGAGCTGAAGTCAAAAGTCGTTTAAAATCAAGTAATTTTTTATTTTAAAAGAAAATCGAGTTTAATCAGGGAAATTTTGAAACGAACCATTGAACTAGCTCGATATCGACGAGCTTCTTGTCTAGCCCTGTCGATAGAAACTAGAGCTTCTAAGAGCAACTCCAGCAATGGCCCTCAAAACAAGGCCTCTACTTTTCATTTGAGGGTTGCTTCTACTTTTGAGAGCCTTATTTTCTGAACTGAACTCCAGCAGGAATCCCCAAAACAGGGCCCCTATTTCTCAATTGTTTCTATTTTCTCATGCACTATATGCATATGTATTTGAGAACATCACATTATATAATAATTTATTTAAATTATAACAATAAAAGCACTATATGCAAAATTGTAAATGAAAAATACAAATATTCAAATTTAAATTAAAACACAAATTTGTTCCAAATTTAATGATAGTCGATCACAACATAGTCCATAGCATTTTTGCAAATCAAAAAACTTAATCATCAACATAAAGTCAAACAAAACAATTAGCGTGCGCCATGTCGCGCCCACAAATGCTCCACAAGATCGTTTCGGAGTTTCTCATGTCCCTCTTTAACTTCAATCTCCTTGTGTATCCTAAGAAACTCGGACATCACATGTGGATTGCGTCGTTGGTACTCCTCCTGCCCCAACTCCTCACCCCCCATCTTGATCATAGTCATATCCCCCGACATCGCCGTCATCTCTCTCATTCTCAATTATCATATTGTGCAAGATCACACATACTGTCAATATGTACCATAGTATATCCTTGCCTCAAAATCTTGCAGGACCCCTAATCATGGCAAAGCGTGACTGTAAAACACCAAATGCTCTCTCAACATCCTTTCTAGCCACTTCTTGAGCTTATGTGAAGTGAGACTTCTTGTTACCTTGTGGATTTCTGTAGCTCTTCACAAATGTAGCCTAAGAAGGATAGATCCCATCTGCCAAATAATAACTCATGGTGTACTTATTGCCATTCACAGTATACTCAATTGGAGGTGAAGTTCCTGAAGTTAGTCACTGAAAAAGGGGAGACCTTCGAAGTACATTGATATCATTTAGTGATCCTGGTAAACCAAAAAATGAATGCCAAATCCACAAATCCTCCGATGCAACAGTTTCAAGGATCAAAGTTGGACCATCCACATGTCTCATGTACATACCTTTCCATGCAGTCGGGCAATTCTTCCACCTCCAATGCATGCAGTCAATGCATCCAAGCATACCTGGCCAACCCCTATTGCTGTTCATCTCTATTAACCTTGCAGTATCCTCAACAGTGGGTGCCCTCAAGTATTGCTCACCAAAAACATCAACCACTGCAAGAACAAAGTGTTTGAAGGCCTCAATCATAGTGCTCTCAGCAATTCTCACAACCTCATCCATGGAATCTGCAGGAACATCATAAGCTAACATCCTAAAAGCTTCAACCACTTTCTGAAGGGCAGTTGCTCCAAGCAACCCTGCTACATTTGGCCTTTGTCTGAAATAGTCATCATGTGCCTCAACTCCTTGGACAATTCTCAAAAACAATGGTTTAGACATTCTGAATCTCCTCCGAAAGAATTTGTCATTGTAAATTGGTGGATTTGCAAAATAATCTGCAACAATGCGCAAGTTACCGGCATGCATGTCTCTTGGCACCACTTGACGACCAGGCATTGAACCACAACGACGCTTCTTATTACTCCTTTTTTCATCTTCAGCAAGAAGTAGCAGCAGTGCAATCAAATCATCATCATCCGATTCTTCTTCTCCCACCATTACTCTAAAAAATCATCTTCATCATCGGTAAACACCATGAAACGACCTGATCTCCGCGAAGGGAAATCCACAGAGTCGAAGTGTAATAAGACAGTGGTGGATCTTATTACCCAAATTCCAGTCGAATATCACATCCATACAACGATAATATCAGAGTACATAAAGTGCGAAATTACATAAATTATTACATCGCCGTACTGGCGAAAACAAAGGTAGCAATCATTCTGAACAGCTTGAAGATAAGATCGCCAAACTCGAGCATAGGCACGAACCCCTCAACCGTCAAACTCCTCAGAGCTAAACTCCTCAGCAGAACCTGTATGCCAAAAATTATCAGTACGATTTGTACTGGCCACTCCCACCCTATGAGCATTGCTTTGTAGAATTGGATGCAACATGGTTGTAATCATAAGAAACCTATAGGGCTAGGGTTTCCTATCATATCAAGTGTATAATATAGTTGATCAAGTTTTAACACCATTCCCACACCCAAACCACCTCATTCCTATCCCGAAGCCAGGTTTCGATCCAGGGATCGATAAACCACCTCCATCACACCATTACTTCATCACCACCATACCATCTCTCAATCGACAGGCCAACTCCCTCTCGGCACTGTCTCAAGGTCCGTAGCCCCTGGCTACGTCCGAACACTCACTCCTGGGGGAAAAAGAGAAAGACCCATCTCCTATCTAGTTTAAGCGAAACCCAGGAAAGGTCCATAGCCGACAAGTCGGCGTATGTATCGATCGATCAACCATACACTCTGCAGAGGTTTTACATAATCACAAGATCCGCCTTCCTTGCTGACCGTCGTCAACTGGGCTGATTCCGACCGCTTTCTAGCCTAGGACAATGCCACTCTACCATTCAGCCCTGGTACACCCCAAGTACAGTCTGGGGTGGCTAAAACTGTGAGTCATGAGCCGGGTCCACAAGGTCTCCATGAAGTCTCGGGAGGGTGTGGGGGAGATCCTCCGCACCCCGTACCTCCCTCACACTTTCCGCTATCAACCTAGCAGTAGTGGCAAGATCCTACCAAGTAGTTCTGCCGTCCCGCACCATGTAGGGCGAGTGGTATGTAATGCTTTCCGGTGAATCTGAGTACTAGTAAGTCCTTAGGGATGACCAAGCCAGAATGTCTTCGTCAGGGTTTCCATTTACCGTGCCACCACAGCACCTCCACCCTAGGCTCCTCCCATCACAGGTTCACACCCAAGGCCATCTCATATACCATTTACCCACCACAGGTATCTATTCCAGGGGTGCCCAGGTAGCACCCCACGGCAAGACTTGCCCCAGGCTCGTCGTATATACCAGCTTGGTCGACACAACCCTCACCTTCCACGCACCCAAGTCACTCACGCAGCACTCTCCCCATAGTCCAGATATCACCAGTTTCCACCACGCATCGATGTAGTGCAAGCGTAGTAGAAGTAATAAGCAATGAAATATAGTAGCAAGTGTGAGACTAGCCTAACAGCTGGGTGAGCAGGGGTAAGGTTGCATCAAGGTAAAGGCCTTTAGGAAAGCATACTACCATGCAAGTCCTATCATAGTGTAATCATAATAAAAATATAAAGCACTAGCATTTCTATTTTCGCCATGCGTAATAGGTGCTACGAGATTGGGTGGGATGTGGCACCTTCAGTGTAGTCATCTCCATACTCCTCATGGTATTCACGATCCTCGTCCGTCCGATTCTCCTCTGAGTCTGCAAATGATCGCATTATAGTCACGTTAGCGACGTCTATAGAATAGCACAAAGAAGCAATTAAAATTCGAAAGAACCGAATGCACTCAAACATGGGTTCATTGCGTAGAGCTTGATTTTAGATGAATTTTGGTCCTGGTTTCATATTTTTCTGAGGTCGTATGAATTAGGTATGAATTTCCGAAGATTAAATCTATTTCTGAAAATGAAAAAGACTGAATTAATCTTGGGCTGACATGTGTCGCGCTGTGACTGGTCCACGTGGTATGCTGACATTAGCATGACGTCATCGGCTCGGCTCTAAGATGACAGATGGGGGGTCCTGCTGACGTCATCATGACGCCAGCATGACGTCACCTACTGACAAGTGGGTCCAGCGGCTCTGTGTCGCTGACCTGTGGGCCCAGGTCAACAGTCAACGTTGACCGATCAACGGTCAACTCGGGTCGGGTCCAAACTGGGCCGGTTGGGCTGGATACGGGCTAGGCTTTGGCCCGCCACGTGGCAGCACCGCGGTGTGCCACGTCGTCATCTTGGGCCGCTAACGGGCCATGGTCCACGAGCGCAGGTGAGGCGCAGTTTATGGTGAACCTGAGTCGAGAGGCCCCACTGGTCAGTGTCTTGGTTCATGCGGACTGTGTTCACGGGTCTCTTCCACCGGGGTTCCAGCTCACGCACGCGGTGTATGATGGGCCTTGAGGCAGAGGCCCTACGTGTCAGTGACCTAGTTCATGTGGACCAAGTCCAGGGCGGCCCCCACGTTTTCTTTCCCTGTTTCCTCTGCCCAACACGCTCGGCGGTGCTCCGTTCACCGATGGCGCGGTCACCTCGGCCGGCGGTTGTGGTCGCGGAGAGCTGGCTAAAAGGTGCATACGGGGCGGTGGGGCTGCTACGGCGCTATGGAGGTCTCGATGCGATCCAAGGGCTTTTCCAGGGGCTCTGGTGATGGTGACGACGAGCTAGCCTCGGCGGCGGCGGCGGCGCGATGCCCGCGGTGTCGCTAAGGACGATTTGGTCGTAATCTCTCCGGATTAGGGCTCCAAACACGGCGATGGTCCATCCTACGGGCGCCTAAGTCCGCTGCAAGGGCTCGGCCACAATAACGCCCATGGCGGAGCCTTGCTCTCTGTACTGTTCCGTGAATCGAGGTCCCTGTGCGGCCTTCTTCTCTGATAATGTGCGCGTGGGGTGTGCCGCAGCAAGGTGTGTCAACGACCATGGCGTAAGCTAGGATGGGATCTCGTTCCTTTTGGCCAGGGAGCGGTCTCAACGGTGTAAGCTCACCGTGGGTGTGCTTGGTGTCGAGGGAAGGCGGTGCAGCGTGTTGTTGAGGCCGAGCCGGCTTTCGGAAGAAGACGGCAGCTCTTCCTCCCGCTCCGGCGCCTCCGAGCTCCGGCGGTGTCCCCCTCTTGCGGCAGCGAGCTCCTCTCTTTTCCCCGCCTCCTTCTCTAACTTCTCTCCGATGTGGTGTGCGTGGGGTTGCCACCGAGGGGCGGTGGCGTGGGTAGGAGGGCTAGGCTTCCCCGGCGCTTCTTCTTATACTCGGCTATGGCGGTTTGGGCGGACGGCGGCAGATGCGCGAGGCGCATCCAACGGTGGCGTGAGGTTGCGTGGGCGTGGCGCAAGGGGGACAAGGGCATGCCCCGGGCGTGACCCCTGGCCCGCCCCTGCCACCGTTGTCGGCTCTTGGTCGCGCGGCGGTTGAGCGTGGCGTGGAGAAGATGAACAGGAGGCTGTCATGCGGGGCCCGCGTGGCAGCGGCTGCAAGTGAAACGGGGAAACGCGCGGGCGTGGGCGACGTGCGGCTGACGCGTGGGGCCAAGTGGCAGCGGCAGCTAGCGAAGCTGTTGGGCGCGCGGGCGAGTAGTGGCATCCTGGGCCGGCTCGCTGGCCCGCGCGCGTGCATGCTGGGGCTGGCCGCGAAGCTGAGTGGCTGGCTGGGAGGCCCACTTCTTCTTTTCCTTTTTCTGTTTTTCATTCCTTTTCCATTATTTGAATTCAAATTTGGTTTGAAATTTGAATTCCAAATTGATGTAACTTATTCATTGGAGTTTAGGAAATTTTGTTTAGCTATTTTGTGTATATATAATAAAAAATAGATGTGGTTTTGTAGTAATAAAATAATAAAGAAAAAAAAATAGGGTTAGTTTTCTCCTTAAGCATTTATTCTTTTGATTTGTTCAATAATTACTTTATGGTTTATTACTTTAATGGTATTGTTAAGCATAACATAAAGCAAATGAAAATCCAAATCACAATTTGAGTTAACAATGTATGCAACATTTCATTTGTTAGAGATTATTAACACAGTTATCTAATGACATGCCATGCTTATGTGTTGACTGGGGTTGGGTTAGACCTAATGCATCTCTTAGGTTGGGTTTCTATACATGACACTCATCATCGTATGGGATCCTTGAAAAAAAAATTGTAGTTGGTATTTTCGGTGTGTAGATGCTTGGGTTGTTACACACCATGTGCAATATCATTGTCGCATATTAATTCATAATTTCAGCAGCACATAGACAGGTACATGAAAACAAAGAGATCAAATAACTGCAATTCTATACAGTTTACATTTATGCATCATGTTCCCAAAGGCTGGGTCTGAACTATCGCATTCAGAAATTTCAGAAGACACCTGGGAGGCTATCAGATGCTAAAAGGATCTCGTCATGGCAACAGGCAAGGGAACTACTACTAAATTATATGCGCCTCAACATTCATGTATTCCCAAAGGCTACTACTGCTACAACATGAGTATACTAGGATCCAAAATAATTCACACAAGTGCTTAAATCGAACATTTCATAAGTTGAGAAATAGGAACAAAAGACATTCACGTATTCACTGCGGCCTCAAATTCACACACAGCAGCATTCAATCTGATACAAAATCATTCTCCTATTCAGTGTGAGGAGGTGGGGATCACGTACCGCTAGTGGTGCTGCTCCTTTCGGGCGCAACGAGAATGTCGGGGACGCTCGTGAGATGCAGAGATGCAGCGCCAGTCGCGACCTTTTAGAGATGCAGCGCTGGTCCGTTCCCGTAGTCTTTGCATCGTGTAGGCTTTCTTCCCACTCGTGACCGAAAGCCGCACGCGCCGCAGCTTCCTTTCCCCGCTCGCGCTGCTTCCTCCCCGTCGACATGGCGCCTGCGCCTTCCTCCACCTCGCGCGCGGAGCTTCCTCTCCCCTGCATCTAGCTCGCGCGCAGCCCCCATCCCGTCATCCCGCGAGTAGGAAGGAAGAAGGCGCCACCGAATCCGCTAGAACTGTTCGGAGTCGCCGGATCCGCTAGAACTGACCGGAGCCGCCAGGTTCTTTCCTCTCCTCGGCTGATTCCGCTCCTGGCCGGCTCCCTCCCCTCCCCTGCAGCTGTGCTCGCGGGCCCTGTTTTGGTACCGGAGTTCAGTCTAGAAAAACAAGGCTCTCAAAAATAGAAGCAACCCTCAAATAAAAAGTAGGGGTCTTGTTTTGAGGGAAGAACAGCTGCAGGGGAGGGGAGGGAGCAGGCCGGGAGCGGAATCAGCTGAGGAGAGGAAAGAACCTGGCGGCTCCGGACAGTTCTAGCGGATCTGGTGGCGCCTTCTTCCTTCCTGCTCGCGGGGTGACGGGATGGGGGCTGCGCGCGAGCTAGATGCAGGGGAGAGGAAGCTCCGCGCGCGAGGTGGAGGAAGGCACAGGCGCCATGTCGACGGGGAGGAAGCAGCGCGAGCGGGAAAAGGAAGCGGCGGCGCATGCGGCTTTCGGTCACGAGTGGAAAGAAAGCCTACGCGACGCAAAGTCGCAAACCAATGCCAACCATGATTTGAGGGCCTTGCCTAGAGCCCCCAGGCTGAGGGCCAAAGGAGTGATTTGAGAGGCCTCTCGAATTTGAGAGCTTTAATAGGGGCTCTGCTGGAGTGAATTTTTTTACCTTTAGCTCTTAAAAGTAGGATGAGGGCTTGAGTAAGGGCTCTGTTGGAGATGCTCTGAGATACCGGCTTTTGTGAGACTGAGAACAGCTGCATCATCGTTGGCTGCTAGGTGCCAGAGGTTGTTACAATAAGATTTTAGGATTACCTGACGCTAGAGCTTTGGGTGCTGTATCGCAAAAAAAAAAAAAAAGAGCTTTGGGTGCTGGTATGGTAAGTACTCCGTACCATCTTAGCCCTATCTTTTTCCTATCAGATATCAACGGACTAACTGCAGAAGAGCAAGTTATATATGACAGGGGAGACGAGATATTTTTGTTCACCCACGGAACTCGTCTTGGCTAGTTAAGCCTCCAAAAAAGTGAGTTCGTACGCTGGAGCTATTTACAGCCTGTTCGTTTAAACAACTTTAACTGTATTTTTCAATGAATAAACAATATTTTTCTCTCACAATAAATCAGTATAAGCTAAATTTCGGCGAAACGAACAGGGCACCAATACTAGTTGACATGTCTTGCAATTTGTAAAAGGTATATATGCTGCGGCTGCTCTGAGTGGAAGGACGATGCGAGGTGGAGTGGCACAGGATGCACACATCTCTGACAGCGAGAGAACTATTGGAGATGAAAGATGCAGGCAACGTGGGGGAGCAATAGGTGGATGATCATCTGCTTCAGGGTGAAAAAAAATTATAGTTGGATGTTGAAGATGAGTTGCACTGATCTAACGGTGTCTAGTCATCGGCTGAAAATTCTCTGAAAAAAGATTTTTTTTTTGTCATACGTACAGTCGTCTCCTCTATCCTGCAGAACTCTAGGCCTTTTTGCTTCAAGGGCCCACACCTAATTTCTTTCTATCTAACAACAGGTCCACTGGGCTTGGATCAATCCTATTCATATTGCATGAAAAAAGCCCAACTTCCCCAGCGAAAGGTCCAAGCCGCGAAGTCAAAGGAAATGTTCCCCAAACTTGATGTAAAAGCACATTTAGCTGTATTAGACCAAATTTGGAAATTGTTGTTCCCAATTTCTAATAAGACAAATAAAGCATGGAGCGAGTCTTTATTTTGTTTTAGAACGTGCATAGCACGTGTTTCATTAAGAAAAAGTTAGTCATACACGCCCAACATCACATCTTGGGGAGATATCATTAGTGATGGGGTTGAACACAACAAAAAGGCACCGCTGGGCAACTAGTTGTACTAACTAAGAAACCGATGTACGACCGAAAAGAGCGGTGATCTTAGTCGAAGATGGACTGAGTTGTGCGACATGGAGCGATGGAACGCTCAAGACACCACCGGCGTCAACCGTCCCCCGCGCGTCGTGGCCTTGGGGAAGAGCTCACGCATGGCCGCGCGCTTTAAGGAAGACAGCGGCTCAGTGAACGTTTCACGGAGCGAGTCTTTATGACCCTCGTTAAATAAAACCAGTCAGGAAAGTTTCATTATCACAAGCTCCTGATCAGTCAGGTATTGATTAGATACTCACATAAACTTTTATATGTATGGACAAAATTTAAACACTACATGTGCTTATATTTGTGGATGGAGGGAGTAGACAATTCAGTCCAAGGGAGTACTCCTTCTGTCCAAAAAGATGTAATTATAAAATAGAATTAAGTTGAGTAATTTGAAGTTTAACCAAATCCATTAAAGAAATACCTATCATAGTAAACAAATGTCATTAAATTCATCATGAAATATATTTTTATAGTATATTTATTTGGAGTCATATATGTTAATGATATTTTCTACTATATTTCAGAACGGAGAGTATAAACTTAGTTAAAACTTAAGATAGTTCTATTTTGACTAAACCTAGAATTATTGCATCCTTGACAAAAAAAAAGACCGAGGTACAGTAGTAACTGCTGCAAAGCGTCGGAGGTGAGGTAGCTATATGCATTGACCATACCCGATAAGAAAAAGGTCTACTTTATCTCACCTGCCTCTCTAATATCTCAAGCACGTGGTACAACGGCAGAGGTCTCTGAGGCCAGCCCCAACGCTACATCGTGTTCATTGGGCATATGTTTTTAGAACTTTTGCTGAATGTTTGCCTGTATGATGATCCATACTGCAAAGCGTCGTACAAGTTTGGTTTTAAGATCTGAACGTATTCACAGCATGGGTACAATTTAGATAAAAATCAATTTATAGATATTTATGTAATTTAGAGTGCTTGTAATGTATTCATGTACCCAGCTATTATTTAATATAATTCTTCTTTCGTCACAAAAAAAATACTACACCGTGTCGTGCAGCCTCAAGTAACACGTGTGCATTTATCCTCCACATGACACTGGATAGTAGTCTCACTGTCTGTCATAATACCTTGCAGAAGCGTCAACCTTCTCATCTAACAAAAAGTTCAAGCAACAAGTAGAGAGAGCATTGCAGCGAACGATAGCCTCTGCCACGCACAGCAACCAGCAAGACGACGAGAGAAAAGCAGCAAGGTGAAAAAAAGAAAGCCACAAACTGCTGCATGCTTGGTGGGACCCAAAATAAAATACTCCATAGCTTCTTGTTGCTTGTTTGCTTTGTCTCTTTCTCATCTACATGGAATACAACTTTTAGTTAAGGCTAACACTCCTGTTCACCCGCGTTGGTCATGCCCTGAGAGAGATGTTAATGGAATAAGAAAAGGAGGCGTAACCATGCAAATGCCTGGACGAAGGGAGTGGACAGCAATGGCAACTTCTTTTAATTTATCTAGGAAAATAAACGAACTAGGGGGAAAAAGTGAATAGTACACTCAAATGGGACCACAACAAACCTAAAAAAATAACTCATACATATTTCATTTGATGAGTAATCATTGCCCACTCTGCAGCCAAAGTTCTTTGAAACGACTCCTGAGGACTAAACATAGCAGGAATACTTGGTCTTTTTTTTAGCATGCAGGAATACTTGGTCTTGCAATGCTAATCTGGTCAAATTGGACACTCTTCTCGCTACTGGTACTGGATAAATTAATAACTGAACGTTTGTTCGCTTGAGCTGATCTGGCTGGATGAAAGTACTGCTGGTTGGTTTTTTATAAGAGAAAAACATTGTTGGCTGGCTAATTTGGCTGATAATCTCAAACAAGCAGGCTCAGTGCAAGAAGAGTGTGCATGCATTCTCCTTCCCAACACACATTAAACATGCAGAGTTACCTGCCGATGATGTAGAATATATATGAAATGCAAAGGAGTTGCCAAAGTGGGTTGGTAGCCACACGAGAGCTTGACTCGTGCACCCAATTCGGGACGGCCACGATTGGCCAAGGCGCTTATCCGAACACCCCGCGAGCACCGAGCTACCTGCCCACCGAAATACTACTGCTACAGAACTAGCACGCGGTAAGTCCAAGGCCGTGTTTAGATGCCTAAATCGGGAGGTCCAAAATTTGCACAGTAAAAGATTTTTCACTGTAGTATTTTATTTGTATTTGTGAATTTTTATTCAAACATTGACTAATTAGGCTCAAAAGATTCGTCTCGCAAAGTATAACTAAACTATACAATTAGTTTTTGATTTCATCTATATTTAGTACTTCATACATGTACCGACATTTTAATGTGACGAAGAATCTTTTTTTTACATAGTGAAATTTAGAGAAAAATTTAGCTTCTAAACCAGACCCAAGCCGCTGACGCCACTCCATCAGATACGATGCGAATAGGACGACGCCAGTGCCGCCCTTCCCCACGCCGGCCCCGGCCTCGATGCACAGGACGCGCGCCCGTAGATGCTTCCCACGCCCACACACGGTTGGTGAGCAGTGAGCCGGTGAGCACTGACGCCTGACGCCCCAGCTTGGTCAACACACTCACCAACCGTCGCCGAGTCGCACTCGCACGCCGGCCGCTTCGTTCCCATAGACCTGGTCCATTGACAGTCAGTCCCGCAATGCAGCTGCACGGTAGGAGGAAAATTTGGTGGAGAAGGTGTCTATACGTGGATTTCTTAGGCCTTAAAGTTAAGGACTAAAAATTTAAATTATCTATGTGGTCTAAAGTTTTTTGAGGTTATCTAAATTTTAGATAACACTTTAGATTTTCTATGAAGCCTAAATAGCTAAATCATTCTAAAGTTTAGTGGCTAAACTTTAGTCCATGACTAAACTTTAGACCATAGATCAAATAGGATCTTAAGCCAGTATCAATGGCACACTATTATACTCCATTCGGTCCATTTTATCTGGCGCACACGCATATCAAGATTCAAACTTTAAAAATTTTGACCAATAATTAGGCTAATAATTTTTAACTATTATAATACAAACTTTATATGATTAGATTTGTAAGGAATTATACTATCCAATGATTATAAGTTTATAAGAAAAGTAATATATTAAAGCAAATGAATGGTCAAAGTGTAATTTAGGAGAGCATGTCATTTTAACTTGCGCCAGATAAAATAGACCGGAAGGAGTAGTATATCAGATGTATGACAATGAAAACACACCTGAATCATATCAGATGAAAGTACAAAATGAGGCAACAAAACTATGAATGAAAATATAGAGACAAGATAATATTTCATAGTGTGATAATATAACTTTAATTCATAGCTAATTGTACATAAGGTGGTTAAGTTGGAAAGACTTTTAAATCATAGGAAAGGGCTTGTAAGGTGTAGAACACTTACACCGATGAGGTTTATTATTTGAAAGAGGCAGAGACAAAGCGCTGCCGAGTAGATAGTATTTTATTTATTAGAAATATACAATTTGCACTAACCAAAGGCATGGAGAACACTAAATCATCAAAGAACACTATACGGATGGGTCCCAATTAATGTTCGTGTTCAGTTCAATGTCAATAAAGAGGGAATGTAGACAATGCAAAAGATTGTACTTGTCTACTTAATTACAATAATTATCTTGCTAATCCAAATAAAGTCTTACATGCTAGAATCTTGTTGACAAATTAGAGAGGTGAAAGTGAAACACAACTCACAAAAATACGTTCAGAAAAACATGTGCAAAATACTTTCGGGTATTACAAGCTAGTATTTTACACCTTTGATTAAAGCATTGATAAAAGTGCACCGAATTATATAACCAAATTCTGTATTCGTAAAGACAAAACAGTTCTACATGGGTATAATAATTGACATGAATTCAACCCGACTTGTGACGGATGAAAAGTGTATTAAAAGTACAGATGCGTATGATTAGAAATAATTAAAGGTATAAGGTCAGTCTCAATGTAGTTTCATCGGAGTTTTATGGACATTAATTATGCTGATGTTGCACCATATTAATGAAGAGAGATGATAAGAGTTTCATGGGAGTAGAGAGGGTTTTATGGGGATGAAACTCTTCTGCACTGTTTCCAAAATCTGAATGTGTTAGAAACAGTGACATGAAATCTCCACTAAGACTGGCCTAATTGTACAGAAATATAATAAGATTAAACCTAATACAACTTGCATCGTATTACAAGTAGATGTTAAGCCGTACGTGCTTGATTATGTATCAAATCCTACTAGGATATATAATAGGACTGACTATATAATGAATTTAGAGGACACCCTAAGGCTTAAGTTGTTTCAATTATTTTCATTATTTGCTCAGACAGAATTACTGTTTTACGTAGCGTCAAATTATTGTTCATACTGTCGGGCCTGTGGACTACTCTAGTTCTCAGCAAGCATGACCTGATCGGCTGATCCAGTCAAACGCCACCAGTTTCATCTCCCCACCAAACACCAGCGCGCGCCTATATCAGGTCAGCTCTGGAGATTCCACCACTCCCCAGGAGCTGGAAACCTGCCATACATCCATCCTTGCACATAGCTCCGACTCCGATCCAGCGCCACCAACCCCGAAGCAGCAGCAAGCCTCTTGGCTCTTGCACGTAGCTCCAGCCTCTAGCGCCACACACCTTCCTCCGCCGGAAGAAGAAGATGGTGTCGCCGACGGAGCCGAAGGCCGAGACGACGGTTTTCCGCTCGACGCTTCCCGACATCGCGATCCCGGACCACCTCCCGCTCCACGACTACGTCCTGGAGCGCCTGGCGGAGCGCCGCGACCGCGCGTGCCTCATCGACGGCGCGACGGGCGAGACGCTCACGTTCGGCGACGTGGACCGCCTGTCGCGCCGCGTCGCGGCGGGGTTGCGCGCCACCCTCGGCGTCCGCGGCGGGGGCACGGTGATGCTGCTGCTCCCCAACTCCGTGGAGTTCGCGCTCGCATTCCTCGCGTGCTCCCGCCTCGGCGCCGCCGCCACCACGGCCAACCCGCTCCACACCCCGCCCGAGATCGCCAAGCAGGCGGCGGCCTCCGGCGCCACCGTCGTCATCACCGAGCCGGCGTTCGTCAGCAAGGTGCGGGGGCTCGCCGGCGTCGCCGTCGTCGCCACGGGCGACGGCGCCGAGGGCTGCGTCTCGTTCTCCGACCTCGCTTCCTCCGCCGCCGACGACTCGGCCGCGGCGCTGCCCGAGGCGGCCATCGACGTGGCGAACGACGTGGTCGCGCTGCCGTACTCGTCCGGCACGACGGGGCTGCCCAAGGGGGTCATGCTGTCGCACCGCGGGCTGGTGACCAGCGTGGCGCAGCTCGTGGACGGCGACAACCCGAACCTCCACTTCCGGGAGGACGACGTCGTGCTCTGCGTGCTGCCCATGTTCCACGTGTACTCGCTGCACTCCATCCTGCTGTGCGGGATGCGCGCCGGAGCCGCGCTCGTGATCATGAAGCGCTTCGACACCCTCCGCATGTTCGAGCTGGTGAAGCGGCACGGCATCACCATCGTGCCGCTCGTGCTGCCCATCGCCGTGGAGATGGCCAAGAGCGACGCCATCGACCGCCACGACCTCTCCTCGGTGCGCATGGTCATCTCGGGGGCCGCGCCCATGGGCAAGGAGCTGCAGGACTTGCTGCGCGCCAAGCTCCCTCGCGCCGTGCTCGGACAGGGGTATGGGATGACAGAGGCAGGCCCGGTGCTCTCAATGTGCATGGCGTTTGCCAAGGAGCCGTTGCCTGTGAAGTCCGGCGCCTGCGGCACGGTGGTGAGGAACGCCGAGCTCAAGATCATCGACCCAGAGACCGGGCTGTCCCTCCCCCGCAACCAGCCTGGGGAGATTTGCATCAGGGGCAAGCAGTTGATGAAAGGTATAGCCATTTTTTCTTCCTGAAATCAACAAACAGTTTTGTCTAGTCCAGACAAGGGCTTGAAGGTGACACATTGGCTGCCGGTCTGGTACTCGCAGGGTACCTCAACAACCCGGATGCCACGGCGAAGACCATCGACTCGGAGGGCTGGCTGCACACTGGAGACATCGGGTACGTCGACGACGACGACGAAATCTTCATCGTCGACCGGCTCAAGGAGCTCATCAAGTACAAGGGGTTCCAAGTCGCTCCGGCGGAGCTCGAGGCCATGCTCATCGCCCACCCCAGCATCGCCGACGCCGCCGTCGTCCCGTAAGTAGCAGTAGCTACCGGCCTTCCCACGCATTCTCGATCGATTTGCACAAGTTCTGAACAACGTTCGTTTGGTACTTGGTCTGATGCAGACTGAAGGATGACTCCTGCGGCGAGATCCCGGTGGCGTTCGTCGTGACGTCCGGCGGCTCGGAGATCACCGAGGACGAAATCAAACAGTACGTGGCGAAACAGGTGGTGTTCTATAAGAGGCTGCACAAGGTCTTCTTCGTGGAGGCTATCCCGAAGGCGCCATCTGGCAAGATTTTGAGGAAGGATCTGAGAGCAAAGCTGGCGTCTGGATTTTCCAACGGATCATCTTGTTGATGACCCTGAGGGCCTGCGTTCTTTCTATACGAAAACGACCCCGGTTTTAGTTGTTTTTTATGCTGAACAAGCTAAAAAAAGATATACAGAAAACGGTGTAAACGAGAAGCAGTCAACCATGTACAAGACATGTTATCTAGATAAATGAAAGCTTTTTTTGAAAACGTGCATTGCACGTGCTTCATTAAATGGAAGTGGGAAAGTTACACGCCCCAACAAGTCGTGCGGCAAGAAGCCATACTTTTGTCGGAGAACACACTAACATAAATCACCGCCGAGCGGTGGAGAGCAAGGTTGTACTAAGTAAATAATCTGTTTCGCGACGGGTGGGGGCGCCGTAGCCTCAAGCCACGAGGCCAGTCAGCAGGGCGAGGCTGCCATAGCCAACCCCAATCCAGGTGGCAGCTTCCTCGAGGATGGCCGCGACGAGCTTGGACGGCGTCGCGGAGCGGCGGTAAAACGTACGCCGGTTACGTTTCTTCCACAAATTCCAAGTGACGAGGAGGACCAGAGAGTCGAAACTCCGTCGGAGCGCCTGCGGTACATCCTCCCGTGCCGACATCCACCACCCAAGCAGGCAGGCGTCATGCTACGGTGGGGGTAGCGATGGAGGCCATGGCCGCGAGCAGGCAGGACCAGAACTCCCTGGCGTAGACGCAGGAGCACAGCAAGTGGTCGTCTATCTCGTCCATCTGGTCGTAGAGGGTGCATGTCACGTCGGGCTGAAGGCCATGCTGCTTTTGACGCTCGACGGTCCAGAGACGCCCGTGTAGTGCCAGCCAGAAGAAGAACTTCACTTTGGGTGGGACGTTGGCGCGCCACAGCTCCCTTGAGCCCAGCAAGGTCATCCAACCGGTGAAGAATGCCCTGTACGCCGAGCTGACGGAGTACTGGCCGTCCGTCGTCCAACGTCACACAAAGCGGTCCGCTTCCAAAGGTCGAAGTTGTACGTTCTCAAGTGTAGCCCATAGGCTGGCATACTCCAAAAGTACAGCGGCTGTGCGTGCACCTGTGATGTCCCGAACCCACTGCCTATTGGAGAGGGCGTCCTTTACCGTCCTACCGAGGCGCCGCCATCCGACCGCCTTGAATAGGTTAGGTGCAGTGTTTGAGATCGCCCCGCCGGCAGCCATGCATCCGTCCAAAACTTCGTAGATGCGCCGTCACCCACCTCAACGTAGACAGAGGAGCTGAACATAGCGGCCACCTTGCGTTCCGGGGCCGATGGCAGTGCCGCCCAAGCGGAGTTGGGCTCAGTTCTGCGCATCCACTCCCATCGGAGTCGTAGCGCATAGCCGAGTATCCTGAGGTCAGGGAGTCCAAGCCCCTCATGATCCTTGGGCACGCAGACGATGGGCCACGCGATCCGACAGGAACCTCCCGAGACGGTGTCGGTCCCCTCCCACATGAAGGCGCGGCGTCAGCGGTCAATCTCCTCCGTAGCCCAGGCCGAGAGACAACAACAGATGGAGACATGCACTGGGATCGCAGATAGCGTGGACTGGGCTAGAAGTGCACGTCCGGCGGTCGTAAGGAGGCCACCCTTCCACGCCGGGATGGGGGCTGCCACGTTGTCGACGATGCGATGCTCGTCGTTGCGGCTGATGCGGGTGAGTGAAAAAGGCGCGCCGAGGTACTTGGTGGGGAACTCCTGCATCTTGCAGGGGAAGACCTGGCGGATGGCATCCACCTGCGGCTGCGAGCAACGGATGGGTGTGATGATGCACTTGTCGACGTTGGTGACCAGCCCCGAGGTACCTGCGAACAGGTCCAGAATGCGGCGGATGTTGACGAAGTCCCAGACATCGGGGGCAGGAGGATAACAATCATCACCATATATGGATGTGCGGTACTTGATCTTGTCAGGTAGCGGGGAGAACACCCCTCGGCGGTCAGCCTCAGCGATAAGCACATTCAGCACCTCCATGACGATGATGAACAGCAGAGGCGACAGCGGGTTGCCCTGACGCAGGCCGCGGGCGTGTAGGATGCGGTCGCCCAGGCGGCCATTGACGAGGACTTTGGTGCTCGCGGTGTACAGCATGGCGGACACCCAGTCCCGCCAGCAGGTGGGAAACCCTGCGTGGTCGAGCACCTCCAACAGGAACGGCCAGGCTACCGAATCGAAAGCCTTGGCGAGGTCGATCTTGAGCAAGACCGAGGGGCAGCGACGAGCATGCATCCACCAGCAGGATAGTTAGACCGTCATGAAGTTCTCATCTATGCGCCTGCCGTGGATGAATGCTGACTGGTTTGGCTTGATCAACTCGTGCATGCGCGGAGCCAAGTGCATAGCCAATCCCTTGGAGAACAACTTGCCAATAGAATGAATCAAGTTGATGGGCCTATAGTCCTTGAGCCCCATTGACGCTTGCGTCTTGTGAAGTAAAACCATGACGGCCTTGTTGAGCGCATGAAAGCTCCTAAAATCCATGTCCCACCGCGCTTGGAAGACCCTCACCACGTCTGGGCCAACGATGTCCCAGGCAGCCTTGTAAAAGGTCCCCGAAAAACCATCTGGACCGGGCGCACGGTTGGAGGGGGTCGCCGAGACAATCGAAGCAATCTCATCCGCGCTGAAGGGGGCTGCTTGGTCTGCGAGCTCCAGCTGAGGGAGCTCCAACAGAGACAAGTCAATACGGTGCATCCTAGGGAATTCCGTACCCAGTAGCTCATTGTAGTAGAACACAATATCCGTCTTTGCTTCCTCTTCACTGAATGTTTGGCCATTATGGTTTATTGCAAATAAATAATTCTTGCATCGTCGGTGGCACGCCTGGAGGTGAAAATAACGCGTGCAAGCATCACCATCCCTCAGCTGCCTGGTGCGTGCGCGTTGTCGCGCCATGGTCCGGCAAAGTGAAGAAAGACCAAGCACAGATTGCTTCATTTCACTCCGAAGTTGGAGCTCCTCGGCTCAAGATTGAGTATTTGCTAGTAAGCATTTATTGCTTTGAAAGTAACAGAATTAACTGAGATGCAAAAATTATGTATTATCCTGATTAATGTCTGAATTGCAAAAATTTTGTTTTGAAAGATCCGGACATCTAGGATTTAAGTTAATAATAATGAGGAGAGGAAGAAGAAACAGCCCAGTCAAACGATCAAAATTGACCCGTTCTAATTCTAATTACCTTGCTAACTACAAAATACAAGTCCAGATGCCAGGTAAGCTAGCTGATGTAAACAAAAGAAAATAACAAATGGCAACCGTGCAGACAATCAAGCGCCAGAATGAGACACTGGAGATGTCGTAAATTGTCCGTCTTTGAACGCGTGAATATACTGCTGGGGCAAGGAATGCTCGGCCTGCAACAGTTTAGCAAAAATGAGAGAGTACTCAAGACCAGCATATATATTTTATATAAAAAAGCAACTATGGTATTCTTTCAATTCAACTTCTCCATATTCTCCCAGAATGGTTGTGTAAATTCTGGGTGGTGAAATATGAAGCTACAAAATATTGAGGGCCATGAAAAACAGAAAACTGAAACCAAAGTGTCAGTTTAGTTAGTTCAGTTAGAAAGGGCGGCAACGGCAAGAGCTTTGCCACGGTTTTTTTAGACGATAGAAAAGAGCAAAAACAGAATTAAAATCAACTTTTGTTCCATCCATTGTAATTCATTTCTAACTTAAAGTAAAATAGGAGAGCCTCATTCTAAATCAAAGAAGTTAGTAGAGTACTCACCCAATCACCGTCCGTGTTTGCATCTGGAACAAGAGCATTGATTTCACTTGATTTAGCGGTTGTTATAGATGTCTCTAAAGATTCCTTGCTTAAGTAAAGTTGGCAGCCAGATGTGTTGTCTATTGATATAGTCGGAACCGAGCCCTGTAGTATCATTAGAAAGCATAAGAAGATATTTGCATCAACTGATGCAAGTAAATATGATATCTTAATCACAGAGCATGGGAGCGCTTCTATATATATGTTTGGAAGAAAATCTACCTCACATTGGACCTCTGCACTGTTACAATTCACAATTTCACAAGCCGCTACAACCCCCTGAGAACAATACATGACAAGTTAATGAAGCAACAAGAATTCCCTGGAAGTATTTGTTGATTTGTCGACAGATGTACCTTGAATAAGACTCCTACTTTGGTGCACTTATCAATTGTTATGTTGTTCACTTTCCCTGCACAACAATGTCCACATATACGCTTGGACGGTTATTGTTTTCTCTTAAGAATGAAGATTTATTCGTAGCACTTTGGTGAGAAAGTACCTTTGACTTGCAGCACACAATCCTTGCATCCATATACATACACCGACTGTTTGGTATCACAATCTTCAATAGTTAAGCTCTTGTTCCCAACATGATGCTCAACCACCCATCTGATAGAGAATGACATTAATCGAGTGAGCTTGTTTCATTGATGATTTATTCGCATTTCTGGATAGGAAGGAACATAACAATTACTTGCGACCCATCTGAAGCTCCAATTTAGCAGGACCTTTAGTTGAGCTAAAGGAAGGTGCATTGCGAGTTTCTTTTCCTTCAGCAGCTACAACACCTGTTTTGTCTGTTCTATTTTTGCTCTTCATGTCATCAGTTACCTTCCTGAGGCCTGTATATATAACAAGAAGGTGAAGCAGTAACCGTAACATAATAATTTTAGTGCATGAATTGGGCAGGTGTACGAGTTGTTCAACCAAAAATCAAATGAAAACTCATACTGAGCTGACCTTGTGTCACTGGTTTCCCAGAGCTGATTTCAGCAAATACAGCTGACATTCCAGATTTTGGTTGGGATGATGAGGCCGAAGAGATGCAAAGAGATGTAGAAGGAGCGGACGGAACTGAAGGTGCCTTGTTGTTTGCACTTCCTGGCGGCTGCCATACAGGACCCAATGGGTAGTACCTCTTCACATAATCACGCAAATCGGGCAAGTAAAGCTCTTTCAGGGCCTTAACCCACTCCACGTGATCAGGGTCCTTATTTTTGTATTCCACAAGCACCTGTGATATCATTATCCAACACTAGTAAGATTTGAATCTATATATGCTTAGGAAACCAACTATACTAAAGTTAATCTCTAAACAAGCTTGGTTAGACATGGTGTTATGCTAAGTAAGCAGTTGGTGGTCCTTTTCAACTGTTAATTAACTCTGAATTTGTTTTTGTTTTATAAAACATGTATTTTTCTTGAATGCAAATTTTAAGTATGGAGACGGGTCAGAGTTTCACACTTCCATTTTCATGGGAGCCTTGAGTTTTACTGTATTGTTTACACATTTTGCCTAGAACTTGATGCCTGATAAGGATTCATTTGATCATTTGCTCCTTCAACCACTAACCCCTTTACATAGAGTCTAGGTTCATATCCAGAATGACATTCTTAGAACAGAGGTACCGTAGTATCATATTAGAAAAGTCGTCAACTGTGAGTAATATACCTTATTGCTGTAGAACTCTGCCATTTGCCAGCTCTCTTCTACATGAGCAATCGGAAGAGGCATACCTGAACAGATATACTCAATCCAGTTAGTCTCCCACTTTAACATACATGAGCAGCAGCACAACATGTATTGGCATGTTGTTTCAGTCTCCCCCATCACATAAATTTACCAAAAGGTTGGAACGTGATAATTGATACTAACCGCAACCTTTGCCGGTGTAACCAATCCATGCCAGAGCGGCGAGGCTACCGGCTGCTGCTTTTAGATGGTTTGCATAGATCGATCTCGTCCCCTCCGCCAATGCGTTGGCCTCCAAGATCGTTTCATTCAGAGGCCCCATAAACGTCGTCACTGACTCCATTGTTGGTTTCTACCAAGTACCAAATCATAAGCATTTAACAATTGATCATCAACCACAAATGTATCAAATGCGCAAATACTTTATTTCCCATGTTAAGATTTCAGACTACATCGCTGTCATTCGCAGAGGGATAGGAAAGCTGAGACGAACAAGAGGCGCACCTGTGTCTGGTTGGTCCTGACAAGAAGGTCCTTCCCAACCAAGAACGCCTTCTCCACCAATCCCGTCACCTCGGCGACGTCGGCCCCGATCTTGCCGGCGGCAGCGGACACCCTGCCGAGCGCGCTGGCGACAAGATCGTCGAAGGCCACGATCGCCGGGTCCTGCGCTGATGCAGTAGTGTCGGACAGGCCGCCGCGCGCCCCACCGCTGAGTGCCTCCAGCCGGGATACCGCCGCCTCCAACCTGCCTATCAGGGCTTCTCCCATGGCGTTCGCGCGCGGGTGGGTGATAGGGTCGCTAGGAGGAGAGAGGAGTGCGGGGATGGGCAATGCAGGTAGGAACGAGGCGAGACTTGAGAGAGAGAGAGAGAGAGTGGAGGAGCAACGTCGCCACGGGAGCCCCCTTTGGAGGGGAGGGAGGGAGGGATTGGCGGAAGCTGATCTGAACCGCCGAGGGAGACGTGCCGCTAGATATCTGTACCTATGGCGAGCCCCACGGACATGCGGTGGCGAAGGGAGACAGTCCTAACATAGGTCAGAAGAGAGGATCAAGCAAAGTCTTTGCATTCTAGTTGGATCAAATAGTAAGGGCCGGTTTGGATGGGATTATAAAATCCGAATTTTGGATAAAAATAATCTTTGAAATTTCTTAGATTACGTGTATGTGTGTAAGAATCCTAGAATCCTAAGCTGTTTGGAAGGGATTATAGGATTATATGATTTTTTTTAATCTAGATTCTTAGAATCGATGGGCAACCAAACAGGACCTAAAGCACCGGTTGACAAACCCTTGGCATGGAGGAAGAATCAATTGGTTAAAGACGACCTTAACAACATGAATTGGACGAAGGATTTAGAACATCACACAAAATGGCTAAATTTGTGAAACTATGGGATTACAAGACGTTCAACTGTCAAATCAAAAAGACACAATCGAGTAGGGCCTCCTTGCAACGTAGGATAGGAAAAATGTAGGAATAGAAAAAACGTAGGAATTGATATGTTTTTTCTCTAATCCTATAGGATTGAAAAACATAGGAAAATATATGAGAAGCTCTTTGGTAACACCACTGGAAAATCGAAGGATTTGTTTTGCAAGAATGTCAAGGTTGAATAAAAAATAACACCAAGTGCATACTTTGCATGTGTGTTTCCTCTCTTTGATTGGGTAGAACAAGCCATAATAGATCATTAGTTGCTAGCATCAGCATTTAACTTCTCGTACTTCGTGCATAGGAATTTTTCCAAGAGATCTAGGTGGATGTTACAAAATCATATGGAATCAACACACAAAGGAATGAAATCCTATGGAATACCCTCTTACCTATAGGATAGGAAACTTTCCTTTGTCAACAGTATTCCTCCAAAATTCCTTTGAAAATTCTGTAATCCAAAGGAGTCCTGGACGACTGACGGTGCTTATCAGGGTTTTTAATTTTGGTATCACAAAAATTGCAACCACACCCTAAATTACCGAATTTCACGAAATTCGGCCGAAATTTTTCTAGAGACCAGCACATGAGGTATGCTTTTCTAAAAATATTTAGATCTAAACAAATATTATCATGATTTATGACCACATCTATTGAGTAGAAGATTATGCAACATAAACAATAGAAAATATGTGTCTTGAGTTATATAGCACATGTATCAGTGTATTACAAAATTTCGGATTTTTTCTTTTGGCCACCACTGAAATTACCAAGATTTCAGTAAAATTTCATCAAAATTTTGAACCCTGGTGTTTATACTTTCAAGTCGACCTATCTAGCACAGTGCATGGGTTCCTTCTGGTACTTCAAGGCAAAGTCCATTTGAAAAGTGCATGCCGAAGAAAAGCTAGAGTTCTTTACTTGATTACGTGTCAAAGATCCATTGAATATTTATATTTTAGAGTTGTGTCGGTTGATGGGTTCTGCGGCTGATAAGCCATTGTACCATGGCTGACAGTGGCACGCGTGTGTGGTCCCCCAACTCTTCCTCTCAACTTGTATAGGAGTAATAGCAAGCTTCCTATTTAAGTTGAGCATCTTTTTAATGAGTGTACCATGTGGTACTAATTCCACTCCCACTTAACACGTATTGTGGGCCTTTGGAATTCATTTGATTAATTGCTAGACTAACCATGGGCCAAGCCCAATTAATCCAACAAGATCCTCACTGCTGATAAACTACAAGCTCACCATTGGACCTGCAACCCAATATGTGTGCTTTGTGATCAACAACCGAAGACAATGCTTCATCTATATAGAGGTTTGGCGCCCCTCAAGAATCGGATCGGTGATTGTATGTATCCGAGCTCCTCAATATGATGTTTAGTATTTGGAGGGCTGGTGGTTGGCCTCGTTGGTGAACTAGAGCCTGCAACAACATAGAATATGTGGGCAGTCATGATGTATATGGCATGGAATATCTGGAAAGAGATAAATAGTCATGTCATTGATGGCAAATCCAATACTTCATCCTTGCGTTTGAAGAAGCATGAGTTATCTCTGCATGTGCGTGCGCATGGTTAACATAGTTCCAAATGTTGCTTTGTATTCTTAGCTCCTTAGTTGATCGAGTGAGGTTTTTGGTTAATCATGTAACAATACAATGTAAATTGACACTTTCTCTTCTTCTTGTAGTGCTCCTGCCAACATTATTTTAAGAAAAATCTCATATTCCTTCCATTCTAGAAAGGATGCAATTCTACTTTCCTAAGGCCATATCAAGGGAGAGAACAAAGGACGTATGTGTCCCATAGAAGACAAGCCACTTCAACTATGAAAGACAATGCCAACTAGAATATAGCTCACCTCATCTAACAAATGAAAGCTAGCCTTTGTGTTTAGGAGAGCCTAAAATTGTATTCTTTCTCAAATGTGTCATGGTCTATGCTCGTGTTGTCACCTCAGGTTTGGACGTGGACGGTCGACAAAGCCACTACGATGTCTTGTGCTACTTGCTAGAGCACTTGCACTCAGAGATTCCTGGCTGTAAGGCTATAGGTGTCATGGTCTATGCCCGTGTTGTCACCTCAGGTTTAATTTGGACGCGGACGACCGGCAAAGTCGCTAATAAAAGTCTAAGATTACATTCTTTTTTGATAAAGGTTGAGAGCTAGAATTACATATAGAAGTAAGATCTCTGAAGGCAGGACAATTCACGCCCTCTCGACGCCCTGCTACTGTTGGCGAACTAGCACAAGATGTGTGCCCTGTTGTGCGGCTTACGCACCGTTGGTGTGTTTCTTACGCAAATACACAGACTCGAGGGTCGTTCTTTATTATTCCTCGTAAAAAAACTAATTCCACTTCCTTTGTTCACACGCTGCCTTCTCCCTTGCCACCTCCACCCCTCCGACTCTACCAAATCACGGTGGCTGATGAGGCGGATGCACGCGGTCAGCCAGGCATTGCTGGAAGGGGAGGCGACGTCTCCATGGCTGTGATTCCGTGAAGCAAGGACTGTGTTTCGTGCAACTCGATTTGCACTCCACAGATGGAATCCAAGGCCATGTGGATGGGGCTCGGTAACAGGGCTAGGCTGTGCTATGTAGTTTAGTGGATGAGATGCAAGAGGCAACCGGCCGGAGTGTCGTTCTTTCTAATGGGTCAATGTTAGGGTGTGCTATGCAGATTAGTGGATGCGATGCGATGGTGCAACCCGGGAAGCCTAACAGATTTTGCAAGTTTTTGGTTGCAGCCTACCACAGGGAGCAGACAACCATAGGCTGGTGGAGGAGGTTGTGATCAACTTGGGACGGTCAGCAACGATGGGGAATGGATTCCCTATTCACGCTGGTCTCTTACCAGATTTGGAAGGAAAGGAACACCCACTGCTTCAGAGATTCCCAACCACGTTGAATGACCTCCTCTCAGCCATAAAGGCTGAAGCCGACCGGTGGATACAAGTGGATGCAACCGGCCTAGGATGCTTGGTGGCTGGGGGTAGCGGCTACATAAGAAAGGTCCATAGGTTGTATAAACACAATATAGCCTTACTTGTAAGCCGAGTCGACTGAGAACTGGCCTTTCTTTATTAATATCGATAATGATATAGCGCGAGCGTCCGAATGGACAGACAACACTTTGCACTGAATCGTTCTTATCCATTTGTTCTGAGCCCGACAACACAGCATGCTCCTAGGAGTCCAGCACCAGCTCCTCCCTCTCCCTTCAATACACCCTCACCTCACTACCTCCCTCACCCCCGAATTGAGGCGAGCGGCGGCGCAGGCGACTAGCAACAGGCCACCCGCAGGGCAGGCAGGAGCGTGGTAGCGGCCGTGCAGACGCTACACGTCAGGCCCCGTCGTCAATGATTTCGATGCGGAACAATAGGGCAGAGGTTGCGGCGGCCGTGCCGACGAGCTTTGCGCAAGCTACAAGCCACTGGCCGCGCCGTCGAGCTCCACACATGTGCTACCGAGCCAGTGAGCCTTCATGATGGATGCTCCAGTAAGCAGGTGAGAGGAGTTTCATGTGACGCCGCCCCACTGGTGAGTTGCCTGCGCCGCTGTCGCACCGGCGAGCTCTGCTACGACGAGTATCCACCCGTCCAAGCAGCAAGGTGACATTGCGTTGTACCCCATGTTGCAAGTGATGTTCCAGATGTTTCAACTATTTGATATGAATGTTGCAAGCTGTTTACCTGGATGTTGCAAAAATACATCTAGATGTTGCAATACGAATATAAAAATGTTTCATCTATTCCAGATGTATGGTGCAAGTGTTTTATCTAGATGTTGCATATGTTGGAAGTGAATGTTTCAGATGTATGGTGTAAGTGTTTTATCTAGATGTTGCATATGTTGAAAGTGCATGTTTCAAATATTTCAGTTGTTTTAGACGAATATTGCTTTTGTTTCATGTTTCGGAGCTACGTTCGGAGGGACGGATGGATTTCTGCGTGTGCGCACGAAACGGAGCACACGCGGGCGGTCCCCGCGTGGCCTTCTTCCTCGGCAGCGCAATCGGCATTCGGTACGCACACGACTGGCTAGGGCTGGGAACGGATAATGGAGTAAAAAGCGTGAGCATGCAGCCTCAGTGCGGTGCACACGGAGGTGGTTTCCTTTCCCACCGCCTCCTCGTGCCGTAATTTGGCGCGTCTTATGGGAAACGGAGCTGCGAATTGGAGCAGGCGAGGCACAGCATGAGACGTCCGGCGCTACCTCTGCCGTTATAATTAACTACCTTATATTCTTTAAGGGCCTGTTTGGTTCCTGTGACTAGGGACTAGGGACTATCCAGGGACCACTAGTTCCAATTAGCTCCTCAAGAGAGTCTAGTGGACTAGGGACTAATAGTCCCTCTTTTAGTCCCTGTGTTTGGTAATTTAGGGACTACAAAGAACTAAAATTTAGTCTCTAGTCCCTAGTCCCTTGAAACCAAACAGGGCCTAAATACAAAGATACGGAAGACTCTCGCCTATTCGAGTAAAAAAGACACTTACTCCTATCAAAAAAAGAAAAGAAAAGACACTTATACTATCGTGGACCAGGCACGATGCAAGTGAGAAGAGAGACGAGGGCGAAGCGCCAACCCCAACTGCGCAAGCCCAACACAGCCAGGGACCTGGAGAGATCTGAATTCCCACCAGCACACTCCTCCCCGCTCCTCCCCGCCGATGGAGATCCCCACCGCTGTCATCCACCGCCTCCAGTCCTCGCTCCGCGAGGCCACCTTCGCCCCTTCTGTAGAAGATGCACCCGCCCCTCCCTTCCCCTCCGTCGCCGACGCCGTCGCAGCCTTCGACTCGGGCGCCGCCTCCGTCTCGGCGGAGCTCCGATGCGTGCGCTGCGGGGCCGCCGGAGGGCTCCTGCGCGGTGCGCGGTCTGCCCTCTGCGCCTACTGCGGGTGCCCCAGGCGCGGGGAGGAGGCCGAAGGCGGTGGAAGCGGCGGCATCGCCTTCCGTGACGGCGCGGCCTACCGGTGGCTGCTCGGCTCGCTTGGACTCGATGGATCCGTTAGCCTTCCTTCCTACATTGTTTAACGCTAAGAATCTGTAGATTTGATTCTTGTTGCTTAGAATCTGTGAGTTCTTCTTTCTAGCAAACCCGAGCCATTTGGGAAAGAAGTGGATGTTATGCTACTGGAGAACTTCTGTGTGCGGAATTGCTATTGCATTTTTTTTAACTTATTATGCAGTGCTATTCCTAAGAAGTACCAAGTAAGAGAAATGTCCGTTGCCGATGGGCCTGTATGAATAGTAGAACATGTTTGGAAATTTTGATTTGCTCCGAATTTAATGAGCCATGAAAGAAATATGCTGCTAGGGTTTTGAGTTATGAGGCAAGCGCAATACAAAATAAGGCATTATAATGAGGCTGTAGACATGCTACATTAACCAGAGGTAGTAAAATTTGGACTTTCATATGCTTATAACTTCCGTGTTCCAATCGACTTCTGCAGTAATCATCTTAGCATTAGTGAATGCATTAACTCAATTTGGATATTATGATCTCTGTTTTCTAGTTTACATGAATTCTGAATTAGTTTAGCTTACCATATGAATCATAATAGCCTTTTGGCAGCAAGAACTTTACAATGGCACATTCTAGAATAATTTTACCTGCAATCTAGTTACCGGATCTCTTAATAGTCTCAAATGGCATCAAACAAAATTTGCAGCAAGTTCAATTCAGAAATTTTGAGTACACATTTGGGCACAAATTCACAGTTTCTGAGTAGAATGAAAGATTTACCTACTACTTTCCTTACTAAACTGGTATTTCATCTGCTCCCTCTTAGGCTCTGTTTGTCCTGGCTCAGGCTTTATTTTAAGCCATTTTTTTACTGGCTGCCCATTTCTTTTATAGAAGTAGCTAGATAAAAATGGATGGTGCTTTGAATGCCTAGCGTTTATACTTTATACCACTTTTCACCTGTGTGATCCATCTGTCAGGAAGGCTTGTCGCAAAGAAGGAAGGGCCTTCTACCTAAGGGCTCCTCACCCATCCCACTGCTAACCGACCCGATCCTGCTGCTCACTGCCCCGAGCCTGCCACTCCCTGGCCTGATCCTGGTACTCCCGACAGTGAATCCGATGAGCCTGAGCTCTAATGGCAGATCTCAGTGGCGAAGAGAAGCTCAGTGGTGTTCGGCGGAGATATCCTCTCCTCACATGGGAAATTGAGGGTGGTTTCTTGGATACACGGTGGTGGGGGTGAGTGGACGGCGGAAGAGCTGACTGGCAATGGAGAGGAGAGGGCGGCCAAGGAACTGTCCAGTGGTGCCGAGGAGCTGTCCAGTGGTGAAGGCGAGCAGGTGAAGCAGCGCGGCTTGCACACGGGTGAGGAGGGGTGCATGTGAAGGGTAGCATGATGGGGGAGAAAGCGGCACATGGATGGTGGCACAATAGTGAGGGAGAAGCTGGCCGCATTGAAAAAAAACTGGGGTCAGGCTGCTTCTCCGGTTTTCCGCTTCACCAGTTAAAATGGGAGAAGCTCTTAAGCTGTGTTTGGGTATCTTTGCTGCTTAGAAAAAAGGCCTAAACTGCAAATAAGCCATGCCAAACAGACCCTTAAACACTTGGCCATTCATCCAGTCACGTCTTATAGTTTGATAGAGAATCTGCTCTGGCTGAACAGGGCCTTGGGATATCATTTTCTTACCTAGAATTTAAACTTGCTACTCTGGGTGCTTGGCTGTGGTGGTGAGTGCAAGGTCGTGGTGATGCTCAACAGGACGGCGAGGACCTCGCCTTGCCTCGCTGGAGCTGACGGTGAGGCAGAGCACACACAGAAACAGAGGGGTAAAAAAGACCAAATTCTTGCTTGCCTTATTTATTCAGCGTTGCTCATTATATAGATGACCTTACAATCAAAATCCCTCAATCACCAAGGCCAATTAGGGAACAACCCAAACAAATCTCCTAATTTAAATTAATTGTAATTGGCAAGCTGCTAATTTCTGATGTTGCCTTCCGTCTGGCGCTGAATCCCCTTGATCATGCTGGAATTCCCGCCGCCTCCTTGCGGCGTTCTGCTTTCATAGGTGGAGCCCCATATAACAGTCATATGGGATCTAAGATCCTCTATGATGTACTGGTACCAAAGTGAATCTGATAGTTGAATATAAATATCTGGCTTGATTTAACACAAAATCTTCACTTATATATCAAATCTTGTTTTTGTATATGTACGATCAATATTGGATTTAGCACTGAACTGGATAGTTTTTTTTTGGGGGTGTAGAGAATGCTTCATATTGTTGGATATCCATGCATACCTGCTTAGTTGTTTGTTTATATTTGACTAATACACCATTCGCATGTAGTGCTTCCTTGCTCACTCACTATGTATTCATTAATGTGTAAAAGCCATCTGTTCTTTCTTCTCCTTTTAATGAAATGATACGTAGCTCTCTTGCGTGTTCAAGAAAATAAAAGCCATTTGTGGAATGCAAGCTCCATGCGGTTTAACAGACATTGATCTTGCATACATTGTAATTATGGAATGGTTTTTAATAAGACTGAATCTTCCAGTATGACAGATCTGTGGTGAATTTACATGTATTGATATCATTGTCCTAGTTCTTCTCTTTAAATTCAAAGTAGGCAGGAAACATATAGTCTTGTTTCTGAAGTTCAATCCTATATCTATTCATAGCTGATGGAAGATTTTTTTTTCCTACTTCTCTTCCCTTTTTAATTCAGGAGTTTGTAGAAT
Organism: Saccharum hybrid cultivar R570; assembly: GCA_038087645.1. Taxonomy (NCBI): domain Eukaryota; kingdom Viridiplantae; phylum Streptophyta; class Magnoliopsida; order Poales; family Poaceae; genus Saccharum; species Saccharum hybrid cultivar. The sequence goes on along the minus strand of JAQSUU010000637.1, from coordinate 38,615,041 downwards.
TCGATACTGACACTACAGCTTCGAATAAAAGCAAGGATGCACCACCACCAAACAGTGGGATGATCATATCTGATCTACTGGACTTAAAAATCACTTGCCTCCCTGAAAATAAGGAAACATCAGCAAGTTCCATAACAAAGGAGCAATCATCTTCTGTGGATACACTAAATTTATCTGCTGCTAACCTAGATTCATTTTTTGTTGAAAGAAAAGAAGAGATGACTTCTGCATCTCTTCTGCAAACTCATAATGTGGAGCAGGAAAAGAAAAGAACTGATAGCAAAAACCATGAATCTAGATTGGAGGTGCATGCTGCATCTAAAAGCTTAATTAGTTCTCAAAGAACAAATCAGATTGAAGCTACTCCAGCATTTGCAAGTTGGGATGCTGATTTTCAGTCTGCTAGTTCAGAAAGTGCTGCCAAAAACTTCAAGCAACCTGATCTGTTTAAGAGCTCTTCTGAGGCCGAGTCTTTTAATTTCCCAGCTTCAGAGACTGCCATCAAACCTGTAGTAGGTACTGAAAATAAAACAAATACGAGAAGTGCCATCCTAGAACATCATTCAGAAGATTTGGCTTCAGAAAGTGGCACATTATTTGGTGATGACCTTTCTAATCAAAAGGTTACCCAGCCTATCTTTGAGAGCAACAGTGCTCCTGAGTTCACTGAATCCTCTCTCCACATGAATTTTGCTAAGAGCGATCAGTTACATGGAAGGGATGATACTGGAGTCAATGATGATGAAGCTTTTGATGAATGGCAAGAATTTACAGCAAGTGGTAATCAGGGCAGCCTATCAAATGCAGGAGAACATATGGAGGAACCTTTAAAGAGAGATTCATCTGAAAAGGATGTAATAGATCCCTTGCCAGTAGGCAACAAGGAATCACCCAATAATGTTATTGAAGACTCTGAATGGCAAACTTTTGCTTCTGTGTCTGGTCAAGGAAGAGATTTTGTGACATCTGTGGAGCAATCAACAAGTGGCCAGGGACTAAATTTGGTGAGACCAGTTAGAGTTGAAGAGACAATGAGCAACATCTCGCATCAACATTCTTCAGAAATTAATCCTGTTGATCTGTGGCCTGTGGGCAAGGTTGAAGCACAAAACGTTGCAGAAATGGTCAAGGAAACAAATGATTCTTTTGTCGATTGGCAAGATTTTACTACCACCGGTCAAGTCCAGGACACTTCGTTGAATCAAACTGGGGACATGATGGAGGTCCCAAAAGCCAATCACAAAGAAACAGACATGGACTCATGGTTCATTGGAAATTTTAGGGAGCCAGCAAATACTGGTACCGTGAATGAAAATAACATGTTGGATGATTGGCAAGGTTTCACTGGTTCAGATCAAGCACAGCTAAATTCATCCAGCACCGGTGCAGAAATAATAAGTGTTCCATTTGAGCAGCATGATGGAAGTGTTTCTGTCCAATCGTGGGCAAATGCCAGCAGTAATGATGCTGTAAAAACATCCTCAACAAATATAGAAAGCGACACATTTGATGTTTGGCAAGATTTTGCTAAATCAGGTCATCTGCAAGAAAACATGTCTAGTCTTGGGAGAGAACTGAGTAGTGTGTCACCTGAACCAGCTAAAGAAAATGATTCCTTAGATTTGTGGCTTACCAGCGACTTCAAGGAATCTAAAAGCAGTGATGTTGGGAAAACTAATGCCTCATCTGATGGATGGCAGGATTTTGCCAGTTTTGATCAAGCTCAGAGAAGTACTAAAATTCCTGTGGAAGGGCACCTTGTGAAAGATCCTTCAGGGGCTGAAACTATGGACTTATGGGTCTCAAGTCATGCTAATGAAAATAACCTTGAACAGATAAATGAAAATAATGATCTATTCGATGACTGGCAAGATTTCCAAAACTCCCGTCCACAGCAAACAACCTTACAAGTTTCTGTTGGAGTATATGTTAGGCCCATGAGGCTAAGGCCCATGTGGCCCATGTATGGAAACTATATAGCTACCCTTCTAGGGTTAGCCAAGTAATAGAATCTCTTTCCCCAAACATGGTATCCAGCTAGGTCTGGCCGCCCCTTCTCCTGGGCGCCGCCGCCCCTGGCATCTTCTCCTGGCCGCCGGCCATACTTCCCCATGGCTGGCCGCCAGCCACCTCCCCCTTCCCCCACCTTCCAAGCCTTTCCCCTCCTCTCTTCTCCCTCATGGGCTGCCATGGCCTCCTCCCGCCCCCTCCCTCCAGGCGCGCCTCCCAGGGCCGACTGGCCGCCGCCCCTCTCTGGCGCGGGCGGCCAGCCCCTGCTCCAGCCGCCTGGGGGAGCGCCGGCCCTGGGCAACGCCCTCTCCTCTGCCGCCCATCTCTCCGCCCACCTCTCTGCTGCTGCTGCTGGCTCCGCCCACCTCTCTGCTGCTGCTGCTGGCTCCGCCCAGTCCCCACCCGCCCTCCATCTTCCTGCAGCCGCTGCAGCAGCACCTGGTGCCACCTTCCCCGCCCAGGCCCTCACCACAGCTGCTGATCCTGGCGCTGGGGGGGTCCTGAGGCCGGCACGGAGACCGGGGCCGCCGATGGTGATCTCCAGCAGCTGCAGCCCCACCCGCAGCCCCTCCTCCAATCGCTGCCTGCGGGTCTCTTGACTGCGGCTGCGACCTCCGGTCTGACGGGACCAAACCTCAACCTCGCCGCTGCTCTCGTCGCCGCCCGGACCGCCGCAGCGGAGGGCCAGGCCCGCGTGCGCGCGGCCGCTCTCGTGTGGGAACGTGAGCGGGACGCGGCAGACGCCCTGGCTCGTCAGATCGCCGAGGCCGAGCACCTCCTCACCTCCCCCGCGGGCCAGGACGCCGGAGCCACCTCCTCTGCCTCGCCGGGACGCCGCGTGTCGCACACTGCCGCCCTCTGGCACGACCCGGCCGACCCGCTCGTGGCTCAGCTGCACTACCAGGCGGGGGGGGGGGGGGTCCAAAACATTCGCCTGCTCGTTCCGGTCGTCCTCGAGCCGGAGTCGCCCTCGTACGCCCGCTGGCGGGATCTGGTCCTCCTCACTCTTCGCCGCTACGCCCTCGACGACCACGTCCTCGTCGACGCCTCGGTCGCCGTCCAGACGCCGCCGTGGATCCGTCTCGACAGCATCGTTCTCTCCTGGATCTTGGGGACGATCTCTCTGGACCTCCACGACCTCGTCCGCACCTCTCCGGATGCGCGCCGGGCATGGCTTGCCCTCGAGGGCCAGTTCCTGGGCAACGCTGAGGCCCGGGCTCTGCGCCTCGACGCGAGCTTCCGCACCTTCGTCCAGGGTGACCTCTCCGTCGGTGAGTTCTGCCGTCGGATGAAGGGCATGGCTGACTCCCTGGGGGATCTCGGGTGGCCCGTCGAGGATCGCATCTTGGTCCTCAACGTCCTCCGGGGGCTCAGCGACCGCTACGCTCACCTCAGGACGTGGATCACCCGCCAGAGGCCCTTCCCCACCTTCCTGGAGGTCCGTGACGATCTCGTCATGGAAGAGCTCACGCAGGGCCTCCAGCCGGGCTCTACCACCACCTCGTCCTCCTCGACGGCCCTGGCTGCCACCTCGCCGCGTCCTCCTACTCCACCGCGGTCGTCTGCTCCGCCACCGTCGTCTCTCCTGGGCCCTCCTCCCTCCAGGCCGAGCGGAGGTGGGGGGGGTCGTGGCTCTCGTCGTCGCCGTGGAGGGGGCCGCGGGGGTGGCCGGGGCGGTCCACCTCAGGCTCCGGCACCGGCGGGGACACACGGGGGGGCACCATGGCCTTCGTTCCAGAACCCGTGGTCCGGTCGCATCTCCATGTGGCCCTACCACGCCCCCGGAGCCGCCATGCTCACCGGAGCTCCTCCTGCTGGTCCTTCACCCGGCGCCTTCCCTACTACGCCGTGGGTTCCACCCTCCGGGACTCCACCGGGGGTCGCCAGCTGGGACCAGGCGGCCCTGGCTCGCTCGTTCAGCACCTTGGGCCTGACACCTCCGGTCGGACCTGAGTGGATCGCTGATTCGGGGGCCACCTACCACACTACACCTGACCCCGGTATACTTTCGTCGATTCACTCTCCCTCTTCCTCCCTTCCTTCGTCCATTATGGTCGCTAATGGTTCTTGTATTCCTGTCTCGTCTGTGGGTACCGCCGGTGCTCATGGCTCCTTTCGTCTTCCTGATGTTCTTGTTGCTCCTTCTATGGTTCATAATCTTCTTTCTATTCGACGTTTTACAGCTGACAATTCTTGTTCTGTCGAATTTGACTCTTCTGGTCTTACTGTAAAGGATTTGGCTTCCCGGCGTCCTCTGCTCCGATGTGACAGCTCCGGGCCCCTTTACACTCTTCGCTTCCCGGCGGCTCCTTCGTCTTCTTCGCCGCCCGTTTTGTCAGCTGCCTTCGTCGCGTCTTCTTCCTCTACTACCTGGCACCGGCTTCTCGGCCATCCTGGACGTGATGCCCTGATACAGCTCAGTCGTAGCTCTGGTCTTCCATGTACTCGAGCTCATGATGAGCAACTGTGTCATGCGTGCCAATTGGGCCGACATGTTCGTCTTCCTTTTTCTAGTTCTTCTCATGCGGCCCGCATTTTTGATCTTGTACATTGCGACCTATGGACATCTCCTGTTATCAGTATTTCTGGTTATAAGTATTATCTTGTGGTTGTTGATGATTTTTCGCATTATTCATGGACTTTTCCCCTACGTGCGAAGTCTGATACGTTTACCACGCTCCTTCGCTTCTTTACTTGGGTGTCTACTCAGTTCGGTCTCACCATCAAGGCCGTCCAGTGTGACAATGGTCGCGAGTTTGATAACTCCACCTCCCGAACTTTCTTCCTCTCTCACGGTGTTCAGTTGCGCATGTCTTGTCCATACACCTCTTCGCAGAATGGCAAGGCAGAGCGGATGATTCGCACCACCAACGACACCGTGCGCACTCTTCTGTTTCAGGCCTCTCTTCCTGCTCGCTTCTGGGCTGAGGGCCTGCACACCTCCACCTACCTTCTTAACCGCCTTCCTTCCGCTGCCTGTCCCGCTCCCACACCTCACCACGCCCTCTTCGGTACCCCGCCTCGGTACGATCACCTCCGCGTGTTTGGGTGTGCTTGCTACCCCAACACTGCTGCCACATCTTCTCACAAGCTGGACCCTCGCTCCACGCTCTGTGTCTTCCTCGGGTACTCCCCAGATCACAAGGGGTACCGATGCTTTGACCTTACCTCTCGACGTGTTCTCATCTCGCGCCATGTGGTGTTCGATGAGTCCGTCTTTCCCTTTTCCAGCACCACTACACCTTCGGTCACTGACCCACCCTCTCTGTTTCCCACTGACCCGGTGGTCCAGCCACCTTTTTCGTGGTCTCCTGCAGGTACCGCTTCGCCACGCTCTGAGCCGGCCACCGGTCCCGGCTCCCCTGAGAGTCCGGGCCCCTCGTCCTCCGGCGCGGCCCCGTCTTCTCCAGTTGGTGCAGACCCGGGGCCTTCGTCCCTCGCTTCTGCCCCGGGGGGTCGTGCCGGTTGCCGACGCCGGATCCTGTCCCGGTACCTGCCCCGGCGTCTCCGTCGAGGTTCGCCGCGCCGGTACGGGTATACCAGCGCAGGCCGCGGCCACCGCCGTTCGTGGTCCCTTCTCCACCGGGGACACCGACACCACCGCCACTGTCCCCGCCGGCCCGTGGTGCCCCGCCGGTCTACCACCCGCCGCTGCTTCACCGACACCCGCGGCATGTCCACCCGATGGTGACCAGACACGCGGCTGGCACACTGCCGCCTCGTGCCCTCGAGGCTTCGACCGGCGACGCGGTGGTCTCTCCGGTACCCTCCTCCGTCCGCGACGCCCTGTTGGATCCTCACTGGCGCCGCGCGATGGAAGAGGAGTACGCCGCGCTACTCGCCAACCAGACGTGGGAGTTGGTGCCCCGGCCGCCGGGCACCAATGTCGTCACCGGCAAGTGGATTTGGACCCACAAGCGCCGGGCCGACGGCTCTCTCGAGCGCTACAAGGCTCGGTGGGTCCTCCGGGGTTTCACTCAGCGCCCTGGCGTCGACTACGACGAGACCTTCAGCCCGGTGGTCAAGCCGGCCACCGTCCGTACCGTGCTATCGCTGGCGCTTGCTCGGTCTTGGCCCGTCCACCAGCTGGACGTCAAGAACGCCTTCCTCCACGGCCTTCTCACCGAGACGGTGTACTGCAGTCAGCCGGCGGGGTTCGTCGACACCACCCGTCCTGACATGGTCTGCCGGCTCAACAGGTCCCTCTACGGCCTCAAGCAGGCACCTCGGGCGTGGAACCACCGGTTCGCCGCTTTCTTGCTGACCCTGGGGTTCGTGGAGGCCAAGTCTGATACGTCCCTGTTCGTCTACCACCATGGGGCTGACACTGCATACTTGCTGCTCTATGTTGATGACATTGTCCTCACCGCCTCCAGTGCGCCACTTCTCCGCCGGATCATCGCCGCTCTCCAGCAGGAGTTCGCGATGAAGGACCTGGGTGAGCTCCACCACTTCCTCGGTGTCACTGTTGAGCACCGTCCTACCGGGCTCCTACTTCACCAGCGACAGTACACTCGGGACATCCTGGAGCGGGCTGGGATGACTGACTGCAACCCCTGCTCCACTCCGGTCGACACTCAGGGCAAGCTGTCTGAGGCTGAGGGACCACCGGTGGCCGATCCCACTGCGTACAGGAGTCTCGCCGGGGCCCTTCAGTACCTCACCTTCACCAGGCCGGACATCACCTATGCAGTTCAGCAGGTCTGCCTCCATATGCATGACCCCCGGGAGCCTCACCTCACGGCTCTCAAGCGCCTCCTCCGCTACCTCCGGGGCACGCTCGACTACGGCCTCCTCCTCCACCGGGACTCCTCCACCGACCTCATCGTCTACACCGACGCTGACTGGGCCGGGTGCCCGGATACTCGTCGCTCCACCTCCGGCTACGCCGTCTTCCTGGGCAGCAACCTGGTGTCTTGGTCGTCCAAGCGCCAGCCGGTGGTCTCCCGGTCCAGCGCCGAGGCGGAGTACCGCGCCGTTGCCAATGGCGTGGCGGAGGCCGCCTGGCTCCGGCAGCTGCTTGCGGAGTTGCACACTCCTCCCTCCCGGAGCACACTGATCTACTGCGACAACGTCAGTGCGGTCTACCTCTCCACCAACCCCATCCAGCATCAGCGGACGAAGCATGTGGAGATCGACCTCCATTTTGTCCGTGATCGGGTGGCCATGGGCGAGGTGCGGGTCCTTCATGTTCCGACGACCTCCCAGTTCGCGGACATCTTCACCAAAGGCCTCCCGTCCTCGACCTTCGCCGAGTTTCGCTCCAGCCTCAACATCACCGGTGGCTAGTTGCGTCTGTGGGGGTTGTGTGAGTTCTTTCTTGTTCAGCTTCTTGTTCAGCCTTGAACTCCGCTGCGACGGTAGTTCAGACTGCGGGGGGGTGTTGGAGTATATGTTAGGCCCATGAGGCTAAGGCCCATGTGGCCCATGTATGGAAACTATATAGCTACCCTTCTAGGGTTAGCCAAGTAATAGAATCTCTTTCCCCAAACAGTTTCTTCAGATGCTTCATTATTTGATATAGCCTCAGCATCAAGGCCTGATGCTTTTGGAGGGCTGGAATTTGGGAGTGTTTTGCAGTTAGCTTCATCCGAAAACTTAAAGGATAAAAAGGAGGCTTCTAATGAAGCAAAAGCATTTCCATCTGATGACCACTTGAAAAGGTTAGTGATTTATGGATCATGATCATGTAAACCTGTTCACTTGAGGATATAATCTTATTGTTTATGGTATGGGAAGAACTGGGTAATCAATTATATATAATTCTTGTTGGAGTATGTATTAGGCCCATGAGGCTAAGGCCCATGTGGCCCATGTATGGTACCTATATAGCTACCCTTCTAGGGTTAGCCAAATCAATAGATTCCAAATCCCTAACATGGTATCGGAGCCTGACTCTTTCCTCTCCCTGACCCGCCCAGCCGCCGCCCAGCCGCCGGTGCTCCCACTGGAGCAGCCGCCGCCGGCCATGGCAGGCCGTCCTCCCTCCCCTTCTCCTCCCTCCTACACCCATTTCCCCCCTCTTTCCTCCCCTTGGGACCCGCTGGTGCCGCGCCCTCCCTCCTACAGCGCTGCTGCCGCCCGATTTGCCGCCAGCCGCTTCCCTCCGCCTGATCTGCGGGCGCCGCCCGCTCACCTCCCTCCCACCGGCGCCAGCACCCTCCCTGCCCCTCCGTCTGACCTGCACGCGCCCTCCCTGCCCCTCACCTCCAGCAGCGACGCCGCTGCCCTCACAGCCGCTGCAGCCGGCGCCTTCACTGCCAGCGCGCGCGGGGGGGGGGGGGGGGGGGGGGGGGGGGGGGGGGGGATGCGAACATGGACGGCGTGCCTGCTGCCGGTCTCCAGCCGCCGCAGCCCCACCTATTCAAACTATGTGTATTTTACCCAAGGACCAAGCTAGCAAATCTCAAAGCTTCCAAATTGTTCTGCCTAATTAGAGGGAATTACAATATGTTTTAAAAAGAAACACATGTAGTTCCTTTAATAAAATATGATAAGGCAAATATAACTGGTCTGTAGGACTTTGGAAATGTTACGTGGTGCCATAAGCTGTCGTGCTTCTCTGTACTTTGATCCCTATTTAGTTTTCCTGGCTTTTAATGATTAAACCTTAAGGTTTAGTTGAGTGCAGGGAAAAACTATTGCAAAAAAAATTGTCCAACCTAAGCCTGTCCACAGAGGACTTGTTTACCCCACTCAGCTTTCTCATCCAGTATTGTACTCAGTACATGTCTAGTTATGTTTTTTTTTTTTGACAACGTTTTGTTATGTTGACCTTACCTTCCTTGGTCATTGAAATCATTTTCAGATGTGCTAGAACTAGGTGATTGTTTGCGAGATCTCTTTCATCATGCAATGTAATATAATGTTTATCTCAAATGATCACATTGTTAAATGTGTGCAGCAGAAACGGAATGCAACAGATGGGTGATGTTGATTCGCTATCTTCATTATGGCCAACTAATAAACCAGAGCCTGCAAATACAAATGTGGAACAATTGCTTGCTCAGATGCATGATCTGTCCTTTATGCTCAAGGATGAACTTTCGGTCCCTGATAAACCCATCGATCATTCGGAACCTTGAAGTGACAACAGCAAAAATTGTGTTCTGTTACTATCAGCCAAGGAAGATCGTTGTTGGAAGTCCAACCTTTTGGGTGCTGGACAAATCGCACTCAACATTCCTGAGTGGAAAATGCAAGTCAAGTCACAGAAAACCTTGTTGTTCCAACAGTGTGCCTTTTTATCAGAGCGTTGGTCAGCAGAGGATTGTATTTGTTTTCTCAGCTGCTTCGTTGCATTGATCATCAGAGGTTGGTTCCTTGACTGTCCCTGAGTGAGGCTGAGAATCATGTTTTTGTCTGCCTCCACATGTATGTACCATTTTGCGGCCTGTATGTTGTACAGAGTCGAACTGAGCCCACCAATCAATGAATTCCGTTTCAGATTATTTATGCATATAAGTTCGTTCTTGCTACTGGGCACTGGGCTGCCTTGTTTGTAACATCTTATTACAATATCTGGTTGTTCGCAGCAGATGATATCTTGTTGGCTTCCAGTACTTTCTGTAGTGCTACATCATCATTGACCATCGTTATCAGTTCATGTGGTTGCCTGCGTCAAGGCCCCAACACCGACAGTTACCCTTTTTTTTTTCCTGAACGCAGATCACCTTATCTTTTTTTCCCCCGAAGCAACCTCTGAAATTTTGGAAGCAACCTCTGAAAAAAGCACAAAGTTCCTGCTCTTGTATGTAGAGAAGAGCTGACTCGGTCTATATAAAAAAGGCCAAAAACAATACATGAACGGTATATTAAGGAATTTAGAAAAGGGTTAATCAAGTTTATAAAAAACTAGATCGAAAACCATATATAAATGGTGTATTAAGGAAAATTGACGAAAACCAAGTACAAAGAGTCTAGCTGACCAACTTGAATCAACACACTAACACATAAACGGTGACACCTGTAGTCGAGCTCGTCACGAACGCACCCAAAGCCCTCAATCCACATTGCATATGCAAGACTATTTCTGATTTTTTTTTTCGATCAAGACTATTTCTGACTGTGAGGAAGAGATTGCACCATGTTATCATTATCGAGCTCTAACGAACCCCACATCAGCTTCGATTTCACTACCGCAAGCCACCCTGGGAGAGCAGGTGATACCCGTAGAACAAAATATCCAAGGAGGCATGGCCTGGTTGAAGAACCCAGTCTTGCACAAGCATCAAAATGTCCATATGGACTGACATCCACAGAGACGGTGCTATATCTCTTAGATGACGCCTCCAGGGGGGAACAAACGCCGAGCACTATTGTTGTAAGGATCCAAAGGCCCAAACGGGGGCAGGGGGTTAAATTGGGCTCTAAAACAACCTCAGGCTATGCAAACTCTAAAACCTTTTAGCATATTGGCTACTAACTTCTTCTACAAGACCAATCTAATGCATACTTAGGCCAACATATTAGTTATGTCCTTAACAAAAATTCACTCTAAGCGTAAGGTCCTTAGAAAACCAAGTATGAAGCCTAAGCTAAGCACACTAACATGAATCCTAATTGTCACACAAGAAACTTGCAAACAAATAAAAATACAAGTAAGAACCATATTTCTTTCCCATGGTCTCGGGTTGTTCCACAATCCCCTACTCCACGTTCTATATTAATGATCTCGAGACTTTTCTCTGGACCGACAGTTACTTGGATCTTCTTCACAACTCTGACTCTGTTAAGTCTTATTCGGTCGAGCTAGCAAACACGCCCAAACATTGTAACGTAATGTACATCTTATTGCATGATTATCTAGACAACTTATGACTTAGAGATTTATATAATAGCTGTGCCATTTGTTCAATACATCTTATGTTCGAACTCTATATCATGATTAGATGTACATCATTTTAACTCGTATGGATACCGATCGTGAGTCCAAGTTATGGACGGAATAGAGATATGCACGAGGGCCTAAGGAAAAGTAAAACAGGGGTGATTGAAGAATGCCTTTTTAAAATTTATTAACAGATATAGAAAGAGATTTATGTCGGCACGTCGCGATCCAAGCAACTTGATGCACCGCGACAGGAGCCAACGGGAGCCAAACCTGCAAAAGGTAGGACTGAAAGAGACCTGCATTTAACGTATTGGGCTATTGGCTGAGACATCCATGTCTAGTTTGAACGCACGCTTTATCCAGAACAAAACGATGCCTAGTCGTTGAAACCGTTGCAAAGTAAAAATGGCTAAATGCCCGATTAAGATATTAACCTCTGACGATATGCTTATATATTACATATAGGCCACTAGCTGAATAAATCTTGCGGGTTAAAAATTCACTCTTGTGTCAGCAACATCTTGCGGGTTATGTATTGGGGATTCACTCTTGTGTTGTGTCAGAAATATCGATAGGTCTGAGCTTAACTAAGCAGCATTTCAGCTACGCACATGACTGTCTGCGTAGCTCAAATAAGCTGACAATTATCTTTCGTATTTATGGGCTAAAATTGTCTCCAAGTCGAGACAAGAGTGAAGCTTAGAGTGAACGGATGGCTATATTTAGCTACTACCTCCTAGAAAGTGATCAGAGAGATATATTTTTATTTTAGATAATTAGGGAGTGTTTAGTTACTGGGTGAAAAATTTTAAAATGTCACATCGGATGTTTCATGGGATATCGAAAGTGTTCGGATACTAATAAAAAACTAATTACATAATTCGCCTGGAAACCGCGAGACGAATTTATTAAGCCTAATTAATCCGTCATTAGCGCATGTTTACTGTAGCACAACATTGTCAAATCATGGATTAATTAGGCTCAAAAAATTCGTCTAATAATTTATTGCAATCTATGTAATTAGTTATTTTTTCATCCACATTTAATACTCTGTGCATGTGTCAAACATCCGATGTGACAAGATGAAAAATTTTAGGGAAGAAACTAAACACCCCCTTAGAAAAATAATTACGAAAAATAGACAACATATCTTGATCAACATGCATGTGAAGATTCCACGGTGATTTTTGTCTACTTGGAACGGGTGACCTTTTTATACGTGACAAATTTGCTAAAAGAATTTATGCTACCACATTATTACACCTTATTTGCAAGTATTATTACGGTTATTTATTAGATATATACAAATGTCGTAACGTGATAAGTACTTAGCATTTGTATAAGTTTTTTTTCTCATCCTAAACTTTAGTCGCTGTCACATCGGATGTTTGGCACATACATAGAGTATTAAATATAGACTAATTACGAAACTAAATGCACAGATTGAAACTATTTTGCGAGACGAATTTTTTTAAGCCTAATTAGTCCATGATTTGACAATGTGGTGCTACAGTAACATGTACTAATGACGGATTAATTAGGCTTATTAAATTCGTCTTGCGGATTACTGACAGATTCTGTAATTTGTTTTTTTATTAGTATCCGAACACTCCATGCGATCTCCCATGTGACACATCCTAAACTTTAGTCACTAGATCAAACACCCCCTAAGCGCTAAAACGAAAACGTTATATAAGCACATTTTATCGAACTAGCATCCAACGATGCAACTCAGGGCAAGTACATTACTATATGACAGCGGTCTCATACTCTATCTCATGCAGCGTCATTTAGGATTTTTTATGATGCGAAGGAAAAGAGAGAATGAGGTCGTTGTTTCACGAATAAACCACCTTACGAGTTAAAATTTAGAACTATAAGACTATAATGTTTACTTGTATGGCCCTGAGAAAAATGCATCTTCCTCATATGGCCCGATTTTTTTTTAACTTACCTGTATGGCCTAAAACAAAATTTTCTTCCTTCTATGGCCTTCCGCTCGTTTTTTTTTTGCACTTGACAGTGTTAGGTCAATGATAAAATGACCATTTTACCCCTGGCGAAAAATACATTGCAATGTATTTATGTACTTGATTATTATGTGTCTAATTATATACTGTTATATGTGAACTTATTTGCGTAATATTACTCTAATTGTACAGCAGACAAACAAAATTGCATTTTTTTGTCAGGGGTAAAATGGTTATTTTACACTTAACTTAACACCCTCAAGTGTAGAAAACGAACGGAAGGCCACAGAAGGAAGAAAATTTTTGTTTTAGGCCATAAGGTAAGTTCAAAAAAATCGGACCAGATAAGGAAGATGCATTTTTTCCAGAGCCATGCAGTTAAATATCTCCTATGGTATGATCTGTTGTCATGTAAATTACAATTTTATTTTTATTTCTATACATAAGTTAAGGAATCATGAGTTAATAGGAAAACTTAAAAGATAACTATTACACATGTTATCTATTAGAGCAACTCCAACAGTTTGCTAAAAGGACTTGGCATCCTAGGATTTTTGCCAAAAACAAAAAAATGAGCCTCCAACAAGTTGGCAAAAGTAGTTGACATTTTGGGAAACTTGGCATCCTAGGCCCTTCCACGCGCATATTTGCGCCTGGTTCGGTCGCTTGCCATCACGAATTCGGGCGACGCAGCTGCTTCTCCCGCGCGCGCAAAGCGCCGCCATTCCTTTCCCCCGCGCGAACAGCGAGGCGCGAACAGCAAAGATGGTGACGGTGCGTGTGCGCGCTTCCTCTGCGTGTTGGTGGCCGGCAGCTGCTGCCTTGTTCTGTACTTGTGACAGGATAGATGCTGTTGGCCGGCAGGTGCTGATGACTGTGTCTGCTATTCATGATTACCTGAACTTGATCCCTCCATTTGAAATCGACAGTAACAGATTGATATCTCCTAGGAACCCTACCAAAACAGATTGAAATCCGCAGCCCTATACGTGCGTCGAAGATGGACGGATGTGCCACGCGATCTCCTTCACGCGAGATGAAGGGGCCTCGCCCCAGCACCGACCCCACAAAAAATTAAGACATGTGGGCCACCAATTTTCAATTTGCCAAGCCCAAATAGCAAACTATTGGAGAAGACCTCTTTTTTCACTTGGCATTTAGTTTTGAGACTTGGTAAAACTATATATTTGTCAAGTGATGTTTAGCAAATTGTTGGAGTTGCTCTTAAGTTGTCTGTACGAGACCATGGTGTCCTTTTATGCAACTTGCCCTCCTGATGTAAAAGAAAGGAAAGCGTTGCAACGTAAAGCAGAGAGGTGGTTGGTCCATCGTCAGCCACTGGATCAGGCCGGAGGCTGGTTTGTTACGCGCTTTACCGCCCATGAACTGAACAAGACATTTTCGCTTGCTTTTGTTTTTCCTCTCGTCACCTCCGTTTAGCACAGTACAATCATTGTCATCTTCCTTGGTCCTTGCCCTGTAGCCCTGCTCGTCCCGAAGCTTCTCTCCCTCCTCACTCCTCAGCCCTCACCGCGTTCCCTCGGTCCCCACCTTCCCCGGCCCCGCGAAGTAACCACCACTAGACGCGCTGTGCATCTAGGTCTACGCGGCCGGTACAGCTTCCCGCCGCCCCCCATCCTCCTCGTCGCCGGATGATCGCCGCCGGCGCCGCCTCGATGGGCCGCGCCGCGACTCCAGCCCCCGGGGCCCAGTCCTCCCGGTTGCCGCGCGCCGTCTCGAGGCTGCGCCTCGTGCTTCGCTCCTCGGAAGCGGCGTCGAGGAGCGGCAGCGAGAGATGGATGGGGTGCCTCCGGCCGGCGCCATCGCCGGCCACCGCGGCGGCGGTGAAGGAGGCGAAGGGAAAGCGGCCGGAGGTGGAGGTGGAGCCGGCGCACGGCGGAGGGGAGGACGTGTGGAGCGCCGGTGCTGACGCGGAAGTGGCGCAGGGTGGGGCGTTCCCCGAGCACCTCGTCATCATGGTCAATGGCCTCGTCGGGAGGTGAATCCGCGTGCGCTACGGCGTAGTTGTTATTCGCGCGTTTTGCGCGTGTTGATGTGCCGTGGCTGGCTAAATTTTCGCCTGTTTCTGTTTTATTTTTGTACAGCGCGGACGATTGGAAGTTCGCCGCGGAGCAGTTTGTGAGGCGGATGCCGGACAAGGTGATCGTGCACCGTGAGTTACCTGACCCCGCAGTTGCTCGCTGAGTCATGGATAGTAGTGTGCGTGTGCTGTGTGTTACATTGCTCTGGGGGAGATTATCATGAGGATATTGGTTTATTATCCCAAATCGTGATAGAGAGAATCGTTTTTAGACTGCTGAAATGCAATAACGGCCGAGGAAATTGGCTGATACTGGTGTGTAGACTTGTGCTGAAGGAATGCTTAGAACAGACATGATGGTGACAACATGAAGTTGAGATTTATGAAATAATTATGGAGGATTGAGTGTCTGCCAGTCCATGCAACATGCAAATAGTTGTCTAGTTAACTAGAAAGTGGGAGGTTAGGCACTTCTCAAATTTTTGATCTTATTTATTACACAAATTACTGCTTGAAAGAGAAACATGAGATATTGTTTGTGTAACACGGCGAGCTGATCCACCACACCGTGTGACAAATATTTTGACATATCTGTTAGGAGACAGTGTGACATACATAGGAAACAGAACCTGGCATGGAGAATTGGAGATGAAGTAACCATGTCCTTGTACCACGACTTAGCAAAGGTTAATATGAGGAAGTGTGTATTAGCCATTACTATTTTGACACTCTTTGTTCCTAAATTGCAGTAATAAGATGCATTTGTGGCATCACCTAGTTGGCTACTTGCATGGAAAATATTGGATATCTTCTTATGTACCTTATCTTATTCAAGAAAATAGTTCTCATCCCAGAACTCTTAGTTGACATGACCTGGTATTATATATTGGAATAGGCATTCTCTTATAGGTCTATGTTGAAAGGAACTCTGGAAGCACATAGATCTTTTATGTCTTCTCTTTTTCGACCGCACACATGAAGAAGTTATGCAGATTTTGAAAGTTTGTAAAAATGAACTTTCTGTACGCAAACTATCAAAGAGGTTTCAGAACTGCATTATTTTTTCCTAAAGTTTACAAAACCTGATCCTATGCAAGCTGCACTTTTCAATGTTGCCTCATTATGCCTTGTGTGGCAAGTTAGTCGATACCAGTGTGATGGCGTTAGGATGAACTGTCTTGTTTCCTAGTCAAGTAGTCAACCACACTTGGCAGCTGTTCCAGCCCTTAAAAGTGCAGCTGTTTTTAAATAGTGCTTTCTTGAAACAAGTTCTTAGAAGTATAGTGTTGTTCTAGGTTGGAAAGTGTAAATGTAGTTTTGTGGAATCCCTTTTGAAATTGGCATTCATCTTCTCTCTGTTCTGTGATTCTTGCCTTTTCTTGTAAATAGATTCAGACTTAACCTTTTTTATGCAGGAAGTAAATGCAACTCTGCCACTCAAACATTTGACGGTGTTGACTTAATGGGTGAAAGGCTAGCAAATGAGGTATATCTTTTTGATTTGGCTAATTATTTTCAAGAAAGATGGATAGAATCATAGAAGTTGACTGCATGTGCATGTCTGGCTAATTCATCTAATTTGTTTCCTTCTACATTAAACTAACACATGCATCTATTTTGTATTTGTTATTGTATACATGCCCTGTTGAAGTGAAAAATGTCGATTGTGTTAGTTTGTGTCAAGGTGGTGGCATCTGGGCTTCTTTTCATATGTGGAAGTACTATATTTCAGCCATATTGTCTGGTGTTGAGTCCTAACTGAATTATTATAGGTTCTATCAGTTGTAGAGCAAAGACGAGGTGTGAAGAAAATCTCGTTTGTGGCACATTCTCTTGGTGGGCTTGTTGCCAGATATGCTATAGGAAGGCTCTATGAACATAATAGTAGAACTAAATCTTCTGGGGGCAGAGATGATGCTGAGCACTTGGAGGGTCACATTGCTGGTTTAGAACCTATGAATTTCATAACATTTGCATCACCACATTTGGGTTCAAGTGGAAACAAACAGGTAAGCCGGATCTCTTTTGCTGTTTAATGAAAAAGAGCTATATCAGTCCGTCTATTCTTTCTTATGTTAAGTTCACATGGCTACCCACTAATTGTTTAAACTTTAAAGTGATTATTGGCAATGTTGGAATATTATGTTCTAGCTAATCTGTGAAGTTAGACGGCCATGCAATTTCATAGAACTTTAATTATGATATTTCTGTTAATTTCATGGATGCATTATGTATAATCATGAAGTGCCTTGATTTCACTTGAAGTAGAGCAAGAACATTCAAATTCTTCAGTAATGTTAGTCTCATGTTCAGATTCTTCCACCAGCTACCTTTTTTATGTGGCCTGCCTTTCCTTGAGCGAAGAGCTTCAGAAACTGCACATTTGATTGTTGGGAGAACTGGAAAGCATTTATTCCTTACAGACAATGATGATGGCAGACGCCCACTCCTCCTTCGAATGGTTGATGACTGTGATGATTTACAGTTCAGGTTATTTAGTGTACACTTCTCCTTTCCATTTGAAATGATTGATAAAATGTGTCTCTATAGAAATCAGGTCCTTTTATTCTTTGTTTAGGCTGTGTCAAGTCTAAGTACAGTATATTATCTTATGCAGATCAGCGTTGCGTTCTTTCAAACGGCGCGTAGCATATGCTAATGCCAATTTTGACCGTATCCTTTAACATCTGTGTACTAATTATTGATGCTGAGTTACACTTCTTACCTCTGACATGTTATCCACTTAACTAAGCAAAAAGATATGGTTGGATGGAGAACATCATCAATCCGACGTCAGCATGAGTTGCCAAAAGTATGTATTAGCGGTACTTGCATGTTTGTACTTTGTAACTTCTGCTCTCTATAGAAATAGAGTGAATCATTTGTTTGTCATTGAGCTGACTTGCCTTGCTTCAACACCTGTAGCATCGTCT
Organism: Saccharum hybrid cultivar R570; assembly: GCA_038087645.1. Taxonomy (NCBI): domain Eukaryota; kingdom Viridiplantae; phylum Streptophyta; class Magnoliopsida; order Poales; family Poaceae; genus Saccharum; species Saccharum hybrid cultivar. The sequence goes on along the minus strand of JAQSUU010000637.1, from coordinate 38,597,254 downwards.
TCTTGTTCGTGATGAAAAGTATCCACATATTGTTTATGTTGAAAAGGAAGTTACAGACAACAATGGAACAGAAGCCCATGCTGATCTTTATGATCCAGAAGGTATGCTGACTTCTCATACAATCTGTTTTTTATGGGAAATGCACAAGCCATTTGCTGGAATTTGCATCATGGATGTGCTGTACCTTCTAGCTTTGGTTTACATAGCCCATGCTGATCTTTATGATCCAGAAGGTATGCTGACTTCTCATACAATCTGTTTTTTATGAGAAATGCACACGCCATTTGCTGGAATTTGCATCACGGATGTGCTGTACCTTGTAGCTTTGGTTCACATCTGTCTGCCTAGAGAAAAATGAACCACATGTCTTTCCTTTCCTTTTTCCCCTGTGGCGAGGGAATTAGGCATGTCTTCCATTAGTACTGCATCTTCAACATCTTTTCTTGCATTGTAATGAGAGGATATCTTTCTGGAATGAAGTTATATAGGCTGTATTTGTTGTGAGTTTTCCAACCCTTGCAGTTAAGTTTGCTTTATGGAAGGATTTACTTGTACCGTTCAGCTTCCTACATACTGTATCTTGATTTTTTTTTGAAGAAAAGAAAATTATAATTATTACTTCTAATTAAGCTGTTAATTTATCATAAACCCCACTATTGATTGTTTAACAACAGCTGATAAAAATCCCTCTTATATGCAGAGGAGATGATAAGAGGCCTTACACAAGTTCCATGGGAACGAGTTGATGTGAGCTTCCAGAGAAGCAGCCAAAGATTAGTTGCGCATAACACAATTCAGGTACAAATTTTTAATAACTTCTTTCTTTTTTCGAACAAACAAGAGAATTTCTGATCATTTCATTAAAGGAGAGTTACAATCCCAACACTGCCCATTCAAACTGTATTTTTTATTAAAAAACTTGTTAAACTGTAGTGTGTCTTTAGATTAAGTTCATATTTTTGACTGGATGTCTTCTTCATTTTCTGGCATCTGAACTTCCCTTGGGCAGCTTGGATCAGGATTGTAGTAGAGGGCTCTTTAGTTTGTGTATTTTGTGTGTTGCATGTAGTATGATATTCCTAGAAGACTCAACCTTTTATTTGATGGTGTTGGTGCTTGGTATCAGCAATTTTATATCTTCAATGCCTGGTAGATACATTATACTAAGCGAATAAATTGGCGAAGTGTTTGTTACCTCTTGGTTGCAGAGATGCCTTTTGACTATTTTACAAGCTCAGTACACAATTTGTTAATACCTGTCACTCTGTCAGTACTTCAGACTTGCTGGCACCACCATTATTAAGGCTGCATTCGGTTCATTCTGGGAAGTAATATTCTTTTATTTTGCTTATTAAAGATGACATTGCCTGTGCACGCTCTCGCCTGAATCGACCACTTCTTAGCATTTCTTATCCTCCCAAGTTCCAACATTGTGTATGCCTGGCACATGCTCGTCAGAATAATCTGTTATTGGACCAATGTTAGGTTAAAAGCTATTGGCTAAACTCGGATGGAGCAGACGTGATCAACCACATGATGGACAATTTCATCGTCTAGTCCATGGAGGCATGGAGCCTACATCGTCTATTGAAATTTATTAATCAGTGACCATTCATTTTTGCCTTGGCCAATTTTTCCTTCTAGCCTTCTAGCTTGCAGTTCCCCATCCCAGGTAATGTGGTTGATTCTTTAGGCCCGTTTGCTGCAGACGAGCAGGGCCCCAATGCTTCTGATCCTGCACCATCAGTGACGCTAGCTCGTTCACCTGTATCATAATCTACCCCCTTCTTTGTATAATTGTATTCCGCAACTAAGCTAGTAAATAGATGTTGCTGGAAATAGAATTCTCCTGTCTGGTTCAACTGGAGTTCAACTTAAAACTGAAACTTGTCATTCTTGTGATCCATCGACGTGCTTATTGTGCACGATACAGTGCTTCAATCAAGTTTTTTTTTAACTTAAAGTTTTTATTTTTGTAAAATATGGATTGTACGTACCAATTACCATATATGGATAACAGGATCGCTCTTCGAATGAGGTTTTGGTAGAGCTCCTGTCCTCGTTCTTAGAGAGAAGTTATATTCTATGCTGAGTGATTTTTGCATTTTTTTTAAATGTATTCTTGCGATTTTGATTAGGGATGCAAAAGGATCAGATATGAACGGGTATTTATTGATATTATATTGGTCTTCATGTTTTTATTCGGATTCAGATTCAAATACTGATAGTGAGGACGTCATAAATATATTATTTGAGTATTGGGATATACTCCCTCTGGCTGTATTATGGAAATTCTAAGATAAATTAAGAGAGATTATAAAAGACGCATGTATCCTCATATTATTTCCTAATCAAACACCGTCATTAACGTGATTAATAATGTTTGGTTGATAAATAGAAAATATTTAATGTAAAATTAGTTTTTTTGTCCTTTAGAATATATTATATTTAAAGATAAATTTTGAATGTTAGAATACACTATATTACAGGATGGAGGGAGTAGATACGGTATCGGATGTTGAGTATTCGAACTTGAGTATGGACAGATCTGCATCTGCACCCTGTTTCGCTTATGCTGATGCTTATGCTAAAATGTTATGAAAGAAAAATGTTGTTCCATACGTATTATTTGCACGCCTAATTTTAATAGGCGTGGACCGCATGAATCGGGAGCACCTTTTTCAGCTCCTGGTCTCCTGATTCATTTTAGGTAATCATATAGGACATGTTTGGAACGCGAGAAAATTTTTATGCTCTTGCGTTTTTCTTATGGTATATTAAACTGATTTTTGTGAAATTTCTATGTGATTCGTGCGCTTCTAGATTTAATATGGAAGCTGTTGTAAGAGCTAACACGGAATATGGTCTCGTCTCACGTTCGTGGAACTTTGTTCCTAAATAAGAATTACGGAACTTCTAGCGCCGGACGTCTGGACGGGGCCAGCGTCTGAACGCCCACGCCTCTTCACTTGGAGGCCTATGCTGCTCCGTGTCCCGCGCTCGCACCATGTCTCATGCCCCGCAACGTGGCGTCCCCTCCACACCCACGCGTATGCAAGCGAACCTAGCACTGTAGATGGGTTCCGCCGTAACATGTGTAACACTAAGATCTACTTTTGCAACATCTAGATGAAAACACTTGTAACATACGTCTGAAATAATTGAAACACTTGCAATATATGTATGAAACTCCAGGAAAACACGTTTGTGGCCACCGCAAAACATATGCAACATCTAGATAAAACACTTGCGACAGACGTTTGAAACATGTGAAACACTTGCAACATACGTCTGAAACAGATGAAACATTTTGGACATACACTTGAGAACACATTGCAACATATACAACATCCTAATCCCTAAACATACGCATACGTCTAAAACAGATGAAACATTTTGGACATACACTCGAGAACACATTGCAACATGTGCAACATCCCAATCCCTAAACATACGCTTGCAACATGCATGTATATGCAACATCCAGATGAAATACTTGCAACATACGTCTGAAACAGATGAAACATTTGGGACATACACTTGAGAACACATTGCAACATGTGTAACATCCCAATCTACTTTTGCAACATCAATATAAAACACTTGCAACATACCTCTGAAACATTTAAAACACTTGAAATAGACACTTGCAACATGCAGTTTCAATGCAACATCTCTTTGCTGCTTGGAAAAATGAATCCCTGTATTCGAAGGTTCGAAGGAGAGGGACCAAATTGATGATCTATGATGATCGTAAGAACACAATTTCCTCATCTTCGCCATGTTATCTGATCCCAAACCACTGATGCATTTCTAGAATTCTAGTTGCACATTGTCGGTGGCAGCTCTCAACTTCATGTAATCATGTTCATGAGTTTCTTCTCTTGAACAAACAAAATAAATAAATATATTCCTTTTATATCAAGATATTTAAAAATGAGGGATGTAATGGAACTTTTTTTTTGCATCTGATAATTTCTATTGTTGCTAGTTACAAGGAAAAGAGATTTGCCAAATTTGTTTGGTTAATAATCTAGTGGAGGTGCTCCAACTTCACAGAAAAGAAGAAATAGGAGCAGTACGAGGCTTTCCCGACTCTCCAGCCTCTTCGGCCCCGTTCGGCTGTGAGATAAGCCAGCTGATAAACAATGTTAGCTGATTTGTTATGAGAGAAAAATATTATTTTAGTTAAAAAAAATAAGCTGAAAAAGATGGATTATAAGTCAGGCCTCGGTGACGAGTGACGAGTGACGACAGAGCCCATCTAGAGTCTGGCCTGTACGAGGGTCATCCAGCACCTTCCCGCACCGCCATGGCGTCGTCGGAGGCACCGAGCCCGTCGGTCCCCTACCAAAATGGCAAAATCCCTCAAAACCTGTTTCAATTTCAAAAAAAATCCCCAAAACCCCGTGCCCGGACCCAAACTCCGCGCCAGCCTAGCCTCGTCTCCATGGTGGCCACCGCCTCCAACCCGTTCCCGTTCCCCTCCCGCCGCCCGCCGGACGACAGCCTCTTCTACGCCGTCTACCCGCTACCACTCCCCAGCGGCCTCCCCGCGCCCGCGCTCCACGCCTCGCTCCAGTCCCTCCACCTCTCCCTCCTCTCCCACCTCTCCCCCTTCCTCTCCTCCCACCTCTTCCATCGGGACCCCTTCACGCTCTCCCTCCCGGCGGACCCGGCCGCCCCTTGCGCGCCCTGCGCCTCGCCGCCCGTGCCCCACCTCCACGGCGCGCTCCGTTTCGGCGACTCCCTCCCCGACGAGTGGCTCGCCGTCTCCCTCCTCTTCGCGCTCACCCGCGCCTTCCCCGACATCGCGGCCCGCGCCTGGGACTCCGACGGGGAGTTCCTCCTCATCGAGGCCGCCTTCGCGCTCCCGCGGTGGCTCGACCCGGAATCCGCCCCCAATCGCGTATTCATCTTCCGCGGAGAGCTCCACATCCTGCCGCCCTCCCTCTTCCCCGAGACGCCGTCTCTGGAAGCCGCGCTCGCCGCCGTCTACGACGACTCCATCGATACCCGCGCCGCCGACGCCATCCAGGCGGCCATACAGCGCCGCATCGCTGGGCTGCCCGAGAAGGCGGCGGAGAACCTACACACGGCACGCGTTATCGTCCCGGCGCCCGTGGCAAAGGTGCTCAAGGAGGAGCCATGCCTGATCGCGCGTGCCGTTGAGGGTTTCTACGACCGGGACATAGACACCATGAAGCATGCGGCGAGGATGGAAAAATTCCTCAAGGGGCCTGGTGGGGAGGGGGTTGAGATGGTGAGAACCACGGTACGCATGACGCGGGCAATGTACGCACAGCTTGTGCAGCAGAACTTTCAGGCTCCCAGGGGGTACCCGATGCCTAGGAGGGAGGAAGGGCCAGAGAAATGGATGGAGGCAGAGCTGGGGATGAAGATTGCCTGCGGGTTCGAGATGATGTACCAGGAGAGAAGACGCCAGGGTGAGGAAGGTAAAGGGAGCACGTGGGAGGTTTACAGGAAGAGCTTGGAGGCAGCTGGGTGCTTTGAGGGGCTGCTTCCTGGGTCAATGGAGTATAAGAGGGTCATGGAGGATGCTATGCAATATTACAAGAGCTCTAATTTGTATTCCCGAACAAGGTGCTTCGAGTCACTCTTTCTAGCCATGTGGATTTACCTATCTGTTCCGTTGCCATGCCAAATAATGTTATTGTGCTACCATCCCATGCATAAACTGTTTAATTTCTAGTTCACTACCCTTTAAACAATATACCTGGTTTGATGTACATTATTTGTTCTTTTTGAAGAACATTGTAGCCATTATCTCTATTGAATACTCCCTCCGTTCCAAATTATAAGTCGCTTTGACTTTTTTGGTTCATCCATTTTGCTACGTATCTAGACATATTATTATATCTAGATGCATAGCAAAATTGATGTACCAAAAAAGTCAAAGCGACTTATAATTTGGAACGGAGGGAGTATAAGGAAGTACAAAGTAATGAGTGTCATTTCAATAATTCTTGAGGCTACCTGGATTTCTTTTGAACTTGATTAATGCAAATGCCTCAGCGTTTTAACACTCTTGCAATATGTCACAGGGAGATACTGAGTGAACCAGTGCGGCGAATTGATGAAATCCTATCAATGCCGTACTCGGCTGATGAATTTAAAGGCACTGATCTTCCTCCTAGTGATGATGACTCTTGGTTGCATGGTGGGGATGATGAGTTAAATGTGGAACTCCGTGAAAGGCAGAAGGAACTGGAAGAGTATGAAGCTGCGAAGAAGCAAAGAAGAAGTCAAAAGCAAAGTGTCTCTAGCAGTTCGAAATCCCAGACAGACGACTTTAAGCTTGGAGAGATTACAGAGTCCATGCAAGAGTTCATTCGCAAAATGTCCAGCTTTGAGGGCGCTGAGATTCCTGCAGACAGGTTTTGCATCTAGACTTGTTTCTTATTTCTGTAGCACATTTTTTACCTTTTGATTAATATCATCACTGATCGAACTTATATTCTTCATTAATTTAGTTTTGTTTCTCCGATTGTTGCTGTAAGCCTGTAATATGTCTTCTTTTAAGATAAAGATAGTTTCATACCCAAACTAGCAACTGAAAGGAGAGAACTGGTAAATGTAGTGTACCTGTGCCAGACATCTGTAGTGTCGGTGTTTGGTCCCGTGGGGGTCCCAAGCCGACGAGTGAGTGCTGCGTGTCCCTGACCCGGATGGTGATGCAAGAAGAATACACGGGGATTTATCCTGGTTCGGGCAGAGAAAGCCCTACGTCCAGCGGGGAGAGAGTTTTGTATTTTCTTGCACCTAAGTGCTTGCGTAGGGGTTACAAGCTGGCGAGAGAGGGTGCCGAGCCCAAGTCTCAAAGAAAATGAAAGAGTACAAGGGTAGTTGCTTGAGATGTTGATCTCTGAATTGGGTGCTTTTGCTTGTTGGTACTTGGTTTCTGACTTGCCTCTTGCCCCCTTGTAGAGCTCTGACCTGCCCTTTTATAGGGTAAGAGGAGGCCGGGTCACCGGGGTACCTTGAGGTGAAGTTTTGTCGATTCCTGTGGAGGTGGCTGTAGCGTCGTGCTCCAGGGATGGACGGCCATCCCAGGACACCGTGATCACGTTGGGGACGAGACGGTGAAATGACCCTGAGTCCTGTGCCACGTCGGCCTTCCTTTCCCGCTGACTGGTGGTGGTCGTCGAGGCTGGGTCGAGGCTAGGTCGAGACTAGGCGGATAAGGCCGAATCCCCGAGATCGTGGGGTACGGACCTTGTCGTATCCTTCCTCGAGGGCGGCCGGTGACGAAACAGTGTGCGGTAAGGTGAGCATAGTGACAGATTTCACCTCCCATCCCGGGATGGGCGGTAAAAAGTGAGGACTGACACTGGTGTTGTTCCCACGTCGGTCACGGTGTGTTGCCATGTCGGTAGGTGGTAGCAGGTAATTGCATTGAATGCTCTGATTTTTGTCTCAGAGTAGGTGAATAGAGTGGGTCGAGCGTACCGACCCGGGGTCGTGCGAGTCGGAGATTTGCCGGTGGCCGAACGAGCCTCGTGCGAGTCGGAACGCAGTCGAGGTGCCTCATTGTACGGGCCTTGTATGAGACGGGGCGCGGTCGAGGCGTTCCCGTCGGGGGTGCCTCGTACGAGTCGGAGTTGGAACGTGGTCGAGACGTCCCGTCGAGCTGGCCTCGTACGAGACGGATCCTGTACGCGGTCGAGGTGCGCTGTCTTTGCTGTGGTTAATCGTTTCGTTCTTTTTTATCGTTGGTTGTGGGTACCCCTATTCTGCGGGTACCGACATGTAGCATAGTGATTTATTAGTAAATTTGAACCAAGATGCACTAAAATGGAATCTCATTTCCTTTACAATTACTGAAATGTTTATTATGTCTGGTAACACTTAAGCACATAGAAGATTAAAAGTAGAACAGCTGTAGAAAAACTTTTAATCTGACTGGAGAACAAATAATGCCAACAGACATTTAGTTACAATTATTTGAGTTTTAAATTCTATATGTTTATCTATGTCATGATTAAGTTATCAATCGTTTTACTATGTATTCTTGATTTCTTCACCTAGTAGGTGCCTTCTTATATTCTTGTGCCTGTGTTGGAGACATTTCTTCTTGTACTCCCATCTTTTCAGACCAACCTACAGTGACATTTAAGAAGACAGCGATAAGCATGGAGCGGCAGTCTTATCACTTGAGGATAACTTAGGATGTGACTTGAACGCACAACTATCCACATAAAGTGGTATTGAATGCTCAGAGTAGTGTTAGTTATAGGATTATGATTGTTGCCCTAGATCTGGATGCATTTAATCCCCAAGTCGCAACAGTTGTAGCCTTACTAGTTACTAGTTGGGATCGAATAGGACAATCCCAAGTTTCGAATACTTGAGCATTTTGTGATATAGAAAAGGCGGTTATATTATTTTGCTAACGCATGTGTTGCCAATAAGGTTCAGTGCAATACTAAAATTCAACCTTTTCCTTTTATAACTATTTAACTGAGCACCTGTGCTACTAGATAGGTCCTTTTGGTATTCATCAACTCCTTTTTCTTCATGTAGGAGAGATATGGAATCAGTGGACCTAGATGTCAACCAGTTCTTCAAGGCCATGGAATCGGTTTTAGGTGGAGGTTCACAAGAGAAAGCTGGCAGTGATGATGGATTTGATAGAAAATCCTCATTGTCCGACATGGACTTTGGTATCTCTTTCTTTCTTCAAGTTATTCATGAGCTTTTCCCTGCTTACTTTCTTTATCTATGTCGCATGGTCAATTATCACTGTTGAATCATAGCCCTATGCGGTGAACTTTTTTTTTCCAACTTCCTTCCACATTTAGTATTCTTGTTTGCATTATTGCATACTCTATGATTTAAGGAATACAACTGAGAGCACAAACCACCAAGTGTGGTAATATACATCAATGGTATTTTGCTTTACTGCTGTGAATTGGGGTTACTTTGATTTGAGAGCTTTGCAAACTAAATATTTAGTTGATCATTTTTTTTCATTGAACTGGATGATTAAAGTGTTGGCATACTAAATATTTGATTTCTTAAGTAGTTAGATACTTAAATGGTAACTGAACAAACAAGCCTGGTAGTTAACAGTGAATGAGCAGTAAAGTATCCTAAGATATTTTTGGGGTTGTTGAAACCTTAGGGTCTCTTTGGCACAGCTTGTGGGGGCTTTGGCTTCTCCACCTTTTGTCATTGTGTCATTGTTCAAACGGCTTCCATGAGCCGGCACCGGCTTCTAGTTGTTTTGAGGGAGAAGAGAGAAAAATATCTCAATGGACTGTGTAGCTACAGCGCATGAACAGTATCGATGTCAGAGAAGCTGAAGCCACATGAAGCCGTGAAAAAGTTATGGTACTACTTTGAAGAACTGCTGCTCATAGGTCACTAGTTCTTTCAGTTCCTCAGCATGTAGCTCACAAACTTTGTTGCTTCATTCTTCTGCTTTGATGGTAGCTGAAATGTTTTTTTTTATAAATATGATAGCTGAAACGTTGGATCCTATTTTTTGCTATGAATTTTAAAATACTAAGAATGTTTGTGGTGATGCAGATGATTCTGATGAAGACAATGATTTTGCTGAAGAATTAGGTGACAAGGATGTGGATGAATCTTTTATGGAGTCATATTCAGATGCTTTAAATAAAGAGCTAAGCAGTACCACTCTTGAGAAAAGCTTTGCTCGTGCACCACGACCGGAAACTAACAATGAGGTAGCCCTTGTGTATTTGAGATGTTACATTTTTTTTTCATCTTTTTATGTGTACCATGGATAGGACACTGCCTCTGAAATTGTTTCTTAAAAGTCATGATGTTCTTTTGTGAATGCAGAGGTTTTTTTTTTGGCATATGAAGGTTTAATGAGGATAAGCTTACATTATGTGCTCATTTGGTTTTAAATCACCACAATAACTTTTCTGAACTCTTAACTATCTTCTAGTGACTATAATTGCGGCCTTTTAAATCCCTTCTGTGTTATTACAATTGCTGTTCTCTCTAATACAATGAAACTCAGCTCTTCTGCGTTTTCAAAAAAAAATTATAATTGCTGTGATGTTACCTTCCAAGGTTGCTTGCCTTGTTTTAAGTTTCTCTAAGGATGCTGTAATTGTTGTAGATCTGCTACTGACATGCATAGTTAGGTTGACTAATTAAATGTGGTTAATGTTAAGTGTGAAGATCCTATCTAATAGGCCTATATGCCTATATATAGCCATCAGGCTATCTACATATAGCTCACTCCTTCACATGTGGAGATTTATCTTCTGAGATCCCCAGGTTAGTTTCATGGTATCAGAGAAATGGATTAGGGTTAGGATTAGGCTACTCTAATTCACCCACGATCCAATTTTTCTTTACCTTGGGATCCATCCTGCCTCTTCGCGGCGTCGTCCGCCTCGTCTGTTCGGCCCATCGCCGCACCTTCGCGTTGTCCGCGCGGCCCGTCGTCGATCCTCCGCGCCGTTCGCGCGGCTCGTCGGATCCTTGTCGCGTTCGCGCAGCCCATCGTTGATCCTCCGCGCCGTTCGCACGGCCTGTCGTCCCGTCCGTCGCCGATCCTCCGCGCCGTCCGCGCGGTCCTCCTCCGCGCGACTCGTCGATCCGCGCGAGTCGGTCTTCCGCGCGTTGATCCGCGCGATTCGTCTCCAGGCGCGGTCTTCGTCGTGCCTCGTCCGCTCGTCCCTCCGGCCTTCCGTGCGAGCAGAGGAGGCCAGGCCGTCCTTGTCGTGCCGCACGAGTGGCTCCGTCTGGACTTCGTGCCCGGCTCGTCCATCTGAGGTTCCTCTGCTCTGCTCTGTTTTTCCTCTGCTGCTGCCGTTGCTGGTCTGCTCTGTTGGCAGTGGTCTACTCTGTCTTTTTCTATTCAGTGGTGCTTGTCATCTGCTACTGCTTATCTTGCACAATGTCGCAGTCGCAATTATTGTCAAATGCCATTGTTTTTCCTCTGAAACTTGATGGTCCATCTAATTATCGAGAGTGGGCTTTCTCTGTCAAAACTGTACTGCGTGGACATGGCCTTGCATCTCATCTGACAGATGATCCTCCAACTGACAAGTCGAAGGATGGTTCTGGTGCTGCTGCCGTCACGACTTGGACTAAGGATGATGGCTGAATCATGAGTGCCATAGTCACCAGCATGAAACCCTCACTAATGATGAGCCTTGAGCACCATCAATCTGCTAAGGAGATGTGGGACTACTTGCAGGGGAGATATGTTCAGAACAGTGGTGCACTTTTGCTTACTCTAATGCAAGGACTTCATGATCTTTAGCAGAATGAGATGTCTATCGAGGAGTATTATACTGCATTTGATCGTCTGATGGGACCTTTTCTTTCCATGGTTCCTAAGTGTGAGGCAGGGTGCTCAGGCTGCTGTGATAAGAAGAATAAGTTCATTGAAAAATTCCTTATATATCAGTTTTGTCATGGTTTGCGGCCTGATTTTGAGTCCAGTCGTAAGCAGTTGTTAAATGCTTCCACCACTCCGTCTATTTCTGATGTGTTGTCCGCCTTGATTGCTGAGGAGACACGACTTAATTCTCAGTCGCCTGTATCAGTACCTCACAGTGTTCTGGCAGCCTCTCACAAGACCAATACAGTGAAGGGCAACTCTTTTCCGCCTTGTGTTCATTGCAAGAAGACTACTCACCGTTCAGAAAATTGCTTTGTTCGGTATCCTGAGAAGTTAACTGCTTATCGCTCACGCCATCCCAAGCAGAGTGGTCGTGGCGCCGGTTCCACCCCTACAGGCTCTGTGCCTGCAGGTTCCACCCCTACAGGATCTGTGTCTGTTGCTGCTGCATCACCTGTTACTGCTCCTTGGGTGCTTGATTCAGGAGCCTCTTTTCATGTGTCATCAGATCAGTCACAGCTTGTTGCCTGCAAGCCAATTGCAGATGATGCCTCTATTCAGATAGCAGACGATACATCCTGCCACATTACTCATCAGGGTTCTCTTTGCACCTCTAATTTTTCTGTACCTAATGTCTCGTTTGTACCTCAGTTGTCCATGAATCTTCTTTCAGTTGGTCAATTAACGGATCACAATTGTTTTGTTGGATTCGATGACTCATCTTGTTTTATTTAGGATCGTCGCACCGGGGCTGTACTTGGGACTGGCCATCGCCGTAGAGGTTCTCATAGCCTCTATGTTCTCGACACTTTACGTCTTCCTCACTCTACTGCCCATGTGTCATCCGTTGCCGCTGCTGCATCTTCATCCAGTACATCGCCATCGACTTCATCTTTCGTCAAGTGGCATCATCGTCTTGGTCATTTATGCGGGTCTCGTCTATCCACCTTAATAAACAAGGGTTGTTTAGGTCCTACATCTATTGAGTCTAGTTTTCAGTGTAAGGGTTGCAAGCTTGGAAAACAGCTGCAGCTCCCATATTCTACTAGTACTTCTCATTCAGCTAGACCTTTTGATATTATTCATTCTGATGTATGGGGTCCTGCACCTTTCGCTTCCAAAGGTGGTCATAAATACTATGTTATTTTTGTTGATGATCATTCTCGATATACTTGGATTTACCTTATGAAACATCGCTCTCAGTTGTGCTCTATTTATCAAAATTTTGCTCGCATGGTGCACACACAATTTTCCACCCCCATTCGAGTTTTTCGTTCAGATTCTGGTGGAGAGTATTTATCTCACACCTTTCGCCAATTTTTGACCTCTGAAGGCACTCTTGCTCAACTTTCTTGTCCTGGCGCGCATGCTCAAAATGGGGTTGCTGAACGAAAACACCGCTATATCATAGAGACTGCCCGCACACTTATTGCATCTTTTGTTCCTTCTCATTTTTGGGGAGAGGCTGTGTCCACTTCTGTTTATCTCATCAACAGACAACCATCATCAAAATTGTCTGGTCAGTGTCCTGGTGAGGTTCTTTTTGGTACTCCTGACTATGACCACCTTCGGGTTTTTGGCTGCACTTGCTATGTCCTACTTGCACCTCGTGAGCAGACTAAGTTGACTGCTCAGTCAGTTGAGTGTGTTTTTCTGGGGTACAGTCCTGAGCATAAGGGTTATCGTTGTTATGACGCCTCCTCTCGCCGCATTCGTATATCTCGTGATGTCACTTTCGTTGAGGATCGTCCTTTCTTTTATAACCCTTCTACTCAACCATCCCGTAGTTGTACAGAGTCAACATCCTTTTTGTGTCTTCCTCCTATACTTAGTGATGTTGACCCTCCTACACAACCCGTGTCTTCCAGCCCACCTAACACTTCTGTATCTTCTCCTGACACTTTTGAAACTCCTCCACCTACTCATGTCGACCCTCCACTTACCAATGTCGATCCTCCCCCACTTTCTGAACCTTTGTCTTGTCAACCACCGGTCCAGCAGCTCCCATCCTTTGACAAACCACCTGTCCACAAATACTACACTCGTCGTCCCCAAATCCCCACAGCCACTTCTTCGGCCAGTCCTGCTACTCCCGATGTTGATAGTTCGGTTAATTCTGATGAGTCATGTGCTTTTTCTGATGAGTCACAGGGTGGTCTGAGATATAATCTACGAGACCGTGCTACTATTGGGCCTCCTGACAAGTATGGTTTTCCTCGTGTCACTGCTGTTGTGGAAGAGCCAACCACTTATCGAGAGGCCTCTAGCATTCTAGAATGGCAACTTGCTATGTGTGAGGAATTTGCTGCACTTGATCGTACAGGCACCTGGGATATTGTTCCATTACCATCGCATGCTGTGCCTATTACATCCAAGTGGGTCTTCAAGATTAAAACCAAGTCGGATGGTTCTATTGAGCGATATAAGGCCCGTCTAGTTGCTAGAGGTTTTCAGCAAACTCAGGGTCGAGATTATGATGAGACATTTGCACCTGTTGCTCATATGACTACAGTTCGTACTTTAATTGTAGTGACTGCTTCTTCTTCTTGGACAATCTCTCAGATGGATGTTAAAAATGTCTTTCTTCATGATGATTTAAATGAAGAAGTTTACATGCAACCACCTCCAGGTGTTAGTGCCCCTCCAGGTTATGTTTGTCGTCTTCGTCGCGCTTTATATGGTCTTAAACAGGCTCCTTGTGCTTGGTTTGAGCGCTTTGTTTCTGTCATTTGGGCTGCTGGTTTTTCACCTAGTGATCATGACCCTGCCTTATTTGTCCACCTCTCCTCACGTGGACGTACTTTGCTTCTTTTATATGTTGATGATATATTGATTACGGGTGACGATGCAGACCACATTTCTTATGTCAAGTAGCAACTTGGTGCACAATTTCAAATGTCGGATTTAGGTCCTCTCAGTTATTTCCTAGGCATTGAGGTCAAACAGTCTGCAAAGGGCTGCTATCTTTCTCAGTCCAAGTACATACAAGACCTCATTACTCGTTCAGGCATCACTGACCATCGGACAGCTGTGACACCTCTGGATCTTCATTTGCAGCTTCGTCCCACTGATGGTACTCCTCTTAAGGATCCATCTAGATATCGGCATATTGTGGGCAGCCTTGTTTATCTCACTGTTACTCGACCTGATATTGCCCATGCCGTCCATATTTTGAGTCAGTTTGTGAGTGCTCATACGTCCGTTCATTTTGGCCATTTACTTCGTGTCTTGCGGTACTTGAGGGGGACTTCATCTCGCAGCTTATTCTATGCCCGTGACAGTCCGTTTCAGCTTCATGCTTACTCAGACTCCACTTGGGCGAGTGACCCAACAGATCGTTGCTCTATCACAGGGTACTGTATTCTTCTTGGATCCTCTCCTATTGCATGGAAGTCCAAGAAACAAGTTGCTGTATCTCGTTCTAGTGCAGAGGCAGAACTTCGAGCACTTGCCACCACTACTGCAGAAATCATATGGCTTCGATGGTTGTTGACTGATTTCGGGATTTCTTGTGATGCTGCCACACCTCTTCTATGCGATAATACAGGAGCTATACAGATTGCCAATGATCCTGTGAAGCATGAACTTACCAAGCATATTGGCGTCGATGCTTTCTTCACTCGCTCTCATTGTAATCAGCATACCATTGCTCTTCAGTATGTGCCATCCGAGCTGCAATTAGCTGACTTCTTCACTAAAGCGCAAACTAGAGAGCAACATCGGCTTCATTTGCTCAAACTCAATGCTTCAGATCCTCCATTTCCACCTTGAGTTTGAAGGGGGTGTTAAGTGTGAACTCAATGCTTCAGATCCTCCATTTCCACCTTGAGTTTGAAGGGGGTGTTAAGTGTGAAGATCCTATCTAATAGGCCTATATGCCTATATATAGCCATCAGGCTATCTACATATAGCTCACTCCTTCACCTGTGGAGATTTATCTTCTGAGATCCCCAGGTTAGTTTCAGTTAACCCATGGTGAAGTTGAAGAGATTTATCAATTAGCATCTTTCCCTATAAATGTACTAAGGGAAGAGATCAATGTCGTAATCTTCTATTCATTTCTGTGGTATCTGCCTGCATACTCGTTTTGTTAATTCAAATCAATTTGCTCATGCTTTTCCCACTTGGTCTTCTAGTTGTCTATCATTTGCATAATCAGTCAAGTCTATAATGTATATCCAACTTCACTCATGTTCAGTTAACCTGCATTTACCAAATCAAATTGCAGATTTCAGCTTCTGCCTATACTGGATTAGAAACCAGGCATTTGCTGCTGTTCGATTTTACTTACCCAAAGCAATGTGTGGTATATTTTGCATTGCAGGGTCCATCAGATGCAGCAGCTACTGATGCAGAGATGACTCCAGTTGATGTAGATCTGAACCTTGTCGAGAGCATTCTTAACTCGTACTCTTCACAACAAGGTCTTCCCGGTCCGGCTTCCAATCTGCTAGGACTCATGGGCGTAAAGGTCCCTCCAGATACTAAAAAGTCGTGATTTTTGTATTCCACTAGTGTACACGTGAGATCTTGGGAAGTTGGGATATATAGGAAAAACTTATCTTCCATATCTGGGTGGTTAATTTGTTGTGATAGTACAGGGGGTGGTTGCTAGCCACACTTCACTCAGCCAAATTTGATCAAATTGGCAAATGTTTGGTTGTCAATTAAACTTAGACAGGAATATTTTGGGCTCCATATGTTATAGAGTAAAAAGTTATGGCAAGATTCTCTTAGACATAACAAAACTTGGCTCTAAAATTTCTAGCCACGCTTTGACACACTTGTTTAAGGTTAGTTGTTGCAGTTTGTGGCTAGAAACCAAACCGCCCCATATGTCTTAACTCTTAACCTGAATATCATACCTGTAAACAAAACCCTGAGAAATGGAGCAGCAAATATTTGTTTTTGACAAGTATGGACTATCAATCTACATGGGCTATCAATGTACCGTAGATGTATCACTGTTTTGATATGGTCGTACAGCAGTTGTAGGCTTGTAGCTGGGCTGGCTATGCAAGATTGGGCGCGGCAGTGAATTATTGAGATCTGACGAAGCTATAGTAAACCTGCCAAATTTGTGGTACTAGCTATTATTCTGCACTTAGGGGTGTAGTAATCTTTCATGGTCTGGATAAGGTAGAGGTAACTGACGGAAATAATCCAGTGGTCACATTTGAGTTTGATCGAGTAGTGTAAGCTTTGGCAATAAAGTTCTATCGAGTTTATAGCTGAGTAAGTTTATAGTTGAGTAAAATACACTGTAGGCCCATGAACTTGCACAGCTGTGTTAAATAGGTCCATCAACTAAGAAACCAGGGCCTTGTTTAGATCAATTTTTTCACTCTCTCTCCATCACATTAATCTTTGGACGTATGCATGCAATATTAAATGTAAGTAAAAAATAATTAATTGCATAGTTTAGTTGTAAATCACGAAACGAATCTTTTAAGTCTAGTTAGTCTATGATTGGATAATATTTGTCAAATACAAACGAAATGCTACAGTTCTAAATTTTTCTAACATCTTCAAACATGGCCCAGGTATTTAGCTCATCAAACTTGCGAATCCGTGCACTCCAGGTCCAAATGCCAAAACCAGCCCGATTTTGCTGACGTGGCATGTCCACCGTGGACTGAGCCCCACGTCATTTATCAGAAACACCCCCGCAGTGCATGTTATTAAAAAAAAGTGCCTGGCTGGGCACGGGCGAGCGCCGCCGGTCCGCTCTGCCTCGTTGCGCGGGCGGGCTCTGCGCCACGGGCGTGAGCGAGGGCTCCGCCTCGTGTGCGAGCTCTGCTTCACCTCCTTGCGGGCTAGCGGCGGCAACAACGGCGGCTACCTAGGGCGAAAGCACGGCAACGGTGGTGGCCGGCTGCCACGGGCGAGCACGGCCACCGCGGGCGAGAGCCGCTGCTCTGCATCGTGCGCAGGCCGCCGCGGGTGAGAGCAGCTCCGCCTCGCACGCTGCCGATGGACGGCGGCGCGGGCACTACGATCAGCTGGAACCTACTCCACTGGATCCTTCAATTTTTATTACATTACATATACTTCTGGCTAATAGGCTGCAGCCCCACATCTTCAAGCTGATCCATGTCAATCAATATGGCTTCATCAAATCTAGAACAATCCAAGACTGTTTGGCCTGGTTGTTTGAGTATCTGCATTTGTGTCATACTTCAAAAAAGGAGCTGGTTATCTTGAAGCTGGATTTCGAAAAAGCCTTTGACAAGATAGAGCATGATGCCATGATTGAGATTATGAAAAAGAAAGGGTTTGGTGAGAAATGGTTATCTTGGATGAAATTAAATTTTCAATCAGGCACCTCCTCAGTCCTCCTTAATGGTTCTCCAGGCAAGGTCTTTCACTGTAAAAGAGGAGTCAGACAGGGGACCCTCTATCCCCCTTACTCTTTGTCATTGCAGCAGATTTGCTTCAGTCTATTATCAACAAAGCTAGATCCTTTGGGCTGCTGAGCCTCCCCATCCCTCTGCAATACACTGAAGACTTCCCTATTCTCTAGTACGCTGATGACACCTTGATTGTCATAGAAGGCTGTGCAAGACAGCTTTTTACTCTCAAATCTTTGCTTAATACTTTTGCATCCTCTTGTGGTCTGAAAGTTAACTACAATAAATCCTTGCTAGTTCCCATCAACATCTCTGAAGATAGGACTAAGCACCTTGCTGCAACTTTTGGTTGTTCTGTGGGCAGCTTCCCCTTCACCTATCTGGGACTGCCTCTTGGTTTAACCAAGCCAAAAATGGATGATTTTCTTCCCCTGGTTTCTAGATGTGAGAGAAGGTTGGTCAATACTTCTCTTTTCTTATCCCAGGCTGGGAAATTGCAAATGACCAATGCTGTCTTCACCTCCCTACCCACTTTCTTCATGTGTACTTTCAACCTTCATGTAACTGTGAGAGAGCAAGTTGACAAATTCAGAAAGCACTGTCTCTGGAGAGGCTCAGATGATAACAGCATAATTAATGCTAAAGCTGCTTGGCCAATGGTCACAAAACCAAAGAGTGAAGGGGGCTTAGGTGTGCTTGATCTTAGATCCCAAAATGAGGCATTGCTCATTAAAAACTTGCATAAGTTCTATAACAAGGAGGATATCCCTTGGGTAAAGCTGGTTTGGGAAAAGCATTATGCTAATGAAAAACTGCCTAACCATGTCATGAAGGGCTCATTCTGGTGGAGAAGTATTCTAAAGTTGGTTGATAAATACAAAGGGATGGCTGCTGTCAGAGCTGGAGAGGGCTCTTCCTGTTTACTTTGGGATGACTATTGGGATGGCCAACCTTTCAAGCTAACTTATCCTGAACTGCACTCTTTTGCCAAGAAAAAAAGATATCTGTCTTGCTAATGCCATTACAGCTCCAGAAACCTTCAACCTGTTCCATCTTCCTCTTTCTGTACAGGCGCTTGAGCAGCTCCAGCTTTTGGAACAGTGCTTTGCTTCTCAGGTCCTGATTCAGGGGCCTGATAAATGGACATACATTTGGGGCAATTCTAATTACTCTTCTAGCAAAGCCTATAAGCACCTGATTGGCATAACACTTGCCCACCCCCTCTTCAGACAGATTTGGAAATCCTCCTGTCAGCCTAATCATAAAGTGTTCTTCTGGTTGCTGTTGCAAGACAGATTAAGTACAAGGAACCTCTTAAGAAGGAAATCCATGTCTTTGCCTTCTTACAGTTGTGTGACTTGCCTGGATGGCAACGAGGAGACAGTTGAGCATCTCTTCTTAGAATGTGCTTTTGCTAGAAACTGTTGGAGCTTGCTTGGAATTGCTGTCATCAGCACCCCTGACACTTTTCAGAGGGTGGAAAGCCTCAAACAACAGCTGAATGCCCCCTTTGCTTTGGAAGTCATTATCCTGATGAGCTGGAGTATTTGGACAATTAGAAATGATGAAATCTTCAGGAATGTACCTGTAGATTGCTTAAGATGCCTGCAAATCTTCAAGATGTTCTTTGGCCAACTCTTATGGAGAGCCAAGAAGAAGTACTTCCCCCAAATAGAACAATGGCTAGAGCAAGCTGTGTAATTTCTTTAATTTTTTTCGTCTCTTTCTTTGTTTCCTGAGCTCCTCCTTGTAGCTCTTTCTTTCTTTAGCTCCTTCTAGTGTCTCCTTTTCTTTTCAGCTTTGTTGTCTTTGTTCTGTACTGCTGTTGTTTTTTAAATCTTTTTCAGTAGGGGCTCTTCTGCCCCTCCTGTTCTATAAAAAAAAACATATATTTGTTGCGACCAAAGTTGAGCTAAAGCCTTCATCGGTGCGAAGCCTCCCATCGCCCATTGCTCCCCCTCCCTGAACACCGCCTGAGCAACCTGCAGCACCGTGCACGGTGACCTGCCAAACACCCTCCCGTTTCGCTCTTTCCATAGCGTCCAAGTAATCAGCAGAAGCGGGGAGTCAAACGCCGATCTTGAAGCCGAGTCCACTCGTGTGCGCTGACTCAACCACCATGACTCGATGTCTTCGTTACCTTCCGGCACAAGTGCTGAGAGTTGAAGAGGACGGAGGCAGAGAAACCATACTTCCCTGGAGAACACACACCCCAGGAAGAGGTGATCGACCGTTTCTGAAGCCTGACAACAAAGTGCACACTCATCCGAAGCCTGAAGTCCATGCCTTTGACGCCTGGCCGATGTGGCAGAACCGCCTAATTTAATACCCTCCCAAGAGTACTTGTCTTCCATTAGACACTAAGTACCCAAGGGAGAGCAATAAACTCTGCGATTCCGTCGAGCACACCCGAGGGAGAACTCGAAAATCCACATTTTTACCTCAGGATCATAAATGAGAGATAAAGCTTACAACATCTTTACCATTTCTTACATCACTTTTAGTACAACATCAGGGTAATCCATTGTTTAATTATAACAGTGGAAAATAAAATGTTATCAGAGTTCAGCGGAAATGAAACCATTTGATGATGAGTTAAATATTATCATGATGAACATTTATATACAAGAATTCATGATAGGTGGTAAATCTTTCCTTTGTAAAACATTTTTGGTGAGAGTTATAAATCAACTCTATATCCGCAACGTAAGGGAAATCCTCACTGAGCCCACCAGGAGGTTTCCACACATAAAAGTCAGCTTCAAGAACACCTGTCACCTGCAACAGGGTAGAACAAACCCTGAGTACTCAATTGTACTCCGCAAGACTTACCCGTCAGAAGGAAAGAAAAGACTCCAAGGATATGCAAGGCTATCTGGCTTGTGGGTTATTGCAACTGCAGGAAGCATTACTAAAGGTGCATCCTTATATTTAACTTTTATTAGCAGTCATTGGTAGTTCATTAACCCACCATTCTATGTAAGCACCAAAGCTACTTTCAAGCATGTAGTAAGCAATCAGAACCATTTCACCATCTTCCACAGTTCTTACTACGATGCCAGATTATAGTCATGTCGGACCGTCAAATTGACGGCGATTCGCGAATCAATGTAGCCCAGCTGGGTACCCCGAAAAACACACGCCCCACCCGTACCGAGGTACAAACAGGACCAACCCATTATCCCCTTGTCAAGAGAACCGAGTCCCCGTCCATACTGGGACTCCAAGCCCCCGCCCTCTCGCGGTGCTTAGACCTCCTAATACCCATATATAATCCACCTTCAGTTGGTCCGGATGGAGCCGGAACCCATGACAAGAGAATAACAAGTCTTTCTAGCCCCCATCCGCTAGTATATGCTCGGGATAAGGAGATCTGTGACCTGACTATGGAATCCAATGCAACGAACGGTCCTTAATCGACACAGGCGGAACAAATGCAACCAGAGCCCCGCTCTGTTGCCCAACCAGGTCCAAATCCATCCAAGCCCGTTCCGCCCGGTCTCCAATTATCATTCAAATATGTTCCATGTGGTAGTAACATGATAATAATAACAATAATATATTTCCTATCTCTCGCGAGTGACGGGCAATCACTCGACTTCTACCGGAGTCCTGTAGCATAGCAATCTACACGATCTTGACATACTAGTAAGACTCATGGGATCAGGATATATATATGCAAGTGGGTTTCATTCAACTCCTTAAAACTTAATGCACAAGCATAAATAAAGTGCAGCATAATAGAGGTTATGCACCGGGGCTTGCCTGGGTAAAATATAACCAAAAGTTAGCATTCCATCTTCGTGATATGATCACCATAGCATCATCTTTCAGCTACTCCAGTTGATCCCACGATCCACCATCATTCCTATTATGATATGTATTGATGCAAATGCATAGATGTAAATAATCAATGACAGCCGAAATTCTTAGAAATCCGATCACGCTTCCAAAAGTACCATTTCTCCAGCA
The DNA here is from genome assembly GCA_038087645.1 of Saccharum hybrid cultivar R570. Classification (NCBI taxonomy): domain Eukaryota; kingdom Viridiplantae; phylum Streptophyta; class Magnoliopsida; order Poales; family Poaceae; genus Saccharum; species Saccharum hybrid cultivar. Next base: position 38,575,579 of record JAQSUU010000637.1, on the reverse strand, counting down.
ACTCCCGATGACTCCACAATCCATCGACGTCCCTCCGTCGGTGTCGAACTCGCGGTACTCGGCAAACATACACAATTAAATATTCACATAAATTCAACTGTGTTCCAAAAATTATGAAACTTTATGGATAGGTGGGGTTCGATTTTAGATGAATTTAGGAAGAAGAAGTGATGGAATCAGAGTTAGCATAGTGGAGATATTAATTGTGCAAGGTGGCCGCTAATTAATCACGAGGAGAGAAAATGAAATGTGATTAGTGGCCACGAGCTGCCGCTGGTTATTAGAAAGGGAAAAGGAATAAAGAAATTGGTGGAGTGGATTAATGGCTCAAGACTCTTGACTTTACGTGTATAGGAGCTGAGTTGGTTCTCGGCTTTGCTACTAGCACATGGCATAGGACAAGCTGCTGCTGTGGACTTAAATAAAGAGCAAAGTGGGTATACGGCTAGGATTCTTTGAGAGAGACACAGAGAGCACCGAGCGTTTGTGCTCCTCAGCTCGTCCACCATGGATAGCTGCTGGACTTTCACCTGATGGCGATTCTGGCCATGACTTCCAAATCTAAGGGCATGGGGAGGTAGAAGGGAGGTAGGGGATGTATGGGGACTATCTACCATGGTCAATTACAGCTTGAGGAAGGAGATCAACAGAGCGTAGCCTTCCCAGGCAAGAACAGAGAAACTCAATTTAGAGAGTAAGATGGTGAGCGGTGAAGTGGGATGGCTTGGCAGGCTTGGCGTGTCCTTTTATAGGCAGGAGATGTGGGCTGGAGGTGGAGCTGGCATTTGGCTAGCTAGTCATGTGAATTGGATTTCACGTGATGAACTTGGAGTGGGTCTTTGGTCATGAGTGCATTAATTCAAATGATAGACTTTGAGTGGTCTTTGGACTTGACGAGCACATCAGGACTAGAGTGTGCTTTGGGCTAAACGTGCTTGGTGGTGGGGTGCTGATTCATTCATGCAGGTCAAGGAATTAATGGGGGAAGGAGACCACAGGTCAAGGAAACATTAGAGAATGAGAAGATCAATTACAGATTAGCTACCTCAGCTGATTAATGCAGCTCGGGAGAAATCGATATACGCAACTTTCACGGGCAAGAACAGAGAAACTTGATTTGAGAGAAGCAAGTGAGTAGCGGAGCGGAACGGCTCGGTGTAACCTTTTAAAGGCAGGCGACGCGAAGGCGCGACAGCGACGCGTCGTAAGATTAGCGGCTAACTAGCTTGCTTAAAGGCAATAAAACGTCGCTGCGCAAGTCGTGATGCTTCGGATGAACAGTGTTTCCATGGTGCTACAGTGTTTCCACACCGCTACAGTGTTTCCACACCGCTACAGTGTTTTCTGCGTGTCGTGTGCGCTCCAAGACTCAGTGGCAGTGTTGACTCATGCTACAGTTATTTCCACGGTGCTACAGCTCATGCTCTGTAATGTTTCCGCTGCCATTATTAAAAGCGCTCCTCGTGCACGATTTAACTCTGTCATTATTAAAGCAATGATCATGATCAGTAATATTTTCACTTCCTCACATGATCATCAAGGATAAGCACTAGCTTCTTGATAGGATTATCCAACACGATCATGGTTACAGCAAAGGGTTAGCAAGTAATCAAGTCAAAGAGAAGCAAAGCAAAAGCCAGAGAGCATGGATGCGGATGGATGAGGAGACCTTGCAATGCAGCGAATTGCTGGGCCACGATGAGAACGAGACAGTAAAAAGTAATGCCAGGCGAGTACATTGCATGCCGGCAAAATAAACGAAGTTGCCGCGCTCTCTTTCTCGTCAGTTCGTGCTTAACAAAATAAACCCGTGAGTTTATATATAGGTATCGTTCTATTTATTAATGGATTTTATTTTATTTATAAAAGTTGATTTTCATGCTTAATCTAACAGGACAAATCGTTCTCTAAAATCATTGTCGAACATTCCTGAATATTTCTATGCACTGCGTAATTTATCCTGAGCGTTTATTTGAGTCCACGAAACTAAGTCACACGGGATTCACTTGTCGCAGCAAGTACGTTTTAAATTAAAAACCCGAGAAACTCGTTTCGGAAATTTTTCTTAGGCCTAAATCGCGGTGCTAAATAAGCTAGTAACACCAGGGGTGTTACATCCTTCCCCCCTTAAAAAGGATCTCGTCCCGAGATCTGGAACAAGAAACAAAAGAGGGAAACGTGATTACGTTTCACAGATCTGAGCTTACATAGGAGATTACATGACTTCGAACACCAAACTACTCCGGGATCTAGAGAACACGGCTAAGAACAAATCTAATACAACTCACAACCTCTCTAGAAATCGACGAAGACGGGGACAATGGAAAAGCAGAAGGAAAACGATTATCCAGAACATGGCGTATGCCCAACACAGCCAGAAATTGGAGACTGGTACAAAGATCATTGCGAACTCTAAAACCTAAACTAACCAGGGATGAACTTGAACTTCTCCATGGAAACCAGATCCCTTCTTCTCAAGTTACACCATTGCCTCTGACTAGCAACCCTAGATCTGCGAGCAACGACTGGATCTCGTAGCCCTACCTCCAACTACTTTCTTCCTGACTACTTCTCGAGCTTCTCCCACCAGAGCACAGACGGAGGAAGTCGATACTATGAACTCTACTCTGGATCTGGGGGTTGAATGGAGGAGAAGCAAGGTGGCATTATAAAAGCTTGGTGGACGGAGGTGGTGATGCAGTGCACCGGAAACGGAGGAGATGGGAATCACTGGGGGGGTCACAAGGTGGGGAGAGCGTCGGCCATGGTGCGCTCCCTGTGCGAGCTTGAGTGGGCAAAGGAGAAAGGAGGGGATGCGGTTCGCTCGACCAGGCGGCGTGCGAGCAACGGGGCCCCAAAGGAAAAGAAAGAGGGGGGGTCCGGTACGGGGACGAGAGCGAGAATCGAGAGCCGACACGGGTGCCGGGATCAGAGGGGCGTACAGTGCGACAAGACGAGGCGAGTGCGGCACAACGCCGTGGTCACGCGAGAACGGCACACGTGGGCCCCACCACAAACGGCGTCCACAGGGTACGCAGTGACAGCGACCCGGCGTATGTAGCGTGACCAAACCGGTCACAGGAACGACGTCAAGTCGGGCGATGCAATTTCTCTGACCTACGTGCGGGCTAACTTTCCTGTTGCTTTTCTCTTTCTTCTTTTCCTTTCTTCAAAAAACCTTGTTACCCCTGTTACTTTGACAGAGCACAATTCTATCAACCCATTGTGGATTTCCCATTCGAACACAAGGATATTTTTACCAAAGAGAATTTTTATAGCAAGAGCGATACCGCGGTGTAACTCGGTAAAAGCACTTGGTCAACAACCTCGATACCAGCGCGCGTCGAGCAGCGTCACCATGTGGCAGCTGTTCCACAGGTGGCCCTCGGTTCCGTCGCGGCACCATAAGCTATTAACTAAGTAACTATTACCAACTTACTCGCAGTAAAAACAACGGGGTCATAGACCACAGAATCAGAGGAGTAAGGGAAAATTCAGGCAACACAGGTTCCTTTCAAAATAAGGAACAAGTAAAGTAAATCCCAAGGCAGATTTAAATCAAGGGAATTCAAGTGTTCTGCTGGGACATCCACAATTAGTGATACAGTGTCCTCTATTTTCCAATCACGGCCGATCTGCTGCATCAGAATAGTTGTTCCCCTTGTAACCTGCTTATTGTCGTCTCAAGAACCCTAAGCGAATCGAACGAGGTCTAAGGAAAAACGACGTAACAACACAATGGATAAAGCAAATACTCATTCCCAACGGCCCTACACGGGTGCAACATACAGGCATACACTCTCCCACACTCGACACATCGCTCGAAACGTACAACCAGGCGCCCTTAACAACTACGGCTGCGGTACAACGGAAAGACTACAACACTAGGGGACAACGATGAAAAGCACTACTAGCAACAGTTACATCTTCCCTAGGACAACTAATCTACTTCGTCGGCCCAAACGGCTTCTTTCCTGGGCTCCTGGGGTTCTTCTGCTGCACTAGGTTGTGGATCTACTCCTTCTTGTGGTGGTGGCTGGGTGAGGGGAAGCAATGACTCTACTTCTGAGGCTTCCGTGGGCGGAGGTGCTGCAAAACCAGTTCTCCTTCTCTCCAGCGGATGGACAGGGATCCCCTCCAGGATTAAGGGTTCCTGCCTTTTCGTGGCGAGCGTCCTACGCTTGGCCCTTGTGGCAAGATAGGCGTCCTCCAGCTCCTGGGCATGACGGTCTTGGTCCACCTTGACGGCCTCCGCCATGGTAGCCTCTCGACTCTCAGCGGCTGCTAGATTGGCATGAGCTTCAGCAAGCTGCACTTCGAGCATCCTGGAGAAGATCTCGGCTTCCTCAGCTCGGTGGAGACACTCTCTCAGCTCCGAGGCCTGCCGGTCGTACTGCTCATCCAGAGCGAGCAAGTACGTGGTCAGGTGCACCACGGTCGGGTTGTCCTCTTGCACGTCCTGACCCCGCAAGGCCTCCATGCGAGCCCTCCATACTCGCCGATTCTTGTCCAAAGGTGGAAAGAACCGCATGGGGGTACGAGCAATGGGCTGCTCATAGATCTGGCACAGATGTCGCAAGGCTTTGCGGGCCACAACCTGGTAGGTGTCGCCGAAGCGAAACCCGGTTGCGGTCACATTCCAGGCTTCAGTGACGTCGGGAAACTCCTCACTCTTGCCAATGTAGATGGTGACCTTGCATCGCTCCATGCCATGCTTCATGTACTCACGACCCTCATACTCAGGACGCTCCCGAATGCCGAGTTTTTGTAGGGTAGCATACAGGATTTTGGGAAAACCCTCGGTGTTCAGGCAGTAGCTGCTAACCCAAACTCCTGCCATCCTAGGTGGGTGGTGGTTGCAAGGAAGGCTTGAGGAGAAGCTTGCTCAAGAGAAAAGGGCTAAGCGAGCTGGAATGCACTGAGTGGTGACACAAAGTGGCTGGGCTTGGCCCCCTTAAAAAGGCAGAGCGGCCAGTGGTCCTGGCGCAGACCACCCTCGAGCCATGCGTGGGAACCAGTAAAAGTACAACAACAGGATTTTTACGCACACGAGGTGGGCGGTGTCCGAGGCCATAAAGACTAGCACGGTTGCAGGGCAGAGGTCCGACAAGGGCGCAGAAGGAGTGCCGAAAACGTAAGCCCCGACAGTCATGAATCACGAGCGAACGCGAAACACGAAGCCACCGTACAACAGTAACTCCGGGACAGGGACGCGTGGTACCTAGAAACAGGGCACCTGCAAGTAGGACTCGCACGATGACTATAGCAAAATAGCGCGTCTGACTTTAGGACCGCACGCTACACACCAGTTAGTTTACCGGACGAAAGCCTACTTAAACTTATTCCGAAGACTTAACTATAGTAATAGGGCTACTTATATAACTTCGTATGCAAACGCCCTAACTTTTTGCAAAAATGTGTTGTCAAATTTTAATTTAGAAAGGAGTTTTGAAGCTTTATTTCCTCATTTATGCTCTGATACCACCTGTGGCAGAACCGCCTAATTTAATACCCTCCCAAGAGTACTTGTCTTCCATTAGACACTAAGTACCCAAGGGAGAGCAATAAACTCTGCGATTCCGTCGAGCACACCCGAGGGAGAACTCGAAAATCCACATTTTTACCTCAGGATCATAAATGAGAGATAAAGCTTACAACATCTTTACCATTTCTTACATCACTTTTAGTACAACATCAGGGTAATCCATTGTTTAATTATAACAGTGGAAAATAAAATGTTATCAGAGTTCAGCGGAAATGAAACCATTTGATGATGAGTTAAATATTATCATGATGAACATTTATATACAAGAATTCATGATAGGTGGTAAATCTTTCCTTTGTAAAACATTTTTGGTGAGAGTTATAAATCAACTCTATATCCGCAACGTAAGGGAAATCCTCACTGAGCCCACCAGGAGGTTTCCACACATAAAAGTCAGCTTCAAGAACACCTGTCACCTGCAACAGGGTAGAACAAACCCTGAGTACTCAATTGTACTCCGCAAGACTTACCCGTCAGAAGGAAAGAAAAGACTCCAAGGATATGCAAGGCTATCTGGCTTGTGGGTTATTGCAACTGCAGGAAGCATTACTAAAGGTGCATCCTTATATTTAACTTTTATTAGCAGTCATTGGTAGTTCATTAACCCACCATTCTATGTAAGCACCAAAGCTACTTTCAAGCATGTAGTAAGCAATCAGAACCATTTCACCATCTTCCACAGTTCTTACTACGATGCCAGATTATAGTCATGTCGGACCGTCAAATTGACGGCGATTCGCGAATCAATGTAGCCCAGCTGGGTACCCCGAAAAACACACGCCCCACCCGTACCGAGGTACAAACAGGACCAACCCATTATCCCCTTGTCAAGAGAACCGAGTCCCCGTCCATACTGGGACTCCAAGCCCCCGCCCTCTCGCGGTGCTTAGACCTCCTAATACCCATATATAATCCACCTTCAGTTGGTCCGGATGGAGCCGGAACCCATGACAAGAGAATAACAAGTCTTTCTAGCCCCCATCCGCTAGTATATGCTCGGGATAAGGAGATCTGTGACCTGACTATGGAATCCAATGCAACGAACGGTCCTTAATCGACACAGGCGGAACAAATGCAACCAGAGCCCCGCTCTGTTGCCCAACCAGGTCCAAATCCATCCAAGCCCGTTCCGCCCGGTCTCCAATTATCATTCAAATATGTTCCATGTGGTAGTAACATGATAATAATAACAATAATATATTTCCTATCTCTCGCGAGTGACGGGCAATCACTCGACTTCTACCGGAGTCCTGTAGCATAGCAATCTACACGATCTTGACATACTAGTAAGACTCATGGGATCAGGATATATATATGCAAGTGGGTTTCATTCAACTCCTTAAAACTTAATGCACAAGCATAAATAAAGTGCAGCATAATAGAGGTTATGCACCGGGGCTTGCCTGGGTAAAATATAACCAAAAGTTAGCATTCCATCTTCGTGATATGATCACCATAGCATCATCTTTCAGCTACTCCAGTTGATCCCACGATCCACCATCATTCCTATTATGATATGTATTGATGCAAATGCATAGATGTAAATAATCAATGACAGCCGAAATTCTTAGAAATCCGATCACGCTTCCAAAAGTACCATTTCTCCAGCAACTCCCGATGACTCCACAATCCATCGACGTCCCTCCGTCGGTGTCGAACTCGCGGTACTCGGCAAACATACACAATTAAATATTCACATAAATTCAACTGTGTTCCAAAAATTATGAAACTTTATGGATAGGTGGGGTTCGATTTTAGATGAATTTAGGAAGAAGAAGTGATGGAATCAGAGTTAGCATAGTGGAGATATTAATTGTGCAAGGTGGCCGCTAATTAATCACGAGGAGAGAAAATGAAATGTGATTAGTGGCCACGAGCTGCCGCTGGTTATTAGAAAGGGAAAAGGAATAAAGAAATTGGTGGAGTGGATTAATGGCTCAAGACTCTTGACTTTACGTGTATAGGAGCTGAGTTGGTTCTCGGCTTTGCTACTAGCACATGGCATAGGACAAGCTGCTGCTGTGGACTTAAATAAAGAGCAAAGTGGGTATACGGCTAGGATTCTTTGAGAGAGACACAGAGAGCACCGAGCGTTTGTGCTCCTCAGCTCGTCCACCATGGATAGCTGCTGGACTTTCACCTGATGGCGATTCTGGCCATGACTTCCAAATCTAAGGGCATGGGGAGGTAGAAGGGAGGTAGGGGATGTATGGGGACTATCTACCATGGTCAATTACAGCTTGAGGAAGGAGATCAACAGAGCGTAGCCTTCCCAGGCAAGAACAGAGAAACTCAATTTAGAGAGTAAGATGGTGAGCGGTGAAGTGGGATGGCTTGGCAGGCTTGGCGTGTCCTTTTATAGGCAGGAGATGTGGGCTGGAGGTGGAGCTGGCATTTGGCTAGCTAGTCATGTGAATTGGATTTCACGTGATGAACTTGGAGTGGGTCTTTGGTCATGAGTGCATTAATTCAAATGATAGACTTTGAGTGGTCTTTGGACTTGACGAGCACATCAGGACTAGAGTGTGCTTTGGGCTAAACGTGCTTGGTGGTGGGGTGCTGATTCATTCATGCAGGTCAAGGAATTAATGGGGGAAGGAGACCACAGGTCAAGGAAACATTAGAGAATGAGAAGATCAATTACAGATTAGCTACCTCAGCTGATTAATGCAGCTCGGGAGAAATCGATATACGCAACTTTCACGGGCAAGAACAGAGAAACTTGATTTGAGAGAAGCAAGTGAGTAGCGGAGCGGAACGGCTCGGTGTAACCTTTTAAAGGCAGGCGACGCGAAGGCGCGACAGCGACGCGTCGTAAGATTAGCGGCTAACTAGCTTGCTTAAAGGCAATAAAACGTCGCTGCGCAAGTCGTGATGCTTCGGATGAACAGTGTTTCCATGGTGCTACAGTGTTTCCACACCGCTACAGTGTTTCCACACCGCTACAGTGTTTTCTGCGTGTCGTGTGCGCTCCAAGACTCAGTGGCAGTGTTGACTCATGCTACAGTTATTTCCACGGTGCTACAGCTCATGCTCTGTAATGTTTCCGCTGCCATTATTAAAAGCGCTCCTCGTGCACGATTTAACTCTGTCATTATTAAAGCAATGATCATGATCAGTAATATTTTCACTTCCTCACATGATCATCAAGGATAAGCACTAGCTTCTTGATAGGATTATCCAACACGATCATGGTTACAGCAAAGGGTTAGCAAGTAATCAAGTCAAAGAGAAGCAAAGCAAAAGCCAGAGAGCATGGATGCGGATGGATGAGGAGACCTTGCAATGCAGCGAATTGCTGGGCCACGATGAGAACGAGACAGTAAAAAGTAATGCCAGGCGAGTACATTGCATGCCGGCAAAATAAACGAAGTTGCCGCGCTCTCTTTCTCGTCAGTTCGTGCTTAACAAAATAAACCCGTGAGTTTATATATAGGTATCGTTCTATTTATTAATGGATTTTATTTTATTTATAAAAGTTGATTTTCATGCTTAATCTAACAGGACAAATCGTTCTCTAAAATCATTGTCGAACATTCCTGAATATTTCTATGCACTGCGTAATTTATCCTGAGCGTTTATTTGAGTCCACGAAACTAAGTCACACGGGATTCACTTGTCGCAGCAAGTACGTTTTAAATTAAAAACCCGAGAAACTCGTTTCGGAAATTTTTCTTAGGCCTAAATCGCGGTGCTAAATAAGCTAGTAACACCAGGGGTGTTACAGCCGACGTCCAGATTTGCCGGTGCAATGCCAACCAAAAGAACAACTTGACTTTTGGTGGAGCCTTGACACGCCAAAGCTCTTTGGCTCCCAAGAGCGATGAGGATCCAGCGAAGAACGCCCGATAAGAGGAGGAGACTGAGTATTTACCATCTGCAGACCACTTCCAAACAAAATGATCCGACTGTGATGGCTGGAGGGTCACTGAACTCAGCAGGTTCCAGACCCGAACGACGTCGCGCAGAACCTGGACGGTCGGCGCGCCCCTGATGTCCCTGGTCCACCGGTTGTCGTGCAAAGCATCAGCAAGACGACGTTTTCTCCCAGCTCTTGTAATAATCACGAACAGCACTGGAGCAAAAGTCGACAGCGGCCTGACCACAGACCAATTGTCAGTCCACATCATTGTCGAAGCACCATCTCCCACGATGACAGACATGCTGGCCAGAAACATTGCGCTCACCGAGCGCTCTGGACGCGAAGGCAGCCCTGTCCAACAACGCTGGGGCTCAGACCGTGCCAGCCACTCCCAGCGCAAGCGTAGGGCAAACCCGAAGAAGCGGAGGTCTACAATGCCAAGACCACCAAGTTCAGTCGGCCGACAAACACTTGGCCCTTTCAAAATTCGTCCACACGAGTGCCTCCCATTTTAATTCCTCGTAGCCATGAGTTCGCCTGGTTGTTAGCTAGCCCCCTGAAAGGTCTTGATGGCTAGAGGGGGGGGTGAATAGCCTTTTAAAAACTTCTACAAAGACAAGCTAAACAATTTTATCAATATAACAAATAGCGAGAGGCGAGTTTTGCTTAGCCTACGGGGTGTTTGCAAGCCACCTATCCAATTCACAATTCTAGTATATAGGCACTCAACCGCACAAGTCAAACCGAGAAGGTAACTACAACTACAACTAGCAAGCTACACAAAAGAGTTACTCTAGCAAAGCAAACTAGCTAGCAAAGATAACTAAGAAAGTAATACAAGATAGAGTTAGAATGGTTTCACCGAGGGGCGAAGTATTGAGCCAACCAATATGATCAACAATGAATACCAAGACAACCGAACACCGGGATCAATCAATCACAATAAGAATGATGACACAAAGATTTATCCCGAGGTTCACGTGCTTGCCGGCACGCTAGTCCCCGTTGTGTCCCTCTTCACCACGTGGTTCGGTGGCTAATCGGTCTCACACCGAGCCTCTCAAAAGGCGCCACAAGAACCTACCAAATGGCAAAAGGTTGCAATGACACGAGCAATCCACTAATGTTGCCTTTGTCGCTTCGCCGAGGTAGGCACAAACCCCTCACAATCACCGGAGGTGGCCAAGAACAATCACCAACTCTTGCCAACGCCTCCAAGCTGCTCTAAGCCGTCTAGGTGGCGGCAACCACCAAGAGAAACAAGAATTCCGCAGCAAATCAACCACCAAGTGCCAACTAGATGCTATCTCACAATGCAAATGCACTTGGATCACTCAATCTCACTTCGAATATGCAAACAAGCAAGAGAGATGAGTGGGAGGGGAGTTGCTTAGCTCAAAGTGCTCACAAGTATGTCAAAATGTGCAAGAGAGAGAGCCTTGAGCCGGCCAACGAGTATTTATAGACGTACCCCTTCGAATATAGCCGTTAGAAACTGAAATCAGCAGCATTCGCGCTCACCGGACGCGCTGGTGCAACAGACCGGACGCGCCGGTGCTGCAACGGCTAATTTTTGAAACACTGACCGGACGCGCTGGTCACCACCGGACGCGCCGGTCCCGTGACTCACCGGACGCGCCGGTCAACACCGAGTCGCGCAAAACAAACCAACCACCGGACGCGCTGGTGAACCGACCGGACGCCACAGTGACCGCGTCCGGTGGGAGTCCAGTAAGCTCCCTGGACCACCGGACGCGTCCGGTGGCCTGTGACCGGACGCGCCTCGTGTCCGGTGCAGCAACTGAAAAACGCGCAGTTACTGGACACTGACCGGACGCGCCGGACGCACAGTGACCGCGTCCGGTGCAGCGTCCGGTGCAGCGTCCGGTGCAGCGTCCGGTGACTTCTGTGACCTCCGTTCGCTTCCGTTTCTTTTCCGTTTGATTTCCGACTTTCGGCGTAGTAGAAAATAGGCATTTCAACTCCTCGAAAACGCCTGAATCCCGCCTCGCAAGCTCGGCGGGAGGGAGAGAGGACCCCAAAACCTCTCTACCGCTCAAACTCCAACGCCGTCGCAAACGTGCTAACACCACCAAGTGATCATCACTATGTGCATGTGTGTTAGCATTTTCACAATCATTTTTCGAGGCGTTATTAGTTCTATCCAAATGCATATGACATGAAATGCACACCTAGAGGCACTTAGGAGTTCAATAGCCGCGTCATTCCCCTCTTTATAGTACGGCTATCTATCCTATAATGTAACCACACCCACTAGGTGTCTTGGTTACTAAAACACAACCCTTAAGCATATACCTTTGCCTTGATCACGTAGGGTTGCATCCAAATCCAAGTGTGGCCATCATGATCACCATGTCCATCTTGCCACCAACCTTGGAATGTACTAATCCTCATATGCTACATACAACTTAGGCATAGGATTAGTACTTAGGCATTGTCACTAATTACCAACACCAAACATAGGACTTTCAATCTCCCCCTTGTTGGTAATTGGTGACAACCCTTTCACAAAGATATTATGATAAAATTTTGATTGAACCCATGTCACATTGTCCAAGTATATTACCATGTGTAAGAAGTATGGACATGTGATCATGAATTCAAATTGATAGCAATGGCTCCCCCTACATGTATGCTATATGTTTGGATTTTAGAAGCATACATGTTAGATAGGAAAGATTAGGAGCATTGACTACCAATAGGTGCTAAGTGTTTTAGATTATAGACCTTTGAAGCGTGATACCATCGGAGTAGCGATAAACACCATCTTAGCACCTTGTGTAGTTAGATACCACTTGTAAAAGCACAAACAAAACTAGAAACCTCGTGAGATCAACATTATAAGCAAGGTTCTAGTACCACTTGAAAAACAAGAAGCAAGAGTAATCTAACTACTTCCTATTCATGCTAGTACTTCAATACACCATTCAAATTATACTAGCAAGTCACCACACAAGCAAAGTATTGGAGAAAAAGAAATGCATAACTATGCATCATACATATGAAGTGCACATGGAAATGCAACATTCATGTTTAAGAGCTTGCTCCCCCTACTTGTGTGCTCAAAATTTTAGTTGATCCCCTTCTTTTATCAATTCTCCCCTTTAGGTTTTCTCTTTGTGAACAACATTTTTCTCCCCCTTTGTGTTTCTCCCCCTTTGAGTTCTATCTTTGTGTTTCTCCCCCTTTGAGTTCTATCTTTGTGAACAACATTTTCTCCCCCTTTGGCACCAATGACCACAAGGGACCAAATTTAGATAGAATATCATGTTGAATTATGGGGTGAGGATCAAGTTTGTGATTCAACCTAGATTGCTTGCATAAATAAAATGCTTCGGTTTGATCCAAGGGCAAGCTTCTTCACACCTCACTAGAAGGGTTATCATGCACCATGTTGAAGCAAATATTTAGACAAGTTTTCTAGATTAAACACTTAGGGTCACAAGCAACTTAAACAAGTCATATGCTACCACTAGATCATACGAGTCATGGAAACAATAGTGGCACCATATAAACTTTAAATTCATTTGATTTTCATGAATGAGCCTAGAACATTTAAATTATGACTAGATGCACTAAACAAGTCCTTAGCATAGAGTGTATGACATGTCAACCAATTGTACCTTGGGGCTCGAAGGAGAGGCATGTCATAACATTGAGTGCATCAACTCATGTTGGAGAAGTCAAGTATGTTCAACTCATTCTTTAGCTTGTGAAATCTCTTCTCATCAAGTGGCTTGGTGAATAGATCGGCTAGTTGATCTTCGGTGCCCACACTCTCAATAGCAATGTCACCCTTTTGTTGATGATCTCTAATGAAATGATGACGAACATCAATATGCTTTGTTCTTTGATGTTGAACCGGATTGTTGGTTAGCTTCACGGCACTTTCATTGTCACATAGCAATGGCACATTCTTGAAGTTGATTCCAAAATCTTTCAATGTTGCCTTCATCCACAAGATTTGTGCACAACAACTACCCGCGGCGATGTATTCAGCTTCGGCGGTAGATAGTGCAATACTATTTTGCTTCTTGGATGACCATGAGACAAGTGATCTTCCCAACAATTGACAAGTCCCGGAAGTGCTCTTTCTCTCCACTTTGTCACCGGCATAGTCGGAATCCGAATATCCAACTAGCTCAAATCTTGCACCTTTGGGATACCATAATCCAACATCTTGTGTATGCTTTAAGTACCTCAATATTCTCTTTGTTGCCTTCAAATGACTTTCTCTTGGTGAGGCTTGAAATCTTGCACACATGCATACACTAAACATCACATCGGGCCTTGATGCCGTCACATAGAGTAGGCTACCAATCATTGATCTATAAAGCTTTTGATCCACCATGTTGCCACTCTTGTCACTATCCAAACTTCCACTAGTGCCCATTGGGGTTGTAATGCCCTTTGCATCTTCCATGCCAAACTTCTTGAGCATATCCTTTATGTATTTGGTTTGGCTCACAAATGTTCCTTCCTTCATTTGTTTGATTTGAAGTCCAAGAAAGAAACTAAGTTCACCGATCATTGACATTTCAAATTCCTTTGCCATCATTTTCCCAAACTCATCACAATAATCTTGATTGGTTGAACCGAAGATGATATCATCAACATATATTTGCAATACAAACAAGTCTTTCCCAATCTTCTTGATGAATAGAGTAGTATCCACTTTGCCCATGACAAATCCTTTGGATAGCAAGAAGTCCCTCAATCTTTCATACCATGCTCTAGGTGCTTGCTTCAATCCATATAGAGCTTTCCTTAACTTGTATACATGGTTGGGTTTCTTGTCATCCTCAAAACCGGGAGGTTGCTCCACATACACCTCCTCTTGGATGTACCCATTGAGAAATGCACTCTTCACATCCATTTGATATAGCTTGATATTATGAGCACAAGCATAGGCAAGTAAGATCCTAATTGCTTCCAATCTTGCAACCGGGGCATAAGTTTCACCAAAGTCAAGACCCTCTATTTGTGTGTAACCTTGAGCCACTAGTCTTGCTTTGTTCCTTACTACTATTCCATCTTGATCTTGCTTGTTGCGAAAGACCCATCTTGTTCCAATGATATTATGATTCTTAGGCCTCTCAACTAGTTCCCATACTTCATTTCTCTTGAAGTTGTTAAGCTCTTCATGCATTGCATTTACCCAATCCGGATCTCTCAATGCTTGATCAATGTCCTTGGGTTCTTCCATTGACACAAAAGAAGAGTGAGCACAAAATGATGCCAATCTTGATCTAGTTTGAACTCCCCTTTGTATGTCACCAATGATGGAATCTAATGGATGGTCTCTAGCAATGTTGGTTGGTTGAAGCACTTGCACTTGATTGCTTGGATGTTGATGTTGATCATGAGTTGGAGATGATGAACTAGCCACTTATTGATCTTGTTGCACTTGAGATGATGTACTAGCTTGATTTTGCATTAAAGACCCACTAGCTTGTGTAATTGGACTTTGGAGCACTTGATCTTTGTTGTCATCCACATCAATCACTTGCTTTGGCCTAATATCACCAATATCCATTTCTTTCATAGCATTGGTCAATTGAGTTCCTCTCACATCATCCAAGTTATTTTCCTCATCTTGAGAGCCATTTGTTTCATCAAACTCAACATCATGAACTTCCTCAAGTAGACCACTAGCCATATTCCAAACTCTATAAGCTTTGCTAGTAGTGGAGTAACCAAGTAGGAATCCTTCATCACATTTCTTTTCAAACTTGCTCAATCTAGTGCCCTTCTTCAAGATGTAGCATTTGCAACCAAATACCCGAAAATATGCAATGTTGGGCTTTCTTCCATTTAAGATCTCATATGGTGTCTTCTCTAAGAACTTGTGGCAATAGAGGCGGTTGCTATAGAAGCAAGCCGTGTTTATTGCTTCGGCCCAAAATGAATGACTCACATTATACTCATTTAACATTGATCTTGCCATATCAATCAAGGTTCTATTCTTTCTCTCAACTAGGTCATTTGATTGAGGTGTATACTTGGCCGAGAATTGATGCTTGATTCCAAGCTCCTCACATAACTCATCAACTCTTGTGTTTCTAAACTCACTTCCATTGTCACTTCTCACTTTCTTGATTGTGGTCTCAAACTCATTTTGTACTCTCTTGATGAACTTCTTGAATATGTCAAATACATCACTCTTGTCCACAAGAAAGAATACCCATGTGTATCTAGTGAAATCATCCACAATCACAAAGCCATACTTGTTGCCACTTATACTTGTGTATGTAGTTGGTCCAAATAGATCCATGTGCAACAACTCAAATGCCTTGGAGGTACTCATGATGCTTTTCAATGGATGAGTGTTGCCTACTTGCTTTCCGGCTTGACATGCACTACATAGCTTATCCTTCTCAAATGTGACATCCTTCAAGCCTCTAACTAAGTCATGCTTCACTAACTTGTTCAATTGTTTCATACCAACATGACCAAGTCTTCTATGCCATAACCAACCCATACTTGATTTGGTGAGCAAGCATGTTGAAAGTTGAGTGTCACTAGCATTGAAATCAACCAAGTATAGATTCTCATATCTAAAGCCTTTGAAGATCAAATTAGAGCCATCAACACTAACTATCTCCACATCATCAACACCAAATATGCATTTGAAACCTAGATCACACAATTGAGCAACCGAGAGAAGATTGAAGTTCAACTTTTCAACTAGGAGCACATTGGAAATGCTATGATCATGTGAGATTGCAATCCTTCCAAGAGCCTTCACATCACCCTTGCTATTGTCACCAAAAGTGATACTATCAATGCCACTATCATTTGATTTGAGAGAGTTGAACATTCTTGAATCACCGGTCATATGTTGAGAGCACCCACTATCAAGCACCCAATGCCTTCCTCCGGCCTTGTAATTGACCTACAAAACAAATTAATGTTTCTTAGGTACCCATACTTGCTTGGGTCCTTGGAGGTTAGTCACTAAGCTCTTTGGTACCCAAATGGCCTTCTTCTTTGGACCCACAATTGGTGTACCAACAAACTTAGCATGCACACCTTTCTCACCCTTGGTAAGCACATAACAAGAATCAAAAGGGATGTAATCCATTTTAGCATGAAACTTGTTGTTGTTCTTGTTCATTTTATTACAATTAATCTCTAGATGTCCAACTTGCTTGCATCTATTGCAATAACGACCATTGCCCTTCACAAAGCGAGGCTTTGGAGTAGCAAAGGCCGCCTTGCCCTTCTTGGGAGTATAGCCCAAACCCTCTTTGTTAAGAGAGAATCTTTGGCTACCCAAGCATTTTAGCAAGCGGGCATCCCCACCATAGGCATTGCCTAATGCGCGGGTGAGATCATCCACCTCTCTCTTGAGAGTCTCATTCTCAACCACAAGTGATGAATCACTAGTAGTAGAGGTAGAGTTGGTTGTGGTGGATGATGATGAGCTACATGAAGCATTAGTAGGACCAACAAATAAAGAATCATCAATAATATCACATGTTAGTCCAATATCACAAGTGACAATCACTTGCTCCTCCTTAGCTTCCTTCATGAGCTTCTCCAACTTGAGGTCCTTCTCCTTGATGAGCTCAAGTAGAGAGGAGTGGGCTTCCTTAAGCCTAGTGTGAGCAACTTCAAGGTCCTCGTGGTCTTCCTTTAGACACTCACGAGAGGCCTCTAGCTCATCAAAGGATTTCCTAAGAGCTTTGAGCTCTTGTTCAATTCCTTTGCACTCCTTACTCTTTTTGAGAGCAACAAGCTCCTCCATCAAGGCATCATTTTCATTGCTCTTGGCAATGAGCTCTTGTTCCAAGATTTTGTATTTCTTGGTTGTCCTCTTGTAGCCCTTGCTCATTTGATCTATTATGCCCAATAGATCATCCTTGGAGTAGTCCTCGTCCTCCTCATCATCACTCCTACAACCATCACTAGCACAAGAATCATCATCACTATCATCATATTTTACCTTGGTAGGCTTGGCCATAAGGCATGTCGATGTAGTGTCGAAGATGGATGACTTGTTGGAGAGGGCGATGCTTGCAATGGCTCGCCGAGTGGTCCTCTCATCATCACTAGAGCTATCATCATCACTATCGGAGTTATCACTATCCCAAGTGACCACATAGCCACCACCTTTCTTCTTCTTGTTGATAGTGAAGCTCTTCTTTTCTTTCTTCTCCTTCTTGTCCTTCTTGTTCTTCTTCAACTTCAACTCCCCATCATGATATCTTTTGTCTTCATAGGGGCACTTTGCCACTACATGATCAGGGCTATTGCAATTGTAGCAAAGCACCTCCTTTGCCTTCATGAAGTCCCTTCTCTTCCTTGCCCCATATCCTTTCTTCTTCATGAACCTCCCCATCTTGTGCACTAGGAGGGCCATGGTCTCATCATCGAATGGATCATCATCATCGCTCTCCACCTTGCTCTTGCCCTTAGAAGATGAAGCCTTGAATGCAATGGGCTTCTCTTGCTTGACCTTGGTCTCCTTCTTCTCTTCTACCTCATCTTCATCATCATTGTATTGGGCATCGGTCATTATATCTCCAAGTACATCGGTTGGTTTGACCTTGTCCAATCCCTCTCTAAAGATCATTCTTCTCAAGGTGGCAAACTTCTTGGGTAAGCACATCAAGAACTTGTGTGAGAAGTCCTTGTCCTCAACCTTCTCTCCAAGCCCCTTGAGATCATTGACAATGACTTGGAGCCTATAGAACATCTCCGGGATGGATTCATCATCCTTCATCTTGAACGTGGAGAACTTGTCCTTGAGCATATATAGCTTGGCACTTTTTACCGTTGAAGTGCCTTCATATGTTTCTTCAAGCCTTATCCAAAGCTCATTTGCCTTTTCAAGATCTTTGATTTGCTCAAATACTTTGTCATCAATGGCACGGTAGATTGTGTCAAGTGCCGCTGTGTTGCATTGTTTGTTGATGCGGTCATTTGGAGTGAGATTTTCTTCATCAAGAATGATGTATCCTTCATTGGTCACATCCCAAACCTTCTCATGTATATTGCCTAGATATTGCTTCATCTTCCTTTTCCAATGATCAAAGGAAGAGACGCCATCAAAGAATGGAGGCTTGCCATTAACATGGTTGAACATAACTTGAGCCATCTTGCACCGAGGTTGTTAAGCCTTGCAAACGGTGACCACGGCTCTGATACCACTTGAAAGGTCTTGATGGCTAGAGGGGGGGGTGAATAGCCTTTTAAAAACTTCTACAAAGACAAGCTAAACAATTTTATCAATATAACAAATAGCGAGAGGCGAGTTTTGCTTAGCCTACGGGGTGTTTGCAAGTCACATATCCAATTCACAATTCTAGTATATAGGCACTCAACCGCACAAGTCAAACCGAGAAGGTAACTACAACTACAACTAGCAAGCTACACAAAAGAGTTACTCTAGCAAAGCAAACTAGCTAGCAAAGATAACTAAGAAAGTAATACAAGATAGAGTTAGAATGGTTTCACTGAGGGGCGAAGTATTGAGCCAACCAATATGATCAACAATGAATACCAAGACAACCGAACACCGGGATCAATCAATCACAATAAGAATGATGACACAAAGATTTATCCCGAGGTTCACGTGCTTGCCGGCACGCTAGTCCCCGTTGTGTCCCTCTTCACCACGTGGTTCGGTGGCTAATCGGTCTCACACCGAGCCTCTCAAAAGGCGCCACAAGAACCTACCAAATGGCAAAAGGTTGCAATGACACGAGCAATCCACTAATGTTGCCTTTGTCGCTTCGCCGAGGTAGGCACAAACCCCTCACAATCACCGGAGGTGGCCAAGAACAATCACCAACTCTTGCCAACGCCTCCAAGCTGCTCTAAGCCGTCTAGGTGGCGGCAACCACCAAGAGAAACAAGAATCCCGCAGCAAATCAACCACCAAGTGCCAACTAGATGCTATCTCATAATGCAAATGCACTTGGATCACTCAATCTCACTTCGAATATGCAAACAAGCAAGAGAGATGAGTGGGAGGGGAGTTGCTTAGCTCAAAGTGCTCACAAGTATGTCAAAATGTGCAAGAGAGAGAACCTTGAGCCGGCCAACGAGTATTTATAGACGTACCCCTTCGAATATAGCCGTTAGAAACTGAAATCAGCAGCATTCGCGCTCACCGGACGCGCTGGTGCAACAGACCGGACGCGCCGGTGCTGCAACGGCTAATTTTTGAAACACTGACCGGACGCGCTGGTCACCACCGGACGCGCCGGTCCCGTGACTCACCGGACGCGCCGGTCAACACCGAGTCGCGCAAAACAAACCAACCACCGGACGCGCTGGTGAACCGACCGGACGCCACAGTGACCGCGTCCGGTGGGAGTCCAGTAAGCTCCCTGGACCACCGGACGCGTCCGGTGGCCTGTGACCGGACGCGCCTCGCGTCCGGTGCAGCAACTGAAAAACGCGCAGTTACTGGACACTGACCGGACGCGCCGGACGCACAGTGACCGCGTCCGGTGCAGCGTCCGGTGCAGCGTTCGGTGCAGCGTCCGGTGACTTCTGTGACCTCCGTTCGCTTCCGTTTCTTTTCCGTTTGATTTCCGACTTTCGGCGTAGTAGAAAATAGGCATTTCAACTCCTCGAAAACGCCTGAATCCCGCCTCGCAAGCTCGGCGGGAGGGAGAGAGGACCCCAAAACCTCTCTACCGCTCAAACTCCAACGCCGTCGCAAACGTGCTAACACCACCAAGTGATCATCACTATGTGCATGTGTGTTAGCATTTTCACAATCATTTTTCGAGGCGTTATTAGTTCTATCCAAATGCATATGACATGAAATGCACACCTAGAGGCACTTAGGAGTTCAATAGCCGCGTCATTCCCCTCTTTATAGTACGGCTATCTATCCTATAATGTAACCACACCCACTAGGTGTCTTGGTTACTAAAACACAACCCTTAAGCATATACCTTTGCCTTGATCACGTAGGGTTGTATCCAAATCCAAGTGTGGCCATCATGATCACCATGTCCATCTTGCCACCAACCTTGGAATGTACTAATCCTCATATGCTACATACAACTTAGGCATAGGATTAGTACTTAGGCATTGTCACTAATTACCAACACCAAACATAGGACTTTCACCCCCGGACGAGACCTCGTTGGAAACCATCTTCGGTAAGTGATGAATTTTTGAATATCGTGGAATCGGCCGCCATGGCTGCCAGAGCTGAAGTTCTCCTGTGGCACCAGGTTTCCAATGAACGGGCTACCAATGGACGCCGCCAGGTTCCGCCGCGCGTCCGGCGTCGTCCCGCAGGGATGACGCGCTGTTCCCGGCGCTCACCGTCGAGGAGTCGCTCGTGTGTGGGAGCTCATGGCGGAGCTCGGGCTGGCGCACGTCGCGGCGTCCAAGGTCACCGACGTGTCCGGCGGCAAGCGCAGGCGGGTGTCCATCGGGATGGACCTCGTGCATGACCCGGGCGGCTGCGAGGAGGCGGAGCGCGCACGTCGCACGGTGCTGCGGGGGTGTTTTTGATAAATGGTGCGGGCTAGTCCACGGTGGACAAGCCACGTAAGCAAAACCTGGCTGGTTTTGACATTTGGATTTAGAGTGAACAGGCTCGCAAGTTTGAGAGGCAAAATACCCGGTTTCTTAGTTGATGGACCTATTTAACACAGCTGTGCAAGTTTATAGGCCTACGGTGCATTTTACTCTTTATAGTTTGTTGCAGATATGTCTGCGAAAGTCTAGTTAAAACATCGAACAGACAGCGCCCAGCAGGGCAGTTCTAAATGCTCCTTTTTATGTTTTTCTTTTTTTGGGTTTGTGTTGTAAAATAAGGAAGCGAGGAGACAGAATAAAACGGGTGGTGACTGGTGAGGAGGCGCAGTTTAGAACTGTATAGAATCAGGGACCGTTTGGAAGCAAGAAACGGTATCGATTCTTACCAGAATTGGTAGAAACGGCGCCAAACGCTTTAACTGTGGTGAAACGTTTCAGCTGGTTCCGTGTTTTTTTGCCTGCGTGAGTGAAACTGCTCTGGACTGGTTTCGGTGGATTTCTGGTTTCTCCGGTTTCGGTGGATTTCTGGTTTCTCCCGTACAATGGCGACGGTTTTTATTTTAATTATCCTTTTTAGGTGCAATAAGTTCTAGATTCTTTTTGAAGTATTTTTTTATTTATATAATTTTTATATTTATTTTTAGAATTAGAATCTAGCCCACCCATAACGTGATTCTGATTTACCATCTAAAACGTTTCTCGAGAGAATTTTTTTTTTCGAAAGATCCGTTGTCGGCTTTCATCGATAAGAGGAGAGCAAAGTAATTACAAGAGAATTTACAATATAAATGTGCAGCTTCACAGGGTTAGAAGCCACACCACCCCAAGTGCTAAAGAGCTAATTTACATAGAGATGTTACTATCCAAACTATGACTGTAAAGCATTTACACTAAAGTACCTAGCAGAGCCTCCAAGCCCTTGTTCCCGGCTCTTAACCATGTTTTCGCTTCATCCTGGATCCCACGAAATACTTGATCTGGTGTTTTGCTGGCCCTGTCAAAAACACGGCTGTTTCTTTCTTTCCAAATCTCCCAGATCGCCAGTACAATCACCGAGCGAATCCCTTGTTTCTGTGTTCTATCGCCACTGCTTCCCAGATTTATGAACCACTGTTCGAGGTCACATATGTGTTCCCAATTTGCCGGTTTGAGGTCCATCACCATGATCCAGGAGCTCACCTTATCCCATATTGCTTTCGAGAAGCAGCACTCCAGGAAGAGATGAGCGGTGGTCTCTAAGTTTCTTATACAGAGCTGGCAGAAATAGTCATTAGGCCACCCTCTCAATTGCAAGCGTGCGGCTGTCCAAATTCTGTTTTGAAGCATCAACCAAGTGAAAAATCGGCATTTTGGCGGTGCCTTTGTTCGCCAAGTTGTTTCTGCTGTCAGGGATGTCGTTGATCCTATGAACTGCACTTCATAGGCCGATTTTGTCGTATATTGGCTGTCGGAGGTATGAAGCCAGACAATCTTATCTTCCTGCTGAGGCAGGAGAACAATGTCTTGAAGGCGTGCCCAAAGATCCACGAACTCCATTATGATAGTTGTTGTCATGTTGTGGTCTACATCCCCAATCCATCGATTGTCGGTGAGTGCCTCCCTGACTGATCTGTTCTTGTTGATATCGTTTTTTGGCACGTGTCAAGATGGTCAGAAAGGGCTAATCAGCAGAGGAAAAATTACTGTGTAGGTTGATAGCCGATGAAAATGAGCTTGTAAAGGAGGTTGCCTATGAGTGGTGGCGGTGTATGGAGAAGTTGATTTAAATTGAAGTGTTGCCGATAAGGTTAAGGGTATTATTGCTGATGCCGATGAAAGAAGACTTAAAGGCTGCCGCCGATGAAACAGGGAGTGTGCCGATGAAAAAGACTTGAAGGCTGCTGCCGATGAAACAGGGAGTGTGCTGATGGAAAGGAGGTCGATGAGGATACCATCGTAGTTGAGGCGGACTAGGGAGTAAGATAGGAATTAATTTCCTTTTCTATGTTTATTAGAGTCTGAGTTGTATCAGAGTCATGTGTTTCCTTAGATTTGGATCTAGTATCTAGTCGTATTTGGTTACGTTTCTGTAGATCAGGATATAAATATAGAGTGAAGGGCAATGTAATAACCAATCAATCAATATCAAAAACCAGCTTTTACTCTTATTTACATCTATTTACTTTTCGGCGGCTTCGTCAATTTACATATTTTTTCCTTTTTACGAGTTCTCATCGATTCGGCGAGTTGCATTGCTCTAGTGCAATCTTCGACGATCCTCGAGTTCCGCGTGAGTACCTCTTGGCCGTGACTTCCGGGCGTATCGCTGTTGTCAGGACCAAAGTGCTCGTATCTTCATCCTTGTCGATTAACAGGTCAAATCGACTGGCACGCTTTGGATATCGATTTCGGGTATTAGTCCTTTTTGTTTGCAGATCCACTTTTGCATCAACACATCTTTTGGCACGCCCAGTGGGACCAGATCTAATCAATATGTTCAACCCTGAGATTGATGCAGGGAACATCATCGCGGTATCAGAAGAAGATCTTAAGGAAGAACAGAAGCAGGCTATGGACAAGGCTATAGAAGAATACAGACAGCTTTGCTTGAAGTCATTCAGCTTGAACAAGAGTGGACAAGTCATCCAGAAGCAGGATTTGCCGTTGCCTCGGCAGGTTACCTTTGATTCTAATCCGGGTAAACTTCAAGAGATGGTTAATTCCGCAGTAAATCATGCTTTAATTAATCACTCCAATGTGTTGTCCAATACTATTCATAATGCTGTGATTTGAACTTTTAAAGAAGGGCAAGCGTCACCGCATTACGTTGGGTCTGCCTATCATCAACCAGAGTCAGCATCTGTTATTACTTCATCGGCTCCCCCAGCCGTTGCGGGTACATAAGTTTCTTCCCCTCCAGTATCAGCAGGCTTATCTAACGTACAATCTACACCGATGCGATCAGATTCGGTATTATTAGGACGAGTTCAGCTTAATACAGATCTATCGGCATCAGCTTTATCAGGTCCTGTGCCACAGAGTAATCAGACTCCTGCTAATTGGTAGGGATACGGTATGCCTCCAGAGCCATCTGCTTTTAACCCTGGGTTACCTCAAGTGTTTGACATAGGAGGAAAAGCTCCTATGACATCGGCTGGTTCGCCGATAGCTCAAGTACCTCAATATACTACAGCAACTACTGTGCAACCAACTCTAGGAGGTTTCCAGATGCCTTTGGGTCAAACATCTAATTCAAGTCCATCGGCAAACTTGTTACCGATGCAACAGAAGGCTCCTACTGTAAGTCAACCTGGAGTCCAGGTTATGCCTCAAGCTGGTTGTAATTATCCAGCAATGCCAATAAATTACCAGCCATCGGCAAATTTTGTACCGATGAACGCTAATAATAGTTGGTCAGGGCAGTTTCCAACTCAACATACAGTTCAGCCAAATCAGCAAGCTGCAGGGATTCATCAAAGTCATATGCACGCTGGTTTTCAGAATCAAGCATCGGCAGCTCAGCCAATGAATCCTTTCCAGCAGGTTAATGAACCACAAATAGTGGCAAATATGCCAATTGCTGGAGATCGTGGGCTACAAAGATATGCAGAGGGGTATCAGCAAGTACCTCCGGTGGAAATTCAGCCATATCGTCAACAAGATGTTGATGCTTTTTGGGCCGATAAAATAGCAGAAATTATGAAGGATCAATTTGGGATCAAGCCCAAGGTCAATACATATTCTTATCGGACTCCATATCCTCCGGCATATGATTTAATTCCTCTCCCAAATCGGTACAAGGTGCCAGATTTCACTAAGTTCTCTGGGCAAGATGATACATCAACCATGGAACATGTTAATCGCTTCATTATTCAATGTGGAGAGGCAGCTAGTAGAGATGAATTAAGAGTTCGTTTGTTTTCATCATCTCTGTCTGGATTAGCATTCACATGGTTTATTTCATTACCGCCAAATTCTATTATTACTTGGGCTGATCTAGAAAAGCAATTTCATAAATATTTCTTTGCTGGAGTTCATGAAAAGAAGCTTACCGATTTGGTAAAGTTGAGACAGCGCAATGATGAATCGGTGGAAAGCTTTGTGCAAAGGCTACGAGATGTAAAAAATAAGTGTTATAGCCTGGTACTGGATGATCGGCAACTTGTCGATTTGGCCTTCCAAGGATTGTTGCCACACCTTAAGGACAGATACGCTTCTCAGGAGTTCGAAAGCCTAAGTCATCTCGTGCAAAGGATTTCTGATCAAGATACTAGAGTTTTTGAACCCAAAAGGAATTGGAACAAGAAGGTTTCATTTGTCGGAGAGGTAGAATATTCTGATTCAGATGAAGAACCAGTTATCGGTTTGGCTGAGTGGGTCAAGAATAAAAAGCCGATATCTTGTACCTTTGGTCAAAAAGAGCCAGAGAAGTTTACTTTCGACATCACCAAAGCCGATAAGATATTTGATCTTCTGCTTCAAGAGGGCCAAATTAAGCTGTCACCTAATCATGTGATCCCATCGGCAGAAGAGTTAAAGAAAATGCTGTAT
This sequence comes from Saccharum hybrid cultivar R570, assembly GCA_038087645.1. Classification (NCBI taxonomy): domain Eukaryota; kingdom Viridiplantae; phylum Streptophyta; class Magnoliopsida; order Poales; family Poaceae; genus Saccharum; species Saccharum hybrid cultivar. The sequence continues at coordinate 38,550,107 of JAQSUU010000637.1, read as the reverse complement.
TGCAAATGGTATAATGCAACTTCACACAGTACAAATGAGTGCAAAGTGTTTAGACAACAGTTGCAATTAGCTATTGAGTCTGGGAGAATTAAATTTGGTAATTCCAAGATCCAGAAGCCGATGAAAATTGATCAACATCCTTTTCCAGCAAATATGTTGGATGCTGAAGGAAAGACTAAGGTGTTGACATCAGAAGCTGCTGAGAAAAATGCATCAGTGGATCTCCAACATCGGATAACTACCGATGATGCAAAAGGCAAGGGGCTACTAAGAGAAAGTGGCAGTTTTGGAAAGCCTCCTCGATCTGGCATTGTGATTACCCATCAAAGGCAACAGGAAGGCTGGCGTCAGCGAAGGGACCGATATCGACAACAGCAAGAAGAAAGACACCGAGAGGAGTGGAATCGGCATAAGAATCATTGGAGGTGTCCGTTTTTTATTCATTATTGAGAAGATGGTATTAAATTACCTACTGTTGAAAATTGCCCAGAGTGCAATGGTTATTATGGGGTTAATCGTCCAGAAAGGAGGTTTCAATCTGGCAATCAAGGTTTATCCATCAATGAGCCGATCAGAGGTAAAGCATCAGTACATGATCGGCTGGGGGGCAGGCTTAGTGTACATGAGAGGCTTGGTAAACGCGTTGCATATTTTCTAAGAAACCAAGAGGAGCTTGAAGAGATGGTAAATGCAAGAGTTCCTGATGAAGAAATATTTTACAGGGATCCTAATATACGTCGTGTAGAGTCAACCAGGACCTATTATCAGCCAGTTTGGAAAACTAAACTTCCTCAATGGTGTCCAGAAGGTTTGACAAAGACACAGAAAAGGAGGATGCAGCGAGAGCGTCAAGAGGACTTATACCAAGAAGAGAATTCCTCCAATGAGAGATCTGGTAATCAGCAGTGTTTATGTTGCCGATGGAATTTTTGGCACTCCCTGATAATGAGGAAGAAGCTGTTTTCTCTGACCAAATAGCTCAATTAACGCTAGATCCAATGATGGCTGTTTTTGAGAAACCTGCCGATGATGAGAGACAGCATCTCAAGGCTTTGTTTGTGAAAGGCAGAGTTGATGGGCAACCTGTATCTAAGATACTTATTGATGGAGGAGCTGCGATTAATATTATGCCTTATATGATGTATCGGAAACTTGGTAAGGGAGATCAAGACTTAACTAAAACCGATATGATGCTAAAGGATTTTGAAGGTAATGTGTCACCGGCTAAAGGGGCAGTGTGCGTTGAGTTGATAATTGGCAGCAAAACCTTACCGACGACTTTCTTTGTTATTAATGGCTAGGGTGCATATAATCTGCTTCTAGAAAGGGATTGGATTCATGCTAATTGTTGTGTTCCTTCTATAATGCATCAGTGCCTTGTACAATGGATTGGGAATAAAATTGAAGTTGTTCCTGGTGATTCTTCTTATATCATCGCATCGGCAGAATCAGACACTTATGAACGAACCAAGTGCATATCAGGAGAAGCTTGGGAAAAAGAGTTCCTCAAGGTTGCTGATTACGAAATTCCACCGATCCAAGCAGTCGGTTCGGAAGAAGAATTTTAATGGATAGGTCTGCCGATGATGGAAAATTAGGTCAAGAGTTTACATCGGCTGATGATTTAGTAGAAGTAGATATTGGTGAGGGCGATAGGCCAAGGCCTACTTTTATTAGTGCTAAGTTAAATTCCAAGTGTAAACAGCAATTAGTCGATTTGTTAAAAGAATATAAAGATTGTTTTGCTTGGAATTATACTGAAATACCTGGATTAGACCGATCGATAGTGGAACATCGGTTGCTTATTAAGTCTGGATTTCGGCCACATCAGCAGCCAGCGCGCCGATGCAATCCTAATATACTTCCTGATATTAAGGCCGAAATAACTAAATTGATTGAGGCAAAGTTTATTCGGCAGTGTCGATATGCGGAGTGGATTTCTAATGTGGTTCCTGTTTACAAGAAAAATGGGAAATTTCGTGTTTGTATTGATTTCAGGAATCTCAATAAAGCCACACCGATGGATGGTTATCAATGCCGGTTGCTGATCTGTTGATTGATGCTGCAGCAGGACATCAAATTATCAACTTCATGGATGGTAATGCGGGTTATAATCAAATATTCATGGCTGAAGAGGATATTCCCAAGACTGCTTTTTGGTGTCCAGGTCATGTGGGATTATTTGAATGGATAGTTATGACGTTTGGTTTGAAAAATGCCGGTGCTACTTATCAAAGAGCTATGAACTTTATTTTTCATGAATACATCGGCACATTAGTAGAGATCTATATCGATGATATAGTGATTAAGTCTGGAGATATCATAAAGCATCTAACCGATCTACGAAAGATACTGGAGTGCACAAGGAAGCATGGATTAAAGATGAATCCTAATAAATGTGCATTTGGTGTATCGGCAGGACAATTCTTGGGTTTTATGGTGCATCAGCGGGGCATTGAAATTAGTAGGAAGTCTATTGAGGCAATCAACAAGGTGGTTGCTCCTGCCAATAAAACTGAATTACAATCTTTGATCGGTAAGATTAATTTCATCAGGAGATTCATATCTAATCTGTCGGGTAAGATCAAGGCTTTCAGTCCATTACTGAAATTGAAAGCCGATCAGGAATTTAGATGGAGAGATGATCAGCAATTAGCCCTAGATGAAATTAAGAGTTACTTAACAAATCCTCCAGTGCTAGTTCCACCTCAACACGGGAAACCTTTCAGATTGTATTTGTCAACTGATGATACTGTTATCGGTTCAGCTCTTATTCAAGAATTTGAAGGGAAAGAACGTGTTATTTATTATTTGAGCAGACGGTTAGTAGATGCTGAAACCAGATATTCAGCTATCGAGAAATTATGCATGTGTCTATACTTTTCTTGTATTAAGTTGAGGCATTATTTACTATCGGCCGAGTGTACTGTCATATGCAAAGATGACGTGGTCAAATATATGCTGTCGATGCCGATATTAAGTGGTAGAATTGGTAAATGGATTTTAGCGTTATCAGAATTTGATCTATGTTATGAATCGGCTAAGGCAGTTAAAGGACATGTTATGGCTGATTTTGTTACTCAACATTGCAACATAGTGGATTCTCTGGAGATTGCTCCTTGGACACTTTTCTTTGATGGGTCTACATGTGGTGAAGGAGCAGGCATCGGCATTGTGTTAATTTCCCCTCAGGGGAAGAAGTATGAGTTCTCATTACCGATTGTTGCTACATCAACAAACAATCAGGCCGAATACCAAGCTTTGATAAAAGGGTTAGAATTACTTAAGGAAGTACGTGCCGATGCTGTTGAAGTCTTTGGTGATTCTATGCTAGTTATAAATCAGTTGGCTGGAATTTATGAATGCCGAAGTGAAGTTTTAATTTTATATTATGAGAAATGTTTGCAGTTGTTGAAAGAGTTTAGGAATTTTCATCTGGAACATGTTTCTCGATTGCATAATGAAGAGGCTAATCGATTGGCTCAGCATGCTTCAGGGTATCAGCCTATTCAAGAAGTGTTAACATCGGCAGTTGATACCGATGACTGGAGAAAGGAAATTATTGATTATTTAAAGAATCCATCTAAAAAGGTTGAAAGACGTATAAGGTTCCAAGCTACCAAGTATGTGCTCCTTGATGATGAATTATATTATCGTACCATAGATGGAGTTTTACTCAGGTGTGTTGGCATCGATGAATCAAAAGGCTTGATGGGTGAGATTCATGAAGGAGTATATGGGGCTCATCAGTCAGCTTTCAAGATGAAATGGATGATCAGAAGGAATGGATATTATTGGCCGACTATTCTCGAAGATTGTTTTAAATATTTTAAAGGATGTCAGGAATGTCAAAAATTTGGTAATATTCAAAGAGCACCCGCATCGGCTATGAACCCCATAATTAAGCCTTGGCCGTTCCGGGGTTGGGCTATTGATCTCATCGGTCAGATTTATCCACCATCGAGTAAGGGGCATAAATTTATTCTGGTTGCTACTGATTATTTCACAAAGTGGGTTGAAGCAGTGTCTTTGAAAAAGGTGACATCGGCTAATATGATTGATTTTGTGAAAGAGCATATTGTTTACCGATTTGGTATTCCTCAAACCATCACTACCGATCAGGGTACCATGTTTACATCGGGCGAATTTGATGAGTTTGCTATAGGTATGGGGATTAAAGTTTTGAATTCTTCACCATATTATGCCCTGGCTAATGGTCAGGCTGAGGCTTCTAACAAATGAATTATCAAGCTCATTAAGCGCAAAATTAAAGAATATCCTAAGAGGTGGCATACGGTATTAAATGAAGCCTTGTGGTCATATCAGATGGCGTGTCATGGTGTAACCAAGGTAACACCTTATCAGTTGGTATATGGACACGACGCAGTATTACCTTGGGAGATTAAAATTGGCTCTTGGCGAATACGTTCTCAAGATCAATTGACAGCCGATGACTATGATACCCTTATGAAAGATGAGTTGGAAGATGTAGCAGGTCATCGGTTAAAAGGCTTTAGCTAGCATCAAAGAGAATAAGAAGAGGTTAGCCAGATGGTATGACAAGAAGGTGAAGGTAAAGGAGTTTGTCGATGGAGATTTGGTTTGGAAGTTGATTTTACCGATTGGGACTAAAAGTTCAAAGTTTGACAAATGGTCGCCTAATTGGGAGGGTCCATATCGGATAAATCAATCTGTTCCTGGTAATGCATATATTCTCGAAACCCTCGAAGGGGTTGTGTTTCCCAGAGCATTAAATGGAAAATATTTAAAGAAATATTACCCTAGTATCTGGATAGATGCATAAAAGTATAATTGCCGATAACAATCCTATCGGCTAGAGTTAAAACAAAGTATTAATATCTTATTGCCGATGCACTAGATGAGAATTACAAGTTTAACAAAGATTGGATAGCCGATATTGCACGCAGACGAATTTCATCGGCTTCCTTCAATTCTTTAGCGTCTTCATCGGCAACTCCCTCCACAGGCTTGAGTTTCTTTTTCAAGGCCAAGGCCTTGCGAGCTTGGATGTCCCTTTCCTGCTGAAGGGTTTTAATGACGTCAGGAAGCTGGTCTTCTTCTTGCTTGGCGTGGGTTAAGGCTGCTTCAACTTCTTCCAGTTCAGCTAGAAGAGCTGCTCTCTTTGCCGATAGATCCAGAATTTTCTGCTTAAGATCGGCACCAGAGGTTTGCAAGTTACTGATGTTTTTGTGCTTCTCATCGGCAGTTTGTTTTAGCTGCAGCATTTCTTCCTTGAGCTGAGCTTGAGCTGCTCTATCGGTGATACGGTGAGCAGCCCGTTGATATTGAAGTTGTCGGCTCTCTAGATGGACTGCTGGGAAGAGAGTTTCTTCAACATCGGCAGGAACTTGGCCACGGATTGTCTTGAAGATAGTCTTTGCAGGATCTGAATCGTTTATCAATTGAGCAGTATCTTGTTGTAACAGATTCAGAAGGGCTTCTAGCTTGCCATAGATTTCTGCCGATATTGTTCCCAATGCCAGGGAAGAACTCGCTTCTTCTCCATCATCATCGGAGACGTCGATAGCAAAAGAAAACAAGCTATTGGGAGAATCTTGTTCCTGTGACGAGAAAAGTAAGTCAGAGATTCTACCTAAGGATATATATGGATATTATAAATCGAATAGGTCAATCGGTTTACCTGCTTCAAGGCAATTTCTTGGGCCTGGCTGGAGGTAGCAGCTTGAAGGGGGTCATGCGAAGGATCGGTAGAGGTTGCCAATGGGATGTCTTCTATGACCTCATCAGTAGTTGGCCCTTGGGGTATGATGGCCGATGATATATTCTGTGCAGGAGGGTCAACTTGTTCAACTACATCGGTTGGCTGACTAATAGGTGTTGGAGCGGATGCAGGGACTGGCGTAGATTTCTGTCGTTTTTGCTGAGCTTCAGCATCGGTTAAAGCTTTACGCTTTACTTGGATCTCAGCGACAATTGGCTGGGGGCATCGACACTTGTTGATTGAGGAGCTTGAGTGCTTGGTATGCTTACCGATGTACCCATTTGTTGCTGCAAAACAAGTGTGAGATCGGATATTTAACAGATAAAATGTAAAGATAAAAGAATACCTCTGAAGGCTGGTTGGAGGTAGTGGTGCTTGATGTTGGAGGAGTTGTCGATGATGATCCAGCCGCAGCTCTTACACCCTGATGGTTACATGTTAATATAGTTTGTATCGGCAGTGAATAAAAATAAACAAGGTTATTACCTTAAAAGCCTTAATTAGGCTTGTAGCGGCAGCCATTGGAGTGGCCCTAGATGTTGCCAGTTTTGATCTGGAGGTGATAGTCTTGGCACGGGTCCTCTGGAAAGTTAAAGCGGCTAAGGTGGGGGCGTTGTAGCCGATCACTGAAACTGGGGAGATAGGTTGGAGGTTGAAAGGTTTCCCACTCTTGCTCATGGATGGAACTGGGTCATCGGCCTGTTGCGAGAAAGATTAGCTGCCGATATATGAAAAAGAAGAAACAAAAGAAAGTTAAAAGAAACTTACTGCATCGTCAGAAATGGCGTAGTCAGGATCGATCATGTGCCGATATGTATGGACGGATGTTGAGAATAATTGTTCCTTCCACTCTTGCCACCATTGCTTATATGATTCTGTAATAAAAGACGCTGGTGACCAGGCGAAGAGATCAACATTTGAGATATCGGCATCGGGAGCGAGTCTTACTACCCTGCTCCACTCAGTTCCGGTGGTGATTGTTTCTCTGGGCTTAATCACATCGGCAAAGCACAGCTTGATTGGCAGTTGCCCAAAAGCCAGTTGACGAGATACTACCGATGGATTGTAGAACTCATAAGTAGTATTGGAATTTTTCCCACTACCAAATGTGTTCACCGGGATTGCCCTGGGAGTAATGATGGCCATCATAAGCTCATTATCTTGGTTCAGCTCGTCATCGGCAAAGTTGAAGAGAAGGGGAAACTTGTTATCTTCATCAATATAGGGTACCCAAGCCCTATGATCACGAGGGAGACCATTGTAGAAGTTCTAGAAAAATCTACCGATTTGATCTTCATTAGCCTCTGTTCCAGGGAGGACAATTATAGCTTCACCGAAGTTGAGAGGGGGGCGTGTTGCCGATTCCTCATCTCCAAGAACATAATCTTCGGCGATTTCTCATGGGAATTCTTGGGCGAAGAAATCCCACTGCAGGCGTTTATGCATATGGGCATTTAGCCACATATTGATGAACCACCATGGGCCTCCCAAATTGCCGATGGGTTCACCAAGTAAAAGCTTCTGGGATACTTGGTGGAGGAGGTGGTAGGTGGAGCTCAGAAGGTATTGGCCGAGCGGGAACCTGACACCGTTGGCCAAGAGTTCGGCTGCAGGAAGGAAGGCGTTGGTTGGTCCTACCGATCGGCCACAGAAGATGAATTTCTCCAGCCACATATTCAAGAATATGGCGTGTTCCCTCTGGTTGACAGTACCAGTCCTTTGGTATTCCTGGATGTATCCTGTCCAGCCGCCGATGTTGCATGTGTTCACTCTATATTCAGCTTTCCTACCATAGATGGAAGCTTCATCGACAGTCGAGATGTCTAAACCAGTGAGCATGTATACATCGGCAAGAGTAGGGGCGGATGGACCATGGCCAAACATAAAAGTATTTGTGGTGTCTGACCAGAAGTGAGCGGCGGCTATCATCATGGATTCATTCTTTTGCATATCGGCAATAGATAGCCTAATACACTGGTCTATCTTCCGCTCTGCCCAGTACACCTGCATCGACCTGTTAACCCTCAAGTACCAGTTTTTCCACCCTTTGGTGGGTTTGGGCCAATATCGGAATGTATCTTTCCATAGATTCAAAGAAAAATTTTGAGCTTTGAAGGGAATTCTGTTAGCTTTTGCATTGATCAAGTCAGTTAGATCTGGGTCGCCCATTGGACCTAGGCATTGGAGGGGTGGTTGGTTGGTTGGAATAACCAATTTGTTGTGTAGTTCCTGAGTTCGGGAGATCAAAAGAATAGAAAAAGAAAAAAATTACCAACTGTAAGAACTCGCAAAGACCAAAGGGATTAAGGTAAAAGTAATAGAAGAAGAATGAACCGCGGGAACGTTGAAGTTGATCGCCATTGCTCTGAGAAGGATGAGGGCACAAGCTGGGGACTTGAAGTTGACGCTGGAAGGAGCTCTGGTGGGTTGAGGACGCGCGGTTGTTCGTTAGGGTTGCAGCCTGAGAGAGAATGCCAAAGGTCGAAGTTTGAGGGTAGAAGACGAGCGATCCGGAGAAATCTATTTATAGGCCGCTTGGAGTAGGGGTATTCTTGACTTATCTCTATGCCGCGCGCGTGTGGATCGAGGTGGTTCAGATGGATATGATAACTGTTCGTACGACAATCAAGGGATTGTACAGAAGATTTGATGGCAAGTAATCATGACTTGGAAGAGATCTTGGTACAGGATCTTTCAGTTCTAAAATGGTGGTGTTGTTATGATAAGATCTTACCGATGGGTTGTTATTTTGGTATCTCAACCGTAATTGGGGCAAGAATAGTTGGAAATTGTGTGATATTTACTGAGATGCATGAATCAGAGCTAGATTTGATTAAATTCGGTAGCAGATTATGTTATGCTTGGAGAATGGGTTGAGAAAAATAGGTAACAGCAAGCATTATCTGGAGTAAATTTCAGAGCATCAATATCTTATACTCCAAAATTGGAGGGCATGTGTTGACATCGTTTTTTTGGCACGTGTCAAGATGGTCAGAAGGGGCTAATCAGCAGAGAAAAAATTACTGTGTAGGTTAATAGCCGATGAAAATGAGCTTGTAAAGGAGGTTGCCTATGAGTGGTGGCGGTGTATGGAGAATTTGATTCAAATTGAAGTGTTGCCGATAAGGTTAAGGGTATTATTGCCGATGCCGATGAAAGAAGACTTAAAGGCTGCCGCCGATGAAACAGGGAGTGTGCCGATGAAAAAGACTTGAAGGCTGCTGCCGATAAAACAGGGAGTGTGCCAATGGAAAGGAGGTCGATGAGGATACCATCGTAGTTGAGGCGGACTAGGGAGTAAGATAGGAATTAATTTCCTTTTCTATGTTTATTAGAGTCTGAGTTGTATCAGAGTCATGTGTTTCCTTAGATTTGGATCTAGTATCTAGTCGTATTTGGTTACGTTTCTGTAGATCAGGATATAAATATAGAGTGAAGGGCAATGTAATAACCAATCAATCAATATCAAAAACCAGCTTTTACTCTTATTTACATCTATTTACTTTTCGGCGGCTTCGTCAATTTACATACTTTTTCCTTTTTACGAGTTCTCATCGATTCGGCGAGTTGCATTGCTCCAGTGCAATCTTCGACGATCCTCGAGTTCCGCGTGAGTACCTCTTGGCCGTGACTTCCGGGCGTATCGCTGTTGTCAGGACCAAAGTGCTCGTATCTTCATCCTTGTCGATTAATAGGTCAAATCGACTGGCACGCTTTGGATATCAATTTCGGGTATTAGCCCTTTGTGTTTGCAGATCCACTTTTGCATCAACAGTTCTTTCTCTTGCTATGGTTGAAAAGTGCTGGGAACAGCGTCGCCGGTGCATTTCCTTGCAGCCAGTGCGAGGTCCAGAAAGTGGCTCTGGCGCCATTGCCCAATTGTACTCTTGTTGCAGCGTTGAAGAGCACCATGTCCTCCTTATCAACCGGCACCTCCATACCCTTCCATGGTCTGTCTCTGTCCTCCCAAGAGAACCATGGCCACCGTAGGCGTAGGGCTCTGCTGAATTTTTCAAGTTCAATGATGCATAATCCTCCATGTATTGTTGGCATACAGACCTTGATCCACGCTACTTTGCATTTTCCACCTGTAAGCTCTTTATCCCCTGCCCACAAGAATCTCCTCCTCAGTTTGTCCAGCTCTTTCAGGAAGTTCTTTGGAGGTTTGATCACCGTCAGTAGGTATACTGGAAGGGAGCTGAGCACCGAGCGTACAAGTTCCCTGTGTCCAGCCACATTGACCAATCTTCCTTGTCTGCCAGCGACCCTCCCTTTGGCTCTATCTAGGATGTATTGGAGGTGAACCATTTTGAGCCACCCTAGAGTGAGAGGGAGGCCCAGGTAGTGTATTGGGAAGTTCACTCTTGGTCCTGGGAAGTCCTGCAGCACTGTATCTAAGTCAATGTCTGCACATCTGATTAGTGCAATAGTGCTCTTTTGCATATTGATCTTCAGCCCAGTTGCCTCTCCAAATGCATTCATGATATCCATGATGCATGCAATGTCGTCTTTTGCTGGATTTGTGAAAATGATAGCATCATCAGCATACATCGATATCCTTAGCTTCGCCTGTCTACTTTTCAGCTTCGAGAGAAAACCTTGTTGTGTGGCCATGTCAAAGATGTTATTGAGTACGTCAATGGCTAGGATGAAGAGATAGGGGGACAGGGGGTCGCCCTGCCGCAGACCCCTTTTGTGGTTTATGTTGTCACCCGGGCAGCCATTGAGGAGGATTGAAGAGGAGGATGTCCTGAGAATTATTGCCAGCCAATCCAACCACCTTGTTGGGAAGCCTCTTTTCTGGAGCAGTTCAAGCAAGTACTCCCAAGACACCGAGTCGAAAGCTTTAGTTATGTCAAGCTTAATGAGGCATGCCGGTGTTCTTGTTCGGTGGTAGTATCTAGCCAGCCCTCTTACATACATGAAATTTTCCTGTATACATCTCCTTTTGATGAAAGTTGTTTGTGATTTGGAGATGAGCTTGTCAATATATGCCGACAGCCTGATCGCCAGGACTTTTGTGAGAAACTTTGCAAAAGAGTGTATGAGGCTTATTGGACGAAAATCTTTGGGCTCGGTCGCTATTTCCACCTTCGGATGAGCACCACTTGGGCCCGGTTGAGATGTTCCAAAGCGCCACAGTGTTGCATGTGGAAGGAGTTGAATGCATTGATCACATCTGACTTAATGGTTTGCCAACAGTGTTTGTAGAAATCGCTGGTAAAGCCGTCTGGGCCAGGCGCCTTCTCGGACGGCAGGTTCTTGATGGCATGCTCAACTTCTTCCTCTGTGAAAGGTCTGTCCAACTCCAAACTCGGGAATTGCTGCAGTGTGCCAAGCTGGAGTTCTGACCACCGTAGTGTTGTCAGTCTGGTTACTTTCCTCCCTATCAGGTTGTCAAAGTAATTTTGGATTACTTGTTGTTTTTCATCGTGACTCCACACTAGTGATCCGTCGGGGCCTTTGAGAGACGGGATGTACTGACGCCTTCTCCTGGCAGACATCTTTAGGTGAAAAAAACGCGTGCATGCATCTCCAGCCTTGATGTTGATAATCCTTGATGCCTGTCTTCTTCTGCTTCTCTCAACTGCTGCTAAGCCCAGAATTCTGATCTTGAGATCCTGTCTGAGGGCTATCTCCGCGCCGGAGAGTTGTCGGTTCTCTTGAGCAATATCCAGCCTGAATATCACTTCATTAGCAATGTTGGACGCATCGAAGAGGCTTACTCGAGAGAATTTAGATCTGAAACATTTTTACGATAATCTGATCTCTATCCAACGAACCTCACTCGAGGCACACTTAAAAAAAAAGAAGAAAAAAAGCTACTCCTGGTTCCTGCCTCTTCGATGCGTCCAACGGATATGCCCCTATTTGCCTGCAGCAGTCAAAGATCTACAGGGCTCCTGTCCGGAATCGTATACTCCTTCAAAGGACAGGACAAACTACCGATAAAGCAAGGGCAATCATGCATCGATATTATCAATGTCTTATCAGGGTGTTTAGTTGGAAGGTGAATTTTTTTTATCATATAGGATGCTTCGTCGGATGTTGGAAGGGGTTTTTGATACTAATTAAAAAACTAATTATATAACTCGTCTGGAACCGCGAGACGAATTTAGTAAGTCTAATTAAGCTATCATTAGCACATGTGTTACTGTAGCACTTAAGGTTAATCATGAACTAATTAAGCCGAAAAGATTCGTCTCATGGTTTCAACCAAACTGTGCAATTAATTTTTTCGTCTATATTTAGTACTCTATGTATATGTAATCTTCTTTCACCATTAGTCCAACATGGTAGCCTGGCCACCAAGGTTGGGCATCGCAATATCAATCTTGTATTAATCTTCTTTCACCAGTATTCTTTCACCATTAGTCCAACATGGCAGCCTGGGCATCGCACTTGATGACGAAAACGAAACAAACAACAAAAGCAAGCAAGTCCTCAATCGTGGCGTACGCGGCCACAAGTTAGCGCATTTTTTCTTTACAGAAAACAGCGGGTGTATCACTGTATCGTGATAAAGCATGGTAGCCTGGCCACCAATATCTTGTTAATCTTCTTTCACCATCACCCTGTTCGGCAGGCTGTTTCTGCGGCTTATAAGTCGGCTGTGGCTGTTTTGCTGTAAGAGAAAAACACTGTTCCACGGCTGATAAGCCGTGCTAATAAGCTCAGCCGAACAGGGTGCATTATTCTTTCACCATTAGTCCAGCAGGTAGCCTGAGCCTGGTCACCGAGGTTGGCATCGCACTAGACGACGAAACACGAAACCACAGAAGAAAAAAAAAGTATCCTCAGTCATCGTCGCGTACGCGGCCACAAGTTAGCGCATTTTTTTCTTTACGGAAAACAGCGGGTGTATCACTGTATCGTGATGGGCCCTATGGAAAGGCCGAAGAACCAACCATACGCTGTGCTACGTGATTTGTTTGTTCACTGCCGGCGGTGCGCCTCCACCTAACCCGTGATCGTTTTCACCTCAGCCGGGGATAAAGACAAGCGATAGTTTTCACCATCAAAAGTGGCTAATCACGCATACCAAGGCCTCGTTTAGATTGCAAATGTTTTCAACTTCAGTTACTGTAGCACTTTTGTTTGTATTTGACAATTAGTGTCCAATCATAAACTAAGTAGGCTCAAAAGATTCGTCTCGTAATTTCCTAGCAAACTGTGTAATTAGTTATTTTTTATCAATATTTAATACTCCATACATATGTCAAAAATTAATGTGACGGAGAAAAAGTAAAAAAAACTTGGAATTTAGAAGGGAAGATAACAAGGACAAAGTGGAGTAGGTCTCCGGAGTCCGGAATCCGGATACAGATTCGCATGGTTCTCTCCCCGTCCACCCGTCGCTGCCCCCCTCCCGGCTGCGCGGAACCACGTTTCCGCGCGCGCACGGCGCTGCCGTTGCTGGCATTTCTTTCCCCGCGAAATTCCCCAACGAGATGGGATTCGCGAGAGATCGCGCGCCCCAGTTGACGCGACAGGCGGCGGCGAGAAGAGACTGGCGGCTAAGTCCACTGCAAGATGCCAAGATCGCTGTCGCGCATGTGCCGAGTCCGAAGTGAGAACTGGGACTGGAAAAAAAAAATGGAGGCCGCGAGGAAGGTTCCTCCCGGTACCGGAGGGGGAGGAGTTTGCGCAGCAAGAGGGAGGCGTAAAAACCCAAGGACCGCGGCGTCAGCGTCACCCATCTTTGGAGGAGGAGAGGGACGGGAAATGGGCTAGGTGCGTCCGTGATGTCACTGCCGAGCTGCACCTTGCTCGAATGCGGTGTAGTGTGAATCGGTTGCGGTCGTCAGTTGGTGCCGTGCAAGTGCAATTTCCATGGACGCTTTTGCTGCACTTTTGGGCGGGGCACACACTCACTCGGTGATGTCCCAACCTGGACATGATAGCAATCTGTTGGATTTGTCGTCGCTATCGTGGGAGTCTTCTGAGTTGGACTTCCATGCATGAGCCCATACCAGAGCCCCGAATTCCCAGAATTAGCACACGTGTCATACGTGGATGGCCGCTCAGTTTGAATGATCTGACCCATCAAAATTTCACACTTTTTTCCGTGATTGGTTGTCTCGACAGGTATGAGACGGTAGCGTTAAGAAAGCTGGAGGTTAACTGCATTGCTAGTAGTAAGAGCGAACATTGTATCGACTGGTAGATTAGCCCACGGGAGTTTCATGTGTTTGGAGGGGAAGAGAGAGCTGTTGACGGAGAGATCATGGATCCCGCTGTTCCGCTCCGCCCACGAGAACTTCATGTGTTCGAACGGAATTGACAACTGGCGGCGTGTTATTCGGAGCTCCTCAGCCGTCCATACAACCGAAAACATTTTGGACACTCCTCCAAAAAGGCAGGGAGGACAGTCAACCATTGGACAGGAACTGTGTCCATATTTAGATCGAGTTCTTACTCCAACATTATCCATGTTTATCCACAACAACGTGAGCTTACTAATAAACAGCCAAAATTAGCAATTCCGCATGCATGTCAACACACAACCCAGACGGCCACCAGACCCATTGCAGAATTTCTCATGCTAACGCTAACGACACCTTGTTCGTTTGAGCTTATCAGCCATGGTACAGTATTTTTCTCTCGTAACAAATCAGCTAACGGTACTTTTAGCCATGACTTATCAATGCACTCCCAATGCAGAAACCACCATATTTTCTATAGACATTAATTGTACTGCCACCTAAACGTTTTGTTGATGTGGCAAGGTAGTTATTGAAGAGAGAGAGCAAAAATCATAGAAACCGGGTCTAAGTAGAAATCATGTCTACACGAGAACCAAGACATGAAGTGATGTGATTTGTTGAGAATGGAGAGAAAATAAATATGATTAGACAAAAAATTATTCTGTAAAAACTATCCATTTGGATCATAGTTTTTATATATAATATCTATAAAAATTAATTCTATAGAAACTCCATGTTTCTAGCGTTCGGACTGCCATCAGCCAAACGAACAGGGCGCGGACACCCGATCGCGTGGGCATGAGCATCAACTGGGATAAAAATTTCCTTGATAAGCTCTTCATTCCAGTCCCCAGATTCAGTCATTAGTTCAGAAACCTTTGTGATCACCTGCCCCTCTTCTGGAGTGAGTGGTTTGGCGTCAAAGTGTGCCGGAATCCATCTATCCCCCCATATAAGAGTCGAGGTGCCATCACCTATTCTCCTGATCAACCCTCTGTCCAGCGCGTCCTTGCCGGCCAGGATAGCGCGCCAGGTATGACTGGCATGCTTTTTCCTCGTGTTGGCCAGAAAACTCCTATCATGGTAGTATCTGCCCTTGAGAACCCGGGCACATAAACTGTCAGGCCTAGTGATCAATCTCCAAGCTTGCTTACCCAGCATTGATTTATTGAATAGGTGCAGGTCACGAAAGCCCATGCCACCAACCGATTTATGGTCAGTCATCCGATCCCAGCGTAGCCAATGCATACGTCTGCTCTCAGCTGCACCTCCCCACCAGTAGTTGGCCATAACCGATCTCATCTTCTTACAAGTTGTCTTTGACAGGAGAAAACAACTCATAGAATATGTAGGAACCCCTTGGGCCACAGATTTGAGAAGGATCTCTCTCCCGGCCCAACTTGCCTCTCTGCCACTCCATGTACCAACCAAATTTTTGATTCTAGTTGGCATAAACTCAAAGACTTCTGTGGTCGATCGCCCAATAGCCGTTGGGAGCCCCAAATATTTGTCAGACAAAGCTTCTGTGACAATGTTCAGCTCTTGCCTAACAATCTGCTTAGCCTGATAATCACAATTTGTACTGAAAAAGATAGCCGATTTATCTTTATTTACCATCTGGCCAGAGCCCCTAGCATAGGTCTCCAAAATCTCTTGCAGTCTAGCTGCCCCTCTCTGCGATGCTTCTGAGAAAACAATGCAGTCATCCGCAAAGAGAAGATGCGAAATCCAGGGAGCGTGGATGCCAACGCGAACACCCCTGGCAAGATGCATTGGGCCAACTGACTTAAGAAGGTAAGATAATCCTTCTGCACAAAGAAGAAAAAGATACGGGGATATTGGATCCCCTTGCCTAATTCCTCTAGTAGGTCTGAAGACAGAGGATAAGCTTCCATTGACTTTCACAGAGAAGGATACGGAAGTCACACACCTCATGATCGTCGAGATAAAAGTTTCATCAAACCCCATCCGTAGCATGATGCCTTCAAGATATACCCACTCTACTCTATCATACGCTTTTGTCATATCAAGTTTCACTGCACACGCGCCGGTTTTTCCTTTTTTCCGCTTCAGATAATGGGTACATTCATAGGCAATAAGCACATTATCTGTGATCAAGCGCCCCGGGACAAAGGCGCTTTGTTCCTCCAAAACTATATCATCCAAACAGGCTCGTAGTCTGTTCGCCAAGACCTTGGAACATATTTTATAAATAACATTACACAAGGATATGGGTCTGAACTGTTTCATCTCCTGTGGATGTTTCACTTTCGGTATAAGCACCAGAGTAGTGCTATTAACCGATTCCGGCATCTCACCACCATTCAAAAAATGTAGAACTGCAGATGTAACACCCTGACCAACTGACTCCCAGTGGTACTGAAAAAATCCCGCTGTCATCCCATCCGGCCCCGGAGCCTTATTTGCACCCATCATAAAGAGTGCAGAGCGCACCTCCTCAGCTGTAAATGGCGCCGTCAAATGATCATTCATCCAGTTTGAAACTTTTGGTGGGACACAGTCAAGTATAGGACCCGGGTCCAACTCTTCCTGTCTAGTGAACAGCTGGGTGTAGAACTCCATCGCTGTCACCTCCAATTCATGCTGGGTTGAGACCACTGTTCCATCTTCTCTCTTCAAAGCATTAATCCTATTTGTTTTTGCCCTTTCTCTCGATTTAGCCTGAAAGAAAGCAGTGTTACGGTCACCTTCCTTGAGCCACTCAATACGTGATCGCTGCTTCTCCATACATTCTTCTCTGGATAAAAGTTCAGAGATCTTTGCCATCAGCCGTCGTTCCTCCCTCGATGGCCCAAACTGCAATCCCTGTTTTCGTACATCTTCTAACTCTCGTCGGAGCTGAGCTAACTCCTTTTTGACAGAGCCAAAAGAAGACTGATCCCATTGTTGCATACTCGCCGACATCCGACTGATATTGGACGCGAGCTGGTCCATTGTTGCCGGTGTATCCAGCGAGTTCCAATTTGTTTCCACCATCTGTACATAGGATGCATCACGTCTCCACATATTTTCATATCGAAAACGTCGCTTCCGTCTATTTCTGCGTCGTTCATTCTGCATACATTCCAGTACTAAACAACAATGGTCTGATTCCGTAGTTTGAACATGCCACACTTTAATATTCTGAAAAAGATTCAAGAAATCAGTGTTGGCCAAACCTCTGTCCAACCGAACCTTGACGTTTGTTTCCGTCGGTTGCCTGTTATCCCAGGTGTAGGGTAGGCCAATATATCCCAGATCAATGAATCCACAAAACGAAACCGCATCGCGGAAACCATCCATCTGCGATTCCGATCTCCCTCGACCACCTATATGCTCATACGCCTCCAAGACTTCATTGAAATCCCCCGCACAAAGCCACGGGAGATTGCTACGAGAATGGAGATGTTTCAACAGATTCCAGCTGCGGAACCTGAGGTCCCGATTTGACTCCCCATAGAAACCAGTAAATCTCCATTGCACCTCCGGCGACAGAGTTACCGTAACATCTATGTGAAGTTTATTGTAGCTTTCCAACTTCACCTCAACCTCATTGCTCCAGAGGAGAGCCAAACCACCTCCACGACCGAAACTTCCAACCCCAAACCCTCCTGCCATGCCAAGAGAGCGCACCAAACCATCCACTCTGTCGTCAAAAAATCTGGTCTCCGACAGAAAGACCACCCAAGGGCGATGTAGCTCACACAGGCTACGTAATTCGAGAACTGCCTCAGGCTGCCCCAAACCTCGGCAGTTCAGACACAAGGTTTTCATTGTGCCCGGCGGGGGCTGTCGCTCACAGCCGCCGCCGATCTCGCATTTGGTGTGGTGCCCCGTCTCTGCTTCTTTAAAGTCTCAACCATGCTGTCACCACTATTCTCCGCTCCAGAGTCCAGTTGGTTCACCCTAGAATGCACCAAACCCACCGGCACCAAAGCAGTAGACCCTCCAAGTGGTATATTGAGGTCTGGGGTTTGCATGACCTCCCCACTCCCCTTGTTCTTCCTCTTACGATCCAAACTACGACGCTTCTCCACATCATGCTGCAAGTCCAGGCGTCTGCTTGCCCCAGTTTCTACTGCCTGAGAAGGATCGCCTTCTTTCTGGTTCGTTTTCAGGGGTGAAAGCACCTCCTGATCCTCCGAGTCCTCCACCTTACTGCTCGAGTAATACGTCTCTGATCTCGATCCCCGACCACCCGAATGACTCCGTGGTGGTTTGGAGTTCGACGACGAGCCACTCCCAAAAGTTTCAGCCGCAGCACCAGCAAAGGACTGGAGACGACGCCGCTTCTCTTCCGGTGCCCTAAGCTGGCAATCATACGGAAGCTTCCCCTCTACATCTCTTGCCGCTGGGGAAGGGCACTCCAGATCTGAGTGACCGACACGCCCACAAGAGAAGCAAACATAGGGCAACTTTTCATACTGAACCTTGAACCACTTTGGTTCCTCATCTTTTTTTACACGGAGTAGAATTCCTCTCCTGATCGGTTTGTCCAGTTCAACTGCAACCCGAGCCCGGAGAAAAGCTCCACTTGCTTTGCCATCTTTATCTACATCCATTACCAGAACTCTTCCAATCATCTCCATAGCACGAGATCCCCTGGCTCGGTTCATCCATCCTAAAGGAAGGTTTATGATCCGTGCCCACAACTCCATTCGATCAAAGACAATGTCCGTCGCAGACAGAGTCCCATCAAATTCCTGAAGCAGGACTGCATACTTCTTCACCATCCATGGTGCCCCTAGCAGCACTCTCTCCATGTCGCGTGGGCTGCCAAATTCCGCCACAAATATTTCAGATTTCCCGTCACATCGAATCTTTGGACACATGCATGAAACATTAAATATATATAAAAAATAAAACTAATTACACAGTTTAGACGAAATGGACGAGACGAATCTTTTAAACCTAATTAGACTATGATTAGACAATATTTACCAAATAATAACGAAAAACGCTATAGTGCCATTTTGCTAAATTTTTCGGATCTAAACCGGCCCCACGAGAAATTCAGCGAAGAGAAATATCTGACGAACCCGATGCACGGCCGCACTGATCCCAAGCAATAATTCCCGGGCCCACCCTTTCGATTAAAAAAGGGCTCCCACTCCCCAGAAATACCACCCCACCTACCCCCTCGGCTCCTCCCATCAGGCCTCGCGTTTATAGCCACCCTTCCTTCCTTCCTCCTCCATGGTCCTCGCCTGCAAAGCACAGACACGACAAATCACCAGCGCGAGACACGAACTAAACCGAATAGCCACCCACGAACCATGGCGGCCTCACGCGCGCTCCTCCCCAGCCCGCCGCAGGTGAGCGCAAGCCCCGCGAGGGCGCGGGCCCGCCTGGCCGTGCCGTCCTCGCTCATCACGCTCGCGGCGCGCGGCGGGGCGGCCAACAGCACGCGGCTCCGCGTCCGGTGCGCGGTCCTGTCGTCGCCTGCGGCGCCCGTGGCGGAGCCGTCGAAGCCGCCGGTGCACCGGATCTCGCGGTCCAGTTCCGACGGCGCGCTGCGGCCCAAGCCCACGGTGCTGGTGGCGGAGAAGCTGAGCGAGGCCGGCCTCGCCGTGCTGCGGCAGTTCGCGGACGTGGAGTGCGCATACGGCATGTCCCCCGCGGAGCTGCTCGCCAAGGTGTCCCAGTTCGACGCGCTCATCGTGCGCAGCGGGACCAAGGTGACGCGGGAGGTGCTGGAGGCGGGGCGGGGCCGGCTGCGGGTGGTGGGACGCGCGGGCGTCGGGATCGACAACGTCGACCTCCAGGCCGCGACCGAGGTCGGCTGCCTCGTCGTCAACGCGCCCACCGCCAACACCGTCGCGGCGGCCGAGCACGGGATCGCGCTGCTCGCCTCCATGGCGCGCAACGTCTCGCAGGCGGACGCGGCGCTCAAGGCCGGTGAGTGACATGAACATGATCACCGTCTCGATCTTCCTCGGTTGGTTGTCTAATTAATTAACTTCACATTGGCTGCCTGCGTCTCATATCATTTGTTTTCTGCTGCGGGTGGTTAATCATGTTGGGTTGGTTGACGCGTTAGATGTCAAACCAATGAACAGTGAAGTCATTCCTAGTTTATTGGCATTGGTTCGGATGCGAGCAGATTGCATTGTTTGATGTCGCCATCGAATCTGGCAACGCAAAACTGGAGCGGTTAAATAGTCCCTGATGCTTAGTGATACACCAAATCCATTACAAACTTTTCTTCTAATTAGATATTAGTACTGTCTTCCCCTTGGAAAGTTAAGGATAGCACTGGCTTTTGTCGTTTTGTTTCCTGACGAGTGACGACACGCATGAGCAATTGAGCATCCCAGCTTAGGCAATTGGCTCCGCTCTTAAACAATTTTGGGCCCTCGTTTGAGGCCACCGTCGAATTTGGCAGATCGAAGTACGTGAGAATAAAAAAGACCTGGAGCGCTTTAATAATTTCTGGTGCCTGATTTGTTTTGCAAACTTTCTTCTAATTGAATATTCTCATCGGATAAATAAAGGAGTAGAGGATGGATAGCGCTGATATGATTTGTTACGTTGTCTCGTGAGAATGCACGAGCATCACTGCTTAGGGCCGTGTTTAGTTGAGAAAAATGGGGTGAAAAGTTACTGTAGCATTTTTCGTTGTTATTTGGTAAAATTTGTCCAACCATGAATTAATTAGACTCAAAAGATTCGTCTCGAACTTTACAGACAAACTATGCAATTAGTTAGTTTTTTTACCTACATTTAATGCTCCATGCATGCGTTTAAAGATTCGATGTGATGGGTAGAAGAGAAAATATTTTAGGTTTGCATGGGAAGTAAACAGGACCTAGGCTACAGTTTTATTCAAAACTAATGTCTTCTATTTTACTCCCTCCGTCCGCACATCACTGACCTCGTGGACGGAGGGAGCAACTTTTAAGATAGTGCGATCCATTTCTACAGTCCTACTATTATTACTAGCGTACCACCTTTCTAGTTTTACAGTTCAACCATGCCACGCTGGGCACCAAGCTACAAATTTGCCCTTGGGCCCTGTTTACTTGGCATGCAAACCCAAAATATTTCTTCTTCCACCCATCACATCGAATCTTTAAACGCATGCATGGAGCATTAAATGTAGGTAAAAAAAATAACTAATTGCATAGTTTGTCTGTAAAGTTCGAGACGAATCTTTTGAGTCTAATTAATTCATGGTTGGATAAATTTTACCAAATAACAACGAAAAGTGCTACAATAACTTTTCACCCATTTTTTCTCAACTAAACACCCCCAAGTTTGCTGGGTCCACGTGCTTCTCTTGCAGTACACTGAATTTTATACTGTACTGTATTACTGTAATTTTCTTCCTTCATCTCTCCACATGGCGGCTTAACTTTCATTTAAAAAAAACGTGTACAGTACAGTACTAGTATGGTCAAATATCTCCTGTGGTCCCCGTTAGTCAGTGTTAGGCAGCGTTTGGTTGCCAAAAATTTTGCAAAAGAACAGTAGATTTCCCGTCACATCGAATCTTTGGATGCATGCATGAAGCATTAAATATAGATAAAAAATAAAACTAATTACACAGTTTAGACGAAATGGACGAGACGAATCTTTTAAGCCTAATTAAACCATGATTAGACACTAATTACCAAATAACAACAAAAGTGCTACAGTTGCATTTTGCCAAAAATTTTGGCAACTAAACAAGCCCTTAGTATGGCAGTTGGAATCTCTAAACTGACAATACAGGATATGTGTGCTGAAAGATGGGCAGGTTCAATGAATCCGCTTGCCTACAGTTTCTCTACTTGTGCCCACCACCTCACAGCGAATCATTGTTTCGTTGTTTCATATAGGAACACTGTAGCAAGGTCATACCATACACATAGGCGAATCATTATTTCGATGTTTCATATACGTTTGACGTGTCCAAACAATGGATATAAGGATTCAATTATTGAAGGCATCTGGGGAATCTTGCTTCCGGTGCATAAAGTATTTATATATATGCCATAATTCTTAAGCTTTGCACCAACAGACCGTTGGGCCCCTCTATCTCGCTAGCTGCGCACCAGCCACGAGGTCAACACCAAAGAAATTGCCACTACCGGTCCTTTTTATGTGTCTATGCAAACACTTGCCCATTAGGACATTACTGTACTATCTTGTTGGACTATTTTCGTTGCCTTAATGGCGCATATCTTTGATTAGCAATTTTTGGAACACGTACAAGGGCAACCTCTACTTTCAGCTAACGAATTGATAGTACAAAAAGGTGTACTATCGAATGGAACCGACGGATTGCCTAAGACTGGTTAACCTACTGAAACAATCATTTGATTTAATTGTGATGTTGACCTGATTACTGCTGTACTTGATTGAAAGTCTATTGCTCATTTTCAATCCTTTGAAAGCTCATTTCTTATAACGACAGCCCACCAATATACCAAAGACAAGTAGGTCCTTATCAGTTTTGACCAAAACAGATGCATTCTAACTCACGGTGGGTGGGGGTGTTTATCCTGTTAATGTATATAGAGACTTAGGGCCTCTTTGGAATGCACGATTCTAATAGAATGTCCTAATATCTTGTATCCTATTGATTGAGAAAACACAGAAAACAGATCAAACATTTGCATGGGGAGAGCAGGCAAAACACAAGAATTTGATGAGAGAGAATGACACAAAGGAAACTTTCCATGAGATTCAACCTATTGGTAGAATTCCAAATGAAATCATAGGAAATTTTCCTCCAGGATTTCAATCCTCTAGGATTCCTCCATTTTTTCTTTATTCCAAAGGGGACCTAAGATGGGATCCTCCAACTGCTCTATCCTTGCAAATGCATTATCACAACAAACCTTTACACTGTTTTAATCATGTCATTCATCTTGTACTGTGAGAAAATGTGGTTCAAATTCAGTTGCTGGTTGCTTATTGAGGACTCTACCAAAACTGCGTTGGTAATATGTCCCTATTGAACTTTTATTCCAAAAAGAACCTGGTGCCTTAGTTTAGTGGAGAACACAATCCCTGAACACTTGTCAAATCTAACCTTTTTTTGGAAAGTGACTTTAGTTATTAATCAGTGCACCTTTCAAGAACATAATGCTAATTGTGTAAGCCAAATTGCTATTTAACTTTTGGGGGCTACTTATCAAGAAAAGAAAAGAAAATTCATATACTTGTTGCTTCCTGTTTTGTATGACAAACATTTTTGCTCTGCCAAACTGAAGCATGGTACATGTAAGCCTATCTTAATTTGACTTGCCAGCTGCCAATCTAGCTTGAAGGTGACACAACTAGAAGGTATCTGCACCGTAAATATGACTGTTGAAATTATAACTGGGCCGTGCTTACAGAGGTGTAATTCTGGCCTAAAGATGCAATTGTGACTTGAAAAAATTATATTCATCTGTCATGTTTATTCTAATTATATGATATATGATATGCTGATGTGGAATGGTATAAAAGCAGGTACTCAAACTACTGATGCTAATTAAATGGTTTGATGTATTAAAAAATTGAACAAAATATGCTTTGATGTTCTGGAGATGTCATGTTAAGTCTCCAAGCTGCGGCACAATGATTATCTCCAAGAAATGTTCTGATATTTTGTTTTGTCATTTCACACAGGTAAATGGCAAAGAAACAAGTACGTGGGGGTTTCTCTGGTGGGAAAGACTCTGTCCATCATGGGCTTCGGGAAGGTTGGTTCAGAGGTAGCGAGGCGAGCGAAAGGGCTCGGGATGCATGTGATAGTTCATGATCCCTATGCCCCTGCTGATCGGGCCCGTGCCCTCGGAGTAGAACTGGTATCTTTCGACGAGGCCATCGGAAGAGCCGATTTCATCTCCCTTCACATGCCACTGATACCGACAACATCCAAGATCTTCAACGATGAGTCCTTCGCGAAGATGAAGACTGGTGTCCGGATCATCAATGTGGCGAGGGGTGGAGTGATCGATGAAGATGCTCTAGTGAGGGCCCTTGACTCTGGCAAAGTTGCTCAGGTGATCACAACTTCATTCGATTCAAGTGTTATTTCACCCAATTAATGTGAAGATGGATCTCTCTGAAAGCTGAGTTTTTCCATGGCCAATGTGGAGCAGGCGGCTCTTGATGTCTTCACCGTGGAGCCCCCACCGAAGGACAGCAAGCTGGTGTTGCATGAGAACGTGACTGTAACACCCCACCTTGGAGCAAGTACTGTCGAGGCTCAGGTCTGCATCGTCACCTACTTCAATGTCCTGCATTGATGCAGACCACTTGCCGCTGTCTCTGACGACGTACCAACTTCTCTGAACTCCAAAATGGCAGGAAGGCGTCGCTATCGAGATCGCGGAAGCAGTGGTTGGTGCGTTGAGAGGGGAGCTCGCAGCAACAGCTGTGAATGCGCCCATGGTCCCAGCTGAGGTAGACTCTCGATATGTCGCATGTCCGTGCAGCAATTAAGCGTGTGGTATCTGATGATGAAATTCGTGTTTTTTTTTTCGTTTGCCAGATCATGTCAGAGCTGGCTCCATATGTTTCTCTGGCTGAGAAGCTTGGGAGGCTGGCGGTGCAGCTCGTGGCCGGCGAGAGTGGCATCAAGGGCGTGAAGGTGGTGTACACCACAGCCCGTGGCCCCGACGACCTGGACACTCGGCTCCTTCGCGCGATGGTGACCAAGGGCCTGGTGGAGCCCGTGTCCAGCACATTCGTGAACCTGGTGAACGCAGACTACACGGCGAAGCAGCGCGGCCTCCGCATCACGGAGGAGCGCGTCGCGCACGACAGCCCGGCAGCGGAGGCGCCGCTGGAGTCCGTCCAGGTTCGCCTCTCGAATGTGCAGTCCAAGTTCGCGGGCGCGATCAGCGACGGCGGGGACATCGTCCTGGAGGGCCGGGTCAAGTACGGCGTGCCGCACCTCACCCTCGTGGGACCCTACGAGGTGGACGTCAGCCTGGAGGGCAACCTGATCCTGTGCCGGCAGATCGACCAGCCCGGGATGATCGGCAAGGTCGGGAACATCCTCGGCCAGAGGAACGTCAACATCAGCTTCATGAGCGTCGGCCGGAAGTTCCGGGGCAAGCAGGCGATCATGGCCATCGGGGTGGACGAGGAGCCCGACAAGGAGACGCTGGAGAACATTGGGGCCATTCCGGCGATCGAGGAGTTCGTTTTCCTCGAGCTATGATGGATAGCGAGTTTTCTGTAGGATTGATATTGGATAGTACGTACTGAACTTGGGGATTAACGTCTGATGGCCCCAGGGAGGAACGCGATCCGTGGTGGTCTGTCTCTGTCTGTTTGGGGGACCTCTACATTTTTTACGCCAGGAGAAGGAAGTAGTATATGTGAAGGGTGCCTTGGCTTGGTCCCTGTCTAAATAAGAGATGTGTGTGCCGCTGGCTATGTGTAAACTGTGTATCTGTATGTGCTTATTGCTTGGTTCTAAGAACAGCATCATTGTGTCAGAAATGCAGACATTGTGTACTGTATGGTGCAACAAATTGTGGTATTTTATTGTTTTATACAAACCCAAATACCAGAGGAGACACTGAGAGTACGAGAGAAGAACACGAAATCGAAAAGGTTGTATGGAGTTCTACAAGGACAAGAGGAAATCTAAGATTCAGAGAGACAGACACCATCGGTTCAGTTAAATTGGGTTGAGTTTCGAATTAGCGCCGTTCCTCGTTCCTGTAATGGAGTTGTCCACGCTCTAGCAGCGCTGGGGTGTGCATGTGTTGATGACGATGATCCGGTTGTGGCTCATCTCCCAGCTTCTCGCCCTGTTCGGCTGGCTGAAAAAACGGCTGATGCTGATTTGTTGCGAGAAAAAAACACTGTTATTTCGCTGAAAAGGTACGACTGATAAGTTCAAGCGAACAGGGCCAAGAGTGCGGTTGTTGAGTAATGGAATCACATTTCCGTTAAAAAAAACCTTGGTTTATTTTTCTTTTATTTTCTTTTTCTTTTTGGTTGAGAAAATACTCGGATCTCCATTGATTGTTTTTCGTTGAAACGGGTTACTACTAGCATTTTTTTTTGAGCAGAAACGTGTTACTACTAGCAGAGACCGCTGCCATGGAAGCCCAGATCCCAGACTGCCAGGCCACGAGGAGTCAGGTGGGTTACTGTCTTCTGTATCCATCGCCGTCGTCATGTTGTGCCGGCAATGGGAGGGAGAGCCCAGGGCAAGCATCGGGCCGGCCTTTGTATCTAACTTTATAATGGGCCTTAATAAATGTGGGCTGAATACGTTATCTATCATACTAATGCACCAACATTTTTTTTTTCCTACAACCACACAAACAAACGTACCCCGCTGAGAAGCCACCTCTACATCCACCTCAGGATGCAAGCGGGGCGGGCTGCGGACAGCCCGCACGCCGCCACTCTGGCCGCAACTCAGTTTTGCAGGCCTTGCGGGCGTCCACCTGCCAAAGCACGCAAGCCTGCATGTTTCTGCAGGCTAAGTGGTGGAGCCTGCGAAGCCTAGCAGGGCCCGCTTGTCTAGTGCAGCCTAGCAGCCTGCAAGCAGAGCGTTCCGAAGGTACTAGCTGTGGAGCGCGCGGTTGCCGCTATCGAGCGTCTGGTCAGCGTGGTGGTTGACGAGATTGCGCCGGCAGCCGTCATTGCCGGTGTAGACGAGGACGTCACCAGGTGTTCTCGTCGTCAAGGTACCATTCAAAAAAGACGATGCTAATGGCGACGGGCTAGCCCTCGTCGAGGAGGCTGCCGGAGATGTAGCTGATGCCGGCCTAAAGCGAGGTGTGGAGGCCGACGACGAAGATGTCGGCGGGGTAGTAGGAGGCGTCACCGACGAGGATGCCGGGGATGTCACCGACGATGCGGACCTCGCGGTGTTGCTGTTGCTGTTGCCAGTGGCCGGCGGAGAGCATTTTGCTGGAGGCGTGGAGGTACGAAGGTTACGAACGCCGGTGGAGGTCTCTTGACTCTGGTGCTGCAGAGCACCTCGAAGGTGAAGCGTGCGCGGCGGACAAGGGGTGCGATAACGTAGATAGTCAGCCGGAGGTGGGCAGCGGCGATACTCCTCGGAGCCATAACAGAATCTCCTTGCGGGCCTGTGCAGGATTTTGCAGGCTTTGCTAATTGCCCACTTACATTAGCACCCGCTTCGATTCGCAATAGAAAAACAAGCTGTTTGCAGTTGTCCAGCAGGCATTTTTTGCGGGGCGGGCAGAGCAGGTTTGCAGGTAGGCCCGCGCCGCTTGCATCCCTACATCCACCTCAAAAGTGTACCCACAAAAATAACATCTTTCAAAATGAAGTGTCCAGATTTAGTATCACCAATCTCTCTCCTTACTCAAATCCAAGGGCCAACATCCCTTGTGTCAACCTCCTCATCAGCCTCACGTGTATACGCCCGACGTGAAATCGCCGCTAATCATGCACACGCCAGCGCGCAAGGCAAGCCACCCCTAATCACGCTCGCCTGCTCGCAGTCCGTCCTTGCCGCTGCCGCCCGTCGTTCCTGCTTCGCCTTTGTCGCTGTTTCCAGGTTCTGCAGCAGGCCGGCCTTGCAGGAGGAGAACGAGTACTAGAACTTGCCTCCATGTTGCTCCAGGCGGCGGCGCTGATGGGGCTGATCCAGTACGTCGTTTTCACGAAGGTGTAGCCGCAGCTCGTCGGGGCCGCCATGAACAGGTCCTGCGTCGTGGATCGCCCGTCCATCTCTACCGCGGATCGCCCATCCATCCCTGCCGCCTCGATCTCTGCCGCGGACGCCACGCGGTCCATCTCTGCCGCGGACGCCGCTCCTTGGTTCTTCATGCAGGTTTGGTGATGGACAACCTGCTGCTTTCATTCAGTTCATAGTGTCCACTTTACATTGCTAGACTGGGTGAATTGTTCCTTGCTTTACCATGGTCGCCAATGCCTACAGGAATTTCCATGTGTACTGGACATGGTCCAGCAATTGCAATATCTTTCACAGGAAGATGGACTGAATAACTGAATGAATGAAAAACTGAATCATTGATAGACTGAAATACTGCATTGGTATGATAATTTTTGCCTTGTCCATGCATTCGAATCTTCAGATTTTCTTTTAGTACTATACAAATCTGCATTGTCCTTGCATTTCGATTCAACAAGAATCAAACAAACGTCGTGCTCCCGCGCAGCAGTTTCCTCCTCATCGCGGCTGACGCGGCGGCGGCCGTGCGGTCACGCGTGGAGCTGTCATCGTCGTGGTGGTCTTGGAGGACGAGGGGCTCCTGCTGCGCCCGACGCAATCCGCCGCTAATCACGCTCGCCGATCGGACACCATCGCCGAGTGGACTGCACATCGTCGCCGAGCGCCCCACCATCACCGAGCGGACACCACATCGTCACCGAGCGGACACCATCACCCAGCGGACGAGCAGGTACATCGAACCTGCATGCTTTACATCGATTGCTCGCTAGGACCGCTCGGCGTTGTGCATTGCCGCCGGTGCATCGTCTGCGTCGCGTTCGCGCTCGCAGTAGAGGGCTAGAGGCCACCGTCCTGAAGGACGGAACAGGACGGGTCTGAACGCAACGAACATCTCTTGCATTTTGATTCAGAAGTCTGTTACCACTGACGCAGACCTCCAGTGCTCCCCCTGTTCATCTCTTGCATTGCTTATGCATCTGTTCTTCAGAAGTCTGTGCTTGGGCGTCTGTCCTTGCATTTTGATTCTTCAAGGTTCAAATAAAACGATGGAGCCGTGTCTTGTCAGTTCATGTTAAAAGGGGCAATTGAAGTTTGTTTTCCCTCCTGCTACTGTTCATGGTCCGGCAATTGCAAGGACTGACATACTGAATGAAAAATGAATGAAAAACTGATAGACTGAATGACTGAATTGGGTGTTCAAATGCAGGCTGCATAGGATCCAAATTTTATTATATATATTGCCATGCTTTATAGTGAGAAATTCACCTGTATATTACTTAGTATCTCAGATCATGATTCTTTTTTCAGTGATGTTTTGTTGCTATTCCTGACTCTATTCTTTTTTACTACAGTTTACATATAGTGAAGTGCTACTCATAAGGTGCAAACAGAAAAGTTATTTCTAAATGTTAGGAAGCAGAGCAATCTGAAAGTTTTTCAAAAAAAGTTATTTCTGAATCTCTGTGTAGTGACCATATATGTAGAGTAGAATACGGAATGAAGTAGATCAACCTGCAGTCACAAATTGGCTCAAATTACTGAGTTTGCGGGGTGACTGCAAAATTTTAGAGTTCATCAAATCAAGTCAATTAGTCACAAACAAGTCAATAATCAATTTATTTTGCCATGCTTTATAGTGAGAAATTCACCTGATATATTGCCATGCTTTATAGTGAGAGAAATTCACCTGTATATTACTTAGTATCTCACAGCATGATTCTTTTTTCAGTGATGTTTTGTTGCCATTCCTGACTCTATTCTCAAAACAAGTAACATGTGAATTTTCATATTGTTACTTACCAGCCCTACACAGAAAAATGGGGACGCCAGGAGAGGGACGCACTCCGCTCAGCGATGTAACAAACATACATACTCTAGGTATATGCATACACACATATTGCAAGGAGATATATATGCAACGCCATAAATAAGAAACCACCATGTCCACAGCTTGCAGCGAAGAACAACGCAAGAGAGAGGACAGGAATAGGAAACAACGTGAGTACCTGCTAGAAAAAGGGCTCAAGAAACGAATGAGGAACAGGAGGAGAGGAATAAGAGGCAGCGTGAGTACCGTGCTCGCCGAAACGCTGAAACAAGTGCACTTTCAAATGCACCGGATCAACCAGGTGCACTATCTTCACTAATCTTGCGTGCTATAAGAATATGTGTTTATTTTTGTTCATGGACCTTGCACTATTTACTTCAACAGCGCCGGAATATACAGAGACTATGACTGTTGGAGGAACGCATTCAACTTATGGGACAACTTCCTCGGCCGTCCTGCAGCCATTGGGCGAGGGATGCATTTCAGCCCCAAACATGAACTGTGTTGACATGAATATGGTAGGAACCTCGGCCGGAGTAGGACAAGCATCACCATCACAGACGGGGTATTCTGAAATCTTTACTGGGCCATCCTCGGTTCAAGACAAAGAAAATCAAAACCCATGTCATTCTCCAAAATGGTTGCATCGAAACGATAACTACGTCAGAAGAATGAGGCATCAAGTGTATGGAGATAATGCACTTCAGCAATCTGCTGAAATAGTTCAGGATCCAGGTGTGTGCCATTTAGTGAAATTTTTACAATAACTAACTGCTCGATGGTTGAATCTTTTTCATTTTATATGCAACCATAACAACAAATTGCTCATCAGTGTCCAGTTCAATTGCAAACAAGCTACTGAGAAGAGAGAGGTACAACAATATGGAAGCCTAAAAAAAGCAGACATTATTGGAGAAAAAAAGGGACTATGCAAGGGGTAAGAGAATGAGTGCACATGAGGCTATGCACCATACTACAAACAGCAATGCACAACCCACAGGTTGCCTCATAGTTTTTCCCCTTGTGCCACTTTTTTTTAACCCACAGATGCATAGTGACAGCCCACCTTTTTTCAGCAGATGTATCACCGCCTCTCCAGACATTAAATGGAACCATCGATCGGGTAGATGAATATGACGCTAGCTTGTTCCAACCTGCACACTCTGAATTAGAAGAATATGATGAAGAAGAAGGTGGGTTTATTTATAATGTCACATACCATTACTTCATATATCAATTAGTTTTTTTACCAATGCCAATGCCATGCTGCCATGCACCATGTAACAGATCACCTGGAAGACATGGAAGATCAGAGTGAGGACGACGAAACAAGGCAATTTCGTGGGGAAGGTACCTCTTTCACACACATGAATCGTCGTGTTTTAAAATTTTAATTAATTTTACTGTGTGTATTCAGAGAAACTCCATATCTTTCATGCAGAAGAAGGATTCGAGTCATACCGTATATATGCCAATGGCGTTGGTGCTAATGATGCCGATGACCCTTACGACTATGTCTACCAGAATTTACCAGATCAGCACCATGTTTTGAAAAAAGTACCTAATTGCAGACATTGTGGGGCCGTACGGTTCGAATATGAACCACCCGGATTTTGTTGCAGAAATGGAGGTTCATGTGCATATTCCTGAAGTGCCGGCTGATCTAAAAAGGTTATTTACCAGTCAGGTAGATAATGATGCAAAATATTTCAGAAAACACATATGGTACTTCAACTCTCATTTTTCTTTCACGACCCTTGGTGTTACCTTGGATCAGCGAGTTGCCACCGCAGCAGGCACTGGTATCTATACATTCCGGGTGCAAGGTTCCTTGTACCACTGACTCGACCATTTGGTGCCCGGTTCCAAAGGGCCGCGGCACATGCAGCTCTACTTTTATGATACAGGAGATGACACATTAACACATAGAGTGCGGAGATCTCCTGACCTTGATATCAACCTCATAAGATCTCCTGACCTTGATATCAACCTCATAAGAAATGTTCTCAGGATATTAGAGGACAACCCTTATGTTCACACCTTCAAGAGGGTTGGAGCCATACCAAATCTTGATGACTATATAATTGAACTAAACACCAATGTCACGCCGGACCAACGGAGGTACCTTGTCTACCACACTACCTGATTTTTTTGTAATTTTTTAAATTACTACCTTTGCTTATAAATCTAATTAGTTCTTGTTTCTCTTATCGTTATGTCTACACTACAAAGGTACAATGCACTGACATCCTCATAGGTTGCTGCTATCAGGACCGAAGGAAATGACCCCCAGAGATGCTTTGATAGGAGTGTGCTGGTGTATGCAAGAGGAGATCGCCCACTGTATATCAAAACATATCATGGTTGTTATGATCCATTGTCATATCCTTTATTTAATCCTAGGGGAAAAACTGGTTGGAATAAATTTATGCCATATAGTGGATCATCTACCGTTCAAGCTACTACTACTCCTGTTGAGCCTACAAGCTTAATATCCTTATATTATTAGAAGAGATATAAATTCAAATCTATCTAACTCAGTACTCATTTTTCTAATAATTTTTCACTATATACAGATGAGGCTAAAAATGACACTGACATACAGCAAGGTGAATACTTAAGTAGCCTTGTCGAGGAAAATCAATCTGGAAAATTTGTGACAGCACGAGAATACTATTGTTTCTTAATGCAAGTTAGAAATGGTCTTTTTAACGTCTTGTTATTCGGAGGACGACTTTTCCAGTAGTGGGTTGTCGACATGCATATCAAGATTGAGTCTATGAGGCTTGATTGGTATTCTAACCCGGCAAACCAGAAACTCATACGTGCTGAACTATATCAGGTGAGGCAAATATGTTCTTTGCAGAATTAAGTTAGTGTATATATATATATATATATATATATATATATATATATATATATATATATATATATATATATATATATATATATATATATATATATATATATATATATATATATATATATATATATATATATATATATGGGTTTATTGCATTGGTTGATGTAGTTTCTAACGGAAAGACCAGAGCTTCTGAAGTTTGCTAGAGAATTGTGTTGCCACGGTCTTTCCCCGGTGGTGATCATGACATGATGTGACAGTACCTTAATGCAATGGCCATTGTGCAGCGTTTTGGCAAACCAGATTATTTCATCATAATGACATGCAATTCACACTGGCAGGAGATAACAGAAAATCTAGAGCCTGGGTAGCAACCACAAGACAGACCAGACCTGGTTTCAAGAGTATACAGGGCCAAGTTACGATCATTGATTGATTTATTGGTCAAGAAAAAGTACTTTGGAGATGTTGCAGCCTATGTGCACGTCATAGAATTTCAAAAAAGGGGCTTGCCCCATGAACACATCCTATTGATTATGCACTCAAGAAGTAAGTTGACAAACCCTGATGCATATGACAAGCATATTTGTGCAAAGATACCAGACAAGGACAAGTACCCTATGTTGCACGAACTTGTGATTAAGCATATGCTACATGGACCATGTGGCGTCTTAAATAGAAAGTGTCCTTGCATGGTTGATGGAGCCTGTCGGTTTTAGTATCCTCAACAATTTTGTGAGGCAACACAACAGGGCAAAGATTCATATCCTTTGTATAGGAGGAGAGATGATGGACGGCGAGTGAAAATAAGAGGTGCTGAGTTAGACAATAGGTGGGTAGTTCCATACAATCCTGGACTCCTTATGATGTATAATTGCCACATGAACGTGGAGGCATGCTCAAGCATCAAAGCCTGTAAGTACCTGTTTAAATATGTATACAAAGGCCACGCCCGTGCTGAATTCTCATTTGAAACTCCTGGAGTTATCAATGAGATCCGTCGATACCAGGATGCAAGATATATATCACCGCTTGAAGCTGTGCACAGGATTTTTGGCTTTCAACTTTTTGGTGTGTATCCCTCTGTTTTACAACTCCAGTTACATCTACCAAACATGCAGTCTATCATTATTGATGAGTCTCAAAATCTACAAGATGTTATCAATAAGAAATCTTCAACTATGACTACACTCACAGAATACTTCAATATGAATCGTACTGATAGTTTTGCAAGGACATTATTATATAGGGAGTTCCCAGAACACTACCGGTGGATCAGTGGTCGCAAGGTGTGGCAGAGAAGAAAGAATAGGGCAGGACAGATTGGTAGGATTGTGTATGCGAACCCAGCAGAGGGGGAGAGATATTTCTTAAGAGTGCTTCTAAACCATGTAAGAGGTTCAACCTCATATGAGGATTTAAGAACAGTGGATGGCATCACATACTCTATATTCAGAGAAACATGTGAAAAGAGAGGGCTCGTTGAGACAGATAAATCCCTTGACGACGCCTTGGTTGATGCTGAAACTTTTCAGATGCCAGCCGCACTACGGAGATTATTTGCAACTATTCTTGTATTTTGTGAGGCCCCCAACGTCTGTGAGCTATGGGAGAAACACAAGGGTTCATTGTCTGAGGATTATAAAAGGGACAATTCTAACTCAAGTGTTGTCGAGCAAATGGTGCTGACAGACATTAGAGATATGCTTCAGTCCATGGGGAAGGATATTAGAAATTATGATCTTTCTGAACTCAATGATGCCGGTAGGTTTCATGCAAACGATTTTTTATTTTTTTAATAATTATTCAATATTTTTTCTAGCATGATTAAAATTTTTGTATTCATGAAAATTGACATTTTATTACTTTCTGTGAAATAGTTCAATTTTTCAATGACATAATGAGAGAGGTCAGAGAGGAGCTTTCCATACAAGTAGAACAAGAACATTTGGATATATATAAATCTCTTAACAATGAACAACGAGCAGGATTTGATGAAATCATACATCATGTATTGAATAACAAGAGCCGGGTGTTCTTTGTTGATGGTCTAGGAGGAATAGGCAAGACATTCCTATACAAGGCAATTCTTGCTAGAGTGCGCTCAGAGGGATTAATAGGAATTGCTACTGCAACTTCTGGCATAGCAGCATCAATATTGCCTGGAGGACGCACGGCACACTCAAGATTCAAAGTCCCAATTACACTTGCTGAGAATAGCACATGTAGCTTCGGAAAGCAAAGCGGCACCGCAGAGTTACTCCGTAGGGCGTCCTTGATTATATGGGATGAGGCTGCTATGACCAGGAGTCAAGCAGTTGAGTGTCTTGATAGGTCTCTGCAAGATATTATGAACTGTTCATTGCCGTTCGGGGGTAAAGTTATGGTGTTTGGAGGAGATTTTAGAGAGGTGCTTCCTGTGGTTCCACGTGGAACTAGAGCACAGGTAACTGATGTGTCATTGCAGAGATCTTATTTGTGGGACAATATAAGGAAGATAAGATTGACACGTAACATGAGGGCTCAAACTGACCCATGGTTTTCAAGTTACCTCCTTAGAATTGGGAATGGAACTGAAGAAACCATCGGAAATGATTATGTTCGCCTGCCAGAAGATATTGTGATTGGTTATACAGATGACAATGAAGATTCCATAAACACACTCATTCAGCATGTTTTCCCATCACT
This sequence comes from Saccharum hybrid cultivar R570, assembly GCA_038087645.1. Taxonomy (NCBI): domain Eukaryota; kingdom Viridiplantae; phylum Streptophyta; class Magnoliopsida; order Poales; family Poaceae; genus Saccharum; species Saccharum hybrid cultivar. The sequence goes on along the minus strand of JAQSUU010000637.1, from coordinate 38,515,166 downwards.
TGAGGAAAATGCAAGATCTGCGGAGTATATAAGCACACGTGCCATCCTTTCAACAAAAAATGAGCATGTTGATCAGCTAAACACAAAGATGATTGCCATGTTTCCAGATGAGGAAAAGGTTTATCATAGCTTTGACTCTGTTGATGATGATTCAAGAAACAACTACCTAATTGAGTTTCTGAATTCTATCACTCCAAATGGTCTCCCTCCACATGTGCTAATAGTAAAAATCAACTGCCTTGTCATCCTACTCCGTAATCTTAATCCTAATAATGGCTTGTGCAATGGAACAAGACTAATGGTTAGAGCCTTTCAAGACAATGCAATTGACGCAGAAATCGTTGGTGGCCAACATCAAGGAAAGAGGGTGTTCATAACTAGGATCCCTATGTCTCCATCAGATGACATCTCGCTCCCTTTCAAGTTAAAGAGGAAACAATTCCCAATTCGGTTGAGTTTTGCAATGACCATCAATAAAGCGCAAGGGCAAACCATCTCAAATGTTGGGATCTATCTTCCAGAGCCTGTGTTCTCACATGGACAACTCTACGTTGCATTGTCGAGGGGTGTGTCAAGATCAACAACAAGAGTTTTGGCTAAACCAAATCAGGAATTGGACTCCACATGGAACACCGCCAAGAATATTGTTTATAAAGACGTCCTAAATTGTTGATAACGATGGGTATACTTACTCAAAAATTTTATTTTTTGTCCTTCGTCTTTTTCTTTTATTTAATTTAATTTCATTTCATTTGCACTGTTGACAGGTGTGAGGACGAGCCATATTTCGATCCTGTGGATTCCAAAGAGATTTAGCACAACTCAGGATCAGTTTCTGCTTCTATGGAGTCACATCGAAAACAAACAGCAAAAGAGAGAGCTATCAGGCTGGCCCCTAAATTAGCAAGTTGAGAGCTATCAGGTTGTTCCCTAAATTTGTGCGAGTGTTCTCTTCTCACTTCATCTGGAATCGACATTCAGTTCTTAAAGAACTTGTATATAGATGACTCCACAAACTTGGATGCTATGCTGATTCTTCCAGCTCTACAGAAGAATAATCATCGGTTTTGTCGATGTCTGGAATACAATGTGTGTGTGACAAGCTTGTGAAGGAGCTCATTCCTGTACATGGTTCGAATCTGAAGGAGTTAGTGTTTGCTGGTTGGTTTCAAGTCTTTACAGATTCCTGCTCTAGGTAATAGTTTTCTTTTGGAAGCATCAGTACCATAGCAATAATATTACTATGATGCCAGTATTTAGAAGCAACATGGAGCTGAATATCTGACTTGCTATCTAAATATAGTTTTATGATTTATTTTTTTCTAGATGTCACCGTAGCGTTAAGTTTAGCAAAGCTTTCTGGTGGTTTACTCCGTTTCGGTCTTGTCGGACGAGGAACAAGATCTGATATGAATTTTTCAAACACTGAACATTCTTCGGTATACGTTCTGATCATTTGTGCTACCTGTGCGACAACTTCTCGGCCTCTTCCCTACACGCACAGCACATTGCTTGCTCCACCAGAGATACATCAGAATGACTACCAGGCGTTGAGTTTTGGTCCTGTTCTGCTGGTCATGTTTCGGCTTGTTTCAGCTTGTTTCAGCTTATTCTCTCTCACATAACACTATTGAACCAGCCGAAACCAGCCGGCTTTTCCACCAGCCAAACCAGCCCTTTATCTTTAAGTTTTGTAGTATATATAGCAAATAAATAAGTTAACTTATTGTCTGTCATTCACAGAGGTCACGTTCACTGAGGATGGAATTCATAGTGGACATTTTGAAGAGTAGCGCAAATGAATGTACAGATAATATCCCGGGAGAACTCCAAAATCTATTTCAACAAATAAATTAGCTGTAGTATGCGAGACATTACTTTATTATGTCTTGTTATGCATTGGCATTTTCCAGATATACACGGTTATATACAATTAAGTGTGACTTAAACTATCGAAAAATATCGTTGGTTGGTTCTTCTTAAATACACCCCTGAAATGAAGCCGTGGCGTGCCACGGGCATTATACTAGTAGCACATAGTAGCAGCCTTTACTTACCGTGGCTGGCTATCCTTGCTGAGTGCAATGCACATGGAGGTCCAGCGGCACACGATGACAAGATCATGGATTTTGATGCGATAATGATATGCCTCGAGCGTCCTCATTCCCCACATGCTCAGACTCATTCTTATCTTGTGCAACACCGAGAGAAACAATCCATCTGCGACACGGAGAGAAGTAGCCCATCTACGACAAGCTCGACCTAGAACCTGGGGTCGGAGGGTGCGACAGCCACGCCGGCGAGCTCCTTGTGTGTGCCGCCGTTGCCAACCTCCACGACAGACGCTCTAGCAAACAGGCGAGGGGAGGAGCTCCGGACGCAGCTGCCGCACAAGCAAGCTCCGCATGCCTGCGAGCCTTCACTCACCCAAGCATCAAGATGATGTTGCACTGCAAGTGTATGTTGCATATATATGTTTTAAGTGTTTCAAATATTTCAGACGTATGTTTCAAGTGTTTATTTGAATGTTACAAAAGTTCATCTGAATATTCTATATGTTGCAATGGCTATATAAACATGTTTCAGAGGTGTGTCGTATATGTTGCATATGAGGAAGGGGCGCGGCGGAGGATAGGCGTGATGCGGGGGATGAAGGTGCGGCGGAGACGGGACACCGCGGGGTGACACAGACACAGGCGCAGGCGTAGCAGGATGCCGCAGGTGATGCGGGCGCGGAGGGGACGAGACTCATGGGGTAACGCGGGCGCGACGAGCGCGTTCCTATTTCTTCTCCCGGGAGCTTCGTCCGGACGTCCTGGCGCTAGTTACGCCGCTTTAATGCTTTCCCTGAATGCCTGATATACTCGCTACACCATAACATAATCACCATGGCATCAGCTGCATAAATCCTTCCAGAATCTGCCTATTCGTTCAGATCTGAACGTGAACCGGAACAGAGCTGACAAGGATGTTTCTATTCTTGCTGTACGGAGGAGATTCGAATCATTCGATCATCCAGTTTCTCAGTTCTCCCGGCCTCGTGTCGTCGGTTTTGGGGAGATTCGTCCGGACGTCCTGGCGCCAGTTGCGCCGCTTTAATGCTTTCCCTGAATGCCTGATATACTCGCTACACCATAACATAATCACCATGACATCAGCTGCATAAATCCTTCCAGAATCTGCCTATTCGTTCAGATCTGAACGTGAACCGGAACAGAGCTGACAAGGATGTTTCTATTCTTGCTGTACGGAGGAGATTCGAATCATTCGATCATCCAGTTTCTCAATTTTCCCGGCCTCGTGTCGTCGGTTTTGGTCCCAACTTTGGATGCAGAAGCAGGACCATCTCCAATCGACGAGCGAGCGGCTAAGAATATTTGGTTTGGTCCCAAGAAACTCATCAAGTACTAGTGTACTACTACTACTACAGTGCTCATGCTGGTGGGAACAATAACAGCAGCTGCACTAGCACGGCGTCGCGTCCGCGTCTCCCTCGTGCATGGTCCAGACGTCGCTGGTGCTGCCACCCCCACGCCCGCGTCCATATCTGCATTCTGCACAGATGCACTCGTCCCTTTCCTCCGGCATGCATCTTTATCTCCGGCCACACGCCCGCGCGACTCCTCAACACCTGAAGGACGCCGCCCCACGCGTCGCTCTCCGTCTCCCCGCATTATTCTCCACGCTTGATGGTGCACTATTCCGGGGGTGGCCGCTCCTACCGCGTCTCCGTCCGTCCGCCGCGGCCGCGTCTCAACCTCAACGATCAGCCCCTTTCTTGGACTGTTGCGAGGCTCGAGACTCGAGCAGCCTTCAACATTATGTGCTGCGGTGCTGCCTGCCACTACTTGTTTCCTCCACACACCATGGTTTTCATGATTACGTTCGCCGTGAGCCTAGCTAGCCCCAGTGAAAAAGAGTGATCGCAAGTTCGGAACGCCAGGATCACGTCACCAGTTTGTAACGTCTGGTTGAAACGTGATTGCCTGTTGGTACCATGGCTACGTGTTTAGAGATCGGAAACAGCCCGCTTACAATTCGATCTAGGGACGCACTGAATTGGCGCAGCCTGATTCCTTGGCAACCTTTTGGAACGCCCAACTTCCTTTTTTTTTTGGTTAATGCCAATGTTCTACACTGTTATGACTGGGATAGTATATCAGAGAAAGGGCTGCTGGTGGGTGTGAATTGTATTAGAGCCCCCCCGCCCCTCCTCCCCACACCACCCCCACAACCCCCCCCCCCCCCCCCCCCCCCCCCCCCCCCCCCCCCCCCCCCACACACACACACACAAAAACAGGGCAACAGAGTTGTTGTCCCCTGCGTCTACACACTCTGTTTCGGGCTCTTCAGTTTCCCTTCCCAACGGTGCCCGCACAACGATCGTCGTGGAAGCGCCGGCGGGCCAGGCCCTGTTCACTTTGCTGAAAAATATTGTTTGTTGATTTATTATGAGAGGAAAACACTGTTCCTTCACTGAAAAAGTACGGCTGTGGGTGGTCGTAGCCTCCACCACTCACTCTTATAGTCTTAGACCCTGGGCGATCATACACATTCCCTGCGAGCATGATTGCTACTCTGTGTATGTTGGCTCTATCATGACCTTCTGACGTCTCCTTGTCTCCTTGATACAACATCAACTCTATCCGATTTGAGATATATTTTAGGTTTTTTTATAACGGTACAACTTTATATACCAATAAAGGTTTCACTTTATATATTTATCTTTATAATGACATATATGAGTATTTTATATACAAATTTGATTTTACTTTGCATTATTATCTAACTAGTAAACATGCCCATGCGTTACAATAAAATGGAATTTACATCTTGCTTCATCTATTCTAATACGTTTTAGAATCAGACTCTGTACTATTGCTGTACTTGTACATACACTATTTAACTCATACGAGCATGCATCGTGAGTTCGGGTTACGGATAGGACAAGAAAACAATTAGAACTCTAATATCTAATTCATCATGTACTACTATTCTTAGTAAAATTGGCTAAGACTCTTATGCTCTGAAGAAGCGTGTAAGAAGTAAGAACACACGATAGTAAAAGAGAGTGTGATGGACCAAAATCTTAGAGAAAAGAATTCTTGCTCTATTATGTTCGGTATGTAATAATGACAGAGGTGGGTTTCTTATATACAGGTTTAGGGGTTATTCTAAATTATTAGCAGAGGTGGACAATTTATATTTGAATTTAGAGGTTATTTTAAAGTATCATTTATAGTAACATAGTGAGTATTTTAAATGCATTATGTAATCGAGGATGACTAGAGCATACCAAATTAATGGTCAGATGTTTCTGACTAATATAAGAACTTATATGATTTGTTTTTTATATTTGGTGAGAATTAATGTATTCATTAATTATTAATAGTCGGAGTGCTTATTAGCCGTTACGCAGCCGGTTCCTGCCCTTTAATTCTGCAGTCAGGAACTCATGATATACCCCATCCATCTTAAAAAGAGTGTTACATAGGGTTTTGTATTGGTCAAACTTTCTTAAGTTTAACTAAATTGGTATAAAAAAATATTACAACATCTGTAACTCCAAATAAATTTATTATGAAAATAGATTCAATGATTAAGCAAATGATACTAATTATGCACTATAACATTAATATTCTTTTGTGTATATTTGGTTATAGTTGAAATTGTTTGAGTTTTCAAAAAGTGAGATGATGTCTTGTGCGAGTACAATCATACATGCATCCGCGTCCTTCCTCGTACGCTCACGGAGGAGTCACAAAAGGGGCAAATGGGCAATAACCATTCAAGGTCGCATGCGGCACCTCGCCAGCCGCCGACGGCCCATCCGTACGCTCGCGAAGGCAATAAGCCAATAATGGATGTGCGCAGCCGCACTGCCGCGCGCGGGGGCTGTGGTGCGCGAGGCTGCTGGCTGGTGGCAAGTTGGCAACGCACGGCGGCCAGTGGGATATGGAGGGAACAAGACTACAAGGCGAAGGCGAGGAGGCCAGGCAGTGGCACGTCTGCCCGCCCGTCGTCCACTACGCCACTGGAGCGCCGCGCACGGTCGTTTGCTCGCTTCGGGATCCCGCGATGTGGTGCCCGCTCGGCGCTTGCGGGGGCACGGCCGGTCTGCCCTGCCTGCCATCGCGCCATCCTCTGGACTCTCGGTGCAGCGGTGGTCCTCAGCTTGGAAGCTAGGCTGCTAGCTGCTGCTGCCGCCGCCGCTACTAGTAGCTCTTGTACCAGGCTGGGAGCAGCCGGACAACACGCACCGGAGCCACTTGGGGTCGGGGCGCCACATATCAAGTTGTGATGAAGGGAGGGACCGCATGCATGGCCCATTCGTGAGATGGAACTGCACTTGCGAAACGAGTGATGCCCAAGTATGATCAAGCAACACCAGAGGTTATAGGAATGCCGTGAAAAGATGGACATCGGGGCTCAAGTTTTTTCTTTTTCCTTTTTCTTTTCTTTGCAAAGGTTGGCTCAGAGATTTGAGAACCTCTTGTTTGCCGTCAACAACCTCCATAGTCCATACGCCTATGTGACCCCTTTGTTGGTGGTCTGCTTCTACATCTTCAATTCCCCACACAGTACGGACTAAAGAACAATTTTTTTTATTTTTTTTACTAGCAAACATGTCAGTTTATTATAACATGACGTATAACTTGTTGCGCTGTTACCTCGTTCAGTCCATACAAACGATAATGAGCTATGTATCTTTGTTGGATTTAATTGGCTTGGCCTCAATCTTATTTCAACTAAATCAAATAAATTCTCAGGCCCTATAATTAGTGCAAGGTGATGAAGTATTAGATTTTATGGTGACTTGACAACCCATCAAGACTACAATCTTTCCAAATTTGGTCCTCTTTCTCCCCCAATCCACCAAGAATAATACTTTAGATTTGGCTTCCCCTTTGTGCGTATCTATGGATGCATAAGTGAGGCTAGTTCGCCACTCGAAGGACATGGAAAAGATGTCGGGCATGGGGGTCGGGCTACACAACGTTGAGTTCGGGTGGGGGGGGGGGGGGGGGTGGGGGGGGGGTGATCCTACGGTTTCCCCCATTGCCGCTGCTGCCGACCCCAGCCATTACTCCATCTCTACAATTGCCTCCACCCACACCTCCCTTGACCCTCATGCAACATCCCACACTGTTGCATTCTTGGTCAGGGCACAGCTCTGATCTGACGGCCATCATCTGTCGTATTCCATCCTTCGCACTGTGCTACTAATACGACTTCTACCCATATCCTGGCTGTTGGCTGGAGTAGTGGCCACGTCATCACCGAGGATCCCTTCTGGTCCATCATGGGGAACAAACCCCAAGTTCCTCTATGACCCAGGGTAGGGCGCTTTTGCTGTGCTAGTCGTCACTCGTCGTGTTCCCTCCCCCGCACAATGCCCGCTACTTCTTTTGCCCTCATCGCCGTCAATAGCTGAGGTGGTGGCCTCACCGTCGTTGCTCCTCTGTGATATTTTGGAGAGGGAGCAAGAGGTGGTTGTGCCATCATCAAATGGATACCCCTTGATCGACATTCAATTGGCAGTCCCCAAGGAGGTCATTCTTTAGCTGCGAGTGGCTGAAGCTCACACTTCGTTGTACAATGATGGTTGAGGTCGAGGTGGTTCTTCTGATGGCTTCGACTACTCCTCCTTCGTTTGCGCTGATTCAAAAATCAAGATGGTTTCGATTGTCTAATCACTAACAACGAAGATGATGTGCCGTTGTCATTTCTACTTTGAGTAATTCCTCTTTTGCCCTCTCATTCCCACTACGTACTGTCAATTCCTTTCGCCTATAGTTCAGCTGGAAATCACAAAAGGATGTGATGTTTCGTCTTGAGTTGGCGCAGGATATGGGAGAAATCTCTTTGATGATGAGCTTCTATTTTTAATGATCCAACATTGCTTTTTCTCATCCTAGAAATGGCAGCCAAGTCTTCTTTGGTAGTTACTCCATGTCTTGCCTATAAAAGCCCTTCTGATGGCCTACTTCATGCCTCTACCTCAATAATTATCAAATGTGTTGGTTCTCTATCACCTTTGGTCATCGATGAGATGCCCTCACTAATGCTTTCCATCTTTCCACAGTTGACGGTTTCCATGGTTGGATCCTCCTTTTGTGGTCGATGGACGCACTAGTGTGGCATGAGAAGATACCTCCCAAATGCTTGGTAATAGATGGTGGAGCTACTACACTTCCCTTGCTCTAGCGCCGCAACTTCCTAGTCTTGAACCTCAAACGGAAAAGAGGGATTGCATAGATTTAAACTCAAAGAAAAGGATGCGTCATCTTCCTTGAGTGTTGTAGGGATTGTGTGGTCTTAAGCCTGAGCTTACAAAGACCATGCCTCGTAACTCTCTTTTCCTCTTAATGAAAAATACCATGCATTGTAACTTTTGTCTTTCTTAATGAAAAATGTGCTTAGCCACGGTCGTGAAAAAAGTGCAAGGTGCAATAAAAGGATTAAGCCCATATGGAAATCGTAAACATTGATTCGGCTTAAATGTGTGGCTACTGTGTGCACCTATTGTGAGGTTAAGAAAGGTGGAACTCAAGCCCACATACCCCCTTGAGCGTTGTGGCAGGGGCTCGGGCATTGGTGGCGGTAGTGAAAGTTTTGCAGCTACAATGCAATCTGTAGCTGAGTCATGTTATAAGAGGATATAACTACTTAGCCATAGATACTCCTCCCATGTTAACATCCATGAAAGGGAGAAGAGTTGGATAAGAGACTGTAGTGTGGAAGTGAGATATATATAGACGTACTAGGAAGGGAGTGATGGTCTAAGTGGTGGACTAAGTGGGGACAGAATAAAAAAGAAAGAAAGAATTTTTTGCTCTTTAATATATTATATAGATATTAAAAAACTAAAATGTAAACATACCTACGCATAAAGAAAACAACGACAATACATACTAGAAACAAAAGGTAATTAATAAAAAAGAAAATATACTGAAGAAAATGGAGCGTAACAAAGAGGGCGGAAATGTAGAAGTCATGGCCATGGACGAAAGTTCCGGTCGTTGTCGCCTGTGATGCAGCGGGCAAATTACTCGGGCGCGTGTTGTGGCCGTCATGATCGTCTGATAGCTCCACTGAATCGGCCGTGCAGCCTCAGATACAACCGTACCGCAGCGGCCATGCTGTCCAGCTTGTTGGACATCGTTGTTACCAGCCAAAACCCCATCGTTATCTCGTCGGCTCGCAAGGTCATTATTAGTGCCCAAATCCTCCAATTAGCTGGCTAGCCTAAGAAACTTTTTTTTAATAATATGTAAAGAGGCTTTTCCGTTCCGGTGGAAGTTCACAATTTCGCATGCAAGTGGCTCACACTTGGATGGAAAGACGATGACTTCATAAAGCACCAGCAGCTGCAGCAGTAGCAGTGCTTGCTGCTGGCTAATTGCTGTTTTGGTGGATCCATCAATCATGCATGCACTAACGCCCGCATATCTTTATTAGCCTTCTTCCTGATCCCCGAAATCGCCAACCACTAGGCATCCGTATCGCCAAATTGAAGGGAAAAAGGCCTGGCCACACCGGCACAGGACGTCGTCGTCCTCGGTCCTCCTCCTTCTCTAGCTCGCGCCTCGCGGCGGACCTGACGACGACCACCGTGCTTGACATGGAGAGCCACCGCGGCAAGCCACAGCCTCCAACTTCCATCACTACTGCGGATGGTAAAATGGCGCGGCTGCAGTCACTGTTATCAGCGAGTATGAGAGCAACCAGTCAACCACTCTCTGGGGTCTTGAACTTATGATGTCGTAAGCGAAACTGCTGCAGAAATAAAGCAAGCGATCGGTGTAAGCTCATGTCTAAAGTACTAGCAGAATTCATGCTTATCCATGAGGACGTATATGTGTTGGAAGCACCATGGCGACTTGACGAGCTGTGTGCTTCAAGAGCATCGATCGAGTTGGCTCTTTCAAGTGCCAACCACACCACTATGGAGTATGGATGCTGCATGATTAATATATATATTTGATGGCGTGCTAAACTTGTAGACACGTCATACTGCCGTCCCGTCAAGTCGTTAGTGACTTGGTGGGCTTTGCATCAACTCTTAATGCTCAAGGTTGCCTTGGACATGGACTACATAGAGACATATATAAATAAACAAAATAACAATCATGATAACAAAGTTGCAGTTTAAAAGCATTTCACTGACAGATGGGTTCAGCAAATGAAAAATTCCAACAAGCATGGTGAAGGGCCTCTTAATTTTAGGATTATACATCAATTCCTTATTTGTTTCCCTTAGATGAACATTTGTGATAATGATCATAGGTTATATTCATCAGAGGACACAGAAAGCCAAAACCTTTCCATTCTCAATAGAAACACAAGGGGAATTAAGCCGTCAGGGAAATTCAGTTTTCCAGTGGCAGTTAGTAACCGGGTAGAAAAAAAATTCAGCCGGGCGATCTCCTAATAGCTAGACCTTTATTTTCCAGAAGCTGTTTTCTTCGTAGGCGCAAGGTTACCACTAAAAATTTTTAGTGTTAATCCACGCCCATGCAGCTTAGGTAACTCTAAGTGTGACAAATCCACCATGTCAATATCATGGTGGATATCTCACACATCTCCTTCAAGAATCTGTTCATTACACCCTGTCTACAAATTTTGGCTGGTTGGATATTCTGAAAACAACAGTGCCACAATGAAACAGCTGCTGAATTCTTCCATTTCTCCTCCAAAAAGGAGAATATTTGCACTGTTGCTAGTTGCTGCTGACCTGATCATAATATTCGCAATCATGAGAATTTGCCCATCGACGCACCGCGTCCGGCGTCCAACCTGAAACAAATCATCCTCATCCATTTCATTTGTTGCTAGCTTTGCTAGCTGCCGGCCCCCTGCATGCAAAGTGTATGCCCTGCCTGATTCCCACTACTCCCATGCATACACAACAAACAGATAACTGGCCACGGAAGATGAGAAAGAAAAGAAGAAAAAGAAATACATATTCCCGTTTCCATTCACAAACTGATGAGCAGAAACAAAAAGGGAAGAAGCACAAACTTTTCCCAAGAAACAAAAGTCTTAGCGAAAGATCTGTTTCTCGATACGATATCAATATCGATCATGCTATTAATCCATTCCAATTAATCATAGCAAGAGTTACATGTAACTGATCTGAGCAAAATTACGGTCTCATCAGTCCCGTTCTTCAGTTCATCATTTCATTGCAAAAATTGAAAACCCCACAAAATTATGCTTGGGTCGGGGTTCTCTTGGAGATGGTTTCCAGCGTCACAAAGCGCTCAGCTTAATTCTCTGAGCAAACCAAGACAAAAATGTTCTGCCCTGTTCTGGCCATCATCGATCATTCCACTCCACCGATCGAAAACCCAAAACAAACCTAAACTAAATTTCTTCAAAAAGTGAAAAATCACACCTCAGGAATGTGGTGCTCCTCTCCTTCTCTCCGGCTCTCACTGTGCTCACCATTCTGCTCGGCATCCTTGACGATGCTGGCCATGGCGACTTCTTGTACCTTCTTGTTGTTCTCCTCGTCACCCTTGCTGCTGCGGTCTCCAAAGGAGGACGCCCTGCTCGACATGGGCGTGGCCAGGTACGTCGGCTTCACATCCCCGGCCATGATCACCAGTATCTTCTCCTCCCATATCGGCGGCGGCAGGTCCGAGGCCGCTGGCTTGGCGCCGTCGGCGCCGGACCCGTCCTCGTCGCCCCGGCCAGCGCCGCCCTCCAGGTACCCGGAGAGCTTCCAGTAGGAGCACGCCAGGATCAGGAGCGCGAAGGCTATGAGGCCCAGCATCGCGGCCAGCCCGCCGAAGAGGTACGGCACCGGCGAGTGCCAGGCGGAATGCGCGGCGGCGCTGCCGGCGACCGCTGGTGCGACCGCCGCCGCCGCCGTCGCATTGAACCCTGCTCCTGGCCTCATTGTTTCTGCTCTTCTTGCACGCTTCTCCGGTCCTCAGTTCGGAGCTTCTTGGCTTTTACTAGTTCTTGAGAGCTTTTGCACCTGCTCTCTACTTTGCCGTAATGGTGTGTGTGTGCGAGACTGCAGCGCAACGGGTAGAGGGTTATTTATAAGGAGGGAGAGGGGAGAAAAGGAGGGAAATTTGTCACTGCTTGGGTGGATTTGCTAAAAGAAAAAAAACATTATGAGGTCACTCCACTTTCAGCAATGTTTATGCTACATGGTTTTAGCTTTTAGGGTTGTAAAATTGCATTAAAGACCTCGTCGAGATAGAATATTTGCATTTTCGACAACCGTACGAGTTGGGCACGAGGGTGGCCATGCAAAACGGAAAGGAAACCTATATTATGCTCTATGTTTCTCCATGGGTCACCTTTTGCTCCTTTTCTCAAATGTTTTGGGAGTATTCTAGCACTTGAGGGGGTGCACTTATCCACAAGAATGGTGCATCTTCTTCATCTTTGTTAATGAGTTTGCTGCAGGATAAGGGCAACGTTATTAGAGGGCACCAACCTTAAATAATAGGATTTTATCTTGCTGGATTAGGACTTGACACAATGATTATTTACAACAAAATACTTCCTACTTATCAATATATGTAATAGGTGTATGTTCATGCGTTGCAATCGTCATTTTTCAGTAAGGCTAGCACCCAGACACTTCCTACTTATTAATATATGTAACAGGTGTAGTATGGTCATGCATTGCAATCACCATTTTTTTGGTAAGTTTAGCCCCCGGACGTCCAGCCTCAGGACCCACTCTAGGGCCACAAACGCCAGTGCGAACGCTTGCGCGTCCTCTAGTGGAGCAATGCCACTAGCTTACGACCGACGTCGCCATGGCTCCCGCACTAGCTCTCTCTTCCACTCTTGACCACCCTATATCGAGATCTACTTCTGCAACACTCAGATAAAAACAATTACAACATACGACTGAAACAGATGAAACATTTGGAACATACACTTGCAACATGACCTTTGTAACATATGCAACATCCAGATAGAACATTTTCAACATACGTCTCAAACAAATGATACATTTTGAACAAACTCTTGCAACATACCTCTGAAACACTTGCAATATGTGCAAAACATGTCGATCTAGTTTTGCAACATCTATATGAAACAATTGCAACACACCTCTAAAACATCTGAAATATACATTTGCAACATGGGGGAGAGGAAGGTCGGAGCCGGTCGATTTCGGACATCGGGGTGGGATCTGGCGGCGCGCGAGCACAACCACCACTAGCACCACCCCTTGGCTCGGCCGGGAGGGCGGCATTACGAGAGGGAGCGGGCGACACATGGCCAGAGTGAGGAGCGAGCGGTGCTGGTGGGGCGCGCGACAGGCGGGAGCCAAGAGCGAGCGAGCAAGCGGCGTGAGGTGAGGCGCGCAATGGGAGAAAGCAACGAGGCGAATTGAGGTGCGCGGCGTCCGGATGGGGCGGACGTCCGTGGCCAAGCATTATCAATTTTGTTTGCATCATGACTGATTTTGTTCATGCTCACTTATAGCCTGTGACTGTGAGAAACAAATAATTGTTCTTGTTCGTTCTTAATTGTAGGAAACTATCAAGTCCCATCATGACTGATGACTCCATGAGTGGTTTATTACTTCCGCAGGTTTTATTAACAATCTTGGACTTTAGATGTACTATTTCGTATGGGAAATCGCCCCTCCCCCCTCCTTCCCAGCGAAGAACAATGTGGGATTCTGTTCATATTCTACTTAGATTCCTGGATACAATCTTATCCGGATCAGAGGCTGGAGGCCTGGAGCACTTACCAAACACCATAATTACTTTTTTGACGCAGCTCTTCACCCTTTGAAGACTTTGAGGGGCTACAAGACACAAGAAGGACTGGGACATTAGCAACTTGCTCTGCCCTTTATGGACAACTCTATGCATGCATGGTGATCAGATCAATGATGAGCATAGCAACGGGAATGGACGGATTCCACTGTTTTGTGTTACCTTTTTTTAACCTTTTCCGAGCCCTTCTTTGCTGTTTGCTCTTCTCTATTTTACGTACGATCAGTTAGTCAATGGGCTCGCTAGAAGAAAACCGTTTGCACTTGTCCCTGATGAACCTCTGTTTCTTCCTCAGACGTGCATGGCTGGCTTACCATACAGGTAGAAACTTAACAAAAAGTTTGTAGAATTTTTGTCGCCGAAACCCAACTACTACTACCGGTAAGTTCCTCAGACATACATGACCTCCGAGCATGAAAGTTTCAGAGATAGAACAGCCAAAATTCCTGCAACAATGAATCTGTTTTTTTTTTATAGCGTGACCGTGATCCATATATACCGGCTCCAAATGGGGATAAGCTTTTTGTGAGAGTCAACCAAAGGATCGTCATCATCATCATACCTAAAAGGCTAAGGTTTACAGCGTAGTAAATTTGTGCCGCCGGCATATCCGGTTGCATATGCCATTGGCGGCAAACGACAAGAACTAGTGCCCCCAGGTGAACCAACCCAACCCGGGAGGCACGTACACTGGCGCCCGGACCCAGCGCATGCACGCCCGACGATCCAAACCATAGCAGGTGCGTCGAGGCCCAGCCGCACAGGTGCACGTAGTACTGACGGACCGTGTACGTCAGTACGTGTGTGGACCGGCCGATCGAGGGGACGCGCGCGGCTCCACTTGCATTGGTAACGTGATCGATCGATGGTGCGCGGCCGGCACGAGTGCGCGCGGCGTCGCGTCGGATGGACGCCGGGGCAATATAATCGCGCGCGGGACGTGGTGGCCGCGCGAATATTATTTCGTGTCAGTCGCTCCGTCCGAGCCATGGACCCTCATCCGGGGGCGGGCGCCCGGTGGTGCGTGCTTCGTCTTCTGCTTCCTCACGGCGACCGCCGCACAGCGCGCCGTCGGGCCCCACGGCGGTTCGCCATTCCGGCGCGCCGGGGTCTAATCGGTCGGGTCGTCGCGCGTCGCGTCCAGGGGATTCCCTGCCGCGGAGCCGGATCTCGCCTCCCTCTGCGTCCGGCGGCAGCAGTAGAAGCCTAGAAGGTAATGGACGTCCATCGCTCCATCACATCCCCTGGTAACATGTACTAGTAACGTTGTATGGGTATGGGTATACATCTCTGTGCTCTGGTCACACACGATTGGTCTTGGAGTGGGTAATCTGATCCGTACGTATCTTTTGCATTGGCAACGTACCGCGCATTATCGTCGCTATGTTTCACACGGCGATTGGTTAAACTCTGGTCATTAGTCCGGTAATAAACATTGGGTCCTGCTAGCGCCCGGACGTCCGGATCCGGGCGCTAGCGCCGGACGCCGTAGCGAGTAGTACCAGCCTCGCACCTCACGGAAAAAAGAAGAAGAAAAAAGAACGAGACCCCGCCCCCCGCTCCGCACGGACGCGACCCCCCCCGACCCGTCCCCGCACGGAGAAGAAATGCGACCCCGCCCCCCGCCCCGCACGGACGCGACCCCCGTCCCATCCCCGCACGGAGAAATGCGACCCCCCGCACGCACAGGTCTACCCCCACCCCCAAATTCGCCGATCCCCAGCACCTCCGCCCCCGCCACCAGCTCACCACCATAGTCCACCCCCGCCCCCAACTGCAATAAAGAGAAAATGCTATTGCAACAACGAAGGACACCCTAATGCAACAAAACGAAATAAAACTGGTGAAACAAACGAAAAAAGCTATTGAAACATAAAAAAAACAACTAATGCAACAAAACAAAAAAATACGAACTGCAACACCAAAAAAAGTCTAATGCAACATTCAAACACATCCACTGCAACAGTGAGGTGAAACTACTACAACAAGGGAGAAAAAGATATTGCAACAAAGCAGAAGCGCTGCTAATGAAACAATGCAGAGGAGCTGCTAAAACTTCCAAAAAATAGTAATGCATACATGTTGAAACAAAGTGAGTTACTCGTTGAAACAGCAAATCAAAAAAACTGAAACAAACATAACAAAACTACTACAACATCCGGGAAAGTGCTAATGCATACTTGTGCAACAGCAACCCAAAGCTACTGCAACAAACTGCAATGCAAGAATGAAACATCAGCAAGAAACTAGTGAAACAAAAAGAAGAAAAGCTTGTGCAATAGCAAAAAGACACTACTGCAACAATATAAATAGGCCTGGTGCAACAAAAAATCGCCACAAACCCTAGCCCCACCGCTGCGTCTCAAATCCAATGGAGGAGTGAAGGAGCAGGAGGAGGAAGGCCAGATCCAAAGGAGGAGGAGGCAGGAGACCTCAGATCTAGAGGATAACGGGGGAGGAGGAGGGGATGGCTGCAACATCAGAGAATCATGCAAAAAGCATTTCACATCATCTGTTGCATGTAGATATGAATCGTCACAAACCCTAGCCACCATTAAAACCATAGATCCAGAGAGGGGAGGGAGGAGGAGGAACAGGAAGAGGAGGGGGAGTAAGAGGAGGAAACAGATCGAGAATCAGAGGGGGGGAGGAGGAGTGGTGCCTCAAATCTAGATCCCTCCCTACCTACCTCGTCGGAGCCCATGGAGCTAGCGGCGCGTGAGGGCGAGAGCACCAAGGAGGGAGGGGGAGGTGCGTGGGCTCACCGGATGCTGCCGCCGTCGCCCCCAACTCCGGTGGCGAGGAGGGCGTGCATGTCGCAGCGGTGGGGAGGAAGAGGGGGAAGGAGGGGAGGGAGGAGGGGAGGGAGCACCAGACGTGCACGGGGGGAGGAGCGCGCCAGCGCGGCGCTGGAGGAGCGCGCACGCGGGGGGAGCGACGGAGACGAAGAGAAGAGAGAAGGCGGAATGGATAATGCGGGGAGGAGGCGAGCGAGTCTGCGAGTGGAGACAGGGAGGAGGCGAGCGAGTGAAGGTGGGGCGTCCGACGCAGGTCGGACGCCCTGTATGTATCATTACCGATAAACATTTCTTGTCCATGGCGTGGCCTGGTGGGCGTTCACTGATAGGGTACTTAGTCGTACTAATGGACTTCCGAGGTCATCAGCTGCTGGTGCCTGCACTCAGCATGCCATGCCACCACCTGCTAAACACTCTCGTATTGGCACACACTACTTCTCTGTACAAACTTATCGATTACAGCCCTGGACTTCTCGTATATCCGGCCAGCTCTTGGAAACGAGAAAAGGACTGCGATGCGAATGCAGCAAGGGAGGGCGAAACTGTAATTCCGATTGCCACTCGGCGGCCCACCACTTCGCGCCCTGTCTGCCTACTCCCCTACGCGATGAATGATGGTGCACCCACAAGGTGCTAGGGGGGCCAACTCATTTTTCGTAGGCTGGCCGACCGCCATCGTCACTCTCCACCACCGTACAAAACAAGCTATTCCGTTCGCAGCTGAATGCGCCGCGTATGTGTGTGCGAGTAAACTTCTGTGAAATGACAAAAGCCAAGCTTATCGTACCCACACATCGCACACAGACACGAGTAGTTTCTCATGCAATTTCTCGGAAAGAAAATCTCACAATGCCACTCTTTTGAAAGTGTATAATGGAATAAAACGCCTAGATCAGTAGATGTGACTCGCTCACATCACTACGTACTTCTTGACTCCATATTGCACTGTCCTTAGTCCTAATTATAAGCTTATTTATATTGTATTTTTCTTTTTTCAACACTCTTCAAACAAAAAAGGGCCACCAAATACAATTTAGACGTATACGCTCACAAACAGGAGCACGCACAAGGCACACCACAAAGAGTCCACATCAGTAGATTTAAAGATTGATGAAATCATAATAGGGCATCGATATTGAAGGGTATGTCTCTTACCATTGAAAGAATAACTAGTCAAAATTATAAGCACTCATGTGGAGTTAGTGACTCGAACCCCTGGAATAGGTTTCATCCATGGTCATTTGCGAAAATAGTTATATAACTTATAAGAATGAAACTATCAAAAATATCATTTCATTATTTAACCATCTTTGTATAACACTATCTCCCGTAGTGTGTCATGTCCGTGGCGCGTCGTTGTAACTTTCACTATTTCTTAATCTTAATACAAAGATGTGCAAACCTTTTACGTATTCGAGAAGAAAAGACCTTGTTTTCTGCAAAATGGGATTGAGTTGCGGCCTTTAGTTCTAAAAAAAAGAATAACTGAAATGAAGGCGTGTAGTTGTCTGCCGTGAGCTTAGCTCTTATGTGTTGGAATCCATTTTGCTAGCTAATGATTCCCCCAAAGGTTGGCTACGTCACATTATTTGGCCCTCGCTTTTGCCTGCAGGAAAGATTTGGCCATCATGATCTCCCAGAAGTGAAATATAATGCGTGGGAACGGTGGGTGCTAGGTTAGCTACATTGGATAACCAAAAGCAACTCTGCATAAATATGACTTTGGAAAGCTGGAATCGACTTCTTTTTGCACTGGCTAGTGGAATGGTTGGCTCTTAAACTATCAGCTAATTGGTTACTGTCAGTTCAGTGTCACCCCATGGCAATCTAATCTCTCCCAAGGGCCAAGCCAAGGAGGAGAAGAGCACACAACGCCCACCGGAAAGAACTGACGTGGCGTGCCTTGATGTACTTGCTAAGGTCCACGTGTACAGGACTGGAGTTTAGGAGGAGAGTGTCAGATATATTTTAATATAATTAGTGATCCATTAGGATATGTCTTTTTCTTGTGTACATTAGTGATGTGTTTATGCATTTGTGATGTCTTATTGGAGGCGGTCAAAAAGGGTTAATGGAGGCGGACATTGCAACCACCTCCAATCAAAGGTCACGGTTAATCTGTAACCTATGGAGGCGGTTACTTTGTCTGCCTCCGTAAATCAAACACGAAAAAAAGAGAAACCCACGGACAGGCCCGCCGAGCCCATCCACGGGTGCCGTCACTGCAACTGCTCGTCGGAACCTGGACCATGCGCACCGCCGGCATCCGGCCTCCCACCGTCGGGATCTGGACTCCCGCCGCCGGATCGAGCCACACGCGGCCGGATCTAAGGAGCCGCCGTTGGGACTAGATCTGGGGAACTGCTGGGCCCGAGGAGGAGGCCCCGTCCGCCGCGCCCGTCGCTCGCCCACCTGGGAGGGGCATGCGCACGCGGCCGCTGCCAGGAGGGCCGGATCGAGCAGCCCAGCGCCAGATCTGGGGAGCTGCTTCCGAGACCGGATCTATGAGCCGTCGAGCCGGTGGAGGAGGCCCCGTCCACCGCACCCCTCGCCCGCCCGCCTGGGAGGGGCCTCGTGCACGCGGCCGCTACCGGGAGGGCCGGATCAAGCCACCACTCCACCGGAGGGACAAAAGAGTGTGAGAGGAGAGGGAGGGACGCTGCTCTGTGAGGGAGAGGAGAGGAGAGGGAGGTCGGGGCGCTGTGAGGGAGAGGGGGGCCGCGCGGTGTAGGGGTATTAACCCCTATAGCCCTACGGCTAGACTTGGGCTGGCTCAGACCAGTGGGCCCGGCTTAAGAGAAGGATGACGCGCGGCCCAGTCGATCTACTCGACGCCCCGTGCAATGAAGGAAAACAAACTTGGAGATCAAGCAAGATCCTGGTCGATTAGAATAGGAATCCTTATCCGGCCAGCTATGGCAATTGTAACCGACTAGGATTAGTTTCTAGATTTGTAACCCTACCCCCCGGACTATATAAGGCGGGCAGGGGACCCCCTCAAAACACATCTCATTACACCTCTCCATACAGAGCAATACAATCTGACGCAGGACGTAGGTATTACGCCCTCACGGCGGCCGAACCTGGATAAATCTTCGTGTTTGTCTTGCGTCACCATCTAGTTCGTAGCTTGCGCACCTGTCTGCCGACAATCTACTACCTTGGGCATACCCCTCGGTAGACTGCCGACCATATCTCGTCGACACGCGGTGTCGGGGGGGGGGAGGGGGGAAGCGGCGCCATGCTGTGTCGGGAGGTAAGGGGTGCCGCGTTGTGTCGGGTTGGGATCAGGAGGGAGGCACTGGGAGGGAAGGGGCGCCGTGCTATGTCGGGTCGAGAGGGAGGCGGGTTGGGAGGGAGGCACTGGGAGGCTAGGGTTAACAAGTGCTGCTTATATATGAGCCCAGTAGAAAAGGCAGAGATGGGCTTTTTCTGGGTTGCGAGCTGGGGCACTATTTTTGGAGGCGGGCCTTATAGAGTGCCCGCCTCCGAAAATAGATTTATAGAGGCGGGCTTCTTAATACGACCGCCTCCGAAAATAGACTATTTTTGGAGGCGTTTATTTTAAAATGCCCGTCTCCGTTAAACCTTAACCGAGGCGAGCGCTCGGGGGCTGGCCTGGCGACGGATAACCGAGGCGGGCAAAATTGGTGCCCGCCTCCATTCAAAAAAGGGCACCGCCCAGCAAAAGAAATCCTGTAGTAGTGATAGGTTGCATGATCCGTGGGACATGTGCCTCTTCTTTGTAACAACGGTGGCTTGATACATCTTCGGCTAAGGATGTTCTCCATTATTATGAAGGATCAATGATGTGTTAACGGCAGCTTGATACATTAGTGATGTGTTTATGCATTCGTGATGTTTAGGCTACATGATCCGTGGGACTGTTATGTCTATAATAACTAGTTTGGTCGTCACATTGTGGATCAAAAGCACACGAGGGCTTCATAATATACCACCTTTGGTGATTGGATCCATGCTCGTGGTACAAAAATTAGCGTGCAATGCATTTTAACTTTTCGTAGGCTGCTACTACATGCCTTTACTGCAGGAATGTGCCATCTCTTTTCTTTTTCTAAAACACAGTATAGACGGAGATGTTTTACCTCTATGAGCGTCTGTGGGGATGTATCGCTGTCAACGGACACATCACCTACTACTAAAAGAATAGTGGCATGGACTGTGCTATGCCTTTGATTTTTTTTCTTTTTACAGAACACAACATAGATGCGCGCGTCAAGTTAAAGACTTGAAACCAGATAGATAGACCACAAGAAACCTAATAACTAGTGTAGCTATGCTCAATTCACTCTATGTCTCTGTTTTAACAAGGAAAAAGACACATAGCCACTAATCCAATCAACTCCTGTTGCTGATCCACCATCATTTAGTTCATCATGCCATGCAGTGGGTGAATGGTTTCTTATCTCATACTCCCCCTTTTCAAAGTATATTCCATTTTAGTTTAGAAATGATTTTTTTCTTATTTTGATCATGTTTAAAAAATACATCGATATTTACAATATCAAATTAATTTTATTAAATTATTTATGAAATATGCCTGGACAGTGGAAATTAAACTTGTAGATGTTACTATATTTTTATAAAAACTTGATCAAAGTTATAACATTTTAATATAGGAAAATTCTGAAGTAAATTATAATTAGAACAAAGGGAATGAAGACTAACTGCGTAGACATGAAAATGTGATAGAGATATATGCACATATACATAGGATTGCTGCTATTCTATCACTATGTTTGTTGGAGAAGTAAAATATTGTCGGTAGGAGGGAGGGTTGTTCTGATTAACTCCGTCTTGAGTAGCCTCCTCATGTTCATGCTTTCCTTTTTTGAAATACCTAGAGGGATTTTGAAGAAGTTGGACTATTTTAGGTCAGGGTTTTTTTGCCAGAACGATGAACACAAGAAAAAATATAGATTGACTAAGTTGGAGGTAGTATGTACGGCGAAAGATTAAGGAGGGTTGGGAGTCCTAAACTTAGATGTTCATAACAAGTGTCTCCTAAGCAAATGGTTGTTTAGATTACTGAATGAAGATGGGGTCTAGCAACAATTGCTTAGGAATAAGTATTTAAGAGACAAAACTTTGACACAGGTTCAATACTTGTCTGGGGACTTCTAGTTTTGGGCTGATCTAATAAAGGTCAAGGAGGAGTTCCTCTCGTTGGGCAAGTTTGATCTAGGTGACGGGTCTCAAATGTGATTTTGGGAGGACTCGTGGATAAGACCACGTCCTTTAAAATCTCTCTTTCCCGCATTATATAATATTGTTAGGAGAAAAGGCATATCTGTAAGAATAGTGTTGTCTATGACACCGTTAAATGTGGCTTTCAGAAGATCTCTGGTAGGTGTTAATTTACAAGCGTGGCACGATGTGGTTGCTTTGGTTGCAGATGTACAGTTAACATACCGGAGGAATCGTTTTGTGTGGGGGCTACATCAGAATGGATTGTTTTCAGTCAAATCCATGTACAGAGCCTTATTTGGAGTTGAAGCTATACCATATAATACATTTATATGGAAACTGAAACTACCTCTCAAAATCAAAGTATTTTTGTGGTATTTGTATAAGGGAGTAGTCTTAACAAAGGACAATTTAGCAAGGCGGCAGTGGCAAGGGGATATAAAGTGTTGTTTCTGTTCTTCTGACGAGTCTATACAACATCTATTCTTTGACTATCATTTTGCTAAATTCGTGTAGCGAACTGTTTATGTTTCTTTTAATTTAATTCCTTCAACTAGCGTTCATAATTTGTTTACAGGCCGGTTACACGGAATAAATAGGAAACTGAAATCTAAAATTCTTGTGGGCGCAAGTGCAATTTGTTGGGCGATATGGTTAACCTGGAATGATATAATTTTTTGACAAGGCCGCAGCACCATCTTATTTGCAGGTTATCTTCAGGGGGACCTACTGGACCAGGTCCTGGTCTCTATTAAGAAGAAGGAAGATCACCAAATGATGAAGATGTGATGTAGGAATATTGAGACAACCGCGATGGAGGTGTTTGCAAGACATG
Source organism: Saccharum hybrid cultivar R570 (assembly GCA_038087645.1). Taxonomy (NCBI): domain Eukaryota; kingdom Viridiplantae; phylum Streptophyta; class Magnoliopsida; order Poales; family Poaceae; genus Saccharum; species Saccharum hybrid cultivar. Next base: position 38,492,559 of record JAQSUU010000637.1, on the reverse strand, counting down.
GTTGGATATTTAGTAATAGAATTGCTATTTAGATGTTGAGTTTGCAAACCTTTCTTTTATTCAATTTGGATCAAAACTTTGAGTTTGAGATTGCGTGGACCACAGTGCTTGTGTTGTAATAAGAAACAGCTATATGTATTGGTCGATGCAGAAGCTGGGATATTAATATATTCTCTTTTCTAAAAAAATGTTTTCCCCAAGTGGAGGAGAGGAGAGCGACACAACTGATACTAAATATTCAGGTCGTGTCAGTTTACAAATTTAATTGCTAAATCTTTGCTTTTCAGAAGGAAAGGCTATGTACAGTGCATCTCCCTATATAAGTGTTTCGCTGTTCTGAGGACGTTAAACGGTAGGGTCTAGATGTTTTTATTTATATTTTCCCACTTGTGATATCATTAACAGATTATGTAGTCTCATAAAGTCTAACCATAGTGGTTACTTTTTAGCAATTGGATGAGCTATTAGGATTTGATGATGCCAAGAAAAGTATTGCAAGGATTTGATATGCCTATTTTATTATCACTAGCCCACCAAACCCTACTTGTATGAGGGCTAGAATCTTAGAAGATATAAATATTAGAAGTTCATATATAAAATTTGGTCCACATCTAATTAAAAATGCTAATATTTGATCTCTCTTTGTTTGTTTTCTAATATAATACAAACATAGATACTGTAATCTCTGTCCGACTGAGACAAACTTTGGTTACCATTCAATATGTTTTTCATCCATATTTATAGTCTTTCCACTTTGCATAGCACACTCATGTGTCTTTAATATGTGTTTAGTTGACAACTTAGTTTCAGATATGTTCGCAACCTATGTATTATAACTTTATGAATCTATAAATTTTGGCTTTCCAAATTTGATCTTATTAGTTGTTGCAGTGTTCTCATCTCAATGTTGAGTTGTTTTCCTTGGAGATAACTTGATCTCTTGGAGTGCTAGCAAACAAACAACTGTATCCGGATCTAGCACAAAAGCAGAGTATAAGTCCTTGGCAAATGCAATGGCAGAAGTTACCTGGATACGCAAATTGCTTGATGAGTTAGGCATTGCTTATCCTATGGCAGCTTGTGTCTGGTGCGACAACTTAGGAGAAACGTACTTGTTAGCTAATCGAGTGTTCCAAGCTAGGACTAAATATATTGAGATAGACTATCATTTTGTTCGAGAACAGGTGACTGCTAAACAGTTTGATATTCGATTCATTGGGTTCTAGAGACCAAATTGCAGATGGCTTCACCAAAATGCTTCTAACGCGGAAATTACATGAATTCTAAAACAATCTCAATATCACAGCAGAGTTGTTTTCAGCCGGGTGGTGTTAACAGATGTCTTCGGACGGCTCTGAACTTTGAAATAGTTGTATAGATAAGGATCAACCGTAGCTTTACTTGTATAGAAAGTAGATCTCGGTTGTTACCTTGTTGTTCTATCTTCTTGTAATGCCCTATTCGTGCTTGGTTGATAAGCCATGGCTGAAAGTACTGTTTGTTGATTTATTGTGAGAGAAAAATACTATATCATGGCTGATAAGTCAGGCTAATAAGTTCAAGCGAACAGGGTGCAAGTCTATAATACCACACTAGGGGCTGTTCCTAGGCTATTTAATACGAAGCTGTGAGCCTGAGAAGGCATCATTTTACACCAAATCTTACATACCTAACCATCGAGCCAAAGCAAGTTTCACCGGCAGCAGCATCTCTGGAGACGGCAGACAGGTTTACCTGAGTTCATTGCTCGATGACGTTGGGAGCACTCACGGGCCAGGTTGGTGAATCACATATCCACCACTGTCTCCAGCCACAGATCGAACCAGATCCATCGTATGTATCGTGAGATGCCAAATGATGAGATGATCCACCACAAGAAAGTGAGGCAGGGGGAACCTTTTGAGCATTTTTTCCCCTTTCATTTTGGTTTGGTTTGTGAGATGCGCAATTCCATGATTTCCATCCTACATGATGATGCATTGCAATTTGCAAATAAACTTTCACTAGCTAGGTAGCTCGTTTGATAGCCTGGAATCCTTTTTGTACTTGCAGTGGATATTTTGGCGGCGCCAATCATTGATGCTTTGAAACTGGGCTGCTTTGTTCTGGATAAGCACGAGGTGGAATTGTTACTGTTTGCACTGGCATGTGTTTGGTTCGCACGTCTAAACTTAAGTCCCTATCACATCGAATATTTAGACACATGTATGGAGTATTAAATATAGACTATTTATGAAATTAAATACACATATAGAAACTAATTTGCGAGACGAATTTTTTAAGTCTAATTAGTCCATGATTTAACAATGTTGTGCTATAGTAAACATGTGCTAATGACGGATTAATTAGTCTTAATAAATTCATCTCGTGGTTTACTGACGGAATCTGTAATTTGTTTTTTTAAGTATCCGAATACTCCATGTAACATTCGATGTGACACCAACTGAACTTTAGTCCCTGCAACCAAACATCCCACGCTTCATAGGCCATGTAGTACGTGTTTAAGGGCACTTCCAGTGCAGAAACCATCATAGTTTTTATGAACATTAATTGTACTACCATCTAAGCGTTTTACTGATATAACAAGATAGTTATTGAAGAGAGAGAACATAAGAACATCGAAACCGGGTCTAAGTTAGAAAATATGTTTACACGAGAACTAAGACATGAAGAGATATGATTAGTAGAGAATGGAGAGATAATATATGTGATTGGATAAAAAAAATGTTCTGTAGAAACTATCCATTGGACCATGGTTTCTATATGTATATGTTGTGTCTATGGAAATTAACAGGTACTCCCTCTGTCTTTGAAAGAATCAATTTCTAACCTAAAAATTTATCTCCAAAAGAATCAATTTCTAGAGGTAAAAAGTTCACATATCCACATTAATCTCTCTCGTAGTCTGGGTCACATTGAACAACCTCTCTTCGAACAAGGGATCTAGATTGTCGAGTGCGGCCCGTCACATATGCGTTTTTTTCGTTTTGTAGTTACTTTTTTTTTCTTTTTCAAGGGGTATTCTATTCTATCTACTTGTTATTTTCTTGGGAGTGAGCACTCGTTAATCGGCTAAATTCCTTTCGGATTTGAGTCAGATTACTTTAGGTGCAGGATGCAGCCCACAATGCTCAATCGTCTATCGAGTATATATCTTTAAAAAGACACATGACTAAAAAAATAAATCGGACATCATAAGAAAATAATGAAAACTGACAAAACTAAACTATTCATGAAAAAATATCACTCTAAAGGATACAAAATCAGAGCAAAAGCTAAAAATTACAAATTTAGAGAATCACCTCCAAACTAGAAACCAACAACATATATAATTCAAATGGCCAAAAAAAAGTTGGCGGGCGTGCCTTCCAATACGCTTCCATTACTGGAAATGTGAACTGCTTTGTTTCACACTAAAATAAAGCAGGGAAACCTCTAAAAAGATGAAATTCAACCTAAAATGACAGGATGCACACAACCTTCAGCCATATGGGCAGAACTGGAAGCAAACAGGTTGATTCAACGGCAATAAATTGGTAAGGGATCACGGAATGCAAGTCATCGATCCTCCTTCCTCCACCACAATTCACAATTTCCTCAGGTGAAACCCACAGGTCAGGAGTTTGACTCTTTTTCACAAAAGAATGTCACTTGTTGTGTTAGGCACGTTTGTGTCTTTTTCTTGATCTTGTGGCAGCAAAACAATATAAACAGTAAAGGGAAAAACAACCATGACTACGTAGACGTACCTGTGCGATGCTGGAGTGGTTTGTTTGACGTTACTGCGTTCACATGCTTGATTGATTGGTGGAAACGCGGGAAGGAGCAGCACACTGCACACACCGTTGTACGCGTTCCAGTCATTTATTGAATCTCCAGTCCAGTCCAGTGTGAACTCGCGTCGCGTGAGTAGAAAATTCATGTGCAACAAACAACACGGCAATCTTGTGTCGTTACTACTGTTCTGGATATATGTTAACTCACTTTCTGTGTGGTCAGTTGGGCACCCATTGTCATGGGCATCATAGGGCGCGGTCACCATGCAGTCCGCACCAGCAGGAAAGGAAAGCAACAATCGGTGCCAAGGCTAGGAGGAAAGATATGATTAGTTGCTATCCAAGGCTAGGAGGAAAAATAGGATTAGTTGCTATTGTTAGTCCTTAATTCTAGGAGCCGATTGGCTCTAGTCATGCCGGCCAATGGCTATATATAGTCCCTGTACTCGGCAGTTGGAATCAAGCAATGCATCAGTAATCTAATATCTCTCTCTCTTCCCCCAATGACTCTCAAGCGCCTAGGGCTGCTACCCTAGAACCAAGCCTGCGGCAGAGGGGTATAACCTCGCCGGAGATGACAGTTATTGCCGAGTCATTGGGGGAAGAGAGAGATATTAGATTACTGATGTATTGCTTGATTCCAACTGCCGAGTACAGGGACTATATATAGCCATTGGCCGGCATGACTAGAGCCAATCGGCTCCTAGAATTAAGGACTAACAATAGCAACTAATCCTATCTTTCCTCCTAGCCTTGGATAGCAACTAATCCTATCTTTCCTCCTAGCCTTGGCACCGATTGTTGCTTTCCTTTCCTGCTGGTGCGGACTGCATGGTGACCGCGCCCTATGATGCCCATGACATCTCCCCCTCCCTTGAAGACCAGCTCGTCCTCGAGCTGCCATAGACTTACCTGACACGACGTAAGGTTAAGCCTTTTACATCTCGGCTTACCTTTATTATTTAAGACAAAAATACGAAATAATTGTGGAACTAAAATATAAATTTGAACTGCAGCTATGTCCTCCTGTCCGCCTGGATCCCAAGGAAAGAGCTGAACTGCGGACTTCACGTTGGAGGAAAGGTGAAGGAGGAACCAGCCCGTTCTTATGTTGGGTCTATCCAGCACCCAGGCAGGTGCCCGAATGAAGGAGACGACCCTCTTTGGCCGTGCAGGGGGGCTGCATACCCAGATCTCGACATCTGCAGGGGGTGCAAAAAATATAGACGAGACCTGGTTGTTGGGCGCGCAGGCTGCGAGTTGGTGCAGCGATGAGCGGATCAGCAAGCGCAGCTTCCGCACCGCCCGCCTAACAAGGAAGCCACGCCCTGCGGCTTGCAAGCGCACCGCGGCCTGCTCCTGCGATGACGGCCATGGGATGGCCCTGGAGACCACGGCCAGGTGCCGCTCCCCACAAAGGGACTACACCCGGCGGCTTGCCAGGAACCCTCGCGCTGCCGCCTGAAGCCGCACCGCAGCCAGGTGTTCACGCAGCTTCCGGGTGGTGTGCCGCACCATGAATCCACGCGCTGCCGCTTGTATGCGTACTGCAGCAAGGCGTTCATGCTCGAACTTCTTCAGGTGAGCACGACAGCGGTTGAGCATCTCAGCGATGCGATCCATGTTCGCTTGGAGATGGCGCATCCCATCCGCATGGCCTATGGTCGCAGCAGGAGGTGATCCGAAGCGCAGGCGCAGCAGCTCGGTGAAGCGACGCCACGCTGGGGTTTCCTCATCCTGGACCTGGAGGAACCACGTACGCGCTCCATCTTCCAGATGACAGGAAGCCATCCACACCTTTTCTTCCGCCATGATGCGCTCCCGACGGAAGTACGATTCGCAGCAGTTGATGAAGTTGTGGGGGTCGGATTTACCGTCGTAACGCGGAAAATCCCGCTTCTGGAATCGCGACGGACGATCGTTGTGGTGTTCCCCAGAAGTGATCCGGCTGTTGTTGGAGAGGGCGGTGGGGGATGGTGGCGCGGCGGCTGATGGTGGCGCGGTGGGGAATGGTGATGCGGAGGCGGCGGTGGAGGGATGCGTGGCACGGCTGTGGCTGGTGTTGGCGCAGGAAGGGGGGGCATCAGGTTGGTGGGCATGGCGGCGGCTGGTGAGGGAGGGCGGACGGGCGATGATGACCAGGAGGCGGATATGGTGATCGTACCTGGATCTCTGATACCAGATGACATCATAGGGCGCGGTCACCATGCAGTCCGCACCAGCAGGAAAGGAAAGCAACAATCGGTGCCAAGGCTAGGAGGAAAGATAGGATTAGTTGCTATCCAAGGCTAGGAGGAAAGATATGATTAGTTGCTATTGTTAGTCCTTAATTCTAGGAGCCGATTGGCTCTAGTCATGCCGGCCAATGGCTATATATATAGTCCCTGTACTCGGCAGTTGGAATCAAGCAATACATCAGTAATCTAATATCTCTCTTCCCCCAATGACTCTCAAGCGCCTAGGGCTGCTACCCTAGAACCAAGCCTGCGGCAGAGGGGTATAACCTCGCCGGAGATGACATGCCACCCATGTAAACTGTTTCTCTGTCGTATATATCTTGTGGACTCCATCGAGTCACTGGTACCAGACTACCAGTACAGCAATACGCATACATGCCACTTTGGATTCCAGGAGGCTTGATCAGCACCACGTAAACCCAAGCTTCTTCTGCAAGAGCTGCAGAAAAGGTTAATGCAGCAATACACACTCAATTGTTTGAATCACTGCTTGTTTTGCCTTTTTAGGAAGTTATACAGAAAAACACAAGCTTTTTCTGTTTTTCGGCTGTGCTGACTTCAAACGATTTTTTTTCCAGCATCAAGATGAGGCAAGTTCTGTGGCTTTGGTTTTTGATGTTTTCCACATTAGTTTGGTCATCTTGGAGTTTGAGTTCAGATGGTGTAGCCCTTCTTGCTCTGTCCAAGAGTCTCATGCTGCCAGGTTCTACAATATCTACTTGGAGCGCTTCTGATGCAAGTCCGTGTAAATGGAAGGGAGTTGTATGTGATGGAATGAACCATGCGATTTCTCTGAACCTGTCATCCTCTGGAGTTTCTGGTTCACTTGGACCTCAAATAGGACTTCTGAACTATCTGCAAGTCCTCGATTTGTCCATTAACAACATATCTGGTTCGATCCCTTCAGAATTGGGCAACAGCAGTATGCTCGAACAGCTGGATCTATCCCAAAACCTGCTTTCTGGCAAGATACCAGCATCAATGGGCAACCTTAAGAAATTGTCAGCACTGGCATGAGTGGAGGTATACCAGAGGATCTGTTCAAGAACCAGTCTCTGGAGCAAGTGTACCTCCATTACAATCAACTCAGTGGTTCAATACCCTTCTCGGTTGGTGAAATGACAAGCCTCAAGGCTTTGTGGTTGCATGAAAATATGTTATCTGGAGTTTTGCCCAGTTCAATCGGCAACTGCTCCAAATTGGAGGAGCTCTATCTCTTTGATAATCAACTGAGTGGTAATCTTCCAGAAACCTTGAGTGAGATCAAAGGCCTCAGGGTTTTTGATGCTACTAGCAATAGCTTCACGGGTGAGATTCCTTTCAGTTTTGAGAAGAACTGCAAGCTGGAAGTATTCATCTTGTCATTCAATTATATAAAGGGTGAAATTCCATCATGGCTAGGGAATTGCAGGAGCTTGCAACAACTTGGATTTGTCAATAATAGTCTGTCTGGCAAAATTCCAAATTCTCTTGGCTTGTTGAGCAACCTCACATATCTTTTACTTTCACAGAACTCCCTGTCTGGGCCGATCCCACCTGAGATTGGCAACTGTCGGTTGCTGCAGTGGCTAGAGTTGGGCCTTGTTTAGATACCAAAATTCACCCCTAAATTCCACTGTGAAAAAGAAGATTCCCCATCACATCAAAATGCCGGCATATGCATGGAGTACTAAATGTAGATGAAATCAAAAACTAATTGCACAGTTTTGTTGTACTTTGCGAGACGAATATTTTAAGCCTAATTAATCAAGATTTGGACAATTATTAAAAAAAAAAACAAAAGTGCTACAGTGCTTGGGGTGGCACTGTGCAGAATCGGCCACCCCCGAGTCGGCGATCTAAACAAGGCCTTGGATGCAAACAAGCTGGAGGGCACTGTTCCTAAAGAGCTGGCAAATTTAAGGAACCTGTCAAAACTCTTTCTGTTCGAGAACCGCCTCATGGGAGAGTTCCCTGAGGAAATTTGGAGTACCCAAACCCTTGAGAGCGTCCTTATTTCTAGTAACGGTTTCACAGGGAAGCTACCTTCAGTGTTAGCTGAGCTGAAGTACCTTCGAAACATCACAGTGTCTCATAATTTCTTCACTGGAGTCATACCACAGGATCTGGGTGTTAATAGCCGCTTGGTCCAAATAGAATTCACAAATAATAGTTTTGTTGGTGGTATCCCTCCAAACATTTGTTCAGGGAAAGCATTGAGAGTTTTGGAGTCGGGGTATAATCGTCTCAATGGTAGTATCCCATCCAATGTTGCGGACTGCCCAAGTTTGGAACGGCTAATTCTCAGAGAGAACAATCTTAGCGGATCAATTATGTAGTGATTTTTCAGAATTGCATATATGAGCTGCTTGTAATGATTTTTTCCTTCTCTAGTATAAAGCTTAGTGGCTAAAGTTAAGGACTAAAAACTTTAGACCACTTGAGCTCACTTTTATGGTCTAAAGTTTTGTGAGGTGATCTAAACTTTAGACAACACTTTAGACCTTCTGTTTGAAGCCTCAAGAGCAAAAATGGTCTGTTGGAATGGCTTATTCCAGCAGGTGAGACAGGTTTACCTCTGCCCGGCCGGTGCCCTGAACGGAGGTCAAAGACTAGTGAACACAAGGAAGGCTAGGGTTTCATTAATGTACTCACCAACCAACTTCAGTCACATTTATACCTCCCTTTTATAGGGCACTGTTCTCCACCTAGTTATTTTTACAAAAATACCCCGTGACGGTGGCGGGATATCCTAAGAATATTCTTAACTTGTGCTCTCAGGACAAGGGCATCAAGGTAACCTCTCCCACGAACCGCGTTCTGCGATATGGGCCGGGAGTGCAGACCCAAGTCCGGTCCACAACACTGGCGTTGCGGGCCGCCCGGCCTGTTGGTCGGGCACCGATGACCTCCGGCAACACCTTGTGATCCCCGGTCAGCTTGTCTCGGAGGCCTTCGCCTGCGACGCTAGGGCCTTCGCCTATGTGGGCCGGACATCTGCCACTCCATCCGGGAACGCTAAATGTTGTTGAGGAGACCTCCGCTTGCTTTCCCCTGCACAGTACACAGGACTGGTATCCGGTCAGTAGTTTTTGCCGATTTTGTGTGGAGCCTCCGCCCACGGGGGTCGCCCAACACCGAGTCCTGAAACTATCATCCGTGTTGCCGGGACCTCCGCCTTTGGCCTGGTCTCGGGCCTCCGCCCTCAGCGCCGGAGGTCTTGCTTTTCCTGCAAAATTCCAGATGAATGATTAGTGCCTAGCTGGCCCGTGAAAATGCAGGCCTCCGCCGTCCGGGGGACTCATGTCCCAATAGTTTCCCCTTTTGAGGCCATGGTCCGATCCCACGGACCTTGATCTCAAAAGTTCACTTGGGATTTCTGTGGCGGAGGCCCTCCTGGCCCTGGCGGAGGTGTTGCTCCCTTTCTCTTCCCCCTTGGCTGCTGGATTGGACCGTTGGCCGTTCTGTTTCTGGAGCGCTGAGACGTCGCGTCGTTTCTCGTTGAGCGGATGTGACCGTTGTCCTCGGGAAATGAGATGGTTTCGCCTGCTCTCGTAGTCGTTGGTTTGCGGAAGTTGAATAGCCCCGCCTGCAGCCTATATAAAGGAGGGTCATGGTGAAGGTCCCCCCACCCTTGCGCAATCGCTTTCACGCCTGCCTTGTTCTTTCTGTGCTCCGCTTAGACGCTTGCTTCCGTCTTGCTTGCCTTGCTCTGCGTTAGTTGGTTGCCCTCGCGTTTTCGCGCTTTGTTTCGTGCTAGTTGCTGCCTTCGCATCTCGCAGTGCCCTGCGCTGTGCTTGTTGCTACCTTCGCCTCCTGCATCTTTTGGCGGTGCCTTCTTCTTCTTCTTCCCATCCCCGCCAGGCTACCTTGTACGATCCTTATCGCCATCTCCTCAGCATTAGGGCGAGTGGGTGGTCTGCGCGTCATGAGGAGTGGATGGTGGCAAGCATCACGGCTCAAGAGCTTGAGGAGGATCTCGCTGGCGTGGAAGCCTCCGTTAGCGATTTGGTTGGAGCCAGCGAAGGTGAATCAATGGCGGGCAAGACTTGGGATTTCAGTGAGTCATCGATCATGGAGGAGATGATCGCGAAGATGGTGGAGGAGGGTTATTTCAAGGCTGGGCAGGCTAAGCCTCCGCTGGCTGGGGAGACTGTGCCTTCGCTAACTCAGGGCTACGCTGTTGTGTTCAGGGACTATTTCACCTGTGGCCTTCGCTTGCCCCCCATCAGCTTCCTTCGCCAGGTTCTTGAAGTTTTCCATCTCCAGATCCACCACCTTACTCCCAATGGGATTTTGACTCTTAGCAAATTCTGCTGGGCTTGCGAGTCGTATGGTGCCGCCCCCAACATGGATACATTTTGTGCGTATTATGAGCTACAGAAGCAGCCGAAGAAGGTGAAAATTGGCCGAGGTGAACTTTTTGCTCAGTATGGCAGTTGCGCCTTCATGGCGAAGAGGCAGCAAGAAGGCACCCGTTTGGAGATTTCCTACTACCAGAAGAATAAGTAGGAGCGGGATTGGACGAAATTCTGGTTCTATGTGAAGATGACTAGCGTGACGCGCACTTATGAAGACGGTTCGAAGGAGGTTCTCTGGCCGCTAGCCTCTGTTATGTCTGAGATGAGACCCCTAACAAAGGTCACCCCTCCGGAAGAGAGGACTCCTGAGAGGGAGGCCTGCGATAAGGCTTTTGCCTTGGTGTGTCGTTATTCCGGAGGTCGGGACCTGGTGGAGGAGATGGTGGCTTGCAACTTTTGGCTGCTTGGGAAGAGGAATGAAGAATTCACCATTGAGATGGTGAATGTTCCTGTGTTTGGCCCGGCAGAGGGCCTCCCTTTTCTGCGATTTGATCGGGAGCTGCCGGCAAGCAAAGACAAGAAGGCCTTTGTTGCGGAGGTTGAGGAGGACGCTCGCTAGATTGTCAGCAAGATGACCGACAAGGAATACCTTGCAAGGAGGGTGGTCGGGGGCACGATGCCCTGACTTAATAGAGTTTCGGAGGAGCCTGGTATTCACCATGAAGAGTATGCTATTCCTGCCGATGTATTGATGGCAATTGAAAAGAAGAAGAAGAAGAAGAAGAAGAAGAAGAAGAAGAAGAAGGCTATCGCTAAGAATGCAACAACAGCGGCGGAGGCAAAGAAAAGGAAGGGCGCGAGGGCTTCAAGGGTTGTTTCCAAGAAGCTGAAGGTTTCCACTGTTTTGGAGACTTCTGTCGCCTCTACCGCACCTTCTGCCTCCGACTCCGCACGGGCCTCCGCTTCTGCTGAGGACGTCTCAGATGGGAGCGGTGGTAGGGCTCCGACACCTTCGGCCACGGAAACGAAGAAGCTCGCCGTCCCGGAGGATATTGGAGGTGGCCAGGGGGCAGAGGTCGTGGACCAACTCGAGCCCTCCGCCGCTAACCCAATGCCAGGTGTGCTCGGCGGTGACTCATCCAACTCGAAGGGGGCTGAGGACACTGGGCGCGGGGGTGTCCCTCCAACGGGTGATGCAGAGGCTAGGGGCGCGAGCCAACATTGGCCCACGACTATCGAGGTGAAGGATGCGTCAGAGGATGAGGCGGACTCACAGCCTCCGGCTGTGTTTCGAAGAGCCACCTTCCGGCCGCAAACGCGGCGTTCAGCAGGCGCTGCAGGTGTGGGGGCTAGGGCGTACCAGCTTCATTTGAGTGAGTTGTCTCCGCTTATGGTTGAGTTTTGTTTTTAGATTATGCGCAAATTGTGTCTTCACGCGTTATTTCTTTTCAGAGGAAGTGACTGGTGCTCTTGCGAGCCGTGCGAAGCTCGCCACTGGCGCGAGCATCGGTCAGGTTGGGCTGGAGTTGCCTCCACGCGCTCTGGTTATTGGCACAACTCCCCAACCTACCGCTCCTGGGCTGGAGCGTGGCATGGGTTTGTGCCTTCGCCTTTCGAATCATCGATTTGTTGTTTATGTTTTTGCTTATAGTTTGTCTTCTGTTTTTTGTGTGATTTTTAGCAGCCTCCGACACGACCATTACCAGTTGGTCTGATGTGCTCCATATTGTTTATAATGAGATCGGAGGTTATCACCATTTCCCTTTTTGTCAAGCTCAGTTGTTGTGCTCATGTTCCTTATATTGTCCTTGTTGCTAGATCGCTTTCGGCACAACTTGAGGAGCATAGATTATTCTAAACTTTTGTGTGTAAATTTGGAGCATCAAAGCCTTGTAAGTTTAGCTGTGCTTTTGACATTATGTTTCTCTCTTTTGGTTTTGTTTGCTGACCTTCGCTTTTGCAAGCCCATCACATGGCGTCTACTCTTGAGGAGCGCAGCACCCGTGAGGTGCTTGACCAGAACGAGGCCATTGAGACCCTGAAGATGAAGGTTGAAGTGTTGGGGGCCGAGAAGACCCGCCTTACGACGGAGGTTGTGGGCCTATCTACCGCTTGTGATGAAGCTGAAAACTTTCAGAAAGAAGCTGAGTCTTTGCAAAAGCAGGTAGAGGCGGCGCAAATTGCGGAGGCCCTTGTTGTTGAGCGTGCATCAAAGGCTAACGAGACTGCGAACAACCTCCACAAGGAAATTGATGCTGAGAAAAAATCATCCCTAGCCTTGCAGCAGCGGGTTGAGTTGTTGACGGGGCGCCTGGAGGCTGTGAAGGGACTAGCTCTGGCCACGGCGAAGATGTACGTGGCCGTTCTAGGGCAATTCGGTGGTAGTACTTCCGACATGCCAGAAGAGCCCACAGCTTTCAACCTCCTTTCTTGGCTAAAGGCGCATGTGGAGAAACTCTCTGCCTTTATCGGAGGTGCTTCGACTTTGGTGCCCTGGCTGGTGCCACCACCTATGCGAAGATGTTGGTTCGAAGGGGCTGTGCCCATACAGAGGGCGTTCAGAAGGAGAAGCTTGGGACGACTTCGCCCAGCTTGCGGAAGTCGATCTAGAACTTCATGAGCTCCTTTTGGGTTGATTTCGGCAGGGCGGAGGCCAAGAAGATGGCGGAGGACCGGCGAGCAGAGGTTTGTGTTTTACTCTGCCCATGATTTGCCTTTGTTTTGTTGCTTTGCCTTGTATTGTTTTATTGACTTGCTTTTGCTTGTTTGATTTTATCTTTTCCTTTACAGGAATTTCGGAGGGTGGCCGCTAAAGGCATTGTTGGTGCACGTCCTCGATGAGCTGTCGCTGCTCCTGCTCCGAAGGCTCCTCTATCTGGTGCGAAGGTAATAGCGAGGAAGGAGGCCGAGACAGTGAGAGAAGTTACGCACACCCTGGCGATGGGTGCTAGCAAGGAGAAAGAGATGACACTCGCCTCGATGAACGAGGCAGAGAAAGAAGCCGAGCCGCCGAAGGAGGCTACACGCATCCCGGCCACAGAGGCTAGCAAGGAGGTGGATGCGACGCCCGTCCCGACAACTGAAGCGAAGGACAAGGGAAAGGAAAAAATGCCTTTGCCCGGTGATGCTAATCTAGAGGTGTAATATTTAGGAACTAGTTTTAAGATTTGAGTGTGGGCGTTGCTCTATTGGTGCTCACCTTTTGTATATACTCTTAATTTCTAAGGGACTTGGTAAAACTTTACCCTGCGCAGGTTTCCGGTCGAGGGCATGCGCAGGATGTGCTACCTTCGACTTTTTATCGAGATGGTATATATATATTAGTGGCGAGCTTTGGGGATATTGGTGGGCAGCTTTTCCCATGGTTCTGTTGACGATATGTTTGTATCCGTAATTTGCGATATCGATGACGAGCGCACTGAATTTACTTGATCATTAGCCTGGCGAGGGCCTTCGTCTTTGTTGCGCGCTCCTTTGTTGCTTACATTTTGCCTTGTGACTTTGTATGGTTTCCGACTTTGCTCAAGCCTTGTGGCTTAATATGCTTTGTAAATATTGAGTTTGACTCAAGTGTTATAGAATTTTGATGGTTTATATGCCGAAGGCTTTGTTTATATCTTTATTGTTTGTTCTGAAGGCTCCGAACCTATTCTACTTACATGTCTCATCTAGGCTCTGCCTGTTCCTTTCTTGGTTGGTGTTGATTGCTGGCTACAAGTTTGTTGTTGACTGGTTGTGGCTTTTGTCTTTGCAATGGCTCTTATTCTGAGGGTATGACCTCCGCTTCTTTCTTCTCTGGCTCCTTGTGAAGATGAACCTACGCGTCACAGAGGAGGTGATCTCATTCTTTTTGCGTGCCGTGGAAGATTGTAGGTTGCTCTGGTCTCCGTCTCTGTACTTGCTTGCAGTTCTTGGAGTTCATCTGGAGTGCCAGGCCAAAGGTTGTGCAGTGCTCGTATTCGATCTTGCCGATGCTGTGAAGGCTTTGGTACAATTTGAGCGGTCATCAGATGCTTCTCAAGAGGCCACTGCACATCTTGTACAAGTGACGGTTGTTGAGGAAGCATTTCTTGCACCATGCCTTTGCTGGCTTGTAGGTTGAACCTCCGCCTTCTTTGGTCATGCTGAAACAGCTGCGCTCCCGTTGAACATGGTTGATCCATGGCTAGGACAGCCTGTGCCTTTGGTTGCCGGGGGACGTTATGAGCCTTCGTACAATACCCTCCCACAACCTCTGACGCTAAGGTACTATTGTCATGTTGAGGCTGTACAACACACTGTGGCTGTTGTTTATCACTGTGCCGTGGATACTAATTGCTTTTACTATGCCTTCGTCGGGGTGCGGTAGCTGCTACTTTTACGAGTCTTCGTACTATACCGGTTATGTTTTTGGTGGCTAGAGATATTCTTGCTTCATTTGCTTTTGTGGCCTGGGTTTTGATGTGGTTGCTAGGTCGTTGCTCTGGTTCCCCCCTTTTGATTATGCACTGACTGAGGTAATGAATGGCTTGGGGGTTGGGTTTTATAGTCCTGAGCGTTTTGGTTTCTTGAATTCTGGTAGGTTTGTTTGGCTTTAATGCCTGGATCTTCCTTGATTGATGAATGATCTTGTGATCTTTATTGTACTTGATGTATCTTATGTTTGAATGCCATTGGTACTGTAGTCATTTAAGTGCTGTCGTGCCTAGTGCCTGAGTGTGACAGGTCTTTGCCAGGTTTAGGGATGCCCGATGCCTACGGCGAGGGTAGGTCTTTTTTTGGGTTGCTTTGGCATTTTGTTTCCATTTGTGAGTTTCCTTCTTGATGCCTTTGGAGGTCATCCCACACTGTAGAGCCTTTGGCTTTCAGTGTTGGGAGGTCCTCGGTTGTTTGATTGTTGATGTCGAATGTTGTGGTTCCGTTGCTAGCCACTTTCGACCTTCGCTTGGAACGCTTTCCTGGGAGAGTACCTCTTTATACTTTAGAGGATTTTTACATGGGTCCTGCCTCATTAAAATCCTCACCTCCACTAGGAGTTTCCCCTGTGAGGAAAAAGTACAGGCCCTGACGTGAGTTTTCTAGAAACAAAAAAGAAGAGAAGAAAAACGTGGGACCTTCGCTTATATTTTGGGGAGGCTACCCATTTACAATTTAAATATAAAATCTACGCAAGCTATCGACGTTCCAGATGTGAACTAAAGTTTTGCCTTTGGCATCTATCAGGTAGAATGATCCTTGTCTGCCAGCTGTCTTCGCTGTGTAGGGGCCTTCCCACTTTGGCTGAAGCTTTCCAGCGTTTGCTGCGTTTGCTTTTCTTCTGAGGACCAAGTCTCCGTCTTGTATGTTTTTTCTCACAACTTGGTTGTCTCTCCATTTTTTGTTTACTGCTGGTACTTTGTGATGTTGTCAATAGCCTCCAATCTGGTTGCTTCAATTGTTTCCTTTGAGTATTCTTCATCTTCAGCCATGGCTTGCCTTATGGTGTGGAGGCTCTGATATTTGATCTCCTCTGGTAGCATTGCTTTTTCGCCATATAGGAGCTTGAATGGGGTGAAGCCTGTTGCCCTGGATACTGTTGTGTTGTGAGACCACACAACCTTAGGCAACTCCTCTATCCATTTGCCTTTGCGAAGGTTGAACAAGGTCTTGGAGATTGCCGAAAAAACTATTCTGTTTTCTCTTTCCACTGCTCCATTTGATTCTGGATGGTATACTGAAGCGAAGGCTACTTTTGTGCCTATGCTTATACAGAAATCTTTGAGCAATGGCCGGACTACCCCTGTCTCGTAGAATCATCATTCACAGGAAAACACAGAAATAAGAATTTTTTCCCCGCAATCCAAACAGACCCTTAGTGAAAACACTACCATTGTCGGAGTATATGTATATCTTCGGTATCCATGCCCCCAGATCCCGGATAGACTCTAGAGACCTTGGATAGCATGGAGATGCTGGGAATGCTTCGATCGGAGTTGGATGGTGGATAAGTAAGCGAAGTTACATGGTAATTTGCTTGAGTAAAGTTACTGAATCCCAGTCCACGGTCACAGGGGTTTAGAGACAACTAGAATCATCATTCATCAACCACAATCATAGTCATGGTTATGACTTATGACGATGCTCGTACTCGTATAGTCATATTTTATGGTTGCGCCCATAGTTAGCTTCCGTCGTCCTAAGTTCTGAACCAAGGCCACGTCCGTGCCGATCATTTTTTGTTCTACACAGGTGTGGAGAGCAGAGTCACGCCGACACGAATAGTAATAGTAACGCGTTGCACTCGGTGGTTTCCGTCTCGCTCTTCTCGGCGCTCGAATGAAAACAGCCGGGACGACGTGTTCCAGGCCGGCCGTGTGTGTCATGAATGTGAACCCATGCTCTGCTTCTGCTACTAGTATACCAGAGTGAACATACTGTCACATGCCGTGGTGTCGTTACGTTACTTTCTCTACTTAATTTACAGTTAGAACGCACGCGAGTCTGTGACGAGCATGGTCGTCCTGACTCCTGAGTCAAGTCGTTGTGACGAGCTTCGCTGGTTTGCCCAATTGCCCTTGGCTTTTTAAGTACCTGCGCTGCCAAGTGGACGAGAAGCCGTTGGGTAGGAAAGGAAGTCTTTATAGTGCATTCCTATCTACTTTCTCGTTACTAGGAACAGTGTAATTCTTATTTTTAAGGAGTCAAACAATTATAAATGGGCTAGACTTATATAAAAAGTACTGACATTTATGCTACTGAATAAATATATAAATATCGCTTAGATTAATTATAGAATATGTTTTCATAATATACCTATTTAGAGTCATAAATTATAATAATATTATTTATAAATGCAGTCAAACGTAATAATTTTTGGCTTAATGTAAATCTAGAGCAGGCAGCATCCAGCAGGTCAGATCGATTGATGATCTCACATCTTGTCAACGTAGCTTGCAGAGGGAATGAATACCTCGTTCTGACAAAAGCTACAAGCTCCTATTGTTTCGCATGTTGGGAGAAAACAATAACGTAAGAAGATCATGGCGAGTTCTCCGTCCCAACCCTGCATCCCCTCCCTTCCCCTCATCCTCGGCGTCCATGGCGCCCTTCGCTGAGCTCCTTCCTCATCCATGGCGGGGCTCTCGGATCTTTGCTTCGATCCGGGGGGCAGGTTTGCTGCTCTAGTGTCTGATCGGTTTGTGTGCCCGGTGAATCCATCAAACCCTCAATCCCCTTTGTTCTTTCGCTTGGTGGTCAGCTTTGGTCGTTCTGCTGTTCGTCTCAATGTTGACTCTGTGAGTCTCGTTCTTCAGGCTTGTTTGGGTGGCACAGCCAAAGAATTCAATGTTTCCCATTTGTCGGGTTGGATGTTTAGCTTCTGTGTTTCTTGCAAGAATGTTGGTTTCATGATCTTCAAGTTGAAAAGCATTTCTTGCAATACCTTTGCCATCTTCTTCCACCTCTGGAGTGGGGGTGGACCAAATTGGCGCAGGGATTATGATCTCTGGTGTGCTGAACAACAGGCTGATTGGACCTTAGTTGGTTCCAAGGCCAAAAATCATTTGCAGATGTTGTTCGTTCGAATTCAGCACCCAAAAAATCCGTTTTTGTGTCGCTGCTTTATCCTTCAAATCATGTCTCCAACTTCTTAGATCCCTTGCCTTTCTCCAATCCTCGGCAGGCCCTGCTAATCATCCTTGCGATCGTACACTGCCTGTTCGTAGGCGTGTTCTTTGGTGGATTCAAAAGGACAAGGTGTCAATGCCCGAGTCATCTAAGCCGGATCTTAAGCGCGGTGCTTTTCAATTTTCAAATTCCAAGCCTGCGGCCCCAGTGCTAGAAACGGGCCCAAGTAATCCACAACAAACCTAGTGCGGGAGATGTTTGGGCTTAGGCCATGCAAGGAAGGATTGCAATCAGCAGATTCGATGCAGGGCCTGTTTCAATTATGGACATGTATCCTCGGGTTGCCTTTCAAAGAAATGGGAAAAATGGCGTTACCATGTTGTTTCCCGTCCAGAAGCTGAAGCGTCATGTTCCAAACATATAAATCCTAGGAATGCACTCCTTCTCGAGCCCTCCGTCTCTCCTACTTCTCGACTTGACACCACTGTTCACCAAGAAAACCCCAATCCAGCGATGGTGAACTGGGAGGTGGATCCACGCCCCTTCGTCCCTGCTGGCTTCGAGCTGGAGGATTCACCCCTACGTCCTCTGCTTCGACAGGAGGTGTACGTCATGGGTTGCTACAGTCTCTGCAATGAAGACCTGGCGATCGTGAGGCTGAACCCGCCGGTGGACAAAGTGGATTTCGAGCTGATTACTGAGGGCCTTTCGTACCTTCTTCCATGACTAGCATCAGGTTCACACCACCGAGATCCTCCCATGTGCTCTTGGAGAAGCCCATGTTAGATTTCAGAGTCCATTAGACAGAGAGAGGTTTCTTGGTCCTGTCTTTCATTTTGGTGATTATGCTCTGTCAGTCATTAAACATGATGCTAGTGAAAATGCGCGTTCCTTTGATCTAGACCGTGAAGCTTGTGTCATGTTAGTGGCTTTTCCTGAGGATCTGAAAAACTCGGCTATGGTGGCTAAAGCTGTTTCTGGGTTTGGGATTATGGTTGATTGGCATGAGATGGAAAATGTTGCTAGAGTAGTGGTAAAGGTCTATCTGAATGATGATGCTAAGATTCCTAGTTCAGTAAAGGTGAATGCTGGATTGCCGCAGAAAGGTAGATCTTGGACCTGTCCTTGCTATGTGTTGAAGAGACAGGGAGTGCAGGAACTGATGGATGAGGAGGCTTATGTGACGGTGGGCCCTCAACATCCCCTTCTACCTCAGCCTCCGTGGTGGATGGGACCTGTTCCACCAGCTGCCACCTCTACGCCAAGAGTTGGATCCAACAATGGTAACAACATGAACATTGATGGTGTTGCAGGTGGGCAACAGGCTACTGCTGACTTGGTGGATGATCCAGAGAGAACTGTTACCCAGCTTCCCATTGCTCAGGGTCCTGTTGACTTTGCACATAGTTGTTGGTCTGAACATGTTGCTCCTGACCCTCCAGTTGAAGTGGTTTCACAGAATGTGAAGCTTTCAGGTGCTGCATCAAGAGTTCTCAATACAGGAGGCAATGATGTGTCTCGGCTAGTTCTAGACCTCATTGGAAGCAGTACCTCAGTGGCACCAGCAGCCACTTTGAAGTCCATCGTCATAGGCCCTCCTGTCCTAAAGGAGCCAATGGTTATAGTGATCCCATCTCTCCTGAGGGAGCAGGTAATAAGACTCATTCCCAGTCCATCTGCTGCTCCTTTTAGGCTCGTTTCTTTGTTAGACATTGATCACATCACTCCCATCTCTGAATATTTCAATGACTCACGTCTCCTCATACACTTGGCCTTTTCTCTTTATCCTTAGTTTGGTGATGATGCTCTGAAGAAGCTTGCTCTAGACTACCTGGAAGCTGATGAGGAAGAGGAAGACCAGATGGATGCTGACATGGAAATTGAGGAGAATGTTGAGGTTGACACTGAGGTGGAAAATGTTGTTTCTGAAGAAGATGATGTGGAGAATGCTGTCCCTGATGAAGCCTTTGATGATGATGTTCAAGTCTTAGATGAAGCACCTGCCATCTTCATGACCCCTGGAAGGAAGAAGAAAAGCTTCAAGGTCAGGGAGGAACTTGACGACAGCTTCCTGAGGCGCAGCAGGAGGCTATCCAAGAAGGCAAATGGTTTTAAAGATGCCAAGAGTGCTAAAGAGGCCAAGAGTGCAAAGCAGAGTATCAAGAAGACTTCCAAGAAGAAGGCAAAGAAGCCAGCCCATGTGGAGGAGGAGCCCATTCCGCTTGCTGTCATCCCACCCCAGGGTAATGCTATGGCCCCTCATCTCCCACAGGAGGTCCTCCAAGGCATTGGTGAAAGCTTTCTGCAGATCCAGCCAGAGGTTGTCTCGGCTGCTCTCCTGAGACAGGACAATATGGATGATTAGTAATACCAGATGTGAAGAAGGTGCCCCATCTCTTGGCTAGGCACAGTTATCATATTTTGCTTTTCATCTCAGCTCTCATTCCCAGTCTGCGAACTGGTTAAATAAAAAACTCTTATGCTGTAATCGGTGTGATGACACTGTTGAGAGCCGGTCTATGAACATGATCTTTAAGTTGTGGCTATGTGATCTGGGGTTGTGCTATCCTATTTGCTTTTATCTCTCGTTGCTTTTGCTCTACTTGCATATCTGTTATCCTTGCTTGTGGCTTGATTCCTGGTGGATCAAGAGTGCATGGTTTTTATCTTCCAGGTTTACTTATGGATAACAACAGGTTTACAAAAATTTTGTTCTGGAATATTAGGGGGATAAATTCACAGGAGAAGTGGGATGCAATAAGAGATAAAATTAGTGAGAGTGTCTGCCAGGTTCTCTGCTTACAAGAGACCAAGAGAGAGCACTTTGACCATTACTATCTCAAGAAATTTTGTCCAAGAAACATGGATAATTTTGCCTTCTCTCCCTCCATTGGAGCCTCTGGAGGTCTCCTCACTATTTGGAATAGCAGCCTGTTTGATGGCAACATTGTTCAGTGCAACTCATATGCCATTACAGTTAAATTGACATGCAGGTTGGACAATAAGTGCTTTCATATATCCAATATTTATGGTCCCTCCAATGCTGCACAGAAACAAGCCTTCATCACTTGGCTTATGAATTTAGACACCACTTCCTTTGATGAATGGGCACTAGGGGGTGATTTCAATCTCATCAGGAACCCTGAAAATAGGAACAGAGCAGGGGGTGACATAAATGAAATGATCTCTGACTTAGAGCTGGTTGAGATTCCCTTACTTGGAGTAACATACAACCAGATCCTCTTCTGGTGAAACTGGATTGGGTCTTTACTTCTAGTGGCTGGACCCTCACTTTTCCAGCTACCTCTGTGCAACCTCTGTCTAAACCCCTGTTAGATCACATCCCCTTTGTGCTCCATATTGGCAGCAAGATACCAAAATCTAGCATGTTCAGGTTTGAGAACTTCTGGGTAGACCACCCTGGTTTTTTGGACACAGTTAGCCTGCATTGGAATAATTCACCTGTGTTTGCTAATGCTGCTAAGAACCTGTCATCTAAGCTTAAACATGTTAGGGCTGAACTCAAAAGTTGGAGCAAGAGCTTGTCCAACCTCAACAAGTTGATATACAACTGTAGGTGGGTTCTACTTCTCTTGGATGGTCTAGAAGTTCTGAGAAGTCTCTCAAGAATGGAATTAAATTTTAGAAACTTGGTTAAGCAGCATTTATCATCCTTGATGGAGTCAAGAAGGATTTACTGGAGGCAAAGGAATACAATAATATGGATCAAATTGGGTGATGAGAACACTGAATTTTTTCACTCCATTGCCATTATTGCCCATAAGAGAAATTTCATAGTTTCTCTTATCAATCAAGAAGGGGACACCATTACTGATCATGATCAGAAAGCAAGCCTACTCTGGACAGCATATAAAGAAAGATTAGGTGTTTCTGAATTCAGAGATATTTCTTATGATTTGGGAGAACTGTTGTCTGAACATTGTCTGAAAAACATTGGTGATGATTTCGACCAAGATGAAATAGATCTAATCATCAAATCACTCTCAAACAATCATGCCCCAGGTCTAGATGGTTTCAATGGACTCTGCATCAAGAAGTGCTGGAATATTCTTAAGAATAATTTTAACAGGCTCATGCATGATTTCTGTTATCTCAACACAGACCTAACCAGCATAAATTCCTTTGTGATAGCACTGATCCCTAAAAAAGATAACCCAGAAAGGGTGGATGACTTCAAGCCTATTTCTTTGCTGAATTACAGCCTCAAATGCATAACAAAGATCCTCTCTTCAAGGCTGCAAGGGGTTATCCTGGACCTAGTTCATCAAAATCAATATGGGTTCATCAGGGGTAGAACCATTCAGGACTACTTGGCATGGACTTTTCAGTTCCTACATATTTGTCATCAGAGCAAGAAAGAAGTTGTAATTTTGAAGCTAGACTTTGAAAAGGCTTTTGACAAATTGGAACACCAAGTCATTCTCCAGGTTATGATGCATAAAGGATTTTCTGAAAGATGGGTCAAATGGATAGAGAACTTACTGCAATCAGGATCCTCCTCAGTCATACTTAATGTAAATGTAGGCAAATCCTTCAAATGCAGGAGAGGGTCAGGCAAGGGGACCCCCTCTCACCTCTTCTTTTTGTCCTAGCTGCAGATCTTCTTCAATCCATTGTCAATAAAGCCTGGCAGATTGGTGTGCTTAAACACCCCATTTTAGATAATTTTGGAGGAGATTATCCTATAGTGCAATATACTGATGACACTCTTCTAATTCTTTCTGGAGAAGCCAGAACCTTGTTTAGCTTGAAAGGGTTGCTAAGATCCTTCTCTGATTCTACTGGATTACATGTTAATTTCAACAAGTCCTTTTTGGTCCCCATCAACCTTTCTAGTGATAGAGCAAATCATCTGGCAAGGACTTTTGGATGCCAGTTGGGTACTATGCCCTTCACATACTTGGGCCTTCCTCTGGGAACTACTAAACCAACTGTTTAGGATTTCTCTCCTTTGCTGACCAGAATAGAGAGAAGATTGTCTGGGATCAGCAAATTCTTGTCCTATGATGGCAGATTAATCATGGTGAATTCGGTGCTCTCTACTTTGCCTACTTTCTACATGTGCAGCCTAAAGTTACCACCTCAGGTAATGAAGCAGATTGACATTTACAGAAAGCATTGTCTCTGGAGCAAAGATGATATTAGCAGAAGAGGTACCTTCCTAGTTGCCTGGGAAATAGCATGCAAACCAAAGAAGGAGGGGGGTCTTGGTATCATAGACTTGGAAAAGACAAAATGAGGCTCTTCTGATGAAACACCTGGACAAATTCTATAATCATGCTAACATCCCTTGGATTTCTCTGACACGGAGCAAATTTTATAGTAACACCAATACCCCCCCCCCCCCACAAACAAGAAGCCCTGTTGGGTTCTTTTGGTGGAAAGAAATTCTGAAGCTTTTCAGGCAATTCAAACAGTTTTCAATCTGTGTTCCCAATAAAGGCAACAATGACTTACTTTGGGATGGTAATTGGAGTGGTGAGCCCCTCAAAGAAAAATATCCACAGCTTTTTTTCTTTCTTTAGAAAGCACAAATGCTCAATAAGATTCTTCCTGGATCATGATGTAGAAGCAATGTTCAGATTACCATTAACCACTCAGGCTGGACTTCAGCTAGATGAACTTATACAGATTATTGATGTTTTGCATTGCAATGAAAACATTGATGACAGCTGGACTTACTCTTGGGGAAACACAAGGTATAGTAGCAGGAAGTCTTATAAGATTCTTACAGGCTCTGAACTAGCTTCTCCCTTGTTCTCTTGGCTCTGGACCTCAGGCAACCTAGGAAAGCACAAATTCTTCTTCTGGTTACTCCTTAGAGACAGACTGAGTACAAGGAATCTTCTAAGGAGAAAGCATATGCAACTTAATGATTATAATTGTGTGCTCTGTAATGGTGGAATTGAAGAAACTAGTTTCCATCTCTTTTTCGAATGCCCCTTCAGTATTGATTGTTGGAGTACAATCCCAATCCACTGGAACCTAAACTTGCCTCATCTTGACATGGTCATCGAAGCCGGAAGCAATTTTGGAAGTAGCATCTTCAGGGAGATATGCATCACAGCTTGTTGGGTCATCTGGATCACTGGGAATGCTGTTATATTTGACAATGACTAGGTCAGTCTTAATGCCTAGAAAAGAAGATTCAAAGAAGAGTTGGGTCTTGTGTGTATCAAGACCAAGCAAAGTAGAAGAGGACCCCTCTCTTTGTGGCAAGAGAATTACTTCATATGACTTGTTTTTTCTTTTAGGGCCTGTTGGCCTTGTACTCTTTCTTTTTGCTCTTTTTCTTTGTTGTACAGTCCTTTCTTTCATTTAATATAAAAGCAAAAAAAATAGAGGTAGGGGAATCCCCTACTGTTCCTTTCCAAAAAAAAACAACTCACCTAGCCTGGCCAAGTCTGATAAAGTTGAGCTAGTTGGAGAAGGACGAGCGAAAGAATAGGCAAAAAAGCCAGATGGACTTTTATCTTACACATGACTAGTAGTCTCTGTTGTGAGATTAAAAGAGATTATTAACCCCATTTCTCTTTTGCCTACATGGACAATAATCCTGAGTTGAAGCCAACGACCTTGGAGAAACGGGGTACGCCGAGTTCTTCACTCATACCCTATGATGCTCACGGCGACACGCGCGCACGCTGCTCCGTTAACCAACTTTTCAGTAGCTGAGCCACCGATCACTTGTGAGCTATGGGGACTGGGGACCAGGGGGTTCAGACCTCATTTTTCACGACTGTACGCGTACAGGCAAGATGGTGGTCAAGTCATGTCTTCCACTCATGGAGGAAAAGACAAACGGATATGCTCAGTCGTGTCCGTACGGAAAAAAACTCAGCCATGTGCACGGACGGGGCGCACGTTGCTCCGGACGGCAATGACGCGCCGTTCGCTGGGGAAAAAGCCATGACTGCAAGTACTGTTTATTAATTTGTTATGAGAAAAAACATTATTTATTTGCTGAAAAATACGGACTACAACGCAAGCGAACATGGCGATCCAGGATCACGCGCGTGAAAACCTTACGAGTTGCGACAAAAGCAGCGACGGTCCATACTGTACTCTACTAGCGTATGCATACATATGTTCTTTAGCTCTTACCAACAACTGTCCCTAGTGCCTTAGGTCGGTTGGCACTTAATGATAAAATAGAGGCTTTGATGGAAAAGAAAAATCTTTCGATAGCCTTTTTAATTAGTCAGATCTTTAAATATACTCCTCCATTTCAAACTATAAATCGCTTTGACTTTTTTGATTCATCCATTTTACTATGTATCTAGACATATTATTATATCCAGATATATAGCAAAATGAATGTATAAAAAAAGTCAAAGTGACTTATAATTTGGAATGGAGGGAGTACTATACTTTATTTTAGATTTCTTGCTGGCTAAAGATAGAGAGCAGGACTAGCTCTCTATACTATTGATAAGATATTTGAGGATGAAAATATATAAAAACAGTTTATTCAAATAATCTAAAAGATGATTTAGAGATTATATTCAAGAATTTACAGAAAATTGGTTGGCCAGCACCCAACTGATCCAGCCTTCAAATGGGTCTGGAAAAGCTTCTGTCAACCTAAGCACAAAGTCTTTTGTTGGTTACTTTTGAAAGATAGGCTGAGTACAAGAAACATCCTCAGAAGAAGGCATATGGAACTGGACTCATTTGAATGTGAACTCTGTACTATGGGTGTTGAGGAAAGCACTGAGCATCTGTTTCTGCATTGCCCCTTCGCTCAGCAGTGTCGGGGGATCATCAACCTGACAATCCCCACTCAGAGTGGCATTCTGGATAGTTTCAATGCTCTCAATACCCAGATTGGTTCTCAGTTCTTCATGATAGCAATTAATCTTATGAGTAGGACGATTTAGATAGCCAGAAATGAAAAGATCTTCAATGGAAGCCAAATGAGCATACAAGACTGTAAGAGATACTTCTTCAAAGAAATAAGAATGGTCTCTGTGAGAGTGAAGCCCAGACTTTCTACACAATTTGATCAATGGCTGCAATCATTAGAATTGATCTAGACCTCTGCTTCTGTTTTATTTTCTTTGTTACCTTATTCGTTTCCTGAACTGTTCCTGTTTCTCTGTAACATTATAACTTTGTAACTCTTTAACTTTTTTTTTTACTTCTTTAATAAAATTTCTGTAGGGGCTGTGGCCCCTCCAGTTTCCTAAAAAAAAAAGGTACTTGTAATGTTTTTCTCCTAATGGTTAATGCCTTTAGAATGAGACACGTCGAGCCTTGGTCTGGTGTTACTTCGTTTTCTAGTGCTACTAGGACATGCTTGTTGCGAAGAACCATGGATACCATTGCATTGGTACATTACTCTATGAACCCTTCCTAGCAATTTCCACAAAAACACATTGAGATTGATCCTCAGGGGTTAGCAACCACAGCAATGGATAAATGCTTGCAGTCAGGGGTTAGCAACCACAGCAATGGATAAATGCTTGCAGCACATGAAGGACCATTAGGATGAAATTCAATGGCGTCAACACAAATATTGTCCACTGAATCCAGTAGTAATAAGGTCAATTTATGCCATTAGGTAGCGATAAACTGCAATCAGCAACGACCATTATCTTCAAGGTCTTGAGGACACCTGTACTGGTCGCGCTTTATAGCCTCTGTCCAAAACCAGCGTCCCTGTCAACAGTTAGCTGTGCGGATTGCTGATTCAGTCGTGCAGATTCAAAGAGTTTTGAGTTCAGACGCCTTCATCGATGGATAACTGCTAAGGCCTCGTTTGGTTGTATGGGATTGATTCCCGGTCGAACCCTTTTTTTCACTAATTTCTATAACACCGGAACCGTTCCTCGCATGGAATGGCCCGTTCCGGGGTAACCGAACGGAAGGTAAGACGGGCGAAGAACCATGAGTAGTATCGGAAGATAACTGTATGAACCCTCCTCACATCCTCAGCAATTGCTCCTCAGCAGTATGAATCCTGGTGTATAGGTAAGACGTATTTAAATGCTTCTGAACGGTTAGAACCTACAGCAAAGTACATAAATGTTTTCAGCAAATAAAGAACCGTTAGGAGGAGTTGACGTCAACATGAATATTGTCCACTGCATCCATTAGTAGTGTGAACAACAATTTCGCTGGTTGACTGCCCGTCAAGCAATGGCATTAGATAGCGACAACTGAGAAGCAGCTATTTTAGCAACCACTATCATCGCCATGGTCACGACGATGCCTCCATCCAAATTCCAAACCCAGCCACGTCCATGCCGATCATTTGTTTTCTGCGGGTTGAGTCTGACGTACTCCTACAGTCCTACTCCTGCTAACTAGCAGCGTGTCACGCACTCACGCTGTCACAGTGACACGCATAGTATATTAGTAACGCGTTAGGTTAAAAACAAAATATTGGTGATGCACTTACTAACGCGTTGCAGTCGGTCGTTCCCGTCTCGCTTCTTGGCGCTGGAAAACAGCAGGCATGACGCGTTCCTGTCATCATGTGTGCAGTGCAGAAGCTCTGCTACTTGAGAGAAACAGCAGGCACATCCGCACATGCCCCAGGGGCCACCAAGGGACGTTGCGTTGCTTTCTCTGATTAGTTCAGTTGGAACGCATGCTCGCACTCGCAGTTCTTGACTTCCAGAAACGCTAGTCCTGTCTCTGAGTCAATTTCTTGTGCTGAGGCTGCGTTTAGTTGGCGAAATGAAAATTTTTGGGTGTCACATCGGATGTGTCGGAGGATGTCAGGAGGGGTTTTCGGATACTAATAAAAAAACAAATTACAGAACCCGTCAGGAAACTACGAGACGAATCTAATGATACTAATTATTCCGTCATCCGTCATTAGCACATGTTGGTTACTGTAGCACTTAAGACTTTTCATGGACTAATTAGACTTAAAAGATTCGTTTCACGGTTTTCCCGAGAACTGTGCGATTAGTTTTTTTTCGTCTATATTTAGTACTTCATACATGTGTCTAAACATTCAATGTGATAGATAGAAGCAAAATGTTTTAGAACTAAACAAGCCTGAGCTTCGCCGCTAGTCCTGCGCTGCCAAATAGTCAAAGCAGCAGGCAGCCAAGTGCCAAATTGTCAAAGCAACAGCAGACTATCCATTGTGCAGCCTGTGCTCTGCTTGCCCGAGGACGCCCGCTGCAAGAACGCAAACAGGAGTTTCAGCTGGCTGCACGTGTGTCCGTTCTGTCCTCCCTTCTCACTTGTTTTTTTGCTTTTTGTTCACTGCTATGCTATGCACACATGACCCATCTACCCTCTCCTCTTAAAGCTGTATACCATCGCCCCTGGCTCAATTCCCTGTAGATGAACAGTAAATCAACAAGCGCCATCTGATCCTTTGGCCCCTCCACACCTCCCCGTTCAATACCGTCCACGTGTCCACCTTTCTACAAACAACGACGCCGCAGTGCGTTCGCAGACCAAGCAGTCCGTTCTCGCACCCTCACTCACCGTACTGACGCTGCTCCTCCGCACCTCTCTCCCACCCCCGGTAGCCTCCGTACCTCCCCCTGACCCGAAGTCGCGAGCCGACCTGACACCGGCGACCCCTCTTCCTGTGCAGCGCCATCCCACTCCACCTCGCCAACGCGGCCATCCCCCACCGCGCCACGCCGTGCCCCCATCCCGCGCCACGTCTCCCGCCACGCCCCACTCCGCCTCGCTCGTCGCGGCGGCGGCGTTCACCGCACCACCACCACCTTGGCGCCACTAGGAGAACGACGCCGCCGGCCAAAGGCACCACGGCAGGGAGCCGTGCCACCACCGACCCGAGCTTCCTACCGCGACGAGACGTGGTTGTCAGTGATGCCGTATTCCAAGTGTTGCAGATGTTTTCGACGTATGTTTTTAAGTGTTTTATCTGGATGTTGCATATGTTGCAATATCTATTTAGACATGTTGCAAGCGTATGTTTCAAGTGTTTCAGACGTATATTTCAAATGTTTCATTTAGATGTTGCAAAAGTAGATCTGGATATTGCATATGCATGCATGTTGTAAGCGTATGTTTCACGTGTTTCATATGTATGTTGCAAGCGTTTCATCTGGATGTTGTAAAAATAGATATGGATGTTGCATATGTTTGCAATGGCTACACATGTGTTTTAAGTTTTCAGACGTATGTAGTAGTGTTTTCAGCTGTTTCGGACGTATGTTGCAAAAATAGGTCTGGTGTCGCACATGTTGCAATGGGACCCACCTACCGCAGCCGCCTGCTGCAGCTGCTTGGGCGCTATCGTGGGTCACCGTGCGGGCGCCTGAGGCTAGCAGACAAATCCACGACGCGCATCCACAAGCAGGGCAGGTGACTGGGACCCATGTGGTTTCTTGCGTGCGGCGCGACGCTGGGCGAGAAGTTGCATGGGAAGCAGCGTGGGCAGCGGGGCACAATTCCCGTGTGCGCGCACGAATCAGAGCGAACACGACGGTCAAGGCGGGAAGCAGTGTGAGGTCCACGCGGTGGGGTGCAAAGACAGATAGTGCGGCGTGGTCTCCCGCCTATTAGCGCGAGCCACGCCCAGGCGCTAACCTCTTCGTATCAACAAACTTGTGTCTCAAGGGCGTTGTTTGGTCGGTTGGCACTTAAGCCATCCAATTAATTTTGCGGTTAGCTAAGACATCACGACTCACGATAGCCAATGGTATTTGAATATATCTGCTGCATCGTTTTTGCTAAACTCTGCTCGTAGGCTCTGCTTAATGTATATTGTCGCCCTCAAGTGACGTAAATAATCGTTGCTACTTGTGATTTGAAAAGCTTAGTATTGCTGGTAATAATTAACTAATAGATTAAAAAATAAGCTAAAACATGGTTTGACTTGGACAGGAAGTATACAAGATCTTTGGTTATTTTTCGCTAAAATTCCTAATCTGTGGATGCAGCAATGGGGCATTTTACAATTCCGGCGCTACGAAAATTTAGGGCTTGTTTGGAACGCATGAATTTCACAGAAATCACGCAAGGATTTCATAGGAAAAACGCAGGAATAAGATTTTTTTCCCCTCAATCCAAACAGACCCTCGGTGAAAACACAGCCTATGTAGGAGTATATGTATATCTTCGGTATCCATGCCCCCAGATCCCGGATAAGTAAGACTCTGGAGACCTTGGATAGCATGGAGATGCTGGGAACGCTTTGATCGGAGTTGGACGGTGGATAAGTAAGTGAAGTTACATGGTAACTTGCTTGAGTAAAATTACTGAATCCCAGTCCGCGGTTATAGGGGTTTAGAGACTCTACTAGAATCATCATTCATCAACCACAATCATAGTCATGGTTATGACTTATGACGATGCCCGTACTCGTATAGTGATATTTTATGGTTGCGCCCTTAGGCTATCCGCACTTATGACCTCTATATTCATCCTCTATACGTCCTAGTCAGCAAGATTCTCTCCTCTATACTCAATTCTCCTGTACACATCCATCCTCTATATCATCTTCTATCCACTATATCCACTGTGGGACCCACTTGTCACTTTATCTAAATATATCTATGTGTGATCTGGTTTTGAATGATTTATTGAGACGAATTTAATGGTGCAATCGAAATTTAATTTGGATTTTTGGTTTGTGAGTTATAGCATTTTTTTTTCCTTTGTTTAGCTAGTGGGGCCGTCACTGCACACTATAGAGTAAGCACTGTACTATTTTAAATATAGAGTAAGAGAAAGGATAGAGTATCGTTTTAGAGTACCCAGTGCAGCAGTTTTTACTCTATATTCATACTCTAAAGCTTTAGAGTATCTGTTTAGAATACCCGCTAGCTTCCGTCCAAAGTTCCGAACCAAGGCCACGTCCGTGCCGATCATTTGTTCTACACAGGTGTGGAGAGCAGAGTCACGCCGACACGAATAGTAACGCGTTGCACTCGGTGGTTTCGTTCCGTCTCGCTCTTCTCGGCGCTCGAATGAAAACAGCCGGGATGACGTGTTCCAGGCCGGCCGTGTGTGTCGTGAACGTGAACCCATGCTCTGCTTCTGCTACTGGTATTTGACAAATTTTGAAAAAGCACTGTAGCACTTTTCGTTTGTATTTGACAAACTTTGTCTAATCATAAATTAACTAGGCTCAAAAGATTCGTCTCGATATTTACAGACAAACTATGCAATTAGTTATTTTTTTTACCTATATTTAATACTCCATACATGTGCTGGTATATGCGATGTGACAGGGAATCTTGAAAACTTTTTGTATTTTGCCATGAACTAAACATGGCCTAGTATACCAGAGTGAAGATACTGTCACATGTCGAGATGTCGTTACGTTGCTTTCTCTACTTAATTTACAGTTAGAACGCACGCGAGTCTGTGACGACTGACGAGCATGGTCCTGACTCCCGAGTCAAGTCGTTGTGACGAGCTTCGCTGGTTTGCCCAATTCCCTTGGCTTTTTAAGTACCTGCGCTGCCAAGTGGACGAGAAGCCGTTGGGTAGGAAAGGAAGCTTTTATAGTGCATTCCTATCTACTTTCCTATTACTAGGAACAGTGTAATTCTTTTTTAAGGAGTCAAACAATTATAAATGGGCCAGACTTATATAAAAAGTACTAACATTTATGCTACTGAATAAATATATAAATATCGCTTAGATTAATTATAGAATACTAGTCAATCAACCCGTGCTCTCGCGTGGGCTAGAATTTTAAAAGATGTACTATTAATATATTTTATTTAATTAATAAAAAATTCTTGTATTAGATTGTATGTTTTCTTTATTTATTTTCTACAAAATTGACATAATAGATACTTTATAGTCTATATCTAATAATCGTAAACTTATTAATTGCTTTTTTTGCAAGGGACTGACTTGTATATTTTTTATGCATATTCATACCTTTACTTTGCATGGCACCTTGTATATTTTAATATGCAATTAGTTTATTTCCTTGCCATTAACTATGGTGACCCTTGTTGCATCATATATTAAGTCATGAATCTGAATTTTGATTTTTTTAACTTTGTTTTTATTGACTGCTATAGATTTTTTTCTCTAGCTAAAACTCTTGTGCTCATTGTATCTTTTACCAACTCTCATTTTGGACTATTTTAAAATAAGCATTTTAGGTCGTATAGTACATTCCTAAATACTACAATAACATATACAATCATTTGAAACATGCATCATGTCACCTAAGATAAGTGATAGAGCTTGAAATGACATCTCTAATGGGGTTAACAGTACTAACCCCAAGAGAATTTTAAATCTTATTAAGCCTTATAATGATCAAATTACTCTAGAGTAATGTTAAAGGGCCAAAAAAATATAACCATCGGTAGTCTCCCATAATTCTTAAGATGATTGAATTTTCCTATCAAGGAATTATATGTGCAATTATGGTTATAATATCAATATAGATGTGACAAACATTTAGTTAAAATATATAAATACTCCCTCCGCCCCTGGATATAAGGCATGCACATATTTCAAAATTCAAACTTTGTTATCTTTAACTAACAATTAGCCTAATTATATCAAAAGTTTGTAATACAAAGTAGTAATATTAGATTTGTATTTAGAAATACTTTGTAATAATGAAATTTTTGTTCCTACAAACTATATATTATAAGAGAAATTATAGACCAAAATATGTTCTCGAAGGTCGCACCAAGTCAAATCGCGCCTTATATTCGGGGGGTGGAGGGAGTATAGAAAAAGTAACAACCTATATAAATTATGTAATGGTTACTGATATGGTTTTAGAAAAATTTGTTAGCATCATTAGTATATAAGTTGTTAAGGAAATATGTTGTTGATGAAACATAATGTATATATATCACTTATGCATGCTGACACAATTTGTATGCCTACATTAATTAAATCTTAATATATTAATATTGATAGAAGTGGGAATGTACAAACATCTGCATGCTCTCTATGGTTATTTAAATAATTTTTCATAAAAGATATTGATTATCTTTTAGATGTAAATTTGAGAGCATATTTAATTTTTTTTAGTAATGAGATGAGAATTGGGTTACATAAATCATTTATTGTGACTGGTGTACGTGAGTAATTAGATGCAAATTTAGGTCTACTTTAGATCATATTTTTTAATGGCATATGTGGGTAGTTTAAATATAGTCATGAGTTATTTTTGTCGTTTTATGTAATAGTAAAGGTGGGTAATTATTTAGAAAATAGAATAGATCCAATAGATATTATTGTCAAGGGTGATTAGGTTATACCAAATTGATGGTTAAATGTCAGATTTTTTGAGAAACTTCTAGGTTCTATCTTTTATTTTCCAATTGTCTCGTGAG
Source organism: Saccharum hybrid cultivar R570 (assembly GCA_038087645.1). Taxonomy (NCBI): domain Eukaryota; kingdom Viridiplantae; phylum Streptophyta; class Magnoliopsida; order Poales; family Poaceae; genus Saccharum; species Saccharum hybrid cultivar. The sequence continues at coordinate 38,459,398 of JAQSUU010000637.1, read as the reverse complement.
GATTAAAGTGAAGGCTCCATTAAGAACCCTAGTTAGCATTTCTAGTATTTATCTTTTTTTGCAGCATGACATGCATTTAATTTAAACCTAACCATAAGATATATAAACTCATATTGCTTCTATTTCATGAATTATAGTTTAGCTTTGGACTGTTAATCAAGTTGTATAATTTTTCCCACATGTTAAGTAGAAACTCTAATATTTTTTATTTTTTATTTGAAATTTATTTTTATTAGAAAGAGTTTAGGTGTTAGTAATATTATTTTCTGCATGTTAATTAAATTGAAACTTAGATTGCACCCTAGCACCGTACTTGTTGAATTGTTATATCACAGAATTATATATGTGTACTATTATTTTATATATCATAGAGTTGTAAAAATTAAATTACCGATATTGATATGACATAATAGTGTTTTAGTTAAATGTATAAAGTTATTTAAAAACAACTTATCAAATTCATGATTAGGGAGTATTAATATAATTTAAAGGGAATTGCCGGTGCTATGTTATTGCTATATGGTTTGTTAATTAAACATTTTTCATGCTTATAAGCTATTAAAATAAATATTTATCCTAATTATATATGTCTACTTGGTATACATGGTCAAACATAGTATTAAGGTTTTTTTATATATCTCGTATATACATGGTCAAACATAGCATTGTGATTACTTAATTTCATATTTCTAGAAGTTTGTAATTTAGAAATATATGTCTCATACTTTATAAATATAGATTTTTTTTGTAATAGCATACATTACTATTTACTATTTACATATAGATTCGAGAGAGGTGGGTAATTTAGATGCAATGTGAGGGGGTTATTATGAATTATGTTCCATAACAACAAAATGGGTAATTTAGATACAAATTTAGGCGGTTATTTTGAATTATTTTTTATAAGGATAAGTGTGGGTAATTTATATACAAATTTAGGGGGTTATTTTGAATTATCTTTTGTAATGGCATAGGTGGGTAATTTATATGCACAATTAGGGGGTTACTTTAAGTATTTTTCATAATGGCAGAGGTGGGTAATTTTTTTATAAATTACAATAGATCCAATGGCTATTATCGGAGATGATAATTAGAGTAAACCAAATTAAAGGCTAGATATTTCTGATTATTGTGAGAATTTATAGGATTTATCTTTTTTTCTAGCGCGTCTAGTGAAAGTTAACGTGGTGCCTTCGTTGCAGCCTCTAATTAGTAATAGTAAGATATTTAAATTATAATAATATTATTTATAAATGCAGTCAAACGTAATAATTTTTGGCTTAATCTAAATCTAGAGCACGCAGTATCCAGCAGGTCAGATCGATTGATGGTTTCATATCTTGTCAACGTAGCTTGCAGAGGGAACGAATACCTCGTTCTGACAAAACTACAAGCTCGTATTGTTTCGCATGTTGGGAGAAAACAACAACTCACCTAGCCTGGCAAAGTCTGATAAAGTGGAGGACGGGCAAAAGAATAGGCAAAAGAAACGAACTATCAAAAGTTGAGGGCACGTAAAGCCATCTCCCCCTCCCCCGAACGCTCCTATGGGGTGACCGCCGTGGCGCCCCTGCCCCCCCTCCCGGCGCTTCTCTCCAGCCGCCGTCGCCGCCCACCGGCGTGCGGCGGCGGTGGCCCTAACAACGGTACCCACTGCAGTCTCCCCACCCCCATTCCCCACCTCTCTCTCTCCCTTCCCTTCCTCCACCATAGTGAGCTTTCTCCGGCGCTTCTCCGGCGGGTCCGACGGCCGACGACTCGGATCCGGGCTCCCCAAAGCCGGATCCGGCTCCCTCCATGACGGATCTGCGGTGGCAGGGCCTTGACGGCCGGGCGGCGGTTCCCTTCGATGGGGGTCGACCCTGGGGACTGCTGCTCCTCTCGTGCCGTTCCAGGCTTCCTGCGGCCGGGCCTGGCCTGCGCGCGGTCTGGGGCCGGCCGCGCGCGCCTCCTCCCTGGCTGGATGCAAGGCGGATGACGGGGGGCGGCTGCGTGGTGACCGGTTCCTGTGCCTTCGGGCGCGGTGACCGGATCTGACCGGCCCTTGCGCTCATGGGGCTGCCCGCCTTGGTGACGCACACCTGCGTGTGGAGGTCGCGGTCGGGCTCCCAGCTGCAGCGGTGTGGTGCTGCGACTGCTGGGGTCAGGGTGCCGGCGGTCATTGCCAGCGGCGGCTTGCGGGGTCGCGCTGCTCTATGGCCGCGGGCAAGCCATGCCATGCGCGGCTGGCCGTCCTCTCCGGTCTGGTGACGGTGGCCGACGTCCCTCCGTGCAGCTGTGGCCGACTGGGCCACCGATCACAAACCAACTTGCGGCAACACGCGCGCATGCTGCTCCGTTAACCAACTTTTCAGTAGCTGAGCCACCGATCACATGTGAACTATGGGGACTGGGGACTGGGGGGTTTCAGACCTCATTTTTCGACCATGACTCGAGAAATACATCCGTGTGCACGGGCACGACTGTACGCGTACAGGCAAGATGGTGGTCAAGTCATGTCTTCGACTCATGGAGGAAAAGACAAACGGATATGCTCAGTCGTGTCCGTACGAAGAAAAAAAGAACTCAGCCATGTGCACGGACCGGGCGCACGCTGCTCCGGTTGGTTTGGTTAGCTGGATTATTGTGATAAAAAATATTATTTGTTGGTTAAAAAAGTACAGTTTATAAGAGAAACGAACAGAGCAGATACAGATGTTCTTTAGCTCTTACCAAAAAACTGTCCCCAGTGCCTTAGGTCGGTTGACACTTAATGATAAAATAGAGGCTTTGATGGAAAAGAAAAATCTTTCGATAGCCTTTTTAATTAGTCAGATCTTTAAATATATTCATCCGTTTCAAACTATAAATTACTTTGACCTTCTTGATTCATCCATTTTGCTTCTAGATACATAGCAAAATGGATGTATCAAAAAAGTCAAAATGTCTTATAATTTGGAACGGAGGAACTACTATACTTTATTTTGAATCTATCTAGCTAAACAACCGGTTGTTTTAGCCCCTCCCAACAACCAAATTTTTCCCATGCACTTGCATTGTCTTATAGCTATATTTACACCGTCTTATTACTATATTTACAATGATTACTTCAGTGTAATTTATTGTACAAAGTGATGTAATTTGGGGATAATTGCAGATTTCAAACAAATATATGCCAAAAATTTCAAATTTTTTCTATGGATTCCAGATACCAAAGAAATATATGTCAAATTGTTCACAAATGTCATCAAGTTGTTCACAAAATTTTCACAAATTTCAGAAAAAATACAAATTATGAACAATCTGTGAGCGGGAGACGACAAACAAGACGAGCAGCAGCAGCACGAACAAGTTGATGTGGTCGCGCTCATGCCGCCCTTGCGTGGGGCTTCTTGACCGGCGCCTCCGCCAACAGCATCGTCGCCGCTGTCCACGCTTCTGCTCTTCCGTGGCAGGGTACACGTACACCCGGATCTCGTGCGCCGCGCTCGAGGAACGCATGAGACGGTTCCTGGTTGCCCACGGCACTGCCGCGCTGGGGTGCTCCGACCCTTACGCCGCGGATCTTGTGCGCGGCGCCTGGAGGAGCCAGTGATGAGCCGGATCCGTCCGCCGGGGGTGGTGCTGTGCTGAGGTGATTTCCTGGGAAGGTGAGGATCCACGGCGTGCATACGGGAGGGGAAGCAAATTTACGGTCCAAAACCGGTTGCTAGGGCTCGGTGAAACATGCGGTTGTCCAATAGCAATCCTGTTTATTTTATATTTCTTGTTGGCTAAAGATAGAGAGCAGGACTAGCTCTCTATACTATGCATAAGATATTTGAGGATGAAAATATATAAAAACAGTTTATTCAAATAATTTAAAAGATGATTTAGAGATTATGTCTAAGAAAGACACTTGAAAATGCTCTATGCCATCTGATATACTCCATCTGTTCCATATATATATATATATATATATATATATATATATATATATATATATATATATATATATATATATATATATATATATATATATATATATATATATATATATATATATATATATATATATATCAATGTTTTCCTAAACGCTAAACGGTAAACAGTCGGTCACCCTTCGTTTAGCGTTTAGACCATTTAAACGGTGTTTAAACGAAGTTAAACGACCTAAACGGTTTTGTATAATAACGATAAAATATACATATTTATGCAGGTAAAAATAAAATTTGCTACAACTCATACATATTTACACATGTAAAAATCAAATATTCTACCAAATAATCTTGTTGGAAGAAATCTAAATCCCACGGCACTTCATATAATTACAATGTTAATTAGTTTCATGTTGATTGTGATAGACGTAATCCTTTAATTCACTGAATTATGGATTAAATGGTTGTTTAGCTCATTTAATCACGTTTAATCTGATTTTGTTTAGACCGTTTAGACGGGATCGAACGATTTAAACAGGTTTAAACGGCCCAATCGTTTAATTCACCGTTTAGAGCCTAAACAACATGGCTGACTTCTGTTTACCGTTTAAACGGTGTTTAAACGGACTAAACGGCCGTTTATATATATATATATATATATATATATATATATATATATATATATATATATATATATATATATATATATATATATATATATATATATATATATCAAGTTCGATGTACCAAAAAAATTAAACGGCTTATAATTTGGAATGAAGGGAGTATAGTAGTATAGGATAAGCTTGTGTTTAGCTATAAGATGACCATAACGTCGTTTCAAAAAGAAAAAGGATGACCAGAACAGATGGCTCCATACAACATAAAGAGTTGTATCATTTTCTCTTACTCTGATCGTGGGCCCCGCTTTAATGTATATTTGTCGCTGCGAGGTGACATATGTATATGCGCTGGAACAGCAAGCTTTGCCCATCTAATAATAAATTAATAATTAAATATAAGCCGAATTGACCTGTCCAGAACCGTTGCAACTTTTGTGATTAAAAAAAGCTTACCAACAGGGCTGCTGACTAACTAATACATCCACGTGATAGATTAGAAAACAATAATAAACTCTTAGAAAAGCATCAAGGGCAGGCTTCATCCATCGCTACGGCCATGTTCACTTATGCTGAAAAAATAAGTTAAAACACTGTTCTGACTGATTTATGTGAGATAAAAATATTATTCCGACTAAAAAAACAAGCTGAAAAGTACGGATTATAATCCGGCTGAACAGGTCTACAACGTACTCCGTAGGTCTGACTTCGATAGATAGGATCAGACTACTAGCCCATTGGTTCTTGTTCGCTGAAATTCCTGGCCTATGGACGCAGAGACGGAGCATTTTTTACAGTTCCACTACTAACTAAGACAATTTTCGTGAAATTGCTTGAGTATTTCTTTGGCACCCAACGCCCCCAAATCCCCGATTTAAAATGCCGCCAGTCTGAAGCGAAATTCAAAAACCCACGCCGTCCTGTGTGAACTTGCGCCGCGCAGGCCACACGGCCCACAGTGTGCGAACGCGACGCAAATGGACCGTGGACGCATCCCCGACCAGGGTTAAAAATACCGCTCGGTTTACCGCGGTAAACCGCGGTTACCGCCCTAACCGGGCCGGTCCGGTTCCGGTCCGGTCCGGTTAGGTATTCCCCAAATTCAAATTTAAAATTTGAAAAAAAAAATGCTAAAAAAATTTCTAAAAATAGTTTATGATTTATAGAAGCCAATGGTGTAAAAATTTTTCAAATTCGAGTTCGTTTAGTATTTATTTATACGTATAGAAGTTTAAAAAAAAAGAAAAAAAATCCCGGTCCCGGCCCGTTAAGGCCCCCAAATTCAAATTTAAAATTTGAAAAAAACAAAAAATGCTGAAAAAATTCCTAAAAATAGTTCATGATTTATAGAAGCCAATGGTGTAAAAAATTTTCAAATTCGAGTTCGTTTAGTATTTATTTATACGTATAGAAGTTTGAAAAAAAAGAAAAAAGAAAATTCCAAACTCAAACCGGGTGGTAAACCGGTCAAACCGGCCGGTTACCGCTCCAAACCGGCCGGTAAACCGGACCCGAACCGAACTGAAGGAGCGTTTGAATTTAAATTTAAATTCGGCCGGTTACCGACCGGTTACCGGTAAACCGGGCCGGTTTACCGCTACCGGAGCCCGGCGGTTACCGGAAACCGGTCGGTAAAAAAAACCCTTTCCCCGACCCACCCCGCAGCCGCACGGATCCCGCGGCCACGCGCCATACGTGTCGACAGGCACAGCACCCTCGCCCCCGGTGTGTACCCGTGTGAACGGATCCCCAACCGCCCTACTGATTGCCGCAACCACCCTCCCTCCGCTGGACTCGCTCCACAAAAGGCAGGCGGCGCGGGCGCGGCTGCCTAAAAAAAGGGCCTCGCTCCTGCCTCCTCCGCCAAACAGTCCACCGCGCTGCCGGTGCTCTCTCTCTCTTTCTCGTCCGCCATGGATGCTTCTAGTGCTACTAGCGAAAACTAGAGCAGCCCCTGCCGGCGGCCCCCATTTCCCCAGGATCCTCTCCTCTCGCCCGCGGCAGCGGGCACCGAGCTGCCGTCTCCGGTAAGCGCCGCTCTCGCTCGCTTCGCCAATCAGTTCCCGATCGAGCAGTTGCCGACTGTAGTTCCTGGTGTGTGCTGCTTGTTGTTCGTTTGAACCCGAGGAACCGCCGCTCCTTCATTCGTTTCGTTCCTGCTGTCTTGTCTGTTGCATTCGCATCTGCTTGGTAGTTTCTCCGGTTCTTGCTGGCAGCGCGGGCTCTCGAATTTAGAGAGTGTTGTTCAGGAACGAAGCGAATTCGATGGCTGTTTCAATCGTAGCCCACTGAAATGAGCTTTCCTGTGTGCCAATTTCCCTGCCTGAATCCTTCTGCTGTGCCTAGGAAGCTTCTTAGGTCTTGTCCTGCCGTCGGCGTAGTAGCGCAGAGGATCTCTCGCTTGCAATTGCAATCAAGGCGCACATTTTTCTTTTCTTTTTTTTTTAATAAAAAAGAGAGAAGAAATCGAGGTGCTCATCAGCACATTTGGTGGTGCCCATTATTTTTAGAAATAGGGAAATGCTTCTGTGTTCGAGATCGGATCCCATCTCGTTGAACAGAACGCCTTTGTCGTATCTTCTCCAGTAATAAGAACTAAGAAGCCCGTCATAAACTCAGTTTCTGACCCTTTTTAGGAAAATGTGAGATTCCGTCTTCCTGCTTCATTTGCAGTGGCTTCGGAAACCACCCAGCGTCCTGAGTATAATAATTAAGTTTACCATGGGGTTTTGGTTTTGCTATATTTGCATTTTGCTTCTCTCACGGTATGATTATCGAAACTACCGGTAGGTGTGTCTAGCAGTTAATCAAACCCATTTATGAGTATATTCTTCTGTCAAACTACTATATTACTATGTTTTTACATGAGCATGTTCTACTTGGTGTTAGAATGTGTCCCAGAACAGTAGGCGGGGCTTCCTTCAAGATTGTTAATGTTATAAAAGGATTTCTACCAACTTTTATTGGGAAAAATAAGTAACTAGTACTTTCATCAAATTGTTCTAGAACGTTGCTTTTATGGGGGAAGGTTACCAACGTGCGCAATTTTGGTTGATGACTGCTGTTCATACATGCAATCCCCCATTTGATTGTGCGTTGAACTACATGTACATATGAGGAAAAAAATGATCTTCTGCTGACTTCTATGCAAAATTTTCAGGGACAAGATGAAGCTGGTTTTCTGGCATTGGTTTTTTCTATTCTTCGTGGCAGTTTCAACATCACAAGGTATGAGTTCAGATGGCCTAGCTCTTCTTGCTCTGTCCAAAAGCCTCATACTACCAAGTTCCATAAGATCCAACTGGAGCGCTTCTGCAAATCCTTGTACATGGAACGGTGTTGGTTGCAATGGAAGGAACAGAGTGATTTCTCTCAACCTATCATCATCAGAGGTTTCAGGTTTTATAGGACCTGAAATAGCGCGTCTGAAATACCTGCAAATTCTCATTTTATCTGGTAACAACATATCTGGTTTGATCCCTCCAGAATTGGGCAACTGCAGTATGCTTGAACTATTGGATCTGTCCCAAAACCTACTTTCTGGCAGTATACCAGCATCAACGGGCAACCTCAAGAAATTGTCAGCACTATCACTGTACTACAACTCTTTGAATGGAACAATACCAGAGGAGTTGTTCAAGAACCAGTTTCTGGAGGAAGTGTACCTAAATGACAATCAGCTCAGTGGCTCGATACCCTTCTTGGTTGGTGAAATGACAAGCCTTAAGTCATTGTGGTTAGCTGAAAATATGTTGTCTGGAGTTTTGCCCAGTTCAATCGGCAACTGCACCAAGTTGGAGGAGCTCTATCTCCTTGATAATCAACTGAGTGGTAGTCTTCCAGAAACCTTGATTGAGAATTGAGATCAAAGGCCTCAGGGTTTTTGATGCTACTAGCAATAGCTTCACGGGTGAGATTCCTTTCAGTTTTGAGAAGAACTGCAAGCTGGAAGTATTCATCTTGTCATTCAATTATATAAAGGGTGAAATTCCATCATGGCTAGGGAATTGCAGGAGCTTGCAACAACTTGGATTTGTCAATAATAGTCTGTCTGGCAAAATTCCAAATTCTCTTGGCTTGTTGAGCAACCTCACATATCTTTTACTTTCACAGAACTCCCTGTTTGGGCCGATCCCACCTGAGATTGGCAACTGTCGGATGCTGCAGTGGCTAGAGTTGGATGCAAACCAGCTGGAGGGCACTGTTCCTGAAGAGTTGGCAAATTTAAGGAACTTGTCAAAGCTCTTTCTTTTTGAGAATCGCCTCATGGGAGACTTCCCTGAGAATATTTGGAGCATCGAAACCCTTGCGAGCGTCCTTATTTATAGCAACAGATTCACAGGGAAGCTACCTTCAGTGTTGGCTGAGCTGAAGCACCTGCAGAACCTTACACTGTATAATAATTTCTTCACTGGAGTCATACCACATGAGCTGGGTGTTAATAGCCGCTTGGTCCAGATAGATTTCACAAATAACAGTTTTGTCGGTAGTATCCCACCAAACATTTGTTCTGGAAAAGCATTGAGAATTTTGGCCTTGGGGTTTAATTATCTCAATGGTAGCATCCCATCCAATGTTGTGGACTGCCCAAGTCTAGAGCGAGTCATTTTCGAAAACAATAACCTTGATGGGTCTATACCGCAATTTATAAACTGTGCAAATCTAAGCTATGTGAAGCTGAGCTACAATTCCTTGAGTGGTAATATCCCACCGAACATCTGTTCCGGGAAAAAATTACTATATTTGAATTTGGAGTCCAATCGTCTCAATGGCAGTATCCCCTATGATCTAGTTTTAGATTGTCAAAGTCTGGAACGGCTATATCTCAGAGATAATAATCTTAGTGGATCAATTATGTAATTTAGAAGTTTTGGAAATGCATATATCAGCTACTTGTAATGTTTTTTCCCTAATGGCTAATGTCTTTAAAATGAGACATGTCGAGACTCGCTCTTGTGTTACTTCGTTTTTTTAGTGCTAGGGCATACATGTTGTAAACAACTATGGATACCAATGCATTGGTACATTACTATATGTGAAGGACTGAAATGGTGACCAAAGAAGGGTGAATGAGAGTTTCAATTTTTTTTCTTGCTGAGCAGACGAAAAGTTATGTAGGCTAAGTTTCAATTAACAACCCATACAACTTTTTCCTCTTCTAGTAAAATCAACTTCACATAATCACAGTACAACTATTTGATCTAGGAATGATACTAGGGATATCTCAAAATATTGCGGAAGCAAATCTCAGTACACACGACAATAACCAATTAAGTGACACACCAACTGCTAGTACTGGGCAACCCCAAAAGGAAACAGCAAGACAGAAAAAATACCGTAAGCAAGACAGAAACAAATCAAGCAATGATTAGCTAGAGAAGATTTAGATAGTTTAGACACTATTGCTCGAGAGCGACACCAACACAAAGTAAAGACACGCCTCTGAAAAGAAGAACGCAGAATTAAAAACCGAAGTGCACTTGGACCTCGTCGAAGCGCCGCCGGACGAGCATGGCAGAGCTGCAAGGAAGAAGCACACCTGGCGCTACCGGATCGTCGACGGCGAGCGCGTCCCGCGCGACAGGCGCGAGCCACCCCCAGCTGACATCACCAGTACGCGGCGGAGGGATGACGAAGATGAAGATGAAGGCCGCGGCCGCCATGGCCGCAAGAACAACAACTGGGGCTCCAGGCTCTTCCGCAGCCTTTCCCGGGCTTCGGGAAGGGAGCGGGAACGGGAGCGCTCCGAGTCGCTCCATGGTCGCCTGGGCGACAGGACCTCGACGACCGGCGGCCGCCATCGACATGAGGCCCTCGACATGACGCCGCCGCACCCGGCGGACACGGTTCCAATTGAGGCCGTGAGGTACGCGTCATCGACCGCTCCAGACGCTCCCCCGCGCGCCTCTGCTCTCGAGGCCTCGGAGTGGGGAACAGCCGCCATCACCCCCGACGCGACGCTGGATCCTCCGCGCGCACATGTCAGCCTGGGCGGAGGAGCTCCGCTCGTCTGGGCCCGTCGGACTCAGCAGGCCTCGGGCAGGCCCCGCTGAAGTTGTGTGCGCCCAGGCCCTCCGAGCGCGGCAGGGACCGTGTGCGCTCCCACCAGGGCAAGAGGAGTACAGATGAGCATTCGGGCCGCTCGGCATGGCACGGCGGGCCACCGGCCCATGCTGAACTAGGCTTCATGCCTAGCCAACAGCCCAGGCATAGCCTGTCGGGCTGATTTTCATGCCGGGCTGGCCTAAAAAGCACGGTGCGCCCAATGGACCGGGCTAGCCCGAGGCCCACAAATGCAGAGAGAGCGGGAGGGAGAGGGAAGGGGTGGCCAGATCCACGAGGGGCCGTATGGTGCGGCTGTGCTGGGGCATGGAGGCGGCGACTGCCGTCGCTCGAGGCCCAGTGTCCGATGGCCGGCGCGCTCAAAGGTTTGCCAGCCGCCACGCGAGGGGAGTGGAGGAGGCCGACCGCCGCTCGAGACCGGCCGGAGGAGGACGACCGCTGGCACGGGAGGCATGGAGGCGGCCGCCACCGCGAGGATAAGAAATCAGAGCGAAAGCTAAAAATTACAAATTTAGATAATCACCTCCGATCTATAGAAACTAATAAGGCAACAACATATAAAATTCAAATGGCAAAAAAAAAACTAATAAGGCAACTAATAAGGAGCAGCACACACCGTTATACGCGTTCCTGTCATTTCTTGAATCTCCAGTGTGAACTCGCGTCGCGCGAGTAGAAAATTCATGTGCAACAAACAACACGGCAATCTTGTGGTGAGTTGGGCACCCACGTAAACTGTTTATGTTGTATGTATCTTGTGGACTCCATCGAGTTACTCATACTAGTACAGCAAAACGCATACATGCCACTTTGGATTCCAGGAGGTTCTTCTGCTGCAAAACACAAGCTTACTACAGCAGAAAAGGTACAATCAATTGCTTGAATCACTGCTTGTTTTGCCTTTTTAGGAAGTTATATATACAGAAAAACACAAGCTTTTTTCTGTTTTTCAGCTGTCCTGACTTTAAACCATTTTTTTTTCAGCACCAAAATGAGGCTAGTTTGTTGGCTTTGGTTCTTGCTGTTTTCCACAGTAGTTTGGTCATCTTGGAGTTTGAGTCCAGATGGTGTAGCCCTTCTTGCTCTGTCCAAGAGTCTCATGCTGCCAAGTTCCACGGTATCTACTTGGAGCGCTTCTGATGCAACTCCGTGTAAATGAGGGAGTTCTATGTGATAAAATGAATCAAGTGATTTCTCTGAACCTATCATCGTCTGGAGTTTTTGGTTCACTTGGACCCCAAATAGGACTTCTGAACTATCTGCAAGTCCTCGATTTGTCCATTAACAACATATCTGGTTCTATCCCTCCTGAACTGGGCAACTGCAGTATGCTCCAACAGCTGGATCTGTCCCAAAATTTGCTTTCTGGCAATATACCAGCATCAATGGGCAACCTCAAGAAATTGTCAGCACTGTCACTATACAACAACTCTCTGAGTGGAGCTATACAAGAGAATCTGTTCAAGAACCAGCATCTGGTGCAAGTTTACCTCCATTACAATCAGCTCAGTGGTTGCATACCCTTCTCGGTTGGTGAAATGACAAGCCTTAAGTCACTGTGGTTATATGAAAATATGTTGTCTGGAGTTTTGCCCAGTTCAATTGGCAACTGCACCAAGTTGGAGGAGCTCTATCTCCTCTATAATCAACTGAGTGGCAGTCTTCCAGAAACCTTAAGTGAGATCAAAGGCCTCAAGGTTTTTGATGCAACTAGCAATAGCTTCACGGGTGAGATTCCTTTCAGTTTTGAGAAGAACTGCAAGCTGGAAATATTCATCTTGTCATTCAATTATATAAAGGGTGAAATTCCATCATGGCTAGGGAATTGCAGGAGCTTGCAACAACTTGGATTTGTCAATAATAGTCTGTCTGGCAAAATTCCAAATTCTCTTGGCTTGTTGAGCAACCTCACATATCTTTTACTTTCACAGAACTCCCTGTCTGGGCCGATCCCACCTGAGAGTGGCAACTGTCGGTTGCTGCAGTGGCTAGAGTTGGATGCAAACAAGCTGGAGGGCACTGTTCCTAAAGAGCTGGCAAATTTAAACCTGTCAAAACTCCTTCTGTTGGAGAACCGCCTCATGGGAGAGTTCCCTGAGGAAATTTGGAGTATCCAAACCCTTGAGAAAGTCCTTATTTCTAGTAACGGTTTCACAGGGAAGCTACCTTCAGTGTTAGCTGAGCTGAAGTACCTTCGAAACATCAGAGTGTCTCATAATTTCTTTACTGGAGTCATACCACAGGATCTGGGTGTTGATAGCCGCTTGGTCCAAATAGATTTCACAAATAATAGTTTTGTTGGTGGTATCCCTCCAAACATTTGTTCAGGAAAAGCATTGAGAGTTTTGGAGTTGGGGTATAATCGTCTCAATGGTAGTATCCCGTCCAATGTTGCGGACTGCCCAAGTTTGGAACGGCTAATTCTCAGAGAGAACAATCTTAGCGGATCAATTATGTAGTGATTTTTCAGAAATGCATATATGAGGTGCTGGTAATGATTTTTTCCTTCTCTAGTATAAAGTTTAGTGGCTAAAGTTAAGCATTAAAAACTTTAAACCACTTGAGCTCACTTTTATGGTCTAAAGTTTTGTGAGGTGATCTAAACTTTAGACAACACTTAAGATCTTCTGTTTGGAGCCTGAAGATCAAAAATAGTCTAAAATTTAGGCCCTGTTTGGAGGATGTGGTTTTAAGAAACCGTAGTATTTCGGATGTTGTGGTTTTAAGAAACTGCAGTATTAAAAAAACTTTAGTTTTAGAACAAGAGATGTGCAAAACCATGGCTTAGAAAAAAGAAGTCTGAAGTGGAGTTCCTAAAACTCCAAAAAGACTAAAGTTTCAGCAATACCATGGTTTTCAAAATGAAGGACCGAAAACGGCGACCGGAGGGAGAGGTGAATGGGAGCCGAAAATTTCTTTCGAAAATAATTGGCTACTGTCCCAAAATTACTACAAAAAGCGCGAACCCGTGATGTCTATGACCCAACTAATGAGTGGATGTTCCCTAGAAACACAACAGGACACCACAAACAGGCACAGCACAAGAACTAAACCAAGGGACGAAAAAGAGATACTCAACTCCTATAGAGAGAAAGCGAGTTCTCAACCCAAAGTACCCATGCCAACTGGTGATAAGAGTACTTAGAAAAAGATCCTTGAGACGCTAGAAAATCAATGCAAAAGACGGATCTAAAAACGAGCACTTGGAGAGCCTAAACACAAATTTTCAGCATACAGATGCGGAGGCTCCGCGTTTTCGCCCGGAGGCTCCGCGGTCTGGAGATTCCCAGAGGTTCCATGTTTTCGTTTGGAGGCTCCGCGGTCTGGAGATTTTCGGAGGTTCCGCGTTTTTCGCAGAGGCTTCACGCTGTCCAGAAACAACAGCACGAACCAGGGAAGAACGGGTCAAAACTCGGTCAAAACAATTCGGATTGACTTGAGACTTTGCAGGTAGGTTTTTGGGAGTGTTGAGAAGATATCTTCAAGACATGAACACCAAATTTCAAGTCTATCAACGAGAAATCGAGGAAGAACGAAAAACACCGGTTCTTGAGACCTAAACCAAGAAATCGCCCGATCTGCGAGCTCATGAGGAATTGGTTGATTTCCTTCGATGAAAAGGCTCAACTCATGTCATAGCTCAAATCAAGTCAACAAGAATGAACCAAAATGGTCTAGAGACGAAGAATCAGCTCAAGAACGAGAGGGGGAAGAAGAAGAACACGAAGAACACATCACAAATCACAAGAACAAAACTTCTTTCAAATCTCAGAGGACACAAGGAGGATTCGGGACCTCTTTTCCCAATTAAATTCTTTGTTCTTACACTAAACATAAGGATTAGTGGACCTCTCTCTCACATAAGGAACTAGAGGGAGGAAACCCTAACAAAGGATGAAAGAAAAAATGGAGGAGGTAAGGTAGATGGGGGCTCCATCATCCTATTTAAGAGGGCTATTACACAAACCCCGTTTTGCCCCTGGATACAATTAAGTCAAACCACTTAGCCCAAGAACGTTATGGTCCAACCCAGTCTCGTCTTCATCCAACGGTCACCGTGCCTCCTCATCAGTAGCTTCGCCTCGACGCGAACTCCCTGATGCCACCACGTGCCGTCCGTTCCTTCTCGGAACCTCCGCTCGGGTTTTGAGCCCTAAACCCGTAAACCCACCCCTGATGGTTTTGAGGCCCAAACCACCAAACCCGCTCGCGAGTAGTGTACTCCATACACGTCCCCAGCCTCGACGCGTGTACCCGCCGTCCTCGACCGGTCAGCACGCCAAGTCCTCCTGAGCCTCGCTCGACCCGCACGTCCGTCGTCTTGACTCGATCAACACTGTCACTCCCATGTCTTCTTTGCACTTGTCGATGTCCCAAGTGTCAGCCACCGCGGCTAGTCACCCAGCCTTCGGCTCCCTCGGTCCAAGCCTCACGTCCGTCCTTCACCCTTACCGGTCCGTCGGCACGGCACGTCTCTACTTGACCTTCACCTCACCGTCGACCACCGCCTCCGAGCTCCACACCTGTACAACACACAGCCAAGAGACATGTCGCACACATAGCTTTCGCCATGGTAGGGTTAGTCACTACTTAACCTACTTCGTGGATCACATTGACAATCACTCATCACAAAACGAACACACAAGGGTACTTGTTAACCTTATGTTCGCAATCTCCCCCTTGATGAGTGCGTTGTCAACACCAATACACGAACAACTTGAGCAAAAGAAAAGAAGAAGAAGAGAAAAACAAAGAGCTCATCCAAATGACCAAAACCCAAAGAAAAACTAAAACCAGGTCATTTGAAATGAGCGAAACTTGGTCCCCAAAGACATGGGCAACGGCTCGATGCAACCAAGTAAAACACAGCTAGCCTTCAAGAAGAGGCAATGGGCTCAACACCACTAGAAAAGCTCAAAAAGCTGAAAGACTACTAGACCCTCCAGAAGAGGCAAAGGCTCAACACATCTAGCAAAAACAACTCAAATGCAACTCCCCCTGAACAAGTGCAATCTCTCTCAAATGAATGCATATCTCTCAACTTTGGGTGGAATTGGATGTTTCTCCCCCTTTTCTGAATATTTCTCCCCTTATGACAAAGTGAGTGTGGAAACTTCTCCCCCCTTATTGACATATGCACTTATCAAGTTTTAGCCCAAAGACTGCAACTCCCCCTCAAAACATGCTATGAATGTAATGAATGTAAAAATGCAGAAGCTTCAAGAGTATAGCAATCAGATTGAAAAGATACTCTATATGGTGCTGTTATGTGTGTATAGCAACAAATGCAAGTGCTAGCAAATGCTCAAACTGATCAAGTGAAACGAAATGGCACTTAAGCATTCTTGACCAATTTTAAGCAATTCAAGAAGGGGTTCACCACTGAAAGTAGCACATAGCAAGTATAGGCAGGAAATCAACCTAGTGCTAACAAGTGTATACAAGGTGAACTACCCCAAGCAGCGTTCACACATCATGTCAAAGACCAACTTAATAATTGTGTTTTCATCAAATTTTCATTTAATCGGAGTTCACAGCTTAACACAAGAATTAGTAAAGACGTGTGTGTGAGGGGTTATCTGTACCATCAGACCTAACTTAGCAACCATGTCAAACCTATGTCAGACAATCGGAAGCTTAAGACAATGGTTTCAGCATCCACTACAAGGCTCAAGTTCATCCAAATGTGCAATTGGAAGCAGTGTCGATACCTTGACGTAGGATAGTACAGACCCATCTTGATCTTTTCTCATCACTTAGCTTGTTTTCAAGTTTTAGCACAAGAATTGCAAGTTGTTCAAGCAAGTGAATGACTCAAAGCATGAGACATAGCAACCTAGCATATAAATGATAGCAATAAGGATATCAACACATCCTACACATGCTAGTTGCTAATCTCAGCGGTGAACATATTTCAAGTTTCAAAGTTGTTAATCATGTTCACAATGTTAAAACAGCTTAGCTCATAACATGCATCAAATGATCAAAAAGAGCCTAAGTCATAAGCACCATCATGTACAGACACAACATCCCACAAAGAGCATAATCTCAATCTAACAACTATAATCATGAAGCTCAAAATGCTCAAATGTACATGATGAAATGAAATGCAATGCAATATAATACAAAAGACAAAACCAAAAAACTAAGCTACAAAGAAAGCAAAACTAGTATACAACACCCAAAAAGTTCCTCTCCTCTAAAAAGGGAAACAAACTCTAAGCTCCCCTCGCAAGCGAGCAAACTGGGCTTGGTCAAGGGGTTTGGTGAAGACATCTGCGAGCTAGTTATGGGTGTCAACATGAATAAGGTCAATGTCCCCTTTCTTATAGTGGTCTCGCAAGAAGTGAAAGCGGACCTCTATGTTCTTGGTTTTTGAGTCGAGAACAGGTTTTAGCTACACATATGGCACTAGTGCTATCACAGAACAAAGGCACTCACCTAAAGCCATAATCTCTCAAGGTAGCAACCATCCAAAGCAACTAGGAGTAGCAAGCAGCGGAACAACATACTCAGCCTCTGTGGTGGATTGGGCTACGGTGGATTGCTTGCGAGAGGACCAAGACATAAGTGAAGACCCAAGAATCTGACAAGTTCTAGAAGTGGACTTCCTCTCAGTACGACAGCCAGCATAATCTGCATCAGAATAACTGCAAAGAGAAAGCGAGGAGGAAGCCGAAAACCAAAGACCAAACTCGGTTGTAAAATGAAGGTACCTCATAATCCGCTTGACGGCTTGACGATGAGATGTGCATGGCGAAGACTGAAAGCGCGCACATAGACAAACCACGAACTGGATGTCTGGTCTCATCGCCGTCAGGTACAGTAAGGACCCAATCATGCTTCGGTACTCCTTCTGGTCCACAGCTTCTCCTTCCTTGTCCTCGTCTAGGGCCGTCGTGGTCGACATGAGCGTCAAAAGAGGCTTGGCCTCACCCATATCAAACTTCTTTAGGAGATCCTTGGTGTATTTCCCTTGGTGCACAAATGTCTCCTCTCGAGTTTGCTTGATTTGCAACCCAAGGAAGAACGTTATTTCTCTCATCATGCTCATCTCGAATTCCCTGCTCATAGTCTCAGAAAACTTTGCAACAAGAGCGTGAGAGGAGCCACAAAAAATGATAGCATCTACGTAAATCTGAACCAAAAGAGTGTCAGTGCCTTGCTTGAGGAGAAACAATGTTTTATCTACAGAACCCATCTTAAAGCCCTTAGCAAGCTCTCAGGGCTTGTTTCAACCTGAAAGGATCAAGATGCCCAAGAGGGGGGGGGGTGAATTGGGCTTCTCTAAAAATTAATTGCAAGAATTAAATCCTACAAGCCGGAATTCACCCCTAGTGCCTACTTGTGTTCCTAGAGAGTCTACCGATGAAAAGTTTTGCACCCTAGTTTCCAATCCTAGTCTAGCATGGCAAATCTAGGAAAGTAAATCAAGCAATGAATGTAAATACGATAATGTAAATGCTTGAAAGTAAAGGGCAAGGAACACGGCGATGTTTTTCCGAGGTATCGGAGAGTCGCCACTCCCCACTAGTCCTCGTTGGAGCACCCGCGCAAGGGTCTAGCTCCCCCTTGATCCGCGCAAGGATCAAGTGCTCTCTACGGGTTGATTCTTCGACACTCCGTCGCGGCGAATCACCCAAAACCGCTCACAAGATGAGTTGGGTCATCCACAAGCTCCGCCGGATGATCACCAAACTCCCAATCACCACCAAACCGTCTAGGTGATGGCGATCACCAAGAGTAACAAGCTAGAACTCTCACTTGACCACAATGAGCCCAAATGAGAAGGTGGATGCACACTTGCTACTCTCTCTAATCGCTAGTGAGAAGCTCTCAAGCTTTGATTCTCAAATCTCTATCCTCACTAGTGCTCTTGCACTCCCTTGCACTCTAAAGGGTTTTCTCAGCTGATCAAATGAGCAAGAGACCTCTAAAAGAGGTGGAGGGGATGTATATATACACCCCTCAAAGAAAACGAACCGTTATGTTCTGACACGGGCTGACCGGACGCGCCGGTCGAACTGACCGGACGCGCCGGTCGCCCGTAACGGTCAAATCCTGATTTTCAACTGAACGACCGGACGCGCCGGTCAGGGGTGACCGGACGCGTCCGATCGTGCAAAGGAGCGTACTGTAAGTGCACCGGACGCGAGGCCGCGTCCGGTCGTTGATGACCGGACGCGTCCGGTCGTCTCTGGACCTTACTGGACTGTGACCGGACGCGCCGATCACCTCCAGGTCGCGTCCGACGGGTGTTTTCCACAGGTGACACGTGTCGGCCACTGACCACCGCGTCCGGTCCTCGCGAGGACCGCGTCCGGTCGTCAGGGCCGAACCCCAGTCGCGGTTTAGTACTGACCGGACGCGCCGGTCATACCGAGGACCGCGTCCGGTCAGTGGAGAAACAGCCCGAAACTTTCCGAAACGCGTCGCAACTTCAACCAAGTTGCTTCCAACTGAACTTTGAGCTATTCTAGGGTTGCCTAGCGCCAAGTTTAACAAGTGTGCACCACACCTAAACATAGGACTCGCCTAGGTCAAGCTACCCGTTCATGCCCCCCTTTATAGTACGGCCAAAAGAGAAAAACGAAGATCCTAACGACTATTCCGAATGTATCTCAACACCTCGACATCCGGAACTAACCGTCCTTAATCTTGACGTCACTCTTTTGAAAACCGAAACGATTTCCATCAAGGGACACGAATACCATGGTGCCCAAAGCAGTTATAGTCTCCATGACCTAACTTACCAACATTTCTGCAAAACACACGTTAGTCATGGTAATAAAGCGTTGTCATCAATTGCCGAAACCAAACCTGGGGGCCTAGATGCTTTCAATCTCCCCCTTTTTGGTGATTGATGACAACACTTGGATATAAAAGATTAGAGTGGAGGTTTTCGAGCATGCTTGGTTCACATAAGCAAAAAAGCAATAAGCACAAAGGGTTAGGAAATGCTTATGTGCCCCAAGCCAAAAGAGTGTACTTCATAAGATAAGACAAAAAGCGTTAGTACACAAAAAGATATAGCTCATAAGAAATCGGAGTAAGGCACGGAAGCACAACCTTAGAGCTATAACTAAAACGGTGACATATATTAGCACTGTGACGAGATAACACATTAAGACTCAAAGTTTACCACACGACGACAATGTCACACGAATGCAATGCTGAAAAGTAAACATGATGCATGAATGAAGCACTCAAAGAACGAAAACCCTCTAGCAAAACTCCCCCTGAAACTACTCTCTCTCCCCCTTTGGCATCAAGCGCCAAAAAAAACTAATCTAATGATCTGACGGGGGGACAGACGGAGTCGTGTCGGGTGCCGAGGTGCGCGGAGTAATCACGAAGTGTAGCGTATCGCCCTCGGAGTCTGAGCTATCTGGCTGACCCTCTGAAGAAGCACGTGGCTGTGAAGCGGTCTGGGTCTGAGCAGGAACGGGCACTGACTGAATAGCAACAAGTGGATCTGTCTGAGTGACCTGAGCCTGTAGTGAGCCAGTAGCTGGGGGATCTGTCGAGGCAACTGAAGAAGGGATGGTCTCTGTAGTCCCGGTCCCTGTCACTGGAGGAATAGCTGCCTCGGGAGCTGACAACCCTGACGAAGTATGAAACATAGTGGTGTGCGAGGGTGTCGGCTGACCAGTCAACTCGCTGTAGGTAGCACTGAAATCACCAATAGGTGTGCCTGTCAGGAGGTGCGGGCGAGGCTGGTCTGACGGTGTAAACCCCGTATGAATAGGAGTGAAGCTCGGGGACTGAAAAGACTGAGGAACCTGCTGCTGTGGAGATGTGAACTGAAAGCTCGGCTGTCCCTAACTCGATGGATCACTGGAATGCAAAGCCTGAGTCATGACAGAAGCAGGCGGAGGAACCCCAACTGTGATAAGGTGGCGCAGGAGATCCATGTACTGCTGCTGACTCTGTCGCTGCATCTCAACCTGTTGCCTCTGGATCTCAAGCTGCTGTCGCTGAAACTCGTCCTGACGAGCCTGAATCTGTGCAAGTGCTGCAGCTGTGTCCTGTGCCTGTCTCTGAATCTGCTGCTGCTGCTGCTCCTGAGCCTGGGTCAACCTCTCAAGAATAGCCACCATGGCTGGGTCTGAGCGGGAGGCTGAACCAGAGCCACCGGCCTCGTGGTCGTGAGACCGAGGAGACCGGTACCTGGGGATGGGCTGGTAGTCCTCATCTGTGCTGTCTGAAGTCACATCCTCAGGTATATCAGCAGTCTGAGCCTCAAGGTCCGCAAGCTCTGCCTCAGCAAGCTCGTCAACTCTGGCATCCTGCTCAGCTGCTGTCTCAGGAACCTCTGGGCGCTCACGCTGTCCTGGCACTGGGGCCTGATCTCTAGTGACTGAGGCCCAAAGCTGACGGATATCGTAATCAGGGAAAGCAGTGGTAGTGGCTGATATCTCCGCCCTGATCTCTGGTGACATCTGAATAGAAGATCTAATAATGAAGCAGATCCAGTGTGCATAGGGCAGCTGACGATTACCCTTGAAGCCCTCAGCAATGGTGTCCTCCATCTCACTAAGTATAAGATCCCAGATGTCAAACTGTATCTGTGAGAGGAGGTGGTGAACAACCCAAAGCTGCATACGTGTCAGTCCCTCTCTGTAGCCGAGTCTGGGAAGAAGTGTGCGTCTGATAATAGCATCCAAAACTCTGGCAAGTGGTGTCAGGCTGGCAGGCGTACGACAAGACCCTTCGCCAAAAGGCTCACGGAAACAGGGTCGAACTAAGTCTGTAGGTGGCACTGCTCCGCCGTGAGGGCGTCTGGGTGGAGGAGTCTGACCATAGCATAACTGATGGATCCTCGTGTCAGAAGCTGGAAGTCTGAGGATCTCTCGAGCTCTGGTGCTGTAAAGTCGGTGATCGCGGCCTCTGAAAGCAAAGTGAATGAACTCATGGGCAGGATCAATCCAAAGTGAAGCATAGAACTCCCTGACCCATGTGCCACAGTATGCACCTGTCCGTCCAAGAAGATCTGACAAGCCAGGTAGATAGGACAGGTGCGGACGAAGCTGCTCTCCCACAACATCAACCAGTGCCTCAAGCCGACATACCCTCTGAGGTCTGAAAGCAATACCACTGTCAACTAAGGCCCTGTAGAAATCCTCCTGAAGTGGGGTATAGAAACCCTCTGAAGCTCTGTGATCTCTGACAGGTGGAAACCATCGGCTGACTTCCACGAACCTCAACCCCTGCACCTGACGTGCTGTAGCACCCCTCAGGTCAAAGTGCTCGACCGGAGGTGAACCTCTAGCTCTGGGAGGAGGACGTGCTCCACGACGCTGGCCCTCTGGCCTAGGTGTCACCTGAGTACGAGCACGTGTGGAGCGACGACGTGGTGGAGACTGAGCTGGCTGCTCCTCTGTATCCTCTGTAGCCTGTGGAGCCTCTGTAGCCTCTGTCGGCTCTGTAGGTGGATCAACTGACATCTGCTCTGTAGCTCCAGTATCCTCGGTACCCTCAGTGGCCTCAGTGTCGAGCTGTCGACCTTCAAGGTGAAAGCGACGCTCGCCTATATGTATGCCACTGCGTCTGCCACCTCTCTCTGCCTGCTCTGCAGCGTCTGCCACGGCCTGAGCAACTTCTGCCTCTGTAAGTGTCTTCTTCTTCTTTCTGGCCATTACCTTGATGCGCTTTCCATGCGTAATCTCAGACCGACGAGGAGGACTGTCGTCCCCGTCACCAGGAGCACCACCGGCGTTCTTGCAACGCACCATGCTGTCAAACTGACTGAGAACCTCTGTAAGATGGTGAACTGTCACTCGAGAGGCTTGGCCTCAATCCGTATCCGCAGGCTTGGCCTCGGATTCAGCAAACAGATCTGACCCTGACACACCGACTGACTCGCTGCACCGACGGAATAGAAGGATATACTATAAGCACATATATAACTAAAAGGTGCGAAACCCTAGAGATAGCAAGCATATGAGATACGAAGTGAATCGAGACGCGAAGCTACCTCGGATCGGTGAAACGACGGTGAGAAGATGCGGTGACCTAGGTCGCGAGAATCCCCGAAAACGACGATCGAGCTTTGAAAGGACCGAGTCAAGATAATCAACGGATGATAACGGTCAAGGTTAGCCCTAACAAAGGAATTGACGTGATTGGAATCGAAGAATCGAGCGAGTCGTCACCTGAAGAACTAGGGTTTCGATCAAACCCTAGGTTAGGGTTAGGGCAAACCCTAAGGAGATTGAGTGAAACTGCGGTGTCGATCGAAGGTGGAGGATGAGGGGCTAGGGCACGAGGGGAAACTGCGGTGCTGCGATTTGGGATGCCCACGGCGGCGGTGAACCAGCCGGCGGTGAGGAGGAGGCGGCGGTTGCGGCGGCGCGGCGATGGAGCGCGACTGCGGCAGCACGGGGGCGCGGCTCGGGCGTGGGGGTGCGCGCGGGCAGCCTGGGCGTGGTGGCTGGCAGTGAGCACGACGGCGAGGGGAACGCCGGCGGTGGGCAAGACGGCGATTGCGCGGCGAAACGGCGAAACGGCGAGCGGCGGCGGCGGATTCGGTCGTATAAGGCAAAAACGGACAAGTCAAAAACGGACAAGTCAAAAACGGACAAGTCAGAACGGTTTTGAGAGGGGCTCAGATCCGCTCGACGCGCGATGACCGGACGCGGTGGTCGTTATGACCGGACGCGGTGGTGCAGCGTCCGGTCACACTCCAGTAAGCTCCTGGAGTGACCGGACGCGTCCGGTGCGGAATGATCGGACGCGGTCAGAGTCCGGTCGCTGAGAGCTCGGGAATTCATCGCGGATGACCGGACGCAGTGGTGGTAGCCGGGACCGGACGCGGTGGTCGACACAGGCGCGTCCGGTGCAGCGTCCGGTGACTAGGTCTGGAATTCGTCTTCTGGATGACCGGACGCGCTGGTGGACGCCGGGACCGGACGCGGTGGTGAAGCATCACTGCGTCCGGTGCAGCGTCCGGTCCAGCGTCCGGTCGCTGTTCTTCGCCTTTCTTCGTTCCAAACTTCGACGCGACTTCTCCCAAACAAGTTCCAATTCAAAGAGACACAAATAAACACCAATTGGAACCTGATATGAGTGACCTCACTCAAACCCTCAAAAATTTTTAAAATATTTTGCCTTAGGCTAGTATGGTTTTTAGGAAAATAGGCAATAAACACCCGAGGAGCAACGTATGGCCATGCAATAGAGTTTTTGGACCTTTAAGAGCGTCAAATGCTCTCTCTATCCATGGACGAACACAGCGGTTGCTCAAAGCTAAACTGAAAAGAAACGACAAACAAACAACCATGCATATGCAATGCAATACAAGAAAGTAAAGCTAGGTTGCTTGTCAAGTTTGATCCACGGTTAGGCTTCTTCACTCCTCCAAAGGAGGGTTATCGTAACCGTGTTAGCTAAGCCCTAAATGCATTGCGATAAACTAAACATGGCATATAATACAATGCAATGCAAGGGACAACACACGTTCATCTTTTAAAGTTGCTTGAATCAAGCACATTAAGTTCACTTCTTAGCCTACAAAAAGTGGCCTCATCCAAAGGTTTAGTGAAGATATCCGCTAATTGATTTTCACTTCTTACACCTTCTAGTGATATGTCATTTTTAGCAACGTGATCTCTTAGAAAGTGATGGCGGATATCAATGTGCTTGGTGCGAGAGTGTTGTACCGGATTGTTAGCAATTTTAACTGCACTTTCATTATCACATAAAAGTGGCACCTTTTCAAGAACTATTCCATAGTCTAGGAGGGTTTGTTTCATATATAAGATTTGTGCACAACAAGCCCCCGCGGCAATGTATTCCGCCTCGGCGGTGGACAAAGCCACACTATTTTGCTTTTTAGACGACCAAGATACTAAGGATCTCCCAAGCAAATGACACCCTCCGGATGTGCTTTTTCTATCAATTTTGCAACCGGCATAATCCGAATCGGAATAGCCAACTAGTTGGAATCTAGCTCCTTTGGGATACCAAAGACCAATGCTTGGGGTGTGCTTAAGGTATCTTAGGATTCTTTTTACGGCACTTAAGTGAGGTTCTTTAGGGCACGCTTGAAAGCGAGCACACATGCACACACTAAACATGATATCGGGCCTAGATGCGGTAAGGTATAGCAAGCTACCAATCATAGAAC
Source organism: Saccharum hybrid cultivar R570 (assembly GCA_038087645.1). Lineage (NCBI taxonomy): Eukaryota > Viridiplantae > Streptophyta > Magnoliopsida > Poales > Poaceae > Saccharum > Saccharum hybrid cultivar. The sequence goes on along the minus strand of JAQSUU010000637.1, from coordinate 38,434,691 downwards.
GGTAGAGAGTTTGATCAACCGGTTTACCTCCCTCATCTAGGTCGAGATGTCCATTTGATGGCATTGGGGTCTTGATTGGCTTGCATTCTTCCATCTTGAATCTTTTGAGAAGATCCTTGGTATACTTTTCTTGAGAGATGAAAATCCCTTCTCTCATTTGCTTGACATGAAAACCAAGGAAGAATGTGAGCTCACCAATCATTGACATCTCGAACTCCTTCGACATCAATTCACCAAATTCCTTGCAATAATCTTCATTTGTTGACCCGAAGATGATATCATCAACATACACTTGACAAATGAAGATCTCCCCATGAAGCTTCTTGGTGAATAGTGTGGTGTCGACCTTCCCAATGGTGAAGCCCTTCTCAATGAGGAAGTCCCGGAGGCGCTCATACCACGCTCTAGGGGCTTGCTTGAGCCCATATAGCGCCTTGGACAACCTATAAACATGATTAGGATATCTAGGGTCTTCAAACCCGGGAGGTTGATTGACATAGACTAGTTCATTTATAAAACCATTTAAGAATGCACTTTTCACATCCATTTGATATAGCTTCATATCATGATGTGATGCATATGCAAGGAGGATACGAATGGCTTCAAGTCTTGCAACGGGTGCAAAGGTCTCTCCAAAATCAAGGCCTTCAACTTGAGAGAACCCCTTTGCAACTAGTCTTGCCTTGTTCCTCACAACTATGCCTTGGTCATCTTGCTTGTTTCGGAACACCCACTTGGTTCCAATGACTCTTGCACCTTTTGGATGCTCTTCAAGTGTCCATACTTGATTGCGGGTGAAGTTGTTCAATTCTTCATGCATGGCATTCACCCAATCCGGATCTTGAAGAGCTTCTTCTACATTCTTAGGTTCAACACAAGAGACAAAAGAGTGATGTTCAACAAAAGAAGCTAGCTTTTGAGATCGAGTCATTACTCCCTTTGTAGGACTCCCTATGATGAGTTCTTGTGGATGTGCTTGAAGTAGAGGTGAATTTCTTCTATCAACCACTTGAGGAGGTGGATGGGGCGCATCAACATCTTGAGCTTGTGCCTCGGCTTGTTCATGAGAGACATAAGTATCTTCATTTTCAACTCTCTCATTCTTGTCATCATCTTGAGGCATACGTGATGAAGATGGTGGATCAACAATTTGTACATCGTCATCATCATCTTTTGGCTTGATGTCTCCCACGGGCATGTTCTTCATGGCCTCCCTCAAGGGTTCATCACCTACATCATCACAATTCTCAATTGCTCCTTGGGAGCCATTAGATTCATCAAATTCCACATCATATGTTTCTTCAACCAAACCGGTGGTATGGTTAAATACTCTATATGCTTTGGACTTTGATGAGTAACCAACAAGAAAACCAATATCATAACGTCTTTGAAACTTTCCTAGGTGTTGACGCTTCTTGTAGATGTAGCATTTGCAACCAAACACCCGGAAGAATGAGACGTCCGGCTTCTTCCCATTAAGCAACTCATAGGGGGTCTTGCCAAGAAACTTTTGGAGGAAGAGGCGATTTGAAGCATAGCATGCGGTGTTGATTGCCTCGGCCCAAAACTTTTCCGGAGTGTTGTACTCATCTAGCATTGTTCTTGCAAGGGTGATCAAAGTCCGGTTCTTTCTCTCAACTACACCATTTTGTTGAGGAGTGTAGGTTGAAGAGACCTCGTGCTTGATTCCAATTTCATCACAATAAGCTTCAATGTTGGTGTTGTCAAACTCTTTGCCATTGTCACTTCTAATTTTCTTTATCTTGACTTCAAATTCATTTTGAGCTCTCTTTGCAAACTTCTTGAAGCAACTTGCCACTTCGGATTTGTCATGAAGGAAGAAAGTCCATGTATATCTTGAGTAGTCATCCACTATCACAAGACAATAGAGATTACCACCCAAACTCTTGTATGTTGTAGGCCCAAACAAATCCATGTGTAGAAGCTCTAGCACTCTTGATGTTGACATGAAAGCTTTGGTTGGGTGAGTGTTTGCAACTTGTTTGCCCGCTTGACATGCACTACAAGGTTTGTCCTTTTCAAACTTTACATCCTTCAATCCTCTCACTAATTCTTTCTTCAAAAGCTTGTTGAGAGTGTTCATTCCAACATGAGCAAGCCTCCTATGCCAAAGCCAACCAAGTGAGGTCTTGGTGAACAAACATGTCATCAAATTTGCATCTTCGGAGGTGAAGTCAACAAGATAAAGGTTGTTGTATCTAAAGCCTTTGAATATCACTTGCTTGTCATCTATCTTTGAAACTTCAACTTCATTTGGTGTGAACAAGCATTGGAAGCCAAGGTCACAAAGTTGCCCGACGGATAATAAGTTGAAACTCAATGAAGCAACATAGAGCACATTTGAGAGTGAGTGATCATTTGATATTGCAATCTTGCCTATACCCTTGACTTTGCTCTTTGAATTATCCCCAAATGTGATCTTCTCTTGACATATCCCATTCTCTTCAATGGAGGTGAACATACGAGGATCACCGGTCATATGTTGAGTGCAACCACTATCAATAACCCAATGAGATCCACCGGTCTTGTAGTTCACCTACACACAAGAGATCAAGCTTTTTGTTTAGGGACCCAAACTTGAGAGGGGCCCTTGACTTTCTCAACTAGTGACTTGGCAACCCATATTTTCTTTGGCCTATTCTTGTTTGGGGGACCCAAAAACATGACTTTCATCTTTCCATTTGAATCTTTTCTTAGCATATAATGAGCATTGAAGGCAAAGGGTCTAGCATGCTTGGGCAAGGGTTGTGGTGGTGGAGTTTTGCATTCATGAGCAAAATGACCTTCTTGACCACACTCAACACATCTCTTTGGCTTGGGCTTTGACTTGCTTTGTTGTTGAGCTTTTGCTTTCTTCTCTTGATTTGCCAAGTACCCAATACCACTTCTATCCATCTTCATTACGGTGTTCATGAGGAGCTCACTTTGCAAATATTGACCTCTTGTGAACTTGCTTAGGCCGGTCTTGAGATGCTCTTTTTCTTGCTTGAGTTTCTTATTCTCTTCAATGAGTGACTCATTTGTTGTTTGCTTCTCAAGAGCCATCAAACCTTTAAGCTTCTTGTTCTCATTTTCAAGCTTCTCATTCTCACACTTGATCTTGGCATAATCATCAAGGTTGCATGACTCAACCACACTCTTGCCTTTGCTACTAGAACCTTGCTCAATGCTTTCAATAATCAAATCATCACATGATGTAGCTATATCACACTTAACAACATTGTTAGTAGCATCATGTGTCTCAAGAGCAAGTTCATTAGCAATCACAAGACTATCGTAGTCAATTTTCAATGTGGTGTATTTGTCTTTTAAGGAGTTATGTCTAGTGATGAGCTCATCATGCTTCTTCTCGAGTTTATCATGTTGATCTTTAAGCTCTTTATTAGAGGTTTTGAGCTCCTTGAGAGTGGAAGACATAACTTTATTTTGATCTCTAAGCTCACCACTAGTCTTTTGAGCATTTTCAAGCTTAGATGAGAGTGATTCATTTTCATTTTGAAGATCATCATTTTCACTTCTAGTCCTTCTTATGATTTTAGTGTATTTGTTTAGCAATTTTACAAGTTCATCATAAGAAGGTGCATCATATTCATCATCACTATCACTATCATCATCATCATCACTATCATGATTTTGTACCTTTCGTTCACCCTTGGCCATAAGGCATAGGTGAGTAGTGGACGATGATGGTGAAAGAGGCGGTGAAGGTGGTGGTGAAGATGTTGGTGAAGATGATGGCCCCATCACAAATGCGGCAACCTTCTCTTTCACATCATCGCTCTCATCTTCGGAGGAATCACAAGATGATTCAATGTCGGTGAGCCAATCACCAACAATATATGCCTTTCCTCCCTTCTTCTTCTTGTAGAACTCTTTCTTCTTGCCATCCTTCTTCTTGTATGACTTGTTCTTCTTCTCATCTTCTTCATCACTTGAATCATATTTCTTGTCCTTGTTCTTGTACTTGCCTTTTGGTGGTCTAGGGCATTGATGAGCTAGGTGGCCAAGTTCACCACAATTGTAGCAATCCATCTCCGAGATGGGCTTTCTCTTGCTACTTGTAAAGAATTTCTTTTTCTTGTCATCGAACTTGATGCCACTCTTGTTGAGCTTCTTTAGCATCTTGGTGGTCTTTCTCACCATGAGTGCAAGTGATTCATCATCGACATCACTTTCACTTGAGCTTTCTTGCACCATCATGGCTTGGCCCTTCTTCTTCTTGTCATGGCTAGCTTTGAAGGCCAAGTCTTTCTTCTTGGAAGATGATGAGCCCTCTTCCGGAGTGATGTGCATGTACATCTCATGAGCATTGATCTTCCCCAATACTTGTGTTGGTGTTGCGGTGGAGAGATCACTTTGATGAAGCACGGTGACAATGTGACCATACTTCTCAACGGGAAGAACACTCAAGATCCTCCTTGCAACATCCGATTGGCTCATTTGAGTGAGCCCAAGAGCATTGAGGTCCTCTACAAGAACATTCAAGCGAGTGTACATGTCATTAGCACTTTCTTTGGGAAGCATCTCAAAAGAATTAATTTTCTTTAAAGCAATATGATAGCGTTCCTCACGCTCACTCTTAGTTCCCTCATGGAGAGCACAAAGATTCTCCCACAAATCATGAGCGTTCTTTGCATTACGCACACGATTGAAGATATCTTTGCCTAAGCCCCGGTAGAGTGCATTTTTGGCCTTTGCATTCCACCGGTCGTACTTCTCCTCGTCGCCAATCAGGTTCGCGGGATCCTTGATAGCGGGAAGCCCTTGGGTTGCGGCTCTAAGGCACCCGACATCTATGGCTTCGAGATACGCCTCCATGCGGATTTTCCAATATGGAAAATCATCCCCCTCAAAGGTGGGAGGTGGTCCTTCCCCGTTAGACATCTTGCTCTAGGCGGTAAAGCCTAAATAAGGAGCAACACGGCTCCGATACCAATTGAAAGGATCAAGATGCCCAAGAGGGGGGGGTGAATTGGGCTTCTCTAAAAATTAATTGCAAGAATTAAATCCTACAAGCCGGAATTCACCCCTAGTGCCTACTTGTGTTCCTAGAGAGTCTACCGATGAAAAGTTTTGCACCCTAGTTTCCAATCCTAGTCTAGCATGGCAAATCTAGGAAAGTAAATCAAGCAATGAATGTAAATACGATAATGTAAATGCTTGAAAGTAAAGGGCAAGGAACACGGCGATGTTTTTCCGAGGTATCGGAGAGTCGCCACTCCCCACTAGTCCTCGTTGGAGCACCCGCGCAAGGGTCTAGCTCCCCCTTGATCCGCGCAAGGATCAAGTGCTCTCTACGGGTTGATTCTTCGACACTCCGTCGCGGCGAATCACCCAAAACCGCTCACAAGATGAGTTGGGTCATCCACAAGCTCCGCCGGATGATCACCAAACTCCCAATCACCACCAAACCGTCTAGGTGATGGCGATCACCAAGAGTAACAAGCTAGAACTCTCACTTGACCACAATGAGCCCAAATGAGAAGGTGGATGCACACTTGCTACTCTCTCTAATCACTAGTGAGAAGCTCTCAAGCTTTGATTCTCAAATCTCTATCCTCACTAGTGCTCTTGCACTCCCTTGCACTCTAAAGGGTTTTCTCAGCTGATCAAATGAGCAAGAGACCTCTAAAAGAGGTGGAGGGGATGTATATATACACCCCTCAAAGAAAACGAACCGTTATGTTCTGACACGGGCTGACCGGACGCGCCGGTCGAACTGACCGGACGCGCCGGTCGCCCGTAACGGTCAAATCCTGATTTTCAACTGAACGACCGGACGCGCCGGTCAGGGGTGACCGGACGCGTCCGATCGTGCAAAGGAGCGTACTGTAAGTGCACCGGACGTGAGGCCGCGTCCGGTCGTTGATGACCAGACGCGTCCGGTCGTCTCTGGACCTTACTGGACTGTGACCGGATGCGCCGATCACCTCCAGGTCGCGTCCGACGGGTGTTTTCCACAGGTGACACGTGTCGGCCACTGACCACCGCGTCCGGTCCTCGCGAGGACCGCGTCCGGTCGTCAGGGCCGAACCCCAGTCGCGGTTTAGTACTGACCGGACGCGCCGGTCATACCGAGGACCGCGTCCGGTCAGTGGAGAAACAGCCCGAAACTTTCCGAAACGCGTCGCAACTTCAACCAAGTTGCTTCCAACTGAACTTTGAGCTATTCTAGGGTTGCCTAGCGCCAAGTTTAACAAGTGTGCACCACACCTAAACATAGGACTCGCCTAGGTCAAGCTACCCGTTCATGCCCCCCTTTATAGTACGGCCAAAAGAGAAAAACGAAGATCCTAACGACTATTCCGAATGTATCTCAACACCTCGACATCCGGAACTAACCGTCCTTAATCTTGACGTCACTCTTTTGAAAACCGAAACGATTTCCATCAAGGGACACGAATACCATGGTGCCCAAAGCAGTTATAGTCTCCATGACCTAACTTACCAACGTTTCTGCAAAACACACGTTAGTCATGGTAATAAAGCGTTGTCATCAATTGCCGAAACCAAACCTGGGGGCCTAGATGCTTTCACAACCCATACAAGGCTTTGTGGAGTTTGTAAACATGGTTGGGATACTTGGGATTTTCAAAGCCAGGGGTTGCCTCACATACACCTCTTCCTCTATGTACCCGTTCAAGAAGGCACTCTTCACATCCATCTGATACAGCTTGAACCCTTTCGAAGCTGCATAAGCTAAGAGCATCCTTATAGCCTCGATACGGGTAACAGGAGTAAAGGTTTCTTTAAAGTCTACTCTCTCTTTCTGACAAAACCCCTGAGCTACTAGCCTAGCCTTGTTCCTCACCACCACCCCATCCTCACTTTGCTTATTCTTGAAAACCCACTTTGTACCTATGGGATGGCACTCAGGTGGAGGTGGAACTAAAACCCACACTCGTTTCACTCAAAGTTCTGTAACTCCTCGTGCATAGCATTGACCCAATTGGGATCAGAAAGTGCGTGTCCAACATTTTGTGGCTCGAAATTAGTGATAAAAGTAGAGTGAGCAAAATGTGAGATTTCATATGACCTTGAGCGTGTAACATTCTGACTGATGTCGCCGATCATGGTCTGAGGCGGGTGGCGACGCTGGATGTGCCGAGGTGCTTCCCTTGAAGATGTCGCCTCCCCGTCAACTGCAGCTAGGGCCTCCTCAGGTTCAGTCGGCGCAGGCTGAGGAGGTGGCTCGCACGGACCACAAGTAGTGGAAGAAGATGGGTCAGGACCATGAGCCGAAGTAGTCATCGCAGACTCGACTGTAGTAGCCGAAGAGGTTGGCTCGACATCTCTCCAATCCGCATCTTCCTCATTCTCCTCAACAAAGATGCTCTCACCAATCTCCTTGTCATGCACTTTCAAAGATAGGAATAGAACAAGGCATGGTCTCATCGAAAGTGACTTCACAAGTCTCTACAACTCGGTTAGTCTCAAGGTTAAGTACTCAATATGCACGAGAATATGAAGCATAACTAAGAAAGATACTATCAGAGGATCGAGACTCAAATTTATCTAAATTACCTTATTTCAAGATGAAGCACCTGCATCCAAACACTCGAAGGTGGCTCACCTTGGGTAGTCGACCGAATCGCAACTCATAAGAAGTTTTCTTCATGAAGGCTCGAAGAAAGATGTGATTGGAAACATGACACGCGGTGTTGATCGCTTCGGCCCAATACCGCCTAGGAGTCCTATGCTCATCGAGCATCGTCCTGGCCATTTCAACCAAGGTCTGATTCTTGCGCTCAACAACACCATTCTGTTGAGGAACATAAGGCAAGGAAAACTGGCGCTCAAGACCCAAAGAAGAACAAAAGGTATCAAACTGAGAGTTCTTAAATTTCGTGCCATTGTCACTGCAGATAGTTCATATGGCATTCTTGGGCAACTCAGTCTGGAACCGAAGAATCAAATCTCGAGCATGAGAAAAAGCCTCATCCTTACTCTCCATGAAGAACACCCAAGAGTAGCGAGAAAAATCATCCATGATCACTAGAACGTACCACTTTCCTCCCTCAGACCGAACCCAAGCCGGACCAATAGTGTCCATATGGAGTAGCTCACCAGGTCCCTTTGTCATGACCTGAGTCACAGGAGGGTGAGAAGCGGCAACCATCTTCCCGTGACGACAAGGGTGACACACCAAATCCTTCTCAAATTTTAACTTGGGCAATCCTCAGATTAAGTCAAGTGAGCTCAACCTAGCTAGTAAGTCAAAGCTCAAATGATCAAGTCTCCTATGCCACTTCCAAAGCTCAGAGGAGGATCCGGTCACCAAACATCGAGAAGAGCCAAAGGAGTGAGAAAAATCAGTTCGAAAGACACGGCCAAAAGGGACAATATGACAAACAAGATTTCTCTAAGAGTCAAGAACTTGAGATAAGTCGGTCTTAAAGCACACCTCAAAGCCTACTTGAAGGAGTTGTGAAATTGAAAGAAAATTAAAGTGCAAATTCGAAACCAAAGCAACATCCTTTAGAACAAAACTCTCGTTGACCCGAATGGTCCCACGAGAAAGCACCTTACCTTTGCTATTGTCCCCGAATGTGATGTACTCCTTACATCACACGGGGTCGAGGCTGGAGAACCATTTTGAACTTCCGGTTATGTGGCAAGTATTCTTCAGACCTTCGTCCTGCATCAATAGAAAGACATAGGATGAGTAAATAGCGTAACACTGGGGTTAGTAAACTGTGAAGGATACCAGTGTTGGCTCATTTGCCCTGGAAAAGTGTTAGGAAAAACACCAAACATGCCATGTCCCATTTGAGGAAAGCGGGCACCACGTAGGGGAAAACGTGGTCCGCTAGAACTATAGGACTGAAAGCCACCGCCATGAGGTCCAAAGTCATATTGATCATGACCTGAACCACGCCGGGCACGACCACCATGGGGTCTCGCAACCTGAGGCCTCACACCTTGAGGCATTGCACCTCTTGGCCTAGCACTACGCCTTTGAACAGGTGGCACATGTACGCCATGAAGCGGGCGGTACATGTTCCGATTGTTCAACTCGTACTCTCGCCGCTCATCTCTCTTCCTCCTAAATCAAAACTCGGCAAGGTAACCATCCCTATGGCAGTAGTCACAGTGATACCTCACCTCTCTCTTGGGTGGTTGTTGGCTCACTCTCTTGTGGGTATGGTTCACTCTTGGTGGTGTTTTGGCTTTAGAAAGGGGATCCTCACAGATGTTAGGTAGAGTGTCAAGTGGGTTTCTGAGATGGTTCGATTTTGAAACTCAAACTTGTTTATGGGGTGGATCTCTTGTAGGTCCTTTAAACACTCCACCTTTGACAGTGGGCTTAGTGGGTTTTGGTGGAGTGATATTGATCAATTTGGGAGTAGTAGGAGATTTCTCACTTGGGCTCAAACCACTGAACTCACCAACCTTGCCATAGACATGTTCACCCTTCCCACCTAGAGTAAAGCCTACTCCCGATGTCTCAGTTCCCCGACTGAACTGGCTCGTCATCATGCCCAACTATGGCTCACTACAAGACACCTAATTCAAGATGGACCAAAGGTATGTGTTGTCTTCCTCAGATCTCATCTTGTCATACCTGCAAGACTCAAGCTCCAACATCAAGCTCTCACAACGTGCACACTCAATAATCGTGCTATCTGAACTGGCCTTCTCAAGAGCAAGGATCTTGGCATTCTTCTCCACTAGCTCAGATTGCAAGCCCGAATAGGACTTGCACGCACCCAACAAGCTAGACCTAGCCTTCAGCTCATCGTTCTCATCTAACAAGATAGCATACTTAGATTGCAACTCAGAAAAAGTTGGTCATATGAACAGCACATTCATCGCACTCAACCTCGTTAGACACATGAATGACAAGCTTCTTAGCTTCCTCAAGCTCCTTCTCCATAACTTCTAGCTTATCCTTAAACTCTTTCCTCTCATGAGCAGCATGTTTTAGCAGCTTATCTTGACTCATCAAAGTATCAGTCATGATATCAAGCTCGGCAATAAGAGCACCGACGGTGGGTTTTACCTCGATAGAGTCGTCATCGCCAGGAAGCACGTCCTTGTTGGGCTCTACCCCTTCATCCATGGTCATGGTGCCGTAACCTCCGTGGATGGACTTGGCGACGAAACAAAGCCCAGTCAACTTGTCCTCACGCCTCTTCTTGGACTCATCATCGCTCGAGGAAGAAGAACAGTCATCGTCGGGGTCGTTGTCGAGGTCGCTGAGGAAGGCGCGCTCTTGGGTCTTGGCCTTCTTGAAGTATTTCTTCTTGAGCGCCTCCTGTTGAATCCTCCCTTCGACTTATGCTTGAAGGTGTACTCACGATTGTTCTTGCGCTTGCTGGAGTCGTACTTGTCGGAGGAGTGCTTGTTCTTTTTGGGGCAGGGGGTGACGAAGTGGTCGGGATCTCCACAGCCATAGCATCCTTCCTTCGGACCCCCACCACGCCTGTGGTTCAAGCGGTTGTTGTGAAACCACGAAAACCGACTGATGACCAACACTAGCTCGTTGTCCCCAAGAGCCTCTAACTGCTCCTCTGTGACAGACACCAAAGAAGACAAGGCAAACGATATCTGTAAAGGGTTAGTCAAAGAACTTGAGCCATTACCTGAGACCAAAGCCATAGTCGGTGCAGAGGGATTCTTGAGCTTGGCTTGGGTTTGGTAGTCGATCTCAGTGGACTTGAGCTTGCTGAAAAGCTTATCCACGGTGAGGGTGTCGTAGCTTGCAGACTCAATGATCGTGGACACATTCACATCCCATACCTTTCGATCTAGGACATATAGAAGCTTGAGTGCCCTCTCATGATCGTCATAAGGTAACTGTGTCTTGTTTGCTCGCATCTTATTGACGATGGTCTGAAAGCGAGAAAACATGGCATCGATGGACTCGCCATCAAGCTGGGTGAAGTTCTCGTACTCCCTCTTGTACATCTTGTATAGTCTAGTTTTGACCTGTGTGGTCCCCTCGTGATAGCTCTGAAGCCTCACCCAAATCTTCCGAGCGGTAGTACAATCGGGGACTCTCTCGAACTCTTGAAGCAAAAGACTCTAGAAAAGAACTGCGTGAGCTCTGCTATTAGCGCTGTACTGATCTTTTTGATTTTGCGTGACACGAGCACGGGGTTCAAGCACAACGTAGGTAGCATTCTCGCAAATCTCTCAGACAAGCCAATCTATCATCTAAAGATGCGCGAACATGCGGATCTTCCAATAAGGGTAGTTTGACCCATCAAAGAAAGGTGGTTTGTCGGAACCATGCTCCATGTCGCCTTCATAGATCACGGACCGATTAAGGTGGAATGATCCTTAACCGGCTCTGATACTAATTGAAGGACCGAAAACGACGACCAGAGGGGGGTGAATGGGAGCAAAAAATTTCTTTCGAAAATAATTGGCTACTGTCCCAAAATTACCACCAAAAGCATGAACAAAACACCATGATGTCCACGACTCAACTAGCGGGTGGATGTTTCCTAGAAACACAGCGGGACACCACAAACTGGCACCGAACAAGAACTAAACCGAGGGACAAAAAAGAGATACTCAACTCCTATGGAGAGGAAGCGAGTTCTCAACCCAAAGTACCCATGCCAACTGGTGATAATAGTACTTAGAAAAAGATCTTTGAGACGCTAGAAAATCAATGCAAAAGATGGATCTAAAAACGAGCACTCGGAGAGCCCAAACACAAATTTTCAGCATACAGGTGCGGAGGCTCCGCGTTTTCGCCCGGAGGCTCCGTGGTCTGGAGATTCCCGGAGGTTTTGCATCTTCGTCCGGAGGCTCCACGATCTGGAGATTCCCGGAGGTTCCATATTTTTCGTGAAGGCTCCGCGCTGTCCAGAAACAACAGCACGAACCAGGGAAGAACGGGTCAAAACTCGGTCAAAACAACTCGGATTGACTTAAAACACTGTAGGTAGGTTGTTGGGAGTGTTGAGAAGATATCTTCAAGACATCAACACCTAATTTCAAGTCTATCAACAGAAAATCGAAGAAGAACAAAAAACACTAGTTCTTGAGACCTAGACTAAAAAATCGACCGATCTGCGAGCTTATGAGGAATTGGTTGATTTCATTCGGTCAAAATGCTTAACTCATGTCATAGCTCAAATCAAGTCAACAAGAATGAACTAAAATAGTCTAGAGACAAAGAATCAGCTTAAGAACGAAAGGGAGATGAAGAAGAATGCGAAGAACACATCACAAATCATAAGAACAAAACTTCTTTCAAATCCCGAATGATACAAGGAGGATTCGGGACCTCCTTTCCCACTTGAATTCTTGGTTCTTACACTAAACACATGGATTAGTGGACCTCTTTCTTACACAAGCAACTAGAGGGGGGAAACCCTAACAAAGGATGAAAGAAAAAATAGAGGAGGTGAGGTAGATGGGGGCTCTCTCATCCTATTTAACAGGGCTATTACACAATTCCAGTTTTGCCCCTGGATACAATTGAGTCAAAGCACTTAGCCCAAGGGCGTTATGGTCCAACCCAGTCTCATCTTCATTCGATGGCCACCGTGCCTCCTCATCAGTAGCTTCACATTGGCGTGAACTCCTCGATACCACCACGTGTCGTCCGTTCCTCCTCGGAACATACCTCGGGTTTTGAGGCCCAAACCAGTAAACCCGCCTCCGATGGTTTTGAGGCCCAGACCACCAAACTCACTCGCGAGTAGCGTACTCCATACGCATCCCCCGCCTCGATGCGTGTCACCGCCGTCCTCGACCGGTCAGCACGCCAAGTCCTCCTCAGCCTCGCTCGACTCACACGTCTGCCGTCTTGACTCGGTCAACACCGTCACTCCCATGTCTTCTTTGCACTTGTCAATGTCCTAAGTGTCAGCCACCACGGCTAGTCACCGGGCATCCAGGTCCCTTAGTTCAAGCCTCACGTCTGTCCTTCACCGCTCCTGGTCCGTCGGCACGGCACATCTCTACTTGACCTTCTTCTCGCCGTCGACCACCGCCTCCGAGCTCCACACCTACACAACACAAGCCAAGAGACTCGTTGCACACATAGCTTTTGCCATGGTAGGGTTAGTCACCACTCAACCTACTTCGTGGATCACATTGACAATCACTCATCATAAAATGAACACACAAGGATACTTGTCAACCTTGTGTTCGCACAAAACTACAAAGTTCTTTACATCCAAACACCGTTATGGTTTTCAAAACTAAAGTATTCCATAAAACCATGATATTTTTTTAAAACAACAAGAAGACTTTGCATCCAAATAGGTACTTAGTGACTAAAGTTTAGACGACAGGATCCAAACAGGGCCCAAAATAAGACACGTCGAGCCTCGCTCTTGTGTTACTTCATTTCTTAGTGCCAGGACATGCATGTTGCGAAGAACCACAACCACCCAATCACTATCAGGCGCACGTGCACCGCTAAACGAAGCGGCGCACATGACGATCCGTGGCCAGAATTGAGGAAGAATGGGAAAGGCGGTGGGTGGAACGACCAAATGGCGAGGTCGCTACGGACGGGGTGGTGGACGAGGCGGCGCCGACGCCGACGGTAGTTAGGGTTTTAGGTATTGTAACCACCCATGCCCGGTAGGCTTAGAAGGAGGGGCTCGAGGGCGGCGGGTGGCCCAGCGGTGGTGGTGGGTTGATATGAGGGCGGTGAGCGAGGTGACAGCGGCACCGCCGAGCGGGTGGCGGAGAACATCCGGATGGGCGGTGCCGGCGACGGGGGCGAGGAGTCACCGGCGAGTTCCTGGGTTAGGGACGTGCTGGAACAGGGCGGGCCCGCGTGCACCAGTAACATTAGCGCGCGTCGGGAAGGGAGTCAGAAGAACCATATGGATACCATTGTGTTGGTTCGTTACTACATGAACCCTTCCTAGCAATTTCCGTAGAAAACACATTGAGATTAATCCTCAAGGGTTAGCAACCAAAGGGGATTAATCTCCTCCAATCGACCAATCCCCATGTGGAATAGGTGCATCCAAAGGAGCTCGATCGCATTGTGTCACACTGACACACACAGTAGCATTGGTAACGCGTTGCAGTCGGTCGTTCCCATCTCGCTTACAGTTGCTGGAAAGCGGCAGGCATCAGGCATGACGTGTTCCTGTGACTGTGTGCCATAATTCCGCTTATAGTTGGAACGCATGCTCGCACTCGCAGTGGTCTGAGCATAGTTCCTGACTCCAGAAATGCTAGTCCTGTCTCTGGAGTCAATTCCTTGTGCTGAGCTTCGCCGCTAGCCCTGTTCGCTTGCTTATAGGCCGTACTTTTTTAATCAACGAACAGTGTTTTTCTCTCACAACAAATCAGTGAATAATACCTTCAGCCATGACTTTTCAGCAAAGCGAATAGACAGCCAAGTGCCAAATTGTCAAAACAACAGCAGACTACAACCTTGCTGTTCGTCCATTGTGCAGCTTGTGTTCTGCTTGCCTGAGGCGGCCCGCTGCAAGAACGCAAGCAGGAGTTTCAGCTGGCTGCACGTGTGTCCGTTCTGTCCTCCCTTCACACTTCTTTTTTTTTTTGCTTTTTGTTCACTGCTATGCTATGCACACATGACCCATTCCACAAAACTGGGTCACCGGCTCACCGCACAGAGAGCCCAGCTCTGTCTCTTATGGACAAGGTGATGTTTAGACACGGGCGTCCGTTTGTCCGTCTGCGGACACTGCCTTTTTGAGCCTATGCACTCATCTCTATGTCTCCCCATCTCTCTAAAAAATTGCTCACTCCGTCTCGCCCGCCGCGGCTTCACCGCGCCATGCGGCTGTCCGCTCGCACCACTCTGCCTCGCCGCCGCAGCCATCCCCTGCCACGCCCCCTTCCTGTGCAGTGCCGCCCCACTCCGCCTCACCAACGCGGCCATCCCCCGCCGTGCTGTGCCCCCATCCTGTGCCGCGCCGTGCCCCCATCCCACGCCACGTCTCTCCCGCGCCCCACTCCACCTCGCTCGTCGCGGCGGTAGCATTCACCGCACTACCACCACCTTGGCGCCACCAAGAGAATGACACCGCCGACCAAAGACACCATGGTAGGGAGCCATGCCACCACCGACCCGAGCTTTCTACCATGACAGGCCATGGTTGTGAGTGATGCCGTGTTCCAAGTGTTGCAGGAGTTTCCGACGTATGTTTTTAAATGTTTTATCTGGATGATGCATATGTTGCAATGACTAGTTACACATGTTGCAAGCGTATGTTTCATGTTGCAAGCGTATGTTTCAAGTGTTTTAGGTGTTTCAGACATATATTTCAAGTGTTTCATTTAGATGTTGCAAAAGTAGATCTCGATGTTGTATATACATGCATGTTGTAAGCGTATGTTTCACGTGTTTCATATGTATGTTGCACTGCAAAAATAGATATGGATGTTGCATATGTTTGCAATGGCTACACACGTGTTTTAAGTTTTTAGACGAATGTAGTAGTGTTTTCAGCTGTTTCGGACGTATGTTGCAAAAATAGGTCTGGTGTCGCACATGTTACAATGGGACCCACCTGCCGCAACCACCTACTACAGCTGCATGGGCGCTGCCGTGGGTCACTGTGTGGTCTCTAGTAAGCTCATGAAGAGACCAGGGAGTACGACGTATATGCTCCACCCACGGAGTAAAGCTATTGGTAGCCAGGTACTAGTTTGATTTTGAGCAAAGCTTATTCGCACAAAACTTACAATTTAAGGCATAGTCCATTGTTTAAGTTGTGGATGAGTGTAGCTTGAGGTTCTAGGCGGAAGTTCAACTTCACAGTCTCTGCCGAAACACTGGTATATCAAACAGTAGTGAGAACAGGCAAATCTCTAAATGGGTATTTGAGATCTGGTGGGGGATTGTGGGAATTTATATGGGCTTGGCCCAATAACCAATTGTGAAATTCCTAATAAATCTCAAAGGCACATTCATGTGAGCAAGAGGGGATGTGGGAACTCTTTAGTACCACCTTCCTTGTTGAAGTGGAGGTAGTCATACTTAAATATGGAAGTCCTCTCCACTTCCACAAGTCTAGTGTGAGGAGGAGTAAGAGAAGTCCACATGCGCGCGCTCGCTTGCCTCGCCTTGCCTCGCCGGGCCGGGCCGGGCGGAGCAAAGGGCGCGGGTGCGTGGCACCTACGTGAATGGTCTGCCGAAATCTGGCTCCTCGCCTTGCGGGAGCACGATCTCCTTTTGCTGTTTTCGTTTTTGGTTTCTTGGCTTTTAAGTTGCAGAGTCCTAATCGGTTACAAATTAAGAGTCCTAAATCAATTTAGATCGTGATCGCGACACGAGATTGATTGGATAGGACTATATAAGCAACCTGCCGGCCACACCAAAACGCATCCAATTGAGCTAGGGTTTTTGCCTCTTCTCGCTATTGCGCCACCGCTGTACCTACTCCAGTCCGATCGCTTGCGTGCATCGGCGATCGGGTGAGCAGGTCTCTAGAACCCTCGTCTATGCGATCCTGCACCGGGAGAAGGTGAATAAGGTTTTTGGGAAGCGTTCTTCGCGCGACTGCTCCCAAAGCTTCCACAACGGCTCGTCTTCCAAAGGGTGCATCGACGCGTCGGCTTCGTCATGCTAGAGCTCGCGGGATCGTCATCAAGAATACTCCTCCGCCTCTCATCGACGACTTCGACGACGACTTCAACATCGACGACATTGACATCGACATCAGCGATCTCACTCCATTACCACCGCCAGCCACATCTTCAATACCATCTACTACTACTACAACCGAAAGGTATAATTCTCTTGATCTAATCTTGACGTTCGTACAATCTAATCTATCTGCTGGACTATCAAAGCTTGTCATGTTAATGCTGTGGAATATGCTGATATGCTATACTAGTATGCCATACATGTTTAATCTAGTTCATATATTTGCCATGATTTATGTTCTAGATTTAATCATGCTTTTAATCTGGAAATTGCCTAATTCTTTAACAATCCAAAAACCTTATAATAGGTCATTTCCAGAATTATCTATGGCTAGTTTTGTTGACGCACTGAGGCCGAAAAAGTTTTCTGGCACGCATTTTAAAAGGTGGTCTGTCAAGGTCACTGATTGGCTTACGCTATGAAAGTTTTCTGGGTCAAAGATGGCATGCCTGAGGGAAACATCTCTAATGAAGATCAGAGAAAATTCCATTAAGCTAATGATATCTTTGTGGGAGCTGTGCGTAATGTGCTTTCAGATTATCTATTTGATTCTATGATGCACTTAAGAGACGCAAAGGCTCTGTGGGATCATCTGAATGCTACTTATGATGCTTCAGATGCAGGCAAAGAGTTGTACACCATGGAGAGCTTTAATGACTACAAGATGGTTGCTAACAAATTAGTAGTCGAGGAAGCTCATGAGATTCAGTGTCTGGCTAAGGAACTTGAACTCCTTAAATGTGTCTTACCCGATGAGTTTGTGGCTGGGTGCATTATTGCTAAATTGCCTTCTTCATGGAGGAATTTTGCCACAAGTCTCAAACACAAGAGACAGAAAATATCAGTTGAAAACCTGATAGCATCTCTTGATGTTGAGGAAAAAGTTCAGGCTAAAGATAACTTTGGGAAGGGGAACGAGGAAAAATCTAGCGCCCACTTTGTCCAAAGAAACCATGGCAAGAACAAGGGAAAGTCTAAGCAACCTGCTTTCAATGCCAAACAAAATACTGCCTTCAAGAAGAAGAAGAAAGACAAAGCAGAGCTACCTTGCTTCGCGTGTGGAGAGCTTGATCATTTTGCTAAAGATTGTCCGGAGTGAGCGGACAAGAAAGAGAAAAAGAAAGTTCACCTCGTGACTGCTAGCAGTGCTGATGACGGGTATGGTAATTTTCCTATTGTACTTTCAGTGTTTCAATCTCCAAGTTGGTGGGTTGATACAGGTGCCAATATTCACGTGTGTGCTGATATCTCTTTGTTTTCTTCTTACCAGGGGCTCCAAGGTTCCTCCGTCCTGATGGGGAATGGGTCACAAGCTTCTATTCGTGGTGTTGGCACGGTAGATCTGAAGTTTACTTCGGGAAAGATTATGCAGCTGCAGAACGTACATCATGTCTCTACTATTCGCAAGAACCTTGTTAGCGTCTCTCTTCTATTGAGAGATGGGTTTAAGGTAGTGTTAGAGTCTAATAAAGTAGTCATGTCTAAGCATGGACAATTTATTGGTAAAGGCTATGATTGCGGAGGCTTGTTTCGCGTATCTTTGGCAGATTTTTGTAATAAGTCAGTGAATCATATTTGTGGCACAATTAATGATAATTCGAGTGTTTAGCATTCTTTCTTATGTCATGTTAACTTTGGATTGATGTCATGTTTGTCTAGCCTGAATTTAATTCCAGATCTCACTATTGCCAAAGGTTCTAAGTGCCATAGCTGTGTGCAATCTAAGTGAAAGCATCTAGGCCCCGAGAGTTGGTTTCGGCAATTGATGACAACGCATTATTACTTTGACTAACGTGTGTTTTGCAGAAACTTTGGTAAGTCAGGTCATGGGATTGGTAACTGCTTTGGACACTATGGTATTCATGCCCCTTGATGGAAATCATTTCGGTTTTCAAAGGATTAACGTCAAGATTAAGGATGGTTAGTTCCAGACGTCGAGGTGTTGAGTTACGTTCGGAATAGTCGTTAGGATCTTCGCTTTTTTCCTTTGGCCGTACTATAAAGGGGGGCATGAGCGAGTAGCTTGACCTAGGTGAGTCTTTTGTTTAGGTGTGGTGCACACTTGTCAAACTTAGCACTAGGTAGCTCAGGTGAAGCCCAAAGTTTAGTTGGAAGAAACTCGGTTCAAGTTGCGTCGCATTTCGAAGTCGTTTGAGCCCTTTACCCTTGACCGGACGCGGTCTCTGTCTTGACCGAACGCGTCCGGTCAGTGCTGACAGTCACTGCGTTTCAACTCGCCCGACCGGACGCGGTCCTCCCGAGGATTGGACGCGTTGATCATGTTGACACGTGTCACTGAGGGTAAGTGATCTAATCGGACGCGACTGGAAAACGAGCGGACGCGTCCACAGCGCGTTCGGTCCAGTTCCAGTAAGGTACTTCGCTGACCGGACGTGTCCGGTCATCACTGATCGAACTTGACCGAGCGTCCGGTCAAAGTACAGTAAGGTACTTCACTGACCGGACGTGTCCGGTCATCACTGATCGGACTCAACCGAGCATCCGGTCAAAGTACAGTAAGGTCCTTGCACGACTGGACGCGTCCGGTCACCCCTGATCGGTGCGGCCAGTCACTCAGCGCTTTTGGTTTCAAATTTGACCGTTGCCATCGACCGAACGCGTCCGGTCACGTCGACCGGCGCGTCCGGTCAGTACGTAAATTGCTGAGTTGGCACATAACGGTTGGAATTGACTGTGGGGTGTATAAATACATCCTCTACACCTCTTTTTGAGGTCTCTTGCTCATTTGTTCAGCTGAGAAACACCTTCCAAGTGCAAGGAAGTGCAAGAGCTCTAGTGAGGGTTGTGATTTGAGAATCAAAGTTTGTGATCCCTCATTAGTGACTAGGGAGTAGCAAGTGTGCATCCACCTTCTCATTAGGCTTGTTGTGGTCAAGTGAGAGTTCTAGCTTGTTACTCTTGGTGATCGCCATCACCTAGACGGCTTGGTGGTGATTGGGAGTTTGGTGATCATCCGGCGGAGCTTGTGGATGACCCAACTCATCTCGTGATCGGTTTTGGACGATTCATCACGATAGAGTGTCAAAGAATCAGCCCGTAGAGAGCACTTGATCCTTGCGCGGATCAAGGGGGAGCTACACCCTTGCGCGGGTGCTCCAACGAGGACTAGTGGGGAGTGGCGACTCTCTGATACCTCAGGAAAACATCACCGTGTTCCTAACCCTTTACTTTCAAGCAATTACTTTATCGTATTACTTTTGTTGCTTGATTTACTTTCATAGAATTGCCATGCTAGACTAGGATTGGAACTTAGGGTGCAAAACTTTTATCGGTAGAATCACAAGGAACACTTGTAGGCACTAGGGGTGAATTTTGGCTTAGTAGGATTTAATTCTTGCAATAAATTTTAGAAAAGCCCAATTCACCCCCCTCTTGGGCATCTTGATCCTTTCAATTGGTATGAGGCTACCTTTTGTAGGTTGAGAAGTGAACTAAATGTGCTTGATTCTAGTAACTTTAAAAGGTAAGCTTGTGTTGTCCCTTGCATTGCATTGTAATATATATCATGTTTAAATTTCCGCAATGCATCTAGGACTTGTCTAACACGGTTACGATAACCCTTCTTTGGAGGAGTGAAGAAGCCTAATCGTGGATCAAACTTGACAAGCAACCTAGTTTTACCTTCTCGCTTTGCATTACATATGCATGGTTGTTGCTTTGTCGTTTCTTTTCGGTTTGGCTTTGAGCAACCTCTGTGTTCGCCCATGAATAGAGAGAGCATTTGACGCTCCCAAGGGTTCATAAACTCTATTGCATGGCCATATGTTGCTCCTCGGGTGTTTATCCCATATTTTCTTAAAAATAATACTAGCCTAAGGCAAAATATTTTGAAAAACTTGAGGGTTTGAGAGAGGTCACTCATATCAGGTTTTAATTGGTGTTTATTTGGGTCTCTTTGAATTGAAACTTGATTGGGAGAAGTCGCGTCTAAGATCAGAATGAAGAAAGGCGAAAAACAGTGACCGGGCACGATGCTGCTTCACCACTGCGTCCGGTCCCGGCTACCACCAGCGCGTCCGCCCAAGCTGAAGACAATTCTCATGGACCTCTAACCGGACGCTGGACCGGACGCGACGCTATGACCACTGCGTCCGGTCCCGGACCTCACCAGCGCATCCGGTCATGCGTGATGGGTTCCCAGGTGAACTCTGACCGGACTCTGTCCGCGTCCGGTCAGCTCTAACCGGACGCGTCCGGTCGCGCCAGGAGCTTACTGGACTCTGACCGGACGCCTCTGCAGTGCGTCTGGTTAAGCGAACAGCATGTCCGGTCACCTCGTGAAAAGCGGATCTGAGCTTCTTTTAATCGTACATCTTTTTCTTTTTCGTCTTCTTCTTCTCCCGCACGTCGCCGCCGTGACCCTAACCCTAGCCCGTGCGCCGCCGCTTGCCGCGCCTCCTCCACCGTTGCTGCGCCGCCGCACCACCGCAGCCGTGCCACTGCCGGCTATCCTCCGTCCAACCGCAGCCGCGCCGCCGCCGAACCACCGCTGCTCCGCCGCGCCTTCACCGCTGTCCGCGCCGCCACCCGCCGCCGCTGCTCCTCCTCTGCAGCCGCGCCTTCGCTGGCTTTCCTTCGCTGCAGCCCATCGCCGCTGCTCCTCCACTGCAGCCGTGCCTTCGCCGGCTTTCCTTCGCTGCTGCCTGCCGCCGTCGCTCCACCGTCGCATTGCTCGGGCGCCGTTGTTCTTCTCAGCTCGAGCACCGCTGCCCGTGTCCCATCGATTCGCCCTAGGAACCGCGTGCCGCGTCGCCACCTCTCCACAGCACTGCTGCACCCTAACCCTAGCTTTCGCGTGACGTCACCGTTCCTCTCCGGCTATCCTTCAACGAAGGCCCTTCGCGCGACTTCATCTCCACGAGGTTGTTTCGCATCACCTTGACCTAATCTTTGGATTGCCGATAAAAATCCCGTCGTGTTCTAATTCCTTTTGTTTGTCTCGGCACTCCAGCGCTCGTCCATCGTTTTCCGTCGAACCCTCGCGCGTCAAGGTCCCTTACCTTTTCACTGGAGTCTCGCTCTTCTGAGGTAGCATATCACGCTCTATTCTTTTCTTATCTCGTATGCTTGCTCTCATAAGGACTTTGCTCATCTATTAGTTAAAATATATTACTTAAAGGTAGCTCTATCTATTCTATCTTTGCAGAGAGTTTTGTTGGTGCTCTGTGTGTGACAGTTGGTTCTCTTGGTCACATTTGAGTCCGAGGCCAAGCCTGCGGATACGGATTGAGGCCAAGCCTCACGAGAGTCAGCTCATCATCTTTTTAGTGTCAGGGTTTCTCAGTCACAGAGCTTAGTCAGCATGGTTCGCTGCAAGAATGCTGGTGGTGCACCGAGTGACGGGGACGAGAGTCCTCCACGTTTGACAGAGGTTGCCCGTGGCAAGCGTAAGAAGATTGCCGCCTAGAAGAGAAAGAGGACACTCACTGAGGCAGAGGTAGTGGCATTCACATTGGTGAGCGTCGCTTTCACCTTGAAGGTCGACAGCTCGGTATAGAGGCCACTGAGGAGACAGAGGACTAGCCTGCAGAGCAGCCCACAGAGGAGACAGAGGAGACAGAGGAGCAGACAGTACAGACTCCACCGCGTCATCGCTTAGGACGTACGCGCGCTCAGGTGACTCCTAGGCCAGAGGGTCAGCGACGTGGAGGTCGTCCACCTCCCAGAGCTCGAGGTCACCCCCCAGTCGAGCACTTTGACCTGAGGGGAGCTACAGCACGACAGGTCCAGGCTCTCCGGTTTGTTGAGGTTGGTCGGTGGTTCCCACCTCAGTGGGACCCCCGAGCCTCAGAGGGTTTATATACACCTCTGCATGAGGATTTTTACAGAGCATATGTTGACAGTGGGATTGCCTTCAGACCTCAGAGAGTTTGTCGACTTGAGGCTCTAGTTGCAGTTGTTGGTGAGCAGCTCCGTCCACATATTTCCTTCTTACCGGGATTGTCAGACTTTCTAGGATGGACTGGAGCTTACTGCGGTACTTGGGTTAGAGAGTTCTATTTCTCACTTTGGATTGACCCTGCTCATGAGTTCATTCACTTTGCATTCCGAGGCCGTGACCACAGGTTGTACAGCACCAGGGTACGGGAGATTCTTAGGCTCCCTGCTTTAGAGACGAAGATCCACCAGTTGTGCTTTGGTCAGACTTCACCACCGAGGCGTCCACACGGAGGTACTGTGCCACCTACAGATCTGATCAGACCTTGCTTTCGTGAGCCGTTTGGCGAGGGGTCCAGACGTACACCGGCTAGCTTGACTCCCCTTGCCCGCGTGCTGGATGCTATTGTGAGGCGGACACTACTTCCAAGGTTGGGATACAGAGAGGGCCTGACACGTATGCAGCTATGGGTAGTCCATCACCTCATCTCTTAGACTCCGTTTGACATTTGGGATCTGATGCTCTATGAGATGGAGGACACTTTGGCAGAGGGCTTCAAGGGTCACCGTCAGCTACCCTATGCCCACTAGATTTGCTTCCTGATACGGTCTGCTTATGACTTACCTGCTGAGATTAGAGCTGAGATTTCAGACACCACTACTGCATTCCCTGAGTATGACATTCGACAGTTGTGGGCTTCTATCACTAGAGAGCAGGCACCCAGACAGGGTCAACGT
The DNA here is from genome assembly GCA_038087645.1 of Saccharum hybrid cultivar R570. Lineage (NCBI taxonomy): Eukaryota > Viridiplantae > Streptophyta > Magnoliopsida > Poales > Poaceae > Saccharum > Saccharum hybrid cultivar. The sequence continues at coordinate 38,411,428 of JAQSUU010000637.1, read as the reverse complement.
CAGAGGGCAGAGGTACCAGAGACTGCAGCTGAGCAGGACGAGATAGTTGAGGGCCTTGTAGAGGCCGAGCTTGCAGACCTAGATGCTCAGCCCGCTGATCTAGACGAGGATGACGCCACTGACAGCACGGATGAGGACTATCAGCCTATTCCTCGGTACCGCTCTCCTTGGTCTCACGACCATGAGGCCGGTGGTTCAGGTTCAGCCTCCCGCTCAGACCCAGCCATGGTGGCTATTCTAGAGAGGCTGACCCAGGCTCAGGAGAGGCAGGAGATTCAGCTGCAGCGACAGGCTCAGGATAATGCTGCTGCTTTCGCTCAGATTCAGGCTCGTCAGGACGAGTTTCAGAGGCAGCAGCTTGAGATCCAAAGACAGCAGGCAGCCACCCAGCAGCAGTATCTTGAGCTCCTATGACACCTTGTCACTGTTGGGGTTCCTCCACCTTCGTCTGTCCTTACTCCAGCGTTACAGTCCAGTGGACTTCAGAGTCAGGGACAGCCGAGCTTTCAGTTTACCTCCCCCTAGCAGCAGGTCCCTCAAACTTTTCAGTCCCTGGGCTACACTCCCATTCAGACGGGGTTCACTCCACCAGTTCAGCTCAGGCCTCACCTACTGATAGGCACTCCTTTCTCCACTGACTTGAGTGCATCTTACAACGAGTTGACTGGTCAGCCGACACCCTCACATACCACAATTATGACTACTTCAGGGATGTCAGCTTTAGAGACAGTGGCTCCTCCAGTGACAGGGACAGGGACTGCAGAGACAGTACCTTTGTCAGTTGCCTCGACAGATCCTCCCACAGTTGGTGCTCTTCAGGCTCAGGTGATAGAGTCTGCAGCTCTTGTTGCTACCACATCATCAGTTCCTGCTCCTGCATTACCGACCTAGACTGCTTCACTTTCACGTGCATCTACAGAGGGTCAGCCTGACAGCTCAGAGTCAGAGGAGGACACTTCTTAGTTCGTGATCACTCCACGCTCCTCGGCACCCGACACGACTGCTTCTGTTCCTCCTTCGGACCCTTAGCTTTTTGGCTCTTGATGCCAAAGGGGGAGAGAGAGTAGATTCAGGGGGAGTTTTGAGAGAGGGTTTCATTTTCTTTGTGTGCTTCATTCATGCTACCTTCTTGCATCATGTTTATATTCCCGTACTTGCATTTTGTGACATGTGTGCTTATGAGTACTTGAGTTATATGTGGATTATCTTGTTGCTATTATATATCATGTCACTTGTTTGGTTCTAGCTCATAAGGTTATGCTTCCGTGCCTTACTCCGATGTCATATGAGCTATGTTTTTGTGTACTAACCCTTCTTGTTTCATCTTATGAGTACACCCTGTTGGCTTGGAGCACATAAGCAATTCCTAACCCCTTGTGCCTATTGCCTTTTTGCTTATGTGAACCAAGCATGTTCAAAAACCTCAACTCTTAAATCTACTGAATCAAGGTGTTGTCATCAATCACCAAAAAGGGGAGATTGAAAGCATCTAGGCCCCGAGAGTTGGTTTCGGCAATTGATGACAATGCATTATTACCATGACTAACGTGTGTTTTGCAGAAACTTTGATAAGTTAGGTCATGGGATTGGTAACTGCTTTGGGCACTATGGTATTCATGCCCCTTAATGGAAATCGTTTCAGTTTTCAAAGGATTAACGTCAAGATTAAGGATGGTTAGTTCCGGATGTCGAGGTGTTGAGTTACGTTCGGAATAGTCGTTAGGATCTTCGCTTTTTTCCTTTGGCCGTACTATAAAGGGGGGCATAAGCGAGTAGCTTGACCTAGGTGAGTATTTTGTTTAGGTGTGGTGCACACTTGTCAAACTTAGCACTAGGTAGCTCAGCTGAAGCCCAAAGTTCAGTTGGAAGAAACTCGGTTCAAGTTGCGTCGCGTTTCGAAGTCGTTTGAGCCTTTTACCCTTGACCGGACGCGGTCTCTGTCTTGACCGGACGCGTCCGGTCAGTGCTGACAGTCACTGTGTTTCAACTCGCTCGACCGGACGCGGTCCTCCCGAGGACCGGACGTGTTGATCATGTTGACACGTGTCACAGAGGGTAAGTGATCTAATCGGACGCGACTGGAAAACGATCGGACGCGTCCACAGTGCGTTTGGTCCAGTTCCAGTAAGGTACTTCACTGACCGGACGCGTCCGGTCATCACTGATCGGACTCGACCGAGCGTCCGGTCAAAGTACAGTAAGGTACTTCGCTGACCGGACGCGTCCGGTCATCACTAATCGGACTCAACCGAGCGTCCGATCAAAGTACAGTAAGGTCCTTGCACGACCAGACACGTCCGGTCACCCCTGATCGGTGCGTCCGGTCACTCAGCGCTGTTGGTTTCAAATTCGACCGTTGCCATCGACCGAACGCATCCGGTCACGTCGACCGGCGCGTCTGGTCAGTACGTAAATTGCTGAGTTGGCACATAACGGTTGGAATTGACTGTGGGGTGTATAAATACATCCTCTACACCTCTTTTTTAGGTCTCTTGCTCATTTGTTCAGCTGAGAAACACCTTTCAAGTGCAAGGAAGTGCAAGAGCTCTAGTGAGGGTTGTGATTTGAGAATCAAAGTTTGTGATCCCTCATTAGTGACTAGGGAGTAGCAAGTGTGCATCCACCTTCTCATTAGGCTTGTTGTGGTCAAGTGAGAGTTCTAGCTTGTTACTCTTGGTGATCGCCATCACCTAGACGGCTTGGTGGTGATTGGGAGTTTGGTGATCATCCGACGGAGCTTGTGGATGACCCAACTCATCTCGTGATCGGTTTTGGGCGATTCACCGCGACAGAGTGTCAAAGAATCAGCTCGTAGAGAGCACTTGATCCTTGCGCGGATCAAGGGGGAGCTACACCCTTGCGCGGGTGCTCCAACGAGGACTAGTGGAGAGTGGCGACTCTCCAATACCTCGGGAAAACATCGCCGTGTTCCTAACCCTTTACTTTCAAGCAATTACTTTCTCGTATTACTTTTGTTGCTTGATTTACTTTCATAGAATTGCCATGCTAGACTAGGATTGGAACTTAGGGTGCAAAACTTTTATCGGTAGAATCATAAGGAACACTTGTAGGCACTAGGGGTGAATTTTGGCTTAGTAGGATTAAATTCTTGCAATAAATTTTAGAAAAGCCCAATTCACTCACCTCTTGGGCATCTTGATCCTTTCACTAAGCAACCTCGAAAGCCTCATAGGGCAGCGGAGGAGAGAAACTTAGCACCTCTAGAACTCATACATTCTGATCTTTGCGAGATGAATGATGTGTTGACAAAAGGTGGAAAGAGATATTTCATGACTTTGATGCAACTAGATTTTGCTATGTTTACTTGCTTAAAACTAAAGATGAAACGCTAGACTACTTTAAAATCTATAAGGCTGAAGTTGAAAATCAACTAGAGAGAAAAATTAAACATCTAAGGTCAGATCGTGGAGGTGAATATTTTCCTATATTATTTGATGAGTTCTGTGCAGAACATGGTATTATTCATGAGAGGACAGCTCCCTATTCGTCCGAATCAAACGGAATTATCGAGAGGAAAAACCGCACGCTGACTGACTTGGTGAACGCCATGTTAGACACTGCTGGTCTATCTAAGGCATGGTGGGGGGAAGCTCTATTGACTGCGAGTCATGTCCTGAATAGAATTCCAAACAGAAATAAAGAGACAACTCCATATGAGAATTGGATTGGAAGAAAACCATCACTTTCATACTTGCGCACGTGGGGATGTTTGGCGAAAGTCAATGTTCTAATTTCTAAGAAGTGTAATCTTGGACCGAAACTGTGGATTGTGTCTTTCTAGGATATGCTCACCATAGCATTGTCTATAGATTTTTAGTAGTAAAATCTGAAGTTCCTGATATGCATGTGGATATAATTTTTGAATCTCGTGATGCTACATTTTTTGAAAATATATTCCCTATGAAAGATATGTGTAGCAATGGTAGATTTTCCTCTGAGATAGCTCCTGATTTTACTGTACCTATTGAGTCTTCTATTGAGTCATTGAGCAACCACCTGAAGAAGTCCTTGAGGAGAATGACAATGAAGTTCCTGCGAGGAACAAGAGACGAAGGATTGCAAAATCCTTTGGTGATGATTTCATTGTGTATCTTGTGGACGATACTCCTACCTCTATTACAGAGGCATACGCATCTCCAGATGCAGATGATTGGAAAGAAGTTGTTCGTAGTGAGATGGACTCGATTCTTTCTAATGGAACTTGAGAGTTATCTGAGCTACCTTTTGGTTGTAAACCAATTGGATGTAAGTGGGTGTTTAAGAAGAAGCTTAGGTCTGATGGTACTATTGACAAATACAAGGCTCGGCTTGTGGCTAAGGGTTATACCCCGAAGGAAGACGAGGATTTCTTTGATACTTATTCACCTGTTGCTAGAATGACCACTATTCGAGTGCTACTTTCTCTGGCTACCTCGTATGGTCTTCTCATTCATCAAATGGACGTGAAGACAGCTTTCCTTAATGGAGAGTTGGATGAGGAGATTTATATGGATCAGCCTGATGGATTTGTAGTAAAAGGTGAAGAGCAAAAGGTGTGTAAACTACTGAAGTCTTTGTATGGCTTGAAACAAGCACCTAAACAATGGCATGAGAAGTTTGACACTACTTTAACTGGTGCGGGCTTTGCTGTTAATGAAGCTGATAGGTGTGTGTATTATCGACATGGTGGGGGCTAATCTGTTATATTATGTTTATGTGTTGATGATATTCTAATCTTTGGAACTAACATTGATATTATTAATGAGGTCAAGTCTTTTTTGTCAAAAAGTTTTGACATGAAAGATCTAGGAGAAGCTGATGTAATTCTAAACATTAAGCTGATTAAGGAAGATAGTGGGATTACCTTGTCACAATCTCACTATGTTAAGAAGGTCTTGAGCCGTTTTGGCTTTATGAATAGCAAGCCTACTCCAACACCTTATGATCCTAGTGTGATATTGAGAAAGAATAAGAAGATTGCTAGAGATCAATTGAGATATTCTCAGATAATTGGTTCACTCATGTATCTAGCTAGCGCAACCAGACCAGATATCTCTTTTGCCGTGTGCAAGTTGAGTAGGTACATGTCCAATCTGGGTGATAATCATTGGCATGCACTTGAGAGGGTCTTGCATTATCTCAAAGGTACAATGAGTTTTGGGATTCACTATTCTAGGCACCCAGCTGTGCTGGAGGGATATAGTGATGCGAACTGGATTTCTGATATTGATCAAATCTATGCCACTAGTGGGTATGTGTTTATTCTTGGAGGTGGCGTAGTGTCATGGAGGTCTAGTAAACAGACTATTTTGACTAAATCTACCATGGAAGCAGAACTTACTACTTTGGATACAGCTTCTGCAGAGGCAGAGTGGCCGCGTGAGCTCTTGTCAGACTTGCCGGTGGTTGAAAAACCAATACCGGCTATCCTTATGAACTGTGATAACCAAACAGTGATCACTAAAGTAAATAGTGCTAAAGATAATGCGAAGTTAACAAGACACGTTAAAAGACGTTTGAAGTCTGTCAGGAAGTTGAGAAACTCCGGAGTAATCACTGTGGCTTATGTGCAAATAGACAAGAACCTGGCAGATCCCTTTACCAAAGGGCTATCACGGAATGTGATAGAAATAGCATCAAGGGAGATGGGTTTGAGACCCATATGAGTTTACAGTAGTAGTAACCCAACCTTTTTTTGATTGGAGATCCCGTGACTTAGGATTTGGGAAGAACAAACTATTGGTAAACTGAGGAGAGTATAATTATAACCCTCTATATGTGAAGATGCAATACTCTTAAAGCGTTGAGGCACTGTATGGTAGGTTGGCTAATGCCTTAACATGTTCTATTGGCTTTAACAAGCGAAGATGCTATCCTACAGAGTATTCTTGAAAGAACATACCTATATGAGTTCGACTGTATAACGTCGCAGTCTATGAGACTTGGGTGGTCTCTAGTAAGCTCATGAAGGGACCAGGGAGTACGACGTATATGCTCCACCCACGGAGTAAGGCTATTGGTAGCCAGGTACTAGTTTGATTTTGAGCAAAGCTTATTCGCACAAAACTTGCAATTCAAGGCATAGTCCATTGTTCAAGTTGTGGATGAGTGTAGCTTGAGGTTTTAGGCGGAAGTTCAACTTCACAGTCTCTGCCGAAACATTGGTATATCAAACAGTAGTGATAACAGGCAAATCTCTAAATGGGTATTTGATATCTGGTGGGGGATTGTTGGAATTTATATGGGCTTGGCCCAATAACCAATTGTGAAATTCCTAATAAATCTCAAAGGCCCATTCATGTGAGCAAGAGGGGATGTGGGAACTCTTTAGTACCACCTTGCTTGTTGAAGTGGAGGTAGTCATACTTAAATATGAAAGTCCTCTCCACTTCCTCAAGTCTAGTGTGAGGAGGAGTAAGAGAAGTGGGTCGGGCGGGGCGGGGCGGAGCGAAGGGCGCGGGTGCGCGGCACCAACGCGAATGGTCCGCCGAAATCCGGCTCCTCGCCTTGCGGGAGCGCGATCTCCTTTTGCTGTTTTCGTTTTTGGTTTCTTAGCTTTCAAGTTGCAGAGTCCTAATCGGTTACAAATTAAGAGTCCTAAATCAATTTAGATCGTGATTGCAACACGAGATTGATTGGACATGACTATATAAACAACCTGCCAGCCACGCCAAAACGCATCCAATTGAGCTAGGGTTTTTGCCTCTTCTCGCTATTGTGCCGCCGCTGTACCTACTCCAGTCCGATCGCTTGCGTGCACCGGCGACCGGGTGAGCAGGTCTCTGGAACCCTCGTCTTTGCGATCCTGCACCGGGAGAAGGCGAATAAGGTTTTTGGGAAGCGTTCTTCGCGCGACTGCTCCCAAAGCTTCCACAACGGCTCGTCTTCCAAAGGGTGCATTAGCGCGTCGGCTTCGTCGTGCTAGAGCTCGCGGGATCGTCATCAAGAATACTCCTCCGCCTCTCATCGACGACTTCGACGATGACTTCAACATCGACGACATTGACATCGACATCAGCGATCTCGCTCCATTACCACCGCCAGCCACATCTTCAACATCATCTACTACTACAGCCGAAAGGTATAATTCTCTTGATCTAATCTTGACGTTCGTACAATCTAATCTATCTGCTAGACTATCAATGCTTGTCATGTTGATGCTGTGAAATATGCTGATCTGCTATACTAGTATGCCATACATATTTAATCTAGTTCATATATTAATCATGCTTTTAATCTAGAAATTGTCTAATTCTTTAACAACGTGTTCCAGGCCGGCCGTGTGTGCCGTGAATGTGAACCCATGCTCTGCTTCTGCTACTAGTATACCAGAGTGAAGATACCATCACATGCCGAGGTGTCGTTACGTTGCTTTCTCTACTTAATTTACGGTTAGAACGCACGCGAGCAGAGCGACGAGCATGGTCCTGACTCCTGAGTCAAGTCGTTGTGACGAGCTTCGCTGGTTTGCCCTTGGCTTTTTAAGTACCTGCGCTGCCAAGTGCTAAAGCGTCAAGCAGCAGCATACTACATTGATCTTCATCCGTTGCAAGAACCCAAGCAGGACTTTCAATCACTTGGCTGGACCCGTAAGTTCCGTCCTCCCTTCTCACCTTTTTTTTTTGGTTCACTGCTATGCTATCTATGCGCACTTTCCACGAGCACTGGCCATAGTAACCACTATGCTGGATGCTGCGGCTAGGGGTCATGCACACTAATGCCTTCAGATGTGCCACTCTGCCAATCTCCTCTCCTTATCGCTGTCCCTCTCCATGCCCGGGCCAGTGGGGGGGCTACCGGCAACCCGATGACAAAGTGCATGGTGGGCGGATGGCCGGGAACAACAGGAGGCGAGCACACGACGGGCAGATGGCCAGGCAAAGGGAGCCGAGCATGAGATGGGTGGATAGTGTGTAGCGAGTAGAACAAAGAGAAGAGACGTAAAAATAATAAAAATAGCCCTAATGTAAAGTGGTTCAACATTGTTTTCATCTCTCTCTCCTTGCACCTTCCGGTTGTTGCCCCTCTAGTGGACGAGGAGCCGTTGGGTAGGAAAGGAAGTTTTTATAGTGCATTCCTATCTACTTTCTCGTTACTAATTTTTATTTTTAAGGAGTCAAACAATTATAAATTGGCTAGACTTATGTAAAAAGCACTAACATTTATGCCACTGAATAAATATATAAATATCGTTAGATTAATTATAGAATATTTTTTCATAATATAACCTATTTAGAGTCATAAATGTTAATAATATTGTTTATAAATTTAGTTAAACTTAATAATTTTTGGTTTAATCTAAATCTAGAGCGTGCAGTATCCAGGTCAGATTGATTGGTGGTCTCATATCTTGTCAAAGTAGCTTGTAAAAGGGTACGAACACCTCGTCTGACAAAAGCTACAAGCTCCTATTGTTTCGCATGTTGGGAGAAAACAACGGCCGTGTTTAGTTGCCGATTCTGGGCGCCCGAATTTCTACAGTGCGCATTAAATGTGCACTGTAGCAATTCGTTTGTATTTGATAAAAATTGTCCAAACTTTGACTAATTAGGCTCAAAATGTTCGTCTCGCAAAGTACAATAAAACTGTGCAATTAGTTTTTAATTTCATCTACATTTAGTACTCCATGCATGTGCCGGTATTTTGATGTGATAAGAATCTTCTTTTTGTATAGTAAAATTTAAGGTTAGAAATTGGGAACTAAACAAGAAGGCCAACAACTCACCTAGTCTGGCAGAGTCTGATAAAGTTGAGCTAGCTGGAGAACAACGAGCAAAAGAATAGGCAAAAAGCCAAATGGACTTTGCCTCGGTGGACAATAATTCTGAGGTCTAGTTTAGTTACCAAATTTTGCACACCCCGAATTACTGTAGATCACTGTAGTAATTTTGTTTTTATTTAGTACAAATTGTCTAAACATTGATTAATTAGGCTCAAAATGTTCGTCTCGCAAAGTACAACAAAATTGTGCAATTAGTTTTTGATTTTATCTACATTTAGTACTCTATATATGTGCCGGTATTTTGATGTGATGGGGAATCTTCTTTTTGTATAATGGAATTTTTGGGTGAATTTGGAAAACTAAACGATGCCGAGTTCAAGCCAACAACCTTGGAGAAATGGGGTACGCCGAGTTCTTCACTCATACCCTATGCTAGTATGCTCACCACTGTTGACCAACTTTTCAGTAGCTGAGCCGGCGATCACACGTGAACTATGGGGACTGGGGACTCGGGGTTCATACCTCATTTTTCAACATATTTTAAGTGATGTTTGGTTCCTGCTAAACTTTAGTCAGCTAAAATCTAATCCCATCTAATTACTGTTCACCTAAACACTGTGACTAAGGCCTATTTAGATTGAAGATGCTAAAATTTAGATAGCTAAACCAGTTGCTAAACTTTAGCTACCCTTGTTTTAGTTTTGTGGGCTAAAAGAACCTTTTGGTTTCTTTTAGTCAGGATGTTTAGATCCAAAGTGACTAAAAGATGAGACATTCTGGGATTTAGTCCCATTTAACAACATTTTGGTGACTAATTGGCTAAATGCTCATTTAATCTTATTTAGTCATAGTGTTTAGGTAAAAAGTGACTAAATAGAACTAAAATTAGCTAGCTAAATTTTAGCAGCCCAATCTAAACACCATTTAGTCACTTAATGGGCTTTAGCAGCCCAATCTAAATTTTAGCAGCCCAAGCTAAATGGGACTAAATGGGCTTTAGTCAACTAGTCACCAGGATATTGCTAAATTAGACTAAACCTTACCTTTTAGTCCTATTTAGTCACTTTACAACCAAATAACTTGACTAACTGGTCTCTTTTAGTCTTTTTTTAGTTACTCAAACTAAACATCCAGTGACTAAAGTTTAGTCACTGATTTAGCTACTGAAGTTTAGCAGGGTAAACCACTAGTTCAGACAGACTTGAGAAACTTATCCGTGTGCACGGGCACGGCTATACGCGTACGGACAAAAAACTTGCTTGATGGTGGTCAAGTCCTGTCTTTGACTCACGGACGAAAAGACACCCATATGCTCTGTCGTGTCCGTATGGGTAAACAAAAAAGAACTCAGCCATGTGCACGGACCGAGCGCATGCTTCTCCGGATGGCTTGATGGTGGTCACGCGCATGAAAACCTTACGAGTTGCGACAAAAGCAGGGAGGATCCATACTCTACTAGTGTATATGCATATAGATGTTCCTTACTACTGCTCTGTCCAGAAAAAAGTGACGTTTTTGACTTTTGGACATCGTGTTTGACCGTTCGTCTTATTTAAAAATTTTATACAAATTATAAAATAAATAAATCATTATTAAAGTATCTCTAATGATAAAATAAGTCATAACAAAATAAATGATATTTATACAAAAAATTTGAATAAGACGAATGGTTAAACAAGATGTCTGAAATTCTAAAACGACACTCTTTTTGGGACGGAGGGAGTAGCTCTTACCAATAACTTCTTAGGTCCCTAGTGCCTTAGGTCGGTTGGCACTTAATGATAATAAAGACTTTGATGAAAAAATATCTTTCAATAGCCTTTTTAATTAGTTGGATCCTTTATTTCAGATTTTTTGCTGGCTAAAGATAGAGAACGGAACTAACTCTCTATACTACGAATAAGATATTTGAGCATAAAAATATATAAAAATAGTTTATTCAAATAATCTAAATGATGATTTAGAGATTGTGTTTAAGAAAGACACTTGAAAATGCTCTATGCCATCTGATATATACTAGTATAGGATAAGCTTGCGTTTAGCTATAAGATGACCAGAACGTCGTTTCAAAAAACAAAAAAAGGATGACTAGAACAGATGGTTCCATAAAACATAAAGAGTTGTATCGTTTTCTCTGACTGTGCTTGTGGGCTCCACTTTAATGTATATTTGTCGCCGCCAGGTGACATATGTATATGCGCCGGAATAGCAAGCTTTGTTGCATCTAATAATAAATAAATATAAGACGAATTGACCTGTACAGAACCGTTACATCTTTTGTGATTAAAAAAAGGTTACCAACAGGGCTGCTGACTAACTAATACATCCACGTGATAGATTAGAAAACAGTAATAAACTCTTAGAAAAGCATCAAGGCCAGGCTTCATCCATCGCTAAAACGTACTCCGTAGGTCTGACTTCGATAGATAGGATCAGACTACTAGCCCATTGGTTCTTGTTCGCTGAAATTCCTGGCCTATGGATGCAGAGTCGGAGCATTTTTTACAGTTCCACTACTTAACTAAGACGATTTTCGTGAAATTGCTTGAGTATTTCTTTGGCACCCAACGCGCCCAAATCCCGGATTAAAATGCCGCCAGTCTGAAGCGAAATTCAAAAACCCACGCCGTCCTGTGTGAACTTGCGCCGCGCAGGCCACACGGCCCACGGTGTGCGAACGCGACGCAAATGGACCGTCGACGCGTCCCCGACCCACCCCGCAGCCGCACGGGATCCCGCGGCCACGCGCCATACGTGTCGACAGGCACAGCACCCTCGCCTCGCCCCCGGTGTGTACCCGTGTGAACGGATCCCCAACCGCCCTACTGATTACCGCAACCACCCTCCCTCCGCTGGACTCGCTCCACAAAAGGCAGGCGGCGCGGGCGCGGCTGCCTAAAAAAAGGGCCTCGCTCCTGCCTCCGCCAAACAGTCCACCGCGCTGCTGCCGGTGCTCTCTCTTTCTCGTTCTCGTCCGCCATGGATGCTTCTAGTGCTACTAGCGAAAACTAGAGCAGCCCCTGCCGGCGGCCCCCATTTCCCCAGGATCCTCTCCTCTCGCCCGCGGCCGCGGGCACCGAGCTGCCGTCTCCGGTAAGCGCCGCTCTCGCTCGCTTCGCCCCTGTAATCAGTTCCCGATCGAGCAGTTGCCGACTGTAGTTCCTGGTGTGTGCTGCTTGTTGTTTGTTTGAACCCGAGGAACCGCCGCTCCTTCATTCGTTTCGTTCCTGCTGTCTTGTCTGTTGCATTCGCATCTGCTTGGTAGTTTCTCCGGTTCTTGCTGGCAGCGCGGGCTCTCGAATTTAGAGAGTGTTGTTCAGGAACGAAGCGAATTCGATGGCTGTTTCAATCGTAGCCCACTGAAATGAGCTTTCCTGTGTGCCGATTTCCCTGCCCGAATCCTTCTGCTGTGCCTAGGAAGCTTCTTAGGTCTTGTCCTGCCGTCGGCGTAGTAGCGCAGAGGATCTCTCGCTTGCAATTGCAATCAAGGCGCACATTTTTCTTTTCTTTTTTTTTTAATAAAAAAGAGAGAAGAAATCGAGGTCCTCATCAGCACATTTGGTGGTGCCCATTATTTTTAGAAATAGGGAAATGCTTCTGTGTTCGAGATCGGATCCCATCTCGTTGAATAGAACGGCTTTGTCGTATCTTCTCCAGTAATAAGAACTAAGAAGCCCGTCATAAACTCAGTTTCTGACCCTTTTTAGGAAAATGTGAGATTCCGTCTTCCTGCTTCATTTGCAGTGGCTTCGGAAACCACCCAGCGTCCTGAGTATAATAATTAAGTTTACCATGGGGTTTTGGCTTTGCTATATTTGCATTTTGCTTCTCTCACGGTATGATTATCGAAACTACCGGTAGGTGTGTCTAGCAGTTAATCAAACCCATTTATGAGTATATTCTTCTGTCATACTACTATATTACTATGTTTTTACATGACCATATTCTACTTTGGAGTTAGAATGTGTCCCAGAACAGTAGGCGGGGCTTCCTTCAAGATTGTTAATGTTATAAAAGGATTTCTACCAACTTTTATTGGGAAAAAAAGTAACTAGTACTTTCATCAAATTGTTCTAGAACGTTGCTTTTATGGGGGAAGGTTACCTTACCAACGTGCGCAATTTTGGTTGATGACTGCTGTTCATACATGCAATCCCCATTTGATTGTGCGTTGAACTACATGTACATAGGAGGGAAAAAAATGATCTTCTGCTGACTTCTATGCAAAATTTTCAGGGACAAGATGAAGCTGGTTTTCTGGCATTGGTTTTTTCTATTCTTCGTGGCAGTTTCAACATCACAGGGTATGAGTTCAGATGGCCTAGCTCTTCTTGCTCTGTCCAAAAGCCTCATACTACCAAGTTCCATAAGATCCAACTGGAGCGCCTCTGCAAATCCTTGTACATGGAACAGTGTTGGTTGCAATGGAAGGAACAGAGTGATTTCTCTCAACCTATCATCATCAGAGGTTTCAGGTTTTATAGGACCTGAAATAGCGCGTCTGAAATACCTACAAATTCTCAATTTATCTGCTAACAACATATCTGGTTTGATCCCTCCAGAATTGGGCAACTGCAGTATGCTTGAACAATTGGATCTGTCCCAAAACCAACTTTCTGGCAGTATACCAGCATCAATGGGCAACCTCAAGAAATTGTCAGCACTGTCACTGTACTACAACTCTTTGAATGGAACAATACCAGAGGAGTTGTTCAAGAACCAGTTTCTGGAGCAAGTGTACCTACAGGACAATCAGCTCAGTGGTTCGATACCCTTCTCGGTTGGTGAAATGACAAGCCTTAAGTCATTGTGGTTACATGATAATATGTTGTCTGGAGTTTTGCCCAGTTCAATTGGCAACTGCACCAAGTTGGAGGAGCTGTATCTACTCTATAATCAGCTGAGTGGCAGTCTTCCAGAAACCTTGAGTGAGATCAAAGGCCTCAGGGTTTTTGATGCCACTAGCAACAGCTTCACAGGCGAGATCTCTTTCAGTTTCGAGAACTGCAAGCTGGAAATATTCATCCTGTCATTCAATTATATAAAGGGTGAAATTCCATCATGGCTAGGGAATTGCAGGAGCTTGCAACAACTTGGATTTGTCAATAATAGTCTGTCTGGCAAAATTCCAACTTCTCTCGGCTTATTGGGCAACCTCACATATCTTTTACTTTCACAGAACTCCCTGTCTGGGCCGATCCCACCTGAGATTGGCAACTGTCAGTTGCTGCAGTGGCTAGAGTTGGATGCAAACCAGCTGGAGGGCACTGTTCCTGAAGAGTTGGCAAATTTACGGAACTTGTCAAAGCTCTTTCTTTTCGAGAATCACCTCATGGGAGACTTCCCTGAGAATATTTGGAGTATCCAAACCCTTGAGAGCGTCCTTATTTATAGCAACAGATTCACAGGGAAGCTACCTTCAGTATTAGCTGAGCTGAAGCACCTGGAGAACATTACACTGTTTGATAATTTCTTCACTGGAGTCATACCACAGGAGCTGGGTGTTAATAGCCCCTTGGTGCAGATAGATTTCACAAATAACAGTTTTGTTGGTGGTATCCCACCAAACATTTGTTCAGGAAAAGCATTGAGAATTCTGGACTTGGGGTTTAATCATCTCAACGGTAGCATCCCATCCAATGTTGTGGACTGCCCAAGTCTGAAGCGAGTCATTGTCAAAAACAATAACCTTGATGGGTCTATTCCACAATTCAAAAACTGTGCAAATCTAAGTTATATGGATCTGAGCCACAATTCCTTAAGTGGTAACATTCCTCAAAGCTTCAGCAGATGTGTAAACATTACTGAGATAAACTGGTCAGAGAACAAGCTTTCTGGGGCAATACCACCTGAAATTGGAAACTTAGTGAATCTGAAAAGACTTGACCTCTCACACAACATATTACATGGTTCAATTCCTGTGCAAATTTCCAGTTGCTCCAAGTTGTATTCACTTGATTTGAGTTTTAACTCTTTGAATGGTTCGGCCCTCAGCACAGTAAGCAACTTGAAGTTTCTGACACAACTACGATTGCAAGAGAATAGATTCATTGGAGGCTTGCCTGAGTCTCTCTCCCAATTGGAAATGCTTATTGAGCTGCAACTTGGTGGAAATATTCTTGGGGGTAGTATCCCTTCATCATTAGGACAGCTGGTGAAACTGGGTACAGCCTTGAACCTTAGTAGCAATGGTCTAGTTGGTGATATTCCACCACAATTGGGTAATTTAGTGGACTTGGAAAACTTAGATTTGTCATTTAATAATCTCTCAGGAGGCCTTGCTACATTGAGAAGTCTTGGTTTTTTGCATGCCTTGAATGTTTCTTACAACCAATTTAGTGGACCAGTCCCTGATACTCTTCTGAAGTTTCTGAGTTCCACACCAAATTCTTTTAATGGAAACCCAGGCCTCTGTATCTCTTGCAGCACCAGTGACTCTTCTTGCATGGGAGCTAATGTTTTGAAACCTTGTGGTGGGTCGAAGAAAAGAGTAGTGCATGGCCCATTCAAAATTGTCCTCATAGTTCTTGGTTCATTATTTGTGGGAGCAGTTCTGGTACATATACTGTGTTGCATCCTTCTGAAATCTCGAGATCGGAAGAAGAATACTGAGGAAGCAGTCAGTAATATGTTTGAAGGTTCCTCATCTAAATTAAATGAGATTATAGAGGCTACTGAAAATTTTGATGACAAGTATATCATCGGTACAGGTGGTCACGGAACTGTTTACAAGGCAACACTGAGGTCAGGAGATGTTTATGCTATAAAGAAACTTGTGATTTCTGCACACAAAGGTTCATACAAAAGCATGGTTAGAGAACTGAAGACACTAGGAAAAATTAAGCACAGAAACTTGATAAAGTTGAAAGAATTTTGGTTCAGACGTGATAATGGATTCATACTGTATGATTTTATGGAAAAAGGTAGCCTTCATGATGTTCTGCATGTAATTCAGCCAGCACCAACTTTGGACTGGTGTGTGAGGTATGACATAGCTCTCGGCACCGCCCATGGGCTAGCATATCTTCACGATGACTGCCGCCCTGCGATCATTCACCGTGATTTCAAGCCAAGTAATATACTGCTGGACAAGGACATGGTGCCACATATTTCAGATTTTGGCATTGCGAAGCTCATGGACCAGCATTCTACTGCTTCACAGACCACTGGAATCGTTGGCACCATTGGATATATGGCCCCAGGTATCGTTGAAACAAAGCACATCATAACTGTTTCTTTTTCCACACTAGCATGTATACATTAATTGCAAATTTAGGATTCTGAAATGCTTCGTTGCTGAAGCAATTATTTGAAATCTTCATGTACTATTGTTTCCAGTAATCAGCGTGCAAGCATACGCATTACCAATTACATCTCAAAAGTTCTGATAGAAGATAAAAAGTCATGGAGAAGCTTACAAATAGTTAATTCCTGTCATGTTATCTTTTTGCCAGATACTGTCATGTTATCTTTTTTTTAATATATAAAATACTACACTTATAAGATCTGCTGGTGTACTTGTCATCTGGAAACTATGAAAATTGGTCTTTTCAGAATACACACCGATGCACATACCTAATGAGCATGCTTGCAGAATTGGCGTTTTCCACCAAGAGCAGCATGGAGTCCGACGTATACAGCTACGGCGTGGTGCTACTGGAGCTGCTCACCAGGAGGACGGCGGTGGATCCTTCGTTCCCCGACAGCACGGACATAGTCGGCTGGGTGTCGTCCGCGCTGAACGGCACCGACAAAATCGAGGCCGTCTGCGACCCGGCCCTCATGGAGGAAGTCTTCGGCACGGTGGAGATGGAGGAGGTGCGCAAGGTGCTGTCGGTGGCGCTGCGGTGCGCGGCCAGGGAGGCGAGCCAAAGGGCGTCCATGGCCGCCGTGGTGAAGGAGCTGACGGGCGTACGGCCTGCCACTGGCAGCGGCGGCGGCGGCAGGTCGCTGTCCGAGTCGAAGCAGGGGAAACCGGGATCGCAATCCCATAGCAGCGCGTACTGGCAGTAGGATTTCTGATTCTGCCGAGCTGTTCGGGGACACCAACTTCCTGAACTTGTAGTCTCTACTCTCTAGGTAGTAGGTACCCTCGCTTGGTGTACATCCTGCCTGATTAGTTAGTTTGACAAAGATTAATTTTAGTTGAAATGAAACGGATGAGAAAAGAGTAATTTTAGTTCTTCTGAAATCTGTGGACTGTTAAGAGTCATTTTAGTTTTTTCTGAAAACGCTGCGGAAAGCGCATGCTGCATGGTAAGAAAACTTAAGATGGCTATGAGTCTAGATTGCACAAACAAATACATGAAGGAGAGCAACAAGTGTGAGGTTGAGATCAGTTGACTTGCTTGTAAGCATGCGCGATGCGCCTGTGTAGATTAGCAGGAGCAAACATGTGTATAGCAGTCGTCAGATTTTTATTTCTGATCTATACAAATAGTTTTTTACCCTCCCTCAACTTTCTTCTCTCAACTTTTGAAAACCGTTTCCTGGCGGTTTTGATGGTGACTTTACTGATGTGGCGCCATGTTAGTGTAATAAATTGGACTAATTTGAAAGTTCAAGAGGTAAACCGGATTAGGACTATTCTTTTTTAAATATCTAAAACTAAAATTAATAAAAATTTAAAAATTATTGAAACATATTTTTATATGGAAAGATAATGTAAAACTTGGTTTAATCTTGAAAATTCATAGAAAATTTATTTTAGCTCGGAAAATTATGAAACTTGTTTCAAAATTTTCTAAAATCTAGCTCTATGTTATGGTGCCTAGGTTGAAATTGTTTGAATATTGATGGAGTCATTTTGGTGATTATTTTTAATAGAAGTGTGTCTTCGATTCATGTAGGAAAAGACAAACTGAAAAGGAGGCGGTGAGTTGTGACAAAAGCAACGACGATCCATACTCTACTAGACTACTACTAGTGTGTGCACATGTTCTTTAGCTCGTACCAACAACTTCTTGTGTCGCTAATGCGTTAGGTCGATTGGCACTTAATAAGAATAGAGGTTTTAATAGACCAAACAAGCATTCATGTGGCCGGATTCGAATGAGCCGGTATGTAGTCCACTATCCTCCAATTTTGAACTCGAGCCTTTTGCGTGAACACTTGTGACATACACGCTGCCAAACTTACCAGGTGATTGAGGTGACACACGCTACCAAGCTGCTTAGAGGTGATCGCAGGTTAAGGTGATCGAGGTGACACACGCTACGAAGCTTACAGCTCTGCTATTGAACTCGTGGTGGTCAGTTAGAAGATGGGGATGCTTGTTTAAAAGACGAATACCGAGTGCAAGAATCTGAAACTCTGATCGTCTTTTGACTATGTTCTAAGACCCCAGATGGACTTTAGAATTTAGATCCAAAATACATGACAGCTGTTGAAACACTGACCTTGTGAAGGCGGCACTTCAATTAGAAAGTAAGGAGGTTACACCGATCTGTATGTAGAGCCACACGGTTGACTGCAACTGTTGTGCAGTGTTTTCTTTTTCTCCTTACCCCTTGTTTTCTCGAACTTTAGACACTGTGTAAACTGCTGTAACTTTTCACCTTCTACGTAATGCAAAGGCAGAGCACCTGCCGTTTCATGCTAAAAAAACTGATCATCGTCGCGAACACCATGGCGGAGGGTTGGGCCAACATAGAGCGGTGCTGTCCTCATGACGTAGAACACGCGTTGTCCTCTGTAGCGATCAACATGGCGGAGGGCTGGGCAAACATGAAGCGGCTTACTGGTACCCTCATGGCCTACGGTCTCTTGCAGGCGGTAGCTGCCATCACAGTCGTCCACATTTGAGGTGAATGTTGATTTTGCTACAAGGGGCATATGCCCCCATGCATATGTCCATATACATCGGTTGGTGGATGCAGATTGGGCATATGTCCTTTAAGGACAAATTGAGTTCAAACACTTGAGAGATGATGGCAAAACAAGGCCAAGAACTCTTACGTTTGCAAAGACCAAGAGATGAACTAAATGGCCGACACTCTAGACTATGCAACAAAGGATATAAAAATATAAATAATGATTTATTCAAATGACTCTTTAAATGATGATTTATAGATTGTGTTTAAGCAAGATATTTAAAAATGCTCTATGCCATCTGGTATATATACTAGTATAGCATAAAGCTTGCGTTTAGGTAAAAGATGACCAGAACAGATGCTATCAACCATCCCTTCGTCAAGAGCGGCAACCGCACTCAAAAGCGGGGATGCGACGAACACGACGTCGTCGCTCCACGAGGGCTCAAGCACCAGAATGCACGGGCCCTCCTGGCCAGAAGCTACAGCAGGCCGAAATCGAAGAAGTCACCCTCGGGGGCTCGCAGGCTCACCGAGGACGTTAAGCTGGCAAAGGTTGATCCAGAGCCAGCTGAGAGGTCGATCTGCGCCGGCTACGACCGTGCCAAGCACTGAAGAGGCTCCCTTGTCAGCTCACGGCCCGAAGATCGCAATGACTTCGTCACGAGCAGACGCTCGGGGGCTGGCTCACCGCACCCTGAGGAACGGCAACCAATCCCACGACCGCTCCCGGTACATCAGTCAGTCACATCCACTTTGACTCTAGCCGCTCTACCCAAACACGTCCACATACACATGTAGGCTCGCCTTAGCTCCAGGGGACCGCAACCAACCCATGGAGCGAGCCACGGAACAGCATGCCCGTACACCTCGTCTTAGAGCCGCTTAGATCCCCGGGTAACCTAATCCGACTCGCGCTAGCAGCCGGACACGATTCACTCACGCAGGCCGCACATGAGGGCACATATACATGTTCCATGACGTAGCACTGCTTGTCACCGTCTCAGCGATCCTTTCCCGAGTGTCTTCCGATCGCTCCCCACGCCATGACGAGCCGGTGACCCGCGTCCTGACCTCATGCTCAGGTCGCCCCGGCCGACCCAACGGACTAGCTCCTAGGCGAGACCAGGCACCCGAGCACGAGCCTGAGAGGAAATGGAAAACTTGTTCGCTCAAGACCAAGGGAGCAAAAGGAAAGAGAGCTCGTGTTGTTCTCTCACCTTCTTTTCGCATCGTGCCAGATCTGCAATCATCCCTCGCCGTTCTGTCATTCCAATGGATCGTGCACATTTTAGCCCCGTGGGCCAACCCCCAGGCTAAAATACGCATTCACGAGCATAGGACTAAGGGAACGAAGCACATTCAAATTTGAACATAAAATAAGTGAAAGAACGGCAGAATGACAAGCGAATACGCCGATCGCGCACTATGTGAAAAGAGCCCAAGCACCATCTGTCGTCAAACGAGGGACCTGTTTCAAGCCTTTCCACGCATACCCGCGGCAGGGCAGAACGACAAATTGTTTCCCGACCTCTCAACCGCAATAGGGCGTCTTCGAGACCAAGCTTCCCGGACCAGCTCCAGGGCAAAGTCAAGCACTCACGTAGATGAGGAGCGAAAGGAAGCAGAGCGCCGCTCTGATCGAGTGGGCGGAACGGGGAAAATCGAAGCCTATGCCCTCTACCCGTTTCCTTCTTACATCAAAATGGATCGGCAACCTGATCCCAACACCTTGACCGCAGCATTGGGCCACACAACATTCAGCTGGGCCAGCCCCTAGGCTAGAACATGCACCTGCGCTCACAAGGCTAACGGAGAAGGAGCACATTCCAACCTGAGTAAGAGGAACACATGCGACAGCGCGACAAGATAGGTTCACACGCTAGCAAAACCGCATGCAGGAGCAGCAAGCTCCATGGCAACCAAGCAGCCCTCAGCACGCATGTCGCTCGGGTAAGTCGACCCGCTCGAGCCGGAAGCCAACAGTCGACCGCGGTGATCCAGCGAACTCAAGAGAAGAAGACCGAGTGAACAACCTCGGCAAGGACAGATATGCCGCCTCCCTCGATTGCGGCGGAGTACGCCGCGACGTACAAACACGAATCACCACAGCCCGACAATGACTCAACGACAAGCCTAACCGGGCAGAGTGATTTGTGGGAATCAACAACACATAGACCGAATAGCTCGGGCAAAACCCTTTGTGCTAAGGATCATTGAGATAAATCATTCAAGCAGTTGACAATGGCGACGACAAAAAGAAAAAACAACGCATACATCAAAGCCTCAAAGACTTATGCGTTTAACGATTACAACAATGTCCTAAGTATTAGCATCACTGGCTTCTAAGCCACGAACAAAGACATCTGGTCTAACATGTTACTAGACCAGATGGACCCGAGGTTACAATGATCGTCGGATCCCCTCCCGCTCGCGATGGACATCTCATGAAGCGGAGAGACTGGTACAAGGTATCTCTAGCCTTCAGAGCTGTATCGTGAGCAGGAGAGGACTGTTGAAAGAAGCCTCGAGGAGAACCACCTCGCAGAGCTTCCTCTAACATCTGAGGAAGAGGAGCCTCACCAGGAACCGCCATGATGCCACTTCTGGTAGAGCAGGGGAGGAACGCCTGGCGACGAGCCAATGAGCGCGAGCCGCCAAGTCGATGCTTGAGTGCTCCCAAACCCAGAGCTGAAAGCCGCGTGCGCGCCAACCATGGGGGAGACTAGCGGCCTGAACCTCCTATGGCATCGTTCCTCTCTATCTTCGCAGAACTTCCTCTAACACCTGTGGAGGACGAACGCTAGCAGGGTGCGGTAGAGCCCGATCTCCAAAGATCCCTCCCAGCGATGGCGAAGCCATCGGGTCGAGCTGCGAACCATGGCGTTCGAAGAAAATAGTCGTTCTCTCACTTGAACTGGACGTTGGGGAAACTCGGAAGTTGGGGAAGAAGTAGGGAAGAGACTCGCTGCCCTGCTCTCCCTCGGCTTAAATAGACGGCACGAAGACGAAGGTGGAGAAGACGGTGGTTGGCGTTCAAGATGGGCGCAAACTCTAAGATGCACTCGCAATCAAGAGACAGAAGACGCGGCGGTTCAATCTCCCAGGCGACACAAGGCCCGGCAACGGTTGCAAGAGTTACATCGAACGCATGCATTTCCTCCGACATTTACTAACCGCTTTCTCGTAGCGTAGGAGAGGCGGCCGGATGAAAGACTGAGCGGTGGATGCCAACGCAGTAACATATATTGAGTAAGCCTCGTACCTTCTGTCTTCATTATCTTTTGATTCATGTGCCCGCATTTTATGGCGCACAACTATTCACGAGAGGGCACTGTCAGGACACGACGTGGCTAGGGGAGGTCAACAGCCCCTAGGCTCACAAGCCGAGCGGCTCTCCGGGTCCATGACTCCGCGTTGTGCTTAGGAAACTCTCTATTAGGACAGTCCTTAGAAGGGCTCGAGGCCGCAAAGGGATAGGGGCAGGTTGAGATGGGCCCCTACGGCTCTAATCGGTGGTGCGGAGCCA
Organism: Saccharum hybrid cultivar R570; assembly: GCA_038087645.1. Lineage (NCBI taxonomy): Eukaryota > Viridiplantae > Streptophyta > Magnoliopsida > Poales > Poaceae > Saccharum > Saccharum hybrid cultivar. The sequence goes on along the minus strand of JAQSUU010000637.1, from coordinate 38,389,365 downwards.
CATGACCATCTCTCCCTGTGTTCAAGTCATCCGCTTCAAAGTCCCCTGAGTTGACCCCTCCTAGGGGGGAGGCATTGCCCTCTGACCGCTGCGGAGGCAGTTGGGGACTGACGGGTTTGCCAGTTGACGATTTATGGGATGTCTCATGTGAGGCACAGCCGAACTCCATGTCGATTAGGGAGGATATCGGGTCCCGCTTGAATTACATATAGACCCTGACGAGGCGCACCGCTCCGACTGCGTGGTTATGGTGGAGATTGAAAGCCCAAGTTTAGTTTTGGTAATTAATGACACCAAGTTGCTAATGTCATTGTGTCAAGTGAATTGAGTTAGGTGTAGCAACATATGTGAAGGAGCAAGGAGCATGATGGTGATGGCCATAAGATCACAAGTGCATGAAGATAAAGATGATGGTGAACATGCACATAGGTGATGGACAAGGAATGAGATGATCAAGGCAAAGGTATAATCATAGGATTCTCTTTTGCCGGTCTAAAGATGAGTAGAAAAGTGATTGACCGGGTTTAGGATTGATAGCTGACTGTCAAGAGGGGCAATCACGGTCATCTCATGAATCAAGTGCTACTAGATCCATATTCTTGAGCATATGCATTTAGGATCTAGTGAGATGCTAACTCCTTGAAAAATATTTGAGAAAATGCTAACACACAAGCACAAGATGGTAAACACTTGGTAGTGTTAGCACATTTGTGAAGGAGGTGGAGTTTGAGGGGTAGAAAGGGGTTTAGGTTCCTCTCTCCCTCCCGCCGAGCTTGCAAAGAAACAGAGCCTAATGGCTCTATCTTTGAGGGCTGGCTATAAATACTTGTTTGGCCGGCCTTGGGACATCCCTCCTGACTCTTTGAACACTTGAGACATACTTTGAGCTAAAGAACATCCTTTCCACTCATCTCCTTGCTTGATTGTGTATCCTAGTGAGATTCAAGTGTATTGCTTTGAGAGTTGCATCTAGTGGCACTTGATCCATTGAGTTGGCTATGGATTGCTTGTTACTCTTGGGTGTTTCCCGATGCCCTAAACGGTTTGGAGCAGTGGTGGTGTTGAGCTCGTGATTGAGATTGTTTCGAGCCTCACCAGTGGATTTGTGAGGGGTTCTTGAGCCTTCCCCGCGGGAGATCGTAATTGGCTACTCTAGTGGATTGCTCGTGGCTTGGAGGATACCCATCTTGTATTGGATGTGCGGCATCCGCTGAGGGTTTGGCTTTGGAATGCCAATTAGCTTGTGATCCATCAAGTGGGTGTATCGCCACAACGAGGACTAGCTCGCCAGGAAGCAAGTGAACCTCGATAAAAATCTTGTGCCATCCCTTGCCGAGGATTCTCTTGTAACTGTGATTGATTCATTGCTATATATCTACTCTTCAACGTTGGTATAAGAATCTTTCACTTGCTCATCTCCTTTGTGTTGTATCTCTTGTTTATCTTGTGTAGCTTCTATATCACTTAGGAGTAATTAGCCTAGTGACAGCTTTGTTGTTGTGGATTAGAGATCATAGCCTTCATATCTACTAGAATTGTTTAGGTGGCTTGCATAGTGTAGTTGAGCTAGTGCTAGAGAAGCTTCGCTATTTGTTTTACTAATATCTTGATTTAGTGAAGTTTGTAGAATTTTGAAAATGCTATTCACTCCCCTCTAGCCATTTAGGACCTTTTAGACATGCCTCTCCGCGCATGGGGCAAAACCAAACCCGCCTGAGACAAGGCAACATGTCCTCTCAACTTCTCGAGGTCGACAAGGACACTAGGAAAAAAATGGAGTCGGGTCCCCGTGACCCCGAAAGGAATCAAGGCCAAGCCATGACCAATCTCTTCCTTGTGTCCCGGGTCCAAGACCCAAGGCCAGCTTCTGACACTCACAAACCGTCAGAGGTCCTCGACCTTTTCGGGAGAGATCGACGAGGCAGATGGCCAGGGTAACACGACAATGCGAAGCCCAAAACGTGACCATGGCTCGGTCACACGAAAGAAAACCTAAGGTCCAAGACCCACAAGCCAATGCACGACCGCAAAAAGCCTCACGACTGTGCAAAAAGAGGCCGAGGGGATGATCCCTCGCATAAAAAATTAAACAATCCTTTTAGTGACCCTAGACAAAGGCGTAACCCCAACCACAAGAATTTAGGGGTTCGCCGCAAGGGAAGCCTAAAACTCTGGAGTGGACCCCTTCCCACTTAGCACCCTCTAATACAAGAATGGGCACACTGCCCACAGGGTGCTAAGACCAAGTGTCATCGCGACGGTGATACCACGAAGACGTCCGGAAGAGAATGTCACGAGCGTAAGGGGCGACAAGGAACCCCTCGCCAACCTTCTCGCCACGCCATGGCCTGCGGACTAAAGCATGCAAGAGAGGACGGGATCACCAAGCCCAAAGACCATCACCATCATGCCCCGAAAAATAGGAGGGAAATGACGAGACACCCATGTTTTTTTGGAGAAGCTGATCGTGGCCACTGGGACCAGAGTTTCAGCGAACCCAAACCTAAAGGGTCTGGGGGCTGCTGAAACCACTAAGCCTAGAAAGCGGTCTGGGCACCTCCCTTACCCCCTCCTGCTTGCAAGATCCCTTCTTGCACCAGCCATTGGAAAGGACATCCGTATCTCTCTCTCCCTCGTTTCCACACTCCCTCAATAAGAAGAGGGGAGTAATTTGTAGTCACAGCCACAAATGACTCAAACGGAAGGAAGGCCTCTATTTATAGGCCCAGGATGAACTGAGCAGCCTGAACCCCCCGTGCCGCATGGCGCACCATGGGAGGCCACAACCAAGGTCAGATGCCCGCATAAGGACAGGGAAATCGAGACCCTCCCAAAGGCAAGGCCGCAATAAGGCCGACAAGACCACTCAGCTCTGCCTGGGTCACAAGCCCCAAAACATGACACACTGACCCAACAAGGCTCAATAGTCACGTACCACGTCGTCAGGGCGTCCTAACGAGGCAAAGCACGATGACCACCTATCGCATTGAATGCACCTACCCGCAAGGGGTCGAGCAATGAAGCTCGAATAAGCTACGACTATGAACCTGCGCACAATGCACACGCATCTCAGCGCTTTAACGATCACTTCGTGATCATAAAAACGCTCGGGGCTACTGTCAGGGTTATAACCCCGGGATATCTCAAGGCTTCGATTAGTTAGCAGGCCACCCGGCCCGCAATATATCAGCTAGCGAAGTATCGAATAATCGAAGGCCCAGCTAAGCCAAGCAAAAGAGGCCAGACGCTAAGGCTAGGGTCAGCCACGACCCCTTCCCCCTACCTTAGCCGCATGGCGCTTGAAGGGCGCACGACCTCTCCCCCATCACGACCCCTGGAAGGAACGGGGAGAGGTCGAGCCCAGCCAAGCGTGCCTGCTCTGACAGGAACAAGCACGCCGCACTGACCCCGCAAGGACCGAGGGGACAACGGTCACCTCAATTCGGTCAGACGCCATCGCTATGCCATGCTGCACAGACAAGACAACACCGCACGGCGGTGACGACCAGTACAGAGCCCAGCGTCCAAATACAAACCGACAAGACATGGGTACAATCCCACCCACTACGGGATGGGATCCATCCAGATCGACGGAGCCACGACCCCAGCGATTAGGGTCGTGGTCCTCAGCTTCTCGAGCCAACCAGGAATCAGCGATCTAGGGGCGGCTACCAACTCCTGTACGATGCTCTAGGAAGCCAGGAGATGACGAAGACCACAGCAGAGACCACGTCACACATGACGGCTGGCGAACCACCATCGTGTCTACAGTGTCGCCACGGCTGGCACAGTAGCACTACGCCACACCATGCCGTGATGTGGCCACTGGACCATGACGACAACCACGCCCAGACGCGCACCACAAGACGGCGTAGCTTGCAAGCCAAGTCAGCTAGGACCTCCCTCAGGCTCACGACCCTTCGGTCGGGAGAACCTACTACTTTGTATGTGCCCTGGCCCCGAACTCTATATAAAGGCAGCTAGGGCGCCCTTTCGGGATATCATTCACATCATCTACCATTTCATTCATTCTCTATAGTAGTAGGGCTCCTCAAGCTTCTCTTCGGGTGGTCCATCTCCTAGCTCTAGCTCTTCATCCTCTTCCACCATTCTTGCACCCCCATGGTAAGAACTTCAGAGCATTCAAGTGAAGAACACACACCCGATCATCTCTGAGACTAGGCGTAGGGCTCCGGCCTGAACCAGTATAAATCATCGTGTCTTTTGGATGCTATCATCGTCTTCCTAGAACAGTGTGGCAATCGTATAAATTTACTAGTCCAGTTTACAAAACACCGACAATATGCGACAGAACAACAAACTTTGTTGCATCTAAATAAATACTCCATCCATCTAGAAAAGAACGTAATTCTCGCATTTCGAGAAACCAAATGTTTTTTAGTTTGACCAAAGTTATATGAAAAAAACTAATATTTATGATACAAAATAAATATCATTAGATTAGTTATAAAATATACCTCGTAATAAACCGATTTGGAGATAAAAATGTGAATACTATTTATTGTAAACTTGATCAAACTTGAACTATTTTAAGAGGCATGAATACTATATTTGCATTCTTCACTGAATGGAGGAGTATAATAATACAAACTGACCTGTACAGAAACGTTGCAACTGATTAAAAAAAGCTTACCGACAGGGCTGCTGACAAACTAATACATCCACGTAATATAATATAATATAATAGATTAGAAAACAATAAATTCTTAGATAAACATCCAGGCTTGCCTTCATCCATGGATAAAACGTGGGTTTGACTTAGATACGATCAAAGTAGTAGACCTTTGGTTATTGTCGTTCGCTGAAATTCCTATCCTATGGATGCAGAGACGGAACATCTTTGCAGTTCCGGTACAAACAACTAAGACAATTTTGTGAAAAATGCTGAACATTTCTTTGGCATCCAACGCCCCCAAATCTCCGTTTAAAAATGCCGCCAGTCTGAAGCGAAATTCAAAAACTCACGTCCTGTGTGAACTTGCGCCGCGCAGGGCACACAGCCCACTGGTTACCGCAACTACCCTCCGCTGGACTCGATTGTGCCACCGCCACCAGTCCAGTCCTCCGCCACCGCGCTGCCACTGCTCTTTTTCCCGGTCCGCCGTGGATGCTGCTAGCTAGTGCTAGTGAAAAATAGGGCAGCGCCTGCCGGCCCGCATTTCCCAGGATCCACCCGCCCGCCCGCGGGCACCGCGAGTTGCCGTCTCTGGTAAGCGCCGCTCACTCGCTCGCTTCCCCCCTGTGCTCCCGATCGAGCAGGCGGTACTTCCTGTGTTGTGTGTTGCTTGTTTGAACTTTGAACGAACCGCCGCTCCATCATTCGTTTCGTTCCTGCTGTAGTCTGGTCTGTTGCATTCGCATTTGCTTCCCCACATTTGCGGTAGTTCTCGTGTTCTTGGCAGCGCGGCCGCGGGCTCTCGAATTGAGAGATTGTTGTTCAGGAACAAAGCAAATCCGATGGCCGTTTCATTTGTAGCCCACTGAAATGAGATTTCCTGGGTGCCAATTTCCCTAAGAATGTTTTTTTAGAAGATAATTTCCCTGAGAATGTTTCTGTTGTGCCTAGGAAGCTTCTTATGTTAGGTCGATCTCTCACCAAGATGGCCCAACGGCCACTTGAGCCTTGACTCGCGCTCTGATCGGGAGCGCTCAACTCATTAGCGGTTGGTGGGCCTCCCGTCGCACTGCGTAATAAAAGGAGGTGGGGGCCGATGGCTCACCTACGAGGTTCACCTGCAGCCGAGTTTCCCCACCGAGTAAAACCCTAGTCCGATCCATGGAGGGTGCACAGCCAGCGATGGGAAGCCGCCACCGACTTCACCGCTGCCACTGCACTGTGTCACCGTACTTCACTGCGCCGCTCCTCTTCACCGACCATTGCTGCCCGTGTGCAGACCTACACCGACGAACCCAGTGGTGGCCTTCACCTCCTCCTCCAAGAACGACGGTCGATCTACTCTCATTTTCTCTCCCTCTAATCTCTCTAGTAGATTTTCTAGTATGAATTACATGTTTATCCCCAGATGCAAAGATGTACCCGCTAGATCTACTACTGATGATCCTATTGATACTTACACTGGTATCATAGCTAGGTTGTGTCTTAGCCGTAGATCTAGATCGGGAAAGAAGAAAAAAAATCCACCGAATCAGATTCGGAAAAGAACACTAAAACCCTAACCCTAACACAGAGAAAAAGGACGGAGGGGAAGAGACCTATCTGGATCTTGTTCCCCGTCATCACCACCACCGACGTATGCTAGACGGCGGCGGGAAGGACCACCACCGTGCGGGAAAAGGAGCCGCCGGTGGGCATGACCTCGCTGCCGCATGGATATGCTTGACCGCGGGCTTAGGGCACCGTAGCACGGCTGCTTGACGGCGGCGCGCTCACCCGCGAGGGGAACGCGCACGTCGACAAGAGGCTCTGCGGCGGCGCCATCACATTTCCTCCGGCCGCCATGAACGGCTGCTGCTGGCGCTTCTTCCTCTGGATGCAGTGCTGAGAGAGGAGATGGGGATGAAGAAGAAAAGAAAGGGGTGCCGGACTTGCTCCGGTGGTGCGCCGCCGCCGCTCCGATTTTCCGCACGCCGTCGTCCTGCCCTGGTGGCTGAGCATGAAAGGCCAAAGAGATGGAAGGGGAAGGACGAATGAGACTAGGGTTTGGGGGTACCGCCGGCCGGGGCGTTTTTGTCCTCCTGAGATCACAGCTCGGCCGTCCGATGCTGATGAACGGTTGCGATTCGCTGGACCAAAATGAGCCCATGTGGGCGAGTGAAATTCCGGCCCAGGCCCAGGTTGTGGCCTGGGCGCGGAGGATTGCGCCGCGCGCCGAGTCGGCTGGGCTGTGAGCTGCACAGTGCGCGCGTGCGCAAAGGGATTGGGCCGAGCTGGCGCATTGGGCCATAGGCCGGTTTTCGCGCAGCTGGGCTGCAGGCTAGTGCAAAGAAGCTGGGCTGTAGGCTGCTCACCGCTGGGCCGCAGAGAATGATGATTTCAGTTTTTTGTTTTAATATTTCAGAAGCATGTTTTGTCATATTAAGTTCTAATGCATGATCTCTACTCAAATTTTGCACCAACGTGTTAACATTTACAAGAGAGTAGATGAGAACCGAGAAATGCTTCTGAAAAGTGGATAAAGTATACTTTTCCGCTGCAAAGAAAAGTTTATTGTCTTCTCATTAAATCCTCCCGTTGGTTCGGATTTAATTTTGAAGAGCTGTTATAGTTATTCAGTAATTGATGAAAAGTTTATCCTCCAGTTAAAGTTAGAACCAACGGAAAAAAATTTAATTGAAGGAATAGTCAGTTTATAGTTAAGATAAATTATAATATTGTTATTTTCTGACCAACGTTGATGATAACAATATTATAAGTTTATTCATGAGTTTAAATTTAAAGTTAATTATGATATTGTTATTTTTTGACCAACGTTGATGATAACAATATTATAATTCTATGAGTTTTATGTCTAAAGTTTAAATCTCTGATAAATTTTGCATCAAAGTGACCAATTTTCGGAGAATGGATAAGAAACAAGAGATGCTCCAGAGCGAGCAGAATGTAATGTATTTTCATGTTTCCGCTGCAATGATGATGATAATCTTCTAATTAAATTCGAACTAATGGGACAATTTAATTTTGAAGAGGGTTATAAGATAATTGAGTTTTTCATATGTTAATTCCATTTCTGCCCAACGGTGATGTGAAATTAATGTAGAAGAATGATGTTTTATTCTATTTCTGCCCAACAGTGATATAGAATAGAAATGAAAGATTTTAAAGTTTAATGCGCATGTCTTTAACCAGACCAACATAGGGTTAATTTCATGCTCATTATTGTTGATTACTGTTGATTAATGTTCTTCAGACATAAATCTTCATGCTTTCATTCTTGAAGGTAGAAAAGAAAGTGATATGAGTACTTGTAACTTAGATGATGAAAAGACTAAGTGCAAGTTCTATGAGAAAGAAGGTCATTGCATGAGGGAACGTGTTCTCTTTAAGAGTGGCTTGAAAAGAAAAGTTTTCAAAGATTTTAGGGATATTGATCCAAGAAAAGAAATAGAACAATAAGAGTTTAGTTTAAGAGATGCCTTTTATGTACTCTTTATGAAGAAGAATTTAGTTTTCAGTTTTTATCATCATGATAAGAGATGTAATAAGTAATATATATATATATATATATATATATATATATATTCTTTTAGTCTTAATCATCATGATATGAAATGTAATAAGTGACATGCATGCTTAATTTGACCAACGTCGGATTAAACATGTGTGTTAAAGAGTATTTGGATTTATTCCTAAATTTGATGATTAAATATGAGCCAATCCTGACATTTATGTCCCTTCAAGGGAATTATCTCGCATGGCGAGAAAAAGTTTGTGATAGTACCCACATGGCGGGAAAAGTTTGAGAAAACACCCACATGGCGAGGTAAAATTGGTATAGTACTTATGTTAATCAATCCTGCATGGCGGGAGAAGTTTGGCATAGTACTTATCCTGCATGGTGGGAGAAAGTTGTGATGATTCATGTGCTTTTAGTATATCCCGCACAGGGAGAAAAGTTTAGGGTAGCTCTTATGCTATTCTAGTATGAGTTTAAGTTGCAAATGAACCTCATGATAAGAATAACATGCAAGCATGACTTGCAAAAGTACTGATAATAAGAGGACTCTGTTGAGTTCTTGAAGTGAAATGAGGAAAAAGTACTCTCATACGAACTAAGAAATAATTTCATTTTGCATGATGTAACCATGTGGATGAAGTAAGTAATCAAAGTTTCCTCATTCACAAGAGTTCTGAATAGTTTTTGAAATTGTGGTAGAAAAGTTCATAACATATTTCGAGGGGGAGAAATGATAATAAAGACAATTAAGAAAGATACTTTCCCATACTTCAGATAATGCGATACATACTATGCATTGAAGGCAAGAGTGATCTATAAAAAGATGAATATGATCGTCGGGGGAGTAAGACGGTCATAATAACGATATCCCTAAAGTAAAGAAATAGCTAAATTCCTGAACCTTTTACAGTTCCGATAGGAAGATAGCATAGTTGACCAGTATTCAGATTAAACCCAAAATGAAAAAGTTTGAAGATGGGACAATCTAGGAGAGCATGGTACAAACAGACCTAACTCCGCAAGGAGGATGAATAATGTAAACAAGGGTCTTATTACATAGGACCTTGTAGAATCGAGTAGTTGAGGTCCCAGAAAGTCTCAAAGAATAAGAAAATCAGATATATCTGATGACTATAAACTCTATATTAGTGAAATTCAAATAGAAGGTGATTCCACCACATTTGAAGAAGCCATGAGAGGCATTCACTCATTCAAATGGCAAGAAGCAAAGGAAAATGAAATGAAATTGAAAATGACCAACGATGTTTGGGACTTAGAAGAAATTCCTAATGGAGCCAAAATAGTAGGTTGTAATGGGTCTACAAGACAAATGTGACTCCAAAGGGAATAGAAAGATATCAATGAGCACCAATAATATTTTGGGACCTAGAATAAATTCCTAAGGAGCCAAAACAGTAGGTTGTAATGGGTCTACAAAACAAATGTGACTCCAAAGGGAATATGTAAAGATGTAAAGCGTGACTTAAAACGAAAGATTTTGCGTGAAGAGAATGAATAGATTACAATGAGTGCTAGTGGCACGTCATGATCTAAATTACATCAGATGAAAGTAAAGACGGCATTCCTCAATGGGATTTATATGAAAATGATTACATGGCACAACCCAGAGATGGAAAGAAAAGAACATAAAGGATGTCACCTGTTGAAATCTCTTATGGACTAGAGTAAGTCTCTAGACAGTGGCAATTAAAGTTGAAGAGTCAATTAGATATTTGGGTTAAAGAGAATGAGAGGACAATTGCGTTTGTACAAAGTTATAGAATGGAAAATTCATTTCCTAATCCTATATATGTGGACGACATTTTACTTGCCAGTAATGATGTCAATCTACTGCATGAGAAGAAGTTCTTGTCCTCAAGGTTCAATAAGAATGTTCTCGGTGAAATGTCTCTCGTTATAAGAATTGAAACTCACCGAGATAGAAGAAAGAGGTATTAGAAATAAAGTATGTATATGTGTAAACATACGCCTGTTCCTATGGTCAAGGGTAATAGTTTTGAAAACTTTAGTGTTCCAAGAAGCAATGTGAGATTGTTATAGATGGACGTCCTATACGCTTCAGCTGTTGGAAGCTTAATGAGTACACAGACAAGATCTTACCCTGCCATAGTTCACGTATCCGGGTTATTTTGGCAAAAGTCCAGTCTAGATATAGATCACTGGAATGGAGTTAAGAATATCGGCCTCATGCTAATAAAGAAAGAACAAGTACTCTCAATTAGCTGTGGGTACAAATGTTAAATTTTGGCGAGATGTTTAGTGAAACCCACATAGTAGCTAACACTTACAGTTGGAGTTTTATTATGAAAGAGCTCTAAAGAAACATTTTTTGTATCATCAGTGATGTAAAGTTATAGTATAGCATGTTATAAGGCTACGGGACAGGCAAAATGGTTAAGGAACCTGTACCCGAAATTAATAATGGTTGTCAACAACAATAACCATTTAAGTAGTTTGCTCCTATGACAATGGGTCAAGTGTGCTGCTAAACACATTGATGTTAAAGTTATACGTTGTAAAGAAGAAAGTCCGGAATCATACTAAAAGGTATTGAACATATAAATGACAAGCAAGTACTTGCGGATCCACTTACTAAAGGCTTACCACCCAGTGTGTTCAAAGAACACACAGTCGACATGGGGTTATGGTATAGCCTATGATTTCCGGACAATAAAGGGCCCAAAGTTAAAGAATATGTTTCAGATCAGTGATGTGTATTGTAGCTGTTAAATCTATCGGCGACCGACCGTGATGATGAAGCATGCTCTATGCACTGATCTGTGATGGAATGGTAAAAGAAATAAGTGTGAAGTAAAGTCTAAAGTTTAAAGTATAAGGTGAGATCAAGGGAAAGAATGTTAGGTTGATCTCCCACCAAGATGGCCCAACGGTTATTTGGGCCTTGACTCGCGCCCGGATCAGGGGCACTCAACTCATTAGCGGTTGGTGGGCCCCCGTCGCACTGCGCAATAAAAGGAGGTGGGGGCTGATGGCTCACTTACGAGGTTCACCTGCAGCCGAGTTTCCCTACCGAGTAAAACCCTAGTCCGATCCGTGGAAGGTGCGCAGCCAGCGATGGGAAGCCGTCACCGACTTCACCGCTGCCACTGCACTGCATCACCGTACTTCACTGCGCCGCTCCTCTTCACCGATGAAAGGTCTTGATGGCTAGAGGGGGGTGAATAGCCTTTTAAAATTTTCTACAAAGACAAGCTAAACAAGTTTATCAATACAACAAATAGCGAGATGCGAGTTTGGCTTAGCCTACGGGGTAATTGCAAGCCACCTATCCAATTCACAATTCTAGTATAAAGACACTCAACCGCACAAGTCAAACCGAGAAGGTAACTACACCTACAACTAGCAAGCTACACAAAAGAGCTACTCTAGCAAAGCTAACTAGCTAGCAAAGATAACTAAGAAAGTAATGCGGAGTTGAGTTAGGAGAGTTTCATCAAGGGGCGAAGTGTTGAGCCAACCAATATGATCAACAATGAATACCAAGACAACCGAACACCGGGATCAATCAATCACAATATGAAAGTGATGACACGAAGATTTATCCCGAGGTTCACGTGCTTGCCGGCACGCTAGTCCCCGTTGTGTCCCTCTTCACCACGTGGTTCGGTGGCTAATCGATCTCACACCGAGCCTCTCAAAAGGCGCCACAAGAACCTACCAAATGGCAAAAGGTTGCAATGACACGAGCAATTTACTAATGTTGCCTTTGGCGCTTCGCCGAGGTAGGCACAAACCCCTCACAATCACCGGAGGTGGCCAAGAACAATCACCAACTCTTGCCAACACCTCCAAGCTGCTCCAAGCCGTCTAGGTGGCGGCAACCACCAAGAGAAATAAGAATCCCGCAGCAAATCAATCACCAAGTGCCAACTAGATGCTATCTCACAATGCAAATGCACTTGGATCACTCAATCTCACTTCGAATATGCAAGGAAGCAAGAGAGATGAGTGGGAGAGGAGTTGCTTAGCTCAAAGTGCTCACAAGTATGTCAAATGTCCAAGAGAGAGAGCCTTGAGCCGGCCAACGAGTATTTATAGACGTACCCCTTCGAATAGAGCCGTTACTCACTTGAAACAGCCGCGGTCGTGCTGACCGGACGCGCTGGTCAAACTGACCGGACGCGCCGATCACGCCGCGTAACTCGACCGGACGCGCCGATCCCAACCGACCGGACGCACTGATCGCACAACGGCTACTTTCGCGAAGCACCGACCGGACGCGCTGGTCGCACGGACCGGACGCGCCGGGCTTGACCGGACGCGCTGGTCTCGAGACGGACCGGACGCGCTGGTCAAGTCTGAGCAGCGCTCAACGGAACAGCGATCGGACGCGCTATAGAACTGACCGGACGCCACAGTGCCCGCGTCCGGTTGGAGTCCAGTAAGCTCCCTGAACGACCGGACGCGTCCGGTCGACCATGACCGGACGCACCGCGCGTCCGATCATCAAACTGAAACACGCGAAGACACTGAACGCTGACCGAACGCGTCCGGTCAAAAAGAGACCGCGTCCGGTCCAGCGTCCGGTCACCACTGTGACCTCCGTTCGCTTCCGTTCGATTTTCGACTTCCGGCGTAGTGGAAAATAGGCATTTCATTTCCCCAAAATCGCCTGAATCCCGCACTCGCACGCTCAGCGAGAGGGAGAGAGAAACCCAAACCCCTCTCTACCCGCAAACCACAGCGCGACCAACGCCACCTTTGCAAATGTGCCAACACCACCAAGTGATCACGTCATGTGTGAGTGTGTTAGCATTTTAACAATCATTTTTCGAGGCGTTATTAGTTCTATCCAAATGCATATGATTATGAAATGCACACCTAGAGGCACTTAGGAGTTCAATAGCCGCGTCATTCCCCTCTTTATAGTACGTCTATCTATCCTATAATGTAACCACACCCACTAGGTGTCTTGGTTACTAAAACACAACCCTTAAGCATATACCTTTGCCTTGATCATGTAGGGTTGCGTCCAAATCCAAGTGTGGCCATCATGATCACCATGTCCATCTTGCCACCAACCTTGGAATGTACTAATCCTCATATGCTACATACAACTTAGGCATAGGATTAGTACTTAGGTATTGTCACTAATTACCAACACCAAACATAGAGCTTTCAATCTCCCCCTTGTTGGTAATTGGTGACAACCCTTTCACAAAGATATTATGATAAAATTTTAATTGAACCCATGTCACATTGTCCAAGTATATTACCATGTGTAAGAATTATGGACATGTGATCATGAATTCAAATTGATAGCAATGGCTCCCCCTACATGTATGCTATATGTTTGGATTTTGGAAGCATACATGTTAGATAGGAAAGATTAGGAGCATTGATTACCAATAGGTGCTAAGTGTTTTAGATTATAGACCTTTGAAGCGTGATACCATCGGAGTAGCGATAAACACCATCTTAGCACCTTGTGTAGTTAGATACCACTTGGAAAAGCATAAACAAAACTAGAAACCTCGTGAGATCAACATTATAAGCAAGGCTCTAGTACCACTTTGGAAAACATGAAGTAAGAGAAATCTAACTACTTCCTATTCATGCTAGTACTTCAATACACCATTCAATTGTATACTAGCAAAACACCACACAAGCAATGTATTGGAGAAAAAGAAATGCATAACTATGCATCATACATATGAAGTGCACAAAGAAATGCAACATTCATGTTTAAGAGCTTGCTCCCCCTACTTGTGTGCTCAAAATTTTAGTTGATCCCCTTCTTTTATCAATTCTCCCCTTTAGGTTTTCTCTTTGTGAACAACATTTTTCTCCCCCTTTATGCTTCTCCCCCTTTGAGTTCTATCTTTGTGAACAACATTTTCTCCCCCTTTGGCACCAATGACCACAAGGGACCAATTTTAGATAGATTATCATGTTGAAATATGGGGTGAGGATCAAGTTTGTGATTCAACCTAGATTGCTTGCATAAATAAAATGCTTCGGTTTGATCCAAGGGCAAGCTTCTTCACACCTCATTAGAAGGGTTATCATGCACCATGTTGAAGCAAATATTTAGACAAGTTTTCTAGATTAAACACTTAGGATCACAAGCTACTTAAACAAGTTATATGCTACCACTAGATCATACAAGTCATGGAAACAATAGTGGCACCATATAAACTTCAAAGTCATTTGATTTTTATGAGTGAGCCTAGAACATGTAAATTATGACTAGATGCACTAACCAAGTCCTTAGCATAGAATGTATGACATGTCAACCAATTGTACCTTGGGGCTCGAAGGAGAGGCATGTTATATCATGGAGGTGCATCAACTCATGTTGGAGAAGTCAAGTATGTTCAACTCATTCTTTAGCTTGTGAAATCTCTTCTCATCAAGTGGCTTGGTGAATAGATCGGCTAGTTGATCTTCGGTGCCCACACTCTCAATAGCAATGTCACTCTTTTGTTGATGATCTCTAATGAAATGATGACGAACATCAATATGCTTTGTTCTTTGATGTTGAACCGGATTGTTGGTTAGCTTCACGGCACTTTCATTGTCATATAGCAATGACACATTCTTGAAGTTGATTCCAAAATCCTTCAATGTTGCCTTCATCCATAAGATTTATGCACAACAACTACCCACGGCGATGTATTCGGCTTCGGCTGTAGATAGTGCAATACTATTTTGCTTCTTGGATGACCATGAGACAAGTGATCTTCCCAACAATTGACAAGTCCCAGAAGTGCTCTTTCTCTCCACTTTATCACCGGCATAGTCGGAATTCGAATATCCAACTAGCTCAAAGCTTGCACCTTTGGGATACCACAATCCAACATCTTGTGTATGCTTCAATTACCTCAATATTCTCTTTGTTGCCTTCAAATGACTTTCTCTTGGTGAGGCTTGAAATCTTGCACACATGCATACACTAAACATCACATCGGGTCTTGATGCCGTCACATAGAGTAGGCTACCAATCATTGATCTATAAAGCTTTTGATCCACCATGTTGCCACTCTTGTCACTATCCAAACTTCCACTAGTGCCCATTGGAGTTGTAATGCCCTTTGAATCTTCCATGCCAAACTTCTTGAGCATATCTTTGATGTACTTGGTTTGGCTCACAAATGTTCCTTCCTTCATTTGTTTGATTTGAAGTCCAAGAAAGAAACTAAGTTCACCGATCATTGACATTTCAAATTCCTTTACCATCATTTTCCCAAATTCATCACAATAATCTTGATTAGTTGAACCGAAGATGATATCATCAACATATATTTGCAATACAAATAAGTCTTTCCCAATCTTCTTGGTGAAGAGAGTAGTATCCACTTTGCCCATGACAAATCCTTTGGTTAGCAAGAAGTCCCTCAATCTTTCATACCATGCTCTAGGTGCTTGCTTCAATCCATACAAAGCTTTTCTCAATTTGTAGACATGATTGGGTTTCTTGTCATCTTCAAAACTGGGAGGTTGCTCCACATACACCTCCTCTTGAATGTACCCATTGAGAAATGCACTCTTCACATCCATTTGATATAGCTTGATATTGTGAGCACAAGCATAGGCAAGTAAGATCCTAATTGCTTCCAATCTTGCAATCGGGGCATAAGTTTCACCAAAGTCAAGACCCTCTATTTGTGTGTAACCTTGAGCCACT
The DNA here is from genome assembly GCA_038087645.1 of Saccharum hybrid cultivar R570. NCBI lineage: Eukaryota > Viridiplantae > Streptophyta > Magnoliopsida > Poales > Poaceae > Saccharum > Saccharum hybrid cultivar. The sequence goes on along the minus strand of JAQSUU010000637.1, from coordinate 38,373,540 downwards.
AGTCTTGCTTTGTTCCTTACTACTATTCCATCTTGATCTTGCTTGTTGCGAAAGACCCATCTTATTCCAATGACATTGTGATCCTTAGGCCTCTCAACTAGTTCCCATACTTCATTTCTCTTGAAGTTGTTGAGCTCTTCATGCATTGCATTTACCCAATCTGGATCTCTCAATGCTTTATCAATGTCCTTGGGTTCTTCCATTGACACAAAAGAAGAGTGAGCACAAAATGATGTCAATCTTGATCTAGTTTGAACTCCCCTTTGTATGTCACCAATAATGGAATCCAATGGATGGTCTCTTGCAATGTTAGTTGGTTGAAGCACTTGGACTTGATTGTTTGGATGTTGATGTTGATCATGAGTTGGAGATGATGAACTAGCCACTTGTTGATCTTGTTGCACTTGAGATGATGTACTAGCTTGATTTTGCATTAGAGACCCACTAGCTTGTGTAATTGGACTTTGGAGCACTTGATCTTTGTTGTCATCCACATCAATCACTTGCTTTGGCCTAATATCACCAATATCCATTTCTTTCATAGCATTGGTCAATTGAGTTCCTCTCACATCATCCAAGTTATTTTCCTCATCTTGAGAGCCATTTGTTTCATCAAACTCAACATCATGAACTTCCTCAAGTAAACCACTAGCCAAATTCCAAACTCTATAAGCTTTGCTAGTAGTGGAGTAACCAAGTAAGAATCCTTCATCACATTTCTTCTCAAACTTTCTCAATCTAGTGCCCTTCTTCAAGATGTAGCATTTGCAACCAAATACCCGAAAGTATGCAATGTTGGGCTTTCTTCCATTTAAGATCTCATATGGTGTCTTCTCTAAGAACTTGTGGCAATAGAGGCGGTTGCTATAGAAGCAAGCCGTGTTGATTGCTTCGGCCCAAAATAAATGACTCACATTATACTCATTCAACATTGATCTTGCCATATCAATTAAGGTTCTATTCTTCCTCTCAACTAGGCCATTAGATTGAGGTGTATATTTGGCCGAAAATTGATGCTTGATTCCAAGTTCCTCACATAGCTCATCAACTCTTGTGTTTCTAAACTCACTTCCATTGTCGCTTCTTACTTTCTTGATTGTGGTCTCAAACTCATTTGCACTCTCTTGATGAACTTCTTGAATATGTCAAATGCATCACTCTTGTCCACAAGAAAGAATACCCATATGTATCTAGTGAAATCATCCACAATCATAAAACCATACTTGTTGCCACCAATGCTTGTGTATGTAGTTGGCCCAAATAGATCCATATGCAACAACTCAAATGCCTTGGAAGTACTCATAATGCTCTTCAATGGATGAGTGTTGCCCACTTGCTTTCCGGCTTGACATGCACTACATAGCTTATCCTTCTCAAATGTGACATCCTTCAACCCTCTAACTAAGTCATGCTTCACTAACTTGTTCAATTGCTTCATGCCAACATGACCAAGTCTTCTATGCCATAACCAACCCATACTTGATTTGGTGAGCAAGCATGTTGAAAGTTGAGTGTCACTAGCATTGAAATCAACCAAGTATAGATTCTCATATCTAAAGCCTTTGAAGATCAAATTAGAGCCATCAACACTAACTATCTCCACATCATCAACACCAAATATGCACTTGAAACCTAGATCACACAATTGAGCAACCGAGAGAAGATTGAAGTTCAACTTTTCAACTAGGAGCACATTGGAAATGCTATGATCATTTGAGATTGCAATCCTTCCAAGAGCCTTCACATCACCCTTGCTATTGTCACCAAATGTGATACTATCAATGCCACTATCATTTGATTTGAGAGAGTTGAACATTCTTGAATCACCGGTCATATGTTGAGAGCACCCACTATCAAGCACCCAATGCCTTCCTCCGGCCTTGTAATTTACCTATAAAATAAATTAATATTTCTTAGGTACCCATACTTGTTTGGGTCCTTGGAGGTTAGTAACTAAGCTCTTTGGTACCCAAATGGCCTTCTTCTTTGGACCCACAATTGGTGTACCAACAAACCTAGCATGCACACCTTTCTCACCCTTGGTAAGCACATAACAAGAATTAAAAGGAATATAATCCATTTTAGCATGAAACTTGTTGTTGTTCTTGTTCATTTTATTACAATTAATCTCTAGATGCCCAACTTGCTTGCATCTATTGCAATAACGACCATTGCTCTTCACAAAGCGAGACTTTGGAGTAGCAAAGGCCGTCTTGCCCTTCTTGGGAGTATAGCCCAAACCCTCTTTGTTAAGAGAGAACCTTTGGCTACCCAAGCATTTTAGCAAGCGGGCATCCCCACCATAGGCATTGCCTAATGCGCGGGTGAGATCATCCACCTCTCTCTTGAGAGTCTCATTCTCAACAAGTGATGAATCACTAGTAGTAGAGGTAGAGTTGGTTGTGGTGGATGATGATGAGCTACATGAAACATTAGTAGGACCAACAAATAAAGAATCATCAATAATATCACATGTTAGTCCAATATCACAAGTGACAATCACTTGCTCCTACTTAGCTTCCTTCATGAGCTTCTCCAACTTCAGGTCCTTCTCCTTGATGAGCTCAAGTAGAGAGGAGTGGGCTTTCTTAAGCCTAGTGTGAGCAACTTTAAGGTCCTCGTGGTCTTCCTTTAGACACTCACGAGAGGCCTCTAGCTCATCAAAGGATTTCCTAAGAGCTTTGAGCTCTTGTTCAATTCCTTTGCACTCCTTACTCTTTTTGAGAGCAACAAGCTCCTCCATCAAGGCATCATTTTCATTGCTCTTGGCAATGAGCTCTTGCTCTAAGATTTTGCACTTCTTGGTTGTCCTCTTGTAGCCCTTGCTCATTTGATCTATTATGCCCAATAGATCATCCTTGGAGTAGTCCTCATCCTCCTCATCATCACTCCTACAACCATCACTAGCACAAGAATCATCATCACTATCATCATATTTTACCTTGGTAGGCTTGGCCATAAGGCATGTCGATGTAGTGTCGAAGATGGATGGCTTGTTGGAGAGGGCGATGCTTGCAATGGCTCGCCGAGTGGTCCTCTTATCATCACTAGAGCTATCATCATCACTATCGGAGTTATCACTATCCCAAGTGACCACATAGCCACCACCCTTCTTCTTCTTGTTGATAGTGAAGCTCTTCTTCTCTTTCTTCTCCTTCTTGTCCTTCTTGTTCTTCTTCAACTTCAACTCCCCATCATGATATCTTTTATCTTCATAGGGGCACTTTGCCACTACATGATCGGGGCTATTGCAATTGTAGCAAAGCACCTCCTTTGCCTTCATGAAGTCCCTTCTCTTCCTTGCCCCATATCCTTTCTTCTTCATGAACCTCCCCATCTTGTGCACTAGGAGGGCCATGGTCTCATCATCGAATGGATCATCATCATCACTCTCCACCTTGCTCTTGCCCTTAGAAGATGAAGCCTTGAATGCCATGGGCTTCTCTTGCTTGACCTTGGTCTCCTTCTTCTCTTCTACCTCATCTTCATCATCATTGTATTGGGCATCGGTCATTATATCTCCAAGCACATCGGTTGGTTTGACCTTGTCCAATCCCTCTCTAAAGATCATTCTTCTCAAGGTGGCAAACTTCTTGGGTAAGCACATCAAGAACTTGTGTGAGAAGTCCTTGTCCTCAACCTTCTCTCCAAGCCCCTTGAGATCATTGACAATGACTTGGAGCCTATAGAACATCTCCGGGATGGATTCATCATCCTTCATCTTGAAAGTGGAGAACTTGTCCTTGAGCATATATAGCTTGGCACTCTTTACCGTTGAAGTGCCTTCATATGTTTCTTCAAGCCTTATCCAAAGCTCATTTGCCTTTTCAAGATCTTTGATTTGCTCAAATACTTTGTCATCAATGGCACGGTAGATTGTGTCAAGTGCCGCCGTGTTGCATTATTTGTTGATGCGGTCATTTGGAGTGAGATTTTCTTCATCAAGAATGATGTATCCTTTTTTGGTCACATCCCAAACCTTCTCATGTATATTGCCTAGATATTGCTTCATCTTCCTTTTCCAATGATCAAAGGAAGAGATACCATCAAAGAATGGAGGCTTGCCATTAACATGATTGAACATAACTTGAGCCATCTTGCACCGAGGTTGTTAAGCCTTGCAAACGGTGACCACGGCTCCGATACCACTTGAAAGGTCTTGATGGCTAGAGGGGGGTGAATAGCCTTTTAAAATTTTCTACAAAGACAAGCTAAACAAGTTTATCAATACAACAAATAACGAGATGCGAGTTTGGCTTAGCCTACGGGGTAATTGCAAGCCACCTATCCAATTCACAATTCTAGTATAAAGGCACTCAACCGCACAAGTCAAACCGAGAAGGTAACTACACCTACAACTAGCAAGCTACACAAAAGAGCTACTCTAGCAAAGCTAACTAGCTAGCAAAGATAACTAAGAAAGTAATGCGGAGTTGAGTTAGGAGAGTTTCATCGAGGGGCGAAGTGTTGAGCCAACCAATATGATCAACAATGAATACCAAGACAACCGAACACCGGGATCAATCAATCATAATATAAAAGTGATGAAACGAAGATTTATCCCGAGGTTCACGTGCTTGCCGGCACGCTAGTCCCCATTGTGTCCCTCTTCACCATGTGGTTCGGTGGCTAATCGATCTCACACCGAGCCTCTCAAAAGGCGCCACAAGAACCTACCAAATGGCAAAAGGTTGCAATGACACGAGCAATTTACTAATGTTGCCTTTGGCGCTTCGCCGAGGTAGGCACAAACCCCTCACAATCACCGGAGGTGGCTAAGAACAATCACCAACTCTTGCCAACACCTCCAAGCTGCTCCAAGCCGTCTAGGTGGCGGCAACCACCAAGAGAAATAAGAATCCCGCAGCAAATCAACCACCAAGTGCCAACTAGATGCTATCTCACAATGCAAATGCACTTGGATCACTCAATCTCACTTCGAATATGCAAAGAAGCAAGGGAGATGAGTGGAGAGGAGTTGCTTAGCTCAAAGTGCTCACAAGTATGTCAAATGTCCAAGAGAGAGAGAGCCTTGAGCCGGCCAACAAGTATTTATAGACGTACCCTTCGAATAGAGCCTTTACTCACTTGAAACAGCCGCAGTCGCGCTGACCGGACGCGCTGGTCAAACTGACCGGACGCGCCGATCACGCCGCGTAACTCGACCGGACGCGCCGATCCCAACCGACCGGACGCACCGATCGCACAACGGCTACTTTCGCGAAGCACCGACCGGACGCGCTGGACGCGCGGACCGGACGCGCCGGGCTTGACCGGACGCGCTGGTCCCGAGACGGACCGGACGCGCTGGTCAAGTCTGAGCAGCGCTCAACGGAACAGCGACCGGACGCGCTATAGAACTGACCGGACGCCACAGTGCCCGCGTCCGGTTGGAGTCCAGTAAGCTCCATGAACGACCGGACGCGTCCGGTCGACCATGACCGGACGCACCGCGCGTCCGATCATCAAACTGAAACACGCGAAGACACTGAACGCTGACCGGACGCGTCCGGTCAAAAAGAGACCGCGTCCGGTCACCACTGTGACCTCCGTTCGCTTCCGTTCGATTTTCGACTTCCGGCGTAGTGGAAAATAGGTATTTCATTTCCCCGAAATCGCCTGAATCCCGCACTCGCACGCTCGGCGAGAGGGGGAGAGAAACCCAAACCCCTCTCTACCCGCAAACCACAGCGCGACCAACGCCACCTTTGCAAATGTGCCAACACCACCAAGTGATCACGTCATGTGTGAGTGTGTTAGCATTTTAACAATCATTTTTCGAGGTGTTATTAGTTCTATCCAAATGCATATGATTACGAAATGCACACATAGAGGCACTTAGGAGTTCAATAGCCGCGTCATTCCCCTCTTTATAGTACGACTATCTATCCTATAATGTAACCACACCCACTAGGTGTCTTGGTTACTAAAACACAACCCTTAAGCATTTCCTTAATGGGCACTACCGCACCACCACATGGGCTCATGGGATCCGATCTTGAACATAGAAGCATACATGGGATCCGATCTCGAACACAGAAGCATTTCCTTAATGGGCACTACCGCACCACCACATGGGCTCATGGGCACCTCCGATTTCTTTTTTTTATTTTATAAAAAAAAATGGGCACGGACCTCGGTTGCAATTGCAAGCGAGAGATCCTCTGCAGTCTGCACTACTCCACCGACGGCACCACCCAAGAATAAGATGTAAGTATCAATAGGATCATTAGCAGTAGATCTAGCGGGTACATATTTGATCACGTAGGGTTGCGTCCAAATCCAAGTGTGACCATCATGATCACCATGTCCATCTTGCCACCAACCTTGGAATGTACTAATCCTCATATGCTACATACAACTTAGGCATAGGATTAGTACTTAGGTATTGTCACTAATTACCAACACCAAACATAGAGCTTTCAACCGACCATCGCTGCCCGTGTGCAAACCTACACCGACGAACCCAATGGCAGCCTCCACCTCCTCCTCCAAGAATGACGGTCGATCTACTCTCCTCTCCTTTTCTCTCCCTCTAATCTCTCTAGTAGATTTTCTAGTACGAATTACATGTTTATCCCGAGATGCAAAGATGTACCCGCTAGATCTACTGCTAATGATCCTATTGATACTTACATCTTATTCTTGGGTGGTGCCGTCGGTGTAGTGCAGACTGCAGAGGATCTCTCGCTTGCAATTGCAACCGAGGTCCGTGCCCATTTTTTTTTATAAAATAAAAAAAAGAAATCGGAGGTGCCCATGAGCCCATGTGGTGGTGCGGTAGTGCCCATTAAGGAAATGCTTCTGTGTTCGAGATCGGATCCCATGTATGCTTCTATGTTCAAGATCGGATCCCATGTCGTTGATTAGTATGGCTTATGTTGAACAGCAGATCGGCTTTGTCGTATCTTCTCCAGTAATAAGAACTAAGAAGCCCGTCACAAACTCACAGTTCGTGACCCCTTTTTGGGAAAAATGTGAGTTTTCCTTCTTCGTTTCCAGTGGCTTCGAGAACAATCCAGCGTCTTTTGAGTAATTAAGGTGCCATTTGAATCCCAGTGGATTCTAAAAAATCTGGATAAAAAAATCTAGTATATTCATTGGATTCTATGTCTATATGAATTTAGCTTGTTTGGATGGGATTCTAGGATTCTGAGATTTTCTTTAATCCAAATTCACAAAATACCTTGGGAACCAACGGGACCTAAGTTTAGCATTGGGTTTTGGCTTTGCCATGTTTGCATTTTGCTTCTCTCACAGTATGATTATCAAAACTACCGCTAGGTTCACTTCATTGTCCATGGTGTCTAGCAGTTTGGGGGCCTCAAGTCAATCAAACCAGTTTATTCTTCTATTATATTATACTGTGTTTTATCATGAGTATGTTCTACTTGATGGAAATGTTTTTCAAAACATTAGGCTTGGCTTCTTCAATCAAGATTATAAGTTAGAAAAGAGTTTCCACCACCTTTTATTGGGAAAACAAAAGTAACTTGTAGTTTCTTCAATTTGTGCCCGAATGTTGCTTTAGGGGGAAAGTTACCAATGTGTGCACCTTTGATAATGACAACTGTACATATATGTAATCCCCATTTGTTTATGTATTGGCCTACTTGTATATAGGAGATATAAAATGATCTTGTGCTGATTTCAATGCAAAATTTCAGGAACAAGATGAAGCTAGTTTTCTGGCATTGGTTTTGGCTATTCTTCATGTCATTACTTTCGTCATCACAAGGTTTGAGTTCAGATGGCCTAGCTCTTCTTTCTCTGTCCAAAAGCCTCATACTGCCAAGTTCTCTAAGGTCCAACTGGACTGCTTCTGATGCAACTCCTTGTGCATGGAACGGTGTTGGTTGCAATGGAAGAAATAGAGTGATTTCTCTCGACCTATCATCCTCAGGGGTTTCAGGTTCAATCGGACCTGAAATAGGGCATCTGAAATACCTACAAAATCTCAGTTTAAGTGCTAACAACATATCTGGTTCGATCCCTCCAGAATTGGGCAACCTCAAGAAATTGTCATTAGTATCACTGTACCAAAACTCTTTGAGTGGAACAATACCAGACGAGTTGTTCAGGAACCAGTTACTGGAGAAAGTGTATCTCAGTTCCAATCAGCTACCCTTTTCGGTTGGTGAAATGATAAACCTTAAGTCATTGTGGTTGAATGAAAATATGTTATCTGGAGTTTTGCCCCGTTCAATCGGTAACTGCACCAAGTTGGAGGAGCTGTATCTCATGGATAATCAACTGAGTGGCAGTCTTCCAGAAACCTTGAGTGAGATGAAAGGCCTCAGGGTTTTTGATGCCACTAGCAACAGCTTCACGGGTGAGATTCCTTTCAGTTTTGAGAAGAACTGCAAGCTGGAAATATTCATCTTGTCATTCAATTATATAAAGGGTGAAATTCCATCATCGCTAGGGAATTGCAGGAGCTTGCAACAACTTGGATTTGTCAATAATAGTCTGTCTGGCAAGATTCCAAATTCTCTTGGCTTATTGAGCAACCTCACATATCTTTTACTTTCACAGAACTCCCTGTCTGGGCCGATCCCACCTGAGATTGGTAACTGTCGGTTGCTGCGGTGGCTAGAGTTAGATGCAAACCAGCTGGAGGGCACTGTTCCTGAAGAATTTGCAAATTTACGGAATTTGTCAAAGCTCTTTCTTTTCGAGAATCGCCTCATGGGAGAGTTCCCTGAGAATATTTGGACTATCCAAACCCTCGAGAGTGTCCTTATTTATAGCAACAGATTCACAGGGAAGCTACCTTCAGTGTTAGCTGAGCTGAAGTCTCTAAAGAACATCACACTGTTTGATAATTTCTTCACTGGAGTCATACCACAGGAGCTGGGTGTTAATAACCCCTTGGTCCAGATAGATTTCACAAATAACAGTTTTGTTGGTGGTATCCCACCAAACATTTGTTCAGGTAAAGCATTGAGAATTTTGGACTTGGGGTTTAATCATCTCAACGGTAGCATCCCAATCCCATCCAATGTTGTGGACTGCCCGAGTCTGGAGCGAGTCATTGTCGAAAACAATAACCTTGATGGGTCTATTCCGCAATTTATAAACTATGCAAATCTAAGTTATATGGATTTGAGCCGCAATTCCTTGAGTGGTAAAATTCCTCAAAGCTTCAGCAGATGTGTAAACATTACTGAGATAAACTGGTCAGAGAACAAGCTTTCTGGGGCAATACCACCTCAAATTGAAAACTTAGTGAATCTGAAAAGACTTGATCTCTCACACAACATATTACATGGTTCAATTCCTGTGCAAATTTCCAGTTGCTCCAAGTTGTATTCACTTGATTTGAGTTTTAACTCTTTGAATGGTTCGGCCCTCAGCACAGTAAGCAACTTGAAGTTTTTGACACAACTATGATTGCAAGAGAATAGATTCAGCGGAGGCTTGCCTGAGTCTCTCTCCCAATTGGAAATGCTTATTGAGCTGCAACTTGGTGGAAATATTCTTGGGGGTAGTATCCCTTCATCATTAGGACAGCTGGTGAAACTGAGTACAGCCTTGAACCTTAGTAGCAATGGTCTAGTTGGTGATATTCCACCACAATTGGGTAATTTAGTGGACTTGCAAAACTTAGATTTGTCATTTAATAATCTCTCAGGAGGCCTTGCTACATTGAGAAGTCTAGGTTTTTTGCATGCCTTGAATGTTTCTTACAACCAATTTAGTGGACCAGTCCCAGATACTCTTCTGAAGTTTCTGAGTTCCACACCAAATTCTTTTAATGGAAACCCAGGCCTCTGTATCTTGCAGCACCAGTGATTCTTCCTGCATGGGAGCTAATGTTTTGAAACCTTGTGGTGGGTCGAAGAAAAGAGTAGTGCATGGCCCATTCAAAATTGTCCTCATAGTTCTTGGTTCATTATTTGTGGGAGTAGTTCTGGTACTTATACGGTGTTGCATCCTTCTGAAATCTCGAGATCGGAAGAAGAATACTGAGGAAGCAGTCAGTAATATGTTTGAAGGTTCCTCATCTAAATTAAATGAGATTATAGAGGCTACTGAAAATTTTGATGACAAGTATATCATCGGTACAGGTGGTCACGGAACTGTTTACAAGGCAACACTGAGGTTAGGAGATGTTTATGCTATAAAGAAACTTGTGATTTCTGCACACAAAGGTTCATACAAAAGCATGGTTAGAGAACTGAAGACACTAGGAAAAATTAAGCACAGAAACTTGATAAAGTTGAAAGAATTTTGGTTCAGCCGTGATAATGGATTCATACTGTATGATTTTATGGAAAAAGGTAGCCTTCATGATGTTCTGCATGTAATTCAGCCAGCACCAACTTTGGACTGGTGTGTGAGGTATGACATAGCTCTCGGCACCGCCCATGGGTTAGCATATCTTCACGATGACTGCCGCCCTGCGATCATTCACCGTGATTTCAAGCCAAGTAATATACTGCTGGACAAGGACATGGTGCCACATATTTCAGATTTTGGCATTGCGAAGCTCATGGACCAGCCTTCTACTGCTTCACAGACCACTGGAATCGTTGGCACCATTGGATATATGGCCCCAGGTATCGTTGAAACAAAGCACATCATAACTGTTTCTTTTTCCACACTAGCATGTATACATTAATTGCAAATTTAGGATTCTGAAATGCTTCGTTGCTGAAGCAATTATTTGAAATCTTCATGTACTATTGTTTCCAGTAATCAGCGTGCAAGCATACGCATTACCAATTACATCTCAAAAGTTCTGATAGAAGATAAAAAGTCATGGAGAAGCTTACAAATAGTTAATTCCTGTCATGTTATCTTTTTGCCAGATACTGTCATGTTATCTTTTTTTTAATATATAAAATACTACACTTATAAGATCTGCTGGTGTACTTGTCATCTGGAAACTATGAAAATTGGTCTTTTCAGAATACACACCGATGCACATACCTAATGAGCATGCTTGCAGAATTGGCGTTTTCCACCAAGAGCAGCATGGAGTCCGACGTATACAGCTACGGCGTGGTGCTACTGGAGCTGCTCACCAGGAGGACGGCGGTGGATCCTTCGTTCCCCGACAGCACGGACATAGTCGGCTGGGTGTCGTCCGCGCTGAACGGCACCGACAAAATCGAGGCCGTCTGCGACCCGGCCCTCATGGAGGAAGTCTTCGGCACGGTGGAGATGGAGGAGGTGCGCAAGGTGCTGTCGGTGGCGCTGCGGTGCGCGGCCAGGGAGGCGAGCCAAAGGGCGTCCATGGCCGCCGTGGTGAAGGAGCTGACGGGCGTACGGCCTGCCACTGGCAGCGGCGGCGGCGGCGGCAGGTCGCTGTCCGAGTCGAAGCAGGGGAAACCGGGATCGCAATCCCATAGCAGCGCGTACTGGCAGTAGGATTTCTGATTCTGCCGAGCTGTTCGGGGACACCAACTTCCTGAACTTGTAGTCTCTACTCTCTAGGTAGTAGGTACCCTCGCTTGGTGTACATCCTGCCTGATTAGTTAGTTTGACAAAGATTAATTTTAGTTGAAATGAAACGGATGAGAAAAGAGTAATTTTAGTTCTTCTGAAATCTGTGGACTGTTAAGAGTCATTTTAGTTTTTTCTGAAAACGCTGCGGAAAGCGCATGCTGCATGGTAAGAAAACTTAAGATGGCTATGAGTCTAGATTGCACAAACAAATACATGAAGGAGAGCAACAAGTGTGAGGTTGAGATCAGTTGACTTGCTTGTAAGCATGCGCGATGCGCCTGTGTAGATTAGCAGGAGCAAACATGTGTATAGCAGTCGTCAGATTTTTATTTCTGATCTATACAAATAGTTTTTTACCCTCCCTCAACTTTCTTCTCTCAACTTTTGAAAACCGTTTCCTGGCGGTTTTGATGGTGACTTTACTGATGTGGCGCCATGTTAGTGTAATAAATTGGACTAATTTGAAAGTTCAAGAGGTAAACCGGATTAGGACTATTCTTTTTTAAATATCTAAAACTAAAATTAATAAAAATTTAAAAATTATTGAAACATATTTTTATATGGAAAGATAATGTAAAACTTGGTTTAATCTTGAAAATTCATAGAAAATTTATTTTAGCTCGGAAAATTATGAAACTTGTTTCAAAATTTTCTAAAATCTAGCTCTATGTTATGGTGCCTAGGTTGAAATTGTTTGAATATTGATGGAGTCATTTTGGTGATTATTTTTAATAGAAGTGTGTCTTCGATTCATGTAGGAAAAGACAAACTGAAAAGGAGGCGGTGAGTTGTGACAAAAGCAACGACGATCCATACTCTACTAGACTACTACTAGTGTGTGCACATGTTCTTTAGCTCGTACCAACAACTTCTTGTGTCGCTAATGCGTTAGGTCGATTGGCACTTAATAAGAATAGAGGTTTTAATAGACCAAACAAGCATTCATGTGGCCGGATTCGAATGAGCCGGTATGTAGTCCACTATCCTCCAATTTTGAACTCGAGCCTTTTGCGTGAACACTTGTGACATACACGCTGCCAAACTTACCAGGTGATTGAGGTGACACACGCTACCAAGCTGCTTAGAGGTGATCGCAGGTTAAGGTGATCGAGGTGACACACGCTACGAAGCTTACAGCTCTGCTATTGAACTCGTGGTGGTCAGTTAGAAGATGGGGATGCTTGTTTAAAAGACGAATACCGAGTGCAAGAATCTGAAACTCTGATCGTCTTTTGACTATGTTCTAAGACCCCAGATGGACTTTAGAATTTAGATCCAAAATACATGACAGCTGTTGAAACACTGACCTTGTGAAGGCGGCACTTCAATTAGAAAGTAAGGAGGTTACACCGATCTGTATGTAGAGCCACACGGTTGACTGCAACTGTTGTGCAGTGTTTTCTTTTTCTCCTTACCCCTTGTTTTCTCGAACTTTAGACACTGTGTAAACTGCTGTAACTTTTCACCTTCTACGTAATGCAAAGGCAGAGCACCTGCCGTTTCATGCTAAAAAAACTGATCATCGTCGCGAACACCATGGCGGAGGGTTGGGCCAACATAGAGCGGTGCTGTCCTCATGACGTAGAACACGCGTTGTCCTCTGTAGCGATCAACATGGCGGAGGGCTGGGCAAACATGAAGCGGCTTACTGGTACCCTCATGGCCTACGGTCTCTTGCAGGCGGTAGCTGCCATCACAGTCGTCCACATTTGAGGTGAATGTTGATTTTGCTACAAGGGGCATATGCCCCCATGCATATGTCCATATACATCGGTTGGTGGATGCAGATTGGGCATATGTCCTTTAAGGACAAATTGAGTTCAAACACTTGAGAGATGATGGCAAAACAAGGCCAAGAACTCTTACGTTTGCAAAGACCAAGAGATGAACTAAATGGCCGACACTCTAGACTATGCAACAAAGGATATGAAAATATAAATAATGATTTATTCAAATGACTCTTTAAATGATGATTTATAGATTGTGTTTAAGCAAGATATTTAAAAATGCTCTATGCCATCTGGTATATATACTAGTATAGCATAAAGCTTGCGTTTAGGTAAAAGATGACCAGAACAGATGCTATCAACCATCCCTTCGTCAAGAGCGGCAACCGCACTCAAAAGCGGGGATGCGACGAACACGACGTCGTCGCTCCACGAGGGCTCAAGCACCAGAATGCACGGGCCCTCCTGGCCAGAAGCTACAGCAGGCCGAAATCGAAGAAGTCACCCTCGGGGGCTCGCAGGCTCACCGAGGACGTTAAGCTGGCAAAGGTTGATCCAGAGCCAGCTGAGAGGTCGATCTGCGCCGGCTACGACCGTGCCAAGCACTGAAGAGGCTCCCTTGTCAGCTCACGGCCCGAAGATCGCAATGACTTCGTCACGAGCAGACGCTCGGGGGCTGGCTCACCGCACCCTGAGGAACGGCAACCAATCCCACGACCGCTCCCGGTACATCAGTCAGTCACATCCACTTTGACTCTAGCCGCTCTACCCAAACACGTCCACATACACATGTAGGCTCGCCTTAGCTCCAGGGGACCGCAACCAACCCATGGAGCGAGCCACGGAACAGCATGCCCATACACCTCGTCTTAGAGCCGCTTAGATCCCCGGGTAACCTAATCCGACTCGCGCTAGCAGCCGGACACGATTCACTCACGCAGGCCGCACATGAGGGCACATATACATGTTCCATGACGTAGCACTGCTTGTCACCGTCTCAGCGATCCTTTCCCGAGTGTCTTCCGATCGCTCCCCACGCCATGACGAGCCGGTGACCCGCGTCCTAACCTCATGCTCAGGTCGCCCCGGCCGACCCAACGGACTAGCTCCTAGGCGAGACCAGGCACCCGAGCACGAGCCTGAGAGGAAATGGAAAACTTGTTCGCTCAAGACCAAGGGAGCAAAAGGAAAGAGAGCTCGTGTTGTTCTCTCACCTTCTTTTCGCATCGTGCCAGATCTGCAATCATCCCTCGCCGTTCTGTCATTCCAATGGATCGTGCACATTTTAGCCCCGTGGGCCAACCCCCAGGCTAAAATACGCATTCACGAGCATAGGACTAAGGGGACGAAGCACATTCAAATTTGAACATAAAATAAGTGAAAGAACGGCAGAATGACAAGCGAATACACCGATCGCGCACTATGTGAAAAGAGCCCAAGCACCATCTGTCGTCAAACGAGGGACCTGTTTCAAGCCTTTCCACGCATACCCGCGGCAGGGCAGAACGACAAATTGTTTCCCGACCTCTCAACCGCAATAGGGCGTCTTCGAGACCAAGCTTCCCGGACCAGCTCCAAGGCAAAGTCAAGCACTCACGTAGATGAGGAGCGAAAGGAAGCAGAGCGCCGCTCTGATCGAGTGGGCGGAACGGGGAAAATCGAAGCCTATGCCCTCTACCCGTTTCCTTCTTGCATCAAAATGGATCGGCAACCTGATCCCAACACCTTGACCACAGCATTGGGCCACACAACATTCAGCTGGGCCAGCCCCCAGGCTAGAACATGCACCTGCGCTCACAAGGCTAACGGAGAAGGAGCACATTCCAACCTGAGTAAGAGGAACACATGCGACAGCGCGACAAGATAGGTTCACACGCTAGCAAAACCGCATGCAGGAGCAGTGAAAGTCCCTAGTTTGGTTTTGGCTAATTGATGAAACCTAGGACTAACCTTTGTATCTAAGTGGATGATTTAGATAAAGGTGGTCATTGAATATGAGACATGACATTGACTCATATGACCAATATGATGAAGACCAAGATGAGGCTTGGCTCGATGGACCGGTTGTGAAGGTGAAGGGCAAGTCGAGGCTTCGAAGCGAAGGACCATGCGATGGTGAAGCTTGAGCAAGACTTGGCGCCGACGGACCGATGCAACGGTGAAGAGCAAGTGAAGTCAAGGTCGATGGATCGAGACGGTCATGTGAAGATATGAAGTGGATCATATCATTTGGAAAAACAAAATGGGCTCAAGGCAAAGGTATAACCATAGGGCCATTTTGTTTTACACTCAAGACACCATAGAGGGTGTGAGTGGTTTAGGATCGATAGCCGAACTATTAAGAGGGGAAGTCTTATCGGTTATTCGACGCATGGGTGCCACTAGGTGAATTCATGAAGTGCATTGCATGTAGGGCCTAGTGAGCTAACTGGAAAACCTTTGAAAATGATTGAGAAAAAGCTAACACACAAGCACATGGAGATGTACACTTGATGGTGTTGGCACATTTGCAAAGGTGGCGTTGGTCGCGCTGTGGTTTGCGGGTAGAGAAGGGTTTGGGTTCCTTTCTCCCTCCCGCCGAGCTTGCGAGCGCGGGATTCAGGTGATTTCGGGGAAATGAAATGCCTATTTTCCACTACGCCGGAAGTCGGAAAAGAAACGGAGGCGAACGGAGGTCACAGAGGTGACCGGACGCTGCACCGGACGCTGCACCGGACGCTGCACCGGACGCGGTCACTGTGCGACCGGCGCGTCCGGTCAGGCAAACTGCGGTTCACGAGGACGATCGGACGCGGTGCGCGTCCGGTCACACACGATCGGACGCGTCCGGTCGTCCAGGGTGCTTACTGGACTCCGACCGGACGCGGGTACTGTGGCGTCCGGTCAGTTCTTCAGCGCGTCCGATCGTTGGTTCGTTTTGCGCGACTCAGGGTTGACCGGCGCGTCCGGTCAGTCACGGGACCGGCGCGTCCGGTCGTGACCAGCGCGTCCGGTCGTTGCGAGGAGCGCGTCCGGTCATGTCTTCGCGCGCGCGGGTACTGTGCGCACCGGCGCGTCCGGTCGTTTGACCAGCGCGTCCGGTCATCGCGTTTGACCGTTAGCGCGCAGTGACCGTTGGAGGATCTAACGGTCATTTTTGAAATCAGTGGACACGTGGTCGCTGCAGGGCGACCGGACGCGGTTGAGCGCGTCCGGTCAGTTACGACCGGCGCGTCCGGTCGTCCCGAAAAACGGACAAGTGGAGTGGCAACGGCTCTATTTGGATGGGATGCTTATAAATACTCGTTGGCCGGCCCTTGGGGAGGTCTCTTGGTATTTCTAACATTCTTGTGCATCCTTTGAGCTAAAGCAACTCCTCCCACTCATCTCTCTTGCTTGATTGCAAATCAAAAGTGAGATTGAGTGATCCCAAAGTGCATTGCATAGCTTGAGGGCATCTAGTGGCACTTGTGGGTGATTTAGCCAGTGGATTTCTTGTTACTCTTGGAGAGTACCGCTCCTAGCCGGCTTGGAGATTGTTGGAGGCGTTGGCAAGAGAAGGTGATTGTTCTTGGCCACCTCCGGTTGATTGTAAGAGGTTCTTGTGCTTTCCTCGGCGGGACGCCAAAAGCAACTTTATTACATTGCGCGTGTCATTGAGTTACCTCACTTGAGAGTGGTGTCTTGCGGTGCCTTGCGGGGCGTGCCTTGAGGGGCAAGTGATTTGAGGGTCACACCGAGGAACCATCTAAGTGTTGGTCGACACAACCGGTGACGTAGCTTGTCGGTGCACAAGTGAACACCGGGTGAACAAAAATATTGTGTCTCTTGTCTCCCGGTGATTGGTCTACATATTGTGTTGTTGTCAATATTGATTGATTGTATATCATCTTGGTGATTGGCAACATCTTCACTTCACCGTCGGTATAAGAATCACAATCCTCTCTCTTGCATTTACATTCACTAGTTTATCTTGTGTAGCTCTAGTGGTAGCCTTTGCTAGTAGTTGTTAGCTTGCTCACTAGTGTAAGTTAGTGACCTAGCACTTGTGTGAACTAGAGATCATAATCTACTAGACTTGTGGATAGGAGGCTTGCATCACAACCGTAGGCTAAGCAAAACTCGCTTTACGCCGTTTGTTATTCTAACAAGTTTGCTTAGTGGTTCTTGTAGAATTTTTTAATAGGCTATTCACCCCCCTTCTAGCCATCTAGGACCTTACAAGTGGTATCGGAGCCGTGGTCACCGTTTTATTCAAGGCTTAACATCCTTCGGTGTGAAAAATGGCTCAAATTGTGTTCAATCATGTTGGGGGCAAGCCACCGTTCTTTGATGGTGTTAGTTCTTTTGCTCATTGGAAGAGAAAGATGACAATGTACCTTGGTTCTATTCATGAGAGAGTATTGGAAGTCACCGAGAATGATTTTGCTATCATTGATCCCGATCATCTCACCGATGAAGATAGAGCAAATAGAACATGCAATAGAATGGCTCTCAATACACTTTACAATAATATTGACACAAAAGTATTTGAGGGCATCAAGGATTTGGAATTGGCAAATGAAGTGTGGACAAGGTTAAGTGAGACATATGAGGGCACTAAGGTTGTGAAGAGTGCCAAGCTATATGGGCTCAAGAGTGAGTTTGAGAACTTTAAGATGAAAGAAGAAGAAACAATCATTGAAATGTTTCATAGATTGCAAGTGATAGTCAATGATCTCAAGAGCTTAGGGCACAAGACTCAAGACCAAGATTTTTGCCACAAGTTCTTGTTGAGCCTACCTAAAAGATTCAAGATGTTGATCATGATGCTACAAAGAGATGGGCTTGAAACAATGAAGCCAAATGATTTGCTTGGAGAGGTATTGACCTTTGACAAGTATGATCAAGATGTTGATGAGAAGGAGGAAGAAAAGAAGAAGAAGGCCGTGGCATTCAAGGCCACCTCCTCCAAGGGCAAAGCTATCATCATAGAAGAAGAAGAAGAAGAAGATAATAATGAAGGTGAAGATTTTGAAATTGATGATGAGGCACTTGCTCTTGTAGTCAAGAAAATGGGTCACATGTTCATTAAGAGAAGAGGCTTCAAAAAGAGAAATGACAATTTCAAGAGCAATGAGCAACAAAGGAAGTGCTTCAATTGTGATAGCACCGAACATCTTCAAGCCGAATGTCCCTATGACAAGAAAAAGAACAACAAGAGGGGCAAGTTTGAGAAGAAGAAGAAAGAGGCCAAGATGACATTCAAGAAAGGTAAGAATGGTGCCTATGTGATGACTTGGGAAAGTGATGATGAAGAAGAAGAAGAATCATCATCCAACAAGGCTTTTGCTTCCATTGCTATCAACAAGAAGCCATCACTATTTGATTCATCCTCTTCATGCTTCTTGGCTAAAGAAGCTAAGGTATTATATGATGAGAGTGATGATGAAAGTGAAATGGAATATGCTCATGATAGTGATAATGATAATGAAAATGATGATGATGAACCAACTAAAGAACAACTATATGACTTGTTGCAACAAACTAGAGACATAGCTATTGCCAAGAACAAGGAGTGTAAGAAGCTTTCAATGAAAGTAGCAATACTTGAGAAAGCTCTTTGTGAGCTTAAGACCACTCATGAGAGTCTAGTGGAAGACCATGAGGATCTTGATAAGGCTCATTCTAAGCTTGAAAAAACTCACTCATTGCTACTTGAGCAACAAGCAAAGAAGGAGGTTGTTGTATCATGTGATATAGGTGTTACATGTGATATAATTGATGAATCTTTTAATGAACCTATCATCATGTCAAACACTAACCCTTCTTGTAGCTCTTCATCCACCACCACTAACTCTACCTCCACTACTAGTGATGGTTTCATTTGTGATGCCTCACTAACGGTTGAGAATGAGACTCTCAAGAGAAAGGTGGATGAGCTCACTCACGCCCTAGGCAAGGCCTATGGTGGTGAGGCCCGCTTGCTTAAGTGCTTGGGTAGCCAAAGGTTCTCTCTTAACAAAGAGGGATTGGGCTACACCCCCAAGAAAGGCAAGTCGGCCTTTGCAACTCCAAAGCCTAGCTTTGTGAAGGGCAATGGTCGGTTTTGCAATAGATGCAAGCAAGTTGGGCACCTAGAGTATAATTGCAATAAAAAGAACCAAAGCAAGAACCTTGTTAATGCTATACCTTTTGATTCTTGCTATGTGCTTACCAAGGGTGTGAAGGGTGTGCAAGCTAAGTTTGTTGGTACACCAATTGTGGGCCCAAAGAAGAAGGCTATTTGGGTACCAAAGAGCTTAGTCACTAACCTACAAGGACCCAAGCAAAAATGGGTACCTAAACTTCATTGATTTGCTTGTAGGTCAATTACAAAGCCGGGGGAAGGCATTGGATTATTGATAGTGGGTGCACTCAACACATGACCGGTACATCAAGAATGTTTGACTCAATCAATGACAATGATAGTGGTATTGATTCTATCACATTTGGCAATAACAAGAAATGCAAGGTTATTGGCTTGGGCAAGATTGCTATATCAAATGACATGAGTATCTCCAATGTGTTGCTAGTTGAAAGTTTGGATTTCAATCTTCTATCCGTGGCACAAATATGTGATCTAGGCTACAAATACATTTTTGGGGTTGATGATGTGGAAGTTATTAGTGTGGATGGTTCAAATGTGGCATTCAAGGGTTTTAGATATGAGAATCTCTACCTAGTTGACTTCAATGCTAGAGAAACTTCTTTGACAACTTGCTTAGTCTCCAAATCAAGCATGGGTTGGCTTTGGCATAGAAGGCTTGGTCATGTTGGCATGAAACAATTGAAGAAGCTTACAACTCACAATCTTGTCAATGGTTTGAAAGATGTTGAATTTGAGAAGAACAAGCTTTGTAGTGCATGTCAAGCCGGGAAGCAAGTTGGAAGCTCACATCCAAAGAAGAGTACAATGAGCACATGCAAAGCATTTGAGTTGATGCACATGGATCTATTTGGACCAACAACATATACAAGCATAGGCGGCAACAAGTATGGCTTTGTCATAGTGGATGACTTCACAAGATTCACATGGGTATTCTTTCTTAGTGACAAAAGTGAAGTATTTGACACCTTCAAGACATTTCTCACTAGAGTTCACAATGAGTTTGAGATTAGAATCAAGAAAGTGAGAAGTGACAATGGAAGTGAGTTCAAGAATACAAGAATTGAAGAACTTTGTGATCATTATGGTATTGGACATCAATTCTCGGCCAAGTACACTCCACAATCAAATGGCCTAGTTGAGAGGAAGAATAGAACATTGCTTGATATGGCTAGATCAATGCTTCATGAGTACAATGTGAGTCAATCATTTTGGGATGAAGCAATCAATACCGCTTGCTACTACATCAATAGATTATATTGTCATCCATTGCTAGAGAAGACCCCATATGAGCTACTTCATGGAAGAAAGCCCAATATTTCTTATTTTAGGGTGTTTGGTTGCAAATGCTATATCTTGAAGAAGGGCACTAGATTTGGGAAGTTTGACAAGAGATGTGATGAGGTGTTCCTACTTGGTTATTCAACTACAAGCAAAGCTTATAGAGTTTGGAACAACTCAAGTGGCATTCTAGAAGAAGTCCATGATGTGCAATTTGATGAAACCAATGGGTCACAAGATGAAGAAGAGAATCTAGATGATGTTGGTGGAACTCTATTAGTGGAAGCAATGAAAAACATGGACATTGGTGACATTAGAACAAAGCAAGTAATTGATATTCAAGATGATGATAAAGATCAAGTACAAAATTCTCCATTCAAGTGCAAGATCATGGTGCTAGTTCATCTCATCGAAGTACATCAAGTGATCAACCAAGCTCAAGCAATCAAGTGCAAATACTCCAACCACAACATGTTGCAAGAGATCACCCCATTGATAGTGTTATTGGTGATATTAGAAGTGGTGTGCAAACAAGATCAAGATTGGCTATGTTTTGTGAGCATGCATCATTTGTGTCAACCATAGAACCAAAGAAGATAGAAGAAGCTTTGAGAGATGCCGATTGGATCATGGCTATGCAAGAAGAGCTTAACAATTTCACAAGAAATGATGTTTGGGAGTTGGTAGAAAGGCCAAATGACTACAATGTGATTGGAACCAAGTGGGTGTTTAAAAACAAGCAAGATCAAGATGGAATTGTAGTGAGAAACAAAGCAAGACTAGTTGCTCAAGGTTACACTCAAGTTGAAGGTCTTGACTATGATGAGACATATGCTCCCGTGGCAAGATTGGAGGCAATAAGGATTCTATTGGCTTATGCTTGTGCACACAATATCAAACTATATCAAATGGATGTCAAAAGTGCATTTCTCAATGGGATCATCAATGAGTTAGTCTTTGTTGAGCAACCTCCCGGATTTGAAGATGACAAGAAACCCAACCATGTGTACAAGTTGAAGAAGGCTTTATATGGCTTGAAGCAAGCACCTAGAGCATGGTATGAGAGGCTAAGGGATTTCCTTCTCTCTAAGGGATTCAAGATGGGCAAGGTTGATACAACTCTATTCACCAAGAAGATTGGAAATGATCTATTCATAGTGCAAATATATGTTGATGACATCATCTTTGGATCAACCGATCAAGCTTATTGTGAAGAATTTGGTGCTATGATGGCCAAAGAGTTTGAAATGTCTATGATTGGTGAACTTAGCTACTTCCTTGGTCTCCAAGTCAAGCAATTGAAGAATGGGACATTTGTGAGTCAAGGGAAATACATAAGGGACATGTTGAAGAAGTTTGGAATGCAAGATGCAAAGCCAATTTCAATTCCAATGGGTACAAATGGAAATTTGGATAGTGATCTTGATGGCAAAATGGTGAATCAAAAGGAATATCGGTCTTTAATTAGAAGTCTACTCTATGTCACCGCATCAAGGCCGGATGTCATGTTTAGTGTTTGCATGTGTGCAAGATATCAAGCCTCACCTAGAGAGAGTCATCTCACGGCCGCAAAGAGAATATTGAGGTACTTAAAGCAAACAAGAGATGTTGGACTATGGTATCCCAAGGGGTCAAAGTTTGAATTGATTGGATATTCGGACTCCGATTATGGGGGTTGCAAGATCAATAGAAAGAGCACAAGTGGCACATGTCAATTACTTGGAAGATCACTTGTGTCATGGTCCTCAAAGAAACAAAATAGTGTGGCAATCTCTACCGCCGAAGCCGAATATGTGAGTGCGGGGAGTTGTTGTGCACAATTGCTATGGATGAAATCAACTTTGAAGGATTATGGCCTCAACTTCAAGAATGTGCCATTGCTATGTGATAATGAGAGTGCAATCAAGATGATACAAAACCCGGTTCAACATGGAAGAACAAAGCATATTGACATAAGACATCATTTCATTAGAGATCATCAACAAAAGGGAGATATTGCCATTGAAAGTGTTGGCACCGATGATCAACTTGCCGATATTCTCACTAAGCCACTTGATGAAAAGAGGTTTTGCAAGCTAAGGAATGAGTTGAACATTCTTGATTTCTCAAACATGAGTTGAATGCACCCCACCCACTTATTGACAATGCCTCTCCTTCGACATTGCAAGGTAAAGTTGATTGACATGTCATTCATCCTATGCTAAGGACTTGCTAGAGCATGTAGACATAATAAGTGGTATATGTGAGCATTCATGGTAAATCAAATGAATTTGATGGATATATGTTACCACTATTGCCTCTATGTTTGTTTTGATCTAGTGGTGGCATATGACATGTTTGTGAGCTTGCAAACCTAGTGTTGAATCTAGAAAATTTGCTAAAGTGTTTAATTCAACATAGGCAAGATAACCCTTATTATGAGGTGTGAAGAAGCTTGTCTTTGGTTCAAATCGAATTAAATATCTTTGGCAAGTATTCTAGGTTGAACCAAAATTGATAAATCTTAACCTACTCCATCAAACATTTTTCTTCTCTCCACAATTTGATCCCATTTTTGGGTAAGTTGTTGACAAAGGGGGAGAGAAAAAGATGATTCAAGAAAAAGATGATTCAACATGATAAAGGAGAAAAAGATGATTCAACATGATAAAGGGGTAAATAAAATTTTTGATGCACATAAGTAGGGGGAGCAAGCTCATAAACAAAGTTGTTGCATTTGTATTGTGCATTCTCATATGACTTGCTCATTGCACATGTAGTTAAATTCAATATACATGCTTGTGTGGTGCAATGCTAGTATAAGAACTTGGATGATGGAATGATCTACTAGCATGCATAGGAATAGTTTTACTTGTGGTATCTAGACATGCCTAAAGTTTTTACTAGTGGTCCAAGAACCTTCACATATAATGTTGATCTCACGGGGTTCTTGAGTTTTGTTGGATGTCTAGTTACTTCATGATGCTAAGGATGGTGTAAAAGGCAACTCCGATTGGTATCACGCTTCAAAGGTCCATTTCTTACACCTTAGCATCATTTTGGTAGAATTACTCTCCCAACACTTCTATCCATGCATATGTGCAAAGCTTTCAATCCAAACTCTATGCACATATGTAGGGGGAGCTAATGCTACCAAAACCGAGCTTGTGATAATTGTCCAAACTTTACTTATGAGCAAAATGATTGGACAAGTATGACAAGTTCAAAACTTTTATTATCAAAATCATCTTTGTGAGGGTTGTCATCAATTACCAAAAAGGGGGAGATTGAAAGTCCCTAGTTTGGTTTTGGCTAATTGATGAAACCTAGGACTAACCTTTGTATCTAAGTGGATGATTTAGATAAAGGTGGTCATTGAATATGAGACATGACATTGACTCATATGACCAATATGATGAAGACCAAGATGAGGCTTGGCTCGATGGACCGGTTGTGAAGGTGAAGGGCAAGTCGAGGCTTCGAAGCGAAGGACCATGCGATGGTGAAGCTTGAGCAAGACTTGGCGCCGACGGACCGATGCAACGGTGAAGAGCAAGTGAAGTCAAGGTCGATGGATCGAGACGGTCATGTGAAGATATGAAGTGGATCATATCATTTGGAAAAACAAAATGGGCTCAAGGCAAAGGTATAACCATAGGGCCATTTTGTTTTACACTCAAGACACCATAGAGGGTGTGAGTGGTTTAGGATCGATAGCCGAACTATTAAGAGGGGAAGTCTTATCGGTTATTCGACGCATGGGTGCCACTAGGTGAATTCATGAAGTGCATTGCATGTAGGGCCTAGTGAGCTAACTGGAAAACCTTTGAAAATGATTGAGAAAAAGCTAACACACAAGCACATGGAGATGTACACTTGATGGTGTTGGCACATTTGCAAAGGTGGCGTTGGTCGCGCTGTGGTTTGCGGGTAGAGAAGGGTTTGGGTTCCTTTCTCCCTCCCGCCGAGCTTGCGAGCGCGGGATTCAGGTGATTTCGGGGAAATGAAATGCCTATTTTCCACTACGCCGGAAGTCGGAAAAGAAACGGAGGCGAACGGAGGTCACAGAGGTGACCGGACGCTGCACCGGACGCTGCACCGGACGCTGCACCGGACGCGGTCACTGTGCGACCGGCGCGTCCGGTCAGGCGAACTGCGGTTCACGAGGACGATCGGACGCGGTGCGCGTCCGGTCACACACGATCGGACGCGTCCGGTCGTCCAGGGTGCTTACTGGACTCCGACCGGACGCGGGTACTGTGGCGTCCGGTCAGTTCTTCAGCGCGTCCGATCGTTGGTTCGTTTTGCGCGACTCAGGGTTGACCGGCGCGTCCGGTCAGTCACGGGACCGGCGCGTCCGGTCGTGACCAGCGCGTCCGGTCGTTGCGAGGAGCGCGTCCGGTCATGTCTTCGCGCGCGCGGGTACTGTGCGCACCGGCGCGTCCGGTCGTTTGACCAGCGCGTCCGGTCATCGCGTTTGACCGTTAGCGCGCAGTGACCGTTGGAGGATCTAACGGTCGTTTTTGAAATCAGTGGACACGTGGTCGCTGCAGGGCGACCGGACGCGGTTGAGCGCGTCCGGTCAGTTACGACCGGCGCGTCCGGCCGTCCCGAAAAACGGACAAGTGGAGTGGCAACGGCTCTATTTGGATGGGATGCTTATAAATACTCGTTGGCCGGCCCTTGGGGAGGTCTCTTGGTATTTCTAACATTCTTGTGCATCCTTTGAGCTAAAGCAACTCCTCCCACTCATCTCTCTTGCTTGATTGCAAATCAAAAGTGAGATTGAGTGATCCCAAAGTGCATTGCATAGCTTGAGGGCATCTAGTGGCACTTGTGGGTGATTTAGCCGGTGGATTTCTTGTTACTCTTGGAGAGTACCGCTCCTAGCCGGCTTGGAGATTGTTGGAGGCGTTGGCAAGAGAAGGTGATTGTTCTTGGCCACCTCCGGTTGATTGTAAGAGGTTCTTGTGCTTTCCTCGGCGGGACGCCAAAAGCAACTTTATTACATTGCGCGTGTCATTGAGTTACCTCACTTGAGAGTGGTGTCTTGTGGTGCCTTGCGGGGCGTGCCTTGAGGGGCAAGTGATTTGAGGGTCACACCGAGGAACCATCTAAGTGTTGGTCGACACAACCGGTGACGTAGCTTGTCGGTGCACAAGTGAACACCGGGTGAACAAAAATATTGTGTCTCTTGTCTCCCGGTGATTGGTCTACATATTGTGTTGTTGTCAATATTGATTGATTGTATATCATCTTGGTGATTGGCAACATCTTCACTTCACCGTCGGTATAAGAATCACAATCCTCTCTCTTGCATTTACATTCACTAGTTTATCTTGTGTAGCTCTAGTGGTAGCCTTTGCTAGTAGTTGTTAGCTTGCTCACTAGTGTAAGTTAGTGACCTAGCACTTGTGTGAACTAGAGATCATAATCTACTAGACTTGTGGATAGGAGGCTTGCATCACAACCGTAGGCTAAGCAAAACTCGCTTTACGCCGTTTGTTATTCTAACAAGTTTGCTTAGTGGTTCTTGTAGAATTTTTTAATAGGCTATTCACCCCCCCCCTCTAGCCATCTAGGACCTTACAAGCAGCAAGCTCCATGGCAACCAAGCAGCCCTCAGCACGCATGTCGCTCGGGTAAGTCGACCCGCTCGAGCCGGAAGCCAACAGTCGACCGCGGTGATCCAGCGAACTCAAGAGAAGAAGACCGAGTGAACAACCTCGGCAAGGACAGATATGCCGCCTCCCTCGATTGCGGCGGAGTACGCCGCGACGTACAAACACGAATCACCACAGCCCGACAATGACTCAACGACAAGCCTAACCGGGCAGAGTGATTTGTGGGAATCAACAACACATAGACCGAATAGCTCGGGCAAAACCCTTTGTGCTAAGGATCATTGAGATAAATCATTCAAGCAGTTGACAATGGCGACGACAAAAAGAAAAAAACAACGCATACATCAAAGCCTCAAAGACTTATGCGTTTAACGATTACAACAATGTCCTAAGTATTAGCATCACTGGCTTCTAAGCCACGAACAAAGACATCTGGTCTAACATGTTACTAGACCAGATGGACCCGAGGTTACAATGATCGTCGGATCCCCTCCCGCTCGCGATGGACATCTCATGAAGCAGAGAGACTGGTACAAGGTATCTCTAGCCTTCAGAGCTGTATCGTGAGCAGGAGAGGACTGTTGAAAGAAGCCTCGAGGAGAACCACCTCGCAGAGCTTCCTCTAACATCTGAGGAAGAGGAGCCTCGCCAGGAACCGCCATGACGCCACTTCTGGTAGAGCAGGGGAGGAACGCCTGGCGATGAGCCAATGAGCGCGAGCCGCCAAGTCGATGCTTGAGTGCTCCCAAACCTAGAGCTGAAAGCCGCGTGCGCGCCAACCATGGGGGAGACTAGCGGCCTGAACCTCCTATGGCATTGTTCCTCTCTATCTTCGCAGAACTTCCTCTAACACCTGTGGAGGACGAACGCTAGCAGGGTGCGGTAGAGCCCGATCTCCAAAGATCCCTCCCAGCGATGGCGAAGCCATCGGGTCGAGCTGCGAACCACGGCGTTCGAAGAAAATAGTCGTTCTCTCACTTGAACTGGACGTTGGGGAAACTCGGAAGTTGGGGAAGAAGTAGGGAAGAGACTCGCTGCCCTGCTCTCCCTCGGCTTAAATAGACGGCACGAAGACGAAGGTGGAGAAGACGGTGGTTGGCGTTCAAGATGGGCGCAAACTCTAAGATGCACTCGCAATCAAGAGACAGAAGACGCGGCGGTTCAATCTCCCAGGCGACACAAGGCCCGGCAACGGTTGCAAGAGTTACATCGAACGCATGCATTTCCTCCGACATTTACTAACCGCTTTCTCGTAGCGTAGGAGAGGCGGCCGGATGAAAGACTGAGCGGTGGATGCCAACGCAGTAACATATATTGAGTAAGCCTCGTACCTTTTGTCTTCATTATCTTTTGATTCATGTGCCCGCATTTTATGGCGCACAACTATTCACGAGAGGGCACTGTCAGGACACGACGTGGCTAGGGGAGGTCAACAGTCCCCAGGCTCACAAGCCGAGCGGCTCTCCAGGTCCATGACTCCGCGTCGTGCTTAGGAAACTCTCTATTAGGACGGTCCTTAGAAGGGCTCGAGGCCGCAAAGGGATAGGGGCAGGTTGAGATGGGCCCCTACGGCTCTAATCGGTGGTGCGGAGCCACACGACCATCTCTCCCTGTGTTCAAGTCATCCGCTTCAAAGTCCCCTGAGTTGACCCCTCCTAGGGGGAGGCATTGCCCTCCGACCGCTGCGGAGGCAGTTGGGGACTGACGGGTTTGCCAGTTGACGATTTATGGGATGTCTCATGTGAGGCACAGCCGAACTCCATGTCGATTAGGGAGGATATCGGGTCCCGCTTGAATTACACATAGACCCTGACGAGGCGCACCGCTCCGACTGCGTGGTTATGGTGGAGATTGAAAGCCCAAGTTTAGTTTTGGTAATTAATGACACCAAGTTGCTAATGTCATTGTGTCAAGTGAATTGAGTTAGGTGTAGCAACATATGTGAAGGAGCAAGGAGCATGATGGTGATGGCCATAAGATCACAAGTGCATGAAGATAAAGATGATGGTGAACATGCACATAGGTGATGGACAAGGAATGAGATGATCAAGGCAAAGGTATAATCATAGGATTCTCTTTTGCCGGTCTAAAGATGAGTAGAAAAGTGATTGACCGGGTTTAGGATTGATAGCTGACTGTCAAGAGGGGCAATCACGGTCATCTCATGAATCAAGTGCTACTAGATCCATATTCTTGAGCATATGCATTTAGGATCTAGTGAGATGCTAACTCCTTGAAAAATATTAGAGAAAATGCTAACACACGAGCACAAGATGGTAAACACTTGGTGGTGTTAGCACATTTGTGAAGGAGGTGGAGTTTGAGGGGTAGAAAGGGGTTTAGGTTCCTCTCTCTCTCCCGCCGAGCTTGCAAAGAAACAGAGCCTAATGGCTCTATCTTTGAGGGCTGGCTATAAATACTTGTTTGGCCGGCCTTGGGACATCCCTCCTAACTCTTTGAACACTTGAGACATACTTTGAGCTAAAGAACATCCTTTCCACTCATCTCCTTGCTTGATTGTGTATCCTAGTGAGATTCAAGTGTATTGCTTTGAGAGTTGCATCTAGTGGCACTTGATCCATTGAGTTGGCTATGGATTGCTTGTTACTCTTGGGTGTTTCCCGATGCCCTAAATGGTTTGGAGCAGTGGTGGTGTTGAGCTCGTGATTGAGATTGTTTTGAGCCTCACCAGTGGATTTGTGAGGGGTTCTTGAGCCTTCCCCGCGGGAGATCGTAATTGGCTACTCTAGTGGATTGCTCGTGGCTTGGAGGATACCCATCTTGTATTGGATGTGCGGCATCCGCTGAGGGTTTGGCTTTGGAATGCCAATTAGCTTGTGATCCATCAAGTGGGTGTATCGCCACAACGAGGACTAGCTCGCCAGGAAGCAAGTGAACCTCGGTAAAAATCTTGTGTCATCCCTTACCGAGGATTCTCTTGTAACTGTGATTGATTCATTGCTATATATCTACTCTTCAACGTTGGTATAAGAATCTTTCACTTGCTCATCTCCTTTGTGTTGTATCTCTTGTTTATCTTGTGTAGCTTCTATATCACTTAGGAGTAATTAGCCTAGTGACAGCTTTGTTGTTGTGGATTAGAGATCATAGCCTTCATATCTACTAGAATTGTTTAGGTGGCTTGCATAGTGTAGTTGAGCTAGTGCTAGAGAAGCTTCGCTATTTGTTTTACTAATATCTTGATTTAGTGAAGTTTGTAGAATTTTGAAAATGCTATTCACTCCCCTCTAGCCATTTAGGACCTTTTAGACATGCCTCTCCGCGCATGGGGCAAAACCAAACCCGCCTGAGACAAGGCAACACGTCCTCTCGACTTCTCGAGGTCGACAAGGACACTAGGAAAAAAATGGAGTCGGGTCCTCGTGACCCCGAAAGGAATCAAGGCCAAGCCATGACCAATCTCTTCCCTGTGTCCCGGGTCCAAGACCCAAGGCCAGCTTCTGACACTCACAAACCGTCAGAGGTCCTCGACCTTTTCGGGAGAGATCGACGAGGCAGATGGCCAGGGTAACACGACAATGCGAAGCCCAAAATGTGACCACGGCTCGGTCACACGAAAGAAAACCTAAGGTCCAAGACCCACAAGCCAATGCACGACCGCAAAAAGCCTCACGACTGTGCAAAAAGAGGCCGAGGGGATGATCCCTCGCATAAAAAATTAAACAATCCTTTTAGTGACCCTAGACAAAGGCGTAACCCCAACCACAAGAATTTAGGGGTTCGCCGCAAGGGAAGCCTGAAACTCTGGAGTGGACCCCTTCCCACTTAGCACCCTCTAATACAAGAATGGGCACATTGCCCACAGGGTGCTAAGACCAAGTGTCATCGCGACGGTGATACCACGAAGACGTCCGGAAGAGAATGTCACGAGCGTAAGGGGCAACAAGGAACCCCTCGCCAACCTTCTTGCCACGCCATGGCCTCCGGACTAAAGCATGCAAGAGAGGACGGGATCACCAAGCCCAAAGACCATCACCATCATGCCCCGAAAAATAGGAGGGAAATGACGAGACACCCATGTTTTTTTGGAGAAGCTGATCATGGCCACTGGGACCAGAGTTTCAGCGAACCCAAACCTAAAGGGTCTGGGGGCTGCTGAAACCACTGAGCCTAGAAAGCGGTCTGGGCACCTCCCTTACCCCCTCCTGCTCGCAAGATCCCTTCTTGCACCAGCCATTGGAAAGGACATCCGTATCTCTCTCTCCCTCGTTTCCACACTCCCTCAATAAGAAGAGGGGAGTAATTTGTAGTCATAGCCACAAATGACTCAAATGGAAGGAAGGCCTCTATTTATAGGCCCAGGATGAACTGAGCAGCCTGAACCCCCCGTGCCGCATGGCGCACCATGGGAGGCCACAACCAAGGTCAGATGCCCGCATAAGGACAGGGAAATCGAGACCCTCCCAAAGGCAAGGCCGCAATAAGGCCGACAAGACCACTCAGCTCTGCCTGGGTCACAAGCCCCAAAACATGACACACTAACCCAACAAGGCTCAATAGTCACGTACCACGTCGTCAGGGCGTCCTGACGAGGCAAAGCACGATGACCACCTATCGCATTGAATGCACCTACCCGCAAGGGGTCGAGCAATGAAGCTCGAATAAGCTACGACTATGAACCTGCGCACAACGCACACGCATCTCAGCGCTTTAACGATCACTTCGTGATCATAAAAACGCTCGGGGCTACTGTCAGGGTTATAACCCCGGGATATCTCAAGGCATCGATTAGCTAGCAGGCCACCCGGCCCGCAATATATCAGCTAGCGAAGTCTCGATTAATCGAAGGCCCAGCTAAGCCAAGCAAAAGAGGCCAGACGCTAAGGCTAGGGTCAGCCACGACCCCTTCCCCCTACCTTAGCCGCATGGCGCTTGAAGGGCGCACGACCTCTCCCCCATCACGACCCCTGGAAGGAACGGGGAGAGGTCGAGCCCAGCCAAGCGTGCCTGCTCTGACAGGAACAAGCACGCCGCACTGACCCCGCAAGGACCGAGGGGACAACGGTCACCTCAATTCGGTCAGACGCCATCGCTATGCCATGCTGCACAGACAAGACAACACCGCACGGCGGTGACGACCAGTACAGAGCCCACCGTCCAAATACAAACCGACAAGACATGGGTACAATCCCACCCACTACGGGATGGGATCCATCCAGATCGACGGAGCCACGACCCCAGCGATTAGGGTCGTGGTCCTCAGCTTCTCGAGCCAACCAGGAATCAGCGATCTAGGGGCGGCTACCAACTCCTGTACGATGCTCTAGGAAGCCAGGAGATGACGAAGACCACAGCAGAGACCACGTCACACATGACGGCTGGCGAACCACCATCGTGTCTACAGTGTCGCCACGGCTGGCACAGTAGCACTACGCCACACCATGCCGTGATGTGGCCACTGGACCATGACGACAACCACGCCCGGACGCGCACCACAAGACGGCGTAGCTTGCAAGCCAAGTCAGCTAGGACCTCCCTCAGGCTCACGACCCTTCGGTCAGGAGAACCTACTACTTTGTATGTGCCCTGGCCCCGAACTCTATATAAAGGCAGCTAGGGCGCCCTTTCGGGATATCATTCACATCATCTACCATTTCATTCATTCTCTATAGTAGTAGGGCTCCTCAAGCTTCTCTTCAGGTGGTCCATCTCCTAGCTCTAGCTCTTCATCCTCTTCCACCATTCTTGCACCCCCATTGTAAGAACTTCAGAGCATTCAAGTGAAGAACACACACCCGATCATCTCTGAGACTAGGCGTAGGGCTCCGGCCTGAACCAGTATAAATCATCGTGTCTTTTGGATGCTATCATCGTCTTCCTAGAACAGTGTGGCAATCGTATAAATTTACTAGTCCAGTTTACAAAACACCGACAATATGCGACAGAACAACAAACTTTGTTGCATCTAAATAAATACTCCATCCATCTAGAAAAGAACGTAATTCTCGCATTTCGAGAAACCAAATGTTTTTTAGTTTGACCAAAGTTATATGAAAAAAACTAATATTTATGATACAAAATAAATATCATTAGATTAGTTATAAAATATACCTCGTAATAAACCGATTTGGAGATAAAAATGTGAATACTATTTATTGTAAACTTGATCAAACTTGAACTATTTTAAGAGGCATGAATACTATATTTGCATTCTTCACTGAATGGAGGAGTATAATAATACAAACTGACCTGTACAGAAACGTTGCAACTGATTAAAAAAAGCTTACCGACAGGGCTGCTGACAAACTAATACATCCACGTAATATAATATAATATAATAGATTAGAAAACAATAAATTCTTAGATAAACATCCAGGCTTGCCTTCATCCATGGATAAAACGTGGGTTTGACTTAGATACGATCAAAGTAGTAGACCTTTGGTTATTGTCGTTCGCTGAAATTCCTATCCTATGGATGCAGAGACGGAACATCTTTGCAGTTCCGGTACAAACAACTAAGACAATTTTGTGAAAAATGCTGAACATTTCTTTGGCATCCAACGCCCCCAAATCTCCGTTTAAAAATGCCGCCAGTCTGAAGCGAAATTCAAAAACTCACGTCCTGTGTGAACTTGCGCCGCGCAGGGCACACAGCCCACTGGTTACCGCAACTACCCTCCGCTGGACTCGATTGTGCCACCGCCACCAGTCCAGTCCTCCGCCACCGCGCTGCCACTGCTCTTTTTCCCGGTCCGCCGTGGATGCTGCTAGCTAGTGCTAGTGAAAAATAGGGCAGCGCCTGCCGGCCCGCATTTCCCAGGATCCACCCGCCCGCCCGCGGGCACCGCGAGTTGCCGTCTCTGGTAAGCGCCGCTCACTCGCTCGCTTCCCCCCTGTGCTCCCGATCGAGCAGGCGGTACTTCCTGTGTTGTGTGTTGCTTGTTTGAACTTTGAACGAACCGCCGCTCCATCATTCGTTTCGTTCCTGCTGTAGTCTGGTCTGTTGCATTCGCATTTGCTTCCCCACATTTGCGGTAGTTCTCGTGTTCTTGGCAGCGCGGCCGCGGGCTCTCGAATTGAGAGATTGTTGTTCAGGAACAAAGCAAATCCGATGGCCGTTTCATTTGTAGCCCACTGAAATGAGATTTCCTGGGTGCCAATTTCCCTAAGAATGTTTTTTTAGAAGATAATTTCCCTGAGAATGTTTCTGTTGTGCCTAGGAAGCTTCTTATGTTAGGTCGATCTCTCACCAAGATGGCCCAACGGCCACTTGAGCCTTGACTCGCGCTCTGATCGGGAGCGCTCAACTCATTAGCGGTTGGTGGGCCTCCCGTCGCACTGCGTAATAAAAGGAGGTGGGGGCCGATGGCTCACCTACGAGGTTCACCTGCAGCCGAGTTTCCCCACCGAGTAAAACCCTAGTCCGATCCATGGAGGGTGCACAGCCAGCGATGGGAAGCCGCCACCGACTTCACCGCTGCCACTGCACTGTGTCACCGTACTTCACTGCGCCGCTCCTCTTCACCGACCATTGCTGCCCGTGTGCAGACCTACACCGACGAACCCAGTGGTGGCCTTCACCTCCTCCTCCAAGAACGACGGTCGATCTACTCTCATTTTCTCTCCCTCTAATCTCTCTAGTAGATTTTCTAGTATGAATTACATGTTTATCCCCAGATGCAAAGATGTACCCGCTAGATCTACTACTGATGATCCTATTGATACTTACACTGGTATCATAGCTAGGTTGTGTCTTAGCCGTAGATCTAGATCGGGAAAGAAGAAAAAAAATCCACCGAATCAGATTCGGAAAAGAACACTAAAACCCTAACCCTAACACAGAGAAAAAGGACGGAGGGGAAGAGACCTATCTGGATCTTGTTCCCCGTCATCACCACCACCGACGTATGCTAGACGGCGGCGGGAAGGACCACCACCGTGCGGGAAAAGGAGCCGCCGGTGGGCATGACCTCGCTGCCGCATGGATATGCTTGACCGCGGGCTTAGGGCACCGTAGCACGGCTGCTTGACGGCGGCGCGCTCACCCGCGAGGGGAACGCGCACGTCGACAAGAGGCTCTGCGGCGGCGCCATCACATTTCCTCCGGCCGCCATGAACGGCTGCTGCTGGCGCTTCTTCCTCTGGATGCAGTGCTGAGAGAGGAGATGGGGATGAAGAAGAAAAGAAAGGGGTGCCGGACTTGCTCCGGTGGTGCGCCGCCGCCGCTCCGATTTTCCGCACGCCGTCGTCCTGCCCTGGTGGCTGAGCATGAAAGGCCAAAGAGATGGAAGGGGAAGGACGAATGAGACTAGGGTTTGGGGGTACCGCCGGCCGGGGCGTTTTTGTCCTCCTGAGATCACAGCTCGGCCGTCCGATGCTGATGAACGGTTGCGATTCGCTGGACCAAAATGAGCCCATGTGGGCGAGTGAAATTCCGGCCCAGGCCCAGGTTGTGGCCTGGGCGCGGAGGATTGCGCCGCGCGCCGAGTCGGCTGGGCTGTGAGCTGCACAGTGCGCGCGTGCGCAAAGGGATTGGGCCGAGCTGGCGCATTGGGCCATAGGCCGGTTTTCGCGCAGCTGGGCTGCAGGCTAGTGCAAAGAAGCTGGGCTGTAGGCTGCTCACCGCTGGGCCGCAGAGAATGATGATTTCAGTTTTTTGTTTTAATATTTCAGAAGCATGTTTTGTCATATTAAGTTCTAATGCATGATCTCTACTCAAATTTTGCACCAACGTGTTAACATTTACAAGAGAGTAGATGAGAACCGAGAAATGCTTCTGAAAAGTGGATAAAGTATACTTTTCCGCTGCAAAGAAAAGTTTATTGTCTTCTCATTAAATCCTCCCGTTGGTTCGGATTTAATTTTGAAGAGCAGTTATAGTTATTCAGTAATTGATGAAAAGTTTATCCTCCAGTTAAAGTTAGAACCAACGAAAAAAAATTTAATTGAAGGAATAGTCAGTTTATAGTTAAGATAAATTATAATATTGTTATTTTCTGACCAACGTTGATGATAACAATATTATAAGTTTATTCATGAGTTTAAATTTAAAGTTAATTATGATATTGTTATTTTTTGACCAACGTTGATGATAACAATTTATAATTCTATGAGTTTTATGTCTAAAGTTTAAATCTCTGATAAATTTTGCATCAAAGTGACCAATTTTCGGAGAATGGATAAGAAACAAGAGATGCTCCAGAGCGAGCAGAATGTAATGTATTTTCATGTGTTCCGCTGCAATGATGATGATAATCTTCTAATTAAATTCGAACTAATGGGACAATTTAATTTTGAAGAGGGTTATAAGATAATTGAGTTTTTCATATGTTAATTCCATTTCTGCCCAACGGTGATGTGAAATTAATGTAGAAGAATGATGTTTTATTCTATTTCTGCCCAACAGTGATATAGAATAGAAATGAAAGATTTTAAAGTTTAATGCGCATGTCTTTAACCAGACCAACATAGGGTTAATTTCATGCTCATTATTGTTGATTACTGTTGATTAATGTTCTTCAGACAGAAATCTTCATGCTTTCATTCTTGAAGGTAGAAAAGAAAGTGATATGAGTACTTGTAAAGATGATGAAAAGACTAAGTGCAAGTTCTATGAGAAAGAAGGTCATTGCATGAGGGAATGTGTTCTCTTTAAGAGTGGCTTGAAAAGAAAAGTTTTCAAAGATTTTAGGGATATTGATCCAAGAAAAGAAATAGAACAATAAGAGTTTAGTTTAAGAGATGCCTTTTATGTACTCTTATGAAGAAGAATTTAGTTTTCAGTTTT
Source organism: Saccharum hybrid cultivar R570 (assembly GCA_038087645.1). Lineage (NCBI taxonomy): Eukaryota > Viridiplantae > Streptophyta > Magnoliopsida > Poales > Poaceae > Saccharum > Saccharum hybrid cultivar. Next base: position 38,337,621 of record JAQSUU010000637.1, on the reverse strand, counting down.
TATCATCATGATAAGAGATGTAATAAGTAATATATATATATATATATTCTTTTAGTCTTAATCATCATGATATGAAATGTAATAAGTGACATGCATGCTTAATTTGACCAACGTCGGATTAAACATGTGTGTTAAAGAGTATTCGGATTTATTCCTAAATTTGATGATTAAATATGAGCCAATCCTGACATTTATGTCCCTTCAAGGGAATTATCTCGCATGGTGAGAAAAAGTTTGTGATAGTACCCACATGGCGGGAAAAGTTTGAGAAAACACCCACATGGCGAGGTAAAATTGGTATAGTACTTATGTTAATCAATCCTGCATGGCGGGAGAAGTTTGGCATAGTACTTATCCTGCATGGTGGGAGAAAGTTGTGATGATTCATGTGCTTTTAGTATATCCCGCACAGGGAGAAAAGTTTAGGGTAGCTCTTATGCTATTCTAGTATGAGTTTAAGTTGCAAATGAACCTCATGATAAGAATAACATGCAAGCATGACTTGCAAAAGTACTGATAATAAGAGGACTCTGTTGAGTTCTTGAAGTGAAATGAGGAAAAAGTACTCCCATACGAACTAAGAAATAATTTCATTTTGCATGATGTAACCATGTGGATGAAGTAAGTAATCAAAGTTTCCTCATTCACAAGAGTTCTGAATAGTTTTTGAAATTGTGGTAGAAAAGTTCATATCATATTTCGAGGGGGAGAAATGATAATAAAGACAATTAAGAAAGATACTTTCCCATACTTCAGATAATGCGATACATACTATGCATTGAAGGCAAGAGTGATCTATAAAAAGATAAATATGATCGTCGGGGGAGTAAGACGATCATAATAACGATATCCCTAAAGTAAAGAAATAGCTAAATTCCTGAACCTTTTATAGTTCCGATAGGAAGATAGCATAGTTGACCAGTATTCAGATTAAACCCAAAATGAAAAAGTTTGAAGATGGGACAATCTAGGAGAGCGTGGTACAAACAGACCTAACTCCGCAAGGAGGATGAATAATGTAAACAAGGGTCTTGTTACACAGGACCTTGTAGAATCGAGTAGTTGAGGTCCCAGAAAGTCTCAAAGAATAAGAAAATCAGATATATCTGATGACTATAAACTCTATATTAGTAAAATTCAAATAGAAGGTGATTCCACCACATTTGAAGAAGCCATGAGAGGCATTCACTCATTCAAATGGCAAGAAGCAAAGGAAAATGAAATGAAATTGAAAATGACCAACGATGTTTGGGACTTAGAAGAAATTTCTAATGGAGCCAAAATAGTAGGTTGTAATGGGTCTACAAGACAAATGTGACTCCAAAGGAAATAGAAAGATATCAATGAGCACCAATAATATTTTGGGACCTAGAATAAATTCCTAAGGAGCCAAAACAGTAGGTTGTAATGGGTCTACAAAACAAATGTGACTCCAAAGGGAATATGTAAAGATGTAAAGCGTGACTTAAAACGAAAGATTTTGCGTGAAGAGAATGAATAGATTACAATGAGTGCTAGTGGCACGTCATGATCTAAATTACATCAGATGAAAGTAAAGACGGCATTCCTCAATGGGATTTATATGAAAATGATTACATGGCACAACCCAGAGATGGAAAGAAAAGAACATAAAGGATGTCACCTGTTGAAATCTCTTATGGACTAGAGTAAGTCTCTAGACAGTGGCAATTAAAGTTGAAGAGTCAATTAGATATTTGGGTTAAAGAGAATGAGAGGACAATTGCGTTTGTACAAAGTTATAGAATGGAAAATTCATTTCCTAATCCTATATATGTGGACGACATTTTACTTGCCAGTAATGATGTCAATCTACTGCATGAGAAGAAGTTCTTGTCCTCAAGGTTCAATAAGAATGTTCTCAGTGAAATGTCTCTCGTTATAAGAATTGAAACTCACCGAGATAGAAGAAAGAGGTATTAGAAATTTCGCAAATGCATACTTAGAAAAGATTACGAAGAAATAAAGTATGTATATGTGTAAACATACGCCTGTTCCTATGGTCAAGGGTAATAGTTTTGAAAACTTTAGTGTTCCAAGAAGCAATGTGAGATTGTTATAGATGGACGTCCTATACGCTTCAGCTGTTGGAAGCTTAATGAGTACATAGACAAGATCTTACCCTGCCATAGTTCACGTATCCGGGTTATTTTGGCAAAAGTCCAGTCTAGATATAGATCACTGGAATGGAGTTAAGAATATCGGCCTCATGCTAATAAAGAAAGAACAAGTACTCTCAATTAGCTGTGGGTACAAATGTTAAATTTTGGCGAGATGTTTAGTGAAACCCACATAGTAGCTAACACTTACAGTTGGAGTTTTATTATGAAAGAGCTCTAAAGAAACATTTTTTGTATCATCAGTGATGTAAAGTTATAGTATAGCATGTTATAAGGCTACGGGACAGGCAAAATGGTTAAGGAACCTGTACCCGAAATTAATAATGGTTGTCAACAACAATAACCATTTAAGTAGTTTGCTCCTATGACAATGGGTCAAGTGTGCTGCTAAACACATTGATGTTAAAGTTATACGTTGTAAAGAAGAAAGTCCGGAATCATACTAAAAGGTATTGAACATATAAATGACAAGCAAGTACTTGCGGATCCGCTTACTAAAGGCTTACCACCCAGTGTGTTCAAAGAACACACAGTCGACATGGGGTTATGGTATAGCCTATGATTTCCGGACAATAAAGGGCCCAAAGTTAAAGAATATGTTTCAGATCAGTGATGTGTATTGTAGCTGTTAAATCTATCGGCGACCGACCGTGATGATGACGCATGCTCTGTGCACTGATCTGTGATGGAATGGTAAAAGAAATAAGTGTGAAGTAAAGTCTAAAGTTTAAAGTATAAGGTGAGATCAAGGGAAAGAATGTTAGGTTGATCTCCCACCAAGATGGCCCAACGGTTATTTGGGCCTTGACTCGCGCCCTGATCAGGGGCACTCAACTCATTAGCGGTTGGTGGGCCCCTGTCGCACTGCGCAATAAAAGGAGGTGGGGGCCGATGGCTCACTTACGAGGTTCACCTGCAGCTGAGTTTCCCTATCGAGTAAAACCCTAGTCCGATCCGTGGAAGGTGCGCAGCCAGCGATGGGAAGCCGTCATCGACTTCACCGCTGCCACTGCACTGCGTCACCGTACTTCACTGCGCCGCTCCTCTTCACCGATGAAAGGTCTTGATGGCTAGAGGGGGGTGAATAGCCTTTTAAAATTTTCTACAAAGACAAGCTAAACAAGTTTATCAATACAACAAATAGCGAGATGCGAGTTTGGCTTAGCCTACGGGGTAATTGCAAGCCACCTATCCAATTCACAATTCTAGTATAAAGGCACTCAACCACACAAGTCAAACCGAGAAGGTAACTACACCTACAACTAGCAAGCTACACAAAAGAGCTACTCTAGCAAAGCTAACTAGCTAGCAAAGATAACTAAGAAAGTAATACGGAGTTGAGTTAGGATAGTTTCATCGAGGGGCGAAGTGTTGAGCCAACCAATATGATCAACAATGAATACCAAGACAACCGAACACCGGGATCAATCAATCACAATATGAAAGTGATGACACGAAGATTTATCCCGAGGTTCACGTGCTTGCCGGCACGCTAGTCCCTGTTGTGTCCCTCTTCACCACGTGGTTCGGTGGCTAATCGGTCTCACACCGAGCCTCTCAAAAGGCGCCACAAGAACCTACCAAATGGCAAAAGGTTGCAATGACACAAGCAATTTACTAATGTTGCCTTTGGCGCTTCGCCGAGGTAGGCACAAACCCCTCACAATCACCGGAGGTGGCCAAGAACAATCACCAACTCTTGCCAACACCTCCAAGCTGCTCCAAGCCGTCTAGGTGGCGGCAACCACCAAGAGAAATAAGAATCCCGCAGCAAATCAATCACCAAGTGCCAACTAGATGCTATCTCACAATGCAAATGCACTTGGATCACTCAATCTCACTTCGAATATGCAAGGAAGCAAGAGAGATGAGTGGGAGAGGAGTTGCTTAGCTCAAAGTGCTCACAAGTATGTCAAATGTCCAAGAGAGAGAGCCTTGAGCCGGCCAACGAGTATTTATAGACGTACCCCTTCGAATAGAGCCGTTACTCACTTGAAACAGCCACGGTCGCGCTGACCGGACGCGCTGGTCAAACTGACCGGACGTGCCGATCACGCCGCGTAACTCGACCGGACGCGCCGATCCCAACCGACCGGACGCACCGATCGCACAACGGCTACTTTCGCGAAGCACCGACCGGACGCGCTGGTCGCGCGGACCGGACGCGCCGGGCTTGACCGGACGCGCTGGTCCCGAGACGGACCAGACGCGCTGGTCAAGTCTGAGCAGCGCTCAACGGAACAGCGACCGGACGCGCTATAGAACTGACCGGACGCCACAGTGCCCACGTCTGGTTGGAGTCCAGTAAGCTCCCTGAACGACCGGACGTGTCCGGTCGACCATGACCGGACGCACCACGCGTCCGATCATCAAACTGAAACACGCGAAGACACTGAACGCTGACCGAACGCGTCCGGTCAAAAAGAGACCGCGTCCGGTCCAGCGTTCGGTCACCACTGTGACCTCCGTTCGCTTCCGTTCGATTTTCGACTTCCGGCGTAGTGGAAAATAGGCATTTCATTTCCCCGAAATCGCCTGAATCCCAAACCACTCTCTACCCGCAAACCACAGCGCGACCAACGCCACCTTTGCAAATGTGCCAACACCACCAAGTGATCACGTCATGTGTGAGTGTGTTAGCATTTTAACAATCATTTTTCGAGGCGTTATTAGTTCTATCCAAATGCATATGATTATGAAATGCACACCTAGAGGCACTTAGGAGTTCAATAGCCGCGTCATTCCCCTCTTTATAGTACGTCTATCTATCCTATAATGTAACCACACCCACTAGGTGTCTTGGTTACTAAAACACAACCCTTAAGCATATACCTTTGCCTTGATCACGTAGGGTTGCGTCCAAATCCAAGTGTGGCCATCATGATCACCATGTCCATCTTGCCACCAACCTTGGAATGTACTAATCCTCATATGCTACATACAACTTAGGCATAGGATTAGTACTTAGGTATTGTCACTAATTACCAACACCAAACATAGAGCTTTCAATCTCCCCCTTGTTGGTAATTGGTGACAACCCTTTCACAAAGATATTATGATAAAATTTTAATTGAACCCATGTCACATTGTCCAAGTATATTACCATGTGTAAGAATTATGGACATGTGATCATGAATTCAAATTGATAGCAATGGCTCCCCCTACATGTATGCTATATGTTTGGATTTTGGAAGCATACATGTTAGATAGGAAAGATTAGGAGCATTGACTACCAATAGGTGCTAAGTGTTTTAGATTATAGACCTTTGAAGCGTGATACCATCGGAGTAGCGATAAACACCATCTTAGCACCTTGTGTAGTTAGATACCACTTGGAAAAGCATAAACAAAACTAGAAACCTCGTGAGATCAACATTATAAGCAAGGCTCTAGTACCACTTTGGAAAACATGAAGTAAGAGAAATCTAACTACTTCCTATTCATGCTAGTACTTCAATACACCATTCAATTGTATACTAGCAAAACACCACACAAGCAATGTATTGGAGAAAAAGAAATGCATAACTATGCATCATACATATGAAGTGCACAAAGAAATGCAACATTCATGTTTAAGAGCTTGCTCCCCCTACTTGTGTGCTCAAAATTTTACTTGATCCCCTTCTTTTATCAATTCTCCCCTTTAGGTTTTCTCTTTGTGAACAACATTTTTCTCCCCCTTTATGCTTCTCCCCCTTTGAGTTCTATCTTTGTGAACAACATTTTCTCCCCCTTTGGCACCAATGACCACAAGGGACCAATTTTAGATAGATTATCATGTTGAAATATGGGGTGAGGATCAAGTTTGTGATTCAACCTAGATTGCTTGCATAAATAAAATGCTTCGGTTTGATCCAAGGGCAAGCTTCTTCACACCTCATTAGAAGGGTTATCATGCACCATGTTGAAGCAAATATTTAGACAAGTTTTCTAGATTAAACACTTAGGATCACAAGCTACTTAAACAAGTTATATGCTACCACTAGATCATACAAGTCATGGAAACAATAGTGGCACCATATAAACTTCAAAGTCATTTGATTTTCATGAGTGAGCCTAGAACATATAAATTATGACTAGATGCACTAACCAAGTCCTTAGCATAGAATGTATGACATGTCAACCAATTGTACCTTGGGGCTCGAAGGAGAGGCATGTTATATCATGGAGGTGCATCAACTCATGTTGGAGAAGTCAAGTATGTTCAACTCATTCTTTAGCTTATGAAATCTCTTCTCATCAAGTGGCTTGGTGAATAGATCGGCTAGTTGATCTTCGGTGCCCACACTCTCAATAGCAATGTCACTCTTTTGTTGATGATCTCTAATGAAATGATGACGAACATCAATATGCTTTGTTCTTTGATGTTGAACCGGATTGTTGGTTAGCTTCACGGCACTTTCATTGTCACATAGCAATGGCACATTCTTGAAGTTGATTCCAAAATCCTTCAATGTTGCCTTCATCCATAAGATTTGTGCACAACAACTACCCGTGGCGATGTATTCGGCTTCGGCTGTAGATAGTGCAATACTATTTTGCTTCTTGGATGACCATGAGACAAGTGATCTTCCCAACAATTGACAAGTCCCGGAAGTGCTCTTTCTCTCCACTTTATCACCGGCATAGTCGGAATCCGAATATCCAACTAGCTCAAAGCTTGCACCTTTGGGATACCACAATCCAACATCTTGTGTATGCTTCAAATACCTCAATATTCTCTTTGTTGCCTTCAAATGACTTTCTCTTGGTGAGGCTTGAAATCTTGCACACATGCATACACTAAACATCACATCAGGTCTTGATGCCGTCACATAGAGTAGGCTACCAATCATTGATCTATAAAGCTTTTGATTCACCATGTTGCCACTCTTGTCACTATCCAAACTTCCACTAGTGCCCATTGGAGTTGTAATGCCCTTTGAATCTTCCATGCCAAACTTCTTGAGCATATCTTTGATGTACTTGGTTTGGCTCACAAATGTTCCTTCCTTCATTTGTTTGATTTGAAGTCCAAGAAAGAAACTAAGTTCACTGATCATTGACATTTCAAATTCCTTTACCATCATTTTCCCAAACTCATCACAATAATCTTGATTAGTTGAACCGAAGATGATATCATCAACATATATTTGTAATACAAATAAGTCTTTCCCAATCTTCTTGGTGAAGAGAGTAGTATCCACTTTGCCCATGACAAATCCTTTGGTTAGCAAGAAGTCCCTCAATCTTTCATACCATGCTCTAGGTGCTTGCTTCAATCCATACAAAGCTTTTCTCAATTTATAGACATGATTGGGTTTCTTGTCATCTTCAAAACCGGGAGGTTGCTCCACATACACCTCCTCTTGAATGTACCCATTGAGAAATGCACTCTTCACATTCATTTGATATAGCTTGATATTGTGAGCACAAGCATAGGCAAGTAAGATCCTAATTGCTTCCAATCTTGCAACCGGGGCATAAGTTTCACCAAAGTCAAGACCCTCTATTTGTGTGTAACCTTGAGCCACTAGTCTTGCTTTGTTCCTTACTACTATTCCATCTTGATCTTGCTTGTTGCGAAAGACCCATCTTGTTCCAATGACATTGTGATCCTTAGGCCTCTCAACTAGTTCCCATACTTCATTTCTCTTGAAGTTGTTGAGCTCTTCATGCATTGTATTTACCCAATCCGGATCTCTCAATGCTTTATCAATGTCCTTGGGTTCTTCCATTGACACAAAAGAAGAGTGAGCACAAAATGATGCCAATCTTGATCTAGTTTGAACTCCCCTTTGTATGTCACCAATAATGGAATCCAATGGATGGTCTCTTGCAATGTTAGTTGGTTGAAGCACTTGGACTTGATTGTTTGGATGTTGATGTTGATCATGAGTTGGAGATGATGAACTAGCCACTTGTTGATCTTGTTGCACTTGAGATGATGTACTAGCTTGATTTTGCATTAGAGACCCACTAGCTTGTGTAATTGGACTTTGGAGCACTTGATCTTTGTTGTCATCCACATCAATCACTTGCTTTGGCCTAATATCACCAATATCCATTTCTTTCATAGCATTGGTCAATTGAGTTCCTCTCACATCATCCAAGTTATTTTTCTCATCTTGAGAGCCATTTGTTTCATCAAACTCAACATCATGAACTTCCTCAAGTAAACCACTAGCCAAATTCCAAACTCTATAAGCTTTGCTAGTAGTGGAGTAACCAAGTAAGAATCCTTCATCACATTTCTTCTCAAACTTGCTCAATCTAGTGCCCTTCTTCAAGATGTAGCATTTGCAACCAAATACCCGAAAGTATGCAATGTTGGGCTTTCTTCCATTTAAGATCTCATATGGTGTCTTCTCTAAGAACTTGTGGCAATAGAGGCGGTTGCTATAGAAGCAAGCCGTGTTGATTGCTTCGGCCCAAAATGAATGACTCACATTATACTCATTCAACATTGATCTTGCCATATCAATTAAGGTTCTATTCTTCCTCTCAACTAGGCCATTAGATTGAGGTGTATATTTGGCCGAAAATTGATGCTTGATTCCAAGTTCCTCACATAGCTCATCAACTCTTGTGTTTCTAAACTCACTTCCATTGTCGCTTCTTACTTTCTTGATTGTGGTCTCAAACTCATTTTGCACTCTCTTGATGAACTTCTTGAATATGTCAAATACATCACTCTTGTCCACAAGAAAGAATACCCATGTGTATCTAGTGAAATCATCCACAATCACAAAACCATACTTGTTGCCACCAATGCTTGTGTATGTAGTTGGCCCAAATAGATCCATGTGCAATAACTCAAATGCCTTGGAAGTACTCATAATGCTCTTCAATGGATGAGTGTTGCCCACTTGCTTTTCGGCTTGACATGCACTACATAGCTTATCCTTCTCAAATATGACATCCTTCAACCCTCTAACTAAGTCATGCTTCACTAACTTGTTCAATTGCTTCATGCCAACATGACCAAGTCTTCTATGCCATAACCAACCCATACTTGATTTGGTGAGCAAGCATGTTGAAAGTTGAGTGTCACTAGCATTGAAATCAACCAAGTATATATTCTCATATCTAAAGCCTTTGAAGATCAAATTAGAGCCATCAACACTAACTATCTCCACATCATCAACACCAAATATGCACTTGAAACCTAGATCACACAATTGAGCAACCGAGAGAAGATTGAAGTTCAACTTTTCAACTAGGAGCACATTGGAAATGCTATGATCATTTGAGATTGCAATCCTTCCAAGAGCCTTCACATCACCCTTGCTATTGTCACCAAATGTGATACTATCAATGCCACTATCATTTGAATTGAGAGAGTTGAACATTCTTAAATCACCGGTCATATGTTGAGAGCACCCACTATCAAGCACCCAATGCCTTCCTCCGGCCTTGTAATTTACCTACAAAATAAATTAATGTTTCTTAGGTACCCATACTTGTTTGGGTCCTTGGAGGTTAGTAACTAAGCTCTTTGGTACCCAAATGGCCTTCTTCTTTGGACCCACAATTGGTGTACCAACAAACCTAGCATGCACACCTTTCTCATCCTTGGTAAGCACATAACAAGAATCAAAAGGAATGTAATCTATTTTAGCATGAAACTTGTTGTTGTTCTTGTTTATTTTATTACAATTAATCTCTAGATGCCCAACTTGCTTGCATCTATTGCAATAACGACAATTGCTCTTCACAAAGCGAGACTTTGGAGTAGCAAAGGCCGTCTTGCCCTTCTTGGGAGTATAGCCCAAACCCTCTTTGTTAAGAGAGAACCTTTGGCTACCCAAGCATTTTAGCAAGCGGGCATCCCCACCATAGGCATTGCCTAATGCGCGGGTGAGATCATCCACCTCTCTCTTGAGAGTCTCATTCTCAACAAGTGATGAATCACTAGTAGTAGAGGTAGAGTTGGTTGTGGTGGATGATGATGAGCTACATGAAATATTAGTAGGACCAACAAATAAAGAATCATCAATAATATCACATGTTAGTCCAATATCACAAGTGACAATCACTTGCTCCTCCTTAGCTTCCTTCATGAGCTTCTCCAACTTGAGGTCCTTCTCCTTGATGAGCTCAAGTAGAGAGGAGTGGGCTTTCTTAAGCCTAGTGTGAGCAACTTTAAGGTCCTCGTGGTCTTCCTTTAGACACTCACGAGAGGCCTCTAGCTCATCAAAGGATTTCCTAAGAGCTTTGAGCTCTTGTTCAATTCCTTTGCACTCCTTACTCTTTTTTAGAGCAACAAGCTCCTCCATCAAGGCATCATTTTTATTGCTCTTGGCAATGAGCTCTTGCTCTAAGATTTTGCACTTCTTGGTTGTCCTCTTGTAGCCCTTGCTCATTTGATCTATTATGCCCAATAGATCATCCTTGGAGTAGTCCTCATCCTCCTCATCATCACTCCTACAACCATCACTAGCACAAGAATCATCATCACTATCATCATATTTTACCTTGGTAGGCTTGGCCATAAGGCATGTCGATGTAGTGTCGAAGATAGATGGCTTGTTGGAGAGGGCGATGCTTGCAATGGCTCGCCGAGTGGTCCTCTCATCATCACTAGAGCTATCATCATCACTATCGGAGTTATCACTATCCCAAGTGACCACATAGCCACCACCCTTCTTCTTCTTGTTGATAGTGAAGCTCTTCTTCTCTTTCTTCTCCTTCTTGTCCTTCTTGTTCTTCTTCAACTTCAACTCCCCATCATGATATCTTTTATCTTCATAGGGGCACTTTGCCACTACATGATCGGGGCTATTGCAATTGTAGCAAAGCACCTCCTTTGCCTTCATGAAGTCCCTTCTCTTCCTTGCCCCATATCCTTTCTTCTTCATGAACCTCCCCATCTTGTGCACTAGGAGGGCCATGGTCTCATCATCGAATGGATCATCATCATCACTCTCCACCTTGCTCTTGCCCTTAGAAGATGAAGCCTTGAATGCCATGGGCTTCTCTTGCTTGACCTTGGTCTCCTTCTTCTCTTCTACCTCATCTTCATCATCATTGTATTGGGCATCGGTCATTATATCTCCAAGCACATCGGTTGGTTTGACCTTGTCCAATCCCTCTCTAAAGATCATTCTTCTCAAGGTGGCAAACTTCTTGGGTAAGCACATCAAGAACTTGTGTGAGAAGTCCTTGTCCTCAACCTTCTCTCCAAGCCCCTTGAAATCATTGACAATGATTTGGAGCCTATAGAACATCTCCGGGATGGATTCATCATCCTTCATCTTGAAAGTGGAGAACTTGTCCTTGAGCATATATAGCTTGGCACTCTTTACCATTGAAGTGCCTTCATATGTTTCTTCAAGCCTTATCCAAAGCTCATTTGCCTTTTCAAGATCTTTGATTTGCTCAAATACTTTGTCATCAATGGCACGGTAGATTGTGTCAAGTGCCGCCGTGTTGCATTGTTTGTTGATGCGGTCATTTGGAGTGAGATTTTCTTCATCAAGAATGATGTATCCTTCTTTGGTCACATCCCAAACCTTCTCATGTATATTGCCTAGATATTGCTTCATCTTCCTTTTCCAATGATCAAAGGAAGAGACACCATTAAAGAATGGAGGCTTGCCATTAACATGATTGAACATAACTTGAGCCATCTTGCACCGAGGTTGTTAAGCCTTGCAAACGGTGACCACGGCTCTGATACCACTTGAAAGGTCTTGATGGCTAGAGGGGGGTGAATAGCCTTTTAAAATTTTCTACAAAGACAAGCTAAACAAGTTTATCAATACAACAAATAACGAGATGCGAGTTTGGCTTAGCCTACGGGGTAATTGCAAGCCACCTATCCAATTCACAATTCTAGTATAAAGGCACTCAACCGCACAAGTCAAACCGAGAAGGTAACTACACCTACAACTAGCAAGCTACACAAAAGAGCTACTCTAGCAAAGCTAACTAGCTAGCAAAGATAACTAAGAAAGTAATGCGGAGTTGAGTTAGGAGAGTTTCATCGAGGGGCGAAGTGTTGAGCCAACCAATATGATCAACAATGAATACCAAGACAACCGAACACCGGGATCAATCAATCATAATATAAAAGTGATGACACGAAGATTTATCCTGAGGTTCACGTGCTTGCCGGCACGCTAGTCCCCATTGTGTCCCTCTTCACCACGTGGTTCGGTGGCTAATCGGTCTCACACCGAGCCTCTCAAAAGGCGCCACAAGAACCTACCAAATGGCAAAAGGTTGCAATGACACGAGCAATTTACTAATGTTGCCTTTGGCGCTTCGCCGAGGTAGGCACAAACCCCTCACAATCACCGGAGGTGGCCAAGAACAATCACCAACTCTTGCCAACACCTCCAAGCTGCTCCAAGCCATCTAGGTGGCGGCAACCACCAAGAGAAATAAGAATCCCGCAGCAAATCAACCACCAAGTGCCAACTAGATGCTATCTCACAATGCAAATGCACTTGGATCACTCAATCTCACTTCGAATATGCAAAGAAGCAAGAGAGATGAGTGGGAGAGGAGTTGCTTAGCTCAAAGTGCTCACAAGTATGTCAAATGTCCAAGAGAGAGAGCCTTGAGCCGGCCAATGAGTATTTATAGACGTACCCCTTCGAATAGAGCCGTTACTCACTTGAAACAGCCGCAGTCGCGCTGATCGGACGCGCTGGTCAAACTGACCGGACGCGCCGATCACGCCGCGTAACTCGACCGGACGCGCCGATCCCAACCGACCGGACGCACCGATCGCACAACGGCTACTTTCGCGAAGCACCGACCGGACGCGCTGGTCGCGCGGATCGGACGCGCCGGGCTTGACCGGACGCGCTGGTCCCGAGACGGACCGGACGCGCTGGTCAAGTCTGAGCAGCGCTCAACGGAACAGCGACCGGACGCGCTATAGAACTGACCGGACGCCACAGTGCCCGCGTCCGGTTGGAGTCCAGTAAGCTCCCTGAACGGCCGGACGCGTCCGGTCGATCATGACCGGACGCACCGCGCGTCCGATCATCAAACTGAAACACGCGAAGACATTGAACGCTGACCGGACGCGTCCGGTCAAAAAGAGACCGCGTCCGGTCCAGCGTCCGGTCACCACTGTGACCTCCGTTCGCTTCCGTTCGATTTTCGACTTCCGGCGTAGTGGAAAATAGGTATTTCATTTCCCCGAAATCGCCACCTTTGCAAATGTGCCGGAGAGAGAAACCCAAACCCCTCTCTACCCGCAAACCACAGCGCGACCAACGCCACCTTTGCAAATGTGCCAACACCACCAAGTGATCACGTCATGTGTGAGTGTGTTAGCATTTTAACAATCATTTTTCGAGGTGTTATTAGTTCTATCCAAATGCATATGATTATGAAATGCACACCTAGAGGCACTTAGGAGTTCAATAGCCGCGTCATTCCCCTCTTTATAGTACGGCTATCTATCCTATAATGTAACCACACCCACTAGGTGTCTTGGTTACTAAAACACAACCCTTAAGCATATACCTTTGCCTTGATCACGTAGGGTTGCGTCCAAATCCAAGTGTGGTCATCATGATCACCATGTCCATCTTGCCACCAACCTTGGAATGCACTAATCCTCATATGCTACATACAACTTAGGTATATGATTAGTACTTAGGTATTGTCACTAATTACCAACACCAAATATAGAGCTTTCAACCGACCATCGCTGCCCGTGTGCAAACCTACACCGACGAACCCAATGGCAGCCTCCACCTCCTCCTCCAAGAATGACGGTCGATCTACTCTCCTCTCCTTTTCTCTCCCTCTAATCTCTCTAGTAGATTTTCTAGTACGAATTACATGTTTATCCCGAGATGCAAAGATGTACCCGCTAGATCTACTACTAATGATCCTATTGATACTTACATCTTATTCTTGGGTGGTGCCGTCGGTGGAGTAGTGCAGACTGCAGAGGATCTCTCGCTTGCAATTGCAACCGAGGTCCGTGCCCATTTTTTTTTATAAAATAAAAAAAAAAATCGGAGGTGCCCATGAGCCCATGTGGTGGTGCGGTAGTGCCCATTAAGGAAATGCTTCTGTGTTCGAGATCGGATCCCATGTATGCTTCTATGTTCAAGATCGGATCCCATGTCGTTGATTAGTATGGCTTATGTTGAACAGCAGATCGGCTTTGTCGTATCTTCTCCAGTAATAAGAACTAAGAAGCCCGTCACAAACTCACAGTTCGTGACCCCTTTTTGGGAAAAATGTGAGTTTTCCTTCTTCGTTTCCAGTGGCTTCGAGAACAATCCAGCGTCTTTTGAGTAATTAAGGTGCCATTTGAATCCCAGTGGATTCTAAAAAATCTGGATAAAAAAATCTAGTATATTCATTGGATTCTATGTCTATATGAATTTAGCTTGTTTGGATGGGATTCTAGGATTCTGAGATTTTCTTTAATCCAAATTCACAAAATACCTTGGGAACCAACGGGACCTAAGTTTAGCATTGGGTTTTGGCTTTGCCATGTTTGCATTTTGCTTCTCTCACAGTATGATTATCAAAACTACCGCTAGGTTCACTTCATTGTCCATGGTGTCTAGCAGTTTGGGGGCCTCAAGTCAATCAAACCAGTTTATTCTTCTATTATATTATACTGTGTTTTATCATGAGTATGTTCTACTTGATGGAAATGTTTTTCAAAACATTAGGCTTGGCTTCTTCAATCAAGATTATAAGTTAGAAAAGAGTTTCCACCACCTTTTATTGGGAAAACAAAAGTAACTTGTAGTTTCTTCAATTTGTGCCCGAATGTTGCTTTAGGGGGAAAGTTACCAATGTGTGCACCTTTGATAATGACAACTGTACATATATGTAATCCCCATTTGTTTATGTATTGGCCTACTTGTATATAGGAGATATAAAATGATCTTGTGCTGATTTCAATGCAAAATTTCAGGAACAAGATGAAGCTAGTTTTCTGGCATTGGTTTTGGCTATTCTTCATGTCATTACCTTCGTCATCACAAGGTTTGAGTTCAGATGGCCTAGCTCTTCTTTCTCTGTCCAAAAGCCTCATACTGCCAAGTTCTCTAAGGTCCAACTGGACTGCTTCTGATGCAACTCCTTGTGCATGGAACGGTGTTGGTTGCAATGGAAGAAATAGAGTGATTTCTCTCGACCTATCATCCTCAGGGGTTTCAGGTTCAATCGGACCTGAAATAGGGCATCTGAAATACCTACAAAATCTCAGTTTAAGTGCTAACAACATATCTGGTTCGATCCCTCCAGAATTGGGCAACCTCAAGAAATTGTCATTAGTATCACTGTACCAAAACTCTTTGACTGGAACAATACCAGACGAGTTGTTCAGGAACCAGTTACTGGAGAAAGTGTATCTCAGTTCCAATCAGCTACCCTTTTCGGTTGGTGAAATGATAAACCTTAAGTCATTGTGGTTGAATGAAAATATGTTATCTGGAGTTTTGCCCCGTTCAATCGGTAACTGCACCAAGTTGGAGGAGCTGTATCTCATGGATAATCAACTGAGTGGCAGTCTTCCAGAAACCTTGAGTGAGATGAAAGGCCTCAGGGTTTTTGATGCCACTAGCAACAGCTTCACGGGTGAGATTCCTTTCAGTTTTGAGAAGAACTGCAAGCTGGAAATATTCATCTTGTCATTCAATTATATAAAGGGTGAAATTCCATCATCGCTAGGGAATTGCAGGAGCTTGCAACAACTTGGATTTGTCAATAATAGTCTGTCTGGCAAGATTCCAAATTCTCTTGGCTTATTGAGCAACCTCACATATCTTTTACTTTCACAGAACTCCCTGTCTGGGCCGATCCCACCTGAGATTGGTAACTGTCGGTTGCTGCGGTGGCTAGAGTTAGATGCAAACCAGCTGGAGGGCACTGTTCCTGAAGAATTTGCAAATTTACGGAATTTGTCAAAGCTCTTTCTTTTCGAGAATCGCCTCATGGGAGAGTTCCCTGAGAATATTTGGACTATCCAAACCCTCGAGAGTGTCCTTATTTATAGCAACAGATTCACAGGGAAGCTACCTTCAGTGTTAGCTGAGCTGAAGTCTCTAAAGAACATCACACTGTTTGATAATTTCTTCACTGGAGTCATACCACAGGAGCTGGGTGTTAATAACCCCTTGGTCCAGATAGATTTCACAAATAACAGTTTTGTTGGTGGTATCCCACCAAACATTTGTTCAGGTAAAGCATTGAGAATTTTGGACTTGGGGTTTAATCATCTCAACGGTAGCATCCCAATCCCATCCAATGTTGTGGACTGCCCGAGTCAGGAGCGAGTCATTGTCGAAAACAATAACCTTGATGGGTCTATTCCGCAATTTATAAACTATGCAAATCTAAGTTATATGGATTTGAGCCGCAATTCCTTGAGTGGTAAAATTCCTCAAAGCTTCAGCAGATGTGTAAACATTACTGAGATAAACTGGTCAGAGAACAAGCTTTCTGGGGCAATACCACCTCAAATTGAAAACTTAGTGAATCTGAAAAGACTTGATCTCTCACACAACATATTACATGGTTCAATTCCTGTGCAAATTTCCAGTTGCTCCAAGTTGTATTCACTTGATTTGAGTTTTAACTCTTTGAATGGTTCGGCCCTCAGCACAGTAAGCAACTTGAAGTTTTTGACACAACTATGATTGCAAGAGAATAGATTCAGCGGAGGCTTGCCTGAGTCTCTCTCCCAATTGGAAATGCTTATTGAGCTGCAACTTGGTGGAAATATTCTTGGGGGTAGTATCCCTTCATCATTAGGACAGCTGGTGAAACTGAGTACAGCCTTGAACCTTAGTAGCAATGGTCTAGTTGGTGATATTCCACCACAATTGGGTAATTTAGTGGACTTGCAAAACTTAGATTTGTCATTTAATAATCTCTCAGGAGGCCTTGCTACATTGAGAAGTCTAGGTTTTTTGCATGCCTTGAATGTTTCTTACAACCAATTTAGTGGACCAGTCCCAGATACTCTTCTGAAGTTTCTGAGTTCCACACCAAATTCTTTTAATGGAAACCCAGGCCTCTGTATCTTGCAGCACCAGTGATTCTTCCTGCATGGGAGCTAATGTTTTGAAACCTTGTGGTGGGTCGAAGAAAAGAGTAGTGCATGGCCCATTCAAAATTGTCCTCATAGTTCTTGGTTCATTATTTGTGGGAGTAGTTCTGGTACTTATACGGTGTTGCATCCTTCTGAAATCTCGAGATCGGAAGAAGAATACTGAGGAAGCAGTCAGTAATATGTTTGAAGGTTCCTCATCTAAATTAAATGAGATTATAGAGGCTACTGAAAATTTTGATGACAAGTATATCATCGGTACAGGTGGTCACGGAACTGTTTACAAGGCAACACTGAGGTTAGGAGATGTTTATGCTATAAAGAAACTTGTGATTTCTGCACACAAAGGTTCATACAAAAGCATGGTTAGAGAACTGAAGACACTAGGAAAAATTAAGCACAGAAACTTGATAAAGTTGAAAGAATTTTGGTTCAGCCGTGATAATGGATTCATACTGTATGATTTTATGGAAAAAGGTAGCCTTCATGATGTTCTGCATGTAATTCAGCCAGCACCAACTTTGGACTGGTGTGTGAGGTATGACATAGCTCTCGGCACCGCCCATGGGTTAGCATATCTTCACGATGACTGCCGCCCTGCGATCATTCACCGTGATATCAAGCCAAGTAATATACTGCTGGACAAGGACATGGTGCCACCTATTTCAGATTTTGGCATTGCA
Organism: Saccharum hybrid cultivar R570; assembly: GCA_038087645.1. Classification (NCBI taxonomy): domain Eukaryota; kingdom Viridiplantae; phylum Streptophyta; class Magnoliopsida; order Poales; family Poaceae; genus Saccharum; species Saccharum hybrid cultivar. The sequence continues at coordinate 38,319,775 of JAQSUU010000637.1, read as the reverse complement.
AAGCTCATGGACCAGCCTTCTACTGCTTCACAGACCACTGGAATCGTTGGCACCATTGGATATATGGCCCCAGGTATGCTTGAAACAAAGCACAGTCATAACTGTTTCTTTTTCCACACTAGCATGTATACATTGATTGCAAATTTAGGATTCTGAAATGCTTCGTTGCTGAAGCAATTATTTGAAATCTCCATGTACTAGAATTGTTTCCAGTAATCCGCGTGCAAGCATACGCATTACCAATTACATCTCAGAAGTTTTTTACATCTCAAAAGTTCTGTTAGAAGATAAAAAGTCATGGAGAAGCTTACAAATAGTTAATTCCTCTTGGACAAAGAAATTCACAATATAAACATTTGGAAATTCAATTTGCCAGATACTGTCATGTTATCTTTTTTTTATATATAAAATACTACACTTATAAGATCTGCTGGTGTACTTGTCATCTGGAAACTATGAAAATTGGTCTTTTCAGAATACACACCGATGCACATACCTAATGAGTAATGAGCATGCTTGCAGAATTGGCGTTTTCCACCAAGAGCAGCATGGAGTCCGACGTATACAGCTACGGCGTGGTGCTACTGGAGCTGCTCACCAGGAGGACGGCGGTGGATCCTTCGTTCCCCCAACAGCACGGACATAGTCGGCTGGGTGTCGTCGGCGCTGAGCGGCACCGACAAAATCGAGGCCGTCTGCGACCCGGCCCTCATGGAGGAAGTCTTCGGTACGGTGGAGACGGAGGAGGTGCGTAAGGGCCTGTCGGTGGCGCTCCGGTGTGCGGCCAGGGAGGCGAGCCAAAGGCCCTCAATGGCCGCCGTTGTTGGAATCGAGGATCGCCGAACGATCATCGTAACATGAACAACAGATAAGGAACAACTCGGCGACGAACGTCGCGGCGTCGAATGCCTGTATCTTGGCTATTATTAATGAAATACAACATAACTCGAGACAAGTTGAGCTGAAGCATTATATCGGCTAATATAGCCCACGCCCTGAGCTCATGTAAGAGCTGCGAACTCATGTGTGCGCAACGGACGCACACCATCCACATGAACCGGTCACACTTCTCATGCCAGCGCTTTCTCATCCACGGATTCAGTCACACGAACATACGGTGAGCTCTTCTCCTGCATCTACGCTGCATGCCTCCGATACTTCCTTGACTCAACTAACTAGACCCTAAAAATAGCACTTGACGCAGTACACACATGCATCAAGCTGCCATGCCCACACACGCGCACACACGCGTCGAATGCCTGTATCTTGGCTATTATTAATGAAATACAATACAACTCGAGACAAGTTGAGCTGAAGCATTACATCGGCTAATATAGCCCACGGCCTGAGCTCATGCAAGAGCTGTGAACTCATGTGTGCGCAACGGACGCACACCATCCACGTGAACCGGTCACACTTCTCATGCCAGCGCTTTCTCATCCACGGATTCAGTCACACGAACATACGGTGAGCTATTCTCCCGCATCTACGCTGCATGCCTCCAATACTTCCTTGACTCAACTAACTAGACCCTAAAAACAGCACTTGACGCAGTACACACATGCATCAAGCTGCCATGCCCACACACACGCACACACGCGTTCTAATCCGGCGCACATACACCGATCAAGTTCAGGTTTATTTTCAATAATCTCCTCCTAAACCTGAACTCATCATCGACATGTTGTACACACGACAAAGTCGACCTAGTCAATGGACTCCAACGCAAGCTCGAACACGCGCATCATCGACGACTCACACGCCATGCACAGGCATGACGTCATGTCGCACATACGACAAACTCGACCCAATCAATAGACTCCAACGCGAGCTTGAACACGCGCACCATTGACGATTCACACGCCACGCACGAACATGACGTGGTTTATTCTTGCTGCGCGTCCTGCTCCTACAGGAGCGCCCCTTCTTCAGCGTCGACAACGCCTCCTTCCAATCTTGACTTGCCGTTGCTGGAGTGCTGCAGCTGCCATCGTCTTCATCGCCACGGCCGCCGCTACGGCCTTGTGACATGACGCCGCTACCTCTGCATGCCCCGTCTCCATGCAACGCCACCGTCTTCTTCTCGGCGACACACGCCATTTTCTTCGGCCGGCGACACACGCCGTACTCCACACCTCCATAGACCGACACACGGTCTGGAGCTTGAGCACCCCACCGCCGTTAATCGCCACCACGTGCTGGCCGCCGCCAGCACGAACGGATCGCACGACGAGGCTTTGGGATCTCTACCATGCCGCTGATGACACACTCCACGACCGTACGTGGTGCCGACGTTGACATCTTCAACTGGCTCTCCTCTCCCTAACCTAGGCTCTGGTACCAATTGTTGGAATCGAGGATCGCCGAACGATTATCGTAACATGAACAATAGACAAGGAACAACTCGGCGACGAACGCCGCGGCGTCGAATGCCTGTATCTTGGCTATTATTAATGAAATACAATACAACACAACTCGAGACAAGTTGAGCTGAAGTATTACATCGGCTAATATAGCCCACGCCCTGAGCTCATGCAAGAGCTGCGAACTCATGTGTGCGCAACGGATGCACACCATCCACATGAACCGGTCACACTTCTCATGCCAGCGCTTTCTCATCCACGGATTCAGTCACACGAACATACGGTGAGCTGTTCTCCCGCATCTACGCTGCATGCCTCCAATACTTCCTTGACTCAACTAACTAGACCCTAAAAATAACACTTGACATAGTACACACATGCATCAAGCTGCCATGCCCACACACGCGCACATACGCGTTCTAATCCAGCGCACATACACCGATGAAGTTCAGGTTTATTTCCGATAGCCGTGGCCAAGGAGTTGACGGGCGCACGGCCTGCCACTGGCAGCGGCGGTGGCCGGTCGTTGTCCAGGTCGAATCAGGGGAGACCGGGATGGCAATCCTACGGAAGCGCGTTCTAACGGTGACAGTAGGATTTCTGATTCTGCCTCGCTGCTCGGAGGCTCCGACTAGCTGAACCTGTAGTCTCTACGTATACATCCATGATTGGTTAGTTCACAACAATTAGTTTAAGTTTTTTTTTTGTAATACTACCGTTAAGACTTAAGGAAGGCGGACGCCTCGCCCCACTCAACTACCACATGCACCGCTCACCTACAAAAATAAAATCAACTCCTGCACGTCTCGCCAGGCCCGGCCCTGGGGCGGTTCAACCTGTGCCGCCAAACAGGGTCCTCGATGCCAAGGGCCCGACCCCAGACACTAAGTAGGTACAGTATATCCTTTGTGTGGCCCCAAAGCTGGAGCCAGGAAGCAGGAAAGGCACGTGTGTTGCTGCCGATTTTCTTCCCTCGCGTCAATTCAGCTAATCGGCTTCCGCGTCCGCTACTCCACGTTCTGCCCTTATGCCGTGCGGCCGCGACTGCCTTCTTCCCCGCTGCGACCTGCGAGACTGCACGTCATGCTGCCATCGCCGATGGGCTGTGCGCGGGAGTGTGCCTGTGCGTCGCGTGCTCGCGGCAACAACCAGAATCAGTGACCAGCCGCCGGCCGGCAGCGCCCACGGTCCACTCCCCGTTCCTGGTCTGCGCATGTAGAGTAATGGAGGTAAGAAATTGTCCTTAAGCCCCTTGATTGTGTTTGTGTATGTGGTATGTCAAGTATATATTCTTCAGATTTGGGATTTAGGAATCCCTTACGCTGCAGCACGCATGCTTAATATGACATTGAATTTTCTGAAACTCTGAAATTGATTTGAGTATTGCATAATTTTCTTAAATTACTTACTACTTTCTAGATTTACAGTGAACTCATGTTGCCCAAAAAACACGCATCTGAAAGTGAGAAAAGAAAAAAAGAGGGACAGAGGACTTATACAATCAGAAAGAATGAAAAAATATTTTTATGCATTGTATTTATTATATTAGAAACATCATTATGTTAGTAGAATTATATTAAAGGGCCCATCTTTCTAGCTCCGCTCCGGGTCACTAAATTCACAAGACCGGGCCTGCGCCTCGCTCTGCACTGCTCCACTCCCGCTCTTACCCCTTCCGCGCTCCACATCCTCTACCGCAGCGCACCAACGCCTGACATCCTCCCCTACCGGGAACCCTCAACGCCTGCAGAACCGAAGACCCTCTCCCCCACCCCGGCTTGATCCATGGAGGTGGCGCGGCGGTGTTGCAGGGGTGTGGGCGGCCTCCTCCACCCGGGCGCGGTGCCCTCCCCATCCCCGGCGGCGCCCTCTCTAACCCCGGCGACCGTGCTCCCCCCACTGCGGCGGCCATGGCGCTCCTCGCCCCCCATCCCCTAGCGTCGCCGCCGAGCCAAGCCCGGTACTGGTGGCGCTGGGGCTTGTGCGCCGCCGCTCGCTGTTGGCTCCAACCTCGACGGCTGGAATCGACTGGCCCTGGCTTCCCGTCCCCTATATTGCAAATGTGTGTTTCATATGTTCTAGTCGTTTGAAAGGTATGTTGCTGTTGTTTTTTATGAATGTTGTAAAAGTAGATTGGGGGATGTTACACATGTTGCAAGTGTTTCAGAAGCATGTTGTAAGCATTTGTTCAAAATGTTTCATCTGTTTCTAGATGTATGTTACAATTGTTTTTTATCTGGATGTTGCATATGTTTTCACACATATGTTGTAATAGTATGTTCTAATTGTTTGAGCTATTTCAATCTTATGTTGCAGTAAGTGTTTTTTCATGTTGCAGTTGTTTTATCTAGATGTTGCATATGTTTCACACACATGTTGCAAGCGTATGTCTCAAATATTTCATGTGTTTCAAATGTATATTGCATTTGAGTGTTTCTTGTTGCAAGTGGAGACCGCCGGCGTTGCTGCCCATGAGGGCGGGCAGGGCCAAGCTGCGGCCATCGACGTGTGGAGGAGGCGCAAGCCACCGCCGGCTGTGTGGGGAGGAGGCACAGACTGTGCGGTGCTGTTGTGGAAGAGACGAGGGCGAGTCTTTCGGGCAGCCTGAAAGAGACGCACACCGCGCTGGTGTGGAAGCGGCGGGGGTGAGTCATCCCAAGCAGCATGGACAGCGGATCAAAAGCGGGCGGTTCGAATGCGAGCAAGGGAAATGGATCTGGCGTGTGCGGTGCGCGAATCCGAGCAGACAGGACGGAGCAGCCACGGGCGTCCGGACAGACGACGTCCGGGCGCTAGTGCTGCCCTTTTTTTATAGCAAACGATTTTTATGATTAGTTTTAGTTGAAATGAAATAGATGAGGAGAGATGCTCAGCTCATGTGTTAAGGGTGTGTTTGGATGTGAGGACGAGAGGGACGAGACGAGATGGCTCTAGGTCGAGCGGTGTTTGGTTGAGAGGACGCCCGGGTCACATCCCACCTAAGAATATTCCCATGAGATGCGGGTTCACTCTGTCCCCGGAAATTTTACAGACGGGGTTGCCCCAGGTGGGACGAGAGCGCGCTCGCTGGCGAGGAGGAAGAGGAAAGGAGATGCGCATAGGGGAAGTTGAGGAAGAAGAGAGCGCCATGGGGCCGCCGTCGCGTGAGCTTGGGGGCATGCGGAGGAGGAGGCGCGGGGCTTGGCCAATCTCGCCAGTGGAGGAGGCGCGGGGCAACGCACGGTAGAGGAGGAGGCGTGGGGCAGCGTGGTGCGAGCAGAGGCGCGAAGCGCGAGCAGGTGGCGGTTGGGGAAATAGATAAGCAGAGGAGGAAAAAAACTGATAAATAGGTCCCACATGTCGGTAACTGATCCACTTTCTATGTCTCTACACCAAACAGAAAACAGGTTGATCTTATTCCATCAACCATACAGGACTATTTCACACCACCTTGTCTCCTAGCCAAGCGCGTTAAAGATAAATAAATCTATCACTAAGCTATACATGATCCAATGAGTATGAAATTTTTACTACAGTTCAATCATACAATAATTAGTCCACCATAAAATTTTCATCACAATTGGACCATAGAAACTGCAGCTATAAATTATTCCAATTAATTACAAAAAAGCATAGATCTAAAGTCACAGTAAAAACTTTGTTCTAAAGAATACCATATTATATGTTCACTGTATATATTTACTCATGTGGAGTTCAACAAAATTAGATTTTCTATTTTATGATTTTTCTGTGATTTACTATGATTTTTCAAAAATTCAGCCAAAATAAATAAAAAAGAAAAAGACAAAACCGCTTTCAAAACTAATTATAACAGGGTTAGGGAAGTAAGATAAACGGTTTTAAAAGTTGAGGGGATATTTTACCCGGTTTTGGAGTTTTCAAGGAGAAAAAGCGGACTTTTGCGAAAGTTGGGAGGTAATGTAGACATTTTTTTTGTTCCTTTAAACCGCCCTCAACTCCCAAGTGGCCAAGTCAGAACTCGGAAGCATCAAGCTTGGCAGCAAGTCAGCAACAAAACGGCATTTCTAGCACAGTAGCACTGCATGTTTTTTTTTCAGACAGATGAACAATGATGCGCATGACCAAACAAGGAGACCAGGACGACCTTAAACTCCACGTGGCCTGTGCCGTAAGTAAACGCCGAGAACTAGTAGTTTTGACCAACTCGACAGCGACGTCACAAGACGGAGAGCCTACCTGTGCAGGCACACCGTACACACGAGCAGATCATTTTGTTTTTCATGTCACGTTTTCTGCATCGCCGCGCGCACGGAGTTGAAAACTGCACCGACGGCGACGGGCCACGGCCAGGACACTACCCTCCGGCCGGGCACGTGTGCTGCTTCTGCCGCTGCACCGCGCGCCGCTCGCCGGACGCCGGGTGGGGGCAATCCGCGCTCGATGGACAGTTAGGCGACGTTGGCAAGACGAACGTAGTCAGACCAGGTGCTTACACGCATTTGCAGTTAAGGTTTGTGCCGCTGTCATGTGCTCTAAGCTGCTCCATCATGGCGTCTTATTAGTACTGTACAAATTAAACCTAGCTAAACACAGGTACAGGGGTTGGCATGGAGAGGGCCGGGGCTTGGTACGTCGGTTGCTGCTGGCCCTGTAGAGTGTAGACACTGCAGTTAATAATTAGTGCCAGCAGCGTCCAGGCAACGCAACCGACCAACAATCCTCCAGATGGGATCCGCCATGGAGATTGGAGAGCTAGAGACGTGTCGTGTACTAGTGCCACTGCTGGATTGCGGCGGCGGCGGACGCCTGGCCGGTGCCCTGTCCGGTGAGCAGTCCACGTACGTACAGCCGTAGCGACTGATCAGCCCGGCGAGATCGAACTTTGCTGAATGCTTGGATCGTTGGTGGTGTGTCTGCGTCAAGCCTGTGCTTATACCTGCACCTGCCCGTTTGACGCTTTTATTTTGGCACAGGCAAGTGTAGCGTGGTGTCTGCATGCATGGACGATGGACATGGACCAGTTTCCATCGGTGACCGGTGTGCTTGACTGCTAGCTGCGTCAAGAGACTCAAGAACCAGTGCTGCAACCGGCCTGCTACATGCATGCCAGTGTGATGCTTTTGGCACGCGCGGTAATTAGTGGTTGGGTCAGTCATTATAGCACGTTAAACAGAAGTGTCTGTAAGATGGTCCTGTGCCCGAGCATGGTTTTAAGGTGAATTGCTATATTCCGTGTGCCTGAATTTTTAAGAATTTTTAGGCAATAATCTTACACAATCAACTAGTACGATTAAATGAACAACTCATAAAAGATAATTCACAGTTTTTTCTATAACAAAAAATCAGCTACCTAAGATATAAGAGAAGTGGGTTTCAAACGGTGTGGTTGTACATCGATATCGCGTGGTGATACATCGATATTGGCTGGGTGCAGACGGTAGTGGCCAGCGTCTACTCTACTCCCTCACATTCTCATTGCGAACACGAGGTTGATATATGCCTCTGTATACCGAGTTGTGATGAGTGATTATTAGGAGATGATCAGTTTTGGTTGAGTTTGGACACCAACCATTGTGTGGGTGTGTGTGCAACATATCTCTTGCCTATGTTGGTGTGCATGTGTGGTGCGTCGACGGGCATGGTGAAGGTCAAGTAGAGACGGACCGTGTCGATGGATTGGAAGCGATGAAGAACAGACGTGAGGCTTGGACTAAGGACCAAGATGGCCGAAAGACTGACTGTGATGGCTAACACTTGGGGACATCAACAAGCAAGATCATATGAGGAGTTGACCAAGTCAAGAAGAGGTGCAAGAGGACTCGGGGATCGGGTGGTCGAGGACGACGATGACACCTGTTGAGATCGTGGAGGAGGCGTAGCGGATACACTTCTCCTGACGGTTTGGTGGTTTGGGCCTCAAAACCACCGACCGACTCAAAACCACTGGCCAACGGTTTTCGGGTTTGGGCCTCAAAACCCGGTTGGAGTTCCAATGAAAATGGAAGGAGGCATGTGACGCCATCACGAAGCTTGAGTCGAGGTGAAGTAAAGTCATGAGGAGCCCGTGGCCATCGGATGCTTGGATCACAAGTTGGACCCTGAAAGGACTTGATGTCGTCTAGAGGGGGTGAATAGGCCTGTTTAAAATAAACTCGCAGCGGAAGTTAAATTCTAAGTGTGGCACAACCTCACTGAAAAGCAGCACTGCCACACTGCAAGAGTGCCTCACTGAAAGTATAGCACTACCGCGCCTGCAAACAAGCTCGACCCGAACTCAAACCAAACTTGGAGATGTGCTTGGAGATGTCTAGTAGCAAATCCACTAAGTACCTGCACTCACAAACACGCAAAACCAAGTAGATCGAGTGGAACACAAATAATGCAAATCAACACAAGAGAGAAGACATGAATTTATCTTGTGGTTCAGCTCGCCACCAAGGCTTGCCTATGTCCATGTTGTTGAGGAAGCCACCAAGGCTTTGGGTCTCTTCAAACCCTATCCTCTTCTCAAGTCCAACACCGAGGTTGAGCTTGAGGTTTCCACTAAGATCTTCGAGTAATACAAACTTTCCCGCCTCTTCTCAAGTCCAACACCGAGGTTGAGCTTGAGGTTTCCACTAAGATCTTCGAGTAATACAAACTTTCCCGTGGCTCACCACTGTAACATCCAGTCCCGACATACACGGCCCAAGCCCACTCTGCCAAGAAGTGGTCCCACCTGCGTAACAACCCGCTTGACCTTTCGTCCTCGCTTCGCTCAAAACGGTTAACCGAAGGTTACTACGCGTCCCTAGCCCTGGTATTTAAGTCAGTCTATCTCCCTCAGGATTCACAGTAGGTACTAAACACCGGTTCGACAGTGTTTCACGAGCTACAGTACTCGGCCCATACCTGAATTGGGCCTATTTGGTCCCTGGGGCGGTTACAACCACAAGCACAGGAGCTCGCTGGGCGACGCCTAGCTGTCTAGGAGGCTTCACCTCCAAAAGTAACAAATGCACAATGAAGATTGACGAAGCTCGACAAGTGCTCAAGGTTTGGCTTGCTCTAATTTGCTCTCTAACACTTAATTACACACTAATCACTCACTCTCACAAAGAGAGGGGTTATAGAGAGCTCAAATAAGGCTTCGGAAGGGTTCGGAATGTTCAGAACATCAGCAGCCTCACCAGGAGCTGTGGGATGGATATATATATAAACCCAATCCCAAAACTAGTCATTGCAGTTCAAAAACTAGCCGTTATGACCTGTACAGGTGCGGCACTGCTGTGAAAATTTGTGGCACTGTCTCAGCTCTGAAAAACAGCACAGGTCACCTCATAGAAAACGCCATAACTTTTTACACCGAACTCCGTTTTCAGTGATCTTAGACATTCTAGAAAGCTTGTTTCGAGGGCTATCCAGCCCAGAAAATAACAAGCCCTAAGATCAACAAGTGCAGGGGTTGTGATAATGTGTTTCTCTCATGTTAGCACTTGGATTCGGTTAGTTTGAGCATTTGAGACTTGTCTATAATTCGTATTACATCCCCCTTGATAGTAAGACATACCTATACTCAAAATCAAAAGAATATAATCTATTTCAACCACTTGAGTTTTCAATGTCTTCATATGCCATTTCTTCTTAAAATCACTTCATAAGGGGTTACAATCACCTTTGTCTAGTCTCTTCGAGCAAACATACCTTGAGCGTGTGACTTGAACCATTTTCATATATATGAGTTCACCTCATGGCTTCAAGTCACTCCTACTAATGATTTGATCCTCAACACAATATGACTCCTCATAACTCGATTAGTTCCTCGACTCAATGCAAGTACTCTTTTTTTCACCTTAGTCAGGGTACCTCGGTCCTTGAGACATCGCTTGCCCTTCACCTTCGTTTAGTTCCTCGAAGCCCTTTCCTTACTATCTTCACCTTATTGAGCCATACTCAAGTCACATCATATTAAACATCCATTGAAAAATCATTTCTTCAATATTATAATCCTTACTTGAATATCTTCTAGATATGAATGTTGGTCAATCAAGCTTCAGTTTGATTCACATAGAGACATATATGAATCAACATCAATATGGTCAAGCCAATTCATGATTCCTTATGTCCTCTTCATTTTGGCTTGACACACCTAACACTCACTTTAATATCTATCTTCATACTTCTAGCTTGATCAAATCAATGCAAAGTGATTTTTCAAATCTTTATCCATACAAGCAAACCAACATAGAGACCGACTTATATCCAATATGAGTTATTTCCTTTGTCATTCAGCCTTTGCTTGGTATTTCTTCACTTGTGCATTCTTGACTCATTCTTCAATTTCTCGATCAAAGCAATTCACTATCAAACTCTTCTTGTTCATGAAAAGTAAGCCATTATTGAGACCAATCCAAAATCATCAACTCATGTCTCATTTATCACTTGTCAAATATGCTTGTTTTCTCATGATACTATGATATCCCACAATATAGAAGCCATTTCGTCAACTCTATTTGCATTGTTGTCTTTTTCTTGAACTATATTATTTTCATGATCTTCCAACACAACAATACACAATTTTGGCCTTGATTTGAACATTATGTGAAATATCATCAAGTTTGTCTTCTTGTTGAACCATATGCACTTCTCATTCCACAACCCATAAGTGTATGCAATAAACTCAATTTCCTATTCAACACTTAGCAAACTTGTTAGACCTTCAATAGTGTTGTCATTCAATTCACCAAAACCCACAAAAGGGCTAGATGTACTTACAAACCATCTTGCCCTGGGGTTAAGTGGTTCAGCCAAAATATCTAAGGACATGGTAGGAGTTGTGTAATATGTCTATAAATAAGAGGACGGCCGCCCATCTCTCCAGTCTTTCATTCTAGACTCTCTAGTTTAAGTTTTTCCGGTCTATAGTCTCTAGTAGTGCTATCTGTTGAGATCTGCAATGAGAGAATCATTCCTCTGCTGTGTTAATCATTCCTCTATAAGAATCAGATCTTGTAGAAAATGAAATAAAGAAATCATTCATGGTAGATCTGAGTTCTTGACTTGCGTCTTTGAATCATTTCTGTTTTTCCTCTCCCAAACCCCTTCTATTGTGTTTTGGGTGATTTCTTTTTTCGGGGGACTACTCATTTTCTAGACTAAAGAAGAATTATATTAAATTATAGCTGAGTACATCATCATGTTAGAAGCACTCTGAAATATAATAAGTATTTGTTCCTATTATCATTAATATCTAGCAGCGGGAAAAGGCCGAAAATCTCTCTCGAATTCCTCCTTTAGAAGACTAACATCCAAATCTCTTGTGACTTCATCAGTTCTATCCTTCGAGCGCTGAACCAAGACATTCAAATCACCAACTCCAGGCCCACTGAAGTCCTTGGTGAAAATGTTGTCATGAATCTCAAGCTGGTCCTCAATATCTTTTTTGTGTTGCCCGCTGCAGAATGACCTTTGGGTCAAAAGCGACACATATTTCTGATATTGGAGACATTGCCTCTGCTCTAGCAAACAGCTCAAGCCACCAGCATTTGCACTAGTCTTCACAGATGTTTGTGCCTAAGAATGCAAACAACATATCTAACATTTCAGTATGATATGGAAAAACATGCCAAACTAAATTCTTAATGGAAGATATACAGTAGCTTGGAGCGCTAGATTTTCATACACGGTAATTCTTAGTTCCAATTATTTAAATCTCTGGCTATGGCAAACAGCAGCTGGGCTCCATAGCCACCGCTAAGGCTGTTAGCGATTTTGCACAATATATGACAGAAATTAGTGAATTATGCACATAAACAAGGCAAAAATCAGAAAACTTTATGGGTGGGAACATGTCAATGGTTCCAGGACTATTACTTAATAACAATAACATACACCTCCTCCATCCCACAAAGAAAGATCTTATGTTTGATTAAATTTATATACGAGATTATCAACATTTATGACATAGAATAGATAAACTATGGAAATATAATTCATGATGAACCTAATAGTATTTATTTTGGTATCATACATATTTGTACCATTTAATATAAACTTGGTCAAACTTTAGATGGAGACCATCTCATTATTGGGCACAGTTATTTATTGCACAAGCCAAAGGTCAGTCATTTAAATTTTTACCCATCCTCAAGAAAGGTTAAGAGATTTATATAACACAGGCTTGGCAGGGCCATTGATGAGATAATTATAAAACAAAAGAGTTGTTAGCCATGCAAATAATAACATTAAGAGCACAATTTAAATGACTGAAAAACCCAGAACCTTTAGATAGCTAAAAAACATGTACAGAGAGCAATTAATTGCTATACAATTGTGAAAGCACCACCAGCACATTTTAGAAGATTAAGTTGTTAACTGTACATAGGACTTCAAAGATAGGCGGTAGAAGCAGATATCACAGGTTTCATCTTTATCCACGTAACTTCAGATTTGTTTTTTTGTTTTAGATTGGCGATCCTAAACCAGTATAAATCTTATGACTCGTGTGCTACCATCTAATTCCTCTAACGCGAAGTAGTTGCTAGGCATTGCCAGTGCTAAATCATCCGACAGTTGGCGCGTAAGGTAGGGGCCTTTCGCGTTCAGATTTGTTTTTGTGTTTCAGATGGAAATAGTCTTCCACTTCATCCGGCGACGAACCAGAGAAGATGCAACACAGCGAGAAGATTTCCTTCGGCAAGCTCGACTTCATCGCCGGCCAATTGGGGAACCTGCGCCTCTAGGAGCCCGATACGACCCAGCAGGAGGAGCAGTCTCTTTCGATCCGTACGTGCTTTCGCCACCGGACTGGAAGAGGCTATGGACGCAGAACCACTCACCATCGCTCATCATATGACCCACCACGCCGGCGTACTTGCTGAAACCGATCGAGAGCATGATCTCGACGTCACCTTCTACATCCAAAAAGTTGAGGACCCGGCCCTCGAGGTAGATTCGATACCTCCACCTGTGTGCACCCCCCTCAATTCTCGACCAGATCAAGGGACACGTCTGCAGTTCACTCGACTCAGCTTTCACAAGCCGTGGTGGTACCCACCAAACCTCCTACAGAGGAACTACAAAACTATTGCCCAAATCAAACTGACTGGGAGTGCAGCGATGATGACTTCGACCCACGCTTCGTCAGGATCATCATCTGCAACCTCAACGAGAGCGGCACCACATGGGAAAAATCGGACGACTCTGATCACGGTGCTGGATGGCACAGCATGGACACCTCCGGACTTGCGAACCCGGCGGAGCTTTTTCAGTTCCTCGACAGCTATGACCTACTACTTGAGAACCCTCACACTCATGACGATGTGATGACATCATCTTGCATATGCGGGGGTGTTACCTCGACACACCAGATGGCTATAGGGAGAACGAGTGCTATACCCCGATGCTCCCCCTGCCACTACGCTCCGACTATGTGACACCTTACGAGACCAGCCAAGAAGCTTGGGATCGCCTGCTTAACCACAATGATACGACAACAAAGGTGGTTGGATGGGCGATGACAGAGGTGTAAAGGGTGTCATCGAGCAGGTGGCGGGAGATATCCGGTTGGGCAGAGCCGAGGGGCCGAGGGGCTTAGGGTTTCCTCGCTCCTCTAGTAGGGATTAGTGGAGTGGTGGGTGTGGGTGTTAGGAGTCATGGCCGACAGCAGGGTGGGGGCGAAATGACATGGTTGGGAGGAAGAAGGAGTGGACGCATGAGGGGGCAATGACATGATTTGAGGTCGGCCATGGTCATGGGTGTCGTATGCGGTGTTGAAACCATGCGAGAGGGCCTAGCGACTAGGACTCCGGTGGTTTGGGGGGAAGAACAATGTTTTCTTCTTTTTTGGTGGGAGAGGATACAACTAGGACAGTAGGGCTGATGGGCCGGGGGACGAGTGCCACCGACCAGACGTTATCGGAAAAGCCTTCTTCCCCAAGTCATGTCTTTTTTTAAAAAAGTGCAACATTACGGTTACTATAAGACTTTTTTCTAAGTTGTCACTGGTATTTTTTATATATACGTAAACACCAGCAAGCTTCTCCATCCTCCCTCTCCCCTGCCTCCACCACTAGACCTTTTGATTCAATGCCACTATTAACCATTGTAGCAACATCAGCGAGATCCTCCATCCCCTCATTCCCTCCCATGCCCCCCACCTCCACCACCAACCCTCTCGATCCGATGTGCCATCACCACTATCAACCCTGACCGCGTCGCCGCTGCCACCCGTTGTTCCACCCACACACCACCGCTACCACTGGTTTGGCCATCTCCCCAGGCATCCCTCTAGACCCGGTAGCCACAAATTCCCTCTCCAACCCTAACCCCGAAATCCTAACCCTAATCCAAACTCCTTAATCCTAAACCTGATCAGAGCTTGGCGAAGAAGACAATGTGGTTCTCAGAGTGGTTCTCAGAGAAAGAGATGAGGTCACCAGAGTTGGAGCCGTCAAAGTTGGTATGTCAGATTTGGATTTCTTACTTCCTCCTCCTTTCCTCTTGTTCATCCCATTTTCTTCCTTTCTTTGGATTATCCTGATTACGACAATGATTTGGTTTCCATATCCGGTGGTTCTTGATTTGAGCCTAAATCAAGAGGCCTCTTGGCTTAGCTTTTATAGGAAAGAAAAATATAGGTAGTTTTGACCCTCTTCCATCCGGTTTCAAATTCTAATTGCTAAACCATTCCCATTCCTTTTATGTTGCGAGAGGCCGAGAGTACACTGAGAAAGCTTGTGCTTTAAGCATTGAGAGAATGTAGATAGATATGGATCACACTGTCAAGATCAGAACTCCGAAAGCAACATTAATTCAGTTATAAAAAGTATATATGTATTATGGAAACCGCCTAATAAGAAGGTTATAGGATATGTACAATAGCCATGAAAGTTAGATGTACTCGGTGTTCTGCTTGATTAATTGCATGGCAAGTTAACTACCGACAGTTTTGTACACAAAGCAGACAAAGCGACCACTTCGATCAGCATACGTCTCATTGTACTGATCCTGTTCGCTTTTGTGCCATCGTTTTCAGTCGAAAAGAGAAACTTGCTGTTGGAAAAAGACCTCGTCCGGCAATACAGACTGCCCTGGCATCGTTAGCCGGATAGATGGATTGCGTTTCACCTTGACACGTGTCGTCGGAAGGGAGCCGCTAGAGGAGGGGGCTGCGTGAGGGAGAAAAGAGGGAGTGAGGACCCTAGGGTTTCAACTGAAGAAGAGATCGAGCATGGATTTTATTCGGCACTTCGCGTATCTCAGCCGTTGAAGTCGATCCAATGGTGAAAAGCGAGTGTGGTTCGACATGGGCTGAGACGGGCCGAATCACTGATGGGCCAAATTCGAAATTACTTCACCCTTTAGGCCTTTATACTGTATAATAATTGTTTTATTAACCTTTTCCTATTATTGAGTAAATAGATAAGGCATTATGTGAATCAACCTAAAATATGTATTTTATAATCCAAAACTTTTTTTGCAAGCAACAACCTATATATATGTTGTTGTGTAGGAGTTTCATAAATTTTCGAATAGATTTTTACTTTTCATAGTTTAAATTAATTTGTACGAGAAATTCAAACGTAGTTTTTCATGACAAAATGATTTCAAATAAAAAACTATTCTATAACTTTTCCAGATCTACAACTTTCATTTTGGTCATCTTTCTTGTGACTTTGTTTTATCAATTGAAAATTTGAATTAAAAAAAATGTCAACTTGAAACAACATTTTCAAAGAGTAAATAATTTCAGTTCAAAAAGTCATGAACATACAAGTTGTACAACTCATCAAGACCTACAACTTTTATTTTGGTCATTTGTTCATCCGACAAAGTGATAGTAACATTGTTCATAAATTTTACACATCTCTCATATTGGTTCATAAGTGATAGTAACTATGTGAGAGATTTATCCATTTGTAAATAACATATAGTCAACTTTGTTAATATGATTTGAAAATTTTATGATAAGATAATACAACCATATTATGATCTCATGCCAAATTTTAGGATTTTTAGACACCTTTAAGATATTATTGTTTTTTTCGGTCGGAGTCACCAAAATGCTTATAAGCATTTCCCTGGCTGTCAACCTCCAAGAAAATTCAATAACCCTCAAGGAAATGATAATTTACTTGACGGTTTAGAATAACACCCAAGAAAATAGGTATTTTTCTTGGCGATTAAAAATAACACTCAAGGAAATAGCAGTTTGCTTGACTATTTAGAATTACACTCAAGAAAATAAGTAATTTCCTTAGAGGTGCTGAGAAACGGCCAAGGAAACACCCATATTCTTTGGCGGTTTACTTCAACCTCCAAAGAATATATGTTTTCTTGAGTGTTCGGTGGCACCGCTAAGAAAAATACACTTTCCTTGGCGGGTTGAACTTGGCACTCGAGAAAATCTTTGGCCGCCAAGTAATTCCAGTTTCTTGCAATGCACACACGGCAGCCTCATTCCGAAAGGGTTCTTCCTGATGATCGCAAACGTATTCGCTGGTCCTAGGCTGAACGAGCAAGAAACCTTGGCCGCAACGAGCTGGTTCGGCACGGTTCTTCCTGTGCGTGCTCCTCGGCCGATTCTTCCGCATCCATCGATGTTTTTCGTCCACAAACGAGTCAATAAAAAGGTTGGAATGCATTGCATATTGCCAGTAATACAAGTCCAATTATGACTCGCAATCGCTCGTACTTGGACTTTCGGTGTGGTGACTGGTCTCCAAGATTTTTTGGCACCCACAAGTCGCGAAAACAACAGGTGCCGATGGAAGAGCGCGCAAGTGAGACGCAAAACTAAGCCACGTGACCAGAAGAAGCAAGTAGCGCGGCACAGCACGGCAGCGGGGGAGCAAGCTCCCCGGTGGGAGTCACCGACGGCGATCAACGGACAACGACCTGACCGCAAGCCTGTTGTCGTCATCGCCGACCTCCGTCGACCACGTGATAGGGCGGCGAGTCGCGGACGCCACCATCAAGACAGGGCACGAGCACGGCGAAATGCGGGGGGCGGACCACGCGGCCGCGGAGAGCAGTGGCTTTCAGGGCCAGCTAGCCAGCCCTTCAGTCAACTGCCAGATCGTTGCCCTGCGAAGAACCTGCCTTGTCAAGGGCAGCCAAAAGACGAGCGAGCCGCGCTCAGAACACACGGCTTCGATAAATGCCTAGAGCACGGTGACCAGCAGCCAGCTCGTCACGCGTTGACACGTCTAGTACTGTCCCTGCTCGCTTTAAACGCCAACAAGATGCCACTGGTACTGGGCCCTTGTTTAGTTTCCAACTTCTCCGTCCAAATTCTACTACGTAAAAAGAAGATTCTCCGTCACATCGAAATGTCGGCACATGTATGAAGTACTAAATGTAGATGAAATTAAAACTAATTACACAGTTTTGTTGTACTTTGCGAGACGAACATTTTAAACCTAATTAGTCAAAGTTTGGACAATTTTATCAAATAAAAATAAAAGTTGCTACAGTACAATATGACCTGCACTATTCTAAGTTGAGGCACCCAACTTGAGAACTAAACACGGGCTGGGAAGCGAACGGCACGCGCACGCCGTGGACAGTGCGGGGGCTCTTAAAGTGGAATGATTGAGGAATCGATGGTCTGGAAGCAAACAAATCTGTCATGGGTACCGCAGAAGATGTACTAACAACAATTGTACTGCTACCTTTAGAAAAAGAAAAAAAACAATTGTACTGCTAGTCTGCTACCCTGCCACTGCTGCTACAGTGCTTTCTAAAATTTCTATAAGCTTCTAAGGGCAAACATAACAGCCACCGCCAGATGGATCGTCCAACAATGATCGGACATCAATAACCCCTTTGTTGCCCCAACCATTTCCTACCGAACAAAACGCACTGCTCTAACCGGACTACTATTTGCCTCAATCGAGGGGGACATCGAACAAGACCTGAGGTCGCAGCCCTTCCCCGGCTCCAGGACGCTGCTGCGCCGACGACGAGTCCATCAGGCCCTTGAGCATCTTCAGAACTTCGTCGGGGTCTTCCAGGTAGTACTTCGCCAGGCTTGGCTTGTTGCCGACGGTGCAGGCGAATGTCTCGGCGTCCTCCGGGAACGCGGACTTGCTGGAAGGAGCACTGATAGCCTTGAACATGTCTTCGTCGGACCCATCGTCGCCAACGCATAGGATGAAATCTGGCATTCTTCCGCGAGCCCCCAGGGCGGCAATGAGCCTCTGCACGGCGGTTCCTTTGCCCACCTCCTTCACAAGAATATAAAACTTGTGAGGCAAAAGGGAGTAAGTGATAATGCCAAAACAAAAAAGACGTTCACGAGATTAACTTGGCATATTGGTAAACAAAGATAATTAGGCAGATAATTAGGCAGTCATGAAGACATAAACATAGACGTCTCAAAAAAAAGACATAAACATAGGCAATAGAGTCAGCCTAGGCAAGCATGGCTCATGAAAATGTTTCAGCTAATACAGACTACAAAATGTTAAACTATTGCCAAAGAGATATGGTAGCTGGACATGAGCTGGATAAATCTTCTTAAAGTCAGTCTAATCTAAATGCGTTTTGGTCTGAATGCTACACTTGATTGATCACGACAGCTACCGGTGGAATTTCGAGGCTTGTTCTTTTCGTCTTGGCTTGTGCATAGGAAAGTGAAACAGCTGCCCACACAGAGGATGCAGAGCAAGATAGGATGTGGCCCCCTTTTCTAGAATGATAAAGAGTGGTATACCAGTAGCTATCTAAAAGGCTAGCACGTGAGATTATTTGATGTTGCCGTACCTGAGGATTAACCTCCACAATCTGGTGGCCGCTTTTCACAGATACAGGCTCTTTGGCAAGCACGTCGCGCAGGTGGTCCTGGAGCTCTTTGGCCTGACCTGATCCGAAAACTGGATCAGCTTCCTCGTAGTGCCAGACTAGTGCTGTTTCTTTAGCCTCAATGTATGACCCGTCAGTCACATCGCAGTAATGCTTCATTACAGGCTCAACAATGTTTTTCCAATCATAGTCTACCAACATGTTGGGTGACTCCCATGGAGAATCCCTGCTCCACCTGATAAACAAAACGGAGTTACTTCAAGAAGCAGCCAATCTTTATTCCTGAATGCTCTTGCAGCCACATGCACGTAATCATTAAGTAGTAGTAGAATACAGAGAAAATGGAACTGTCATCGTATAGGAAGCACTAGTCATACTATATATTACTACTATATAGAGCTCTGAACAAGTATACTCCCTCCGTCCCTAAATATTTGTCGCTTGCGCTTCCAAGAAACA
Source organism: Saccharum hybrid cultivar R570 (assembly GCA_038087645.1). NCBI lineage: Eukaryota > Viridiplantae > Streptophyta > Magnoliopsida > Poales > Poaceae > Saccharum > Saccharum hybrid cultivar. The sequence goes on along the minus strand of JAQSUU010000637.1, from coordinate 38,300,207 downwards.
ACTTTGATTAATTATATATTAAAATATATTAATGCTTATGGTACATAATTAGTATCATTGAAAAGATATTTGAATCTAGTTTTTTAATAAATTTATTTGAAGATGCAAATATTGCACGGATTTTCTACAAATCGAGTCAAACTTGTGGCACGAACACCAACGGCGACAAATAAATAGGGACGGAGGGAGTACTAGTTTATGGAGTAACGACAGTCAACATCATCAACTCACTGCCAACCTTTCTGGTGTACTACAAAAAGCAATTCCTATATGGATAGTCAGATTTACTTATTTTCAAGAACTGCATGTATGTTCAACACGTATATCAGAAGTACAATGGTGAGCTAATTCAATACCATTAGCAACAAAATTTCTATTAAGCAGTTAGTCAAACAGAACAGTGATGGAAGAGGAATTAGCAAACATCAAACACTGAAAACTGCCCACACCTAAGGGGTCCTAGGCCATCTTATCCATCTGTCACTTATCAAATGCCAAGAGCAATGCAGCATTCTATTTCACAAACCAAAGACCAAACTAAGGACATGCCATGGGAACATGGGAGAGGACAAAGTGTTTACCTTGTGAAGTAGCCATGCTCTGCAGAGATCCCCAGCCTTTCACAGGGCGCAAGCCATCGAGCCAGTTCATCCTTCCTCCGCCCACTGACTACAAAGACGGTATTCTTTGGATCCGAGCACAGTTCATTCAGGACGCTAATCAATTCCTGGCTAGGATATCTGGTGTTCAGCCCCTGAGGAATCATTACTGTGCCATCATAGTCCAGTAAGATAAGCCTGTTGCCGGTACGGTGGTACGGTGGATTAATGTGCTCAGGTGAGAGCTTCTGGAAGTTGGGACCAAGCACGACGATGCGGAAGTTCATGGCGAGCCCAACGCTCAAGAAGTTCATCGACGCGTGATCCTTGCCCGCCCTCTGCAGGTCCTGGTCGAGCGACCGCCCCCAGTAGGCAATGTCGTGCGTGACAACATACCTGTAGTGCTTCTCCTGCCGCATCTGCTTGTCGCGCCCATTGAACCTCAGCGCCGAGCTCATCCCCTCGGCGACGTCGTCCACGTTCCACGGGTTGACGTGAACCGCGCCGCCGAGAGACGTCGAGCACCCGACGAACTCGGATAGGACGATGGCGCTCTCCCTCGGCGCGCCCGCCACGCCGCCGGAGATCGGACCCTCCTGCCGGCACACGGTGTAGATATACGGTATCCTGTTCAGGCCGTCGCGCACGGCGGTGACGATGCAGATGTCCGCCGAAGTGTAGAACGCCAGCTTCTCGTGCATCGTCAAGGGGTCGTCGATCATCACGATCGGGTCATACCCCGGCTTGGCGAAGCGGGCATTGATCCGATCCCGCGTCGCCTGCACCTCCGCGCGAACCGTGTCGGTGTCGCGCCCAGGACTCCGCGCCGGGTTGTTGATCTGCACGAGCACCACCCGGCCACGCAGCTCCGGCCGCGACTCTAGCAGCCTCTCCATGGCCAAGAGCTTGAGGTCAATCCCCTTGAACAGATCAACATCGTCTACTCCGAGCAACACCTGACGACCGGCGAACCTCGTGGCGATCTCCTTGGCCTTCGCTGCCGTCTCGGGCGACGACAACACCTGACGTAGCTGGCCTATGTCGACACCGACGGAGAGGATCTTGACGACAACAGCACGGCCGAAGTAGTCGATGCTGATGTAGCCGCGATGGGTGTGGCTGGAGACGCCGAGCAGCCTGGCGCAGGCGGAAAGGAAGTGGCGGGCGTAATCGTAGTTATGGAAGCCCACGAGGTCGGCGTTGAGGAGGGCGCGGAGGAGCTCCTCGCGAACCGGGATGGCACGGAAGAGCTCCGAGGTGGGGAAAGGCGAGTGGAGGAAGAAGGCTATGCGGGCGCGCGGCGACTTGTGGCGGAGGATGGTGGGGAGGGCGAAGAGATGGTAGTCGTGGATGAAAACGAGGTCCTCATCGGGGTTGAGATGCTCGAACACGCGGTCGGCGTACTGGGTGTTGGCGGTGAGGTAGGCGCGGTAGACGTCCGCCTTGAAGCTCATGCCGCCACCGCCGGAAGAGGGCGTGAACGGCAGGAGGTAGTGGAGCATCGGCCACAGGTAGTGCTTGCAGAATCCGTCGTAGAAGTTCGTGTGGAGATTGGGCTCCAGGAACACCGGGCTGCAAGCGAAGCGCGCGAGGAGATCGGCCGCGAGCTCCTCGGACGCAGGGATCGACGCGGCCGCGGAGGGGAGCGCGCCGACGAAGACCACGGGGCGGGGGAGACCGCGGGCGAACTGGAGCGGGAGCGCGTCGGCGTCGAGAGAGAAATCGAAGCCGTGCGGTGCGTCCGGATTGGGCTCCGCACGGAGGGGGAGGCGGTGGGTGACCACGATGCGGCGCGCCTCCACCGGAAACGGCGAGAGCTCGCCATCGGAGGCGGAGGGGGAGGCCATTGCAGCAGCCTGCACAGCACAGGCGCCCGGCCGTTTAGTTTGGGTTCCTGTGGGAACCGGGGGATGGGGTCGTGGTATTTGCCAGCCTGCCGCTTCGAGAAGGAAGCGCTGGACGGGCAAGCTGGCAATGGCAACGAATTTTTCCAGCCTGGTCCTCCAATTTTCTTGTTTTTCAAAACTCCTAATTTTCTTTTTTTAAAAAAAAACGAGAGACTATGATTTGGCAATGCAAGCAACAACATGTGTTCGTGGACATAAACGGCGGCGTGGAGGGGGAGGAGGAGCACAAGGGTGTGGAGGAGAAGAAGTTCAGCGACTGCCTGGAGTTCGAGGTGTACAACCAAGACATGCTTAAAACGGAGCTGTGCAATAAGTGGGAGGAGATTGTCGCATGCCCGTACAGTGACCAGTGCCAGTTTGCGCACGGCATCGGTGAGCTCCGCCCTGTTTGCTTTTTGATTCGATTGCAACTCGTATAGGAGGTCGATGCCTGACATGGAAGCAGGCCCAGCTGTAGCTCGTCTCGGACACGCGCACGTGACACAGAAGCGGGCCGGATGTATTTGATTGACGTGGAAGCGGGCCTGGATGTATTTGGTAGCACCAGGTAGATGATGACTTTAGAGTCTATTTAGATGTAGTAGATAGATAGAGATAGAGATAGAGATAACTGTATTTTCAGCGGACTATATTTCTTTATGTAATATAATAGGGCTCTAATAGTAAAAAACCATTTGCTTAATATTCACGTGTTCGCACCAACATCCATTGAATTCTTTACAGGATTTTGCTGGCACAATGCTACGTATTGCATAGAAAAACAGGCATATGTTTTCTTGTGAGGCTTTTCTTCCTTTGTGATATGATTATCCCATCCAAATTGGCAAGATTATGGTCAATATTAAAAATATACCAAGTCAGATATAATCTATATCTAGCTCAACCCAATTTATAATAAAGAGATAATGGGCGGTGAAAAGATAGTTTTGTCCCGGACCTTATCCCTTCCCATTAATGTAGCGATATTATGGGCAATTTAATTCAAATCATTTATAATAAGGGATTCTATCGCCACATGTTAGTAGTTTTTAACTATACAAATGCTATAATCCATAGCCATAATAAATAGTGTGTGTAGCCTTCATCCCATCCAAATAAAGCCCTTAAACTCTCCGAAAATGTCATCATTATGTAAAGTTGCTCACAAAAGCTTTCACAATGGGTTAGGATTGGTTTTCCATAGTGCACATCAACATTGCCAAGAAAATCATGATAAACTACCTGCCAGCTCACTTTTTTTTTTGCCTCACAGTGTGTAATGGATGAAGAATTTTTGCTCCTTTAGCCATGCATGCCTACCAAGATAGCCAATCCATCAATGTTAAAAACCATAAGGTGGCTTGTAGTTTTCTTTCGATGAAAAATAGTAGATAAGATGTCCAGTGTTCGTAGCACCAATTGTATTTTCTTAAAGGCATGTTTGGGGGTGGGGGGTGTTTACATGCAAAATTTTTTTGGAATTTGGCTACTGTAGTACTTTCGTTTGTATTTAGTAATTAGTGTCCAATTATAGACTAATTTGGCTCAAAAGATTCGTCTCGTGATTTATAACCAAACTATGCAATTAGTTATTTTTTATTTATATTTAATGTTCCATGCATGTGTTTAAAGATTCGATGTAATAGAGAGAAAGTGTAAAAATTTGGAATTTAGAAGGCATCTAAACACGGCCTTGGTACTCTTCTCTGCCTAGCCTATATCGCATCTAACATGCAGGCTGCCGTTGGCTAGGCTCTGATCATGCAGGCCACTAGTGTTTGGTTGCCTTGCTTTGCAGTCTAGGTTTCCTCTAAAACTCCTAAAAATGCACTATGCAAAAAAAAGATTCTTCGTCACATTAAATTTGTGATACATGCATGGAGTACTAAATATAAATGAAATAAAAAACTAATTACACAGTTTTGTTGTACTTTGCGAGACGAACGTTTTGAGCCTAATTAGTCAACGGTTGGACAATTATTACTAAATACAAATAAAATGCTACAGTATCGCTACAGTAAGTTTGGCCCTCCAAATTCGGTAAACTAAACCAGGCCTAGGATCCCAACAACAGTTGTTTAATTTGATTGCCTGTTCTCTGGCTTGTAGCTGTGCTCACTATCTCTCAGACGGGTCAAAAGGAGCGCGCTCACGCCCATAGGAAACGAAAACAAAATCTGTTTCCTAGAAACCAAGCTCAGCGACGCTTTTTGCACGCGGCTAGCCAGGCTCTGCAGCTCGCCCAGCCAACCAATCTCGCCAATCCTGCACAGCATGAGCCACGGCCACACGAAAGCAGCAAACCAAACACGCCCAGTTGTGAACTGAGATACTCATAGACATCCCAAACTTCACCAAGTCTCTTTGGATGTTTTCATTTGTGTGTGTGTGTGGTGGACTGGTGGTGGGTGTTTACGTAACGTGAGACATATTGGCATGTAGTGGCATTGTTTATAAGCAACTCATGTAAACATCTTACGTTGCGCACATTTTCTTGGTACCTTAAAATATCTAACACATAAACAAACTCATTTTCAGTGGCAATATATCTCCATAGTCTGCTCACGTCACCCATAGAACATTGCAAAATATTCTATGGATATTGGATAAGGATGCATAACTCAATACTACACTTGAAAGGTGTGATGTTGGTACAAACTTGGTGCTATATAGGCATGTGTGTTCTCATATGACACAAACCTTGTAATGGTATGTCTACTTTTTATGCTTTCTAACACTATTATAACACATGGCCAACGAACTCCTCTGCAGGAATATAATGGAGCACGTCACATGAGAGGTCAATAGATGATCGAAATTTTGTGTGTATTGTCCCTTGCATTTTCAATTGGTTATATTTGAGAATCCCCCAAACAAAAACTACTAGTGTAATAAATTGACATCCCTCTCTACGTGATAATATTTGTGAATGAAAATATAATGCACTGATATATCAACTTAGGCTTTTAACCTAAATAAAAGAGAATAAAGCATGCATATATTAGCACCTTATTTTTAGTCATCTTGTGTTTTATTGGAACAACTCGGGCCAACATTCATCGCAAAAGGAAAACTTCGCCCAACATTTAAATGGGGGCTAGGCTAGCGCCCGGACGATTGGACAGACGCGCGCGTTTGGACGCTTGTGCCTGCTGCTGCGCCAACCCGCCCACCCACATGCGCCTACTACTTCCTGCTCTGCTGCATGCACCAGCTCGCCCACCCGCGCACGCTTGCTGCTACTTGCACGCGCTTGCTACTGCTTGCTCTGCTGATGTGCCGTGTCACCTGCTGCACATGCCTATTGCTACGCCAGCCCGCCCGCCCACGTGAACCTACTACTTCCTGCTCTGCTGCACGTGCCAGCTCGCCCACCCACGTGCGCCTGCTGCTACCTTCACGCGCCTATTACTGCCTGCTCTGTTGTTGCGCCGTATCACCTGCTACACACACCTGCTGCTGTCTGCTCTGCTGTTGCGCCTGTCATATCGCCGGGACCGCCTGCGCTCGCTACGTATCGCGCACATAGGGACCATCTACGCTCGCTCATGAAACACTTGCAACTTGAAAAGTGCTTTCTGCAATTTACGTCTGAAGCAGATGAAGCATTTGGAACATACGCTTGCAACATATGTGTATAACCACTGCAACATATGTAAACATCGAGATAAAACACTTGCAACATGCGTCTGAAGTAGATGAAACATATTGAATAGACACTTTGCAACATACGTGTATAGTCATTGCAACATATGCAACATCTCGATCTACTCTTGCAACATCCATATGAAACACTTGCAACATACCTCTGAAACATCTGAAACACATGACACATACATTTGCAACATGCGCTTTCAGTGCAGCATGGGCGGACGATGCGGCGAAACTGGCACGGTGGAGGCGGCCCTGCGATACGGCCGCGGCAGGCGGGGCGCATGACAGCCGGAGCGAGCAACGGCGTGGGCGCAATCGAACATCTGTGCGGGCGGGAGCGAGCAACAGTATGGGGGGGTGAGGCGCGGGGCGTGGGGCGCGCGCAAGCGGTCGCTTAGTAGCATTACCGTTTAAATGGAGCTAAGTGCAACACACAGAAGGACGAATTTCTAGTTTCGCATGAGTTGCAGGGTGTCCATATAATTGTGTCTAGAGAATGGAATGGGTTATCCACAACAGAATATGGATTTACGCAACTGCCCTCGAACTGTGGAACAAGCACAACAACACGTGCACCCAGTTTGCCTTCGTTTTTTTTTTTTGGAAAGAAAGTTTGCCTTAGATTCACCACGTTCTTCTTCACCCCCCGTCTTTTTACCGCGCTTGTTAAGCATCACCGGATGTCGGATGATTTGTTCATGTAAAAGGCCCTGACGATGATCTCAGCGTTTTCTTTATTTGTCAGACTGTCCAAAAGTGAAATTTGGTGCTGTACTGTGTTTTTTTCATAAATAACTTAGAATAAATCTCGGGTGTGTACGTCAAGGCACTTAAAGATTTCGCAAATATCGTTGCATAATATGGCAGCTTTATCCGCTGATGAATGAGACTTGAGAGACCGAGGGCGCAATAAAGATCCACTACCTATCTCATCCAAAAGAAATTAAGATATCTGTACGGAACAACGGATATAGAAGGAGACGTTTATTATGTGCAATTTCCATGTATATATTCTTTTTTGTACGGAATATGCTATATCTTTTTTTTTGGTGAGAAACATGCTAGAATTAGCAGGTTTTAATTCTCCATGTATCCTACGGGGGGATAAAGGAACAGCTCTCGCTCATTTTGTGTCGGGACATATATCGAAACTTCATCAGAGGTAAAAAGGACGAACTTGCCGCTGTTACCTCAACGAGCGGTCGTTCTCTGTTCTACAAAAAGGGAAATTTCTCGTCTTTCGCCTGTCTGGGATGGAATGATGATTTTATCTGATCTTGGACCATCTAGTTTTAGCCGGACACACGATCTGGGATGGGTGAGAGGTTTTTGGCTTTTTGGCTTTTTTTACTCTCTTGAGGCTAAAATTCAAAATGGAGAATGGATACCTTTTTGTCAAAAATTTTGCATGGTGTTTAGTTCTATTTTTCAAAATAATAGACCAAAACTTAAAATTTTTTAGGTGAAATAGGAAACTAAACACGACCAAGCCGGACACACGATCTGGGTTCAGATGTCGTGAATCTATTTCGGGAAGGAGGTGCCCACATCGTTATCTGAACTTGTGAAGTTTCTAAAATAGTGAAATGGCAAATCAATAGGACTACCAGAAGGGTCACAGTAAGGGATAGGAACGGGAGGAAGAAGAGAAGAGCACCGGAGGCAGCATCTACCAGAAAAACGTGCAAGGCGGGTTATTAATATTGGGATTAATTAAGAAGCGGATAGGAAGGAACGGATCATCGGTTTAATTAGAACGGGCACGCTAAAAAGCAGTTAAAACACGACGTGATGAATCAACGAGGAAAAAGGAGTAGTAGGGAAGAAAAAAATGACAATACCAACGGCCGTACCGATGACCATTGCCTCTGCTTCTCATGATGACTTGCCACGCGACGATTTGTACGAAGCCCGTGGAGATGCGCATCAGCGCATATGCAGCTCATCCAATCCCTGGTGACCATTGACCGCATCACCGTACGTACCGAGGAACCTACCGGAAGTAGTTACCAGTACCTTGCGTCGCTGGGTAGGTTGCCTACGTGAACAATGTACTCCCTCTGTCCAGAATTAAGGACGTCCGAGCATTCAAAAATTGTATGAAAAAGTAAGACGTTTGAGCTCTTAGAGCTTATAGCATGGTACATCACCCGTTAATCCATCGTCTGCCTATCAGCCACCAAATAAATAAATAAACAGATGGGTGGGAGGAGGTGTAGTACTAGTAGAGAGGAGCGGCTGTCCCTGTCTGTAGAGAAGTCTAGAAAGAAAAGCAGGAGAGAGAACATATAGGAACGGAGAAAGGAGGGGCACGCAGGTCTTCTGTCATCGTCATTGCTATCGGTACCCAATCCTAAAACGTCTGTTATCGTGGGACGGAGGAAGTACTCCGTACGTATGAAGCAAATGTCAACCCTTTTTTTTTTACAAGAACAAATGTCAACCTTGAGTCTCACTTTTTGAAAAACGAAGGCAAACATGTAGTACGTACTCAAGGACAAGGATATAGTAGACGGTAAACAGCGCAAGAAACATCTTGGAATAACGTGTGACATACGTACGTCCAAGAAAAGTGCCAGCTTCCGAGAAACCGCACGCTGAGACGGAGCCCCCGTGTGCACGTCAACGCAACGTTCAGTCTCGCCCATTCCAACCTGCGATGTGACACGACACGGCCCAACAATCAAACCCGGCCCCCACCCAGTCCGACCAATCCCCCTGGTCCCCGTGCAAGAGTCAAACCACACGCTATCCTGTTGGGGTTGGACCGGACCCAATCACCAAGCAGGCAGCAGCGGCGAGGCGCATGCCGACACGGGAGTTCCAAGGAGCGGCGGCGCGACCGCGGCTCGGGCACTCGGCGCACTCGGCTGTGAGCCTCTGACGCCCGGGACCGCCCGTCGGTTTCGGGCTCTCGGCGGGCAGATCCTAGCGCGACTTTTGCCGCTAGGATCGGAGGATGGCGGTGGGTGCCGGTGCGGCTGCGCGCCGGCGCACGTTGTTTTGGCTGCGTCCTGATCGCCACACAGACAGAGAGGCAAGGAAAACATGGGCATTTTTGCTGCCGCGATTCGCTCGGGCAACCGACGCCGACGGGTTGGCACAACATTTGGCGGTGAAGTGAATGTGATGGGCCGGCGGCCCTGGCCGGGTGTCCTCGACCTTCTGGCTCGGTCCTCTGGATCGTCCGTTCGACACACGGCGACTGCGCCGGCTCGTGGCCCGTATGTACCGGCGGCACGTCGCGTTTTAAGTGGCGTTGAAGTTGGCCGGAGGAGGGATACAGATTACAGAGCACGCTGCACTGCGTCTGCTTCTAGATTCCCCCCACTGCTCCGCTCCTTCGTGCGAATACATACGTGCTAGGAGAGTAGACGTCCGGGACAGATATGCTATGACTTTGTTGCTGATACAAGATCTAGTACCAGCGGGTCTGCAACGACATCAGCCAGATTCCAAACTCACTCGGCTGTGTTTAGTTAGCAAATTTGGAGTGCCAAAATTCACTGTAGCGACACTGTAGCATTTCATTTGTATTTGGTAATAATTATCCAATCGTTGACTAATTAGGCTCAAAACGTTCGTCTCGCAAAGTACAACCATACTGTGCAATTAGTTTTTGATTTTATCCACATTTAGTACTCTATGCATGTATCGCAAGTTTGATGTGACGGAAATCTTTTTTTTGTATAGTGCACTTTTCAGTGGAACTAAACACTGCCGCCCTTGTTTAGATCCGGAATTGGGGCTCACAAATTGCTACAGTGCGCATTAAATGTGCATTGTAGCAATTCGTTTGTATTTGGTAAAAATTGTCCAAACTTTGACTAATTAGGCTCAAAATGTTCGTCTCGCAAAGTACAACAAAACTGTGCAATTAGTTTTTTTATTTCATCTACATTTAGTACTCCATGCATGTGCTGGTATTTTGATGTGATGGGAATCTCCTTTTTGCATAGTGGAATTTGAGGGTTGAAATTAGGAACTAAACAAGGCATGCACCTGGCACGTCCTATGCGGTACCCTCACTAAATAAATTAATTCCTAGAATCCTTACCGGTTAATCTTTTTAAGTTTGACTAATTTTATAGAAAAAGAGTAACAATATCTATGTCATAAAATGAGCTCCTTATAAAAATATTCTATGATAAATCTAATAATACTAATTGATACAATAAGTCTTAACGTTTTTTTCCTAGAAATTTGGTTAAATAAGTGTAAAAGTTTGACTTAAGACAACTCTAGAAATATATTTATTCAGGGACAGAGGGAGTACGTACTATGAGCCAGGGCGATGACTTGGTCACCTTTTTTTAAGATGACTTGGCCACTTGAGACACCAGATGAGCTCTTGATAGAAGAGAAGGGAAAGGTCAAAGGTATACAGCACAGTGCTTGACCCCGTGGACCACGTCGCGGGTTCGTAGGTATGGTTTTTGCGGCTAATAAGCCGACTAATTGTTACGAACTAGGATACCTAGAAGTAGAATCTGGACTGGGATAAGCAAGAATTGAGGAAGAATAGACGAAGCACGGCTGGACCCGTGAGAGGAGCTCGATAACGACGGTTACTGAGTTTGTTACAAGGGAGTTGTTCTATTCTTCGATGCCTGAAGACAACGATGGAGCCTTCTTATATTCACCTCCGGTATAGATGAATGCAGCCAACTACGGACTAGCCTATTACAAGGTCGAGGCCCAATACCGCAGCCCAACACCTGAGAAGGCCCATCACATGATATTCCCCTCCGCTTGAAGTAAAGCTTGTCCTCAAGCTTTGAACTTTGCATACTCTCGCCTGAATGTAGCCTCGTCTTCCTAGGTTGCCATGTTCTCTAGAAAACCATCCCACTGTACCCGGAGCTATGGTACCATCGATAATCCACGCAAAATGACCCGTTGATCCAGAATGCAGACCAGGTCTCTTGCCAGAAAGGGGTGAGTTGCAACAGAAGATAGATCAGAATTTACCCAAGTTGTTGGTGGTACTTGTTTCTTGAGCTGGAAACATGCACCACAAGGTGAATCTTAGCACTGGGTGGCAAATCCAGCTTGTAAGCAACTCGGCCAACTCGTTGAAGAATCTTGAATGGCCTATAAAATTTGAATGACAACTTTTGATGCGTTCTGGAAGCTACAATAGATTGCACATATGGCTATAGTTTTAGAAACACAGAATCTCCAACTTGAAATTCTCGCTCGGACCTATGCTTGTCAGCTTGGTATTTCATCTGTTGTTGTGCTCGTAGCAACTGCTGTCTCACAAGCTGAGATAGGAGTTCTATGTCCTTCAGCCTTTGCTTCAGGTTTGGTATAGTGCACAACTAAAGACTAGCAATGCCCAATTGCCTTGGAGAATAACCATAAAGGACTTCAAATGGTGAACTACCTAGTGCAGAATGTGTCGTGTTATTATATCAAAATTCAGCCACTAAGAGCCACTTGCTCCACTGCCGAGGACAAGAGTGCACTGTACATCTGAGGAAAGCTTCTCAGCACTGATTGAGGCGTTTTCGTTTGTCCATTCGTTTGATGGTGATAAGAGGAGCTCATCATCAATTTGGTGTCTGATAAGTTGAACAGCTGCTACCAAACTGCACTTGTAAACACCCTATCTCTATTTAAGATGATTGTTTTGGGTAGACCATGTAACTTGTAGACCTGATTCATATACAACTGTGCAATCTGCAGAGCTGTGAAAGGATGCTTGATGGGCAGAAAATGGCCATACTTAGTGAACTTATCCACCACCACCAAGATTGCATTGTACTTGTCAGATTGTGGTAATCATTCAATAAAATTCAAGCTAACTGTCTCCCAATCCTGAGTGGGCATAGGTAATGGTTCTAGCAGCCCTGGAGTCTTTATTCTTTCAGTTTTTGCTTGTTGACATACTTGACATTGCTTCACAAAATCATGTATGAACTATTTCATTCCAGGCCAATAAAATAACCGCTTGACCCTTGCATATGTGGCACCAATGCTTGAGTGACCTCCCACACTACTATCATGCAAGGCAATAAGGATATCCCTCTGAACAACAATGTTATTACCAATCCACACTCTACCTTTATACCTGATGACTATTTCTTTCAATGTATATCATTTTCCATTGTCCCCAGATATAACCAATTCTGTCAGTAGCTATTGAGCAACAGGATCATCACCGTAGCCTTCTTGTACTTTTCTGAATCCATGTAGGTACACCTTCAGAAATTGCCCACACTTCTGCAGCATCTGTGTTTCTAGACAAAGCATCAGCAGTTGCATTATTTATGCCTTGCTTATATTGAATTTGGAACTGCAAATCTATCAGTTTAATCATAGCTTTATGCTAGATTTTAGTGGCCACTCTTTGCTCAGCGAGGTGCTATAGACTTCTAAGGTCAGTTCTAATGACAATTTCTGGTGCTGAATATATGGTCTCCATTTGTCAATGGCTAGAAGAATGGCCAGACACTCTTTCTCATAAACAGATAATGCTTGATTCTTGATCAAATAGGCAATGGGTGTAACACCTCTGGTGTTATAGTAGCTAAATAACTTGCCATGTCATCATATTGCACCGCAAAGCATCCATGATTAGGTTAACTTTGATATGCATCAACTAAAATGAGTTTACCTTTTTAGGTTGGATGTGCTTCTAAGTGGTGTGACTCGAACCGAAAACCCTAATTTCGAATGTCACCGCAAATACTTGGTTTATGCCTTGCGTGATTTGAGGAGTGTGACTGTGTTACACACTAGTGCCAAGTGTAGGGTATGAACTCAAGTCCAACACATAAAATGGAGCTTCAAGTTTGAGTTTGAATTGGAATCCAAAACTTGTCGCGAGTTTTCCAATTCGAATTTGAATTCAAATTTGGGGAATTATTAAAAGATTTTCAAAAGTTAAATTGGTCAACCAAGAGTGGCATTTGGTCAAACATGTGATGATTGACTAAATGATGCCCTTGGATGATGGTTTGATCACTAATAATCACCAATTAAAATAGCAACAAGTTCCAATTTGAAATTCTTCCGAAAACCTTAAAATCCAAAACCCTGATTTTACCCCCTTTTAAAATAATTCAAATCAAAGCAAAATTTGGGAAAAAGTTTAAAACCAATTTTGTAGATATTTTCAAGGGCTACAACTTTGGTGTTTGGAGTTTTCAAAGTTTTAGTGTAAAATGTGGAGTAATTTTGAAAAGAAGCAAATTTCAAATTTGACCCGTTTTCATCCCCAAACTCAAATTTCAAAATAGAGGTAGAATTTGAAAATGGTTTGAACAACAAAGTTGTAGGTCTTGGTTGGAGGTACAACTTGGGTGTTTGGAGTTTTTGAAGTTTCAATATAAAATTCAAAGTAATTTCTAAATTACCAAATTCCAGAAAAGTGTCCCCTTTTGATTTCAAATTCAAATTTAAAAATCCATTTCAAATTTGAAAAAGTTTTCAACATGAAACTTGTAGAGCTTGAAATTATGAAGATTTCATATTTTGAGAATTTTTCAAGTTGCTACATGATTTTGGGAGTAATTTGGCAAAAACAGTTTGAATTTGAAAATTGAGGGGGCGTGCTACAATGACCGGCGAATCACCGCCGGACATCGAGCGGCATGGGCACCGGCAAGCCGCCGGGCTACTTCCAGGCCGTACCCGCGAGTGCTCGATCGCCACCTCGTCCGCGCGCGCGTCTTCTAGCACCACTGGAGACCTCTTTAAAAGGCCGAGCACACCGCCGTTCTTCTTCTTTCTTCTCTGTTTTGGCCGTCGCCACCGCATAGCTCCGCCGCTCACTGCTGCCTCCGTCGAGCCATCACCAGCCACACAAACCACTCCACTGCATTCGCCTCGCTCTCGCGTGCCTCCTGGTCCGCCTGCACCAACCCCTTTCCGCCCAAATCGCTCGCACCACCGTCTCCTTTCCCCATCTCCAGTGACCGAGTGCCACCGAGCCGCCTCACGAGGCCAGCCACCTCCACCGCCTCTCCCTGTTTGCTGATTGCTCCACTGCACTCGCGGTGAGCTGCTGTTGCTTCCCATGCTTTTAATTGAGCTGCTACCGGCTTGTGACGTCGGCGTGCCGCGAGCCGCAGCCACCGTGCCGCCATGGCCGGTGGGGTGCTACCTCCGGGGGGGTTTGCGATCGGGAGAGTGGTCCGGTGAGGTTTGTGGGGTGGTGTAGATCGTTTTGGTCAAGTTGGTTGAGTCGCAAGTGTTGTGATCGCCGACCGGCCGCCGTGCGGGCATGGCCGGAACCGCGGGGTGAGAGAGCGAGAGCGGGAGGGAGATGACAGGCGGGGCCGTGCTGTCAGCGAGCGAGCAAGCACGCGCGCGCAGGCCGCGCTGCTGGGCCGAGCCGGAGGGGAAGAAGGGAAGTCAGCCCGAGCGGCAGTTTTTGTTTTTCCTTTTTCAAAAATGTGAATAGTAGTAGTATTTGTTTATTTCAATAGAATTTTTGTAGAGCTCCAAAAATAGTAAAAATTTTTGTGTAAGCTTTTCAAGGTGTAAAATATTTAGGAAAAATGTTAAATGCCAATTTTGATTACTTTTGCAAGTTAATTAATTAGCTCAATTAAATGTTAGATGCTACTTTCAGGAATTTTAGTAATTAAAATATTAATCCAAAAATCATGAAATTTGTTTTGACACTGTTTTAGGTCATGATTAATCTATAGAAAAAGTTTAAGCTCAATTAGATGAAGTTTGATTTATTATTAATTTATGCCTTAATTAATTAAGTGTTTAAATAAATGTTAAATTGATAACTTTAAGTGTTGTGTGCTCTTTTGATTGAGCGATGACCTTGGGTCACTAATTCTGGGTGATGCTTAGCACCTTAATTACTTGGTTGAGCTCGTTAGTAGCATGTTCTTTAAGAAGCGTTAGTGTTGCTTAAGTAATCGTTGTTAGTTAGTAGGTTTTGTTGTTTTGCGACTGTACCGCGAAGGAAAGTTGTACTCAAGTGGTTAACCATGGCATATGACCATTTAGCATCATGTTTATCACCGCATCATGTTGAAACATGTCATATGCTCGTGTAGTTCCCGCTTTCGAGGAAGTAAGCGTTGCCGAGCAAGCCTCCGGAGAAGAGCAGTCGCCGGTGGGTTCTGGATCGAACGTCGAAGTTGTTGAGCCCGAGCTAGTTGTCTCGTCAGAGCAAGGCAAGCACCGGTGAATTTAAACCCTTCCTTGAGTTTTACGAATCTTTATCATTTATACTATGGTTTACTGCATTAAGTAATTAGGAGTTGATTGATAACCCAATTGTTGCATTGTCATTCTTGATTATTGCGATATCACCCTTGATACCTATTTTACTGAAAATACGTAGTATGCTTCGCTATGCTTAATGAGTTAAGCTTTTGAATGAAATGCTTATATGGCCATGATGGCATACTTGATGAATATTGAAATGTGAGAATGAACTTGAAAGATCAGGCGGGTGGTTTGGCCACTGCTAACTTGCATTGGGAAAGAAGTCTCAATATAGTGTTTCCGCCTTATCAGTTAAGGACCGTACGTTGTTGGCCCTCGCGTCATGGGGTTTTTATTAGTACTAGACATGTACCCATGTTGGGTAAGCCTTACTTCGGCTAATCCATCATGAGAACGTCTAACCTCACATTGGGAGTGGAGAGATGGCGAGAGTAGCGTGTACCCTCGGGGCTAGAATTGGGCCGGGTTCGAGGAGTATTGTGCTCTCGGGTGGCGATGGACACGTTTTGGTTTTGGGTTACCCAGGTAAGAGTTGATATATGCAAGATTTGGTTCTACATATGTCGTGTGGTTAGGAAGCCCCAGCTGGGTAAATTAAGCGATTCGAATTGTCGTTACTCCACGAGAAAGGAGTCTTGGCCTTGCACCAACATCGTAGTTAAGAAATGGAATTGGAAGAAAGAATAAGAAAGATCTTGATGAGAATTACTTTGATCTAGATTAGGATCACTTAGAATTGGTTAATGAACCATCAATGATAAAAATAAAATATTGAAGGTAAGGACTTACTTTAGTAAGCTTTTCTGCAAAAGAAATTTTGATTCTTGAATACTCGTACCTTGATTCTCTAAAGCTAGCATGCCCTTGGAGTCTTTTTCTTAGTCGGGTAAGTCTTGTTGAGTACTCTCCATACTCAGGGTTTGTTAAACCCCTTGTTGCGGGTGCGGTTCATGAATAAGTCTGCTTTGAGCCTTGTTGCATGACCGTTGTGGTTGAAGAAAGTGACGACGAGTAGGCTGTGTGGCCTCTGGGTAAGGCACTTCGTTTGTGTGTTGTAATAAAGTTACTACTGATACTTCCCTACTACTGGTTTGTAATAATGCTACCTAAGGTTTGAAATTTGGAAACTGTGGTTTGTAAACTTAAGTTATTGTAAGACTTCCGTTACTTTACTCTGATGGTATTTTAAATAAACTGTTGTAATATTGCAATACTCCTGTAATTGGATCCTGTTCGGAGGAAAGCAGGTCTTTTAGGTTATGAGGAACATAAGTACGGCTGTCAGAGGTCATTATGACAATGACATGTACATGTGGGCCATCATAATTAGGAGGTTCTGTGACAATGGGATGCTAGTCTTACATCAACACAGCTCCCACTCCTTGGTCACAAGCATCAGTTTCAATTACAAACTGTTTGGCAAAATCAGGCATAGCTAAAACTGGTGCTTCACACAATTTCTGTTTCAAGCTCTAGAAAGCATCTTCAGTCACCAGAGTCCACAAGAATGATGCATTTTTCTTTAAGAGTTTAGTTAATGGTCTACTGATGGTACCATAGTTTTGAATGAACTTCCTATAGTACTAGTTAATCCAAGCAAACCCCTGAGCTGTTTCACAATTTTAGGTGTTAGCCACTGAAGCATAGCATGAATCTTTGTTGGATCTGTTGCCACTCCTTGTCCAAAAATTACATGACCCAGATATTCCACTGATGAAGTAGCAAATGAGCACTTGAATTTCTTGATAAGGAATTTGTGCTATGCCAGGATATTGAACACTTGCCTCAATAATTTAACATGATCTTCCAGATTTGCTGAGTAGATGAGTATATCATCCATAAAGACAAGTACTCCTTTCCTCAATAGTTCAACAAAGATTATATTCATAAAGCTCTGAAAGGTGGCAGGGGCATTGGTAAGCCCAAATGGCATAACCAGCAACTCAAATAAACCATTGTGTGTCCTGAAAGCAGTTTTGTGTTCTTCTCCTGCTGCCATACAAATTTGGTGGTACCCCTGAAATCTAGCTTAGTGAAATATTTGGCCCTAGCTAGCTCATCCAATAACTCATCTACAATAGGCATATGATGCTTATCTTTAACTGTTATAGCATTCAAATGCCTATAATCTACACAAAATCTTCATGTACCATCCTTCTTCCTTACTAGCAAATCTGGAGATGCAAATGAATTGGTACTGGGTCTAATGACACCCTGACTAAGCATTTGCTTCAGTTGCTTCTCAATTTCATTCTTCTGAATGGGTGAGTACTTATATGGTCTGACTTTGATTGGTTGAGCCCTTGGTACCAGTGGAATTGTGTGATCAGCTGCACTTTTAGGTGGTAAGCCAAATGGTTTAGCAAATAAATCATCAAACTGTTGCAGCAGCTGTTCTATCTCTCTAGAAATTTTAGCTTGATCTTGAGATTTGGCCTGTATGCACTGTTGCTGTGAAGGTATAATCATTTGTATGCAATGGGAGACAGCTCCATGCTTGATAAGTCCTTTTAGTTTAGTTGCACAGATTGGAGGGCAGCTGGAAATATCATTCTTGACACCTTACAATTCAATCATTTGGCCTTCATGACTGAATTTCATTGTTTTCAATTTATAATCCATCCACATAGGGCTGCAAGCCTCTAACCAGTCTTCTTTCACTATTAGGTCATAAGAATTCAGAGGCAAGACTCTGACTTCATAAGTGAATTTGTACCCTTGAATGAACCACTGCAACTATTGCATATTTTGATCACTGAGCATTAACCCTCCATCAGCAGCCCTATAAGTGACTGGCTCACAAGGAACAGTGGGCAACTTAAGTTTATTGATGAGATGCTCACTAACAAAAGTGCCAATACTGCCTGAGTCAACTAGCACCAATAGCTTATGTTTTCCAATCTGAGCACACAGTTTCATTGTCTGTCTCCCTTTTGATTGCTTCAGTGATTCAGACTGCAAGGTCATCACCTCTTGCTCCTCAACAACCACCTCCTCATCACTATCATCTTCTCCAACTGCAGTTGGTATGTCCATGGCTTCTAGCAATTCTTCCAGCACATGGATGGATACCTGAGGTGGGCAAGTGTGAGCTGGGCTCCATTTTTCCCCACATTTGAAGCATAGGCCGTTTCGACATCTGAATGCCTTCAATGTGGCCAACTTCTTGTCTGAATCAAGCTTGCCATTCTTGGTGACCGTCTTGTTACTATCTAAATTCTTGCTTCTATCAGTGAATGCAGACTGCTTCGAAGAGCCTCTAGTGAATTCCTACCTAGAGCTCCGAGACTGCTCTAACTCCTGTTATTGGATCAGTGCCAACGCACTAGCAGTATCAACATCTCTCGGTCAATGTAGCAATAAGGGTACTCGGATCTCATCACGCAAGCCACCCACAAACCGAGTCACAAAGAAGGTATCATCAATTGCAGGGTTATAGAGCACAATACCGTGGGCAAGCTTCTCGAACACATCTTGTACTCTAATACTGTTGCAATTTGCTTCAACGAGTCCAACTGCCTGAGAAGAATCTGATACTAGTCTTTGTTGTACTTGGCCATCACCAGATCACAAAGCTTCATCCAATCCGCAATCCGCACGCGGCGCTCCATGGTCTGCAACCAGGTAACTGCTGACCCCTTGAAATCGAGCGACGCAAAACGGGTCTTCATCGACTCTTGAACCGCGTACACCTCGAAGTAAACCTCACATTGGTCCCGCCAGAGACGTGGATTAGTGCCGTCAAATTTGGGAAACTCCATCTTAGGGAATGGCAGATGGTGGGAAGAAGATGATTCATCAGCGGTATGAACAGGCGAAGCAAGGCCTATGGGCATACCGTGGATGATGCGAGGTGGAGGCATTCCCAGGATGCCTCCCCTGTGCCGGGTCCCATGGGCAAGTCAACGCGTGGTGGTGTCATACTGGACGAAGCCCCAGGCGTGACGTTGAGTTTGATCCCTGCCGCTGTCGGTTGCGGCGGTGGAGGCAGGTGGGGAAGCTGCCACTAGATCAGAGGAGGAGGCGGAGGCGGTGGTGGAGGTCGAAACTCCAAGCTCTTGATCCGCGCTGCCGTCTCATCTAGCCATCTCGTCGTTTCCATGGAGCGCTGAAGCCGCGTGCCCATCGACTCGTTGGCGGTGACGCGCCACGCCTCGAGCATGCTCAGCTTGTCGAGGGACGTCGCCATCGTCTCCTGAAAGCCCTTGAACTGGTTCGCCATGGATTCCATGGCCACCTTCAAGGAGTCGACGGTGGCGGATAAGTTCAAGCGAACATGACGCATTGTTGTCAAACGTGGCACGTGAAGGGTCACTGCATCGCTTATTTTAGTGTTTGGCTTTCTCACCTTGCTGCTGTGTTGCATTAGATAAGCCACTCAATGGAAATCAAAAAGGTTCAGCTCTGATGTGTTTTATGTTTTTTTCCTTCTTGTGGTTTGTGCTTTCTCTCATCTCTAATAGATTAAAACCCAAATTGGTAAATCAATGAGTTCTTCGAGATTCTAAAAAAACAAAAAATTTAGGAGCACATTTGTTTGAGTTCCTCTAATAGTTTCTAAAAGCTTGTTTTTAAAATATAGAAGACAATTTTGTATCAATAATCTCATACTATTTCCAAATCATCATAACCACTTTTATATTTTCTTTCTCTCTTCTATATTTATATTGGCAACTCACTTTCTTTCTCTTGTATATTTGCATTGGAAACCCTATCCCTACTCCTTATTCTTCTCCACGTCCTTCCACCTCCAGATTAGTTGATCAATAGGGCACACATATATTTCTGCATGATTGGGTCGATTTTATCAAGTGCGGAAAGAATGGGGTTGAGATAGGGAGTTGTTGGAGGGCAGTTTTTTTTAATCTTGCCAAAAACAATCAAGATTGGGAGCGGATTTTGGAAACTCTTGGAGATGCTCTTACGCAGATTAATTTGTGACCGGATTTAGGTCATGTTTAGTAGTGCTAATAGTTAGCTACTCCCTTCGTCATTGCAATATAAGGAATCCTAAGAATTTTAGAATAAATTATGGGGTAATGCCAATGATGCATGTAACCCTCCTTAATTATAGATAGACTTTGTGCTTACTATATTTTGAGTCTGGTGGTAGGCACTAATGGCAGGTATGAATGTGATTGGGACTTTGGAGGAGTTAATTTTTTAAAATCCTTAGTTTAGGATACCATTTGAATGCTTTTATTATATATCTAGACATAATTTATATCTGTATGCATAGCAATAGCTATATACCTAGAAAAGTCAGGATAACTTATAATTTGAAACAGAAAGAGTACTAATAGTTAGCAGATAATTAGGACAGTCCATAGTTTATGTACTTGCCAAGTCTTGTGGAAACTACATAGAAACCACGTTTCTAATAAATTATTTTTTCAAAATAAATTTTTATCCAATCACACGCCTTCTCTTTCCTGTCACCTATCTATCTATCTGTCTGTTTGTCTATCTGTCTATCTATCACATATCTTAATATCTTTGTTGGTGTGTAGACATGGTTTCTTGTCTAAGAAATCATTTTTTTCTCCTCTCTATCACATATCTTAGTTTAGGGCATGACCGCGAGGTCGCGAGAGACGCAGCCTGCGAGACTGCTCCATTGTGTTTCGCGCATATACATACGGTTTTAAGGGGGCGGGCCGGCGGTACTGGCCGTGGCCATTGCCTAGCATGAGCGTCCAGGCCGGCCCGACCGAGCAACCAGTTTTGTGCGTGTTGAAATGTTGATACGTACGCAACCACGTTGTCGTTGCACTGCACTGTGTAAAATTTAATGGAGGTTAACGTGATGCCTTTGCCTCGGCTCACGGTTCATGTTATATGGGTGGGAATAGCCCCCACCGTGGCATGCATGTACAAGACTCAGTATACAAGGTGATCCATATACCTAGATGGCTGTACTTACGCACACACTCATCTAGACTCATGCACACCACTCGTTACATACATGACTCATTCACACCGCACGTTACATACTATTTTCTAACATCCTCCCTCAATTTCAACCACTTCGAAGGTTGAGATTGTCTCTGAATTTTCTCAACTTGATAACTGGGAGTGCTTTTGTAAATCCATCAGCTAGTTGATCTCCTATAGAGATAAATTGTACTTCTAGCAGTTTTTGAGCAACTCGTTCACGAACAAAATGAGAATCTATTTCTATATGCTTTGTTCTTGCATGAAACACGGGATTAGCAAAAGATAGGTTGCTCCAAGATTATCACACCATAATAGAGCTCTAGAGGGATGATGAATCCCAAGTTCTGTCAAGAGTTTCTGTATCCATAATACCTCTGCGGTTGCATTAGCTAGAGCCTTATATTCTGCCTCTGTGCTCGAGCGGGACACTGTTGGTTGTTTTCTGGCTGTCCAAGAAATCAGGTTTCCACCAAGAAATACAGCAAAACCACCAGTAGACCTTCGATCATCGACACAGCCAGCCCAATCTGCATCTGAGAAAGCACTGACTAGCATAGATTGTGTTTTCCCTATTTGTAGGCCAAGTTTGATGGTTCCTTGTATATACCTCAGGATCTGTTTCATGGCGCTCCAGTGTACTATGGTGGGTGAGTGTAAGAATTGATAGACTTTGTTCACAGAAAATGAGATGTCTGGTCTCGTCAGTGTCAAGTATTGCAATGCTCCTACTACACTTCTATATCTTGTAGCATCTTCATGTCCAAGTTTATCACCATCTTCAATACTCAACTTATCAGAACTAGACAATGGTGTATCAATCAATTTGCATTTTTTCCATACCTGATCTTTTGAGCACATCTCTAGCATACCTTTCTTGGGTGAGAATCAACTTATGTGGTCCTCTCTTGACTTCGATGCCCAAGAAGTAGTGAAGGTCACCGAGATCTTTTATTGCAAAGTCGCATTGAAGATCAACAAGAAGAGCATTGGTCGCTTGTGGTGAGGAACTGGCTACAATAATGTCATCCACATAGACCAAAACAAACATGGTATAATGTCCCTTGGTGTAGTAGAAGAGAGAAGCATCTCCTTTTGACGAGACAAAACCCAATGTTTCAAGTTTGCCACATAGCCGAGCATGCCAAGCCCTTGGAGCTTGCTTAAGGCCATATATTGTCTTGTCAAGTTTGCAGACATACCCTGGGTGTTTGGAATCAATATAGCCCGGTGATTGATGCATATGCACTTCCTCCTGAAGTACACCATGAAGGAAAGCATTTTTCACATCCAATTTCCGAAGTGACCAGCCTTTTGACACTACCACTGATAGAATAAGCTGAATAGTAGCCGCCTTGACAACAGGACTAAAAGTGTCCTCATAATCCACACCATACCTTTGCTTGTAACCTTTAGCAACCAATCGAGCCTTGTATCTTTCAATTGTACCATCAGATTTCTGTTTGATCTTGTAAACCCATTTGCAATCAATGACATTCTTGTCTTGAGGTCGTGGGACTAGATGCCATGTTCCACTTTGAATTAGTGCACGATGTTCTTCATCCATAGCTGCAATCCAATCTTTGTTACTTAATGCCTCACCAAGTGTAGTTGGTTCCCCAGTTGTGGCAAGATTACACCAATGTACAGTACCGTCGATATATGTTTTACGCTTGACAATACCATGTTGAGATCGGGTAGTGGGTCGAAGTGGTAGTGAATCATGGAGAACCGATGTGGTAGATGTAGTAGCATCGGTGGAGGCAACAAATTCACCACTAGGGGCAGCTGCCGCAGTGGATTCAACACGTGGCACAGCAGTTCCCGCCTGTGTCAGCAAATTTGGGGCAGCCGAATCCGTCTAGGGCACCGCATGCTGGGTGGGAGAGTGGACTAGGTGGTGTGGTGATGTAGAGGATCCGAGCACAGGGATCGGAGAAGCTCCCAACACGCGCAGATCCATGACAGACGAAGTCTGCGTCGAAGCCGGCCCTGATCCCGAGAGCTATGCGCTCGGGACCGTCGTAGGTGGATCATCTCCGGTCATTGTTGAGCCACGATGTTCGCCCAAATTTTCACCAGACTCGATCAAATTTTCAGCACCCTGTAATTCATCACTAGGCAAACTTCGTGAAGCATTAGTAGGTAATGGAAAATCAGTACATCGATCATGTGTTGAGTTATCCCCGGATGTGGACGAAGAAGGGGAAGGATTAAGAAGAATGTCAGGCAATAGATGGAGTTCAGCACGAAGTTGAGAACCAGCGTTGGGGTGGAGTTTTGAGAAGGGAAAAACATGCTCATCGAAGACAACGTCTCGAGAGATGTATACGCGGCCGGTATTGGGTTCGAGACATTTGAATCCCTTGTGATGATCATTGTAACCAAGGAAAACACATTGCTTAGATCTGAATTCAAGTTTATGTGAATTATATGGCCTCAAATTAGGCCAGCATGCACAACCAAAAGTGCGTAGAAAAGAATAATTGGGTGGCTGGTTATGGAGTCGATCAAATGGTGTGTCATAGTTGATCACCTTGGAAGGAAGGCGATTGATTAAAAAACAGCTGTTCGGAATGCCTCATCCCAAAATTTTAATGGCATTGAGGCATGAGCTAGTAAGGAGAGGCCTACTTCGACAATATGTCTATGTTTTCTTTCAGTGGATCCATTTTGCTGATGAGCGTATGGACATGAAACATGGTGTGCAATGCCCAAGCGTTGGAAGAAAGGACTCAAGGACTGATACTCCCCGCCCCAATCAGTTTGTACCGCCTTGATATTACAATTAAATTGACGTTCAACAAGGTTTTGGAAGTCATGAAAATACTAAAAGACTTATGATTTATTTCATAACAAATAAATCCATGAATGTTTACTAAAATCATCAATGAAACTTAGATAGTATTTGTAATGACCAACAGAATTTGGAGCAGAGCCCCATATATCAAAAAAATAAGATCAAGAGGATTGCTAGACACACTAGTTGACTTTGGGTATGGCAGTTGATGGCTTTTTCCTTGTTGACAAGCATCACAAATAGTGTGTTTATTTGGCTCTTGAACAAACGGAAGTTGATGACGATCTAGAACACGATGAATAATAGGAAGAGATGCATGGCCAAGGCGGTGATGCCACACGGTCGTCGAAGGCTTGACGGCACCAAATGCCATCTTATTTGAAGGCTTGATAGGATAGAGGCCACGCTCACTCTTGACCTGAAGAAGGATTTCCTTCGTTCCCTGATCCTTAACAAAAAATTGATTGGGATGAAATTCTAGAAAAACATGATTATCACGAGTAATACGATTAACAGATAAAAGATTCTTATTGGCTTGGGGCACATGCAAAATGTTTCGAAGATGAAGATCATTTGGAGGAGAATTCAAAACACTATGACCGATGTGATTGATTTCCATACCTGATCCACTGGCGGTGTGCACCTGATCACCACCGTAGTACTTGTCACGCACCATAAGCTTTTCCAGATCACTGGTGATGTGATCTGTAGCACCGGTATCCATATACTAGTTTGTGTCCACCCCGTAGCCGGTTGTTGCAGAAGAGACAGACTTGTGATGTTGTTGGTGTGGTGGATGACCCCCTGAGTAGGAGGAGTCATACCTGTTGTAGCACTTCCAACCGGGATGACCCTCTTTGCCACAAATTTGGCAGAAAAGGCCCTACTGGAAGGAGCTGCTGCGCGCAACACTGCCACGGCCGCCGTTGCGGCCTTGACCGCCCTGGCCTCCATTGTGGCGACCACCACCCCCTCGACCACCGCGAGGAGATGGGCCACCATGACGACCATCTCGGGCCACCATGTTCACGGATGATTGATGACCACCACTACGCATCTCAATGCGCTGCTCATGCGCGATGCACTGGGTGAAGAGCTCATTGACGGTGATGGGTTCTACCCTCGCCGCCACTGAGGAGACAACAGAATTGAATTCCATGTCCAGACATTGAGGATGTAGGAAATGATTTCCTCATCCTCAAGTGGACGTCCTGCTGCTGCCATAGAATCTGACAGCCTCTTAATCTTGGTAAAATAATCACTGATGGACGATGTACCTTTGGAGGAGTTGGCTAAAGCCATGCGGGTGCTGATGATCTTGGCACGTGACTGGGAGGCGAAGAGGTTTTGGATCGCCGCCCAGGCACTCGACGTGGTGACATGCGTGTTGATATGCCCAAGGATTTCCTTGGACATGTTCATCAGAAGATAGTTGAGGACCGTCTGGTCCTTTGCCACCCAAGACGCATAGTCCGGGTTGGCCTCGGGATCCTTGGGCGTGCCGTCGGTCTTGGTGCCCGTTGGCGTGATGGTGGCCGGCGGTGGTTGTACGCCAGGAGCAATGAAGGAGCCCATCTGCGCTCCATTCAGAGCGGAGAGGACTTGAGCCCTCCAGGATTGAAAATTTGTGTGGTTGAGTTTTTCGTTGGTGGGAAGGAAAGTGAATGGAATCATGGTGGAGGAGGAGGAGGACAATGCAAACGCCATGAAGAAACTTTCTGTGGGGAACTAGCTCCTTGATACCATGTAAAATTTAATGGAGGTTAACGTGATGCCTTTGCCTCGGCTCACGGTTCGTGTTATATGGGTGGGAATAGCCCCCACCGTGGCATGCATGTACAAGACTCAGTATACAAGGTGATCCATATATCTAGATGGCTATACTTACGCACACACTCATCTAGACTCATGCACCCCACTCGTTACATACATGACTCATTCACACCACACGTTACATACTATTTTCTAACACACTGCACTGCATTTGACACTGAGATGAAGATTAGTGTTGCAGTGTGGATTCCAACCATCCGTAGTGATGCATCGGTGCAGCTCTTTGGCGGGCTGGTTCATATTTGGTGGATGATTAGGCCTACACTCAACCCGACCCGAGTCTTGGTTTGAAAGACTCGAACCCCCTCCGGGCAAGAAGCCTAACACAACTACTTTGAAAATTTATCTAGGACATCAGCCCACAATCTTCTTATAACGAAATCTGCCCCATCGCTCGGGCCTCCTTCGCGTGCCACGTCACTGGCAATTCCCGTCCGTCGGATCGGGCGAGCCTCGGTCATTTTGCAAAAAAAACCCTCCAACTTTAGCAAAATCAACCCGCAGTCACACCTCCTCTCTCAATTCTTTTTGCAGAAAAGCACTCTAGCTTTTCCAAAACCAACCCGCAATCCAGCACTTTTCATGGGCTGGCCTGGCTCCCGCTCCCTGGGCCTTAGAGGGCTAAATTCGGCCCGTTTCCCTTATCTATTTTTTTCCTTTTATGAATAAATAAATTTGCTACAACTTTGAAATTGTGTAATAAATCACAGAAAAATCGTAAAATAGAAAATCAAATTGTTTCGGAATCCTCATAAATAGATCTATGCAATGGATCCATAGTATAACTTGTTTTACTAAAAAAATTTACTGTACATTTTTCTATGTTTTCTAATGGTAAATATGAACTTCAAATAAAAATGAAAAAAAAAGAAAATCCAGTTGCCAAATTTCATAATGCGAGGTCGAATTCTACTCATTTCACAATTACCTTAATCTTCCGACTATTTATGCTCCGCCGTCCTTAAAGAGAATTCTTAATCAATATTGTGCTTGCTTAAGCGAGACTGTGCTTGTGTTCCTCTCTATGTTCAAAGGATATTGACCACCATCTGAGTTTAAACAAGATCAAAATAATATTAATGGGGTGTCATGAATCCTCACATCAATCATGTGACATCCCTAAACCATTAGCAGTGCTCCAACCACAATTAAGATTTCTTTTATGTCTCATCATGAAATAAAGACTCACCCTGCACACACATTATTAGCCTTAATTCAATTTCTTAAATAAATGACACGATCAAATCGACGTAAACTTCATTAAAAAAAGCCGAGTGTTATATAGAAAAAAGCCTGGCGCGCCAACGGCGCCCCCAGTTTTCTAGTACGGTCCTAACGACGCTCCACCGATGCTTCTACGTGATGGGCTGACGCAACGTGTTGAGGAGGTTCTAGAGAGGTAGACGTGTGTGGGTGGATGATCTCCGGAACGCAGATCGGAGGGCGGTAGATTGATGATGACGTGGCGTCATAGGAGAAGGAAAATGGTATACAGAAACGAGGATAAAAAATGGTAGATAAATAATGATCAACATCAACTAGCAGATGAGAACAAAAATAAGTCCACCAACATTCAACAATATCAAGCTAGGCACCATAAGATAGAGCATGATTTTAGAAAAATATTAAAACTAGTTTCAAAATTTTCCAAGCTAAAAAAATCTAACCAGATTTTAGGATTTTTAATTGCATTATTTTTCCATGTAAAAATATAGTAGATAAATTCTTGAAAATTTATTTTATGACTTTTTGCATATTTTTTTAAAGTACTCTAGTCCAATTTACCTCCGTGAATTTTCAACTTAATTCGATTTACCTCATTTGATATAGCGCTACATCACTAAAACCACCATGAAAACCGTCCATGGTGCAAAATTAAACGGTTTTAAAAGTTGAGGGGGTTAAAAAAACTATTGCATGCGTGCAGTGTGTCCAACTATTGCATGCGTGTGTAGCATTGCCCATGTTATATAAAAACTTTAGATCTCATCACATTGCATCATATAGGAAAGTTAGATTATGCATGCATATATATTAGATCTAACAGGAAGATATTTTTTATATTTCTCCTATTGCTTCCTAAGTGGTAATATGTGATAATTGACATCTAGAATAACGACCTATAATTATTTGAGAGTACCGTAGCAAAGCCCATTGTGTCCTCGTCAATCAGTGCTCCGGTCTAAGTCTTGATTATGTGAAGGAGACAATTTGTCAATTTTTACTATGAAACACTGATAGTGAGAAAAAACCAAAAAGTAATACCATGATGCACAATAGTTTAATCACTTGCAATATGGTAAACTGAACTGAAAAAGGAAATTTGAATAATTGAAGAAATAGGCAAGACCTATTGGAAACTCTGCTCACTGTCAGATGGAGGTTGTTTTTTTTGATAAAACTGAAAAAATGGTTGGTCCATAAGTGAATTATTAAACAAACAGGTAAAAGCTATTACAAACGCACCTAGCAAGTCAGAAGTTGATCACTATCAGTTGAAGGTTGTTTAATATTTTTGGACAAAGCTGAACAATGGTTCTATGAGAACCTTCAGATTCCATTAGTAAGGATGTGATCATATGAATTTTGCATAGCTGTCCTTATGTTCAGAGATAAAATTCTTGCGAATATCTCCCGGAAATCCTAAGAATCATTGTGATCCCGTATGAAACGACCAAGACTAAAAATCTGAAATCAGTCATGTACACATCATAACAAATAACTCTGATCCAATGGATGTAATGATTGTGAATTAATAAAATCCTTCCTTTTTGAAAAAATGCCATAATCAGATGCACGTTGATGAATGACAGAGAAATTCGAAAAGTGACCACAGTTTAGAATAGACAAAATAATTTGTGGAAGCTGACATGATTAATGTGATAAATAATTGTGTGAGGACATAGTTAGAACTTTGGAGGGACTGATAGGGAGTTCCAAGAAGACAGGATGATGATCTCACCAGAGCCCGAAACAGTTGCAAAAAACATACATCTGAAAAAGCAAATGAACCATTTAAAACGGACACTTGCAACATACGTGTACAACTATGGCAACATATGCAACATTCCGATCTATTTTTACAACATCCATATGAAACGCATGCAACATATCTCAATCGAAACATACTCTTACAACATGCGTTTTCAACGCAACATCTCCTTACTGCTCAGCGAAATGGAGGCTCGTCGATGTATGGTGTTCACCGGAGGCAGTGGCCCGGCGACAGTGGCTGCACGTCGCGGAAGGGTGGCATCGGCCACATGAGCAGCGGGGAGGCCGCGGGTGCACGACTTGGAGAGGGCAGCCGCGCACCACGCGTGGTAGGGCTGCTAGCCGAGCACTGTGACTTGGAGGTGGCCGCGCGCCGTGCAGCGGCCGTGCACATGGAGGCGACAGGCGAGCGAATAAGTGCGATAGGAAGAGGAACGAGTGGATAAAAATGTGTGGATGAATAGTTTTTTTTTTTTTGAAATGAAGGAGCGTGATTTGGTGGGCTGGCGTGACGGATGGACGCCTGGTGATATATCACTTTCACTCGAGGTTCACCGGTTTACAGATTAGAGGAGAAAGAAAGGTAGTAACGCGTGTAGTGTAGTGAGTTGAATTTGCAGCTATCAGCACCCTGGCGAGTTCTTAAGTTCTTCCTTGAAAAAACGGCAGTCCTCCCAGTTCATAATCCTCGCGTGATCGTGCCTACAATTAAAAACGCCCATAGCCTTCGGCGAAGAATCGGGTTCGGGAAGAAACGATGAAAGAAACCTCAAAACGCACGTGGTCCACCTTCGTGCGATGCGGCGCAGGTGCACCATCGCTATGGCTCCTGCACGGCTGCACGTGGTAGAACACGGTGTACACGGGCGAGAACATTCTTCTTCTTTTTTCCTGAACACATCCGTTGACTCGTTTTTTATCAAGGGTGTGTTTCGTTTCCTATTTCACCAAAAAAAATTAGGTTTTGGTTCATCATTTTGCAGAATAAAACTAAACACCGTGTAAAAGTTTTGACAAAAAGGTATCCATTTTCTATTTTGGATTTGGCTTTAAGAGGGCAAAAAAAAAAGCAAAAAAACCAGAAAGCCCTCACCCACTCTACGAAAAATTTGACATTTTGGATGAAACTAAACACACTCATAAAAATTTTAGCATTTTGTATTTCATCATTCCAAAGTAGTTGGCATTTTGCATTCTGTTGGGAACTAATCACAGACTAAGTTGAGAAGTCGTTTACAACGGTAACGCGAGCAGCGGTAGCATTGAGGTAGCCGCGAACGCTACGCTTGACAAGCGGAGGAAAAAACTGAAAGCTGAGGAAAGAACATCGCGAGCAGGAGATGGAGAGGGCAAGCGAACACGTCCCTCCACCCCCGGCTGCTGCGACTGTTGCTTCCTCCGAAGCCGACCAAGGCGTTGGCAATGCCCAGCACCAGCGCGATCAGTAACTTGTATACGAGTAAGCGGCAGGCTTTCACAATGCTGTTTTTCTAGAAGTGGTAACCAAGTCTGAATTCTTACGAAGTAGGAGATCCATTTGCCTATCTGATGGAGTTAGACCGGTCAGGACTAAGCACAAGAGACCTTGTTGCCGGTTTTCTTTGTTGATTCATCAGAGGATAGACATCTTAATCTTAAGATTAAGAAGCGGAATAGACAAAAAAAAATAGTACTACTAGAGTTCACGAGGATTTAGGCGAGAAGCCAAAGAAACGGATGCCTCGGCATCCAAGATTCCAGTCGTTAAATTGCAACTGAATTTAAGCATAGTATTACATCAAAGTCAAATTCTGGACAATACTATACGTGGTCTGTTAACAGAAAAAAGAAACAGCGCAGTGCCCATATTGGTTTCAGTTAACCATGGCCAGTGGAAAAACTGACATTTGTGATAGATATGGTCTATTTTCAGTTTCAGTCGACTTAATTATAACCAAATCGACCTGACAAATCAACAGAAAATATTACTTAAGTTCGCCCAATGCCCCATTAACAGTCAGAAACCAAACGCTTCACTTCAGCTGATCGACCCTGAACAAAAACACCCTACCAAGAACTCAAAGTACAATCATTTCATCTTCTTGCATACAAGATTGAGTATTTCCCTATCAATCGATGCAGTGTAGGCGAGCAGCAGCAGGCTAGTGTTTATTCCGATAAATTCAAATGCTATCTTATTAGGAAGCTAAAAGCATGGAGCCTAGAAATCATTTTTAGGAGGATCAGACACAGGTTTATTCCCATGTGACAAAACCTAACTGAATAGGCACCACATCAGATCAGTGGATTAAACAGGCACCACATCAGATCAGTGGACTGAATATCTACAGACCCAATTGAAAATCAGAATCAAGAAAGCACACGAGATTAAGGACCCAATACCATAACGACTTCATTGTCTGAAAAGAATTCTCAGAATTCAGAGTATTAATTAATTCCCAAGGTGAAAACCACAATGCTCAGAACCAACATTCTCAGGAAAACTACTGAAGGTCGCAAGAAATATAGAACATAAGTAGTATTTATCAAAAATTTAAAAGCTTACTAGTATCAACTGACTCTTTATCTGAACAATCTTTCCTATGCAGTAAGCAACATTCTAAACTCCAACTAGCCCTTTTCAGGTTCACCATGCCGGCTGCAGATGGATAAGCCTGCTTGTTAACCCTTCCATAGTGACCATGCAAGCCCTTACTGTTACTGTCCTTAGGATACATCAGACCAGCTTGAGTGAAGCCTGCCGCTCCTCCAGTGTAACCAGGACGTTGCAATGGCACTAAGTCCTTCTGCAACCTCCCTAATTTTGAAGGGTCCTGATTATCAGCCCTGCGTCTCGGCACTTCCTCCCCCAGAGATTTACTGCCATATGCCATCTCATTTCTCTCCGCAATGACCGAAACGCTACCTGCTATCTGGGAGAGTAGTCTCTGCAGCCTGGTTTGCTCGGCATTCTGAAAGACAATGCTGCGTGTTGGTTGGTCCCACCTTGCATGAAGCTCCTCTTGTATCATCATCTTGCTGACAATATTTTGTGTATGTGATTCTGTCAGGTCAAACATCACAGATTGCTTGTCCAGGCTTAGAGAGCCATAGCAGGATGAATAAGAAATGAAGTAGGTTTTAAGAGCAGCTTCTTTGATCTTAAGCTCCAGCAAATCAAGAACATGCTCTGTGTTCCTCAACAGCTTCCAGATCTCAAGAGAACTGATGACATCGAAAGCCTTTTGGTAGTCACCCTTCTTAAGGGCTATTGCAGCAGCCATAACATGGCCTCTGACATTCTCCGGAGGGCCAACAAAAGTCATTCTCTCGCTGAATTGAAGAAGCCCATAGAATGTTTTGTTCACAGGTTTCTGGTTGCCATAAGGACTGGCCGCCATATTAGGCACCTCTATTAACATGGCAGAAATGAAATATGTGGCTTCTAAAAGTTCATGGTTTATATGCATGTGGTAAGGCATCTGTCGTCTCTTCTCAAGTCTTTCCTGTAGGAATCAGTCATAATAATAAATTAAACAATTATAGTAACTACTGCAGCAAGTGTAGAAATATAACAGTCCATATCAAATATGCGATGCCAAACATCCCAAAAGACAACATTTGACAAGAAATTGTTCTTCTGTCTAGAATCAAAGAACACATTCACAAACAACATGAACATATATATAAGTCAACTAATATTACTAAGCACAACATGTTTTAATCCATAGGCACAATAACCGTTTCGCTGAAAAGCTAGACTGAAAAGTACCGTTCGCTGATTTGTTGTGAGAGAAAAACACTGTACCATGGCTAATAAATCAGGCTGATAAGTTCAAGCGAACAGGGCTAGGCCAAAACAACATGCTTAATTATCAAGCTCAACAAGTGCAAGGAGCACTCTAAAAAAACATGAGCAAGGAGAAAAACGAAAGAAATGACAAGAATTAGATTGGATCATTTACATGCATAATATTTAATTTTGTTTTACAATACTCTTGTCTGCAGATAGGGCTGTATATTTGTAGAACAAGTGTCTTGCTGTGATATGCATGCATATCTCGAGAATTAGCGATGAAAACGGACGGAAACGGACGTAAATACCCTATTTCTACTTCCGTTTCTATAGTTTTTAGCGGAAACGGGATCGGGTTCGGAAAATGCGTGTTTGGAAACGGAATCGGGATATGCAGATGCACGGAAACGAACAAATACGGATAGAGAGCCGAAAAATTAAGTTAGAATAATATGATTAAATATTCATAAATATACATGAGCAAAGTCACAAATTAATATACACATACGAAATTATTGATCTAGTATTCATGTGTTAACATGCATAATTGGTGATTAATAGGTTTATGAACATATTAATTTCTACACATCTCATATAGATTTAAAACGGGATGAAAAACGGAATAAATACGGGTCAATTTCGGGTGAAAACGGGATCCCACGGAAACGGACAGAAAAACCCCTCTCTTATTTCCGTAAATACGGAAACGGGACCCCGCAAATACGGAAACTAATGGACAAAAGTGGAAAACGGAATGGATCAGAACGGGTATTTTTCCGTCCGTTTTCAACGCTATCGAGAATACACCATGCAATCATAATCTACTCCTACTTATTAAACTGATGAAACTCATCCACTTGTAAGCGAAATAAAAATGAGTTCAATAAACCTTTCAATGCACCAGGGATATGCCTGCTTCTGAATTAAATCTGTTGGTGTAGAGTTCGAAGGATGCCGACATCTACGGGAGTTATTGATTCATTGACTAGTCAAGGAAGAAACCAGGATCTGACAGAGGCACCTCAGCTCTACTGTGGGTGTGGACGAGCAGTAGCTAAAAAAAGCTGCAAGTGTAAGGTAGGTTTTTTTTATTGATTACCATCCATACGAAGCGAGAAACTAGATTATTTCTGTAATTATTAGTTCATGGTGTCAATTTTATTGTTTCTTCAGGTTCGTCACCTATGGATTTGGGAGGATTTATTGAATCAATATGCAGGCGATATGGTTAGTTATTGTAAATCTGGGAGAATACTACCTTGAAGAAAAGCTAGACATGATCAGGGAGGAATTACTTTCGAAAGACATACAGATCAGCAACTTGGAATGAGAGCTACTTAAGTATTCTGAAGACCTTGAGCTACTCACGAAATTGCCTAGAAAATTTGAAGAAGACCATTCTAGTGCTTCTGCTTCGGAGTGGAGGCAGCAACAAATTCAAGGCCCGACAGTACCACCAAAACTCTAATGTGGTTGTAGAAGACTAGTTGAAAAGAAGATATTAGAAAGCTCGAGGAACACAGAGTGGCGGCAGTATTACATGATGCAAATGTTAATGATGTTGTAGCTGAAAACAGAGGAGGCGCTGTTTGGAAGTTGGCTTTACTGCTTTCAGTTGCAACATTTATGCTGAGAATCCCAATATCATACTAATGTCACCATGAGTTAGTAGTGGATGGAGCCACTCGAATTTAAAAAACTAATAAGCCTGCTCGCAGCAACTTTTTCAGCTGCAGCTGTGTTATGGGTGCTGTGTGCTGTGGCTGCAGAAGAAGAGCTGCGGTTACTGTAGCGAATACTAGAAACAGCTGCAGCGAGCATGAGTAGTCACACTCCTTGCTATAAATTGTAGTTTATAAGAGTGTTCTAGTGACACCCTGATTAGCAGTTATTTCAACAATTGTGCAGGCGACATGTATTTGTATGCAGACTGTTATGTGCAGGCTACATGTATTTGTATGCAGACTGTTATGTTTGATGGGAACTTGGGATTAAGTTATTATTGGACTGGTATTTTCAGTTTGTAACAACTATGATGACTGATTATTTGTACAATTATTGGAGATATGTTTGAACAAAACTTATTTATGTGTAAGACCATTTTACTGTTTAATTGATGTAATGTTTGTGTGGGCTAATTTACATGTGGAATTCGCTTAATACTTGAAATAATGTGTGCATATTTTGTGCAATTATGATGTGAACTAAAACCATGTGAAAGAAGTCAAAATATTGCTAAGGAAACATATACAAACTACAAGCATCTACAAGAAATACAATAAAAAAACTGAACTCTGTACTGTCATTAATGTTACTTCCGCGCTCAGGCATAAAATGGACTTTTCATCTCCCATTTAACACCATTACATGGCTAAACTAACGGTAAAGCCAAAAAAGGAGGGAAAGATGGATTTGAGGCCAAATTGGTAAGTTCAAAAGTTTTAGGGCCAAGAAGGGAAGGCTGAGTTTGCAACAAATAAATTGTGAGCTGATAGGATGCTTCACTTGGCATATCTACCCAATATTAATTCACTAGAAAGGAAATCAGCACACTTAGCAAAAAAATCAAAAACAAAACCATAGCAAAAGCATAAATAAATATTCAGATATCTAGTAACTGTTTCTTTCAGTGAACTGTGAGTGTGAGTGTACGTGCATGTATATTTTGTAGGGGAGAATGAGAGGATTATCACTACCTGCTCAGGAGTTTTCTCATGATAACGGCCATAACGGACACCCTGTGCAAGCAGTTCTCTAACTCTCCCAGTTGCATATAACTCAGATATGCAATCATGGGATTCAGTTATCAGTCCAGCCCTGAAAGCACAAAGACCCAGCTGCGCAACAACTCTATTAAACAAGATCTGCGAAGATATGTCCATAATCTTGATTCCATCTTGCAAATTACTCATTAATAGCAAGTCACGAGCAACTGAGAATTCATCAGAGATTGCACGGTGGTATATGTCACATAGCATTGCTCTGGCTTTTGTCCTTTCATCTCCATACTTGTAAATTAGAGATGTCAATCCATCCATCAAAGTTCTACTACTTGGAGGACAAATAGGTCTTCTATTCACGACCTCTGGAATTACAATAAATGGAGTTGGCCCGCTGCATCCATCAATTGCATTTGCATCCGCATCTTCATTCTCTGCCTGTTCTGCCAGGTTTCTCATTGCACCATATACTTCTTCAGGTTTGTAGTAAATCAGTTCAACTTGACGCAGTGCAACCTTGGCAGCAGCCCTGAAGTTCCCAACTCTTTCAAGGTAAACCTGTATATTTTGTGCAGCAACCATAAACAACGGCTCATCCCTCAGCCTCTCAACATAATCTTTTGTGTGTGGATCAGTGCACTGCAAACTCTTGAAATACTCAGAGTCCAGTCTCTCAATGAAAGCAACCAAATCACCTGACACATGGATAGTTCCATCATAATCAGCACCATTACTAATCTCCTCCATAGGCTCAACTAAGTTGCCAATCACAATATTAGGATGTTGCTGCAGGATATCAAGCACATGAAGAATATTGTTAACACAGCTCTTCCACACATTGATTGGCATATGACCAAGCAAGCTAGGATTGATGTCAAACTGAGCTGAAATCACATGGCAAAGAACTTCAAGCTTCTGAGAAGGTGTTTTTGCCACACAAGTCAAGAACACGAGCTGATCTACCCTTTCAACCCTCCCAGTGCCTTTCCTGCCTCTTGATGCTACAATTTCCTTCAGCTTCTTATCAACAATCTCCCAAGTGGCACCCCGCCGCTATCACCCGACCTCCCGCCGCCGGCGGCAGCCTGCTCCGAATCCAGAAGGGCGCCAGTTCGATCCGCCGCAGGGAGGCGCGCCCGCCAGGCTCCATCTCCGGATCCGATCGCCCGCCGGGTGGGTTCAATTCGACCGCACCGCCTCTGCGGACGCTGCGCGTGGCTCGCGGGCCGCCCGATGGCCGGTGAGAACACCAACCCGCAAGGGGCCTCGCGCTCGCCGCCACGCTGCTGCTGAGGGTTGACCAGGGATGGGGCTGGTCCGTGCAACGCGACGCTGATGAGTACCCGCTCGCCAGTCGCCACACCCTCAATGGATTTTTTGTAAGCAACTTTGCTCCTCTCTCCTCGGTCGCTGCTGCTCCCCTCGTCGTGCCCAACCTCTGTGCTCTGCTATTGCCTCGTCCCCCCATCCCTGGCTGTGTTCTTCTTGGATTTCGTTCTTGATGAATCGCCGGATTAGCTCTCCTGGTGCTCTTGTGGAACTGGAAGAGGATGTGCACCTTGCTGAGCTGGTCCGTAACTGGGATTTCTCAGATGGTAAGCGCTTTGAGGCTGATGTGTTCCGAAAGTTTGCCTGTTCTGTTCACCATCCTTCGTCCTCGCTGAAGGGCTCTTTCTTCCTGGTCGCCGTCTTTCGTCGCTATCTCTTCAGACTGACTGAACGGTCTGTCAGCATGGCGCTTCACTGTTGTCTGGGAGGCACTCCGGCTGGTTTTCATGTCACGTATCTTCAAGATCGTCATTTTCGCTTCTCAGTTGCTTCCAAGGATGTGGGTTTTCTTGTTCGAGCTCTCAAAAGAATCACCACAGATCATTTTGATGTTTATTTTCACTTATGGAGAGATGGTGGTGAAGATTGGGTCAAAGAAAGAAAGAAATGGGAACTTGAAGAAGAGGCAAGCTGGTCACCTATTATTGGCAAGCATAACAGGAAGAACTCATCAAAAATGGTTGTTTTCCATGAGAAGCTTGTTCAAGATTCGCCCCCTTTCAAGTCCAAGCCTAAGGAACTTGACTCAGTGATAAAGATTGGAAGCATGTTCTGTCCTATTGTTGATAGTTTTCCATCTGTGATCGGCTCCTCTCAACCTTCACAAAATGACTGGACTGGATTCTCCGCCATCCCTTCATGCCTCAAGCATCATTCAAATTCAACTCCTAAGGGGATTCTTGGTGCTCATCATGTCAACAGGGATATTTCAGTCAAGAGGGTCTTTCAAAATCTCAAAAGAGATCTTCTCATTAGCACCAAGGCTGTGAGTCGTGTCTGTTACAGATGCCTGGGTGATGGCCACGTTATCCGGGATTGCACAAACAAATTGAGATGCTATTACTGTTTCAACTATGACCATCGGGCCAAGTTCTGCGCTAAGCGAAGATTTGATTTGAGACACAAATGGGCTCCAAAGCCCAGTAAATCATCTCCGGTGGAAAAACAACTAGATAAGGCGGCCGGTGCATCTAATGCTGCCATTGAGTGGTCTCTTGGCCCAAATGCTCCCAGTGACCATTCCTCTCCCTCCGCTCATGGCACCCTCACTTGTTGTATCCCTGTGGAGTCTTGCTCTTTGCCTCCACTCATCTCAGCTGACATCCTTGCTGTTCAAACCATCGAGGAGCTTGTGGTTCCTGGAGAACCTGACCATATTGCCAATATGGCCAACCAATTCCTGGAGCACGTGCGTGAGATGCAGGTTAGTCAGCCAGAAGAGATTCAGGACCAGGTTTCTGGTGTTTCTTATGCAGCCATCAACTCAGCATCTTCTATTTCACAACACTTCCATTTTGGGGCAAGGCAAAGCACCGAAATGATTTTGGATTCACTGAACCTAGAACAGAACAGCATGCTGGTGAACCAGGAGAGGGCTCAAGAATATAACTCTCAGATTGCAAACAACCTTGCAATAGTGCCTACCAAACCTGGGACTACTGCAGAGCACAATGACAGAGTACAGAAGGAAGTAATCAATAATATCCTGGTCTCTGGCCTTAGACAGATAATGAGCAATCAGCTAAACATTCAAGGCTCAAGGCCTTTCGGAAGTCTGGCCGTCCCGGACTCCATCATCCGCATTGATCTCGCTGCTTTAGGCATCAATTCTCTGAACATTACAGTATCAGTCCCAAGTCAGGGCAACATTCTAGAACCAAGGACTGCTAACAACATTGTGCCTGTACTGGAGGTCCAAAGGCATCAGAATAATATGATTGTAACAAGAACCACCCCGATTACTAAGGTGTACTACAGAAGGAAGTTTAGGAAAAACAAAAGTTCTCAGGCTAACATGAGAAACAACCAAATGCAAGAGGAAAGAACTCCAATTTTTCTTGAACCAGTTGAAGATTACATGGTCACACATGAGCAACTTGATGAGCAAGATTACAGTACCAGAAAACCTTTGAGTAGAAAGAGGAAGTGCAGTACTCCTGTTTCAGCAAAAAAACTCAGAAGAAGTGACAGACTAAACAAGGCTCTTGATGGTCACAAACCCAAACAGGCTTCACCTCCCAAGGGTCAGATAGCCAGAAACAAAAACAAGGGCAAGAAAGTTTCCCTACAGTCATCCATCAGGGGCAAACTCTTGTTTCCCCCTTCCTGCTCAGATGTTGAATTTCCTGATTTATCTATCATAAAGAAACACACTGAAATAGGGAACACTTACCCAGAAATTCCTATTGTGGAAATTCAAAAGGTGGCCACTCAGAAATGTCGTATCACTCCTTCGGAGGTGACGGCAGAGCTTCTCCTTGCATCAAGAGAAACACATGAGAACAACGGAGGGAGGAGTAGCGCGGAGGTCCCAAAAGTGGTTATCAATGAATAGTTCACCTCCAGCCTCATTTTGCCTTTGGCTTGCCTGTTGGTGTCTCTCCATTCTCGGTCTCCATGGATAGGAACACCCAACTGAATCAACAGAGCAGGAACTGGAACATCTTAAACTGGAATATTCGTGGTCTCAATTCTGAAGATAAATGCAATGCGATCAAGGAGAAAATAGAGGAGAGTTCTTGTGCAGTGTTCTGTATCCAGGAGACAAAAAGAGATCATTTTGATCACTCCTTCATCAAGAAATTGGCCCCAAAGCGTTTCAATAAATTTGAATTTTCCCCTTCTGTTGGTGCCTCGGGAGGTATCCTTGTTGGATGGAACAACTCCATCTTCACTGGCGAGACGATACATAACAACAGATTTGCAATTACAATAAAATTTAAGTCAGTGCATAATGGACAATCCTGGCTACTTACCACGGTCTATGGTCCTTGCCAAGGACAATCTAGAGATGATTTCGTTGAGTGGCTGAACAATCTGCAGATTGATGACAAAGAAAACTGGATGATCCTTGGGGATTTTAACTTTTACAGAAGCCTGTCAAACAGGAACAGAGATGGTGGTAACATGAATGATATCATGGTTTTCAACGAAATAATTAGTAATCTGGGACTCCTAGAAATTCCCCTGAAAGGTAGAAACTTCACATGGAGTAATATGCAGTCTATTCCCCTGCTTGAACAAATAGATTGGGTCTTCACCTCCATAAATTGGATCTCCACTTACCCTAATACGTTGATGCTTCCAATGGCAAGGCCAACTTCGGACCACATTCCTTGCAAAGTACAGATTGGAACCTCAATCCCGAAATCAGAAGTGTTTAGATTTGAGAATTTTTGGATACAACACCCTGGATTTTTTGATCTTGTTCAGTCGATCTGGAACATCAATGTTAGAGCAACCAATAGTGCTACTAGAATCTCAGCGAAGTTTAAACTTTTAAGGCAAGCTCTTAAGAAATGGAGTAAGAATTTATCTAATCTTAGCGGTACGATCAAGGACTGTAACTCTGTCTTGGAAACTCTAGATGCTTTGGAAGAACAAAGACCTCTTTTCTTACAGGAGTGCAACTTCAGACTCATTTTGAAGGAGCATATCTTAAAATTGCTGAGATACAAAAAGGAATATTGGAAAAAGAGATACACCATCAGATGGACCAAATTTGGAGATGAAAGTACAAGTTTCTTTCATGCTGCTGCTACTGAAAGATATCGTATAAACACTATCACTAGCTTGGTTGCAGAAGATGGCAGAGACATATTTGATCATCATGAGAAGGCTGCTATTCTTCTGGAAGAATACAAAGGTAGAATGGGTTGTTCCACAACACCCTCCATGCTATATAATCTTGAGCAGCTGGTTCAAAGGAACGACAACATGGAGCACCTGTCATCTCCTTTCACAACAGAGGACATTGATGAAATTGTAAAGCAAATGCCTGCTGACAAATCTCCTGGCCCTGACGGCTTTAATGGGCTCTTCATCAAATCCTGCTGGCACATTATAAAGGAAGATGTGTACAGCTTGTGCTTTGACTTCTTCAATGGCGATTTGAACATTCAGGCCATCAACAATTCCTTCATCACTTTGATTCCCAAGGTCAATAATCCAACAAATGTAAATGACTTCAGACCCATATCTCTGATGAACTCTGTGCTCAAAATAATCACCAAGCTAATGGGAAATAGAGTCCAATCAGTAATCACTACACTGATCCATACAAATCAATATGGATTCATTAAGTCTAGAACAATTCAGGATTGCTTAGCTTGGGCATATGAATACATTCATCAATGTCAGCAATCCAAAAGGGAAATAATCATCTTGAAGCTAGATTTCACAAAAGCTTTTGACACTATTGAACATAACACCATCCTTGAAATGATGAAGCATATGGGTTTTGATGATAAATGGAGATTTTGGACACAAAAAATCATGGGCTCTGGTTCTTCTGCTATTCTTCTCAATGGAGTTCCTGGCAAACTGTTCCAATGCAAGCGAGGGGTGAGGCAGGGTGACCCTCTTTCACCTCTTCTATTTGTTATGGCTGCTGACCTCTTACAGTGCATAGTCAACAAGGCCCACTTTGAGGGGCTGTTTGAGCTGCCAATTCCTGCCTATGAGGGTGTTGGATATCCAATTGTTCAGTATGCAGATGACACCATCTTGGTTATGAAAGCC
The DNA here is from genome assembly GCA_038087645.1 of Saccharum hybrid cultivar R570. Classification (NCBI taxonomy): domain Eukaryota; kingdom Viridiplantae; phylum Streptophyta; class Magnoliopsida; order Poales; family Poaceae; genus Saccharum; species Saccharum hybrid cultivar. Next base: position 38,258,739 of record JAQSUU010000637.1, on the reverse strand, counting down.
TCTCAAAGGGAACTTTTCATTCTAAAGGGGTTGCTTGAATCCTTTTCTCAATCCACAGGTTTGAGAGTTAACTATGGAAAATCTTACATGGTACCCCTCAACACGACAAATGACAAAGCTCAGCTACTGGCAGGAGTCTTTGGATGCAAGTTGGAATCCCTACCTTTCACATATCTCGGCTTGCCAATGGGAACTACAAAACCAAGAGTGGAGCACTATGGGCCAATCATGAATAGAACAGAAAGGAGGCTCTCTGCAGTTTCTAATTTTCTAACCCATGCTGGAAGATTAGAATTGGTAAACTCTGTTATGTCCTCCCTCCCTACATATGCTATGTGTACTCTTCAAGTCCCAGTTGTTGTTCTTGAATATATTGATAGAGCTAGACGACACTACCTGTGGAGAGGTTCTGAGAGCAATGCAAAAATGAAACACTGGTAGCATGGAAGAAATGTTGTAAGCCGAAGAAGAAAGGTGGGCTTGGAATAATCAACTTGAGGAGCCAAAATTCTGCTTTGTTAATGAAGCACCTGGACAAATTCTACAACCAGAAAGATGTCCCTTGGGTTAAGCTTGTTTGGAATACTCACTATCAAAATTGTCAAATACCCCATGCTACCACAGATAAAGGTTCCTTTTGGTGGAGGGACCTTTTGAAACTTTGTGACATGTTTAGAGGAATTTCAAGCTGCATAGTTGGAAATGGCTCAACGGTTCTCTTCTGGTCTGATGTTTGGAACAACCACCTTCTCCAAGAAAAATTCCATAGATTATATTCTTATGCAAAAGATAAACGAATTTCAGTGGCTAAGTTTCTAGAGAACAACACAGTGATGGCTCAATTTCATTTACCATTGTCAGAACAAGCCCACCAGGAGTACATGGAACTCCAGGACCTACTGCAGAATATTCAAGTACAGGAACATTCAAAGGACACATGGCACTATATATGGGGAACTAGCACATACACTTCTTCTGAATTTTACAACTTCCCATACAAGAATGTGTCCCCCCCTGCACCCTTCCTATGGATTTGGAAGTCCAAATGTTGCAACAAGCTGAGAGTTTTCTCCTGGCTCTTACTAATGGACAGACTCAACACTAGGAACATCCTTAGGAGGAAAAAGCACAAGTTGGAAGGCAACAACTACAACTGTGTCCTTTGCAATATGAATGTTGAAGAAACAACCTTTCATCTCTTCTTCACTTGTCCTTTCAGCCAACACTGTTGGCAGTTCCTTGGCATTCAGTGGAATCTTACGACAGATTTCCTACAAATGATGATACAAGCCAAACAAGCTTTTCCGTATCCTTTCTTCATGGAAGTGTTCATTATCTCTGCATGGCAAATCTGGAAGCAGCGCAATAACCTCATTTTCATGAGAGGACCTCCTTCCTTCTCTTCCTGGAGAAGATCTCTCAAAGATGAAGCTCGACTTCAAGCGTATAGGATTTTTGAAAACAAGCGATCTGTTTTTCTCTCCTGGGTTGATTCTTCTGTTTAGTGGTTCTTTGTTTCTCTTCTTGCTCTAGCCTTGGTAGGGCTTAGTTGAAGTGTTTTCCGTTTGTTTGGCTCAGTGTTTGTTTTTGTGTTTTAATAAAATCTAACAGTGGGGGCTTCCCCTGCTGTTTTCCTGGTTCAAAAAAAACAATCTCCCAAGTAATCTCACTTGGATCTTTAGGGAACTGCTTGTCCAGGAGCTTATCCTTCTCGACCTTCTCCTTTTCCCCTGGTCCTTCCTTCTGGTTACCTTCCTGATTATCATCCTTCTCCTCATTAGATGACCACCTATTTATTTCAATATCATCATCACTATCATCCTTGCTATTGTCATTTGCATCCTCCTTGTCAAAACAATCTGGATTCTCTCTGCATTTCAGTATCAGCTCAGCATACTGCCTGTTGTTCCTCTTAAGATTTTGCTTCATTGAATAGAGTGCCTTTGAGTTGCTGCTGCTCATCTTCTTGGCTTCCTTATTTGCCAGTGACTTAGTGAGAAAGTCCTCTAGCAACGTAAGAGCGAGGATGTATGCATTTGGAATCTTGTTGAACTCGGTTACACGAACCACTTTCTCTAGCTGTTTGTTGAGGTTCTCAAAGCAACCTTGGAGACTAACCCAATCATTGATCTTCATTGCATTTCGTATCTGTTCAACAGTGGACCACATCTCCTCATTAAGTTTCACCTTTAATGGCCGCACCACACGATGAGTATCCAATTCATCACTGTCACTTGAGCTGACTAAGTATTTTCTAAGGCCATCATCATCCCTCCTAGTTGGCGGAAGGGCAACATCAGAAAAAATTTCCTCAGATTTACTCTCCTCATCGTCAGAGTCAGAGTCACTATCTCCCTGAAATTGAGAAAAGGAGGACAAAGGCAATGAAACCAATATTAATCAAGAAAAGTAATCTTTTGTAGGGCACCAATTTAAAGTATGTGAAAAATGAGAAATGTGGTACCTGTGATAACCAAAAGCGGGATGTTTGCATGGCTGATTCTTGTTTAGCCTTGTCCTATTTGGATCTCTTGAACTCTACAAATCAAAATGTCTGATTACAATATACCTCAATGTGAAAAGTGGGTAACAAAACATGCAAAGCAACTTCAATTTTAAAGTAGTTTAACAGAATGTTGAAAAAAAAATCAATATACACTGTTACACACAAAAGACACCTATTTTCTTCAACTTCCTTTGACATTATGTGGCACATCTATCATGTGCATCAAGTCAAGGAGTTCAAAGGTTTTTGCAGCGTTTAACCATTGACTTTTATATAAACTGACAGTAAAAATAAACAAATTCCTACCAAATTCTAAGAACGTTAACCTAGCAGAATATAAATGATTGGATCTACTAAAAAAATATAGCCATATAAATATAGTGTGAGAAATATAAGAATGACAGATACCCTTAAGCATGGTTGCATGTATAAATAGCTAAACTAATATTAAATTCAAAATATAACGTGTAAAATTTAAAAGATGGTGTGCCCAGTTCACAAACAAGTGCAGGAAGTCAGTAAATCTATAATAGGACAACATTAATAAAAACCATATATATCAATCAATCAAAGATGTTACGCTGGTCATCAAACTATGCCAACTTGCCACATCTGTAACACTATTTTAGTTATTGTTCAGTTAACAACTTACAATCTGTTAGCGCATACAGTGTGCCCAGGCATCGTGGTAAGTTCTCATTGTCTAAAGATAGACAAAATGCTACCCACGTTACGATATAGCAAAAGCAGAATGCAAATGCAAATACAAAGTTGATATTAAAGTATCACAGGCTTATTTCGTTTAGAAAACAACAAAATAAGGGGAACATGAAGAAGAAGTATGACAAAAGAGAAACACAAACAAAGTCTCAAATCAAACAGTTACAGTTGATCCTATCACGTGTATGATGATCAAATCAACAGGTACAGTTGATCCTATCACGTGTATGATGACCAAATCAACAGGTACAGTTGATCCTATCACGTGTATGATGATCAAATCAACTGGTACAGCTGATCCTATCACGTGTATGATGAGAACTTCCGTCTCAGCTATACATTTGCGTTGTAGTCTCTCTTTTTTTTTTTTTTGAAATTTTGCGTTGTAGTCTTGGGGTGCCTAACGAACTAGACATAAAATAAATTGATGAAAGTTATAGACGCGTCTCCAGCAATCACCAATTAGGTGACAGATCGACTAAAAAATTCATTCCAAACCGCACCAAAAAGTTTGGGTGAAAACCATAACCCTGGTGGCAATCAACAGCCTACTAACCCAGCGCTTGGATAGAGATCACCAGAGCATTGCACACAAAACATCTCAAAAGTAACACTCAAATTTAACCACATCGTCGAAACCAACGCCGCAACAGGAACGATGCCCTATATAACAGTAACCCACAGGAACAAGGAGAACTCTATACAAGGAAGCACGAGAGAGAAAATTGAGGAGGGATCCATCAGCAAGTGCGTCATTTTACCTGGAAACGAAGGTGAGGGGCAGACGAGGGAGCCTTGGCCGTGAGGCGGGGCCGGGCGAGACGACGTCGGCGCGGCGGAGCTGGGAGTGCTGCTTTCCACTGGGATGCTGATGGGGGAGAAACTAGAGAGATCATCACGATCGAGGATCGAGGAGGCTTATATATTGGGGCGGCGCCGCTCGGGAAGGGCTCGATTGGATTTGGACCGGACAAGAAAGAGGTTCCTGAGAGCGCGTCTAGGTCCAATGAGCAAGCTCACGCCAGGACTTAGGAGAACGTTTGTGTGCATTTGGTCCAGAGGTAAACCCTCGAAGCCCTTCTTGGGCCGGATCTTGCCAGCTTAGCAATTTACACGGACCGCACCGGCCACCTGGGTTGTTCGGATTTTCATCATAAACCTCCTATGCACGTCACTGCACCAGGGTCCAAATAAAAATGTACCGTGACATTTGGTCTGAGAAACTGAGAAATAAAGTATTCCAACATCTTCTCAAATATCAATCATCACCTATTTGTTTGGTCTTATATGGAATGAAATGCCTCTTTTGCATAAGATCGCGAAAGTTTCATATGGTATTAAATAAGGTGACATCTTGACAAAAATAGTGATTTAGCATAGTTTTTTATGAAGAGAGAAATGAATATAATTTTATGGGAATGAAACTTATTAGCATTGGCCCCGTTCGGATGTGCTGATAAGCCGGCTGAAAAACACTGTTGGCTGATTTGTTGTGAGAGAAAAACACTGTTCCGGCTGAAAAAACAAGCTGAAAAGTACGGATTATAAGTCGGATGAATAGGGCCATTGTTTCCAAGACTTTGGGGGATGAAACCTGTACTGGGGATGATTGTTTCATCTCTTTCCAATCTCGTGTGGCAAGCTACGGGCCTATTTTCATTTACATTGTTAATAATTATCAGTGTGAAATTTCAAATATAAGATATTATCGCGAATGGTAAACCAAACATAAATTAAAAAATAAATGCTACAGCTAGCCTATGTTCATCCTTAGTTTCCAAGATTACCGTGTCTTGGAAAAAATAGGACATGAAACTTTTACTGAAAATTGGTCTAAGCTGTAGACTCAAGATTGATAAAGTCACCACATCTCGTTGTGGCACACCAATGGCCCTGTTTGAATGCAAAGTATTTTTGAAGTATTGGAGAAATACTATGATTTTACAAAATACTTTGGTTTTTAAAAGCTACTAGGCATTTGGATGCCAAATCTTGTAGTCTCTAAAACCATGGTAATACACCCATTAACATTAGCTTTCGAAGAGCATTAGTGGGGGGACAAGTTATTTCAGTGGAATGGTTTGGTTGTGAAAATTGCATTTGTGCAACATGCATGCCTGTATCAAATGGTCTCTTACCAATGAAGGTGCTTTCACACTCCAGTAAATGTACAGACACTTAGTAAACCAAACAGCTCTACCTTTAAATAAATATATCTGGAAGTTAAAATCACCTCTCAAAATTAAGATTTTTGTTTAGTTCTTATTAAAGGGGGTTATTTTTACAAAGGGCATCCTTATAAAGAGAAACTAGAAAGGGAATGGTAGGTATTGTTTTTGTAACAGCGAAGAGGCCATCCAACATTTATTTATTGATTGTCATGTCGCAAGATTTATTTGGTGAGTTGCTGAAGTGCCTTTTAGTTTACGTTCACCGACTAGGATGGCAGACTTCCTAGGGCTTTGGCTTCAAGAAGTAGACACCAACTTTGTTCTCAAATTTGTGTGGGAGCAAGGGTTATTGTTTGGTCTATTTGTTTCGGTGTTTGGACCCGGGAGGGCCTTAAGCCAACGAGTGAATTTGTGCTGTGTGCTCCCTACTCCGGATGGTGATGCAAAGAGAATACACAGGGGTTTATCCTGGTTCGGGCGGAAGAAGGCCCTACGTCCAGCGGAGAAATGAGAGTGTTGTATTTCCTTGCACCTAAGTGCTTGTGTAGGGGTTACAAGCCGTGAGAGAGGGAGCTGGTCCTAAGTCTCAAAGAAAGAGTACAATGAAGTGTTGCTTGAGATGTTGATCTCATAAGTGGGGAGGTGTCTCGTTTTTCCATCTTTCATCGTCCCTCTCCTCCTCCTACTCCTCTCGGTGAGCTACTTGCCCTCCCCTTTTATAGACTCAAGGGGAGGATAAGGCTTACAACAAACCCTAGGAGGTGCCTTGGAGGAGAAGGCGGAGCGAGCACTGTTGGTGTTGCTGTGGCGACATGCCCCGGTACATGCAGGCCATCCCTGGGGCGTCGTGGTGATGTTGATGAAGGGACGGCGGTACATCCGGGGCGCTGCAGAGGACGTGCGATTCCCTGTGGTCGATGTATGGGTCGTGGTCTCCTTGCTCGACTGATGGCGGTCGAGGCCGAGTCGGGACGTGGCTGAGGAGGGTCGACGGGAAATGGATAAGGCCCAACCCCAGAAATCCTGGGATATGACGGTCGGACAGTGGTAGTCATGGCGAGAATAGTGGCTGCTTTTCGTCGCCCATCCCAGTATGGGCAGTAAAAAGTAAGACTAGACGCGGACGTCGCTCCCACGCCGGTGGCGCTGTGGCCACGTTGGTGGAAGTGGTTGCATTAAATGCTCTATCGGGGAGTAGGTGGGTGAGGCGGGTCGACCCTGGGTCGTGCGAGTCAGAGAATTTCCAGGGGTCGAGGCTTCCCGTCGAGCGAGCCTCGTACGAGTCGGAACGCGGTCGAGGGTGTCCCATCTGTATACGCGCGTGGCCTAGATCGGTGTATCCGTGTGGGTGGAGCCTCAACTCGATCTCACTTAGGAGGTTCTCAGGGCACGGATTCCTTGGGGGTTTACTCCTTTTAATCGTTGTTTTTGGGTACCTCTAATTTAGGTACCCCACAATTTGTTTGAGCAGAAATGATGTCGTCTTTGATAAAAAAAGAATATATATTTATTTTTAGGGCTACGCATTGAACGCACTTCTAGACCATGCTTTAAAAGAAAAGCAACATACCAAGGTTGTCGTGGGCATACTGTATGTTATAGACGGTGGCTTTAGATAAAGATATCTTCGCCAAGCATGGATGATTGTTGCCCAATAGAATTGTTGTCCAGACTATGTCTCGTTTGTTAGTGTTGCTTTTTTAGAGCATGCTTTTATAGCTAGAGGCAAAAAATTGCAATAAAGATTGGTTGTGTGCATAAATCATGCAGAGACCGAAATAAAATTCCTTTTTCTAAAAAAACTAAATTCTCCCTTTTACCCTTGATATATGAGTTACAGATAAAATTACCCTTTCAGCCATGGCCTCCTTTGGCCAACACCCCTATGATCTTGGCCAAAATAGAGAGATCAACATAACTACTCCCGACCATTCTAAAATATAAGATATTTTGGCATTTCTAGATATAACTTTTACTATGTATTTTGATATACACTATGTCTAGATATATCGTAAAATCAATGTATCTAAAAAAGTTATAATGTTTTATAATTTGGAACAAATGAAGTAATAATTTGTAATGCCCCAGAGTCTAAACGGCTTAAATCCACTCTACACGCTGAGTGAACCACACCACCACCATCCCACTTACGCTTTCGCCCTCACTTCGTGTAAAAGGATTAACCCGGGGATGGTGGGATGGACTCTAGAAGCCTTATATGTTGGTCTATCTCACCTTTTACAACCAAGGTGGGACTAAACTCTCCATAATATCTCATTAACATACGCATAGGCCACCATGGGCCAAATTTCAAATTGGGCCGGATGTGACATACACCCCCTCAAAGAAACCGATGTCCTCGTCAGCCCAACACACCCACAACCGGGCAAACGATAACCAAGAACGTTCCCTCTTAGCACATGCGACCGTACGTCCAGTGCCGGCACATGTGCCATGCCGTGCACCCCGCAGGGCCTACACGCACAATGAACCCCATGTCCGCGCACCTGACCCACACACGCCCATGGCCGCGAAGGTCGGCTCCAGTATCATTTGTAACACCCCAGAGTCCAAATGGCTTAAATCCACTCTACACGCTGAGCAAACCACACCTACCACCATCCCACTTACGCTTTCATCCTCGCTTCACGTAAAGCGAGGACGAAAGCGTAAGTGGGATGGTGGTAGGTGTGGTTCACTCAGCGTGTAGAGTGGATCTGAGCCGTTTGGACTCTGGGGCATTACAAAATGTCACATTCGACCTAGTTTGGAATTTGACCCATAGTGGCCCATGTGCATGTTAATAAAATATTGTGAAGAGTTTAGTCCCACCTTGGTTGTTAAAGATAGGATAGACCAACATATAAGGCTTCTAGAGTCTATCCGACCATCCCCTGGTTAATCCTTTTACATGAAGTGAGGACGAAAGCGTAAGTGGGATGGTGGTAGGTGTGGTTCACTCAGCATGCAGAGTGGATTTGAGCCGTTTGGACTCTGGGGCGTTACATAATGGAGAGTGAAAGCATCTAGGCCCCTAGTTGGGTTTAAGTGATTAATGACGACATGAGATTACTATGACTAACATGAATTTTGCAGAGGCAAATTAAGTTAGGTCATGGTAATGGAAATTGATTGGGCAATTACGATATTCATACCCCTGTCGATGGAAATCACTTTGGTTTTCAAAGGATGGACGACAAGGTTAAGGACAGACTAGTTCTAAGTGTCGCTTGGCGTTAGAGAGAGACTTAGAGTAGTTTAGGACTTTCTTTTTTCTTTGGCCATACTATTAAGGGGGTATAAACTAGTAGCTTGACCTAGGTGAGTCTAATGGATTAGGTGTGGTGCACACTTGTCAAACCTAGCACTAGGTAGCTCAGGAATAGCCCTAAGATCAATTGGAGTCAACTTCATTCATAAAGGATTTCGAATTGGAAGTGAATGGAGGGTCAAATGACTGACCGGACGCTGGTCTGGGTGTGACCGGACGTAGCTGGGAGAGTCTGATTAGTTCATTTGATCGACTAGGATGTTAGACAATGACCGGACGCTGGACCGGACACTGGGGTGCCAACGTACGCTAGACCGAACACTGGGGTGCCAGTGTCCGGTCAACATCAGAGAGCATCCAGAGAGGGATTATGCTGATCGAATGTGTCTGGTGGGTGCTGACAAGACGCAGGACAGAGTCCGGTCAGTATCAATAGCTACTTCTGTCATAGTGACATGTACTACTGACTGGAGCATCCGGTCACCCTGACCGGCACATCCGGTCACCCCGAAATTTGCTAAGTTGGCCTTCAACCGTTATGTTTTGAATGAGAGGGTATAAATACTTATCCCACTCGTCCATGGGAGGTCTCTTGCTTATTTATTCAGCTAAGAAACACCTTTAGAGTGCAAGGGAGTGCAAGAGCCTAGTGGGGTGATTGAGATTTGATAATCCAAGATTAAGAACCTCATTAGTGCATAGGGAGTAGCAAGTGTGCATCCACCTTTCTCATTAGGCTTGTCATGGTCAAGTGAGAGTTTGTGCTTGTTATTCTTGGTGATCGCCATCATCTAGATGGCTCGATGGTGATTGAAAGCTGTGTGATCATCCGGCGGAGTTTGTGGATGACCCAAGTTGTCTTATGAGCGGTTGTGGGCGATTCACCGCGACGGAGTGTCGAAGAATCAGCCCATAGAGAGCACTTGATCCTTACGTGGATCAAGGGGGAGCTACACCCTTGCACGGGTGCTCCAACGAGGACTAGTGAGGAGTGGCGACTCTCCGATACCTTGGACAAACATCGCCGCGTTCCTCTCCCTCTCTTTACTTTGAGCATTTACTTTTGAGCAATTCATTACTTGTCTTTACATTCCTAGAATTGACATGCTAGAGTAGGATTGGAACCTAGGGTGCAAAGCTTTTGTGCGTAGAACAATAGAATCACTCTTAGGCATAAGGGGGTGAAATGGGCTAAGTGTAGGGCTTAATTATTGCAAGAATTTTAGAATTAGCCCAATTCAAACCCTCTCTTGGGCATCTTGATCCTTTCAATTGGTATCAAAGCCTCGTGCTCCTTGAATTAGGCTTAACCGCCTAGAGCAAGATGTCCCACGGGGATGGACCCCCTCCCATGTTTGAGGGAGATGATTTTCCTTGTTGAAAAATTCACATGGGGGCGTACGTAGAGCCCATAGATGTTGGAGTGTATAGAGCCGCCGCTCAAGGCTTCACAAAATCTAAGGATCCCGCCAACCTTGTTGGTGATGAGGTTCACTACGAGAAGTGAAATGCAAAGACTAGAAATACCCTCTTTAGAGGCCTTTGCAAGGACGTCTTTAACCATGTACGGAACCACAAAGATGCCCATGCACTATGGTTGAACATTTGTGCGTTCCATGAGGGAACCAAGAGTGAGCGTGAGGAACGCTATCATCTTGTGATGAAGAAGCTTAATTCATTAGAGATGCTTCCTAATGAAAGTGATAATGAAATGTATTCTCGCTTGAATGTTCTTATAGAGGAGGTCAATGGGCTTGGACTCACTCAAATGCAACCATCCGATGTTGTGAGAAAGATCTTGAGTGTCCTCCCCATTGACAAATATGAGCATATTGTGATGGTCCTTCATCAAGGTGATCTTTCCACCACCACGCCAACTCAAATATTGGGGAAAATCAATGCACATGAGATGTACATGCATATCACTCCACAAAGAAGAAAGACTTAGCATTCAAGGCTAGCCATGAGAAGAGAATCAAAGAAAAGATTGTTCATGATAGCTCAAGTGATAATAAAGTTGATGATGCAAGTCTTGCTCTCATGGTGAGAAAAACTGTCAAGATGCTCAAAAAGCTAAACAAGAATGGTGTCAAGTTTGATGGCAAGAAGAAGAAATTCTTCACAAGTAGTAGAAGGAAGCCCATCTCTGAAATGGATTGCTATAATTGTGGAGAACTTGGTCATCTAGCTCATCAATGTCCCAAACCCAAGAAAGATAAGTACAAGAAGAAATACAAGGGCAAGAAAGATGACTCAAGTGATGATGATGATGATGAAAAGAAGAAAAACAAGCCATACAAGAAGAAGGATGGCAAGAAGAAGAAATTTTATAAGAAGAAGAATGGCAAGGCTTATATTGTTGGTGATTGGCTCACGGACATTGAAACATCTAGTGGCTCATCCGATGATGAAAGTCATGATGAGAAGGAGAAGGTGGCCACCTTTGTGATTGGTTCTTCACCACCTCCACCATCGCCGCTACCATCATCCTCTACACACCTATGCCTCATGGCCAAGGGTGAACAAAAGGTACAAAATGATGATGATGATGGTAGTGGTGATGACAATGCTAGTGATGATGAAAATGGTAGTGATAGTGATGAAGAATTTGAATCATCTTCTTATGATGATCTTATAAAATTGCTAAACCAATACACTAAGATCATAAGAAAGACAAGAGCAAAAAATGAGAAGCTAGAACTTGAGAATGATTCACTTTTAGCAAAATATGACATAGCCCAAAAGGCTAGTGATGAGCTTAGAGAAGAGAATAAAATTGTGTCATCTAAACTCAAGGAGCTTAAAATCTCTAAAAAAGAGCTTAGAGAAAAACATGAAAACTTGAGAAGATGCACAATGAGCTCACCACTAGTTACAGGTTGCTAAAAGATGAGTACACCAATTTCAAGATTAATCATGACAATCTTGTTATTTCTCAGAGCTTTTATCTAATGAGCCGCATGATGCTACTAACAATGTTGTTAAGATTGATATAGTTACATCATGTGATGACTTGATTGTTGAGAGCATTGAGCAAGGTTCTAGTAGCAAAGGCAAGAAAGTGGTTGAGTCCGATAACTATGATGATTACATCAAGCTCAAGAATGAGAATGAGAAGCTCAAGAAGGATCTTAAAAAGGCATCAACCACCAACACCGTTGTCATTGAGAATCTTGACAATGATCATGATATGGCTCTTGAAAATGAGATGCTTAGAGAAGAGAACAAAAGACTCAAGATGGAGATGGGTCTTAAGAAGCAAACAACAAATGAGTCACTCATTGAAGAAAGCTAGAAACTCAAGTTGGAGAAGGAACATCTCAAGACTGGTTTGAGCAAGTTCACAAGAGGCCAATATCTTCAAAGTGAGCTGCTAATGAATACCATGATGAAAATGGATAAAAGTGGTATTGGATACTTGGCACATCAAGAGAAGAAAGCTCAAGCTCAACATCAACAACAATACAAGTCAAAGCCTAAGCCAAAGAGATGCTTTGAGTGTGGACAAGAAGGTCACTTTGCTCATGAGTGTGAAACTCCACCACCACAACCCTTGCCCAAGCATGCTAGACCCTTTGCTTTCAATGCTCACTACATGCTTAGAAAGGATTCTAGTGAAAAGATGAAAGTCATGTTCTTAAGTCCACCAAATAAGAATGGCCTAAGCAAATTTAGGTTGCAAAGTCACTAGTTGAGAAAGTCAAGGGCCTTCATCAAGTTTGGGTCCCTAAACATCAAGCTTAATCTCTTGTGTGTGTAGGTGAACTACAAGACCGATGGAACTCATTGAATTGATAGTGGTTGTACTCAACATATGACCGGTGATCCTCGTATGTTCACTTCACTAGATGAAGAAGTGGATGGTCAAGAAAGAATTACATTTGGTGACAATTCAAAGGGCAAAGTACAAGGATTGGGCAAAGTTGCAATATCAAATGATCACTAAATTTCAGATGTGCTATATGTTGCTTCTTTGAGTTTCAACTTGCTATCCGTTGGTCAATAGTGTGATCTTGGCTTTCAATGTTTGTTCACCGAAAAGAAAGTGGTTGTGTCAAAAAAAGATGATGATCAAGTTATATTCAAGGGTTTTAGATACAACAACCTATATCTAGTGGATTTCACCTCCGAAGATGCAAACTTGAAGACATGCTTATTCACCAAAACATCACTTGGGTGGCTATGGTATAGAAGACTTGCACATGTTGGGATGAGCTCGCTCAAGAAGCTAATGAAGAATGAATTGGTGAGAGGTTTGAAGGATGTAAAATTTGAGAAGGACAAGTTTTGTAGTGCATGTCAAGCCGGCAAGCAAGTTGCAAACACTCATCCAACCAAAGCTTATATGTCAACAACAAGAGTGCTAGAGCTTCTTCACATGGATCTATTTGGACCAATAACTTACAAGAGTTTGGGAGGCAATCTCTATTGTCTTGTGATAGTTGATGACTACTCTAGATACACTTGGGTGTTCTTCCTTCATTACAAGACCGAAGTGGCTACATGTTTTAAGAAGCTTGCCAAGAGAGCATAAAATAAATTTGATGTAAAGCTCAAGAAGATAAGAAGTGACAATGGGAAAGAATTTGACAACACAAACATTGAAGCATATTGCGATGAAGTTGGAATCAAGCATGAGGTCTTTGCAACATACAATCCTTAATAAAATGGTGTAGTAGAGAGAAAGAACCGGACACTAATCACCCTTGCTAGAACAATGCTTGATGAGTACAATACACCCGAAGCTCTATGGGCGGAAGCTATCAACACTGCATGCTATGCATCCAACCGCCTATTTCTTCAAAAGTTTTTTTTGGCAAGACTCCTTATAAGTTGCTCAATGAGAAGAAGTCGGACGTCTCATTCTTCCAGATGTTTGGTTGTAAATGCTACATCTACAAGAAGCAGCAACACCTAGGAAAGTTTTAAATACATTATGATATTGGTTTTCTTGTTAGTTACTCATCAAAGTCCAAAGCATATCGAGTATTTAATCATGCCACTGGCTTGATTGAAGAAACATATGATGTGGAGTTTGATGAATCTAATGGCTCCCAAGGAGCACATGAGAATCTTGACGATGTAGGTGATGAACCATTGAGGGAGGCCATGAAGAATATTCTGGTTGAAGACATAAAGCCTAAAGATGATGAAGATGAAATGCATGTGATTGATCCGCCCTCTTTCATCAAGTGTGCCATAAGATGATGGTAAAGATAGGAGAGTAGAAAATGAAGATACTCGTGTCTCCCATGATCAAATGGTGGCATAAGCTCAAGATGTTGATGCTCCACAACCTCCTCCTTAAGTGGTTAAAAGAAGAAATTTGCCTCTACTTCAAGCTCATCCACAAGATCTCATCATAGGGAGTCCTTCAAAGGATGTAATGACTCGCTCTCAAAATTTTGCTTCATTTGTTGAACATCACTCATTTGTTTCTTGCATTGAGCCTAAGAATGTAGAAGAAGCGCTTCAAGATCTGGATTGGGTAAATGCCATGATGAAGAATTGAACAACTTCACCCACAATGAAGTTTGGACGCTTGAAGAGCGACCTCAAGATGCAAGAGTCATTGGAATAAAGTGGGTGTTCCGCAACAAGCAAGATGATCAAGGCATCGTTGTGAGGAATAATGCTAGTTGCAAAGGGATTCCCTCAAGTTGAAGGTTTGGATTTTAGAGAGGCCTTTGCACTGGTTACAAGACTTGAAGCCATTCGTATCCTACTTGCATATGCATCACATCATGAAATGAAGTTATATCAAATGGATGTTAAAAGTGTATTTTTAAATGGCTTCATAAATGAACTAGTCTATGTTGATCAACCTCCCGGGTTTGAAGACCCTAGATATCCTAATCATGTTTATAGGTTGTCCAAGACGCTATATGGGCTAAAGCAAGCCCCAAGAGCATGGTATGAGCGCCTTCGGGATTTCCTTATTGAGAAGGGCTTCACCATTGGAAAGGTCGACACCACACTATTCACCAAGAAGCTTAATGGAGAGATCTTTATTTATCAAGTATACGTTGATGATATCATATTTGGCTCAACAAATGAAGACTATTGCAAAGAGTTTGGTGAATTGTTGTCAAATGAGTTCGAGATGTCTATGATTGGAGAGCTTACATTCTTCCTTGGTTTTCAAATCAAGCAAATAAGAGAAGGGATTTTCATCTCTCAAGAAAAATATACCAAGAATCTTCTCAAGAGGTTCAAAATGGATGAATGTAAGCCAATCAAGACATCTATGCCATCAAATGGACATCTCGACCAAGATGAGGGAGGTAAATCGGTTGATCAAACTCTCTACCGTTCTGTGGTTGGTAGCTTGTTATACTTGACCGCATCTAGGCCCGATATCATGTTTAGTATGTGTATGTGTGCTAGATTTCAAGCTAGTCCTAAGGAAGCTCCCTTAGTTGCTGTTAGGAGAATCCTTAGATACCTTAAGCACACACCAAGCATTGGTCTTTGGTATCCCAAAGGAGCTAGATTCTAACTAGTTGGCTATTCTGATTCGGATTATGCCGGTTGCAAAATTGATAGAAAAAGCACATCCGAAGGGTGCCACTTGCCAGGTAGATCACTAGTGTCTTAGACTTCTAAAAAGAAAAATAGTGTGGCCTTGTCCACCGTCGAGGCGGAATACATTGCCGCGGGTGCTTGTTGTGCACAAATTCTTTACATGAAGCAAACTCTTCTGGACTATGGTATACTTCTAGAAAAGATACCTCTTTTGTTTGACAACAAGAGCATGGTAAAAATTGCTAACAACCCAGTTCAACACTCTCGCACCAAGCACATAGATATCTGTCATCATTTTCTTAGAGATCATGTTGCTAAAAATGATATATCACTGGAAGGTGTAAGGACCGCGGATTAATTGGTAGATATCTTCACTAAACCGCTAGATGAGGCTACGTTTTGTCGGTTAAGGAATGGGCTCAATGTGCTTGACCTAAGTAACTTCACTAAAAATAATCTTGTGTTGAACTTTGCACTGCATTGTAATATAAAACATGTTTGATTTTTAGTAATGCACCTGGGGCTTGTTTAACAAGGTTGTTGACACTTCTAACACAACTTAAGCTAAGTTGTCATCCCTAGCATGGCGCCAGAAGTGTTGGTATAGAACTGCTCCTCTTAGAATAAAAATGGGATCCGCAAGCGTACAGATAAAATACCATTGTAGCACTTCACCGGGAAATATTCCAGGTATCGTTAATTTATATTTAGCTCAAGGGAAAGAACTAAGGACTTAAACCTAAAGGGATGGATTTGCAAAATATGACTACTTATGAGGAATCAATCACACAGTCACTTACTTTGGCAGGGGGATAAACCATGATAAATAAGTATAATTGAATTGTAAGGCATAGGGAATAAATCACGCAGAGATTAGAGATAGACTACTCATCATAAAGGTAGATTGACGTCTGATTAGTTCAAGAGATTGAATTATAGGTAGGTTCTAATCTACTAAGTCATTCATCTACTCTAGTAAACACACCATCATATATAGCATAAAAGACTCTTCATCTATGTATAAGGAATATTACTGAAGAAAGCCAGGACATAGCAAGACTTCCTACGTAACGTTGTTTCTGCCTATCCTATCAACGGAGGTGGACTATATAAGACTCAATAGAACTGTCACTTCCACGAACTACCACACAACCCAGCCAATAGGATACATTTGCAGGTAAATAGCATCTAAGCACCACACTTACATGTGATCTACCACTTAACCCCCTCATGAAAAGAGCTAAGCGCTTTGCAAACTTATACATAAACTCATTATCAATCATAACCATATCAAATGTACTACTAGAGCAAACTAGGAACATAATAAATAGAAACATAATCATATTAGAATAAAGTCGTAGAGCAAAGATACAAAATAGTACCAATACTATGATGACGAAGATCCGAATCCCGAGCACAAGTCACCGACTCTTCCTCTATCTAGTCTAAACCTATGTAGAAGTTGAAGATTTAGAGTAGCTATTCTAATTCTCTGGTGGAAAGAAACTCTCTAAACCCTAGCTCTGCTGATGGCGCCCTCTGCTAATGAATTAAGGTTTCTCCTGGGGTGAGGGGCCTTGCTTATATAGCCCTCTAGAAAGCACCACAGCCCTCGGATCAAACCGACCTTGATCTACGGTTTTTATTCATCCTCAAAGGCGGTAGAGGCATAATCCACGAGGTGGAACATGATTGGCCACCTGGCCTGGGCGGCCGCCCATGAGGTGGGGGCGGGCGCCCAACCCATCAGCCTGTTTTCTCTCCCGTTTGTTTCTGGAGTCTTCTCGTATCTTCCACATTACAGAAAAGTTATGTGTAGCCCCTTTGTCTCTATGTAAATCTGACATGTGGGTCTCCTTTGATCTTTTCCTGATAACCCCCTGTAGAAATAGACATTCACCAAAACTCATAGAAATTATTAGTTTAAAACCCCTAAGTCTAAGGTGAAACTCATTTTAACCCTTCTTTTGATCCTTGTTGACTTATAAAGTTGATGGTTAACTACTGTCAACAAACTCCCCCAAGCTTATCTTTTACTCGCCCCTGAGTAAAATAGCTAAACCCTAGATGGATCAGGAGTTTTAAGATTGCAATAACTCCTTAAAAGTACACATGCGTTCAAACAAGAATTCTTCTTTTGGACTAGAGTGGACTGCACTGACTTTCAAACTTACTCATGTTTCTTCCAACCATGGGACTTTTACCTGCACTTAGGTCTTGAGCAATTGAAAGACAGAACAATTAAGTCAAGCATTATGTCTCATGCTCTTTGTTCCACCTCTGTCCTGGAGTTTTCATAAATATTTGCAAATAAAACTCAGAGTTCCTTAAATATGACTCTCACAAGTCTCTCAATATGTGGTATTTTTGAATCCTCACTAAGGCATTTGAAAGGTTATGCCTTGTCTCTCAAAATATGTAGTATTTTTGGCTCAAGGCAAATCTGGGGTATGCCTTCTCTCTCTCACCCTATAACTAATAAGGCTTATATGGAGTTTATGGGTATGGAGATAGCTCATACATACTTGCAATGCATACATTGCTTAGTCAAACTATGGATCCAGAGGAACTCATCATACAATCAAATCAAGATGTGCATGTGTGGTTTGATATGGTGGCTAAAAATGATGGGGAATAAATGAGATAGAAAGAAAGAGGTGTAAGTCTAATTCTACAATGCTCCATACTTGAAAAATAACTTCTCTCTTCTGAATCTTGAAAATAAATGGAAATTTAGTTGCATAAATATCTTTCTTTTCTTTCTTCTTTTCTCTTTTTTATGGGGACCCTTTGTCCATCTTTTTCTTTTGCTTTTGCTTCTCTCTCTTTTTTAAATAGAAAATAGATAACAAGTCTCTTATATGAAGAACTAAATTGATATGAAAGAAATGATGATGAAAAACTTGGAGCAATTATAAAGGTATTTGGCTAGCAGAAAGAGGAATCCTATAGGGAAAATTTTTAGTGTTTACTCTCAGTGTAAGAGTAGAACATTTTTTTGGTGGATCTAAATGAGACAAATATGTGGTGCGTACTTCCAGGGTAGAAGTAGCAAGGATGCATGATGTGTGTGTGAATCTTGATTTTAACCGCATGACAAGCCCCTAAGGGTCGACACAGCCCAACCAAACTCAATACAATTACAAGCAGTAAATATGTGGAAGGTTTCCTATTCTAATAATCATGTATGGCTATGGTAGGAATTTAACACTCGTCATATAAGAAACTCATCATGTGGCATTTTAAGTTTTCAAAATAAATCTCCAGAATTTAGTGTCACTAGGAACAAGATAAACAACAACTCAGACTATATCATATCATGTCCATCAATTACCTAGACTTAGATTAAGCATATGCTCCCACAAGTTTAAAGTGTAGAGTAAATTCATGTGTCAACAGTTTATCCAATCCTTGGGAGAATTCTAGGTTGAAAACTAGGTACTTGAATAGAATTACAACAGAGCAATTATTCATCATTTCCATCATGCATTCTTCAAGTCTACAAACTTATTAACAAATTAAAGTAACAAGATTAAAAACACACTCTTTTTATTTGGTTTTTATGTTTTTAGAACAAACTAAAACAAGAACACTAAAAAACAGTAAATATTTATTTTGTTTTCAGGTTTTGTTGATTTTTTTAGATGCATAACGATAACAAAAGGAAATTGTAAAAAGAAAAAGAAAACTTATCTTAGATAATGGGGGTCCTCCCCCAAGCTAGATTTTGCTGTAGTCGTTCAATTGAGAGAGAAAAATCCCAACAGTGTTTCAATGTCCTTGGCCTCTTGTTCTTGACTTTCTCGAATACTGGTTAAGGTCTGGGTGGTGTTGAAATTCCACTGGCGCTGCTCGTCCCACATCTGGTCATGGCGTGCTTGGCCTTGTTGGAGGGTCTGGAGAGCGTTGTCAGTGCGCTGGTAGTGTGCCCTATACTCTTCATGGTACTACAGGGTGTAGTGGAACCCAGTAGCGTTGGACCTACGTCCGTGCTCGAATTCTTGACGTGCTCCACCAAATGATGTTCTTCCACCTTGATAATCAAATGAGTGCTTGGCACCTCCTAATGAAGTTCCCTCTCCATAGGGATGGAATGGTCCAGTTGATGGCGGCGGTTGCTCATAGCTATCATGCGGCTGATGAGGAGGATACTCCCACGGGTTCAGAACCCGATAGTGGTGATCCGTCCACACATCATAGCTGGCATGAGCTGGCTGTTCTGGTTCAGGGTCAGCACCACGCCAAACTGGTTCTTGATGATAATGTATGATTCTTTCAGAAGCGGTTCTTTGGGGTACTCTAGTATTCACTGGTTGAGCCTGTAACTCAACATGAAAGTTCGAACAGAATAAAGGGCCAACTCCGGGTTAGGTAACCGGAGCTTGGTCTCACCATATGTCATAAAAAGTTCATTGTTTATTCTTTTCAAAAGGTGAGCATGATAAAAATGTTCATAGCCAAAAGTATCACGATGATCTTCAATAAAATTAAGAGAGGCTCCTTGCAACATGTTTAAATTAGCAGCAATACGAGTAACAAGTGAACAGATAGCAACAGGTCCTACTCGATAAGAGGGAACAACCAACCAATGGGCTACTAAAAGACGGACAAGCGAGACTTTGATCTTTTTAACGGCTGCATACATTAGTTGTAAGTCTGCCATCCTGACCTTGCTAGTATCATCATGTGGAAAGAAAGTAAAGCCCAACCATTTATGGAAAAACCTAAGCGTTGGATGTTCTATGTCACTAGTACGATGCGAGTAAAAACTGTATGCTTAGAAATCTCAGTCCAAAACTTGTGCTTCTCAAAATCTCCTAAAGCTTCATCAATATCTACTGAAATATTGGAAGGAAAATTTAGGAGGTCACTAAGCTCTCTACATGAGAGGTAAAACTCTTGTTTAAAGAGCCTAAAGTAAACTCCTGACTCTGTGGTTCTTAGGGTGCAAAGAAATTCTATGGTTAACAACTTAGATCCTATTTCAGCGACATCCCAAGCAGAAGCCCATCCTAGTAATGAGAAAATAGTACAAATTTAGAGCTCATACCTGCCTCTTGGAGTAGTGCTAGATCGAATGCAGGTGTATGGGTGAACTCTTTGTCCTTGATCTTCTTGTATACATCCTTCTCGCGGTAATCACGCAAGCCAAGCTGATTTGGCTTGAGAAGGATCTTGGGTACTAGTGATGAAGAGGAAGCAGGTGCAGGGGCAGTAGGAGGGTCGATGCTCATATCGGAGTCGGCTCTTGATGATGCTCGGGTCGAACTCCTGGTTCTGATGTTCTTGATCGTCCCCACAGCTCCCTTGGCAAGCTTCTTTAATCCGCTCATCCTGCAAAACTGACAAAGACAAAACTCGTGGAGAGAAGGGGTTAGTTGGTGAGCCATCCAGAGTTAATGATCCAAAGGTTATTTGTCCAAGAGATTATTTTTAGTTGGTTTTTCGACAGAACCTCCCCTCAAATTTTAATTGCTCTAGCTTTACTTGGGCAGCGTTACCACTAAATAAAAGATTATAGTAGCACTAAAAACCTTCCTTCTCTCAACTCTAAGCTCTAGGTCACTCTCCTCTCCTCCTTTCTTTCTTTCTTTCTTTCCACTCTCTTCCTTCTCTCCTATGCTCTTGCAGGAAACTCAAAACTGAAAACAGCTTGTACACTAAAAATTCTGAATGTTGGTGGTGCATAGAAGCAATGGGAGAAAGGGTTTTTATAGAGGAGATGGCTGGGCGGGCGCCCAAGTGGATGGGGCGGCCACCCCACCTCTGTCTCCTTTCTGGCTGAAATTTTCAGCACTCCACCTTGCTTATGTGCTAAGTATGAAAAAGTGGTGTGTGGGTGGATTTGGCGGTGGAAAAGAGAAAATGGTGGAGGTGAGTGGAAGTGGATGAAATAATGTGATGTGATGTATGTGAGGTGTAGTGTATGACATGTGGGTCCCATGGTGGTGGGTCCACTATACACTATATATATAATGCAGGGTATAAAAGAGTAAAAACTAAAATGCTTCAAGATGCATGGAATAAATATTTTTGTACCACCACGGTAAATACTTTTAACGGGTTTTTACATACCGTAAAAATTATTTACATGGGGCTAGAATTTTTATAATGTAATACTTGAGAATGTAAATATGCTTAAGAAAAATTATGTGGATAAATACCGAGTTACCTTCCAGCAAGGGTTCAAATTTTTAGAGTCCTTCGAACTGGACCTTCCAATATCTTATTCTTCTGATGATCCCAGAGATGATGGCTCTGATGATATTTCTTTCTTGTCTTGACTGACCATCTTTGCAGAGGTATTGAGTTCCTGTTTTGACTTGAATGCAAATTGTTCTTCTTACCCATTTATGGTGAACTTGATTTCTCCTTTCCCGACGTCAATGTGTGCATTGGCGGTGCTCAAAAAGGGTCTCCCGAGGATGAGTGACACTTTTGAGTCTGGATGCATATCCAGTACCACAAAGTCTACTGGAATAAAGAATTCTCGTATCTTGACTGGGATATTCTCGGCATTGCCCAATGGGTACCAAACTGATTGATCTGCTAACACATTGATGTTGGCTCTAATACTGAGTGGTCAAGCTTGTGATAGACTGCAGCTGGCATCACACTGACACTTGCTCCAAGGTCACATAGTGCATTGTTGAAATGTTGATTTCTAATTGAGCAATCAATAGTGGGGCATCCTAGATCTTTCTTCTTCTCTGGTAATTTATTCAGGATAGCTGCACTACACTCTTCAGTTAGCTTGATCACTTCAGTGGATGGCAGTGGTCTCTTCTTGTTCAAAATATCTCTGATATACTTGGCATATGTAGGGACTTGAATGGCGCCCAATAGAGGTATGTTGACATATAGCTTCTGAATAACCTCCACGAACTTGCTAAACTGCTCATCCAATTGCGATCTTCTAATTCTGCGAGGAAATGGTATATAGTTTGTGTCATGAAAATTCTGTCTCATCTCGTGATCTTGTAATATGTCTTGAGGTTGTACATCTTGCTCAGCTTCAGTATTATTATCTTCTTCTGCCACTGGTAGTACTGCTGGTGCTCTTCTTACTCCTTTTGGATAGGGAGGATCCTTAGTGGATCTACCTCCTCTCGTAGTAATAGCTCTTACTTGCTGAGGATCAGTGGCAATAGGCAGTACTGCAGCTAGCTGTTTTATCTTCTCTTCTATCTTCTTGTTAAATGTGAACTGATCTTCAATGGCAACTGAGAGATTGTCCATCTTGACATTTATATCCTCTAGGATTTTGTCATTTGTGGCAAGCTTTACCTTGATTTCATTGTTCATTCTGATCTGTTGCCTGACTAAATCCCTTAATGTAGGTTGTCGAGTCGATTTCTGATTTTGTCGTTGTCTCCAATTTGGCTGATACAAAGGCTTCTTGTTTGCGAGGTTTGTATCTTGTTTGTATGCTGCTTCAATCGCCCTTTGATCTTCCTTATATTTAGCCCTCTGGTCAAGCCAGTTGAGCAAATCATCCATCTTGGTAGATAGTGCATTCACTTCTTCAACTATTTCTTCACTCTGATGACAATGTTGAGTGTGGTCTTGGGACCAGCCTTGATTTTCTAATATCTTCTCCATAAGTAACTTGGCTTTCCCAACTGTAAGTGACAAAAATGATCCTTCAGCAGTTGCATCTAGGTGCTCACATGCCTTCTGAGTTAATCCATGATAAAAGCCTTGCATGAGGACAATTTGAGATGTATTCTTGCAAACGCTCCCATGCTTCTGAAATGGTTTCTGTCTTCTGCTGTTGAAAATTGGTAATCTTTCCTCTTAAGGCATTGGTCTTGCCTATTGGGAAGAATTTTGCTAGAAAGGCCTTTGAACACTTTGCCCATGTGTTGATGTCTTCTTTGTTGGCATAAAACCACTGCTTCGCTCTTCCCACTAGTGAGAATGGAAAAAGGCAAAGTAGTATGATATCTTGATTAACTTCTTTGATAACGATAGTGCTTCCAATTTCCAGGAAATTCTGCAAATGTGTACTTGCATCTTCATATACCTTTCCACTAAATAGGGTAGCTTGCACCATATTAATGAGGCTTGGCTTGAGCTCAAACTTAAGATTGTTTGTTTCTAGTGTTGGACCTGTACGGATATTCTCAACTGTAGGAGCAGAGAATTCACGTAGGGTTTTTGTAGCCATAGCTTCAAGAATTGGTGAAAAGCTCCTTTTTGGGTTGATCCAATTCTGATGATGGAGATTTGAGTGAACCAGAATCAACCCTGTATAAAATATAGACAAAGAAAAACAACAGGGGTGAACCTGCCAAAGCAAAGGTGCCTTGTTATGATTTCTCATTTCCTAAGTATCTATTTACGCAATTTTTATCAAAGGTTTATTCCTTCCCCGGCAACGGCGCCAGAAATGCTTGTTGACACTTCTAACACCACTTAAGCTAAGTTGTCATCCCTAGCATGGCGCCAGAAGTGTTGGTATAGAACTACTCCTCTTAGAATAAAAATGGGATCCGCAAACGTACAGATAAAATACCATTGTAGCACTTAACTGGGAAATATTCCAGGTATCGTTAATTTATATTTAGCTCAAGGGAAAGAACTAAGGACTTAAACCTAAAGGGATGGATTTACAAAATACGACTACTTATGAGGAATCAAACATGCAGTCACTTACTTTGGCAGGGGGGATAAACCATGATAAATAAGTATAATTGAATTGTAAAGCATAGAGAATAAATCACGCAGAGATTAGAGATAGACTACTCATCATAAAGGTAGATTGACATCTGATTAGTTCAAGAGATTGAATTCTAGGTAGGTTCTAATCTACTAAGTCATTCATCTACTCTAGTAAACACACCATCATATATAGCATAAAAGACTCTTCATCTATGTATAAGGAATATTACTGAAGAAAGCCAGGACATAGCAAGACTTCCTACGTAACGTTGTTTCTGCCTATCCTATCAACGGAGGTGGACTATATAAGACTCAATAGAACTGTCACTTCCACGAACTACCACACAACCTAGCCAATAGGATACATTTGCAGGTAAATAGCATCTAAGCACCACACTTACATGTGATCTACCACTTAACCCCCTCGCGAAAAGAGCTAAGCGCTTTGCAAACTTATACATAAACTCATTATCAATCATAACCATATCAAATGTACTACTAGAGCAAACTAGGAAGATAATAAATAGAAACATAATCATATTAGAATAAAGTCGTAGAGCAAAGATACAAAATAGTACCAATACTTTGATGACGAAGATCCGAATCCCGAGCACAAGTCGCCCAACTCTTCCTCTATCTAGTCTAAACCTATGTAGAAGTTGAAGATTTAGAGTAGCTATTCTAATTCTCTGGCGGAGAGAAACTCTCTAAACCCTAGCTCTGCTGATGGCTTCCTCTACTAATGAATTGCTAATGAATTAGGGTTTCTCCTAGGGTGAGGGCCCTTGCTTATATAGCCCTCTAGGAAGCACCACAACCCTTGGATCAAACCGACCTTGATCTACGGTTTTTATTCATCCTCAAAGGCGGTGGAGGCATAATCCATGAGGTGGAACATGATTGGCCACCTGGCCTGGGCGGCCGCCCATGAGGTGGGGGCGGGCGCCCCACCCATCAGCCCGTTTTGTCTCCCGTTTGTTTCTAGAGTCTTCTCGTATCTTCCACATTACAAAAAAATTATGTGTAGCCCCTTTGTCTCTATGTAAATCTGACATGTGAGTCTCCTTTGGTCTTTTCCTGATAACCCCCTGCAGTAATAGACATTTACCAAAACTCGTGGAAATTATTAGTTTAAAACCCCTAAGTCTAAGTTGAAACTCATTTTAACCCTTCTTTTGATCCTTGTTGACTTACAAAGTTGATGGTTAACTACCGTCAACAATGGTTAAGATAATTGCCGAAAAGCGTGTGAAAAAGCTTAACCTTGGATCAAATTTGACAAGCAACTAGCTTTACTTTCTTGTATTGTATTGCATATGCATGTGTGTTGCTTTGTCATTTCTTTTCGGTTATCGTTTCATCATCGGCTGTGTTCATCCACAAATAGGGAGAGCATTTGAAGATCCTACTGGTTATAAACCCTATTGTGTGGCAACATGTTGCTCCTCACCCACTTTGTTGCTTATTTTCTTAAAAATTCATATAGCCGAAGGCAAAATGTGTTAAAAATTAAGGGTTTGAGAGATGGTTCTCATACCAGTTCCAATTAGGTGTTTATTTGGTCCTTATTTAAGATGGTTGGGAGAAAGCATCGCACAGGAACAAAGAAAACAACAGCTGAGGAGTGATCAGATGCTGCACCGGACTCTGCACTCTAGCATCCAGTCACTACAACTAAAAGAGGAATAGTTGCTGAAGGAGGACCGGACGCTAAACAGTGTTTCCCCAGTGTCCGGTATGACAATGCCTCCGCGTCTGATTAGCGTGGATTAATCTCAGAGAGGGACCGGACTCTGCGCTGCGTCTGGTCAATGGTCAGTGGATGCATCTAGTCATGATTTGACAGTCTCTGGACCTCTCTGTTGTCGATCGGACTCCAAGGGGTGCGTTCGGTCAGTGCTTTCTGAGCGGATCTATTTCCTTTCTTCTGTCTATCATAGGGGACCCACCTATTATCTCCCTTTCGGTAACTGCCCACGCCCGTGACTCCTTTTCCTCCATACGTCACACCATTGCTTGCCGTTTGCCCTAGCCACCGCTGCACACGTTCTCAACTGCCATGCCCATGCCACCGCATCTACCTCCCATGCCCGTGCACTCGCTTGTTGTGCCATGCCCGTGCTCACGCCGTGCTGATATCGCCGCGTCCCTCGCAAAACCCTAGCGTCGCTGCCGCCGCCACGATTCGCTGGGCCTCCATAGTCGTGCCCCGCTGTGCACGTGCCATGTCTTTGCACCACCACCACGCCGCTCCTGCACCTCTCGAAGCTACCGACGCTCGGGTCTTCACCCGCATTCTCCCACGCCACCTCTCCCTACGCCATGGTCAGGCACCACCATAGCCGGTGGTCACTGCACCGAATCATAGTTGTCACTGTTGACTCCAGCAACCGCGTGTGCGCCTACTCTGTGACCAACGCCTTTTCATCAATGTCCTCCTTGCCCGGCACCCTTCCATCTAGGTGAGCACACCTTCCACGTACACCAGGTGCTCGGTATTTTGCCTCAACCACTCTAGTGCTCTGTTGTTGATCCAAATCGTTGCACATCCTCTCGCAGTGCGCTCTCCAGGCATC
This sequence comes from Saccharum hybrid cultivar R570, assembly GCA_038087645.1. Lineage (NCBI taxonomy): Eukaryota > Viridiplantae > Streptophyta > Magnoliopsida > Poales > Poaceae > Saccharum > Saccharum hybrid cultivar. The sequence continues at coordinate 38,232,306 of JAQSUU010000637.1, read as the reverse complement.
TAGTGACCTTGTCCTGGTGTTTCCTTGGTCAGCAGCTCACTCCTCCTAGGTGTCCTTGCCCATCGTGCGTGTGGTGACCCTGTGCTCAGTCGCTCTCATCTTCTTCATAGGATCTCGCTTTTCTCTGGTAGTAAGCCTATTCCTCCACTTCTTATCTCATTGCTTGCTCCAGTAGGAAGTTGCTCATCTCTAGAATATAAAATGCTTCTATATATATCTTTCTACTCCTTCATGCAGTGAGTTTGGGGCAGTGAATCAGTGCTTGGCAGTTCACAGTGGCAGATTGAACTCGGGGCCAAGCCCGCGAGTACGGAATAGAGGCCAAGCCTCTTGAGTGATAGTGGTTCTTGCAGTTGATCTTGTCAGTGGCAGTGAGTCAGGGGAGTTCGTGATTGACAGTTGATCTTCTGTGTCAATTGTTCTCGCAGGTGTCAGTCATGGTTCATTACAAGAACATTGAGGGTGGTCCCGACAATGATGAGAGGCGTCCACCTCGTCTAACAGAGCAGGAAAAGGCGAAGGAAGAAGCACAAGCATGGTGACATAGAGGCCGAGAGAGCAGCGGCAGTAGTAGCAGTAGCTGAGCGTGCTGAGAGAGGTGGCAGAGGCAGTGGCATTCGTATTGCCAATCAGTTGTCACTAGCTCAGAGGGCCGCAGTGGAGGAGCTTGAGGCTCAGCATGGTAGTCTATGTGGTACTATCATGCTTGGAGGATGGCGTGTCTCTCTGGAGGATGCACCAGAGGGTCCTCGTGTAGAGGAGAGTCAGGCTCAGGGTGAGACAGAGCAGCTGGCAGAGGAGACAGAGGAGGCTTAGCAGGGAGAGTACATTGCGGAGGCAAAGCAGGCAGCATACGACTTTGACGCTCCAGTCGGACACACACCCAGGTGTCACCCAGGCCACCGACATAGAGACGTGGCTCTCGTCCACCTCCTAGACCTCAGGGTCCACCTCCTATGGTACACTTGGACCTAAGGGCAGCTACAGCCAAGTAGGTGCAACAGCTTAGTTTCGCACAGTTTGAGGATTGGTTTCCACCGAGGCAGGATGAGTGTGCGTCAGAGCGGTTCTACACTGTGGTGCAGGAGGACTTCTATAATGCCTACCTTAACAGCTGAAAGGTCTTGATGGCTAGAGGGGGGGTGAATAGCCTTTTAAAATTTTCTACAAAGATAAGCTAAACAAGTTTATCAATACAACAAATAGCGAGATGCGAGTTTTGCTTAGCCTACGGGGTGTTTGCAAGCCACCTATCCAATTCCCAATTCTAGTATATTGGCACTCAACCGCACAAGTTAAACCGAGAAGGTAACTACAACTACAACTAGCAAGCAACACAAAAGAGCTACTCTAGCAAAGCAAACTAGCTAGCAAAGATAACTAAGAAAGTAATGCGGAGTTGAGTTAGGAGAGTTTCACCGAGGGGCGAAGTATTGAGCCAACCAATATGATCAACAATGAATACCAAGATAACCGAACACCGGGATCAATCAATTACAATATGAAAGTGATGACACGAAGATTTATCCCGAGGTTCACGTGCTTGCCGGCACGTTAGTCCCCGTTGTGTCCCTTTTTACCACGTGGTTCGGTGGCTAATCGGTCTCACACCGAGCCTCTCAAAAGGCGCCACAAGAACCTACCAAATGGCAAAAGGTTGCAATGACACGAGCAATTCACTAATGTTGCCTTTGGCGCTTCGCCGAGGTAGGCACAAACCCCTCACAATCACCGGAGGTGGCCAAGAACAATCACCAACTCTTGCCAACGCCTCCAAGCTGCTCCAAGCCGTCTAGGTGGCGGCAACCACCAAGAGAAACAAGAATCCCGCAGCAAATCAACCACCAAGTGCCAACTAGATGCTATCTCACAATGCAAATGCACTTGGATCACTCAATCTCACTTCGAATATGCAAAGAAGCAAGAGAGATGAGTGGGAGGGGAGTTGCTTAGCTCAAAGTGCTCACAAGTATGTCAAATGTCCAAGAGAGAGAGCCTTGAGCCGGCCAACGAGTATTTATAGACGTACCCCTTCGAATATAGCCGTTAGAAACTTGAAACAGCCGAAGTCGCGTTGACCGGACGCGCTGGTCCAGCTGACCGGACGCGCCGGTCACACAACGGCTCTTTCGCGAAACACTGACCGGACGCGCCGGTCCAACTGACCGGACGCGCTGGTCACGACCGGACGCACCGGTCCCGTAACTGACCGGACGCGCTGGTCAACCCTGAGCCGCGCACAACGAAACAACGACCGGACGCGCTGGAGAACTGACCGGACGCCACAGTGCCAGCGTCCGGTTAGAGTCCAGTAAGCTCCCTGATCGACCGGACGCGTCCGGTCGACAGTGACCGGACGCGCTGCGCGTCCGATCAAACAACCGAAACACGCGCAGACACTGTACACTGACCGGACGTGTCCGGTCAAACACAGACCGCGTCCGGTTCAGCGTCCGGTCACCACTGTGACCTCCGTTCGCCTCCGTTTCTTTTTCCGACTTCCGGCGTAGTGGAAAATAGGCATTTCATATCCCCGAAATCGCCTGAATCCCACGCTCGCACGCTCAGCGGGAGGGAGAGAAGACCCCAAACCCTCTCTACCGCTCAAACTCCAACGCCGTCGTAAATGTGCTAACACCACCAAGTGATCATCACCATGTGCATGTGTGTTAGCATTTTCACAATCATTTTTCGAGGCGTTATTAGTTCTATCCAAATGCATATGACATGAAATGCACACCTAGAGGCACTTAGGAGTTCAATAGCCGCGTCATTCCCCTCTTTATAGTACGGCTATCTATCCTATAATGTAACCACACCCACTAGGTGTCTTGGTTACTAAAACACAACCCTTAAGCATATACCTTTGCCTTGATCGCGTAGGGTTGCGTCCAAATCCAAGTGTGGCCATCATGATCACCATGTCCATCTTGCCACCAACCTTGGAATGTACTAATCCTCATATGCTACATACAACTTAGGCATAGGATTAGTACTTAGGCATTGTCACTAATTACCAACACCAAACATAGAACTTTCAATCTCCCCCTTGTTGGTAATTGGTGACAACCCTTTCACAAAGATATTATGATAAAATTTGTTTGAACCCATGTCACATTGTCCAAGTATATTACCATGTGTAAGAAGTATGGACAAGTGATCATGAATTCAAATTGATAGCAATGGCTCCCCCTACATGTATGCTATATGTTTGGATTTTGGAAGCATACATGTTAGATAGGAAAGATTAGGAGCATTGACTACCAATAGGTGCTAAGTGTTTTAGATTATAGACCTTTGAAGCGTGATACCATCGGAGTAGCGATAAACACCATCTTAGCGCCTTGTGTAGTTAGATACCACTTGGAAAAACACAAACATAACTAGAAACCTCGTGAGATCACCATTATAAGCAAGGCTCTAGTACCACTTTGAAAGACATGAAGCAAGAAGAATCTAACTACTTCCTATTCATGCTAGTACTTCAATACACCATTCAAATTATACTAGCAAGTCACCACACAAGCAAAGTATCAGAGAAAAAGAAATGCATAACTATGCATCATACATATGAAGTGCACAAGGAAATGCAACATTCATGTTTAAGAGCTTGCTCCCCCTACTTGTGTGCTTAAAATTTTAGTTGATCCCCTTCTTTTACCAATTCTCCCCCTTAGGTTTTCTCCCCTTTTATAATCTATCTTTGTGAACAACATTTTCTCCCCCTTTGGCACCAATGACCACAAGGGATCAATTTTAGATAGATTATCAAGTTGAATTATGGGGTGAGGATCAAGTTTGTGATTCAACCTAGATTGCTTGCATAAATAAAATGCTTCGGTTTGATCCAAGGGCAAGCTTCTTCACACCTCACTAGAAGGGTTATCATGCACCATATTGAAGCAAAAATTTAGACAAGTGATCTAGATTAAACACTTAGGATCACAAGCTACTTAAACAAGTTATATGCTACCACTAGATCATACAAGACATGGAAACAATAGTGGCACCATATAGACTTCAAATTCATTTGATTTTCATGAATGAGCCTAGAACATAAGAAATCATGACTAGATGCACGAAACATGTCCTTAGTATAGAATGTATGACATGTCAACCAATTGTACCTTGGGGCTCGAAGGAGAGGCATGTCATATATGGGGTGCATCAACTCATGTTGGAGAAGTCAATTATGTTCAACTCATTCTTTAGCTTGTGAAATCTCTTCTCATCAAGTGGCTTGGTGAATAGATCGGCTAATTGATCTTCGGTGCCCACACTCTCAATAGCAATGTCACCCTTTTGTTGATGATCTCTAATAAAATGATGACGAACATCAATATGCTTTGTTCTTTGATGTTGAACCGGATTGTTGGTTAGTTTCACGGCACTTTCATTGTCACATAGCAATGGCACATTCTTGAAATTGATTCCAAAATCCTTCAATGTTGCCTTCATCCACAAGATTTGTGCACAACAACTACCCGCGGCGATGTATTCGGCTTCGGCGGTAGATAGTGCAATACTATTTTGCTTCTTGGATGACCATGAGACAAGTGATCTTCCCAACAATTGACAAGTCCCGGAAGTGCTCTTTCTCTCCACCTTGTCACCGGCATAGTCGGAATCCGAATATCCAACTAGCTCAAAGCTTGCACCTTTGGGATACCATAATCCAACATCTTGTGTATGCTTTAAGTATCTCAATATTCTCTTTGTTGCCTTCAAATGACTTTCTCTTGGTGAGGCTTGAAATCTTGCACACATACATACACTAAACATTACGTCGGGCCTTGATGCCGTCACATAGAGTAGGCTACCAATCATTGATCTATATAGCTTTTGATCCACCATGTTGCCACTCTTATCACTATCCAAACTTCCACTAGTGCCCATTGGGGTTGTAATGCCCTTTGCATCTTCCATGCCAAACTTCTTGAGCATATCTTTAATGTACTTGGTTTGGCTCACAAACGTTCCTTCCTTCATTTGTTTGATTTGAAGTCCAAGAAAGAAACTAAGTTCACCGATCATTGACATTTCAAATTCCTTTGCCATCATTTTCCCAAACTCATCACAATAATCTTGATTGGTTGAACCGAAAATGATATCATCAACATATATTTGCAACACAAATAAGTCTTTCTCAATCTTCTTGGTGAATAGAGTAGTATCCACTTTGCCCATGACAAATCCTTTGGATAGCAAGAAGTCCCTCAATCTTTCATACCATGCTCTAGGTGCTTGCTTCAATCCATACAAAGCTTTTCTCAATTTGTAAACATGATTGGGTTTCTTGTCATCTTCAAAACCGGGAGGTTGCTCCACATACACCTCCTCTTGAATGTACCCGTTGAGAAATGCACTCTTCACATCCATTTGATATAGCTTGATATTGTGAGCACAAGCATAGGCAAGTAAGATCCTAATTGCTTCCAATCTTGCAACCGGGGCATAAGTTTCACCAAAGTCAAGACCTTCTATTTGTGTGTAACCTTGAGCCATTAGTCTTGCTTTGTTCCTTACTACTATTCCATCTTGATCTTGCTTGTTGCGAAAGACCCATCTTGTTCCAATGACATTGTGATCCTTAGGCCTCTCAAGTAGTTCCCATACTTCATTTCTCTTGAAGTTGTTGAGCTCTTCATGCATTGCATTTACCCAATCCGGATCTCTCAATGCTTTATCAATGTCCTTGGGTTCTTCCATTGACACAAAAGAAGAGTGAGCACAAAATGATGTCAATCTTGATCTAGTTTGAACTCCCCTTTGTATGTCACCAATGATGGAATCTAATGGATGTTCTCTTGCAATGTTAGTTGGTTGAAGCATTTGGACTTGATTGATCGGATGTTGATGTTGATCATGAGTTGGAGATGATGAACTAGCCACTTGTTGATCTTGTTGCACTTGAGATGATGTACTAGCTTGATTTTGCATTAGAGACCCACTAGCTTGTGTAATTGGACTTTGGAGCACTTGATCTTTGTTGTCATCCACATTAATCACTTGCTTTGGCCTAATATCACCAATATCCATTTCTTTCATAGCATTGGTCAATTGAGTTCCTCTCACATCATCTAAGTTATTTTCCTCATCTTGAGAGCCATTTGTTTCATCAAACTCAACATCATGAACTTCCTCAAGTAAACCACTAGCCAAATTCCAAACTCTATAAGCTTTGCTAGTAGTGGAGTAACCAAGTAAGAATCCTTCATCACATTTCTTCTCAAACTTGCTCAATCTAGTGCCCTTCTTCAAGATGTAGCATTTGCAACAAAATACCCAAAAGTATGCAATGTTGGGCTTTCTTCCATTTAAGATCTCATATGGTGTCTTCTCTAGAAACTTGTGGCAATAGAGGCGGTTGCTATAGAAGCAAGCCGTGTTGATTGCTTCGGCCCAAAATGAATGACTCACATTATACTCATTTAACATTGATCTTACCATATCAATCAAAGTTCTATTCTTTCTCTAAACTAGGCCATTAGATTGAGGTGTATACTTGGCCGAGAATTGATGCTTGATTCCAAGCTCCTCACATAGCTCATCAACTCTTGTGTTTCTAAACTCACTTCCATTGTCACTTCTTACTTTCTTGATTGTGGTCTCAAACTCATTTTGCACTCTCTTGATGAACTTCTTGAATATGTCAAATACATCACTCTTGTCCACAAGAAAGAATACCCATGTGTATCTAGTGAAATCATCCACAATCACAAAGCCATACTTGTTGCCACCAATGCTTGTGTATGTAGTTGGCCCAAATAAATCCATGTGCAACAACTCAAATGCCTTGGAAGTACTCATAATGCTCTTCAATGGATGAGTGTTGCCTACTTGCTTTCCGGCTTGACATGCACTACATAGTTTATCCTTCTCAAATGTGACATCCTTCAAACCTCTAACTAAGTCATGCTTCACTAACTTGTTCAATTGCTTCATGCCAACATGACCAAGTTTTCTATGCCATAACCAACCCATACTTGATTTGGTGAGCAAGCATGTTGAAAGTTGAGTGTCACTAGCATTGAAATCAACCAAGTATAGATTCTCATATCTAAAGCCCTTGAAGATCAAATTGGAGCCATCAACACTAACTATCTCCACATCATCAACACCAAATATGCACTTGAAACCGAGATCACACAATTGAGCAACCGAGAGAAGATTGAAGTTCAACTTTTCAACTAAGAGCACATTGGAAATGCTATGATCATTAGAGATTGCAATCCTTCCAAGAGCCTTCACATCACCCTTGCTATTGTCACCAAATGTGATACTATCAATGCCACTATCATTTGATTTGAGAGAGTTGAACATTCTTGAATCACCGGTCATATGTTGAGAGCATCCACTATCAAGCACCCAATGCCTTCCTCCGGCCTTGTAATTTACCTACAAAATAAATTAATGTTTCTTAGGTACCCATACTTGCTTGGGTCCTTGGAGGTTAGTAACTAGGCTCTTTGGTACCCAAATGGCCTTCTTCTTTGGACCCACAATTGGTGTATGTTGGGCATTCTTAACGTCATTACCAAAAGTAGACTTAGTTTTCTAATTCTGATAACGGCGCCAAAAATGCCGAACCTATCTCTCATGCCACTTAAGCCAAGTTGTCATCCCCAGCATGACATGAGAGACGCGGTATTGAAATATGCAACTGCTCTTCTAAATAAATAATAAATAATATCTGCAAGCGCACAGATTAATACCGATGTAGCATTTTAACCGGGAAGTATTCCAGGTATCGTTATTTATATTTTTACCACTGGGAAGGGATTACTAACATCAATGTTGATTATGGAATGGAATATAGGAATGAGTATCAATCATTGCATGTATAAGTGAGAGCATTCATCTATCTCTTGCATACAGGGGTAAGTGTCACATAAAATATAGATAAAGTATGAATGGTGACAAAGATAATTAATCTGATCAGCTAGCCACATATAATAATGATAAGCACCTCAACAGATATTCTAGCAAGTCATTAGCATGGTATTAGGACGAACTACAAGGATATTTCCTAAGTTATTCTTAACTATAAAGTCTAGCATATCATAGTTAGTGCAAGTACACTTGGCAATCATTGCGAGAAAGGACTACGCCCATGCATAGTGATATTATCAAGGAAGATGAGAAACATAGCAATCACTCCCCCGTAATAATGTTGCTCTGCCTGCCTTACACACGGGAGGGGGACTATATAAGAACCAACGAAGCTGTCACCATCGCGGACCACCCCACGATCCGGCATATAAGGTGCAATCGCAGATAAATATGGTCTAAGCACCACGCCTACACAATATTTATCATTTACCCATGGATCCGATGGATAAACGCTATACGATCCTAAACATGTATATAATTCCAATCTAACTAAGCCAAGCGTATAACTACGATAAACTAAGAACAATATAATCGCAAACATAAACAAGTAGAGCATAGTCATAATCAATATATTGAAATAGAACAAAGTTGTATTCATAATATTGAAGAACAAAGATGAACAATGAAGAACAGTAAAGGAATTACCAAGAATCCTCTTGACAGATCCGGAAACCAATCGAAGATTGACTCTTTCTAGTTCTAATCCTATGTAGCTATGCTATACTAGAGATCTAGTTGATGTGGTGGCTCTAGGGCTTGATCAGAGACTCTCCTCCTGAGATTAGGGTTTGAAGAATTGAGAATGAGGGAGTGCCTCCTCCAGGGGCTAGGGGTCCTGCTTATATAGCCCCCTCAAGTGAACGTGGGCCGTCGGATCAAACCGACATTAATCGCACGGTTTTCCTTGATCCCTTAGGTCGGTGGAGCATAATCCGCGAGACGGAGCCTGATTGGCTCTCAGGCCAGGGCGGGCGCCCTAGGGAGTAGGGCGGGCGCCCTGCCTCCGGGCCCGTTCGGCCTCCCGTTCGATCTCGTGGCTTCTGGAGTCTTCTAGATGATAGAAAATTGGTGAACACGTTATTATCTCTATGTAAACCCGACGTGTGGGCCTTTCCTCCGTATTTTCTGATAACCCCCTGTAGAAACAGACAAACACCAAAACTCGTGGAATTCTGTCAGATAAAACCCTAAGTCTAGGTGTTGGTTGCATTTGGATCCTTTTCTTTATTTATTTGATAACTATATTTGGTACTTAAGGACCGTCAACAAACTCCCCCAAGCTTACCTCTTGCTCGTCCCTGAGCAAGGATAGACTCATTATGGATTAGAAGTTGCTGCAACGCCTTTGAACGTTGACGGTACATATGCTTTCAAATAAGGTCTCATCCCTGAGTTAGAGTAAACTGTCAAGACTTAAAACTTACTCATTTTACCTTTCACCATGGGGCTTGCAACCGTCACCTGCATCTTGAGTGGTTAAAAGATAGAACGGTCTAGTCAAACGCCATGTCTCTTATTCTTGATCAGCTATAGCTCTGGAGTTTTTGCAAAATTTTCAAATAAAACTCAGAGATTCCTTGTATGACTCTCTCAGATCTCTCTTTTGTGGTATTTCTGGATCCTTACCAAGGCAGTAATGGTATATGCCTTCTCTCTCAAAGTATGTGGTATGTATGGTATAAGGCGTAGTGACATTGCCTTCTCTCTCACCCTACTCTAATAAGGCTTTGATATCTGGAGCTCATAGGTGGGAGATACAGTATACATACTCATAGAACATTTATTGCATAGTCAAACCATGGATCCAGAGAAACAAGTCAATAAGTCAAATCAAGATGTGCATGTGTGGTGAATGAGTGGTGTATGGTAATGATGGTGATAACAAAAGTCTAATGCTCTTTTTGAGGGAATACATACCTTTCTTGCTTTTTAAAACTTTTAAGGGGAATGAGATGCTCTATTTATATTTTTTTTTCTTTTCTTTTTTTTCTCAGGTGGGTATCTTGTACCCCTAATTCTACTGTCGGACACTTGCCCATTTTTACCTCTCATCTCACTTTTTCTTTCTTCGAGGTTCCGAGCACTTGCTCCTTTTTATTTCCTCGTTTTTATATATTATTTTTTTAGAGCAATCTCCCTCTTTTGAAAATATAGCAAGTGGTAGTAGAAATGACTTGAGCATTAACTTCACAGGGAATAACAGGAATGGGATAATGTTTTTGGCTATTCTCTCCCGGGTCAGGAGTAGAATAATTTTGGGTGAATCTGGAGATGGAAATGAGTGGATATATGTGGATGCCTACTTCCGGAGTAGAAGCAGCATGTATGAGTGAACGTGCAAGTGAATCTTGATTTTAACCACATGACAAGTTCCTAAGGGTCTACACAGCTTGACCACACTCAATGCCCATAAGCAGTAAGTAGTAAAAGTGCGGCTCTTAATCTAACAAGCATGTATATATGGCTGTGGTAGGAATTTAAACTCTCATCATACATGAACTCATCATGCAACATTTTAAAGATTTTTAAAGATAAAATTCTCCAGAATTCTAGCATCTCTAGGAACAGATAAACAGCAGCTCAACCTTCCCATATCATATCCGCTAACAACTTAGACTTCAGATCAAGTTCTCTTCCCACTAGTTCAGGTTTAGAGCCAGTTTTAAATTATAACAGTTATGTCTAAACTAGAGAGAGAACAAATTTGAAAATTAGGCAGAGCAACTATTCATCATATCCATGCTAGAGCTTTATTTTCAAGATTCAATTTAGCATAGCTACTTTATTTATTTATTAAACTAAGCAAATATATATAAACACAAAATATTTATTTGGGTTTTCATGATTATGCATCTTTTTATTTTAATAAAGCATAGGTATAAATGTAGATAAAAATACTTATCGGGATAAATGGGGGTGCTCTCCCCCAAGCTGGATCTTGACGTAATTTCTTCTGATGTAGCTAGCAGGTGCAGAGGTGTATTTGAATGTCGGCAGCACCCTGACAGCGATTAGGATGTCCTCCATCTGCTAGTCTTCCTGAATTCTGTGGAGCTCAAATAGACAACAAAGCTTCGTGGAACTTGATTAAGCGTTAGCATAAATATCTAGCCTTTATCATGTTTGAGCTTCCTTGATAAATGTCACTCTCTATTTTTATTTTCATTTTTATAGAACAGAAAAAATATATATTATTATTTTTTTTATGCCACCACAGTGAATGTACTTATGGGTTTTATGCCACTCGCATACTCACATGGGGCTTACTGTTTTCAACATTTTTTTAGACAGAATGAACATGATTAACTAAGCAATAATTAAAGGGAAAATGATAACTACCAAGTTTACCTCTTGGCACGGCGTTCGGTGTTTTTAAGTCCTCCGAACAGGACTTCTTTTCTTCTTAGTTGTCCTGGGATTTGGGTGGCGTAGACGGTGGTTCCGGCAGCGCCTCCTCTTCTTGTGTAACTGTCTTCGCTTTTCATACCCGACTTGGTGCTTCGGTCTCCTGTTGTGTATCCTCGGGCCTTATGACCTCTCCTTCATAGTCTGCCCATACGTCCTTGATGGTTTGCCTCCTTTGGTTACGGTTACGTCGCCTTCTTCTTGTCCTGACCTGCTTAGAATCTTCAACTATATAGTTAGGGTCATTAAAGTAGCAGCGTACCTTCTCAGAGGGGAAATGCATATGGACTTCTCCGGTTCCAATGTAGATGATTGCTTTGATGGTGCCTAGAAACGGTCTTCCTAGGATGACGGGTGGATCGTACTCGTCGTCTCCCATGTCAATGACCTGAAAGTCTATATGGACAAAATGATCGTTAATTTTAACAGGGACATCGGTTACTATACCTTCGACCTTTTGGGATGTCTGATCTGCCATCTGTAGCTGAGTGTATGTTGGTTTTAAGGGCATGGTTCCGTACAAGAGCTGATAGGTGACTGTGGCCATTATGTTGACGCCTGATCCAGTGTCGCAGAGCGCCTTCTGAAAGGAGTATCCATTGATTGAGCACTCAATGCTTGGCATACCTGGGTCATCCTTCTTGATTAGGAACGACGACTTGGGTCGTCGGTCTTGACGTCCTTGAACTGCAGTGACCATCTTAGCTGATTCGGTCCATCTTTGGTTGTTCTTGTTCTGCTTGATCCTCCTGTTGGTCCTCTTCCTTGGTTCATGTTGGGGTTGCTCTGGGATTTGTGTAATCTTGTTCTTGAAGGAAAACGTCTCCTTCCTCCCCTTGATGTTGAAGTTGATCTTCGCAGCGCTGGCGTAGATGACAGCTTCCAAGGTGTTCAGGAATGGCCTTCCCAGAATAACTGGTGACCTCTCATCGGACCCGGTCTCTATCACCACGAAATCAGCTGGAGCGTACGAGGTACCAACTCGGACACACATGTTCTTTAATATTCCTTTAGGAAAGCTTAGTGTCCGATCTGCAAGCTGCAAACACATAGTTGTTTCTGATAAAGGATATGTAAAGAATTTTTCATAGAGTACCCTGGGCATAATGTTGACGCTGGAGCCAAAGTCACAGAGTGCTTCTGGGAAGTCCACCATGCCGATGGAGATCGGGATGACGGGGCGTCCTGGATCGCCTCTCTTGACTGGCAGAAGGTCATTATGTACTCCGACAGCGGGATTACTCCAATAGTTACCTGCATCAAACATGTCTACAAGATTTGCAGATTCTAATCCTTCCGGTTGTGATGGTATACCGGGGTTAGTAGCAGGAACAGCAGCAGCTATTTGATTTAACTGAGATTCAATCATTTTATTAAAGCTAATTTGGTTTTTGATGGCAGTAGAGAAATTATCCATTCTATTATTTATGTTTTCTAGTATTTTATCATTGGATGCCAATTTCTTAGACAAGTTATCCATTAGCTTTCCTTGATTAGACACTAACTCTCTCAGGGGTGGAAAATTATTATTGTTGTTGTAAGAGTTATTGCCTTGATAATTACCTGAGTAGTTACCTGAGTAGTTAGGCCTCTGTTGATTCCAACCTTGATTTTGTTGAGGACGGTTGTAGTTGTTGTTGTTGTTGATGTACCTTGCATCCTCAAGCATCTCATGGCAGTGATTGCCTGAGTGTCCAGTGTCTCCACATTCCTCACAAGTCATGTGAGAGTCGTAGACGTTCATGACTTCTCTTTTGTCTCCAGCTTTGTCATCGAGCTTTTTCATGAGTAGGTCTAACTTTACAGACAGCATGTCTACCTCCTTGAGCTGGTGCATACCTCCACCCTTCTTGCGTGTTTGGATCCTCTCTTCGTTCCAACCTTGGTTGGACGCCATCTTCTCCACAAGGGCTGTAGCTTGTGGTATGGTGAGTGATAGAAATGCGCCTCCAGCTGCAGCATCCATGGTCTCACGAGCACTAGTGATGAGCCCATGATAGAAAGTCTGCACAAGTAGCCAGCTCTCCATTCCATGATGGGGACATTCTAGGATGTAATCTTGAAAGCGCTCCCATGCTTCTGGAACGGATTCATCATGTTGTTGCTGAAAACTTGTAATCTTCCCACGGAGAGCATTGGTCTTGCCCATAGGAAAGAACTTAGCCAGAAAGTTCATAGAGCAGAGTGCCCACGTAGTGTTCTTATCCTTCGTCGCGTAGAACCACTGCTTCGCTCTCCCCAATAGTGAGAATGGGAAAAGGCGAAGTAGTATGGCGTCTCTGGGAACATCTAATAAAGTGAATGTGCTGCAAATCTCCAGGAAGTGTTGGAGATGAGCACTTGCATCTTCGTGCGGCTTCCCACAAAACTGGTTGGCTTGTACCATGTTGATGAGCCCTGGCTTGAGCTCAAAGTTCTTGTCGATGGCCGCGGCAGGTCCAGTGCGGATGTTGTCCGTAGTGGGAGCTGAGAACTCGCGGATCGTCTTGTTCGCCATGGCTGCGAACTCTGTTGACAAATTTCGGATGAAACTTCGGCGGTCTTCTGGATTGGATGAAGTGTTGCGTCGAAGTGTTGACTTCTTGAGCTTGGCTCTTGCCCCTCTGATTAATGCTTCGGGGTTGTCAACAAAATTTTCTAGAAGATGTCCTCTATTCATACATCACCCTGCAAAACAATAAGAATGGAAAAATACAGGGGTAAACCTGTATGGGAGAATTGATGATCTCAATCACTTAATGATGCGAATGATGACTCAAATTCCGTATTCATTCCTTGTTAGTAAATCAACCTTCCCCGGCAACGGCGCCAAAAATGCTTGTTGGGCATTCTTAACGTCATTACCAAAAGTAGACTTAGTTTTCTAATTCTGATAACGGCGCCAAAAATGCCGAACCTATCTCTCATGCCACTTAAGCCAAGTTGTCATCCCCAGCATGACATGAGAGACGCGGTATTGAAATATGCAACTGCTCTTCTAAATAAATAATAAATAATATCTGCAAGCGCACAGATTAATACCGATGTAGCATTTTAACCGGGAAGTATTCCAGGTATCGTTATTTATATTTTTACCACTGGGAAGGGATTACTAACATCAATGTTGATTATGGAATGGAATATAGGAATGAGTATCAATCATTGCATGTATAAGTGAGAGCATTCATCTATCTCTTGCATACAGGGGTAAGTGTCACATAAAATATAGATAAAGTATGAATGGTGACAAAGATAATTAATCTGATCAGCTAGCCACATATAATAATGATAAGCACCTCAACATATATTCTAGCAAGTCATTAGCATGGTATTAGGACGAACTACAAGGATATTTCCTAAGTTATTCTTAACTATAAAGTCTAGCATATCATAGTTAGTGCAAGTACACTTGGCAATCATTGCGAGAAAGGACTACGCCCATGCATAGTGATATTATCAAGGAAGATGAGAAACATAGCAATCACTCCCCCGTAATAATGTTGCTCTGCCTGCCTTACACACGGGAGGGGGACTATATAAGAACCAACGAAGCTGTCACCATCGCGGACCACCCCACGATCCGGCATATAAGGTGCAATCGCAGATAAATATGGTCTAAGCACCACGCCTACACAATATTTATCATTTACCCATGGATCCGATGGATAAACGCTATACGATCCTAAACATGTATATAATTCCAATCTAACTAAGCCAAGCGTATAACTACGATAAACTAAGAACAATATAATCGCAAACATAAACAAGTAGAGCATAGTCATAATCAATATATTGAAATAGAACAAAGTTGTATTCATAATATTGAAGAACAAAGATGAACAATGAAGAACAGTAAAGGAATTACCAAGAATCCTCTTGACAGATCCGGAAACCAATCGAAGATTGACTCTTTCTAGTTCTAATCCTATGTAGCTATGCTATACTAGAGATCTAGTTGATGTGGTGGCTCTAGGGCTTGATCAGAGACTCTCCTCCTGAGATTAGGGTTTGAAGAATTGAGAATGAGGGAGTGCCTCCTCCAGGGGCTAGGGGTCCTGCTTATATAGCCCCCTCAAGTGAACGTGGGCCGTCGGATCAAACCGACATTAATCGCACGGTTTTCCTTGATCCCTTAGGTCGGTGGAGCATAATCCGCGAGACGGAGCCTGATTGGCTCTCAGGCCAGGGCGGGCGCCCTAGGGAGTAGGGCGGGCGCCCTGCCTCCGGGCCCGTTCGGCCTCCCGTTCGATCTCGTGGCTTCTGGAGTCTTCTAGATGATAGAAAATTGGTGAACACGTTATTATCTCTATGTAAACCCGACGTGTGGGCCTTTCCTCCGTATTTTCTGATAACCCCCTGCAGAAACAGACAAACACCAAAACTCGTGGAATTCTGTCAGATAAAACCCTAAGTCTAGGTGTTGGTTGCATTTGGATCCTTTTCTTTATTTATTTGATAACTATATTTGGTATTTAAGGACCGTCAACAGTGTACCAACAAACCTAGCTTGCACACCTTTCTCACCCTTGGTAAGCACATAACAAGAATCAAAAGGAATGTAATCCATTTTAGCATGAAACTTGTTGTTGTTCTTGTTCATTTTATTATAATTAATCTCTAGATGCCCAACTTGCTTGCATCTATTGCAATAACGACCATTGTTTTTCACAAAGCGAGGCTTTGGAGTAGCAAAGGCCGCCTTGCCCTTCTTAGGAGTATAGCCCAAACCCTCTTTGTTAAGAGAGAACCTTTGGCTACCCAAGCATTTTAGCAAGCGGGCATCCCCACCATAGGCATTGCCTAATGCGCGGGTGAGATCATCCACCCCTCTCTTGAGAGTCTTATTCTCAACCACAAGTGATGAATCACTAGTAGTAGAGGTAGAGTTGGTTGTGGTGGATGATGATGAGCTACATGAAGCATTAGTAGGACCAACAAATAAAGAATCATCAATAATATCACATGTTAGTCCAATATCACAAGTGACAATCACTTGCTCCTCTTTAGCTTCCTTCATGAGCTTCTCCAACTTGAGGTCCTTTTCCTTGATGAGTTCAAGTAGAGTGGAGTGGGCTTCCTTAAGCCTAGTGTGAGCAACTTCAAGGTCCTCGTGGTCTTCCTTTAGACACTCACGAGAAGCCTCTAGCTCATCAAAGGATTTCCTAAGAGCTTTGAGCTCTTGTTCAATTCCTTTGCACTCCTTACTCTTTTTTAGAGCAACAAGCTCCTCCATCAAGACTTCATTTTCATTGCTCTTGGCAATGAGCTCTTGTTCCAAGATTTTGTATTTCTTGGTTGTCCTCATATAGCCCTTGCTCATTTGATCTATTATGCCCAATAGATCATCCTTGGAGTAGTCCTCATCCTCCTCATCATCACTCCTACAATCATCACTAGCACAAGAATCATCATCACTATCATCATATTTTACCTTGGTAGGCTTGGCCATAAGGCATGTCGATGTAGTGTCGAAGATGGATGACTTGTTGGAGAGGGCGATGCTTGCAATGGCTCGCCGAGTGGACCTCTCATCATCACTAGAGCTTTCATCATCATCACTATCGGAGTTGTCACTATCCCAAGTGACCACATAACCACCACCCTTCTTCTTCTTGTTGATAGTGAAGCTCTTCTTCTCTTTCTTCTCCTTCTTGTCCTTCTTGTTCTTCTTCAACTTCAACTCCCCATCATGATATCTTTTGTCTTCATAGGGGCACTTTGCCACTATATGATCGGGGCTATTGCAATTGTAGCAAAGCACCTCCTTTGCCTTCATGAAGTCTCTTCTCTTCCTTGCACCATATCCTTTCTTCTTCATGAACCTCCCCATCTTGTGCACTAGGAGGGCCATGGTCTCATCATCGAATGGATCATCATCATCACTCTCCACCTTGCTCTTGCCCTTAGAAGATGAAGCCTTGAATGCAATGGGCTTCTCTTGCTTGACCTTGGTCTCCTTCTTCTCTTCTACCTCATCTTCATCATCATTGTATTGGGCATCGGTCATTATATCTCCAAGCACATCGGTTGGTTTGACCTTGTCCAATCCCTCTCTAAAGATCATTCTTCTCAAGGTGGCAAACTTCTTGGGTAAGCACATCAAGAACTTGTGTGAGAAGTCCTTGTCCTCAACCTTCTCTCCAAGCCCCTTGAGATCATTGACAATGACTTGGAGCCTATAGAACATCTCTGGGATGGATTCATCATCCTTCATCTTGAAAGTGGAGAACTTGTCCTTGAGCATATATAGCTTGGCACTTTTTACCGTTGAAGTGCCTTCATATGTTTCTTCAAGCCTTATCCAAAGCTCATTTGCCTTTTCAAGATCTTTGATTTGCTCAAAAACTTTGTCATCAATGGCACGGTAGATTGTGTCAAGTGCCGCCGTGTTGCATTGTTTGTTGATGCGGTCATTTGGAGTGAGATTTTCTTCATCAAGAATGATGTATCCTTCATTGGTCACATCCCAAACCTTCTCATGTATATTGCCTAGATATTGCTTCATCTTCCTTTTCCAATGATCAAAGGAAGAGACGCCATCAAAGAATGGAGGCTTGCCATTAACATGGTTGAACATAACTTGAGCCATCTTACACCGAGGTTGTTACGCTTTGCAAACGGTGACCACGGCTCCGATACCACTTGAAAGGTCTTGATGGCTAGAGGGGGGGTGAATAGCCTTTTAAAATTTTCTACAAAGATAAGCTAAACAAGTTTATCAATACAACAAATAGCGAGATACGAGTTTTGCTTAGCCTACGGGGTGTTTGCAAGCCACCTATCCAATTCACAATTCTAGTATATTGGCACTCAACCGCACAAGTTAAACCGAGAAGGTAACTACAACTACAACTAGCAAGCAACACAAAAGAGCTACTCTAGCAAAGCAAACTAGCTAGCAAAGATAACTAAGAAAGTAATGCGGAGTTGAGTTAGGAGAGTTTCACCGAGGGGCGAAGTATTGAGCCAACCAATATGATCAACAATGAATACCAAGATAACCGAACACCGGGATCAATCAATTACAATATGAAAGTGATGACACGAAGATTTATCCCGAGGTTCACGTGCTTGCCGGCACGTTAGTCCCCGTTGTGTCCCTTTTTACCACGTGGTTCGGTGGCTAATCGGTCTCACACCGAGCCTCTCAAAAGGCGCCACAAGAACCTACCAAATTGCAAAAGGTTGCAATGACATGAGCAATTCACTAATATTGCCTTTGGCGCTTCGCCGAGGTAGGCACAAACCCCTCACAATCACCGGAGGTGGCCAAGAACAATCACCAACTCTTGCCAACGCCTCCAAGCTGCTCCAAGCCGTCTAGGTGGCGGCAACCACCAAGAGAAACAAGAATCCCGCAGCAAATCAACCACCAAGTGCCAACTAGATGCTATCTCACAATGCAAATGCACTTGGATCACTCAATCTCACTTCGAATATGCAAAGAAGCAAGAGAGATGAGTGGGAGGGGAGTTGCTTAGCTCAAAGTGCTCACAAGTATGTCAAATGTCCAAGAGAGAGAGCCTTGAGCCGGCCAATGAGTATTTATAGACGTACCCCTTCGAATATAGCCGTTAGAAACTTGAAACAGCCGAAGTCGCGTTGACCGGACGCGCTGGTCCAGCTGACCGGACGCGCCGGTCACACAACGGCTCTTTCGCGAAACACTGACCGGACGCGCCGGTCCAACTGACCGGACGCGCTGGTCACGACCGGACGCACCGGTCCCGTAACTGACCGGACGCGCTGGTCAACCCTGAGCCGCGCACAACGAAACAACGACCGGACGCGCTGGAGAACTGACCGGACGCCACAGTGCCAGCGTCCGGTTAGAGTCCAGTAAGCTCCCTGATCGACCGGACGCGTCCGGTCGACAGTGACCGGACGCGCTGCGCGTCCGATCAAACAACCGAAACACGCGCAGACACTGGACACTGACCGGACGCGTCCGGTCAAACACAGACCGCGTCCGGTTTAGCGTCCGGTCACCACTGTGACCTCCGTTCGCCTCCGTTTCTTTTTCCGACTTCCGGCGTAGTGGAAAATAGGCATTTCATATCCCCGAAATCGCCTGAATCCCACGCTCGCACGCTCAGCGGGAGGGAGAGAAGACCCCAAACCCTCTCTACCGCTCAAACTCCAACGCCGTCGTAAATGTGCTAACACCACCAAGTGATCATCACCATGTGCATGTGTGTTAGCATTTTCACAATCATTTTTTGAGGCGTTATTAGTTCTATCCAAATGCATATGACATGAAATGCACACCTAGAGGCACTTAGGAGTTCAATAGCCGCGTCATTCCCCTCTTTATAGTACGGCTATCTATCCTATAATGTAACCACACCCACTAGGTGTCTTGGTTACTAAAACACAACCCTTAAGCATATACCTTTGCCTTGATCGCGTAGGGTTGCGTCCAAATCCAAGTGTGGCCATCATGATCACCATGTCCATCTTGCCACCAACCTTGGAATGTACTAATCCTCATATGCTACATACAACTTAGGCATAGGATTAGTACTTAGGCATTGTCACTAATTACCAACACCAAACATAGAACTTTCAACAGCGGGGTGGCATTCAGGTCACAGAGAGTGTGGTCCATTGAGTCCATAGTGGCAGTTGCAGGAGAGCAGATCCATCCCCACCCTAGCTACCTGCTAGGACTGACAGACCTTCTTAGACGAACTGGCCGATACGTTCTAGAGTGGGTCAGAGAGTTTGATGAGGACATGGCCTCCACACATATGACCATGCTTAGAGAATTACATGGAGGCCAAGGAGATCAGCAAGGGCATCCAAATCGAGAAGAAGGCCCAAAGCTTATCCGGTTCGAGTCACCAAGGTGGAGGCCCAAATCAAGTTCGAGTCCACCTCGGAATCCAGGACCAGTCTGCCTTGAACTGGTCACCCAGGACGCGTCCGGACTCCGTTTTCGATAATCCATATATGGATGGAAATCTTATTTGATAAGGAAGCTAACCCAAGTGGTCCCATATCAAAAGCTATTCGGAATCAACGGGAATCGTCGAAACAAGTCACCATCCAGAATCTGTCAGGGCGCTGTGTCGCCATCTTTTGGGACGTTTGGGCCTTATAACATATCGGCGCTCCCTAGGGACGCGAATAGGGGTCCTTGGACGCCCCTTAGGCTATATAATCATTAGTTGCCGCTTACATTAGGGTTGGGTTTTGCTTAGATTATTCTGTTGACAACAGTTTCGCCGCCGCCGTCGGTTTGTGAGACCCCAACTTTGTGAGATTGATCATTCATCTGCAATTTGGTTGCATTCCTTTGTGTTCTTGCGTGTGTTCTCGATTCGCAGGCAAGGACTTAGCCTTCTTGGCGAGGTCGACCGTGCAATGTAGGTCGATAACCAGAGGGGTCGTGGTGTTGTGATTGCGGGGTTCAGAGCCGAGTTGTTCGGAAGCCGAATCGAATTGTGTCGTGACTCCACCAAATTGAGAGTTATCAGAACCATTCGGAAGATTGGGAACCGTAGTTCACATCAATTGGTATCAAAGCTTCAGGTATACTGTCAGGTTCAATTTTACCCTAGTTTAGTTTAATTTCGTCTTCGTCCTAGAGTCCACAGAAAACCCAAAAAAATTAGTGTTAGGTTTTTCCCCTATCACAGAAACCACGTTTAGCCTTTTGCATAATTCTTTTCAGACTCCGCTTGTAAGAGCTTGAGAAGGGGTCTCCTTTTGCTGTGATCTTGAGAGGCACTACTCCACCTACTTAGTAGATTATTAGGGATAACTTTCACTGTTTGTTCCTGTTTTGTGTCTACAATGACAGGTTACAACACTCACCGATACGAGACATCAATGATGCATGAGCCACGCACTATTGCTACTACACCTCCTTCCGCAGGTCATTCTATTCTTTCTTCTCCACCTACTTATGATGGTATTGGTGCTGATGAGTACATTGAGTGGGAAAGTAAAATAGATAATATTTTTGCACACTGTCATATGTGTGAACAGAGGAAGATTAAGAATGCATCTAGTGTTTTGAGATATTTAGCATCAATTTGGTGGGAGTCTTTAAGTTCTTCAGATAAACCTCATACATGGAACGATATGAAAATTCTTATGAGAGAAACTTTTGTTAATCCATCTCTTGTAATTAATTCATATGATGAGGAACATCAACTAGACCAATCTCCTATTATTCCTCCTGCTGTGCCTAACCTTTTGCAGGACAATACACAAAAGAGCGGGGATGACATGATAGAAAATGAGGTGCTCCCAGTCTCATGTAAAAATTCAACACGTGATACTTCCGCTGACAGTGAGAGCAAAGGTAATGCCAATGATGCTAATCTCACAGAAGATGAGAGTTCTCTTGATGTGCTGAATTTTTCCATCAATCATGTTATGATAGAGCAAATATTAGTGGAACCTTCGCTTGATTTACCTTTGTCACAAGATGATTTGCTTGATGTTCCTTGTGATAAAGATGACTTGAATGATGATAATTATATTATTCCAATGCAACCATTAATGAATGATCATGCTATATGTATGTCGGAATCGAACACTACTGCTGAAAATAGACATGTTATTCATAATGTTAGTAATGTTGATGAGTTGAAATTGATATCTTCTTTAAATACTTTGGGATACATTGAATTTGATGTTCTTTGCAATCTTACTTATATACAGGAGAAACTTTATGCATATGTTGATTTGCCATGGTTATCTAGACATACATATCATGTTTTTGGCAAATATAGAAACCAAGGACAATATATGGTACAACGAGTTTACATTTGAACAAATATGAATTCTTCTTTTGCTGTGCAAAATAATGATCAATTAGAGGACTATAAAATCAACAATGTTGTCATGCCATATTCCTCTAGTTTTGCTTTACAATCCCAAGTGGAATCTAAAGAAGGGGAGCATATGTTTCTTGTTAGTACTAATCTTTTGCAGGATAGTATTGACAAAAATCATGTGTATTTTAATCAAGGAGACTACATGTTTGTAGGAGAAGGCGTGCTGCAAACCGAAACATGTGGTCATATTCTTTCTCCCAACATTGTCAATTTCCAATATTTTGGCAACCTCGTTTGCCTTCATGCTGTGCAGAATGGACTTCAAGCAACATCGACGCCGAGGACGGTTTTTCATCAAGAAGGGGAGGATGATGAGGACATGGCCTCCACACATATGACCATGCTTGGAGAATTACATGGAGGCCAAGGAGATCAGCAAGGGCATCCAAATCGAGAAGAAGGCCCAAAGCTTATCCGGTTCGAGTCACCAAGGTGGAGGCCCAAATCAAGTTCGAGTCCACCTCGGAATCCAGGACCAGTCTGCCTTGAACTGGTCACCGAGGACGCGTCCGGACTCTGTTTTTGATGATCCATATATGGATGGAAAGCTTATTTGATAAGGAAGCCAACCCAAGTGGTCCCACATCAAAAGCTATTCGGAATCAACGGGAATCGTCGAAATAAGTCACCATCCAGAATCTGTCAGGGCGTTGTGTCGCCATCTTTTGGGCCGTTTGGGCCTTATAACATGTCGGCGCTCCCCAGGGACATGAATAGGAGTCCTTGAATGCCCCTTAGGCTATATAATCATTAGTTGCCGCTTACATTAGGGTTGGGTTTTGCTTAGATTATTCTGTTGACAACAGTTTCGCCGTCGCCGTCGGTTTGTGAGACCCCAACTTTGTGAGATTGATCATTCATCTGCAATTTGGTTGCATTCTTTGTGTTCTTGCGTGTGTTCTCGATTCACATGCAAGGACTTAGCCTTCTTGGCGAGGTCGACCGTGCAACGCCGGTCGATAACCAGAGGGGTCGTGGTGCTGCGATTGCGGGGTTCAGAGCCGAGTTGTTCGGAAGCCGGATCGAATTGTGTCGTGACTCCACCAAATCAAGAGTTATCAGAACCTTTCGGAAGATCGGGAACCCTAGTTCACATCAGAGTTCTATTCCTCCTTGTGGATTGATCCTAGGCACAAGTTTATACACTTTGCTTTTAGTGGCCGTGACTATAGGCTCCAGAGCTCCAGGGCCAGAGAGATACTGAGGCTTCTAGAGTCTCCTATTTGGATCCATGAGATTTGCTATAGACAGATAGAGCCACCGAGACGCCCTCACGGTGGGCTAGTACCACCCACAGATCTAGTCAGGCCCTGCTTCACTAAGCCATTTGGAGAGGGATCAAGCAGGACACCACGCGACCTTACCCCTACAGCTCGGATCCTTGAGACAGTTATGAGGAGGACTTTACTTCTGATGGTTGGCTACCGTGAGGGTCTGACTCGTATTTAGTTGTGGCTAGTGCATCACCTTGTTTCTCAGACTATCTTTAATATTTGGGATGTCATGCTCTCAGAGATGGAGAACACACTAGTAGAGGGCTTCAGAGGTCACCGTCAGTTGCCATATGCTCACTAGATCACTTTCCTCATTCGGCAGGCAATTTCACAGATGACTCCAGAGACAGTAGCCGAGTTGACTGGTGCTACTACAGAGTTTTCACAGTACAACAAGAGCTGAATGTTTTGTCACAATAGTGGAAGGACTCCTAGTCAGCCAAGCCATAGACTACAGCTGAGCAGGACGTGGCCATCTGGGTTCTTGCTGAGACAGAGGAGGAGGAGCTAGATGCATAGCAGGAGGATGACATTGAGAACAACCTGAGTGATAGCTCAGATGATGACTATCAACCGATTCTGTAGATGCCACCTCGTCCACACGACAGAGAGGCTAGTGGCTGTAGCTCAGCTCCACCACAACAGTCATAGACAGACCCAACACTCCTAGCTATACTCGAGTGAATGAGGCAAGACCAGGCACACTAGGCACAGGAGACCACAGCTGCTATTGCTCAGGTTCAGGCACGTCAGGATCAGTTTTAGCAGTAGCAGCAGGCTATGCAGCAGCAGCCGCTTGTTAGTCAGTAGCAATTACATGGCTTCATGCAACATGTCTTCACTACTATAGGGGTCGCTCCTCAGCAGCCCTCGCTACAGATAGGTCAGCCTGTCACCACTACTCCAGTGACTCCAGTTAGGGATAGCCAGCACCTCA
The DNA here is from genome assembly GCA_038087645.1 of Saccharum hybrid cultivar R570. NCBI lineage: Eukaryota > Viridiplantae > Streptophyta > Magnoliopsida > Poales > Poaceae > Saccharum > Saccharum hybrid cultivar. The sequence goes on along the minus strand of JAQSUU010000637.1, from coordinate 38,207,968 downwards.
GTTTGTCTCACCTATAAAGCAAGTGTCTCAGTGGTTTGCTTCATTAGGGATAGAGCAGGGTCCGCACTTTACTCCTTTAGTCACGGGCTTTACTCCTACTCAGTCCACTTCAGTGCTAGTGACGGACACCCCTGTCTCTAGGAGTCTAGGTGCTACCTTCAGTGGGCTCACTGAGTAGCCTACACCACTAGAGTTCAGAGCCCTTGCTCCTACCATAGCTGCTCCAGTCACTGGGACTACTAAGACGATTATGTCATTTGTTGCTTCATTCGAGCCACCTCAGACAGTCACTCCTATTCTTGAGCTTTTAGCGACAGCGACAGCACCAGTTGTGGCTTCACTTCCTATAGTGTCACCTTCAGAGCCACAGGCCGAGCAGACCCAGACCGCTTCACCTTCGCTTCCAGTGTTCGAGCGTTAGACCGCTCAGAGTTCATGGTCAGAGGATGATGCAGCTCAGTTTTAGATCTCTCACCGCACCGTAGCGCCCGGCTCATCTGCTCCTACCCCACCGACTGACCCTTAAGTTTTGGTGCTTGACACCAAAGGGGGAGAGGGAGTGAGTATGTTAGATTTAGGGGGAGCATGTGAGATGGTCTCGATTCTTTTGTATGTAATACTTCATACATTCATGTTTACTTTCATCAATCGTGTTATATACAGGTGTTTGTGATACTTATGTGACATGTGTGCTCTCTACTTTGATATTTTTTATGTCATGTCACTTGGTTATGCTCATTTGCCTTGCTTTCACATTTCACTCCGATTCAAATGAGCATTACTTAATGTACTTTTGCTTAATTCATATCTTTTGAGTACACCGTGTTGACTTGGATCATATAAGCATGCCTAACTCCTTTTGTTCTTATTGTCAAATGCTTATATGAACCAAGCGTGTTGAAAACCTCACTCTTTTCTTATACATACTCGAGGTTGCGTTGTTATCAATCACCAAAAAGGGGGAGATTGAAAGCATCTAGGCCCCTAGTTGGGTTTCGGTGATTAATGACGACATGAGATTACTATAACTAACATGTGTTTTGCAAAGGCAAATTAAGTTAGATCATGGTAATGGAAATTGATTGGGCAATTACTGATGAGTACAGGCCCGATCTTCCGAGAGGTAGCTGGTGTTGATATTTGGTAACGCAATTAGGAAATGATCCGCAAGCGCACGGATATCGGTGAGCACTTCACCCGGGATGTTATCCAGAGTATCGTATTTATTTTTTTACCACTAGGAGAAAGCGTGCATCTGACTAACCAAATCTATTACTACTAACCTTTAGGCTACAACCACTGTGATTTGATGTGAGCGATGTATAGAGAAGACTGCAACTGCACTCTCGTTCTAACCTTGGTAAGGATGATCTACTGCTCTATTGGGGAGGCTCACGGAATCTAGACACCTCAAAGGATGTTCGACCCGCACCTATAAACCCTATCGATCCTGCTAACGGGATATGGAATACAAAGGTAGCTACAGAAATGTCACGTTCCTCACTACTACCACGGTCCGGCTAGACAGGGGATATCTATGAGTATCCTAGCCCAAACACCACGTTTACGCTAGAGATGATTACTCTAAACTCTACGCGAAGAGATTAAAGTAAACTCATAAACCAAAGAACAATAAAACAAAGAACTTACTAGAATTTAGAAGTCGAAATACTGAAGAATCCTAGGAGCAAGCCTCGGGTTAGGAGAACTTGATCCTGCAGGTACAACCTCGAAGTAGTCACCGACAGGCCGGGCTTCCTTCGATCTATACCTCCACTCTATCTCTCTCAATCTAGAAGAACTAAGTCTAATCTCACATTGGATGCTAAGCCCTAATGAGGTGGGAACCCTAAGGGAACCTCTCTCTCTGAATCCTCTCTGGAAAATATGAAAATAATGGACTTGGATTCTCCTCTCCAGGGGCCAGGGGTCCTGCTTATATAGTCCCTTCAAGTGAACCTGGGCCGTCGGATCAAACCGACATTAATCGCACGGTTTTCCTTGATCCTTTAGGTCGGTGGGGCATAATCCGCGAGACTCATCCTGATTGGTTGCATACCTAGGGCGGGCGCCCCAGGGTCCAGGGCGGGCGCCCTGGTCCCGGGCCCATTCGGCCTCCCGTTCGATCCCGTGGCTTCTGGAGTCTTCTAGATGATAGAAAATCGGTGAACACGTTAATATCTCTATGTAATTCCGACGTGTGGGCCTTTTCTTTGTATTTCCTGATAACCCCCTGCAGAAACAGATAAACAACAAAACTTGTGGAATTCTGTCAGATCAAACCCTAATTCTAGGTGTTGCTTGCATATAGGTCCTTTTCCTTATTTATTGGATAATTAAATTGATACTTAAGAACCGTCAACAGCTGGTAAGTTTAATTTGTGGACATTTCGACATTGGCGATCCGGCTTCAAATCAGACACGATTCGAACCCTGCAACCGTTACACCACTGCTCCGTTGGTTATCAACCAAGCACAACTTGATTGACCTCACCAAGAAGGCTTTTCCTGCAAGCGAATCGAAGAGCATAAGCAAGAAGGTAAAACACGCAATCTGAAATTGCAAATATGAATGATGCGAATATCAATAGAGGGTTCGAGAACTTGGTTCCAAAGGACTAATCGACACAGTGGAGGAGATCAAGAGCAGGGGCCCTGGATCACTGTAAAAGGATTTGTCACCATAGTTACAATGAACGATTCAGTTTCTTGATGGAAAACTAAACTCTAAACAAAACCCAATTGTCTAGCAGCGGTGGCGGCTATGTTTATAGTCTAAGACTCAACCTAGGGTTCAGGATGGCTAGGAGTTGGGCGCCCACAACTTGGGCTTAAGGCCCGACACGATACATGGCCAAGTTGGCCCAAATAGGTGACGCAACACCTTGCCATGGTCACACAGAATGATCCATGGACCTTCTAGAGCTGGGACTAGATCCAAAACGACGGCGTCATCGTCCCCTTTCCAACGCATCCAAGAAAGCCCCATTTCAATGTCGTATGAGAAAGTTATGACCGAAACAGTGACGACGTGTCTGCTAAATCCGAGGATGACGTGGCAGCTGAGTTAGGGATGAATTGCAACTTGGGGAAGACCATAGTGTTGGTGTGTCCAGCGTGGCGATGTCCTCATCAATTACGGTATTCATGCCCCTGTCGATGGAAAACGTTTTGGTTTTCCAAGGATGGACAACAAGGTTAAGGACGGACTAGTTCTAAGTGTCACTTGGCGTTGGAGAGACACTTAGAGTTGTTTAGGACTTTGTTTTTTCTTTGGTCGTACTATTAAGAGGGTATGAACTAGTAGCTTGACCTAGGTGAGTCTAATGGATTAGGTGTTGTCGATGGAGGACCCATAGGGTTCTCCAGTGATATGACTTCAAGTCGTGGGCTCGGGCCTGGCCCACGGACCGAAGCATAAAGAGGTGCAGCAACTGCTACACTGATTCTGAGTAGAATAGGCCAAACTAGCCGGACTCCTATAGGAAAGTACCTTCTATATTTAGACTAGGACACCTTCTTTAGATCTGACTAGGATTGTAACTGCACGGTAGTCTTCTCTATTGATATAAAGAGAGACTTGGGCACCCCTGTAAGGGGAAAGAGAACAGACGAATCAATCCAACGCAAAAGGCTAACGGTGACTGGACGTAAAGGCTATGACTCGATCATGGTCGAAGGCCTGAATTAGTATAAATCGACTATCTTTTACATTCACCATTGAGTTCCGCACCAGCCAAAGCCCGAACGACTGGCCTGGGTACACCCGTGACAGGCTTTCGGTGGTAAAACATCAACAGCCGGCGCGCTAGGTAGGGGCTTTCAGAGGATTTGCATCCACAAGCTTGACAGACCTTGACAACATGATCTTCTTGATAGGATCAACCTTCATCTTGGGATCATGGATCTGCAAGGCGGACAAAAAAGGCAAGCTCCAAGGACGTCTCCTCGAGGATCAAGAAAACTAGGAAGACTTTTCCCTTTCGATGCGATCGACAGAAGAACTCACCGAAGAGCTCTCATGTCTTGCAATGTCTGAATCAACTCAGGCTTCACCGACAGTCGAATTCAACTCAGACTCTAAGGTAGAATCCACCTTGAAAACCAATCTGGGTTCTTTTCATGGCAAGCCGGGTTCTTTTCCAATGAGACTCTGAAACACAGCTTCAATCCATCAAGAGATCAACTCATGCTTACTTCAGAATCCTTCCATAAAATTAGGCCCCTTCCCATTCAGACTCAACAACATGGCAAAGTCATGCCAAATTCTACTCCAAGAAGCGGCCGGATCAGTGCGAAGGGAGTATGCTCTACGACACCAACACCTCTATAGAGATGCAGAAGCAATGCACGCCCGAGAGGTATTCATGATTCGACGACCACCTCTAATTCCGCTGAAAGCACCCGGTGTTAGGTCCACAGATGAATCAGAGTCTAACATATCACCCAACGCTCTAGAATATGATGGCGAGACTAAAAGCTAGAAGTGTGCCAGGGAAAGGAAGAATAAGTTGAATGAAGGTTGTAGACGCTGTGCAAGATAATGCAAAGAAACCTAGACAAGATACGAGTCTGACCTAGCTGAATATGATAGAAAGAAGTCGAAACAAAAAGAAGAAGAAAGATACGCAGCTGGGAAGGCAAACAACTCTCCATATGACAGGATCAGAGAACTAGCCAAAGAACTCAAAGCTATTTCTCACCCTAATAAAGAGCAAGAACGACTCAGGGAGGTTCTCTGGTCAACAGCCTTAAGAGCACACGATAGGAGGACCCGCTTAAGACTACTTGCAAGATCACTATCTCACAGACAAGAAAATCAAAGTCAACCTGGGCCACCGCCTCCCCCACAGTCGCCTCGCTGACCATACGCTCTGAATCTTGGGACTCGGTGTGTGGAGTACTAGCCGACTAAGATGAAGTCAGCTGGGGGTTGGGGAAAGGCGATGATGATGGCCTACAAGATGACAAAGAACTCTCCAATAAGGAAATATACAAGAAAAATGAGGAACAAGGATAGAACAAGCTAGTCAGAATTCACTCACCTGGCTATTCTTCTCTTCAGACTGATACCCCCAAGCCAAACAGATGGCTTAGGAAGGGGCATGGCGGTCAAAAAAATATCATCGCCGCCCTACATCAAGGTTGGCAAGATTGGCGCCTGAGTCCCTGTAGAACTCAAGTTCGACCCCCGCTTACTGCAAAAGACGAAGGCGAGATGAATCAACAGAAGAACTCGAATCAATGCAAGACTAAATAGGAATGAACGCTCTAACTACTCACCGACGAGTAGCAAGGGCCGAACCATCTTCTTCATCCTCACCCTCGAGGATCTTGACCACGCTGCCATCTGAAAAGGAAAAGAAGTACTCGGTTATGGATGCAAACAAACACCAATGAAGGCGAAGAATATTGATACGCTCACATAGGAGCAAGCTACCTGTGACTTGAGTACCTGGATGAGTACTTGGATGATGGGGCTTCTTGGTGGAGGATGCACTGGTGGAATTATCGTCTGCCCGCGCCCTCTTGGAGGTGGTGCGAGGGGCTCAAGGAACTGGGCGCGACACATATTCAACAAAATGATCAAATTCTCTAAAAGACACGCCAGAAAGTATAGTGACAGAGCGGGACTTACTAGTTACAGAGGCTCCCACCAGGTTCTCATCAACCCCCGCCCCAACAGGGATGTTATCGGAGGAGAGCGGGGGCAAATCATCAAAATTTCGCCTCAAGTCCTACAGGCAACCAAAAAATAACAAGGTAAGCAAAAGAAAGAAAGACAGAAAGTACTCGCGAAGAACATAACAACTTATAGAAGGGGACGGATGATCGACATGGTACTCTAGGACCGTATGAAGGACGACAGTCACCCTCTTTAGGACCTTTTTGAGGCACTCCAACACCTCTTCTTTCGTCAACTCCAGAGCCAGAACCATCCGAGATGGGTCCTTAGCTCCAGAGTACTCGAAGCCGTAGTTCTCCCTCGCCTTTAGAGGTTGAACCCGATGACGTAGGAAGCTGGCAACAATCCCAAATCCAGTCAGGCCTTGCTACTTTAGAGTATGAATTTTCTCAAGTATCGGCTTGATCTTCTTGAGCTCCTCACTTGTCAGAGGGGCCTTCTTCCAACGGTTGTTAACCACAAGTCTGGAGTTTGAATGAACAGCAAGAGGAGGGTTTATGTTCCCAGCGTAAAACCACTCAGAATGCCACTCCTTGATAGAATCAACCAAGTCATAATCGAAGAACAAGCCTTTTTTTACCCTGGTGAAATTGAATTCCACAACCACCTAGAGGAGAAGTACTATCACTCCGGGGGTGTGGTTTCAAGCAGAAGAAATAGCGAAACAAAAAAATAGAAGAAAGGATTCCAAGGAAAGTCTCGCAAAGATGAACAAACACTGATAAATGAACGACAACATTCGGGGTCAGGTGGTTTAAGGAAATACCAAAGTATTGAAGAAAACAATGAAAAAAAGGAGATGCTATGAGGCAGAGACTAGCATGGATGAAAGAAACGAATAGAACAATCTCACCAGGGCCGTGGGTAGGAACCCAGTGCTGGTGTGGAGTCTTCTAGTCAGCGAAGCTTTGCTCCTGGATCAAGCCATCACTAACCAGCTCCCTCAGTTGGTCCTCTATGGTAGTCGAGGAAGGGCTGGCCGACTCGTGGTACGCTGGGGTAGTTGAACTTGTCGGGCCATGTGCCCTTCAATTCATCAGAGCATAGTCGTAGGTTGGCCGTCGGCTCGAAGAAGCTAGCGGGCTCGCCGGTCGGTGGAAAAAGGTCTAGGTCGTAGGCCTCCCCAACGACGACAAACTCAAGGCTCCCAAACCAGATGTGGGAGCCCAGAGCAAAGTTGATGTCGTTTTTGGCCATCGGAGACTTAGTGGAGTAGAACGTGACGCGCAAAGTTCCCCTATCTGGTGCGCCAACTGTCGGTGTTCTAGAATAAGGGCGTGTCTAGAGATGAGACAAGTGTGATGCTGCGCATCGGAGCCTTCGATGGTGTGCAAGGTGGACACAAGATTTATACTAGTTCGGGCGGAATGTCCCTACTTCTAGTGCTCGCTGCTGCTCGTGTTGCTTTGCACCGAAGTGCTTGTAGTAGGGGGATACAAGCTGGTCGAGAGAGAGATAGTTCTCAGGTCTCTGTGAGTGGGTGTGTTCGAGTGTTTGAGTGTATGCTTAGTACATTGCTATTGCTGGGTGTTGTCCAACGTGTCTTGTTGAGGGTCCCTCCCTCCCCTTTTATAATATGCAAAGGGAGGGGTCGGGTTACAGTATTTGGATGTACAAAAATAGAAAGAAAAGGCCCTAAGGTGCTCCCTATTCCTAGCTTTCCTCTCGGTTCATGCATTTGCACAGTCGTCGTCATGGTGGTGACATGCCATGGCTGTAGATGTATCACAGTTGACGTGGCGAGGCCATACCCTGACACGGTGTCATGATGAAGAAGATTTCATGGCCCTAAAGTTGCGCCGACGAAAAGGTGGGGGGCCTGGATGGCCGTTGCTCCCCGTCCTATTGAGGTGGACATAGTAGGGTGCGACGTAGCATAGCTTCTCCCTGTTACTGCCGTGGAGGCGAGAAAGAACCGTGAAAGCCTTGACCGGATTATGAATCAGGTGTTACAAGTTCCAAGGCAATCCTGCACGACGTGGTGAGCTCCTGTTCCTTAGCAGGAAAAGGTAGGGGCCCGTGTGTGCCTATGGCAGTGTGTTACAGTAGGAGGGTCACGCAAAACAGTAGCTGTGCAAAGGGGTCGAGCGCCTTGATGACGTCACAGGGCTCGGGCACCTGGATGACGTCACGGGGGTCGAACGGGATGGAGAGTGGTCGGATGAAGCAGAGGAGCATTGGGGGGCTCGGGCGCTTATCCTTTGGCTTTGGTTTTGAACAGAGTAAGGCCTGAGCCGGCTGTGATGGGCCGTGGGCTGTAATATTTGTCTTGGTGGGTGGTTTTGCGATGAAAATGGGGTACCCTATTTTGCTGGTACCCGATAGGAACTGAAGTGACAAATTGCATGCCTTTTCACAAAGGAACAATACAACAGGCAGATTTCAGACTTATCCGTTCACACTACGCCATCACCGAATTGTTACAGCTCATACAACTCAGAAAGAACTCGCCATTCGTAAGATACACAGAAGAGATTACAGAATGCTACCAAAGAACCTGGATTATCCAGAAACAACCCGGATGATACTCGAAAGCACTCAGACAAGTAAAAAAGGAGACAACAACTCAGAAAATAAGATTTTTTTTCTATTACAAATATCTTCAAGAGATACAAGATTACAGATCTCACAAGACCCAACGAACTCGGTACTACGACGAACAAGATAGCAACAAGGAGCACAAAAAGAACATGGCTCTGGAAACAACTACGTGCCCCTAGTTTCTACTCGACAGAACACACTCTACTCGACTACACTATTTTCTTCAAAGGAGGAGCACAGTGCATCCAAGATTCGTGTCAGCGGCACAGCGTGAAAACATGGACCAGGTGAGGCTCACAGACATTTGTCTACCCAAGCCCGATGTGATCCTAGATCAGATGTGTAACACCTCAGGTGTTTAGCTTCCAGTATTGCATTGCATTTCATAAGCATGAGCATCATTAATATCATACATGTCTTGTTTTGCTTGCAACATGAGTATGCAATATGCCTCAATGTGTTTTGTTTCACAAAGTGATTGCTTATGAAATGTGAGTGGTGCAAATTGTAGATACAACATTGGGTCAAATATTTTGAAATATGACAATGTGGTTAGCACCTTTTGTTGGGATCAATGGGTGCAACAAAGTCTTGCAACATGTGCAACATGACAATGCAACATTTTGGGTGGATTAGGGTTTTGTTTGTTTCCAATTATATGACACTAGTGTTTTTGTGTAACTAAGGGGTAGAGTGGATAATTATATCTTACAACACCTTAATTGCACTTAGGGTAACTAGTGGAGCAATGTTCATATTGACCAAAATTACCAAAATGCCCTCCAATGTGTTGTTGACCAACACTTGACCTTGGAATGCTTAGGTTTGACCAATTAAAAAGTCTAGCTTAGAGACCTTGCATGGAGGAGCAACCTTAAGAAAAGTTGTAGAGAATTTCCTAGGGAACAAAAGTCTCAATATGGCTATCTCATGAAAATGTCTTGAACATGCTCAAAAGTGGCTCACAAGGCAGTATTAGGGGCTGTTTTGTGACTTAGCAATTTGGCTAAGTCTGGGACGACTTTACAGTTTCACTGAACCCTACTTGGGAGCCATGTAACTTGCAAACCATGCCGAACTAGGACGAGCTCCAATTGGCAAAGTTGTAGCCCTCATGTAGCTCTACAACTTTACTGTTATCATCATCGGCTAAATCAAGCTGGATTAGAAGATTATTAGCGCCAAACTTACCCAGTCAGTCGTCTGAGGGGGGGCTTCGTTTCAGTCTTCAGAGCCACGTGGCCGACCGGCCGCAGGCCGTCGTCGACGTGTGGCCGCGCGGTGGCGACCGTACATTGGCCGCGGTCCCACCAGTCAGGCCACCGGGTCTTCAAGGGCGCCACGGAGCCGCTCCCCGGCCCTCACTCGCGCCTCGGCCTCTCTCTCTCGCTCTCTCCACGCCCAGGCGGAAAAACCGAGCTGCCATCACCGCCTTTGCTCCAGTGAGCTCGCACGCGCTCTCTACCGTGCCACCGCGTCCCTAATCCGGCCACCAGCTCCGCCTTGAAGCCCTCTACCTCCTCTCCGCTCCACGTAGCCAGCCGAGCCACGGTAGGGCCACATTGCCGCTTCCCGCTGCCGCGGTGCCTTGCCGGCGTTCATCTGCACGGCAGCTCTCCGTGGCCAGGGTTCTCTGGACATCTCCTTCACGTGCTAGTGGGTGCATTAGGATCGGGGTAGTGCGGGGGTGCTCACCGAGGGTTTAGGCTAGGATGTCGGGGTCACCGACGGCGAGGTGCGCCACCACCACCCCGGTGATCCGCCATGCACGATGGCGAGCACCTTTCCCTTGTTCCGTCGCCTGGTTCTTGCCACCAATCGACGCAACTTGATGTCGTGACCATGCTTGTCCCCTCAATTACGCCGGCCGGCTCACCGGCGGCGAGCTCCGGCCACCACAGCGTGTCCCCGTCCGCTTCTCTCTCTGTCTGGCGGACCCCGCCTGTCAGGCGCGCATGTGGGCGGGAGACCATCGCGGGCTGTGCGCGCTACTGGGCCGCCTCGCCCAGGTTCAACCGTGCGCGGGATAACGGGCCGTGTAGTGGGTAGTCGGCCCGGGACTGTAGCTCTAGGGTTTGATTCCTGAGTTATATTTCACAGATTTAGATGATGTTTAGGAATTTCATATCTAGGGTCTTACTTGTCCAAAAATTATGATTTAAATTTTGTTGGGCTCTGCTTGAAGTGTAGTATTTAAGAAAAATATCCAATATGTATGTGATGTTTATTTTCTGGAAGGTTTAATTAGGGTTTTGAAATGTGTCTTAAATTGGATATAAACTTGTTAAATGAATAACTGGAGTTCTATTGTCCCAAAAATTATGAAAATTGGTGAGCAGGCTATTTTATGCATGTGCTAGCTCTGGTAAAAATTTGAGTACTAGTGCTTGAGTATTTTTCAAGTTATGATGATATCATGTTATTTTAGGAAATACTTGAATGAATTTTAGTAATTTTTCTATATGTGCAATGTTCATATAAATTTGTGGAGAGTGTCCTGGTACCCTAAAGTGTTTAAGAAAAATATGAATTCTGTTGTTTGATACTTTTCAATGTGATTTGTTATTTATACAAAAATCAGCCTTTTTGGCTTGTGAATTTTGTGTAGGGAATTTCTGTGGATAACTTTAGTTCAAATTTTTACAGTGGTCTCTTTTTAGGTCAGGGAGTCTTTTGTAATTTTTGTAGAATTTTATAAGCAGTTTGCATATAAGTTTAATTTCCCACTTAATTAATTAAGTAAATTAAGAAAGGGATGAAAATAAATGTTCTAGGTTGGCATACCTTACTTTCTGGTGTTCTTTTGATATGTGTGAACTATTAGTATCATTGGTTTGGTCATAGAGGAAGTTTAACACATAAATAAATATTTAATCTTCACATTTCTAGGTTCTCTGGACAGCTAGTAGCATTTTTGGATTTGACCCTTAATAAAAGTGTTTGCTGGAAAACTTGTGAATACCAAAGTTGTAGTAAACTTGATAAACTAGCTTGTGTCAAAATTTGGGGGCATTTGGCTTAGTAGTCTAGGAGTTATTGCTGTTTAAAGTGACTGTCCAGAAATGGCTGCTCTCTGTTTGGAGAGGACAGGTTTCTGGATCTCTAGAATTTCGACTAAGTAAACTTAGGAATTAAGTGTTGAAGTCTGAAAATGATTTGTAGAGCATTTTATAAGCTTTCCAGATTGTCTTGTATCTTGCCTTTTGGATTTGGGAATCTCCAGTTATGGTAGAAACACTTAGCTGCTGTCCAGAATGTCTTGTTTTGATATTTTGTGCTTGGATGTGGTAACTTAAGTAAAGTTGTTCTTGTTACAGAGGAGGAACAACTATACATTAGGTTGTGTAGATTAGGTAAGTACTTCTCTACCGGAGAGGAGATTTGTATTATTGAAGTGACTTGAATAGAGCTTTAGGAATGGTTGTAGTGCATTTCATCCCGAGCATGCTGCATCCTTCATTATGCATCCATGAAATTTATTATGCACTCATGCAATAGGTGTTCCGGAGGGGGTGACTCTTCTCGAGTTCGAGGCAGCGATCCCGGAGGAGATCCAGGAGCAGCCAGGGGAGCCCGAAGAAGCAGTCAGCGAAGGAGGCGCCACTGAGGAATTACCGAAGTGCCCAGATCACCGGCCATCCTCTTTTCTGAAAGGCAAGCCCCGGTGCATGCTGACCCTATTGTTTTATAAATTAATTTTGACTACTTTTACTTGTTTACTGCATTAAGTTGTAGGAGTTGGGTGAAAACACTTGTTGCATTATACATGTCCTTGTCCAGATATTATACTTAAATCCTAAATTAGGTTTAGGCACGTGTCAATGCTTAGCCCTACTTAATCCGGTAGAAATCGGGTGATTTCCGGTCATCCGCGAGATGTAGGAATGGGTCATGAGTGGCTATGTTGGCTATCGTGGATGGAACCATGCCTTAAAATGAAATTGAGACAGGGCGGGAGTTCGATAGTGCAGCCGCAAGACACTTCACGTCTTGGGTGCGGAGCTATGCCCGTCTGAGTCGTTTAAGGACCGATTCGTTATACGTCCTTGAGTCATGTTGAATGCAGTCTAACACTTAGTTGGCCGGATAAGTCGTTCCGACCACGAAGCCGAGTAATACAGTTCAGGCCGGGAATCGAATGGTAGGTTGCATCTTGGAGGAGAGAAAGGATGTGCTTGGGGACATTGGCGTGAGACCAAGGGGGGTTAGAGTCCCTATCACCTGGCAGAGTGTCGCCCTTGGGGATGCGACATTAGTCGGACCCGCGGCTCTTGAACTGTACCAAAGGTGACCTGAGCAGCCCTCGCCAGGCGTGACTCGGTGAGTGTTAGAAATACCCCTCCAGCTGGATAGGAATTCGATTCGAATCGTCGTCGCTCCCGGTTAGTGAGCACTTGACTTGAGCAGCGGCAACGTAGATCTCATTAAATTGAACAGATGGTTAAGTGAATGATACAATGTTGCCACAAATTATACCTACTACGGATATAATAATATTATTTGTTTGATTATAATCAAGTGAATGTTTAGTACAGGTGCTAAGATAGATGACAGGTAAATGCTAAAAATAACTGCTAGTATAGGTTAAAAGAGTTTCAATTACTTATGCCTTTCTGTAAAATGTGATGTCAGCTAGCCCACTTATAAAAGCCTTGTATAATCCTTGGTGTCGTCTTACTTCTGGTTTTTGACGGGTAAGTCTAGCTGAGTGCATTCCAGTACTCAGGGTTTATTCCCTCCTGTTACAGATGATATGTTTTACCAAGGCTTCTGCAAGAACTGTCTCCACCCTGCGGGTGACGAAGACTAGATCACTCGGGCATGATCATCCGTTATGTACTTTCCTTAATGCTTTTGCGGAATGTTGATCAGTAAGACTGGTAGTAGTATTTGAACAATGGTGTGTGTTATGCTTCCGCTACTTTATGAACTTGGTTTGTAATAATTTGCGACTCCGGGTGTGTAAGTGGATTTCGGAACTACTTGTGAAATGTAACGTGTGATGTGTTATGTTGAATGATGCGATCTTGGTTGTAAGCAAGTTGGTTTGAAATCCTTCGTGGTTTCGATTCACTACCGGGATTATATGGGCTCAAGTTCAAAAATTTGAGCGCTTCGGCGCTTGTTTTTGTACTTGTGCTCTTATAATTTGGTCGGTTCTGTTACAAGATGCTGATTTGCACCGGACAATCGCAAGGCAGAGTGAAAGGATCAACCAGAAACTACTGGACAAGGGAACGCATCCCACATCACAAGACTTCTTCCACCTACCAGAATGGACTACCCAGCGCAAAGCCGCCACGAGATTAGTCTACCTCTAATCTCTATCACAAGACTTCTTCCATCCACTACAAGCAATACAAGACTTTCGACTCATGCCCAGGGGCTGCGTAACCTCACAAACTATCATATTCATGGCTGCAAGACTACAAGTTCTACACCAAGACTTTGCCGATTTACAGCAGCTCGCCAGCGGGGTATTTATAGGCCAAGGAGCGGTGTACATGGAACAAGTGCACCAATGACAAAAGACTCAAAAAATGACAGAAAGCAGAAAAGGTAAAGCAACCGCACGTGAAGACACAGTACTCGAGGACAGTATATCCGAAAGAATATGCCAATACTGTGCAACCCGTGACTATGTAGCTTTTAATCAACTCAACTACCACCTACCACCTACCTCTGGCAGAAAGCAGGCTACCTGAGAACATGCCAAGAGACCCTCTATCCGAATTTTTCTTAAAAAAAGAACCTATATATATGCTTGGGGGCTGCAGGGTACACATCCTTAGAAGAGATTTTCAGTTTTTCTAACGATAAAAATCCAGGACCCTCTAACTTTTTGTTTCAAATAGTAAGGGGCTCGGGGGCTACACTCAGTGAGTGCGCTTAGACTTCTTCAAGAAAATACCACTTCAAGGCTTCTCTTTGAAAGAACCCAGACCAGGCTCATTTCACCAAGCGAGGCCAGAGAAATAAGGAGGCTTTCAAGTTCAACCATGAAATGTTTGGGGACTTTTCGATAGGGGACCCACAAGGTTCCTAGCGATACGACTGCAAGTCGTGGGCTCTGGCCTAGCCCACGGACCGAAGCATGAAGAGGTGCAGCAACTGCTACACAGATTCTGAGTAGAATAGGCCAGACTAGCCGGACTCCTATAGGAAAGTACCTTCTGTACTTAAATCAGGACACCTTCTTTAGATCCGACTAGGATTGTGACCGTACCATAGTCTTTTCTATTGATATAAAGAGAGACTATGGGCACCCCTGTAAGGAGAAAGAGAACAGACCAATCAATCCAACGCAAAAGGCTAACGCCGACTGGACGTAAAGGCTATTACTCGATCACGATCGAGGGCCCGAACCAGTATAAATCGACTGTCTCTTGCATTCACCGTTAAGTTTCGAACCAGCTGAAGCTCGAACAACTGTCCCGGGTACCCCCGTGACAAGCTATCGGTGGTAAAACATCAACAAGTGTGGTGCACACTTGTCAAACCTAGCACTAGATAGCTCCAGAATAGCCCTAAGATCAATTGGAGTCAACTTCATTCATAAAGGATTTCAAATTAAAAGTGAATGGAGGGTCAAATGACTGACCGGACATTGATCTGGGTGTGACCAGATGCAGCTGGGAGAGTCCAGTTAGTTCATTTGATCGATTGAGATGTCAGACAGTGACCGGACGATGGACCAGACGCTGGGGTGCCAGCGTCCGGTCAACATCAGAGAGCATCCAGAGAGGGATTCTACGGACCGGACACGTCTGGTGGGTGTTGACCGGATGCAAGACAGAGTCCGGTCAGTATCAACAGCTACTTCTATCACAGTGACATGTACTACTGACCGGAGCGTCCGGTCACCCTGACCGGCGCGTCCGGTCACCCTGAAATTTGCTGAGTTGGCCTCCAACCGTTATATTTTGAATGAGGGGGTATAAATACTTACACTCATCCATGGGAGGTCTCTTGCTTATTTGCTCAGCTAAGAAACACCTTTGGAGTGCAAGGAAGTGCAATAGCCTAGTGGGGTGATTGAGATTTGATAATCCAAGATTAGGGACCTCATTAGTGCATCCACCTTTCTCATTAGGCTTGTCATGGTCAAGTGAGAGTTTGTGCTTGTTACTCTTGGTGATCGCCATCACCTAGACGGCTCAGTGGTGATTGGAAGTTTGGTGATCATCCGGCAGAGTTTGTGGATGACTCAAGTCGTCTTGTGAGTGGTTGTGGGCGATTCACGACGACGGAGTGTCAAAGAATCAGCCCGTAGAGAGCACTTGATCCTTGGCCAGATCAAGGGGGAGCTACACCCTTGCATGGGTGCTCCAACGAGGACTAGTGGGCAGTGATGACTCTCCGATACCTCGAAAAAACATCACCACATTCCTCTCCCTCTCTTTACTTTAAGCATTTACTTTTGAGCAATTCACTACTTGTCTTTACATTACTAGAATTGCCATGCTAGAGTAGCATTGGATACTAGGGCGCAAAACTTTTGTGCGGTAAAATAATAGAATCACTCTTAGGCACAAGGGGTAAAAGGGGCTAAGTGTAGGGCTTAATTATTGCAAGAATTTTAGAATTAGCCCAATTCACCCCCTTTCTTGGGCATCTTGATCCTTTCAAAGAAAAGATCATAGCTGCTCTGCCGCTAGAACACATGTTTGAAAAAAGAGATCTTTAGGTGACTTACTCAATTGTTTTGGCCTCTAGAGTACTCCTACTGAGGGCCTATGGGGATCCCAGCTGCTAAATGTCTGGATGTTAATTAGAAAGACCAAATGTGAAAGCGATGGCTAATTGGTAAGATGAATCTATTAATCCTAATTAGCCCATGTTTACTTCAGCACCATATGAGTTAATCATGATCTAACATTTTGTATAACTTAGCTCTTATAGCTAAACACTTGGCTCTATTATTGATCTTGCTCTTAGCAGGCTCTATGCTCTATAGTCAATTAACTCCAGCCTGACAGTGGGAGGCTTGGGACAAGAGCAGAATCAACCAGATAGCTACGGATGCGAGTTGCTGTTGATGCAAAAGTGGATCTACAAACACAAAGGGCTAATACCCAAATCGATATCCAAAGCGTGCCAGTCGATTTGACCTGTTAATCGACAAGGATGAAAAATTCGAGTACTTTGGTCCTGACAACAGCGATACGCCCGGATGCCACGGCCAAGAGGTACTCACGCGGAACTCGAGGATCGCCGAAGGTCGCACTGAAGCGATGCAGCTCGTCGAATCGATGAGAACTCATAAAAAAATATGCAAATTGACGAAGTCGCCAAAAAGTAAGTAGATGCAAATAGGAGTAAAATTGGTTTGATATTGATTGATCTATCTATTACATTGCCCCTCAATCTATATTTATACCCTGATCTAAGAAAACATAACCAAACACGACTAGGACACCGAGTCCATACCTAAGGAAACACGTGACTCTTACATGAACCATACTCTAACAAATATAGAAAAGGAAATCAACACCTATCTATTTCCCTGTCCGCCTCAATTACGATGAAATTTTCATCGACCTCCTCTCCATCGGCATGCTTCCTGTTATCACAGGCTCCATCGGTAGCAGTCTTCAAATCTTCCTTCATCGGCATGCTTCCTGTTATCACAGGCTCCATCGGCAATAGTCTTCAAATCTTCCTTCATCGGCATCGGCAATAACATCTCCAATCTTATCAGCAACGCCTCTGAATCTAAGTCTACCTTTCCATCAGTCACCACCATTCATCGGCAACAACCCTTACAAGTTGATTTTCATCGACACCCTTCTGTCACCATATACAGTAACTTTCCTCCTGTCAATTAGCCCACTCTGATCATTTTGACACGTGCCAAAAATGGTGTCAACACATGCCCCCCCAATTTCAGAGTATAAAACCATTGATGCTCCAAAATTTACTCCAGACACCAATTGTCTTCGCCCAATTATCTTAGCTCATCCTCCAAGCATAACACAATCTGTTACCAAATCTAATCAAATCTAGTCCTGATTCATGCACCTCAGTAAATATCGCACAATCTTCAACCACTCTTGCTCCGATTATGGTTAAGATACCGAAACAATAGTCCATCGGCAACATCCTAACATAATAACGCCGCCGCTTTCGGAATTAAAATATCATGTGCCGAGATTTCTTCTGAGTCATGATTACTTGCCATCAAATCATTTGTACAATCCCTTAATTATCGTGCGAACAGTTACCATATCCATCTGAACTACCTCGACCTACACACGCGCGGCAGAGAGATAAGCCCAGAATACCCCTATTCCAACCGGCCTATAAATAAAGGTCTTCGGAACGCTCATCTTCTACCCTCAGACTCCAACCTTTGGCATTCTCTCTTTCCGGCGGTGACCCCGATGAACAACCGTGCGACTTCAACCAACAAGAACCTTCTCCAGCGTCAACCTTGAGTCTCCAGCCTGTGCCCTCATCTTCCTCAGGACAATGGCAATCAACTTCGACGTCCCTGCGGTTCGTTCCACTTCTGTTACTTTTTACCTCGATTCCTTCTGTCTTTGCAAGTTCATACAGTTGGTAATTTTTTCCTCTTTTTCTCTGTTCTTTTGATCCTCCAAACTTAGGAACTATGCAACAAGTTAGTTATTCCAACCGATCAGCCGCACTTCCAATGTCTAGGTCCAATGGGCAACCCAGATCCAACTGATTTGATCAATGCAGAGGTTAACAGAATCCCTTTCAGAGCCCATAATTTCTCCCTGAATTTATGGAAAGATACATTCCGATCTTGGCCCAAAATCACCAAAGTATGGAAAGATTGGTACTTGAGGGTAAACGGGTCGATGCAAGTGTACTGGGCAGAACGGAAGTTAGATCAATGCATTAGGCTATCCATTGCCGATATGCAGAAGAACGAGTCGATGATGATCGCTGCTGCTTACTTTTGGTCAGACACAACAAATACTTTCATGTTTGGACATGGCCCAGCTACTCCCACACTTGCCGATGTATACATGCTCACTAGCCTGGATATTTCAACTGCCAATGAAGCCTCCATTTATGGCAGAAAATCTGAATATAGAGTGAATACCTGCAACATCGGTGGTTGGACACGGTATATTCAAGAATACAGGAGGACCAGGACAGTTGGTCAGAGGGAATATGCCACATTTTTAAATATGTGGTTAGAAAAATTATTTTCTATGGTCGATCAGTAGGGCCAACCAACGCTTTCCTCCCCGCAGCTGAACTCCTGGCCAATGGTGTAAGGTTCCCTCTTGGCTGATATCTTCTGAGCTCTACTTATCATCTTTTACATCAAGTGTCCCAGAAACTCCTACTTGGTGAACCCATTGGCAACTTAGGAGGCCCGTGGTGGTTCATTAACATGTGGCTGAATGCCCATATGTACAAACGCTTGCAATGGGACTTCTTTGCCCAACAATTCCCTCGAGAAATCACCGAAGACCACGTACTTGGAGATGAAGAATCGACAACACGCCCACCTCTCAATTTTGGTGAAGCCATAATTGTCCTTCCTGGAACAGAGGCCAATGAAGACCAGATCGGCAAATTCTTCCAAAGCTTCTACAATGGTCTTTCTCGTGATCATCGGGTCTGGGTGCCCTACATTGATGAAGAAACTGGATTCCCTCTCCTTTTCAACTTTGCCGATGATACTCTGAACAAGGATAATGAACTTATGATGGCCATCATTACTCCCAGGGCAATCCCAGTGAATACATTCGGCAGTGGGAAAAACACCAACATCACTTATGAATTTTACAACCCATCGGCAGTATCCCATCAATTGGCTTTTGGGCAGCTGCCAATCAAACTTTGTTTTGCCGATGTGATTAAGCTAAGAGAAACAATCACCAGTGGAACGGACTGGAGCAGGGTAGTGCGACTTTCTTCCGATGTTGATGCTACAGATGTTGATCTATCCACCTGGATGCCATCATCTTTTATTACTGAATCATATAAGCAATGGTGGCAAGAGTGGAGGGGACAACTATTTGCAGCATCCGCTCATACGTATTGGCATATGATTGACCCTGAGCATATCATTCCCGATGACACAATAAGTTTCTTTTAACACCCTTCTGTTTTTTCTTTTATAGATTGGCAACTAACTTTCTTGTGACAGGTCAACAACCCGACACCATCTATAAGCAAGAGTGGGAAACCCTTCGATCTTCGGCCTGTCTCCCTGATATCACTGATCGGCTACAACGCCCCTACCTTGGCAGCTTTGACCCACCAGAGGACTCGTGCCAAGACAATCACCTCCAAGTCCAAACTGGCTACAGCTAGAGCCACTCCATTGGCTGCTGCTACGACCCTGATCAAAGCATTCAAGGTAACAACCCTGTTTATTCTAACTCATGCCGATCTCAGACTGTATTAACACTAATTTTTAGGGTGTAAAAACCACTGCTGGATCATCATTAGCAACTCCTCTAACATCAAGCACCACCATCTCTGATAAACCTTCAGAGGTATTCCTTCAACTTTACATTTAATTTATTAAATATCATATCTTACACCCGTTTTGCAGCAACAAATGGGTACATCGGCAAGTGTACCAGATGTCCAACCTTCATAACCAACAAGTGTTGATGCCCCCCAGCCAATCGTTGCTGAGGCCCAAGCAAAGCGCAAAGCTTTAACAGATGCTGAGGCACCGCCAAAACCGCAGAAGTCCGTGTCGATCCCAACAGCTGATCCAGCGCCTCCCAGGCAGCCAGAATCGGCCGATGCAACTGAGCAAGCAGTAAATCCTCCTGCACAGGGCACACCATTGGCCATTGTGTCCCAAGGGCCAACTACCGATGAGACCATAGAGAATATCCCATCGGCAAGCTCAGCCGATCCTCCACACGGCACACTCCAGGCCACTTCCTCCAGTTAAATACATGAAATTGCCTTGAAACAGGTAAGCCGATTGACCTAACCGATTTATAATATTCATACCTGTCCTTAACTAACCTCTTTTCTTCTTTTCAGGAACAAGACTCTCCAAACAGTCTATTTTCCTTTGCCATCAACGTTTCTGACGATGACGGAGAGGAAGCAAGCTCTTCTCTTGCACTGGGAACAATATCGGTAGAAATCAAATCCAAGCTGGAGGCTCTCCTGAATGAACTTGCTGCAGCAAGATACCGCCCAGCTGGTAGATGATTCGGACCCCGCAAAGGCAATCTTCAAAACAATCCGTGGCCATATCCCTGCCGATGTTGAAGAAGCACTCTTCCCAGCAGCCCACTTAGAAAGCCGACAATTGCAATATCAAAGGGCTGCTCAACGTATTGCCGATAGAGCAGCTCAGGCTTAGCTCAAAGAAGAGATGCTACAACTGAAACAGATTGCCGATGAGAAGCACAAGAGCATCAGCAACTTGCAAACTTCGGGTGCCGAACTTAAGCAGAAAATCTTGGATTTATCGGTAAAGAGAATGGCTCTACTGGCTGAATTGAAAGAAGTCGAGGCAGCCCTAACACATGCCAGACAAGAAGAAAACCAGTTACCCGATGCTATCAAGGCCCTTCAGCAAGAAAGAGACATCCAAGCTCGCAAAGCCCTGGCAATGAAGAAAAAACTTAAGCCTGTGGAGGGTGCTGCCGATGAAGACATCAAAGAGATAAAGGAGGCTGATCAGATTCGCCTGCGTGCGATATCAGCTATCCAATCTTTATTAAACTTGTAAATCTTGTCTATTGCATCGGCACTTTATGAAACACTGATGCCCTTGTATGATTCTAGCTGATAGGACTGTTATCGGCACTTATACTTTTATGCATCCATCCAGATACTAGGGTAATATTTCTTTAAATATTTTCCGTTTAATGCTCTGGGAAACACAACCCCCTCGAGGGTTTCTAGAATATATGCGTTGCCAGGAACAGATTGATTTATCCGATATGGACCTTCCCAATTAGGAGACCACTTTCCAAACTTTGAACTTTTAGTCCCAATCGGTAAAATCAACTTCCAAACCAGATCTCCATCGGCAAACTCCTTTACCTTCACCTTCTTGTCATACCATCTGGCTACTCTTTTCTTACTTTCTTCGATGCTAACTAAAGCCCTTAACCGATGACCTGCCACATCTTCTAACTCATCTTTCATAAGAGTATCATAGTCATCGGATGTTAGTTGATCTTGAGAACATATCCGCCTAGAGCCATTTTTAATTTTCCAAGGCGACACTGTGTCGTGTCCGTATACTAACTGATAAGGCGTTATTTTGATTGCACCGTGACATGCCATTCGATATGACCACAGGGCCTCATTTAATAATGTATGCCACCGCTTAGGATTTTCTTTAATTTTGCGCTTAATGAGTTTGATAATCCCTTTGTTAGAAGCCTCAGTCTGACCATTAGCTTGAGCATAATAGGGAGAAGAATTCAAAACTTTAATCCCCGTACCAACAGCAAACTCATCAAATTCTCCCGATGTAAACATAGTACCCTGATCGGTAGTGATAGTTTGAGGAATATCAAATAGGTAAACAATATGCTCTTTCACAAAATCGATCATATTAGCCGATGTCACCTTTTTCAAAGGAATTGCTTCAAACCATTTTATGAAATAATCAGTAGCAACCAGAAAAAATTTATGTCCTTTGCTCGATGGCGGATAAATCCGACCGATGAGATCGATAGCCCATCCCCGGAATGACCAAGGTTTAATTATAGGGTTCATAGCCGATGCAGGCGCTCTTTGAATATTACCGAACTTCTGACACCCCTGACATCCTTTAAAATATTTAAAACAATCTTCAAGAATAGTCGGCCAATAGTATCCATTCCTTCTGATCATCCATTTCATCTTAAAAGCTGATTGATGTGCCCCACATACTCCTTCATGGATCTCACCCATCAAGATTTTCGATTCATCACCGCTAATACATTTGAGTAAAACTCCATCTATAGTCCGATAATATAATTCATCGTCGAGGAGCACATACTTGGTGGCTTGGAATCTTATCCGTCTTTCAACCTTTTTAGATGGATCCTTTAAATAATCGACAATCTCCTTTCTCCAGTCATCGGTATCAACTGCCGATGTTAGCACTTCCTGGATAGGCTGATATCCTGAAGCATGCTGAGCTAGTCGATTAGCTTCTTCATTATGCAATAGAGAAATATGTTCAAGACAAAAATCTCCAAACCCTTTCAACAATTGCAAACATCTTTCATAATACGAAATTAAAACTTCACTTCGGCATTCATAAATCCCAGCTAATTGATTTATAACCAGCATAGAATCACCAAAGATTTCGACAGCATCAACACGTATCTCCCTAAGCAATTCTAACTCTTTTATCAAGGCTTGGTATTCAACCTGATTGTTTGTCGCTGTAGCAACAATCGGCAATGAAAACTCATACTTCCTTCCTTGAGGTAAAATCAACACAATGCCGATACCTGCTCCTTCACCACATGTAGACCCATCGAAGAAAAGTGTCCAAGGAGCAACCTCCATAGAGTCTACTATATTGCAATGCTGAGTGACAAAATCAGCCATAACCTGCCCCTTAACTGCCTTAGCCGATTCGTAACGTAGGTCAAACTCTGATAATGCTAAAATCCACTTGCCGATTCTACCACTTAATATCGACATCGACAGCATATACTTGACCACGTTGTCTTTGCATATGACAGTACATTCGGCAGATAGCAAATAATGCCTTAATTTGATACAAGAAAAGTATAGACACAGACATAAATTTTCGATGGCCGAATACCTTGTCTCAGCATCCACCAATCTTCTGCTCAAATAATAAATAACACGTTCTTTCCCTTTAAATTCTTGAATAAGAGCTGAACCGATAACAGTATCATCAGTTGACAAATACAACCTGAAAGGCTTCCCGTGTTAGGGTGGAACTAGCACTGGAGGATTTGTTAAGTACTTCTTAATTTCATCTAGGGCTAACTGCTGCTCAGCTCCCCATACAAATTCCTGATCGGCCTTCAATTTAAGCAATGGACTGAAAGCCTTGATCCTACCCGACAGATTAGATATGAATCTTCTAATGAAATTAATCTTGCCGATCAAAGATTGCAATTCAGTTTTACTGGCAGGAGCAACCACCTTGTTAATTACATCAATAGACTTCCTACTGATTTCAATACCCCTCTGATGCACCATAAAACCCAAGAATTGACCTGCCGATATACCAAATGCACACTTATTAGGATTCATCTTCAATCCATGCTTCCTTGTGCACTCCAGTATCATTCGTAGATCGGCTAGATGTTTTGTGATATCCCTAGACTTAACCACTACATCATCAATGTAGATCTCCACTAATGTGCCGATGTATTCATGAAAAATAAAATTCATAGCTCTCTGATAAGTAGCACCGGCATTTTATAAACCAAAAGTCATAACTATCCACTCAAACAACCCCACATGACCTGGACATCTGAAAGCAGTCTTGGGAATATCTTCGTCAGCCATGAATATTTGATTGTAACCTGCATTACCATTCATGAAGCTGATAATTTGATGTCCGGCTGCAGCATCAATCAACAAATCAGCAATAGGCATTGGATAGCCATCCATCGGTGTGGCTTTGTTGAGATTCCTGAAATCAATACAAACACGAAGTTTTCCATTTTTCTTATAAACAGGAACCACATTAGAAATCCACTCCGTATATCGACATTGCCGAATAAACTTTGCTTCAATTAATTTAGTTATTTCATCCTTAATGTCAGGAAGTATATTAGGGTTGCATTGACGCGCTGGCTGCTGATGTGGCCAAAATCCAGATTTGATAGGTAACCGATGTTCAACTATCGATCGGTCTAATCCAGGCATCTCAGTATAATCCCAAGCAAAACAATCTTTATATTCTTTTAACAAATTGGTTATTTACTGCTTACACTTGGAATCTAACTTAGCACTAATAAAAGTAGGTCTTGGCCTATCACCATCACCAATATCTACCTCTACTAAATCATCAGCCGATGTGAACCCCTGTCCTAATTTTTCATCATCGACAAACCTATCCATTAAAACTCTTCTTCAGAACCGACTGCTTGGATCGGTGGAATTTCATAATCAGCAACTCTAAGGAATTCTTTTTCCTAAACTTCTCCTGATATGCATTTGGTTCGCGCATAAGTATCTGATTCTGCCGATGCGATGATATAAGAAGAATCACAAGGGACAACCTCAATCTTATCCCCAATCCACTGTACGAGGCATTGATGCATTGTAGAAGGAACACAACAATTGACATGAATCCAATTCCTTCCTAGAAGCAGATTATATGCACCTTTGCCATTAATAACAAAGAACATCGTCGCCAAGGTTTTGCTGCCGATGGTCAATTCAACGCATACTACCCCTTTAGCCGGTGACACATTGCCTTCGAAATCTTTCAGCATCATATCGGTTTTGGTCAAGTCTTGATCTCCTTTACCAAGTTTTCGATACATCACATAAGGCATAATATTAATTGCAGCTCCTCCGTCGATAAGTATCTTGGATATAGGTTGCCCATCAACTCTGCCTTTCACAAATAAAGCTTTGAGATGTTGTCTCTCATCATCAGTAGGTTTCTCAAAAACAGCCATCATTGGATCTAGTGCCAGCTGAGCTACTTGATCGAAGAGAACAACTTCTTCCTCATCATCAGAAAGTGCCAGAAACTCCATCGGCAACATAAATATCATATTAACATCTGCCGATGGACCCTTATTTTTGTGTTTCACGTGCCACTGCTGATGGCCAGACCTTTCATTGGAGGAACTTTCCTCTCGGTATAGATCCTCCTGACGCTCACGCTGCATCCTCCTTTTCTGTGTCTTTGTCAAACCCTCAGGGCACCATCGAGGAAGCTTAGTTCTCGAAACCGGCTGATAACAGGTCCCAGTTGATTCTACACGACGTATATTAGGGTCCGTATAGAATATTTCTTCATCGGGCACTCTTGCGTTTGCCATCTCCTCAAGCTCCTCTTGATTCCTTGGAAAATATCTAGCGCGTTTACCAAGCCTTTCATGTACACTAAGTCTGCCCCCCAGCCGATCATGCACTGATGCTCTGCCTCTGATCGGCTCATTGATAGATAAACTCTGATTGCCAGGTTGAAACCTCCTTTTTGGCCGATTGGCCCCATAATAACCATTGCACTCAGGGCAATTTTCAACAGTTGGCAATTTAATACCTTCTTCCCAGCAATAGATGAAAAACGGGCACCTCCAATGATCTTTATGCCGATACCATTCTTCCCGACGTCTCTCTTCTTGCTGTTGTCGATATCGGTCCCTACGCTGACGGCAACCCTCCTGCTGCCTTCGATGAGTTATCACAATGCCAGGTCGAGGAGGTTTTTTAGAATTACTACTTTCTCCCAGCAGACCTTTACTTTTTGCAGCATCGGTAGTTATCCGATGCTGGGGATCCACTGATGCGTTTTTATCAGTAGCCTCTAATGTCAATACCTTGGTCTTACCCTTGGCATCCAACAAATTTGCTGGAAAAGGGTGTTGATCAATTTTCATCGGCTTCTGGGTCTTGGAGTTACCAAACTTAATTCTCCCAGATTCAATAGCCGATTGTAACTGTTGCCTGAACACCTTGCACTCATTTGTACTATGTGAAGTTGTATTTTGCCATTTGCAGTACAAGATCTTCTTCAACTCTTCTGCTGATGGGATCATATGATTAGGTGACAGCTTAATTTGGCCCTCTTGAAGCAAAAGATCAAATATCTTGTCGGCTTTTGTGATATCAAAGGTAAATTTCTCTGTCTCTTTCTAACCAAACGGACAAGATATCAGCTTTTTATTCTTAACCCACTCAGCTAAGCCGATAACTGGTTCTTCATCAGAATCAGAATCTTCTACCTCCTCAACAAATGATACTTTTTTGCTCCAATTCTTTTTAGGCTCAAAAACCCTAGTGTCTTGATCAGAGATCCTTTGTACAAGATGACTCAGGCTTTCAAACTCCTGAGAGGCATATCTGTCCTTAAGATGTGGCAATAACCCTTGGAAAGCCAGATCGGCAAGCTACCGATCATCGAGCACCAGGCTGTAGCACTTATTTTTTACATCTCGTAGCCTTTGCATAAAGCTTTCTACCGATTCATCATTACGTTGTCTCAATTTTACTAAATCGGTAAGCTTCTTTTCATGGATTCCAGCAAAGAAATATTTATGAAATTGTTTTTCTAGATCAGCCCAAGTAATAATAGAATTTGGTGGTAATGAAATGAACCATGTGAATGCCGATCCAGATAAAGATGATGAAAATAATCGAACTCTTAATTCATCTCTGCTAGCTGCCTCTCCACATTGAATAATGAAGCGATTGACGTGTTCCATCGTTGATGTATCATCTTGTCCAGAGAATTTAGTGAAATCTGGTACCTTGTACCGATTTTGGAGAGGAATTAAATCATATGCTGGAGGGTATGGAGTCCGATAAGAATAAGTATTGACTTTAGGCTTTATCCCAAACTGATCTCTCATGATTTCTGCTATCTTATCGGCCCAAAAAGCATTAGCCTCCTGCTGACGAACTGGCTGAATTTCTACAGGAGGTGCCTGCTGATATCCCTCCACGTATCTTTGTGGCACACAATCTCCAACAATCGGCATATTCGCCGTTACTTGTGGTCCACTAACCTGCTGGAAAGGATTCATCGGCTGAGCTGCCGATGCTTGATTCTGAAAACCAGCTTGCATATGACCTTGCTGAATCCCTGCAACTTACTGATTTTGCTGAACTGTATGCTGAACAGGTAACTGTCCTGACCAACCATTATTAGAACTCATCGGTACAAAACTTGTCGATGGCTGGTAATTTGCTGACATTGTTGGATAATTAGTATAACCAGCTTGAGGCATGAATTGCACCCTAAGTTGACTCATAGCAGGGGCCTTCTGCTGCATCAGCAGTAAGCTTGCCGATGGACTTGTATTGGGTGCTTGAAACAAAGGCATCTGGAAACCTCCTAGAGTTGGTTGCACAGTAGTTGATGTGGCATATTGAGGCACTTGAGTCATCGGCGAAACAGCCGATGATATAGGAGCTTTTCCTGCTGCGTCAAACACTTGAGGTAACCTAGAATTGAAGGTAGATGACTCCGGAGGCATACCATATCCCCACCAATTAGCAGGAATCTGGCTATTCTGAGACACAGGGTCTGACATAGCTGATGCCGATAGATCTGTATTAAGCTAAACTCGTCCTCCTGAAAGTACCGGATCTGATCGTATCGGTGTAGATTGAATATTAGGTAAGCCTGCCGATACTAGAGGAGAAGTAACTTCTGTACCCACAACGGCTGAGGGAGCCGATGAAGTATTGACCGATGCCGGTTCTGGGTGGTGATAAGCTAGCCCAACGTAATGTGGTGACACTTGTCCTTCTTTAAAAGTTCGAACCACAGCATTATGAACAGTATTGGACAACACATTGGAGTGGTTAATCAAAATATGATTTACTGCAGAATTAACCATCTCTTGAAGTTTACCAGGATTGGAGTCAAAGGTAACCTGCCGAGGCAACGACAAATCTTATTTCTGGATGACTTATCCGCTCTTGTTTATGCTGAATGATTTCAGGCAAAGCTGCCTGTATTCTTCAATAGCATTTTTCATAGCCTGCTTCTGATCTTCCTTAAGACCTTCTGATACCGCGATGATGTTCCCCGAATCGATCTCAGGATTGAACAGATTGATTGTATTGATTAGTCCCACTGGGTGTGCCAAAAGATGTGTTGATGCAAAAGTGGATCTGCAAACATAAAGGGCTAATACCCAAATCGATATCCAAAGCGTGCCAGTCGATTTGACCTGTTAATCGACAAGGATGAAAAATTCGAGTACTTTGGTCCTGACAACAGCGATACGCCCGGAAGCCACGGCCAAGAGGTACTCACGCAGAACTCGAGGATCGCCGAAGGTCGTACTGAAGCGATGCAGCTCGTCGAATCGATGAGAACTCGTAAAAAAGAAAAAATACGCAAATTGACGAAGTCGTCGAAAAGTAAGTAGTGCAAATAGGAGTAAAATTGGTTTGATATTGATTGATCTATCTATTACATTGCCCCTCAATCTATATTTATACCTTGATCTAAGGAAACATAACCAAACACGACTAGAACACCGAGTCCATACCTAAGGAAACACGTGACTCTTACATGAATCATACTCTAACAAATATAAAAAAGAAAATCAACACCTATCTATTTTCATGTCCGCCTCAATTACGATGAAATTCTCATCGACCTCCTCTCCATCGGCATGCTTCCTGTTATCACAGGCTCCATCGGCAGCAGTCTTCAAATCTTCCTTCATCGGCATGCTTCCTGTTATCACAGGCTCCATCGGCAGTAGTCTTCAAATCTTCCTTCATCGGCATCGACAAAAACATCTCCAATCTTATCAGCAACGCCTCTGGATCTAAGTCTACCTTTCCATCGGTCACCACCATTCATCGGCAACAACCCTTACAAGTTGATTTTCATCGGCACCCTTCTGTCACCGTATACAGTAACTTTCCTCCTGCTGATTAGCCCACTCTGATCATTTTGACACGTGCTAAAAATGATGTCAACAGTTGCCCAATCAGCAGATCCTAATCTTGATTAGTATACTACGTACTCAATAGAAATATCTTAAACACGATAGTCAAACGGCTCATTCAGCAAGTAAATGGCTCCAAAATTAATTTATCCTTTCTATGGTTGCCAATAGGTCAACTATATATTTTTCTTATGATGCAAGCATTGACCCTTGGTCTAATTAGGTCTTGTTTAGTTCTCAAAAAATTTTGCCTCCACCCATCACATCGTATGTTTGAACACATGTATGGAATACTAAACGTAGACAGAAAAAAAATTGCACAGTTCTCGAGGAAATTGTGAGATGAATCTTTTAAGCCCCATGAAAAGCCTAAAATGCTACAGTAACCAACATGTGCTAATGACAGATTAATTAGTATAATTAGATTCGTCTCGTAGTTTTCTGACAGGTTCTATAATTTGTTTTTTTATTAATATCCGAAAATCCTTTCTGATATCCTTCCGACATATCAATGTGATATCAAAAATTTTCTTTTCGCGAACTAAATGTAGCCTTATCTAAAGCTGCACATGTTTAAGGATTCCTAACTCAACGTTGTCCCCGGCCTCAAACTGCGAAGCAACTTGCACCGGCAGCAACCTTGCTAGTATCACCTTTTTTTTTAAAGTATTTTCATTTTCATTTATGGAATGGGCAAGATTGATGTGACGGAGGATCTTCTTTTTGCACATGCCATGTTTAGATCCTAACTTTGGATGTCCAAAGTTGGCATTTTTGCACTGTTTGGCACTATAGTATTTTTGTTTTTATTTGGTAATAATTGTCCAAACATTGATTAATTAGGCTTAAAATGTTCGTCTCACAAAGTACAACAAAACTGTGCAATTAGTTTTTTATTTCATCTACATTTAGTACTCCATACATGTGTCGACATTTTAATATGATGGGAAATCTTTTTTTGCATAGTAAAATTTAAGGTGAATTTGATAAACTAAACATGGCCATAGTGCATTTTTGAAGGAACTAAACACAGCCAACGTCCATATTTGCTCGTTGCAAGTCAAGAAGTGAAATAAAAGTGGAGCACCTACTAACTGGCACCGGCATTCAAGGCTGCAATGATGCAGCAGCGTGTTGCTCAATCGAACAAGGCAAGGAATAAATGACATGAGCAGCTGGAATTGGAGTTTTCAAATTTCTGCTCCTTTCCTCTTCCCTGAGCTGTTGTACAGCCAGATCCAGAGTAAATGCTCCAGTTAAGAAAAATATTCAGAGCAGATGAAAGAAGGGGTGAATGGAGGGAGATGTTCTGACTAGTAAATTCCTTGAATTGTTAGATTATGCAAGTTCACATTTTGTGTTGACATGTGCAGAGAGATTCTGTTTCAGTTAAGTTCTGTTAGATCATTATGCCTTTAATTTGGCTTTCCTGTTTAGGCCACATTTCTTTCAAACGTGTGATCATGCCTTTCTAGCTAATTACTGAAGCAATATAGGGTTCTGCTGCCATTTCAGATCTTCAGTTCAGAATTTACCCTGAAGGAAACCCTACTGAAGCAATTTTGAATGTACAGTAAAAGGCAAAGCAAATACAGCTAATCTACTACGCACAGTTTCGAAATGCTATGGGAAACCATCTGAAAATCTCGAGCCGTAATCCTTTTTACCTCGAACTCATATCCACCATTTCTTCCACTCGCCAAGAATTGCAAATTTCCTGCGATCTGTTGCTGCAGCAGATGAGCAGAAGATGCAGGCATATGCATGCATACGCGGTACAGGGTGCGTTTAGTTCATTCAAAATTCCAAAAATTTTAAAAGATTTCTCGTCGTATCGAATCTTTAGACGTCATCATAAAGCATTAAATATAAATAAAAAAATAACTAATTACACCGTTTAGTTGTAAATCACGAGACGAATCTTTAGAACCTAATTAGTCACGATTGGACAGGGAGCAGAGGGGAAGACCAAGATCTCTGCTTCGCTTCGATTCACTTTCACAGGTGGCCTCTGATCCAGAGCAGCGTCCGCCGGGCGAAGGACGGCGCCTCGTCGGCTCTGGAGCTGAGGCAGTGCCCGCCGCCGCCGCCGGCGGACTCGACGTCCCAATCCACGACGCTGCCGCTCGCGCTCTTGTCCCACGTCGACACGTTGTACTCGGACTCCGTCACGGGGCTCACCACGTCCGCCCGGCGCTTCGGGACGACCGCAGCCGCTGTCACCCCGACGTCGCTCGCCGTGCGCTGGAGCGCCGAGGGGAGCCGGAACGACGACGCCCGGCGCGAGGTCGAGCACGACGGCGCAGCGATTGCGCCGGAGGACACGTCCTTCCTCCTCGCTCCGCTGCGCATCCATATCTTGGAGATGGAGAAGCTCTCCCTCTTGTCCACCGCCGCTTTCGACGGCTGCTGCGGCTGCTGCTTGGGCGGCGCATCGAACCCGCGGAAGCCTTCCCGCTTGGAGTGGCAGTCGCACTCCGACATGGCAACACGGTGCCCCGGCATGCGAGTCGCGGGGCGCTTTTTCTCCGGCGGCTTCACGGCGACGCGGAGCAGGGAGGTCTCGTCCATGACGTACTCGTAGGTCCCCATGGAGAAGCACCGCCTCACGTCCTGGCTTCCAGGGTTGACGCTGCCGCCGGCGCCTTCGGTGGCCTGGCTTCTGAACTTGCCGAGCTTCACAGGAACGACCACCTCGTCCTTCTTCTCCGCAGCCTCTGCGGCGGCGTGTGCGTGTTTCCGGTCCTGCCCCGCCTGCTCCTGCTCCATGACAAAGCTGAGGCGCGCGGAGGACGCCGCGTCGAGGCGATCGGAGACCGAGCCCTCGGAGCCGGACTCGAGGACGAACACCAGCGGGCTGCAGCCGCCGCCGCAGGGCGAGAAGTCGGCGAGGAGGCTGCGGCGGCAGAGCGGGCAGGTGGAGTGCGACAGCAGCCACGTGTCGATGCAGTCGACGTGGAACGCGTGGCTGCACTTGGGGAGGAGGCGGAGGCGGTCGTCGTCCGCGAACTCGCAGAGGCAGACCGCGCAGTCGAAGGGGTCCTTCCCGCCGGCGCCGACCACGGCGCCGTAGAGGAACACCGGCAGTGCATCGATGAAGGACTGGTCCACACCGGCGTCGTGGAGGTGGAACAGCTGCTGGAGCTGCCCCTGGAACGCGGTGGCGTTCGCGTCGCCCCCGTACGCGTCGCCGGGATCCCGCGGCGCCGGGCGGAGCAGGAACCGGACGAGGAGGTGTAGCAGGCCGGAGACGAAGAAGATGACGGCCAAGATCAGGATGATGAGAAGGACGCTGGGGCTGATCCTGCTCTGGAAGCCCGCGTCAGAGGACGCCGACGCCACCGCCGCCGGTGGCGGCGGCGGCGACAACAGCGGCGGTAGCGATAACGGCGGCGGAGGAGGCGGCGGGAGGTACGGGAGGGGGAGCTGCAGCGGCGACGTGGGTGGCAGCGCGGCGTAGTTGATGGCTGCATGCATGGTGCAGTGGCTCATGGCCCGGGTCAGGGGGAGCGCCTGACCCGTGATTCGATCTAGAGAGCCAGGTAGGAGGAGAAAGAAGACAATTTGGAGGTGGTCAGCAGCAATGGTGGGAGTGTCGCCTGAATCTTGTGTCGTCTTCCTGTCCGCCCCTTCTTGTTGTGATGGAGACAGATGTTGAGGAGGAGGAGATCATGGCCTTGTTTAGTTAGCAAAATTCACCCCAAATTTCACTATAAAAAAAAATTCCCCATCACATCAAAATATCGGCATATGTATGGAGTACTAAATGTAGATAAAATCAAAAACTAATTGCACAGTTTTATTGTACTTTGCGAGACGAACATTTTGAGCCTAATTAATTAAGATTTAAACAATTTTTACCTAAAAAAACAAAAATACTACGGTGCTCGGGGTGGTACTGTGCAGATTTGGCCACCTCGGGGATCTAAACGAGGCGCATCACTAGAACTCTTGTGTCAGACGGACCCTTGCAACCAAGGCAGTGTTTAGTTACTTCAAAATTCTAAAAATTTTACAAGATTTTCTGTTACATCGAATCTTTGGACACATGCATGGAACATTAAATGTAGGTAAAAAAATAATTAATTGTACAGTTTGTCTATAAATGTCGAGACGAATCTTTTGAGTTAGTCCATGATTGGATAAATTTTACCAAATAACAACGAAAAGTGCTACAAGAACTTTACACAAGCTTTTACACCATCTAAACACTCCCCAAGAAACAGAGGAACAATGGCAGAGTTTAAGGGGTGTTTAGTTTGCAAAAAAAATTGGATTCGGCTACTGTAGCCTTTTGTTTTATTTGGCAATTACTGTTCAATCATGGACTAATTAGGTTTAAAAAATTCGTCTCGCGATTTCACGGTGAACTGTGCAATTAATTTTTTGTTTCGTCTACATTTAATGCTCCATGCACGTGCCGCAAGATTTGATGTGATGTTTTGAGGTGAAAATTTTTTGGAACTAAACATGTGCGGTTTGGGAGAGAGAGGGGGGGACGGGAAGGAGGGGGAGGATAGAGGGAGGTCAATGTATAGGATAGTGATGGATCCTTAATGTGGGGAGAGAAAAATGGAGAGAAGGATGGTCGTGGACTCGTGGTGAGAAATGGAGATGAAAATAAATTTCTTTTTCGCCACTAATTAAAACAATAATCTTAAATGATAGGCTGTCTAGAAAGCACACAAATTCTTAACTCTTTTGATCCCATTTTGTGTAGCTTCAACTAGCTCTGGGTCCTCCGTATACTATAACAAGGAGATGTTTTTATCTCTTTTTTTTAATGAATTAGGAACCATAAAATCACTTTTTTTTGCTTAACCAACATCGACTCTAGGCACTATCATTTTTCCACCGGTGAAATTTTACACCCGTATCAGCACCCACGGGCCAAGTGCCAAATAAAAACTACCCCATGTCTTCTGCAACGGTGGAGACACTGAAATGATGCATTGATCCCCTCCCTCTCCTTTTCTCTCTTCTTCGTAGCTTATGGTGAATTATCTTCTCGCATAATTGCATATGCCATTGTCCTTATTTCTTGTCTCTTGCGACTTTTTCCTTTGGACCCACCAGTACAAAACAGCGGCCTTAGGTTGTCCGCACCGGGTACGCTATCCCCGTCCTGGAGGACCGGATAGCGGACCGAAGTGCCGCAGCGCAGTACTGGGAAGCGTCCGCTACCCAAGCGGACGAGCTCGCGTCCGCCAGGAATAGCGCGCTTCCCGGACGTCCGCTATCGGCCAGCGTGCCGTGGGGCCCGCGCGCCCGTTCGTCCACGCCATGAGCAAGAAGGGGGAGAGAGAAGGGGATGGTCGGCGGAGGAGCTGCATCGTCGCCCTCGCCTCGCGCCCGGAGCCGGAGGAGGCGGCCGTCACCGCGCCCGCGCGCGGCTCGCCCGCGGCTGGAGGTGGCGGTGCTCCCCGCGCCTGCTCGGAGGAGCCACAGCCGAGCCACCGCCATCGGGATTCGCCTCGCCGCCGTCGGGATCCGCCCGCGCGCCGGTGAGCCCCGCCGTCGGGATCCGCCCGCGCGCCGATGAGCCCCGCCGTCGGGAGCCGCGCGCCCGCCGGCACTCGCACCGGCCGGGGAAGCGCCGGGGAGGGAGGGAGGGGAGGGGCGCCGCGACCGCCGGGGAGGGAGCGGCGCTCGGGAGGGAGGAAGGGAGAGAGAGAGAATGGTAAGGGAGTGGCCAGCGGTGGTTTTATTATTAAAGAAAACTAACAAGTGAGCCCCACAGTGGATAGAGGATGATATAAAGTATGGATGGGTGCGGGAGAAATTGATATAGAGGATGGAATCTCGATAACTAGGACGGAATATTCCTTTTAGAGGATGGATTTAGAGTACGACGAGTGCGGATAGCCTTAGTGCCCTATGGTGGTTTTTGCCCTATCATCTCGCTCCTAACTTGGATGTTAAGGTACGGGTGGAGTAAATACTCATCTACAACGAATTTATTAACGGGTAAAATTTCAAACATGCATCCGTACCTGTAGGCAACATTTTCCACCTGCACCTATCAAGTATCATAGTCGTGGGTACCTGCATTCACATCTTAGATTATCACCACAATAGATGGAATCCTTTAAATTTTAAACACCGACACTTTGGCCTTGTTTAGTTGCCGATTTGGGAGCCCAAATTCGGCACTGCGCGCTATAGTGTTCCTATCGGAACACTGTAGCGCGTTTTGTTTTTTAGTGCAAAAAATTGTCCAAAAATTGATTAATTAGACTCAAAATGTTCGTCTCGTAAAGTACAACAAAACTGTACAATTAGTTTTTAATTTCATCTACATTTAGTACTCCATGCATTTACCGACATTTTGATGTGATGGGGAATCTCCTTTTTGCATAGTGAAATTTGGAGGGAGGAATTGGGAACTAACCCCTTGTTTAGATGCCCGAGTCGGGCCACCGATTCGGCGCCTGTTGCTACAGTGTTCCTGTCGGAACACTGTAGCAACTTTTGTTTTTTAGTGCAAAAAATTGTCCAAAAATTGATTAATTAGACTCAAAATGTTCGTCTCGCAAAGTACAACAAAACTGTGGAATTAGTTTATGATTTCATCTACATTTAGTACTCCATACATTTGCCGACATTTTGATGTGATGGGGAATCTCTTTTTTGCATAGTAGAATTTTGGGGTGAATTTGGGAATGTAAACAAGGCCTAAACAAGGGCTTTGTGGAATCCTTACCCCCAACCCTTTCGTCCTCATGCTTTGCTACTAGCTCTTGAATCACTTCATGCCTAGTCCAATCTAATGCCGCTAGTTTTTAGGGCCTGTTTGGTTTCAACTTGTTAAAATTTAACTCCCATCACATCAATGTTCCCTCAAATGCATGAAGTACTAAATGTAGACTAATTGCATGCATGTCGGCACAGATTAGGAGTAATTTACGAGACGAATCTATTAAGCCTAATTAGTCCAAGATTGGAAACTTTTTGTCAAATAAGACGAAAGTGCTACAGTGTTTGTTAAACTTTAACTCCTCAACCCAAACACCCCCTTACTTCTAAGCCAACTATATTCCAGTGAAATCCCACATGAATCATAATTATTAACCTTGAACCCTAAATTGGCTTTCCTAAGAAAATAAGTGAAAAAACTTGCTTCCACAAGAATCGAGATAGCTAACAAAATATCCGTACAACATCTATTGTCTAACATTTTATCATGTAAGGCTAGGCAAGTTCTAGCAAAGGATCAAAAACCCCCTCAAGCCTTGTTTGTACGTAGTCGGATTGGCATCAATCCACATATGTTGGGGTGGATTGAGATGAATCCAACAACATCCAAACAAGACCTTGCTCAAGAAGCGGAGAGAAGGATAGAGGGAGGAACAGAGGACGATGGTAGAGGTGCACGATGAAGTGCTACAGTGTCATCGGGATAATGTTCGTCCTGTTCGCTTGAACTTATCAGCCATGGTACAGTGTTTTTCTCTCACAACAAATCAACCAACAATACTTTCAGTCATAGCTTATCAGCCAAGCCAATAGGCCGGTTGTTAGAAAGCGGAAAGGTGGCGTACGTGTAAGGTAGGATGGGGCAAGAGGTGACAACAACAATTCGATTGGAATTATTGGAATCAGAACGTATGGTAAAACTGTCAATAGATTTTGGACCCTAAATCTAAAGGACAAAATAATCTAACTCCAAGGTCTTGTTTAGTTCTAAAGTTGGGAGGTGCCAGGAATACTGTAGCATTTCATTTGTATTTGTCAATTATTGTCCAAACATTGACTAATTAGTCTCAAAAGATTCATCTCGTAAAATACAAGCAAATTATGTAATTAGTTATTTTTTACCTATATTTAATACTCCATATATGTGTCCAAAGATTTGATGTGATTGATGTGATAGGAAATCTTTGCACTTTTTGCATTTTTGCCCTTGTTTAGTTCCCAATTCATACACCCAAATTCCACTATGCAAAAAGAAGATTCCCCGTCACATCAAAATGTCGGCACATGCATAGAGTACTAAATATAGATGAAATAAAAAACTAATTACACAGTTTTGTTGTACTTTACGAGACGAACATTTTAAGCCTAATTAATCAATATTTGAATAATTTTTACCAAATAAAAATAAAAGTTGCTATAGTGCGATGTGACTCTTACTATTCCAAGTTTAGGTTCTCAATCCGGGAACTGAACAAGGCCTTTGAGGAGAGATGTCTGGCCGAGTACGCGCGCAGCCATCTACAGATCAATCTTCCGTCCCATCTCATCATGGAGTGGAGGGAATTCATTTCGAAACCTGTTGAGTTTAATGGAGACGCATGGCCGAACCAGAGGGTAGGTTTGCGAAATTAGTGCACACTTGTACTATCTATACACTGTAGTGTCTGGAACATTGGCATGGCCATCCCGAATTGGGACTCCCAACTTGCTACAGTGCGCATTAAATTATCCAAATTTTAACTATTAAATGCGCACGGTAGCAATTCGTTTGTATTTGGTAAAAATTATCCAAATTTTGACTAATTAGACTTAAAATGTTCGTTTCGCAAAGTACAGCAAAATTATGCAATTAGTTTTTAATTTCATCTACATTTAATACTCCATACATGTGCCGATATTTTGATGTGATGAGAATCTTTTTTTGTATAGTGTAATTTAGGGTTGAAATTGGGAACTAAACAAGGCCATGGAAGGTTAATAGGAGTTGCATGTGTTAAAAAACACTTGTGTGTGTGATTTTACTCGTCCGATCCTTTCGAAACGACACATTGCATCGGGAGCCCTAAACTAGTGCAAGTGCGCATTCGATCTGTAGGTTCTAATACTAAGCTGATGTGGACTTTGTAACTACGGACAAAAGAGAAGAGAGATTAGAAGCACACAGCACCAACACCGAGTTAGGACTTTGGAGAAGATGCATGCACGATTAGTTGGATCTTGGGTAAAGCCTAGTTTTGACTTTTGACTTTGCAAGAACACCTATCAGCGGCCCGCTCAAAGTCCCATTAATCACTCCCATTTTTCTAACCGTGTTGCTAGGCGGGCCACTACATCAGGCGTGAATTGAGAAGGCCGCTACCACTGGCAGTGGGCCCTGTCTAATGGCCGGGGAGAGAGGGAGTGCTCTCATGTGGGCCCCACGCTGACATGAATGCCAAGAGGTTCGCAGGTCAACCTGCTATCAGGTGCAGGAGTCCGTAGCAGTGGAAGGGAAGATGAACATGATTCGAAAATCTTCGTTGAATCTGGAGAATAGATCTGTCTGCGTAAGCAATACTGCAATCCATTCTTAGGCTAAAGTTGCCGGTTTTTTTTCAGCCAACAGCTAGGGGTGTTTCAAACTGCTCCACAAATTCTGCTCCACCAACTCCACCGTAAAGCAACTCTACAGAAAAAACTGAAGTTTGCGGAGTACCTCTTTAGGTGCTCTCATAATTTCACCATTTTTCTCGAACAGAGTGCGTGGAGCTGAAACCGTTTGGCTAAAAAATATAAAACAGAGCAGTCACAAACACTTTCTTAAGCTAAAGTTGCCAGTTTTCTCAGCCAACAATAAGAGGCACGTTTGGATTTGTTGCTCGTCTCGCCTCGCCTCGGCTCACTTTTGCTCGAACGAGGATAATAAGACCGGAAATCGCAGGTAATGAGGTAAGGCTTTTTTAATGAAAAGGTAATGAGGTAAGTTCGTTGTGCAACCGAACACATATTTTCTTATGATTTTTCCTTGAGTGAGTTGAGGCGAGTGTTCCCCCGAGAATCAAACACGCCCTACGTTCCTCAGCTCAGGTTGTTTAGAAAAATATTGAACTAGCAAAAAGCATGTAGGAACACATGCAAATTCTTCTAGTAGACAATTAAATGAAGGCAACAATTAATTAGGCAAACATAGATGGCTTGTTCTGGACGTATAACTCTGGTTCTAAGAATTTCTTGTGTATGAGAACAATGGCTGTGTTCAGTTTCACAAAAAAAACACTGTGCAGAAAAAAGATTCCCCGTCACATCAAACTTGCGATACATGCATGGAGTACTAAATATAGATGAAATAAAAAACTAATTGTACAACTTGGTTCTACTTTGCGAGACGAACGTTTTGAACCTAATTAGTCAACGTTTGGACACTATTTACCAAATAAAGCCAAAACGTGCTACAGTACTTTTTTTACACCCTTTTCGGGATCTAAACACACCCAATAAATAAAATATAGTGTTCCAGCATATGATCTCGACGCTAGAGCTAAGCTAAATAGACCTAGAATGTGGTACTAGTATCGCCGAGTCAACTTTTCCTTACTTAAATAGCTCCCAACACTTTGGGATAAAAATAGACCAAATATGAATGGATACATATAGGGTGTGATTGGTTTCCCGCATGAGGTGCCATGGCTCGTATCTTCGCGGCCTGGTTCTGCTGGAGCAGGCTTGTGCGAGCCAGGCTCCAGAGAAACGCGGATGGGCCTCGTATCCGATGAGCCAGGTTTTCTTGCCACTTTTGCATCGTTTGAGACAGGTCGAGCTGCAGATGCGGTCATCCAAACAAGAGAAGCTTGCATCGCAAGAGCCAGGCTGAGCAACCAAACAAGCAGAGTATAAAGATGCTGCATCTTAGGAGCCTGGCCGAGCCTCATGCAGGATACCAATCAGGCCCATAGAGGCGTCCTGGAATATTCGTCCCACATTTCATCCTCCCACACTCATATGAATTCAAACTCTTGGAGCATGCATAAGGAAATATTCGTCCCACGTTTTATCTAGCCACACTTGCATGAATTAAACTCTTCGAGCAGACGGACATACCGGAATATGATATTCGTCCCACAATTCATCCACCCACGCTCATTGTCAGTAATTTTTTCCCCCTTTGCGATGGACTATAAAATTTGCTACTATAAATAATTTTTAAACAAGACAATTCGATATGACGTGCAACCCACAGTTAGTAATCCAGCGATTAAAGTTACTTTAATACAACTTCAGCTGGGATGATGGGCTGATGGCAATGATAACATCAGCATCAGTCGTTTATGACGCACCTAACTTGGTCAGCCAATAATGCTTGGGGTTCAAATTCGTGATTCGGGGAAATTAAATAGAAACCAGTAGAATTAAATGGACAATCATGAAATACGTTGGATATGCTACTATCAACCAAGAAGCAATGATGAAGAATAGGCATAAAACATGTTGATAAATTAAAGTGGTCTGGTAGTTTCGTCTTCTTCTTCTTAAGCTAAAACGTGTAGTATAGCGCGGCCAGAGATGGCACCTTGCGGTGTAGTTTAGGTATCGTTGTCATCCATAATAAATGTGCCCCCAACTCCCGGATTCAATGGAGATCCGTGGCGGCGTGGACATCAAACCATCGGTGCGCGCGAGACCCCGCTGAACTGGAGGAGTCGTTCGAGTGTGCGTGTGTGGATGCGGCACGTACAGCGGCGGTGGTACAGAGAGTTATCTAAAGACATGTGTTTTTGTACGTTGCGTGCTTTTGAGTATATCTGGCCCTCAGTGATGTTCATCTATACATACATACAGATCGACTAGTCGTACTACTGCAGTGTGAAGCGCCATGGACAGGCACAGCAACTGTTTGGAGTGGATCCAGATCGCAGGACCGGACGGAGGAGGACCGCTCCCATGCAAAAATGCTCCCTTGCTCGCGTCGCGTCTTGCGATTCCGAACTCCGGAGGACCCAACGACCCCTCACTTTTTGTTTCCTTTTTACGAAGAATAGGCGACCAGCGAGGCAACGACCTGGGGTTGGCCAATGCGAGGAACGACGGGCGCTGCGCTGCGTTTCGTTGCCGGCCGCGGGGCTCTCGTTGCTTGGATCGCTGTGCGGCCGTGGTGGCGCACTCATCGGCTCCCCCCCACCCGGAGCGAGCGACGTGTCCTCGCAAAGCCTGCGCGCTTTTCCCCAACTCCTCCTCCCAGGTCCCAGCCATGCATGCAGTACGCGACAGAGCGCGCCCCTGTGTGCTGAGTGCTGCGCCGCTTCTGTTTTCTCGGCAGCTTTGCCGCGTCGATCATTCCCCTTTGTGCCCTTGCTGTGCTCTCGCGGGCCTCTGCCTTCCCTCCCTCCTCGTCGTGGGGCGGCTGGCTTGGCCTAAGATAAGATAAGAGAGTCAGAACTCAGGACATGTGGTAATGTGGTGTGGACGTATGGTTTGGCACTTTTTGGTGCGGGTGGTCTGGTGTGCCTGCCCATGATCCGTTGTTGGATGAGGATGATCAGCTGTACGCGCGGTGTTCTGACAATTGTGACTACGCAGAGGAAGCGCGATCGAGTTGAGAGACCAGTGTCCTGTGGGATTTGTATCCTAGTACACGTCTTTGCCCGTTGCTGCGGCTTACATACCGAGATCGGTCGAGAAGAGAAGACATAGGTGTTGCTGCTCCCAGTTGAGCCGGGCAACAGATCGAGACGGGCTCGACCGTCCTGAAGTGCGCGTGTTCCGTTCGATTCTCTCGGTGAGACCAGACGACCGGACCTCGGGACGGGAAGCCAAAGTGAAGGCGACTTGGCAGTGGACGCCGCGCTGGCAGCCAGGTTTCTTGGATCCATCAATTGGTGTGTGACCGATCCAGTATTCAATTCGGTTGGGTCGTCTAAACACACACTCAGTAGTTGGGTAATTTGGTATGGTCAGGACTCAGGAGAGATATGAATGTTCGGGCCGGTTAACAACCTAAATGAGACAGTTCCAGGCCGGACAAGCACCATTGACTATTGGGCACCGCCATAGCGAGGACTAAACGTTGACATGAGGAGCCTGCTGCCGTAGGCACACACCCAACCCATCCCAACCATGCCCGTGTTCAGTTCCCAATTCGGGACACCCGAAACTGCACAGTGCACATTTGTATTTGGTAAAAATTGTTCAAACTTTGACTAATTAGGCTCAAAATATTCGTCTCACAAAGTACAACAAAACTGTGCAATTAGTTTTCAATTTCATCTACATTTAGTACTCCATACATGTGCCGCTATTTTGATGTGATGGAAATCTTCTTTTTGCATAGTGAAATTTGGGGAGTAAATTTGGGAACTAAACAAGCCCCATGTTAAAATGAGCAGGTACTGCTAGCACATGTCTAAAAGGCATGCGAAGAGATGTGGGACACGCAGGACAAGGGTAGGAGGAGTGTGGATCAGCAACAACTGCAAAGAGCCGCCAGCACGTTCCAGTTCCAGGCCAGTGGGCGTCGGGAGAGGCGTGAGATCCTCCAAAATCCAAATGCCCACCAATCAGCCGCGAACCACCTTATCCAGGCCGGCTCACTTATGACGGTCGGATCACCTCGGCTCATCAGCAACGACGCCAAGGTTAGGTGCTCGATGCCGTGGCGCGCAGGGTGGCAGTGGCAGCCGTGCCGAACTGGTGCCTGCTTGCCTGCAGACTGCAGTGCCATTGTCCGGCAGGGGAAACATGGGCGACGACATTGCATGACCGCACGACCCCTCTAATAAATGGCAGTGCGCGTGGGCCAGAATGGAGATTACATGGGCTCATCACAAAACGACAATGCCAAGGAGCAAAATCGAGTGAAATCGCTTTGATGACGATGTGAGCATATATACTTGGAACTGAAAATTTTGAGTGACCAGAGGCCCAAAATCTCCTCTCTCAGCCTTATTTCTCGAGGTGCACAGGGGAAGTTTGGTTCCCTTCTACTTGTAGCCTGGCTCGCCCGCACTGGCCAGGCTGAACACATGTTGTGGCCTTTTGTTTGGTTCCTATACTATACTCAAACAACCTGCTTAGACGCAAACTGTGTAGTGTTTGGTTGCTTGCGTCCAGGCATCAGCCAGCTTGTTTCTCTCACTACATACTTGGCCCCACGCGCTTGTCTGCACAATGCAAACCTACATCGCCAGGAACACCGATTATTTCCACACGGACCGAGCCTCAACTTTTGCACGGGAGCAACCTGGCCCAACCCATATACCAGGCAACCAATCACTTGAAGCCTGCACCTGGTGGACCTGGTTGAGGCTCATGCGGTCAACCAAACGCCCCCATAGTGAACTCCCTATATTTCTTCGTGAAAATACTTCCGCATGATTTAGAACTTATTCTGTTTGTCTTTTTTTTTGTTCCAGACTCTCTCCCATGAGACCGTCCTATTCCCCTACCACGGTGAAACCGTTTGGTCTGGCACTGATCACCTCACCAGCGCCTAGCCCGATGCTCCCCCTCTCTCCCATGTGGCCACAGTTTAGTCGATTGGAACGATGGTGCGTTTTCACCCCTTGATCGACATGGCGCAGCTCCCCTAGCTACCCATGCCGATGTCGCGGTGTTCCTCCCCTCCCCTCCCGTGTGGCCATAGGCCAATCAATTGTAACAACAGGGGATGTGACCGAATAATGAGTGCGTCTCATATGCCAGTGTCTACTGAAATAGTTTTGAGGACCCTGATTTAAGGGCTTATGTAGAAGTAGATGTAAAGAAAATAGACCCTCAATAATAGAGGGAGCTCTTAAATTAGAAATGGGGGTCTGATTGACACCACATGGAGTTTCTCGACACTCTACGTACAAGTTCTCATTTTTAAAGCAGCAAAATCATAAAGGAAAACACATGGGCCCAGGCCACCTCTCATCGGCTCCTCTGATAAAAGCCTCCTGGGCTAGCCCAGGTCGGGGTCGCCGGATAGAGTTTGCGGGCAGTTTTCCTTTCTTTTCCGAGTCAGGCCGTGGCTTTTTAAGTTTCAAAAGGCCGAACACGGCTGTGGTTCGAATTGCTCCAGTGGAGCCTTATGACAATATTTGGGCCCCGTATGAAAATAACTCGCATGGAATGGGCCAATTCTAGGCTGTCAACATTGACCCGTTCCCCATTCATTAAAATAAAAATTCTCTCTTCTTTCTCCTTTCAGCGAACTACACACTATAAGAGTAGATATTGGAATTATGTGAGACATAATTTCCCCTTGCTCTCTTAACTATAAGACTAGATATTACAGAAAGGTCTAGGAAGAGTATCTGAGCAGATAAACTAGGATAATATCAAATCAAACCGGAAAAAGGACTATTACTACTACTAAACTAGAAAAATAAATGAAACGTGAAATTGATGAAAGTATTAGCAAATTAGTACCAGTATTGTACATTATTAAGGATATTACATGATGCTTGGGGTAATAAGAAAAAATGCCTTTTACTTTAGTTGCAAGGCATGCTGAAAAATCATAATGGTGTCACCTGCATTGCAACTAGCTTGCACTGCTGAAGACTGCACTTTCCTTCTGCCTTACGGCAGAGTTGCTGTGTAACCATCTGTTTCTTCAGTTGCATGCATGCATGCATTATCCTTCTCACAATCAACCGGACCATGCGATCTAGCTTTTAATCATCTGTCGTCTTGTTCGCGTCCTCGGGTTAAATTGGATGAATGTGCGTAACAGCTCTAAGCTGAAGACAGAGATCTATCCTATTTTTTTCTTCTTTGTTTGTGAAGCCGACAGAACAATGCTTTTGGTGTTTGATCAGGCACTGAAAGTCCACGGCTATGATCATGGATAACTTTGGCGCACATTACATGACTACTCACTG
The DNA here is from genome assembly GCA_038087645.1 of Saccharum hybrid cultivar R570. Taxonomy (NCBI): domain Eukaryota; kingdom Viridiplantae; phylum Streptophyta; class Magnoliopsida; order Poales; family Poaceae; genus Saccharum; species Saccharum hybrid cultivar. The sequence goes on along the minus strand of JAQSUU010000637.1, from coordinate 38,163,659 downwards.
GCCAATCATTGATGGAGCTGTTCGCTCAGAAAGGCCAAATGTATCGGCAAGTCAGCTGCAATAGCATGAGGCGCAGTGTCGACAGAGTAGGCAGGCAGCTAATAAGCATGTGTTTAGTGTAAAAAATTAACAGTTACATGCCTTCAGTATATATATTCTCATCACACCTATATATTTCTGCCAGATTGTTCAACCAACCAATATTTAAGTACGTAACAAAGCTACTTCTTCACTGACAAAGCACTCTTGCTCGTGTGCATTACCTAACTCTGAATTCTGATGTCTGAATTTAAGAGCAGAGGCATTTGTTCTGGAAACTCAAGGGAAGACATCATCTATCAAAGAGAATCACTCTATAATGCTCTGTCTATGTCATGGTATTTCCATACACAGTGCACAAGAATGAGGAGAAAAGGCTCCCCGGTTCCAAAAAAAAAAAACGAATGAAAGGTTGGTTTCCCCATCTGAAAATTCTAGTATATTCTGGGATGTTATGATCAAGAGCTCGTACAGTGCGCGCTGGTGGAGTGTGCCGCAACCACAAGCGTGCCGCCGTAGGATCAGCTTCACTCTTACTGTTGTTCGCCAAGCTTCCTACAGCTTAACAGAACTGCACGTAGATGTTGATGTCTGGATCATGCATGCTGCATACGAGTCTCATCAGAATTCAGAGCCAGGCTACACCGCTGCAGGATCTATCAGATTGAAGAATTCATTCAGCATATTGGTCTATGTAGAATCTAGGGCTTATTATCACGATACTTATCCCATCCTTTTGCGTGTCGCCCTCATGAACACTGTTGCTCCATAACACCATGATTAGCTAGCTTTTAAGTGCCGGGTCATGCCGTGTTTCCCTCTGTGGATCCCATGCATGGTCTCAGTCTCTCTCTCCAGGCTATGTGTGCGCACGGTTGCAGGGTTCTCTCAGCACGTCATGTCACCGGTGGATTCGCGATCGCATTGCTTCCATCTTTTTCGCCCCGTGCCTCTGTGCACGTACTGTTTCCATGAAGAAAATCTTTGCCTCCGATCGACTCCGAGAGAGAGAGAGTAGAGCCCCCCGTTCGTCGAGCTTTCTGATCGAAGCTGAAGGCCTGAACGCTCCCGTGCGGTCACGCTGGCCTGAAGTGAACAGACATGGCAGCCCGCAGAGCTTTCTGACCCCGTGGCGTCCGGCTGGTCCATGCACGCACGGAACCTTGGGCTGCTTGCCCCCGCTCCCGGCAGGTGCAGATGCATGCATGAACCAGCATGTACTAGTCTTCAAAACATCAAACAAATACTGGATGGTTATCGGGAGTAATGGTGGTCAAAGTTATGAGTATAGTACATCACACAAGGCCCTTGTTTAGATCCCAAATTCTCCCCCAAATTTCACTATGCAAAAAGGAGATTCCCCATCATATCAAAATGCCGGCAAATGCATGGAGTACTAAATATAGATGAAATCAAAAACTAATTGCACAGTTTTGTTGTACTTTGCGAGACGAACATTTAGAATCTAATTAATCAATATTTAGACAATTTTTTTGCACTTAAAAACAAAACGCGCTACGGTGTTCCGATAGGAACACGGTAGCGCAGTGCCGAATCGGGTGTCCCGATTTCGGATCTAAACACGGGCAAGACCGAAATACGACACTCATTTTCATGACCGATTTGTGCAATATTATATCTGTCCCAGTGATAGTAACATGTGTTTCATTTCTCCCAGCAGTGCTAGTCACCATTAACATCTCTACCATCAGTCTGACAGGCTCCCTCTCTCTCTCACACAGCTTGCTCGTGTCGTTGTGTCCAAGAAGAAGATTCAAGAGCATACGTACAGATACATGCAGTGTCAGTGTCATGTAGACCGGGCTCACTGGCTCAGGCGCTCAGCTCTTCAGTCCAGGCCAGCTCTCCGTCTGTCCGTCACCCATGCCATCCATCCATCCATCCCTCTCACACCATCCCATTCACAGACAGGGAGCTCACATCACAGGCAGAGGGTGTGGGGACTGCCCCGCCGAGTCCGCACTGCGCGGGTGCACGTGCATGGGGTTCAACGCTGTCCACGCGCGCGGGCGACGGCGACGCGCACATGCGCCCTGCCCTGCCCCTGCCCAGCCACATGCCTGCGCGCCCGGCCGGCCGCGGCATGCATGCGTGCCCAGTCGCATGCCCACCGCACCGGCCACCGCCTCCGTCCGGCCCCTCCACCGCGTCCCCGCCCCGCGTCGCGACACCTCCCGCCATGACCCATGAACACCAACACCAAGAGCTTTGCACCAATCGATGGAAGAACACCCTGATCCGTTCAGGACTGATCAGGTGCGTGCACGGGACGGGGCCTCGATCAGAACGCGAGCAAGCAAGCAGACAACACGCGCTCGATCTATCGCGGACCGTCCGATCGGGCAGCGTAGGTCCGCGAGCGTCCGGATCCCGATGCCACGTGTGACGCGGGCAGGGAGCGCGACTGCGCGAGCGAGCCAGTGGCGCGCGTACAGTACGTGAGGACAAGCTGGCGTGGCGAGTGTGTGTGTGCGCGCTCTTGGCTACTAGTAGCTGCTGCTGCTTCCCAGCTGGCCCGGCGCTCTGTGCGCGGGCAGTGGCAGCAGCAGCCAGCAGGCCCTGCCGCCCCCGCCCCCGCTGGGGCCTCGCTCGGCCCGGCCGCGATAGGTCCGTTGACGTGCTCCCGGCCCGCTGTCGTCGTCGTATTCGCGTCCCGCCGTCCCGCGAGGCCGAAACCACGTCGGCACGCGTATGGCGCCTTGTGCATGCGGGCGGTACAGGGCGACGTACTCCTACGTACGTACCCTGACCGATCGATCACTCGAATTTATTCACTCTTGGTTCTATTCGATCAATCATGCCATCACCTGGGGACTGGGGCATACATATGCATATATAAATATATAAATATAAATAAATATATGTCTCGTGTTGTCTGCGTTAGCACACGTGAAGCTTACAGACCGGGTAAAACAGAACGCCAGCGTAAGCCATTGGGTAACCGGGGAAAAAAAAACCCAAACCGTGCTCTGATCCTGTTCAATGCTAGAGCACACATACTGTACATCCTGTTTTCTAGCTAGCCCAGGGCGACAGTGATCATCAGCACTTGAGATTTGCTCACGCCGTTCTTGATCTCCTGTGGGCGGCCTGTAGGTGGCTGTGGGTAGGTAAGGCCCTGTTCAGATGGCAAAAATTTTGGGGAAAGATTCATGTAACACTTTCGTTGTTAATTGGTAAAATTTGTCCAACCATAAATTAACTAGGCTCAAAAGATTCGTCTCGACATTTACAGACAAACTGTATAATTAGTTATTTTTTTACCTATATTTAATACTCCGTACATGTGTCCAAAGATTCGATGTGACGAATATTATGCAAAAATTTTTGGGTCTTTTGGGATCTAAAAATAGCCTAAGGTAACGAATCTAGTTTTTGAGAGCCGTTTTGGCCGGGGCTACTGCAGGCTGCTACAGGCTACACGCCGGACAGGGGCAGCCAGCTAGCGATCATCACACAAATTTGAAAAGATTCGGCCTGGGCGCGGCCTGTCGAGAGCATCGTGGCACTGTCTGTCCAAATTGCGAGTGGACGGCTGGAGTGATGGCACCACAGTGCAGCCCCGCATGCCATATCGAGAACTCCACAGATCCCTACTACCCCGGTCATATGCCAGGGTGCCGACGCCGGGGATGGACCCACTGAGGATTTCTGAACTCAAACTGAAATTGAAATGGGCTGTCAATTGATCTGCACAGTCCGCTGCAAGGTGAAAGTACAAATACTCAGGGCTTGTTTAGTTCTTCTCCCTAAAGTTTAATCTATATCTAATCGGATATTTGGACACATGCATGTAGTATGAAATATAGAGTAAAAAAATAATTAATTACACAGATTGCGTCTAATTTGCGATACGAATTTTTAAGCCTAATTAGTCCATGATTTGACAATACTGTGCTACAGTAAAGCCACAATACATATGCTAATGACGGATTGATTAGGCTTAGTAAATTCGTCTCGCGGAGTACCGAGGACTTCTGTAATTTATTTTATTATTACTATCCAAATACTCACATGTGACACTACGATGTAACAGCCAATGTGACACTCAAAAACTTTACGCTCTAGATTTAAACAAGCCAGACAAATACGGATTAAATTTAGTACGAAACGTACAAATGAAAGAAGAGGAGGAAGAGGGGGGGAGGAAACATATGTCGGCATGCGAGTATGGACACAGTGCAGAACCATCGTCATCTCCTAATAAAGCGGTGATGTTTAATCGTCATTATTAGCGTTTTTGACTTGTCAAATTCCATGTACGTACATTGTCATGCCCACAACTCCAGAAGAGAAATGCCACGTTTGAGATGAGACAACCAAAGAATTCATTCGTCAGACAGGTTGCAGAACATACATACCATGGCTGCGACAGATCTTGCAGAAGATGATATCTGAAACCTGGTGGTGAATGCAATCCGCCCATCTATGCCCCGTGCTTGCTGTAACTTGATTTCTGAAGAGTTGAGAGAACGAGATCGATGTCGGCCTCTCTCTCCTGTTTCTGCAAAAGCATCTCTTGAAAACCCACTGCTACTTGCATAACTCCCCAGTAGCTGATTTGGATCGCTGTTTTCCTGCTGAAAGTCTGAAACAGAGCTGAATTAATCGTCTGTACTCTGAACGAGCTGAGGTGCAGAAAAAAAAAATATGCCATCCTGAATCCTGATGAAGGTGCAAGAGAAACTGAGGTGCATAAACATATCCGTAGATCACAAATGTTGCTTTCTTCCTGAATACTTAATACTGACAAGCAGCACGTGCAGCTTCATCTGAAGGGCTAACGAGATCTCCTGGCCAGATCAATGTATCGCCGTATAGCACCATGGTTTCATTAATCGATTAATATACAAATTAGATCAGGCACTGAACAGTTTCTCCAGTCTTTCTATACTATTGTCTCAAGAATAATCAGAAAGAAGGCATCGTCATACCAGTGAGTGGCTCTAGTACTATTCTACGATTTAATTTGAATATTTAACTCAGGCCCAAGCTGGCCATGTGTGTGCGTGCAGGCTACTGCTGCTTGGGCACTTGCTCAGGCAGAGTGAAAACATAGCCATGGGTATGGGATGCCTTAGCTTCTACTCCCTCCGTCCCATTGAAAGTGTCGCCCGGGAAACGTGTTTGTGAGGGGGACACGGTTTTCCAACGACACTTTCAATGGGACGGAGGGAGTAGCAACATTTGTGCCACAATTTGACAAAAATCACATGGAGCCTCCCAATGAGTGCCGGCACGGATAATCATCCGATGACGATGATTTGGACAGTAGTGTTTTGCGCCAGATAACCATTGCAGGCACCTAAGCTGGTCTATATATAAAGAACGGGCTGCTAACATTTAGCTACAAAATATTTGTTTGCACCCTAGAGTTACACATCTACAGTGCTACCTATATGGGCTGGTCCGATAGTCCTTATTCATTCAAGGCAATCAAAGCTGTTATATATCTTGGAAAATGCAATTACTCTTCCTAAAATTAGCTGAGTTATATGTACAAATCAAACCACTTTGAAAAGCCACTTTAAACCCCAAGCAGAGTTGCAGCTAAACGTTGTTTTCTCCGACAAGCTAAATGTTACTTAGTTGGCGCACTTATTGCTGATAAAACCAGAGATTAGAACTATTATATGACCTTTTATGTGGTTGAGACGATCAGCAATCATGTGAAGTGGTTAGCTCTCAGAATGCTGTGCAGCTATTTGTGCAGTGGCCATTTCGGCATCAGGTTGGATTGAGATAGACCACACGAGAGGACAGAACCCCATGGCAAGGAAGAAACAAGTGCACGAGACGTGGAGACGTCAAGCAATTATTACCCAATTTCTCGAGCTGTCCTCTAGCCTCAACAGCTGCATGCCCTTGCCCCCAGCCAGCCATGACACTGTTCACCCCTTCAAAAGGCCAGCAGCTGCTTCCACAATCTCATCCACAGCGATCGCAAGCGTGCTGAGTGATACACTTCCATGCCCTGTTTGGAGTTGCAGCAGCATCTGAAGAGAAGATGCAAACCACTGTCAGTGCCTATTCAGAACATACAGCTAATCAGAAACAAAATACAATCTTTCATGAACGAACCTTTCTTTGTTTGCATTTTGTCGTCGACCTATCACCACCGAAATCTGGCTAAATATCTTGCCCAGGTCAGAATGGCTAACTTGCTGACACGATTGATGATACGGAGAACAAAAACAAGAGTAATATTTTAACTGTGTCAGGAGAGGCAGAAACCTATACCATGCTACATTTGACTAGCATTGGGAGGTCCTTATAGGTTTTCCTCTTTGGATTAAACTATAAGCAGGGAGCCACCCTACTCCTAGCCAATAATAGTTGCACACAGTCATAAGATATGGCCAAGTTCAGAAAAACTGATGGTCAGTGATAGCTCCAAGTATACCTCCATACAGCTCAGTCTACAGCTTAGAACCTAGTTCTCTCCCACATGGCCAAGTGAAATCACACGCCTCCTCTCAGGTTCTCACCCTATAAATATGCACCCCCTGTCACTACACCCCTGCACCACACACCACAAGCCTAATACAGCTCAACACTTGCTAAAACTAGAGAGAGAGAGAGAGAGAGGCACACACACAGAGAGAGAGAGAGAGTCCATGGTGACACTAGGAAAAAGAACCAAAATTAGCAAAGGGATGGTGTCACTAAGGAGAAGGCGGCCGTTCCAGCTCATGGTGCTGAGGCGGCTCCGGGAGCTCAAGAAGATTGTGCCAGTGGGCGCTCGCCGCAAGGCTGATGTAGATGTGGTTCTCCGGCAAACTGCTGAGTACATCTGCGCGCTAGAGCTGAAGGTGGCCATCCTCCGGAGGCTCTCTGACATCTACGGTGTGTAGCAAGCTCTGATACAATCAATCGATCATTTGCATGCCAGTCACCATTGCACATGTAAGAGGGGAGAGAGAACCTAGCTGCATTTCTTGCCATGGGCATCTCTGTTCAACTCCTCCCTACCACCCACCAAAGTAGTAGCATAATTGTGCCTCCCCTATGCGATTGGTTGGTCACATATGGAAGTGTGTCTAGTAGTTAAATCTGGCTGGAAAAGCCAGCCCGTTGCTCCAGCTTATTGCAAGAGGTGCTTTCACTGGTGGTTGTCAATAGGCTGGAAGTAAGAGCTCGGCATGCATGGTTCGAGTGTTCCATTTGTTTGTATGTGTCAGTGTGTACTATGGATTTTTTCCTAGCTCTTCAGCTCCTTGCCTCCTGTTATTGGCATGACCTATAAGACTATATGCAAAGACACATGGAACCACAATCATCTAGCAAATAACTAGTTAACTACCAAAAAACATTGTGTGATGATCCCTACAGATACAGGATCATTTGGATGGGAATGTCTGTCGTATTATGAATAATAGTCACCACTGAATACTGATTGAACTACTCATTAGAACAACGTGTGCTTGTGTGTACCTACCAATCAGACACTTGAACCTCTCCACAACAAATAAAGACGATGGCAAAAATATTTGAGGAACAATCCTCCTTTCAGCCCATGTACTAATTAATCAATCAGTTGATCAAGTCAGGATTAAAGTAGGATACTCACACTGCAGGACCTTGTTCAGATTGTGAGGCAAGCACAAGTAGCACAAGAAATTCACTTGCCTGGGCAGACCATATCATGCGAGTGAAGATTCTCAAACTTTGCTGCATTAGAATGTCGCCCTGTGGATAAGAACATAAGATGAAATACTATTTTAAATGCTGAATTATTATAGTTTTAAGCCCCCAAGCAAGAGCGTCAAATGGGGTGTTGCTACTGAAAGGGAGGTTCTTTCTGTCAAGTCCATTTCTTCAGGTAGATAGACAGACAGTCTCGGTTGATATTGTGGGATTTGATCCTTTTTACCCAAGGAGAATATATGCTAACACGTCACATCAACTGGTGATCTACAATCATCCTACTTGAAAAGGTTGCTATGATGAAGATAGAGCACATAGTACGTGCGGGGATTTAATTCATGTGTAAATGTACTGCTGACCAGATAGATGGCAGCTAGGATACCAGAGGAAGTGTCCAAGAAGGGCATGTGCATGCAAGACTGCTCTCTGGCCTTCTGCTCCACATCATTAGGGAGCGCTGTCCCCTTCTCTGTTCTCTCTCGCCACCCTATCGCGGATTTATCCTTTTGGGTGAAAACAATCCTACAAAAACAAGCCAAAGTTTACCAAACAGGGAGACACATACGTATTAACATGCCAATTAGCATTGAATTGAAAGGCTTCTGGTCTGTTTTACACTGTCATGTCCAGGCTTAAGCAATGTTAGATGCATGCAGAAGGAACATGCAGAAACTCCACAGTGAGATCAATCTTCCTTTTCTAGCAGGCACATTGATTCTTAAACGACCTGAACATAATGCTACCTTTCAACTTCAGGCTGCAGAGATACACAGCCCTCAGAACGGTGACCATTAATTTGAATCTAGCAGTTGTCTCTTGGTGGGTGACATAGCCCTGTTCGCTTAAGCTACTTTTCAGCCATGGCTACATCTGAAATATTGTGAGAGCCATGGCTGAAAAATAGCTCAAGCGACCAGGGCTATGTCGGGACACTGTCACGCTGGAGGAAAAAACACTGCAACAGCGCGTGCTAAGCTGAGGGTGACAGTAAGATTCTGTATTTTACAGCACAGCCATGTGGGATATTCGCCTTGGGATTATTGTTCACAGCCAGGCCAGCTATGGGCTACTGCCATGGCATTTCAGCTACAGCCTGCAGGCTGCCAACGCAGCCATGTCTACTCGGTGGTTTCCCAGGCTTGGAACTAGGTTTTTTTTTTTTAGAATGCGCGTGGCACTAGATTACTATGTCAGGTTAGGTGTTCTGTGGATATTAGGATTTTAGTACTCTCACACCTTGATCCACCTGTACTGTACAGCAGTCAGCTGGTTAGGACCTTGACTCCACAATTTAAAACCATCGGAAAGTAGTCTGTGGCTGCAAATCAACTCTGCTCCAGACTAATGAATTTATTAGCAAGAATGCATGGGGGCATCAAGCCGTGCAGTTGCCTAAAGATGCAGCCAAGCTGAACTAAAGCATGGACGACAATCACATTGCTCCTAACTTTTCCGAGCTCGCTAACCAATCTTGTCGAAAATTAAAAGTATCTCAGAAAGTATTAAGGTAATCAGCGATCAACGCACAGACTAGTGCACGTACAATGATATGGCCATCATAATATAGTGGCATCAAAGACACCTTTACCTTAATGATACAGCTCCAAGGGGTTGCGTGGCTTTATTGCAGTACCTGGAGCCCATCCATGTGAGCATGTGTCTCTGCGATGCTATGATTTGGACTATCCACCATAGGCAAGTCGCAGCCCATGTAGCATGTGCTTGGCATTAGCTCGTAACGAGACAGCCATGCACAATGAAAAGACGCTTAGATTAGGGTGACTGAAACAATGGTGGATTAGGCATACATATAAGAGCCAGGGATGGCAAGGCTGTAGTCCACTGAACCAGAGACAACAAAAAAACAGAAACACATAGATTACCAAAATAATAGTAATACACATGTTACAACATCAACATATTAAACAGGACAAGGCTGGAACTAGGACACTACATGAGTTATCTTTGTGAAAAGTAGAATGGCACATGCAATACACTAATGCAAGGTCAAATAAAAAAATGGCACGCTAAATGACTAGGAAGCATTACCTGGAGCACTGATCGGAATAAGCGCAGCGCAGAATAGCAGTCAGGGTACAAGGTCGAATTTTTCTGCCTGACTCTTGGACAAACAAAATTCATGCTAAGAAAACCAACAAATATTACTTAATCCAGAATGTATGTAACTTGAGGTGGCCTGGACAAGCATGAAGTCATGACCGCTTCAATAAACGCATCATGAGGTTCTGTGATGCAAAATCAAGTTGCAACAACCAGAGATGCATGAAGACAACAAGTCTCCATACCATGGATCTGTCTAATGTTGTTTAGTAGACTTTTAAGAACCTAAGACAAATGATGTCCTCTCAAAGCAATAGACAATCATCAAACAATAGATATGATGCATGGTGCATATGGTCTGATAAGATGCTAAGAATGGCCCTCAAGAGATAGAAGGGAAAAAATTGAAGATGGTGTGTATGACTTCCCCATGTTTCATTTCCTTTGAAGACGAAAAAGAGGAAAAAATGATGGAACTTATTTTATAGACTAAGGGTGATGTGGGTCTTCAGTGCATCTCCTTCACATGCAGAAGGGCAGGGATTGCATTTGCAGAAGCAACTTTATAATGCAATTTTATCATCCAGACAGAATCTAGCAGAAAATATCAGTGCAATAATTATCAAGGAACTCCTCTATAGGAGTTTATGTTCTAACTTCTAAGAATTAATTAAGACATACATTGAGCATTTAACTATGGTTGAGTAGAACACACCTGGAACCATCAACATATATATCCAGCATCAGCACTTTCCTTCACATGATCAGCATCTTTTACCACAACCACAAAAGGGCAGGCCCTCCGGAAGAAAGCAAAGACTATACCCGAGTCTTAAGCCGTTAGACCAACCAGTCCTTATCCATGTCCTGCAGAAAGGAAAGGCTAATACTTCGATTTCGGCGCAATCAGATCAAGTATCTCCATTGATTCTCTCACTGAACTTCTAATGTGGGTGCCACTGCACAGAAAAGGTACACTCATAAAACTCCACAGCAAAGGTGAACATAACATGATTCGATATAACAAATTTGAAAGCTCTACCTCTCACTCTCTCAGCAAACCAGAAACCTACAAAAATCAGACGCTCAAATTCAAAACGCAGACACAGCACTGGAACTAGTTCCACACCATAAAAACCTCATTTTCTGTGCACAGACAACACCCTTTTTTTCAAAGAACCTTCGAAAAAGGCAGGGAGCTCCTGCAGTTCACTTAAGAAGAAAGAATTGACCTGGTTTATAAGCTGAACTGGGCCCAAAAACCATACAACTGCACTGTTAATTTGAGGAAAACCCGCCAAAAAAAGCACAAACAATCTTTTAATCAGATTTAACATAAGCAAATTAAGTTTTGTTTGCAGCTACAGTGCATAGCCAAATCCAGTTGGAAGTCCATGCAGATGTGGGTCTCTAAGCCATGTGCACACATGTGGCTGGTCCTGTGCTTCTGTTCCAACTAATTCAGATAAGCCACCTTCCTTCCTTCCGTATGGATTTCTCATGCTGTTCCGGACCACTGATTAAATATCATTTATCCCCACATTTAGCACCACAAAAATCTCATGCATGGCCATGGAGATGTACTTCTCTGATAAGGCCTGACATAAGAAGTGGTCATATTCAACCATGCTTAAATCAGATGAGATCTCATGATTGTCCACGCTTGCCCGTGCCCCCACGAGCTCATCATTCCACGCAACTAACCATATTAAACCCAAACAAAAGTTACATCGAAGAGCAATAATGAAAGTGGCCCAAGAGCTTTTCTATTCTATGCTATCAATAGCCACTAGAAAGATGTTTCAAGATCATCAAAGGATACCTTAGTGGACACACTAGAATCAATATTCCTGAGAAGTCTGAAGGAGAAAACAGAAAGCACAGCATACAGAAAGGGAAGGGACTAAAACAAGAACAACATGACAGATTAACACCTGCAATCCAAGACTCAGAGAAAAGGGATTTATTGTATTCATGTTTTCCAAAATGCTCATCTCTATGCCAGTTTGATTCACATTAGAAAAGGAAGACAAACAAATCAAGTATGATGGGATGGTGTAAGGTCCAAAAGGCTAGAGGGGGGGTGAATAGCCTATTTAAAAAATCTACAAGCTTCACTAAATAACCACGTTAGTATAAAAGATAGCTAAGCTAATTCTAGCACTAGCTCAACTATACTATGCAAGCCACCTATTCAATTCTAGTGAAGCAAGGCTATGATCTCTAATACACACCAACAAGACTAAGTCACTATGCTACTTACTCCTATGTGATAAAAGCTACACTAGGACTAATACAAGAAAGTAAAGAGCAAGTGACTTGATTCTTATACCAACGATGTAGAGAAGTAATGCACTTGAAGAATCAATCACAATGATCAACCACAAGAGAAATCCTCGGCAAAGAGATGACACAATATTTTTTACCGAGGTTCACTTGCTTCCCGGCAAGCTACTCCTCGTTGTGGCGATGCACCACTTGTTGGTTCGCGAGCTAATCGACTATCAAGAGTCGAGCCCTCGGCGGACGCCGCACAACCGCACACAAGATGGGGATCCTCCAAGCCACGAGCTCCACTAGAGTATCCAATTTGCGAACTCCTGCGGGGAAGGATCAAGAACCCCTTACAACACTTGGTGAAGGCTCCAACAATCTCCAATTGCGAGCTCAATCACCTCCGCTGCTCCAAGCCGTCTACCGTGTCGGGAAACACGGAAGAGTAACAAGAAATCCGCAGCAACTCGAAGATCAAGTGCCTCTAGAATGCAACTCTCAAGCAATGCACTTGAATCTCACTCAATTTCACTCAAGATGTGCAACTATGCAAAGAGATGAGTGGAGGGGTTGTTTTCTAGCTCAAAGGATGTCTCTAGGTCTCAAAATGTGCAAGAGTTTGCCTGAAACCCCGGACACCCTCTATTTATAACGAAGGGGTACGCAGCTAGCCGTTACAGACGACGCAGCGAAAATCGCGCTGACCGGACGCTCCGGTCAGGGTGACCGGACGCGTCCGGTCACTACACGACAGCAAGAAACAGTGCGCGTCAGAACTAGCCGTTGTCGTGACCGGACGCGTTCCTGCGAATGACCGGACGCGCTCCTGCGAATGACCGGACGCGACAGTGCCAGCGTCCGGTCGCAGTCCAGTAAGCTCCCGTCGAGACCGGACGCGTCCGATCACACGTGACCGGACGCGCCCCGCGTCCGATCGTCACTCCGCTTCGCTCTGCCCCTCTGGACGCCTGACCGGACGCTCCGATTCCGTGAGGGACCGGACGCGCCGGTCGCGCGCTCTCCTTCTGTGCTCAGGTGAACTGACCGGACGCGCTGGTCAGGCCAGACCAGCGTCCGGTCACAAACCTGAAAGCCCAAGTTTGGTTTTGGTAATTAATGACACCAAGTTGCTAATGCTATTGTATCAAGTGTGATTAAGCTAGGCATAAGCAACATGTGATGGAGGTGGAAATGGCATGGAGAGATGGCCACAAGACCACATGATTTGGTGCATGAAATGATGAGCAAGATCATGGTGGAGATGGACATGAAATGATGGACATGATGATCAAGTGGAAGAGAAGGATCTAAGAGCGCAAGGCAAAGGTATAACCATAGGGTTTTCCTTTTGCCGGTCTAAGATGAGTAGAGAAGTGATTGACCGGGTTTAGGATACATAGCCGACTATCAAGAGGGGCAATCACGGTTAGCTCGGAAATCAAGTGCCACTAGATCAATGTCTTGAGCATATGCATTTAGAATCTAGTAAAGAGCTAACATAACGCCTTGGAAAAATGTTTGTGAAATGCTAACACACATGCACATGGTGGTGTACACTCGGTGATGTTAGCACATTTGCGAAGGCGGTGGAGTTGGAGCGGTAGAGAGGGGTTTGGGTTCCTCTCTCCCTCCCGCCGAGCTTGCGAGGCGGGATTCGGCGCTTTTTGGAGAAGTGAAACCCCTATTTTCCTTTGCGCCGAAAGTTGGAAAAGAAACGGAGGCGAACGGAGGTCACTGCGTGCACCGGACGCAGCACCGGACGCTGCACCGGACGCTGCACCGGACGCGGGGCGCGTCCGGTCAGTTCATCGCGGCGCGGGTGCTGCTAGGGTTCGTGCACCGGACGCGGGGCGCGTCCGGTCACGTACCACCGGACGCGTCCGGTGGCGTCGGGAGCTTACTGGACTCCCACCGGACGCGGGCACTGTGGCGTCCGGTGGGTCCTTCGGCGCGTCCGGTGGTTGTTTCGCGGTGCGCGGCTGGGTGCTGACCGGCGCGTCCGGTGGGTCACGGGACCGGCGCGTTCGGTCGTCACCAGCGCGTCCGGTGGCTCGGTCAAGCGCGTCCGGTGGTTGCAACGGCTAGTTCTGACCCGCGCGATTTTGTTTGTCGCGTAGTGACCGGACGCGTCCGGTCACCCTGACCGGCGCGTCCGGTGAGTACGTTTTAAACTGGTTCGCGCGGTAACGGCTAGCTGCGTACCCCTTCGTTATAAATAGATGGTGGACGGGTTTTGAGGGTAACTCTTGCACATTTTGAGACCTAGAGACATACTTTGAGCTAGAGAACAACCCCTCCACTCATCTCTTTGATTGATTGCACATCTTGAGTGAGATTGAGTGAGATTCAAGTGCATTGCTTGAGAGTTGCATTCTAGAGGCACTTGATCTTCGAGTTGCTGCGGATTTCTTGTTACTCTTCCGTGTTTCCCGACACGGTAGACGGATTGGAGCAGCGGAGGTGATTGAGCTCGCAATTGGAGATTGTTGGAGCCTTCACCAAGTGTTGTAAGGGGTTCTTGATCCTTCCCCGCGGGAGTTCGCGAATTGGATACTCTAGTGGAGCTCGTGGCTTAGAGGATCCCCATCTTGTGTGCGGTTGTGCGGCGCCCGCCGAGGGCTCAACTCTTGATAGTTGATTAGCTCGCGAACCGACAAGTGGGTGCATCGCCACAACGAGGAGTAGCTTGCCGGGAAGCAAGTGAACCTCGGTAAAAAATATTGTGTCATCTCTTTGCCGAGGAATTCTCTTGTGTGATTGGTTTATTGGTACTTCTCATCTCTACTCGGCGGTATAATCACTTGAAGCTCTTCTCTCGTATTACATCTTGTTTCTAGCTTGTTGTTGTTTGTTGTGTTTAGTGGATAGCCTTGTACTAAACTTGTGTAGGTGGCTTGCTTAATTAGTTAGAGCTAGTGCATTTTGCTCCGCCACCTTTTGTACTAACTTGTGGTTAAGTAATTTTTGTAGAAGTTTTTAATTAGGCTATTCACCCCCCCCTCTAGCCTATTTGGACCTTACAAAACCCTAATGCCGCGCCGCGATGAACTGACCGGACACGTCCGGTCAAACCGTGACCGCGTCCGGTGCAGCGTCCGGTCACCACAGTGACCGCCGTTCGCCTCCGTTTCTTTTCTAACTTTCGGCGCAGTAGAAAAAAGGCATTTCACTTCTCCAAAAAGCGCCGAATCCCGCCTCGCAAGCTCGGCGGGAGGGAGAGAGGAACCCAAACCCCTCTCTACCGCATAAACTCCACCGCCTTCGCAAATGTGCTAACACCACCAAGTGTACACCACCATATGCATGTGTGTTAGCATTTCACAAATATTTTCCAAGGCGTTATGTTAGCTCTCAACTAGATCCTAATGCATATGCTCAAGACAATGATCTAGTGGCACTTGATTCCCGAGCTAACCGTGATTTCCCCTCTTGATAGTCGGCTATGTATCCTAAATCCAGTCAATCACTTCTCTACTCATCTTAGACCGGCAAAAGGAAAACCCTATAGTTATACCTTTGCCTTGCGCTCTTAGATCCTTTTCCTCCACTTGATCATCAAGTCCATCATATTATGTGCATCTCCACCATGATCGTCATTTCATGTCCATGCACCATTTCTTTGTGATCTTATGACCACCACTCCTTGCCACGTACACCTTCATCACATGTGTTGCTTATGCCTAACTCAAAATACTTAACACATGGCATTAACAACTTGGTGTCATTAATTACCAAAACCAAACTTGGGCTTTCAATCTCCCCCTTTTTGGTAATTGATGACAACCATCACAAAGATATGAAATGAAATCAATTTTCAATTTCGATAGTATTAGCTCCCTCTACATATGTGCTTCCATGAGTTTGGTTCAATTGTGCACATATGTATGGATTAGAATTTTGGGAGAGTTACTACTATCAAATTGATGCTAAGGTATATAGAATTGACCTTTGAAGCGTGATACCAATCGGAGTTGCCTTTATATACCATCCTTAGCATCGATGTAGCTAGACACCACTTGTAATACATCACTTGTAAAGATCACAAACACTAAAGTACCTCGTGAGATCAACATTATAAGCAAAGGTGTCTAGAAACCACTTGTAAAGCTACTCTTAATCAAAACATCATTCAAGTTCTATTTCTAGCAATCACCATTCAATCATGAATATGAATTTAAGCTTTGCAATGCAATAATTCATCATGTTGATGCACATACAAATGCAACAAATAATTCATGAGCTTGCTCCCCCTACTTATGTGCTCAATTTTAATTTCTCTTCCCTTACTATATCTTTCTCCCCCTTTGTGACTTTTCTATCTTTGTGACTTTTCTCTCCCCCTTTGTCAACAATCATCAAAAAGGTGCCAATTTTAGTGAGAGTCAAGTCAATCAATATGAGGGAGTCCAAATTATGGTTCAATCTAGATCACTTGCCTAGAATATGTAATTCGGTTTGATCCAAGGGCAAGCTTCTTCACACCTCATAAAGTATAAGGGTTATCTTGACCATGTTAAATTACACATCGTGAGCTCATTTTCTAGATTCAACACTAGGTTTGCAAGCCCACAAACATGTCATATGTTACCACTAGATCAATCAAAACATAAAAGCAATAGTGGTACCATATATACATCAAAATCATTTGATTTTCATGAATGAGCCTATTTGTCATGCAAATATGTCTATATGTTCTAAACATGTCCTTAGCAAAGTATGGATGATATGCCAAACAACTTTACCTTGCTATGTCGGAGGAGAGGCATGTCATTTTAAGAATATGGAGGTGCACTCATTTCAAGTTGGAGAAGTCAAGTATGTTCAATTCATTCTTCAACTTGTAAAACCTCTTCTCATCAAGTGGCTTTGTGAATATGTCGGCTAGTTGATCTTCGGTGCCAATGCTCTCAATGCTAATATCACCCTTTTGTTGATGATCTCTTATGAAGTGATGCCTTATGTCAATGTGCTTCGTTCTTGAATGTTGAACCGGATTTTGTGTCATCTTGATTGCACTTTCATTGTCACAAAACAATGGCACATTCTTGAATTTTATTCCAAAGTCATTCAAGGTGGCTTTCATCCAAAGCAATTGTGCACAACAACTACCGGCACTAATGTATTCGGCCTCGGCGGTAGATAGTGCAACACTATTTTATTTCTTTGATGACCATGAAACAAGAGACCTTCCAAGCAATTGACAAGTGCCACTTGTGCTCATTCTATCAATCTTGCATCCACCATAGTCGGAGTCCGAATATCCAATCAACTCAAAATTAGACCCATTTGGAAACCATAATCCAACATCATGAGTGTCCTTAAGATATCTCAATATTCTCTTGGTTGCTTTCAAGTGACTTTCTCTAGGTGAAGCTTGATATCTTGCACATTTGCACACACTAAACATTACATCCGGCCTAGAAGCGGTGACATAGAGCAAACTTCCAATCATGGACCGGTATTGCTTTTGATCTACCATGTTGCCACTAGCAGCAACACCCAATTGATCATTTGTGCTCATTGGTGTACTCATTGGCTTAGCATCTTGCAATCCAAACTTTTTGATCATGTCCTTGATGTACTTGCCTTGACTTACAAAAGTGTCATTCTTCATTTGCTTGATTTGAAGTCCAAGAAAGTAACTAAGCTCTCCAATCATAGACATCTCAAACTCATTAGCCATCATATTTCCAAACTCTTCACAAAAGTCTTGATTAGTTGATCCAAAGATAATGTCATCCATATAGATTTGCAACACAAATAAGTCATTTCCAAGCTTCTTGGTGAAGAGAGTGGTGTCAACCTTTCCCATCTTGAATCCTTTAGAGAGAAGAAAGTCTCTCAATCTCTCATACCATGCTCTAGGTGCTTGCTTCAAACCATACAAAGCCTTCTTGAGCTTGTAAACATGGTTGGGCTTCTTATCATTTTTAAAACCAGGAGGTTGCTCAACATAAACTTCTTCATTGATGTAGCCATTGAGAAATGCACTTTTGACATCCATTTGATAGAGCTTGATGTTGTGTGCACAAGCATATGCTAATAAGATTCTAATAGCCTCCAATCTTGCAACCGGTGCATATGTCTCTCTAAAGTCAAGACCTTCAACTTGTGTGTAACCTTGTGCTACCAATCTTGCTTTGTTTCTCACAACTACACCATCTTGATCTTGCTTGTTTCTAAAGACCCACTTAGTACCAATCACATTATAGTTCTTCGGCCTTTCAACAAGTTCTCAAACTTGATTTCTAGTGAAGTTGTTTAGCTCTTCATGCATGGCATTTACCCAATCAGAATCTTTCAATGCATCTTCTATTTTCTTAGGTTCTTCAAGTGACACAAATGAGTAGTGCTCACAAAAGGATGCTAATCTTGATCTAGTTTGAACAGCACTTTGAATTCCACCAATGATTTGATCCAATGGATGATCTCTTGCTATGCTAGTAGGTTGGAGTATTGGGAGTTGATTGCTTCCACTTGGTTGACCTTGATCTTGCACTTCATCATGAGAACCACTAGAGCTTGCTTGATTTGTATCAATTTGCACACTTTGGTTGATCACATGAATATCATCATCATCGTCAACTTGCCTCGGCCTTATGTCACCAATGTCCATGTTCTTCATTGCATTTGACAATTGATCTCCTCTCACATCATCAAGGTTTTGAGCTTCATTTTGAGACCCTTGGGTTTCATCAAACTCAACATCATGAACTTCTTTCAAGGTGCCATTTGTGAGATTCCAAACTCTATATGCTTTGCTTGTGATAGAATAACCAAGTAAGAACCCTTCATCATATTTCTTTTCAAACTTGCTCAATCTAGTGCCTTTCTTGAGAATATAGCATTTGCAACCAAACACTTTAAAGTATGCAATGTTGGGCTTTCTTCCATTCAAAAGCTCATATGGTGTCTTCTCAAGCTTCCCATGGCAATAGAGACGGTTGCTACAATAGCAAGCCGTGTTGATGGCTTCACTCCAAAATGAATGACTCACATTGTATTCACTAAGCATTGATCTAGCCATGTCAATTAAAGTTCTATTCTTCCTTTCAACTACACCATTGGATTGAGGAGTGTATGTTGGAGAGAATTGATGTCCAATACCAAGGTCATCACACAATTCCTCAATTCTTGTGTTCTTGAACTCACTACCATTGTCACTTCTAATCTTCTTGATATTAGTTTCAAATTCATTTTGCACTCTCTTGACAAATGACTTGAATAGACCATAGACATCACTCTTGTCAAAGAGAAAGAACACCCAAGTGTATCTAGTGTAGTCATCAACAATCACAAAACCATACTTGTTGCCACCAATGCTAGTGTATGTTGTTGGCCGAAACAAGTCCATATGCAATAGCTCAAATGCCTTTGATGTGCTCATTTCAATCTTACTAGGATGTGTATTTCCAACTTGTTTGCCGGCTTGACAAGCACTACATGGTTTATCCTTTTCAAAAGTCACATCTTTCAAGCCTCTAACTAAGTCATGCCTCAAAAGTTTGTTCAATTGTTTCATTCCAACATGACCAAGCCTTCTATGCCATAACCATCCCATACTAGATTTACTAAGCAAGTATGATGTTAATTGTGTCTCACTATCATTGAAGTCAACCAAATATAAGCTACCATGTCTAAATCCTTTGAATATCAAATTTGATCTATCAACACTTATGACTTCAACATCATCACTACCAAATATGCACTTGAAGCCAAGATCACAAAGTTGTGCCACCGATAAAAGATTGAAATCCAAGCTCTCAACTAGCAACACATTAGATATGCTCATGTCATTTGAAATAGCAATTTTACCAAGCCCCTTGACTTTGCCTTTCTTGTTGTTGCCAAAAGTGATAGCATCAAAACCACCATTTTGACTTATATCAATTGATTTGAACATACAAGAATCCCCGGTCATATGTTGAGTGCACCCACTATCAAGCACCCAATGCCTTCCTCCGGCTTTGTAATTGACCTACAAGATAAGATCAATTCTTTTTAGGTACCCAAACTTGTTTGGGTCCTCCAAGGTTAGTGACCAAGCTCTTTGGTACCCAAATGGCTTTCTTCTTCGAGCCCATCCATGGTGCACCAATGAACTTAGCATGAACACCATTTGTACCCTTGGTAAGTATATAGAAAGAATCAAACTTAATTGATGATACTTTAGCATTGGATTTCTTGTTCATGCAATGTTGCTCTATGTGACTAACTTGCTTGTAACTTTTGCAATAGCTACCATTGTTCTTCACAAAACGAGTCTTGTGAGGAGCAAAAGCGGCCTTGCCTTTCTTGGGGTTATAGCCTAATCCCTCTTTGTAGAGAGAAGCACTTTGGCTACCCAAGCACATAAGCAAGCGGTCCTCACCACCATAAGCCTTAGCTAAGGTGTGATTGAGCTCTTTTACCTCCTTCTTGAGATTTTCATTCTCAACTATAAGTGTGGAGTCACAAGTGAAACCATCACTACTAGATGAGGATGATGTAGATGCGCTACATGAAGGGTTAGTGGGAGCAACAACAATAGGCTTATGATAGGATTCATCAATTATATCACAAGATATGCCTATGTTGCAAGTTTTAGCTTTCTCAACATTAGTTGTCATGTTTTCACATTTTTCAACTAGAGAGGAATGAGCTTCTTCAAGCTTGGTATGAGACTTTTGAAGCTTCTTATGGTCTACCTTTAGACTCTCATAAGATGCCCTAAGCTCATCAAGTTCTTGCATAAGATTTTTCTTTTCCTTAAGCAAACCCTTGCACTCCTTTCTAGATTCTTTATAATGTTGAGTGCAATCTTCTAGCATAGTGATTAGTTCATCTTTAGTGAATTCTTCTTCATCACTATCACTATCACTAGCATTATCATGATCACTCTCATCATCGGATGATACCTTAGCGGCCTTAGCCATGAAGCATGATGGAGTGTCGAAGAGGGAGACCTTCTCTTGGATGGTAATGCTAGCATGTCCCTTCTTCTTGCTCTTGTAGTCATCCTCATCATCACTTGAGGAATCATCACTATTCCATGTAGCAACATGAGAATCATTCTTCTTTTTATGAGAGCTCTCCTTCTTTTCTTGCTTCTTCTTTTACTTCTTCCTCTCCTTCTTGATAGCATCTTTATCATCACTATCATAAGGACACTTTGCAATGAGATGATCTTTGCTATGGCATTTAAAACATCTCATGATATGCTCATTCTTCTTATATGAGTTCTTCCTCCTTGCACGATAGCCCTTCTTCTTCATGAATTTACCAAATTGCTTGACAAAGAGAGCCATCTTCTCATCAATGTCATCACTATCACAAGAGCTTGAGTCTTCTTCACTTGATGATTCAATCTTGGATTTGCCCTTGGATGTGGTGGCTTTGAATGCCACACTCTTCTTCTCATTCTCCTTCTTCTTCTTCTTCTTGACCAACTCATCCTTCTCATCATCTTCTCTATATGAATCATCGGTCATCACTTCTTGAAATATTTGTTGAGGAGTTGAATCCTTCAATGTAGTCCTTACTAGCACGGTGATCAATGTATCAAACCTCTTGGGCAAGCTTCTCAAGAACTTCATAGAGAATTGGTTGTCCTTGACTTCCTCACCAAGAGCTTTGAGCTCGTTGACAATGAATTGCAATCTATGAAACATCTCCGGTACACTCTCGTCATCTTGCATCTTGAAGCTTAAAAAATTTTCATGCAAGATATATGCTTTAGCGGTCTTTGTGCCTTCGGTGCCCTCAAATATTTCTTCTAGCTTGGCCCAAGCATCATGAGCGATCTCAATGTTCTTCACTTGCTCAAAGGTCTTGTCATCTAGTGCCTCATGAAGAGCACTAATGGCAATGTCATTGCATTGGAGCTTCTTCTCTTCCACCGGTGTAGGTGCTTCCGGATTAGCAACCTCAAATTTTGTTTCGGTGACCTTCCACACTTCTCTATTGATTGACTTGAGGTGTGCGGTCATCTTAATCTTCCAATATGCATAATTTGTGCCATCAAAGTGAGGTGCCTTCTTGGTGTTGTTGATGTGCAAGCTTAATTGAGCCATTTCTTTTTCACCGTAGGTTGTTAAGCCTCAAATAAATGGTGCCTCGGCTCCGATACCACTTGTAAGTTCCAAAAGGCTAGAGGAGGGGGGTGAATAGCGTATTTAAAAAATCTACAAGCTTCACTAAACAACCACGTTAGTATAAAAGATGGCTAAGCTAATTCTAGCACTAGCTCAACTATACTATGCAAGCCACCTATTCAATTCTAGTGAAGCAAGGCTATGATCTCTAATACATACCAACAAGACTAAGTCACTATGCTACTTACTCCTATGTGATAAAAGCTACACTAGGACTAATACAAGAAAGTAAAGAGCAAGTGACTTAATTCTTATACCAACGATGTAGAGAAGTAATGCACTTGAAGAATCAATCACAATGATCAACCACAAGAGAAATCCTCGGCAAAGAGATGACACAATATTTTTTACCGAGGTTCACTTGCTTCCCGGCAAGCTACTCCTCGTTGTGGCGATGCACCCACTTGTCGGTTCGCGAGCTAATCGACTATCAAGAGTCGAGCCCTCGGCGGGCGCCGCACAACCGCACACAAGATGAGAATCCTCTAAGCCACGAGCTCCACTAGAGTATCCAATTTGTGAACTCCCGCGGAGAAGGATCAAGAACCCCTTACAACACTTGGTGAAGGCTCCAACAATCTCCAATTGCGAGCTCAATCACCTCCGCTGCTCCAAGCCGTCTACCGTGTCGGGAAACACGGAAGAGTAACAAGAAATCCGCAGCAACTCGAAGATCAAGTGCCTCTAGAATGCAACTCTCAAGCAATGCACTTGAATCTCACTCAATCTCACTCAAGATGTGCAACTATGCAAAGAGATGAGTGGAGGGGTTGTTCTCTAGCTCAAAGGATGTCTCTAGGTCTCAAAATGTGCAAGAGTTTGCCTGAAACCCCGGACACCCTCTATTTATAACGAAGGGGTACGCAGCTAGCCGTTACAGATGACGCAGCGAAAATCGCGCTGACCGGACGCTCCGGTCAGGGTGACCGGACGCGTCCGTTCCCTACACGACAGCAAGAAACAGTGTGCGTCAGAACTAGCCGTTGCCGTGACCGGACGCGCTCCTGCGAATGACCGGACGCGCTCCTGCGAATGACCGGACGCGACAGTGCCAGCGTCCGGTCGCAGTCCAGTAAGCTCCCGTCGAGACCGGACGCGTCCGATCACACGTGACCGGACGCGCCCCGCGTCCGATCATCACTCCGCTTCGCTCTGCCCCTCTGGACGTCTGACCGGACGCTCCGGTTCCGTGAGGGACCGGACGCGCCGGTCGCGCGCTCTCCTTCTGTGCTCAGGTGAACTGACCGGACGCGCTGGTCAGGCCAGACCAGCGTCCGGTCACAAACCCTAGTGCCGCGCCGCGATGAACTGACCGGACGCGTTCGGTCAAACCGTGACCGCGTCCGGTGCAGCGTCCGGTCACCACAGTGACCGCCGTTCGCCTCCGTTTCTTTTCTAACTTTCGGCGCAGTAGAAAAAAGGCATTTCACTTCTCCAAAAAGCGCCGAATCCCGCCTCGCAAGCTCGGCGGGAGGGAGAGAGGAACCCAAACCCCTCTCTACCGCATAAACTCCACCGCCTTCGCAAATGTGCTAACACCACCAAGTGTACACCACCATGTGCATGTGTGTTAGCATTTCACAAACATTTTCCAAGGCGTTATGTTAGCTCTCAACTAGATCCTAATGCATATGCTCAAGACAATGATCTAGTGGCACTTGATTTCCGAGCTAACCGTGATTTCCCCTCTTGATAGTCGGCTATGTATCCTAAATCCGGTCAATCACTTCTCTACTCATCTTAGACCGGCAAAAGAAAAACCCTATGGTTATACCTTTGCCTTGCGCTCTTAGATCCTTTTCCTCCACTTGATCATCAAGTCCATCATATTATGTGCATCTCCACCATGATCGTCATTTCATGTCCATGCACCATTTCTTTGTGATCTTGTGACCACCACTCCTTGCCACGTACACCTTCATCACATGTGTTGCTTATGCCTAACTCAAAACACTTAACACATGGCATTAGCAACTTGGTGTCATTAATTACCAAAACCAAACTTGGGCTTTCAGATGGACAGCACAATAATAAACACCAACTGTAACAAACTAACAACATCACAATTCAGCAGCGGAGAAACAAAGGAGAATCAACAAGGTACACCGAATGGCAACAGGATATCAGTTTGGGGAGCGCTCAATCCCTCCTAATCGAACCCTTAAGAAAAATAGACAGGATAGACTGGGAATATGAGAAGTTTGGATGCATTAGTGTACATATACCACAAGATAAAGCTACTTAACTAAACAATCCATATTAAAATGTTGAGCTATCACATGAGAACTCCAGAAGAAGGTAGATTGCTACGCCACAGTAGCTAGTCATTAACATAACAGAGCATAGAAACAACTATTGTAGCTCTTAAAGGTCATGCTAGAAGCACACAGCTCCGAACAGCTCCAAGAACATGTCCACAAATACTTCTAGTAGGCAGTGAATGTAGCTTGCAAAGAGGCTCTGTATTTTTGCACCAGTGCGACTTCTTTCTCTGCACAATTTGAATGGAAACACATAGTAATGTCAACACTTTACATAATTAAGAAAAATTGACTTATCTGCACATAAAGACAAACTCCTGTAAGCTACAGATCCAATATGTAGGCAATGTCTAATATTACGCTCAAGGCTTTGAAGAGTGCATAACTTATCTGCCTTACTAAACATGCCACACTGATCCGTTGAACTTGGGATTGGTTCCAACTCGCCAAGATACATTTGTTTTATGCAACTATGACCATAAAAAACAAATTGATTTCTGAATTTTACTCTTTTAACAATCTTGTCCTCAACCAAGAGGCACTCCATGAACGCAATCATGGGTATGTACACCTAGATGGCCTCGTTCTGGAAATGCAGCAGATGTATCCCCCCTTGCACATTTGTGTGTACCGAGGCATATCCACATCAGTAATTTCGTTTTTCATAAGACAATTCCAATCAGCATTAATCGAGTAGAACAAGAGAGAGTTCAGGACATCAACTAAAACTTCAATAGTTTACATCTTCCCTAACCATTGCTGTTTGGTTTTGCATCTGCATCATAAACTACTTCTGTAACTATGTTCGAGCACTACCATGTGTGACGTACCACATACTTCCTAACATAAAGGCTGCCTAAATGACCAGTGGTTGAAATTCTCACAGGTCAAAAAGGGTTATGGCCCCCCAGAGCTTGTGTAAACTCCATTAGTTTCCATCATTTGGATTAGTAACCATCAAAGGTTTTTTTTAACGACCATGCCTAAGTACATATTCATTAAGAGGAGGAGAGTTTACTAATTACAGGAAAGCAAGCCACGGCTTGTCAAGCCCAGCAAGCTTACAAAAAAGTTGTTATACGTGACACTGATTGGCGACCGTGAACTGCTAGAGGTGACCACGAAATACCCCTGTCAAAGTGCAGCAACGGAAATTTCCGCCAGCGACGCTAGACTTCTGTATCCTGCTGCAATCCATTGCTCAGCCACCTCAATGCTGACCTCAAACTTAGCAACTGGCGCACAAGACTTTCTGTGGAAGACACGGTTGTTGCCTTCAAAAGGTTAGCCTTGTTGCCTAGGAGCAAGCTTCGTCACTGCAAATGACACCTTCCACAAATCATGCTGCTCCCCAAAACAGACTGTTAATCATTACCCTTGCCGCAGGCAAAATGGCTGAATCCCACACCCCACCCACGATTGTAAGAGTTTTTAACATGGGCTACCACAGTGAAGTTAAATTAACTTTTTCTAGAACACGACTTCACGTCTATTTCGTTAAGAAGAAGTAGCATCAAAAACAACAACGATCCTTGGCGAGCTGCCAGGATCAGCGAACAGAGCAAGTACCAGGAGCGCATGCGGGGCTACATTTTGTAACAATAGTGCGACCAAGGTTGAGGAAACTCTAGGAAGCAGCCGGCAGAACCATGAACTCAGTGAAGTTAAATTAACCAGGGATTATAGCAAATTAGCAACTGCAATTTGCGCGGTACTAATTACAGCTGAAGGGAAATTGAGCGCACAGAGAATTGAGGACTTAACCTACCGGGAGCGGAAATAGGAGGAGCCACCGCGGCCGCCGGAGGCGGCGGTGGGTGCGCAGGCGGAGCGGAGACCAGCGGAGCGTACATGTAGGAGTCGGACGCGAGGTATGCAGCGATCACCTTCGCGAGCGCCCCGGCGCCGCCGGCCTTAGCGGGCGTCACCACCTTGCGCCTCCGCTTTGCCGCCGCCGCAGGCAGCTTCTTCCGGACGGCGAGCAGATCCTTCTTTTCCATCGGGTCCTCGGTCCTCCGCCTCGGGGTTTCGTCTCTCAGAGCTTTTGGTGGTTTGATGCCCCTACCGATCGGGTCGGTCAGTCGTCGTGTCTCGTGAGAGAGCAGCTTCTCGAAGCGGAGAAGGAAGAGGTGGCGGAGGAGGAGGTCGACGTGGCGCGTTTCGGATACTTTCTAGCAGCTCGACGGCGACGCGTGGTGGTGGTGGCCGTTGCGGAAGGCGAAGTGAAGAGCGAGCGTGGGGCCCGGTCGTGACTGCGACTCATGCCTTTATCCCACCGCGCGGCAAGTGTGGTTAGCTCTCAATCAAACAATATCGGAAGAAAAAAAAACCTTTTATCCCTGCAGCCTGCCATTTCATCCCCCGTTCCCCCGCGTGCGCCTTTATCCCTGCAGCGACGACTAGGGGGCGACTGCCGCCGCCCTATTCCAGGTGCGCAGGTCTCCCTCGGACCCTTTGCTGGCGACGAGCACCACAAGGTCCGCCCACCCCTTCTCTGTCCTTGCTGTTGTGCGAAACGGAGCATCGAAACCCTAGCTTAAGCTATTTGTGTTCGGATATGATCTAATTACAGTCGTAACATGCATTATGTTTACTAACTTCGGTTTTTTTAAAAAAAAATTGTGGGTGTCCTTACTGTAATAATTCCTGCTGCTTTGCTTTATGCGTAGTGGAGCACTAATTTCCCTTCTGACTTGGGCAGAGGATGATGCTTCTCGCCAATCTCGGGGCGCCGAGCGTTCCAGGTCAGTCGTGCTGTTAACCTTGTCATGTTCGGCAATAATGTTGCTGTTATTTTTCTTTTCGAGACACTGCTCGTATACCTACCATTA
This sequence comes from Saccharum hybrid cultivar R570, assembly GCA_038087645.1. Taxonomy (NCBI): domain Eukaryota; kingdom Viridiplantae; phylum Streptophyta; class Magnoliopsida; order Poales; family Poaceae; genus Saccharum; species Saccharum hybrid cultivar. The sequence goes on along the minus strand of JAQSUU010000637.1, from coordinate 38,136,392 downwards.
GGTTCCGGCAATTGGAACAACTTAGTTTCCTGTCCTGTACCTCTTTGCTACTACCTCACTTAAGATTTTTTTTAGTTCTCATCAGGTTTTTTGAGGCGATTGCCTCATTGTAATCTCATTGGTAACACCACCACTTCAGGATTTTTGCAACGCGGCTTCAGTTACCAACTAATTGAGTGATAATAGATATTTTGACTTGGGCGCGCTATTCATAACAGTGATCATCCATGAAAGATGTTAAGCCAGTTGTTACAATGTATCCGGGGAATGCGGTTTCTGTAAATGTTTCGAAGATAGAATTCTCATGGAGGATCATTCTATATGTTGTTTAACAATCTGTATTGGGGTGGGGGTGCTATGCATATGAGCTAGATGAACAAAAGTAACTGGAAAACATCTCTTGCAAACAAACTTTGTGGATGAGTGCAAATCAGCTGCTATGCAAAGATGACATCCAACAGTTTCATTTGGCCATGCACCCAAACCGAGACTCAAGTTAGCGGTCTAGCTGTCTTGTTATTTTTTATTCTTGGAGTTGAGTTTTTAGTCGCTAGTAGGCCAGGGTCTCTTGCCCAAGTCCCTTTTTTCCTTTTCTTCTTCTGGGTTTTTTTGGAGCTGTGTTTGTAAGCTGTGTTCTAGGGACTTGGCATACCATTCTGTTCTCTGTTTTTGTTTTTCTATCATCTAATAAAACTTGTGGCAAATCTCTTGCTGTTCCTTCTAAAAGAAAAGGCAAACTAAATGCTATTCTTATTCTTGGATTACACTGGGATCATCCTGAACTACCTGTGTACAGGTTGTGTGACGGACAGAAGGAAACTGCTGTTGGTCCCTGGGATTAGTATGGCCATTGGCTCCTTTCAGTACACTTTTGTCAAGGGAATAGCAAAAGCTGAATTTGCTGATAGTGAGTCTTTTGTAGCTTCTTCTAATATAGATTTGTTCTCTTCAATTGGTTTGCATATACTTCAACCATTTAGGTTGTCGTCTGTGTGCACCTTAAGTTCTGAACTTTCTCATTGACATAAAGATGAATCTTGCATGTTGACAATTAATATGTTCACACTTCATCAAAGAACTGTGTGCTAAAAACTTTTAGGGGAGCATATTTGCTATAGATTTCTAAGTAAAAGATGTGCTGTGCTCGTCCTGTGGTCTTCTGGTCGAGTTCGCTAAAAAGGATGCTCAATGTAATTTGCCAATTATCCTATCTTTTTTGGAATGCAGAGAAAGCCATATAGTCTGCTAATAATCACAGTGTGGAAGAGAACCTTATGATAGTCTAAGATAAAGTGATAAACTAACCATGAATCGGTAATACTTTTTTTTTATGGCATTTCTCATGGACATGATCCAGTTAGTATCTGTTGAGAAATTTTGTGTTTGTAACACATATGGCTAAGCATACTCCTAAGCATTTTTGCCTCACCTTTACAGCCATTACTTTACATCTGTATCTAGCATGCCTCTAGCTATATGTAAAGGGGACCTGCTTGCCGGTGCTGGTGCCATGGCTAATAGGCCTTTAGAAGTTTTGACTCCATCCTATGAGGGCTTGACTGGTTCTGTGACTTAATTGGATTCCAAGCTTACTCACAGTGGACCTGGAAGTTAAATGTCTTGAACTTCTTTTTTGGGTATATACTTATACTCACTTTTGGCCCTTGGGCATGTCCTCAAATTGCTATCGTTATCCCAGAAACTTGGAACTCGTTTGGCACACTTCTGGCTTTGCAGGGATCCCCTGGGACTGCTTCCCTTTTACCTCAAATGTCTTTTGACCAGTTCCTGAAAAATGCGCACGCACATGTTTCCAAAAAAAACATTGTCAGTTGTCAGACTCCCGAGCTGCAAGGATGTGGGTACATGTAAACTGTCTTGCAACAGTATCTTTGTATGTCAAAAACATGTTCTAGCTTGAGGCAGAATGAGAGGTGATATACCGTATATATAGCCAATTTTCTAAGATTGAAGCTTGTTCATATAACCATCTATTGTTCGAGCCAGAAAGCAAACAAGCAATCTAAAGAATTGGTAACCAGATCTTACCCAATCATTGAAATTTCAGTGCCTGCACTTCGTGGAAAAGATTATGGAAAGACAAAAATGCGGTATCCAGATTACACTGAAACGGAATCAGGCCTCCAGTACAAGGTGCCTTTGTCACCATCCATTGGTTTCTAGTTTTCGGCATGATGGTCAAATGACCAAACTTGCATGATTATATTCATGGCAAAATACAGGACTTGCGGGTTGGTGATGGCCCTTCTCCAAAAATGGGGGAGACTGTTGTTGTGAGTTACAACCATTACATATGAATGTAAATGTAGCTTATTTTGCATTTGTACATGTACATGTATCCTTCTCTATTATCTTTGTTGTTATTTGTAACATTTTGCCAAGTGTCAACCCTGATGAGGGTTTGAATTTCTTTACTCTTCAAGGTTGATTGGGATGGCTATACAATTGGGTACTATGGTCGTATCTTTGAAGCTCGAAACAAGACTAAAGGAGGTTCGTTTGAGGTATCAGTTGCCACTGTACTTGACTGAAGGATGAGTATTTAGCATTCATACAAGTTTGAACAATCATGTGATTTACTGAACTAACTAGGATTGTCAGAAGAAGTGTGTTATAGATATTTGTTTTAATATGAATGGACATGATTTTTTTGCATTGGAGCACATCACATGCACCCTTCTATTAATCAGCATAGTGCACAAGGATGTGTGTCACACTATGTCTTGATTCTAATTATTTTTCTGATGGTGCTTGCATGCATTTAAATCACTGTGAAGTGTGAATAAATAGTGTAGGGCACACATATCAATGCACTGTGAATAAATAGTGTAGGGCAACGGGTGCATGCATGCACATATTCTTTTCCTCTGAATTATATCTTCAAATTGACTAATGTATCATTCTGAAATTATAAATTGCAGGGTGGTGACAAAGACTTCTTCAAGTTCAAGGTTGGATCAGGACAGGTGATTTTTCTAGTTTATGAAGTACTGATCTCCACGAGTCCTTGTTAGTCTCCTATTGTCCAGTGCTTTGCCATGTCCATACACCATGCTTTGGGACTCCTTTTTGACAATATTGGCAAAAAAAAACATTTTTGCATGACAATTAACAAACTGACAGTTGGCGTTTTTGCAGCTTCTAGAGCTCTGTAGAAAACGTTACATCTGTATCTTTCTCACAAATAGCAGTTTCGATAATGTAGGTCATACCAGCCTTTGAGGAGGCTATATCAGGCATGGCTCCAGGAGGTGTTAGGAGGTAAAGTATCTTCTAATTTTTCCAAGACAAAGCTCTGTAAATAAGTTTACTATCGCAACTTGCAAATGTACTATTGAAGAGCTCATACACTTCAGGATCATTGTACCACCTGATCTTGGATACCCAGATAATGACTACAACAAGTTGGGTCCGAAACCAACGACATTCTCGGTAAGCATGTACAAATTTTTTCAGGTTATCCCTGTCAGTTGTTAATGTCTAAACCACGTCGAGCATTTTTCATTTGTCTTCCAGGGACAAAGAGCTCTTGATTTTGTTCTACGTAATCAAGGCTTAATAGATAAAACTCTCCTGTTTGACATCGAGCTTCTCAAGATAATTCCGAATCAATAGCGTGTGAGGTTCCTTTCTCACTCTTCCTTGCTTACTTAGAACATGGTTCTATCTGCACTAATTACTTTGTTTTGTTTCTAGTTCAGTAACGTCACCGAAAGTTACATTTTGCAGGAGATTCTTACAATTACCTTTGAGGAAAGAAGCTCATGTTATCCAGATCCATCGAAGATCAGCAGGAATGCATGCAATTGATGAATATAAAAAGGATTTTTTTAGGCATACACGCATATACAACATGATGTGAACATATCTACCTACATCTCCATTAAGGCCCTGTTCACTTGTCTTATAATCTGTACTTTTCACAGTGTTTTTCTCTCACAACAAATCAGCGAACAGTACTTATTTTCAGCGAAGCGAACGGGCTCTAACTTCGCCACTTTTAAAACATGCCATTGTGCACATCTTCAGTTTGTACAGAAGCTGTATTAGATACGTCTGAGGTCACTACCTCGACTTTTGAGCAAATAGATGACCAAATGGCGAATTGCTGAAATGAAGGCATTCTAGTTGGAAATGCTGTAAATACTCCAAAAAATCTTGCCTGTCTGTCATAGTAATAAATCATTTGGTACCTATCATTGCCAAACACTTAGTAATGTTGCTGCCGACCCTCGCAGCAACAGCAGCAAGCAGCCGCTGCCGCAGCTCGCCGCCGCACGCACTCCCGCCGCCCCTTGCCGGTCTTGCTCCCGCCGCTCGCCGGTCACAGCAGCAACAGCAGCCGCCGCCGCCGCCAGCACTCCACGTGAGCTCGGAGAGGAACGACAGAGGTTACTGCGTGTGACAGCTGGGTATCGCGGTGATTTGGGCCTGCGCGTAGCCCGCTATAGCTGAGGCCCTTCCTGGGCTTGGGCTGCGTTTATATTTGTGGCCCTTCACCCTTGCCTAGTTGCCTTGTGTTCTCCCCGCGCCCGTTGTCTTCTCTCTCGCTCTCTCGGCAGTCGGCGACGCCTGGGCGACCGCCGCTGCCGCCGCTTACGCCAGGTGCGCAGGTCTCCATCATACCCTTCGCCAGGTCTTCTTCGGACCCTTCGCCGGCGACGAGCACCTCCAGGTACTCCACCCCTTCTCTCCCTTCTGGGCCTTCTTGCTGTGCGAAACCGAGCACCCAAACCCTAACTTTTTTTCCGGATCGGATCTATTAACAGATGTATGTACATGCTTTCTAACTTTATTTTTGTAAAATTATCGGGTATACACCCATGTCCTCCACTGCTTCTAGGCACGCTTCTGAATCCGGAGTTGCCAGCATTCGCTTGAGGTGCCAAACCAGAGCGCACCATCATGCAGGTTGGTATTCCCTGGATTATCTCTCTTGATTGGTTGCGCGCGGCTGATGCAGACAGGCAGTCGTTTGGTTTCTTCTGCAGTTAGGACACCTAAAACAACAGATTGTGATCTGTATCTGTATTCTATATGCTGTGGTCCTAGAAATTTTCATTTGGTTAAAAAATGGGACTGTTCTTCCATGCTTTTCCTGTCCTGTTTTGAAATTATGAAACTCTTAGATAGAGGCCTGAAATACAATGAACTCAATCTCTTTTTGTCTGATAAATTAAGTGTAGGGCGGATTGGACGTGTGGTTCAGTGTTTGGTGGTAGAATCGCTATTCCTTTTTATCATAACCAAAGCATTAGCCACTAGGGCTTGTTCTACATGCTGCTGTTATTTATTGGGCTTATAGTAATGCTTTGGGATGTTAATTTTGTAATATATCCTTATTGGAGTGCGTATATTTTTTCCCCAATGAGTTTTGTGGAGGATTGTAGTTGTATGGGTCATTTCACATAACCCTGGTGTAATAGGGACCTGATATACCTTCTGTAAGAGCATGAATTTGTTGTTTATTTGTTAAAGTTCACTCACGTACACACTTTGCATTTTAGATATTGTAGTTCATTTCTCTGCCTGGCAGATTTTAAGAAGTGTGGTGGGTGTTACCTGGTCTTGTGGAGCTTCTGATGTTTTCTACTTCTACCCTTTTCTCTTTATGCTCACTTTGGCTCAACTGGATCTTAGTTTTCAGTGTTCGTTCAATAGCTAAGGTTTTCTGACATTTTGAGTACAATATTTCTAACACAATCTACCATTTGAAAGGCTAGCGATAGATTCAACATAAACTCTCAGCTTGAGCATCTTCAAGCCAAATATGTTGGTACAGGACATGCTGATTTGTCCAGATTGTAAGTACCCTGTTATTTTTGTAACAAAAGAGGTTACGAAATTGCAAGACATTACCACTTAATGTTTTCCTTATTTACAGTGAATGGGCTGTAAACATCCAGAGAGACAGCTATGCCTCTTATATTGGGCACTATCCAATGCTAGCATATTTTGCCATCGCTGAGAATGAATCGATCGGAAGAGAACGTTACAATTTCATGCAGGTATGTAAGGCAACTTGCCTCCACTCTTCTTCTAAGTTATAGCTCAAATTTATAGAACAATTCTAGAACATAAATATTGTAGTAAAATTATAGCTAGTACAAGATGAGGGTTTCTATACTTAGCATCATTGCTGGTTTTTTCGTAGCCTGCCATGTGAGAGTATCTAAGTGCAGTTACTATGTTCCATTGGAAATGCCTAAGTGCCACCAGTTCTCTTAACAGTTCTTCTGGTTAAGGATTCTATAAATCTATACTGAAAAAACAATGAGTCTGTCAGAAACAATATGATGCTACCCAAAAAACTAGGACCTTCCTTTCTCCCTGCAAGAAAGTGAGATGATTGGGTAGAAAGCAGAATTGATAGAATTGTTTACTGCTCTACTATTTTCTTTCCGTCCTTAGTACTACACACTAGGTAGCACTGCCTAGTAGACTATTATTATAAAGCTCTCTCTATCCAAAATGTAAAATGTATTCTGTTTGGTGAGGACAAGGCTATGAGTATGCCACTTATCTGATGCAAAATCATACGCAAGTACTTTTGAATACAAATTTTATAGCATCAATTTTGTGTCACAAACATTATGTAGTAAGAGTAATTCTTGGTCAAAGGCTTGTCCTAATGAAACAAAATACGCCTTATATTTTTGGATGGTGGGAGTAATAACTTGGCCATCTACATATATTTCTGTGTGTAAACTGTAATAAAATAGAATTAAATTGCAGTCAGTTGTCTTTCCATATGCCAACCATTTACAATTATGCAGCCGGTGTATTTGGTAAATTGACAAACCTTACAATTTAATGGACATAGCTTATTTATGTAAATGATGCATAATTAGTGGAAATCTTCTGTGCTATGAAATAGACATTTTGAATCACTTTTTCAAAGGGATCGGATGTGTACTTGATGCTTGTCAAAGAACCCTTAGTGAATAGAACAGACATCTCTTGGTTAGAAAGATGCTCTATTAGTTACATAGTACATACAAGATACAATTGACTATTCACAGCACTTGTTAATGATGTACTCGAATCAAATTATTTGGTTTTCGTAAGATAGCCAGGCAACTGCATATGCGTTTTAATGTGCACTGTAGCTACGATAGGTTCTAAATCAACTGCCCAAGCCCTACTAGATGATAGCAGCACCTATAGTCGATCCTAACCAAATAAATCAACCGCTGAAGCCAGCTCCTTTAGTAGTGATTATAAGCAGTGTATCCATTGAAGCAAATGAGTCCACGACCCTTTTGTGCAATCTCTATTGCAAATGAATATGTATTGAGAAAATAAATGGTGATGCAACTAATGTGGTTCAGCTAAGTGTGAAATCAACAGGGGCATGCACCGCTGTATCTGAAAACAGAACTGGAGTATGCACGATGATAATGAACCCCATACATGAGTGTGAACTTGGCATCTAACCTTCCATCAGTGGATTGTTGTCCAATTTTTTTTCAAGCCATAAGTTTTAGCGGCATCTGAATATTGCCATGGTTCGCGGTTCACGGCTTCATTGTTCACATGCCCCATACTTGTGCACCAGAAGATTATTGATATTTCTCCATATCCATGGTTCACGGGCTTCATGTGCATATTTGACCATTTTGTAGCATACACTTACATTAACGAGATAACACAATATAAATTTATCGATCAACTGTTTCTTTATACAGAAAATGCTGCTTCCTTGTGGCCTCCCTCCTGAGAGAGACGAAGATTGAGGGACTGGTGCATAGCTTCAGTGTTTCCAATGGTGTTTGCTTTCGAAGGACCATAATAAGATTAGCCACCATGGGTACTATGTGCAACTTGTGTTAAACTCGTATGTCTTTGACTTGTTTACCATCGGTCTCTATTGTGATACATAAATATTCGGAACTTGTATGCATTCTATCAGTGTACTATTGTTAACGAAATGCTGGTTCTGCCCCTTTGTCATGTTTTTGCGGTGCGTTCAATCAGCGTGAAAGAAAATTTAGTTGAAGAGATTGATGACTGAAGTGCCTATTGCGATTTGTTCAGCTGCAATCTGGCTACACGGGGTATCAAGAATTTGTTGTGCTGTTCTTACATAGAAAAGGCTGCCAATCTCAAATGGCAATTTGTAGCATACGGTAGAAAGATCATGTCGAAGATAAATTGACAATCTCTAGCTTACGGTAAAAGGATTCTGTAAATGATGGATGTTCATCACGGTGGCAAGATAAGTTCTTTTAGCCACTTCATTATCAGTACCATCACGACTGATTTTATAACTGAGAACTACAAGCATCAGTAAAAAGGAGGCATAAAATTGGAACAGGCAGCACTATACGGCAAGGAAGGTAAAATGTACTATGCATGAACAAAGGGGAAATGGAATTTAGAAATCCCAGACGTACAACTGAATCTCTGTTGATACAGACAACTAAATGATACGAACTCAGGCTAATATATACAGTACAAGCTAATAATGGTAAACTGAACTAACGCAGATCGTAGGGAACCTGCAGCAGCAGCCAGCAGCTAGCAAATCAGTCATCTCTATATGCTAATCTAGAAGTTAGATTAAGGCCGTGTTTAGATCCGAAATTTTTTGAGGAAAAATTCCTGTAGCACTTTTGTTGTTATTTGACAAAATTTGTCTAATCATGGACTAACTAGGTTCAAAAGATTTGTCTCGACATTTACGGATAAACTGTGCAATTAATTATTTTTTACCTATATTTAATGCTCCATGCATATTTAAAAATTTGATGTGATAGGTGAAAAAAGAAATATTTTGGATTTGCATGGGAATTGAACGGCGCCTAAGCGTCACCGCCTCGTTTCCATCCGCGCCCGCTGTGGTAGGCGTAGTTGTCCCGGCGGCTGTTCCTGAAGGCGCAGCAGCCGACGGAGAAAACGACGACGACGAAGGCGAGGATGACGACGTTAACAATGGCGGCCCGCTTCCAGTCCCGCTTGAGCGCGTCCACCACGCCGGCCTTGCACGACTGGCACCCGAAGCAGAGGTCGTCCTCGTCGTTGCTCCACGCGCCGCAGTCCGGGTCGGCGGACGACGCGGAGCCTGCCCCTGCCGCCGCCTTCGTCTTGGTCCACTCCGTGCCGCCGGCGTACGTGAAGTTGCAGCTCGCGGGCGGCTTGCAGCACCCGGACTCGACCGGGGACAGGCCGAGCCGTGCCAGACTCGTCGCGTTCGCGTCCTTGCTCTCCTCCTCCTCCAGGCGCCTGCAGACGTGCGCGTCGACGAGGCAGCTCCGGATCCTGGCCCAGTTCCTGCGGCCCTCGACGTGGCGCCGCAGCCAGGTGGAGTAGTCCCCGAGGCGGTACTCCCTGTACCCGGCCCCCGACACGGCCTCCCCGGCGCCTTTGTCGGTGACGACGAAGGCGAAGACGGTGAAGCAGAGCAGCGCGACGATGAACACGAGCATGGCGAGGAGGTAGAGCCACAGCAGCCAGGTGGCGCGGCAGCAGGCGCCGGCGAGGCCCAAGAGGGAGACGGCCATGAGCGCCGTCCCCAGCGCGATGGCCGGGGTGGACAGGAAGTGGTCGCACTCGGTGCCGTCGGCGCGCGACCGCAGCCAGACGCCCGAGACGATGATGGGCACCGAGAGCAGCAGCGTCACCAGGGTCAGCGCGCGGATCACGTTGTTGCTCATCCGGATCGCCATGGCGGCCCAGCCGGCGTCGGGTCGTGCTCGACTGCTGGTGGCTGGCACTGGTGCAGCGTTGCGGTGCGGGGAAGAGGGTCTCGTGGAGTCGTGGTCTATCCGGTGGTTTGGGTGTGCGGGCCGGGGGCGTATTTGTAGGGTGGTGGTGCCGTAGCCCGTAAGGAGGTGGCAGCTGATTTTGCCGCCGCACGGGTTTGCGAAAGTTCCTGGGGTTTACTGCTTCGTTGGGAGCTGCGGAAACCGTGTGGTCCGTTTGCCGTTGCGGGGGCTACGACGAGTTGCAGGTCAGGGCCACGCGCAATCCGGACGGCTGTGCCAACCAGTTCGTTCGAAGTAGGGACACCTCACACTTCTCTGTGGCTTGTTGCTTGCTCGTTGCTCCAGCTCCACTGGCGTCCGACTAGTCGCCCAGCCTGACTGCTTCTTTCAACGTGACGTGACGTCGATGCACACCACAGCACACGACTGTTCGTCACGCGTCGCTGCTGGACGCCTGGACTGGAGGCTGGAGGATGTCAGGTGGTCTCGGTCAGCGGACGGAGGGCGAGAGCTACAGAGCCAGGTAACCCGTGGCCGTGTCAACTCTCAACTAGTCAAACTCTGCACTGCCGTGCATGCTTCCTCCTCTCTCCACAGCACACAGGCCAATCGCCTTGGTGCCGGTAGCTCGCTGTAACGGAATTTTACAACAGACGAGACGACAGCAGCCGTGTGTACAGAGGCATGTTACATGGCCGATTTGGTGGACATTTGGTGTGGATTGGATTTGTGGATCTGAAATTACTCCTTCTGTCCCGCTTTGTGTGTCGCTCTGGCCACCAGTAGCTCTGGCCAAGTTTCCAGCCTGTGACATATACCTAGATGCTTCCTCTGTCCACATCCATTGAATCCCTGCTGAATCACATCTGAAGCTAAAACAACCCTGATAAAGGGACAGGGGGAGTACATTGCATGGTTGACTTGTTCTTGCCCATATTGCCAGTCCGTTTCAAGTCAGTGGACTGAATTCTCAAAAGGATTATAGCGTGCGTCCATTTTGATTTTTCCCCCCATTATGTACAAGCAGTCAGGAGGGAGGATACGGTGGATGTCAGCTGATGCGTCAGGATTGTTGAATTACATGTTACTGTAGCTGTCGATGGTCTCTCTCTACTGCTGATGTATCGGGCCAACGCCATACAATACAACTATACAAGTGGTACTACCAATTATAGATAAAAAAAAGTATCGATGTTTATGATGCCAAAATAAATACCATCAAATTAATTACAAAATATATTTCATAATAAATTAATTTAAAGACGTAACTGTGAATATTATTCATTAAAAACTGGTCAAACGTGAACCATTTTTTGTGGCACGTAACCATAGTTATATTTTTTTAGGACGAAGGTAGCATTTTCCATTGGAATGGGACTGTCAACCTCTGGTTCAGGTCCAGTGTCACCTTGAGTGGGCCTTGACGTGCAAAAAAGTATTCCCTTCGTTCAGGAAAGAATGAAATTCTAGCATAGTAGCACGTTTTAATATCTTAAATTTGAGCAATTATAGATAAAAATATTAATATTTATGATATATTAAATATATCATTAGATTAATTACTAATTGTACTTTCATAATAAATTAATTTAGAGCATAAATGTAAATATCATTTACTAGAAACTTGGTCAAATATTAACCACTTTAACCGGCACACAACTCATAATTGTGTTCTTGCTTCACGGAAAAGGACTAAGAAGAATCTGCCCCAGGTCCAAGTTTGAGGCGATCTGCAGCTTGCAATTTGCAAATGTTGACAACCAGTTTTGGTTTTAGCAATCATTAACTACTGCAGCATCATCATTCACCGGAGCACACATGAAAACAGAATCAGTAAGATAAAGGTTCATCACACATAAGTTCATCACACATTAATTTAAGCAACAAACACTCCATAGGTTCATCACACATTAACAAATTCAAAGGTTCAACAAACACTCGATAGCAGGAGTTGGAGCTACAGGGTGGCGGACCACCCTGAGTTTTGGCCCAAAGTCCATTAGCGATTCGTATTTCGGGCACAAACTCTGCTGGGTTGTGGCTTGTCCGTCTGTTAGCCTGTGTATCTAACGCTCTGCTGCAAAGGCCGTAGTCGAAGCGATGTCCGTGGTCCATCCCTTCGTCTTCTGAAGTCGAAGCCACGTCTCTTCTCCCACGACGCCTCGACGGTCTCTGCAATGCAGCGCCGCAACGGTCGCCGGTCGGACGCCGAAGAGTGGCAGACTAGCAGGTATGGAAGATCAACACGTTTTGCTCAGAACCAGACAAATGATGATCACTTCAAAAGATAAGTATATATTGGAGTCATTGATAAAATTAGTCAAGAGCTTGACAGTCGGTTTGATGAGGTAAATATGGAGTTGCTTACTTGTATGACTGCTTTGAATCCAACAGATTCCTTCGCTTCTTTTGATGCAAACAAGGTACATAGATTTGGTGAATTTTACCCTAATGATTTTTCAAGCTCTGACTTGCTAAGACTCTTTTTGCAACTTGAAACCTTTATTGATGACATGAGAAAAGATGAATTGTTCAAAGGCCTAAACAATCTTGTTGACCTCTCAGTAAAACTTGTTGAAACAAAGAGGGATAAAGTTTATCATTGGGTCTATTTACTTATCAAGTTGGTATTGCTTCTACCGGTGGCTACCGCAAGTGTTGAAAGAATATTCTCTGCGATGACCTTTATCAAGAATAAGTTGAGAAATATAAGATGGGTGATAGCCTTCTGGATGATTGTCTAGTGACTTTTATTAAGCGAGATATCTTCTTACAATTGAGTGAAGAAGAGATCATCAACACTTTCATGGCTATTAGAAGGCGCGGGCCTGACAAGAAGTAATGACATATTGTTCTTCAACTAATATGGGTACGTAATATTTCAATTTTATGTTTAGAAAGTTATACTCAACTATTTTATGAACTCTGTATGTCCTTTTTGTTTCTTAATTGTGTTTTGTAATTCATATACTTGTGTACTGACATGTTAAATTTATAGCGGCTAAAAAAATTAGACAGTGGACCACCATAGCTACAAATCCTGGATAGGTTCATCACACATAAACAAATTCAAAGGTTCAACTAACATTCACTTAAGCTAGTACATCCAATCACTTAACAGCTTCACCCACAGTTGCGCTGGCACCATCTCTTCAACCACATAAACCTTCCTTCAGTTGTATTGAAGTTACAAAAGATTTTTCGGTTGTATTCTTTCTCAAACAACGTAGTAGCCATGAAGTACTCTTCTGATTCTTCAGTTGCCCCACACTCCATAGCCATTCTCAAGCATCTGTCTATTTGTTGATCCACGTCTTTCTTTTCTTGCTTTTCTGTGATGGCCTTGTTGCTTCTAAATTGATGCAAGTTTTGATTTGCATCTTTTATATCAGATTGTAACTCTTGCATGGCCTTGTTGAGCAAAGGTGCCTTGCTTTTCTTGGCTAGACTTGTTGTATCTGTATTGTTGCTCCCCCTCTTGCGGCTGCTGGGGCTCATTGGATCATTGTCAAAACCATCTCCATCTGCATCTTCACCTTCCTCATCCCCATCTGCATCTTCAACAAATTGAGCTTGTCCAGGGATACATGAGGAGGATCCATCTACTGCCGCACCATGGAACATCTCTGCTAGTTGTTCTAGGTACTTAGGGTTACTGTGCTGAAATTTCCAACACTCTGGTTTTTTTTCTGAAATGCACAAATAAAGACATAGAGCAGAGATAAATTAGATCACACAAGCCTACCAACATTAACATGGCACTAGCAGCAGCAGCGGGACGATGAGTTGCTATGCCCTAATCAACCAACCAACCAACCAACCCGTCCTCCTCACGGCGGGACGCCCTAGCAGTAGCGGCGTCAAGCCACGACCGTCTCGCTGGGCACTACGGGGCGTACCTTTGGGGGCCTGACGCGGCCGCGCTTGACGGGGGTGGAGCCGTCACCGGTGGGAGTGGGTGAAAGGTCCTTGTTTGGTTTTGGTAATTGAGTGACAACCTTAGGTGGACTAATTATGTTTATGTGAGATACATAGGAGATTAGTCCACAGGTACATGTGTGTAAGCAACATATGCCATGACGATGAAGACGGCTTGGAAATGTTGCAAAGCTTACACATGTGTTGATAAAGGAGCTCATTACACATGAGACATGACATTGAGTCATGTGACCAAGGTGGAGAAGATCAAGACATGACTTGGCTCGATGGACCGGTTGCAAGTGTGAAGGGCAAGTCAGAGGCTTTGAAGCGAGGGACCGTGTGTGACGGTGAAGCTTGAGCAAGACCTGGCGCCGATGTACCGATGCAACGGTGAAGAGCAAGTGAAGTTAAGATCGATGAACCAATATGATCATGTGATGATATGAAGTGGATCATATCATTGTTGATCGTGTTGGTGCATGTGTTGCATCGACATTGGAGGAGATGGAATGAAATACGCAAGGCAAAGGTATATTTGTAGAGCTTTCCATTTCACCGGTCATAGGTGTGTAGAGAAGTTGATGACCGGGTTTAGGATAGATGGCCGTACTATTAAGAGGGGCAAACTCATTTGCATATCGGTCATCTAGTGCCACTTGAGTAATCTAACTTTATATACATGTTAGGATCGAGTGGCGTGGTGAAAAGAGTGCTAATCCTTTGGAAAAATGTTTGTCAAAAGCTAACACACGTGCACAAGGTGGTGATCACTTGGTGGTGTTAGCACATTTGTGGTGAAAAGAGTGCTAATCCCCGTGGTGGCCTGCTTCACGGCGACCTCCAGCGGGCGCCCACGCTAGCGCTTCGGCGGCGCATCGGGGGCATCCGCGTGGAAGTAGTTGTTCTTGAGGAAGATGAGCTCGCTGAAATAATTCATGCGCGCTAGGTGTGTGGTCAGCAGTGACGCGTGCGCGGGGGCCAACTTGCCGTACTTGCATGTGATGTACTTGGAGATGGCCAACTTGTTTGACCCGTTCTTGTCGCCTAGACCCTCGATCGCCGCTAGGATCATCTGCAGCAGGTGCAACAAACACGCCACATCGCCCATTAGCTCACTCCATTTTGCATCGCAATAAGCACAACAACAAAAAAAATTATTTTATTTTTGGTCAAACAAAAACGAGAACCACGCCAAGCAACACGCATCGAGCGCAGCAGCATCCCAAATCCAGCTACATCTTAGCACCAGAGCGAATCCCTACCAAAAACAGCACAGGAACAAGAGAGAGAAAAAAATAGAAAAGAAACAACGCAGGAAGACGCGGACGCCGACCGGACAGCGGGGTCTCTATTGGAGAATATGTCTCTCAAGTTGTTGTGCAACACAAGTGATGGAAGAATCTAGACACAATGAACCTGTACACATCAAGGCCTTGTGTAAGGTCCAAAAAGGCTAGAGGGGGGTGAATAGCCTAATTAAAACTTCTACAAGAATTACTTAACCGCACGTGTTAGTACAAAAGGTGGCAAAGCAAAATGCACTAGCTCTAACTAACTAAGCAAGCCATCTACACAAGTCTAGTACAAGGCTATCCACTAAACACAACAACTACAAGCTAGATACAAGAAGTAATGCGAGAGAAGAGCTTCGAGTGATTATACCGCCGTGTAGAGATGAGAAGTACCAATCAATCAATCACACAAGAGAAATCCTCGGGAAGAGAATGACACAAGAATTTATCCCAAGGTTCACTTGCTTCCCGGCAAGCTACTTCCCGTTATGGCGATACACCCACTTGTCGGTTCGCGAGCTAATCGACTATCAAGAGTCGAGCCCTCGGTGGGCGCCGCACAACCGCACACAAGATGGGGATCCTCCAAGCCACGAGCTCCACTAGAGTATCCAATTTGCGAACTCCCACGGGGAAGGATCAAGAACCCCTTACAACACTTGGTGAGGGCTCCAACAATCTCTAATTGCGAGCTCAATCACCTCCGCTGCTCCAAGCCGTCTACCGCGTCGGGAAACACGGAAGAGTAACAAGAAATCCGCAGCAATTCGAAGATTAAGTGCCTCTAGAATGCAACTCTCAAGAAATGCACTTGAATCTCACTCAATCTCACTCAAGATGTGCAACCAAGCAAAGAGATGAGTGGAGGGGTTGTTCTCTAGCTCAAAGGATGTCTCAAGGTCTCAAAATGTGCAATTTTCCCTAAACCCGGCCAACTTCTATTTATAGCGAAGGGGTACGCAGCTAGTCGTTATCGAACGACGCAGTGCAAAACGTGCTGACCGGACGCACCGGTCAGCGTGACCGGACGCGTTCGGTCACTACAGGACAAGCGAGAACAGTGCGCGTCAGAAGTACCCATTGCCGTGACTGGACGCGCTTCAGCGTTTCACCGGACGCGCTGCACCCGGCGTCCGGTCAGAGTCTAGAGGGCTCCCACCGTGACCGAACGCGTCCGATCGCACATGACCGGACGCGTCGCGCGTCCGGTCGGCTCTACGTCCAGCTCTGCCCCTCTGGGTGCCTCATCGGACACTCCGGTTCCGTGAGGGACCGAACGCGCCGGTTGCAAACCCTAGCACCCGCGCGCCTGACTGCAGCGAGAACTGACCGGACGCGTCCAGTCAAACCATGACCGTGTCCGGTGCAGCGTCCGATCAGCATGGTGACCTCTGTTCGTCTTCGTTTCTTTTTCGACTTCCGGCGTAGTGGAAAATAGTCGTTTCAATTCCCCAAAAAGCGCTGAACCCCGCCGAGCAAGCTCGACGGGATGGAGAGAGGAACCTAAACCCCTCTTTACCGCTCAAACTCCACCGCCTTCGCAAATGTGCTAACACCACCAAGTGTACACCACCATGTGCATGTGTGTTAGCATTTCACAAATATTTTTCAAGGTGTTATGTTAGCTCTCTACTAGATCCTAATGCATATGCTCAAGACATTGATCTAGTGGCACTTGATTCCCGAGCTAACCGTGATTGCCCCTCTTAATAGTCGGCTATGTATCCTAAACCCGGTCAATCACTTCTCTACTCATCTTAGACCGGTAAAAGGAAAACCCTATGATTATACCTTTGCCTTGCGCTCTTAGATCCTTCTCTTCCACTTGATCATCATGTCCATCATTTTATGTGCATTCCTTCATGATCTTGCTCATCATTGCATGCACCAAAACATGTGGTCTTGTGGCCATCTCTCTATGTCATTTGCTCCTTCATCACGTGTGTTGCTTATGCCTAATTCACTTGACACAATGACATTAGCAACTTGGTGTCATTAATTACCAAAACCAAACTTGGACTTTCAATCTCCCCCTTTTTGGTAATTGATGACAACCATCACAAAGATATGAAATGAAATCATATTTTCAATTTTGATAGTATTAGCTCCCCCTACATATGTGCTTCCATGAGTTTGGTTCAATTTTGCACATATGTATAGATTTGAATTTTGGGAGAGTTACTACTATCAAATTGATGCTAAGGTATATAGAATGGACCTTTGAAGCGTGATACAATCGGAGTTGCCTTTATATACCATCCTTAGCATCGATGTAGCTAGACACCACTTGTAATACATCACTTGTAAAGATCACAAACACAAAAGTACCACGTGAGATCAACATTATAAGCAAAGAGTGTCTAGAAACCACTTGTAAAGCTACTCTCAACAAATCATCATTCAAGTTCTATTTCTAGCAATCACCGTACAATCATGAATATGAATTTAAGCTTTGCAATGCAACAATTCATCATGTTAATGCACATACAAATGCAACAAATAATTCATGAGCTTGCTCCCCCTACTTGTGTGCTCAATTTTAATTGATCCCTTTCCACTTTTGCTTTCTCTCCCCCTTAGTATATCTTTCTCCCCCTTACTATACCTTTGTGACTTACTTCTCCCCCTTTGCAACTTAACTTTTTATCTTTATGACTTTTCTCTCCCCCTTTGTCAACAATCACCAAAAAGGTGCCAATTTTAGTGAGAATTAAGTCAATCAATATGAGAGAGTCCAAATTATAGTTCAATCTATATCACTTGCCTAGAATATGTAATTCAGTTTGATCCAAGGATAAGCTTCTTCACACCTCATAAAGTATAAGGGTTATCTTGACCATGTTGAATTACACATCATGAGCTCATTTTCTAGATTCAACACTAGGTTTGCAAGCCCACAAACATGTCATATGCTACCACTAGATCAAACAAACATAGAAACAATAGTGGTACCATATATACATCAAGATCATTTGATTTTTATGAATGAGCCTATTTATCATGCAAATATGTCTATATGTTCTAAACATGTCCTTAGAAAAGTATGAATGATATGCCAAACAACTTTACCTTGCATTGTCGAAGGGGAGGCATGTCATATAAGAATGTGGGGGTGCACTCATTTCAAGTTGGAGAAATCAAGTATGTTCAATTCATTCTTCAACTTGTAAAACCTTTTCTCATCAAGTGGCTTTGTAAAGATATCGGCTAATTGATCTTCGGTGCCAATGCTTTCAATGCTAATATCACCCTTTTGTTGATGGTCTCTTATGAAGTGATGCCTTATATCAATGTGCTTGGTTCTTGAATGTTGAACTGGATTTTATGTCATCTTGATAGCACTTTCATTGTCACAAAACAATGGCACATTTTTGAATTTGATTCCAAAGTCATTCAAGGTTGCTTTCATCCAAAGCAATTGTGCACAACAACTACCGGCGCTAATGTATTCGGCCTCGGCGGTAGATAGTGCAACACTATTTTGTTTCTTTGATGACCATGAAACAAGAGACCTTCTAAGCAATTGACAAGTACCACTTGTGCTCATTCTATCAATCTTGCAACCACCATAGTCGGAGTCCGAATATCCAATCAACTCAAAATTAGACCCCTTTGGAAACCATAATCCAACATCATGAGTGCCCTTAAGATATCTCAATATCCTCTTGGTTGCTTTCAAGTGACTTTCTCTAGGTGAAGCTTGATATCTTGCACACTTGCACACACTAAACATCACATCCGGCCTAGAAGCGGTGACATATAGCAAACTTCTAATCATAGACCGGTATTGTGGA
Source organism: Saccharum hybrid cultivar R570 (assembly GCA_038087645.1). NCBI lineage: Eukaryota > Viridiplantae > Streptophyta > Magnoliopsida > Poales > Poaceae > Saccharum > Saccharum hybrid cultivar. The sequence goes on along the minus strand of JAQSUU010000637.1, from coordinate 38,117,657 downwards.
CCTGCTGCGTGAGGGAGGGAGAGAGCGCCGCGGAGAGAGGGAAGGAGCGCGCGGCGTGTCGAGAGGAGCGAGCGGTGTGTCGAGAGGAGCGAGCGGCGCGTCAGGAGGACCAAGCGGTGCGAGCTGGAGTGAGGGGTTGGAAACCCTATCTCCCCAATTTATGTGAGCCCGGTAAAGAGTGGGTCATGGGCTTTGGCCGGGCTCCAGCATTTTAGGAGGCGGGCTTTATAGCGTGCGCACTTAAGTTGCCCACCTCCATAAATCGATTTTAGTGTCCGTCTCGGTAAATAAAAAGTGCCCGCCTCCATTAATCGTTTGTATTAACCGAGGCGGTTGGATTTTATGACCGTCTCCGTTAATAAAAGGGTGCCGTCTTGCAAAATCATTTGTGTAGTAGTGTTTGTAAAAGTTTAGAAGTAAAGTAGATTTTATCTATACCTAATAATAAAGAGGTAAAATTTTAGGCTCTTTTTTTCGTCCATCCATTTTTTGGTCTGTCTCCCTCTAACTACCGGACAATGGAGATTTCTTCCTTTGTCTCAAGGAGTTCCATTATATCACGTCTAGCGATGATCCATACTGACAAGTCTGACTCCAATACGTATTGGATTCGTCCTACGTATCTCGTATATCCAAACCAGGTGTGTTCCCTCCATCTATATATATATGGATAAAAAAATACAAAGAGTCGTGCATAAAGTCCGATCCATCCTGCAGATGTTTTTTTAACAAAATCCTGCAGATGTTACATAAAGTAGTATTATCGGACTCAAATATATTAACAAATACTACGTCAGGCCAACCTTTCAAGCTCCGTATCAGACTTTGTATGGAATTCTATTGAGGACTCCAAACCTATGCCCAATTCGAAATCAAATACACTTTCTCCTGTACCTCAAATAAATCTAAACAAAGAAACGTGATCCATATATTCTCTAATACGAGGCCAAGCTTTCAAGCTCTGAATCAGGCTTTGTATGGAAATTCTATTGAGGAAGCTAGGCACGTTCCAATGAGATCGTCGCTGTCGCCTTGGTGTGCACATCATGTTGCAAAACCTGATGCGTCTAGATCTGCTGCCCCTGCACTCTAGCGGGCTGAGGATCCACCACCCTCTCGACCCTGGCCAGGATCACCCGCACCGGTATCTGCTCCACCGTGCTCGTATTCTCGAGGTTCGACCTGCTGCAAGGGACTCACGCCGCCATGAGGAGCTCCACTCAACGCAAAGGCTAGCGCCACAATGAGAATCGGCGGAGCTCATACTGAGGCTGGCAACGAGGCCCAAGCCCAATAGCAGACGGAGGGTTGTGCTATGAGGCATCGGTAGAAGGAGGCGCTCAAGTTGATGATGTGCATGGGGGTTATGAGCACTGCTGTTCATGGTCGGAGATCTGCCATGCTGGTGCCGATGCATACCCGGCTCGCCCCTCAAAAATAGTCGTCTGCTATCAGGCAAAGATGGCGAGCAGCGTCCGCTCGCCATATGCGGCTTGCTACCATATCCTGTGCGTGTGCCCCTTTCCCAAGCACACAAAGGCACGATCCACGATTCACAGACCGCAGACGAAGCTCGAGTCTACGTCTCCGTTTGATCGAACGGAGCCGCTGCCGCTTGAGCGCGAACTCCAGATCTGCTGAATATTGGCCGCAAGAACACGGCGTCCTCCAAAGTATGGATATGGAACAAGCTGCTCCAGGTGCACAAAAGCAGATGTTCATTCTTAATGAAAGACCACCGCCGCCGTACGCCGTGGCCATCCGTCGTTGCTACTTCTCTGGCGTCGAGAACCGGCTGGATGAGCTCGTCGTTGCATCATGATACTGTAGAGGCTGACCTTACTTTTTTTTGGTGCGCTGTAGCTCAAGGTCGAGGAGCCAGTGATGCGACATCCATAAGGTTTGTAATACAAAATTGTTTATTAGTATTTTATTATTTTCGAAAATGATCTACCCAGGCTTAATTTAAAATTTCATATTATTGCTAATATTTGCTTATATTTTGGATCGTCACAGAATAAGTTATAAGTCCAAATTTGATAAAAGGAAAAACATAAATAGCTTATGCAGCATGTTTATTTCCGTTGCAACGCACAAGCATATTTGCTAGCCTTTTATAAATAGAAAAATATCTTTGAAACTAGTAAGAGAACTAAATTTGCCTGGTTTTGATAGTTGGAGGACATTGATTATCTAGTTTTATAGTTTAAGGTTGAAAATCGAACTACCATGAATGTTGGAGTTTAAAAAATGTAGTGTACCCTAAAACAATTAATCATCACAATACGTGTACCGCGGCGTCGCCTACATGGAGGTGCCCAGCCAAGTCGCATCATTGGCCACAGGGTGGCCAGGGGCACGAGGCACGACTGAAGGCACCGCTGCTGCCAAGTCGAAGGATCCAGAGCATCCAAGGTTGCTAAATGAAAATGACAAGCACTAGCTAGCACGACACCATTGCTGAGTTGCTGACGATAGTGTACCATCCATCCGCGTGATCCAATGCAAGAGTCCAAGACGACCTCGGGAGGGAGCTCGAACGGACGAACGCCGTGCGTGTCGAGCGGCGCGCGGACGGTCAGGCAATCCGCCGCGGTGGCGTTGCATTCTCTCCACTACCGCAGCAGCTCCAGCCTGCCAACGCCACAAGCTCGCGCCACCGATCCAAACCCACTCACCGCACCGCGCTGTCGTGTCGTCTGGCCGAGCGCTATAAATACTGGCTCGCAACCTCGCCATCTGCTCATCGATCGCCAAGAGTTCAGAGTTGCTTGAGCACGCAGGTGGTAGACGCAAGAGAAGCTCGCCAGTGGCGGCCACCGAAAAGAAAGGTTCGATCTCACAAGCTCCCGCGCGCACGGAACAATGGCGTACTCGAAGAAGGCCATCACCGTCCTCAGCGTCGCGGTGATCGCGTCGTTCCTTCTCGCCGCTGCTGAGAGCCGCCACATTGCCCGAAAAGACCTGGGCGTCGGCCTTGGCGGCGGCGGCAGCCTTGGTGGCGGCACGGGTGGCAGCGTGGGGGTTGGTACAGGCGGCGGACTGGGCGTTGGCACGGGCGGCGGGCTGGGTGTCGGTTCAGGGATCGGCGTCGGCGTCGGCGGTGACGGTGGCGGCTCTGGTTCAGGCTCCGCGTCCGGGTCCTACTCCGGCTCCGGCTCTGGGTCGGGATCAGGGTCCGGGTCATGGTCTGGGTCAAGCTCGGGCTCGGACTCAAGGTCTGGCGCTCCAGCAGGCTCATCGGCTGGCTCCTATGCTGAGTCAGGATCCGGCTCGAACGCCGGGGCCGGCGGCGCAGGATCCTACGCGGGCTCGAAAGCTGGCTCTAACGCCGGAAGCACAGGCTCGTATGCGGGCTCTGACGCCGGCTCGTATGCAGCGTCCGGCGCTGGCCCGCACGGCGGCGGCTCGGGTGCAGGTTCGTATGCAGGGTCCCAGGCCGGCTCCTACGCTGGCAGTGGACATGGAAAGTGAGCGCGAGCTTTCTTGCAGTTGCAGCAAGATAGCTTTGTTACTGTATGTCATTTACTCATGTGTGTCATCGTGTATTACTCATTCCTTGCACTTGCACCGTTGTACGAGATATAATCATAAATAAGTCGTAGATTGTGTATGAGGATTGAATAAGGTGCCAGAGCATGCATGCCCACTGTAACATATATTCATGTAAATGAATAATTTAGCATGTATTTCCATGAGATGGCAAAATGAATGAGTTTTATCCCCCTACTTATAAGAGCAGCAACACTGTGTGCCAAAACCGAACCGTCGAGGCAAAATGGTTCGATTCATGCACTGGAGCGCTCGAACCATGCATATAGAATCTTTGCTCAGCTCGCACGCTGCAGATGGTTCGAACTATACTGAATAAAAAAAGGGAGAAGCAAGTGGAATCCCCGCATGGAGGCCTGAGGCCGGTAGTTTGCTCTAGCAACAGATAAGAGAAAGATGAGGCCTTTATTTTTCTAATCTAAAAACAGAGGCTCACCAACCGAACCGAGCATTACAGCTAGCGAACGGTGTCTCACAACTGACAATTTGTCAGAGCAAAATTGCTGAGACACTAGAGGTGCCCTAAAATTTCATTTAGGAGTTTATGTTTCGAGTTGAGGCATGCACGAGGCCTGAGTAGATGACGAAGAGGATGAAAAACAGAGGCCCATCTGTGCTAATATAATTAACTGATAAAAAGAGTACTGATACTATCCTAGGTTGCTAAGAATAGTTCCTTAAAATTAAGGAAGCTCCCAAAATCATTTAGCAGTCAGCCCTCATCTCGGATGAATCATGAATATGAACCACAAAAATTAAATATGGTTTTGACTTAATTACCAGAATACACAGTGGACTAGCTCTTTTCCAATCAAAATACAGATACAAGTGGACGAATCAGGCCTATTTATTTGTCAACAATCAACTGAAGCACGCATTCTAAAGATGCAGACAACCAACTAGAACCAGTGTACAACCGAAAGACTAAAAGGAGGTTCACGTTCACTAAGGTCATATTTCCACTTCCTTTGGTTTTCGTTCAGAAAAACGATTTCAAAAGTATACTTGACTATTGAATTTATATTATAATATATTATTAGTTTCTACAAATAAATATTCTATTAAAAGGGGATCGACAAAATTCCACTGATTGCTAGTGAAACTAATTGTGGAATTGTACTTTATGAAATCAGTACGTGTACTGTAAGAAAACAAAAGATGGAGTAAAAAAGTATATGAACAAACAAAGACTGGGAACTAGTATATTTAGTTCATGTAAACTTTAATGTAGGAGTAAAGAAAGTCAGAACATTTAGAGAGTAAAAAATAAGGAATCAGCAAAAACCAACTAAAAATAGAGAAAGTCATTCCTCCCCGCACCGGATCCTTTCTTTGACCCGCATAGGGTTAGGGTTTCTGTCTTCTGGATCGTAACTGATCCGTTCATCATTTTTTCTTTTTGATTTTCTGTTCTTCTCTTCCCCAGTCATCGGGCTAGGGATAGGGTTTCGGTTGAAAACCGATTTCTCTTTTCATTTCTCTTTCAATTCGATTCCTACCCGATCTACACGCTAGTAACCAGCTCCGGTACCATTGTTGAACTTTTAGGATCAACTAGAGTAGTAGATCAGTGGGGAAAACTGTTCTATTTGGAATAAACCACATGGAACATTTACTGGAGAAAAGGAGAAAGAGGTGGGGGCCAGGGGCTCAGATAACGAGGTTCGCCGCCACCCCACCTCTCTCTTATAGTGTGCTGCACGACGGGGGCCCACCAGCCAGTTCAACGGCCAGACACCCCCGATCAGGGTGCGATCAAGGCCCTGACTTGGTCGTTGGACCGAGTCGGGAGGAGATCAACTAACAAAGATATGTTAAAATGTTACATAATGTAGAAAACATATGGTAATTACCTTTTGTGAGAACATGCTTGAATGAATAGGACATGTATGAAAGAAAATGTTAGAGTTCTCAACAATATAAAAGATTGCATAAAAACTAAATATCAAAATCAATTAATTGTGCACATGGGAATATCCTTGAACACAGCATCAGAAAATGGAGGTGCATGCCCCCAAAGATTTTTTTTTTACATCATATGATTAAAGAAGAAAAAATAAATTTCTGGTTAAATCGATATACATCGCACTTTTGTTCTGGCAGTATTCGTTATAACCAAGCTATGTTCATCACAATACGTGTACGGCGCCTTCACCAAACAAGCTGGAGTCCAGCCAAGCCGCATGTAAATTAACTTCTTCGGTTCTATCCATATGCATGGAAAGGTCAAATGCGCACGACTTAAGGCACTGCTTCTGCCAACTCCAATCCAATCCAGGTTGACTCATGAAAATGACGAGCACTAGCACGAGACCATTGCTGCCAGCAGTCTTGCACTAGCCAGTGAATCAATCAAGCACACACCCAGCTAATGAGCTGATCATGCAGACCCTGCACGGACATATGTTGGCACGAGTTTGGTTGGCTTTCTCGAACCTTCCCACGACTCCAATCTCCAAAGCCGATGGATTTACTGGCACCAACAAGAGACCTCATCGGAGCTCCAACATTGTACGTGTCGTCGTGCGGCGCGCGAGAGGCCAGCCAATCTGCGCGGTCGCATTGCTCCACTAGTATCAGCGGCTGAGGCTGAGAGAGAGGCCTCCGCCGGCCACCGCCACAAGCTCGCGCCACGCCGCCACCAGCCCACTATCCGCACCACCGCCACCGCGTTGTCGTGTCGCGCTCCTGCGTCCCTATAAATACCGGCCCGCAACCCCCGCCATCTCTGCATCGATCCATCTATATCGCCCAGAGTTGCATGCAAGACTGCACTTGACTCGTCTCCGCCATCATCCTCATCAGTGCAATTCGATCTTGCTTGCAGCGTGTAGTGCGAGCGCGAAACAATGGCCTACACGAAGAAGGCGGCCGTCGTCGTCCTCGGCGCCGCGGTGGTGGCCGCGTTTTTTCTCGCTGCTGCTGAGAGCCGCCACATTGCGCGGCGGAAGGACCTGGGCGTCAGCCTCGGTGGCGGCGGCGGCGGTGGCCTAGGGGTTGGCGTTGGCGGCGGCCTCGGTATCGGCACAGGGATCGGCATCGGCATTGGTGGCGGCGGCTCTGGCTCCGGGTCAGGATCTGGGTCTTACTCCGGCTCCGGCTCAGGGTCGGGCTCTGGCTCAGGGTCCTGGTCCGGCTCAAACTCGGGCTCGAACGCGGGGTCCGGGTCCGGCGGCGCAGGCTCGTACGCTGGCTCCTATGCCGGCTCGTACGCGGGCTCGAACGGCGGAGGGTCGGGCTCGTACGCCGGCTCGTACGCTGGCTCTAACGGCGGAGGCTCGGGCTCGTACGCGGGCTCCAACGCCGGCTCGTACGCTGGCTCTAACGGCGGAGGCGCCGGTTCGTACGCGGGCTCCAACGCCGGCTCGTACGCGGGCTCTAACGGCGGAGGCGCGGGCTCGTACGCGGGCTCCGACGCCGGCTCGTACGCTGGCTCCGGCGCTGGCCCTCACTGGGGCTCTGGTGGTGCTGGCTCGTACGCTGGCTCCGAGGCTGGATCGTACGCTGGGTCTGGCGCTGGCCCGTATGGCGGTGGCTCTGGCGCTGGCTCGTATGCTGGGTCTCGAGCCGGTTCCTACGCTGGCAGTGGGCACGGCAAGTGAGCCGTGAAAGTGAAGCGACCTTGGAGGATGCAGTGCTGATGCTTGTTCTTCTGTAGTTGTGTGTTTGCGCTAGCGTTTACCATTATTTGTGTCCGTGAGTAATCCATTATGTGTGTACGTGTGTACTTGTACTAAAATAAATGGAGAGGCGAAGAAGGACGATGAATAAGGTGCTTGTCACAGTCTATAAAGTACCTATTGATGTAAAGATTTATATTAATGCATAATGCGGCACGTACACTAATGTTTATGTAATTTTCACATGGGATGTGTTCATTATACTATGTTCTAGCTTTTAAGAGCTGGTAGAGTTGTGAATTGAAAATGAGGTATGTCATTCTTTAATTTTGTAAGAACGATACCTACGTTGTTCTTGGTTCAGAGAAATGTTGATTGGGACATGCAGATTGCAGACTGCAGCGGAAGTATCAGATGTACTTCGGCTTGGCAAAAGCCCAATCCGATATAATTCGAGGTCTACTTTCCGAATCTCTCATATTTAGGACTCCTAATTAGCATATGAATATCTGATGTGATAAGGACTAAACTTTATTCCCTGAATCCAAACACTACATTCTGCCAGTCAACTTTAGGAGTACTAAATATGAGGTAATTAGAGAACTACATTGTCAAATCATGGACTAATTAGACTTAATAGATTCTTCTCGCAAATTAGTTTCAATCTATACAATTAGTTTTGTAATTAGTCTATGTTTAATACTCTCAATTAGTGTCCAAACATTAGATGTGACAGGGAAACTTTAGGAGGTGAAACCAAAACATTCACAGTTTACATAGATTATTATCAAAATTCAGATATAAGTATGGAACCCTCGATAAATACTAACATGAAAGTTCCCATTATTTTACAATAACGACTCTACCAGTCAACTTGACATGTATTTTGCATTTAGCTCTTCGGAGCTTTCCGCCTGCTCATTTCAGCAGTATCAGAGGGGAAATACAAAGACAACTGCCAACCATACATGCAAATGCAATGGCGGCCGGCGGGTATCTAAAGTGAACCAGTACAATATGAATCCATTGGTCTTGTTGAATCTGGTAACTATATCCTCATTGGCTACCACTCAACGAAAGACACCACTGAAGAACAAACTAAATTAAGCAAAGATGGCGGCTGCGTGCTATTTTTCTTCCATGGCTAAACATGGCGTCCACATTCCACAAGGAAACAAACATACAGAAGAAAAAAACAAGCCATAACTGCATCTTGATCTGAGTAAGTTCAGATGGATCATTTGGTAGCAACACCAGCTTGTTGAGATTTGCTATCATGTTCGCTGGACACTGTTGCAGCTGGTGGAACATACACCTTAGCTCTGCGAAGAATTTCAGCAACAACCCAGTGCTTATGTCTGCTCAAGGGCCTAGAAGGATCCAGCCTAACCTGAAAGAATATTATCCAGCCATCATAAAAGGGTTCTTTGAGAGGAAAACTAATTTATTGTGAATGGACTTCAACAGAACCATAGTACAAAGGAAAGCTAGCCCCCAATAAGCAGATAAAGAGACTAGGAGCCTTAGATGCAACACAAATAGTTAATCTCATCAACATATTAAAGAACAAGGATCAAAATAATTTCCTTATAAAAATTCCCAATCCTCATATTGCGTAGAAAAGCAGTCATTTTAGTGAAAACCGGATTTCGCAAAACTGGATTTAGCCTAACCACAAAAGCTTTGTTTGGAAACTCCAACCAACTTGCATATACATAAAACTCTGGTTTCCACAAAACCAGGATTTTGAGTTTTAACAAAAACGAGAATTAATCATTTTTTACAAATATGGATATCGACGGACTCAACTGACCAATATTTCTGTTTCGCAGCTTCTGTGCTAGTGCATAGAGATCATTAGTCTCATGGCTGAACACATCACTAACGGAAACGAGTTCGTTTCATCCAAACATGGTAAAACAATCGAAAAATTCTTATCCAAACATCCACGGAGAATAATCTTCAGACGGGAGTGACAGTTACCCAGAAGCTTTAAGGTCAATTAGGTTTGCAGATAGTGCGTAAATCAAAAGGCATTTGAACTGATTGTTATGACATTAATATTTCTCATTATTAAAGAAAGTTCAACAACAATAACAACAAAGCATTTAATCACAAGAAAGTTGTAGGATAGAGATAAAACCTGGTAAGAATAATAAATATAGAGAATAAAAGGTTAAAAAAGGTATTAGTAATATTAAAGCATTTGCAATGAGGAAATTAAAAGTACAAATCAAGTATTAATACTTACAACATTACTCACATAAAATTGTCAGACATTCGGAACAATCAACGAAAACATGGAAATTGTCTCACACATCTAAGTTTGAGGGTTGAAAATAAGTTGTGAACTCAATATCCACCAGCCCTGTAAGCTTTCTCCTTGGCTGTATTGTTTAGATTAGGTTTTCCTTTCTCCAGTAACAGCAAGCTTGAGGGGACTACCTCTAGTTTGGATGCTCAGCGGGTGTGCAAGCACAGGTTGGATTCAGACCTGGCCTGCCCCCCCCCCCCCCCCCCCCCCCCCCCACCCCCTCTTCTTCCCAAACACACACAAAATAAATAAGTAAAGCGTCTGCACCCACTCTTCTGTGGTGCCACAATGGGAATACAATGCGCCCATAGCCTACCAGGGGCTTGAATGGTTATGGTGATCTCTCCAGGAATGTGGTATTCTATCTGAGTATAGTTGGTAAGTCTAGATGTGTGTGAGGTATGCATGTGCTGGGTTCGTGTGTGTTCATAGTTCATACATATCTTGTGCCCATTGAGAAGCCTACAATAAGAAAAGGAGAACTAGCTTCTTAAAACTTCAGCTCACCAGCCTCAAAAGCATTGACAAGTTCATCTTCGTTCGTGAAGGGTCAAGTTTATTGAATATCCAAGAAAAAAATTGCACATTCAACAAAGCTCCATCTGATTAAATTATAGGTTCAGAGCAGTCCCATGGCTATTTGATTACTGCAGGTTGAGACCAAAGACAAAAAAAAATATACAGGTTTGAATGCACTAATAACTTCTTCAAACAATAGTAAATTTGCTTTGTGGTTTTAATCGATCCCCAGTTCGCCACATTTCTGAGGTGAGCAAGTGTACAAATGATTGGGCTAAACATGCAATCGATGTGACAGTATTTATATTCTAGCATAATCAGATTAGTAGTCAATTTAGTGCCCTCGTGCTAATTTTTCAAAAGTCAGCCACTAGTTGCCACCAGCCTAGCACCAAAGCACCACGTAGCCCACCTAAGCAGTGATTAGGCACCAGTCGGTGTATGTCTAGCACATATCAGAACACTAATTACACCTACATGATCAGGTGTCATCCCCGGTGACCATAGAGTTGATGTCTCCTGTCAGACCCCATTCAAAAAGTCAAGCCTGCGGTACAGAGATCACTGAACACTGATACACGGTAACAATAGCAACCACATCCATCCAACATCTAAGTAGACCTAATTCAGCTCTTTTAACACCAAGCTAGATAGATACCATGTGGTTTCCAACCAATCTAGGCCTAAGGGTACCTAACAATTGAAATGCCATTATTCAGACATCCAAAATGGAACATCATCAGGAACGTTAAATTTGTTTCCATTTCCCCCTTATCATGTATTTATCCATAGATTTGCAAAGGGGTGTGAAAATGCAACTTCCACGTGACCAATTAGTTGAACTACAAGGCCAGAGCTCACTATCAAGGATCGAGGGGTTGGCGACAAGGCTGAAGAGGATTTTTCTTACTAGTGCCTAATTCATGGACAGAGGGAGATGGACATGAAGTGGATCGTTGATCTGCAGCCACCATCCTTCTGAAATCAAGGTGCAAGAAGCTGGAAATGGCTTCAGCAGTGTCTTTTTCAGTATCCAGGTGTGTAGAAACCCTGAGGCCTTGCTTGGTACCGTTGTCTGTAAAACTGCTTAAACTTATGTGTGGGTGCCTGAAATTAGTGCTAGCTGGTCTGTAAACGCTCTTTAACACTTGGTCCTGATTGAATGTAATGCTAACCGACCAGGGATGCCCCAATGGAGCTCTAAGAAAAATAGTTCACTATCCATAAACCCCAGCCGCCCAGTAGCTCCCAATTAGGAGGATCCAATAACGAATTGACACACAGTCTAACAGAAGTAAGCATCGCAATTTTCACAGCCATACAGCATCAGAACTAGGAATGGGCGGAGGCGACGATGGAGCAAGAATTACCGACCCGGTCGCCAATGTTGCAGGAGTCGTCCTCGTCGTGCGCCATGAACTTGGAGGTGCGCTTGACGTAGCGGTTGTACATCTTGTGGTGGAAGAGGCGGTCCACCGCAACCACCACCGACTTCTGCATCTTGTTCGACACCACGATCCCCACGACCGGCTTCATCTCCGCTCCCCCGGCGGAAGTGACTCCCTCTCCTCGACGACGGACCGAATACCCCGCGCGGCGCCCCTGCTTGGAGGCTAAACAGAAGGCGGAGGCGGCGGCGCTTCCCCGGCGGCGACGGGAGAAAGGAAGGGGACTCAGCTCAGCGGCGCAAGGGTTTTTCAGGTGGGCCCTTAGTTGGCCAGCAGTAGGCTGTAGCGACAGGTATTTCCTCCTCCGAGCAGAGTGTTTAGCGGGCCGGCCCACTTCAAAGTATAGAAGAAACCTGAAAGAAGGAATTGCGCAACCTCGCTCGGGCCACTTCATGCTGAACCGCCGAAGGAAAGTAACGTTTGCATAGAGAGGCAAATAGATTTGTCTTGTAGACTATCGAAATCAAATATATTAAAAGTTTTAGATAAGATTAAAATAAAAAATATATGGACATTTAATAAAACTATCGCAAAACAATGTGCATTGGCAACAAGGTAAGGTAGCCCGATCAAAAAGAGATAAGAAGATGAGGTCCACCATCTTAAGTCTTATCTAGATCCATTAGTTGCTAATATAGCTAACTCAGAGATAATATTAGTTAGATAACTATTAGTTTGACCCAACTAGTAGTAAGATAGTTGTACCATATTACTCCCTCCGGCCAATTTTATCTGGCGTAAGTTAGAATGACACGGTCTCCTAAATTACACTTTGATCATTCATTTGCTTTATATTATATTATTTATGCTTATAAACTTATATTCATTGGATAGTTTAATTTCTTACAAATCTAATCATATAAAGTTTATATTATAATAGTTAAAAATTATTAGCCTAATTATTGGTTAAAGTTTTTAAAGTTTGAATCTTGATATGCGTGAGATAAAATGGACCGGGGAAGTAGCTAACAATTATTTAGACTATTAATTAAACATGTTTAGATTAAAGAGCTAATTATTAGATTCATGGATCCAAACATGACCTTAGTTGACTTGCCACCCTACAAATGAGGATTTGTTGGTGTGTCACATATTTGTGGCTGACTAGAGTCTAGAGGTTAACTTACAATGCATGAAAATTTAGAAAATTCATTACCTTTTATATGAAAAAACTCACGTGTAGATTGTTTTCATATATAAAAAGTATAATTTGCAATGAGATGTAGCACTCCTGTTTTACCCGTATATTCACATCGCCCTTTCTAGAAAGTTGGCCGCCTATCGTTAAGCTCAAACCAATTCCTTGTGTGCCATTAAAAAATAATAGTTGCTTGCATAAAAAATTGAAATTCCCTCAATTGCCATTCAAAAAATTTATGCATTCCATGCCACTCTATTAGTCTCTCTGTCCATTGCCTAATGAAGTGCTTTGACCCGTGCTATAAAAGGACCATATTACCGTCGCTCTCTTGCTTATCAGTAATCACTCTTTTTTTTTCTTCTCTCTTGCATGGAGCAACAATCCACACATAGCTTTGGGCATCTCCAATAATTTGGTAAAGCCACTGCTAATTAGGCCAAATTATTGGTAAAGCCACTGCTAATTATAGGTTTTTTTGGGGCAAGATAAAAAAAACTGTTCCAATAGCTCCATATACATCTATTCGCACTATGAAAAACATAGAGGCATCCACGCGTAAAAGATACATGGGCGATGGGACCTCCCTATCACACCTATCATGGGTGGTGATTTTTTTCTTTGACACTCCATCGCCTCGAACGCCGCCTGAGGTTTACTGAATTGAACCCTCGACCATTGTTTTCAAATCTAAGAATACTAAGAAGTAGAGCAGGAAATGAAGATTCCATTTTGTAGGCTCTAGCTATGAAGTTAGGGTGGTAGGGATGGCGATCACGCTCACTCCCGCTATCAATGAGTTTGTCGGAATTGAAACCCCAACTATTATTTTTAGATATGAGAATATTATGAGGTAGGGTAGGGAAATTTGATTTTTTAGATTCGTTTCATCAACACATAATGGAGAAAACATTTTGTGTTTTCAATGAAATGGAAGGCCGTTTGGTGATCGTGAGAAAACTGCGTGCCTGTTCTGTTTAGAAGTGTAGACATCTGGACATGCAATGGTTGAGGGGCATTTTTGGGAGAAAAAGCTTTCAAGTACTTAGAATCCATAGCCAAAGTCTAAGGATCCAAACAGATAGGATTTTTATTATCCATAATCCAGATTTTAAATAATTTGGATTTTCAAATCTGGATTGTAGAATCCTATGGTATTCAGACGGGCCCGAGTCACCGGTTCGGGCTTCGGGGTTGGGTTTGGCTCAGTTGCCGGAGCTGACAAGTGAAAAAAAAAACTTTGGAGATACGGATTCATCATGTTCGGCCGGGTCTTTGGAGATACGGGCAACGGTCTCCCCCGCCCGGCCACCGACGCACGCAATTGCCGAACACATCTCGCGCCCGTCGGACTCGAACCCGCCGGCGGCGCCCGAATAAGCTACTACGTGCCCACACGCCGCGCCCGGCCCGACCCAAAGAAATCCGTCTCGTCTGCATGTATACCTGCAAGGGGTGCGGTTCGAACCTCTCTCAAACACGATCCGCTCCTGAAATCTTCGGACGGGTCGAGTCGGACTGAACCTAAATGATAGAGGAGCAGATAGGGTCGTGACCCGGTGAACCTGGGATCGAACCGAACCTTCACGTGGCTGCCTCCGACCTCCGCCGCCTCCGTTCTCAAGTCCGTGCTGCCACCACACTCGTCCAATAGCCAAGATGCTGCACGCGTACGACACCGTCCGGCACGGCTTCTCCGCGCGCCTGACGCTGCAGGATGCGAGTGACCTAGCGTGCGCGGAGGGGGACCCAAGGGGGTGCTGGCCGTCAACCCGGAGGCGCGGTACGAGCTGCACACGACGCGGACGCCCGGGTTCCTAGGCATCGCCGCCGGGGAGGGGGACGGCGGCGGCCAGCAGGCCCTGTTCCCGTAGTCTGGCACGGCGGCCGACGTCGTCGTCAGGGTGCTCGACATGGGCACCTGCCCCGAGAGCAAGAGCTACGACGACGCGCGGGGCTCGCCGAGGTGCTGTCGTGGTGGAAGGGCAAGTGCGAGGCCGGCTTCGACGCCTCCTCCGCCTGCAACCGCAAGCTTGTCGGCGCCAGGTTCTTTATCAAGGGCTACTAGGCCGCGATGGGGCCATGGACATCGACCGGGAGTCCCGCTCACCGCGCGACGACGACAGGCACGGCACGCACACCAGCTCCACGGCCGCCGGCGCCGCCGTCATCGGCACCAGCCTGATCGGGTTCGCCATCGGCCCAGCGTGGCGTGGCGTGGCCGTCGGCGAAGATGGATGCGAAAGCGTAACATGATAACATCATGTGCGAACCTCGGAGCACCACGGATCGTAACAACCGCAGGAAAAAGAGGGGCGGGTCGACCCTGACCCTCGTTTAAACGTAAGCGGAGCGCAGGTTCGGATGCAGGGGCGCTCCGATCCGCCCCCCTTGCAGCTTGATCTGCATGGAAGGCAATCCATGCAGCACGCGAGGGATCATGGCACGCCAAGTACGCGCCGCCTCACGTCGAACACGCAGCATGATTCCATCCCCGGGGCGGCTGGCCGGCCATGATTCCCTCCTTTTTCCCGTCCGGAGCCGGCAGCGCCCGTGCCGCGCCGGTGCCCCCGCCCTCAGGCTTGCCCGAAAAAGAGGTGGGCGGCAATGAGTGTGCGACCGGGGATGGACGAGGACGAGACGCGAGCTTATCAACCAATTGCCATGGCGAGCGTCTGAGCGAGCGCACTGAGGCCGGCTGCACTCACGTCCGCTACGTCTGTCCGGTAAAAATTTGCCGTAAGAAAAGTGCCGCAGCGGCATCCGCTACCGTCTCCATGCGTCCGCTATCGTCGTAGTCTTCCTCTAAATAAAGCGTGCGTACCGGCCTCCGCTAAACAGCACTGACCACAGGACGCATGCACGGGCGAGCGCTGATAGCGTGCAGCAGCAGAGGAAAAGAGGAGAGAGGTGACATGCAATTGTGGGCCCCGTTAATTCAACTAATAAAAAAATGTTATAACTCATAAACAAAAAAACCAAATTAAATTCTGATTGCACCATTAAATTCATTTTAATAAGTTCTTCAAAACAAGATCTCACATGGATATATTTAGATAAAATTTATAGAGGATGACAAGTGGGGCCGCTATTGGGAGTTAATATAGAGTATAAGATATAGAGGATGGATGAGTGCGGGAGAAAGTGATATAGAGGAAAGAATCTTTATGACTAGAACGGAATATTCCTTTTAGAAGATGAATATAGAGGATGATGAGTGCGGATAGCCTGAGCAGCAGGCAGCAGCCGCGGGCCGCGGCAGAGAGCAGCTAAGGCAGAGCGGGTGCCCAGCAGTCTGCACTCGGCTGTGCTGTGCTTGCCTTCAACCTCTTCTTTTCGCCACATCACGGCTGTGTCCTACTTGTCTCCTTTTATCTTTTGTATCTAGTAATATTTTTTTATAAAAAAATGTCTTTTCTATCTATGTACTATCCTAATCTTTAGGCAGTGTTTAGTTCTTTCAAAATTCTAAAAATTTTACAAGATTCTCCGTCACATCGAATCTTTAAACACATGCATGGAGCATTAAATGTAGGTAAAAAAATAATTAATTGCATAGTTTGTCTGTAAATGTCGAGACGAATCTTTTGAGCCTAGTTAGCCCATGATTGGATAAATTTTACCAAATAACAACAAAAAATGTTATAGAAACTTTATACACACTTTTTCACCATCTAAACAGCCCCTTAGCCTCCTTTGCTTTCTCTCGCTTCTTTTCCCCCTTTCTTTCTCTCTCCTCTTTTTTCCCCTCGTCATCTTTTGATGGCTTTGTCAGGAGGAGCCAGAAAGCGACCGTCGCGTACTACATCGTGTGCTGAAACAGAGGAGGCGTTCTGGTCTCTGATCAACGAAATGCGTTCCCTTGGCGCCGGCGGCCGAGGATGCTAATTACCATGTCTGCCGTCTGCGAGCGGCACGATGCACTGCGCTGCGCGGAGCATTCCGTCGTTCGTTTTTACCGAGGCTTAGTTCACAGAACAGGTGAGAAAAACACTATATCAAAATTTCTGTAGCATTTCGTTTGTATTTGGTAAAAATTATCCAAATTTTGACTAACTAGGCTTAAAATGTTTATCTCACAAAGTACAACAAAACTGTGTAATTAGTTTTTGATTTCATCAACATTTAGTACTCCATGCATTTACCGACATTTTGGTGTGACGGGAAATCTTCTTTTTGTACCGTGGAATTTGGAGGAGAATTGGGGAACTAAACAAGTCCCGAGCAGCAGTGCAGGACGCGGCTGCCAGAGGCAGTCAGGTTCACCAGGGCGATCTGTCTTTTGACCCGCTCCTCCACGCCACGCGACCGAGGGAACCACCTATCCCTTGCATGCGGGCCCAGGATATCTTTGCAGGTCCACATGACAGTGGCCGATGCCCCTCTTGCCGCCTGCTCGGGCCTCGGGGGGACCCACCGACTCGGTTCTCTGACGCCCGGCGCGAAGCAATCAACAGCATGCTGATTCCGAATTCCGTTGTCCCCTCTCCCCTCCGATAAGGAGGGCAAGTTCCAGCAGCAGACCTGCAGTTGGCCTCCCTCTCTAGTCTCTGGCCTCGTTTAGATACCAGATTTCACCCTAAATTCTACTATACAAAAAGAAAGATTTCTCGTCACATCAAAATGCCGGTACATGCATGGAGTACTTAATGTAGATGAAATAAAAAACTAATTACACAGTTTTGTTGTACTTTACGAGACGAACATTTTGAGCCTAATTAATCAATGTTTGGACAAAAATTTATAAATATAAACGAAATGCTACAGTAGGAAATCTTGCACTGTGCAGAATCTGCACCTCCCGATTCGGCCGAACTAAACACGGCCTCTACCAGAACTACCACAAGGAAGAAATCAGCGCATCATTCCATGGGAGCAGGGAGCAAAATGGCGTAGTAGTTGTCGTTGTCTTGTGGGAATCACGGCAGTTTCTTGCGGGTTTTGATTGGACGGGGCCTCAAACTTCTTCATTGACAGCTTCTGAATAACAACTCGCTGATGACATGATAGTTCTTCGGTTCCACTGATGTCTTCTACGGCCACCTAGCGTGGTTGCTCCCAGCTAAGATCCAAATCCTTCAAATCAGTAGTCGACTCTTGGCGTTTTTCTCACTGGACTCCAAGGATCGCATTACTAATAGGAATTACGTAGCAGCAGCTTGGTTTGTTTAGTTGGACTTGGAGATCAGACTGTACTTGACACTTTGACAGAGAAGAATATTCTCTGCACGGCTCCCGGAGACCAGCTTGGCAGCTACAGTCGATATTACATATATAAACCGACAATCGGATCTAAGCTTTTATGTTATTTGGAGATTAATTAGCAGTACGGGGCACCAGCTTGACTGAACCTGAACGGATATTCTACTTTGACAGCGATCAGCATGGGCTAAAACTGCCATCATCAGCACCACCAGGCTCTTCAGACTTGCGCTACTACCCAGTCCCAGCTCCATGCAGCACCAATAAAAGAAAAGCCCGGCATTGCTCAAAATCGCGCACCCACTGCACGCCGGGTCCCGCGGACTCATCAACGGCCCCCCGCCCCTGCCCCAGCCCCGGCCCCGGGCCCCACCCGTCAGGTTCCATGCCATCCATGATCATTTCTCTCTCACTGTCACTGTCACTGTCTGAGTGGGCATGCAGACAGCAGACTAGTCGACCACCTCCCCGGCATCGGCATCGGCATCCATCGCATCGCCCCCATTTCCTTCCTGCCGTCTGCTTTGCATGACACGAGAAAAAGCAAAGCCAAAGGCACTCCGCTCCGCTCCACTCCACTCTACTTTGCGCTGCCGCCCCTGCCCGCCCAGCGGCCAGCTCTCACTTTTCTTTCTCCCTCCTCCCCACCGGGCGGCGCCTCTCGCACTCATCACTCCGACGTTCCCCTTCCCCGAGCCAGCTCTTCCGATGGGTTCCAGCGGCCTCCTCTCCCTCCCCGCCGCCGCCGTCCTCGTCGTCCTCCTCTCCTCCGCGCCGCTCGTCGCCCTCGCCTCCGAGCCCCTCAACCCCGAAGGTAACGCCGTGCGGCAGCTGGCCATGGTGCAGCAACATTCATTTGATTGCCCTTCTGGTTTTTGATTCGAGCGCCGCGTCGCGTTGCGAGCTCTGCGTGCAGTGCAGGCGCTGATCGCCATCAGGCAGGGGCTGGTCGACCCGCACGGCGTGCTCAGGAGCTGGGACCAGGACTCCGTCGACCCCTGCAGCTGGGCCATGATCACCTGCTCCGCGCAGAACCTCGTCATCGGCCTGTAAGCAAGCTCTCATGCTCACCTCTCCTCCTCGGCTCGTCTCGTGACGAGCCGTACGAAGAAACTGGCAATGGCCTGGCAATGGCCGGCCGGCGAGCTCCACTAATGACGACTAACCACACCACACGGCCGGGCGCGTTTCAGGGGAGTGCCGAGCCAGGGCCTGTCGGGGACTCTGTCCGGGAGGATCGCCAACCTCACCCATCTGGAGCAAGTGTAAGCAATCCCCAAGAGCCTCGAATTTATCCCTCCGTCCGTCCATCACCCATCTGCTGATGTGCTGCCGATGTTGACGACGATGCTGCCCGTTTTGCCACTCGTTCCAGGCTGCTGCAGAACAACAACATCACGGGGCGGCTGCCGCCGGAGCTGGGCGCGCTGCCGCGGCTGCAGACGCTGGACCTCTCCAACAACCGCTTCTCCGGCCGCGTGCCGGACACGCTGGGCCGCATCACCACCCTCCGATACCTGTGAGTCTCGCCTTGTCTCAGGATTCAGGAAACCAAAACCCCATGATCAAGTAGGAGGAGTAGTTGTTGTCGTCTCGGCCAGCTGCTCATGCTGCTGCTCTCTGTCGTGCCTGCTTCTGCTCTTGCCGCAGGAGGCTAAATAACAACAGCTTGTCCGGGCCGTTCCCCGCGTCGCTGGCCAAGATCCCGCAGCTCTCCTTCCTGTACGTACGCAACGCACGCACGCGTCTTGTCGAAGCCATCGGCTTCCTCCCTCGATTCCACACCACCGCACTGTTTTTCTGTTTGCTGCTGCTTTGGTTCCTTTTGCGCTTTAAATCGAATTCATCAATCCGTGACTCGATGCGGCTGGTCGGTGTCTGTTCTGTTCCCAGGGACTTGTCCTTCAACAACCTCACTGGCCCCGTTCCGCTCTTCCCGACAAGGACTTTCAAGTAAGTGTGCCTATTACTGTCCGGCCACACGATCGATGATCGTCTTATCCTAATGCACATTGTCACTTTTGCTTTTTTTTTTAAAGAGCTCGAGCTGTATGATGATGGTGTAGTAGTAGCATCGAATCTAATGCCAGGGGTGTTAATAAATTGTTTAATGTTCGTGGCGTGCAGCATCGTGGGCAACCCGATGATATGCGGGAGCAACGCCGGCGCAGGGGGGTGCGCTGCCGCGCTGCCGCCGGTCACCGTACCCTTCCCGCTGGAATCCACTCCGGGCGGCAGCAGTGAGCACTCTTCCTGTTCTCCATGCTTTTAGCGCTTTTCTCGGAGTGCGTGGCGTGGCATGCATGCGTCGCTGCCGCTGCTTCTGTGCTCTTGCCTCGCCGTATAGCGGTCGAGGGGACATGGTGCTGCCGCCTGCCGGAATGGGGGCGCCCGGCGCCGTCGCTTGCGGCGTGCGCGCCACGGGAGTACTTGTAGCTTAGCTGGTGGCGTGGTCTGGCCTGAATCATCATGCATCTGCTGCTCGCGCCTGGGGATCAGCGTTTGGCTTGTGTGCGTGCAGGGACGACAGGGGCGGCAGCGGCGGGCAGGTCAAAGGCTGGCGCGGCGCGGCTGCCCATCGGCGTCGGGACAAGCCTGGGCGCCTCCTGCCTTGTGCTCTTCGCCGTGTCCTGCTTCCTCTGGCGGCGAAAGCGCCGGCACACGGGGGGCCCCTCCTCCGTTCTCGGCATCCTCCACGGTACGTACGCATCGGCAGCTAGCCGGCAGCCGGCAGCAGCGCCACGTCCCCGTCATCAAAGCAACGTCCCTGACAGCAACCTAACATTCCTGGAAAACGACGACGACCGTAACTAACGCCCGTGCCTGGCTGGGCGATTGGACTGTTGCAGAGCGTGGCGGCTGCGACCTGGAGGACGGCGGCGGCGTGGTGGCGCGGCTCGGGAACGTGCGCCAGTTCGGCCTGCGTGAGCTGCTGGCGGCCACGGACGGGTTCAGCGCCAAGAACATCCTGGGCAAAGGCGGGTTCGGGAACGTGTACCGCGGCCGCCTCCCCGACGGCACCACGGTGGCCGTGAAGCGGCTCAAGGACCCCAGCGCGTCGGGCGAGGCCCAGTTCCGCACGGAGGTGGAGATGATCAGCCTCGCCGTGCACCGCCACCTGCTCCGCCTCGTCGGCTTCTGCGCCGACGGCGGCGAGCGCCTCCTCGTCTACCCCTACATGCCCAACGGCAGCGTCGCGTCGCGGCTGCGAGGTACGTTCTCCTCCGTTACCCTGAGTCCTCTCACTCTCTGTTCACGTATCGCTGTCGCGATCGGTACAACCGTAGTCGTCGTGGCCGGCATCAAGGTTCGCGCACGGAGATTACATACGCGGTGGGAGTGGGACCCAGGCTCCACCAGGCCGGTTCCCCCTGCGGGCCCCGCGCGCGGAAGTGCACGCAGGAGTCATGGAGGGATGCTCACTGCGCACAGTACCCAGCAGTCAGGCGTGGTCGCGTCCCCCTGTAGTACTTGGCGCTGCGGCCGCGCGGGGACCATGGAGCGCAGAGCGCGGGGCGGAGACCACAGGCCAGACACCACCACCGCACTCGCGATTTGTCCGCATCCCTGAGCCGCCCGGCCGGCGACATGCCATCGCTGCTCGCCATCCCTGCGGACTGCGGCGGTGCAGCGGCAGTGCGGCACGCCCCCACCCCGCCACCGCGCGGCGCGACACGAAGCACAAGCCGGAAGCGTATCTGCGCGTACCGGGTAGCAGGCTACCAGCCGCTGCTCAGCTAGCAGCAGTAGTGAGTACTGTAGTACACTAGTACCGCCACCACGACGCGAGCCACGAGACGGTACGAGGCAGAGAGAGGACTGCCGGCCGGCCGGCCCCCACTGCTCCTGCCTGTGCCTGCCCGTCCGCGGCAGCAGCCAGCGTGTATTTATCGCCGTGTTGTAGCAGCTGCCACGGCTGGCGTCACGCACGTACGTATAATGGCTAAAGCCCGCAAATACCCCGGCAGCCGGACGGCCAGCCCCGCCACCGCGGCTGCCAGTGGCCGCCGCCTCGGGCTCCGCGAGCGACACGGCGCGTCCGGAACGCCGCCCCGCCGGGGGCCGGCTTGGGCGCTGTAATTTGTTGGGCGCCCTCGCTCCTACGAGCCTGGCATGGGCGCTCGCCACCGCGCCCACCTGCGCCTGCGCGCGGCGGCGGCTGGCATTATTACTAGCAACGAGCGTTTTGCTCGCGCGCACGCGTGTCTGTCCTAAACTGGGAACTGGCCTACCTGCCCTGCCGAGGCGGGGGTGCTCGATGATATGATGGCCCAGGGTCGATCAGGGTTTAAGGCAAGAATGCTCTATTCCTTCGTTCCTCGGGGAAGGGGTCGGCCCTCGGCCATGCCGGAGGCGTGGTGGTCGTGGTCCCGTCCAGGACCAGGACTCCAGGAGGGAGAGGGAGGCGTGGGGGCGCCGCGCGCTCTGGAGCAGCACAGCACAGGGGCACAGGGCATGTCGGTTTCTTCTTTTGAGCCTGTTTAGTTCACGAGAAGTGAACTCAAAAAGTGCTATAGTACCTGTCACATCAAATCTTGCGGCACATGCATAGAGTACTAAATGTAGATGAAAGAAAAAACTAATTACGCAGTTTAGTTGTAAATCACGAGACAAATCTTTTGAGCCTAATTAGTCCATGATTAGACACAAATTACCAAATAAAACAAAAAGTACTATAGTAGCCGAATCCAAACTTTTTCACCAACTAAACAACCCCTTTGTTCCGGGAGGGGACCTAGCTACCTGTATGTGCGTAGCTCGAACTACGAGCCCGTGTGGTGTGTCCGCGGTCCGCCCGCCCGTCTGGTCACTGTTCCGGCATGCAGCTCGCGTGTCCCGTGCCAAACAATCCGGAGCCACTTTGGCATCATTGTTCAGCTACCTATCAGGCACGCAGCAGAGGCTAATCACAAGTAGCTTGAGGCCAAGCATGTACAGTACTACCAGTACGTACGCACACGCTCCTGGCAGCTGGTCCGCAGATACAGACGACCGCAGCACGTCCTTCTCCTCGTCTGTAAATAAAAATGGTGCTGTCACAGGGCGGTACTGTCGACTTCGTATCGGTACGTATGTCAGCTGTACACGCAGAGGCCAGGGCTGTCTGCTGCTGCTGCTGCCCAGTAGATCCGAGGGCAGGATACGCGTTGACACGACGGTGGTGTACATTTATCATACGGCGCGCGCTGTTTGCCGTGACCATGCATGTGGCAGACCGTATATGTATATGTATAAATGTATAGTTAACCAATGAGCCCGTATGTGCATGCAGGGAAGCCGGCGCTGGACTGGGCGACGCGGAAGCGGATCGCGGTGGGCGCGGCGCGCGGGCTGCTGTACCTGCACGAGCAGTGCGACCCGAAGATCATCCACCGCGACGTCAAGGCCGCCAACGTGCTGCTGGACGAGCACCACGAGGCCGTGGTGGGGGACTTCGGCCTGGCCAAGCTGCTGGACCACGGCGACTCGCACGTCACCACGGCGGTGCGCGGCACCGTGGGCCACATCGCGCCCGAGTACCTCTCCACGGGGCAGTCGTCGGAGAAGACGGACGTGTTCGGCTTCGGGATCCTGCTGCTGGAGCTCGTCACGGGGCAGCGCGCGCTCGAGCTCGGCAAGGCCTCCGGCGCCCTGCACACCCAGAAGGGCGTCGTCATGCTGGATTGGGTACGTATATTATATCTGAATGCTTATGAAACTTGATAAAAGCTTATGAATCCATGTTGTTTTCGATAGAAGGTTTGCAATCTGTTAGGAAAGATTCACTCATCAAGCATGCAGGACACGGTCATGTGCATTCATTCATTTGCATGTACTCCTACTAAGGATCGGACGACGGCATCTGAGAATCTGATGCGGCCACAGGATGTCGTTTCAGCTCGACCTGAATTGCAATAACTGAACCAAACTCTTACTGAGTCTTAACTTTGGTCCCCTACGTGTATGTACCCTCCTCCGCTGTAGCCTGTACTAGGAAGAAATGGAAAGTACCAAGCTTGACACAGTAGCAATAAACCATGCATACTCAGGTCCTGAGCTGAGCTACTACATCTGATACGGCCTGAATGCTGATCACCATTAACCTTCCAGCTGCCACTCTTCCTCCTGTTATTAATTGTGCAGGGTACTTAGCTTCAAAACCTGAATTCCAGATGCTGCTGTACAACTGAAGATTGCTGATAAGTACATTCTTTCTTACCAGTGAAGTATTTGCTTAACTCTTTATTTGATGATTGCCCAAAAGGTGAGGAAGGTGCATCAAGAGAAGATGGTTGACCTGCTGGTGGACCAGGACCTGGGCCCGCACTACGACAGGATCGATGTGGCCGAGGTGGTGCAAGTGGCGCTCCTCTGCACGCAGTTCCAGCCGTCGCACCGGCCCAAGATGTCCGAGGTGGTCCGGATGCTGGAGGGCGACGGCCTGGCCGAGAAATGGGAGGCCACGAACCGGCCGGCAGCAGTAGCGGGGGCGCCGTGTCACGTCGACGCGCTCGGCTACGACCACCGCAACGACTCCAACGGCTCCGTGTTCTTCAACGACTTCCACGACAACGAGAGCAGCCTCAGCAGCGACGAAGCGCGGTCCATCGACATGGTGGAGGAAATGGAGCTGTCAGGACCAAGGTAGCAAGCGGCCCAACCCTTGCCGTCCGGGAAGAACCACTTCCTTATATGATAGCATCGATCAAAATCAAAATTCAGAGGATCGGAGTGCATGAAAAAAAAATTACAGGTAGAGAGAGAGAGAGGATTGTGTTAGATTTGTTGCGAGTCAGTTTGGAATTAAAGGTAGTGCTTTAGGGGTTTAGAGTTCAGACCACAGTTGTGTAGTTTCTGATGGAGCCGTCCTTTTCCCTTGAAAAAAAGATGTAAAGAAAAAGGATGGCTTCTCTTTTGCTTCTTTTCACAGGCTTCTTTTTCTTTTGCTGCTGCTGCTGCTGTTCTCCCTGCTGATCCAGTGACACAAGCACATGCAGCATTGCAGTCCTTTGGTATTCCGGTCCACTGATCTAGGGCAGCCTTTTGCAGCGCAAGCATTGTACGTAGGGAATGCGTAGCAAGTAGCGAGGCATGCAGTCATTTTGACTGCTTTTGTGACCTGTAAAGGTGACGAGATGCTCGATTTCCCTTTGGTGACTTTCTAAAAGACTGATGAAACAAGGGTAGCTGCAGTACGGATCAAAATCAAAACTAACAAAAAATGGGCTGTTTCAAACAGAAACACAGAACGATTCAAGTATTATCATAGAGTTCGGTTGCAAGTAGCATCCAACAAGAAGAAACCATTGCAAAAACAGAGTATACCAATACTACAAAGTTTCCACGAAATGCCCAGGTTACAATCACAAACCCAGTGAATGCCCGTTCGCTTCGCTGAAAAGTCATGGCTAAAAGTACTGTTCGCTGATTTGTTGTGAGAGAAAAATACTATTCTGGTTAAAAAAACAAGCTGAAAAATACGGATTATAAGACAAGCGAACATGGCAGCATGTGGCTTACTATACGTAGACTAGATCCAACAAAACGACACATTTTACTTGTACGTAATACATAGTAGTTTTCTGAGGAAAAAGACAGCTAAGCTGACCTCAGTACCTAACAAAAGTACATAATACTGTGAATACGCTGTGTATTTAGCATTTACAGAGTAAAACCTGTACAGCCGAAACAACAGTACATAACACTGACTAAATCGTAAATAAATCAGTAAAGAATGGTAGTGGTAGCTACCAAACACTACTGTGCCCATGATACATCATGTTAGATAAAATGGTGCCACGCTCGTGACTGTTTTTTTCTTTCTACAAGCTGATGAAAGTTTGTGCTCAATAAATCCTCACTATATACTATATAGTCCATTTCTTGTTATTTCCCAATGTTTTGGTCCTTCCTGTCATGTAGTACCTCTGAGTGTGTAAAATCTTCCTTGTTCAATCTTTACATATCACAATTTCCCTTGGCAGTTAGGAGCCCCGCAGAAACATTCTTTCTCTGGACCGAAAGAAGTGCTGAATCTACAAAAACACGAAAACGATTATACATAAAAGCAATATACGAAATCTCGCTGGAAGTCAGCATAATTGGAAGGCAAGAAATGCCGTAGAGTAGCAGTAAGGATCCATAAACTACATCAGCAGATGGACAAGGTTCCGGAATATGACCACAGGCTCTAGGCATATCTGTTCCAGGCAAACTACTAATGACAGTGGATCTCCCTCGTATGATACCTGTACATATTTGAAATTAATAGCCATACAGTCTATTTCTGTTATCTTAAGTAATTATTACATATTTGTTGACTGAGGTTCCAGTTTCATTGTGAACCGTCGACTTGAGCAATAGCATGACGAATAATATAAGGGGCACGAAATCCCTCATGTGAGAAGAAAAAACTAGTTACTATGCTACTCAATTTTGGTGCTGGAAGAAAAATGGGCAACACTGAGGTTTGTTTGAAGTACCTGTAGTTGTAAGTCAAGGGCATTCCTACTTTAATAGTCTGTGAAGCAAACACACCTAATCTTGTCTTGCCATTGACTTGCCTGGCAGGAACCAAAAAAAAAAAACTTGAGTCAAGCTGTAAATTTTAAAGAAAAAGATAGTAATCCCTACCAATTTATTTAACTAAAAAAAGAATCCGAACAAATTACTGAATCAGTATAACGCAAAGCCACCATAGCATATTAAAGATGGGAAAGTACGTTGTTACCATTTCTCTAGCCGACAGTTAGGTTGGCAACTGTGGTTAAAAAAGCGACAAGCATTTCCTCTGAAAGTTGCATCAATTACAAAGTCCTTGCCGACTTTACACATGTAGAAATTCTGATCTCTGCGCTGTCTCATATCCAGAAGCCTATCTTCACACATTGCATCATCTATAACTGAAGGGAGATGTTAAAGGTAAAAATATGAAAAATGATGTGCGCTTTAGAATAAACAGTGCAATATAAAAGGAAATCTGATTTGAGCACAAATCTAACCTTGTCATTAGTACAATTATTTTTCATATAAACCAGCTAGTTAAAGCATACCACTTCAATTATGCATTTGTGGATAAGACCTAGCTTTTTTTAATTATAACATACGGAAAACTCTTCATTCTAATAGCATCATGCTTAGGAAATGAGGAAATTTTCAATGTTTTATTACCTCCAATCCAAATTGTGGACATAGCATATATCTAGGTGCATAGCAAAAACTGTGTACCCAGAAAAGCTAAAGCGATTTATAATTTGGAAGGCATGGAGTAGAACATTAAGGAAAATATTACAATAATCAGCATTGTATCATCAGAAATCCCAGGAGTCAGGAGAAACTCAATAGCAAACAAATTGCAGGAGCCACATAAAAGAAAAACTTGGTATGTGAGACAGTTTTGGTACTCTGGAAGGAACCTCAATACAAGTTTATCCTAAAAAGCCATTCATAAGTTTGAAAGATAGTCACAATATGCAAAAAATCGCATCAGAGAAAGAATTCATTGGATACTACATATACTAGCTTCCGTAAGCACTGCTTAAGGCAAAGTTGAACTTCAATATGGTTGGTGGTTAACTAAAATGATGAGCCCATTTTTTACAATGTACTCCTCTTAAGAAAAAACAGTATTCAGATTAAACAACCACCTACACTTCCCATATATTCAAATTTACATGTCTCATGTGAAAGAAAAATTCACATAAATAGTTCTACTGTTAAGTCCATGCGAGCAAATGGAACAGAAAATAAGTAGAGCACTGAATAAACTGCATCAAATATTTAACAAAAGAAAAACTCTGAAGAGCCCTGGTATCTTCTCCAACAAACTCTATCACAAAATCATCTTTCCCAATGGTTTCCAGCGCAATAGCACCCCATCCACATTGCTGTGTCTACAGAATTAGACCATCAGGTAGTTACTTGATAGTCCAAATGTTGGAGCTTAGGCTGCGTAGGTTGTATTGGTGGCGGGTGGGGGGTCGGGGCTTGAAGGTTCGTCGTCGCACAGGAGGAGCCGTGACCGGCGTTAGGGCTGTGCGACAACAGGGAGACGAGGAACAGGCGCCTGGGCGCCCAGGGGAGATTATAACTCAATCCCAGGCTAATCGTATTCATGCCAAACTGTTTGCACTTATACATGACTCGATGACTAACTCCTACTTTTAGGGACTAACTGAACTATCCAGCTAACAAACTCCGAATTATAAAAATACGTCTATTAGACTCCTAACAGACTTGCACGCTGACTCCGCGTGGCTGATGGCATGGCTGGTGATCACGCCTAATCCCTCTTTCAGCCACCGGTTTTGTCACGACGGCGATACACGTTTCCCACCATAACATCTCTCCCCTCCCCGTCAAACAGCTCGTCCTCGAGCTGGAAGTCAGGAAAGCGAATCTTGAAGGCTTCAACCGGTTCCCAGGTAGCTTCTGAATCATCAAGGCCTGTCCACTTGATAAGGACCCACCAAGCGCCACGGCACAGCTGAGCCTTGATAGCCCGTTCCGGCTGGAGAAGAAGACGACCATGGCGAAGTGGAGGAAGGGCCGGCAATGTGGCTGGTGGCGTCCCCCGGAACGGCTTGAGGACCCCGATATGGAACACGTCATGAATTCTTGCGCCGTCGGGAAGCTGAAGCCGATACACCACAGCACCAATGCGCTCAATCACCTGGTAGGGACCTGCATAGCGTGGGCTCAGTTTGCCGCGCCTACCAGGGACTAAAGACTGAGCCGGCCGATGAAGCAGGCGAAGAAGCACCCAATCGCCCACAGCGAACTCCAAGGCACGATGGTGCCCATCATAGTGGCGCTTAGCATATGCCTGAGCTTGAAGAAGGCGCTCGCGCACATCCTGCAGAAAAGCGTCCCGATCACGGAGCATGTTGTCCACCGTTTCTGTAGCAGCCGAGCCCTCAGTGTAGGGCAAGAGGGCAGGTGGCGACCGTCCAAAAACCACCTCAAACGGCGTCGCCTTGAGCGCTGAATGATAGGACGTGTTGTAACAATACTCGGCCCACGGCAGCCGATCCAACCAGGCACGCGACCGGTCACCAGTGATGCAACGTAAGTACATAGCAATGGTCTTGTTGACAATCTCCGATTGACCGTCGGTTTGCGGATGGAACGCAGTGCTCATGCGAAGCTGCACCCCGGCCAGCTTGAAAAGGTCCTTCCACACATTGCCTGTAAAGACCGGATCCCTATCGCTTACTATGGAGCGAGGGAAGCCATGGAGCCGAACAATTGCTTTGAAGAAGGCCTTGGCTACCGAGGCAGCAGTGTAGGGATGACTGAGCGCTATGAAGTGCGCATGTTTGGATAAGCGATCCACCACCGTTAGTATAACACTCTTGCCATTGACACGGGGAAGGCCTTCCACGAAGTCCATGGCGATATCTGACCAAACAGAAGAAGGCACTTCCAGGGGTTGGAGAAGACCTGCCGGGTGGAGAGACTCTGTTTTGTTTCGCTGGCAGGTAACGCATGAACGCACAAACTCCTCCACCAGACGGCGGTCATGATCCATGACGAAGTGTTGCCGAAGCCGCTGCAAGGTTTTCTGAATCCCCTCATGGCCCACGGAGTGAGCCAGCTCCACGACCGTCGGCACCAGCGAAGACGACGCCAGCACGAAGACCTGGGCTCCACGGAGGACAAGGCCATCCACCACGCGCCAAGGATCACCGCGGGTAGCCACCACCGTGTCGCGGAACGAACGAAGAGTCGGATCGTCCTGGAGCTCGCGGAGCAGCACCTCGTGGAGCTGGAATGATGGTCCGCTGAGCGCCGCCAGAATCGCATCCGGCGCGTCCCAAAGCACGGTCTCGTCACCACGACGGGACAAGGCATCTGCAACGGTATTGAGGCGCCCTGGCCGATACTCCACACTGAAATCAAAGCCAAAAAGCTTGCTTACCCACTGGTGTTGGGGTACTGTGGACAACCGTTGGTCGAGCAAGAACTTGAGCGCGAAGTGATCCGTGCGCACGGTGAAGTGTCTCCCCCACAGGTATGGTCGCCAATGTCGCACGGCTTGGACCAATCCAATTAGTTCCCGCTCGTAGGCCGCCAATTTCAAGTGGCGTGCAGCAAACGGACGGCTGAAGAATGCTAGAGCGCCGTCGCCTTGATGAAGAACCGCCCCGAAGCCGGAGCCGGACGCATCACAATCAACCAAGAAGGGCTGATCGAACGCCAGTAGCTGCAGCACAGGCGCCGATGACAGGGCCTATTTGAGGGCATCGAAGGCTGCTGTCGCTTCATCTGTCCACGTGAACCCACCACTTTTCAGCAGCTTGGTGAGCAGGGCGGCAATGGCGGCGTATCCCTGTATGAAGCGGCGGTAGTAGCCGGCTAACCCCAAAAAACCACGCAGGCCACGGACTGCACGTGGTTGTGGCCAAGACGTGATGGTGCTGACCTTATCTTGATCCACGACGACCCCATCGGCTGATATGACATGGCCAAGGTAGGCCACCTTCGGTTGCGCGAACGAACACTTGGACAACTTGAGGCGGAGCTGGTGCGACCGAAGAGCCGAGAGGACTGCGTTGAGGTGCTGCAAATGCGTAGACCAGTTGGGACTGTAGATGAGTATATCATCAAAGAAGACAAGAACAAACTTCCGAAGGAACGGCTGCAGGACGGAGTTCATCAAACTTTGAAAAGTGGCTGGCGCGTTTGTCAGGCCGAAGGGCATAACCAGGAACTCAAAGTGGCCCTCATGGGTGCGGAATGCCGTCTTCTCAATGTCGTCGACGTGCATCCGAACTTGGTGGTAGCCCGAGCGTAAATCCAACTTTGTGAAATACTTGGCGCCCTTGAGTTCATCAAGCAACTCCTCAATCACGGGAATGGGAAACTTGTCCTTAACAGTCTGTTGATTGAGTGCGCGGTAATCGACACAAAACCGCCACGAACCATCTTGCTTCTTCACTAAAAACACCGGCGCAGAGAAGGCTGATGTGCTGGGCCGAATGATTCCTTGCTGTAGCATGGACGCGCATTGAGTCTCCAACTCATCCTTTTGTAATTGGGCGTACCTGTACGGTCACACCGCCACCGGCGCTGTGTTGGGCAGCAAGTGAATACGGTGGTCACATAGGCGCGCCGGCGGGAGCCCTTGTGGCTCGGCAAACACGTCATCATAGGAGGCGAGGAGAGTATCCAGCAGTGGCTGCTCCGCATGCACAGCGTAGAGGCGGGTGGACTGGACGTCGAACCCTTGGGAGCCAATGCCGCGCCAGAACACGCGGTGACCACCACGCGTGAAAGCCATGCACAAATCATCAAAGTCCCACAAGATCGGCCCCAAGGTCCGCAAGAAGGTGATGCCCAGCACCATGTCCCAACGGTCGAGCGGGATCATGTAGCAGTCCACAGTGAACACCTCTTCGGCGATGCGGATGCCCACGTCCTGAGCCACGCCGCGGCAATCCAAGCGGTCCCCATTCGCGACTGTCACGCCGGCGCCCGGGCATGGTTGGAAACGAATCCCCGCACGACGGGCCACAGCGCCACTAATGAAGTTGTGAGTTGATCCCGAATCGAGCAAGGCGATGCACTGTTGGCTGCCCACCTGGACGTAAACCTGCATGGTCGTGGCTGTGGGTATGCCGGCGATGGCCGCCAAGGAGATCGTAGGCTTTGGCGGATCGGCGTCGGCACCGGGCTCATCGTCTTCAGAATCGGAGTCCGGCTGTTCCACAATATAATCTACGGCCTCCAGATAGAACAGTCGAGCACACTTGTGCCCCTGAACGTATGGTTCATCGCAATTATAGCACAATCCCTGCTTCCGACGTTCAGCCATCTCCGATGGTGTCAAGTATTTGAAGGGGCGGCTGGAAGATTGAGGGGTCGACGAGGCAGTCGATGATGTGCCCCCAAGTTGGCCGGTCATAGCACGGCGCGAGGAGCGTGGAGGTGCGGGCGGGAGTGCAGGGGCCTTGGCGGCGTTGCGACGTTCAAACGCCCTGGCCAACCGCATGGCACGGTGAAGATCTGCTGGCTCGTGAAGCTCGACGTCCACTCGGATGTGTTCCGGCAGTCCACCGGTGAAAAGCTGGGCTTGCTGGAGCGGGTCCAAGCGGCCTGCGTGTGCCAAGCGAGCCTGGAACGCCGACATATACGCGTCCACCGTAGAAGTGAAGGGAAGGCGGGCAAGGTCGGCCAAGTGATTAGTCGACAATGCCGGTCCGAAGCGTTGATGACACAGAAGCCGAAAGTTGTCCCACGATGGCCGGCCCGCGTCGCGTTCGAGGATGTAGTACCACTGCTGCGCGTTGCCGGTCATGTGGAACGAAGCCAACCACACCTTGTCAACCTCCCTGGTGAGCTGGCCACGGAAGAAGGACTCAACCGGTTAAGCCATCCCAGGGGGTCCTCTTTGCCGTCATAGAGCGGGAAGGAGAGCTTGTGAAACTTGGGAACGCCCTGGCCTTCGCCATAATCTTCCTGGTGGGGATGGGATGGCTGAGATCTGTTGGCGCGTTCATGGTGCACCACCGTGGAGGATGTCGTGATGGCAGTGCCCATGATGGACGAGAACGTTGGCACGGGGGACGGCGAGTGCGGGAAGGGGATGCTCTAGATCGGCAGCCCCGTTGGTGGAGGTGACGGCGTGAAGCCGGCAAACGAATCTACGGCCGGCTGCGACGAAGATGCGCCCGCTGCCGTCGGTGCTGCTGCCGGAAGAGAGGGCGTAGGCATGATCTCCGATATGACCGGCCCAGAGGCCGGCAGTGCCGGAATGCCCCCGTACCCTGGCATGCCGTAGGGCAGAGCTAGCGGCGCCGCGTAGGGCAGGGCCGCAAACTGGCCCGCGGCGCCTTCGACGGATGAGAGTCGGAGGGACAGCTCCCCCATCTGGCGCTGCATGCCATTGACTAGCGCCGTGAGTTGTCGTTGTCCCTGCGTTAGAAGCGCCAGGGACTCCTCGATGGATGGTGGCGAAGGAGCATGGATCCCAGACGAGGGCACTGGTGCCGTCGTGCTCGCCGGGGTCAGCGATCCCGTGGACGGAGCCGGCGGCGGCGCACCCGTGGACGGCACGACAGGAGCGGAAAGAGCCGAGGTCGACATGAAGTCTGATACCAGATTGTTGGAGCTTAGGCTGCGTAGGTTGTATTGATGGTGGGTGGGGGGTCGGGGCTTGAAGGTTCGTCGTCGCACAGGAGGAGCCGTGACCGGCGTTAG
Organism: Saccharum hybrid cultivar R570; assembly: GCA_038087645.1. NCBI lineage: Eukaryota > Viridiplantae > Streptophyta > Magnoliopsida > Poales > Poaceae > Saccharum > Saccharum hybrid cultivar. The sequence continues at coordinate 38,084,684 of JAQSUU010000637.1, read as the reverse complement.
GGCTGTGCGACAACAGGGAGACGAGGAACAGGCGCCTGGGCGCCCAGGGGAGATTATAACTCAATCCCAGGCTAATCGTATTCATGCCAAACTGTTTGCACTTATACATGACTCGATAACTAACTCCTACTTTTAGGGACTAACTGAACTATCCAGCTAACAAACTCCGAATTATAAAAATACATCTATTAGACTCCTAACAGATTTGCACGCTGACTCCGCGTGGCTGATGGCGTGGCTGGTGATCACGCCTAATCCCTCTTTCAGCCACCGGTTTTGTCACGACGGCGATACACGTTTCCCACCATAACACCAAAAAACAGTGAAAAAGATCTTTTATTGTTGGAGAACTGACTCTCGTGTTAAGCAAGAACAGTAGTTAAATAAAGGGACATTTGTTCTCAAAGGGCTTGGCTTAGTGATATTCGCAGAGTACTTACACTGTACTTTTAGTAATACAATACAGTGTGAGTATTCTACGAATATCACTAAGCCATGCCCTTTGAGAACACCAAGCATGGGCGGGCACAGTAGTATTCAAGGGTATTCAGTTGAATACCCAAATTTTTTGACAAAAAATTTCATATATATATAGAGTGTTTACATGTTTGTATATTGGTAAAAAAGAGAAGTGAGTCAAAGTAAATACTAGTACAGAAAACAGCCCCAAACTACATGTCCATACTCCTTATTTTCCCCCACTGTAAGGCCCAGGAAGGCCGCAGCCCAAATTTGCATCCGCACCCAGAAATCAGTGTTACCGCACGTCTGCACTCATCGCTTGCTGCTCCTCCCTCCCCTAACTCAAAAAATCTTTCCCCAAACTCCAAACCCTAGCTCTAGCCACTAGGGTATATTCCGGCTGCCGGCTATGGGTAGCCATCCCCTATCCGCACTCTACGTGGTGATGAGAGAGTCGGCGCCAGGCCGTCCGCGCAAGACACAGTCCGAGGCTCCGTGCCTCCGAGCAACCGAGCGGTCAGCACGCCCGATGACCAACAGGGCCAGGAGAACTTCTCAGCTTCTTGCAATTTGTCAGTTTAGATTTAGTCTCTTGGCTTATTGGTGAATCACTTGTAAAATGGAATGAGAATAGCCTTATTTTGTCGGTAAATTAATTAGTCCCTAATTTACAGTCCTCTGATTTAATTTACCTCAAATTCTGGATGTTGCAACAATGCTACTTTGGTACGTTGAACTATTGGCACTCTATGTTAATTGCTAAACGATTTCAAGTTATGCTAAAATTCTATGAATTTATGAAATCATACTAAAATATGTGCTATATATTATACAATTAGAATCATGTGGTGTTATACATGCCAAATATTAGGCATTAGGAGTTTATGTTGTCAATTTTTTTTGACTCCCTTCACATTTTGAATACCCAAGATAAAAATCCTGGGCCCGCCACTGACACCAAGGCCTTACCTTAACGATCTCTATCTTTTTCTCTCTGCGAAATGGTTTGTTGGAGCACTTAACTGAGCAAGGACAATCCAAAGAGCAGCTGGACATTGAAGATCTGCAATAACAGTCTTAAATTTCTGTATAAAAATTCAGCATGTCATAGAAAATATTATATCTGCATTTATATCCAATGAACACGTACAAGATAACACGACAGTCTGTAGACTACAAATTACAAAAACTCAGCAGGCACAAGAAGTGCAGCAATTGGAGTGTAGAAATCCATTCAAGCACTAATGATATGTGTTTTATTTACGAAACAGATTTAGACTATAAAAACTTGACACTACAGAAATAAAAATGGAAAATAACTGACAATCTTGAGCACAAGAAATGGGACGAGTAGTGAGCACAAGAAATACCTGCAGGAACAACTACTTTCACAGGTTGAGTCGTGGTCACAGCTGATGCATCCACCTTCAATTGCATCACCGTCACTTTTCTTCTTGACAACATAAACATCTTAGTTCATTAAGGAAACGTCAATTGCATCTTCGTTCATTAAGGAAATGGCAATTGCTGCTGTGTCAAGGTTACAAATTATAATTAACAAATATGAGATATCATATATAGTCGCAAATATTAAAGTTTACAGCTAACAAAGGATACTGTGCTTAATATGTACATATGGAGGCGGTTCGCTTTCAGTTTCCAGATCCTGTTTATTAATAGGCTCAATACTGAACTCTTGGTCAATGTATGGGAGAGGTAATCGCCGGAAGGCTTCCTGTACATTGATCAATTTCAGTAAGTCAAACAATTTAAAATAAATCATGACCTTCAAAACATGAAAAGAGACTCCAAATGTTGTCTTGTTTTCCTTATGATTTACCGTCAGATTGCTAAATAGTAAATATCCAATATTAAAAGGCCAAGAGACAAATGCAATCTCCATAGTAAATTCATTTTTGAAGTTTTCTTATAAGATTTACATTGACAGTGAAGAAAACAAAAACAGAAGAATATAACACAATGACTGATTGACTGTGCATCAATCCAACCTCATCTGAGCGACCAACTTGCAAAGTTATTATTATAACTTGGAAAAACTGGAAAGGTTCTAATATGTTCAATAACAATGTAACAAATGATACTAGATATCGATCACCTTTATGTCATCTGTAGGGCCAGCATCCTGTAAGAAGCATATATCATAACATCAGCAAAATTACCAACAAAATAATAGTGTCAAAGCTTACTGCAAAAGAAAGGTCTAACAAACATGCATTCAACCTTGATAATACACCAAGAAGGTTCCAATATATTGAGTACTTTGAAAGTGCTAGTATGATGCCAAACACTTATAAATGTAGGTATGCAAACTATCTTAGCCATTCAGAGTGCCTGAGATGCATGCAAGGAATTGAAGAGGCACACCTCTGGAGCCTTGCAGGCACTAAAGGTCTTGCTCACCTAGAGGTTGCTAATAGATAATAAACTGGTAAACTGGTGGTTTTGTTAGGTCAAGTTGTGGTTTATTAATGTAAAAGGCGCATTTATTTCCGGTTTGCGCGCGCGTGTGTGACAATGATGGTGGGTGTCTTGTAATTTATTTTTATCTTCTTCTTAATGCAATGATAGGAAACTCTCCTTCCTATTGATGAAAATAGGATTTTTTTTTCCAAAAGATAAAAAAAAGGAAAATGACTTGGTTAGAAGATGGGTGGTGGTGGTATGAGCTATCAGGTTTGAAAGTTCTGATGTATTTGATGGTTTTGCTAGTACAAGTACCTACATAACTACATGGACGGGTTAAAGACATATCATGTCAACAGCCAATAACTTTCATCATCGGATATTTTAATAGTACAAGTGATTTTATGATTATGAACTCTCTAATAATAAAATAATAAACAAAGTGCAAAATTGTCTAACCCATGTTCTGCTACTGTAGTAACACGTATCTTCTCTTGAGGAATTATGGTTCAGCTGCCAGATAGGGTTAATAGGTTTCTGGTTGACAATCTTATTGGTATTGCACAGAGCTAAGATGTAGTTCTCATGCATCATATAGGAGTAACTGAACTGATAATTTCTTTTAACGCAATAGATGAACTGATAATGACTAAAGGTCTTGATAATTTCCTTGTGGATCATTCAATCTTATTTTTCATTTCACAAGCATTGAAGATGCTAACAACATATAATATATGAGTAACTGAAAACAAAGCAGAAAATAATGTGGATGCAGCATGGCATCAACCTCACTTGTTGATGGCCAAATACTCCAACAAATCATTCTCCTTGAAAGATCTTCAGAATCAATCATCCTGTTCTTTAGTAAACATTCAGTACAAACAGGCATTGTGCGTTGTATGCGGTGTCTAGATGTCCTCCTTTTGCAGCAAAAACAAATCTATGCAGTTAAAAAGTAGAAGATACACCATTGTTAGTTACATGAAAAATTATCTAGCACTTATATAAGAACAAAAAAAATACCAATCGAATGCACAAATAGGTCCTGCCTGTTCGAGAAAAAAATAGGAACCCCTAGTATGTCATGATATTGCTGACCTAAAAAATGGCCACTGCCAATTTTCTGTAAAAACAGAAATGTAGTTTGCCTGACAATATCTTTTTTGGACAAGACCACTGAATTTTAAAAAGTAAAGATAACTGTAGCAAGTGTCTTCCATCACAGCACCTACCAACACTACTACTTTCAAAGTCTGCATAAGGTCAACAAAACATGTTGCTGTTTGACCAGAAGAAAGCACAACTCAGTTATATATCCTGACTACACTCAGTAAAATAAAAAAAGTGAAAACTGAAAGGCTATCAATGAAATGAAAGGAAATATTAGACCTAAAGCTTGGTTTCAGACAACTCACGTGCCGAGGGCAGCAACCATCAGTTTCTTCTGAACAAGCCTTGTGCAAAGTTACATCACAGTGATTAACTGAACATTGCATCCTTTCACCAGGCAGAATACTCTTTGAGCAAATCAGGCACTCAACCTAAATCGGAAAGACTTTTAGATTATTTTTACAGTAAATGAGTAGAACATCACAGCACGTTTTCTACCAATCAAGATTAGATCTGATACATAGGGCACTAGAGCAGTACTGTGTGAACTGTGAAGACATTTTTTCTCCAGAAGCCTTTCAAGTTTATTACTCTTGACATCTTTTCATCATTCATTGACCAACCTTCTTTCTATCAATCCTCCATTATTACCACTAATGCTATCTGACGGCCTCCTGCCAATTCTATCACATTTGGTCATTTGGATAATCAGACACTCAGCAAACTTTCATATCATTATCGCCCAGAGAACATTCCAAAGTTGTATACATCCTTAGGAAAACCAAGAAAAATCTGCCATGTTCAATGCAAACCCAGTTTATTCAGGTTGTCTATAGTCTATAGACCAACACTCATACCTGCATAGGAACCACACTAATTTCTCATTCTATGTGGGTGACTGGGTGTACTCTGAATATACAAAAGTTAACCAATAATTCCATGTATCTTATTTCTAATAAAATTCTCTGCTCTCCTCCTGTGGGAAACACTTGAACTCTACCACTGTCTTTGTGTTTTCCCTTATCCTTTCATCGATAGTGGTCCCCTCAATCTTAATCAAACGAGCTTACAAGGAAATGCAATTGGCTGCCTTAGTACAGTTGTGCTAAAAGAGTGGATTCTACTCCCAATTCCTATTGTCATGCGGTGGTGCTACTATATGGAGATTTAGTCCTTACACTGCTGATTTAATCCTGTCGGACCATTTTGTTAATTCTCCAAGTCCACTATATCTTCATTATCCAAATTCACGGATTTTCTTCCTCTACTGTGGAAACTTATAAAGATGGTACAATATAAGTCTATAATGGCACTCGATGCCCTTTGTCCAGAATCCTCTGACCTTTTACATACTGGATACAAATTTTCCTTCCATCAGGCCATTATCCCCATTGTTTGTTCATCCCTTTCTATATAGATAGACAAACACCTAATAATGCAATTGTCAAATTCCTGGATGAACCATGTTGGTAATTGTCTATATCACAAGCCAACCATCTCTACATTGGTGCCAGGAATAAGAACAATTTCAGTAAATGTTGGTCGATCTGTCACGAAAAGAAAACATGATGCTTTATGGATAACCCAAATTAATCAGTACTGTACAGTAATGCTACAATTGCTCAAAATTCAACATCATTGAGATCCAAAACTCATGATTCCTGAAACATTAATAAATCTAATCTAATGTATATAATGCACCCGCAACAATTTTTGGTTTATCCTTGTCAAAACAGTTCAGTACAGAAGTATAGATGCTTAGATGAAATCAACTAGTATGTAGCTGCAAATGCACACCATTACACGGCAACACATTCACACTGTATGGTACAAAATGTTTGCCAGGACCTAGTTTCATCAAGAACAGTCTAGTTTTTTTTATCTACCATGAAAGAACAGAACAGAAGAAGCAGCATTCTCTGAATTCAAAAGGATCGCATAGATTCAAAGTGAAATGGAGGTATATTACTGAATAGTTTCATGGAAGTGTTTCATATATTTTACCACTACTATATATTCTAGGACGTGTAAAACACTAAAACCTAAACAAAGAACAAGAAAATACGATCCTGCAAATGATGAAATGGGCAAACTAGCGATTGCTATACCAGTATGGATATGGACGAAATCAGGATGCGTTGCTTGATTCATATAAAATCAAACGAGGTGTCACCTAAGATATTTCATTTCATATCTTAGCAAGATAGTATCAAGCGCGAATATATTGTTAGTACAAGTCAAGAAAAACGTCCAGTCCTAACGCTTGAATGTAGAATTGGGCGAGCAAACCTGATAATATCAACAGTTCAAGTAACACCCCAATTTACCCGAAACCAAAATACAGGATTCCGAGACCAAATCAAAGCACCAGACCAGTAAGAAGTCGAATAGAGCGTTTGTTTCAGGGCCAATTCGGACGCAACAACACCACAAGAGGCCAAAATTCACCTTGCATACAAGAAATATAGAAATGCAAATACGGAGTAGACTCGTTCAGCCATGTACGCACCTTCCTGGGGACGCCTTTCCGGAGAAAAGGAAGGACGCACTCCTCCTCGGGGGCACCCGACGCCGCCTTCTCCTTACCCCAATCCTCCGCTTTCGCGCCAATCGACGTGGGCGGGGGAGCCGTAGAGGACCTGCGACGCCTCCTTGGAGTGGAGGAAGACGACTCCGAGGGTAGGCCGCGAACACGGAGTTGGACTCGGACCGAGCGGCGGGGAGTTACCGCGCGGCCGGATGAAGAAGGCGCATCCGCCTTGGCCGCTGGCGGTGGCGTAGACGCGCCCGAGGGTGGGGGCGGTTGAGAGACCCGCCGCCGGATCCTGATCAGGCTTGTGGAGCGGCGTTGGGGCTGCGATGGCGTCGAGGCGGTCTCGGAACACGGGGGCTGATCCTGATCGTCGTCCGGACGCGGGGGATCGATCAGACGAGCGGAACGGCGCCGCTGCGCCGGGGGCGCGGCGGAGGTGGAGGCCAGGGCGGCCTGGGGTCCCCCCATTTCCTTTGCGACGGTGATGGGGCGGTTAGGGCTTAGCGTTCCATGCGCGGCGCGCGCGATTGGAAACTTCGAGCAGTTGCGGAGGGGGAGCGTCCTGGAGAGAGGGAGGCGGGAAGAAGAAGAGGAAGGGAATGCCGTTGCGGGGTTCGTCGGTTTCCTTTGTTTATTGGGCTTATTTCGGGTCCATTTAGGGTGTGCAGCGATGGGCTACAACTGGAAAGGCCCAAATAAGGCATTGGCCTTCAAGGAAGATCTTGAGGGTTTCGCACCCACGCACCGCGCCATCGCGCACCAGGGAGGGAGGGAGGGAGGGCAAGTTGACGGCGTGCGACGACTCTGCACCAGGCCACTAGAACACTCGGATTCGGCGGAGGTACGTGACCCCGACTTGGACGGTTTAATTTCCGAATTCGATTACATCTTTTTGAAAGGGGAATTCGATTACATCTAGGTAGAGGGGAGGAGCCCTACCTCTACCTAGCGCAAGCATTGCTGAGGCTCCATAAGTAAAGGCATCCTAAGTTGCTCTCGATGTATTGGCAGCTTTGGCCCTGTCAAACATCTCGATTGCAACGAAAAATCGAATCTTTACCAGGATAACTCGGTGGAGGAGCACAAAATTGTCGGAGGGGGACAATGTCCAAGCGGCGGCAGGAGCAGGGCCAGGGGCCAGGGACAGGGGACCGGCAAGAGGTTGCAGAAGCAAAAGCATCTCTATCTGTTGCTGGATGATTGGGCCAAGGGCTTCTCGATCCATAAGATCGACGCTGCCAACCCTCACCTCGGGGAGCCCCTCGTCCTCCGGCTGGTGGCACCTGTGCCTTGTTGTCCCATGAGCTTTGACGCCCTTGGAAGCAACATCCTCACTGTGAGCAACCGGCACCGCGGGACCCCGTCTACGACACGGAGACGGCGGCGCTGGCCACCGGCCCACGCCTCCCGGATCCGTTACTCGGCGGCGTTAACAACTTTGTGTCCGCCGCCGATACGCTGTATGCATTCGCATACTTCTATACCGAAAGGCAGCACTCCTTTGAGGTGATGTCCACGGCCGGTGCCAAGCAGGGTCTGAATCGTCTATCAATCCCAACTTTGGATTGGTCATGGCAAAGCGTGCCTTTCCCACCACCATTCAAGACGGATGAAGTGATCGTCTCCTACGCCCTTCACCCGGATGGACACACCATCTTTATGTCTGCCCACAGAATGCATATAGGTGACCGGACCTTCTCCTTTGACACTAGGCACTGCGAGTGGAGGCACCATGGGGAATGGGCGTTGCCTTTCAGGGTGTGTTCACTTCCCATGCAAACCCAAAATATTTCCTCTTCCACCTATCACATCGAATCTTTAGATGTATGCATGGAGCATTAAATGTAGGTAAAAAAGATAACTAATTGCATAGTTTGTCGAATCTTTTGAGCCTAGTTAGTTTATGGTTGGACAAATTTTGCCAAATAACAACGAAAGGTGCTACAATAACTTTTCGCCCACTTTTCATCAAGTGAACACACCCTCAGACATGAAGGCTTCTTTGACAGTGAGCTGGATGCATGGGTTGGGCTTCACAAGGATGGTGGCATTTGCTCCTGCCAAGTCATATCCCACAGCAGCACAAGTGCCATGCAACCGGACTGGAAGATGGTCAAGGACAAGCTGTGGAGCAAAGACAAGGTGGCTCGTGGGCCTACTCTGACGTACATGGGTGGTTCCAGGTTTTGCATTGTGGAGTGTGTGGTGCGTGAGGGACTGGAGTATGAGGACGCCTTTGGTGACTGTGATGGTTGCATGCTCCATATCACCATGTTCGGCCTCAAGTACAGTCACAAGGGAGAGCTGCAAACCATTGGCCGCACCACCAACTCCTATCTAGTATCAAAGCATCTTTCGTCGTTTTCTCCTGTAGCCTTCTGGATGTAGGAATGGACCTGCTGTTTTGTTTGGTTGTATGCAATGCATACTTGTCTGTCCAATTACCCTGGACGTAAGTTATGTTTTATGGCAATAAAAAGTTTGGTTTGGTTGTATGCAATGCATACTTGTCTGTCCAATTACCCTGTATGTAAGTTATGTTTTATGGCAATAAAAAGTGTCTTCCTGTAATTTATGGAAGCTATTGACCTATTTCTTTATGTGGCAGTTCACGAATATGCAGAGATGTCGAACTTTAACAAAGAACTAAAAACAGTTGCTGTGTGCTTCCCTTACAATATATCACTATATCATAATCAATGTGGACGATGCAATTCTAATCTATTCTCTCAATAAACAATGAGATGATCTCTGTCACTGCACATAAGATATAATATGTTTACAGTCTGACTTTGTAAAAACCAGAGGTTTCATAGGTCACTAAAGCTTATTACTCTGGTTATAGCACAAAATGACTGCACAAATTGAATAGAGGGTCTGAACATAGTCTTCAATTCCTTCTTGATCCTGGAACTGCCTTCACATAAAGAAAAACAATAGTAGTATCGTGTAAGAAGGTAAATAGAAACAATGGTAGTGTCAAGTTGTTCATATGCCATAGGGTTGTCAATTGAAAATCGTGTACTACAGTATAATGGACCAGACCATAAAGTATCCTGTGTTGCAAGTTGCAACCATGTTTGGTTGACAGAACCAATTTTCCCGTATGAAAATGTCTAGTTTCTAGCTGAAGGAGTTAGACATTCACTTGAAATAATGTCAAAAAGAAGCAATTCTCACATTTCGAGGAGTCCATAAAAGAAGTAATTCTCACATTTTGAGGAGTCAAACAGTCTAAACTTTAACTAAAATTATATGAAAAAATACTAATACTTATGAGATAAAATAAGTACCATTAGATTAGTTATATAATATATTTTCATGATAAATTTATTTGGAGACATAAATACTAGTACTATTTACTATAATACTTGATCAAACTTGAGATACTTTGACCGGCACAATTTTCAAAATTACATTCTTTTGCGGACGGAGGTAGTACCATATTAGAGTGGTCAAACCTAAGGCTGGATAACGAGCCGAGCTGGCTCGGCTCGGCTCGGCTCGTTCTAGCTCGTTAGGATAACGAGCTAGCTCGGCTCGGCTCGTTATCTTAACGAGCCAGAAAGCCAGCTCGGCCCGGCTCGTTAGGAGCTCGAGCTGGCTCGTTAGGCTCGCGAGTCAGGTATAAAAAATACACAAAATATAATATTTGCATTTATCTAAAGCTTAAAAATATTAATAATATAAAAATAATATATTCAATAACCTTAAATCGAATAAAATATTCATATGAGCTAACATATCATCTATTTGTGAAGTGCAAGACATGAAGTAATACAAAACTAATATAAGTTATGATGACTTTTTCCCTAAAACTACGGCTCGTTTGGCTCGCGAGCGGTTCACGAGCCAGCTCGAGTTGGCTCGTTATAGCTAACGAGCTAAAATCCTGGCTCGGCTCGGCTCGTTATCATAACGAGCCGAGCCGAGCCGAGCTGAGCCGAGCCAGCCACGAGCCGAGCGAGCTAACGAGCTTCGAGTTTTTCGTCCAGCCTTAGTCAAACCATAAGTGAATATAGGGGATGTAAGCATGCATGGAGATCAATCTACATACATTATTTATAAAGTAAAAAACATTGTCATGGTTTCAGGATTACGTTTTCTTAAAGGAAGCCTTGCGTACGTGTGTTCATAGGGGTGAGTGTGCGTGCGTGTTGTGGGCGTCCACGTTGTACTGTGTAATTCTAAAAAAAGTAAAAAGCTGAAAGGATCAAGATGCCCAAGAGGGGGTGAATTGGACTTTTCTACAAATTAATTGCAAGAATTAAATCCCACAAGCCGGAATTCACCCCTAGTGTCTACTTGTGTTCCTAGAGATTCTACCGGTAAAAGTTTTGCACCCTAGTTTCCAATCCTAGTCTAGCATGGCAATTCTAGGAAGGTAAATCAAGCAATGAAAGTAAATACGCGAAAGTAAATGCTTGAAAGTAAGGGCAAGGAACACGGAGATGTTTTTCTGAGGTATCGGAGAGTCATCACTCCCCACTAGTCCTCGTTGGAGCACCCGCGCAAGGGTGTAGCTCCCCCTTGATCCGCGCAAGGATCAAGTGCTCTCTACGGGCTGATTCTTCGACACTCCGTCGCGGTGAATCGCCCAAAACCGCTCACAAGATGAGTTGAGTCATCCACAAGCTCCGCCGGATGATCACCAAACTCCCAATCACCACCAAACCGTCTAGGTGATGGCGATCACCAAGAGTAACAAGCTAGAACTCTCACTTGACCACAATGAGCCTAATGAGAAGGTGGATGCACACTTGCTACTCTCTAATCGCTAGTGAGGAACTCTCAAGCTTTGATTCTCAAATCACACTCCTCACTAGAGCTCTTGCACTCCCTTGCACTCCAAAGGTGTTTTTCAGCTGAACAAATGAGTAAGAGACCTCTAAAAGAGGTGGTGGGGATGTATTTATACACCCCACAGTCAAAACCAACCGTTACCTGCCAACTCAGCAAAATACGAGGTGACCGGACGCGTCGGTCGAAGTGACCGGACGCGCCGGTCGCTCGTAACGGTCGAAATTCTGAAACTTCGGCTTAGTGACCGGACGCGCCGGTCAGGGGTGACCGGACACGTCCGGTCATGCAGGGAGCTTACTGTAAACAGACCTGACGCGTGACCGCGTCCGATCAGTGATGACCGGACGCGTCCAGTCGTCAGAGGATCTTACTGGAACGTGACCGGACGCGCCGATCACACTCCAGTCGCGTTCGATTAGGTGGTTTCCCTCAAGTGACACGTGTCAGCCTGACCACCGCGTCCGGTCGTCAGCGCTGAAACATAGTTAGCGGTTAGAACTGACCGGACGCGTCCGGTCGTACCAGACACCGCGTCCGGTCAAGGGAAAACCCCTCTAAACTCTCCGAAACGCGACGCAACTTGAACCAAGTTGCTTCTAACTGAACTTTGAGCTATTCTAGAGCTTCCTAGTGCTAAGTTTAACAAGTGTGCACCACACCTAAACATAAGACTCACCTAGGTCAAGCTACTTGCTCATGCCCCCCTTTATAGTACGACCAAAGGAAAAAACGAAGATCCTAACGACTATTCCGAATGTGACTCAACACCTTGACATCTGAAACTAACCGTCCTTAATCTTGACGTCAATCCTTTGAAAACCGAAACGATTTCCATCAAGGGGCATGACTACCATGGTGCCCAAAGCAGTTATCACCTCCATGACCTAACTTACCAAAGTTTCTGCAAAACACACGTTAGTCATGGTAATAAAGCGTTGTCATCAATTGCCGAAACCAACTCTCGGGGCCTAGATGCTTTCAATCTCCCCCTTTTTGGTGATCGATGACAACACTAAGATTCAAAAGATAGGAGTTGAGGTTTTCGAACATGCTTGGTTCACATAAGCAAAAAACAATAAGCACAAGGGGTTAGGAATTGCTTATGTGCCCCAAGCCAAAAGAGTGTACTCATAAGATAAGACATAAAGCGTTAGTACACAGAAAGATATAGCTCAAAAGAAATCAGAGTAAGGCACGGAAGCACAACCTTATGAGCTATAACCAACCAAGTGACATGATTTAAAACGGTGACTAGATAAACTATATAGACTCAGAGTATCTCACACGACCACATGTCACAAGAATGCAAGTACTGGAATGTAAACATGATGCATGAATGTAGCACAAAAATAAGAACAAAAACCCTCTATCAAAACTCCTCCTAAATCTACTCTCTCTCCCCCTTTGGCATCAACCGCCAAAAACTAATCTAAGGATCTGACGGGAGAACAGACGGAGTCGAGTCGGGTGCCGAGGAGCGCGGAGTGATCACAAACTGAGAAGTGTCTTCCTCGGACTCGGAGCTGGCAGGCTGACCCTCTGAAGAAGCACGCGGCTGTGAAGCGGTCTGGGTCTGAACAACAGGAACAGGTGCTGACGAAGTAGCAACTAGTGGAGCAGTCTCTGTGACCTGAGCCTGAAGTGAGCCAACAACTGGGGGATCGGTCGAGACAACTGACGAAGGTATAGTCTCTGTAGTACCCGTCCCTGTCACAGGAGGAACAACTGCCTCTGAAGCGGACAACCCTGAAGAAGTAGCTAGAGTAGTGTGCGAGGGCGTCGGCTGACCAGTCAACTCGCTGTAGGTGGCACTAAAATCAGGAAACGGTGTGCCTGTCAGTAGGTGAGGGCGAGGCTGGTCTGAAGGAGTGAACCACGTCTGAATAGGCGTGTAGCTCGGGGACGGGAATGACTGGGGAACCTGCTGCTGTGGAGAGGTGAACTGAAAGCTCGGCTGTCCCTGACTCGAAGGTCCACTAGACTGTAAGACTGGAGTCAGGACAGACGTAGGTGGAGGAACCCCAACTGTGACCAAGTGACGCAGAAGCTCTAAGTACTGCTGCTGGCTTGCTGCACTCTGTCGCTGCATCTCGTACTGCTGACGCTGCATCTCGACCTGCTGACGCTGTATATCAAGCTGCTGTCTCTGGAACTCGTCCTGTCGAGCCTGTATCTGAGCAAAAGCGGCAGCTGTGTCCTGAGCCTGTCTCTGTAGCTGAAGCTCCTGTCGCTCCTGTGCCTGGGTCAACCTCTCAAGAATAGCCACCATGGCTGGGTCTGAGCGGAAGGCTGAACCAGAGCCACCGGCCTCGTGGTCGTGAGGCCGAGGAGACTGATACCTGGGGATGGGCTGATAATCCTCGTCAGTGCTGTCAGAGGCCTCATCCTCAGCTAGATCAGCAGGCTGAGCATCTAGATCTGCAAGCTCTGCCTCAGCAAGACCCTGTACGGTCGCGTCCTGCTCAGCCGCTGTCTCAGGCACCTCAGGTCTCTCTCGCTGTCCTGGCACTAGGGCCTGCTCTCTGGTGACTGAAGCCCATAGCTAACGGATATCATACTCTGGAAAGGAGGTGGTAGTGTCAGATATCTCAGCTCTAATATCTGAAGGCAGCTCAAGTGAAGATCTGATGAGAAAGCATATCCAATGAGCATAGGGCAGCTGACGGTGTCCCTTGAAGCCTTCTGCCATGGTGTCCTCCATCTCACATAGCATAAGATCCCATATATCAAACGGTGTCTGTGAGCGAAGGTGGTGAACAACCCACAACTGCATCCTGGTCAATCCCTCTCTGTAGCCCAGCCTAGGAAGAAGAGTACGTCTGACAATAGCATCCAGGACTCGGGCAAGCGGTGTCAAGCTGGCGGGTGTGCGACGAGACCCTTCGCCAAAAGGCTCACGGAAGCAGGGTCGAATCAAATCAGTAGGAGGCACTATCCCGCCGTGAGGGCATCTAGGTGGAGCTGTCTAACCAAAGCAAAGCTAATGTATCTTGGTGTCTGAAGCTGGGAGTCTGAGAATCTCCCGCACTCTGGTGCTGTACAACCTGCGGTCACGACCTCGGAATACAAAGTGTATGAACTCATGTGCTAGATCAATCCACAGTGAGGCATAGAACTCCCTGACCCAAGTGCCACAGTATGCTCCTGTTCGTCCAAGAAAATCTGATAGGCCTGGGAGAAAGGACAGGTGCGGACGAAGCTGCTCACCCACTACCTCAACAAGTGACTCAATACGACAGACCCTCTATGGTCGAAAAGCGATCCCACTGTCAACATATGCTCTGTAGAAATCCTCCTGTAGAGGTGTATAGAATCCCTCTGAAGCTCTGGAATCCCTCACAGGTGGGAACCACCGGCTGACCTCAACGAACCTCAGGGCCTGCACCTGACGTGCTGTAGCTCCCCTCAAGTCAAAGTGCTCAACTGGGGGCGAACCTCGAGCCCTGGGAGGTGGACGTCCTCCACGACGCTGGCCCTCTGGCCTAGGAGTCACCTGCACTCGTGTACGTGTAGAGCGACGACGCGGTGGAGTCTGGACTGGCTGCTCCTCTATCCCCTCTGGAGCCTCTGCAGGTGGATCAACTGACATAGCATCTGCATCCTCTGCCCCCTCTGTGGCCTCTGTACTGAGCTGTCGACCTTCAAGATGAAAGCGACGCTCGCCAATGCGAATACCACTGCTCCTGCCTCCCCTCTCTGTCTGCTCTGCTGCATCTGCTACTGCCTGAGCGATCTCTGCATCTGTAAGGGTCTTCTTCTTCTTTCTGGCCATGGTCTTTATGCGCTTACCACGCGCAATCTCTGTCAGACGAGGAGGACTATCGTCCTCGTCACTAGGAGCACCCCCGGCATTCTTGCAACGAACCATGCTGACAAACTGTCGGGAACATCTGAAAGATGATGTACTATCACTCTAGAGGCTTGGCCTCAATCCGTATCCGCAGGCTTGGCCTCGGATTCGAACACAGAACTACAGTCACCCCAACACACCGACAAACTCGCTGAAAAGACGGAATTGATGGATCTACTATAAGCAACATATATAACCTAAAAGGTACGAAACCCTAGAGATAGCAAGCATATAAGATAAGATGTGAATCGAAACGCGATGGCTACCTCAGATCGACGAGAAGATCGGTGATGAGGTAAGATGACCTGGTTCGCGAGACTTCCCGAAAGCGCCGGACGAGCGCTGATTTGCCGAAACAAAAGATAATTAGAATTTTAATGATGAAATTATGGCAAACCCTAACAAGGAGATCAAGGTAACGCGAAACAACCTCGCGAAGAAGACGTCGCGCGAAGAAACCTCGACGACGAATGGCCGAAACCACGTTGCGCGAACCCTAGGGTTAGGGTTAGGGCAACACTTGCGGTGGCCAAGCGGAGGTGTGCGCGAGGGAGGCAGTCAACGGCCGGCCGGAGGTGGAGCAGCAGGCAGTGGCGTCGGCACGGCTAGGCGCGGCAAGGGCAGCGGCGGCGCGGCAAGGTGGAGCAGGTGCGGCGGGGCAGCAGGCGCGGCGGGCGCGGGCACGGGCGGCGCTGCGTGGGCAGAGGCAGCAGCACGGCACGCCGGAGGAGGAGGGGAAGCACGGCGCGGCGGTGAAGGTCAGCGGGTGGTGGCGCTCCGGCGAGCTAGGGCTAGGGGATGGCGAAATCGGGCGATTAGGGCATGGGCAGATTGGAAAAAAACAGAACGGAGACGAAAGATTATATGGGGGATTAGATCCGCTCGGCACGCACTGACCGGACACGGTGGTCGAATGACCGGACGCGGTGGTGCAGCGTCCGGTCACACTCCAGTAAGCTCCTGGAGCGACCGGACGCGTCCGGTTAGGACTGACCGGACGCGGACAGAGTCCGGTCGAGGGTTATCCGGGAAAGTCATCGCGAGTGACCGGACGCGGTGGTGGTTACCGGGACCGGACGCGGTGGTCAACAGCTGCGCGTCCGGTGCAGCGTCCGGTCACAAGGTCAGGCGAAGGTCTTCTGGATGACCGGACGCGCTGGTGGTCGCCGGGACCGGACGCGGTGGTGAAGCATCACTGCGTCCGGTGCAGCGTCCGGTCACTGTTTTTCGCCTTTCTTCAATCCGATCTTCGACGTGACTTCTCCCAATCAAGTTCCAATTCAAAGAGACACAAATAAACACCAATTGGAACCTGATATGAGTGACCTCACTCAAACCCTCAAGTTTTTCAAAATAATTTGCCTTAGGCTAATATTGTTTTTAGGAAAATAAGCAATAAACACCCGAGGAGCAACGTATGGCCATGCAATAGAGTTTGTGAACCCTTAGGAGCGTCAAATGCTCTCTCTATTCATGGACGAACACAGAGGTTGCTCAAAGCCAAACCGAAAAGAAACGACAAAGCAACAACCATGCATATGCAATGCAATACAAGTAAGTAAAGCTAGGTTGCTTGTCAAGTTTGATCCACAGTTAGGCTTCTTCACTCCTCCAAGGAGGGTTATCGTAACCGTGTTAGCCAAGCCCTAGATGCATTGCGGAAAATTTAAACATGACATATAATACAATGCAATGCAAGGGACAACACAAGCTCACTTTTTAAAGTTACTAGAGTTAAGCACATTAAGTTCACTTCTCAACCTACAAAAGGTAGCCTCATCTAAGGGTTTAGTGAAGATATCCGCTAATTGATTTTCACTTCTTACACCTTCTAGTGATATATCATTTTTAGCAACATGATCTCTTAGAAAATGGTGGCGGATATCAATGTGCTTGGTGCGAGAGTGTTGTACCGGATTGTTAGCAATTTTAATGGCACTTTCATTATCACATAAAAGTGGCACCTTTTCAAGAACAATTCCATAGTCTAGGAGGGTTTGTTTCATGTATAAGATTTGTGCACAACAAGCCCCCGCGGCAATGTATTCCGCCTCGGCGGTGGACAAAGCCACACTATTTTGTTTTTTAGATGACCAAGATACTAAAGACCTCCCAAGCAAATGGCACCCTCCGGATGTGCTTTTTCTATCAATTTTGCAACCGGCATAATCCGAATTGGAATAGCCAACTAGTTGGAATCTAGCTCCTTTGGAATACCAAAGACCAATGCTTGGGGTGTGCTTAAGATGTCTTAAGATTCTTTTTACGGCACTTAAGTGAGGTTCTTTAGGGCACACTTGAAAGCGAGCACACATGCACACACTAAACATGATATCGGGCCTAGATGCGGTAAGGTACAACAAACTACCAATCATAGAACGGTAGAGAGTTTGATCAATCAGTTTACCTCCCTCATCTAGGTCGAGATGTCCATTAGATGTCATTGGGGTCTTGATTGGTTTGCATTCTTCCATCTTGAATCTCTTGAGAAGATCCTTGGTATACTTTTCTTGAGAGATGAAAATCCCTTCTCTCATTTGCTTGACTTGAAAACCAAGGAAGAATGTGAGCTCACCAATCATAGACATCTCGAACTCCTTCGACATCAATTCACCAAATTTCTTGCAATATTCTTCATTTGTTGACCCGAAGATGATATCATCAACATAAACTTGACAAATGAAGATCTCCCCATTAAGCTTCTTGGTGAATAGTGTGGTGTCAACCTTTTCAATGGTGAAGCCCTTCTCAATGAGGAAGTCCCGGAGGCGCTCATACCACGCTCTAGGGGCTTGTTTGAGCCCATATAGCGTCTTGGACAACCTATAAACATGATTAGGATATCTAGGGTCTTCAAACCCGGGAGGTTGATTAGCATAGACTAGTTCATTTATGAAGCCATTTAAGAATGCACTTTTCACATCCATTTGATATAGTTTCATATCATGATGTGATGCATATGCAAGAAGGATACGAATGGCTTCAAGTCTTGCAACGGGTGCAAAGGTCTCTCCAAAATCAAGACCTTCAACTTGAGAGAACCCCTTTGCAACTAGTCTTGTCTTGTTCCTCACTACTATGCCTTGGTCATCTTGCTTGTTGCGGAACACCCACTTGGTTCCAATGATTCTTGCACCTTTAGGATGCTCTTCAAGTGTCTACACTTGATTGCGGGTGAAGTTATTCAATTCTTCATGCATAGCATTCACCCAATCCGGATCTTGAAGCGCTTCTTCTACATTCTTAGGTTCAACGCAAGAGACAAAAGAGTGATGTTCAACAAAAGAAGCAAGCTTTTGAGATCGAGTCATTACTCCCTTAGTTGGACTCCCTATGATGAGATCTTGTGGATGTGCTTGAAGTAGAGGTGAGTTTCTTCTATCAACCACTTGAGGAGGAGGATGGGGAGCATCAACATCTTGTGCTTGTGCCTCAGCTTGTTCATAAGAGACATAGGTGTCTTCATTTTCAACTCTCTCATTCTTGTCATCATCTTGAGGCACATGTGATGAAGACGGTGGATCAACAATTTGTACATCATCTTCATCATCTTTTGGCTTGATGTCTCCCACGGGCATGTTCTTCATTGCCTCCCTCAAGGGTTCATCACCTACATCATCACAATTCTCAATTGCTCCTTGGGAGCCGTTAGATTCATCAAATTCCACATCATATGTTTCTTCAACCAAACCGGTGGCATGGTTAAATACTCTATATGCTTTGGACTTTGATGAGTAACCAACAAGAAAACTAATATCACAACGTCTTTGAAACTTCCCTAGGTGTTGACGCTTCTTGTAGATGTAGCATTTGCAACCAAACACCCGGAAGAATGAGACGTCCAGCTTTTTCCCATTTAGCAACTCATAGGGGGTCTTGCCAAGAAACTTTTGTAGGAAGAGGCGATTTGAAGCATAGCATGTGGTGTTGATTGCCTCGGCCCACAACTTCTCCGGAGTGTTGTACTCATCTAACATTGTTCTTGCAAGGGTGATCAAAGTCTGGTTCTTTTTCTCAACTACACCATTTTGTTGAGGAGTGTAGGTTGAAGAGACTTCATGCTTGATTCCAATTTCATCACAATAAGCTTCAATGTTTGTGTTGTCAAACTCTTTCCCATTGTCACTTCTAATCTTCTTTATCTTGACTTCAAATTCATTTTGAGCTCTCTTTGCAAACTTCTTGAAGCAATTGGCCACTTCGGATTTGTCATGAAGGAAGAAGGTCCATGTGTACCTTGAGTAGTCATCCACTATCACAAGACAATAGAGATTTCCACCCAAGCTCTTGTAGGTTGTAGGTCCAAACAAATTCATATGTAGAAGTTCTAGCACTCTTGAAGTTGACATGAAAGCTTTGGTTGGATGAGTGTTTGCAACTTGTTTGCCCGCTTGACATACACTACAAGATTTGTCCTTTTCAAACTTTACATCCTTCAATCCTCTCACTAGTTCTTTCTTCAATAGCTTGTTGAGAGTGTTCATTCCAACATGTGCAAGCCTCCTATGCCAAAGCCATCCAAGTGAGGTCTTGGTGAACAAACATGTCATCAAGTTTGCATCTTCGGAGGTGAAGTCAACAAGATAAAGATTATTGTATCTAAAGCCTTTGAATATCACTTGCTTGTCATCTATCTTTGAAACTACCACTTCATTAGGTGTGAACAAGCATTGGAAACCAAGGTCACAAAGTTACCCAACGGATAATAAGTTGAAACTCAATGAAGCAACATAGAGCACATTTGAGAGTGAGTGATCATTTGATATTGCAATCTTGCCTATACCCTTGACTTTGCTCTTTGAATTATCCCCAAATGTGATCTTCTCTTGACATATCCCATTCTCTTCAATGGAGGTGAACATACGAGGATCACCGGTCATATGTTGAGTGCAACCACTATCAATAACCCAATGAGATCCACCGGTCTTGTAGTTCACCTACACACAAGAGATCAAGCTTTTTGTTTAGGGACCCACACTTGAGAGGGACCCTTGACTTTCTCTACTAGTGACTTGACAACTCATATTTTCTTAGGCCTATTCTTATTTGGGGGACCCAAGAATATAACTTTCATCTTTCTATTTGAATCTTTTCTTAGCATGTAATGAGCATTGAAAGCAAAGGGTCTAGCATGTTTGGGTAAGGGTTGTGGTGGTGGAGTTTTGCACTCATGAGCAAAATGACCTTCTTGTCCACACTCAACACATCTCTTTGGCTTGGGCTTTGACTTGCTTTGATGTTGTTGAGCTTTAGCCTTCTTCTCTTGATTTGCCAAGTACCCAATACCACTTCTATCCATCTTCATCACGGTGTTCATGAGTAGCTCACTTTGCAAATATTGGCCTCTTGTGAACTTGCTTAGGCCGGTCTTGAGATGCTCTTTCTCTTGCTTGAGCTTTTTGTTTTCTTCAATAAGTGACTCATTTGTTGTTTGCTTCTCAAGAGCCATCAAACCCTTTAGCTTCTTGTTCTCATTTGCAAGCTTCTCATTTTCACTCTTGATCTTAGCATAATCATCATAGTTGTTTGGCTTAACCACACTCTTGCCTTTGCTACTAGAACCTTGCTCAATGCTTTCAATGATCAAGTCATCACATGATGTAGCTATATCACACTTGACAACTTTGTTAGTAGCATCATGTGTCTCAAGATAAAGTTCATTAGCAACCACAAGACTATCATAATCAATTTTTAATGTAGTGTATTTGTCTTTTAGAGAATTATGTCTAGTGATGAGCTCATCATGCTTCTTCTCAAGTTTATCATGTTGATCTCTAAGCTCTTTGTTAGAAGTTTTGAGCTCCTTGAGAGTGGAAGACATAATTTCATTTTGATCTTTGAGCTCACCACTAGCCTTTTGTGCACTTTCAAGTTTGGATGAGAGTGATTCATTTTCATTTTGAAGTTCATCATTTTCATTTCTAGTCCTTCTTATGACTTTAGTGTATTTGTTCAATAATTTTACAAGTTCATCATAAGAAGGTGCGTCATATTCATCATCACTATCACTATCATCATCATCACTATCATGGTTTTGTACCTTTCATTCACCCTTGGCCATAAGGCATAGGTGAGTAGTGGACGATGATGGTGAAAGAGGCGGTGAAGGTGGTGATGAAGATGTCGGTGAAGATGATGGCCCCATCACAAATGCGGCAACCTTCTCTTTCTCATCATCGCTCTCATCTTCGGAGGACTCACAAGATGATTCAATGTCGGTGAGCCAATCACCAACAATGTATGCCTTTCCTCCCTTCTTCTTCTTGTGGAACTCTTTCTTCTTGCCATTCTTCTTCTTGTATGACTTGTTTTTCTTCTTCTCTTCTTCATCACCACTTGAATCATTCTTCTTGCCCTTGTTCTTGTTCTTGTACTTGTCTTTTGAAGGTCTAGGGCATTGATGAGCTAAGTGGCCAAGTTCACCACAATTGTAGCAATCCATCTCTGAGATTGGCTTCCTTTTGCTACTTGTAAAGAATTTCTTTTTCTTGCCATCGAACTTGATGCCACTCTTGTTGAGCTTCTTTAGCATTTTGGTGGTCTTCCTCACCATGAGTGCGAGTGATTCATCATCAATGTCACTTTCACTTGAGCTCTCTTGCACCATCATGGCTTGACCCTTCTTCTTCTTCTTGTCATGGCTAGCTTTGAAGGCCAAGTCTTTCTTCTTGGAAGATGATGAGCCCTCTTCCGGAGTGATGTGCATGTACATCTCATGAGCATTGATCTTCCCCAATACTTGTGTCGGTGTTGCGGTGGAGAGATCACTTTGGTGAAGCACGGTGACAATATGACCATACTTCTCAACGGGAAGAACACTCAAGATCTTCCTTGCAACATCCGATTGGCTCATTTGAGTGAGCCCAAGAGCATTGATGTCCTCTACAAGAACATTCAATCGAGTGTACATGTCATTAGCACTTTCTTTGGGAAGCATCTCAAAAGAATTGATTTTCTTTAAAGCAATATGATAGCGTTCCTCACGCTCACTCTTAGTTCCCTCATGGAGAGCACAAAGGTTTTCCCACAATTCATGAGCGTTCTTTGCATTACGCACATGATTGAAGATATCTTTGCCTAAGCCCCGGTAGAGTGCATTTTTGGCCTTTGCATTCCACCGATTGTACTTCTCCTCGTCACCACTTGGGTTGGCGGGATCCTTGATAGCGGGAAGCCCTTGGGTTGCGGCTCTAAGACACCCAACATCTATGGCTTCGAGGTACGCCTCCATACGGATTTTCCAATATGGAAAATCATCCCCCTCAAAGGTGGAAGGTGGTCCTTCCCCGTTAGACATCTTGCTCTAGGCGGTAAAGCCTAAATTAGGAGCAACTCGGCTCCGATACCAATTGAAAGGATCAAGATGCCCAAGAGGGGGGTGAATTGGGCTTTTCTAAAAATTAATTGCAAGAATTAAATCCTACAAGCCGGAATTCATCCCTAATGCCTACTTGTGTTCCTAAAGATTCTACCGGTAAAAGTTTTGCACCCTAGTTTCCAATCCTAGTCTAGCATGGCAATTCTAGGAAGGTAAATCAAGCAATGAAAGTAAATACGCGAAAGTAAATGCTTGAAAGTAAGGGCAAGGAACACGGCGATGTTTTTCCGAGGTATCGGAGAGTCGCCACTCCCCACTAGTCCTCGTTGGAGCACCCGCGTAAGGGTGTAGCTCCCCCTTGATCCATGCAAGGATCAAGTGCTCCCTACGGGCTGATTCTTCGACACTCCATCGCGGTGAATCGTCCAAAATCGCTCACAAGATGAGTTGGGTCATCCACAAGCTCCGCCGGATGATCACCAAACTCCCAATCACCACCAAGCCGTCTAGGTGATGGCGATCACCAAGAGTAACAAGCTAGAACTCTCACTTGACCACAACGAGTCTAATGAGAAGGTGGATGCACACTTGCTACTCTCTAATCGCTAGTGAGGAACTCTCAAGCTTTGATTCTTAAATCACACTCCTCACTAGAGCTCTTGCACTCCCTTGCACTCCAAAGGTGTTTTTCAGCTGAACAAATGAGCAAGAGACCTCTAAAAGAGGTGGTGGGAATGTATTTATACACCCCACAGTCAAAACCAACCGTTACCTGCCAATTCAGCAAAATACGAGGTGACCGGACGTGCCGGTCGAAGTGACCGGACGCGCCGGTCGCTCGTAACGGTCGAAATTCTGAAACTTCGGCTGAGTGACCGGACGCGCCGGTCAGGGGTGACCGGACGCGTCCGGTCGTGCAGGGAGCTTACTGTAAACAGACCTGACGCGCGACCGCGTCCGATCAGTGATGACCGGACGCGTCTGGTCGTCAGAGGACCTTACTGGAACGTGACCGGACGCGCCGATCACACTCCAGTCGCGTCCGATTAGGTGGTTTCCCTCAAGTGACACGTGTCAGCCTGACCACCGCGTCTGGTCCTCGCAAGGACCGTGTCCGGTCGTCAGCGCTGAAACACAGTTAGCGGTTAGAACTGACCGGACGCGTCCGGTCGTACCAGACACTGCGTCCGGTCAAGGGAAAACCCCTCTAAACTCTCCGAAACGCGACGCAACTTGAACCAAGTTGCTTCCAACTGAACTTTGAGCTATTCTAGAGCTTCCTAGTGCTAAGTTTAACAAGTGTGCACCACACCTAAACATAAGACTCACCTAGGTCAAGCTACTCGCTCATGCCCCCCTTTATAGTACGGCCAAAGAAAAAAACGAAGATCCTAACGACTATTCCGAATGTGACTCAACACCTTGACATCCGGAACTAACCGTCCTTAATCTTGACGTCGATCCTTTGAAAACCGAAACGATTTCCATCAAGGGGCATGACTACCATGGTGCCCAAAGCAGTTATCACCTCCATGACCTAACTTACCAAAGTTTCTGCAAAACACACGTTAGTCATGGTAATAAAGCGTTGTCATCAATTGCCGAAATCAACTCTCGGGGCCTAGATGCTTTCAAAAGCACCCAACTTGGTACAGTAAATTACATGTAAATCAATTCCCAAAAGAAAAAGTCTACTTCACCCCCTCCCCAACTATTCAGGGTGGTCTACTTCACCCCCAACTATAAAACTAGATTTTCTACCATTGAACTTTCCAAAACCGGTAAATAACCACCCAAGCGGTTTTTGACGGTGGTTTGTTATAATACGGTGGTTTTGTTTTTCTTTTTTTTATTTATTTAGGCTGAATCTTTGAAAAATCATAGTAAATCATAGAAAAATCATAAAGTAAAAAATCCAATTTTGTTGGACTCCATATGAGTAGATCTACACAGTGAACATATAATATGGTATGCTTTAGTACAAAGTTTTTGCTGTAGATTTTAATCTATTCTTTTCTGTAATTAATTGGAATAATTCATAATTGCAGTTTCTATGGTCCAATTATGGTAAAATTTTTATGGTGACCTAATTATTGTATGCTTGAATTATAGTAAAAATTTTATATTCATTGGATCACGTATAACTTAGTTATAGATTTATTTAGTATAAAATTTTTACTACAGTTCAGGCATACAATAATTAGTTTACCATAAAAATTTCACCACAATTGGACCATAGAAATTGCAGTTATGAATTATTCCAATTAACTACAGAAAAGAATAGATCAAAATCTACAGCAAAAACTTTGTACTAAAGCATACAATATTATATGTTTACTGTGTAGATGTACTCATGTAGAGTCCAACGAAATTAGATTTTTCATTTTATGATTTTTCTGTGATTTACTATGATTTTTTAAAGATTCAGCCGAAATAAATAAAAAAGATAAAGATAAAACCACCGTCACTGTAGTAAAACCACCGCCGTCCAAAACCGTTTGGCGGTTATTTGACCGGTTTTAGAAAGCTCAGAGGGTAGAAAATCCGGTTTTTATAGTTTGGAGGAGGAGGGTGAAGTAGACCACCCTGAATAGTTGAGGGGATGAAGTAGACTTTTTCCATTCCCAAAATGTTTTGTAAGAATGGTTCCGACATCTAGCTGGGACGCCTCGTTGTCCTCCGCCACCTTCCGCTTGCCCTTTTTTTTGTTCCTTAATATGTTGTACTCCGTTCGTTCACTTTTCATTCGACCTATTCGGTTGATGGTTTTTTCGACTGATAAGTCGGCTGCTGCTGTTTTATTGTGAGAGAAAACGGGCTGATAATTGTCCTGGTTTGATCATCGTTAAAAGGCTTCGGCGCCGCTCTTCCTCGGTACGAGCGGCAACGCTCGCTTCGTTTCTCACACGCCAACGCCCAGCAGCCCAGGAAGTTAATACGCTCACAGCGTCTCACTCCATCTTGTCAAAAAAAAAAACGTCTCACTCCAACGTTCAATTGCAGATGAGGATAAAAATCCTATGCACGACCTGTGCAGGACTCATCTACTACTCGTGTTCTTAGTATAAATATGAAAAATGAAGCCATTCTATCAAATTTCATTAATGAAATCATGATATAACTCCTTATTTAAGATAAGATTGTTCTTCAAACCAAACACCTCTGTAAATTCATTTACTCTTCAAAATTAAAAGCCACGAAAAAGAGCAAGGCATCATTCAAGAGATTTTGTGATTTTGTGAGACGAGTGGGAGAGAGAAACAAGGGGAACCAAGACGGAGGTTGAAGATAAACATTATCAAGTCGGACCGGAATAGCCTTTCTACACACAATTTTAAGTCAAAGACTACATGGATCGACAGTAAAAAGGAAAATTTTCTGAGTATAGCATGTCCCATATATATTTTTACATATTAATGTTGATTAGTTCTTGTTCCTTCATTTGGACTTGTACAGCTTTGACCTTTTGGAAAAACAAATGAAAAAAGAGAAACATATTTCCCCATTCTAGCTATTTGAAACAGGGGCGAGAATACTCAACTAATCCTACCTCTTGCAAGTAAACCTTGGTAGCAGTCATCTCATCACCATGAACAAAAAATAAATTATGAAGCCGTTTAAAAAAGACTGGCGGCGTCTTTAAACGCCAGTCGTCCGATCCAGATCACACGACGTCTAGGTCGAAGTGGAATATGGGCGCAGCGTACGCGCCCAGGTCCCCGAAGAGGAACGTGTCAACCTCCGCGTAGACGAAGCTCATGTCGTTTTCGTTCTCGAAGTCGAAGAACGTCTGCACGTCGTCCGGGAAGCTGCACCGAGCCGGCGCTCCGCCTTCGACGAACTCAGGCTGCCGCTGCTGCGGCGGCGGCGATGGCAGCTGCAGAGGCGAAGGCGAGAACGAGGACAAAGACGGCGATGGCAGCTGCCGAGGCGAAGGCGAGAACGAAGACAGAGACGGCGACGGCGAGCTGCCGCTCATGCTGCCGCCGCTGCTCTCAGCGGAGGCCGCCGCCGCCGCGGAGACCTGATCCATCAGCTCCTTGAACCTGGGAGACTGCAACACCATGTCGAGCGCCGACGAATTTGGCGCCATTTGATGAGCCGGCGCTCCCATCGCGTCAGGAAGCTGCTGCTGCGCGCCGAAGGGTTCGCTGGTGTGGTGCTGCAGGTAGCCCTCGCCGTTGTGGAACTCCGCGTCGCCCGTGGTCTCCTCGAGGCCGATGGCGGCGGCCGGGCACTCGGGCAGGTCATCTGGTAGCTGGAACGGGACGACGTCCATCACGCCGCCGAGGCTGTCGTCGGAGGGGCCGTGGCAATGCCGGTGCCAGTGGTTGACGTAGTGGCTGATGTCGAAGTTGGTGACCGCGTTAAGGCCACGGTGCTCTATAGCTGCCATGTCGTACGCCACCGCCGCCTCCTCTTGCGTTGCTGTCACCACGATTATGGAGGAGTACTTAAATTTAGCAGTAAATTAGTACTTCCTTGACAAACTCTGGTTACAGTACTTATAACAACCGGGAGGCATAAGTACTCAAAATTTATAAATAAATCTACGACCACAGCTAATCAAACCTTGATTACCACCGCACGTATTCATAATTTTCCTTTGCATTAATCCTATATGTGTTTTGTCGAAATCTTAGCTTGAGCTATGTCACTTTTATCTTCTCCCGTGATAAAGGGATTTGCGAATCTCTTTCTCTTCTCTTAAATCATATTTATTTATTTAACCAATTCATATTTTTTTTAAAAAATCAATGGCTCATTACTTCTTAGTAGGCAATGGGAGTACTATAACATTGCCCAACAATACTAGTGGTAATTTACATGCAGATATAGGGGATTACTTTGATAATGAAAGTGATTGGTAGTTTAGAGCATACAGGTTGATTTTCATCGTAATGA
This sequence comes from Saccharum hybrid cultivar R570, assembly GCA_038087645.1. NCBI lineage: Eukaryota > Viridiplantae > Streptophyta > Magnoliopsida > Poales > Poaceae > Saccharum > Saccharum hybrid cultivar. The sequence continues at coordinate 38,057,279 of JAQSUU010000637.1, read as the reverse complement.
CAGAAACATAAAATTTAGAAGCAAGACCTAATTGTTATTATTGTCAGTGATGGTTCAAATTCGCTGAATTGATGGTCAAATGTTTCTGTTCATGATAATTTCTATTGATTTATTTATTGGCGTATTTGTTTGTTTAATTAACGTAGACGTAGAGGATCCAAAAGAAAAGCCAGAGGCAATGGCTGGTTCGTGATTAATGTGAACCATGTAGATTCACACTTCAAACCACACATGTTCGGAGATTTAAAGATTAGGGTTATATATTCCGGACACGTCTTCCTTGATGATCGTACCTTTTGACTTCAAGTGCTCAGCTAAAAACCAGCAGGTAACACATCAGCAGAGTTTCAGAATGCGTGGACGCTGGACGGAGCATATCAAAAGGTTTTATATATTTTTTTTCTATCAAAAGCAAAAGATGTTTGTATTTCCTCTATATACGGTTCAGAAGATGAAAGACACGATGCTAGCCAGTAACGACACCAGATGGCTGTCTTCTGGATAACCCATGCTGACTCACATGATAGGAATATATTCTAGGCCGTCGAAAAATGTGAAAGAGATGAGACGGTAGGGGACATACCGAAAGTGCCCAGGTAGAGGTACTTGTTGCCCAGCACGCGGCCGATCCTCGCCTCCCATCGCCCGTTGTGATGATGCCTGCAGAATCAATGGAACGCCAGCTCTGAATCGACCGAGGATTTCCGATCAGACGTTCAGGATAAACTTGCCGCTTGCAGAGGGAAGGGAAGGGAAGGGATGCACTGAACCTACCTGGCAACGCCCCTGTACTTGGACACCCCTCGCGAGAAGCCGCTGCTCCGCCGGCGCAGCGACCCGATGTACTCCTCCCTGGGCTGCCCCTCCATCTCCCTCAGCTCCTCGTCGTAGCCGCACAGCTGCAGCAGAGATTTGATTTTAATTTGGACGCACGCACGGTCTCGGTTAGGTCAGAGTTCGACCCGGCTGCTGCGGTTTTTGCTGAAAACTGACCAAGAGCGTACCGGGAAGTTGAGGACGGTGCCGGGGCCCCAGTACTTGAGCGCCGCCAGGTCGTGCGCGCGCGCCGCCGCTTCCTCGTCGTCGTACGCACCTGCAAAGGGCGAGGAGAAGGCGGTTGAGCCAAACAAAGCCTCACGGCAGCTGAATTTCATTTCGTGTCAGGCTGGATCGATGGAGCTAGCGAGGAGGAGCTCTGCTCACCGAGATAAACTGCAGGCACGCGTCGTCCGTCGTACGTGCGCCAGCACGGCCGATCGCAGGACGTCGGCAGCACGTAGTAACAAGCACGGAGGTCAGTCGCGCGCGATCGCAAACCGGAATCCATGAAGGAAGCAACGCAGCAAGTTTTGGTCCCGTACCTTGCTTGCCTTTCTTGTTCCGGGAGCCGTCGCGGGCGTCCTTGTCCCACAGGTGCGCCTCGAACCGCCCCGTCCACCGGTGCCTGCCGCCGGCCGGCCGGTTCGGTTCGTTTAGTTACATTAGACGAGCACAACGGATCGAGGAATGTGTCGGAGCAATCGGGTTACCGTGTGACGCCGCGGTACGCGGAGCTGCGCTGGGAGGGGCTCTCCCGCGGCTCGCTGCTCTTCCTCCGCGCACGCTTCAGCTTCGGCTTCCCGGTAGTGACGCTGACGCTGACGCCCGTGGCGGTGTTAGGATCCTCGTCGGTACCGGCGTTCTTGCGGGGCCTGGCCATGCGGCGGAGAGGGGCAGAGGCGGCGTCGTCGTCGTCGTCGTCGGGGGTGGACAGTGGCGATCGAAGTGGCTCGGCGAGGGGCGCTAGGTAGGTAGCTGGGGGGGGTTTTAAAGAATCAGGCCACAGCCGAGCGCGGTGGCTGATGCGGCGGCAGATTGGTTGGGCTCGGCTCGGGACGGGTCAACGCGAGCGTGCCAAATGAGCAGGCGAGACGAGAGAGCGAGGGGAAGGAAGCGGAGCGAGCGAGAAACAAGGAGCTGACTGCTGCTGGCTGCTGCAATGTGACTGTCGTCCCCTTGGTTACTCCACTCCCTGCTGTCCTGGTCCTGGCCTCCTCTCCCTTGACTCTGGCCTGGGGGCTGCGGCATCGCCGGATTGGCGCGGCGGCAACTTTTGGCGCCATCTCATTGCTTTTCTTGCCGCGCCAGGTTGCTGAAATCTCTGACGTGGCGGCCGTGCCGGCACCAAACTCCGAACTACCACGTCCGTTTTCATACAGCTTATGCGTGCGGACGACCGATCACACCTGCACATTTGTCACTTGTGGGGGGTTTGACTTGGGCTTGGGTGCTAGAGACCGGACCCAATGGCAGGGTATTATCTTACACACAGCAAAAGTTCCAGGTTTGTGAAGAACCATTATACTTTACTGTTAAAAAAAGGAACCAGCGTTAAATTAAACTTTAAACGATAACCCTGTTCGTTTGAGTTTTTCTCTCACAATAAATCAACATAAGCATCAACATAAGCTAAATTTCAGCATAAGCGAACAGGTGCATATATGCAGCCGGTATGCCGAATCCGGCAGTTGCAAAACACAAAGTGTATGACGCGGCGTGCGGATTACGAACTGCTGATGTAGTACTTCTTGACGGGACCCGGGACTTGACCGAAGGAAGGAGGTCAAATCTTGAGTGCCCCCGGGCTCGCTGGAAGGCCCCGTGGACTTTACCGGGTCTACAATGGAAGGCCCCGTGGCTCACGGGAACACGAAACAGGATTATACAATGAAATACATGTCACTATGACATGTTCTCGCTTAAAAAAAAAGGGAAACGTGGTAGAGTACATGCTACTGCACAGTATTCGATTCAGAATTCGAAAATGTCATCAAAGCTCGTAAAAATTTCGCGATTGGACATGGCTGGTTTTCGAGCACGGGCGGCGCGAGACCGAGCGGTGTTGGTACTACTCAGTACTCACAGGCGGGGATGGTCAAGCAAAAGAGCCAAATGCAGATGCAGCACTGGTTCAATAAGTTTGAATCCGTTTCAGTTGTCACTTCCAGTTATTATGGTCCGAAAGCAGCTCGTATCTGAATGTAATGACTGGTTTTAGTTCAAGATCCCTGATAATATGACGAATGGTTGGTTGACTGATGTGCAGCCTGCACATCAATCTGAAATACGGACCGTGCCATGCCATTCCTCCTCTTATTCTTGTTTTGCTCATACATACATGTAAGTGATGAGGATAGCGGGGGAAAATGTGCACCAAGTTTGTTTGCAATTTTCGCGTGACATCCTGGCGAGCCCGTGTTTTTTGGTAGTGCTGTTCAACAGGAGGTGACCAAGTGCAAGTGCTGATATCACTAGCCTGTAGGCTGTAGCCAGCCTCAGTGGACCTTGGCAGGCACCATTAGACATTAGAGAAGAGATGCTAACATTTCAGGTTTGGCAGACCTATTCCTAGTCATCTCTTTCTGTGGTCAAAATCTGTCTCTTCTGTTTATTCTTAGTTTAGTCTTTGACATGCTTGGCTTGGTTCAGAAAGTTCATACCTTTTTATTCGCTAGCTGAAATGCAAATGGGGAAAAAGAGGAAGGAAAGAAACATTTCCATTTCCTTCTGATTCCACAAACATTCTAAGCTAGTAAATAAGCCAATAAATATGCAGCGACCGCTTTCCTGCGACAGCACGGGCGTTTGGTTGGGCACAACTTTATGACAGATCCGATCAACCCCCAACGGATTTTTGCCGTCAAAATTATTAGTAAACAGTTGTGATCAGTAGTAACACCCCTAACTAGCACCAGAAATATTCAATTAGGTCCTGCGGCAACTACAAGCGAGCCATGCTCTTAACTGTATGGCGGCTGGAGGGAGCAATTTGGCTGGCCTGCAGATTTTGACATCTCAAATCAGAGCAGCCGTCCTGGACTTCTTCAAATTTTGGGCACCTGATGGTACTACACATTTGTGATCTTGGTGGCGCATAACCTTTGCTCTTCAAGTCTTCGTGGCACCCCATCACCGGAAACATTATGGTCTTGATGGAGCGGAGCGACATCCCCAAATTCTTAACCAATGATGTCAGTCGATTTGGTCCCCATCGAACACTACTTGCTGAGTTCGTGCGTTGCGTTTAATTGATTTGATACTAGCTCTGAAGGACCTATGACCATACTTCACAGCATGCCACGTCCCGTTCTCTAGCGTGTAAGTCTTCCTTCCTGGTTCGCGGTTGGCAGTTGCTCGTGTAGTGTCACCGGCCAGCTGCCCCTGACATGAGCGTTGCATACAGACATCGTGTGTGCGGTGTGCCCATCACACACAACCGCGGTCAAGCTGCACTTCAATTCCAACACTAGTGGACGGACCGTGTAAATTTTTTTTTCTCCCTATCATTGCATTATAGAGAGAAAATGATCGCCCCCCCCCCCCCCCCCGGTGACCGTCAAAAAAAAAAATGATCGGCCCATACAAGCACCACCACCTCACTCCTAACCGGGCTGTGACTGTGACTGTGAGGGATTGTTTCTTTACATCGAATCACTTAAACTAAAAGAATGGAGAAGAGGTGAGACCTGACCACAAAGAACACCAACCAACTAAACCAATGTAATCTATCCTAGCCCAACACCGTGACCCAGACCTAACGTGCGCAGGCCATGCGCTCCCACCAGGCACCAAAGGTGATATTCGTCTCTGAACTCTTCAAACAGCCTGGTGATGCAGGGGTGAGACCCTTCAAAAACGCAAGCATTTTTGTGCTTCCAAAGGATCCAGGAACCTAGAATGATCATTGTGTCCAGCCCCTTCTTCTTCTCCTTTGGAATTCTCTTGGTTGCTTTTCGCCACCAATCAGTGAATGATTTCTCTCGCCTTGTGGGAGTCCGATCTTGCAGTCCCAAAGGAGTCAGGATCTGTGACCAAAATTCTCAAGCGAGGACACATGTAGTAAGCAGATGCTAGACCGTCTCATCTTCCTGATCACACAAGGGGCAGTGGGTCAGGTGAGGTAATCCTCTCTTGGCCAATCGGTCCGCCGTCTAGCACCTGTTTTGGATTGCTAGCCATAAAAATAATTTGCACTTTGCTGGTGCCTAGGATTTCCATAGACGTCACCAAGGCGCAAAGGTGATGGAGCCATTGAAGAACGCTCGATATGCAGATTTCGAGGTAAACTGGCCTGACCCTTCCAGTCTCCAAACATGGACATCGTCATCCTGAGAGAGGATTGTCTCATGCAATATATGCCATAATTGAAAATATTCAAAGAGACCCACCAATGAGAAACCCCCCATTAATGTCAACAGGCCAAGCATGATCTTTTAAGGCATCGGCCACCGTGCGCTGTTTGTGAGTGCGAGATGGGACTGCAGCAACCACCGCTGGTGCCAAGTCCTCCAAACAGCAGCCCATGAGCCACTTATCCTCCCAAAATAGAGTATTTCTTCCATTACCAACCTTCGATTCCAATGCATTGTTGAAAAATCAGATTCAGATTCCACTTATCTACATCTACCAGGTTAGGGCGTATTTGGTTCTCCCCTTGCCGGAGCTGCCTGACCCAAGCAGCGCTTCCTGGCGTCCGATTTCAGTCGCCTGGTAGATGGTTGCCCAGGAGGCCACGAACCAAAAACACCCAAAGTTTCCCCGAGAAACACCTATGTGTATGATCGTCAGGCTAAACGCAATTGGGTCAATTCCCATGTGACTAATCCAAGTCCAATCAATTGGCTTTTGCCTTATACTATAGATTAAGAAAACACTTTGTTTCTAAGGGGAAACATGTTTTTTTGTTCGCCTTCACATATAATTTATCTACTCCCTCCATTCTAAATTATAAGTCATTCCAAGAATCTTGGAGAGTCAAAACATATCAAGTTTGACCAAATTTATATGATAAGATAATGACATTTATGATACCAACTAAGTATCATTAGATTCTTCATTAATTATATTTTCATAATATATCTATTTGATATCATAAATCTTTGTAATATTTTCTATAACTTTGGTCAAACTTGAAATACTTGACTCTCCGAGATTTTGGAATGATTTATAATTTGAGATAGAGGGAGTATATACTTGGGTCCGATTCGACCCTGGGAGCTTGGGACTGGCCCAGGTCTCACTTTCACTATACATCTGTCCACTGTCCACATGAAACACCCATCGAAATGGACAGTTTGCAATGTACCTGAAGAATTCGAGGACCAGCTGGATGTTGGAGGCCAAGCCAGCAGTTGGCCAGGTATAAATCGAATGAAGACAAGCAAAGCATTGGTCATAGAGTCATGGTAATGTTCCAGCTTGGTGTCTACATTGGGCTCTTGGATTGCACCGATGATGCCTTCGAGACAGCCTAGGACTAGCTACCTTGTGGAAGTGGCTAGGCCACGCATAGAAATTCTGAGGTTAAGAGGCAGTGACAAAACCTGCTGAAAAAACTTCTGGAACAAACCAATCCGATTCCAGTATTCTTCGAACCCACATAGAAGTTCAAGTAATGTTCCTTAGGGAATGCTGTCGTGCTGACATTGTTCGGTGGTCTCTTGGGCGATTTTTTTTTTGAATGCCTCCAGATGCTCTGATTTGTCAATAAAGAGATCTAACTGGTGGTCAAGAAACACTTGTTTACAGCCAGGAGCATGGTCTCTGCAAATGAAACCTAAATGCAGCAAAAGGTTGCTTGCAGCATAGCCTCCTTCTGTCTTTGCTGGTCTACTTGGCTTCATGAACATACATAACTGGTACAACTGCAGGCCACAGTATGCGCAAACTACCATACAATATATGCACGTTTTGCACAGGATCAGATTACAGCGTGCTGAGCACACCAAATACTGTGTTGATGGCGTTGTCTAATCAGAAAGACTTGTCATTGTTTTGCACTGCCTTAAAAATGTGAAGTATACAATCTTGTTCATCTAATTTCCAACACTTGAACTGCGGCACATAGCCTCAAGACATGCTTCAGATGGTATAACCAGACCCAGCTATATGGAGAAGGATAGAGCTGCCTGTTGCAAAAGTTTTTGCATTGTTAGAGGAGGAAAAAGAAAGCAAATGCCACTGTGTAGGAGGAGAATTCTCTCCATGCTTATTACTTCATGTCTTATTTCTCCTATACTTTTTTTTGTTCTACATGGGCACAGACAGATGAAACAGTGCCAACCAGCATAAAACTTTACTAGAAGAGAACATGATCTGAATCATTTGACTTCAGATGGTGCATGTCATAACATTCAACAGTTTCTAGTGAAGTCTACAATGTCAAAAGCAGCAGTGCAGCACAGAGACGAGCTAGGATCACTGAAATAGTTTATGCTCATACTCTGAATTTAGTGACAGATATTGTTATGTTAATGTTATAGTTACTGCTGATTATGACATTCAAAATATGATGATCAACTTAGTTCGTTTAATGATCAAAACATTAATTGTTGACGATATTGCACTTAGGGTGATGTAATTCATCTAAAAAAATATCCATAAAGTAGGTTTAAAAGAAATACCTCCATAACAGAATCTAATGATGTGTCATTTCGGGGGCTTTCCTGTGAATCAGGAGGTCTCATATGTGATTCTATCATACCAAGCTGCTCATATACCTCCTTCAGCATTATGATCTGTTCCTTGCTAGTCCTAGGGTCACTTAACTCAACCATCTTTTCACTTTGCACACGCTTCAGCCTTGATCTGGTTCTCTCAACACCAGCTCGTGGTGTGTAAGTTCCGGAGCTTCGACGGACATGTCTATCGACATTATTCATTGATCCAATTTTTCTTGTTGCAGCGAACCTGGACAGATTACGTGGCCCTTGCCCTTTGGTAACAACTGTGGGAGACGGTTGAGATTCCTCTGTCATTATTTCACTTTCAGTACATGAGGAATCAATTGTCGTATTGCTTCTTTCTGGAATTTGGAGTGGATCAACTTCACTTAAAGGATGAACTACTAGTTCACCCATTTCAGTACCTACACAAGAATCCTTGAGTTTATCATGATTTACTGTGCATTCCATATCTTCCCTGGCCCGAACTGCTCCATCACTGCATATATCTGATTGATGACTCACCACTGAGAGCGAGGAAGAACACAGAGGCTCATCCAAAGTCTGAAAGTCACGTACACAAGAATCCTTGAGCTGATCATAGTTTACTGTGCATTCCATATCTTCCCTGGCCTGAATTGCTCCATCACTGCATATATCTGCCTGATGACTCACCACTGGGAACGAGGAAGAGCACGGAGGCACATCCAAAGTCTGAGAGTCATGTACACAAGAATCCTTGTGTTGATCATGGTTTACTGTACGTTCTGTATCTTCCCTGGCCTGAACTGCTCCATCACTGCATATATCTGCCTGATGACTCACCATTGAGAACGAGGAAGAACACGGAGGCTCATCCAAAGTCTGAGATTCACGTAAAACACCACTGCTTGGAGAATGTGGTTCTTCACCATGCTTTCCTCTACTGTTCAAATCTGTTGAGAAGCTTTCCTTGGGCTCGAGAGCCATAACATCTCTTGAAATCTGCTCCGAACCGTCATCACTCAGCCTGCTCCTTGCTGATTGTACTCCACCATTTTTCTTGATCTCCATATCAGTATATAGTTTATTCAACTTCAAAGTTGGCAGAGAGAAATTTCTTTTGATTTTATGACACAGATTCTCCATGTTATTGCTTGGAAACAAAGATTTATCACTATCTATTGTCTCATCTGCAATGTCACAATCATCAATGCCAGCATCCAATAGCTTGTGTTTATACACCTGCAGCTGGTTCCTCAGATACGAGATCTCCAATTCTTTCAGCTCCATGACCTCCTTCAGAATCTCCAGTGCTCTGTTAGTGTGGTTGATCTTTTCCTCAGCTATTCTCTTGTACTGCCATGCTTCCATTCTCTCCGCATCCTTCTCTTTTTGAAGCTTTCGAATCATTGACATGGCCGCACTTGCAGCAGTTGCTGAAGCTTCTCTTTCCACTTCTAACTCCATGAATAACTTTTTCATCATAATGTACTGGGCGAATATTGCTCTCTGTAACTGAATAGTATCGTTTTCTGCCATCTTGGTAAAAGACTCTGATTGATATTCAATGTTTGTCATTTGCCTTAAGATGAAAATCTGAATCCATCTGTCAGATCTGTACCATTTAAATATACATCGATCAGTGTTCTGAAAGATGCACTACCATAAAACTAGGATAAAAAGATGAGTTGACTAATCCTGTGTATGACATCACCAGAAAACTTGGATAAAAACATGAGTTGACTAATCCTACGCATGACTTCTTACAAGGAGCTTATTAAATCAATATTCTCAACAAACAGGCACTAGAATATGTCATAAGTATTATCTCTAGTAGTTGATAACTGCACATATGAGCAGAGAAGAACAACAGAAGTCTTCCAGAAAACTTTTTTTTTTGCGAATGAGAACTCTTCCAGAAAACTATATGTTATAGAAAAGTAAACAGTTATGAAAAAAAGCAGTATTACCAACTTCAGTACAGGAATGCATGTATCACCACTGTTGTACAATGTATTATATAGGTATCTTATATACTCCTTGTTCAGTATCCCATGCAGTGTGAAATTACCATTTTAAGTTCTCGCCACAAGCGTTTCATTTCTTTAACTAATCTCCTTAGATGGCCACATATTATTTACATTTCAATGGAGCTGCAAAAGTTTGACAATATTTCCAACATAACATTTCTTGAAGCTTGAACCAGTTGTCACTAGGACAGTAGGACTTCTAAAATCACTTCAAATGCTAAACATCACAAGTCATGTATGAAAACAATATATGCCAATTCAACAGATATTTAGGCCCTTAATCTTGATCCCAGTTTCCAGTTTATCTCTACTCTTACTTCAATATAGCATCATTTTAATGTTTTGCATGCAGTTATTCCTGTGATACTCATGACTTACAAATTACAAACTTCAGCATTGATAATTTGATTAGACACCAGGTGTGTGAATTTTAGGGACGAGGCCAAGTTGTGGTTCTTATAGGCCACTGGTCGCAGTTCTGTTTTTCTGACAAGCACTCTCGTAAGAACCATGCCCTAACAGGTTTGTGAGTCTTAGACCCACCCCTTTTTCTATTTAATATAATGATGTGTAGCTCTCCTGCATGTTTGGGGAAAAAATCTTTTATATTATCCTTCCATGACAAGCAGAGAAAGGTATAACGCCAGGAGCATGTTTGATTCTCATAATTTATTTTACAAGGGAAAATGAAACCAATAAAGCAGAATTCAGAAGGGGAAAAACCAACTAGTCAGATTGAACTACTTGCCCTATAAAATCTCATGGTCTAAGTTTTGTTCACTAACAGCATCATCGATCATATTAGACAGCAGACCGACCTGCCAATATAAAACTTACTCAGAAACCATGTGGAACAATCGAACAACATGGTGGGTCAGGATAAAATTTATAAATGCACAATTAAGCCCATCAGGCAAGCAGATGAAAAGGGAAATAATCTGAGATGAAATGGTGCTGTCAATAACATGCTAACTAAGAATTAGGTTATAGATCGTATGTCAACATTGTTCAGTTACACAAGAGACTGTGTGATCAGTTTCAACAAAAGATAAAGAGATTTTGGCAACAACTAAGTACAAATTGTTTGAGGTCAACAATTCCAATGATTGGGCATAGCTTGGAAAAGGTACAAGGAAATTACAGTAGTTACAGCAAACTCACCAAGATTGGCACCAACGAGCAAACAATCCTCCTTAGCTAAACTCCAATGGCTCTGCCTTCCCTTCCTGCATGGGAGGAAGAACTTGCAGGTAATCAGGATAATGTCTATTAATAGAGGAAACATTGGACGCCTCATCTTAAGAGAGAGAAAGACAGGAAGGTGCGATTTATTTTTGGGATGTGGTCCTGGAAGTTATCTGATTTCTTTTCTTGAACTATCTGAATTTTTTTTCTCAAACTATGAAAATCAATCTCTCCATCTAGAATCTGGCTGTTTTTCTTGACGAGAGTACCATTTCTTAGGGTTTCCTCAAGCTGGCCATGACAGACACAAATGCAACTCGATATTATTGACTCGTGCTGTCTTGCGTGTCTGATAATAAGCAACCAGGAAGATCCTTGCACCGATCAATCATCCTGGTCGAATGAATATTGTTTGGCACAAGTTAATCTAGAAAAAACTAATCCTAACAATAAACGATACAACTTACGTCCTTTTCCAAAAGACTCCCTCCGTTCCAAATTGTAAGCTGTTTTGGATTTTCAGGTACATAACTTTTACTATGTATATAGACATAATCAGAATGACTTACAATTTGTAACGGAGGGAGCACTAACTAGTACTATAGTATATAGAAGAACCCTAAATTCAGTGATGCCTTGATCATCTGATTTTTTTGACATATTTGGCGGGGTAGTGAACCTTACATCGGTAAGGGTATCTGGAAGATCACATGGTGTATAACAAGCGTTAAGGAGTACAAGTGCGAGTCAACTAAACCTCCAAATAGAAGGTACATATGTTTCCTTAATTACATCTCTGATCATGGTTTGAGTTACAAGGATATAAATATACCATCAACTTAATTTAACATAAATGAACATACAGTCTGGGCAACAGCATCACGATACAACTAGATGACACTTATTAGGTTTTTAGTCAATAGGAACTTCAACCTCCATCTTGAGCTCAGAACTGCCAATAATCTGAAAAGAAATACCAAGTTTGTCAAGGAAAAAAATGGTGCTTCCTTCCAGCTGAAATAGTGCAATACAGATGTGCAGTGGTTACATTGATGCGTCATAACTTTATAAGTGAATATCATAGAATTTACAAGGTATATCAAAACAAAGAAATTGTGTTTAAAACGAATAGTTGCTTCATGTATTTCAGAATATAACAAGCAATTCGTTTGGACTATCCTTATCATATGGTCACACACTCACACTGTTCATTGTTTGATTTACTGCATAACAATGCATAATGTGCAATTGTGCATGTGTTGTGAATATTTGGCCAAGATAAGCTAATGGACAATAGCAGGTGGCAGATGATAATGCCTAAATTTGGTTATAAAGGTATTTGCAGACAGCAGATGCCATAACAAAAACGTTTTGTTCATTGATTTGACAGTATGCAAGCAGCAGCAAATGGATCAGAAGAGTTGAACCTTGTCTGAAAAATGTACATTTGAGAAGATAACTGTCACTTGTTCAGCCAGTGTATATATGTTACATTGGAAGACATCAGCGTGTATTCGATAAAAAAAGGCACCAACAATCCAACATTGAGATCTTCATTCAGAAAATATTCTGAACCCTCCTAATGCTTAAATATGTACTTTGTAGACTGTTATATTGATTTTTTTCACAGCTTTACAAATAATAAAGCTCTTCCACAGAAAAAATCACTCCTTCGAATAACAGATTTGAAACAACATGTGTTCCAATACTTGCTAAGTTGCCATAACACTTGCAGTTGATGACTGAGTGTAAGGAATAGTATCACAGCTAGATTCAGTTTTGTAACTGCCATAAACTTATGAGCATACTTTAAGTTAAATCAGTCAAAATGACATAGTAGCTTCTGATACCCAGAAAGTAATTTTTTATGCCCAAAGTAGATTATGAATGGTGATAATATGCTTATGACTGAGTAAATTTACCTGTTAAAGGAGAAACAAGCTTACCTTCATAAAGTCTGGGAGTGTGAAATGTGAATCTTTTGTGTACCCAGCTTCTTCTAACACATGAGTCAAGACTTTCTGTAATGTACAATAAGTGCCTTCAAGTGAGCATATCCAGAAAAGACTAATGCAGTCATGCTAATTGTTAGGGAATGATTTTCTATTAATTGGGCTAACCCTAGGAGGGTAGCTATATAGGTAACCATACATGGGCCACATGGGCCTAGCCTCATGGGCCTAATACACATACACTCCAACACCCCCCCGCAGTCTGAACTACCGGCGCAGCGGAGTTCCAGGCTGAACAAGAAAGAACGCACACAACCCCCCCACAGACGCAACTAGCCACCGGTGATGTTGAGGCTGGAGCGAAACTCGGCGAAGGTTGAGGACGGGAGGCCTTTGGTGAAGATGTCCGCGAACTGGGAGGTAGTCGGAATATGAAGGACCCGCACCTCGCCCATGGCCACCCGATCACGGACAAAATGGAGGTCGATCTCCACATGCTTCGTCCGCTGGTGCTTGATGGGGTTGGTGGAGAGGTAGACCGCACTGACATTGTCGCAGTAGATCAGTGTGCTCCGGGAGGGCGGAGTGTGCAGCTCAGCCAGAAGCTGCCGGAGCCAGGAGGCCTCAGCCACGCCGTTAGCGACAGCGTGGTACTCCGCCTCAGCACTGGACCGAGAGACCACCGGCTGGCGCTTGGACGACCAGGACACCAGGTTGCCGCCCAGGAAGACAGCGTAGCCGGAGGTGGAGCGTCGAGTGTCCGGACACCCCGCCCAGTCAGCATCAGTGTAGACAACGAGGTCGGCGGAGGAGGTCCGGTGGAGGAGTAGGCCGTAGTCGAGCGTGCCCCGGAGGTAGCGGAGGAGATGCTTGAGAGCCGTGAGGTGAGGCTCCCGGGGATCATGCATATGAAGGCAGACCTGCTGAACTGCATAGGTGATGTCCGGCCGGGTGAATGTAAGGTACTGAAGGGCACCGGCGAGACTCCTGTATGCAGTGGGGTCAGACACCGGGGGTCCCTCAACCTCGGACAGCTTGCCCTGAGTATCGACCGGAGTGGAGCAGGGATTGCAGTCAGTCATCCCAGCTCGCTCCAGGATATCCCGAGGATACTGTCGCTGGTGAAGAAGTAACCCGGCAGGACGGTGCTCAACAGTGACCCCGAGGAAATGGTGGAGCTCACCCAGATCCTTCATAGCAAACTCTTGCTGGAGAGCGGCAATGATCCGGCGGAGAAGTGGCTCACTGGAGGCTGTGAGGACAACGTCATCAACATAGAGCAGCAAGTATGCAGTGTCAGCTCCATGGTGGTAGATGAACAGTGATGTATCAGACTTGGCCTCTACGAACCCCAGTGTCAGCAGGAAAGCAGCAAACCGGTGGTTCCACGTCCGGGGTGCCTGCTTAAGGCCGTAGAGAGACCTGTTGAGCCGGCAGACCATGTCAGGACGGGTGGAATCAACGAACCCCGCCGGCTGACTGCAGTACACTGTCTCGGTGAGAAGGCCGTGCAGAAAGACATTCTTGACGTCCAGCTGATGGACGGGCCATGACCGAGCAAGCGCCAGCGAGAGCACGGTACGGACGGTGGCCGGCTTGACCACCGGGCTGAAAGTCTCATCATAGTCGACTCCCGGGCGCTGAGTGAAACCCCGGAGAACCCATCGAGCCTTGTAGCGCTCGAGAGTGCCATCAGCCCGACGCTTGTGGGTCCAGATCCACTTGCCGGTGACGACGTTGGAGCCTGGCGGCCGGGGCACTAACTCCCACGTCTGGTAGGCGAGAAGCGCGGCGTACTCCTCTTCCATCGCGCGGCACCAGTGAGGATCCAACAGGGCGTCACGGACGGAAGAGGGTACCGGGGAGACCACTGCGTCGCCGGTCGAAGCCGCAAGGGCACGAGGTGGCAGTGTGCCAGCCCCGTGCCGTGTCACCATCGGGTGAACATGCCGCGGATGTCGGTGAAGAAGCGGTGGGTGGTACACCTGTGGTGCACCTCGAGTCGGCGGGGACTACGGCGGTGGTGTCGGTGTCCTCGGCGGAGAAGGGACCGCGAGTGGCGGCGGCCGCGGCCTGCGCTGGTACACCCGTACCGGCGCGGCGAACCTCGACGTAGGTGCCGGGGCAGGATCCGGCGACGGCGACCGCCACGACCCCCCGGGGCAGAAGCGGGGGAAGAAGGCCCCGGGTCTGTGCCAACCGGAGAGGGTAGGGCCGCGCCAGAGGACGACGGGCCCGGACCCACCGGGGAGCCGGGACAGGGGGCCGGCAAGGAGCTCGGCGAAGCGGTACCTGCAGGAGACCACGGAAAAGGTGGCTGGACCACCGTGTCAGCGGGAAAAAGGGAGGGAGGGTCAGGAACCGGAGGGGTGGTGGTGCTGGAGAAGGGAAAGACGGACTCATCGAACACCACATGGCGAGAGACGAGGACCCGTCGGGAAGTAAGGTCAAAGCACCAGTACCCCTTGTGATCCGGGGAGTACCCGAGGAAGACAAAAAGAGTGGAACGGGGGTCCAGCTTATGGGAAGAAGTGGCAGCGGTGTTGGGGTAACACGCACACCCAAACACGCGGAGGTGATCGTACTGAGGAGGGGTACCGAAGAGGGCGTGGTGTGGAGTGGGAGCGGGACAGGCAGCAGAAGGAAGACGGTTGAGGAGGTAGGTGGAGGTGTGCAAGCGCTCAGCCCAGAAGCGAGCAGGAAGAGAGGCCTGAAACAGAAGGGTGCGCACGGTGTCGTTGGTGGTGCGAATCATCCGCTCAGCCTTCCCATTCTGCGAAGAGGTATATGGGCAAGACATGCGCAACTGAACACCGTGAGAGAGAAAGAATGCTCGGGAGGTGGAGTTATCAAACTCGCAACCATTGTCACACTGGACGGCCTTGATGGTGAGGCCGAACTGTGTGGACACCTAAGTAAAAAAGTGAAGGAGCGTGGGAAATGTGTCTGACTTCGCACGGAGGGGAAAAGTCCACGAATAATGCGAAAAATCATCAACCACCACAAGATAGTACTTATAATCAGAAATACTGATAACAGGAGATGTTCATAGGTCGCAATGTACAAGATCAAAAATGCGGGCCGCATGAGAAGTAGAACTATGAAAAGGAATACGAACATGTCGGCCCAATTGGCACGCATGACACAGTTGCTCATCAGGAGCCCGAGTACATGGAAGACCGGAACTACGACTGAGCTGCATCAGGGCATCACGTCCAGGATGGCCGAGGCGCCGGTGCCAAGTAGTAGAGGAAGTAGAAGCGGCGAAGGCAGCTAACAAAACGGACGGCGGAGAGGACGAAGTAGCCGTCGGGAAGCGAAGGGTGTAAAGGGGCCCGGAGCTGTCACATCGGAGCAGAGGATGTCAGGAAGCCAAATCCTTTACAGTAAGACCAGAAGAGTCAAATTCCACAGAACATGAATTGTCAGCTGTAAAACGACGAATAGAAAGAAGGTTGTGAACCATAGAAGGAGCAACAAGAACATCAGGAAGACGGAAGGAGCCATGAGCACCGGCGGTACCCACAGACGTGACTGGAAGACACGAACCGTTTGCGACTATAATGGACGAAGGAAGAGAGGAAGAGGGAGGGTGGAGAGACGAAAGTATACCGGGGTCCGGAGTGGTGTGGTAGGTGGCTCCCGAATCAGCGATCCACTCGGGTCCGACCGGAGGTGTCAGGCCCATGGTGCTGAACGAGCGAGCCAGAGCCGCCTGGTCCCAGGCTCCCAGCCGGCGACCCCAGGTAGAGTCCCGGAGGGTGGAGCCCACGGCGTAGCAGGGAAAGCGCCGGGAGGACCAGCAGGTGGAGCTCCGGTGAGCATGGCCACCGGTGGACGAGAGTCGGCCCCGGGAGCGTGGAAGGGCCACATGGAAATGCGCCCGGACCACGGGTTCTGGAAGGAAGGCCATGGTGCCCCCCTTGCGGCCCACCCGGTGCCGGAGTCTGGGTGTGACCACCCCGGCCGCCCCCGCGGCCCCCTCCTCGGCGACGGCGACCGCCACGACCCCCCCCTATCTCCGCTCGGCCCGGAGAGAGGGGGACCCAGGAGAGACGGCGACGGTGGAGCGGACGACCGTGGTGGAGCAGACGGACGCGGCGGAGTAGCAGCCAGAGCCGTCGAGGAAGACGAGGACCCCGGAGAAGTGGCGGACCCCGGCTGGATGTCCTGAGTGAGCTCCTCCATGACAAGGTCGTCACGAACCTCCAGGAAGGTGGGGACGGGCCGCTGACGAGTGATCCACGTCCTGAGGTGGGCGTAGCGGTCACTGAGCCCACAGAGGACGTTGAGGACCAAGATGCGATCCTCGACGGGCCACCCGAGATCGCCAAGGGAGTCGGCCATGCCCTTCATCCGACGGCAGAACTCGCCAACGGAGAGGTCACCCTGAACGAAGGTGCGGAAGCTCGCGTCGGGGCGCAGAGCCCGGGCCTCGGCATTGCCCAGGAACTGTCCCTCAAGGGCGAGCCACGCCCGGCGCGCGTCAGGGGAAGTGCGGACGAGGTCATGGAGGTCCAGGGAGATCGTCCCCAGGATCCAGGAGAGGACGATGCTGTCGAGACGGAGCCACGCCGGAGTCTGGGTGGCGACCGAGGTGTCAACAAGGACGTGGTCGTCGAGAGCGTATCGGCGGAGAGTGAGAAGCACCAGATCTCGCCAGCGGGCGTAGGAGGGCGACTCCGGCTCGAGGACGATCGGAACCGAGGAGGCGAGCATGTTCTGGACACCCCCCGGCCTGGTAGTGCAGCTGAGTCCGAGCTGATCAGCCGGTCGTGCCATGAGGACGGCGGTGTGGGAGACGGGACGTCCCGGCGAGGCGGAGGAGGTGGCACCAACGTCCCGGTAGCGGGGGGGATGAGGAGCTGCTCCGCCTCGGCGATCTGGCGAGCCAGGGCGTCGGCCGCGTCGCGCTCAAGCTCCCACACGTGGGCAGCCGCGCGCACACGAGCCTGCCCCTCAGCGGCGACAGCCCGGGCAGCGACGAGGGCGGCGGCGAGGGCGGAGTCCGGACCCGGGGCGCGCAGGAGAGGGAGACCATCAGATGTGGCCGGCTGGAGACCCACTGCAGCAGCGGTGGCGCCGGCATGGTCTCCAGGGGCAGCAGCGGCAGGGAGGTGCGGCTGGACCACCCCTTGAGGCAGTGGCGCCTGTGGAGAAAGGAGGGTCGCCGCAGCCGTGACCTCCTCCGCGGCGTCCCCCACCACGCCAAGGCCAGGGGAAGAGGCCAGGGCGCGGGCGGCCACTGCGGCCAGAGCAGCAGCAGCAGCCGCGTCGGGAGGGAGGGCGCCGACCGCTGGAGACTGAGCCACCGGTCTGGGCGGAAAAGCAGGGGATGGAGCGGCTGGGGAGGTGACGGGCGGGTGGGGCTGCTGGAGGGGGAGCTGCGGCTGCCGGGGAAGGGGATCGGTGGCCGGCGGCCGGAGGGAAGGGGCGCCGGCGGCTGGAGCCGCGCCCAGAGGAGAAACGGCGCCGCCTGGAGGAGATCCGGCAGGAGGGGCGGCTGGAGCGGGTGCAGCCAAGACCTGAGCCCAGGAGGAAGAAGAGAGGGGAGGAAAATAGCTATAGAGAGGAGGGGGAGGAGCGCCGGCCATGGTGCCTGGGGCCGGCGGCGGCGGCCTCCAGGGTGGGGCGGCGGGCAGGAAGAGGTGGGGAGAGGAGGACCTAACCCTAGGCTGCTGATACCATGTTAGGGAATGATTTTCTATTAATTGGGCTAACCCTAGGAGGGTAGCTATATAGGTAACCATACATAGGCCACATGGGCCTAGCCTCATGGGCCTAATACACATACACTCCAACACTAATGCGCGCTTGGGGCGGCAGAATGAGAAGGGGGAGGGGGGCCAATACCAAGAATGACCAAAATGTCTCTTACATTACTATCACACAAATAGGTAGAATCTTCTAAAGCTACTGCACCCAATTACGGCAATCTTAACTCCAGGAAACTATATCCTGCCGCATGGTGGCAATAGTGCCTTTTTCTGGGGGAGAAAGAAAGAGATAATTTACAGATAAACTCTTGCAAAAGGCATCATGTTTTTACTGAGATAACTTCTCAGCTGAAACGAACTAGCAGTTCATGCCCATGCAAGAAGTCCACGCATGAATAACATGACTAATTAATCACCGGCTAAAAGCAATATGTGAAAACATGCGGTATATCCAGTATTCTAGCCATTCAAGAAGCTGATGGAATCAAGTCAAGATTATTAATATGTTTTGCTATGTCGTGTGATAACACAAGAAGGAACCAGAAATCCAGAGTACAAACCTGTCTCTGTTGCTCTGTCATAAATGAACCTGTGAGATCTCGCAAGATGCTCAAGATGTCATCAAAAGCAACCTTCCCGTTGCAGTCAGTATCATAAACCTTGAAAAATAACTGGAGAGGAAATAGCATAATCAGGCACAAAAAGGATTCGAAAGAACATCCACACTACATATTGGACAAATAATGGAGAATTTTAATAAGAATATGATACCTACATTCAATCTTTTGCTGCGGGCTTGTGCGGGGGCTAAAAGCCGACAAAAATGCTACAAACTCCTTGAAGTTGAGCCCATCCAGCATCCTCAGGAGCCTCTGATATAGAACAAAGCAACCTTCAATTGTAAATTATCAGGGAACAACACCTCCTTGATCACACAATTCACTTGCTCCAGCCAAAACCCTCAACGTAGCATGGTCTCTAGACATTAGAGACTCCGCAAATCGGAGGATATTGTCGGAATGGAGGAGAGTGGGTGAGAGTTCAGCGGTAGGTGGGGGCCGTACCTGGGAGAGGGGATTTACGGCGAACTCAGGGACCGACATGAACTCGTCTGCGGAGACAAAACCACCTCCGTTGCGGTCGAGCTGGCAGAAGCGGTGGTACAGCGACACTATCTCCTGCTGCGAGACTAGCGCCCATAGCCGCGGTGCATCAGATTAGATCAGACTAGACCAAATCAGGGGAGCGAATTAGGCGTCAGAGTTAGCGACTCACATGCGTGATTACAATGGTCCTGGACCTCCTCGATGTCGTATTGGGTGAGCATAGAGGGAGTGCTCCCCATCTCGGCCAGACCGCGGGCGGCGGCGGCGGAGGAGGAGATCGTCGGAGCCGGGCGAGGCGACGATCCTGGTCGGGGGCGGAGAGGGCGAGGCGTGACGCAATTTGCCAATTTCCTATCTGGACGTGACATAAGAAATGCAACCACTGGAGTTTTTGGGCTTGGGCCGACACCGTGACCCTATCAAAGAATGGATGTGCACGAGCACATGGGCCATGGCCCTTTCTATCATATTCGCTTCTCAGTCGTTTCCCATTAAAAAAAAATATACTCTCAAAGTATAACACAAACTAATACTCAAACTTATACTCTCAAATTACATGCATAAGTTAATACTCCCTCCATTCTAAATTATAAGATGTTTTGATATTTTTAGATACATAGATTTTGTTATGTATCTAGATATACAATTATATCTAGATACATAGAAAAATCAAAGCATCTAGAAAAGCTAAAAAGTCTTATAATTTGGAATAGAGGGAGTATAACATAAGTTTATATGTAAAACATACGTACAAAACTTCTACGAACACAATATAAAATGCCTATACAAAACAAAAAAATGGAACATGAGATCATGTGCAGAAAATATAAAAGACATAATTTATATATAAACTTCTATAGAAACTTAATGCACAAAATTGTATGACATAAAAATTATGTGCATATGCATAAAATGCATCGGTACGCTCTATGTATACTTCTATGATACAATATGGAGTAGTTCCTACTAAATGCTCAATTTGGAAGATCAAAATACCACTAAAAATTAAAATTTTCTAATGGCATCTTAACAAAGGTGTCACTCTCATGAAAGACAATCTTGCAAAAAAAATGGCAAGACAATCTCAAATGTTGCTCCTGTTGTTCTTTAGAGACTATACAAAATTTATTGTTGATTGTCATTTTGCAAGGTGTCGGTGTTTTGTAGACCGACTAGTGAATTAATACGAACGTCGCGCTCCTCCAAGAAGACGATGGTAGCATCCAAAAGACACGAGGAGTTATACCGGTTCAAGCCGGAGCCCTACGTACAGTCTCAGAGATGATCGAGTGTGTGTTCCTTGCTTGAATGTTTTGAAGTTCTTACAATGAGGGGTGTAAGAATGTTGAAAGAGGTAGGAGAGCTGAAGCTAGGAGATGGATTGCCCGAATAAGAGCTTTGAGAGTCCCGTCTCCATGGAAGGGTGCCTTGGCTGCCCTTGTATAGAGTCTGGGGCCAGGTCACATACAAAGAAGAAGGTTCTCCCGACCGAGGGGTCGTGAGCCTGAGGGAGGAAACATAGCTAACTTGGTTTGCAAGTAATGCTGTCTTGTGGTGTACGTTCGGGCATTGTTGTCGTCATGGTCTTGTGCCCATGTCGCGGCATGGTGTGGCATGGTGCTACAGTGCTGGTCATGGCAGCACTGTGGGCACGGTGGTGTTTCACTTGCCATTCCACACGACGTGGTCTCGACGTGGCCTTCGTCATCGCCTCCTGATCTCCCGGGGGCATCGTACAGGAGTTGGTAGCCGCCCCTAGGTCATTGGTTGTCTTGTTGCTTACGAAGTCGGTGGCCACGATCCCGAGCTCCGGGGTCGTGGCCTTCGTTGGCTTAGATGGCCTCCGAAGTCAAGGCTGCTGTCGTGGGCCCCATCCCGTAGTAGGTGGAGTCGTACATCTGTCTTATCGAGCCATATTTGGGTGGTGGGCCGCCGTACTGGCCGTCACCGCTCAGCAGTGTTATTTTGTCTACGCTGCGTGGCGCAGGGATGATGTCTGACCGGGCTGAGGAGACTGCTATCCTATTGGTCCTTGCAGGGTTAGTATGGCGTGCTTGCTCTTGTCAGAGCAGGCATGCTTGGCGTGGCTCGATCTCTCCCCGTTTCTCCCAAAGGTCGAGACGGAGGAGAGGTCGTGAGGAGCTATTCGGCGTGCGGCGAGGGCCGAGGGAAGAGGTCGTGGCCAGCCCCTGCCTTAGTGTCTGGTCTAGGTCCGCGTAGCTTAGCTGGGCCTCGATCGTTTGGGCTTATACTAACTGATGTACTATGGGCCACCTGAACGACTAACTAATTGGTGTCTTGAGATACCGGAGGTATCATAACCCTGACAGTAGCCCTCGAGCATTTTTGTGATCATGAAGTGATCGTGAAAGCACTGTTATTCGCATGTGTTGTGTGCGAGTTCATAGTCGTGGATGTCTGAGCTTTGTCGCTCATCCCCTTGCGGGCTGGTGCGTTCAATGCGGTAGGTGGCTGCTACGTCCCGTCTCGCCAGGATGCCCTGACGGTGCAGTACGCGACTGCTGAGCCAGGCCGTGTCAGTGTGCTGCATATCAGGGCACGTGATCCAGGCGACGCCGAGTGGTCTCGTTGATGTTGTACCAGCTCTACCTTTGGGAGGATCTCGATTTCCCCAACCTTACGCGGGCATCTGACATTGGCTGTGACCTCCCGTGGTTCTCCACGCGGCGCGGGGTCTTAGGCTGCCCAGTCCGCCCTTGGGCCTATAAATAAGGGCCTTCCCTTCGTTTGAACCACTTGCAGCTACTTATACAAGCTTGCTCTTAGTCCTTTTGAAAGGCTAAGCGAGGGAGAGAGGTCCTAAGGGGACAGTGAGGTTTCTAGCATGCGACTTCCTAAGCCGATGCTACCCCTTCCAACAACTGGTGCTAGAAGGAGTGGTTGCCAAGGTGCTTGTCGTGTAGGGGGCTTGAAGCCTTTGTGACATGGCTACACTTTGGCCTCCCTTTTGCTCCTTCTTGGCACCGGAGTGGTTGCCAAGGTGCTTGTTGGGGCTAGCAGTTCTGCCACTTTCTTCCTTCCCGCACTCTGTTCCTCGGGGGTTGCGATGCTGCATGAAGGCTTGCGAGTCATTTTTTTTGCTTCGTGCTTTCCCCTGCAGCGTACTCCCCGGAGGCTTTTCAGTGGGTGGTATCGACTTTTTATTCCTTGTGTGCAGATCGACCGCACTTCACTTTGTAATCATGAAGCATGAATAAAAGCTCAAGGAGTCCTCCTTTTGGAGTTTTCGCGGCCTCTTGCGAAACCGTGGTGAGCCCCCGAGCCGTTTGGCCGAGTTCGGGTTCATTAGTCCAAAATCAAGGTCTCTTGAGCGGGTCATCGACCTCTCGTTACGCGGGGTGATGAGGTCGTCTAGCGACCTTAGGCCTTTCCGCTTGAGCGCCTTGGTCATGGGTGGTTGGGTACTTCAACTTTCCTTGTACGTGGCTCGACCACATTGGAAATCGTGATATTTGAATGAAAGCTTTAAGGAATTCTCTTTTTAGGGTCTCCCGACCTTTCACAAGGTTTCGTTGAGTCCCGAACCGTTTGGTCGAGATTGGGTTTGTGGGCCCAAGGATGTAGGTTTCGAGCGGGTCATTGACCTCTCACCGCGCGAGGCAGCAAGGTCGTCTTGCGACCCTGGGCCTCTCCTCTCACTACACCAAAACACTTAAACAACATCTGACATAAGTTGCTAAAGATAATAATTACCGTTGAACGGTCGGTTGCTAAATGTTTCCCTCAGACCGTCAGTTGCTAATATTGAATACTTCGATGGATGGTCCATTGCTATAAGTACTTTGCTTTTGTGTTGGATCGTCAGTCGCTATTTTGCACTAACCGGGCAGATCATCATTCACTAAATAGAAGTATCCATTGGCGCAATGTTTTCGGCCTGCTCCCACGAAAATTTTTGGCCCAAAACTGAGATATACTAAACCCTAAGTCACCAACCCAGCGTATACCAAAACAAAATGCGCCTCTTCTATCTGCTCCCGCAGCTTCTTCCCTCCGCACGCCGACTGCACACGCCGCCGCCCCCGCCGCCCGCCCCTGCCCCCACCAGCAGCTGGCCCGTCCTTGCCCCCGCCCCTGCCGGCTCGCCCCCGCCCCCGCCCCCGCCCTTGCCGGCCGCCGGCCCGCGGCCGAACGCCCTCGCTCCCGCCCGGCGCCCCACGCTGGTAGCTTCCCTCCGCAACTCTTCACCCCAGCTTCATGGGCCTTCACAGCTTGGTCTCCCGCCATCCCCTTCAAGTCACCGCCGACGTCGTGCAGGGGCTCACCCTGGACGTTCGCCGCCGCCACATCCATGTCCCGGACCAAATCTTCTGAAGGTAATCTACTTTATCTGAAACAGATGCAAATAAAGGCAATGGATGACACCTAGCATTCGATGTGCAGGATCTATTTTTGAGTTCCTGAGTTCATCCCTTCTTTTGGGGAAAAATGTTTTTAGCTTCAAACTTGCTAGCACCTAGCAGGATCTATTTTCGTTTTACATTGCTAGTTATTGGTCGGTAGGTCTTTGGGGAAAAATTGTTTCTAGCCTCAATAGGTCATGTATGGCTCCAATAGGTAGTGTGTGCTGCTTCAAGTGTGATAGGCGTTAGCTAAGTTATCAGCTGATAGGTTGTGGAATCTATAGCTAGCAGGCAGTTTGCAGTGTCGCAGGCAAGCTGGGGATTTAAGTTAGCTCGGTTTAAGTTTGGCTTGTCTTGTAATGATTTTTAATGGCATAGGATATATTAGCTTCTATTTGACATGGACAGCAGGAAAATACATGTGAATCTCGTGTACAAATATATGCTATTGCAGATTACCCACCTACAGACCTACCTTGTTCGAATCATCCTGTACGAGCAAGCGGACTGTACAAATATATGCTTCATTAGCAACTGCATAGTTCCGTCGCTATAGCCTTTAGCAATGGACTGTCCATCACTATACACCCCTTTCAGCAAGTTCGAGTCCGTTGTTGTTTAAAGGTTGTGGTGTAGTGTCTCGAGTGTTTTGGTCTGACAACTTTTGGTGGGTCACGATCGTGATCTGGGGTTTGTCCGGGTGGTCTTCATTATGCTGGGACTGACCCTTGCGGGCCTAAGCGGCCTTGACCACGCATGGTCAGATTGCTATCACGTTTCACGAGGAAGGTGCTGTTGCTTGACCTTAGCCGCCCACTCTATCTATCTCCCCTGAAGGGATCGCTGATCCTTATCGGTATGCAAGGCCCGGGAGCTAGCCTTAGGTCATGGTTTTGGGACGTGGGGTGGAGCTGGTCGTGGCTTGGCCTCGGCCATTTAACGGGATTGCTTAGGCCCGGCTCCGCATTTCCCCTATCGCCCTTTCTGATCCCGAGGGGTCGTACCAGGCAGGTATAACACCTCTGGTGTTAAGCATGCATTAGGCACTGCAAATCATTAGCATGAGCATCATCTTGCATTCATAATCACAAGATATATAAATGAAACATTGGTTTAAAACATGTGAAACATAGTTCTGAAACATGGATGTTGCATTTGTTTGTTTAAATAAAACTATACCATGATTATGCTTGTTAGGTCAATAAATATGTTTGTTTGGTAGTGCAATTAATTTAGAAATGCTTAGTAAATAATTTGGAGCAAGTTTGGTATTCAAAATTTCCTCAAATTTTTCCTTTAAAAATAACTTAGAAAAATGAGATTTTGATTTAAATGAACTTTAAATCTCTATTTCAAAATCCAGTTAGAATTTTAAAATGCACCTTTAAGCAAAGTTGTAGAGTTTAAAATTCTAAACAACTTTTATTTTTGGACCAACTTGTGAAAATGGATTTTTGTTGCTAAAAAATATAAAAATATTGTTGTTCTTCAGAAAATAAAATAAAAAATGAATTTCTTTCCTATTTGGGCCGCGCGCTCCACTTTCGCCCCGCCAGCCGAAGCCGGCCCGTTCCCTCCGCGCGTCTGCCTCCCCGCCCGCGCGCGCGCTCGGCCGACCGCGGCAGCCCCGCCCACCGCGTGGACGCCACTCGCCGGCGATGGCGTACGGGTGGCAAGCCAGCCGGCCACACCGAGCCGCGTCCTGCCCTCTTGAGCCCGTCCGCGCCCGCTCCCTCCCTCAGCTCCCCATTTCCTCCTCCTTCGCTTCTCCTCGCAGAAGCAGCGCCACCGCAGTGGTCGCCGGAGCCGCGAGCGCCGCTGCACCATTACTGGCCGCGTAGCTTAGCTTCACCGCCTTTGCTCGCGCCTCCGCCTCCGCCTTCACCCGACCATCCTCATTGTGCCTTCCGCAGCCCCTATCGGTGAGGTAAGGGGGCCGATTTGGCCGGTCTGCTTCCACCGCCGCTCGTCGGAGCTCGGCTCCGCGCGGGTGAGCTGCTGTGCTCCTCCTTCTCTCTTTTCACGCGCACCGGCTTCGCCTCACCGTGGTAGAGCTCCAGCGCCCCTCCGGCCACCGTGCCGTGCCGTGCCCTGGAACGGCGTGGCCGCCGTGCAGCAGCGCCGCTGTGCGCCATGCTCGCCGGCGTGCTTGCTCCGGTGAGCCACCCGGCCAAGCCGAGGCACCAGTCGGTGCGGCTCGGTGCCCCGAGCACGCCCGTACCACCCGTGCCGCCGATGGGCTCGCCGCCGGCGAGAACCGGCCGGCAAAGCCTCTCCCCTGCCTCGGTGCCACTGACCAGTGGGGTCAGGGGCCCACTGTCAGCCAACGGGTGCGAGTCTGGGGCACTGCGTGCGCTTAGCGTTTTCAGAACCGGATTTAAAAAGGGGATTTAAGAATTGTTTTTCAAACATGTTTAAATGCTTTAGAAATTCATATCTTGAGAAATATTGCTCCAAAATGGTTGAAACAAATTTTGCTAGGTTTCTTATGAGTAGATCTACAGTTTAAAAATATTGCATGACAAATTTATGATACTTTTATATAGGGCTTTATTTATATCTTGTAATTGTTGTTTTCTTGGAAAATGCCTAATAAATAGAATATACCTCAGAAAAATATGATTCCAATTTTGTTGATCTATTCTTGAGATGTACTTTCTGTGAAAAATATATGCCATGCATGTTCTGTAGAAAAATATGGCTATATAATTTAGGTGCATTTTTTTTGCTATTTCTTGTAAAATTGCTAGAGACAAAATTATGAATAAAACATGTATGTGAAAATTTTTGTACAATATTTGTAGACTATGTAGATCATGGGAAAAATACTAAATCTATTGTTTGATACTTTTCATATTACAAAGTATTTTCATGCTCATTTATACACCCTAGCTTGCCATTTTTGTGTAGGCTGTTTTACTTATCTAAATACCATGAAAATTATATGGTAGGCTACTTAGGGTGTGACTATGCTACTGTAATTTTTCTAGATTTTTATATGCATTAGAAATACATGTTGCTGTTGTAAACTTAGTTTAAAGTGAAATAAAATAATATTCTTTATGCATGATTAGTTTAATGGTGTAGCTTTGGTGTATCTTTGAGGCATCAAATAACTTGCTGATGTGACTTGGCATGTTAAGTGTAGTTATGTTGATAAAGTGTAGTAGCACTTGTGTTAAGGCTATATGGTAGTTAGCAGTAGCTAACGGGGGTTAGTAATAGAAGAGGATGCAATAGATGACATGTACTTGTGGTACATGCCCTTGGATGATGTTAACTACCTAGTAGAAAAGTTTTACCTTTATTCTATCCAATAAATCTAAGGGTGTTCATCTGCATTGCATGCAATCACGATCATCATATGTCATCACATCCGATCCACCACTTGCATAATTACTTATACAATTGCATCATACAGGATCACATGAGGAAGTGTAAGTAGCAGTACAAGAGGAGCAGGCCAGGGCCGACCCACAGGAAATCCAGGCACAGTAGGTGCCAGAGGTAGAGGAGCAAGGAGAGGACCTGCCCGAGTGCGTGGACCATCAACCTAGTTCCTTTGAGCGAGGCAAGCCCTGGAGCATTCTAAGTCTCCTACTTTATAAAAGTAATATTTTAAATATGAGTCTTATATATTGTTGCATTAAGTTATAGGAGTTGAGTGAAACCGTTGATGCATTTATTACTATTCTTGCCTACCTTATTATATTCTTACCCTATTCGGTTTAGGATCGAATAACTACTTAGCCCTGCTTAGACAGGTAGCGATCGATGATTTTCTGTCACCTGCAAATATAGGTGGTTACTGGAATACTTTAGCTCTGGTATGGATGATATCTTGGAAATAACCATGTGTTGATGGATAATTAGAGACCAGACGGAATAGTTGGAGGCAACCAGACAGGGCTCTAGGGTGCTCGTAGTTTTCCATCTGTGTCGGTTAAGGACCGATCGTTGCTCGTCCCTCTTGTCATGTTGAACGCATGCCCCACATTTAGCTAGCCGAATAATGTACCTTTCGACCGCGAAGCTAGTGGCACATTTCGGGCCGGGATAAACTCGGATTGGCAGACTGGTGCTGAAGGGGGTATGACGGGGGCACGAAGAGTGAGCCCAAGGGCAGGCTGGGTCCTGATTCCTGGCAGTCAGGAGGCCCCTGGGTATTGCGGTTCATGATTGTTATCCCGCGACGTTTACCTAGAAAGTGTCATTGGTGATCTGTAGCTCACTTGATCGGTGAGTGTAGTTTGTGTGAGGAATAAATCACCAGCTGGTTAGGAATCGATTCGAATCGCCATCGCTCCTGGATAGCGAGCACTTGACTCGAGTTATAGCATCGTAGTAATGATGATGGAACACTGATGGTTATATGGATGATGTTGGAAATGCTAAATCTAAGTTGGTAACTGAATGTTATGGATTAATCAAGTGATTGCTATAGTATAGGTGCTTACCTAGATTGATATGTTATAATAAAGATGACGCAAGTACTTAAATAGTTCATTATGTCAACTTTGCTCTTTCACAAATGAGTCAGCTAGTCCACTAAAGAAAGTCTTGCATACTCCTTGGTGTTATTTTATTTTAGTTTATGACGGGTAAGTCTAGCTGAGTACTTTCTCGTACTCAGGGCGTTGTTCCCATTGTTGTTGCAGATGGTCAGATGTACTACGGTTATTGCATCAACTGCCTGTACCCTGCGATGGGCGACAACTAGGACCAAGGACAATGGTCGCTCCGTATATCTTATCTGATGCTTTTGTTGGAGATGACTATCTACTGGCACTGTATCTGAACTAAAAGTGTGTGTGTGGTTTTAAAACTATTTGCTTCTGCTACTTTCTTATGAACTTGGTTTGTAATAACTTTATGTTTTAAACTCTGATATATCTCAGTGTTGTTGCGAACTTTATGTAATATGTGACTGTGGCTGCTAAACTTGTACGATATTGGTTTGTATGTTGGTTGTTTTGAAATCCTTCGTGGTTTCACGGACTACCGGGTTATATGGGCTTAAGTTTGCTAAATTATCTGTTTCAGCAGGTGATTTGCTTACTTAATTTCGTATAATTGGTCGGTTCTGTTACAACAGGTTTAGTTTTCACCCCACGCGGGGAGAGGCTTGTCCACCATAACCACACGGTTAGAGCGGTGCGCCTCGTCGGGGTCAACGAGTAGTTCGAGCGGGACCCGATACCCTCCATAATTGACATGAAGCTCGGCTGTGCCTCGTCGCGAGACGTCCCATAAATCGTCGGTCGTCAAACCCGTTGGTCCCCGATCGCCTCCACAATGGTCAGAGGGCTAGATGCCTCCCCCAGAGGGGGTCGACCCGAGCGACTCCGAAGTGAACGACTCAAATATAGGGAGAGATGGTCGTGTGGCTCCGCACCACCGATAAGAGCCATAGGGGCTCATCTCACCCTGCCCCTATCCCTTTGTGGCCTCAAGCCCATCTAAGGCTCGACCCAAGAGTAAGTTTGCTAAGCACCACGCGAGGTCATGTTCGTGGTGGGTCGCTCTGCATACAGATTCATGGGTGTTTGACCTCCTTAATCATGTCACGTTTATGGCACCCACTCGCGAGCAGTAATACATCCTCTGAACATAGGCACATAAATTGAAATGATATGGAAAGTGGGAATGCGTAGGGCTTTCCTGGTTTGAGTTGTTGCGTAGGCGGCTGTCGCTCCACCTTCCACCCAGTCGTTGCCCCCTGTTCTGGTTCGAGTTGCTGCGTAGGTGGCTGTCGTTCCGCCTTCCACCCAGTCGCCGCCCCTCTTCTGCGAGATTATCGAAGTGGTTACTAATGGACATAGAGCATGTGTGGGACTGGGCACTTGCCGGGATTATCTTTGCGGCCATAAATTTGCTTGGGCGGTGCGCAGTGGGAAGGGTTCACTCCCCGTCCCTTGCATCACCTTCTCTTCTTTCCTGTTTGCATGCTCATAGTTGTCATGTCTGGTTGAGGTGTTGGATTACAGGAAGCGCCAACGGGAGGAATCGCTAGAGGTCGATGGACCGCCGTTGCATCCTCATTCTTCCCTGTAAGATCAAGGGCAAGTGATTTCAAATCGTTCCCAGGTTCGGAATTGTTTGTGCTGACTGCTTGTGCTTTCAGGATTGTCCACCTATGGCGGCGTCGGGGATTAGGGACCCTCCCGGCGCTATCAGTCCCTAGTCCATTCCACCTTTGGGGCTAGTGAGTCCCTATCACCCTTCCGTCTCTGTCAGGCGGTGGGAAATATGGGACTTCATGAACCTATCACCCTTCCGTCTCCGTGGCGTGGTTCCCGGGACCCGGTAAGGGGGGCTGGCACTAGTGGATGACCTTCCCACCACCGCGGAAACCGCTACGGTGACTGTGAGCACAGAGGATAGTCTCTGTAGCTATGATTAGGTTCCCTAAGTTGTGCTAGATGCTCTTGGCCTACAAGCTTATGTATATTGTTGGCGGGGGTGAGGTTATGAGGACTAGGTTGCTCGCACGCGTGGCCTGTCGACAATCTTCTCGCTGGTTTCTTGTTTCTTTTGTTCGTGATGGTGTGGCACTCTCACTCTTTCTTAGTCTGGTATGGACAGGCATATGATATTCGCTTAGGGATTGATTTCCTGTAATGCGCAGGTACAAGCTATAGGTCGTGTGTCATGCTGTGTATCTGCTGTGTTGCAGGGCACAGGTAGTGAAAGCACGCTGGTGACAAGTGTGGCTGCTTGTGGTGGCGGTGCATGTTGGCGGGGGTTCTCGTGTGTGCTCCCCCCACAGGTTAATGGTATTGGCCGCTTGCGAGAAGCGAATTGGGCCGCCCAGAGGGTGGGTGCCCTTGATCGAGCCTTGTTGATTCCATACCCCTATGTTTGTTCTAAGCTCCCTTTTAGCCATTTAGGGTCGTTAATGTATCTATGCGTGTATGCGAATGTGATTGAATAATGAAGTGAGGGATAGGATTGACATCACCGTTGGGCATTTAGGGAATCGTCGTTCATCCTGCTGTCGTTGCTCGGGGCACGGCGAGCCCCCGTGTGCATGCTTGTGGCAGAGTTGTTGATGTCCTTGGGCCACAAGCTGGCGGGGAAAGTTCTCTATCGCTCAGAGTAGTCATAGCCGGTGTGGGTCGTCCTCTTGGGCAGCCTTGGGTCGATCCTTGTTGGCTCGGTGTCCTCGGCGGGGGCGCGAGCCCCCGGAGATATCTTTTCTTCTTATTTCTTTCTTTCAAGAGGGCATCAAAGTACCCATTGTTTTGATACTTCGGACACTTGTCCATTTTTTTCTTTTTTTATTTTGCATAGCCACATGCCTCTTTTATACAAAATATTCGAGAGATAATACAAAAGATTTGGAGCATTTATTTGAGAAAAACCTCAATGGAATATCTTTTATGTTTCCTCCCAGTGTAGGAGAAAAACATTTTTTGGTAGAACAAAATGAAGTGTGAATGGGATGTGTGTAGTGTGATCTTGATTTTAAAATATGACAAACCTCTCATAAGGCATACAACAAAGTTTGACCGAACTCAATGAAATACAAGTAGCATAAAAGTAGAAGTTTTTCTAGTCTAAATATATTCATTTTAGCTCTGGTAGGAATTCAAACTTTGTCATGTAGAATCTTATCATGTAAATTTTTAAATTTTAAAGATAAGTCTCCGAAAATCAAGTGTCACTTAGAATAAGATAAATAGCAGCTCAAACTCTCTTATATCATATCCGTCAATTACCTAGATTTAGTTCAAGCATATGCTACCCACAGGTTTCAAGTTTTAGAGCAAATTCTCAAGTTAAATCAACTTCATTCAACACGTAGGAGAATTCAAATCTAAAAATTAGGTACTCGAAAGGAATCATAACTTGAGCATTTTTTTCATCTTTTTATTGAGAGAGACTATCTTCAGATTCTACTTACTTATTTATTTAACTCTTGAAATAAGGAAACAAAGTAATTCAAACTTAAGCAAAATTAAAACAAACTTATGTACACACTCTATTTTTGTTTTTTTTTCATTTTTTAACATTAATTTAAACTAAAGAAAAAATAATACTCACAAAATTTTACAAGAAAGAGAAAAGAATACTTACCTCAATATGGGGGGGGTCCTCCCCCAAGCTAGATCACTGTGGTGGTGGCAGTGGTGGGTACTTGAAACCCATCTTACTAAATAGGTACTCAAAGTTCGCTTGTTGCTGTCGCCCATACTGCTGTAATTCATCAAATCTATGGGTCGTCTGCTACTGCCATTTAACTTATTGGTGAAGGGTATTGCGTATCTCCTCCTATCCTGCCTCGAGGGACATGAGATGGTTGTCGATGTTCTGGTAGAAACCGGGCTCATCATAGCCCATCAAAGGTGGTGGATGATGATGGTGATGCGGAGGTTGATGATGATGTTGCTGAGTAGGCTGATAGTAGTCCTAAGGAGCATGGTACGAGAACGGTCTATGGAAGTTGTCGTGGACGCCCTGTGCAGAGAAAGACATGTGCCCTCTCTATACGCTACTCATAGTCTCCTCATAATTCTGCGGATGATAATGATCAAAATTACCTGGCCCCCAACGTGCACCTGCAGATGTCTCTGACTCATAGGGAGTGTGATCCTCCCAGGCCTGGTGACGTGCATGAGATGGTCCCGGCTGATCAAATCCAAAGTAACTGGTGAAGGCTGGCTCTGGAGGAGTGCCATCTTCACCCTGGTACCTCGGGTTTTGGTTCCTGGTGATGCGAGCAGAGGGACTCCTTCCCACTTCCCGTCCTGGTTTTTGCAATTCAAGAACAAAATTCTCCACGACATACAGACCGAGGCTCCAGTCTGGCAGCTCTATCTCATTGGTGTATCCTTTATACATCATGACTATTTTTCTATTCCTCATTTTAAGTATGTGAGCATGGTGAAAGAATGAATAATCAATGACTCGTCGTGGCATAGTGATATACACAATGTTTGCATTGTCTAAAAGTCCTAACCCATTGGCAAGGCGTGTTACCCATAATGTGTATGTTACTCCCCGTTTCTTTAATCTAGGAATGGTTAGCCAATAATGTGCCATTAATTTAACTGGTGAAACTTTTACTTTCTTTACCATGGCATACATCAATGTAAGTTCTTCTACTTTTGCAATCCGAAAGTTCTCTCTAGAAAAAAGAGTAACTTCTAATCATTTATGTATGAACCTTAGAGTGGGGTTGTGAATTTCATCAGTGCAGGGTCTATGACAAACTGTTTCTCTAGATATATCTTGCCAAAAACGGGTTCTATCAAATTCTTTTAAAGCATCATCAACATCAACATTGCATGATTCATGAAATCCTAAGATGTTGCTAAAATTCTTCCAGGTAGGTGAAAATGGTTTATTAAAAAGCCTAAATGAAACTTCATGTTCACCTAATTGCAGAGTGCTCAAAAATTCTATTGTAAGTAGTCTATATCCATTCTCAATTATAGTCCAGGCATCCTCCCAACCAACATTTCGAAAAATAAGTTGAAATTTAGAGTCCATACCTATGGTGTGCAGGAGGTCCAGGTCGATGATGGGGGTTGATGTAAACTCCTTATCCTTCAGCAGCTTGTAGACTTCTTTCTCTCGGTCGTCTCGAAATTTAATTTGGCTATCCCTAAGAAGGGTATAGACCTCAGCTTGCTAGTGCAATGATGATCCTCGAACAGCGGGAGATGGCGGGTCAACTTCCATCTCAGAGTCAGCCTAGGAAGAGCCTGCCTGAGATGAAGTATGGCTTCTCGTCGAACGGAAGGAGAGCATCGAAGTGAGTGCATTCTTCACCTTCTTTGGCTTGCTCATCCTTGCTATAACAAAAACACAAACAAAAACAAAAAACTAGTGGAACAAGTGAGGGTAAGAAAATAAATGTTAGAGAATTAGCTGTCCAGAAAGTCAGTCATTCAAGAGTCAGTCGTTCAAGTTAGAATTTTTTTTTCAACTTCTCCTAAACTCTTGATTAATTTGGGCAACACTTATCCTCTAATATTTAATTTCTCCACTAGATTTTCAATAGCACTCCTTTACTTTTCAACTTAGTACCTTGCACTAAATCTCTCTTGCAACTACACTCCACTTTTATTCTCCTAATTTCTACTTAAAAGATGGAATTCTCTACTTCGAAATTTCAGAACTAAATCACGAGCTTAGGGATGAAGTTTGAGGCTTGTGTTGGTGTGTGTAGCATCCAGGAACAAGAGTATTTAAAGAGGAGGAGGGGGTGGTAGATGGTGGTTGAGTGGACCCCACATGTCTCTCGTATTTATACCGTATAATCACACAAGTATGCAAAACAAAATTACTTTTATAAAACTACGAGAAATAAGAATTCTAATGATAGTATTTTTGCATTTTTCTACCACCACGGTAAATATTACTTATGGGGGATTTTATGCTCCGTAAATATTAATTACATAGGGCTTTAACTTTTACTATGCCATGATGAGAATTTTTATTTAATTTTCTAATGCACTCATTGAAAAAGCAAATATACAAATGCAATGTGAAAAGTTAAACTACAGATAACTACTGAGTTACTTCCGGCGAAGGGTTTGGGAATTTTAAGTCCACCGAACTAGACTTCTCCAGTTGAATTATTCTTCAGGTGTATTCTCCGGCCCCGGAGATGATGACCTTGATTCTTGTTCTTCATGACACTCCAAAATTGAGCATTGCTCTGGTCTTGACTTGAATGTGAACCGCTCTTCTTTTCCATTAATGTTGAATTTAATCTCTCCAGCTCCGACATCAATGTAAGTATTTGTGGTACTCAAGAATGGTCTCCCAAGGACGAGAGGTGTATTCATGTCTTCCTGCATGTAAAGTACTACAAAATCTACAGGAATGAAAAAGTTTTAGATTTTTATCAGAATATTCTCAGCGATTCCTGCAGGGTAGCGAACCGACTTGTTGGCTAGTTGCAGACACATTGCAGTTGGTGTTAGCATAGAGTAGTTGAGCTTGTCAAAAATCTTGTTGGGCATGACACTGACGCTTGCTCCAAGATCACATAATGCATTCTCAAAATTCTGGCTTCCGATTGAACAATCAATAGTGGGGCATCCTGGATCCTTCTTCTTGACAGGTGATGTGTTGAGGATGGCCACACAAGACTCCTCCGTTAGCTTGATCACTTCAGTAGAGGCCAGAGGTCTTTTGTTGTTGAGGATGTCTCAAAGATACTGTAACACTCCGGTGTTACGCAATGCATTTGCATGGCAATCATACTGCATGGCATTTCATGTCATCATAATCATGTGTGATAATGTTATAACTTGAATAAAATAAAAGCTTGAAAATGATATATGTGATGAAATACATTAATATGATAATCACATTACACCAAAAATCTTGCAACTATAAATTTTACATCACTTGGAACCTTAGTTCAATTTTTGGAGCAACTAAATGACTCAAATTTTGTCAAAAACTTGTTCAAAAATATTGATTAAAAATATTCAAAAATGCCCCTATTTTAGCTTTTATTATGCCATTCAAAATCTATTAAGAATTTTCAGTTGGCCCCTTAATCAAAGTTGTAGAGAATGAAATTCTAAGCAACTTTTATTTTTGGGTCAATTCCAGAAAATGCCTTCTTCTTGTTCAAAATGGGGTTTGAAATTTGTTTTGCATTTGATTTAAAATTTGGGAAATTCAAAAATATTTAAACCAGCTTAGCAGGCCGCCGCCCCGGATTCGGCCCGCTGGCCGAATCGGCCCGCGCCGCTCCCGCGCGCGCGCCCGCAGCCGCCTTCGCCTCGGCCCGGCCCCCTCCCTCTTCTTCCCGCGCTCGCCCGCGTGCGCTGGCGCCCCGGCAGCAAACGCTCGCCGCGTGGCGTTCGCATGCCGGCGACGCCACCGCGTGGCCGCCGTGGACCCCACGGCCGCGTCCAGCTTCAAAAACAGTCGAGCGCCGGGTCTCCCTCCCATTCTCGCCCCGCCTGCTCCCTCTCTTCCTCCCCATGGTGACAACCGCAGCGGAACGCCGTCTGCCACCATGCTCCGCCACCGTCTCCGCCTTGTTCCGGCACCGGTGGACCGCCTCCGTCCAATTGCCCGTGCCCGAAGCTCCGCCCCATCCTCTCCTTCTCCGAACGAGCATCGCCATCCCCTCGTTGGCCACGGTAGGGCTCAATTTCCGCTCGCCTCACCGCGCCATCGCGGCGGTGCCGCCGAGCCTTACTCCGCCACCGCCTCGCTCGCCCTATCCCTGCCCTTCCGTGCCTCTTCCATGCGTTCACCATTCTCTGGCGACCATGTTGCGCGTTTTGGTTGGCCTCGGGTTGGCCGGAACCGGCCGTTGGCCGCGACCGCCGCCGCGACATCGAAGCCGCGAGCGCCGGCGACTGCGCTCGGGTGTTCTCCCCCCTTCGGTGGACTGGACCGCGCTGTGGGCCGCGCCCCGAGCAGACCGGCTCGGCCCTTTTCCCCGCGCGCGCAAGCCGGGCTGCGACGGCCATGGGTCGCTTGTTTTTCCCGGGCCGGCCCAGTGCCGTATAAAGAAATCCATTTCTATTTTCTTTTTATTATTCTTGATAAAAATGCTTTGGAAATTATTTTGGCAGTCATTTCAGCTCCAAAAATTGTGAAATAAATTTCTCTAGATGCATTGGAACCAGATCTATGATATAAAATTATTGCATGTCAAAGTTGAGATACTTTTCTGTAGAGTTTTTAATTAACTATTAAAATGGCTGTTTTCTTGTTAAATGTTTAATAAATCCTAGAAAAATCAGAAAAATATGATTCCAAGTTTATTAATCTTTTTGTGCCATGTACTTGCTAGGGAAATTTTATCTCATGCCTGTTCTGTAGAAAAATGTATAGGTGTAGTTCAAATGCTTTCTATCACTAATATTTGTTATTTTTGTTATTTAAATAAATTTGAATAGAACATGCAAGTGATAATTTTCCTATAGTGTTTGTTTACTGTGTAGAAAGTAGGAAAATTTCTAAATCTGTTGTTTGATACTTTTCATAATGTAAAGTATTTTAAATATTCATTTTAGGCCTTAGTTTGTTATTTTTGTATAGTCAGTTCTAGTAATCCAAATGCAGTAAAAATCTTGTGTCATGCTAGTTTTGATATTAGTAATCCACTGTAATTTTCTAAGATTTTTCTGTGCTACTAAACTACGTGTTGCTGTTCATTTGTAGATCTAATTAGGGTTTACATGCACTCTTTAATGCAAAAATAATTAGTAAACTATACTTTGGTGTATCTTTGAAGCATCTTGAGTGTTCAAGTGCCCTTGCATGGTAGAAAATAATGCTGGTAGTTCACGAGTACATGTTCTTGGATGACGTAGACTACCTTGTAGAAGAGTCATAAGTTCCACGTAATCCAAAGAACGTAACATGCTCATTTACATATCATTCATCATCATCATCTCATGTCACCTCTGCAATGCACCTATGCATGATGCACTCATACTTCTGCATCATACAGGATCGCAGGAAGTGACCCCGGCAGTAGTTCCCGAGGACCCAGAGGATCAGTCCAAGGTGCCAGAGCCGGAGTTGACCGAGGCAGAAGAGGAGGCCGGTGAAGACCTTCTGGAGTGCCCCGACCACCGTCCGAGCTCCTTTGAGCGAGGCAAGCCCTGGAGCATTTCTCCCCCGGTTTGCAAATAATTTATTATTAACTTTACTTAATTTGATGCATTAAGTTTAGGAGTTGTTTGCAAACGTTGCTGCATTATACCTTGTTTCACTTTGCTTTACCCAAATCCTTGTTACCCTGGTGTCCACGGTCAATAATTGCTTAGCTTGCTTAGACCGGTAGAAGTCGGGTGATTGCCTGTCATCCGCGAGCTATAGGGGATTACTTGGATTTATGTGAAAGAATGTCATGTGAGAATAACTAAGTGTCGAAATGAATCTGAGACCGGGCGGAAGCTTGCAGGGTTCTGGACTGTAGTGTCTTCCGTCTGTGTCGGTTAAGGACCGTCCGTTGTCGGGCCTCGAGTCATGTTGAACGCATGCCTCACATTTAGCTGGCCGAATAAAGTACCTTTCGACCGCGAAGCCGGGAGATTATTTGGGCCGAGTAGATTGCCCGCAACGCACTGTACCGGAGCAGTAGTGGTAGGAAATGGGGGCGCGATGATAAGGCCAAAGAGCAGTCGGGCGGCCCCCGGGTACATGTGGTTCCTGGCAAGCTCGCGACTTTACCTGAATGGTTGACTCGGTGACCAATACCTCACTTTAGCGGGTGAGTGAGGTTTGTATGAGGAATAAATTACCAGCTGGTCAATAATCGATTCGAATCGCCATCGTTCACTGGATAGTGAACACTTGACTTGAGTTACTTCATCGTAGTAACATTAATGAAACACTGGAATAGTTATGTGGAAAATGGCATGGTAATTATTGTTAAGGATCAATGGTAATCCTTGCTTGCTTAATTACATGGTTACTCTAGCATAAGTGCAAACATAGCTGACAGGGTAATAAAGATTTAAAATACTACATGCTTTTGTAAAAAGGACTGCTAAGTTAAAAATGCTTTTCTTGCAAATGAGTCAGCTACCCCACCAAAAAGCCTATCATGATCCTTGGTGTCATTTTATTTTGGTTCTGTCGGGTAAGTCTAGCTGAGTACCTTCTCGTACTCAGGGCTTTGTTCCCACTTGTTGCAGATGGACAGATGTACTATGGTTATTGTATCAACTGTCTCTACCCTGCGATGGGCGAAGCCTAGGACCATGGGCAATAGTCATTCACTACTTCTCGCCTGATGCTTTTGCTGGAGATGATCGCGAGCTGGCACTTTATTTCAAAACGCTGTGTGTGTGCTTTGAACTACTGCTTCCGCTACTTCTATTCGAACCTGGTTTGTAATAACTATGTTTAAACTCCGATGTATTTTGTGCCGCAAACTTCTATGTAACTTATGACGGTGACCGCTAAACTTAGTACGATCTTGGCTGTGATGTGAAATGGTTTGAAATCCGTCGAGATTTCACGGACTACCGGGTTATACGGGCTTAAGTTTGTTAAATTATCCTTTCGTTGGATGATTTTCTTACTTAATCTCGTATAATTGGGCGGTTCTGTTACAGCTGGCATCGGAGCATGGTTTAGCGTGATTACTGTTCATAAGTGTATTTAAAACAAAATTCTGTTTAAAAAGTGTGATTTTCAAACTAAAAGTGTGCCAGTGGTCATATCCTGTATGCCCAGTTAAGGACTCTAGGTGGCTATTTAAGTACTAACTTGGGGTTCTTGCATCATATTTCTCTTTCGTTGCTCATACGGCGTGCTATTGTATGAGTGCCACTTAATTAAGTGGTAATGTATGGATCAGTTACCTCTACGCTTCGGTAAGTGTGAGCTGTGAGAGCATGATCGGATACACCGCCGATCTAGGGAGAGTGCTTATATGATACTAGAATAATTACATGTTCTACACATGTTTTTATGAAAGTATCGCATGTGTGGGTGTTCCGTCCGTTGAGGCGATGCCGTCATTAGGACGATGTGTTTGGGTAGTTGCTACCGTTGTACACGCATCTGGGGATTCGTATAAAGCGTGTAGGTAGATTTACTGCTTTCATGCATTCATGGGGAATGGGCTGAAATAAATTTTCTGCAGGTACATAACAGCGTTAACGTGTAGACCGAATTAGTTACGTATATGAGAGATCGTTTGTATGCCACCGAATTCACCGTTAGATGTCTTTATTTTCTAAGTTTGTGAGAACGTAAGACTCGTGCATGCATCATATTGTCTGTGCATTCCATTCATAACATGCATTCCTCCCCTTATAAAAGGATTATCCCATTTTGATAAAAGTGACATCCACTTAAAATATGTTCTCACCGGGTAATTAAAACTTGTGCTACAGATGGCCCGCACGAAGCAGACTGCCCGTAAGTCCACCGGCGGAAGAGCACCCCGTCGTCAGCTGGCCCCGTAGGAGCACCGCAACACGGACACTTTTCTAAGCGAGTTTGGCATGCCCACCTTGCTTTGGAGAGTGCTCCATGATGTGGGGTACCCGGAGGGTCAAGAGCCGGTATACTCTTGGAGCGAGAGCCAGCTAGCTGAGGATGGACTTGCTGTCGTGGAGATCACCGTCCCTGCTCTTGGTGATGCGCCGGAATGGGATGGTTGGCATCTGGAGTTTGAAGGACGCACTCCAGCCGAGGGTGCAGAGGGCGCAGCCTTTCGCGTCATCCGAGACATCATGAGCAGGTTCCCCAATGAGTTGGCAGCAGCTTTGGCCGGTACTTTCCCGAGAGATGATCCTCGCGATGCCATTTGGGTACAGCCGCAGGGAAGTGCCCTGGTTAGAGGCCCCAGTGAAGGACGGGCTAGCGACAACCACACCATGAGCGCCATGTATGCAGCCATCAGAGCATACCAAGGTCTGGAGAATACCTATTGGACCTTGACTGGCCTACGTGGTG
The DNA here is from genome assembly GCA_038087645.1 of Saccharum hybrid cultivar R570. Classification (NCBI taxonomy): domain Eukaryota; kingdom Viridiplantae; phylum Streptophyta; class Magnoliopsida; order Poales; family Poaceae; genus Saccharum; species Saccharum hybrid cultivar. Next base: position 38,017,055 of record JAQSUU010000637.1, on the reverse strand, counting down.
ATGATCGGCTTGAAGCAAGGAAGCAGAAGAAGAAGCAAGCACGTGCTATAGCTAGCTTGCAGGAGCAGTTGGCCGACATGAGCTTGCAGCGGGACCAAGCTCTCGAGAGAGGCGAGAGTTCCATGCAGCAGGTACAGAGGTTGACTCAGGCCAACAGAAATGCAGACCGCATGATGGGACAGTTAGTACAAGAAAGGAATGAAGCCTGGAACGAGAGGGACCTTCTGAGGCAGAGGGTCGAGGATCTAGAAGAGTACAATGCCAACTTGCATGAAGAGTTTCATGCCCTCTACAATGGGATGGGCCCGTATGCTCCTCCGGACGCCGCCCAGATGGACGTCGACGACGACGCTGCTGCTGAAGGTAGCGATGGCGATGCCTCCGACCTCGACGACGGCCCCGAAGAATAGGATAGTGTCCTGCGTTAGTAGCTAGACTTTGTCGCGATGGCCTTCTTTTGGTTTCCATGTATCATGTTGTATCCTGTTCGACCTTGAGACTGACGATCTTTTGGATCTTGGTTGTGTATGCGATACCCGAACGCATAAAAGTCCAGTGTATGTATACTGGCAACGTGGTTGTATGGAACACGATGTTGCATTTGAAGTAACTTAATTGGTGCTGTTGTTTTAATTGGAATGTGATTATTGTGCCTCTGTTTTCTTGTATGACTTGTTCTCTCCAATGAATTCAGTATGGCATGATTGTTCATTCAAATACAATTTCTACAACTTCGCTCAATTGTTGCTTGTTGCTGAAATATGCAGATGGCAAACACTCGCCGTGCCACGTATGAAGCCGCTGAAACTGGTGGCAACGGTGCAGGGGCTGGTGGAAGTGGTGCAAACAACGTCAACCACCAGGGACCACAGCCAGAGCCACATTTGCCCCCTCCTCCACCGCTCACTGCAGAGATGTTCTTCACGCAGTTCCTTGGAAGTCAACGCAATGCCGAACAGTCACAGAGGAATATGGAAGATTTTCTGCGTACCATCGCTGAAAATGTTCAGAGAGGTAATAATCAAGGTGGTGGCCATGGGGTGAACCAGTACAGCAATTTCAAGGATTTCATGGATACTAGGCCACCTATTTTTAAGGAAGCAGCAGAGCCACTCGATGCTGAAGAATGGATCAACACTATGGAAGATAAGTTCCGTGTGTTGAGGCTGACAGAAGTTCTGAAAACAGAGTATGCTGCACATCAGCTACAGGGACTGGCAGGAATGTGGTGGAAGCATCACCGCACCACCTTTCCTCCCAATGCCCAAATTACTTGGAGAGATTTCACTGAAGCTTTTAAGGGAGTTTATATTCCCCCAGGGTTGGTTGAAATGAAGCTCGGAGAGTTCTTAGCCTTGAATCAGGGTACCAAGACTGTGACACAGTATCTGCATGCCTTTAACAACTTGTGCCGTTATGCTCCCGACATGGTTGACACAGATGCAAAGAGGATTGCTAGTTTCAAGAGAGGGTTAAGTCCGAAGATGATGAAGCATGTGGGTACCAATACCCGCACCAGATTCAATGACTTTATCAGTGATTGTTTGAAGCAAGAAAAGAACAATAACGCCTACACCACATCCAAGAATCGCAAGAGGGTGTTTGAGTCAGGACCATCCCAGTCCAGAGTTGTCACTGCAAATCGTTCTTCTTATCGTCCGTCCGCACCTGGTGCAAGGTTCAGGCCGCCACAGCATAAAACTCAGAACTACAAGGGACCACAGAAGCCGTACAAGATGGCCGTGCCGCCAACAAAGACCACCGCAGCTGCAGAACAGAGCAACTCCAAGGGAGCTATAGGGTCTGCTGGTACAGTGAAGGGGCCCTGCTACAATTGTGGTCAGCCAGGCCATTTTTCAAAGTTCTGCCCTTATCCGCCTAAAAAGAAGCAACAGACTTACAATGCTCGTGTGCACCACACCACCATTGATGAGGTTCCTGAGGGAGAGCCTGTAACTGCCGGTAAGTTTCTTGTGAACCATCACCCTGTAGTTGTTCTTTTTGATTCTGGATCCTCGCATTCTTTTATGAGTCAAGCATTTGCACGGAAGCATGAACAACTATGCACAGAATTGGGTTATGGTTATCGCATAAGTTCAGCAGGAGCTGATGTGTTAACCAATAAGATGGTTAGAGGGGCAACCCTTGAGTTAGGTAGTCGGAAGTTCCGAGTGAACCTGATAGTTATGCCTGGACTAGTTTTGGATGTAATAATAGGAATGAACTGGATGAAAGACTGGGGAGCAGTCATAGATACAAGCAGTCGGATGCTTACCCTTAAAGATCCCCAGGCAGAGGGTACTTTCCAGGTACCATTGCCTAAAAGAACAGACCTTGTGAGTGTGACCTGTGCCATGGAAGTTGTTCCTATCCACCAGATCCCGGTAGTGCGTGAGTTCCCGGATGTGTTTCCAGATGAGTTACCTGGCCTTCCTCCAGATAGAGATGTTGAGTTTGGAATCGAGTTGATCCCCAGGACAGCTCCTATTTCGAGGAGACCCTATCGGATGCCTCCGGATGAGTTAGCTGAGCTGAAGAAACAACTAGAAGAATTATTAAAGAAGGGGTTCATCCGCCCAAGTAAGTCTGAATGGGGATGTCCTGCCTTGTTCGTGAAGAAAAAGAAAGAGGGTACTCTCAGGATGTGTGTGGATTATCGACCTCTTAATGCTGTAACTATCAAGAATAAATATCCCTTGCCTCATATCGACGTTCTGTTTGATCAGTTGGCTAAGGCTAGAGTGTTCTCCAAGATAGACCTAAGGTCCGGGTATCATCAGATAAAGATTAGACCACAAGATGTGCCGAAAACCGCCTTTTCTACCAGATACGGGTTGTACGAGTATCTTGTTATGTCGTTTGGCCTAACAAATGCTCCTGCGTATTTTATGTATCTGATGAATATGGTTTTCATGCCAGAGTTGGACAAGTTTGTAGTTGTCTTCATTGATGACATTCTAGTATACTCTGAGAATGAGAATGATCATGAAGAGCATCTGAGAATTGTATTGACCAGGCTGAGAGATCATAAGTTGTATGCTAAGTTCAGCAAATGTGAATTTTGGTTAAAGAAAGTTAGCTTCCTCGGTCATATTCTATCTGAGAATGGAGTTTCTGTAGATCCGAGTAAAGTGCAAGAGGTTATGGATTGGAAGACTCCAACCACAGTGTCAGAAGTCAGGAGTTTCCTAGGGTTAGCTGGTTACTACCGCCGCTTTATCCCAGACTTCTCGAAGATTGCTAAACCGATGACAAGTCTGCTACAGAAAGATCACAAGTTTGTGTGGACAGAGGAGTGTGAGACAGCTTTCCACACCTTGCGGAAACTGTTGACCACTGCTCCAGTTCTTGCATAGCCCGACATCGAGAAACCTTTTGATGTGTTCTGCGACGCATCAAAAACAGGATTAGGATGTGTTCTGATGCAAGAAGGAAGAGTCATTGCTTATGCCTCCCGGCAGTTGAGAAAGCATGAAATCAATTATCCGACACATGATCTTGAGCTTGCCGCTGTAGTGCATGCCTTAAAGATTTGGAGACACTATTTGCTTGGTAATGTGTGCAATATTTTCACCGATCATAAGAGTCTCAAGTACATCTTTACCCAACCAGAATTGAACATGAGACAGTGAAGATGGTTAGAACTAATCAAAGATTACAACTTAAATGTACAGTATCACCCTAGAAAGGCCAATGTGGTAGCTGATGCTTTGAGTAGAAAGTCACATTGTCTGAATATGCAACCCTTACTTGAAGATGGTTTTAATCTAATGCACCCTGCTGTGTTACAAAGTATTCAGATCAGTTGCTCCTTGGAGAGTAAAATAATAGAAGGTCAGAAAGCAGACAAAGGGATATTCCACATCAAAAAGAAAATTAAAGAAGAACCCTCGAAACACTTTAGGGTGGATGAGCAAGATGTGTTGTGGTTCGACAACCGTCTTGTTGTTCCAAAGGATAGAGAGTTTAAGAATAAAATTATGGACGAAGCTCATCTTTCTAAGTTGTCCATTCATCCTGGCAGCAGTAAAATGTATCAAGAGCTAAGACCTCGTTATTGGTGGACCAAGATGAAGAAGGAAATTGCAGCTTACGTAGCCAGATGTGACACATGTTGTAGAGTGAAAGCAATTCACATGAAACCTGCCGGATTGCTACAACCTTTGTCAGTACCTAGTTGGAAGTGGGATGATATAAGTATGGATTTCATCACGGGTCTGCCCACTACTCAGAAAGGTCACGATTCGATTTGGGTAATTGTGGATCGTCTTACCAAGACAGCCCACTTTTTGCCTGTCAAAACGGAATATAGACCACCTCAATATGCCGAGAAGTATATTGCAGAGATTGTGAGATTGCATGGCATACCAAAGACTATAGTGTCTGACAGAGGGTCACAGTTCACTGCTCACTTTTGGGAGCATTTACACAAAGGTTTGGGGACTAGTCTGATTCGTAGCACTGCCTATCATCCTCAAACAGATGGTCAGACTGAAAGAGTTAATGCTGTTTTAGAGGATATGTTAAGAGCTTGTGTGTTGTCTTCCAGAGGTTCATGGGAGTCATGGTTACCGTTAGCAGAGTTCGCGTACAATAATAGCTATCAAGAAAGTATCAAGATGGCCCCTTTTGAGGCTCTGTATGGCCGAAAGTGTAGAACACCTTTGAACTGGATTGAGCTAGGAGAAAGAAGGTATTATGGTATTGACTTCGTAGAAGAAGCCGAAAAGAAAGTTCTTATCATCCAGCAAAATATGAGGGCAGCTCAGTCACGTCAGAAAAGTTATGCAGATAAGAGAAGGAGACCGCTTGTGTTCGAAGTTGGTGACTATGTTTATCTAAAAGTCACGCCAATGAAAAAGAAACGGTTTGGTATACGCAGAAAGCTCGCCGCCAGATTTGTAGGACCTTACAAAATCTTGGAAAGGAAGGGCCCAGTGGCTTACAAATTGGAATTACCAGAGTCAATGGGTGCTATATTCCTAGTTTTTCACGTATCACATCTCAAGAAGTGTTTGCGCGTTCCAGAGGAGAGAATTGAACCTCGAGGCATAAAACTTAAGTCAGATCTGGTGTATCGTGAGCAGCCAGTTCGAGTCTTGGATTCCAAGGAGAGGGCTACTCGAAACAGTGTGGTGAAAACATATAAGATACAATGGAGTCATCATGATGAAGGGGATGCATCTTGGGAAACGGGCGAATACTTACAAAAAGCATACGAAGATTTTTATAATAAATGGTTCGTAACCCAAATCTCGGGACGAGATTTTTATAAGGGGGGAGGGCTGTAACACTCCGGTGTTACGCAATGCATTTGCATGGCAATCATACTGCATGGCATTTCATGTCATCATAATCATGTGTGATAATGTTATAACTTGAATAAAATAAAAGCTTAAAAATGATATATGTGATGAAATACATTAATATGATAATCACATTACACCAAAAATCTTGCAACTATAAATTTTACATCACTTGGAACCTTAGTTCAATTTTTGGAGCAACTAGATGACTCAAATTTTGTCAAAAACTTGTTAAAAAATATTGATTAAAAATATTCAAAAATGCCCCTATTTTAGCTTTTATTCTGCCATTCAAAATCTATTAAGAATTTTCAGTTGGCCCCTTAATCAAAGTTGTAGAGAATGAAATTCTAAGCAACTTTTATTTTTGGGTCAATTCCAGAAAATGCCTTCTTCTTGTTCAAAATGGGGTTTGAAATTTGTTTTGCATTTGATTTAAAATTTGGGAAATTGAAAAATATTTAAACCAGCTTAGCAGGCCGCCGCCCCGGATTCGGCCCGCTGGCCGAATCAGCCCGCGCCGCTCCCACGCGCGCGCCCGCAGCCGCCTTCGCCTCGGCCCGGCCCAGCCGGCCCCCTCCCTCTTCTTCCCGCGCTCGCCCGCGTGCGCTGGCGCCCCGGCAGCAAACACTCGCCGCGTGGCGTTCGCATGCCGGCGACGCCACCGCGTGGCCGCCGTGGACCCCACGGCCGCGTCCAGCTTCAAAAACAGTCGAGCGCCGGGTCTCCCTCCCATTCTCGCCCCGCCTGCTCCCTCTCTTCCTCCCCACGGTGACAACCGCAGCGGAACGCCGTCTGCCACCGTGCTCCGCCACCGTCTCCGCCTTGTTCCGGCACCGGTGGACCGCCTCCGTCCAATTGCCCGTGCCCGAAGCTCCGCCCCATCCTCTCCTTCTCCGAACGAGCATCACCATCCCCTCGTTGGCCACGGTAGGGCTCAATTTCCGCTCGCCTCGCCGCGCCACCGCGGCGGTGCCGCCGAGCCTTACTCCGCCACCGCCTCGCTCGCCCTATCCCTGCCCTTCCGTGCCTCTTCCACGCGTTCACCATTCTCTGGCGACCATGTTGCGCGTTTTGGTTGGCCTCGGGTTGGCCGGAGCCGGCCGTTGGCCGCGACCGCCGCCGCGACATCGAAGCCGCGAGCGCCGGCGACTGCGCTCGGGTGTTCTCCCCCCCTTCGGTGGACTGGACCGCGCTGTGGGCCGCGCCCCGAGCAGACCGGCTCGGCCCTTTTCCCCGCGCGCGCAAGCCGGGCCGCGACGGCCATGGGCCGCTTGTTTTTCCCGGGCCGGCCCAGTGCCATATAAAGAAATCCATTTCTATTTTCTTTTTATTATTCTTGATAAAAATGCTTTGGAAATTATTTTGGCAGTCATTTCAGCTCCAAAAATTATGAAATAAATTTCTCTAGATGCATTGGAACCAGATCTATGATATAAAATTATTGCATGTCAAAGTTGAGATATTTTTCTGTAGAGTTTTTAATTAACTATTGAAATGACTGTTTTCTTGTTAAATGTTTAATAAATCCTAGAAAAATCAGAAAAATATGATTCCAAGTTTATTAATCTTTTTGTGCCATGTACTTGCTAGGGAAATTTTATCTCATGCCTGTTCTGTAGAAAAATGTATAGGTGTAGTTCAAATGCTTTCTATCACTAATATTTGTTATTTTTGTTATTTAAATAAATTTGAATAGAACATGCAAGTGATAATTTTCCTATAGTGTTTGTTTACTGTGTAGAAAGTAGGAAAATTTCTAAATCTGTTGCTTGATACTTTTCATAATGTAAAGTATTTTAAATATTCATTTTAGGCCTTAGTTTGTTATTTTTGTATAGTCAGTTCTAGTAATCCAAATGCAGTAAAAATCTTGTGTCATGCTAGTTTTGATATTAGTAATCCACTGTAATTTTCTAAGATTTTTCTGTGCTACTAAACTATGTGTTGCTGTTCATTTGTAGAGCTAATTAGGGTTTACATGCACTCTTTAATGCAAAAATAATTAGTAAACTATACTTTGGTGTATCTTTGAAGCATCTTGAGTGTTCAAGTGCCCTTGCATGGTAGAAAATAATGCTGGTAGTTCGCGAGTACATGTTCTTGGATGACGTAGACTACCTTGTAGAAGAGTCATAAGTTCCACGTAATCCAAAGAACGTAACATGCTCATTTACATATCATTCATCATCATCATCTCATGTCACCTCTGCAATGCACCTATGCATGATGCACTCATACTTCTGCATCATACAGGATCGCAGGAAGTGACCCCGGCAGTAGTTCCCGAGGACCCAGAGGATCAGTCCGAGGTGCCAGAGCCGGAGTTGACCGAGGCAGAAGAGGAGGCCGGTGAAGACCTTCCGGAGTGCCCCGACCACCGTCCGAGCTCCTTTGAGCGAGGCAAGCCCCGGAGCATTTCTCCCCCGGTTTGCAAATAATTTATTATTAACTTTACTTAATTTGATGCATTAAGTTTAGGAGTTGTTTGCAAACGTTGCTGCATTATACCTTGTTTCACTTTGCTTTACCCAAATCCTTGTTACCCTGGTGTCCACGGTCAATAATTGCTTAGCTTGCTTAGACCGGTAGAAGTCGGGTGATTGCCTGTCATCCGCGAGCTATAGGGGATTACCTGGATTTATGTGAAAGAATGTCATGTGAGAATAACTAAGTGTCGAAATGAATCTGAGACCGGGCGGAAGCTTGCAGGGTTCTGGACTGTAGTGTCTTCCGTCTGTGTCGGTTAAGGACCGTCCGTTGTCGGGCCGCGAGTCATGTTGAACGCATGCCTCACATTTAGCTGGCCGAATAAAGTACCTTTCGACCGCGAAGCCGGGAGATTATTCGGGCCGAGTAGATTGCCCGCAACGCACTGTACCGGAGCAGTAGTGGCAGGAAATGGGGGCGCGATGATAAGGCCAAAGAGCAGTCGGGCGGCCCCCGGGTACATGTGGTTCCTGGCAAGCTCACGACTTTACCTGAATGGTTGACTCGGTGACCAATACCTCACTTTAGCGGGTGAGTGAGGTTTGTGTGAGGAATAAATTACCAGCTGGTCAATAATCGATTCGAATCGCCATCGTTCACTGGATAGTGAACACTTGACTTGAGTTACTTCATCGTAGTAACATTAATGAAACACTGGAATAGTTATGTGGAAAATGGCATGGTAATTATTGTTAAGGATCAATGGTAATCCTTGCTTGCTTAATTACATGGTTACTCTAGCATAAGTGCAAACATAGCTGACAGGGTAATAAAGATTTAAAATACTACATGCTTTTGTAAAAAGGACTGCTAAGTTAAAAATGCTTTTCTTGCAAATGAGTCAGCTACCCCACCAAAAAGCCTATCATGATCCTTGGTGTTATTTTATTTTGGTTCTGTCGGGTAAGTCTAGCTGAGTACCTTCTCGTACTCAGGGCTTTGTTCCCACTTGTTGCAGATGGACAGATGTACTATGGTTATTGTATCAACTGTCTCTACCCTACGATGGGCGAAGCCTAGGACCATGGGCAATGGTCATTCACTACTTCTCGCCTGATGCTTTTGCTGGAGATGATCGTGAGCTGGCACTTTATTTCAAAACGCTGTGTGTGTGTGCTTTGAACTACTGCTTCCGCTACTTCTATTCGAACCTGGTTTGTAATAACTATGTTTAAACTCCGATGTATTTTGTGCCGCAAACTTCTATGTAACTTATGACGGTGACCGCTAAACTTAGTACGATCTTGGCTGTGATGTGAAATGGTTTGAAATCCGTCGAGATTTCACGGACTACCGGGTTATACGGGCTTAAGTTTGTTAAATTATCCTTCCGTTGGATGATTTTCTTACTTAATCTCGTATAATTGGGCGGTTCTGTTACAGATACTTCGCGTATGTAGGCACCTAGATGGCATCTAACAATAGAATATTGATAGATAATTTTTGAATTACTTCTACAAACTTACCAAACTGCTCATCCATTTTAGCCTTTCTATTTCTAAGCAGAAATGGTAGGAGGCGGTGTCACAAAAATCTTGATGTAATTCATGTTCTTGTGGTAAAAGTTCATTGTCTTCCTTCTCTGCTTCTGCCTGCACTGCCACCGGTGTCTTACCTGCCCGTTTTGGATATGGTGGATCACGAGTAGACTTGCCCTGTAACATCCCGGTCCAGGGCTTAACAGGATTAATAGGATACTCATACCAACAAGTTACAACTTTTTTTTCGAAAGCTCATCTGCAAAGAACTCTGAGGTTAAACGTGCTTGGCCTAGAGCAATTTTGGGATGGGTGACCAACCGGGAAGTCTTTCCTGGGTGCGCACGAGTGAGGACAAAGTGTGCAGAAAAGACTTGTGTGGGTCTATGAGGGCAGTCTATGTCCTAGAAAAAGCTGCCAGATGTTAGCGGGCCCGGCCTCGTAGAGGCGGGACGCTACAGAATGGTATCAGAGCCGACTCTCGAGGTTTCACGGGTGCGTGTGTCACAGTTGCGCAGGCGTGGTGCGCATGGCTGGAGTGGTCCCAGAGTGGTCACACAGCATGGAACATGCGCTAGCACTGGACACACGAATGTGGCCAAGAGGGGACTTTCCTGGCTTGGGATTGACCGACGAGGATGTCGGTCTCTTAAGGGGGGTGAGGATGTAACATCCTGGCCCAGGGCTTAACATGATTAATAGGATACTTGTACCAACAAGTTGCAACTTCTATTTCAGAAGCCTATCTCCAAAGAACTCTGAGGTTAAGCGTGCTTGGCCTAGAGTAATTTCAGGATGGGTGACCGATCGGGAATTCCTTCCCGAGTGCGCACGAGTGAGGACAAAGTACGCAGAAAAGACTTATGTGGGTCTGTGAGGACAGTCTATGTCCTAGAAAAAACTGCCAGATGTAGGCGGGCCCGACCTCATATAGGTGGGACGCTACATGCCACCTCTTGTGGTTATAGCTTTGACCTTCTCAAGGTTAGTGGCAACAGGCAGAGTAGAAGCTAACTAGGCTAATTGCAATTCTACCTTTTATTGAAAATCATTTGTTCTTTAACAGTAAAAGAAAAACTATTCATTTTAGCACTTATACTTTCTAAGATCTTATCATTACAAGCAAGCCTTTTAGCAATGTTGTCATTAATTCTAACTTGTTCTGAGATTAGATCTCTCAAGGATGGTTGTTTAAAATTGAAAGAATTATAATAATTATTACCTTAGTACTTACCTTGGTTGGTGGACCGAGGTTGACTCCATCCTTGCTTATGTTATTATGTAGCGGAGTTGTTGATGATATTGATATCTTCTGGTGACTCAGCAAATTCAACTCCTAAATATTCTCCACATCTGTTCTGAGCATTGAATGCATCTTGAATGGCTTGACGATCTCTCTTGTAATTGTCTCGCTGTTCTATCAAATTCAATAGTATATCCATCTTGGTTGACAATGCACATACTTCTTCTGGAACTTCTTCAGTCTTATGGCATGATTGAGTATTACATGATGTCCAACTCTGATTTGCTGCTATCTTCTCCATAAGTACTTTAGCTTTTTCTAGGAGTGAGTGACATAAATGATCCACCAGCAGTGGCATCAAGTTGTTCATGTGATTTCTGAATTAATCCATGATAGAATGTTTGCATGAGCAACCATTCTTCCATTCCATGATGAGGACAATCTGAGATATATTCTTGAAAATGCTTCCATGCTTCTGAAATAGGTTCACCTTTGTGCTGATGAAAATCTACAATCTTTCCTCTTAAGGCAGTGGTCTTGCCTACAGGAAAAAACTTTTCTAGGAAAGTTTTGGAACACCTTTCCCATGTATTAATTCGACCTAGGAGCCAGGTCGGCCGACCTAGGGTGGCCCCACCTATCAGCTGGCTTGTGTCATCGATCCTCCACCGCCTTGAAGATTGCATCTCAACCGTTGTTCAAGTCGATTTGATCCAAGGGCTCACGTTCATCCCACCGGCCTATATAAACAGAGCCCTGCCCCCCTGTTCAGATCATCCTCATCTGGGGGTTGAAACCCTAATTTCTCCTCTACATTCAGAATTCCTAGATAGGATCAAGAGAGAAGCTCTAAGAGAAGATGAGTTTTGTAGTCCACCAAAGATTAGTACTAGTCTTATTTAAAAATAGAGAGATAGAGTGTTGGAGAAGAGTTTGAGGGGAAGCTCCGGCCTGTCGGTGTCTCCTCTCCGGCTTGTACCTGCGGCATCAAGTTCCATTAACATTGGGGCTTGCTTCTGAGAGTCTTTTGGTATTCAACTTCTAATTCAAGTAAGCCTTTGTTATTATTATTCATCTGGTTTATGACTCTATTTTGAGTGCTCTAGTCTTGGTCGCTACTAGATGGAGCCATGGTAGTTCGCGAGGGTGACTCTTATGGCCTCGTTGATTATTATATATATATTCCACATCCTATTTGTAGGACCTAAGTAGGACCCAGTTGCCAGGTTAAAGTCATCTTATATGGTGCTTTCTCCTATGCAATGTCCCTAGCCTAAATAGTAATCACATAGCTTATAAGGGTTAGAACTAGATGACCATAGTGACCTCCTTTATAATCCCTATAGTCTCCGTCCTTGCCGCTTTCTTAGGGGTTAAGTTTAGTCTTAGTTAGTATCACACGTTTTCTCTATGGTAAAATATAAATAATGATACTCTGGAATACTCCCGAGTGAAGTGCTACATCAGTATACTATCTGTGCGCTTACAGATACTTATATTTCTTGTGTGTATTTAATTTATACCAACAAGCATTTCTGGCGCCGTTGCCGGAGAAAACGGTAGCTGAGATAACTTCGAACCTAGCTTAACCTTATATTATACTTTTATCTTTTTCCTTTTTATCCCATTCTTTCCAACCTTTTTGTGTTTATCCTTATGGATATTGAAAATTCCACTCCTATTTACCAATGTTCCGAACCCATGAGCACTAGCCATAGGCCCAAAGAATCATCCAAACCCATTTTACCACCCGCATATGAGCTACAACTACGTTTAATTGAGATGGTCCAGAACCATCCCTTTTAAGGAAAGGAAGACGAAAACCCTTACCTACACCTATAAGATTTCGAATAGACCTATGACTGCCTACACATAGCAGGCATGTCAGATGAGACCTTAAGATGGAAGCTTTTTCCTTTCTCTTTGAGAGGGAGAGCTAGAATTTGGTATGACCGAACCATAGAGAGTAAACAAGGAGATTGGGAAAGTTTGCGCTCTAGCTTCTATTTAGATTTCTTTCCTATCCATAAAGTCGTCAACCTTAGAGCCGAGGTCATAACTTTTAAACAAAAAAATAATGAATCTTTGCCACAACCTGGGACCGTTTTAACCTTCTTTTAGAATCTGGACCAGACTTAGAATTACAAGACCATATTTTACTTCAACATTTTTACATGGGTCTTAACACAAAAACCACAAAATTTCTCACTTTAGCATCTAGAGGATCATTCTTGCATCTTTCTATCCAGGAAGCAAGAAAACTCCTAGACAAAATTTTAATAGATAAACTACCCTTAGAGCCGGAACAGAATTCTATAGGAGAAGAATCACCAGTAGCTGAACCTAAAATTTTGCCAGAACCATCACAACCTTTAGCTGATCTAAATTCCGAGCCATTAGACACCCCATTTTTAGATTTTATGCTCGATTTTGAGGATGAACTTTATGCCGATTATGGAAATACCTCGAAATACCATAGGAAGCCTAGGAAGACCAAGAAATTATCAAACCAAGAACTTTTAGACCCTTCCGACAAAGCTTTCCTTAAACAAACAACACGAGAATTAGTGTCTATAATTAGCAATGGGTGGTTAGAAGAATCAGAGCTTTCCTCTGATGTGATCCGCTTAGATACACCTTCTATCACCATTCAATGCCAAATTGATAGAGACCGTTTTGAAGCCTTTTACAATCCAGTTGTGGGTGTTAACATTATGCCTGCATCATTTGCTCAAAATTTATTAAAACATATATCATTAACCCCAACAACCAAATTGTTGAAAACCCTTCGGGACGCATTGTCCAAAGTTTAGGAATTTTATATGTGTTACCCATCTAAGTAAGAAAAACTATGGTTCATTTAAGCTTTTATATCTGTGGTATCATGGAGTTTGACCTGTTGATAGGACAACCATTGATAGGCTTATTCAAGAAGGACAAACAGAAAATTTTAATATACGCTTAGAGAAAAACTTTAAACTCCCTCTGTCCATCACTCATTCTTTAAATACCGAGACCGAGCCATGTCTAGAGCATGATCCGATAGAAGAGGTCAAGGTAGCATCTCTAGAACACTAAATAGAACACAACTTAGAGGATGATGCTGAATTCTTCATAGAGGAAGAAGACGAACCTTTTGTGGAACCGGAACCTTTAAATAAATTTATAGAGCCACCTAAACCTCCAATTGAGCTTAAATCTTTGCCTGCCGGTCTTATATATGCTTTTCTTAATAATGATCAGGAATCTCATGTGATCATAAGTGATAAACTCACTCAAGAAGAATCTTTACGTCTAATAACTGTCTTAGAAAAGCATCGCTCAGCTTTTGGCTACTCACTAGAAGATCTTAAAGGAATTAGTCCTGCTCTTTGCACCCATCGCATCCATATAATTCTAGAAATTACACCATCTAGAGAGCCCCAGCGTAGACTTAATAATGTAATGCGAGAGGTAGTAAAGAAGGAAGCTTTGAAACTGTTGCACGCCGAGATCATTTATCCTGTGCCATATAGTGAGTGGGTAAGCCCTGTTCAAGTTGTGCCTAAAAAGGGAGGCATGACTGTTGTTAAAAATGAAAAGAACAAATTAACCCCTCAAAGAACCGTCACTGGATGGCGAATGTGTATAGATTATAGAAAACTTAATAAGGCAACAAAGAAATATCACTTTCCGCTATCCTTCATTGATGAAATAGCAATTAGCGAACCACTCTTTCTTTTGCTTTCTTGATGGATACTCAGGTTACCACCAAATCCTAATACATCCAGATGACCAAAGCAAAACCACTTTTACATGTCCATATGGAACTTATGCTTACCGTAGAATGTCTTTTGGTTTGTGTAATGCTCCAGCTTCTTTTCAAAGATGCATGATGTCTATTTTCTGATATGATTGAAGAAATTATAGAAGTTTTCATGGATGACTTTTCTGTTTATGGAAAAACTTTTGATGATTGTCTTGAAAACTTAGATAAGGTTTTGCAAAGATGTGAAGAAAAGCACTAAGTCCTTAATTGGGAAAAATATCATTTTATGGTTAGAGAAGGAATAGTGCTAGGACACTTAGTGTCTGAAAGAGGAATTGAAGTAGACAGAGCTAAAATTGAAGTAATTGAACAATTACCTTCACTGTGAATGTTAAAGGAATAAAAAGTTTTCTTGGCCATGATGGTTTTTATCGTAGATTTATAAAGAATTTTTCATATATTGCTAGACCACTTATTAATCTTTTGGCCAAGGATGTTCCTTTTGAATTTGATGATGCTTGTATAAAATCTTTTGAAACTTTAAAGAAGGCACTCATTTCTGCACCAATCATTCAACCTCCCGATTGGTCTTTACCTTTTTCAAATTATGTGTGATGCTAGTGATTATGTTGTGGGGACAATTTTGGGACAAACAAAGGATAAGAAGCATCATGCAATTGCTTATATTGGCAAAACTTTGACAGGAACACAACTTAATTATGCAACAACTAAAAAAAACTATTAGCTGTCCTTTTTGCTATTGATAAATTTAGGTCTTACTTAGTAGGAGCAAAAGTAATTGTTTATTCTGATCATGTTGCTTTGAAATATTTGCTCTCTAAGAAAGATGCCAAGCCTCGATTAATAAGATGGATTTTGCTACTCCAAGAATTTGACTTAGAAATAAAAGATAAAAAAGATTAGAAAATTATGTTGCTGATCACTTGTCTAGAATGCAATTTAAAAATCCACAGGAGCTGCCAATCAACGATTCTCTTCGGGACGACATGCTACACCAGGTCTCCCGATCTGACTCCTGGTATGCAGATATTGTTAATTTTATGGTTTCAGGGTATATACCACCAGGAGCAGATAAAAGAAAGCTTATTTATAAAGTCGTCACCACATGTGGGATGATCCGTACCTCTTCAGAGTTTGTTCTGATGGACTTCTCAGGAGATGTGTACCAACTGAGGAAGAAATTAAGATCATTGAAAGATGCCACTCATCACCATACGGAGGACATTATGGCGCATTTCGCACTCACGCAAAAATCTGGCAGAGTGGATTTTTTCTGGCCAACTATGTATGAAGACACGAAGGATTTTGTCCGGAGGTGTGGGGCATGTCAGAGACACGAAAATATTAATGCAAGAGATGCTATGCCACTCACTACCAACCTCCAGATAGAGCTCTTCAATGTCTGGGGAATTGATTATATAGGACCATTTCCAAAGTCAAAGAATTGTGAGCATATCTTGGTGGCAGTAGATTATGTTTCCAAATGGGTTGAAGCCATGCCATGCAGATCTGTTGACGCTAAGAACTCCAAGAAGATGTTCCATGAAATAATATTTCCAAATTTCGGTATACCGAAGATGGTGATCAGTGATGGAGGATATCACTTTATTGATAGAAGTTTTCAAAAATACCTATCAAACCTCGGGATCCGTTACAATATCACTACTCCATATCACCCTTAGACAAGTGGCCAGGCAGAGACATCAAATAAACAAATTAAGAATATTCTTCAGAAAACAGTTGAGGAGATGGGGGCTGCTTAGAAGGACAGGTTACCCGAGGCATTGTGGGCATACTGTACTACCTACAAAACACCAATTGGAATGTCACCTTATCAACTGGTATATAGGAAGACCCGTCACTTACCTGTTGAGCTAGAATTCAAGGCTCACTGGGCTATCAAGAGATGGAATATGGATCTGGATGCAGCCGGTGTGAAAAGAAGGATGCAACTCTCAGAACTCGATGAATGGAGAGAGAAAGCATATCACAACGCCAAGATTTACAAAGAAAGAATCAAAAGATGACATGACAAGAGAATCAAGAAGAAAAGCTTTGCCCCAGGAGACAAGGTATTACTTTTTAATTCTAGGGTGAAATTATTCGGGCACGGAAAATTACGGAGTAAATGGGAAGGACCATACACGGTGATTAATGCGTCAACACATGGAGCGGTAACACTTCAAAATGACAAAGGTACATTATTCAAGGTAAATGGACACCGCCTCAAAATCTTTTTAGAGCCCAATAAAGATCTAGAAGAATTATATATTATAGAATTTATTAATTTCTCATGATTTTTAGGCCTGTCCGCTTTCTTTTTTATTTTCCGATCGAAAGTATGTTTTAGGATATAAAATATTATTAGAAAACATAGCGAAAAAGGAACCCACGAGGCGAACTTGGGCTAGGTCGCCCAACCTGGAGACCAGGTCGGCCGACCTAGGTCTGTCCCATTTTGCCGCTGCCTTTTTCCGTTTCACGTATTTCGATAGATGCTTCTAGAAAATAAATATGTCACAAATATTCGGTTATTCTCCGACGCCATTAACCATTCAGGACGAGATTTGACCCCTGGATCAAGTTGAACACCCCCTAATAAACAGCCCCCTACTAGCCTCCAACCTCATTCCATCAAAGCTCTCCTCTCTTTTAGATTAGAAGCTCTCCTTCTCCCAAAAGCTCCCCATGGAAGACAAGCAAATCATCCCCCACGGGATGGACCTCAACCAAATTCCAGTAGACAACTCTCTAGCCATAGTTCCAGTTAAAGATCCTCTCCCTCTGGTTGTCATTCCTCCCAAGCCACTAGCTCCTGCCAAACCTCGTAGCTATGAGCGAGCCTACTTTGCCCAAGTTCATGCTCCAACTCTTCCATCTCCACCGGAGCGTCTCCTCCTGAAGGATGCTCCACCGAAGGGACCGATCATCAAGGTGCCGGTCGACACCAAGCTGTTCCCGCCGAAGGACAACGAGGTGCTGACCAAAGTGAAGACGGACAAGCTAGGACAGATCATCTGCGCCAAGTACTCCTCATGCCCAACCATCGAAGGCATATGTGCCATCCATCCAAAGTCAAGTTTCTACCACCCAAGGAGGCACCACAGAAGGCACCGCCACAGGAGAGGAGGAAGCGTCAGAGGACTATAGTAGTGTCGCTAGAGGAGCAAGTTAAATTCCTTGTAGAACTTGTAAAGTCCTTAGATAAAGATCATAAGCTTGTTAGTAGGTCGGTGATAACCACCAACGAGATGATAGACCTAGAATGCATAGAACATAAGAAATTAGAAGCTAAGGTTGAGAGCCTCGCTAGTGATGTTCGTGGTGAGGGTAAGGAGAAGAAGTAAAAATTAGGTTATAAATTAGGGCACCCCAGTTATTAGTCTTAAATTTAGGTTTGTTAAATTAGGTTTGTTTTTGTCAAATGTAATAAAGTGCCCTAATTTTTGGGTTTGCATTATTAGCTCAGTTAATAGAGTGATTTTATTATTACAAAGTTTGCCTTATTTATTGAATAAAATTGATTACCATAAATGTTCTCTTTTTTTGGATATGTATTTTTTGTCTCCACCTTGCTGTGCATGAGAAATAACAGGAAACAAGTGTGGGGGAGACACAGCATGACGACCAAATAGGAAACGATCATGAAAGTTACAAAAATTAGAATTAAAATGTCGCAAGGACCACGCACGACAAAGTGGGCCCGGACTGGGCCTTAACCCAAGGCGGCCGCCCTGTTTGCTAGGGCGGGCAACCCAGCCCACCTCTGCCTCGCTGTGCGCTTCATCCACGGTCAGGTATGAACTCAATACACTCTATTTTTATATATGTTGCTTCCTCTTTTGAATTAAATTGAAAATTCATTAATAAAATCATTTAAAATATAAAATAAATATTGTTGTAGTCATGACTTAAGGACAACTTTACATAACACTTTTTCTGGAAGTCTAGCTACCGTAGGAAACTTAATTTTTAGGTACCCCATGTCACTTAAGTTGTTGTGGAATGTGAGATAGTAGAATAATGAGAACATGATTCTTGATGTCTAGTCATTGGAGAATTTAATTTCAAAAATAAAAAATAAATAGCTACACTTCTCCTCTGTAGTAAAAGTAATATCCCATTAGAGCCATACATGATTACATATTGAAAACTAGCTCATAAGCTACTTGCTTTGTATTGAGTTTTGTCAAACCTTGTGACCCGTGTTGAGAGGTTTATCATGCTCTCAAGATCAAGATCACGTACACTCCACATATATCTGCTGCTCTTACACTGGGAGTACGCAAAAACATGCCTTTCCATCTACCTAAAAATGTTTTACTCCTACACTGGGAGAAAACATAAAAAAGAAGTTTGTTAGGAATAAATGCTTCAAGTTCTTGTAAATGTCTTTTTTCTTAAAGTTTTCTAATTGCAGAAAGGAGGCATGTGGCTATGTAAAAAAAGGAGAAGTATTGAAAAAATAATGGACAAGTGTCCAAGCAAAAGTATTGAAAAAAAAGAAGAGAAAGAAAGAAAGAGATAGCCCATGTTCTCTAGGAAAAGTCTTCAATGTTTCAAATTAGAGAGACGTGTTTTCAAGGAGCAAAGTAGAAATAGGATAGCCACCATATATATTCCACACACATGCACATCTTGATCTAGGAGTATGACATTCCCCTCCATGGATCTGAGTTTTGACTTAGCAACATATGCAAAGTAAGTATGCTACATCCTTGAATTACCTACAACTCCACATAAGCTTTATAGAGATAGATGTAAAGAAGGCATTAATCATCTATGCCTTGGTGAGGATCCAAAAGTACCACATATATGAGTGATTTGAGAGTACTACATTAAGGAGAAGGTAAGCTATGTTTTATTTTCAAAACTTATGCAAAAACTCCAATTAACATGACTGAAGGAAAAAGGTAATTTGTCTCAAGCTGTTCCATTCTCTAACCGCCCAAAATTTCATGGTAGACACATTGAATCCCGTAGTACAGGTATGACTAGGAATGGTTTTATGTTGATAACTTGTCCTAAAGTTATGTTTGCAGTGATCCAACCTTTTCTCGAGGACGAGTAAAAGACTAAGTGTGGGGGAACTTGTTGATGGTTGTTAAGTGTCATTTTAAACTGTCAACCAAACATGAATTAATGCATAAATAAGAAATGTATAAGTAGAATAGGGGTTTAACTGATAGAATTCCACGAGTTTTGGTATATCTGTGTTTTTCAGGGATTAAACAGGAAAAAGAGACAAGAAATGGTGGATGTCGGTGTAAAAAGCATATTCCAATGCGAAACCAAATGGAGAAGATTCTAGAAGACTCAAGAAATCAGACCATCCAAGGTGGGACCCACCTGGCATAGAGACAGGTCAGCTGACCTAGGAACCAGGTCGGCCGACCAAGGGTGGCTCCACCTATCAGCTGGCTTGTGTCGTCGATCCTCCACCGCCTTGAAGATTGCATCTCAACCGTTCTTCAAGTCGGTTTGATCCAAGGGCTCATGTTCATCCCACTGGCCTATATAAACAGAGCCCTGCCCCCTGTTCAGATCATCCTCATCTGGGTTGAAACCCTAATTTCTCCTCTACATCCAGAATTCCTAGATAGGATCAAGAGAGAAGCTCCAAGAGAAGATTAGTTTTGTAGTCCACCAAAGATTAGGACTAGTCTTATTTAGAAATAGAGAGATAGAGTATTGGGGAAGAGTTTGAGGGGAAGCTCTGGCCTGTCGGTGTCTCCTCTCCGCTTGTACCTGCGGGATCAAGTTCCATTAACATTGAGGCTTGCTTCTGAGAGTCTTTTGGTATTCAACTTCTAATTCAAGTAAGTCTTTGTTATTATTATTCACCTAGTTTACGACTCTATTTTGAGTGCTCTAGTCTTGGTCGCTACTAGATTAGAGTAGTATTCGTGGTGTAAGCGTGGTGCTTAGACTTCAGTTACTCGTAGATGCACCCTGCATTCCGGAGTCGTTGTAGTTCGCGAGGGTGACTCTTATAGCCTCATTGATTCTTATATATATATTTCACATCCCATTTGTAGGACCTAAGTAGGACCCGGTTGCTAGGTTAAATTCATCTTATATGGTGCTTTCTCCCATGCAATGTCCCTAGCCTAAATAGTAATCACATAGCTTATAAGGGTTAGAACTAGACGACCATAGTGACCTCCTTTATAATCCCTATAGTCTCTGTCCTTGCCGCTTTCTCAGGGGTTAAGTTTAGTCTTAGTTAGTATCACACATTTTCCCTGTGGTAAAATATAAATAATGATACTCTGGAATACTCCCGGGTGAAGTGCTACATCGGTATACTATCTGTGCGCTTGCAGATACTTATATTTCTTGTGTGCATTTAATTTATACAAACACTACACTAGGTTAACTAACTATTAAAATGAATGAGGGTTACAACTTATCTACTTCCTTAATTTTGACTAAGGACTCAACCTAATCCTGATATATGAACATGATGATCAAACTTGGTAATTCTTGCTCGAGCGAGGCGTAGGTCACTGTGAGTGTGGGACCTCAAGTGACGTAGCTCGCAGAGCAATTAAGGATCGTTCAATGGGATAGTGAGTTTGAGTAACCACCTGTACAGACCACATGTCAAATATGGGTTCGACAAGCCAAGTAACTAATTGCGACCAGTCTATCCATGAGACTAGCAAGAAGGTGGCGTCGGTTAGATGGTGGTAGCATTAACCAGGCACCAGTCGAACCTTTTGTGGGTATTCTAGCCGGGTTAGGGAAAGGTTAGAGACGTGAGGCAACCCTTACTCGGGCATGGGTATGGTGGTTTGTCCCGTTCTCCGTGTGGGTATACTTGTACCCTCTGCGCAGAGTGTTGAAAGCCTGAATCCTTCGGGATGAAACCGGTTGTTCTTACTTTCTAGACCCATGGTAGTGTTAATGATGAAACTTGATGATGAATGAATCATAATGTTGATCACCTTTACTATATTACTCATTACTACTTGTCATGAACTTATAAGTGCTAAAGAATTTAATTATGAATAATGAGCATGTCATTTTAACAAATGCCATGCTTTTATCCAAATGTACAAATGCCTAATAATTCTCTTTGCATCCCGTCGTTGGTGGCAAAGTGGGTGAATGGCAGGAGACGTCCAAGCTAGCTAGGGTAGTGACACCCATGGGCAAGGCAAAGTGGGTGAATGGCAGGAGCCGTCCAAGCTAGCTAGGGTAGTGACACCCATGGGCAAGGCGACTACTTGTTACTAGCGAGAGTGTATATCATTTTGTAGTTGTGTTTGGAAAGATAGTAGTTGGTTCTCACTATATATAATTGAGTTGAATCAATGTGTTCTCTAATGTTGTACAATTAATTTGTTAAATATGACAATACTTGTTGTCGGTGTTTTTTTACCGGCAGATATTCGGTTCTTGGAGGAACTCGCCTGATGCAAAGAGCAAGAACACTAGAGACACGAGATTTATACTAGTTCGGGCCCCCGAGAAGCGAGTAAAAGCCCTACATCCAGTTGCTACTTGTTTATATTATGATCTCGCCGAATAGCGAAATGGCGATTACAAGATGGCTATGCCTATGAGAGTTTCGATGATTACAACAGGGCAGACGGCTAGTTATTTATATCCGAGGCCTACTTGCCCTACAAGTTACATAGTCGTGCCCTAATTGGAATCTTGGCGTGATCTTCAGATATCCTTCCTTGAATAGGCGAGTCGTGAACCTTCGGATCCTCTTCGGTACGTCTTTGGTACGGATTCGTTAGCTAGCATATCCGGTAGTCGGGAATCCTGGGAGTGTGGCACCGTCACTAGCCCCCGAGCTTATCGGGCAAGAAAGACTCGGTAACTCTCCTACACTTGAGCCTTTTGGGGCGTTCGGAATGGGGACTTTATTACAATGCCCGAGTTCTTACCCATGGAACAAGGCTGGTCAGGTAGAAGTTATAGGGTCGCATAGTTGGGCGATGAGCTGTAAAAAAATAAAATAAGCCATACTCAGGAGTCGTCTGGTCTTGACTTGTCAACGCAACTTAACGCTCGCTTGTGTTTGGGACCTTTTAAGTCAGGTGGTTTGCACTCGGTTCTCGGGGAACTCCAAGTAACCACTCTCGAGCGGAGACCCGAACAGCGGAAGTCAGAAAGTTGTGTTGTTGAGCGCTGAGCTTGTTTGAACAGTGTCATCCCCTGGTAGTATTGTAATATGCCTCGGGATCTTTTTAGATCGGGCATGTTGCAGTCATTGAGACTTATGCAGTTAAAATTCAGTCTTTCGAGAACTTTGTGATCGGGCACCTTGATCGGGTGCTCACAATCTAGTCTTCTGGATCTGGGAAAATTTATCTTTGGAATTTCTCGTGACCAGGTACCTCACAATTGGGTACTCTGCGATCGAACTTTTTTAGTCAGGAGTTGGTCGTCAGCCCTGAGCTTTTGTTCTAGCAGTGGTAATGGCCAAGCCCCGAACGTAGTCGGGGTGATGCCGACCAAGCCAAAACAATGGCCGAGTAGAGGAGTCGACGAGCCGTAGTATCTGTGTAGACGGATGTGGTGTAACGCATACTTGCGGCTCGACGCCCTGCTTCGTGGCTCGCTTGCGACTTGGACAGCTCGCTTGGCAGCTTGCTTGCGGCTCGGCCGGCTAGCTTCAGTCGTTGATTGACCGATGTACTCGGCCATGTATATGTAAGAGATGTATACATACACCTGCACGTGCAAGTGCCTTGGCTTTCTGTAGTCGACTTCCATGTAGATGCACGTACACTCTCCCTTTTGCTAGTGGCTTGCTTGTATCTTGGCTCGTGATTGGTATTTTGGCAGCTGTGCGTTGGTGCACATGGTGGCAATCAATCATCGTGCAGATCAAGTCGGAGTAGGATTCCGTGCAGGTGCAGCTCAAAAAGCCTGGGAGTCAATGCCTTGAGCCGGGCTGGGTGGAAGAGTCGGCGTGCGATCGTGGCGCCTTGGGCTTGGGAGCCCCCGAGCATCCCCTTGGTCGTCGTGCCCGAGTACGAGGTTGTTGATGAAGTAAATCAGTCGGACCTCGTCGTCGAAGCATCGAGCTTAGTAATTGACGGACCAGTTGCTAACCGACTTTGAGGTTGTTGGCGTGCATCTCGCATGATGGAGATCTTGTCGTCACCTTACGTGGCTTTGCTCGTTTGACGCATACGCATGCGGAGCAGCCATCACGCATATATATATATATATATATATATATATATATATATATATATATATATATATATATATATATATATATATATATATATATATAGGGTTCATGTTTTATACTTCCGGAAGTAGTTACTCTCATCTAATCTAGCACTCACGGCCTCCTAATGCTATTGGGCTGAGCGGGTTATTGGAAAGGGAATGATCCATTAAGGACTAACTTACGGATTTTTCAAACTATAGAATAATCTGTCAACGGTGCCTGGATTCTCGGGTGGCCATCGTTCGCATGCATGATTCGTAATTTGCGTGTCTCGATACAGAGTATTTGAACTTGCAAATGCAGAACTAGGTGTATATGTGCATACTACTTTTTAAAAGGGAGTATATCCATACTACTTTGGGAATAAAATATCTGTGTCCATACTTTCCAACGAGGGGTATGCGTACATACTACAGATTTTTTTTTAAAAAAAGTGAGTATGTGTACATAGTTTATAAGAGATAATATCTGTACATACTTTATAAGAGACGGTATCTGCACATACTTTTACTTGTATGCGTGGATACTTGTATAACGTAGAGACGGTATCTGCACATACTTTTACTTGTATGCGTGGATACTTGTATAACGTAGTAGTATATACACATACTTTTACTTGTACACTTGTATTTATTAGGAAGTATGTCCATATACCTACATGTAGTAGTATGTGTGTACACAATTCAGGTTTGAGTATCATTATATATAAGGATGAAAACGGTCGGAAACGGTCGAAAACGGACTTATCATATAGAAAAACGAAAACGGTCGGTTCAGGATATTTCTACATTTAGCAATTAAAGAGTACAAAAAATGGTTGAAAATGGTTGTGAAACCAATTGAAACTGACAATTTTTCATTTAAAAAATGGTTCATAATATAGAAAACGAAAACGGTTAAATTCGGAATATTTCTGTTCCGTTTTCATCCCTAATTATATACCAAGTTTCAGATGTGAGAATGACCAGATACAAGATTCAGATTTGAGTATTATTGTATATCAAAGTTTTATACGTGAGTATGACCATATACACGATTTAGATTTGAGTATCATGTATACAAGCTGTGGATGAAGTACCCCGGTATACTTTTCTACCATTTTTTTAATACACAAACCAAATAGACATACGACAAAAAAAATACAAACTTTCAGTAACCAAATCTGAGCCGTCGGTCGGGTGCAGCGAGTCTGCGCCGCCGCCGGTCGGGGGCAGCGTCGATCACCAGAGGGCTCCAATCGCTCAGCCATGGGGAGCGCGACGCTGCCGCGGCCCAGCCATGGAGGGTGCCGGTCGCACGGAGGAGAGCACCACCGGTGGGATCTGCTGTTGCTTCAAGACTGGAGTCCTCCCCACGCGACACCTGCGCTGTGTCCTCGCCTCCCCAGGCTTCGAGGGCCGCCATGCGCGGGGACAAGCAGCGCCGCTGCTGGGGAACGCCGCCGCGGGGGAAGGGGAAGGGGAAGTCGCGCCGCTGCTGGGGTACCAAGCCGACGGGGGCGCCACGCGGGGGGTGGGCTGGTGCAAGCCACGCCGCCGCCAGGGGCTCCGCGCGCGGGGCCTGTCGCGCCATGGCCGGGGGCTCCGCCGGGGGGGCACCGCGCAAGTCGAGGGGGCGCCGCCACCACGGGGAGCAAGCACCGCCAGGATGGCCACCGCCGCCAGGGGGGCCACTGAGCGAGTCATGGGGGTGCGCCGCTGCCGGGAGCCACGGAGCCTGATGGCCTGGCCGCGTCGCCGTCGGGAGCCATACAGCGCGCTGGAGGGGAAGAGATCCGACCGTCGGGCAGGAGGGAAGATCTAGCCTGCACCGGCTCGTCCGCGACAGGAAGTGGATATGCGACGACGAACTGACTAGATGAGGACGAAAGTCAGCGGTGATTTGTGCCTACGTATATACTCGACCGTCGTCTCCTGATCCGCTTTGCACGCTAATTATCCGGATACCCGCGCTTACGCTGATTTTTAATTCACGCATATAAGCATACCACGCTAGGTATAAACGGGTCCAGTTTTTAAAACCCGTTAGCTCCGGCCGGCCACTGGTCGTGCGTGCCTGGGAGGAGAGGGAGTAACTGCTCCCAGGGAGTAGAAAAAATTTATCCTATATATATATATATACACTGTTTGTATACGTAGAGATCTTTCAAGCCTGGTGCATGTACACGTACGTGTTCGTTCATGCATATTTAGCTTGCATGTTGATATGCATTCGATCTGCTTTCGCTCGAGTCAGCAATTGGGCGGATCAACTTTGGTGCGTTGTATAAACGCTGTGGTGACTGTCTGCATTTTCTGCTTGCTATCTAGTAGTATGCTTAAGTCATGTTTGGGAATTTTATAGTATTCGGGACTCGAGCGGTCCGCCGTACTATGTATTCTGCGCAGTAGACTTTGAACATTTAGAGTCGCTTAGCAGATGATGATGTCAGCGTCGAGGCCCGAACATGTGTTCGGGTAGAAGAACGATAGGACCCCTGAGTGTAGTTCGGGTGGACTTCGAGCTTCTGAATATATCCTGTTTCAACTCCTTAAAACAAGATAATTAGCAACCATCCCTCGATTATACATTTGAGGGGCTTTATAGAGAGAAATAAGACAATAAAATTACTTATTTGAATTTCTTGGGGGAATGAAAATTAATCGGTATAACCAAACGAAGTGCCCTTAGCTTGTTCAGGCTATTTTGGTAGTACACGGAGTTTGTTCGGGGCGTTAGCAGCTGAGACTCGAGCGGTCTTCCATGCGTTAGTCCCTTGAAATTAGCATACTTGATAAATAGCTCGATTTGCTTTAGTCCAGCAACTTTTGGTTATATGATATGAGTATTATAGTAGCCCCCGACTCTTTATTTGAATAAAAGATTATTTAGATGAAGAGTAGAGATCTATTAGAACGAATGGTAGCCTTCCTTACTCTTCATGTGATCAATTGATCAACGATCTAGATAAAGAGTAACTAGCTACTTGAACAACTATCGTTTTAGGATAGCCCCTAAGCCTTTCTATAACTGAAAGGGCTCGTGTGATGCTACCGGCAGGCTCCAGCCCCCGAGCATGTATGAGTCAGGGAGAAGGACGTGAAGCCAAAAGATTGAAAGGGACTGATTGCACTGGGGAAAACAAGTTATTCATTGAACTCGGTCTTTTCGAACAACCCTGCATCGGTCTTTTTCAATTTCTGTGAAGAGGCCCCTGCCCGTGGATGATAGTACGTTTCTCATGTAGTTTTGAAAACAAGTAGAGTATTTTTGTGACATATCAGTTTGAGAGAATATTAACGAGTGCCTTGGTCACTTGAGGTCGAGTACTCTGTCGAGTACAATGGTCCCTCTTGTGACTGGACTTCGATATAAACAAGTACTTTGATCACTTGAGGTCAAGAACTCCATCGAGCCTTTGGGCCCTCACGTGATAGTACTTCGAGATTTAACGAGTACTTTGGTCATTTGAGGTCAAGCACTCCATCGAGCGCAATGGGCCCTCGCATGATATGTACTTCGGTGTGAATGAGCACTTTAATTGCTTGAGGTCAAGGACTCCATCAAGCCTTTGGACCCTCGCATGATTGAGTGCTTCGATCTGTACTATGGACTGGACTCGTTTGAGATCGAGTGTTCTGTCAAACAAACCTCACTTATGATCAAGTACTATAGGGGATAGGATATACATGTCACAAAAATACTTTTAAAAAGTCATTGTCTTTCCTCCTTGACTTAGATTTCCCTTTACTTTGTTTGTTTGACCGTATCTCCCATGTGTTAGCATCATAATGATGTGGCTTGTACACTATGAGGTTATGACGTAGGTCTTTGTAACTAACAAAGCTTTGCATAAGAACATATTATGCAGGTACTTAATCATAGGGAGAAAAAAGTAGGCATACACCAGGGTGCATGGTTGTTTATGTGCAGTATCCCCCGACTCTCTGCTAAGTTGGAGGCCAAATTAATAGAAAGTAAGAGCAAAAGTAGCACAATAAAAATAATTATGGAAAATGACTTAGCTGGTCCAACGGGATGTTGGTGCCATTGTTGTCGAGTGCTACCACTGTGAGAGATGGCGGGAGGTCGAGAGCCATGATGAGAGGTTGATCGTGACCGTCCCGAGGATACCTACCGACATTGCTGGAATAGCATTTGTCGATGACGTTGTCGGAAGCGGCATGGCTAGCCCAAAGTAGTCCATCAATGAGGCGCCCGATTAGTCGTTGCCAGTGATGCTACCGTGGTACACCCGATTTGATGACGCGTTCGATGTCGTGGATGACGAATCAACGAGCCACGGCGTGCTGATGACGAGGGCCACCTGAAACGACGAATCAAAAAGTCGAAATATGATGACGACAACATGACATGGAACATCGACGAGGGCCGCCTCGGGGCGACGATGATGAGGGCTATCGTCGACTCCTGCCAATAGCTGTTATGTAGATAAGATCGAGAGATATATATGTATCATGGAATTATTAATTAAAAATAAAGAAACATGACTTAGACTACCCGCACTCATGGACCTCTATATTCATCCTCTATATGTCCTGGTCAGCAAGATTCTCTCCTCTATCTCAATTCTCCCGCACTCATCCATCCTCTATATCATCCTCTATCCACTCTATCCACGGTGGGACCCACTTGTCACTTTATCTAAATATATCCATGTGTCTAGTTTTGAATGATTTATTGAGACAAATTTAATGGTGCAATCGAAATTTAATTTGGATTTTTGGTTTGTGAGTTATAACATTTTTTTCCTTTGTCTAGCTAGTGGGGCCCGCCACTATAGAGTATAGAGTAAGTACTGTACTCTAAATATAGAGTGAGAGAAAGGATAGAGTATCGTTTTAGAGTACCCAGTGCAGCAGTTTTTACTTTATATTCATACTTTAAAGCTTCAAAGTATCGTTTTATAGTACCCACTGCGGGTAGTCTTAGCTCAATTGATGCTGAGTGAAGTAGTCAGGGTGTCACGGTGTCCGAATAGGTGGATGTGGCCTGAACGGCTCGCTGGTGGCTCGCTTTCGGCTCGGACGGCTCGTTTGTGGCTCGACGACGGCTCGCTTGTGGCTCGATACGCTCATTTGTCGGCTCGTTCGTGGCTCGCGGGCTTGCTGTTCGGGCAGCTTACTTCGTGTTGGAATTGCATCCCAAAAGCGCGATGTATTGATGTAGATCGCACATCGTCGGGCGCTGATGCATGCCGTACGTACACGTTCGTGCATGGGTGATGCATGCATGTACATACGCGTATATGCAAGAAGCCGAGATCATACGTACGTGATGCACGTAGATGCATGTACGTGTATGCGATTTCACCAATGTCCTGGTTTTGGCTTGCCTGATGTGTTGCAATCGACGTGCACTCGGTCAAAATTCCTCTCTGGCAGGCGTCGATACTTGTGGAGGCAATCAATCATCATACAAGTCCGAGTAGATCGGAGTAGGCCTCTTCTGCATGTGCGGCTGTGCGTGTCGTCGAAACCCGGGACTCGGTACCTCGAGACGGGCGGAGTAGGGCCGATCCTGACATGCCCTCAAATATGGGACGCCGCCGCACGCTCGGGGCGCTGCTGCGAGTTGCACTTGGGCACGTCGGGATTTGATCGTCGTGGTCCGGCGAAGGACGTCATCACGATACCCCGAGTTGCCGCTAGCGCCGTTGGTTGACTGATGTATCTGCTTTCGCTCGGGTAGGCGATTTAATTTGGCAGATCAGCTTTGAGGCAGTCTTGGTGTTCCGGCGGCGGGAACCGCGACGAGTATTTGGTGCTTCTCGATCCAGGTTGACGTCGAGTCTTTAAGGGCGTAGACAAACAAGGGAATTAGTATACATGTATACGCACTCCATTGTTGCATGGCCCTGTACACCACATCGGTGCTTCCTTTGCTTGTTCACGCATAGCGTAGCGTGCTGCCCAGAATTCCGGCGTCACGTCTGGTCGAAGCTTGGAGCTGACCCGATGAGCCAGCGTGTGGTGGCTGCATCTTGAGAACCAAAAATCCTCCGATCATTGGTGTGATGGATCTTTGCGCGAAATCCCCCTACCTAGGGTGTCTCTGTCGATGTTTTTTACCGGCAGATATTCGGTTCGCCTGATGCAAAGAGCAAGCACAGTAGATGTGAGACCCCGCTAAATGGGCCAAGCCAGGCTGGTGGGCTGGGCCGAATGGATGAGTTACTGAGCCCGTTCGCTTCGCTGAAAAGCCATGACTGAAAGTACTGTTCGCTGACTTGCTGTGAGAGAAAAATATTATTCCGGCTGAAAAAAAAACAAGCTAAAAAGTACGGATTATAAGAAAAGCGAACAAGGACACTGTAGCTCGGGTTGCCGGTCACTGTAGCATCCAAACTTTAGTATCACATGGAGAGTTGAAGGAGAGTCCGACCAGCTTAAAAGTCTGGACCTGGGAGGCTGTTAACTCTGAATCGATCCTTTTGCGCGAAGCGAGAACGAAAGCGCAAGAGAGTTAATTAGCAGGTGTGGTTCATTCAACGTGTAGAGTGGGCCTTAACCGTCTTCCCGGGTCGGACATTTGTAACACCCGCATGGTGAAAATGCCGGCTTAGGGCTTATTACTCGACAAAGCGACGCCTTCTCGAATAATGACCCTATTCCCTAATCAAAGTGATGCAACAGAAAGATAGTTAGGACCTTACAAATTTTGTTACATTTAATAAAAGAAAGACAGTTAATAAACACTACGTAAAACAAATATAATAACAACACATTCACATTATACTCAAAATTTATTTGTATCATGTATTCCTAGAAGATATTTTTCTCCAAGTTCAAGCCTGGTCAAGGCACTTCACTGTGCCATCAAGCTGCTGCTACTGGATTGGCTGGAACGCTTCTAGAAGGGTATGGCAATTCTCAACTTGGTGGAACAGTAGCTGCAATGAAAAGTACTAGTACAAAGTAACTAGATGTGGAAAGCTATATTGATCTGTATATATGTATATATATACACACATAATTAGTTGCAAGAATTAACATATGATTTGTATTTTCATGTCAAGGTGTACCAAATTACCAGCTTGATGTAACGAAGATAAACTTATTGTTTATTTAATTATCATTAATTATTTGTTAAAAAGGCGGGTCCTCACATCCTATCACAGCCCCGACCCGGGAAGATGGCTAAAGCCCACAATACACGTTGAATGAACCACACC
This sequence comes from Saccharum hybrid cultivar R570, assembly GCA_038087645.1. Classification (NCBI taxonomy): domain Eukaryota; kingdom Viridiplantae; phylum Streptophyta; class Magnoliopsida; order Poales; family Poaceae; genus Saccharum; species Saccharum hybrid cultivar. The sequence goes on along the minus strand of JAQSUU010000637.1, from coordinate 37,986,390 downwards.
TGCTAATTAACTCCCTTACGGTTTCGTCCTCGCTTCACGCAAAAGGATCGATCCGGAGTTAACAGCCTCCCGGGTCCAGGCTTTTAAGCTGGTCGGGCTCACCTTCGACTCTCCAAAGTTTTGCTGCTACAGTGACCAGCAACCTGAGCTACAGTACCTCATCCATTCGGCCCAGCCCACCAACCTGGCCCAGCTTGGCCCATTTAGCGGGGTCTCACAGTAGAGACACGGGATTTATACTGGTTCGGGCCCTCGAAAAACGAGTAAAAGCCCTACGTCTAGTTGCTACTTGTTTGTATTACAATCTCGTCGAATAGCGAGATGACGATTACAAGGTGGCTATGCCTATGAGAGTTTCGATGATTACAACAAGGCGGACGGCTAACTATTTATATCCGAGGCCTACTTGCCCTACAAGTTGCATAGTCGTGCCCTAATCGGAGTCTTGACGTGATCTTCAGATATCCTTCTTTAAATAGGCGAGTCGTGAACCTTCGGGTCTTCTTTGATACGGATTCGGTGGCTAGCATATCCGGTAGTCGGGAATCCTATGAGTATGGCACCGTCACTTGTAATATATGCTTTCCGCTGATTTATGTACTCCGTTGCTAAGATGCAATCTTGACTTGTGGAGGCTATCGTGGTATTATACTCAACCGGGAATCCTAGTATTGGATATGTTGATTGTATCTCCAGGAGAGTCACCGATGTTGGTTTGTTTAAATTGAGCTGGTCGCGTGGATGACACTCAATTTAGGTAAATTATCGCGGTGGGTCCCTAACAATTGGATAATAGATGCTTCGGCTTTGGAGTGGATCTTATCAGCCATAGTGCAGTAGTTTTCAGCATGTAGTAGTGGTGAAAGAATTGAAATCTGGTAGCAATCTAGAAGTCAAATGAAGTTCAAATTTTTACAGCTGCTAGATGACTTAGTGAAGCACAACTCCATCAAATTTTGTGGTAATTGAATCTGTACATTAGGAGTTACGGATTATTCTTTGAAGGATACAGAATCTGCCAGAAAAGTGACAATTATTGAATTGATCAAGAGTCACTTTGATTGAAAGGTCTTCAAGTTGGAATCATGTTTTTAAGTGGTTGAGGTACCTAAGTTTGGTTTTGAGATGAGCTAGAAGCATGATAAATAAAGAGTACAAGGCCATTTGATGGAGTGTATTTGGTTCATATTTGGCACTTAAAATGGAAGATCAAGACCAAACTCAAGATGAAGATGAAGTTTAAGTTCTAGTGATAATTGGAGATCAATTAGTAAAAAATGGACTTAAACCAGTAGAAAGAAAAGGACTTAAAGAAAGATTCAAGATTCCTTATCAAATTAAGTCCATCACTTGGATCAATCAATCAAGACATTTCAAGTGAGTGTCAAAAATGGTTCTTTCGAGAGAGGTCACTTCTCCCTAGTGTATGGACTTGCCGCTTTTTGTAGGTAAACTAAGTGTGGTACTTGGAAGGCTAAAATGGAAGTAGTGATCTAAGGAACATTTGCGATGCTTAGTTGAAGCAATCAAAAGAATTGATCTAGAAAGCAAGCAACACCCAAAAGAGAGCAAGCCATGGAATTTCAAGTGGTATTCTCACATTTGGTGCTCTCAAGCAAGCAATGACAAATGATGAAGCAAGCTAACCACAACAAGAAAGTGCATTTGATCATAAGTGGTTCTCATTTCATATGGATGAAGAATGGAATTCAAATGCTAATATTGGTCTTTACCAAGTTATAAATTGGACTTTATATTGCTATTGAGGAGCTAAATTGGAGTCTAATGACTATCCTCTACTTCAAGATAGCAAAGGTATATCATTGTAATGTGCATGATCATTTTCATACCTTACTAGTATGCAGTCAGTGCATATAGTACATGCTAATAGGATCATGCATAATAAATGAAATTTTAAAATTCATAGCCTACCACTATTGCTTGAATGATTAATTGATCTAGTGGTAGTATATGAGTTTGTTCATGAGCTAGCGAACCCAAGTACTTGATCTAATTTGGATTGCCAACAAGAACATGTACAACCTCGATAAGATAACCACTTAATGTGTGTGAAGAAGCTTAGAGAGGGTTCAAACCGAACTTGAAAGCTTAGGCAAATCAATCTAGTTCAAGTCAAACATAGAAGCTCATGAAGATGACCAGTGTTTAAGAAATGGTTATAATTGACAAATCTTACAAGTGGTTTCATGATTGTTCCTACACGTGGTATATCTAGATTATTACTTTGTCACAAATGGTATTCATATAAGTGGTATCTAGCACATCGAATGATGGTTCCATAAGTGATCCTCAACTTTGAGTGATCATCAAGTGAAGCAAGATCCCTCACATACAAGAGCTCAAGTTTATTAAGTGGATGACCCATGCTATCACATAGGAGGTGTCCCACTAATTGGTATCAAGGTCAAACACTATGCCAGAAAACGCTATCTGTGACGCGTCTAGAGGGTCATCAGTGACGCGTAAAACACGCGTCATTGTTTTTACGTCACAGATAAGGGTACATCAGTGACGCGTAAATACACGTCACTGATAAGAAAAAATCTGTGACGCGTATTTACAACATGTGTCACGGATAACGGTAATACGCGTCACTGATAAGAAAGGGTGAAACGGGTTTAGAACACGCGTCACGGATAATGGTAACACGCGTCACTGATAATACAAAAAGAGTGACGCTGGTTTAGAACACGCGTCACGGATAACGGTAACACGCGTCACTAATAAGAAACAAAGGGTGACGCAAATTCACTACATGTGTCACTAATAAGGCTATATGAGTGACGCGAATTGAGAATGCATGTCACTGATAGAATATAACTAGTGACGCGTGCTAATGATACAGTGACGTCACAATTTCATCAGAATCACACATTGTTCACAGAAATATATATATATATTATATATATATATATATATATATATATATATATATATATATATATATATAACAGTTTCACACCAGAAGCTCCTCAAATAGTTCACAAATATATATATTTATGAAAGCCATTAATATATAACATGTTCACAGATTCACATTTATATCAATTGTTCACAACTTCAAAATCCATCATAACTTGTTCTAAATCCATCTAAACATCACTGGGACCCCACAATGATAATAGCAAACACACACACAAAAGTGGTGATGATGGAACTCTCCAATCTTGATGACCTGTTCCACTAAGAACTTGGCCAGCTGTTCTCTAATCACAAGCATGTCGATGGGCGCCGTCAAGGCTTCAAATTCTTGTGTCAAGATAGAGCTTTGGTCAAAAATAAAACTTGGTACATTTACAATATATAAGATCAATGTTGCTCCTAGCAGAGTAACAATGCATTGCATTTTTAGCTTAGTTTTTTTGGCAGATCAATAAAGAGTATGTGACAATAAAGAAAATATGTGTTCAATCAGTTTACAGATCAAAATAAAGGATGCACACAAGAGTATGTATTGTTCTTCACTAAGACTTTGATCGTGCTAAAGAGCACTAAAGTACCAAGTAACAAGTGGAAACGAAGAGCTTAATCTGCATTGATTTTGTTTTGGCATGGAACAAAATCAATTTACCTCTGAATTTTTACCTACTTCCATGGCTGTAGATATGAGACTAAACTTCACAACAGATATAAATAATAGTGAAGTTCAGTACTAGAGTCACATGCATATTTTGACTTAGCTATGATTCCTTTCCTTACTAAACAGAATGATAACCATAAGTATGACCAAATGTTGTGCTACTTATGGTAGTGACCATATGTATGCAGTATGTGCAAGCTCAAGTAGTAAAAAAAAATATGCCAGTCTGGCCAGCTGCAACCTCTGATCTGATTGAGAATAACAGAACAGGGACACAGTGCTAAACCATACAGTACAATCCAGCAGCAGGTTATGGCAACAGCAGAGAAATGCAAGTCTCTAAGTTACCACTAAATATCACATGACTAGACAAAAATCAAGAAGCATCTTCAAATATGTCTTATGAAACCAAACATTGAAATCATAGCAAAATCTCTATTGCTGTTAAATTGGATTGACAAACCAAATCCAAATAATCCAAAGAGTTAAGATATGTTATATGTTGAAGGCTTACATCACTGGTGCTTAACTTGTAGGATGATGGAACTCTCCTTTCTTGTTGATGACCTGTTCCACCAAGAACTTGGCTAGCTTCTCTCTAATCGCGAGCATGTCGATGGGCGTCGTCAACACTTCAAATTCCTATGTCAAGATAGAACCTTGGTCAAAAAGAAAACGGTATAGTACAATATAGAAGAACATGGCTGGATGTTGGTGCTTGGTTTCATATTTTTTTAGTTGCATTTTTACAATGCATAAAAATTGGTAAAACAGCAAAGATGCATTGTTCCACATCACACATGCATATAAGCTACTACTGCTGTAGCGAGCACAAGGAAGAAGGTGGTATGCGCTAGCTTACTAATTTACCTAAATTTAGCTCATCAGAACAATATAATGAAGGAAGCATTCGACATATTAAATATGATAGAGAATTAACATATATGCTGATTTAACATATAGAGAATTAACATATATGGAAGTAACATAGCAGGTCAGTAACAACAGTCAAGTAATTCTTATAGCATTATGTTTCATCCTCAAAACATGCAGTCTTGTTATTAAGATGGGCATGCCAGTAAAAACATGTAAACACTGCCATACAACTCAAATCAGCACTAAACTTCTCTAGGCAGGCCTCACAGAACCTGATGCTATAACATGAAGAATATCCAAAAGTAAATTAACCTTCTATTTAGACTGCAGCATGCAAAAAATCATATCTAAACAACAAGGATGTCCAGCAGTGATACAAATAATAAAATCACATCAAATACAAAGTCACAAGTTTCATACAAGTTAAACTTCATATCACAATAGCTACTCTAGGTCCCAACAAATGCATTTTCCGAGATGCTCTGCTCCTCTCCACCTGCCGTAGCTCCTCTCAAGCCTTGAAAACAGAAATATAATTGCAAGACAATAAGACACTAAAATCATAGAAGTAGAGAGCTAAAAACTCTCTGAATAAAACTATTTTAAAATGTCTGCAACCTACAGATAGAACTAGCGAGAATAAACAGGTCACTGCAAATTTACTACAAGTGAGATAGAACTATTAATTAATATAATAGAGAACATTATTGATTGCTCTCGTGATTGCTTGTCACTGTTGCATAAAAAGACAATTCACAAAATGAAACCTGTGCCAAGTGATGCACTATGAGAACTAAACTAGCTCCACAAAATTCAGAAACTGAAACTCTGAATATTGACTGAACTATCTGGTAAAATACTGAAAACTGAAACAAACTGCAGAACAAAAATTCACTCACTGAAGAAGAAAACTGAAAACTGTACTGAACTGCAGTTCCTGTCAACATGCAAACAACAAGAAAGCTATCGGCCAGCTAATCTGAGCTGATGTACCCTGAAAATAAAATGTAATTGCCGGCCAGCTAATCTGAAGATAAAATGTAATTGCTTCCTGTAGCCTGAAAATGGCACTTCGAAACTGAAAAAGCAAGCCACATACTGAACTGCTCTATTGTTGCTGTACTTGCAGCTAGACAGTTGCCTGCTACTATAGCTGCACTTGATTTTTTTTCACTTGTATCAATACATCAGGTTGTCAAGGGTAACAAACAAAACAACATAATAAAACCTACATCAATGCTAGAGAACTTGTATTTATCTACCAGGGCAAATAGAACTCACCTAGTGCAATGGAAAGTGCAATAACCCAAATGGCAATTTGCTCGATGATTCGTAACCCTTGTGTAAGCTGCAAAGGTCACAGTGTGGTTTTAGAATATGCTACTGAAAATATATGGCATCAATTTTTGTATAGAACTATTTTCCCAAATATTACGTCTCAGTCATTCACCAAATAGGGCAAATGGAAAAGAAATTTATATCTTTACCATAAATTGGATAGGTAACGAAGCGATGCTTACTGTAAAGAGAAGGATTGACATGGTGGTACCTGCCCCTGTTCCACATGGAGGTCGGGAGGTGGATGACAAGCTCAAACTGCCAAGGATTTTGTGGGTTAGATTTGAGATGGAGAGCAAGATACAGATCGATGAAAATGGAAACGAGAACCAGCTCGGATGTACCCTCGACTCGCAATACCTCCATCAGGTCGTCGTTCGCCCGTTGTCGCCAGCCGTCGTCGCTTGCAAACACGTGGATCTGCCGGCTAACTCGCTCCCCAGCCAGGTTCCCAGGTCGATGGTGAGGAGGGAGGCTAGAGGGGCGCTACCATACCAGCGCGCTGCCAGCCCGCCTTGGAGGAAGAGAACGAAGGGTGGAGGCGCGGATCAGAGAGGGTGCTGTAGCCGGTTGCAGACGGGGGCTAGGCCGCTCGGAGCTGCCGTGCTAGGCGCTCCGCAATGACCCCGCGCCGAGGCCGGGCTGCCGCGTCGCTGCGACCCCGCACACGGGCACGGGCACAGCGCGCAGGGCCTCCGCGTCGCGCGCCAAGAGAGGCGCGAGCGCCAGCCTTGCTCCGCATCGTGGCCGCCATGGCCGGAGGGAGGCACGCTGAGCGGTGGTGGCGACGTCTGCCTCTGTGCGGCTGCGGCTGCTCGTGGGAGGCCAGGTGAGGGAAATGGCTAGGATTAGGGTTAAAGGGAGGCAGGGAGGCTTATATTGCTCACAGGATGAATCTCAACCGTCCGCCTACAGATCAAACGGCCAGAAGACCGTGGGCCGAATACAAATGGGCCGAAATATTATAACTACACGGAAATACATTTTATAATATTCAAAACATACAGCCGTGAGGTAGCATTGTTATAAAATTATTTCACATACTCAAAACATAGTATTAAACATTTTTAACATGGAACACACTACATAATCGGTGTTGTCTAAGATTTTCAATAATTTCAAAGAGATTTGCTATTTTCGAAGTTTTAAGTGATTTTCTACACGTCTTTCAAATGTAACTCCAACTGGAACTATATGTTATGTCAAACAATTTATCAACAATATAAAAAAATTATATATAAGGAGGCATGTTACATTTGAACTCACATCCTGAAATCTGTAGAAAATTAAGTGTTTAGTTAGGATAAAGTGTGACTATACATCTTTTACAAATACAAACATCTTTCACTTAGTCGTATAACTATGTGTGAGTTGTATCTATTTGTGAACAATGTGCAATATTTTTTATTAAAATCATTTGAAATTTTTATGCAGTGATTGTATACTAAAATCATTTCGTCATGTAAGTTTGTAGATTTTTCTAATCAAGTTTACATATTATTATATTAATTCAATGGTAATTCAACAAATAATTACAATCATTACTAAAATTGGTCAGAAAATTCTTCAAATTGACACAACAACATATTTTGGATCTATAAATATTGCATAAAAAATTCACATAATTTTAATAAAGTGATACTATACATCCTTCACAAATATAAACATCTCTCACTCAGCCACATAACTATGTGAGAGATCTATCTATTTTGAGATAGCCACAAACTTGTTGAACCCATCAAGATCTACAACTTTTGTTTTAGCCATTTGTCCATCAAACTTTGTTCGAACAATTCAAAATTTAAATTTTAAAATTTGAGAACTTTAAATAGAAGTTTGGGCTAGTAAATGATTTCAAATGAAAAAGTCGTCAACAATAGAGTTGAAGAACTCATCGAGATATACAACTTTGGTTTTGGTCATTTATTCATCCAAGTTCATTTGAGTAATTCAAAATTTTAATTTCAAAACTTGATATGGTTATTTTCATGTGTATAAGTATAATAACTAACCGGTAATACTATAAACTATATATGAACACCAAATTAAGGAAATGGACATGGTCACTTAGTTACGGTTTTCTTGGTAGGATGTTTTATTGGTGTGGTTTGGTCCCGTGTGCATATACTAAATTATTTATTTGCTACACAACACAAAGACCTTCGTATTGCATTGGTCAGGTAGCTTGGTTTACAACCTTTGGGTCGCAGGTTCGAATCCTGAAGGCAGCACTTGATTTTTATCGTTTTTTAGGGGCTAGCTGCTGCAACAGTGTTGAGCTAGCCCACTGCAACAGTGCTAATAAACATGCGTTAAGATTGGTGTTGCAGATGTGTCCCGGCCACAACTCAGTGACGCGTCTTTAGAACATGCGTCACATTTATTATCTGTGACTCGTGTTATCGAGAAGTGTCACGGATATGCTTTCCTATCGGCGACGTGTCCAGCGAAAACGCGTCACATGTCTTATCTGTGACGCGTTTTGTTAACCAGCATCACCAATACTGCAATCTATCTGTGACGCGCCTTGACAATATGTGTCACATTTTTTATCTGTGACACGTCTTGTTAACGCGCGTCATGAATACATCGTTATTAGTGACGCGTCTTGCTCCTGGGGCATGGGCAATAACTAATCGGTGACGCGTCTCGTGAACCCGCGTCACGGATAGATTATTGGTGACGCGTTTCGTTTTTGTGTCACGAATCGTCGTGTCACTGATAACGTTTTCTGGCATAGTGAAAGATCCTACATGAGGTATCTCAAGGGCTACAAGTGGTGCCATTCCAACATTTGGTGGTGTCCATGAAAAACGTAAGATTCAAGTGTCAACCATCTACCCCTAAGTGCTACCCTTTGTATCAAAAGAGACGTACCTTTTATGGAAATTGATGACAAGGGGGGAGATTGGTACAAAGATATGAATGCTTTTGAGGGAGAAGTAGTTATTTGGACATGGACATGGAGCTTTGGGGGAGAAGTAGTTATTTGGACATGCACGTGGATAAAGAGGGAGCAACATTGAAGAATAGAGAATGATCAAAATTCTGGGACAAGAGAAGCACACAAGTAGGGGGAGCAAGCTCATGAACTTTGATTGGTTGCATTATATTTGATATGTACATATTCATGTGCTTGCTTGCATTTCATAAGTTCTTAAATTTGATATGCATGCTTATGTGGTGTATGCTAGTTATAGAACTTGAATGATGAAATGATAACTAGCATGCATAGGATGGTAGCTAGACTTGTGCTTTTACAAGTAGTACTAGAACCTTGCTTATAATGTTGATCTCACAGGGTTTCTAGTATTTTTTATTGTCTAGCTACTCATGATGCTAAGGATGGTGTTAAAAAGTGCAACTCCGATTGGTATCACGCTTCAAAGGTTATTCTATACACCTTAGCATCACTTAGTAGTGCTAACACTCCCACAAATTTCATATTTATGCATGTGTGCAAACTTGAAACCAACCCATTTGAGCACACATGTAGGGGGAGTTATCACTACCAAGTCAGGTTTTATGGTGCTTATCCAAATCTTGACATAGGCTTAAATGTTGGATAAGTAGCATGAAATCCAAATCAAGTTAGCAATTTACACTTGTGTGAAGTGTTAGCTTGAAATGAGCTTAATTTACATATCTCTATAGAGTTGTTGTCAATTACTAAAAAAAGGAAAGATTGCAAGGTCCCTAGTTTGGTTTTGGTAATTGAGTGATAACCTAGGTGGACTACTATGTGTTTATGTGAGTACACAGGTGATTAGTCCACAGGTACACTCGTGTGAGCAACTCATGCTATGACGGTGAAGATGGCTTGGATTTGTTGCAAGGCTCACACATTTGATGAAGGAGCTCATTGCATATGAGACATGACAAGGAGTCATGTGACTAAGGTGGAGAAGATCAAGACAAGACTTGGCTTGATGGACCGGTTATAAGTGTGAAGGGCAAGTTGAGTGATGACTTGGCGCCGATGGATCGAAGCAACAGTGAAGAGCAAGTAAAGTCAAGATCGATGAACCAGTACGATCACGTGATGATATGAAGTGGATCATATCATTTGTGATTGGTTGGTGTATGTGTTGCATCAACATTGAAGGATAAGGAATGGAATGCGCAAGGCAAAGATATAACCTATAGGGTATTTTATTTCGCCGGTCATAGGTGTGTAGAGAAGTTTAGGACCGGGGTCAGGATAGATGGTTGTATTATCAAGAGGGGCAAACTCGTTTGTATATTGGTCATCTAGTGCCACTGGAGTGATCTAACTTTGCATCGCTGCTAGGATCGAGTGGCATGGTGAATTGAGTGATTAATCCTTTAAAAAAACATTTGTGAAAATCCTAACACACTTGCACATGATGGTGTACACTTGGTGATGTTGGCACATTTGCAAAGGAGAAGAAGCTGGAGAAGTTTTGGAGAAACTTGAATTGAAAAATAGAAGTGATGGTTCTTAAATTAGAATTCTGTGTTGATCCATTGTTCTTTGGATCAAATATGCATGTGGGATGTGTAGCCCTCTGCATAAGCTTTCCAAAATATCTAAGATCATCGAAACCGAACTTCGGAGCTAAGAGTTATAGTCGTTCTAGCGATGAACACTCAGTGATCGGACGCTAGATCGGACGCGAGTCCGGTCACAGAGTCCGATCAGTGTTCCTGTAAGGGCTGATTTGTGGCTGTGACCGGACACTAGCACTGGGGCCTGACTGAACGCGCCTGTGCCACTGTTTCGGGCCTGAAAATGCTGAGGGAGAGCGACCGAACGCTACGGCGAGTCCGGTCAGCATCGACCAGACGCGTCCGGTCGATGAAAAACCTCTCTGGAACCTCTCTATTCGCGACCGGAGGCTGGGTGTTGGCAAGTCCGGTCGATCGACTGCACGCGGAGTTTGTTTGCGCATGTTGGGAGCTGTTGGCGCCCAATGGTAACATTCAAACGGCTAGTACACGTGGCGCGTGTAGCATGACCGGACACGTCTGGTCACTGCAGCAGCGAGTCCGGTCAGTGCGAAAAGTGCCCAATGAAGGGGGTAACGGCTATTTTAGCCCTTGGGGGTATAAAAGAGTGTGTGGCCGGCCTTGGCACATGCTTAGCACCCTTGGGACTTAGTGTCCATGTTTGGAGAGCGCTAGGAGAGCTTCTAACTCACTTGTGCTGCAAGAGTGCGAATCAATTAATTCTAGTGTGATTGCACTGTGAGATTGCATCGAGTGGCACTAGGTGTTCAAGTTGCAAGCCGGTGGTGCTTGTTACTTGGAGGTTGCCACCTTCTAGACGGCTTGGTGGCTTGTGGCTCCGCCGAAACACGCAAGAAGATTGTGCAGTGCTCTGGAGAAGGATTGTGAGGGGTATTGTGCTCGCCCCGCGAGGATCGCGAAGAGCAACTCTAGTTGAGTGTGTCATTGAGCTACCCTCACTTTTAAGGTAGGTTCTTGCAGTGCCCAACGTGTAGGCTTAACGAGTGATGCTAATTAGCCGCTGAACCACCAAGCGAGCGGTCGACACAACGGGGATTAGCGTGTTGGCAAATACGTGAACCTCGAGAGAAAAATCACCGTGTCAACCTTGTCTTTCCGTTGGTTTGAATTCCCCTTTACAAAAGCTTGTATTTCCATTTCATATATTGTACTTGTGTAGTTGCTCTTGTAATTAGTTAGCTTGTATAGTTTACTAGTTACCTTCTTGCTTGTGTAGAATAGAAGTAGCTCCCTTGCATAACTAATTTGGTTTTAATAACCATGTTAGTTACATTGCTTAGTTTGTGTAGCTATGTAATTTGCGCTCTCTAATTTGGCATTAGTTGCCCTGTTATTGAGCATTGCTAGCGAGCTTAGGAGCTTTGTGCTTTTGCTACTAGCTTATATAGGAGCTCCCCGGTTGCTTGAGTACTAGTGGTATAGGTTTGTATGACCTTATTATTAGAATTGGTTAGGTGAGCTCTAACTAGCCCGGCACCTTTGTTGCTTAATTAGGATCTTTATAAGGTGCTTGTGAACTTAGATAGAGGGGTGTAACCTTTGCTAGACCGATAGTTTTAATTCCGCATTTTTTCGGTTAGCCGACGCGATTATTTTTAGAAAGGATTATTCACCCCCCTCTAGTCCGCCATCTCGACCCTACACCTCCCTACCCCAGTGGCGCCTTCTCTTACCCTGGCGACCGAGCTCCTCCCACCTCGGTGGCCATGGCACTCCCCGTCCCCCATCCCCCACCATCGCCGTCAAGCCAAGCTCGGTGCTATTGGCGCTGGTGGTGGTAGTGCTAGGTGGTGCTCGCGCACAACCGCTCACCGCCGGCTCCCACCCCGCCACCTAGAATCGACCGGCCTAGGCATCTCTCCCCCTATGTTGCAAATATATGTTTTAGACGTTTCAGAGACATGTTGTAATTGTTTCATAAGGATATTGCAAAAAAAGATCGGGAGATGTTGGACATATTACAAGTGTTTCATAGGCATGTTCCAAGGGTTTGTTCAGACTGTTTCATCGGTTTCCAGACGTATGTTGCAAGTGTTCTATTTGGATGTTGCATATGTTTTCACACATATGTTGGTCTTGCAAGTGTATATTCCAGATGTTTCATCTGTTTCAGACGTATGTTGTATTCAGGTGTTTAATGTTGCACGTGTTTCTTATTGTTCAGAGAGTCAGAATGAGGCGCGGCGAGCCGGTGGACGTGGCATGCGACGTGCTGGGGGCTGGTGGTCGGGGGCACGACGGGGCGGGGGCGAGGGCGGGGTGCAACTGCGGTGGCGGGGGTGCACGGATGGGGCAGGTCAGGCGTCGCATCGAACGTCCGTGCGCTAGCATTTCCCATAGAATAAGAGCCTACCGTTTTACACTCAAATAATTGTGAGTATTGTAACTCACAACCTCTTGATCAAAACAGAAGATTCTTTTTACTTTTGGGAAAGTTAGTTTTAAGCCAAAGTAAAAATAGACTCAAAATTCATAATTCATGATGGTTATTACTTCTCTAAGTTGTAACACACCAGGAGTAAACGGCGTTTACCATGCGCGGACGTGCGGTAACCGTGTGGACGTGCGTGCCGTAAACCTCTGCAGCAGCTCTGCTACAGTGGGCAATCGCTGCTGCAACACTTCTCCCGAAGCAAAAGCCGAAGCGAGTTCGCCGCACGCCACAGCACAGGCGTCCCGCCCGCGGCACCTACTGCCCTCGGATCGCTCCCCACGACGAGGACGACCAACGTCGGCCGCCGCCACCGGCCATGCCCGCCCATCCTCTGCCTGCCTACTGCTGAGGTAAACGCGACCCTCTCCCTCGTTTGCTTCCTTAAAATCTTTGATCGGGGCGATCGCGTCCTATGGACTTTAGGGAGGTTCAAACCGTCTCGTCCATTGTTTCATAAGGAAAATGAGAGATGAGACATTTTTGGGGACCGACCGATTCAAGCCGTGTTCCTCGCTTGGCATGGCGTCCTCGTCTTCGCGCTGCGCTGTACCAAGGCTATCCGCACTTGTCGTACTCTAAATTCATCCTCTAAAAAGAATATTCCGTCTTAGTCATCGAGATTTCATCCTCTATATCAATTTCTCCTGCACTCATCCATACTCTATATCATCCCCTATCCACTGTGGGACCCACTTGTCATATTTTTTTCCCTTTTTTTTTTCCTTTTTCTCTTTCCTTTTATTTTCTTTTTCCCCTCTCCTCCTTTATCCATTCAACCGCACCGCCTACTCTGCTCGCTCGCCCTCTCCCCGTCCTCCACCTCCCTCTCCCCGTCCTCCACCTCCCTCTCCAGCGACCGCGCGCGGCAGCCATGGCGAGGGCGCGCGGCTCGCGGGCGCGGCGGCTCCGGGCTCCGAGGGGCGCGGCTCGCGGGCCCCTGCGAGGGCGTGCGGCTTCGAGCGGCGGAAGGCCGGGCTCCGAGGGTGGCGGCTCCAGCGAGGGCGCGCGGCGGCCCCGGCGACCGCGCGCGGCTCGCGGGCGCGGCGGCTCCGGGCTCCGAGGGGCGCTCGAATCGGCGGCGCGGCTCGTCTCTTCCCCCGCTCCCTCCTCTTGCTCCCTTCTCCTGCTCCTCCCGCCGCTCTGCCGCAGCCACGACGCCGCCTGACCTCGACGCCACAGTCCTCCTCGCCGCGCTCCTCCTCGCGTGGCGACAGATCCCACCGGCGGTGCCAGATTCCCCCTCCCTCTTCTCCGCCCGGTCCCTCTCTCTCTCCTCTATCAGCGCGTGGTGGGGCCGCAGATCGCGGTAGCGGGCGTCCGCTACATCCGCCAAATTTGGCGTTCTAGAGGACGTCTGGTACTTTAGCGTACCATTTACAGGACACCGCTGCGGCACTTCGCTCCGGTAAAAACGTTTAGCGGAGGTTTTACGGTGCCCCGTGCGGATAGTCTAAGCCGGTAACCGAGCCGTGCCGTACGGCGCCTTTACGGTGAATCCTTTGCGCCCAAGTCAAGCGTCCCTTTCCGTGCGATTGGTTGGGCCTTTGATTCGCAGTGGTGTGCATCCAGATGGATAGAGCCGGTCGCTTCATCAGATCCAAAAACGAGCCGGTCGCTTGATTCCGTCCGAGCTAGCAGTAGTTTAGTCACGGGAATTCGGGAAATTCACAGCAGTGCATGCATGTGTCCACTGCCCTCCATCTCGCCATGGCTCTGAGCCCCACGTTGCGTTACATTACAGTAGCAACAAACCGGAGAGCTTTCTTCCCGGGCCCCTAGGGGACCGTTCCCGACCTGTCCATGGCATTTGGCATGACGGCGACGGCATCCCCGTGACGAGAGCGACTCGTTAGTTACAGTAGCAACAAACTGGAGGAAGCCGGACGCGCGCGTGACCGCGGCACTCGCCTGTCACCATCGGGCTCGGGCATGCATCGGCCGCCGGTGGCCAGCGTGCGCCGTCGTCGCTGTAGCGCTAGCTTCCTCAAGCAGGGGCCCGGCCGCGGCCGGGTACCTTCCAGCCCCCGCTCGCGACGTGGTGCGTCCGTGCGTGGTGGGGGACTGGGTTTTGTTTGTTCTCGAGATGGTTAATGGTAGCTTCTATCTCGGCTGATTATCCCGGTGGTTGGATCCGCCATGTGCCCTTGTCTCTGTCTTTTCCGGTAGATCCGCGTGGCTTGGCCTTGCCGTGGGCCGTGGCACTGGCAGAGGCAGAGGGGCGCGCGTAACTTGATGAGAGCCACACCGATGTGGGTGGTGCCTCTCGGGGCGCGCGGCTATTCTTCTTCTTCTTCGTCGTCGTCGTCTTCATGGAAGCCGTGAAGGCTGAGCGGAGGAGGTCTGCTGCTGCCGCTGCCGATGGTGCACCGCGGCGGCCGCTGGCGCCGTCCGAGAAGAACAATGCGGCCCCTGCCGGTCGGCGAACAGAGGGCCCTTCCCGGTTCAAGCCCTTCGCGCCACCGCCTTCCGCGCCGGCGCTGGCTCTTCCAGCAGCAAGGCGGTGCAGTTCTCCGAGCCCCGGCCGCGCCTCTGCTGCCGACGGCGGCTTGGCAACGTGCAACAACAGAGCGCGGTCGGCTGACCGAGCAAGGCCTGCCGCGCCATCATCGCCTGCCCTGTTGTCTTCTCGGCTAAAGCAGCCCTCCACCGCGGCAAGGTCTTCGTCTGCCGTGCCTCCACGTGACGCGGCCGCCGATGGACACAGCACTCCTCCCCGTGCAAGGAATGCCAAGAAGGCCTCCGGTGACCTGTGGCTGTGGGCATCGGCGCGGAGCTCGTCTCCCCTGCTGCTCCGGCCACGGCCAGAGCCCGTGCAGCAATCCCCTGCCAGTAAGGTGGACAGGCTGGTCCAGGGCTTACCTACCGAGCAGGCCAAGCTGAGGCCAGGAGCAGTGGCCGAGAGGAAGAGAAGTCCTCGTAGAGGGAGCACGAACAACACCGGCGACCAATGTGAGAATGCTCGGCCTTCGGAGTCCCCTGCCAACAGTGTCGCCGTCGTAGAGAAACACCGGTGGCCGGGGATGATGACTGGCCGGGGCTCTGCTGGTCTCACTACTTCCACAAGCGCTGCTGCTCCTGCTGAAAAGGCTAGCAGCAGGTCAGTCTCTTCGTCAGATGCTTCAGCAGGACGTTCTCCAAGGAGGACGCATCCATCTGAAGGTACAAGCACAACAGGCAAAAGCCTGAGGCGACCATCCAACGAGATGGCAAAGATTGTTCACCGGAGAAGGAAAGATAGGGCAGACTACAGCAGTGACACCTCTTCACAGACGTCGGAAAGCTCTAAACCCACTTGCCGCCCGAACAAGCCCATTTCTTCGCCCGTTCCAGTTCTGCACCGATCGTCGTCGCCGTCACCGAGACAGGGCTTTTTGTCAGCTGCATCCTCTGCTTCCAGGTCCTGCCAGAGCCCGTCGCGGATGAGGCCGTCAGCACCATGTTGCCAATCAAAATGTGCGTCTTTGGTTGCTCAATCAGTTGTCGAACATCCTGTTTTTAACTACATCGTGGATGCACGGAAAGGGAAGAAGAGTGCAGGCCAGATTGAGAACATACGTCAGCTTCGTCTGCTTAGCAGTAGATATCTGCAGTGGCGCTTCGTAAATGCGCATTCAGAAGAGACACTATCTCATAAAAATAGTGTTGAGGTAACGCTGGCAACCTTATGTTACTTATGTTCCCTTTCTAATCCCATGTTACCTAAGTTGATTCAGTTCATGCAGTTGTGCTTATTAATCGATTACTGAGAGAATAAATCTGATGAGACAATTTCATATTTTTGTTTGTTATTAAGATTGATACACAAGCACGAGCATTTTACTGGAAATCATATGCTAGTTACTCGATTCAACAAACATTTTATGTTCGACCTAATGCTTGGGTTAGTGATGCAACGTACTACTTTTCAGTTTGTGATATGTTTAAGATTTTTTGCTTAATATAATCAATCAACATGCCCACTATTTATGAACTGTTGTTTTGAAGTGACTATTTATGAACATTAGCATTTGAGTAGTTGAGTCTAGTCTTTTGTTTTAGTTTTTGTAGGTAAATTTTCTACATCAACGTTCAACTGACATGATACCTTTTCTCTTCTCATACAAGCAGAATATTCTTTACAATGTTTGGAAAAATATCTTGACGCTACGGGATGCTATAACAATAACAAGAACCAATGTGCGACACCTGCAGCAAGAAGTGAAGCTGTATGACATTCTAACAGAGCAGGTGCATATTCACAAAAAAAGTCATTTTATTTTTGTATCTTTACCTGTTTAGGATTGAAGGACCCATAGGAATTTTGAATAGCCATATTAAATAGATATTTTTTTAGATAACGGAAAGAACCATGTTAAATAGATATATGTGGAAACCTTATGGGCAGCCTTGTTTTCTCTTGTTTTTTGAAACTGGGAAATGTGAAAACCCAATAATTCGGTTTATTGACCATACTATTATGATTCAGATTGGTTACCTTGAGCAATGGCCTGTACTAGAAGAAGAATGCAATGATACATTAGTTGAGGCAGCGGAGGCTCTTAAAGCAACCACGCTTCGCCTTCCAGTTACGTCAGGAGCACATGTGAGTGGTAAACAAAATAGCTGCTGGATTTCCAGTTACCTCATCTTGAACTCATGAAAGTTCTTTATTGTTTCCACGATATACTGACATTACTATTGCATGAACAGGCTGACGGAATTGCAGTTAGGAATGCTATAAGCTCAGCCGTTGATGTTATGCAAGCTTTGAGTTCCTCTATTTACTGCGTTCAATCAAAGGTTAGATTTTAGTTTTTCGGTTCTTCCACTGTATATTTACTATGATAATTTGGAACTTCAAATGATTGTAAACTATTCTGTTTAAGAAACAATTATAAACTGTTTATTAGTACATTGTTTGGTGGAAGATGGGACGTCCTTGCTGCTCTTATTGACACTAGGACATGCTTGCCAGGTCGAAGATAGGACTTCTTTGGTTTCTGAACTTTCGGTTATGGCAAGACAGGAAGAGGTCGCTCTTGATCAATGCAGAGAGCTCTTAGCTACGGCAGCAAAACTGCAGGTAATTTTTGGATTACTGTCAGTCAGGTCAAACCTTCTATTCCCAGACCTAGCTGATCACCGTTCGCATTTTATCCTATCATCTTAATAATTCACATTTTAGTTCCCACTTAGCTCTCTAAATTCAATAAACCTTGGCACTCCAGACCCTAGCTGACTAAAAAAAAATATGTACTGCAAATCTATAGATAAGGTGCAAACATGTGAACTCATTAAAAAAATACTTTCATCGCTCGAAAAGATTTAGAACAATACACATCCATAATCCATCCATATATGAATTTTGTTGGAAATGTTGAGATTCAAACTCAATCTAGAAAAATTTATGCAAAAATAATGCACTACAAGACAAATTCAGAGGAATCTCGTCTTTTAGTGCACATCACTTTAGTTTTTATCTTTTTTTGTATGTATTCTTCTAGATTGAGTTCAGCTCAACTTTTACTGTAAAAGTACACAGATGGACTTCGTTTATGCTTATCAGTTAGTCATTCAGCAGTGTTTTTCTCTCACAGCAAATCAGCATCAGCCAGAATCAGCCAGCCAGAAACCATCCAGCGCACAGGGTGATTATAGATGTGCATCGTTTTAAATCTTTTAGAAAAATGTTTTCAAACATTTGTGCATGTTTGCACCTAAGTGTATAGGCTTACAGTACAGCTACTCCGGTTTGGATAGTACTCGTACGTCAAAAGCAGTCTTGAGCTGTTGAGCATTATTGTACTCCGTCCAAGTCTGCATACTGGTTAAGTTTGCCTTGCCATGCAGCCATACCATGTTTTGGAATTGTTTGCTCCTTGTGGGCTGTGGCTGGACCGTGGTAACCTGACAAATTCCGGTAGGAACCTGTCCATAGTTGTGGACCATTTGCCAAAGAAGTATTGAATCTATTTGCCTCCGGCGTCTTCCCGGATAAGTGCTGAATTTTCCATCAAACAGTGCATTGTGCATATCTCGTAACAACAAACTTGAACTATATATATATTTAAGATAGTAGGTTATTACATGGTTTATCTTTGGTCAGGTGCAGGAGGCCAGCCTTCTTACACTTGTGATGCAACTGCGCCAGAGACCTGTAGGATGATGAACAGACAAAGATGAAGAAACTAACCATGGTTTTGACATCGACATGCCAAATCAGCCTACTGGAACATATACTCCTATCAAAGTAAACAGGAATCTGTAGAGATGAGTAACAGACTATGCATACTGCACTGCGCATATACTACCATACATGTCCTCTGTCCTTGGGGTACGAGGGGCGCTCTGCATTTCTGCATGTCTGCAGCTAACAGCGACTCACGGTGCTTAGAAATTATTTGAGGAAAGAAAAGGACCACAGGTGTAAATGATTTTCACCGTATTGTAGTTCTTCTTTTTTGTTTGTTTCCCTTCATAGGGGATGTTAGTTGTTTCTTCAGGGGCCAGTCTTTCTTACCCAGTGTCCACTGTACATCTTGACTTTTGAGAAGTGAAAAAGAAAAGTAAAGGATAGAAAAAGAACCGCCAACGAATGTCGCAGCTTTTCGAACGTATTCCTTTTCATCTCACGGAAATAAATCAACGTATTCTTAGTGCACGAGTCGAAACCAATATCTAAAAAATGTTTATATTTTATTATTAGATTACATTTCTTTTTTTAATTCTTAGAAACCGGACACGACTTTAAAGATGAAGACGGTTTAGGCCCTGTTTTTTATGCAAAATATTTTTTAGGTATTTAAGAAAAATACTATGGTTTTACAAAATACTTTGGTTTTTAACAGCTACTACATGTTTGGATGCAACAAATCTTGTACTCCCTCTGTCCCTAAATGTTTGTCTCTAGAAATCCGTGTTTTCCTTACAGACACGCTTTCCGGACGACTTACAAAAAGGGACGGAGGGAGTAGTCTCTAAAATCATGGTTTTGTCAAAACTATAGTTTTTTTTGGAGTTTTAGAAACTTCACTCATAACCTCTTTTTTCTAAACCACAGTTTTATGTCTCTTTGGCTTATAAAACCATAGTTTTATGATACTATAGTTTTTAAAAACCACATCATCCAAACATGCCCTTAGAGGTGATGGCAGTGTGGATTTTTTTTGGAAGAATTATGGCAGTGTGGATCAAACCCCAAAGTTTAATGCATCGTGTGACTCGTTTTTACTTTTTTTTCCTCAAAGTTGCATGTGATGCGTAAATGACTTCTATAGACGGCCATCAAAGTAGGGTACTCACGTGCATGTTCAGAACTTCAGATAGACAGATAAATATACGTGCATATGTGAACGTCTACAGCTGTTTTGCCAAAAGCAAAGTGAGATATTTAAATTATTTGGATTGATACATGGATATGGGATTTTCTTTGAGACGAGGAAGAGAAATTGAGAGCTCATCTCCCACCATTCTTTGTTAGACTCAGCACAAGTACACATATAATCATTTATTATTTTAGATTTAAATAAAATAATATTGAGCCAAACCCAATTAAATCGAAAAGATAGCTACCTCATTACAATTGATTCAAACGGATCCAAGTGTCCACACAATAAGTTATATGTCTATTGCTTCGAACATGCATGTTTGCTAGTTAATAAAAAAAATCATCATAAACCCCCAATCTTACTTCCCAACACATGCCTAACAAGGGAGTGAGATTAAAATCAAATTTCTATGGGGCGTGATTGGTACCCTGGGTGCAGCCTGACCTGGCCCGTCTAGTGCAACTGAATAAACGTAGGGGCCAGGCTCGGCATATGCAAAAGAGCGCTCATGGCCGAGCTCTCTAGAAACACAGTGAAGCTTTGTTTACTCGCGGCTAGGCTAGCGCGGTGCATCTCTAGTGCCTTGGTGCCCAATTTTTTTCTTGGGCCCGAACATTTCTCTCACTTAGCTGGGCAACCAAACACATTCTCTAGCTGGCTAGGTTGAGTTGCATCGGGCAACCAAACATATATGTCTTGCATGCACACAACCACACAGGCTGGCTGGGGCGAGCCTGTCTCCCAAAATACGGGCAAGGATGGCTAGAAACAACAACCAATCACACGCCATGTTGATTATGTCCACAAGCTTATACATTTATTTTATTTTTTGACTCACAATGTAGACAATCATACATGCATGCATTCACCCCTATAAGCGCACACCTACCTATATGAGCACGTCCGAAAGACTTTGATGAAGTCACCACATATACCTAGCTGTCAATGTACACATCCCCTAAAATGGTGCTGCTAAATCCTAAAATAAATTCAGAAAAATACGAACACTCGTACTAAGTCAAAACTTGAATTCGAAAGGACAGGAAACTCAACCAAGTTGTGCTCAGTTCGCAACTACCCCCTCTAATTAATACCACCAGCGTCCTATAAAATAAATACATTTCTAACTATGCACTTGTATAAGTGCTTGTCCATAATTGGATAGCCAGTAATGCATTTATTTTGGAGCCGAGGGAGTATGCCCTACTTTTTCTCATTTTGCCTGGCGCGTCGTTACTGTTTTTGCACTTTTCCCCCCACCAAAAGCAGGAGCAACGGTGTAGTGACTTGGTGAAAATAGAGCCAATCATGCAAAAGTTGGGGGAAAAAGATGGAGGGGAATGCTATTAGAAAATGTGCAGGCCAACCATACAAATGGCCCCAGGAAATAATACAAAAACGACCTGGTCCGTACCATCTGGGCAAATGTACGGGGACCGTGGGGACTCGGCCTTCCGCGGGGTGCGTTTGGCATTGACAGATGCTGGAATCTGGACCCTCCGAGTTCGTCTACCAAAGGCTGCCGCAGCCCACGGAGAAATGGAAGAAAAGAGGAAAGAGGAACTGCAGCGCAGATAGCGGGCCGCTCTTGGGCCGATGCTCGAGAGCGATCTCTGAAGCAGGTGTAGATGCACTGGATGGAGCCCAGTTCGTCCAATTTCTACAAGGCTTGGCTCCGGAGCGGGGAGCGGCTATGCCGTTGGCATCAGCAGCTGCTGCAGCAATGCACTAGTGCAATAGTGCTGGCTGCAGCCGCATCATCTGGACCAGCTGTACCGAAAATTAAGGCGAATGGAACAGGCATGAACCGAGTGATGCAAGCTGCGCTTGCCCCCGGCGCCCCGGACCAGCACCAATGAGGTGTGGTCCGTCCACTGCCACTAGTGAGTGTGAGTCTCTACCGACTGCTGTCGAGGTCGTGCCATCAACTTCGCACGTGAGCTGCCTCCGCATACTCTCTCCGTTCATTTATCTCCGTCATTTTAGTCTTTGACGTAGTGACAAGGAGCAGAATAAAATCACTCAGTTTATATTTAATCATCGCGTGCTAAGCGCATACGAGGAGTCACAGGCTAGGAACAGCCAATGAGCAGCAAAGAGACAATAAATACAGACGGGTGGTAGCCAATGAGCAGCAAACAGACAATAAATGCGGGCAAGTTCCAAGCTAATATGAAGAAGATTTTTGAATAAAAAGGTTTTGCTTAGATAAAAAAGATAAATGAACGGAGGGAGTAAACAATATACTAGCCTCCTACTATGAGTACTCCCTAACAACTGGCAACCATACAAATGTTGTTGGTAGCCTCAATCAAAACATAAACAATACTCGTTTCAAAAAAAAACATAAACAATACTAGTACTTTACTTACTCAACTGGCGACCATACAAATGGTGTTGGTAGCTCAATGAAAACATAAAATAAACAATACTTCCTCCGTCCTAAATTATAAGACATTCCAAGAATCTTGAAGAGTCAAAAGATCTTAAGTTTGACTAAATTTATATGATAAGATAATAACATTTATGACACCAATTAAGTATTATTAGATTCTTCATTAATTATATTTTTATAGTATACCTATTTGATGTTATAAACTTTTGTAATTTTCTCTATAATTTTGGTCAAACTTAGGATGTTTTGACTCTCCAAACTTCACTCTATATTGCAATGAACCAGACTACTCCTACACCTACTTCGTACGTGCCGTCAAATCCACCACACGGATCTAATCTCGATAGATCGGAATGTCGCTCGGCGCAGCTCTCGATCAATCAGTGAGCCCGCAGCCCCGGTTGCGAGGTCGGGGAGGGAGGTGGGAAACAAATGTATTTAAAAAAGATAACAATTATAGTTTATTCTTTTCAGTAGCAATGGGAAACAAATTCTCCATAAGTATTCGGTTCCAAAAAAAAAAGAATTAGTTTCCTTTACAAGTTGTGGCACGAGAATAATCATACTACTATCATGAAACTCTTGTTTATCACAAAGATCAGTAGAACATTCATCATGTGACAAAAGTAAAACAAGCGAAGGTTCTAATATAGCATGAGGTGGTGGTTCTAATAATGCACAAGTATCAAAAAAAAAATTGTCCTTATAAGAAAAACGTTTATCAACAAATTTTATCTATACCAATGTAGGGTCTTATTTCGAAGAAAAAACCCAATGGCCATCTTCTGCAACACTGCTTTAGCAGTACTTTTCAACGAACGAATAGTGTTCTCCTCTCACAACAAATCAACATAAGCATCAACATAACCCAATCAGAAATTGATTTAGTCGTTTGATTTGTAAACTATGGATTTTTTTAAAAAAATCATAATAAACTATAATACTGTATATGTTACCATGTTACGCCTTACCATGCAAGCTTTCTGCTCTTTCGGCTCCCGTGGGCTGATTTGGGCCATGGGCTAGGGTGGGGTGGGATTAGGTGGAGACTATTGCCACAAGGCAACTGTAGAGACTTATCGTGGATTTATGTTATATGTCCATGTATAATCATCCAACGTACAAGAGTTGTGGAGCCGAATAGGCTAAAGCTGAACCATGGCATAGAGCAGCAAGATTCAGTCTGTTCGTTTGTCTTATAAGTTACTTTTTCAGCTAACGAATAGTATTTTTCTATCGCAATAAATCAGTAAACAGTATTTTTAACCATGACTTTTCAGCTAGAGCCCGCCACTGAATGGAAGGCGGCTAGAACCGGGAGCGAGGACCAACATAATTACATGAACGGCTAGACATCGACACATCGTAAAGGCAATGGCATCCAATGAGGTGAGTGAGGTCCGTCCACTGCCACGAGTGCTGTCGAGCCATTAAGTTGGCACGTGAGCTGCTGCCTCCCATGCACGGCTATCGCAAACCATACAAACGGTGTTGGTAGCTCAATCAAAACATAAACAATACAGTACCACTGGGTATTGCAAACTTGCAATGAACCAGACTACTCCTACTTCGTACGTGCCGTCAAATCCACCACATGAATCTCATCACGACAGATCGGAACGTTGCTCGGCGTAGCTCCCTCCCAATCAGTGACCCGGCCCGCGCCCCGGTTGCAAGGTCGGGGAGGGATCGAAGGTGGGCAGTGGCCAGCTCGCGGCGGGTCCTGCTGCCAACGACAGGCCATTGCTGCTGCCTTTGAGCCTCACACGCTCACAGTGCCGTTCAGCCAGACAGCCATCACACACCAGGAAATTATTTTTAAACTATGGAAGGAGGAGGAAAAACCACTATTTTAAACTATGGAAGGAGGAGGAAAAACCACGCACACACCCTTCCCATATACATATATCATTTTGAAAAGAAAAGAACTAATAGAAGATGCATGGTAAATAATGATAGCGAAATACAAGCATGCATGGCCAACTTGAAGCAAGTAATGTGTTGATCCTATTCTAAAACGTATGGCTTGAGAATTCACACCGTATCACTTGCTGGCCGCTTCTGCTGATTCATAGTATTTTTCTTTTCTTTCTTACTAAAGGAAAAATTAAACTTGTGTTGATTCAAATACATCGATCACAACAAAAAAGATAAGATAAAGCACGCATGCTGGAGACAAGATGTATGATGGAGCGAGAATCCAACTGGCCTTTTTTTGTTTTGTTAATTGGTTTATTTAATTTCTATCCGGTGCCATCCGCCATGTATTCCGGTGCGGTCAGATTGACTGACTGATTGAGTAGGCTTGCTAGCTAGCTAGCCAGCAGCGTCATACATCTTGGACTGCTGCACATTTGTCTCAAAAAGACACTGACAAACGCCTAACTGGCGGGTGTTATAGTATCCACCGGCAAAGCTGGCTACTGCCGCTCGTTGGCCGGGGGAGCGGCAGGCTTGCCGCTCCCTGATCTGGGGAGCGGTAGCCCCGTGCCTGCGTGGCACGATTGCCACGTCAGTAGCCTTGCCGCTCCTTCATATGGAGAGCGGCCAAAAGTGTTAGGTATAAAAATAAAAAAGTTTCGGTGCTAAAATTAAAAAATAGTTTTTAAAAAGTGTTAAAAATAAAAAAATTCTATGCTTGTACTCTTTCCCCAAAAAATAAATCCTTAAATTTAAGAGTAGTCAAATTTTCTCAAACATGGTCTATTTTATAGGAAAATTATCAAATTTTATGTCTCTAAATAGATTTATTATCAAAAATGTATTTATAATAAATCTAATGATATTTATTTGATATAAAAATATTAGTATTGTTATATAGAGGTCACTAATACTAAAATTGTTTAACTATTAGGGCCTTGTTTAGTTACCTTCCAAATTCCAAATTTTTACACTCTCTCCATCACATCAATCTTTAGACGCATGCATGGAGCACTAAATGTAGATAAAAAAAATAACTAATTACACAGTTTGTCTATAATTTGCGAGACGAATCTTTTAAACATAATTAGTCCATGATTGGACACTAATTGCCAAATACAAACAAAAGTACCACAGTAATTCAGATTAAAAAACTTACAATCTAAACTAGGTCTAAAATTATATTTTTTTATGGACTTATTGCATGGCAGCCGGCACGCCACGACTCCTTGCCCCTCCTGTGGCTGCCTCCGACGGCCCTGTCTACGTCTACACGACTGCAACCAGAGTACCAGACAGAGAACCATGCCTGGCCATGTTTAGTTTCCATTTTTTTTGAAAAAATACTATAGCACTTTTCGTTTTTATTTGACAAACTTTGTCCAATCATAAATTAACTAGGCTTAAAAGATTCGTCTCGACATTTACTGATAAACTGTACAATTAGTTATTTTTTTTACCTACATTTAATACTCTATACATACACCAATATATGCGATGTGATGAGGAATCTTAAAAACTTTTTGCATTTTGAAGTTAACTAAACAACACCTGGTCCTCGGTCCTCACAAGCTAGTAGTATTGAGAAAACAAGACCTGGCCCTCAGTCCTCACAAGCGAGTAGTATTGAGAACCATGCCCATGGAGATCACAGTCAAAGTCGATGCCATCGGTTTTTTTTTTTTTTGCTCGATTGACTGAAAAGTTTTACGTTGTCTTCGACTATGGCCAGGTTCGGCTGGTGGAAAAGTCGGCTGGTTTCGGTTGATTCAATAGTGTTCTATGAGAGAGAATAAGCTGAAACAAGCCGAAACATGACCAGCGGAACAGGGCCTATCTTTTCTTTTAAAAGATGAAATCTGCACCATCCAATCTAGCCTATTATATTGCCACGTGTCCTCCGAATGGAGTGCAGCATACCCATTGGCGTACCCGTCTGCTTCTCCACCAGTCTCGAATTCTCCATCCATTGTTCTCCGTCCTCACCCACCCCCGCCTACGGTCGCGCCGCCGCCACCCCTCCCTTCAGCACTTCCCGCCGGTCTGCCATGCTGTGCAGGCAAATCGCCCCCGTCCTCCACCGGACCGAGTTCCTCAACCTTCCACCTCGCAAGCCGCCACCCGCCAGAAGAAGCAGCGACCTGAGCCGCCCACGGTCACCGGTTCTTCGTCCAGGAGGCTGGAGCTGCCCGTGCGTCATGATCGCTGAGCGCGAGAAGGCATAGCCGCATAGCTGCCCCGATGCGCACTACCAACAAGGGTGAGCGTCATGCGTTAGCCTGGATCAAGCCAAGGAGAATGGCAGCGACGTCGCTGGCCACTTAAGACCACCCGCACTCGTGGACCTCTATATTCATCCTCTATACGTCCTATTGAGCAAGATTCTCTCCTTTATACTCAATTCTCCCGTACCCATCCATCGTCTATCCACTGTGGGACCCACTTGTCACTTTAACTAAATATATCCATGTGTGATCTAGTTTTGAAGGATTTATTGAGACGAATTTAATGGTACAATCGAAATTTAATTTGGATTGTTGGTTTGTGAGTTATAGCATTTTTTCTTTTGTTTAGCTAGTGGGGCCACTACTCTAGAGTATAGAGTAAGCACTGTACCACTCTAAATATAGAGTGAGAGAAATGATAGAGTATCGTTTTAAAGTACCCAGTGCAGCAGTTTTTACTCTATATTCATACTCTAAAACTTTAGAGTATCGTTTTAGAGTACTCACTACGGGTAGTCTCAGGCAGCTGTGCTAGGTGGTGGGATCTGGGGGCACAGAAGGAGCTATGGATGCCCCTGGCCCTGCCATCCATGTCGGGCAGGTGCGCGCGGCTCAGACGGAAGAGGGGATGGAACGCAATCAAGATGATGAACAGTGAAGAAGCTAACTAGCCGTTGTTGATACATGGAAACACTTGTGCATACAAGAAATTTTTCAAAATCATAGAAAAATAATGGTACATCTGAATATTCTGAAACTTGTAATGTACTTTTGGTATGTGCCGCTCTCCAATCCAAAATTACGAACCAACAACATAGTGTTCATGATTATCTAATTCGTATAAAACAAATTATAGATAAAAAAATCCTGAAAGCACATACATTGGCCACTGCTCTACCTATTGCTTCCAGGTTTAGGAAAGGCTATGTAATATACTTGTGCTTGATTCAAGGAATCCTACCTAGCTAATCTTTAATTAAAATAATAAAGCCACCTGATTGTCATTTCTCATTTGAATATTTTAAATCTGAACCAAAAATACAACTGCCCAATAGGCAAACAATATAGTATTTTGCCTTTAGAGCATCTGAAATTTTTTCTACTCATTCTCTAAATCATTATTTGGAGAGCCATATAAATAATAGTCATTTCATATATCTTTCCATCCTCGAACAACTTTTTCTATACCATGTGAGCACTCTTGCTCTCTACATTTGGCTAGTGAGAAATCTGAAATAGGAGATGACTATATTGAAAATTTAATTAAACAAGCTGTTGGAAGATTTTTTTTTTCACCAAAATCTCTATTCCTAATTGTTATGAAGGATACAAAGAGGCTTTTAGAGTTAATCTTAGATATCTGGATAATCAACTGTCCTATAACTGAAGATGAGTTGTCAAGTAGTATGCAAGGGATATATATATATATATTTTTAGATAGACCTTCCATTAACCATTATTTATTTATGGCTGATCTAGATATTTAATTACATGAACTACAAGATCAACATTGGTCACCTTAGAGATGGCATGGAACACAAAATTTGTTTTGTTTTATACCTAATCTAGCTATCCAAATAAAGGAACTTCAAGATCACAAAGGTTAACTCAGATGGCGCGGCAACGCCGCGCCCCCAAAATTTCTAGTATTTTTACGAGAACGGCTCCGGTACTCTTTTTTCTAAAAATCACACATATGTCAAAGTTGTTCATCCTAATTAATTATTTTCTTAAATTTCCCCACCTGGGTCCCGCATGGGTCTGGCATGTCTAAACCCAGTCCAAATACAATCCTAACTCATCTCTCCCGATCACTTCATGCTTTTATTCGGTTCCCATATGTACGTTCCATTTCTTATACGCAGGCAGCCGATGGCCATGTATAGTTATCCAGCAACCAGTACCACGCAATTTTGAAAAGAGGAGTATTGGAGTGGTTCTCTATTTTCATTTCGAATTTATAGGGATAATTTACGAAGAAGTGTCGTCTATAAAAGATGGTAAAGTTGATTGCATGCGTTTCGAGATAAATATAATGAATCATTAAATGATTTTTCGCTTGCTTTAATAAAATTCATAGGGAACATTTAGTGTACGCAGCAACCAAACGCCCCTTGGCGCTCCGCTCTGCTAGTAAAGCTCTAGGAATCCCGGGAAGAGAGAGAGCTGAAAATAGTAACTTCACTTGGCTCCCACTCGATCATGTGGGCTCAACACGCGACCGTGATCCGATTTGCCCCGCCATGGTGATGATGCAGTGCTAGGTGATGTTGGGGCAGGGCAAGAAGGGGAGGGACGGAGGCGGGGCAGGGAGGACGGGAGGAGTAGGCAGACGGCAGCACGGCACGGGGCGACGATGGCATGAGGAGGACAGGGCAATGGTGACACGAGGAGGGAAGGGGCGACAATGGGCAAGTTAGGAGACGTGTGGTCAAGAAGATAAGGTGGAGAGAGAAGAGGGGAAAAGTAAAATAAGTGAGGAAAAACGAAGGAAAAAAAGGAAATGATAAGGGGATTATGGGAAATAAGAAATGGTAAGAGTTTTTCTCTTTTAGGATCTTAGATCTTTTTTTTTGCGAAATGGATCTTGGGCCTTTTGAGATGATCTTTTATTTTAGTTTTCACTTTTTCTTTGATTAAAAAATGATTTACTTGATATGAATTCCAATGTTCATTATTTATATGGTGTTGCCAGTGTTTTTATCAAGGGGGAGATTGTGTGAGATCATGTGCTGGAAATTTGGTTTGAGATGAAATGGCTTTGCAAAGTGACTAGAATTTTGACATAGCTAATGTGTATTTGTTTATCATATATGCTTGTGATAGCATGATGATTTGGTATTGTTGCATGATATGCTCATGTAGATAATGTGTGGATTGACTTAAGTCGTGGAGTTGTACTCATACACGTTTGCGTGTTTGTTCATGTACAGGTATTGCTTGAGGCGGAACGTGGTCGACGATAGGACTAAGACTAAGTTTAGGGAGGAAATAAAGATTTAAGACTAAGTTTATAGAGAAACTAAGGTATTATCGGGCAAGAATGTCGGATGTTCGAGCTAAGTGATCAATGTATGTAAAGGAGATGTAGGGGCTAAAGTGTCGTGTTTGTCTTGCCAACAATTATATTTGAGTGGAAAGATTGACGCCTTGACGGGTGTGGCTAAGAAAAGTCTCACGGGCTGAGTGCCGACTGTACGTAGATGCTTGGGACAAATGATAGTGCGCGATCGATCATTATTTGTGTACGAGCTTATGCATGGCGGATCATGGCTTGTGCGTGAGGTGCACATGTATGCATGGCGTGATGGTTAGCTAGGTGCTAGATGGCCTTTGATGGCTTTGCGTGGCCTTGTAGTTGGTCAGCATGCTTCACGTGCTGCTGATTAGAAAGGCACAATGCAAGGAAAGCCGTGCGTGAGGCGGAATCCCGTGGCAGGGGCTGCGCGGTACATGGGTTTGTTTGTTTTAAGTTTATTTTTTCTTCCATCAATCAGAAGTTAAAATCTGATACAAACAGCTAGCTATTTAGCAAGTTTTTAGAAAGCTGGAAAAACTAGTTTCTAATCTAAGATAACAAAATAAATTAAAAGCTGAAAAGCATGCTGAGAGAAAATTCTGCCTTTTGTTATGCTAAGAGGCTAAAAATTTATTGCAACAGCCAACTACAAAACGTGAACAATGAGAAGCTAAAAGCCGGAAAGTTAGATTTTTAAACAAAAATCTAAAAGCTACGTCTCAAACAAACAATCTCTGATGAAAAGGACGACATGAAAAAAATATGTGATGACTTTTATTTTCCCGAGAGAATAAATAAGATCTTATTTAGGGTGTTGGGGTCACTTGAAGATCCTTATATGATATTGTACGTATAATGCATTTTTTAAACATATCTATGGTACAAATAAAGATTGATTCGTTCTTGATAATCTCGCTCCCTCTCTTTGCTAATCATTCACTATACCACAACCCAAATTTAGCGTCGCCTGATAGGTCGTTATAAGCCGTTTCAGTGACCTACGGTCGGTCGTTATAAACCTATAGCGATACTTATATATGCCGTTGATACTGGCGTCATTACAAACTTGTAATGTCCGACCGACTTTAAACGACCAACCGTCGGACACTATACAATAGATATAACGACCAACTGTCTGACACTTATTATAAACTTATAGCGACACACTATTTGTTGACATATATTTATAGCGACCCACTATCTAATGGTAGGCTTACATTAACCATATAACATCATTTATTTATATTTTAGCCATACAATCAACATTAACCATGTCAGACATTAAGACACACACACATGAAACACATAAATTGGAACAAAGCTCACAATTGACACCGGCGAGGGTGGCCGACAGCCGGCGGTCGCCTGAGGGCCGCGAGCAGTTCTCAGGGGGCAGCTCCGTGTGCAGGACCGGTGGCCGCGGTTTTTTTTCTTCGATTGGAGCCAGCGGCGGCGGGGTGCTGTGCAAGTGCTGGGGTTTGGGGAAAGGGACTGTGGGTTGGGGTGAGCGTCCAGGGGAGAGGGGAAATGGGCTGATGTGGTGTTGCACGTTGGCGGGCTGGAATGGCGGGCTCCAATTTTTTCTGACAAGTGGGTCCACGTTAAAAAGTTATGCGGGATCTATGACAACGAGCGGTGGGTCGTTAAAAGTATGATATAACGACCGACCGTTCAACATTGAAGTGAAATAGAATTAATGACCGACAGTCTGTAGCCAAAACGAGATATAACGACAGACAGTCCGTTAGCAATCTTTAACGTCTAACCTTCCGACATTAAATCGACATTTTTAGTGACCCCCAAGTGACGTTAATTTTGGGCTGTGGTGTAGTGATTTCATATGCCTTTCTTTTGGTTTAGATTTATTTTTTGTTTTCAAAATTAGAGTTATTTTGATCTATCTAGAACTGTGCTAGGGCATCGTGATGATCTGAGGAGTTGGATTTGTTAAACTTTGTTGGATTTTGCTTAATCATGAAAATAGTGTTTTACCAATTTCCACCATTATATAACATAGCGAGCTTGTTTATTTTATATCTCAAGTTATAGATATCCGATTGATCTTATTCTAGTTGGGTTAGCTCATAAATTGTACCTAGTTTATTGACGTCAACCGGAGTTATGGTTTTTTTTATCTATATCAGTTTTAGTGGAGACACAGTGTTTCATGTAGAAGACTAGAACTTAAACACGTGAGCTAATTAGATTTTGTGTTTAAGAGGGAAGTCTTAAAATTTATTTTTAACTTCTGCGATCATTGAACCCTCTAACCCTCTATCTTAGTGTGAATCAATCAATCCTACACACTTTTCTAGAAGAAAGAAAGAAATGTTTTCCTTTTGTTGGCGTTTTGCTTTTCATTGATTTTACTAGGAAAATTCTTTGATCCAAACCGCCCCTAAGCTTGTACTCTCTTTGTTTTGAATTGTAAGCTGTTCTAGATTTTTTATCTTTTACTATATATACATCTAGATATACATATAATAAAAATTATTTATCTAGAAAACTTATATAAAAATAAAAATAAATATATGGCACAGAGTGTGCATGCCCACATGCGCCCCGACTAGAGATGGCAACGGGTACCCGAAACCCGAGTACCCGACGGGTATTACCCGATAAAGAGACGGATATGGGATGAATTTTCTACCCGTTGGTACGTTATTGGACAAAATCCTATACCCATCGGGTATGGCGGGTACGGGTGCGGGTGTATACTACCCATACCCGCATACCCGCGGGTAAGACATACCCACAAAAATAACTAGCCAACCTTAATTATTTTAGCGCATATAAGTCATGAATTTGGCTCATTGAGACATCCACTGTATTTCTAGTAGATTGCCTTTGTTGCAATTATGCTAATAATGTTTGTTAGCATGTTTGTAACTTGTTGAAAGTTTAGAATGATTTATTTTTGCATGTGACTATTTGATATTTTTAGGTAATTTTCGGGTATGCTATCGGCTACGGGTTACCCGTCGGGTGAGAATTACCCGGCGGGTACGGGTATGAAACTATTTTTTTTACCCGTATGCGGGTACGGGTAACCCGACGGGTAAAATTTTGCGGGTGCAGGTACGGATACGAGTGGACACTACCCGTCGGTACGTACCCGTTGTCATCTCTAGCCCCGACCTGCCCACGGAGCATCGTCTATGCGTCATGTGCCAGCGTGAACCCATCGTGGATAGTGGGGCCGTCCTGATGCCTGACAGCAGCCCTAGCCACTCATGTAATCAGGGGCGGATCCACGGCCCGGGCTGCCCGGGCTGCAGCCCCCCCGGGAGCTGGATTTTACTTGTAAAACACTGTAGCTTAGCCTCTAATCCACCATTAATCAACAGCTTAAAGTCTAATCCTTCATTATTTAGCCCCCCGTTGCTTCATCCTGGATCCGCCCCTGCATGTAATTGTGTGTGATTCAGACTCACCGGCAATACTTATACAAGTTAAAACAACTTGCGCTCTAAAACACGTCATGCAACGGTACGGAGTTCGATTTCAAAACATATTAGAACATATCACAAGTGTTAAATAATAAATCTTTGAGCTTTAAATCATTTAGATAACCATCCAAAAAATTATACGTTCTATGCTACGTATAATCCGTACTTATACGAATTAGAGCAGCTCATATCTCGCAATAATACGGAGCTCTAAGACACGCCAAGCGTCGGTATGAAATTTGGTTCACAACGTATCACACCATGTCACGAACATTGAATAACAAAATCTCCGGACCCCAACATTCCAAATCATGTAGCTGCCGTGCAAGAAGTTATTTGTTCTTTGGGCACGGCTGCTAGCGTAGTGTAATTGTCCAATAAACGCGTATGCGGTCGATACGTGTCCGGGACTCTCACCACAGTACTGCAGGCAGAGGCCTTTGTCATTTGCCTTTGCCTCTATATATACTCACCCACAGAGACGGAGAGGATGCAAACAGCACCACTCGGTGGTGGCTCCAGCCTTTTCTTTTTGAGCAAAATGCACCGTAGATCCATTAACTTTTGGGCGTGTGTCGCTTAGGTCCATCAACTCTCAAACTGTATTTCTGGGTCCATTAACTTTTGGTTGTGTGTCACTTAGGTCCATCAACTCTCAAACTGTATTTCTGGGTCCATTAACTTTTGAGTAGAGTGCACCGGAGGTCCATTAACTTTTAAGGATTTGTCATCTAGGTCCATCAACTCTCAGACTGTATTTTTAGATCCGTAAACTTTTTAAGTGGTTCATCGGAGGTCCATACGCACGCATGGCCTGTACGTGCATGCATGGACGCCCGCCTTGGCCTTGGTGTAGTACTTGCATCTTCGCCACGCTCGCGTGCGCTCGTCGCCGACGCCATGGCTTCTCGCCCGTGATCGCTTGCGTTGGCCGCGCTCGTTGGCGCCGCGGCTGCTCGCCCGCGCTGGCCGCGCTGCCGTGCTGGTTCGCTGGCTGACGCCGGCCCCGCGCTGGTCGCGCTCGCGCCACCGTGCTGGTTCGCTGGCCACGCTCGCTCGCGCCGCCGGCCCCGCGCTGGCCGCGCTCACATGCGCTCGCTCGCCGGCGCCGCGGCTGCTCGCCCGCACTCGCTTGCACTAGCCGCACCACTGTGCAAATGCCGCGTGAAATGGGATGTATGCGTCGCTGCGTCCGCAAATGCCGGCCACGACTTTCTGCGCCGGTTCAGGAAAATACATGGCACAGACCGGCGTACATACGAGCTCTACAGCCGGTTCTGGACGTATACAGGCACATGTATATATGGCGCCGCCCGTTTCTTCGAAACCTTGCAAGCCTTCTCGGGCGTCACGGTGCGGCGCGGGCCTCTCGCCCCGCGGCCCAGTCGGACGCAGCCGCCACCCCACAGGCGAGGCGGCGCGACGAATCGGGCCGAGCAGCCCCGCCGCCCCCGCCGTAACCGCGCTGGTGCCGGCTCCCTGCCGCGGCCACGCGTGGCCAGACCCCCACCTCCCACCAGCCGCGCCCGCCCGAGCTGCCACCGCCCAGCTAGCCCCTGCGACCCCGGCGCGGCCGGCGGTGCGGGCCTGGCGGCTCCGGCCACCCCGGAGTGGGCGACGGGCGCAGGCACGGTGGCTACGGCCACCCCGGCGGCTCGTCCCCGGGCGGTATCGGCGGTCGAGATCCGCGCCAAGTTTGCGCAACACGCCGCCGCCGTTGTGCACATCAACAAATTCAGCTTCAGCTGATAGCCGGCCTCAGTCCTCGCGATTGGCAGGGCCTCATCCTCACGCAGCCCGACGCCTTCTACTTCCACGGCCTCCAGCAGGGTTTCCTCCACTCGTGCGTCGCCGTCGCCAAGGGCCCGAGGCTTGCGGTGGTGGCCCGTAGCCCATACTCGGCTACAACAACCGCAAAGGCTGAGCTTGAGCCAAGCTTGTCTTTCTCCGTCAGTTTCGCTTGCCTTGTGGAATGGCATGGTCGTGGCCACTCTTGCATGCTGATGGTGTCAATGGCTAGGCCGCATAAAAAGTTAAGACTTGCAGATGAATTGGTGTCAATAAATAGTCCAAACAAGATAAATCACGGGACTACGTCAAGGTAACCACCATTGCTACATGCCTGCATATGTATTCATGCACACAATCTACTCGACGGCGATCACGGGCGAGCAGCCATGGCGTCGGCGACGAGCGCACGCGAGCGTGGCGAAGATGCAAGTACTACACCAAGGCCAAGGCGGGCGTCCATGCATGCACGTACAGGCCATGCGTGCGTATGGACCTCCGATGAACTACTTAAAAAATTTACGGATCTAAAAATACAGTCTGAGAGTTGATGGACCTAGATGACAAATCCTTAAAAGTTAATGGACCTCCGGTGCACTCTACTCAAAAGTTAATGTACCCAGAAATACAGTTTGAGAGTTGATGGACCTAAGTGACACACAACCAAAAGTTAATGGACCCAGAAATACAGTTTGAGAGTTGATGAACCTAAGTGACACACGCTCAAAAGTTAATAGACCTACGGTGCATTTTGCTCTTTCTTTTTCTGTACGTCCGCTGTGTCCCTGCGCCCCCGCTTTGTGTGTGCGGCGGCAACGTGCTACAGCCGATAGGCAGCTGAGAGCCTGAGAGGAGAGAGAGATGACGAAGCAAGTGGTGGTGGTGGACACAGCGCTGGTGGCGCCGAGCGGGGAGACGCCGCGGCAGCCGCTGTGGCTGTCCAACCTTGACCTGGCCGTGCCGAGGACGCACACGCCGCTCGTCTACTACTACCCCGCACCGGCGCAGGGCGGCGCCGCCCTGGGCACGGGCTCCTTCGCGCCGGACCGGCTGAGGGCCGCGCTGGCCGCCGCTCTGGTGCCATTCTACCCACTCGCCGGGCGCCTCGGTGTTGGCCCGGACGGCCGGCTGCAGATCGAGGGCAACAGCAAGGGCGCGCTCTTCGTCGTCGCCAACGCGGACCTCACCGGCGCGGACGTCTTTGATGACTACGAGCCGTCGGCGGAGGTCAGGAGAACTTTTGTGCCGGTAGCGGAGTCCGGCGATGCGACCAGCAGCCCCATGTCCATGTTCCAGGTATTGTTAATTATATGTTCCAGGTATTAATTAAATGTAAACATGCATGCAACTCAAATCTGGCCGGCTGATTGATTATATACGTCGTCCCGGGCTCCCGGCCTGCTGCAGGTGACGTTTCTCAAGTGCGGCGGCGTGGTGCTCGGCACCGCCATCCACCACGCGGCCATGGACGGCGTCGGCGCGTTCCAGTTTATGCAGACGTGGTCCGGGGTGGCACGCGGCCTGGACGTCGCGGAGGCGTGCGGGCCGCAGGCGCCGTACCACGACCGGACGCTCCTCCGCGCACGGTGCCCGCCGTGCCCGACCTCGGACCACTTCGTCTACTCCCCGGCGTTCCTCAGCGGCCGGCCCCGGGCCTACGTGACCCGCGTCTACGCCGTCTCGCCGAAGCTCCTCGCCGACGTCAAGTCCCGCTGCGCGCCCGGCGTGTCCACGTACTGCGCCGTCACCGCGCACCTGTGGCGCTGCGTGTGCGTCGCGCGCGGGCTGGCGCCGGGCGCGGACACCCTGCTCGGCCTGCCAGCCAACGTCCGGCACCGCCTCCGCCCCCCGCTCCCGCGCACCTTCTTCGGCAACGCCGTGGTGCGCGACCTCGTCACCGCCCCCGTCAGCACCGTCCTCGACAGCTCGCTCGGGTCCGTGGCGGAGACCATCAAGAAGGCGGTGGACCGCGTGGACGACGCCTTCGCGCGGTCCGTGCTGGACTACCTGGAGCTGCAGCAGCAGAATAATGCAGGCGGCGGCGGCCAGCAGGCCCAGCAGGCGCAGGCGCCCAGCAGGGAGCAGCTCGTGCCGGCGACGGACCTGTGGGCGGTGAGCTGGCTGGGGATGGCCATGTACGACGCTCGGCACGGCGTACATGACGCCGCGTGGTCCGGACCGGGACGACGGCATCGCCGTGCTCATCTCGCTGGAGCCCGAGTACCTGCCGTGCTTTGAGAAGGTCTTCTTCTATAACGAGTGAGATTCACACATCATTGCTTGCTTGTCTCAAGTCTGGAGTTTGAAGATGTGCAAGTCTGAAGCTACTCCAACGTTCGAGTAGCAAGTTTTTTTTTGCTTTCCCCTTTTTTGTACGTGTGTGTTCCTCTAGCGAGCTGTTCTCGTATATTCCCTATATCTTTTCATACTCGTCGGTTCAGATCGGGTGTCTCCTAAAGCTGGACGAAAAGCTCGCGACTCGATAGCTCGCTCGACTCGGATCGATAGTGGCTCGGCTCGGCTCGGCTCGTTTAATTTCTCAAACGAGCCGAGCAAGCATCCTAGCTCGTGTCTTAACGAGCCAGCTCGCGAGCCAGCTCGAGCCAGCTCGCGAGCCTAACGAGCCAAAGTTGTTGGCCTTAAACTCTTATTAGTGTTATATAACTTTATGTCTTATACTTTATAATTTGTTGATGATTGGACTTTGACTCTATAAATTTCAGATTAATTTGACTCTTTTTATTTTAAATGAATGTATGGATAATGGATGCATCATATATGGTATGGAGTACGAACCATAGACAATGTATGGTGTATAGTATTATAATATAATAGTACATATTATTTTTGTATGATTTATTAAGACTTATGAATGGACTAGTTTTATATTATTACCATTATCAAACTTTAGATAATACACATATTATATTTTTTATGTTTTAATATGGCTGGCTCGCGAGCCAAACGAGCCAGCTCGAGCTCGTAAACGAGCCGAGCCGAGCCGGCCTTCTGGCTCGTTAAGATAACGAGCCGAGCCGAGCTGGCTCGTTATCTTAACGAGCCAGAACGAGCCGAGCCAAACGAGCCGAGCTGGCTCGTTAGTCCACCTTTAGTGTCTCCTCCTTTTTCTTGCCATTATTGGATCAAGCCGTCTAGACTACAGTACCTTCTTCATGTGTAGCTACAATTGTCTTTTCTGTAGTCAGTTTCATAGAACGAATCAAATAAGTTTTCATAATATTTGTTATTTGACCGGAAAAAAATATTTTTTCTGAAGCTATGACATTATTTTTTTTTCTTGATGAGCGGAACATTATTTAGGTTGAGATGGCTACTTTCTTTTCCCCTACGAAGAACACTGTGAAATTATTGCAATCAAGGACCTCCGTAGTACTCAACGTTCAACAAACGAGTGCAGTAGTGAATGCCTCACTCGACACTCTGACACCAGGCCAGCAGCCTAACAGGCACTAAAGTGTATGAGGTGTTGCATTGAGTGTCACGTCAGGTGTTTCGAAACTAATTATTAAACTAATTACCGAAGTCATGACTAATTCATGAGACGAATCTATTAAGACTAATTAGGCTTTGTTTAGTTTCTCTCTCAAAACCTTACACCCCATCACATCAAATATTTGATACATGCATAGAGTATTAAATGTAGACTAAAAAATAACTAATTGCACAAATTGCGTGTATTTTGCGAGATGAATTTTTTGAGCCTAATTAGTCCGTGATTAGGCAATGTTGTGCTACTGTAAATATGTGCTAATGATAGATTAATTAGTCTTAATAAATTCATCTCACAGTTTAAGGGCGAGTTCTGTAATTAGTTTTTTTTATTAGTATTTGAACACCCCTTTCGACATCTCATGAAATATCCGATGTGACATCCCAAAACTTTACACCCCTAGAACTAAACAAAGCCTACATCCATCATTAGCACATGTTCACTGTAGCACCACATTGTCAAATCATCATGGACTAAGTAGGCTTAATAGATTCGTCTCACAAATTAATCTCAAACTATACAATTAGTTTTGTAATTAGACTATGTTTAATACTCCAAATTAGTGTCAAACCTCCGACGTGACAGGGACTAAATTTTAGGAGAGAAAACCTCGGCATTGAACTCAGCTTGAATTGAAATCACCTTTTGGTTTTGGGCATCACTTGTACCTGTGCTCGAACACTACAACCACTCTGATCCTCGAATTTTCTTTTTCCTAGTTTTGGATTGCCGCTGGCGCTGAGAAATAAGGGCACCCGCAATGGTACAAGCTAGTTACTAGCTCTAAGCCAACTTCTTTCAATAGTGCTAAATTTTAGCTATAGCTCATAATATAGATGATCTCACATATGGATTTTAGCTATAATAAGAGGCTGTAAGCAGGCTAAATGTTGAGGTGGAGTAGAGAGAGGAGAAGCGGGCTATAAGGTTATAGCTAGCTTGGACACAAGAACCAAGAAACTTCGTGAGACTTAGAAATGGGTCATGTATTAATAATGAAGACTATAACTACTCTATAGGTGAGATGAGAGGTAGGGTATAAGGATTCATACGGCCAGCAATCAGCTGTTATTATTAGCTTTGCTCTAACACTCTCACATGATCTTGAACGAGTGCATGAGCTTAGCTCATGATTAGGCTCTCTTTCATTAAATATAAAAAAATGCTTAAGGCTAGCTTACGGAGACATCCATTGCGGGTGTCCTAAAGTGAGTGATGCTCGCTGCACACTGTAGCGTTTAGTAGCGACGCTTGCATTGCTCGTGTCTCGTGACACGTTGTGGAGGGCCATTATTTTCTAAAGAAGAACTGAATATTTCTTTGAGTTCTGAGTCGTACCCGCTGGCCGCTGGCGTTCAATTCCGAGCGCTTGGGCTGGACCACTTGTCTGGCCGGGCATTGGCTAATGGCTGGAGGCCGTGATCCAAACATGCACGCGGTGCGTGTCGGTGTCCGTCCCGGCGCGCGCGCCCTGGACTTCCGCACCGCATGCAGTAAACGTAGTGAGGCGGACGCTACGAAATTTCCTGTGCGACAGCCCGACGGCGTGCACGGCATGGCAGCCGTGACATTTTCGGCGCCCCGACCCGAGACGAAGAAACACGAGGGAAACTTGGTTCTTCTGCTCCAGAAGGCGACCCAGCAGCAAGTGTTCGGAGGTGATGCAGATCTGTTCTGTTTTGTTTTGGGAAAAAAAAACGCGTGGTCGCGGAAGCATTTATATTAGTCAGAAGCTTGTATAATCGCGATTTCGCTTCGTGGCGCTGGTGGTCCTCAAGGTGACTGTGGCAGGTTGCGTGATCGATCCCCACCCCCATGGACATGGAACCCGTGACGACAAATGGGGGCTGGGCTGAGCCGCTGAGGAGTGTGGAGTGAGTTCGGGCACGCAGTCCTCGAGGTTAGGCAACAAGATCCAAAAGGTCTTTGCTCTCTTGCGGTTGCGTGACAATCTGTAAATCAAGACCGCAGTGAAGCTGAGGAAAGCAGAGGTGTTCTTAATTTCGGCCTACTACAAGTATAAAAAGGTCATCAAGGTCCTTTTTTGTAGTACTTTGTCGAAGTCCATAAAGAAAATGGCAACATCTATCGCATCTCGAGTAGGCCGGCCCTGTTGGCGCGTGAGCTAGTACTATACAGTACGTACGTTGGAACTTAAAAGTCTTGCCACAATTCTGACGTGGCCGGTTCTGCTTTCTGTGATGGAAAAAATCCATATTACTCTCTCTAAGTTTGGTCTATGTTCAGATAACCCTCAAACTAATATTTAATTTAATTTAGTTCCTCCAACTATTTAAGTTGGTCTAACTAACACCTTAAGGAGATTTTTCTTTTTTGTTTCTCTATGTACAAATTATATTTTTGTTTCAAAATTTGTGAGGTGATACATGACATTGTATTTTGTATTAGAAAAATGCACTATAAATTTTTCATCATTATGTTTTATACGATAAGTGCTAATTTATTATTAAATTTCCTAAGCTATCAAAATTGTGGCAAAAAGTTAAGATATATTTTTTCTAACATACTTGTGATTTTCTCTATCATATCACAAAAGTTGATATTAAGACTCAACTAATACGTGGAAAAACAAAAATAACAAATCATGTTAAGGGGTAAACTAGACCAACTAAAATAGTTGGAGGGAGTAAATTGAACCAAATGTAAGTTTAGCGGGTAATCTGGACATATGTTAAACTTAGGGGTAGTAATTTGGACTTTTTCCTTCTGTAATTGACGAATCGGACATGTGGTACTGTTTTATTGGATGGTGCAGTGCATGTTGGATGGCGAAGCTGGACGGGGACGGCTGGACCACGCAGCCCACAGGCCACGAGGACCGTACGCTGCCCTGCCCATCCGCATCCGGGGGAACCGGCCCATGGCGCGAGTGCCGTCGACCCGTCGTGGCGGCGTCGTCGTCTCGTCCCCACTTTCTATAAGTTGCGGCCCCACACGCATGAGACTTGCACTCTTGATTATCCGGCTTATAATCTATTTTTTCAGCTTATTTTTTAGTTGGAACCGTATTTTTCTCGCACAACGAATCAGCCAACAACAGCTGGCTTGTCAGCACAGCCGAACGAGCCAGAGAGAGAGGGACGATGAAGGTCGCATCGCCGTGCTATCTCGCTGGAGACCGAGTACCTGCCGTGCTTTGTCCTTTGAGAAGGTCGTCTTCTTCTATAACGAGTGAGACTCACACCATTACTTGTCTCAAGTCTGGAGTTCGAGTTCGAGGATGTGCAAGTTTTTTCCCTTTCTTTTTTTTGTACGTGTGTGTTCCTGTATCAAGTTGTTCTCATATACTGCATTCTGTATATCTTTTCATACTCGGTTCAGATCGGGTGTCTCCTCCTCCTTGTAAGCGGTGTTAACAGTACTAGTTTTTTTTAGATATATTTCTTATCCGTACCTTTTTCTTGCCATTATATCTTCTTCATCATGTTTAGTTACAATTGTCTTTTCTGTAAGTCATTTTTATGGAACAAATCAAATATGTTTTCATAATATTTGTTATTTGACCTGAAAATAAATTCTTCTGAAGCTAGAGCATTCTTCTCTTTTCACGATGAGTGGAACATTTTTTCAGCAGATTTGGGTGGAATATATTTTTTTTGTCTTAGGCCCTATCATTGATTAACACACAGCGGGTCCTAGTATATTTCGACAAGAAAATCCTATAGCCTATAAAATTGAACCAATGGATATGCAAAATATCAATCACCAAATACATCGAAGCAAATCTGAATGTTAGACTTTGTTTAGATATTATTAGATTTACCTCAATCCACGTATGTTGGTGTGAACTTGAGTTGAATTTAAACAAGTGTCACTTCAATCCACCTCAACACATATAAATTGAGGTGAATTCGACTGCATTTAAACGAGGCCTTGTCTCGAGCAACGATGATCCCGTGTCATGTAAGGGGTTAGCGTGTGGTAGGATAAGGTGCGGGTGGCAGACCTGAGCTGGTGAGCGGTTCAAAA
This sequence comes from Saccharum hybrid cultivar R570, assembly GCA_038087645.1. Lineage (NCBI taxonomy): Eukaryota > Viridiplantae > Streptophyta > Magnoliopsida > Poales > Poaceae > Saccharum > Saccharum hybrid cultivar. The sequence continues at coordinate 37,944,046 of JAQSUU010000637.1, read as the reverse complement.
AATTTGAGCACCGGGTTCTGGAAATGTCCAAACGTGAGGTCCGAGAGACCGAGACGGCTCGTTTCTTTTCCCCTACGAAGAAGACCGAAAGTTATTGCACTCAATATTCAACAAACTTGTAATCACCTTTCGGTTTCGGGCATCACACTATGGCGTTGCGTGTGCACGACGTTCCAAGCATGCATAGCATTGCCTGGAGGTCGTTGCGAGGCAGAAATAATGGACCCATATATATCACTCTTCTTTGTCACACTGTACCTGTATTCCTGTAGCAGAAGAAGAAGCATGCCGGCCGCCCCCAATAAACGTGCATGCCAACTCGCCAAGTGTGTCGGTGTCTCCGCGCGCGTGCCCTGGACTTCTTCCACACCGCATGCAGTGTGCCAGTCAGGCGGCGGCTACGAAATTTCCTGTGCGAGAGCCGCGGGCACGGGCGCACGGCATGAGCACTTGAGCAGCGACATTTCGGTGGCCCGACTCGTGTACTATGACGGAAGGGGGGCGAAGAAATAGGAGAGAAAACGGCATGTTTAGTTGCAAAATTTTTTGCAAAATGATATTGTAGCAAATTTCGTTGTTATTTAACAATTGGTGTCCAATCATGGTCTAATTAGGTTTAAAAGATTTGTCTCGTCCATTTCGTCTAAATTGTGTAATTAGTTTTATTTTTTATCTATATTTAATGCTTCATACATGTGTCAAAGATTCGATGTGACGAGAAATCTGAAAAATTTTGCAAAATTTTTTAGAACTAAACCGGGCTTAAGGTTTTGTGGTCCAGAAGGCGACCCATGGGAGATGATGCAGACTTGTACGGTTTGTGTTTAAAAGAAAACGGTGGTTCCAGACCGCTACAGGGATTTTGCTTGGTGCTGCATAGGACAGTCCTGAAGTTGACACAGCCAGGTTGTGTGATTCTCCTGTGTTGTGTGTAGCGAGCGATGACTTTGGCTCTATTCACTGATTGCCACTCCTACGGTCCCAAACTAAATACACGGCTCGATTTTTAAAGACTCAGAATTTTTTTAAGTTTAACTAGAAATATAGAAAAATAGTAGTAGAATTTATATATCTAAATAAATTTATTATAAAAGTATACTTCATGCTCAGTCTAATGATGCTTATTATACATCATAATAATTCGTATACTCTCTCCTTTCCAAAAACATGACGCTATGGGATGCGTGTCAGTTAAATTTTCTCATATTTGACTAACTTTATAGAAACATTAACAATATTTATATCGCTAAATAAATTTTATTATAAAAATATATTCCGCGATCTACTTAATGTATGTATTACAAATAATATCATTCCTTTATATGTAATTGGTCAAAGTTAAAAATATTTGACTTATTGAAAAGCAACAACATTTTTCTTGGGACGATGTACAAATTTAGGCCTCGTTTAGATTACAAATTTTTTCAACTTTAGCTACTGTAGCACTTTCGTTTGTATTTGACAATTAGTGTCCAATCATGAACTAATTAGGCTCAAAAGATTCGTCTCGTGATTTACTACTAAACTGTGCAATTAGTTATTTTTTTACCAATATTTAATGTTCCATACATGCGTCTAAAAATTGATGTGATGGAGAGAGAGTGAAAAAACTTCGAATTTGGGTGGCATCTAACGAGACCTTAGTTAAAATTTTGAAATTAACTTCAGAAGGCGACCCAGGTCTTGGGAGATGATGAAGACTTGTACGATTTGTGTTAAAAAAAAAGAACGCATGGTTCCAGATCGCTGCATTGTTTTGCTTGGTGCTGCAGTCCGGAGGTGACACAGCCTGCTTGCGTGATCCTCGTGTGTAGACAGTGATAACTTTGGCTCTATTCGCTGCAGATTATTCCTCCCTCCCAAATTAAATACAAATCTCGAAAATAATTAACTAGAAATATTAAAAAAAGTATCAAAATTTATATCTCTAAATAAATTTATTGTATACATTTGGTTATTTTTTTAAATAACTTCTAAGAAGGGGGAAGTGTATTTATTTTGGAGTGGAGAGTACTTTGGTTGTGGCTGCAGCTCAAAGCTGTCTGCCTGCCTTCCACACTCTACGGTACTCTACTATGACTTTAGTGTCTGGTGCCACCTAGGGATAAAAACGGAACAAAAATATTTCGAATTGATCGTTTTCGTTTTCTATATTATGAACCGTATTTTAACATGAAAAATTGTCAGTTTCAATTGGTTTCACAACCATTTTCAATCATTTTTTGTACTCTTTAATTGCTAAATGTAGAAATATTCCGAACCGACCGTTTTCATTTTTCTATATCGTAAGTCCGTTTTTGACCATTTCCGACCGTTTTCATCCTTGGTGCCACCACAGCTACCACAGCCGTGTACTGCAGGCCTGGCAAGCGGTGGCTGTGAGGTTGTCTTGCGTGACAATCTGGAAATAAAAGGCCCTCAACGAAGGTTCTTCTTTTTCGCTAGGTGCTTGTTTAGTTCTAAAAAAGTTTTCTTAAAAGTGCTACAGTAGCTATCACATTGAATTTTTGGACGTATGCATGGATCATTAAATGTAGGTAAAAAATAACTAATTATACAGTTTGTCTGTAAATGTCGAGACGAATTTTTTTGAACCTAGTTAGTTCATAGTTAGACAAATTTTACCAAATAACAACGAAAGTGCTACAGGAATTTTAGATCTAAACCGGGCCTAGGAGATCCAATATTTTTTATTTTCTTTTTTATCTTGATTTGTCAGTGAGAAAAGTAGTCCTCCTAATGACCTACTACTCCGTCCCATAAAAAGAGTCACCGTGGGAAGCGTGTTGGTCAAACTTTCTCAACTTTGACTACGTTTGTAGAAAATGCGTGCAACATTTATATCTTTAAATAAGTTTATTATGAAAGTATATTCAAAGATTTACCTAATGATACTAATTATGTACCATAAATATTAATATTTTGTTAAATATATTTGGTCAAAGTTAAAAGCTGTTGACTTTTTGGGAAGCGAGAATGACTCTTTTTTTTTTTTTTTTTTTTTTTTGGACGAAGGGAGTACTTGTAGTAAGTACAGTCTCCTCTCTGTCTCTTTCCACTTCTGTCTTTCTAGTGCAAATCTCATGCTTCCTCCGTCCCATTAAAAATGTCGCCTGGGAAACATGTTTGTGAGTGGGGGCACGTTTTTCCAACGACATTTTCAATGAGACGGAGAGAGTAAGTAGAAAGAAAGCGGTAGTTTGAAGTGAGCCGCGCTCTCTCTTTCGGAATTCTGCACCTAGGTACCACTCTAGATTTCTTACTGGTTCATCAAGTTCTGGCGAAGTTCACGACAACGAAGGGCAACACCTATCACTATCAGATTCACATCTCGAGTAGGCCCTGTTGGCGCGTGAGCTAGTACGTACGTTGGAATTTATAGTCTTTCCACATTTCTGACGTGGCCGGTTCTGCTTTTGCTAATTCATGAAATGGACTTGTGGCTCTGTTTTTTTCAATAAATTTTATAGGCGGTGCGGTGCCGCAAACAGCACGGCGCAGCTGGACCCCAGGCCACAGCCCACAGGTACCGTACACTGCCCTGCATCCGGCGGCCCATGACGCGACCTGTCAGGAAAAAAAATCGATGCACCGTGATGTATATTGGGGCCGCACCATTTATCTGCCGTTCTTTGTCGTGGTCGATGTTCCCGATCCTTTCGTGCGTGGTCCTTCCATGCAGTTGAGCAGGTTTTTTTTTAGAAAAACCGGGTTTATGTTCATATATATTTCATAAAGTTTACATTCCAAAACTTACAAAGACACCCTTAAAAAAAAGAAAAACTAGAAACATAGCACGGCTTTGCCGCGCTTTTCATGTTGTTGACCAGTATATGATGCTGATATTGGACATGTATATATCCTGTTATCTTAATTCACTCGCAAAAATCATGGCAGAAATCACAACCTTAGGGGAATGAAAGAGGTACTACAGCACCATCCAATTGTATCTCTATTGGTTTTCTGTGGGCTGATACATGATGAAGATACAATATTAAGAAAGATCACACCGCATTCGTTAAAACCAAACCAGGAAGGGTCACCATGATAGCCTACTTTGGGTTTATTATAGCAACCCAAAAAAGTAACATTACAACTATAAAAAAATATGACAAAATAGTGAATATGCAAAATGGTTGTACATATCTCGCTTAACCTACAAGTTTTCTTAGACATCAATCTAAACATAGTAGATAGAATAACATAAGGAAACAATGATCAGGTTAGCATTCGGCTAAGCAACTGTTCAACATAGGAGCAGCAAGTTTCAGAATAGTTGAATCAGATGTGAGCATAAACACCTCATGCTTTGTTTGTGAAGGGTGTGTCTACGTGAAACCAATTTCAAACGCATATGTGATAGCTGTCTGTTCAATAAGAATATAGAAGATTTCAGTCACATTTAGGCACACTTAATAGTATTTGGCTGAATATTTGAAGCAAAAAAATAATATGAATTTTACGAAAGATTCAGAATGTATAAATGACAAATTATCAATGCGGATACCATTTTGTTTTTTTTAGCGATACAATTATATGTTGCATTGTATTTACTGGGGTAAAGATCTTCGTCAGTGATCGCTTCATTTTCACAGATCCAAAGATGGCCTGTCATGCATATATACTAATTAGTTTCATCATTAAAAAAAATAAGTTTACATTTTATAGTTCCTAAAGCAATTTTAGGAATACAAGTTTTGGTAGAAATAGAGATACGAGGAAGACAATGACACAGAAGGGCAAGCAAATCGAGTGAAGGCTTAGGCAAACTTAAGATATATTAACGTAGTACTTGATGCACATCAGTTTGTTGTCCATATCGATTTCATAGTACCTTAGGAACAATATAGTATGGACTTCTAATCAAGTGAAAATCTATACTACGGTTTGAATAAATGGTACATAGTTAAATAGTTAATACATATAATAACTTCTGACGAATAGGGGCATAGTATGACATCCTCTAGCCTATTGCTTACAATAAGCAAAAACATTGATGAAGTAAACAACTGTATGAATTTCAGAAATTGAGTGGTTCATGTTTAACTTTGTTGCAGATACAAAGATGAGATCTAACAATTTATAAGATGTGTAGTGTCACTTAAACGAAGCTATGTGTTTTACTGTATTATAGGTGATGGACATTGTCTCAAATACGTTGCAGGCAGCAGAAGTGATGTGGCGAGTAGAGGCGAATGTATGTTACAGCATTAGGGTCAGACGACTCCGATGACTCGGCATTAATCCCTCTGCACTTTTTGGCCAGTTGTGACCCGAGTAAAAAATATGTTTGATCCCAGCGGCTCCCAACATATGTTGATTCAGTATGTAATTGATAGCAGGGAAGTCGGCAGTAGTCTAGTTTGCAAATGAGGAATCAACGAAGTAGATAAGTGAGCATAGCATCATCCTAGTCTTTTATGAATTAGAGCAAGCTTTGCAAGTTAAATGGCAATGTGAGAACCAAATCTTAAAAAGGACTCACAGGAGAAGACAATTAGGATATTATTATAAAGAACTATTTGCAGAGTAGAAAAGGGCCATGAACTGATAATAGTTTGTGGTGTCTTCTGTAGTGGTTACCTGAATTCGACAGTGAAGAGATGAGGAAATAAAGACTTCGATAGTGAAGAGATGAGGAAGTAAAGAAAACTATACTCCTCTTTTGAATCTTGGTTTTTTTCTCCAAAATGTCAGACTGGATTACAGCACGCAAACTAACTGTAGTGGAGCCAAACTGCATATATCATATAAACCTAGAGATGGTAGTATCATAGGTGTGTGAACAATGTTCGACTTGTCGATTGCATCTGTTTATCAGTTGCAAGTATGAGGAATTGAGGATGTGTGTAACTGAGTTAGCAGAAATATTAGTTTGAGAACATTGGTGGCTAAAAGAAACTCAGATTTGTTCTAAAATACAGAAAGATGCATTAATATTGATAAATAGAGAGGATAATCTTGTTTGTAAGACAGTGGTAATATTATGGTATGGTAAAACTTTTGTTTACCTGAGATCTTGAGAACAAATGTGCATTTCTATTTTCTGCCCAATCAAATGTTGTTATCTCAAGAGGTACAAAATAGGTGTTTAGGAGGGTGAGCCATTATCTATATTTGATTAGTTCCCAAGAAAGGTTGTGTACAGGGCGCGGGTAACAACACAAATGATCCATCTGTACAAATCATAGAAGATCTCATAATAAGTACATTAAGGCAAAACAATCCAGAGGGGGACACGCCAACAGGTCAATTGCACAATCGAACTGTATTGTTGCATGAGAATGACTTTTGCACAATCGAACTGTATTGTTGCATGAGGATGACTCCTACCAGAGAATAGGTGGCAGATTGACATCATTTGACAGAAGTGCAAGGTGCTATTATCAACTAAACACATATGGGCTCATTAATTAACTTTAATGTGAACATCAGTTAGCCTAACTCCTATGGCGTACTACACTGATAGGAGAATGAAACCAAATAAGATCAAAATCTGAGTACGTACTCTGAATGAGTGAGTGTATCTTGCAATCCTGTCAAAAAAATAAGTTGTTATGAATCTAAATCCTGAATCCTAACCAATCTTTATACCTATAGCAATATAGCATCAACCGATGCAGGGAACCCAGAAACAATATGGGAGCAGGTGTTGGAGAACAGATGCAGGGAAGAGGAAGCAGACCTGGGGGGCACTTTGGACGGTTAATTGACCAGGCGAGGGGAGCAGTCGGCGCTCGGGGTCGGGTGGCCTTTGGGCTAGCGCGTTATCGGTGGGCTCCATGCAGCGACCTCAGCGCGGCGTCGATGGGGATCTCGGCAGCGGGCCTCCTCGTGTGACGACGTCGATGGAGGGGAAGGGGCCCTTAAGCTCCAGGCCTTGAGCCGCGGAGGAGCAGGGGCGGTGCTGCAGCGCTGGAGCCCCACACGCCTGCGCCGGGGTGGCCGCAGCCGCCGTGCTTGCGCCCACCGCCCGCTCCAGGGTGGCCGGAGCCGCCACGCCTTTACCACCGGCCGCGTCGGGGCCGCTGGGGCTCCAGCCCACGCCGGGATGGCCGGGATCGACGCGCCCGCACCCCGCTTGCGCCGGGGTCACCACGGCCGCTAGGCCCCCAACCCGCGCCGGGACGGCCAGGAACGACGCGCCCGCGGCGCCGCCATGCCTGCGCCTGCCGCCGGCTGCGGGGTGGCCGGAGCCGCGACGCCCGAACCACCGGTCGCGTCGGGGTCGCAGGGGCCACTGGGCCTTAGTCCGCGCCGGGATGGCCGGGACTGGAACGGCCGGGATGGTAGGGAACGCTCCGCCCGCATCTCGCCTGCTCTAGGGTGCGGCGCCTCGCAGTCACGGCCGCGTTTGGCTCGTCTGCTGCGGGGGAAGGAGGTGGACGCGAAGGGGAGCGGGCAGAGCCACATGCGGCCCGGGAAGGTTCGCGATGGGTATGGACGACGGCGAAGCGGGTAACAGACCCGAACCAACCCGCATTAGACGATCCAGATCTTAGGCTCGCTCGATCCGACGGTTGAAAGTTTAATGGGCGACGTGGCCCGATCCACTTCCCGCGGTTTCTCCTGAAGATTCGTTATTAGAAGATTACAGCATAGTCCTTGCACCGTCATCCTCCCAGTCGTCCTCGTCGCCGGTGGTCGGAGCCACTTGGAGCTTGAAATCGACCTCCTTCCCGATGAATGAACACAATTTTTAGTTGGCACCAAAAGCAGTATGACGAAAGCATCAACATACTTTATGGCCGCTGAACGCCCAGGCCGAAGAAGATGGCAGGCCGCCATCACATCGTCGGAGCTGAAGGGATCTGGCGCCTCAAGAAGAACCAGTAATCCCCAAACGCCGGACGACAGAGCTCTCAGAAGGGGAATGAAACCACCATAACAGGTGGTAGGTAAGATCCAACCCGGTTGCAAACCAAATTGGTAGGTATACCTCCCAAGATCATCGCCAGAGGAGCCCAGCGCCGCCGCCGGAGAAGACGAGGGAGGTGCAAAAGTCGAACTTGACCAGATCCAGAAGAGGGGAAATCCAGATCTAGATCCAGTGAGTTCAACCTCTTCATGATGCAGCCACCGCCAGCGAGGTCGGGGAAGCCGTCGTAGATGTCGGAGTTGACCTCCGCCCATCCACGCCGTTGCCCGCTGGAGTTGCCACCCAGGAAGACGAACCCATGCGGCACCGCCGGCATGGGGAAAACCTAACCCTAACTTATTTAACCTAATAAGAACGGGTATGTACAAAACCTCCTGGTCGCCTCCTCCTCTGACGCCGGTGAGGGCACCAGAGGCGAGGACGACGGCGAATTGACCGGGGAGAGCGAAATTGCCCCTGGTCGCCTCTCTCACCTGTAGCTCTCTGGAAGGGACGAGAAGGGAATGGGCCCGGTCTTGCTTTTACAGTTGAGCAGTTGACAGCAACAGCACATCGCCCATCAAGCCTGATTTTCCACGCAGCCCAGCCCAGTCCACGGATGAATCAACGGCTGATGATCTACGGATGAATCAACGGCTGATGAGTGGTGCAGCACAAGCACGATTATACTCCTACAAAGTACATCGCAACTGCATACAATTTTTTTCGTCGTCCCGGTCCCCCTGCTATAAATTGTGGCCCCACACGCACACCACTTGCAGTTATCGCTGTCGCAGACGAACACACGGAGCTATCAACATTCAACACTCAACAGTTGTAGAAATTTTTTGCCATTTTATAACATGTAAAAAATAACATATAATAGGTGGTATAGGTAGATAGATAGATGGACGCCTGTCTGTTTGTTTTCTACATATACCGACCAGAACTGTTTTGGAAGATTGACGTGAACAAAGTTCGAACTCAATCTGTTGTAACAGAAGATATGAAACTTGTAAAAAGAAATATAAATAGGAACTCAGAACTTTCGGACGTGAAGAAACCACGAGAAAAGGGCATGGTTAGCGCCAGGATGTTCGGACGGACGCGCGCGTCCGGACGCCCCTGTCCACCTTCACCCCGCGCGCAACGTGTGCACTCCGCCCCCCTCTCTGAGTCTATCGATCCTTCACTTCCCCCTCCTCACTCTCCGCCTCTCCACGCAGGCGACACACGGTAGATTGGATGAGCGGCTGAGGACGAGCAGGTCCCAGCGCGCCCTGACCTGCAACACCCCCATCCGCCGCCCCCCCGCCCTCGCGTGCCCTGTCCGCTGGCCCCCGGCCGAACAACATAGCACATGAATGGAACATAAGACTGAAAACTGATGAAACATTTGGAATATGTTCTTGCAACATGTGTGTAAAGCACATGAAACATCCAAAATAAAGCACTTGAAATTTGCAACATGAAACAATTTGCTGCAACATAAGACTGAAAATAACTGATACATTTAGAACATACTGTTGCAACATATGCAACATCCAAATGAAAAACGATTGCAACAGTCTGTAAATAGATGAAATATTTTGAACAAATGCTTGCAACATGCCTCTGAAACACTTCATATGCAACATGTGCAATATCCCTCTATCTACTTTCGCAACATCAAGATGAAACAATTATAATATATACCTGAAACACTTAAAACATACATATGCAACATAGGGGAGGGGAAGACTGGACTAGTCGATTTCGGCCATCAGGGTCAGAGTTGGTGGCGAGCCATGACGCGTGAGCACCACCAGCATCGCGTCGTGCTCGTGGGTGCCCTTGGCTCGCCCAGGGAAGACCTGAGGCACCACGACACATGCGCCCTAGTGGCCAGGGGGTCACGATGGCGATGACGGCGAGGGAGTGAGCGACACATGTGTCTGAGATGGCACGCAGCACGGCCAGCGATGGGGCGTGTAGCGGTGGGGCACGGCGTGGCAGTCGATGTAACATCCCTGATGTTAAAAACAGTTAAAACTTGATTAAGTATTGATCATGCATTATCATTATACATCAAGGCATAAGATGCATTTCATGTTGCATAAGCAATGTTTCATATACCAGGTCTCTGTTGCATAGTGATGTTTCATGTGTTGCTTGGTAGTGTTTCATATGTTGCAAATAGGGTGTTTCATGTTACATATACATGTTTCACATGTTTCAATAATGATTTAATATGTTATTTTTTTATTAGTGTGCCTAATATGTTAACAATGCCATGTTGCTTATCACATGAAATAATGTTTTATTAGTGTTAAAGGATTAATCATGTTTTAGTTAAAAAGAATAATCAATTGAATTCAAAACCCTGATTTCTGAAAAAACCCTGTTTTACCCCTTTTTGTGTAATTTAAAATCTAAGCAAAATTTGGGAAAAAGTTTAAAACTAAGTTTGTATATATTTTCAATGGCTACAAGTTTGGTGTTTTGAGTTTTCAAAGTTTTAGTACAAAAGTTGGAGTAATTTTGAAAAGAAGAAAATTTCAAATTTGACCCATTTTCATCCCCAAACCCAAATTTCAAAATGGAGGCAAAATTTGAAAATGGTTTGAATAAAAAAGTTGTAGGTCTTGGTTAGATGTACAACTTTGGTATTTTGAGTTTTTGAAGTTTCAATATAAAATTTAAAGTAATTTTGAAATTACTAAATTCTAGAAAAATGTCCCCTTTTGATTTCAAATTCAAATTTCAAAATCCAGGCTGAATTTGAAAAGTTTTCAACATGAAACTTGTAGAGCTTGAAATTCTAAAGATTTCATATCTTTGGAATTTTTCAAGTTGCTACATGTTTTTGGAAGTAATTTTGGAAAACAGTTTGAAATCTAAAAATTTAGGGGAGGTGCTACAGTGGCCGGCAATTCGTGGCCGGGCAGCGCACGGCATGGGCACCGGCGAGCCGTCGTGGCCTTCGGCCAGCTTCCAGGCGCGTCGCGGTCGCTGGCTGCTGCTTTGCGTGACCGCCCGCGCTGGACGTCTTCGAGTTGGCTGCCTCTCCTATAAAGCAGCGCGCTGCCATCTTCTTTTTCCTTTTTTCTCTGTTTATAATGTCGCCGCCGCCTAGCTCCGCTGCTCGCTGCTGCCGCCATCGAGTCGCCTTCGGCTAAGGCGACCATGTCAACCCACTCGCCTCTCTTCCGTGCATCTCCTAGGCCCGCTTGCACCAACCAATTCCGCCTAGAGCAACCGCGCTGCCGTCTACTTTCTCTTCTCCGGCGAGCGCAGCCACTGTGCCGCCTCACGTGGCCAGCCACCTCCACCGCCTCTCCGCGCATACCAGTTGCCCAGATACACTCGCGGTGAGCCATTGATGCTTCCCATGCATTCAATTTGATCGTTACCGGCTTTGCTTACCGGGGCGCCGGTCACTGTAGCCACCATGCTGCCATGGCTGGGGTGGGGTTCCCTCCGGGGGGTCTGTGGTCGTGTGAGTTGTCTGAGGGTGTTCACGGTGTGGTATAGGTCGTGATGGTCAGGTTGGTTGTGTCACCGGTGTCGTGGTCGCTGGCCGGTCACCGTGCCGCCGTGGCCGGGCCGTGGGAAGAGAGAGGGAGGAGAGGGATGACAGGCGGGGCCGCCTCGTCAGCGAGAGAGAGAGGGAGTGCGCGCACGCAAACGGGCCGCGCGGTCTGGCCTTGCTGGGCCGAGCAAGCGCTTGTGGCTGGGCCACGAGCAGGCGAGCATGAGCGCGTGTGTGGGCCGCGCGTCTGGCTGGGCCGAACGAAGAGAAGGAAAGCGGTCCGTGTTGACGATTTTTGTTTTTCTTTTTCAAAAATGTGAAATAGTGGTAGTTTTTGTTTATTTCAGTAAAATTTTTGTAAAGCTCCAAAAATATTGAAAATTTTTGTGTAAGCTTTTCAGAGTATAAACTATCTAGGAAAAATATTAAATGCCAATTTGAGTACTTTTTGCATGAACACCAATTAGCTCAATTAAATATTAAATACAACTTCCAGGAATTTTAGTAATTAAAACATTAACCCAAAAATCATGAAATTAATTTTGGTACTGTTTTAGGGTAAAACTAATCTGTAGAAAAAGTTTGGGCTTAGTTGGATAAAATTTATTTTATTCTTAATTTTTGTCTTAACGAATTAATTAAACATGTGTTTAACTTGATAATCTAGGATTTGTGTGACTTTGAGATTGCTTGTTGACCTTGGATCATTAACATGTGATGATCCATGGGATCTTATTGAGTTACTTGAGCTCATGATTAACTTGTTAACTATGATTTGTTAATGATAATTAATGTGTTTAACATAGATCATTAATAGTTAATGATTTCTTGTGTAAGTAATTAGTGGTCTTGTGATAGACTCTTACTTGCTTATTAGATGAAACCTCTTGGGTAAAAAAATAAAGTTAAGTAGTTTTCTTAACAACATCTTAATGTGATTGAAGTTGTTTAATAGTTCTGTTAGATTGTAACTGTACCACGAAGGAAAGTTGTACTCAAGTAGATAACTAATGTTTATCCTTTCTAAATGTCTCTGGTATGCTATGCCTTGTTCATCATCATGTATCATAACATCCATTCTATCATGTTAAGCATCGCATCATTTATACGTGTAGTTCGTACGAGAGTATTTTGGATCATGTCGATCAAGCTTCGGAGAAGGTGATCCACCCATGGTGTTGGTGTCAAACTTGACATCTACGAGAGCTAACCACCGCTGCAACAAAGGCAAGCCCCGGTGCATTTAAACCCTTCCTTGAGTTTTACAAATCTTTATCACTGGTACTATGGTTTATTGCATTAAGTAATTAGGAATTGAGTGATAACCCAATTGCTGCATTATCATCCTTGATTACTGTGATATCACCTTTGGTACCTGTTTTATTGAAAAATGCGTAGTATGCTTCGCTATGCTTAATGAGTTAGGGTTTTAAATGAAATGCTTTTATAGCCATGATGGCATACTTGAGGAATAATGGAATATAAAAATAAAACTAAGGATCGGGCGGGTGGTTTGGCCACTGCTAACTTGCATTGAGAAAGGAGTCTCAATGTAGTGTTTCTGCCTTATCAGTTAAGGACCGTCCGTTGTAGGCCCGCTTGTGTTTCAAGACTTTGCAACTAGCCTCATGCCTTGGGTAAGCCCAAGATATTAGTGATTCCATTATGAGAACGTCTAACCTCGTACTGGGAGTGGAGAGATGGCGAGAGTAGCGTGTATCCTCGGGGCTAGAATTGGGCCAGGTTCGATGAGTACTGTACTCTCGGATGGCGATGGATACGTTCTAGTTTTGGGAGATCTAAATGAGGGTTGACATATGCAAGCTTTGGTTCTACATATGTCGTGAGGTTAGAGATCCCCAGCTGGGTATAATCGGTTTGAATCGTCGTTGCTCCTCGATTATGGAAACTCGATCATCTGACCTACATCGTAGTTAAGAACTGGAATTGGAAGAAGGAATAAAGAAATAATCTTGATGAGAATTACTTTGATCTAGATTAGGATCACTTAGAATTGGTTAACGAACCATCAATGATAAAAATAAAATGTTGAAAGCAAGGACTTAATTTAGTAAGCTTTTTCGCAAAATAATTTTGATTCTTGAATACCTGTACCTTGATTCCCTAAAACCAGCATATTCTTGGAGTCTTTTCTTTTCGTCGGGTAAGTCTTGCAGAGTACAATTGAGTACTCAGGGTTTGTTAACCCCCGTTGCAGGTGCTGACTGGTGCTACTAATCAGGTCATGTCAGTGGGCTTGACATGATTTAGTTGTTCCCCATAACTTAGGTGCTCTACCTAAGTTATCTTCTGTAGTTCTACTCGACTTTCGCAATACAAGTTAAGTTTGTAAAAAGTTAACTTAATCATGATTTATAAATTCTTTGTTGTTATTCTTCCGCACTCTGATGTAAAGTTTTGTAACAAATGTTGTAATGTTGTAGTTACTCCTTTGTTGATCCTGGTATGAGTTATCAAATATAGTTAAATCAGGGTCATACGAGGGCACCCAACAGATCTTCTTAGGTTATCTGGTGTACATGCATAGCCATCAGAGGTCTTAGGGACAATGATAGGTGCATGTGGGCCATATAATTTAGGAGGTTCTGGTACAACCGACGAGTACGCAGTGGGGAAAGGGATGCAGATGAATGAGCGGCTACGCTGCTGCATCGAGCGCTGGGTGGATAAGGATGAACAAGTGAGGATTTGTTTTCTATTTACAAGAGAGATGGGGAGATCTGACCCCTCCTGCGGAGCCGCATTCGGACAAGAGTCACCGATGGACGACCGTGACTTATTTTATTGCCGTAACTCTGGTCATCGGAGAAGAAATCATGGAGAAGCAAAGATCGTGAATTTCATGGCTTAAGGATGGTGATCGAAACACAAAACTCTTTCAGGCAAGATTGAAAGAGCGGGCAAAGAGCAATCATATTAAGGCTCTGAAATCCGCAGAGGGTGCTCTGATCACGAACCAGAAGGATTTGGAGGATTTGGCGAATGACTTTTACAAGGAGTTATTTTCTGCTCAACCGAAGTTGTCGGTTCAGGAGATCTTAGACCATGTTTCGGTTAGAGTAACAGCGCCCATGAATGACACGCTGGATGCTCCTTATACAGCCTAAGAGGTGGACAAGGCTCTGGCTATGATGGGGGCGAATAAAGCCCCAGGACCAGACGGATTCACGGTCAATTTTTTTAGACTCATTGTGCTTCTATTGGGTCTAGTGTTACTAATGTTGTGCTACATTTTCTCAATGGCAGACAGATGCCTGAAGGTGTTAATCAGACAATAATCGTACTCATCCCAAAAATCAAGAACCCACAGGAACTAAAGGAATTCAGGCCTATCTCACTCTGCAATGTCATTTATAAACTTTGTTCCAAGATTCTTGCTAACAGACTTTGGGTTTTTCTGGATGATATTATCTCAGCAGAGCAGAGCGCATTTGTTCTGGGACGCTTGATAACGGACAATGTGCTTATTGCCTACGAGTGTATTCACTATTTGAAGAGGAAAAAAGGGAAGATGAGAGCTTGTGCTATCAAGCTTGATATGGCGAAGGCTTATGACCGAGTTGAATGGGCATATTTACAAGGTATTATGCTTTAGCTTGGATTCTTAGAGAATTTTGTGACAACAGTGATGAGATGTGTCACCACGGTCTCATTTTTAGTGCGGGTGATTGGTCATCTTTCTACCCCTTTTAAACCAACAAGGGGCATTCGACAAGGTGACCCGATCTCTCCTTATTTATTTTTGCTTTGTTCAGAAGGTTTATCCTGTCTCCTAAGGTTGATTGGGCCAATGCATCTATCAAGGGGAGTACGTGTTGGTATTCATGCCCCTTGGATTTCACACTTGCTATTCACGGATGACTGCATTGTCTTTTCTGAAGCGTCGCGAAGAGGGGCTGATCGACTCCAGGAAGTTTTGAGAATCTATAGTGCTAGCTCTGGACAGTTGGTAAACAAAGATAAATCTGCCATCTTTTACAGCTCCAATTGCCGAAATGAAGCCAAGGATGAGGTGAAGGAGGTGATACAAATAGATAAGGAGGCATTGGCAGAGAAGTATCTGGGCCTCCCCACGGCCCTTGGACGCTCAACTAAGGAGGCGTTTGAGTACATGCCCACCAGACTGAAGAAGTTGGTAGGGGCATGGAGTGGGAAGGAGGCAAGTTGCGTGGGGAGGGAGGTACTGCTGAAATCGGTCGCGCAGGTAGTCCCTACCTATCCAATGAGTTGCTTTCTCATTCCAAAAGACACTTGCCAGAAGATGAAGACGGTAATCTCAAATTATTGGTGGGGGAGTTCAGCAGATAATAGACACATGCACTGGCAACGTTGGGAGCTCCTCACCCGACCAAAGATAGCGGGTGGAATGGGTTTCAGGGATCTATGGCTGTTCAATTTGGCAATGCTAGGAAAATAGGGCTGGAGACTCATTAACAACCCGGACTCGCTATGTGCAAAGGTTTTAAAAGGGAGATATTATCATGATGCGGATTTTCTAACAGCGTCCAGAAGGAAACACGCCAGTTAGATGTGGCGTGCAATCTTAGCTGGGAGAGAGGTGTTGGAGAAAGGCCTAGTGAAGAGAATTGGTGATGGAAACCTGATAAACATTTGGCACGATAGATGGCTACCAAACCACTTTGATGGCAAGCCGCTGGTAGTGCCTGATAATCCATCGGTCACCTCGGTGTCAGAACTGATCACAGCAAGCGGGGGTTGGAATGAAGCCTTGATCAAGCAAGTCTTTGTCGGAGTTGATGCTAACGCCATCCTAAGCACGCCAATCAGGGGTACTGGGGATGACAGATGGGCTTGGGAGCTGGAGAAACACAGAATATATTCTATGCGATCAGCCTATAGACAGTTATATAATGACCAATGGCAACAGGGAGATACAAATTTGGCGTCGACTTCAGAAGACCGAACTTGGACACGCATTTGGAAGTTGTGTGTACCACCAAAGGTCCGGGTCTTTTGGTGGCGCGTTGTGAATGAGTTTTTGCCAGCAAAAGCTGTCTTATTCAAGCGTCACATTGAATGAGTGCCCAACTGTGATGTGTGTGGCACAAATGAGGAGTTCATCAGGCATGTGCTTGTGGAGTGCACGGTTGCCGGACGTTTCTGGGAAATGACAAGAGAGCTAACTGGAGTGAAGCTACCAAAATTGCACTCTCAGACATGGGCAAGAGATATTGTTGATTCTAGCTATTGCTCAGAGAAGGATATGACAGTCATCATGTGTGGTATGTGGTCCTTGTGGATGGCAAGGAACCAACGAATACATGGTGATTCAGGTGTGCCGATGAGGAAAGCAATTGAATGGGCTAGGGATACAGCTTATGACTTATGACAGCTCCTACACCCGGCTAAGTCAGAAGGGGTGCAGCGTGCTCGGCAGCATTGGCAGCGGCCTCAGCCGGGATGGATCAAATGCAACGTCGATGCTTCTTTCCATGCGGAAGCTCGACGGGGAGCCACCGACGTGGTGCTGTGCAATCACGATGGAAGATGCATTGCAAGCAGGGCCAAATGGTATGACACTTGCCTGAATGTCCTGGCCATGGAAGCTTTGGCTTGCCGTGATGGAGTGCTGCTTGCGCGAGAACTTGGAATGTAGTGGCTACAGCTGGAAACTGATTCACAGGTCCTGGTGAGGCTGTGGGAGAAACGTTTGTGCTAGAATTCAGAAAATCGGCCCCGTTTGTTAGAGAATGAGATTCTATTGAATTGGGCTAACCCTAGAAGGGTAGCTATATAGGTAACCATACATGGGCCACATGGGCTAACCTCATGGGCCTAATACACTCATATTCCAACACCCCCCCCACAGTCTGAACTACCGGCGCAGCGGAGTTTCAGGCTGAACAAGAAAGAAGAAAGACCACACAGAAAGACCACACATACACGTCCCCCCACAGACGCAACTAGCCACTGGTGATGTTGAGGCTGGAGCGAAACTCGGTGAAGGTCGAGGACGGGAGGCCTTTGGTGAAGATGTCCGTGAACTGGGAGGTGGTCGGAACATGAAGGACCCGCACCTCGCCCATGGCTACCCGATCACGGACAAAGTGTAGGTCGATCTCCACATGCTTCGTCCGCTGGTGTTGAATGGGGTTGGTGGAGAGGTAGACCGCACTGACATTGTCGCAGTAGATTAGTGTGCTTCGGGAGGGCGAAGTGTGCAGCTCGGCGAGAAGCTGCCGGAGCCAGGAGGCCTCAGCCACACCGTTAGCGACAGCGCGGTACTCCGCCTCGGCACTAGACCGAGAGACCACAGGCTGGCACTTAGACGACCAGGACACTAGGTTGCCGCCCAAGAAGACAGCGTAGCCAGAGGTGGAGCGCCGAGTGTCCGGACAGCGTAGCCGGAGGCAGGGCCAAATGGTATGACACTTGCCTGAATGTCCTGGCCACGGAAGCTTTGGCTTGCCACGACGGAGTGCTGCTTGCGCGAGAACTTGGAATGCAGTGGCTACAGCTGGAAACTGATTCACAGGTCCTGGTGAGGCTGTGGGAGAAACGTTTGTGCCAGAATTCAGAAATCGGCCCCGTTTGTTAGAGAATGAGATTCTATTGAATTGGGCTAACCCTAGAAGGGTAGCTATATAGGTAACCATACATGGGCCACATAGGCCTAGCCTCATGGGCCTAATACACTCATATTCCAACACCCACCCACCCACCCCGCAGTCTGAACTACCGGCGCAGCGGAGTTCCAGGCTGAACAAGAAAGAAGAAAGACCACACATACACGTCCCCCCATAGACGCAACTAGCCACTGGTGATGTTGAGGCTGGAGTGAAACTCGGTGAAGGTCGAGGATGGGAGGCCTTTGGTGAAGATGTCCGTGAACTGGGAGGTGGTCGGAACATGAAGGACCCACACCTCGCCCATGGCCACCCGATCACGGACAAAGTGTAGGTCGATCTCCACATGCTTCGTCCGCTGGTGTTGGATGGGGTTGGTGGAGAGGTAGACCGCACTAACATTGTCGTAGTAGATCAGTGTGCTTCGGGAGGGCGGAGTGTGCAGCTCGGCGAGAAGCTACCGAAGCCAGGAGGCCTCAGCCACGCCGTTAGCGACAGCGCGGTACTCCGCCTCGGCACTAGACCGGGAGACCACAGGCTGGCGCTTAGACAACCAGGACACCAGGTTGCCGCCCAAGAAGACAATGTAGCCGGAGGTGGAGCGCTGAGTGTCCAGACACCCTGCCTAGTCAGTGTCAGTGTAGACGACAAAGGTCGGTGGAGGAGGACCGGTGAAGTAGGAGGCCGTAGTCGATCATGCCCCGGAGGTAGCGGAGGAGGCGCTTGAGAGCAGTGAGGTGAGGCTCCTGGGGATCATGCATGTGAAGACAGATCTGCTGAACTGCATAGGTGATGTCTGGCCGGGTGAAGGTGAGGTACTGAAGGGCACCAACAAGACTCTGGTATGCAGTGGGATCTGACAC
The DNA here is from genome assembly GCA_038087645.1 of Saccharum hybrid cultivar R570. Taxonomy (NCBI): domain Eukaryota; kingdom Viridiplantae; phylum Streptophyta; class Magnoliopsida; order Poales; family Poaceae; genus Saccharum; species Saccharum hybrid cultivar. The sequence continues at coordinate 37,925,206 of JAQSUU010000637.1, read as the reverse complement.
TGGGGGCCCCTCAGCCTCTGACAACTTGCCCTGAGTATCAACCGAAGTGGAGCAGGGGTTGCAGTCAGTCATCCCAACCCGCTCCAGGATATCTCGAGTATACTGCCACTGGTGAAGAAGTAACCCGGCAGGATGAGGCTCAACAGTGAGCCCGAGGAAATGGTGGAGCACACCCAGATCCTTCATAGCAAACTCCTGCTAAAGAGCGGTAATGACCCGATGGAGAAGTGGCTCACTAGAGGCTGTGAGGACAATATCATCAACATAGAGTAGCAGGTACGTAGTGTCAGCTCCATGGTGATAGATAAACAGAGATGTATCAGACTTGGCCTCCACAAACCCCAGTGTCAGCAGGAAAGCAGCAAACCGATGGTTCTACGCCCGGGGTGCCTGCTTGAGGCCGTAGAGAGACCTGTTGAGTCGGCAGACCATGTCAGGGAGGGAGGAATCAACGAACCCCGCCGGCTGACTGTAGTACACTGTCTCGGTGAGAAGGCCGTGCAGAAAAGCATTCTTGACGTCCAGCTGATGGACGGGCCATGACCAAGCAAGTGCCAGCGAGAGCACGGTGCGGACGGTGGCTGGCTTGACCACCGGGCTGAAGGTCTCATCATAGTCGAGCCCAGGGCGCTGAGTGAAGCCCCGGAGAACCCAGCGAGCCTTGTAGCACTCGAGAGTGCCATCAGCCCGACGCTTGTGGGTCCAGATCCACTTGCCGGTGACGACGTTGGAGCCCGGCGGCCGGGGCACCAACTCCCATGTCTGGTTGGCGAGGAGCGCGGCGTACTCCTCTTCCATCGCGCGGTGCTAGTGAGGATCCAATAAGGCGTCACGGATGGAAGAGGGTACTGGGGAGATCGGCGCGTCACCGGTCGATGCCGCAAGGGCCCGGGGTGGCAGTGTGCCAGCCGCGTGCCGTGTCACCATCGGGTGAACATGCCGCGGGTGTCGGTGAAGAAGCGGCGGGTGGTAGACCGGCGGTGCGTCACGGGCCGGCGGGGACTACGGCGGTGGTGTCGGTGTCCCCGGCGGAGAAGGGACCGCGAGTGGCGGCAGCTGCGGCCTGCGCTGGTACACCCGTACCGGCGCAACGAACCGCGAAGGAGGTGCCGGGGCAGCACTAGGCGACGGCGACCGGCACGGCCCCCCTGGGGTAGTATCGGGGGACGAGGTCCCTGGGTCTGCGCCAAATGGAGAGGTTGGGGCTGCGCCAGAGGATGACGTGCCAGGACCCGCCGGGGAGCCGGGACAGGTGCCCGGCAAGGAGTGCGGTGAAGCAGTACCTGCAGGAGACCACGGAAATGGTGGCTGGACCACCGTGTCAACGGGAAATAGGGAGGAGGGATCAGGAACAGGAGTGGTGGTGGGTGTGCTGGAGAAGGGAAAGACGGACTCATCGAACACCACATGGCGAGAGATGAGGACCCGTCGGGAGGTAAGGTCAAAACACCGGTACCCCTTGTGATCCGAGGAGTACCCAAGGAAGACACAGAGAGTGGAGTGGGGGTCTAGCTTGTGGGAAGAGGTGGCAGCGGTGTTGGGGTAACACGCACACCCAAAGACGCGGAGGTGATCGTACCGAGGAGGGGTACCAAAGAGGGCGTGGTGTGGCATAGGAGCGGGACAGGCAGTGGAAGGAAGACGGTTGAGGAGGTAGGTGGAGGTGTGCAAGCCCTCAGCCCAGAAGCGAGCAGGAAGAGAGGCCTGAAATAGAAGGGTGCGCACGGTGTCGTTGGTGGTGCGAATCATGCGTTCAGCCTTGCCATTCTGTGAAGAGGTATATGGGCAAGACATGCGCAACTAAACACCGTGAGAGAGAGAGAAAGCACGGGAGGTGGAGTTATCAAACTCACGACCATTGTCACACTGGACGGCCTTGATGGTGAGACCGAACTGTGTGGACACCCACGTGAAGAAGTGAAGAAGCGAAGAAGCGTGGAAAAAGTGTCAGACTTCGCTCGCAAGGGAAAAGTCCACGAATAATGCGAAAAATCATCGACCACCACAAGATAGTACTTATAACCAGAAATACTGATAACATGACATGTCCATAGGTTGCAATGTACAAGATCAAAAAAGCGGGCCGCATGTGAAGAAGAAGAAGGAAAAGGAAGACAAACATGTCGGCCCAATTGGCACGCATGACACAAATGCTCATCATGAGCTCGAGTACATGGAATGTCAGAGCTACGACTGAGTTGCATCAGGGCATCACGTCTAGGATGGCCGAGGCGCCGGTGCCAAGTGGTGGAGGAGGTAGAAGCGGCGAAAGCAGCTGACAAAACGGGCGACGAAGGAGATGAAGTAGCCGCCGGGAAGCGCAGAGTGTTAAGGGGCCCCGTGCTGTCACATCGGAGCAGAGGACGCTGAGAAGCCAAATCCTTTACAGTAAGACCAGAAGAGTCAAACTCCACAGAACAAGAATTGTCAGCTGTAAAACGACGAATAGAAAGAAGGTTGTGAACCATAGAAGGAGCAACAAGAACATCAGGAAGACGAAAGGAGCCATGAGCACCGGCAGTATCCACAGACGTGACAGGAAGACACGAACCATTTGCGACCATAATGGACGAAGGGAGAGAAGAAGAGGGAGAATGGATAGAAGAAAGTATACCGGGGTCAGGAGTGGAGTGGTAGGTGGCACCCAGGCACCGGCGGGTGGTTAGGCACCGGTTGGGCCACAAGGGGGGCACCATGGCCTTCTTTCCACAACCCGTGGTCAGGGTGCATCTCTATGTGGCCCTACCACGCTCCCGGTGGTGAGCCTCGCCCACCAGTGGCCATGTTCACTGGTGCTCCACCTCCTGGCGTCTCCACTACGCCTCCGTGGGCTACACCCACTGGCACCCCGACTGGGCTTGCCGGTTGGGACCAGGCAGCGTAGGATGGAGGAGGAGGTGGGGGGCCGGCCATGGCGCCGGTGGCGGCTAGCCGACCGGCGGCGCAGGCGGCGGCTGGGGAGGGGTGTTGGGGAGAAAAAACAAACCCTAGGCTCCGATACCATGTTAGAGAATGAGATTGTATTGAATTGGGCTAACCCTAGAAGGGTAGCTATATAGGTAACCATACATGGGCCACATGGGCCTAGCCTCATGGGCCTAATACACTCATATTCCAACACCGTTCTTCAGCAGATTCAGGACCTTAGCCGGAGCTTTGTTGAGTTTAGTTTTGTTTATTCGAGTAGAGAATGTAATAGACTAGCTCATGAATATGCTAAATTAGTATCCCGAAATAATCTGGAGTGGCTTGAACCACCACGAGGATTATGGGGTATTATGGAGGCAGAATGTAATCCTTCTCATGATATATAAATGAAGCTCCAGTTTTGCTCAAATTAAAAAAAACTCTGGCCGTCGGACCAGCAACATGAAATTGAAATTGGGGGAAAAATGGTAGTAGGAACTCGGACGTTCGCACAAGCAACATTGGGAAAAAAACAGAATAGGAACTCGGATGTCAGGACGTTGGAGGTGAAATCGAGGAAAATCTGAATAGAAATCGGATCGAACAAAATAAAATCGAAAAAAAAATTAAAATAGCACTTCCACGGTTCCCCGCCATCGTAGTTGACGACGCCTCAATGCCTTGCAGCCGCACTCCGCTCAGGCTGTCAGGCAAAGACGGTCGATGCCTGCAGCGCACTACGCTGGGCACTGACCACCGGTGGCCGGCAGCGACGAGGTTCTGTAGGCGACTCAATCCAGCGGCGGCTCCCTCCATCCGGATTTTTTTTTATTTTTAACACTTTTTAAAAACTATTTTTAATTTTAGCACCGAAAGTTTTTTTTATATCTAACACTTTTGGCCGCTCTCCACGTGAGGGAGCGGCATTTGAACTTTGCCGCTCCCCACGTGGAGGAGCGGCAATGCTGCTGAGGTGGCAGTGCTGAAAAGGTGGCAGGGGGCTGCCGCTCCCCCCTGGAGGAGCGGCAAGGCTGCCGCTCCCCAGATCAGGGAGCGGCAGGGAGGGGGGCGGTGTTGTTTTGTTTCATGCGAGATAGAGTGGTCGCTGTGCCGGACATAAGAAGCCCGACGGCCCAAACCCCCCCGCTGCCGCTCCTTGATCTGGGGAGCGGCAAGGCTGCCGCTCCCCAGATCAAGGAGCGGCAGCGGAGGGGGGCCGGGGCCGTTTTGTTTCACATGAGGCAGTCACTGTAACACAGAGAAGAAGGCCGCCGTTCTCGCCCGACGCCACCCCCGGCGGATAGCGGCCCCCCGGGCGTGAGCAGGCAGCAGCAGCGCCCCCCCCCCCCCCGCGCGGCACAGGCGCGCGCGCGCCTCCCCCTGGCGCAGCAGCAGCGCCCCCCCCCCCCCCCCCCCCCCCCCCCGCGCGGCCGGAGGAGCGCCTCTCCCGCGCGAGCAGCCGGCAGCAGGGCCACCCCCTCCGCGAGCATTGCCCCACGAGCAGGTAATTTCGTTTTTTTATGTATTATAATTGTTAGTTAGATTAATTTATTTAATATTGTTAGTATAAGTAGTTAGTTTAATTGTTTAGTTCGTATTATTAGTAAAGCTAGCATAGTTAGTATAAATATTATAAATAGTTATTTTAGTTAGTATGATTAGTTAAGTTAGGATATGTATTATAAATAGTTAGTATGTTTAGTTTACATTAGTGAAGTTAATATAGGAGATATAAATAGTTACTTAGGTATTATAAATAGTTAGAATAGTTAGTTTGTTTAGTTTAGATTAGTGAAGTTAGTATAGGTGATATAAATAGTTACTTTAGTTAGTTTAGTTAGTATAGTGTAGTTAATAAACTTAGTATAGTTAGTTTGTTTGGACGATTTGATGAAGTTTCCTTGAATGGTTTTCAGATGGATTGTTGTGTCCGAGTTTATTTCGGATGAATTGTTAGGAAGGAAGATGGTGAATTTGAGGATATGGAAGAGGAGTTGGAATGGTTCGATGAACCGCCGAGCTTCAATGACTTTTGTGTGTGTTTGAACGCAAAGTTTGGCGGTGATTTCATAATCAAGGGGAGATTTGACAGTGGGAAGACTCAGGCAAAATATGTCCTGATGCCTTTGCGCGACCCTGCTCATTGGTCCCGCTACACTAGGGTCCTCGCAGGCTCGAACTCACCCATTGCTAAGGTGGTTGTGGAGAATGGGTACAGGTTGGAGGATGATCATCATGACGATGTTGGAGGTGACGAAGAAGCAGTTCCATTCACATCCAGTCAGTTGTATATGGATGGTCAGTTGACGCAGGAGCAGTTGCATTTACATCTAGTCGGTTGTATAAACAACGACTTCGATGTGAGGGAGTTCGAACGTGAAGAGTAGGAGCAGGCAGAAGAGAACTGGTTCGGTCATGACGACCACCACGACGATGACGACGACGACGATGATGACGACAACGACGATGACGATGATGATAGAGCTGCCCATGCGACGCCGGTTCATGCTACAACGTCCGATGTTTCACTTTCGGTGCTTCATGCCATGCCGACTCAGGGCAGGCTGGTCTATGATTTACCAGAGGGTGGTGCGCCGTATTTTGATTCATGGGGTAGGATCAGCGAAGCACAACATTATGTTGCACCGCCCCCTTACACAGAGGCAGACTCATGCAACTGAGCCAGGGCGGTGTACCTTTAAGTGGTGGTCCGAACTACAGGGATGTCAGCATGGTACATATGGCAGTTTGTGACACAGGTCTGCAGATGTGTGTAGAATCACTGTATAACCATGAGCATGTAATCCTTCAGAAGGGCATGATATTCAATACAATGTCAGAGATGAAGCTCTTTCTTCAGGATTATGCTGTGTACTACCATAGGCCATACTTGGTGACTCATTCCGACAAGAACTTGAGGTACCACATTACCTGCAAAGCAGGTTATCCATGCCAGTGGAGGCTTACTGCAAGGAAGAAAGCGAGTGATGGCAAATGGAGGATAAGTAAATTGGTCCAACCCCATTTATGCTTGGATAACAAGGGTAAAGAATATCATCCGTAGCTCACTGCACGTTACCTTGCCCGTCGTATATTGGGGCTCGTTGACAAGGATAATGATGTCTCGGTGTCTTATTTACAGCAGTCCATATATGAGCTTGTAAAGTATCATGTGAAGTATGGCAAGGCTTGGCGTGCAAAGCAAATTGCACTGGCGATCCGATGGGGTAGTTAGGAGGAGGCGTACAACCGAGTTCCCCGAATACTGTATGCAATGAATTACTACAACCATGGCATGAAATAGTTTGTGGACACCGGTGGGATGTTTTTGCAGAACTCGGTGAGGTATGTGCTACATCGTGTTTTCTGGTCGTTTGCTCAGACGGAGCATGCTTTCCAGTTCTGTAGGCCAGTGGTCCTTGTTGATGGCACTTTCTTGACGGGAAAGTACAGGGGCACTTTGATGATGGCTGTAGCGGTTGATCCGAAGGACCAGATAGTACCAATGGCTTTTGCTTTGGCAGAGGGAGAGAACAATTCGTCGTGGTCATGGTTCATGTGGCTTCTACGTACCCAAGTGATTGGAGCATCACGCACTATATGTTTGATTTCGGATTGGCACGCAGGGATTCTCCATGCCGCCAGTGAAGATATCGAAGGGTTCCCGTCTTTGGTGCATAGATGGTGCATGCGTCATTTTACAGCTAATTTCTGGCGGCGTCAGAGGAAGAAAGAGGTTAGTGACATGGTTAAGGCTCTATGTTGTGTGCGTACAGAGTACCAGTTCAAGGAGAAAATGAGAGAACTAGACAAAGTGATGAACCAAGCCGCCAAGACATGGTTACAGGACCAGATGGAACAGAAGGAAAAGTGGGCACTAGCATACGACGAGGGTGGATTTAGGTACGGCATCATGACCACCAACTCGTCCGAGTCTTTCAACCGTGTGTTCACCGGAGTGCGCTCGTTGCCAGTGTCTGGGATTGTTGAGTTCTCTTTCATGAAGTGCAACGAGGACGAGGCACCGGGCTTCGGCATACCCCACTACAACCACCCTACGCAGCAGGGCCCTTCCCACCTCGGTCCTTTCCAGCAGGGCTTCTTCCAGCAGGGTCCTTTGCAGCAGGGCTTTTCCCAGCCAGTCCCGTACTAGCAGGGCTCTATCCACCTCGGTCCTTTCTAGCAGGGCAACTTTCAGCACGTACCTTTCCAGCAAAGCCCCTACCAGCACAGCCCGTACCAGCCCAGCCCGTACCAGCACACCCCGTGCCAGCCCAGCCCGTACCAGCACACCCCGTACCAGCACGTCCCGTCCTAGCACACCCCGGTGGACCCTTCACAGCACCAGGAGATTGGCATGTCGCAGCTCTTTGATGCCCCGTTTGGAACCCAAGGAGACGAACAGGTAAAACTAAATAAGCAAATTTTCTTATTTGCCTAACCCATGTTACGTAAGAATACCACAATCTAACACTGATTTGTCTTTTATCTTAGCAGGGGCTGACCTATGTACAGGGGACCAGCCATGCGCAGGGCCAAGGACGGCAACACCGTCATCGGGACCACACGAATGTTGGCTACACCCCCAACGTGGTGCCTACCAATCCGAAGAGACGGAGGCGGCCGAGGGAGCCTTACACTCCTGGGACATAGAGTGCATGTAAGCATAGCAATTATATGAGGATAACATTTTAACGAGCAAAAAAATTATCTATGTGTTACTTACCAATATCATATATACTGCAGGTTGACTTGGTCATTTTCATTGCAGGATGAAGTTGGAGACCCTTTGTTGCACTCTATGTCGCCATTTATGTATCCAAGTCATTTGTTGAACTATATGTGTCCTAACAGTGTGTCGAAATAATTTGCAACTACATGTATTTGGAACTAATGGATTTGAGCTTGTAATATGATGTTTTATGTGTTCCAGTGAACTTGTAACGTGCAACTTATAATGTGCTTACATTCTACTTTTCAAGCTCACTAGAGAGTTCGACGACGTTTAACATTGTTTTATGGATGCCGCTCCCTGGCTGGGGGAGCACTAACTCTGTCGCTCCCTGCCTGGGGGCTGTGTTTCCTGCTGCTCCGTGCTTTGATCGGTGACCTCGACCACATGTACTTCTTTATAATACTAGGACATGTTGGAAAGTCACATGTTGGAAATAAAATACTTGCACGATCGAGGAAAACAGTAGGCACATGGTACACACTTATTACAAGGTTCAACAATTCCACTACCACTTGCTCCAACATAAACATAGTTCAAACTCAAACACTGATATTAACGAACTAAACAATGACATGTTGCAAACTAAACCTAACATGCCTAATAATGGTACCACATATTGAACTGAGTTGCGCCTTCCCCACAGTAACCTCCTATTAACGGCGGCGGTGGCGGTGGCGGTGGCAGCGGAGAAGGAGGCCCGTGCTTCTTATGGTATGGGCACCGGCTCCTCTGCATCGTTGATGCCGTCGTCCTCCGACATGTCCGTATTACCACTTCCAGGGCCATACTCTAGATCAAAGATGCGTCCCTGTAGATATGTGATGTATTGTTGATGGGGATAGATAGGAGGAGGATCGACCCATCGAGTGAACCCACAGTTATCTGGGCAGCTTGAATCCTGAAAATGCATCTACCAATAAGTACTTCTACAAACAAAATGCAAATCTGAAAAAATGAGAGTTAAAAGGAAATACAAATCCTCGCGGGCATCTGAAGAAACGACGGCCTCCACCGTCACAGTCGTTGTACATCTGTACGACGCAATCCTCACCGTGACGACATTTTGGTCAATCTTCCGTGCGGTTGTCGTATGATCTAAGAGGTCTCTCGCGGGTGAAGTCACTCTTGCTCTCCAAAGGAAATTGTTCTATAGGTTCCTCAAAAGAATCAGGACCCAGAGAACCCTCCCACACAATCGGATGTCCCTTCCTCACTTCCTTTCCTCTACCTCTGCTCGACGAACTTCCGCTCGATATTTGAACTACAACTAAACAACAAAATAACTTGTGTGATGGCTGTGAGGGGGGAGAGGGGGCGCGGCGCCGAAACGACGAATGACAACATCTCAAGAGGAGAAGAGAATAAAAGGCGTCCTGCGCTTGCCGCTCCTTGATCTGACGAGCGGCAACGCTGCTGAGGTGGCAGTGGTGAAAAGGTGGCAGAGGGCTGCCGCTCCCCCTAGAGGAGCGGCAGGCTTGCCGCTCCCTGATCTGGGGAGCGGCAGCCTTGCCGCTCCTCCAGGGGGGAGCGGCAGCCCCTTGCCACCTTTTCAGCACTGCCACCTCAGCAGCATTGCCGCTCCTCCACGTGGGGAGCGGCAAAGTTCAAATGCCGCTTCCTCGCGTGGGGAGCGGCCAAAAGTGTTAGATATAAAAAAAAACTTTCGGTGCTAAAATTAAAAATAGTTTTTAAAAAGTGTTAAAAATAAAAAAAAATCTCCATCCGCAGCAAGATTCAATCAGCGTAGTATGTTCGTCGACCCTCGTCTCTTCCTTTCTCACACCCTGTTCGTTTGAGCTATTCAGCAAAATCAGCAGCCATCCAGCAGTATTTTTCTCTCACAACAAAACAGCGAACAGTACTTTCAGCCACAATAAACCAGCGAAACGAACTGGTTGTCAGTCTCTCATTCTCGATCAACCATTCGTCCACTGTCGAGTACACACAGTACAATAGTTTTGTTTAATGTATATGTTCTCTTATGTAATTTTTTTCTTCTCTAATCTTTGTTAGTACGAGTAGATGGACCCACGTGATGATTATTGATGAGTTAATTATATATGAACTATTGGTTTTATAAATATACTAGCCGTATCCTCGTGTCACTTTCGTGCCACTGTTTTTTTAGCAAATTGCATATCCACGTATCTGATACATATCCTATGTGATACTCGTATCCCATACACGTATCCCTATGTGGGATAGAAAATTTCATTAGATGGTGCGGTGCCTGTTCGTGTTCGAAACCAGAAACAGCACGGCGTAGCTGGACCACAGTCCACAGGCCACACAGCCCACAGGTACCGTACGCTGGCGCGGCCCATCGGCCATCACGCGACCTGTCTACAGATGGCAACGGAACGGACAGAGAATACCCGCAAACCCGCGGGCAACAAACCCGACGGGCGAGGATACGGGCGTCAAACTGTGCCCGTGGGCACGGGTGCGGGCACAGCTGTCAACCCGATGGATATTTGATGACGGGCAAAGAAATAACCTACCCGTACCCGCAAACCCGGTAGACCCGCTCCGATCACTGACAAGTGGACCACCACTCTCCTGTCTCCTCCCTAAAGCCCCCTTTGGTTTCAAGGATTGGCATAGGAATTTTGGAGGATCTGGTTTCCTCAGGATTTTTTCGTATCCAGTCCTTTGGTTCACAGGAAAGCAAAGGAATAATTCCTTAGGATTGCATTCATATGGTCTGATTTCACAGGAAAATAAACATGAGCTCAGAGCTCTTGGAAACTTTCCTGGCGGGAAAACGGTCCGCTCGCGTTGCTCGCTTGACCCCGCTCGCGGGTGTCGCTTCGCCATGCTCGCTCATCTTCCCCCTCGCGTGTGTTGGGCGAGCGTGCGAACAGGCATCTCCAGTGCCGGCAGCCCCGGCAGCTTTCTAGGCGACAGGCCGCGTCGAAATCGGCGGCCTGCAGCCGCCGCTGCATCCCTGCTAGTTTTGTACTTCGCATGCAATGGCTACTTCTTCAAATTCAAACTGGTGTACAGAGTTCCTCTGTTTTTCCTGTGGTGCTGCCAAAGACCTCCTCATTTTATTTTCCTGTGTTTTTAATCCTATAGGATTGGAGAAACATAGCACATCAAATCCTACGTTTCTCCTACCCCTACGTGTTTTCTATCCTATGATCCAAAGAGGCCCTAAGACTACCGGCAAAAGCAAAGAAATTGCTTGCTTGCACAGAAACAAAAAATAGCTGGCCCAACAACCAAACTGCTCACTCCATCTGAGTCTTTGCTGGGCAAGGTGAGGCTAGCGCCAGCTACGGAACCAAACGGCCCCCACACCGCACGTCCGCACCCTTCTCTCTGGCTCTCTCATCTCACGTTCTTTCCAGGAACAGAAAGAACACAGAAACATTCCTTTCTTCCTCTTCCAAATCCTACCTCCAAATCAAGGAATCAGGTTATGCATGTCACACCACCGCGTTCTCCATCTCGAGAGCTTTCCATTCTCCTATGGGGCTCTCTCTAGCGTGGAGTATCGGAGGAGATCGAAGAAGGTCATCCTCCATGGCCGCCCTCCCGTCTCCTGCTTCCTCGAGCGAGGGCCACGGCGGCGCGGCCACCGGACGACGGCGAGCCATCCTCTTCGCTCGCCCTCGTTGCTCCACCAGCCCCGTCCTCGTCGCTCCGCTCGCCGTCGTTGTCGACCGCACCGGCCAGCCACCTTCCTCGTCGCTCGCGCTCAATGCTCCGCCGGCCATCCTTGTCGCTTGCCCCGGTCAGCCGTCCTCGTCGCTCGCCGCGGCCGGCCACCTTCCTCTTCACTCGCCTCGGCCGGCCGCCGTCCTCATCGCTCACCCCAGCTGGCCGCGGTCCTCGTTGACCTGTCGGCGGGCACACGGGCATGCCCGCGGGCGAGCCTTGCCCGCGGATAGCGGGCACGGGCACAGGTTGCTGCCCGTAGCGGGTGGCGGGCTCGGGTGCGGGCATGGTATTTTGCTCGCGGGTGCGGGCATGCGAAGCCACTATCCGCGCGGATATTGCCCGTTGCCATATTTAGACCTGTCTGGTCGTCCCCCGGCCCCCCTGCTATAAATCTCGGCACCACACGCACGACACTTGCAGTTATCGCCGTCGCAGAACACTGAACACACAGAGCTATCAACATTCAACACTCAAACAGCCAACAGCGAGAGAGCGAGATGAAGGTCGACGTGGTGGGGACGACGCTGGTGGCGCCGAGCGAGGACACGCCGCGCCGGGAGCTGTGGCTGTCGAACCTGGACCTGGCCGTGCCCAAGACGCACACGCCGCTCGTGTACTACTACCCGGCGCCGGCGGCCGATGGAGCGGCCTTCTTCGCGCCGGAGCGGCTGGAGGCGGCGCTGGCCAGGGCGCTGGTGCCGTTCTACCCGCTGGCGGGGAGGCTGGGCGTGGGCGAGGGCGGGCGCCTGCAGATCGACTGCGACGCCCAGGGCGCGCTCTTCGTCGTTGCCAGGGCCGACTTCGCCGGCGACGATGTATTCAACGACGACTACGAGCCGTCGCCCGAGGTCAGGCGGATGTTCGTGCCGTTCGCGGCGTCCGGCGACCCACCTTGCGTCATGGCCATGTTCCAGGTGAGCCGCACGCACACATGCTCGTAATCTGTTTGCACATAGTACTTTTTAGAGATGGAAATGCGGGAACGGCCAGGAAGTTGTTTTCAATGACTAGAGTTTACGATCATGCTTGGAACGCGTAGCTCTGCTGAAAACGTGACTACGTGAGCGACTGTTCGGCTGGGCGTATTTTTAAGCTGATGCTAAATCATGAAAGAAAAACACCGTTTCATACCTGGTTGATTTTAGCCGATAAACTCCGGCGAACAGAGGCATGCGTCTTGTCATCCGTAGCTCCGCTGGGAAAAAAAACAAGGGGAACATGACATCCAGGTTATTAATTCACGTGAAATTACTTTAGACGTGCGAAACGAGGGGAACATGACAAGTAGTATATTGGCGGATCGGAGCTCAACAGCTGTGGAAAGAACAAGAAAACATTGTTGATTGTGATAATTGTGGGACCAGACTGCGACGAGATTTGGACGGTGGTCCGTGGCATGGTCGAGCCAGCGGCCCCACCATGAAGAGAAGTTTTTCGCTGGACGTAAACTTTATTACAGTTACAGCCGGCCATGTGACACATGGTCCCTCGATGGCAGCAGTGCACACTCACGTACTAGTACATAGATCTGCGGCCTGTTCCGCTGCACTACTTCGACGTGTTTTTCAGCCGACGGATAATATTTTTTTCTTACAATATTTTAGCATACCCTAAATTTCAGCGTAAGCCGTCGGCATTTGCATTATTGCGTAGTAGTGCTATACATGGAACAAAAGATCAAACTAGTAATAGTAATTGCAATATGCTGACCCTGATGTTGAATAGAATAGGCCATGTTTAGCTTCCAATTTTTTTTGGAAAAGCACTGTAGCACTTTTCGTTTGTATTTGACAAACTTTGTCCAATTATGAATTAACTAGGCTCAAAAAAATTCATCTCGACATTTACAGATAAACTGTACAATTAATTATTTTTTTACCTACATTTAATGCTCCATACATATACCGGCATATGCGATGTGACAGAAAATCTTGAAAACTTTTTGCATTTTGGAGTCAACTAAACAGGCCTAAAGTGCATGCGTGCGAAATTCTGCTGGCCGTTCAAAGTTTTTTTTTTGCGGGGGCGCCGTCCAAAGTTACAGAACCAAAGCTTCGAGAATATCGCCATCGAGAGAATAGACTTTTGCCCTGTGATGAGAATGAGATCCTGTGATCATGACAGCTAATGTCTACTGTATTTTCTAAGCCACGGCAGGATCAGTGTGTGCAAATCGTGGGCAACCGCAAAGCACGGGCGGCCGCTGTTGTATGCGATCGCATCCAAATCGGCAACTTTGGATTGTAGGCTCGTACTAGGCATCAATCAAACAATAGTTTTGACTCCCGGCGTCGTCGATGGTGTGTCGTCATGACAGTAGTGTCTGGATTATGAATGCTTACCTATCTGGTTAATTATTTTGCAACTAGTTAACGGGAGGTCACGTCGTCCCATCCTGCAAGGCATCTCCACTGTTGTCATTTTGTTTGACTTCTCGACGTTATTACCATCAATAGTTAAGCATTTTAAGGTACTGGATTTCATTTAATTTGATACTGTACATACAGTACTGGAGTTCATGCAGTTTATTTTTCTTCACCGTGCCGGTTGAACGATATGATTTGCACCATGTTTAGTTTCTCCTTAAAGTTTAGTCTCTATCACATCGTATGTTTGAACACATGCATTGAGTATTAAATAGACTAAAAAAATAACTAATTGCACAGATTGCGACTACTTTGCGAGATGAATTTTTTAAGCCTAATTAGTCCATGATTTGATGATATGATGCTACAGTAACCATATGCTAACAACGGATTAATTAGGCTTAATAAATTCGTCTAGCTGATTCTGGAGGAATTCTGTAATTTATTTTATTATTACTATCTGAACTACTGGGGCTGTGTTCACTTCACATGCAAACCTAAAATATTTCCTCTTTCACCCATCACATTGAATCTTTGGACACATGCATGGAGCATTAAATGTAGGTAAAAAAGATAATTAATTGTATAGTTTGTCTGTAAATGTCGAGACGAATCTTTTGAGCCTAGTTAGTCCATGGTTAGATAAATTTTGCCAAACAACAACGAAAGATGCTACAGTAAATTTTCACTCACTTCTCACCAACTGAACACACCTTGGATTTCATTTAATTTGATACTGTACATACAGTACTGGAGTTCATGTAGTTTATTTTTCTTCACCGTGCCGGATGAACGATATGATTTGCACCTTGTTAAAATTTAGTCCTATTACATCATATGTTTGGACATATATATATATATATATATATATATATATATATATATATATAGTATTAAATATAGACTAAAAAAATAACTAATTGCACATATTGTGACTACTTTACGAGATAAATTTTTTAAACCTAATTAGTCAATGATTCGGCCGTGTGGTGCTACAGTAAATATGTGCTAATGACAAATTAATTAGGCTTAATAAATTCGTCTCGCCGATTCATGAGGACTGTAATTTATTTTATTATTATTGAACACTCCGATGTGACATTAGACAACCCTTTCCTCGTTGACCGACAACGATATGGTCACGCTGTCACCAAAATGAGAGTTCTGAAGGGCCTGTTCGTCCTGCTAAATTTTAATAGGTGTTGATCATAAGATTAATTATAGGGTGTTCATATACTAATAATAGACTAATTAAGTTTAATAGATTCGTCTCGTAAATTAATCTTAATCTGCGTAACTAGTCTATATTTAACACTGTATGTATATGTCCAAACATTTGATAAAATATATGTTAAAAAAAAAACAGGGAACCAAAACACCCCCTAAGTTTCACCGCCGTAACTTTGAATGACGATGCGTGCAGGTGACGTTCCTCAAGTGCGGCGGCGTGGTGCTGGGCACGGGCATCCACCACGTGACCATGGACGGCATGGGCGCGTTCCACTTCATCCAGACCTGGACCAGCGTGGCGCGGGGCCTCGACGCTGTCGAGGCGTGCGGCCCGCTGCCGCCGTTCCACGACCGGACGCTGCTCCGCGCGCGGTCTCCGCCGACACCGGCCTTCGACCACCCGGTCTACTCGCCGTCCCTGCTCAACGGCCGCCCCCGCCCCTTCGTCACCCGCGTGTACGCCGTCTCACCGAAGCTCCTTGCCGACATCAAGTCCCGCTGCGCTCCTGGCGTGTCCACGTACTGTGCCGTCACCGCGCACCTCTGGCGCTGCATGTGCGTGGCGCGCGGGCTGGCGCCGGTCTCCGACACGCGGCTCCGTGTCCCCGCCAACGTCCGCCACCGCCTCCGGCCGCCGCTCCCGCGGAGCTACTTCGGCAACGCCATCTTGCGCGACCTCGTCACCGCCCGGGTGGAGGACGTCCTGGCGCGCCCGCTCGGGTTCGTGGCGCAGGCCATCAGGGACGCGGTGGACCGCGTCGACGACGCCTACGTGCGCTCCGTCGTGGACTACCTGGAGGTGGAGGCGGAGAAGGGCGGCCAGGCGGCGCGCGGGCAGCTCATGCCGGAGTCCGACCTCTGGGTGGTCAGCTGGCTCGGGATGCCCATGTACGACGCCGACTTCGGCTGGGGCACACCGCGGTTCGTCGCGCCGGCGCAGATGTTCGGCAGCGGCACGGCATACGTGACGCAGCGCGCCAACAAGGACGACGGCATCGCCGTGCTCTTTGGGCTGGAGCCCGAGTACCTGCAGTGCTTCGAGAAGGTGTTCTATGGGGAGTGAGTCGTGAGATAACTACACTTTACTAGTGCTATCCGCGTTTCATCGTGAGCACCGAGTGTGATTAACAGTAGCTTGAGCCTGATGCTCTGCATGTGTGCTGTGTGCATATTAAAAAATCGCTCCGATTTCTGTGTCTCTCTAGTCTCTAGTCTTTTCATGTCTTTTTTTCGGTGCTCTGTTGAGAGAGAACCATAGCTACGTTGCCTTCATGCACACCAGTACTGTACACCACTGCACTAGCATGTTATACACTGACGAGGTGCATGTGAGCAGAGGTTGGGCTTGGGGCCACCGTCATCCAAATTGTTTTACCGTGCTACGTTGTCGAGTTCGCATGCCGCGTGCGAGCAGTGAGCATCCGTTGTAAAAAAAAAAATTAGTGTCGTACGGCCCAATCGACGAGATGCGCAGCCCGCCCAGTACATGGGAAAGTAGCCCTCTAATACATGGGCCCTTCTTCTATTCTTTCAGCCCAAATTTTAAGTGTACAGCCCAAACATTGTAGTTCCTTATTTACATTGTCCGTACCAGTTGGAATCGACGCCGTAGTTGTGCGTAGCGAGAGCGGCGAGACACTGATCCGGAACAAAATCAGGATCGTAGTGATGCCAGCACTCAGTTGCCGTGTGACGCTCCTCTACTGGCCCGTAGTCATCTTGGACCTGGGGTGTTGAAGTTGTGGCTCCCCCTGGTGGAGCCTACAGCGCTAGGGCCACCAGCGCCACGGGTATGGCCGCGCTGTCCGCCACTGCACCCACGGAAGGCAGCGTTGGCCGACAAATTTGAGTAACCACCATCGTGAATACGATCCTGGCGCGTGGCGCTGCTCGTAGTTCAGCAGCAGGGCATACAACTCCGTCACGGAGATTGGATCAGAGTATCAGACCGACCAAGCACCGAGGAAACAACAGAGTCATATTCGGGTCCAAGGCCCGCGACCGAGGATATACGAAACGAGTTCCTCGTCGTCGAGGACTTCCCTGACTGCGACCATCTCATCACCGTAGAACTTCATCTTGTTGAAGTAATCGGTCACAGACATCTCGCCCTTCTTGGTGGTAGCGAGGGAGATACGGGTGTTGACGGAGCGCGCCTGTGTTTGTGAGGCAAACGAGTTGCCCAAGGCACGCCACACCTGCGCCGAGGTCTGGTGTCTCCCAACGCCGATGAATACGTCGCGGGAGAGCGACGAAAAAATGTAGCTCAGGAGTTGTTGATCCATGGCTATGAACCGAACATGATCGGGATTTGGCTTCTTGATGGTTTTGTCTGACACTTTCTCCTCCACTTCCTTGGGTGGCGACCATCAAGGAAACCTTCAAGAAGGGCACCTCGGATAGTCGGATGGCAGCCTTTCACAGCATGTAATTGGAGTTGGTGAGTTTTTCAACAGTGGGGAGGTTGAGTGAAGTCGGCATGGGTGTGCTAGTGGAGGAATAGGATGTCGACATGGATGATTTTGAGTAGGAGCTGGCTTTGGTATACCATGAAAAAATAATAAGCGTTGTCACCTCCTTTCAGAGGCCGCGTCAATTTATTAATAGAGTCAAGAACAGCCCTTGACATGGCATTACAAGGCAAGACTTAATCTGAGATTAATTGATTATACAATCCTATTGTACAGCATACTAATTGATACAATATTGATATCTTACCTTCTATGGCTAAACAGACCACCAATCAATCTCGGATCTTGTCCATGATTTGGTACATGGCATACTTGTAGGACAAACTACGTATTTCACGCCTGCTCATTTTCTTGCACACGTCATTACGGTATGCAAACACTAACAATTTATTTCAGTGGCGACGGCCGCGGATCCATGGCCGCAGAACATCTAGCAGAAACTTGTCCACCTGCCAGTATAACCACCTCCTCCCGCTGCCCCACAGCAGCGTGGTCGCAAACACGATGACCAAGCCAGAAACAACCCCTGCCTCAACCGACAAAAATTCCCAGTTCAGCTCTTTAGATGAGCCCGATGTAGCAGCAGCAGATGGTGTCTGGTTCGTGTCACACATGCGTGGCAGCGGCTTCCCGCACAGCCCGTCATTCCCGAGAAATGATGCTTCTGGAAACGTCGAGAACTGGCCGGACTGTGGTATCATCCCCGACAGATGATTGTAGGAAAGGTTGAGCACCTCGAGGAATGACATCAGTGCCATTGCTGGAGGGATCTCCCCAGAGAGCTGGTTGCTGGAGAGATCAAGTGACTCCAGCTGCAGCATGTTCGCGATCCGGGGAGGGATCCCGCCGGTGAAGGAGTTCCTGGAGAGGTTGAGCCCCTTGAGAAACTTCAGGTCGCCGATCTCGTTGGGGATGATACCCTGGAAGTTGTTGTTGGAGAGATCAAGAGACATGAAGACTGAAAGTATCTGTACAAGAGTTGTTTCTTGCCCTTTGATCGTCACCGTGATTGATTCCCTGTAATAACTTGGAGATGATGCCGCTGAATTGATAATTCCAACATACATGCTGAGAGCTCCTGAAGAAACCGTCATCATAGCTTTGAACTGCTCTAGGAATCGTGCAGTCGTTAAATGAATTTGAAGAAAGGTCCATAACTTGTAGCTCTGGGAAGAAGGAATGCATCTGTTTGTTCATCCCATCGGCGTAGTCAATGGGACCATGGAAACGGTTCGACTTCAGAACAAGCACTTTCAACAAGGGAAGAACTCCCAGCCACTCTGGATAGGTATCCGCTATCAGGTTGTTTCCTAGGTCTAGGACTTGTAGCATGCGACAGTTGATCAGTGGCACGGGTAATTTGCCCTCCAACTTATTGCTGTTGAGATCTATTACTTGAAGTGCACATTGGTCGCTGATGTCCTGAGGCAAGGATCCATGGAAATTATTACTTTTTAAGTTCAGTATCTCAAGGCGATCATTATCTTTCAACAAACAAGGTGGTATTAATCCACTGAATTTGTTAAAAGAAAGGTCTAGAACTTCCATATTAGTTGCATTGCAAATCAAATGGGGAACTTCTCCAGTGAGGCTATTGTTTGCCAATGATAGGGAATCAGCTGACCTAATGTGTGACCAAAACTCGGGCATGATAGGAGAATTGAACCGGTTATTGGAGTAGTCCAATCGATAAATTCTTGATGGGGGTAGTGGGAGAGCTCCCTCAATCTTGTTGGAATGTAGATCCAAATCAATGACCGAGTATTTGGATAAATTTGTATCAACGCTGGTAAATAGGTTATGAGAGAGGTTAAGGCTAAAAGACAATTCAGCTCCCCATATCCAATCCGGTATGTGTCCACCAATATTTTTTTTTGAACACTTCAACGGGGGGATCACTCCCCACCTGATTTTATTGATTTGTAGCACAGTTACATGATTACAATAAATGTGTCCACCAATATTGTTATTTGAGAGGTCCAAATCATAAATACTCCACTGGTGCATTAAGAATTTTGGCACGGATGATAGGTTACATGATGCCAATCCCAACTCCCAAATAAATGGATATTCTAGGTAGGAATGATTGCTATCTTCCTCTACTACAGACAACTTATTATAGGATAGCGATAGATAATACAGCTCCCTGTAATTCTTTATGAAGCCTAGATCCACAGTTCCAGTGAAATTGTTTGATGAAAGATCCAACCAATATGTTCCTACAAGCTCCGACAATAATTTTGGGATTGGTCCTTGCAGTTTGTTATTACTAAGATCAATAAAGGACAACTTTGATGATATATTGGGATACAATAGAAAGTTTCCAGTGAAATTATTTTGCGAGAGATGTAAAACCTGCAAAGAAGGGTGGGAAAACAAAGATGCAGGTATCACTCCACTTATCGAGTTGTTACTAAGATAAACTGTTGTTAGGTTGCGTAGAGCATGGTATCCATCTGAAGGTAATGAACCAATTAAGTTGTTACCTGACAAGTAAATCCATCGAATCATCGGCCACTGATCAAAGTGTGGGATGGTGCCATTGAATTGGCAATTAGAAAGGTCCAACATAGTCAAATTCCGGAGGTTACCAATAGACTCTGGTATTTTTCCTGAAAACTTGGTTCCCCTAAGCCCCAATTCCTGCAAGGCGCTACCCTCTATGAACTCCGGCAACTCTTTTTTTTTGAAACTAAAACGGGGGGAGAGCTTCCCCACCTTCATTCCAAAACGAAAATCACACCAGTTGCCTGGAGTGAGTTACAGCTGTAGAATTATAGTTGAGTAGGAAAATACGCCAGCCATGAAGGCTGTTTACAAGTTCAGGGGCAAGGCGCTTCCGCCGGGTTACAAGGTCATCACAGACCCGAGACAACACTGCTCTATGGTGAGAGACATCGTTCTGGAAGACTTCACCATTTCTGCTATCCCACAGCCTCCAGAGTATGGTCAGAAGAACGAAATGCCAAACCGAAGCATCTAGGCCTTGGGGGATGATGGCGTCCCAGATATCATCATCGGACAGTACGACGACATGGCTGAGCGCAGTCACACTCCATAGCTGCAAGCTACTTGGACACCTGAAGAAGACATGGTGTCGGTCCTAAACTGAGCCGGCGCATCGCTGGCACTGATCATTGTCCACAACATGTTTCGCATGGAGATTGACTCTCGTACTTAATCGATCTTTGAAAAACAGCCAGGCGAAGACCTTTACTTTGTTGGGCAGCCGTGTCCCCCATATACGCCGGCCATGGGGGTCAGTGGAATCACCAGACGTATCAAGCGCTGCATAGGCATCTCGAGCGGTGTACGGCTTCCCATTCAGCTTGAGCAATCTTGTATCTGTACCATCACCAAGGCTGATTCCCTGCAAGCAAGACATTAGGCTATCTAGCTGGTCGCTAGCAGCATTAGTGAGCCGAGGCCTAAGTCACAAATCAAACCTTTCTTGAAAAACACATTGCACCGATACATTAGGCCTAGTGGTGTGGGTGAACAAAGCAGCATGGGTGGAGCAGAAAGGTCCGTCTGGGAGCCAGTGATCGAACCAAAAAGAAGTAGACGCACCACTGCTAACGTTGACATAGGTAATAGAACGATAAGTGTTAAGCTCGTCAGTAATGATTTTCCAAAGATAGCTATGGGATCCCGCAGAGGGGGTGTCGAAGGAGGCAGCATCCCGAAGCAGCCAGTCCTTCCAGCTGGCTGGTTCGTTGGAGAAAAGCTTATTGATAAACTTCATGAGCAAGCAACGGTTTTGTAACTCCAAGTCTTTAACACCGAGCCCCCCATTGTTCTTGCTGGCCTGAACATTGTCCCATGCGACGAGGCATTTAGAGCCATGGCACGCATCATCGCCGGTCCAGAAGAAAGCACGACGACGGCGGTCAATGGCCTTGATAACAGTTTTCGGTACATTGATAGCAGACATGTAGTGGAGGGGGAGTGAGCTAAGCACAGCAGTGCACAGAGTGAGACGCCCAGCTCTATTAAGAAGGGAGGCGCGCCATCCTGAAAGGTACTTGTCACAGGAGGAGATTAGGGGGAGGCAGTCGTTCACATAAACTTTGTGAGGTGATAGAGGAAGACCAAGATAGGTTTGGGGGAAGGAGAAAACAGTGGTGCCAAAGGTAGCAGCAAGATCAGCAGCAGTGTTATCGGTAATAGCAATTGGGAGAAAGGTAGTTTTGTGGTAGTTAATAGAGAGGCCGGTAGCACGTTCAAACAGCTGAAGGATTTTTTTAGTGGCTAAGATGGCATCAGGAGAGCAACTGATGAAAATTAGGGTGTCGTCAGCATACTGAAGAACCGGGCACAGTTGGTCCGTAGTGATCGGGTGGCGAATGGAGGCAGCGAGGGGGTGGTGATGCAGCAAGCGACGGAGGACGTCAGCAACGATGATAAATAGATAGGGAGACAGCGGGTCGCCCTGCCTCAAACCCTTACGATAGTTGATCCATCTCCCAGAGACCCCATTGAGCAGCACAGCAGTTTTACCAGTTTGTAGCAGTTTAGCAACCCAGGTGCACCATTTGTCAGAGAATCCACGACATCGCATGATGTGGTCCAGGCTGTCCCAAGCCACACAGTCGAACGCTTTATGGAAATCTAATTTCAAAACAATAGTGGGAGCGCTTCGTTGATGGCAGCAATTGAGCAGTTCAGCCGCATATACAAAACTATCAGAGATACATCTGCCCAACACAAAGCCTAATTGGTCCGTCCCGATCAGAGAAGGAATGTGAGGTTGAAGGCGGTTGGTGAGAACCTTGGAGATGCCCTTGACAGTGGAGTTTTGGAGGGCAATAGGCTGGAAGTCCTCGGGTGTCACAGAACCTCCTAATTATGATGGCCCACAAGTACCCGTCATTGTCATAATGACCTCTGACAGCCGTACTTATGTTCACCATAACTTAAAAGGCCTGCTTTCCTCCGAACAGGATCAAATCACAGGAGTATTGCAATATTACAACAGTTTATTCAAAATATTAACAGAGTAAAGTAGCGGAAGTCTTACAATAACTTAGGGTTACAAACCAGTTTTCAAACCTTAAACCTTACGTAGCATTATTACAAACCAGTAGTAGAGAAGTATCGGCAATAACTTTATTACATCACACAAGCGAGATGCCTTGCCCAAAGGCCACACAGTCTACTCGTCGTCACTTTCTTCAACCACGATAGTCATGCAACAAGGCTCGAAGCAGACTTGTTCATGAACCGCACCTGCAACAAGGGGTTTAACAAACCCTGAGTACGAGAGTACTCAACAAGACTTACCCGACTAAGAAAAAGACTCCAAGGGCATGCTATCTTTAGGGAATCAAGGTACGGGTAATCCAGAATCAAATTTTTCCTTTGCAGAAAAGCTTACTAAAGTGAGTCCTTACCTTCAATGTTTTACTTTTACCATTGATGGTTCATTAACCAATTCTAAGTGATCCTAATCTAGATCAAAGTAATTATCATCAAAACTTTTCTCATTCTTTCTTTCAATTCCAGTTCTTAACTACGATGCAGGACAGGTGATCGAGTCTCCATAACCGAGGAGCAACGATGAATCAAACCGATTAAACCCAGCTGGGGATCCCTAACCTCACGACATATGTAAAACCAAAACTTACATATGCCAACCCTCATTTAGATCTCCCAAAACCAGAACGTGTCCATCGCCACCCGAGAGTACAGTACTCCTCGAACCCGGCCCGATTCTAGCCCCGAGGGTACACGCTACTCTCACCATCTCTCCACTCCCAGTGTGAGGTTAGACGTTCTCGAAATGGAATCACCAACATTTTGGGCTTACCAAGGCATGAGGCTAGTTGCAAAGTCTCGAAACACAAGCGGGCCATACAACGAACGGTCCTTAACCGATAAGGCGGAAACACTACATTGAGACTCCTTTCCCAATGCATGTTAGCAGTGGCCAAACCACCCGCCCGATCTTTCAAGTTCATTCTCATATTTCAATATTCATTAAGTATGCCGTTATGGCCATGTAAATAGTTCATTTAAAAGCTTAACTTCTAAGCATAGCAAAGCATACTACGCATTTTCAGTAAAACAGGTATCAAGGTTGATATCGCAATAATCAAGGATGATAATGCATCAATTGGGTTATCACTCAACTCCTAATTACTTAATGCAATAAACCATAGTATAAATAATAAAAATTTGTAAATATCAAGGTAGGGTTTAAATGCACCGGGGCTTGCCTTGCTCTGACGAGACGACTGACTCGGACTCAAAGACTCCGACTTCAGGTCCGGAACCCACCGACGATAGCTCTTCTCCGGAAGCTTGCTCGGCGACTTCGACTTCTTCGAAAGCGGGAACTACACGAGTACATAACATGCTTTAACATGATGCTCGATGATAAACATGATGCTTGACGATGATATGCCACGAGTTACGACTTGAGTACAACTTTCCTTCACGGTACAGTCGCAAAACAGTAAACCTACTAACTAGTAGCGATAACTCCAACGATACCAGCTTTTATCACTAAGTAAGTTACTAACGAGCTCAAACATGAAATTAAGGTGCCAAAGATCACCAAAGAGTAGTGACCTAAGGACATCACTCAATCAAAAGGGCACACAACACTTAAAGTTCTCAAATTAACATTTATTTACTATCTAATTAATTAGGGCATAATTAACAGTTGATCAAACTTTATCTAAACAAGCTCAAACTTTTTCTATGGATTAAGAATGACCTAAAACAGTGTCAAAATAAATTTCACAATTTTTGGATTAATAAATTAATTATTAAAATTCATGGAAGTTGCATTTAATCTTTAATGGAACTAATTAAATCTACTGCACAAAGTATTCAAATTCATGATTTAACATTTTTCCTAGATGGTTTATACATTGAGAAGCTTACTCAAAAATTTTCATGAATTTTGGAACTCTACACAATTTTTAAAGAAATAAACAAATAGCAGCACTATTCATTAATTTTGAAAAAGAAAAACAAAAACCGAACCGGGCCGATTCCCTCTCTCCCGCGGTCCGGCCCAGCCGAGCGGCCCGCTCGCCCGCGCTCTCGCCCGCGCTCGCGATCGGCCCAGCCGCGCGGCCCAGCAAGCGGCCTGCTCCGCCCGCGCGCGCGCTCTCCCTTTCGCTCACTGACAAGCCGGGCCCAGCTGTCATCCCTCACCTCCGTCTCCCCCGCTCTCTCCCGCGCGCCCAGCTCCGCCCGCACGGTGGCCGGCCGGTGACCGGAGCTTCGGTCGACAAACTGACCCTACCATCACCATCTACACCTTCCCACGATTCCATCTTGCTAGATAGCACCACGGCTCGAGCTCCGGTGACAGTTCACCGACGACGGTGGCGGCTCGACAACTACGGTGACCGACGACTCGACGGTATAGCATGGTAGCGGCTAAATTAGCATGAGGAAAATGATCAGAAGCTCACAGCGGTGACTATGGCGGTCTCAGGGATGACGGAGAGGAGCCGGAGTGGCCTGGCTACGGGAGGCGACGGTGGCGGTGCTCCGACCGGAGTTGGACACGGGAGCGGGTGGCTGCGGTGATTTGGACTAAATTGGGCTAGCTCAAGTGGTTCATGAGGTGCGCAAGGTCAAGGCGAACGTGATGACGCGCTTTGCGTGGCTAGAGATGGCTCGACGGCGGCAGCGGCGAGCGGCGGAGCTGCGGTGGCAGTGGAGGTGGAGAAAAAGAAAAACACGCCGGTGACGGTGATCTCCTTATATAGGGCAACGAAACGGGTCTCCAGTCGACGTGTGGCGCGACGCGAACACGCTGAAACCAATGCTGGCGGCCGAGGACGCGCCTGGAAGCTGGCCGAAGGCCACGGCGGTCGGCCGGCGCCCATGCCGCGCGGTGCCCCGCTCTGATTCGCCGTCAACTGTAGCCCCCCCCAAAATTTGAATTTTCAAACTGTTTTCTCAAATTACTCTCAAATTCATGTGGAAACTTAAAAAACTTCCAATATATGAAATCTTCAGAATTTCAAGCTCTACAAGTTTTGTATAGAACACTTTTTCAAATTCTAACTGGATTTTAAAATTTGAGTTTAAATTCAAAAGGGGACACATTTTTGGGATTTGGTAATTTAGAAATTACTTTTGATTTCATATTAAAACTTCAAAATCTCCAAACACCAAAGTTGTACATCTTGACAAGACCTACAACTTTTCTGTTCAAAACATTTTCAAATTATGCCTCCATTTTGAAATCTTAGTTTGGGGACAAAAATGAGTTAAATCTGAAATTTGTTTATTTTCAAAATTGCTCCACATTTTACACTAAAACTTTGAAAACTCAAAACACCAAAGTTGTAGCCCTTGAAAAGTTCTACAAACTTGGTTTTGAATTTTTCCCAAATTTTGCTTAGATTTTGAATTATTTCAAAAGGGGTAAAACAGGGTTTTGAAATTTAGGGTTTTTGGAGGAATTTGAAATTGGAATTTGTTGCTACTTTAATTAGTGATTACTTAGTGATCAAACCATCATCCAAGGGCATCATTTGGACCAACATGACATGGTTGACCAAATGCCACTCTTGGTTGACCAATTTAGCTTTTGAAATTCTTTTACATTTTTCCCCAAATTTGAATTTGAATTCGAATCGGAAAACTCGTGACAAGTTTTTGGACTCCAACTCAAACTCAAACTTGGAGCTTCATTTTAGGTGTTGTACTTGAGCTCATACCCTACATTTGACACTAGTGTGCAACACAGTCACACACCTCAAATTACGCAGGGCACGGACTAAGTATTTGCGGTGGCATTCGAAATTAGGGTTTTTGGGTTCGGAGCACACCACTGAGAAGCACATCCAATCTAGATAAGTAAACTTGTTTTAGTTGATGCATAACAAGGTTGACCTAATCATGGATGATTTGCGATGCATTATGATGACATGGCAGATTAATTAGCACTATAACACCCGGGGTGTTACAGCCCTTCCCCCTTAAAGAAATCTCGTCCCGAGATTTAAAGCCTTGAGTTAAGTAATGGAAAAGGAAACGTGTCAAGCAAACACGTCCTAGACTTGTCTATAAAACAGGTAGGGGGTTTTCTACATTATAAAGATTTGAAAAGGATAGGTTACAGTTTAAAGAAGAAATTGCAACCTAGATAGAAGCAAAGAACTCAGGGAAATTCTCCAACAGGTAATCTTCCGATTCCCAGGTGGCTTCCTCTTCTGAATGTTGATTCCATTGTATCCTGTACCATTTAGTTGTTCTACTTCGGGTAACACGATCCTTTTGATCCAAAACTCGAACAGGATATTCAGAATATGTCAAATCAGGCTCAAGTTCAACCCCCTCAACATTAACAACTTGATCAGGCACTTGAAGACACTTCTTTAATTGCGATACATGAAATACATTGTGCACGGCTGATAGTTGTTCAGGCAACTTTAATCTATATGCCACTTTTCCACATTGTTGAATGATTTGAAACGGACCAATATAACGTGGTGCGAGTTTGCCTTTGACTCCAAATCGGTTAACTCCCTTCATGGGTGATACTTTCAAATAAACATAATCTCCTACTTTGAATACCAAGGGTCTACACCTCTTATCAGCATAACTCTTTTGTCAGGACTGAGCAACCTTCAGATTTTTCTGGATTTGCCTAACTTTTGCTTCAGTTTCTTTCACAAGATCAACACCGAAAAACCATCTTTCTCCTGGTCCTGACCAATTCAGAGGAGTTCTGCACCTGCGGCCATACAGTGCTTCAAACGGTGCCATTTTAATACTCTCTTGATAACTATTATTATAGGAGAATTCTGCTAATGGTAAACATTCATCCCATTGATCATGAAAAGTGAGAGCACAAGATCTCAACATATCTTCTAGAATTTGATTTACTCTTTCAGTCTGTCCTAAAGTCTGAGGATGATAGGCTGAGCTATGTATAACTTTGGTACCCATTGACTTATGTAACTCCATCCAGAATTTGGAGACGAATTGTGGACCTCTATCAGATACAATGGTCCTTGGTACCCCATGAAGACTCAGAATCCGCTCAAAGTACAATTTTGCAAGTGTCACAGTAGAATGTTTCACTTTTACTGGAAGAAAATGTGCTAACTTGGTAAGTCGATCTATAATGACCCAAATTGAATCAAACCCCCTTGAGGTTGTGGGTAAACCAGTAATAAAATCCATGCCGATATCATCCCACTTCCAAGATGGGATAGGCAATGGTTGCAACATCCCTGCCGGCTTCAAATGTTCAACTTTCACTCTGCGACAAGTATCACATCTGGCAATATACTTAGCAATCTCAATTTTCATTTTGGTCCAACAGAATCTCTGTTTCAAATACTGATACATCTTATTACTCCCTGGATGAATAGAAAACCTTGTACTATGTGCTTCATCAAGAATGAGCTGACGTAACTCTGGAACCTTTGGGACCACTAGCCGATTCTTGAACCACAACACATCTGCATCATCAATACTGAAATCTGTTTGTTGACCTATTCTAACTTTTTCTTTGATGTGAGCTATTCCGAAATTCTTTCTCTGAGCAGATACAATCTGATCTTTGATTGTTGATTCCACAGTGACATTAGCCAACTGACCTTGTTGAACTATTTCAATATTCAATTTTTCCAATTCGTAACACAAACTATAATCCATTGGCTTCACAGTCATACAATTGCAATGGTTCTTTCTACTGAGTGCATCAGCAACAACATTTGCTTTTCCAGGGTGATAGTGTACTTCTAAATCATAGTCCTTTATTAACTCAAGCCACCTTCTTTGCCTCATATTCAACTCTGACTGAGTAAAGATATACTTTAAGCTCTTGTGATCTGTATACATGTGGCAAGTATTACCTAACAAGTAATGACGCCAGATTTTTAATGCATGAACCACAGCTGCTAATTCAAGATCATGTGTCGGATAATGCTCTTCGTGACGCTTCAACTGTCTCGAGGCATAAGCAACTACTCTGCCTTCTTGCATCAATACACAACCAAGGCCAATACCCGAGGCATCACAGTAAACATCAAATGGCTTTTCTATATCTGGCTGTGCTAAAACTGGAGCAGTTGTCAGTGACTTCTTTAGAATTCTAAAAGCTTTCTCACATTCTGGAGACCATATGAACTTAGTTTGATTCTTCAACAACTCCGTGATTGGCTTGGCTACCTTTAAAAAGTCAGGTATGAATCGACGGTAATAACCCGCCATTCCTAGAAAACTTCGGACTTCATGAACTGAGATTGGTGGTTTCCAATTCAGAATATCTTTCACTTTGCCAGGATCTACTGCTACTCCTTCGGCTGACAACACATGTCCTAAGAATTGCACTTCTCTTAACCAAAACTCACATTTACTGAACTTGGCATACAGTTGATGATCTCTCATATGAGTCAGAACAACTCTGAGGTGCTCAACATGCTCTTCTTCACTTTTGGAGTATACCAAAATATCATCAATAAAAACAACCATAAACTTGTCAAGTTCCGGCATGAAAACTGAGTTCATCAGATACATGAAATGTGCTGGTGCATTGGTGAGACCAAAAGACATAACTAGATACTCATACAATCTATATCTGGTGGTAAAGGCAGTCTTTGGGATATCTTTAGATCGAATCTTGATTTGATGGTACCCTGATCGAAGATCGATCTTTGAAAATACCTTTGCCCCCACAAGCTGATCAAAGAGTAGATCAATGCGAGGCAACGGGTATTTGTTCTTAATGGTTACTTCATTCAACGGTCGATAGTCAACACACATCCTTAAAGTCTGATCTTTCTTCTTAACAAAAAGAGCCGGACATCCCCATGGTGATGAACTGGGTCTGATGAAACCTTTGTCACGTAACTCTTGCAATTGATCCTTAAGTTCTGCCAATTCATTTGGTGGCATTCTATAAGCTCTCCTGGAAATTGGGGCAGTACCCGGTTTTAACTCAATTACAAACTCTACATCTCTGTCCGGTGGCAGACCAGGTAGATCATCTGGAAACATATCTAGAAATTCACAGACTACCGGTATATCACAAATCTCCTGCACTGAAGTTGCACATATCCTTTCAACTGTTCTCTTGGGAATAGGAAGTTGGATAAGAAGATGAGATTTATTATCTGGTAAGTTCAACCTTATAGTTCTGTGCAGTGCATCTATAATGGCTCCTCGTTGGTACATCCAATTCATACCCAGGATTACATCTATATCCTGTTTCTGCAATATTATCATTGAGGTAGGGAATATATGCCCACCCAACTCTATAGGTACGTCATGTACCATCTCCTTAGTACACAGTCGTCCCCCGGGCGACTGAATAAAGAAATCCTCTTGTGTTCCCATAATTGGAATATCATGCTTTGTAACAAAGGTGCGATTTATGAATCTATGCGATGCACCTGAATCAAATAACAGTACTGCTAGATGATTAGCAACAGGGAACATACCCATCATAACAGGTTCTCCCTCTGGGATTGCACTTGCTTGAGTGTAGAATACACACCCTGTCTTCTTCTTCTCACCCTTACCCTTCTGGACATTCAGATTGTTATTCTTGCTCTGAGGTTGCTGTTGTTGCGGTACGGAAGCTCTAGGATAATTGGGATTGTACTGCCTTGGATACGGGCAGTCCTTGGAAAAGTGGCCTGGTTTTTCACAATTGTAGCAGGGAAAGTTATGGGTTACTGGAGTCTGGTTTTGAATACCAGGGGCATTCGGCTGTTGTGTAAATTGCAGGGTTGCGGCAGGACAGAAAAATGTCTGCGGCCGAGCTTGGTATTGCGGTAGACGATAAGTTGGGCGGAAATGGTTCTGAGGGTGGTAAACAAACTTCTGGCGCTTCTTAATGCCGCCAGACGGACTAGACAACACTTGCTTCTTTTTCTTCGATTCTTTATGAAGGTGAGACTTTTCTTCTGACGCGATAGCCACATTGACTATCTCATGATACGTGGCATTATAGCATGTGACCAATGCTTCCTGGATCTTGGTACTCAAGCCCCTCATAAAACAACTCTTCTTCTTTGCATCGGTATTCACATACTCAGCTGCATACTGGGACAGATGATTGAATTTGCCCACATACTGTAAAACTGTCTGGTTCCCCTGTTTCAGAGAGAGAAACTCTTCTAACTTCATGGCCATAACACCATCTGGAATGTAGTGTGCTCTAAAAGCATCCCGAAACTCTTGCCAAGTGACACGGTGGCCAGCAGGCTGTGCAGCGACCAGATTCGCCCACCACGCCCCT
This sequence comes from Saccharum hybrid cultivar R570, assembly GCA_038087645.1. Classification (NCBI taxonomy): domain Eukaryota; kingdom Viridiplantae; phylum Streptophyta; class Magnoliopsida; order Poales; family Poaceae; genus Saccharum; species Saccharum hybrid cultivar. The sequence goes on along the minus strand of JAQSUU010000637.1, from coordinate 37,894,603 downwards.
GCGGCACCTCTAAGTTGCTATGCTGCAAACACGGGTTTCTAGTACTCCGTGCACTGAAGAAGTTCAAACTTTTGCTCCATGGTACGGAGCCAGTCATCCGCCTCTAGCGGCTCATCTGCCTTTGAAAACACTGGTGGACGGGTATCGGTGAAATCCACATAAGTGGTTTCGCCTCCATTATTACGGCCTCGACGACCCTGATTTCCATTCTGATTCTGAGCCAACAAGGTAGTGGCATTAACCAGTGCGGCAATAGCTTCTGCCAAAGTAGGTGGGAATGGTGGGGGATTCGGAGCATTGTCCCCATCCTGGGAAGTTCTAGTACCGTCCATCTGTTGTACATAAACCATGTTTATTTACATCGCTTTATTGAATTAAAAAGCAGTTAGTACAGCACTAGTACACACATCAAACTTATCTTACATTATTTTATTACAAACTTGCCCACAAGCAAGCAACTACCCACTAAGGTTCTTAGAAAATAGAAAAGGGACTACTATGTTACATAACCATCCATGTCGACACTTCACTCCTCATCATCATCGCTGATCACGATCACTCCATCCTCATTCTCTGGAGCACTTGTACCAGTGACATGACTTGCATCATCCCCACTTTCCATCATGGGTTCATTTTCTTCCGGATCCTCTTCCTTGTTGTCCTCTCCACTAAGAACAACCACGGCACCGACATCATCTTCTTCTGCCTGAGGCTGATGATTGGGATTCATCAAATCATGTAGCCTATGGACTTCCTCATGCAGAATTGTGTTGTACTGCTCTAGGTGTGTCGCATAAAGCTCCAACTCATGAACACGAGCTCTGGCTTTTGTCTCCTTTTCCAGAGACTCGTTCTAAAACTGCTTCCAAAAACGCATGTTGCGCTTCAGTCGCTCTACCTCAGACGTAAGCCTTGCAACCTCTGATTCCGAATCCGGGTTCGGATTGCGGCTACTGCTTGCTCCATCACCTCTGGCGGCCAACTGATGATGTGGCACTCCCTGAGGACCCATTTTCTTGCGAGGAGTCGTCTTCACACGTGCCATCCTAAAGTAAGATAGAATTAGAACGATGAGAACAGATAGGAGGGATCTGAAGGTTAGCATGAATAGGATTGAACCTTACTTAACCCAAACCACTTTAAAAGGGAAGGTAACTTAAGCAGGTTAATTAAACATGATGCATGCATCGTACTTACGATCTAACAGAAAAGATTAAGTAACACATGCAAAATTTATAACATAGGGCACTATAACATGATACTTCACTACGAAGCTTTCAAATATGAGCTAAGGAAACTATAGAATAGATTAAGATAAGCAAAAGCAATTTGGACCAAAGTATCCATATTAAGTTTATTTGACCCAATTTATTTTGAAGTTTTGCAAAGTAATACTACAATAACTCGAGTGATTATGCTCTGGTACCAACTGTCACAGAACCTCCTAATTATGATGGCCCACAAGTACCTGTCATTGTCATAATGACCTCTGACAGCCGTACTTATGTTCACCATAACTTAAAAGGCCCGCTTTCCTCCGAACAGGATCAAATCACAGGAGTATTGCAATATTACAACAGTTTATTCAAAATATTAACAGAGTAAAGTAGCGGAAGTCTTACAATAACTTAGGGTTACAAACCAGTTTTCAAACCTCAAACCTTATGTAGCATTATTACAAACCAGTAGTAGAGAAGTATCGGTAATAACTTTATTACATCACACAAGCGAGATGCCTTGCCCAAAGGCCACACAGTCTACTCGTCGTCACTTTCTTCAACCACGACGGTCATGCAACAAGGCTCGAAGCAGACTTGTTCATGAACCGCACCTGCAACAAGGGGTTTAACAAACCCTGAGTACGAGAGTACTCAACAAGACTTACCCGACTAAGAAAAAGACTCCAAGGGCATGCTAGCTTTAGGGAATCAAGGTACGAGTAATCCAGAATCAAATTTTTCCTTTGCAGAAAAGCTTACTAAAGTGAGTCCTTACCTTCAATGTTTTACTTTTACCATTGATGGTTCATTACCAATTCTAAGTGATCCTAATCTAGATCAAAGTAATTATCATCAAAACTTTTCTCATTCTTTCTTTCAATTCCAGTTCTTAACTACGATGCAGGACAGGTGATCGAGTCTCCATAACCGAGGAGCAACGACGATTCGAACCGATTAAACCCAGCTGGGGATCCCTAACCTCACGACATATGTAGAACCAAAACTTGCATATGCCAACCCTCATTTAGATCTCCCAAAACCAGAACGTGTCCATCGCCACTCGAGAGTACAGTACTCCTCGAACCCGGCCCGATTCTAGCCCCGAGGGTACATGCTACTCTCGCCATCTCTCCACTCCCAGTGCGAGGTTAGACGTTCTCAAAATGGAATCACCAACATTTTGGGCTTACCAAGGCATGAGGCTAGTTGCAAAGTCTCGAAACACAAGCGGGCCATACAACGAACGGTCCTTAACCGACAAGGCGGAAACACTACATTGAGACTCCTTTCCCAATGCATGTTAGCAATGGCCAAACCACCCGCCTGATCTTTCAAGTTCATTCTCATATTTCAATATTCATTAAGTATGCCATCATGGCCATGTAAACAGTTCATTTAAAAGCTTAACTTCTAAGCATAGCAAAGCATACTACGCATTTTTATTAAAACAGGTATCAAGGTTGATATCGCAATAATCAAGGATGATAATGCATCAATTGGGTTATCACTCAACTCCTAATTACTTAATGCAATAAACCATAGTATAAATAATAAAAATTTGTAAATATCAAGGTAGGGTTTAAATGCACCGGGGCTTGCCTTGCTCTGACGAGACGACTGACTCGGACTCAAAGACTCCGACTTTAGGTCCGGAACCCATCGACGATAGCTCTTCTCCGGAAGCTTGCTCGGCGACTTCGACTTCTTCGAAAGCGGGAACTACACTCCTTTGCCTTCGTTGCACCACTTGCTTGAGCATTATCCTTCTGATCTTGAATACTTCCTTTAGGAACCCACACTAAGCCTTTTTCTTTCAGCTTCTCTGCACTAAGCTTTTGTAACTTATTTTCTCACCACTTCGGTAAACCGATTGAACATCTCGCTTTTGTTTCTATTTTGGACAGCTGCAACTCTTTCTTGATTTTAGGCACTCTCATATTCTTTTGTTCAGATTTGGCACCTAGAATATTAATAGATGATTCTACCACTTCTTTGCCATTAATAGCCGAATTTTTCAACAATGTAATCAGCTCTTCAATAGTTGTATTCAGATCTGAACTTTTCTTCTTTCTGCCATCATACTTCACGCGGTAAACTTGTTTTACAACCCTTTTCTTAGGTTGAGCTCCGGACCAATTTTGATCAAAACGGTCTCTACAGTATGATGTTTTCTCTGAGTATCTAGGAGCTGCATACTCTATGTAATGTATCCTAAAATATGGTGGAACATGTGACCGTTGATCATACTAGCCCTAGTATGAATAAGGATGAAAATTTGTGGGTTGTGGCCCATATGACATAGGAATTGGCTGCTCAAAAGGAGAATATGTTGCTGCTGTATGAGATATATTCCTTTGCCAATTCTATTCCTGAGACTTGTGCTTTGGAGGCAATTTTGATGATTGGATTTTTCTTGGCCGATTGATGACATTCAATTCTGCTTCCTTCTTATATTTAGCTAGAAGTTCTTCAAAGCTAAGCTTTGGCCTTCTACCTCTGCTTGTCACAGTCTTTACCTCTATAAGGTTTATGAGCATCCTCTTTCTTTTCCCCATCTTGATAGACATGCTCTAAAGGAGGATCTTTTGCCAATTCTCCTTATTGAACGGGATCAATCGACCTTTGCTTTAGCTGGAGAGATTTCACCTGCCCCCAGTGTCTTCTAGAATTGTGATTACCTTGCTGTCCTCTAGAATATCTTCAATTTGCAATTCATGGACAACAACCTTGTCTTCACTTGAGGGCTCTACATCTCTCTCTTGGGCATCCGAGCTTTGAGCTTTGAATGAATCGGCTAATGCAAGCCGATTCGAAATCTGTTTGCCATCAAGACCAATTGAATCCAATTGGTTCATTTGTTGAGCTTCAGAAAATCTCAATCGTCCTTTATCAATGGCCAATTGGATCACTCGATGAAACATATTGCAATTAGAAGTATTATGATAAGATGAATTATGTCACTTGCAATATGTAAGCTCTTCTAAGTTTTGAATAGATGACAAAGCATTGTGGTCAATGATTCTAATGAAATTATTCTCTAGTAAGATATCAAAGACATGATCACAAAAAGTAAAATCAAAGATGTACTTTGATTTCTTTAGCCGATTCTTTTATGGAGTCAGCTTTAAAGCAAGGCAAACGAAGGGATCAGATTTGATATCTATCCATTCAGCCACACCTTTGAAATTTCCTTTCTTACCAGATGTTTTAGAATTGTTCATAAAACCAACATCGACATGCACAATATCTTTTAATCCTGGTCCTGTATTATTAAGGCCAAAATAATTACAAAATTTGAATCCCGTTTGGAACCAAGTATGAACTGAATTTAAAGCAAGTAAAGCAACCCACATATACATAGAATTCAAGGTAAACAATGGGGAAAGCTTTAACTTTGACAAAATCTTGTCATCAGCCTCTTGATAAGGAATAACATTTTGGCCAATGCAATCTGAATTCATTTCATGATCAACGAGTAAATTACTTTCCTCAATCGGTCTCTTAACATTACTAGCAAAAATATCACTAATAGATGTACCAATTGAAATAATACAACCAGATTGGGAATTTGAAAAAAATATTTGTTTTTTTGTACCTTTTTAATCATACCAGAGAAGTATATGTCACTGTAGAAAACAATCAACAAAAGGAGCCAAATCATTTAGAGATGCATTGGTGGCTCCAGGGACCAGAGGAACCGACTTGGCTGGTTCAGAAACCGGTTTGGCAATGTAGTCGGCCAGGGGAACCGACCTGGCCGGTTTGGCAGCATAAGCAAGGGGTGAACCGGCCTGGCTGGTCCCAAAACCGGCCTGGCCAATTTCGTCTGTGCCTCCGGCCATCTTTCTTCCCTTCTTGCTTGTAGGAGCTTGATCTTCATCATCTTGTTTGGCTATAATTTGAAGTCCATCGATGATGCGATAATCACTAGATAAGTATACAACCCCTTTAGTTCCTGAAAAATCAAGTCTAGCTAATTTCTTATGCTTCTCATATTTTTCTATAGCAAGACTTGTTTCTTAAGATGTGATTGATACAGAAAGAGTATTGTGTTGTTCGGCTTTGGTAGCCAAACATTTGCTTACATCCGAATCAATTCTGACTTTACTCACTGCACCAATGGGCAAAGCTTCTTTTTTCATACTCATGGCCGATGACTCGGACGTGATCAGCTTCTTGCTAATAGTCTCAAGATAGGTACGTATCCACCTTTTATTGATTTGGCTCAAATTAGAAGCAACATATGAAGCCGAATCTTGAGTATGGCCATTAGCATAACTTGCTGAATTTTTATCGATTCGGCTAGAGCTAGATGTAGCATATAAAGCCAAATCATGAGTACTGCCTTTTACCCATGTTTCATTGATTCAGCTAGAATTAGGAATAACATGTGAAGCCGAATCGCGAGTATTACCATTAGCACACCTTGCTGAATTTTCATTAATTCGACTCAAGCTGGGAGTAACATATGAAGCCGAATTATGAATAGAAGTATTGGCATATGGTGCTGAATTTTTAGAGTAATTGGCTAAATATTAGCATTGTCATAGCTAATTCTCTCATTCATCGGCATGTCTTGTGGTGAAACCACATATTGTGTACTTATAACCGATGAATAAAGGTTTACATGTTGTATGTTGCTAGAAACATCAAAACTCAAAGAATTACAATAGGCATTGGCTGTTGACCATAATTTCCATAATTATGATGTGTATGATGAGAAGGATTAACAAAAGTATTAGCTGATGCAACATATCTAGTATGATTATGACTGGCAACATCAACACGAGAGTTCATAGAACTTGCAAAATAATTATTGGAATCATAAGATGCATTTGCAAGTTATACATCGGGGTAATTATAGTAGTTTTGTGATGAACCACCTTGGTACTCCATGATTTAGAACCTGACCGCCTTGCTGAATTTTCCAATAGCAAGCGCAACACGTTGCAAAATAGCAAACAAGATCACAAGGGGTCAAAACAAGATGTGATCGCCTTTTGGGCCAGATGTGATCGGTAATGGCGAGCACGAAAAGATAGTTCAATGAGGAGTAAGTCTAGGGCAAGATGATTTGGCTACAAATAAAGTAGAGCCGAAGCAAATTCTTTTCCAGCGGAGTCGCCAAAAAGTGTGTTGACCTTAATTAGGTCACCACACTAATAAGGAGCTAGATCGCTCGATGTAGGGCCTAGCTGACTTTGAGGTCGGCCGGCGCCTAGGGGATGTCCGCACCTAAACCTTTGTGCCTCCAGCGATGAGCGCGATATGCAAGAAACGTCGCCAGAGGAGCCTCGCTGGGAGTGCGATATGCAAGACACACCGGCGAGGTCTCTTGAGACCCGAAACACCACACACCCGGAAGGGACCCCATAGGGGCATGCAGCGGCTATGGGCTGCTCTAGCCGGCCTAACCGCTCTAGAGCGTCGTTGTCGACGATCCTCCAGTCATGCAGTACCGATGAAGAACGAGGAGAAAAGGTAGACGGGAAAAGTCGGTAGAGAGAGAGGTAGTAGATGTGTTTTTTTGACGATTGAGTGTTGGATCCTTCAATTGGCCGTGATCCTCTCATATATATAGAGGGGGTGGTCTTATCCCAATAGAAAACAACTCCACATCGTGATTTCTAAGTTTTCTATGCGAAAATACGTCCAAATTCCGACCAAAATAGAGTTTGGGTCGGACTTGTACACAGGCAAACCGGCCTAGCCGGTTCCCAAACTGGCTGGGCCGATTTTCATGGGGCCTAGGCAGCCACAGGTGTAGGCAAACCGACCTGGCTGGTTCAAACTGGCCTGGCTGGTTCTACTGTATTCTGGTGCAAAAAATCTTCCAAAATTGTAATTAATTCATCCGAACTCCAAACAAGGCAAACCATATATGGTTTTCGATCAACTTGATAAGAGGAACACAATGGTGCAATCAAATCATGCATTTGAGGAACTTGCCAAAACTGGCCTGGCCGGTTTGGAAATCGGCCTGGCTAGTTCCAGCAGGGCCAACTCCTCGAATACGCCGTTTCTTCGTCCAAATGAGATGATCCAAATGTGTTTGCTGACCGTCTCAACAATAGAAACATGATGGCGGAGTCCATTATATGTTTTGGCCATATTTGGTTGTCAACAATTTGGCATGTTTGCCATGAAAACATAATCTAACGAACGAGTCCAGTTAGTTTGACATGTTTGCCACAAAAATATACGAACACCATTCGAGGAGGAGTTTGTTGCAGAGGTATGCATAGGGTTAGTTTGGGCCAGCACTCGGCAGGCAACAAGTATGGAGGTTGAATTCTTTTTTGTTTTTAGGAAGGACGATAAAAACTTTGCCGCGATTTCGGTTAGATGAAGAAAGAAAAAGAAAAAAGTCCACATTACCTTCCTCAACTTTTGCGAAAGTCTACCTTTTCTCCCGGAACTTTAAAACCGGGTAAATCACCTCCCTAAACTTTTAAAATCATTTGTTTTACCTGTCTGACCGGTTATAAGCGGTTTTCCAATATGGTTTTATCTTTTTCTTTTTTTTATTTATTTTAGATGAGTCTTTGAAAAATCATAGTAAATCATAGAAAAATCATAAAATAAAAAATCTAATTTTATTAGACTTCACATGAGTAGATCTACACAGTGAACATATAATATGATATGCTTTAGTACAATTTTTTTGCTATAGCTTTAGATCTATACTTTTCTGTAATTAATTCATAGCTGCAATTTCTATGGTCCAATTGTGGTGAAATTTTTATGGTGAGCTAATTATTGTATGCTTGAGTTGTAGTAAAAATTTCATACTCATTGGATGAAATTTTACTATAATTCAAGCATACAATAATTAGTCCACCGTAAAAAAAATTCACCATAATTGGATCATAGAAACTGCAGCTATAAATTAATTACAATAAAGCATAGATCTAAAGCTACAACAAAAAATTTGTATTGAAGCATACCATATTATATGTTCACTGTATAGATATACTAATGTGGAGTCCAACAAAATTGGATTTTCTATTTTATGATGTTTTTTGATTTACTATGATTTTTCAAAGATTCAGCCAAAATAATTAAAAAAGATAAAACCGTCTTTGAAAACCGCTTATAACCGGTTAGGGAGGTAAAACGAACGATTTTAAAAGTTCATGGAGGTGATTTACCCGGTTTTAGAGTTCAGAGAGGAAAATAAGACTTTCGCAAAAATTGAGAGAGGTAATGTGGACTTTTTCCAAAGAAAAAAAGAAAGTGTCTGTCTATTTTTTTAATGAAACTAGGCCCAAAAACCATATAACTGGGGAGAGTATTCGACTCATCCTACACAACTTTCGTACAATAACCGAACAACTAATAAAAACTCACGCCACTCACCTAACAGGCTCCTAAACTGCCATCAAAGAGTCCTAGATATTTTTTCCCTCCACAATTCTAGACATCTTTCCGTCGGATATATGGGCAAGAAGTACCCGCATCACCCATATATTCGACTACACCCGTCTATCGGGCCAATAGTCATGGCAAAGGAGGCCCACATAGGCCAGGCGGATCCACCAACTTGAAGATCAAGGTGCATCAAAGATATCCGGTACCGCCATATGGGGATATGATAGAGTAGAATCAATCTACTGCACATTTCATGTAAGATCAATCTATTAGCCGATCAGATCTATTGCCTACTGAGCCTCACCAGTGCATGACATCGAAACACAATGCGGTCTCACCAAGCTAGCAGAACGGGCTGACCAAAGAACAAAGGAAGCAATAGGCCACGCCCCAACTAGGCCGTGCATGTCGTGGCCCGGTCTCGACCCCTATCGCAAAAACGGGAGGCCATTGAACCCAAGACAAATAGCAGTTCTCTGACTTGACCCATAACCCTACCCAAGGTCAGTTTAGTCCCGGTCAACGTTGACAGCTGACGGTTTTCGAAAAAAAAATGTTAACAGCTGACCAAGGACCACCTATTTGCCAACCAGGCCCTATGTGCATCTACAGCAAGACTACCTATCAATCCACTCCAGCAGACAATCTACTAGGCCTCTCAAATTGGTTGGCTACCCAAATCCACCTCCCACTGCCCATTCCTATTAGAGCATCTCCAGCAATGCTATCAAAAACAGGCTACATATTTCCTTGTTTAGGTAGCCAACAATTTTAATACTACCTATTTTTTTCTTTCAACTCCAGCAGCACTGTCTAAACCATGGCTCCCAAATTCATTCTACCCGTCCATGACGTGTGGAGGCCACATGTCATCCTCTTCCTCTCATTCTACAATTGACGAACTCGGTCAACGCCCACAGCCGCACGCACACCAGGGAGCAGGCCACATGCCGTGTAGCTCCGCCTGCAGCCGCCCGCGCCGGTGATACTACTTGGACAGAGTCTGCCAAAGTGTCATCGCACTGTGGCCGTGACACTACTATGACATGACGTGGAAGGCACCAGCGAACCGATGCCTATAAGGCCAGTTTGAGTGAAAGTTTCACGTGAGTTTCATTTGCATTAAATAAGTGGCACGATTATCAACTTTCTGTGAGTCTTGGAATTAAATGCCCATGAAACTATGGAATGAAACTCTCCATTGAGAGTAGGTGTTTCATTCAAGTTTCATTTCATTTCAAATGACATACCAGTTTTGAAAACAACGTAATGAAACTCCCATTGATACTGGCCTAACATCTGCCGACATTGGTTTGTATAAATAAGCGTGTTATGACATTGGTTCGTCGGTCGAGGATTCATCGATCTGTGCTACAACTACGAGTGAGAAGACCTTCAAAAATAACTATGAGAGACAACACTGGAGGTGTGGGACGAGATGGCAGGAGAGACAAGAGGAGGGAAGGGTGAGGGGGCCTGGAACCGAATGGATAATCTTTTTTGCTACATTTAATTTAATTTGTGTTGTGCAATTTTTTTAAAAAAAATATTTGGAGTGACATCACAAGATAACGGCTCTCGAGCACTCTCGAGAGGGTGACTCGGGGGCGACCCGCCGCATCGCGCCGCCACCCCAGCAGTGGGCCTCGCCGGCCGCCGTCGCCGCCCTCCCGGCGTGCGGCGGCGGCGGCCCCGCCTCCGAGCCCCCTCCCCCCGTCTCTTCCCCCACTTCCCCCCTTCCCTCCTCCAGCCCCCTCCTCCCCCACCAACCCTAGGTCCGACGAGTTGGTCGGCGGCGGGGCAGATTCCGGCTCTTCCCGGCCGGATCTGCTCCCCCTCCCGGATCTAGAGCGCACGATGAGTTCTGGTGGCGGCCGCCGGTGGCGGCCGGGATTCGCCCCTTTCGGGCCGGATCCGGCCTGGCGACAGGCGCGGGGCGGCAGCTATGGGCCGGCGGCGGGCGGCGCCCCTCCCCCTCGCCGTGGCGCGGCGGTGGCCGGCCGGTCCGCTGCCCTGGGGCCGGCTGGCGCGGACGGGAGCCATGGCGCGGTGGCCTCCTACTGGCCCCCGCAACCTACCTACGGGCGTGCCCCACCTGTCGTGCATGGGTGGGCGGGCCTGCCCCGGACGGCAGCCTGGTCCCCTCCAACTGCAGCTGTAGCCGACGACGAACATGGGTGAAAACCCCTCCAAACTCCGTGCTTTGGATCGACGACGGTGGCGCGCCAGCGTCATCACCTTCTGGGAGGCATCATCGCAAGTGTATTCGTTCGCAGCGGCCGCCGGGGCGATCTGGGAACGAAAGTTCCTTCGGGTGACCATCTCAACGAAGTTGACGTCCGCGGGCATCACCTCCTTCCTGAAGGCTCCGTTGAAGCACCTATCCGCTGCGCCATCTCGGTTGCGCCCCGCCTCTACCTCCAGAATCGTTGTGCCTGCGTGAGTCTATGCTCCGCGTTGTTTTGGTGCCTCCGGCTCGGATGTTGGTGTTGCCGTCGTTGTTCGTCGACGTCGTCGCTCGGCCACCTTTGGCCACCGACGTCGCGTTTGGCTCCACCTCGGGCAGTCGCTGCCGAGCGTGTGATGCCCCCTCGCGGATGCTTTGCTGCGTGGGCTCCGGCGACCTGGTCGTCTCTCGGTGGTTCCTTTACCTCCGCGACGACATCTCTTGAGTTGGTACCTTGGTGTTGTTGCAACTTGCCTCGCAAATTTACGTTGTTAGGCTTGGTGGAGGATTCTTTCTTTCTGTTCTTGCTTTTGTTTTGTTGTTGTTGTTGCGTGTTGGTGGCCACCTCCTCCGTGGTTCCCTGTGTTGTGTTGTATTCGCCGTATTTTCAGCCTCCTTCTTAATGAAAAGATACGTGAAGTCGTATTTGAGAGAAAAAAATATTTGGAGTGGGAATTATCTTTAATCCCTTATATTAATATAAGACCAATTTAAAATATTGTGCACCTAAATCAAATCACTTATCCTATCTCTATGAACATCTCACCTAAGTCATGAACTTCAACTCTAGAGTTTCACCATAAAAAATGTAACCATCTGAGCTATATTCAGAAATGTCGCAACAAGAACAGTACCGACATAGTCAAGTCAACGAAATATAATAATTAATTAAGTACAACGATTGAATGGCTCACATGCCTGCCCTATTCGATACGGAACAATGACATCTTGATATGCATTTCCATCGGTACTAGGCACTGGCATCTTGATATACATTTCCACCATGAATTCGGACCAAAAGCATGACAAAAGTGCAATGTTTATATAAAGTGATGTTTGGTTCGTTACCCAACTTTGACCAAACGACATATGTTTATTAACCTATATTAAATTACATTGCCGGTCCAGCCGGGAGATAGCAACATTCAATACCTAAGGCCGTGTTTGGTTCCACCTCCTAAACTTTAGTAACTATTTCATCGAATGTCTGACACATACATGAAATATTAAATATAGACTATTTATGAAACTAAATGCACAGATTGAAACTATTTTGCGAGACGAATTTTTTAAGCCTAATTTGTCCATGATTTAAAAATATTTTGCCACAGTACATATGCTAATGATGGATTAATTAGGCTTAATAAATTCGTCTCGCGGATTGCTAACGGATTCTGTAATTTGTTTTTTTATTAGTATCCGAACACCCCATGCGACACCTCTACGTGACACCTCCTAAACGTTAGTCAATAGATCCAAACAACCCCAAGCCGAACCAAAGCCGCTTTGTAGATACGCGGCGTCAAATGGCCAAATAGAAAAGAAGACCGATCCACCATGTTTTAAGCTAACTGGAGCTGAACGGTAACCATAGTCAAAATTATATATAGTTGAATTTGCTCATTTCTAAATTTCTGCCTTCTCTGCACCTAAAAATTGTACTTCAAGACGGAGTATATAGTTATTAAAGTATTTAGAGTATTTAATTACCATAATATTCAAAGAAAAACGAACATTGCATGGAGTATGTAGCCAATTATTCCATGATTGATGCGTGTCCAAAACGTTGTCCGAAATTGACCAGAGCACTGGGGCTCATGGACTCGTTGCGATCATGTGCCTTATAGAAGAGAGAGACCACCACATTAGCAAGGTGGTGTTGACTATGATAAGACCTTCAGTCCTATTGTCAAATCGACGACAGCATTGTGGCCTCACGAGAATGGCCGATTCACTAGTTGGATGTGAAAAACACCTTCCTTCACGGTCACCTGGAGGAGACTGTGTACTTCGAGCGGTCATCGGGCTTCATTGACTCCTCCTGACCATGTTTGTCTCTTGCAGAAATCCTTGTATGGTCCCATGTAGGCTCTATTTGTTTACAAAGATGGAGACGAGTCGCGTACCTTCTTATGTATGTTGACAACATTATTCTCACGACATCATCCCTAGCACTGCTCCAGCACATCACTGCGTGTCTTCTCCAATTTCGCTATGATGGACCTACATGCACCACTTCCTTGGCATCGTAGTGACGCACGATAGTGATAACTTGTTCTTGTGCAGCCCCAGTACACCGTTGACCTTCTCTAGCATGCTGGCACGTCCAAATGCTACCTGATTGCGCCAGGTGGACGCTCGGGCTAAGTTATCGGGCATTGACAATGCCGCTATTGCCTATTGGAAATAATAGCAACATGTATCATAGGTGTGCGATTCAACACAATTAAACCTATCTCAGATACATATCCTAGTGGATCATAAAAACAAAGACTAGTACTATGATTTGAGGCAAACTCAAACTCACTAATGCTAGTAATAGAAGGAACGCTAGAGCGAACAACAGAGAAAGTAGAGACATTCTTACAGTAGGGTTGTTGGCACTAGAGATAGTGCAAAAGTAAACAAACTAGACCGTCGATGGAGACCCGTGGACACCGGCGTAGAGGAAGTAGACGTTCAGCGAGCAGCCGTGACAACGCTTCCCAAAAACTTGATACGGCCCCTACCCCGTGTAGGGATATGAGGGGACGTAGGCTTCGGAGATCTGCTCTCGCGGCGCCGATGACACATCGACCGGATGGGGAAGATGGAGGCGGCGCAACAAAGAGGTATGGCAAGAAGACGAAAGGGCGTCTATTCTGGAGGACGTCTCGACCAAAATATAAGCACACATCGCAGCTATATGGTAAGTAACCAGCCACATCATTAAGGTAATTGACCTGCCATTAAAAGACCAGAGCAATCACCATTAATATGAGAATAATTGCTTACCAAAATTGGTCAGCGCAATTTTCTCCATACATGCAAAAAAATCTAGAGTGGCAAAAGAAAGCCGCACACCCGATAGGATGAAGCGAGAATTTGCCAGACTATTCACGTCGTGCGCTCACGCCCATCGCCCCACCACGCCCAACGAGGTGAGGTGAGTGAGCAAGCGAGCACGCGCGTGTGTCTATTCCCTTTCCTCTCCCCAATAGCTTCAACTAGGTGTAGACAACTCAACTATTTTGGTTGGCTTCACTCCTCCTAAAGTCGCAATGACTTGGTGATTCTATTCGAGCTCTACAGAGCATACAAGTGGTATAAGTTTAAGGGTGGAAAATAGGATTTAAAATGACAAGGAAAACCGATGTCCATATGGATCAAATTTTTAATAAATTGTAAATAAATATCATACGTATATAGTATATATCTATATACAGCAACTATATAACCAATTCTTATATAGTGCCACAAGCAACCAATTGGAACGCTCCTCTGTGGGTACTACGTGTGCGAGTTTCTCCGGACGAAACGGGCGGTACACCATGAACCCTAGCAAAGTAAGTAATAGTCATATGTGAAGTTTTGTCATTAGTGATGCAAATGCATTGGTCACTTGTAAATATATGATGACTATAAACTTTCTTTGCTGGTATATCATTGCAATCCAACGAATAGAAACCCCGAAAATGGAGAACTCATGAACATATGCGAGGACATGTGCCGGTTCATCATGAGAGAAATAATTCACTTTGAAGGGAAATATCGTGATGATACCTCTTAGTTAGCACAGCCAGAGTACCGAGATCTTGTAGATTTTGTCAGACTAGAACTAAACAAGTATGATTATTAGAGAATTCATGGAACTTATGAGTTGGAAACTTTGATGTGTATACTTGGGTTGATGACTATGGTAAAATGAAGTAAATAATGTTTTTGTCATGGATGGAAACATAATTTCATGTGATGTGTATTTGGGTTCATTTCAATTTTTAAATATAATTGCTCTTCTGGCTGGAAATATATGGTAGGAAATTTTAAATTTTTAAAAACAACATTGGCGGTTTATGCTACTAAACCACTGGCTGTTTTACGTAGTCCGCCTGTGGAAACAGATTTACATTGGCGGTTTTCTTAAACCCACCGCCTCTGTAAATAACTTTACACTAGCGGTTGGCTTAGGTGAACCGCCAGTGTAAGTCTATTTTACACTGGCGGTTGGCTTAAGCGAACAGCCAGTGTAAATGGATTAATGCTGGCGCATCTCAAGAAGACAACTGCGAAAGCCGTAATTTTCACTGATGAATAGGAGAGAAAGGGGCCCAGATCCTAGCCATTCCTGTTTCCTTGGATGACTAAGATGCTGCTACTGCTTATGTTGCAGTAGTAGCTACTACTGCACCTGATCTTGGTCTGCTGCTTGTAGTGCAACAGTGAGGATATGTTGGTCTCTTGGTGAGTTTTTTTTCTCCGGATATGCAGCTCATATCATTTCATTAAGAGAGAGAACAAATTCAGTTGTTAAAGCCGGCTGTGGCTGCAGCTAAAGTTGTAGACACATCTATCACTGTACGCAGCCGCAGCTGCAGCCGCCCCCAAAGTGTTTGTCAAAAGACACGGACAATTAATTGGACGTGGTAGGCTGATGGAAGTGAAAAAGCTACCGGCCCAGCTTATCAGTCATGCTACAGTATTTTTCTCTCACAATAAAACAGTCGTAGCCGGCTTATCAGCCGCAAAAACCATCAGCCGAACAACTTGACGGTATTGGTACCACTGGTCAACGTCTGGCAGTAACTGGACTTAATGTCGTATAAATTCTATGTTCATGTAGCAAGTCAGAAAAGTATCTTAATGGTCATGTTCATCTGGCTTATAATCCATCTTATTCAGCTTGTTTTTTCAGCCGGAACAATATTTTTCTCTCACAAAAAATCAGCCAACAATGTTTTTCAGCCGGCTTATAATTCCAGCCGAACGCCTGTCGCTTCGTTCTATGGTTTGAATAATATCTAAGTAGGGGGAACGAACTCTCCTGTTTCATAAAAAGAAAATTAGAAAGGTAAGTTTTGTTAATTTTCCAGTAGTTTTAGTTTTCTGACGCCATTCTTGTTCCAGGGAAAGCACGGTGTCATTGTTCTACAAAACGCATCGAATAAATTCATATAGTATAGCAGTAGATATGAAAGTTCCAAATGAGATCCACATTTCTTCTTTCGCAAAAATATAGTATCTAAATATGTAGAACCACCATATAATTGATTCACCAAACTTGAAATATACATGCTACAAATTACGAGATGCATGTCCAGCAAAAGTATGGCATAACGCTCGCTCATATCAAAGGTATGGGATTTGGTAACCATGGGATTACCTGGCCAGTTCGTGTTGTAACAATTTCTTCTGCTTAATGAAAAACGTGCCTAGACATGATCGTGAAAAAAAACAAAAAACAAAAAAAAGGAAAAAAAAACAAAGGTATACAAACACAACATAAAACCGATTTCATTTCAGTGGTGACGGCCACGGATCCATGACTGCAGAACAACCAACAGAAACTTATCCACTTGCCAGTATAGCCACCTCCTCCCATTGCCCCACAGCAGCGTGGTCGCAAACACAATAACCAAACCGAAAACGACCCCTGCCTGACAAAAATTCCCAGTTCAGCTCTTTAGATAAGCCCGATGTAGCAGCAGCAGATGGTGTGTGGTTCGTGTCACACAGGCGTGGCAGCGGCTTCCCGCACAGCTCGTCGTTCCCCAGAAATGACGTTTCTGGGAACATCAAGAATTGGCTGGACTGTGGTATCATCCCTGACAGATGATTGTAGGAAAAGGTTGAACACCTCGAGGAATGACATAGTGCCATAGCTGGAGGGATCTCCCCGGAGAGCTGATTGCAGGAGAGATCTAGTGACTCCAGCTGCAGCATGTTCGCGATGCGGTTAGGGATCTCGCCGGTGAAGGAGTTCCAGGAGAGGTTGAGCCCCTTGAGAAACTTCAGGTTGCCGATCTCATTGGGGATGATACCCTGAAAGTTGTTTTTGGAGAGATCGACGGACATGAAGACTAAAAGTATCTGTACAAAAGTTGTTTCTTGACCCTTGATCGTGACCGTGATCGGTTCCCTGTAGTAGGGAATGCCATTTTGATATGTTCTGGCATTTCCAGATGATCCTGAAGATGCTAATGATAAACAATTTCAACGTACATGCTGAGAGCTCGTGAAGAAACCATCGTCATAGCTTTGAACTGATTGAATAACCGTGTAGGTATGCTACCGTTAAAATAATTTGAAGAAAGGTCCAAAACTTGCAGCTCTGCGAAGAAGGGATGCATCTGGTTGTTCATCCCATAGTAATCAATGGGACCATGAAAATGGTTCGACTTCAAAACAAGCACTTTCAACGAAGGAAGAACTCCCAGCCAGTCTGGATAAGTATCCGCTACCACTATAAGGGCATGTTTGGTTCGTGCTGTTAAACTTTAATAGGTGGGTGTTCGGATACTAATAATAGACTAATTATGCTTAATAGATTTGTCTCGTAAATTAATCTTAATCTGTGCAATTAGTTTCGTAATTAGTCTATGTTTAACCCTCCATGTATGTGTCCAAATATTTAATATGATAGGTGTTAAAAAAAATAAGGAATCCAAACACCTCCTAAGGTTTCCTACCGTGTCCGTCCCGGCGCGCGCGCCCTGGACTTCCACACCGCATGCAGTAAACGTAGTGAGGCCGCCGCTACGAAATTTCCTGTGCGACAGCCCGACGGCGTGCACGGCATGGCAGCCGTGACATTTTCGGTGCCCCGACCCGAGACGAAGAAACACGAGGGAAACTTGGTTCTTGTGCTCCAGAAGGCGACCCAGCAGCAAGTGTTCGGAGGTGATGCAGATCTGTTCTGTTTTGTTTTGGGGAAAAAAAACGCGTGGTCGCGGAAGCATTTATTAGTCAGAAGCTTGTATAATCGCGATTTCGCTTCGTGCCGCTGGTGGTCCTCAAGGTGACTCTGGCAGGTTGCGTGATCGATCCCCCATGGACATGGAGCCCGTGACGACAAATGGGGGCTGGGCTGAGCCGCCGAGGAGTGAGTTCGGCAACGCAGTCCTCAAGCTTGTAGGCAACAAGATCCAAAAGGTCTTTGCTCTCTTGCGTGACAATCTGGAAATCAAGCCCTCAGTGGAGCTGAGGAAAGTGTAAAAGTTCATCGGTTGTTTGTATTGTACTTTGTCGAAGTTCACAAAGAAAACGGCAACAACTATCACATCTCTAGTAGGCCGGCCCTGTTGGCGCGTGAGCTAGTACTGTACTACGCACGTTGGAATTTAAGTCTTGCCACAATTCTGACGTGGCTGGTTCTGCTTTTGCTAATTGACGAAACGGACGTGTGGTTCTGCTTTATTGGAGGGTGCAGTGCATGTTGGAACAGAGCCTCAAATAGTATGGCGCAGCTGGACGGGGACGACTGGACCACGCAGCCCACAGGCCACAGGGACCGTACGCTGCTGCCCTGCCCAGGGGCGGATCTACCAATCTGACAAGGTCTGGCGTCCGCCAGACCTCACCGCCGGCAGACCCCCTCCTCTTCCGGTCGGACTGCCACTGATGGTCGTAAGCGATACTCAGGTTGAGTCTTGTTGTCGCAAAGAAGACGACGAACAGACGTTCTGCGAGATGCGAATGGATGGACCAACGTGGCTGGGCCTAATGGACCATGTAAGTGCAGAACTGCGGAAGGTGAATACTTACGTGCCTTGCCCTTTTGCCGATTCAGTTTCCTCGAGTCCACATCCACCGAAGGGGAGATAAAATCGATCGCTAGTCAGTAGTCACGCTTCATTTCTGCGCCGCCGCCGGCCACCACAACACCACGATAGTACAATGGATGGAAAGTGTGATTCTACTAGAGTACAGAAGAAGGGGCGGGCAGAACAAAAGGTAACTGAAATTGAGTTTTCTTATTTCGAATTTGTATCATGAATCATTGCTCCGGTAATAACTAATGTTTGATATTTGATTACATCATTTTTTTTATTTCTTAAGAGGACTTGATGATGAAACAATTATGAAGCGGTTTTAAACCATCAAACAAGGAGAAAAAAATTTGCTATGTTCTCTACAACATAGTTATTGTTCAATTGGTATGTTCATTCACCATTACTAAAATCGTCTAACATAAGACTTCATCATCATTTAGTTATGTTTATGATTAATCATGAAGAAAAAGTATTTCTTTAGTATAAATTGGAACCTCACTTGCGAGATTATGATATCATTTATGACTTTATATGCCATTCATATTATTATTTCTTGTTTTCTATATAATTGTTCCATCACTCAAGTTATTAGTACAAAGTTCGCCATAGGTGGATTTTAATCCTGGATCCGCCACTGGCCCTGCCCGTCGTTGGCTGAGGGCACACGTTGGGATTGCGATTAGCGTGTGGAGAATGCTTTCTTCCTTTTTACATAGTACCGATGATGACTAGACTACCCGCAGTGGGTACTCTAAAGAGATACTCTAAAGCTTTAGAGTATGAATATAGAGTAAAAACTGCTGCATTGGGTACTCTAAAACGATACTCTATCTTTTCTCTTACTCTATATTTAAAGTGGTACGATGCTTACTCTATAGTGGGCAGTGGCGGGAAAAAAATGCTATAACTCACAAACCAAAAATCCAAATTAAATTTCAATTGCACCATTAAATTCATCTTAATAAATCCTTCAAAACTAGATCACACATGGATATATTTAGATAAAGTGACAAGTGGGTCCCACAGTGGATAGAGTGGATAGAGGATGATATAGATGATGAATGGGTGCGGGAGATTTGAGTATAGAGAAGAAAATCTTGC
This sequence comes from Saccharum hybrid cultivar R570, assembly GCA_038087645.1. Classification (NCBI taxonomy): domain Eukaryota; kingdom Viridiplantae; phylum Streptophyta; class Magnoliopsida; order Poales; family Poaceae; genus Saccharum; species Saccharum hybrid cultivar. The sequence goes on along the minus strand of JAQSUU010000637.1, from coordinate 37,874,936 downwards.
TAACTAGGACGTATAGAGGATGAATATAGAGGTCCATGAGTGCGGATAGCCTGAGGGAGGGAGAGCCGGGATTGTGGAGTTTGCCGGTAGAGCTATCGCGCTGATTGGGGAGGGGAAGCCGGGATGAGGAGATTACAGAGGATGCCGGGGAGACACCACGCAGGGGTGAGGCACGGGCCAGGGGCGGAGGCTCATGGAGGCGAAATTGGGCCTCCGCCCCCCTCTTCCTCTGTGACAGCAGTACAACACTACTATTGGTAGTGTATAATCCTAGTTTTAATAGCCTATAAAACAGTTGTAATTTCTGCAGTTAGCTAATACAGCAATAGTTTCTACCAATCAGCCCCTCCTTGCTCTTTATTCACCCTCCGCCGCTGGCACGGGCGCACCGGGGGACCTGGGAGCGAGCGACACGAGTGTCGCCCGTGGACGGAATACTTTTTTATCTTTTAATTGTAGAGATAGAGATTTACCTCTTGCCGTTGCTAGTAGCTTTGTACGTACCATCCCGTGTCCCAGCCCACTCTATGGATATGTATGTGTTGCTAGTAGCTTCGTATGTACCATCAAGTATTTTATTAGTTTCTCAAAGTATTTTGTCAATAGCTTGGTACATCCAATTCTATAACTTCAGCAGTTGCTAGTACCTTTAAGTAGTTATCAGTATCTTCAAGTATTTTACCAGTATCTTTAAGTATTTTATCAGTATCTTGATACAACCGATATTATAACATCAGTAGTTGTTAGTACCTTTTAAGTAGTTGTCAGTATCTTCTTGTATTTCGTCAGTATCTTCTAGTATGTGGTCATAATTTTTTGTCGGTAGCTGTTACAACTAGTATTTTGACTTCAGTAGTTGCTAGTACCTCTAAGTAGCTGTCAGTATCTTCAATTATTTTGTTAGTATCTTCAAGTATTTTATCAGTATCTCGGTACAACCGGTACTATAATTTCAGTAACTGTCAGTACCTTTTAAGTAGTTGTCAGTATCTTCATGTATTTCGTCAGTATCTTCATGTATTTTGTCAGTATTTTTTGTCAGTAGCTTGTTACAGCCAGTATTTTGACTTCAGTAGTTGCTAGTACCTCTAATTAATTCATGATTTAACAATGTCGTGCTACAGTAACATGTGCTAATGACAGATTAATTAGGCTTAATAAATTCGTCTTGCGGTTTCTAGACGAGTTATGTAATTGATTTTTTTTATTAATATCCGAACACATCTTCCAATATTCCATGAAACATCCGATGTGACATCTAAATTTTTTCGCCCTACGGACTAAACAGTAAAACCCCCTGATTTGAATATCGTCTCTCTCCCCCCTCTCGTTCTCCCACAGCACCAGAGCTTCAGGTCCCCCAGTGCTCGGCAGGCTCCTCGTGTCGCCGCCGTTCGCGAGCGGTGCCAGCGAACCTCGCGTGGGCTGCGGCTGCTTCTGTGGCGAGCTCGATGCAGGGTGGGGAGGTGCTCGGGCGGACCGGACCAGCGGCGCGCGGCCATCCCCTTCCCAATCGGCGGCGCACGGTGACCCCCTCCATCACCGGTGGCGCACAGCCACCCCCTCCACCGACGGCCTTTCCCACCTCTCTTGCCGGCACATCCCGCGGATCCATCGAGCGGCAGCGCCTTCTCCATCGGGCAGCGGCGCCCTCTCCCTCCCAACCGACGGCGCCCCCTCCATCCCAGTGGCCCCTCCATCCCAGCGGTGGATGGAGGCAGGCAAGAGGCTGAGCTCCATCATATCCCGGTGGCTTGTCCCTCCCGCAGCGGCTCCTTCCTCCCCTGGCGGCACTCTTCCCTGTCCCCAACGCCGGCAAGACAGCAGCCTTCCACACCATGTAATTGGAGTTGGTGAGTTTTTCAACAATGGGAAGGTTGAGGGAAGTCGGCATGGGTGTGCTGGTGGAGGAAGAGGATGTCGACATGGATGATTTTGAGTAGGAGCTGCCTTTGGTAATATACTCCCTCCACGTTGGTAAAAGAAGTCGTTTTAGACAATGACACGGTCTCCAAAGCATAACTTTGACTTTATTTTTCTATAAAAATATTTATTCAAAAGTGATATATGTATACTTTTATGAAAGTATATTTCAAGACAAATCTATTCATATTGTTTTCACATTTCCAAACTCAACAACTTAAAAGTTATTCATGATTTATATTCCCAATGTTTGACCCAAACCTTGTCCAAAACGACTTCTTTTACCAACATGGAGGGAGTATATTGTAAATAAAAATAATAATAAGCGTTGTCACCTCCTTTCAGAGGCCGCGTCAATTCATTAATAGAGTCAAGAACAGCCCTTGACATGGCATTACAAGGCAAGACTCAATCCAAGAATAATTGATTATACTATCCTATTGTACAGCATACTAATTGATACAATATTGATATCTACCTTCTATGGCTAAACAAACCACCAATCAATCTCGGATCTTGCCCATGATTTGATACATATCATACAAGGACAAACTTCGTGTTTCACGCCTGCTCATTTTCTTGCGCACATCATTACGGTATGCAAACACTAACAATTTATTTCAGTGGCGACGGCCGCGGATCCATGGCTGCAGAACATCTAGCTGAAACTTGTCCACCTGCCAGTATAGCCACCTCCTCCCGTTGCTCCACAGCAGCGTGGTTGCAAAAACAATAACCAAACCGGAAACGACCCCTGCCTCAACTAACAAAAATTCCCAGTTCAGCTCTTTAGATTAGCCCGATGTAGCAGCAGCAGATGGTGTGTGGTTCGTGTCACACAGGCGTGGCAGAGGCTTCCCACACAGCCCGTCGTTCCCCAGAAATGACGTCTCCGGGAACGTCAAGAACTGGCTAGACTGTGGTATCATCCCTGACAGATGGTTGTAGGAAAGGTTGAGCACCTCGAGGAATGACATCAGTGCCATTGCTGGAGGGATCTCCCCAGAGAGCTGATTGCAGGAGAGATCAAGTGACTCCAGCTGCAGCATGTTCGCGAACCGGGGAGGGATCCCGCCGGTGAAGGAGTTCTTGGAGAGGTTGAGCCCCTTGAGAAACTTCAGGTCGCCGATCTCGTTGGGGATGATACCCTGGAAGTTGTTGTTGGAGAGATCAAGAGACATGAAGACTGAAAGTATCTGTACAAGAGTTGTTTCTTGCCCTTTGATCGTCACCGTGATTGATTCCCTGTAATGATTTGGAGATGATGCCACTGAATTGATAATTCCAACATACATGCTGAGAGCTCCCGAAGAAACCACCATCATAGCTCTGAACTGCTCTAGGAATCGTGCAGGAATGCTACCATTAAAAGAATTTGAAGAAAGGTCCATAACTTGTAGCTCTGGGAAGAAGGAATGCATCTATTTGTTCATCCCATCGGCGTAATCAATGGGACCATGGAAACGGTTCGACTTCAGAACAAGCACTTTCAACAAAGGAAGAACTCCCAGCCACTCTGGATAGGTATCCGCTATCAGGTTGTTTCCTAGGTCTAGGACTTGTTGCATGTGACAGTTGATCAGAGGCACGGGTAATTTTCCCTCCAACTTGTTGATGTTGAGATCTATTACTTGAAGTGCACATTGGTCACTGATGTCCTGAGGCAACGATCCATGAAAACTGTTACTTCTTAAGTTCAGTATCTCAAGGTGCCTATTTTGTTCCAACAAACACGGTGGTATTAATCCAGTGAAGTTGTTAAAAGAAAGGTCTAGAATTCCGATATCAGTTGCATAGCAGATAAAATCGGAAACTTCTCCAGTGAGGTTATTGTGTGCCAATGACAAGGAAACAGCAGAAGTAATGCTTAACCCAAATGCAGTGTGATAGAAGAATCGAAATGGTTATTGGAGTAGTCCAATCGGTAAGTTCCCATTGGGGGTAGTGGGAGAGGTCCTTCAATCTTGTTGGAATGGAGATCTAGATCAACGATTGAGCTATTTGATAAATTTGTATCAACGCTGGTAAAAAGATTATGAGACAGGTTAAGACTAAGAGAGAATTCTCCAATTCCCCATATCCAATCGGGTATGTGTCCACCAATATTGTTGTTTGAGAGGTCCAAATCGAAAATACTCCTCTGGTGCATCAAGAATTTTGGCACGTATGATAGGTTACATGATGCCAATCCCAACTCCCAAATAAATGGATATTCTGTGTAGGAATGATTGCTATCTTCCTCTACAACAGACAAGTCATTATAGGATTGGTCCATGCAGTTTGTTGTTACTAAGATCAATCGATGCCAAATTAGAAGATATATTAGGATACAATAGAAAATTTCCAGTGAGATTGTTTTGTGACAGATCTAAGTACTCCAAAGAAGGGTGGGAAAACAAATATGCAGGTATCACTCCACTTATCGAGTTGTTACTGAGATAAGGTCCTTCTAGGTTGTGCAGAGCACGGTATCCATCTGAAGGTAATGCGCCAATGAAGTTGTTACCTGACAGGTCAATCGATTGAATCATCGGCCATTGAGCAAAGGGTGGGATGGTGCCATTGAATTGGCAATTAGAAAGGTCCAAGGCAGTCAAATTTTGGAGGTTACCGATAGACTCTGGTATTTTTCCAGAAAGCTTTGTTCCAGTAACCCTCAATTGCTGCAAAGCGCTACCCTCAATGAAATCGGGCAACTCTCCACATAGACTCTCATTTTGTGATACCTCCAGAACTGTCAAGCTTTTGATATGAAATATCCATGAAGGGAAGGTCCCAATCAATCCACAATTTTTCATTCGTAGCTCTTGCAGACCTGGTGTTGTATTGGTAGAAGAAGAATGTACCGACCTAATCGGACTTACTGAAATGTTGACAGGATCAAGATACAACTTCTGTAGACTGCCAAGGTTGTTAATCAAAGCATCTAAGCTCAAATTTTGAAGGTCAAGCCGAGAAAGGTCTAGCATGATTAAGTTGGAAAGAATTGGGAGCTTAGTGAGAACAATATCTAAATGGCCGCTAGTGATTGTGCACCCCCACATGCTTAGCTCTTTGAGACCTGACGTGGTATTGGCAGATGAGGCAAGTGGCAGATCGGTTGGACTGGCAGAAATCTTTACATTTTCGAGATATAGATTTTGGAGCTTGCCAAGGCTGCCAATCAAGGAATAAAGGGTCAATTTTTTAAGATCAAAGTCCGAGAGATCTAGCTTGACTAAATTGGCAAGCTTGGAATCGAACAGAAAAGTATCAAACTGTCCGCTAGTGATTGTGCACCCCCACATGCATAGCTCTTTGAAACCTGACGTGGTATTGGTAGAAGAGGCATAAGCCAAATCTGTTGGACTAGCCGAAATGTTTACATTTCAAAGATATAGATTTTGGAGCATACCAAGGCTGCCAATCAAGGAATAAAGGCTGAAATTTTTAAGATCAAAGCCCGAGACATCTAGCATGACTAAATTGGCAAGTTTGGAATCAAATAGAAAAGTATCAAACTGTCCGCTAGTGATTGTGCACCCCCACATGTGTAGCTCTTTGAGACCTGATGTGGCATAGGCCAAATCTGTTGGACTGGCCGAAATGTTTACATTTCTAAGGTATAGATTTTGGAGCTCACCAAGGCTACCAATCAAGGAATAAAGGCTTAAATATTTAAGATCAAAATCCGAGAGTTCTAGCATGACTAAATTGGCAAGCTTGGAATGAAATAGGAGATTAGTAAGAAAAGTATCAAAACGGCCGCCAGTGATCGTGCACCACCGCATTCTCAGCTCTTTGAGACTTGATGTTTTATTGCCAGAAGAGGTAGGCACCAAATCGGTTGGATTGACCGAAATGTAGGCTTCATCAAGATACAGCGTTTGTAGACTACCAAGGCTGTCAATCAAAGTCTCAAGATTCGAATCATTTAGATGAAGGCCAGAGAGGTCCAAAGTGACTAAATTGGAAAGTTGGCCATTCTCAATGGGCAAATCACCATATAAGCCAGAAAAAGAGAGGTCAAGGTACTTGAGATCTTTGAGCTGCTCAAACCCGAGACTGCCTTGTTTGGCTGGCTGGCTCCCAGCCAGCCAGCAGTGCTTTTCTCTCACACCAATTCAGCACCAGCCACCAGCCACCAGCCAGCCGAACGAGGCCAGCCGAACGAGGCCCACGGACTTGCATCAAAGTTGTTGTATGCAAGGCTAAGGAAGCGAAGCGAGGTAAGGTTAAAGATGTCTGATGAGCTGAGGTTACCCGAGATGCAGAGATCGAAGAGGTCGAGCGCAGTGACGTAACCCGACGTGCCGTCACATGTTACACGTTCCCAAGTGCAGCAGTTGGTGTCTGCCTTCCACGACGAAAGAGGGCTCCGGACTCATCGACAATAGTATGAAGCTGATGAGTCGTCGAAGCGGAAGCTGGCTTTGAGGCTGAGCAGGGCAGCGCTTTGATCTTGGCGGCATTGGCTGGCTGCACACCTGCTGGTACCGAGGATCACCGTAACCAGGAGAAGGTAGCTGGGAACAGAATGACAGCGAAACATGGTGGCTTAAAGCTAGCGGTGGCTTTGTTTTGTGTAGAGATGGTGCTCGGTGCTTATGACTGTGCGAGAGCAAGGTTTGGCAGCAACCTTGTTTAAATAGGCGATGGAACGATGACGCAACGCGAGCGAGGACCAAGACTTCAATGAAGTCATCGGTATGGGACCATGAGTTCCGCGTAACAATTACTCCTATAATAACATCTTTGTGTTAGCGTGTTACGGTTTGCAGTAGTTACGAAAACATTCCCCATAAAATGTAATAAATTAATTGAACACGCAATTTCAGGTCTGCTCGGCACAACTCCAGACACATTCAGATTGGATCAGAAGATTGTCGAACAAATTAAAGATCTATATCTAGTCCAAAATATTAATAATGAACTACTCTTAGAGCCCATTTGTAATAATTACAATTTAGGCATAAATTAATTAAGTTAATATAGTTATATATGAAATATATTTGTATATTTATTGTTAGGCATACAAGAGACATACTTATACGTTACATTTCTACGTAGGAAAGTGAGTTGAAGAGTATGCTATACTAAGTTGGAGAATAGAGTTATAGCATAGTGATCTATTTCCATCTCTCACCCTATAAATTTGAGATATGCTATTTGTGAGCTTGGAAATGTTATGGAATATCAAATTCCATGTCAAATAGTCTTTTCATTATGTAGATTTCAATTTCTCCAAAACAAAGGAATCCAAACGGGCCCTAATGTATCTCCAGCTCTAGACAAAAATAAGCTATGAATATCCAACTCAAAATTTATAGGGCTCCTTAGCTGTGTGGAGAGGAAAGTCTCTGCTCAAATGAATGATGAACTTATGAAGGAATATAGCAGAGAAGAAGTGGTCCAAGCGCTGAAATCGATCGGTAACCTCAAAGCACCGGGCCCTGATGGTATGCCGGCCTTATTCTATAAGGAGTATTGGGATATTGTGGGTGACCGTATAATCGAAGAAGTGTTGCAGGTCCTGCGCGGTGGACAGATGCCTGATCATTGGAATGATACCACAATAGTGCTGATCCCCAAGGTGAAATACCCTGAAAATATCAAAGATCTTAGACCAATAAGCTTGTGCAACGTTTTATACAAGCTTGTGTCCGAAGTGATTTCAAATAGACTAAAGGGTATCCTACATGAGGTGGTGTCTGCGTCGCAAAGTGCTTTTGTACCAGGCCGACTCATTACAGACAACATTCTTATTGCATATGAAATGACTCACTTTCTGAAGAAACGGAGGAAGGGAGAGAGTGGGTATGCAGCAATAAAATTGGATATGAGTAAAGCTTATGACAGGGTAGAGTGGAGTTTCCTAAAAAAGATGATGCTACGACTGGGGTTCCATGCTAGCTGGGTGGACTGGGTGATGAATTGTGTCACGACTGTAAAATACAGAATCCGAGTGAATGGTGAACTTAGGGATGAATTCAGTCCAGAAAGAGGCCTACGCCAGGGAGATCCGATCTCTCCGTACCTATTCTTGTTGTGCGCAGAGGGCTTTTCGGCGTTGCTTTCCAAGGCAGAGGAGGAAGGGAAGATACATGGCATTCGGATTTGCAGGGCTGCCCCATCAGTTTCTCATTTGCTATTTGCTGACGATTCGCTCATTCTATGCAAAGCAAACTCGGCAGAGGCACAGCAACTAAAGGAGATTCTGTCAGCTTATGAAGAAGGGTCTGGACAACTGATTAACGCGGACAAATCTGCAGTAATGTTCAGCCCAAATACTAAGGACACTGATAGGAGAGGTGTGATGGAGGCGCTAAATATAAAATCGGAGACGATGAATGAGAAATACCTCGGGCTCCCTATGTTTGTGGGAAAATCAAAATGCAGCGTTTTTTTTTTAGGGAAACAGGAGGTGTTGCACCCTACTGAAATTTTATTAAAATTTTAAGCAAAGTTTGGAGCGGTTGCTGTCAAAGGCCGGGAAAGAAATTTAACCCTACAAGCCGGAGGCAACGTCCGTGCCTCCGGTTCGGCCACGTCGCCCCGAAATCAGGCGTTCGGGCCACGTCGCCCCAAATTTTCGTATTGGTCCACCTTGCGACAGGTCAGCTGGAGCCCTTCTTATTGGTCCGCCTCTGCACCTGCTTCACAGGTCCAGTTGAAAAAAATCTCTCTCGCCGCTCACCCCTTCCTCCTCGCAGAAAAAAACGACGTCCTCTCGCTATTGGTCTTTCCCAGCGCCGGCTCCGTCTCCGTCTCCTGTCCATTTCTGCGCCGCCGCCGCCGCCGCTCCCGTGGCCTCCCCTTCCTCTCTCCTTCTCCCTCTCTCTACCGAAGTGGCGGTGCTGCGGCGGGCCCCGATCGCGACGGCCTCCCCGCGCTGCATCGCGGCCATGGCCCCCGGCGGCGCACCGCCGTCACGCCGCCCTAGGTCCGCTGCGGTGGCTCGGCACACCCCCCCTCCCCCCCGGGCGCGGCAACCGTGCCACGGGCGGGCCCCGACGCGGCCACGCTCCAGCGGCTGGCGCCGGCACATCGCGAGCGTGCCTTCCTCTCCCACCTCCCTCCTCCTCTTTCGTTGCTCTGGCCACGGGTGCGGGCTGACGGTGCTCCCCGGGGTAAATGGGTGTCGGCCTTTGCTGGCTCGATCCAGGGCCTCCATGACCAGATCCAGGGTCTCCATGGCCAGATCCGTTCGTTCCCCTACCGGATCTGCCCTGGAGGCGTCCTCTCGCAGCGTTCGGCGTCGACCGATGCACCATGGGGGCATCCTGCGGCTGTGTTCTTGGGACATGGTGTTTATAGACTACAGTTGCATTTGCTGAATTTATGTGAGTTTAGGAGCCACTGTTACTGAGTTTCAGGTTACGGGACGGCCGGGGTCATTAGTTGCTGTTCGCTGGGTTTTGAAGCTATTGCTGCCCTCTCTTCTGTGTATATGCAGCAGTAGCACGTTGCCAATGTAAGTTGTCTTCGGCTTCCATACGTCAGTTTACTTTTTGCATGGTCGTTTACTGTAGAGGTAGCAAATTTATCGAACCAACGAATGACCTCCAGGTCAATGTGCTGTGAAACATGATTTTTTATTGTACTGAGGTTTGCGGTGTTACTTGCGACTACTGAAACAAAAAAGAGGCAGTGTGTTAGAAATCCTCGATGTGCATAGTTCAGATGGAGTGAAAATGATGGCCTGTGTATTTTGGAATATCTTTTTCGGTGCTTTGTAGATCCCATCATATTTTTTTTCATGACCGTAATGGCCATTGCTAGATTATCAATTTAGACTTACCCTTATGCAGGTGTGCAAGATTAGCACGATTAGCGCTGCTGCGGCACGGAGTTCCTGGTGTGGCAATCTATGCAGCCTTCGTTTGTCCTGCTAAGATTCGTGCCGTATCCCTATAATGTTTTTGTGAATTCCTCTTACGTCACCCTTGGGAGTACCCTGCGCACATATCATGCTTGTTGTGCCACAATCTTTGTATTCCTCACCTAAGCTTGCCATTTATTCTTATTATTCTTTACTGTTAGTCTACAGCAACTATAGTCCTCAGTTATTTTCCTTCCTAAAATGATGTTGTCTTCTCTTGCTCTTACTGTTTGCTTCTGTCAATTACCGGCTGCAGGGAAAGTACTCTCCTTTTTTATGCCTGGTGTATATTTCAGCTTTAAGTTCTTACTGCTAGATAGGAACTGATATAAGTTCGGTTGCATAGAAAATGTTCAGAATACATTAGCACTTGGTTGTGTGTGCTTTCAGATTTGAATTGGCCAAGTTGACTCAGGTTTCTATTGTGTGGTTTCCGAATGACCTAAAAAATTAGTTACCTTAGAAATTCCAATCATTCCCTGCAGTTTGTTTTCTAACTTGCAAAAACTTATTTGCTGTGTGAGCGTTTCTAACTTTTCATAAATCAGTTTAGAGCAATCAGCTTGTGTTTTAGATTATTTCAGTTCTCCCTTTGATTGCTTTAGGTCGACCAATATGTGTCATTCATTTATGGTCCAAGTAACAAGTCAAATTCTGTATGCATTCTGGTGCTGATGGATCAGGATCATACATTTGACCACATATACGGTTACCGGATGCTTAGGACCTGTAACATCTTCCTTTTGTAGCCATATGAGGAAAATCTTCCTTTTTCTAGAGCATCTGGTTTGAATAGGCGACATGTGGTGAGGTTATTCCAATTGTATCTTTTTCGATGTTAATTGAGGATATACCCTTAAGGTATTATCTGGTTCAGAGTATAACAATCAAGGAAAACAACGAGCGTGTCGTGCTATATCTGATTAAATATTATATGGTCACTTATCTGAGCGAATTCCTTTATAGGTCTAAGGCTGAAATGTCAGTTGTGGTTGATAATTTTCTACTTGGCTTGTTCTGGTAGCTGCTCGATAGCTGTATATTTTTTGGTTGGTACCTATAGATGCATTGTTATGTCGTGCACAGATGATTATCAGTGATTTAGCAAACATAATGCCTGGCCTCACATCTCTTTTCCTATTCCAATTATGGCATGAAATGGTTCAATCCAATATTTTTTTGTGTGTCGTAGGAATTTTAATGTAATGTAGCCCTTGAATATTGCCATTTAATATTTCAGGACATGTGGAAGTTGCTTCAGGGTTAGTTGGTAATCTTATTCAAATGAAAGATTGTTAGAACTTCCCTATCTGAGACGGATCAAATATTTTGCTATGATATTTATTTAGAATCCAGTCAGCAATGGATTGTTTTGCTACTCTTAGAAAGGACATATTTATAATGAATGAATTGTGTAACCATAGATTTATAATGAGTCCCTTTGTTAAATCTTAGTAAGGTAGATTTATATGATAATAAAACCTGAGACTCATCCCTTGTTATATGTAACTATTCAGGTCTATAATTCAGAGATCCACAGGCTCGAGAATAAGATGATTTGCGTCTCAAAAACAAGAACCTTTGGTAAGTCTGCATGAAATCGAATGTTGTTCTTCCTTGATTTAGGGTTGTGATAGACTGATAGCAAGTGTTTTTTTTCCTAAGGCTAAGAGGGGAAATTATGCTGGCTGCCTCTTCAGTAAGCTGACCAAGATAGAGCAGTGTTCTTTCTTCCTCTATCCTTCCATCCACAGGCGGCGACAGGCGCAATGCGGTGGCGCCTCCTACGGGCGGCGCGCCAGCGCGGACGGCCCCCTTCCCTTCCCCACACCGCCCTGCGCCCTGTGGCACGGCATCACACGGGCGGCCGCTGGTGGCCGCTCCCCTCTCCCCCTCCCTCCCTCCGGCACGACCTCAGGTGGTTGTCGTGCCTCTGCTCTCACTCGGTCCATCCGCTCGCAGGTTTGTTCCCTCCTCTGTCTCTCTCTCTCCTTACTCTATGCGGTGAACCTGTCAGCTGCATGATTTCTCCATTGGATGGGCGATTTCGAGGGGGTGAATCTTTGTTAACTGAGGCAATCCGATAAGGCAACATTGATTTTACCCTAGATTTATTGTTCTCCCCCTTTTCTCCACCTAGCTTGCCTGATCTCGGCGACCCGATGCCGGGTCCATCGTCTCCTGCAGTTCTCTTGTTTTTATAAATGTGCAGATCATGTGCACACTGACTGATAGCCTTCCTTGTACAGTGATGATTAGTTGGTTCATTCATGTTGTCTACTGAGGTTTGGGGGTTGTGCAATGATGAACTTTTTGTAGGCTGAGACAATGGAATTGTGCAATGATGATTATATAATTACTTCGTTGTTACGTAAATCCTGCTATTTTCATTGGCTTTGTGATGACAGTGTCGTTGTATTAGCTGGTACTTTTGTCCATTTGTTGATCAAAAGCAGGAGTGAGCATTTTTACCCCAACAAACCGTTGGCACTCCCCGGGCAGCCATACAGGTCACGTCGCCCAAATTTTTTTACTGGTCCACCTCGGCGACAGGTCATCTTCCACTTTCTTTATTGGTCTACCTCTGCACAGGTCGTTCGCTTGGCCGTGGTTTGTCCACGTCGTCTAAAAAACTCTGTCTGCATGCTTCTCGCACGGCTGCTACGTTTTGTCCATTTGTTGATGAGCACAAGTCCATTGTCAATGATGTCTTTGATTCGCACAGTTTATTGGTTGTTCTATTACTGAGCGCACCCCATTGCCAATATTAATTAAAGCGGTGGCTCAAGCTATTCCGGTGTTTGCGATGGGCTGTTTTGACATCACCAAGGAGATATGTAACCAAATCAGCGCAATGATAGCTCGGTTTTGGTGGAACAACCTGGATAAGGAGGGGAGTATGCACTGGATTGGATGGGAGAAATTGGTGTGTTCAAAGGCAGAGGGAGGGCTGGGTTTTAGGGATCTTCATTCTTTCAACATGGTGATGCTAGCCAAACAAGCATGGAGACTTCTACAGAACCCAACATCCCTCTGCGCTCGTTTACTGAAAGCCAAATACTATCCACGAACAGGCGTTTTAAAGGCGGAGGCAAGGCAAGGCTGCTCGTATACGTGGAGGAGTATATATTTGGGCATTCAAACTTTGCAAGAGGGCATTATATGGCGAGTAGGGAGTGGACAAAGCATTAACATCTGGGCAGACCCTTGGTGCCACGAGAAACTACAAGAAAACCTGTCACACCGCGAGGTAGAAATATGCTGACCAAAGTGGATGAACTGATTGATCCGGTGACTGCACAGTGGGACATAGACCTCCTAAACCAAACTTTCTGGGAAGAGGATGTTCGGATGATCAAATCAATCCCAGTACATGTGGATATGGAGGATGTCGTTGGATGGCATTATGATAGCAAGGGCCAATTTTCAGTTAAATCGGCATATACGGTACACTGTGCTGCTGTACTGAGGGGACAACGGAGAAGTCAGGGTTCAAGCTCGGGTGGAGTAGTCAATGATGCAAACTTCTGGAATAAATTATGGAATGTTGATTGCCCACCCAAAGTGAGACATTTTCTGTGGAGGCTGAGTCACAACACCCTAGCTATGAGAAGGGTGCTGCAGAGAAGAGGAATGAAATTAGACACCAAATGTTGTATGTGCGGAAGAATGGATGACGACGGTGGTCATCTACTACTGAAGTGTAAGGAGGTGAAAAGGGTTTGGCGTGAACTAAACCTGGAAACAGCACGATGCAGACTAGCTGAAGCACAGACCGCGAGAGAAATGATGGAAATAATCCTGAAACTGAAAGGAAAGGAACAATCAACGGTAATAATGCTGCTGTACCTCTGGTGGGGAGAACGAAACAAATGGAGGGAAGAGGGAAGGAGAAGAACCGTGGCAGAGCTGGCTTATATTGCGGCATACCAAGCCGATTTAGTACATAAGTCTGATCAAATGCTGGTGCCGGATTTTCGTCAGTTAACACACTGGAAGAAACCGGGACAGGGTGAATTAAAACTGAATACTGATGGGGCTTTTGATGTCCTAAACAAAGATGGCGGCTCGGGATTTGTTATCCGTAATGATCAAGGTCGCGCTATTTGCTCAGGTGCAGGACGAGAAGACCATCTCCTTGATGCTTTCCATGCTGAACTTAAGGGGTGCCTAGCTGGTCTCCAGGAGGCAGTGAAATTGGGGGTCACAAAAATCACCTTATAGGTGGATGCAACTTTGGTGAAAGGAGCGCTGGAATCTGATGATTATAGACTGGCATCGATTGGAGGAATAGTTACTGAGCTCAAGCATATTATTAGTGATGATTTTTATATGTGTAATATTTCAGTTTGCAAACGTGAATGTAATAGGATCTCCCATTCGCTTGCGGCTCTTGGTTGTAAACTCCCAAGTGGATGCTATAACACTTAGGAGGGGGTTCCTCTTGATCTAGAAGATTTGGTAACCAGCAATTCTGCTGGGTCGGATGAGTAATAAAAGTTCCGGCAATTTCAAAAAAAAATATAGGGCTCTTCCAAACAAGGCCTTATGGTTTTAATAAAATCTTATGCAGAAACAAAACAGTATGTCAATACTTGTTCATGCAGCTTTTGTGTATGATCCGGTCAGCAGATATCTTGTCAGCAGATATCTGGTCAGCAGACAAAAGATTCTTTAAGCTACGAATACCCACTTCTCGGTTCTTGCCAAAAATTTGGTAGAATTTTTCAAGATTTTCCGTCACATCGAATCTTTGAATGCATGCATGAAACATTAAATATAGATAAAAAAATAAAACTAACTACAAAGTTTAGACGAAATTCACGAGATGAATCTTTTAAGCCTAATTAGTCTATGACACTAATTGTCAAATAATAATGAAAAGTGTTACAGTGTTGTTTTGTAAATTTTTTTGCAACTAAACCGGGCCAAAATTGGGCAGCAGACGTCTCGGTGAGTGACGGCTTAGTCAAGCCAACGACATAATTGAGTACAGTTTTTTTTTTTTTGACAACATTGAGTACAGGTTGAATGGCTCACATGCTACAGAGACTTCTCTGCCCTATTCTACACGGAACACTGACATCTTGATGTACATTTCCATCTCTACTAGCTCAGCGGTTATTTTAGGAATCTTTTGGGGCCATGTTTAGATCCTAAATTTTCCCCTAAATTTCTCTATGCAAAAAGAAGATTCCCATCACATCAAAATACCGGCACATGTATGGAGTACTAAATGTAGATAAAATCAAAAACTAATTGCATAGTTTTGTTGTACTTTGCGAGACGAACGTTTTGAACCTAATTAGTCAATGTTTGGACAATTTTTACTAAATACAAACGAAATGTTACAGTGCGCTACAGTGCTCCACAGTGATTCGGCCGGCGCCAAATCGGCCGAACTAAACAAGGCCTGGGTTTCTTAGCACCACGATTTTCGACCAAAACCATGTGACAAATAAAGTGCAACTCTTAATCGTCTGCTATGAAGAATGATGTTTGGTTCGTTATGGAACTTTAGCACACAATCCTTGCAGAATAAAAAAGAAGAAAAATCTTTGGCACATTTATCTTATGTGATTTTAACTTTTAAAAAAAGGTATCAGGGGAATCACCGCACACTCATTGTAGAGGTGCTTTTCATATATATAGCCATGTACAGGGTACTACAACTTGTGGTGCAAAAAATTGAGTTAGGCTATACAAGTATCCTAATACCTGCATGCAGTCAGAGTGGTAGGATCATGGATGCACAGACTAGAGCAAAATTCAGAAAAGAAATGTATAGGGATACCCTGGTCATGATGTCCGTGAACTAGTATGTCGAAGGGACATAGAGCACACGGTCTGTCCCAGTGCTACCCTTCTCGTGGAAGAAGTGGATGTCGATCTTGATATACTTCGTGCGACAGTGGTGAACAAGGTTGCCATCATGTAGAGAATGCTTATGTTGTTGCAGTGGACAACTGTTGCCAAAGGAACAAAGATGCAGAGCTCCTAGAGTAGCTATCTTATCCAGCAGCACTTGGCCATGACATGAGCAACAACATGACGCTCCGCTTTAACGCTGGATCAAGAGATCGTGGTCTGGCGTTTGGAGGACCAAGAAACCATATTATCACCAAGGAAGACATAGAACCCGGTTGTGGAGTTCCACATGTCAGGGCAGCCCACCCAATCGGGATTAGAGTAGGTGGTTAGGGAGTCGATGGCGCCAACACTGAGACGACGACTGGTAGAATGAGAGCCCTTTACAGAACGTAGGATCTGCTTGAACATCATGAGGAGCTGCTCACGAGAATCGTGCACGAATAGGCAGACCTACTAGATGATGTAGGCCAAGTCGGACCTTGTCAGAGTGAGCTATTGGAGAGCACCTGCTAGGCTTATGCACTCTGAGGGGTCAGCAATAGGGGTGTCGTCGGTGGCCCACAGCTTAGCCTGAGCGACCACCGATTGCATTATCGGGTAGCACTCGGACATACCGACATGTTGGAGGAGGTCAACGATGTACTTGCACTGTGAAAGAAATAGGTTGTCAATGTTGTGTGTCACTGAGATGCTAAGGAAGTGGTGCATGCCACCGAGGTTTGTCATGGTGAACTCCAAGTGGAGATGTGCGAACGATACCTTGAGGATGATGTATCGACATACAGAAGTAGGAATGCGACATAGTCTCCATCTCTGTAAACAAAGAGAGATGCATCGTGCTTGGAAGCCATGAAGCCAATGTTGCAGCGTACCTGGCGAAGTACTGGTTCCAAGCCCGATGGGCCTACTTGAGACCATACAAGGATTTTTGCAAGAGACAGGCATGTCCAGTGCAATGGGGTCAATGAAGCTCGATGACTGCTGGCAGTACACCATGTCCTCTAAAAGGATTTATGGATGTCTAGAGGGGATGAATAGCCTATCAAAATTCTTTCAAAGACAAAACACGAGGCCAAAGTGATTAGTACTAGAGACAATCCTAATAGCCACTGCAAGCCTAGACTAATCACTTCAACGCAAGTCTCCCTACACGATTAGGGTAGCGAGAAGTATTTCTACAACTAATGCACACAAGTTACCAGAGGCAAGCTAAACAACTAATCGAGCTACTAAAGAGAAGCACATACTCAAACTAAGCTACTCGGCTAGAGAGATTACCACTACATAAACAACTACACAAGCACAAGTTATGAAAGTAAATGCAAGAGTAGTAGTGACCAAACTAACGAGGGAAAGTGACACAAATATTTACCCTAAGGTTTTGTTGCTTGCTGGCAACCTACTCCCCATTGAGGCAAGTCCTTTAGACTACCGCTTTCACAGGCCTTGTGAGCACTCGAGCTCGGCCCTCGACATGGGAAATTGTGTATAAGTTGGCTTGTCACCAAGGCACTCTCCAAACCTCGTGGTTTTAATGGAGTTAGTCTTCGTGAATCTCCTACAGGGATGAGCACAAAGCAATCACCAAGGGATGCTTAGTGATCCAACAACATCACCAAGACATCTATGTGGCCGCAACCACCAAGAGTAACAAGAACTCCACTACAACAATGATTCCCAAGTGCCACTAGATGCAAACTCCCATTGCAAAGCACTCAAATCCTCTCCAATCTCACACAAAAGGAATCTCTAGCAAAGCGAGTGAGTGGAGTGTGTTTCTCAAGATCTATGGATGCAACAATATCAGGCAAGGGTGCCAAGAGGGCTAAAATGGTTAGTGACCTAGGTATTTATATCCCTAACCACTCAACTAATCGTTGGGCTGAAAAATAGCTTATGTGGGAGCACCGGATGCTTGGGTTCCATCATTGAAGAAGCGCGCAGAGAAAGGATCCTAGCATGATTTGACATCCAATGTCTATTTTTAAACATTCATATATATAACTGTTAGGGTGCTTGTTTCTCTGGTGCTACTACCGGATAAACCTAGTGGCCACCAGAGCTAAAGTCGAGCTCTAAGGAATTTATTCATAGAGAAGAAATTTATTGAGCCCCCTCAGACACCACCAGGGAAATCTGGTGGCTCTAGGTGCTCTCGCAGAGAGTTCTAGGAGGCACCAGAAAAGTCCAATCTTCCCCATACACCTAGCACCGGAGAGAGTGCTTCACCGTTTAAACTTTCCCACTTGCGCCGATCATCACCACGTGTCCCCTCTGGAGCTACTTTCTCCGGTTCTTGGTCCATTGTACCACCAGAGAAATCCAGTGGTCCAGACAGAGCCATCACAAGTTAGAAACAAGGCTACAAGATGTGTTCTCTGGTGACCCCTAGGGCTAGGCACTGGACTTTTCCGGTGACCTGACCCCCCTAAATAGCTTTCTCTCTCTCAAACTATTTTTGTAAGTGTGCCAACTCTAAATGTGTTCCATCAAACACATTCACCTTTGATCACTGAGTTAGAATTTTCAAATGATTTTGAAAAACATTTTCACTTGCTTCCTTACCATGTCACTAGATCTAATGGAGATGCAATGTTAGTCCTCACCTAGTGCGACTTAGATAAACCGTAATCACATTAGAGCTCCCATCTTTAGAGTACAACTATCTATGCTAAAGCTGGCCGTGCACTCTATTGCACCTTTGCTGATGAAAGTAAAGTGCTATCATATTCCTTTGCCTTCGGGCTTGCTCTTCATCACCTCTCCATGGTTGAGTACTTGCTTCATGGTCATGATCATCATATATCCACCATCTCCTAGCCTTGCTCAACACCATCATGTTGACCTAGCTCAATCATCTTCTTTGAAAGCATTAGTCCACTAGCTGTCACTCAATTACCAAACCAAACTAGGGCATTCATCCTCCAGGTAGCCATGAAGAAATGTGTTCTTCACATGCAACTGATGAATCATCCATTCCCACGAGGCAGCAATGTTGAGGACGGTCTATCGCCAATTTGATAACTGGATTGAAGGTCTCATTGCAACCAACACCAGCTTGTTGTGAGAAGCCCCACGTGACCTAGTGGGCCTTGTGCCAAGCAAGGAATCGTCAAAGTTGAACTTGTGCTCGTAGAGCCACTTGCTTGTCACAACATTGGCACCGGGCTGTCGAGGCACCATCTGCCATGTGCCATTATCGACAAGCGCCTTATACTCCTCTGTCATCATATGCCAATTAGGTCCCATAAGCATGCTCCTATAATTTGCATGGATTGGCAAGGTTGTCATGGCGAAGAGATCGAGGCGAGATAGGGCACAGGATGCTCATATGGAGGCGCATTGTTGGCCATTAGGAAAGTGGTGGTGATGGAGCGCCCACTATTGCTGAACGCGCCACGAGCAATGGAAAAGTAGGCGACGGATGCAGCAGAGGTGATGGGTGGTTGCAACCATTGGTAGATGACATCAAAGTGTTGCTCGTTCGCAGGCTACGCAGCGGTTAATGCAGCGCTAGCTGCACCAGGACAAGGACAGGCCGTAGCCAGCCGAGAAGGTTTCACAATCGGTTGGGTGCCCATTGCAGCAGGCAGTGGGGGCGTAGCAGTCGACCAGGCTACAACGGCCAAATTGGTCGGCACTAGGGGGCCAACGTAGATGATCGTCGAATCCTGAATGTCCGGCTATTCGACCTTGCCAAAGGAGGAAGCAACTGAGAGGCGCAGAGGCCAGAGGGTGGAGCTACCAATGTCAGGGAGAGTCCTTGCATAAAAAATGTAGTGATGACAGCACGAAGGCCACCGAGGGTGCTGAGGCGAACGGAAACATAGACTCGTCGATGTCAACATGGAGTGTGATAATAATGTGGCGGATGGACATGTCTAGGCAACGATACCCCTTATGAGAGGAGGGATAGGTGAGGAGCAAGCACGGGGTCGAGAGCATACGGAGGGAGCAGGGGTGGAGCTTCCTTGAGGTCAACTGGGCCATGGCTACCCCTATTCTTTTTTATTACTGCTATATGTTCTTTTTACCCCATAAATTAAGCATCCAATTTCCACTTAATATGTTGATTGGCCCTGCTGCCTTTGGTCCTATGCTACACTATTGGGAGAGAGGAATAATCTAGGAGCTTCTAATGCAAGAACTGATAGGGGATGTTGTAATGCATGGATGAAGATGGATTTTGCTCCCTATTGGTGGACCCTACATCTTTGGGCATGCCCTATATGCATGACAATTTGTTGTAGATAGTTCCTTCATGAATTTTGACATGCTTTGTGGCGAGCTACTAGCTTTCCCACCTTATGGAACAAATAGTTTGGTATATATAGCCACACTTGTCAAAGTGTTGTATGTTATAAGTGGTGGTATAGGGTGTGTTTGTTTGTCAGATAAGGACTAGCATCGTATATGTTGCATGAGCCCTTACATCATATATGTTGCATGAGCGGAAGTAGATTGAGTGGAACCGTATTTCAAAACAGAAGGTGTTTGGTGAGGTTGCATGAGCAGATGCAGAAAAACTGAGATGTGGTTTGGTTGCCTGCATGAGCAGATGCAGCTTGGCTAACACGTGAGGCTGACGTGTGGGCCCATCCTCTGCAGCCTGCATCCACCAAGCCAGGCTCCAAAGTGAAGCTCATTTTGGCTGTCTCCACCGGGCCAGGATGAGACCGTATGTCTGCATGAGTGGAGTCAAACCGGAACAGTGGATCCTAGCAACCAAACGAGCTTCTATTTGTGCGTGTACAGATGAGCAGAGCAAGGATGGGGTGGAAGCGGGCAACCAAACACACCCATAACCACTTATCTTAACCCATGTGATACGTTAAGGGTAACACCTATACTAACCTACATTAAATTACAACTTGTCGGTACAATGGGGAGATGGCAACACCCACCCAACTAGATCAAGACAGCTCTGTAGATACGTGGTGTCAAATGGTCAAAGAAAGAGAAAGACGAGTCCACCACGTTCCAAGCTAATTGAGGATGAATAGCAATCACTGTCTAAGATAGGGTTGAATTTGGGTTTGGTTGAAGCAATTTGTTCATTTCTAAATTTCTCTCTGTTCACCTGAAATTCATTGTTTTAAATTTTAATAGTATACGTAGACCATCCTATGATTGATGTGTGTCCAAAATATTAAAACTAGAAGTTTGTGAATGTAAAGGAATAGAGATTGAACGAAGGAATAAATGATTATATATATCGGTATATGTTTAGATAAACAAGTAATTACCATTATACCACAACCTATCTGTAGCGACCGCAAAAGAGTCAATGTTATAGTGTTATACCGACCGATGTAACAATCACGGTAAGTGGGTCAGTATAAATCTATAGCGACCGACGGGTTATATACCGACCGATAGTTGGACGCTAATACTTGTACCGACCAATGATCTGTTACATGTTTTTAGCGACCAATGGTTTGAGGACAACCGCTGCGGCGGAGACGGCGGATGCGGCGGCGAGGACGGCAGCCATGGCAGCGGCGG
This sequence comes from Saccharum hybrid cultivar R570, assembly GCA_038087645.1. NCBI lineage: Eukaryota > Viridiplantae > Streptophyta > Magnoliopsida > Poales > Poaceae > Saccharum > Saccharum hybrid cultivar. The sequence continues at coordinate 37,853,776 of JAQSUU010000637.1, read as the reverse complement.
CGCCCTCGACGACGCAATGGTGGTGGAGGTCCGAAGAGAGAGTCCATGAGTTTTTTTTAGAAACTTGAGCCTGTGACGGCGGCTGCTGGGGTGGACGGTTAGATAGGGTTTTGGAAGTACGTTTGATAGGTGGGCCACAAAATTACTTTGCGTGTGCATGGGCTAGGCTGAAGGTGCCAAAATGAAAACAGGCTATACCGACTGATAGTTTAACTCTAATATGTGTTTTTACCGACGATTGCCCGAGAAAACAGCTAAATATATGTACTGATCGATGTACAGTCGGTACAAGTAAAAATAGCAGTTGATGATTTCTTAGAAATTTATACCGATCAATTGTTGGTCGTTAGTATTATGTTTTAGCGACCGTTGTCTGACGCTACAGATTGATTATGGGATAGTGTACATAAATATGCCTCATGATAGATGAGTGCTTACATGTTCGTTTGGGCTCGAACCGTTGCCCTTCAGGAGGAGCAGTCCGAAGGGTATAGATTAGTTATCACAAATCCTAATTAGCATGTGTCGCCTAACAACAATTAGTGCTTATAATCCTTATATAATGACTTGATTATCCGCCAATTGACTATCTAATTGTTTACCTGGGCAAGGCGTCAGGCTAGGTCTCTCGGCTGCACCCGCTCCTAGTTGTCTTTTGGCTCTGTGAAGCCAAAGCAGGTTCGGAAGCCCAACCAAAAGAGCCTTAATCTCCATCAAAATCACTACCCTCTATCAAAATCAACTAGAATCACTCCAAAAAATTAAGGAGCTAGATTTAAGAATCAGAGAGTGGAGCTCTACTAAACAGCCCCTGAATCAATACCATCTAAAGCGTATGAGCCAGCTCACAGGGGTGAGTGTATACGAGTGTCTGCGTCTATATTAGGTCTCGCAAAAAAGTTTATAAAAAATTAGAAATTTGACTTCATTAGTCTCGAGATTCGCTAGTCCAACTCGCTCACAGGGGCAGGAGAGTTCTTCGGAGGTGCTCATAGGAGTAAAGTGTGTGTCCCATTCATAGAGTGAGTGTATTCTCATGTGTACGAGTGTTTGTGTCTGTACTGGGTCTAAAAAAATTTATAAAATTTGAGAAATTTAAAATTGGCATAGTAACTTCCAGTTTTTAAAATAATTAAATATATCTAGTTTTTATGTATAACATTCCATTTTCTAAATTCTAAAAGAACCATGATTCTATTACTCAAATGTGGTGATTTGAATTTGGCACGCTTGCTGCAAAGTGGAAACCAATAACGTGCACAGGAACGAACACGCCGTGATGGAGCTGTAGAATTCGGAACGACTGTTCGAAAGTGACCAGCCCACAAAACCTCTCGGCTCCCGAGGCCACGCCTCCTATCCTCCTAAGCATCAGCAGTGTGGGGGTCGAGGCTGGTTCGATGCAATGAATGCGCGCCTCGTACTTGGGTCGATACACTGCGAGGATGAGTCGATAGAGACCCGAGTTCTTTGTATCGAACCCGCTCCCAGCGAAAAAAGAAATGCAACGAAAGAAGCGAACGGTTGAGAGATGATGACTTTTCCCCACCGCGGGTCCCATCTATCGATCCGGGCTGGGTTCTACACACTGTGGTCCAGTTACCAGTTGAAGTCACGTCATTTCGTAGGACCGAGGCCGGTGCGATACACTACGGGTGCTCTAAAAGTCCTAACCAAACCATACCCCCGCCATGGAAATCGTCCGCCGAGACGCCGCTACGGCTCGCCTGGACGACGACTACCGCCTCCCCGATGCTTCTCCCCCGCACGGTGATGGAGCTTGTCCTTTGCTTTCGTTTCTGCAATCGCACTAGTTTCCTGTCCGTTTCTCGATAGTTGCCATTACTCTTTTCGATATCCTAGGGTTTAGGAAGTGGTAGCCGATTTAAATCGGTTAAATGCTTACAAAATCGCGCTCGTATTTCTGGCAAAATTGTTAGAGTGCGAATTCGATCGGTAGTTTGAAGATATTGTGCCTCATTGGCGAGGAATTTGATGACCGGACCACATTATTATCCGGACAAAATGCCGTCCGTTGAAGAAAATTGACAGCGGTGGCGTTGGGGATGCAGGGCAAATGTCAGTGGATGCGCTCCGGAGGGAGCTTGTGAAGGAGAGCATTATCCAGGAGATCATCACCGCTGAGCTGGCGTAGCAGCGGGGGTTAGAGTCCGAGGTTCGGCGCGAGCTCGGGTTGGAGCACGCAGGTCCCCTGTCCCTGTGCGCCCCTGCCGGGCTCCAGCTGACCACGTTGCCCCAGCATGATACATCCCCTGTGCGTCAAGAGGGTCTGCTCCACTTCCACGTGCCCAGAGGTATGCCGGTTCCCAGACGCTCTGTTAAAGATCGAATTGATGAATGGTATCGGCCTCCATGGCATCGACTATCAGCAAACGAGGATGCATTGATGGAATGGGTGAGCTTATTCTCCTCCTCGTTTTTTTCCTCAGTCTGTTATATATATGCATGTTAAAAATATAGAAATGTTGCATTGTTCAAGATTGGTGTATCCTTTTACTAAATGTTGTATCTGCACATTAAAGATAATGTCATCTGCATTAGCATTTAGTAAAAGGACACACCAGTCTTGAACGGTGCAACATTTCTCTGTACATAAACTGAAAACTCGGTTGATCTTTCCAAAGAAAACTGAAAATTTGGTTAGCAATTCTGTATCTCCCAAGTATTAATTCTTTTCTTGAAGCCAGCCATGTCAACTTATGAAACAGCTTTTCATGCATTATTTTGTAGTATTTGTTTTGGCTATCTATGCAGATATATTTGGATTTAGCTTCTCATGAAAGTAAATTTTTCATCTTCCTATCTTAGGACTAGAGACTAATTATGCCATTGGTCTGCTGTATGCATTTTTTTCATGTAACGAAAAACATTAATTTGACCGTCCATCTTATCATGTACTCCTTCAGTTCCAAATTATAGTTCACTTAGGCTTTGTCCTAAGTCAAACCTCTCTAGTTTTGACCATGTTTTTAGAAAAAAATAATATGAACATCAAGTTCAAATAAATGCTCTATCAATTCCATGGAGAATTTAATGAAACTGGTTTGATGTTTTAGATTTTGGTGCATATTCCCTGTAAACTTTGTTAAAGTTGTAGAATGTTGACTTAGGACAAAGCCAAAGTAAACTATAATTTGTAAAGACCATCTGGAATAGCACCACTGTAAATATTAGATTGTGGGATTTTAATTATTAATCCATCCTAATAGTGAAGCTTCACAATTTCAGGGTAATGTTTCCCTCAAATAATTATATTGTGCTATCCATTAGTGTGCGTAACAAGAAGTGATAGGGTCTTCGTTTTGCCTTTTGGCCATGGACTATCACTGCTATCCTTATAATTCATGTGACTTTGATGCCATGTAGCCCAAATAGACGCTAAACGATATGTGCCCAACTGTTTACCGTTTAGGGTTTTTGTGAACATTGGCTCCAAGGATAATGATCCTGGATATAGTGTGAAGAATGACCCAAGTTTGTTTTAACTCAAGTTTGTTTTAACTTTTCTGATATTCAATTTTTTCCCTCTAATATTCACTGAATTTAAGATTCATCTGGCAAGGATGCTGCATGCACTGTACAGTAGCTGGAAGTTCTAGTCTGATGTAGGGCCACAGGAATAGAAGCTATGTATGACCTATACAATACTGAAACTTGTTATATCTAGTGCCTGTTGAAGATTATAAACTGTATAACTACAACTTATTGTTGAAGATGGTTACAATTTTGTTTTTGACATTGTCCTTGGCTGTCACTGAAAACTAGCTTGTCATTAAGCAGGCTAGGCTGCCTAAAAGGACATTTTCTGGGGTGAAGAGGAAAAGGACTGATGAAACTTCAGAAGCAAACAACAAAAGATCGTCTGAGAAATGGATTTGTGATCTCTGCCACGTGAATACATCTGGTGAAATCTCTTTTGTGCAACATTGTGCTGGCTACCGGCATCAGTCAAATGTAGCAGACATGGAATGGGCTATGGAAACTGCTGAGCCGACAATGATAGCAACAACAGAGTTGTATCGCGGCATGCATCACAATCCAATTGCATGGAATTGCAGCATTTGCCAAGTTAAGTGTTCAGGCGAGTTGGACCTAAAGAATCACTTGAATGGCAGGAGGCACCAAGAGAACTTAGGAGCTCAACGGAGAGAAAGCGAGGAAAATGAAGGGGAGAGTGGATCCCAGGAGGCTAACCTTTTTGAAAAGAAAGAGCCACAGCTTGTTGACTTGAACCAAAGGCCCACCTCAGGATGGACTTGTAGCATCTGCCAGGCTAACTGTACATCTGAGTCCGACTTGGAGAACCACCTCCGAGGTAGAAGGCACCAGCAGAATGTAAAAGCCCAATTGGTAGAAGGCAACAGCACAACAGTTGTCGCCCATCTTGGTGGAAAGAAATAGCTGGTGATGCGCAGTGCATAAAACTGAGATGCAGTTGCAGACATAGTTACTAAAGATGATGTTGCAATTTGAGAGACGTGTAAGGAACTGAAAGCGCATTTCATTTCTTCCAGCCTTGCTCATCTCCTAGCATTTTGCGATTGCAGGAACTTGACTCTTTTGCGGCTGAGTACAATGTATGGTCTGTGTACTTTGTATACTTGGTGTTGCCATATTAACACTTAGTGGTTCACATGGAAAGCAAAGTAGGCACTGCTTCTTGGGGAAATCCAACGCCTGTTTTTCTTCCATCCACCGGTTCAGTTCTTCAGTTCTGTTTGTGGATATACGATATCATGTTTTACCCCTTTGTTACCCGTTGATTGATGTTTCTTTCCATCCTTTCGGAAAATTTTTATGTCCAATTAATCACTGATGAAAATCGACGTTATGTGTTATAAATGATCGTAGAGGATAACAATGTTTAAACTTTCTGCATGTTCCTTATTGTGTATGTATGTTGTCGGTGTGACAGCAATTGATTACAGTTGTATACAAATAGGTTAGCTGGATAGTGGATACACATTTGATTCAATCAATCGAGACGATGGAGAAGGTACTCGACCTCCACTTGTTTAGTCAATGGAATCACCCACTGATCATACAGTTTATAAACAACTGAAGGATCAACTTTGAAGTTAGCCTGGCTGCTATTGTTGACATCAGTTTGGATTGGTCCATCTAATGTTATGCTTTGCCCAAACACAATTGCCTTCTTCTCTGCCCTTCTCTTTACCACGTCTTCTTGGGCTTCAGATGTCAGTAGTTTCATCAGAGCATCTCTATCCTGCAAAATGGAAACACCAATTATAGCTTAAACTTTCGAATCTCCAACTGATCACCTGATGCTCTGCGAACATTGGGAGTTTTGAATACCTTAGCCTGAATTAAGCTGGTATAGGTCTGCTGGTCTCCTCTGAACTTCACTTCTGCCACGTACCTGCCATAGTTGATCCTTCTTGAAAGCACCTGTGAAAGGGAGACATTCTCAGTGTTCATTGTTGACTTCTAACGAATTATACGTTTGTGATGACTATGAATTAGGGAGCATGCAGTGTGACATTGTTTATGTACCTGAAGACATGCAAGATCTGCATCAACAGTTACAGCATAGTTGCCATCATCACCGTTCATAGCCAGCAGGGGGAGCAGCTCGTTGAAGTACATGCTCCATATGGCATCATTTACGTTCACTAATGCGGCAGCGGGATACAGATCCTGCAATTATAGCATCAATTAAGCTCGGTGTTCAGTGATATATCGTTTCAGAGATAGTTGTTGTTCATGGCTCATTATCATTTCCGCAATGGCTGCTGGATGCTTACTCTTGTGAAGTTGTATGGAGGTGCCAGAGTGAAAGGAGCTCTGTAAGCGAAGAATGGAATCTCTTGTAGGCTTTGGTACCTTCCGGCCTATGGAAAAAGTTGAGCAGCAACTCAGGATTAGTGGAGTTTCTCAGCTAACACTCACTTCATATCTTTGGTCACAATACACGCAATTTGTGTTGCTTTGATGCCAATGGCAGTAGCAGTGCAGAGATAGCTTGCCGTTAGGACTTAACGCATGCTTTATAACACAGTGGTCTGCATCCAATCCCAGTGCAAAAACTACTTCCTCTAAAAAAATACTTTGACTACTAATATATCTATGAAAATAAAATACTTCAAATAGATAGTTATATGTCAGGGAAGTACTTTCATAATGATAATGACGTTGAAAACATTGTCTTACATTATCAATGTATATGAATTTTCAATTATTATTTTAAATAGAATTATTTATCATGAAAGTATTTTTCATGATGGATCATGTAGCAGTAGCAACAATCTTATTGCCAATCTGTGTAAACTTTTAGATACAGATAGCCAAAGCTAAAAAGGTGGCCAACATCAAATAATCCAAAATTGACTTCTATTTGTGATTAGAGGTTTAATATAAGCTTTGATAGTTTCCAATCCAATCAGTAAACCGAGAAAATGGCTGGTCCGTTCCTCTTTTTAAAATATAGACATACTGCCGGTGCCGGCCTGCCGCTTTCTTCCCATATCCCTATGTCTTATAATCCGTATTTTTCAGCTTGTTTTTTCAGCCGGAACAATGTTTTTCTCTTACGACAAATCAGTGAACAGTACTTCCAGCCATAGCTTTTCAGCGAAGCGAACGGGCCCATTGATTGCTCATAAAGTTATTGAAAGCCAACGAACGAATTAATTAGCATCAGCCAACACCGCCCCCCACAAACTGTCACGTTTGACCAGGATTTTCATACGCCCAAAGTCAGCGCATCTTAAACAAGTTCAGATAATCAAAATCATAGATTAATGGATCGCTGGGCACGCGCCACATGCCGATACTGACAAAGCCTGCGAGCAACTAATCAGCACGAAAAAGAATGCTTCTCGACAACTGTCTTCTTTAGTTCTTTACCGTTCGGGAAAACAAAAACTGAATTCTGCTTCCCAATCAAGTTGAAAAAACAAAGAGGAATTCGTCATCTGAAAAAGAATGCTGCTCGATCGGCAACTGACTTTCCTTCTTCTTTACCGTTCGGAAAAACAAAAACTGAATTCCACTACTGCCGAAGCTGAAAAAACAACACGAGGAGAGGAATTCGTCATCTGAATTGTAGTACCTTGGACTGAACGGCCTCGGACTCGCGGATGAAGAGCTCGGCGAAAGAGGCGTTGAGGTGGCGGCCGGGCTCGGCGCCGCCGAAGTGGAGGGGGGCGTAGGCCGGCCGGTTGAGCGGGTACTTGGCCCTCTCGATGAGGCTGAACACAATGGTGTCCTCCTCCCGCGTCAGGAAGTCCCTCACTGTGTCGAGGCTGAGCTCGGCGGTGGACGGGGACACGAGGCCGGTCAGCAGCAGCGCCATGGTGCAGAGCAGCAGCGGCGTGTGAATGGCTGGCACAGCCATTGCTGTTGCTGTTTTCTTCGGAGTTCGGACTTGAGAGGGAGAGGGGGAGAGGATAGAGAGGGGAGGGGGACTTTACAGGTGTGGGAAGAGGAAGACGATCGAGGCGATGATTCGCCGGCTCGGCAGTTGAGATATACTACTAGGCTGGGTGTTTATCAGCGCCGAAAAGAACGCGCGCCCGGGAGGGCAGGCAGACGCCAGACGGTCAAAGAAAGGAAGTTGTGGGTATGGACGGGTGATTCATTTTTTTTTTTTCGAAAGCGTGCATTGCACGTGCTTCATTAAGCAGAAGTGGGAAAGTTACACGCCCCAACAAGTCGTGCGGCGAGAAGCTATACTTTTGTTGGGGAACACACTAACATAAATCACCGCCGAGCGGTGGAGAGCAAGGTCGTACTAAATAAATAAACCGTTTCGCGACGGGTGGGGGCGCCGTAGCCTCAAGCCACAAGGCCGGTCAGCAGGGCGAGGCTGTCATAGTCGGCCCCAATCCAGGCGGCAGCTTCCTCGAGGATGGCCGCGACGAGCTCAGATGGCGTCGTGGAGCGGCGGTCGAACGTACGCCGGTTACGTTGCTTCCACAAATCCCAAGTGACGAGGAGGACTAGGGAGTCGAAACTCTGTCGAAGCGTTGAATGAGATAATGTGATGAGGTGAGAGAAGTCAGACACCCGTTGCCAGTTGGCGCAGCGCAAGGTCAACTCAAATGGATGTGAACACTGATTGAACCGGTGTGGCGTCCAAATACCCGATCAGCTCGTGACACTGACGACTGTAGCCGCGAGCATGTGGTTTTTCTTGACGGCCATCTTCGTCATAAGTCATAACAAAAAAGGGTATACCTTTTCTCTTCCAAATGAATGGGCAGGCTTTTTTTGTGTGGATGGGATGGATCAGGGATGATTCCTGCAAGGTGACATTCTTGTCACCCTCTACCATCACACTAAACAAGGTAAAAGTATGGCACTTAACCTAATTTTGGATAAACCATGATTAGCTGAAATAGAAGAATTAACGTTTCACGTTTGATGGCGTGTATATTGGCATGTGCTTCATCCACCGCCCCAGATCATCGGAGCATCCTGATCTCTTTAGCAAAAGCCAGGTATTGGCACACGTGCTGGAAACTGTACAGCTATTTCTCTAGAATATTGAAAAGAGTAATGAAGAAAGTCAAGCCCCCTGCAATCGTTGACTAATCAATAATACTGCCGTTGGCTGGGGCTAAAATTGACGATACCGAATATGTCCATCAGCTTGAGAGCAGCAACACTGACCATGAAGGAAGAGAAGAAAAATCTGTGAGCTTTTGAATTTAATGCTCGCGGAGTAGTCAAAACCTTTTTTCAGGCTACGTGAAAAAAGAGAGTCAAAATTTTCAGAAGATACGTGAGCCCACAAGAGGTGCGGGAAGCAAGAGTCACAGCCCATGTTGCCCTCTGGACTCTGGGCTGTGTAGCCTCTCGACCGGCAGGCAACCAGCCCCACCTCTCATCTAGATTATTATTCCCGGCCTGCCAGCCCATCCGGCGAGGTGGAGACCTGCAGGAGCCGTCCGCTTTGTATTCAGCCTGTCCTGGCCCAACTTCAGCAGCGCATCGCACCTGACCGCTTGCCGGCTAAGGCCCACGGACCGCATGACCCAACAGGCCACTGAAGCACGGTCACGGGCTCACCGCTGGTGCTGGCCACAGTCCTGTCCTTTTCGCGCCTGCGGATCCCACGAAAACGGCCCAAACGGACGTCGCCCAACGCCATTTTACGACCGCTGCTGGCTTCTGAACTCTTCTTCTACAAGACAGGGCGGTGGCGACATGAGAGCAGACCAACGGGAAAAATGAAAGCTCACTGAGTGAAAGCGATGGCGGCACACGGGCGGATTCAGAGCCCTGCCCTCTGATCTGAAACGACGCTTTCTGGGTTTTCTTTTCTGTATATAGCCCGTGTTTAGTTGCCAAGTGGGGCACCCAACTTGGCACAGTACCTGTCGCATCGTACTGTAGTAACTTTTGTTTTTATTTGGTAAAAATTGTCCAAACTTTGACTAATTAGGCTCAAAATGTTCGTCTCGCAAAGTACAACAAAACTGTGTAATTAGTTTTTAATTTTATCTACATTGAGTACTTCATACATGTGCCGACATTTCGATGTGACGGAGAATCTTCTTTTTGCATAGTAGAATTTGGAGGAGAAGTTGGGAACTAAAAAGGGCATAAGCTTTGGTGGTTGATGGTTGCTGTCTCGCCACTGTGACCGTCATATGCTTTTCAGCAAAGGCTAAACAAAGAGGGACAGCAGGCACTAACCATGCGGTCATCGTGTCACCTCAGCGTACCTGCGCTGCAAAAAAGCACAGGCGCATTATACTGTATAAATTATTGTCACGCCGACCGATGATCATCAAGTCTCTAAAATAACCGCAGTTATATCTGAAGTCATACGTATTGATAAAATTTTCTATAAATTTAGTAAACCTTAAGATAGTTTGATCTGTAATTACTTTTTCTTTTGGAATGGAGTTAGTACTAGGAGTAGCTAGGATTAGTAGTAGCAGGAATATGACAGTGCTGGAATGTTGGTAGGTGCTCACTGTTCTGCACAGTAGCCAGCGTGCACTGGACAGGGTTACACGAAAGGCCACGTGAGGACCGTGAAAGTGAAACTGACCTGACCTCACCAAAGGTCGGTAAGATAGAAATTTTACCAATAACCTACCAACATGTTGGTATGTTCTGATGACGATAGATCAGCTGTAGTTGTAGTTCATTTGGATATATAGTACGGCGCCGGATCCCTTAGTACTCCTACTACTTATCTGCAGTTTGCAAACGGAGTGCTTTGATAGAACGACTAAAGGACACGGGCGCGCGCTCTCCTCTCAATATATACAGAAGAGATGCGCTCAGACCTGGATCTGGCAAGTTACCATGTTAGAACTACAAGCAGGCTCCCCATATCAATCATTGTTGTCTTTCATTTCCTGTAACTGATATCACGAGGACAGGACTGGTAGATTGGACGGACGATCTTGCTAGCTAGCAAGAAGCCAGCTCTATCGGGGAAGTTGGTATAGGATGGAGAAGTTTCAGTTTTCAAATTAATGCGAACGAAATGCTTCTGATCTTACCCGGAGAACAACGACGCCACAGCCCACAGCACAGGGAATGGCTAACATACCAACAGATACAGGAAAGTCTGACCCTGAAGAACATATCAACACAACTGCCACACAATCAGCTCGTGACACTGACAAGCTTGCAACGGGAAGGGTTGTAGGTCTAGCCATTACAATTACAATACGATGATAAAACATGAAACTGGAAGGCGTGTACACTCGGATAATGCTGGTGCTCCTTTTGCCCTACACTAGATCGGCAAGTGAATGGCCACTGAATTCTTTATCGGGATAATGCTGGTGCTTCTCCGAAGAAACGCCCTCGAATCATGCCGAATATATAATCCACTATACATATCCCCCACTACCTGATGTTTGGAGACAGTTCGATCCTGCCTTGAAGCATAAGGTGGATCATCTCCATTTACACGGCCGCTTGCACTGGATGCACCAAGCAAAAGGCCAAAATTAATGCACAAAATGCCCACTGAAGACCGCTCCCGGTCCCGGCCCACAAAATTCAGCTGGTCCTTGCATGTGCTTTCAGCTTTCCTCACACGATGTACACCGTGTCAACACAACGGGAAGGAGGACCTTAGCAGTGGATATATAGTACATATCTTCTTGCATATGCACCTACTGTTGCGCAATATAATGTGCCTCGCTCCACTATATGCTACTTTGGACTTGGACATAGCCGCTAGTGGCGGTGTGGAATAAAGGTAGGTAGCTAGATTTTGTGGAGAGAAGTAGCACTGCGTAGGAGTAGCATTCGGCCGGCCACAGATCATCTTTTGGATTGCACCCGCTGGTAGTCATCTTTTGGATTGCATGCACCCACCGGTAGTCATGGCCGTTTCCGATTAGTGGATCACTGATGACGACGCGTAGCCTTAGCTTCTTGTGCAATGCAATGACTTTTTTGCTCTGTATGTCACGAATCCATGGAAGTGCATATACGGCACAGGCATCTTGTAGTAGGTGCAAGCAATGCCCATGGAGTAAAAGAGGCTTTCTGCTCGATCCCAACCACATCCTTAAATTAGCAGTCGTCGTCGGCATGGCATGGCGTAAAATGCAAAGAGCTAGCGGTCGAGACGTGCCTGGCCTGGTCTCTATTGTCCAACTCCATGGGGTTCATTCAACGGTGATTATTACGTAGCAGCCAGCCGGTTGGAAAGTAAATGCACTGACGACGTGACCGTTCGCAGTTCGGTAAGCACACCACTATCCATCCTCCAGCTGCCATCGTCCAATAATTGGAAGCTTATCACTTAGGGGTATTTTGAAGAAATTGGAATCTACATAATGGATTAGATTATTTGATTTAGAATTTGATAATCCGTAACTTTCTCAAGCTCATAAATAAGTCTATCTCAAATTTATAGGGTGAAAAATGGAAATGTATTCTATAAATCACTGTGCTATAATTGTATTCTTCAACTTATGACATATTCTTCAACTCACTTCCCTACAATAGAAATACAACATATATGTATGTCCATTGTATGTCTAACAATAAATATACAAATATATTCCATATAAAACTATATTAGCTGGGCTTTGCTACGGTACTCACATTACCTCATAGGAGGTAACATTTCCTGTAAATCATAGCCCTTGATTTTTACTAACAAAATATTTTATTAAGTAATTAAAATGTCTAAAGGGTAAAAATCATAACCAATAATTAAAGAAACAAATCCTCCCAGAAAGTCGCATACAATTAAGAATGGAATTTCATGCATGCATGCATTTATCACGTACGTATTCAATTAAGCACATATGTTATTTGTTTTTTATACGTACATGCGTGGAAAGAAGCGTTGCTTATTATAAAAAAGAATAATCACGGATATACGTGTATGACTAATATGTTTGACTCTATGTGTGTGGATCTAACTTAGCATTTCATTCGAGGTTCAAAATTTCGGCGAAATTTCACCAAAATTTTGGCGAAGTTTCATCGAAATTTCCTGAATTTAGGTACTTTCGGTAGCAGCCGAAAGAAAAATCTGAAATTTTGTATTACACTAATAATGTATAGTCATAAATCATGCTTACATTTTGTTTAGATCTAAAAATTTTAGAAAAAAACATACTTTATGTTTAAGTCTCTAAAAAACTGTCACCAATTTTTTATCGAAATTCATGAAATTCGATATTTTCAGTGGTTGCCAAAATATTTCTAAAACCGAAATTGAAAACCCTGATTTTATTAGCAAGTGACTTAAATACGAAGGGTGTGGAAAAACATTAAAAATGACTAAAACGCACCTTATTAGCATGTCATGTCACGCTGTCAAAATGCAATGATTAGGTCCATCATGTTCATTACAATTTACATCGTCCATGATCTAACACAGTATGCAAATTAGATCTAATTGAAGATATTTTTCCTATTTGCTAATATATACATTTCTTCCTTCTATTACCTCCTAGGAGGTAATATTTGATGAAAGTCATCTGGATCGACGGCTCATAGTTATTTGAGTGTACCACAGCAAAGCCCATATTAGCTTAATTAATCTATGTCTAAATTGTAATTATTAGAATGAATTCAATTCCAAAGATCCAAATGGACCCTTAGTGCCTGTTTGGTCCACTCCTCTAACTTCATACCTCTAAACTTTAGAGCTAAAGTCTCCAAATAGGTAACCTAAATTTAGATCTAAACTTTAGTCTACCTCACGTGAGAGTTTTAGAGCTCAAAACTGAGCTAAAGTACTCTAAAATTTTTAGAGCTCTAGAGTTTAGAGGAGAGGATGCAAACATACCCTTGCTCCAGCAGTAGACCAGTAGTGGAGCACGTATGTTGTAGGAGAGGACAGAGATTTGTCACAAATAGATCCAATTTGACCATCTACCATTCCAAACCAACGCTTACTTGGAGCCTTGCATGGACTACTATATTAGTGCAAGTTACAGCACGTGTGTCGCCCGGCTCCAACCACGTTTTCTTCAACCTTGACCCGCCGCTTGGCATGCACGACAGCGTAAACACACACGAAGGCACGATAGATGACGATGGCACTGAGCTAGCTAGCGGTAGCAGCCGTGCGCCCCGTGCGCGTGACCTTTCTTGCCCGGCGCGCGCGCGGATGTCGCCGTCGTCGTAGAGTAGTGTTCGTTGCTCAAGACAGCCGCCGCCGGCCCTCGATCGATGCCGACCTGCATGCATAGTCACCGGGAACGTGGTACGGTGCCACGTTCCACGTTCCGGGAACGTGGATCAGTTTCGTCCCAATAGTGGAAAATCATTTCTCAAGAAGCGTTCCACGTTTCACGATCCTCGTTCCACGATCCCATCGTTCCGGAAACTTTGTGACTGTGCCTGCATGCCGTCGTCGTCGTCTGGACGTACAAGCAGTGAAGCAGCTGGCTAGCTAGCTTGCTTTTTCAACGAGACGAAATGAAGTGAACACCAAGCAGACGGGCGCATCTGTTAGGGGGGACGTACACGGTAATTCGCGTGTCGTCAATCATGGAGAATTCGTTTATTTATTGTTATTATTATTGCCTGATCGATCGTTTGCCTGATGTTGTTGGACGAAAAGGACGTGGGATCGGCCGAAGCGATTCATCATGGGACGAAGCTGCAACTGCAATAATAATTACGTGTACTTCGTTCCTGCTGGTGCTGGCGAGGACGATGGCACGTGTCCTCTGTGATCAGGTGGCACAGTTGGGCTTGGCCTTGGGCACGAACCTTTTGCAAGCTGCGACTGCGATTCAACTTGTTCTAGTGTCCTCTAGATTGTTTTCCTTTAAATGCGTCATCGACATGATGTTTGCTGGTCTCTTCTCGGGTTGGAGCTGAGAGACCCTTTGTCAGAAAGTAACTTTCGTTCCGTTTCTCACTTTTTTATTTTTTTGAAAGGTTAACTTTCGTTTCATTCACCAACTGAGGCGCGGTACGAGAGAGAGACGGCGTGATGATAACTCTGAATAAAAACTTGATGACCCTGCTGTAACCATCCCCACCAAACCATGCGAAAGCTACACGAGTACCGTACCGCCAGCGGTAATTGCACAACGGAAATACTGACACGGTCTGTACATGTAACTGCGTACACGGCAGGGAGCCAGTCAACAACAAACGTCAAACGCGCGTGCATGCTTCAGAACCGCATGCCGAGCCGCACCATGACCATAACCATGTACTAATCCGTATCTAGCTAGCTTAGCGAGTATATATACTACTCGTAAGAGAAATCCTCCACAGTGTGATCGCGACGTGATTGACACTGAGCAGCTGTGGACATTTCAATTCGTATCTGTACCGGTAGGCAGCAGGCAGTAGCACACCAGAACTGAATTGACCGTGTTGACAGATTCCGGTCGACGATCATTTTGGGTAAATAAGTAAGAGCGTCCATGATTTTATACCGTCAGGTTTCTAGAAAACGGCGAAAAAGGCTCGATCCTGAGAAGCAACGACGTCGACGTCACAATTCACACACGCGCTCGCTCTCGTGCCGGTCTGAAACGTGTAGCAGCGTTCTCGGATGCTCTGCAGCGCTAGCGGCGTGCAGAGTCGTCTGCAGCCAGTCTGAGGCAGAGCCGAAGCTACGTCAATTCCACCAACGCCGACGCTGGAAAGAAACACATGCCGAGAAAATGCTTGGTCTGTCTGGTCGTCGACGAAGAGGGCAGTCAGTCAGTAAGGACGAACTACGAAGCCGCGCGCAGCCAAGGAGTAGTCGTACTGGTAAACCCGCTGAAGTTAGACGATCGACGCCGGGTCGTCGCCGGCCGCCATCCGACGCAGGGGAGCGAGCGAGAGCCATTCGTTCCGCGCGAGGCGCCCGGGCACGGGGCACGGAGCAGCAGCAGTGCGGCGCGCACCGGAGGCTCCAGACTCCAGTATCGCGCGGCGCCGAGCCGAGCCCATGCGCCACACCTTTCCTATCCCGGCATCCCCTGACGCGGTCCCGGGCTTTTTTTGCCTGGCCACATGTTGGGCGGAGAGGAACGGAGCGCGACGACGCGGGGGACTCCACCGGCACCGACCGACCACTTCCCTCCTTCCCCCGGGCCCCGCTCTCTCATTGCCGTGTTGGGCGTGGCGGCCGGCGGGGCCTCCTTTTTCTCCTTTTTGCCCGCGGCCACCCCCAGCAAATAATGCTCGTCCGTCCCGTTGTCTCTCACGCGTTCACGCGTGGACGGACGGACGACGACGGGTGGACTCCATCGATCGATCTTGGAGCCTTGCATTGGACAATGGCCGGCCGGCCGGGCCATGCGGATACGTAGCGTACAGCCGTGCTTGCACCGACCACCACCTTGTGTGCCGCTCGTACACAAGCTCGCATGATTCCAGCTAGGCCCCTTTCGCCGCTAGGTGTGCGCCTCTCTTGTCTGGCATATTTGCACGCTACCTTAGCTAGCTACGTGCACCATTTGTAGTCCATGTGACCATGCATGTCCCACACCACACCACCACTATGGCACTATGCCAACTCAGGATCTGGCTACTATACCCTGCCTCCAGCGGTCCACGCACTGGTCGGTCCAGCAGGCAACGTTTCTGTCGAAGCAGCGTGGAACAGCTTCGGTTAACAGCAAGTAACAGTTTGACTTATTATGACAATGGGCAAGTATAAAATTTCTGTGCTCGGAACGTGTCAATGCCGTGCTACACCGTAGCACCAGTGCCATTTCAATAAAGTTTGGTGGCGAGATAAAAAAAACAAACATATAGTAAAAAATTAGTACGGACGGGTGGATAATGCGTCGTGCCATTTCAGGGGTTTTTTTTTCACGAACATGCATTGCATGTATGCCATTTCAGGGTAGTACTTCTCGCGATTATTAATCTGATTGAAGTTTGTATATATGGTTATCCACATATTGGGCGTCAACTATATATATATATATATATTACCCTACAGCTGGCTACAAAATAACTTATTCTGTAGCCACTTTGAGTTACGATAATTTCTATACTAATTTACGAGATTATAGTAACTCCTTACTATGTGATTTACTATAACATTATGGTAAATATCCCCATGTGTTATAGTAATTCAACTATCGTAAATATATACTGACATTGTCGTAAATTAGTATATAAAATTATCGTAAATAGAGGTGGCTACAAAATAACTTATTTTATCATTATATTAATTATGCCATATACGTACATAATAAATTTATTTGGGTACATAAATATTACTACTCATTTTTATAAATTTAGTTAAATTTAAAATTAGATGACTCCTGCAAATGTGAAATGTGCATTTATTTTTGGACGGAGAGAGTAGATTGTGTGACGTAATTTCTCATTAACTCAACAAAAGAAAGTCGTCATCTCTCTCAGCAGCTCAGCTCAGCTCAGCCAAAAGGATGCAATTATATACTCCCTTCGTATTGGATTTAGAAGTCGTTTTGGACAAGGTTTGGATCAAACATTGGGAATATAAATCATTAATCTCTACTATAATGGAACACTTAAATTATACTTGGTCCACTCAGTAAAACGTCCCCCACTGAGAGCCTCCAAGCATTGTGTACCTAGAAAACTGCACACAGGAATTCATCTCCGTTAAAATCAATGACTAATAAAACACCTGGATCAAATCTTATGGCTGCCAATGAAAGTTTGATGCAAGGCTTCAAACTCAGCCCCCAACTCGCGCTTCCGCCCCACACCCGACGCTTCCGCTGGTCAGGGTTCGAATACGCACGATCACGGAAAAAAACGATCACGGAAAAAAAAAAGAAAAAAAAAGACCGACACTCTGTCGCCTCCTCCACGAACCTGCCGCCGGTCGTCTCCTCTCGGAACAAGACGAGAGCGGCAGTCGCCTCCTGGTTATCGCATCCTCGACCATTGCGAGTACAGGATAGCAGTTCGACGCCCCTCGCAGTCCTTCGAAGGAATTCCGTCGTCCCTCTCTCCCGGTGACGCGGCCGTAAGGCGTAAGCAGTCTACGCCTCCACCCATCGCCCATTCCGCTCGCTGCCGCACGCATGTCCAAGCACCCCGGCTCCGTCGCCGCCCAGCCCGGCACCACCGCTCGTGCCTGGTGATCGCATCCTCGACCATTGCCTCGAGTACAGGAGCACCAGCGTGCCGGCGCCCCGACGACTCCATCCTCGGCTCCTAGCCCTAACTGGCTTCGTCCGTGGTAAGATAGTAAGAATAGGTTACATAGTCACATGTACGCAAGGTCAATCATCATTCATCAATGGATCTCCGTCGCTAGGTATTTAAGACTGCACTCGTAATTGCAATTAATTCATTTAATCTCAATCTCCGCCGTGCAGTCGCGCGAGGTCCGCTCCGTGCCTTTTTTTATTCTTATACAATTGTTGATTTATCCAGATGTTAGTTCTATTGCAGTTTTCTGAACCCGTGAACACAAGGGCAGATGGTCTGAACTGTTGTGTTGTGTGGAATCGCCAAAACTATTGGTTTGCAGAATAGTGGTTAAGAGAGAAAAAAAATAGTACTGTATTTTTAGCATGGTGTGAATGCCCAACTTTCTAAATTGAATCAGAAAGTAATATGCTTGTAGATATGATTTTTAGCTTCCACTAATATTTTTCGGTCATACCTTGGAGACTGCAAACTAACTCAGTATCCATGATACTCTTATATTCTTATATTGTATAATGATCCCACCAGTATCCACCGATTTTGAAGGTGTTTAGGAAAAATAACTTGACTAGAAAATGATGAATTATTGAGTAGAGTGACAAAAGTAAAGAGTTTTTGACTGAACGTATTTGGGTCTGTCAGTAACAAATGGATACTGCAGGGCTGCAGTAACTTGTTTTAACCTTACAACATGACCGGATTGACCAGTTCACCAGCTACTATTTCTTATTTGGTGAAAACTGAAAGCGAAAGTTAACCAACTTTTTTATTGAAAGAATCCCGTTCCTGGGTTAGTATCTGAACGAAGATTTTGTTTTATGAATGAATGTTACGTGACATTCACGATGTGAAAAAAAAATATTTACTTATACAGTATATAAGATGTGAATCTTAATGAATCTGATTGTTCGTTTTCGTTTTATTGTTTAGAAATTTATCATGTTTTTTATTTTACCCTAGCGTCAGCACGGGCAAGTGGTGGCCAGCCAGCCTTCGTGACGGTGACCGGTGGCGTGGCCGGTGGGAAAAAGGGCCTGGTGAGGGTGCCTGCTCGACCAGCGTTGTCGGTGTTTGGATCGTGCCGGTTCACATCCCCGGCGCCGTCATGTAGACACACTAGGGGTTCGCGATCCGTTGGTGATCTACCACAAAGTTTTAAGAAATATCGTCGTTTGGTTAAAAAATTCAAGCAATTTTTGTTTGCAAGTTGCAAGTAATTTTCAACAACTGTGATCCTCTTAATTCCTTTTGAACTATCTTTGAGTGTGGCTGCAATTACTTGGCTACAGATCAATTTTAAATTTATATTTTTTTAGAAACTGTGCATTCATTGTTGCTACCTGAATGACAATTAATATGGTGATTTAAATTTTTGGCACAAACAATGGCACCACCTATTGGAAACTTTATTTTTTATTACTAACATTCTCCTTTCAACTTGTAATTTGAACTGCAATTTTCCTGTGGTTGGTGGTTGCAGTGACGGCTTGGCAACAGGAAGGATAGCCTATGTCACATTCAAAGATGTATGCACTCATATGGAAGGAATATACATTTTTTTTTGATAAAGGTGATATATGGCAATAGAAAAATTGTCAGTTCAATATGAATGAACTACATCTCATCAAAGAATTTTAATTTCATTTTTTTTGAGCGGAGATGGCATGATGTGCCTTCCTCTGAGGGCCCCTCAGCCATGTCGATGATCTTTGGCATCCACTTTTAGGTGTGGACCGCCATGAGGAGGAGCTCTGGATTGATAGCTGGTTGGATGGCATGATGCGCCTTCAGATGCAGATAGGTTTGGAGACCTATCATCATCTCAGGCAAGCCTTCACTCCAAACAACCTATGTTGCAGATGTCTACTCCCTCCGTCCCATTGAAAGTGTCGTTGGAAAACCGTGTCCCCCTCACAAACACGTTTCCCGGGCGACACTTTCAATGGGACGGAGGGAGTATATGTTATTAGTATTGTATTATATATATGTTCTCAGCAACAAGGATGTTGTTCTCCACTAATACTTGTATCAAGAGGTTTATGATGCCTTTTCTTTTACTTTGTCTGTTCCAAATTAAGCAGTTACCAATTCATTTTGTTGGTTGCCCTTGAGGCGAAGTATGATATCATGAGCATTTCAGCTCACAGCTTCTATTTTCAGACTGCATAGGAAGCTTTGCACAGTTGCAGCATCATCCTTGGAGAAATATGGTCCAGACGATTGCAACATTGGAGAATGGAGATCATGGTGGGTTAAATATTTCGAAGCAAGTAAGAAATTAATTACATTTAATGATACAAGTCATTTATTGTTTTCCCTTTTGGGGGCCTCCGATATGCATTTAAATATGTCATATCTTTATTTCTGCATTATTGATTTTTAGTAGATCTGAAGGTCTGATGGTGAGGGAAGAGCGGACTCTAGGCTGTGCAAGTGCAAGCCTCTCCTGACGTGCTTGCTCCAAGCAACGAGACACAACTTTATCATGCCTTGTTATGTATAAATGTTTTCTTGAGTATATAATGGTCATATACAATTGTGTGAAAGTTGAATTATGGAAAAAAAAAATCCCCCTGAAATGAAGCCGTAGCGTTAGCACGGGCATTATACTAGTAACTTTTAAGTTGTTGAGTTTGCAAATGTAAAAATTATATGAATAGATTTGTCTTGAAAAATACTTTCATAAAAGTATACATATATCACTTTTTCATAAATATTTTTTTATAAAAACAAGAGGTCAAAGTTGTGTTTTGGAGACCGTATCGCTGTCCTAAACAACTTCTAAATCTGATACAGAGGGAGTATGACTCAAGTATATATAACTTCTAATAAACAACTTTTCTCAGTAGCCATTTTTATCTATGTAATTAAATACTAGCTTCTAATAAAAAAACTATACGGGGTCGCGTACTGCCATTTTTACCTACCAGCTGGGGCTCATATAATAAACTGCAAAGTTTAAATTATGTGCCATCGAAAATCCGGTTGTTTAACCGTTCATTTGAAAGGAATAAAATCACACGGTTGCTGATCTCAGTGACGTGGTGGCAGCCGCACGGCGTACCTACTACCTAGCTTGATCCCATCGGCAATTCGGGCATCCGTCCTTGAGCAAACAGACACAGCCACCGGACAAGAGAAGATATATATAGTTTCTGCTGGCATCTCGCTCGTATCCCATTTCCTTCCCCATTCAAACATGTACGTATCTTACTTACTTACACAATCTCTGAGAAAAGAAAATTTCCCGTTCAATCATAATGTAAGCCGGCCACTATATGTAGCCGCACGGCGTACCTACTACCTGGCTTGATCCCATCGGCAATTTGGCATCCGTCCTTGAGCAAACAGACATAGCCACCGGACTCAAGACAGCTAAGCTAGCATTTCGCTCGTATCCCATTTCCTTTCCCATTTAAACATGTACTTACTTACACGATCTCTGAGAAAAGAAAAATTCCCGTCCAATCATCATGTAAGCCGTCCCGCCATGTTTTTTTTTCTTCATGTCCTTCCACGAGCCAGCATAATTGAAGAGAAGGTATAGTCCTGAATGACTGAATTTCCAATCATCATGTAAGCTAGCATTTCGCTCGTATCCCATTTCCTTTCCCATTTAAACATGTACTTACTTGCATGCTGCTGACTACAGTATCCGTGTAGAAGGAGCATGCAGGTAGAAGCAGTCCAGGAGTGACGGTCGGACACACGGCGAATGAATGATGTGGTTCAATTCGAATTCATTGATCAGTATTGCCTTTGGTCATTCTCGCTTGCCAAAAAATTATAACTTTTAATTTTGACCAAATATATTTAACAAAATATTCTCCCTCCATACCGTTTTACCTGGCGTGCACCCATTTTTCAAATTGCCCACAATACCGGGCGGTGCATGTATGCCGAGGCATCCGTCATTTACTCCACGGGGCGGTGCATGCATATATGCCGAGGCAGCGGTCATTTATTCTTCCCCGGCAACGAAACGACGTGGCTGCATGGAGCAGTACTCCACGGGGCGGTGCATGCATATAGTAGCTTCTGATAAGAAAAACTATACGGAGCTGCGTACATACAGCCAATTTTACCTACCAGCTGTGGTTGTTAGCTCATATATTAAACTGCAAAGTTCAAATTATGTGCTATCGAAAATCCGGTTGTTTATTTAGCCGTCCATTTGGAAGAAAGCATGGTTGCTGATCTCATGGTGACGTGGTTATTCTAAGCCCCTTCACGCGAAGCACGTGGTGGTAACCGGACGGCGTACCAGTACCAAGCTTGATCGATCCATCGGGATCCGTCCTTGAGCAAACAGACACAGCCACCGGACCGAAGAGAATATAGTTTCTGCTGACAGCTAAGACTGTCCGTACTCATAGACCTCTTTATTCATCCTCTAAAATGTCTAGTTATAAAGATTCTCTCCTCTATATCTAATTCTTCCGCACTCATCCATCCTCTATATCATCCTCTATCCACCATGGGGTCCATTTGTCACTTTATTTAAATATATCCATGTGATATCTTGTTTTAAAGAATTTATTGAAACGAACTTAATGGTGCAATCGAAATTTAATTTGGTTAATTGGTTTGTGAGTTATAACATTTTTTGCAACTTGAAACGGTGGGGCCCACCCAAGATTCTCTCCCCTCTCTCACACACGCATACTCATCTTTGCTGTGTTTCCATCCGGTAATGCACTACCAGCAGCTAAATATAAAGGACCAGCGTCGGTAGCGGAGGATGATTTCGTAGCCGCTGCAGCTGCAATTTACTCTATACCGACCGCTACCAGGACAGGTGGAATTTACCGGATGCCTTTACAGGCACCGGTGCGACCAGTCTAAGACCACTCGCACCGGTACCTGTAAATGCATCCTGTACTTGTCCACGTTGACATATAGCGAAGGAAATGGCCTGCAGCGGGTACGGTACAGCATACGCGAAGCGCAGCTCGTTCGCTATATTTGGCGCCGGAGCGTTCGTGCGGTATACTGACACACGCGAGGGAGCCAGAGCATGCACCGGAGGTAGGCAGCGGGAGAGATGCATGCAAGCTCTGACATCCAGCGTGGGCCCGACCTTTTCAACAAAAAAAATGTTATAACTCACAAACCAAAAAGTCAAATTAAATTCCGATTACACCGTTGAATTTGTTTCGATAAATACTTCAAAACTAGATCTCACATGGATATATTTAGATAAAGTGACAAGTGGGCCCACAGTGGATAGAGTATGATATAGAGAATGAATGAGTGCGGGAAAACTGTATATTTTGTGATGACTAGGATGGAATATTCCTTTTAGAGGATGAATATAGAGGTCGAAGAGTGCGGGTAGTCTAAGCAGCATCTCTTTCATCCCATTTAATTTCCTTCCCCATTCACATGTACTATAAACTTACACATCTCAGATAAATTTTCATCCAATCATAATGTATGCCTCCATGTTTTTTTTTCATGTCCTTCCAGTCTTCCACGAGCCAGCTATAGTGTGACCTGGCTGGCCTCTCTCGCCCTCGCGTATATGCGTACGCTACGTTTGCGTGATGTGCATACGTCGTGGAAGACGGCTGTGGGGTTGCCTCACCTAACCCGCGGTCGCGATCGCGGCGAGGGGCCGGGCCACTGCACACCGCGCGCGCACGGTACCCGTCCACCATCTCTCGCTGTCGTCTCAGTCTCAGCTACTCCTCATCACGGTACTGCGCTAGCTGTGCGCTCTCGCCCCGCGCGCGCTCCACCCGGTCTCACCGGCCGGCCTCGCCTCACTTGGCTTGGCCTATAAATTCCGCGCCACTCCAACCCCAGCGCTCTCAGGATTATCGATCGCAAGAGAGAATCCTACCAAACCTAGCTACCAACTCGGTCATCTCATCACTCGACCGCACACACAAAGGGGGAACCTAAAAACTAACTCTCTTCAACTTCCTCTGCCTTTCTGCTTCGGCACTACTACTACGAGACACACCGCGAGCTAGCTAGCTTTCGTGACGAACTAGCTAAAGAGGAACAGCTGGTCGGTCTCTTATCATCATCGCCGCGCCAAGATGACCGTCGTCGACGCCGTGTCCACTGATGCCGCCGGCGCCCCTGCAGCCGCCGCGGCACCGGTGCAGCAGCCCGGGAACGGGCAGACCGTGTGCGTCACCGGCGCGGCCGGGTACATCGCCTCGTGGCTGGTCAAGCTGCTGCTCGAGAAGGGATACACTGTCAAGGGAACCGTCAGGAACCCAGGCATGCTTGCCTTTTGTTATATTATGCATATATATGTAGTAGAGCTGAGGAGTGATCTATGGCGATTAACGTTTGTCTTAATGGCGATGGCGGCAGATGACCCGAAGAACGCGCACCTCAAGGCGCTGGACGGCGCCGCCGAGCGGCTGATCCTCTGCAAGGCCGACCTCCTGGACTACGACGCCATCTGCGGCGCCGTGCAGGGCTGCCATGGCGTCTTCCACACCGCCTCCCCGGTCACCGACGACCCGGTGAGTAGTTCGCCTCGGCCTCGCAAGGCGGCCGGCAAACTCGACTGCTCCTCCCTTGCTGCATGCCGCCGGCCATGACGTACTATATGCATTAACTAATTACTGCATGCATGCCGCGCGTGCGCAGGAGCAAATGGTGGAGCCGGCGGTGCGCGGCACGGAGTACGTGATCAACGCGGCGGCGGAGGCCGGCACGGTGCGGCGGGTGGTGTTCACGTCCTCCATCGGCGCGGTGACCATGGACCCCAGCCGCGGGCCCGACGTCGTGGTCGACGAGTCGTGCTGGAGCGACCTCGAGTTCTGCAAGAAAACCAGGGTGGGTGCTTGGTCACTTTTGAGCCTGCTTGTCGTCTCCATCTAGTATCATCTATGTATCCCGCCTACTCCTACCTCAACACTGCATGCTGCTACCATAGTCACCGGGAACGTGGTAGGGTGCCACGTTCCACGTTCCGGGAACGTGCGTTCCTGTTCCGGAAACGTGGATCAGTTTCGTCCCGACAGTGAAAAATCCTTTCTCAGGGAGCGTTCCACGTTCCACGATCCTCTTCCACGACACAATCATTCCGGGAACTTTGTGACTGTGGCTGCTACCTTTCGCTAGCTAGCTGCACCATATCGATCAGTATTTTCTTTCGACCTGTTTTTGTTTTATTTGGATCTCTACAGATAGAAAAAGCTAGGGTGAAAGACACACTAACGATAGCTATCATGAGATATATAGGTGAATTATTACCTAGCTATTGGCATACACTACCTACCGAACCCTAAAAGAGAGTTCGACTTTTGAGGCAGCCAATAGATAGAATCAGGTGCTAGCTCATCGATGGTGCCTGTCGAAAGCACGCACAGACACAGCAGCACTAGACAGAACTTTCTCTAGTGATCGACGTGCCCTAGCTATAGGGCGCCAAGCCAAAAGAATGAATATAAAGGGATTTGGTTTCAGGAAAACGAAGAACAAAAAAAGAGCAAGCACATGTGGATGTAACATGCGACGACGTGAATCCTGCATGAGGCCACGCACGCCGATAGAGCATAGACACATGTATGGCATGCAGAGCTAGCTACGATAGATATATTATCTCTGCTTGTGCTTATCATCGGCACTGCAGCCTTTGTTCTTGCTCCTGTGTTTCACTTTCAGACAAGACTAGAATTCAAGAGTAGTATAGACTGTGTTTTTCCTTGTCTTCAAAACACAATATTTATTTTCCATATTTTTCATGTGAAGGAGACCTTTTTTTTGTTTCTTTTATGTGTGAAGTCGTGTTCTCGAAAAAAAAGACGGAGTGTTACACTGGGAAATTAAGGGCTAGCTAGCTCGCTAGCTAGTATAGATGTTTAGGAATCTTATACCTGCATGTTTATTTCTTGAACACGTGCATGACGAACTCTTTATTGTCAAAGGTAAAGCGGAAAATTCAAACCTAGCTAGCTCTTTTAGTTGTCGACTCTTGATTATTCGGTAGATGCAGCGGGTGAAGTGATGATCAAAAGCATATATAGCAGCGCCTACAAATAGTACATGCATGCTTGGAAAATGGAAATTCCAACAAGTGGCCAGAAAATGCGACTCCGGTTGCTGAACGCATGCATGGACCGATCGCCGACACAAGCTAGTGATGGGCCGGCCTCCTGTGTCGTCATTACTCTGTCTCTGTGCACGAAACTTTATTTGCCTTTGGCTCTGTTTACTTCCTATGCAAACCCAAAATATTTCTTCTTCCACCCATCACATCGAATCTTTAAACGCATGCATAGAGTATTAAATGTAGGTAAAAAAACTAACTAATTGCATAGTTTGTCTGTAAAGTTCGAGACGAATCTTTTGAATCTAATTAATCCATGGTTGGACAAATTTTACCAAATAACAACGAAAAGTGCTACAGTAACAAATTTTATATATGCTACTATGATCGATCGTCTGTACATCCCCACCCCCCTCCAAAAAAGACCAAGGCCGTGTTTAGTTCCCCGATTTGGGGGCGGCGGAGTCACTGTAGGTACAGTGATTACACTGTAGCATTTTGTTTTTATTTGGTAAAAATTGTCCAAACATTGACTAATTAGGCTCAAAACGTTCGTCTCGCAAAGTACAACAAAACTGTGCAATTAGTTTTTGATTTCATCTACATTTAGTACTCCATGCATGTGCCGGCATTTTGATGTGATGGGGAATCTTCTTTTTGCATAGTGAAATTTGGGGAGATATTTGGGATCTAAACAAGGCCCAATTTATCCTTTCAAAAAAAACCAATTTACTTGCTTGGGAGGGGGGAAAACTCTAGTCTTCTCACGCAACAATGACGTCAGCATGACACACCAATATTATTCTTGATGGACAGTTCACCTGCTCATCGATTGATCAAGCACTAGGCACTAGCGAGTGTACGTGCAACCTGCAGCTGTTCCTCTTTTAAGACGACGAGATGTAGCGTAGTAGGTGCATCATGCATTCACCGAATCTGAAATCTCTGATCCGCTCACTCCCGACGATGCAGAACTGGTACTGCTACGGCAAGGCGGTGGCGGAGCAGGCGGCGTGGGACGCGGCCCGGCAGCGCGGCGTGGACCTGGTGGTGGTGAACCCGGTGCTGGTGGTGGGCCCGCTGCTGCAGCCGACGGTGAACGCCAGCATCGCGCACGTGGTCAAGTACCTGGACGGCTCCGCGCGCACCTTCGCCAACGCCGTGCAGGCGTACGTGGACGTCCGCGACGTCGCCGACGCGCACCTCCGCGTCTTCGAGAGCCCGCGCGCGTCCGGCCGATACCTCTGCGCCGAGCGCGTCCTCCACCGCGAGGACGTCGTCCGCATCCTCGCCAAGCTCTTCCCCGAGTACCCCGTCCCCACCAGGTACGGTATAAACGACGACCATATCATCATCATCATTATTCATTAAGCTGCTGCTCTCGTCTAATAAAAATCCAGCAGAACTCTTGTCGTCTTTCAAAAATATTCATTAGCTGCTGCTTCGTTCCTTATCTACCAAATTGACCTCGCTCCGTGCTTACCAACCACATTTTTTTGTTAAATGCCATGATGCGCATCTAAATTACTATGTTTGGATGTACTTAGCGGTTGGCATGTCGTCCATCCCAAGCCTGTCTCAGCTACAACACAACACAACATATATAGATATCATCGCTTGGTCGACATGGACCTAGCCATATATGCTTAGTTAAGGGGCACTGTTATTATATTAGGTAGCGCAAGCAGTGATGATATGATAGTACTCGTGCTGCACAATGCAACTCGGTGGATCCCAGCGTGGTAGGTAACGATGGATAGGACCGGCCGGACACTGACACGTAATCATCAGCAAGGTGAACCAAGCCCTTATTTAGATTGGGAAAAAATTTCAAACTGATGAATAGTACCACTTTCATCTTATTTGACAAATATTGTCCAATCGTGGACCAACTAGGCTCAAAAGATTCATCTCGTGATTTCCAACTAAACTGTATAATTAGTTATTTTTTTACCTACATTTAGTACTCCATGCAAACGGCTAAAAATTGATGTGATGGAGAGAGAGTGAAAAAATTTGGAATTTTGAGGTGAACTAAACAAGGGCAACTTCCTGACGTACGCTCTGACTTTGAGCGTACTGTACAAGCTACCTAGACGCAGCTAGTACATCACACGGCTCCGATTGCATGCTAATAATGCAAGTCGTAATGGAGCTAGATAGCTCACGTTGCGTGGTGGTCAAGAGTTTAATTACTATCACACGAAGCGATCTATGTCGTAGGTCACTGTCTAGAGATCGAGGACAGGAGCGGATCGTGAGGCAGGTGAGGCTCAAGCCTCTCGTACCACCTCCACGACAATAGAGTCCCCTTGAACCCTTTCTAATTTTTTAACATAAAAGAGATATAGGAAGAGCTCTAGAGGTTGAAGATGACTTCAGCCTCCTCTCTCATCAAATCCTACATCCACCACCGATGGAGGGGAGATGGCATTATATGTATTCGCCACTGAAGAAAGGTTGGCCAGCTCGAGACCTCGAGAGGACTCCTCCATTTATACGCCTCGCTTGGCTGATAAGCCATGGTTGAAAGTACTGTTGACTGATTTGTTGTGAGAGAAAAACACTGTACCATGACTGATAATTTCAAGCCGGCGCGCCACGCGTCAGTACCTCATATGTTCGCCGTGCACGTCGCCATCGACGGAAGTAGGTGAGGTGGCCGGAGCCAACCTAGTCCCGGCCTCTCTTTTCTCTGCGTGTCGCGACCGAACCACTTTCAAACCGCTTGTTGGCCGCTGGTCTACCTTTGCAGCTCGGCTATGTATGTGCTGCCAGTGGACAGCGTACGCGAGCACTTAGAAGGGTAGCTGTCCGAGCGGTAGAAATCTGTAGCGTCAGAGCCGGAAAAGTAGCCTGTGCTCACTGCTCAGATGACGGTCATTATCCTGTCTGATCCGTGTTCGCTTTGGCCGTTGGCCAATCGGGTACGGCAGTTGCTGGTATATATCACCATCACCATGCGCGACCTGCATTGGGTATTGGTAGAATCCTGGAGCAGATGCATTTGCTCGTGTCTGCATTCTGCTGCAACCCTGCCTCTGCCTGCTTTGTTTCCTAGCTGCTTGCTTCCATTGCAGGCCTGCATATATGTGCCATGTGAAACAGAGTTTCGCTTTTATCTAGCACTAGGACAGAAATTGCTCAAAGTTACGGAGACATAGACCATTATGTAAAAGACAGCAATAAGAACATGGAAAATATATAGCTACTTGGAAGCAGTTTCTTGAGGGGTGACCTCTGCAGTAGGTCATCTTGGAGGTACTAAATCAATTTGTAGCAATTTCTTGAGCAGTGACCTCTGCAGTAGGTCATCTTTCCCGTCACCCTCGTCATCGGATACTTAACTGCTTAAAAAAAACTATTACAAGGTACACTGAGAGTACTCACGTATGTAGCTTGTGGCTAAAATTACCAAGTCGTCCTAGCCATTATCATTACCACACAAGAAAGCAAAGTATGACTGTCACTCTAGCTAGTAAAATGATGCATTTTTTCCAACTACATCATCACTTCTAGATGATTGAGAGACCCAAGCAACTATTACACCAACATGTAGAATATTTACACTCCACCCTCCAGTATTTTCAAACAAAACATGGACAGAGAGAGGTTAGTCTCATTCAAAGAACACGGAAGCTAGCTGTTGACACTGGAGACAGAGAGAGAGAGCCATCGTAGGATGCGACTACAAATGGTTGGAGCATTGTTCAACTGCTGAGTGCTGACTACAAATGATCTACCAACCTCAAACGCGCTGGAATATTCAACTCTGTTTTGGCGGGTAATCTCGTTGTAACAGCGGTGGGTCCGTTTGTCTACTACAGCTTTCCCATGACAATTTCATATATATGATTGTTTCAAAGATACCTCGTCGTCGACCCTTGGTTTTGCTGTCGTAATCTCACCTTACCAATGAAACCTATCCGTAGCATCCTTCCTCACTGTCACTGCATCAGCACATTGTCGCAATGCTTTGGATAGGGTCCAAGCGGAAGAATCTCACCTGCCACACAGGACAACCATGTGTTTACACTGGAATTGATACTACAACTAAGAAAATCAAAATGAATTATAACGCAATGGTCTTGACCTGTGCTTTTTTAGGATGACCTTGACCTGTAGTTGCTGGCTTGGTCCTGTGATGACCATGACTGAAGAAACCTGCTTTGGTTAGCTGATGACTGACTGTGTGAGCGTTTGGTGCAGGTGCTCCGACGAGGTGAACCCGCGGAAGCAGCCGTACAAGTTCTCGAACCAGAAGCTCCGGGACCTGGGCCTGGTGTTCCGGCCGGTGAGCCAGTCGTTGTACGACACGGTGAAGAACCTTCAGGAGAAGGGCCACCTACCGGTGCTCGGAGAGCAGACGACGGAGGCCGACGACAAGGAGGCGGCCCCCGCCGCCGCCGAGCTGCAGCAGGGAGGAATCACCATCCGTGCGTGAGGGAGATGCCACGTACACATGAACAGAAAAGCAATGTTCATACTGCCCTGCCCCTGCCCCAGCTGTGTAAACAAACTAGTGTTTGTTCGGTGGCTGATACCCCTACCCTAAGCTTGTTGTAACGTCATGTTCGTTCTTGTGGACTATAGTGATGAGTGAATAAAAATGGTTAATGTTCATTCATTTTCCACTTTGATTAGCGAGTGAATAAAAATGGTCAATATTCGTTCATTTTCAACACTGATCCAGGTCTTGCATCTTCCATTTTGCAGATAAGGGAGTTCATCAATTCAATCAATTGGACAAGAGACCACCAGTTTGGAAAGGATTATAAGTGATAGGATCAGGGGTCCTTTCCTCTCAGTTTAGAGAAGAGGAACTCTGCTCGTGAGACATCATTTGGCATCTGCCCTGGCAACTGGCATGTGCATGTCCCATGGTTCTCCCAAGATACATAAATAGAATGCCGAAATCTTGCAAAGTATCGGGACTTTTGGAGTAGCACTACCAGATGGGCCAAGACGCTAGCCTGTATAAGCACAAGACCCTTTGTAAAAAAAAACATCTGATAAACTCAATACTGTTCATGTTTGGTAGCCCAGTTGCGTAGAACAGTGATGGCTGCCCTTGCTTAATCATCACATAACGATTCACGAATCACGTTGTGCCATAAGAATAAGATCATAGAAATCCACAAGAAACAACGACAGTCGCCACTCATATACAGTATGTACAGTTGCCAGCTGGACTCTGATGCTCTGTCTGATATTTTGTAACACTTGTTACCAAAACTAATGCTTCTAAATCATTTGACTTCTCCCTAGGTGAAAATAGAAGGATAGAAAATTAGAAATCTTGTATTTTTAACTTGCTAATAAAACATAACGACAGAAGAATTAAAATGGTTAGATTTTTTGAAAAAAAAAGGGATAGAATTAATGGGAAGTTCCTCGTTTATAAGACTTGTCAAATAAACAAACATCTCACTACTCATGTTTGATTTTGGTAGCTCATTTGCGTAAGAATTAGCTCTATCATTGGTGATGCAAGACTAGTACCTAGTGAAACACCAGTTTGCCATCTTTCCTTGATCATGACAATAAACAAAATATCGTTGCAACTCAGAAGAAACAATGACAGTTAACAGAGCTGAGATCACAACATTTCGAGTTAAGTAACAAGACCAAATGAGAATCAAAAGGAAAGCAAAGAAAGAGCACTAAAACAAATGAGTTGGTAAACAGAGGAGTGCACAAAACAAGGGATCTGGAGAACAACAATATCTCAACTCGCAAGACCAAATTAGAATAAAAAGGAAATCAAGAAAGGGCACTAAAACAAATGGGTTGGTAAACAGAGAGAGTACAAAACAAGGAACCTGGAGTACAATAATATCGCAACTCCCAACCTAACATATCTTTGACTTCCTGAAACTAATAATGGTTATGTAGAAACAAGGAATTTACAACACGCAAATAGACTCAAGATTGTTACTAAACGGTGTGATGCCCAATCATTGTAAAGAGACAACAGAACTTACACAGCATCACAACCTTCCACAACAAAAGTAACAATATCAATAAAATTGTATCCTGAGGTGTGAGCAGAGAGCCCAGAAAAGGAGAAGCATGTATAAAATAATACAAACCAAGCCCTTGCTGAACTAAATGTATTTCAGTTCTAAGAAAGAATTTCAGTTGCCACTACAGTAATGTTCAATATTATAGCAAGACTTTGAGCAACATGCTGAGTGACACTAAGGTCTATGTACACAATCGTAACTCATGGGGATATTCCTAATTTGTGAATGTGTATCTAAAATGCAAAAGTGCCTCTCAAAGTTGAAATTCCAATACAGTAGTTCTCCTAGGTAAAACAAGTCTAGCCAGCCTCTAAATATTGAAAGTTGTGCTAGTGGGTGCTAACAAATGCTCTTTTTTGGATAAAACTTACCAGAGATGCTTTAATTGGCATGTGACGATTTTATCCTCTGGTAAGTTTTATCTGCAAAGCTGGCTTCAAGGGTTTCTAATCTAAGAAAAAAAATGAACTCATCCGATTTGGCTTAGCATCCTATTTGGCTCAGTAGTAGTTTGCTAAGCCTTGTGGTACACAAGGAACAATATAGCGTGTGAGAATAATAATTTTCAAAGGAATGGGTCAGTGATATTCTTCATTTATATTGTTATTATGCAGGAATAGAAAGAGTTGTTGAGAATAAAAACTAGACATTGTAGACACCATGTGATTGAGGGATTGTAGACACCATGTGATTGAGGGATGACAGTGGAACTTCAAACATCATCAAGGTGTGATAAAGAAGGCAATGATTGGGGATGAGATAAAAGCTGCAGCAGTTTACTTTATAGTTCAGTTTCCTGCGTGCAGTTTAAGTTGGACCATTTGCATTGAGACTATCAGGCTGGTACCCACAACCCCCCCCCCCCCCCCCCCCCCCCCCCCCCCCCAGCTCTGATGAATTTTAGTAACTACAAATGTCAAAGTTGTAAAACCAGGGGATCAAGTTTAAGCTTAATTTCCAGAGCAGCTATCAAAGGTCTAATCACCTTCAACGAAACTGCTTGTATCACATGTTGCCACAGAGCTTACCTTTAAAGGCCATTTGAGTAGTATTCATAGGTTTACCCATCTTCATTTTCTAAATCTAGACATGCTAAAGGACACAAATCTACTTCTACAGCACTGCAGTGACAGTATAGATTACGAGTCATTATAAAGTACCACATCCATCAATCCATGTAAGAAACATGGATATAACTAGTTGAACAAGTGACTGTTTGAAATCTCTTTGTTATAGGGGAAAATAAGGAAACAAACAAAACAACAAAATATCTTGTATATATCCATCTTTTTCCATATAAGACGTCCATCTTCTAAAGAAAATCAATAGATCATTTTTAGCTGTACAGTGTCAACAATCTGTCCTCTGTTAGCACATCCAATGGCACAATGTTATCCAAGCATCAGGTCTGTCAAACATAGCACGAACTACCTAGAACAAGGTCCAATAAAGAGAGGAAACAAACTTAGCTGTCCCTTTCATTACCAAATTTCACATATAGGACAATTGCATAAATCACCACACTGGATTCTTGATCATGTTGGATAAATCACCAAACTGAGTTATTGATCATGGATGAAAAATACAGCCGATTGCATGGAAGCTTTAGGGAAAGACATATAGAACCCTCAATGGAGTACTCAATCTATAACAGTCCATGTATGCTTAACTGAACACCTTAACGAGGCCCAATAAATGAAGTGACCTAAAAGGCAAGTCACTATGTGCAAACTCAGTTCAAAGGACTTTAGAAAACTACAGGGGCTAATGCATAAATAAAGTAGTTACAGGAAACAGAAAGGCTAGAGCGATTGAACAATAATCCACTTTTGTGAAAACTGGCTGGCACTTAAAATCTATATGGGTTAGGAGGTGTCAATTGATAACACTAAACAAGGGAATGAAACACCAGTGCATGAAACCCAATAAGGTCATAATATCGTCAGAACGTTTTGGTTATTGCCCTATTTCACAGGGCAAACCAGAATTTCGATATCATCGTAGGAACTTCCACAAGTGTGAAATCATAATTTAGAAGAGCTATAAATACAACTAAGGATTGTGGATATATGCAGAAATACCACCGATGGAATAAATATATTTTAGCTATGATGGTTGACTGCATTCCAGCAACCTGGTTAAAAAAACCATTAACCCAACAATATCCTTCTACCCCTGCACTGATCAATTGAAAGTTGAAACAAGGCACAAAAGAACAAAAGGTTTCAATAAGGATTCTGGCAACCTGCTGCCATCAAAAGAAAAGTAATCCAACTCAATTGCCAGTGAGGGATATCCTGATATTGAGAAATTCACATACAAATTCGCTCATCCATTAGCATTCAGAGCAATGTACTGCTACACATCACATATGCATCCATCTAAATGATGCCAAGCCTGAAACCAATACTATAGCATCTAGATACCAACGTAGTACTGATCCAATTGAGCTCAATACCAAGATCTGAACCACAGGAGGGCTACCTATTGCTTGAAGGTGTAGGGCTGGGGTAGAGAGATGGGGCCCCGACGGTCCTCATCGCCGTCGAGCAGCCTCTGCACCCGCTTCTTGGCGCAGTACTGCCGGTCGAAGTGCTTCACCTGCGGATTCACCAATTCAACCAGTTGCATAAACCCGCAGAATCATGCAGGGCTAAGCGTCGACGGCGGCGAAGTGGACCAGAGGGCGCTTACCCAGGTGGGGCGGCAGTTGCTGACGAAGTTGGCGCGGGACTTCTTGCAGTCGGCGGGGTAGAGGAGCCCCATGGTGGCGATCTCCGTGGGTTTCTTGTCCGCGTGCTTTTCTACGCACGCGTAGAAGGCATCCCGTGCCTGCAGAGAAGGCCCGTCAGTAGCGGAAAGCCGGAGGGGGCGGAGGAGCGCAGGGACGTGGCTGAGGGCTGTACCTTGTAGCAGGCCTCGCGGCCCTTGGCGAGCACGTCAGGCATGACGGATCCGTCGGAGTTGTGGTAGTCGGCGTCGGAGTTGTGGTAGTCGGCGTCGGAGTCCGCGGCGGTGGACATCATCGGCTGCGGAGGCGTGCAGGGGATTTGTTTGGGGGCTTTCGCTTGCGGAAGGGGAAAGGTGCACAGGTGGGCCGGCCCAAGGTGGATACGAGTCTGATGCCGTGTGGGCTCGGCTTCGGGGATAGTCTATGCAAGCCCGTCATAAACGCCTGCCGGCCCGTCAAATAATTCATCAGCACGCCCACAAGGGCGCCAGACTCACCAGCCCAGTCACAGTCAGCTGGGCTGGCAGAGCAGCACAGTGACCTTAAACGATCGTTTTTTTAATATAAGCTGAAATCATTATTTCTTACCCTGGGGTAGGGTATGCAGTATTGGATATATGAAAACAAGTTAGAAGGGCTTCTCTTTTATCTTCCATCTCACTGACCTCTCTTTTCAAATTTTCACAGGTACAAGTTCATAGGTAATTCGTGCTTCGAGTAGTGTGGCGGAGGCTTGAGCCCATGCCGCCCTGATGCTAGATCCGCACTTAAGGGTATGTGTAATATAAGAACTAAGAAGTGGCTATATGTAAGAGAATCTTGAAAAAATTTTAAAACTCACTCCTAATCTTGGTTTTTTGCAAGATTAAAAAATTGCTCTCAAACAACTCCCGATTTCAACTTCTAATCTTTGTGCATTAGGAAAATCGACCCAATCACACGAAAATATACACGTGTTTTCATGGAAGGACGTGTAAAAGAATAAAGAGTAGGACAGGGTTCTCGATGCAAATATGTACAAGAGAGAAAGTATTGATGTCCATAGGAACAACCTTTTCGAAGCTGATTACATGCAAGTGCATACCCTAGAACAACCGATGGCCAACAACGAATGCGGGTTCTACCTGATGTGAGCAATACACTAGAGCACAACGGAAGGTAATAAAATGGTGTGCATGCTTTCCATTTCATATATGTTGGTTAATTCAACAAACCACATTACTATTTTGGCCAACACTTGTGTATTTTGATATCATCTTGCTTCAACGACAGCGCGAGAAACTTAAAACCCAAAAGCTGTTAGACTTCGAGATCAAAGGATTCCAAGATGAGCTAGCATCCTTCATCATGGACGAGGTCATGAGTAAAAAAGGATCTTTCAGCATTATGCTGGCTAAGTGAAGGGTCGAGATGGCGAATTAGAGGGGGTGAATAGTCCTTTTTAAAACTTAATCGCGTAGGCTAACCGAAACAAGTACGGAATTAAAACTATCGGTCTAGCCAAGACTACACTCCTCTATCTAAATTCTCTAGCACCTTGCAAAGATTCTAATTAAGCAACTAAGATGCCAAGCTTAGCAAGAACTCACCTAATCAATTCTAGAGCAAGGTCACACAAACCTAAGCACTAGTACTTTGCCAACCGAGAGAGCTCCTACACAACTAGTAAAGCAAAAGCACAAAGCCCCTAAGCTCACTAGCAATGCTCAAAAATAAAGCAACCAATGCTAAATTAGAGAGCGCAAATTGCTTAGCTACACAAACTAAGCAATGTGACTAACAAGGTTACACAAACCAAATTAGTCACGCAACGGGAGATACTTCTATGCTACACAAGCAAGAAGGTAATTAACAAGCTATACAAGCTAACTAATTACAAGAGCAACTACACAAGCATAGTGTATAAGAAAGTAAATACAAGCTTGTGTTAAGAAATGCAAACCAACGGGATGAACAAGGTTGACACGATGATTTTTATCCTGAGGTTCGCATGTTTGCCAACACGCTAGTCTCCGATGAGACAAGCCCAAGGTTACCGCCAGTCCTCTTGCTAGTGGTAACTCGCAAGTCACACTCTCCCACGTGGAGTGCTTACCACAAGCTCTAGCACTTGACCCGGCTGGACCACTTGTCGCCCTTCGCGTCTCGCTCTACTAGAGTTGCTCTTCGCGGCTCCCGCGGGGCGAGCACAATGCCCCTCACAAAGCTCTTCTCCGAAGCACCGCACAATCTCCTTGCGGGCTTCGACGGA
Organism: Saccharum hybrid cultivar R570; assembly: GCA_038087645.1. NCBI lineage: Eukaryota > Viridiplantae > Streptophyta > Magnoliopsida > Poales > Poaceae > Saccharum > Saccharum hybrid cultivar. The sequence continues at coordinate 37,817,153 of JAQSUU010000637.1, read as the reverse complement.
GACCACCACCAAGACGTCTAGGAGGTGGCAACCTCCAAGAGTAACAAGTCCACTGGCTTGCAATACGAACACCTAGTGTGATGCAACCTCACGATGTAATCACACTAGAATCACTCACTCGCTTATTGATTCGCAATCTAGCAAGCACAATTGAGTTGGAGGCTTCTCAAACCAAGCACACACAAGGGCAACACATCCCTAAGGTGCTCAGTAGCAGCCAAGGCCGGCCACCACTTCTATTTATAACCCCACGGTCAAATAGAGCCGTTACCCTTTCACTAGGCAATTTTCGGTGTGACCGGACGCACAGGTCATACTGACCGGACGTGCCCGACCAGTGTCCGGTCACTCCTGGTTGTCCACATGGCGCTCGCGTTTAACCTCGAACGCCCGATCTCAATGGTCACCTGCCATGAGCCAACAGTCAAGACCGACCGGACGCGTAGGTGCAACGTACCTGATGCACGACCAATGTCTGATCGCTCACGCACACGCACTCGCGAAGCCTGACCGGATGCGCCGCTCACTCGACGCACCGGATGCTACAGGAGCCGCGTCCGGTCGTTTCCAGTAAGGGTTCAGAGTGCAAAATTAGCGACCGGACGTGTCAGGTGGAGGGCAATCGGACGCACCTCAGCGTCCGGTCAACCTTCGAGTTTCACTGCTCTCGCGTGCTGCTGATGTCACTCAGACCGGACGCTGATGCACTGTGTCCGATCGATCGCACCCGACGCGCAGGTGCGCGCGCTACAACTTCGTCCGCGGCTTGAACTGACCGGGCGTGACCCTAGCGTCAAGCTCGGCGGGATTCAGCGATTTTCGGGAAGTGAAATGCATATTTTCCATTGACCGAACGCTGATCTCGCGGTGACCGGATGCACCAGATGTGTTCGGTCAGTTCATAGCGCATGCAGCGAGCTCGCGCACCAGTGCGTCCGGTCGGTCATGGGATCGGCGTGTCCAGTCAGGCACCCAGAGAAGCAACGCGTTGAGCAGGGTTGATCGGACGCTGTGACGCGTCCGGTCTGTCATGATCGGACGCGTCCGGTCGCGATAAACCCTCTCTGGTAGCTCTTTGTACTCGACCGGATGCCACGTTGTGGCGTGTCTGGTCAGTACAAGCAGCACGTCCAGTCAGGCCTCTCAACAGCGCGAGCATCTGATGACCAGACGCTAGGGTGCGTCCGATCAAACCAAGTGGCACGTCCGGTCACTTCTGAGCATGTGAGACTTTGTTTAAGTGACCGTTACGATCGAACGAACGAGATTTAAAACTTGACATGTGGCGAACATCGGGCGGTGGTGTGAGACACGACCGAACGCTGTGTCCGCGTCCGGTCAGATCGACCGATGCGTCTGGTCGGCACGACAGCGGCAGCAACTTGTCCCTAACGGCTATATTCTTTGGGGCTGCTTATAAATAGTTGTTGGCTGGCTTTGGGGGAGCTCTCTTGGACATTTTGACATCCTAACATCCTCTTGAGCTGAGCATACTCCCTCTCACTCATCTCTCTTACTTGATTGACAAATCAAAGTGAGATTGAGTGATCTCAAGTGCATTTGCTTGTGAGTTTCTATATAGTTGGCATTTGGGTGAGCATTGGCTGCGGGATTCTTATTTCTCTTGGTGGTTGCCACCACCTAGACAGCTTGGAGGCAGTGGAGGAGTTGTCGCAAGAGTGGTGCTTATTCTTGGCCATCTCCCGGTGCTTTGTGAGGGGTGTTGTGCTTTCCCCGGTGAAACGCCAAAGGCAACTCTAGTAAATTGCTCGTGTTATTGAGTTACCTCACTTCGGTAGGTTCTTGCGGTGCTCTTGGGGAGCTTGGCTTTGGATTGCCAATTAGCATCGAACCACGAAGTGATGGTCGACACAACGGGGATGTAACGTGCCGGCAAGCACGTGAACCTCGGGAGAAAAATCGTGTCTCCACTATGATTGATTTCTTAGGATTTCTCCCGGTGATTGGTCTTCATATTATTATGATTGGTTCATTCCTTGACGCGGCGGTATAAAGATCACATACCTCTCTTTTACATTCCGCAAACTAGTTGTAAGAAGCTCTTTTGTGTAATTAGTTTTGAGAGCTTGTATTATCCTTTCTAGTGTAGATTGTCACTTAGTTGAGCTCTTTAGTGTAGCTAGCTTGTGAGAGCTCGTCGTGACTTAGCCATTGATTGTTATAGTGATCATAGTTACTAGAATTGTTGGATAGGTGGCTTGCAACCCTTGTAAAGCTAGAGCAAAATTGCATTTCGTCATTTGTTATACTAACCTTTTACTCTAGTGATTTTGTAGATTTTTTAAATAGGCTATTCACCCCCCCTTAGCCATATTAGGACCTTTCACTGCCGCATCCGGTCAACAGAAAATGGGTATTTCACTTCCACCTCCTTCGCAAATGTGCTAACACCACCAAGTATACATCACTATGTGCATGTGTGTTAACATTTTCCGCAATCATTTTCCAAGGAGTTAGCCACTCAACTTGCCACGTTACTCGATCCTAGCGACGATGCAAAGTTAGATCACTCGAGTGGCACTAGATAACCGATATGCAAATAAGTTTGCCCTTTTTGATAGTACGGTCATCTATCTTAAACCCAGTCATGCACTTCTCTACATAACCTTTGACTGGTGAAATAAAATGTCCTAAGTTATATCTTTGCCTTGCGCATTCCATTCCATCTCATTCGATGTTGATGCAACACATGCACCAACCAATCACCAAATCATATGATCCACTTCATATCATCACGTGACCGTATTGGTTCATCGATCTTGACCTTACTTGCCCTTCACTGTTGCGTCGGTCCATCGGCGCCAAGTCTTGCTCAAGCTTCACCGTCACACGCGGTCCCTCGCTTCAAAGCCTCCGACTTGCCCTTCACACTTGCAACAGGTCCGTCAAGCCAAGCCTCATCTTGATCTTCTCCACCGTGATCACATGACTCAATGTCATGTCTCATGTGCAATAAGCTCCTCCATCATCACATGTGCAAGTTTGCAACATCTCCAAGCCATTTCCACCTCCATGGCATATGTTGCTCACACACATGTACCTGTGGACTAATCACCTGTATATTTCATATAAACACAATTAGTCCACCTAAGTTGTCACTCAATTACCAAAACTAAATAAGGATCTTTCACCAAGGAAAATAGTGTAAGAGGAAGTGTAAAAAATGGAGAAAACGGTGTTGTAACATATACATTTTCATTGTAACATATACATTGTTGTAACATTTGTATTATAAATCTTGATGGATTTGTGATGTATGTGATGCTTTAAATATCCAGTCTAGTAACCATAGGAAATAAAAAGTATTACGTAAAACAATAAAATAAATTAATAAATAGGAATATGGGAAATCAAACCACTGCCGGGTCTATACCTAAAGCCAGCAGTGATCATAGAGATATCATTGCTAGTTGCAAATCTAGCTGACAGTGTTACAAAAACAATATTGCCGGTTGTTCTAGTCCGATCCTAACCTGGTAGTGATCTTGAGGATATCACTATCGGCTTAGGAGAAGAAACTGGCAGTGATGTTTGATATCACTGCCGGGTTAGGGCAATCGACGGCAGTGATAGGAAAGAAAACCACATTACTGGCACTTGCCCATTGCCGGTTCAATTTTCCCCAGTGATAGGAGATTTGGACCCGACAATAATAGCCCTGTTCTGAGCTAGTGAATGAACATTTAAACTAGATACAAGGCTAAAGCACATGATTCCTAACAGATTCATTAAAATCTAGATAGAAAATGAACACTTGAACTAGCTACAAGCACATGATTCCCTTCTCTAACGTATAAACATTGACACCTCAGGAGTTTTAGGTTCCGCTTGGTAGGGATCCAGATTCTTGTAGAAATATTTCGGATCCCTCGCACGGGGAAGAGCTCCCTCACAACCGCCGGGGAGGAGCTCCCTCGCCTGTGCATCCCCGCCGAGGAGGAGGTCCTTGGCCCATGCCACCGGGAGGAGTCCGGGGGGAGGGGGGCGCACGAGGATGTCCACCAGTGCCGGGAAGGAGGACGAAGACGGAGCTGACGGAAGGCATAGCAGAACAGGTGAAACCAAGTAATCACCGTTTGGTGTTTTTAGGAAGGAAATGTGAAACGGAACTGATCCGATTCTCAGCTCTAGTATCCCGCTTGGAAGCATTTCTCCCAAGAAACCGAAATATTTCTTTCAATCAAACGGCGCCTTAGCGCTTGTTTAGTTCCCAAAATATTTTGCAAAATATAACTGTAGCGCTACTGTAGCACTTTCGTTGTTATTTGGCAATTATTATCCGATCGTGAACTAATTAGGCTTAAAAGATTCGTCTCGTGATTTACAACTAAACTATGTAATTAGTTTTATTTTTATCTATATTTAATACTTCATACATGTGTCCAAAGATTCGATGGGACGAGAATCTAAAATATTTTGCAAAATATTTTAGGAACTAAACAAGGCAGTTCCTTTCTCATGCGTACGAAGGACGATCGATCGATGTGCTAATTCAACAGAAAGCTAGACACACTGGAGGTTCATCATAACGAAGATATCCACGCAACGAAGGACGAGCGTCAGGAGACAAAATAAATGAAATCTCATCTCGACGACATCTCCAGGTCGGCCAACTCTGCATGCACAAAAATTGTATGGTGCTTTTCCTGCGTTTTTTTTTTTACCGAAAATCAGCTCTTGATCAAGTATTGGTGCTTTTGATTTCTTGTGAAAATTAAAATGAAGCGGGGGATGGTGGGAGCTATACGTATACATTGCTCCAATGTGTGCAACTTGGCTAGGGGAAGAAAATCAGCTGTAGCCTGCATAGGTACAAACTGGAACTGAAGCAGATCGCTTTATAAAATAGTGACATATAGCTCATTATATTCGGGTATCCATGCATGTTCATCCAGTTATTCACATGGGTCCGATCAACAAGTACAAAGTAAAAACATTTTGAGGTCCACTTTGAGCTATATATACTCCCAAAATACTACATCTGCTCCTTTGGTCCCAAAATGAATGTAATTCTGGCTATGAATCTAGACAAATGTGTATCCAGATTCATGGATAGAGTTGTATTCTTTTTTAGATAGAGGAGTAGGTGCACTAATTTATATGATGCCGTGAGTGTTAATTATTTATTCTATAGATTTGGACAAAATAAAATGAATAAACTTAGGATGGACATAGAAATAGTAATATATATTTTAAGATGGAGGTAGTATGTCTAGAGGCAATGTTGTTAACATATATTTAATAAAGAAAAATATACAAGAGTTCCCTAAACATGTATGACTACTTGCACATGCACATTACGTGATCGCTGTGGGATGATGGACCTGGAACTATATATATACCAAGATTACATTTATTACATGAATGACATGAACAAGAGAGAAATGAACATAGGAAAAGCTCTAAGCTAGCAAGAAAAAAGATGATGCCACTAGACCTTTTTCAAGTTCATTTTCCATATAGCACATTCACTCACCCAGTCTAAAACAGTCAATACAAAGACATGTAAATGCTTCATCAATCAAAGTACTGTAATAAATAAAGATGATTAGTACAATTAATTTTGTTTTGGAAGCATAACTTGAGGCAGTCATCGTTATAGATAACTGTGACAGATCAATCGAGTCCTGCCTTCAGTGGATATATAACAGAGATATATAGCACCATACAAAGCATTGCCTATGTTTATTTTGAAACGAACTCTCAGGATCTAGTTTAAATACCAATATAATCAACAAAGAAGAGATTCTTACAACTTCGATCGTGGTCCTAAACGACAATGTGATTTCAGATTATGTATGATGACCAGGATATATCTGTGAGGGGACCGACAGGGGGCTTTATGGTTAAACGGGCCTGATCTTGTAAACTCAACATTGTTTATGGCCACACTTGCAGCTGTGGAAAATGATAAAATTTCTAGAAATGCAACAATGTTGAGTAAGTCAATTAACAATGTTGAGTAACCGACAGGGGGTAGTTAATTACACGTGAAACAGATACAGTTTTTATCACACTTGCAGCTTTGGAAAATGATAAAATTTCTAGACTTTGGATGCACAAGTGGGAGATATGATGATACTAGCTACTATATATAGCACGTCGTAGTATATGTAACTAACCAAACCAACAAAACTAAATATGCCAGGACTTAAGTAGGCCTGAATTGAAATACCAACTGTTCCATCAGTCAATAGAGAATGCAATTCTGGATATAAATTTGGACAAATATCTAATGAAGGCATCCAAAAACAATGTGATTTAATTAATTTGGTTGGTTTCAGGAGTAATATTTCAGAAAGAACATTTAATTTAGGCATGAGTAGCCCAGCACCGTACTGCTGGCCGGATCCACCCTTGTAGGCTGCAACAAGGAGTAGAGACATTGTTCATGATATCTGGAATAACATTATATTAATAATTTCATGTATACAAAACTAAATAAAAATATTAATAAAATATACTGCAGATCTGCTAAAAGTTCAAAACTTTGATTCAGTTATATATTGGTAGTAACGGTAGAAATATATCCTCCGCAGCCAAAATTGCTGCTACATAAGATTAACGAATTTAAGAGGCAACGATCCAGACTAGAAATTTCGCCGAATAGAACTGAACCTACCAAAATACAAGCTAAGCTATTGATGTTCAAATTTTCAATCACAGATGCAACAAGGCTATTTGCATATCTGTCTGATAGCAGCCGTGTTGTCATCAGTATTCTGGATAGCATGCACGTTTCATACATATCTAGGGACCAGAGAAAGGCGTTGGCGTGGATCCTGCCTCCTGACTTCATGCATGCGATCAGAGTTTTATCTCCAGATGTCCAAACATTGGCAACACGTGCCCAGGAACCATGCTCAGGAAGGGTGTGCCTGTTCAATTCAGGCCATGTGGACAAGCTTTGGAGGAGGCACACAAACGGTGATCCACGTACGTACTGGTAGTAATTGTTGGCATGCATATCTCGAATTCATATGGACCTAGTAATACAGTTAATTAAAAAAATCCAAACATTATGGAAAAATCGATATATAAAACACATTATATATATATATATATATATATATATATATATATATATATATATATTGCTATATATACACACACAAATAGGAGCACTGGAAACAGATGTACAAGTCATGCAAGGCTTTAACTAGCATAACTATATATACTCCCTCCATACTAAAAAAAATAAAGTCGTTTTGGACAAGGTTTGGGTTAAACATTGGGAATATAAATCATGAATAACTTTTAAGTTGTTGAGTTTGAAAATATGAAAACCATATAAATAGATTTATCTTGAAAAATACTTTCATAAAAATATACACTTTTTGATAAATATTTTTATAAGAACAAGGAGTCAAAGTTATGTTTTGAAGACCGTGTCGCTGACCAAAACGACTTCATTTTTTAGTACGGAGGGAGTATGTGGTAAGATGAATTATAGGATCATAGTATTCATCAGAGCTATGATAGTGAAAAAATGAGATTTTTCAGATTTTAAACTAAAGTAAATATAATAGTAATGGCTGTAGAGCAGTTGATCATCTGAGTCAATGTGTTAGTTGGCAAGTAACAAATAGTTCACAGCACGTATTGGAAAGCACAGCAGCATTACGGTTAAATTTTACTCCATCATAAAGACAAATACTCTATATAGCAAAACAGGCACCGTAGTAACTTAAGTCATGATATATATAGGACCGTCTCAACAATTTTCAGGGCCCTTGGACAAGCAAGACAGTAAGGGTCTAGCAATTTAATATTTTAACATGATGTTTGAATTATATAGCAGTAATAAGAATTAACTTGTAACATATACTTAGTTAAAAAAATAGCCATATTACAGCAAAGAAACTAAACAATGGTGAAATAACTATATTATAAGTCGTTGAGAATATACGGACGCAAACGGCCACAACACATGACACTCATGCCGTCATGGAAAGTCATGAATACAAACGATGAGTGAATATGAAGGTTTACAGACAGGCATGCACGGAGCCGTGGACTAGTTGTCGAACGCCGCACACACTAGAGTGGACCTAAACGAGTGAACTATGAGCCAAATACTGAAATACATATACTATAGATACATGTACTCATGGCCCCCAATCGACATGGGCCCGCGGGCGTCGCACTGGCTGCCCCTACCCCTAAGACGGGCCTGGATATATATAATTTGCAATAACCAAATATATGCCTATACAGAAAAAAATTATTTATAGAAGAGATAAGCGTGACTTCCATACCCTAGCCTACTCAATTTAACAAAGCAATTGTGTGAAGGTCCACATAAAATTGCACCTATTTCTTGTTTTGGAAAAACATCTCAATCTTTCCAAAAAGATATGTACTTCTAGGCCTGCATGGAACTGGCAGGACCACATGAAATTGTAATGAGCGTCCATTTCATATTTTGTTCAAAAGCATTGAGAATGACAAAACTTAAGTAGACTTTTTGAAGAAGTTAATTATGAGAGGATATTTCATGACACAATCAATCAGATAATGTTCACTAGTACAGGAATGACATATACTCCCGGTTGGCAACCCCCTTTACTCCCGGTTGCCCAACCGGGAGTACGTTTTCGGGAGTAAAGGTTCACAACCGGGAGTAAAGGGGGACTTTTACTCCCGGTTGGTAATACCAACCGGGAGTAAAGAGTCAGCTAGGCCCGCGGCCTGATAGACACCTTTACTCCCGGTTGGTAATACCAACCGGGAGTAAAAGTCCTCTTTTTTTCCTTTTTCTTTTTCATTTCAATTCATAATTTATTTTGGTTTTAAAATAGGTTTTTGTATACGATTTTTGCCCTACAAATAATATATGCATACACATGTATATAGTAAAGTTTGGTTTCGAGCAATGTACGCAAGTAACCCAACTAAAAAGAAAGTATATACAAACAATTTGTGCACCATATATAATACAAGCTTGTATTGTATACTTTCATCATCGTGTCCGTCCTTTGGATCCGATAACAAGTTGTCATGACCCATTACATTCAAAATAAAGTTATCATGACCCTAGTTTTTTGGAAGCCATTGTTCATCGGGGTTAAAGTAGAACTCGGTGCCGGGCTTTAAGACCTGTTCATTAAGAAATCCTGCTATCGTCTCTTGCATTGCTTTGAGATTGTGTGTTTGCAGGGTTTTCTCTTTCAAATTTGTAGTCTACAATTTGAGTTAAAGAAATATTATTAGTATATATATCAAGAATAATGATAAATCAAAAAAAAAGTAGTAGTATTTAGATACATACTTTTTCCGTCTCTAGACGAGTTCTTTTTTAGCACAACTTCAGGAACTCACAAACATAGTATCCACAGTGATTGGTCCCATGTGGCTGCCGCAGAATCCACTTTAGAAGAAAACAGATTCAGCATCCGATCCGGTATAGGTAAATTGATACATATAGGAAGCAACATAGAGAAATTGAACTAATATAGCAATATAGTACTTAATTGAAGTTTATTTACACGCAATGGCGCTTTGCGTTGTGTCATATGGTGTTTCTGAATGAATTCTTTCCAAACACTGCCCAATAAAATTAAAAATATTTGGACTATTAATTATTGCATATTCGAAAACATGTATATTTTTTCCCTACCGTATATACTAGTTTTTTGACTGCCGTATATGTATCCATGTGAAAACAGCTAGTATGGATGCATACTTTATATACTAGTTTTTTATTTACTACCGTATATGCATCCATGTGAAAACATCTAGTATGTATGGATGCATACTTGTTGAGTATGAGTACATACGTACTGCTATAGTAGTATGCATGCATACAGTCACGTATCACTAGATTAATTAGAGTATGTATTCATACTATTAGAAACATGTATGCATTTATACTCAGAGTATATGCATATACTTTTCTTCACAGGAGAGTATGCGTACATCCTAGTGAGTATATATGTATACCTACCAATGGAGTATGGCCCACACGTGTAATGAGAGTATGAGTACATACATTTTTTATAAGGAGTAGTATGAATACGTACATGCTTTTATGGAGTATGAATACGTACACGCTTATAGGGAGTATGTAGTCATATACTGGATCTAATCTAATCTAATCTGAAAAAAAGTATGAATACTCTCATCTAAAAAAAATGGAATTGCAGGCACCATTGCTCCCGTCTCACGCTCGATCTGCTATTGAACTGATGGGTAAAAGTTTGCATCTTCAGATGGAGTATTTACCAACGAAAGCAGCTATCGGCGGCGTCCTGGATCCTGGCGCGGCGGATGGAGAGTTCGGGGGAGCAGCGGCCGGGCTCGCTCGGAGGCAGCTCACGGCGCAAGGGCGGGGCGGCGTAGCGCGTCGTGGAGATCCGGCGTCCGGAAGAAATCGGGCATGTGCGTCAGGGAGGCAGCTCACGGCGCTGTGTGTTGCGGTGGTGGAGTCCGGTCCGCCGCGCGCGCAGTGCAGCCGGTAGCACGGTGGAGTCCGGCGGCCGAAGCTTGGGCAAGTGGAGTCCGGCAGCGGTGTAGTGGCGGCGGTGCCCGATCTGGATCGGAAACGCGTGAAGATGGAGCGGCGGCGGCAGTAACTTCGGGACTGAGAAGAGGGGAGAGAGCAAAGGGAAAGAAGGCCCATTATATACAGAGGACATTTACTTCCGGGTCTTACCCTCAACCGGGACTAAAAACCCTTTACTCCCGGTTGGCAATACAAACCGGGAGTAAAGGTCAGACATTTACTCCCGGGTCTTACCCCCAACCGGGACTAAAACTCTTTACTCCCGGTTGGCAATACAAACCGGGAGTAAAGGTCAGATATTTCGGGCCCGCGCAAAATGCAGCCCACCAAAGCTGGGGTGATTTTGGCTTCCCGCCATTTTCAAAGCAGGATTTTGGTTTTTATATTTCTTTTTATTTATAATTGCTAAATTACTATTATTTATGTAGAAATTAATATAGTTGTTATAAATTTTTTGAAAAAATAAATTAGAGTTTCTTTTGCTATACTGCAGACATGGAAAATATGTAACCTAAAATATTTTATTTTTCTTTTAAATATTGAATATAATGTAAATAATAATTATTATTTCATTAATGCAAAAATATAGTCTTCAAGTAATACCATTAAATCTATTGTTTTTACATCTATTTTACGTCCATCATTTCATTGGTGGACTCAGTTCAACGTATAATTACACGGTGAAGTCGCGCGAAAATTCAATTAAACTAGAAAAAGTATCAAACCAATTCAGAAAAGTCTCAAACTTGGCGGTTACTTCGCATAGGGCATTTGCATGCCTGAGAAAAAGTTTGAGATCAATACGACACTTGACCTCAGAATCCCTAAGAACCCAGGTGTATAGACATGGTTCGATGAAAGGTTCCATATACCTTTTGTGAAGCACATATACTCCTACCTTGTCAAAGTGGCTTGAGATTTTTTTTGCACTCATTTACACCCAAAATATGTCCCCACACAAGATCTTAGGTTTTTCTGATCATTATTTTTATTATTACATTTTTCTTCGTGCTGCGTGAGACAAAATATGGTGAATTACATATCGAAAACACTGAAATTCTGCAGCGACCTCCACAAATACTTGTCTCCTAGGGCACAAGAGACCATGTGGCAAAGTTTGGCACAATTCCGGATCTTTTCTGGGTTGGACACAGTTTAACGTAGAATTACCCAGTGAAGTCGCGCGGAAATTAAATTAAACTGGAAAAGGTACCAAACCAATTCGAAAAAATCTCAAACTTGGCGGTTGCTTCACATATAGCATTTGCAAGCCTGAGAAAAAGTTTGGGACCAATATGACACTTGGACCTCAGAATTCCTAAGAACCCAGGTGTATAGACATGGTTCGATGAAAGGTTCTATATATCTTTTGTGAAGCACGTGTACTCCTACCTTGTCAAAATGGCTTGAGATTTTTTTGACAGTCATTTACACCCAAAGTATGTCCCCACACAAGATCTTAGGTTTTTCTGATCATTATTTTTATTATTACATTTTTTTCGTGCTGCGTGAGACAAAATATGGTGAATTACATATCGAAAACACTGGAATTCTGCAGCGACCTCCACAAATACTTGTCTCCTAGGGCACAAGAGACCATGTGGCAAAGTTTGGCACAATTCCAGATCTTTTCTGGGTTGGACACAGTTTAACGTAGAATTACCCGGTGAAATTGCGCGGAAATTAAATTAAACTGGAAAAGGTACCAAACCAATTCGAAAAAATCTCAAACTTGGCGGTTGCTTCACATATAGCATTTGCAAGCCTGAGAAAAAGTTTAGGACCAATACGACACTTGGACCTCAGAATTCCTAAGAACCCAGGTGCATAGACATGGTTCGATGAAAGGTTCTACATACCTTTTGTGAAGCACGTGTACTCCTACCTTGTCAAAATGGCTTGAGATTTTTTTGGCAGTCATTTACACCCAAAATATGTCCCCACACAAGATCTTAGGTTTTTCTGATTATTATTTTTATTATTACATTTTTCTTCGTGCTGCGTAAGACAAAATATGGTGAATTACATATCGAAAACACTGGAATTCTGCAGCGACCTCCACAAATACTTGTCTCCTAGGGCACAAGAGACCATGTGGCAAAGTTTGGCACAATTCCGGATCTTTTCTGGGTTGGATACAGTTCAACGTAGAATTACCCGGTGAAGTCGCGCGGAAATTAAATTAAACTGGAAAAGGTACCAAACCAATTCGAAAAAATCTCAAACTTGGCGGTTGCTTCACATATAGCATTTGCAAGCCTGAGAAAAAGTTTGGGACCAATACGACACTTGGACCTCAGAATTCCTAAGAACCCAGGTGTATAGACATGGTTCGATGAAAGGTTCCATATACCTTTTGTGAAGCACGTGTACTCCTACCTTATCAAAGTGGCTTGAGATTTTTTTGGCACTCATTTACACCTAAAATATGTCCCCACACAAGATCTTAGGTTTTTCTGATTATTATTTTTATTATTACATTTTTCTTCGTGCTGCGTGAGACAAAATATGGTGAATTACATATCGTAAACACTGGAATTCTGCAACGACCTCCAAAAATTCAATTAAACTGGAAAAAGTATCAAACCAATTCGGAAAAATCTCAAACTTGGTGGTTGCTTCACATATGGCATGTGAAATTCTAAGAAAAAGTTTGGGACCAATACGACACTGGAGTGTCCTCATCATTTAGCGCTATGCTTGGATCTTTGTTCACTCTGAAGGGCACAATTATATCTTTCTTTTCGTAATCTACTGACATGTCTGACTTATCCTCAGTTCCCACAATGTTTGTTTTCCTGCCGCTACCTCCTGTACCTCCTCTTCAGCTTCCCCCATTGGAGTATCATTTAAGACACCAGCATATTCTGTAATAACGTCATCGTCCCATTGTTTTTCTTCACCTTCTTCCATTATAACACCAGCATATTCTGTACATACGTATTAAAATCTTGAGCATATAATTAGTTATATTAATTACACAACATGCAGGCATGCATGATAACTGATTAATTTACGGAAGCCTCAGAACTGTTTACATCTACTCTCTACACTCATTTTTGTAATTAAAATATTGTAAATTCCTCATTTACTAAATAAAAGAAATTAAATGAAAAAAATAAAATTCTTTTATGAATATCTAAACCATGAAATGTAGGATGAAGATGAGAGGAGAAAGAAGATGACGACCTTTACAACAGAAGAATTGATGGAGGCGTCGAAGAAATCGTTCTTATGATGACTCGCTGGCTTGTTTGAGCAAGAACACAGGAACGATGAGCAACGACAAAGAACAGAGCTCCAAATGGCTCTGGCGCGAGAGGAATGCAGGGCTCAGTATATAGAGAAACATTTACTCCCGGTTGTGCTTAAAAACCCAGACTGAAAGTCCATTTTTACTCCCGGTTGGAGCCACCAACCGGGAGTAAAGGTTCACTCCACCTCTACTCCCGGTTGGTGTCTCCAACCGGGAGTAAAAGTCTACCTTTACTCCCGGTTGGTGTCTCCAACCGGGAGTAAAGGTCCTCGCATGATGAACTGGTCGTTGAGTGTGGGACTTTACTCCCGGTTGGTGGCTAAAACCGGGAGTAATTGTCCCTTTACTCCCGGGTGCAATAAATACCGAGAGTAATTCCAAAAGTGATGCCGAGAGTGAAAGTCGGTTCTCTACTAGTGGTTTTTTTTGTGGAGCAAATTAAAAATGCGTATAGATGATCCAGATTTAAAAATGCGTATACATGCAAATGAAAGAACAATTTGATGCTTAATCATCACAATACGCTAGAACCGTCGAATCCAGAGTATATAGTTACCAGCAAGCTAGGTCCAGAGATGTGTGTTATGGACTGAATATGCATAGTAATTAATTAGGAAATTTCTGGAGAACTATAACTATCCATTGACAACCGCAAGAAAATCATGTTATGCTAATGGGCTGGTTCGACTGGTGGAAAAGCCGGCTGGTTTCGGCTGATTCAATAGTGTTCTGTGAGAGAGAATAAGCTGAAACAAGCCGAAACATGACCTGCAGAACAGGGCCAATGCCATAAAATAAGAATAATGCCAGATTGTTTCTGGTCATAATATTGTCTCATCTACACATCTCGTTCAAGAAAATAAAAGTACAAGAATATATAGGAGACCTGAAAAGATCTACTTCATCTTCAACAATTAAAAAGATGCATCTGTCGTCTGTGCACAACAACAGTCAGTTTCAAAGTTCAGGATCAGCAGTAATCCCTAGCTTATTGAATTCACTCACCTGCGCGTCACAAGAAAAGAATTTAGCAGCAGTATGTGTGAAATCTGCCCTTGCCTGCCGCAACGGATCGGAACAGTTCAAAGAGCAAACCAAAACGTACATACGAAAAATATTAATCACTGTACATGTTGAGATCTGCAAGTACGCTTACGTAAGCACGGACAGCAGCTTCCAGATCTGGAAGGCAGGCGCACTGATGCTCCTTTCCTCTTCCGGGCAGGCAGATCTACCTCCTGGAGGAGCCGGCACCACCATGGCTGCCCCAAAAACCTACCTGCAGCACATGAGATGATGGCACCACTGCAAACAGAAACGTTTCAGATGAGGTAGAAAAAGAAACTTATCAACCAGCTGAGAGACACAGAGAGGAGAAGAAGTTTATCACAGATCTTGGGTTTTTCTTCGAGTTATCAACAGATCTCGGAGCTACGACGCAAGAACGAGTACTACGTTAGCTAGGTAGCAGATCGATGGAGGGAAAGGAGACGGTACCGTACCGGCAGCCGGACACCGAGGTTCGGCTACTGCAGGAGTGCTTTGGAAAGCCGCGCCGGCAGCGAGATCGGTGAGATCAGTTAAATCAATCAGTCTATCACGCGCGCGGGCATCTATCTCCTTCGCCCGAGGCGTGTCCCCCCTCCTCTCCCTCGACCTGGGGAAGCCGATCGAGACCACGCACGGCGCCCTACGACGTGAGAGGAAAGGAAAGCTCAAGCAAAAGGCAGGGAAGGGCATATGGCATGCGTGCATCAGGACGGGAGCACGCACAGCTAGCCGACACGTACCTTGCTCCAAAGTATGGGTCCAACTACACCACCGCTCGCTCCTCGGGCGGCGAGACGTAGTCCGGGCGGCAGTCGTACAAGATAAGGACGAGACCCCGCCCAAATAGATCGGTGGCCGGCCTTATCTTGCACTCTTGCCACCGCCTCCCTCCCTCCCTGCGAACCCCTGCTGCTGTCCCATGGCAGTAAAGCCACAGCTGATCCATCCATTCATTCACTGGCCTGCAACCTGCAACAACGCGCAGCAAGAGAAAGAGGGAGAGAGAGTAGGCCATGGCAGGTAGTGGTGGCAGGGAGAGTCCGGCCGTAGAGGACTGACAGAGAGAGAAGTGAGCACACAGCAGCTGCTGCATCATCATCATTCCTAGTGCACCGTCTCGGTTGCAGATCGATGCAGTCTGCCCGCTGTGTGCTCACTCTCTTCTGTCAGTTAGCCATGGAACAAAACCGCCGCCACCACCACCACAAAACCGCCCACCAAACAACCAACCATACCGATCAGCTAGCCTGGAGATCGATCGATCGATCCGCCGGCCGGACTTGGAGAAGACAGGTGGCTGTGCGTGGTTCAGATCTGTGCGTGTGTGCGCTAGCTAGAGATCTGCTTGCTTGGTTGCGGTGTGGCTACGGCCGGGGGGTTGTGCCGCGTTATATAGACGGCGGAGACATGGTCCTCCTGCCTGCGCCTAGGGATGAAAACAGTACGGATATTTTTCGACCGTATTTGAGACCGAATCCGTTTAGAGGGGTTTTAATCCGTCCGTATCCGAGTCCGGATATTTAACATCCGATACCGTATTCGTATCCGAATATTTAAATTACATATTTATGATGTTGATATCCAATCGTATCATATCCGGTATTTTTTATACTATCCGTATTCGAATCCGAATCCGAACATAAATATGAAAACAAATACGATATGAGTGATATCCGTCCGTATCCGATCCGTTTTCATCCCTACCTGCGCCCATCTTTTCCTGCTTTTCTGATCCCACCACACCGCATACGGCCGGCGCTAGGGTTAGGGCCTCTTTCTCTATACGGACTTTGGCTCTATATCTCAGAGATATTATATCATGCTGCGCCGGACTTTGGGATATGGAGAATAGGGTTCTCTAGGGAAAAGAAAGTATATTTGGGGATGCCTTCTCATCACACCCATCCGGCTGCAAACACTCGTTTGCAGATTGGTTGATGTCAGCAGGCCCACATTTGGCGGCGTAAACCATCGTGGGTACATCGTTTAGACACGTCTAGCGTCTTTAGAAGAGGAGCAATTAGATATCATTTTTTTATAGTGCGGTCCAATGACCGAACGACAATAATAAATCATATTCTTAGTTAAAAAAAGGGTGCCGACGGATCTACAACACTGGCTCAGTAGCCATGTCTATTTATCAAGTGAGCTTTATATAGATCCTATTCTCAATTAAAAGGGGGTGCCCACAGATCTACGACACTGCACTTGGTAGACCATCGTGGATACATTGTTTAGACACTTCTAGCCTCTTTAGAAGAGGAGCAATTAGATATCCTTTTTAAATAGTGCGGTCCAATGACCGAACGACAGCAATAAATCATATTCTTAGTTAAAAAGGGGTGCCGATACAACACTGTACTCAATAGCCATGTCTATTTATCAAGTGGGCTTTATATAGATCCTATTCTTAATTAAAAGAGGGTGCCCACAGATTTACAATACTGCACTTGGTAGACCATCGTGGGTACATCGTTTAGACACTTATAGCCTCTTTAGAAGAGGAGTAATTAGATATCTTTTTCTATTAGTGCGGTCCATTGACTGAACGACAACAATAAATCATATACTTATTTTAAAAGGGATGCCAACAGATCTACAACACTGCACTCGGTAGCTATGTCTATTTATCAAGTGGGCTTGATGCTTCTTAGTTAAAGGGGTGCTCATAGATCTACGACACTGCACGTGGGTTTGGGGGTGTAAGATGCAGGATTACTGTTTCTATTTATACGGCAGGTAGCCATTCTTTGGCATATTTGGAATAATAATATAGTAATATTATGAAAATAAGTGCGATATGTCTATATGTAAATCTTGAGATATGAAGTAATTTTCATGCTGGTCCCATCCTAATTCCTAAGCAAAAGAAAATATTTACTGATTGCCAGGTCCTTGCCTCAACAGTTCAAGCTGGATCGTATCGTCACAGGCTAAGGTCATGGGTGTATTAGGCCAGCCATTGCTGAAATTGAAGCAATTACCAGATGCAGGCAATTTTCAGTTATCAACATTAGCAGAGATAAAAACAAGACGGCAGACAGACTCGCAAAATTGGTAAGATTCCAGAGACTTCTTATGTATGTGATGACATATATAAGATTTCTTTTCTTTTCTTGCAGGTGTTTCCTGAGTTTTCCTTTTTCAGATGTGATGAACAGGGACCATGGCAGAACCATCATTCCATCAATATGGTTTTTTTATGCGAATCCTGGATGCAAGTCGTAGTACACGTACACCATCTGGAGGTACAGATTCCTTGGACCATGGAATTTGGAAATACATACCGAGCTACAGAATCCGGACTGAACAACAAGTTAACGGCTGGGTCTCGGATACTCTCATACTTTTTTTTTTTGAGAATAAGATACTCTCATACTCATACTCGGGATAAGAACGAAATCCGTGGGGTTTGTGGTACGAAGGCCTTGCTATCAGCAGGCTGCAGGCCCAATCCTAAACCTGCCGCTGATTCGGGCTGAGTCCACACTGCACTTGGGCCTGAGCCAAGAGGCGAGCCAATTCCCAGATTTGGTCCGTGTGCATGCACTGTGCATGACATGAGACTGCAGTTTGTGTGCAAGTCCGTCTTCTTCTCCTACGTCTCCTATCTCCTACAACTAAAAAGAACAAAAGAAAAGATAATTCTTTGGTGCGGTAATTTTTTTTTGATGTTACCACCACCCGCCCATGCGATCCCAGCCTCCCTTTGCCCACCGCTGGAAAAAGGAAACAAAAACACAAGGAAATGGAAGCTAAAAAGGAAACTGGAAAACCTCCATCAGCGCGCCTCCCCTTGTGAACCCTCGCATCGCGGCTTCCCTCATAGGATTCGGAGCACCTCCTGCGCGACAGCATATGAGGTTACCCCAGTAGGGCATAGGCAGTAATCGCGATCAGCGTGCCTCCTCCGTGCGACCCCCATTCCAACATGTGTCGCCCTCGCCGTTGCCCATCGCACACGCTCTCGCCACCGCTGTAAGGTCGAGAAGGAGAAGGACCCGCAGCTGGCCGCCATCGCTCCTCGCGTGTTGGATTTGGCCTTCCTCCTCCAATGCCGTCTTTGGCCGGCATCGTTCGCCGAAACACCCGCGACGTTGGCGCGCCGCTGCTGCGGATCGGCCGCGTCTCCGCCGTCGTCGTCGCACTATTGTTGCGGATTGGCCGACCCCCATGACGTTGACGCGTTGCTGCTGCGATCGGCCACGTCTCCGCCGTTGTCATCGCGTGGCCTCGCCCTGACCCTGTCGACAGGCGCGCACTGCTGCTGCTTGGGATCGGCGACTCGCCGCGCACACCGCCCTCAAAGCCCAAGTATTTTGTAACTCTGCCCTGCTGCACCCACCCCCCCCCCACGTTTTTTTGTACCTGGTGTGACCTTCTCTCAAAGCTATGGTCTCTAGTCTTCCTCCCTCCGGTCCGATGGGCTTTGTGTGATTGCTTTTGATTGCTTGGTTTCCTTGCATTCCGACATGTGGTTTGGTTGCTGAGGGTTCACTAGAACGCCGATTCGGGTTGTTCTGTGTCTATTCTTTGCTCGAATGAAAAGAGTAAATTTGCCGTCGTCACCATATGTCATTTCAGTTATCTGCAAGCAGCATCCCATTGCATTGATAAGGACCTTAGTAAATATAGGTTGTATTTTACCTAGTGACAACTTGAGCTTGCATGGAGAAATAAAAAAAGAGTACGAAAGGATGGTGATGTCAATCTTATCTTGACTTTTCTAACTGATTTTGCCTTATTGTATCCTTATTTTTAATTCTACTACCACAGCCTATATATAGATTTGGTATTGAACTTATGAGATTTATCAATAGGCCAACTGACTATATCCTGTTTGGTGAAGTCCAACCATGAGTCATGCCATATCTGTCCGTTGGATCCGGTGCCTCCATTGCCAAATTCATTCGTCCTCTCGTCAGCAGCAGCTCAGCACAACCGACCACCTGCTTCATCCAACCATGATCTTGGAACAGAGTGGTGCAGCTCGATTGCTCCTATGCTCTTGTCTGTCCGCGTGAGGTATCCGCGTATGCCATATGAGCTTCATGTAGATTTGATAACGGCTAAGCATACCATTGTTGCAGGTTTGAATGGTGATTATACGATATTAAATGTGGAGGTTAGTGCCTTGTCCATTCTAAAAATCTCAACCTTGCATTCTCAATGTTTCACGCTAAATGGCAAGAGTGATTTATAGCCCTTTTCTAGGTATGAATTACAAGACTAGACTCAAATGTGCTCAATCTATACATGCTAACTATTGAAGCTACAAGAACATCCCCTTCCTTGTATATGTCTATTGGTAGGTCGTTCTCCTCATTGCTTTCTAGCGCTGGTTTAATTGGAGAGCATTGATGTATTTGTTTATCACCCAAAAAATGATCGATTCTTATGCATTGACTAACGGCAGGTTGTGGGTGCTTTGCTGTAGGTCAGCACAATCATCAGCATGCTGAGGTGGTGAGCTCGTTTGTAATGTGTGAGGGGGTGGCAGGACTGGACTCATGGAGTTGGAAGTACGTGAAGCAGGTAGCTTAACCAAGGTATATAGTTTAGTAGGTGGAATTCCCAAATTCTTACTACTTTACTTTATAATTACTATCTTTATGTGCTAGAAAGCTATAGAAGGAAGGGCATTTGCAGCTTTAGTCTTGTGAGGTAGCAGCAAGAGTTCCCAATAAGCTTTAATCTGCTTATTACAGCTATAGGAATAAAAAATTAAAGCTTATAGGAATCAGATTCGAAGGCATAGGATGGCAAAATAGCTGCAAACTTCAGCTATTCCTATATCTTTGAGTTTGATTCATGGAATTGTGGTATGTGTTCCCCTGTGGCTTTGTGGGGTTTGATTCGACTGTGTTTTGGGCCTCCTGTCCTAATGGTAACATTTTTATAAAAAAATGATGACATTACCGATTTAAGGTTGCAGATTGTTGGCTTTGGTGTTTGCTACGTGGTTGTCAGCTCCCATAGCCATGCAAGGACATAAAATAGAGAGGCAGAATTTCTGTTTCATGTAAAATTACGTACTATCTTGACATCTAGCGTCCCGGTGTGGACCGGCTCGTGTAAGATATAAGTACTATTGGGACACCCTCTATTTCTCATGTAATATATATATGTAGTGTTTGAACACCTTGTAGCTGTTTTAGAAATCCATCTTTCTATTCGGCGCTCGTGCTACCATACTCATATTGTTGGCCTGATTTTCATTCTTCATAAACATTATTCTATTTTACAGATAGAACTGCGGTCATGGCTTGCGCGCATGGGCACGTGCAACACAATGGTAAAATATTTTTTCACTGTTTGATAAAAATAATGTGGCCAGAACTCGTTGGAACTAGGTAAAAATATCTACTCCTCTCGACTCTCGTTTTTCTCTATCTATCGTGCCATCTATGTATTTTTAGTATAAAAGTTTAGCTGTTCCGTAGCAACGCACGGGCACGCTACCTAATCAATAAATAAAAAAAGAATATATCTCTGCAGCAATGGAGACGCACGGTTTAGTCACTATGGGTTTAAACCTGTCAGCGGACCAGCCTCGACAACGGCTAGAGCCCGCCTATCTTTAGCATGCATGCCTTGTAATGCCTGTGCCACACTCGCTGCGTCAAGATCCGCAGAGCGCGCTTCGCACGCCGCACGCGTGCCCGGTCACCGCGGCGCTCACGCTCCCGCCTAGCGCGCTAAGCCCACTCGCGCATGCGCTGGAGTGGCCACGGCCACTGATTGTATACTATATATGTACACACACAAGATCAATGCAACTTGTCCAATTGATCCACATACTCTTTCATGGTATCATCGTCCACGGTCTCTCTCTAGAATCCCTCAGCCACATCTTCTTCTTCCGCTGCTCCGATGGCACCTGCCTCCAGCCACTCCGGTGTCTCCGACTCCTCGTCATCCGATGGCGGCTTCTCCGTCGCACCTGCTTCATCCACCGCCATCCAAGGGATCTCGATCCGCCATCACGTCCCTGTCATCCTCGACATGGACGAGGGAAATTACAGCCAATGGTGGCACTTCTTCGACTCCACTCTCGGCAAGTTCGGGCTCGAGAGCCACATCTACTCCACCAACGCTGATGATGACCGTGATGGCGAGTGGCGCAGGGTGGATCACTGCGTCGTCAACTGGATCCTCGCCACCGTCTCCAAAGGCGTGTTCGACATCGTATGCTGCGATCGCCACGACACGTTCTCGCTGTGGCATGCCTCGAGGGCCTGTTCCAGGACAACGAGATGCAGCGCGCCGTCTACCTAGAAACCGAACTGTGTTCCCTGCAGCAAGGGGACATGTCCATCAACGCCTACTGCACCAAGCTCAAGCGGATCGCTGATCAACTCCGCGACATCGGCCATCCCGTCTCCGAGCCGAGCCAGGTGCTCAATCTTCTCCGCGGCCTCAATCCCCGGTACCGCTACGTCAAGCCAGTGATCACGTCGAAGTACCCGCCGCTGAAAGTCCCTAGTTTGGTTTTGCTTAATTGATGAAACCTAGGACTAACCTTTATATCTAAGTGGATGATTTAGATAAAGGTGGTCATTGAATATGAGACATGACATTGACTCATGTGACCAAGTTGGTGAAGACCAAGATGAGGCTTGGCTCGATGGACCGGTTGTGAAAGTGAAGGGCAAGTCGAGGCTTCGAAGCGAAGGACCATGCAATGGTGAAGCTTGAGCAAGACTTGGCGCCGACAGACCGATGCAACGGTTGAAAGTCCTATGTTTGGTGTTGGTAATTAGTGACAATGCCTAAGTACTAATCCTATGCCTAAGTTGTATGTAGCATATGGGGATTAGTACATTCCAAGGTTGGTGGCAAGATGGACATGGTGATCATGATGGCCACACTTGGATTTGGACGCAACCCTACGTAATCAAGGCAAAGGTATATGCTTAAGGGTTGTGTTTTAGTAACCAAGACACCTAGTGGGTGTGGTTACATTATAGGATAGATAGCCGTACTATAAAGAGGGGAATGACGCGGCTATTGGACTCCTAAGTGCCTCTAGGTGTGCATTTCATAATCATATGCATTTGGATAGAACTAATAACGCCTCGAAAAATGATTGTGAAAATGCTAACACACATGCACATGGTGATGATCACTTGGTGGTGTTAGCACATTTACGACGGCGTTGGAGTTTAAGCGGTAGAGAGGGTTTGGGGTCCTCTCTCCCTCCCGCCGAGCGTGCGAGCGCGGGATTCAGGCGATTTCGGGGAAATGAAATGCCTATTTTCTACTACGCCGGAAGCCGGAAATCAAACGGAAAAGAAACGGAAGCGAACGGAGGTCACAGTGGTGACCGGACGCTGCACCGGACGCTGCACCGGACGCGGTCACTGTTGCGACCGGCGCGTCCGGTCAGTGTCCAGTGTCTGCGCGTTTTTCAGGTGTTCGATCGGACGCGAGGCGCGTCCGGTCACAGGCGACCGGACGCGTCCGGTCGTCCAGGGTGCTTACTGGACTCCGACCGGACGCGGTCACTGTGGCGTCCGGTCAGTTCTTCGGCGTGTCCGGTCGTTGGTTCGTTTTGCGCGACTCGGTGTTGACCGGCGCGTCCGGTCAGTCGCGGGACCGGCGCGTCCGGTCGTGACCAGCGCGTCCGGTCGTTGCGACCGGCGCGTCCGGTCGGCGTTTCGAAATTTAGCCGTTACGCGACCGGAGCGTCCGGTCGTTACGACCGGCGCGTCCGGTCAACGCGAGTTCAGCTGGATCTCGTTCCTAACGGCTATATTCGAAGGGGTACGTCTATAAATACTCGTTGGCCGGCTCAAGGCTCTCTCTCTTGGACTTTTTGACATACTTGTGAGCACTTTGAGCTAAGCAACTCCCCTCCCACTCATCTCTCTTGCTTCTTTGCATATTCGAAGTGAGATTGAGTGATCCAAGTGCATTTGCATTGTGAGATAGCATCTAGTTGGCACTTGGTGGTTGATTTGCTGCGGGATTCTTGTTTCTCTTGGTGGTTGCCGCCACCTAGACGGCTTGGAGCAGCTTGGGGGCATTGGCAAGAGTTGGTGATTGTTCTTGGCCACCTCTGGTGTTTGTGAGGGGTTTGTGCCTACCTCGGCGAAGCGCCAAAGGCAACATTAGTGGATTGCTCGTGTCGTTTGCAACCTTTTGCCATTTGGTAGGTTCTTGTGGCGCCTTTTGAGAGGCTCGGTGTGAGACCGATTAGCCACCGAACCACGTGGTGAAGAGGGACACAACGGGGACTAGCGTGCCGGCAAGCACGTGAACCTCGGGATAAATCTTTGTGTCATCATTCTTATTGTGATTGATCGATCCCGGTGGTTGTGTATTGTGGAATTCATTTCTTGATCATATTGTTTGGTTGGCTCAATACTTCGCCCCTCGGTGATACCCTTCTAACTCTCTCTTGTATTAATTTCTTAGTTACTTTGCTAGAGTAGCTCTTTTGTGTAGCTTGCTAGTTGTAGTTGTAGTTACCTTCTCGGTTTGACTTGTGCGGTTGATTGCAAATATACTAGAATTGTGAATTGGATAGGTGGCTTGCAAACACCCCGTAGGCTAAGCAAAACTCGCATCTCGCTATTTGTTATATTGATAAACTTGTTTAGCTTGTCTTTGTAGAAAGTTTTTAAAGGCTATTCACCCCCCCTCTAGCCATCTAGACCTTTCAAGTGGTATCGGAGCGTGGTCACCGTTTGTAAGGCTTAACAACCTCGGTGTAAGATGGCTCAAGTTGTGTTCAACCATGTCGGGGGCAAGCCTCCATTCTTTGATGGTGTCTCTTCTTTTGATCATTGGAAAAGAAAGATGAAGCAATATCTTGGATCTATCAATGAGAAGGTTTGGGAGGTGACACATCATGATTATGCTATCATTGATCCCGACAACCTCACCAACAATGACCGCATCAACAACCAATGCAACACTATGGCTCTCAACACTCTCTACAATGGGATTGATGCAAAGGTCTTTGAGCAAATCAAGGATCTTGAGATGGCAAGTGAAGTGTGGACAAGATTAGAGGAAACATATGAGGGCACTTCAACGGTAAAGAGTGCCAAGCTCTATATGCTCAAGGATAAGTTTGCAAGCTTCAAGATGAAGGATGATGAGTCCATACCGGAGATGTTCTATAGGCTACAAGTTATTGTCAATGATCTCAAGAGCCTAGGAGAAGATGTCAAGGACAAGGACTTCTCACATAAGTTCTTGATGAACTTACCTAAGAAGTTTGCTATCTTGAGGAAGATGATCCAAAGAGAGGGTTTGGACAAGGTAACTCCAAACCAAGTGCTTGGAGATGTCATGACCGATGCTCAATATGATGATGATGAAGATGAAGATGAGAAGAAGGAGATCAAGGTCAAGCAAGAGAAGCCCATTGCATTCAAGGCTTCATCTTCTAAGGGCAAGAGCAAGGTGGAGAGTGATGATGATGATCCATTCGATGATGAGACCATGGCCCTCCTAGTGCACAAGATGGGAAGGTTCATGAGGAAGAAAGGATATGGTGCAAGGAAGAGAAGGGACTTCATGAAGGCAAAGGAGGTGCTTTGCTACAATTGCAATAGCCCCGATCATGTAGTGGCAAAGTGCCCCTATGAAGACAAAAGATATCATGATGGGGAGTTGAAGTTGAAGAAGAACAAGAAGGACAAGAAGGAGAAGAAAGAGAAGAGGAGCTTCACTATCAACAAGAAGAAGAAAGGTGGTGGTTATGTGGTCACTTGGGATAGTGACAACTCCGATAGTGATGATGATGAAAGCTCTAGTGATGATGAGAGGACCACTAGGCGAGCCATTGCAAGCATCGCCCTCTCCAACAAGTCATCCATCTTCGACACTACATCGACATGCCTTATGGCCAAGCCTACCAAGGTAAAATATGATGATAGTGATGATGATTCTTGTGCTAGTGATGGTTGTAGGAGTGATGATGAGGAGGACGAGGACTACTCCAAGGATGATCTATTGGGCATAATAGATCAAATGAGCAAGGGCTACAAGAGGACAACCAAGAAATACAAAATCTTGGAACAAGAGCTCATTGCCAAGAGCAATGAAAATGATGCCTTGATGGAGGAGCTTGTTGCTCTCAAAAAGAGTAAGGAGTGCAAAGGAATTGAACAAGAGCTCAAAGCTCTTAGAAAATCCTTTGATGAGCTAGAGGCTTCTCGTGAGTGTCTAAAGGAAGACCACGAGGACCTTGAAGTCGCTCACATTAGGCTTAAGGAAGCCCACTCTACTCTACTTGAGCTCATCAAGGAAAAGGACCTCAAGTTGGAGAAGCTCATGAAGGAAGCTAAGGAGGAGCAAGTGATTGTCACTTGTGATATTGGACTAACATGTGATATTATTGATGATTCTTTATTTGTTGGTCCTACTAATGCTTCATGTAGCTCATCATCATCCACCACAACCAACTCTAGCTCTACTACTAGTGAGTCATCACTTGTGGTTGAGAATAAGACTCTCAAGAGAGAGGTGGATGATCTCACCCGCGCATTAGGCAATGCCTATGGTGGGGATGCCCGCTTGCTAAAATGCTTGGGTAGCCAAAGGTTCTCTCTTAACAAAGAGGGTTTGGGCTATACTCCTAAGAAGGGCAAGGCGGCCTTTGCTACTCCAAAGCCTTGCTTTGTGAAGGGCAATGGTCGTTATTGTAATAGATGCAAGCAAGTTGGGCATCTAGAGATTAATTGTAATAAAATGAACAAGAACAACAACAAGTTTCATGCTAAAATGGATTACATTCCTTTCGATTCTTGTTATGTGCTTACCAAGGGTGAGAAAGGTGTGCATGCTAGGTTTGTTGGTACACCAATTGTGGGTCCAAAGAAGAAGGCCATTTGGGTACCAAAGAGCTTAGTGACTAACCTCCAAGGACCCAAGCAAGTATGGGTACCTAAAAGACATTAAATTGTTTTGTAGGTAAATTACAAGGCCGGAGGAAGGCATTGGGTGCTTGATAGTGGGTGCTCTCAACATATGACCGGTGATTCAAGAATGTTCAACTCTCTCAAATCAAATGATAGTGGCATTGATAGTATCACATTTGGTGACAATAGCAAGGGTGATGTGAAGGCTCTTGGAAGGATTGCAATCTCAAATGATCATAGCATTTCTAATGTGCTCTTAGTTGAAAAGTTGAACTTCAATCTTCTCTCGGTTGCTCAATTGTGTGATCTTGGATTCAAGTGCATATTTGGTGTTGATGATGTGGAGATAGTTAGTGTTGATGGCTCCAATTTGATCTTCAAGGGCTTTAGATATGAGAATCTATACTTGGTTGATTTCAATGCTAGTGACACTCAACTCTCAACATGCTTGCTCACCAAATCAAGTATGGGTTGGTTATGGCATAGAAGACTTGGTCATGTTGGCATGAAGCAATTGAACAAGTTAGTGAAGCATGACTTAGTTAGAGGCTTGAAGGATGTCACATTTGAGAAGGATAAGCTATGTAGTGCATGTCAAGCCGGAAAGCAAGTAGGCAACACTCATCCATTGAAGAGCATTATGAGTACTTCCAAGGCATTTGAGTTGTTGCACATGGATCTATTTGGGCCAACTACATACACAAGCATTGGTGGCAACAAGTATGGTTTTGTGATTGTGGATGATTTCACTAGATACACATGGGTATTCTTTCTTGTGGACAAGAGTGATGTATTTGACATATTCAAGAAGTTCATCAAGAGAGTGCAAAATGAGTTTGAGACCACAATCAAGAAAGTGAGAAGTGACAATGGAAGTGAGTTTAGAAACACAAGAGTTGATGAGCTATGTGAGGAGCTTGGAATCAAGCATCAATTCTCGGCCAAGTATACACCTCAATCTAATGGCCTAGTTGAGAGGAAGAATAGAACCTTAATTGATATGGCAAGATCAATGTTGAATGAGTATAATGTGAGTCATTCCTTTTGGGCCGAAGCAATCAACACGGCTTGCTTCTATAGCAACCGCCTCTATTGCCACAAGTTCCTAGAGAAGACACCATATGAGATCTTAAATGGAAGAAAGCCCAACATTGCATACTTTCGGGTATTTGGTTGCAAATGCTATATCTTGAAGAAGGGCACTAGATTGAGCAAGTTTGAGAAGAAATGTGATGAAGGATTCTTACTTGGTTACTCCACTACTAGCAAAGCTTATAGAGTTTGGAATTTGGCTAGTGGTTTACTTGAGGAAGTTCATGATGTTGAGTTTGATGAAACAAATGGCTCTCAAGATGAGGAAAATAACTTGGATGATGTGAGAGGAACTCAATTGACCAATGCTATGAAAGAAATGGATTTTGGTGATATTAGGCCAAAGCAAGTGATTGATGTGGATGACAACAAAGATCAAGTGCTCCAAAGTCCAATCACACAAGCTAGTGGGTCTCTAATGCAAAATCAAGCTAGTACATCATCTCAAGTGCAACAAGATCAACAAGTGGCTAGTTCATCATCTCCAACTCATGATCAACATCAACATCCAAGCAATCAAGTCCAAGTGCTTCAACCAATCAACATTGCAAGAGACCATCCATTGGATTCCATCATTGGTGACATACAAAGGGGAGTTCAAACTAGATCAAGATTGGCATCATTTTGTGCTCACTCTTCTTTTGTGTCAATGGAAGAACCCAAGGACATTGATAAAGCATTGAGAGATCCGGATTGGGTAAATGCAATGCATGAAGAGCTCAACAACTTCAAGAGAAATGAAGTATGGGAATTAGTTGAGAGACCTAGTGATCACAATGTCATTGGAACAAGATGGGTCTTTCGCAACAAGCAAGATCAAGATGGGATAGTAGTAAGAAACAAAGCAAGACTAGTGGCTCAAGGTTACACACAAATAGAGGGTCTTGACTTTGGTGAAACTTATGCCCCGGTTGCAAGATTGGAAGCAATTAGGATCTTACTGGCCTATGCTTGTGCTCATAATATCAAGTTATATCAAATGGATGTGAAGAGTGCATTTCTCAATGGGTACATTCAAGAGGAGGTGTATGTGGAGCAACCTCCCGGTTTTGAAGATGACAAGAAACCCAACCATGTATACAAGTTAAGGAAGGCTTTGTATGGATTGAAGCAAGCACCTAGAGCATGGTATGAAAGATTGAGGGACTTCTTGCTAACCAAAGGATTTGTCATGGGCAAAGTGGATACTACTCTATTCATCAAGAAGGTTGGGAAAGACTTGTTTGTATTGCAAATATATGTTGATGATATCATCTTCGGTTCAACCAATCAAGATTATTGTGATGAGTTTGGGAAAATGATGGCAAAGGAATTTGAAATGTCAATGATTGGTGAACTTAGTTTCTTTCTTGGACTTCAAATCAAACAAATGAAGGAAGGAACATTTGTGAGCCAAACCAAGTACATCAAAGATATACTCAAGAAGTTTGGCATGGAAGATGCAAAGGGCATTACAACCCCAATGGGCACTAGTGGAAGTTTGGATAGTGACAAGAGTGGCAACATGGTAGATCAAAAGCTATATAGATCAATGATTGGTAGCCTACTCTATGTGACGGCATCAAGACCCGATGTGATGTTTAGTGTATGCATGTGTGCAAGATTTCAAGCCTCACCAAGAGAAAGTCATTTGAAGGCAACAAAGAGAATATTGAGGTATTTGAAACATACACAAGATGTTGGATTATGGTATCCCAAAGGTGCAAGCTTTGAGCTAGTTGGATATTCGGATTCCGACTATGCCGGTGACAAAGTTGAGAGAAAGAGCACTTCCGGGACTTGTCAATTGTTGGGAAGATCACTTGTCTCATGGTCATCCAAGAAGCAAAATAGTATTGCACTATCTACCGCCGAAGCCGAATACATCGCCGCGGGTAGTTGTTGTGCACAAATCTTGTGGATGAAGGCAACATTGAAGGATTTTGGAATCAATTTCAAGAATGTGCCATTGCTATGTGACAATGAAAGTGCCGTGAAACTAACCAACAATCCGGTTCAACATCAAAGAACAAAGCATATTGATGTTCGTCATCATTTCATTAGAGATCATCAACAAAAGGGTGACATTGCAATTGAGAGTGTGGGCACCGAAGATCAACTAGCCGATCTATTCACCAAGCCACTTGATGAGAAGAGATTTCACAAGCTAAAGAATGAGTTGAACATACTTGACTTCTCCAACATGAGTTGATGCACCCTAATGTTATGACATGCCTCTCCTTCGAGCCCCAAGGTATAATTGGTTGACATATCATACATTCTATGCTAAGGACTTGTTTAGTGCATCTAGTCATAATTTACATGTTCTAGGCTCATTCATGAAAATCAAATGAATTTGAAGTTTATATGGTGCCACTATTGTTTCCATGACTTGTATGATCTAGTGGTAGCATATAACTTGTTTGAGCGCTTGTGATCCTAAGTATTTAATCTAGATTACTTGTCTAAATATTTGCTTCAACATGGTGCATGATAACCCTTCTAGTGAGGTGTGAAGAAGCTTGCCCTTGGATCAAACCGAAGCATTTTATTTATGCAAGCAATCTAGGTTGAATCACAAACTTGATCCTCACCCCATATTTCAACATGATAATCTATCTAAAATTGGTCCCTTGTGGTCATTGGTGCCAAAGGGGGAGAAAATGTTGTTCACAAAGATAGAACTCAAAGGGGGAGAAAAATGTTGTTCACAAAGAGAAAACCTAAAGAGGAGAAATTAATAAAAGAAGGGGATCAACTAAAATTTTGAGCACACAAGTAGGGGGAGCAAGCTCTTAAACATGAATGTTGCATTTCCATGTGCACTTCATATGTATGATGCATAGTTATGCATTTCTTTTTCTCCGATACTTTGCTTGTGTGGTGTTTTGCTAGTATACAATTGAATGGTGTATTGAAGTACTAGCATGAATAGGAAGTAGTTAGATTTCTCTTACTTCATGTTTTCCAAAGTGGTACTAGAGCCTTGCTTATAATGTTGATCTCACGAGGTTTCTAGTTTTGTTTATGCTTTTTCAAGTGGTATCTAACTACACAAGGTGCTAAGATGGTGTTTATCGCTACTCCGATGGTATCACGCTTCAAAGGTCTATAATCTAAAACACTTAGCACCTATTGGTAGTCAATGCTCCTATATTTTCCTATCTAACATGTATGCTTCCAAAATCCAAACATATAGCATACATGTAGGGGGAGCCATTGCTATCAATTTGAATTCATGATCACTTGTCCATACTTCTTACACATGGTAATATACTTGGACAATGTGACATGGGTTCAATCAAAATTTTATCATAATATCTTTGTGAAAGGGTTGTCACCAATTACCAACAAGGGGGAGATTGAAAGTCCTATGTTTGGTGTTGGTAATTAGTGACAATGCCTAAGTACTAATCCTATGCCTAAGTTGTATGTAGCATATGGGGATTAGTACATTCCAAGGTTGGTGGCAAGATGGACATGGTGATCATGATGGCCACACTTGGATTTGGACGCAACCCTACGTAATCAAGGCAAAGGTATATGCTTAAGGGTTGTGTTTTAGTAACCAAGACACCTAGTGGGTGTGGTTACATTATAGGATAGATAGCCGTACTATAAAGAGGGGAATGACGCAGCTATTTAACTCCTAAGTGCCTCTAGGTGTGCATTTCATGATCATATGCATTTGGATAGAACTAATAACGCCTCGAAAAAATGATTGTGAAAATGCTAACACACTCGCACACGACGTGATCACTTGGTGGTGTTAGCACATTTGCGATGGCGTTGGAGTTTAAGCGGTAGAGAGGGTTTGGGGTCACACTCGCTGCGTCAAGATCCGCCTATCTTTAGCATGCATGCCTTGTAATGCCTGTGCCACACTCGCTGCGTCAAGATCCGCAGAGCGCGCTTCGCACGCCGCACGCGTGCCCGGTCACCGCGGCGCTCACGCTCCCGCCTAGCGCGCTAAGCCCACTCGCGCATGCGCTGGAGTGGCCACGGCCACTGATTGTATACTATATATGTACACACACAAGATCAATGCAACTTGTCCAATTGATCCACATACTCTTTCATGGTATCATCGTCCACGGTCTCTCTCTAGAATCCCTCAGCCACATCTTCTTCTTCCGCTGCTCCGATGGCACCTGCCTCCAGCCACTCCGGTGTCTCCGACTCCTCGTCATCCGATGGCGGCTTCTCCGTCGCACCTGCTTCATCCACCGCCATCCAAGGGATCTCGATCCGCCATCACGTCCCTGTCATCCTCGACATGGATGAGGGAAATTACAGCCAATGGTGGCACTTCTTCGACTCCACTCTCGGCAAGTTCGGGCTCGAGAGCCACATCTACTCCACCAACGCTGATGATGACCGTGATGGCGAGTGGCGCAGGGTGGATCACTGCGTCGTCAACTGGATCCTCGCCACCGTCTCCAAAGGCGTGTTCGACATCGTATGCTGCGATCGCCACGACACGTTCTCGCTGTGGCATGCCTCGAGGGCCTGTTCCAGGACAACGAGATGCAGCGCGCCGTCTACCTAGAAACCGAACTGTGTTCCCTGCAGCAAGGGGACATGTCCATCAACGCCTACTGCACCAAGCTCAAGCGGATCGCTGATCAACTCCGCGACATCGGCCATCCCGTCTCCGAGCCGAGCCAGGTGCTCAATCTTCTCCGCGGCCTCAATCCCCGGTACCGCTACGTCAAGCCAGTGATCACGTCGAAGTACCCGCCGCTGAAAGTCCCTAGTTTGGTTTTGCTTAATTGATGAAACCTAGGACTAACCTTTATATCTAAGTGGATGATTTAGATAAAGGTGGTCATTGAATATGAGACATGACATTGACTCATGTGACCAAGTTGGTGAAGACCAAGATGAGGCTTGGCTCGATGGACCGGTTGTGAAAGTGAAGGGCAAGTCGAGGCTTCGAAGCGAAGGACCATGCAATGGTGAAGCTTGAGCAAGACTTGGCGCCGACAGACCGATGCAACGGTTGAAAGTCCTATGTTTGGTGTTGGTAATTAGTGACAATGCCTAAGTACTAATCCTATGCCTAAGTTGTATGTAGCATATGGGGATTAGTACATTCCAAGGTTGGTGGCAAGATGGACATGGTGATCATGATGGCCACACTTGGATTTGGACGCAACCCTACGTAATCAAGGCAAAGGTATATGCTTAAGGGTTGTGTTTTAGTAACCAAGACACCTAGTGGGTGTGGTTACATTATAGGATAGATAGCCGTACTATAAAGAGGGGAATGACGCGGCTATTGGACTCCTAAGTGCCTCTAGGTGTGCATTTCATAATCATATGCATTTGGATAGAACTAATAACGCCTCGAAAAATGATTGTGAAAATGCTAACACACATGCACATGGTGATGATCACTTGGTGGTGTTAGCACATTTACGACGGCGTTGGAGTTTAAGCGGTAGAGAGGGTTTGGGGTCCTCTCTCCCTCCCGCCGAGCGTGCGAGCGCGGGATTCAGGCGATTTCGGGGAAATGAAATGCCTATTTTCTACTACGCCGGAAGCCGGAAATCAAACGGAAAAGAAACGGAAGCGAACGGAGGTCACAGTGGTGACCGGACGCTGCACCGGACGCTGCACCGGACGCGGTCACTGTTGCGACCGGCGCGTCCGGTCAGTGTCCAGTGTCTGCGCGTTTTTCAGGTGTTCGATCGGACGCGAGGCGCGTCCGGTCGTCCAGGGTGCTTACTGGACTCCGACCGGACGCGGTCACTGTGGCGTCCGGTCAGTTCTTCGGCGTGTCCGGTCGTTGGTTCGTTTTGCGCGACTCGGTGTTGACCGGCGCGTCCGGTCAGTCGCGGGACCGGCGCGTCCGGTCGTGACCAGCGCGTCCGGTCGTTGCGACCGGCGCGTCCGGTCGGCGTTTCGAAATTTAGCCGTTACGCGACCGGAGCGTCCGGTCGTTACGACCGGCGCGTCCGGTCAACGCGAGTTCAGCTGGATCTCGTTCCTAACGGCTATATTCGAAGGGGTACGTCTATAAATACTCGTTGGCCGGCTCAAGGCTCTCTCTCTTGGACTTTTTGACATACTTGTGAGCACTTTGAGCTAAGCAACTCCCCTCCCACTCATCTCTCTTGCTTCTTTGCATATTCGAAGTGAGATTGAGTGATCCAAGTGCATTTGCATTGTGAGATAGCATCTAGTTGGCACTTGGTGGTTGATTTGCTGCGGGATTCTTGTTTCTCTTGGTGGTTGCCGCCACCTAGACGGCTTGGAGCAGCTTGGGGGCATTGGCAAGAGTTGGTGATTGTTCTTGGCCACCTCTGGTGTTTGTGAGGGGTTTGTGCCTACCTCGGCGAAGCGCCAAAGGCAACATTAGTGGATTGCTCGTGTCGTTTGCAACCTTTTGCCATTTGGTAGGTTCTTGTGGCGCCTTTTGAGAGGCTCGGTGTGAGACCGATTAGCCACCGAACCACGTGGTGAAGAGGGACACAACGGGGACTAGCGTGCCGGCAAGCACGTGAACCTCGGGATAAATCTTTGTGTCATCATTCTTATTGTGATTGATCGATCCCGGTGGTTGTGTATTGTGGAATTCATTTCTTGATCATATTGTTTGGTTGGCTCAATACTTCGCCCCTCGGTGATACCCTTCTAACTCTCTCTTGTATTAATTTCTTAGTTACTTTGCTAGAGTAGCTCTTTTGTGTAGCTTGCTAGTTGTAGTTGTAGTTACCTTCTCGGTTTGACTTGTGCGGTTGATTGCAAATATACTAGAATTGTGAATTGGATAGGTGGCTTGCAAACACCCCGTAGGCTAAGCAAAACTCGCATCTCGCTATTTGTTATATTGATAAACTTGTTTAGCTTGTCTTTGTAGAAAGTTTTTAAAGGCTATTCACCCCCCCCTCTAGCCATCTAGACCTTTCAACGGTGAAGGGCAAGTGAAGTCAAGGTCGATGGATCAAGACGGTCATGTGATGATATAAAGTGGATCATATCATTTGGAGAAATAAAATGGGCTCAAGGCAAAGGTATAACCATAGGGCCATTTTGTTTCGCACTCAAGACACCATAGAGGGTGTGAGTGGTTTAGGGTCGATAGCCGAACTATTAAGAGGGGGAGTCTTATCGGTTATTCGACGCACGGGTGCCACTAGGTGAATTCATGAAGTGCATTGCATGTAGGGCCTGGTGAGCTAACTGGAAAACCTTTGAAAATGATTGAGAAAAAGCTAACACACAAGCACATGGAGATGTACACTTGATGGTGTTGGCACATTTGCAAAGGTGGCGTTGGTCGCGCTGTGGTTTGCGGGTAGAGAGGGGTTTGGGTTCCTCTCTCCCAGGGGATTCAGACGATTTCGAGGAAATGAAATGCCTATTTTCCACTACGCCAGAAGTCAGAAAAGTAACGGAGGCGAATGGAGGTCAGCAGCGTAATCGGACGCTGGACCGGACGCGGTCACGGTTTGACTGGACGCGTCCGGTCAGTACAGCGCAGCAGTCAGGCGCGCGGGCTAGGGTTTGCAACCGGCACGTCCGGTCACTCGCGGGACTGGAGCGTCCGGTCGGGCACCTAGAGGAACAGTGCATGGCGAAAGGCTAAGCGGACGCGCGGTGCGTCCGGTCACACGTGATCGGACGCGTCCGGTCGCAAAGGGAGCTTACTGGACTCTAACCGGACGCTGGCACTGTCGCATCCGGTCGTTGCGTGGAGCGCATCCGGTCGTTGCGTCGCGGGTGCGCGGCACTGTGCGTTCGGCGCGTCCGATCGTTTGAGCGGCGCGTCCGGTCGTCGTGTTTGACCGTTGGCGCGCAGTGACCGTTGGAGGATCTGGCAGCCGCGTTTGAATTTGAGGGACACGTGGATGGCGCAGGGCGACCGGACGCAGTGAAGCGCGTCCGGTCAGTTTCGACCAGCGCGTCCGGTCGCTCGCGAAAAACGCTCAGTGGAGTAGCAACGGCTCTATTCGTATGGGATGCTTATAAATACTCGTTGGCCGGCCCTTGGGGAGATGGCTTGGCATTTCTAACACTCTTGTGCATCCTTTGAGCTAAAGCTTCTCCTCCCATTCATCTCTCTTGCTTGATTGCAAATCAAAAGTGAGATTGAGTGATCCCAAAGTGCATTGCATAGCTAGAGGGCATCTAGTGGCACTTGTGGGTGGTTTAGCCGGTGGATTTCTTGTTACTCTTAGAGAGTACCACTCCTAGCCGGCTTGGAGATTATTGGAGGCGTTGGCAAGAGAAGGTGTTTGTTCTTGGCCACCTCCGGTTGATTGTGAGAGGTTCTTGTGCTTCCCTCGGCGGGACGCCAAAAGCAACTCTAGTGGAATCCGCGTGTCATTGAGTTACCTCACTTGAGAGTGGTGCCTTGCGGGGCGTGCCTTGAGGGGCAAGTGACTTGAGGGTCACACCGGGAAACCATCTAAGTGTTGGTCGACACAACCGGTGACGTAGCTTGTCGGTGCACAAGTGAACACCGGGTGAACAAAAATATTGTGTCTCTTGTCTCTCGGTGATTGGTCTTCATATTGTGTTGTTGACAATATTAATTGATTGTATATCATCTTGGTGATTGGCAACATCTTCACTCCACTGTCGGTATAAGAATCACAATCCTCTCTCTTGCATTTACTTTTACTAGTTTATTTTGTGTAGCTCTAGTGGTAGCTTTGCTAGTAGTGTTGTTAGCTTGCTCTCTAGTGTAAAATTAGTGACATAGCACTTGCGTGAACTAGAGATCATAATCTACTAGACTTGTGGATAGGAGGCTTGCATCACAACCTTTGGCTAAGCAAAACTCGCTTTACGCCATTTGTTATTCTAACAAGTTTGCTTAGTGGTATTTGTAGAATTTTTTATAGGCTATTGACCCCCCTCTAGCCATCTAGGACCTTACAGCCGCACACCTTCCAGACCGCGCGCTCCTTCCTCATCCTCGAGGAGCTCAGCATGAAACACAACGCCAACACAGAGTCCAGCCAGGCACTTGCTGCAACTCATGGCGACAGCAGCAACGCCTCCTCCAACCCGGCGTTCGGCGGCCACAAGGACGGATCCTCCTCCTCTAACAACAACGGCCGCTCTAACAACAGCGGCAATGGCCGTTCCAACAACCGTCAGGACCGGCGGCGTGGCCGTGGGTGCGGCAACGGCGGCGCGCCACACTCCGGGAACTCCAACAACCCCAACGCACAGTCCGCTCCATGGGCAGCGGGCTACAACCCTTGGCAAGGCATGGTGCAAGCCTGGCCCATGCCTTTCCGCACCCTAGGAGCAGGCGTTCTGGGCCCCCATCCGCCGTTCCATCCTCAGCAGGCGATGACGGTGACACACATGACCGCGGCTCCACTCGGCAGTGCCTTCAACCCCAGCACCCTCTACGCCGCCCTTCTGAACGCCGGCGTCCCACACCACCTACCAAGCGCGTCGGAGTGGTACTTCGACACCGGCGCGTCCTCCCACATGTCATCATCCCCTAGTAATTTCCCACCCTCCTCTCTTCGACCATCATCTTCATCCATCACAGTAGGTAATGGTGCGCGGTTGCCTGTCAAACACCAAGCGCACGCCGTCATTCCTACTGCCACCTCTCCTCTACACTTAAATGATGTTCTTGTTTCCCCTCATCTCATCAAAAATTTGATCAGTGTGCGCCGCTTAACTCATGATAACAATGTTTCAATCGAGTTTGACCCCTCTGGTTTTTCTATCAAGGCTCTTCCTTCCAGGGTGGAGATGCTCCGATGTGAGAGCGGTGGCGACCTCTATCCCCTCCGGCTTCCCCAAGACCAAGCATTCACCGCATCATCAACTCCCTTGTGGCATCAATGGCTGGGACACCCCGGACACCTCATCACCGATCAAATTTTGAGTTCTTTTTCATTTCATTGTAATAAGTCTGATGCTCACTCTTGTTCTGCATGCCGGCTTGGGAAACATGTTCGTCTTCCTTTTGCTGAATCTACATCACAAAGCTTTTTTCCTTTTCAATTAATCCATTCCGACGTTTGGACATCTCCTGTTTTGAGTCATTCTAGATATAAATACTATGTCATTTTCTTAGATGATTTCAGTCACTACTTGTGGACAGTTACACTCAGAAACAAGTCTGATGTTCTTCCCACTATATGTGCTTTCATTTCATACGTACACACTCAATTTCATTTACCTATTATTGCATTTCAAACAGACAATGGTCGTGAATATGACTCCACGGCCTCGCGTCCACTTTTCTCCTCCCTTGGCATTCACCTACGCCTCTCATGTCCGTACACTTCACAGCAAAATGGGAAGGCTGAACGCATTTTACGCACTATCAATGATTGTATACAAACTCTACTAATCCATAGTGCAGCACCACTTGCCTTCGGGGCCGAGGTGTTGGCCACGGTGACGCACCTGATCAATCGGCGTCCATGCCGAGCTACTGGCACCATGACACCGTACAACCTACTCTTTGGTGTGTCACCCTCCTACGACGAACTCTGGGTTTTTGGTTGCCTCTGCTTCCCCAACATAATCGCCATGTCGTCGCACAAGCTCGTCGTGCGTTCCACAAAGTGCGTCTTCATCGGGTATCCTGCAGACCACAGAGGCTATCGCTGCTTCGAGCTCGCCACCGGCCGGGTGATCACTTCGCGCCACGTGATCTACGACTAGTCTGTCTACCCGTTCCGTGAGGCGCATACGCCATCACATGCTGTGTCATCAGTAGCCGGGGACGACCAGATGGTCGCGCACCACGGCAACAACACGACACGGCAGCTGAGTCCACCGCCTTCACTAACACATCTACCTCAACACCCACGGCATGCCCGGACTGTGCGCCTTGTGCAGGCACCCATGGTGACCACCGCACAGACGACTCCCGGCACGCCGTCACCCATCGTAGTACATGGCACGCCGTCACCCACCGTGGCGCGTTCTACGTCGACAACGTCCCCAAGCTCGACATCGTCCACTGCTACGCTGTCAACGCGAACGACGTCGCCCAGCTTGACGCCGTCCAAGACAACTGCAGCGCCCGTGATCACCACTGCAGCGCCGACAGCTCCTGGCCACCACATGGTCACTCATGCTCGGGCTAGCATTCACAAACCAAACCCGAAGTACGCCATGGTGGCTACATCGATGATCTCAGCGCTGCCCAAGAGTGTACGCAGCGCCATCAAGGATCCAAATTGGTATGCCGCGATGAAACAAGAATCTGATGCATTACCGGCAAACAGGACCTGGAAGCTTGTTCCTCGTCCACCCGGCGCCTGGATCATCACCGGAAAATGGGTTTTCAGGCACAAATTGAATCCCGACGGCACCCTCGACCGCTACAAAGCTCGATGGGTCATCCGTGGGTTCAATCAATGCCCTGGAATCGACTTCGGTGAGACATTTTCGCCAGTGATCAAGCCGGCCACGATCAGAATCGTCCTCACGCTCATCGCCACCTACAACTGGCCAGCTCACCAGCTTGATGTGTCAAATGCCTTTCTTCACGGCAATCTGCAGGAACAGGTGTACAGCCAACAACCTACCGGCTTCGTTGATCCGTAGCACCCGGACGACGTGTGTCTTCTGTCGCGCTCCCTCTATGGCCTCCGACAAGCACCACGGGCGTGGTTCAAGCGTTTCGTCGGTCATGTGACAACACTGGGCTTCGTTCAATCCAAGGCGGACACGTCGCTCTTCATGTACCACCGCCATGGCGCCATGACTCACCTCCTACTGTATGTGGATGACATGATCATGTCTGCGTCCTCCACAAGTCTCCTCTAGCACATCATCAAGCGACTCCATGACGCCTTCACCGTGAAGGACATGGGGCCGGTGCGCCACTTCCTCGGCATCAGCGTGCGACGTCATCAGCATGGCTTCTTCCTCTCTCAAGCCCAGTACGCCGAGGACATCCTTCAATGTGCCAGCATGAAGCACTGTAATGCTGTTGCTACACCAGCAGACACAAAGCCAAAGCCATCCACATCCGACGGCAAGCTCATCGATGACACCACTTCCTACAGAAGCATTGTCGGTGCACTGCAATATCTAACGCTCACGCGTCCAGACATTGCGTACGCCATGTAGCAGGTTTGCCTCCATATGCACGCGCCACAGAACGTGCACCAGACCATGCTGAAGCGCATGCTGTGGTACATCAAAGGCACACTCACTCCCGGCGTCCAGGTGTGGGCTGCTCCAATGCCGACGATCACCGCGTACTTGGACACAGACTGGGCTGGATGTCCGGACACGCGGCGATCAACTTCCAGCTTCTGCGTCTTCCTTGGGTCCTCCCTCATCTCATGGTCGTCTAAACGACAGAACACTGTATCGAGGTCAAGCGCTGAGGCGGAGTATCGCGCCATTGCCAACGCCGTCTCCGAGTGTTCATGGATCCGGCATCTCCTCGGTGAACTTCTTTGCAGGGTACCATCGGCGACAGTGGCGTTCTGCGACAACATCTCTTCGGTGTACATGTCGCGGAATCTAGTACACCACCGGTGCACGAAGCATATTGAGTTAGATATACACTTTGTCCGGGAGAAGGTCATCATCGGTGAGCTGCGGGTAACACACGTTCCAAGTGCAAGGCAGCTAGTTGATATCTTCACCAAGGGTCTACCATCGGCATTGTTCAACGACTTCCGAGACAGCCTCTCCATTGTAGCGCTGGCCGTCGAGACTACGAGGGGTGTCAGCGGACCATGTAACAGAACCGACCAAATTATAAGAGCACAAGTACAAAAACAAGCACCGAAGCGCTCAAATTTTCGAATTTGAGCCCATATAATCCCGGTAGTCAATCGAAACCACGAAGGATTTCAAACCAACTTGCTTACAACCAAGATCGCATCATTCAACATCACACATCACACGTTTACATTTCATAAGTAGTTCCAAAATCCACTACACACACGGAGTCGCAAATTATTACAAACTAAGTTCATAAAGTAGCGGAAGCATAACACACATCAGTTGTTCAAATACTACTGCCAGTCTTAATGATCAACATTCCGCAAAAGCATTAAGGAAAGTACATAACGGATGATCATGCCCGAGTGATCTAGTCTTCGTCACCCGCATGGTGGAGACAGCTCTTGCAGAAGCCTTGGTAAAGCATATCATCTGCAACAGGAGGGAATAAACCCTGAGTACTGGAATGTACTCAGCTAGACTTACCCGTCAAAAACCAGAAATAAGATGACACCAAAGATTATGCAAGGCTTTCATAAGTGGGCTAGCTGACATCATATTTTGCAGAAAGACATAAGTAATTGAAACTCTTTTAACATGTACTAGCAGTTATTTTTAGCATTACCTGTCATCTATCTTAGCACATGTACTAAATCATTCACTTGATTATAATCAAACAAATAATATTATTATATCCGTAGCAGGTATAATTTGCGGTAACATTGTATCATTCACTTTAACCATCTGTTCAATTTAATGAGATCTACGTTGCCGCTCTCAAGTCAAGTGCTCACTAACCGGGAGCGACGGTGATTTAAATCGAATTCCTATCCAGCTGGTGGGGTATTTCTAACACTCACCGAGTCACGCCTGGCGAGGGCTGCTCAGGTCACGTTTGGTACAGTTCAGGAGCCGCGGGTCTGACTAATGTCGCATCCCCAAGGACGACACTCTGCCAGGTGATAGGGACTCTAACCCCCCTTGGTCTCACGCCAATGTCCCCAAGCACATCCTTTCTCTCCTCCAAGATGCAACCTACCATTTGATTCCTGGCTTGAACTGTATTACTCGGCTTCACGGTCGGAACGACTTATCCGGCCAACTAAGTGTTAGACTGCGTTCAACATGACTCAAGGACGTACAACGAATCGGTCCTTAACCGACACAGACGGGCATAGCTCCGCACCCAAGACGTGAAGTGTCTTGCGGCTGCACTATCGAACTCCTGCCCGGTCTCAATTTCATTTTTAGGCATGGTTCCATCCATGATAGCCAACATAGCCACTCGTGACCCATTCCTACATCTCGCGGATGACCGGAAATCACCCGACTTCTACAGAACTAAGCAGGGCTAAGTATTGACACATGCCTAAACCTAATTTAGGATTTAAGTACGATATCTAGACAAGGACAGGTATAATGCAACAAGTGTTTTCACACAACTCCTACAACTTAATGCATTAAACAAGTAAAAGTACTCAAGATTAATTTATAAAACAATAGGGTCAGCATGCACCGGGGCTTGC
This sequence comes from Saccharum hybrid cultivar R570, assembly GCA_038087645.1. Lineage (NCBI taxonomy): Eukaryota > Viridiplantae > Streptophyta > Magnoliopsida > Poales > Poaceae > Saccharum > Saccharum hybrid cultivar. Next base: position 37,775,168 of record JAQSUU010000637.1, on the reverse strand, counting down.
CTTTCAGAAAAGAGGATGGCCGGTGATCGGGGCACTCAGGTAGATCCTCAGTGGCGCCTCCTTCGCTGACTGCTTCTTCGGGCTCCCCTGGTTGCTCCTGGATCTCCTCCGGGATCACTCCCTCGAACTCGAGAAGAGTCACCCCCTCTGGAACACCTATTGCATGAGTGCATAATAAATTTCATGGATGTCTAATGAAGGATGCAGCATGCTCGGGATAAAATGCACTACAACCAATCCTAAAGCTCTATTCAAATCACTTCAATAATAAGTGCAAATCTCTTTTTCGGTAGAGATGTACTTACCTAATCTACACAACCTAATGTATAGTTGTTCCTCCTCTGTTAAGGCCCTAACATCTAACAATCATAAGAACAACTTTACTTAAGTGACCACATCCAAGCACAAAATATCAAAGCAAGACATTCTGGACAGCAGCTTAATGTTTCTATCATAACTGGAGATTCCTAACTCCAAAAGACATGATCCAAGACAACCTGGAAAGCTTATAAAATGCTCTACAAATCATTTTCAGACTTCAACACTTAATTCCTAAGTTTTTCTAGTCGAAATTCTAGAGTTCCAGAAATCTGTCCTCTCCAAACAGAGAGCAGTCATTTCTGGACAATTACTTTAAACAGCCATAGCTCCTAGACTACTAAGCCAAATGCCCCCAAATTTTGACACACGCTAGTTTATCAAGTTTACTACAACTTTGGTATTCACAGGTTTTCCAGAAAACACTTTTATTAAGGGTCAAACCCAAAAAATGCTACTAGCTGTCCAGAAAACCTAGAAATATGAAGATTAAATATTTATTTATATGTCAAACTTCCTCTATGACTAAATCAATGATACCAATAGTTCACACATATCATAAAAACTCTAGAAAGTAAGGTGTGCCAACCTAGAACATTTATTTTTACCCCTTTCTTAATTTACTTAATTAATTAAGTGGAAAATTAAACCTATATGCAAAATGCTTATAAAATTCTACAAAAATTACAGGAGACTCTCTGACCTAAAAAGAGGCTACTGTAAAAATTTGAACTAAAGTTATTCACAGAAACTCCCTACACAAAATTCACAAGCCAAAAAGGCTAATTTTTACATAATTAACAAATCACATTGAAAAGTATCAAACAACAGAATTCTTATTTTTCTTAAGCACTTTAGGGTACCAGGACACTCTCCACAAATTTATATGAACATTGCACGTGTAGAAAAATTACTAAAATTCATTCAAGTATTTCCTAACATAACATGATATCATCATAACTTGAAAAATACTCAAGCACTAGTACCCAAATTTTTACCAGAGCTAGTACATGCATAAGATAACCTTTCTACCAATTTTCACAATTTTTGGGACAACACAACTCCAGTTATTCATTTAACAAGTTTGTATCTAATTTAAGACACATTTCAAAACTCTAATTAAACCTTCCAGAAAATAAACATCACATACATGTTGGATATTTTTCTTAAATACTACACTTCAAGCAGAGCCTAACAAAATTTAAATCATAATTTTTGGACAAGTAAAACCCTAGATATGAATTTCCAAAACATCATCTAAATCTGTGACAAAATAAAAGAAAAACAAAAACTGAACCCTAACTCGCTACTGGGCCGGCTACCCAAAACACGGCCCGCTACCTCACGCACGGTGAACCTGAGCGACGCGGCCCACTAACGCGCGCGGCCCGCGATGTTCTCCCACCCGCGCGCGTGCCTAACAGGCGGGGTCTGCCAGACAGAGAGAGAGGCGGGCGGGGATTTGTTGTGGTGGCCGGAGCTCGCCGCCGGTGAGCCGGCCGGCGAAATTGAGTGGACGAGCATGGTCACGACATCGAGCTACGTCGATTGGTGGCAAGAACCGGGCGGCGGAGCAAGGGAAGGGTGCTCACCGTCGTGCATGGCAGACCACCGGGACGGTGGTGGCGCATCTCGCCGTCGGCGAGCCTGACATCCTATCCTGAACCCTCGGTGAGCATCCCCGCACTACCCTGATCCTAACGCACCCACTAGCAAGCGACAGAGATGCCCAGAGAACCCTGGCCACGGAGAGCTGTCGTGCGGAGGAACGCCGGCGAGGCACTGTGGTGGCGGGAAGCGGAAATGTGACCCTACCATGGCTCAGCTGGCTGCGTGGAGCGGACGAGGAGGTAGAGGGCTTCAAGGCGGAGCTGTGGACGGGTTTTGGTGGTTCGCGATGCGGAGGCGAGCGCGCGCAAGCTCACCGGAGCAAGGGCGGCGATGGCGGCTCGGTTTTTCCGCCCGGTCATGGAGAGAGCGAGAGAGAGAGGCCGTGGCGCGAGTGAGGGCAGAGGTCGACTTCGTGGCGTCCTTGAAAACCCGATGGCCTGACGGGTGGGGCCGCGGCCGGCATACGGCTGCCACCGAGCGCCCACGCGTCATCGGGAGTCTGCCTCCGGTCGGCCACAACTGAAGCCCGCGGTCAGAGTTAACTGAATGGAGCCGGCATTAGATGACTGACAGCGTGATTTCAACGATGATTATCTCCTAAACCAGCTCGAGTTAGCCGAAGGTGCTAACATCAAAGTTGTAGAGCTACATGAGGGCTACAATTTTGCTGATTGGCTCAAGAACTTGTTCGGCTTGGTTTAGGAGTTACAAGGCGTCAAAGTAAGGCACAATGAAACTGAAAATCAGGTTTCTAGACTTAGAAAATTTCCAAGTGTTGGGCAGCCCCTCAACCTGACTTGTGGGCCACTTTTGAGCATGTTCTGATCATTTTCATGAGATGGCCATATTCGAACTTTTGTTCCTTAGGAAATCCTCTACAACTTTGCTTAAGGTTGCTCCTCCATGCAAGGTCTCTAAGCTAGACTTTTTAATTGGTCAAACCAAAGCATTCTAGGGTCCATTATTGGTCAACAGCTCATTGGAGGGCATTTTGGTAATTTTGGTCAACATGAACCTTGCTCCACTAGTGACCCTAAGTGTAATTAAGGTGTTGTAAGATATAATTAGCCACTCTACCCCTTAGTTACACAAAAACACTAGTGTCACATGATTGGAAACAAGCAAAACCCTAATACACCCAAAAATGTTGCATTGTCATGTTGCACATGTTGCAAGACTTTGTTGCACCCATTGATCCCAACAAAAGGTGCTAACCACATTGTCATATTTCAAAATATGTGACCCCATGTTGTACCTATAATTTGCACTACTCACATTTCATAAGCAATCACTTTGTGAAACCAGAACACATTGAGGCATGTTGCATATTCATGTTGCAAGCAAAACAAGACATGGATGATATTAATGATGCTCATGCTTATGAAATGCAATGCAATTATGGAAGCTAAACACCTGAGGTGTTACAGCCTTCCCCCTTATAAAAATCTCATCCCGAGATTTCAAAAGTGTACCATTTTTTATAGAATTCCTTATAACCGTCACGTAAATAGTCCTCTCGTTCCCACGTAGCATCACTCTCACTACCCTGATTACTCCACATTACTTTACACCACTTAACCACTTGACTTCTAGTTACTCGTTCTTGAGTATCGATCACCCGGACTGGCTTTTCTTCGTAAGTTAGATCAGATTCTAGCCTGATATCTCCTAAAGGAACTCTTTCCTCAGGAACCCGAAGACACTTCTTTAACTGAGATACATGAAAAACATTGAATATGGCGCTCATTTCAGGAGGTAACTGGATCTTATACGCAACAGCTCCACTCTTGCCTATGATCTAGAAAGGACCCACGTATCTCGGTGCAAGCTTCCGCTTGACACCAAAACGTTGTACACTCTTCATAGGAGAAACTTTCAGATAAACGAAGTCTCCAACTTCAAACTCGATCGGCTTTCTACGACGATCAACATAACTTTTCTGTCTAGCTTGAGCTGCAGCCATGTGTATTTTGATGGTACAGACTTGTTCCTCAGCTTCTTGGACAAAATTAATACCATAATACCTTCTTTCACCAGCTTCTACCCAATTTAGTGGGGTTCTACACTTACGACCGTACAAGGCTTCGAATGGGGCCATCTTAATACTCTCTTGGTAACTATTATTATATGAAAACTCAGCTAGAGGCAACCATTTTTCCCATGAACCCTTGGATGAAATCACACATGCCCGTAACATATCCTCCAAGATTTGGTTAACTCGTTCGGTCTGACCTGACGTCTGGGGGTGATAAGCAGAGCTTCTCACTAACTTGGTTCCCAGAAGATGATGCAAGTGCTCCCAAAAGCGAGCAGTGAACTGGAGACCACAGTCATAAACGATAGTACGAGGTACCCCATGGAGCCGGACTATCTGATTGAAGTACAACTCAACATAGTCAGTGGGATGATAGTCTACTCGAACAGGAATGAAGTGGGCTGACTTGGTTAAGCGATCCACAATTACCCAGATAGAGTTATGATTCTTGACAGTAGGGGGAAGTCCGACGATGAAATCCATACTTATCTCTTCCCATTTCCAACCTGGGATAGAAAGTGGTTGTAACAATCCAGCTTTCATGTGCACAGCCTTAACTCTACAGCAGGTGTCACACCTAGCAATATATGCAGCTATCTCTTTCCGCATTTTGGTCCACCAATAAAGTGGCTTCAAATCATAATACATCTTATTGCTACCAGGATGGATGGACAACTTTGAAGAATGTGCTTCAGACAGGATCTAATTTCTAAGCTCTCGGTCCTTAGGCACCACTAACCTATCCTTAAACCACAGCACACCCTCTTCATCTACCCTGAAATGTCTAGTTTCTTCTTCTTTCATCTTACGCTTGATGTGGAATATACAAGGATCAGTCTTTTAGAGCTCAATAATTCTGCTCTTGAGAGTGCAACTGACAGTGATGTTGTACAACATTGCTAGATGTAGAAGGCGAGACCGGTGAAAATCAGTTTCAACTAAGGAATGACAATGAGACTTATGGCTTAAAGCATCGGCAACCACATTTGCCTTGCCAGGATGATAGTGCACTTGAAGATTATAATCCTTAGTCAACTCAAGCCATCTTCTTTGGCGCATATTTAACTCGGGTTGGGTGAAGATGTATTTGAGGCTTTTGTGGTCAGTGTAGATATTGTAGACATTGCCCAACAGATAATGTCGCCAAACCTTCAAAGCATGAACAACTGCAGCCAGTTCTAAGTCATGCGTTGGATAATTCACCTCATGCTTCCGAAGTTGTCGAGAGGTATATGCAATCACTCGGCCTTCCTGCATCAAAACATCTCCCAAACCTATGCCTGAGGCATCACAATAAACATCAAATGGTTTCTCGATTCCGGTTGCGCCAAAACTAGAGCTGAGGTTAGGAGGGTTCGCAGTTGGTGAAAAGCCGCATCACACTCAGGAGTCTAGACAAACCTGGTGTCTTTTTGCAGCAATCGAATCATTGGCTTAGCTATTTTAGAAAAATCCGGGATGAAGCGACGATAATAACCAACCAATCCAAGAAAACTCCAGACCTCGTGAACCGAAGTAGGAGCCTTCCAGTTCAACACGTCCTGTACCTTGGTGGGATCCACCATAATTCTCCCATCGGACAACACATGTCCAAGGAAAGGTACTTCACGAAGCCAGAATTCACACTTACTGAACTTTGCATACAGTTGATGTTCGCGCAGTCTTGTGAGGACGATTCGCAGATGTTCAGCGTGTTCTTCCTCATTTTCAGAATATATCAAGATGTCATCAATAAACACCACCATAAACTTGTCTAATTCGGGCATAAACACCGAATTCATCAAGCACATGAAGTGTGCAGGGGCATTAGTCAGGCCGAAGGACATAACAAGATACTCATAAAGACCGTATCTTGTAGAGAACGCTGTTTTTGGAATATCTTCAGGACGGATTTTAATTTGATGGTAACCAGACCTCAAATCAATCTTGGAAAAGACTTTAGCTTTAGACAACTGATCAAACAAGATGTTGATGCGTGGTAGAGGGTACTTATTTTTGACCGTGACTGCATTCAGAGGCCTATAATCTACACACATCCGCAACGACTGGTCCTTCTTCTTCACAAAGATAGCGGGACATCCCCACGGAGACGAACTAGGACGAATCAGTCCCTTCTTCAAAAGTTCATTCAATTGCACTTTAAGTTTAGCTAGCTCATTGGGAGGCATCCTATAGGGTCTCCTAGAAATGGGTGCCGTGCCAGGCAACAGCTCGATTTTAAATTCCGCATCCCGATCTGGAGGTAGTCCCGGCAAATCATCGGGAAAAACGTCAGAAAACTCACTCACTATCGGGATATCAGCTAAAGCCTTTGCTTGCACCGCATGAACTTCACTAGAAAGATCAATTTTTCTAGGAAGTTGCACTAGAAAACCTTTTTGATCAGTAGGATCTCTGAGCATAACTACCCGGGTGGATGTATCAATGAGAACCCAGTCCGACTCATCCAATTCATGCCCAGAATAACATCTATGCCTAATCTAGGCAAAACCACTAAGGTAAGCGAGTACTTTCGCCCTTTTATTTCCAATTCTAGATCCCTCACTACTTGATTTGTGGAAATATTCCCACTTGCCGCACTAATGCAACAATCCCCACCTTCAACAGTATGTAATTTGTGTGCAAACTTTGATGCAAACTTAGGACTGATAAAGGAATGCGAAGCACCAGAATCAAATAGTACCACTACAGAATGTTGGTCAACTAGGAACTTACCAGCAGTGACAACCTCACCAGATGGAATTTCCTCAATACTGTTATAATGAGCATGCCCCTGACGGCCACCTTGATTGACATTCTTCTTAGGATAAGGATAATTCCTAGACTAATGGCCTGGCTTGTTGCAGTTCTAGCAAGGCATATTGCTGGAAGGGACACTGGAGCTGCTCTGACCAGAATTACCCTTTGGCAGAGCTACAGTATATGCTTTACGAAACCCAGTCTTAGCGGTAGACTTCTTCTGCGGGGGACAGAACTTAGCATTCGGTGCAGGTGGGCGAGGGGAAGCCCTTGGTGCAGCTGGAGTGCGGGACTACGAAGCACTCACCTCAATGGCCCTCTTACGGCTCTTAGAAGCAGAATAGATAGCATTATTGTTCTCTTGAGTCAGAGCATCACTGATAAAATCATTGAAGGTAGCACACTTGCTAGTGCCCATGGTCTTCATCAGCTTTGGACCAAGGCCACGTTTAAAGCTAGCAATTTTCTTAGCATCGGTATCCACAAACTCTGTTGCATACCTTGCCAAATTATTAAAGGATTGCAGATACTCTGTCAAACTCCTATTGACCTAGGACAGCCTCATGAATTCTGTGTGCTTCATAGCCATAAGACCTGGAGGAATATAATTCCCGCGGTACGCTGCTTTGAACTGGTCCCAAGCAATCGGGACATTAGGAGGTAACGTGGAACGATAGTGGCTCCACCAAATACCGGCTAGACCGTGTAGTTGATGGGAAGCATATTTAGTCTTCAGCTCATCAGTCAAGCGAAGCAGGCGGAACTTTTGCTCAATGGTGTTTAGCCACTCGTTAGCTTGCAGCGGTTCCTCCGCCTCCTTAAAGAGCGGGAGCTTAGTGTCAAGAAAATCCTTGAAATCACTATATTGATTCGGTTCCGGGCCCTGACGACCATGTCGAGCCTCCCGGTTGGCAAGCTGGCGCATAGCGTCTGCCAACATGCACTGACCTTCAACCATGGTCTGCATCAGCTCAGCCGGGGTGGATGGTGGCGGAGGGGGTGGTTGTTCCTCATCCTCAACGCCACGACCACGACGGAGGTTGTACGCCATCTGCAAAATGCATAGCCAATGAGCACTGACGATGTGGGAAATTTGTAGATGAATTATTGTAAATATGTCAAACTGATTTCATTAAAATGACTTCGCAAATAATCAAGGCACAATAATTCATCACAACCGCACAATCCATTCAAGCGCATCAATTGACGCAATCATGCGAGGGGCATCCAACAAGATGTATTCTGATAAAAGGTGAAATTTATTAAAGGCTCACACACAGGGAGCATAGCTGTGACTGAACTGTTTACTTTAAGATCAACGGGACTTTTGACCTTACGTACAGGTGCTCGGATTCGATCCAAACTTCTAGCCGAATAAGAAAGGCTACTATAAACTGACCACAAAGAGACTTCTCAACGGTACAATTCCATGGTGGATCATGACTAGCCACCTCGATACCAGCGCGTGCCAAGCAGCACAGCCTTATGTCGCGTGCCACAGGAGGCCCTCAGTTTCGTCGCGGCACCGAAGGGTGCTAATCGTGACACCATCATCGAATGCCACACAATAAGACATCCATTTGTGATCGAAATTAACAGGTTCAAACTAACATCCAGGATAACATAGGGTTCGATGTTATATCCCAAAAGCCAAGTTATTACAAAGCCCCACTCCAACACATGGAGGGCATAAAAGATGAGTCTAACATCATAGCTACGCGATGACTACACTAAGCATCGTCCTCGGAGTCGGTGTCGAGGATCTCCCCACCATCCTCATCGCTAGCAGGCTCTAACTCCTCATCCTCTTCCTCTTCTTCTTCTTCTTCTTCTTCTTCTGGTGGGGCATTCTGTGGCCCATTGACCTCCATGTCGTCCTCAGCTTCAGCCATGAAGACTCCAGAGCCCATCTCCTCATCCTCGTCATTGTCCTGAGGCAGCAGAGGATTGAGCTGATTGTTCAGGCGGTGCACTTCCTCATGAAGATTGTCATTGTATTCTTCTGCATTCTCCAACTGTTGCTCAAGCTCCACCAGACGAGCTCTCAGGATGTTCTCCTCGTGCCAGGCTTCATCCCTCTGGTTCATCACATGGACCAGCATGCGTTGACAGTTGCGATGGGCTACTGTCAACCTCTGGACCGCAAGTGTTTCCTGATCTTGGTCATGGATCACTTGCTCTAGCTACTGCTGCGCCGCATTTCTAGCGGCAGTCACCTCAGCCAACTCAGCCCTCAACCTTTCCACCTCGGTGGGCTTAGGGCGGGGCTCACGTGGAGCGAGCTGGTGGCGAGGGGCCCTGCCTCCAGTTGACTTGCGAGCAGTCCTCTTGGTGTGTGCCATCTGTAGCCACAAGACATGACTTAAGTGAGGATAATTTAGGGGATACGAAATTTAATTTAGTCGGGACTATCGAAATTTTTAAGGAGGGAGTAAAATGACATGTATGACATAAATTAAACATGATGCATGCACGTTCCGTATGCCCTCTCACCCTAGTAGAAACATAAATTTCTAACGCTAGGCGGTGGCATACATATGTTCTCTCATATAAGCGAAACTATCAGTCTACTCGTTACGTTGTTAGTGTACCTGCAGAAAATCTCATTTCAGCCCAACAGTTTCCCAATATAAGCACACAAGAAAGCAGTAAACTAAATACTTTCCATATACACATCCCCGATGTATATACTTCAGTATCAAAGCTACCCAACAGATATACCCATAATTAAGTACTTCCATAATTACATGGTTTGAACATGTAAGTATGCAAGTAACCAAAGCTACTCTCCCCTAGATCGCCGGTTGGACGATCATGCTCTCACAGCTCACACTTACCAGAGCGTCGAGGTATTTGATCCATGCATTACCACCCAAGTGGATGGCATCCATACAATATCACGCCGTATGGATGACGAAACAGAAACAAACAAGACCCCCCAAGTTAATCTTTTAATAAGCCACCTAAGAGTCCTTATTTGGGCTAAGGAATGTGATCACTGGCATACCTATAAAAATAATTTTCAGAGTTTTAACACTTTTCGCAAACAAATACTTTTGTTTTCAAATACTAGTGCGATGTGTTTAATGTTGAATTATGCTCCGATACCAGCTGTAACAGAACCGACCAAATTATAAGAGCACAAGTACAAAAACAAGCACCGAAGCGCTCAAATTTTCAAACTTGAGCCCATATAATCTCGGTAATCAATCAAAACCACGAAGGATTTCAAACCAACTTGCTTACAACTAAGATCGCATCATTCAACATCACACATCACACGTTTACATTTCACAAGTAGTTCCAAAATCCACTACACACACGGAGTCACAAATTATTACAAACCAAGTTCATAAAGTAGCGGAAGCATAACACACATCAGTTGTTCAAATACTACTGCCAGTCTTAATGATCAACATTCCGCAAAAGCATTAAGGAAAGTACATAACGGATGATCACGCCCGAGTGATCTAGTCTTCGTCACCCGCAGGGAGGAGACAACTCTTGTAGAAGCCTTGGTAAAGCATATCATCTGCAACAGGAGGGAATAAACCCTGAGTACTGGAATGTACTCAGCTAGACTTACCCGTTAAAAACCAGAAATAAGATGACACCAAAGATTATGCAAGGCTTTCATAAGTGGGCTAGCTGACATCACATTTTGCAGAAAGGCATAAGTAATTGAAACTCTTTTAACCTGTACTAGCAGTTATTTTTAGCATTACCTGTCATCTATCTTAGCACCTGTACTAAATCATTCACTTGATTATAATCAAACAAATAATATTATTATATCCGTAGCAGGTATAATTTGCGGTAACATTGTATCATTCACTTTAACCATCTGTTTAATTTAATGAGATCTACGTTGCCGCTGCTCAAGTCAAGTGCTCACTAACCGGGAGCGACGGCGATTCAAATCGAATTCCTATCCAGCTGGAGGGGTATTTCTAACACTCACCGAGTCACGCCTGGCGAGGGCTGCTCAGGTCACCTTTGGTACAGTTCAGGAGCCGCGAGTCTGACTAATGTCGCATCCCCAAGGACGACACTCTGTCAGGTGATAGGGACTCTAACCCCCCTTGGTCTCACACCAATGTCCTCAAGCACATCATTTCTCTCCTCCAAGATACAACCTACCATTCGATTCCCGGCTTGAACTGTATTACTCGGCTTCGCGGTCGGAACGACTTATCCGGCCAACTAAGTGTTAGACTGCGTTCAACATGACTCAAGGACGTACAGCAAATCGGTCCTTAACCGACTCAGACGGGCATAGCTCCGCACCCAAGACGTGAAGTGTCTTGCGGCTGCACTATCGAACTCCCGCCCGGTCTCAATTTCATTTTTAGGCATGGTTCCATCCACGATAGCCAACATAGCCACTCGTGACCCATTCCTACATCTCGCGGATGATCGGAAATCACCCGACTTCTACCGAACTAAGCAGGGCTAAGCATTGACACGTGCCTAAACCTAATTTAGGATTTAAGTACGATATCTGGACAAGGACAGGTATAATGCAACAAATGTTTTCACACAACTCCTACAACTTAATGCATTAAACAAGAAAAAGTACTCAAGATTAATTTATAAAACAATAGGGTCAGCATGCACCGGGGCTTGCCTTTCAGAAAAGAGGATGGCCGGTGATCGGGGCACTCAGGTAGATCCTCAGTGGCGCCTCCTTCGCTGACTGCTTCTTCGGGCTCCCCTGGTTGCTCCTGGATCTCCTCCGGGATCACTCCCTCGAACTCGAGAAGAGTCACCCCCTCCGGAACACCTATTGCATGAGTGCATAATAAATTTCATGGATGCCTAATGAAGGATGCAGCATGCTCGGGATGAAATGCACTACAACCAATCCTAAAGCTCTATTCAAATCACTTCAATAATAAGTGCAAATCTCATCTCCAGTAGAGAAGTACTTACCTAATCTACACAACCTAATGTATAGTTGTTCCTCCTCTATTAAGGCCCTAACACCTAACAATCACAAGAACAACTTTACTTAAATTACCACATCCAAGCGCAAAATATCAAAGCAAGATATTTTAGACAGCAGCTTAATGTTTCTATCATAACTGGAGATTCCTAACTCCAAAAGACATGATCCAAGACAATCTGGAAAGCTTATAAAATGCTCTACAAATCATTTTCAGACTTCAACACTTAATTTCTAAGTTTTCCTAGTCGAAATTCTAGAGTTCCAGAAATCTATCCTCTCCAAACGGAGAGCAGCCATTTCTGGACAATTACTTTAAACAGCCATAGCTCCTAGACTACTAAGCTAAATGCCCCCAAATTTTGACACAAGCTAGTTTATCAAGTTTACTACAACTTTGGTTTTCACAAATTTTGCAGAAAACACTTTTATTAAGGGTCAAACCCAAAAAATGCTACTAGCTGTCCAGAAAACCTAGAAATATGAAGATTAAATATTTATTTATGTGTCAAACTTCTTCTATGACTAAACCAATGATACCAATAGTTCACACATGTCATAAAAACACCAAAAAGTAAGGTGTGCCAACCTAGAACATTTATTTTCACCCCTTTCTTAATTTACTTAATTAATTAAGTGGAAAATTAAACCTATATGCAAACTGCTTATAAAATTCTACAAAAATTACAGGAGACTCTCTAACCTAAAAAAAGGCTACTGTAAAAATTTGAACTAAAGTTATTCACAGAAACTCCCTACACAAAATTCACAAGCTAAAAAGGTTGATTTTTTTGTATAATTAACAAATCACATTGAAAAGTATCAAACAACATAATTCTTATTTTTTCTTAAGCACTTTAGGGTACCAAGACACTCTCCACAAATTTATATGAACATTGCACATGTAGAAAAATTACTAAAATTCATTCAAGTATTTCCTAACATAACATGATATCATCATAACTTGAAAAATACTCAAGCACTAGTACCCAAATTTTTACCAGAGCTAGTACATGCATAAGATAACCTTTCTACCAATTTTCACAATTTTTGGGACAACACAACTCCAGTTATTCATTTAACAAGTTTGTATCTAATTTAAGACACATTTCAAAACCCTAATTAAACCTTTCAGAAAATAAACATCACATACATGTTGGATATTTTCTTAAATTCTACACTTCAAGCAGAGCCTAACAAAATTTAAATCATAATTTTTGGACAAGTAAAACTCTAGATATGAATTTCCAAAACATCATCTAAATCTGTGACAAAATAAAAGAAAAACAAAAACTGAACCCTAACTCGCTTCTGGGCCGGCTACCCAAAACACGGCCCGCTACCTCGCGCGCGGTGAACCTGAGCGACGCGGCCCACTAACGCGCGCGGCCCGCGATGTTCTCCCACCCGCGCGCGCGCCTGACAGGCGGGGTCCGCCAGATAGAGAGAGAGGCGGGCGGGGATTTGCTGTGGTGGCCGGAGCTCGCCGCCGGTGAGCCGACCGGCGAAATTGAGTGGACGAGCATGGTCACGACATCGAGCTACGTCGATTGGTGGCAAGAACCGGGCGGCGGAGCAAGGGAAGGGTGCTCGCCGTCGTGCATGGCGGACCACCGGGACGGTGGTGGCGCATCTCGCCGTCGGCGAGCCCGACATCCTATCCTGAACCCTCGGTGAGCATCCCCGCACTACCCCGATCCTAACGCACCCACTAGCAAGCGACGGAGATGCCCAGAGAACCCTGGCCACATAGAGCTGTCGTGCGGAGGAACGCCGGCAAGGCACCGCGGTGGCGGGAAGCGGAAATGTGACCCTACCGTGGCTCGGCTGGCTGCGTGGAGCGGACGAGGAGGTAGAGGGCTTCAAGGCGGAGCTGTGGACGGGTTTTGGTGGTTCGCGATGCGGTGGCGAGCGCGCGCGAGCTCACCGGAGCAAGGGCGGCGATGGCGGCTCGGTTTTTCCGCCCGGGCATGGAGAGAGCGAGAGAGAGGCCGTGGCGCAAGTGAGGGCAGAGGTCGACTTCGTGGCGTCCTTGAAGACCCGGTGGCCTGACGGGTGGGGCCGCGGCCGGCGTACGGCTGCCACCGAGCACCCACGCGTCATCGGGAGTCTGCCTCCGGTCGGCCACAACTGAAGCCCGCGGTCAGAGTTAACTGAATGGAGCCGGCATTAGATGACTGACAGCGTGATTTCAACGATGATTATCTCCTAAACCAGCTCGAGTTAGCCGAAGGTGCTAACATTAAAGTTGTAGAGCTACATGAGGGCTACAATTTTCCTAATTGGCTCAAGAACTGGTTCAGCTTGGTTTAGGAGTTACAAGGCGTCAAAGTAAGGCACAATGAAACTGAAAATCAGGTTTCTAGACTTAGAAAATTTCCAAGTGTTGGGCAGCCCCTCAACCTGACTTGTGGGCCACTTTTGAACATGTTCTGATCATTTTCATGAGATGGCCATATTCGAACTTTTGTTCCTTAGGAAATCCTCTACAACTTTGCTTAAGGTTGCTCCTCCATGCAAGGTCTCTAAGCTAAACTTTTTAATTGGTCAAACCAAAGCATTCTAGGGTCCATTATTGGTCAACAGTTCATTGGAGGGCATTTTGGTAATTTTAGTCAACATGAACCTTGCTCCACTAGTGACCCTAAGTGTAATTAAGGTGTTGTAAGATATAATTAGCCACTCTACCCCTTAGTTACACAAAAACACTAGTGTCACATGATTGGAAACAAGCAAAACCCTAATACACCCAAAAATGTTGCATTGTCATGTTGCACATGTTGCAAGACTTTGTTGCACCCATTGATCCCAACAAAAGGTGCTAACCACATTGTCATATTTCAAAATATGTGACCCCATGTTGTACCTACAATTTGCACTACTCACATTTCATAAGCAATCACTTTGTGAAACCAGAACACACTGAGGCATGTTGCATATTCATGTTGCAAGCAAAACAAGACATGGATTATATTAATGATGCTCATGCTTATGAAATGCAATGCAATTATGGAAGCTAAACACCTGAGGTGTTACAGACCAGCCTCAACAACGGCTAGAGCCCGCCTATCTTTAGCATGCATGCCTTGTAATGCCTGTGCCGCACTCGCCGCGTCAAGATCCGCAGAGCGCGCTTCGCACGCCGCACGCGCGCTCGGTCACCGTGGCGCTCACGCTCCGGCCTAGCGCGCTAAGCCCGCTCGCGCATGCGCTGGAGTGGCCACGGCCACTGATTGTATACTATATATGTACACACACAAGATCAATGCAACTTGTCTAGTTGATCCACGTACTCTTTCAAAACCGTGGATCTTTTACGCGTCGTAACAGCAGTTTTTTTTTTTACAATTACCACCCGCACTTAACGATAACGATGGTAAAGAGGATGCGTGATTCGTGAGACAACATTTATGGTCCATAAATCGCTGTGGGCTGTGGACTGTGGCCCGCTGGGAAAAACAAACAAATAGAAATAGAAATGGTACATTATTGGCGGCGATCATGGCCATGGCCCTCCGCTGCCTGCAATTTCTGCATGTCGTGTGCCCATTGTTCTTCTTCACATGAGCGACGCCGGGACGGACGGACGGACGGGCCAGCCACACTCGGCAGCAGACAGCGCCGCAGATAACAAAGCCTATCCGAAACGCTACCAATCCATGATGATCCATGGTCCATGTGCAGCTGTGCACTGTGCCCTCAGCTGCATCTCCCTGCCTGACTCCTTTGCCTGCGATTCCGCCTCTTCACAGATGCACGAAACCACCAGATGTCCAGCAAGACTGCAAATAATTCCGTCGATCGGGTTGACACAGAATGATGAGCGGTCGCGCATCTTCTTCGTGCCCGATGCGTCCCATTCCATGGCGGGTGAAGCCATCAAGGCCGCACGGGTAAGGAGATGACACATGGACCCTAGTACAATAATTGTCCAATTTTTTAAGTACAATAATTGGAGTGAGCGACCACAGGATTCAGCAGCAAAAAGACCAGACAAAAAACAGCCATTACGCGAGCGTTCTGAGCCAACGTCAGGGACGACTATTATGGCTGTGTATAGATCATTAAAAAGTGCACTATGCAAAAAAAAATTCTCCGTCATATCAAACTTGCGATACAGGAGTGCTAAACGTGGATAAAATCAAAAACTAATTATACAGATACGAACGTTTTGAACCTAATTAGTCAACGGTTGGACAATTATTACCAAATACAAACAAAATGCTACAGTATCACTATAGTAAATTTTGGCGCTCCAAATTTGGGAACTAAAGCCAACGCTTGTTCTGTACTGCAGGAACATGGCGAAGGAAACAGTGTAATAGATAAGTGAGCTTCTTGATGCGGTCGAGCTGGCCGGTTGGCCATATGGACGGAGATAAGCCTGCAAGACATTTGTCTGAGGGCAGGCTCCGACCTGATTCCTGTAGCTGTAGCCCTGGATCATTCAGACATCACCTCAACAACACAATGATGTCTGCCAGTCCCAGACATGATGTGGCTTGAACAGCGTGCTATGTTTCACTATAAAAACAAAAGGAAAGAGAAATGGCCTGCGTTGCGTGAGCTCGCTCCGCACTGCCTGCATCTGTTTGATTCCTACAAACCAGCGGCGGTCATTGCCCTGATGCGGTAGGTACCTCCATAAACAATAGCAGGAACAAGACGACAATTTATTTTGTATATATAATGTATTCAAATTTAAACCAGGCAGCACTGGCTGGCGTAGCACGAAGCGATATCGCTGAAAAAGATCGTATCGTATCCATTTCAGAGTTGGCCTCCCCAATTCTCCCCCAAATTTCACTATACAAAAAGAAGATTCTCCGTCACATCAAAATATCGGCAAATGCATGGAGTACTAAATGTTGATAAAATCAAAAACTAATTGCACAGTTTTGTTGTACTTTGCGAGACGAACATTTTAAGCCTAGTTAGTCAAAATTTGGATAATTTTTACCAAATACAAACGAAATGCTACAGAAATTCTGATACAGTGTTTTTCTCTCCAATTCACTGAACTAAACGAGGCCTTGTCTGAATTCGTTGCAGGAACAAAATCGGAGATACCCTGAGCTACCTGAGATGTCTCGCGTACATGCTACACACCTGCACGGCATTAATCTATTCATTGCTCTGGCCCTCTTAGTCAGTAAAGTTTATAGACGCGATGACATTTCAGTCGCCCTCTCCTCATCTCTAAGCGTCTAGCAACACAACACTGTTGTTTAAGCTTGAAGTGCACCGATCCATGCATGGATTGGGGAGAAAACTGAAGTTGGACCAGAAACCAGACTCTATAAAGACTAAGAATAGTGATGACATTAGAAAATAAAAAGACTGAATAGTGATTCAGACAATGACTTGTATTGAAATCACAGTTAGATCTACTAACAGTGAAATCAGTCGAGGCTTAACTAAAACGAGAGAAACACTTTGTCCTTTATGCAAGATGAAAATGAAGGAGTTAGGGAGAAGTATCGGCCATCAGTTTTAGGCGCCGAGGAGCTGGAGTCCGCCATGGCGAGGAAGGAGGCGCAGTGACGGCGGAGAAGAGCTTCCCGTCACTTGTGCGGTCCCTGTGATCGGAGTAGGGTCTAAGGTTTGTTGGTGGGAGTAGTGGCGGCGGTGAACCTGGTGATCCGTGCCCCGGCCTCCCACCTCTATTTATATACCGCACGTGACAGGGGCCCTCCAACCATAGGTGGGTTGGGCTCCCCCGATCAAGGAGCGGATCAAGGTCCCTAATGGGCCGTTAGGTCCAATAGGAGGAGAGATAAAAAAAACCCTAACATTCTCCCCCTTGATCTCTTCTAATAACTTATCTTAACCTTGTCTTATTCTTAATTTAAATTCTTAACTCCGTCTCATTATAAAGAAATGCGTAGAGCGCGTCTCATCGTCACAGAAACAATTTCTATTGGACTTGACGGCTACAGTACATCTCTCTAATTTGAGACAAAGTTCTAACTAAAAGGGCCCTAAGTGTTCAGGAATCATAGGCTTTCCCTTAACCCCATGCCGGCTAGGTGTTTTCTAAACACGTTGGGTGGTAGGCCTTTTGTGAGCGGATCCGCTAACATATTATCCGTCTTAATATACTCAAGACTTATAACATGATCCTGAACTTTCTCTTTCACAACATAGTACTTGATGTCAATGTGTTTGGCAGCACCACTTGACCTATTATTGTGAGCATATTCAACTGCGGGATTATTATCGCAGTATAACTTAAGTGGTCTCTCAATGCTATCTACCACTCTTAATCCGGGCAAAAACTTCTTAAGCCAACTCACCTACCCCGAGGCCTCATAACATGCTACAAACTCAGCGTACATCGTCGATGACGTGACCAGAGTCTGTTTGGAGCTTTTCCACGATATGGCTCCACCTGCGAGGGTGAATATGTAGCCTGACGTGGATTTCCTTTCATCCCCCGCATAATCTGAATCTGAGAACCCCACTATCTCAAGGGAGTCCGTCTTATTATAACTTAGCATGAAGCCTTTAGTGCCCTGCAAGTAACGCAAGACTTTCTTAACCAACTTCCAGTGTTCTGCACCTGGATTTTTCTGATATCTGCCAAGTAACCCGGTAACAAACGCTATGTCAGGGCGAGTACAAATTTGAGCATATTGTAAGCTTCCGACGGCTGAAGCATAAGGTACTGATCTCATTTGCTCGAGCTCGATCTGATTCTTGGGACACTGGTGTTCTCCATACTTATCGCCCTTGACTATGGGTGCAGGTGATGGACTGCACTTGTGCATACTATATTTCTTAAGAATCTTTTCTATGTATGCCTTTTGTGACAGCCCTAATACCCCTCTATTTCTATCACGGTGAATTTTAATCCCCAGAACGAAAGAAGCTTCACCGAGGTCTTTCATGTCAAAATGCGAGGACAAGAACTTCTTAGTCTCCATTAGTAGGTTGACATCGTTGCTCGCTAGCAAAATATCATCCACGTATAGAACTAAGAAGATGAACTTAGAATTCTTAAACTTTACATAAACGCAATTGTCCTCTACATTTGCCTTAAACCCAAACTTTCTTATTGTATTATCAAACTTCAAATACCACTGTCTTGAAGCTTGTTTTAGTCCATAAATGGACTTCCTTAGGCGGCACCCCATGTTCTCATTTCCTTCCATGACAAAACCTTTCGGTTGTGCCATATAGACATCTTCCTCAAGATCCCCATTTAGAAATGCCGTCTTAACATCCATCTGATGTAATTCTAAATCAAAATATGCTACTAGCGCCATTATTATTCTAAAAGAATCTTTACATGAGACCGGAGAAAAAGTCTCATTGTAATCAATTCCTTCTCTCTGAGTAAAGCCTTTTGCCACGAGTCGCGCCTTACGTCTTTCAACATTCCCCTGGGAGTCATACTTAGTTTTATAAACCCATTTACAACCAACCTTCTTAGCTCCCTTAGGAATTTCCATCAGTTCCCAAACTTTATTGGAATCCATGGACCTTATTTCATCTCTCATGGCTTCTAACCACTTCTCACAGTGCTCGCTTCTCATGGCTTGTTCATATGTAGTGGGATCATCCTCCATATGAAATTCTTCGGTTTCATAAACCTCATAATCATCTGAAATAGCTGATCTTCTAACTCTTTCTGATCTTCTAAGATTCTGATCATTTGGCGCTATTTGGGGTTGTTGTTGTTGTTCTTCCTGATGCTCGATGTGCGGTTCTAATGGATCCTGAAGGACAGGTTCCAGATTTTCATTGGATGTCGGCAACGGAGGACTAACAACCGGTGCTGGCACTGCAGTGTCTAGCACTGTTGGTGCAACAGCTATGGGTAGCACAAAGAATTGTTCCTGAAGCATTGGAGTGGGGGCATAAACCCTTTTCTCCTCTAAATTAATCTCTTGTGCTACCTTGCTCCCCCTTATCAAATCATCTTCTAAGAATTCAGCATGTCTGGTTTCCACAAACTTAGTATGCCTGTCAGGGCAGTAAAAGCGGTAACCTTTTGACCTATCTGGGTAGCCAATGAAATGGCAACTAACTGTCTTAGGATCTAATTTTCCTAAATTTGGGTTAAATATCTTAGCCTCAGCAGGACAGCCCTACACCCTTAAATACTTAAGTGAGGGTACTCTGCCGGTCCATAGCTCGTACGGTGTTTTAGGCACCGACTTACTTGGAACACGATTAAGAATGTGAATGGCGGTTTTTAATGCCTCCATCCACAAACTTACTGGTAGGGTGGAGTAGCTAATCATACTTCTTACCATATCCATTAAGGTACGGTTTCTTCTCTCAGCCACTCCATTCTACTGAGGATCTCCTGGCATGGAATACTGGGCAACTATGCCATTTTCCTAAAGGAACTTTGCAAAAGGTCCTGGAACTTGGCCATACGGGGTATGTCGCCCATAATATTCCCCACCACGGTCTGATCTTACTATTTTAATCTTCTTATTATGCTGATTTTCTACTTCTGCCTTGAATATCTTAAACTTATCTAATGCCTCTGACCTTTCTTTTATTGGATAAATATAGCCAAAACGTGAATAATCATCAGTGAAAGTTATGAATGAATCATAACTATCCACACTCTTAACAGGAAATGGACCACAAATATCTGTGTGAATTATTTCTAAGTTTCCTGCACTTCGTTTGGCATCTTTCTTAACTTTCTTAACATACTTACCCTTAATACAATCTACACATTGATCTAATTCTGAGAGTTGTAATGGCGGAAGAATTTCAGCCTTGACTAATCTATCAATTCTCCCCCTCGAAATGTGGCCTAATCTACAATGCCACAGTTTCGAAGAGTCAATCTGAATATTCTTACGCTTTCTATTTACATTCGTAGACGATGAAACTTTTTCATTCTCAACAGATATAGCATTAATATTCTCAGAAACTGATAACAAATAAAGTTTGTCTTGTCGGAAGGCAAGACCAACACACTTATCATTAGAAAGGATCTTACATCTGCCATTTCCAAAATGGCAAGCCAATCCATCATCATCTAACTTACTAACACTTATTAAGTTTCGATGCAAAGAAGGAACATAGAGTACATCAGAAAGCCTAAGTACAAAACCATCTAATAATCCTAAAATCAGATCGCCAGTGGCTTCGACGTCGGCTTGTACTCCATTTGCCACCTTAATTGTTCTTTCGCCTCTTTGCAGGGTTCTCCTCGTATGGAATCCCTGTAAAGAGTTGGCAACATGAATTGTTGCACCTGAGTCAATCCACCAAGTAGATTTGGCATAACTAATATACAAGGATTCATCTACAAATGTAACTAAATCCTCACCATTCCTGTTGAGGTACTTCAAGAAACCAAGGCAATCCTTTTGCATGTGACCTGTTTTCTCACAGAACATGCATTGATCCGGTGCTAGCCAGGGCTTCTTGCGGAGTGGGTTTTGTGGCCTGTTTTGGTCCTGAGCCCCGTTGTTGTTCTGAGAATTCTGAGTCTGAGAGTTCTGAGGGGCTTTACCCTGAGAGTTTGGTGCCTGAGCGCTGGAGGAAGAGCTGCCATCCCACTTTGGTTTCCCTTTTGGTCTGGCATTCTTATGATGAAACTTCTTATTGTTGTTATGTTTCACGAAAAGAGCAGAGTCTCCCCGTGATTCCTTAAGTCTTTCCTCCTCCTGAGTGGCTTGCCCAAGGAGCTTCTCAATGTTCCAGTCCTCAGGTGCCATGTTGTAGTGCACAACAAAGGCTTCAAACTCCTTTGGCAAAGAAGCTATGATCACATGAACGACAAATGGATCTGGAAGGACCATCTTCATGGATGCGAGCTTAGATGCCAAGGTGTTCATCCTCAGTATGTGCTCTCTAACACCACCACCAGTGTATTTCTTATTTATAAACTCTCTAATAAGCACACTGGCTTGAGTCTTAGTTGTACCATGAAACTGAGTTTTGACTTTTTCTAAATACTCAGTGATGGTGGTGCACTCAGGCAGTGATCCTCTGATGGGCTCTGAAATAGTTGCTTTAGCCAATGTCAGACATTTCTTATTGGAGTTGTCCCATTTTTTCTTAGCAAGATCATAGGACATCCTCACTGACGCATGCTCACGCTTGCGTGTAGCAAACGCTTCATCAGTCTCATTTTGTGCAATGACCGGTTCCTCAGGTTCCTGAGGGCACGGTTCATTGAGAGCTAAGTCATTGTTAGTCATGACAAGGGCTAATTCATACTGCTCACGCCACGTCTTATAGTTGGTCCCGTTAAGTTTCGGAACCATCTGCACCCAGTTGGTGAGTCCTGAAATTCATATACAAAAAAAATGGTGAGTAAACTTAGTAAAAGGAAATAACTGAATTTGAAATTGCATGTATTAATACAACGTTGGTCAGTATTAATACATACAATCCTTTGTACATTAAATCTATATCACCGTTGGGCAAGATTTAGAAATAATGCACAATAACTGACGGATTAAGCAATTATAATATTGATATAATCGACGCTGGTCAGAAAATAACAATATTATAAAAATTTTCTAATTTCTTAAATTTGCCCCATAACTAAATCTCTCGTTGGTTCGAATATAATTAAGGAGCAAATTATACTTACTGAGCAGCGGAAAAACGTGAATAAACTAAACTAATTCTTAATTCCAGAAACATCTCTAATATTGTCACCAAAAAAAAATTATCAATTTTGATAAAGATTTGACTAATTTCAAATACATGAAAATGCTTATGCTAAAAACAAATTTCTGGAAAAGAAAATTCAAAAGAAAAAAAAAGGGACTTAGACTAAGTGGGCCGCGGCTAATGAAGAAGCCCAGCCGCTGATGCGGCCCGCGTTCGCGGCGCGCGCGCCCTGCCCCCGCGCCCCAGGCCGCAACGTGGGCCTGGGCCGGGAAAGCAGGCATGGGCCGCGCTCTCCCCCGCCGGCCCGTCTGACTGAGTTGATCTTGGCCGTTGAGTTGAATCGGACGAACGACCATCATTTTCGCGAGAATAAAAACCGTTCGAGCCGGCGTCACGTGAAACCCTAGCTCTCTTTCTCGTTTCCCTCTCTCTCGCGCATCCGCAGCGGCCGAACAAGTCGACGGCGACGCCATGGCGGAGAAAGGTGGCGCCGCCGTGAGCCCCCTCGCCGGTGGGCGTGCTCGCCCCCGGCTGAGCACGCCGCCGTCGAGCGGCTTCACGGGTGGTGCCAAGCACCCGCGCGCAGCTCAACTTAGCCGACGGCGACCGAAGGTTCGCCGGCCGGATGTCTTACCGCCGGCGGCGGTTACTTCTCCGGTGAGATAGGTTATCCTTCTCCTTCCATTTCGATCCAGATTTCTCTTTCTTATCACTAAGCCGCACGGGTTTAGGGTTAGGGTTTCGCGTTCTTCTAATTGCTAACTAGCCCGGGACGATGCTCATGGCATGTTGCTCGGCGGCTAACCCTAGAATAGGGTTTCTTATCACTAATTTGTACTCGAACTAATCCACTGTTAGGTGGCTCCGGTACCATTATTGAAATCACAGTTAGATCTACTAACAGTGAAATCAGTCGAGGCTTAACTAAAACGAGAGAAACACTTTGTCCTTTATGCAAGATGAAAATGAAGGAGTTAGGGAGAAGTATTGACCATCAGTTTTAGGCGCCGAGGAGCTGGAGTCCGCCATGGCGAGGAAGGAGGCGCAGTGACGGCGGAGAAGAGCTTCCCGTCACTTGTGCGGTCCCTGTGATCGCAGTAGGGTCTAGGGTTTGTTGGTGGGAGTAGTGGCGGCGGTGAACCTGGTGATCCGTGCCCCGGCCTCCCACCTCTATTTATATACCGCACGTGACAAGGCCCTCCAACCATAGGTGGGTTGGGCTCCCCCGATCAAGGAGCGGATCAAGGTCCCTAATGGGCCGTTGGGTCCAATAGGAGGAGAGATCAAAAAAAACCCTAACAACTTGTACTACTCTATGCACAGACAGACCAATCTTAAGCTGCCACCACGAACAGATAATGATGATGGTTCAGCCACACTAAGGGTTCGTTTGGATAGGGCGGGATCGGCGTGGATTGGGGGCCAAACCCCTCCACCGGTGGATCCTATCCACGCCGGGAGGGCAACCCACGTGAGTGCAAAATTCGCATTTGGGAAGACGTGGATGGGAGTGAATCCAACTCAATCCCCCTCAAACCGCGTGGGTCTCGCGCATCTCCACTCGTGGCCGGGAACGACTCATGCTCCGTCTCCGCGTCGGTCTCGCGTCGCTCCTCACAGAAGGCGACGCCGACGCCGACGCTCCTCCCTCCGCTCCTGTCAGCAACCGAGACCGGCGGCGGCCGGTGGATCAGGTGCGCCTCCACCAGCTCACATCCCCCATCTCCTCCTTCCAATCCCTTCCCCTTTTCCCTTTTGCTCATCTCTTTTCTTGCTAGGGTTGGAGTCAGATCGAGACGGTGGCTAGATCCTGGGGTCTCCAAGATTGTGAGGTGCTACCTTTCCAATATCTGGATCTGAGGTGCTATCCTTCAAGGTCTGGCCGGATCTCCCTCCCTCTCCACTCTCTGTTGTTTGATTACAGCCCGTTGATGATAGTTTGCTTCTCGGAAAATTTAGCCGCCAGCCCCGTGGATATGTGTTGATGATGATTGATCTTTTTACTTGCATGCGCTTGTCTTAGATGCTTATTGCTAGCTTGTTCTATCTGCAGTCTACGCGTAATATTTTTCTTAGAGCAATACATATTGTAGGTACGCAGATCCATATATGTTCTTGAGGCTGACAAAGCATTCATATAGCTCTCTCATCAATGTTGCAGATGATTTGAGCATACATTGTACTAGGTTGTCTGTTCTTAGGTTAATACCTTAAGCACTTATGCCGACATTAGAATAGCTCTGACGTAGAAACACTCGAAATATTTTTGCCAGTAATGGGTGTAAGGTGTCACTTTGACAAATGACAGGCATTGTTCTGGGACGATTAATTGATCACCAATGATATCTAAAAAACAACAAAGGTAATATTGATGACTAATACTTTGTAGAGCCCTCATCTGCAAAACCGAACTTCAAATATTAAGTAAAGTTTGCACAAGGAAATATACTGTTATGTAATGAGATTGCTGATATATGGATGTGCTTGATCTGTTCATGATTAATACGAAAAAAATCAAAACCAATATCCTGATCACACAGCAAGCACTTAGATCACAGATACATTCCTAGTTGCAAGTTTGTCTGCTGGTCTGAACCAAAAGCCAAGCAAAAGCATATGCCTTCCAAAATGAGTTTCCATCAAGTTACCTAGTGTGGGCAAAGTGCATGAATCAACTACTGCTGCTAATAACCATCAGCACGATTTTATTTCATTCATCCAGGCAAGCAAGCAAACACCTGCAACAGGTAGCTAGCAACTAGTGCATAAAAAGGGCCGCTATGTTCATCTCTGGCTTTCTACAATGATTAGGAAATACGAAGGTCCCCTATTAGCTTGTTTGCCATTTTAAAACTATAAGTGTCTCGCTACTTATTGGAACAATAAAGCTAAGGTTGTGTTTCTGGATTTAAGATATATAGCTCAAGTTGTGTTTCTGTATTTAACATATGGACTAAACATGGAGCGCAATTCTCGACGACAGCAGTTTAACTACTTCACAACCAATAACTGTGAAGTTAGTTCCTTTGTTCCAGTTTTTGTTTCACAGTTCAGCTGGTCAAAAGCTACAATTAATTTTGTATCAAGTACTAACTCTTGGCTTATATCTCTTCTTTGTTTGCTCTCATGGCTTAGGCTCTCAGCAACTAATCTATTTTTGGACCCTTCTTTAATATAGAACATTAGTGCATATTTTTTTGGTGATGATAAAATGGCTTAGTACTTGACATTGACATATATCCATTGACAGTTCCTGACATATACGTTCACTGTGACTTTTCAGTCTGTCGCAACCAGCGTGTTGCATGTTCAGTGTAATGTTAATTTGTTCTTTGTCTAATCAGTTATTAGGGGAGATTTTCTTCATTTTTCTGTGTAAAGACAGTTAAGAATTGACTAAGTTTCCTTTGATTCTTGCTTTGCAGGAGCTGAAGGTATGAAAGATTTGTTTTGCAATATTGCCCAGGAAAAGGAAGCAAGGTTGCAGTATGTGTTAGCATGTGGTTTGAAGACCAACAAAGATATTTAATTTTGCTATGAACCTAGTTTGTAACTTCGTATAAAATGCTCTATTAAATTGTAGATGAGATGAGTCTGCAGATTAAGTTCATGCACTGTCACTTGTTTGCAACTGTTTTTTCATATATTTTAAACAAAGTCTCAGTTATTTTATCCATTTTTTATTTCACAAAAATATTTTTTGGTTTCTATATTTTTCTGTTTCTTTTTTTCGAACTTTAGATATGAATGCTAAGTACTCTAGCTCAGTTTTTTGTACAACGTGCTAGCTTGTTACAATATTTTTCTGTTTCTCTGCTACTCGAAGCCGCATCAGTAGTGATCATCCAAGCGACCAAGCCAAATAGAAAAACGTGGGAGGGGATTGGAAGGGATCGGGTGGGAGCCTGGCAAGGGGATTGGGTGGGCGTGCGGGGATCACCCAACCCCGACGTGGAGTGCTTCTCACGTGAGTTTTGGTCCCCAGTTGCCAAACGAAGCCTAACCATGCTCCCGCTACAAGCCATCCCTGGATTGGACCAGCGAGCGTCTGTCGCCCCATCAGCACGCGGCCACGCGTAGAAACGCAGCCGATTGAGGATCCACTGAATTCATTTTTTCCTTCCAAAAAGGAAACGTAAACGATGACTGATATCTGAATCTGCTGGCAGAGGTACACAGTTAGTCAGTCCACACGTCAGCTAGTGTCTCGATGCCGTGCCCCAAACAGCTTACGTTTCGTTCCAAAAACGTGACTTTGCCTGAAGAAGTCTCCGCCCCGTGAGTAGTGAAGTTTGAGTAGTTAGTGGGTCGTTGTTGTTCTGAAGTTGTGAGAGTGGTGTGGGCATATATGATATATCCTTCTCTAGTTGTGTGGTTTTTTTAAGCTTGGTTTTACTGAAAAACTGAACCAGCTCTTGTTTTAAATTTAGCTTTCTAATAAAAACTACGTCTTTTGCCGTCCTTTCGGGAAGAAAAAAAAATATCCGCCCCGCGGATGTCTTTCTCGGCGAGACCGCGAGAGCGGCGGTGCGGACGCCGAGGCTGGAGGGCTGGGAAAGAGACCAGACACGAGACGGCCCACCACCGGCGATATGGTATCCAGCCAGTGCCCCCGCCGCGCGCCAGCGCCACACGTTTTTGAGACGGAGACGAGCAGATGGAGGTCAGCCGGTCAGGTGATCAGGTCCCAATGGTCCTCTGCGCCAGATCACTGGCTGCCGGGGGAGATCTCCTCTCCCGTGCCGCCGGCTGCTATCAGCGCGACGCAATCGATCTTGATTCCTCAGAGTGTCTCGACACACTTCTTTGCATAATGGCACATCTTTTGTCAGCTGGTCCTCACTCTCTGATTTTGAACGATGAATTACAGAGAACCCGCAGTCAAAACAAGCTTACAGTTCCCTAAAAAAATCTAACTGTTTGTTGAGTGCAGACATGCCAGCCGTGCCTCTGGAGCAATGAAGAAGGGAATTGAGGCATCTTTTAGCCTATTCAGGGCAGTTCCAATGAAAGAAACCACAGTAGTTTCTATAGCATAGGACACCGTACCAAGAAACCATCCTTCCCAGTGCAAGATTTTTACTATGATTAAGATAAAAAATCTAACCAATCATTCACCGTGTTTCTCTCTCACATCTTCAGATTCTCTGTGCGTTTTTTCTCTCTCTCGTCCTCTGCCGTCGGCGTCAGAAACATTGCGCGGAGCGGCTATATGCCAGGCAGTGCCGGCCGCCGGAAGGCTGAGGACACTCTGTATCGTGCAGATAAATAAAAGATGAAGAAATTAATCAAGATTCAGAACGCATAACATACTAATGATCTGAGCACGAACCAGCGACATTGCCGATCAATGCAAAAGACGAGAGCTCCATCTACTCCAGTAGCTGTCGAGTTCGATCGAGCCCTGGAGCCTCGGTTGGCCTCCACCTCGCCATGGAGGGCCGCATGCTCACTAAGGCCTCGCCCCGGCCGGACTCCACCTCGCCATGGATGACCTCGTGTCCGCTCAGGCTTCGGCACGAGAGCGCAGCGGCGGCTTTGTGCTTCCCTGCGGTTGCGGCGGCATGTCCGCTCAAGCCTCGGCAGGAGAGCGCGTCCACGGTTTTGGGCTTCCCTGCGGCAGCGGCGGCGGCGGCATGTCCGCTCGGGCCTGGGCAGGAGAGCTCGCTTCCCTGCGGCAGCGGCGGCTTGGGCGATGATGGTGCGGCCTTTGCGGCGGCGAGCGCAGCAGTGGTGGCCGCGCCGGCAGGAGAACTCTCTTCCCTGCGGCAGCAGCGGCTTGAGCGACGACGGAGTGGCGGCCTGTTGCACGGCGACGCGACATGCACAGCGACGGTGGCTTGCACACTGGATCCAGAGGAAGGCGATGGAAACTAGCAGTTTCTCCCCAACGCACTTTCTATCGTTTCTTCGTGCCTTGATCGACGTGAAGACGTTGTTCCTAGAGGAGGAAACGATTTCTTCATTTTATACCCTCTCTCTTCAATAACTTCTTCGCCACGTCAGCAAATTGCTGAACTGTCAGTGTAATTAAGAGAGATAGAAACTACCATCAATGCTCCATTGGGACTGCCCTCATACTTCAACAAACTTATTGTACTAGCACAAACAAACATCACCAATAATGCAGGGATAATGGACTAGATTAAGACATGGGATATTCAGATCAGGCATAGCAATCACAAAAACAAACTCAATTATGCCGAGAGAGCCGCGGGCTGCGAAAGATACAGATTCTTGTCGCCCCACAAACAGTAGATCTCACGTCATTATCGAATCAACAGTGACGCAATCACTTGGAAATGGAATTGACACTGACTAAACAAGCAATGGCACTACGATCGATCCACAACAATGAGCGGCACAGGCGGCCGCACGGCGTCACACGACGGCGGTGGCGGCGGGCTGCGGGTCGGCCGCCCAGACGATGTCCTTGAGCGCCGGCCGGAGCTCCTCGCTGCAGAAGGAGCGGTACTCGAGCGTGTCGCCGCCGTCCTTCTTGACGTCGACCACGAGCACGGACGGCGCCACGCTGAAGATGTCGGCCGCCACGGCTAGGCGGCCCTTGCGGCCCCCGCGCTCCGCGCCCTCGAGCCGCACGCCGCGGGCGCCGCTCTTGGTCACCCGCATCCGCCCGCCGCCGCGGGCGGCCACCTCCTCGAGACGGGAGACGACGCCGCTCGCGGACTCCCGCGTCGCGAACCGCATGCCGCCCTCCCGGTGGCCCCTCGCGGGACTACCTTCGACATCGAACAGCGGCGAGAGGTCGAACCCCGCGGAGAGGGAAATCAGGTGGAACGCGTTCAGCGTCTCCGGCGGCTCGTCCTTGTCGCCGCCGTCCTTCGCGGAGCAGACAGGCTCGGCCGGCGGCTCGGCGGCGGCGGCTGCTTTGACGGGCTTCCCGATGGACGGCTTGTTGAACCACGGCGTCTCGACGATCTGGGCGATGGTGATGCGGGTGTCGGGGTTGGGGTCGAGCAGCTTGGGGATAAGCCTGCGCGCCTCGGTGGACAGCCACGGCGGGCACCGGTAGTCGCCGCGGCTCATCTTCCTGAACATGGCGGCGATGTTGTCCTCCGGGAACGGTAGCGACCCGGCGAGGAGAACGTAGAGGATGACGCCGCAGGACCAGATGTCGGCCTTGGCGCCGTCGTAGCCCTTGTTCCGGAACACCTCCGGCGCGACGTACCCCGGCGTGCCGCAGAGCGTGTGCAGCAGGCCGTCGCTGTGCGCGTGGTCGGCGAGCGCGCTGAGGCCGAAGTCGACGACCTTGAGGTTCCCCGCCTCGTCGATGAGGAGGTTCTCCGGCTTGAGATCGCGGTGGTACACGCCCCGCGCGTGGCAGAAGTCGACGGCGGAGATGAGCTGCCGAAAGTACCGCCTCGCGACGTCCTCCTTGACGCGGCCGGCGCGCACGATCCGCGCGAAGAGCTCCCCGCCGCGGACGAGCTCGAGCGCGAGGTAGATCTTGGAGCGCGTGGCCATCACCTCGTGGAGCTCCACGATGTTTGGGTGGGACACGCGCTTCATGACGGCGATCTCGCGCTTGATCTGCTCCATCATGCCCGCGCGCAGCACCTTGTCCTTGGCGAGCACCTTCACCGCCACGCCGCGCCCGGTGCGCAGGTCCCGCGCCGCGTGGACGCGCCCGAAGTTGCCGTGCCCCAGCACGCGGCCCAGCTCGTAGCGGCCCTGCAGCACCCCGCCCTTCACCTCCGCCGCCTCCCCCTCACCCATGCCTGAATCCTGATCGGTGGATCGATCCACTACTAGAAACGACCGAGCTAGCTATCTGCAAACTACCCCTACGACGACGACTAGCAGATGGAAGGAAGGATGGGTGGATGGGTCTACCCGTCCTCAACGTGCTTGCGGTGGCAGGTTCGGTCGCCGCGCAGCTCGCGCTGGCCGGCGACGTCAGTGCCTGAGCGCCGCCTCATCGCTCCGCATTCCCTGGGGGCGCCGGAGCGCTCGTCTTGCGGCCGGGGAGTAGATCGGCAGGTGCGAGACGGATGCACGGGGCCGGCCGCGGTGGCTTTGCGTGGCGAGGGGGAAGATCTCCGTGTGGGAATGGCTCAGCTCCGCGGCGACCCGGCTTATAATGGGTGGGCTAGGGCGGCGGTACAGGGCCTACTAGTACTAGGACCCTAGGGCGGCGGTGAGTGGCCACACGACGTTCTCGTGAGGGATCTCGGCCGGACGATGTGGATCAGACGGTGCACGGGCGGTGAGGGTAGTCAGGAGCAGCGGAGTTTGATGGCTGCGGTTGTTGGGATGCGTCGGACGCCGCGGAGTCAGTCTGATTGAAGGGCGGCTGGACCCTCTGACGCGGGACGGACGGCCTGATTGGGGTAGGCTGATGGCGGGAGCGCCTAGCTGCCGACCCTTCGGGACCCTCTGACGCGGGACGAACGGCCTGATTGGAGTACTATGGTGCTGTTTAGATGAAAAAAAATTGATAAAATGGACACCGTAGCGTTTTCGTTGTTATTTGGTAATTAGTGTCCAATCATAGTCTAATTAGGCTTAAAAGATTCGTCTCGTGGATTTCGTCTAAACTGTGTAATTAGTTTTATTTTTTATTTATATTTAATGTTTCATGCATGCGTGTAAAGATTCGATGTGACGGAGAATGTGAAAAATTTTGCAAAATTCTTGGGGAACTAAACTGGGCCTATTTTCTAGTAGGCAGCCCACTATGGCAGCAGACGGCCCACCATGCATGCAGGCAGCTCACCACCATCACAGTTGAATGTATAGGACCGTTTGGTTAGAGGTGTTAAAGTTTAACAAACAATGAAGTACTTTCGTCTTATTTGACAAAAAGTTTCTAATTTTAGACTAATTAGACTTAATTGATTCATCTCGTAAATTACTCCTAATCTGTGCCGACATGCATGCAATTAGTCTACATTTAGTACTCCATGCATTTGCCACAATATTGATGTAATGGTAGTTAAACTTTAACATTCATGAACCAAACAGGACCTAAAGCGGTCTACGAAGTAAAACTTTAAAAAGTTGTAACTTAAAAAAAAACACCTGGTTCACTCGAACTTATCAGCTAGCCATTCAGCAGTATTTTTCTCTCATAACAAATCAGCATTAGCATCAGCACCAGCCACCATCCAGCGAATAGGGTGAAAATATGCATTCAAATTAAATTCCGATTGCACCATTATGTTTCTTACAGTAAATCCTTCGAAACAAGACCACACACGGATATATTTAAATAAAATTTTATTTGCAAACATTTATCTCATAAAGATGGAACATTTTTCTTTTATGGCCATGTTCTAGTTTATGAAAACAATGTTCCGTCTTCACAAACTAAATGTTCTAGGTTTAAAAAACAATATTCCAAGTTTAGTAAAATAAAATATATATTCATATGAATGGTACTGTAATACTATGAAATTGAAAAAATAAGTTACAAATGCTATAAAATAAAATAGAAACAATAAAATGATGAAATCTTAAATAAACATACAAAAGTACTGAAAGATAGAATAAAACAGTCAAAGGTACAATAGAACATTCCATGTATACTATATAAATATCATAAAATACGTCATAGAACATCATATATATACTACATGAACATCACAAAAATACATTATAGAACATCACGTGTATACTATGTGAACATCACAAAAAAAATATCATAGAACATCATATGTATACTACGTGAACACCACAAAAATATATCATAGAACATCACACGTATACTATATAAACATCACATGTATACTACATGAATATCACAAAGTACATAGAACATCACATGTATATTACATGAGCATGGCAAAATAAATCATAGAACATCACAAAATATATCATAGAACGTCTCATTTATACTACAGGAATATCACGATATATATCTGCAAATGAAAAGAGTAAAAGAATAAATAATTAAACTAAATAAATAGAGTAAAATAACAAAAAGTAGAAATAAAAACATAAATAAAAATGTTAAATATATATAAAAAGTAAATAGCTTAAATAAGAAAAGAAAAAAGGAAAGAAAAAAATCACATTTATTACACAACCTGACATGTATCTAACATAACATACGAAATAAAAAAGGAAAATAAAAACTAAAGCATGAAAATGATTAGACTTAAAAATAATTAGAGTAAAATAAAAATAGAAAATCAAAATCAAAATGAAAAAACCTACATGAAACATAAAAAAGAGAAGAAGAGTAGTAAATAGAAGAAAATATTAATAAAAAAATTATATGCAGGATACTACCAACAAATCAAGAGAATTGCAAGGACTACTTGACTGTTCCCAAGTCAATAACCTTAGGACTCTATAAAAAAAAGTTTGTAATATTGATGTTCCAAACATCACCTTAAAAAATTACTTTTTGTAACACGTTCATACTAATTTTTTTTAATAAAAATAAAACACAGGCTCATACTTAAAGTACCGTATCATTGTTATGTTTTCGTGCAACGCACGAGTATTTATCTAGTCTATACAAAAACAAAATACTACCATTTATAATACAAAATAAGTATTATTAGATGAATTTTGAAATATACTTTTATAGTAAACATGTTTGGAGACATAAATGTAGAGTCAAATTAAGAACGTGTCATATGTTTCAAACCTAGAATTAAACTTTCTTTTCAGGATACAAGGAATACGTATCTCTCAACTTACCATAACCTTTGGTTGGCACATAATAACTTAGTAATTCCTACCTTCTCTTCTTTTTAGGGCATATTTGGATCCATTAGCTCTAACTATTATCTGGCAAAATTAGCTGCTATGGATCAAACAAGCACAACTAATATAGGGTGGCTAATTATTAACTATAGGCACCAGCTAACAATTATCAACTTTGCACTCAAAAACCAGCTAATAGATTGCCAAAACACACTTGGCTCCCATCACCCCTTTCTTCCCCATCTAGGGCAGTTTAGACAATTCCAACAACCTATTATTAAACATTACAAACGCAACATCGCACGGAGAAAATTTACATAATACTAATGTGATTGTTTTTTATATATATTTTTTCTAGAATTGCACAGTACAAACGTAAACGTCCAACACACATGCATACTCACTCATATGAACACACCTACGTAAACCTACCCTATCAGCACATCCGAGGCCCAATTCCCTTTCCGCGGTCGTTCGCTCATTTTCAACCGAGCGAATCATCCGACAGCTGAGCCTCCCACTTGCTCACGTGGTGGGGCCATGTTCACTCGTTCCCTTTTCTTGGTCCCGTGACTTTCCCTTCCCCTTTCATTTTTCTCGGGCTTTTCATTTTCTCTCTCGGTGCGGTCTCAAGTTTTCGACCAGCCACCAGCACTTGCAGGCGGCGGATGCAAGCCACCCGCCCGGCCATCGGCAACTGGAGGCGGCGGATGTCAGGCGCCCGTCCGGCCATCGGTGCTCAGAGGCGACGGATCTCGACTGCCCTTCGTATCACCAATGCTAGGAGGCGCTAGGTTTCGCCGCCCGTCCGGCCATCAACGGCGGATCTTGACTGCTCGTCGCACCACCAGCACTCGAGGCGGCGGATCTAGGTCGCCTGTCCCGGCACCGGCACTAGGAAGCGACGGATCTCGATCGCCTGTCCTGGCACGAACGCTCGGAGGCGGCGGATCTCAGCTTCCTGTCGTGCCACTAGCGCTTAGAGGTGACAGATCTTGGTCTCCCGTTCGACGACTGGTGCCCGAAGACGGTGGACCATGGGCGCCCATCCCGCCATGGGTGCCCGATGGTGGTGGATCTCGATCCCCCGTCCAAGGACTAGCGCCCTGAGGTGCCCAGGAGTGGGAGCTGCGGCCTCGACGATGTACGTCGTGCGGGAGTCTACCAAGGTCTCGATTCGCTGCACTCATCCCCGTGTTTTTTGGGTATCGCTCGTGAAGTTTTCTGACTAGTGTCTATGTCTGGACAGCTGTGGAGGAGGGTGTGCACCGAGGCGAGAGCGGAGCTGCAGCTTCTGTTTGAGAAGTGGCAACTGCTCCTTGCAGGGTTGGTATTTCAGGTGAGCTTCCCAATCGATATCGTTTGATTGTGTCTCTTGTGTGCATAACCATGAGATGTTAGTTAGTGCTTCTGTTTACTGGGTGTCGACACTTTCTGACTTGCAGATGGCTCAGACCCTTATTCTTTTTAAAATTTTCAGTTGGCTTTGTTAAACTTAGTGCTTATTAGGGGGCTATCACCAATCGTACGATGATTACTCACCAGCATGTTGTCAATTGAAACGAGAATATCCCCTCTTTAGTTTATTTTTTTAAGGTTCCCTCTTCAGTTTATGTTAAGCTCAGTAACTGAATAAACATTTGTGCGAGATTACTAGGTGCTTCTTGATTTGTAGGCATGTTGGTTTGTTGTTGATAAGGGTGTGGGTACATAACTTGTGAAATCGGTCCTGTGATGTGCCGTCTCTATATGCATTGAGTTATTGATATATGTTGCATGATGTGCACAATAACAGAGAACTCACATGGGTGGTAGAAGCATGGGGCTAGCTCTTTAACCAAATCTTTATTCAGGTGAAAAGCAATTTATCGTGATACATTTTATTTTGCGAATTGTTACCTTTGTCTTATCCGATAGTTCAATGCACGAATACGTTATTGACCCTGGAAATACGTTGTAAATTGCCTTTTACATTTCTCTATATGGAATATTTTACAATTGAAACAGACAATGTGCAACTTGGTTTGATCTGGTAACGTTTATGTTTGTATTTCGTGCAGTTTGTGAGCATGCTTACACGCTAGCCCAGAGTTTGGATCCCAACAGCGAAGCGAGAGGAGTATTGCAGTTCAAAACCAGTTTAATTAGTGTCGGTGATTAGGGTATATTTTCTGTGAGTTCCTTGTTCATTCTTATTTGATATTTAGTTTTTTTCAGATAATTTATTCATAAGCCTCACTTGTTTTTTTCACTATTAGTATTAATTAATTTGTTGTACTTATTTTGCACATAAACTGGACATGTATTCAGTAATAAGCAAAGGGGCTTTGCATAGAATTTTTTTCTAGATCTTTAGGAATGAGTGAGAATGGCTTGTTAAGTTTATCTTGATGATGGTATTTTTGCATATTTGGATAGGCTACTGATTTCACAGCAAATAACTTTCACCATCTTAAATACTCCATCTTGTGTCTAGACCTTTGGGAATATGCTTGTCTTGTTTGAATGACGCGGCCATGCTTAAAACAACATGCTTTCATGTCGCACATTACATGACTGTGAAACTCTTTGCCAGTAATGCTAACACAGGATATCTAAACATGAATCAATGGAGCAGAAATGGGAATGCTTCTTTTCATGAGCTTTGTCTGCTGCAATGTAACAATCAAGTTACCGCTTTTTCTACAGCCTGCACAGATTTCCTTGATCTTTTTTTAAAATTTAAAGGGATGCAACCTATTTCTATTTTTTCACCTTCTAATTCCTATTATTTGTTTTGTAATGCTCTGTGTATCAATTCAGAATAAGCACAATGATAAAGTAGTTCCTTTGTATGATTGGAAGTTCATACCCTATTTCAATAAAGAACCTTTTAGCAATTTAGTCTAGAATGTAGATGTCATCGTGGAAGTATTGACTTGGTTGATACTGATAAAAAGTGACATGGTGAAAAAAGTGCTTACATTTAGTTATACAGGGTCATAGGCTTTAGAAACCTTTTTTCTATGTGATTTAAGATGGATTGAGAAGTGGCGGCAAAAGCAATGACCAATATTTCTGTGTGGTTGAATTCTATCAATTTTAATGTAGTTTTCAGATAGCTTTTTTGGTTTACTGGAACCTGTGTTGTTTGTTCTAATTTGTTTTTTTAGTTATTTTCCTTTGGTGACAATTTTAATTAGTAAGCCAAGATAAAAATACTAACTAGTCTTTCTTTTATTTTTTTTGACATTCCAAACTCAATTTTTAATGCCTAAGTTGACGATACTAATATGTGCTCTTACCGAACCTCAGATAAAGCTGATTGCTCAATATGGGCTTGGTTCCATACTTAAGCTGAAATGTAGTAACATGCCTTATAGGCAGCTGATATGTGCACATTGTCTGCAGTAAGATGAAGATAATGTTATTGACTTCAAATATTTTCCTTCCTCAATACATAATACACCCCAGCAGCAAACACCGTAAGTTTATTTTTAGGCTATACCTTTTTCTGATTTTTTTTTCATGTATTCACAATTGAATTTATTCTTTTTTAAGTAATGGTTGTGGTATATGTTATGAATTACAAGCTTATATGAGATGACCTGCATATTATTCCTATTCACAGCGTATGTTTGTCTTGCAACATTGATGTTTTTTTCTTTGGAAACTAATTCACGTGTCCTTATACTTTCTTTTCTTTCTTTTTTTGCAGGAAGATATTTACAATCTTAGAGTAAAGTATGTTGCATTCATGTTTTCTTTTTGTGCTCGTGTTAAAGTAAAAGGAAATTGTGCAAATCAAAACAACACTTTTAAAGGAACATATCCACAATGATACACTTCAAGTTTCATTATATCATTGCTAAGTATTTTCTATTTTTTTATTTTTTCTTGTCCTGTTATTCAAGTATAGTTTTATTAAACCAATTGCATTTGGTTCATTATTTCCATGCAAGAAAAACAATTCAAATTAATACTATCATTGGTTGTCTTTGTACTTTACAAAGATCTTGTATATCATAGTTACATGATAACTTGTACATGTTATGTACATAACTTGGGCTGTATAACTTATGAGAGTAAGTCGTGTAGCATAACTTATATACATAAGTTGTCAAACTAACTTATGTGCATAAGTTATGCTTCATAACTTATGTCTTTCCAAGTCATACAAAATGGTTCCATAAGATTTTATATTATACATTTTATTTTTTATGTTTTAATGAATGTTTATCTATGCACCTTTTTTAACTTGTCAGGGTATAAGACTTATAAATTTTGTCAATAGGGTATAACTAGTATCATATTCTAGTTAACTTATACCATTTTTTGTAGTCACATACTTTATTCTGTTTATTGAGTTATGTAATCAATTCTTCTTATTAACTTAGACTATGAATTTTTACAGTTTATGTTTATCGTACTATGTTATGTAATCGAGTCATATATCTAAGTTTGTGTTTTTATGTGTATGTTACCTAGCTTATTTGATTAACTTATTGTACTTAGTTTCATGTTTTTCATATTATGTTACATTTTCATGTTATACATCTAACTTGTGTTATACTACTTATATTATGTAACTTTTGCTCTTAATTTTTGGTTTCTTGTCAAGGGTCTTATTTTTATTTATTATGTTAAATATTTTATAGATCTTCCAAGTAAAGATGCAGTGTTATCATGTTATGCTAACGACGTGTTAGCGTCGGCATCATAAGAACAGTGAGTTCACTTTTTCCCTTCCCAACTCATGTCCAGATCTATGTGAAATGCGCTATTTAGCACTTGCATAATGATGCCTCAACTTTAGTTACATGATCCATGTGCTTTAGCACAGACATAATCTTGTCTCAATTTTAATTACATGGTTTCTAAATTTTCTTCTAGCCATGAATGAACATGCATGAGAGTCAAGACATTAGCTTACAATATCAATATACAACATAGATCATGCCCTTGTTTTGAGCTACATCACAGTTTGTCTGTGCTAACTGCTAAGTAGTTATGCCTAGCCTAGGTAGTAATAACCTATTTTTATCTATGATAAATTTACTTATTTGATAACGAGTACATCGTGAAAAGTATTGCAATCTCCTCAACAAGATTGACCTGTCTAGAATTCCACTGGTTCTATTGTGTGTTACTGCCTTTAGAAATAATAGTCAATTTTTTAAACTCAATTTAGTAGCGGTGTATTTAAAATTATGTGATATGCTTCAGAAAAAAAACTGTGAAGTACAAATGGTGACAAGTGTATATGGTGTTAACAAGATCTAGAAACACCCTTCTCTGCATGCTCACAGTAACCATTTGGCTATGTTTCTAGCTGGGAGGCAACTAGACGCTCCTCAAGAGGCTCTTTATGTACTTGACATTATGCTATGCAAATTGCCTACTTCCAAGCAATCTTGAATCAATGGTATTTTGTTTGGAGTTATTTTCATGTGGCAAAGTAATATCCATTGTATTTTTACATTTTTTCTATGTAGTTATTGTCTAGTTGTATCATCGAACTCTATCAACTTAGGAAGATGTATGCAACTTGGTGAGAGTTTAGAAACTTGATGTGGTTTCTACCAAAGCATAAGTCCCCTCACAGAAAGGTTCCTTTTCTGAATATTAGTTGCATACCATCATTCTCAGGTTTTTAGGGTCATATACCTATCTGTTTTTACACTTGGTAGATGACCAAGACACTTCTCATGTTTTTTTGATCATCTACCTTTCTGTTTTTACACTTGATACATGACCAGAACAACACGTCACATATACTACATTCTATATCACAATGCCTCTGGGTGTAGTTTATGACATAAGTGTTTGGTCTTATATGAAATATTGAGGTTGCTATATAGTATTTGCTCTATTCATTTGTTCTATATAGTTTTTTTGTTGCTTTGTTAAATAGCAAAGTTATTATTTATATATCTGTTTTTTGTTTTTATGTCTATGCTACCTAACTTAGTCTACAGAGTTATGTATCTAACTTATGCTTTTATGTCTATACTACCTAACTTAGTGTTGATATTTGGTAACGCAATTAGGAAATGATCCGCAAGCGCACGGATATCGGTGAGCACTTCACCCGGGATGTTATCCAGAGTATCGTATTTATTTTTTTACCACTAGGAGAAAGCGTGCATCTGACTAACCAAATCTATTACTACTAACCTTTAGGCTACAACCACTGTGATTTGATGTGAGCGATGTATAGAGAAGACTGCAACTGCACTCTCGTTCTAACCTTGGTAAGGATGATCTACTGCTCTATTGGGGAGGCTTACGGAATCTAGACACCTCAAAGGATGTTCGACCCACACCTATAAACCCTATCGATCCTGCTAACGGGATATGGAATACAAAGGTAGCTACGGAAATGTCACGTTCCTCGCTACTACCACGGTCCGGCTAGACAGGGGATATCTATGAGTATCCTAGCCCAAACACCTCGTTTACGCTAGAGATGATTACTCTAAACTCTACGCGAAGAGATTAAAGTAAACTCATAAACCAAAGAACAATAAAACAAAGAACTTACTAGAATTTAGAAGTCGAAATACTGAAGAATCCTAGGAGCAAGCCTCGGGTTAGGAGAACTTGATCCCGCAGGTACAACCTCGAAGTAGTCACCGACAGGCCGGGCTTCCTTCGATCTATACCTCCACTCTATCTCTCTCAATCTAGAAAAACTAAGTCTAATCTCACATTGGATGCTAAGCCCTAATGAGGTGGGAACCCTAAGGGAACCTCTCTCTCTGAATCCTCTCTGGAAAATATGAAAATAATGGACTTGGATTCTCCTCTCCAGGGGCCAGGGGTCCTGCTTATATAGTCCCTTCAAGTGAACCTGGGCCGTCGGATCAAACCGACATTAATCGCACGGTTTTCCTTGATCCTTTAGGTCGGTGGGGCATAATCCGCGAGACTCATCCTGATTGGTTGCAGACCTAGGGCGGGCGCCCCAGGGTCCAGGGCGGGCGCCCTGGTCCCGGGCCCGTTCGGCCTCCCGTTCGATCCCGTGGCTTCTGGAGTCTTCTAGATGATAGAAAATCGGTGAACACGTTAATATCTCTATGTAATTCCGACGTGTGGGCCTTTTCTTTGTATTTCCTAATAACCCCCTGCAGAAACAGATAAACAACAAAACTCGTGGAATTCTGTCAGATCAAACCCTAATTCTAGGTGTTGCTTGCATATAGGTCCTTTTCCTTATTTATTGGATAATTAAAATTGATACTTAAGAACCGTCAACAAACACCCCCATACTTAGGCTTTTACTCGTCCTCGAGAAAAGGATGGTTCAGAAAAATAACTAGGGTTGAAACATTGTAAAGCATTCTTTTTATACCTGCAGGGTGTTGTGAATGTCCACTGTGCACTGTAGTCAGGGAAATATATGGTTGAAGTAGAGATCCTTTCTTCTCATCCTGTCACTTGGAGTTTTTATATATTTTTGAATAGAAAACTTAGCATACCTTTATCCTCATAGGGGCTCTCAGATCACTCATTTATCTTTTGTATATCTCACTGAGGCTGTTTTAATTTGTAGAAATTCTCAAGCATACTTACTTTGCATATATTGCCTGGGTCAAAACGGGATCCGAGGAGAGGAATGCCATACTCTTAGATCAAAGACTTTGAAAATTAAAACTTGTCAACTCTTACTGGCATATTGCTTATTAGAGGGACCATGGGCTATCATTTTCTTTTTTTTTACCATATATATTTTTATCATCTCATTTTTTTCAGGTGGATACTGAGGTACCCCTAATTCTACTTCCGGACACTTGTCCATTTTTCTGCGAGGTTGTCGAGCACTTGCTCCTTTTTATTTCCTCGAAATATATTTTTGCATAGCCCATGCCTCTAATGCAATAATACTTCGGAAGAGTGAATCTTTCTGAATAAAAATGTCTTGATCTTGGGAGCATGATAAATCTCTCAACAAGGGTCTAACTCGTTTTGCACAAACTCAATACAAAGCAAATTAATATTTTTAGGTTTATCAGGCATATAAAATATTGAGGATGGTAACTATATTTTTGAAGTTTTTGAAAAGAAAATCTCCAAGCGACAAAGATTTCAAGAATAAGATACTCATATTCTACCATCTCACATTCCACAATGACTTGAGTAACACATGGTTTTTAAAATGATTTTCAATAAATGCAGGTTTTCAGAAATATCACAGAGTGAGATTGATCATGATTAAAAATATTTTTGTCTTTTTAAATTATCATGTTAGGAACAATATTCTACACAGCCCAATATATATTTGTATATATGTAAATAAAGCGTGCAGAGTATGTACCTGAATCGTGGAATGGTGCAATCGAAGTGCTTTTACCATGTCGAGGGGATTCCCCCATACTTGTTTCCTGCTTTCTTGCATAAAAATAAAGTGGAGATACACGAGGCATAATAATAATAATCTTTATTTGTCTTGAGGCATTTATTACACTGACTAATGAAGCGAACTAATCTAAACTGAATTTAATCGAATCTAATTGAATCTAATGATGAAGACTAAGACACACTGCCTCAAGGTCTAATCAAGATAGCTCAGTGTTGCTCTAAATCCCTAATCCTAGCAAGGGCATCAGAAAGGTCACGTCTAAGCGCGAGCACAGTAGTGTTCAGGTTGGAGACCTGCCTACTAAGGGAGCTAACTGTGGACTGAAGTTCCATAATATGTCTATTTGCTGTCCTGATGTCCTCATCCACATCTGCTATGATCCTGCGGCGCTTCGGTGGTGTCTCAAACGAATTGAGAGCGTGCTTAGGAGCTTCCTTTGGTGGGATGAAGCGAACTTTTGCTGTCCTAACTCCTTCGAAGCGGGGCCTCTCCTTCTCCGTAGTGTAGTGGACGCTGCTGATCTCGCCGCTCCGGTTGGTCTTGACGATGGCTTCTTGCTTGGACGACGGTCCCTTGAGAAGAAGGGGCTGCGGTGGTGCAGTAAGAACTGGTTGGGCGTAGTAAGATGA
This sequence comes from Saccharum hybrid cultivar R570, assembly GCA_038087645.1. NCBI lineage: Eukaryota > Viridiplantae > Streptophyta > Magnoliopsida > Poales > Poaceae > Saccharum > Saccharum hybrid cultivar. The sequence goes on along the minus strand of JAQSUU010000637.1, from coordinate 37,733,274 downwards.
GATTGAGCTGCGCTGGTTTGATGGTGGGGCTGCTAGCTGTCGCTCTGTGTTGGCCGGGACGAGAGCGTAGGCGTCGGGGTCATCCTTGGGCTTGCGGTTGAGGTCGTAAGGGACGATCTCCCAGTTGCGGTGGGTCTTGTCGGCCATTGGAGAAGCAAGGAACTAGACAAGCTCTAATTGAGGAGGAGAGAAGGATTGAATGAATTGGTGTTGAAAGCTGACGTCAGGGGTCTGTTTATATAGGGGTCAAAAAGTGCCTCTAGGGTTTCCATAGATCCATCCCGCTGCCGGGCGTGCGTAACAACCCATTCACGGAATTTTCTGGATAACCATAGATGAGGAAAGCATGTCGGAAGAGGCCGGGGCCGAGGGGACACCAGGGCAGGGTCCGCTTGCTCGAGCGTGTTTCTAGAAGTATTTTTATCCCGAAAAATATATACATGGCCCATAAACGGCAGATTAAAAAGGTCGGGCTTTAATTCTCCATCAGAAGGTAAAAATGGATCACGTCTATTTCTTCTAATTCTTTATTGGGTTCTAAAAATAATTTAAGACGTTGACCATTTACCTTGAATAACGTACCTTCGTTGTTTTGAAGTGTAATAGCTCCGTGGGATGATGAATTGACTACCTTGTATGGTCCTTCCCATTTACTCCGGAGTTTTCCATGCCCGAAAAGCTTCACCCTGGAATTAAAAAGTAATACCTTATCTCCGGGTGAGAACTCCTTCTTGTTCCTCTTGTCATGCCATCTTTTGACTCTTTCTTTGTAGATCTTCGAATTGTGATATGCTTTCTCTCGCCATTCTTCCTCAGTGGTCACACACCTTCTGAGTAAGCCATCAGCGCATACTCGGAAGAGGTATGGCTCATCCCATATGTGTGAACGACTTTCTTGAATAAGCTTCTTCTTGTTTGCTCCTGGTGGTACATACCCTGAAACCATAAAATTAACAATATCTGCATACCAGGGGTCAGACCTGTTGATTCCATAGAGCATGTCGTCCTGGAGTGAATCATTAATGGGTGTTTCCTGTGGATCCTTAAAGTGCATTCTAGCAACAGAATTTTCTACTCCCTTTTTATCTTTTATTTCTAAGTCAAATTTTTGGAGTAACAAGATCCATCTAATTAGGCGAGGTTTAGCATCTTTTTTAGTGAGCAAATATTTTAGTGCAGCATGATCAGTGTAAACAATTATTTTAGCTCCAACTAAATAAGATCTAAATTTATCAATGGCAAAGACAACAGCCAGAAGCTCTTTTTCAGTGGTTGCATAATTAAGTTGAGCTCCTGTCAAAGTTTGGAGTGAGTAGCCAAAGACTGAGTGATGTTTTTCTAAAACGGTCATTAATCGCAGAGTTTGTTCCTGAGTGAGTTTATTACTAATGATCACAGGAAACTCTGGATTATTGTTTAGGAAAGCATAGATAAGACCGGGTGGTAAAGTTTTAAGCTCTATAGGAGGTCTGGGTGTTTCTGCAAACTCATCTAAAGGTTCAGGTTCAGAAGGTTCAGCTTCCTCTTCTATGAAGAAAGGGGCATCTTCTTCTAAGTCTGATTCATTTAAAAGCTCTAGAGACGCAGCTTTTACCTCTTCCATAGGATCAGGCAAAAGAGATGACTCGATCTTATTATTCAAGGAGTGAGAAATTGTCATAGGGAATTTAAAATCCTTTCCAAAAGAAATGTGTAGCTTTCCAGTTTGACCTTCATAAAGGAGTCTTCTAAATGGTTGTCCTATCAACAGGTCGAAGTCCCATGTATCAAAGATATAAAAGTTCAAATGAATCATGGAGTCTTCTACCATAAAGGGTAGGACATTCACAATTCCAAGACTGGGGACCAATCGTCCCGAAGATTCCTTCATGAACTTTGTTGTGGGGGTTAAAATTAATTTTCTAAATAATTTAAGTGCAAAAGCTTCAGACATGATATTGATCCCCACAACAGGATTATAGAGAGCATCAAATTGATCAGAATCATAAGCACAGCGTATAGTGATAGGAGGTGTATCCAAACGGATCACTTCAGAGGAAAGCTCTGACTCCTCTAACCATTCGCTACTCATGACTGAGATAAGCTCTCTCAATTGATATTCACTTGGTAAACAAATGCTATAATGGCCGCTTTGGGGTTTGTCTATAGAATGGTAGTTTGAAATGTTTCCAAAATCGGCAAAAAGATCGGATTCTATATCCAGCATGAAATCAGGTGGTGGAATTTCTTCCTTTTGTGGCTCAAAACTTGGGATAGCTGAAGTAGGTGAAGAATTCGGCAGAGTGTCTACTTCGGCTTCGTAGGTTTCATCATGGAGGGTATTATCCATCTCAGCTTCTAGGATTCTATCTAGGATCGCTCTAGCTTCATCAGTAGGGATACGAAAGAAAGAACCTCTAGACATTGTATGTAGCATTTGTTTATGATCTTTCTGAAGACCTCGAAAGAAATGAAAAAGAAGAATATGGTCTTCAATATTGAGTTTTGGACCAGATTCTAAAAGATCAGAAAAATGTTTCCAGAATTTTCCCAAAGTTTCATTTTCTTTTTGTTTAAAAGATAGAACTTCGAGTCTAAGGTCGGCGATACGATCGAGGGAATAAAAATCTAAACAGAAGTTGGCTCGTAAGACTCCCCATTCACCTCGTTGTTGACTTACCTTCTGACTATACCATCGTCTAGCTTCTCCTCTTAAGGAAAAAGGAAAAAAACTTCCAACGTAAAGTCTTATCAGAAATGCCTTCAATGCGAAGACAATCGCATGTTTGCTCAAAATCTCTAATATGAAGGTAAGGATTTTCGTCTTCCTTTCCTGAAAAGGATAGGTTCTCAATCATGGCAATTAACCTTGAACTTAACCTATACTGGGATGTTTGGATAGGCTGTGATGACTCCCATGGTAAAAGGTCAGTTTCCGAAGGTGTTGCAAATTGATAGATTGATTTAGAATCTTGGTTCTCCATAAGGTAAGAATAAAGAATATAAAAAGATAAGGAATAAAAAGATAAAGAAAGATAAAAGTATAGGTACAAGCTAGTAGTAAGATTCAAGGTTATCTCAGCAAACCGTCTTTCTCCCCGGCAACGGCGCCAGAAATGCTTGTTGATATTTGGTAACGCAATTAGGAAATGATCCGCAAGCGCACGGATATCGGTGAGCACTTCACCCGGGATGTTATCCAGAGTATCGTATTTATTTTTTTACCACTAGGAGAAAGCGTGCATCTGACTAACCAAATCTATTACTACTAACCTTTAGGCTACAACCACTGTGATTTGATGTGAGCGATGTATAGAGAAGACTGCAACTGCACTCTCGTTCTAACCTTGGTAAGGATGATCTACTGCTCTATTGGGGAGGCTTACGGAATCTAGACACCTCAAAGGATGTTCGACCCGCACCTATAAACCCTATCGATCCTGCTAACGGGATATGGAATACAAAGGTAGCTACGGAAATGTCACGTTCCTCGCTACTACCACGGTCCGGCTAGACAGGGGATATCTATGAGTATCCTAGCCCAAACACCTCGTTTACGCTAGAGATGATTACTCTAAACTCTATGCGAAGAGATTAAAGTAAACTCATAAACCAAAGAACAATAAAACAAAGAACTTACTAGAATTTAGAAGTCGAAATACTGAAGAATCCTAGGAGCAAGCCTCGGGTTAGGAGAACTTGATCCCACAGGTACAACCTCGAAGTAGTCACCGACAGGCCGGGCTTCCTTCGATCTATACCTCCACTCTATCTCTCTCAATCTAGAAGAACTAAGTCTAATCTCACATTGGATGCTAAGCCCTAATGAGGTGGGAACCCTAAAGGAACCTCTCTCTCTGAATCCTCTCTGGAAAATATGAAAATAATGGACTTGGATTCTCCTCTCCAGGGGCCAGGGGTCCTGCTTATATAGTCCCTTCAAGTGAACCTGGGCCGTCGGATCAAACCGACATTAATCGCACGGTTTTCCTTGATCCTTTAGGTCGGTGGGGCATAATCCGCGAGACTCATCCTGATTGGTTGCAGACCTAGGGCGGGCGCCCCAGGGTCCAGGGCGGGCGCCCTGGTCCCGGACCCGTTCGGCCTCCCGTTCGATCCCGTGGCTTCTGGAGTCTTCTAGATGATAGAAAATCGGTGAACACGTTAATATCTCTATGTAATTCCGACGTGTGGGCCTTTTCTTTGTATTTCCTAATAACCCCCTGCAGAAACAGATAAACAACAAAACTCGTGGAATTCTGTCAGATCAAACCCTAATTCTAGGTGTTGCTTGCATATAGGTCATTTTCCTTATTTATTGGATAATTAAAATTGTTACTTAAGAACCGTCAACACTTAGTCAATTAACTTAGTCTACAGAGTTATGTATCTAACTTGTGCTTTCATGTCTATACTACCTAACTTAGTCAATTAACTTACTCTACAGTGTTATGTATCTAGTTTGTGCTTTCATGTGTATACTACCTAACTTATTTGACTAAGTTAGTACAGAGTTATGTGTCTAACTTTTCTTTTCTTGTGTATGCTACCTAACTTATTTGATTAACTTACTGTTAAGAGTTATGTCTTTAACTTTTGTTATCAACTTTTGTTTTGTATTTGTTATTTTAAATATTAAAATATTTTGCAGATTTTCGAGTTGAAGAAACAGATATGCTCAATGTCATAGTTATAGAGATGCTGAGACTATCGCTGCAGAAGTTATGAAAGTTATTATTTATCTAGTTTTGGAAGTTTGCGTCGTATTATGGAATTTATTGTGTACTATAGGTTGTAAAAGTTACTTTTATTTTCCTCCTCCCACTCTTTTTTAAACCCTTTTTCCATGTTCCCGAATGATTAGTTTCTGAAAAAGAAAATACATGCGCTGAACCTAAAGAGAATGTTATTCTCGCATGTATTTTCAAAATGTAAATTTTGTGCTAAAAGAAAAGGTAATATTGTATAACTTAACACTGTTAAGTTATTCGTCGAACTTATGATGCATAATTCAGTTATCTAAGTTATGTGCGTATGGTTCTAAAAATAAAAAAATAAAAAATGTTGCAGCACGTGCGATCAGCAAGTGAAGTGAAGAGAATGGAATGTCTGCGCCGCCCGAAAAGAGAAAGAATGGAATGTCTGCGCTGCCAGAAAGAGAAGTGAAGTGAAATGACATTAGACTATCTAAAAAAGTGTCAGATGAAATAAATGATTTCCTTTTTAGGCAATAGATGCTGTATGAAAATCGTTCGCTGGATTCCTTCCCAATGAACGTTCGCCAATTAGTGGCATCGCATCCGAAGGACTGAGCTCGTAGATCTCGAGATTCACGAAGTCACCACAGACACCTCGTTGTCGACCGGGACGTCGCCTACCACTGAAAATATAGCGCCGTTAAATCATGAAATAAATTTAGGAAAATATAAGCACCTGTACCAAGTCAAGGACTTAGAACCTGAGAGGGCAGGTTCTACCACAACAAACCCAACCAACTAATTTATGATATTTTTTTATAAATCTTCAAAGCACATCCTTAAAAAAGAATGCCGTTATTAAGCTCGAGTTCCTGAACAAAGCGAGAGCAGATGCGGTCTGCGTGAATAATTCTTGCTGAGAACGAGAGTCTATATCCTGTACTACCACGGACGGAGCCTAGTGGAGGCTAAACTGGGCTCCGCCCCCCCTGTCCAAAACAAAATTAGCAAGTACTCTTCAGCCTATACAAAGAAAGCCCAATAGTGTAGAGTGGAACACGTGAGCAGAGGCAGCAATGACGCTCGACGGCGGATGACCGATGCAATCGATTCCGCCTCCGCGTCTCCATCCGCTAGTTCGCCATCGCCACGGACCACAGCGCTGCATCGCCGCCGCCCGCCAGGCGCCAGCCAAGGCTGCTGAGCAGAGACTGCAGCCGGCAACCGCTCTGCTCACAACTCGTCGTGACGCCATCACCGTCGTCCTGACTCCTGCGGTCTAGCAGCGGTGGTGGCTGCCTCATCGTCGTCGCCACACTTCTCTGCTCTCCCCACTCCCCCATGTCGCCCACGCTGGCCGCAGCGGCACTGCCCGCACTCTACAACAAGCCAGCAACGCTAGCACTAGCAGCAGGACTGCAACCTGCAGGAGTACTGCCAGCCTACTGCCTGCAGCTTATTTCTTCAATCTCTAATCTTTTCCCCTAACTCTTTCCAGGTTTGGTTTTTTAGATTTAGATTCAAATTGACTAGATGTAATTTCTTAATTGGGTAGCAAAACAATGGTTCGTCTGCAAACTCCATCTCTCCATTTCTTTTACAAAAGAAAACGAGATGAATCAGATGTTGATGTTGGGGAAAGAGGAAGATACCTTTGAGGCTCCTCCACTCCAATACTTCAACTAGGTGATTTGGAATCCCAAGGGCAAGAAGAAAATTAGGAAGCAGCAGCAGCTCAGTTAGATGATTTGGAGTCGCAAAGACAAAAAGACAAGAAGACCAGGAAGAAGCCCATGGGAATAGCCGAAGAAGAAGATACATAAGGAGCAGTAGCTAAGGAAGTAGAAAATCAAATAAATGAACCCATCATATTTCACTTGTGCTTTGTCAAGTTTTTTTTGACAACAGATGTGCTTTGTCAAGTTGCCCCCCCCCCCCTCATTTTGTGCCGTGCTCCGTCACTGTGTACTACGATTGACTCCTGCCTCGTGCTAATTCGATACGTCAAAAGCTTTGCTTCGGGCAAACGGCAGCGCACACGTCTGCCACAGCCCCACGTCGGTAGAACGCCTGCGCCTATCTACACGTACTGCGGCTAGCTAGCTATTATATTCCAACAAAAGGTTCGATGGTGCCTAGCATTTCATCAAATTAGCACCAGGAGGAATACCTCCTTTCACATCATTAGAGAAATAAAAAAACTAATCTGTTAATCAAAAGCCGTGTTGGATCACTCAACTGATAACATTTTACGCGTGCGCGTGCGCGTCGTCACGTGCAAAACGCGACGAGGCTACCTGGGATTATTTGCATCCCTCCCTACCTGGTGCCAGCACAATTAACCACAGATCGGTGAATCATGGAGCCGTGAAAGCGAGACAGGTCGGCCCACGGCAGAGAGAGGGTCGACAAGTCGGCCGGAGATTATGCGAGGTGGTGCGAGCACTCGGCGGCTCGGCCTCGGAACGTCGCAGTGACGGAGCTAGAATTTTGGCATAGGATATGTCGCACCAAAATTCTTATATTCAATTTAGCAAAGACCTATTTAGCAATTCGATATACAACAGCAAAATTTGTCTCATAATTTATTATTTTTTCTATCTGATCAGCCTAGGGTATGCCGCACCATACCCGTGACACCCGCCGGCTCCGTCCATGGAACGTCGTCACTCGTCACCGCGAGGGATCGGAGCGCCGAGCGCACGCACGCGCGCCCGTCGGCCCGTGTGCCGCGCGCCACACTTCCGGCCCGCACATCCTAGCGGCAGCAGCAGGATAGTAGTAGCACCCGATGGAGCAGCAGTTTCTGCCGCGGATTCGATCGAGTCGCAATCGACGGCTGCGTATAGTTCCAAATTTTTGGAGCACCAAAATTCACTGTAGCATTTCGTTTGTATTTGATAATAATTATCTAATTATTGACTAATTAGGCTTAAAACATTCGTCTCGCAAAGTACAACCAAACTGTACAATTAGTTTTTGATTTTATCTACATTTAATATTCCATATATATATCACAAGTTTAATGTGACAAGAAATTTTTTTTTACATAGTGTACTTTTGAAGTGATCTAAACACAGCCGACGTCGACCGCCTACCCCCTCTCGCTCTCGGCCTCCCCACGGCCTGACGCGATCGAGCGCCTCGCCGCCCGCTAGGCCGGTGACAAGTGTCGACGCGGTCGCTGCGCTGTGCGGCCCCACGCTCGAGCGGAGCGGTAGGCAGGTCTGCCGGGTGTACGCCTAGACGTGGCGTGGGCGCCCCCGGCCCGGCGGTTTCGTCGCCTTTCCCCTGCCGCGCGCCGAGGGCTGACGTGATATTCGCCACGTCGTGTCCTTTTGTGTGGCGCCAATTACGTCGGGCCGACGTCGCGTCGCGGTCCTTCACCTGGGGGTACGGTGAAAATGGTGCACGCATTTTTTTAATCACGCTAAATTCGATTAGAAAGATTCAGATCTGTTCATATTTAAATTTAGATATTTAATATTTGATGTCATATCCGTATCTAAATACTCAAAATATATATTTACGATATCGATATCCAATTATATCCTATCTGGTATAGTTGATAATATTTGTATTTAAATTTAAATTTAAATAAAAATATAAAAATAAATATAATATCAGCGATATCCGTCCATATTTCATCCTTACGTGCAAGGCCTTTGCACCTTCGTGCCGTCTTTCAGTGGGTTTCAAGGAATCGGCTGCTGGGCTGGCGCCAGCGGGCAGCAGCCACACGATGAAGGAAAAGCTGCTGGATTAGCGGCCAGTAATTCTGAGGTCAGACGGGGTTGGTGCAGTGCAGCAGTAGTAAAAAAAGATAGTACTCCACGTCATAGTCGAGTCCAGGAATTCATTTCTTCGTACGTGGCGACAAATCAAAAAACAAATGTGATGTAGTATGTGGCTTAAGCCGAGATCAGAATCAGCGGCTGTGACTTGCAAGTTGCAACAGCTGGGGATACTATAGAGATCTACTGTAGCGACAGCAGCTGGAAATAGTTAAATGCTGTACAAGCTGCGCCATCTAAATTTGAAGGGCCTTTTGTCTTTAGGACATCCTCGAATGATGATTTTATCCATAGCACACTCTAATTGTAGGTTTAGTCTCCACCACACCGTGGAAACGTTGTTTTGACCACGGCACATCGCACACACTATTTTAATCAGTCCTAGCCTGAGGAGGGGATGAATGGACGCTTGTGCCATTGGTGCCCTTCCTCCTTTGTCGCATGCAGCACGGAGCGGCCGGGGAGCCAGTACGCCAAGCGATGATGGGTGGTTCAAAGGTTGCGCCGCGAGCACGAGGGTCAGGTCGCCGGCGTTGGCGGCAACCAGGAGGCGGCGGGCCGGCGGTCATTATTGGAGGATCGCCAGCACGCTGTAGTTGTCCAGGGCATAGTGCGTGAGCTCGCGGAAGGCCGGCGCATCCATATGTTCCAGAGCGTATGTCCGCACACAGCGTCGTCCTGACGCGTGCAGCCGTGCAAGTCGGGCGATGCACCTGGATGCCTGGCTTCTTTGCGCATGTGGAGGAGGCATGCAGCAAGCTTGCATGTGCATGTGGAGGAGGCATGCAGCACACGAGACGACATGATGAACGAGGAACAATTGCACACCACGACATTTCTCTAAATAATAAATATCTATGCAGGGGCGAGCAGTTGACTGTATATGAAACGCTACTATTTTATTTTCTTTTTCTAATAATTAAGTAATTGACTGGCAACGGTCAAATAAATTTGTATATATAATATATAGCAGAGGAGAACACAATGTATGCATGACTGGGCCCTTTTTTTTTCTTGTCTTTATTAATCATCAAGTGCTTGGGGCAACAGCTGAAAGCGATTCTCCTACAACTAAAAAGAGTAAAAGATGGACATTTTTTTGTGCGACAATGTTTCGTCCGTCTGCCTCACCTTGTGCGATACCGTGAGTCCGCGCCGGTAGGTGGGACCCCACGATGCGATCCGTGGGCCGTGGCCAGGAAGGGAAGACAGGCGGCCGCACGCAGGGAAGGTAAAAAAAAGGAAAGCCCCAATGACCGCGAGGGATTGGCTTTCCTCCTGCCTCGCACCGCCGCCGGCCATCGCCCTCGCCAGCGTGATTCGTCCACTGCCCGGCGCCCTTGCCCTTGCCAGCTTTGTGTTCCTGCCGCGCGCCCTGTGTTCACCGTCACTGCCCTCGTCGACCTGGGAGATGACGCTGGTGGAGGTTCCAACGTTATTGACTTCCGACTGGAATGAGATCGGCGGCACATGTCCATGGATCCACCCTCATCTTCGTCTCTCGGACACCTGGAGGTTGCGTCGGTGCGGGTGCCGCCCGTCGGCCTACTCGCCGCGCTCGCATTCCTTTCGTGGCCCCGCGCCGTGCGGATCCCGCTCAAAGGCCGCCACGTCTTCATCGGGCGGGTCCAGCAGCATCGGGCTCGCCATGGCCACGGCTGCAACGCGGGAGGGCGTGTGGGTCTCCATCCTGGCCCGCAACCTCGCTGGCCTCGAGGAGGCGCGCGCCGCCATCCAGCGCGACTCGGGCCACGACGATGTCGTCGTCCACGCGGCTGACGTGCGGGACGCCAGAGCCGTGGTGCGCGCGCTCCGGGAGGCCGGCCCCGTCAACGTCCTGGTCTACAACCACGGCATGTTCATATCGCAGGAGCTCGAGAGGCAGGACATGGATGAGATCAAGTGGATGGTGGACATCAACCTCAGGGGCACCTTCCACCTCATCAAGGCCGTGCTTCCTGCCATGAAGGCACGCACGCGCGCGAAATGCTGCTCGCTTGGTGGATACCGTGCAAAATTTGTTCGCTGCCTTGCCTGCCATGCAGCTAAGGTGTTCGATGTAATGCTGCTCGCTTGGGAGAATCTTTTTGTTGGTAACATCTTTGCTGCAGGTTGGTATTTATGGTTACACCGCATACTCAGCGAGCAAGTTTGCTCTTCGGGGATTGGGTGAGGCGTTGCAGCATGAGGTCGTTGCGGACAACATTCATGTCTCATTGATATTCCCTCCTGACACTGAGACTCTGGGATTTAAAGAGGGTATGTGTTGCTTATTACTCATTTAATGAAAATATTGTTTATTACTCATTTCAGAAACTGATTTTAGCAATCAACAACACTTACACTTGCCTGTAAATCAGTATTTTAAAAATCATAGACCAAAGAATGCTGCTATAGTGAATATTTTACAGTCCCATTTGTTTCATTTGGTGCATGACTCATAGTTGCTAGAGTGAATATTTTACACTCATTTGTTTCATTTGGTGCATGGCTCATAGGAGTAGTTGATATAGTCAATATTTTACACTCTCATTTGTTTCATTCTGTGCATAGTTCATGGTATGATCTTATTTCTTTTCATTAGTAAATGCTTCACAGTATCATTTTGTCAAGCACAACAGTATCTTTTTTTTTGGGGGGGGGTTAGAAAAATTGTCACTAAGCTTGCCATCCTAAGTTCTGAAGACACGGTCTACACATTTTGTTACTCAATGCTGAGCATGTGGTTTGCCTAATTTCAGAGCATAAGAGGAGGCCAGAGTTGACAAACATCATGGCAGGTGGAATGAAGGCCGATGATGTTGCCAAAAAGGCCCTGGACGGCATCTAATCTGCAAAATTCATTGTCCCCTGCAATTTCGAGGGCACAATGTTAGCTGTAGCCACTGCTGGTTTGTCCCTGCAGAGCTCCCCGTTAATGGCATTCATAGAGGTGATTGGCGCTGGATTCATGCGGTTTGTGGCACTTTGTTTCCAATGGGATTGGTTCTCTACCACAGAGAGCTATTATGCCAAGAACAAGAAGAGCCAGTGATAATACAAACCACATTATTTCCTAGATTTTATGAGAGTAAAAAGAACAAATAAATGACAGTGTAACATTTTTCTTTGTACAGGAAATTCTTCCTGGCTCTCCATGGTTCACTCAAGATTGGGATTGCAGAGGTTTCTCGCGAGCTACATCCAGTCCACGGAATCAGATATTGAGCTCGCAAGGGTTTGTCGGGCTTACCTCTGTTTAAATGATTCAGGTATAGTATGCAGTTCTCATATTCATTCTTTAAAACGTTCCTCATCCTTCATCCAATTTCGTTGACTTCATTGAATTAGTTAGTGTTTAGGAACTTTGGACCATGGTGCTTTGGTGCAACTTTGGGCAAAAAATGAGAGATTATTCTTTTGGACTAGAATGTGCGTTTGTATATCAGATTGGTTAGTGAAGTTTATTGTTTGCCGTTTTTGTATCCCTGGGTAGTTTAGGACAGGAAGAAAGGCACCTTTTCAGTGTCTGGTGCACTTTAAAACTGCGTCTTTTTCTAATTATGAGTGATCAAACTAGGCAAAGAACGAGTTGTTTGTTGTTTTGGTCAAGTGAATTTTCAGTACTGCTTTTTTCCATATTTTTGCTTTTTTTGTACATCATACATACGATGCTGCCATGCAGATGATGACGTAGTTTGCAAAGGATCAGCTATTACATGCTTCCATGCAGGTCAAGGTAAGTGTTACAGCTATACAGACTGATTGGTTTTGACGTCAAGTTGGACAAGGGTGATGGTGCTGAAAATGCACCAATTTATAAACAACATGCACGCCTTTTTGTCCATTGGATTCTGGTATTTGATTAAAGTCTATTTAGTTTAGCAGTTCAATCCTTACCTCTGTGAGTTCCATTTCAGTAGGCAAAGGCAATGCTCCCGTATCACTAGAAAGACTGAAAGAGAATCCATCATCAATGAAACTACTGATCAAAGAGAAATCCTGCTCCGGACTGTAGCGGGTGCTTGTGGCCGGTGCCGCCGCGTTGCTCTCCTGGCCTAATCTGGGAGCATGTGAGTTGCTTCTTCGAATTTACGATCGCCTTAATTTGCTTTGCCTTCTGCAGCGTTGTGCGTTTTGATGTACATAGTACACTGACCGCTCAGTGGGAGACAAGCTTGCGTTTTGATTAAACTCTGCGTCTGAGTGCAATTCTGATCTGGTATAGTTGCAGCAGAGGCTAAGAAAGGGTTCCTGTCTGTGGTCAACAAGAAGGCCAGTGAAAAAAGAAACATGATTTGTCTTACTTTTTTACTGCACACGATGTATTTTATCGTAACTTGTGTGAGGTTAATCACATTATCCTATCCAGAAAGTGGCGGTGCAAGGACAAGACAAGGTGTACAAAAGATGTGATAACCTGTGGAGAGTGTGAGCATCAACTCTACTCCCACTAGCAAGGAGGATATCCGTGGTCTTAGTCCTCCGGATAAGGTTTACTATTCTCTTTTCCGTAAATAAACTGGGATAGTCCATAGTTATCTAGCGGAGAAGGTCCAATTTCAATTTATTGACTCCTATTTTTCAGGTTGCCGAGGCTTTGATACAAAAAGTTTTGGCACCGCCAACACAGAAGACAGAAGTTTGTTGAGGCGAAAGAGGTGTGCCTTCCTTCCGAGTAGTCGTGCTTGATCTCACTATTCCTATTAATATTCATGGATACCAGTGCGTGCCAAATCTTTGAGGATTGGGGAATGATGATTTATGACGACATAAATGGTTCTTTAAAAAAAATCATTCAGGCATGCCAATTGGTTTATGTGGGCAGAAAGGTGAAAGGCTACTCTCTGAAAATAGCATGCACTAATGAATGGATTGCATGTATCCACCTACAGCATGTATTGGAATTTGTTGCCTGGTTCCCATGTTTCAGATGGTATGCCGAGCAAATAAAAGATTAGGTAGTCAATTACCAACTTGAAACAATCAAACCTTAATAAGTTAACAGATCATAACTATGAAAATTGTTGCTAAACTGCTGCGAAATTATTCATTTTTAGTATGGTTTTGTGTGATTAGGTTTTTTAAAAAAAAATAGAACCGGCTCTTCATTTCAATTAGATAACCTTTCTAGCACCTTCAATGCATACCTTTTGTATGAACTGATATTGTGTTTACTTGGCCTGGTTCAGAATTGTGATAGGACCAAATATTATGATAGATCAGTTGATGTACAATGTGCCGACTGTTGACCATGGCTTGTGCATCATTTTAGATTTAGCTAGCTAGGATAGCAAGACCAAGTGCAGCTACCTCTGTTGTTTGTGACACCGGTAAAAAGAGTTGCAACTTGTGTGTTCTAATGTTTCTAAGGTTCTCTGGATTTCTCATAACTTCCTTAGAAATTTATTAAAGTAAATGAAAATCTATGTTATCCACAATTTTCTCTGCATGATTATGTTGTAGAAAAATATCAGGAAAAAAAGTCAATTACGAGGTCGCACGAGGGATTGCAACACATGCACAAACAAAACTGTGTTTCAAAAAAAAAAAGGTAATGCTCTCAAATTTTATAGTTCAGCTGTCATGCACCGGTCACAGCATGATTCTACTACATCTACATTTTACCTTCTTCAATATGCCTTTTGATTTTTGAATATTAAATTCTTAATTACCTGGGTGATTTACCAATCAAAATGCTCTTTAATCAATCACCATATATCTCTAGGGCTTTCACATGGCCTCATAGGCCGTGCACGTCCTCGACGAGCGCTTGTGGATCTGGGCGCCACGATGGAGGACACCGGCCACAAGGACGCCGCTTCCGCGGAGAATAGGATCGAAGGGGGGAGGACTATGTCGTTGCCAAGGCAGCCGTGGAGGGGGGACCCGTCGCTGCCAGAAATGCGGGGATCTTTTGTTGCTCCCGCCGAGGACACATCGATTGGTTTGCTTGTAGCAGGGTAATTCACAAGTTTCACTACCAAACATAAAGTTTTCCCGTTGCGATGGGCATTTCTTCATGCCGACATAAAATATTATCTTAACCGTATCACGGAAAGATTTATACAGTAGAGTTTATGAGCCTGCGACGCCGCACTCTTTATGACTGTTAATTTCACAAACTTTGTTTTTTGGATTAAATGTCAGTTTAATGTCTTACAGTATTGTTATCTTATCATGCGATCCATGTGTTTTTAGTATAAAAATTTAGTTGTCCCGTAGCAACGCACGGACACGCTACCTAGTAAAGAAATAAAGTAAAAGACTTGGAAACTAATATTCTTTTCACTAAAGTACCATATATAGTAGTAGTATTACCACCTACTACGAATACAGGGTTACATACAGCCTTACACGCGACGGCAGCACGACAAGTTGAACAGAGTGTTGAGGCCTTTTATAGATCGCGAATTTATTTGAAAATGGTACGGTAGTACTTACGTTGTTATTTAATAATTAGTGTCTAATCATGATCTAATTAGGCTTAAAAGATTCGTCTCATGAATTTCGTCTAAACTGTGTAATTAATTTTATTTTTTATCTATATTTAATGATTCATGTATGCGTTAAAGATTCGATATGACGGAAAATCTTAAAAAAATTTGCAAAAATTTAGGAACAAAGGTTATCCGCACTCTTCGTACTCTAAATTCATCATCTATCCGTCCTAGTCATCAAGATTCTCTCCTCTGTACTGTTTTCTTCCGCACCCATCATCCTCTATATCTCATACTCTAAACCAACTACCATCAGTGGAGCCCACTTACCACTTTATCTAAATATATTCATGTGAGATCTTGTTTTGAAGGATTTATTGAAACAAATTTATTGGTGTAATCGAAATTTAATTTGATTTTTTGGTTGATGAGTTATAACATTTTTTAGTTAGTTCAACGAGTGGGGCCCACTGCTGGATCCTGCATGTGCTCTCTCCACTTTTTTCCCTCCTCTCTCGGTCACACGAGCGCGTAGAGGACGAGCGCGGGCCCCACGCCCCGGCGTAGCGTAGATCCTCTATCACGCCATATTTACCAGACGACGAGCACAACCGCTATTTTAGTGTAGCATTTGGAGTACCCGCTGCAGCGCGCTGGTACGCTACGTGCTACTGCAGGATGAGACAGAGTATAGCAGTGCAGATAGTCTAAACAGGCCCTGACGGGCCGGGAGCACTAGCAGGATCAGAGCAATAATAATAGCAGGCACGGTCAGGGGAGCAAGAAAGGAGACGAAGGGCATAAGTGACAGTTCGTACGGGCTCTTTCTCGTTGCCGCTAGAAATGATTTTTTTAGTTGGCGCGGTGTGTAGTAGACAAATTCACCTTTCAACCGATGTCCGAGAGACAAATTCGACTTTAGAGGTGTGTTCCAGGCAAAACCAAGGTTTGTGGATGTCTCACAAACAAAAATCTCAAATTTGAAACACAACTTTTTAAAGCTGGTTTGGAAAGGAGGAATGGAGAAAAAACACAAGAATAGATTATGGTGATATTAGTGAAACAGAGGAAAGGAAAACTCAAAGAAAATGTAGGATCAGGTGTTTAGAACGTAGGAATTGAAACACACGAAAATAGATTTGATGGGTCCACAAGTGGAGAAAGCCAAGCATCCATTTACCATCACGAGATATATCCCTTAGGGTCAATCTCAATGGGAGTTTCATGGAGTTTCATGGGTATTAAATACTGTCGGTGTTCGAACCCGAGGGGGTCCTAGACCGACGAGTAAATGCTGCGTGTCCCTTTCCTGGATGGTGATGCAAGGAGAACACACGAGGGTTTATCCTGGTTCGGGCAAAGAAGGCCCTACGTCCAGCGGGGGGAGAGAGGTTTGTATTTCCTTGCACCGAGACGCTTGTGTAGGGGTTACAAGCTTGCGAGAGAGGGCGTCGAGCCCAAGTCTCAAAAGGGGAAAAGAAAGTACAAGATGATTGCTTGAGATGTTGATCTCGATCTTGTATGCGGTTCGTTGTTCGTCTTGTTTTCGTCCCCCCTTGTGGAGTCCCGGCCCCTCCCTTTATAGGGCGAGAGGTGGCCAGGACGATGGGGCCTTGAAACGATGTTTTGTCGATCCTTGTTTGAGAGGACTGTAGAGGCGTGCCCTAGGAATGGAAGACCATCCCTGGGCACGTGATGTCGTAGAGGATGAGGCGCTGAAATGACCCGGAGTGCCGCGCCATACCGTCCTTCTTTTCCTGTTGAACTGTGCAGGGCGTCGAGGCCGGGTCGAGGCCGGGTCGAGACCGGATGGATAAGTCTGAATCCCTGGGATTGCGGTATACGGGCCTTGTCGTATCCTCCCTCGAGGGTAACTGGTGACGTACAGTGTGCGGTAAGGTGGGTACAGTGACGTTTTTCACCTCCCATCACGGGATGGGCGGTAAAACAGTGAAGACTGACACTGGCATTGTTCCCACGTCGACCACGCGCGCAGCCATGCCGGTAGGTGGTAGTAGGTGATTGCATTAAATGCTAAGGTTTTTGTCCTGGGGTAGGTGAAGAGAGGGGTCGAGCGCCTCGACCAAGGCTCACGCGAGTCGGAGTGCTCCCGGTGGGCGATCGAGCCTCGTTCGGGTCGGAGCGCGGTCGAGGCCTCCCGTCGAGGGGGCCTCGTACGAGTCGGAGACGGGATGAGGTCGAGGCATCCCGTCGAGCCGGCCTCATACGAGGCGGACCTGTCGCGTGTTTTTGAAGTGGGTTGCGCTTTGTCGTGGCTTAGTCGTTTTAGTTTTTTATTAGCGATGGATGTGGGTACCCCCGTACTATTGGTACCGACAGTAGCCCCCGAGCCTTTAGGTGAGTGTGCGATCACTCTCCTAGAGGCTTTTTTGCTGATGAACTGGAGTCGTAGCGTCGTTGACTTCTCCGGTGGGGGCGCGCGAGCGCACCCGCCGGGTGTAGCCCCCGAGGCCTCGGTGGAGTGTTGAGACTCCTCCGAGGTCTTTTATTTGTTTCATTGGGGAATGATTCGTTGCGGTCGAGCCTCCGAGCCTCGCGCGCACGAGGTCGATCAGAGTCCCGGCCGTCTTTTGTTGTGCGACCCTCACGCTCTTCCTTCAGGAAGGAGGAGGAGGGGTGGGGAACGCCGTACTACCCCGTTTGGGCGAGTTCCGACGATCCCCGGCGAGCTGCTAGCGGGTAAATTCGAGTGAGAGTCCGTGCTCCAGTCGTTAGGAGTCGGCTTGTGGCCCGGAGGCACTCTCAAGAATGCCAAGGAGTGGTCGTGTGGATGTCGGTTCCCTTCGACAGGATCCGAGGGCTCGGTGCCTCCCCCGAGGGGATTCCTACATCGACCTCTTCCTATAGCCTCGAATACGTCTTGGGGTGCCTCGAGAGCGTGGCTCGAGCCCTGGCCATGTACGGGCGCACCCTTAGTCGTCCCTCGCTCCGTCGCTCGAGGGCGGCTGTCGAACCCAGGTCGAGGGCCAGCCTTCGCTCCCTCGAGACTTATGGTGGGTTCGGAGTTGCGGTCGAGCCCCCGAGCCTCGCGCGCACGAGGTCGATCGGAGTCCCGGCCGTCTTTTGTCGTGCGACCCTCACGCTCCTCCTTCAGGAAGGAGGAGGAGGGGTGGGGAACGCCGTACTACCCTCGTTTGGGCGAGTTTCGACGATCTCCGGTGAGCTGCTAACGGGTAAATTCGAGTGAGAGTCCGTGCTCCAGTCGTTAGGAGTCGGCTTGTGGCCCGGAGGCGCTCTCAAGAATGCCAAGGAGTGGTCGTGTGGATGTCGGTTCCCTTCGACAGGATCCGAGGGCTCGGTGCCTCCCCCGAGGGGATTCCTACATCGACCTCTTCAATTAGCCTCGAATACGTCTTGGGGTGCCTCGAGAGCGTGGCTCGAGCCCTGGCCATGTACGGGCGCACCCTTAGTCGTCCCTCGCTTCGTCGCTCGAGGGCGGCTGTCGAACCCAGGTCGAGGGCCAGCCTTCGCTCCCTCGAGACTTATGGTGGGCTCGGAGCCCGTTACAGGTATCTGGGAATATCCGTCCGTGGATCTCGCCCCGTCCGTTAGCCTGGCGCGTCTTTTTAGGGCGAGATCGGCGCGGTAGTGGGCGACGTGGCGTTCGGTTACGGCGTAGGGGACGGCCACGTGCCTGGCTCCTGTAAGACGTGAGGGACGGTTAGGTGAGCGCATTTAATGTGGGAAACTGTTCCTACCTTTTCGCGCGGCCGTTGGACTTCTTTCGGCCTATAAAGGCGAGACCCAGGGGTCTGCGTTCCCCACCGGTTCTTTGCGCTCTTGCCATCCCTTAGCCTCAAGAAAACCCTTGCCCTCTTGCGCTTTCCGCCCGCACCGCCGCCGCCGCCGCCGCTTCCTCCTTCGCTCACCCCCTTCCCGTCAGCGCCGATGGCCGGCAGGAGTCAAATCCTCCCTGCCGAGGACTGGGCCGCTTCCTCGGTGACGGAGAGGAAGTTGGAGGAGTTGGTCGAAGACGGGCTGCTGCGGCCGAGGACGAGCCAGTCGCGGCCGGAGTGGCTTGCGCCGCCGCCATCCCACCGGGAGCCGGCGCCCCCGGGAGGATACGTGGTGAGCTTCGTCTGCTTTCACGAGCGGGGGTTCGGCGTCCCCTCGTCGGTCTTCATGCGCGCGCTTCTCCACTACTACCGGGTGGAGCTTCATCACCTCGCCCCCAATGCCATCGCACAGGCCGCCATCTTCGCGGCGGTCTGTGAGGGCTACCTCGGGGTGGAGCCGCAGTGGAACCTGTGGCTTCACCTCTTCAAGGGCGAACTCTTCGCGAAGAGAGCGGGGGAGAAGGGAATCCTCTACGCGGCGCGGGTAGGGAGCTGCGTTCTGCAGTTGAGGTCGAGCCGGGCGGATCAGTACATCCCGGCTCGACTCATCTCCTCGAACAGCGGGTGGCACGAGGGCTGGTTCTACCTCCGCAACGACGACAACCAGTTGCCGAAGTACACCGGCCGCGTGCTGACCGCCCGGGAGGACCGCTGGACATACGGAGTGCCGGATGCCGAGAAGCCGCGCCTGGATCCGCTGCTGGCGGCGCTGCAGCAGCTTCGCGCTCGAGGCTTGACGGCGGCGGCGGTAGCGACGGCGTTCCATCGCCGCAGGGTGATGCCGCTGTGCCGGCGTCGCCTGCGCCTCGACCAGATGACTCCGGAGGCGCCTCTGGTGGGGAGCCAGATGTCCCACGAGGCCCTCACCCTCGAGGAGGTACTTCGTCGAGCCCGCCGGATGGTCGGGACCTTCAAGGCAGAGGAAGTTGACCGGCTCCCCATGAGGCCCACTGAGGGGTTCGAGCCCGTGGTAAGTTCTTTGAGTTGGTACGCTTGTTTTGGTTTTGTTCGTTTCTTGGATCCCCTTAACCCGGTCGATGCCGGTGTGCAGGACTTGTCAGCGCTGCGGGAGACGCGACCGCCGGTACCGGAGGACCAACCTGCCCGGGAGGCTCGACGGCAGCACGCCTCGAAGCAGAAGGAGGTCAAGGAGTCGACCAAGAAGCGGACGGCCCGCAAGGCCAAGGAGGCAGAGGCGCGGAAGAAACTCCGGCGCCAGCAGGCCCTCGACGGGCTTCCTTTGGAGCCGTCACCCTCCGAGACCATCTCGGGGGAGGACGACGACAGCAGCGGCGAGGATGATGATGCCTTGTCGCGGTACGAGGCCGCGACCGGGCTGGGGAGCCTCCCCGATATCCGCCCCCTGCTGGAGCCCATCGCAGGGTCATCCTCCTCGGTCGTCGTGGTCGAGGAGGTTGAGGAGGACGACGAGGAAGAGGAGAAGAAGAAGAAGGAGGAGGCGGGCCCCTCGGCGGGAGGGGCCGCCTTGCCCCGGACCCAGCAAGCGGGATCGACGGGGGTGCCTGCCCCGGCCCAGGCCCCGCAGGCTCGGTCGGGGACCGGGACGGTGGCGCCGACATCGTCGTCGGCGGCGCCACCGTCGGGCGTGAGAACCCGAGGCCAGCTGGCCTCGGAAACGCAGAAGACGCGCAGTGGTGCGCCGGCGAGGGCCCCGCGGAGCGCCCGGTCTGCGGGTGGGGCTGCCGCGAGGCCGCCGTCTGCCGCCTCGGGCGGCTCGGACCGTGCGGGGTCGAGGCCTTTGGTGCCGATTTCCGGGTGAGTTTTCGGGCTTAGGGGATTTGCCTTTTTTCGAATTCGTCGGCCGACCTCATTTTTACTTTACAGGCTGAAGCGGAAGGCGGAGCCCATGGGGCCCACCCCCGTGAAGTCTCTTCGGGCCAGCGCCGTTGTCCTCAACCGGTCGGCGGAGCAGGACGCGGCCTGGGTCCGCGAGGTCGAGGCCGCGAAGGAGCGCCGTCGACAGCAGCAGGAGGCTGCGGGTGCTTCTTCGGTTGTCGGCCCCGACCCCGCCGCGGCGAGGTCAGACCTGGCGAGGGCGGTGGCGCCTGGTCCGGTCGAGGCGGAGTCTGGGGCGCTGCCCTCGGCCGAGGCCACCGCCGATGCGACCGTGGAAAGGGCGGGTGCCGATGCGACTGTGGAGGAGGTTGCGTCGGCACCGGAGCAAGAGGTGGCACCGGCGAGGGGGCAGCAGCCACAGCAGGATCTGCCGGCGCAGCGGATGGGCGAGGTCGTCGAGCTCCCTGCTGGAGCCCCGGAAGATGTGGCGCCGGAGGTCGAGGTGCCGGTTGCGGAGGCGCCGTTGGCCGGAGCGCCGGTTTCCGAGCCGCCAACGGGCGAGGTACCGGCCCCGGAGGCGTCGACGGCGGAGGCGCCAGCTCCAGGGGTGCCGGTAGCCGAGGGGCCGGTCACCGCCGAAGGGCGGGTGCCCGTGGTCGTTGCCCTCGAGGACGCCCCCCTAGACAAAGGAAAGCAAATAATGGGGGTCGAGGGGGGCGAGGCCACGAGTCAAGCGGGTGCCTCGACGGCCGTTGAAGCCGCGGGAGCTGCGGGCGAAGTCAACGAGGCCGGCCCTTCGGCAGGGCTGGGAGACGCCCCAGCCGCGTCGTCGTTGTCGTGGCCTGACATCGCCGCGCTGGCGATAGCGCGGGCTGAGGAGGAGATCCCGAGGTGGGGAGGGCCGTCCCTTCAGTTCAGGGACGCTGCGAACCCCGACGCCGAGCCGATCTTCACCCTGAATGACAGGGATGAAGTGCACCGCTGGCAGTACCTCGAGGGCGTCCGCCGGCACCTCGATCGGCTACTCCACGTGGCGACTGACGCTGTCTCGCGGGGTATACGGGATGCCACCGAGGTATGGTCGATTCATTTAGCCTTTTTCGTGGTTCTTGGTGCTCTTTTTCCCTCGGTCTCTTTATTTTCTTGGTTTCTTTGAATCGTGACCAGGAGCTGAAGGAGTATTCCCGCCGCAAGTCGCTCTTCATCCGGGATGAGAGTGGCGTGTGGGCAGCGTTGGCGAAACAACGAGCCCTGGTCGAGGAGGCTCAAAAGAGGCTTTCCGATCGGAACACCGAGATGGTCGAGCTGCGTACCGCCTACTCGACGGTGAAGGAGGAGGCGATACAAGCTTGGGCGGCCGAGGCCGTGATGCGCACCGAGATGGACAAGGCGCGGGAAGAGGCTGCCCAGGCTCGCAGGGACCTCGAGCCCCTGTCGGCACGGGTGAAGGAGCTCGAGGAGGGTGTCTCCCAGGTCAGTCGTCAACGCGACCTCCTCAATGTCCAAATCAGGCAGGTCTCGGCCCATTTCAGCGTGTTGAAGGACGAGGTCACAACGCTGAACGGGGCCGTCCAAGAGAAGGACGCGGCCCTCCAGACCGCCCGTCAGGAGATCGAGGCGCTGAAGGCGACCATCCGTGACAAGGACAGCGCCCTCCTGGGGCTCGAGCGGTCATGCGGGGGGCTCCGTGACGAGGTTCTGGGCTTGAAGACGCATATTGAGGGTAAGTATAACAGTTATGGCCATGACGTCGAGGCCTCGTGTTAAGTACTAATTTATTTTGTCGTGTTTCAGAGCTGGAGAGTGAGAATCGGGCGGCCCACTCGTCTGCCAACTCCTTCCAGAGCCTCCTCGAAGCCGAGACCCGGAGGACCCAGCTGCTCGAGGGCGCGATCACCACCGTGTGTGACGGTCTGGGGGTCGAGCCCGACGCCGACACCGGGGAAGACGTTCCGGGGAACTCCTTCATCCGTCGGA
The DNA here is from genome assembly GCA_038087645.1 of Saccharum hybrid cultivar R570. Lineage (NCBI taxonomy): Eukaryota > Viridiplantae > Streptophyta > Magnoliopsida > Poales > Poaceae > Saccharum > Saccharum hybrid cultivar. The sequence goes on along the minus strand of JAQSUU010000637.1, from coordinate 37,710,754 downwards.
TGGTGGCGCTGGGCCGCCTTGCCCGGGAGAAGATACGGGATAGCCTCCACCACGGTGTGAAGAGGGCGCTGGCCGTCGTCCGTTCAGGGTTTGTGTTTGACATGGAGCTCGTCGCTGACGGCTTCATCACAGACCCGGATCGGATGGACGAGGACAATGAGAACGCCTGCCTGGAGCTGATTGAAGCCGCCGAGGGGCCTGGAAGCCGTCTGGCCTCGCTCTTTGAAGCCGAGGTGGTCCCGCCTGCTGACGACGAAGGCCTGTGAGCCAAATCTGGGCGTAGAGGCCCATGTAATAAGTTAGTGTTTAAACTTTGGTCGTGGCGGCCTCGGAGGCCTTGAAACGCTTGAAATGTAAACTTGTACCGATTGTTAAGTTTTGTTTCGAGTTTTTTCTTCCCTTTATCGCTTGAATCACGTTCTTGCATGATTTACTTAGCACGCGGTCGCGCCCTTTGGCGTAAGGGAGCGAATGGAGGTACCGTAGCCTTGGAGGCGTAAGTGATCTCACGGTTCGCCTGCCCTCAAGCTTCAGGGTGCTCTTGCGGCCTTGCGGATCGTGTAAGAACTTGATTCGAAGCGACCGGGGATGTATTCTTTTTCAAAATTACGAACCGTTACTAGGTCTACTTAGCGCGCGGTCGCACCCCTAGGCATGAGGGGTGAGTGGAGGTACCGTAGCCTCGGAGGCGTAAGTGGTCTCATGGCTCAACGGCCCTTTGAGCCTTAGGGTACTTCCGCGGCGTCGTCGACTTAGGTGACAGTTCTGTTTTTTGAAAAAGGATACGAATTTTTTTCGGGGACAGGGGGTTCCCCCCTTGCAGCCCCCGAGGGAGGGTCGATTCTGGGAGTGCAGAGTCGATCCTTCCTCATTGTGAAACGAAAGTTTGAACATCGCTGTATTCTTTATCGACGAAAAAGAAATTACAGAGCTTTGAGGCTTTTTAAGGAAAGAAGCGACGTAGCTGTTCAATGTTCCAAGCGTTGGTGAGGATTTCGCCCTTCTCGTTGGATAGCTTGTTGGTGCCCGGCTTTAGTACTTCTGCGATGATGTACGGTCCTTCCCATGGTGGCGTGAGCTTGTGCCGTCCCTTGGTGTTCTGGTTCCGCCGCAGCACCAAATCGCCGACATTGAGGTCACGCTTGCGAACGTGTCTGTCGTGGTAGCGCCGGAGACCCTGCTGGTACCTGGCAGAATGTAACAGAGCCATATCTCGGGCTTCCTCGAGCTGGTCGAGGGCGTCTTGTCTTGCGGCGTCGTTATTTCTTTCGTTGTAGGCCTTCAACCTCGGGGATCCGTATTCTATATCAGTTGGGAGCATAGCCTCAGACCCGTAGACTAAGAAGAACGGAGTGAACCCCGTGGCTCGACTCGGCGTTGTTCTTAGGCTCCACAGGATCGAGGGTAGCTCGGCAGCCCATCTTTTGCCATGTTTGTTTAGTTTGTCAAAGATTCAGGGTTTCAGGCCTTGTAGGAGCATGCCATTGGCACGTTCCACTTGGCCGTTTGTTTTTGGATGAGCCACAGCTGACCAGAGCACACGAATGTGGTGGTCGTTGCAGAAATCCAAAAACTTTTTCCCCGTGAACTGGGTGCCGTTGTCTGTGATAATACAGTTAGGAACCCCGAAGCGATGGATGATGTCGGTGAAGAAAAGCACAGCCTGCTCCGACCTGATGCTGGTGATGGGGCGAGCCTCGATCCACTTGGAGAATTTGTCGATGGCGACAAGCAAGTGGGTAAAGCCGCCCGTTGTTCTCTTTAGAGGTCCGACAAGGTCGAGCCCCCAAACGGCAAACGGCCACGTGATGGGAATGGTTTGCAGAGCATGTGCCGGGAGATGAGTCTGTCTCGCATAGTACTGACAACTCTTACAGGAGCGTACTAGCTTGATAGCGTCGGAGACCGCGGTCGGCCAATAGAATCCCTGTCGAAAGGCGTTCCCGACGAGGGTTCGAGGCGCTGCGTGGTGACCGCAAGCCCCCGAGTGCAGGTCGCTAAGCAGGTCCCTGCCTTCCTCGTTTGTGATGCAGCGTTGGAGGATGCCAGTAGGGCTGCGGCGATACAGCTCCCTACTGTTGCCAATGATCACAAAGGTTTTGGCTCGACGAGCGATCCGTCGAGCCTCAGTCTTATCCGAGGGGAGGTCCCCTCGGATTAGGTAGTCGAGGTACGGAGCGCGCCAGTCAAGCTCGAGGTCAGATGGTGGGGTCGATCCTCCCACCTGCATGGCTTCAGCCCCGATCGAGGGGGCTTCCGCCTCAGGTGGGGGGTCGAGTGACGTCCCGTCGACCCCTCCATCCGACCCAAGGTCGACGGACGGCCGCTGGAGATCTTTTGCGAAAACGTCTGGTGGAACCGTAGTTCGACTGGACGCGATTTTCGCGAGTTCATCGGCGGCCTCATTATACCTGCGTGCGATGTGGCTGAGCTCGAGGCCGTGAAACTTGTCCTCGAGGCGCCGTACTTCTTGGCAGTAGGCTTCCATCTTGGGGTCCCGGCAGCTCGAGCTCTTCATGACCTGATCGATTACGAGCTGGGAGTCGCCTCGAACATCAAGGTGTCGGACCCCGAGCTCGATGGCGATTCTCAACCCCGTGACAAGTGCCTCGTACTCGGCAACGTTGTTGGACGCAGGGAAATGAAACCGGATGACGTAGCGCATGTGAACTCCGAGGGGCGAGATGAAGAGCAAACCCGCGCCCACCCCTGTTTTCATCAATGACCCGTCGAAGTACATGGTCCACAGCTCTGCCTGGAGCTGTGCGGGAGGAAGTTGAGTGTCAGTCCACTCGGCCAGGAAGTCTGCTAATACTTGTGACTTTATAGCTTTGCGCGGCGCATAGGTCAAGTTCTCGCCCATGAGCTCGACCGCCCACTTGGCAATCCTACCCGAGGCTTCCCGGTTCTGGGCTATCTCTCCTAGGGGGAAAGAAGAAACCACAGTAACCGGATGGCCCTCGAAGTAGTGCCGGAGTTTGCGTCGCGTCAAGACGACGGCATATAGCAGCTTCTGGATTTGCGGGTATTGGACTTTAGTTGCCGAGAGTACTTCGCTGATGAAGTAGACCGGCCTCTGGACGAGCAAGGCGTGCGCCTCCTCGGCCCGCTCGACAACCAAGACCGCACTGACTACTTGTGACGTCGCGGCGACGTAAAGTAGGAGCGGTTCCCCCGGGGTCGGAGGGACGAGGGTCGGTGATTTAGAGAGTGTGGCCTTGAGTTTTGCGAGGGCATCCTCAGCCTCGAGGGTCCAGGAAAAATGCTCCGATTTCTTCAAGAGGCGGTACAGAGGGAGCGCTTTTTCGCCGAGGCGCGAAATGAAACGGCTGAGTGCCGCCAAGCAGCCCGTGACCCTCTGTACGCCCTTCAGATCTCGGATGGGGCCCATCTTGGTTATCGCAGAGATTTTTTCTGGATTGGCCTCGATGCCATGCTTGGACACGATGAACCCTAAAAGCATACCTCGAGGGACGCCGAAGACGCATTTTTCTGGGTTGAGCTTGATATTCTTTGCCCGAAGGCACTTGAAGGCAACGTCGAGGTCGTTTACTAGATTATCGGCTTGTCTGGTCTTGACAACGATGTCATCGACGTATGCCTCGACGGTTGGTCCGATGTGCTCCCCAAAGACGTGCTGCATGCATCGTTGGTACGTTGCCCCTGCGTTCCGGAGACCGAAGGGCATCGTGACATAGCAATACATGCCGAACGGGGTAATGAATGAAGTCGCGAGCTGGTCGGACTCCTTCATTTTGATCTGATGGTAACCGGAGTAGGCATCCAAGAACGAGAGAGTTTCACATCCCGCAGTGGAATCAACGATTTGATCAATGCGTGGCAAAGGGAAGGGAACTTTTGGACATGCTTTATTCAAACTGGTATAGTCTACACACATCCTCCATTTCCCACTCTTTTTCTTAACTAATACAGGATTAGCTAGCCACTCGGGATGGTGAACTTCCTTGATGAACCCGGCCTCCAGTAGCTTGTGGATTTCCTCGCCGATGACCCTGCGCTTCTCCTCGTCGAAGCGGCGCAGGCGTTGCTTCACCGGCTTGGATCCGGCCCGGATTTCCAAGGCGTGCTCGGTGACTTCCCTTGGTATGCCCGGCATATCCGAGGGACTCCACGCAAAGATGTCGACGTTTGCGCGGAGAAAGTCGACGAGCACGGTTTCCTATTTCGGGTCGAGGGTGGCGCTGACGTTCAGCGCCTTCCCGTTGGGATCAGCGGGGTCGAGGGGCACGAGCTTGACGTCTTCCGCGGGCTCGAAGCTGCCGGCGTGGCGCTTTGGGTCGGGAATCTCGTTGGCGAGACCGTCGAGGTCTGCAGCCAAAGTCACCGACTCCAAAACCGCCTCGCCGTGCTCGACGCACTCGACGTCGCACTCGTAGGCATGTTCATACGAGGGCCCCACAGTGATGACGCCGTTTGGGCCGGGCATCTTGAGCTTGAGATAGGTGTAGTTCGGTATAGCCATGAACTTGGCGTAGCATGGGCGCCCGAGGATAGCGTGGTATGTTCCACGGAATCCGACCACTTCGAAGGTGAGGGTCTCTTTTCTGAAGTTGGCCGGTGTGCCAAAACAAACAGGCAGATCGACCCGTCCGAGGGGTTCCGCCCATTTCCCTGGCACGACTCCGTGGAAGCCCCCGACGCTAGGTTGGAGGCGCGCTCTCTCGACCCCCAGAAGGTCAAGGGTCTGGGAGTAGATGATGTTGAGGCTGCTTCCGCCGTCCATGAGTACTTTGGTGAGGCGTGTGTTAGCGATGACGGGATCAACAACAAGAGGGTAGACCCCCGGATTGGGGACGTAGTCAGGGTGATCATCATGGTCGAAAGTGATGGCCACCGCAGACCAGTCGAGGAAACGGGGAACCGCCGTTTGTACGGAGAAAACCTCGCGCCGCTCTCGCTTGCGCTGGCACGCTGAGAGGCGGGTCGAGGGTCCTCCGTAGATCATGAAGCAGTCGTGGATCTGGGGGAACCCTTCATCCTTGTCGTCACCCTTTGGGTCTTCCTTCTTGTCGGTGTTCCTGCCGCCCGCGCCCTCGAAGTACCTGCGGAGCATATGACAATCTTTGAGGTTATGGTTAGTGAGTCCCTTGTGGTAGGGACACGGCTCTTTGAGCATTTTGTCGAAGATGCCCCCGCCGGGGGGGCCTCGAGGCTTCTTGCGCTCAGTAGCAGCGACGAGCTCGTCGGCCGGGGCCTCGAGCTTGCCTTGCTGGCCTTTCTTCTTCTTGCGGTTGTTCCTCTTGGAGCCCCAGGTGGAGCTCGCGGGATCGTCGGTCTTCTGCTTCCCTTTGTCCTGCTCACCGCCGAAGATGGCGCCAACTGCCTCCTCGCCGGAGGCAAAGTTGGTGACGATGTCCATTAGTCCGTTGGCAGTGAGCGGGGTGTGACGGCCCAACTCTCGGACCAACTCCTTGCAAGTGGTGCCAGAGAGGAAAGCCATGATCACGTCAGAATCGGTGACGTTGGGGAGCTCGGTACATTGCCTGGAGAAGCGCCGGATGTAATCCCGGAGGGATTCACCCGGTTTCTGCTTGCAACTCCGGAGGTCCCACGAGTTGCCGGGGCGCACGTAGGTTCCCTTGAAGTTCCCCTCGAACACCCTCACGAGATCATCCCAGTCGTGGATCTGTTGGGGCGGAAGATCCTCGAGCCAGGCTCGAGCAGTGTCGGAGAGGAACAGGGGAAGCTGTCGAATGATGACCCGGTCGTCGGTGGCCCCGCCCAGCTGACATGCCAAGCGGAAATCAGCGAGCCAAAGTTCGGGTTTGGTCTCGCCGTTGTACTTGGTGAGAGTCGTGGGAGGGCGAAACCGAGCCGGGAGTATTGTTTCACGGATAGCCTTACTGAAGACCCGGGGGCCCGGAGGCTCGGGTGAAGGGCTACGATCTTCCGAGCTGTCGTAACGCCCGCCCCTGTGCACGTGGTAGCCTCGAGCCACACCGTCACCGTGCTTGCGCGTGCGGCGCTCGACGATGTTGCCACGGGTGTCTCGAGGCTCGTGGTCATGAGTGATGATCTCAGGGGTGGGAGCCATCCGAATCCGTCGGGCAGGTTCGGGATGAACCGAGGCCTCTCTCTCCTGTCGGGAGGGTTCTGCGAGCCGCTCCGAGGCGGACTCGCGTCGCCTCGAGGCAGAGCTCTCGGCCTGCTGCAGGGCAGCAGTCTCGAGGAGCTCTCGGATCTCATCTCGAGCCCGGCGGGCATCAAGGTTTGACGGCTCGGGCATGTGGCGGAGGAGCATGGCGGCGGCGACGACGTTCTGGCTGGCTCGAGCGAAGACCGGGGGGTCGACCGCCCGATCTTCGCCGATGCGACGGTTAACGTCGCGAGCTCTCTCGCGAGCTCTCCCGCCAAATGCGCGTTCCGCACGCTCACGCTCGAGGGTTTGTTGAAGTAGATGCAGGTTTTGTCGTTCCTCGTCGAGACTCTCCTGCAACTCGCGGATTTGCTCGAGCTGCATTCCTTGATCCGCAAGGAGCTGAGCCTCGTCCCGCTCGGCAGGAAGCTCGACATGGATCGGCGTGTGCCTTCCTTCGTCCGACTGTTCTTCCTGCGATTCCGACGTGCTTTCAACATCGACGTTGAAGCACTCGCGGGTCGGATCGTAGGTGTCATCAGCCGAATCGGAGTAAGGAGCGCCAAAATAGTAGTATGACGGGGGAATGTTCGGCCGTCGCGAATCGTTTCTGGGATTGCAACGTTGGGAAGTGGTCACACAGGGCTCTGCTTCTGGTGTCTCCGTAGAGTCCAGATAATCAGAAGCCATCGTGGACGCAACGAGGTCCAGAGTGGAGCGTAGAGGGTGTCCAGGGAGTCCCTCATAAACACTCATACAAGTGCTTACGGAGGAAGCGTACACCTGGGCAGCCGAATCTAGCCCAAACGGGAACGGCGAAGGAGATGTGGCTGTCCACACCGGAGCGGGTGCTCCGGGTAGCGTTGTCTCACCGGGGAGAGAGGCGGGATTCTCCGTTGGCATGCTGTCCCCAGCCAACCTTATCCTTCCCAGACCTTCCACGAGGAAATCTGGGCCGGCGCCTGGCTGGGGGGTGCCGGAACGGGGAATCCCATCACCCTCCGCGAGGTGGAGACGATGGTTGCGCCGGGCTCGCTGCCGTCGGGCGGCTCGCGCCTGCCTGGAGCGGCGGTACCGGCGGATTGCTCCCCCAGGCTGGGAGAGCTCGTAGTCCTCGTCGGTAGGGTGCCTAGGCGGGAGTAGGACCATATCGTAGCCGTAGCCGAGCGACATGAACTCCAAACTTCCGAACCAGATCACCGTGGCCAACGGGATAGGGCGTTCGGGGTCAGCCATCCAGGAAAAAAGGCGAGAAAGCGACGTTGGCACGCAGCGATCCCCTACCTGGCGCGCCAACTGTCGGTGTTCAAACCCGAGGGGGTCCTAGACCGACGAGTAAATGCTGCGTGTCCCTTTCCTGGATGGTGATGCAAGGAGAACACACGAGGGTTTATCCTGGTTCGGGCAAAGAAGGCCCTACGTCCAGCGGGGGGGAGAGAGGTTTGTATTTCCTTGCACCGAGGCGCTTGTGTAGGGGTTACAAGCTTGCGAGAGAGGGCGTCGAGCCCAAGTCTCAAAAGGGGAAAAGAAAGTACAAGATGATTGCTTGAGATGTTGATCTCGATCTTGTATGCGGTTCGTTGTTCGTCTTGTTTTCGTCCCCCCTTGTGGAGTCCCGGCCCCTCCCTTTATAGGGCGAGAGGTGGCCAGGACGATGGGGCCTTGAAACGATGTTTTGTCGATCCTTGTTTGAGAGGACTGTAGAGGCGTGCCCTAGGAATGGAAGACCATCCCTGGGCACGTGATGTCGTAGAGGATGAGGCGCTGAAATGACCCAGAGTGCCGCGCCATACCGTCCTTCTTTTCCTGTTGAACTGTGCAGGGCGTCGAGGCCGGGTCGAGGCCGGGTCGAGACCGGATGGATAAGTCTGAATCCCTGGGATTGCGGTATACGGGCCTTGTCGTATCCTCCCTCGAGGGTAACTGGTGACGTACAGTGTGCGGTAAGGTGGGTACAGTGACGTTTTTCACCTCCCATCACGGGATGGGCGGTAAAACAGTGAAGACTGACACTGGCATTGTTCCCACGTCGACCACGCGCGCAGCCATGCCGGTAGGTGGTAGTAGGTGATTGCATTAAATGCTAAGGTTTTTGTCCTGGGGTAGGTGAAGAGAGGGGTCGAGCGCCTCGACCAAGGCTCACGCGAGTCGGAGTGCTCCCGGTGGGCGATCGAGCCTCGTTCGGGTCGGAGCGCGGTCGAGGCCTCTCGTCGAGGGGGCCTCGTACGAGTCGGAGACGGGATGAGGTCGAGGCATCCCGTCGAGCCGGCCTCATACGAGGCGGACCTGTCGCGTGTTTTTGAAGTGGGTTGCGCTTTGTCGTGGCTTAGTCGTTTTAGTTTTTTATTAGCGATGGATGTGGGTACCCCCGTACTATTGGTACCGACAAATACGTTGACATGACACTCTATTTACGAAGAGAGAGATGATAAAAGTTTTATGGGAGCAGAGAAAGTTTCATGGGATGAAACTCTTTTGCATTGTTTCTAAAATATGAGTGTGTTGAAAATTGGGACATAAAACTCCTATTGAGACCGGTCTTAGCCGCTAACATGCGGACCAAAGATGTTAGGACCCTATGAGTGTGTTGAAAACTGGGACATAAAACTCCTATTGAGTCCGGTCTTAGCCGCTAACATGCGGACCAAAGATGTTAGGACCCACTGTTAGTGTAGGCTATTAAAAAACCAAAGACAGTTTGTTCTTATCCACTCACTCGATGTTTCCCTCATCCTCTTCCTCCATCGGCTTCAAAGCTTCATCCATGATCTATTTGCTTGCCTCCTCTCGGTTAGCACTTGCGCACGCTTGGATAGAGGCTAGGGACAAGGACAAGGTCGACGCGAACCTGTTGGCCACCCATGCCGAGCCCCTCGAGCAGCTCACCCTGCTTCCCATGGCTCCCTCACGTGTCGACGGCGGCAACAGCTCCGTCGACCTCCATGGTTGCAAGGAGGAACAGGTACTACACGCACTACTATAGGAAACTTAACTAAGGCGGGCGAAATGGCTTAACCGAGGCAGTTTTCGCAACCGCCTCGGACAAAAGGTCATGGTTAATCGTGCCTTAACCGAGGCGGTTGCCCTGCCCACCTCGATTAATAAAATAATAAAAACAAAAAAGGAAAATTGATGGACAGGCCCGCCGAGCCCAACCATGGGGCTGCCGCCGTCGCGTACGCTCCGCTGCCGAATCTGGCCGCTGCTTGTCAGATCCGGTCGCCTGCTTGCCTGATCCAGCCATCGCGTGCTGGAGGAGAGAGGGCGTGCCGCTGGAGGGAGGAGAGAGCGTCACCACCAGATCAGGCCTAGCTCGAGGGAGAGGGAGAGGGATGCGCTGCCACCGCCAGATCTGCCCGCGTCGGGGAGGAGGATGCCAGATCTACCACCGGGGACGAGGTGGGGGCCGGATCCGCGCTCCACACAGTCGCCGGGCCAGACGGGGCCGCGCTCGCCGCGCCACTGTGGTAGGAGGGAGAGGGAGGAGGGGCGCCGCTGTGGTTGGAGGGAGGAGGGGCGCCGCCATGGTGGTAGCGAGGAGGGCCGCCGGCGTGGTTAGAGGGAGAGGGAGGAGGGGCCGGGGTGTGAGGTAGAGAGGCGTCGGTCGCTCGTCCCTCGGTGTGGTCGCTCGGCTCGGCTGACGGGCTGAGGGAGAGGGAGGATAGGATGAGAGTGAGAATGAGTGACTGAAACCCTAGAGTCCCATATATATACTCCGAGGGATAAAGCGGGCCGAGATGGGCTTTTTTGAAAAGGAGTGGGCTTGACCATATTAACCAAGGCGGGCCTTATAAGAGGCTCACCTAGGAATATATTTTAGGAGGCAGTTATTTTTACCCGTCTTGGTTAATAAAACAATGACCGCCTCGGTTAATCCAGGCATTAACCGAGGCGGTTTAAAAGCCTGCCCGCCTAACCTATTTGCAAATGCTGCCCAAAAGATTTTGTGTAGTAGTGACACATGTGGGAGGAGTTTGTTGTTCATCGACACATTGCACTGGTTGGTTTTTGACTTCTCGTTCTCTCTTTTGCACGCATTGCCTCGGACAAACGCGAAGGAAAAGAAAACAACGGATCGGAATGGATGTTTCAATTCCTACGAAATGGGTAGCCTGCTACAGGATTCCATAGGAAAGGAACTGACGATTCCTTCGTTCCAAACACAGACAACGATTTCCTTTCCTCCGTTTCAGATTCCTACATTTTCCCTTTGAATTTCCTTCAATCCAAACAGGGCCTTAATGGCAAAAAAAATCCTACACGCAGAGGCAGGCTAGGGGTTAAAAAGATCCTGCACATTTATTGCGTTTTCATTTCCTGGCTGGTTGGTCCTTTAATTTAGCATGGGACACCACAGGGTTTTTTTTTGAAAAATGTTTGAATCTTGATGGACTCATTTTGATACATATTTGCTAGCCGAAGCTCTCGTTATCTATTATAATTAATTGATGATGATCGACCGACTACGTAGAAGTGCCAGTGGAGCGTGGTCAGAACTGCGTATGTGTGGTAGGATGGGCATGCATCCCATGTCCTGGATAATTTTCAAAGCAACTGTGTTAGCATGCGTCCACAATATAAAGATTAAAACAATTTCAATCAAGACACAATATAAAGATTAAAACAATTTCAAGCAAGACACCATAAGTTAGAGCATGATTTTAGAATAAATTTGAAGCTAGTTTCACAATTTTTGGACGTAAATACGAATTTCTAAGATTTAACCCAATTTTAGGATTTTAAAGCACATTACTTTCCCATGTAATAATATTTAGATAAATTTTAAAAATTTATTTTTACATTTGTTTTGATATATTTAAAATATTTCTTGTCTAATTTAACTCTCTGGACTTTTAACCTAGTCTAATTTATCCTCTTTGACCTGATGCCACATCAGCAAAATCATCGTTAAGACTACCCAAAGTGTAAGTATAAACAATTTTAAAAATCGAGGAGGGTTAAAAAAACTGGTTTTGTGGTTAAAAAAAACTGGTTTTTGTAGTGAACAACCGGCATAGTTTTTTTAGAGGTACAAGAATAGTTGGGGGAGGGTAAATTGGAATTTTTTTTTTGGCCTTTAGAATTCCGCTTCGAGGAATGCTTTTTTTGCCAGCTCTAGACCCAACTGGAAAATTTTGGGCCTTTTATGCAGTACGCAGGCCCTCATCGCGTTCCCATTTCCCGGTCCATTTCTAGGCCCGTCATCTCTGGTCAGGTGCGAGCAGGCTGAAGCGGCGCACGCGGCCCTCCCCAACCCGGCGGCCCGCCCATCACGGCACCCCGCGGCCCCGCTGACATCATGGGCCTTACGTACGGTGGTAAACAAAACTTCTCTTCGCCATTTGCTCAAAAAAAAAACTTCTGTCTTTGCCAACGCTGACATCCGGGACCCACCAACAGAGCTACTGTAACTTTCTTCGCACTGTCCTTTTCCTCGCAGCAAGTGGCTGTGGCTGTGGCGCAGCGGCAGGCCCGCAGGGCAGCTGGACCGAGCCGATCAGTCCCCGTCTCAGCGGCCCGCGGCGCCCGCCCTCCTCTCAGCCTCTCAGCCAAAGCTGCCCATCCAAACCGGTGTCCGCAGCTCTCGCCAGCCAGTCGCCGCCGCGCCTTCGCCGCCACGACCCACGAGAAGGGGGGATGGCGACGGCGAGCGGCGTCTCCGCCGGCTCCGTTCTGCAGCTGCCGTCCTTGCGGGTAGGAGGACGCTCCGCTGTCTCGCATACATGTTAATTGTTCAGAACGCGTGCTATGGCCCCTGCTGCAATGCCCGACACATGCTCGCTCTAACTCCTCCGATGCGCTTACCTGACTCTGGTTGTTGATGTTCAGGTGCCGGCCAAGAGATCGCTGCCTCGGAGAACAGCCGCTGGAGCTCCCGCAGCAGGTACGCTTCTGCTCGCGTAATTGTTAGGACGGATTTGTGGGTGCTGTAGTATGGTGGACTGGATTAGTGGTTCTTGGTCAAAATGTAGGTCTTTGAGTGGTGCAGAACTGGATGCTTGTAGCCTGTTGGTTTTTATCTTCACAATTCTATAGTCCCTGCTAATGTAAATTCGTAAAATTGCTATGTGGTTTGCATCCTGACCAGGTATTGTGTTAAGACAGGATGGATTATTAGACTTTGCAGGCTGATAAACTATACCATAGAAAATGATACTAGGTCATCGAAGTTTATCCTAATGAGAAGTTTCATTTTTATCTAGCAGCTTTCACTATGCAGATGTGACATTCTTATTTTCGTCAGGTAATTTTTTTGTGAAGAGAGATGTTGTATATAACAGAAGAAGCTACCACCAATTCTTACCATTCAAGCAAAGAGGAGGCTTGCAAGCAGCAGTACTTCCAGTTACTCCACCACTATTTGATGATGAGGGGAAAATGAAACAAATGGCTGAAGATTATGGGTTCACACAAATCGGAGATGAGCTACCAGATAACATTACTCTTAAAGATGTCATGGATACTCTACCTAAAGAGGTGCCAACTGTCAACACCAGTTTGCTTTTGGTGTTCCGATGTCACAAATTCTAACGTAATTTTTCTAATGCTAGGTATTTGAAATCAATGATGTAAAGGCTTGGACATCAGTTTTGATATCAGTTACTTCTTATGCGCTGGGTTTGTTTTTCATTGCAAAGTCTCCATGGTATCTTCTTCCCTTGGCTTGGGCTTGGGCAGGCACAGCAGTGACCGGGGTTAGCTCCATCCCTTGCTCTCTAAACTCATGTGTGAATTTGCTTGCACAGGCTTGTGTTTTTGTCTCTGTGGCTTCTTCACACTCTAATTGATGTTTTTGTGAAGTTTTTTGTGATAGGTCATGATTGTGCTCATAAATCATTTTCAAGGAATAAGTTGGTTGAAGATGTTGTTGGAACCTTGGCTTTCATGCCATTGATATATCCTTATGAACCGTGGAGATTTAAGCATGACCGACATCATGCGAAGACAAACATGTATGTACATACCTCCTTGTACATCAATCTCCAATGATTTTGACTCCAAAAAATGCACTTTGAGGTCCAAGTAGTATAATTTCCACTTCTCTCCAGAAGTTTTGCCTTCATGCATTGCATTGCAATGAGAATTCACCCCATTGTGCACTTATTCACACAACATCTCTATTGCCTGTTCTAGTTTTATTATTGCCCTTCACATGTATTTAATTTTGTTTTTCAGTTTTCAAACTTCCGCTGAAATTTTTATATTGATTTCAACAAATTCTATGGAATGTCAGTTGAGCAACATCATAGCTAACATTTACATTCCTGATCTAGCATGCTTATACTGGTTTTCTAATATTCAATGAGCACAGATAACAGATATACTGCAAATTCTTTAATCACAGCATAACTTTGAAAACTTTTATAGTATTTGTATAATCTTTCAATATGGATGAAGTCATAACCTGAAATGCCTTGAATATTTCCAAATGCCAATCATGTCCTAATTTGCATTTGGAACATTTACCTTTTGCACAATGTCCAGGTTGATAGAAGATACTGCATGGCAACCTGTTTGGCAAAAGGAAATTGAATCATCACCTTTTCTAAGGAAGGCAATTATTTTTGGCTATGGCCCTATCAGGCCATGGATGTCTATTGCTCACTGGTATTTCTTTTTCAACTATTTCTGTATTGCTGGACGAACTGCTCCATGATATAGTATTTCTGCTAACTATTGCTCACATGTCGGTCAGGTTGATTTGGCACTTTGATCTAAAAAAATTCAGACCAAATGAAGTTCCAAGGGTTAAGATAAGCTTAGCATGTGTGTTTGCATTCATGGCGATTGGATGGCCTTTGATCATTCTCAAATCAGGACTAGCTGGATGGTTTAAGTTCTGGTTCATGCCATGGATGGTTTATCATTTTTGGGTAACATTTTCTTATTTTCCACCATCATTGTTGAAATGCACAGTGTCCAAGTCCATGATAATTATTATTACTATCATGCTCTTACTCTATCTAGGTGTTTATAATATTTAACATTTCTTATTTCCTGTCACATTCATTTATTGAAATCTACATGGCATCCAAGTCCATAGCATTTTTTTGTCATGTTCTTGGACTCTGTTATACTTTTTATAAAATTTAAGTAGATACACCGTGTTAATTCAATAATTTATGCTTAACTGCTGTAAATTACTGACCCATGGAGTCGATCAGATGCTCCAGAAAGAGGCGCCCGTTTGCACAACCTTTTATCAAAGATTTTGTGAAGGTTTAAAGGCAAATGGGTATACTCTGGCAGCCATTGCATTTCCTTGTGATATTCAGATCGATATGCCTTTTTCTAATATGTACTTTGTTTTATATTATTATTAGAGCCTCTTTACTGTATTCAGAAACTAGCAAGTAGCAACAGACTGGTTCCTGCCCACATGAATTTGCCAGCAGCTCATTTCATGACATTTTGTAAATCCCTTATTGAAAAGTTTATCAGAACATAGGTTGGATTCATTAAATCCCAGGGAAACCAGATCTTAGTATCATAGTATGATATCCTGCATTTAGCTGGTCTGACAGAGCAAAATATGCATAGCTAAAAGGATGATAATCTGTGTTCGAAACTGTAAAATATCTCCATTATCTAATGCTTTGTATACTGAAAGTGTATTCTACTTATTTTTAAAATGATCCTCTTCAGATGAGCACTTTTACGATGGTACATCACACAGCTCCTCATATACCATTCAAGTCATCTGAAGAATGGAATGCTGCACAAGCTCAATTAAATGGCACAGTTCATTGTAACTATCCTCAATGGTATGTTTTTATATTACATTGCACTCACACTAAGAACAAAGTTTATCTGCTGGACACATGTGACTCTTACTGAAGAGGCAACATGTTTCCATTATGATTCTTGTTGCACAGGAAGTCACTGAAGTTCGAAACTGTTGCCAACAAAAATGGCACTGATCATAATTTGCTGTTTCATCTCACCTTGAAAATTTAAGATGCTTTACCAAAAATTAAGATCATATTTGGTAGGATGTGCCAAAAAAACATGTAGATCATCAACTCTATTTTGTTTAACAGAATTATTGAATTGTACAATTGTGTGTTGTCCTAGTTTAGAATTAGTCAGTGGACAATATTTCATTGAAGTTTCAGCAAAAATATGGAATGCTGTTTGGATTTTTTGGGATAAATGATTCATGTTGGCTTAAAGTGCCAATTTTGTAATTTTGTACTAGCAAATCAATCTCTAGTGAAATTATCATGGGAACATGTTGCCTCTTCAATTGAATTTCATACGAGTAATGAACTTTTACAGGATAGAGATCCTTTGCCATGACATAAATGTGCATGTCCCACACCATATTTCTCCAAGAATCCCAAGTTATAACCTTCGTGCTGCTTATGACTCCATCAAACAGAACTGGGGCAAGGTGATTTGAAATTCTCCTACTTTACTGCATTTATTTCTCTGATTCTTTACATACTAACTTCTTTTCTCATGTTGCAGTATGTCAATGAAGCCAACTGGAGTTGGCGATTGATGAAGACGATACTGACTAGATGCCATGTGTACGACAAGGAGAGGTACTACGTTCCGTTCGATGAGCTCGTGCCGGAGGAATCCCAACCAATCAAATTCCTTCGGAAGTTCATGCCAGATTACGCATGATGCCGTCACAACTGTTGACTAGTGAGAGTACTGTCGGCACAGGCGGACAGTCGCAGTTTCAGTGGCTTAGAGAGAGGACACTTCCTAACAGCAATTATGCATATCCCAAAATTTTGACTGAAATACTCCATGTTGCACTAGTATTTATGCAATAGGAAAGCAAGTATTTGTACGAAAATATTTGTATTTCAGGAAATAGACAAAGACATGATACGCTTGTAGAAAATGGAAAATATTTGTATTTCAGGAAATAGACAAAATATTTGTATTTTCAGGAAATAGAAAGCGGAAACGCTAGGATTAGGGCATACGGACGATTATCTCTCCGTCGGATGTCTCATCCACCGCTAACTCCTCACTCCGGAGTTAATAAAAAAAATCCTCACTCCCTGTTCATCGGACCCTTGCATATCCTCCTTTCCCTGCTTGCTTCCTGCGTTGCTGTATCCACCTACATGTCTTTTCTCGCTGCCGTGCTTTGCTCCTAGCTGATCTCCACCAACCTCCGGTCTGCACCCCACGACTCCCCACTCTGCCTTGTCCGTCGCGACTCCCCACCTACCCTCTGCGCCACCGAGGTCTGCAACACTGGTGAGCACACCGGCGATCTCCACGCGCCACCCACCCGCCCTATATGCCACCGCCGCCCAGCTCCGCATTGCCGGCAAGCACCCGGTGACCTCTACGCTCCGACGAGCCTCTATTCGTTGAAGCAGCAAAGAGATGTTTTGCGCTGAAAAGCGCATGTTGCAACCATATGTTTTAAGTGTTTCAGACGTTTCAGATGTACGTTGCAAGTGTCTTATATAGATGTTGCAAAAGTAGATCGAGATGTTGCACATGTTGCAATTGCTATACACGTGTGTTTCAAGTGTTTCATCTGAATATTGCAAAAATCGATCAGGACGTTGCATATACATGCATGTTGTAAGCGTATGTTTTAATTGTTTCATGTGTTTCATACATATGTTGCAAGTGTTTCATTTAGATGTTGCATATGTTTTGCAATGCTACACACGTGTTTTCATGTATTTTTTAGGTGTTTGCAAGTGTTTCAGATGTACGTTACAAGTGTTTTACTTGTTTCGGACATATGTTGTAAGTGTTTCATCTGGACGTTGTAAAAATAGATCTGGTGTTACACATGTTACAATAGGACCCACCTACCGTGTCCGCCTGCAGCTATTTAGGCGCCGCCGTGGGTGACCGCGCGAGGGCCTAAGGCCAGCAGATGCATCCGCGGCATGCATCCAGAGACGGGACAACTGGACCTAGAGGTGTGACGTGTAGACCATGCTAAGTCCCCGCGCTAGTTGTTGGGTTGTGACTAACCCCTGCGGGTTTGAACTTGTGCGGTCGTACGCGAACAGGAGGGGAGGCCGGTGCAGTGACGTCACCCACGACCGTGACTGGATCGTGCGCGGGCGGATCGAGCTGAGCGTCCGATATTTGGAGCTGGCAAGGGACCCCCCAGCTGGAACTATGTCACTCTAGTCAATTCCTTCGCGCGGAGCGCTTCTCTCCGCCCAGTGGGCCGTACCATGGGCCCGCTCCAACGAGATGAACGTACTGGGCCGAATCACCCGTTCCGACTCGGATTCCCTCGATTCGCATCCTGATGAGTTCCTGACACCGGCACGCCGCGGAGAAGAGATACCGGCCCTGTTCATCTGGCTTATAATCCGTCTTATTCGTCTTGTTTTTTCAGTCGAAATAGTATTTTTCTTTAAAAAAAATCAGTCAGCCCGCCTCGTCCCGTACATACGATGATTTCCTATTTCACCCCTCACAAAAAGAAAAGATCCACGATTTTCTCGAGGAAATCTTTCATCGAGGCGAAGGGGTGGTGAGTAACAGCAATTCAGGTCTCGTCATGGCCGGTGAGGGTGCGGCCCATTTTGGTTCCCTCCATCAATGCACGTGGAAGACGGATGCGCTCGTCCTGGAGCGGGGGCCGGTGATGACGCTCGGTGTGGAGGAGGGGCCGGTGATCAACAGGCTTCTCCACCAACACCAAGAGGAAGGCTGAAGTTGCGGCGTTGCCCACCGAGGATCAACCGTTCGAGGGGTTGCTCACCAAAAGGAAGGCCGAAGAACCCGAGGCCGGCTGCTTCAAGGGCGAGAAGCCTGTTGATGTGGTATCCGCCGCCGCCGGTGGTGAGGACGAAGCGGCTAAGACGGCCGCGGGTAAGGCGCCGACGGCCGCGGGGATGAATCTGAGAGCCGGCTTGGTGGTGGACGACGAGCTGCTCGAGCACCTGGAGTGGGTAAAGAGCCTTAACCTCCCTCCCCTTGAAAGCCTTATCCCTGGTTTGGTGTTCAGCAACCGTCGGTCCGATTTCTACAACGAGAGCAGTGACGAGGAGGATGAAGAGGGGGACGAGGTCTTAACTGACTAGACTGTTTGAGGGTCTGAACCTCTCTTCGTTGCCTTGATCTATTGAATGAAGCAACCAAAGATTGTCCTGCTGATTTTGTTTTAGGCAATCGTTCTGACTAGATCAAATGTTAGCTGCAATTTACCATGCATTTGTCTGTCCTGATTTTGTAGTATATCCAAGCAAAACTCTTTCTAGGTGAGAGATTAGGCATACACTGCCTTCGGTAATATTTATCCTGTCCTCTATCATCTAAGTACAGATTTAATGAGCATGCATTCTGTTGTATTATTCTGTCAACTATTGGTTGTGGTTCCTATTTATTATTTTTTTATGGTTGTTTCTCCATGTGATGTGTGATCACATTTTCCAAAAAAAAACCTATGCTAGACCTTGTTTAGTTACCTTCCGAATTTCAAATTTTTACACCCTTCGTCATATCAATCTTTAGACGTATGCATGGAGCACTAAATGTAGGTAAAAAAACTAATTACACAGTTTGTCTATAATTTACGAGACGAATCTTTTGAGCCAATTTAGTCCATAATTGAACACTAATTGTCAAATACAAACGAAAGTGCTACAGTAGCCCAAATTGCAAAAAGTTGCAATCTAAACGAGGCTCTAGTTTTTGAATGTCAAAAACTAATGCTTGTGATCATAAATGTAGACTCTGATAGCTCATTGTGGAAGTGAGCATAAATGCAGACTCAGAAGCTGACTGCCAGCTCCAACTTTTCTTTAAATACTGGGATCTGGAGGAGCTTATGCTCCCCTCAATTTCATAAGATCCGATGTGATGGTATACATGCTCTTGTCTTAAACGGCTCAAGTACGGGAATTGTTGGCGCCTGGACGTCCGGTGGGATAGAATTCTGTCGGCGGTACTGAACGGCACCGTAGAACGGTCCATCAGAAACGCACCACACTCCCAACGTATCGCTGCAATCCTTCCCTGTCTGCCGCATCCTGCCCCGCACGTATACCCTACCCCCGTCCGCTTCGCCCCGCCCTGCACACGCCGCTGCTTCCCCCTGACCCCCTCTCCTCTCTCCCCGCGCGGGTGGGACCCGGGAGCTAGGATGAGGACGAGCACGCCCCGTTCCTAGGACCTAGGCACGTCGCACACCCCATCCATCGGCCCCCCGGCTCTTTGCGCCCCTTCCCCCAGCGCCGGGGCTGTGCCTCCAATGACTCTCTGAACATACCTGTGAAGCACGAATCACTTGCAACATGAAACATTTGAATACAGCATACGTCTGAAACAGATAAAACATTTGGAACATACACTTGCAACATGTGTGTGAAACATATGCAATATCCAGATAAAACATTTGCAACTCGCAACATGAAAACACTTATTGCAACATAAGAATGAAACAGCTGAAACATTTTGAACATACTCTTGCAATATATGTGTGAAACATATGCAACATCTAGATCAAAAACACTTACAACATACGTCTAAAACGGATGAAACATTTTGAACAAACGTGTGCAACACACCTCTGAAACATTTGCAATATGTCTCTCAAAAACTTTGCAACATATGCAAAATCCATATGAAATACTTGCAACAATCCTCTGGAACATCTAAAACGCTTGAAACATATGCTTGCAGCACGCGCCTACAACATTCGAGGAAGAAAGTGAGCGCAAGGTGCAACCAGAGAAGCCCGCTCTGGGTTTGGCCACTCCAGATCTCGTGATGTCATGAGCTGAGGTCGAGCGTCATGGCGGCACTGGCGTCGACAATGGCCACGACCTCCTAGTGGGGAACGGTAGCGGCGGCAACACCTCGACGCGGCGAGGGACGGGGCACGACGTGACGTGGCGGAGTGGGCGCGGTGGCACATGTGGCGCGGCCCGACACGGGATGGGGGCGCCGCCGCGAGACGGCTTGGGGCGGGCGGACGACGCAGTGAGCCGCGACAAGCGAAGTGAGTTGGAGATTTCTGTCGGCTGTCGTATTGTAGATGGAGTAGATAGAGGATAGAGCATGGATGGGCCTGTTGGACCGGTCGCTGTGCTGAAGCGAGCGCGGAGCAGAGCGTCCGATTTTTTAAGATTCCGAACGTATGTTCTGTAGCATTACCGCTCAAGTATCTGTCATTGACACCTGGTGTGTAGCTGCAGTGCTCTATATAATTGGAATGCCTACTCATAAAGCAAGTTTTGGTCCTGACTTTTCAAGTAGAGGATTTATACTCCTTGTCTCCTTGACATGTCGAGGTACTATTTTTTTCTTCTAAATCCAGTATGTAAATGGCTACCCAACCTATTTTTTCCTTCTAAAACCAGTATGTAAATGGCTGACACCCAACCTGCGCGCGTAGGGAAGAACTGAGGAGTAAAAGCATCGACTCAATACTTTCAACGCACTTTATTCTTTATTCTGCAAAAGATCTGGTACAGGCAGAACTGATGAGGTGTAAATAGCATACAAATCTCACGTGGCTATGAAACATTTCAATTCTCTACATTGCTTATGGAGCTATAGAACATCCGCTACACGAACATCTCAGCCCATGGTGTAGGATGGTGATGGCAGGTTTATGACAGTGCTCTTCACCTTGGTCATCATGTTAATGCTGTTTGTTATCCCCTGGGACCCAATGCCACTGTCTTTCAGTCCCTAAAATAAATAAATAAAAACGAAGGATTAGAAACACCTCAATGAAATAAATTTGTTGACCACAGAAAATTGCTGACATGATTTACAATAACAATTACCTGAAAGGGGAAATGGTCAGGCCCACGAGCCGGTGCAGAGTTGATCTGCACAGTTCCAGTTTCCATTGCATCACTGATCAGGATTGCCTTGTTGATGTCTCTTGTGAAAATGCATCCCTGAAATAGGTGTTGCACAAACAGTGAGTTCAAGAAGCTGGGTATAATAGTACCCGTTGCTTCAAGTGGCAGGGAGGGAGAGGGGAAAAAACCTGCAGGCCGAAATTGCTGGCATTGCAATGGTGGATGCCCTCCTCAACTGAGTTAATCCTGATCACAGGCAAGACGGGCCCAAAAGGCTCCTCCCATGCGATCCTCATGTCAGGGCGGACATGATCCAGCAGCAACGGCCAGATAAGGTTGCCTTCTCTCCTGTACTCCTGGCAGAAGGTTGCCCCTTTCTCCTTTGCATCCATCACCAGACCCTCGATGAAGTTGGCTGAGGATTCTGTTACAACTGGGGTGATATCAGAGTCGTCCTCAGGTGGGCCAACTTTCAGTTTCGCCAACTTGGCGTTAACCTTCTGTACCACGGCATCTGCGACTGATTCCATGATCAGCACTACTTTGACAGCAGTGCACCTCTGGCCACTGCATTGATCACAACACATTTGAGTACAAGCTCAAGTACTAGAGATGGGATAGCACGTTATTCAAAATAGTAATACTGTTCTTGAAAAAGAAAACAGTAGTGCACTTTTACTCACAAGTCATAACTTAGGATGGAAGCCAAAGCCAAGGATAAGCATGTGACAACACTATTGTGTAAATGACACCAATTTGGATACGACATGTCATGTCCTGTTAGCTAAAAGTTTTTATTGATTCCAATTTTTGCTTTCACTTTTCTAAGTTTTCAATAAATCCAAATGCGATATAAAATTCTATTTCCAGACAAATCAATAACATTGTTAAGTACTGCACCTGTAAGAGAAACCACCCTTTACTATATTTCCTGCAACCAAGTCTAGATCTGCATCCTCTAGCACAATGCAAGCATCTTTGCCCCCAAGCTCCATCTGAAGAGGGACCATTCCAGCCTTCTTTGAAATGGCTATACCAGTATCGCCACCAGTAAAACTAAGAAGCAAAGGAACGAATAAGATTCTGTCTCACTAAAACTGAAGAAATCAATTGTTGGCAAGTGTTGTTGATGCTTACCTTATGCAGTTGACTCCAGGATGCATTGTAAGAAAATCTCCTATTTCAGAACCCTTCCCGGTCACACAACTGATCAAACCTTTTGGGAAACCAGCCAGGTGGAAGCAGTGTACCATATGAAGTGCAGCCACAGCACCCTGTTTGAACAATAATACTTCACATAAGCATTTTCACTTTGAAAGGCATTAAATTCACACTCAGGAAGGGAGTTAGATTAACCCAAAGAACTCATATACCTGAGTTGGAGGCTTGAGTACAAGAGCATTGCCCGCAATTAGTGCTGGGCCAATCTTAGAAACCGCTAAGTTGACAGGATAGTTGAATGGAGGGATTGCCAAAACTACTCCAAGGGGTATCTGCATCAACAGGATGATACATTAGATATGCAAGGAAACAATATCGATGGGTCAATAATTTTGGGGAACCCAATAGTGTTCAGGGGAGCATCAATGGCAACTTAGCACCATAAAAACTGTCTGAAATACAAATTTCTACAGGCTACAACATGCATGAATATTGGTTGGTAAACAACTTAACATCATTGAACCTATGTTTGGCAGCAACAAACATTGTATGGTTTCTGAGTCCATAACTGACTGTTTGGTGTATGAGTTCATAACTGAATGTATGGTGTTTGGAGTTTCATTCTAACAAACATAACAGAATGTTTCCCTGCCATCTGCAAGTAGCACTGCTCAATAGGATGAACCTAATTTCAAAACACCTATACGACGTAAAGTGGTACAAGGATCAGCATAGTTGGTTTAGAAAGTAAAGGTGAAAAGATTCATTTATAAAGCAACAACCTCAATCCCCCTGTTCGGCTGAGCTTATCAGCACGGCTTATCAGCCGTGGAACAGTGTTTTTCTCTCACAGCAAAACAGCCACAGCCAGCTTATAAGCCAAAAAACAGCCTGCCGAACAGGGCCAATGATTGTGATAGTACACTGAGGGGGAAAACCAGCTCAACTACTTGGCTTGAATGAATTACAGTGAAGTGACTGTATTAGTACTACTGCACCAGACTATGGTTGCAAATTAAGGCTAGCAAAAACCATAATGGCAGAATCCTAGCTCGAGGCATAACACTAATCCTCGCTGGTTTGATGCTATGTTTTCTTTGAGTTATGGTTGCACCTGGACAATTCCAGCCAATTTGGCATAGAAACAGTCGAGTCAGGCAGATCCATGACCTTGTTGAGTTTGGCCGAGACACAAAATCATTGACACAGGAAAAATAGGTTGGACAAACGGAGCAATAGTTTACACTAGGATAGAATCATAGAAAGTACACAGCCTAAGCAGTCACAGCATGGCAATGACATCAGCGAAGAAAAGGCAAAACAAAGCAAAAGGAGTCAGCAAGACATGCCAACAGCATACATGGAATATTCCATGCTCCTCTGCATGTCAATAAGCTGTAACAGAGAAACAAGCTGCCTATTTTATGGCCTATCCTATAGAGATGAATTTAAACTTAATTGCCCAACCCCAACTTTTATCATTCCATTCTCCATCAGTCAGGATGAACTGGTGCATCAATTAATGTTGTAAACGTTCAACTAGCTATTTCTATCGACATTTCCGAATAAGTTAAGATACACAAACAATGTCTCAGTGAAATCAGTGGAGCACATACATCAAACAAGAGTACTGCAATGTAGCTATACCTTGGAGCTCAGACAGTACTTGTTCCGCTCATTACCAGGGAAGCTATCAGAAACAAGCAGCTTGCCCTCCCCCAGTATCCGCACACCCTCCTCAGCTGTGTACGACACCAAATCCCCAGACCGCACAACCTATGAAAACACAACAAGACATTTTGTCCGTTAAGCCCAATGGAAGAATCAAAGCAAAACCCAAACTGTAATTTCTTCATCTGCTAGTGACCTCAGAAATAGCATCCTTGGCCGGCTTGGCTATCTCCTTGACAAGGCACTCAGCGATGGGTGTCTTGTGCTCCTTCAGGATTGCGGCCGCCTTGTGGAGGAGCTCCGCGCGCTTCCACAGCGGTGTCCGGGCCCAAGCCTTCTGCGCGACCTTGGCCGCGTCCATCGCCTTGTTCACCTCCTCCTGGGTGCATGCTGGACACACAGGGGATCCGGATGATCAGAAATGAAGCCATCCCCCTTTTGCAGTTCACATACAAACACTGAACCTATCAGCACTAGCAAAAGCCTATGGACTCTGATCAATTCGAGAAATGGTTAATTGGAGAAAGATTCTTGGAATAGACTACCAAGTGCTTCAATTGGGGGACAACGAAATTAAGCATCGAAAGTGAGACTATTTGGTTGGGGCAGTAGTTAAGAGACACTATCAGGGACGGTCAGCAGAATTAAGGAAAGTGATAGCGCAGGTAGCCAGCCATTAATGGCTGGCGCTTCTCGTCCAAGTTTTAACTTGGTGATCATCGACAGAATTCGACGGTAGCACGGGTGCGTCCCCATCAACCGTCTGTCTTTCCCCCAAACAAGGGGGCAGCACTAGGCACTAGGACTAGCTCCCCGAGGTTCTTGGAGCCCGGTAAAAACAGGGAGCAGAGGCGAGAGCCCGCACCTTGCACCCTGTACTGCGTCTTGCGGGTGGTGGGGTTGACGATGGCGACGGACTTGCCGGAGGCGGAGCTGCGCCACTCGCCGTCGGCGTAGTACCTGTACACCTCTCCGTCCAGGATCTCCGCGAACACCCCTGTCCCCGCCAGCGCCATGGATGGCCGCTGCGCCTGCCTGCCTACCAACACCGACGGAGCGAGCGCGCGCGCGGACGTGTGGTGCAAGCCGAGGGACGGTACAGGTAGCAGTACAGCCGCTGCGGCTGCTGTGGACCTGTGGTAGTGGCGGTGAGGGGCTCCGGAGGGAGGTGGTGGTTGGGGGCGTGATGATTGATGGGTGCGCGAGTGGCGGAGCGGAGAGCGGGGGCGGGGTTAAATAGGAGAGCGGCGCGTGGCGGGGGAGGGAGCGGACCCACCGAGGCGGGGAGAAGGAAGGGAGACGGAGGGAGGAGGAGGAAGACGACGGAAAGGGACGAGGTTTTCGTCTGCGTCCTGCGGTTTTTCTTCACGCTTCTCTGTTTCTTTTGCGAGGCGAGGCGAGAGCCGAGAGCGGTGTGGGAATGGGACTGTGGGCGTTGGGAAGTAGGCTGCCGCGGACCACGGCGCCGTGTGGCTGGCGTTCCCAGCAGCGATAGAGGTGACGCGGCACACTTGAGCGGGGCTCCTGCGGTTTGCAGAATTGCACACTTGACGCGGCACACGCTACCGGTACCACCTGCCTGCCAGCAAAGGTGTCCCGGTTTTACTTCAAAGAGTATATACAGCGACATGTGCTGCTCCAGTATGTTCGGAGATGAGGGGTGTTTAGTTGGCAAAAAAAAAAATTGATTCGGGTACGGTAGCTTTTTTGTTTTATTTGGCAATTACTGTTTAATCATGGACTAATTAGGCTTAAAAGATTTATCTCGCGATTTCACGGTGAACTGTGCAATTAGTTTTTTTTGTTTCATATACATTTAATGCTCCATGCATATGCTGCAAGATTCGATGTGATGTTTTGGGGTGAAAATTTTTAGGAACTAAACACCCCCTGTATCGCGACGTGGTCGTCCTCCTCCTCCAGAAGCAGAGCCGTTTGTACCCTTGTGTTCTGTTTAGTTGGCAAATTTTTTTGGGTAAATTCCTGTAGCACTTTTTATTGTTATTTGACAAAATTTATCCAATCATGGACTAACTAGGCTCAAAAGATTCGTCTCGACATTTACAGACAAACTATACAATTAGTTATTTTTTTATCTACATTTAATGCTCCATGCATGTATCAAAGATTCGATGTGACGGATACTGCGCAAACTTTTTTTTTTACTTTTTTTGCCAACTAAACATGCCTATAGTGTATAGGCCTAGGCCGTGTGGTACTAGACATGTAAGCGAACCTACAAACCGTTGACTGTTGTACGTGCGGAGTCCTAGTTCACGTCTTTACAATCACGCCAAGAGGTGGTTTTCCTTGTCGCCTTACCACCGTCCTCTTTTTTCCTTTCGATGTTACTCATGTTGTCATTTGTTTATATATGTTTAGATAGAGACTCTGTTTGTTTTAAAATTTTGGAATAATAGCACAAGCAATCCTTGTAATACAGAAAAATTATACACAACTCCGAGTGACACTACCTTTTAGATCATTGTATCACACTTATGTCTTGACTGGTCTCGTACTACCGAGGTCAGCTCAAAGAACTCCCAAACACCATGGCCGCCCATCGATGGTCATGGTCTTGCAGCATGTGAGAGGGACTTGTTGAGGCTGTAAGTGTGTGCTCCAATTAAGAAAAGGTTAGTGTCAATTGGGCGTGCATTGGAATGAATTATAGAATTAGTAGCTTTGGCATGTTTTATCTAATGGAAAAGAGAGTAAAATAATGAGGAAAGTAGAGAGCTCGGGCCAGTTCGCTGGTATCATCGCAGAGACTTGTGTAGCATAGATTTTAGCTATGCCATTAAGTCTTGGCGTATTTGTTCAATTGATACATCTGAAAAAATCGATGTTGAACTTGCAGGTTTAGGTGCTTTGCTACTACCCTCATAGACAGTAGAGGTGGCAAGTAAATAACATTGCATCTAAATTATACTTCAAACCTAAGCATATTTCGAGCCTAGCCGCGAATGATGGTTTGTTTCTGGTCAAAAAAATCAAGCCCATAGCCATCCCACGGGCTATGTCGGGCTGGGCTTAGGTTAGAGTGGGCCTCTCACTAATTTTTAGTATCAAAATAATAGAAATAAATACACCGGGCTAGGCCGGGCTCAGGCTAAACTTTTCTTTTAGCTTAAGCTTTCTCTCGTCTAGGAAGGCATGACAATCCCAACCGTGGGTGGGTATGGATATAAAATTTCGCCCGCAGGTACGAGTATAAGATTCTACCCACGGAGTACTTCAAATACGAAAGTATCCATCTAGTCTAGTGACAGGCACATCATACTGATGGATGCAACTATGAGTGTGAAATGTTACCCGTGGATACAGGTATGAAATTTTACCTTTAGGCAATTCGCCACGGGCCTATATTTACTCCACCCACGTCTTACCTAATTCTTCACCATCCCTGCCTTCTAAAATTTTTCACCCGTCACATCGGATATTTTGACATGCATGAAGTATTAAATATAGACGGAAAAAATAACTAATTACATAGATTACGATAAATTTGCTAGACGATTTTTTTAAGCCTAATTAGTCCATGATTTGACAATAAAGTGCTACAGTACATATGTGCTAATGATAGATTAATTAGGCTTAATAAATTCGTCTTGCGGTTTTCAGGCGAGTTATGTAATTAGTATCTGAACACTCTTTCTAATATCCCATGAAACATCCGATGTGACGCTCCAAAAATTTTCACCCAGGAATTAAACACCCCCAAGTCTATGCTATGTCTAGAAAACTGTGCAGGTCGGGCCAAGCCTAGTAAGCAAGCTGAGTAAGGCCGAAAATGCTCATATCTAATTATACTCTGTCATGTCCTAAGTCCTTAAAAGTAAGTTGACGGTTAGCTTATCATGCTAAAAATGCATGTGGTGTATTTTAAAAAGACGTGTGAAAATCAAATATTTTGATATAACTCAATTTGGAGTATATAGTTTACTTTAACTTTATTATGAGTAGAATTTCTCTAATTCTATCCATTTAAAAAAACAGTTCACATAAATGCTCTATGATCAACAATAGGTGTATTTTAGAAAAGTATAATGAAACTAGTTGGATGTAGTAACCGGTTGAAAGGTCTTGATGGCTAGAGGGAGGGTGAATAGCCTAATAAAACTTTCTACAAAAAGTGCTAGACAATTTAATTAGCAATAACAAATAGCGAGAAGCGAGTTTTGCCTAGCCTATGGAGTGATGCAAGCCACCTATCCAAAAAACAATTCTAATATAAATATCACTCAACCGCACAAGTCAAACCGCAAGAGAAAAACTAGAAGGCTACTCTATTCAAGCTACTAAGCACTAGAGAAAACAACTAAGTACTTGAAATGCAATACAAGAGTAGGGTAAGAAATATTTCACCGAGGGGCAATGAATTGAGCCAACCAATCAATAATTCCAAGTGATGATATTCAAGATAACCAATCCACCGAGACAAATCAATCACAATCAATGAAGTGGAGACACAATGATTTATCCCGAGGTTCACGTGCTTGCCGGCACGCTAGTCCCCATTGTGTCCCCCTACACCACGTGGTTCGGTGGCTAATCGGTATCATACACCGAGCCTCTCAAAAGGCGCCACAAGAACCTACCAAATGGCGAGAAGTTCCGACACGAGCAATCCACTAGAGTTGGAATTCGGCGCTCCGCCGGGGAACCACAACAACCCCTCACAACAAGCTCACCGGAGCCGGCCACGAACAATCACCAACACGTGCCGGACCTCCACCGCTGCTCCAAGCCGTCTAGGTGGCGGAAATCACCAAGAGAAATAAGAATCCCACAGCAGATCAACCACCAAGTGTCAACTAGATGCAATCTCACAATGCAAATACACTTGGATCACTCAATCTCACTTCGAATATGCAAAGAAGCAAGAGAGATGAGTGGGAGGGGAGTTGCTTAGCTCAAAGTGCTCACAAGTATGTCAAAGAGTGCAAGAAGGTGAGCCTTGAGTCGGCCAACAAGTATTTATAGACGTACCCCTTCGAATAGAGCCGTTAGGCACTCGATTCTGCTGCAGTCGCGCTGACCGGACACGCGAAGTTCGACCGGACGCGCTGGTCCCGTAACTGACCGGACGCGCTGGTCAAGCCGAGCAGCGCTCCAGCGAGTCAGCGACCGGACGCGCTGCTAGACAAACCGGACGCCACAGTGCCAGCGTCCGGTTGGAGTCCAGTAAGCTCCCACAACGACCGGACGCGCCACCGCGTCCGATCAGAAAACTGAAACACGCGCGAACGCTGAGCACTGACCGGACGCGTCCGGTCAAACAAAGACCACGTCTGGTCCAGCGTCTGGTCACCGCTGTGACCACCGTTCGCCTCCGTTTGATTCACCCTTTCACATATGAGCTAGACTAAGAATGTGTGTCACTTTAGCACATGTTTTAGCTCGTGAAACAACATGTGACAATGCCTCCAAATCTCGACATTTGGCGTAAAGGAAAATAGGCGTTTCAATTCCTCAAAAACGCCTGAATCCCGCCTCGCAAGCTCGGCAGGAGGGAGAGAGGACCCCAAACCCTCTCTACCGCTCAAACTCCAACGCCATCGCAAAAGTGCTAACACCACCAAATGATCACGTCATGTGCGAGTGTGTTAGCATTTTCACAATCATTTTTCAAGGCGTTATTAGTTCTATCCAAATGCATATGATTATGAAATGCACACCTAGAGGCACTTAGGAGTTCAATAGCCGCATCATTCCCCTCTTTATAGTATGGCTATCTATCCTATAATGTAACCACACCCACTAGGTGTCTTGGTTACTAAAACACAACCCTTAAGCATATACCTTTGCCTTGATCACGTAAGATTGCGTCCAAATCCAAGTGTGGCCATCATGATCACCATGTCCATCTTGCCACCAACCTTGGAATGTACTAATCCTCATATGCTATATACAACTTAGGCATAGAATTAGTACTTAGGCATTGTCACTAATTACCAACACCAAACATAGAGCTTTCACCGGTGCATTTTTTACAAGTTTTAGTCTGAGATAGAGAAATTTGAATTTTAAAAAGCTAAAGTAAACATAATTTAATATGAGTGAAAGTCCCTAATTTGGTTTTGGCTAATTGATGAAACCTAGGACTAACCATTGTATCTAAGTGGATGATTTAGATAAAGGTGGTCATTGAATATGAGACATGACATTGACTCGTATGACCAAAATGGTGAAGACCAAGATGAGGCTTGGCTCGATGGACCGGTTGTGAAGGTGAAGGGCAAGTCGAGGCTTCGAAGCGAAGGACCATGCGATGGTGAAGCTTGAGCAAGACTTGGCGCCGACGGACCGATGCAACGGTGAAGAGCAAGTGAAGTCAAGGTCGATGGATCGAGACGGTCATGTGATGATATGAAGTGGATCATATCATTTGGAGAACCTAGTGTTACCACTATTGTCTCTATGTTTGTTTTGATCTAGTGGTGGCATATGACATGTTTGTGAGCTTGCAAACCTAGTGTTGAATCTAGAAGATTTGCTATAAATGTTTAATTCAACATAGGCAAGATAACCCTTATTATGAGGTGTGAAGAAGCTTGTCTTTGGTTCAAATTGAATTAAAATCTTTGGCAAGTGTTCTAGGTTAAACCAAATTTGATAAAATTTAACCTCCTCCATCAAACATTTTTTTCTCCATAATTTGATCCCATTTTTGGGTAAATTGTTGACAAAGGGGGAGAGAAAAAGATGATTCAACATGATAAAGGGGTAAATAAAATTTTTGATGCACACAAGTAGGGGGAGCAAGCTCATAAACAAAGTTGTTGCATTTGTTTGTGTATTTTCATATGACTTGCTCATTGCACATGTATTTAAATTTAATATACATGCTTGTGTGGTGCAATGCTAGTATAGAACTTGGATGATGAAATGATCTACTAGCATGCATAGGAATAGTTTACACGTGGTATCTAGACATGCCTAAAACTTTACAAGTTATCCAAGAGCCTTTACATATAATGTTGATCTCACGGGGTTCTTGAGTTTTGATGGATGTCTAGTTATTTCATGATGCTAAGGATGGTGTAAAAGACAACTCCGATTGGTATCACGTTTCAAAGGTCCATTTCTTACACCTTAACATCATTTTGGTAGAATTACTCTCTCAACACTTCTATCCATGCATATGTGCAAAGCTTTCAATCCAAACTCTATGCACATATGTAGGGAGAGCTAATGCTACCAAAACCGAGCTTGTGATAATTGTCCAAACTTTACTTATGAGCAAAATGATTGGACAAGTATGACAAGTTCAAAACTTTTATTATCAAAATCATCTTTGTGAGGGTTGTCATCAATTACCAAAAAGGGAAAGATTGAAAGTCTCTAGTTTGGTTTTGGCTAATTGATGAAATCTAGGACTAACCTTTGTATCTAAGTGGATGATTTAGATAAAGGTGGTCATTGAATATGAGACATGACATTGACTCATATGACCAAAATGGTGAAGACCAAGATGAGGCTTGGCTCGATGGACCGGTTGTGAAGGTGAAGGGCAAGTCGAGGCTTCGAAGCGAAGGACCATGCGATGGTGAAGCTTGAGCAAGACTTGGCGCCGACGGACCGATGCAACGGTGAAGAGCAAGTGAAGTCAAGGTCGATGGATCGAGACGGTCATGTGATGATATGAAGTGGATCATATCATTTGGAGAAACAAAATGGGCTCAAGGCAAAGGTATAACCATAGGGTCATTTTGTTTTACACTCAATACACTATAGAGGGTGTGAGTGGTTTAGGGTCGATAGCCGAACTATTAAGAGGGGAAGTCTTATCGGTTACTCGACGCATGGGTGCCACTAGGTGAATTCATGAAGTGCATTGCATGTAGGGCCTAGTGAGCTAACCGAAAAACCTTCGAAATGTTTATGAAAATGCTAACACACGTGCACAAGGTGGTGATCACTTGTTGGTGTTGGCACATTTGCGAAGACGGTGGAGTTTGAGCGGTAGAGAGGGGTTTGGGTTCCTCTCTCCCTCCCGCCGAGCTTGCGAGCGCGGGATTCATGCGTTTTCGGGGAAACGAAATGCTTATTTTCCATTGCGCCGGAGGTTGAAAAAGTGGTGAAGTCACGTGGTGTTTCACGAGCTAAAACATGTGCTAAAGTGACACACATACTTAGTCTAGCTCTTATGTGAAAGGGCGATAGAAACGGAGACGAACGGAGGTCACAGAGGTGACCGGACGCTGGACCGGACGTGTCCGGTCAGTGTTCAGCGTCTGTGCGTGTCTCTGGTTTTTGATCGAACGCGGTGGCGCGTCCGGTCACGACGACCGGACGCGTCCGGTCGTTGGAGGAGCTTACTGGACTCCAACCGGACGCTGGCACTGTGGCGTCCGGCCAGTTCTCCAGCGCGTCCGGTCGGTGATTCGTTGGAGCGTTGTTCAGGATTGACCAGCGCGTCCGGTCCGTTACGAGACTAGTGTGTCCGGTCGGGCTTCGCCGCGTCCGGTCATGCGATGACTGTTGGGGCACTGAGTCGACCGTTGAAATCTGGCGGCCACGGTTGAATCTGGATGGACACGTGGACGGCGCAGGGCGACCGGACGCGGTGCGGCGCGTCCGGTCAGTTCGACCGGCACGTCCGGTCGTCTTGAAAAACGCCCAGTGAAATGGCAACGGCTAGTTTCGAGGATGAGAGTTATAAATACGTGTTGGCCGGCCCTTGGGGAGGTCTCTTGGCATTTCTAACACTCTTGTGCATCCTTTGAGCTAAAACTTCTCCTCCCACTCATCTCTCTTGCTTGATTGCAAATCAAAAGTGAGATTGAGTGATCCCAAAGTGCATTTGCATAGCTTGAGGGCATCTAGTGGCACTTGTGGGTGGTTTAGCCGGTGGATTTCTTGTTACTCTTGGAGAGTACCGTTCCTAGCCGGCTTGGAGATTGTTGGAGGCGTTGGCAAGAGAAGGTGATTGTTCTTGGCCACCTCCGGTTGATTGTGAGAGGTTCTTGTGCTTTTCTCGGCGGGACGCCAAAAGCAACTCTAGTGGAATGCGCGTGTCATTGAGTTATCTCACTTGAGAGTGGTGTCTTGCGGTGCCTTACGGGGTGTGCCTTGAGGGGCAAGTGACTTGAGGGTCACACCGGGAAACCATCTAAGTGTTGGTCGACACAACCGGTGACGTAGCTTGTCGGTGCACAAGTGAACACCGGGTGAACAAAAATATTGTGTCTCTTGTCTTCCGGTGATTGGTCTTCATATTGTGTTGTCGTCAATATTGATTGATTGTATATCATCTTGGTGATCGGCAACATCTTCACTCCACCGTCGGTATAAGAATCACAACCCTCTCTCTTGCATTTACTTTTACTAGATTATCTTGTGTAGCTTTAGTGGTAGCTTTGCTAGTAGTGTTGTTAGTGACATAGCACTTGTGTGAACTAGAGTCATAATTTACTAGACTTGTGGATAGAAGACTTGCATCACAACCCTGGGCCTCGGTTTGCTAGCCAGGAAAACGAGAAGCGAATGGTCTGGACTCTGGTGGATTGGTGGCCGGAGTGATCGGACGCTTCATCGTCCGAACTGCCGATTTTTTGGGTGCAACGGCCGGCTGGTGCCGTGGATTTTGGCCCGTACACTTCACCCACCGGCTAGTGTGAAGTGTGATCCGCCACGGGTTGACTGACAGACAGACAGGTCGGGCGCGCAGCCGGTGGGAATGGAACGGAATGCCACTGTTTTTGTCCTGCAGCTCTGCCATCCTGTTCCAGTGTTCCCGTGTGTTTGACTGGTTGTCAGGTTCCGTTCGGTGAGCATGACGCGGCGTGCGTGCCCTTGCCTGCCCGATTGCTGTGCTAAACCTGCGGCAGAGACAACCAGTGTGCCGCCTCTGGCCATGGTATTTGCACAAGTCCCTCCTTGCATACAAAAAAATCTAGTACAGTACATTGTATGTCCTGCCCTTGCCCAATCTAGCTGTAGCACTTTTTACATGTACAACGGATATGACTACGGTGATGTTTAAATTCAGAGGCTAAAGTTTAGCGGTGTCACATGAGATTGTTCGGATAATAATAATAATAATAATAATAATAAACAAATTACAGAAGTCCTCAGGAATCCACGAGACGAATTTAATAAGCCTAAGTAATCCGTCATTAGCACATGTTACTGTAGCTTTACTGTAACACCACATTGTCAAATCATGGACTAATTAGGTTTAAAAAATTCGTCTCGCAAATTAGTCGTAATCTGTGCAATTAATTATTTTTTAGTCTATATTTAATACTTTATGCATGTGTCCAAACATCCGATGTGATAGAAACTAAATTTTAGAGGGAGAAACTAAATAAGGCTGTGTTTAGATCCAAATTTTTTTTTCAAAGTTTGTCATCACATCGAATGTTTAGACACATGTATGGAGCATTAAATATAGATAAAAAATAACTAATTTCACAGTTAGGTGGAAAATCACGAGACGAATCTTTCGAACTAAAGTAGTCCATAATTAGACACTATTTACCAAATAAAGCAAAAATGCTATAGTCCACTTTTCAGCATTTTCACCTCAACTAAACACACCCTAAGGCCTAACTTTAGATGAACGAGTCTGATTGATTGATAGCCAAATTTTTGGAAGCAATTTGGTTTGTTAAAAAAAATACCAATATCTTACAATTAGCATGCCAAATCTATGGTAAAATTTTTTGTGGTATGACAACCTTTTTTTTAGAATTATATAGTACAACGCAGACGCCCACAACACGCACGCACACTCACCCATATAAACACACGTACGCAAACCCTACCCCCTATGAGCACCTCCGAAGGACTGAGCCGGCAGATCTCGAGATTCACGAAGTCACCACTGGCGTCTCGCTGTCGACAGGGACGTCGCCTACTATTGAAAGCATAGCGCCGTTAAATCCTGAAATAAATTCAGAAAAATACGAGCACCCGTACTAAGTCGAGGACTTAAACCTGGATGGACAGGTTCCACCAAAAAAAACCTAATCAACTGATCTATGATCAGTTCGTTGGTATAACTTTTGGTAGCCAACCAAGCAGACGATGCATTGTTACAACCATGACACCAACTGGTTTGCTCACTTCTCTCTCAAAAAAAAAAAAAACTGGTTTGCTCACACACTACCATGGTAGGTACCATGGTCCCTCACCCCCCGCTCCATACCAGGAACCCAGGCCAGCCCAATCCAATTCGGCCTGCAATGGTGGTGAACAAGATGATTTGCCTTCTGGCCCAATAGCCGAAAAGTTTAGCCCGTTAGTGCCGCGGTCTCACTCGCAATAAATCCTCACCGCACATCCTGCACCCTACGGCTCAGCCTCACATTCGTGACGTTTCGGGGACACGCGGCTTCTCCCCGTTCGCTAGCTACACGTGGAGCCAGAGGGGCCCGGGCCGCTCCAGTCTTGCGCGGAAGCAACGGCCGGCCAAAGTCCCCGAAGGCCCGAACTCACCGAGAGCCTTCCCTCAGCTCACGTCGCACGCACCGACGCACGAGACCGACCAGCTTCCTCCGCCCCGCCCACTCCCTCCCGCGCGCGCGCCGTGCGGTCACCGCCCGAGGCCACGGCACCGCCGGCCCCCGCCCCGGCCCCGGCTGCCAAGAGGGAAGGCAAGGCCGACGCCTCCTCCTCCTCCTCTCCTCCACCGAGGTCGCGCCGCGCGCTCGCCGTCGCGATGGCCGCGTCGCTGCTCGTGCTCGCCGTGGCGTTCCTGGTTGGCGCTGGCCCCGGCGGAATCGATGGGGGCGCAGCTGCTCCCGTCGAGGTGGAGGGCTCCGAGGTGCGCATCCAGGATTAGGACCTTAATTAAGATCTGCCGTGGAGGTTATGGGTTTGGGTGTGATTGTGACTGTGATCTGGATCTGCGGGGGCATTTGCAGGTGACCTACGGGAGTGTGATCAAGCTGATGCACGAGAAGACGAAGCACCGTCTGCACTCGCATGACGTGCCCTACGGCTCAGGCAGCGGTCAGCAGTCTGTCACCGGGTTTCCTGAAGGCGATGACTCGAATAGCTACTGGGTGCGTATCCTTATCATGATCTAACCCTTACTGGTTCATAAAATAATTGTGTCCTGTTTACTCCTTATTATGCGTTTAGATTTCAGATGGTAGCATTGAATTGAGTTTGTCGATCAGTGCTTTCTTGTTCAGAACGCAATACTCTGACCAGTTTGTTTGAATTTAGGGTGCAAACAGTCTTATTGTTTT
The DNA here is from genome assembly GCA_038087645.1 of Saccharum hybrid cultivar R570. NCBI lineage: Eukaryota > Viridiplantae > Streptophyta > Magnoliopsida > Poales > Poaceae > Saccharum > Saccharum hybrid cultivar. The sequence continues at coordinate 37,674,854 of JAQSUU010000637.1, read as the reverse complement.
CAAGAGCGAACTAATTTATGTTGAGATTAGCAAGAACATAGGATCTCTTTGAAAATATATAATATATAATGGCAGATTGGCAGTACTGGTAGTTCTTTGATGAAACAAGTAAACATGGACAGAAAACAAAATCTTATTGCGAATCTGAAACTTTTTTTTAAAAAATTTCTGAATAGCTAAATCAATGGCTATTTGGTACAGCAATTATAGTTTGGTTCATATATAATTTCAATTCAAATAGTCAGCTAACAAATGAGCAGGGTGTCAATGCTTCTCAGGACCTAGGTCTGAATTGATAGGTTCTTATTGAATGCAGATCATAAGGCCTACTCCAGATTCATCGTCTAAGCAAGGTGATGCCATCGAAACTGGTGGCATCATCAAGTTGCAACACATGAGGACACGGAGGTGGTTGCACAGTCACTTGCACGCTTCACCGTTATCTGGTAACCTTGAGGTTAGTTTGATATCAATCTCCCCAGTTGTGACGTCCATTAACAGTTCAAATTCTGTACATCCTTTGAACAATTGAACTTAGATTGAAAGATAAACTTTTACTGTCTCTGTTCCAAATTATATGTCGTTTTGGCTTTTGTAGATACATAGTTTTTACTATGTATTTAGACATAGCATATATCTAGGTGCATAGCAAAATGTATGTACCTAGAAAAGCCAAAATGACCTATAATTTTCGGTGGAGGGAGTAATTCTCTTGAAATTGCCGTAGACCTTTTAACGTCTCTGAGTACATGACGCAATTTTGTGTCAATCAATTAAAATTAGGATCAAGCAGGAAAGTTGTAAGTATTATTGGATGGTATGCTTATATCCTTCACTATCCAGGTTCACACATGTGACAACTTGGTCTGTCATCTACTTTTCTGGATAAACAAGGATAGGATAATGCACGAATATAATAGAATAGTCTCATACCACCTCTTGTATTCCAATTAAAATGAAGCTGTTAAATTTTTTAGCTGTTGATATAGTGGTGTCATTTTCAAGAAGGAAATTCAAGGCATGCACATTCCAATTTACATCTCTATAGAACGATGAACAACCAAGATGTATTTTGGTCTAGAAAAAAGACAAATGATCTGCACTGCATATTCCTGCACTACCAATTTACTCCATTGTCTTCTCTGAAAGAACCCATGTATATTATGGCTTTATGGCTTGATCTCAGACATTTGGACAATTTGACTGTTCACTTCCAACTTTATATTACTTTTCACTAATGCTGTTTGGGATGAAATGTAATCAGTCTTTTAAAAATTATAGCATGCCAGGCACACAATTTACCAATGGAACACTATGGCATCTGATTTCCCTTGCTTCTATCCTTAGATTGACTTCCTAGAATACCAAGAATACAGTAATCAACAGTACCTAGAAGGCTAGAATCACTTCCTGCTGAACCCGGCGACCGACCCATACCCAATCCATGCAAGACTGGATCCACTATCTTATACACGGGTTGGGTTAGGTTTCCGTCAAAACCGGCTTTATGATAGAGTAGCTCTTATGCCGTTATGCGTCAAGGGTTGAACCCAAGTAACCCATGGAGCCCGTCCTGTTCGTGTTGATGTTATAGATGGGCATGGTGGAGGAGACGATGTTGAGTGCCTCGACGTCGGCCACGCCAGTGCTGCACCTAAATCAGCTGAGCTTCACCTGCACCACGACCGTGCCCTGCCACTCGCTGCTGCGGCGCTGCCGCTGGGAGGGCTGTTCAGCACCAGCACGTCGTGGTCGTCGAACGGCACGATTGAATCCCATAAAGGCCTGAACATCCGCCACACGTACGTTGCCTCCGCCTTGGCTGGTTCCTGTCCCACGGTAGTGTCCTTCTCTGCTGCAGGCAGCCTTAGTGTGTCCATCGTTGCCTCTGTACTTGCAGCTGAAGAGGCCGTATGAGGCCGAGCCCAGCGTGATCCGCGCCGTCTGGCCGACAACACCCGTGCCCGCAGAGGAGAACGGGACGCTGCTGCGCAGGGGGGTAGCTGTGGACGAGCTGCTTGATGCAGTGCAACAAGGCTGGAGAAGAGGAAGCAGGTGAAGGCCAGCACGTGTTAGGAGACGAAGTTGGACTTGGCGCGGTCCCCCATGGCGCAGGGGTTGCCTGTGCGGTCAGCGCGCCATCAGCGAACCCAGGCTCATCAGAGGAGCGACTGGCCGACTGCCACACTAGGCCCAGGATGGCGGCGAGAGTGAACAGCGAGTTCACGTTCATGACGCCGTCCAGCGCGGTGATGTGGATGCTAGTGCCCCCCACCCCTGCTGTCGCAGGCTGCGATGTTGACGTCCTCCGTGCGGGGTATCGTTGAAACCACTGAACCAACCCAACCCAGGGGTTCATCGAACCTGCTTTGAAACCACCGGAAACCAACCCAACCTGGCGTCCTGGCCGGGTTTGTTTGCAAATTAGCCATAACCCTGGAAACCTGGACCATGTACAGGGCTTTGCTCTGCAGTAGACCATCTTGTGTACCACATAATATTGCTGTCATACTTGAGTGTGATCAGCTATCTTTATTTTCAGCTTGCTTACAGTGAATTGAGTTACCATCTTTCTGATGTCCACTAATTTTATGAGTAGCTATATAGACCAGTGCTTTGCGTTTTAGGAAAACATGTTCCATGTCTTGTTACGTCCTCATATTAAGAATGTGCTCTGAAGCTTGGATGTCAACATTGTAGGTTAGCTGTTTCGGTGGGGATGAATTATCAGATACTGGTGACTATTGGAGGTATGATTTATTTACACATGCAATGTGAATGCATGTTATTTTTTTGTTGCTTAACTCATGTTTGTCCTCTGGGCATTCTCCAGGCTAGAAATTGAAGGAAGTGGAAAAGTATGGAAAAGGGATCAAAAGGTACGACTTAGACATGTCGACACTGGAGGTTATCTGCATAGTCACAACAAGAAGTACACTCGCCTTGGTGGTGGGCAGCAAGAGGTGAGATATTTATTTGTTTGCAAAATTTTCTTCTTGCAAGAATCAAAAGATTCGACAGTGAATTGGCAATCATAAGGGCGATAGATCATTCTACTACTGATGTAAATTGTTTCTATACCATTATTTCATTTGCTTATGTTATCCATGAATTCCATAATTAAATATTTCTATATGATTCATTTTACTTGCTGCCATGTATGCAAATTAATACCGTTGGGATATGTTTTGGTGCAGGTCTGTGGTGTCCAAGAGAAGCGGGCTGAGAACATTTGGTTGGCAGCAGAGGGTGTTTATCTCCCAGTTAACGGAAGCAAGTGAAACAGCAGTTGCCAGTTTTAATGTTAATTAGTATAGGATCAGATATTTTACCTGCTTTCATTCGTTCTTGTTTTTCTTAAGAAAAATGAACATGGGACCTGACACCTAGTGATATGTTGAAGTTGGAATGTTGGATATCGATGATGTCGACAAAATCAGGACAGTACATGCTTGTAATTGATATTTATAATCCATATATGACCGTGTAGAGACCCAGAGATGCAAGTGACACTTTGTTCACAACTAGAGATGGCGATCATCTTCCAGATGTGACGCAGAAAGACAGTCCTGGCAAATCTTTTGAGTTTTTGCCGCACCCTGCTACATTGTGGTATTGAAATTTGAACCGTTCTGACTGGCGGTCTATGACCCCAAATAAACGAGTTTGCCTCCTGAGCTGAAAATTTCGTGTAGCCCAAACTTTGCATTTCAGTCATTGGTGCTAATGTCAGAGGTGGTGCCGTCCAAGCCAGCGCCAATACCCGACTCAGGCTTTTGTACCAGAATGAAGAACTCAGCACCAAACGCTACTGCTTGTTACGGTTACAAAACAAGCGCAGGCTGAGTACAGTCAGACGGTTACAAAACAAACGCAGGCTGAGTACCAGAATGACTCTGTTCAGAACCAAACCCCACTGCTTGTTAGGGTAACAAAGCAAGCCCACTTTGCAAGCGGACACAATCAGGCACTATCGGAACAGGGGAAGCGGGCACAATCAGGCACTATCGGAGCACGGGAAGAGAGAGGTTCTGTTACATGCCTGTATCTCTTTGGAGGGATCAGATAAAATTGGAACGAAATAGTGTTACATGCCTATATCTCTTTGGAGGGATCAGATAAAATTGGAAAAAAAAAAGTTACTGCAGCATTATCAGTACCATGAACAGTGTTGTATGCTCATTCTTTCATGTCACACGACAGTGGAACAGCAACTTCATCTTATAAATGATTCATCATATAAATGATGCTTTCACGTACTCAAGATCCTGCCTGTAAGAATCAAATATCAAAACCACACAAACAGTAGATAACAGAAAGTTCAATCCTAGAGCGAACTCAAACATGCCCATAAGCAAGTTTTTAATGTGGGACATGTACTAAAATCAAAGCAGCGGTGCATTCTCTCATCACAGCACTGTTCTTGCTTTAACAACTGCATACCCATGGGACAATATCCATGTTCTTTTACAAGCAACACGGTTAGAAACATTTAGTACCCTTGGACAAAATTTCACTCAAGCAATAGAGCAAATATCAAACAATTGTGCAAGATAGATGCAAATTTTGATAACTTCTCGGTCCAGAGTTTGAGTGGGGAGAATGAACATTCTATATTCATCATTTGTTCACAGTCACAAACTCATAATCAAAGGAAAAATTACAGTGGGCAAAAAGGTTAATGCTAAAAAACAACACACACTGTTCTTCATTTAATAAGTTTACCTTGATTTGCTTGGCAAACCTTTAAATGGCTAGCATAATGCAGCAAGTTCAAAGATAAAGACACATCAACAGAGGAAAAGCTGAAGTATTATGTGCAGCAAGTTCAAGAGAAGGCTTTGCAATGCTCAGCACATGGCAAAATTGTATGACTAATAAGGCCCTGTTTGGATCCATAGGACTAACAACTAGTTGACTAATTTTAGTCCCTAAGGATCCAAACAGACATACTAATTGTTAGTCCACTAGTCCACAAATATAAGCTAGTAGGACTAGTTGTTAGTCCTAGTCCATCCAAACAGGCCCTATGTAGCATCAGGCAAAAGAACTGGAATTCAGAAAAAACATGTTTTGCAGCTAAACTACTTTACAGCAATATGAAAATTTACCGCTTACTGAATGACTGAAGAAGTGAAGAATGGAATAGAAATAGTTAACACATGTCAACAATCAACATGACATATTGACATCCTTAAAGTTACCAGATTGCACAAAAAGTGACACAGCTGCAATTCTGCAAAAGAAAGACAAGATAGAAATCACCCATTTTATCAGGAATGATGCCCAAACAAGCAGTTACTCAATAGCCCACCAGACAAGGTTATTCAAGATAACAAAATCCATAGTTCCTACACATGCTTTCGATCACTAGTATGAAAACAAATAAGTTATCACACTGATAAATATTGAAGATGACCAAGCTAACGCACTGATAAATACAGAAGATGAAGTAGGAGCTTTCAGAGGCTTGATACAGCAGCATTTGCTACTTGATTTCAAACAAATGTTGATGCTAACTATTAGATAAACCTAGCAAGATGAGCACACAACACAAAGAAACACGCATTCAAGTGACTAATGGGAAGAATAGCCAGGAGAGAAGGCATATCATAACAAGCATAGAAAATCATCAGATCAGCCATATATTCACTGATGATAGGTTTTGTTCTCCATTTTTCTCATTCAGAATCTTGTTATTTAACTACCATTACTCATTCAATGGGCGGAGCAGCAGGTTTGATCTCCACTTCCCCAGGAATAAGCCCAAACAACACACCATCATACAAGTTGACAGACTCCTTTAAGTACAACTGCTTGAGCTTCATGAAGCACTGCAGGGTCAGCAGCGAATCAGAGCCAGCCTGGTGGCCGATCCCAACACGCTCGATCTTGAGCAGCTCCCCAAGTTTGCTGAGCCCACCATACAGGCCACCGCCACAGAACTTCATGAGATGCTTGATGTCGTACAGCACGGGAAAGAAGGTCTTGGTGAGCTTGAGGAACTCATCCAAGGTGTTGGGCATTTCCCGTCCGGTGAGCAGCCTGAGGAGGTAGCCGAAGTCGTGGCCACTGTGGAAGGTGACCCACTGGACATCGTCATTCAGCACGATCCCGGACGACATCATCAGCTCGGCGAAGCGGGTGGAATCGACCCCCTCGGCCGCAAAGCGGTCGAAGTCGATGCCGCTGCGGCGGAGCAGGTCGATGGAGTCGTTGCTGGAAGGGTCGGTGTGCGGGTCGAAGCCCCGGAAGTTGAACTGCCAGATGCAGCCCCGCCCCCCCGTGCCGCACGGCGGGAGCGCGCCTGCCCCGTTGGAGAGGGTGAGGCCAAGCTGGATGAGCTTGAGCACGTTGACGTTGCCCTCGAGGGCGGCGTAGTTGCGGTCGCAGGTGAACCTGTACTCGGCGCTCGGCTTGACCACGAAGCCGGGGAACTCCGTGTCCATGGCAACGTACGGGTACGCGTCGACGACGGCGCGGATCACCGCGAACTCCTCCTCCAGGTTCCCCGCCCAGACTTCGCGGATCTCCACGGCGTCGGGGCCCTCGGCGGCGGGCGGAGGGGCAGCCATCGGAGCAGCGGGCGCATCCAAGAACTCGGGGACGCTTCGGGCGGAGGAGCGGCGGGCGGGCAGGGCGGTTCCGACAGCAGCTAGGGCTTCCGATGTCAGCGGGCGGGGGCGGTCGGCTAGGGTCAGTGGAGGCAGTAAGAGGAGGAGGAGGGGGAGGGGGAGGAGGCGGAGGCGGGCGCGGACGCGGAGGAGAGCGTTGGGCCCCAGTCTCAGCGGCGGCGAGAGCCCATGGGTGCTGAGGGGCGGGTGCCGAAGTGCGAGGGGGTAGATCTAGCGGGTCGGAATCCTGGGGAAGAAGGCGAGAGAGGAAAGCGGAGGCGGCGTGCTGGGGGCTACGGCTGTCAACGAGCCGAGCTCGAGCCACCCTGGTCCAGGCTCGAGCCCAACACGAACCCGAGCCAAGCTTCAAGGTGGGTTCGATGTCGGCTCGATCAGGTCATGGTTCCATCGTTCCACTTCCATGCATTCAGCATTGCTTATGTTTTTTTTGCCCCCTGTAAACTACAATAATCAAAATATATCCAGGAGCTACCAAACTATAAGAACGCCAAAAAATAATAACGGTAAAGATATACCCCGGTCGTCCGGACGCGTCGGACGACGCCCACTCACTCGCACTCACCCCCGCCCGGCCCGTCTCGCCCTCTCATCCTCTCTTCGCCTCCGTGCAGCGTCCTCCGCCGCTCCCTCCCCTTTCTCCCGCCTGCGCCGCGCGCCCGCATCCTCCGGCCTTCCCCGTGCACCTTCGTGCTCCCTCACTCTCGCTCTCGCTCTCTCGCCAACGTTCCTCATGCTTGCCCGCCCGGGGCCTCCGCCATGGCGGATGCGGTGGCAGCGGCCGTGGATCCGCCGGATCCGGCGATGGCGACTGTAGATCCGGCGGATCCGGCGGTGGCGGCTGTGGATCCGGCAGATCCGGCGGTGGCGGCCGTGGATGCGGCCGGATCAGGCCCAGGTACCTCTTCTCTTCCTCCCCTTTCCTCTCTCTTCCTCCATGAATCTGGATCTAAGGGTCCTCCCCCCTCCTCCTCTGCTGACTCCTCTTCTTCGTCGTGCTCCTCTTCCTCTTGCTTCTCCCCTTCCTCCCTCTGTCGTTTGTTTTGCAGTGGTGTTTCTGGGTTGTTCCAATAGGCTGCCTGTTAATGTTGCAGTAGTATACTCTTCGTTGTTTTGTGTTGTTGCAATAGATAAATTTCATTTGTTGCAATAGATTTTTGTCCATGTTTCAATTCATATTTTTGTGTTGTTTCATTATTGATTTTTTGATGTTTTCAGTAGCCTTTTTTTCGTTGTTTGCAGGGGCGGTTCGGGGGGAGCAAGCTGGCGGTGGGCGGAGGCGCTGGGTCCGGCGAGGCGGGGCGGATATGGACGCGCGGGGGGCTGGGGGTGGTTGCCTCCATGGTTGGGGGTGTTCGATTTCATCTGTTGCAGAAAACGAGTTTCTGATGTGTTTCAGTACTATTTGCTTCAAATGTTTCAGTACATTTTTTCAAATGTTTCACTACTATAGTTTCAAATGTTTCGGTATTATTTTTTCAATGTTTTAGTACTATTATTTCAGATGTTTCAGCATTATTTTTTCAATGTTTCAGTAATATTGTTTCAAATATTTCAGTACTATCTTTTCAATGTTTCTGTTCTTTGTTTTCATTAGTTTTTTCTGTTTTGTTTCATTAGGTGTTTCTCGATGTTTCAATTGTTTCCCCATTGTTTTTGTTTCAATAGGAGTGTCTCGTATGTTGCAGTAGCATCTATTCTCCCCTGCTGCATCTGGGGGCGGAGTATGGTGGTGAACTGGGTGGCGGGGGGCGGATGTGTTGCGGGCGGTGGCAGATCCGTTCGCGAGAGGGGGCACGCGCTTCTCCGTGCGGGTGTGGGGCGGGGGCTCGTGCTTTCTCTCTCTGTGCGGGGCAAGGTGGGTGTGGCAGAATCGCCTAATCTAATGCCCTCCCAAGGGTACTCGTCTTCTGTTAGATACTAAGTACCCCAGGGAGAACACTAAACTACGCGATTCCGTCGAGCACACCACCAGGGAGAACTCGAAGATCCACATTTTACATCAGGATCACAAATGAGAGAGTAAAGCTTACAACATCCTTACCCTTTCTTACATCACTTTTAGTACAACATCAGAATAATTCACTATGCAGTTAGAATAGCGGAATATAAAATATTATCAGAGTTCAGCGGAAATGAAATCATTAGAAGACAAATTAACATTAACCTGAAGAACGTTTGAATGCAGGAATTGATAACAGATTAATAGTATTTTCCTTATAAAACTTTTGGTGAGAGTTTTAATAAATAAACCCTACTCTGCATCGTAAAGGAAATCCTCGCTGAGCCCACCAGGAGGTTTCCACACACAAGTGTCAGCTCATCAGCACCTGTCACCTGCAACAGGGTAGAACAAACCCTGAGTACTCAATTGTACTCCGCAAGACTTACCCATCAGGAGGAAAGAAAAGACTCCAAGGATCATGCAAGGCTTTCTGGCTTGTGGGTTTATTGCATTTGCAAGAAGCAGCACTAAGAGTGTGTCCTTAATTTCTTACTTTTAATAGCCGTATTTTATTTCTTATCCAACCTTCTATGTAAGCACCTAGTCTATAATCAAGCAGGGTTGAGCAAACAGAACCCATTTCTTCATCTTTCATCTGCCAGTTCTTACTACGATGCCAGAGCGTAGTCAAGTCGTACCGTCACGCAGAAACGGCGATTCGCGAATCAATGTGCCCAGCTAGGTGCCCCGAAAACACATGCCTCGCTTGTACCCCGGCACAAGCAAGACCAACCCGTTCCACTCCTGTCAAGGGGTCCAGGTCCCCGTCCAAGCTCGGACTCTAAGCCCCCAACACTGCAGGCCTAGCCTCAGTATGGTGCTTAGACCTCCTCAACCCAATGTATATAACCACCCTAAAAAGCCGGTCCGAAAAGAGCCGGAACCCATGATAAGAGAGAAACAAGTCTTCCTAGCCCTCATCCGCTAGTATATGCTCAGGACAATAAATCTATGACTTGACCAGGGTCCACGCAACGAACGGTCCTTAATTGACACAGGCGTAACAAATGCAACCAGAGCCCTGCTCTGCTGCCCAACCAGGTCCAAGTCCATCCAACCCGTTCCGCCCGGTCTCCAATTATCCATATACATTTATATTTCATGTGGTAGTAACATGATAATAATACAATATTATAGTTTCTATCTCTCGCGAGTGACAGGAAATCACTCGACTTCTACCGGAGTCCTGTAGTATAGCAATCTACACGATCCTGACATACTAGTAAGACTCATGGGATCAGGATATTTATATGCAAGTGGGTTTCATTCAACTCCTTTAAACTTAATGCACAAGCATAAAATAAAGTGCAGAATAATAGGGGTTATGCACCGGGGCTTGCCTGGGTGAGATTTAACCAAAAGTTAGCATTCCGTCACGATGACACGATCATCAGGACACCACCTTTCCGTTACTCCAGTTGACTCCACGATCCATCGTCGTCCCTATAATGATATATGCAGATGCAACGTAGAGACATAAATTCACAACGATAAATACAACTAGGAGAACACGATACGCTTCGCAAGCTCCCGAGCCAACTCTAACGTACTAGGCTACGCACCCCTAATGTCGAATAAGACATTAACTACCCAACAAGTATTTTGGCTACGCGAACCCAAAGGGTTGCTTTATTCAATTTATCAATTTAATAGATAGCTAACTAGGGCCTAGTAACTATGCTAGCAAACTAATTATTTAGGGAGCTCCAAAATTACGGAGAGCAGATAATAATATTAGGAGTTTACTGTAAATTTTTTTTAGAGTCAACACTTTTACCATTTTCTTACAAAAATTCTCACAAGTTTATTCTTAGCAATATTAAGCATTTTAGAATAATTAGCGAACTCCTAAAAATATTATACAACTATGTGGACAAAAGCATACTAACAGCTAGAGCATGATTTTAGGAACCTAACAAAATTGGTTTCGTAATTTTTGGACACCTACACAATTAGATATTGAATTTATAAGTTTGCTTAGAAGCTAAATTAGAAATTACTCTATAAAACGAAAAAGACTGGTGATACTGGTTCAGCCCAGCAACCCCATGCGGCCCGCGCGGACACCCAGCCGCACCCGGCGCCGCGGCCCAGCTACGGCCCGAGGCGGGGAGCCCTGCGCGTTCGCGCCTTTTCGCAAAAGAGGACTCAGGTTTCTAAGAAATTGCACCGAACCGAAGCTTACTATTACCGCAGACTTACGTTTTTCATCGACGACCTCGAACTATGCTTTCTTGACAACGGGGCAGTCCCCGACGCCCCTGCCCATGGTGGTGTGGCTCCGGCCGGCGCTGCGCAGCCACGCCGGCCACCCGGGGGCCGAATCGGCGCACACAACGGGCCGACGAGCAACGCGAAGCCAAGACAAAACCCTAGGCGGCGATTTTAAAGCCAAACACTGACCCTATCGCTCTGCTCACAAAGGCGGCCAACCACCGTGGCGGCACGCGCGCTCTGGCGAACCTCGGGGCTCGAGAAGCGATAACGGTCGCGAGCGAGCCGAAGTAGCTTACCACGGAGACATCCGTGTAACCGGTTGGGGCGGAGGGAGGCCGTGGTGGCCTGCCCACGTGCGAGCTGATGAAGGCGGCGGTGCTCCGGGCGGACACCAACGTGTCAGCTCACAACCGGCGGCCTCTCGGGTGAAGATAAGGCAAGCACCGACACAAGAGCATCACGATTAGTCTAAGTTCGACTTGAATTGAATAGAGACCAAGCGTATCGACTTACCCATGAACGGGCCTAACTGTGGCGGCGAGATGACCAGCGGCGGCCGGACACCAAAATTAGAGCAGCGTAGGGCTCAGACGAGGCTCGATGTGGATGGGGCGGCTGTCTAACTCCCTACGCTCCGCACCGACGCGAGGAATTGGACAGCGAAGTCTTGACTACACGAATCACAGGCAGAGGCGGGGTGCTCTGCCATGGCCATGTCACTGAGAGCCCCATGGACGAGACCGAGCGGTTAAAGTGAGGCGACTTCGTCTTGCAGCGGTAACACGCGGACGTGCTCGCAGCTGACCCGTCAGGGGAGGCTTGGCGCGACGCGCATGGAAAGACGCGGTCAGCCCCAAGCAGTACCCTCCACTGGCAGCTAGCGGAACACTCATGGCAGGGCGGCACGCAACAATGCTGTGCCCGAGCCAGCGACGCAAGCACGGTAGTCGGTCGGGACAAAGGAACAGAGGGCGAGCGGCGATGCGTTGACCCCGTAGCGATGGCCGCGGCATCGACCAGGGTCGGCACGCAACCGCGCGGAGCGACAGAGCAGCGGCCTAGCTGACGCGACGGCGGGCGGCCAATGTCGGCCAGGGCGTGGCACGGTGCGCACGCGACGCGACCAGAGGCGGCAGCGGAGCAAGCGCGCGCAGGGCCAACAAACAGGGCCGACCGGCGCGAGGCCACTGGCACCGAGCGGCAAGGAGCGGACCCGCGGCCAGTCCATAGCTGGAGCCGGGCACCAGCAATGCCCACCCACGCGCGGTGACCGCGGCCACTGGGCCGAACGGCCGAAACCCGCGCAGAGCACGCTTCCAAGAGCGGCCCCAGAAACTGAGCTAGCTCGGTTGACACTAAACCAACCCGGCACAGCCCAAGAAGGTACACACGGCTACTAGAAGGGACAACAACCTCAGGCAGAGGTGATCTAGGGAAGAAGTTAGAGACACGCTAACTTGGGACTGCCAACCAGTGCCCAAAGCTAAACTAACAGGCCAACAACACGTTCAAGCGATGTTCCTGCAATTAAAAGAGAGCAACGCGACGCCCAACACGTCTACCACCTATACCAGAACCGAGTACGCACTTAGAAGCAACCAACTAAGGAGAAACTTGACATTAGTACTTAAGCCATTTGGTTGGGAATCAAATGTCAACAAGGCATCGTCATTACTTCTCTCAGTCTTGAACGAGATCTAGAGTTAACGTAGAACTGAATTTTGAAATTGATTTTCGGAGCTAACAATATTTATTCCCCAACATGAAGGTTGCACTTCCATCTACGCAACTCGCGCATAAACTTTACTTAAGCGCAAAACCCAAGTTACGTTTTATCTTTTGTTATAAAAATTATCTTTCAAGCCAAATGATTAAAACAACCTATCGTTCTATTTTACTAATTAAGGTTTCATGAGCATGTTTTCAAGTAAACCAATTAACCGCCATTATTTGTTTACTATTTCTTTTTTATCTTAATTGCGATGCTAAGCAAGCTCGTAACACCTGGGGTGTTACAACCAACCCCCCTTAAAAAGAATCTCGTCCCGAGATTCGGGGCAAGAATCAGAAAAGGGGAAACACGATTTCACTTCGTAGCAGAGATTACAAAAGGAGATTACACGGCTTCGAAGACTACAACACTCAGGGATCTAGAGGCATCACGGCTAAGAGCAAACTGATACAACTCACAACCTCTCTAGAAATCGATGAAAACGGGGACAGTGGAGGAGCAAAAGGAAAACAATTATCCAGAACATGGCGTATGCCCAGCAGATCCAGAAACAAGAGACCGAGAACTCAAACATCGCAAACCCTAAAACCTAATTAACCCGAGGTGAACTTGAACTCCTTCGATGGAAACCATATCCCTTCTTCTTGAGCGACACCATCACCTCAGGCTGGTGGCCTTAGATCTGCAAGCAACGGCTGGATCTCATAGCCCTGCCTCCAACCACTTCCTTCCCAACTACTCCAGAGCTCCTTCCACCTGAGTGGTGCCGGAGGAGAGCGATTCTACGCGCTCTACTTCGGATCTGAGGGTGGGATGAAGGAGAGGCAAACAAGGTGGCATTTATAGACTGGTGGACGGAGGTGGTGGCGTAGCGCACCGAAACGGAGGCGGCGTGGGGGGGGGAATCACCAGTGGAACAGGAGGTGGGGAACCACATCGCCATGGTGCACCCCCATGCGAGCTTGAGTGGGGATAAGGAGAAAGGATGGGATGGGGTTCGCTCGACAAGGAGGCGTGCGAGCGACACACCAGCGAGAAGAGAAACGAGAGAGAGGGGGGGTCTGGTACGGGAACGAGGGTGAAAATTCGAGAGCCGACAAGTGTGCCGGGGAAAGAGGGGCATACAGTGCAAGGGCGAGGCGAGTGCGGCGCCATGCCGCGGCCACTTGAGCACGACTCACGTGAGTCCCGCCACCGACGGCTTCCACAGGACACACAGTGACAGCGACCCGGCAGGTGTAGAGCGGTCACCGGACACAGGGGCAACGTCCCATCGGTGTTCCAATTACTCCAGATCACTGGTGGCTATGCTTTCTTTGTCGCTCTTCTCCCTCTTTTCCTGTTGAATCCAACTTACACAAGCCTTTCATACACACTGAGATCAGAACATACATGCTTCTTCCAAACCCCGTTATCTCGGTCACAATTGTGAGAGCACTACTCCATCAACCCATTGTGGATTTCCCGTTAGAACACAAGGATATTTTTACCAAGGAGAATATAGTAGCAAGAGCGGCACTGTGGGGTAACTTAGTAAAAGTGCTCGGTCAACAACCTCGATACCAGCGCACGCCGAGTGGCACAACCATGTGGTCGCGATCCACAGATGACCCTCGATTCCGTCGCGGCACCATAAGCGATTAACCAGGCAACTATTACCAACTTACTCGCAGTAAAAGTAGTGGGGTCGTAGGTAGACCACAAAATTAGAAAAGTAGTGCAAAGAAATTAAAGCAACAAGGGTTCCTTTTCGAATCAAGGAACAAGGAAAATAAATCCCAAGGCGGATTTAAATCAAGGGGGTTCAAGTGTTCTACTGGGACATCCACAATTAGTTGATACAGGGCCCTTAGTCATTCAATCACGGCTGACCTGCTGCATCTGAATTGTTCCTTTAAGAACCTGCTTGCGATCGTCTCAAAACCAAAACACACTCCAAGGCCCACGGGAAGATTGGCGTGACAACCACAACAGGTAAAAAGCAACACTCATTCCAAACGGCCTTACATGGCACAACATACAGGCACTCACTCTCCCATACTCGACACATCACTTGCATCCAACGACCAGATGACCTCAACGACTACGGACGAAGGACAAGGGAAAGGTTACAACACTGGAGGACAACGATGAAAACACTACCGGCTACGGTTACATCTCTCCTAGGACCATTAATCCACTTCGTCGGGGTGAACGACTTCATTCCTAGGCTCTTGGGGCTCTTTTGCTACACCGGGCTGCGGATCCGCTTCTTCTCCGGGCAGTGGCTGGGTGAGAGGAAAGAAAGGCTCTATCTCTGAGGTTTCCGTGGGTGGAGGTGCTGGCGGTACAGCGACACCAGTCCTCCTTCTCTCCAGCGGATGGACAGGGATTCCCTCCAAGATTAAGGGTTCCTGCCTTTTCGTGGCGAGTGTCCTCCGCTTGGCCCTTGTGGCAAGATAGGCGTCCTCTAGCTCCTGGGCATGACGGTCTTGGTCCACCTTGACGGCTTCCGCCATGGCAGCCTCTCGACTCTCAGCGGCTGCTAGGTGGGCATGAGCTTCAGCAAGCTGCACTTCGAGCATCCTGGAGAAAATCTCAGCTTCCTCAGCACGGTGGAGACACTCCCTCAGCTCCGAGGCCTGCCGGTCCTACTGCTCATCCAGGGCAAGCAAGTAAGAGGTCAGGTGCACCAAGGTCGGGTTGTCTTCTTGCACGTCTGGACCTTGCAAAGCCTCCATGCGGGCCTTCCATACCCGCCGATTCTTGTCCCAAGGGGGAAAGAACCGTATGGGGGTACGAGCAATGGGCCCTTCATAGATCTGGCAGAGATGCCGCAGAGCTTTGCGGGCCGCAACTTGGTAGGTGTCGCCGAAGCGAAACCCGGTCGCGGTCACATTCCAGGCTTCAGTGATATCGGAAAAATCCTCACTCTTGCCAATGTAGACGGTAACCTTACACCGCTCAGTGCCACGCTTCATGTACTCACGGCCCTCATACTCGGGATGCTCCCGAACACCGAGTCTTTGCAGGGTGGCATATAGGATTTTGGGAAAACCCTCGGTGTTAAGGCAGTAGCTGCTAACCCAAACTCCTGCCATCCTTGGTGGGTGGTGGTTGCAAGGAAGGCTCGAAGAGGAGTTGGCTCCAGGGAAAAGGGCTAAGTGAGCTGGGATGCACCAAATGATGGTTCCAAGCAGCTAAGTCTGCCCTCATATAAAGGCAGAGCGGCCAGAGGTCCTGCGCAGTCCATCCTAGGGCCATGCACAGGGCCCGTAAAAGTGAACAGCACATTCTTCACACGCGCACGACGAGCGGTGACCGAGGTCATAAAGGGTTAGTACGACTGTAAGACAGAGGTTCGACAAGAGCGCAGAAGGGGGGTACAACAATGTATGGGCCAGACAGGCGTGAACCAACAGGCGTGCACGACGCACGAGACTACCGTACCCTCAAGGCTACACGACAAGGACTGGTCGACCTCAACAACTAGTGCACAACAGCGTATGCATAAATGCACGTCATATCCGTCCTCACACTGTTACTAACATATAGGGCAATCGTTCTCCGAGTTTTTTGGCACATCGTGCTCTCCCTGAAGCTAGTCGATGCTAGCGAACTAGTCTCGGGTTAGGGTACCTGCAGAAAATCTGATTAAGTCTAACTAGGTCAGCAGAGTGACATCTATCCTGGATACATAACCATAGTAATAGGGCATACTTATATAACTTCGCATGCAAACACCCTAACTTTCTGAAAAGAGTTGGTTGCCAAATTTTAATTTAGAAAGGGTTTCGAAGCTTTATTGTCTCATTTATGCTCTGATACCACCTGTGGCAGAATCGCCTAATCTAATGCCCTCCCAAGGGTACTCGTCTTCCATTAGACACTAAGTACCCCAGGGAGAACACTAAACTACGCGATTCCGTCGAGCACACCACCAGGGAGAACTCGAAGATCCACATTTTACATCAGGATCACAAATGAGAGAGTAAAGCTTACAACATCCTTACCCTTTCTTACATCACTTTTAGTATAACATCAGAATAATTTACTATGTAGTTAGAATAGCGGAATATAAAACATTATCAGAGTTCAGTGGAAATGAAATCATTAGAAGACAAGTTAACATTAACCTGAAGAACGTTTGAATGCAGGAATTGATAACAGATTAATAGTATTTTCCTTGTAAAACTTTTGGTGAGAGTTTTAATAAATAAACCCTACTCCGCATCGTAAAGGAAATCCTCGCTGAGCCCACTAGGAGGTTTCCACACACAAGTGTCAGCTCATCAGCACCTGTCACCTGCAACAGGGTAGAACAAACCCTGAGTACTCAATTATACTCCGCAAGACTTACCCGTCAGGAGAAAAGAAAAGACTCCAAGGATCATGCAAGGCTTTCTGGCTTGTGGGTTTATTGCATTTGCAAGAAGCAGCACTAAGAGTGTGTCCTTAATTTCTTACTTTTAATAGCCGTATTTTATTTCTTATCCAACCTTCTATGTAAGCACCTAGTCTATAATCAAGCAGGGTTGAGCAAACAGAACCCATTTCTTTATCTTTCATCTGCCAGTTCTTACTACGATGCCAGAGCGTAGTCAAGCCGTACCGTCACGCAGAAACGGCGATTCGCGAATCAATGTGCCCAGCTAGGTGCCCCGAAAACACATGCCTCGCTTGTACCCCGGCACAAGCAAGACCAACCCGTTCCACTCCTGTCAAGGGGTCCAGGTCCCCGTCCAAGCTCGGACTCTAAGCCCCCAACACTGCAGGCCTAGCCTCAGTATGGTGCTTAGACCTCCTCAACCCAATGTATATAACCACCCTAAAAAGCCGGTCCGAAAAGAGCCGGAACCCATGATAAGAGAGAAACAAGTCTTCCTAGCCCTCATCCGCTAGTATATGCTCAGGACAATAAATCTGTGACTTGACCAGGGTCCACGCAACGAACGGTCCTTAATTGACACAGGCGGAACAAATGCAACCAGAGCCCTACTCCGCTGCCCAACCAGGTCCAAGTCCATCCAACCCGTTCCGCCCGGTCTCCAATTATCCATATACATTTATATTTCATATGGTAGTAACATGATAATAATACAATATTATAGTTCCTATCTCTCGCGAGTGACAGGAAATCACTCGATTTCTACCGGAGTCCTGTAGCATAGCAATCTACACGATCCTGACATACTAGTAAGACTCATGGGATCAGGATATTTATATGCAAGTGGGTTTCATTCAACTCCTTTAAACTTAATGCACAAGCATAAAATAAAGTGCAGAATAATAGGGGTTATGCACCGGGGCTTGCCTGGGTGAGATTTAACCAAAAGTTAGCATTCCGTCACGATGACACGATCATCAGGACACCACCTTTCCGTTACTCCAGTTGACTCCACGATCCATCGTCGTCCCTATAATGATATATGCAGATGCAACGTAGAGACATAAATTCACAACGATAAATACAACTAGGAGAACACGATACGCTTCGCAAGCTCCCGAGCCAACTCTAACGTACTAGGCTACGCACCCCTAATGTCGAATAAGACATTAACTACCCAACAAGTATTTTGGCTACGCGAACCCAAAGGGTTGCTTTATTCAATTTATCAATTTAATAGATAGCTAACTAGGGCCTAGTAACTATGCTAGCAAACTAATTATTTAGGGAGCTCCAAAATTACAGAGAGCAAATAATAATATTAGGAGTTTACTGTAAATTTTTTGAGAGTCAACACTTTTACCATTTTCTTACAAAAATTCTCACAAGTTTATTCTTAGCAATATTAAGCATTTTAGAATAATTAGCGAACTCCTAAAAATATTATACAACTATGTGGACAAAAGCATACTAACAGCTAGAGCATGATTTTAGGAACCTAACAAAATTGGTTTCGTAATTTTTGGACACCTACACAATTAGATATTGAATTTACAAGTTTGCTTAGAAGCTAAATTAGAAATTACTCTATAAAATGAAAAAGGTTGGCGATACGGGTTCAGCCCAGCAACCCCATGCGGCCCACGTGGACACCCGGCCGCACCCGGCGCCGCGGCCCAGCTACGGCCCGAGGCGGGGAGCCCTGCGCGTTCGCGCCTTTTCGCAAAAGAGGACTCAGGTTTCTAAGAAATCGCACCGAACCGAAGCTTACTATTACCGCAGACTTACGTTTTTCATCGACGACCTCGAACTATGCTTTCTTGACAACGGGGCAGTCCCCGACGCCCCTGCCCATGGCGGTGTGGCTCCGGCCGGCGCTGCGCAGCCACGCCGGCCACCCGGGGGCCGAATCGGCGCACACAACGGGCCGACGAGCAACGCGAAGCCAAGACGAAACCCTAGGCGGCGATTTTAAAGCCAAACACTGACCCTATCGCTCTGCTCACAAAGGCGGCCAACCACCGTGGCGGCGCGCGCGCTCTGGCGAACCTCGGGGCTCGAGAAGCGATAACGGTCGCGAGCGAGCTGAAGTAGCTTACCACGGAGACATCCGTGTAACCGGTTGGGGCGGAGGGAGGCCGTGGTGGCCTGCCCACGTGCGAGCTGATGAAGGCGGCGGTGCTCCGGGCGGACACCAACGTGTCAGCTCACAACCGGCGGCCTCTCGGGTGAAGATAAGGCAAGCACTGACACAAGAGCATCACGATTAGTCTAAGTCCGACTTGAATTGAATAGAGACCAAGCGTATCGACTTACCCACGAACGGGCCTAACTGTGGCGGCGAGATGGCTAGCGGCGGCCGGACACCAAAATTAGAGCAGCGTAGGGCTCAGACGAGGCTCGATGTGGATGGGGCGGCTGTCTAACTCCCTACGCTCCGCACCGACGCGAGGAATTGGAAAGCGAAGTCTTGACTACACGAATCACAGGCGGAGGCGGGGTGCTCTGCCATGGCCATGTCACTGAGAGCCCCATGGACGAGACCGAGCGGTTAAAGTGAGGCGACTTCGTCTTGCAGTGGTAACACGCGGACGTGCTCGCAGCTGACCCGTCAGGGGAGGCTTGGCGCGATGCGCACGGAAAGACGCGGTCAGCCCCAAGCAGTACCCTCCACTGGCGGCTAGCGGAACACTCATGGCAGGGCGACACGCAACAATGCTGTGCCCGAGCCAGCGACGCAAGCACGGCAGCCGGTCGGGACAAAGGAACGGAGGGCGAGCGGCGATGCGTTGACCCCGTAGCGATGGCCGCGGCATCGACCAGGGTCGGCACGCAACCGCGCGGAGCGACAGAGCAGCGGCCCAGCTGACGCGACGGCGTGCGGCCAATGTCGGCCAGGGCGTGGCACGGTGCGCACGCGACGCGACCAGAGGCGGCAGCGGAGCAAGCGCGCGCAGGGCCAACAAACAGGGCCGGCCGGCGCGAGGCCACTGGCACCGAGCGGCAAGGAGCGGACCCACGGCCAGTCCATAGCTGGAGCCGGGCACCAGCAATGCCCACCCACGCGCGGTGACCGCGGCCACTGGGCCGAACGGCCGAAACCCGCGCAGAGCACGCTTCCAAGAGCGGCCCCAAAAACTGAGCTAGCTCGGTTGACACTAAACCAACCCGGCACAGCCCAAGAAGGTACACACGGCTACTAGAAGGGACAACAACCTCAGGCAAAGGTGATCTAGGGAAGAAGTTAGAGACACGCTAACTTGGGACTGCCAACCAGTGCCCAAAGCTAAACTAACAGGCCAACAACGCGTTCAAGCGATGTTCCTGCAATTAAAAGAGAGCAACGCGACGCCCAACACGTCTACCACCTATACCAGAACCAAGTACGCACTTAGAAGCAACCAACTAAGGAGAAACTTGACATTAGTACTTAAGCCATTTGGTTGGGAATCAAATGTCAACAAGGCATCGTCATTACTTCTCTCAGTCCTGAACGAGATCTAGAGTTAACATAGAACTGAATTTTGAAATTGATTTTCGGAGCTAGCAAAACTCTAGCTAACAATATTTACTCCCCAACATGAAGGTTGCACTTCCATCTACGCAACTCGCGCATAAACTTTACTTAAGCGCAAAACCCAAGTTACGTTTTATTTTTTGTTATAAAAATTGTCTTTCAAGCCAAATGATTAAAACAACCTATCGTTCTATTTTACTAATTAATGTTTCATGAGCATGTTTTCAAGTAAACCAATTAACCGCCATTATTTGTTTACTATTTCTTTTTGATCTTAATTGAGATGCTAAGCAAGCTCGTAACACCCGGGGTGTTACAGTGGGGGTCAGGTTCTTCTTTTCATTAACGTTCTTCGGGGGAGCGGGGCTGGGGCAGCGTCCGGCGCTAGCGCCCGGATCCGGACGTCCGGGCGCTAGCAGGCCCCAAATAATAAACCATCCCAACTTATAATGGTTCCACATCCACATTTAAAGAAATGCCAAACCGAGCTCTAACTGGTTAGGCTTTCAAACCTCCGTCCCCGTTCGAGCTTATTGTTTACAAATTCGAGCCGAGCTCACATTAAAAAAGACAAGGTAGATCAGCTATCTCGTTAGCTTGTTGGGCTCAAAAGCATTAGTCTTGGCTTAAGCTTAGCCTGTATACGACTTGAGCTATGCTCGCATGCAAGGGCTTTTCTGGCAACCACGCGGCTTACCGCAGATTCCCCTACCCTAGTCACGCATTGTGCGTAGATGTAGAACTGTCATGTTCACATTTCTAACGATAGGTTAGTCTTTGGAGTCCAGCTATTGGTATGATTATTACGGTTAGTAACGCCTTAGCCAACTGTCTTTTATTAGAGTCATGTTGATCCAGTTTATGACTCTGTCAGTATATTTGTGTATGCCATATATTATTTTTAATTTGATGAAGTTGTTTAGTTTTGTAAATCTACTTATAAGTGTTTTTGGTAATACAAGTTTTATTTTTGCACGCAATATTATCGTTCGGTTTCCCAATTTTACTACTCACGTTAGCCACCGGCGACTCTAATCGAGTAGGTTTTCCTTTGTTTAGGCCTTTTCCTCTTGCTTTCACTCAATATATGGTGGGAGCGTTTTCGGTTTCCTTTTACTCACAAAGTTGGTGTGATACCATCTTCAGATTTCCCAGTTTTACTCATCTATTGATAATTGACTATGGTCTTAAGGTTTTTTTAAGTTTCACTCATCATATTGACCATTGACTATGATGAAGTAAGTTTCCCTTTGTCTAACTTTTTCCTAATGCTTTTCCTCAATATGGCTGAGCATTTTCAGTTTGCTTTGACTCACAAAGTTGGTGTGAGAATTAAGAGAACGAGCCATATTGAGCTCTAGCTTGTTAAACTGTTAGTCTCACATGTCTTGATCCTAGCTAGATCTTAGGTTCTTTACAACTCAAGCCAATCTCACATGCCTAGGGTTGTTTCGTTGTCATCTTTGTTCTCAATGTAACACACGTCATGTGTTGGGGGTAGATGTGGAGCTTGCAGTTTCACATTTCTAATGACAGGTTGGTCCTTGCCTCCTTGGAGTCCATATGTTGTTGTGATTGTGGTTAGTGATGACGTCTCAGTCATGTGTCTTTTATTGGAGTCATGTTGATCCATTTTATGAACCTGTCCATATATTATGTTTTGATGGAATTGTTTAGCTTTGTAAATATACTTTTTATATGTGTTTTTACTAGTGCAAGTAAAGATTTTTATATGTGATACCATCTTTCTGTTTCCAATTTTACTATTCACGTTGATCAATGATTATGATGGAGTCAGTTTTTCTTTATCTATTTTTTCCTATTACTTTTACTCAATGGAGTGAGTTCCAGTTTGCTTTTACTCACGGAGTTGGCGTGACAATTAAAAAATAGGCCATAACATGCTTTATCTTGTGCGCCTGTTTGGCTCACAAGCCTTGGTTTGTCTCGAGTGTGGCTTGCTTATGATTTGAGCCGATCTCGTCTACCTAGGTCTTTGCTAGAAGTCATGAGGGCTACTGGAAATGGGCCCCACATCATGCGTTTGGGGTAGGTGCGGAGCTAGCAGTTTCAAACTTTTAGTAACAGGTTGGTCTTTGTAGTCTATATATATGCGTTTGTACGGTTACGGTTCGTGACGTGTAGGCCAACTATCTTTTGTTGGAGCATGTTCACCCAATTTATGATCATGCCAAGTTATATGTGCATGCCATATACTGTTTTGGTTGAATTGTTTAGCTATAAATCTATTTATTAGTCTTTTGCTAAGGCGTGTAAAGATTTCTTTACATGATTGGTTCCTAATTTCACTCATCATGTTGACATTGACTATGATGAAGTAAGTTTTCCTTTGTATGCATTTTCCCTATTACTTTTACTCAATATGGCATGAACATCCTTGGTTTGCTTTTACTCGCCAAGTTGGTGTGAGTATGAATAGGTAAACACTTTTAAAGAAAAAACATTGTACAAACATAGACGCTCACATACACATATGCATACTCACCCAATCAACGCATAAACATATGTATGTATACTTTTATATTCCTCTATGAGCATCTTTGAGAGAGGAGAGACTAAGTTGTCTCTATGGAAAAGTTTATCTTACATGGAATTTTTATGAGTGCATTATTGATCATATGCAGTTTTAATTATGTTCTAATGTGATTTTCTTATTTGTTCATACTTGGTTTAGGCATAAAAAGACACCACATAAAGTTGGTTTGATTGTCCCTCTTACTCTTATGGGTTTTGATCGGTGAAGAATAGGGCTATTTGACTCATGACCTGAGATTTGGTGTTGGCATACTTGCAAAGTTGTCTAATTGCTGCTGAACAAAGAAAGCCACACACAATTTTGCCTCTCTTAGAGCAGAATCCAAAACTCGACAAGTCCCGTGGTGTGTGGTAACTAGTAGGAGAGAAGTTTGGCGATTGCTCACCTAAGGCAAATTCATCTAAAGCACGCATATGTGCCAAAAGGCTAGGTATCCCTTTTATCATTAGGCATGCGAATATACGAAAATATGAAATCACTTCATATATTTGGACCATACAACCCTCGTCCCAAAACAAATGCAATTCTTACTTTTCAAAGAGTCAAACAATTTTAACTTTGACTATTTTTATATAAAAAGTATTATTTTTATATCAAATAAATATCATTAGATTGATTATGAAATTTTTTCGTGGTAAATCTATTTGGAGACACAAATGTTGATATTCTATTCTACAAAATAGGTCAAACTTTCTCAAGTTTGACTAATTTAAATCTAAAATTGTATTTTTTTGGGGGGGACGGAGGGTGTATATCTCAACTTTTTAAGCTGACTGAGGTTGTTCAAAAGGCATTGCGGTGATTAGGACATGGAATTGTTTGTGTTGTGAATGCGATGAGTTGTTGAAAAATAATGGTTAAGTAATTGGCAAACACATTGTATCAATTTATTTTGAGACAAACTTCAAATCTGAATTCAAAAATCACCTAGGAAACAAAAAGACCGGTCATGGAGATTATATCCATAGTGGATGATATGTCTCACTGACGTGGATATCATAATTCTTGTACTAGTGAACTTTAATTGCAAATGATAGTGGACTGCTGAGGTGGACATGTCAAGAGAAATTGATAGTGACAAATGATAGTAGACTGCTGAAGTGGACATTTTGCATATCAAGAGAAATAGCCAGTGAAGTTTTGCTTTATAAGAGATATAGATTGCTCATAGCACATGCCACTATTTGTTCCTTTTTTTTGGGCGATGGATCTGGAGTGACAAATCATTCATGGAAACAAGCTAAAATTCTAAATCGGCCACTGGTTAGGTGTATAACGAATACATGTCATGGCAAACCAGTGACGGAAAAGGACGTGATGATGCAAAGGCATGATTAAACCATACTTTCGCCATGCTGACTGCCCGAACGTGCCCTTGATATCAAAAGGCGACTTTAATATTGCATATGTACGTGGCATACAATTGCAAGGCCCTATCTAATATCTCGTGTTTTCAAATTCCAAGCACAAAAAAAGTAAGGTAATTAGGCAGGAGAAAAAGTAGCTTCTGTTCACAACTGCCTGACTGTTGAGCTTCCATGCGTGATGCCGTGAACAAGGTCGGTACTTAGCATTCCAGCACTGACTTTTCATACGGAGGCACACGGAGGGTACCTCACTGCCTCTTGCATACTGTCCACTTATGCTGGACTGATGCCATTGTGGCCAAGATGCAGTAATCAAGTCAAACATTGGCCAGTTTAAACCGGAAACCAGAATATCAATGCTGCTATTGAGTCTGCATAAAGCAATAGTTCAGACACTCTGAAATGATGACATGCAAGCCAGTCATGTAACATCATAATAACACAATAATCATCTCTGCACATGAAGGTGCCTGCAGTTCAAAGATAGGCCAACCATTATGCTGAAAACATTGCTGATATCTTGTATTATGGCAATGCCAAAAATCAAGTTTGACCCAAATTGAATATCAAATGTCCTGAAAAATGCAAGCTTCGCCTCTGGTTTCACTCACCTGATGTGGCCTGCTGCTGTTTCTTGAGGGGAGCTCTCATTAATCTTAGAACCTGGTAAAAGATATTAGGGGCTATATAATGTTCTAGCATTCCAGATACTCCTTCAGGTCCAGCATCAATGCACTATTCCAGTATATCTGAGAGGTGCTGCACTCAGGAAGTGTCGGAACACCTAGCTCAGATGAAACATCCTCGAGGACCTCCGCTAAATCTGAATCCCAAAGTCCTAACCTGCAGACCTTTCTGTACACTTCAAAACCTGCAGCTTTCAGACCTTCTGAGAAGAATCTATTTAGCGAGGGGCCTTCTGAGTTTATTTCTTTTAGTAACTGCGTTGCAGTATTAGAATCACGGAATATCAAAGCTGAGCATGTCTTATCCAACAACTTGACCTCAAAATCTTCTGAGAAGGCTTGATGTAAGCCAATAAGGTAAGGTTTTAACTCCTTGACAGATTTTTCCCTAAAGCCCCACAAGAAGATGATGTTATCAGTGCTTACAGTTTCTGTGGTGTCTGACTCAATAGCAAAGTTGGCATCATCAGAACTTTCGACCACACAACTTGGATAGAAGATGTTACAATATTCTTCAACTCCGGTGCACTGCTCACGAGATTGCAGTTGGCACTCAGGACTGATTTTCAGTAAATTACTTAGTTTAGCAAATAACTTTGTTATTCTCAGAACATTTTGCTCATTTTTGGTTACACTGCTGGTACCATCTGTGCAACAGTTAAAAAAGAGAGAGAAATTGAAATGCTAGTGAGGAAGCACTATGAATATATAGATAACAGTTTGATGCTCGTGTTACTAATTACCAATAACATACTCTACATTCTATTTCGTAAAGTATGAGGGAGACCTAAGGCATGGTTTACTAAGAAACAAGATGTATGAATAATGTTAGCTGGAATTATACCTTGCTGTGGTATTTCTATTTCAATTGGCACAAAGTACTGTCTTTGTAAGTAACTGAGAGCGGCTTGTATATTCTTCGCTTTTCTCAAAGGGCCAATTTTCCTCCACAGGTGGCTGACATCAACAACATTAGAGAAGACCATTTTTAGAGAACACATAAATTCATGCATGTTTGGCGGAAGAGGTGCAATGAATTTGGTGTGCAGCATTGTCATATCTGAGAAAAAGAAAAAAAAATGACATGTGAACATATCAAGAGGTTAACAAGCCATATAATTGTGCGAGTTGGTTATGTGTCAACCTACCATTCAAGCAATTGTACGATATGATTGGCTTCTGTGAAGATGATAGTAGATCAATAACTTCTCGAAATCCACGGAATTTAAAGTTTTGTTCATCTTCTAATTTCTGGATATCCATCTGCAAGTGAGTCGGAGAAAATGGACTTTAAATAAGTTGTGTTTTTTTATATCTTATTGTTTTTATACATGGTACATAATGCTGTTGATTTCTTGAGAAGCAGAGATTCAAACCAGGAGAAGATTCTTATCCTCTTTCGAATTAGTAAATATCACACGCACAGACCTAACAGCTCCAGCTTTGTGCGGAACAACGAGAGATACAAGGTCATCAGAGATATGGTTTACTGCCTGCAGAATAACTCAAAATGGTTAAAGAATGCTCCAGTACAGTTGAGTTATCATTTGGCTCTGTAAAGAAGAGGGAATTCAAAAGCGATATTTGGAGCAACCAATTTTTCATTAATCACAGTTTCCTACAATTACATACAGAACAGCTTATTTCAACTACATCTTTCATATTAAAAGCATGACATGAAATTTTGATCATTCAACTCTTCGCAGGATTGATAACTGCAACCAAAGAACATGAACTAGGGATTCATAATTTGCTTCCTTAAGTACAAAACCATTTCTTCCTTTTCTAGAGAAAACATTAAACTTATGTTGTAGAATCACACCTCCAAGACCAGTTGAACTTGCCGATCACTGCAGACATCAATACTCATACTGGGCCTGGAACCATATGTTTCACCACCCAAAATTAATCTGCTAAGGGAACTAACCAAAGTACCTGCACAATAAGAAGACTAGGAGCCATCAAAGTGAAAGACAAGAGTGGTGAGCTGTAAGCATTTATCAAAACTCAAAAGTAACCTACCATCATCTTTTTTACTTGGGTCAGCATATCCTTTTCGCCAGTGCAATATCTTAGACTTTATTCTATTCACGAAAACTGAATCAGAAACTGATGTGCTTGGAGATGGCAACAATTGTTGAGGACGAGGAGTAAAGATCTTTTGCCTTGCTAAGGATTCTTGAACCCTTGATAGATAAGAAATACCTGGCAATGTAATCAACAGAAAATTAGTTCTCTGTATATCAAACACCCTTACTTACTACTACATCAGTTTATTTTTATAAGGCGTATTAGGATTTGGGGAGTCTATAGAATATAAGTGTACTTGTCTTTGACCAACAATTATTCTTACAATATATCACCAATTGCTACAAAAGATTTTTCTTATTAACAGATGTTTGGGATGTGAATCTATTGATACAAATTTTATCTAAAAACCATGTATATATTTTGAATAATTGTTGCCCAAACTTTATGAAGTTTGACTTTATTGAATCCTTAATACAAACAGAGGGAGTAGTTGTTTTGGCACCGTATCTTACTACTCACCATCATATATGCACATATTGAAATCAAAACCATCATTAGCCATAGTTGATAAATAAGATGATTGACAAGAGAAACTGTATGAAGGCATTCCGAGCTGTAGTTCATCTCTAGGAAATAAGTGAAAATTGTACCTGTATAACCAAAGCAACCACAGGCACCCAGCATCAGTGATGATAAAATAAAAATGATAAGGCTGAAGTAAATAAACATACAGCAATGTCATCAAGTGAAAAAAGTGGATTGATCATCTATTCATCAAACCATATGAAACCAAATGAACACATACCAAAAAGGATCCTGGAAACTGTTCTCGGCAAACATGGAAAATATGATTGTACAAAAAAAAAAAAAGCAAAGAACACAAAATCTAGTGGTCTCAAGTCAACTCCCATGCATACTAGTTTCTCACATAGCAATTCTAGCTAAACCTCTTCAGACATAACATGGATGTACTACCTCCAGTCAAAAATACTTGACACATTTGACTTTGCACAGCCTTTGATGCGTATCTTTGACCACTAAGTTCTTTAAGAAATTTTTTTAAAATCCTTGAAATTCTAAGAGATTTTGCAAGTATTTTGAGTATAAATTTACTCATTTAACCTAAAGGTTTCAAAACTAAAATTTAATAGTTATTGATGTTTGTAGTTTTTAAGTTTTGCGCAAATCTTGTCCTAAATGACATGTTTTTGTGACCAGAGAGTATTCCTTAATTGCTACTACAGAACAACTAAACTTCAGAAAATGTCAATGTTACAACATTCACATTTCATACTACAATCTGAAAAGCAGCAGCATCCATTTATGGATACAAAACGTGTTTGACGAAATTCCTCAAGCTTAGCCTGCAAATAATAGGTTTATGCACCACACATTGCCCAACCAAATAGCAAAACCACCATGCCAACTGTTAATGTTTCATGTGGACGACGGTTGAGAGAGAGAGGTCCTTACGGGTAGGCCACAAGGGTAGACGGGGAAGAGTTGCGCAGCCTGAAGGGGCAGACGGCGATCTGGAGCGGCTGGAAGGACTCTGCGGCGAGCTTGGCCTTGAGATACGCCGTTTCCGCAGTGTCCACCGGCAGCGCGCGGCGCCACCCCGTCGGGGCGCCGGTCTTCTGCGCTGCCACGGCCACGTAGTCGCACGCCTCCAGGTGGGCCCCCAGCTCCCGCACGGCCTCCGCGAAGTTCTGCCTCGTTACCTGCTTCGCCGAGGCCACCACGGCGCGCGGGGCAGCCATGGGGCCAGTGGCGAAAACCAGACGCTGAGCACAACCAGGGACAAAAGAGCAAGGATAAACGGTGGGGGAAAGCGGGGTGATCGACCAGTTGAAAGGGAACGGGTGGGAGCGGCGGCGGCGCGCGGCGAGGGACTGAGGGGGGTGGCAATGCGGCGGCGCGCGGTCGGCGTTGCGTTCGCAGTCGCCAAGCCGAATGCCAGTCAGTGGTGTAGCGGGCCGCACAAAGTTGGGCTCTGGAGAGCAGAAGAGTTGGGCTGTTGCCCACCGTAGATTATAGGGCCCATCGCCACAGCCGTCCTCCCTCGCCAAAATTCCTGCCCCTTCAGCTTCAAGCGACACCAGCTTAGACTGCTAGACACCTACCGCGCGTCCGCGCCTACCATCCGTTCCTCGACGCCGCCGCCGCCCGCGAGGCACCGGTGCCGGTGCTCCCCGTCAACGGGATCCCCGACGACTTCGACTGGTGGGACCACATCACCGTTGACCCCATCAAAAACCAGGTCCGTCCTCCCAAATCCAGCACCCATAGAGCTATTCTCATGGTTGTCTCTTGATCGATTTGATCTCGCCTTTCATGTCTAGCCATTCTCTGGTTGATGTTTAGGTTCTCTTCTCGTCTACCAGCTGTTCACCTCCCGTCACATAATTCTAATAACTGCTAAGTTAATTCTAACTACTAAGTTAGATTTTTTTTCTCGATTAGCGAGGAGTCGAGGAGAGATGTGTATTATATTACATTAAGAACGGCTTTGATATTACCCAGCCTGCTGTGATTTTACTTTTTTGCATCGTGATGTAAGAACTAAGGACTAAGATGCTAAATAAACCGGGAAAATTCTATATCTGCAACTTTATGTCATGGATATTCAGGATTGATATACTTTGATTCTATATGATATAAATGGATGTAACTGCAGTTGCTGTTGTATTTGAAAAAAAAATCTATCATGATTTTTCCTAGATTTTCACCTCAACATTCATTTTTTTAATTTTCTTGATTTACTCCTCAGCATTCATAATATTTTTGTTGTTTTTTAATGTATACTTTAATTCTTTGAGACAAGTTTTCTTGTGATTTTTTAATAGTTTTGGTCTTATTTGTAGTTAACTTCACGTAGTATTGAATTAGTTGTGCTATCTCACAGTAGTTGAAGGCAATGAAGTGTTGAATTGCTGACCTAGTTGCCTGGGTTGGCATAACTGCTAGGTTGTGGAATTTGTGCAGAACCAGAGTCTAGGGATTCATTGGATCTATTTATAGGATAGTCGTTTGGATTGTTTGGGTTGAAACTGCTGGTAGTTGTGATTGTTTGGTTTGGGAAGCTAGACTGGTGCGAAGGATTGATTTGGTCTTTGTGCATGAATAGAACAGTGCAGTGTTGATTTTGTCTAGTTTTTAGGCTTGTAGCAGGCTCAAAAGTGGAGATGTGCCATTGAGGCCTAAGGGTTTACTGTGTTTTTTGTACAGCAATAAGGGGGCAAGTGAGAAGGATGAGGCTGGTGGGGTTGACGGGAGGCATCGCATCTGGGAAGAGCACCGTCTCCAACCTCTTTAGGGACTCTGGTGTCCCCGTCGTGGACGCCGATGTTGTTGCTCGGGTAAGCAAGCAGACCAAACCTAAAGCTATCTGATGTTGTTCGTGCAAAGGCTGCTAGTTTTTGTGTATGGAATTGTTTATCTTTAGTTTTGTTAAGTTTGATATGTTATCAATATCGCATCATGTAGTTGGAAAAATGCCTTTACATGGAGTACCAAGTGTAGATTGGTAATTGTATTCAATCTTGCGCCTTTCTTGCCTCTCATAGTGCGACCATAGTAAGATTTTGCCTAATTGTTTTTAATTGTCTCTCTTGGCTGCGCAGATAGCATTTTTGGTTAAAATCAAAGATGGAGGTAGAGCCTAGTCCTTAGTGGGGCTTGTGAAAATGGGTGTAACGTGATGCCTTCTCAGGCTCACGGCTCCGTGTTATATAGGCTAGGAAAAGCCCCTAGCGTGGCATTACATCTTGGAGTACAAGACAAGAAAGATCTACATGGAAAGAAAGATATCAATCAATCAATCTACTTACAAATCAAGGAAACAACAAATATGGAGTTGTATCTACATTGCCTTGAGAAACAATTGATTGATATCTCTCTTTCCATGTAAATCTTTCTTGTCTTGTACCCCAAGATGTGCTGCCACGCTAGGGGCTTTTTCTAGCCTATATAACATGGAGCCGTGAGCTTGAGAAGGCATCACGTTCCACCCAATTTCAATGGTAGTCACAGTTAGGTTCCTGCACGGTCTAGTTCATGGCAGCTTCTTCCACTCCTGGTGCCTCGGTCTCCATCGGGTATCCTATCACCGAGAAGCTTGTGAGGAACAACTTCCCCCTCTGGAAGGCACATGGGATGTCGGCCCTGCGTGGGGCGTAGGTGGCGCACTTCATCAACCCCGACGCCCCTATGATGACAAAGGAGATCGCCAAGTCGGCGGACAAACCGACGGAGATGATCCTCAATCCAGAGTATGATACCTGGGTTGCCAAGGATCGACAGGTTCTGAATTATTTGCTTGCCTTCGTCTCTCGTCAAATTCTCGTCCAGGTTGCCACCTACACCACCGCGGCGGAAGTCTGGAAAGTTATCCAGGACATGTGCATGTCACAATCCCATGGCCGCATCATCAACACTCGTACGACGCTCGCCACGGCGCAGAAGGGTGCGTCCATGATCGTGGAATTCTTCAGCCGCATGAAGTCTCTGAGGATGACATGTCATCCGCCAGGAAGAAGCTGGGAGACAAGGAGATTGTCTCCTACATCCTCGCCGGCCTCGACGCTGACTTGAACCCTGTCGTCTCCGGCATGGCAGCATGCACCGAGTTGCTGTTGCTTGGGGAACTCTACACCCAGCTAGTCAGCTGGGAGCAACGCATGGATTTGCTACATGGCGGTGGCTCGTTTGTGAACTCCGCTGCTCGTTGTGGTCGCGGTGGGAACAACAAACGTGGCGGCAGCAACAGCCGTGGTCGCGACAATGGCCGCGGCAATGGTGGACATCCACCACAGCACAATGACTCCACTGGCGACCGCCCCACCTGTCAACTATGGCGAGGAGGGCCACACGGTTCTACGTTGCTACAAACGCTTCGACGCCTCCTTCACTGGGTCGCCGGAGAATAGATCTGCCTCGCTGCGTCCACTTCCAACTACGTCGACACCAACTGGTATACCGATACCGGCGCCATCGACCACATCACCAGCGAGTTGGACAAGCTCACTGTGAGGGACAAGTACCATGGAACCGATCAGGTGCACACTGCCAGCGACACAGGTATGAGAATTTAACCAGATTGGTCAAACCTAAACGTTATCTTGTTCTAAACAATGTTCTTTATGTTTCGGAAGCTAGTAAAAATTTTGCATCTGTTCATTGCCTCACATGATAATCATGCCTTCATTGAATTTCATCCAAACTATTTTTTGGTTAAGGATCAGGCAACGAAGAAAATAGTCCTTGGGGGAAATTGCGAAGGTGGTCTTTATCCCTTGAAGTCTAGGTTGTCCTCGAATAAAGTGACGTACGGCATTGTCAAGTCCTCGGCTAGGTGGTATAGCCGGCTAGGTCACCCCTCCTTTGCAGTCGTTGATCAGGTCCTTAGCAAAAATAGCATTCCTTTTGTTCCTGAGTCCAATAAATAAACAGTTTGTGATGCCTGTCAAAAAGGCAAGAGTCATTGACTTCCGTATCCTTGGTCAACAAGTATATCTTCCAGTCCCTTTCAATTAGTCTTTTCTGATATATGGGGACCGGCTCCCACCTCTGTTGGCAAGAACAATTTTTTATGTCAATTTTATTGATGATTTTAGTAAGTTTACTTGGATCTACTTGTTCGCCATAAGTCTGAAGTTTTTGGGGATAAAAATCATCACTGAAACTAACATAAAAATTGTTTTTGCTAACAGAGGTGGGAGCCGGTCCCCATACATCAGAAAAGACTAACTCAAATGGACTAGATGATACACTTGTTGACCTTGGATACAGAAGTTGATGGCTCTCGCCTTTCTGACAAGCATCACAAACTGTTTCTTTATTTGACTTGATAATAAAAGGAATGTTATTCTTGCTAAGGACCTGATCGACAACTGCAAAGGAAGGGTGACCAAGCCGGCTATGCCACTTAGTCGAAGAGGACTTGACGGTGCCACACATCACTTTATTTGGAGACGAACTAGACTTCAAGGGATAAAGGCCACCTTCGCAGTTTCCTCTAAGGAGAATTTTCTTCGTTGCCTGATCCTTAACCAAAAAATAGTTTGGATGAAATTCAATGAAGACATGATTGTCAAAAGTGAGACGATGAACAGATGCAAGATTTTTACTAGCTTCCGGAACATAGAGAACATTATTGATGACAAGATCACGATTTGGGGTATGAACAAAACTCTGACCAATCACGATCGGTGCTGTGGTACTTGTCCCTCACCATGAGCTTGTCGAGCTCGCCAGTGATGTGGTCGGTGGCGCCGGTGTCGGTGTACCAATTGGTGTCGACACCATAGGAAAGTGGAGGCTGTTGATGTCAATCTGCTCTCCGATGGCCTGGTGAAGGACGTGTCGAAGCGTTTGTAGCAACGCAGAACCGTGTGACCCTCCTTGCCACACAGTTGGCAGGTGGGGCGATCTTTTTTTTTTGAGCTCGGCAGGTGGGGCGATCAACGTTGGCGTCATTGTGTTGTTGATGACGCCCTCTGCCGCCACGACCACGACCGCGGCCACGGTTTCCTCCTCCATTGTGGCTGTCCCGGGTAGCCAAGTTCGCTAAAGACCCGGGACCATGTAGTAGATCCATGCGTTGTTCCCAGTTGACGAGCTGGGTGTAGGGTTCCCCGAGCGACAGGGGTTCCACGCGCGCTGCCATAGCAGATACGACGGGGTTGAAGTTGCCGTCGAAGCCGGCAAGGATGTAGAAGGCGATCTCCTCATCCTCCAACTTCTTCCTAGCAGACGCCATGTCATCTGCGAGACCCTTCATGCGGCTAAAGTACTCCGCAATGGTGGATGAGCCCTTCTCGAGCGCATCCAGTGTTGATGACGCGACCACGGGACTGTGACGTGCACATGTCCTAGATGGCCTTCGCTTCTGCCGCCGTGGACGCGATGGACATGTGAAACAAGGATCTCACGAGAGATGGAAGACAACAAGTAATTAAGCACCTGCTGATCTTTGGCGACCCAGTTGTCATACTCTAGGTTGGGGATCATCTCGGTCGGCTTGTCTGCCGACCTAGCGATTTCCTTCGCCAGCACTAGAGCATCGGCGCTGATGGGATGTGCCACCTATGCTCCGCGCAAGGCCGTCATGACCTCCGCCCTCCATAGAGGGAAGTTGTTCTTCGTAAGCTTCTCGGTGACAGGATACCCGATGGAGACCGAGGCACCAGGAGCGGAAGAAGCCATGAACTAGATCATGGAGGAACCTAGCTCTGGTTACCATGTGAAAATGGGTGTAACGTGATGCCTTCTCAGGCTCACGGCTCCGTGTTATATAGGCTAGGAAAAGCCCCTAGTGTGGCATTATATCTTGGAGTACAAGACAAGGAAGATTTACATGGAAAGAAAGATATCAATCAATCAATCTACTTACAATACAAGGAATCAACAAATATGGAGCCGTATCTACATTACCTTGAGAAACAATCCGCACCACCGTGATTACTTGTCACGTATATTTCCAACAGGGCTAATACTAACCTCATATGATTCCACCACTTTGTTCTTAGCCTTGTCTCTTTGTCTACATTAGCGGCATTTTTTCATACCTGTACCTAAATCTAGAACTTAGGCCTGTGTATTAATTCAAAAAGGAAGCTCTCCTACTGTTTACATTCTTTTTTCTAAAAAAAGTTGTATTTAATTATCAGAGTTCTGGTCTTTCAGATAGTTCTTTACAGATGTGCATCGCTTCAACTTAGACTTCATGAAATTTTAGATTGCTACTGAACTTGTTTCCTTAAGGTATTTCTCATTTTTTAATCTCCTCTTGGAGATCAATTGCAACGGGATCTTTTACCAAATATTGGCCCTATTTGGCAGAGCCCCAGCTCCAAAGAAAAAAAAATCTGTGCATATCTAGCTCCAGAAGTCTGTGGAGCTGGAGCTCACCTAAGTTGTTTGGTAATTCTAGACGGAGAATAGTCTTAAGATTCTTGAATTTAGCATACAAACTCGAGTGGAGCTGGAGGCCTGCCAAATGGGGCCTTGGGCCTTCATGCTGCAACTGGCATTGGCACCATCTGCAACTCATTTTTCTGGGAATGGCAAGTTATATAATCTTATAATTGTTCCTTTTATTTCCATATATTAGTTGGTATCTTCGATATAGATTGAAATAGAAAATCATTGTTACCACAGTGCCTGAAGCAAAGTTATTTTTCCTCTTTTATGTACGGCCTGACAGCCAGTGTACTAAAAATACATAAAAATAGTTACTAACATACATGACCTAGATACATTACGTGCACTGCAAAGCAGGATTGGTAATAATATTTTCGGTGTTCTGAAATTTTACTGGATGCTGTAAGTTATAACTGTGTTTGGTTACAAAGTTGTTACTGATTATGGAGCCATGCATTTATAGGATGTAGTGCAGAAAGGCACCAGAGGTTGGAAGAAGATTGTAAAAGCCTTTGGGAATGACATTTTGTTGGAAAGTGGAGAAATTAACAGAGCTCTCTTGGGACAAATCGTATTTTCTGACCCATCAAAACGTCAACTTTTAAACCGGTACAGATTTCACTAATATTTTGTCATCTTCCGATCTCTTTTATATGAATGCAGTTGTAGTAGTCAACTAATACTCTTACACAATGCTTAGTGCAAACTGATCGCTAAAAAAAGAATAGTTACCTTGCTTGCATCAAGGGCAACTATCATTCTTTCTGTAGATGATAAAAAAATTGGGATTGTTTGGTTATATGTTTATTAGTTTATATATTCATAGTAATATGCTGAACTGTGTTGAGTTTTATTTGACTTAGTATCATAAGGCCTTAAGTAGGTAATTAGTTTCTTCTCACTCACTTTTTGGTTTGGTTTGGGGAAGGGAATGGGTTTATCCACCACCACCTCTATTCTCACAAGGTAATAATTAGTATAAGCATGAGCGATGGAGTCATTCTGCCAAAATTCATGAGACGGACTCATGATGAACCACCTCAAACCGAACACCCCCTAAATGTGACAAGACTTACATTAGCTACTCTGGCAGAAAATGGAAGTGGATACATTAAAGATGTTATAATAAACTGTGATACTACTCTGCCCTCTTCTAAGTTTAATCCCCTTGTATAGTTTCTCATGACTGTTGCTTTAGATCACAATGCTTCCTTCGTACTGGCATATTTACTATATACTTATTCTTTTGTATTTGGCATAATTGTTGGCTGAATCATTTATTCTTCTTTTATCAATAGTTGGCATTTATTTACAGTATTGGCACTAGTTTACAGTTTCCTTGATAACTTATTGGTCACTTTCAGTCTTCTGGCACCACATATTTCTTCTGGCATAGTCTGGGAGATAGCAAAACTGTGGATGGAAGGCTGCAAGGTTATCATCCTTGACATCCCTCTGCTATTTGAGACAAAGATGGATAGATGGACAAATCCAGTCATTGTTATCTGGGTTGATCCAAAAGTCCAGATTGAGAGGCTCATTTCAAGAGATGGATGCTCTGAAGAACAAGCTCAGAATAGGATCAATGCACAGCTTGCACTAGACTGGAAGAAATCAGAAGCAGACATAGTGATTGACAATTCTGGCTCTCTGGATGACACCAAAGAGAAATTCCAAGAAGTGTTGAGGAAAGTCTCGGAGCCCTTGACATGGAGGGAACGCTTGAGATCTAGAGATGGTCTGATCTCTGTTGTCGTCTGTACTGCAGTGGGCATATTACTTGCCCAGAAGAATCTGCTATGATCATTACAAGGTTTAGGAAGGTAAAAATGTTGATACAATGTTTTAGAGGACCGGCACAACTAAGCTTATCTAATGTCTCTGAGTCTGGAAAGTGAAGGGCAACATTTGAGACTTAGCAATGAAATAAATTTCGTAAGAACCACTGTTTTTAGTTGCCCTTACTGGTTAGTGATTCAAGTAATGGAAGTCCGCATTTAGGGCTTGCTGGGCTCAGCCAAATCTTGTACCAAACTACTCTATGTGGATGGGATGGGAATTACAACTATATTCAGCCTATGGCCTATCCATGTGCATATGATTTTTTTTTACCGACTAAGTGGCTGTTTGGATTATCATGAGCTAATTGTTAGCTAGCTAATTTTTAGCTCAAATTAGCTCTAGTGTATCCAATTAAGAGGGATA
This sequence comes from Saccharum hybrid cultivar R570, assembly GCA_038087645.1. NCBI lineage: Eukaryota > Viridiplantae > Streptophyta > Magnoliopsida > Poales > Poaceae > Saccharum > Saccharum hybrid cultivar. Next base: position 37,637,616 of record JAQSUU010000637.1, on the reverse strand, counting down.
ATAGTTGGGCTAATTGTTAGCCGACTAGCTAGCCAATCACGATATTTAAGCTAATTTTTAGCTCTAACTAGTAATTAACCATGTGTACCAAACAATGCCCTAAAGCACGGCCATGCATACATATCCGCACAGCCTAATTATGGAAGCCAATTGATTAGAAGCCTGCCATTTCTGGCAAACTACCTAAGTACTCCCTTCAGTCATCACACAAATTGTTGTTTTCAGGTTAGTCAACTTCAACTTTTCAATTTTGAGTACACATTACTCTTTTTTTATATATAAATGTACAAATTACTCTTTCAATCTTGAGTTTTTCAAAGTGATTTGTGTATATTTTTTTAAAAAAATAGTCTGATATTATGCATTTTTCAAAGTTTGATTGAAATGGTTGATTTCAGAAAACCTAATACATCACTTATTTGTCACCGGATGGAATAATCAACTCTGAACGTCGGCGCCTGTTTGACCCAGAAAAGCACATGTATACATATTGGCATGGCTAGCGTCCGGATCCTGTTCGGACGCTCGCACCGCTGCCCCATGTCCCACGTCCTGCGCTTGCCCACCCATGTGTCGTCTTCTGCACCCGCCCACAAGCATGTGGGGGCACCCGCGCCAGTGGGGGGCTGCCTCCGCCTTCCCACACCTGGCACCGAGGTGAGCCAACAGAAAAGGTGAGGAGGGAGATGCATCACTCAATCTAGTTTTTAGAAACATGGAGATGCAACAATTGCAACATACGTCTGAAAACAAATAAAACATTTGAAACATACGTCTGAAACACTTGCAAAAACACCTGAAAAACACTTGAAACCACTGTAAGCATACGCAACATCCAGATAAAACACTTGCATCATATGTCTGAAAATATATGCAACATCCAGATAAGCACGCTCGCAACATATGTGTGTAATTATTGCAATATGTGCAACATCCCGATCTACTTTTACAATATCCGTATTAAACACTTGCAACATATCTCTGAAATATTTGAAACATTTGAAATAGACGCTTGCAACATGCAGTTTCAGCGTAAACATCTCCTTGCTGCTTGGGAGAATGGAGGCTCGTCGACACGTGGAGTTCACTGGAGGTAGCGACCCGGCGGTGCTTGTAGGCAGCGGCTCGGCGGTGGCTGTGCAACAGGGCAGGGAGGCAGCGGCCTCGCGCCGCGCCTGGCAGGACCGATAGCCGAGCGCCGTGACTCACAGGTGGCTGCGCGCCTGGCAGGGCTGGTAACCACGCGCCGTGACTTTATCACACTCCATTTTAAGGACAAAATAGAGTGCATAGATCTTATGTACGTCCCAGGGACAGTCGCACATATAAGTCGATAAATTACAGAAAGTATCATCACAGTGTATTTTACATCACGTTGTTACAGCACATAGTACTTATACAACACAAGCGAAAATTAAAAGACAACTCTCAAACGTGGTAGCTCCAACACAGGGACGATCAACTGGTTGACTCAAACCTAGAAGTCCTCTGGGTAATCCTCATTCCAACTGCTATTTGTTATCCATCTATAATTTTTATCCAAAAAAAGAAAATAAACAAGCGTGAGTATATTTCGTACTCCACAAGCATAACATGGGGATTTATGAGACTCAAAAGGTAGACATGGTTTATTGCGTTTAGCATTTTAATAAGTTAATATTTTATCATTGGTTAATATCAAATTATGCTTAAACTCCCAGATTAACCCACATGATCATATACTAGAATCACATAAAACTATTTGAACATCATTATAACATCATCATTTATCAACATAAATTAACAACATAATAAGTAATCATTTATTCTGTGAGTTTTCCGGGCCGCTTGTGACCATGAACACAGCTGTTATAACAGTTTTTAACACTCTGCGGAGGTTGTGTATCTTTACCCGTGAGTCATGTTGCCCAAATGCCCGGGGCCCGTCAACCCCCTAACACTTCTAAGGTGAGCAGGCAGGGTACACTATGAAGCCTTCCATAGGTCTCTCTAACATGTTAGGGCCGCGAGGTTTCCTCGGCAGGCAAATGTAGGAACGTCCCTTTCTATGGCACAAATCATTCGCGGCTATACACATAAGAAGAGGGGCGGTCTTATACCCAAAGTGGCAAGCCCCTTGTAGGGTCGAGATGGCGGACTAGAGGGGGGGTGAATAGTTCTTTCTAAAACTTAAACGCCTTGGCTAACCGAAACAAATGCGGAATTAAACTTATTGGTCAAGCCAAGACTACACCCCTCTATCTAAGTTCTCTAGCACCTTGCAAAGATCCTAATTAAGCAACTAAGGTGCTAAGCTTACCAAGAGCTCACCTAAACAATTCTAGAGCAAGGTCACACAAACCTATGCACTAGTACTTTGCCAACCGAGGGAGCTCCTACACAACTAGCGAAGCAAAAGCACAAAGCTCCTAAGCTCACTAGCAATACTCAATAACAAGGCAACCAATGCCAAATTAGAGAGTGCAAATCACTTAGCTACACAAACTAAGCAATGTGACTAACAAGGTTACACAAACCAAAATAGTCATGCAAAGGGAAGCTTCTAGCTACACAAGCAAGAAGACAACTAGCAAGCTACACAAGCAAACTAGTTAAGAGAGCAACTACACAAGCACAAGTATATATGAAAGTAAATACAAGCTTGTGTTGTACGAAGGCAAACCACCGAGAAGAGTAGACAATGTTGACACGGTGATTTTTCTCCCGAGGTTCACTTGGTTGCCACCAAGCTACGTCCCCGTTGTGTCGACCAACACTTCGTGGTTCGGCGGCTAATCGGTCACACACCGAGCCTCTCAAAAGGCACCGTAAGAACCCACCATCAAGTGTGGTAGCTCAATGACACGCTCAACTAGAGTTGCTCTTCGCGATCCCCGCGGGGTGAGCACAATCCCCCTCACAAAGCTTCTCCGGAGCCTCGCACAGTCTTCTTACGAGCTTCGACGGAGCCACAAGCCACCAAGCCGTCTAGGAGGTGGCAACCTCCAAGAGTAACAAGCACCACCGGCTTGCAATACGATCACCTAGTGCCACTCGATGCAACCTCACGATGCAATCGCACTAGAATCGCTCTCTCACTCGATTCGATGAACACTATTAAGCATGAGTGAGTTAGAGGGCTTCCAAGCACTACCACATAAGCCACCAAGGCCAAAGTGTGCTCAGCTGCTGGCCATGGCCGGCCACAACGTCTATTTATAACCCCACGGTCAAATAGAGCCGTTACCCCTTCACTGGGCAAAAATCGGGACGACCGGACGCGCCGGTTGAAACTGACCGGACGCGCCGGTCGAAACTGACCGGACGCGCTCAACCGCGTCCGGTCGCCCTGCGCCGTCCACGTGTCCCTCGAATTCAAACACGACCGTTAGATCCTCCAACGGTCACTGCGCACCAACGGTCAAACACAATGACCGGACGCGCTGCTTCAACCGACCGGACGCGCCGGTCGCACAGTACCGCACGCCCGCGAAGCAACGACCGGATGCGCTCTACGCAACGACCGGACACGACAGTGCCAGCGTCCGGTCGGAGTCTAGTAAGCTCCTTCGACGACCGGACGCGTCCGATCGTGTGTGACCGGACGCGCACCGCGTCCGATCGACCTTCGCCACGCACTGCTCCTCTGGGTGCCTGACCGGACGCGCCGGTCCCGCGAGTGACCGGACGCGCCGGTTGCAAACCCTAGCCGCGCGCCTGACTGCTGCGTTGAACTGACCGGACGCGTCCGGTCACACCGTGACCGCGTCCGGTGCAGCGTCCGGTCACCACTGTGACCTCCGTTCGCCTCCGTTTCTTTTCTGACTTTCGGCGTAGTGGAAAATAGGCATTTCAACTCCTCGAAAACGCCTGAATCACGCCTCGCAAGCTCGGCGGGAGGGAGAGAGGAACCCAAACCCCTCTCTACCGCTCAAACTCCACCGCCTTCGCAAATGTGCCAACACCAACGAGTGTTCACCACTTTGTGCACGTGTGTTAGCATTTTCACAAACATTTTCTTCGAAGGAATTAGGCACTCAACTTGCCTCGCCACTCGATCCTAACACGTAAGCAAAGTTAGATCGCTCAAGTGGCACTAGATGACCGATATGCAAACAAGTTTGCCCCTCTTGATAGTACGGCCATCTATCCTAAACCCGGTCATCAACTTTTCTACACATCTATGACCGGTGAAATGGAAATGCCCTAGGTTATACCTTTGCCTTGCACATTCCACTCCATCTCCTCCGACATTGATGCAACACATGCACCAACCATATCACAAATGATATGATCCACTTCATATCATCACATGACCGTCTCGATCCATCGACCTTGACTTCACTTGCTCTTCACCGTTGCATCGGTCCGTCGGCGCCAAGTCTTGCTCAAGCTTCACCATCGCATGGTCCTTCGCTTCGAAGCCTCGACTTGCCCTTCACCTTCACAACCGGTCCATTGAGCCAAGCATCATCTTGGTCTTCATCATCTTGGTCACATGAGTCAATGTCATGTCTCATATGCAATGAGCTCCTCCATGACACCATTACCTGTGGACTAATCCCCTGTGTATCTCACATAACCACATATTAGTCCACCTAAGTTGTCACTCAATTACCAAAACCAAACAAGGACCTTTCAATCTCCCCCTTTTTGGTAATTGATGACAACTCTACAAAGATATGGAAATTAAGCTTTTTCAAGCTAGCACTTCACACAAGTGTAAATTGCTAACTTGTTTTGGATTTAATGTTACTTATCCAACTTTTAAGCTCTATGTCAAGATTTGGATAAGCACCATAAAATCCGCCTTGGTAGTGATAACTCCCCCTACATATGTGCTCAAATGGTTTGGTTTCAAGCTTGCACATATGCATAAATATGAAATTTGTGGGAGGGTTAGCACTACTAAGTGATGCTAAGGTGTATAGAATAAACCTTTGTAGCTCGATACCAATTAGTAGCTTGATACCATTTGAAAATCATAAGTTTGCCATCATCCTTAGCATCATGAGTAGCTAGACATCAAAAACACTAGAAACCCTGTGAGATCAACATTATAAGCATGGTTCTAGTTTTTGCATGATAATCACAAGTCTAGCTAACATCCTATGCATGCTAGTTATCAAATCATCATTCAAGTTCTATAACTAGCATACACCACACAAGCATGCATATTGAATTTAAGAACTTATGCAATGCAAGCAAGCACATGAATTATGCACATATCAATTGCAATCATTCAATGTTCATGAGCTTGCTCCCCCTACTTGTGTGCTTTCTTTGTCCAAGAATTTTGATCCCCTTACATTCTTCAATGTTGCTCCCTCTTTGTCCATATCCATGTCCAATATCATCTATCTCTCCCCAAAGCAATCTCTCCAAAGCAATCTCTCCCCAAAGGAAATCTTGCATATCTTTGTCCTATCTCTCCCCCTTTGTCATCAATTTTCATAAAAGGTGTGCTTCTCATTGATGTAAAGACTAGCATTGGGGTAGATGGTTGAGACTTGAATCTTGCATTTTTGATGGACATTACCATATATGTTGGAATGACAAATTTTATGGTTGCTCTTGAGATTCCACATAGGATCTTTGACCTTGATACCAATCGGTGGGGCTCCTCCCCCTATGTCATAGCATGTGTCATTCACTTGAGATACCACTTGAAGATGAGGGTAGCATTTCTTGATTTGATCACTTAAGGTTGAGGATCACTTGTGAAGCCATCGTCTTGCATGAATAATACCACGTGAAGATACCATGAGTAGGAATGTGATACCATTTGAAAGAATTTTCTAGTATGGATCCACTTTGAAGGATTTGACAATAATATTCACTTCTTGAACATTTGCTATCTTCATGAGTACCACTTGTAAGATATCACTTATAGATCATGATCTAGACACCACTAGTGAATACTACTTGGATGATCAATTTGAGTCTAGATACCACTTGAAACAAACTAGATATCCATTTTTATTATTGTCTTGTGCTTGTACTCTTATCATTGTCATGAGCTTCTTGTATGACTTGAACTATGTTGATTTGCCTAAGATTCCAAGTCCGGTTTGATCCAATGACAAGCTTCTTCACACCTCATGCTAAGGGTTATCTTGCCAATGTTGTACTTGTCACTTGTTAGCAATCCAAACTAGATCAAGTACTTGGGTTCACTAGCTCATGAACAAACTCATATCCATACCACTAGATCAATTAATCAATCAAGCAATAATGGTAGGCTATGAATTTAAATTTTTCATTTGTTATGCATGATCCTAATAAACATGTACTATATGCACTAACCGTATACTAGTAAGGGATGAAATGATCATGCACATTACAATGATACCTTTGCTATGTTGGAGTAGAGGATAGTCACATAGATTTCAATTCATTACTCCAATAGCAATGTGAAGTCCAATTTATTGCTTGGTGAAGATCAATCATCATAGATAAATCCATTCTTCACCCATATGAAATGAAAACCACTTATGATCAAGTGCACTATCTCTTGAGTTGTGGTTGGCTTGCTTCATCTTTTTGATCAATGCTTGCATGAGAGAACTACTTAGAATACTACTTGAAATACATGACTAGCTCTCTTTTGGGTGTTGTTTGCTTTTCTTGATCAACCATTTTGATTGCTTCAACTAAGCATCACAAGTTCCTCGGATCACCACTTCCATGTTAGCCTTCCAAGTCCTAAACTTGGTTTCACCTACACACGGCGGCAAGCCCCTCACTAGGGAGAAGTGACCTCTCTCCAAAGAACCACTCTTGATACTCACTTGAAATGACATTGTTTGATTGATCCAAGTGATGAACTTAATTTGATGAGTAACCCTTGAATCTACATTTGAGTCCAACTCTTTCTACTTGTTTAAGTCCTTTTCTTTCTACCAAATGATCTCTAATTATCACTAGAACTTAAACTTCACCTTCATCTTGAGTTTGATCTTGATCTTCCAATTTGAGTACCGAATATGTACACCAAGTACATTCCACAACCAAATGTTCTTGTACTCATTGCTTTTCATGCTTCTAGATCAAACCAAAAACAAACTTAGGTACCTCAACCACTTATAAATATATTTTCAACTTGAGGACCTTTCAATCAAAGTGACTCTAGATTAATCCAATGATTGTCACTTTTCTAGTAGATTCTGTACCCTTCAAAGAATAATTCATATCTCCTAATGTACGAATCCAAATGCCATGAAATTTGGTGGAGATGTGCATTACAAAGTCATCTAGCAGCTGTAAAAATTTGAGCTTCATTTGACTTTTATATTGCTACCAGATTCCAAATCTTCCACCACTGCTACATGCTGAAAACTGCTGCACTATAGCTGACAGGATGCACTCCAAAACCGAAGCATCTCTTATCCAATTCTCATGAAATTTCTACAGCATCTTCTTTCATAAGTGTAGAGCATGTATACCAAATTTCAAGCCAATCCAAATAGATTTGATTACTCAAACATGGCTAAGATCACAGCTAGCTCAGATTTTAAATAATGGACAGATTTCACCACTTGAGCTATTCTTCATCAAATGTGAATCAAACTTGAGATTAACTTGTTTGAACACTTTCATAAGATATATATCCATTCAATCACTCACTAAATGTCATCTCATGAATTTATCCAACACAAACCAATCCAAACTTGATTACTAAGCATTTAATCCATTCAATCATCTCGTAGCAAGCAACATTGCACATTTATCCAATTCAATCAACTCATATGCACCCAAATGAAATGATCAACAAAATATATACCTTGGTTAGCTCATGATTATTCATAGCAAGCTTTTACTCAAATAAATTGCAAGCCATCAAATAATTCCAATAAATCATCTACAACTTGATCATGACACTTGTATGTTGTAGCACTTTGGACTTCACTTATTTTGACTTGCCATTGGGATTGGATATGCATTGAGCTTCATAACTTGACTCAATATATGATGAACAAGATGAAACCAATTGAATCAAGCCTCCAATGCCGATGGTACCTACAATCATTCATCCACTTTTTGATGGTACCCAAACTAGTTTGGGTCCTCTCAAGTTAGGTGCAACATACTTAGGCATAGCCTTAGTATGAGTAGCGGGATGTTTTGCAATTCCAACCAATGAGGTACCATTGCCATCCTTTCTAAGAATATTAGTATCATCAATTGACTTAGGCTTAGAATTCTCACCTAGGGGACATGAATGTGCCATGTGTCCCCTTTCCCGGCATGAGTAGCAACTTCTCTTAGATTGAGCTTTTTCTTCCTTGCTCATATGTTGCTTCTCATTGCCTTGCCTCTCATGAGTTGCTTGAATCTTCTTTTCAAGCTTGGTAGGACACCCCGAGGCAAAGTGTCCTATATCTCCACACTTGAAGCACTTGATGTGAGCACAATCTCTTTTCTTGTCTTGATTCTTGTTCACTATCTTGGCATCTTGAATTTGCATTGGATGCCTTGCTCTTCCACCCCTTCTTGTTTTCTTTTTCTCCTTCTTCATCAAGTCACCATCATCTCCATGGTTGATCTTGATTTGAGCTTGGGGTGTCTTCTCTAGCTCAACTAGTGGCTTTGGTTGAGGCTTTACTTGTTGCTTCACTAATTGCTTGGTTGGGCACATTGAGGTGAGATGACCCCAAGTGCGGCACTTGAAGCACTTGACATGCTTTAGCCTCTCTTCTTCTTTCATCTTCTTGAGCTTCTCAATGTTTGGGCAACCATTAGCAAGATGTCCCGCTTCATGGCATCGATAGCACATGGAATGCGAGAGCTTCTTTTGGAGTAGCCTCTTCATCCTCTTTTCTTGCTTTCTTTCGCCCCTTGTCATTTTCTTCTTGAAGCCAAGGCCACTTTTGTCACCAAGGTTTCTTTGAGTCTTCATTATGTTCTCAAAGGTGACTTTCGAGTTGTAGCACCTCTCTAACTTGTTGCTCAAATTCTTCACTTCACTTTTAAGCTCATTGTTCTCCTTTAAAAGGTTAGTCTCACAAGACATAGAAGTAGAACAAGCATTTAATTGTGAAGAACATGTCATATCTAATAAATCATCACAAGAGGTGGATACATGCTTCTTGCCTACATCACAAGGGTTAGTAATATGTGATTGATCATTTGACCCAAATGATGAGCTCTCACTAGATTTGGTTTCTTCATTAGAAAGCTTCTTAGTGAGTAAAGCATGTTCTTGTACCAAGTTATCATGAGCAACACTAAGTTCCTCATGAGCCAATTTTAGCTCCTCATGTGAACAAGTAGTTACATAAAGTAGATGCTTTTGTTGTTCACATGTGGTTTTTAGAAATGAGTTTTCATTTTTCAATTTACTTGTTTTTGCCATCTCATTTCTTAGGGCCTTTGAGAGTTTATAAAGAAGCTCAAAATTTGGACCATCACAATCAACAACAAAACCACCAATAGATACCTTAGTGTCACCATGTGACATGGAACAATGTGGTGATGTTGAAGAGCTTGTTGAAGCATCACTCTCATAGCCATCATCTTCACCATCAAGTGTGCATGGAGTAGAATCATTGCTTGCATCACTTGTGGCATTATCATCATTCTTGTCAAGTGATCTTGTGCTATGATCATCTTTGTCATCACTTGACCATGAGGTGGAGCAATCCTCCACAACCACCTTGTTGTGGTCATGCTCAACATCCTCATGCGCCTCCTCCTTGGGCTCATCATCATTGGAGATCGCCCCATATTTCTCATTTAAAAACACCCAAATCTCATGGGCGGAATTGAAGTCCATGATCTCACAAAGTATGCTACTATCCAAAGATCGATAGAAAACATTAGTAGCTTGGATATCGAGATGTAGGCATTTACTTTGCGCTTAAGTTGCATTCTTTTTATCAATTGCAAAGGAAAAGCCCACATCTACGATCCACCACAATTGAGGAGAAATAAACTTAAAATTGCATGTTATCCAATTTCTCCACCGTGCAAAGTGTGAGCCATCAAAAATGTGTGGACACTCAACATCTAGCCCATAAGCCGCCATCCTCTCGGGTCGGTGAAGACCACAAATGAGAGACCCGGCTCCGATGCCACTTGTAGGGTCGAGATGGCGGACTAGAGGGGGGGTGAATAGTCCTTTCTAAAACTTAAACGCCTTGGCTAACCGAAACAAATGCGGAATTAAACTTATTGGTCTAGCCAAGACTACACCCCTCTATCTAAGTTCTCTAGCACCATGCAAAGATCCTAATTAAGCAACTAAGGTGCTAAGCTTACCAAGAGCTCACCTAAACAATTCTAGAGCAAGGTCACACAAACCTTTGCACTAGTACTTTGCCAACCGAGGGAGCTCCTACACAACTAGCGAAGCAAAAGCACAAAGCTCCTAAGCTCACTAGCAATACTCAATAACAAGACAACCAATGCCAAATTAGAGAGCGCAAATCACTTAGCTACACAAACTAAGCAATGTGACTAACAAGGTTACACAAACCAAAATAGTCACGCAAAGGGAAGCTTCTAGCTACACAAGCAAGAAGACAACTAGCAAGCTACACAAGCAAACTAGTTAAGAGAGCAACTACACAAGCACAAGTATATATGAAAGTAAATACAAGCTTGTGTTGTACGAAGGCAAACCACCGAGAAGAGTAGACAATGTTGACACGGTGATTTTTCTCCCGAGGTTCACTTGGTTGCCACCAAGCTACGTCCCCGTTGTGTTGACCAACACTTCGTGGTTCGGCGGCTAATCGGTCACACACCGAGCCTCTCAAAAGGCACCGCAAGAACCCACCATCAAGTGTGGTAGCTCAATGACACGCTCAACTAGAGTTGCTCTTCGCGATCCCCGCGGGGTGAGCACAATCCTCCTCACAAAGCTTCTCCGGAGCCTCGCACAATCTTCTTGCGAGCTTCGACGGAGCCACAAGCCACCAAGCCGTCTAGGAGGTGGCAACCTCCAAGAGTAACAAGCACCACCGGCTTGCAACACGATCACCTAGTGCCACTCGATGCAACCTCACGATGCAATCGCACTAGAATCGCTCTCTCACTCGATCCGATGAACACTATTAAGCATGAGTGAGTTAGAGGGCTTCTAAGCACTACCACATAAGCCACCAAGGCTAAAGTGTGCTCAGCTGCTGGCCATGGCCGGCCACAACGTCTATTTATAACCCCACGGTCAAATAGAGCCGTTACCCCTTCACTGGGCAAAAATCGGGACGACCGGACGCGCCGGTCGAAACTGACCGGACGCGCTCAACCGCGTCCGGTCGCCCTGTGCCGTCCACGTGTCCCTCGAATTCAAACGCGACCGTTAGATCCTCCAACGGTCACTGCGCACCAACGGTCAAACGCAATGACCGGACGCGCTGCTTCAACCGACCGGACGCGCCGGTCGCACAGTACCGCGCGCCCACGAAGCAATGACCGGACGCGCTCTACGCAACGACCGGACGTGACAGTGCCAGCGTCCGGTCGGAGTCCAGTAAGCTCCTTCGACGACCGGACGCGTCCGATCATGTGTGACCGGACGCGCACCACGTCCGATCGACCTTCGCCACGCACTGCTCCTCTGGGTGCCTGACCGGACGCGCCGGTCCCGCGAGTGACTGGACGCGCCGGTTGCAAACCCTAGCCGCGCGCCTGACTGCTGCGTTGAACTGACCGGACGCGTCCGGTCACACCGTGACCGCGTCCGGTGCAGCGTCCGGTCACCACTGTGACCTCCGTTCGCCTCCGTTTCTTTTTCGACTTTCGGCGTAGTGGAAAATAGGCATTTCAACTCCTCGAAAACGCCTGAATCACGCCTCGCAAGCTCGGCGGGAGGGAGAGAGGAACCCAAACTCCTCTCTACCGCTCAAACTCCACCGCCTTCGCAAATGTGCCAACACCAACGAGTGTTCACCACTTTGTGCACGTGTGTTAGCATTTTCACAAACATTTTCTTCGAAGGAATTAGGCACTCAACTTGCCTCGCCACTCGATCCTAACACGTAAGCAAAGTTAGATCGCTCAAGTGGCACTAGATGACCGATATGCAAACAAGTTTGCCCCTCTTGATAGTACGGCCATCTATCCTAAACCCGGTCATCAACTTTTCTACACACCTATGACCGGTGAAATAGAAATGCCCTAGGTTATACCTTTGCCTTGCGCATTCCACTCCATCTCCTCCGACATTGATGCAACACATGCACCAACCATATCACAAATGATATGATCAACTTCATATCATCACATGACCGTCTCGATCCATCGACCTTGACTTCACTTGCTCTTCATCGTTGCATCGGTCCGTCGGCGCCAAGTCTTGCTCAAGCTTCACCATCGTATGGTCCTTCGCTTCGAAGCCTCGACTTGCCCTTCACCTTCACAACCGGTCCATCGAGCCAAGCATCATCTTGGTCTTCATCATCTTGGTCACATGAGTCAATGTCATGTCTCATATGCAATGAGCTCCTCCATGACACCATTACCTGTGGACTAATTCCCTGTGTATCTCACATAACCACATATTAGTCCACCTAAGTTGTCACTCAATTACCAAAACCAAACAAGGACCTTTCACCCCTCTTGCGCCATAAAGGTAACCTCTAACAAGCTAGAAAAGATCCTATTACTGAGCTAAAGCCAGAGCCATGTGACTCTCACGGTTGCACTGTCAGTCCCAGTTTTTGCCGACAGATAAGTCCTTACGAAGGGTTTAGGGCACCATGATCAACGTCATTTGCACTTTCACCCTATAGATCAGTTGTTATAAAGCATGTTTTACCTTTTATTCCATAGTACCAATAACCATTGTATAGATCATGTTCAGTTAGAGCGCTAACAATCTACCCATGCAGTTAACCCGTAGGAGTCAAGGAGTATGTCATCAAATACTAGGAAGTCCTTATGGTTGTCAAAATTAGACACATGCAAAAATGAGTAAATGATAAAAGTGAATAGAACATCAAGGTAGGCCCATGCTATACTTGCCTTGGTTCACAAAGTCCTGCTGTCCTGCTGTTCCTCGAAGAAATCTAGGTTCCCGAAATACTCATCACCGTCTGTACTCGATCAACACGGACCAACAACACGCATTCCGAAGACAATCATGCAAGCAAACAAATCCTATGGTTAGAACAGTACACCAGCAGTAAATAAATCAAGATAAAAGGTTTGTAAAATAATCCATGTGTCGCTACGAGCACAAAGACGCGAAGTTCACGAAAAACGGAGCTAGAATGCTAAAGTTGCGACTTAAACAAGTTCTCCTATAGCTAAAGAACTAATTAAACTTAACCATGAAATTTAAATATTGTAAACATGTCTAACAGTAGTATTAATGCGTAGATTACGAAATTACAAACCTAACGCAAGTTGAACGGGTCAAATCGGAGTTAAAATGACGATTTATAAGCAAAACAATGAAGTGGCATTTCTGTAAATAGACTAAAATCAATTTCAATTTAAAATAATTCAAAATCAGGAATTCTCATATGGCTGAGGACCACGGGCACAATTTGCCAAGAGCTGAGGGGCTCTTTAGCAAGAAGACCCGCCAAGGGGTATCGGCGATCCAGAGCCGTTGACCGCGTGATGGACGGTAGGGATTAGATGGAGGGGGAGAGAGGGTGCGGCTGCCGGAGGGAAAAAAGAACACGGTGGCACTACCATTGACGGCAGCGAGGAGCTCGCCGGCGTAACCGAATCAGGCTCTACGGAGCTCGGTTTTCAATTTGGAGAACACAGGGATGATGCAGAAGTGATGGCGAGTCCAATGAAGCGCGTCACGCTGGCGGGGAAGGTTCCGCACGGCGCTCGCCATGGCCGGCAACGAGAGAAGCTCGCCGGAGTTAATGGCTAGGGCCCTAGAGGCCAAGATTCACAAAATTGAAGGCATAGGGAGAGAGAGGGGAACTTGGGGAGGCTCACCGCGATGAAGAGGACGGCGGATACGAAGCAAGGGCGGCGGATTTAGGCGGGAGGCGGATGGAGGAGCTCTGCATCATCGGGTGCCACGGATTTAGTGAATTGAAATGAAAATTAGCAACAGAATTGTCTCGTGGGTTGTCTTACGACTCGGAGAAAATGAATGGAGGTCGAGAGATGGTGGCGAGGCGACGGGAAGCGCTTTCCAAGCTCGGCGGAGCTCGGCGAGTCACGGTGCTACGGTTGCGGTTGATATGGGTGCTTCTAGCAAGGTGAACAGCAGCAAGGGGACGAAGACGGGGTTTGCGCACTTCTTTAAAGGGCCCGAGGCGCGGGGCCGCTCCCACAATGCGAGGAGCGTGGGCGCGGGCGGCGGTTGTTGCTGGCTGCATGCGACGCGGAGGAAGGTGGAGGAGATGACAGGTGGGCCCGGACAGTCAGCGGCAGAGAGGGGAGGTGGAGGCGCCGGGCAGTTTCCAGCCCTCGGCTTGGGCCGGCCCAGGAAGAGAATGAGGGGGAGGAAAAGGAGGGCGTCAACGCTTGGGCTAGGCCTTAGCCAGTTAAGGGAGGAAGGGGAAGGAGGAAGGAGGCGTGTGGGCCGGCGGGAGGAGTTGGGCCAGCAGGCCGAAAAGGAGGGAGGAAGGGAGAGAATAAGGTTTTCTTTTTTTTCTTTTTCCAATATTGTTTTCCAAATACATTTTCAAAAGGTTTTTAAAACCTTTTAACTTTGGATCAAAACCACTCATCACAGAAAATAGAATGCAACAACATAAGTGCATCATCATGTAGCTAACCTTATAGTTGATTTTAATTTCACAAAAAAATATTATTTCCTACATTTGAATGCACACAAAATGCATAAATAAATCAAATTTAACTATTTTGAAACAATGCAAAATTTAGGGTGTTATAGACTCTCAGGCAGCCGCGCACCTGAAAGGTCCTTGTTTGGTTTTAGTAATTGAGTGACAACTTAGGTGGACTAATTGTGTTTTATGTGAGATACACAGGTGATTAGTCCACAAGTACATGTGTGTGAGCAACATATGCCATGAAGGTGGAAATAGCCTGGAGATGTTGCAAAGCTTGCACATGTGATGATGGAGGAGCTTATTGCACGTGAGACATGACATTGAGTCATGTGATCAAGGTGGAGAAGATCAAGACATGACTTGGCTTGATGGACCGGTTGCAAGTGTGAAGGGCAAGTTGAAGGCTTTGAAGCGAGGGACCGCGTGTGACAGTGAAGCTTGAGCAAGACTTGGCGCCGATGGACCAACGCAACAGTGAAGAGCAAGTGAGGTCAAGATCGATGATCCAATACGGTCACGTGATGATATGAAGTGGATCATATCATTTGGTGATTGGTTGGTGCATGTGTTGCATCAACATCGAAGGAGATGGAATGGAATGCGCAAGGCAAAAGTATAACCTAGGACATTTTATTTCACTGGTCAAAGGTTGTGTAGAGAAGTGCATGACTGGGTTTAGGATAGACGACCATACTATCAAGAGGGATAAACTTGTTTGCATATCGGTCATCTAGTGCCACTCGAGTAATCTAACTTGCATTGTTGCTAGAATCGAGTGGCGTGGCAAGTTGAGTGGCTAACTCCTTTGAAGAAAATGGTTGTGAAAAATGCTAACAAACTTACACATGGTGGTATACACTTGGTGGTGTTAGCACATTTGCAAAGGTGTCGTTTGGGAGGTGGAGAAGTGTGGAGACTTCCTCTCCCTCCTGCCGAGCTTGCGAGGCAGGATTCGGCGAAGAAACGGGGCGAACTGAGGTCATTGGTAGTGACCGGACACGGTCTCAGTACGACCGAACGTGTCCGGTCAGTGGCAGCAACAGTCAAGCGCGGGACGCTAGGGCTTTGCACCGGCGCATCCAGTCAAGCCCCAGAGAAGCTGCGAAGCACGCGAGGTCGATCGGACGCGGTGGCGCATCAGGTCACGATCGACCGAATGCGTCAGGTCGCGAGTGGGTGCTTACTAGAAACGATAGAACGTTGGCACTATGGCGTTTGGTGCGTCAAGCGTGCGCGTCAGGTCGTGGTTTCACGCGCGCGGGCTGTGCGTTACCTATGCGTCCGGTCTTGGCTAGCGGACACGTCCGGTAGCTTGGTGACCGTTGGCGCGTGGTGACCGTTGGAGGATCGAGCGGCCGTGGTTGAATCCAGGGCGACACGTGGACGGCCAGGAGCGACCGGACGCAGTGCAGCGTGTCCGGTCATATCGACCGGCGCGTCCGGTCACTGCAAAAAACGCCCAGTGAAGGGGTAACGACTATATTTGACCGTGGGGTTATAAATAGAAGTGGTGGCCGGCCTTGGCTGTGGTTGAGCACCTTAGGAATGTGTTGCCCTTGTGTGTGCTTGGTTTGAGAAGCCTCCAACTCACTTGTGCTTGCTAGATTGCGAATTAATAAGCGAGTGAGTGATTCTAGCGCGATTGCATCGTGAGGTTGCATCGAGTGGCACTAGGTGTTCATGTTATAAGTCGGTGGTGCTTGTTATTCTTAGAGGTTGCCACCTCCTAGACGGCTTGGTGGCTTGCGGCTCCGTCGAAGCTCGCAAGAAGATTGTGCGAGGCTCCGGAGAAGATTTGTGAGGAGGATTGTGCTCAGACCGCGGGGATCGCGAAGAGCAACTCTAGTAGAGCATGTCATTGAGCTACCACACTTGCGGTAGGTTCTTGCGGCGCCTTTGGAAGGTTCGGTTGTGGATACCGATTAGCCACCGAACCCCGAGGTGTTGGTCGACACAATGGGGACTAGCTTGTTGGCAACCAAGTGAACCTCGGTGAAAAATCATCGTGTCAACTTTGTGTATTTCTTCATGGTGGTTTGCATCCTCTCTACACAAGCTTGCATTTACATTATATACATAGTGCTTCTGTAGTTGCTCTTGTAACTAGTTTGTTTGTGTAGCTAGCTAGTTACCTTCTTACTTGTGTAGCTAGAAGTATCCCCTTTGTGTGGCTAATTTGGTTTGTGTAACCTTGTTAGTCACATTGCTTAGTTTGTGTAGCTATGTAGTTTGCGCTCTCTAATTTGGCTTGTGTATCCTTGTTATTGAGCATTGCTAGTGAGCCTAGGAGCTTTGTGCTTTTGCTTACTAATTGTGTAGGATCTCCCCGGTGTGCAAAGTACTATTGTATAGGTTTGTGTGAGCTTACTCCTAGAATTGGATAGGTGAGCTTTTGCGAGTCCGGAACCTTATTTGCTTGATTAGAATTTTTTATAAGGTGCTAAAGTTATAGATAGAGGGGTGTAGTCTTGGCTAGACCGATAGTTTTAATTCCGCACTTTTTTCAGTTAGCCGACGCGATTAAGTTTTAGAAAGGACTATTCACCCCCCTCTAGTCCGTTATCTCGACCCTTCAGCACCAAAACCAGGAGAGGGCAGTCGCGCGCTGTATCTGGTAGGGTTGGCAGTCGAGCACCGCATGCGGAGAGCGGAGCGAGGCGTGCAGGAGTTGATTTTGTTTTTTAGCAAGCAGCGCATGCTGTAGTGAGTGGAGCGAGGCGTTGGGCCTTCAGGATGTCTTAATGATATAATTACCACATACCCAACTGTCATGCCCCTTGCATATCTACAAAGATTCATCTCTGATCTAACAGGCAATGATTTTGTTCTTGTCAACACAATTTTCCTACGCTTGTCTACAAATTTTGCATGTACATGCAAAGAACAAATTTGTTTAATTTCAAGCAATTTTTTCGCTTTGCTGAAAAGCCAGGCTAAAAAGTATTGTTCGCTGATTTGTTATGAGAGAAAAACACTGTTACTTCGTTGAAAAAGTATGGCTAATAAGTCAAACGAACAGGACCCGCATGCCACATTAGAGAAAAGGCTGCTACATTCGTTAAAGCGGTTGTTTGGTGGTCTGGTGGAGTTTAGGCCCGCCGCAACTGTTTTTAACTTGGAGCCGTGAATCTCGCCACAACTGTGGCGGCCTATTTCAATGCCTCACGTCCGGCGCCGTCCTAGCATAGCGTGACTACTGTGGCCAGAAACTAGATATTAACTTAAAAAAACATGTTTCCTAAAGAAAAATGCAAGCAATCCATATATTTTTTAAAAAATGGCAACGATCTCGATGTACATGCACCAAAACCATGCTTAACTCGAAGACTTTATGCAAATTCATAAAAGGAGAACATATACAAATTCATTAGGCAAGCAAAATTGACTACAGCTAATAAAAGTGACTGAGAGCATCTCTAAGAGCCTTTCTAAAATCTATTATCTAAATCATTATTTGAAGAGTCATTTGAGTAAAAATTATTTTCTATTTGTTTATATACTCTCCATCATCTTTTCTATATATTTTGTGCGCAGTCTAGAGAACCATCTTCACTCTCCATCTTTGGCTAGCGAGAAATCCGGAGCAAATCCAAAACAGCTTGGCTATTCTTGTTTTGCAGGCAATTTTAGATTTTGTATAGCAAAAAGTAGGCTCCAACAGATGTGCTATATCTGGTTTTGTAAAATAGGAAGTTGGCTATCCGTTGATCTTAGGTCACCATATAAAGCCAACCATGAGCATTAGCTATCTGAAGATGAGAAATAGTAAGGCTGTTGCAGACCTCTTCTTTTTTGAGGAGTTTTCTATTTTACAAAATGGCTAAACAATGAAATTTGGCTAGTAATTTTAGCTAAATTGTTGGAGTTGCTCTCTATATTTGGATATCCAATTGATCGAAGAGGTTGTTAGAGGGTGTTTTTTCACAAAAATCTCTATTCCTATGAATTAGGAAAGATAGTCTTTTAGAGATGCTCTGAGTATGGCTGATTTGCTGTATGGACAACTAATTTGCCTGAGTAAGTACGAATAGAATTGCCTGATTTAACAGGGATGATTTTACTGCATGCTAAGGTGAGTTTGCCTGCAATAAAATTGAGCAAACATAGCATACATGCATGGATGTACCATTGTTGAAAAAAACTGATAGGAAACCAAAAGGCACATTAGAAAAAAAAACTGATATTGCATTGTCGGAATCGGAAAGTGGTTTATTTTCATGTCTATAGAAGTTTATAAACCGTAAAACTAGCTTCTTAAATTTGCAACAAATAGAGAGCATTTTTTTGTATCTGAATATAGAAATCATTCCTGGTCAGTTTAACAGATCTATTATATTCTTTCGTATTATTAATTTGATATAAATTTGACATATCCTTGCTGAACACTTCAAGTATTCAACTAATATGCATATATGGATATGACATTTTATCTCTACTTCACTGGAAATAGCAAATTGCGTAGGTTTTGTCTCTAGTGTAATCATAGGCGACCATGATCTATGTTTCCCTAGGAACAAGGGAATTTGACAAGAATTTCAACTATTTGCCTCTCAGTTTTACTAGTAGATACTCCCTTGTTACAAGTATAAGATGTTCAGTATTCCTTAGTTTCAAAAATATGATGTTTAGTTTTGTCGTCCTAAATTTAAATTCTCATTTTGACTAAATTTATTGAAACTATTAAGATAAATGCACCATTGTATGTTTGATGATGTATTTATTGGAAGTAATTTGATATCATAAATGATTGTGCTTTCTGTAAAAATTTTGTTAGAAAAACTTGACTTAGCACAAAAATAATTATTGAACGACGGAGTACATGCATCGATCACATTCCTCCACATCCCATACATTGGGAAGTGTGAAAAAATAGTGAGCGTATACTATAAGTACTCTCTAGAATGTATGCACCCCTTGGAACAAAGAAAATATGAAGAAATTCTAGAAGATTTGAATTTTATAGGAAAATTTTCTACTAATCCATTTGAAAAAATGGTTGGGCTCTTATAAATTATGTGAGTTTTTTATGGCATGGCTTGTTAAATACTCCATCTATTTTAAATTGTAAGTCATTCTGTCTTTTCTAGTTTCTAGAACTGGAAAAATTTACAATTTGAAATAGAAGAGTAGAAATTTGGAACATGCTAAAATTCTGATGTCTGAACTTCAGCTTCTTTCTAGCTATAGTTATTGGATATATTTTATACTCTATCCATTCCAAATTATAAGTCGCTTTGACTTTTTTGTTTATCCATTTTGCTATGTATCTAGACATATTATTATATCTAGATACATAGTAAAATGATGTACCAAAAAGTCAAAGCGACTTATAACTTGAAACGGAGGGAGTTCTAAAATTGCAGCTCTAGTTCGCAGTGATTTATGTAGGCATAATCTATGATTTTTGGTTCCGAGAATAAAATACCTGTTAGGCAAAACCACAAACTCGACAAAATATAATATATGTTGCATAAAGACAATTAATAATTTAGAATTATTTTATAGTCAGACAATGACACAAATTTGACATGTTATGATGTAAAGACAAATAACAGATTATAAAAGGACTAACATTTTTATTTTCCTAGTTGGTTATATAAGAGTGTTGTTTAAAATTATCTAAAAATTCAGGCACTAAAATATAAGAGAAGCGCAGAAATTTTAGATGAAAAAAATCATTGAATTGTACCGAGGTGTAGCACCGCCCAAGATGCCTCACGCGTCGCGTGCGCTAGCTAAGCCCTCGGCAGCCCGGCTTTTCTCGGCTCGCGCTGAGCACGCCGTGCCCACGCGTGCCACGCTCCCTGACCGCTGTCGCCACGGGCACGGCGCACGTCGGCCGCAACACCTCCACGGATCACGCACGTCGTCTGAACCCACGAAGCGGCACCGCGGGCGCCGCACGATAGGTACATCCACCGGAGAAAGCCCGTAATTCTGTCCGTCTCCGTAAAACTTCAGACCGTAAGATTCCACGCGACTGAATTAACTACAACTGATCGGCATGGAGTACTGCCTAAGAACTCGGTCAAGCAGGGAATTCAGCGCATCACCACAAATGCTGCTGCAAATTGAAGCATTCACTCAAAGTTCGATACAGACGGGCAAGAAACACCAGCTACACAAGCACAGTTTTCGCCATTTGCAGATTTTTTTTTTGAGGGGATCGCCATTTGCAGATCGCGACAGCAACAACGAACGAACTTGACCCCAACTAGCGCTGAACTGCTGAATGTACACGCGGGCGGAACCCTGGACACCGACGAACACCGACCGTCAGAGGCAGCCATCTCTTGTGTGTGCTCGCCTGCTCGGCACAGCCGCCGGCAGCACCCGCTCACCCAGTACTTGGCTACTTGCCAAAGATGGACTTGATCCACCACACCCCGCGGTCCCCGGGGCTCTGCTCGCTCTCCGGCGGCGGGTCAGGGTGCGCCGTCTTGCGGAGCTTCGACACGTCGTACCCTTCCTCCTTGGCACGCTCCACCAGCTCGTTGTACACGGACTCCTCCATGTGAGGCTGCCTGCAAAGGATCTGCACACACAGGCAAAAACGCAGATCAGGCGCGGGCGCAGATCACGTGAAGGGAAACACCGAGATAGATTGGTAGGCAGGATTCCGGCGAGGGACGGACGGACGGCTGCTGAACGGAGGCCAGAGAGGAACGAATTAGCACGCACCCAGAGGTACTTCCTGGAGGGCTGCCCGACGAGCGCGTACTGGTAGTCGGCGTCGACGTGGAGCACCCAGTAGTCGCCGGTGACGGGGATGACGGGGAGGAAGGGCGGCACGTAGAAGCGGACCTTGAGCTTGGCCTCGTCGCTGGCCGGGTCGGCGCGCCACGCCGTGCCCTCGATGTGGCCGCGGCGGCCGCCGTCGGTCCACGTCTCGTTGAGCACCTTCACGGTGCCGTCGGGGTTGAGCGTGTAGGTGGCGCGCGTGTTGGTGCCCGTCTTGGGCTGGAACGTGGACGGGAAGCACGCGATCTCGTACCACCGCCCCGCGTACCGCTCCAGGTCCAGGTTCCGCACCACCCGCATGGCGGCCATCGCGCGTGCGTCCCTTGCGGCAGCGGCGGGCGGTGGCGTGGGGTTTAGCGGGGGGAGAGGAAGGGGAAGGAGGTGTGGAGGTGGGTGGGGTGGGGATGCCGGGTTCCGGATGCGAATGCGTGCGGAGGATCGGGACGGGACAGGGGGTATACTAGGCAGGTTGCGGGAGACGTGGAGGACTGTGGGCGATACGTTCTCGGAGCTGTGGCGGTCGTGTGGTCCTCGGGTGCAGGCAGCAGCGGGAACAACGCACTATGCCAGCCTGCCAGGGCCCAGGGTGATAGGAAAAGAGTGGTGCCTTATTTGCCACAGGAAAACTTTTTCTTCTTTATTTGTCGGCCACTGTGCCAGCAACGCAAACTTTCGTGCCTTGATCCAGCATGCCGATACTCCTATGTAACTTTGAATTCTAGACTGCTTGGATTTCTAGATCAAGTAGGTGGAAGATCTATCCAGTAACATGCAGCTTCTTCATGCACTTTCACACTAGTCTTTGCTAAGACTTTGTATCATTGTGATGTATTGTCCTTGAAAATTTTAATAAAATCTTCCATTATGAAAAAAAAACAATTTGACTTTGTCTTGCTCAAGGATATAAACTATTACTCGAAAATCACTTTCTCTGTCTCCCTTTTGAACTTGTATATATTGATGTAGTTTCTGTTGTTGGCTATAGCATTCTTACTCTACTCAATAGTTTTATCCTAATGCTATGGCAATTAGGGCATGTTTGCTTCGCGCCCTACCAGGTGACATGCATCTGATCCTGACCCAGGCATCCAAAATCATATGCCTTGCATTGGTAGACAGCTCCGGCGAGGAGCAAAACCAAACATGCCCTTAATCTCATAGAAGTTTAGATATCTACCAATTTTTGCTGTAAAAAAATCTAGATCATAACGAGAAGTTCTGAGGTTTCTTGATGCTACCCTTAACTATTCACAAGCATCATTCTAATATCAAGAAATGTGATATGCATATATGTTACTTTTTTCAAATGGACGAATATAATGTTACCGTTCATATGGGAGGAAAAGCGTATACAACGACAAAGGGTCAAGCCACAGAACGACATACAAATCCCAATACATATTGTGCATGGAAACCTATAAACACTTAGCTACTTAACACTCTTCCTGACTTCTTAGCTAGGTATTCCATCAGTACAAATGAGATAACAAAAGGCAATCAATGCCCAAGGCTGATAACCTGCCATTACATTCAGACCTTGTGCTCTTGTTCAATCTCTGTGGAGGTCGGAGAACAAGAATATAGCAGGCCTTGGAGCGAGGGAACCTTCTAGAAGCCTCGATGCATTTGACTCATAGCTAACCTCTAGACCTTTTATAGACTTATTATACATGACGAGCTCCCTACTTGGGAGATAGTATGACGTCTCCTCCCGCCACTGAATCAGCATGGGTTTCATCCATAGTTGGAAGGTTGTTCTTTTTTATTGGTGGTAAAGGCAGCGACGGTCCCTCAAGAGGCGGCGAAATCTCATCTGTGCCAATGTCCATTATCCTAGAGTCATCACCTGGATCATTCACAATCTCTGTCTTCCAGTTGAGCCTGGTGAAAACTATGTCATTGTACGGGACATAGTCCTACATTCACACCATGATGCAGTTAGGAGTTGTTAGTTTTGCACAAAGGCGTTTGAATGTGTTTTAGCCTATTATAGGTACCTCAAGTTTCTCAATGAGCTCTTGTGCGTTGGGAGCATGGACAACACTTTGGCGGGCGTTGTGGCTGACGAAGCCTTCCTCCATGGTCTGGTCGATGAATGCCAGCAGGGTGTTGTAATAGCCATCGACGTTCAACAAGCCAATCTTGAAGAGTTCTCATCAGTTGGATTTACTGAATTTAGTGAATTGCTTCGGTGCATTGAAATATCTCTTTTACGAAGTATATATCAAGAGACACTGTTGCATGCCTCAATGTACATATATATAGGAGCTTGTTGATTATTTACCGGCTTATGATGGATGCCTAACTGTGCCCATGTGATCACTTGAAACAACTCTTCCAGTGTTCCATATCCACCTGAATCATAACAATTTAGCTGACACAATTAATTGCCAGTTTGTTGCAAAGACACGCACGTTTTACTTATACAGTGAGAACACATTAATATTGGAAAAGAGCTACTTATATCACTAGTGATGATTCAATTGCCCTACCCTGGCATGTGGCAAGTGCATGCATGGAAACACATGAATCTCAACACGATGCATAGCACAAGTAGCCCGTGCCACTACAGCACTACTCACCTGGCAATGCTATGAAGGCATCAGATTGCCTCGCCATCTCCGCTTTCCGTTGGTGCATACCCTTGACCGGCATCACCTTTCCCACTGTCTCTCCAATTATCTGACAACAAATCGTTGTTAAAATTTTCAGAAGAAGTGGGTTTTCAGTATCATCTACTCATGCCCTTTGTCAAGGTGACATAATGATTTATTATTTCGCTCTAGAAAATTAGTATTGCATCTCACATTTAACTATCAAATACCACTCTATATATGTCCCAAAATATAAGGCGCACACCCATTTTTATATTCAAGATTGCAATGTTAGACCAGTAATTAGCCTTAAAAAACCCTCGACTAGAGGGAGGGACTTATTACACCCCCCACCATTTTTGTAGTAGACAAAAGGATGAGAATTGAACCCTAGTATAGGCTGAGTGACATACACGCCCACTAGCCAATTTATATCATGATAATTATACATTGTTATAAAAGGAAGATCACCTGATTGGCACTACTACCAAAAACACTTTTAGAGGCAGGTTGTGGAATTTGAACCCATGACTCTCCCTAGCACTTTACTACACACTCACTTCTCAGTAAATATAGGATAGTACTATCATTTTGTATTAACATTTAGCAATATTGAATTGAATAGTTTGGCAGCTAAATAATCTCAAATGAGAAATGTTTTAATTATAAAGTTTTAAATCTTGTCGAGCACAACATATAATTTTGGTATAGGGCATGTCTCTGATCCGAGATTGTATGAAAATTTCAAAACTTAAAATTTCAAAATTTGATAACTTTGTATTTGAGATCTAAAAGATCAAGTCAAAAACTTGTAAACTACAAATTTGTTGATCATTTGGACCACTATAACTTCAGTACTGACCATGTCAATATCTGAGGTGGTTTTAAAATTCTAAAATTTAAATTCTTAGAACTTAAAACACATAATTGGGACTCTAAACGACTTCAAATAAAGAAAAAAATGTCAACTACAAAAGTGTAGATCACATTGAGAACTTTTGTCTAGACCATGTCAACATTTGAGGTCATTATAAAATTCTAAATTTTGAATTTTAAAATATGATTATTTAAAACTAAAATCTTTGGCGCTCTAAATAACTTCAAATAAAGAACTTGTTAACTACAAAGATGTTGATGTCGTTGAGCTCTGTAATTATGAAGTTCGTCTTCATTTGACTTCATATGCAATAGTTATGAATTTTTTACAACTATTTACTGAAATGAAGCCCGTCCGTTAATTGATTTACAAAGATGGTACACTTAAGAGGCCCCACCTATATTAATAGCCATTTTCAGAGGTAGCCTTCACAAGATGCCCACATCTAAAAGTCCATTTACAGAGGTGGTTGTTTTTGTATTGTCTACATTAATGGACTGACCGTCTCTAAAAATCATGAGTAAAATCATTAGGTATTTTAGGAGATACTGACACTTTTTCACCGTCTCTGTTAATAAAACAATATGTCTTCCAAAATTGTTTATGTAGACATTCGAAAAATATCATCCTACCATTGCGATTTTGTTGCTACAAATTAAACATTATATATAGTATAAGAGGAACTAATAAAAAAAATTTAAGACTAATTTTTTAGACTGCACCGAGTCAAACCAGATATTATTACTTTTAGAATGAAAAGATGTGGAGTGAAACTAATTAATTGATAGGCTGCAGGAGAACCAAGACATAAGGCAGAACATTAGATTTGTCTGCCCTATAGTACGATCTCTCTAGTCACATGTAAATATTTAAAATTTAGGCTCGATTTGGATTCACCAACTAAACTTTAGCTGGCTAAATTTAGCTACTAGGGATCTAAACGGCAAGCTAAAAGATCAGCTAAAGTTTAGTTGAGTACTTTAACCTAGCTAAAGTTTAGCTAAGTCTATTAGCTGGAGGATCCAAATATCTTAGCTAAAATTTAGCTGAGAGAACCTTTAGCTGTCTAAAGTTTAGCTTTGAAATTTTAGGTAACTAAATTTTAGTTGGGTGGATCCAAAGAGGTCCTTAGTTGGCTACAAAGCTAATATATTATTGAAGTGCATTTTTGAAGATAATGTTCCCAATTTTTATATATGAAGGAAGGAATATTGATAGTCAAAAGGCATGTCCAAAACTTCTTATGTATATATATGTGACTCCTGACTGGAGAGCACTGTACTGCATACAACCTCGGGAGTGAGAGCTGTCGGAACGACCCTGCAATACAACACAAGAAGATGATTGTAAATAAAGGATGCTCAATGGTTTTAGAGACATTAGAATTAACTGATGAAGGTTAACTTCACTGGTTCCTATATAGTATACCCGAGGACGTGCCTGCCACCGCGGTGGACCGCATGCGAGACGAGCCCCATGAGGCCCAAGCTTCCGCCGCCATACACCAGATCAATGCCCCTGGACACCTGTTGCATGCAAGCACCGGTGGCGGATTCAGGATTTCAGTTGTTGGGGTATAGATCTAATTGATGTAATTCTCTAATAATATCTAATATAATGACCAGAAAGACGATGAAATGGTTAGTGTACAGATCTAAGGGTACAATTTGCCAATATTCATCCGTGGTCTTAGTTTCTTGGCTTCTTTGGTGTTCTTAGCTTAATGAATCGATTCAGAGTAGATGAAAAAAATTCTTTTGTGCTTGATTGAGTAGTCCATAAAAAGGCTAGAGTATTATTCTTCTTAATGTCATGACGTTGTACACATGTGAAATTTAAATAACCGCTTGTTGTTCTGCTCTCACTGCAGCCTGCAGCCAGCTAACGTCACGAACAGCTGCATCTTTTCAGAGCTGAATCCAATTTTACTACTAAGGGCTCCTTTGGCTCACGGGGGAAGGACAGGAAAAGCAAAGGAAACCACGTGCGCAGGATAGGGAAGCCTTCCTCCGCTCCGCCTCCATCCTAGGTGGCGTTTGGATGCATATAGGATTTGGGAAAGGAAAATATGCATGAGTTTGGGTTATCGTGGGACCCACCATTTTTTTATAATAAAAAAAAGGAAGCACCGTTGTCCACACCAGCCTCAGCCTTATCTCTATCGATTCTATCCACACCCACGCACACACGCGGGAGCGACGGGAGCCTGCGCCGGAACGGGCTCGACGGAGCCGATTCCGGCCAGACGGCGGTGAGGGGCGGCGCTGAGGTTCGCCTAGGATAGCGCGCTCCTGTGGAGGGGCGAATCGAGGGCGGAGCCGCGGTGGCGGCCTGTAGCCCCGCAGCCAGGAGCACCGGCGAACTCGAGCTGTGCTGCTCGGCGAGGCGCGCGGCCCCAGCGCGGACGGCGACAGCTTCGGCGAGCAGCAGCCCCGCCGGCGCGCTCGTCTCTCGTTTCGGACCGGAGTAGCAGCCCCGCCAGCGCGCTCGACCACCTCCACTCCATCTCCGCCTGCTCCTCCTCCCTGTCGCGGGCGCCCGCTCCTCCTCCCCGTCGCGCCCGCGGAGCCGGGGCCCGCCGAGCCGGAGCCGGTGGCGGGGACGAGCGCGCGGCCGGAGCGCGGACGGCGGCGCGCGGCCCCGTAGCGGACGGCCCCGGCGTCTGCGGCACCGTGTCGGAGTCGGAGCGGACGAAGGCCGCGAGGTCGAACGCCACGGCGGCGGCGGCCATAAGGGAGGCCAGCGCGGAGGCGAGGCGCGCGAGGGAGGCTACTCCAACGGGGCTCGACCGGACGCCGCAGTGCCGCTGTTCATGCTTCGGCTCGCCCACTCCTCCCGAGCGGCGCGCCGTGCTCTCCCTCCAGGAGCTCGCGATGATGGAGATGCCTCGGACTTCGCACAAACAAGAGCCCGAACCGGATGTTTGCTTTCCCGTATGTCTGTGAGAGAGCGAATCCCATAGGGTGGATTCCTCCGGATTTTTTCCTGCATTGCCAAAGGCCACCTGACGTCAGCAAATCCCGTAGGAATGATTCCTACGAATTTCCTGTCCTTGCCCAGTGAGCCAAAGGGGGCCTAACAGTAGCTTTGCTGGTGACTTAATACGGAAGTAAATAAGCCCGTGTACTACCTCGGACCCTTTTACTACTAACAGTAGCTTTGCTGGTGACTTAATACGGAAGTAGATAAGCCCGTGTACTACCTCAGTCCCTTTTTAACTGTTGTTCTTTTTTTTTTGAGCTAACTGTCGTTCTTACTTTCCAAAAAATCAAACGTACTCAATCTTGACCAAACATATATACATTAAAAAATGTTAATACTATGATACATAAACTATCATTAGATATATCGTTAAATCTATAATAAATTTTTTGTAGATATAAATGTTGTTAATATTTTTCTATAAAACTAGTTAAACTTAAGAAAAGTTTGATTGCCATAAAAACCCATAGCAACATTTAAAAAGGATAGACAGAGAGAACGTACTAGTCTACTATTGCACTGCACGCAGACACAGTGTGTGTAGGAGTATCGAAAGCGGTGGCACAAAAACATGATCTCAGATGAGTCGCAGGTAGCAGCAGCAATAGCGAGCGAGCAGAGGCTGCTGCATCATGCACGTACGCAGGCCGCAGCTGCTCAGTGCTAGACGAGACGAGACGAGACAGTCGACACAGACGATGCTACGGACTCGATCGATCAGATCGTCACGTAGGGCGTCGAACGGACAGTCCTAACAAATGCTGCGGCATGTGATAGGCGTGTGCCCCGTGCTGTGCTGTCCAGCTCCGCCGCAGGAGGACCGCTAAGTCTATCCACACTCATGCACATCTATATTCATCCTCTATACGTTCTGGTCAGCAAAATTCTCTCCTCTATACTTAATTCTCCCGCACGCATCCATCCTCTATATCATCCTCTATCCACTCTATCCACTATGGGACTCACTTGTCACTTTATCTAAATATATCCATGTGTGATCTAGTTTTTAAGGATTTATTGAGACGAATTTAATGATGCAATCGAAATTTAATTTGGATTTTTGGTTTGTGAGTTATAACATTTTTTCCTTTGTTTAGCTAGTGGGGTCCGCCACTGCCCACTATAGAGTAAGCACTATACCACTCTAAATATAGAGTAAGAGAAAGAATAGAGTATCGTTTTAGAGTATCCAGTGTAGCCGTTTTTACTCTATATTCATACTCTAAAGCTTTATAGTATCGCTTTAGAGTACCCACCGCGGGTAGTCTAATCGTTACCACAGCTCGGCGGATGGTACACGTAACCGACACGAGCCAGGGTAGAAGCAAAAATAATGCAGCTTTCTTATTTGACGGCGAAACTAAAATTCTTTCCTATCTATCCTCCACATGAGTTTTTATTTCTTATTTGACATTTCCGTCAGTTTAGACGGCTAAGGTGTTAAGTCCTAGGAGAAAAGTCTGTTTTATTTCTGGAGTTTTTTTTACCAGGCCAGTCGTAACATTCCATGGTTGACATTGCTATCTTTTTTGAATGTTTTTATCTCGAACTGCTATGTTTTTCTTTTTGCTTCTATAAGATAAATAAAGGAACGAACATCATCTTATAATTACTTATAATTATATTCAGTTCAATATCAATCCTTTTAATCTCAGCCACAGATCACGAGATGGATGGCTAAGTTTTGCTGCCTGTTGTGAGACACGTATGCATGCATTCCTATAATATAATGAATTTACGCGACTATTTTACTAAAGGAAAACAGTCATATAGCGCATATGACGTCAGGGTTCATGGCCGCGGCTGCGTAGTCGCGGGCGAGGGGAGCCTGTTATAGCACGAATGGAGCAAGGCAGAGCACGGCGATCGGCAGCAGGAGCTCAGTTTGCAAGGGGCAGCACCGCGTCCGTGGTCAGGCAAGCTGGGCGGGCGCGGCCAGCCCCGGCCTTGCCGGAGCCCTCAGGCGCGCAGCCATGGCGGCCTCTCCCGCCTCGGCCGCCTACGAGGCCGCCTCCGTGGCCGCGCCGGCCGGCTGCGAGGCCGCGGCTCCCACCCCCAAGGCCGCGACGACCACCTACTTGGCTGCACAGGGGCGCCTCCGGCCGCCCACCCCCGTGGCCGCGCCACCGTCCTCCATGGCTGCGCCACCCGCCTCGATCTAGGGTTACTGGGAGGGAGTCGCCCGTAGGAGCACGACTAGGATGAACAACCACGATTCCCAAAGATGATCAAGTTCATTTGCTTCCCTCAAAGGGCATAACAGTCTTTTCCTATTGCCTCACTTGGACAACTAATGGTGGTTGCTCACAAAACTGACGGAAATGTCAAATAGGAAAGAAAAATTTGAGTGGAGGACATATAGAAAAGAATTTCAATTTCGGTGTCAAATAGGAAAACAAAATTATTTCTAGTGTTAAATAGGAAATTTTCTCCATGGGGAAGTGATCGTCCTGTAATCATTGCCTCTGGATCTCGTACCATTTTACGTTTGTAGTGTTATTTTTTAACCAAACAGCAAACTGTATATATATTTTTTTTCCTGAAGATACTTAATATCCACCTCTTGATCTACCCCATATAGTCACAGAAACACAGGGGTTCACGGCATCCGTGACCCCGGAAACATCGTCCTTGACTTGGGTATCTATGCAGTTATTTTTGACTCCGGCCATCGCATTAAAACTTCTGGCATGTAACGAATCACGTCTATCCTTGTAATTATCGTGGCCCACCTCATGACGTAAGGAACTTGCGATGCTATACCACTACAGGTCGAGCTGCTCCTGCGGGCCAATGTAATTGACATCGCCGCAAGACAGACAACTAATGACGGTAAGTATGTACACACTCCAGGTTGCTAAAAGAAGTTGTTTTGGACGATGACACGGTCTTCAAAGTACAATTTTGATTTTTTATTTTTTATAAAAAATATTTATGTATATTTTTATAAAAGTATTTTTCAAGACAAATCTATTTATATGGTTTTTATATTTCTAAACTCAACAACTTAAAAATTATTTATGACTTTTATTCTCAATGTTTAACTCAAGCCTTACCCAAAACGACTTCTTTCCAAACTCAGCCACACCCTGCTAGACCAAGCCCTAGATCACTCCTAAGCAGTTATCTAAAGTTCTAAACAGGCGATCAGGAAAATATTCAAGATTTTTTTTCCTGACAGAAAACGAGAGATAAAGGAAGCTTCACATACTTATTAGTGTGCTTGAGGATCGGGAAAAGAATCAAGTCTGATTGGTTGCTTGTATTAACTTGTATCTAGACTTGTATAGTACAATATACTTGTATTTGGTTACTTGCATAAGCAACTCTTATATGCAAACTTGTACAATGTCAAAGTAAGCCCGATGCTACATTAGCTTGTACTCTCTCTATCCTAAAATAGTAGACGTTTTAGGATCTATCACAGATACTAATGCTCAAGGCAAAAGACCTTAGTACCCTTAGAAATAGAGATAGAGATGAATTGAGAAAAGAAAAAAAGTATATTGGAAGAAGGGAAACGTGCATTGGGAAGCGAGAATGATAACTATTTGGGGACAAAATTTAAATGTTATAAGGTCAAGTATTTTGGGACGAGGGGAATATATAGGATTTGGTCGTCATATTAGACAATGCATGTTTGCACAAGCTGATAGCAGACAAAATAAAATATTATTATCTTTCACACCTCTTGTAGAAACATGAGACATCAACTGAAGAGAACATGTGATATCAAATGTGGCTTGCCTGTGTATGTAAAACAAACAAACATCAAGACACTGGCACACGTTTATGCTGACTTATTAGGTTATGCCGTGTGAGGTCGAAATGCAGACTAAAGCTAATGTAAGCAACTAATCAGACCCATAACAACACATGTTTGACCTCTATTGCGCATGGCATAAAAATATGTTGTGTTTCGAAAAAGGAGAAAAATTAAATAAAACACATCAACTCAATATAGGAGAAAACAAAGGAACTGCTAGGTTTCATTAGGGGCAAAAACATAGGAGAAAAAGTCGATCCATGCATGCTTCGATGTGCCACACACGTATGATGAGGTCGAAAGCTAGAGAGGGAGAAAGAAGCTGCATGCTAGCTGCTAGTAGGTGGCACTGGCACGTATATCATGTATACTTCCTGTACGTAAATAAACGAATCGAAGACCAGGGTATATAAGCAAAGAAACCATATCCAATAGCCAGCTATATGAACACGATATACTTTGTGCATATATTATATATAGCTCGTCGTACATACCAACTCCTTGGAGAGGTCAATGGCGGCATCATGGTAGCTCGTCTTCTTGCCCTGACTGCTGCCGCAGAACACGCAGATCCTCTTGAACCTACTACTGGACTGCATCACCTTTCTCCAGGTCGTCCCAGTCGCTGTCTTGGTGGTTTCTCTAGTCTCCGCACCACGCCATCCACCGGTGCCTTATATGAAGGCTGCTTTATTAGGCTGTGTTTGGTGACGCTCTCAGCAGCTCCGGCTCCGGAGCCGCTGGTACTGTGCCGCCCTGTGTGTCACTGTGCACGACACTCAAACGGCTCCGGCTCCTCCTGCAGCCAGCCGAGAAGCTTGGTTTTGGATGCTCCAGCCAGCTCCGTTACAGTGCTTCTACAGTGAAGAAGCCGGCGCCGGTCGGAGCCCCTCCAAACACAGCATGGGATGGGACGAGGCCGGCCGGGTAGCCCTGACGCGCCATACACCCACACATAGTACAACCGGAGCTACGACGTATGCGAATGCGTGCGGAGGATCGGGACAGGGTATTATTACTAGGCAACAGATTGCAGGAGACGTGGAGGACGAGGATTGTGGCCGGCGATATGTTCTCGGAGCGTGTTGTTCGGTGGGCGACGCGGTTGTGGTTTTCATTTCGGATTTTTGGGCCGGGTTGCTGCCTGGTGCCCTGCCCGACGCAAGTGTCGTGGCCTAGTGGGCTGCGACTGCGATGCGATCCATGGTGCTGGGGTTTCCTTCCTTTCTTGTTTGTGGCGGCCGTGGGTCCTCGGGCTCGGGTGCAGCAGCGACCCAGGGTGAAAGGAAAGGAAAGGAAAAGTGCGGATGAAGGAATATCAATCACTTATCGAGAAAAATCGTTATTAGCTATTGGAAGCTAGAGGTGCCTTAAGCTATTGAAAAATCGTTCTTTCCCCTTGTTCGCTCGAAGCTGCTCGCCCAGCGTCTATGGCGTCCGACCGTTGGAGGCCGGAGACGACGAATCTTGGCTGCTGGTTTGCGGGGCGGTAGCTCCGACGGAGACGTGAGAGCGACGGGCGTCCAGTCACAGGCGGTCGGAGGCACGTCAACAAGGGTGAGTTCCCACTCGCCACCAGCTTCGAGGACCTGCTCGTGCTCCGAGCTCGACTCCACTCTCGCCGCTTGCCTAGATGGCTTCCCCGAGCTCAAGTTGATCTGTTTGTTCGTACGAGGAGGAAGCGGCCATCTTGCAGTTCGCTACCATGGCTGTCAATGGGTTCTCCAGCGGCTGCGGGCGGCCGCGCGCACGCCGTCAGGAGGATCCACCTGGGGGTCACCTAGGTCGTCGTCCGGGACCTCTTCCCCAGCGGCGACAACGACGAAGAAGCCGCCGCGTGCCTTCGAGGCTCCGAGCTCGACTGGTAGCGCTTCTGTCTCCCGCCCTGCACGTGCCCCACCATCTCCCACCATGGGCACCGCCACCGCCAAGGGCGAGTTCGTCGTTCATCGTCCTCCTGCGCATGTGATTAGGGGCGACCGAGGGGGCGAGGGGCTGACGGCGGCTCCGTTTTCTCGAGGCGTGCGGTGCGGGCGGAGATAAAAAAAAAAGGGGGGGGGGGGGGGGGGGGGGGGGGGCTACCTTTTGAAGAGAAACGCACGGATGCTGTCCATGCAGGCGGTGACACGGATCGAGACATGCAAAGGGGACACACAAGCTCCACCCGTCTGGCACCTCGTAATAGTTTCATGAGCTGCTCTGAGCTGTTTTTTTTTTACCAAACACTTGTTTCCAAAACAACTTCACGGGTGAAACTATTTTTCTCCTCCTCTCATAAAGACATAAACTAAAAAAAAGTAGCTTATCTCAAAAAACAGCTCTACTAGTGAAGCTAAGCTGTACCAATTGGGGCCTAAAAATGTCACATTAACTTTTGTGACAACAGGTTTCATCTAGATAAAACTCTCTCTGTCTCTCTTTTTATAATTAATCAAACAAGTCATCAAATTTGCTGATGTATTATAATATTAAATGCAAATCGAAACCTAGATGACACCCCTGGTAAGGCTGGCCTTATTTGCCGCCGGAAAACTGTCTTCTTTATCTGTCATCAACGCAAAACTTTCGTGCCTAAAATAAGCTATTTGTTGATCAAGCGT
This sequence comes from Saccharum hybrid cultivar R570, assembly GCA_038087645.1. NCBI lineage: Eukaryota > Viridiplantae > Streptophyta > Magnoliopsida > Poales > Poaceae > Saccharum > Saccharum hybrid cultivar. The sequence continues at coordinate 37,603,360 of JAQSUU010000637.1, read as the reverse complement.
GCTGATATGTAACTTTGATTTCCAGATCAAGTAGGTGAAAGATCAATCCAGTAACATGCATTAGTTTCGTGCCTAAAATAAGCTATTTGTTGATCAATCCAGTAATATAAAGTAACATTATTAGTCATTATTTTCAACAATTTTAATGGTACATATTATGTATCATTGATCATATTAATCGAAATTAGCATAATTAGCTATATTAGGTTATGCATTAGTTGTATAAAACTAATGGTACATATTAGTAATATTATAAAATCAATACTACTCCCTATGTTCCAAAAATAAACGATGTTTTAGGTTTGTCCTAAGTCAAACTATTCAAAGTTTGAACTTTAGAAAATGACATCAATATTAATGACACCGACCGAATAGGTAGACTATAAAATGTATTTCATGATAAATCTAATAATACTTATTTGGTATTATAAACATTAGTATTTTTTGTATAAATTTGGTCAAACTTAAATGATTTGACCTAGGACAAACCTAAAACATCACTTATTTTGGGACGGATGAAGTATTAGTCATTAGTCACAGTGGCAGTAATAACTTTTAGATACTGTCACCTAGTACTTTATTCTTCACAGACTCAGATGTTATTGGATATTTTGAATACAAATCTAGAATTAGATAGAGAAAACAACAGAAAACAGATTTGGATACATTTATTTAGTATCCATATTAGAAACAAATACGAATACATACATTCATATTACAAGTTTTAGCAAATATAGATTCGAATATTTCAGATTTCCAGACATCCATGTCAGATATCACCCTTGGTTGGGCTGCCATATGGACTTGGGCCTGGTCCTAGTCTAGTATTGTCTGGACCTCCGGACGTCATCTACAAAAGCGTACGAGCAGCAACTGGAAAAGGGAATCGAACAAATTATCGATCAAATTATCTCTTCTTCTAGTTACTGTTCATCTTCTTACTCAAGCCTCTACTTCTTTGTACCCGGTTCCCCTTCTCTCTGCTCCGACCTCCCTTCCCTTGAGGTCCTGTACTCTGATTTGCACTAAATCAAGTTATCTGTTAGTTGGGTTGCTAACAATTGGTACCGGAGTCATCGATTCTCGGAACCCTGCACCATGAATCCCCCAACCGAGATCTCTCCTTCTACCCAGTTCCTTCTCGACGAGATCTGCAGGAGGTTCAATGAGTTCGACGCTCGGATGGAGCAGTGTTTCTCGCGAGCCATGGTAGCGCTGGAGCCGCGGGGCGCCGCCGTCAAGCTTCGCACCGGCGGCCTCGAGCAATCCTGCGCGATGCAGCTTGTCGTGGCCGACAACTGGGGCATCTCTTCGACGAGATCCCTGCCCTCTCCCATGAGCCCGTCCCCGGGCCCGACGCCACCTCCTCCGACTCCGATGCCCTTCCCTTCGCGCCCGTGCCTGACGACACCTTTGACTCCGAGTTTCACAGCACCGATGGCGACGCTGCCTCCACCGACAAGCCCAACCCCGGCCCCGAGGTGGGCCAAGCCACGCTCGACGCCGTGGAGCACCCTCGTCACCTAACTGCCGCACTCGACGACATCGTCGACCTCGACCGCCTCAGCCTCCTTCCCGATGTGCTCCTCCGCGACATCGTCTCCCGCCTCCCCATCAAGGATGCCGCGCGCACGGCGGTGCTTTCCCGCCGCTGGAGGCCTCTCTGCGCCGCCCCATCCATGTCGCTGGTCTGCTCTGACCCCATCTTCCCGATGCTGTTTCCCATGTTCCCCAAGGGCGAGATCTGCGACATCGACGACATCTGCGTGGACGCCACTGTAGACGAGCTCTTCCGCCTCACCACCCAGGAGGGGAAGTTCACTGTCGACCGCGAGAAGGTGCAGATCGAGGCGCAACCGTTCTTCCTCGTTGAAAGCTCTATGTTTGGTGTTGGTAATTAGTGACAATGTCCAAGTGCTAATCATGTGCTTAAGATTGTATGTAGCAAAGGATGATTAGCACATAGCATGGTGAAGCATGATGACCAAGTGTGGATGATAAAGTGCTTACCATGGTAATGAAGGAGGAACAAGGTGCAACCCTATGATGATCAAGGCAAAGGTATATGCTAGGGGGTATGGTTACATTATAGGTTAGATAGCTGTACTATAAAGAGGAGAATTGTCGTATCAATTCTAGTCCTACATGTGCGTCTAGGTGACATTTCATCAAGCATATGCATTTGGATAGAGCTAATAACGCCTCGAAAAATAATTGCGAAAATGCTAACACTCTTGCACATGACGATGATCACTTGGTGGTGTTAGCACATTTTCATTGGCAATGGAGTTTGAGCGGTAGAGAGGGTTTGGGGGTTCTCTCTTCCTCCCGCCGAGCTTGCGAGGCGGGATTCAGTGCTTTTCGGGAAATGAAACGCCTATTTTTCACTGCGCCGGATGCGAAGAAACGGAGGCGAACGGAGGTCACAGAGGTGACCGGACGCTAAACCGGACACGTCCGGTCAGTGTCAGCGAGCAGCGCGAGGGGCAGCTAGGGTTTCTAACCGGAGCGTCCGACGCCTCATGGGACTGGCGCGTCCGGTCAACATGGCGTGGAGCAGCTTCAGCGAAGAGCTAACCGGACGCGTCCGGTCGTGGTGGGTGCTTACTGGACTCAAATCGGACGCTGGGTGTAACGCGTCTGGTTAGTTCTGCAGCGCGTCCGGTCGGTGCTTCGCGAGCGCAGGCTCTGTGCGATCGGCGCATCCGGTCAATTCAAGCTGCGCGTCTGGTCACTTTAGTGCGTGAACGAGTACTTTTAAGTGACCGTTACGATTGAACGAACGAAATTCAAAGTGAGACACGTGGCGTTCCTCGGAGAGGTCGCGGTGGAGCGACCGGACGCTGTGCGCGTCCGGTCAGGCCGGACCAGCGTGTTCGGTCACCCCGAGTGTGGCTATTTCATGAGCCAACGGCTCTATTCTTTCGGGGGCTCCTATATATACTTGTTGGCCGGCTCCTAGAAGTCTCTCTTGGACATTTGACATACTTGTAAGCACTTTGAGCTGAGCCAAAGCATCCCCTCTCATCCCAACTCATCTCCTTTGCATTCTATTGCGATTCTTGAGTGAGATTAAGTGATTCAAGTGCATCGATCATTGATTTGCATCTAGAGGCACTTGGGGGATTGATTTGTTGCGGTTTTTCTTGTAACTCTTGGTGGTTGCCGCCACCTAGACGGCTTGGAGCAGCTTGGAGGCGTGGCAAGTGTTGGTGATTGTTCTTGGCCACCTCCCATGATCTTGTGAGGGGTTTGCACCTTCCCGGCGGAGTGCCGTAAGGTAGCATTAGTATATTGCTCGTGTCATTGCAACTCCTAGCCATTTGGTAGGTTCTTGTAGCGCCTTTTGAGAGGCTCGGTGTGTGACCGATTAGCCACCGAACCACGTGGTTGAGGGGGACACAACGGGGACTAGCGTGCCGACAAGCACGTGAACCTCGGGATAAATCATCGTGTCTTCACTTCATTGATTGTGATTGATTAGTCTTGATGGATTGACTATCTTGAATATCATCACTTGGAATTATTGATTGGTTGGCTCAATTCATCGCCCCTCGGTGAAATATTTCTTACCCTACTTTTGCATTACTTTTCAAGTACTTAGTTGTTTTTCTCTAGTGCTTAGTAGTTAGAGTAGAGTAGCCTTTTAGTTTACCTCTTGCAGTTTGACTTGTGCGGTTGAGTGAAATATATTAGAATTGTCATTCGGATAGGTGGCTTGCAACACTCTTTAGGCTAAGCAAAACTTGCATCACGCTATTTGTTATATTGATAAACTTGTTTAGCATACTTTGTATAAATTTTTAATAGGCTATTCACCCCTCTAGCCATCAAGACCTTTCACTCGTGGTGCGGTTCGAGCAGGACGCCATCGAGTCCGCTCACGCCCCTACCGTACGGCGCCGCGGTCGAGGCCCGCGTCGACGAAGACGGCCACCATGGCTCCTGGTTCGCGGCCGCCGTCCTCGACTTCGAGCCCGCACGCTGCTGCCCCAGCCCGGCGCGGTACACCATCAAGTGCGTGCACCTCCTCGCCGACGTTGAGGGCGTGCTCGCGGAACCCTTCGCGACGCTCTTCCCCAACTTCGCCGCGGATCCTGACAGCGCCTCGGCTGCGCTCCGCGCTCTCCTGCCGACGCTGCACGCCATCCCCCTCGTCCTCAGCTACTTTGTCATCCACCAGTTCGGGCTGGGCCTCCTCGGCGCCTCGCTCATACTGAGCATCAGTTGGTGGGTCGTCTTCGCCGCGCAGTTCGTCTCCGCCACCGGCATCGCCGCGCTGCGCACCCGCGAGAGGGCGGTGTACGTGCTCGCCCGCAGGCGCCACAACGAGCTGAAGAAGAGCACGCGGAGCAGCACCCCGTGGCCCAGCAGCGTCGACGGCCCGACCCTGCAGGCGCTGATGCTCACCTCGCCGGAATCGTCCATCCCTCGCCATGGCCGCTGGAGGTCCGGGAGGTGAACAAGCACTTCATCCTCCTGGCTGCTGCTTGGAGCAAGTCAGGTGCTCCCTCCGTTCATGCAGAGAGGCCTGCATCAGTCATCACGCTACCGCCCACCAAGTGTTCGATGCAAGTCCGCAACAGCTTTGAGCGCAGGGTATCAGCATCTACAGCTGTGAGCACTCCTGGGAAACTTGACCAAATGCTGAAGAGGTACATCACCGACTTTACCCATGCATACTCCATTGGTGTTGTCATGTTCTATTCGGCATCTGAGATACATGGTGTTCAGAGGGTGTTTGGGAAATTGATTAGTCAGTGCCCGGTGCCATTCTGGTCGTTCTCAGCTCAAGTGGTTGTCAAAGCGCCATGGTCGCCATTTATGTTGTTTGAGATCATGAGTGATGCAGTCCATCTCAGGCCAATCCCTTGGCCATCTTTTTATGGTTATGCAGCTTGGGTGCAATTGACAACATCCCTGATTGTGGCCGGCGACATCCTGCCAAAGCCTCCTTGGTTGTCATTTCCTTCAGGCACCTTCTTCTCAGTTGAGTGCAGCTGCAGTATCCAATGTGGTTCATTACAGTATGTATTGCAACTACTACTAGCTGTTGGGAAAATTCAGAGCAACTGCTGTCTGAGTGGAGTGCCATGCGTCCTTCACAAGTTATCTTCTGATTTCAGTGGGGCACATTCCCTTGATGCCACTACTAATGGGAGTTTGATTGTTGAGTACTCATTTCCTCCAAAGGATCAGATGCTCTCTTGGCTGTCATCTGTTGGGGCATGCAGTTCAGTGGTTCTGTGGTATCACCTGCATCTATCAGTCTCTATTGGTGGTTCTGATGATTCTGATGGAGTCCATATAACCGCTGCCTACAAGGTGCTCAAGCTGCAACATAAGCTAAGTCCACAAGATGTGTTTGTCAAGTTGGAAACACTATGGGCACCATCGGCATGGATTTGTTTAGTTGGGTCCAGAGCCGCCAAAGAGGCAGTGAGAAGAGTGGTTCTGTACTCTGATTTAGTTCATTGCCAGATGAATGAGCTAATAGCGAGAGGGCATGCACTGCTTAAAAATGTTGCTAGGAAGGACTCAGGTGCTGAATGGGTTTCATTTCAGAAAATATTTGTACCCTCCCAGCCAAAATATGCTTTGCTCTTTGGTGCTCGTCTGCTCACAGAAGCATACAATGAAGATTTACATACACCTTGGGATCCAGACGATTCAATGTATTAGCATTAGATTGAGAACGAACCAAGACACAAGGATGCAGGTATATCAGATGCCCAGGTCTAGTGTGATGCTGGATTGCTTTTCAGCATTAAGGACTTGCAAGTGCCATGGGATCCTGGTGGTACAGAAATGGCTCCATCGGCTTGGGGGCAAGCCAAAACTCAAGGAGGGGGGAATGTCAGATATCACCCTTGGTTGGGCTGTCATATGGGCTTGGGCCTGGTCCTAGTCGAGTATTGTCTGGACCTCCGGACGTCATCTACAAAAGCGTACGAGCAGCAACTGGAAAAGGGAATCGAACAAATTATCAATCAAATTATCTCTTCCTCTAGTTACTGTTCATCGTCTTACTCAAGCCTCTACTTCTCTGTACCCGGTTCCCCTTCTCTCTGCTCCGACCTCCCTTCCCTTGAGGTCCTGTACTCTGATTTGCACTGAATCAAGTTATCTGTTAGTTGGGTAGCTAACAATCCATTTACACCGTTAAGCAAGAAGACCTACACGGATGAGAGGCAAGGAAATATCTACCATTTACACCCTAGTTGGAGGCATTTGACACATGTATTATGACTCTTATGTTACAATCAAAGGAAACATGTTTTTATTAGAGAAATAGAGAGCAAAAAAAACTGGCCTGCTTCCTGGAGAGAACACCTCCCGGGGGTGTATAGAGGCAGATCGCTAGCATATCTGACACCAATAAAAATAAATTCAAATAATAGTAAAGTGCCAAGATTGTGATCAAAGGCCACAAGTGTTGTAAGACAAACGATTAACCCGACTCGAATGTTCATTTTTTGATATGGCACTCAACGTTTTTCAGCCATCTGATAAGTTCAGTATGCTCCTTGTTTTCCATGTACGCATGCAGAAATGCAGCAAGGTCATCATTCACTCCAATTTGTTCCAGATAATCTTGCACCGCGCTTTGCATTTCCTCATCTAACTCACTGCTCACCAGAACAAACAAATTAGTTATCAGTATATGCCCCCAAAAAAAGAGGGAAAAGTCTCCCATATTGGCACGAAAGAAGCAGATTTGTCGGGAATAAAGAGCAATTAAATCAAAATGGCAATGAACAAGGTCCTATTGGTTCATGCTCAGATTTTACTTTAGTCAGCCCGCCGTAGATAATTTCTGTAATGAACAGAACTTGTGATAAAACAAAAGGACCAGCGATAAATAGTTTCTCCTTGTTGTGTCTAACAAGTAACACTAGTCATTTTTTTTCAAATAAAACACATATTTGGGTATTTTCCACACAATTCATACCATTTCCTTTTGCAAACAAAAGGCAAACACATTTGACATTTTCCTCAACATTTCCTGAACATGAATTGGGAATGGAAAGGGATTCCGACCATTCCCATCCTCAAGTACTTGACCTATTTTGGCCCTGTTCGCTTGGCCGAAAAGCCATGACTGAAAGTAATGTTCGCTGATTTGTTGTGAGAGAAAAACGCCGTTTATTACATGAAAAAGTACGGTCATCTTTAGTTCAATAAAGATAGTTCAATAAAAATAGAACTAAGTGGCACATTTTGATCACTAGCAAGGCGAGTATCAACACCCTAAAAGCAGCAATTGCGAGTAACGTAGCATCCAAAAATTTGTCAAAATTTAGAGATGTTCATGATTCCCATCATATAGTATCACCTGAAATGGCGGCCGACGTACTGCTGCACTGGCGCAGGCCCGCCGCGGCGGACGGGAAAGACCCTCCGAACCTCCATCTCGTCGGGCCACGCGGAGCACTCGAAGGTGAGCGCCATTCCAGGCCGCGCGGCCTTGGAGACCTCGACCTTGACGCTGATGTGCAGCCTGGGCGGGCCGCCCGTGTCCGCGCCCGAGCGGGAGGGAGGAAGCGCGCCGTCGACCAACGTGGCGTCCACCCTGACCTCCGCTTCCTCCCCCTCGGCCGCAGGGAACACGCGGTGCAGGCGGGCCCACTGCTCGCCGGGGCGGTCCTCGACGGTGAATGGGGTAGGGGGTGGGGGTGGCGGTGGCGGGGCGAAGTTATTGAGGGAGGAGATCTCGGAGCGTACGGAGCGGAGGAGGCGGTCGATGAAGGCGGAGCGGCGCATGTCAGAGATGTAGGTGCGAGTCCCGAGGAAGTGCGAGGAGCTGCGGGATGGGAGCGGGAGCGTGCCGAGGTGGGGACGAAGGCGGAGCAGCCGCCGCGCCAGCGCCATAGCGACGCTCGTCGGCGGCGGGGTTCGGAGGATTTTGGTGGGGTTTCCAGGGCAGCCGAAGGGAAGTAGTGGAAAACGGGCACGGCCCAGTTTTTGCAGGCCAGAATGGCGGAACTAAACGAGCTTGTTCTCGTGGGCTGTCCTAGATCGCAAGTGTGTTTGGTTCACGGCCGCGGCGACGGAGGAGGCGAGGACGGGTGGTGGCGTGCAGAGCTCCGACGACCGGGAGACGTAGCAGGCAGGCGTGGAGAGGGAGGGCGGCCAGTCGGTTGTGGAGGAGGGCGAGCTATCCATATGGGTGCCCTGGCCGCTGGAGCCAGTGCAGGTAGCCAGGTACAGCCGTACAGCCTCTCTCTCATCTGTCATCTCCCCAAAATCGATTGGGTTCTTCACTAGGGTTCTCATCTCCCCCAAATCGATTTGGTCATCGTCGCGCCCACCGCGTCAGCACATCCACGGCCACATGCCTCAACTGGTCCTCTCCAAATTCTCTAACCCGACGTGACATTGACGCTGTGGAGGCATCCATTGGTGTACAATCAGTTAATCAACTCCTGTCCGTACAATTGTCTTCATTCTAATCTGCTTGTGCAGCTTCATGGTTAAAAAAAAATTGCTGTGCTAGTAATTCATTGAACGAACTACTTAATATGGTTCAAAATAGTGATCTGCCTAACACTGATTTTTCACTATACGTGTTTTTATGAGATCTGTAGTGGGATTGACAAAATCTGTTAGACAACTAACAAAATGGCAGGTAACAACCATTCCAGTTAGTCTCTATGGAATGCACATATATACATATGCATAGTACTAAGCTTGACAGGTTCATTTTTCCTGCTCGTGCCATTGCACTCTAAGTCCCTGTACGAGAACAGTCCCGATGATTCCCATACCTGCTTTTTATATATTTCTCTTCTCAAACTTAAAGAGACTAATATTCTCCTGTTGCTTAAAGGGTTCACCATGTGTATAATATTTAACTTCTAATTTTGTCACTGATCTCATCCTGTTCCATCTGTAATATACAGTCTTATAGTCGACCTCGAACGGTAATGGCTGATTCTTCTCCTTTCTTCTATAGCTGAGCATCTCCTCTGTTTTTTCCTTGGCCTTATACGCGACACACAAATATCGTATGCATTGTTTTAACTAATCATTTGTATGCATGCCAAATTGCCAATAGCCACTTTGATGACGATCAGCTTCAAATGAACATTGGACATGGCATTGGCATATCAGATGGAAGTTGTTCAGCAAAGTATAGATAACAATACCAATACCATGGTGGTAATCTCGCTTACTTCTTTTTCATCCCACTTTGTTCTACTATCATGGCTGCTTTCAACAGTTGGAAGGTTTTCTCTGCACAAGGCTTGCTGAATCAGGCATCCCCAAACCAAGTACATCATCTGCCCTCTCGACTAAATATCATCCCACGTCTCTGAAATGCTCCATGAAACTTACTTTTGTTACATGACATGATCCTACTACATCCTATTTTTGGACAATATCCATAAATAGAGACAGCCTATTTGTCATTGAATTTATATTCCTAAATATCTGTTATAGTTACTCCGTATTGCCAGTCATATAATTGTGCAATTGATTGGGATTTTTACATCCGAATCAACCTTAGAATTGTGTGCACGACTGCACGTAGACCAAATACGATTATTAAGGCATCTTTGGCATCCAAAAAATTTGTTTAGAGGTTTATGCAAACATAGTTTTCTTCTCAAGTCCTGCAGCAGTAGCCATTCAATTTTGCAGATATGAAAGCCTTGCTAGCATGCCCAAGCTTTTAACTTGACCTACAATATTTCTATTCGCGACCGATGCTTCTCAAGTACTGCAGCTGTAGCCATTCAATTTTGCAGATCTGAAAGTCTTGCTATCATTCCCAGACTTTTAACTTGACCTACAATATTTCTAATCGCTACCAATGAACTTTTGAAGAACCTTATATAGTGTTCAATATTAGCTGTTGCAGTAATATATATTGACTATAATGATTGTATTTACCTACAATAATTGCACATACAGGGTTTGATATTGATTTGAGCATCCTGGCATTGCTAGTTGACCAGAAAAAAAATTTGGTGATGGTGCCATGGTGCAGTCGTTCGGCTTCGGTAAACCATGCAAAAGTTGTACTTGACCAACAATTCCATTTTGTAGTGGATTGTAGTCCTTTCTTTAGCCTTTGTTACTGCAGAATTGAAGGTCCTAGCCTTCTAGGTCATGTTGGTTTGTTCACTAGAATTTCATAAAATCTATTTCTTTTCCTGAGTTTTGGTTCAATGTAAATTGGTAAACTGCCAAGATGCTATCTGGTGCAAAATTCATGTCATGCTCATATGCCTGACTGAAAATAAATCCGGTAGTATCTACTAACCTAAAAGTGCTATGTTGTTGTGCTATGGTTGATTCGGTCAGTCATCACGTCTCATCAAAATCACACCCTGTTAGAGTACGTCATGGGCCTATTGGGCCTGGGCTGGCGGTATAGCCTGCTAGTGTTAGAGTTAATTAGAAATAAGGATCATTTGCTTGAGGGTCAAGTAAGCCTTACTTGGAAGTCAAGTAAACCTCTCTATATTAGAAGAGGAGATGTATCAATCTAATCAAGTAAGAATTGAGAAGGAAATCCCTTCCCTCTTGCTCGGTCGGGGGCCTCGCCCTTGCTGCTCCAGCTGCCGCATCCTGGGCGTGAACAGTACCCACAACTATTGTAGCTCCACAGGTACTGTAGCACGCCAATCGCTGCCGCTCCTCACCTCGCCCCCCTCAACCCTAGCAGCCATATAACAATCTGGTATCAAAGATGCCAGGTTCCGATGAGCCACCGCCGGATCCCTTCGCCAAGGTGCTGGCTAACATCCACCAGCAACTGGCGTCTCTCTCGGCACAGTAGGCGTCTTTCTTGGCGTGTCTGGATGCTATGGAAGCTCGACAATCGGCGACCACCATCACCACCATGCCGTCGGTGTTCCCCTATGGCTAGCCAGGCTATGGGACAATAGCCATCTCCATGACCGGCACCCAGCAGATCCCAGTCACGGGCAAGAAGTTGCAGCAGATCGAGCAGCCAATGGACATCGCGACGGCGTCAGCAGGGACGATTCTTACCCGCCAGGTGTCGCAGCGGTGCGGCTACAGGCTGCTACGTGCGGCCTCCTAGCACATCGACGGATGCGGGAGATGCGCGATCTGCAGCTGATTCAGCCCTGCACCCCTTCGCAGCTCCTCCAAGTTGCGCTTCGCCGCGCGGAGGACCTCGATCTCGTCCGCTATGTTGGGGATCTTGGGCATGGGGTTTCCCCCATGGGCGGTGGGCATGCTGTTTTCCCTGCGGGCAGCGAATTCGAAGTCTGCGGTGGCGGCGGTTGGGGAAGCGCACCCCTCCGCCTCATTCTCCATCAAAAGCCCTCCGCTCTTCTCTGTGCGGTGCAGACCAGCAGCCGTCTAGCGGGGAGAAGGCGTGGGGTCACCAGCGGGAGTGCACCGCATAGCGCTGCTGCATTCTGTAACCAGCCGCCGCGAGGGCACCTCCACTGGTTGCTATTGCGGCCAGTTCCAGGTGGCCATACACATGCATCCCTTTCGTCTAGATGGTGTCCATGGGATCCATGAGGCTATACACGTGTAGGTTTGGCGTGCAGATGATGTCCACCTTATATTCAGGAGTCAGAAATAAAGAGTCCTAGTCCACGGTCAGGTTGAGAATAATAAAATAAGGCAATATGTAAAAGACTTATTTTTAGGTGTTATTAGGAGTTGAGTCATCGTTAGAAGTTGGTTAGGTTGCAGCTCGAGAACGAGCTACATATCCAGGTGGGGTGTAGTGTTAGAGTACGTCATGGGCCTATTGGGCCTGGGCTGGCGGTATAGCCCGCTAGTGTTAGGGTTAATTAGAGATAAGTGTCACTTGCTTAAGAGTCAAGTAAGTCTCACTTGTAAGTCAAGTAAACCTCTCTATATAAGGAGAGGCGATGTATTAATCTAATTAAGCAAGAATTAAGAAGGAAATCCCTTTCCTCTTGCTTGGTCGTGGGCAAGGCCCTCGGCCGGCCTCCTCTCGCCCTCGCTGCCCCAGCTGCCGCATCCTGGGCATGAACAGCACCATGGGTACTGTAGCACGCAGGTCGCCGCTGCTCCTCAACTCGCCCCCCTCAACCCTGGCAGCCACATAACACACCCATTCCTTCATTTATTACTAGTTTTATAGTAAAATTCCATACATAGACTCTCTCTGTGCTTAAATTCGAGGATAAAGACCTATGTACTTTATGTCGTTCTTTAAGCCTCGACTAATATTGTAAATATAAGTTTCATATTTGCCTCTAGGTTTGAATTGAAATTTAGATTTTGTGCTAACATGGAAACAAAAATTATGTGCCTCGGTAGAGCTTTGGGGCCAAGGATTACCTGTCCCAAATCCAAATCTTCCCTGTTCGTACTTTTTCCTTTTTTCTGAATTTTTTGATGACAAGGCTGAATTAAAGTAATCTCTTCGTTATACCTTTTTTTAGGGGATCTCTTTGTCATACCTCCAGTTGCAGAATTGGTCTCCTTCAGCCCAAGAGCAGAAGAAATAATAGCTGGTCCATCCTTATTGCTGTTGAGGGTTGTAACATAGATCATAAGATATGGAAGACAATTCCAGCTTGGAATCATGTCCCTGAAGTGCTACAAGAATTGAGATGACATATCAAGTCGATGGGATTGTAGGCATTCCTGATTCCCCCCTTTGCTACTAGCTCTAGATGCACACTGTTGCTAATACATGGAAGCCTTAAAAACTAGGACACGAACCCAACTCAGACTAGATTAGTAACCCTGCAAGTTGATATGCCTACATCGCTATTAGTCAAGCATAGTACTCCTCCCGTTCTAAATTATAAGACTCTTTGACTTTTCTTGACACGTAACTTTTGCTATGCATCTAGACATAAATTTATCTAGATACATGATAATATCATAATAGCTATGTATATAGAAAAGCCAGAAAATAGTATTAATAGCAGCCGCTACAGCGACAATAACTCTCTACCCCCACCGCTATAAGGTAACGGACCAAAAATAGCATGTGGAGAGTTGACGGATGCTACTGTACTTAGTGACCACTATTGCAAGCTGTTATTGTTGTTAGCTAGGGCCCTGTTTAGTTGCCAAAAATTTTGCAAAATTTTTCAACATTTCCCGTCACATCGAATCTTTGGACGCATGCATGAAGCATTAAATATAGATAAAAAATAAAACTAATTACACATTTTAGACGAAATGGACGAAACGAATCTTTTAAGCTTAACTAGACCATGATTGGACACTAATTGTCAAATAACAACGAAATTTGCTACAGTGTCATTTTGCAAAATATTTTGCAACTAAACCGGCCCTAGGCCGTTATTTGCAATGTGAATGGTTCACATTACAATATGGTTGGTTCCAATGGTAATAGAATTATCGAGATATGGTGGTTTGAACCATGATAAAGAACGATGTATTTTTTCAATTGATATGAGAACTCAAAGTTAATTTGTCTCCATGTATCTTTTTATATCTTATTTATTTATATGATTCTATGTGATTTTACGCCATTAATTAAATATTAATAATTAACAAAAAAAGCTTTAATTATTGTAAGAAACCATGATCTTAGTATTGTCATATGCTCTAAATTTTAATTAGTTTTAATATTCTGCTATTAGAACTTGCTCCGCAGCCCGCTATGCTGGCACTAATCCACACTATTTATTATTAGTAGTAGCAGCTTGCAGTCAAGTGCCCGTCACTCCATTGGCCGCCAAACACTGTAGCTTTGGCGTCAAAAGTCATTCGCCAGCCTAGAGAAACGGCTTTCCACACGGCTAGGAAGTAATCGCGAGTCGGATACTACTCGTTCGGAACTCCGTTTTCGTGATTCCGTTCCCACCTGGGATCGATCTGTTTCACGCGTCTAGTCTGTATATACTGTATGGTGCTTGCATTTTTGGCAGGACGACAAATACAAGTGCCGAACTGCCGAAGTGTGTTCTCCACTGGGAGTGGGACGGCATGGATTAGCTTGCCTGCCTTGCACGGGAAGAGGCAGGGAGACCAACCTGAACTGAACTCGACTTTGATGGCAAATTGGCAAGGTTGCGCTCAAGATAGTGATTCAGTCAATCATTCCGGAGTCACGGAATATTTCTAGGACGCGGAACCATATGTCACGGCGGACGCGTATTTGATGGCCCGATTAACCGATCTCCGCCATGACCAGCCGTAGTCATGCTGGTGAGCCAGAACTAAATTTCCTTGTGGCGATCCTACTCATCATCAGATTGGAAAGGGAATTGAACATGAATTGAGACACAGAGCCCATATGGACTGTGTGTGTTATCTCACTGAACTAGTACTATTTTTTTTTTGAGAGAAAGGGTTGGATTTTATTGATACAAGACTATTACATCCATCCCCTTGACAGGGCACCCCTGAGTAAAAAAGAAAATACATTGAAGTCCTTTACTGGAGCACCCAGTACGCGTCGCCGCTGCCGACCGTCGTTGCCGCAGTCCGGTCCTCCACCTCCCGCAATGAAGGAACACCAGAATGAAGCTCACGCCGATACCTAGTTCGACGAAGAAACTTCAAATTTTAAGCCCATGAGTAACACAAAGCGTGCTTCTTGTCCGTTGAACGTCCCGGGCAAACCCTATGTTCACCGGAATCTGACACCGGTCGCCTCACCAGCATCCTCCGGTCAACAAGCAGCAAACCTGCAAGGGGAACAAAAGACCACCGCCCCGTACACATGAGCAGATGGTAAACTAACCTCACAAGGCAGCCGTAGACTACGGATCCACCTTGGAGGGACCTAACAATCCTCCAGCCTCTGGCGACCATGTCTTTGGTAACGAAGTCGGCGTCTCTACTGAAGTCGTGGGCAAAACCAGCAAAGATAAACGCACAGAGGAATCGAGTACCAACGCCAAAGAAAGCAACAAAGAGAACCTCGTCGATGCTGAATCCTCTGCAAAGAACGCCGACTTTATGCTCCACACACCTCTCGAACACCACCAGAATCCGTTGACCACCGAAATCACTGCCACCCGAAGAGCCATGGAGGAAATCCAACCCTAAACCTAACCTATTAGTAGGGGATATAGACATCCTCCACCGGATCCACGCCTCCCCCAGCACACCAGTGACACAGAGGCCGCCGGAGGCCGAGGGAAGCCGGTGAATCCGGCAGGGGAACGGAGATCGCTTGGAAATCGCCCGCTCGCTACTGTTGGGAAGAGTCGGGAAGAAGAATGAACTGAACTAGTACTAGTTAGTTGTTGCACACCAGTACTGGCCAAAGCTGAGAATACTGAATTGAACATAACTGGGCTACACCGAGTTTATGGGCCGTTTGCAACCCAAAACAAAGCTAGATCTATGGTCCGTTTGGCTTGCTTCCTCAAGTTGCTAAGACGCAGGTGCAGCACGCGTCAAAAATTTGGCATAAGATGCAGCAGAAATCTAAAGAACAAAAAGGCATAGCAAGCCAAAGGTGAGGCGAGTCAGGGAATGAAGCAATCCAAACAGGGGACTAAATATCTTTAGGGGTCAACTGAACAAGTCCTTAGCAAGTTGTGGAAAACTAGGAAAGCCATCCAAACACATTAAGCATCTCCAACAGATTACTTATTCCACTCTCATATCTCATAAACGTCTATAGGTGATCTTCTGCTGTTATTAGTGTAGCTTTTTCTTTTTTTCTCCCAATAGATTACCAATATCTTTAATAAAGTAGATAGAGGAGCCGGGATGGATCAGGGAGTGACATGGGCCGACCAGGGTGGTAGCGAGTCACCTGTTGACCAGTGTTAGTGGGCCAAAAAAGTTTCTTATCTTGAGCCGCGTGCTTCTTCCCATAGGATCCTGCAGTAGGTCCAAATTTGTTGATGTCAGCATTTAAAGACGGTTCTGAAATTCTAAAAAGCCATAATTTATAAACAACCATCCAAATGAAATTTGGATTACACCACTATGTTTCTTATAATAAATCCTTCAAGACAAGACCCCCACATGTAGGGATGAAAACAGTACGGATATTTTTCGACCGTATTCGAGACCGAATTCGTTTAGAGGGGTTCAAATCTGTCTGTATCCGAGTCCGGATATTCAACATCCGATACTGTATCCATATCCGAATACTCAAATCGCATATTTATGATGTCGAGATCTAATCGTATCCTATCCGGCATGGTTGACACTATCCGTATTCGTATCCGAATCCGGACATAAATGTGAAAACAAATATAATATTAGTGATATCCGTCCGTATCTGATCCGTTTTCATCGCTACCCACATGGATATATTTAGATAAACTTTTGTTAAAGAGCATTTACCTCATGAAGATACATCATTCTTTTATGGAGTAGAGGTCATGTTCTAAGTTCCGAAAACAATTTTCCATCTTCACAAATAAAATGTTCTAGGTTCAAAAGAACAATATTCCAAATTTATAGAAGAATAAAATACAATGTTCATGTGAATAGTATTATAATATCGATAAAAATAGGAAAAATTACAAATGTTATGAGGCACGTAATAGATTAAAACATAAATAGAAATACAAAATTATAAAAAATAGAACAAAACATAAGAGAAGAAATAAATAATAGAAATAAAAAAGGTACGTTAATAAAAAACATTACATGGATACTACTCAAATAACTTGAAAATACTATAGAGAATCTCACAAATACAATGTGAATAATCAAAGATACATAAATAGAAACATTACTAAATGATAGAACAAAAGCACAAGGAAAAAATACATCATAGAACATCACATGTATATCACATATATATACTACGTGAATATCACAAAATACATAATAGAACATCACATGTATATGACATGAACATCACATATTATCCCATGGAATGTATGAAATTTTAGAAGCAAAAAAATGAAAATAAAAATACTTAATTAGAGTAAAATAATGACGAAGAAAAAAATAAAAAAATCTAAAGAAAAATGAAAAAAAACATCCCATGATACTAGAACAATCTAAAATATACTATAGAACGTATCACTGGTACCCTGTCGATATCCAAAGATAATTGTAAGAACATCCTTATACTACATGAACATCTCAAGGTACATCATAGAACATTATGTGTGTACTATGTAGATATCATATGTATATCATGGAATATTGGAAATAAAAGAGCAAAACATGAAAACAAAGAAAATTACTAATTGAAATAATTAATTAAAGTAAATAAAGAAGAAGCAAAGAATGAAAGAAAAATAATAACAAATGTAAAATAGAAGAAAGCAGCAGCACGACTACGTCACGCACTAATAGCAGCGGAAGAACAGAAGAATAACAAAGAAAAGAAAAGAAACATACCTGAGCATCAGGTGCATGGCCCAACAACGGCACTCCACGTGGCCCAACAGCACTACTATAAGCAACGGTGATAGTCTGGTCGGCAGATGACTCGGGTCCGACCGATCCGACCCAATGATTTCCGGGATGGATCTCCTACATTTGAGAGATAGTGGTCGATTCTGAGTAACTGGTTAAACCTTTTGGGTATTCGCAGTAGGATGAGACAATGAGTAATTTGTTGAAGCAACCACAATCCCTTATATTACATATTTTTATTATTGGGGTTAGATAAGTAATGTGTTGGAGATGCTCTTACCTCCATCCTTAAAGGAGTGCATCTCAGGTCAAGTTCTCACTCAAACTATCGCAAGTTTAATTAAATTTATAAAAAAAACTATAAATATTTATGATACCAAATAATGTTTATTAGATTCACCATATAATATGTTCATGCTTTTTTTTCCCTGTAAGTCCTGTTAAAGACCAAAACTAGAATTGCTTTTTTTTAAGAAAGGTAATACTTTCATCAAATTAGCGTTTGTTTGTTTCAATGCCAATAAAATTGAAAAGTCGGACTTCTCATTTGACTTGCTTGTTAATTTATTTGGTGTTCAAATTTAAGTTGGTCAATCTAGCCACATTAGTAGCCCTTTTTTAACGAACCGGCATGAGCCCATGCCCTTTTCAATAATATTTGATAGAGAAGAGTTACAAAAAAAATGCAAAACATTAAGTAGTCAGGAACCACCAATCACAAAGTGAACTGGAACATTAAGTGAATGAGTGCATCACAATCTTAACAACCATTTTCTTGATCGAAACACGATATAGGAGTTTAGATTTTCGGTGGACCATTGCAACAGCTAAGGGCAACATCAACCTAGGCAGAGAGACATGTTAGCCTTGGCAAAAAGTACCATTCCACCTGTGCAGCGAACAGCTTCAGAGCTATCACCTTTCAACCGTCAACTGAGTCTATTGGTGTCTATCATAGCTTTTGCATTGCCAAAAAGGAAAATCATGCAACTACTTTTTTCTCTCTCCAACTCTCTCTCTCTCTTCATAAACAGGTGCTCTATTTCTATAACGTGTGCTTCATTGTTGGCTTCTGCAAAAGTGTCAGATGAGGCTGTGGTGCTTCTGTAGGCCACTACGAGCCTCTGCGAGGCTACTGATCCATTTAACGTGGCAGTTGCAGGCTGATATGGAGGTTGAGGCAGCACGGCACAGTGGTGCGTTGGGGAGGGGGGGGTGCTAATTGATGAGCAGATAGATCCGATTTGAGTGGGTACAAAAGAGAGATACGATGTCAGTGAGTGGAGTGCTTCATGTTGACCATTTGGGTGGACTGGCTTCAAACTGCTTGGCCTATACAGAATGCAATTGGTGTTTGGCTTCCGGCCAAACTTTGCCATATCTTAATTATTTGTGGTTTTCACACGTAAATTGGTTGTTGTTTAATTCCTAAATAAATTGAGGCAGCCACATAATCTCATAGTTAACTTATGTACAAATATATGCCACACTTGTGGCGTGTTTTTTCTCCACCACACTTCCACGACGGCGCCACAGCCTGCATGGCTAGCAGTGGCCAAGAACCAACGTCAGCAATCGCTAGCGTAACCCCAAGTCCACGTCAATCCCCACAAAGGCCACTAACTGCACAAAAACATCGCACTGAAATTTAGATAATACTCTCTTTGTCCACAAAAGAATGTAATTCTCACTTCCCGAGAAGTTAATCAGTTTGAACTTCGAACAAAATTATATAAAAAGAAAATTAGCATTCCTAATACAAACTTAGTATTATTAGATTAGTCATAGAATATATTTTCATAATAAATTTATTTAGAGACATACCTATTAATACTATTAGTATAAACTTTGTCAAACTTAAGCTACTTTGACCGGTTCCATAATTACGTTCTTTGTCTGACGGAGGGAGTAACACCAGCAGGAGAAAACAGCAACGTCGCCGGCACTTACGGACGGAAACAAGGACAAATCTGTTCTCTGCAAGCAACACGTCACACGTACGCGTGGTACAGTCCCGCGCCACTCACACGGTCACGCGGTCACGCCCGCCTCCAGCGCAAAACGCGAGCGCGAGGCCGCCGCCCCCGGGCCTGGGATCCGGCGCCCCGCCCGCCCGCCTACAGCCGGAAGCCCACAACCATACGTACTCCTCCACAACCACAAGTAGCTTTATCTCGTTACGTGCCGAGGCACGCTAGCCAGCCAGCTGCCTGGGAGCCCTCTCCCCTCTCGTCACGGCTGTGTTTAGTTACCTTCGAAAGGCTGAAAAGTGTACTGTAGCACGTTTTAATTTTATTTGATAAATAGTGTCCAACTGTTGACTAATTAAGTTTAAAACGTTCGTCTCACAAAGTACAACCAAGCTGTACAATTAGTTTTTTATTTCATCTACATTTAGTACTTATCATAAGTTTGATGTGACGAAAAATCTTTTTTTGCATAGTGTATTTTTCAGGTAGCTAAACAGCCCACGTCGCGGGTCGCGTGGCTGACTGGTTCGTCCCGTCGTCTCTGCAGATGACGCGAGAGCGGAAACCGCCGGCACCAGCCGCTCAACGGCTCCAGCGAAGCGCGACGAAAAAGACGGCGGCGCGACCCTTCCGGCCCCGGCTCAGTCGCTCCCTGACTCCTCCCCGCGCGCACGCGCACGCGGACACGCTCGGTCGCTCGCCGTGCCCGCCTCTCCCCGCAGACGCAACGCCAGCGCGGGCGGGGCACGCGAAGCCGGCCGCCGCCGGTCCGCATGGAGCTAGCATAGGGACTGTCACCCAGGGTTTTTTTTACCGACCGGTTTCCGGTAACCGCCGGCCGCCGGTAGCGGTTTACCGGTCGGTTTGACCGGTAACCGGTCGGTAACCGGACGAATTCAAATTTGAATTCAAACATGCTTCGGTTCGGTTCGCGGCCGGTAAACCGGCCGGTTTGGAGCGGTTACCGGCCGGTTTGGCCGGTTTACCGCTCCAAACCGGTTTTTTGTTTTTTTTATGAATAAAAAAGAAATTTTGGTACTTCCTTTGCACAAATTAATGTAAAAAGACCACACAATGTGGTAAAAAATAACATAAGTCACTAAAGCAACAATATATAGTCGCGTACAAATACATATTCGCTTAAATATATAGTCACTAAAACAACAATATATAGTAGCATACAAATACAATATATAGTCGCTTACACAAACAAAGATATAGTTTCCGCTCGCATGGTCAACTACGTAGGATGTATGGGAAGACCCCTTGTCGGCACGACATTTCATATTCGGCGGTGGACATAAGAGAGATACCTTGCTGTCTAAGCAGGTCAGCCTTGTAATCTTGCCAAGTTTGTCCTGTCCATGCTGCTGTTGTCTCCCATTCTTGAACTAACATATTATAAAAACTGGGGTCTTTCCATTCATAGACCCATCTAGTCTGAATCTGCATGGTCATATCAGGAATGGGATAGCTATAAGTAGGCTGTGAGGTATCGCTGTAGGAGGAAGAAGAGTACTGTGGAGTGTCGTAGTCTGTCGGTGCATATGCTCTCCTCTGCGATGTCGGTTGTCCATGGTCACGGTCTTGAGTAGCATGTGTGAATTAGGTCTCGCCTGCAATCAACCATAATTAGTAGGCATAGACAGAAACAATTGTGTGTATATAGGTGCAATGGATACCTGTGAAATGAAGACCTACATAACTACTACCACCAGCACCAATAGTAGCATCCCCACTCCCACCACCACCACCGTCTGTCCCACCAGCACCGCCACCATCACTCCCACTAGCACCGTCATTGGCACTGTCATCGTCACCACTGTCATCGTCACCACTATCCTGGGACTGGTATTGCTCATCCTCAGTCTCTGTGTCGCTGGTCACAGCTTTTCCTTTTCCTCGGTGACGCTTGCCGTGACCCTTCGGAGGCACCATCTGCATCTTCCTCTTCCCGAGGTGAGTTGCACCCACATTCTGTTCTAGGTACTTGCCATCAAAGTGACACCAAAGTTGGACCACTCCTTCTGAAACTTCGCATATCTATCCTTCAAGTCTTTCTCATTCTGTTCTAGGTACTTGCCATCAATATCTCTTCCAGTGGGTGACGCGATGCCTTCACCTGAAACCATAAGCAAACAATGAGAATATGAAAACATACATAAGGCCATAGGTCTCCACGTATAGGTACTTACCCCACTTCTGTGTCTCTCGCACCGCACTGACAAAGTACGGATTATCGGCATTTCTTCCGGGGATTCCTACATAATGGAAAAACTTTCCCCAAGCTTTACCAATAGCTTCCTTTGCATTTTTCCCCTTCTGCGTCCAAGAGCCTGTATTAATCCTTTGTTGCTGCATTCCTCTCCTCCCACCCGCTGCCACATGATAGTCCTCCACCTCCACTGGAGTCTCCCTCCGTGATCCTGCTCTTCTAAACAACCTGTCAATAGGATTCCCACCTTGCGAACCACCACCACCAGCACTACCCCCTCCACGGTGGTAATTACCTCCTCTATGTTGCACCCTCTGCTCGTACTCATATTCTGCTCTTGACTGGTTGAGTGCTTCCCTCATCTGAGCCTCATATTCATCATCACCGAGGGGATGGTTTCCCTCAGCTGCAGCTTTTTCTTCTGCCAACCTTTGTCGAGCCCGGTCAGCAGTCGTCTTCTTAGCTCTGTCAAGATCTCGCCGAAAGTACGCACGCACATCTGGTGGCACACGGGCGCAATGCAAGGTGTCCGCCCCGTACCCAGCCAAATGCTGTTTAAATCTAGTGCAACCACCGCCTGCTCTCGTCACATGACAATATTTGCATCTCCATCCAGGAGCAAGATTTTCACCATGCTCCCATACAACGTCTCTGTTTCTGCCTGACATTGTCTACTCTACCTGCATAAACGGACAACACAAAGTCACACCTAAATAAAATGTATCCTAAATCCTACCACAAATCCTCCATAATATATACCTAAAATATACCTAAAATCTATACCTCACATACACAAAGTTACAATATATACACAAAGTCACACAATATATACCTAAAATCCTAAATCCTACCACAAATCCTACCTCTAATCCTAAATCCTAAAAAAAACATCCTAAAATAAATCCTACCTAAACCCTAACCAACAAACTATCCTAAATCCTAACACAAATTCTACCTAAATCCTAAAACTACTCTAAATAAAAAAAACAAAAAAAAAACTTACCTGCGCGGTTAGCCGCGGAACCGGTCGGTAAACCGAGCTAACCGAGCGGTTAACCGAGCTAACCGAGAGGTAAACCGACCGAGCGTCGCGGGCTCGGTAAACCGCCCGACCCGGTCGGTAAACCGAGCTGGAGGCGCGGTAAGCCGGCGGCGGCGGGCGGACGGCTAGGGTTGCGCTCGGACGCTCGCGGTGGGGGAGAGGAAATGAAGTGTCGGCGCGTTTGAACCCCCCCGCTCACTCCCGGCTGGTTTTGTGCCCGTGACGGCCTAATGGGCCTCATGGGCCTTAACGGGCCGGCACTGTTTTTTTTCTTTTTTTTTCAAACTTCTATTCGTATAAATAAATACTAAACGAACTCAAATTTGAAAAAATTTTACACCATTGGCTTCTATAAATCATGGACTATTTTTAGAAATTTTTTCAGCATTTTTTTTCAAATTTTAAATTTGAATTTGGGGAAACCCTAACCGGACCGGACCGGAACCGGACCGGCCCGGTTAGGGCGGTTACCGCGGTAAACCGCGGTAAACCGGCCGGTTTTTTTAACCCTGCTGTCACCTCACCGCCCGGACGCCCAAGGGCCAAGGCAAGCAAGCCCTCCGCATACTGTACGCATCACTGTGTCAGCCACAGCCAGCCGGTCAGCATTCGCGGAGTCGCTGTAGCATTCGCGGAGTCGCTGTCGCTTCGCATCCTCGGACGGAAATCAGAAGCTAGCGACAAGCTGGAGAGCACGTCGAGTTCGTTCGGAATCCGAGCAACCCGGCTCTACCTTTCCCATCAGAGCCATTTCAGCCTTTCCAATCAGAGCAAGTCCCGAACGATGCAAGTACGCTGCTGCGCCAGCTCTCTAGCTAGCTGCATTTTCGGCGAAGCTGGAGGGGAGGGGAATAGCAATGGCAGCAGGCTGATGCTTACGTGACGGGAAAGGGAACCGAACCCGAACTAGTAATTTAGGCCTATAGTTTGGTTGTGTCTGTTTTTTTTAACACACATCACATCGAATGTTACGGTATAAACTAATTATATGTATGTCGGTATAAATTAAGATTAATTTACGAGATGAATCTATTAAGCCTAATTAGTCCATGATTGAACACTAATTGCCAAATAAAACGAAAGTGCTACAATACATATTAAACTTTAACAGGGTAAACCAAACACCCTTTACTATAATGAAGTTTATTCAAGTGATCATTCTTATTAAGTGACTTCTCGATGGTAAGGTTGGAGTATACTGCAAGTCGGTAGGCTAGGCAATAAGGCCTTGCTTAGATGCCCGATTCGGGGCATCCTGAATTCACTATGCTGTATTGTGTAGCACTGTAGTAATTTTATTTTTATTTGGTAATAATTGTTTAAACATTGATTAATTAGGCTCAAAATGTTCGTCTCGTAAAGTACAACAAAATTGTACAATTAGTTTTTTATTTCATCAACATTTAGTACTCTATGCATGTACCGGTATTTTGATGTGATGAGGAATTTTCTTTTTACATGATGGAATTTGGGAGTGAATTTAGACATCTAAACAAGGCCTAAACATAGTGGTTCAGTGACTTCAGTCAATCATTCCGGCGTAACTGGTCATCCGGCATCGTATTTATTCCTGTAAAACAAGATAGGCAAGGTAGACGCGTATTTGATCGCTCGGTGAACCAATGGGGCATGACCAGAATTGGCTCTTGTTTAGTTCTCGAAATATTTTGGGAAATGTAACTATAATGTTACTGTAGTACTTTCGTTATTATTTAGCAATTATTGTCTGATTATGGCCTAACTAGGCTTAAAAGATTCGTCTCGTCTATTTCGTCTAAACTGTGTAATTAGTTTTATTTTTTATCCTATATTTAATGCTTCATGCATGTGTCTAAAGATTCGATGTGACGGGAATCTGAAATATTTTGGGAAATATTTTGAAAACTAAACAAGGGCTTGGTCGCACCCAGCTGCTGTCAAAACTGAAGTGAAACCGAGTGAGGGTAAGGGAATTCTGACTAAACAACAATTTTTTTTCTACGTAATAATGTACTCGCCCCATTCAAAGTTATTAGACGTCTTAGTTTTTTTTTAAATTTGTATACACTATCATAGATATATAACAAAAACAATGTGTCTTGAAAAATCAAGACGGAAGAAATCCCAGATACTACCTATGTCCGAAAATGCATGTAATCGTAGGATTGGAGGGGTGTCTGAAAAAGAACGCAATTTTAGACCCGGAGCTAGCAGTAGTGGGACCCGCTGACAAAAAAACAGTCTGCTCCTGGTGAATCTACCTAGCGGTTAGGCTATCCGCACTCTTCGTACTTTAAATCCATCCTCTAAAAGGAATATTTTGTCCTGGTCATCGAGATTCTCTTCTCTATATCACTTTCTCCCGCACTCATCCATCCTCTACTCTATATGAAGTGGGACCCATGCGTCATTCTCTCTCCACTTTTTTTCCCTTCTCTCTCTGTCGGTCGGTCACACGAGCACAGGCAGAGGACGAGCGCAGGCCCGTAGCGTAGGCTCGCTGTCACGCCACATTTAGCGGTCAAGGAGGCCATCCGCTATTTTACCGTGCCATTTGCAGCATCCGCTGTAGCCCGCTGGTCCGATAAAAGCTCTTGGAGCATGGCTTTACCGGACCCGGTGCAGCCGGTCTAAGAGTGCTAATTGGCTGACCGCGGGCAAGTGCAGATGAAAGAGAAAAAGGCTAGCGGCGCATTGTCAATAAAAACATAGGGTTACATGTGTCATTTTTCTCCTCCTCTAAGTTTACCTTGGGAACCTAGATTTGCATGTTTTAGCGGGCAGAAGATTTGCATGTTTTAGCGGACGGAGGGAGTAGCTCTATCGTTCACTTTATAGCATCTCCAAGATAGCCCTAACCCCCCCCCCCCCCCCCCCCCCTAATTCTTATTTTTTAAAAACGATGGGAAAAAAAACCCCTTTCCAACCGCTCCTAATCTTAACTCCTAAATTTACACGCTTCGGAAAACCAGAGCCAATCCGCCTAACTTTACGCGCACCTCTGCCTCCGCGTATCCTTCCCTGCGCGCCAAATTTTCCTTCGCGCTGTGATTTGCCGCGACGTGGACGAGAAGGTCTGTTCCTGGATGCTTGCAGGCGCCCACCGGTGACGACTGACGAGCAGCTCGAAGGAGCGGCTGGCGTCGCCCACCGTGAGCGGAGTCGGCAGGTACCCGTCCCAAACGACAGCCGCGGGAGGAAGGCGGGCCATGTTGCCGGTGAGGCTGTTGCAGACATGCAGGTCGGAGGCGCCGCTCTGGTGGGGCTGCTGGCCGCTCTCCGGACGCTGGTGAAGCACGATGAGGCCGCCGCGTAGGGCCATGGGGTCGAACGTCTCCAAGAGGCTCGCGTCGAAGCGGAGGAGGTTTTGCGTCGGCGCCTGCGCAACACGAACAGGGTCGTCGGAGCGCTCGCGGTGCGCGTACGTGAAACCGAGGAGGTCGGGGTTGAAGCCGCCGCCGGCACTGTCCGTGGCGCGGAGGTCGGCGATGGCGCCGCGGAAGCCCGGTCCGACGATGGCGCGGCGGATGGGCTTTGAGGTGGCCGCACAGCGCACCACCGTTGCCACGTCCGTGCGTGCTAGGATGTCGAGGAGGAGATCGATGGGGATGTACGGCGCTGCTGACTCGGTCGTTGTCGTCTCGCTGCCGGCGCAAACACGTCGGCGCTTGGCGGATGACATGGCCGTCTGCCCGTCTCTCTGCCCCGTGCAGGGCTTGTCCGGAATTGCTGGCCAGATTGGCACGAACAGCTCAGCTCTCCAGGTACCACGACGGATGGAGGAGGCGGCGGCGTGGGTAGGCGCGGCCACGATGGGTTTCGCGCGGAAAAAAGAAAGACCGCATTAAAAAAACGCTAAGTGGGATCAACATTTGATTTTTTAAAGGAACTATTGGAGGACATTTTTTTTCTTCTAAAATCTTTTTAGAAGTCGGAAAACATGAACTTTTTTAGGAGAAATATTTAGAGAACTCTCAGATATGCTTATTTAAAGGATCGAGTCCGTAAAACAAGCGAGCAATCGTCCAGGTTGCAGCCCTGCCATTGCCATCCGAATTTCGGAACTGCACATTGTTTTGAGTGGCACTCAGCAACCAAAAAATCAAGCCATTGATCACAAACTGAACTGAAGAGCGTCTTCCTGTGAATGTGAACGTCACGATCGTAACCACCGGTCTTTAGGATCTAACACCTATGATTAATGTCTATACAATTAGAACGGCCACTGCGGCAACAGCTAATTGATTGACGGATAGATTCGCTTTTGAGCAGGTGACACAAGAGATACGCAGGATAAGATACTGAAGTGGTCAACGTTGGCCCTGTTCGGCAGACTGTTTTTTTTTTTTTGGCTTATAAGCCGGCTGTGGCTGATTTGCTGTGAGAGAAAAACATTGTTTCACGGCTGATAAGCCGTGCTGATAAGCTCAGCCGAACAGGGGTTGATCGGCTGATCGCTACGGTGGATTGATTCCAAGTTGCTCAAAATATCCTGAGCCATTGCCCTAGATGCTAGGCAAATAGATTTGCTGTTGGGCTCATTTCATTCATTAATGCTAATCCAGGGAAGAAAATTGTTCCAGTCTAGTAATGAAAAAAATCAACACTAATTGCTCATTACACTTAGCAATGGCGCTACTGTAATCAAGCTCAATTCAATCCCTGCAGTCTCTAATAACTGCACAAGAACACTGCAACCTACAACAATCCAGAGAAAATTTACCATCACCGCCAGTGGATCGGGATCGGAACCATGCCGCTGTCGCCGGTGTTAGCTCTTCCAGGCGTAGATCAGCAGCGAGAAGCCGTTGCCGCGCTGCATCTCGGCCTCCTCGGGGCTGGCCCAGTCCATCACCGTGGAGCCACTGGCCCACGACGCCGTCGAGGATGCCACGGACGCCGACGACGACGAGCTCTCCTTGGCCAGCCTCCGCGCCCTGCCCTTCCTCCTCTCGCCGTTGCTGCCCGTCTCGCTCCAGTCCCGTTGCCCCCACCGCGCGAGGTAGCCGCCTCCCCAGACGCCCGTGTTCCTCCTCGCGGTCGCGGCCTTGTCGGGGGAGGGATCCTTCCCCAAATCCGCCTCGCGCTCCTCGCCGCCGCCGCTGGCGAGATCGAACCGGAAGACGAGCACCGCGTGGGCGTGGGCGTGGGCGTGGGTCGAGGCGTCCGCGGGGGGCGGCTCGCGCGGGGGGAAGAGCCAGTTGTGGAGGTCCCAGGAGACCTGGACGCCGTCGCCGCCCCCGAGGTCGACCCGCTCGCTGCCGCGGAACTTCCAGCGCAGGCGCCGGACGTGGAGCACTCGCTCGCCGTCGACGGAGACCGACATGCCGACGTCAGCCCGGTCCTTCTCCTTCTCCCTGCCGGCGGCGGCGGCGGCCCTGTCCCTGCCACGGCCGCGGGCCACGAGATCCACGGAGATCTCCCGCTCCTTGCCCTGGACGGTCACCCAGGTGGTGTGGCTGCGGCCTCGGCCGGCCCCCGCGTCGCGTAGCGAGACGTGCTCCCGCCGGGAGAGGAGGACCGGGCGCGGGCCGGATGGGCGCCGGGCCCGGGTCCTCCGGTAGGCCGCATCGGGCAGGTCCCCGGCCGCGAGGACCATCTCGCCGTCGACGACGACGGCGACGAAGAAGCCCGAGGAGGGCTCGGGGGACCCGGAGCCCGGGAAGCGCGCGCGCGAGAGGTCCCACGCCAGGTCGACGAGGCGGTCGCCGGCGCGGAACCGCCTGGACCCGCGCCGGCGCCAGAGGAGCCACGGGCGGACGCGGAAGGCGAGCGTCTCCTCCTCGTCCGCGTCGTCGTCGAGGTAGCCCGCGCCGGACGCCGAGGAGGAGTTGCCGGGCGTGGGCGGGGGCGACAGGCGGAGCACGGCGCGGAGGGAGAGGCCGAGCGAGGTGCGGGACCAGGAGAGCGCGACGAGGCCGAGGTGGGTCTCGTAGACGGAGGTCGCCAGGCTGGGCCCCGCCGCGCCCGCGCCCGCCCCCGAGGACGGCGCCGCGGCGCAGCGGAAGCAAGCGGCGATCGGGCTGGGCATCGCGGGCGCGCGGCCGCCGTGGCGCGTCGGATGCTACGGCGAGGCGAGACGAGGGCGAGACGCCACCGCGTCTGCGATAGTCGATTGGAATGATGCGTGCGCTGTGTGCCTGTGTTGCAGTGCGAATCCAATGCGTCGTCGCCGTGTGGGGCGCGGTGAAGTGAAGCACAGCTCCACAGGGGATTGTTGCGCTCCGCGAGTGGTGGGCTCTGGGTTTGCCGGCCTGCCGCGGCACGGTTCGCCTCCGCAAAATATTAGTAGGCGCGTTTCCATTTGGTCTTTGTTACCGGCCGACGTCCTCATACGAATTTTGTCGATTTCCGTAGGAATTTTGAGGAAAAGGAAAGGGACATTCACGTTAGATAATAGGAATCGGTTCCGCTGGATTGGGGGTGACAGCCGGCAAGCACTGAGCGTGAACGATTTGGGCTGATACTTCTTTCCCTTTTTTACATTTGGTATTAACTTTATTCTAAATCAGACATTTCTATGTTTAACTATCAATCTTGAAAAATTCATGTAGTTTCACAACATATGAACTACTCCCTCTGTTCCAAATTATAAGTCACTTCAACTTTTTTTATATATCCACTTTGCTATGTATCTAGATATAACAATATGTCTAGATACATAGTAAAATCGATGTACTAAAAAAAATCAAAGCGACTTATAATTTGGAACGGAGATTACAAAAGCGCATTTTCATAGTGAATCTAAAACATTAGCCTTATGTTATTTACCTATACACTACCAGGCTGATGAGTGGTGATTTTATACAATGATACAACTCTAACATAGTTTAAGTCAACTATATCAATTTTGACCAAATTTATATAAAAAATATAAATATTTATGATATTAAATTAGTGCCATCAATTTTATTATATAATATATTTCCATAATATACTTTATTGTGTTCATAAATATAGATATTATTTCACAAATTTGGTAATAGTTTAACTAAGAAAAAAAACAAGAGTTGTATTTTTTTATAGAAAAGGCAGCAAGATATAACAAAACTTAAGCTCAAAGATAAGAAACACAATAAGATGGAACATAAATAATGTTTATTCTGCATCGAGTGTGCTAATAATCTATCCCAGAGTTCATAGGCACTGGTTGGAGAAGCCGCACAAATGGAGGAAAAGCAAGGCTAAGAGAAGCATATATGATTCAATTTCTACATGTTAGTACAAATGAAAGCGCAAGGAGAAGAAGCTATGGGAAAGCACATCATTTGGCTACTAGTTTTAGCTTATTTTAGCATAAATAGCTTGTAAGTTATACCAAACATGCTCATAGTATTTACGAGAGTTGTTTAGTGTGTGGTGTGCCTATGTTTTACAAAGAGCTTTTTCTATGTAACATGTCTTTGCTTTGCCATGGAATATACAACTTGATCTTTTTCAATACACATTGAAATCATACTATTCTAACTCATATGAGTATAGTTTGTAAATTTTGATTACAAAAGGGAAACCAAGCAGGACTCTTATATCTAATTCATCACGTAGTACTACTCAATAAAACCAGCTGACTCTTATACTTAGAGGAGTAGAGGAACGGATGAACGAAGAAGAGGACGAAAAGAATTTTAGATATAGAAATTAGTGTTTCAATCTATCCCTAATAATAATAAAGAGGCAAAATTTCCGCCTCTTTTTCGGTCCCATTATTTTGGTCCGGCCCTCCCTAACAAACTATGTGAATGTGCAAACTATCACCTCTCCTCTCTAGATATAGTCCGTCGCTTCGCGCTTTTGGCTGTTGTCTGCCTCCTCTTCTCATCAGGACACTGGACTCTGTTTGCCTCATGGAGTCACAGTCGCCCCCTCAACGGAGTTCAAGTTCAGCACGAGTTGAAGTACAAAGGAAAGAAAAAAACAGAACTGAAAGGATGAGAAGGAAACAAGG
Source organism: Saccharum hybrid cultivar R570 (assembly GCA_038087645.1). NCBI lineage: Eukaryota > Viridiplantae > Streptophyta > Magnoliopsida > Poales > Poaceae > Saccharum > Saccharum hybrid cultivar. Next base: position 37,572,920 of record JAQSUU010000637.1, on the reverse strand, counting down.
AATCCACACCGCTCAAAATCTTATAGAAGAAGAATTCCAAATCTACCCCTAATTCGTCCAACATATCCAGCGCTCGTTCTCATCTTGCGCCGCATTCAATAGTTTTAAAGTTTCGATTTGGTTCCTTAAGCGAATCGATTTGTTTTCTTTTATTGTTGTTGTGCTCACTTTCTGATTGGTAGTCCGCTCCACACGACACGGTTGTTCCGGAGTTCTAGATTTGTTTTATTTTTTATTTCTAATTCTTTGTTTTTTATTTTTGATTTGTTCTGGGTTTCTTGTCACACTTTGGTTACGTGTCTTTTTGTTGCGCTCAATTTTTCTATAAATAAATGTCAAAAAATAATAAATATAGTATTATAGATTTTTGAACCATTGACCATTCTTTAAAAAAAGATGTACACCATCCAATCGATGATTATGTTTTGATTACAAACAAATTATAGATCTATGAGCCATTGACCTTTCGATTTACACTACCAAATTGATGATGTAGTTTTGATTAGAAATAAAAACTTAGTCTTATTAAAAATCTAGATTAGTCAATGGTCCGACTAATTAAACCATGAACTGAATTCAGTATAAATAAATGTATCTATGAAACCCTTGATAAGGCCTGTCATATGGAAAACAGAAAGAGGTCTCCTTTCATAATCTTCGGCGGACAAACCAATTCTTGGACACGCCTGCAAGTAATTTCTTGTCGACTTTAATCATAGATTAGAATTACATATTTTTATGGATCCTTAAAGAAAGTTTTAGAGAGCTTGATTTTAACTTTAGCAACACATGCATAGTTTAAAAAATAAAGTTACGATATATAGACATCTAAAGATTTCTTTTCTATGCTTTGCAACACGAAAAAAATATATATCAAGGTTGTATTTTAACTTGATACAGGAGTAATAGAGCACTATCATATTATTGCTAATATTAATTTATATTGTGGATGTCATGGTTCTCATAAAATAAATTATAGATTTTAAATTTTAGAGAAATGATAAAACCTAAATAGAAATATATCATTCCTATCGTTAGTTCCCATTAACCGTTGATAGTTTTTTTTTCTCCCGTTGCAACACACGGGCATATTTGCTAGTATATACTAATTTTAGGTATAGAAATCAGTGTTTCAATATATATTATTACCACTTTCAAGTCCTAGCAGTAGTAGATCGTTACCGTCCGCCAAAAATAGTAAAGAAAAATAGCCTGCTCGGTCGTTGTATACTCAGAAACAGGTGCTTAAGCCTTAGAAAACAGGGAAGGTATGTGGAGTGTGTGAGTGTGTTTGGGTCTATATATGGCTTCCTTTTCTTCTATTAATATAATGATACGCAGCTCTCTTGCGTGTTCGAGAAAAAAAAAGTTAGGAAAAACTAACACCCTGTTCACTTGAGCTTATCAACCAAATCAATCAGTCATTCAGCAGTGTTTTTCTCTCACACCAAATCAACGAACATTCATGGCTTATCAGCCAAGCAAACCGGACTAGTTGTATGCCACTACAGCTACCACGCCCCGTGCTCCAGCAACTTTCCAGTACACGTGTTGTCCATGTCCAAAATTGGCTTATACTAGTACGAGGATACGAGCGTGGCTAAATGTTTTGCTATTTCTGTGTGTTGCAAAAGTATGTTCGTTTATGCACTAGAAATGGCGCTAGCACAGGGTGCTGATTGCCGAATGCTGATCCAGTGGACCACCAAATCTGCTGTGCAGCTGTAAATGTCTCAATTTTGCCCCCCCCCATTCCTTGCTGGACGAATGGAGTGGTGTGGTGGCCACTGGCCACCTCGCTTTTTACCCCAATGGCTCAAACAAACCTGCCACTTTCCAAAAGTGTATAACGTGGGCACGTCTCTGTGGAACTTTCAAAAAAAAAAAAGGAAACACACGCACACTCCTAGCACAGTGAGAGACTCAAGGTAGATAGCCTGGATGCCTGGAAATCGCCGTGTCACCAATGTACCTGCCATGGCCCTGCGTGGCACGAACTGTGGAAGTGGAACCGTGCCGTCCAAACTGCAACATGGATTTTCCTTTGATGAAGGCCTGTATGCGCGTGAGGTGGACAGGGAACGCCTTTTCTCGGCGAGCTTTGAAACGGTGACCGAGGACCGGCGCAAGGCCAGGTCCGGACAGAACATTTCGGTTCGAGTTCGAGCCATCGCGGCGCGGGCACGATTAAACGACGACGACCTGCGGTCAAAGTTGGTTGGTGCTGGGACCGGGATGGCGGGATCGAGGTTGATCGACCGGCACCGGCCGGCGACGCGACCGTGCCTCCGCCCTCCGCCCCTTTTTGACAGCCTTGAACGACGGCCAAAAGGAGAAAGGGACCTCACCAGCACGCTCGCTCGGTCGTACGCACTGCCCGTCCCTAGTCCCTACAGCTACAGGCAGGCCTGCCACACCCTGCTCGCTCGCCTCAGGCCGCGCCGCGACGGCCTTCTCCTTCTCGGCGGTCGGGGTCGGTGGCGAGGCATCTGCTGGCTGCCTGGCTGCGGCGACAAGAATCTAGCCGGTGTGCCGTGTGCGTCCTCGAGCTGAGCAGCGGTTTGCTGCAAAACGAGGTGCGGGCAGCAGCGACTCACGAGTGGTGGTGCCAACCCGGCGCGGTAACAGCGACGTGCGCCCGGCTGCCGGCAGGCGACCGGCAGGGCGCGGCGAGGCAGGTGCCAGGTGCGATGCGATCCGTCCGTTCCAGGACATGGTCCCCGCCGAGCAGAAGGCGGCCCGGGAACACCTCGGGTTGCGCCGGTCGTACGTGACGTGCCCGGCTGACGGACAGCAGATCCAGGCGAGCGAGTGAGGAATTGGCCGGTTTCAATGCCCGTCCGTGGCCAGGCCCAGACGAGCCAGGCTGCCTCTGCCTGACCAGATGGATGACAGGATGGGTGGGCCTACTGCATCACCCTTGAGTCCTTGACCAGCGGTCAGTGGAGGCCACTTTGCCAGGGACCCAACTGATTGCGCTCATAAATTTGGGCTGTGTTTAGTTGAAAAAAATTGAGTGAAAAGTTACTGTAGCACTTTTCGTTATTATTTGGTAAAATTTGTCTAACCATGGATTAATTAGACTCAAAAGATTCGTCTCGAACTTTACTAACAAACTATGTAATTAGTTATTTTTTTTACCTACATTTAATGCTTCATGCATGTGTTTAAAGATTCGATGTGATGGGTGGAAGAGGAAATATTTTGGATTTGTATGGGAAGTAAACAGGGCCTGACGTGAACCGCGCACCCAGCGCAGCAATAGAGATGCCAGGTGAGAGGACGAGGAGCGAAGACTAGTTATTAGTTGTGGAAAAATATAGATTTGAATAACAAATTAACCTAGGCTGTGTTTAGTTCCTGAATTTGGGAGTGCCAAATTTACTGTAATGCTACTATAACATTTCGTTTGTATTTGGTAATAATTGTCTAACCGTTGACTAATTAGGCTCAAAACGTTCGTCTCATAAAGTACAACCAAACTGTGTAATTAGTTTTTGATTTCGTCTATATTTAGTACTTCATGCATGTACCACAAGTTTGATGTGACGGGGAATCTTCTTTTTGCATAGTGCCAAATTCAGGAAGTTTGGAGGAACTAAACACAACCCTAATTATTCGAGGAAAAAAACAAAATAACCTAATTATTAGCTCTGTGTTTGGTGAGTTAGAGCTAATAAAACGTAGTTGGCTAATAATTAGCTCCATGCATTCAAACAAGATCTCAGCATGGGCACCGCGGTATTTTAGTTCACGTTTGGTTTGGTACAGTGGAGATGGGATGGTTGTCTCTGTTTTAGGATGATATGATCCCACCTACTTATTTGGTTGCAAGGGAGGACTCCTAATTTGAGAGAGAGAGGATGGACGACATTTCTAGTTCGTCGGCCACGAGCCACTCAAAGCAGGGCAGAAGACAATGGCATCCTTAGCCATAGTGACGCTCGATGGGGAATGTGGGAGGAGGGCGGGGATCTTCGCCGAACATGAGAGAAGGGCAGGGATCTTCGCCGCCGCAGAGACAGGATAGTCACACAGAGCGAGTGAGGTTGGTGAGGCCCAGGCATGGTTGGTATGATTAAGGCAAATCAGATGAGGTCAAGAGGACTGTTCGATGGCACCGCCTTGCCAAGGCACGGTCTGCCCAACGTAGGGAGAAGGCCGGGAGGAAGATAGGAGTTGGGAGAAGTCTGGGTGGCCTAGAGACAGCATCTTAGGGCCTGTTTGTTTCCATGGTTCTGCCCAGCATGACCGACTAGCCAGCTCTAGCCAACTCGAGCACGGCTCCTATGGTACAACATCTCGTGTTTGTTTGACTGGTCTAGACAAGCCAGGTTGAGCAGAGATCGTGTTTGTCCATGCAAATAGATATGACTACCTTGCACCAGGAATCTGATATGCTTACCACCATATCTTCTCCTTTCTCTCCTCATTGTAAATTCATCGAGCACTTGGCGGGTGAAGTGGCGGCAGTCCCTCGCGGCGGCGGCAGAGTGCAGTGTGGCGGTCGAGGCAGTGACGGTCCAACGAGGCGGCCACGGCAGCAAACCCGCGCACGTGCTTTGGCTTAGCTCGGCGGGTCTCGCCACCTCCTCCTTCCTCGAGCAACGGCTGCATCACCCAATGCGAGCCTAGATGGCCATCAAATCACACCACCGTCGCAGAGGCGGGCCCGGCCTTGGAGCAAGAGGGGGAGGAGAGCGCGGTGGAGAGGAGCACGGCATGGCGAAACAACGCGAGGTCTTTCGTCTTGTCGACGTCCGGGATGTGGCCGGGAGTAGTGCCGTCAAGCTTGGCCATGAATGGAGAAGACGAAACATGGTCGCTTCGTTGCGGTGGGGAGAAGACGAGGAGCGGAAGGTGAGGGAGACGGAGGTAACCACATCGGTCCTGAAAGCATCTAGGCCCCAAGGTTTGGTTTCGGCAATTGATGACAACGTTTTATTACCATGACTAACGTGTGTTTTGCAGAAACTTTGGTAAGTTAGGTCATGGAGGTTATAACTGCTTTGGGCACCGTGGTATTCATGCCCCTTGATGGAAATCGTTTCGGTTTTCAAAAGAGTGACGTCAAGATTAAGGACGGTTAGTTCCGGATGACGAGGTGTTGAGATGTATTCGGAATAGTCGTTAGGATCTTCGTTTTTCTCTTTTGGCCGTACTATAAAGGGGGGCATGAGCGGGTAGCTTGACCTAGGCGAGTCCTATGTTTAGGTGTGGTGCACACTTGTTAAACTTGGCGCTAGGAAGCTCTAGAATAGCTCAAAGTTCAGTTGGAAGCAACTTGGTTCAAGTTGCGACGCGTTTCGGAAAGTTTCGGGTCGTTTTCCCTTGACCGGACGCGGTCTTCGGCATGACCGGACGCGTCCGGTCAGTACAAATCCGCGGCTAGGGTTTCGGCTCTGACGACCGGACGCGGTCCTTGCGAGGACCGGACGCGGTGGTCAGAAGTCGACACGTGTCACTCGAGGGAAACACCCGATCGGACACGACCTGGGTGTGATCGGCGCGTCCGGTCACAGTCCAGTAAGGTCCAGAGACGACCGGACGCGTCCGGTCATCACCGATCGGACGCGGTCGCGCGTCCGGTGCGTTTACAGTATGCTCCCTGCACGATCGGACGCGTCCGGTCACCCCTGACCGGCGCGTCCGGTCACTCAGTTGAAAATTCGGATTTCGACCGTTACGAGCGACCGGCGCGTCCGGTCAGTTCGACCGGCGCGTCCGGTCAGCCCGTGTTTTGCTGAGTCAGCGGGTAACGGTTCGTTTTGTCTGTGGGGTGTATAAATACATCCCCACCACCTCTTTTAGAGGTCTCTTGCTCATTTGATCAGCTGAAAAACACCTTTGGAGTGCAAGGGAGTGCAAGAGCACTAGTGAGGATAGAGATTTGAGAATCAAAGCTTGAGAGCTCCTCACTAGCGATTAGAGAGTAGCAAGTGTGCATCCACCTTCTCATTTGGGCTCGTTGTGGTCAAGTGAGAGTTCTAGCTTGTTACTCTTGGTGATCGCCATCACCTAGACGGCTTGGTGGTGATTGGGAGTTTGGTGATCATCCGGCGGAGCTTGTGGGTGACCCAACTCATGTTGTGAGCGGTTTTGGGTGATTCACCGCGACGGAGTGTCGAAGAATCAGCCCGTAGAGAGCACTTGATCCTTGCGCGGATCAAGGGGGAGCTATACCCTTGCGCGGGTGCTCCAACGAGGACTAGTGGGGAGTGGCGACTCTCCGATACCTCGGAAAAACATCGCCGTGTTCCTTACTCTTACTTTCAAGCATTTACATTCACGTATTTACATTCCTTGCTTGTTTTACTTTCCTAGAATTGCCATGCTAGACTAGGATTAGAAACTAGGGTGCAAAACTTTTACCGGTAGAATCTTTAGGAACACAAGTAGGCACTAGGGGTGAATTCCGGCTTATAGGTTTTAATTCTTGCAATTAATTTTTAGAGAAGCCCAATTCACCCCCCTCTTGGGCATCTTGATCCTTTCAATTGGTATCGGAGCCGAGTTGCTCCTAATTTAGGCTTTACCGCCTAGAGCAAGATGTCTAACGGGGAAGGACCACCTCCCACCTTTGAGGGGGATGATTTTCCATATTGGAAAATCCGTATGGAGGCGTATCTCGAAGCCATAGATATTGGGTGTCTTAGAGCCGCAACCCAAGGGCTTCCCGCTATCAAGGATCCCGCAAACCCCATTGGTGACGAGGAGAAGTACGACCGGTGGAATGCAAAGGCCAAAAATGCACTCTACCGGGGCTTAGGCAAAGATATCTTCAATCGTGTGCGTAATGCAAAGAACGCTCATGAATTGTGGGAAAATCTTTGTGCTCTCCATGAGGGAACTAAGAGTGAGCGTGAGGAACGCTATCACATAGCTTTAAAGAAAATTAATTCTTTTGAGATGCTTCCCAAAGAAAGTGCTAATGACATGTACACTCGCCTGAATGTTCTTGTAGAGGACCTCAATGCTCTTGGGCTCACTCAAATGAGCCAATCGGATGTTGCAAGGAAGATCTTGAGTGTGCTTCCCGTTGAGAAGTATGGTCACATTGTCACCGTGCTTCACCAAAGTGATCTTTCCACCGCAACACCGACTCAAGTATTGGGGAAGATCAATGCTCATGAGATGTACATGCATATCACTCCGGAAGAGGGCTCATCATCTTCCAAGAAGAAGGAGTTCCACAAGAAGAAGAAGGGAGGAAAGGCATACATTATTGGTGATTGGCTCACCGACATTGAATCATCTTGTGAGTCCTCCGAAGATGAGAGCGATGATGAGAAAGAGAAGGTTGCCGCATTTGTGATGGGACCATCATCTTCACCGACATCTTCATCACCACCTTCACCGCCACCTTCACCATCATCGTCCACCACTCACCTATGCCTTATGGCCAAGGGTGAACGAAAGGTACAAAATCATGATAGTGATGATGATGATGATAGTGATAGTGATGATGAATATGATGCACCCTCTTATGATGAACTTGTAAAATTGTTGAACAAATATACTAAAATCATAAGAAGGACAAGGAATGAAAATGATGAACTTCAAAATGAAAATGAATCACTCTCATCAAAGCTTGAAAATGCTCAAAAGACTAGTGGTGAGCTTAGAGATCAAAATAAAGTTATGTCTTCTCATCTCAAGGAGCTCAAAACCTCTAATAAAGAGCTTAAAGATCAACATGATAAGCTTGAGAAGAAGCATGATGAGCTCATCACTAGACATAACTCTCTAAAAGAAAAATACACCACATTGAAAATTGACTATGATAGTCTTGTGGTTGCTAATGAACTTGCTCTTGAGACACATGATGCTACTAACAATGTTGTTAAGTGTGATATAGCTACATCATGTGATGACTTGATTATTGAAAGCATTGAGCAAGGTTCTAGTAGCAAAGGCAAGAGTGTGGTTGAGTCAAGCAACTATGATGATTATGCCAAGATCAAGTGTGAGAATGAGAAGCTTGTAAATGAGAACAAGAAGCTAAAAGGTTTGATGGCTCTTGAGAAGCAAACAACAAATGAGTCACTCATTGAAGAAAACAAAAAGCTCAAGCAAGAAAAAGAGCATCTCAAGACCGGCCTAAGCAAGTTCACTAGAGGTCAATATTTGCAAAGTGAGCTCCTCATGAACACCGTAATGAAGATGGATAGAAGTGGTATTGGGTACTTGGCAAATCAAGAGAAGAAGGCAAAAGCTCAACAACAACAAAGCAAGTCAAAGCCCAAGCCAAAGAGATGTGTTGAGTGTGGTCAAGAAGGTCACTTTGCTCATGAATGCAAAACTCCACCACCACAACCCTTGCCCAAGCATGCTAGACCCTTTGCTTTCAATGCTCATTACATGCTAAGAAAAGATTCTAATGGAAAGATGAAAGTCATGTTTTTGGGTCCCCCAAACAAGAATAGGCCAAAGAAAATATGGGTTGCCAAGTCACTAGTTGAGAAAGTCAAGGGCCCCTCTCAAGTTTGGGTCCCTAAACAAAAAGCTTGATCTCTTGTGTGTAGGTGAACTACAAGACCGGTGGATCTCATTGGGTCATTGATAGTGGTTGCACTCAACACATGACCGGTGATCCTCGTATGTTCACCTCCATTGAAGAGAATGAGATATGTCAAGAGAAGATCACATTTGGGGATAATTCAAAGAGCAAAGTCAAAGGTGTAGGCAAGATTGCAATATCAAATGATCACTCACTCTCAAATGTGCTCTATGTTGCTTCATTGAGTTTCAACTTATTATCCGTTGGGCAACTTTGTGACCTTGGCTTCCAATGCTTGTTCACACCAAATGAAGTGGAAGTTTCAAAGATAGATGACAAGCAAGTGATATTCAAAGGCTTTAGATACAATAATCTTTATCTTGTTGACTTCACCTCCGAAGATGCAAATTTGATGACATGTTTGTTCATCAAGACCTCACTTGGTTGGCTTTGGCATAGGAGGCTTGCTCATGTTGGAATGAACACTCTCAACAAGCTATTGAAGAAAGAACTAGTGAGAGGATTGAAGGATGTAAAGTTTGAAAAGGACAAACCTTGTAGTGCATGTCAAGCGGGCAAACAAGTTGCAAACACTCATCCAACCAAAGCTTTCATGTCAACTTCAAGAGTGCTAGAACTTCTACACATGGATTTGTTTGGGCCTACAACATACAAGAGCTTGGGTGGTAATCTCTATTGTCTTGTAATAGTGGATGACTACTCAAGGTATACATGGACTTTCTTCCTTCATGACAAATCCGAAGTGGCAAATTGCTTCAAGAAGTTTGCAAAGAGAGCTCAAAATGAATTTGAAGTCAAGATAAAGAAGATTAGAAGTGACAATGGCAAAGAGTTTGACAACACCAACATTGAAGCTTATTGTGATGAAATTGAAATCAAGCATGAGGTCTCTTCAACCTACACTCCTCAACAAAATGGTGTAGTTGAGAGAAAGAACCGGACTTTGATCACCCTTGCAAGAACCATGCTAGATGAGAACAACACTCCGGAGAAGTTGTGGGCTGAGGCAATCAACACCGCATGCTATGCTTCAAATCGCCTCTTCCTACAAAAGTTTCTTGGCAAGACCCCCTATGAGTTACTTAATAGGAAGAAGCCGGACGTCTCATTCTTCCGGGTGTTTGGTTGCAAATGCTACATCTACAAGAAGCGTCAACACCTAGGGAAGTTTCAAAGACGTTGTGATATTGGTTTTCTTGTTGGTTACTCATCAAAGTCCAAAGCATATAGAGTATTTAACCATACCACCGGTTTGGTTGAAGAAACATATGATGTGGAATTTGATGAATCTAACGGCTCCCAAGGAGCAATTGAGAATTGTGATGATGTAGGTGATGAACCCTTGAGGGAGGCCATGAAGAACATGCCCGTGAGAGACATCAAGCCAAAAGATGATGATGACGATGTACAAATTGTTGATCCACCATCTTCATCACGTGTGCCTCAAGATGATGACAAGAATGAGAGAGTTGAAAATGAAGATACTTATGTCTCTCATGAACAAGCCGAGGCACAAGCTCAAGATGTTGATGCTCCCCATCCACCTCCTCAAGTGGTTGATAGAAGAAATTCACCTCTACTTCAAGCACATCCACAAGAACTCATCATAGGGAGTCTTACAAAGGGAGTAATGACTCGATCTCAAAAGCTTGCTTCTTTTGTTGAACATCACTCTTTTGTTTCTTGTGTTGAACCTAAGAATGTAGAAGAAGCTCTTCAAGATCCGGATTGGGTGAATGCCATGCATGAAGAATTGAACAACTTCACCCGCAATCAAGTATGGACACTTGAAGAGCATCCTAAAGGTGCAAGAGTCATTGGAACCAAGTGGGTGTTCCGAAACAAGCAAGATGACCAAGGCATAGTAGTGAGGAACAAGGCAAGACTAGTTGCAAAGGGGTTCTCTCAAGTTGAAGGTCTTGATTTTGGAGAGACCTTTGCACCCGTTGCAAGACTTGAAGCCATTCGTATCCTCCTTGCATATGCATCACATCATGATATGAAACTATATCAAATAGATGTGAAAAGTGCATTTTTAAATGGCTTCATAAATGAACTAGTCTATGTTAATCAACCTCCCGGGTTTGAAGACCCTAAATATCCTAATCATGTTTATAGGTTGTCCAAGGCGCTATATGGGCTCAAGCAAGCCCCTAGAGCGTGGTATGAGCGCCTCCGGGACTTCCTCATTGAGAAGGGCTTCACCATTGGGAAGGTCGACACCACACTATTCACCAAGAAGCTTAATGGGGAGATCTTCATTTGTCAAGTGTATGTTGATGATATCATCTTCGGATCAACAAATAAAGATTATTGCAAGGAATTTGGTAAATTGATGTCGAAGGAGTTCGAGATGTCAATGATTGGTGAGCTCACATTCTTCCTTGGGTTTCAAGTCAAGCAAATGAGAGAAGGGATTTTCATCTCTCAAGAAAAGTATACCAAGGATCTTCTCAAAAGATTCAAGATGGAAGAATGCAAACCAATCAAGACCCCAATGCCATCAAATGGACATCTCGACCTAGATGAGGGAGGTAAACTGGTTGATCAAACTCTCTACCGTTCTATGATTGGTAGCTTGTTGTACCTTACCGCATCTAGGCCCGATATCATGTTTAGTGTGTGCATGTGTGCTCGCTTTCAAGCGTGCCCTAAAGAACCTCACTTAAGTACCGTAAAAAGAATCCTAAGATATCTTAAGCATACCCCAAGCATTGGTCTTTGGTATCCCAAAGGAGCTAGATTCCAACTAGTTGGCTATTCCGATTCAGATTATGCCGGTTGCAAAATTGATAGAAAAAGCACATCCGGAGGGTGCCATTTGCTTGGGAGATCTTTAGTATCTTGGTCATCTAAAAAGCAAAATAGTGTGGCTTTGTCCACCGCCGAGGCGGAATACATTGCCGCGGGGGCTTGTTGTGCACAAATCTTATATATGAAACAAACCCTCCTAGACTATGGAATTGTTCTTGAAAAGGTGCCACTTTTATGTGACAATGAAAGTGCCGTTAAAATTGCCAACAATCCGGTACAACACTCTCGCACCAAGCACATTGATATCCGCCATCACTTTCTAAGAGATCACGTTGCTAAAAATGACATATCACTAGAAGGTGTAAGAAGTGAAAATCAATTAGCGGATATCTTCATTAAACCTTTGGATGAGGCAACCTTTTGTAGGTTAAGGAGTGAACTCAATATGCTTGATTCAAGTAACTTTAAAAAATGAGCTTGTGTTGTCCGTTGCATTGCATTGTTTTTTATGCCATGTTTATTTTATCGCAATGCATTTAGGGCTTGGCTAACACGGTTACGATAACCCTCCTTTGGAGGAGTGAAGAAGCCTAACCGTGGATCAAACTTGACAAGCAACCTAGCTTTACCTTCTTGTATTGCATTGCATATGCATGGTTGTTTGTTTGTCGTTTCTTTTCGGTTTAGCTTTGAGCAACCGCTGTGTTCATCCATGGATAGAGAGAGCATTTTGACGCTCCTAAAGGTTCAAAAACTCTATTGCATGGCCATACGTTGCTCCTCGGGTGTTTAATGCCTATTTTCTTAAAAATCATACTAGCCTAAGGCAAACTATTTTGAAAAACTTGAGGGTTTGAGTGAGGTCACTCATATCAGGTTCCAATTGGTGTTTATTTGTGTCTCTTTGAATTGGAACTTGATTGGGAGAAGTGGCGTCGCAGTTTGGAACGAAGAAGGGCGAAAAACTGTGACCGGACGCTGGACCGGACGCTGCACCGGACGCAGTGATGCTTCACCACCGCGTCCGGTCCCGGCGTCCACCAGCGCGTCCGGTCATCCAGAAGACCAACTCCAGATCTAGTGACCGGACGCTACACCGGACGCGCCGCAGTTGACCACTGTAACACCCTGGGTGTTATAGTGCTAATTAATCTGCCATGTCATCATAATGCATTGCAAAGCATCCCTGTTAGGTTAACTTTGTTATGCATCAACTAAAACAAGTTTACTTATTTAGGTTGAATGTGTTTCTCAGTGGTGTGCTCCGAACCCGAAAACCCTAATTTCGAATGCCACCGCAAATACTTAGTCCATGCCCTGCGTAATTTGAGGTGCGCGACTGTGTTGCACACTAGTGTCAAGTGTAGGGTATGAGCTCAAGTACAACATCTAAAATGAAGCTCCAAATTTGAGTTTGAATTGGAATCCCAAAACTTGTCGCGAGTTTTCCGATTCGAGTTCGAATTCAAAATCTGGGGAGAAATGAAAAAGAATTTCAAAAAGTAAATTGGTCAACCAAGAGTGACATTTGGTCAACCATGTCATGTTGGTCCAAATGATGCCCTTGGGTGAGGTTTTGATCACTAAGTAATCACTAATTAAAGTAGCAACAAATTCCATTTGAAAATTCTCCCGAAAACCCTAAATTTCAAAACCCTGTTTTACCCCTTTTGAAATAATTCAAAATCTAAGCAAAATTTTGGAAAAAGTTCAAAACCAAGTTTGTAGAACTTTTCAAGGGCTACAACTTTGGTGTTTTGAGTTTTCAAAGTTTTAGTGTAAAATGTGGAGCAATTTTGAAAATAAACAAATTTCAGATTTAACTCATTTTTGTCCCCAAACTAAGATTTCAAAATGGAGGCTGAATTTGAAAAAGTTTTGAACAGAAAAGTTGTAGGTCTGGTCAAGATGAACAACTTTGATGTTTGGAGATTTTGAAGTTTCAATACAAAATCAAAAGTAATTTCTAAATTTCTAAATCTGAAAAATGTGTCCCTTTTTGAATTTAAACTCAAGTTTCAAAATCCAAGCAGAATTTGAAAAAGTGTTCAATACCAAATTTGTAGAGCTTGAAATTCTGAAGATTTCATACATTGGAAGATTTTCAAGTTGTTATACAAATTTGGAAGTAATTTGAGAAAAACAGTTTGAATTTCAGAAATTTGGGGGGGGCAGCTACAGTGACCGGCGAATCACACACCGGCAGCGCGCGGCATGGGCGCCGGCCGATCGCCGCCGTGGCCTTCCACGGCCTTCGCGCGCGGTCGGGGACGCCAGCGCGATGCCGCGAGCAGTGCGGTGCTGTAGCCGCAGCCGTTGCCTACATATATCACCGCGTCCCGTGTTTTGTTTTTCCTTCTCCCTGTTTTTCGCCACCGCCGCCGCGAAGCTCCGCCGCTCGCCGCTGCCGCCATCAAGCCGTCTCCGGCCACGCAAACCGCACCACTAGCTCCGCCTCGGCCTCGCGCATCTTGTGGGCCACTTGCGTTCACCGTTTTCGCACCCGAGCTCTCGCACCGCCTGTTCCCGTGCCCAACTCCGGCGCACCACCGCCACCAACGCCTTCCCGTGGCCAGGCCGCTCCAGCTGCTCCCCGTCGCCACCAAGGGCTTCACTGCAACCGTGGTGAGCCACTGATACTTCCCGACCATTCAATTTGGCCTTTACCGCTTTGTGTCGTCGGCTAGCCGGTCACCGTGGTTGCCGAGCCGCCACCGTCGTCGGTGATGGGTCACCGGAGCTCGAACCGTAGCGCTACCGAGCAAAATGGAGTCGTGGGGAGGTGTAGTTAGCGTTGGTAGAGTCGGTTTGTCGTTTGGGTCATCAGTCGTCGGCCGGCCACCGCGGGCAAGCGCGCGAGCACGCGGGAACGAAGCCGTCGAGCGTGAGGTGAGGGATGACAAGTGGGACCGTGTTGTCAGCGGGCGCGGGCGAGCGAGTGGGCTGGGCCGCGGCTGGGCCGAGCGCGTGCGGGCGTGGGCGCGAGTGAACGGGCCGCCTGGTTGGGCCGGACCGCGGGGAAAAAGAAAAGCCGGCCCGATTTCGTTTTTGTTTTTCTTTTTCAAATAAATGAATAGTGTTGTTATTTGTTTATTTGTTTAAAAATTGTGTAGAGTTCCAAAATTCATGAAAATTTTTGGGTAAGCTTCTCAATGTATAAACTACCTAGGAAAAATGTTAAATCATGAATTTGAATACTTTGAGCAGTAGAATTAATTAGTTCCATTAAAGATTAAATGCAACTTCCAGTAATTTTAATAATTAATTTATTTATCCAAAAATTATGAAATTTATTATGACACTGTTATAAATCATTCTTAACCTATAGAAAAAGTTTAAGCTTGTTTAGATAAAGTTTGGTCAACTTCTAATTATGCCCTAATTATTTAAATAGTAAATCATGTTAATTTGAGAACTTTAAGTGTTGTGTGCCCTTTTGATTGAGTGATGTCCTTAGGTCACTACCCTTTGGTGATCTTTGGCACCTTAATTTCATGATTGAGCTCGTTAGTAACTTGTTTAGGTTAAAAGCTGGTATCGTTGGGAAACGTCGCTACTAGTTAGTAGGTTTTCTGTTTACGCCTGTACCGTGGAGGGAAGTTGTACTTAAGTCGTAACTCGTAGCATGTTATCATCAAGCATCATGTTTATCATCGAGCATCATGTTAAAGCATGTTATGTACTCGTGTAGTCTCCGCTTTCGAAGAAGCCGAAGTCGTCGAGCAAGCTTCCGGCGAAGAGCTGTCGTCGGTGGGTTCCGGACCAGGAGTCGGAGTCTTTGAGTCCGAGTCAGTTGTCTCGTCAGAGCAAGGCAAGCCCCGGTGCATTTAAACACTACCTTGATATTTTACAAATATTTTATTATTTATACTATGGTTTACTGCATTAAGTAATTAGGAGTTGAGTGATAACCTAATTGCTGCATTATCATCCTTGATTATTGCGATATCAACCTTGATACCTGTTTTACTGAAAATGTGTAGTATGCTTCGCTATGCTTAGAAGTTAAGCTTTTAAAATGAATGTTTACTCTGCCATGACGGCATCCTTAATGAATATTGAAATATGAGAATGAACTTGTAAGATCGGGCGGGTGGTTTGGCCACTGCTAACGTGCATTGGGAGAGGAGTCCCAATGTATCGTTTCCGCCTTATCAGTTAAGGACCGTACGTTGTTGGCCCTCGCGTCATGGAGTTTTTATTAGTACTAGCCATGTACCCATGTCGGGTAAGCCTTACTTCGGCTAGTCCATTACGAGAACGTCTAACCTCGCACTGGGAGTGGAGAGATGGCGAGAGTAATGTGTACCCTCGGGGCTAGAATTGGGCCGGGTTCGAGGAGTACTGTGCTCTCGGGTGGCGATGGACACGTTCTGGTTTTGGGCGACCCAAGTAAGAGTTGATATATGCAAGATTCGGTTCTACATATGTCGTGTGGTTAGGAATCCCCAGCTGGGTATATGAAGCGGTTCGAATCGTCGTTGCTCCACGAGAAAGGAGTCTTGACCTTGCACCAACATCGTAGTTAAAAACTGGAATTGAAAGAGAATGAGAAATGTCTTGATGAAAATTTCTTTGATCTAGACTAGGATCACCTAGATTTGGTTAATGAACCATCGATGGTAAAAGTAAAATATTGAAGATAAGGACTTACCTTAGTAAGCTTTTCTGCAAAAGAAAATTTTGATTCTTGAATACCCGTACCTTGATTCCCTAAGGCTAGCATGCCCTTGGAGTCTTTTTCTTAGTCGGGTAAGTCTTGTTGAGTACTCCCGTACTCAGGGTTTGTTGAACCCCTTGTTGCAGGTGCGGTTCATGAACAAGTCTGCTTCGAGCCTTGTTGCATGACCGTCGTGGTTGAAGAAAGTGACGACGAGTAGACTGTGTGGCCTTTGGGTAAGGCATCTCGCTTGTGTGATGTAATAAAGTTACTACCGATACTCCTCTACTACTGGTTTGTAATAATGTTACATAAGGTTTGAGATTTGAAAACTGGTTTGTAACTCTAAGTTATTGTAAGACTTCCGCTACTTTACTCTGTTGAATATTTTGAATAAATTGTTGTAATATTGCAATACTCCTGTGATTGGATCCTGTTCGGAGGAAAGCAGGCCTTTTAAGTTATGGTGAACATAAGTACGGCTGTCAGAGGTCATTATGGCAATGACGGGTACTTGTGGGCCATCATAATTAGGAGGTTCTGTGACAGCTGGTACCAGAGCTTAATCACTTGAGTTATTGTAGTATTACTTTGCAAAACTTCAAAATGATTTGGGTCAAACAAACTTAATATGGATATTTTGGTCCAAATTGCTTTTGCTTATCTTAATCTATTCTATAGTTTCCTTAGCTCATATTTGAAAGCTTCGTAGGGAAGTATCATGCTATAGTGCCCTATGTTATAAATTTTGCATGTGTTACTTAAATCTTTTCTGTTAGATTGTAAGTACGCTGCATGCATCATGTTTAATTAACCTGCTTAAGTTACCTTCCCTTTTAAAGTGGTTTGGGTTAAGTAAGGTTCAATCCTATTCATGCTAACCTTCAGATCCCCCTATCTATTCTCATCGTCCTAATTCTATCTTGCTTTAGGATGGCACGTGTGAAGACAACTCCTCGCAAGAAAACGGGTCCTCAAGGAGTGCCGCGTCATCAGTTGGCCACCAGAGGTGATGGAGCAAGCAGTAGCCGTAATCCGAATCTGGATTCGGAATCAGAGGTTGCAAGTCTTACATCAGAGGTAGAGCGACTGAAGCGCAACATGCGTTTTTGGAAACAGTTTCAGAACGAGTCTCTGGAAAAGGAGACAGAGGCCAGGGCTCGTGTTCGTGAGTTGGAGCTATATGTGACACACCTGGAGCAGTACAACACCATTCTGCATGAGGAAGTCCATAGGCTACATGATCTGATGAATCCCAATCATCAGCCCCAGGCAGTGGAAGATGATGTCGGTGCCGTGATTGTTCCTGGTAGAGAGGACAATGAGGAAGAAGATCCGGAAGAGAATGAACCCATGATGGAAAGTGGGGATGATGCAAGTCATGTCACTGGTGCAAGTGCTCCAGAGGTTGAGGATGGAGTGATCGTGATCAGTGATGATGATGAGGAGTGAAGTGTCGACATGGATGACTATGTAATATAGTAGTCTTTCCTGCTTTCTAAGAACCTTAGTGGGTAGTTTCTTGCTTGCGAGCAAGTTTGTAATGAAAATAATGTAAGATAAGTTTGTATGTGTATACAAGTACTGTACTAACTGCTTTCTAATTCAATAAAGCGATGTAAATAAACATGGTTTGTGTACAACAGATGGACGGTACTGGAACTTCCCAGGATGGGGACAATGCTCCGAATCCCCCACCGTTTCCACCCACCTTGGCAGAAGCTATTGCTGCACTGGTTAATGCCACTACTCTGTTGGCTCAGAATCAGAACCAGAATCAGAATGGGAATCAGGGTCGTAGAGGCCGTAACAATGGAGGGGAAACCACTTATGTGGATTTCACCGATACCCGTCCACCAGTGTTTTCAAAGGCAGATGAGCCGCTAGAGGCGGATGACTGGCTCCGCACCATGGAGCAAAAGTTTGACCTTCTACAGTGCACGGAGTACCAGAAACCCGTGTTTGCAGCACAGCAACTTAGAGGTGCCGCAGGGGCGTGGAGGGCGAACCTGGTCGCCGCACAGCCTGCTGGTCACCGTATTACTTGGCAAGAGTTTCATGATGCTTTTAGAGCACATTACATTCCAGATGGTGTCATGGCCATGAAGTTAGAAGAATTTCTCTCGCTGAAGCAAGGGAACCAGACAGTTCTACAGTATGTGGGCAAATTCAATCATCTGTCCCAGTATGCAGCTGAATATGTGAACACCGATGCGAAGAAGAAGAGTTGGTTCATAAGAGGTTTGAGTACCAGAATCCAGGAAGCATTGGTCACCTGCTATAATGCCACGTACCATGAGATAGTCAATGTGGCTATTGCGTCAGAAGAAAAGTCCCGACTACATAAAGAGTCGAAGAAAAAGAAGCAAGTGTTTTCTAGCCCGTCTGGCAGCATTAAGAAGCGTCAGAAGTTTATTTACCACCCTCAGAGCCATTTCCGCCCAACTTACCGTCCACCGCAATACCTAGCTCGGCCGCAGACGTTTTTTCGTCCTGCCGTAACCCAGCAATTTCCACAACAGCCGAATGCCCCTGGTATTCGAAACCAGACTCCAGTAACCCATAACTTTCCCTGCTACAATTGTGGAAAGCCAGGTCACTTTTCCAAGGACTGCCCGTATCCAAGGCAGTACAATCCCAACTATCCCAGAGCTCCCGTACCACAACAGCAACAATCTCAGAGCAAGAACAATAATCTGAATGTTCAGAAGGGTAAGGGTGAGAAGAGGAAGACCGGACGTGTGTTCTACACTCAAGCAAGTGCAATTCCAGAGGGAGAACCTGTTATGATGGGTATGTTCCCTGTTGCTAATCATCCAGCAGTACTGTTATTTGATTCAGGTGCATCGCATACATTCATAAATCGCACCTTTGTTGTTAAGCATGACATTCCAATTTTGGGAACGCAAGAAGATTTCTTTATCCAGTCGCCCGGGGGACGACTGTGTACTAAGGAGATGGTACGTGACGTACCTATAGAGCTAGGTGGGCATATATTTCCTACCTCAATGATAATATTACAGAAACAGGATATAGATGTAATCCTGGGTATGAATTGGATGTACCAAAGAGGAGCCCTTATAGATGCACTGCATAGAACTATAAGGTTGAACCTGCCAGATAATAAATCTCATCTTCTTATCCAACTTCCTATTCCAAAGAGAACAGTTGAAAGGATATGTGCAACTTCAGTACAAGAGATTTGTGATATACCGGTAGTCTGTGAATTTCCAGATGTGTTTCCAGATGATCTACCAGGTCTGCCACCGGACAGAGATGTAGAGTTTGTAATTGAGTTAAAACCGGGTACTGCCCCAATATCCCGGAGAGCTTACAGAATGCCACCCAATGAATTGGCAGAACTTAAGGATCAATTGCAAGAGTTACGTGACAAAGGTTTTATCAGACCCAGTTCCTCACCATGGGGATGTCCGGCTCTTTTTGTCAAAAAGAAAGATCAGACTTTAAGGATGTGTGTTGATTACCGACCGCTGAATGAAGTAACCATTAAGAACAAATATCCGTTGCCGCGCATTGATCTGCTCTTTGATCAGCTTGCGGGAGCAAAGGTATTTTCAAAGATCGATCTTCGATCAGGGTACCATCAAATTAAGATTCGACCTGAAGATATCCCAAAGACTGCATTCACCACCAGATATGGACTGTATGAATACCTAGTTATGTCTTTTGGTCTCACTAATGCACCGGCACATTTCATGTATCTGATGAACTCAGTTTTCATGCCGGAACTTGATAAGTTTGTGGTTGTTTTTATTGATGATATTCTGGTATACTCCAAAAGTAAAGAAGAGCATGTTGAGCACCTCAGAGTAGTCCTGACTCGTCTGAGAGATCACCAACTGTATGCCAAGTTCAGTAAATGTGAATTTTGGTTAAGAGAAGTGCAATTCTTAGGACATGTGTTGTCAGCCGAAGGAGTAGCAGTAGATCCTGGCAAGGTGAAAGATATTTTGAATTGGAAACCACCAATCTCAGTTCATGAAGTTCGAAGTTTTCTAGGAATGGCGGGTTATTACCGTCGATTCATACCTGACTTTTCAAAGGTAGCCAAGCCAATCACAGAGTTGTTGAAGAATCAAACCAAGTTCATATGGTCTCCAGAATGTGAGAAAGCTTTTAGAATTCTAAAGAAGTCATTGACAACTGCTCCAGTTTTGGCACAACCAGATATAGAAAAGCCATTTGATGTTTATTGTGATGCCTCGGGTATTGGCCTTGGTTGTGTATTGATGCAAGAAGGCAGAGTCATTGCTTATGCCTCGAGACAGTTGAAGCGCCATGAAGAACATTATCCGACACATGATCTTGAACTAGCAGCTGTGGTTCATGCATTGAAAATCTGGCGTCATTACTTGTTAGGTAATACTTGCCACATGTATACAGATCACAAGAGTTTAAAGTATATCTTTACTCAGTCAGAATTGAATATGAGGCAAAGAAGGTGGCTTGAATTGATAAAGGATTATGATTTGGATGTACACTATCACCCTGGAAAAAGCAAATGTTGTTGCTGATGCACTCAGTAGAAAGAATCATTGCAATTGTATGACTGTGAAGCCAATGGATTATAGTTTGTGTTACGAATTGGAAAAGTTGAATATTGAAATAATTCAACAAGGTCAGTTGACTAATGTTACAGTAGAATCAACACTTAAAGATCAGATTGTATCTGCTCAGAGAACAAATTCTGGAATAGCTCATATCAAAGAAAAGGTTAGAACTGGTCAACAGACAGATTTCAGTATTGATGATGCAGGTGTGCTGTGGTTTAAGAACCGGCTAGTGGTCCCAAAGATTTCAGAGTTACGTCAGCTCATCCTTGATGAAGCACATAGTACAAGGTTTTCTATTCATCCAGGGAGTAATAAGATGTATCAAGATTTGAAACAGAGATTCTGGTGGACCAAAATGAAAATTGAGATCGCCAAGTATGTTGCCAGATGTGATACTTGTCGTAAAGTGAAAGTTGAACATTTGAAGCCTGCAGGAATGTTACAACCCTTGCCCATTCCGTCTTGGAAGTGGGAAGATATCAGTATGGATTTCATTACTGGGTTACCCAAGACCTCAAGAGGCTTTGATTCAATTTGGGTCATTGTGGATCGTTTAACTAAGTCAGCTCACTTTGTACCTGTGAAGGTTGACTATAGAGCATCTAGATATGCAGAAATATATGTTGCTAGGATTATGAGTTTACATGGAATACCCAAAACAATTGTTACTGACAGGGGTACTCAGTTTGTTTCGCAATTTTGGAGACAGTTTCAAAAGTCATTAGGTACTAAACTTCTTTACAGTACAGCCTATCATCCACAAACTGGGGGACAGACTGAAAGAGTAAATCAAATTTTGGAAGATATGTTAAGATCTTGTGCTCTCACTTATCAAGATCAGTGGGATGAATGTTTACCGTTAGCAGAATTCTCATACAACAATAGTTATCAAGAGAGTATTAAAATGGCACCGTTTGAAGCATTGTATGGCCGCAGGTGCAGAACTCCGTTGAACTGGTCAGAACCAGGAGAAAGATGGTTTTATGGAGTTGATCTGGTGAAGAAAACAGAAGAAAAGGTTAGGCAGATACAGAAGAATTTAAAAGTTGCTCAGTCTCGACAGAAGAGTTATGCAGATAAAAGGCGTAGACCCTTGATGTTTAAAGTGGGAGATTATGTTTATCTGAAAGTGTCACCCATGAAAGGAGTTAATAGATTTGGAGTCAAAGGCAAACTCGCACCACGTTATATTGGTCCTTTTCAAATCATTGAAAAATGTGGGAAGGTGGCCTATAGATTAAAGCTGCCTGAACAACTATCAGCCGTGCACAATGTATTTCATGTATCACAAATGAAGAAGTGTCTGCAAGTGCCTGATCAAGTTGTTGATGTGGAGGGAGTTGAACTTGAGCCTGACTTGACATATTCTGAATATCCTGTCCGAGTTTTGGATCGAAAGGATCGTGTTACCCGGAGTAGAACAATTAAATGGTACAAGATACAATGGGATCAACATTCAGAAGAAGAAGCCACATGGGAATCGGAAGATTATCTGTTGGAGAATTTCCCGGAGTTCCTTGCTTCTATCTAGGTTGCAATTTCTTCTTTAAACTGTAACCTATCCTTTTAAAATCTTTGTAATGTAGAAAACCCCTACCTGTTTTGTAGACAAGTCTTGGACGTGTTTGCTTGACACGTTTCCTTTTCTATTACTTAACTCAAGGCTTTAAATCTCGGGACGAGATTTCTTTAAGGGGGAAGGGCTGTAACACCCTGGGTGTTATAGTGCTAATTAATCTGCCATGTCATCATAATGCATTGCAAAGCATCCCTGTTAGGTTAACTTTGTTATGCATCAACTAAAACAAGTTTACTTATTTAGGTTGAATGTGTTTCTCAGTGGTGTGCTCCGAACCCGAAAACCCTAATTTCGAATGCCACCGCAAATACTTAGTCCATGCCCTGCGTAATTTGAGGTGCGCGACTGTGTTGCACACTAGTGTCAAGTGTAGGGTATGAGCTCAAGTACAACATCTAAAATGAAGCTCCAAATTTGAGTTTGAATTGGAATCCCAAAACTTGTCGCGAGTTTTCCGATTCGAGTTCGAATTCAAAATCTGGGGAGAAATGAAAAAGAATTTCAAAAAGTAAATTGGTCAACCAAGAGTGACATTTGGTCAACCATGTCATGTTGGTCCAAATGATGCCCTTGGGTGAGGTTTTGATCACTAAGTAATCACTAATTAAAGTAGCAACAAATTCCATTTGAAAATTCTCCCGAAAACCCTAAATTTCAAAACCCTGTTTTACCCCTTTTGAAATAATTCAAAATCTAAGCAAAATTTTGGAAAAAGTTCAAAACCAAGTTTGTAGAACTTTTCAAGGGCTACAACTTTGGTGTTTTGAGTTTTCAAAGTTTTAGTGTAAAATGTGGAGCAATTTTGAAAATAAACAAATTTCAGATTTAACTCATTTTTGTCCCCAAACTAAGATTTCAAAATGGAGGCTGAATTTGAAAAAGTTTTGAACAGAAAAGTTGTAGGTCTGGTCAAGATGAACAACTTTGATGTTTGGAGATTTTGAAGTTTCAATACAAAATCAAAAGTAATTTCTAAATTTCTAAATCTGAAAAATGTGTCCCTTTTTGAATTTAAACTCAAGTTTCAAAATCCAAGCAGAATTTGAAAAAGTGTTCAATACCAAATTTGTAGAGCTTGAAATTCTGAAGATTTCATACATTGGAAGATTTTCAAGTTGTTATACAAATTTGGAAGTAATTTGAGAAAAACAGTTTGAATTTCAGAAATTTGGGGGGGGCAGCTACAGTGACCGGCGAATCACACACCGGCAGCGCGCGGCATGGGCGCCGGCCGATCGCCGCCGTGGCCTTCCACGGCCTTCGCGCGCGGTCGGGGACGCCAGCGCGATGCCGCGAGCAGTGCGGTGCTGTAGCCGCAGCCGTTGCCTACATATATCACCGCGTCCCGTGTTTTGTTTTTCCTTCTCCCTGTTTTTCGCCACCGCCGCCGCGAAGCTCCGCCGCTCGCCGCTGCCGCCATCAAGCCGTCTCCGGCCACGCAAACCGCACCACTAGCTCCGCCTCGGCCTCGCGCATCTTGTGGGCCACTTGCGTTCACCGTTTTCGCACCCGAGCTCTCGCACCGCCTGTTCCCGTGCCCAACTCCGGCGCACCACCGCCACCAACGCCTTCCCGTGGCCAGGCCGCTCCAGCTGCTCCCCGTCGCCACCAAGGGCTTCACTGCAACCGTGGTGAGCCACTGATACTTCCCGACCATTCAATTTGGCCTTTACCGCTTTGTGTCGTCGGCTAGCCGGTCACCGTGGTTGCCGAGCCGCCACCGTCGTCGGTGATGGGTCACCGGAGCTCGAACCGTAGCGCTACCGAGCAAAATGGAGTCGTGGGGAGGTGTAGTTAGCGTTGGTAGAGTCGGTTTGTCGTTTGGGTCATCAGTCGTCGGCCGGCCACCGCGGGCAAGCGCGCGAGCACGCGGGAACGAAGCCGTCGAGCGTGAGGTGAGGGATGACAAGTGGGACCGTGTTGTCAGCGGGCGCGGGCGAGCGAGTGGGCTGGGCCGCGGCTGGGCCGAGCGCGTGCGGGCGTGGGCGCGAGTGAACGGGCCGCCTGGTTGGGCCGGACCGCGGGGAAAAAGAAAAGCCGGCCCGATTTCGTTTTTGTTTTTCTTTTTCAAATAAATGAATAGTGTTGTTATTTGTTTATTTGTTTAAAAATTGTGTAGAGTTCCAAAATTCATGAAAATTTTTGGGTAAGCTTCTCAATGTATAAACTACCTAGGAAAAATGTTAAATCATGAATTTGAATACTTTGAGCAGTAGAATTAATTAGTTCCATTAAAGATTAAATGCAACTTCCAGTAATTTTAATAATTAATTTATTTATCCAAAAATTATGAAATTTATTATGACACTGTTATAAATCATTCTTAACCTATAGAAAAAGTTTAAGCTTGTTTAGATAAAGTTTGGTCAACTTCTAATTATGCCCTAATTATTTAAATAGTAAATCATGTTAATTTGAGAACTTTAAGTGTTGTGTGCCCTTTTGATTGAGTGATGTCCTTAGGTCACTACCCTTTGGTGATCTTTGGCACCTTAATTTCATGATTGAGCTCGTTAGTAACTTGTTTAGGTTAAAAGCTGGTATCGTTGGGAAACGTCGCTACTAGTTAGTAGGTTTTCTGTTTACGCCTGTACCGTGGAGGGAAGTTGTACTTAAGTCGTAACTCGTAGCATGTTATCATCAAGCATCATGTTTATCATCGAGCATCATGTTAAAGCATGTTATGTACTCGTGTAGTCTCCGCTTTCGAAGAAGCCGAAGTCGTCGAGCAAGCTTCCGGCGAAGAGCTGTCGTCGGTGGGTTCCGGACCAGGAGTCGGAGTCTTTGAGTCCGAGTCAGTTGTCTCGTCAGAGCAAGGCAAGCCCCGGTGCATTTAAACACTACCTTGATATTTTACAAATATTTTATTATTTATACTATGGTTTACTGCATTAAGTAATTAGGAGTTGAGTGATAACCTAATTGCTGCATTATCATCCTTGATTATTGCGATATCAACCTTGATACCTGTTTTACTGAAAATGTGTAGTATGCTTCGCTATGCTTAGAAGTTAAGCTTTTAAAATGAATGTTTACTCTGCCATGACGGCATCCTTAATGAATATTGAAATATGAGAATGAACTTGTAAGATCGGGCGGGTGGTTTGGCCACTGCTAACGTGCATTGGGAGAGGAGTCCCAATGTATCGTTTCCGCCTTATCAGTTAAGGACCGTACGTTGTTGGCCCTCGCGTCATGGAGTTTTTATTAGTACTAGCCATGTACCCATGTCGGGTAAGCCTTACTTCGGCTAGTCCATTACGAGAACGTCTAACCTCGCACTGGGAGTGGAGAGATGGCGAGAGTAATGTGTACCCTCGGGGCTAGAATTGGGCCGGGTTCGAGGAGTACTGTGCTCTCGGGTGGCGATGGACACGTTCTGGTTTTGGGCGACCCAAGTAAGAGTTGATATATGCAAGATTCGGTTCTACATATGTCGTGTGGTTAGGAATCCCCAGCTGGGTATATGAAGCGGTTCGAATCGTCGTTGCTCCACGAGAAAGGAGTCTTGACCTTGCACCAACATCGTAGTTAAAAACTGGAATTGAAAGAGAATGAGAAATGTCTTGATGAAAATTTCTTTGATCTAGACTAGGATCACCTAGATTTGGTTAATGAACCATCAATGGTAAAAGTAAAATATTGAAGATAAGGACTTACCTTAGTAAGCTTTTCTGCAAAAGAAAATTTTGATTCTTGAATACCCGTACCTTGATTCCCTAAGGCTAGCATGCCCTTGGAGTCTTTTTCTTAGTCGGGTAAGTCTTGTTGAGTACTCCCGTACTCAGGGTTTGTTGAACCCCTTGTTGCAGGTGCGGTTCATGAACAAGTCTGCTTCGAGCCTTGTTGCATGACCGTCGTGGTTGAAGAAAGTGACGACGAGTAGACTGTGTGGCCTTTGGGCAAGGCATCTCGCTTGTGTGATGTAATAAAGTTACTACCGATACTCCTCTACTACTGGTTTGTAATAATGTTACATAAGGTTTGAGATTTGAAAACTGGTTTGTAACTCTAAGTTATTGTAAGACTTCCGCTACTTTACTCTGTTGAATATTTTGAATAAATTGTTGTAATATTGCAATACTCCTGTGATTGGATCCTGTTCGGAGGAAAGCAGGCCTTTTAAGTTATGGTGAACATAAGTACGGCTGTCAGAGGTCATTATGGCAATGACGGGTACTTGTGGGCCATCATAATTAGGAGGTTCTGTGACAACCACCGCGTCCGGTCCCGGTTACCACCACCGCGTCCGGTCATTCGCGATGAATTCCCTAGTTCCCCTCGACCGGACTCTGACCGCGTCAGGTCAGTCCTCATTGGACGCGTCCGGTCACTCCAGGAGCTTACTGGAGTGTGACCGGACGCTGCACCACCGCGTCCGGTCATAACGACCACCGCGTCCGGTCATCGCGCATCAAGCGGATCTAACCCCTTCATAAAACGGTTCGTCCTCGGCCGTGTTTTTCACCGCTCGCGCTTTTCACCGCCGCCGCCGAACCCTAACCGCCGTTTCGCCGAGCTCGCCGGAATCCGCCGCACCCTTGCCGTCTTCCTCGCCTCCGGCGAGCTCTGCCGTGATCCCGCCGCGCCTGCTCGCCCCCTCGCCCTCGCTCGCGCACCAGCCCGGCCTTGCCCACGCCTGCCCGCAGCCGCGCCCGCGCCAGCCGCATCTGCGCCGCCGCCGCCGTTCGCTGACCGCCGTGCCTCACTAGATCTCCACCACAGCAACCTCGTGCTCCCCCGTGCCAAGCTTCCACCCTAGCTCCACAATTTATTCTTCGGCCACGATCTCTTTCTAGGGTTTGCCCTAACCCTAATTTCCGAGGTGAAGAACTTGTTCGTTTTTGCTCAATCTTTGTTCAAATCCATCGTTAGGGCTTACCTTTGACCGTAACTTTCCATTGCTTATCATCGACTCGGTCCTTTCAGAGCTCGTTCGACGAATTCGGGGAATCTCGCGATCTAGGTCACCTCATCTTGTCACCGTCGTCTCGTCGATCCGAGGTAGCTTCGCGTTTCGATTCACATCGTATCTCATATGCTTGCTATCTTTAGGGTTTCGTACCTTTTAGTTATATATGTGCTTATAGTAGATCTCTCTATTCCGTCGTTGCAGCGAGTTTGTCGGTGTGTCAGGGTGAGATCAGTCTGCTGAATCCGAGGCCAAGCCTGCGGATACGGATTGAGGCCAAGCCTCTCGAGTGACAGTTCACCATCTTTCAGAGGTTTTCGGTCAGTTTGTCAGCATGGTGCGTTGTAAGAACGCCGGTGGTGCTCCTGGTGACGGGGATGACAGTCCTCCTCGTCGGTCAGAGATTGCGCGTGGAAAGCACATCAAGATCATGGCCAGAAAGAAGAAGAAGACACTTACAGAGGCAGAGATTGCTCAGGCCGTGGCAGATGCAGCAGAGCAGGCAGAGAGAGGTGGCAGGAGCAGTGGCATACGCATAGGCGAGTGTCGCTTTCATCTTGAAGATCGACAGCTTGGGACAGAGGCCACTGAGGGTACAGAGGATACTGGAGCTACAGAGGGTATGTCAGTTGATCCACCTACAAAGGCTACAGAGGATACAGAGGAGCAGCCAGCTCAGTCTCCACCACATCGCCGCTCCACACGCACACGTACTCAGGTGACTCCTAGGCCAGAGGGCCAGCGTCGTGGAGCACGTCCTCCTCCCAGAGCTAGAGGTTCACCCCCGGTCGAGCACTTTGACCTGAGGGGTGCCACTGCACGTCAGGTGCAAGGGTTGAGGTTCGTGGAGGTCAGCCGATGGTTTCCACCTGTGAGGGATCACAGAGCTTCAGAGGGTTTCTATACTCCACTCCAGGAGGATTTCTACAGAGCTCTTGTTGACAGCGGTATTGCTTTCCGACCACAGAGGGTCTGTCGACTTGAGTCACTGGTTGAGGTTGTGGGAGAGCAGCTTCGTCCGCACCTGTCCTTTCTGCTAGGCTTGTCAGATCTTCTTGGACGGACAGGTGCATACTGCGGCACATGGGTCAGAGAGTTTTATGCTTCACTTTGGATTGATCCTACCCATGATTTCATTCACTTTGCATTCCGAGGCCGCGATCACAGACTATACAGCACCAGAGTGCGGGAGATTCTCAGACTCCCAGCTTCCAACACGAAGATACATCAGTTGTGTTTTGGCCAGACTCCTCCACCGAGACGCCCTCATGGCAGGACTGTGCCACCTACAGACTTGGTTCGACCCTGCTTCCGTGAGCCTTTTGGCGAAGGGTCTCGTCGCACGCCTGCCAGCCTGACACCACTTGCGAGAGTTCTGGATGCTATAGTCAGACGCACTCTTCTTCCCAGACTTGGATACAGAGAGGGACTGACTCGGATGCAGCTATGGGTTGTTCACCACCTCCTCTCACAGACACAGTTTGACATTTGGGATCTCATACTTAGTGAGATGGAGGACACCATAGCTGAGGGCTTCAAGGGAAATCGTCAGCTGTCCTATGCACACTGGATCTGCTTCATCATTAGATCATCCATTCAGCTACCAGCAGAGATCAGAGCTGAGATATCAGACACTACCACTACTTTCCCTGAGTATGATATCCGTCAGCTTTGGGCCTCAGTCACTAGAGATCAGGCCCCAGTGCCAGGACAGCGTGAGCGATCTGAGGTTCCTGAGACAGCAGCTGAGCAGGACGCCACAGTTGATGAGCTTGCAGAGGCAGAGCTTGTCGATCTTGACGCTCAGCCTGCTGATCTTCCTAAGGATGTGACATCTGACAGCACTGATGAGGACTACCAGCCCATCCCCAGGTACCGGTCTCCTCGGTCTCACGACCACGAGGCCGGTGGCTCTGATTCAGCCTCCCGCACAGACCCAGCCATGGTGGCTATACTTGAGAGGTTGACCCAGGCACAGGAGCAGCAGCAGCAGCAGATACAGCGATAGGCTCAGAACACAGCTGCAGCACTTGCACAGATACAGGCTCGTCAGGACGAGTTTCAGCGTCAGCAGCTTGAGATCCAGAGGCAGCAGGTTGAGATGCAGTGACAGCAGTACGAGATACAGCGTCAGAGTGCAGCCAGTCAGCAGCAGTACTTGGATCTCCTGCGCCACCTAGTCACTGTTGGGGTTCCTCCGCCTGCTTCTGTCCTGACTTCTGCTTTACAGTCCAGTGGTCCATCGAGTCAGGGACAGCCGAGCTTCCAGTTCACATCTCCACAGCAGCAGGTTCCCCAGTCGTTCCAGTCCCCGAGTTTCACTCCTATTCACACGGGGTTTACACCTTCAGACCAGCCTCGCCCTCACCTCCTGACAGGCACACCTTTCGGTGATTACAGTGCTACTTACAGCGAGTTGACTGGTCAGCCGACACCCTCGCACACTACCACATTTGCTACTTCTTCAGGGTTGTCAGCTCACGAGGCAGTTGTTCCTCCAGTGACAGGGACCGGTACTACAGAGACTATTCCTTCGTCAGTTGCCTCGACAGATCCCCCAGCTATTGGCTCGCTACAGGCTCAGGTCACACAGACGGATCCTCTTGTTGCTACTACGTCAGTACCTGTTCCTACTGCTCAGACCCAGACCGCTTCACAGCCACGTGCTTCTTCAGAGGGTCAGCCAGATAGCTCAGATTCCGAGGGAGATTCTCTGCACTTCGTGATTACTCCGCGCACCTCGGCACCCGACACGACTCCGTCTGTTGAAAGTCCCTAGTTTGGTTTTTGCTAATTGATGAAACCTAGGACTAACCTTTGTATCTAAGTGGATGATTTAGATAAAGGTGGTCATTGAATATGAGACATGACATTGACTCATGTGACCAAGATGGTGAAGACCAAGATGAGGCTTGGCTCGATGGACCGGTTGTGAAGGTGAAGGGCAAGTCGAGGCTTCGAAGCGAAGGACCATGCGATGGTGAAGCTTGAAGCAATACTTGGCGCCGACGGACCGATGCAACGGTGAAGAGCAAGTGAAATCAAGGTCGATGGATCGAGATGGTCATGTGATGATATGAAGTGGATCATATCATTTGGAGAAACAAAATGGGCTCAAGGCAAAGGTATAACCATAGGGCCATTTTGTTTTACACTCAAGACACCATAGAGGGTGTGAGTGGTTTAGGGTCGATAGCCGAACTATTAAGAGGGGAAGTCTTATCGGTCATTCGACGCATGGGTGCCACTAGGTGAATTCATGAAGTGCATTGCATGTAGGGCCTAGTGAGCTAACTGGAAAACCTTTGAAAATGATTGGGAAAAAGCTAACACACAAGCACATGGAGATGTACACTTGATGGTGTTGGCACATTTGCAAAGGTGGCGTTGGTCGCGCTGTGGTTTGCGGGTAGAGAAGGGTTTGGGTTCCTTTCTCCCTCCCGCCGAGCGTGCGAGCGCGGGATTCAGGCGATTTCGGGGAAATGAAATGCCTATTTTCCATTGCGCCGGAAGTCGGAAAAGAAACGGAGGCGAACGCGGTCACAGAAGTGACCGGACGCTGCACCGGACGCTGCACCGGACGCGGTCACTGTGCGTCCGGCGCGTCCGGTCAGTACTGCGCAGAGGTCAGGCGTGCGAGCGAGGGTTTGCCACCGGCGCGTCCGGTGACTCGCGGGACCGGCGCGTCCGGTCATGCGAACAGCGGTTCACGAAGACGTCGGACGCGGTGCGCGTCCGGTCACACACGATCGGACGCGTCCGGTCGTCCAGGGAGCTTACTGGACTCCCACCGGACGCGGGCACTGTGTCGTCCGGTCAGTTCTTCAGCGCGTCCGGTCGTTGTTTCGCTGTGCGCGGCTCTGTGTTGACCGGCGCGTCCGGTGGGTCACGGGACCGGCGCGTCCGGTCGTGACCAGCGCGTCCGGTCGTTGCGACCGGCGCGTCCGGTCAGTGGATCGCGAAAGAACCGTTGAGCGACCGGCGCGTCCGGTCGTTGCGACCGGCGCGTCCGGTCGCAGTTTCGAAATTTAGCCGTTGGGCGACCGGAGCGTCCGGTCAGTTTCGACCGGCGCGTCCGGTCGTCCCGAGTTTTCTGTGAGTGGAGTGGCAACGGCTCTATTTGGATGGGATGCTTATAAATACTCGTTGGCCGGCCCTTGGGGAGGTCTCTTGGCATTTCTAACATTCTTGTGCATCCTTTGAGCAAAAGCAACTCCTCCCACTCATCTCTCTTGCTTGATTGCAAATCAAAAGTGAGATTGAGTGATCCCAAAGTGCATTGCATAGCTTGAGGGCATCTAGTGGCACTTGTGGGTGGTTGAGCCGGTGGATTTCTTATTACTCTTGGAGAGTACCGCTCCTAGCCGGCTTGGAGATTGTTGGAGGCGTTGGCAAGAGAAGGTGATTGTTCTTGGCCACCTCCGGTTGTTTGTGAGAGGTTCTTGTGCTTTCCTCGGCGGGACGCCAAAAGCAACTCTAGTGGAATCCGCGTGTCGTTGAGTTACCTCACTTGAGAGTGGCGTCTTGCGGTGCCTTGCGGGGCGTGCCTTGAGGGGCAAGTGACTTGAGGGTCACACCGGGGAACCATCTAAGTGTTGGTCGACACAACCGGTGACGTAGCTTGTCGGTGCACAAGTGAACACCGGGTGAACAAAATATTGTGTCTCTTGTCTCCCGGTGATTGGTCTCCATATTGTCTTGTTGTCAATATTGATTGATTATATATCTCCTTGGTGATTGGCAACATCTTCACTCCACCGTCGGTATAAGAATCATAATCCTATCTCTTGCATTTACTTTACTAGTTTATCTTGTGTAGCTCTAGTGGTAGCCTTTGCTAGTAGTTGTTAGCTTGCTCACTAGTGTAAGTTAGTGACCTAGCACTTGTGTGAACTAGAGATTATAATCTACTAGACTTGTGGATAGGAGGCTTGCATCACAACCGTAGGCTAAGCAAAACTCGCTTTACGCCGTTTGTTGTTCTAACAAGTTTGCTTAGTGGTATTTGTAGAATTTTTTATAGGCTATTCACCCCCCCTCTAGCCATCTAGGACCTTACATCTGTTCCCCCGTCGGATCCTTAGATTAGTTTTTGGCGCTTGATGCCAAAGGGGGAGAGAGAGTAGTTTCAGGGGGAGTTTTGTTAGAGGGTTTTCGTTCTTATGTGTGCTACATTCATGCATCATGTTTACTTTTCAGTCATTGCATTCGTGTGACATGTCGTCGTGTGATAAACCTTGAGTCTAATGTTTTATCTAGTCTCAGTGTTAATTAATGTCACCGTTTTGGTTATAGCTCTAAGGTTGTGCTTCCGTGCCTTACTCCGATTTCTTATGAGCTATATCTTTATGTGTACTAACTCTTCATGTCTTATCTTATGAGTACACTCTTTTGGCTTGGGGCACATAAGCAATTCCTAACCCCTTGTGCTTATTGCCTTTTGCTTATGTGAACCAAGCATGCTCGAAAACCTCAACTCTAATCTTTTGAAACTTAGTGTTGTCATCAATCACCAAAAAGGGGGAGATTGAAAGCATCTAGGCCCCAAGGTTTGGTTTCGGCAATTGATGACAACGCTTTATTACCATGACTAACGTGTGTTTTGCAGAAACTTTGGTAAGTTAGGTCATGGAGGTTATAACTGCTTTGGGCACCGTGGTATTCATGCCCCTTGATGGAAATCATTTCGGTTTTCAAAAGAGTGACATCAAGATTAAGGACGGTTAGTTCCGGATGACGAGGTGTTGAGATGCATTCGGAATAGTCGTTAGGATCTTCGTTTTTCTCTTTTGGCCGTACTATAAAGGGGGGCATGAGCGGGTAGCTTGACCTAGGCGAGTCCTATGTTTAGGTGTGGTGCACACTTGTTAAACTTGGCGCTAGGCAGCTCTAGAATAGCTCAAAGTTCAGTTGGAAGCAACTTGGTTCAAGTTGCGACGCGTTTCGGAAAGTTTCGGGTCGTTTTCCCTTGACCGGACGCGGTCTTCGGCATGACCGGACGCGTCCGGTCAGTACAAATCCGCGGCTAGGGTTTTGGCTCTAACGACCGGACGCGGTCCTTGCGAGGACCGGACGCGGTGGTCAGAAGTCGACACGTGTCACTCGAGGGAAACACCCGATCGGACGCGACCTGGGTGTGATCGGCGCGTCCGGTCACAGTCCAGTAAGGTCCAGAGACGACCGGACGCGTCCGGTCATCACCGATCGGACGCGGTCGCGCGTCCGGTGCGTTTACAGTATGCTCCCTGCACGATCGGACGCGTCCGGTCACCCCTGACCGGCGCGTCCGGTCACTCAGTTGAAAATTCGGATTTTGACCGTTACGAGCGACCGGCGCGTCCGGTCAGTTCGACCGGCGCGTCCGGTCAGCCCGTGTTTTGCTGAGTCAGCGGGTAACGGTTCGTTTTGTCTGTGGGGTGTATAAATACATCCCCACCACCTCTTTTAGAGGTCTCTTGCTCATTTGATCAGCTGAAAAACACCTTTGGAGTGCAAGGGAGTGCAAGAGCACTAGTGAGGATAGAGATTTGAGAATCAAAGCTTGAGAGCTCCTCACTAGCGATTAGAGAGTAGCAAGTGTGCATCCACCTTCTCATTTGGGCTCGTTGTGGTCAAGTGAGAGTTCTAGCTTGTTACTCTTGGTGATCGCCATCACCTAGACGGCTTGGTGGTGATTGGGAGTTTGGTGATCATCCGGCGGAGCTTGTGGGTGACCCAACTCATGTTGTGAGCGGTTTTGGGCGATTCACCGCGACGGAGTGTCAAAGAATCAGCCCGTAGAGAGCACTTGATCCTTGCGCGGATCAAGGGGGAGCTATACCCTTGCGCGGGTGCTCCAACGAGGACTAGTGGGGAGTGGCGACTCTCCGATACCTCGGAAAAACATCGCCGTGTTCCTTACTCTTACTTTCAAGCATTTACATTCACGTATTTACATTCCTTGCTTGTTTTACTTTCCTAGAATTGCCATGCTAGACTAGGATTGGAAACTAGGGTGCAAAACTTTTACCGGTAGAATCTTTAGGAACACAAGTAGGCACTATGGGTGAATTTCGGCTTGTAGGTTTTAATTCTTGCAATTAATTTTTAGAGAAGCCCAATTCACCCCCCTCTTGGGCATCTTGATCCTTTCAGGTCCACGCCTCCACGGGAGCACTGGAACGAGCCAGGCTGTGAAAAAACAAACTCTGATTTCGTTTCTCTGGGCCTGGCCCAAGCTACTTTAAATCCCATGCGGGATAGCTAAGACTGGGCCAGACAAACAAACAAGCTTGGTTGCAAGGTTTGGGCCTGGTTAGACCCTTTCAGGCCCTGTTTGGGATGGAGTATTTCCATAGGAAAAGTACAGGAAACAAAATCATAGGAAAGTTTTGGAGGAAGAGTGTTCGGATCAAAGGATTTGTCATTTCCTTTCCTGTGGAATACTAGCACATCCATGCGATTTCAAAGGAAAAAAAGAATCCAGTCCTAGCTCTTGGTTTCTTTCCTTCACGAAGTCCAAGAAAGTTCTGCCTACTTAATCTGCCATTAGTGTGTATTGCGGTCTGAAGCAGCAGCAGGTAACACCGCTCATCAAGCTTTCCAAGCTCAGGACCGTGAATGACTTGTGGCCTTGTGGGTCCATGGCATGAAGCACCCCATATGGATATGTCACTTGTGACAAAATGCTTCTATAATGATAAATGACTTGAATTAATATATCACTAAGTACTACGGATGTTTGATATGGATTCCTGCGTTCCAAACATATCTTCCTACTATGTTCCTTTGTTTTTCCATTCCTCTGTTTTGCCTCTACATTCACATTCCTTTCCTGCATTTTTTTTTCTATTCCTTTGTTCCAAACAGGCCCCTTAGAGAAATTATACCATCATGGACAATTCTATCCAATCTATGTCCCCTCTCTCCCCAATCATCGACCCCATCCCCAGCCATAGCCGAACACCCCGATTCTTGCTGAAACCGGGGACACCTGTGCCTGTCACGAAGTAGCCACTGGCCAGGACCTATACCTTCCGCTCCTTGAACTACCCTTCCTGCTTCGAACCCTAACAATCAGCATGTGCCAAACACAAGGTGGATGAACTCGCCAGTTTCTCTCCTTTCTTACATAACCAATGGAAATATTTGCAACTTGCAAGCTCTTAAAATACTATACCAAGACTGATTTAACATGACATGGCCATTAAATATAGCATGCTGATGCAAAATTTCCAGACAGATGCAGACCGTCTCCAGTTTAAGAAATGTGCAAAATCAAAAGGTGACACGAGAAGGCTTGATGATGATTTCTGGGAGCAGCCTCCACCGAAGCAATCGGAAACAAGCTGAATCTGCATCCTTTAAAGCCGCCAGGGTGCTGAAACTACAGCATAGCAAATCATAATGAGCATAGAGAATTTCTACATAGAAAGAGAGAAAAGGAGAATTCCCTACTTATAATACGCATCCTTGTAAATTTAAGCAGTTGTTTTTACTAGTTGACATATTTGTAAATCTGGCTAAAAACTCATGAACAGTCAAGTGGAATGGAACGTGGCTGCCCAAAACTGCTACTTAACACATAATTCAGTACGGGAGTTATCAGTGAGTTTGCACTACTGTAAAGTATATACAAGTGGGCGGGCCAAAATTGATGCCTTACAAATGTAAACAATGATATATATATATATATATATATATATATATATATATATATATATATATATATATATATATATATATATATATATATATATATATATATATATATATATATATATATATTACATTTTGGATGACATCTTCACCACCACAGGCATAGAAGATCTAGCTTTTATTTTCTCGTAGCCACTCAACAAAATTGTCTAGAATCAGAGGCCAAGCAAGGTCTGAATCATAATTGTCAAGTGATGGGAAGTTTATCTGCATTAGAAAAAGCAAATGCCAAGTGTCAATGACAGCATAAAGAAAATACTAGACATTGCAATGAGGATTACAAGGTTGAGATATTTTTATAAATTTAAAACAAATGATGAAATACTGCAACATAGGTAATGTTTAAAACATGACCTCATTACAGAACCGAATAAATCCCATCCACTGATCCATGTTTATCACCTTGTAGTCATTTTGGTACTGAAATGCAGTTCAAATATAGCATGTCAATTAAGCACCGAGTCAATGAAGAAAGGATGAGTAGAACCACAGAAAAAAAAAGTAGAATCCATTACCTTTAGGTAATTATTAAGCTTGTCAACCTGAGGGCGGAACTGCAAGCCTAATACTAGATTCAGCAACTCACAAGCTACTGGTATTTCTATACACTTCTTCTTATCCTCTGAGAAAACATAATCATTATAAAAATTGACAGAAATAGCAGTCACTTTAATCACTTTGTTTTGGAGATAAAACTTACAATAGCAAGCAACAATACCTGTGAGGCAATAACGAAATGCATATATGTAGAAATCCTGGAAATTGGATGGCCTTGTAACCTGGATTTATAAAATATATGAAAGTGGTCAGCAAGGTTACACTTGAACAAAAAAATATCAACAGTAAATGATAGCTCATTGTCCATTACAATCACAAGGTGGCAATATCTTATGATATATCTGTTAGATGGAAGTTCTTGATTACAAAGTAATTTCTTCACTCTATAAATTAAATCTCTGACATACATAGCTCACTTGAACATAAGATAATATATTTGGGGAGACAGAATCACCTCTTGAACCAGTTCTGGAAATGCTTTCTTCAGTTTACTGATACTGTCAGCTCGAAGAGCTTTCAAGCCAGCTCTCCATTCATCCTGATAACATATAGAAACATGTATTAGTCAACACTTGAAAGCATAGAACAATCCTTTACTATTAGAACTAAAACAAGTTCATCAGTGAACACTTGAATAGCAGTATGTAATGCATACCAAGGTAAAATAACCTTGCTTCTCACAGCCCATTTTCCTGTAAATAGGATTTGTTAGATATTTGTGAAAGAAATAAACAAAATTGAAAATTTTAGAGAACTGATGACATACCATGCTAACATTAGAATCCTAACATCGGTGTGGGGAACTTCAAGGTGAGAACAGAGTGTTTCAATGCCTTCTGGGCTGTTCCAGCAGGGAGAAAAATACGATCAGTAACGTTGCGTTAGTATAAGGCCTTGTTTAGTTCGTGTTTTTTTTGGGAAATGGTACTGTAGCACTTTCGTTGTTATTTGGTCATTAGTGTCCAATCATGGTCTAATTAGACTTTAAAAGATTCGTCTCGTGAATTTCGTCTAAACTGTGTAATTAGTTTTATTTTTATCTATATTTAATGTTTCATGTATGTGTCCAAAGATTCGATGTGATGGGGAATCTTGAAAAATTTTGGAAACTAAACAGGCCCTAATTGACATGCCTCTCCAAGCTCTGTAGTGCATGCAACTTTAAGGGCAGGTGGTTGCATGAAGTGTGGAATTGGGTGTTTGGGGGGTGGGTGGGGGGGGGGAGGTGGAGAGAGAGAGAGAGGTCAGGGCAGCATAGGACTTGAAAAAACAACATATCTAATCGCTTGCAAAAAAAACAAGTAGATCTTGTGATATCTATCAAGGAAATAGATGGATATATAAATGAGCCTATATAAGACAACCACTATGTGCTGCTTTGGTAGACAACACCTCCAACTGGTTGGCATGATGGATGTCAATAAAATTATCATATGAAAACAAAAATTACTACCAGCTAGAACTTCAAAACCAATAGTTAACTGATCAACAAGGTACTGCCATTAATTGGCAACTTAGTACTCACCACAATGAGGTCCCTTCCTACAGTAGCAATTATATTTAAAGCTTCTCTGTTGGGTTTACTTAATAATTGCGAACAAATATGCAAAATCTATCTTGATTTGACAAATTTGATGTCATGGTCCAATAGCAAAAATCATTTCAAAGTTGCAGTAGTGTAAGCATTCATGTTCAGTTGGGAATGATATGGTTGCCACAAAATTAGAGTTATTATAGCTAAGCTCATTAACAAGAAAAAGAGCCCACTCATCACCCATATGATAAAAAGGGGATATTCATGAGCAGCAAACATAAAGTGGCAAAGCATTGAGAATCACTAGATAAAAACTTACTCAATCATGCCAGATGAGTTATCGGCATAAGTATAGAAAAATTGATCAATCCGTTCTACTTCCTTGGAAACTGCTTTAGTAGGGCCTGGAAATAATAGTGAAAATGTTCACAAATAGATAAATAGAAAACGTAAATATAGATGCCAAAATTAAGTTGATGGCAGTAATTACATGTGTATACATTAGATAATTCCAGTTTCTAGATGACAGTTCAGGAAAAAACAAAAATTACAGAAAGAAAGTAACAGCTTGACATAAATGAAACAACGGTCCAAAATTTCAAGTATCATATGAGGCCCCACTCATCCATTGCAAACAATAAAACAAGGCAAATATTATTTTTCCAATTTTCCATCATGTGCACATTGTGTATTTGTGGGGTCAATTTGGCTAGAAGACATCATAGCACTCTGTAAAGGCTTAAGGTTAGCCTAAGAACATAACTTGGAAGTTGGAACACAACAATGAATCTGGCCATGTTTTGTAGGGACACACAAATCCATGCATGTAGAAATATAAACATGCACACTCTTAGCACACTAAGACAGATAAGAACAAACAATTTGACAATTAATTGAAGAAGAAAAGGAATCAATGCAGCTCACCACGTTGTGCTTTCCTGCTGGTCAGGTTTGTACTGACTCCTTTTCTTTTTCTGTTTTGTTTTTCATTTACTTGTTCCGCACCTAAATATAATTGTTTGTTTAGTATTCATTCATATATTCATACCCTAAAACAGAGAACACAAGATCCCCTACTCCAATGCATTTGAAGAACAGTATAGTGCAATGGTAAATGTAGTAAAATAAAACAAAAATAAAAACTAACCAAGCACAATATCAGCTGATGGGTAGATTATTTCAAATTAATTAAAGAACTTGTATTTACATGACAAGAACTTGATTATGCTTCTCAAATTCAAGGATTCATGGAGTGCAGTATTAGAGAAAGTCACTGTGAAATCATGAGAGCTAATTAATGCCCATGCACAATGAGAAAAAGCAAACTAATCAATTGGGAGATGAGCCAGCATAAGGGGATCTGAGTTAAGTGAGAAAGCAGAAAAAGGAGCAAGTAAAGAGCACAATGTCGAGCTAGTGTTAACTGTGATTGCATACAACTTAGGTTAATTTTAATTATGGAAAAGAAAGCCATTCTCGTAGTTTTTGCCTTTTATCTTCACATACAAATAAATTCACATACGTTGGCAAAGATAGACCTGCAGATTGCATCCTCTTTACAAGACAAATCTGTTATCATCAGATGAAGGAATCCACGGCGAATTCCACATCAAATTCAGTCCAAGATTCAAACACCTTTCTTTTACAACCACAACGCCAAATCGCCAAAAGAAAAACCGGAATCTACCCCTAAACCCTTCCAATCTCGAGAAGGACGATTCATAGCTCCCATATACCGAATTAGACAATCGAAAAATCGAACCATCGAGTGCGCTCCAGCACGGCGCAGTCTCGAGATTGGATCTTCCAGAGGAAACAACACGCGCATCCAATCTGGGAAAACAGGAACCCCATCCCCGCTGCCTGGGAACTAGCGAGCCGATCAAGGAACTAAGGGAAGGAGGGAGGGATCCAGGGGTGGGGCGTTACCAGCGCTGGCGGTCGCGGCAGACGACGACGATTTCTTCGAGCCGCGCCTCATGGTGGCTGCAGGCTGGCTTGCTCCTGAACCCACCTTCTTCCACCTCTGATTCGGGACCACCTCAGGTTCTTCTCTCTTCGTCGCGACGAGTTCTCCCTTCTCGGCTGCGAGTCCCGAGTTCGCTGTCGGGGAGAAGAGAAGGGGACGAAGACGGAGGAGGGGCGCAGGTGGAGCCCTTTGTTCTTATAGGATTCGGCCCACGTGCGGGCCCGGATCGATACACGGGCCACCGCGGGTCCGCGGACTTGGTTTCCTTTCCTGCGCGGTTTACCGGTTCGGTAACTCGATGAGATAACACAGGTGTGGTCGCGTGGACACGATCGAGATCCCACTTTTTTTTACTAGGAAGGTTGTTTAATACAGCTCCAACTCCAAGAGCATCTTTAAAAGTTTTTCTAAAATTTACTTTCTAAATTATCATTTAAACATTTATTTGTATAAAAATTGTTTTATATCTTTTCATTCTCTAACAGGCGCAGAGGATGGGTGGGGGCGGCGCGGCGGCGCGCAGAGGAGGTTGGCTTCCGCATGAACACCCGTGGGGCCCACCGCTGCAACATTGACGATGTACTAATAAAACAGGCCTGGATTACTATTGAAACATGTACAATATCGTTGCTGCAACATCGGCGATATATTACTAAAACATGGCTAGATTACTGTTGAACACATGTATAATATGATTGTTGCAACATCCGTAAACTCAACACCTGCAACATGTGCGTAATGCACCTGCAAAATGCTCTCGAAACACTCGAAACAATTGAAACATAGTCTTTTAGAGCAACATCTCCTTGCAACACAACACCTGCAATATGCGCTCGAAACACCTGAAACATTCGAAAAATAGGCTTGCAACATAGGCTTTTCAGCGTAACATCTCCTTCTGCGAACGGAGGCTCATCGACACACAGAGCTCGACGGCAGTGCATGGAGCTCGCCGGCAATGTGGATCTCAGCGCGCGTGGAGCTTGCTAGCAATACGGAGCTCGGTAGTCCGCAGAAGGCGATGCCGCATGAGTCGTACGGAGCTGGGCGATGGCACGCGGAGGGTAGGGTGGGACAAGCGTGACAACGCAGAGGACAAGTGGGGGCGGAGCGAACGACACGCAAAGGGCATTGTGGGGCACGACAGCAGTGTGCAGAGGACTGGAGCATACGTATTTCAGGACGGAGCATCTGGGCGCGGATCTCGGCGACAAAGTGGAGCTTGTCGGTGACGCGAATCTCTACAATGCGCAGAAGGTGGCGTCACACGGAGTTGGGTGATGATGCGCAGAGGACAGGATGGGACACGACGATGACATTGAGAATGGGAGGGGAAGGGCGGTAGCAGCGCGCAAAAGGCGGGTGGGCGTGTGGCGACGATGCAAAGGACGGGTGCGTGTGGCGGCAGCGGGGCGTAGAGGATGTTGGATTCTGCACGGACGCCCTTAGGGCCCACCGCTGCAACATTGGTGATGTACTAATGAAACATGCTCGGATTACTATGAAACATGTGCAATATCGTTGCTGCAACATCGATGATGTGCTACTGAAATGTGGCCAGATTACTGCTGAAACATGTATCATATCATTGTTGCAACATCTGTAAACGCAACACCTGCAACATGTGCCTGAAGCACTTGCAACACGCTCTCAAAACACTTGAAACAATTGAAACATAGGCTTGCAATATAGGTTTCCAGAGCAACATCTCCTTGCAACACAATACTTGCAACATGCGTCCGAAGCACCTGCAACATGTGCTCGAAACACCTGAAACATTCGAAACGTAGGCTTTTCAGAGCAACATCTCCTTCTACTTAGGCGAACGGAGTATCATCAGCACGCAGAGCCCGATGGCGTTGCGTGGAGCTCGCCGGCAACGCGGATCTCAGTCACGTGGAGCTCGCCGCCAACGCAGAGCTCAGCAGCGTGCAAAAGACGACGACATATGAGCCACATGGAGCTAGGCGACGGCACGCAAAGGGCAAGGTGGGGCGAGCGCGACGACGCAGAGGGTGGGTGGGGCGCGGCAACGACGCAGAGGACAGGTGGGGGCAGCGAAGATGAGATGACATGCACATTTCGGAACGGAATGTCCATCCGTTCGGACGCTCGGGCCATATCATTATCGCAAAAAGAATGAAACGACCATAATGCCCTCCTCTCTCTCTCTTCTCCCGTTTCTTCTTCCTTATCAGCTCAGCCATTCACGCATCCTCCTAGCCCCCGGCTCCCTCAAGCCTACGCCCTTGTCCTTGGTGGTTACATGCTCGTGCACCCCAACGACCCCCGGGTCTTGACGGTCGTGCTCGCACCCCTACACCTGACAACCAGCCTATCATCCTCACCAACCGAGCCCATGCACCGTCATACCTCCCCGCCATACCTCCCCGCGTGGGGACTAGGGGGTAAATTTGACCTCCATGCATGCTGGGCCCGACCCTTTATGAGAGTAGGTTTTTAGGAGTTTTGCTCGTAAAACTGTTTAAAAAATAACCATTTGACACAAAACAATAATTTCAAACATCAGGGCAAGTGTAAGTACTAGTATGAGGGCAGTCCCAATGGGTATTAATGGTGGTTTCTATCTCTATTAAATGAGATGCCACGTAAGCAAAATTGCTGACATGGCAGCCTAGTTAATGAGGAAAGAGAACAAAATATGAAGGAACCGTTCCCTGTAGGAGAAACCACGTCTTCCCTAGAACCGATGCAGCCAGAAACGATGAAAACGCCATTGGGAAGAAACGGCTGGTTTCTTCACGCTCGCCCGCGTCGGCCCGCTCACCCGCACCCCTCCACTGCGCTCGCCCGTGCCGCCACGAACGCTTGCCGGCCGCCGCAATAGTTCGCCCGTTGCTGCTACGCACGCTCGCCGGCCGCCACCGCGCCGTCGATGAGAGCGATCGCTGCGCAGGCCGCGCCTCTGCCTAGGCCACGCTCGCCGTCCGCCCCTCGCTGGCGCCGGTCGCGCTGGCCGCGCCCGCATGCGCTGGCTCACCTGCGCCGGCCACGCTCGTCTACGCTTGCTCGTCGGTCGCCGTGTGTGCTCGCGTGCAGACCGCGCTCGCGTGCAGCCGCGCTCGTCCGCGCCGGGCATGCTCACGTGCGCTGGCAGCACTCGCGTGCCGGCAACGCTCGCATGCGCTGGCCGCGCTCGCCCGCTGGAGGAGCTAGCTCGCTCGTCTGCTGGGTACTGGCGCCATGCTTGCTTGTCCCGGAGCTGTTGCGTGCGCTCGCGTACAGGTGTTGCAGCTGCTTGTCTCCGGTGGTTTCTTTGGTAGAGGACAGATATCATGGGAGGAGAGAGAGCTCGGATGGATGGAAGAGACAAGGGAGAGAGAAAAAGGCTGGCATTTTTTCAAGTATAAAATGGTTGTCATTTATTGCTTAAAGAAACCACCATTGTAGAGTATAGTTTCTATAGATAATTTTTCTGACGTTTTCGTCATG
Source organism: Saccharum hybrid cultivar R570 (assembly GCA_038087645.1). NCBI lineage: Eukaryota > Viridiplantae > Streptophyta > Magnoliopsida > Poales > Poaceae > Saccharum > Saccharum hybrid cultivar. Next base: position 37,529,709 of record JAQSUU010000637.1, on the reverse strand, counting down.
GAAACCGTGTATAGTTTCAACCATTGGGACTGCCCTGAGAAAACTGAATGGGCTACTCGTACTTGTCACCTCAAACCTAGGGCCATGGCCCTAGTAGCCCTAAACCCATATCTGCCCTGTGTGTACAAGTCTACTAATTTGATTAGCAAAAAGAACTCAATGCACCGTGACCAACGACCATTTGAACACGGGAAACTACATGACTTGATGCCACTTTTAAGCCACGTTGATTATGACGCGCGTCGATTGGGAGTTTGGGACACTAACATAACATAACCTTTGATTTCTTCTATTTACGAAAGGCATCACGTAGTCATGCCTCGTGCCTATATACATATGTTATCCTCGATTGGGGATCAGCAAATAGTAATACTACTCCACATTTTCAAAATGCTATGCCGCTGCTCTCAGAATAAAACTGAGGATAAGAAGAAATTTGCACAGATCGGCTGAAAACTTAATTAGATTGATACAGCACTGTCGGGATTCACACGGTTCAGACGAACAGTGCCCAGAATGTACTCGGGGAGCTCTTTCTCTTCCTTGGCCTGCAAAGATAAAGCTGTTAGAAAAAGGTGCTCCGCAAGTTCACGGGAAAGGATACAACTGTTAGCACGCTTCATGCTATTGAAATGCAGAGCAATATAAAGGTCAAACTATGGGTTCAAGAAATATTTAACAAAGTTCCTGTTGGCAAATCTCAACAAAGTAGATCTGTAGTTGTGCAAGTACCACTGTGGTGGACATGAATGTCCATGTGAAAACGAGAATGCAATTAAAGTAGATGTTTTGTTATTGTAATCAAGTTAGGAATTAAAGATCCATACGGAAAATGATAAAGGCACGCAATTGCTTCAGGTCTGAGTCTGACTTGTAAAGTATTACGGAGTACCTCAATAAGAATAGCCAGATCAACAACTATGCTTGTGACATATCCCAATACTAGACCAATAATGCTCCGGGCAACAGACGATGAACCAATGTCAACATCTATCTGCAAGTAAATTTTGTCTATAAGGCCACCTAAGATTGTTAAAATTACAGCAAACAAAACAGGTGAAAGACTTGAACAATGAAAGAAAAACAAAACAAATATCAATATTTCATATTTGTGATATATGTAAATTTTGATGTAGTTTGATATTTATCGAAATTTGCTACCCGACACAGTTCTTGCCTCTGCTAAAACTGATATCTACAAATTTTAGATCAGATACACAGAAAGAGAGAGGTGAGCTATCCCTAGGGAAGGTGCTGACTTTTTTTCATAATGGATTTACCTCCAGAAAGTTATCCTGGCGAAGATAATTGCACGTTACTGCTTTTCCCAGAAGGCAAGCTTTTGTTCCTACGGCACGCTTAACCATCCAATAACCCTGATATCATTTCGTCCATGAGTTCACATGAACAAATAACCCTGATACAGTACATTAGCTAAGACATGCATACCTCAACAATGCTTGGTATAAGTTTAAATCTGGCATCTCGGTATGCATCAGTTCCATCAATGAATCTACCCAATAAAGAATCTTTGTTCACTGGTCTCTCTGCAGCGTAGTACATGACCAAGTTATAATTTGGTTTCGCTGGAACCTGCATGTTTATCCGAGTTAATAAAGATGTATATCATGTCTATCCACAGAAAAACAGGGATGGCAGGTTCATGTCTATGCACAGAAAAAAAAAGGATGGCAGGTTCTACAATGAAATATGGCATGATAGTTTGATAAGCACAAAAGGAAGGCTATAAATTCAAACAACATAACAAACTCATAACTGCAAGTACCTGCAAATTTATAACCAATATGAAAGGAATCTTCTTTGCAGCTTCTGACTGTAATGTAAAAATAAACAAAAATTAGGCACCCAGAAACATGCATGCAAGTCACAGAGTACAGCAAACAGACAAGTTTTTTTTTTGACCCAAAAATACAGCACGGAGACCCCCACTGTAAAGAGTTTTTTATTATTTTTGAAAAAAGGAAAAAAAACTGTACAAAGAGAGGCTAAAAGAACTAAACCATACAGTCAGCAAGAGGGCAGGAGAAACTGCACTCCAAAGAAGGAGAAAGAACTAGGAGAGGGAGTCTAAACAGAGGAGAAAAGCATGTCGTTTTTCTTCACAAAATCTAAAAGCTTGAAGTTTGGCTTCCTCGTAAAAGGGCTTTCCAAGAGATAAAGGAGGGGCGTCCTCTGTCGAAGATGAAGTTATTTCTCTGCTTCCAAATATGCCAGGAGGCAATGGTGAAGATCTCCATGAAGAAGGGGTTTCGAAGCTGTTGCTTTGCTTGCATCATCATTTGGAAGAAATCACTTGTGAGGTTCCAATGACCCAGGAATCTCCAGCAAGCCTGACTGAAAGAGCAGCTAAGAACAGGTGGAAAGCCGTCTCTTCAACATTGTTATTGCATAGGACACAATTGCAGTTGTTGCCTTCTAATCTGTGTTTTTTCCTTTTGAGAATGTTCCTTGTATTTAGCCTATCCATGAGAAGAAGCCAAGCAAAAACTCTTGAGTTCGTTGGAACATTTAGAGTCCCAAATCCAGATAAAAGGAGCTGGGGTTGCACATTGGATCTGCTTGTTACACAGCAAGAGTCCCTTGTAAAGTAGCATTAATGCTAATCAGCAAGCGTTAAATAGGGTGGCACCTCAGAAAAAATATTGATTGGCACAATATTGATGAAGAGAGAGAGGATGAGAGTTTCATGGAGGTGAAATGAGCCAATGTTTCCCATGCGTTGAAAGGCAGCTGCACTCCCATCCGATCTAGTACGGCAAGCTATGGCTTCTCCTCTTACGCACTCCTTCATTTATAATGTTTATTTGCCGATGTGAAATTTTAAATATATCTAATTGTGCTCACGTCACCGGCGACCATGGGTGTAACAATTTATTGTCCAAGAAGAATATGAAAAATCAAGACAGTCACGAAACTAATTCTCAAAGCAGCAACTGATGCCCGCCAATGCGGAATATTGGTAATATTTATCAAATAAGCTTACCTGCACAAGGCTTTTGGGATGTAAGGCAACTGAATCAAAGCGTTCATTAACCTTGAACCAATCGACCGCAAGTAGCTTTAGAAGTGGATCCCCGCCAACAACCTATTTATATGCCAAGTAAACACCACAAGATTGTCACAAATTCGCAATGAAACAAAAACACTTGTTATGTAGAACAATGTCTGTCAGAAGGCAATCATTCTACTCCCTCTGTCCTAGAATAAATAGATTCCTAGCACAAAAAATCGTCTACAAATAAATCAGTCTCTAGGAGATTAAACATGGCCCATTTATTTTCCTCGGAGTTCCTCATATTATGCACACCCTCCCATCTCACTCTTTTCCACGAATCCAGGCTTAAGTTTCTGCAGTTGGATAGATGCAGTAAATGCTATAATTACTGTGCAACTGGAACAATCATAGATCAGTGTGCAACTATTCCAATTAATGAAGGGTATTATAGTCTTTTCTCTGTCATACTAATCTGTCCTAAACTTGCTGAGAATCTATTTATTCAAGGACAGGGAGTATTTAACTTCAGGCCTTCTAGATAATATTTTCTCCAATCACAAATATAACTCCACCTAGGTTTGTCCTACGTCAAATGTTTAACTTTGACCATCAATATCAAAAATTTTATATAGTTTGACATTACTAGATTAATTATGAAAACTACTTTTATAACATATAACTCTTTGCAATTAAGATAATATATTTTTGTAGATATTGTTAGTAAACATTAAAAAAAACATAGGACAAACCTAGATAGGCTTATTTTTGTGATAAGAGGAAGTATAAAACAAGGCAGCAGATGCATGAAGGTTCCCCATAATAGCAGCAGTGATAAATGAAGGTTCACAAATCGCAGGTAATTCAATAAGAACGAGTCGCAATGTCGCATATCTGAATTTGCATCAGTTGGACTATAAATCAGGTTTCTTTAGCTGGTCATACTTTTTAATGCTTTAGCATGCTTAGGTATACTTGTGAACCAAAGTTGTTATATTGCTGTATCTAGAGGAACTTCAGCTACCATAGAGAGTAGTGTTGTAGGCAACATTTTGAATACAGTAATGAACTTCTATTGCGATGTTCTGCGTGAACCATGATTTGGTACTTTTTTAACCTAGGAGACATAACTTTGGTATTTTTCCACTATTCATTTCATTATTTACTGCGTATGAATTGTATGCTCCCTCGTACGTCCTACCTTGGTGTAATCTGTTAAGTAAGTCTTCCCTCTGATCATAAACTTCTCCCCACCAGGTGCACTCCAAGAATTTTGATCATTTTCGCTTTTCGTTCTATGAAGGGTGCCGTGGAAATGGCTGGGGTCAACAGCAACTGGACTAGAATTTGTAACCAATTCACTGGTCTCAACCAAAGCTGCAGGAAAAGTTGAACCATAATCAAATTTAATAGGAAACAAAAACAGTTGCATTAAATGACAGAACTAAACTAAGAACAGATGCAAAGTTGAGAGGGACAGAAAACAGACATTATGAACTTGATGTTAAACATGGACTCTGGAGTTGTACGTGCATGTAAAAATGTACAATTGTAGTGAATTTTATCTCCCAGTTTCTACTACATTAGTACTCTCTCCATCCCAAAATGAAAGTCATTCTATTTTTGTTCTAAGTCAAACCATCTAAGTTTGACCAAATTTATAAGCAAGAGTATCAACAATTATGATACCAAATAGGCATAAAATGAAAATACATTTCATGATGAATCTAATGATACTTATTTGATATAATAGATATTGGCACTCTTTTGTATTAACTTGGCCAAATATGAAATGGTTTGATTAAAGTCAAAACTAGAATGACTCTCTTTGGAACAGCAGGAGTACCAAAAAGAAAATCAATGTAGCAGCATAAACAATGACCAGTATTCTCTTTTTCATCGAAATAAAAGAACTAGTAATATCTACCAATATAGAGCCCATTTGATGCATCATTCTAGTGTAGGCAAATGAAGGACAGTTAACTGTTGCCTTGCAATATTTTCCATTAGGCTTTGGTTTCACCTAGAAGTTGTGTATCCATTTTACTTGATCATCAGCAACATATCATTATTTGGTCAATCATGTTCCTTCAACACTTAGTTGCACAATATTTGTTTCATCGTCTTCATCGAATGTAGCATGTTTGCGCAGATATTCTGGATGGTTTACTTAAATTTTACTAGCTAGCTGATCATGTAGATTTCTTCTGTATGATATAATACCATCTATGCAACCTCTCTGCCTGCCTCTGTGCTTCCACTAGAAACTATTTCTGTAAATGGGCACACAATATATGTACATTGTGCGCATCGACATACATATTTGTGTGCTTGTGCACTAATTTGCATGTCTAATTGTTTATTTTAGGGTCCGTGGAACTAAAGTTGAGTGCATTAATGTTTGTCAACATAATATTCAACGATGCCAGAAAAATTGAAAATCATATGATTAAATTTACCTTTAGTTGTCTTTAAAGTCAAACCTGCAATAGCCCATGACACATTCTTCAACTTCACTTTTCCAGCCTGCATCGATATTATAAAAAGAAATAGGTCTCGGTTTCTTGTTGAACATAACAAAGCCATCTGTATTACGCATCCTAACTTCTAACTATAGTGTTCACCTTTGGACTTGTGGCATCATCATCATCATCACTATCCTCATCTTCGAAGGATTCACCTCTAGCAAGTGCATCATAAAATTCATCACCAGGTTCAGAATCTTCATGTTCACTCTGGATGATCAAAGTTTCAGATGCTTTTGACTTCACTACTGTCGAAGGCAACTCAGATGTCAAGGCTGGATTGGCTGCGAAGTACTCTCTTAGACCTGGCCATAGTAAAAAAGCATAGAAAAAAATTCATTGTATAATAAAAATTAATTTGATATTTGCGTCCACAGAAGCAGATGTACCAACCTGCTACTTGGCTGAGCAAAGCAAAAGGGATGCTTTTGTCAAAATTTGAGGAGTGCTTTCTCTTCCATCTGCCCCAAAAACTCAGAGAAATCTCCAACATAAGAGTAACAACACATTTTGGACTCGATGATCCTGATGTGTTCAAACTCCTTATTTCCCATGTTGACGCTGAAAGACATAGCACAGTCATTACATTCCATGGCAATGTGGAAATCCAATGGAGAATTTTTAGTTTAGGATGTAAGAGGCAGAAACAGCTAGTACTTAATATACATCTAGGTTAAAGTGGTGTCTACCCATGTTTATTTATTTATATGCAAACCTAACACTATGTTATGTGTATGTTATGCGCGCACCCATGTTCATTTACACACTCCCTCTGGGCTCAGTTTATTAGGCGCTAGGAGTACACATAACAGAGCACGAGCAAGATTTAATTCACGCCATGTGCCACACTGATTGGGCACATTGTATTCGCTTGTGAGATTGGGTCAGACAAAACAGATTTGCTTATTGCACAGGACTTCTTAAGGCAGCACCTTGTTTTTTTTCTCGAACATGCAAGAGAATTGCGCATCATTTCATTAAGAGAGAAAAAAAGAGGAATAGTAGAAAGGAGGGAGAGGGACTCCCCTCCCCAAGGGAAACACTAGACCACAGCAACTAACCTTCCACAGCTAACATGACCTGTGTGACTATGAGACACAAGGCCAAAGAAACTAGTCTAGTACAGGCAAAGCGACAAAGAGCAGCAACAGAAACTTAGGAGAAATCAATCCACAACAAGCGACCCAACCAGAAGCTCCTGGAATCCTTTTGCACCAGCAGAGCACCATAGGATGCATTCATTTCTGATTGTCTGCAGTAATATGGTGATGCTTGGATTGGCACCATTAAAGACACTCATTCCTGTGCCTACAAATTTCCCAGGCCACAAGTGTATTAAGCCTTTTTTCATCTCCTTAGGTACGTCCTCGATTGCCCGGTGCCACCAACTTGAAAATTTGCTAGTAGAAACTGGACTGATGGAGCTCAACCCCAATCTCTGAAGAATGATAAACCAGACCTGTCTAGCGAAGCCACAAGAGATCAACAAATGCTGGATGGACTCTTCTGCCTGATCGCAAAGAGGATACTGCCTTTTAGCGGTCACAGAAGAGATATAAATACCGAGTTTAGGGTGGCAATCCGACAAAGGTGATATAGTTCAAGTGCCAAAACTGGAATTCCTTTTCCTCAGCTGAGTTCTGATCAAGTCCAAGCTGTAAACTCTTCTTGTCAAGTTCACGTCCTAAAACTCACAAGTTCTACAATAAGGAATGGTTGGTCATGCTGTAACTTTCCAGATCTAAAGTAAATGCACATTCACTTACAATCATGAAGACATGAAGTTGAAAAAAATAGAGTTAAAATATTTGTCAGATAATTTGTCTAGTTGGTGTGTTGGTGGACTAACAATTACAAAAGTCTTCTAGAATTTAAGTTTCATGAAAACTATGAAGCGACAGATAGTTAACGTAATAATTGCAAGTATATGTCGTTTCTATCTGGGTGCGATGGATGGGTGAGATCCACCTGAATGCTGTAACTGAATGCTGTTGTCTTTGCTTAATGCTAAGACTGGGGCAATGCCCTAAAACTCTCTCTCTCTCTCTCTCTCTCTCTATATATATATATATATATATATATATAATTGCAAGTATATCAAAATAACAGCAATGTGCAATGTTTGCCACTAAACTTAAATATATTAAACAAAAAGTAGATTAGTTAAGAATTTTTGGTGTTCAAACTTTTCTGAACATGCTTGTTTCACGAAAAGTCAGTGCAAAGCAAGCTGAGAAGCTAAAAGGTTCGACCATAATGAATAGTTCATGGTATAACACTAAGAAAGAAACAAAACAAAACAGAACAATAAAGATCATCTTACGGTTGATGTTCGTACGCTCATATCCATGCTTTGGAGGTCTTTTCTTGTAACCAGCAGGAGTCTGCAAAATGGCTGCATAAGAGAAAAAATCATGCATGATTAACTAAAATCTGAACTTGTAAAGCACATAAATTGATGTCTGGTGGATATCAATTGTTGTTGTGGTGCAGATTTCCTTGGCAGGTGGTCCACTGGGCATTGTCACAACTCACAACAGGATATGTACATAAACATCTTACTTACAACACATCTTTTTTGTAGTTCACAGTAATTCTTATGTACATACGCATTTTACTTGCAACAGTACATCTTTTTTGTAGCTCACAGTAATTATTACTTACATACCAAGACAGCAAGACTCAGTGAGTTAAAATCAATAAGGATTGGAAACAAGTACACCTAGGTAGGGTGATTTTCTTTTTTTTCTTGAAAAACGCAGGAGAGCTGCGCATCATCTAGGTAGGGTGATTTTCACTTATTATCTTGTATAAAATGTTTTATCATGTATTCCTCAAAAAAAAAACAACAACAACATAGCCTTTTGTCCCAAGCAAGTTGGGGTAGGCTAGAGATGAAACCCAAAAGAGACAAGAAACAGGGAGACACATAAAGGGACGTAAAGGGCACAAGACAAAAAGAGGTCACGGTTCAGGCACGTTGATTGCCAATCTCCAAGCGCTCCTGTCCATAGCTAAATCCTTGGAGATATTCCACTTCTTAAGATCTCTCTTAACGGACTCGTCCCAAGTTAGTTTAGGTCGACCTCTACCGCTCTTTACATTATCGGCCCACTTTAGAACTCCACTACGCACCGGCGCCTCAGGAGGCCTCCGTTGGACATGTCCAAATCATCTCAACCGATGTTGAATCAATTTCTCCTCAAAAACATTGGAAGAAAATTTGTAAACTTAAAGATATATTGTTGCCTTCTCATGTAAAAAATACCATACATTTTTCAGAAAGCATGGAAACTTTAACATCAACTGATATCATCTAGAAAACTGCCAGCTAACTTTTAAGACAGCACTACAATTTAATATAAAAGGTTGAACTCATATTCCCATGTTTCAATGTAGACAATTTAATAAAATGTTTTAGGATATGCATCATCTTGAGGTTACTGAAGAAGATCATTCGTATTCAGGATATTGATACCACAGTACTGATACAGTAGATTAAGTTAATTACTATATGCTCCATCTTGTCCACGAAACCATTGTCGGGAGAAAACAAAATCCTTCTTGGATTTCCACCTGAGAAAACCTCTGCAAGTGTTACTTTTTTTTACAAAATATTTGAATATGAACAATAATAAACCATGGCTTCAAAATTGAAACTTACATGTTCAACTAAAAGAAACATGCCTATTCACAAAAATGAATTGTGATCAAGGAAAACACACAAAAAAAAAGCATTGCTAAAGAATTTGAAAGTGAATATGGCTAAGGAAACAGTAGATTGATTCATAAGAGTACAGGGAAGTACAATATATAGGCAAGGATCATGTAGGGTTTATAGAACACACCCAATCAACAGAGATCCTTGCCTAATCTGTGATCATCTACCATAATTCCCTAGAGGCAGCCCAGCCACCAGGCGTGGGCACCAAGGCCCATGAGGACGGCCCTATAGGCGCCTATTCTAACACGCCCCCGCAGTCGGATCGTCAGCCACTCTACACGTTCAGATTGGACCTGAACTCTGTGAACACCGAAGAGGGAAGTCCCTTAGTGAGGATGTCCGCATATTGTGAAGAGGTTGGAACATGCAGGACACGAAGATCACCAACTGCAACTCGCTCTCAGGCGAAGTGAAGATTGATCTCAATGTGTTTAGTGCGCTGATGGGTTGGAGGGCATGTAGACCGCACTGATGTTGTCACAGAACACCAGTGTGGCGCGCTGTAGAGGAGCGTGCAGCTCCTGGAGAAGCTGACGCAGCCAGGTGGCCTCGGCAACTCCATTGGCCACCGCGCGATACTCGGCTTCAGCGCTGGATCTTGACACCGTGTTCTGACGCTTGGAGGACCAAGAGACGAGATTGTCGCCAAGAAACACAGCATAGCCCACGCTGGGCAGCGGCATCGCGGTCCTTGGTGGCGGCCGCGGCTTCTTCCTCGGCCTAGAGCGCGCGCGCCAGAGCGGCATCGCGGCGCTGGGCGGCGGCGGCGGCTGCCGCGTTGGCCTTCTCCTGGGCAAAGCGCAGGGCGAGCTCGTCGGCCTGGGCGGTGGTGAGGGAGGCGTTGGCGGTGGCAGCCATGGTGTCGTCATCCCCAGCCTTGGGGGTAGAAGGAGGGGTGGCAAGCATCGCGGCGCTGCACGGCGAGGGCTGGCGCGCGAGCGAGCAGAGTAGGCAGCGGAAAGATAGGATCTAAGCGGCTGATACCATGAAAGTGAATATGGCTCAGGAAACAGTAGATTGATTCATAAGAGTACATGGAAGTAGAATATATAGGCAAGGATCATGTAGGGTTTATAGAACACACCCAATCAATGGAGATCCTTGCCTAATCTGTGATCATCTACCATAATTCCCTAGAGGCAGCCCAGCCACCAGGCGTGGGCGCCAAGGCCCATGAGGCTGGCCCTATAGGCGCCTATTCTAACAAAATTGTCCAAAATCCCAAAAGATGGCTATCTCGTGCTCAGAAGATATTAATGTATGTTTTAAACTTATGTGTAATTGGTAAAAAGAAAATACTTACAAATAAGTAAGATTTTACACTTGCATCAGAATCATACATGTAAAGGTAATGAGAGGAAAGTACCAATTTAAATATTTGGGTTCATAGGTTCCATAAACCACATCGCAGTATCCATCAATTGTTTCCACCAACTCCAAATCAGCTGTCAACATATCCCACCTGCATTGAGAAAATTTTAGTAAAGCTAGTTGTCAATGTCTCATAGTGATAGTTTGTTTCTTTGTTTCATCCACAAGGAGAAAAAAATTAACATAAATTCCATTTTGAGGTGCACGTCTATGTTCATATTTGCATATCAACTGTTAGCTTACTCATATCGCTTATGTTTATCAAGATTGAGAACCACTTCAAACACAGTATCAGGGTTTGCACCGACCACCCCAACAGATTTCAGAAGTATCCCCTTTCCACCCTGCGAAAAAAGAGAACAACATTACACATTTTCCCTAGAAAGAACATGTTGAAATGTAAGATTGGATGGCAATTAGCAAAAAAGAGTGGGAAACAGAACATGCATTCAGAAGCAATTGTTTTCGTGGCTGTTAGGGAAGGCTTATAAATCATTGCATGAAGACGGATGATCTGGGCATTTCACTCAGTGAAGCCAAGACATATTGTTACAATTCTGTACTACTGTTCTGTGCTTTATCTAAGAAAAGAAGTTGGATTAGTAATTCAGTTCAAGAAAGTTCGGAAAAGTGAAATACTGATATGGAAATGGGAGTTGTCGTGCTGAAGTATATGCACATATGTATACATAGTTACATACAGAATGTGGCCCACCGATCTCACTGCATATGCATCACAACCGTTATGGAATTAGTACTTGCAGTGTGCCTATATTAACTTAGACAGCGAATATTATGGCAAAGACCTCTTTAATTGTCATTGCATATTGCTCATTCGAGAGTCATGTATGTTGGTTCAACAAAGAGACAAAGTTCATTGGGAACTTCAATGCCACAGTAGCATTTCATATGTTTGACCTTAATAAAGAAAATAGCTCTCTCACCTTTGGATTTGTAATATCTTCAAAAATTCTGATACCTGCATAAATATGGAACTGATATGAGACAGAGATAATATGATCCAACATAACCACACAACTTTTGAATTTCAATTTGCCTCTAAGAATATGAATAGCATAAACAAAGGTGAATCACAAAAGTCACTCTATTAGCCACAGTTTTCTGCAAAGCTCATAACCTACTTGGAGGATTATTTATGCTGTTAATATAGCCATATAGGTCGCATCACAGATTCAAATATAAAGAATATAATCTTCCTCTAAGGATATAAAGTTTGGAACTGCCCATATTATATCATTTAAGAAGCCCAACAGAGCTAAGGAAGAGCTTTGTAACCTAAGAGACTGTCAATGTCTGAGAAAAAAATACCATGGCAGCAAGACCCCTTGACTGCATATTGACCTAATCAACTAATATAGGTTTGCCTCTTGTGCTTCACAAAATAACACTTGCAACATTTTTCCTCCCTATTTTCAACAATGGGGAAGACTGCCGGTGTATTGTGTTTGTTCATCCTTTGTCACAGGTGAGTCAGATTGTTAGTAGCATGGTTTTATGGTGTTGGGGTGTGTGTGTTTGTAAGGGCTCTTTTCCTTTTTTCTTCTTAATATAATGATACACAGCTCTCTTGTTTGTTAGAGAAAAGAAAACAATGGGAAAAACTAAGATATATCAAATTGCAAAAATATGCAAAGTACCTTATTCAAAAAATAGAAAACCAGAAACTCTGAAATATTAGTCAAAACAATTTTAGACTCATTTGTGATTAAAACGGTGTAGCAGGGTACATATTGTAGAAGATTGTGATTCTCTTGCATTGGGCTAACCCTAGAAGGGTAGCTATATAGGTATCATACATGGGCCACATGGGCCTAGCCTCATGGGCCTAAGACAATCACACTCCAACACCCCCCCGCAGTCTGAACTACCCGCGCAGCGGAGTTCAAGGCTGAACAGGAAAGAAAACAAGTAAGAGCTCAACACACACAGGACCCCCCCGCAGCCACAACTAGCCACTGGAGACGTTGAGGCTGGAGCGAAACTCGGAGAAGGTCGAGGAAGGGAGGCCTTTGGTGAAGATGTCCGCAAACTGGGAGGTGGTCGGGACGTGAAGAACCCGGACGTCGCCGATGGCCACCCGGTCGCGGACGAAGTGTAGATCAATCTCCACATGCTTGGTCCTCTGGTGCTGTACGGGGTTGGTGGAGAGGTAGACCGCGCTGACGTTGTCGCAGTAGACGAGCGTGCTCCTGGCGAGTGGGCGGTGAAGCTCAGCCAGGAGCTGGCGGAGCCAGGCGGCCTCGGCCACGCCGTTGGCCACGGCACGGTACTCCGCCTCGGCACTGGAGCGTGAAACCACCGGCTGGCGTTTGGACGACCAAGAGACCAGGTTGCCGCCGAGGAAGACCGCGTAGCCGGAGGTGGACCTGCGGGTGTCCGGGCATCCCGCCCAGTCAGCGTCGGTGTAGACAACCAGCTCAGCCGTGGAAGACCGGCCGAGGAGCAGCCCGTAGCCAAGTGTGCCACGGAGGTAGCGGAGAAGCCGCTTCATAGCAGCCAGGTGAGGCTCCCGCGGAGCATGCATGTAGAGGCAGAGCTGCTGGACGGCATAAGTGATGTCCGGCCGTGTGAAAGTGAGGTACTGAAGCGCGCCAGCAAGACTCCGGTATGCGGTGGAGTCCGCTGGCCCAAGCATCGGACCCCCAGCCTCTGACAGCTTGCCCTGGGTGTCCACCGGTGTAGAGCAGGACTGGCAGGCGGTCATCCCTGCTCGCTCCAGAATGTCACAAGTGAACTGCCGCTGGTGGAGGAACAGACCTGAAGGTCGGGGCTCAACAATGACGCCGAGGAAGTGGTGGAGCACCCCAAGATCCTTCATAGCAAATTCCTGCTGGAGTGAGGCAATGATGCGGTGGAGTAGAGACTCGCTGGAGGCAGTGAGAACAATGTCATCCACATAGAGGAGCAGGTAAGCAGTGTCACCCCCATAGTGGTATATGAACAGGAAGGTGTCAGACTTGGCCTCCATGAACCCAAGAGTCTGCAGGAAGGTAGCGAATCGAGAGTACCAAGCCCGGGGTGCCTGCTTGAGCCCGTAGAGAGATTTGTTGAGCCGGCAGACGAAGTCAGGACGAGAAGCATCCACAAAACCTGCCGGCTGACTGCAGTAGACCGTCTCAGTCAGAGTGCCATGGAGGAAGACATTCTTGACATCCAGCTGATGCACAGGCCAGGAGCGCTCGAGAGCCAGGGAGAGGACGGTGCGGACTGTAGCTGGCTTCACCACAGGACTGAAAGTCTCAGCATAGTCAATGCCGGGACGCTGAGTGAATCCGCGGAGGACCCAGCGAGCCTTGTATCGCTCCAGGGAACCATCAACCCGCCTCTTGTGCGTCCAGATCCACTTGCCGGTGACAATGTTGGAGCCCGGTGGACGAGGCACGAGGTCCCACTTCTGGTTGGCGAGGAGGGCCGCGTACTCCTCGTCCATCGCGCGGCGCCAGTGAGGATCCGCCAAGGCCGCGCGGACGGAAGAGGGTACCGGAGAGATCCCCGGCTCGCAGGCGGCGGCGCTGAGGGCCTGCGGGCGAGACGCCTGCCTTGTCACCATCGGGTGAGTGTGACGAGGGTCCCGGTGAAGAAGAGGCGGGTGGTACACCGGCGGGTCGGCGCGAGGGCGTGGCGATGCCGGCGGAGCATGCACCGGCGACGACGAGGCTGGTGACGAGATCGGCGGAGCCGGCTCACGCCGACGCTCGTAGACGATGCCGAAGCGTCCGGGAGGGGGTGATGGCGGACGCGGCTCCCGCCGGCGCTGGTAGACGAGGCCGAAGCGCCCGGGAGGAGGTGGGGTCGGTGTGGTCGGTTCCGCGATCGGAACGGCAGCATCAGGCACAACGGGAGGCAGCGAAGGCACAGGGAGCGAGGGCGGAAGCTCCGGGGCTGCCTCGACCGTGTCAGGCACCGGAGGGTCCTGGTGTGAGTCCGGTAGGGGCGAGGCGGGACCACCAGGAGAGGGCGCCGGAGTAGTACCTGCAGGGTAGAAGGGTGGCGGAAGCGCCGGGTCAGAGGGAAAGAAGGAGGCCTCCGCAGGGTCAGCGGAAGGTGAGGGTGGAGAGGTGGTAGAGTAAGGGAATACCGACTCATCAAACACGACATGGCGAGAGATGAGGACACGGCGAGAGGCAAGGTCAAAGCATCGGTAACCCTTGTGATCCGGAGAGTATCCGAGAAAGACACAGAGGGTCGACCGGGGAGCCAGCTTATGGGGAGCGGTGGAGGCGGTGTTAGGGTAACACGCACACCCGAAGACTCGAAGGTGGTCGTACCGAGGAGGGGTATCGAAAAGAGCGTGGTGAGGCGTAGGAGCTGGGCAGGCAGTAGAAGGGAGTCGGTTAAGGAGATAGGTGGAGGTGTGCAGACACTCAGCCCAGAAGCGAGCGGGTAGAGACGCCTGGAGCAGAAGGGTGCGCATGATGTCATTGGTTGTGCGGATCATGCGCTCGGCCTTGCCGTTCTGAGATGAGGTATACGGGCAAGACATGCGGAGCTGGACACCATGCGAAAGGAAGAAAGCACGTGAGGTTGAGTTATCGAACTCACGGCCATTGTCGCACTGGACAGCCTTGATGGTAAGGCCGAACTGAGTGGATACCCAAGCAAAGAAGTGGCTGAGAGTGGGGAACGCCTCGGACTTGGCACGCAGGGGAAAGGTCCAGGAATAATGGGAGAAATCATCAACCACCACCAAATAGTACTTATAGCCAGACATGCTGAGAACGGGAGAAGTCCACAAGTCGCAATGAATAAGATCAAAGACACGAGTGGTATGTGAGGAAGAGGACTGAAAGGGAAGGCGAACATGACGGCCGAGCTGGCATGCATGACACAAGTGATCATCGTGAGCCCGAGAGCACCGAATGTCGGAACTACGACTGAGTTGTGTCAGGGCATCCCGGCCAGGATGGCCGAGGCGACGGTGCCAAGTGGTGGTGGAAGGAGTGGCGGCGAAAGCGGCTGAGGAAGGCGAAGGAGGTGAAACAGACGCCGGAAACCGAAGGGTATAGAGAGGCCCAGTGCTGTTACATCGGAGCAAAGGACACCGGGAGGCCAAATCCCGCACGGTGAGACCAGATGGGTCAAACTCAACCGAACAAGAGTTGTCCGTTGTGAACCGGCGAATAGAGAGAAGGTTGTGAACCATACCGGGAGCCACAAGAACATCAGAGATATGAAAGGAGCCGTGGGGACTGGCAGTGCCCACGGAAGAGACAGGAATGCAAGTGCCATTGGCGACCATGATGGATGAGGGACAGGAAGGGTGTGGAGGACGAAGAGAAGAAAGTAGACTCGCATCGGGCATGGTGTGGAAAGTGGCGCCCGAATCGGCGATCCAATCAGGACCCCCCCACCAGCGGCCCCGGCGCTCGCGGCCATGGTGGTGTCGGCGGCGTCCCGCTCCCGTTGCCACAGAAGGGCAGCCGCACGGACGCGCTCCTGACTGGCAGCGGCGGCGGCACGAGCGGAAGCGAGGGCGGCGGCGAGGGTGGAGATGGGCTGGAGTGGGTTGGAGCCCGTGCCATCGCCCCCGGTGAGCAGCAGATCGGCTGCAGCAGCTGCAGCGGTGGCGTCACCAGGAAGGGCAGGGTCGACGGCGTCGGCGGCATCGGCCGGATGGACCGGGTGGGCTGCTGCCGCTGGAGCAACATCAACTGTGAGGGCCAGAGCAGACCCTCCAGGTGCACCCCAGCCCGCAGCAGAGAGGAGGGGGGCTGCAGGCCGCACCCAGGGGAGATGGGCGCCAGCGCCGGCGCCAGGCATCCAGGGGAGATGGGCGCCAGGCAGCTGGGCGGCCCCAGCAGGGGCGCCAGGCAGCTGGGCGGCCCCAGCAGGGGGCTTGGCCGGCTCGGCCCCCTGGCCAACGGCTCCAGGAAGGGCGGCCCCCTGGCCGGCGGCGCTAGGGAGGGCGGCCCCCTGGCCAGTGAGGGCGGCGGCGGCAGCAGAGGAAGGCCCGGCGGCGGCAGCAGGAAAAAGGGTGGGGCGCGGAGGGGCCGCAGCAAACCGGGCCCACGAAGTAGGGTGGGAGAGGGGGGGGGGGGGAAGGAGAAGGGAGCAGAGGCGCATGGAAGAGGCGGCGGCTGGGTGGAGGGCGCCGGCTGGGAGGCCGCCCAGTGGGGCGGCGGCGGCTGGGAGGCCGCCCAGTGGGGCGGCGGCGGCTGGGTGGAGGGCTCCCAGGAGGGAGATGGGAGAGAGGAAGGTGGGGAAGGAGGAGGAGGTGGCCGGCCGGCCATGGGTGGCGGCGGCGCCGGCCTACCTGCCTGGTGCCGGCGGCAGGGAGGGAGGGAAGAAGGGTTAGGCTGATACCATGTAGAAGATTGTGATTCTCTTGCATTGGGCTAACCCTAGAAGAGTAGCTATATAGGTACCATACATGGGCCACATGGGCCTAGCCTCATGGGCCTAAGACAATCACACTCCAACACATATTGCCCACTGAGTACAAACTGTTCCGACCGTGCACGTGGATAGTTAAGGAGCTTCAATTTTGTATGAACTAAACAATTCGAGTTTGCTTTATTTTCCATGGTTTCCCTTGCAATGCAAATTAGATAAACAGTGTCATAAAAAAGTGCCAAGTGGCCATGGTGATAGCAGTGATGCGTACATTCACAGCCACAGCATTCTTTCAGGAAATGAGATAGGAAGATCAGTTATTTAGTTCAATCATATAAAAATATAGTTGGGTAACCATCCAAAAGCACAATACTGCGAATGGATTAATAATAGAGCAAATAAGGCAGCTGAAATAACTTGCTTCAAAGGTCCAGCGTGAATAGTATAAAGAATTAAATATACCGTTGAATGTTCGAACATATCTCCATTCATGTGCTTCAAATGCATCTCCAGTATCACCTCCAAAGTTCGTATTAACCCTTTCCTGGTCTCGAAGATCTGAAGACTGACGAAGGAGCATTTCTGGCCCTGCAAAGTAAATGTTACAAATTCGATGTAGGTAAGGGAAAGAATTAACAAATGTAAGCCCTGTCATGGGTAATTTTAACAGAAAAAACATGTATGGTTGACTGTCCAGATTATAATTGGTAAACATTTCACAATAGGGTTTACTCAAGTGTAAGATTATTCTACAAGAAAATAGCTGACAAAGATTAGCTGAATAATCTCCTTTGCCACCCACATGCCTGAATGGAACCTTCAACCTCCTTGCAATGTTTGGCCTACCTTGTCACTCATTGATCAAACATTGTTCCTTAGCTCTTCCTCTAAACCCAGCAGAGCTCCCAATCTCCTCTATACCCAGACGAGTTCCCTATCTCACCATGCCCAACCTCCTTGGCACATTTTGGCCTGCGCCATCATCCTCACATTGTGCTCTCCTGGACACACATTATCCACTCGACTAGGAGAAACTGTTACACTAGACAGCAAGGAAGGGTATGGATATAGCAGCAGAGTTCGCTAAAACTTTGTTTGATGATGAGAACAGGAAAAAAATTGAGGATGTGAGGACAATCAAGCCACACACAAAAGAAGGATTTTGAGACAGAGGAGGTTGATGGCATAAAACAATAGCTGGAAGATAATCATTTAATCTGTGTATCATTTCTTTTTCTTTTGTTTTTTTATGTTAGAGGTGTTTTAGGGAGGTGAAAGGAGGTGGTGGGAGGGGATGAAAATTTCACCACTCGCAGATTGGACTTTTCTAGTAAAGTTAATGCTGCAGCTTTAATTCTTACCTTTACCAATTCTTACAAGTTTCCCCAAGCCTTGTGCATATCTCCTAACCCGAGGACGATGACCATCAAGATTAATCCTACAGTAGTAGAAGTGTAGAACAGTTTTTTAGGTTTCAGTGTTTAGAGAACTATTCAGAAAAGGACAATTGATTACATACTCATTTTCTTTCTGCAATCTGTTCCAGCTAACCCCTCTCATCAGATCATAGTCTGCCTGTAAGAAAACATCAAGAAGAAAGATGTGTAATGTGTTAAGTCAAACAGACATGAATGAACCAAATATAGCAGAACACAAGCAGCTGCAAACTTAATGAGCTGAATGCATGTTAAATATTGCTGTACAGTTTCTGCCGTAAAGCTAAGGGTAGCACAAAGAACCGGCTACTTGCCCTTCCCTGCAGAGGCTCTGATTGCTTTTAGGGTCCTTTTTGCTTGTCTTTCCTCTAATCAATACATGATTTTCTTTTATAGAGATGAGCTACTTATCCCCTAAGCAAATATCCTAATGGACTTAATCTAATCTTATTCCTTTCCCTAAAACCGGATAACACCATCTAGTTCAAACTAACCACGACGAAGATGATAGCCAATAAGACCCAGAAAGACACTGTGGGGCCAGGCGCTCGAGCTGAGGAAGTTCTGGCCAGTTACAGTCCTAGCGGCGCAGGTAGTGTGTCTCCGCCATGGGTGCAGCAGGGGTGTGACTGTGACTGGTGACCACACCAGCAATAGTGGCACTAGCTGTACGAATGTCGATGTTGTGGTCGCTGATGTTGGTGGCGCAGGCGGTAGCAGCCTCACCAACAGCTGCATCTCCACCGACAATTGCGGCTACACTGACAGCCAACAGTGACAGTGGCGTGGAATCTGTCAGTGTAGCCGCAATTGTCGGTGGAGATGGAGTTGTTGGCGAGGCTGCTAGCGATGCTGGTATGGCAGCCTGGGCCTTTGCTGGTGGGGATGAAGGCGGGTGATGCCACAGTCCCCAGAGCTGAGGACGTCTAGATTGGAGGAGCTGGTGGTGTCTCAATTGCAGATGGGAGGGCACACTTATTTGGTGGAGTTGCCGGTGCCGCCACTGGAGCTGATGTGGCCAGCGTAGATGATGGTGGAGATGCCGTTGGTGCAGATGATGAAGGTCCTGATGCCGCTAGTAGTGTACCAGCAGGGGTTGTCGAGGAAGTGGTTGCCATGGGTGCTGCAAACCGGCAGCTGACCACATCGACAAAGACCGGCCACCAGCCTCATAGGTACACTGGAGCTCTATCTTGCAGTACCATACTACCATCGTAGTGTAAGGCTTGTCATCGTAAAGGTTGCGAGCCATATCTTCTCATCTTGCATCAAAGCACTGGTTGGATCGGTGTAGCCACTGCGAAGAATCAGTGGTGCCATCAAATGCTGGAATGCGAAGTTTGGGGACTCTAGTAGTGGCTGACATGGAAGATGGAACGATCTGAAATGAGGATTGGGTGCCAGGGTGGAGGTAGCTATATGGCAAGGTTTGGCAGCCGCCATACCTAAAAAAACAGTAGAAAAGACCAAGTATATATACTGTATATATACGTCAATACGTTATATGGGCTGCCTTGCTGGGTCTGGTGTGCCTTATGGTAGCAAATCCAACGCAAGAAGCTAATATGTGTGGCAGCCCGCATGACGCGTCTCGTTTTCTTTTCCATGATCAATCGGCTTCTCCGCCCGTCCGTATTCTCGAATCCAATTAGAAGTATAGAATGACAAAAGCCTAGCATCATGCGTCGGGCGTACCGCATGCAAAAGGCAGCGACCGGCGAGTCGGACGCTGGCCTGTGGATGGAAGCCGCGAGTCCGAGTACAATTATACAACGATGACACCATAGGTTCAAAAAAGAAGAGCAAATACATAATACATAATGAAAGGTATTATAGAAGTTAGAATTGTAATTGATTATATTTTTATGTTAATTAATTTACCTAAGGATATACATTGATACTTATTACACGGAGGTAATTTAAGTGGCAAATCCTATACTTTTGGATTTCTATTATATTTGCTAATCACAAAGTAATATTTATTTATATAATGTTTAAGTTGGCCCTTACATAGTTATCATTATATATGATTGATCTTTATAAACTTCGCCACACCTAAAAATCATTCCTGCCTCCACCACTATTTGGGTGGGTTTGTGTTAGAACTTAGAACAGGGGTGGAATCGATCTAATCTGGGTGTAGGAGGAAAAAATCAGTGATAGGAAAGGTTGCAGGATCAAAGGCCCTGGATACCAAATGATAAGGTAAAGCAAAGGATAACAGAAAGAAGTGAAAGAACCAGCTAGTCACCCTCCATGTGGAGGCTCTGACTGCTTTTAGGGTTCTTCTTGCTTGTTTCTAAGGGATACATGACTATCTCTTTTATAAAGAAATGATCTACTTATCCCCTAAGCAAAGATCCTAACCGACTTAATCTAATCTTATCCCTTTCCTATCAAACTCGACAACACCATCTAGTCTAATCCAATCATGGCACTGTTCACACACACACCAGGCTTGGTCCCACTACCATAACACAACATCAACAGGAGCTGTACACCAAACAATAAAAATTGTCTTTCTGCTGAAGTGAATTGAGCAGTAGTATTACGTGAAAGTCGACCCAGAATTGCACAAGGTTATAGAGATGCATCCATAAACACAGTACACCTAATTAATAGATTACTGCTACACGTACAGCCATTTGAATCTCAAGATCTAACAGTTAAAATCACCTAGATGGGAAGCTCGTAAATACATGGCATGATTCAGATACATTTTTGTACTTGAGTTGTACACACAGCCAAAATGGCTGTATGTGAAACGTTTACCTAAATAATAGCAGTTAACTTTTTGATGGTAGTTGCTATTAAATACCAACCTGTTGTTTGGCTTGTTCAAATGCTTCAATCCATTTCCGGGCTTCACCAGGAGAAGCACATGCTATCTATCAAAAACGCAAAATCACTAGCATTTTAGTTGCCATGGACTCATGGACGAATGCTGTTTACAGATTTGCATGTACACCATAAGCTGAGTACCTCTCCTTTCTTTGTTTGATTCAACCGATTGTACAACCTCAGAACATAAACATCCTACGTTTAAGAACATAAATCAGTTACTTGTTATGATAAAAAAATGAGACATATCTGAACAAACCAAATAGCACCAAAAAGCTGTATATTTGTCATATGGAAATCAATGAAACAATGTAATGGTTCCAATAATTCATGCAGCAATGAATCTAAGGACTAAACAAAGGTCGGACTCGGAGCACTACCCCATGATTGACCCTCCGCCGACCAAGCTCCTCCACCATCAGAGTGTGACTAACAGCACCTTTTCGGATAGGTTCCTGAAACAAAATGTTTATGAAGAAATTAGCTTCCATAAGAATTTCCAACAGAAAAATGTGAAAATGAGCAGAATACCACTATACCAGCATGAATACAGATAAACTAAAACAACCCCTGAATGCAAATTCCACTCAGAATGCACTTGCATGAGCGAACCCAACCTATTGACTGCAACTTCCAGTGCCCAACAACTTTCCAATTTTCATTCCAAGATTTCTTGTTTGTCTCCAGTTACTTAGGGTGCAAATCCGTACCAAATTAACAACACAAAGTGGCAGTTCAATAGTTGAGCAAATAGAAAGCCTGAACAAATAGATCCAACAGACAGGTGCTGATCCAATCTGGGGTTTGTTTGGTTTGAGGAACAGGGTGGTCCATCATCTTCTCATTCCTTACTTTTTTGTTTGGTTTGTGGAATGGAATGGATTGATCCACCACCACCTCATCCCTCATATGTAGGGATGCAAGTTATAATTACTTTGGGTCATTGGGTCGACCCAAAAACTTGCTCAAATGAACACCATTAGCTACCCACTTGCATCCTTACACATACGCTAATAATCAATATAAGCATGAGGGATGGAGTCATTCCACTAAAATTCATGAGACGCTAATAATCAATATAAGCATGAGGGATGGAGTCATTCCACTAAAATTCATGAGATGCACTCATGATGGGCCACCTTGTCTAGAATGGGGTAACATGATCAAAGCAAAAACTACAACCCAGACATACGCCCCCAAATTGTCAGCTCATCGGCTTACAACCTTCAGCTTCTCCATTCTCATACCACTCACCGTCTGTGCTGCTCACGCTTGACTGCTGGGGACGTTAGAGTATATTGGGATATGTTCGAACAATGTAGAGATTAGGATCGTTTGTAATCTTGGTTTGCCTTTATCTTTAAGGGAGGCTACTTGCCCTCTATGCAATGTACTTCGAGACTCAACAGTACAATAATCAATTCCACAAATCAATGTCTCCTACGCAAATGCAAATTTGTGTTTTCCCTAGCAGATAGTCTGCCAGCAAAATATATGATGACAAATTTCTCTGCAGAATCCTGCAGTTCTACTACTGAATCAAATCAAACCAAAAGTTGCCAAATCACGAGCTGCAAGTGTAAGGAATTCGAGCAGGCATTACTCGGCAGTTTCATCTAACATTCAACAGGTTTCAAAATCAGCTAAACAAAGACGCATTTGCAAACCCTGCGGCAACAACCAGTGAGTCCAGCATCCCGCAAGGATGCGGTTTCAGGCTTTCAGCTAGCCACCAACCGAACGTACCAAACCCCACAACTTTGAGTTAGGCACCCAACCCGCACAACTCTGTCAAGCTTCAACGCGTGATCCACGAGAAGCGGCGCAGCCATCACAAGCATCAGAACCAAAACAGAGGCAAGGAGGGAGGAGAGGAGTGGAACGGGGGAACCGACCAGTCCCGGGTGGTCGTGCGAGTCCCGCTTGTACATGGCGACGGACTTGCCGCGGATGACGAGGAAGCGGAGGTGGCAGTACTCGTGGCCGATGGAGTTCACGCCGAGGTGGTACACCCACCCGGAGTACTCCGCCGCGCTCCGGCCGCTGCCCCCGCTCCCGCTCCCGCTGCTCCGGCTGCCGAGGTCCGGCGATCCCGCCTCCGAGAGCTCCACCTCGGAGACATCTCCCGCCGCAGCCGACGGCGGAGCCGTAGGCGGCCTCACGGCCATGGCCATCTCCCGCGGCGCGCGTGGGGGTGGATTCCGACGGTGAAGGGCGGGGGGTAAAGTGCGAAAAGGTCGATCAGAATTTGGAGCTGGAATTACTCTCGGTTCTTGACCTCGCAATTATGCAGAGTTTTTATATGGAAAGTGCACAGGTAGTCCAGGACGGGCCCTCACCGCGAAGCCGCGGCGCGCCGCTGGAAAAGTACTAGCCGTTAGCTTCGAGGTCGCATCGCCGACGCGTATCCACCTGGGAGTGGGACCCGTGCTTTGTGCAATTGTGCTGGCAACAATTCTGCCATTTGGCTTGACAGTGTCTCTATGTAAGTTCAATTCGGTTTGCCACCGATTCCACCGTGTCAACTTTTAACCATTGGATTGGAGCAAATGTGTCCGCCTTTTGCTTTTTGCGAACCATGTCACTGCACCGTTTCGACCTTGCAATATCAGCCCCCTTCTCTATCTTAACTCACAAGATATGTTGACAGAATTAGCCATGTTCTGCAGCACTCATGTGCAGTACTTTTCAGCGAACGAACAATGTTTTTCTCTCATAGCAAATCAATATAAGCCAAAAAAATTTCAGCAAAACGAACAGGGCCAATAAAAGGACAAAGGTAGCACACCACCATCGTTCGATTTAGGCTCGTCTAACTGGTGGTGATTGTGACACTTTGTATCTACTACCATGGCTCATGGAACCTACACATGTGCTTAAGAAAATTAGCTCAAGTTTGTTGGATACTTGATCATGGCATCAGCCATCGGCAGTCAAGGCCAGAGAATAATGGAAGGTCCAGCTCTATCCCCATGTGTATACTTCCGTCGTTTCAAAATAAATGCACATCTTACTTCTTAATAGTATAAATATTTTATCTCTAAATAAGTTTGTTACAAATCTTTTATCTCTATATAGGCTTATAACTCTAGATAAATAGAGATACATTTTCATAATATATATCTATTTTATATTATAAAGTTGATTCTTTTTCATAAGTTTGGTCAAATTTTAGAAAGTTTGATTACAAATAGAGTTAGAATTACTTATTTTCTAGACGGAGATAGTACTAAGGTGCTGTTTTAGCGAGGGTTCCTGTCCGTTATCATTTCATGATGCAACCCGATTGCGCTTGTTTCAGTTTGGTTTGGCCAGTCCGTAATGGATAACACTGTAAACCGTGACTGGCCAAAGAAATGTGGGTACCGCTCCTTATCTAGCGCTAACTGATACGGCCGCTCCACTCCCTTTGCATTCATGAAAACAAACAATCCACGGTTTCTATTACCGGGAAGCATTCACACCGTGGTAAAGGTCCTATTTACCTTCACGTCTTCGATGTTAGAACCAAACAGCACCTAATAATTGTTAGTATATATTAAGAAACAAAAAACGAACCTGGCCACTTGGGTCTTTCCCACGTGGTGTGCATCAGGGCCTCCGTCGCAACCGTGAGAGCACGGAAGAAGCCTCTATGCACACGTGCACCGTGGAAGCGAGGAGAACTGAGACACGAAAAAGTCGCCAATTGTAAAGATCCGTGGCTTTTGCGAGGGGCATCATCAAGGAATAGATGTGCCGACACCAAGCGTGCATTTACCCCAGTAACGACGTCTCCTCCGCTGTCACTGTTGCTAAAGCTACAGGTGTCATCCAAGAACAAAAAAAAAAAAAAAGAATACAGCTGCAGGCGACGACATACCGTGATCCGGCGGTCTCTGCCAAGCTGTCCGTCTCCATCGGCATGCTTGGACCTGGACTCCAGCCTTGCGTTTTCCGCTGGCCCGGCAGCCGGCAGGTGGGACCCCTGTTTGAATTCAAAGGCCCACGTCTCGGAGCTGGTGAGCTGGACAACAAATCTTTCTTTTGTGTTCTTTCCCGGTGCACAACCACGTCGACAGGCAGCTTGGATCGCGCACCAACCAGGGAAGGCAGGCAAACACCTGCGTGGCTGCCTAACTCTTTTTTTGCGTCCAAGCTTCGACCACGGACTTACTCCATAATATTTTTTTATAGGAAATTAACACATCACGGTGGTTGGTATTGACAGAGTTGATGGCATTTCCTGGAACCGCTGGTGCACCTCCAGCGTCCGAACCCCGCCGCCATGGCTTTGCCGGTCAACCAACACAATGGCATCGCATCTCGAGTCGAGTGCAGATGGACCCACAGCGAGGCAGGCAGGCAGGCAGCGCGGCCAGCGCCGGGCACCAGCCCGCTCCCCAGTCCCCAGTCCCCACTCCAATTTCTCCGCCGCGGCCCGCGGCCCGCGGCCCGCGACCCCAAAGCCGACGCGAAGCGGAGCACAGTGAGCATCGAAACCAAACGGGTTAAAAAGGCTCGCCAAAAAGGAGAGGGCCCCTTTTCTCCCTCGTGCTCTCGCCATTCGCCCGAACCCCGAAGAGCTGCTGGAAGGTAGTAGGTGCGCGCTCGTCTCCTCCGCCCCTCCACTGATTCCCCTGCCACTGCATTTCCCCCCGGATTCGCTCCGGTTTCAACCGCCGTAAGGTCGCGCCGCCAACTCTCACGCTTGGACGCTTGGTAGTAGTCAATAGTCATTGATCTCCATTTAGATTCGCAGGCGGCGATGCTACTGGCGGCAGTAGGCTACTGCTTCCTTGCTACAAGGGGCTGCGGTGCGGGGTTGTATGTTTTGTATGGGTTGGCTCCGGCCACGATTTGGGGAATCGGGATACATCTAGCTTGAGCTTAATCCTGGCCTCCTGGGTATAGGAGTCGGAACATTAAGGGCTCGTTTCTAGTTTCGATAATCATATATTTTAGAGCTATATGCCGAATCCGAATAGCATAGTTAGTACTACTAATTTTATATAGTCTTGTGGGTTTACGGATTCATCTGTTCAGCGTCTTGTTAATTGGCCAGTGTGCTGATTAGCTGCTGTGGCCAGTGTGCCGATTGGCCCCTGTAGTAAGTGTGCTGATTGAGATGTGGATGTTTCCATCATGTCAAAAAAGACGTGATGGAAACGTCCACATCTCTGAACTTTGGTGTATTGTTCTGAGTGCTGCATTGGTCTTTGGTGCCCGGTACTTGGTGTTGAACTTTTACACGAGTCAACTCGGTGGAGTTAATGGTTTTGATTTCTTTATGCTATGTTAACACTGGAACAATGTGTAGTGGAAAAAGTCTAGATGACCCCCAACTATGGGGTGTGGTCTACTTCACCCCCAAACTATGAAACGGTCTAATTTACCTCCTGAACTTTTCAAAACCGTCTACTTTATCCCCTGCAGTAACCGTGGTTTTGCTACAGTAACCGAAACTTTAAAAAATCATAGTAAATCACAGAAAAATCGTAAAATGAAAAATCCAATTTTGTTGGACTCCACATGAGTAGATTTACACAATGAACATATAATATGGTATGCTTTAGTACAAATTTTTTGCTATAGCTTTATATTTATTAGGATTTTCCAATAAATTTAAAGCTACAGCAAAAACTTTGTACTAAAGCACACCATATTATATGTTCATTGTGTAGATCTACTCACGTGGAGTCCAACAAAATTAGATTTTCCATTTTACGATTTTTCTGTGATTTACTATGATTTTTTAAAGTTTCGGTTACTGTAGCAAAACACGGTTACTGTAGCAAACCGCCGTCCAAAACTGCCCCAGGGGTAAAGTAGACGGTTTTGGAAAGTTCAGGGGATAAATTAGACCGTTTCATAGTTTGGGGGGTGAAGTAGACCACACCCTATAGTTGGGGGGTCATCTAACTTTTTCCAATGTGTAGTGGTGCTTTCTGATTATGTTGTGTCTTGTGTACCTATGGTTTACCTAAGAAGTAAGTACTTCCATTTTGGATGAGGAGAGAGCTTCATAGATCACTTATTGCTAGATGCTTGTTTAGCTGGTACTGATGGAACGTTTGATTCAGTGCTTGGTAATTTTGCCTATGGAATTAAATAAAGTGGCCTCAATATTGAATCCTTGTCCTATCTAGGTGCTATTCGTAGTTTTCTCACCTCTTCCATTGCTCATAGAATCTTTCCTCTTATATGTCAATATTAACTATTAAGTACAAGGGGCTGGATTCCACACCCCCTCCCCACCAAAAAAAAGTACAAGGGACTGGAGCTTAATTTCGTCCCTCTACCCTAAATGCAGCCAATGTTTCTTTACTTGTTTTATGAAATTTGTTTTCCTCCATGATTGGTCGTGTAGCAAACAGCTCCTTGTCAATCATGTAGATCCAGTATCACTTTCTAATTTCTCCTGTTAGACCAAAATTGTTTTATCAGTTAATTTCTAAATTTGTTCTTGTCATGCCCTTACTTAAGATTGTTAACTGTGAAGTCTTACCTGAATTTCTTCTGCAGGTTACTAGAGGACACTGCTTTGAACTCATTGAAATATCTATTGATGGCTGCTGCTTTAAAAACAAACGGCACTTTTTGTAGCACACAACAGCAGCAGTTTCTGCAATCAACAAGGGATCAGTTTTTACACGGTTCTTCTTATTCAAATTTCAAGCATTGCAAAAGCAAGAAGACAACAAAGCCTGCTCCACTGCGTGTTAGAGCTACTTCCTCGAAAGTGGAATTAGACTTTAATGATCAATCTTGGAAGCAGAAGTTTCAGGAAGACTGGGAAAGACGGTTTACTTTGCCAAGTATTACTGATATATATGATTTGAAACCAAGGCCAACTACATTCTCACTCAAGAAAAACAGGTCTCACTTACCCCTTTATTTGGCATTGCTTGAATTAACTAGCTTTCTTCTTTTAAGCTATTAAATATGTAGAACATCACAACATTTTCTCATGCAACACCATCTGCTATTACCCTAGCAGAACTCTTACAGGTGATGAAAATGTGGATATGTGGAATGGTTATGTTAACAATGATGATCGGGCACTTTTGAAGGTCAGTGTTCCCTTATGTTAGGAAAGTGATTCTATTATTTTGGGCTAACCCTAGAAGGGTAGCTATATAGGTACCATAAATGGGCCACATGGGCCTAGCCTCATAGGCCTAATACATCCACACTCCAACACCCCCCGCAGTCTGAACTACCGGCGCAGCGGAGTTCCAGGCTGAACAAGAAAGAAAACAAGTAAGCGTACAACACACACAGGACCCCCCCCGCAGCCACAACTAGCCACTGGAGACGTTGAGGCTGGAGCGAAACTCGGAGAAGGTCGAGGAAGGGAGACCTTTGGTGAAGATGTCCGCAAACTGGGAGGTGGTCGGGACGTGAAGTACCCGGACGTCGCCGATGGCCACACGATCGCGGACGAAGTGTAGATCGATCTCCACATGCTTGGTTCGCTGGTGCTGCACGGGGTTGGTGGAGAGGTAGACCGCGCTGACGTTGTCGCAGTAGACGAGCGTGCTCCTGGCGAGGGGGCGGTGAAGCTCGGCCAGGAGCTGGCGGAGCCAAGCGGCTTCGGCCACGCCGTTGGCAACGGCACGGTACTCCGCCTCGGCACTGGAGCGTGAGACCACCGGCTGGCGCTTGGACGACCAAGAGACAAGGTTGCCCCCGAGGAAGACAGCGTAGCCGGAGGTGGACCGGCGGGTGTCCGGGCAGCCCGCCCAGTCAGCGTCGGTGTAGACAACCAGCTCGGCAGTGGAGGACCGGCCGAGGAGTAGCCCGTAGCCAAGGGTGCCACGGAGGTACCGGAGAAGCTGCTTCATGGCAGCCAGGTGGGGCTCCCGCGGAGCATGCATGTAGAGGCAGAGCTGCTGGACGGCATAAGTGATGTCCGACCGTGTGAAGGTGAGGTACTGGAGCGCGCCAGCAAGACTCCGGTAGGCGGTGGAGTCCGCTGGCCCAAGCATCGGGCCCCCAGCCTCGGACAGCTTGCTCTGGGTGTCAACCGGGGTAGAGCAGGACTGGCAGGCGGTCATCCCTGCTCGCTCCAGAATGTCACAAGTGAACTGCCGCTGGTGGAGGAACAGGCCTGAAGGTCGGGGCTCAACAGTGACGCCGAGGAAGTGGTGGAGCACCTCAAGATCCTTCATAGCAAATTCCTTCTGGAGAGAGGCAATGATGCGGTGGAGCAGAGACTCGCTGGAGGCGGTGAGAACAATGTCATCCACATAGAGGAGCAGGTAAGCAGTCTCACCCCCATAGTGGTATATGAACAGGGAGGTGTCAGACTTGGCCTCCGTGAACCCAAGAGTCTGCAGGAAGGTAGCGAATCGAGAGTACCAAGCCCGGGGTGCCTGCTTGAGCCCGTAGAGAGACTTGTTGAGCCGGCAGACGAAGTCAGGACGAGAAGAATCCACGAAACCGGCCGGCTGACTGCAGTAGACCGTCTCAGTGAGAGTGCCATGGAGGAAGGCATTCTTGACATCCAGCTGATGCACAGGCCAGGAGCGCTCGAGAGCCAGGGAGAGGACGGTGCGGACTGTAGCTGGCTTCACCACGGGACTGAAGGTCTCAGCATAGTCAATGCCGGGCCGCTGAGTAAAGCCGCGGAGGACCAGCGAGCCTTGTAGCGCTCCAAGGAACCATCAGCACGCCTCTTGTGCGTCCAGATCCACTTGCCGGTGACAATGTTGGAGCCCGGCGGACGGGGCACTAGGTCCCACGTCTGGTTGGCGAGGAGGGCCGCGTACTCCTCGTCCATCGCGCGGCGCCAGTGAGGATCTGCCAAGGTCGCGCGGATGGAAGAGCGTACCGGAGAGATCCCCGGCTCGCAGGCGGCGGCGGTGAGGGCCTGCGGGCGAGACGCCTGCCTCGTCACCATCGGGTGAGTGTGACGAGGGTCCCGGTGAAGAAGAGGCGGGTGGTACACCGGCGGGTCGGCGCGAGAGCGCGGCGAGGCCGGCGGAGCATGCACCGGCGACGACGGCGCTGGTGACGAAAGCGGCGGAGCCGGCTCACGCCGGCACTCGTAGACGATGCCGAAGCGTCTGGGAGGAGGTGAGGGCGGACTCGGCTCCCGCCGGCGCTGGTAGACGAGTCCGAAGCGCCCGGGAGGAGGTGGGGTCGGTGCGCTCGGTCCCGCGATCGGAACGGCAGCATCTGGCACAACGGGAGGTAGCGAAGCCACAGGGAGCGAGGGTGGAAGCTCCGGGGCTGCCTCGGCCGTGTCAGGTACCAGAGGAAGGTACTGGTGCGAGTCCGGCGGGGGCGAGGCGGGACCACCAGGAGAGTGCGCCGGAGCAGTACCTGCAGGGTAGAGGGAGAAAGGTGGCAGAATCACCGGGTCAGCGGGAAAGAAGGAAGCCTCCGCAGGGTCAGCGGGAGGTGTGGGTGGAGAGGTGGTGGAGTAAGGGAATGCCGACTCATCAAACACGACATGGCGAGAGATGAGGATACGGCGAGAGGTAAGGTCAAAGCATCGGTAACCCTTGTGATCCGGAGAGTATCCGAGAAAGACACAGAGGGTCGACCGGGGAGCCAGCTTATGGGGAGCGGTGGCGGCGGTGTTAGGGTAACACGCACACCCGAAGACTCGAAGGTGGTCGTACCGAGGAGGGGTACCGAATAGAGCGTGGTGAGGCGTGGGAGCTGGGCAGGCAGTAGAAGGAAGTCGGTTAAGGAGATAGGTGGAGGTGTGTAGACACTCAGCCCAGAAGCGAGCGGGTAGAGATGCCTGGAGCAGAAGGGTGCGCATGATGTCATTGGTTGTGCGGATCATGCGCTCTGCCTTGCCGTTCTGAGATGAGGTATACGGACAAGACATGCGGAGCTGAACACCGTGTGAAAGGAAGAAGACACGTGAGGTTGAGTTATCGAACTCACGGCCATTGTCGCACTGGACAGCCTTGATGGTGAGGCCGAACTGAGTGGATACCCAAGCGAAGAAGTGGCTGAGAGTGGGGAACGCCTCGGACTTGGCACGCAGGGGAAAAGTCCAAGAGTAATGGGAGAAATCATCGACCACCACCAAGTAGTACTTATAGCCTGACATGCTGAGAACAGGAGAAGTCCACAAGTCGCAATGGATAAGATCAAACACACAAGTGGCATGTGAGGAAGAAGACTGAAAGGGAAGACGAACGTGACGGCCCAGCTGGCACGCATGGCACAAGTGCTCATCGTGAGCCCGAGGACACCGAATGTCGGAACTACGACTGAGCTGCATGAGGGCATCCCGGCCAGGATGGCCAAGGCGGCGGTGCCAAGTAGTGGGGGAAGTAGTAGCGGCGAAAGCGGCTGAGGAGATGGGAGACGAAGAAGAAGGTGAAACAGACGCCGGAAACCGAAGTGTGTAGAGGGGTCCAGTGCTGTCACACCGGAGCAGAGGACACCGGGAGGCCAAGTCCCGCACGGTGAGACCAGAGGGGTCAAACTCAACCGAACAAGAGTTGTCAATTGTGAAACGATGAATAGAGAGAAGGTTGTGAACCATACCAGGAGCCACGAGAACATCAGGGATATGAAATGAGCCATGGGAACTGGCAGTGCCCACGGAGGAGACAGGAATGCAAGTGCCATTGGCGACCATGATGGAAGAGGAATAGGAAGGGTGGGGAGGACAAAGAGAGGAAAGTAGACTCGCATCGGGCGTGGTGTGGAAAGTGGCGCCCGAGTCGGCGATCCAATCAGGGCTGGCGGTGGTGCTGAAGGAGTAGGCGAAGGCAGCTGGGTCCCAACCGAGAAGCCCGGGCGAGGCACCGGGAGGTGTAGACCACAGGGATGTGGGGTTAAACCCAGAATTGGCGACGCCTGGGCCCCCCGCGCCAGCGGCCCCGGCGGTGGCGGCCATGGTGGTGGCGGCGCCTGGAAGATGGCCCGGCTGCGGCGGCGGGGGAGATGGAGCCGATGGCAGAGGGTAGGGAGCCGACAAGGCCCAGCGCGCGACGCGGCGCCGGCACATGGCACGATAGGCAGCGGCGGTTGCGCCGGCGCTGGTACTGCGCACGCCCGCGTGCCAGCCAACGCCCAGGCCAGCAGGGACAGCGGCGCCCAGGCCTGCAGGGGCAGCGGCGCTCACAGGAGCTCCAGCAGGGGCAGCAGCAGTAGCGGGAGAAGGGCGCGAAGGGGAAGGAGGGATGCAGGACCTGGGGGAGCAGTGATGGAATAGAGGAGGAGGGATGCGGCCCTCTGGCAACGGCAGCGGCGGATGGACCAGCGGCGGCTGGAGGCTCACTCCTGCCGCGCCCTCGGCACCCTCCGTGGTCTCCCCCACCGCGCCAAGGTCGGGAAGGGCTGCAAGAGTATGGGCGGCGCTGGCGCCAGGAGGCGGCGCGGCTCCAGGAGGCGCGGCTGGGTGTCCAGGAGGCGGCGCGGCTCCAAGCGGGCGGGCGCCAGGGGCGGGGGGCCCAGGCGTCTCCCAGGACGCCGCAGCTGGCGTTGCTGCTCCGAGCGGGTGGGCTCCAGGAGGCAGCGCTGTGCCGAGCGGACGGGCTCCAGGAGCGGGCACGGCTCCAGGAGGCAGCGCTGTGCCGAGCGGGCGGGCTCCAGGAGCGGGCGCGGCTCCAGGAGGCAGCGCTGTGCCGAGCGGGCGAGCTCCAGGAACGGCGGCGGGTGGAGCAGGGGCAGCATCGGGTGGAGCAGCAGGGGTGGAAGCCACCACCTGGGCCCAGGAAGAGGAGGATAGGGGAGGGAAATAACTGAAGAAGGAGGGAGGAGGAGGTGGGGCGCCAGCCATGGCGCCGGCGGCAGAGATCCCACCGGCGGCGGCGGCTGGGAGGTGGAGAGGGAGGAGAGAAGAAATCCTAGGCTGCTGATACCATGTTAGGAAAGTGATTCTATTATTTTGGGCTAACCCTAGAAGGGTAGCTATATAGGTACCATACATGGGCCACATGGGCCTAGCCTCATGGGCCTAATACATCCACACTCCAACACCTTAGGATAATGAGCATGATGTATCATGGGGAGAATAGCTTTAAAATGACTAATCATTTTTTAACAATTCACAGCTCATAGCCGTCTCAAAACTGTGTGAGGATAGTTCACCACTCTATTAAAAAAGAGATGTTGCTCTAAACATCAGCAATCTGCAATGGCCAAATTTGAATGTTAGCTTTATATTGGTTTGCCCAGTGGAAGCTATAAATAATGCAACTGAAGCAGTTTGAAGCATCTGTTACACTCATCATCACTGCATTTAGCATCTCAGGATCCTACAGTTCATGAAACAAAATAGCTACGTTCTTATTGGATACACTGTGAACTTGACATTGCATTCTTCTCTAGGTGATAAAGTATTCCTCACCTACTTCTGCTGGAGCAGAGTGCATTGATCCTGACTGTAGCTGGGTGGAGCAATGGTATGTTTTCTTTGACACCTGCTTCTGTGCTAATCTTATCTCATATAAGCTTTCACCTTTTTGTTTTCAACAAGAGAGCACCTGTGAGTAGTTTATTTAATTTATTAAATCATTAAAATGCTAGAAGCGCGGAGCAGTGATGGGCAGCTTTGTGTAGGGTGCATCGAGCAGGACCACGCAAGGAGATATATTATGAGCCCGAGGAAGTAAAAGCTGCTATAGTTACCTGTGGAGGTCTATGTCCTGGTTTGAATGATGTCATCAGACAGGTCCTTATCTTTAAGAAATGTCCAGACATTTCTGCATTTCAAACCCAAAACTCTTGACATTCATGGCGAACATCAACTTGAATAAGGTTAAATCAGCTATGACCATTTTAACATTAGGGCTATGGAAGTGTGCTTATCATATAATTGCTACACTTAGCTAGATATAAATCAAAATCTGAATTCTTTTTAATTTAATTCATGCAGATCTCTGATGTGAATTGCAAACATTAAGGTGGATCAGTATTCATAGCTGCATAAGATCTATTCCTAATTTATTGCTTCCTTTTGTCACCTTATCCTGAACCAGAAATGCAAGCATAATAATTTTGAAATGACTATGGTGCTATCAGCAGATATGTTCTGTATTTTGTTAGTATATTCTTTCTTTTCAATGGATGATCTTTACTGAATGCTTTGGAAACAGATATATTCTCCTTCTCCAGCTTTCTTAGTAGCAGAGGTGTTTGCCTATAATTTAACAAATGTGTTTGCACTTGCAGATAGTATTCACCCTAGAGACCTATGGTGTTAAGAACATTGTTGGAATTCCATTTGGTTATCGTGGATTTTTTGAAAAGGGACTCAAAGAAATGCCGGTAAGAATGCGTCTTTTTATACATCATTTGCAGAAACTTATTGTTCATGGTGTTCTCAAGTTTCATTTTGACAAATCACCCAGCTTTCACGTGGTCTAGTGGAGAATATAAATCTTAATGGTGGAAGTTTTCTTGGTGTTTCTCGCGGTGGAGCTAAAACTAGTGAGATTGTTGATAGTATACAGGTAAGCAATCTGAGATTTTTAATGTATAATAGTTATTTCTCTTTTATAATGATATGAATATGATTTGTAGGCCAGAAGGATTGACATGCTTTTTGTACTTGGTGGAAATGGCACCCATGCAGGAGCAAATGCTATCCATGAAGAGGTTATTATGTCTCTATTATTTTTTTCGTTTTTCATTCAACGTTATATTTTCCTGCCTATATGTGACCTGCTAAGGAGTTAAATGTTTGTATGAATTATCCATGAGTGTTTTTGGGGAATCCTTTTGAGCCTTGCTCACTGCAAACCAAGAATAGGTGCAGACACACGTGTGTGCAGAAAAAAAAAACATGTTTTACTCTTAGTTCATCTTGTCTTCTTGATTTGTCATATTGAAGGTCTTATATTCCCGACATTTGCAGTGCCGTAAGAGAAAGCTGAAGGTTTCAGTTGTAGCAGTTCCAAAAACCATTGATAATGATATACTTTTGATGGATAAAACATTTGGTTTTGATACAGCTGTGGAAGAAGCCCAACGAGCCATTAATTCCGCATATATAGAGGTAGGCTGATGATACTTGCTATGCAGGCTGTTCTGTAGTTGACATTGTTTAGAGATACAAGGTTTACAGAAAGATGTCGGATGTAGATGATCTTTGTTTTATTTATGATGTCCTACTCTTTTTAGGCACGTAGTGCTTACCATGGTATCGGTTTGGTCAAGTTAATGGGAAGAAGCAGTGGGTTTATTGCAATGCATGCTTCTCTTTCAAGTGGGCAGGTCGATGTCTGCTTAATACCTGAGGTAATATAAATGTAACTTTTACTATATTTAAAACTGCCATATGTTTTCCTCGCACATGGATGCAGTAACATAAGCTTACACTATGAATGAAGGTCCCGTTCACTCTAGATGGAGAATTTGGTGTTTTGCGGCACCTTGAGCATTTGCTAAAGAGTAAGGGATTCTGTGTGGTTTGTGTTGCAGAAGCTGCAGGACAAGTAAGCTGAAATTCACATCTGACTGGCCTCTATCTACTTCTGTTCCATGTATATAGTGGCAATGCAGATAAGATGCTGCAAAATCCTATAGTTTGACTCTTTTTCCCCCTTTCTTTTTTTCCCTTCTGTTACAGGATCTACTGCAAAGGTCAGGTGCAACTGATGCATCAGGAAATGTGATATTTAGCGACATTGGTGTTCACATGCAACAGAAGGTTTCTATTTGCAAAGTTTTTTCGTTGGGTGGATTTTATGATTTATTAGTAGTCCTGTCGAGTAGAGTTTTAGATGATAATAATTACAGTTTACATCACACTTCACTACTATCTGCTCATTTGCGGTTGCTAAACCAATGATTTCCCAGTTTCCTTCTGTTACCATATTTATTTTCAGAAGTCATCAATCATGTAATGAGTTTGCCTGCACTTTACAGATTAAGACCCATTTCAAGGACATTGGTGTTCCAGCTGACGTGAAATACATTGACCCAACTTACATGGTCCGTGCATGCCGTGCCAATGCATCTGATGCAATTTTGTGTACCGTGCTTGGACAAAATGCTGTAAGTTGCCCCTTGTCCTAGCATACCTCGAGTGAATACCTTTTCAATTCTACAAGTAGATTACACCTGCACTATATAGTTTCTTACTTGGAATTTGTATGAGATGCCCACAGGTCCATGGAGCATTTGCTGGTTTCAGCGGCATCACTTCTTGCATCTGCAACACACACTACGTCTACCTTCCCATCACAGAGGTCATCACGGCCTCGAAGCGTGTGAACCCCAACAGCAGGATGTGGCATCGGTGCCTCACGTCCACTGGTCAGCCCGATTTCCACTCACCTGCCATCGTCACTGCTTAACCAAATTTGCATAGTTTCAGGCACTAGATGATTTATGATTCTTTTGCTGATGTGCTCCGTCCACATCGCTGAGGTTCCAAGATTAGTTAATAATGCTAAACTGAGAGTAGACTTGGCTGGTTTGTTTGCGAGAGTGTCGTTGTCCATTGTTCCGAAGCCCTGGAGAAATTTGCATATTTAACACTATGAAGATGTGACTTCACATATTTGCCATTTTGAAGATGGGCTTTGCAAAATTGCCATTTATTATTTTATTGTCATCTTGATTACACGCCTTTTCCTCCCTTTTATTCATTTTCTGTTCCTTTTCTTATTTTCTGTCTGTTTTCGTTGCGCCTCCCGCTAATGGTACCCGTGCCGGAGTTGTAGTGGCCTGGAAGAGCACAGCTTGTCAGGTTCTTGCGAATAAGTGGATACATTTTCAGTTTCAGTACAGTTTATGGAACGAAGGGCGTAATTAGTGGTTCCCTGGTGTTTATGTACACCTCCAAACGATGAGGAGTTGAGAGACATACGTGCCATATGTTCTGGCCCCTGGCTTGTTGCAGATTTTAATCTTACTTATCATCAAGCTGAGGATAAGAACAATGCCAACATTAACCGGGCACTGATGGGACATTTCAGAGGCTGTTTTTTCAGATTATGTTTAGGCCTAGCTAGCATACACTAGGAACTGAAACATATGGCAACAACCTGGGTCGCATTGCCGGCCCGGTTTAGTTTCAGTCTTCTCACGAACAGGAATACAGTTGGAATCGAAAGCATTCGATAAGTTCAGGTTTAGTGGGTCAGACTTTTACCACGACATAAGCCACAAGGACACAAATAAACAAGGTATGGTGCATGACCACCTGAAGAGTTGGAAGAAAATTGACCCAATGCTCAAACCATTCAGTTCTGGTACCCAATGCTGTTAGTTCCCGTGATATTTATGCATTAAACGCAATAGGGAACTATCGGTACATTGTTCATACTACAATTGATTTTAATGGCTTGAACACAATATTAACTGTTAATTCACCTGAGTTATATCTTCAAGTCAGCCAAAGACCATCTGCTCAGGGCCACACCGGAGTCTATTGATCAAAATTATACTGCGACAGATCGAATATCAAAGAGTCAAAGCCTTTCATGTCGGAATTTTGCGAGCAAATCAAATTTCGAGCCAATCGATTCTGATGCAAAAGCCAATTGATGGTTGCCTGGCGGAGAGGTGGCAGGGGCACGTGCCACGTGGGCCTTCCTCGCTCTCTACCCGTCTCCTCTCTCACCGTTCCCCAATCCGCACCAAAACCAAATCCAAGCCTCGGCCGGCCGCGGGCACGCCATGGCGCCGCCGCCGGATCTAATCGACGACGCCACAGCCGAGATCCTCCTCCGCCTCCCACCGGATGACCCAGCGTGCCTCGTGCGCGCCTCCCTTGTCTGCAAGGCCTGGCGGGAGCTCCTCTCTAGCCCCGCCTTCCTCCGCCGCTACCGCACGTTCCACGGTGCGCCGCCCCTGCTTGGCTTCCTCCACAACACCTACGACGAAGGCCCCTGCGCTCGATTCGTCGCCGCCGCCGCCGCCACCACCACCTTCCCCTTCTCTGCACCGGCGTTCGACCGCTTCGGTTGGTGGTTCGTCGAGTGCCGCCACGGGCGCGCGCTGCTCCAAACTTTCGAGCGGCATGCGCTCGCGCGCCTCGTCGTCTGGGATCCCATCACCGGCGACCAGCAGTACCTACCAATGCCCGTCTCCGGATATTACTTCTGTCGCTCCGCAGCTGTTCTCTGCTCCGCGGACGGCTGCGACCATCTTGACTGCCACGGGGGCCCATTCCTCGTCGTCGCCATCGGCGCCTACGAAGAAGATACTCACATGTGGGCGAGCGTCTACTCATCGGAGACTGGCGTATGGACTACGTCATCCTCCATTCAACTTGATGTCTACATCGAGGAAAGGCCCAGCCTCCTTGCCGGAGACGCGCTATACTTTAGCGCTCAGCAGGGCAAAATGATTCTCAAGTATGACTTAGTTGGACAGAAACTAGGTGTGATCAATGCGCCGGATATGTTTGAACCAACGGAGGGCATTGTTGTGACCGCGGAGGACGGTGGTTTGGGGCTCGCTGGAGTGAAGGATGGCAACCTCCACCTTTGGTCATGGCAGGCTGGTCCTCGCGGCATTGCGGAATGGGTGCACGGCAGGGTCGTAAAGCTGAGGATTCTGTTCACTATTCTTAACCCGCTGGCCTCACTCGATGTGATTGGCTTCCAAGAGGGCACATATACCATTTTCATTAGCATAGATATGGACGTCTTCGCAGTCATGCTTAGGTCGGAGCAGGTGAAGAAGGTAGGCAAGACGGGGTCCAAATATGCCATGGCTCCCTATGTGAGCTTCTACACTCCAGGTACTGGCTTTGTGTTCATCTTTAACCTGTACACCTTATATATAGATGTTTGTGTTGTCTGTGATCTGCAAAATTTTAGTCAAACAGAGAACAAGTAAGATTTTACTTACCAGCATAAAAATATGAATCATGGTGTCTGTGCCTAAGGAGTCAGCAGCAATGTATTTATGAAATTAGAAGGCTTCATTCTCATATGCACCACATTACTTTCACCAGTATTTAACCCTAGTGTGTACAACACCACTTTGCATCTGATTATATCTTTTTCGTTGTGATATATGTAATTTAAGTTGTGTGAAGTTTTGTGGTACCTGTTCTCAGAAATGAATATGTGAATTTGAAAGGCTGCAATCTCATATACTCCAAGATAGCCTAGTCTTGGTCTGGCTCTGGATGTCATTCATGAAATTGGCTAGCTGTTTATGGAACTTGATGATCTATTGCTCTTTTACTTACTTTATTTATGCCTCAATGGCCAATCTGATGCATGTTCCAAATCCATGTACTGTTGTACGTGTCTCAAATATGTGTGACTGTACATGGCTGAAAGTTTTCTGCATTGTATCTTTTCAGATCTTGCAAAGGGAAGATTGCTATCACCATGAAGATGCAGTGATCCATCCATTAACATGACTGTGGTACTATTGGCTTTTCAAGAAGATGATGAGTAAGTGTTTTGTTTTCAGTTTGGACGGTTTATGAAAAAAAGTAAGTTATCATGTTCAATAAGAAAAGTTTAGTTTCTTAGCTGTGCAGTTTAAGTAAGGAACTGGAAGAAATGAACTGGATATCATGGTCAAAATGTCTAGTCTGGTAGTTATGCTGTTCAAGAAATTGGCCGGTTTCATTTTGGCCTCTTCGCTGTTCTTTTTGTTTGTAAGGGCGCCCTGTGTTTATACAAAGTGATTTGAAGAACTGTACAACTCTGGTCTGAGCAGCTTACATTCAGAGCACCATCACTTGGTTCGTGTGGCTTCACACATCTGCCATTGCTATCGTTGGCTTCGCAAAATTGTCACTAACTTTGTTGACACCTTGTTTACCCTGCCATTAAGACCTCTTTTAATCATTTATTTTCCTTTCACATTTCTGGCAATTGAAAGGACCATTCTGCCCTTTGGTCCTTGCCTTATCTGTTGGCTCATGACCGCTGCCGGACGCCGGTGACGATAATGGCTCTCGCCGGTGCCGATCACCACCAGCATCTCTGTTCACCGGTGCAGGTGCAGCAGGCTGTTTGCTGACAAGCTCCAGTCCAAGTATATCTGCATCCAGGGGTGTGTTGCTCTTGTGACAGACCCGCCATCAATCCAAGCTACTGTCGCTCTGTTGCCTTCATGGATCATTGTGTGTTCTGAGCTGTATTATGAGGTTCCGGCTGAGCGCAGGATGAGGATGTGGTGGGTGGAAATCGATTTCAGTGCAAAGGGAGTGATGGCACCTTTCTAATTGCTCAGATTTTGATGTGATTGTGACTTGCTGAGCTAATTGTTCAGAGATTGCTTGAATTCTTAAGGTATCCAGCTAACATGTAAAAGCACGTGTCTCTTTATACCATTTTGACATATGAAAACAATTGCCATATTGTTGTCGATCAGATGTACAGGGTGCTGCTTGGGTGCTTGGTGCTGGCTCAATGAGCTTTTCTTCAAGGTCTTCTTGTTCTAGAGATAGCGATTAGCGAGTGAATGCAATATACCTTAGTTTTAGTTTCCAGCACTAACAATGTAATTGCTTGTTCGAGAATGTAATATTGATAATGCATTCTTGAGAATGCAATATTGACAAAGTAAATGAATGTTGTGCCAACATTGTATTCAAAATAACTGGACAGTGGAATCTTTACAACTCAAAAGAACTTCATAGCAGCAAATGTTTACTGACTGAGCTGTTCGGCTGATGGTTTTTATGGCTGATAAACCGGCTGATACTATTTTGTTGTGAGAGAAAAATACTGTACCATGGCCGATAAGTCGGGCTGATAAGTTTAAGCGAACAACCATTGATCTAGTCCTTCCAAGTGCTGTGATTTATTTAATTTTAATGAAGCTTTTCTGAGAGCACTTCACTAGTGTTGTCAAATTGGACAGCACCATCTTTTTGTCTTTGCAAATTGAGATCCACGTCTCCAAACTAGAGGGTTCACATCCCATGCTAGTGAGTTCACACCAGGGTTAAAAAAACCGCTCGGTAAATCGCGGTTTACCGCGGTTACCGGCCTAACCGGGCCGGACCGGTTCCGGTCCGGTCCGGTTAGGTGTTCCCCAAATTCAAATTTAAAATTTGAAAAAAAAATGCTGAAAAAAATTCCTAAAAATAGTTCATGATTTATAGAAGCCAATGGTGTAAAAATTTTTCAAATTCGAGTTCGTTTAGTATTTATTTATATGTATAGAAGTTTGAAAAAAAAAGAAAAAAAATCCCGGTCCCGGCCCGTTAAGGCCCCCAAATTCAAATTTAAAATTTGAAAAAAACAAAAAATGCTGAAAAATTTCCTAAAAATAGTTCATGATTTATAGAAGCCAATGGTGTAAAAATTTTTCAAATTCGAGTTCGTTTAGTATTTATTTATACGTATAGAAGTTTGAAAAAAAAGAAAAAAGAAAATTCTAAACTCAAACCGAGCGGTAAACCGCTCAAACCGAGTGATTACCGCTCCAAACCACCCGGTAAACCGGTGACAAACCGAACCGAAGGCGCGTTTGAATTCAAATTCAAATTCGACCGGTTACCGGTAAACCGGACCGGTAAACCGGAACCGGAGGCCGGCGGTTTGGGGTGACCGGTCGGTAAAAAAAACCCTGGTTCACACAGCTCACATTACAAGCACAGAAAACTGTGTTGGTTATTTTCAGTGAGTTAACAGCTCACATTACAAACACACAAGACACAATAGTCATATCAGTGTGCATGTCTCTCATGGGCCATGGCTACCGGAGACGGACGTGACAACGCTCGTGGGTGTGAGAGACGGCGACGGTTGCCAATGCTGCAAATGGAAGCGGAGCGGAGGTGTTCATCGAGGACGCGGCAAGTGATCGTAAACGATTCTGTTTGTGTAACGATCCTAGAATCCTTCAGCCAAACAGAATCTAAAAGTTTATTGATCAACTGATGAATCTTGCTACGT
Source organism: Saccharum hybrid cultivar R570 (assembly GCA_038087645.1). NCBI lineage: Eukaryota > Viridiplantae > Streptophyta > Magnoliopsida > Poales > Poaceae > Saccharum > Saccharum hybrid cultivar. Next base: position 37,487,659 of record JAQSUU010000637.1, on the reverse strand, counting down.
CCACGTAGGTTCAGACCACCGCGCTTGTGGAGCTTCATGATTCCGAACCCGTCCTCTGGAATCTACCGCGCTTGTGAAGCTGCAGCTGCACCGAATGCATCTTCCGCGCCACTGCGCTCCATATCATCTGGACGGCATCACCTGACCGCGAAGGGTACTGGTACTCGAAGTGGCGAGTCACCTTCTTCAATCTCATCCACATCTTGGTCCACTCGTCGCGCGATATGCCCCGGAGCAGCCGCAGCAGGAATCCCCTCTTGGCGGCGTCGGCGGAGCGCACGAACACGCAGAACTCCGAGTAGTCGAGCACGTCCTCGAAGGGCAGCTCGATGTCGTCGCTGATGATGACCGGGACGCAGTGGCTGACGACGGCGTCGAAGAGGCGGTTCGACGACGGCGTGTCGCCCGCGATGTTGAGGCAGAACTTCGACGTGGACATCCCCGCGGTGGCGCGCCGGATGCCGTTCTGCCGGACGCTGCCGTAGGTGAAGTGCACGTCGCGCTCGTCCTTGAGCAGCTGGTACAGCTTCTGCCGAACCTTCCCGCCCTGAAACGCCGGCCGGCCGGTCGGTCTGCTGAGACCTCAAAACCTTCCAGGAATGCGATCTTTACTCGCGACGAGAACAGAGCAGAGGGCTTACAGCTTTCCGATGGATGGCCCCTTGGAAGTAGGCCAGGATGGGACGTTGATCGAACGTCGGCGAGTCGCCGTCGCCGAAGGAGCGGACGACGTGCTTGTACGGCGCGATGACGTCCTTCTTGAGGTTGGCGACGTCCGGCGAGTACCTCCCGAAGTCGGACAGCACGAACATGGCGGCGCTGAGCTTCTTCCTCGCCTCCATCATACTGTTGGGTTGGTGCGGCACGATGAGGTGGTTCTTGCCGCCCCACCGCCTCCACTCCTCCTTGCGCATCAGGTACTTGACCAGCTCGGCCTGCAGGACCCTGTTCCGGCTCACCTTCTCCCCGCGGCGGAGCTTCGAGTGACGGTTGTAGCTCAGCGACGCGAAAAACGGCACGAAGAAGACGTCGGCGAGGCTGGCGTTCGTCACCCTGACGGCGACGCAGGGCCTGCTGTCCCTGACGACCACGTCATCGCTGCCGGCGCCGGGCGGCAGCGCGGAGGACAGGATGTCCAGCGTGAGCCAGTACGCCACGCTGTGCTGCAGGTTGAGCCCGCCGGGGTAGTGCGGCGCGGCGCGGGAGTCGCGGACGTCGGGCCACGCCGCCGGCTTCCCCTTCCCCTTCCCGTCCCACCCCAGCATGCCGAAATGGAACTCCGCCGGCAGGTCGTACACGTACACCCTCAGCGCCGCGCTGTCCGCGTCGCAAGACCTCTCGCTCCGTTCCCGTTCCCCTGCTTCTCCTGCCAGCGGCGGCTCCCGCCGGATCACCGGACCGCTCAGCTTCACCGAGCCCGCCGTGGCGTTACTCGTCGCCGGCACGGCCAACACCGGCGCCGAGGTCGACGCTGGGTCGCCGGCGGTGTGCCTGTTTTCTACGCCGGTGAGTGCGGACGTCTTGTCGACGTCGCGCATCACGAAGGCAGAGTAAGGCATGGCGACGTTGATCCTGGAATTGACTAGAGCCCAGCAGGAGACGGCCAGGAGGGAGACGGCCATGAAGACCACGAAACGGAGGACCCTCCGGTGCTCAGGCGGCGGCAATGGCTGCATCTTCCTCTCCACCACCACGATGCAGCGAGCAAAACAACACGCAGGAGATTCAGATTCAATTCATCATTCTGCATCCTCAGGAACCATCATCGTACAAGAAGGGGGTGATAGCTGGTGATTCAATATCGAAGGACACCTCCTCATCAGGTTCACAATTTCCATGGATCTCGACGACCTTTGCGTTGGATATGTGCATGCTGATCCTAGATGGATGGCTATGTGTTTGTTAGACCTATCGTTTCGTTTTCCGTGACTAGTTATTTGTAGGTAGTCTCCCATTGAACATGTCATCTGCATGCGTGCGCCCAAATAAACTAGCAGGGTTCCCCGTGCATTCGCACGGACGGGTTTTTTTATATTGTTTTTGGAAGGAGAGGAGGGGAAAAGAACTGTCTGAAACAGTAACGGATCTTTGGTACAGTGTCAAACCCGGTATGCACTGTTTGTAACGGGTGGGTTTGTGATGCAACAGTGTTTCGTACCGTTATGAACAGTGTTCATGACCCGTTACTGTTTCTCGTACCCCGTTACGAACAGTGTTCGTGATCCGTTACTGTTGTTACCGGGTATGAACAGTGTTTCGTGATCCGACACTGTTGCAAGGAACAGTGTTCTGTGAGACGGTGAACAAGAAAAAAGACGACGTGGCCTCATCAGTGAGCGTTTTTGTATACAGCCATAAAGATACACTAGCAGGTAACCCCGCGCTTTGCGCGGGCAACAGCTGGGTGCAAGAGCTGAAAGTGCTGTTTGGCAAAGGTGGCACATGCATATATATTGCAGGGAACACAGACTAAGAACCCCCGAAATATTAGTTGGAACATGAATTTAACATTTAGTATTGTACCATGTATAAACAGGTTGAACATAATGGCATATTTTTTACAGAAAGAATAGGACAAAAAAAAAAGAAGTTTTGGTGCCTCGATGGGCAACTGTTGATGGTGGGGAGACGCTGATCTTGCATATGTGTTGAACAGAAAGTGAAGAAATGTACACTCTGTCCGTTTGAAGCAATTGATACCTCTGTACTGGTTGCAAAGGAGGTTTAAAACCTGATAGTAGAAGTAAGAGAGATTAGCAAACACAGGTGAGGTTTTTTTTTTTGCTCGGTGAAACATCATGATCTAACTATTAACTTTATGGCTGTATACCAAAAAGATCACCGGTGAGGTCACGTTGCCCTAACCTATGTAACCTTTACTATGAGGAAGGCAACGACAAATGGCAATGGTAAGGGATTACTAAAACTATATATGTATTTACCAAAAGGTTTAGGAACTGGTTCTGTGTCGTTCAAAAAGTTGAGGGGAACTAACAAACAGAGTCTTGTATTGCTAAATGGTGCGGTAGATATTATGAAGCAAGCATAGATGGGAGAACTATTACCTAGCATGGAAGGAGTCGCGCTGTAGGCGTGGATTATGTAGTAGTAACAGTTACCTGAAAAGAGCATATAGGCTATGCAATCCTTAGGTGAAGCCTGAAATAGCAAGAGTTGTGTGACGGAACAACTAACAGTAGGTAGATGTTGACTGATAAAAATGATTCGATATGTCATAAAAAAATTAACTATACACAACATTGTGCGCGAGTTATCGATATTCAGGGGGTTGCTTGCAATCAGCACACACAAACTGTGTGAGATAACATTAAAAGGTATTTGGTCAATTGGATGGGGCTAAGTTTCAAAGGTAACGCAGTGCCTGATTTGGAACAATTTTGACTATAATTAGAGTTTGCTGCAGTAAGTGTGAAGGAAACATGTTGAATGGAAGAGGCACAGCTCAGTGTTTCATTTGGACTCATTTTGACTATAACAGGAAGGCAAAGCATTTTTTTTTTCTGATGGAGCACTACACTCTTTGTTTGAATATCTGATATTTGCTGAGAATGTGCTAATATGGGGAATATTTGAATCTATAACCTACGTGATGGCGTCAAAAGGCAGGTGGAAAACAACCAGCCTAGGAAAAGATTGGAAGATATACATTTTGCAACTGAATGACTGCATGAGGAAGAAAAATGCGAAGGTAAATTAGCAACCATGGTGTGCTGTTTACTATCAGGTATTCCAGCGTGCTTACTATCAGGAAACTTTGAGCATTTGTTTTTCATAAACATCAGGGTAAGCATGCCATGTTTAGTGTACTGAATGGACTCGCATTTTTTATGTAAAACATGTACCTCTTGCACAATTTTTTTTATCGGAAGGAATAAACTGAGAGGCAAAGGCAGCAATGGGATAATTTATAGAAGTAATGATGGCTGAAGTACACTGAATCTTTTGTAAAATAATACAAAATACCTTGGCGCTTCCAGAAATTAGGTAACTCCTTTTTTTTAGCTCGTGAACTCTATGAGGATGCAGCGGCTCTGCAGATGATGAAAAGCAAACAGCAGGTAGAGAGTTCCGGAAGCATGCACATGGCGTTTCGAGAACCAAACAATCATCAATATTCAATAGGTAGGGACGGGTTGTAAGGCACCACATAATTGAGTAAATTCCTGAAATGTCAATGTCATTGAGCTGGAAGGTTAGCCACTCTCAAAAAGGGTAAACAAACAACAGGCCATGTAATATTGTATAACAAATATGGAAATCTAATCATCTCATATGAAATTATCAGGTAGGGAGCTCACCTGTGTAATAACTGTTTGTCGCAATATGGCTGGTGGAATGAAAAGTCATCGTACACATATAAAAGAATATGATCCTAGATCTTATAACTGTACAGGCAGAAGTGAAATAACCTGGAAGATGGAAACATGGAGAGAAGCCTTATTTTTTTTAAATTGAGATTCATCAACTCCCTTGAACAAACCATAGAAGACGAAATAAGCAGTTCAGTCGCGCACCATAAGCAGGGCATATGAGACAGATTTATGTGAGTCATATTTGTAAGAGGTGGGACATGTGGTGACAACTGAAACATACCATAAATTAGTTTGTAGGCAAAGATGATAAAATTTTGTTAATAAGCAAAACAGGATCGCTAGAAGTCACATTTGTTGGCTGATTCATGAACTTGAAGGTAAAGAAAAAGGGAGAAAGCAATGTACTTACCCAGAGGCAATGGCTTGTAAAAGTCACATTTGTTGGCTGATTCACTATTAAACACCAACTGGGCACTACACCTGGAGGAGGAAAGAACATGAGATCATTTGCAATGAGGAAAATAAAATTGCGACAAACAGAACTAAATGGCAAAAATGTATGAACGGCAAGGGAAGCGTTAAAAAAACATCTGACCAAAATAACAGTTGATCCCGAAACGCTAGGTGGCGACTGAATCAGTATGAAATAGTACTCCATCAGTCGAAGGGAATGGGCAATGAAATCAGTCTCATGCAATAGCACCCCATCACTGCACGGCAACAGGCAAACGAAATTAGACTGTATTAGTTAATCTCAATTAATCTGCACTGTGAAATAAACTGACGGAACTATGTGTGGCAACGTCGAGGACAACCTCGTACCCCTAGATGACCACAAAATGGTATGACAAAATCGTAACCCTAAATGAGGCAGGATTTTAGGGGGAAAAACTGGCAAAAATGAGGACAATAATCAGGCAAGGGATAAATCACGAATCGATGTGGGTACCTGGTCATGAAGCCGTCGATCTGGAAGCCATCGATTCGGATGCTGTCGAGGAAGAGGCGTTCAGGAGAGGAGGAGCAGCGAAGAGCGACGCGGGAGAGGGGCGGCGCCGGCCTTGGGGAGGGACGGCGGCGACCACACGAGCGGCGGCACTGGAGGAGAACGCCAGGCCGCCGTGGCTGCCGGTCGTGCGCCTGCGGCGTGTAGCTGGGGCGCTGCCGGGCCGGCTGCGCGGGGGAGGACGCGTTTTGGGGCTCTCGCTGCCGTCGGTGGCAGGGGGTGGGAGTGGGGAGCGTGGTGCGCCGCCGCTGGACAGCGCAGGCACGCGAGGCAGACATGGCCGGATGGCGGGCGGCGCTGCTGGCCGCGGAGTGAGCGGTGGCGGCGATGGGGGCGATGTGGATCGTCGGGAGGTGAAAAGATCAACTTTGACCGGCAGGGGAAGGATAAGTTCGCGATGTAGTGTTTCCTGTGTGGTCCAGAAGGGTGTGGATGCTGGTGGGAGGCTTCGAGAGGATGGGGGCGTCGTGCAGCTGGGAAGTGCAGTAACGGGTCTGAGGGCCACAGTAACGGGTAGGGGCCACACTGATAACGGGTATATAAAGTGTTTTGTGATCCGGTACTGTTGCGGAAGCAGTAAACTGTGAGTGCGTGCACAGCAAAAAAAAAAAAAAGACGACGTGGCCTCTCCGGTGATTTTTTTGGTATACAGCCATAAAGGTATAGGTAGATAGGTAGATCAGCGCGGAGGCCAACCAATTTGTCGATGGTTAATGATGGAGGGATCGAAAGCTCCAAGTATGTGACGTGTGTTCCACACAATACTAATGTTCACTAGTAGCAGGAGCAGTACAGTATCTTTTAGAAAGTGACGTGATACCGTAGTACGGAGTACTAGAAGCAAAAATGGACAGGGCGTGAACACACCAACACCCAAACCCAAATATTAATTACCCATGCTCGTCGTCCCCGCTCTAACCCAAACTCTTTTTTTTTTTTTTTTTTTGAACCGAGGAGTTTTCTCTTCATTCCTATGCATAGTGCACACAGAAATACTGCAGGCCGTCGGGTTCGAACCCGGGGTGGCAATGCTGGTCTTTGGCTCATTCCCACCAACCCAAACCTATTTGTCCATACCCATTGGACAGAATATAGATAAGTGGGTAAATCAAAAGCACTTTGATGTCTTTTCCATGATGCATTGGTAAGACCAATCTTAATGGGGTTTCATGGGCATTATGTGCTGACATGCTACTGTATTGATGAAGAGATGATGAAAGTTTTATGAAAGTAGAGACAAACTCTTCTGCATTATTTCCAAAATATGAGTGTGTCGATAGCTGGGCTATGAAACCCCCACTGAGACTAGCCTAAGGCACTTCGACAATTGGTTAAATGGGAAAGCTTCAATGAACAGTCTGCCATGGTGCATAGATCAGAATTGGTGTAATGTATGGAAAGTTGGAAACTAAAAGTGAAGCCAAAGTGTCTGTTTCTTCGTATGGCTATTGCTCCGATCAAAATTGTCAATGACGGATCAAATCATCAAAAGGCGAAGACAAACAGACCCAATTTGCAAATTGTGTCACTGCAGACATGAAACTCACATGATGGCCAAATGCAGTTATACCAAAAGGCTATGGTAGTAAATGAGCAAGGTCTGTCAATTACTTGGACAAACATTAGAGAATAGTGGATCCATATTACCAAAACACAAGTGCAAGGGAATGAGGTGCATCAAGCAAGCCTAAATAACCTACACTGCTTGGAATTTTTGTGGAAGGAAAGATGTCAGTGAGTTTTTGACAACAAGGCTCGTGCGCACTAAACAGGAACTCCTGCAAGACATCATCAACGATGAACAGATGCAACGTCTAGCCCACGAGGAGAATCTGTAGCTCTTCACTTGATCGCTGCGGTTTTTCTGGCCGCAGCTGAGGCTTTTTCTAGTTATAGCTACAATAGATTGTAGTTGATTTTTTGCAGCCATAGCTGCAGCTGCAGCTAAAATAAGCTGCAGCGAGTTTTTCCTCTCTTTGCTCTTTTCTTTTCCCTTAAATATTCAGACTTTACTTCCTATTAAATGAAAAGGCAGCGCACCGGTCAGTTCTGTTAAAAACAAGTCCCACGGAATAATGAATCTAAACAGGATTGCACCATGGAAAAAAGTACACCAAAAATATTATATATATTCAAATAGTATTATAAGTATAAGATCAAACCACATGACAGGTTGTAAAAAGGGGGAGAAAATATATTAGGCTGCATGCAACATCAGACAGCATAAGCACGATAGATGGAATATGATGACGTTTGACAGCTACAGAAGATGAAGCGGGTTGATAACAATATTAAGGCCCTATTCAGCCGGCTTATAATCTGTACTTTTCAGCTTGTTTTTTTTTTCAGCTGGAACAATATTTTCCTCTCACAAAAATCAGCCGGAACAGTGTTTCAGCTTATTTTTCAGCATAAGCGAACGGGGCCAATGATTGGCTCAAAATTGAGATCCATTGGCTCAAAATTACAATTTGCATTGAGATCCATTGGCTCAAAATTACCACCTGAGAAGTTGGCACCTATAAACTTTGCACCCTGAAATCCAAGCAAAAAAGACAGAACTCAACAATGATTCATCATGTCAGTTACTTTAGATTATTTGCATGGACTTGTTCAGACTTCAGAGTTCAGTTCATTGCTGCAACTCCACACAAATTTCTATTGCTGCAAATCGGATCTACTGGATTTGAGTCAAAAAGCCCTCCATGCTTTCCACACTACACACACTTTTTTATTCAGACAATGAAAATGTCTAGATCAGTTTACTGTATCTCGTACTTGTTTGTTTAAATCATGTATGGACATACCCTTTTTAATACCTAATACTTTTTATCCTTCAGGGGATCAATTGACATTGATCTTCATGTATACTAATTTGTTGCATGGTACAACTCACTTTGTAATACCATATTTTTATTTCACTTTCTCCCCTAGCAAAACCTAGAGTTTTCACCTACTATGTTGTTAGCATTTCGATAGTGGGGGCGGTCGGTGTTGGTTGTTGGAGTTGATCTTGAGTCCAACTGTTTTATTGAGAAAACAAGGGTTAAGATCGATTTTTTGGTCTGGTCCAAGTTCTATCGGCCATATAGACAGAGGGGGTCAACTAACCTAAATATATACTCCCTCCGTTTCAAATTATAAGTCGCTTTGACTTTTTTTTCATTTATTTTGCTATGTATTTAGACATAGTAAAATGGATGTATCAAAAAAGTCAAAGCGACTTATAATTTGGAACGGAGGGAGTACCCTCTAAACATCCCTATTGGTGAAGGTTTGGCTTAGGGCACAACCTGAAGACCATCTATCGTCATCGACTACCCATGTCTATGACATATGTGCTGCTGATTCATATCAGTTATAGAAGGTTATCTTTTTTTCGGATTATACAGTACTTTTTGGCGATTACACAATATAATCGTATTGCACGTAAACCCTACCCCTATGAGCATCTTCAAAGACTGAACCGACAAATCCTCACGACTACAAAGTCACCACATGCGCCTCGCTATCAACACACAATCCGTTTAATCCTGTAATATTCGCCACAGGGAGTCGAACCCAGGACCTTAAGTACTACCGAGGCTCTTATAACCACTAGGCTACAAACCCTTTAGGTCATTCAACATTAATTAATTAATTAATCACACAATTAGTGTGTCCTTGTTGATTAGGCTAGTGAGATACTATGGTCACTAGTAGGAATATCCACTTGTATGACGATCAACTTTCGTCACTGAATGAACCAAATTCGTCATAATTTCAGCTTTATGATGAATTTATGACGAAAACCGGTTTGTCATAGAAGTCGCATCACATTTGAAGTTCTATGACGATTTTCGCAAAACATCATAAAAGTGGCTTGATTTGTGATGAGAATAGAACATTATAGAACTGCTATGGCCTGCGTGGTAGGGGGTTGCCACGCTGGTGGGTGCTTCCATTGGAGATGCTTTTCACGTGTACATGCTATAACCGGTTGCATTGGAGATGGTTCGGGTACGTGTCCCCTTCTTATTGCACAACATGACCATCTCTGGTTCTTGCACGTTTCAGGTTCTTACTAGACCACGTGTCGTGTTCCTGTTGTTCAGCCTAGGCATTTGGTTAAAACCGACGAATCGGTTCGGTTTGTTCGGCTCCTGTAAACTTCGGTTTGCAGAAATCAACAACCTATCGGTTTTCCACATAAACGAAAACCAACAAATTCGGTGTCGGTTTGCTTGGTTTGGTTTTTCTGTTCCACCGAACCAACTAAGGCAAACACCAGAACAAATCAATAGGGAGAATGAAGAACAACAGAACGAACAAATCGAGCAAGGTACAGTGGTCCGCTGATGCCGCCTGCAGTCGCGACGTCCCACTCCGATGTCCTCCTGCTCAACTCGCGCTCGCAGGTGCTAATGCTGCTCGCGATGAGCGTCGCAGCCAATTCGCCTTCTAGGTCCCGCTCGCGCCGCCGCCGATTCGCCTGGCCTAGCAAGCCGCTACTGTTGGCCTCGACTATCGATTCACCGGAAGCGGCCCGCCACTGTCGCTGCTCGCCTAGCATCACGCGCCGCCTCCGACTCTGAGGCTGGGCTAGGGTTATGAGTGCCGCTGTCACCGGACGCCGCTGTAGCCACTGCAACTCGCATGGTGCGTGGATGGATGGATAGGGTTGAGGGACGAGTGAATGAGTGATGCAGGTCACGTGCGGCAGCTGGCTGGGCTATACTCGTGTAACTTGGAGACTTGGAGTGTGGTGGGCCTTGATTGGGCTGGGCTGTCGCTTGCTGCTCCGTGTGCTGGCTGCTGGCTCGCTGCTTTTATTTAGCCTGTGTCGCTTGCTACTAAACATTGCTCGGTTGCTTGGTGTTTCGGTTCGGTGGCACCTAGAAACCGAAACACCGAAACTGAAGACCAAAAAAACCAAAATTTTGGTTCGGTTCGGTCTTTGGTTTTTGGTGAAAATATGCCTAGTCTGACCTAATGTTTCACATGTTAGTTTTCTATGGACACACGTGTCGTGTTGCGGTTGGATCACGTGTCACTTCTTCATTGGACCATGCGGCGTATTTTTATTGGTCCACGTGGCCATTTCTTATTTGACCATGCGTCACGGCACTGCCCGTCCACGTTTCGCATTTTTATTCGGCCACATGGCTTGCCGACATCCTTCCATGTGTCGGATTTTTAATAGCCCGCATGTCGTGCTCTGGCTATTTCACGTGTCATGCACTGGTTCCTCCACGTGTCATGCTCTGGCTACCGCGTGGAGTACAATCAATTCGTCATAGAAGTAATTCGAGATCGTCACTACTGCACAGATTGACTACATAACAATTCAAACTTGCAATCAAATAACCACAATTGACATTTCACACATCAGCAGCGAACCACTGACAGAGTATCACAACATCAAACCATCACATGCGTCCACACAGCAGACCACAAATGTTCACCGCATCAAGCCACAGAAGTTGAAGACAGAGAGTTAATTACTAGGAGAGCTTAAGTGCAAGACTAGCTCACTAAGCCTATTGTACTCCTCCTGTTGTTGTTGCTTGAATTCCTCAAGCTCCCTTTTAGCCTTTTCTGTCCTCACCTTTAGTTCATCCACTAGTTCGATGAACTCAGATGTACTTTCCTGTTCACCAACAAGCTACTCCCGAAGTGTCATCTCCGCCGATGTCTTTGCTCTGGTGGAGCTTCTCAAGATACCAGCATTCTTCAAAAAAAGGTTTTTGCTGCTTTCCTAGGAGGGACGCTTGCCCTGGTAGAGGTAGAGAACCTTGAAAACAACATCAGCACTAGTCATTGGTTGCTTCCCATTAGCAACAGGTTCTGCTTGCATAGCTTCTATAGCTTCCTACGAAATTCAATCAATAAAACATTATGTTACAAATAATGGAAGAGGACTTGAACTGAAAACCCAAGAAATTAATTCATAACAAGTAATCCATAGAACTTTCTCAGATGACTGCTGAGAGACATTACATAAGCACAATGCATAGGTCTTTTGCAGCCTACTACCGATAGAGATTACATAAGCATAATGTACAGGTACCATATTGAATGGTGTAAAATTGTAACTACAAAATTAAATGATGTTGCCACATTAGGCTCCTGTTGCGTTTCCTTCTTTTATGGCAATGGCTTCAGTAGATTTCAAGGAAAACAAATAAAGGTACTTATAACTGCTGCTCTTGCAGCATCGCTCAGGCCCTTTTTCGTATGGGTATGGAAGTCCTTGAAGACTTTCACAGCATTAACATCTTCATCAGGTCGACCATGTTGTTCAAGTCCTTGATCATCATGTTGTTCATCAAGTCCTTAATCGTGTTCTGCGACCTTCCTCTTGTCCTCTGTCTGTTCACATTGCACATGAATTTCTCTTTATACATATACAAAGGCAAGAGTAACAATAAAACATAACCATCATTTACAAATGTTTGTAGCTAGACAACATAGGAGCGAGATCCTATGGACTAGTGGTACTTCACTGTTGCATGGTTTTGCTTGTTCGTCTCAAATGTTTCCTATAACTTCATTTGTGTTAGACTGCAGCACAAATAGACCATAGCAAAACTAGACAGGAAATCGAGGGGGTTCACACACATCTTGTTCTTAGCACTAGACCAAGTCTCGACAAGTTCACACCATTGTGCATCGCTCATGCATGGGACAGGAGAGGTCGTACGAATCTGATTAGCAGGGACGCCATTGAAGTAGGTTTGCTTCAACCCGTAGCATGCCTGCCGTACCCCACACTGCAATACATTCAGCAAGCTTCTTGTGTTGATGGGTGAGCCTTGTCAATGTCCAGCCTTGACTGCACGCAGCAGTGTGAATGAAAAGTAAATCCATTAAAGTTGCTCAAAGCAGAGTTGAATGTCAAGAGAGAATACCCATACATACAATTAGCCTCTCCACAAAATTCCTATAATGGATGACATCGGAGGGCATCTTGTAATGTTTTCAATGTGTCAAAATTGGTATTTGATGCCAGACTACTACACTTACCTCTGAGGCAAACTTGGCAGCTTGCACTGGATCATGTGGCCTTCTGTTCCCCTTGGCAACAGAGAAGGGCATCCTCAATCCTCCCAATGATTTGCTCATTTTGTCAAGAAAAATTTGTAACACCTCTGGTGTTAAGCATGCATTAAGCATTGCAAATCATGAGCATGAACATCATCTTGCATTCATGATCACATGAAATATAAAGGAAACATTGGTTTGTGTGGGGGTATTAACCCCTATACCCCTATGGCTAGACTTGGGCTGGCCCAGACCAGTGGGCCCGGCCCATCAGAAGACGACGTGTGGCCCAGTCGATCTGCTCGGCGTCCCACGCAAGGAAGGAAAGCAAACTTGGAGATCAAGCAAGATCTTGGTCGGTTAGAATAGGAATCCTTATCCGGCCAGCTATGGCAATTGTAACCAGGCAGGATTAGTTTCCAGATTTGTAACCCTACCTCCTGGACTATATAAGGCAGGCAGGGGACCCCCTCAAAAGACATCTCTCTCTCTCAATATACACAACAATACAATCTGACACAGGACGTAGGTATTACGCCCTCATGGCGACCGAACCTGGATAAATCCTTGTGTTTGTCTTGCATCACCATCTAGTTCGTAGTTTGCGCACCTGTCTGCCGACAATCTACTACCTTGGGCATACCCCTTGGTAGACTGCCGACCATATCTCATCGATAGTGGCACGCCAGGTAGGGGGTGTGCGTATAGCTTCCCAGGCGAGCAAGATGGTCATCGTCCCCGACTCCGTGACCATGACAGACGGTCTCTTGTTCACCATCGGCCAGATCACCTGGACCACCGGCATCAATAGCTTCATCGCCACTGCCACGGAGGAGGCATAGATCCGATCTGTGTCGACCATGAAAGCATCTAGGTCCCGAGGTTTGGTTTCGGCAATTGATGACAACGCTTTATTACCATGACTAACGTGTGTTTTGCAGAAACTTTGGTAAGTTAGGTCATGGAGGTGATAACTGCTTTGGGCACCATGGTATTCATGCCCCTTGATGGAAATCGTTTCGGTTTTCAAAGGAGTGACGTCAAGATTAAGGACAGTTAGTTCCGGATGTCGAGGTGTTGAGATACATTCTGAATAGTCGTTAGGATCTTCGTTTTTCTCTTTTGGCCGTACTATAAAGGGGAGCATGAGCGGGTAGCTTGACCTAGGTGAGTCCTATGTTTAGGTGTGGTGCACACTTGTTAAACTTAGCGCTAGGCAGCTCTAGAATAGCTCAAAGTTCAGTTGGAAGCAACTTGGTTCAAGTTGCGTCGCGTTTTGGAGAGTTTAGAGGGTTTTCCCCTTGACCGGACGCGGTTCTCGGCACGACCGGACGCGTCCGGTCAGTTCAAATCCGCGACTGCGTTTCGGCGCTGATGACCGGACGCGGCCCTTGCGAGGATCAGACGCGGTGGTCAGGGCCGACACGTGTCACTTGAGGGAAAACAGCCGATCGGACGTGACCTGGGTGTGATCGGCGCCTCCGGTCACGTTCCAGTAAGGTCCTGCGACGACCGGACGCGTCCGGTCATCACCGATCGGACGCGGTCGCGCGTCCAGTCTCGTTACAGTAAGCTCCCTGCACGATCGGACGCGTCCGGTCACCCCTGACCGGCGCGTCTGGTCACTCAGCCGAAATTTCGGATTTCGACCGTTACGAGCGACCGGCGCGTCCGGTCACTTCGACCGGCGCGTCCGGTCAGCCCGTATTTTTGCTGAGTTGGCAGGTAACGGTTCGTTTCGACTGTGGGGTGTATAAATACATCCCCACCACCTCTTTTAGAGGTCTCTTGCTCATTTCATCAGCTGAGAAACACCTTTGGAGTGCAAGGGAGTGCAAGAGCTCTAGTGAGGATTGTGTTTTGAGAATCAAAGCTTGAGAGTTCCTCACTAGCGATTAGAGAGTAGCAAGTGTGCATCCACCTTCTCATTTAGGCTCGTTGTGGTCAAGTGAGAGTTCTAGCTTATTACTCTTGGTGATCGCCATCACCTAGACGGCTTGGTGGTGATTGGGAGTTCGGTGATCATCCGGCGGAGCTTGTGGATGACCCAACTCATCTTGTGAGCGGTTTTGGGCGTTTCACCACGACGGAGTGTCGAAGAATCAGCCCGTAGAGAGCACTTGATCCTTGCGCGGATTAAGGGGGAGCTACACCCTTGCACAGGTGCTCCAACGAGGACTAGTGGGGAGTGGCGACTCTCCGATACCTCGGAAAAACATCGCCGTGTTCCTTGCCCTTACTTTCAAGCATTTACATTCTCGTATTTACATTCATTGCTTGATTTACTTTCCTAGAATTGCCATGCTAGACTAGGATTGGAAACTAGGGTGCAAAACTTTTATCGGTAGAATCTCTAGGAACACAAGTAGGCACTAGGGGTGAATTCCAGCTTATAGGATTTAATTCTTGCAATTAATTTTTAGAAAAGCCCAATTCACCCCCCCTCTTGGGCATCTTGATCCTTTCAGACCACATCTGCATCGGCCACGGCTCCGACCACGCTGGTAATGGCTCTGACCACCCCAGCAACGGCTCTGACCATGCCGGCAACTCATCAACCACTTCCCCGCTACAAAAAGGGAGGATGATCGACAACACCGACCTGATCGAAGCTATCGACCAAGTCAGCCATAAGCTCTCGCAAACCCTGACTTTGGTAGATTAGATCCAAAATCAATCTACCGAGCAGGTACTTCTTCACCACAATAGGTCTACCCGACCAGTTCGGGTTCGCCGTCCAACACGGCTAGATACAGATCTAGTGGTCACCGCTACTCCTAAAGGACGTACGGTACATCTTCGCTAAGTTCCTATACCCAGCCTCAGGCTCTTTGAGTACCAAGCCCTGACGGAAGTTTGCCAGGCCCTCCCATACGGCCTGAGAAACGTTGCTTCCGAGTACGTATATCGTACACCTCATCTGTTCATGGGTCCCACAGAGCATGACCATGTTTCAAATTTATACTTCCTAGATATACCTCGACCATCACCAGGCAACGCCGTTAACATGGTCGGTATCCGGGAGCATCGTGAAGGCTCGGTTCATACACTTCCCAAGGATGGCGACTCCAGTACCGGATCTACACGCTCTGTCCATACTGAGGCTGAACACCTCGAAGACGACAGATACGATCTAGATCCATTGCCGTACCCTCCGGGTTTCTCTCTGATCCCTAGGTTCCCACCGAGACGTGGTGACATGGTGCTCAACATCAGTAATGACGAGCCCGTAGTCGATGGAGAAACTGACGAGCAACGGTAGCTTCGTGAACTATGCAACGCTGGCCGCGCCAAACGTCGTAACCAGGAGGCTGAAGAAGAAGAGCATCGAAGGGGACCCCGACCAAGAGATCTAGCCAAAGCCTTTGACAGGGTTAGCGAGCGGTAACTTTTTAGGACTCCAAGTGCCAACGTGGCTGTCGCCATGGCCAACTTGGACTGCCTACCTGACCAACCAGAAATCTAGCAGGTCCATGAAGATATTCACGCACATCTAATCACTGCTATGGGCCAAACCGTCGAGCTAGCTAAATGAGCTCAGATTACTTCAAGCACGTCAATTGCATCTAGCTGGAGTCGTCATGTTTCAGAACACCCAAGTCACCAACAACCATCTAATCCACGCAATGGTCCACCCCCAGTCAACCCTTGAGGCGGCGGCAGCAGTGGCGATGGCGGTGGTGACGGTGACGGTGCTCACGGAGGTGGTTGTGGTCGTCGGGATAACAACCGCAATCGCTACGGTAATCGAGATCAGGAAGTGAATCAAGACCCCAACCACGATCTCTGCCAGAAACTCCCTCCGCGTGACGCCTGCAGCCGCATCCTCAGCTACGCTAATGACCATCAAGCTTATGAGAATGTCTGTCACATCGAATACAACACTGAGCACGGTCCTCCCGGCCTAAAATAGTTCACTTCTCATCTTTGACAAGTCGTATGGCCGAAAAACTTCAAGCTCGAAAAGCTCAGGAAGTACGACGACAAGGAGAACCCCGAGAACTGGATCACACTTTATGAGATCACCGTCCGATCAGCTTCGGGTGATGAACACGTAATGGCTAATTATCTTCTAGTTGTTCTTGATCAAGCAGGTCATCAATGACTCTTGAGCCTACCGGAGAACCAGTTCAATAGCTGGGCACAACTCAAGCAGGCCTTCATCGACAACTTCATCGCCATGTGTGACCAGCCGGGCAATAAGTATGAACTCGAGCGCATACGTGACCACAAGGAGAGCCAACGTGATCAGCGGCGTGACCTCACGAGGATGATCATGAAGTCAACACGGTTGAGAAGCCAAGTGGTCGCCATGACTACGAGGACAACTACAACAAGGCCCTAAAGGGTCCCTGCCTGCTTCATCCCAAATCCAATCACACAATGGTGAATTGTTGCTTCCTCAAGAACATCTACGCTAAGCAACTCGCTACCGACGACGCTGCAAGGGCTGACCATGACACACAGCGATGAGATGGTGATGACGACGATGACGAATAGAACAGGGATCCTCGTCATCAATATGTCGCTCCCACCAAAACCGTCCACTCCATCTTCGGCGAAAAGGTGTCTCTGGAGTCCAAACGCGAGCGCAAACTGCTCAAATGGGCTTGCATGAGCATCATCGACGCTGACGGTCTCATTACCGACCCCAGGTTTCCAGCCTGGTCTCACCGAGAAATCTCCTTCAACCGTTAAGACCGGTGGGCCGTAATTCCTAAACCTGGTTGATTTCCCCTCATCCTCGATCCCTGCATTAAAAGCGTCCGGTTCGAGAGGGTACTCATAGATGGTGGCAGTTCCATTGACATCCTGTTTCGCAATAGCTTGCCCGCTCTAAAACTAAGCCAGGCCAATCTCAAACCCTATGAGGCACAGTTTTGGGGCATTCTCCCTGGACAGAGTTCTATACTTCTTGGGCAAATCACGCTCCCTGTGCAGTTTGGGACTGCAGAACACTTCCGCACCGACTACATCAACTTCGTGGTCGCAGACTTCGATGGCACCTACCACGCCATCCTTGGTCGACCAGTGCTCACCAAATTCACGGTAGTGCCGCACTACTCGTATCTGGTGCTCAAGATGCTACCGAGCACGGCGTCCTCACTCTCGGAGGCAATGTCTACACTGCCTACACCTGTGAAGAGGAAAGCTTCAAAGTGGCCGAAGCCACTGACCTCTCGATCTGCATGGAGCAGACCTTGGTCGACGCCACCAAGACTCCCACCGACCACCTGGAGATCCTAGAGCTACAAGCCCCACGCAAGAGCATCAAGTCTAAGGACCACAAGGAGATCTAGCTGGTCGACGGCGATTCCAGCAAGACGGCCCTTATCGGGGCCAATCTGGATCCCAAATAGGAAAACGCGCTCGTCAGGTTTTTGAGGGACAACATAAGTGTGTTCGCGTGGAAACCCGTGGACATGCCCGGTGTACCTCGGCACCTGATCGAGCACTCCTTGAATGTCTCAAAGACCGCCAAGCCTATCAAGCAGAAGCTACGATGGGTCGCTTGCGATAAAAAGGATGCTATTGGGGCAGAAGTTACACGACTTTTAGCAGCCGGATTTATCAAAGAAGTGTATCACCCAGAGTGGTTAGCCAACCCGGTACTTGTACGCAAAAAGAATAATGAATGGAGAATGTGTGTCGATTATACTGATCTTAACAAACACTGCCCTAAAGACCCCTTTGGCTTACCTCGCATAGATGAGGTCGTTGACTTAACAGCCGGCTGCGAGCTGCTATCCTTTCTCAATTGCTAATCTGGTTATCACTAGATCACTCAACAAGGACGACCAGATCAAAACATCCTTCGTCACCCTTTTGGTGCCTATTGCTACACGATAATGTTGTTCGGGCTCAAGAACGTGGGGGCCACATACCAGCGTGCCATCCAGAAGTGTCTCCAAAATGAGATAAAGGATGACCTTGTCGAAGCCTACGTTGATGATGTGGTGGTAAAAACCAGGAAGGCCCATACCTTGGTCGATAATCTCCAGCAGATTTTCACGGCTCTCAACGAGTACCAATGGAAACTTAATCCTAAGAAGTGTATCCTCAAAGTCCCGTCTGGTATATTGCTGGGTAACGTCGTCAATCACGACGGCATACGCCCCAATCCAACTCAGGTTAAGGCTGTTCTAGATATGCAGCCCCCGAAAAACATCAAGGATATCTAGAAGCTCACTGGATGTATGGCCACCCTCAGCCGCTTCATCTCACGACTCAGCGAGAAGGGCCAACCTTTCTTCAAATTGCTTAAGGCATCAGAGAAGTTTGTCTGGTCGGAAGAGGCAAACACTGCCTTCACATAGCTAAAAAAGTTCCTTACCTCTCCACCAGCCCTTACTGCTCCTCAGAAAGACGATGTCCTTTTCCTCTATGTTGCGGCCACTAATCGCGTGGTCTCTACAGTTATCGTGGTCGAGCGTGAGGAACCCGGCCATGTTTATAAAGTCCAGCGCCCTGTTTACTTCATCAGCGAGGTACTCAATGAGTCTAAATCCAGGTACCCTCAAATTCAGAAGCTGATCTACGCCATCCTGATTACATCCCGAAAGTTGAAACATTACTTCGACGAATATCTGGTGGTGGTCAAGACCAGTTTTCCGCTTGGGGACATCATTCGGAACAAGGACGCTAACGGATGCATTATTAAATGGGCGATGAAATTATGCCCCTACTCCCTAGAGTTCTAGAGCCGTATGACTATTAAGTCCCAGGCCCTGGTCGATTTTATAGTTGAATGGACAGACCTAAGCGCACCTCCTGATCAGGGGCTACTCGAATACTGGAAGATGTATTTTGATGGTTCCCTCAACATCGATGGCGCAGGAGCAGGCGTGCTCTTCATTTCACCAAATAAAGATGAACTCCGCTACGTCCTCAGCCTTTATTTCCCTACGTCTAATAATACTGCAGAATACGAGGCCTGCCTCCATGGCATACGGATTGCGGTCGAGCTTGGTGTCAAGCGCCTATATGTCTATGGCGACTCGGCTCTAGTCATAAACCAGCTTAATAAAGACTGGGACATGACTAGCGAGAAGATGGATGCTTACTGCAAGGAAATCAGAAAGTTGGAAGGCAAGTTCTACGACATCGAATACTCGTGTGGTCTAGGATAAAAATAAAGTAGTTGATGAGTTGTCTAAGTTAGGGTCATCCCGAGCCAAAGTTCCACATGGCGTCTTCATCCAAGACTTTACCAACCCATCAATCAAGGAAGAAGAAGATCACGTGGTCGAGAAGCCCCCAGACCAACAACTGGTGGCTATGGTTCCTTCTTCGATCACTATGGAACCCTCTCTGACCACACATACTTCACCTTCGATCACTGATAATAGTGACTGGAGGGTACCCTTTATCAAGTATCTGCAGGATGGAATCGGTTATACTGACCGAACAGAGAATGAGCGCCTTATACGCCCTAGCAAACAGTATATACTAGTCGACGTCACCCTCATGCACAAGAATGCGAAGGAAGAAGTCTTGATGAAGTGTATCACTCAAGAGGCAGGCATTAAACTACTTGAAGAAATTCACAGTGGCATCTGCGGAAATCACGCCGCCTCTCGAACACTGGTAGGCAAAGCTTTCCGAGCAGGATTCTACTGGTCGTCCGCCGTGGCCGATGCAGAGAAGCTGGTACGCCACTGCGACGGGTGTCAATTTTTTGCAAAGTGCATACATGTACCAGCCCATGAGATCCAGACCATACCAGCCTCTTGGCCCTTTGCGTGCTAGGGACTGGATATGATTGGGCCCTTTAAACCGGCCCCTAGAAATTTCAAATGCGTGTTCATGATGATCGACAAGTTCTCCAAGTGGATTGAATACATGGACCAAGGCATCCTCAGAAAAAGCGGTCGAATTCCTCAACCAAATCATCCATCGTTTTGGCCTCCCCAACAGCATCATCACAGATCTGGGGACTTAGTTCACTGGCAGTACATTTTGGGACTTCTGCTATGAAAGGAGCATTGTTGTAAAGTATGTGCCAGTGGCGCACCCTAGAGCTAATGGATAGGTTGAAAGGGCAAACAACATGATCCTTGATGCATTGAAGAAAAGACTGTACAGTGAAAATAAGAAAGTGCCCGACCGATGGCTCAAGGAGCTACCGGTTGTGGTCTGGGGTCTCCGAACTCAGCCCAATCGAAATACGGGCGCCTCTCCCTACTTCATGGTCTACGGTGCCGAAGCAGTGCTCCCCACATATATCGCTTTTTGATCACCAAGGGTTGAGAACTTCAACAAGGACAGGTCTGATGAGTCACGAGAACTTGAGGTCAACTGCTCTGAGGAGCGATGGCTTGATTCCTGTGTGCGTACTGCCAAGTACCTCGCTATACTACACAAGTATTACAACAAGAATGTCAAAGTGAGGTTCTTCATGGTTGGTGACCTAGTCTTGAAGTGGAAGACGAATCAAGACGGCATGCACAAGCTTTCGTCACCATGGGAGGGACCATTTGAAGTCACAGAAGTTACACGACCTACTTCCTACAGGCTGGCTTATCTTGATGGCACTAAGCTGCTCAACTCTTGGCATATTGATAAGCTCAGGCATTTTTACCCTTGAAGTGCTGAAAAAGAAAGATATGTACCCCTCTTGTACTTTGATTATTTTAATAAAGCATCTATGTTTTCTTCCGATTCACTTAACGTGTTTGTTTGGAGACTATTTCTTATCACTGTTTTATAAGAGACCAGTTGATAGACCATCATTCTTTCTCGAGTCCTCGGAGCCAGCCCTGTCTCTGACTCCTCCCCACACGTGCATGGGACCCGCTCTCTATGCTCCGGGTGGTCGACGGGCGCTCCCTGGTCTGACCTGTGTGCTCTTACGTGCGAACAGGCTCCGCGCCTCACTCTTGGACCACATATCCAGCTAGGGCCGTACGGATTCCACAGGATGACGTTCTCCCAACTGCTACAACTAAAACAGAACACTTATACGTTCTAACTTAGTTATTCACCACACAATATACAAGCTTCAAATGTTTTTCATACGAAAACACAACAAGCTTACATTATTTTAACAGTACATTATTACAGACTCGCCTGACGAGGCATAATTCTACAATAAACTAAAACTGTTCTGTTTTCTACAACTAAAGGCTATTGGCTGGTCGGCGCTCGGGGCTCGGGCTGGGCACTGCTCTTCACCTTATCACTGCTCGACGGTGGTGGTGCCGCCTTGGCTGAGGAAGCTGGCGCCACCGGGGTCTGGCTGGTCGAGACCGCAACCTCCGGTCGCTCCACGGACGAGGACCCTAGCACCAGGGACTGGCTGGTCGAGACCACAGCTCCTAGTAGCTAATTTGAAGACGATGGCTCCTACGCTGGTGGTGACGACGTCCCGCACAAGTTGATGTCGTCCATCATTGAAGCCAACAAGTCAAGCAATTGGATCCTCAGTTTATCTGCTTGCTTCGGGCCAACCTCAGTGGGATACCCCAACTCGAAGCGGTTGAAGTTGATCAGTGGGTAGTGCGCGCGCACCATGCTGAGCACATGGGCACTCGTGTACTCCCCGGACTCCTTCATGAACTGATGGAGCCATCCCAAGGCACGTTGGCACTTGTCGATTACTCCACGCAGCGGTGCTCTGGTGTTAGTCGCTGAGAGGTCTGGGTCGATTAGGTCCAATACTGGCATGATACCGGCCACCATTTGGTTGCACCGACCCTTCCAGAGATCCTAGTCCTTCTCGAGCTCACGTGTCTTCGTTGAATAGGCATTGCGATCTTTGATAGCCTCTTCGAGGTGCTTCTTCGCGTTCACCTTTAGTTCTGCAGAGCAGCCATCTAGTTAGGGAAGTATCATATGGAAACATCCTGAGACCAAGACAACCAATACTTACTGTTCAGCTCTATGTTCTTTGCCTTCAGCTCCTCGGTTATTTTTCTGGAGTGTTCTAGGAGCTGCGCGTGGTCTTGTGCCAGCTAGTTGTTCTCTCCCGTCAATCGAGTGCACTCTCCGACCATGCGTGAGTTTTCTTCTCGAAGGCATGCTACTTCACTCGCCAGGCCTATAAATAGGCTGGTTAGTACAAGAGTATATATTCACAGCACTTTTTAGTGCTCGGGGAGTTACGGCTAGACAACTTACCCGTCCTCTCATGCTCCTTCTGGCTGAGCTGGATGACGGTGTTGCGTCAAGATGTCTCTAGCTCCGTCTTCTCCTTCTCGGCGGCCTTAAGCTTTTCGCGCAGCCGATCCACCTCGGTTGCCAGCTCCTTGTTCTCATTGAACGTCGATTCAATTTGGTTAAAGCATCGCTTACGGTACTTTGCCGTCTTCATGATATCCTGCAAGGTGACCACAGAATCGTTTAAGCAAAGGCATCATAATATTGGTCTAAGAATGCACAAAATAGCAGCTTAGTTGTACTTCGGCTATAAGCCGCTTCGCTGCCAGCTCAACCTTTCTTGTCTCGTCATCTACAGGGATTTCCTCATGGCAGATACAATGATCCCCACATTAATGGCACACATATACATGTTGGCGACCGTCTTGGGGATGCCCCTGAATCTCCTCCAGGACGTCATCATCAGACTCCGCGGCATCGACAGTCTGGGCCTGTTCTTGCTGCTGGCTAGCTTTAGCCTCCTGTCATCGGCTTGACTCGGCCTCAGCATGCCCTAGGCTGCTCCCCGGCTCCGACAACACCTTCGGAGTTTTCCCCCGAGCCACGGCGTCAGGTAGAACACCCTCCTGTGTGCTCGGGGTGGCCGCAGATTGCTCTGGTGCTTCTTGTTTGGGCTCAGGGACTCGCCTCTCCTCTGTTGCTACTTGGTCCACGGCCGGTGCTCCAGCGGCACCTGTTCAGATGACCCCTACTCGGTGGCTGTCTCCACCATTGTAGGCTGGTTCGGGACAGGTCCTGCCACTGCCTGCTCGTTGGTTGCCATCGAGGCAGCCGATGATGGCCTCCCACCGGCAGCGAGCTCCTCGGGGATCTCCGTCGACGCCGAGCTACAATTTCATAAACACACAGTTGATAATGCCTATTGCTATGTGCCTTTACTACTAATGCTTACTGAAGTATGCATATACTTACATGTCCGCCTGGCGGTGTGCGGCCAAGAACGCGCGCCAACACGGTCGTCCTCGGCTCCCTTGCTGGCCCGAGGAGCTCTGGCCACCCTCACTTGGTGGCGGCACTGGTGACGCCGCTGCAGTGGACGCTGTCGATGGTGCTACTACTAGTTTCGATGGCCCCTCCTGGCTTGTCTGCTCTATGCCCTTCCTTTGACGAGGGCTGAGCAGATCGGTGGCCGGGTTTTCTTCTTCGTCTTCATCCGACCAGCTTTGTATCATTCGGCGATGCGTGCTGGTCAGATTCTCCGGCATCCCCGTGGTCTCTAAGCTCCCCGGCCTCTTCTTCGAGTGTTCAGGGGCGACCGGGTGCTTCTCCGCTCTCCTGCTGCTGGAGTCTGTCCCGATGCTTGGTGCTATGTCTCCCTCCTCGACGTCGACGTGAGCATAGCATTGCTCCATGTTCCGCGGTGGAGGCTCCACGCTCCTCGGGTGGTCCATCCCGGGCGCCAAGGACACGTACAGCAAGTATCTTTCCACATCGTGCACCTAATATCACAAGGACCATAGGGATTACAACAGATGTTTTCAACAACTATGTGATCAACAAAAGACAGATAGATGCTTGAGATACATTCGGAGCTGGTCAGATAAGCTTGTACGCGTGCATGATGACGCTTAGAGGATGGTATGATGGATCCGCCAGGCTGAACAGATCCACAATCCTCCACTTGATCTCGTCATCGTGCAGCCAGTTCGGACACATTCTGGTCTGGTCCGCTGAGTCCTGGTACTCATAGCCGGCGTGCACCCTCTTCTAGCAAGGATGTACTCACTGACTGATGAAGCTCCTGGCTACGGCTGGTCCATCTAGACGGGTCCATGGGAGCAGCTCCATGAGCTCCCTCACCTGCCCGGCATACTCCGGCTTCTCGTTCTAGCTGACTCTCTTCTCTGGGATGTAACCAACGTCACAGAGAGTGGCGGTGTTGGGCTCTTCTCGGATATAGAACCATTTCTTGTACCAATCGCCAAGGGAGGTATTCCAGGGGCAGCTGAGGTGCTTTGACTTCATTCCATCACAGAGTGTCAGGTACACTCCACTAGTGATCTGAGAACCCCCCTTGGACCCCTTCTTCCGAAGACAGAAAAGATAGCGGAAGAGATCGAAATGTGGCAGAAATCCTCCAAAAGCTTCACAAAGATGAATGAAGGTGGAGACGAGAAGGATTGAGTTGGGATGCAAATTGCAAATCCCAATCTCGTAGTAAAGGCAAAGGCCTTGGAGGAAATGATGAATAGGAACCCCAAATCCCCTCTTGAAGAAATCTTCAAATACAACGATCTCACCGGGTTAGGGATCGGGGAAGCTTTCCGAGTCCGACGCTCTCCAGCCTCTGAGCTCCTTATCATGGAGCACCCCAGGCCGATGAGCTTGTTAATGGATGATTTGGTGGACTTTGACTTCCACCACTCCTTTCTCATCACTTCGGCCCTTTTCGCCGCCTCCGTCTTGGCCATCCTCTACCTCTCTCGCCTCTCTACTTTGGCTTTGCTGGCGGATAGAGAGCGCGTCACTTCTAACGGCGGTGAGGTGTGCTAATGGCGGCCGTGGAGTCAGAATGCAGAATGCAGGTTGGCAGAGGAAGGAGATTAGTTTGTAAAGGCGACTGTTGGGCATAAATGGGGAATGGCCGCACAGCGGCTATTTATCCCATTAACCACACCGTTCCACCTCCCTGAGAATTTTGGGGATCGTGCGTATTAAACGTGGCACGCGCCGTGCTGTTTCCACTTTTTCACCGGCACCCGCACCAGTAAATGTGCTTCCTCGATTACCACGTAGATGGGCCCACATTATTGCGCCTTGACAAACGCCGGCCCACAGTGTAATTGACAAGATAAAAGCATGACTGCCATGTCGCATCAGGAAGACTTGTGAGACAACGGGTGAGGCAAAAAAAGAGGAGAAACAAAATTTGATAGGGAAAAAGGTGTTGGAGATATACGATGATCGGGGACTGGTCTGATGCCTCCAGTCTATCTCAGATCATCGAGCACGATCAACTTCCCGATCACGCTCGAGGACTCGTCGATCACTCTCTGACTTTGCTCGGGGACTCGTCGACCACGACTTACGCTTTGCTCGGGGACTGTTTCGACCACTCCCCGACCATAGCTTGAGGTCTGATTTCCTCGACTACATGTGAAATTTGACTTGCATACAGTTGAGGGATCAACAATTTTTTTAAGACCTTGCTACAAGGCTCATACTTCACCTTCCAGCAAGCTCGGGGACTACATCAGTACGATGCATCTCAGTATCAAGTTTCCAAGAAGGTTCATTTTAGACCCTGGCACCACGTGCCTACGTCACCTATTACCAGGCTTGGGACTAAGTGGGCACATTTCACCTTGCGGTGAATATGCTTATTTTGACCCCTATGCTTTGTTTACACTGCTTACATTTCTTTTCAGAAATACAAGTGGGCACACCTCACCAGAAAGGAAATCTTTTTCTTTTTCTCAAGAGCACCATACATTCTTCGGACAACCTACTTCTTCGGCGATAACGGTGGTTGGTTGTATTACAAGTTGGTTGGACGCCTGCAACAACTGCTCGGATGGTGTTTTGACTGGTCGGAGATGTCAAGAACTCAAGCCTCACTGTCCGGAGAAGGTCAAGACAGCGTGTCACATCACAATGCATAGTGCTCGAGGACTAGCTGTGGGGGTATTAACCCCTATACCCCTATGGCTAGACTTGGGCTGGCCTAGACCAGTGGGCCTGGTCCATCAGAAGACGATGCATGGCCCAGTCGATCTGCTCGGCGTCCCACGCAAGGAAGGAAAGCAAACTTGGAGATCAAGCAAGATCCTAGTCGGTTAGAATAGGAATCCTTATCCGACCAGCTATGACATTTGTAACCGGGCATGATTACTTTCTAGATTTATAACCCTGTCCCCGGACTATATAAGGCGGGTAGGGGACCCCCTCAAAAGACATCTCTCTCAATATACACAGCAATACAATCTGACGTAGGACATAGGTATTACGCCCTCATGGCGGCCGAACCTAGATAAATCATTATGTTTGTCTTGCGTGACCATCTAGTTCGTAGCTTGCACACCTATCTACCGACAATCTACTACCTTAGGCATACCCCTCAGTAGACTGCCAACCATATCTCGTCGACAGTTTGAAACATGTGAAACCTGACTTCGAAACATAAATATTCCAATCTGCTAGTTTAAATAAAACTACGCCATAAGTGTGCTTGATTAGGCCAATAAACAAGTTTGTTTGGTAGTGAAAAGAATTAAGAAATGTTTAGCATAAAATTTGGAGCAAGTTTTGTATTCAAAAGTTTCTAAAAATTTACTTTTAAAAATAATCTAGAAAAAATGAGTTTTTGAATTAAAATGAACTTTGAATCTTATTTCAAAATCTAGTTAGAATTTTAAAATTCACCTTTAAGCAAAGTTGTAGAGAATCAAATTCTAAACAACTTTTGTTTTGGGGTCAAGATTTGAAAATGCTTTTTACTTGTTCAAATTTGAATTTGGGGCTGTTTAGTTAATTTTGGATTTGAAAAATAAAATGAAAAATTTGGCTTTTACCTTTTGGGCTGCGCGCCCGACTTCTCGGCCCACGGCCGAAGCTGCCCGGCCTAGCTCCACACCTGCCCCACACCCGCCTCCCTCTCCCGTGTGTCGCGCCCCTGTTCTGACCGTGCCAGGCCGTGCACGCGCGCGTGGCGGCCATGCGCCGGTGAGCTCGCCGCGCGGCACCACCGGCCTGCCTTCACCCCGCCTAGTCTGCGCCCCGTCTCCCCCTCCATCCATTCTGTCTCCCACTCTCCTCCTCGCCCGTGCGCTCGTAGTAGCCGCACCACCGCAGCAGCACAAGCCTGAGCGGGCTCCTTCCGCCGTCGCGCACCATCGCTGCTCCGCCGATGACGTGCACCTTTGCCGCTGCCTCGTTCTCCGATTCCTCCCACCCTCGGCTCCGCATTGCTCCGCTCCACTCCGTGCTCGCGCTCGCGGCACCCCTAGCGCAGAGGTACGACCCAATTGGGTGTTTTCCCCGCCGCCATCGCCATGGCCACCCTGCTCGGCTCACCACGGCTGGCACCTCTCCACCCTTCCTCTCTTCCCTCTGAGCAGCACTTTGTGCTCGCCTTCATCTCACGGAGGTCGTGCGCACTTCGTTGGCCGCCACCGCGGCTTGCTCCAGCTAGCTGCTGTGCGCCAGCACCGCCGTGCCGCTATGCACACTGGTGAGCATGCTTTCGTGCTCCCGCGCCTCCATCTTGTAGCCCAGCGGGTGCGGGTCATCGAGTAGAGTGTGGTGGTGGCCACCGTTCCACCGAAGACCTCGTCGGCGACGAGATCTCGCCACCGGTGACCTCCCCTGTGTGCGTGTGTGTGACATGTGGGACCTCGGGTCCCACTGTCAGTCGCGTGGGGCTGGGGCTGGGTACATCTTCGGGTGTACCTAGCGTTTCCATATCGATTTTTGAAAGGGAAATATAGAAAATGATTTTTCAGAATCTGTATTAATACTTGTTTAATTCATAACTAAATAAATACAGCTCAGAAAAATATGAAACAAGTTTTGTTAGCTTTGTCATGACTAGACCTACAGTATAAAATTTTTGCATGTCAAATTTGTGATACTTTTATATAGGGTTTTATTTAATTCTTGTAATTGCTATTTTCTTAGAAAATACATAGTAAATCACATGTTGCTCAGAAAAATATGGTTCCAATTTCGTTAGTCTTCTTTTATGATGTGCTTTGCATGAAAAATATATGTCAGGCAGGTTCTGTAGAAAAATATTGATGTCTAGTTCAAGTGCCTTTATTGACTGATTTTTGTTATTTGTGCTAGAGAGAAAAATTAGTATAAAACATGCATATGATAATTTTTTTACATTGTTTTTTACTGTGTAGATCATGGGAAAAATACTAAATCTATTGTTTGATACTTTTCATAGTACAAAGTATTTTTATGCTCATTTATACCCCCTAGCTTGTCAATTTTGTGTAGGTAGTTTTACTTATCCAATTACCATGAAAATTTTATGGTAGGTAGCTTATGGTATGACTATGCTACTGTATTTTTTCTAGATTTTTCTATGCACTAGAAATACATGTTACTGTTGTAACCCTAGTTTAAAAGTGAAATAAAATAATATTCTTTATGTATGATTAGTTTAATGGCGAAGCTTTGGTGTATCTTTGAAGCATCAAATCACTTGCTGATGTCATTTGGCATCTCAAAGTAGTTATGTTGATAAAGTGTAGTAGCACTTGTGTTAGGGTTTTGTAGTAGTTAGCGGAAAAGTAACGGGGGTTAGTGGTAGAAGAGAATTCAGTAGATGACATGTACTAGTGGTAACTATCCTTGGATGATGTTGACTACCTTGTAGAAATGTTTTACCTCTATTATATCCAATAAAGTCTCAATGTGTTCATCTGCCTATCATGCCATCATGATCATCACATGCCAACGCATCCGATGCACCATTTGCATATTTACTTATACAATTGCATCATACAGGATTGCAGAAGGAAGTGCCAGTAGCAGTGCAAGAGGAGCAGGCCAGGGCCGACCCATAGGAAATCTAGGCACAGGAGATGCCAGAGGTAAAGGAGCAAAGAGAGGACCTAGCCGAGTACGTGGATCACCAACCTAGTTCGTTCGAGCGAGGCAAGCCCCGGAGCATTCTAAGTCTCCTACTTTATAAAAGTAATTCTTTATATATATATATGAGTTTATATATTGTTGCATTAAGTATAGGAGTTGAGTGAAACCGTTGATGCATTTATTACTATCCTTGCCTACCTTATTACATTCTTACCCTGTTAGGTTTAGGATCGAATAACTGCTTAGCCCTGCTCAGACCGGTAGCGATCGGTGATTTCCGATCACCTGCAATGATAGGTGGTTACTGGAATACTTTAGCTATGGAATGGATGATATCGTGGAAATAACCATGTGTTGATGGATAATTGGAGACTGGGCGGAAAAGTTGGAGGCAACCAGACAGGGTTCTGGGGGTGCTATTAGTTTTCCATCTGTGTCGGTTAAGGACCGATCGTTGCTCGTCCCTCTTGTCATATTGAATGCATGTCTCACATTTAGCTGGCTGAATAAAGTACCTTTCGACTATGAAGCTAGTGGCATTATTCGGACCGGGATCTACACGAGTGCGCGTATTGGTGCTGAAGGGGGTATGACAGGGGCACGAAGAGTGAGCCCAAGGGCAGGCAAGGCCTGATTCCTGGCAGTCGGGTGGTCCCTGGGTACTATGGCTCTAGTTTATCCTGCGACGTTTACCTGGATAGTGTCATTGGTGATCTGTAGCTCACTTTAGTGGGTGAGTATGGTTTGTGTGAGGAATAAATCACCAGCTGGTTAGGAATCAATTCTAATCGCCATCGCTCCTGGATAGTGAGCACTTGACTCGAGTTACGGCATCGTAGTAATGATGATGGAACACTGATGGTTATATGGATGATATTAGAAATGCTAAATCCAAGTGGTAACTGGTTGTTATTGGTTAATCAAGTGATTGCTATAGTATAGGTGCTTACCTAGATTGATAGGTTATAATAAAGGTGATGCAAAGTAATTAAATGTTTCATTATGTTAAATTATTGCTCTTTTGCAAATGAGTTAGCTGGTCCACTAAAAGAAAGCCTTACATACTCCTTGGTGTCACTTTATTTTGGTTTAAGACGGATAAGTCTAGCTGAGTACTTTCTCGTACTCAGGGCGTTGTTCCCATTGTTGTTGCAGATGGTCAGATGTACTACGGTTATTGCATCAACTGTCTGTACCCTGCGATGGACGACAACTAGGACCAAGGGCAATGGTCGCTCCGTATATCTTATCTAATGCTTTTGTTGGAAATGACTGTCTCCTGGCACTGTATCTGAACTAAAAGTGTGTGTGGCTTTAAAACTATTTGCTTCCGCTATTTCATTATGAACTTGGTTTGTAATAACTTTGATGTATTCAACTGATGTTGCGAACTTTATGTAATATGTGACTGTGGCTGCTAAACTTGTACGATCTTAGTTGTATGTTGGTTGGTTTGAAATCCTTCATGGTTTCACGGACTACCGGGTTATACGGGCTTAAGTTTGCTAAATTATCTGCTTCGGCAGGTGATTTTCTTACTTAATTTCGTATAATTGGTCGGTTCTGTTACAAAATTACATGAGTTCGAGGCCTCGGCTTCCTTGCACTTCTTGGTAATGGTACTACAAAGTTTTCATACATTTAGATTGTTAGAAAAGTAACATGGATATCAAATAGCTATTGCGAATTGATTGATAGACATCTGTAAGGTAATACCAACCTAGGCAACTTTCATTGTTCTGTGGGTGGGTGGAGACAGGAGTTTGCTCAGAGGGCTCCTCTTCGGCATGACTATTATCATCTGGCTGTGGGCAGTCTCTCACAGGGCTAGGTAGCTCAGAGGGCTCCTCTTTGGTATGGCTATCATCATCTGGCCGTGGGCAGTCCCTCACAAGGCTAGGTAGCTTAGAGGGCTCCTTTTCGGCATGGCTATCATCATCTCACAGGGCTAGGTAGGCTGCCACCTGACAAATGTCTCTAATCAATTCATGAAGTTTGAATTGATCCCTGGGTATAGGTGTCCGTGGTGATGGAGAATTATGTTCACCTACTGCTGATACCTCCACCCTTTTGCCAACGGTAGCCCTCCGAGTACGAACTCCAAGAGCAAACTCTCCTGGTCATGTTGAATTCAACCGCTTGAAGTGCCTTTGCTCAGGACTTATGGCAGTGCTGCCTTTTCTCCTGCTGGCAGAGCCTCCTCTATGGCTCTTTCGATCCGGATGCTGAAATTGGAGATACAAACTTAAGCAACAAGCATGTACAAATTGCATTGGTATCCAAACAGTAAAGCATTGGATTGCTACCTACACCCCCCTTCGAACTAAATACAAGATAGAATAAGCACCTCAATTACTAGGGGTACTGGCTCATCTTCTAAATTTGAATCTGTTTCATCTGTAACATCAAATCCCTCAACTATCTCCCCTGCTGGTTTAGGGATATATTCTAAATCTTCACTGTGTCTAGCCTTTGTGCTTTACTTTTTTGCCTTTGAAGACACAGGTTTTGGGCCCACACATATTCCAAGTTCTTCCATCTTTCTAGATTACAAAGACATTTATTAACTAAAGCTTCTATGGAATGTCAACACAACAGAGCAAGAGTATGCAAATAAGTGCCTAACTAGTACATAACTACAACTTATATGGAAGTCATTAATCCAATAAAACACATGTCAGCTACACTCAACTATAGGAAATATGTAACCCATCGCTATCTACATATCCTTGGTTCAGCCTCTACAGTAGATCACACATCATAAAAGGAATTTGGGTACCTCTTCCTCCATGTTGTATCAATCAGTCTGCCCCTCGACTGCTGTGACTACTTGGATTGTACTAAAATAAGTACAGAAAAGACCTATCACAACCGCACCATGCACTCAAGTATCAAGCGTGTCATGGTGGTCAAAAGCTCTTTTTCTCGATTTACTTCTTATGTCCAACTTTCCTGCCGCATTCGCTTCACTCTCGTCAGCTGTGCAAGGTCTATATGAAAGGAGCATCTCCTCTTCCCTCATCTGATAGCGCGCATTGCATCAATCGCCTACCTTCTGGCTCTCCCCTTCCCTCACCTATTTGCATTTTCCCAACCGCGTTCCACGCTGGTTTGAGGATCTGGATTAAGGTAACGTGTTTCATATCAAACCATACTATTTGTATGAACTTATTACTGCATTCCATGCTGGTTTGAGGATCTCGATTGACATTTATTCTAACCTAAATCATGCTTACAGATGGCAACTAGTTACCATACCAGGGATGTGTACTCTACAACTATCGACCACAACTTTTCCCCGACCATGTTCCTCTAGTATATTAGATGAAATAACGTTTACCTGTTTCTTGTAAACCATAAGCTCACCTGATAGTCCTAGCAGTGTAAATTTGAATAGGCCGGACATGTAACTCTTGTACAGCTATGAGTAGAACTTTTACCTGATCGGTTGTGCTACAAACAGGAGCTGCATTGTCTGCGGCTGCAAGCATGAATCCTGAAGCGGCAGCTTCAAATAGAGCCGAGGGAGTGTAGATGATCAGAACCTTGAAACCATGTACTAATGTGGCCATCTCTAGCTAGATGTTGCCCCTCAGCTGCTGTGAGCCTACGACTTCTTGGATAGGACTGCACTGTATAGTTCACCAGATGACAGAAGGTCCGACCTAACTAAAATATTCATTACTCGGATACTAGTAATGACAATGCAGGCAATGATGACACTGCGAGGCAGTACATAAGACGGGTCGAGGGTGAGGAAGTATCACGGGCGGCGGTGGCGGCGGACCAACGAGTAGGTGGCTAAGCAACAAGGGGTGTGTGTTGTGCCACCTCTCGGCCGCCGAGGTGGTCCTCTGAACGACGTGGGGCAAGTTGTCGCTGTCGCCGCCGGATGGGAAAGAAGGGCTCTATATTGCAGTGAGGACTGTAGGCTTTGCCAAGAAATCCATTTTTTCGAATGGGAAATTGGAATAAGAAACTAGTAATTCATTCTTTTTGAATGTAGTGTATTCTGGTATTTGAAATTTGTCCTCAAATATAGTGGATTGAGATGAATACATGCGTATCTAAACAAGGCCTTAGGGATTCAATGAAAGTACTAGTACGAAATAGATTTCCCTATATAACGTGAGACGTGTCCGGCCCGGTCAGATTTACAATGCTTAGACTTTTTTATGTGTGTCGTAAACTTCGAATAGCTATGTGGCATTAGATCGACGGGAGACTTGATTGGATGAATTCTGTTATGCATATTTACCATACTATAGATCAGAAAGAGAACTAGAAAGAAACCTGCAGGCAAAATCAACCAACAAGGGCTAGAAAACGGCTACCAAATGACCAAAGGACCTCATCTACACCATGCTCAACAGAGTTTAACCCATGCTATCACTATGTCTATGTTGAACTTTGTATTAAGTGGGTTAAACTCTGTGTAGCCCCTATTGGTTGCTTTTACATGCAGTTCTCTTTCTGGATCTCTTTCTGATCTGTAGTATACTAACGGTGTTCGCCCTTTCTGATCGGAGGACGTGGGCGTATAGATGTTGAAATTTTCTAGAGCCTAAGACAGTCCAACCCTAGAAAATATAGACGATTCGAATCACTGCGAGTCGATGAACAATGAAATACAGTGATGGCAACTATCAGGGGCCATCCAACTACTCCATAGAACCCAACAATTAGTTCATGATACAAACAGGTATGGACTAATAAAATAATTAATTGGTTAATTTTTAGCCATGGCTAACTAGTCACAGTTCATCCAAATAGGGCCTAAGACAGTCCGGTACTTAGAAATCTTGACAGGCCGAATACTAGTATTGATAAAACAATAAAATACAGATCCTGTCAACTCTTGGGCCGAGTTCGCCGCCTCCATCCACCGTTTGTCCTGCGCACCTCCACCTTGAGCTTAGCTTCATCATCCTCCAGCTCCTACTCCCATTCCTCATCGTCATCATTGCTGTAGGTGGCCTCACAGATCACGCTGAAGAAGTAGGTGTCGCCAAAATTGAGGTTGTTGTCAGCGCAGAAGGCGCCCCACCGGTACTTGAACGACACTTGCAAGACTTTGTTCGTGCGGGTCCTCTCCAAGCCCATGAACCAGGACTGCCCAGCCATCTGCAGCTTGACCATGCGCCACTGCTTGTAGTCATGCACTCGCTCAAAGTCCACTGGCACGTTCTTCGCCTCGCACAAAAAAAGACTGATGACAAAGAGGACAATGGTAACTTACGACATCGTCGGTACATTCTGCGTCTTGTGTGAGAGCTCACCAGATATTTCGCTTTGAGGTGGTACTTCTTTAGGATCACTGCAAAACTCCTTGGCTCCATGATGGGCAGGGAGAGCTGACTACCGCCGACCTCGCAGTCGTGCGGGTACTGCTTGTGGCAAGTGGTAAGGTTGAAGACCTTGACATTAATCTGTGACCGGCCGTCATACCACAATACAAGAGAGAACATGTCTTGGAGGTCGAGGGCGTGGGTGAAGTGCTTCCATCCCCGGTAGAGGTACAAGTGACCACCGTCGGGGAACACCTCCACCTTCCACCGGGCCAGGCTCTGCTCTTCGTCCAGACAATGCTCGAGTTTTCAGTGACCTCCGATGGCTCGGGCCATTGCTACTGGCAGTTTCTGCATGCACAACTATCAACATAGCCAGATAGAGGGACAAGTTCATTCCCAAATGCAAACCCTAGCAGATTGGATTCAGCACATAGAAAACAGGCACTTACCAATGTTTCTACATACAATCCAGGAAGAAGGATCTTCATGCACTCCAGGTCACTTTAGCTCGGTCCTGCCATGTCTTCTTGCAGCCCCGCCGTGCCAACTAGGGAACTTGATAGTCTCGAGAAATCCTTGCTAGTATGTATCTATTCTCGTTCTCCTCTCATGGTGGTGGTGATAGGGGTGGAGGGCTTTCTTTTTTCTATGTTTGTGGTGTTGTCACAAACGCAAGGAGTGCACACACTATTGGGGCATCAGTGGAGGAGCTAACATGTACTAGTAAAAACCAGCGCCAAGACTAATGTCGTCTCATCAGCGTAAATGGAGGAGACATGCTCTGTTTTCATCAGTGTACACTTGGGGTATGACTGATTGAGATTCCCGAGGGAGTGCGACAGCACCCGAGGCGAAGCACACCGGTTGGAAAAAGATCTTTATCTTGCCTTGCCCTAGAGTCCCTGTGATGGTCCAAGCATTGTAAATCTAACTGAGCTGGACACGCCTCAGTCTGCCCCTCGTCTGTTGTGATTGCTTGGATTGGAATCAATAAGTACAGAAAAGACCTATCACAACCGCACCAGGAATTCAAGTCTCAAGCGTGTCAAAAGCTCCTTTTCTCGAATCACTTCTTGTGTCCAGCTTTCCTAATGCATTCTCTTCACTCTCAAATTTTATTGTGCTCACAAGAAAGTCTGACTACGGCACATTTGATCTCATCGGACACTATACAGTATAGAACTGTGAGTAAAACTATTGCAAACGGAGTGCACTCGGTCACAACATTTGTATTAATAGTAGTTGTAGTCATGAGTGACTTTGATTTGTGTTGAACCCAACTCACCTTATTTTCATGTATTTGATAACATTTGTTAAACTTGCAAGAACCATGCATCAAGGATTATTTTTATTCAGAAACTTTATACTTTATAGGATCACACAAGGTTCAGCTGTCTGAAATCTTGACTACCTGAACGACGTGCTCCTGCATTCCCACGTAGGCGCACGCGGGTGGGTGGCGTCATCAGCTTGTTGCAGCAGGGGACGTTGCCTCCCGGCCCATTGCATTGACGTGACGGAGCGAAGCCCCACCGCCCACCCACGTAAACGTCTTGGGCCCTGTTCATTCGGCTTATAATCTATCTTTTTCAGCTTATTTTTTCAGTCGGAACAGTATTTTTCTCTCACAACAAATCAACCAACAGTGTTTTTCAGCCGGCTTATCAGCCCAGCCGAACGACTCCTTGGTCGTGGGGTGATCGACAGCCCCCAAACTATAACAGCAGAGACAAGGGGCAAGAGAAAAGGTTATACCTGCTGCCTTCTTTCTCTAGAGCTCCTGATTCCATCCCAAAACTTTTGCCTTCTACCCTACTGCACCGCCAACGCGTCTAGCCGGGACCATGGCGGAGCGGACAAGGTCATCTGTCGATGTGGAGTCCCTGGAGGCATCCCCGGATGGAGGCGGCCGCCCGCGATTCGGTGCCATGCTACACCGATTAGTTTGGCAAAAGTCGTTTGCCTTCTCAATCAGATCGCTTTCCCCCTTATCCTATATGGGCTTGAAGTTGGCTTGCATTGTGCAGCGCTTCCTCCATGGCAGCACCATCCCAGATTATGGGGCTTTCTGCCGGTGGTGTCGGAGAGTCTTTCCGTCGTTGCTTGCCGCCGTCGAGCCCGTCTGTCCCTACACAGCCCTTTGGTTCTTAGTGGGCGAATCGTTAGAAGAGCGTGACTCCTCAGACGATGTAGAGTACCGTTAATTATTAAAGGATTACAACGAGGTCTAAGCAGATTTATCATCGACCAGGCTGAGCGCTGAGACGCTACGTGGTGAGCTGGACGCCGCGCGCAACACACTTCAAGCTTCTAAGAATCTAGCCTCCTAGGCACGAGCCGACCTGGCGATCGCCCAACAGTAGGCCCAACACATGATGAACCTTGTTGTGGTACTGAGCACGTGGGTCGATACCCTACAGATGTCCATGCTAGCCACCTGTAATGCGTCCTTACCTGTTGGAAGAGTGGATAATCTGTTGGCCGCAAAGGAGCACCTCCGAGCCCTGTCGACCCGAATTCAAACCGTGGTGACCGAAGCCATTCGTCAGGGGGCTACCACGGCGCTGGCTGATGCCTAGCTTCAGCTTGGCACAGTGGTGAACCTCGGAGTGGTGAAGCAGGGTTTTTCGTCGCGTTCGACGGACGATGACATCGCTGATCTGATCGAGAGTTTCAAGCCGTCTACCAACACCGTCTTATCGAAGGTGGACGTGGACGAGATCCTGCATGCCAACCTCCGCCCTTGATTTGTGGGACATATCAATAGTATTAGTAATCATGAATAAGTTTGATCTGCGGGACGCCCTTGCAAAATATGTGAACTCTTATTTGCATGTTGGTGTTAACTTTTGTTGAACTTTGTATTAGGCCTTGTTTAGATGCATGTGTATCCACATCAATCCACATGTGTTGGAGTGGAATGGAATAGAATTAAGTTTAATTCCACTCCAATCCACTTTAACACATGTGGACCGAGATGAATACATGTGCATTCAAACACAGCCTTAGGTGGGTTAAACTATATTGAGCGTGGTGTAGCTCAGGTCCTTTGATCATTTTGTAGCTGGTTTGTAGCCTCTGTTGGTTGCTTTCAGTGTAATACAGAGCAAAGGAGCCATTGGTGTTGAAATGTTATTGCACACATAAGAAAGTCCGACCGCAAGTCTCATCTCAGTCTAATGCAGAGCAGAGGAGCCATCGATGTTGAAATGTTATTGCACACGTAAGAAAGTCTTACCTCTGTACATTTGAACACGTCTAACAGTATCCTCCATAGTTTTTCTCGTCTTTCTATGATGCTTGTTACTGTGTCATTTACGATTTTAAGTTTGGCTAACTTAATAGTAGCATAGCCTAGTAGTACAATTTGGTGGGTGCATTGTAGTGCTTTTGAAGTGTTATTTTTTTGTATTTTGGAGTGCCGTCATCAGCATACCCCCTATACCCATAATATTAGAAATCAATATAAGTATTGTACTACAGCTGAATTAACGGATGAAACGGCGACGGGAGCTGTAACACCACCGTAACACATGTGCACACCAAACAAATAATTCAATTTGCAAACAAAACAAAGATGACACACTAGTTTAGCTGAAATAATGACAACACCCATCATTAAGGAAATTAATATGTCCATAGATAAGCAAACAACATTGGTCCATTTAAAATGCATGATAGAGAGATACATCAAATGTAGCTTTATTTACTGCTCTGCTAATAAATCCAAGAATAAGGAAACATAAGAAAGATAGTATGGTCTGCAAATGAATTCTTTTTTAACGGTACGTCTACCATACTGAAAGACACAGATAGGGATGACATAAACTTTTTACAGTTCATGTTATATGCGATGATTGTTCCATCCTCCCTAGCAAAGAAAATCGAATTTCATTCTGGGTGAACTGTGATCACTATGCCGTCGTCATCAAAATCTGGGAAACCAAATCTAATATTAATCCTTCCAAACAGGATCCGTGTGGTGACCGTATGCTTCAATGTTCAATTATCAGTACCATAGTGTTCAAAGATATAGATTGAAAGCTTGGAATCATTGGGACCATTACATAAACACAAGTGACCCTAAGCTTGATGCATGGAGTGGTGAAGACCATCTGGCCTATCAATTTTCCTCCATGTGTTTCCCTCCATATCCACAGCAAATATCATAGAGTACCTCCCAGAGTGCCCCATAATGTGCAGATATCCGTTAAGAAACACACTTGGTTGTGTAAAATGTCACATCAGTATGCTCGCCCCATTCATATTTCTTATAGATCCATGTTGTAGTTTGAGATGAGTAGATCTCCATACCTGGGCACACAGCGTAGACATCCACATATTCAATCACATGGAAGTGCGAGGAGACTGTCGAATCGAACGCCACGCGAGCCTCACCAACAGCATGGCCAACATCATGGGTGTTAGGCGGTAAAATTTTACACTTCTGGGTCATTGGATTGCAGACAACATAGCGGTATCCATCAGCTCGAAGGCACCAGCATAGGATAAGGTCGTTGCAGCAATCTGAGAGAGCTACATTGTCAATATTGAAGGGCAAGAATTCCAAAGAGCGGGGGCGTACACCACGGATGACGCTGGTGAAGTTTCGATTGCCATTCTCACTATCATAGAAGAAGCCGACCATAGTCTGGGGCAACTTCTTATGGTTATTGGGGTCCAAGATGAGGTCTTTCCAGGAGCGACAGACACATTTACAGTAGAACAAGGAGCGGGCGGGGAGGTGGTAGAGGATCTCAAAAACGACATCCTCTGTGAGGCTGGCCAGTGTATTCCTCTTGTTGGGGGCCTCCTCCATTTCGTCAGTGTGCAGTACAATGAGAGCTTCCTCAGTAATGAGATCACTGAAGAGGAAAATAATCCAACAAAAATCCATCAGTGAAGTCCACAACTTATACCAAAGTGCAACTTTAACAAACCATTAACAATTTTTATGGTATGGCCTCATGTAAATTTAGAGTACCACCACATAGATATATATAACTCAAACTAGAGTAGCAGTTAATGGTGCTATAACCATTATAATTTTAGCAGTTAATTGAGCTTCCTCAGTTTTCACAAGTAGAATGTCAGTGAACAAGTGACAGTGATCATCATTGGCATCAGTAGCAACATGTGTAGCTTAAACATTATTGGCCTCAGTGATGTGAATGATGGACACAAAGCATTGATTTGCTTTCGATGCCTTACTCTTTTTTGGAACCAAATGGATAACTTGGTTGTCAACAAGGAAAGACACAGAAAGCAAACATATGAGCTGCATCCTAATACATCCAACAACCATGTAGACACCATTGGCACAAAAATGTGGCCTCAGATATGTTACAAGTTCAAAATACCATAAGGACTGACTAGTGGCACTAGAGCATATGAAATAGAAATGTAGAATCAAGCAAGCACTGGACAGAAAAATAGTTTAAGGCAGAAGCGAATGGCCTGTATGTTTGCCTAGACAGATAGGTATAATCAAGCAAGCACTTGAAAATTAACAGGCCTAGTTGCACACAGGCATTTACAGTAAGAACACTAAATATATGTAGAAAACCAACCAGTGTCACCTCCTAGTTCTTTTCATCAGCATTGGCCTAACCAAATCTACAACGCTACAATATTTCTTGTATACCTCTTGTTCAAGTAAGAACCAAAACAGTGAAGGCAGGGAAAGGCAAGAAAGGAGACCTACGGATCGGATCTATCGCCTCTACCATGGCACACGACGGACACGGACACCAATGCCGCCACGTTCCATCGGGACGACCCACCGTCTAGCCTCCAAAAGGATGCCTATGCCACCACAGCACACTGGGGATCCTCTGTTGATGCCGCCGCCGTCGCAAGTCCAACGGGCATAGATTTGTTTCCACTTGCAGGGAACACATCCAATATATAAGTCAACCTGTCCACACAAAGAACATATACTACTATTAGGACTCCAAAGACATGTCAACACAATCATGCGTTTAGCGCAATGGTGAAGACGGTCTATTCCTTGATCTGGGTCCCGGGTTTGACTTCCAGGTCTCATGGTTTTTTTAGTTTGAATTTATTAAACCCCAGCGGCAACAAGTGACACGCAAGCCGTCGGGTACTGCTTGTGGCAAGTGGTAAGGTTGAAGACCTTGACATTAATCTGTGACCGGCCGTCATACCACAATACAAGAGAGAACATGTCTTGGAGGTCGAGGGCGTGGGTGAAGTGCTTCCATCCCCGGTAGAGGTACAAGTGACCACCGTCGGGGAACACCTCCACCTTCCACCGGGCCAGGCTCTGCTCTTCGTCCAGACAATGCTCGAGTTTTCAGTGACCTCCGATGGCTCGGGCCATTGCTACTGGCAGTTTCTGCATGCACAACTATCAACATAGCCAGATAGAGGGACAAGTTCATTCCCAAATGCAAACCCTAGCAGATTGGATTCAGCACATAGAAAACAGGCACTTACCAATGTTTCTACATACAATCCAGGAAGAAGGATCTTCATGCACTCCAGGTCACTTTAGCTCGGTCCTGCCATGTCTTCTTGCAGCCCCGCCGTGCCAACTAGGGAACTTGATAGTCTCGAGAAATCCTTGCTAGTATGTATCTATTCTCGTTCTCCTCTCGTGGTGGTGGTGATAGGGGTGGAGGGCTTTCTTTTTTCTATGTTTGTGGTGTTGTCACAAACGCAAGGAGTGCACACACTATTGGGGCATCAGTGGAGGAGCTAACATGTACTAGTAAAAACCAGCGCCAAGACTAATGTCGTCTCATCAGCGTAAATGGAGGAGACATGCTCTGTTTTCATCAGTGTACACTTGGGGTATGACTGATTGAGATTCCCGAGGGAGTGCGACAGCACCCGAGGCGAAGCACACCGGTTGGAAAAAGATCTTTATCTTGCCTTGCCCTAGAGTCCCTGTGATGGTCCAAGCATTGTAAATCTAACTGAGCTGGACACGCCTCAGTCTGCCCCTCGTCTGTTGTGATTGCTTGGATTGGAATCAATAAGTACAGAAAAGACCTATCACAACCGCACCAGGAATTCAAGTCTCAAGCGTGTCAAAAGCTCCTTTTCTCGAATCACT
The DNA here is from genome assembly GCA_038087645.1 of Saccharum hybrid cultivar R570. Lineage (NCBI taxonomy): Eukaryota > Viridiplantae > Streptophyta > Magnoliopsida > Poales > Poaceae > Saccharum > Saccharum hybrid cultivar. The sequence continues at coordinate 37,446,220 of JAQSUU010000637.1, read as the reverse complement.
TCTTGTGTCCAGCTTTCCTAATGCATTCTCTTCACTCTCAAATTTTATTGTGCTCACAAGAAAGTCTGACTACGGCACATTTGATCTCATCGGACACTATACAGTATAGAACTGTGAGTAAAACTATTGCAAACGGAGTGCACTCGGTCACAACATTTGTATTAATAGTAGTTGTAGTCATGAGTGACTTTGATTTGTGTTGAACCCAACTCACCTTATTTTCATGTATTTGATAACATTTGTTAAACTTGCAAGAACCATGCATCAAGGATTATTTTTATTCAGAAACTTTATACTTTATAGGATCACACAAGGTTCAGCTGTCTGAAATCTTGACTACCTGAACGACGTGCTCCTGCATTCCCACGTAGGCGCACGCGGGTGGGTGGCGTCATCAGCTTGTTGCAGCAGGGGACGTTGCCTCCCGGCCCATTGCATTGACGTGACGGAGCGAAGCCCCACCGCCCACCCACGTAAACGTCTTGGGCCCTGTTCATTCGGCTTATAATCTATCTTTTTCAGCTTATTTTTTCAGTCGGAACAGTATTTTTCTCTCACAACAAATCAACCAACAGTGTTTTTCAGCCGGCTTATCAGCCCAGCCGAACGACTCCTTGGTCGTGGGGTGATCGACAGCCCCCAAACTATAACAGCAGAGACAAGGGGCAAGAGAAAAGGTTATACCTGCTGCCTTCTTTCTCTAGAGCTCCTGATTCCATCCCAAAACTTTTGCCTTCTACCCTACTGCACCGCCAACGCGTCTAGCCGGGACCATGGCGGAGCGGACAAGGTCATCTGTCGATGTGGAGTCCCTGGAGGCATCCCCGGATGGAGGCGGCCGCCCGCGATTCGGTGCCATGCTACACCGATTAGTTTGGCAAAAGTCGTTTGCCTTCTCAATCAGATCGCTTTCCCCCTTATCCTATATGGGCTTGAAGTTGGCTTGCATTGTGCAGCGCTTCCTCCATGGCAGCACCATCCCAGATTATGGGGCTTTCTGCCGGTGGTGTCGGAGAGTCTTTCCGTCGTTGCTTGCCGCCGTCGAGCCCGTCTGTCCCTACACAGCCCTTTGGTTCTTAGTGGGCGAATCGTTAGAAGAGCGTGACTCCTCAGACGATGTAGAGTACCGTTAATTATTAAAGGATTACAACGAGGTCTAAGCAGATTTATCATCGACCAGGCTGAGCGCTGAGACGCTACGTGGTGAGCTGGACGCCGCGCGCAACACACTTCAAGCTTCTAAGAATCTAGCCTCCTAGGCACGAGCCAACCTGGCGATCGCCCAACAGTAGGCCCAACACATGATGAACCTTGTTGTGGTACTGAGCACGTGGGTCGATACCCTACAGATGTCCATGCTAGCCACCTGTAATGCGTCCTTACCTGTTGGAAGAGTGGATAATCTGTTGGCCGCAAAGGAGCACCTCCGAGCCCTGTCGACCCGAATTCAAACCGTGGTGACCGAAGCCATTCGTCAGGGGGCTACCACGGCGCTGGCTGATGCCTAGCTTCAGCTTGGCACAGTGGTGAACCTCGGAGTGGTGAAGCAGGGTTTTTCGTCGCGTTCGACGGACGATGACATCGCTGATCTGATCGAGAGTTTCAAGCCGTCTACCAACACCGTCTTATCGAAGGTGGACGTGGACGAGATCCTGCATGCCAACCTCCGCCCTTGATTTGTGGGACATATCAATAGTATTAGTAATCATGAATAAGTTTGATCTGCGGGACGCCCTTGCAAAATATGTGAACTCTTATTTGCATGTTGGTGTTAACTTTTGTTGAACTTTGTATTAGGCCTTGTTTAGATGCATGTGTATCCACATCAATCCACATGTGTTGGAGTGGAATGGAATAGAATTAAGTTTAATTCCACTCCAATCCACTTTAACACATGTGGACCGAGATGAATACATGTGCATTCAAACACAGCCTTAGGTGGGTTAAACTATATTGAGCGTGGTGTAGCTCAGGTCCTTTGATCATTTTGTAGCTGGTTTGTAGCCTCTGTTGGTTGCTTTCAGTGTAATACAGAGCAAAGGAGCCATTGGTGTTGAAATGTTATTGCACACATAAGAAAGTCCGACCGCAAGTCTCATCTCAGTCTAATGCAGAGCAGAGGAGCCATCGATGTTGAAATGTTATTGCACACGTAAGAAAGTCTTACCTCTGTACATTTGAACACGTCTAACAGTATCCTCCATAGTTTTTCTCGTCTTTCTATGATGCTTGTTACTGTGTCATTTACGATTTTAAGTTTGGCTAACTTAATAGTAGCATAGCCTAGTAGTACAATTTGGTGGGTGCATTGTAGTGCTTTTGAAGTGTTATTTTTTTGTATTTTGGAGTGCCGTCATCAGCATACCCCCTATACCCATAATATTAGAAATCAATATAAGTATTGTACTACAGCTGAATTAACGGATGAAACGGCGACGGGAGCTGTAACACCACCGTAACACATGTGCACACCAAACAAATAATTCAATTTGCAAACAAAACAAAGATGACACACTAGTTTAGCTGAAATAATGACAACACCCATCATTAAGGAAATTAATATGTCCATAGATAAGCAAACAACATTGGTCCATTTAAAATGCATGATAGAGAGATACATCAAATGTAGCTTTATTTACTGCTCTGCTAATAAATCCAAGAATAAGGAAACATAAGAAAGATAGTATGGTCTGCAAATGAATTCTTTTTTAACGGTACGTCTACCATACTGAAAGACACAGATAGGGATGACATAAACTTTTTACAGTTCATGTTATATGCGATGATTGTTCCATCCTCCCTAGCAAAGAAAATCGAATTTCATTCTGGGTGAACTGTGATCACTATGCCGTCGTCATCAAAATCTGGGAAACCAAATCTAATATTAATCCTTCCAAACAGGATCCGTGTGGTGACCGTATGCTTCAATGTTCAATTATCAGTACCATAGTGTTCAAAGATATAGATTGAAAGCTTGGAATCATTGGGACCATTACATAAACACAAGTGACCCTAAGCTTGATGCATGGAGTGGTGAAGACCATCTGGCCTATCAATTTTCCTCCATGTGTTTCCCTCCATATCCACAGCAAATATCATAGAGTACCTCCCAGAGTGCCCCATAATGTGCAGATATCCGTTAAGAAACACACTTGGTTGTGTAAAATGTCACATCAGTATGCTCGCCCCATTCATATTTCTTATAGATCCATGTTGTAGTTTGAGATGAGTAGATCTCCATACCTGGGCACACAGCGTAGACATCCACATATTCAATCACATGGAAGTGCGAGGAGACTGTCGAATCGAACGCCACGCGAGCCTCACCAACAGCATGGCCAACATCATGGGTGTTAGGCGGTAAAATTTTACACTTCTGGGTCATTGGATTGCAGACAACATAGCGGTATCCATCAGCTCGAAGGCACCAGCATAGGATAAGGTCGTTGCAGCAATCTGAGAGAGCTACATTGTCAATATTGAAGGGCAAGAATTCCAAAGAGCGGGGGCGTACACCACGGATGACGCTGGTGAAGTTTCGATTGCCATTCTCACTATCATAGAAGAAGCCGACCATAGTCTGGGGCAACTTCTTATGGTTATTGGGGTCCAAGATGAGGTCTTTCCAGGAGCGACAGACACATTTACAGTAGAACAAGGAGCGGGCGGGGAGGTGGTAGAGGATCTCAAAAACGACATCCTCTGTGAGGCTGGCCAGTGTATTCCTCTTGTTGGGGGCCTCCTCCATTTCGTCAGTGTGCAGTACAATGAGAGCTTCCTCAGTAATGAGATCACTGAAGAGGAAAATAATCCAACAAAAATCCATCAGTGAAGTCCACAACTTATACCAAAGTGCAACTTTAACAAACCATTAACAATTTTTATGGTATGGCCTCATGTAAATTTAGAGTACCACCACATAGATATATATAACTCAAACTAGAGTAGCAGTTAATGGTGCTATAACCATTATAATTTTAGCAGTTAATTGAGCTTCCTCAGTTTTCACAAGTAGAATGTCAGTGAACAAGTGACAGTGATCATCATTGGCATCAGTAGCAACATGTGTAGCTTAAACATTATTGGCCTCAGTGATGTGAATGATGGACACAAAGCATTGATTTGCTTTCGATGCCTTACTCTTTTTTGGAACCAAATGGATAACTTGGTTGTCAACAAGGAAAGACACAGAAAGCAAACATATGAGCTGCATCCTAATACATCCAACAACCATGTAGACACCATTGGCACAAAAATGTGGCCTCAGATATGTTACAAGTTCAAAATACCATAAGGACTGACTAGTGGCACTAGAGCATATGAAATAGAAATGTAGAATCAAGCAAGCACTGGACAGAAAAATAGTTTAAGGCAGAAGCGAATGGCCTGTATGTTTGCCTAGACAGATAGGTATAATCAAGCAAGCACTTGAAAATTAACAGGCCTAGTTGCACACAGGCATTTACAGTAAGAACACTAAATATATGTAGAAAACCAACCAGTGTCACCTCCTAGTTCTTTTCATCAGCATTGGCCTAACCAAATCTACAACGCTACAATATTTCTTGTATACCTCTTGTTCAAGTAAGAACCAAAACAGTGAAGGCAGGGAAAGGCAAGAAAGGAGACCTACGGATCGGATCTATCGCCTCTACCATGGCACACGACGGACACGGACACCAATGCCGCCACGTTCCACCGGGACGACCCACCGTCTAGCCTCCAAAAGGATGCCTATGCCACCACAGCACACTGGGGATCCTCTGTTGATGCCGCCGCCGTCGCAAGTCCAACGGGCATAGATTTGTTTCCACTTGCAGGGAACACATCCAATATATAAGTCAACCTGTCCACACAAAGAACATATACTACTATTAGGACTCCAAAGACATGTCAACACAATCATGCGTTTAGCGCAATGGTGAAGACGGTCTATTCCTTGATCTGGGTCCCGGGTTTGACTTCCAGGTCTCATGGTTTTTTTAGTTTGAATTTATTAAACCCCAGCGGCAACAAGTGACACGCAAGCCATCGGGTCCCATTGGTCGGATGGAGATAGAAAAGGTCCCACTAGACGTCGGGTCCCAAAGGTCAGATGGTCCCATAGGTACAAGTGACACGTAAGCCGTCGGGTCCTACAGGTCGGATGGAGATGGAGAATGGTTCCATAGGTACACGTGACACGTAAGCCGTCGGGTCCCACAGGTCGGATGCTGAAGGGTCCCACAGGTACTCGTCGAATGAAGAAAGGACCGAGCGAAGACTTCTATGACGAATTGCAAGCGTCACAGATGAGTAACTGTAGGTCCCATAGGTACACATTGGATGGAGAAGGGCCCCACAGGTACACGTTGCATGGAGATATGATCGAGCGGAGACTTTTATGACAAATTGTAAGTATCACGGATAAGTAACTACAGGTCCCACAGGTACACGTCGGATAGAGAAAGTACAGTGTGGAGATCTATGACGAAGCTGTTCGTTACAGATCGAATATTGTTCGTCACAAATATGTAATTAGTTTAATGACGAAGCCCTGTTCGTCACAGTATCAAATGAGATCGTCACAGATGAGTTGCGCAAGTGAAATGTGATGAAACCTTGTGCTCTTCTGTGACGGTTTTCGTGATGATGCCTGATTTCGTCATAGAAAGGGAGGGTTGCATAATTGTCACCACCGATCTATGATGAAACAGAAATATTCGTCATAAAAAGCGCTCTTCTATGACGGTTTTGAATTCGTCATTAAAATTTTTGTCGTAGAAGTGAATATTTCTAGTAGTGGGTTAATCATGATTAAGTTCTATCAATGGGTAGCCGACGTAGCCCTCTTTGAAACATATTACTCATGATGAATGAATTTTGTAGAATTGTAAACCTATAGGAATTTTTCATGTGTGCCCCTTTTGATAAAAGAATTGGACACCCCGGAATTCTACAAAATCTTATGAAATGGCTCAATATAAAAAAATCTAACATGAACATGACCTCTTGGAAACTTTTCTTTCTCTTCTAACTCCTGTATTTCTCTTGTATCCAAAATGTTCCATTAGGAAATTTTCTTCATTTCAAATTCCTATAGGATTGCTAATGACATACAATTATAATCCTATATTTTTACTATTTTTATGTTTCAAATATCCCGTATTCCAAAGACTATGTTGGCTGCTTATGATCATGCACGGTTAAGTGGGGTAATACCCACTAATACCCTAACACATATCCAAGATTAGGAGCGAGTTTGGTTGATGCCACAGACGTTACTGTAACACCCCTGGGTGTTAAGCATGCATTATCATTCCAAAGCATAAAGCATTTAACATCATTTCATGACTATCATTGCATGAAATATAGCCCTTTTAAATTTAAACTTGAAAAGCAAATAGTTAGAACCCTAACTTTGAATGTAAGTGCAAAAAGGTGGTATACTCTTGGGTAATAGCAATTTTAAATAATCTAGAATAAATTAACATGATTTTTGGAGCAACTCTTGAATTCAAATTTACCTCAAATTTTGCTTTAAAAATATTCTAAACAAATCAATTTTTGTTTAACAATTTAGCTTTAAATCCTAAATTCAAAATCTATTGAGAATTTTGAAAAATGCCCTACATTAAAGTTGTAGAGAATAAAATTTTGAACAACTTTTATTTTGGGCAAAAGTTCTGAAAACCTCTTTTTCATCTTCAAATTCAAATTTGAAACAAATAAAGAAATCTGAAAATATTATTTATAAAGGAAAAATCGGTTTTCGCTTTAGTGGGCCGCGGCCTCCCTTTCGGCCCGCGAACAGATGCCAGCATGGCCCGCTCGCCCTCGCTTTCTCCCCCGCGCGCGCGCCCGCGCCAGCGCTACGCCGCGTCAGGGCTCGCCCGCCGCGTGGCCGCCGCTCGCCGCCTCCGGCGTACGGGTGGCGAGCCGTGGGCTCTACCGGCCGCGCCACGCGCCTTGAAGCCGCACCCGCTCCTCCCGTGGTTGCACTCCCTCCATTCGCCCCGCTCGGCCTCACGCGACCCGCAGCAGCCGCAGCTCCCGCCTCCGCGCGATCGTCGCCGCTGCCGCGTGTTTCCGCCCCGCGTTCCGCCACCGGCCGGCCGCCTCCGAGCGATTGCTCGCGCGAACAAATCCACCTCATCCTTCTCTTCTCCGAACGCGCCTCCATGCTCCATCTCTGCCCCGCGGTAAGACACCGTCTCGCGCGCCCCGCCGCGGCGCCATTCCGGCCACCGCGCGCTCACCCCGCCGTTCCGGCGTTTTCTCCCCGCCTAGCCGCTCGCGCACCGCCCCTCGGTGTTCGCCACCCCTACCGGATCTCCGTGCGCCCCTCCATCGGTGCCCGCACGATCGGAGCAGCCCGCTAGCCGCCGGCGGACATCACCGCCGCCACGACGTCGCAGCCGCGCGGTCGCTCCTCGCGTTCCGCCCCCCTCTGCCTGCTGGGCCAGCGGCCTTGGGCCGAACCGCCAAGCCGGGCCGCCTCTTGTTTTTCCCGCACGGCGCTCCAGCTGAAATCGGCCGTGGGCCGGTATTGCCGAGTGGGCTGGCCCGTTAAACGATTCCAGAAATTATTTTTGAATTTCTATTTTGTTTTGGGAAAAGAAAATACTTTAGAAAATGTTTGTGTACCCTTTTTAGCTCAAAAAATTGTGAAACAAATTTTGAAATGTTCCTCTTGAATAGATCTACAGTTTAAAAATAATTCATGTTAATTTTGTGACACTTTTCTGTGCAAATTTATTTAATTGCTATAAATGCTGATATCTTAGAAAATATGTAGTAAATAAAATAATAGTGGGAAAAATATGATTCTTGTTGCATTAATCTTTCTTAGTGATGTACTTCCTAGGAAAAATACTTGTGAAGTATGTTCTGTAAAACATTATTGAGGTGTAGTTCAAATGCTTTTAATTGATAATCTTTGTTATTTTTAGTAGAGAGCTAAATTTGTATAGAACATACATGTGATAATTTTTGTAGTATGTTAGTTTACTATAAGTAACATAGGAAAAATGTGAAATCTATTGTTTGATACTTTTTCTAGTACAAAATAATTTCATGCTCATATTTATGCTATAACTTGTTTATTTTGTACAGGCAGTTTTACATATTCAATTCTCATGAAAATTTAGTAGTAGGTTAGTTAGGGTAAGAGTAAGCAACTGTAATTTTTGTAGATTTTTATCTACACCAGAAATAGGTGTTGCTGTGTAACCCTAGTTAAATAGAGAATAAAAGATTATTCTTTATGAGAAATTAAGAGTAATAAAATATGTTTGGTGTATCTTTGAAGCATCAATATGCCTTGCTGATGTTGTGGATGAGTTAGGTTGGTAAGATTTGGTAACTTAGGATCACTCGTATGTGTAGATGATGTACTAACTAGTAGAATACTAAGGTATATGTGTTAGGGTACATGTTCTTGGATGACGTGGACTACCTTGTAGAAGATGTAGTTGTATCCAAAACTGCCCATTCCATGTGCTCATCTGCATATCATGTCATCAAAGCATTCCCCCATAATCCGATGCATCATTCGGATGTTTACTTATGCACTTGCATCATACAGGATCGCAGGAGGAGTCGCAGGTAGCAGTACTGGAGGAGCAAGCTTGGACTGACCAGCAGGAGCCCCACGCACAGGAGGTGCCCGAGGAAGAAGAGCCAGGTGAGGAGCTGCCAGAGTGCGTCGACCACCATCCTAGCTCGTTCGAAAGAGGCAAGCTTCGGAGCATTTTAAGTCTCCTATTTTATAAAAGCTATTCCTTATTACATGAGTTATAGTTATATATTGTTGCATTAAGTTATAGGAGTTGAGTGAAACCGTTGTTGCATTATTACCCTTGGCCACCGGATTACCTTTTACCCTGTTAGGTCAGGATCGAGTAAATTGCTTAGCTATGCTTAGACCGGTAGAAGTCGGGTGATTTCCTGTCACCTGCGAGTTATAGGTGGATACTAGGTTATGGTTGGCTGTAATTGTGATCATGAAAAGTAACCAAGTGTTGATGGATAAACGGAGATCGGGCGGAGTCTTATAGGGTTTTGGACTATAGTGATTCCGTCTGTGTCGGTTAAGGACCGATCGTTGCTCGTCCCTCTTGTCATGTTGAACGCATGCCTCACATTTAGCTGGCCGAATAAAGTATCTTTCGACCGCAAAGCTAGTGACACTATTTTGAGCCGGGATAAACTCGGGTTGGCAGACTGGTGCTGAAGGGGGTGTAACGGGGACGCGAAGAGTGAGCCCAAGGTGCGTCCTGGTAGTCGGGCGGTCCCTGGGTAGTGCGATCCATGATTGTTATCCCGCGGCTTCTTGGAAAGTGTCATTGGTGATCTACGCGACCCTGACGGGGGAAACATGGTTTGTGTGAGGAATAAATCTCCAGCTGGATAGGAATTCAATTCGAATCGCCGTCGCTCCCGGTTAGTGAGCACTTGACTCGAGCTACGGCATCGTAGTAATATTAATGGAACACTGATGGTTAAGTGAATGATGTTGGAAATGCTAAACCTGATATGGTCATCTAGATTGTTATTGATTAATCAAGTGATTGATATAGTATAGGTGTTTATCTAGTTGGATAGGTCATACTAAAAATGATGCAAAATACTTAAATTAGTATCTTTATAGTAGCTTATGCTTTTTTTGCAAAACAAGTCAAGCCAGTCCACCTTATACAAGCCTTGCATACTCCTTGGTGTCATGTTATTTCTGGTTTATGACGGGTAAGTCTAGCTGAGTACATTCTCGTACTCAGGGCGTTGTTCCCATTGTTGTTGCAGATGGTCAGATGTACTATGGGTACTGCTCCAACTGTCTATATCTAGCGATGGGCAACAACTAGGACCTTGGGCAATGGTCACTCTGTTCGTCGTATCTAATGCTTTTGTGGATCGTGACTGTCTCCTGGCACTGTATTTGAACTAAGCGTGTGTGTTAAAACTATTTGCTTCCGCTATGTTATTTTGAACTATGCTGTAATAACTTTTATTCCGAACTCCGATGTATTCAACTCTTGTTGCGAACTCTATGTAACATATGAACTGTGGCTGCTAAATCAGTACGATCTTGGTTGTATGTTGGTTGGTTTGAAATCCCTCGTGATTTCACGGAATCTCGGGTTATACGGGTTTAAGTTTGATAAATTATCCGCCTCGGTGGAAGATTTTCTTACTTAATCTCGTATAATTACGTTGATCCGTTACAGCTGGTATCGGAGCATGGTTTAGCATGTTACTGTTCAGATGAGTATTTAAAAACAAAACTGTGTTTTCAACTAAGCTTTTAAACTTAAGAGTGTGCCAGTGGTCATATCCTTTATGCCCAGTAAGGACTCTAGGTGGCTTAATTAAGTACTAACTTGGGGGTTTGCATCATATTTTAAATTTTGTCGCTCATACGGCGTGCTATTGTATGAGTGCCATTCATTTGAGTGGTAATGTATGGATCATTTACCTCTACGCTTGGGTAAGTGAAAGTTGTGAGAGCATGGTCGGATACATTGCCGATCTAGGGGAGTGCTTATGTGATACCGAAACACTTACGTGCCATGCGCATGTTCGTATAAGGGTATCCAAATTGTGGGAATTCCGTCATACGGTGACGATGCCGTCAATAGGACGATGATTCGGGTAGTTGTTACCATTATACTCGTATCGGGGGATGCGTGTAGAGCGAGTAGCTTACTTTACTGCTTTCTTGCATATTTTCATACTGTGAGGTTTGGGCTGAAGTGACTTTCTGCAGGTACATAACAGCGCTTTCGAGTAGTACGTATTAGTTACGTTACAAGAGATCGTGGTATGCCACCGTTTATTCCGTTAGTAGTTATTGATTTTCTAATTTTGTGAGGACGTACGGAACGTGCATGCATCATGTTGTGCCTTTCATTCATGGCATTGTTCCTCCCCTTATAAGTTGATTATCTCATTTCGATAAAAATGCCAACTTAAAAATCTGTTCTCACCACGGTAATAAAATTTTGCTACAGATGGCACGTACCAAGCAGACAGCCCGCAAGTCCACCGGCAGAGCTCCCCATCATCAGCTTGCTCCCCGCACTCGTCAGCGCCACACTTTTCTTGGAGAGTTTGGGATGCCTACGCTCTTGTGGAGAGTGCTCAGCTATGTAGGCTATCCTAATGGAATGGAGCCCCGCTACTTTTGGTCGAATGAGCGGTTGGGGGAAGGACTTTTGGTGACTGTGGAAGCAGTAGTTCGTCCCCGAGGTGATGGTTCTAAGTGGACCAGTTGGCGTTTTGAGTTAACTGGCAGGACCGCTGAAGAAGCCGCTGAGAGGGCAGCCTTTGGGATCCTTAGGGATATCATGGATCGCTTTCCTCAGGAGTTGGCAGCAGCTATAGTTGGAGTCTTTCCGAGGGGCAACCCCTCCACTGACTCGTGGCAGCAGGCAAGAGGAAGATTCCTAGAGATTAGCGCAGCAGAAGCACAGAACAGTGACAACCTCGCTATGAGTGCCATGTTCGCAGTGATGAAGGCCTTCGATGGAGTGGAAGGTAGTCTGAGACGTGTGTCTGGTGCTCTTGGTCAGGCTCATGACGACCGACGTCAGCTTCAGAGAGATCACGATGCCGAGATTGAGAGGCTCACCGTAGATATGGCTCAGTTGACCCGTCAGAGGGATCAGGCTACCCAGAGGACTGTAGTGTTCGAGGGAGATGTGCGTGCCCTGAGAGAGCAGGTTGGGCGACTGACCACCGCCAACAGGAACACTGAGCGCATGTTGACTCATGTGCTCCATCAGAGGAATGAAGCCTGGTCTGCAGAGAATGTGTTGAGGGCTAGACAGTTTGAGCTAGAGCAACAGCTGGCCGATGCAGAGGAATATAATGACAACCTGCATGAGGAGGTTCATCGGCTGAACAATCAACTCAACCCCTATGTTCCTCCTGGTGCGGCAGAGATGGATTTGGATGAAGACGAAGATCCCGAAGAGCCCGAGGCACCAGCTGGGGAGCACAACGACGCTGCAGATGGCGACAACGCCAACGTCTCTGACTTAGACAGCGACCACGATGAGTAGACTAGTAGTTGTTGCGCTAGCTACTAGGTTCCGTCTGCATGATCTTTTGCTTTGTTGGCACGTTGGGCATGTAATAATGAGTAGAAAGACTAAGGCTTTGATGTAATGTTGGAAAGCTTGGATGTGTTTGTGGCGGTATCCGAACGTCAAAAGTCCAGTGTATGTATGCTGGCAACTTGGTTGTAATGGACGCAATGTGTGCGCTTTAAGTAATCTAATTAGTGATGTTGTGTTAATTGGAATGACTTATTGTGCCCCTGTTTTATTGTATGAATTTATTCTCTCTAGTGAATTCAGTTCGGCATAATTTTTCATTCAGTCGCAATTTCTACAACATCACCTAATAATTACTGTTGCTGAAACAAGCAGATGCGAACACTCGTCGTACCGTGTATGGTGCCGCTGAGGTTGGTGGCAGTGCAGCTGGTAATGATAACCGTGATCCACCACCGCCTCCTCCACCCTACACTGCGGAACAGTTTTTCGCACAATTTCTTAGAAGCCAACGCAACATGGAGAGCATACAACAGAATATGGAAGCTGCGTTGCATAGTATCGTAGATAACACCCGTCGGGGGATAAACCCGGGTGGGCACGAAGCAAATCAGTACAGCAGTTTCAAGGATTTCACGGATACCCGTCCACCGATCTTCAAGGAAGCTGCAGAACCCTTGGATGCAGAAGAGTGGATTAACACTATGGAAGACAAGTTCCGTGTCTTGAGGATGACTGAAGTGTTGAAGACTGAGTATGCAGCTCATCAGCTTCAAGGTCCGGCAGGAATGTGGTGGAAGCATCACCGCACCACTTTTCCTCCCCACGCCCACATCACTTGGAGGGAGTTCACTGAAGCCTTCCGTAGAACATACATTCCACCTGGTCTGACAGAGATAAAGCTTGGGGAATTCCTGGCATTGAATCAAGGCACGAAGACTGTAACTCAATATCTGCATGCATTCAATAACCTGAGCCGTTATGCTCCTGATATGGTGAATAATGATGCCAAGAAGATCGCTAGCTTCAAGAGAGGCCTAAATCCCAAGATGATAAAACATGTGGGTACAAATATGAGGACTAGTTTCAATGACTTTGTTAGTGACTGCCTGAAGCAAGAGAAGAACAACAATGTTTATGCTACTTCCAAGATCCGTAAGAGAGCTTTCGAGTCAGGTCTGTCCTAGTCTAGAGCCCCAGTGGCCAACCGTCCAGCTTATCGATCGCCTGCCCCAGGTGCAAGGTTCAGGCCACCGCAAAGGAAGAATCAGAATGCTCAGCAACCCCAGAGGAACCAGAAACCGTTCAAGATGGCTTTGCCTCAAGCGAAGGCAGGACAAGGCAGTTCATCCGGAACTGTGGCTCAAGTGAAGGGACCGTGCTTCAACTGCAACCAACCCGGGCACTTTGCAAAGTTTTGTCCCTACCCTAAGAAACAGCAGACGCAGTATCAAGCTCGTGTGCACCACACCACCGTGGATGACATCCCGGAAGGAGAACCGGTGACAGCTGGTATGTTTTCTATCAACAATCATCCTGCAATAGTCTTGTTTGATTCCGGATCGTCCCATTCATTGGTAAGTCAAGTACTTGTTAAGAGGCATGAGCAAAAGATAGTTGAATTGGAATATGCATATAGAATCAGTTCAGCCGGGGCTGATCTGTTGACTAATCAGATAGTTCAGGGAGTAACCCTAAACATATCAAACCGGCAATATAAGCTTAATCTAATAGTCATGCCAGGGTTAGCTTTGGATATGATCATGGGTATGAACTGGATGAATCAGATGGGAGTAGTAATTGATATTGGAGGAAGGAGTATCTCTCTTAAGGAACCAAGTGGGGAAGGCACCTTTCGGGTGGTCCTACCTCGGAAAGTAGACCTAGCTAGCATGACTTGTGCAGTCCAAACTACTCTGCTAGCCAAGATTCCAGTAGCCTGTGAATTCCCAGATGTGTTTCCAGATGAGTTACCTAGACTTCCACCAGAACGAGATGTTGAGTTTGCCATTGAGTTAATTCCGAGGACAGCACCGATCTCGAGAAGGCCCTATCGGATGCCTCCCAATGAGTTAGCAGAATTGAAGAAGCAACTCCAGGACTTGCTAAAGAAAGGTTTGATTCGTCCCAGCTCGTCTGAATGGGGATGCCCCACACTGTTTGTGAAAAAGAAAAGGATAACTCCTTACGCATGTGCGTGGATTATCGGCCACTGAATGCAGTGACAATTAAAAACAAGTATCCTCTTCCTCGGATTGATATCTTGTTTGACCAATTGTCTAAGGCCAAAGTGTTCTCTAAGATAGATTTGAGATCAGGGTATCATCAGATAAAGATTAGGCCGCAGGATGTGCCTAAGACTGCGTTCTCTACCAGATATGGTTTGTACGAGTATCTTGTCATGTCCTTTGGATTGACAAATGCTCCTGCATACTTTATGTATCTGATGAATTCCGTTTTCATGCCAGAATTGGACAAGTTTGTGATTGTGTTCATTGATGACATTCTAATATACTCAGAGAATGAAGAAGATCACGCAGAACACCTCAGAATTGTCTTGACTAGACTCAGAGAACATCGACTGTATGCTAAGTTCAGTAAGTGTGAGTTCTGGCTTAGGACAGTTCCTTTTCTCGGCCACGTGTTGTCTGAAAATGGCATTTCTGTAGACCCTAGTAAGGTGCAAGAGGTTATGGACTGGAAGTCACCAACCATAGTTCATGAAGTTCGTAGTTTTCTTGGTTTAGCCGGTTACTATTGTCGCTTCATACCGGATTTCTCGAAGATTGCCAAACCAATGACAAGTCTGTTACAGAAGGATCATAAGTTTGTATGGACAGAGGAGTGTGAGGCAGCTTTCTGCACCTTGCGAAAGTTGTTGACCACTGCTCCTATTCTGGCCCAACCGGATATAGAAAAGCCGTTTGATGTGTTCTGTGATGCATCTAAGAATGGGTTAGGATGTGTACTAATGCAAAATGGAAGGGTCATTGCCTATGCCTCATGACAATTGAGGAAGCATGAGGTTAACTATCCTACCCATGATTTGGAGCTTGCAGCAGTGGTGCATGCTCTAAAGATTTGGAGACACTACCTGCTGGGTAATGTGTGTAATATCTTTACATATCATAAGAGTCTCAAATACATTTTTACCCAATCTGAGTTGAACATGCGACAGAGAAGATGGTTAGAGCTGATAAAGGACTATAATATGAACGTGCACTATCATCCCGGGAAGGCTAATGTAGTAGCAGATGCACTGAGCAGAAAATCACATGCTATTGATGTGCAACCGTTGTTTGGAGAAGGGTTCAATTTGTTACATCCTGCTGTGTTGCATAATATTCAGATCAGTTATACTCTGGAAAACCATATCATTGAAGGTCAGAAAATAGATAAGGGAATCTTTCATATCAAGGAGAAGATGAAGAGGGAACCCACCAAATACTTTCGAATGGATAACCAAGGAGTGTTGTGGTTTAAGGATCGCCTGGTAGTACCCAAGGATAGAGAGCTTAAGAACAAGTTGATGGATGAGGCCCATCATTCTAAGCTATCTATTCACCCCGGAAGTAGTAAGATGTACCAGGAGTTGCGACCCCGTTATTGGTGGACTAAGATGAAAAAGGAGATTGCAGCATATGTTGCTCGTTGCGACATGTGTTGTAGAGTTAAAGCTCTTCACATGAGACCTGTAGGACTTCTGCAACCCTTGTCTGTACCCGATTGGAAATGGGATGATATAAGTATGGATTTTATCACTGGTCTTCCCACCACACAGAAGGGACATGATTCGATTTGGGTAATAGTAGATCATCTTACTAAGTCGGCTCACTTTCTGCCAGTTAAGACAACATTCCGACCACATCAATATGCAGAAAAGTATATTGCGGAGATTATCCGATTACATGGTATACCAAAAACGATCGTGTCTGATCGTGGTTCACAGTTTACCTCTCATTTTTGGGAACATCTTCATAAAGGATTGGGCACTAGTTTGATTCGTAGTATGGCTTACCATCCACAAACAGACGGGCAGACAGAGCGAGTTAATGCTGTACTTGAAGATATGCTTAGAGCTTGTGTGCTATCATCCAGAGGCTCATGGGAATCTTGGTTACCGTTGGCAGAATTTGCTTACAACAACAGTTACCAAGAGAGTATCAAGATGGCACCTTTTGAAGCTTTGTATGGCAGGAAGTGCAGGACACCGTTAAATTGGGTGGAGCCTGGAGAGAGAAGGTTTTACGAAATTGATTTTGTAGATGAGGCAGAGAAAAAGGTCCGTATCATCCAACAAAACATGCAAGCTGCACAGTCCCGTCAGAAGAGTTATGCAGATAAGAGAAGGAGACCATTGGATTTCCAAGTGGGTGACTATGTCTATTTGAAGGTTACCCCAATGAAGAATAAACGGTTTGGAATCAAGAAGAAACTGTCTGCTAGATATATAGGACCATACCAGATCATAGAGAAAAAGGGTCCCGTGGCGTACAAGTTGCAGTTGCCAGAAGAGATGAGTTCGATCTTTCCCGTCTTTCACGTATCCCAGTTAAAGAAGTGTCTGCGTGTTCTAGAAGGGAGAATAGAACCTCAGGGTATTCGGATCAAGGCAGACTTGGAATATCGTGAACAACCGGTTCGGGTTCTGGATACTAAGGACCGAGTCACTCGAAATAAAGTGGTAACAACCTACAAGATTCAGTGGAGCCATCATGATGAGAGTGATGCTTCGTAGGAAACGGGAGAGTATCTTCAAACCGCGTATAAGGATTTTTACAATAAATGGTTCGTAACTTAAAATCTCAGGACGAGATTCTTATAAGGGGGAGGGTTGTAACACCCTTGGGTGTTAAGCATGCATTAGCATTCCAAAGCATAAAGCATTTAACATCATTTCATGACTATCATTGCATGAAATATAGCCCTTTTAAATTTAAACTTGAAAAGCAAATAGTTAGAACCCTAACTTTGAATGTAAGTGCAAAAAGGTGGTATACTCTTGGGTAACAGCAATTTTAAATAATCTAGAATAAATTAACATGATTTTTGGAGCAACTCTTGAATTCAAATTTACCTCAAATTTTGCTTTAAAAATATTCTAAACAAATGAATTTTTGTTTAACAATTTAGCTTTAAATCCCAAATTCAAAATCTATTGAGAATTTTGAAAAATGCCCTACATGAAAGTTGTAGAGAATAAAATTTTGAACAACTTTTATTTTGGGCAAAAGTTCTGAAAACCACTTTTTCATCTTCAAATTCAAATTTGAAACAAATAAAGAAATCTGAAAATATTATTTATAAAGGAAAAATCGGTTTTCGCTTTAGTGGGACGCGGCCTCCCTTTCGGCCCGCGAACAGATGCCGGCCTGGCCCGCTCGCTCCCGCTTTCTCCCCCGCGCGCGCGCCCGCGCCAGCGCTACGCCGCGTCAGGGCTTGCCCGCCGCGTGGCCGCCGCTCGCCGCCTCCGACGTACGGGTGGCGAGCCGTGGGCTCCACCGGCCGCGCCATGCGCCTTGAAGCCGCACCCGCTCCTCCCTCGGTTGCACTCCCTCCATTCGCCCCGCTCGGCCTCACGCGACCCGCAGCAGCCGCCGCTCCCGCCTCCACGCGCTCGCCACCGCTGCCGCGTGTTTTCGCCCCGCGTTCCGCCACCGGCCGGCCGCCTCCGAGCGATTGCTCGCGCGAACAACTCTGCCTCATCCTTCTCTTCTCTGAATGCACCTCCACGCTCCATCTCTGCCCCGCGGTAAGACACCGTCTCGCGCGCCCTGCGGCGGCGCCATTCCGGCCACCGCGCGCTCACCCCCGCCGTTCCGACGTTTTCTCCCCGCCTAGCCGCTCGCGCACCGCCCCTCGGTGTTCGCCACCCCTACCGGATCTCCGTGCACCCCTCCATCGGTGCCCGCATGACCGGAGCAGCCCCTAGCCGCCGGCGGACATCACCGCCGCCGCGACGTCGCAGCCGCGCGGTCGCTCCCCGCGTTCCGCCCCCCCTCTGCCTGCTGGGCCAGCGGCCTTGGGCCAAACCGCCAAGCCGGGCTGCCTCTTGTTTTTCCCGCGCGGCGCTCCAGCTGAAATCGGCCGTGGGCCGGTATAGCCGAGTGGGCTGGCCCGTTAAACGATTCCAGAATTTGTTTTTGAATTTCTATTTTGTTTTGGGAAAAGAAAATACTTTAGAAAATGTTTGTGTACCCTTTTAGGTTCCAAAAATTGTGCAACAAATTTTGAAATGTTCCTCTTGAATAGATCTACAGTTTAAAAATAATTCATGTTAATTTTGTGACACTTTTCTGTGCAAATTTATTTAATTGCTATAAATGTTGATATCTTAGAAAATATGTAGTAAATAAAATAATAGTGGGAAAAATGTGATTCTTGTTGCATTAATCTTTCTTAGTGATGTACTTCCTAGGAAAAATACTTGTGAAGTATGTTCTGTAAAAGATTATTGAGGTGTAGTTCAAATGCTTTTAATTGATAATCTTTGTTATTTTTAGTAGAGAGCTAAATTTGTATAGAACATACATGTGATAATTTTTGTAGTATGTTAGTTTACTGTAAGTAACATAGGAAAAATGTGAAATCTGTTGTTTGATACTTTTTCTAGTACAAAATAATTTCATGCGCATATTTATGCTATAACTTGTTTATTTTGTACAGGTAGTTTTACATATTCAATTCTCATGAAAATTTAGTAGTAGGTTAGTTAGGGTAAGAGTCAGCTACTGTAATTTTTGTAGATTTTTATCTACACCAGAAATAGGTGTTGCTGTGTAACCCTAGTTAAATAGGGAATAAAAGATTATTCTTTATGAGAAATTAAGAGTAATAAAATATGTTTGGTGTATCTTTGAAGCATCAATATGCCTTGCTGATGTTGTGGATGAGTTAGGTTGGTAAGATTTGGTAACTTAGGATCACTCGTATGTGTAGATGATGTAGTAACTAGTAGAATACTAAGGTACATGTGTTAGGGTACATGTTCTTGGATGACGTGGACTACCTTGTAGAAGATGTAGTTGTATCCAAAACTGCCCATTCTATGTGCTCATCTGCATATCATGTCATCAAAGCATTCCCCCATAATCCGATACATCATTCGCATGTTTACTTATGCACTTGCATCATACAGGATCGCAGGAGGAGTCGCAGGTAGTAGTACCGGAGGAGCAAGCTTGGACCGACCAGCAGGAGCCCCAGGCACAGGAGGTGCCCGAGGAAGAAGAGCCAGGCGAGGAGCTGCCAGAGTGCGTCGACCACCATCCTAGCTCGTTCGAAAGAGGCAAGCTTCGGAGCATTTTAAGTCTCCTATTTTATAAAAGCTATTCCTTATTACATGAGTTATAGTTATATATTGTTGCATTAAGTTATAGGAGTTGAGTGAAACCGTTGTTGCATTATTACCCTTGGCCACCGGATTACCTTTTACCCTGTTAGGTCAGGATCGAGTAAATTGCTTAGCCATGCTTAGACCGGTAGAAGTCGGGTGATTTCCTGTCACCTGCGAGTTATAGGTGGATACCGGGTTATGGTTTGCTGTAATTGTGATCATGAAAAGTAACCAAGTGTTGATGGATAAACGGAGACCGGGCGGAGTCTTATAGGGTTTTGGACTATAGTGATTCCGTCTGTGTCGGTTAAGGACCGATCGTTGCTCGTCCCTCTTGTCATGTTGAACGCATGCCTCACATTTAGCTGGTCGAATAAAGTACCTTTCGACCGCGAAGCTAGTGACACTATTTCGAGCCGGGATAAACTCGGGTTGGCAGACTGGTGCTGAAGGGGGTGTAACGGGGACGCGAAAAGTGAGCCCAAGGTGCGTCCTGGCAGTCGGGCGGTCCCTGGGTAGTGCGATCCATGATTGTTATCCCGCGGCTTCTTGGAAAGTGTCATTGGTGATCTACGCGACCCTGACGGGGGAAGCATGGTTTGTGTGAGGAATAAATCTCCAGCTGAATAGGAATTCGATTCGAATCACCGTCGCTCCCGGTTAGTGAGCACTTGACTAAACCTGATGGTTAAGTGAATGATGTTGGAAATGCTAAACCTGATATGGTCATCTAGATTGTTATTGATTAATCAAGTAATTGATATAGTATAGGTGTTTATCTAGTTGGATAGGTCATACTAAAAATGATGCAAAATACTTAAATTAGTATCTTTATAGTAGCTTATGCTTTTTTTTGCAAAACAAGTCAAGCCAGTCCACCTTATACAAGCCTTGCATACTCCTTGGTGTCATGTTATTTCTGGTTTATGACGGGTAAGTCTAGCTGAGTACATTCTCGTACTCAGGGCGTTGTTCCCATTGTTGTTGCAGATGGTCAGATGTACTATGGGTACTGCTCCAACTGTCTGTATCCGGCGATGGGCGACAACTAGGACCTTGGGCAATGGTCACTCTGTTCGTCGTATCTAATGCTTTTGTGGATCGTGACTGTCTCCTGGCACTGTATTTGAACTAAGCGTGTGTGTTAAAACTATTTGCTTCCGCTATGTTATTTTGAACTATATTGTAATAACTTTTATTCCGAACGCCGATGTATTCAACTCTTGTTGCGAACTCTATGTAACATGTGAACTGTGGCTGCTAAATCAGTACGATCTTTGTTGTATGTTGGTTGGTTTGAAATCCCTCGTGATTTCACGGAATCTCGGGTTATACGGGTTTAAGTTTGATAAATTATCCGCCTCGGTAGAAGATTTTCTTACTTAATCTCGTATAATTACGTTGATCCGTTACAGTTACCGCTGTAGCTGTGGCCGTGCCAAGAGTCGGGCGGACGAAACGGCCGCCACATAGGCGAGCTGCGGCGCTCGTTTTCAATTGGCAGCTGCTTGGCACGCCGAAACTTGGGCGAAGTGTGGCGTCGGCGTTTGGCAGATGTGGCGTGACACGGTTGCGGCGCGGCGGCCTGCGGCGTGAGTTGGTCGCGAACCAAACGCGCCCTAGATTAGATGGACACTGCATACCCTCCCAGATCCCAAATGCAAGGGGTATTGCCTTGGTTTTATAGTATCGGATATATCAAAATCAGTTGGTTTAGGAAACACATCAATAAATATGCTTGTGACCTAAGGAGACAGGCTGCGCTTACTCCCTCCTTCCAAAGAAGAATACAATTTTAGTACAGTACTATGTTTATCTTAAGTATAACTATAGGGGTATATTTTTGTGTAGTGTGTTCATAGAAGTGACTGCGCGTGCTTGTTAAATGTCTACGTCTGTATTTGTGTAATTCGTAAAAAAAAGTTTAACTAATCGTAGATAAAGAAGTATTAATATTTATGATATCACCATTGAAATTAATACGAATTGTATTTTTATAATATATTTATTTGGAGCCATAAATGTGAATACTATTTAGGGGGTGTTTGGTTCCCGCATCTAAACTTTAGTTCATATCACATCGAATGTTTAAACACATGCATGGAGTATTAAATATAGACTATTTACGAAACTAAATACACAGATTGAGACTAATTTAGGAGACTAATTTTTTAAGCCTTATTAGTCTATGATTTGACAATGTAGTGCTACAATAAACATATGCTAATGATGGATTAATTAGTTTTAATAAATTCGTCTCGCGGTTTACCGACGGAATCTGTAATTTGTTTTTTATTAGTATCTGAACACCCCATGTAACACCCTATATAACATCCAATGTGACACCAACTAAATTTTAGTCCCTGCAACCAAACACCCTCTTAATAGAAACTTGGTCGAACGTGAACCACTTTAGCTGGCACGCAATCTATAGTAATTAAGGGGGTGTTTAGTTTTTGGGTAACAAATTTTGGGGTGTCATATCGGATGTTTCATGGAATGTTGGAAGATGTGTTTGATACTAATAAAAAACTAATTACATAACTCGTCTGAAAACCGTGAGACGAATTTATTAAGCCTAATTAATCCGTCATCAACATATGTTTACTGTAGCACGACATTGTCAAATCATGCATTAATTAGGCTTAAAAAATTCGTCTCGTAAATTTATCATAACCTGTGTAATTAGTTATTTTTTTTTGATATACATTTAATATTCTATGTACTCCCTCCGTCCCAAATTAGATGTCGTTTTCGATTTTTGTGTCCGCAAGTTTGACTCGATTTATATAAAATGCGTGCAACATTTGTATCTCCAAATAAATTTATTAAAAAACTAGACTGAAAGACCTTTCCAATGATACTAATTATATACCATAAATATTAATATTTTTTAATATATATTTAATTAAAGTTGTTTCTCGGGAAGCGTAAAGCGACGAGTATTTAGGGACAGAGGGAGTATATGTTAACATCGGATGTGACGGAGCGAAAATTTTTAGAAAGGACCTAAACAAGGCCTAATTTCAAAAACGGAAGAAAGAACACAGGTACGGAGTACGTCGTACGATTCAACGGTGCCCGATCAACGGCCATACGTCATCGTCCAAAAAAAAAAAAGTCCAACTACTCCGGCGCATCATCAGTGTGCGATGAGCATCCCTGGAGGCTGGAGCCAAAGCTCACGCGTGCTGTCCTAGCCTCATGTGATGCTGTGATTCCCAGGCCTACGCTACGCGCTTGGCACCTATTCCGTCAGGCAAAGCATGGCTAGCCCTGCCACTGCGCCATGGTCGATGCCTCGCAGCTCAGAACGTGGCCTGCCCACTGTACACTTGTACCCTCCCCTCGCACATCACTACCACCACTGATACAGTAATGACATAGCCACCTTTTCTCGTCTCGTCTCGTCTCCCTTTTTTTTTTCTTTTGAAGTGCTGTATATAAATATATTTTTCTTAGTCATCCACGCTAATTATTCGTGTGTATTTCTCTTTCACTCTCATCACTCTCGTTAGCTCGCTCGCTTCATTCTTATCTCCTCGCCTCCCTTCACCTCCCTACCTGTAGTTTTCTCCCCTCGCCCTCGTCCTTTGTCCCTGTCCTCCCTCCGGGGGCAAAAACAGCCAAGGCGCAAGCGGTAATCTTCCGTGGTGGGGGCGTGCTCCACTGCTGCAGGCAGTGGTGACGCCGCCTTGGAGAGAGAGGGGGCGGGTGGGCAGGAGGGAAAGGATGGAGGCGGTGGCGGACCTCAAGTACCAGCCGGTGTTCCCGAACGGCGGCGTGACCGCGCCGGCCAAGAAGACGGCGAGGCTCGGGGCGGCGGGGGTGTACCGGGAGTGCCTCAAGAACCACGCGGCGAGCCTGGGCGGCCACGCGCTGGACGGGTGCGGCGAGTTCATGCCGTCGCCGGAGGCCGACCCGGCGGACCCGAGCTCGCTCAGGTGCGCCGCGTGCGGATGCCACCGCAACTTCCACCGCCGGCTCGCCGAGCTGCCGCCGCCGCCGCCTCTCCTCGCCTTGCCGCCGCCACCGCCACCACTGGCGCCGGCACCGGCTGCTGCCGCGTCGCACGTCATGCGTGATAGCCGCACGATGCGCGGTGAGGAGGCGCCGGAAGACCGCCTGCCGGCCGCCTTCGACGAGGAGAACGAGGAGGAGTCGGACGAGGGCTCGGATTTCGACGAGGACGGCCCGCTATCGCCGCTGCCGGCGCCGGCCATGGCGCCGCCGCCCGGCTACCGCCAGCAGGCCGCGCCGCACATGCTCCTCGCGCTGAGCACCGGCGCGCCGAGCCCGGGCGTCCAAACCCCCGCGGCGGCGCCGTGGCCGGCGCCGTCGCCCGCTTCTGCCTCCCTGGGCCCGATGCCGCCGGCCGCGACTGTTCCCGGTGCCGCCGCGGCGAGGAAGCGGTTCCGCACCAAGTTCAGCCCGGAGCAGAAGCAGCGGATGCAGGCGCTGTCGGAGCGGCTGGGCTGGCGGCTGCAGAAGCGCGACGAGGCGGTGGTGGACGAGTGCTGCCAGGAGATGGGCGTCACCAAGGGCGTCTTCAAGGTCTGGATGCACAACAACAAGCACAACTTCGTCGGCGGCCACAGCGCGCGCCGCAGCGCCTCAGCGTCTGCTGCCGCGGTCATCCACCATCCGTCCGACGCCGCCGGTGCTGTCTACCCTTCCTCCTCCCACGCCGCCGCCCCAGCACCAGCCGCCGCTGCTGTCCACCACCCTTCCGCGCACGCCGCCCCACCTCCCGCGCCTGTCCACGCTGACTTCAACATCAACGGCGCCGCCACCGACGCTGCCGACTACTTCCGCGTTCAGCCGTCGACGGCGAGTGGTGGCGGCTCGCCGCAGTCGTCCTAGTCGTCAAGTTAGTGCTAATCGGTCATGGTTACCTGTAGCCTCGTGTCTAATTAACCAACCCTAATGTAATGGAGCGAGCAATGGTGTGGGTGCATGGGACTAGTGAAGGTTGCTGGTCTTTGTTAATGGTGGAGCCCGGACAAGGATCTTTAAAAAAAAATGTGGGCTTTTGGGATCTGATGATGTAATGATTCAGGATTAGTGGTTATGAGTACAGTAGTGAGTGGTACTAGTAGACTGTTTTAGTGTAGCAAATTGTTCCTGAACTGTGTACTTGGATGATGATGGTCGGGGGGATCCGATGTGCTTTGTCTAATTGTCGGCGTCTAGGATATCATATCATGCTGTTCAATTTCAATATAAAAATGCAAGCTCTCGTCGAGCCCTCTTCTGCCTTAACAGGGATGTGAATTGTGGATGATGCTCTGAGTTGTTTTGGTTATATCCTTGCCATATCCTTTCTAGTAGTAATTCTTTTGTCGAAACTATGTATGTACTGTACTATACTATTTGATCGGCAAATGGCCAGCTGGAACGGGAATTGCACACTGCCCTCCGTTTGAATTTATAGGACAGCAACAACGATACAGCCCTTGTCCTTGTTTAGATCTCAAATTTTCCCCTAAATTTCACTATACAAAAAAGAGATTCCACATCACATCAAAATGCCGACAAATGTACGGAGTACTAAATGTAGATGAAATCAAAAACTAATTGCACAGTTTTGTTGTACTTTACGAGACGAACATTTTAAATCTAATTAATCAATTTTTGGACAATTTTTTACACTAAAAAACAAAAGCTGCTACAGTGTTCCGACACGGACACTGTACCTACAGTGTCCGAATCGGTGCTCCGAGTACGGGAACTGAACAAGGCCACAGGGAAGTACTCCTACGCAACAGTAGTAAATACTGGTTGGTCCACTAGTCTGACCAGTAGATACAGTATCAATGCTAGCCCGAACCCGTGAGATGGCTCGTGGGCTTGCTCGGCAACTTCAATGATCATATAGGTACATCGGGAACCCTTTGCTCCTGGCACATGAGGTGGGGCCACAGTGCAGTGTGCCAAGTTTTTTTACTGTGCACAGGTGAACTATCCATAGGCATTGTTTAGATACCCACGGCTTGTTTAGTTCCTAATTTCTACCCTAAATTCCACTATAAAAAAAAGATTCCCATTACATCAAAATATCGACACATACATAGAGTACTAAATGTAGATGAAATTAAAAACTAATTGCACAGTTTTGTTGTACTTTGCGAGACGAACATTTTGAGCCTAATTAGTCAAAGTTTGGACAATTTTTACCAAATACAAACGAATTGCTACAGTGCACATTTAATGCGCAATGTAGCAATTCGGGAGCCCAGAATCGGGATCTAAACACGGCCCCAAATTCACCCCAAATTTTACTATGCAAAAAGAAGATTCCCCGTCACATCGAAATGCTGGCATATGTATGAAATATTAAATGTATATGAAATCAAAAACTAATTGCACAGTTTTGTTGTACTTTGCGAGACGAACATTTCGAGCCTAATTAGTCAAAACTTGAACAATTTTTACCACATAAAAATAAAATTGCTACAGTGCACATTTATTGCGCACTGTAGCAATTCGGTGTCCCGAATCGGGCATCTAAACGAGGCCATAGGCCTTGTTTAGATGCCCGATTTGGGGCATCCCGAATCACTGTGCTGCACTGTAGCATTTGTTTTTATTTAGTAATAATTGTCCAAACATGGATTAATTAGGCTTAAAATGTTTGTCTCGCAAAGTACAACAAAACTGTACAATTAGTTTTTGATTTCTTCTACATTTAGTACTCCATGCATGTGCCGGTATTTTGATGTGATGGGAAATCTTCTTTTTGCATAGTGAAATTTAAAGGTGAATTTGGGTATATAAACAAGGCCAGAGGGCACAGGTGACAGGCCATGGCAGTTGGCATTTGGCAATGTGTAAAAAAACCTCCTCCTGACGAGAATTGATGAGGCATTAGCAGCAACAATGCGATGGTGCCTTCTGCTAAAGAACTCTGCTGATTGTGGTTGTGAAGTGACCTGCGTTTTTTTGCTGGGCAGTCGGCTACAGCGCCGTGGGGGTCCGGTCTGGCTCTTGGGGGGAACGGTACAGGCGGACGACGCCGGGTCTTGTCGCTCGGTCCTGCGCTGGCCGAGCCGATCCTGCGCCTGCCGCAGCGGCGCCGGCCGAAAAGAGGAGTCGCTGACGCGCCCCCGTCGCTGGCAAACGCTTCGGCTGCTGGGCAGAAAGTTCCGCGTATTAACCGAGTGGCTATCAAAGCTGTGGTTTGTTTCTTTCGTGTATAAAATAGCATCACGAGTTCGCAACGATTAACCTTTGTATTTTGAAGATTTTCAATTTTCATACACAGGATATGATACGATCATGTGAAAAACAGGGAGTAGGATTGTGGGTGAATAGTGATTACCTGACCAGCCATGCTTGAGTTTACACTCATCCGTTCTGTAGGCTACGCTACCACTCAACACTCATCACAGCACAGCCAGAGTGAAAGCTACAGGACAACTCATGACCCCGCTTCCTTTATCTTTTTGTTTTTTTAGCCTTGTCATCATCGATGGCTCTGCAATTCGCCAATTCCCCTGAGGTCTTTTTATAGCTTCGTGGGGCTCACGTGGCCCTCGTCGGTTCCCGAAATATTTTAGGAAATGTAACTGTAGCGTACTGTAGCACTTTCGTTGTTATTTGGTAATTATTGTCTGATCATGGCCTAACTAGGCTTAAAAGATTTGTCTCGTCCATTTCGTCTAAACTGTATAATTAGTTTTATTTTTTATCTATATTTAATGCTTCATACATGTGTCTAAAGATTTGATGTGATGGGAATCTAAAATATTTTGGAAAATATTTTAGGAACTGGTCGATCATCCTAAACCCTAACAAATTACAACCCTGCTCTGATCCGCTCCCCGGCGCAGTGGCATGGTGCCTTCGCCGATCAGCCTGCACGCTGATCTGACAGGTCCCCGCCATATCTTTCTCCCTGTTCTGATGCGTTTAGGGTTAAGTTTCCAAAAGGCATTAGCAGGTAATCGTTGGATCTGTTGGATGTTGACATAATTAGAAATTGCTTTATTCATGTAGTGATAGTCCTGGGTCCCTAGCGGTAAAATACTGTCGTTTTGCCTTTTATAGATACATAACTTGTTCAAATATGTAATAAAAGTTACTTGAAGCAAAAGAAATATGTATCTAGGAAAACTAAAATAACATATAAATTAAAACATAAGTACTTTGGGTTAGACTCAGAGGAGTGAGATGCTATCGTTGCTTCTTCTTTGGAAGATGCAAAATTCCGACGTCTGCAGCCAAACCGTAACTGATAAAAATAAAAGGGAAAAAGCGCATATAAATAAAAGGAAATCATAAGCGAAACCTATTATAATTTCAATCATCTATTCTTAGCATAGACATCTAAAAATCAAAGCAGCAACTTCTGACGCTTTGCTTGCCAAATGAAATCATTTCCTTGTGTCTTCACACCGCAGCACCACTAGAATCATACTCCCTCCATCCCAAAATAAAGGTCATTATGAGATGCGTGCAAGTCAAACTTTCTCAACTTTGACTAGGTTTGTAGAAAATGCGTGCAACATTTACATCCTCAAATGAGTTTATTACGAAAGTATATTCAACGATCTACCTAGCGATACTCTACATGCCTATGAGCCATTCTCACTAGATCTAGACAAGGTTAAACTAGTAGCTATATAATCGACGTCCCAAATAGTCTTAGCATGGTAGGAATAATCCAATTATTGAAACAACGCTTTTCGACTACCAGTGCAGTTTCTCCTAACTAAATTATCCGCTTGTTACGATAACATCTCTCTAGATGTACCAAAGGGAAGATTTTTTATCTTAAAAGGAAGCTTCAATTTACAAATGAATTTACTAGTGAAAGGTATATCTTAGTTTATAAGTACTCCCTCCTTATCAGATTTAGAAGTCGTTTTGGACAAGGTTTGGGTCAAACATTGGAAATATAAATCATCAATAACTTTTAAGTTGTTGAGTTTGCAAATGTAAAAATTATATGAATAGATTTTTCTTGAAAAATACTTTCATAAAAGTATACATATATATCACTTTTTCATAAATATTTTTTATAAAAACAAGAGTTCAAAGTTGTGTTTTGGAGACCGTGTCGCTGTCCTAAACGACTTCTAAATCCGATACGGAGGGAGTACAATGATATCGACCATACTAAGAATTGATCATGGTTATGTAGATGCCCGTTAAAAACACCCCTCTCATTAGAAAGTTAAACATTTGCTATGTTAGCTACTAGTTTAAACCATGCCATCAATTTATCCTCGTTTAACTCTACAAAGGAGACATTAATAGACACTCAATTCATGATAGCCTCTACAGTTAAAAGGATACTTGATTATGTTATATAGGACACAAATTTCTCTTTTAGGGCCCCTTTGGAATGGAGGTGAAACCAAGGGAAAACATAGGATTGAGATTCCATAGGAATGAATTCCTTTAGCAGCCTTTGGATGGTAGGAAATGGTCATAGGAAATCTAAAGGAAACTTTCCTTTCCCTTCAATTCCATAAGAAAAATAGAGGAAAAAAAAGAATCTACTTGGAGCTCATGGAAAAAAATCCCGTGCCCGACGAACGAAGCACATAATGGACTAATGGTTGCTGGTGGCACCTAATCAAGGGGTAGAATGGAATAAGTAGGTTGATTAAAGAAAGAAATATTATTTTTGCTCCTAAGATTCATTTAACATAGTATCGCAAAAAAAAAAGATTCATTTAACATTCCTGTGTTTTTCCTTTGCCCATCAAAGGCCTCCTCATCTATTTTCCTATGGTTACAATTCCTATGGGATTAGAGAAACAAGGCACCTCAATTCCTAAAATCTTATTTGCAGGCTAGTCATGTTTCCCACTTTAAATGTCCCACATCTTTCCAGAATTGCAAATTCTCATATTAGATTAAATCCGAGTAAAGCATTTTTAAGTCTAGTACCATGGATTAAGGAATTGGTGGTGCACCTGTTCATCTTTGCGGGACATCCACAAAGATAGATCAGTCCCGAACTCCTCGTACAACGGAACTGTGGCACGTGGACGTTGAACCTGATCTACGAAATGCATGACGTGTCTACAGTTCGTGATAAGACAGTTCCGAAAAAAAAACAGTTCATGAAAAGCTGAAAACAACCGCTCTCTACGAAAGAATGCAATTATAAAAACCGTATCAGTCAAACCAGCTCAAGTTTGATTAAGTTTATAGTAAATAATACTAATCTAATGATATTTATTTTGTCTCATAGGTGTTAGTATTTTTTCATATAATTTTAGTCAAAGTTTGAACTATTTAACTCCTCAAAATACGAGAGTTGCATTCTTTCTTGGAGAGGGAGGGATTACTCTGTTTCCGGCCGCGCCAAGCTGTCCAGTACACTAAAGTTTAGTTTAAAAGGGCAAGTTCGACAATTCAGCTAGCTTACTAATAACAGCTAGCAAATCAGGGACCGGGAGCCTCTCCAACACTGAGACGGATCTAATGGTGCGGCGGGCTCGAATCTCCCTACCAGTTTCGCGATAATAAAGCTGCTTCAAATTTTTGTAGACATGAAAAGGAGGAATTAGGGGTTCTGAAGTTGAAAATAACTTAAGCCTTCTCTTTTATAAATATCTAAGATCCGTCGGTGCTCCAACAATATTAAGGGTCTGTTTGGTATGACTCCCACGCCGCTCTAGCTCCAGCTCCGGCAGCAGAGCTGCACCAAACGAGTCAGGTTGGCAGAGCGAGCTGTTTTGGCGTACGACAGGCTGCAATTTCGAGCTTCGGCAAATGGGCTTCGGCTCCGGCGCAAGAACACACAAACAACCTCTAACTTAGACACTTTTTAGTGGATCTCACATATTCCTTTTCTCTACCTACCTTCTTCCTCATCAGCACAGTAGACAACAACTGTAACCTGTTGATGGAGCTCACTTCGGCACCACCGTCACGCTTTGGCTTGCTCTAGGACCGCCCGCTTGCATCTAGCCTCTACTGCTCTTCACACTTGTGCTCTAGCCGCTATCTGCACCGCTTGCGTTCCACGTCCCCGCTTGCTCCCTTGTCTTTGTGTCACGAGCAACAGAAAAAAGGAGAGGGATGAGCGTGGGGGTGGGGGGTGGGGAGAGGGAGCGGGAGGGCTATTCCATACCACCTCGGTACACCCATCCGCTCCTAGTGTGGGAATAAAAAAATGGTTTTTTTTATTTTTTTCTCTCTTTCTTGTAGACAAAGTCCTAATTTGGTTTTATGTGAGCTAGCTAAGGTGTTCTTATCGGAGCTATCCTAAGTCATCCAAAGAGGTGGGCTAATAATAGATAAACTAATTTTTAGCTATACTCTAACTAATAATTTGTGTACTATAGTTGATAAGGGAAACTAAAGTAGTCTAATACTCCCATTGTTCTGAATACAAGGTATCCCATCAATTTTAGGACCAAACAAAGAGTCCGGCAAAGGACTGATTTATCTCTCACTAAATAGCTAGTAAAACATAGTTTTAAAAGGCAGGCACGCATGTCATTCATATCTGCCACCAACTACATGAGTCATTTTGCACAAGATGGTGTTTAAAAGACATGCATGGATGACTTTTCAATGGTAGGCATAAGTGCGTGTGGTTCAACAATCTAGAATACCTTATACTCTAGAATAAATTAAACATTCAATATCTTGTATTTGAGGACAAAAGGAGTGCTACTAGCTCATGTATCAAAACAGTATAAACTAAATTTCAGTTGCTCAACCTTGTAGGCCCCGTTTGAATCTTTCGGATTTCGGGAATCTGGATAGAGAAATCCCACAATCCTAATATCTTTCATCCAAACAAACTAGATTTTAGAGGGATTTTAACTCAGATGTTTTATAATATCGAAATCCAATAAAATTATTAGGATTATTTTTAGGGAAAATTGGTTGTGTAGCATCGAAAGATCGCGATTTCTGTAAAATACCACCGAAAGTTTGTGCCTCCGTAAAATAGCACTGAAAGGATCGACCGTGAACGGGAAGTAGCATTCCGTCAAACTGTGCATACAAAATCGTTAACCTGAGCTAATACCCAGCATGAATTTATGTATTTGCCCTTACCTTATCCCTATCTCACCCATCCGACACGGAAGGCACTCAAGCCGCTCGGTTCTTTGCTTGGCGCGCTCGCTCACCCCTTCCGCCGCCGCCGCGGCGGGTTCTAGCTCACGTGTCAGGGCACTGCCTCCGCCGGCCACAACACGGTTCTAGGCACCGCCTCCAATGGCCATTGCGCTACGTGCGCGGCGCCTCAGCTAGGCCGCCAGTCGCCCTTGCGCGGCGCCTCCACCAGGCCACCGGGCGCCCCTGCTCACCACCTCTGCCGCCCATAGCACAGGTCTAGGCACCACCTCTGCTGGCCACTACGCTGCATCTGCAGCGCCTCAGCCAGGCAGCCGGCCGTGCCTCCGCCAGGCCACTGGGCGCCCCTGCTCACCACCTCCGCCACCCTCGACTGCGCAATGCATGAATCTAAGATCCCCGATGGGTAAGAATGAAACCTTAGCTATCTACTGAATCATGGTTCATAGTACAACTGAAATTAGTTGCGGAATGCGATTGTTTGTGATATCTGGTTGATTTGTGTGTGCGATATGGTATGAGGATGGTCAGTGATGAGAAAGGACTTTTCAAAGCAGTGCTAATTTGTTTACACTGATACTATTTTCAGGATCAATCCGACCAATGCATGTAGAGTAGTGATTGATGTTTCGTCCTACTCAACTGTTGAGGATGATCGATCCGTGTATAAAAAGGGCAAACACTTGGATTGGTGGGTGGATGCAGAAGAGTACTCCATCATTGACATGGAGAAAGATGTTTTCAAGCACTTCAGTTGGGCTAACTATCAGGAAGCAAACTTCTAGTTTGCGGGATAGAATAATCGAACAGTTCGCCTTTATACTAACCAAGAGCTTCTCACTTTCTGCGAGCTTCAAAAATGGTGGAGTTTATCATGACTGTAGATAGATGTCAGCATGTTGATATGGCTTTAATTGTGACTGAAATGGAGAATTGAAGACAAGTGCCAAATGAAGAAAATGACCTACAACTTCAGGTCACAGAAATGTTTCAGGGGATGCATGTGAGTATAGAATTGGATGGCTAGAATGGGCCTTGCAACCTCAACTTGGTGTTATAGCTACCGGTCCTTCCAGAGTAGAGGAAGAGGAGGAGGGTGACCATTATATGGAGCCCGGTGTTGACCATGAGGGAGACAATCCAGTTGGAGCTGACGAAGAGTGGAGGTATTTCAATAAGGTACATAAAGTAGGAATTAATGAGAAAGTGCAGCAAGAAAAGAAGAAAATGGACAACAACAAATTTGTAACTGAAGACATAGATCTTGAGGTTGTGCCAAGTGAGGAAGCCACCATGTTGCGGCATGCTCCGTATGTTCCACTCACTACACATGACAGAGACCTACGATGCACGGATACTTCAGGAGGGGTGCGTATCCCGTATCCGACACGTATCGGATACGGATACGTCTCGGATACGCCTCGGATACGTATCCAGGCCGTACTCAAAATATTGGATACATATTTACTCAGATACGTGTATCGGACATGTTAGATACGGCCTGTGAAGGCCCAAACGTCGT
Organism: Saccharum hybrid cultivar R570; assembly: GCA_038087645.1. NCBI lineage: Eukaryota > Viridiplantae > Streptophyta > Magnoliopsida > Poales > Poaceae > Saccharum > Saccharum hybrid cultivar. The sequence continues at coordinate 37,413,273 of JAQSUU010000637.1, read as the reverse complement.
GCGTGACACGTAGCGGCCAGCACTTCCTCGGTTCCTCCCCATCGTAGTTGACAACGCCTCGATGCTTGCAGCCGCACTCGGCACTCCCCATCGTAGTTCAGATCGTCTTGCAGCTGTCAGGCAAGACGTTCGACGCTGCAGCGCACTAGGCTGGGCACTCGCGACCGGCGGCTGGCAGCGACGAGATTCTGTAGGCAACTCAATCGGGCGGCGGCTCCCTCCATCCGCTGCAAGATTATTCAACCAGCGAAGTATGTTCGTCGACCCTCGTCTCTTCCCTTCTCAAGTCTCTCACATTTGTTCCCATGCGTCCACTATCGAGTACACACACTACAATAGTTTTGTTTATTGTATACGTTCTCTGATCTATTTTTTTCTTGTCTAATCTCTGTTAGTACGAGTAGATGGACCCACGTGATGATTATTGAGTTATTTATATATGAATTATTATTGGTTTTATAAATATACTAGCCGTATCCCCGTGTCACTGTTTTTTAGCAAATTGCGTATCCGATACGTATCGTATCCGATACTCGTATCCGTATCGTATCCGATACTCGTATCCGTATCTGGGCAACATAGACAGAGACAATCCAGATATAAAGGATGGCTCGACATTTACTAATAAAAATGCCTTCATATTGGTGATCAAGCAATATGCCATAAAAGGGAGTTTCAAACATTTGTAGAGCATAGTGATAAATCAAGATACAGGACACAATGTGCAGATTCAGAGTGTGCATGAAAAGTTCATGCAAAGAAACTTCTTGGTGGCCCCACTTTCCTGGTATATTAATTTCATACTATGCAATTGTTTTTTATGTTCTATCAATAATTTCAGACTATGCAATTGTTTTTTTCATGTTCTGTCAATAATTTCATATTATGCAATTGTTTTTTCATGTTTTGTCAACAATTTCATACTAAAATTGTTTTTTTCATGTTCTATCAACAATTTTAGACTGTGCAATTGTTTTTTCATGTTTAAACACTAAATTCAGATCCCATATCTGCTATTATTTTCAGGTTATGTCAATAGGTTCTAGCCATACTTGTGCTAGTACCAGCCAAGTGAGGGGTAAGGAGGCCAGCAAAGCCTGGATTGCTGACAGAGCAACTGACATACTCAAGTCTACTCCAGACTTGGGAGCAAAGAAGTTGCAAGTTGAGCTTGAAAGACAGTTCTCGATCAAAATGTCATTTAATAAGGTGTGGGAAGGAAGACAACTTGCACTAAGAGGCCTACATGGCACTTGGGATGAAAGTTTTAGAATGTTGTGGAGTTTCAAAGCCGAGTTAGAAGTTACATGTCCTGAAAGCATAGTAGAGATTGATTGCAAGAAAAACAAAAAGGACGATCGGGTCTATTTCTGTAGGATGTTTGTGGCCATCAAAGCATGTATAGATGGATTTCTTGCAGGTTATAGGCCATATCTTGGGGTTGATTCTACTCACCTCACAGGTAAATATAATGGACAGCTAGCTGCAACAACTGCAATTGATGGACATAATTGGATATACCCAGTGGCTGATACCTTGCTATTGTGTAGGAAAAGGAAAGAAAAGGGCAGTATATCTAGCTCCAAAAAAAGCTTCCAAAAAATCAAGAAAGTATCTGCACCTTCTACTTCCTCCACACAACCACCTGTTAGTCAAAGGCCAACAACAAGAAGGATGGCAGCTTCTACTTGTAGTCCTCTCAGTCCAGGAGCTACAACAAGGAGCAGGGCAGCGCAGACATATCCCCGGGAGGAATTGCAAGAAGGCTTATTATAGACTAAGCAATGGCTTTGTTAATGCAAATGTTATGTGTTGTACCACTGTTATGTACTAGTTAGACTATGGATGCATGTGTTGAACTACTGTATGTGTTAGCAGACATGTCCCTTTGCAACTATTACTCTATCGAAACTTGTCCTCTACTTTAAGTGTTGGGTGTGCATGTCTTCATTACTCCCCATGAGAAATAGTTGTAATGGCTGCTGTGAATGTATGTGCTCATATGTGCTTATATTGGTATTGAAATATATGTGTTTATGTACGTTTAAATGCTGGGGACATGCTGCTATTTATTTGCTTCTCACTGGGGGTATTTTGGTCCCAATTAACAGCTCCGCCAGGTCAATTTAACAGAATGGTAGTTTCAGTTCAGAGTTCAACCTTTCAGTGGTATTTTACGGGGGCGCAAACTTTCAGTGGTATTTTACAGAGATCGCGATCTTTCGATGCTATACAACCAATTTTCCCTTATTTTTATCCGGGTTTTCAGAATTCCTTGAGATTCAAACATAATAAATTGTTCTAGAACCGTGAAAAAGATGGGCAGCCAAGCCAAGCAAAAGATTTGGTCACTGGGTGAGATGAGCAGCCAACCTAGTGTCGTCATATTGTCATGTTTGATCCACCTTTTCATTGCTGGATTCTGTTCGAGATGTCAGCTGCAGACCACTTGGCCCATCCTGGCCGGACATTTTGTGAATAGGCTTTTAACAATTTCTAGTCTACTCCCTCTGTAATATAGTGTATTATAGGAATTTTAAGACAAATTAAGAGAGAACATAAAAGACACATGTACCCTTATTTTATTTCCTAATCAGACCCTATCATCAATGTGATTAATGGTGATGGGTTGATAAATGAAAAATATTTAATGCAAAAAATGGTTTTTATCCTCTAGAATGCATTATATTTGAGGGCAAATTTTGAATGCTAGAGTGCACTATATTATACGATGGAGGGATTATGTTATAACATCCAGGTCGTGCATAAATGAAAAATACTAAACTACCCATTGGAGCTTACTCAAAGTTATATAGCTTTTGCAACCTACTCACTATGTCTCAAAAAGGGTGCAATTCGATTTTTTTTCTGAAGTCAATATCAAGTTGACCTAATCGCAAACTACTCATTAGGTCCAGGAAAGGTGAAATTCTATTATTTTTCTAAGTCAATCAATATCAAGTTGACCAAATATGCAGAAAAACATTAATACTTGTGAGACCAAATAAGTATAATTAGGTTAACTATGAAATATATTTTTATAGTAAATCTATTTGGAGACTTTCTATAAACTTAGTGGAACTTGAAGAAAATTTAATTTAGTCTAAATCCAAAATTGCATTTTTTTGGACCCAAGGTGCAACTTTTATTAGGCACTAAATGGGGGTACCCCTCTGTGTTGCCTCTCAGGGCAACGGGGGGGGGGGGGCGACAAAGTACCCATAGATAGAACCCCACAAACGTCCATCTCGAGACACCGTCGTCACCGTAGCATGTCGGGAGCTTGCTCTCACTTCCTTGTCTCCTCTTTCCTCCCATGTTTTCTTGCAGCATATATGCAGTATGCACTCGACTCCGTGTACTATCATCGTTGACGTTTACTGCCGAGGCCAAAAATCGGCTGTAATGTAGTGTTACAAACCGGTTGTGATAGATCTTTTGTAGTATTGCATCCACCTAAAAATGAGCAGCAAGCATGAGGCCCATGGGCACGGCACGGAGCCCGGCCCTAGCCTGGCCTGGCCCGGCCTTCCCTGGGCCCGTGCCTGGTCTGACACGGTATACAGGCCATGCCTGGGCTGCCGCCTTGCCTCAACGGGTGGCACAGCATGGCCCGGTCCACAATGGGAGGCCTAGGAGCGGCCCGGTAGTTGGGGGAGCTATATAAGGCCCCCGCAGCGGCGCCCCCCCTCCCATTATGAACCCTAGCTCATTTGTGAACCCCCCAGCCCCCGGCCTCCCTTCCCCAGCTCCCCTGTGTCCCTCTCGAGAAGATGAGAACCCTAACCCTAATCCTCACCCAGTGAGCCTCCCTCTCCCTGCCGCTGGCCACCTGCCAAGGATGCCACCGCCGTCTTCCTGCTTGTCTCTAGCAACGTCTCCACCGCCGGATCTGGGAGATCTGGTGGTGTAGCCGTCCTCCCGTTGTGGACAGGGCCGCGGCCTGCCACTGCCATCACCTTTGCCATCATCTTCCCCGTCTCCAGCGACCACTCTACTGACGGATCTTGTAGATCTTCCTTCTCTCGTACTCTCTTTTTTCCCCTCCATCTCTCTAACCGCTCATGTCTTATAGCAGTCCATCTCGTCTGTCACCGTCTGTCGGGGAGCTTCTATTGCCGCCGCGCGTCTTGCCGTCTTCTTCTCCGTCTCTTCAGCGCCGGGCTTCGGCTCTGTGCAGGTAAGTAACCCTAACCCTAGATCTGGTGTGTCCCTAACCTCTAACCTAGCTTTGTCTCTCTGTTCCCAGGTCACCGGCGTGTCGAGCTGGGGCCGCAGGAGCCGTTGAGGAACGACGCCGAGAGGGGAAGAAGAAGAGGTGGGGTCGCCATGGCCGGCGATGATGGTGTTGGTGACGATGGGATCTGCTACCCTCAAACCATCAACGATGAACTCATCAAGTTAGGCCAGCTCCCCGACGACGTCAACGACATGGGAGATGTTGCTTATGCCTTGTTCGGTATCAACGCTGCTGCTCCAGTAGCTGCTGCTATGGCTCCGGCAGCGGCAGCGGCCCCTAGCCCTAGCGACGCAGCATCTCTGGCATCGTCGTCCACCACTGGTAATGGTAAGCGCAGATCTCCTTGTTGTGCTGACTTTGATGAAGCCAAGGAGACAGTTGATGGGGTTGAGCATGTTGTTGCTGTTTGCAAGTTCTGTAAGTCTCGATTATCTGCTAATTCTGCTCATGGCACTGGACATTTGCTTAGACATCAGAAATCTTGCAAGAAAAAGGTTGATCACGCTAATATGGTTCAAAGTAGGCTTGCTTTAAACCTTGATGGATCTTATAGAAATTGGGAGTATATAGACCTGATGTTGCTAGGGCTGAGCTTTGTTGTTTGATTGCTAGATTAGATCTGCCTTTATCTATTGCTGATACTGATGCTTGGGATGATTCCATCACTCGTGCTCACAATCCTAGATATAAGAGAGTCTCTAGATTTACCACATCTAGAGATTTGTCTAAACTTTACAATGAAAAACTGAATCACCTTAAGAATGTTGTTATGCCTGGTGTGTCTTCTGTTTGTATTACATCTGATATATGGTCTGGTAATGCCAAGGAAGATTATATCACTGTTGTTGCTCACTATATTACTTCTGATTGGGAACTTAAGAAATTTGTCATTAGTTTTAAACTGATTGAAGTGAGTCATAATGGTGTTAACATTGCTGATTGTATTAATGGTGTGCTTAGAGATTGGGGCTTGCTTGACAAAGTTTTCTCTGTTAACCTTGATAATGCATTTGCTAATACAACTGCTATGCTTACTTTGACACCTCTACTTGATGGTTACTTGGGTTATGATGTTGATCCACGAGATCATACTAAAAAGATATATCATGTTGTGCATCAGCGTTGTGCTTGCCATATAATAAATTTGATTGTTAAATCTGGTCTGAAAAGGCTTGCACCTTACATAGAGGTTTTCAGAACTGCAATTAACTTTCTAAATTCATCTAATCATCGCATTGCACAATTCAAAAACTATTGCATTGCTAAGGATATGAGGCCTCGTAAATTTGCTTTGGATACGGATGTTAGATGGAACTCAACCTATCTTATGTTAAAACATTTGATGCCATATAGATCTGTGTTTTCTATGTTCATCAATACTCACTCTGGCTATCCACTATTGAATGAACAACATTGGTACATTGCTGAAAAGGTATTGGAGTTCCTTGAATTATTCTATGATTCAACTTGTGTACTTTCTGGTGTTTATTATCCCACTAGTCCTTTAGTACTACATCAATACTTGAGATTCCTGGCCATCTGCATGACTTTGAACATGATAATAATCTTGCTGCTGTTGTTGTGCCAATGAAGACTAAATTTCTGAAGTACTGGAAGAATATACCCCTGTTATATGCTTTTGCATTTGTTCTGGACCCAAGGACTAAGATTAGAGGTTTGCAAAATGTGCTTGACTTGCTTGCTCAGTGTAACAATATGAGTTACATTAATTATTTGGCTGAGGTTAAATCTGAGTTGCATAAACTGTATGACAAGTATGAATCTAAGTTTGGTGCAGCTAGGCCATCTAGGACCACCCATCCATTTGGACTGACAGGTAAAAGGAAGTAGGCATGGGGTAAGATTTTTGGAGGATCAACTTCTTCTGGTCCTTCAAGTGTTGGGTCATCTACTGTGGCTCCTGGACTCTCTGAGCTTACTGTTTACCTTGACAGTGACAATGTTGTGGCCTATGATGATGACTTTGATATCCTCAATTGGTGGCATGAGCATAAACTAACCTATCCAATTCTTTCTATCTTGGCTAGAGATATTGTGACTGTTCCTGTCTCAACTACTTCTTCGGAGTCTTGCTTTAGTCTTACTGGCAGGATTATTGAGGAGCGGCGATGGCGATTGGGCTCAGAGACTGTAGAGATGTTGATCTGCGTGAAGGACTGGGAGCAAGGCCAAGAGAAGGCACAACATACTGCGGAGGACAAGGAGTTAGAAGACTACTTCAACAACCTATGGCTTGATGGGGAAGGTTCTTCTGGTGCTGGTGCTGATTGAGTGCTGCTGCTGAGTGGAGTTGTGAGTTGTGAGTTGTGAGATGTGAGTGAGTTTAGAGTTGAGAGTTGAGACATTTGAACAACAATAGTCTGTAATAACTTTGAACCTTTGATTTGAACTTAAAACTGAGCTGGTCGTACTCTTTTTCCTTTCTAGGGTTTCTCACGAGGTGTGAGTTTTACCTAGAAAGGTTTTTAATGAGGTGGCATTGCATGAACAGCTCAAAATTTGGTATCTTCATCTTTATGTGACTTGGTTGTGGAATGTGTTCTGTGACAAGTGACTTGGTCACTTGGGTTGTTTCTTGTTTTAGTTGTTCTATTGATCTGTGAAGTAAACTGCAGTCTTTGAAGTTTGAATGTTGTTCTTTGAATGTGATTACATGATATACTTGTGTTTTGTTGAATTCTATATTGAATGTGGTGTTTTTCATATTGCGGGTTGTGAGCTGGTTCGAGGCACTATTGGGCCATGTGCTCCTCGGGCTGGCACGGCCCGTAAATCAGCCCACGTGCCGTGTTTGGGCCGTCTGGCAGGCATGGTGGCCTGGGGAGGCATGGCACGGCGGGCCATGCGGGCCCGTGTCCTACCAGTCTGTGCCAGCACGGGCCCGTGCCATGCCGGGCCGTACTAGCCCGTTGCACATCTTTACATCCACTAGCACCCTTGGAATGGTCTGCTCTTAGCCACTTATAGCATTTTAGCTTGACCTGGCGGACTGTCTGTCACACCTCGATGTCCAGAGACATCGAAAACCCAACACCCCTAGTCCTACTTGGATGAACTATCTATCACACCTCGAGGCCTTGCACTTCGACCCTACCTCGATGGATTGTTCGTCGCCACTTCACGGATTGTTTGTTAAGGAAATAAATAGTTAAGCACCCCCAACACTAATATACACCTAGTCCTAGCTCAACCTACCCTAGTTCCCAGCTTAGTGATACTATCCAATCTCTCTCTTACTTGATCATCTCCCCAGGCTGACATCTACTTGCTCTTCGCATACTTTCGATCATCTCGCGTCGCTCTTATCCATCTTCCACTTCTCTCTTTGTAGGAACTACTATGAGGCACGACCTAAGTAGTGTTAGGTATCATATGAAGGAAATATCGCGGCATGATTCGTTTCATTGTGCAACTGGCGTTGTCATTCGCCATCAAGTAAAAATAGATTCCAACAAGTGTTGCTTGGGGGGAGGGGCAATTATAAGATGTCAGGATGCGTAAACAGAGGCCCCATTTTGTTGCCTCTGTTTTTTTAATATACGTCACATCGAATGTTGCGGCACATGCATGGAGTACTAAATATAGACTAATTATATGCATGTCGGCACAGATTAAGAGTAATTTACGAGATGAATCTATTAAGCCTAATTAGTCCATGATTAGACACTAATTGCCAAACAAGACGAAAGTGCTACAATACCTGTTAAACTTTAACAGGGCAAACCAAACACCTAAGAGTCATGTCCTCGGTAACATGTGGATCACAAATTCAAAAGTGACAACAAGCTCTCTCACTCACATTCCTTAGTGTAACTGACGTTTTTAGGTGGCATCTGGCATTCAATGTCTCTTCTTTGTAATTGAGTACTGGTTGCTTTCACGCCCTTCACAACAAAGACTCCATGTGGATAATATAGCCACGATGGTGAGGCTAATTCTGACAGTGATTCCACGCCTTTGTAGCTAGCATCGATGAGAGTGTCTACAGGTTGCAGAGGAAGTTGCATGATCATGGATCTGCCTTATTCAGCAGCAGAAAACTGAATACCACTTTATTTTCTACTATCTCAGAAGTTGCATAGAACTACAGATACTAGCGCTTTCTCTGAAATGAAGCCCTTTTTATTTAAAAAAAATACTTTGGACCTCAACGACTGCATACAACCAAGCATTTAAATAATTTCTTCAGCTGAAAGCTTTGTAAGGGTAGAACTTTTTGAACATTTTCTCTCCTTTATGTATTCCAAACGATCGATTACGACAATATGGTGCTAATTTTTATCAGCACCCTGATTATGGACTGATCACAAACAATGGATCGGAGGTAGGCAAAGATGGTGAGATGGATCGGAGTGACATGCATGATTGGATTTGGTTTGGCAACTTGGCATTATTGGGAGATGGCTTTGTAATCCTTCGGCGAGTGGCTGTGGATTAGTGACATGGAAACGAGATCTCAACAGCCATGCACACCTGATGCGATCTTGGTGCTGATCGCGAGATTACTATGTGACTTCATTGACCTGTTCATCTGGCGTTAGCAACAACTAAGGAAGGCTGAAAGGGAACTACCACGAGGTTCAGTCGCCAATGTAATTGTATCAACTATCTTCCATCCAATCCAAACAGTAACCATAACCACCTCCAAAAGGCATACAACCATTATGGCCATATATTTAGTATAATAATAACTAGACTAACACTAATAGCATTGGAGAGCGCGATCACTCGAAGGCCCACTGGTTCTCCCTGCGGATCTCATCCTCCTCCTCTTTGGTGTAGTCGTTCTTGATGTGGAATATCTCGCGGATCTCCTCCGGAGTCTTACCCTTCATCATGTCAGCCACCGTCTGGCAGGTCAAGTCCAGCAATCCCTTGATGTTCAAATAGTTGGCAGCCAGGATGAGGTCGAAGAGCGTAGCCTGGTCGACCTTGACGAACTCCGCGTCCCATCTCTTGAGGTTGACCTCGCCGCCCCCGGAGGCGTTGGTGGTGTCCGCTGCGGCGGCGTGGACATGCTTCTTGCAGTACTCAATGACCTTGGCGAGGATCTTGGAATTGACGTTGGGGACCGGGATGCCGTTATCGGCGCAGTCGTCCTCGATCATGTGGCGGATGGTCTGCGACTCCATCGCCACCGCCTCCTCCACCTCGAACTCCTCCGAGTCGGAGCTCCTCAACGTAATCATCTTCGTCTTCTCAGCCTCGGAGGAAGACGCCATGGATCGGCCGAAAGCTGATGCTGATGCGATGAAACGAAACCCTAGCTAGCTGCGGCGAGCGGCGGGATGATTGATGATGAGTAACGAGTCACCGGGAGGCCGTGACTTTTCCCCTGCCCTCACGGCCTCTCCTTGCTTATAAAGCCCAGGAGCCGTCCGATGCTACAAGCCTACAACTCCCATAACCAAGCGGATCAGGACTCTGTTCCTTTACCAGCCTCTATTTATTTTTTGAGAGAATTACCACCCTGTATTTAGTTTGATTTTTTGATCGTGGCACCACCAAACAAGGTTGGTTCACATATCAGAATCGATCGCTTGCCTCCAGGGGAAGGGTTGGGTCGATATTGGACTGAAGTCATGATGTGTGGGCCTCTTGGGCCTCGTGGGTCTAAATTAAAACACTGTCATGAAAGAATGTGATATTTACTTTTTTTTATGGAACTCATCATACTTCCGTGGCTTCCCCTCCCCTCCAAAAAAAAAAATCGTACTTCCGTGGCTGATTAGACAAACATAACACATCAAGGAACTAGTGAGAAGGAATGAAAATGGATGGAAAAAAAGTTTGTCCCGTTTTTTACTTTTATGAGTTTATCTCATCCGTTTCTATATATTTGCAGGATCCTGTTGTGGGAGACGAGGTTTCTCGTCCATTTTGTGGGATCTCATTTTCATCCAGGATGATCAGCATTTGCGGAATCTAAATGTCAAGATCTGAGAGTGAGAGCACAAGTGGTGCTTGCTGAAGTGCTTTGCGCCGCAAGAGGTCGCACGGAGGCACGCCTTGCTCAGTGTCGGTGTGGATGCCACGGAGCCTCCTGGAGCGGCCAAATTGGGGCGGACTATTTGCTGGCCGGCACTCTGCTAGGCTGTTTGTTGGCAATAGCTGGTGCATTCCAAATTTTCTTGGGCAAGCTAAATCTTGGCAGGAACCAATTGCTGTGTCATAGGCGCGTGAAACACTTATCCAGGCACCAAAGCAACATAGTTTGGGACCTTGTGAGGAATACAAGGAAGCTGCTGAAATGTAAACGTCCTCGGGGTAAGATCGTTCACGTAAGAGAAGGTTCGTTGTTGTGCACATGTGGAAAGGTCTCGCCATTCCTGTGTCTGGTTCACTCGTTGTAGGGAATCAGTTCCCTTGTTTGTGGTGATGTGAGCTGCGAGCTGAAGGGATGCCAAGCGCTGATGTCCCCTCTGACTTCAGAAGCAAGCGGATCGGGTCATTTCTGAGAGGATTTTTTTTTTGAAAAGCCATCCGGCAAGATTTATTCATCTGAGAACATTGTTACATCGTTTGATATAAGAGGAATAATACAATTAGGGGGTTCATTGACCCAAGTACATGAAGCTTTTGACATAAACGCTTGCCGAGCTAGCTCGTGGGCAACTTGGTTGGATTCTCTGTCACAATGCTCAATAGAAATTTCTGCAAATTCCCTCTACAAATTATAGCATTCATCAGAAATTGGAGCTGAAGCCATTGCCGAAAAATCACCATCCTGTATAGTTTGGACAACTTCCAAACAGTCAGATTGTACTATGACTGTGCTGCAGCCCAACTGTTGTGCTAATCTTAGACCTGTTAGGTTTTGATCTCCCACCATTAGGCCCAACGGCCTTTTGGGCCTTGCTTCTCGCGCCCTGATCGGGGGCGTCCAACCCTATATGGTTGGTGGGCTCCCGTCACACTGCGCATAAATAGAGGTGGGGGGCTGGCCGGCTCAGGACACGAGGTTGATCTCAGCCGCCACTCCCACCGACATTCCCCATCCCGATCCGAGAGGGGCGCAGCCAGTGACGGGAAGCCGCCACCGTCTCCACCGCGCAACCTCTTCATCGCGTCGATGGCTCCTCCGGCGAATGAGACTGCGGCCAGCGCATCGACTACTGCGACCACTGCCTCCATGGATGGTTTGCGATTACTATTGCTTCCCTTTCTCTCTCTAGTAGGAGCACTGTTAGGGTTTGTAACGTCCACTGGAATTTTGTATCTCACTGTTCTTACTGTAAAGAAGCCCGATCTAACGAACCTGTGATCTACGAATCGTAACAAGACCCTCTCTCAAAGCATATGTCTCAGCCATTTGAGCATCTAGCACTAGAGGAAAATAATTATTTGCCGCTGCTATGAAGCCTCCCCCCGAGTCCCTGATCACCACACCTGAGCTTCCACAGCCGTCATCAAACGCTGCATCAATATTAACCATGAGTTTTCCTTCAGGTGGTTTCTTCCATCCTCGACGTATCTTCGGAACTTTTTGCATCGACCTCATATAGTTGCTTGTCAAGGCAGCGATCGACGTAGCAGCCCTATGAGAGTTCTGGATAGACTCGCCATGGACAAATCTTCTTCTTTCCCACCAAATATACCATCCCCTATGAGTATCAATTCAGGCAAGCCAACATTGTTTAGACGTTTCACATTACCCCCACTTCTAATTGCTTCTTCAATCATCTGCTGGCCTAAACGACCTCCTTGAGCTAGTCTGTCAATTTGGCTCCCTATTCCTAGGAAATTCCAAACAGACTTCGCTCGGCCACATGTAAACATCATATGCTTTATATCTTCACTGCTTGTTTGGCACAAGGGACATGCTGCATTATTGATCACATGCCGGTTAAATAAAATACCCTTGCAAGGAATCAGGCCGTTAAGAGATCTCCACCCATGGATTTTTATTTTCCCTGGGATGGATAGCTTCGACAGCCTTTTCTAGACTCGGTTATCCAATCCATTTACTGCAGCTTGGTCTTCATCTTCAAACTTCGAAATCCATTGGCAGTGATATGCAGACCTTACTGAAAACATGCCTGAACGATTATAGTGCCAGGCTACCACATCTTCCCTCCCCTGGGATAGAGGAATTTGAAGTATACTTCGGGCGTCAGCCGGTTGGAACAAAGATCTCACCAAATCGACATCCCAGTTTGCATCAATCGGACTGATCAGTTCATCAACAGTAGTCACCAGGTTGCGGCCTCTTGGCGTTTGGACTTTCAGGTCAGGACTGCCTGGTAACCAATTGTCCTCCCAAATGTTGATTTGTGTTCCATCACCCACTCTCCAAATGTAACCCTTTTTGAAACATTCCAGACCAGCTAGCACACTCTGACATGTAAATGAATTGCCCTTCTTAATTTTTGCATTGAGTAGGCGCCCATCTGGATAGTAGTACTTCGCCCTCAAAACTCTAGCACACAGTGAGTTTGGTTCCAGGAGTAGGCACCATACCTGCTTTGCAAGCATTGCTAAATTGAAGCTATGCAAATCTCGAAACCCCAGACCTCCCTTATGCTTTGGTTTACATAATTTCCACCAAGCTTGCCAATAAATCCTCTTATTGTCATTGTCATCACCCCACCACTATTGCGAGATAGCGTTGGTAATTCCTTTGCAAACAATTTTGGGAATTTTAAACACCATCATCGCATATGCTGGAATAGCTCGAGCAATTGACTTAATAAGCACCTCTTTCCCTCCCATACTAAGGAGTTTTTCCTTCCACCCAGATATCCTTGCTCTCACCCGGTCAATCAAGTGACGAAAGCAGTCACTTTTTTCTACTCCTATTAAAGCCAGTAACCCCAAGTATTTATCCGACAGGGCTTCCGTCATGATATTTAGCACTCCACATATTTTCGCCTTCATATCCACACTAGTATTTTCTGAGAAATAAATGCTGGATTTTGCCTCGCTCAACATTTGCCCTGAGTTAGAACAATAGCGGTCCAGGATACTCTTCACACACTCAGAATTTTTATGATCCGCTTTCATAAGGAGCGAGTCATCCACAAATAGAAGATGAGAAATCTGAGGAGCATCTCTACACACCTTTATTCCTTCTAATTCTCCTCTTTGTTCTGCTCCCTTCAGCATAGAAGAGAGGCCTTGCGCCACCATCAGAAATAAATAGGGTGACAAGGGGTCCCCTTGTCTTAATCCACGGCTCGGTAAGAATTCCTCTGTCTCAACAGAATTGAACCTGACATTGTATCTAACAGATGTAACACAGGCCATGATTAAATCCACCCATCTCTGATCAAAACCCATCTTCAACATTATACGTTCCAGGAAAGTCCACTCCACCCTGTCATAAGCTTTGTGCATGTCAAGCTTAACAGCATAGATTCCTGTATTTCCCTTCTTCCTTTTTATAGCATGCATAAACTCATATGCCAAAAGGATATTATCTGTGATTAGCCGGCCCGGTACAAATGCACTTTGATGCTCGCTAATAATGTCAGGCAAAATAGCTTTCAGTCTATTAGCTAACATCTTTGAAATAACTTTATACACTACATTGCAAAGGCTAATGGGACGGAACTGTGATACCTTTTCAGGATTGTCCACTTTTGGGATTAGCACAATAGTGGTCTTGTTCCAACCCTCTGGTATCTTACAGGTATTCACCGACTGCAAGACCTCTGCCACCAAATGATCGCCCAACATGCTCTAAAACCGCTTGTAAAAAATCGCATGTAGCCCATCAGGCCCGGGGCTTTCAAATCACCAATACAAAATAACGCTTTTTTCACTTCTTCAAGGAAATGCCACAGGACGCCTCATCATATATCAAGGAAAAAACTATCCATCGTTGAAACATGAAGGAAACTTCACAGTCAGTTCAGCAACCTTGCTAAGCAGTGCCCTCTATGTGCAGTTTACTACTACATGTCTGTTCCTCGCTTTGGGTTATCTGATGAAGCAAATTATCTTTCCAGCATGTGTGTTTGGGATCGTGGAATCTGTTTATGAGGTCCGCGAATAGTCTGAGAAAATAGATTGAAAGCACTGACATCAACACCTTAGCTTCAAGCTTTCAGGTTGAGCTATCAGAAAAATACTGAACTCAATTGCGTCGTGGCCATCAAGAACTGCTCTTTTTTTTTCTTTTTTTCCTTTTTTGAGGAAAGAACTGCTCATTTACAGTAAGGCTGTATGCATGTATCAACTGCACGCCCAGTTTTCCCACGTGAAGTGTGGGCAAGCTTGTATCAGTTGCCAGATGAATAACTGCACGCCCAGTTTTCCCACGTGAAGTGTGGGCAAGCTTTGTTGGAGCATCTCCGACGGCCCTTCTAAATCTCACTCTCTAAATTTACATAAAAAATTAAAAATCATTTTTTATTGTTCTGTTCGCTTGTCTTATAAGCCGTACTTTTTCAGCCTACGAATAGTGTTTTTCTCTTACAACAAATCAGCGAACAGTACTTTTAGTCATGACTTTTCAGTCAAGTGAACAGGGCTATATATCTTTTCACTCTCTAATAGTTTTTATATATCTCATGCGCACTGTAGAGAGTCATTCTCATCTTCTATTTTTGGCTAGCGAAAAATTCGGAATAAAAGATGGTTATATTTGGATAACAATTTAGAGAAGCTATTAGATGATAATTTTTTACCAAAATCTCTATTCCTAGCATTTATGAAGGAATTAGAGTTATTTAGAGATGCTCTAAGCCTGTGTTCCCGCTCAAACGTTTTCTGTGTTTCAGACTTTCCGCAGTCCAGTACTGACAAGTCGTGGCCTATCCGCGTGAGCAAGTCGTGGAGTCGTGGGCTTGTGTGAAGTGAGCACGACGCGAGCTGGGCGTGTGGGATGGCACATGCAGTAGTGCAGTGCGTGGCCGTGTATGCAGGAGCTGCTCGACCGAGCCCTGCCTTTGTTTCTCGTTCGAGTCCTCTTCATTGTAAACATACATATAAGAGGAAGCAATATACATGCATTACCTGCTAGGAAAGGCGAGGCACCAGCACCAGTGCAAGGCCTGATGCACGGATCAATTCTTGTGTGTGCAGTGACTGTGTCTGGAGGCTTTGAAGCGGTCGGCGAGTGAGTCATCCCCATTGCAGACGTCGTGCCAGAAGGATGTGTTGCAACCATGTACGCTGTGCTGTAACGAATTCAGCGCTCACCACGGTCGTGACTGCTTTGAGCGACCGGGTCCTTCGGATCTTCAACAACCAGCGCACCTCGCGCGTACTCGCGTGCACGCACGCACTCGCCGTGCCCACGACTCGCTCACTGCGCGCACCCGTGCCCGGTCTCCACGGTGCCTGCGATCCTGCTAGGCACTCTCGCCCGCTCTCGCGTGTACAGGCATGGCCAAAGGCCACCATTGTAACTTATATATGTACACAGCATATGATCAATACAAGTGTCCAGTTGATCAATCTTATTCTACATGGTATCAGAGTCCACGGTTCTTCAGAATCCCTCCTTCAATCACTCTGACGCTTCCTCCAACGACGGCTTCTCCGTCGCTCCCGCCTCCGCTTCTCAGATCTAGGGGATCTACATCCGCCACCATGTCCCTATCACCCTCAACATGGATGAGGGGAACTACGGCCAGTGGCACCTCTTCTTCGACTTGACTCTCAACAAGTTCGGCCTCGAGGGCCACGTTCGCTCTCCCACACTGTCCGACGAGCGCAATCGCAAGTGGCGCATGGTTGACTCATGCATCGTCAACTGGATCCTCGCCACCGTCTCTAAGGGCGTCTTCAACGTCATTCGCCGCGATCACCACGATGCCTTCTCTCTGTGGCACGCCGTCGAGGGGCTCTTCTAGGACAACGAGCTGCAGCGCGCCGTGTACCGGGAGGTCGAGCCGCGTTCCCTGCAGCAAGGCGACATGTCGATGAACGACTACTGCACCAAGTTGAAGCGCATCGCCGATCAGCTGCGCAACATCGGCCACCCCGTCTCCGAGCTGAGTCAGGTGCTCAACCTTCTCCGCGGCCTCAATCCCCGGTACCGCTATGTCAAGCCGGTGATCACCTCCAAGTACCCGCCACACAACTTCATGAGCGCCCGCTCCTTCCTCATCCTCGAGGAGCTCAACTTCCAGCACGACGCCAACGCCGAAGCTGGACAGGCCCTCGCCGCGACTCATGGTGACCACTCCGGCGGCTCCTCCAGCTCGGCCTCCACCGGCGCCAAGGATGGGTCCTCCGCCTCCAACGCCCCAAGCCCCAACAACCGATCCGGCAATGGCGGCGGCAACTACCGCTCCAACAACAGCTTCGATCGGCGACGCGGCCAGGGCAACGACGGCGGTCCTTCACGCTCCAACGCCAATGCCTCCAACAATCAGTCCGCACCGTGGGCTGCGAGGCACAACCCATGGCAAGGCATGGCGCAGGCTGGCCCATGCCTTTCCATGCACCCGGCGCCGGTGTCCTAGAGCCCCGTCCGCCGTTCCAGCCACAGCAGGCGATGACGGCCACTCACCTCCCACCGAACTGCCCCTCCAACGCCTTCGACACCTGCGCCCTCTACGCGGCGCTGCAATCCACTGGTGTCCCGCATCATCTGCCGAGCGCGTCAGACTGGTACTTCGACACTGGAGCGATGACGCACATGTCTTACTCTCCTGGTAACTTCCCTCCCTCCACGCTCCGGTCATCCTCTTCAATCATCACAGTAGGCAATGGTGCTCACATGCCGGTAACTCATCAAGTACAAACATTCATTCCTACTGCCACCACTCTTCATTTAAATGATGTTCAACAAAATAAAGCGGAGGGAAAACTCTGTTCTCTAAAAATTGTGTTGCAGTTGCAGCCATATCTGTTAGCCTATTGTAATTTTAGTAAGTGTAATTATAGTAGGCTGCCCTTGATTAGTGGCATGTATACGCCTGTGCGGTTTGGCTTATGAGTCACCCCCGGCTATATGTACTCATGCATAGACAGTGAATACAATCCATTCATTCTCCACTTGCATGGTATCAATCGCGGTTACGATCCGCTACACCTCCGCAACCCCAGACTGCGCCGCCGCTGATCCGATCGCCGCACTGGCCGCTGACCTTGTCACCTGGAGCGCCGCCGATCCCATCGCCCGCGCCGTCCTCCTTCTGGCCGCCCGATCGCCTGTCCTACGGTCGCCGATCCCGCTCGCCGGTCCCCGAAACCGATCGCCTGCCCCGTCGCTACTCTAGCCGGGCGTAGCCGCTGATCCGGTTCGGCCCTTCCGTGTCTTCCTCGCGATGGCGAACGACGACGACGCCGTGTCCGTGGTTGCTGCGGCCAAGGCCGCCGAGGAACGCTGTCTTGCAGAGGAAGCCGCCTCTCGCGCCGCCACCGAACACCGCGCCGAGGAGGTGCGCCTTTGTGCCGTCGCCCTCGACGAGTACGAAGCCACCCACGAGGCGATCTGGGCACAGGCCACCGCCGTCGTCAACGTCAAGGCTCTCATCCCCATCGTCCTCGACCACGCCACGAACACCTACACCAAGTGGCGCGGCATCTTCCTCACCGTCCTCGGCAAATATGCCCTGACTCGCCACGTTCTCCAGGACGAGGCGTTTCCCGCACGGCCGACATGGGCGCAGGCGGACTGTGTCGTCATGACATGGATTTACGGCACAGTCTCCAGCGACCTGCAGCAGTCGCTCATGCTGCGACAGCACGCCGCCCGCGAGGCCTGGTGCTTCCTCGAGGATGAGTTCCTTGGGTAGAAGGAGTCCTGTGCCCTTCTCCTCGAGACCCAGTTCCGCAATTTTCGTCAGGACTCGCTGACGATCGCCGACTACTGCCGCCGTCTCAAAACTAAGGCTGCGACCCTCGCGGAATTTGGCGACCCCATCGGCGACCGTCAGCTAGTGTTCACGATGCTTCGTGGTCTGAGCGGTAAATTCCGCCACATGGTGTCGATCCTCAAATTGCATCGCCCGTTCCCAACTTTTGCAGAGGCCCGGACACATCGCTTGCTTGAGGAGATGGAGATTGATGCTCGGCCACCCTCGCCGCCGTCGGCTCTCCTCGCCACGCCTGGTTCAGTGGCGCCTGGACCCCCGGCGCCACCTGCAGCTCCTCGTCCTAGAGCGCCGCAGCCCCATGCTCGTCCTCTTGGTGCGCCCAGGGCGCCCACTAGTGGCCAGCGCAATGGCCGCCGCCGCGGCCGCGGTGGGCGTGGCGGTTCCCAGCCACAGCCAGGTGGTGCTCCACCTGGTGCTCCTGGCGGCGCCCCCATTGGTGGTGCTCACGGTGTGCACCCATCCTTCGCGCACCCATGGGCCGGCACGCTGCAGATGTGGCCCTACGGACGTCCACCGCCGCCGCCGCCCTTCGCTGTTGTTCCTCAGTACGGCATTCCGGGGCGGGCACGCCTACGGGACCGGCTACGCTGCACCACCACCGCAGTACGTCTACGGGGGAGCTGCAACCTCACCGCCGGCGTTCTAGGGGCCCACGCCGGCCTATCAGGTGCCCGGGGCGACACCCTGGAATCCCACACATGGAGGCGCCTGGAACGCAGAATCCCTGGCGCAGTCCTTCAACACCATGACGCTCACTCCTCCGGCATCATCTGAGTGGTACGCCGACTCCGGTGCCGGCTCGCACATGACTGCGGACGCTGGTAATCTCTCCACCACTTCCTTGCCATCATCTTTTACACCTTCATCTATCATTGTTGGCAATGGTGCACTTCTTCCTGTCACAGCCACCGGATCACACATTTTTTCTTTTCCACATCGTAACCTTGTTCTTAACGATGTTTTGGTGTCCCCTCACATTATTAAAAATCTTATTTCTATTAGTCGTTTCACCACCGATAATAACTGTTCCATTGAATTTGATCCGTTTGGCCTTTCTGTGAAGGATTTGCAAACCAAGAACGTGATCACCAGGTGCAATAGCTCTGGCGACCTCTACCCGTTCTATCCATCTACCACCAGCACCTCCGCACTCATCGCTGCACCTACCTCGCTTTGGCATCGTCGTCTCGGGCATCTTGGGCGTGAAGCTCTGTCCAAGCTTATTAGTTCCAGTGTTATCTCATGTAATAAAGATGACCATCATGTATGTCATGCGTGTCAACTTGGTCGTCACACACGACTTCCTTTTGGATCATCTAGCTCTAGAGCTCGTCATAATTTTGATTTGATACACTGTGATCTCTGGACTCTCCCATTGTTAGTTTGTCTGGGTGCAAATATTATCTTGTTATTTTAGATGATTGTTCACACTACATTTGGACTTTTCCGCTCCGCCTCAAATCCGAGACGTTTTCCACCTTGTCAAATTTTTTTGCTTATATTCAAACACAGTTCGGCACCACCATCAAGAGCGTCCAGTGCGACAATGGCCGCGAATTTGACAATTCTACCGCCCGCACGTTCTTCCTCTCCCACGGCGTCGCACTCCGCATGTCGTGTCCATATACTTCTCAGCAAAATGGCAAGGCCGAACGCTCTCTTTGCACCATAAATGACATTTTACGTTCTCTTTTATTCCAGGCAAAGCCTTCCTCCGGTCTACTGGGTTGAGCCACTTCATACCGCCACCTACCTAGTCAACCGGCTTCCTACCAAAACCCTTGCCTTTTTGACACCGTACGCCTCCTTATACTCCACCCAGCCCTCCTATGAACATCTCAAAGTTTTCGGTCACCGGGCGCACGGCCGCCACTCGCCCGGTCTCCATTGCCCCTGTCGACAATGTGCATCCCATGCGCACGCGCGGCAAGGCCGGTTTTGCACAGCCCGTGGACCGGCTCAACCTCCACGCTGTGCCTATGTCGCTACTGCCTCGCTCCGTCCGTGATGCCCTGTCTGATCCAAATTGGCGATCCGCTATGCGAGCTGAACATGATGCTCTGATTGCAAATGACACCTAGAGCTTAGTACCCGGCCTCCCGGCGTTAATGTGGTCACTGGCAAGTGGATTTTTCTGCATAAACTCCGCGCAGATGGGTCTCTTGATCTCTACAAGGCTCGCTAGGTCCTCCGGGGTTTTACTCAGCACCCCGGTGTTGATTATGATGAGACTTTTAGTCTGGTTGTCAAGCCTACTACCATCCGTGTGGTACTCTCTCTGGCTTTTTCTCAGGACTGGCCCATCCATCAGCTCGATGTGAAGAATGCATTTCTCCATGGCACCCTCACTGAGACAGTTTACTCCGTACAGCCCTCTGGTTTCGTGGACTCCTCTCGTCCGGATTTTGTCTATCAGCTCAACAAATCTCTATATGGCTTGAAGCTGGCTCCTCGTGCTTGGCATCACATGTTCGCCTCACATTTATTTTCCCTTGGATTTGTTGAAACCAAGTCAGATAGTTCCTTGTTCATATATTGGCGCGGGATAAACACTGCCTACTTGTTGCTGTATGTGGATGATATTGTTCTCACTACCTCCTCTGTCG
Organism: Saccharum hybrid cultivar R570; assembly: GCA_038087645.1. Classification (NCBI taxonomy): domain Eukaryota; kingdom Viridiplantae; phylum Streptophyta; class Magnoliopsida; order Poales; family Poaceae; genus Saccharum; species Saccharum hybrid cultivar. The sequence continues at coordinate 37,392,631 of JAQSUU010000637.1, read as the reverse complement.
GGTTTCTCAAGGATGTGATTGGGGCTCTCCAGCGTGAGTTTGCTACGACAGACATGGGTCAACTTCACTATTTTTTGGGCATCTCTGTGACACGCTCTGCCGATAGTCTGTTTCTCTCTCAACGGCAGTATACTCAGTATATTTTGGAGCACGCCGGGATGAGTGCATGCAAGCCGTGCAGCACACCTGTTGATGTTCACTCTAAATTATCTGTTGATGGACCTTCCGTTGATGATGCTACCCAGTACCGCAGCCTGGCAGGTGCTCTGCAGTACTTGACTTTCACTCGTCCGGACATCGTCTTTGCTGTTTAGCAGATTTGCCTCTATATGCATGATCCTAGAGAGCCCCACCTCGCGGCTCTCAAGCGTATCTTGCGTTACCTGTAGGGCACCATGTCCCTTGGACTGAGTCTACGCCGGTCTTCCCCTACGGAGCTTGTTGTTTACACAGACGCCGACTGGGCTGGATGTCCTGATACTCGCCGGTCGACTTCGGGCTACGTAGTGTTTTTTGGGGACAACCTGGTGTCGTGGTCCTCCAAACGCCAGCACAAAGTCTCCTGGTCTAGTGCCGAGGCCGAGTATCGTGCTGTGGCGAATGGTGTCACTAAAGCTACTTGGTTACGTCAGTTACTCCTTGAGCTTCGCCACCCGCCTCGCCGTGCCACCCTGGTCTACTGTGACAACGTCAGTGCTGTATACCTCTCCAACAATCCTGTACAACATCAGCGGACGAAGCATGTTGAGATTGATCTCCATTTTGTTAGAGAGAAGGTCGCCCTCGGTCACGTTCGGGTTCTTCATGTTCCTACAATATCACAGTACGCCGACGTCTTCATCAAGGGTCTCCCCACCTCGTTGTTCCAGGAGTTTCGGTCCAGCCTGACCGTTAGCGATGCTCCCGATTAGACTGCGGGGGAGTGTTAGCCTATTATAATTTTAGCAAGTATAATTATAGCAGGCTACCCTTGATTAGTGGCATGTATACGCCTGTGCGGTTTGGCTTATGAGTTACCCCGGCTATATGTACTCATGCATAGACAGTGAATACAATCCATTCATTCTCCACTTGCAATATCTCCCAAATCGACCGTGGTGTTCGCCCGATACAGTGGCAGCAGAGACCTCAGTATTTCCCCGTGGTGACAATGGAGATCGCCTTTAAGGAGTGTTGACGGACCCAATTGGTCCACGATGGGTCAGTGGCAGAATGCAGCCGGTGAATGAGTTTGAGCAGCAGACATGTTTTGAACGACTAATAAGTCTCTGATGCTGAGACGGCGAGACGCCGAGACCCCATGCTCCTTTGTGGTGCAGCAGAACTGCAGATCCGTTCCCACGCAACGAGGCTCTGGGCACCAATCAGATGAGTGTTATTCTCCCGTCCACAAGTTGACAAGAAACCCTGACGTCGCTGATCAACCTGAACTATCACCCTGATGTCCGCGAAGAGCGAGCTCAGCCCCGTTCGTCGCCATTCCTGAATTTGTAGGTGTTGACTGCCTGCAGCCATAGTGCCGTGCCAAGAGGTAGTGGTAGAATCGTTCAAAGGATAGTTTGCATTGTTAAATAATTATTAGGTAGTTTCCATATTAAAACCAAAAAATAAATCATGGCAAATTCAAGAACTAGATTAAGCATAACTTGTATACTAGCATGATTTAATAGCAGCATAAACATAACTATTGGCATAGCCCGTACACCAGTAAGATTAAATAGGTGGAAGAAAGACATCGTATAACGAGATGTGTACCTTTCGACTGTAGCAGGAGATGACGTCGCCGGTGATAGAGATGCGAACAACAACGGTACTGGTGATGGTGGCGCGAGGTCATCGATGAGCAGCAGAGGAAGAGCTTGGAGCAGTTGACGATGGATACGTTGGGACGTAGTGCCGCCTGACTTGGATGGAAGACGATCTGTTGTGAAGGTTGGGAGCAGTCGCGCGAAGAGTGCTTCCCAAAAACCTTATTCGTCCTCTCCCGGTACAGGATTGCAAGGACAAAGGTTCCGGAGACCTGCTTGCCCGGTCACTGGTGCACGCAAGCGATCAGACTGGAGAAGCTATGGCGGCGGCGCAATAGCAAGAAGAGGCAAAAACCCTAGCTCAATTGGATGCGTTTTGGCGTGGCCGATAGCCTGCTTATATAGTCCTGTTCAAGCCGATGTCGTGTCGCGATCACGATCTAAACCATTTAGGACTCTGCAAACTTGAAGGAAAAAAACCAAAACTAAAACTGCAAAAGGATCTCATGTCGCGATCACGATCTAAATTGTTTAGGACTCTGCAAACTTAAAGGCCAAGAAACCAAAACTAAAAACTGTAAAAGGAGGCTGCACCTCCAAGGGGGGGAGGGGGGAGCTGGATTTTTGGCAAACCATTCATGCAGCGCTCAGCGCAACGAGGTGAGTGAGCACATGTGTGGGCTTTCTTTTTTCCTTCTCACACGAGACTTGAGGAAGTGGAGAGGATTCATATATTTAAGTATGGCTACCTCCTCTTCCATATGCAAGTTGGGACTAAAGAGTTTTCATATCCTCTCTTTGCACACATGAATGAGCTTTTGAGATTTCTTAGGAATTTCAGAAATTTCTTATTCGGCCAAGCCGATAACCATAAATTCCAACATGCATTACGTTTCTTTATTTATGGAGATCATTACCATTGTGGCATGGAGCATCTGGAGCAGAAGAAATGGCTAAATCTTCAGTCAGCGACGTCATAAGCTTTGATGTCTGAAGCTCTTTTCAAGAATGAGTTTGCCATGGTAATCTATGGGGCAACTGAAAATTAGTTTTCTTACATCTCTCGTGTCGTGATTTTGTTATTTGTTTCCTTTCTTTCTCTCTGTGAACTTTACCTTTATATATTCAGTAGGGTCTTTGCCCCTCCGGTTACAACAAAAACAAAACAGCATACGTCAGTTTCATACTGTACGATGATTATGGATGGCAGACAGTGTTCATCTGGCTTATAATCCGTCTTATTCGGCTTGTTTTTTCAGCCGAAACAGTATTTTTCTCTCAAAAAAATCAGCTAACAGTATTTTTCAGCCGGCTTATAATTCCAGCCGAACGGCCCCATAATAGCCAGTGAGCTGCGCCGCTGATCTCTGAATCTCTGACAGCTCACTACAAGGCAGCTCCAAAAGTCTGTAAATAATTGTCAAATGCACTTGAGAAAATCACCTGTGCCACTACCCTGGAAAGTAAAAAAAATAAATAAAAGTAAGAAGACTCGAGGACCCACATGTCACTCCAGTGGCATTCCGTTTGGAATATCTATCATTGGTTAAAATAAAAACTATATAGCTCATAAAAGTCTGGAGACTCATAATTCTGGACCTGAGGTTGTCTCTAACAGGAGATCAAAATCTAAAATGGGTCTCCAACAGAATATCTATAGCCCCCAACAGAGTACATATATGGAAGACCCACTTTAGGTGTCGAGAGAGGTTAACCCAAATCCGAGTATCCTCTCTCCTGGAGACCCATTTGCAGAAATGATTCTCTTTTAGATTTTGTTGTTGAAGAAGACAAAAAAAAATAGATATCAGACCTTTTACATGTAGTGCTACCCAAACATAAAATGAATTACTTAAATGTGAAATGAGTTTTGTATTCTGAGTAATGGTTGCCGCAGACGGTCCGAAATGCCGTGACCTTGTTTTTGTCAAGCTGGAGACCTGGAGAGCAGGTGTAACGTCAACCAAGATCAAGCTTGTGCCCCTGAGGCCCTGACAGATGACGGCCTCCCAGCTTTTTCTGTCGGCATTGCATTATTGGTCTTGTTTAGTTCCCAATTTCTTCTCTAAATTTCACTATAAAAAAGAAGATTCTCCGTCACATTAAAATGTCGGTACATGTATGGAGTATTAAATGTAGATGAAATCAAAAACTAATTACACAGTTTTATTGTACTTTACGATATAAACATTTTGAGCCTAATTAATCAATGTTTGGACAATTATTACCCAATAAAAACAAAATGCTACAGTGTCAAACAGTGTTGCTACAGTATTTCGGGGTGACCCGAATCCTTGCCCGATGTGATGGAGACCAAAGGCGGCTAGCATAGGTACAGTACCCCACACGAACAGTGATCCACGGCCACAGTCCCGGTCCCTGTCCGTGGGCTGCCTCTGCCTGGTGAAGTGAAGTAGTGATGATGTCACATAGTACTTCCCACTGCAGGCTGTGTTTAGATCCAAAATTTGGATAGCCAAAATACACTGTAGCATTTCGTTTGTATTTGGTAATAATTGTCCAATCATTGACTAATTAGGCTCAAAATGTTCGTCTCGTAAAGTATAACCAAACTGTGCAATTAGTTTTTGATTTTATCCACATTTAGTACTCCATATATGTATCGCAAGTTTGATGTGACGGGGAATCTTATTTTGCATAGTGCACTTTTCAGTGCATCTAAACACAGCCGCAGTTGCACTCTTCCAAAGGATGACGCGTAGTCGGTCATCAGCTAACGCAGCAGCTAGCTAGCCTATCCATCGTCTGTCTCCTCTGCTGTGCCGGAGCCCGAGTTCCCTTGTTTAGTTGACCCGATTTTGGAGGTCGAAAATTTGCACAGTAAAAGATTTTTTTACTGTAGTATTTCGTTTGTATTTGTGAATTTTTTTCAAACATTGACTAATTAGGTTCAAAAGATTCGTCTCGCAAAGTACAACTAAACTGTGCAATTAATTTTTGATTTCATCTACATTTAATACTCCATGCATGTGCCGGCATTTTAATGTGATGGGAAATCTTCTTTTTGCATAGTGGAATTTGGGGGAAAATTTGGTAGGCCTTAGGCTGTGTTTAGTTGAGAAAATTTGGGTGAAAAGTTACTGTAGCACTTTTCGTTGTTATTTGGTAAAATATGTTCAACCATGAATTAATTAGACTCAAAAGATTCGTCTCGAACTTTACAGACAAACTATGCAGTTAGTTATTTTTTTTATCTACATTTAATGCTTCATCATGCGTCTAAAGATTCGATGTGATTGATGAAAGAGGAAATATTTTGGGTATGCATGGCAAGTAAGCGCGGCCTTAGATTCACACAAAGGCGTGCATCAGCAGCCGCAGCAGCGTCGTCGGTTCATGGTCAAGCTGCCTTGTCACTAGCGATGAAAACGGACGGAAACGGACGGAAAAACCATATTTCTACTTCCGTTTCTATATTTTTTGGCGGAAACGGGATCGGGTTCGGAAAATACGGGTTCGAAAACGGAATCGGAATATGTGGACATACGGAAACGAACAAATACGGATGGAGAGCCGGAAAATTAAATTAAGATCACATAATATAATATTCTCAAAGTATACATATATAAAGTCATGTAATAATATATACAAAGTTTAATATTCATTTACATGCTATGTACGTGAACATAACAGGCATATTTGGTGATTCGTAGTTATATTAACATAAGATAAGGACATATAATTGTTGAACATGTTGAGTATAGATTGAAAACGGGATAAAAACGGAATAAATACGGGTCTATTCCATATTAAAACGGGATTACTCGGAAACGGACGGAAAACACCATTTTCTACTTCCGCAAATACGAAAACGGGATCTCGTAAATACGGAAACGGACGAAAAAATATAGAAAACGGAACGGGACGGTACGGGAAAAATTCCGTCCGTTTTCATCCCTACTTGTCACGGCCTCGGCGTGTCATCGTGAGATATTGCGACAACGACGGCGCCGACGCCGCCGATCGAGTCGGGATGGGCCAAAGCGGCAGCAGAGGCGAGAGCTTTTTCGCCGTCCCGTCGCCTCGCCTCACGTCCCGTCAAGGCCGTCGCCCGTGCGTACTACGTGCTCTCCCTTGGCAGTCAGAGAGATCTCATCTCACCCGCGCACGTATCCGTCCGTCCCCCGACCGACCGATCACCCGCGCATCTCATCTCGCCTTCGAGGCCGGCCGGCGGCCAGAAATCACCGTACCCAAGACGTTTCGTTTCGCAGGACGGCAGGATCGATCGCAACACACCGCCATATCTTGCGCGCCGCGCCCGATTTTATCGTTGCCAAAAGGCAAAAGATACACGGAGACGGAGGTGCGAGTCGTCTCGACGGAATTCTCTCCTCCCGGTCGGTGGCGGATGCTGCCCGCCTACCATTGCTCGGCCGTTTGTTCCCTGCAGTGCGGTGCGGATACCGGCTCCCGGCTGTTTGTGCCTGGGCTGAATCTCTTGGGCGCAGCGCTCTGTTTCCCTCGTCAGCTCATAGCTCTCGCCTCTCGCGAGTCGCGAACAGAGCAACGTTTCACGCGTACGGGTCGTACGCGCAGGCAGAGGCAGCGCTTTATTATTATTTCAGAATCTTCTTTTTTTATATAAAATTTCAGAATCTTCTTGGGGAACAGCAGCAGCGTAAAAGGTGGAAGGTACTCTCCTCTCTTTTTTAATAATAATATAAAATAAAATAAATGTTGCTTTTATAATTAATGAGAAAAAAGGTTTTTTCCACACTGATTTGCATTTCTTGAGGTGTCAAACTTTGGTGAGGCTCCAGCATGAACAGACTAAACAAGCCAACGGAGAAAGAAGCCGGCGAACAATGTTGAATCTGGATCATGATCCAACGGCCAACAAACCGAGTCTTGACACCAAAGAATCACGTAACTGACTTGTATGATTCTTTGGTGTGTGTGTGTATATATACTCAAAAACATTTGTTGATAACCCCTGCGGTTGTGTTTGCCAGACTGACTGTAAATTGTAAAACTTTTGTGGATCGAATTTCTCTTTAACATGCGTACGGTGCATGCTTAAATGTGCTGGATCTGATATGCATGCATGCTGCTGCATAAGCAATGAGTCTGGAGCCCACTTGACCAGGACTAGTGCCAGATCCAAGGCCTTTACAATCGAAATACTAGCACTGTAACCAATTTATGCGACGGGAGAATTCCTAAATACCTTTAGGCCTTCTGGATTCCCTCGTTTTGGAGGAATTATAATATATTTAATGGATTAGGCTATTTGACTTAAAATTTAAGATTTCATAACTTTCTAAAGTTGACATATAAGCCCATCTTAAATTCATAGGGTGAGAGATAGAAAATGATTCTATAGGTCACCATGTCATGTTTCTAATCTCCAACTTATGGCACGTTCTTCAACTCGCTTCCCACTGGTAGAAATACAACATATAAGCATTTCTCTTGCATGGCTAACGATAGTATGCAAATGTACTCCATATACAATCATATTAGCTTAATTAATATGTGCCTAAATTATAATTTATTAGAATGAATTTAATTTCAAGGATCCACACGGGCCAGGGAATTATTCTTTCAATATTTTTTTATTTTAATAACTAGCAAACATTCGTGTGCATGTGAAATAGGACATATAGCTTATTGCATAGTCACTTGAACCTACTCGTGCCAACCATAATAAACTAGGATAGCTATCTTTGTTAGATTTATGCACAACTTATGCAGAGACCGAAATAAAAATTCCTTTTTTAAAAAAAAATTCAGCTGGGCCCAAACCTTATTTCAATTAAATTATCAACGGTTTAGTTTCTTGTGGTGGAACCTTTCCACACTAATTCAAGTTCTCGATTTGATTGGTTGTTCACATTTTTCTAGATTTATTCCATGATTTGATAACGTTGTCTTTTTAGTCATAGTCCGTTAGATGGCATGTCCGTCGACAGCTAGGCATATGTGGTGATGATTTCGTCAATTTTGAGATCTGTTAGCAATATCAATCTTTCGAATGTGCTCATAAGAATAGGCATGGGCATGCTTATTTTCATAGGGATGAGCGTTTGTGTCTGTACTATACTGTGATTCGCCAAAAAATAAATAAGACCATAATAAGTGCTATGCGTAATAAAGGATTAATTCCACATAAGAAATTGACTTTAGATTGATCGAGCTTAACCGGGTGTGTGGCTATTTGTGTGCACCTATTTGCAAAGCTAAAAAAGGTAGAAAGCGAGCCACACGCCTGCATGTGCGGAGTCGCGATGCGCATCGGCTCAGGCAACCAAGCCACGCCATGAGTGAGCCGACGCGCGCCAACAAAGGTTTACATGTCCAAACGTTAACCGAAGCCATGTGGAGTGAAAAAGAAAGATGGAAGCGAGGAGCAGAGATACGAAGAAGAGCGCTGAAGTGAGGACTAAATAAGTAGAGTGAAAGTGAGGAGCGGAGGAATGAAGAAGATGAGTGAAAGTGAGGAATAGAGAGACGGGTGAGGAAATGAGGGTTGGAATACCAAGTTAGAGAGCACCTGACTAAAAAAAGTGGGAGAAAGGACCGGATAGATGAGGAGAGGACGAAGGGAGAGAGAATGTGTGAGGGATGGATGAACGGATCATTGTACTTTGATATTTGATTTACTAGAAAATATGTCCGTGCTTTGTAAAAGAACATACTGATTATTGCACGGTGTTCATACTAATGATAATGAGCTAGCTATTTTTATTAGATTTAATTAGGCTTGCCCTAATCGTTAAACCAAATAAATTCTTAGGCTCATAATACTAAATGCTATTGCAATAAATGATTAATCTCGTATCGAAAATTGACAAGCGACATGTTATGAGCTTAAGAAAGGTGAAAAGCCAACTACCCCACATGTGCACCGCGATAGACAGTTTCGGACGGCCGAGCCACAATGAAAGTTTTGCAACTCCAAATTCCTATCGTGGGTTTGTATTGTCATCTATAAAACTGAGAAGACGAGAGTGAATCATGATATATTCAGGGTATGTTTGTTTAAGGTGTACTTTTTGGGCTTTGGGATCAAAAGCTGGTTTTTTTTAGTTTGGAAGTGTCTAGTTATCCGTCGATAGATTTTATATGGTTAAATTTGTCAGATTTTTATAAGTGTGACCCAATAAACAGTGGTGACACACGACTTTTTTGTTTTTTAGCTCTATTTTTGAAAGATTTTCACAAATACGCCCCTGGTAGTATCCTTTCAAAAAAAAATAGACCCTGATCTCGGCGCCATTACAATTGGCGCCGAGGTTACACGTCTCGGCGCCATGGTCATTGGCGTCGAGGTCGAGGACCATTTTCTACGTGTCGTTAACATGGCTGCCTACGTGGCGCAGATGTGACATGAGCTCGGCGCCGTGGATCTTGGCGCCAAGCCGGCTGACATACAGGCGTCGAGGAGCAGTGCAAAGTACAGATGCGCTGTGCTATCCACCCACGTCGAGGAGAGCAGTGCAAATGCACGTCAATCGTTAAGAAGGCAACAGAGTAGTATTAGTAGGAGTAGCTAGCAAGTTGAAAAGTGAAATGGACAGACTAGGATGGTACTATGATGGAGTAGTATATAGCCGTACTGTATTGGTGAAAGGTCCTTGTTTGGTTTTGGTAATTGAGTGATAACTTAGGTGGACTAATATGCGGTTATGTGAGATACACAGGAGATTAGTCCACAGGTAATGGTGTCATGGAGGAGCTCATTGCATATGAGACATGACATTGACTCATGTGACCAAGATGATGAAGACCAAGATGATGCTTGGCTCGATGAACCGGTTGTGAAGGTGAAGGGCAAGTCGAGGCTTCGAAGCGAAGGACCATGCGATGGTGAAGCTTGAGCAAGACTTGGCGCCGATGGACCGATGCAACAGTGAAGAGCAAGTGAAGTCAAGGTCGATGGATCGAGACGGTCATGTGATGATATGAAGTGGATCATATCATTTGGAGAAACAAAATGGGCTCAAGGCAAAGGTATAACCATAGCGCCATTCAGGCGATTTCGGGGATATGAAATGCCTATTTTCCACTATGCCGGAAGTCGGAAAAGAAACGGAGGCGAACGGAGGTCACTGGAGTGACCGGACGCTGCACCGGACGCGGTCTGTGTTTGACCGGACGCGTCCGGTCAGTGTTCAGCGTGTGCGCGTTTTTCGGTTTGATGATCAGACGCGTGGCGCGTCCGGTCACAGTCGACCGGACGCGTCCGGTCGATCAGGGAGCTTACTGGATTCTAACCGGACGCGGGCACTGTGGCGTCCGGTCAGTTCTAACAGCGCGTCGGGTCACTGTTTCGTTGTGCGCGACTCAGACTTGACTAGCGCGTCCGGTCAGTTACGGGACCGGTGCGTCCGGTCGTTCTCGGCGCGTCCGGTCGTTGCGAGGAGCGCGTCCGGTCGTTGCTTCGTGGGCGCGCGGTACAGTGCGACCGGCGCGTCCGGTCGGTTGAGCGGCGCGTCCGGTCATCGCGTTTGACCGTTGGCGCGCAGTGACCGTTGGAGGATCTAACGGTCGCGTTTGAATTCGGTGGACACGTGGACGTCGCAGAGCGACCGGACGCGGTGGTGCGCGTCCGGTCAGTTTCGACCGGCGCGTCCGGTCGTCCCGTTTTTTGCCCAGTGAAGGGGTAACGGCTCTATTTGACCGTGGGGTTATAAATAGACATTGTGGCCGGCTATGGCCGAGTGCTGAGCACACTTTGGCCTTGGTGGCTTGTGTGGTAGTGCTTGGGAGCCATCTAACTCACTCATGCTTGATAGTGTTCATCGGATCGAGTGAGAGAGCGATTTTAGTGCGATTGCATCGTGAGGTTGCATCGAGTGGCACTAGGTGATCGTGTTGCAAGCCGGTGGTGCTTGTTACTCTTGGAGGTTGCCACCTCCTAGACGGCTTGGTGGCTTGTGGCTCCGTGGAAGCTCGCAAGAAGATTGTGCGAGGCTCCGGAGAAGCTTTGTGAGGGGGATTGTGCTCACCCCGCGGGGATCGCGAAGAGCAACTCTAGTTGTGCGTGTCATTGAGCTACCTCACTTGAGAGTGGTGTCTTGCGGTGCCTTACGGGGCGTGCCTTGAGGGGTAAGTGACTTGAGGGTCACACCGAGGAACCATCTAAGTGTTGGTCGACACAACGGGGACGTAGCTTGGTGGCGACCAAGTGAACCTCGGGAGAAAAATCACCGTGTCAACATTGTCTACTCTTCTCGGTGGTTTGCCTTCGTGCAACACAAGCTTGTATTTACTTTCATATATACTTGTGCTTGAGTAGTTGCTTTCGTAACTAGTTTGCTTGTGTAACTTGCTAGTTGTCTTCTTGCTTGTGTAGCTAGAAGCTTCCCCTTTGCGTGGCTAATTCGGTTTGTGTAACCTTGTTAGTCACATTGCTTAGTTTGTGTAGCTAAGTAGTTTGCGCTCTCTAATTTGGCTTGTGTAGCCTTGTTATTGAGCTTTGCTAGTGAGCTTAGGCTTTGTGCGCTTTGCTTACTAGAATTGTGTAGGAGCTCCCTCTTGCTTGCAAAGTACTAGTGCATAGGTTTGTGTGACCTTGCTCTAGAATTAAATAGGAGAGCTCTTGCTAAGGAAAGCACCTTAGTTGCTTAATTAGGATCTTTGTGAGGTGCTTGTGAACTTAGATTGAGGGGTGTAGTCTTGGCTAGACCGATAAGTTTAATTCCGCATTTGTTTTGGTTAGCCAACACGTTTAAGTTTTAAAAAGGACTATTCACCCCCCTCTAGTCCGCCATCTCGACCCTACAAGTGGTATCGGAGCCGGGTCTCTCATTTGTGGTCCTCACCGACCCGAGAGGATGGCGGCTTATGGGCTAGATGTTGAGTGTCCACACATTTTTGATGGCACACACTTTGCACGGTGGAGAAATTGGTTGACATGCAATTTTAAGTTTATTTCTCCTCAAATGTGGTGGATCGTAGATGTGGGATTTTCCTTTGCAATTGATAAAAAGAATGCAACTCAAGCGCAAAGTAAATGCCTACATCTCAATAGCCAAGCTACTAATGTTTTCTATCGATCTATGGATGGTAGCATACTTTATGAGATCATGGACTTCAATTCCGCCCATGAGATTTGGGTGTTTCTAAATGAGAAATATGGGGCGATCTCCAATGATGATGAGCCCAAGGAGGAGGCGCATGAGGATGTTGAGCATGACCACAACAAGGTGGTTGTGGAGGATTGCTCCACCTCACGGTCAAGTGATGACAAAGATGATCATAGCATAAGATCACTTGACAAGAATGATGATAATGCCACAAGTGATGCAAGCAATGATTCTACTCCATGCACACTTGATGGTGAAGATGATGGCTATGAGAGTGATGCTTCAACAAGCTCTTCAACATCACCACATTGTTCCATGTCACATGGTGACACTAAGGTATCTATTGGTGGTTTTGTTGTTGATTGTGATGGTCCAAATTTTGAGCTTCTATATAAACTCTCAAAGGCCCTAAGAAATGAGATGGCAAAAACAAGTAAATTGAAAAATGAAAACTCATTTCTAAAAACCACATGTGAACAACAAAAGCATCTACTTTATGTTACTACTTGTTCACATGAGGAGCTAAAATTGGCTCATGAGGAACTTAGTGTTGCTCATGATAATTTGGTACAAGAACATGCTTTACTCACTAAAAGGTTTTCTAATGATGAAAACAAAACTAGTGAGAGCTCATCATTTGGGTCAAATGATCAATCACATATTACTAACCCTTGTGATGTAGGCAAGAAGCATGTATCCACCTCTTGTGATGATTTATTAGATATGACATGTTCTTCACAATTAAATGCTTGTTCTACTTCTATGTCTTGTGAGACTAACCTTTTAAAGGAGAACAATGAGCTTAAAAGTGAAGTGAAGAATTTAAGCAACAAGTTAGAGAGGTGCTATAACTCAAAAGTCACCTTTGAGAACATAATGAAGACTCAAAGAAACCTTGGTGACAAAAGTGGCCTTGGCTTCAAGAAGAAAATGACAAGGGGCGAAAGAAAGCAAGAAAAGAGGATGAAGAGGCTACTCCAAAAGAAGCTCTCGCATTCCATGTGCTATCGATGCCATGAAGCGGGACATCTTGCTAATGGTTGCCCAAACATTGAGAAGCTCAAGAAGATGAAAGAAGAAGAGAGGCTAAAGCATGTCAAGTGCTTCAAGTGCCGCACTTGGGGTCATCTCACCTCAATGTGCCCAACCAAGCAATTGGTGAAGCAACAAGTAAAGCCTCAACCAAAGCCACTAGTTGAGCTAGAGAAGACACCCCAAGAGCAAATCAAGATCAACCATGGAGATGATGGTGACTTGATGAAGAAGAAAAAAAAGACAAGAAGGGGTGGTAGAGCAAGGCACTCAATGCAAATTCAAGATGCCAAGATGATGAGCAAGAATCAAAATGAGAAAAGAAATTTGACTCACATCAAGTGCTTTAAATGTGAAGATATGGGACACTTCGCCTCGGGATGTCCTACCAAGCTTGAGAAGAAGGCTCAAGCAACTCATGAGAGGCTAGGCAATGGGAAGCACAACATGAGCAAGGAAGAAAAGGCTCAAGCAAAGAGAATGTGCTACTCATGTCGGAAAAGGGGACACATGGCTCATTCATGTCCCCTAGGTAACAATTCTAAGCCTATTTCAATTGATAATACTAATATGCTTAGAAAGGATGGCAATGGTACCTCATTGGTTGGAATTGCAAAACATCCCGCTACTCATACTAAGGCTATGCTTAAGTATGTTGCACCTAATTTGAGAGGACCCAAACTAGTTTGGGTACCATCAAAAAGTGGATGAATGATTGTAGGTACCATCGGCATTGGAGGCTTGATTCAATTGGTTTCATTTTGTTCATCATATATTGAGTCAAGTTATGAAGCTCAATTCATATCCAATCCCAATGCCAAGTCAAAATAAGTGAAGTCCAAGTGCTACAACATACAAGTGTCATGATCAAGTTGTGGATGATTTATTGGAATTATTTGATGGCTTGCAAATTATTTGAGTTAAAGATTGCTATTGGATGATCATGAGCTAACCAAGGTATATCTCTTGTTGATCATTTCATTTGGGCGCATATGAGTTGATTGAATTGGATAAATGTGCAATGTTGCTTGCTATGAGATGATTGAATGGATTAAATGCTTAGCAATCAAGTTTGAATTGATTTGTGTTGGATAAATTTATGAGATGACTTTTTAGTAAGTGGATTGAATGGATATATGTCTTATGAAAGTATTCAAACAAGTTAGTCTCAAGTTTGATTCATATTTGATGAAAAATAGCTTAAGTATTGAAATCTGTCCTATATTGAAAAACTGAGCTAGCTGTGATCTTAGCCATGTTTGAGTGATCAAATCTATTTGGATTGGCTTGAAATTTGGTATACATGCTCTACACTTATGAAAGAAGATGCTGTAGAAATTTCATAAGAATTGGATAAGAGATGCTTCGGTTTTGGAGTGCATCTTGTCAGCTTTAGTGCAGCAGTTTTCAGCATGTAGCAGTGGGGGAAGAATTAAAATCTGGTAGCAATCTAAAAGTCAAATGAAGCTCAAATTATTACAGCTGCTAGATGACTTTGTAATGCACATCTCCACCAAATTTCATGGCATTTGGATTCGTACATTGGGAGATATGAATTATTCTTTGAAGGGTACAGAATCTGCCAGAAAAGTGACAATCATTGGATTAATCTAGAGTCACTTTGATTGAAAGGTCCTCAAGTTGGAAACATGTTTATAAGTGGTTGAGGTACCTAAGTTTGGTTTTAGATTGATCTAGAAGCATGAAGAGCAATGAGTACAAGGACATTTGATTGTGGAATGTACTTGGTGTACATGTTTAGTACTCAAATTTGAAGATTAAGATCAAACTTAAGATGAAGATGATGTTTAAGTTCTAGTGATAATTGGAGATCATTTGGTAGAAAGAAAATGACTTAAACAAGTAAAAAGAGTTGGACTCAAATGTAGATTCAAGGATTATTCATCAAGATTGAGTTCATCATTTGGATCAATCAAACTATATCGTTTCAAGTAAGTATCAAGAGTGGTTCTTTAGAGAAAGGTCACTTCTCCCTAGTGAGGGGCTTGCCGCCGTGTGTAGGTGAAACCAAGTTTAGGACTTGGAAGGCTAACATGGAAGTAGTGATCCGAGGAACTTGTGATGCTTAGTTGAAGCAATCAAAATGATTGATCAAGAAAAGCAAGCAACACCCAAAAGAGAGCTAGTCATGTATTTTAAGTGGTATTCTAAGTAGTTCTCTCATGCAAGCATTGATTAAAAAGATGAAGCAAGCCAACCACAACTCAAGAGAAAGTGCACTTGATCATAAGCGGTTTTCTTTTTATATGGGTGAAGAATAGATTTATCTATGATGATTGATCTTCACCAAGCTTATAAATTGGACTTCACATTGCTATTGGAGTAATGAATTGAAACATATATGACTATCCTCTACTCCAACTTAGCAAAGGTATCATTGTAATGTGCATGATCATTTCATCCCTTACTAGTATGCGGTTAGTGCATATAGTACATGTTTATTAGGATCTTGCATAACAAATGAAAATTTTAAATTCATAGCCTACCATTATTGCTTGATTGATTAATTGATCTAGTGGTATGGATATGAGTTTGTTCATGAGCTAGTGAACCCAAGTACTTGATCTAGTTTGGATTGCTAACAAGTGACAAGTACAACATTGGCAAGATAACCCTTAGCATGAGGTGTGAAGAAGCTTGTCATTGGATCAAACCGGACTTGGAATCTTAGGCAAATCAACATAGTTCAAGTCATACAAGAAGCTCATGACAATGATAAGAGTACAAGCATAAGACAACAATGAAAATGGATATCTAGTTTGTTTCAAGTGCTATCTAGACTCAAATTGATCTTCCAAGTAGTATTCACTACTGGTGTCTAGATCATGATCTACAAGTGATATCTTATAAGTGGTACTCATGAAGATAGCAAATGTTCAAGAAGTGAATATTATTGTCAAATCCTTCAAAGTGGATCCATACTAGAAAATTCTTTCAAATGGTATCACATTCCTACTCATGGTATCTTCACGTGGTATCATTCATGCAAGACGATAGTTTCACAAGTGATCCTCAACTTTAAGTGATCAAATCAAGAAATGCTACCCTCATCTTCAAGTGGTATCTCAAGTGAATGACACATGCTATGACATAGGGGGAGGAGCCCCACCGATTGGTATCAAGGTCAAAGATCCTATGTGGAATCTAAAGAGCAACCATAAAGTTTGTCATTCCAACATATGTGGTAATGTCCATCAAAAATGCAAGATTCAAGTCTCAACCATCTACCCAAATGCTAGCCTTTGTATCAATTGAGAAGAACACCTTTTATGGAAATTGATGACAAAGGGGGAGAAGTTGTACAAAGATATGAAAGCTTTTTGAGCTTTGGGGAGAGATTGGAAAGATTGGACATGGACATGGACAAAGAGGGAGCAACATTGAAGAATGTAAGGGGATCAAATATTCTTGGACAAAGAAAGCACACAAGTAGGGGGAGCAAGCTCATGAACATTGATTGATTGCATTTGATATGTGCATAATTCATGTGCTTGCTTGCATTGCATAAGTTCTTAAATTCAATATGCATGCTTGTGTGGTGTATGCTAGTTATAGAACTTGAATGATGATTTGATAACTAGCATGCATAGGATGTTAGCTAGACTTGTGATTATCATGCAAAAACTAGAACCATGCTTATAATGTTGATCTCACGGGGTTTCTAGTGTTTTTGATGTCTAGCTACTCATGATGCTAAGGATGATGGCAAACTTGTGATTTTCAAATGGTATCAAGCTACTAATTGGTATCGAGCTACAAAGGTTTATTCTATACAACTTAGCATCACTTAGTAGTGCTAACCCTCCCACAAATTTCATATTTATGCATATGTGCAAGCTTGAAACCAAACCATTTGAGCACATATGTAGGGGGAGTTATCACTACCAAGTCAGATTTTATGGTACTTATCCAAATCTTGACATAGAGCTTAAAAGTTGGATAAGTAACATTAAATCCAAAACAAGTTAGCAATTTACACTTGTGTGAAGTGCTAGCTTGAAAAAGCTTTTTCCATATCTTTGTAGAGTTGTCATCAATTACCAAAAAGGGAGAGATTGAAAGGTCCTTGTTTGGTTTTGGTAATTGAGTGACAACTTAGGTGGACTAATATGTGGTTATGTGAGATACACAGGAGATTAGTCCACAGGTAATGGTGTCATGGAGGAGCTCATTGCATATGAGACATGACATTGACTCATGTGACCAAGATGATGAAGACCAAGATGATGCTTGGCTCGATGGACCGGTTGTGAAGGTGAAGGGCAAGTCGAGGCTTCGAAGCGAAGGACCATGCGATGGTGAAGCTTGAGCAAGACTTGGCGCCGATGGACCGATGCAACAGTGAAGAGCAAGTGAAGTCAAGGTCGATGGATCGAGACGGTCATGTGATGATGTCATGAAGGAGCTTAATGCACATGAGACATGACATGGAGTCATGTGACCAAGATGATGAAGACCAAGATGAGGCTTGGCTCGATGGACCGGTTGTGAGGGTGAAGGGCAAGTCGAGGCTTCGAAGCGAAAGACCATGCGATGGTGAAGCTTGAGCAAGACTTGGCGCCGACGGACCGATGCAACGGTGAAGAGCAAGTGAAGTCAAGGTCGATGGATCGAGACGGTCATGTGATGATATGAAGTGGATCATATCATTTGTGATATGGTTGGTGCATGTGTTGCATCAACGTCGGAGGAGATGGAGTGGAATGCGCAAGGCAAAGGTATAACCTAGGGCATTTCTATTTCACCGGTCATAGGTGTGTAGAGAAGTTTATGACTGGGTTTTAGGATAGATGGCCGTACTATCAAGAGGGGCAAACTTGTTTGCATATCGGTCATCTAGTGCCACTTGAGCGATCTAACTTTGCATACGTGTTAGGATCGAGTGGCGAGGCAAGTTGAGTGCCTAATTCCTTCAGTAAAATGATTGTGAAAATGCTAACACACGTACACAAGGTGGTGATCACTTGTTGGTGTTGGCACATTTGCGAAGGCGGTGGAGTTTGTGCGGTAGAGAAGGGTTTGGGTCCCTCTCTCCCTCCCGCCGAGCTTGCGAGCGCGGGATTCAGGCGATTTCGGGGATATGAAATGCCTATTTTCCACTATGCCGGAAGTCGGAAAAGAAACGGAGGCGAACGGAGGTCACTGGAGTGACCGGACGCTGCACCGGACGCGGTCTGTGTTTGACCGGACGCGTCCGGTCAGTGTTCAGCGTGTGCGCGTTTTTCGGTTTGATGATCGGACGCGTGGCGCGTCCGGTCACAGTCGACCGGACGCGTCCGGTCGATCAGGGAGCTTACTGGACTCTAACCGGACGCGGGCACTGTGGCGTCCGGTCAGTTCTAACAGCGCGTCCGGTCACTGTTTCGTTGTGCGCGACTCAGACTTGACCAGCGCGTCCGGTCAGTTACGGGACCGGCGCGTCCGGTCGTTCTCGGCGCGTCCGGTCGTTGCGAGGAGCGCGTCCGGTCGTTGCTTCGCGGGTGCGCGGTACAGTGCGACCGGCGCGTCCGGTCGGTTGAGCGGCGCGTCCGGTCATCGCGTTTGACCGTTGGCGCGCAGTGACCGTTGGAGGATCTAACGGTCGCGTTTGAATTCGGTGGACACGTGGACGTCGCAGAGCGACCGGACGCGGTGGTGCGCGTCCGGTCAGTTTCGACCGGCGCGTCCGGTCGTCCCGTTTTTTGCCCAGTGAAGGGGTAACGGCTCTATTTGACCGTGGGGTTATAAATAGACATTGTGGCCGGCTATGGCCGAGTGCTGAGCACACTTTGGCCTTGGTGGCTTGTGTGGTAGTGCTTGGGAGCCCTCTAACTCACTCATGCTTGATAGTGTTCATCGGATCGAGTGAGAGAGCGATTCTAGTGCGATTGCATCGTGAGGTTGCATCGAGTGGCACTAGGTGATCGTGTTGCAAGCCGGTGGTGCTTGTTACTCTTGGAGGTTGCCACCTCCTAGACGGCTTGGTGGCTTGTGGCTCCGTGGAAGCTCGCAAGAAGATTGTGCGAGGCTCCGGAGAAGCTTTGTGAGGGGGATTGTGCTCACCCCGCGGGGATCGCGAAGAGCAACTCTAGTTGTGCGTGTCATTGAGCTACCTCACTTGAGAGTGGTGTCTTGCGGTGCCTTACGGGGCGTGCCTTGAGGGGTAAGTGACTTGAGGGTCACACCGAGGAACCATCTAAGTGTTGGTCGACACAACGGGGACGTAGCTTGGTGGCGACCAAGTGAACCTCGGGAGAAAAATCACCGTGTCAACATTGTCTACTCTTCTCGGTGGTTTGCCTTCGTGCAACACAAGCTTGTATTTACTTTCATATATACTTGTGCTTGAGTAGTTGCTTTCGTAACTAGTTTGCTTGTGTAACTTGCTAGTTGTCTTCTTGCTTGTGTAGCTAGAAGCTTCCCCTTTGCGTGGCTAATTCGGTTTGTGTAACCTTGTTAGTCACATTGCTTAGTTTGTGTAGCTAAGTAGTTTGCGCTCTCTAATTTGGCTTGTGTAGCCTTGTTATTGAGCTTTGCTAGTGAGCTTAGGCTTTGTGCGCTTTGCTTACTAGAATTGTGTAGGAGCTCCCTCTTGCTTGCAAAGTACTAGTGCATAGGTTTGTGTGACCTTGCTCTAGAATTAAATAGGAGAGCTCTTGCTAAGGAAAGCACCTTAGTTGCTTAATTAGGATCTTTGTGAGGTGCTTGTGAACTTAGATTGAGGGGTGTAGTCTTGGCTAGACCGATAAGTTTAATTCCGCATTTGTTTTGGTTAGCCAACACGTTTAAGTTTTAAAAAGGACTATTCACCCCCTCTAGTCCGCCATCTCGACCCTACAATAGGCCAAGCTAGGATGGAGTCATGTCATATCCTCATAATTGATCAGTTGTTTTATTTAGGGTTTTGTACGAATAATAAAATAAATAATTTATTATTTATGTATAAAATAAGTCAAACCAAAATAAATAATATTTATATAAAAACTTTGAATAAGATGAACCGTCAAATAAGATGTCTAGAAGTAAATTTATTCTCATTATAAATTTATTTGGAGATATAAATGTTGCTAATATTTTTTATAATTCTAGTTAAACTACTGGCACGTAAACCGATAACGATAAATATTTAAGGAAGAACAATTAAACAAGATGTCATTCTTGCTTACCGAGAAGTCTAGTAAATATGATCAAGTATATAAAATATTAATTTTATGTGCATAATTAGTATTATTAGATATTGTTGATTATATTTTTATAATAAACTTAGTATCAAATGCTAGTAACATAGTTTGACCTACTCAAAAACAAAAAAAACACTTATTTTAGAACAGAGCAAATAATACACTATTATGGCTGTGGGCTTTGCAAATGCAGCTACGCGAAAAGCAGAAGGTCGTTTGGTTAGAGCAGCTGTGAAATTGTATGTAACACCTCAGGTGTTTAGCTTCCATAATTGCATTGCATTTCATAAGCATGAGCATCATTAATATCATCCATATCTTTATTTTGCTTGCAACATGAGTATGCAACATGTCTTAATGTATTTGTTTCACAAAGCACTTGCTTACGAAATGTGAGTGGTGTAAATTGTAGATACAACCTTGGGTCACATATTTTGAAATATGACAATGTGGTTAGCACATTTTGTTAGGCTCAATGGGTGCAACAAAGTCTTGCAACATGTGCAACATGATATTGCAACATTTTGGGTGGATTTAAGGTTTTGCTTGTTTCCAATTATATGACACTAGTATTTTTGTGTAACTAAGGGGTAGAGTGGCTAATTAGATCTTACAACACCTTAATTACACTTAGGGTAACTAGTGGAGCAATGTTCATATTGACCAAATTGACCAAAATACCCTCCAATGTGCTGTTGACCAATAATGGACCCTACAATGCTTTGGTTTGACCAATTAAAAAGTCTAGCTTAGAGACCTTGCATGGAGGAGCAACCTTAAGCAAAGTTGTAGAGAATTTCCTAGGGAACAAAAGTTCAAATATGGCCATCTTATGAAAATAACTAGAACATGCTCAAAAATGGCCCACAAGTCAGTTTGAGGGGCTGCCCCAACACTTAGAAAATTTCTAAGTCTGAAATTCGAAGTACAGTTTTAAAGTAGCCCACTTCAACGCCATATAACTCCCAAACCAAGCCGAACCAGTCCATGAGCTAATTAACAAAATTGTAGTCCTCATGTAGCTCTACAACTTTGATGTTATCATCTTCTGCTAACTCGAGCTGGTTTAGGAGATAATCATCGTTGAAATCGCGCTGTCAGTCATCAAATGACGGCCTCCATTCAGTTAACTCAGACTCCGATGTCAGTCGTGGCCGACCGGAGACCACTGTTCACCTAAACGGCCGTTTAGTCCGTTTAAACACTGTTTAAACGGTAAACAGAAGTCAGCCGTGTTGTTTAGGCCCTAAACGGTGAATTAAACGGTTGGGCCATTTAAACCCGTTTAAACCGTTCAATCCCGTCTAAACGGTCTAAACAAAATCAGATTAAACGTGATTAAATGAGCTAAGCAACCATTTAATCCATAATTAAGTGAATTAAAGAACTACGTCTATCACAATCAATATGAAACTAATTAACATTGTAATTATATGAAGTGTTGTGAGATTTAGATTTCTTCCAACAAGATTATTTGGTAGAATATTTGATTTTTACATGTGTAAATATGTATGGGTTCTAGCAAATTTTATTTTTACCTACATAAATATGTATATTTTATTGTTATTGTACAAAACCGTTTAGGCCGTTGAACTCCGTTTAAACACCGTTTAAACGGTTTAAACGCTAAACGAAGGATGACCGAATGTTTACCGTTTAGCGTTTAGAAAAACATTGCCGGAGACAGACCCGCGTCGACGCGTGGGCACTCGGTGGCGGCCGTACGCCGGCCGTGGCCCCACCGATCAGGTCCAGACGAGCCTCTACATCGCCACGACGCCGCCTCAACCTCACTCGCGCCTCTGCTCTCTCTCTCTCGCTCTTCCCACGCTCAGGCGGACGCACCGAGCCGCATCACCGCCGCGTGCCTTGCCGTGGCCGTGAGAGCTAGCCACCGCATTCCCACCGGCCAAATCACGTCTCTCGCTCCGCCACACTGCCCTGCACCTCCTCGACCAACTCCTGACTTCAATCGAGCCCGAGGTGAGCCGCATTGCCGCCTCCGCCCGTCCCAAATGTCACCGGAGCTCCGCTGTGGTTAGGATCACCGTGGCCAGCACCGCACCGCACCCCTCCACCCTCCCTCGCTCATGTCCCCTCTTCCCCACTGCCCGTAGATGCTCTAGGGATGACGTTACCGCCAATGTCGGCCAAACCGCAGCGGAACGTGGCCGCGCACTGCCGCGCCATGGCCGCCGGTGAGGTGCTCACGCGGCCACGCTACTCCACTCCATCCCGATCCATTTTCGTAGCCTCAGTAGGTCCGCCAAGGTTCCAGGAAGCTGGTGCACCCCTCTGCCGGCCGTCTAGCGGTCGGAGCTCGCCGGCGCACCACTGCGCGCCATCACCGAGCTGCCGCCGCCATGGCCGAGGGAGCTAGGGTCGGGTAGAGTCTACGGTTTAGGGGTCAGGCGATGTGGATGGTCGAGAGGAATCTAGCGGTGCCCTTCCCCTCGCCGGAGATGTCACCGTCGATGAGCTAGAGCTCGCCGGAGCTGCGGCTCCTCCCTCTCTGTTTCCCTCTCGCTGGCCTGCGGGCCCGCGCTGTCAGCGCCACGTGCGTGGGCGGGAGTCGGGACAGGCCGCGCGCTGGCTGGGCCGCGCTGGCAAGCCGGGCCGGTCTAGGACTGTAGCGCTAGGGTTTGATTCATGTGTTAATTTTCACAGATTTAAATGATGTTTAGGAATTTCTTATCTAGGGTTTGACTTGTCCAAAAATTATGATTTAAATTTTGTTGGGCTCTGCATGAAGTGTAGTATTTAGGAAAAATATCAAATATGTATGTGATGTTTAATTTCTGTAAGTATTAATTAGGGTTTTGAAATGTGTTTTAAATTGGATATAGACTTGTTAAATGAATAACTGGAGTTTTATTGCCCCAAAAATTATGAAAATTGGTGGGTAGGTTATTTTATGCATGTACTAGCTCTGGTAAAAATTTGGATGCTAGTGCTTGAGTATTTTTCAAGTTATGAAGATATCATGTTATTTTAGGAAATACTTGAATAAATTTTAGTAATTTTTTTCTATATGTGCAATGTTCATATAAATTTATGGAGAGTGTCCTGGTATCCTAAAGTGGTTAAGAAAAATATGATTTCTATTGTTTGATACTTTTCAATGTGAATTGTTAATTATACAAAAATCAGTCTTTTTGGCTTGTGAATTTTGTGTAGGGAGTTTCTGTGGATAACTTTAGTTTAAATTTTTACAGTAGCCTCTTTTTGGGTCGTGGAGCCTTCTGTAATTTTTGTAGAATTTTATAAGCAGTATACATATAAGTTTAATCTCCCACTTAATTAAGTAAGTAAATTAAGAAAGGGATGTGAATACATGTTCTAGGTTGGCACACCTTACTTTCTGGTGTTTTCATAATATGTGTGAACTAGTAGTATCATTATTTTGGTCATAGAGGAAGTTTGACTCATGAATAAATATTTAATTTTCACATTTCTAGATTCTCTGGACAGCTTGTAGTATTTTTGGATTTGATCCTTGATAAAAGTGTTTGCTGGGAAACTTGTGAATACCAAAGTGGTAGTAAACTTGATAAACTAGCTTGTGTCAAAATTTGGGGGCATTTGGCTTAGTAGCCTAGGAGTTATAGCTGTTTAAAGTGGCTGTCCAGAAATGGCTGCTCTCTGTTTAGAGAGGACAGATTTCTGGAACTCTAGAATTTCGACTAGGAAAACTTAGGAATTAAGTATTGAAGTCTGAAAATGATTTGTAGAGTATTTTATATGCTTTCCAGATTGTCTTGTATCATGTCTTTTGGATTTGGAAATCTCCAGTTATGATTGAAACACTTAGCTGCTGTCCAGAATGTCTTGCTTTGATATTTTGTGCTTGGATGTGGTAATTTAAGTAAAATTGTTCTTGTGATTGTTAGGTGTTAGGGCCTTAACAGAGGAGGAACAACTATACATTAGGTTGTGTAGATTAGGTAAGTACTTCTCTACCGGAGAAGAGATTTGCACTTATTATTGAAGTGATTTGAATAGAGCTTTAGAATGGTTGTAGTGCATTTCATCCCGAGCATGCTGCATCCTTCATTATGCATCCATGAAATTTATTATGCACTCATGCAATAGGTGTTCCGGAGGGGGTGACTCTTCTCGAGTTCGAGGGAGCGATCCCGGAGGAGATCTAGGAGCAGCCGGGGGAGCCCAAAGAAGCAGTCAGCGAAGGAGGCGTCACTGAGGAATTACCGGAGTGTCTAGATCATCGTCCATCCTCTTTTCTAAAAGGCAAGCCCCGGTGCATGCTGACCCTATTGTTTTATAAATCAATCTTGAGTACTTTTACTTGTTTACTGCATTAAGTTGTAGGAGTTGTGTGAAAACACTTGTTGCATTATACTTGTCCTTGTCCAGATATCGTACTTAAATCCTAAATTAGGTTTAGGAATGTGTCAATGCTTAGCCCTGCTTAGTCCGGTAGAAGTCGGGTGATTTTCGGTCACTCGCGAGATGTAGGAATGGGTCACGAGTGGCTATGTTGGCTATCGTGGATGGAACCATGCCTTAAAATGAAATTGAGACCAAGCGGGAGTTCGATAGTGCAGCCGCAAGACACTTCACGTCTTGGGTGTGGAGCTATGTCCGTCTGAGTCGTTTAAGGACCGATTCGCTGTACGTCCTTGAGTCATGTTGAACGCAGTCTAACACTTAGTTGGCCGGATAAGTCGTTCCGACCGCGAAGCCGAGTAATACAGTTCAGGCCGGGAATCGAATGGTAGGTTACATCTTGGAGGAGAGTAAGGATGTGCTTGGGGACATTAGCGTGAGACCAAGGGGGGTTAGAGTCCCTAACACCTGGCAGAGTGTCGCCCTTGGGGATGCAACATTAGTCGGACCCGCGGCTCCTAAACTGTACCAAAGGTGACCTGAGCAGCCCTCGCTAGGCGTGACTCGGTGAGTGTTAGAAATACCCCTCCAGCTGGATAGGAATTCGATTCGAATCGCCGTCGCTCCCGGTTAGTGAGCACTTGACTTGAGCAGCGGCAACGTAGATCTCATTAAATTGAACAGATGGTTAAGTGAATGATACAATGTTGCCGCAATTTATACCTGCTATGGATATAATGATATTATTTGTTTGATAATAATCAAGTGAATGTTTAGTACATGTGCTAAGATAGATGACAGGTAAATGCTAAAAATAACTGCTAGTACAGGTTAAAAGAGTTTCAATTACTTATGCTTTTATGTAAAATGTGATGTCAGCTAGCCCCACTTATGAAAGCCTTGCATAATCCTTGGTGTCATCTTATTTCTGGTTTTTGACGGGTAAGTCTAGCTGAGTACATTCCGGTACTCAGGGTTTATTCCCTCCTGTTGCAAATGACATGCTTTACCAGGGCTTCTGCAAGAATTGTCTCCACCCTGCGGGTGACGAAGACTAGATCACTCGGGCGTGATCATCTGTTATGTATTTTCCTTAATGCTTTTGCGGGAGGTTGATCAGTAAGACTGGCAGTAGTATTTGAACAATGTGCGTGTGTTATGCTTCCGCTACTTTATGAACTTGGTTTGTAATAATTTGTGACTCCGTGTGTTGTTAGTGGATTTCGGAACTACTTGTGAAATGTAACGTGTGATGTGTTATGTTGAATGATGCGATCTTAGCTGTAAGCAAGTTGGTTTGAAATCCTTTGTGGTTTCGATGACTACCGGGATTATATGGGCTCAAGTTCGAAAATTTAAGCGTTTCGGCGCTTGTTTTTGTACTTGTGCTCTTATAATTTGGTTGGTTCTGTTACATTGTAGGCTGTGTAAGAAATACTTGTAATGCCCCTGAAGGCCTAGGGATCTATTTATATGTAAATTGCTCGTAACAAAATAATATGTTCACTAATTCACATGTAAAATGACCATTTTAAAAAGAAAAAAAATTAAACTTTCTAAGTTTTGCATCCATCATTTGATATTGTCCACCTAAATAAAACAATACTAAATTTATGCTTGTTGGTACGTACTCCCGTCCCCAAAAGAATGAAATTTTGGAACAGTATCATGTTTTAGTGTACCAAGTTTGACCAATTATAGATAAAAAGTATAAATATTTATAATATTAAATAAATATCATTAGATTAATTACGAAATGTATTTTCATAATAAATTAATTTAGAGTTATAAATGTGAATACTATTTACTAGAAATTTGGTCAAACATGAAATACTTTAACTGATATGCATACCATAGTTTCATCCATTCTGGAACAGAGGTAGTATTATTTAAGCATCATTTAATTAAATTTCATCAAAACTCAAAGCTTCTAGCTAGTCCTATACATGGGATTTCACGCCGCATTCATTCTAATAGAAAATTCAAATCACTTGCTAGCTTTTGTCAGCTTTAAGTAGGCTTAGGTCCTAGGAGGCTGTGCATTTTGCTTTTTAACTTGTGGTCGGACATGCATTTGAACGAACCAGCGCGTCTGCACTTGCACTGCTCCACAATAGCGTTTCTGCACCTGGATTGCTCCTCGTATGTCAGCCGGCTCAGCGGCAAGATTCACGGCGCCGAGCTCATGTCATATTTGTGCTACGTAGACAGCCATTTTAACGACACATAGAAAATTGCCCTATATCTCGGCGCCAATGACCATAGCGCAAAGACGTGTAACCTCGGCGCCAATTGTAGATCATGGTCTATTTTTTGAAACGGTACTACCATGGGTATATTTGTGAAAATCTTTTGAAAAAAGGGCTAAAAACAAAAAAAAAAGTCGGTCGTAGCACAAACGTATAGAAATCTAACAGATTTAGTAAAAAAAATCTATCAACAGATAAATTGCAAACGTCTTTTGGTTTTTGGCTTTTGGCTGTTGTCTTTTTCTTTTGACTTTTATAATTTTTTTTGCTTCCTAGGACGTCAAAAGCTAAAAAAATTCCTCTCAGTATGCTTTTCAACTTTTAGTTCATTTTCTCGTAAGCCAATTTTTCATTTTTTTCAAAATCCAGCTCAATAGCTAAATTGTTTGTTTTAACTTTTTTCGAGTTGAAACAAACTGGCGCTGAGAAATAGAGGATGAGTGAGTGACGTACAAACGGGTGGGCGGGAGAGAGTGAGAGATGAAACAAAGAATTTCACTGTTTCTAATATTATATAGATTAAATACCGAGGGGTGTTTAGTTGATAGGTGAAAATTTTTTGAGTGTCACATCGGATATTTAATGGGATGTTAGAAAGAATTTTCGGATATTAATAAAAAAACTAATTACATGACTCGCCTGGAAACCGCGAGACGAATTTATTAAGCCTAATTAAGCCATCATTAGCACACGTGTGTTACTGTAGCACTTAAGACTAATCATAGACTAATTACGTTTAAAAAATTCGTCTCGTGGTTTCAACCAAACCGTGTAATTCGTTTTTTCATTTATATTTAGTACTCCGTGCTTACGGGACACCTGATACTCATAGAATTACATACTGTACCTCACGGGACGGGTTTCTGTCACTGCAAAACGTTTCTGGATTGGAGTGAAGTGGCCCACACCTATCTGATGGGCCAATGAAGCAACCCGGGCCCAGCTACGTACAGGCTAATCTCTCTACAGTGCCTTCATGGTTTCAGAGCCTATCAGGTTTCGTTACGTCTAGGACAGGGACACTAGTGCAATGCATCGCCAGGTGTCAATACTCCCTCCGTCCCAATGAATATGCAATTCTCGCATCCCGAGAAATCAGCTATCACAAATTTTGATTAAAATTATATAAAAAAATACTAACTCTTATGAGACAAAATAAGTACCGTTAGATTGGTTATGAGATATATTTTCATAATAAATTTATTTCGAGACATAAATGTTAATACTTTTTGCTATAAATTTGGTCAAAGTTGACACAGACGTTTCCCATAATTGCACGTTCAACCGGACGGAGGGAGTACTACGGGACCGCATAGACTTTATTGCTGCCATTTCTTAACTTTCTTTTGGATTTCAGCTCAGGCTGCGTTTAGATGTAAAATTTTTTGCAAAACGGCACTATAGCTTTTTTCATTGTTATTTAGTAAATATTGTCTAATCATGGTCTAATTAGACTTAAAAGATTCGTCTCGTCCATTTCGTCTAAACTGTGTAATTAGTTTTATTTTTTATCTATATTTAATGCTTCATGCATGTGTCAAAAGATTCGATGTGACGGAGAATCTAAAAAATTTTGTAAAATTTTCTGGGAACTAAACAGGGACTCAGTCATAAACTATACTGCACTGATTCTGTACAGTGACCTACTACCAAGTATTGACCCGTACTGTAGCCGTTGTGAAGGGAGTTTAGAGTCCTGTTTAGCCGGCTTATAATCTGTACTTTTCAGCTTATTTTTTCAGTCGGAGCAGTATTTTTCTCTAAAAAAAATCAGCCGAAACAATGTTCCTGCTTGTTTTTCAGCATAATTAAGCGAACGGGCCCTATATACCCAGAGGCCAGAGACCTCACTGTAAAGGTCCGTTACACAACCCGTTGCCGTGTTATTTATAAATAACTGAACCACTACCAAA
The DNA here is from genome assembly GCA_038087645.1 of Saccharum hybrid cultivar R570. Taxonomy (NCBI): domain Eukaryota; kingdom Viridiplantae; phylum Streptophyta; class Magnoliopsida; order Poales; family Poaceae; genus Saccharum; species Saccharum hybrid cultivar. The sequence continues at coordinate 37,364,106 of JAQSUU010000637.1, read as the reverse complement.
AGGAAATGATCTGCTGTTAAAAGATTTGTTTTTTATGTAGGAGTATACTAGTATGTCGTCAAGGGATGAGGCAGTGATGATTTTGGCTCCATCCTTTCAGTGTTAAGTAGGTTTGTTGTAACAGAGAACTTAACAATATGAAAACTCTTGTCGTTCAGGTTCTATCAGTCCATGGAGTCGTGGCTTGGTTGGCCATTCAATTTGCTTCTCCCAATCGTGCGCACATTCCCATTTGCTCACCACATGCTGCAACAGTGAGGGAAATCTGTCCAACAGTGGAGGCGGCATTGGAGAACAGAGACGTACTACGGACCCTGCGTGCCATGGCACGGCGTTACGGGCTCACGGCTATCGGCTACACGGCATGCAGCAGCTAGCACTAGCCGGCCCGGCACTAATCCACCAGATGGAGATCGGAGAACCAGTCAACCCAATTAGCCAAACGCAGCCCCAGCTGCCAACCTCGCCGTCTCGCTAGGCTGGCAATGGCAATGGCGCTCCACCGTTGTGGCACGGCATATTGGCATCCTTCACATCAGCTCAGGTGGCGCCACATCTGAGGTTCATTTCATCACATTTATGTATGTACGACATGTGTTTTTTTTCCCACAAAGAAAAACAGAGAAACAGCAAGAATGCAACTCATTTGTTGTGGCAGTTCAAGATTTAGATGTAAGATCAGTATACCCTACGGTACGTCAAGTCCTATGGGCTATGTTTGGTTGGGTGGTCAGCCCCAGCCATGGCTCCCTGGGGCCAAATTTGGCCTGTTTGGTTGCCTGTGAGGCCTCTGGGGCCAGGCTAGGGCTGGCCACTCGTACACTCGGGCCTAGCCCGATTCGAACGAGCTTGGGCTGGCTCCCCTCGCACATGGCGTGGTGGGCCTCGTTGGCTACCTCTGGCCATCGTTTATAAGTGTGACTCTCACCGTCTGGCTAGGGTTCTAGGTACTATTCACTTACCTCTGCCCGCGCCGCCGCTCAGTCGCTCACTCGCTCCTCTCACTCTCTCGCTGTCACTCCTCCCTCCGTCTTCCTCCTCCTCCCGGCACTGGTAGTGAGCATCATTGCCGTTGCTGGTAAGCCACGCAGGTTCGTGGTATGTGGCCTGATTCCCCTCTCGTATCTCTGTTCTTCTTCGAGTATTCTTGTTCTTTGATTCGAATATTGTGCGGTCCATTTCTTTCGATTGCCTAGCTGAACTTTAGGGTTTGGTCGATGATTGTTGCGGATCTGGGTGGCGCACCACTAGGTGTCGCAGCCGGTCCTTTGATTTCCTTAGGGTTTACGGTCATACTACTGCAATCTTTTTCTAATTTGTACCCCAGTTCCTAGTTTAGTCTCATGTGGTTGGAATCCATCAATCCTGTACATCGCCTATTAGGGTTTGGTCGATGGTTGTTGCGGATCTGGGTGGTGCACTAGTTGGTGTCTAGCCGGTCCTTCGATTAGCCTCGGTTTGCCTCTGTTTCCCTAATATTGATGGAATGTTATACTAATTCATCTCCCATTTCCTGTTTAGCGTCATGGAACCTTCACCTACGCATCATCAGCTTATCATTAGGGGTGCAGCCTTGGTTGTAGTGATCACTGCTTGGATGTTTGTTAGATTCGGACACATGTCAACCTCTAGGAGAGAAATTACCTATGGCCCAATGAGTGCTAGAGGCCAAGAAAGGGCCAACAACCTTAGGTTTATCTACCACAGCGATGAACTACTTAGGATGAGGAGAGCACCCTTCTTCTAGCTCTGTGACTTGTTTCGCAATAGGGGCTTGCTCAGGGACAGCATAAACAGCAACATTGAGGAACAAGTTGCAATGTTCTTGCTGGTAGTAGGCCACAATCAAAGGTTCAGGGTTCTCAAACCCATCTTCAGGCGTTCCCTAGAAACTATCAGTAGGTATTTCCAAGAAGTCCTATATGCAGTAGGCGAATTAAGGAATGAGATGATAATGCCACCCTCTTCTGCAATTCATCAGAAAATTTAGAACAGCAGAAAGTGGAATCCTTTCTTCAAGGTGAGAATAATTACTACATCTGATTGATTCTGCACTTTAGGATTGTCTTTTTTATGGTGGTTTTTGTTTTAGGATTGTGTGGGTGCCATTGATGGTACTCATGTGCTTGCTAGAGTACCAGAAAAGCACAGACCAGCTTCCATGGACAGGAAGCACACAACCACTAAAAACGTCCTAGCAGCTATTGACTTTGATCTGACATTCACTTATGTCTTGGCTAGTTGGGAAGGGTGTGCTCATGATGCCCGTATCCTGGCTGATGCTTTGGAAAGAGTTGATGGTCTTAGGGTACCACCAGGTACAAGCTCCTGCATTTACCTATCAGCCATGGTCCTTTATGTCATCACACTTCTAATTGTTGTCCTCTTTCCTTGTGTCTAGGCAAGTTCTTTCTTATTGATGCGGGGTATGCTGTCAGGCCTAGGTTCCTGCCACCATACTGAGGCATAAGATATCACCTTAGGGAGTATGGTGCTAGAAGCCCACAGAATCTAAGAGAGCTCTTCAACCTGAGGCATTCTTCCCTGAGGGTTACAATTGAAAGGGCATTTGGGTGTCTGAAGAGTAGGTTTAGGATATTAGACAACAAGCCCTTTCACCCATACAAGACCTAAGTCAAGCTAGTTTTAGCATGTTGTATCCTCCATAACTGGATATTTAGGTATGGAAATGATGAAATTGTACCACTAGAGGCAGACTGGCAGGCCAATCCAACAAATAAGGCTGCACACCATGACAATGTGATGGACAACGCTGCATGGTTTGCCAAGAGAGATGTCTGGGTCCAACAGATGTGGCAGACTAGGAATGGGGCACATTGATAGATTGTCTAGCAGCAGTATGAGTTGTAGACCTCATGTATCATTTGTTATGTTAAAAAATGAGACCACTCCCTAAGGCAATGATGCCTATGTAATCTAAACTATGTTTGCTACCTTCAGCTGTTGCTATTTGGTCTGTAATCTACACTATTACTACTCTTGGAGATCTATGTTTAATTGTTCTTTCAATAATTCTAAAGTTTTTGTGCATTCTTTACTGTTTTATGGCATGTACTATTTAAATTTGTCTTAGCAATGGACAATGTGGATGGTTTTCACATTTTTGGGGAAGAGTTTCAAATGAACCATGGGGAGGAGATCCAAGAGGTTCAAGAGGTGAACCTAGCACAATAGGGAAATAGTGCACCACCTTGACTCAACTGGACCCCTCTGATGTCTGCCCGTATGTTGGAGAAGTTCTCTAATCTGGTGGCTGAAGGCGTGAGGACTGACAAGGGCTTTAAGGACTTCCATGTCAATGCTATTGCCAAGGATCTACAGGCCTTCATCATGCAGCCAGTGACTACTTCTCAGGTGTACAACCACCTGCCTAAGTGGAGGACTAAATGGGTTAAAGTCTGCAAGCTGAAGGAGCTGAGTGCCACAAACTGGGATGAAGACCTCTGCATGATAACACTGGATCCTGAGCATTACCATATCCATGCTAAGGTACTACCACAAGTGTTTTCATGTTCCTTCCATTCTCTTTTACTGCAAATTGTCTTAACTATGCCTCAATTGCTCCTAACTATTTGCTTCCACTTGGTTAGGATCATGCCAAAGATGCTGAATTCCTCAATGTGCCTATTGTCAACTACCAGTTCATGCAAACCATATTTGGTTCTGGTGTTGCAACAGGGCGTTTTGCAATAGGAAGCAATGAAGCTCTAAGACAGCCTTCTGAACAAGATACCATCGACCTGAACACTGATGCACCAGCGGCAAGCAAGGAGGATGGACCATCCCACAAGGACAAGGCAGATGACAAGAAGCTAGGAAAGAGGAAGAGGGGTGGTTTAACTAAAGAGGATGTAACCCTAGTGACTGGAATGACATATGTTGTCTAGGGGATGAGTGCAGCTATAAGTGAGGAAAACCACTCTGAGGTAGCACCTAGGATTTATGAAGCAGTGATTGGGTGCCCTAACTTTGCCAGGAGTGACTTGATGATGTGCCTGAACTATCTGATGGATCACAAGGGCCCTGCATTGGTCTTTGTACAGATGACGCCTTCAGACAAGGATCTATGGATCAAGCAGCACCTGGCGAAAGTCAGAGGGCAGATGGCCTTGTAGTGAGTGAGAGATGTGAGATGAAGAGAAGCCATGTTCCAATGATTCTAATGTGGTAGCTCAACCCTTTTTTGTAATGTAACCAGTGATGTAATCATTGAACTAAGGTGATGTTAGGGTAGATTGTAGTAGGAGTAAACTATTTAGATCCATACCACAATTGGTAGCTGCATTTTGCATTGATGAACTCAGTGGGTTTAGCTTTCATCTGATGATACTTGAAATGCATGAACTTTGGTCTTATCTGTGAATTGATTTCTGTGATATTTATCTGAGATTTCTGTGATATGTTCATGAAACTGAAATGAATGTCCCATTTCATGATCTATGATGCAGTTGTGATCATGAAGGTGTATGTTGTTTTTGAGGGACGCACACCAGGCATGTACAAAACTTGGATGGAATGCAAAGCCCAAGTTTCTGGCTATCCTGGCAACGTGCACAAAAGTTTTCCTTCACAACAGGAGGGTGAGCAGGCATTAGCACAATACCAGGCATCGCTGAGGAAGAAGACTCCTAAACCAAAACAGATGGGAGAACAAGACATTGGGCAACATGATCAGAAGAAGAAAGTGGTAGGCATGACTGCTAAGGATGTTCTCCTTGTTCTCCTAATTGTATTGGTAGTGATCCAGGCTTATCTCCTGTACCGTGCCTGAGAGGCCAATTTGTATTGTGATGTAATAATTGTACAATGTGGGTTGAGTTGAACAAACTGAAGTGTGAACCATGAGGTAGTGAACATTAATTGCAGTTGAACTTGAGAAATTAGCTTTAACAAGCATTTGAGTTCACAATTGGTAAGAAGAACTGATTCATTGTCACACTTTGAAACATATTCAGTGAGCACCATTAAGTTCTCACCACTGGCATTTCAGTTCTAAGCATTTGAGTTCTAAAATATTTACATCACTAGTGCACCAATCATTCAGAATTGGGCACAAACAAAAGAGGTGCATCATTCAGTTGCCACAGATTGAAATGAGCACATTCAAAAGATGCCAATTTCTGGCAATCGTCCATCAAGTTCACCATTTAGGTGCATCATTCAGTTGCCACCTTACACTACTGAAACTACCATGACACCTTCACAAACCAAGTTCATCCATCACTGGAGTCCACTCCTAACGATTCTTTACCTAGGATGTGGCGTTGTCCTCGCTGTCACGGTTCTCCGATGAGTCACTAGAGTTTCCACCGTCACTCCTCGCCGGAGAACCGGAGCCCTGGGGATGGACCCTTGTCTCCGAGTGAGAGAGACACGTGCACCCGGAGTCACCAGGGCAACGGCCCACGGCGCGGCGCACCTCCACATAGTCCTCGGCGGGGATGTTGTCGCTCATCGAGGCAGGCGGGTTGGTTCATCGGCGTCGAGAACGAGGAAGGACGGCGGAGCCGAGGGGGCAGCGAGGGAGATGAGAGGATGGGGGTGAGAGAATGGGGGTGAGCGAGGAGTGGGAGTCGGGTATGGGTATTTAATGAGGCAGAGGAGGGAATAGTGGTAACCATACCAAAGCAAAGAAGGGATGAATACACCCAGCTATGTCCAACAAACCAAACACACCCCCACTTGGCTACACTAGTACACCCAGGAGCTCATGCACCCAAACAAACAAGATCTGAGCTAAACCAGGCCAACAATAGGCACCCAACCAAATAAGCCCATGATGGCTGGGTAGAACCAGGCCAAACCCAACCTGGCTCCAATCCTAGCCAGGCTAGGATTTAGCCATGCAACCAAACACACCCATACTGTATTAAGAGCTAGTACGTGACAGGGAAGATACAAAATATGTACACTACATATCAAGACACTGATACTTGAAACTCCTGTATTTGATGTAAAATCAGTATACCCTACGGTCCTATGCCAAGTCCTATATTGTACTAAGAGATAGTACATGGGAGGGAAGATACAAAATATGTACACTACATATCAAGACATTCATACTTGAAACTCTTGCATTTGATGTAAAATCAATATACTCTATAGTCCTATGCCAAGTCCTGTGCTGTATTAATAGCTACTCTCTCCGTCCCAAAAAACGTAATTCTAGCTTTGAACCTGGACAAGCGCTTGTCCAGGTTCAAAGCTAGAATTGTGTTTTTTTGGGGACGGAGGGAGTAGTAGGTAGGAAGATACAAAACATCTACACTACATATTGAGACATTGATACTTGAAACTCTTGTATTTGATTTAAATCAGTATACCTATAGTCCTATGTTGAGTCCTATACTGTGTATTAAGAGTTAGTAGGTGGGAAGATACAAAATAACATATCAAGACACTGATACTTGAAACTCCTGTATTTGATGTAAAATCAGTATATCCTACAGTCCTATGCTGAGTCCTATACTGTATTAAGAGCTAATAGGTGGGAAGATACAAAATATATACGCTACATATCAAGACACTGATACTTGAAACTCCTGTATTTGATGTAAAATCAGTATACCCTATATTAAGAGCTAGTACGTGGGAAGATACAAAATATTTAAATATGTGCACTACATATCGAGACATTGATACAAAAACTCCTCTAGTCCGAGTCTAGATTATTAAACATGAGGTGTTGTAGTGAACATTGATGGTTGTGGCCATATATAGATGCAGTAATTAAACTATCTCAACTGTTGCATCGACAAAATAATGTACAGAGCCATGGAACCAAAACTGTTTTTGAACTGCACAGCCAGTGAAAAAAATAATTTTTTCTAGCTCATCCCTATTTCCAATCATGCAAAGTGCCTGAAACTACTCACATTGCCACCATGAAAATGTTTTACCAAATACTTTTGAAAAGGGTTGAGCTCCGTCCAAGAAACCAATGCAAAATTAGTGTTATTTCTGGAGCAGCCAGAGCTGTACCAAAGAAACAAACCTTTATTTGGTAATTTAGTGCTACACCTATTACTTATCTTCACTAGGATCATGCCCGTGCGTTGCAACAGGAATAAAAACAAAAGACCATGATTTTTGAAATTTCATTGTGTTGTGTAGCATTACCAAAAATGATATATAAGTCATCAATTTCCATATGTTCAACAATGTTTCTTTAAATCATTATTGAGTGTTAGATGCTCAAAAGTCAAATGGGAATGGGAAAAAAGGTCATCAACCCCTGTGATAGGCGTCTTTCAGACAAAAAGTGGCATGTCGCACATATAGAAACTGAGAGCACACATGGCAAAATACAGTAGTAGAAGGCTTGGCTTGCAAGCATCACTCACTCTATATTTGCTTACATATTTATAATGTCAAAATCAAACACAAAGGCTTAATTTGCTTACATAGTTACTTTATATGCAAGCTCAATTCTGTACACAATCATACACATGCAAACCCAATTAGGCACTCACTCAGTTAGAAGAGAAATGATCAGCAGTCAAAGAAGAAAAAACCAAAACCGTACATGCAATCAAAAGTTGAAAACTCAAGTCTCAAAACTGTTGTAGAAGCTTGATATTTTTTTGGCTGCATAGAAAATGGAGATGTCAGGGCAGGTTTACTGATTATACCTTGATGGCCTGAATGTTGCTTTGTGGACCTCCTGAATGTTGGTTTGTGGACCTTCGTTACCAACTCCAGCTTCAGCTAGTCATCTACTGAAACCAAAAAAGATTAGAAGATTAAAAGGAACCTCTACTCGACCCAAACAGAATCAGAAGATCAAAAGAAACGCTGAAAACATTTTAACTCGGCTTTATGGCAGGGAGGGAGAGGAGGTGGCATGGGCGATCACGGGGTGAGGACGACAGCACGGGCGCGAACGGCGAGGTCAGGCGACGATGTTTGCGACGAGGGCCTTCTCAGAGTCCGTGTCGGACGGTGGTCGCCGCAGGCTTCGGTCGGCGCAATTGGGGTCGAGGTGGACGGCAGGGTTCGACGCCGTCTCACGACGCGTTGGAAACAAGGATGTGGTGGCGCAGGCCGTCAGCATGGTGAGACGACGAGGGACTGGCGGAGAGCTGCGACTGGCAACGGATGAAGGACCTGGGCTCGTCGAGGGCACGGGTCAAGGCGCAATCGCGTAACTGGCAGGGGTGATCGCGGGACTAATTTTTGCTGTGGAACTGCTCCTCCGTTGTTAGGGTGATTGATTTTTTTTCCGTGGAACTGCTCCTCGGGTTGTTACGTGATTGATGATTTGACTTGCCTTACTGTCCGTGGATTTCCTTGCATGTCACGTGGGGGAGGGGGAGGGGAAGAGCGCACGAGGGACGCCGGGCGAGCGAGGTTAGCGAGCGTGCGATTAGCTGGGTGAACGATTCCTTTATCAATGTTTTAGTTATAGAGATAGACAAGGGCCCGGTTAACTGGTGCCTGGTCAAAAATAAGTACAGTATTATTGTGTCCCCAGCGTACAAATTGGATCGACAGCTTGCACAGAATCAAAATTTGATGATTAAGTTTTCCATTTACTCGATCCTGTGCATACGGATGCAATAATAATGATAATAATTAGATGTCAAATAAGAATTAAACATGTATGAGGTGTAAGCTTATTAGTATGGGGTGAGGTAGCTAGGTGGAATTGGCTGGACCATCAATTCAGCCAGCCAGCTTGAGACATGAGGAAGGTCGTCTCCGCTGGATCCTAGCTAGCTCATCCACAGGCATGACTGAAAGGGTCGTGCATGTGAGAGCTTTATGCACCCCCAGCATGTCAAACAACCTAAGGCTTCGTTCGGCTGTACTGGTAAGCCGGCTGAAAAATACTGTTGGCTGATTTGTTATGAGAAAAAAAAATACTATTTCAACTAAAAAACAAGCTGAAAAAACGAATTATAAGCCGGAAAAACAGGGCCTAAGCCGCTGGCGGGCGTTAGGTGCGTCGTGTTGGTGGGGGGCTGTGTGCCTGTGTGGGCGCGCCATGGCCAAGCTGGCCTGGGCTATAAATATCTGTGTATCTCTGCACTGTGATCTAGCTAGCACCTAGCTAGGGCAGCTGCTCTCTATCCATCTCGCCTGTACTCGTCGAGCCACAAGTTGCAGGGCTAGCCATTACTCTATGTCTCCCTCTCGCTCTCTTTCAACCATTCAGAGCCAAGCAAAGAGCGAGACGTCGTCCAGGAGGAGAGGAGAGAAGAAATCAAGAAACAGTTAGTTTGTTTGTCCTAGTAGCTGGCCGCCGGCCTGCAAGATCGAGGATCGATCGGATCGGAGTGGATCAGATCATCAGGCGATAGATGATGAAGAGGATGGTGATCCTGAGGCGGTGCCACCCGCCGCTGCCTCCTCCGGCGGTGCTCCTCGGCGGCGGGTGCGGCCGCAGCGCCGCCGGCGCCGGCGTGCGCTACGGGGAGTGCCGCCGGAACCACGCGGCGAGCATGGGCGGCCACGCCGTGGACGGGTGCCGCGAGTTCCTGGCCGAGGGGGAGGAGGGCACCACCGCCGCGCTCCGCTGCGCGGCGTGCGGGTGCCACCGCAGCTTCCACCGCCGCATGGTGGTGCAGCGCTGCTGCTGCTGCTTCTGCTGCTGCGGCGGCGGCGGCGCCGATGATGCCGCCGTAGCCGTAGCCGCAGCCGCCACCGGGCGCCGGTGGGACGACGACTGCTCGCCGGAGTCCTCGGGGTCCAGCACGACGCCCAGCTAGAAGGAAACAAGAATCGATCAGAACGCAGCCGGGCAACGAAATGAAATCCAGCTCGATCTGCCGCCTCTCGCTCGCAAGTGCCAAGGCCATCCACGCAACTCGATCCTTCTCTCACTAGCATAGGTAGCTCGACCATGCATGTCTCTTATTGCCTAAATTATTATTGCCTTGCTCTTGCTTGCAATATTTGTAACGCACAACCAATTCATCACACGCTCCCCGTGTCTGTATGCCCCCTGCTTCCTTTTTCTGCATGAGATTATTGATGAGTTTGTATGGTGGATTTACGTGATCTAAAGAAGAAGTTTTGTCAGGCCACTAGACGCATCAGTGATGGATCGATTTTCTTTAGTTTCTCCCTCTCGCTCTCCCTCTGATTTTCAGAAAACGTATAATTTTACAGTTTTATAATTTGAGCGCTCAATTTAACTACTTTGTCAATAAAAAGATACGACGCTATTTAGGTTTATCATGGAAAAAAGTAGTAGTCTTTCATGCAGACTTTTCTCTGTGCGTTATATTTATTATCCTGCATGTCTTTATTAGAGCTAAACGCTATTTGACTGTTATGGGATGTTTTTGGGATTGCTCCGCTCTACGTTTTTTTAGTCAAACAGTTTCAGCACCACGCGCTCTGTTCGAGGAAAAAACGTAGAGCTATAAGAGCACCTAAAGGGATGCTCCACAAACTTTAGGTTTTCGTGGAGTTGCTCCACGGTGAAATTTATGGAGCAGAGTTCGTGAAGCAGTCCCAGACACCTCCTTAAGTTCTCTTATGATATATTGCTTATGATATATTGCTTATAATGGCATAACAATATATGGTGGGTGTACTTTCAGATACAAGTTCGTGGATCTGCTGGTTCTTTTTTGTCACTAGTTGATTGAACAACATTTGTTTGAACTAAAATCACATGATTGTGTGAAAGGAGGGGAACCCTACTGCAGCTCGGGAAAAAGCAAACGGTCAAAAGTTGCTCATTAATAATGATAAATTGGGGACAGTGTCTTGACAATTAAGCCCTTTAATATTCTTACAAAATTAAAGCACTACAATAAGAGTAGTAGTAATAACAAGCTGGTACAAAATCCAGTGTACTGTACAAGCCCAATCTCGGTGGTATGTAGGTTCCATCTTGCGGACTCCATATGAGAGTGCCATGTCAGTGTTACTGTACATATTTTGGTTGATGAATACATAACCCATCTCGGCATTATATGTTTTGGCTGATGAATGAGACTTTGTTTGGGCGGCTTCTCGCCTTCTCCTCACAAAATGGTTTCGGCTCTGGAGAATATCCAGCACTCATCAAGGAGTTATTTGTCTTTGTCTGCTAGAAATGAGCTAGGAGTCAGTGAAGCCGGTATTTCTGGTTTCACACCGACTCCGTCTCCTTCAGAGAAGCCAGAACCAAAAACAAGACATGCTAAACAAAACAGGGCTCGAAACCATCCATCTGAAGACGTGGCTTGCTTAGGGATGGAAGAAGGAAGAAGGGAGTCAAAGAAGGGGCGAAGATGATGGAGAATGGCGAGCGACAACACCAAGGAACGGGGAGGCAGCACCAGGGAGCAGGGAGGTGCGGATTAGGTGCATGCATGGCACGAGATCTCCTCCCCACCTTGATGAAGCAATCCCTCCTTCACACTGCCATCCAGTTTCCTAGACATAGGAAATGGTGTCTTCCAAGTTTCGCTCCCATGAAATTGAAACCATCTATCTTCATAATTATGTTGCCACATCATTTAAATTACTGATGTGTCACATTACTTTAATGGGATGAAACTCCACTAGAGGCTTGTTTGGATGCATGTGTATTCACTCCAATCCACGTGTGTTAGAGTGGAATGAAATGTAAACTTAGTTTGATTCCACTCCAATGCACTTTAATATATGTAGATTGAGATGAATATATGCACATCCCGTCTAAGACTAGCCCAAACGATGAAATGAACGAACAGGTGAATCATTTATGTCAGATCAAGCATGCAATCCATTTACTGGTCACAGATTTGATGCATCACCATGCATGAATCATGATCGACGGACGGGAGTATCGTCATAGTATGTACCATACGTTTATTGCCTTGCTTATATGAGCCTTCCTAAATACTAATTTTGTACATATTAATAAATACTAATTTTGTACATTCCAGTAGTATACGTTCCTTGTACACCATTTCATTACTAATCCGTTTGACATGTACACATACAGTACAGTGCAGGGGGAGCTTTTTTTTTTTGAGAAACTTCTTTTTTAGGCGTGGCTAGTGCCCGGACGTCCGAACGCCCAGACGCCCTCACAACCCGGCCCCGTCCGCCTTCGCCCCACCCATGAGTGCGCTCCAGCCTCGTCTCTGCGCCTGCAGGTCCTTCTCCTGACCCCTCCTCTCTCCGACTCTCCGTGCGGGCGACACACAGGAGCCGGGATGAGCGGCTGAGGACGAGCACCCCCCAGCGCGCCCCCGACTTGCTACACCCCCGTCCGTCGGCCCTTCGGCTCGCTGCGTGCCCCGTCTGCCGGCCCTCGGCTCGCCCTCGCCCGAACAATATAAAACACCTGCAAAATGAATGCAACATAAGACCAAAAACAAATGAAATATTGAAACATGCTCTTGCAATATGTGTGTGAAGTGCTCATGAAACATAAAAAACACTTGCAACTTGCAACATGAAATCACTTGCTGCAACATAAGACTGAAACAACTAAAACATTTAAAACATACTGTAGCAACATATGTAACGTCCTGATAAAAAACTATTGCAACATACATGTGGAAGTAGAGGAAACATTTTGAGCAAACGCTTGCAACATACTTCTGAAACATTTGCAACATTGTAACATGTGCAACATCCCTTGATCTACTTTTGCAACACCAAGATGAAACAATTGCAACATATATATGAAACGCCTGGAATACTTGAAACATACATATGCAACATAGGAAAGCGGAAGGCCAGGCTGGTCCATTCCGGTCGTCGGGGTCGGAGCTGGCGGCGAGCCGCGTCGCGTGAGCACCACCAGCACCGCCCGCACTCGTGGGTGCCCTTGGCTCGGCCGGGAAAGACTTGAGGGGCCACGACACATGCGCCCCAGCGGTCATGGCGGGGTCAGCAACGTGCACGATGGCTATGGGAGACGGATGGACGGACGGCGAGGGAGGGAGCAGCATACGTGTTTAGGACGGGGGCACGGCGTGCCCGGAGATATTGTGCAGGGCGGTGGGGCACGGCGCGACAGCCGATGAGCGCGTCGTGGAGGAAGAGGCGCGGACAAATGAGCGACCATGCTACTGCGTCGGGCGCCAGGATAAGGATGAGCGAGTGGGGATTCGTTTTTCTATTCAGACTACCCGCGGTGGGTACTCTAAAACGATACTCTAAAGCTTTAGAGTATGAATATAGAGTAAAAACTGCTGCACTAGGTACTCTAAAACGATACTCTATCCTTTCTCTCACTCTATATTTAGAGTAGTACAGTGCTTACTCTATACTCTATAGTGGCGGACCCCACTAGCTAAACAAAGGGAAAAAATGCTATAACTCACAAACCAAAAATCCAAATTAAATTTCAATTGCACCATTAAATTCGTCTCAATAAATCCTTCAAAACTAGATCACACATGGATATATTTAGATAAAGTAACAAGTGGGTCCCACAGTGGATAGAGTGGATAGAGGATGATATAGAGGATGGATGGGTGCGGGAGAATTGAGTATAGAGGAGAGAATCTCGCTGACTAGGATGTATAGAGGATGAATATAGAGGTCCACGAGTGCGGGTAGTCTCATGAAAGAGATGGAGAGTTGAGGCCCACTTCTGCGGACCCGAGTCCGGACGGGAGTCGTCACGGACGGACGACCGTGGCTTATCATTATCATTCTTTTTTTTCCTGTGCTCGTCTGTACAGTAAAGTTTTCTATCTGGGCCCAATATATCGGGGCCGGGTTCGATTGAGCAGAGCGCTTATATTCATCATTCATAGTGCGGCCGGGCCTGTGGACACGAAAACTTTTTATTTTGACATTTATGTGGATGGAAAAGTTAGATGGCGTGTGCGTTCTTGCTCCTCTCTCTATTCATGCATGAGTCAGTCATGGCTCGCGCCGTGCCTGCCGGTCGACAGCAGCATCAAAGAGCAGCACGACAACAATAATGTGACATTAGATCGCTCGCACGGAATTATGCACGTTATAAATGACGGTGGCCTCGCGTGTGTGCCTGTGTGTGCATTCTTTTGCTCATTGTTTTTTTTTTGGTAATTATTCCTCACTGGATCTTTTGACGACTTTGAATGATTGGAAATGATGTGAAACACAAATCGACTATCATTCAAAGTTGCATCGCGTGCATCCGTTTGTAGCTTTGCTTTACCGAAACTGAAGTACACGCTACTACTCCGCTTCCACTTGATAAGACTAGGGATGCAAGCCCTGTTTTGGTACCCAAAACTTGATACTATGCCATATAATTAATAATTTAGGGGGAGACGAACTAAGTTAGCTGACTCACATTATTGGATACCTTCACTCGAGACTCTAAATTTGAGAACTTGTACGTTCAGAACTGGAGGCTCTTAACGAAGTCTTAATGTTAATTCTCACAAAAATAAAAACATTATTGGATACCTTCACTCGAGACTCTAAATTTGAGTCATTCTTATTTTGTATCTTTAGCTAGCGAAAATCTAGAATAGAAGATGACTATATTTGGATAACCTGATAAAGAAGTTGTTGAAGCGTATTTTTTTTATCAAAATCTCTATTCCTAGCAATTAGGGTGAATATAGAATCTCTTGGAGTTGCTCTGAAGCAAACTTCGTTCCATCGTTGGACATGTCTTGAAATAAGACTTCCCGTTGTCGATGGACATACATTGTACTAACATGTTTCCAGATGAATTGATAATTCGGATTATATATACAACATGAGAAGCATGGGGGTAGGTATTGCAGAAAGTAGAAAAATTTGGATGGAAATACTCATTTAATTTTATGTCGATCTGGACGTTAAATCCAAAAATGTAGAACCTATTATATGACAACCTGGCAGTAGACCTGAGGAAACTGAGCCTAGCCTAGCCTTGATGGCAGGCCCGGCTCGAGTCTCATGGGATTTGGCCCACCCACGAAGCTTAGTGGACAGGGCTTAGACACAAATTCCGCTGTCTAAAAAATTTATTCTCGACCTGAATCTTGCTCGAAACATTTGTTTTAGCTATTTTACACTATATACTGCAGGGGCAAGCCGCCTAGGCTTGGGCCCGATATGATTCAAGTCCGGCCCTAAAAAAATAGACCCGGCTTATCTAGTGGGACGGTCATGGGCGGGATATTTCGGCTTAAAATAGTCGAGCTTTTTTCGGCTCGGCTCAAGCCTAACCTGGCTTTCAAAATGCTCAGATCTATCTGACGGCATACGGTTCCAAGAAAAAAATTGAAAAGAAAAACTGGAAAAGAAAAGACATGAGAAAAATTGAAATGTAAATTGAAAAGAGAAAAACAAAAAGGCATGGGAAAAATTTAAAACAAAAAGGGAAACAGAAAAAAACTATGAAAACAGAAAAACAGTACTTCTCCAGAACGGACTCCTCGGACAGGAGTATGTACTCGGTAGACGGAACGGAAGAAAACATAGAAAAATTAAAAAAGAATAGAAAAGAACGAGCATTATTTATTTTTTAAAAACAATAAACCATAGGAGTGGAGGGAGGTTCGCCAAAAAAAAACTTCACCTGATCGGAATGGGAACTTTTTTAGAAACTAGTGGAGAAAAAAACAACCATAGCCTCCCAGATTGGTACGGAAGAGCTAAAAAAAAGAATTAGACTCTCTTTAATATTTTGATATTAGAATCTAACTCATATGAACATGACTCATGAGTTTAGATACGAAGGCATGATTCAATACGTTTTGGAATCGGACTCTGTGTCGACCATCGTCCGACGCGAACTGTTCAAACTCGTATAAGCACGGATCTATATATAAATGCAGATGAAAGAAACTCTTCACGATCCAGTAGGTAGAGGGAGACGGATAAAAAAAAATAGATGGACGAAAAAAAATATGCTGAAATTTTGCCTCTTTGTTATTAAATTATTATTAGATATGTATAGATAGATTATTATTAGGTATAGATGAGTTGGCAGAAAAAAGAATTTCTACCAAAATTCCACCAGCTTAATCGGTGGGTTTACTTCCCGCTACGTCAATCTGCGGCAGCAGTAAAATTTTGCAATTTTTTATTACAAATATTTTTACAAAAATGAATTTAATTTAAATTGCCCAGGCCACGCGACTTCTGCCCAAATCATCCACTCTCGGCGGTCCTCTAGCGGATATTGAGGCCCAGCCCCGCAACGAGATCCTCTGCAGTTCGGCGGAAGGACTTGTCTCTGAAGTTCTTCATCAAGCCGTTGATATTGGATCCAAGGGTGAGCTTCAGAGAAACTAAACTACCAGGCCTCTAACCGGCCCATGTGAGCCCATCCAATCATCCGCACCAATATTTCCCCTTCCTGACTCTAACCTCCTTCGCCGCCGTAGTTTCTCGTTCCCAGGCCACGCGGCGTCGTGGCTCCTCCGTCCGGGAGCATCACCAGAGCGCCGCGCTCCTCCAGTCCTCCCGTACTCCTCAGGTGCGCTCCTCCTGTACTACCGCTCTCCTCAGGCGCATTCGTCCTCTCCGGGCGCAGCGAAGTGTGACGGTCGCCAGGCGCATCACCAGATCGGCGCGGCGCTCCCTTCCTCGTCATGCGCGGCACCGGACCGGTGATGCCGCCCTCGCCAGGCGCGGCGCGCCCGCCGTTGGTGTCGGCACTCCTCTCCACGCCACTACGCACGAGCCTTATCACCGAGGAAGCTGCCGCACTGTGTCTGGTCTCGTCGACACCGTTCCTCACCGCGCCGGTGTTTACCTCCCCGTCACCGGGACGCTCTGCATAGTGGCCGCAAATGCTGCCACCCCATGGCCAGCCGCTGCTCTGTTACGTGAAAGGCTATGTTGATGTTAGGCCGAAGCCCAGCGAGCTGAGGGGGGCAGCGTATATGCTCTGGTCACCGTTAGATAGGAATGGACAGCCAGATTTCTGGCTAACTGTAGAGGCTCTTGTTCCCGCGCTGCTAGTTTCTCGTGGGCGTAACTTGCGGATCGTTAGGCTGTCGGCACCGCAGACCGGCAAACCGCCCGCTACGCCAGGCATAGCGTGCGCGCGCCCGCACCGCGCGCCTGTATCACGCACGGGCGCGTAGCGGTCGGGTGGTACGCGCGCTACGCCTGAAGGTGCACTGTGCATGTACGCTAAATACTGTAGCAGGAGAGAAAGAGAGTTGGGGAGAGAGAAGGGGGGAGAGAGGGGAATAAAATATGGAATAGTAGGTATAGAGTATGGGATAGAGATAACACGGGTGCGGGAGAAATGGATATAGAGTAGAGAATCTCGATGACTGAGATAGAATATTCCTTTTTAGAGATAGAAATAAAGGTGGACGAGTGCGGATAGCCTTAGGCGTCCAGCTCTGCCCACAACAGCATTTTCGCGTCCTCTAGACTGCGCCCTATGCCTGAAAGCGAATAGCCCATTGTTGTTCGACAGCACTCGCCACGGGCTTGGTCATTCATCATAATCCTTCACAGTGTTCAGTCCTTCACAACAATCACTCCTCACTTGTTGTAAAAAAAAACAATAACTCCTCACGAATGATGAATTGAATGTGCGGCCCATGCCGTGCCCGAAAGCGGCCTCCATTTATTTACTCATACAGTACCGTCATACCATCGTACGGCGAGGACCTAATCAACGGAAGCATGTCGCGAGGTGGTGTCCCATCGAGCCTCCGTGCGTGCTACGCATGCGCGCGTGAATGGAGCACGCACCACCGCCCTGCGCTGCTGCTCCTGCTCTCTGACCCTCTCCTCCCTCTCCTTCTCCCTCCGCAAGCGGTGGCAGGTCGGGCGGGGGTGCCCCGGGCCAGCGGCGGCGCAGGCCGGACCAGCAGGCGGTGGCTCGGGGCCGGAACCGGCAGGCGGCTGCTGCTCTCCTCGCCTTCGGCGCATAGCAGAGCGGCTCTCCTCCGGCACGGCCATCTCCGGGCAGGGGCCGTGCGGATCTCCTCCTCTGGGGCTCGAGAGGGGCGAATCCGGCACTTGTGCAACAGATCCGGCGAGCGGCACGGGGAGGCCAGATCTGGTGGAGGCGCGGCATGAGGACATCGGATCCGGTGGTGGTGCGGCACGGGGACGTCGGATCCAGTGGTGCACGGCGCGCGGCGGCGCATGGGGAGGCGGTGGCGGCGGGGCCTAAGCGGAGTAGGCAGGCTCACCGGTGGGCTTCGAAACGGGCTCGCCGGTGGGGCTTTCGTTTTTTATTTTTTTAAAAAAATTATGGAGGCGGGCAAAGCAACCGCATCCGTAAAACCCACATTAATGGTGACCTTTGATTGGAGGCTGTTGCAATGCCCGCCTCCATTAATACAAATAGCCCACCTCCAAAAAGATTTTTGTAGTAGTGATTACTGTTTCGGATGATGAATTGATGGCCATGTACTCTTGAATTTATTCCCAATCATGTTCCGTATCGCTTCAAGTAAACCTTCATTTTTCCTCATCCTGTGGGGTACCCTCGGCCTCCTCCATGCTATCCTATAGGGAGGGTAGGAGGTAGAGCGAAGCCTTCATAGTTGGCGCCGTCCGTGGGGACCCATCGTACCATGTTCCATCAGGCTCACCATGGCACCACAAAAGACCTAGAACAAGGAACCCCTGTCCCCTCCAACAGCATCGTCGCTGGGACCTCCGCGGTCGGAGCCTAGGGCGACCTAACCACACAACCCGCTCTACCGCCACCAGGGCCACGACGACTCCGGGCGTGGCGATCCCAGGGGCACCCTTGTCATAACAGAATCACCGCCCATCACAGAGCACCTTGAGGTTGCAGTTGATCAAGAAAGCAACAATGACGATGGGGCTGAGGAGCAGGGCCTCATGGCCCTGAATCATATGCACGAGGAATTGCGGCAGAAAAAGCGTCATGTTGAGGTCTTAGAGAGGCAGACCTAGATTCAAGCAACCCGATCAAAAATGGCTAAAGCCCGAGAAGAACTGAGAAGAATGGATGAGTACCACGCCAACGTTGAAGGCAACATGGGCAATGATGTAAACCCATAACGCCCTCATCCCGAAACAGTCGACCCTTTCATCATCCAGCCTTGCCCCTACCATAACATCGCCCAACCACAAGCTAACCTACTACCACCCTTGCCACCACCTCAACCTTACCTTCGCCTCCATCACCTCTACCCAGACATCATCATCAACCCACCGCCAAACCATAGAAATCAACCACCACCCATGCCATACGACCCAAAGTCCCCCTTAGCCCAAATCCTCTAGACCCAAATATGGCCACCAGCGTACAACCCCTAAAATCTCCAAAGGTACAATGGGAACATCGACCCTTGGCAAATCATCATGAGTTACAAGGTAGTCGTCGCAGCTGCAAGCGATGATGAGGCCACCATGGCCAAGTCATTTGTAATCATAGTCCAAGACATCGCTCAAAGTTGGTAGACCAACCTTCGACCAGGTTCCATCAAGTCATGGGGCGACCTCCACGACAAACTATGCTCCAATTTCAAAGGCGTGAATATAGCACCCAACCATCCAATGGATATGTTTAGCTTCAAACAGGGGAAAGGGAACCTCTGTAAGAATATTGGCAAAGGTTCATTCAGCTGAGGGTTCGCACCCCAAACATAACCGACAAGGCTGTCATCCTCGCAGCAATCAATGACCTAAGATCAGGACCCTGTTCATCTAGGCTCACAAGAAAACCAGCCACAACAGTCACAGAGTTACATGAGGTCATGGAAAAGTACTGTAGAGAGGACTTAGATTTTTGGATGAAGATGAACGCGCAAAGATCCCAACCCCAACCTTCGCTGAGGCCACAATAAAGACCACCATACCCTCACAGAGAGTTAATCAATGACAACTCCATAGACAACAAACCCCCACCTGTCCAAAAACAACAAGCCTCAAGGCCTCCGAAACCCTTCGACAGCAGAGAGGCGTACCTCGAACCAACCAGACAAATCGAGCTATGCCAAAGGACCCCTCCTAAGTTTACTGCCACTTTTATGGACCAGGAAAAAATTGCAATTTACTTAGCAATTGGGGCAACAACGCCATGAATCCAAGCCTCAAAAAGGAACCTAGCCAATTTGCATCTAGTTTACCAATTAGTGGAAAAATGTCATGAATCTAACCCTAAATAAGGAGCATTGCATAAAATAAAATAAAAACCTATTGATGCTTATACAAATGCATTGTCAGTAATTCTTGCCGAAGACGGCGAGGGCAGTGCCTTTACCAGGAATAACTGCGAGGGTGACGGCTTTGGCATCGGAGAAAGGCGGCGTCTGAAGATGCGGATTGTGATGGCACAGGAGGAGCCTCCAGGCATCCTGGCGGGAGGCCAACGAGTAGGACTCACGAGGATTTTCACATGGCACTCATCGGGCGTGTAGGAGGAGGCAGCAGAGAATTTTCATATAAAAGTTTATAGTACAAAATGGTAACATTAAATTGGTGTTTTGAAATACTTTCTGATGATCAAACATTTACCAACATAAATTACATTTGATAAGAGAAATTAACGGTAATCATGTGATCCACGAAAAAAATAGCGCGCTATTTCCACGCTATAGTGGCGCTATAGCGGCCCAAAGAACGTGACGCGAAGCTATTGCTCATTTTTACGCTATCGGCGCTATTGCCGCTATAGCGCGCTATTGCGTCGCTAAAGCTAAATAGCGCCGTAGCACCGCTATTTGAACGCTATTACCGTTTCCCTGGCTGAGCAAAAAAAAATGCGGCCCGGTCAGTTTTAGCCCACTAAGGGCCCGATTTAGGGAACATACAGGATGCAAAACTAATGGAACCCTAGTCCATCGTCACTTCCTCACCCCTACCTATCCACCCGATGGTCCTGGGCGACCGCGCCGGCACGCCCCCACCTCCGCACTCCGTCCCTCGATCTCCCACCCACTCCGGCCTCCCTCCCACTCCGCCCTCCCACTCCGGCCACCCTCCACTCGGCCCTCCCACGCTGGGCGACGACGGCAGCCAGGGCGACGACGGGAGCTAGGGCGACGGTGGTAGGCTGGGCGCACTCCTCCAAGTGTCAACAATGACTGAGCCAAGTGAAACTCATCAAAGTCCTGGTTGCGGTGCGCCAACAGTAGGTAATTTCTTCTCCCCTGTTCTTCTCCCCTGTTATTTGGTGATGCCGTGATGGAGATGCAGATGCTAGATGGTAGATGCTTAGTTGCTTACCTTTGGTTGTGTCATACTGTCATCACTCGTCACTGTATTATGGAGATGTGTTTGATTTTGATGTACTTGATTAGTTCATTTAGGTTAGGAACATCCGAACATGGCATGTTCTATTGGCTATTGCCCTCCATGATTGTATCTCTCTCGAATTGAATAGTCTAATTAGGAGATCTCAGGTTTTTTATATGTGAATATGATGTTGAAAAATGAAAACTGAAATGAAATTTAGGAACATGGCATGTTCTGTTGACCATTTGACCTCCATGTTCTATTACTTCTGGAATGCAAAAGTATGGCTATCAGTTTATTTGTTAGTTGTTACTTACTGTAATTACTGGCATGATGTTGACAAATGAAAACTGAATGAAATTCGTTA
The DNA here is from genome assembly GCA_038087645.1 of Saccharum hybrid cultivar R570. Lineage (NCBI taxonomy): Eukaryota > Viridiplantae > Streptophyta > Magnoliopsida > Poales > Poaceae > Saccharum > Saccharum hybrid cultivar. The sequence continues at coordinate 37,342,664 of JAQSUU010000637.1, read as the reverse complement.
CTGTAATTTGTTTTAGATTTCTAAGTTGTCTTGTTTGTTTGCCCCACAAAGTAAATGAACTGTGCAAAAGTATGGCTATCAGTTTATTACTTTATTTAATATTTACTGAATGAAATGTGAATGTGGTGTCCACTTATTAATTCTGTTATTTTGTCCACTTTGCAGGCTTATCTAGCACTGCATCCACAGGCATCCAATCATCTGACCTAGCTTGGAAGCACTGCACAATGCCAGATGTGAACAAGAAAGGTTCTCTCAAGTGCAACTATTATGATGGAATTTATCATGGTGGAATAACTAGAATCAAGTACCACCTTGGTAAAGTTCCTAAATGTGGTGTTGCAAAGTGTACTAAAGTTCCATCTGATGTGCCAAAAGAAATGGTTAACTTGCTGTCAAAGAAGTCAGATAACAAGCAAAGGAAGGGTAAGGAGAAAGAAGAGGATAGAGCTGTAGTTGATTTGAGCCATTCTAAAGGAGAGGAACACAGTGATGCAGAAGGCAATTCAGTTATTGTGCTGAAGAAGGTGACCGGCAAAGGTGCTTCTTCAGGTCCTATTGATAAGTTCTGTAAACTAACACCAGAAGAAATAGTGGCTGCAAGGAAGGGCAACTTTGTTCTTGCTGAGAAGGTTCAATCCAAGTTGTCAACTAAAAAAAGGGAAGAGAAGAGGGACAGAGCATGTGAGTACATCTGTTAGTTTTTTTATGAAGCTGGCATCCCACACAACACTGTTACACTTCCTAGCTTTGATCTCATGCTTGAGGCTATTGGAGACTTTGGTAGGAACTTGAGAGGGCCAACAACATATGAGATGAGTGGGAAATTCTTGCAAAAAAGGAAGAGGAAAGTGCAGGAGTTACTAAAGTCTCACCAAGAGTCTTGGGAGCTAAATGGATGCTCAGTTATGACATATGCTTGGACCGATAAGAGAGGTAGAGGTGTGATGAACTTGGTAGTTCACAGTTCATATGGTGTTTGTTTTCTTGATTCAGTGGATTGCTCAGCTGTGAAGAAAGATGGCAGATACATTTTTGAGCTGGTTGATAAATGTATTGAGGAAATAGGGGTGCAAAATGTAGTTCAAGTTGTGACTGACAATGCAAGACCAAATGAGGCAGCAGCTAGTTTGTTGAAAGCAAAGTACCCCTCTATTTTATGGAATGGTTGTGCAATCCATACCATTGATCTAATGCTGGAAGATATAGGAAAGATGCCAAAAGGTGCAGCAACAATTAGCAAAGCAAAGTGCTTGACTATTTTTCTGTATGCCCATACTAGAGTTTTGGACCTGATGAGGAAGTATCTTTCTAGAGATTTGGTGAGGTGTATTGTTACAAGGTTTGCTACAGCTTATCTCAACTTGAAGAGCTTGCTAGAAAACAAGAAGTAATTGCAGAGGCTTTTTAGGGAAGATGAGCTCAATGAACTAGGCTACCTAAAGAGTGTCAAAGGGAAGAAAGCAAATAAGGTTGTCAAGTCTGAAACTTTCTAGAAAGATGTTGAGACTGCTGTTAATTACTTTGAGCCATTAGCTACTGTCTTGAGGAGAATGGACAGTGATGTGCCAGCAATGGGGTTCTTATATGGGTATCTACTAGAGGCTAAGAATGAGATCTCTAAGAGGTTCAACAATAACAGGAAAAAGTTTGAGGAAGTTTTTCACTTCATTGACAAAAGGTGGGACAGTAAGCTGAAGACACCTTTACATAGGGTTGGTTACTACCTGAACCCTTTCTACTATTATCAAAACAAGGTGGCTATAGAGGAGAATGAATCATTTAGAGATGGTGTAATAACTTGCATTACAAAGTTTGTTCCAAATGAAGACACTGAGGACAAGATTATTGAAGAGCTTCAAAAATTTCAAGATGCTGAAGGATCCTTTGGGAAAGACATTGCTAAAAGGCAGTGCAAAAATATTAATTTTGATCTAGGTATGAAAAATTATCATCTGGCACAATCAACTTTTCACTTTTTTAGCTAAGTGGTGTCTCAATCATGTCCTCTGTTTTTCACTTTTGTAGCTAAGTGGTGGCTCAACCATGGAAGTAGTGCACCAAACCTCAGGAAGTTAGCTGCTAGAATTCTAAGTTTGACTTGCAGTTCATCAGCTTGTGAGAGATGCTAGAGTTCCTTTGAACAAGTATGGATCTGATTTCATTACATTATTTTTGCAATCCCTTCTTTAGTCCTCTTATTGAAATAATAAAAATATAATATCAAACCTATGCAGGTCCACACAAAGAGACGCAACAGGCTGCTTTATGATAGAATGAGGGATCTTGTGTTTGTCAAGTTCAACTCAAAACTGAGGCAAAAGAAGGACAAAAAGGATAGAGATCCCCTTGAGAAACCTGTTCTTGATGCTTTAGAAGATGAAGACAATGAGTGGATCACTGGCATTGAGCCAATAGAAGTAGATCCAGAGCAGGAAGGAGAAACTGCATCATCATCACATGGAGTTACAGCTGCACCTCAAGGACAAGAAAGAAGGAAGGCAGGTACCCAGACCAGGAAGAGAAAGAGGTTGATCTCTACCACTATTGAGGATGATGACTTATCTGCTTCATCTTCTGATGGAGAGAATGCCAATGATGGCATTGATTCTAGTTCTGATTCTGAGGCTTAATGAGCCGATGTGTTTTGTCTTGTGAGCTGTGGCTTTTGTCTTTTGAAAACTGTGTGGATGTTAAGTACTTAAGTGTGTTGTTTGCTCTTATCTTAAGAGTTAAGACTTATCATGGGAATATATTATCATGGATGTTATGACTTTATCACTTTGTGAGTTATTATTATTATGATTTGGCTGTTTGGCTGTTGTCTGAATATCTTATCTTAAGCTGTTTGGCTGTTGTCTAAATGAATTTAAATAGCGCAGCGCCGCTATAGCGTGCTAAGCTATCTAGCGCTATGTCATATAGCTACCGCTATAGCGTGGGTATAGCGGTGCTATAGCAGAGCATAGCGGCCAGGACAGGCTGCCGCTATTTTCTATAGCCCGCCATTTAAAACGTGGGATCTTGAAGATTGCACCAAGTCCAATCACGTCTTCAACTTTCATACGAAGGGAGTATGTGTTAGAGACCTTTAACTTGCATGTGAATATCTGCTGTGGTCAACACATCGATTTCGTTCATGCTGATGTAAGTTTGACTAGAATACAATAAAGTAGCAATGCTTAGAATACATGCATGTTTAAGTAAGTTTGACTGGAATGCAATGGAGCAATGAAGTTTAGATGCACCTAAGTGGCTTGGTTTTCTTTCTCTTTCCTAGAAATTAAATGTATGCGTCGTTTATGCATGCAGAGGTAAGTTTGACCAGGGTACAATGAAGTAGTGACATTTAGATGGATCTAAGCAGGTTTAGTTTTTGTTTTCCTCCATGGAAATTAATTTTGTTTGCTCCATGGAAATAAATGTATGCACATCCATTTGAGTATGTTTGACTGGAATGCAGTAAATGTAGTATACCTTAAATGCACCATATCGGTTTTTTCTTCATGGAAATAAATGTATGCGCATCTGTTTGTGTATGAGAAAGTAAGCTTGACTGGAATGAAGTGAAGTAGTGAAGTTTAGATGCACCTAAGCAAGTTTTGTTGGTCAACACACCAGTTTCTGCTGACAGCTAGTTTGTTTGGCCCGCGCGCTCCTGCCTGAGCTCAAACGGTGAACGGCGGGAGAATAATAGGGAGTGAAGAAGAAGAAAGAGGCAGAGGCAACACTCTTCTATCAACTCCTAAGCCAAAAATGAATATTTTAATACATTCGATGTCCTGCAGTAAATTTGGCACAAACTAGAGTGTCCGATAGCAAACCAATCTTTTTCAGTGTCTGCTAACAAAGCGACCTCGCTTTCAGTATTCGCTAGCAAATTTTGCCTAAATTATATGTGATAAGAGAAATTAACGGTAAACATGTGATCTAGAAGACCACACCAAGTCCAATCACGTCTTCTATTTTGATACGAAGGGAGTATGTGTTAGAGACCTTTAACTTGCATGTTAATATGTGTTATGGTCAACACATCGATTTTGTTCATCCTGAAGTAAGCTTGACAAGAATACAATAAAGTAGCAACACTTAGATTTCATGCATCAAAGAGTTTTTTCTTCTTTCAAGGAAATTATAAATGTATGTGCATCTGTATTTTGCATGTTGAAGTAAGTTTGACTGGAATGCAATGGAGTAATGAAGTTTAGATGCACCTAAGTGGGCTTGGCTTTCTTTCTTTCCTAGAAATTAAATGTATGCGCCTCCATTTATGCATGTAGAAGTAAGTTTGACCAGGGTGCAGTGAAGTAGTGAAGTTTAGATGTATCTAAGCAGGATTAGTTTTTGTTTTTCTCCATTGTTGACGGTAATTAACTATCATTTTAAACCATCAACATAAGAGGAATAAATGATAAAAAGGATCACCACAGTAGGTTTAGAGGTTTAAACTAACAAATTCCATGAGTTTTGGTGATTCTATGTTTTTTAGGGGCTAAGCTGCATAATACAGAACTAATCTCCTTCCAAAGGAAGAAACCAATGCAGTCGGCCTAATCTCCACGTCACGGATGCGGATAGGGATTCTAGAAGACCTAAACCGACTCCACGAAGCGACACGAGCCAACCCGCCGCCAGGTGGGGCCGACCGGCCCTAGGGCTAGGCCGATCGGCCCTCCCCTGTGCCGCCTTGGCTCCTTCTCTTGCAAGCTACCTATACCGCCTCTAAGGATACATCTAAACCCCACGCCAGGGTCGGTTTGATCCAAGGGCTGCGGTTCCACGCCCTGGGCTATATAAACAGCCCCCAGGATCCCCTCTCAAGAAATCAGTTGAAGAATTAGATCATCTCTTCCTCATTTGTGAAGGCAAGGCCAGATGTTAGGGTTTTCAGAGAGAAAGAGAGTTAGAGTTCTAGTTCAAGTCTAGAGTTTAGTCTAGATTGATTCAAGTAGAGGCAAGCAACTGCTTGTGATCAGGATCGTTCGTCGGAGACTTGGTAATTTCGTTGTAATCATCATTCGACTTTATGCTACTTCAATATATTTCTATATTTCAACTTTATTCTGTTCTTGAGATTGTTCTTGTTCTATATCTTGATTGAATATGATTAGTAGAGAGTTTATGAATATGTTCATAGAAAGCTTGATCTAATTCTGGATAGGATTGAGTGGCTTGCATATTGTATGCATGGTGCTTAGATTATGCTTGTCTGCGAATGCACTCTATGCCCCAGGCCATGTGGTAGATCGTGGGTGTGACATTCCTGTTGAGTCCTTTGTAGTCCACTCCTCGAGTATAGAACTTAGTAGAACACGGTTACAGGGAAGAGATCATTACTCCATTCTTGACTTTTCTCTCAGTAATGTTCCTTATTCATAGATGACATGTTGATTATATCATAGATGATTGTGTATAGCTAGATTGATTAATAGACTGATTGAATAAGAAATACTTATGATTTACATCTCTAAATTAATCTCCATGACTACTTGACTTGAATAATGTTAACTCCCTCTTGTCTCTGGAATACCCATGATTATCATTTACCATTTATCTTATTTGTCTTACCCCTTTCATGACAAGTGATTAGTTGTTTTGATATTTATTATTGAGTAAGTGCAAATAATTATATCTACTGCCATTGTAACTATTTATATAGTCCCGTTTCGATTTTCCTTTTCTTGGTAAAATTATAAATAACAATACTTAAGAAAACCTGGGTGAAATGCTACAATGGGTGTATTTATCTGTGCGCTTGCGGATATATACTATAATATCTTTATTTAGTTAAATGGCATAAGTATAATACAACCACACTCTTGGTGTCATGTTGGGGATGACAACCTAACACAAGTGACGTTAAGAAGTGTCAACAAGCATTTCTGGCACCGTTGCCGGGGAGATGGAAAACTTCATTTTCCGACACGAGATGTCATAGGGATTTACTTTTCAAGGGAATTACCTTTATGGCAATAAGAGATTAATCAATACCACTTACTCATAATAAAAATCACAACTAGTACCTCTGTCTTGACAGGCTTACCCTTGTTTCATCTTTGTTCATATCTTTTGCAGGGTAATACAGGTTCGGTTGTGACTTATCAATTTCTAATCCAAGAGTCAACCAAATCTAGAGGAAGATCAACACTAGTAGTGAAGCTATGGCTAATAAGACTTTACTTGAATGTTTAGCTCCAAGTGTAAGGAACATTCGTACCGGACCAATACTCCAGACGGACAACCTTGAATTTGAGCTCAAGCCAAGTCTAATCAACCTAGTGCAAGCTACTACATTTGGTAGAAAGGAAGAAGAAGATGCCACTAAACATCTGCAGAATTTTCTAGAGATTGGAAGCACCATCATCATCAAGGACGTCGCCCAAGACATCATACTCCTTCGTCTCTTTCCATTCTCACTAGAAGGGAGAGCGAAGCAGTGGTTCTACACCAACAAAGAAGACATCAACACATGGGATAGATGTTCGAAGGCCTTTCTGTCAAAGTTTTTCCCTATAGGCAAAACTCATGCCTTAAGAGGAAAGATTTACAATTTTCAGCAGCAAAAAGGAGAAACCATTTCAGAGGCATGGAAACATTTTTAAGAGAACATCTTGGAATGCCCACACCATGGAATGGAAGATTGGTTACTCATGCATAGATTCTACTATGGATTAACCCAAAGATCGCGTGAGCAACTAGATGCTACTGCTGGAGGTTCATTTATGTCACTCACTCTTGGAAAAGCAGAATATCTGATGGAGAAGATAGCAAAGAACCAGAGTTGGAAACAAGACAACACTCAACACTGTCGCCAGATTGAAGAAGTTCTAGAAGAAGTGTGTGCACTATCAACAAAGATGGATACACTGTTAAACTGGCTTGACCAAAGAGCCAATTTCAAGAAAGATCGTCAAGCAATTCAAGATGCATTCGATGCTCAGACCAGATGTGAAGAGTACCTAGGAATGGAAATTCTGGAGAATCAAGAAGATGCAAACATCATCAACAACTCTTCCACGCTACAAAAGCAAAGATAGAATCAAAAGCAACAGACTACATATCCAGCTAAGTACTCAGGCAGTTTTAATAATTCTTCCAATTTTAAGCAACCCCCTCTATGAAATTTAATTTTGGAACAAGCTATAATTAATGATACTATTGTTAAGAAACTTGCTTCTAATGATAAAATTCTAGAGGATATAAATACTAAAATGGATGACTTTTCTTCTGCTATAAAAGACCAACTTGATCATAATAAAAAGGTAGAAACTCAATTATCACGGTTAGCTGCTTCTTTTGCCACTAACAATGAGCAGGTCAAGGGTATAACCACCAGACATGGTAAAACCACTAAAGACCTACCTTATCCAGAAGGGGCACAGAGAAAACCAGTACCAGTGATACCCACAGTGACAGAAGAAAAGGATAATGAAGTAGAAGAAGTTCAACCGCAAGTGCAAGATTTCCAAGACACCAATATCTTACCCTTCCCACACAGAGATCAAAAACTCAAGATGGATGCACAGTTCAGTAAGTTTGTTGAGATTATTCAAAAACTATATATCAATGTCCCTTTGTTAGATGCGTTGTAGGTTTCCACCTATGCAAAGTATGTTCGAGACATCCTCAACAATAAAAGACCACTACCTACCACTGAAGTGATCAAGCTGACAGAAGAGTATAGTGTGACCATCCTCAACACATCAATCAAGAAGAAGGATCCAGGATGCCCCACTATCGACTGTTCAATGGAGATCAACGTTTTGACAATGCGCTGTGTGACCTTGGAGCAAGTGTCAGTGTGAAGCCCAAGGCGATCTTCGATAAACTTCCACATGCAAAGCTCGATCCAACCTCGATGTGCCTGCAGCTAGCGGACCAGTCATTCAGTTACCCTATGGGAATCACTGAGAATATTCCAGTCAAGATCAGAGAATTCTTCATACCAGTCGACTTTGTGGTTCTGGACAGGCAACCTGACTCAAGAGTGTCACTCATTCTTGGGAGACCCTTTTTGAGTACCGCAAATGCCCACATCGACGTCGGAATTGGAGAAGTCAAATTCAACATTGATGGACGAGAAGAGTGTTTTCCATTCAGACCAAGACTTGAGTTAAGCTCCACTGCGAAGATGATAGATGAAGAAGGAGTCACACAGTCACCACTCACAGGGATGACTATGACCCCCGAAGAATAAATCCAGTTGGAGTAGTCCGATTCGGTGGACTTAAAAATCTCGAACCATCGCTGGGAGGTAACTTGGTATTTATCTACATTTAATTTTTGCATAGCATATTTACTTATTCATGCATAGAAAAAAATAATAAAAATCAATCTCATGGCATAATTATTAAAGCCCCATATAATTAATATTTACCGAGCGTGAAAACCTCTGGTAAATAATAATCATTGTGGTGGCAGAAAAATACCATCATTAGAATTCTAATTTTTCATAGATACATAAAAGTAATTTTTCTTTGCATACTTGTGTGATTATACGGTACAAATACGGGAGACATACGGACCCATGGGACCCACCTCAATCACCTCACATCACTTCACTTCACTCCACCACCTTCACTCTCCTCCATTCTTTTTCAACCACCACATCACATGTAGCGTCGGCAGGTGAAGGCATCTCTTAATCACGAAGCAAGGAAGTTAGTGGAGGAAGGGATGGATGAGTGGGCCCCACATGGGGCCGGTCGGCTCCACCACCAGGCCGGCCGGCCTCCCTCTCTCGCGCCTATAAAAAGGTTGCTTCTCCCTCTACTCCACACACCGCAAAACACTCAGAAAACATACTCTCAACTCAAAATTCCAAAATTCAAGTACGGTTTGAGAATTCTTAGTTTTTGAGTAGATTCTGGAAGTTCTTGAGTGGAGAGAAGTATTCTGAATTTTTTAGAGCCACATTGAGATAAGAATCAGTAAGAGAGAAGTGCTAGAAGTTGTTTAGAAAATCATTTAGTAAGGAGAAGTGCTGCCCGAATAATCTAAGGACTAGGAGAAGTCAAGATATAAAATTTCCAACTTGAACGACTGACTTCTGGACAACTGACTTTCTGATCACTGACTCTTAACTATTTATTTATTCTAACCCCTCATTATTTCCACCAGTTGTGTTTATGTTTCTGTCTGTGTAACAGGATGAGTGGACTCAAGAAAACACTTAGGAGTGCGGCTGGAGCATTCTCTTTTCGTAAGAGAACCCGCTCCCAGACCGGATCATCATCATGGGCTGGTTCTGACTTAGACATGTCATCTGTGCCTCGGTCCTCATCTGCCAGCCAGCCTGAACACCACGTACTCCTTCAAGAGTGTCATATAAAGCTTCGCACCACCTACGAGAAGGATCTGATGAGATTGTACAAAGATCGTGAGTTCGAGCATACCCCAACCTTTGACCCCTACTTCTATAAAAAATAGGTATGGATGCTAAATTCAATCTTATTTTTTGCAATATTGGATGAGATAATAATTGGAGTATTTTGTAGGATGGATGCAAATTACTTACTTTAGAATTCCTCTGCACTCTATCTTTCACCAAGACTTATGTTTTCTTTAGGCTGTTTAACAAAGAATATGAATTTACTTGGAAAGAATTCAGCCTCAGACTAGGATTCCCTGATGCTTGCGGAGTAGAAATAGATAAACTTTTGAGCGATTTTCATAGAGAGCAATTTTGGGAAGATATTTCGGGCAAAGACTACTGTTCCGACCCATGCACGAATGACATTCACAATCCCACTTTGAGAATTATGCATAAATGGTTAGGGATCACTTTCTTTCCTAAGAGGGAAGGTCGCATAGTTAGGATCGAGGAGATGAAATTAATGTATGCTATGATCAAGAAACGTAAAATATCTCCTGTTAGGCTCATGGTAACATTCTAGGCTATCCTTCACACTTTGCGAGGCCCTATCACCATCACTTCTTGGATTACACGTCTTGCCGGAAACCTGAATTTGTTAGGGAATGCTAGTATTACCTACATCTCCACACCCCGCCGATCTCTTGACATTTAGTTTTTCAGTCAAGCACATCTGTTGAAACAAAAGGGCAATAGAATCTTTGTAACAAGGGATTTGTAAATGAATATGAACTGTCGAACAGAGGACTTGGTCTATATGCCGTGGAGACATTTTTGCTTGATTTACAGAGACCGACCAGGGGAGTTGGAAGAAGTCCGTCCGCCAGAATAACGAGAAACAATGTGCCTAGGTACACAGGGGAAGATGGTGCACCCCCTGCACCAGCTTTCACTCACTATCAAGGATTTGACCAACCAGGACTAGCTGAACCAAGACACCGGGCATGGGAAGATCAAACTTCCTATGATCCGCCCACGCTAGAAGAAAATTGGGGGCAAGGTAATTTTTATAATTATGTTCCGCAGGAATACGAAGATTCGGCGTACATCCAGAGAGGACGCATGTCTTTCTCTGCGAGGGGAGTCCATGATGCAGCACCTACACCACCACCGTACTCATACCATGCCTCTCATGGCTACCCTGGGTACCAGCCGGAGCAATACCCGCCTCATTCTCAGCCTCAACCGTACCACCAGCCAGACTTCCAGAACTTTGATACCTGTCTCACTCATCTTGAGACGGGGCAATAAGATATCATAAACATGCTACATCAGCATACACAGTGGCAGGAGAGCACGAGCAACACGCTTGGAGAGATGCATGAACAAGAGACACAAACGTATGAAGGCCTCCTCTACTTCTTCGAGCAAATGGGTGTCGATTACCCGCCACCAGCACCACCTCAGTGACCGAAGTTGAGCCAGTTTGGGGGAGGACCCCTCAGACAGTAAGTTTTTCTTACCCGTATTATTATTAGTATTAATATTAGTATTACTACTATATCTAAAAAAATGGGGAATATGATAAAAATACAAAAAATATATATTAATATGTTTAGATTATTTTTCTTTGCGAGCCTTTTGAAATAAAAATAGAGTGTGTATGAACTTGTTTTTATGTTAAATAAAAAACTTGAACTATCAAAAATAGTTGCTTCATTTGTAATTCTTCTGAAGTACCTAGCTTCATTTAAGAATTATTCCTCTGTTCCAAAAATATTCATTGCCAAATCTTTAAACCTGTGGAGGAATATGCTTGATCCAAAGCTTAGGTAGTTGAGAGATAAGAAGTGAAAGAGTTTTGAGCTGCCATTTATCTTGTTCTAAGTTTCAATGAAGTCCTCAAGAGTTCACTTTTGAAAAAATTTAAATGCACATGATGAGTCTTTGTATGACAGAGTGATTAAATTCCTACCACAGCCATACATGCTAGGATAGAAAACCAGCACTTATTTTATTGTTACTTGTATTTACATTGAGTATTGTCGAACTTTGTTGACCTTTAGAGACCTGTCATACTCTTAAAATCAAGATCACGTACACTCCACTTAAATTTGCTGCTTCTACACTGGAAGTATGCAACAACATGCCTTTCCATTTAGAACCACCATAAAAATGTTTTACTCCTACACTGAAGTGAACAACAAAAACATGCCTTGTAGGATTTTTTCACCTATTCATACATTTTATAGCCTCAGTTATTATTGCTCCAAATGTTTATTGTTATTATCTCTCAATTGTTTCATGATAGACAAGAAGTCTGAGCTATGTAAAAAAATAATAAAAATAAATAATATAGAGAGTAAAACATGGACAAGTGTCCTACCAAAACAATGGGTGCTAGACACTCGCCTCTCAAAAAAAAATAATATATATATTTATGCAAAACTCCTGGATAATGGTTGAGCAAAGAGCTAGAGACATAGCACTTGACTTCATTATTCTGTCTTTCAATTGCTCAAGACCCAAGTGAAGGCTAAGAAGCTCCATGGTTAAAGGTAATATGGGTAAGTTTGAAAGTCAGATCAGAATCCAGAGGAGAATTTTTGTTTGAATGCATGTGTACTTTTTAGGAGTTATTCCAAACTTTTCAAAAGCTTCAAGTTCTTTTTCCAAGTTTGCTAAGTTTGGCTTTGCTAAGGGACTAGCAAAGGATAAGCTTGGGGGAGCTTGTTGACGGTGGATAACGTCAACATTTTATAGTTAAATAAACATAAGAAATGGTACAAATGAAAGAATACACATAGAACTAGGATTTGATTCTAACAAGTTCCATGAGTTTTGGTGCTCTCATTTGTATTATAGGATATGCAATTTTTTACAGAATAAAAGTATCTCAAATGATGAATTGGAGTGCACCATTGCGAAGGGCTTGCCGAGACGATCGAAACGGATATATTACTTGCTATATTTGGAGTTCAGAATAAAAAGATATCAATCCGCGACCACGCATACACTAGAAGGTTCCAGAGGATACGAGAAGACACTGGACCGAAGCGGACCCCGATTGGCTGACAGGTGGGACCGGCCGGCCCTTGGCTGCGCCGCCTCTCTCCGAGATTCTGGAATGTTCCTCCTACGCCTCCTAGGGTCCCATCTACTTTCAATTGAAGTCGGTTTATCCAACGGTGGTCAAGGGAGGTCACACGAAATGATGACGTGACAGTTACTTGGCCTCTACTCTACCTTGGCCTATATAAGGGCGCCCCCTACCCCCTCCAGGAGGCCATCTCTCATTCAGATCAAGGCACAACACCAGAGAATTAGGGCTAGACTCTCCAATGTAGTAGATTAGTTCTAGTTGAGAGTTAGGGAGAGTCGGGCTACGCTTAAGTTCTGGAGAATTCTTCGGACGTCTGGTATATCTTTGTATCTTACCTTTACAAGACTTATGCTTTAATATATTTATCTTCTCTATTTACTTTTATGCCTTCATATGTGTAGTTAGTATAGTTGTTATACTTTTGCATGGGATCTCCGCTCGTATTGAGTGCGCTAGTTATCACGTGTGACTAGAGTAGTAATCGCTGGTGTAGACATGGTGTTTAGACTATAGGTTACCTGAGATTACACCTAGTCTCACAGATAGTTGTGGTAGCCCCAGAGGTGATAGCTCTAAACAGGCCTTTGTAATCCACACCACATTCGGATTGGTGTTCGAAGGGCTTTTTGGCAGCCTTCCCATACTACCCCTTCTCAGTCTTTTCGAGAGTCGGAAAGGTACTGTTGCTCCAAAGTGTTATTGTGTGATTACTATATCTACTAATATTTCAATTATCATAGAACCAAAGTAACAGAGAAGTATTTAGGAACCTTGAACTCTCCCGCTGTCCTCTCAATTTAGCTATGCTACTCTTTTATCATGGAATTCTCCTATGTGTGTCATTATGCATAACTCCTATCATTTATCATTTACCCCTACTTTAGTCTAGTTGGTATATTAAGTTAGTAGATGCATGATGGTGAATTATTAGCATCTTTAGCCATTGTTTCCTGTGGATCAATACGATACTCTGGAATACTCCTGCGCTTGCGGAATTTTCTATGTGTGTTAACAATTACCAACATCTGTCACCTCCAAATGACATTTAGAACTAACTCATCCTTAGCCTTCATGCATATCCTTTGAAAATTGATCAAACCCCAACATTAGGGGCATGAAAACCACAAGACCTGAATCAATATTCATTATTGTGACCACACTAAGTAATGCCACAACAAAACACTTGTTAGTCACATTGATTGTGTCCTCATGATTCATCAAAACCGAATTAGGGGCCTAGATACTTTCAACAACTTCACCCATATGATCTGGATGGCCATGCAATACCCGTGCGAGAAATGGATCCATGATTCAGCCTAGGCTCAGAGCATGTTCGCTATCATTACGAGTAGCCGCAATTGAAGTAGATAGGGACAAGCTCGACAAAGAGTCGATGGCTACTAGATCTGGTGTGAAAATGTATGTCATATGCCTAGCAATGCACTAGCCAGGACAGATCCAACTAGTCGCCTCCTAGATGAGTGTCGATTGTAATTAGATCCGGCATAAAACCACATGTCATACACCCAATTGTGGACCGGCTAAGACAAATCTAGCCAGTCACCACAAGATCTAGGGTGTCGTTGCCCCGAGATTTGGAGAGGTGAGCTTGGAGGAAATGTAGGGGGGCAGATATCACTGGAAACTGCAAGGTTGCCATCATACATGGCCCGGGAGAATGGAAATGGGAAAAAGCCCCCATCCACCACATTCACTGCCCGAGTTGGTTTACCAGCTAGGAAATAAAAGAAATTATTATCTTTTAAGCTGCAACGTTTGTTATCACTCCTTTTCAATTAGGAGTTTGTAATATATTTTTTTCTTGGTGTGCAGGTTTAGTTTCTTTGGAGCACATGGACCAGAAAAGATTAAATAAGTACTAAGATGCTTTGCATGTGATTGGGGCATTATAAATTATGTCATTACGTTGGTGTCAACCTATGTGGTGGAATATTATGTATGGTGAAATATTATGTATGGATGCTATTTTATCGATCTATCTTATGCCTATTACTGTTCGGTACAACATGTGGGCCATTATGTGTGGTCATTATTATGCAATGGGTAATTATTGTTGTTGTTGTTGTTGTTGTTGTTGTTTTAATGGGCTAGTTTATAACTGGGCCAATAAAAGGCTTTGCACAACATGTTGGCCAATTGGGCTGATCCTAATTAATGAAAAAAGCCCATGCTATATGGGCCAAATGTCGCTTGCCACATTATCTACCACGTCACATATGCCATGTCACCATACATGTGGCGCTATTCTTTGTTCAATATGTTATGACGATTTTAGTTGTGTCACTACATCAATGACAGGAGAATTATCGTCACTGTATCAATGACAATGTCCTCTGGTGGTCACAGAAACTGGTTAGTGACACACCTTCTGTGATGACAGTCACTTCGTCATTGCAGATAGGTAGTGATAGGAAACATGCTGTATTCGTCATTATCTAATCGTCACAGAAGTCCAGCCAGAATTCTTGTAGTGGTTGGACGGCATAGAGGAGTCTAACCAGGAATCTCAACATTGAAATATATAGCTACATGTTTTTTTCTATCTCACCTCTGATTACTACTCCCTCCATCCAACAATCTACGTCATTTAAGGCTCATGAACGGTGACCAACAGAGCTCAAAAGGATCCCGGTTTTTCCATTTAATCACTGCTTTCAATATAATTTCTAGGCCACCTGTACATTTTCTGAGTAATGATCCGCTAATGGCGCTCAAAACGTCGATCCCTCGCCTGGCTTCACACATGCTCCTTCTCCCCTCGTTTAGTGTCCCAAATAAATTGGTAGTCGCTCACCTCCGTTTCTCGTTTCACCGCTCCAGCTGAATAGAATTGCTGCACTAATCTCTCTCTCTCTCTCTGTTTTGTTTCATCTTGCTTCAGCCTGCCCAGATGAAAAAGCAACCACTCTTTAGATAAAAAATTTGCCACGCTCCCTTCAGAATTTGGCCGATGCATGAAAAAAAATCAAAGATGAATTATGTTGTTGCCACTACACATTGGCATGCACCATTCTTCTTTGTTTGATGGCCTATATAAAGTGAGGTCATCAGTGTTGCCATGGGCGGAGCCAGCTATTTGGCAAGCCCTGGCAGCTGCCATACCTAGAATCTGTAGAAAATATTAAATATATGTAGTATTATATACTCCGTATATAATCTTCATTTAGTGAGGTATGTTAAATGCCAATGTGGATTTTAACTACATTTGCTGAACACAAAGTCATATATATTTAAATAAGTTCTCATGAGCCTTTGCATAATTACATTATACATGTTTGATCTTTATAAATCGCGCCACACCTAAAATTTTTTTCTGCCTCCGCCACTTAGTGTTGCCATGGCGATCCATCGCATGCAGTGGCGCGAAGGCATCGTAGCGCGGCAGCATCGTTGTCGCGGCAATGCAGTGGCCGGTGGAGCATCGTGGAGCCGGCGTAGCACGAAGCGCCGTCGCGGTAAAGTAGCAGACTTCACTTTGTTCGGACTCAGCGATGCTAACGGAGCGGCCAGAGTGCTACTTGAGGATAACGGGAGTGTCGTACGCACAGCAGCCGCAAAAAACAGGAGATAGACGCTATACGACATAATACTCATTCCCTTTCAAAGCTAAACCAACCATGCAGGGCTAAATCGATGCAGCATAGAACCTAAAACATTGAAACAACTGCATGTGTTTTGTTTTCTACTTCTCTAATTTATAGTATTACTCATTTCCTTTCAAAGCATAAACCAACCATGTGCCCCTAGTAAAAAGCAGTCACACAAATCTATCAAATGCAAACATGGACATGGAAAGAGGACAAAATCTTTGCCTTCTTTGGAACGCAAGATTCTCAAAACATAAGCATAGGAAAAACACAAGATTGAAGTGTTCACGCATTTTTTTTTTGACATTAAGAAGTGTTCACGCAATTGAAATCATATAAGAAGAACACATGAATCCTACGACACGAAGAAAATGAAAACACGAGGTTTTACCTTATGCTTATTTTCCCCTAGAGTTTCTATAGGACCGCACATCCATAGGAATTTCAAAGTTATTCATATGATTCAATCCTTTGTTCCAAAGACTCTTACATGAAAGTTTCCTGTACAAATTCAGTACTCTAAATCCGTTCCACTTTTTCCTCCATTCCAAAACGGGCCTTAGATGGTGTGGGAAGTATTCAACACCAATTAATTAGGTCAATCATATCATAGACAAGCACAAAACAATGAGATGAAAAGGGCCTGATTCAATCCATGCAACACATAATACCGTGTGGAAAGGTTTTCGGCTCACTTTGTGGCAAACCAGTAAGAAATGGTTTAGGTGTGCAACAAGCAGGGACGGAGCCCAGTAAAGACAAAACTAGGCTCTGGCCCTTGCCTCAAATAAATTTTCAAAGCACAATAGTTTTTTTTGGCTTGCCTAGGACCCTAGAAGCCAGCAGCCTGCGGCGGAGCAGCAGCCCACTTATGCATACGTGGTTGCACGGAACGGAGTCATGGAGCCATGGAGTGACCAGACGACAGTCAAGTACTCGCATCTCTGCATCACCATGTGTGCTCCAGCCACTTAGCCAGTCCTCGGCATCATCGAGGCCCCGATGGTAGCCCCTACCCCTCGATAGTTCAATCCCCCCAATCTTCTTCACTTGTTCTTGTTTTAAAATCACCCTCTCTAATAATTTTCTTCAACCTCAGCCACAAGCGACAAGTGTGTACCAAACCTAATTAATATAGTAGCATGCTACATTATTCAATGTAGATTTTTCACATGATTAAATTGATGCCAGTATCTGAACATTTGTCCTCTACCCCTATTAAATTGGATGTTGAATGGTTCAAAATCAACGTGGATTTTCCACATGCCCCTGCGGACACCAGGCTTATCCTGGCCGGACGAGGACGTCAAGATTCGCGCCTGGAATAGGGTGCAGCAACCTGGGGCCCTCGCGGTGGCGGCATAGGCCGGGGCGGCGGTGGGAGCGGCGGAGATTAGGGCGGCAACAGGTGCCGGCGCCTGGGGACGAGGCGCAGCCGCACAGTGACACGACGAGGTGCTACCCTACCGTGCTGCCCGGTGGGAGAGAAAGCGATTAAAAAATAAATAAAAGGAGGGAGACCACCCATGATGAGATCGTCCGCTAGGATAAGTTTGGTGGTCACATGGGCACGTGGAATTGCAGTTTTGGTTCAACATAGATCTTCCATATGATTAAACTGATGTGTGATAAGAAACGGAAACATATTCCCTTTCATTTAAGCAAACCTACACAAACTAAACAATGGATTGCATACATTCTGTAGGCATTGCTATTCTTAAGATGTAAATTTCTTTTGCATCTGATGCACATCATCATGGATCATAATTCATCATCCTCTGTAGGACTGATTACTATGGACTTACATAACATGATCAAGTCCAAACCCTAATTTCGGAAAGAAAAAAGAAAAAGGAATAAAATTCAAATGCAAATAAAAAAGAAGCAAGGAACTGGATTGAACAGCTAAACTAGATCAACACCAAGCATGGCATTATGTCGATCTTGATTAGCAGGGATTCGAGTTCCTGGCTTCTTTCTTCTTCCAGCCCAGTCACTTTTATTTTGTTTTTCCTTATCCTCCAGTCCAGTCTAAAAGAACTCGCACGGTTCCGCCAGCGGCACGCAGAAGAGGCCCGCGTCACCGTGCCCCATGCCGTCGTCGAGCAGCCAGCTCTCCAGCATCGGCAATGACGACGACGGTCCCGGCCCTGCGCCGCCCGCGCCCTCTACCTTTGTCGTCCCGGTGAACCCCTCCAGAGTGCGCGCCGTGCCGCTGTGGCTTCCCGACCCGCCCTCGCCACCACCGGAGACCGCCGAGACGGAGGTCATCGACTCGGCCGACGCCTTCCTGCTGGCGCTGGGCCTGGGGCGCATCCAGACCTCCAGCAGACGCGCAATGTTCTCGATGCTGCAAGCGTACATCGCCGGGCTGATGGCTGGCGCCGGCAGCTGCGCCAGCGGCAGCGGCTCCGGCTTGATGGCCGGCGGCGCAGTGTCGATGGACAGCGCCTCCTGGAGAGCATGGCGTGCGGTGTGGATGTCCGTCTGCAGCCGCCGCTCCCACTGCCCCTTGGGCGCGGGCGCGGCTGCCCCATCGCCCTTCATCTTGGCGGAGCCGGAGGCACCGCTTTCGCTGGTGCCCGTCTTGGCGAGCTTCTTCTTGAGGTGCGTGTTCCAGTAGTTCTTGATGTCATTGTCCGTCCGATCCTTCATGTACGACGCAATCGTGGACCACCTGATCGAGCAAAAACACAGTTGGTCGTTAGGGCTCTTTGCCGAGGAATCACATATATATATAGGAGTATGTGCGAACGAAGGACTCTTTGATCTTGAAGTGGAATGGAGCGGGCTTACTTGTTCCCGAGCAGCTTCTGTAGGTCGATGATGATCTTCTCCTCCTGGTCGCTGAAGTTGCCGCGCTTGATGCCCGGGCGGAGGTAGTTGGTCCACCGGAGACGGCAGCTCTTGCTGCAGCGCATCAGCCCTGGATCCATGATCCATGAACAAGAGCAGCAGCACAAACGAGTCAAGGAATCGCCGACATGAAACAACAGCCATCTAGTCTATCTAGAAAGAAACAAAGACAAGCTCTCAGCAGAGGGTTGTACCGGTGTTGCTAGGCACGGCGCGCCAATTCTCAGGACCGTGCTCCTGCACGTAGGAGACGAGCAAGAGGTCCTCCTGCGGCGACCAGGGCCCCTTCTTCACCCGGCTCTTCTCACAGCACGGCGGCCTCCCCATGGCTTCCCAGACACTCCTGTCCTGGCCGGCCGCTCGGCCTCTACGCGCTCGACGCTTGCTTGGCATGGATGGTGACTTGGGTTGGTTGGTGGTGTTTATATAAGCGCGGAAGCTCCCCTGGCCTGGACCCCACGTTTGACCGTGGCCTGGCAGAAGCGGCAGACAAGAGTGAGGCCAGCACCAAAACACTGCACACTGCAAGGTCTGCGGCGCGCGAGGGCAGCAGCCCTGTCGTCCAGTGGACCCCTCCAAGGTCCATGACACACCCACGCTCGTCAGCATCGTCACTGCAAGGCCACAACCGAACAATGACAGACTGGGGCAGGGCGGCGAAAGGCAAAGGCGACGTTAGTGATAGAGAGGCACACGCCAGGGCGGACCAAGCCGCGCCGGACTCTGGACCAGCCGGTTGTCGCGAATCCACGATAGGTGTCTGATTTCTCCATTAGAACCGTCCCCGCTCAATCAACTATTTTTCTTTGGTGTATGGTGCACTGTGTGCACTGTCCGTTTGTGTACATCACAACTTTTGCTGCTTCTGCCTTAGACTCTATGGACGGAGAGCTCCAAATGTCTAGTTTTGTGCTTTTTTCCTGTTGAAAAATGATGCCCAAGGAGTACACTTGACAGAGGCATGATCATAATGAGGAACTAATGAAAGTCAATCAGAGTGCATACCTAGACGTTTGGTCTGGTCCGGGTCGGCTGGAGATTACTCCCTCCGTGTCCCCAAAGAAAGTCGTTTTCGACATTGACACGGTCTCTAAAAAAACAACTTTGACTAATACTTTTTGCTATAAAATATGTATAAATATAGTCTATATATACTTTTGTAAAACTATATTTCGAGATGAATCTACTTACATTTTTTTCTTCTCGATCGGGTGATTAACCCGTTTTTCATTATGAATCTACTTACATTACTTTTATATTTTCAAATTCAACCCAAAAGAACTTATTGGTATTCAAAGTTTAAAATGTTTGATTAAGACAGCCTCAAAACGACTTTCTTTAGGAACATGGAGGGAGTAGTCTCTTCGATTGTATTGTATACGTACTCCTTCCATCTCGAAACACATATATATTTCAAAATTTAAATTTAGTTATCACTGATCAACAATTAGCCCAATCACATAAAAGTTTATAGTATAAAAGCGATAACATTAAATTTGTTGTTTGAAATACTTTCTAATGATCAAACTTTTGTTAAATTAAATTATAGGCAAAATTTGTTAGCGGACAGTGAAAGTGAGTTTGCTTTGCCAACGGACACCGAAAACGATCGATTTGCTATCGGACGATCAAGTTTGTGCCAAATTTACTGAAGGACACTAAACGGATTAAATTATTCATTTCTTGTCTGAGAGAAGTGAAATGGCGTCTTTGCCCCTGCCTCTTTCTTCTTCCTCTCTCTCCCTTTTCTTCTGCTACGGTGAGTTTCACGCATGTGGCCTCCTGCGCGCTTGCCGGTGGTGGCCTCCCACGGCCTCTTACATGCTCGTAGGCACCTCCTGCGTGCTGGCTAGGCGGGTCCACGCCCGCGCCTCCTGAATGCTCGTTGCTGGTGGCGGCGGCACTGGTGCGGTGCCGTGGTAGGGCCCGCACCCACGACCTGCTCAGCCTGAGCGATGGTGGCCAGTCGAATGAGGTCCACGCCTGCGGCCGGCAACAGTCTGTGCGGCAGCGGCCAATCGGGCGAGGCCCATGCTCACTCGCCCACCCACGGCTGCCACCTAAACCCGCGCGAGGATGCCAGTGGTGGCTAGATCCCGCGCGCACCGGCGGCACGTATGGTGGCCTGCGCGCTCCTGCCTGAGCTCAAACGGCGAGCAATGGGTGAAGAAAAAGTGAGGAAGAAGAAAGAGGCAAGGGCAAAAAAACATTTTGCCACTCTTGTCTCACCTCTTGAGCCAGAAATGAATATTTGTGTCCTCCTTCAAATTTGACACAAACTAGAGTGTCCAACAGCAATCGATCTTTTTTCATTATCCACTAGCAAAGCGACCTCACTTTGTGTTCGCTAGCAAAATTTGCCTAAATTATATGTGACAAGGACAGTCCCAATGCTAGAAACTATATGTAGTTTTTATACCTATTAATTTCTATAGACACTACATATAGAAACCATGGTCTCAATGCATAGTTTCTACAGAATAATTTTTTATCCAATCATATAATTCTCTCTCCATTCTCTACCCATCACATCCCTTCATATCTTGGTTCTCGTGTAGACATGGTTTTTAACTTAGACCCGGTTTCTATGATTTTTGCTCTCTTTCTTCAATAATTCCCTTGCCACATCAGCAAAACACTTAGGTGGCAGTACAATTAATATCCATAGAAACTATGGTGGTTTCTGCATTGGGAGTGTCCAAAACCAAAAACGTGTGATCTTGAAGACCGCACCAAGTCTAATCACATCTTGTATTTTGACAGGAGGGAGTACTCCCTCCGTCCCTAAATAACTGTCGCTTTTAGTTTCCGTGCCATAAGTTTCACTGGATTTGTAGAAAATACGTGCAACATTTATATCTCTAAATAAATTTATTATGAAAATAGATTCAACGATCTATCTAACTAACTTTATACCATAAATATTAATGTTTTTTATACATATTTAGTCAAAGTTGTTTCTCAAGAAGCGAAAACGACAGTTATTTAGAGATGGAGGGAGTAGGTGTTAGAGACCTTTAACTTGCATGCCGATATCTGATATGGTCAACACATCGATTTCGTTCATGCTGATGTAAGTTTGACTAGAGTACAATAAAGTAGCAATGGTTGGAATACATGCATCTAAGTGTTTTTTTTCTTTTCATGGAGTAAGTTTGACTGGAATGCAATGGAGTAATGATGTTTAGATGCACCTAAGCAGCTTGGTTTTCTTTCTCTTTCCTAGAAATTAAATGTATGCATATCTGTTTATGCATGCAGATGTAAGTTTGACCAGGGTGCAATGAAGTAGTGAAGTTTAGATGTATCTGAGCTGGTTTAGTTTTTTTTCCTCCATGGAAATTAATTTTGTTTGCTATATATATAGAAAATAAATATATGCATATCCATTTGAGCAAGCAGGTGTATGTTTGACTGGAATGCAGTAAATGTAGTATAGCTTCAATGAGCCATAGCGGTTTCTTCATGGAAATAAATGTATGCGCATTTGTTTGTGTATGAGAAAGTAAGCTTGGCTAGAATGGAGTGAAGCAGTGAAGTTAGATGCACCTAAGAGGGTCGTTGTGTTGATCAACGCATCAGTTTTTGCATGTGACAGCTAGTTTGTTTTGAAAACAATAAAGTAGTGAACTTTAAAGGCACCTAAGCGTGTTTTGTTTTTGTGTTGAATCGTGGAAATTGGCTGCATAGTCGATTGTATGGACCAAGTGGGGTGTGAGGTCACTACCTTCAAGACTCTTGCTGTCAACATGGCATAGATAGTATGTCTGAAGGTGCACGTAGGCTCGCAGTTGGATTCTAAGCTTTGCCACAGTTTGCAAATGTTTTATAATTCGAGATAAACACTAGGTTCGATAATACTCTGATCCTACTAACATTTTTCTCCAATTGATGAGCAATACTCATAGGAAAAAATATAGTTTGTGTCTGAAAGGTCCTTGTTTGGTTTTAGTAATTGAGTGACAACCTTAGGTGGACTAATTGTGTTTATATGAGATACACAGGTGATTAGTCCATAGGTACATGTGTGTAAGCAACATATGCCATGACAGTGAAGATGGCTCGGAGTTGTTGCAAAGCTTACACATGTGATGATGAAGGAGCTCATTGCACATGAGACATGACATTGAGTCATGTGATCAAGGTGGAGAAGATCAAGACATGACTTGGCTCGACGGACCGGTTGTACGTGTGAAGGGCAAGTTGAAGGATTTGAAGCGAGGGACCGCGTGTGACAGTGAAGCTTGAGCAAGACTTGGCGTCGACGGACCAATGAAACGGTGAAGAGCAAGTGAAGTCAAGATCGATGAACCAATATGATCACGTGATGATATGAAGTGGATCATATCATTGTTGATCGTGTTGGTGCATGTGTTGCATCGACAGTGGAGGAGATGGAATGGAATGCGCAAGGCAAAGGTATAACCTATAGGGCATTTCATTTCACCAGTCATAGGTGTGTAGAGAAGTTTATGACCAGGTTTAGGATAGATTGTCGTACTATCAAGAGGGGCAAACTTGTTTGCATATCGGTCATCTAGTGCCACTCGAGTGATCTAACTTTGCATCGTTGCTAGGATTGAATGGTGTGGCAAGTTGAGAGATTAACCTTTGAAATTTGATTGTGAAAATGCTAACACACTTGCACGTGACGGTGAAACACTTGTGGTGCTGGCACATTTGCAAAGGTGGCGAAGGAGGTGAAGTAGGGGATGAGGTGCTGCCTCTAGGGGCACCGTCACCCCCTGTCCGGTGCACCATCACCCCTGTGACGGTGACCACTTTACCTCGGCTGAGTAGCAGTAGTTGGCGCTGGCACCGTCACTGATGGTGTACACGGCCCCTGGCGCGACTGTGCACCATCGGGGGGTGTCCGGTGCCACCGTCCCATTTTTCCAGAGAGGAGGGAAAACGGGGGGCTGGCCTAGGGTGGCACCGCCACCCCCTATCCGGTGCCACCGTCGCCTGTCCGGTGACCGCGACAGTCAAACTAGCCGTTGGATTCGACCATTGGGGGGCACTGCCACCCCTAGGGCGGTGCCGCCACCGCCATGTCCGGTGCCCTCGCAGAAAGTGCAGCTTTGCTCCAACGGCTCTATTTGGCTTGGGGGCTATAAATAGATGTGGAACTCGGGCATTTGGCTGGTTGAGCACCCTTGGGATTGAGTTTCCATATTTGGGGAGTGCTTTGGGGGCCCTCTAACTCACTTGTGCTTGCAAGAGTGCGATCCGATTGCAAGTGAATGTGATTCTAGTGTGTTGCATCGTGAGGTTGCATCAAGTGGCACTAGGTGATCGAGTTGCAAGGCGGTGGTGCTTGTTACTCTTGGAGGTTGCCACCTCCTAGATGGCTTGATGGCTTGTGACTCCGTTGAAGCACCCGAGAAACTTGTGTGTAGCATAGAAGTAGCTCCCTTGCGTGGCTAATTTGGTTTTAGTAAACTTGTTAGTCACATTGCTTAGCTTGTGTAGCTAAGTAATTTGCGCTCTCTAATTTGGTATTAGTTGCCTTGTTATTGAGCATTGCTAGTGAGGTTAGGAGCTTTGTGCTTTTGCTTACTAGTTGTTAGGAGCTCTCCCGTGCTTGAAGTACTAGTGGCATATATAGGTTGTGTGACCTTGCTACTAGAATTGATTAGGTGAGCTTTAGCTAGCCCGACACCTTATCTGTTTAATTAGGATCTTTGCAAGGTGCTAGAGAACTTAGATAGAGGGGTGTAGTTTTGGCTAGACCGATAGTTTTAATTCCACACTTATTTCGGTTAGCCGACGTGATTAAATTTTATAAAGGACTATTCACCCCTCTAGTCCACCATCTTGACCCTACAGTGTCAATGTTCTCTCCTACAGAACACAAGTCGTTGTCCTCGGTATGGGCATGTTTGTTTGGGTTTCTGAAGATGATGCATGTACCTTGCCTATAGAATGTTCTATTAAAATCATGAAGAGTTGTCTGGTTTAGGCACAAGTTGCTTCCACTAGGCCACCAAATTTAAGTGCCTAACTCCATTGCAAGTGTTATCCGAGGTAATTATAGGGATTAGCAAATTGATCTCTTGAGAACACAACCAAAATTCACAAGCGGCAAGGTAATCACCAATATTTTCATGTGCCTATTACTATTTTTGTATACATCCTATTTAGTCTTTAATTAAATTTAATAGATTATTCTATATTATTTATATATCTTTAATTAGAAATACTAGTACATCAACCATGCTCGTATACTTGCTAGAACCTCAAGAGTCATCAGCATTAGATATTCTTGTTTAATACCTATGACTAATGAAAAGTATTATCTTCACTGATCTCTCTAATCATTTTCTGAGACAATACATGTTTAGATACTATGTATTCTATTCAATTGTGATTTACTCTGTTTGTTATTACATCCATATATGTAGTTTTCCTTCCTTGGTATATATGGCATCTCCATGTGAGCTTTATGTTATGGTGGTTCTGGTTGTTTCCTATCTTATAACATCATAAATCAAGATATTTGTTTTCACAAATGTTTGTCCACAAGTTAAATTGAAACTCTTATGCTTATTGTACCTTTTATTTGAAACACTTACTTTGAATGTTGTTAAATAATAATAATTTTAGGTCACAACAACACATATAGCCATTTGTGATTCATTTATGTCATAATATCTTGTATTTACGTCACAATTCAATGTTAGTGATGGTCATGTGACAAAAATGTGTACGTCACCTATCAACACCCTCTAACCATGGTTTATGACATTTATAAATTTTGTGTCACAAATCTATGACGTTTTCTTATATGTCACAAAGATTTATGATGTTTGTCACGTCACAAATTCATTGACCATGCCAGGATAATAACGACATAAATGTTGATGTGGCGCTCACATGACAACTCTTGTAAACATCATAAAAAAAAATTTGACATGTAGCAAGCGGGCTAATAATGGGCCCAGCCCATTACTAGGACTAGTTTTTAGCCTAGCCCATTTCAACATGAATGATTTTACTAGTCCAATCTTTTTTTAGCCTCTAAAATTTTAAAACTCATCACATGACCAATATATTTTAGGCTTATCCCATGCCACTTTTCTAAGGTCAACCCACTACTAGACACGTTAGAAAAAGGATAAATCTTAAAAATTTTGACAATAATCAGAAACATCTGGCTTTTATTAGGTAGACTCAAATCATCATCCGCGATAATAGTCATTTAGATCTATTGAATTTATAAAAAAAACACCTACCTCTGCCATTATGAAAAATACATAAAGTAACCTCCTAATTTTGCATCTAAATTACCAACATCTGCCATTACACAAGATACATGTAAGATTCTTTGAACTTGGACATATATAACATCTAGGTACATAGAACATGCTTTGAATCTAGACTACTAGAAGCATAGCTACGATGACACATAAATGGGGACAGAGGGAGTATGTCATTATGAAAGTATTAAATTTTATATTTGGATATACTTCATAAAAGTTAAACCAAAATATTTCTCAAATATACATGTAAATAATAACATATGTTACTACTGAAAGTAAATTAATATTCATAAAATACGGTATGTATATATATTTCTAAACGATAGACTTCTTACTAATTAGAGGCCATAATGGAGACACCACGTTAATTCTCACCAGACGCGCTAGGAAAAAACATAAATCCTAAAAATTCTCATAATAATAAGAGACATCTAGCCTTTAATTAGACGTACTCAAATCATCATCCCTGATAATAGTCACCAGATCTATTTAATTTATAAAAAAATTATCCACCTTAGCCATTATGAAAATACATAAAGTAACCCACTAATTTTGCATCTAATTTACCCACCTCTACCATTATGCCAGATAATTCAAAATAACCTCCTAAATTTGTATATAAATTACCCACATCTCACATTTTGAAAGATAATTCAAAATAACTTGATAAATTTGCATCTAAATATACACTTTTGTCATTATGAAACATAATTTAAAATAACCCCATAACATTGCATCTACTTACCCATATTTTCCATTATGAAACATAAAAATAACACTCTAACTTCATATCTGAATTACCCACATCTACCACTATAAAAGATAATTTAAAATACCCTTGATGATTTTATAAATTATATATCTTTGTCATTATAAAGATAATGCAGAGTAACCTTTTGCATTCCACCTACCCATATATGTCATTACGAAAGATAATATAAAGTATTCATATGTACTTCAGCATAAGAAAAATAAATCAAAATATCTCTCAAAAATATACATGTAAATAATAAAATATGATATTACTGAAAGTAAAATAATATTCATAAAGTATGGTGCTTATATATATTTATACATCATAGAGTTCTACAACCATGAAATTAAATAACCATAATGTTATGTTTCACCATGTATACAAAATAAACATATACACATTAGAACACATTTATTTTAATAGCTTATGAAGCATGATATTCATTTAACAAATCTCATAGCAATAACATTGACAATTCACTTAAATTTATATTATTGCACTATGATAATAAATTTCATAAGTTGTTGTTCTAAATAAGTTTATACATTTTGATTGAATATTGGTAATTTAATTTTAAGTGCTCTATGATATAAAATAGTACTACACATATAACCATGTCATATAACAAATTAAGCATGAATAGTGCTAGGATGAAAGTTAAGTTTCAACTTAACATGTGGAAAATAATACTACTAGGACCTAAACAATTTTTAATAACAAAATAATTTGCATCTAATTATCTATGTCATCCTATTACAATAGATAGTTTACATAATCCAATTCCATCTTATTATTTAAAATTAAATATCCCCTCAAATCTACATCTAAATTGTCAACATCTTCTATTACAAAAAGAATTATTTAAATAACCATAGAGCATATATATGTGTTTCTACGTTACCCACTTCTGTCAATATTAATATATTAAGATTTGATTAAAGTAAGCATACATGGCATGCTAGCATGCATGAACGATAAATATACATATTATGTTTCACCAGGTAAAAAATGTTTTCTTATAAACTCATATACTAATGATACTAACAATTTATTTAAAAGTGTATTAGGAACTATGACATAATTTATATAGGTTGTTACTTTGGATATATTTATTGACACATCTATATCAATAGTATAGCTCTAACTGCACATACAATTTCTTGATAGAAAAATTCAATCATCTTGAAAAGTTTGGGAGACCATTGGTGGCTATAATTTTCTATCCCTTTAAGATTACTTTGGAGTAAAAAAAAGGCTTAAGTATTAAAATTCTATTGAGGGTACCACTGCTACAATGATCTGAGATCTCACTTCAAGTTTTACCACTTATGTTATTATAAGTGGCAGGGTATAGGTTTCAAATAATTGCCTTTGGTATTGTAGCATTTAAGAACATAATCTATGACCTATAATCCTTATTTTAAAAATGCAAAAAGAGAGTTAATAAAAGGTACATAAACACAAGAGTTTTAACTTAACTTGAGGATAAAAATGAATACGTATCACTCAATAAGAATAAATTTTAAAAATTGAAATACAAATTCATGATTTTGTAAGGTATATGATGTAACAAGAGCCACCATAGTTAATGCTATGGTTTCAAACGAATTGCATGTTTAAACAATGGATAGGTGCCATGCAAATAAAAAATTTGAATATGAATGAAAAATGTATAGATCAGCGCCATGCAAAAAAAATCTCTATCTCTATCACTATAAAATCCACCGTTGTGAATTTCTGTAAAGACACACCAACCAATGACCCCCCACCGTCAAGACCTATCCTAGATACAGCAGAAAAATTACACCTAAAAAAGCACATCTTTAAAACGAACGCACCATATTTACTATAGCCCCTTCTTTCTAGAAAGAAAGAGTCGAATCCAAAGGTCCACGTGATTTGGGTCAGACATCATCACTCGTCCCACCCCGTAGTCATCCCTCGCGCGACTCCCTCTCTCCCCCGACGGCCACGGTTCGATTCTCGCGTCCCTCTTTTTTTTCCACATCCATGCTAGGCTCGGGGTCTCCCACACGAGCGGACTCGCGTGGCTCCCCCTCTCCCACGAAGTGATGCCAACAGGTACCCGAAACCCGAGTACCCGACGGGTATTACCCGATAAAGAGGCGGGTATGGGATGAATTTTCTACCCGTAGGTACGTTATTGGGCAAAATCCTATACCCATCGGGTATGGCGGGTACGGGTGCGGATGTATACTACCCATACCTGTCTACCCACGGGTAAAAAATACCCGCAAAAAGAATCAACCACCCTCATCATTTTAGTCCATACAACCCATAAATTTGGCTCAAATCCAACTAAACCCTTCTATTATATATATTGCAATGATGTCATTATATGAATATTAGTTTGTAACTTGTTGGAAGCTTGGAATGATTTATTTTTGTACGTGAATATTTGATATTTACATGTAATTCTTGGGTATGATGTCGGGTACGGATTACCCGTCGGGTAGAATTTACCCGCGCGGGTGCAGATACGGGGGCACTTTTCTACCCATATGCGGGTGCGGGTAACCCGACGGGTACAAAGTGGCGGGTGCGGGTGCGGATACGGGTGGCCACTACCCGTCGGATACATACCCGTTGCCATCTCTACCCACGACGCGTCCTCTCCCAGCCAGGGCGCCGTCCACCAGGGCACCCCCACGCGCGATTCTCTCCATGGGCGCCAGGGCGCTGGGCGAGGCCAACAGACTAGGGCGCCGGTCCGCCGGACACCACTCCAGGCCGGGCCGCCGGTCGCCAGACCAGGGCTCCGGGCACCCCCACGTGTGACTCTTCACCATGTCTTCACCATACCCTTCGCCGGCGACGAGCACCCAACAGGTATGCCCACCCCTTCCCTGCTCTCCCTTCTGTTCGAAGCCGAGGACCCAAACTCGATTTTGCTGGATCCGCCCCTACTGTTGGTCTTGGTTTTGTTCATTCGCTCTGTAGCGATGGAGAGTTTGGGGAGGAACTAACTTTTGCACCTCCCGCTCAGTTTAACAATATCAAAATTGCTGGTAATTTTGTCTTGTCGGTATGTGATGCTCATAATTTCTATCGGTGTATGAACTCTGATCTGAATTTAGGGTATGTTGACATGATTCATGAATCCCTGAGCAAGGCAACAATACCAATTTATTGATATAGATGTTTAATTTCTGCAGTTTTTATGGTAACGATACAATTTTATTTAATTTCTGCAGATTAGAGCCACCAACCCCATGAGCATCCGTTCCCGTCCCTCCTTGCTGACTGAGGCTTTTATCAGATTCATTGATAATCAAGGCATGGGTCTAATTTGTGTTATGTGCCGCTCTTCTGCAGGTCTTGGCTGTGGCGGGCAAGAAAAGCGTGGTGAGTACCTGTTGCTGGTCCTCAATCAATAACGTGCAAACCATTCTGGTCTTCAATATTGTTTTTTTCTGTTGTCAGAAATACCAATATGGATGGCCAGTCATTTCTAACTCTGAACTACTTATGTCATCAGTTCAATTCTCCACTTGGCAGGTAAGTATTTTGCCATATCAGGATTCAATCTTTTTTTACAGTATCAGGGTTTAATCCTTTGTTTTTTATTTTAAGATGTTACATGGTGTCTTGTAGGTTTTTTTTCCTTATATCTTTTTCCTTGCTACTCCATGTGCTATGCTTTTTTTTTATATCCATGCAACTGAAATTATCCTGCAAAATCGGTTCTTTTTCCTTGCTACTGGATAATTTCAGTTGCTACAAAAGGATGGCGACATTGATGAAGATGTTAGACATAGAATTTCAGCCGGCTGGTTGAAATGGCGTCAAGCTTCTGGCGTCCTCTGTGACAAAAGGGTGCCTCAGAAGTTGAAAGGTAAGTTCTATAGGATGGCGATTCGCCCGGCAATGTTATACGGTGCTGAGTGTTGGCCTACAAAAAGGCGACATGTCCAGCAATTGAGTGTAGCAGAGATGCGTATGTTGCGTTGGTGTTGTAGGCACATAAGGAGGGATAGAGTCCGGAACGACGATATTCGGGATAGGGTTGGGATGGCACCAATTGAGGAGAAATTGATTCAACATCGGTTGAGGTGGTTTAGACATGTTCAACGGAGGCCTCCTGAGGCGCCGGTGCGTAGTGGGGTTCTAAAGCGGGCCGATAATATAAAGAGCGGTAGAGATCGACCTAAACTAACTTGGGACGAGTCCGTTAAGAGAGACCTTAAGGAGTGGAATATCTCTAAAGATTTAGCTATGGACAGGAGCGCTTGGAGACTGGCAATCAACGTGCCTGAACCGTGACCTCTTTCTGTCTTGTACCATTTATGTCCCTTTATGTGTCTCTTTGTTTATCGTCTCTTTTGGGTTTCATCTCTAGCCTACCCCAACTTGCTTGGGACAAAAGGCTATGTTGTTGTTGTTGTTGTTGTAATTTCAGTTGCATGGATATGATCATACATTGGAACAGGATGAGACTCAAGGGTGCTGCTGCTCTCTGCCTGCCGCCACGCTGCTGCTGCTGCTCTCTTCTTGACGACACAACCAAGGTGAGTTTGGAAATGTTTCCAGGTTTTAATGAAACGAGTTTCAGGTAGCAAAAGAAGGAACTGCTCTATTGCAGTCCCATGTGTACGATTGCTGCTAGCCCCGATTGAGAAGTAGGGTTCACTTGTTTTTTTTCATGAGAAAATAGAGGTCTTCAGTAGTAACACTTGTCCTGCACATCACATTATCACCGATATATTATACTAAATCTGGCACTTCGGAAATTATTGCTTTACCGCTTTATTTTTTTTGAAACTCTTTACCACTTTATTGTTTGGTAGCAAACTGAATAACTGATATAGCATAAATGTTTTCTCTACCGAAATGTGTAAGCAGATCATTGAGATGCAGTGTTGCTTGCATAACCTTGGTTTCTAAAATAATTGTTTGGTAGCAAACTGAATAACTGATATAGCAGAATGTTTTCTCTACCGAAATGTGTAAGCAGATCATTGAGATGCATTTGTTGCTTGCATAACCTTGGTTTCTAAAATAAACTGAGTTATTTTTTTAATATAAAATATATACATTTTTTTGGGCAACAGCAAAAATATATATTCTTTGGTTCTTTGGTTTGTATTACCAAATATCACTGCAAGAGATACAGCACCTGCACATGAGTTATTTGCTTACGTTAATTAATTTCTGGGTATACGTTCTCATCCCTTCTGTCTGTGTTCTTTCAGATGATTTATGTCTTGTGCATTTATAACAAGAAAGAAAAGGAGCACCAGATAATGGTTTGTTCTATAGCCAACCCTTCAACATTGAGCAGGTGTAGTATAAACCTGGGCACCTGTTTTAAATTTTTACAAAGGATGCAGCAGACATAAAACATGTCTGAAGAAAGCTGAGTTTTAACATCAATAATCCTTTCCAGCTACAGAGTTTGGATGTGCTATGTGCTTCTTAATTAGATCCCTGGCCTATCTCATATTCTTAGAAAAGAATGCAATTGAGCAATCACCTACAATGGACCGCTATCCAGAACTGTATCTGAACTCATTTTATTGAAGTACAACTTTTTTTCCTTTTAGAAAAGAATGCAGTTGAGCAATCACCTACAACTGTTTTGGTATTGACAGGGTTGCGCATATTTGAAGAACTTCTGGAAGTAGATTGCCATGTATGCTCCAACTTCTTCGAGTTATTTTGGTGATTTATATACTGTCTAAAACCTGATGATTTTTTTTATTTGCGGTTGTACTTTTTCGAGCTAGGATCTAGCAATAGACATGAAGCATTTAGTTCAGTGCAATGTCTGAAAGTATAAGCATTTAGTTCAGAGGGAACTAGGGAAGACCATGGAGAAGAATCAAACTGCTGTCAAATATACCACAAGCATTTCTCCTAAACCAGCTGGGAGCTCTTCTTTGTAGTTTTCTTTTAGAGGATCTCATTTTTCTGCTACAAGTACAAGTATGTTTACTGAACTCTTTTAACAATTTTCTGCTACAAGTACTGTTTACTGAACTCTTTAACAATTTTCTGCTATAAGTACAAGTACTGACTGTTGATTCACAAAAGAAGAATAGAATTCAGTGGCCGAAGAGAGATGTGAAATGAAGTGGCAGGCCACCCATGTCAAAACCACTGATTATGTTAATACAATTTGATTTTCTCCGATGAAAGGTGTAGGATTTTGAAGCAAGAATGCAGCGAAATTATGATCCCCAAAACTGTAAAAGGACATCACAAATTGGAACAGAGAGAAGCAGTCTCATAAATGATCATTTTAGAATTTTCATGTGCATCCTTAAAATGCCGTCGTGGCGTTAGCACGGGCAAATATACTAGTATTAATAAGTTTATGATAACTGGATATAGGTTAAGTATCTATTATGTATATTATATAAAAATAAATAAATAAATAAAGATAAAAACATCTAATTTAATATAAGTAATTCTGTATTAGTCACATGTATTAAATAGTAACTATAATACTTATATCTCTTAAAATTCTAGCCCATGCGAGAGCACGTGTTGATGGACTTGTATGCTAAATCATGATCTTATATGATCGAATAGGACTATGTCAAATTTTGTCTTCAAAGTAATATAAGTTACGCACATACATGATGCGACACACCAAATTAATATCTGTTAGACAAACAAATCAATCCCTCTTGATCAACACGCGTACGTGTCATGCTGCATGTAGTGGCTCAGAATGCATGCATGCCCAAATTATCAAACATAGGTCATATGCTAAGTTATTAAAGCGCCATGTCATGGCCTAAACAAATAACAAAATATTCACAAAAGTGTGCATGAATTAAATACATGCATATCATGCTAAAGAGACAAACAAGCTAGCGGCCATCATATAAGGAGTGTGTATATTAACTCAACAAACGAAATCACGTCATGCTTTAAGAAATGGCGACTATCAAGTTCAAAACATATGCATACATCCATCTGCGACTACAAGACTGAAGAATTTTGTTTTCTTTTGTAGTAGTTTGTACCAGCCGACCATATGATGTAATCTTATTTTTATGTTTCTGTGTTGGAACTCTTAATTAGGGAGGTGTAATTAACATAATTTTTATGCAAATATAAGACTTATGGAAGTATGGACTCACAATACTTGTTCTTTTTATTATGTTGTCCCATTTAAATTAAACCAAAACCAAATTTATCTCTGCTGACGCAGAGGCGGATCATAACCGCCCATTTCCCCGCCATCAAGAATTACAACACCAAAGGAAAAAGAACACACTGCACTTTAGCTAAAAGCCGAAGCAGGCACGACTCAAGAGCAAACTACTCCCCTGCTGATGCCAAAGGGTGCTTAGTTCAGATGGCTAAGTCACTCGAGCGGCACTCCACAGGTCCTGAGTTCGACTCCCCGTGGGAGCGAATTTCAGGCTGTGGTTAAAAAAATCCCCTCGCTCGCCCCAGGTGCCAAAGCACAGTTAAGGTGATCGGCCCATCTCACGGGTAACGTCTCACTGTGTCAGGCTGGGGTGGGGGTTCGGGGGTTTTCTCGCCGGGTGAGAAGGCGACTTCTTCTCGTTTAAAAGCTGCGGCGGCAGTCTTAACCGCCCCGGTCGAGTTTTTTTACTCCCCTGCTGATGAAAGGTCATCAAGCAGATGCACAAGGGCACCAAAATGATCAGATGAAAGTGAAGCTAGCCGTCGCGAAGCACATCGAAAAATATAAAAAGAAAGGATTGCCAGCCTATCCAACATGTGAGGACATATAAGCTGACTTTCCAAATAGCAAATCTATAAATAGGAGGGCATCACCACTACTAGAGTCCAAGCCTACCGATGATTGCCCAAAAGACTATGAGCATGACAAGTTCATGCTACCTTTGGGAAACTAGGAAGTTCCATGCTAGGTGCATGGAGGCGGCAAAAGCGTGGGCTATGCTCCTTCTTTGTACGAAGCCCAAAAGAGGGATTCAGTAACAATGATGATGAAATCATTGTAGACTTCTTGGACATGTGCATATTGGTATGACACGGTGAATTCGACATCTATCAACTTACTTTGTTTTCCCTATAAGATGCAACCTATTTGTATATATGCATTGAAATATTCCTACGCACTCTTTAGGTACCAAATGACATGATGTGCCTTTGTAGAATGTAGTACCACATCACCACAAGGATAAATCGAAAGGTCAGGTACCTCAATCCCATCATGATTAACAAGAAATGCAACATGGGGCAGCCATTGCTAGATTACCACGAATGATAAAGAGAAAGCAAACTTCTGAAAATAGCTTCACAGCAAATTGAAAAGGAGGTTGCATCGTACATCTATTGTTCTATAATTGCATACTAATAAAAGGAATGTCTACTTGCCCCCTACTGCTTCAAGTAATTACAGTTCAACCATATTGCCAGGAACATTCTTTTCATATTTCAAGGATATAAGAATTTTATTAATTACATGGTGTTTTCACATGTGTAGAGGACACTAGATTACATTCATAATCTATCCTCAATATGTATCTATGGTTGTCCTTGACTTTGCGAATTTGAAAGCATATTACAATTGTAAATGACAATACTATTTCTTTACACAAACATTGACAATTTTTCGTTAATGGTACTCACCTGGTGTTGGTGTATTGGACCCCGAGTATCCTCGCACAAGCAGAAAAGCCCAACTAGGATGGGATCGGTTGAGCCTGTTAAGGAAGAGGCCTAAAACGGATGGGGTACAACATCACCTACATGGAATACAAGATATAGACTAGATGTACTTGGAACCCAAGCATATCATGTTGATCCACTCGAATTCGATAAGATTACCTTGTAGCAAACTAGGAAATCATAGATCTAGGTCATTCGACATTCCATCTATAACCCTACCTCCTAGACTATACAAGGGGAGGTAGGAGCGATCCATTTGTAATCCAAGCAACCCATAGCTTAGAACACTTGACAAATCTAATAGTGCCACTGTAAACCAGAGTATGCGATACAAAAGAAGCATTATCCACTTGATGTAGCGTACATAGTACCTAAACCAATATAAATGTGTGTCTCATGTGCTACCCCTCTAATTCTCTACACGCAAAACACTGATCTACTAATCAAACGGAAAATCTTACAACAGTTGGTTTGCCAGGTAGGGGAACTTTGTGAGTAGATTAGCCTGGCGACTGTAGGATTGAGATGGCGGACTAGAGAGGGGATGAATAGTCCTTTCTAAAACTTAATCACGCCGGCTAACCGATACAAGTGTGGAATTAAAACTATCGGTCTAGCCTAGACTACACCCTCTATCTATATTCATAAGCACCTTACAAAGATCCTAATTAAGCAATAAAGGTGCCGGGCTAGCTAGAGCTCATCTAAACAATTCTAGAGCAAGGTCACACAAATCTATGCACCAGTACTTTAGCAACAGAGGGAGCTCCTACACAACAAGTAAGCAAAAGCACAAAGCTCCTAAGCTCACTAGCAATGCTCAATAACAAGGCTACACAAGCCAAATTAGAGAGCGCAAATTACTTAGCTACACAAACTAAGCAATGTGACTAATAAGGTTACTAAAACCAAATTAGCCACACAAGGGAGCTACTTCTATGCTACACAAGCAAGAATGTAACTAGCAAGCTACACAAGCAAACTAATTACAAGAGCAACTATACAAGTGCAATGTATATGAAAGTAAATACAAGCTTGTGTAATGGGGATGCAAACCAACGGGAAGAAAAGGATGACACGACGATTTTTCTCCCGAGGTTCACGATCTTGCCAACATGCTAGTCCTTGTTGTGTCGACCGCTCACTCGGTGATTCGGCGGCTAATTGGCATCACCCGCCAAGCCCGCACGTCAGGCGCCGTAAGAACCTACCCACAAGTGAGGATAGCTCAATGACACACTTTACTACAGTTGATCTTTGCGGCTCCAGCGGGGTGAGCACAATACCCCTCACAAAGCTCTTCTCCAAAGCAATGCACAAGCTTCTTGCGTGCTTCGACGGAGATCATGCCACCAAGCCGTCTAGGAGGTGACAACCTCCAAGAGTAACAAGCATCACTGGCTTGCAACTCGATCTCCTAGTGCCACACGATGCAACCTCACGATGCAATCGCACTAGAATCGCTCACTCACTCAATCGGATGAACACTATCAAGCAAGAGTGAGTTAGAGGGCTCCCAAGCACTCCCTAAGCATGGACACTCAGTCCCAAGGGTGCTCAACAGCCAAATGCCCGAGCTTCACCTCTATTTATAGCCCCCAAGCCAAATAGAGCCATTGGAGCAAAGTTGCACCGGACATGGCGGTGGTGGCACCACCCTAGGGGTGGCGGTGCCCCCCAACGGCCACCCCAACAGCTAGGCACTGGGATAGGCGGCGGTGGCACCAGACAGGGGGTGGCGGTGCCACCCCGGCCAACACACCAAAAACCCTAGCCTCGGGTAAAATAGGGCGGTGACCAAGCCCAGCTCCCTTGCTCTCGGCTGAAGAGCGGCAGTGGCACCGGACGACCCCCGACGGTGCATCGTCAACACCATGGCGGTGTACACCATCACCGGTGATGCCACCCACTAACTTCGTTACTCTTGGCCAAGGTCTGGTGGGCACCGCCCTAGGGGTGGCAGTGCCACCGGACAGGGGGTGGCGGTGCCACCCAGGCAGCACCCCGATCCTGGTTTCGCCTCCTTTCTTTCACCAATTTCTTCTCCTTTGCAAATGTGCTAATACCACCAAGTGTACACCATCATGTGCAAGTGTGTTAGCATTTCACAAACAATTTTTCCAAAGGAGTTAGCCACTTAACTTGCCACGCCACTCGATCCTAGCAACGATGCAAAGTTAGATCACTTGAGTGGCACTAGATGACCGATATGCAAATAAATTTGCCCCTCTTGATAGTACGGCCATCTATCCTAAACCCGGTTATAAACTTCTCTACACACCTATGACTGATGAAATAAAATGCCCTACAATTATATCTTTGCCTTACGCATTCCATTTCATCTCCTCCATCGTTGATGCAACACATGCACCAATCAATCACAAATGATATGATCCACTTCGTATCATCACGTGACCGTATTGGTTCATCGATCTTGACTTCACTTGCTCTTCATCGTTGCTTCGGTCCATTGACGCCAAGTCATCACTCAACTTGCCCCTCACACTTGCAACCGGTCCGTCGAGCCAAGTCATGTCTTGATCTTCTCCACCTTGATCACATGACTAAATGTCATGTTTCATATACAATGAGATCCTTCATCACATGTGTAAGCTTTGCAACATCTCCAAGCCATTTTCACCTCTATGGTAAATGTTGCTCACACACATGTACCTATGGACTAATCACTTGTGTATCTCACATTAAACACAATTAGTCCACCTAGGTTATCACTCAATTACCAAAACCAAACAAGGACCTTTCAGTGACTCGATGGCAGGGCTAAGCTAGCAGTCAAGGCCGACAGGATGAATCTACGCTGGGGCCAACAGTTCAAGGCTAGCTTGGATGAGAGTGGATCTTGTCGGTTAGGGCGGGCAAAAGCTACGGCGGGGGCTTTGTTGTCATCGCGGTGGTCCTAGGAAGTAGATCCAGTCCGACATGGCGGGAGAGCTTGCCCGAGCGACCGTGGAGCCCACCTTGCGATGAGGAGAGTGCTTGTTGACATGTGGACCCTGTTTTCCTCTACTCGTGCTAGTGGTTTCATCTACTTATTAGTGCAAGTTAGTGAAGGTTTCATCCGGTTTCCTACGTATGCAAAATAGCGCAGGCTCATTTCAGCTCCATAAAGCTCTCATTTTTTTGAGGTATCTCTATTTCACCTCCATCTTTAAAGGTATCTCTATTTTTTTGTTAGATACGACTCTATCAAAATTCACCTCTAAAAATAGTTTCTGAGCCGGCTTGCCTTCAAAATAGATTTTTAGAGTTGGCTGAGGGAGCCGAACCTACCCCTAACTAAAAAGTCATTTTTAGAGGTGGCTAGGATTTCCAACTGCCTCTAGAAATGGATTTCTAGAGACGATTGTCAATTTGACCCTCCTCGTGCAACACGGTAAAATTTATAACTTCTTCAAATCAAGTTAGATGAGGACAAACAATATATGAAAGTTGTAGTACTTGAGGAGATCTACAATTTTTTGTTTGACAACTTTTTCATTTAAATTCATTTAGTGCATGAAAACAAATTGTTAAACAAAATTCAGTTTTTTTGAATTTTTCAAATGATATCTCATGGAGAAAAGACCAAACCCAAAGTTGTAGTACTAGAAGAAATCTGTAACTTTACAACTAACAATTTTTTATTTGAAATAATTTAGTGGCCAAAAATTCTGCTTTAAGTTTTCGGATTTTGAAATTTATTTTTTAATTTTTCAATGTACCTCAGATTGAGAAATGACCTAAACCAAAACTATAGGACTCAAATACATATAAAACTTTCGAGTTGAGTACCTTTTCATTTAAAATCATTTAGGACCCATATTCTACTTTAAGTTTAATATTTTTGAAATTCATTGTTTTTAATCTTTTAAATAATCTCGGATGGAGAAATGACATAAACCAAAGTTGTAGTACTCGAATAGATCTAAAACTTTACTGTTCAAACTTTTGAATCTGATTTTATTTAGGGTCTCAAATATGCATTAAGATATTCACTAAAGTGAATACAAATGAAATGTATTAGCCACTTAGTCGTAACTCATAATAACTTTGAGGCGCACTGGTGAGGAAGTAACACATGACGCATGAGGTGAAGAATATATTTGATCCCCCACGATTGTAAGTCACAAGTCAATCTTCTCTCACATTAGAACAATTTTTTGACTCGATTGCAAATTCTAGAAAACAATTTACGGAGGGGGTTGCGTTTCAACCCGGCTCTAGAGATCAATTTCTAGATGCGGCTAAATACCTACCCTTGAAAATCTAGAAATCGTTAGTTTCCAAAAAAAAATCTAGAAATCGTTGGTTTCTAGAGGAAGGCAAGTAGAGGCGGCTGGAGCAGTTGCCCCTACAAACCGTCTATAGCCGCTTCTGGAAAGCCTATCATAATGTCAGTATAATATCTTTTTTTCTTGTCTCTTCCTTTTCTTTTTTTAAGTTCATTCATATCAACACGTTGAATTGGAAAAGAAAGATTTATATAAATGCGCGCTAGAGGACAGAAATTTTCATCTATATTTTCTTCATTTACTGAAAATTTCCATGCTCAATACGAATACTTCTTTGCACCGAGTAGCTAGTTTGAATTTGGTACCACCACCTTATTTATTTCCAGTACATATGACCCATACCTATCAGTACATACTAGGTCGGGAGGCGCGCTTTGCCGCGCCCGTAGGACTGCACGTTTGATCACAATATATTTGGACCGAACTAAAAGTACGGAACTTGGTTGAAATACAGCGTGTGCTTTGTTAATAACAGATTCGATTGTTTAGTGTCATGTATGTATTTTTTCAAAAACAGAGACGTTTGATAAATACATAAAAAGAAATCGAAACCGTATTCTGGTTGTTCTTTAGAGTCTGCAACTATGCCTTGGAGTCCATCTGCATGCTTACCACCTCCGTGCAACCTGCAAGCACCATATTAGCAAGGATTATTTTTTTTCCTACAGAGATGAAAAGATGATTCCAGTATCCCTAAATTAGGGAGAGCAGTATGAATGAAAAGCTCGATCACAAAAATTGTTTAGCGCGAAGGATGAATGATTGCCGCCATGATAACAAAACATTTTGTTCTGATCTGAAGCATGCACCACATGTAGACTTCAAACTTGAGGAAATGATATCAAACTACATTTGAGTATAAACAAAAGGAATTCATGAAACTAAGCAAGTACACAGGTGGGTTCCCGGAGTTTGAGATTATCTCATTGAAGGTCTTCAGCCATAGAAGAAACAAATGTAATTCGGGACAGAAAATGAGTCAACCAAGAGGAGAGCAAAAACAAACATGGCATCAACACAGACCCACCAACAATTATCAAAGCAGTATAAGATCTCTGAGAAAACCAATCAATAAAGATATATACACAAAATAGGAACTACAAATATGCCAATATGTATATGTACCATAGTCCATAGAAGGCAAAACACTACCAATTAACATGACACAGATATCAACACTATAATAAGAAAATAATAGCCAATAGATACTGGAACCATAGTTGATGAACCCTTGTCTCTAGGTCTGAAAGAACCTGTCGTCATGGTCCCAGCTGATAGGTATCAGGGAATATCAACGCAAAGCTATCTCTGAATTGGTGTCCTAACTCCTTGTTACCAGAGTAGTTTCAGAGGCATCCTTAGTTTATCCCAAAGTATGACTCTAGCTAGCTGAATCACTCAAAAAGAATAAGCGATTTCCTAGCGAAGATGCGGATTGTTTGGACCCTAGCAATTGTCCTACTGTGAGGTTATTTGGTTGCCCCAAAGGCCCAAACCATGTCTAACTAATGATATGTACATATTTTCTATGTCATAAATGACAATAGTCTAGGTACTTCTTTAAGCAGCTGATATCAAGGTTCAGCTACTGTCGATTGATAGTATGCTTTTGCTTCAAAAGAGTATAGGCTGAATCTATAATAATCATATACCATCTAATGGTACAATTTAGATGCTTCCATATAAAGTGCTAGCATGTTAGCGAAAAACACAACCAAAAGAAACAGTATCTAAACCCCATATCTTATAATCAAGATGATGCAGCATTATATTTTGAAAGAACTTGCAGATACAAATACAGACAAAGCAGTTTCAATCTCAACCTAGTAAGTTAGCTCACCTCAAGCTTAATTACTCAAGCTCAATAAAAGAATAACATCAACTGACATACATGAAGCATCTATGTTGGTGGCTGGTAGTGTGATAGAAGATCGATTTGTGCTAATAGGTGTTTAGTAAATATATGCAACTGACGTATGTGATGCCAATATATTAATAGAATAGATGTGAAGTATTACCATTACAGGTTTAAGTATGATTGGTGCAGCTGCAGGCTAAACATGACCATCTCCTGTGTGTAGCATTGAAGATCACCTTGTTCAGCTATCGGTAGAGGTCGATGTTGCATCTGTCAGGCTGGGCTGGTAAACAAAAAAATTACATAAGTAATATATGTGGGGCTAGGTAGGTAGGAATAAAAATACATATGTAACTACAGGCACAAGAATTGTGATTTGTAGAAAAAGATGATTAATCTTGTTTAGCAGATTTATGGGACAACTACAGTCCCTTCGACCTGATATGTAATGTGGGTCCTTCCCCTGATCTAAAGAGCACCATCGACACTGATAAGAGTTTGACTG
Source organism: Saccharum hybrid cultivar R570 (assembly GCA_038087645.1). Taxonomy (NCBI): domain Eukaryota; kingdom Viridiplantae; phylum Streptophyta; class Magnoliopsida; order Poales; family Poaceae; genus Saccharum; species Saccharum hybrid cultivar. The sequence continues at coordinate 37,300,476 of JAQSUU010000637.1, read as the reverse complement.
GAGCAGCTAGTATTTCCCTTCCTGTTAGACCACAGAGAGCCGGTTTGACAACTTGAGGCTCTACTGGCTGTGCCGGCTCAGATCAGTGGCAAGAACAAAGTCTGATACCTGTAGATTGTATTGGTGTAATTAGAAAGAAGCACAACCCTGCTTTTGTGCTGCAGGTTCTATGACTAATAGTGTCACTAACTGATGTATCTGTTTTGGCTAAATAAAACAATAAAGAATGCACTTGAATCTATTTTTTTTCTTAATCTTGGCAATGAATGTATATGTACTTGCATCAGTTTTGCCTATAGATATAAAGGAACAATAATGCCAAGAAGAACAACAATTGCACGAAAATGGTAAACTGCATAATGTAACTGCATAGATGGTAATCAACAAAAATTTCATAATTTAACCTTATACTTGTTATAACTAAGTAGTATTACCTATGGAAGTGGTCCTAAGAAAGAAAAGGAGAATGGTAATAGATTTATAGGCCACATCAGTTCCAAAATCAGTTATGTCGATGCCATCCGCCCAGCACAAAACGAACCAAGGGCACACTGTGGCTTAAGGTTTATTGATATGGGGATTAGGCATTGGGATAAAAGAGAAGGGAGCATTGGCTAGGACGTGAGTGGCAGAGTGCTGGAGACAACTCTCGTGGTTTGACGGCAAGTTCTGCATTGCGCCATCTGCCAGAGATATAAAGAAACTGGAACTGAGAAAGTGCGATCATCATGAATAAATAAATAAATAAGATAAAGAGATAAGGCTACGTTTAGGTCCCCATGGAATGGGGAATGCAAAATGCCAACTACTTTGGAATGATGAAATGCAAAATGCTAAAATTTTCATGGGTGTGTTTAGTTCCATCCAAAATGTCAAATTTTTCGTGGGATGGGTGAGGGCTTTTTGGCTTTTTTTTTTGGCCTCTTGAGGCCAAAATCCAAAATGGAGAATGGATACCTTTTTATCAAAAATTTTGCATGGTGTTTAGTTCCATTTTGCAAAATGATGGGTCAAAACCCAAAAATTTTTGGGTAAAATGGGAAACTAAACACACCCTAAATGGAGGAAGAAGGTTGTTCTTTGTGCAGTGGTTGGCAACTTGGCATCGATGTGGGCGTCGCATCGTTGAGTCGCTCTTCCTCAGCCGCAGCTCCAACGACTTCAATGCTGGGCGGCTCTCGCATCCTGATGGGCGTCATGCCGCATACATAGAAACAGATGCATATCTGCTACACATGAATTGGACAGCAGGTGTTAGGCAAAGATTTGGGCAGGCGGACAGAGGAGGCCTCCGATGGCGCGGTGGATGCGGGCCTCGTCGGCCTGGTACGCCTAGAGATTATGGGCGAGGACAGATCGAGTATTTGCGGCCAGAGTTGTTCACCTCGGGTGCGCCGCGGCCACAGGTTCCGCCTGATGGCCGCAGAAGCGGAGGGCGATGGCGACGGCGACACCGACGCCCTCCGACACGGGCGGATCTGGCTGGGTTCCAACGTCTTCACTCACTTGACAGCACGATGATGGTGATGGACTCGGCAACGCGAGGCGTCTCCTGTCCGACCTTGTCCCCAAACTACGACGCAAATCGACGCCGCCGCCCAGTCCCAATGTGAGCTAGGAAGGAGAGAGGGAAGAGGCGACGCAACGATCTGCACGCATAGCCGATATCTGGGACGGGCGTCGCATCAGCGAGCAAAAGGGCGACGTTCCCGCTTCGGCAGGAGAGAGCGGTGTCGCCGGGCGGTGTAGGCGCGGATCTAGGGCGAGGCGACGGAGGGAGCGAGGAAGAGGCAGGTAGGCGACGGAGGGAGCGAGCTGATATCGTGGACCGGACCCGATCAGCAAACAACAACATAAACGGGCCAGGCAACCACGGAACACCAAAAGGAGGTCTCGACACGCACGAACTCTCGGAACAGAGCACGTGGCAACCAGACTGGTGACACGAATACGGGAGGTTGGGTGGGCCAGCGAAAAATCAGACGGATACGGCGTGGGTTGACCGTACATGAACAGTAATCAGGGGTGCCGAGAAGGCGTGGATTCTACGAGCTATATGGAGTTTCATATTGCTTTTCATGTGCCTCACTCTTTGGTCGGAGTTTTGTCCATCCATGTTTATGTTGATATGCCTTTTTATTACATGTTTCCGCCATACCACCCTTGAATGCTTTTCATGCATCTCTAATCTCTGTTACGATTGGCAGCTAGTACTAGTGTACTATTTCGGATAAAAACTGACCGGCCTTGTTTTTCTAGATGTTCTCGAGTTAGCATTAGGGTACTCCCAACCAAAAAATTAAGATGGTTTTCTATATTCATGAATTAAGGTGTCAGCTAAGGAAAATAATAATATGGTATTAAAATTAAAGTAAAGAGAGAAGGAAATAGTTTCTCAAATAAGAAACTATGCCTATACAGGAATCAAGATATGAAGAAATGTGATAGGCAGATGATGAAAAGAGAAGACATCTGATAGAATAAAAAATTATTCTGAATAAACTATCTATTTAAAATATAATTTCTATGTATAGTGCATACGTGATGATGGGGACGTGATTCCCGATTTTCCGTCAGGTAGAGGGTAACTATCGTTTTAGACGGAGAGTGACACACCAATCCGACTTCAGATCGAAAGACCGAATCCTGCAATCTTAGCACCACAACTCCTCTGGTTATCAACCGTGTCTCCAACCGGTTGACCTCGCCACGAAGGCTAATCCCTGCCTGTGAAACGAAGAACACAAGCAAGAACTCGGAAGAACGCAGCTCAAGATTTGGGACAAACTGCAGATGAATGATTGAGTTCTCAAGTGGGGTCTCACAAACCGATGAAACGGCGACTGTCAATGGACAGATTGATCTAAGCAAAACTCAAAACCTAATGATGGCGGTGGCACATGAATATAAAGGTCTTAGGGTCACCGCCTACCCTGGACGCGCCCTCCTATTGGGCTCAAGACGATACATGGTCCATTGGACCAAATATGGTGACGCAGCACCTGGACAGAATCTGGATGCTGACTTGTTTCTACAATTCTCATGGATTCTGAAGAGCTTTTGACGTGAGACCACTTGTATTGGCTTCCTTATCAAATTAGCTTTCCAACCATATGTGGATCATCGAAAACGGAGTCCGGACGCATCCTGGGTGACCAGTTCAAGACAGACTGGTCCTAGAAACCGAAGCAGCCTTGAAATCATGTTGGGCTGGGCCTTCGACTTCTATTGGATGTCCTGGCTGGTCATCATCGCCTCCACCACTTCCTCTAAGTTCCTCATGACCCTCTCCAATATTCCTAATTAATATAACATCATTAGGTAGCAATCTATTCTCAAAAGTATAAAAAGGATCACTTAGGATCGAGCTCACCTCTAAATTAAGTTGTCTTCGGGCTCGGGTCATTGGACCTCCAGCGGGTGCATCTGAAGGTGTGATTTAACAGGCTCGGGTCATTGTTCCTTCATCCGTTAAAACGATAGTTACCTTCTACCTGACGGATGATCGAGAATCACGTCCCATCAAATGGTATCAGAGCTAAGGTATACCGTCAGGTTCGCATTTATTCCCTAGTTTGAGTGTTTCACATTTGTCCCATAGTCCACAGCCATAATTGTTTTCCTGTCCTAAAACCTTTCTGCGCCATAGCCTTTGCATATTTTAGTTTCAAAGTCCGTCGTGTTGAGTTTGTGTCCTGATTGAGGTCTTGTTGCTGGTTAGTTTGTGTTAGAGTCCAGTTCGTGTGTTTTTCCCCATCGATTCCATCAAATTCTAGCCTTCGTGACCACTTTTTGTGCGCATTGTTCCTATTTTGTCCTCTAATTTGGAGTCCAAACTTAAAATTAGTCCAGTTTTCACATACGAACTCGGATTTCGACGTTCCATATATCAAAATCGATCAGAAAAAAATTTCGGATCCGTCCATCCCCGGCGTTGCCGGGGTTCGAAAATTTTATTTTGGCCAAAAACTGGTCACAAGATCCTCTTTTCCTGGTCACAAGCTTTTTCTCAATTTTAGACCCATCTTCTGAATTTTCCACAGGCCACGTCTTTCGCTTGTTTAAGCTCAAATTTTTTGTGGTTACTTCTTGTGTGCTCCTAAGTGAAGAAAAAATATCAAAAAAATAAAAATAAAAAGTCAAAGATTCCTAAAAAACAACGACAGCCCAAAAATAGAGAAAAAAGAGGGGCAAAATTGGAACAATATCTAGAGAAGCACATAGAGAAGGCCTAAGTGAGCAGTGTTAGCGTGTGCTGTCTTGAGTGTTGTTCCTATTGCTTCTGCTATCCATCATACTTGTTTCTCTGCACTTGTTGTCACACATACTTGGTACTTGGAACACGTAAGATCAGCATCTAGAACAAGTAATTGGGACTATAATTCAGCATTACTATCTGTTACTGACTTGTGTGCCACTATACATATTTTTCCTACTTGTGTGCCTTCCAAGCTCCACATATTCTTCAGATCGGTACAGAAAAGGACTTTGCAATCGCGGTGCCACTTCCTCACAGGTATCACAGCCAAGCCACCGGTTGCCATCCTCTGCTCGTGTTGGTAAGAACTTGGTAAGACGTGTGTGAGGGTGTGATTCCACCAACTGATCCCAAGTAGTTACTAGGATCTTTTATTGATAACTAACCATGCCAGATGATGTTCCTATTTTGTCTAGTCAATTGAAGGACCTTTCGGATCTCCTGAAGCAAGAGATGGGCACACTAAAAGATGAAATTAGAGGTCTCCATCATGACTTTGAGAGTATGGACAGGCGAGTTGCCAACTTAACAGGGAGGATTCAAAATTTAGAGATCAATCCTTCTCCTGAGGGTGAAGATAACAAAAACAAGGATGATGACAATGATGATGGTTTTCCTAAATTGGAGGAAGATGTAGTATATGGTTCTGATGGATTGCCTGACAACATCACAACCAACGCCAACCGTCTGCGTAGGAGACGACTCCAAAAGAATAGAACAGGTATGGGAGGTAATAGAACTAACGATGATCCTTTTCCTAAACTTAAATTTACCATTCCTTCTTTTCCTGGGAAATATGATGCTGAGGAATACCTAGATTGGGAGATGTTAGTCGAACAAAAGTTTGTTGACCATCTTGTACCTGATCGTTATAAAGTTAGACAAGCCACTAGTGAATTTAAAGATTTTGCTCTAATTTGGTGGGCTTCTTTATCGCAAAAACCTGATACATGGGAGAACCTTAAACTTAGCATGCATGATAGATTTGTACCTATATCATATAAACGAGATTTGCGCAATAAATTACAACGTTTAGAGCAGGGAGATATGTCGGTACAAGAATATTTTGCAGAGCTTCAGAAGGGCATGATGCGATGTGGGGTAGTGGAGGACCCCGAGGATAAATTGTGCCATTTTTATGGTGGTTTGCGTCGTGAGATCCAGGATATGATTGATTATAAAGACTTTAACACCACCAACCAGTTGTTCCAGATTGCTATGCTTGTAGAGAAAGAATTGCAGGGACGACAGCAGCAACAGCCACCAAGGAGCAGAAGCAACTACGGCAGCTCCTACGCGCCCAAGGCCAACATGTCACCGACCGCCAAGTCGTCGGGGGCACTACCTTCAACGCCATCTGCAAGCACACGATCTCCTTCATCAGCGAGCATACAATCAACACCACCAGCAACTACTCCTTCGAACGTCGGTAAGACTCGAAATCATGTTGGGCTGGGCCTCCGACTTCTATTGGACGTCCTGGCTGGTCATCATCGCCTCCACCACTTCCTCTAAGTTCCTCATGACCCTCTCTAATATTTCTAATTAATATAACATCATTAGGTAGTAATCTATTCTCAAAAGTATAAAAAGAATCACTTAGGATCGAGCTCACCTCTAAATTAAGTTGTCGTCTTCAGGCTCGGGTCATTGGACCTCCTTGCATAACGGATGAAGGAACAGCGGGTGCATCTGAATGAGTGATGTCCTCATCACATGATTTGGCAAGCACTATCACAAATATAGGAAACATTGTTGGTTAGTAAGCCAAAATATCACTACCGGATTTGAAGCCAGCAATAGACAAGCAGCAGTGGCCCAAAACTTTCCATTGCCCGTCTCCTACCCGATAGCAATACCAGTTTCCAAAAAAACAAAAATCCTACACAGCCACCGTCATGGCCACGAGCTTGCCCCATGCAACAGTTGCTGCCGCCACGAGCCCCGCACAGAGGAAGGGGAAGATTTCAATGCTTTCTACTTCTCTGATTATTATTACTACTCATTTCGATTCAGAGCTTAAACCAATGTGACCCTAGTAACAAGCAGACACACAAATTTATGAAATGTTTTTTTAAAGATCCAGTGATGACAGCTTATATTAATAAGTAGGGAGAAAATACATGCTAAGCCAGAGGCGATACAACTAGAAGCCTTGCTCGTCAAGGATTACTAACAAAGTTGTGAAAAGTTAGGGATTACTCACAACTAAAGAGGTAACAATAAGAAGCAGGAGAAAAAGGAACTACATCTCCATCTTTTGCTCCAGCCAACATAGTTGTTGCATTCTTGGATGAGCCATTTCGGAAGCATATAGAGCCGCTAGCTAGGGCTGCAGTCACACTTGGTGGAGGTGCCCGCCCCATTGTACCTTGCCAAGTACAACTTAAGAGTCTTATCTCTAGGTGGTTCAGTTAAGGGCCCCAAGGTCAAGCATTTCTATCTGTTGGGCTATACAGTGTTCTACCCTTCATGACACTGGCACAACTGAAAGGCTTGGCTACCAATCGTGTGATATGTTGCTGTGTGCGGACAGTGTCCTCTAGTAGAGTTCTCCGACGATGGCCGCCTTTTGTCGTTGTGGTTGAGACCAGCAACGGAGGGTCAGCCTAACTTCTATTAATGGAATTCTCCTCTATGAGAGGTGCCTGAGCACGTGATGTGTTGTTGATCCCCTCATCTTGGGGCACATACAAGGCCACACTCTCTTCTTTTGCATGAGCATCAAGCATGCTGATAGTTGAATGGGACTCAATCAGTGTCACACTTGTCTCAATGGAGTCAACTCTGTTTAGCTCCACTCGGCCTTGGTAGTACTCATGACCAAGGTAGGCCTCCAAGAGCATAGGGTCATTAGAAACTAACCTTACCATTCCCTCTAGCAGTGGAGGCAGCAACACGAACCAATCCATGGAATCCATCAGCAAGTCATAGCTCATCACCGAAGGAGGCCCAAGTTCCTCTCGATGCAGGTTGCTAGGTGTGCACCCACACAAGATCCTCATCTGCACGTGGGACATGTCCATGGCCATGCTCGCCATGGCAAGAAGGAGAGCGGTATCTTGTGCTTCGGTAGCGTCCTCTTCGACCATGTCCCAGGAGGGCAGCACGATAATTACGACATGGCAAAGCATCGGTAGCGGCATGGAGACGCCAGAATTGTTGTTTGTGGCCCTCATGACGATGCAGGCTCTCTCGAGCATAAGGCTGCTTGGAAGTCGCAACAAGCGGTAGGAAGTCATCAGGGAAGTAGAATCGCTCGTATACAGCCGGCGAGCAGGTGAGTTGTGAGACCTATGTGGCCGGCGACTATTGAGGCAGTGTCGTGATGGTAGTGCTTGGAGAAGTGTGTGAGCATAATGATGCGTGCTAGACAGAATAATGGCAGGATAGCAAGCAATTGGGCAGGAATTCGGAGGAGCTTTCGTAGAACAGAGGAGTGCTTAGGAGTATATTACAAGTTTGTTGTTTAGATGATTCTCTCCTTTCTCCCGATGTGTTACATATACTACTCAAACACGACTCTCTCTCTCGGCAGCTAGGTAGCTGGGCTCACTTCCACTCCGATCCTTGGACGCGCGTACTAGGCCAATGCTCGCACATGCTCCTTCTTGGCCCATCTGTGATGTTGGCGTGCGTGACGTCTTCAGGATTGCCATCGTCTTCCGTTGCTGACATGGGTGTGTTGCTGACATCCCCCCCTTGATCAGAGCCAGCTTGCCCCCAAGCTGGTGCTCGCGGAAAGTGTTGCCGAAGTTGCTCTAGGTCCTCCCATGTCGACAGCGATGGCGGTGAGCCGGTCACTGTATCAGTGCTTGAAGGTGAATAGTAGCACCGGACCGGGCCACCCGCTTCTAAAGAATCCGGAGAAGAATCTGCAGAGCATCAATGGTATCTGGTAATGGCTCAGCAGATTGACTTACAGGCACGGCTCCTTTTAGTTGAGACACATGGAAGATTGGATGAACCGTAGAGGTCACCGACAATTGAAGTTTATAAGCCACTGACCCAACTTTCTTAGTGATTTGGTAAGGCCCAAAGAACCTGAAAGATAGCTTTTGGTTTGAGCGAGCAACAACTGATGTCTGAACATACGGTTGTAACTTGATATAAACCCAAGAGCCCACTGAGAAGGAACGTTCTGTGCGGTTCTTGTCAGCATGGTTCTTCATTCTGCTCTTAGCACGGGCAAGGTGCTGCTGAATTGAGACTGCATCACAGATTGCTATTGTAACTAGTCATCCAATGAAGATACTGGATAAGCAGAAGAAGCATGTATTCCCAATTGCCGAGGTGCCTGGCCATAAAGGACGAATAAGGGTGACTGGTTCAGAGCTGAGTGCCATGTTGTGTTGTACCAGAACTCTACTAGATGTATCTAGTCAAACTATTTGGACGGTGCAGCATTGGCAAAACATCTCAGAAATGTTTCCATACATTGGTTAACTCTTTCAGTTTGCCCGTCCGATGTGGATGGTATGCTGAACTCATCCGTAGCTCGACGCCTGCCAAACGGAACAACTCCCTCCAGAGTTGACTTGTGAATATATGTCACGGTCAGACACAATTGCAGACGGCAGACCATGCAGTTTGTAATTATGTACCTTGAACAACTTAGCCACCGATAGAGCACTGAAAGGATGCTTAAGAGCTATGAAGTGGCTGAATTTGGAAAATAGATCCACTACAATCAATATGCAATCGAATCCATGTGAATTTGGCAACCCTTCGACGAAGTCCATTGAGATTACCTGCCAAGCTGATGTCGAGGTGGCCAATGGTTGGAGGAGTCCAGGGTATTTGACATGCTCGACTTTAGCTTGCTGACAAGTTGTGCAGCTACGAACATAATCATCAACATGCTTTCATAAGCCGGGCCAAGCAAAGAACTCTTGGATGCGCTTGATTGTGGCCGGAATACCTGAATGACCCCCTAAAGGTGAATTGTAGAAGGCATGAATGATTTGTTGCTGAATCGTATTGTTATTGCCGACCCAGATTCGATTCTTGAATCGAATTATGCCATCAGAGAGAGAGAATTGGTCCAAGCCGTCCTGGGATGCCGCCAGTTTGGTTAGCAGACGTTGTGCTTATCATTGACTGCATAGCCCCATGTAATATCAACGCACCACTATGGCGTGGCAACACAAATGGCATAGCAAACACCTTCATCATGACCACGATGAGATAGAGCATCGGCCGCCGTATTTTCATTTCCCTTCTTGTAGACAATCCGATAGCAGAGTCCAAGTAACTTGGTGAACACTTTTTGTTGCCAAACTGTATTGAAGCGCTGGGCATTGAGGTGTGTGAGGGATTTTTTATTAGAGTAGATGATAAATTCCACCAGCTGCAGATAGGATCTCCACTGCTCCACTGCGATGAGAATCGCCAAATATTCCTTTTCGTAGATGGAAAGTCCTTGCGTTTTTGGCCCCAGAGGTTTGCTGACGTATGCTAATGGATGACCATCCTGGTGAGAACTGCCCCAACACCGCTCTGACAGGCGTCCATCTCTATTGCGAATGGCTTGGAAAAATTGGGAATACCGAGTACTGGTGTTGTACAAAGTGCATGCTTCAAAGACTCGAATGCTGACTAGTGCTACGACGTCCAGACAAAGAGTTGATTCTTTTTCAGAAGCTAAGTAAGAGGTTTAGCAAGAACAGCAAAATGCCTAACAAATTTACAGTAAAACCCAGCCAAACCTAAAAAACCTCGGAGTTCATGAACATTCTGAGGGACAGGCCAGGAAGATACAGCCGAGACTTTCTCTGGATCAGTACTGACACGAGCACTTAACACATGGCCTAGATAATGTATCTGTTGCTGAGCAAAACTGCAACCCACTGATCTCTTGCCAAAAGAGTAAGGACTTGATGCAAATGCTGCAAATGTTCAGCATATGGGGAACTGAATACAAGGATATCATCAAAGAAAACTAATGCACAATGGCGAAGAACAGGGGCTAAGGTGGCATTCATAGCGCCCTAGAATGTTGCTGGGGCAGCTGTTGCACCGAATGGAACGACACATAATTCGAAGTGACCAGTATGTGTACTGAAGGCTGTCTTGAACTCCTCCCCTGGCTGCAGCCTGATTTGATGATACCCCGAATGAAGATCCAAAACCAAAAACCATGAAGCTGATCCCAATTCATCCACTAGCTGATCAAACACTGATATAGGATAAACTGATTTGACCGTGAGGGCATTCAAGTAGCGATAGTCCACACAAAATCGCCATGACCCATCCTTTTTACAGACTAATAGTACCAGAGACGAAAACGGTGATTTGCTTAGCTGAATGAGGCCTTGTTCCAGCATGATGTTGACTTGGTGCTCAATCTCATCCTTCAAGCTTGGAGGATAGTGATACGCTCTAATGTTAACCAGTGTTGCTCCTTCAATGAGTGGAATGGTGTTGTCACAAGCTCGCTTTGGTGGTAAGGAGTTGGGCACAGTAAGTGTAGATGGAAACTCAGCGAGCAATGCTTGAATATCGACAGGCAATTGGGATATGGTTGGCTCTTGCTTTGTTGCCGCCACTATTAACAGTTGGATGACAATATCAGTGTCTGTGTCCGATGTGAGACCTTGTAACAACACTGTTTCTCCCTTGTATGGAAAAGATAACCATTTAGCTTTCCAGTGCACTTCCATAGGGCTGTACAATTCTAGCCAGCCCATTCCAAGAATGAGATCATAAGAATCCAATGGTAATATTCTCAGGTCATGCACAAACTGTAGGGTCCCCAAAGAAAAAGAACAACCCAAAATTGCAGTTGAGCAGCGCAGTACTTGGCCATTGGCGACCTTGACAGATGCCGAAATGGGCGTTAGATGGACGTGCTATAACTGTGAGGCCACTGACTCGGCAAGGAAAGATGCTGAACTTCTTGAATCCACTAGTACTGTAACCATCAGTCCTTGTACTGACCCCAAGAATTGAATGGTTTGTCGGCCTTGCACTCCTTGTTGGGCATCTTGTGAAAGTGCCAAGAATAGATGTTCAAGTGTTGCATCAGCTATGGCCTGGTCCTCCTCTGTTGGCTCTGAAAATTCTTCCAACTGAAATAAGTCCCAAATTCCTTGCATGGCTTGAAGAGGGATTGTCAGTGCACACTTGTGGCCGTGAAACCACTTTTTAGCACAAAAATCACAGAGGCCTCGCGCACGACGAAAAGTGCGTAAGGCCGACATCTTGTCATCTTGAGCTTGATGTTTGGCCACCGTTTTCTCGCCATCGACAGCAACGGCTCCTTGCTGGCATGGCTGAGGTAAGGCCAGCTGAGGTCTCGTCCTTGCTCCATGGTCATAGCCGTGGAATTCATGCTTCTTTGGCGTCTCAGCCATTTCCTCCTACAACAAGGTGAGCACATACGCAGTATCAAGAGTGGAAGGATGTTGAATAGCGACAGCTACACGAATATCATGCCTAAGTCCATCAACAAAGCAGGTTGTGTAATAGTGCATGTCAGGTTCAATTTGGTAAGCTTTAAGTTGGTTGAATAAGGAAGAGAACCATTCCACATATTTGAGGACGGTAGATGTTTGGTGGATGTGGAACATTTGGCGTGACAGGCGATCGCGTTGATCATGGCCAAAGCGATCGTGGAGCATCTTGCAGAAATCTGGCCAAGGGATTTGGTCAGGATGATGGATTGATTCGAACCAGCGTGCTGCGGTGCCACGGAAATGCATACGCGACACCTTTACCCAGCGATGGGGAGGAACAGTGTATATCTCAAAGTAATCCTCAGCTTGTGAAATCTAGAGGCGAGTGGTTTCACCCTCATATGACGGAAAATGAGCTTAGGCAAGTGACCATTGTCAATGTGTGCGGTGTCAGGTGGGTGCGTATCATGCTGATGATCAAACAGAGTACCATGAAACTACGAAGAACCAACATTAGTGTCTAAATGTGTACCATTGGCCAGGGAATGGGTCAGGGGAAGTTTTCCCCCTTCGCCATCCACCCGTGGAGTCATGTCGTCTTAGTGCCCACTGGGCCGAGCAGCTGTGTTGCCGAAAGATGAGCGCGCGGTGGTCTACTCCGGAAACTGAGGCAACGAGGAGATCAGTCCTATCGACGCAGGAGAGTTGTCGAAGATCGATCGATCCATGTACTTGGTAAGCTTGGACATCTTCAACTTGAGATCATCCACCTCGCCCTCCGCGTCATGGCGCCAACTCTCCAACGCCCTAGTAGCCTTGACGACAATGGCGATGAGCTTCTCCTAGCGTTGTTCCGCCTCTGAGATGAGCGTGGACTAGCATAACTCTGAATCAGTGATGCATCGTTCCCAGCTCAGATCCAAATTGGCGAGTCGCTTGGTGAAGGAGTCGTCGAGGTCGGTGTGCTGCTTGGCGACTGATGCATCGATCTCGGTGAAGTGCTTCTCCAGGATGCGGTCGCTATCGGCGAAACACTTCTACAGCAAATCGAGCTTGCGGTCCGTGTCAGTGAGGTGCGAATTGAAGTTAAACTTCTGCTCCTTGAACAGCCGATGCATCTCATCGAGAATCAACTTGGAATCGGGATTCATGGCGCCTCGGCTGTGGGCAAAGCGCGTGAAGTGCAGATGCTGGGGTGGTGGCGACAGCGGCGGTGGCGGCGGAGGAATAGGTGAGCGGTCCAGGTCATGAATCGAATCTGGATTGAGCGCGTGCATGGAATTACGGAGCTCGAGATGCACGGAGGCAAATCGAACTCAACGACCAGAGGCGTTTGCAACTCGAACTACGGATGCGAAAAATTTCTTGGCTGCTGATACCAGATGTGAGCACGACGATGCGTGTTGGACAGAATAATGGTAGGATAGCAAGCAATTGGGCAGGAATTCAGAGGAACTTTCATAGAACAGAGGAGTGCTTAGGAGTATATTACAAGTTTGTTTTTTTGATGATTCTCTCCTTTCTCCCGATGTGTTACATATACCACTCAAACACGACTCTCTCTCTCGGCAGCCAGGTAGCTGGGCTCACTTCCACTCTGGTCCTTGGACGTGCGTACTAGGCCGATGCTCGTGCATGCTCCTTCTTGGCCCAACTGCGATGTTGGCGTGCGTGACGTCTTCAGGATTGCCGTCATCTTCCATTGCTAACGACGGTGCGTTGCTGACAAAGTGCCCACTGCAGTTGCAGTGCCAGCACCTCGTAGGATCGCGATAAGATGTGACCTTGTGGTCACTCGTGAGGAACTAGAAGGATCGCCCTTGGAAGTGGCTGGGGAAGTTGATGCGATTGTCAACCATGGTTTGTGGAATCTTCCTTGGTGCCTCAGCGACATTATGTGGGGTCCTTGACCACCGTGGCTCTAGCTGCTACCGTGGCAGCATGTTCTACTACCCCTGTGCGATTAGTGACGTGAAGCGGTGGTGATGAGACTCCCTATGCCTAAGCCGTTAGTGTCTAGGGACTAACTGAGGTTGTGGCAGCGGGCAGTATTCACATCCCTCGTGGGAAAGGCCATGGACTAATTGAGGTTGTTAGTGATTCTGGTGCTGATGGCGACACTTGCGCTGCAAGTGGGGCAACCTCCCAGCCATAGACCAGCCTCCAAACACCCTCTATAGGATGGCCCCCAGTGTCAGGCCACACAAGGATGGACTTAAGCAAGGGCCAAGGTGAATCTACCATCATCGATGCTAACTTTGGCGCACCGATGGAGGGAAACCAGTTGGCCGAGGCGATCACCGGAGACATGTCGGGGGAGGAGTCTCAGTCATAGAGGAGGTCGTCATCATCATCATCGGCCCACCAGTGGAGCTTGGATCGCCTGCTAAGCTGCCTCCCGGTTGGAAGGGTTCGATGAGAGGAAGAAGGTCGGCTCACTTGTAGCACGGGGAGGCATAGAGGTAGACGCGGGAGGCGTGGTAGTGTCCATTGGTGAGGTGTTGTAGGGTAGGGGCTGGGAGATCTCTATCCGTCCTTCCTGAAAGACCCCCGGGATGAGCTTCTCGAAAATCATTGACCCGAGGCGAAGGCAGCCATGGTACACTCCATGTGCCCGATGGGCCATGGGTCCATCCACAGACCACCTCTGGCGGCGGACGGGCTGGCTCGCTCAAAGTACGGATGGCCCGATGACGATGGTTGGGCTACCGCACAGCTGGATAGGGATATGGGGGGAGGGAGGGAGCAAGGAAGGAACCTGTCGAGGCCGAGCCAGCCTCAACAGCGAAGATGGTGGGGGACGCCGTAGTCGCCATCTACATCCGCTCAGGGGATGTATGTCAGATGCTCAAATCTATGAAATGCAAATAGGGTTATGGGAAAATGTCGACAAAACCTGGTCGGCAGTCTACCAAGGGGTATGCCTAAGGTAGTAGATTGTCGGCAGATAGGAGTGCAAGCCACAAACGAGATGGTGATGCAGAACAACACGCGGGATTACCCAGGTTCAGGCCACCGTGTGGGCGTAATACCTTACGTCCTGCTAAGCTAGATTGCCCTAGAGTATGTTTTGATGTTTTTGAGGGGGTCCCCTGCCCTCCTTATATAGTCCGGGAGGCAGGGTTACAGATCTGGAAACTAATCTGAGCCGGTTACAATTGCCATATAGAGCCGGATAAGGATTCCCAATCTAACCGACCAAGACCTTGCTTGATTTCCAAGTCTGGTTTGATGCCTTGCGTGAGACTCCATCCTGATGATCTGGATCGCACGTCGTCATGTAATGGGCCGGACCGTCTGGTCTGGGCCTGCCCTTATCTAGCGGTAAGGGTATAGGGGTTTATACCCCCACAGCTAGTCCCCGAGCACTATGTATTCTGTATCAACACACTGTCTTAGTCTTCTTCAAGTTGCGAGGTTTGTCTTCATATCACCTTGAAATGTTAGTCGAGCATGCGCTAGTGTTCCATCTGGATCAGGAATCAGTAAACCATGATCGTTGATGAAGATTGCAGTTGTCGGTGAAGATTGCATAGTGGTCCAAAAAGAAAAATTTTCTTTCCTGGTGAAGTGTACCCACTTGTAGTTCGGAAAAGAAATGTAAGTGTGCGTACTTGATGGAAGTAACTTACGAACAATTCCAGAGCGTAGGGGTCAAAAAATAGAAACAATTCACTGTCAGGTGAAGTGTACCCACTTAGTCCCCGAGCCTGGTAATAGGTGACGTAGGCACGTGATGCCAGGGTCTAAAAAAGAATCCTCAAGAACCAATGATCATTATGCACCGTCAGGTGCATCATATATGATGTAGTCCCCGAGCTTGCTGGAAGGCAAAAAACGAGCCTTGTAGCAAGGTCTAAGAATATCAAGCGTCCATCGACTGTATGCAAGCATAGTACATGTAGTCGAGCAAGACGAATCCTAGAGCAGGAAGTGGTGTAACAAGTCCCCGAGCTCAAAGGTCTAACGAGGAGTTCCCAAGATCAGAGGTCTGGCGAGGAGTCCCCGAGCTTAGAGGTCTGGCAAGGAGTCCCCGAGCTCGGAGGACTGGCGAGGAGTCCCCGAGCTCAGAGGTCTGGCGAGGAGTCCCCGAGCTCGGAGGTCTGGCAAGGAGCCCCCGAGCTCAGAAGTCTGGCTGCAGGTTCCAGAGCTCAGAGCTCTGGCTACAGGTTCGAGAGCACGCTAGTCTAGCGAGTTCCTGAGTTTGGAGGTCTGGC
Organism: Saccharum hybrid cultivar R570; assembly: GCA_038087645.1. Lineage (NCBI taxonomy): Eukaryota > Viridiplantae > Streptophyta > Magnoliopsida > Poales > Poaceae > Saccharum > Saccharum hybrid cultivar. Next base: position 37,284,604 of record JAQSUU010000637.1, on the reverse strand, counting down.
TGCAGGTTCTAGAGCTCAGAGCTCTAGCTACAGGTTCAAGAGCACGTTGGCAAGCGAGTCCATCACCACACTGTCTTTGTATCTCTCTTGCTTTTTTCTTCTTTTGTTTTTTTAAACTGGTCCAATCTGACGCGCTGATGACGTGGGCGGCGCCGCAGTTGCTTTCTGTCACATCATGTGAATAGTGACCCAGTGCCTGTAACAAAGACACGTTTGGGTCACGGACCAAACGGCACCAAAATCGAAGGGACGTAATTTTTGCGGAAGAAATTTGTCAGTTACCGCAAATCTCGCGCCACGTGTCCCATTCTTTTGGAAACTGAATCGACGTTGCCTCTTAATGACCGGGAAAGGGAACGATTCCAATCTACTCACACGTGCATATTCGCAATCAACCATCTTCTTGCTTCCACCACCGCCGCACCATTGTAATCACAGAGCCCTCTCGAGCCCCAGTGCCACCACCGTAGTGCAATCCACAATCGCCGCCGTAGGCATCGACGAAGTTGCCCCAAGTTCCTCACGCGCCGCCGCCGCTTGAATCACCGCCACCAAACCCTAGCCACTTAGAAGAGCGGCGCCCTCCTTTTCCTCCGTAGAAAGGAAGAGTCAAAAGAGTCGGGGAATGGCCGTGAGGAAGACGAAGACGGAGGCCGAAGTGCGCAAGGAGATCATGAAGGAGTGGAATATGTCAAAGTGCACCCCACTCAGCCTCGAGCGACTGGTGCGGATGGGTGTGCTTCATGCCCAAGAACTGGCGGGATGGCGCGCACCCGATCTGGAGCCATTCCCGGATCCCAAAGGAGGTGAAATTGTTGTTTTTGAAGAATACTTCACTCATGGATTTGGTGTTCCTGTACATCCATTCTTGCAAGGGCTCTGCAATTATTATGAAATCAGTATTTGCAATCTGCATTCGAATTCTGTGTTGCTTGTTGCTTGCTTCATCCATCTCTGCGAAGCATACGGTGGTTTCCAACCCCACTTCGACTATTTTTGCCACTTGTTTTGGTTGAAGAAAAAGGAAGGACGAGGCGGCTCTAATGTGGCTGGTGGCTGCTATCTGAACATGCGGGAAGGGATCAGGTCGGAGTATCTGCACTGCCCATGGAAGACCACATTAGAGGACTAGTACAGGTATTGGTTTTACATCCGTGAAGAACCAAGCCAGGCCTCATATTGCGATGTATCCTTGGTCCCAGAAAAAACTAACATTTGGAAAGAGCTACCGCAGAACACAATCCAGATTGAGGCAATAATGCAACTGCTACCTTGGTCGAGGCTGGATGGACCAAGTGTAGTCGGTAATTTTATTAGTCGTCGGATCCAACCATGTCAGGCCAGAGTGCACGCGGCATATGAATACCAAGGCCGCATAGACCTGACCAGGATGAGGAATGAAGATCTTGAACCGAAAGAAGTGAAGATCAGGGTCCGAGACCTGTTTAATCTTAAGGATCCCAACTTTAAGAAGCTGACAGTCATCGAGCCAGCGTTCAAGCTTACTCGCCCACCACCACTGGTAAGTCCATTATTGTCTGCTAGGTTATCCTTGTGATTGAAACTCTACATAATAACCACTTTTTTGATGTGTTGTCATTCTGATATGTGTGTTGCTCTCTGTTGCCCAGTTTAATGGACAGGAGAGAGCGCAAGCATTCATCTCTTGTCCTCCAAGCGTGGAGTGGCCTGAGGTTGTGCCGCGGGCCCATGATGCACAACCGCTGCCCATGGACGATAATCCTTCCGAAGTTGATTGGCTTGCAATTGAAGATAAATCAGAGCAAGCCAATCGACTTGCAGGCAAGAAACCAATTGCTGCCCCGACAAAGAAAAGGGGCCAGACCTCACAAGGAATCTCCTCGGATGAAAGTCCAGAAGGGGTAATTGACCTGAAAGAAGCAGAGGACCCAGCAAGCAAGCGTCGATGCCTTATTGCTGACTGGCTAGAAGAGGAAGATGAGGATGTCGAGGAGGTCTCTAGCATTGTAGCAAGCAACCGGAGGGAGCGGCTCGCTAGAAGGCAGGAACAGACACCGCCGTTGCCAACAACTGAGCCAACACCTCGACCATCGCAACCATAGGCACAGGCTTTAGGAATCCCGAGGCCTGCTGCCGCTGTTAGAAGCGACGTGGCTAAGCCAGTCCCGACCACTAGACCAGTGGCAGAGAAGGGTGCCAGGCCCGAGAAGCTGAAGAAATCTCGGTTTGCCACCGTATTCCGCTGTACAGACCTGTAAGTCGTCGTGAACTTGTGTGAGTATAAAATAATTGGTCAATATCATCACCTTTATAACTTGTTATGGATTTGTATAGCTCTGTATCGACCCAAAGGCTAGAAGAACTGTCTGGCGGTGCAACACTACCACCACCAAATACTGTCATCGCTGAGCAGCAGGTCCTAGGGCAGACCAGAGCAGAGAGGGTAGTCCCCGAGTCACAAGCTCCTTCAGCATCTGCTCCTGGTCCGCAAACTGAAGTGTTGGGGCAAGCAGAAGATGGTGGGGCCCCAGAGCTGCTGGAACAACCACAGGAGGCCCCAGAACCAGAAGGACAGCACCAGCCAGCCTCAGAGAAACAAGAACAACCCCAACCGGCTTCAGAGAAACAAGAACAGCCCCAGCCGGCCTCAGAGCAGCAAGTCCCAAAAGCTGCAGAGGTCGTTGGGACTACCAAGGAGCCAACTAAAAGTGCTAGACCAGGAGAAAAAGCCAAGTCTTCAGCCCCAGCCAAGGAAGAAATCATCGGGCATTATGAAGAAGAAAGCAGATTTTGTGGTACCCGCTCCTATACTGTGGAGATCCTAGTGGGAGACGAGGTCGAGGCCGTAGAAGCAGTTGGCAAAATATTCCTAGAGGAAGTGAAGGTAAGCCTCTCGCAATTGTATAATCTGTTGTTGTATAATCCATAAGAACTGCTTTGTGATCCTATGTACTGCAGACTGTAGCCGAGAAAAACAAACAGCTGAGTGCAGAACAGAAGAAACTGCAACAGCAGTTAGAGAGTTATGCGAAGCAAAGCATTGATCATGAAGAAAAAATGTGCACGGTAATTCAACAGCTAGAAGTCTGTTGTTAGGTACTCGAGCTCTGTAAGGTGCTGTATTACTATATTGTTAATCAGAGTATTGATACAGGTCTAGGCATCGAAGTCAGCCGGCTTCATGATGAAAATGCGTAGGTAGCTGCTGAGTGTGACCGGCTGACCGGAGAGAAGACCAAATGGCTGCAAACACAGCAGGCAATGAAGGAGGAGAATGCTAAATTAGCAAAGGATCTGGAGAGTAAGTATTCCTCATCATTGTCGTAGCTTTCATTGAAGTTTGCGGCGTGAAATTCTTATCGACGTGACGCCTTACAGTTGTAAAGAAAAATGCCAAAGTGCACCTTGAGAAGATGAAGAAAGATTGCGACGATCTGGAGCTTCAAAACCAGGCTAGTGCAAAAAAGATCGAGACATGGTCCCAGAAGTGCAACAAACTCATGAAGGAGCAAGAAGCCCCTAATGGCAAATGCAAGATACTCGTCAAGGAGCGGGAGACTTAGAAGCACGCCTGCGCTGAGATGGCGAAGGGGATCGCACCAATGCTCGACGTCATTGGTGCCGACTCCACCGAAGCTGAGGTGGAGGCACCAAAAATAGGATTGATCAAGAAATCCCAAAAAGCCTGGGGATGGCTCCAACAATGGACGAAGGACATCAAGGAGTATGTGGGTGCACATGTACTTAGCTTGGTACGTGCCCACTACCCCTTGTTGGATATTGCTCACCTAGAAGCCGGTTATCCCAGGGAGGTCGGGGTGGAGCGAGCTGACAAGCTGCGGTCAGAAGAGATGAAGCATGCTACCGCGATCACCAAGGACATCATCTTATGCCCGGCTGCTGCCCCATCAACTAGAGGGACGATTCAATTGTACGTGGGTCAAATACCAGTGCCACCATCTCTAGCTTCTAGCGAAGCACGTTCTGCTCCATCCTCGACCACGCCAAAGGTCTCAGAACTACCAAAGAGCCAACAGTAGTAGGAACCTACGAATAGTTCATAGGAGAAGTTAATTTTCATAAGCTTATTGTAAACTCGTGCCTGCAAAGAGGCAAGCTTGTAATAAGGTAATGAGTAGTACAATGTAAAGTTGTTTATGTTTTTGTATGAAAAAACGTTGAAGCTTTGTATTGCGTGCGAATTTAACTAAGTTAGAATAGCATAATGTTCTGTTTTAATTGTTCCGACATAATTGATGAGAACTAAGTTAGAACAGCGGAATGTTCTGTTTTTAGTTGTTCCAGCGTAATCGATGAGAACTAAGTTAGAACAGCGGAATGTTCTGTTTTTCGTTGTTTCAGCGTAATCGATGTCATCCTGTAGGTCTGTACGGCTTTGGAGAGGCCAGTGATCCGAGTGTAAGGCTGTCAGAGCCTGTATACACGTAAGAGTATGACTGGTCTGGCCAAAGGGCATCTGCCGACCACCCAAAACACAGAGGGCGGATCTCGTGCACGCTATGAGTGAGGTCGAGGACAGAGCTGCTCCGAGAACCCGAAAGGATTGGTGATCGATGTACTGGTTTATCAAAAAGTTGTTGTAGTTGTAGAATCGACAATGAAAATAAGTGTAGTCAACTGTAGTCAAGTATATATATATATATATATATATAATTCAAAGTAAAAAAGTAGTACAGAAAAAAGGTACATATCTGTATTTGAGAATTAGGGGTAAAAACGCCTAAGCTTGTCGATATGGACGGAGTTGGGCACGTCAGTGCCGTCAAGTCTTGCAAGCCTGTATGAAGTAGGTTGTGTAACAGCCTTGACGATGTATGGCCCTTCCCATGGAGTTGTCAACTTGTGGACGCCATCTTGGCTAGTCTTCCATTTCAATACCATGTCGTCGACCACAAAGAAACGTTCCTGAATATTTTTGTTGTAGTACCTTCGTAACACAGCGAGGTATTTGGCCGTGCGTATACAGGAGTCAAGGCGTCATTCCTATGCACTATTCACCTCAAGCTCTCGTTGTTCAGTAACTTGATTTTCATTGTAGTTCTCAACCCGAGGTGACCGGAACTCAATGTCTGTTGGGAGCACAGCCTCGGCGCCGTAAACCATGAAATATGGTGAGACACCAGTATTGCGACTAGGCTGTGTTCGAAGTCCCCAGACCACAGCTGGTAACTCCTTAATCCACCGGCCAGGGGCTTTGTCGTTCTCTCTGTACATCCTTTTCTTCAATGCATCCCGAATCATTCCATTAGCCCACTCGACCTGTCCATTAACCCTAGGGTGTGCCACCGAGATATATTTCACTACAATGCTCCGTTCATCACAGAAGTCCCAAAATGTGTTCCTAGTAAACTGAGTCCTCAGGTCTGTAATGATGTTGTTGGGTATACCGAAGCGGTGGATGACCTGGTCGAGGAACTCGACTGCTTTTTTGGAAGATGCCTTGACCAAGGGCATGTACTCTATCCATTTGGAGAATTTATCAATCAGAACGAATACGAACTTGAAGTTACTTGGTGCTGGTTTAAAGGGTCCAATCATATCCAGGCCCCAGCACGCAAAAGGCCAGGAGGCTGGTATGGTCTGGATCTCATGGGCTGGCACGTGAACTCTTTTGGAGAAAAACTGACAGTTGGCGCAGTGTCTAACAAGCTTCTCTGCATCAACTACTGCGGATGGCCAGTAAAAACCTGCACGGAATGCTTTACTGACCAGTGTCCGAGATGCGGCATGATTACCACAGGTGCTAGAATGTATTTCTTCCAAGAGTTTAATACCGTCTTCTTGCTCAATGCACTTCATCAATACTTCTGCTTTCGCATTTTTGCGCCACAGCTTACCCTCGACCACCAATTATTGTCTGCTACGGCGTATAAGGCATTCATTTTCATTTCAATCAGAGTACCCGGTGCCATCTGTTAGGTACTTAATGAATGGAACACACCAGTTCGCTATCTTAGTCAAGGTCTGAGATGGTCCCGCAGTGGTGGGAGATGGTTCCATAGTGGTCGATGATGGAACCATAGCTACCAAAGGTTGGTCCGGGGGCTTCTCAACCACGGGGTCGCCTTCTTGCTTAATTGATGGTTTTAAAAGGTCTTGAACAAAAACGCCATGCGGTACTTGAGCTCTAGATGATCCTAACTTCGTCAGCGCATCTGCTGCTTGATTTTTGTCTCGGACCACATGGGAATATTCAATGCCATAAAATTTTCCTTCAAGCTTCCTAATTTCTTTGCAATATGCATCCATCTTCTCGCTAGTTGTGTCCCAGTCCTTGTTGAGCTGGTTAATAAGTAGGGCCGAGTCGCCGTGGACATAAAGGCGCTTGATACCGAGGTCGACTACAATGCGCAAACCATGAAAGCATGCCTCGTATTCTGCAGCATTGTTAGATGCCGGGAAGTGAATCCTGAGGACGTAGCGCAATTGCTCATTAGTTGGTGATATGAATAATATGCCCGCTCCCGCACCATCAATAGTTAGTGAGCCGTCAAAATACATTTTCTAGTAGTCAACGGGTCCTTGAGAGGTCAGGATACTTAAGTCTGTCCACTCGACCATGAAGTCAGCCAGTGTTTGGGATTTGATAGTGTCGCGGCGTGCAAACTCCAAGTCGAAAGGACATAACTCCATTGCCCATTTGGCGATGCGCCCGTTTGCATCTTTGTTGCGTATAATGGTACCAAGAGGAAACTCAGTTTTGATCACCATGTGGAACCCGTCAAAGTAATGTTTCAACTTTCGGGTTGTAATGAGTATGGCGTAGATCAATTTTTGAATCTGAGTGTACCTAGTTTTGGACTCGTTGAGCACCTCACTAATGAAATAGATTGGGCGCTAAACACCATAAGCGTGGCCGGGCTCCTCGCGCTCGACCACAAGGACAGTGGAGACAACTCGATCAGTCGCAGCAATGTAGAGTTGAAGGACTTCTCCTGACTTGGGGGCAATAAGGACCGAAGGTGATGCAAGGTACTGCTTTTAGTTGTGTAAAGGCAATATATGCTTCCTCCGACCACTCAAACTTCTCACCTGCCTTGAGTAACTTGAAAAAAGGTAAGCCCTTGTCACCAAATTGAGATAGAAATCGGCTTAGGGCGGCCATACACCCTGTAAGCTTCTGGACATCCTTGACATTTGCTGGTCGCTTCATATTGAGGACAGCTTGCACCTTTTCTGGGTTAGGACGTATGCCGTCACGACTGACGACATTGCCTAGTAATATACCAGAGGGAACGCCGAAGATGCACTTTTTAGGGTTCAACTTCCATTGATATTGATTGAGCACTGCAAAAGTAAGTGTCAGATCGTCAATCAAGGAGTGGGATTCCTTGGTTTTGATAACTATGTCGTCTACATAGGCTTCGACCAGTTCATCTTGTATCTTCTTTTCGAGGCACTCTTGTATTGCACGCTGATAAGTAGCTCCGGCATTTTTAAGCCAAAACGACATGGTCGTGTAGCAATAAGCGCCGAAGGGTGTAATAAAGGACGTCTTGATCTGATCGTCCTTGTTAAGAGCGATCTGGTGATAACCAGAGTAACAGTAGAGAAAGGATAGCAGCTCGCAGCCGGCCGTGGAGTCCACGACTTCGTCAATGCGAGGTAAGCCGAAGGGGTCTTTAGGGCAGTGTTTGTTGAGATCGGTGTAGTCAACGCACATTCTCCATTCATTATTCTTTTTGCATACAAGAACCGGATTGGCTAACCAGTCCGGGTGATACACCTCTTTGATAAAACCGGCTGCAAGAAGCCGTGTAACTTCTACCCTAATAGCCTCCTTTTTGTCCTTCCCGAACCGCCGCAGCTTCTGCTTGACAGGTTTTGCCTTGGGGTCGATGTTCAAGGAGTGCTCGATCCGGTCTCGAGATACACCGGGCATGTCTAATGGTTTCCAAGCGAACACACTTACGTTCTCTCTCAAGAACCGGACGAGCGCGTCTTCCTATTTGGGGTCAAGGTTTGACTCGATCAGTGCCGTCTTGCTGGAGTCACCCTCGACCAGCTGGATCTCCTTGTACTCCTTGGAATTGATAGACTTTCGTGGTGCTTCGAGCTCTAGAATATCCAGCCGGTTTGGAGGAGTCTTCTTTGCCTCCATCATCGTTGCCACCATGCGCAGTGAGAGGTCGTGGGCTTTAGCTACACGAAAGTTGTCCTCTTCGCAGGTATAGGCAACGAATACATTGCCTCTGAGAGTGAGGACTCCCTTTTTCGTTGGCATCTTAAGCACCAAGTACCTGTAATGAGGTATGGCCATGAATTTGGTGATCGCAGGGCGGCCAAGGATAGCATGGTATGTGCCCTCGAAGTCAGCGACCACAAAGTTGACGTAGTCGGTACGGAAGTGGTCTGCCATGCCAAACTACACAGGTAGGGTAATTTGCCCGAGAGGCGTAGAGCTCTATCCGAGCAGGACCCCCTAGAACTGTGCGTCGTATGGCTTCAAGTCAGCTTCAGATATGTTCAATGCTGACAGGCTATTCTTGAACAGGATGTCGATGGAGCTACCGCCGTCGATGAGCACCCTGTCAAATTGTACTTTATTGATACAGGGACTGAGGACGAGAGCGAAATGACCTGGTTCGGGGATGGTAGCCCATTGATCCGCCCTACTGAAGTTGATTTCTCGGTGTGACCAGGGGGTAGTCTTGGATCTGCAATGAGGTCATCTGTCTTGGCCACGTTCAGGCAAGCGCGGGCGAGCAGCTTCCGCTCGCGTTCGCTTTCAACAGACACCTTGCCCCCGATGAAGGTTGCAACATGCCTCACTGGTTCCTGATACTGGTGCTTGGGGTTCTTGTCAGGATCGTCCTCATCATCGTCCCTGCGGTTACGCTGGTCTGTTGCGTCATTAGGCTTGTCGACATTTTCTGAAGCCTGTTTACGACGATAGATCTCCTTGAGGACCTTCCAGTTTTCCAATGTATGGTTGGACTTAGGATGAGCTGGGCAAGGCCCCTTCAAGGCTTTAGTGTAGTCTTCTTCATAATTGCGACGGCCACCAAATTTTTTCACGGCGTTGACCTTGCCGTCGTCATCGCGAGCACGCTTGCCCTTGAAGTTGTCACGGCGATCGTCGTGCTGATTTCTGTTGTCGCGCCGATCACGATTATCGTTACAGCGGTCCCTGATGTCGCTGTGACCTCTAAAGTCATCGCGGCGGCGGTTGTCGCGGTAGTTGTCGCATCGTGGAGAGTATGGCGCTTTGCCGGTGCCCTCGTTCAGCAGCTTTTTGGCATCATCGGCATCCACATACTTCTTGGCGGTGGTGAGGAGGTCGACCACCATTATAGGCCGTTTACGAAGGAGCTTGTCCCTGATATCGTTGTGGTAGCGCAGACCAGTAATGAAGGCTTCAATAGCCTCATTGTCGGTGATCCTAGGAATCCTGATGCGCATATCCGAGAAGCATCAGATGTACTCGCGCAATGGTTCGTCCCTGGCGTCGCGGATGCGCTGCAGATCGTACTTGTTGCCTGGCTGTTCGCAGGTAGCAATGAAGTTTTCAACAAAGGCTTGACGCAAAGCATACCAGGAGTTGAAGTGGTTCTCTGGGAGACTAACAAGCCATTGGTGCCCCACCGGGCTGACCACCATGGGAAAGTAGTTGGCCATGACATGCTCGTCGCCCAAAGCAGATCTACAAGCGGTCTCATAAAGTTGGACCCATAGCTCGGGATTGACCTTGCCGTCGTAATGGTTAAGCTTTTTAAGCTTAAAACCTCTAGGCCAGATAACTTGTCGTAGGTGGTTGGTGAATTGCTTGGGGCCCGGGGGACCGTGGACCATATCGTACTCCATGCGACGACTGGTTTCATGGGACGCACGGTCATGAGCTCTCTGTTCAATGCGAGGACATAGGTCACAGTTGTTGAGGTCGCGATGGAGATCGTGATTGTCATCATGGCGATCTCATTCGTCACCGTATTGTTGTCCCTGACGACGGTGGTCCCGGTGGTCATTACGCCGGTTGTCGCTGCGTCGGTCATCGTCGTTGTTATTGCGGCGGTGGCCGAGGTGGCGATTATCATTGCGGGGAGGGTTTCCGTGATTGCCATCGTTGCCTCTGTCAGCTCCTGGATTGACACCAGGAGCTATGTTGTCCATAACGTGGTGGTCTGTGCCAGCGGGTGCACATAAGCCACGTTGACCAGACCTGAAAGGTCGACTGGAGTGCTGACGGCTTCTGCTAGTCGCGCCAGATACCGATGGCCCCACGGCACGTTCATTGGTCTGAACAATGGCTGCCTGGAGATAAGCCTGCAAATCCACCTGGATGTTTTGTATTTCCAGGGTATCCGGTAACCGCTTCAGGCTTTCAATGGCGACGGCCATGTTGGCGCTTGGGGTTTTGAATACTGGTCTGTTCCCCACCATGTCAAAAGCATAATTGAGGTTGCACCCTTGCAATCGATTACGCCTAGCTGCAACGTCAGCTTCTTGCTGGTCGAGGTCTGCTTGCTGTTGCGCTAGGCGTGCATCTTCATCTATGCGACGTTGAGCTCTGTTGGCATTGCGTTGTTGTCACTCTTGTCGCTGTTGATCGGTCTCGCCTCCAGCAGGTGGATCTTCATCTTGGCTAACCACGTTGACTATGGCGCCACGCCTTGGAGGGAAGGCCGGGATTCGAGGAAAGCCTGGAGGATGTAGCCTCTCTTCGTCACCGCTACTCACATGGTGTAATACCATGGTTTGAGTAGTCTCATCGGACGCAGTGCTCGATCCGGAGCTTGAACGGCTATCTGTCTGGGTGGTATGGATCAAAACTTGATCAGAGCCCACCATGTTGACGAAGTTACGTGGTCGAGGTCGAGGTCGAGCGGAGCGCCCTTCAGGAGTTGAAGTGACCACTAGATCTGTACCCAACCGTTGAAAACGGGTGGCTCGAGCAGGTCGAGTAGATCTGTTGTAGCCATTCGAGTTCTTCTCGGTAAACTGCTCTTAGAGCGAGTCGACCAGAGTTAGGGTAAACAAGAGTTTGCCACCGAGCCGGTCGATGGAGTCGATTAGGTCGGTGTTGTCAAGTTTCCTCCCCTGGTAGCGAGGAAGGAGTCGATGAGTTGCCGGCGTGGTCGATGACGGTGCTGGTGCAGGCGAAGCCGGAGCCAGCGTAGTTGTAGTCGACGCCGGTGTCGGGGAAGTAGTCGATGCAGATCGGATCTGCACCTCCATGGCTGTGACGACGAAGTCATTGGAGCCGGTGGTCCAGGTGATCTGGCCGATCGTGAACATGAGGCCCGCCGCCGTGGCCATGGAATCAGGGAAGATGACCATCTCGCACGCCTGAAAAGCAGTACACACACCCCCTACCTGGCGCGCCACTGTCGACAAAACTTGGTCGGCAGTTTACCGACGGGTATGCCCAAGGTAGTAGATTGTCGGCAGACAGGTGTGCAAGCCACGAACAAGATGGTGATGCAGAACAACACGCGGGTTTACCTAGGTTCAAGCCGCCGTGTGGGCGTAATACCTTATGTCCTGCTCTGCTTTGTTATTGTTGTCTCGAACAATGTATTACAAGCTAGATTGCCCTAGAGTATGTTTCGATGTTTTTCAGGGGGGTCCCCTGCCCTCCTTATATATTCTGGGAGGCAGGGTTACAGATCTGGAAACTAATCTTAACCGGTTACAATTGCCATATAGAGCCGGATAAGGATTCCTAATCTAACCGACCAAGACCTTGCTTGATTCCCAAGATTGGTTTGATGCCTTGCACGAGACTCCATCCCGATGATCTGGATCACGCGTCGTCATGTAATGGGCTGGACCGTCTGGTCTGGGCCTGTCCATGTCTAGCCGTAAGGGTATAGGGGTTTATACCCCCATAGAAGAGGACATAATTTAGATGGTATGGGAAGTATTTAGCACCAATTAATTAGGTAAACCATATCATAAACAAGGAGGAAACAATGAGATCAGAAAGGCCTCACCCTGTACAAAACTTTATGGAAAGTTCTCGGTTCAGTTTCCTTCAAACCTATAAGAGTCGCTTTAGTGGTGCAACAAGTGTCCCTTAAAACCTATTAATATAGTAGGATGTTAAATTGTTCAACATAGGTCTTTCGTATGATTAAATTGATGAGGCTCTCAGTAGATTTGTCCTTCTACATATACCTATTAAACGGCATGTTAAATTGTTCGGCATACATATATTTCATATAATTAAATTGATGTGTGATAAGGTCAATCTTAGAGTTTTATGGGCATTAAATATGATGACATGGCACTGCATTAATTAAGAGAGAGATGATGAAAGTTTTATGGGAGTAGAGATAGCTTCATAGGGATGAAACTCTTTTGCACTGTTTCTAAAATATTAGTGTGTTGAAAACTGGGTCATAAAACCCCAGCTGAGACTGGCCTAAGAAACTAACACATTCCCTTTCATTTAGGAAAACCTACACAAACTAAACAAAGGATGCATAAATTCTATAAGGATTGTTATTCTTATGAAGTACAATTCTTTGGTTTCTGATGCACATAATCATGGATATCATAACTGATCATCTGCTTCAGGACTGTTACTACTGCTACTAATACGAAACATTCAGCCTCCAGCCCCATTGATTAGTATGGACTTATTGCATAGTTACATAACATGATCAGTTCCAAACCCTAACACCAAAACCCAAAAAAAACAATGAACTGGATTTTTTTTCTCGAATACGCAAAAGATTTGCGTATCATTGAATTAAGAAGAAGAGTACAAATACACAAACGACGCGCTTATGACGAGCGCCGCCGGAGGTCTTACGGCCGTAGGCCGGACCATCCTAGCAAATAAAAGTGAGATTCGGTATTACATAAAGGACAATAACCATGAAAAGAGCAACGCTACGCACTACTAAGTGGCGCCGAGAGAGTCCAGTCCGACATTCGAGACAAGTGTTCCGCCGATCCAATGTATAGCTGCCGGGAAATACCCGTCAACATCAGCTTTGAGTTCCTGGCTTCTTTCTACTTCCAGCTTAGTTATTACTTTTACTTTGTTCCTCCATATTTGCCCCGTCCCCTCCGATCCGGTCTAAAAGAACGCGCACGGGTCGGCCAACGGCACGCTGACGAGCCCCGTGTCGCCATTCCCCACGCCGTCGTCGAGCAGCCAGCTCTCCAGCATTGAGAACGATGGCCCCGGCCCCGCGGTGCCCGCGCTCTCCGCCTTGCTCGTCCTGGTGGACCCCTCTGGCGTGCGCCCTGTGCCGCTGTTGCTCGCTGACACGCCCTCATCACCGGAGAACGCCGACACGGAGGAGGCCGAGGACCCCGACCCGGACGACACCTTCCCGGCGGCGCCGGAGCCGGAGCCGCCGGGGTGCATCCAACCCTCCAGCAGGCGCGCGATGTTCTCGGCGCTGGAAGCGTATGTCGCTTGGGCCTGGCTAGCTGGCGCCGGCGGTTGCGGCAGTTGCTCCGTCTTGGCGGACGGAGGCACGGGGTCCAGGGACAGTGCCTCCCGGAGTGCCTGGCGCGCGGTGTGGATGTCCGTCTGCAGCCGCCGCTCCCACTGACCCTTGGGCGCGGCCCATCTGCCGCTCTTCGCCTCGGCGCCAGCGCCCGTCTTAGTGAACTTCTTCTTGAGGTGCGTGTTCCAGTAGTTCTTGATGTCGTTGTCTGTCCGCTCCGGCATGTACGACGCGATCGCGGCCCACCTGATCGTGCAAGAACACAGTCGGTCGTTAGAGCTGTGCTGAGGAATCACATAGGAGCAGACCGTCTTGAAGTGGAATCGAGTGGAATTACCTGTTCCCGAGCAGCGCCTGGAGGTGGATGATGAGCTTCTCTTCCTGGTCGCTGAAGCTGCCGCGCTTGATGCCCGGGCGGAGGTAGTTGGTCCACCGGAGCCGGCAGCTCTTGCTGCAGCGCATCAGCCCTATATCCATGGTCCATGGACACGAGCAGCCGCCGAAACGATTCAAGGAATTGCACGACATAAAACAACGACAGCCATCCTCGTCTAGTCTAGAAAGAAACAAAGACAAACTTCAGAGCATGGTCGTACCGGTGCTGGTGGGCACGGCGCGCCAGTTCCCGGGGCCGTGGTCCTGCACATAGGAGACGAGCACGAGGTCCTCCTCCGGCGTCCAGGGCCCCTTCTTCACCCCACCCTTCTCGCAGCACGGTGGCCTCCCCATGCCTTGGTTCCCCGACGCTCCTCAGCAGTTGTAGCCCGCCGGGCGGCCTCTGCGTGCGTGACGCTAACTTGGCCACAAAGGACGAGGAGGGCCTTTGACCCCTGGCTCTGCTTCGGCTTGCTTCTCCCTTCCTCTCACTTTCCCGGGAGGCCTGGCTAACTGGTGGTGTTTATATAAGCGCCCACGCAGGCATGGCCTTCATGTGGCAGTGAGGAGCAACAAGGACCGGTAACTAGGACACACAAGAAATGTAACACTCCAGGGCAAAATATAACTACCGGATACGATGGTGCTTAAATGCAATGTCAAGGTCTATGCCCGAGGCCCCTCAGTTGTCGCCGTCACGGAGAAAAAAATTAGGGCCTTGTTTAGATGGAAGAGAGAGTGAAATTTGGCAACGTAGCACTTTTTGATAATTATTGTCTAATTATGGACTAACTAGACTCAAAAGATTCGTCTCGTAATTTACAATCAAGCTGTGTAATTAGTTATTTTTTATCTACATTTACTATTCCATGCATATATTCCTAGACTCAATATGACGGAGAGAGAGTGAAAAAACTTGCAATCTAAACGTGAGCTAGGTTAAGACTTAAGAGTCCTATTTGTCATAGCAGCGATGGAACCGTGGAAGGCATAGTCACCACTCTCCACGGCACATCATTCTGTTGCCCACTAGTGCCTTTCCGCGCCATGTCTTGTCGACCTCGGCACATCTTGCGCCGTCGTTGTGTTGGCAGTCATGCGGAAAATGCGCCATGTTTCTGCGCCATGTATGTCCATGTGTACAGATATATGAACTGTTTACTGTATTTATATCCATTTCTATATTCTTCTTATATTATATCCTCCTAAAATCTACAAGTACTTTTTCCGAAGAATTAAAAAACTAGAGCTCTGAAATCTTTATTATGCATGAGTACTTTGTATTAGATGTCCTTTATTTTTTATTATAAGGCTTAGCTTCTTTCTTAAAAATAAAATAAATGGTGTACGTACAACTACAGATATTGGTGATCTCACGTTAGCCAAATGGTAGTCCCAAGTATGATTAAAAAAAATGGTAGTCTAAAGTACCATACAATATCGGTGGTTGTCTACTTTTTCACACTCCCGTCTATAAAACTAGGTATTCTACTCTTAGAGTATTGAAAACTATCGCTACAGCAGATTGTGCTTTCACCACTGGGACTTTCATTCCGGTTTCGTGAAAACTACCGCAGTTTGTCGTCCCACTGCGCCCCACCTGCCACTGAACCGGCGATGGTAAATATGTTCACTGACGGTTCGATGTATGATCCGGTGGTGAAAACTATGGTGGTCTCTTGAACGACATGTCCTCTAAAATGAAAAAAATTAAGGATGATGTCGTTCAAGAGACTCCCAAATTGTGAAGGTTGTATTACTCTAATGTTGGTATCTTGCCACTCACAATTGTGAATGGTGTAATCTTAGTTGGAATTTTTTATTAAATTGAATGACATCTATATTAGTACAACATATGTCATACATGTTATGTTATTCACACATATGGATCATGGATGAATCTATAAGAAACCTATGTCTGCCACGTTCGTGGAAGGCATTGATTCTTTTGTGAAGGTTGCCATGCTGTACATGCCAGATAATATATAGGCTGATGGATACATACACTTCCCATGTGTTAATTGCAAAAATCAAAAGCAATTTTGGAACATCGAGAAGATCCATTTTCATTTGCTGCGCAGGGGTTTCATAAAAAAATTATAAGGCTTGGAATAAACATTGGAGCATAGTAAGAACTTACTTGAGGAAATCTCATATGATACAGAGTGCATCTAGTTAACTCCCTGAGGCAGTTTTGATCGAAGATATTTTCGCTGATACGACATATTATGTGAGTGCTAATATGGTTTTGAGTTAGTAAATAATAGAAAAAAGTCTACAAAACCTCCTAACATATTAAGGGTTGACTACATAACCCCTCGACTATAAAACCTGATATTATTCATAGCCCTTAAAGCATCTAATAATATTCAAATGACTCATTTATGATTCTGTAGGGCTGTTTTGACACTGTATATATGTCACGACGCTAGCCTAAGTACCCATTCTTTGTGTCCATTCCCATATGTTTCCTCCCTTTCCCTTCTCTTTCTAGGCTTGCCCCACCATCTGATGAGCATCATGCATGCATCCTCCTATCTCCTACTCCCTCTCGTGGTACTCCTCGACGATATTGAGCCCATGCACTGTGCGTGCACCCTCGTCGTCTAGCCGATTAGCCCCTCCCACATCCTCCATCCCTCTCGTTTTCTCCTCATATGACTATCTTAAAAACTGAAGTAGCGACTGGAGTGGGGTGAATATGAGCAAATAAAAATTCTTCTTAAGAACTAGCCAAAGCACAATTCCATTAACAGACACTCATCATCACCCCTCCTCAGGTCACTTGTTCGATCCTTCAGTTTTTGAGGTATCCAAAAGAGGAGAAAGAAAGAGGGTTGGAGGATGTGGGAAGGGCTGGATGACGAATTGAAGGTGCAGGCACGGTGCATGAGCTCAATATCACCGAGGAGTTCCAAGAGGCGGAGCAAGAGACAAGTGATCGTGTGCAGCTTGTACAGCGATGGGGCAACCTAGAAAGAATAAGAAGAGGAAGGCAATAGATGGACCTACACACAAACTCATTTCACTTTATGAAACTTTGATCATCTCTTTTCATTAATATCACATCATGGCAATATATTTACTAATTTTATAGCTTATTTAATACTCCATTCATTCCAAATTATAAATCGCTTTGACTTTTTTTGGTATATCTATTTTGTTATGTATCTAGATATGACATATGTCTAGATACATAGCGAAATAGATGTACCCAAAAAGTCAAAGTAACTTATAATTTGGAACGGATGGAGTATCTATGAAACTCTTATAAAACCCTATTAAAATTAACCTATGATCCTATTTCCAGGGACCTCAAATATAAGTCTACTTTTGAAGTTTTAAACCTTGACATGATCTCCAATGTCTCATCGAGCTATCGATATTTGTAGACTTATATAACATTTCAAAGAAAAATGTATAATCAGATGTTATGAAAGTGCATCTTCTGATAAAACTGTTGACATCAAATTTATATAAATCGGCTGAAAAACACTACTGGCTGATTTGTTGTGAGAGAAAAACACTATTCTGGCTGAAAAAACAAGCTGAAAGGTACGAATTATAAGCCGGATGAACATGCCCATATTAATATCAGTTCATACGAGTTTTTTTTTTTGTATTAGTGATCGAAATTAAAAAATGGAATTGGGATGAATCTATATGGCTATATTGTGATAGGAGTACGTACCTAGCTAGCTGGAGCGGCATTGAAGGTGGTATACGGTGGCGAACCTATAGGATCCCTGCCGGACAAGGTTCGCTAGCAGTTGGAGTGGAAGACCGATCATGCCACTGTACTACTGTAGAGCCCACCAGAGTAGTCCTGTCCAGTCTGAACTGTCACGATTTATCATGCCCCCCGCATTGAGATTTGAGAGGACAGTTTTACTGTCGCTCTCGTTTAAAAATTCTACTGTATATAAGTATATAACTGATAATAAAGTGATAGTGCGTCTCTCACGTTTGCGTGCGGCAAGCGCGTCGGCGACGAGGTTCCTCTGGCTGCGCCGCGACGGGGCTTGGCCGGTCGAGCTGCTGCGGCTCGCGATTGATTGGCCCACACGGCCGAAATCGATTTGTATCACCCCGAGCTGCTGCAACATCTCTCGAGGAGAATTTGGTGTATTGTATCAGCTTTTTTTTTCACGAACGTGTCTGCCACAAGTGTTTCGTTAAGACAAAATTAAAGAGAATAATTTGACAAGAAGGATCGGTAATCAACGATTATCGAATGCTTCTCCCTTGTCCCAGCGCTACAACTGAAGGGAAAGCAAGAGCGCGTGCACATGTCGGGGCATGACGATCTCTTACCGTAGTAGACCGTAGTGGAGTTGGTGTCGATATATTTCTGTCCGCTGGCCATGGCTGTGGAAACTGGAAACCAGAACTAAGGCCTCGTTTAGATGCAAAGTTAGAATTTTTTCACTCTCTCCGTCATATCAATCTTTGGACCCATGCATGAAGTAGTAAATGTAGGTAAAAAAATAACTAATTACATAGTTTAGTTGGAAATCACAAGATGAATCTTTTGAGCCTAGTTGGTCCACGATTCGACAATATTTACCAAATAAGATGAAAATAATACTATTCATTAGGTTTAATTTTTTTTTAATCTAAACGAGGTCTAGATAGAACTGACACTCTGGCAGCGCGCGGCCACCGTCCTTGCACAACATAACCATGCTCGCCGCCGCCATTGTCGTCTTGTCGATCACAGGACGCCGTCCGCGCGCATTCGATCGGACAGCTTATTTCATATAGTGTACAGTACTGGATTTTGCTACGGTACACAACGTGATATCGTGGAAGGTACAGGTCAGTATCAATCGCTACTATAGTACTATACACTGTGCGGACGATCCGGTGCACAAATCCAAGTGTAGTTATCAGTCCAGTACAGCGTTTTATGGAGTGGAATTCTGGACTGTGACATGTTTCCTCTATTCCTCAAATGCTTTACAGGCGTTCCCAGTTGCAACGCAGGCACAGCTGGCTGCGACACGGAACTGAACGAGTACTAGTAGCTGCTGGGCTCAACGCCTCAACAGAGGCCGACAGCGACGTACAGTACAGGTACGGCTAGGTAGGTGCCCCGTCGTGGCATCGTCAAAACGGCGTCGTCGATGACGATGATGGGCCGGCAGACAGGGGCAGCCGCCAGCCATGAATTCTCGCGCGTGCAGTGCAGGCGCCATTAGCGTAGCGTCAATACGCGACGTACGGCTGGCAAACGGGTCTGCCAGCATTCCACTGCCGCGGGTCTATCTATATCAGATCAGCACGAGTCATCAGGCAGCACGCCCTAATTAATCTAGATAGCTAGCGCGTGCTGCTAATCAAACCAAGCAAGGTCCTACAAACAGGAATTCTTTTTCGCACAATCAAGTGCTTGTCCACCACGGATACCGTATCGCCCATCGTCCATTAAATGGAGGACGAACGGGCATACGGCAGCTAGCGCGTCAACCCACGGACCTATAGGATCGCCGCCGGCCGAACCTGTTACCCGATCGACCACACTCTTTGAGTAATGGAGCGAGGGTCGATCACGTCACACTTTTAAGTCCTGTAGTCCACGTCTCCAGTGTCACACAGTTTGGCATGCGCTGCGGCCTGTGCGGCTGCGCATGATCGCAAACCGGCTGCTGGTGCCTTTCCCTCTCACGCGGTCATGTCTCGGCAGAGTCCGCACGGGCGCGCGCGTGCGCGTGCGCTAGCTCGGCGAGCTAGCTAGCTTGGTGTGGGAATGGGACTGATGACTGATCGACCCGCGCGCCGTGCCGATCCACGCCGGCCGGCGCACGACATGGTGGTCATGGTCACCGTCGGCGCACCGAGCAGCTGCGGTGCGTGCGCGGTTCATTTGCACGACAGCAAATGCCGCGCTCTGAGACTGGGATCGATTTATGTGTCCCGCAACAAGGCAAGGCCAGTCGCGAGCGGACCGCAGGAGCTGTAAGCCTGTAACTGTCTCTTCAACTGTAGAGAGTTTGGTGCACCGGCCGGAAACGAAAGCAATGTACTCCTAGAACACGACGGGGCTCATCTCCAGCCGCACGGGTGTTTGACTCCTTGTCCCTTTTGCCATCTCTGCGGAGGACACACAAACGTGTAGTACCAAGACTAGATGACAGCAACTTGCCTGGAAGAAAGAGAACACGAAGAAAACCTGAAAGCTATGATAGGCGGAGACGGTCCGTTGGGCTCTCCCGACCCCGAACCCTAGCCGCCCTGAGGGGCCTGACTCCGCCGCCGTCGGCAGCGCCAGCGGCCACCCCGGCACCGGCGCCGGCCCCGCCCCCGCCCTCTCCTCCTCCCCCTCCCTATCCACCTCCCCTGCCATCCAGAGCCCCGTCGCCGACAGGCATGGTGCCCCAGCATTGCCGGTGCCCCCCCTCGACCGGCGCCACCACGCCACCTCTGCCGCTAGGGATGCAAGCAGGTGCGGGCCGACCTGCTAGCCTGCTTGGCCCGCCTGCAAAAACTAGCCTAACGGCTACCGTGGGCTCCTGCTTCTTGTTACGCGGGCTTAAGCAGCCCGATCTGCATAGCCTAGCAAACTGAAATATGTCGCCTGCACCTACCTGCGTCGGCCTGCAAGACCTGCGTCCGCGAGCAGCGAACAGACGCAGCTGGCTCACGTCCCCTCTCCATCGACCATGCGCCTCTCGCCCGCTGTCACCTAGCGCCCGCCGCCGCCGCTAGCACTCGAGCCCTCTCGCCGGCCACAACGACGACGACACACGTGACCACAGGGCGCGTTTCTGAGGCATCCGCAGGCTGCCTGTTGCCTTGCTAGCATTTTTGCAGGCTCCTGCCGCATCTGCATAGCCTGCTAGCATGTGCCCGCAAAGCCCAGCAGGTTAACGCGGTCACCAAAACAGGTGCTACCAGGCACCTGCAGGTTGCGCAAGTTCAGCTGGCGGCTGCTGCAGTGTCCTGCTGGGCGCCTGCAGGAGCGCCTGCTTGCATCCTTATCTGTCACCCCCCTCCACCTCGCGAGCCACCACGCCGTCACCAGCGTCCCCCTCCACCTCGCCACCCACCTCCTCCCCCTCTCCTTCCACCTCCCCCTGCACCGCGGGATCTGGCGCAGGTGCGGGCCGTGGCCGCTGGGAGCCACCACCACAGCCGCTATCGGACCCGTCCCTGCCGGATCCGGTGATGGAGCACTGTCCCCGCCTCTGCTGGCGCCAATGTCGCAGACCCCCTCGCCCTCCGCGCTGATGGAGCCTGCCCATGGTGCCACGGCCATCCTGCAGCCGGGTGCGGGGGACGGTTCTGGCGCGCCCTGGCCTCCGGTGCCAGCTACCGCCGCTGCAGACTCCCTCGACGCCAGCGACGCTGCCGCCGCCGGGCGCTGTCCCTGCCACGGTTGTGGACGAGTCACTAGTCGTCGTCGAGGACGTCCTGGAAGGAGAGAATGAGGACGAGGATGCGGACGCTGCACCCTCGTGGCCGCGGCCGGCCCCCGCTGCCCCTGGCCTCGACGCCTTCCTCGTCCACCCGTTTGCCCCCGCTCTGAGCCCGTCGTCCACCTTGTCCCCCTATGCCGCCCCTTTCCATCCAGGGGGCACCGCGGAGGGACGGCCCAAGGCCCGGCATTGGGCGGATGATGACCTCAGCGATGACTCCGATGCCGAAGTGACGCCAACCTCCACAACGCCCTACCTGGACATGCTTCATCGGGAGTCGCAGCCACCGAGGTCATCGACGCTGCCTGCGATGTCCGTGCCGCTCACCCAGCCTCAGGCTTCGGGTCATGGTGGGGTGGTGCCGGGTCGCCAGGGTGCTGGTCGGGTGTAAGGTCCTAGATGGCTAGAGGGGGTGAATAGCCTATAAAAAATCCTACACGAACCACTAAGCAAACTTGTTAGAGTAACAAACGGCGTAAAGCGAGTTTTGCTTGGCCCACGGTTGTGATGCAAGCCTTCTATCCACAAGTCTAGTAGATTATGATCTCTAGTTCACACAAGGGCTATGTCACTAATTTTACACTAGTGAGCAAGCTAACAACACTACTAGCAAAGCTACCACTAGAGCTACACAAGATAATCTAGTAAATGTAAATGCAAGAGAGATGATTGTGATTCTTATACCAACGGTGGAGTGAAGATGTTGCCAATCACCAAGATGATATACAATCAATCAATATTGACAACAACACAATATGAAGACCAATCACCGGGAGACAAGAGACACAATATTTTTGTTCACCCGGTGTTCACTTGTGCACCAACAAGCTACGTCACCGGTTGTGTCAACCAACACTTAGATGGTTTCTCGGTGTGACTCTCAAGTCACTTGCCCCTCAAGGCACGCCCCACAAGGCACCGCAAGACAGCACTCTCAAGTGAGGTAACTCAATGACACGCGCAATGTATTAGAGTTGCTTTTGGCACTACGCCGAGGAAAGCATAAGAACCTCTTACAATCAACCGGAGGTGGCCAAGAACAATCTCCTTCTCTTGCCAACGCCTCCAACAATCTCCAAGCCGGCTAGGAGCGGTACTCTCCAAGAGTAACAAGAAATCCACCGGCTAAACCACCCACAAGTGCCACTAGATGCCCTCAAGCTATGCAATGCACTTTGGGATCACTCAATCTCACTTTTGATTTGCAATTAAGCAAGAGAGATGAGTGGGAGGGAGAAGCTTTAGCTCAAAGGATGCACAAGAGTGTTAGAAATGTCAAGAGCACTCCCCAAGGGCCGGCCAACAAGTATTTATAGCTCCATAAACAAATAGACCCGTTGGAAACCTCATTGGGCATTTTTCACGAGTGACAGACGCGTCTGTCGCTACGCCGACAGACGCGGCCAGCGTCCGTCGCTCCTATGCCACCCGCAGTGGATCGCTGCCACGTGTCCCACTTCAAATACGAGCCGTTGATCTCCAACGGTCAAGTCACAGCCGCGCTTGTCCACCATGCGATAGACGCGTCCGTCGCTGGGCGACAGACGCGCCCCCTGGACCGACAGACGTGGTCCAGAGAGGCCTGCAGCGCGCCGGGGCGACAGACGTGTTCCCTGGTCGGGCGTCAGACGCGCCCTCGGCGTCCGATGGTGCACAGGCCGAACACCTCCAAGCCATCAGACACTGGAACAGTAGCCAGCTCTGCGTCTATCGCGGAGGGCACCACCGCGTCTGACGCTTCTGCCTCACTCGCCTCAGCGCCACACCTAGGGTTAGGCGACAAACGCCCGACCCAGCATTTGTTGCTGGCGTCGCGCACGTCTGTCACGTGTTTCTCGACGAGAAACACTCCCGCGACTTCGCCACTTTCACTTATGAGCTACTCTTCATATGTGTATCACTAAAGCACATGTTATAGCTCATAAAACACAACGTGACAACGCCTCCAAATCTCGACAACGGCGTAAAGGAAAAATAGGCATTTCATCTCCTCGAAAACGTCTGAATCCCGCCTCGCAAGCTCGGTGGGAGGGAGAGAGGACCCCAAACCCCTCTCTACCCCTCAAACTCTATCGCCTTCGCAAATGTGCCAACACCAACAAGTGATCACCACCTTGTGCACGTGTGTTAGCATTTTCATAATCATTTTCAAAGGTTTTCCAGTTAGCTCACTAGGCCCTACATGCAATGCACTTCATGAATTCACCTAGTGGCACCCGTGCGTCGAGTAACCGCTAAGACTTCCCCTCTTAATAGTTCGGCTATCGATCCTAAACCACTCACACCCTCTATGGTGTCTTAAGTGCAAAACAAAATGGCGCTATGGTTATACCTTTGCCTTGAGCCCATTTTGTTTCTCCAAATGATATGATCCACTTCATATCATCACATGACCGTCTCGATCCATCGACCTTGACTTCACTTGCTCTTCACCGTTGCATCGGTCCGTCGGCGCCAAGTCTTGCTCAAGCTTCACTATCGTATGGTCCTTTGCTTAGAAGCCTCGACTTGCCCTTCACCTTCACAACCGGTCCATCGAGCCAAGCCCCATCTTGGTCTTCACCATCTTGGTCACATGAGTCAATGTCATGTCTCATATTCAATGACCACCTTTATCTAAATCATCCACTTAGATACAAAGGTTAGTCCTAGGTTTCATCAATTAGCCAAAACCAAACTAGGGACTTTCATCGGGGTGGGGGGAAGCGCCGCCGGTCGCGCCCAAAGCTGGTGCACGGCATGCCGGCTCGATCGGTGAAGGGACGCATCCCGGCACGCCAGCGCCTCGGACGAGTCTCCGCCCCCGACATCGATGGGTGGTGGGAGATCCTCCTCCGGCAGGTGATGCGACCTGAGACCACCACGGCCGTGCCACGAGAACCAGCACGCGAGGGCCAGCCAGCGAGGCGTCGACCACCGAGGCGCATCCCGGCCAACCTTCACGGCAAGTGCCTCAACTGCCTCTCCTCCGCACATCGGGTGGCTACCTGCAAGCTACCCCAACAATGTCTGCGGTGCAGGGGTTTTCGACACATTGCGCGTGACTGCAAGCAGCCAAGGCACGTGGGCTCTCGGAGCTCGGGCGATGCATGTGCTTCAGACCGCCCCAATAGGCCGGCGGACCTTGGTGATTCGCTAGACCATGGTGGGGCCACGACGGACACCACTGTTCCCGCCACCGGTGGTCGCCGGTGACGAAGACGAAGGAGGCGCCAAAGACGGAGGCGTCGCGGGCGGTCGGCAGGGACCGCGCATGCACCGGCCTTCACCTCGGTTGCTGTTGAAGCTCTGCCTAGGCTCAGCGAGCTGTCCAGCGAGACGGGCATTGCCCAGCCTGACCTGTTGACGCTGACACTATGCCCGGACGCCACGCACGTTCGCGACATCACGGAGGACCCGATGTTGGAGGAGTTTGCAGCCTCGCTCGCCAGCGGTCGGTTCAACGCGAGGGCTTCCTTTGAGCGGCTGGTGTCGCCTCCGGTGGCACCACAGCTGCACGATGAGGACCTGTCCGTAGCGGCCACCCTGGACAACGGGGACCCGGTGGCAGTGGACTCCTGTGCATTGCGGACCCTCCCCTCCGTGCCCCATTCAGTGGGCGGCAGGCTCCCTGACGGCAGCTGCCCCTCCGCCTCCGTCGTCGCCTGTACAAGGCACGTCACCACAAATGGCGGGCGCTGTGGCGCCGATGGAGGATGACTCACCTACTCCTAGGGAGGCCGTGAGGCGGCTGGCCCTGGCCAGGTTCCGCGAGGAGGCCCTAGTGATGAGGCAGCCACCCCTCATCAATTCCCATCCCAAGCAGAAGCCGCCGCCAAAGCAGGCCTTGCCCCTTAGGAGCAGGCGGATTGCTACTCAGCAGATGGGCCACATCCCGGCGTCCAAACGCGGCGAAGTACTGCTCATGAAGAAGATGAGATTCTTGAAACCTTCAGCACCACCTTCCTCTGCGGCCAAGCGTTCGTACGAATCCTACTTCAAGGGCGACCTATCGGCTGCAGACGTTGAGGCCCTCGACGACCTGTTCCCAGCTTGCAGGGGCATGTCCGGTGAAGCAGCTCGCCGGCCTTCGGCCATGGAGCCATAGGTCGCGCTCGTAATTTAGGTTGATCCCAATAGATCACAGGGTTGTCATTTTCAAAATGTAGCCCCTTCGATGTTTCGGTCGGGCCGGGAATGGCCACTCTTGTATTTTACTAAAATTTCTATCTTCTTAATACAATGATATGCAATGCTCTTGCGTATTCGAGAGAGAAAAAAAAAAGATGACAGCACCTTCCCCCCATCATTAAAATAGCAATACCACCAGCTTCGCACATGTAGGCGGCAGCAGTATCTGTTGGTACTGTCATGACCGCGAAATATAACGGAAAGTCGGACCGAAGATGGAACATGTCATCAAGCTATTAGTTTCCAATGGTCCAACTAGTTGTTTGTCATTTATTAACAAAAAAATAACATTTATTCCCATGATCGTGTACAAAAAATTATGCATGTTTTTAATGACTGTGTATGAAAATATGTAAGTTTTTTTACTATTACATTTCTGAGAGCTCTAAACGAACTCCCAAATTTGTTTTTGACAAAAAAGAAAAACATAACCGTCCAGCACTTTTACATTTGAACTCTCTAAATTTGACTCGGTAAATCTACCCCTCACCTCACAAATATGCGCATACAATTGTGCGTCCTACGCTTGTTATTCATCCAAGCGGCCCCTCAACGGAGGTTTCCACTCCCGACCAATTTTCGAGTTTTAGAAAGCTATAAGTATTGGAAAATATTGCAGAAAGGCCAATTAGAGTTTCCTATTTTATTTTGTTCATTTGATATTATTCATTGGTTTACCAAGTACTACCTCCGTTCCAAATTATAAAAGTCGCTTTGACCTTTTTGGTACATCTACTCTGCTGTGCATCTAGACATGTATTATATCTACATACATGGCAAAATAGATGTACCAAAATTCAAAGCGACTATTAATTTGGGACGGAGAGTAATTTTTAAGACGATGCTCTTATATATACGATAAAGAGTTAAATGCAAATAGGCCCATTAACTTTTGCCTATGTGTCACCTAGTAGGTTAATAACTTTTGAAAGTGTAGTTTTGGGTCCCTAAACTTTTTAGGTGGTTCAACACAGGACCATACCCATTCATTAGATGTTTAGATTTGACGTGGCATGTACATTCAATAGCCAACGTACAAATGAAAACAGAGGGGGTGGGGTGTGGGAGATAACACAACCTGCCACCGCTCAAGGACGGGAGCGGGGAAGGAAAAGGGAGGGAGAAGAGTAGTCGACGGTGTTGCTTGGCGGCGGAGGGAGTGCCTGCGCTCATGCAGCTTGCTAGCGTCCACGCTCACCGGCCCGCGCAGTGCAAAGCGCTGCTCGGGAAGGGAGCAAGGAAGGCGAGTGGAAGGGATAAGAGGAGTCAATGAGAATGAGGATGTGGAGTGTGTTGTCATTAGCGCAGGTCAGGATAGAGAGGGAGATGGGGTGAGGAGGGTCATAGGTCAAACACGTATCATGACACCAGGACACTTTTTGAAAGTAAAAGACAAACAAAAGAATCCATTTACTCTTTAATATTATGTATAGGTAGATATAGATTATATGGCCACCTTAGTTATCGTAACGATCATATTAATTTACGAGTTATTATAACTTCTTTTTAGCATTACGAGTTACAGTAATACATGTATTATAAATTTTATTTACTATGCCATAAATTAGTATAATAATGATTTTTCAGCAACATAATAATAATAATAATAATAATAATAATAATAATAATAATAATTATTATTATTATTATTATTATTATTATTATTATTATTATTATTATTATTATTATTATTATTATTATTATTATTATTATTATTATTATTATTATTATTATTATCATCATCATCCAAGTTATTGATCGACCACAGATTGGCCTTACCCAACGTGTGTATATGGGCTGTGCAACCTGTTAACAACTAAAAACCTTTTTTGAATAGGAAAAAGTCCACTTTTCTTTCCTCAACTTTTATGAAAGTCTGTTTTTTCTTCTTGAACTTTAAAACCGGGCAAACCACCTCCCTCAACTTTTGAAACCATGCATTTTACCTCCCTGACCCGTTTATAAGCGGTTTTGAAGGCGGTTTTGTCTTTTTCTTTCTTATTTATTTTGACTGAATCTTTGAAAATCGTAGTAAATCACAGAAAAATCATAAAATAGAAAATCCAATTTTGTTGGACTCGAGATGAGTAGATCTACACATTGAACATATAATATGATATGCTTTAGTACAGAGTTATTGCTGTAGATTTTGATCTATTATTTTCTGTAATTAATTAGAATAATTCATAACGGTAGTTTCTATGGTCCAATTGTGGTGAAATTTTTATGGTGACCTAATTATTATATGCTTAAAATGTAGTAAAAATTTCATACTCAATGGATCATGTATAACTTAGTTAATTAGTTATAGATTTAACTAAGTTATACATGATCCAATGAGTATGAAATTTTTACTACATTTCAAGCATACAATAATTAGACCATCATAAAAAAGTTTACCATAATTGGACCATAGAAACTATAGTTATGAATTATTTTAATTAATTACAGAAAAAAATAGATCAAAATCTACAACAAAAACTTTATACTAAAGCATAACATATTATATGTTCACTATATAGATCTACTTATGTGGAGTACAACAAAATTACATTTTCTATTTTATGATTTTTCTGTGATTTACTATGATTTTTCAAAGATTCAGCCGAAATAAATGAAAAAGAAAAAGGCAAAACCGCGTTCAAAACCGCTTATAACCGGGTCAGGGAGGTAAAACGTACGGTTCCAAAAGTTGAGGGAGGTGATTTGCCTAGTTTTGGAGTTCAGAGAAAAAAAAACGGACTTTCGCAAAAGTTGATGGAGGAAAAGTGGACTTCCTAAAAGTGGACTTTTTCCTTTGGAAAAGTCTATTTTTCCTTCCCCAACTCTCACCAAAGTCCACTTTTCCCCCCTCAACTTCAAAACCGGACAAATCACCTCCCTCAACTTTTTAAACCGTGCATTTTACCTCCCTCGAGCGGTTTTGAAGACGGTTTATTTATTTCGGCTGAATCTTTAAAAAATCATAGTAAATCACAGAAAAATCATAAAATAGAAAATCTAATTTTGTTGCACTCCACATGAGTAGATCTACACAGTGAACATATAATATGATATGCTTTAGTACAAAGTTTTTGCTATGAAGGTTTTGCCTTTTTCTTTTTTATTTATTTCGGCTGAATCTTTGAAAAATCATAGTAAATTACAGAAAAATCATAAAATAGAAAATCTAATTTTGTTAGACTCCACATGAGCATATCTATATAGTGAACATATAATATGGTATGTTTTAGTACAAAATTTTTGTTGTAGCTTTAGATCTATGTTTTTCTATAATTAATTGCAATAATTCATAGCTGCAGCTTCTATAATTATTTTATTCGACTAAAGCATACCATATTATATGTTTACTATCTAGATCTACTCACGGAAAAGTTAAGGGAGGTGGTTTGCCCAGTTTTGAAGTTCAGAGAGGAAAAGTGATCTTTCGCAAAAGTTGAGGGAGGAAAAGTGGACTTTTTCCTTTTCAATAAGTAAACTAGGATTCGCGAGTAGGCCTAGTAGAGGTATACAGTGCTAAGTGATAACGTATTGCTGCCGAAGTGGACAATTGTCTGGATGACTAAAACTCAGCCCATCATCATCTTAAAACAAGACGACAGTCCATGCAGCCCAACAAGAAGTTGCGACGAGTCGACCGGATGAAAGCCCAATCAGGCCAGCCGCCGCCCGCCAGATCAATCCAATCAATCCTAGCCGTCCGCTCCCCGTCGCCTCCCGGGCCAACCATTTATACCCCTATCGCCGCCGCCGCAGACCTCTCCCCCTCCTCTTGCCCTTCCTTCCC
Organism: Saccharum hybrid cultivar R570; assembly: GCA_038087645.1. NCBI lineage: Eukaryota > Viridiplantae > Streptophyta > Magnoliopsida > Poales > Poaceae > Saccharum > Saccharum hybrid cultivar. The sequence goes on along the minus strand of JAQSUU010000637.1, from coordinate 37,255,445 downwards.
CCACCCACGCAGCCTCACTAGGGTTTTATCGGCGGCGGCGGCGCGATGGTGCAGCGCCTCACCTACCGGAAGCGTCACAGCTACGCGACCAAGTCCAACCAGACCCGGGTCGTCAAGACCCCAGGTTCGCCCCATCTGTTCATTCCTGCTCGATCTGGGAGGAGTCCGTGGTTTCTTGATCTGTGTTGCGTTCTTGGTTGTATTGATGGGTTTGCTGGATTCTTGCAGGTGGGAAGCTTGTGTGCCAGTACACGAAGAAGAGGGCGAGCGGGCCCAAGTGCCCCGTCACCGGGAAGAAGATCCAGGGGGTGAGTGATTGGTTGTTACCGCACCTTTACTTTGCTCGGTGTGACGCATTGGTCTTTGGTACCGCGGTGGGGAACTGGTAGCTATGTTTGTGCTATTAATATTGAAGTAATTGTTGTGAATTAGTAGAATTTTGTATTTTGTTCTGCGAGGCTGCGATGGTATATGAATTGCTGTGGTACGGGCAATTTGCTGCCACATTGTGCTCGTATAGGTCTCTATTGGACGATGTCTAGTTAAATGGGTCTTTAGGGGCTGTTTGGTTGGCCTCCAGGCAACCTTGCCTGGTATGAGCTGAAACCACTGGCATTCGATTTTGACTGCCTGCTGTTAGGATCGCTGCCTGAGTAGCTGGTTGCCTGGGAGGCTCCCAAGCAAACATGATATCGCTCTTGTCTAAACCTTTTCCTTGTGTAGCCGTGTCTTTTGGAATTAAAGTAAAATAGTTACGACTTATTGCTTCCATTTTGGGAAAAACATGTTGTTAATTGTTACTGGCATGTTATTACTGTTGTTACAAATAGTGTTCTTGCTTACCACATACTTGATTCAGAGTGACACATTATAGATCTGTCAAGTAATCTTTTCTTCTGCTTGCTTCAGATTGATCATTTTGTGTATATGTTATTTCTTAGGTGAGACTGAGTGTGTTAAACTGATTAGTTAGGAGAATGTGCATGTTATTTTTTAAACCCTGCTGAGTTATTATGACTTGAAATGTGAGAAACAGGCTACAGATCACCTTCCCAAGTTGGCTGACCCTAGTCAAACTTTCTTGAAGCAAATTGCTGTTTCATACTATCCTGTGTTGTATTTGTTTATTTACACAATGTTCAAAAAAACGCTAGACGCTAGGCGTGCGCTAGCCTATAGTTTAGAGTTTAGGAAGTTTAAACGTAGATTAAACGTGATTAAACTTTTTTGTTTTTTTATTTTTATTTTTGTGATACTGAAAGCAAAATCATACTCCCTCCGTCCCACAAAGGAGATCATTTGGGCATTCAAAAATTGTCTCACAAAAAAGATTGTTTTAGACCATGGGTCCTACCTGAGAAGGGATGCAGGCCTACTACAGCTCCTCCCTTCCATCTCACCAGCGCCTGTCTCTGTTCTTTCTTCTCCCATCCCACCAGGGCCGCCGCTCCCGTCCTCTTCTCGCATCCCACCAGCGACTGATCTGGAACGGAGGTGGAGTGGCCCGACATCGAGCGGCGCATCCGGAGCGGGCGCCGCCCCCTTCCTTCTTCCCCATCACCTCGACGCCCAGCTCGAGATCCAGGGCGCCGGCGACCTCAGGCAGGCGCAGCCACCGGGCAAGGAGGAGGCGCAGCCGCAGGGCTTCCTCCAGCGGGCTCCACCTTCTCTTCTCCATCGCCGGCAAGGAGGAGCCCTCGCCCGAGCGCCTGGGGTGGGGTCCGACGGGGCAGGCCCAGATCCGGCGCCCTTCCTTCTCTTCTCCTCCATCGGCAGCCAGCTCCCCGTCTCCTACGGGGACCTCCTCGTCGGGCCTGAGATGCCGCCGTGGGCGCAGCCTAAGCGCCGACGACATCGGAGCCCGCCCTCCTCGGCGCGCCGGTGAGGAGAAGCGCTCGCCTGGGCGTCCGGGCGTGGGGGTCGGCAGGCTGCTACCAACAGCGGCGAGGAGGCGGGATTGGAGTGCGACAAATCCCGACTCTGTTTCTTGCGGCCGATTTGTCCTCCCGCGTCGGGCCAGCCTGCTGTTTTCCGCGCCCTCCCGCACTTCTTTCCCGCGCAGCAGCGCGCGATTCCATCCCTCTTCCCGCCCGAGCGCCTTCCCTCTTCCTGCCCGCGCGCCGCGCGCTTCCCCGCTCGCGAGCTGCGCGTTTTCCACCGCCTAGCTCCGTTTTTTGACCGATTCCGCGCCGATTAATCGCTGCCGCTCGTGTAAACGAGCGCCTAGGCGCGCCCAACGTCTAATTGAGCGTTTACCCCCTAAACGCAACGCTGGGCCAACGTTCAGCGTTTAAACTCGATTAAACGACGTTTAATAACGTTTTTTTGAACATTGTATTTACATATGATCTTGTGTGCAACACTGAATTGCTTATCTGATGAAATGGTGAACATTTTGTCAAGCAAACATTTATGTTAAGATGTTGGCACTGAAGCCAAATAAGCTAAGTTGATTTCCCCAGTTTTCGCTGTTGATTAATACTGTTGTCATGTTAGTTTCATCAGAATCACTTCCTAGGCCTTCTGTTTTTGCTTGAGATTGAAGTTTCAATTGGTTGGTTCTATCACAGTATGTGTTAGTTTGTCTTCTATGTGTGCTTGGACTATTTATTTGGTTGTTTCCATGGCATATAATATTCTCCATAATTCATCATCTGCTTCACATGATCTGTTAATTTCCCTATCGGAACAGGTCCTAAGAGTCACTGGAACTATGTATTCATCTGCTATTCAATGTGATTTTTCCACCTAATATATTGTTCCCATATCTCCAGATCCCCCACTTAAGGCCTGCTGAGTACAAAAGGTCCAGGTTGTCTAGAAACCGCAGGACCGTGAACCGTCCTTATGGTGGAGTACTCTCTGGAATTGCTGTTAGGGAGAGGTGAGTAAATAGAGGTGGATATATTGTGGTATGGAAGCCCAGTATCTGTCATCTTGTAGTCTTATGAGTTACAACTACTCTATGCAGAATCATCCGTGCTTTCTTGGTTGAGGAGCAGAAGATTGTCAAGAAGGTCCTGAAAATACAGAAAACCAAGGACAAGACAGCTGCAAAGTAGAGCTCAAGGGATGGAAGCCTAGCACTGTTTTGTACACTGCGAAAAGTAATTTTGGTGGATGGAAAATCTAGTTGCCTTGTGTTGAGCATTTAGCATGTGAGACATACCTGTTGAAGTGTTGAGTTTAGAAAGTCTGGACACTGGAATCCCTTTCACCTTTGAATTGTTGGAATATCGGGACATCTGTTCCCCTAGTTGCGTTGTTATGAATTCAGACCATATCTGGGTAAAGATCAGCTTGTCGAATACCTTCTGGTTTATAGCATCTTTTTCGTCCATGTTGCTGTTGCTCTTCATTTCTATTCTATTTCTTGCACAACCATTGAGCCTCGGTTTATTGCTAGTATCAACAAAATTCTTAACCAACATTTGATTGTTCGATCAACTATAGGCACTGTCGAAACCATTTTCTTTCTTTCCTGATGTTTAGACACGATGGAATATCTATGCAAAGATATTGTTTATTTAGCAGTGAGGCGCTGTATTATTTATTTTGTCGATATATCATAATCAAGTACACAAACAGGCCCACAATTTTCACACTGAGTGCAATATTATCCAGGCTGTACATGACACCTCAAGCCAAAACTGAATAACTGAATAAAATTGTCTCTGCGGCTAACAGAAATGCTAACGGAGGGTGTATTTGGTTCATTGGTTGAAGTTTAATGGGAGATGCCTGTCCAGCGAAGTACCTCTCCCTCTCTGTGTACTGTAGTTTAATGCAAACTACCCCAGTGTGGCAGCTCAGCCTGGACAAACTCATTTTCATAGGGTACGTAACGTAAGACCACCGTAGACGATGACAGATATTGATATGTTGATTTGTAATAAAGTATTCAAACTTGCAGCATTTTCGCACTGAAAGTGCAATATTTATCTTATGACACTGAAGAACTCAATAGTGTATGTACAGCACAAGGTTCCTTCTCTCTGTTAGCTTTGCTGTTAACAATGCTTAGCTCGTGGTATGTACATGGCACTCCTAACCAAAACTGAACAAAAATATGTCTCTGCAGGTAACAGAAATGCTAACAGATGAAGGAAACTCACACTCACAGCAGCTGTAGTCTGTGATAGGTTTAGGGCATCATTTAGGCATAGATCAATGGGTCATTCACTTCTATTTAGTATGAACATGTAGAGATCTAGAACATCAGAGAGGGAGGAGAAGAGAGGGTTCGGTGTGCCTAACCATCGGTCTTGGAAAAGGAGGCCGTCATGGAGTCGGTGATGAGTGCGCCGTCGAGTCAGGGAAGTCCGGCGGTCTGGGGTGTCGCGGTACAGAGGCAGTGGCGAAGACGGCCCGGTGGCGGAGCTTCCCGCCGCTGGCTGCGCCCCTATTGAGATTGGCTTAGGGTTAGGACAGTGGGGAGTGGCGGCCGCTGGTGAACCTCGTGTCTTGTGCCCCAGACCCCACCTCCTCTTTATACTGCGCAGTGCGACGGGGGCCTACCAACCTTGAAAGGCTCGACGCCCCCGATCAGGGCGTTGGATCAAGGCCCAGCTCGGCCATTGGGCCGGGCTGGAGGAGATCAATTCTAACATTCTCCCCCTTGATCTCATCTTATACTTTGAATTTTAGACTTAACTTTACATTTATTTCTTTTACCATTCCATCACAGATCAATGCATGGAGCATGCCTCATCGTCACGGTCAGTCGCCGATAGATTTAACAGCTACAGTACACATCTCTGATCTGAAACAGATTCTTTAACTTTCGGGCCCTTTATTGTCCGGAAATCATAGGCTATACTATAAACCCATGTCGACTGTGTGTTCTCTGAACACACTGGGTGGTACGCCTTTGGTAAGCGGATCCGCAAGCACTTGCTTGTTACTTCTACGTTCAATACTTTTAGTATGATTCTGGACTTTCTCCTTTACAACGTATAACTTTAATGTCAATGTGTTTGACAACACACTTGGTTCGTTGTCATAGGAGCAAAACTAATTAAATGGTTATTGCTGTTGACAACCATCATCAATTCCGGGTATAAGTTCACTTAATCATTTTGCCTGTCCCGCAGCCTTATATTATGCTATACTATAACTTTGCATCACTGATGATACTAAAATTGTTTCTTTGGAGCTTTTCCACAATAAAACTCCAACTGCGAGTGTTAGCTACTATGTGGGTTTCACTAAATATCTCGCTAAAATTCAACATTGTACTCACAACTACTTGAGAGTACTTGTTCTTTCTTTCTTAGCATGAGGCCGACATTCTTAACTCCATTCCAGTGATCTATATCTGGACTGGACTTTTGCCAAAACAACCCGGATACGTAAACTGTGTCAGGGTAAGGTGTTATCTTTGTACTCATTAAGCTTTCAACAGCTGAAGCATATAGGACGTCCATCTATAACAATCTCACATTGCTTTTTGGAACACTAAAGTTCTCAAAACTATTACCCTTAACCATGGGAACAGGCGTAGATTTATCCACATAGGTACATTATTTCTTTAGAAACTTTTCTTAGTATGCCTATGCGATAATCCTAATACCCTTTTTTTTATCTCGGTGAATTTCAATTCTTATAACGAGATACATTTCACCGAGAATTTTTTTTATTGCACCTTGAGGACAAGAACTTCTCATGCAGTAGATTGACATCACTACTAACAATTAAGGTGTCATCCGCACAAGATTAGGAAATGAATTTCCCCTTCTATAACTTTGTACAAACGCAATTGTCCTCTTATTCTCTTTAACCCAAAATTTCTAATTGACTCTTCAACTTTAAATGCCACTGTCTAGAGATTTGCTCCAGTCCATAAGAGATTTCTACAGGTGGCATCCCTTACATTCTTTTCTTTTCATGACAAAACCTCTGAGTTGTGCCACGTAATCATTTTCATACAAATCCCATTGGGAAAGGTTGTCTTTACTTTCATCTGATGTAACTCAGATCATGATGTGCCACAAGCACTCATTGTAATCTATTCATTCGCTTCGCGCAAAATCTTTTGATTCAAGTCGCGCTCCACATCTTTACATATTTCTTTTAGAGTCACATTTTGTCTTGTAGACCCATTACAGCCTACTGTTTTGGCTCCTTAGGAATTTATTCTAGATCCCAAAATATTATTGGTATTATCGATTTCATTTCATCTTCCTTTACTTCCTGCCACTTGGACGAGTGAACGCCTCTCATGGTTTCTTCAAATTAGGTGGGATTACCCTCCATTTGAATTTCACTAATATAGACTTTATAATCATCAGAAATATCTGATTTTCTTATTCTTTGAGACTTTCTAGGGCCTCAGCTACTAGTATTTCTTGACCTTTATTACCAAAAGACAATTGATTCTACAAGGTCCTGTGTAACAAGATCCTTGTTTACATTATTCATCCTCCTTGCGGAGTTAGGTCTCTTTGTACCATGCTCCCCCAGATTGTCCCCATCTTCAAACTTTCTTATTTTGGGTTTAATCTGATAAAACTCATATGGCGCGTTTAGCACCGCCTTAATAACTCTGAACACGTCCAGTATAAATACTGGCCGACTATTCTATCTTTCTATTGGAACTGTAAAAGGTCTAGGAATTTAGCTATTTCTTTACTTTAGGGGTATCATTATTATGACCGTCTTACTCCCCCGACGATCACATTCATCTTTTATAGATCACTTTAGTATGCATCGCATTGTCTGAAGTATGGGGAAATATCTTTCTTAATTGATCTCATATTTCTCCCCCTCGAAATGTGGTATGAACTTTTCTACCATAATTTCGAAAACTATTTAGAACTCTTGTGAATGAGGAAACTTTGATTACTTACTTCACCCACATGATTACATCATGCAAATGAAATTATTTCTTAATTTGTATGGGAGTACTTTTTTCTCATTTCACTTCAAAAACTCAACAGAGTCTTTTATCATTAATACTTTCGCAAGTCACACTTGCATGTCATTCTTATCTCGAGGTTCGTCTGTAACTTTCTGTTCTCCTCAAACTCATTGAGTGCTTAATTACTATGACACAATAGAAGAGCACAGTCAAGCACATGAGTTATCACAACTTTCTCCTGCCGTGCAGGGTAAGTACTATGCCAAACTTCTCCCGCCATGCAGGATTGATTAATACAAGTACTATGCCATCTTTACCCCGCCATGCGGGTACTTTCTCAGACTTTTCCCGTCATGCGGGTACTATCAGAAACTTTTTTTTTCCCGCCACGCGAGATAATTTTCTTGAAGGGACATAAATGTCAATATTGGCTCATATTCAATCATCAAATTTAGGAATAGAACCGAATACTCTTTAACACACATGCTTAATCCAACGTTGGTCAAATTAAACATGCATGTCACTTATTACATTTCATATCATAATGATTAAGTCTAAAAAATTATATTACTTATTACAACTCTTATCAGGATGATAAAACTAAAATCAAATTCTTCTTTATAAAAGGTACATACAAGGCATCTCTTAAACTAAACTCTTATTGTTCTATTTCTTTTCTTATATCAACGTCCTAGAATTCTTTTTTTTTTGAAGTCATTCTTTAAAGAGAACACAGTCCCTTATACAATGGCCTTCTTTCTGCTAAAATTTGTACTTTTCATCTTCTGAGTCACAAGTACCCAGCTCATTTTTCCTTATTTCCTTTTCACCCTTCAAGAATAAAGGCATGAAGTTCTTTGTCTAAAAACATTAATCAATAATGAACAATAATGCTCATTAAACTTTTAAAACTTTATGTTCTATTCTATATCACCGTTGGGTAGAAATAGAATAAAATAATATTCTTCTACATTAATTCCACATCACCGTTGGGCAGAAATGAAATTAACATATGAAAACTCAATTATCTTATAACCCTCTTCAAAATTAAATTCTCCCGTTGGTTCGAATTTAATTTTGAAGATCATCATCACTATTGCAGCGAAAATATGAAAATACATTACATTCTGCTAGCTTTGGAGCATCTCTTGCTTATCTATTCTCTGAATTTGGTCACTTTGATGCAAAATTTATTAGAGATTTATGCTTTAAACATAAAACTCATAGGATTATAATATTGTTATCATCAACGTTGGTCAGAAAATAACAATATCATAATTAAACTTTAAAATCAAACTTATAAATAAACTTATAATATTGTTATCATCAACGTTGGTCAGAAAATAACAATATCATAATTTATCTTAACTATAAACCGATTATTCCTCCAATTAAAATTTTTCTGTTGGTTTCAACTTTAATTGAAGGATAAACTTTCCACCATTTACTAAATAACTATAACTGTTCTTCAAATTAAATTCTCCCATTGGTTCGAATTTAATAAGAAGATAATATACTTTAATTTTGCAGCGGAAACTTTAAAATAATACTTATTCAGAAGCATCACTTTGTACTTATCTACTCTCTAAACAAAATATCCCGTTGGATCAAATTGAATAGAGATGGAAAACGAAACAAAATTCTTCAAAATTTGCTTGACAATAAATAACAAACTTCAAACTTTTCTCTGCTAGTCATTCGGCCCGGCTGGGAATCGTGGCCCGCGGCTCACACGCGCGCTGCACGCTCTCGTCGGCCCGTGACTGGTCCAAGCGGCCCAAGGCCGAGCCGCGCGTTCTGCTCTCCACGCGAAGCCAGTAGGCCGCGGGCCGCCCAGGCCTCTTTCGGCCCAGCCCATTCGCGCAACGCACGCGCTCTGTTGCCTCCCCGCGCCCAGGCCACAACCTGGGCCTGGGCCAGGATTTACCCTTCCCGCCTGGGCCTGGAGCCGGCCTGATTATCGCCAGCCGCTCATCGCCATCCGACGGCCAGGCGCCCATTTCGGAGGATCAAAACCGAACCTGAGCCGCTCCTGTGAAACCCTAGCTGCCATTTTCGTTCTCTCTGAGCGCCGCAAGCCGAGAGGAGGAGAGGCAGCAGCGGTGGCCGCACGTGCTCACCGGCGCCGGTGAGGAAAAGAAGCACCGGAGAGCGAGTCCAGCCCCCTTTCCTCCCTTTCTTCCTCGCTCCTTCTCCCTTCTATTCTATCCCCACACGAGCGAGTGAGATCCGCCGGTGGCGCATGGCCGCGTTGGCCGCCGGTGGCTCCGTCCGAGAGAAACCCGGTCGGTGCCCCCTTTCTCTCCTTTTCTAACCATCCCCTTTCTCTCTCAGCACACAGCCGAGCAATGGTGCCAAGCAGCGGCGGCTGGAGGAAGAGCTGGTGGCGGCACCGCTGTGGGGCCCCTCGCCGGCGAGCGCGCTCACCCGAGGCTGAGCGCGCCACCGTCGAGCGGTCTTGTGATGTTGCCCTTTACCCCGAGATCGAGACGGACGGTCCACGCGATGGCGTGACCTCCACGGTCGGTGGCCCGGGTCTCTGCCCGCACGACGGCGGCTGTACATCGCGCACATCGGTGGTGGTGACGGCAGCGGGGAAACCCTAGGTAGGCCCCTTGTGCTCGCCGTCCTTTTCTTCTTTTACCCCTTGGGTTAGGGTTAGGGTTTCGCTTTAGGGTTAACCTTTCTTCCCGATTCGATTCGATCGGTCCCCTTTTTCTTTTTGGTTCTTTTCATTTCCCAACTGAATCCACACCTAGGTGAACCCGGCTCTAATGCCATTGATAGGTTTAGGGCATCATTTAGGCATAGATCAGTGGGTCATTCACTTCTATTTAGTATGAACATGTAGAGATCTAGAACATCAGAGAGGCAGGAGAAGAGAGGGTTCGGTGTGCCTAACCATCGGTCTTGGAAAAGGAGGCCGTCATGGAGTCGGTGATGAGTGTGCCATCGAGTCAGGGAAGTTCGGCGGTCTGGGGTGTCATGGTACAGAGGTAGTGGCGAAGACGGCCCGGTGGTAGAGCTTTCCACCGCTGGCTGCGCCCCTATTGAGATCGGCTTAGGGTTAGGATAGTGGGGAGTGGCGGCCGCTGGTGAACCTCGTGTCTTGTGCCCTAGACCCCACCTCCTCTTTATACTGTGCAGTGCGACGGGGGACCACCAACCTTGAAAGGCTCGACGTCCCCGATCAGGGCGTTGGATCAAGGCCTAGCTCGGCCGTTGGGCCGGGCTGGAGGAGATCAATTCTAACAGTCTGTAGACTGTACATGTACTGTAACCTTGTATGAGAGAGTAGTACCTCTCACTTTCCTTAATGCAAATGCAATTTGCTAACTGCCGCTGCCGCCCTAGTGTGGCAGCTCGGTCTGGACAATAGCTGGGCTAGTCAGGAAGGACTCCCAGGGTATGTTGCATCTCCACTCCTCTGGGAAGTTGATCCTCCCCGCAGTTTCCCCCTAGTCACTGTTGTTGGTGCTGAAGCCATTGTTAGGCTTCCTGGTGGATGAGTCCTGACTCCTGCCACCGATGCCACCATTGACATCGGCAGAAGAGTCGACCATGAATCCACTAAGGTGATGATCAGGATGCGCGCTGAAAAAGATTGGCGCCGCAGCTGCAGCCTTCTGCGGTGCCGCTTGCACTTCGAAAGGGAAGGTGATTGGGAAGTTCTAGGGTTCTTCGGATGGGCTGCTGTTGAAGTTGATGAGCTTGCATGAGGAGCCATCTAGAAATGGGTTGTTACCCTTCTGCTGCTGCTGGTGGTGCTGGCCATGCAAGCCATGCCTGCTGGTGAACTGGACTCCGGTTGTAGGCGGTGCAACTTGCAGTGAGCTCTCAAGAGCAAATTCTAAAGCTTGCACTGACTGCAACGTGGCGAACATATCTGCCTCTGTTGCCCCAGGCAGTGGAGGCCCCCAGGTATGCGACAGCGCTCGTTGTGCCATGGAACTGGTTTTCTTGAAGATCCTGCAGATAGTCCAGGAGTCCTGTTTGTTAGACTAATGTAATTAGGCCTGTAATTGTGGAATGTAATCACGCTAATTGTGGTAGGCTTGCATGCCACCCAAGCATGTATATATGTATTCCTGTACACACACTTGGCAATACAATTAATATTCCCAAACTTACATGGTATCACGCGGTTACGATCCACTTCCGCAACCCTCGCGCGCCGCCGGTCCTCGCTCGCCGCTTCCGTCACCGATCCACTCACCTGGAGCGCCGCCAAGCCGATCACCGCGCCCTATTGCCCACCCTGCCTCGCCAGCGCGGTCGCCGATCCACCCTCCACCCGCCTGCCCCGCCGCTTCTTCAGTCGGGCGCAGCCGCCGGCCCTAACTCGCCATGGCGGACGACTATGAGGCTGCTGCCGCCATGGCTGCCACCAATGCCGCCGAGGAACGTCGCCTGGCCGCCAAGGCTGCTGCACGTGCCGACAAGGCACGCCGTGACGAGGAACTTCGCCTCCGCAATGTGGCTCTCGCTGAGTATGAGGCCGCGCATGAAGCTATCTGGGCGCAGGCCACCGCCATCGTCAACGTGAAGGCGCTCATCCCCATCATCCTCGACAAGGCCACGAACACCTACACCAAGTGGCACGGGATGTTCCTCACCGTGCTCAGCAAGTACGCCCTCAGCCACCATGTTCTCAAGGACGAGGTGTTCCCCGAGCTCCCGGTCTAGACCCAGGTGGACTGTGTCGTCTTGACGTGGATCTACAGCACCGTCTCCAGCTACTTGCATCAGTCGCTCATGATCCGGCAACGCCCCGCACGCGAGGCGTGGTGCTACCTCGAGGACGAGTTCCTCGGCCAGAAGGAGTCCCGTGCCCTTCTCCTGGAGACGCAATTCCGCAACCTCCACCAGGACTCCATGACAATCACCGACTTCTACCGCAATTTGGAGTCCATGGCTGCGTCCCTCGCCGAGTTCGGCGACCCCATCGGAGAACATCAAATGGTGCTCACCCTTCTCCGTGGCCTCAGTGGCAAATACCGCCACATGGTGTCCATCTTGAAGATGCATCGCCCGTTCCCGACGATCGTCGAGGCCCGTACGCACCTGCTGCTCGAGGAGATCGAGATCGACGCTCGGCCACCATCCCCGCCCTCGGCCCTTGTCGCAACGATGCCTGTGCCACTGGCTGCCACACATGCCCGCTAGGGCGTGTCCACGCCTGCTGCCCCAGCCCGCAACGGCCAACCAGGCGGCCAGCGCAACGGCCGCCGATGCGGCAAAGGCGGCCGCGGCCAGCAGGGTGGTCAGCAGGGCGGCCAGCAGCCGGCCACTGCTGGCTACGGCGCACCAGCCGGCGGCTATGACGCACCAGCAGGTGGCCACGGCTACCAGGCAGTGCCATCCCCGGGGTAGCACCCGTCCTTCGCCCATCCCTAGGCTGGGACGCTCCAGATGTGGCCGTACGGCCGCCCACCGCCGCCTCCACCGGCCTTCGCTGCCGTTCCTCAGTACGGCGCACCGTTTGGGGGTGCCCCCGGCAGCGGCATCTACGGCTCTGGCTACCCATACCCCTACGGGGGAGGCGCCCCTTCGACACCGGCGTTCCAGGGGATGTCATATCAGATGCCATCGGCGCCCTAGAACCCCGTCCACGAAGGTGCATGGAACCAGGACTCTCTGGTGCAGTCCTTCAACACCATGACCCTCACCCCCCGGCACCATCGGAGTGGTACGCTGACTCTAGTGCTGGCTCGCACATGACTGCGGACGCTGGTAAACTTTCCACCATTTCCTCGCCCACATCCTCTACACCTTCGTCTATTATTGTGGGCAATGGTGCTTTACTTCCTATCACTGCCATCGGATCCCATACTTTTTCTTTTCCACATCGCAATCTAGTTCTTAACAATGTTTTAGTTTCTCCACACATCATTAAGAACTTGATTTCCATTCGTCATTTTACCACCGACAATAATTGTTCCATCAAATTTGATCCGTTTGGTCTTTCTGTGAAGGATTTGCAAACCAGGAACGTGATCGCCAGGTGCAATAGCTCTGGCGACCTCTACCCGTTCTTTCCACCAGCCACCAGCACCTCCGCATTCCTCGCTGCACCCACTTCGCTATGGCACCGTCGTCTCGGGCATCTTGAGCGTGAAGCTTTGTCCAAACTTATTAGCTCCAGTGTTATCTCTTGTAATAAAGATGATCTTCAACATTTATGTCATGCTTGCCAGCTCGGGCATCACACTAGGTGTCGACGTTCGGTCCCGTGGGGGTCCTAAGCCAACGAGTGAGTGCTGCGTGTCCCTAATCTGGATGGTGATGCAAGGAGAATACATAAGGATTTATCCTGGTTCGGGCAAAAGAAGGCCCTACGTCCAGCGGGGGGGAGAAGTATTGTATTTCCTTGCACCGAGGTGCTTGCGTAGGGGTTATAAGCTATGAGAGAGGGAACTGAGCCCAGGTCTCAAAGGAAAAAATGAGAGTACATGGGGGATTGCTTGAGAGGTTGATCTGTGAACTGGAGACTAGTTTGCCTCTTCGTTTGTTCATTTGTTGGTGCTTGCCCCCTTCCTTGTAGAGCCCTGGCCTGCCCTTTTATAGGGTAAGAGGAGGCCGGGACACCGGGGTGCCTTGAGATAAAGTTTTGTCGATCCCTGTGGAGGTGGCTGTAGCGACGTGCCCCAAGGATGGCCGGCCATCCTTGGACACCATGGTGATGTCGGGGAGGAGACGGTGAAAAGACCCTGAGTCCTGTGCCACGTCGGCACTTCCTCCCTGCTGACCGGCGCTGGGTCAAGGCCGGGTCGACAACGGGCGGATAAGGCCAAATCCCCGAGATCGTGGGGTACGGACCTTGTCGTATCCTCCCTCGAGGGTGATCGGTGGCAGAACAGTGTGCGGTAAGGTGTGTATAGTGACAGGCTTTCACCTCCCATCCTGGGATGGGCGGTAAAAAGTGAGAACTGACAGCAGTACTGCTCCCACGTCGGTCATGGCTGTAGCCATGATGGTTGGAGGTAGCAGGTAGCCGCATTAAATGCTCTGACTTTTGCCTCAGAGTAGGCGGATAGGACGGGTCAAGTGGTCCGACCCGAGGTCGTGCGAGTCGGAGATTGCCGATAGCTGAACGAGCCTCGTGCGAGTCGGAACACGGCCGAGGTGCTTTATTGAATGGGCCTCGTACGAGCCGGGACGCGGTCGAGGCGTCCCGTCGAGGGTGCCTCGTACGAGTCGGAGTCGGAACGTAGTGGAGGAGTCCCGTCGAGCCGGCCTCGTGCGAGTCGGAACACGGTCGAGGTGTCTCGTTCGCTATCTCGGTTCGTCTCGTTTGTGGATAGTGTTTTTGTTTTTCTTTAATCATTGATTATGGGTACCCCTGGTTTGTAGGTACCGACAGTAGCCCCCGAGCCTTTGGGTGAGTGTGTGGTCACTCTCTCAGAGGCTCAAGAACTGGAGTTATAGTGTCGCAATGTTTTCCGGTGGGGGCGCGCGAGCGCACCCGCCGGGTGTAGCCCCCGAGGCCTCAGTGGAGTATTTGGACTCCTCCGAGGTCTTTTATGCGCTCTACTGAGGAATGGTCTCGTATCGTGGCATGATCTGTATTTTTTCGCTCGAGGTACGGTTTGTTACGGTCGAGCCCCCGAGCCTCGTACGCACGAGGTCGATCAGAGTCTTGGCCGTCTTCTAACGTTCGACCCTCACGCTCCCTTTTTTAGAAAAAAAGGAGGAGGGGTGGGGAACGTCGTACTACCCTCGTTTGGGCGAGTTCTGACGGTCTCCGGTGAGCTACTAACGGGGGAAATCGAGTATGAGACCATGCTCCATTCGGTAGGAGTCGGCTAGCGGCCACGGAGGCGCTCTCAAGAATGCCAAAGAGTAGTCGTGTGGATCTCGATTCCTTGCGATGGGATTCGAGGGCTCGATGCCTCCCTCCGAGGGGATTCCTACGTCGACCTTCTCTTTTAGCCTCGAATACGTCTTGGGGTGCCTCGAGAGCGCGGCTCGAGCCCTGGCCATGTATGGGCGCATCCCTAGTTGTCCCTAACTCTGTTACTCGAGGGCAGCTGTCAAACCCAGGTCGAGGGCCAGCTTTCGACCCCTCGAGACTTATAGCGGGCTCGGAGCTCGTTACCCAAGCGTCTGGGAATATCCATCCACGGATCCTTCTCCTGCCCATTTTCGGGCGTGTCTTTTTAGGAGGAGAAGCGAGATCAGCGTGGTTGTGGGCGGCGTGGTGTGACGGTTATGGCGTGAACAGCGGCCACATGCCCATATCTATGGATTTTGAGGAAATGGTTAGGTGAGGTCATTGAATGCAAAAACTGCTCCTACCTTTTCACGCGCCCGTTGGGCTTCCATCGGGGTATAAGAGCAAGACCCGGGGGTTGGTTTTCCCCCATAGGCCCTTTGCATTCTCAACCTCCCTGCCCTAGATTGCTTTCCTTGCGCCCTTCAGCCTCCGTCTAGCGCCGCCGCCGTTCTTTCTCGCCCGCGCAGTTTTCCGGCGACGATGGCAGGCAAGAGCCAGCTCCTCCCCGCTGACGCTTGGGCTGCCTCCTCGATGACAGAGAAGAGGTTGGAAGAGCTGGTCCGCGACGGGTTTTTGCGGCCAAAAATGAACCGGACCCAGCCGGAGTGGAGAGCGCCGCCGTCTGACCACCGGGAACCGGCGCCCCCAGAAGGCTACGTGGTGAGCTTCGTATGCTTCCACAAGAGGGGGTTTGGTGTGCCAGCCAGCCCGTTCATGCGCGCGCTCCTCCACTACTACAAAGTGGAGCTGCACCACCTCGCCCCCAATGCCGTCTCGCAGGCCGCCATTTTTGTGGTGGTCTGCGAGGGGTACCTGGGGATGGAGCCGCAGTGGAATCTGTGGCTCCATCTCTTCAGGGTGGAGTTCTTTGCCAAGAAGGTGGGAGAGCGGGGGGCGCGGTGCGCGGTGCCTGTGGGGAGCTGCGTGCTCCAAGTCCGATCTGGCCGAGGAGACCAGTATATCCCCGCGCAGTTCATCTCCTCGAACAGCGGCTGGCACGACGACTAGTTCTACCTCCGCAACAATGGTGACCAGCTGCCGAGGTACACCGGCCGGGTGCTGGTCGCCCAAGAGGAGAACTGGTCCTACGGCATCGTGGAGGACGAGAAGCCGAAGCTAGACCCGCTGCTCGACACGCTGTGGAGGCTCCGCCAGCGCAGACTGATGGCCGGGATGGTGGCCGCGGCATTCCACCGTCGAAGGGTGATGCCGCTGACGCAGCGTCGACTCCGGCTTGACCAGATGACGCCAGAGGCGCCGTTGGAGGGGAGCAGGATGTCCCATGAGTCCCTCCCCCTCGACGAGGTCGCTCAGCACACGTGTCGGATGGTGGGAACTTCAAGCCAGAGGACATCGATAGGGTCCCGATGCGGCCCACTCAGGGATTCGAGCCCCTGGTAAGCGTTGGTGTTGGTGTTTTCGAGATTTCTCACTTTCGGATTCCTTTTACTGACTTAGTCGAGGTCTGTGCACATGACTTATCGGCGATTAAGGAAACGTGACCGCCACTTCTGGAAGATCAGGTTGCCCAGGAGGCTCGATGCCTCTTGGCGACCCAATAAAATGAGACGAAGGACGCCGCCAAGAAGCGGCAAATTCGCAAAATCCAGGAGCAGGAGGCGCTAAAGAAGCGTCGACACCAGCAGAACCTCGACGGGCTTCCCCTCGAGGAGTCTCCCTCCAAGATGGTCTCGGGGGAAAGTGATGACGACGGCGCTGATGACGATGATGCCTTGTCACAGTACGACGCCGCGACTGGCCTGGCGGACCTCCCCGACGTGCTCCCCTTCTTGGAGCCCATTGGGGGGTCGACCTCCTAGGCATCGAGGCTGGCCTCGGTGTCCGTCGAGGTGGAGGAGGAGCCAGAAGAGGTGGGGGCCGGAGCAGGTGCTTCAACGGGAGGGGCCACCTCGTCAGGGGCCCCGCAAGAGGGGTTGACGGCGCCGCCCCCGCGAGCCCAAGCTCCACGGGCTCAGACGGCGGTCGGGGCAGCGGTGTCAGTGTCAACATCTGGTGCACCGCCTACGGGCGTGAGGACCCGAGGCCAGCTGGCCTCGGCGGCACAGAGGGCCCAGGGTGCTCAGCCGACTAGGGGCCCAAGGAGCGTTCGGTCGGCAGGAGGTCCGACGATGGGGCCGTCGCAGGCGCCTTCAGGTGTCTCTGGCCTGCCGGGGCCTAGGCCCTCAGTGCCCATATCTGGGTAAGCTATTCCGCCCTATTTCTTGTAATTAGCGGCCCTATTTTTTGGTCTGACGTATTTACTTATTCCTCAGTCATAAGCGCAAGGCGGAGCTCGCGGGTCCGACCCCCGTGAAGGCGCTTCGGTTGAGCGCCGCTGTCATAATGCGGACGGCGGCTGACGACGCCGCCTGGGTCGTGAAGTGCCAGGCGGCGACGGAGCGGCTTAGGCAGCGGGAGGCGGCTGCCCAGGCGGGGACAGGCGCCTAGGAAGTTGTTGGTTCCGACCCTGCCGTGCAGGGGTCGGAGCCGTCGGAAGTGATGGCGCCCAGCACTGGTGGGCGGGAGCCTGGGTTGACATCAAACGCCCAGGCTTCCATTGAGGCCGTCGAGGCCGAAGCATCCGCCCATGACGCGGGATGGGCGGATGTAGAACAGGAGGTGGTGGAGGTCCCACCGGAGGCGGAACAGGAGGCGGCGCAGCCGGAGGAGCTGCGGCCGCAGCAGGACCGGCCGGCGGAGCCGGAGGAGCTGCGGCCGCAGCAGGACCGGCCAGCGGAGCCGGCGGTCGAGGTGGAGAGCGGGGCAGACGCGCCACCGTCCGTCGTCCCGGTGGTGGCGCCAGTGGTCGAGGTGCCGGCCCCGCCGCAAGGGTCGACCCCGGCCTTGATCGACCTCACCCTCGACGACTCCCCTGTCGACAAAGGGAAGCAAGTGGCGGGTGTCGAGGGGGTCGAGGCCGCGGATCAGGCTGGTCCTTCTACGTCGGTCGAGGGGGCCGAGGCCACGGAGCAGGCCGGTCCCTCTGCGGTGCCAGAGGACGATCAGGCTGAGGCGTCGGCCGCATGGTCGGACCTTGCTGGGCTGGCCCTTGTTCGTGCGGAGGAGGAGCTGCCGTGCTGGGGGAGGTCAACCCTTGAGTTCAGGGATGCGTCCAACCCTAGCGCGGAGCCCATCTTCGCGCTCGATGACAAGGACGAGGTGCACCACTGGGAGTACCTCGAGGGTCTCCGTAAGCACACGATGCGATCCCTTTGTGTGGTTTCGGATACCCTGGCACGGGGTATGTCAGATGCCTTTGAGGTAAGTCGGATATGGTAGTTTTTTCATTTTTTCTTTATTCCTTTCCCCGGTTCTGATTTTTTGGGTTTTAACCGTGGTCAGGAGCTCAAGGAGCGTTCCCACCACAAGTCGCTCTTCATTCGTAATGAGAGCGGCGTGTGGGCGGCGCTCTCCCGTCAACGGGCTCTGGTTGAGGAGGCTAACCAACTGTAACACCTCAGGTGTTTAGCTCCATAATTGCATTGCATTTGCATAAGCATAAGCATGCATCATCTCATGTCATTTTATGTTTTTGCAACTAATGTGGAGGTTTTAGAATTTTGTTTGGTTCACATCATGTGACACTAGGGAGTTGGTGTAACTAAGGGGTAGAGTAGCTGATTATATTTCACAACACCTTAGTTATACTTAGGGTCACTAATGGAGCAAGGTTCATGTTGACCAAAATCACCAAAATGCCCTCCAAGGTGTGGTTGACCAGCATTTAACCCTAGGATGCTCTAGTTTGACCAATTAAAAAGTCTAGCTTAGGGACCTTGCATGGAGGAGCACCCTTAAGCAAAGTTGTAGGGAATTTTATGGGGAACAAAAGTCTCAATATGACCATCTCATGAAACTAGCCAGAACATGCTCAAAATTGGCCCACAAGTCAGCTAGAGGGGCTGTCTCAACACTTAGAATTTTCCTAAGTCCCCAAAGTGTCCCTCCAGTTTTACTGTGACCTACTTTGAAAGCTTGTAGTTTGCAAACCAGACCAAACCAGCTCCCATTCATGTTAACACTTTTGTAGTACTCATCTAGCTCTACAACATTGCCAACATCACCATCACCTGGTTCTAAATGGTTTAGGAGATATAGTGTCAAGAAAATAGGGTTTCAGTCGGTTTAATGACTGAAACTACGTTTTAGTTTCAAAGGGCACCACTTTGGGGCTATGTAGTTTCAAATCCAAGCCGAATCTGTTCTTGAGCCAATTAGCAAAGTTGTAGCCCTCACGAAGCTCTACAATTTTGGTGTTATCACCTTCGACTAACTCGAGCTTTTTCCGGAGAAAATCACCATTGAAATCATGCTGTCAGTCGAACAATGACGGTCTCTATTCAGTCAACGACGTCGCCGTTCAGTCGGACAGCGGCCGTGTCGTGGCGCTCGGGCAGAAGGGCGTTGCCGCGTGGCGTCCAAGCTCTGTCGTCGTCTCCACGTCATGAGCTCACGCGCAGGAGTGAAGTGGGAGTCGACACCTCAATCCCCAGCACTCACGCCACTCCCTCCTCCATTCCCTCGCTCTCTGGTCCGACGAGCAGCGCCACTCCGACCCCGCCGCGGCCGGGCGAGCTCACCATCGCACGGCAGCCTACCTAACTTCACCCACAGCTTCGCCTTAGGCTCCCTGACCTTCCCCTACATCGTGCTTGATCAATTTCATAGAGGTGAGGAGGTATTGTCGACTTTCTCTCCACTGGAGCTCACCGGAGTATCGCCGCTGCCACGGTCCACCGTGGCCAGCTCCCCTCCCTCATTCTCCTCCTGTCATGAACCTCGTTCTCACCTTCGTAATCTGTGGGAATGCTTGTGGCGAGACCTTACCGTCGGGAACCATCCCTGAACACCGGAACGGCCCAC
The DNA here is from genome assembly GCA_038087645.1 of Saccharum hybrid cultivar R570. NCBI lineage: Eukaryota > Viridiplantae > Streptophyta > Magnoliopsida > Poales > Poaceae > Saccharum > Saccharum hybrid cultivar. The sequence continues at coordinate 37,235,727 of JAQSUU010000637.1, read as the reverse complement.
ATGTGCGTCGCGCTCTGGCCACGCCCGACATGGCCGCCGCTATTGCGAGCTCATCACCGACGTCCTCTTTCACCCTTCTCTCTCTATGGTTAGCGTTTGGAATAGGGTAGACTTCCTCGAGCTCTAGGCATGACCTTACCGTGGGATGCGACCTCGCCGGAGCGAAACACGACGACCACCGTCGTCGCGTTCACCGCCCCGCATCACGGCCCTCCGTGGCCGAGGTAGTTAGGACCTCTTCCAAACCTCCTTTCTACCTCAACAGATTCGCCCGGGCGTAGGGTAGCTCGTACCGAGCTCAGATTTGGTTGTGCGGCCTCACCGGCGACGGCATGCCCTCACCCGACCCTCACCGGCCGCCGCTCACGACGGCGAGCCTTCCCGCTCCAACCTAAGCTCTTCCACTTGCACGAATCGAAGCGTTACGGAACGGGGAACACGTGGGTGGGCTCGATTTTCCGGGCAAGCTTCCCTCCGACGAGCTTGCCGGAGCTCGCGGCCGCCCGCTCCCCTGTCCCTCTTCCACTGACACGGGGGGCCCTCTTGGCAGACACCGCGCGCGGGCGGGAGCCCGAGCAGGCCGCGCGCGCGCGTCATGGGCCGTGTCTGTTCCCGGGCCGGCCCAGTTTCAAATGGGATTTATTTCATTTCTTTATTTTGTCACAGTTTTAAGTAAGATTTGGAAAAATGTAGATCTAGGGTTTTACTTGCCCAAAAATTATGAGATAAATTTTGTTAGGATTTACATGATGTGTAGTATTTTAGAAAAATATAAAGCTGATATGTAATGTTTAATTTTTGGGAGAATTAAATAGGTCTTTGAAATGTGTTGAAAAAGGGAGGTAACTTTGTTAAATGAATAACTTGACTTGTACTGTTCCAAAAATTGTGAAATTTGGTGGGTAGGCTAATTTATACTTGTTTTAGCTCGGGTAAAAATTTAGGCATTAGTGCTTAAGTACTTTGCAAGTTATAATGCTATCTTATTATTTTAGGAAATACTTGAATGAATTTTAGTAATTTTTATACATGTGCAATGTTCTTATAAATTTTTGGAGAATATCTTGGTACCCAAAAGTGTCTAAGAAAAATATGAAATCTGTTGTTTGATACTTTCAATGTGATTTGTTATTTATACAAAAATCAGCCTTTTTGGCTTGTGAATTTTGTGTAGCGAGTTTCTATGAATAATTTTAGTTCAAATTTTTACAGTAGCCTCTTTATGGGTCAGAGAGTCTCCTGTAATTTTTGTAGAATTTTATGAGCAATTTACATATATGTTTAAAATTCCACTTAATTAATTAAGTAAATTAAGAAAGGGGTGTAAATAAATGTTCTAGGTGGGCACACCCTACTTTCTGGTGTTTTTGTGACCCATGTGAACTTTTGGTAACATTAGTTTGGTCTTAGAGGAAGTTTGCCACATTAATAAATATTTAATCTTTGCAATTCTAGGTTTTCTGGACAGCTGGTAGTATTTTTGGGTTTGACCTTTGATAAAGGTGTTTGCTGGAAAACTTATAAGTACCAAAGTTGTAGTAAAATTGATAAACTAGCTTGTGTCAAAATTTGGGAGCATTTGGCTTAGTAGTTTGAGAGTTATTGCTGTTTTAAGTGACGGTCCAGAATTGGCTGCTCTCTGTTTAGAGAGGACAGATTCTGGAACTTGGGAAATTCGACATGGAAAACTTAGGAATTAAGGGTTGAGGTCTGAAAATGATTTGTAGGAAATTTCATAAGCTTTCCAGATTGTCTTAGATCATATCTTTTGGAGTTGGGAATCTCCAGTTATGTTAGAAACAATTAGCTGCTGTCCAGAATGTCTTGCTGTGATATTTTGGTGTTGAATGTGGTAACCTAAGTAATATTACTCTTGTGATTGTTAGGTGTTAGGGCCTTAACCGAAGAAGAACAGCTATACCTTAGGTTGAGTAGATTAGGTGAGTACTTCTCTACCGGAGAGGAAATTTGCACCTAATAATTGAAGTGATTTGATTAGAGCTTCCGAGGGTGGTAATGCATTTCATTCCTAGCATGTTGCATCCTTCATTATGCATCTATGAAATTTATTATGCACTCATGCAATAGGTGTTCTAGAGGGGGTAACGCTCCTCGAGTTCGAGCAAGTGATCCCGGAGGAAGTCCAGGACCAGCCGAAGGAGCCAGCGGAACCAGTCGGCGGAGGAGACGCCGCTGAGGACTTGCCCGAGTGCCCTGACCACTGGCCCTCGACCTTTCTAAAAGGCAAGCCCCGGTGCATGCTGAACCTAATGTTTTATAAATTAATCTTGAGTACTTTTAATTGTTTACTGCATTAAGTTGTAGGAGTTATATAAAAACACTTGCTGCATTACACCTGTCCTTGTCCAGATATCGTACTTAATCCTATATTAGGTTTAGGCACGTGTCGATGCTTAGCCCTGCTTAGTTCGGTAGAAGTCGGGTGATTTCTGGTCATCCGTGAGATGTAGGAATGGGTCACGAGTGGCTTTATGGCTATCGTGGATGGAACCATGCCCTAAAATAAATTTGAGACCGGGCGGGAGTTCGATAGTACAGCCGCAAGACACTTCACGTCTTGGGTGTGGAGCTATGCCCGTCTGAGTCGTTTAAGGACCGATTCGCTGTACGTCCTTGAGTCATGTTGAACGCAGTCTAACACTTAGTTGGCCGAATAAGTCGTTCCGACCGCGAAGCCGAGTAATGTGGTTCAGGCCAGGAATCGAATGGTAGGTTGCTTCTTGGAGGAGAGAAAGGATGTGCTTGGGGATATTGGCGTGAGACCAAGGGGGGTTAGAGTCCCTATCACCTGGCAGAGTGTCGCCCTTGGGGTCGCGACATCATTCGGACCCGCGATTCCTGAATCATATGAAAAGGTGGCCTGTGCGACCCTGGCAGGGGTCTGCACGGTGAGTGTTAGAAATACCGCTCCAGCTGGATAGGAATTCGATTCGAATCGCCGTCGCTCCCGGTTAGTGAGCACTTGACTTGAGCAGTGGCAACGTAGATCTCATTAATTGAACAGATGGTTAAGTGAATGATACGATGTTGCCACAATTTATACCTGCTATGGATATAATGTTAATAATTGTTTGATTATAATCAAGTGCATGATTAGTACAGGTGCTAAGATAGATGACAGGTAAATGCTAAAAATAACTGCTAGTACAGGTTATAAGAGTTTCAATTACTTATGCCTTTCTGCAAAATGTGATGTCAGCTAGCCTCTTGTGTAAGCCTTGCATAATCCTTGGTGTCATCTTATTTTTGGTTTTCGACGGATAAGTCTAGCTGAGTACATTCCAGTACTCAGGGTTTATTCTCTCCTGTTGCAGATGATATGCTCTATCAAGGCTTCTGCAAAACTTGTCTCCACCCTGCGGGTGACGAAGACTAGATCACTAGGGCGTGATCATCTTTTATGTACTTTCCCTGATGCTTTTGCGGGTTGTGATCAACAAGACTGGCAGTAGTTAAACAACTGGTGTGTGTTATGCTTCCGCTACTTTATGAACTTGGTTTGTAATAATTTGCGACTCCGTGTGTGTAAACTTATTTCGGAACTACTTGTGAAATGTAACGTATGATGTGTATGTTGAATGATGCGATCTTGGTTGTAAGCATGTTGGTTTGAAATCCTTCGTGGTTTCGACTGACTACCGGGATTATATGGGCTTAAGTTCAAAAATTTGAGCGCTTCGGTGCTTGTTTTTGTACTTGTGCTCTTATAATTTGGTCGGTTCTGTTACACCAGCGGCTCTCCCAACAGAGCATCGAGACGGCCGAGCTTCGCGTCGCCTATGCGGCGGTCAAGGAGGAGGCGGCACAGACCTGGGCGGCCGAGGCCTCGGCGTGTGAAGACGCAGCCAGGGCCCGGGAGGAGGCTGCCAGAGCCCGCGAAGACCTCGCGCCGTTATCAGCACGCGTGAAAGAGCTCGAGGAGGACGTCGCCCTTGTCAGCAGGCACCGTGACGCCCTCAACGTCCAGATCGGGCAGGTGTCCGCTCGCTTCGGGGCCTTGAAAGACGAGGTCGCGACGCTGAGCGGAGTTGTCCGGGAGAGGGACGAGGCTCTCTCGAACGCCAGCCGAGAGATCGAGGTGTTGAGGGCGACCGTCCGTGACAGGGATGATGCTCTTCAGGCGCTCGAGAAGACGTGCGGGGAACTGCGCGACGAGGTCGTGGGCTGGCAGACCCACTCCGAGGGTGAGTTTTTAACTTGATGTTTATGTTCTAGAGTTGGAGAAAGAGCAGCAGGCGGCTCAGGCGACGGCCACCTCGTTCTAGAATCTCTTTGAGGCCGAGACCCAGCGGACTCAGTTGCTTCAGGGCGCCATCTCCTCCGTGTGCGATGGCCTGGGGGTCGAGCCCGACGTCGACACTGAGGAGGATGCCCCGGGAAACTCCTTCGTCCACTGGATGGTGGCGCTGGGCCGCCTTGTCTGAGAGAGGATACGAGGCGGCCTTCATCATGGCGTGAAGAGGGCTCTGGCCGTTGTTCGGTCCGGATTTGTGTATGACATGGAGCTCGTCGCTGATGGCTTCATCACCGATCTGGATCGAACGGACGAGGAGAACGAAGACGCCTGTCTGGGCTTGATTGAAGCCACCGAGGAGCCTGGAAGTCGCCTGGCCAAGCTCTTCGAGGTAGAGGTGGTTCCACCTACCGACGACAAGGGCCTGTGAGCCAAATCTGGGCACAGAGGCCCATGTAATAAGTTAGTGCATGTAACTTTGGTCGGGGTGGCCTCGGAGGCCTTGAACACTCAAATGTAAACTTGCACTGATTGTTAAGTTTTGTTTCAAGTTTTTCCTTCCCTTTATCGCTTGAATCACGTTCTCGCATGATTTACTTAGCACGTGGTCGCGCCCTTTGGCATAAGGGAGCGAGTGGAGGTACCGTAGCCTCGGAGGCGTAAGTGATCTCGCGGCTCGACTGCCCTTGAGCTTTAGGGTGCTCTTGCGGCCTTGCAGATCGTGTAAGAACTTGATTCGAAGCGACCGGGGATGTACTCTTTTTCAAAGTTATGAACTGTTACTAGGTCTACTTAGCGTACGGTCGCGCCCCTAGGCGTGAGGGGTGAGTGGAGGTACCGTAGCCTCGGAGGCGTAAGTGATCTCGCGGCTCACCGACCCTTTGAGTCTTAGGGTGCTTCCACAGCGTTGTCGACTTAAGTGATAGGTTTCTTTTTTAAAAAAAAAGAGTATGAGTTTTTTGGGGACAGGGAGTTCCCCCCTTGCAGCCCCCAAGGGAGGGTCGATTCTGAGGAAATAGAGTCGATCCTTCCTGGTTGTTATGAAAGCAAAGCTTTGAACACTGCTGTATTCTTTATTGATGAGATTGAAAAGAATTTACAGAGCCTCGAGGCTTTAAGGAAAAAAGCGACGTAGCTATTCAATGTTCCAAGCGTTGGTGAAGATTTCTCCCTTCTCATTTGATAGCTTGTAGGTGCCAAGCTTTAATACTTCTACGATGATGTATGGCCCTTCCTACGGTGGCGTGAGCTTATGTCGTCCCTTGGTGTTCTGGCTCCGTCGTAACACCAGGCCGCCAACGTTGAGGTCGCACCTGCGGACGTGTCTGTCGTGGTAGCGTCGGAGACTCTGCTGATACCTGGCAGAATGCAACAGAGCCACGTCACGGGCTTCCTCGAGTTGGTCGAGGGCGTCCTCTCTTGTGGCGTCGTTATTTTTCTCGTTGTGGGCCTTCAACCTCGGGGATCCGTATTCTACATCAGTTGGGAGCATAGCCTAGGATCCGTAGACTAAGAAGAACGGAGTGAACCCCCTGGCTCAACTCGGCATTGTTCTTAGGCTCCATAGGACCGAGGGAAGCTCGGCAGCCCATCTCTTGCCATGTTTGTTTAGCTTGTCAAAGATTCTGGGTTTCAGGCCTTGTAGGACCATGCCGTTGGCACGTTCCACTTGGCCATTTATTTTTGGATGAGCTACGGCTGACCAGAGCACACGTATGTGGTGGTTGTCGTAGAAATCCAGAAACCTTTTACCAGTAAATTGGGTGCCATTGTCTGTGATGATGCAGTTGGGAATCCCAAAGCGGTGGACGATGTCAGTAAAAAAGAGCATGGCTTGCTCAGACCTGATGCTGGTGATAGGACGAGCCTCGATCCACTTGGAAAATTTGTCAATGGCAACGAGCAAGTGGGTGAAGCCACCAGTTGTCCTCTTCAAGGGTCTGACGAGGTCGAGTCCCCAAACAGCGAACGGCCATGTGATGGCAATGGTTTGCAGGACATGAGCCGGGAGATGAGTCTGTCTCGCATAGTACTGGCAACCTTTGTAGGAGCGTACTAGCTTGACAGCGTCGGAGACTGCGGTTGGCCAATAGAAACCTTGTCGGAAAGCATTTCCGACGAGGGTTCGAGGTGCCGCGTGATGACCACAAGCCCCCGAGTGTAGATCTTTGAGCAGGTTTTTGCCTTCCTCATTCGTGATGCAGCGTTGGAGGACGCCAGTAGGGCTGCGGCGGTACAGCTCCCTACTGTTGCCAAATATCACAAAGGATTTGGCGCGGCGAACGATCCGTCGAGCCTTGATCTTATCCGAGGGGAGGTCCCCTCGAGTAAGATGGTCGAGGTACGGAACACGCCAGTCAGGCTCAGGGTTGGTTGGTGGGGTCGAGCCGTCCACCTGCATGGCCTCAGCCCTGGTCGAGGGGGCGTCTGCCTCAAGTTGAGGGTCGAGTGACGACCCGTCGACCCCTCCGTCCGACCCGAGGTCGACGGATGGTTGGTGGAGATCTTTCGTGAAAATGTCTGGTGGAACCGTAGTTCGACTGGACGCGATTTTTGCTAGTTCATCGGTAGCTTCATTATACTTGCGCGCGATGTGGTTGAGCTCGAGGCCATGAAACTTGTCCTCAAGGTGCCGTACCTCTTCACAGTAGGCTTCCATCTTGGGATCACGGCAGCTCGAGCTCTTCATGACCTGGTCGATTACGAGCTGAGAATCACCTCGAACATCGAGGCATCGGACCCCTAGTTCGATGGCGATTCGCAAGCCCGTGACGAGCGCCTCGTATTCGGTGGCGTTGTTGGAGGCAGGAAAATGAAGTCGGATGATATAACACATGTGGACTCCGAGGGGTGAGATGAAGAGCAAACCTGCGCCTGCTCCCGTTTTCATCAGCGACCCGTCGAAGTACATGGTCCAAAGCTCAGCCTAGAGCTGAACCAGGGGAAGTTGAGTGTCGGTCCATTCCGCCAGGAAATCTGCTAGTACCTGGGATTTGATGGCCTTACGCGGCGCATAAGAGAGGGTCTCGCCCATGAGCTCGACTGCCCACTTGGCTATCCTACCCGAGGCTTCCTGGTTCTGGGCTATCTCTCCCAGAGGGAAAGAAGAAACCACAGTCACCGGGTGGCCCTCGAAATAGTGACAGAGTTTGTGCCATGTTAAGACGATGGCATACAGCAGCTTCTGGATCTGCGGGTAGCGAACCTTGGTCTCCGAGAGTACCTCGCTAATGAAGTAGACTAGTCTCTGGACGAGCAAGGCATGTCCTTCCTCTGCCCTCTGGACCACCAAGACTGTACTGACTACTTGTGTCGTTGCGGCGACATAAAGTAGGAGCGGTTCTCCTGGGGTCGGAGGGACGAGGATCGATGAGTTAGAGAGCGTAGCTTTGAGTTTTGCAAGAGCTTCCTCGGCCTCGAGGGTCCATGAGAAGTGTTCCGATTTCTTCAGGAGACGATACAGTGGGAGTGCTTTTTCACCGAGGCACGAAATAAAGCGACTGAGGGCTGCCAGGCAGCCTGTGACCCTCTGCACGCCCTTCAGATCTCGGATAGGGCCCATCTTGGTTATTGCAGTGATCTTTTCCGGGTTGGCCTCGATGCCACGCTCGGAAACGATGAACCCTAGAAGCATGCCTCGAGGGACGCCGAAAACACATTTCTCGGGGTTAAGCTTGATGTTTTTTGCCCGGAGGCATTTGAACGCAACGTCGAGGTCGTTTATCAAATCATCGGCCTTTTTGGTTTTGACAACGATATCATCGATGTAAGCCTCGACGGTTGGTCCGATGTGTTCCCCAAAAACATGTTGCATGCATCGCTGGTACGTAGCTCCTGTGTTTCGGAGACCGAAGGGCATAGTAACGTAGCAATACATGCCAAATGGGGTGATGAACGAAGTCGCGAGCTGGTCGAACTCCTTCATTTTGATCTGGTGGTAGCCGGAATATGCATCTAAGAACGACAGAGTTTCACATCCCGCAGTGGAATCAACGATTTGATCAATGCGTGGCAAAGGAAAAGGAACTTTTGGACATGCTTTATTTAAACTAGTATAGTCTACACACATCATCCACTTCCCATTCTTTTTCTTAACTAATACAGGATTAGCTAGCCGCTCGGGATGATGAACCTCCTTGATGAATCCGGCCTCCAACAGTTTATGTATCTCCTCACCGATGAACTTGCGCTTCTCCTTGTCGAAGCGGCGCAAGCATTGCTTCACCGGTTTGGAGCCGGCTCGGATCTCCAAGGCGTGCTCGGCAACTTCCTTGGGTATGCTCGGCATATCCGAGGGACTCCACGCAAAGATGTCGACGTTCGCGCGTAGAAAGTCGACGAGCACGGTTTCCTATTTGGGATCGAGGGTGGCGCTGATGCTCAGCGCCTTTCCCTTTGGATCGGTGGGGTCGAGGGGCACAAGCTTGACGTCTTCTGTGGGCTCGAAGCAGCTGGTGTGGCGCTTGGGGTCAGGGATCTCGTTGGCCAGACCGTCGAGGTCTGCCGCCAAGGTCGCTGACTCCAAGATGGCTTCTCCGTGCTCGACGCACTCGACGTCGCACTCGTAGGCGTGCTCGTATGAGGGCCCAATAGTTATGACACCGTTGGGGCCTGACATCTTGAGCTTGAGGTAGGTGTCGGGACCGCCATGAACCGGGCATAGCATGGGCGCCCAAGGATAGCGTGGTACATTCCACGGAATCCGACCACTTCGAAAGTGAGAGTTTCCTTTCTGAAGTTCGTGGGAGTGCCAAAACAGACAGGCAGGTCGAACCGGCCGACGGGTTCTGCCCGCTTTCCTGGCACGACTCCATGGAAGCCCCTGACGCTGGGTTGGAGGCGCGCCCTCTCGACCCCCAGGAGGTCGAGGGTCTGAGCATAGATGATGTTAAGGCTGCTACCGCCATCCATGAGCACCTTAGTAAGGCGTGTGTTGGCGATAATGGGATCGACAACAAGCGGGTAGACCCCAGGGTTGGGGACGTAGTCTGGGTGATCATCACGGTCGAAAGTGATGGCAACCTCGGACCAGTCAAGGAAGAGGGGGGTTGTCGGCTGCACGGAGAAGACCTCTCGATGTTCTCGCTTGCGCTGGCGCGTCGAGAGGCGTGTCGAGGGCCCTCCGTAGATCATGAAGCAGTCGTGGATCTTGAGAAACCCCTCGTCCTTGTCGTCACCCTTGGGATCTTCCTTCTTGTCGTCTTTCTTGACGCCTATGCCCTCAAAGTACCTACGAAGCATGTGGCAGTCCTCAAGGTTATGGTTCATGGGCCCCTTGTGATAGGGGCACGGCTCTTTGAGCATTTTGTCGAAGATGCCCCCGCCGGGGGGCCCTCGAGGTTTCTTGCGTTCAGCAGCAACAACAAGTTCGCCGGCCGAGGCCTCAATCTTGTCCTCCTGGTTCTTCTTCTTCTTCTTGCTGTTCCTCTTGGAGCCCTGGCTGGAACTCGTGGGATTGTCGGCCTTGTGCTTCCCCTTGTCCTGATCACCGCCAAAGATGGCACTAACCGCCTCCTCGCCGGCGGCGAAGTTGGTGATGATGTCCATCAAACCGTTGGCAGTGAGAGGAGTGTTACGGCCCAGCTCTCGGACTAACTCTTTGCAGGTGGTGCCAGAGAGGAAGGTCATAATCACGTCGGAGTCGGTGAGGTTGGGGAGCTCGGTGCGTTGCCTGGAGAAATGCCGGATGTAATCCCGAAGGGATTCACCCGGCTTCTGCTTGCAGCTTCGGAGGTCCCACGAGTTGCTGGGACGCATGTAGGTCCCCTTGAAATTTCCCTCGAACACCCTCACGAGGTCGTCCTAGTCGTGGATCTGTCGAGGTGGGAGATCCTCGAGCCAGGCTCGAGCGGTGTCCGATAGGAACAGGGGGAGTTGCCGGATGATGACCCGGTCGTCGGTGGCCCCTCCCAACTGACATGCCAAGCGGAAGTCAGCAAGCCAAAGTTCAGGTTTGGTCTCGCCGTTGTACTTGGTGAGAGTCGTGGGGGGCAAAACCGAGCCGGGAGTATTGTTTCACGAATGGCCTTGCTAAAGACCTAGGGACCCGGTGGCTCGGGTAAAGGGCTTCGATCTTCTGAGTTGTCGTAGCACCCGCCTCTGTGCACGTGGTAACCTCGAGCCACACCGTCACCGTGTTTGCGCGTGCGGCGCTCGATGATGTTGCCACGAGTGTCTCGAAGTTCACGGTCGTCGGCGACGTGCTCAGGGGCAGGGGCCGCCCTGTTTCGTTGGGCGTGCTCAGGATGAACCGAGGCCTCTCTCTCTCCTGTCGGGAGGGCTCGGCAGGCTGCTCTGAGGCAGGCCCGCGTCGCCTCGAGGCAGAACTCTCGGCCTGCTGCATAGCAGTGGTCTCGAGGAGTCCTCAGATTTCATCTCAGGCTCGACGAGCGTCAGGGTTCGATGGCTCGGGCATGTTGCGAAGGAGCATGGCGGCGACGACCACGTTCTGGCTGGCTCGAGCGAAAACCGGGGGGTCGACCGCCCGATCCTCGGCGATGCGACGATTGACGTCGCGAGCTCTCTCTCGAGCTCCTCCTTCATGTGCATGTGTCGCGCGCTCTTGCTCGAGGGTTCGCTGTAGTAGACGCAGGTTTTCTCGTTCCTCGTCGAGCCTGTCCTGCAACTCGCGGATTTGCTCGAGCTGCATTCCTTGATCCGCAAGGAATTGAGCCTCATCCTGCTCGGTAGGGAGCTTGACATGAGGTGGCGTGTTCCTTCCTTCAACGGGTGCCTCGTCCTCCGAATCCGACGCGCTTACCCCATCAATGTTGAAGCATTCGCGAGTCGGGTCGTAGGTGTCATCGGCAGAGTCGGAGTCAGGAGCACCAAAGTAGTAGTATGATGGGTGCATGTGAGGTTGTCGCCAATTGTCTCTGGAGTCATAACGTCGAGGAGCAGTCGCACGGGGCTCTGTTTCTAGGGTCTCTGTAGAGTCCAGGTACTCAGAAGCCGGCGTGGATGCAACAAGGTTGAGAGTGGAGCGTAGATGGTGTCCGAGGAGTTCCTCGTAAGCACTCATGCTGGTGCTCACAGAGGAAGCGTACACCCGGGCAACCAAGTCTAGTCCAAACGGAAATGCCAATGGAGGCGTCGTTCCTTATGCCGGTGTAGTCGAACCAGGTGGTGGTGGTGTCACGCCGAGCGGTAGAGCGGTGGAACTCCCTATCAGCATCTTACCCTCTGCCAAGCTCATCCTACACAGATCCTCAGGGAGGAAATCCGTGTTGGCGTTCGACTGAGAGGCGCCGGATCGGGGAATCCCATCGTCCTCCGCAAGGCGATGACGGTGGTTGCGCAGGGCTCATCGTCGTCTGGTGGCTCGTGCCTGACGAGAGCGATGGTACCGGCGCAGCGCTCCCCCAGGCTGGGAGAGCTCGTGGTCCTCATCGGTCGGGTGCCTAGGTGGGAGAAGGACCATGTCGTAGCCGTGGCCAAGTGACATGAACTCCAAACTCCCAAACCAGATCACCGTAGCCAACGAGAGCGGGCGTTCGGGGTCAGCCATCCAGAAAAATGGCGGGAAAACGATGTTGGCACGTAGCTTCCCCTACCTGGCGCGCCAACTGTCAGCGTTCGGTCCCGTGGGGGTCCTAAGCCAACGAGTGAGTGCTGCGTGTCCCTAATCTAGATGGTGATGCAAGGAGAATACACGAGGATTTATCCTGGTTCGGGCAAAGGAAGGCCCTACGTCCAGCGGGGGGGAGAAATATTGTATTTCCTTGCACCGAGGTGCTTGCGTAGGGGTTACAAGCTGTGAGAGAGGGAACTGAGCCCAGGTCTCAAAGGAAAAAATGAGAGTACACGGGGGATTGCTTGAGAGGTTGATCTGTGAACTAGAGACTGGTTTGCCTCTTTGTTTGTTCGTTTGTTGGTGCTTGCCCCCTTCCTTGTAGAGCCTTGGCCTACCCTTTTATAGGGTAAGAGGAGGCCGGGATGCCGGGGTGCCTTGAGGTGAAGTTTTGTCGATCCCTGTGGAGGTGGCTGTAGCGACGTGCCCCAAGGATGGCCGGCCATCCTTGGACACCATGGTGACGTCGGGGAGGAGACGGTGAAAAGACCCTGAGTCCTATGTCACGTCGGCCCTTCCTCCCTGCTGACCGGCGCTGGGTCGAGGCTGGGTCGAGGCCGGGTCGACGACGGGCGGATAAGGCCGAATCCCCGAGATCGTGGGGTACGGACCTTGTCGTATCCTCCCTCGAGGGTGATCGGTGGCAGAACAGTGTGCGGTAAGGTGTGTATAGTGATAGGCTTTCACCTCCCATCCTAGGATGGGCGGTAAAAAGTGAGAACTGACAGCAGTACTGCTCCCACGTCGGTCACGGCTGTAGCCATGATGGTTGGAGGTAGCAGGTAGCCACATTAAATGCTCTAACTTTTGCCTCAGAGTAGGCGGATAGGACGGGTCGAGTGGTCCGACCTGGGGTCATGCGAGTCGAAGATTGCCGATAGCTGAACGAGCCTCGTGCGAGTCGGAACGCGGCCGAGGTGCTTTATCGAACGGGCCTCGTACGAGACGAGACGTGGTCGAGGCGTCCCATCGAGGGTGCCTCGTATGAGTCGGAGTTGGAACGTAGTCGAGGAGTCCTGTCGAGCTGGCCTCGTGCGAGTCGGAACGCGGTCGAGGTGTCTCGTTCACTATCTCGGTTCGTCTCGTTTGTGGATAGTGTTTTGTTTTTCTTTAATCGTTGATTGTGGGTACCCCTGGTTTGTAGGTATCGACACTAGGCTTCCTTTTGGTTCATCCAACTCTAGAGCTGCAAATAAATTTGATTTGATACACTGTGATCTCTGGACATCTCTTATTGTTAGTGTGTCTGGCTACAAATATTATCTTGTCATTTTAGATGATTGCTCACACTACATTTGGACCTTTCCGCTCCGCCTAAAATCCGAGACATTCTCCACTCTTTCCAATTTTTTTGCATATGTTCACACGTAGTTTGGCATCACCATCAAGAGTGTCCAGTGCAACAACGGCCGCGAATTCGATAATTCCCTGGCCCGCACGTTCTTTCTCTCCCACGGTGTTGCCCTTCGCATGCCGTGTCCCTACACATCCCAGCAAAATGGCAAGGCCGAACGCTCTATTCGTACTATTAATAATATTCTACGTTCTCTCTTGTTTCAGGCGAGCCTTCCTCCGGTCTACTAGGTTGAGGCACTTCACACCGCCACATACCTCATCAACCGGCTCCCCACCAAAACCCTCGCCTTCTCCACCCCTTACTTCCACCTCCTCTCCACCCAACCCTCCTATGAACACCTCAAAGTCTTTGGGTGTGCTTGTTATCCCAATATGTCATCTACAACACCCCCACAAACTTGCACCCCGTTCATCCCTATGCATTTTTCTCGGCTACTCCTCGGAACACAAAGGCTATCGGTGTCTCGAGCTAGAGTCAAATCGCATCCTCACCTCTCGACATGTCATTTTTGACGAATCCTTCTTCCCTTTCGTCGACATGTCCACCACGCCCATGGCATCCTCCACCTTGGACTTTCTTGTTGATGAACAAGATCTCACCACTCCAGTCCCTGGAGTTCGGTCTGTGCTTGTAGGTACACGCGTCACGGTGCCGCACGATGCCCTGTCTCCTAGAGCAGGGACGCCTGGCCACCACGGCCCAGGCACGGCCAGGCATGGCCACGGTGCAGCCGGCCACTCTCCTACCGGCACAGCCGGCCACTCTCCTGCCCCGACAAGCACTGCTGCCCCATAGCTCACACACGAGTTGCTGCCAGCAGTGCTCAGTCGGTGCCGCGTGACGCGTCGACCCAGTCGGCCGGTGCTACTGCCCCTGCACCTCGCGTGCAGGCTGCTGCCAGTAGCACCGTGGCCGCAGCTAGCAGGGCGGTCAGCAGCACGGCCACTGGCCGTACGAAGGCCACGCGGCCAGTCTCCATCGCCCCCATCGACAACACGCATCCCATGCGCATGCGCGACAAGGCCAGCATCACACAGCCTGTGGATCGCCTCAACCTCCACGCTGTGCCCATGTCGCCACTGCCGTCCTCTGTCCGTGGGGCTCTGTCCGATCCTAATTGGCGCTCCGCTATGCAAACTGAGTATGACGCCTTGATCGCCAATGACACCTGGAGTCTTGTGCCATGGCCTCCTGGTGTTAATCTTGTCACCGGCAAGTGGATTTTTTGTCACAAGCTCCTTGCAGATGGTTCTTTGGATCGCTACAAGACTCGCTGGGTTCTTCCAGGTTTCACACAGCGGCCTGGTATTGATTATGATGAGACGTTCAGCCCCGTGGTCAAGCCCGCGATAGTCCGAGTGGTTCTCTCTCTAGCTCTCTCTCAGGACTGGCCTATTCACCAGCTGGATGTGAAGAATGCGTTCTTGCACGGCACCCTCACTGAGACAGTGTACTGCATTCAGCCCACAGGTTTTGAGGATTCCTCTCGTCCTGATTTCGTCTGTCGGCTCAACAAATCTTTATATGGTCTGAAGCAGGCTCCACGTGCTTGGCATCATCGGTTTGCCTCTCACCTTATTTCACTTGGTTTTGTTGAAGCAAAGTCAGACACCTCATTATTTATATATCGACAGGGGCCAGACACAGCTTTGTTGTTGCTATATGTGGATGACATTGTTCTCACTGCTTCCTCTGACAGCCTTTTGAAGCAGATTATTGGGGCTCTCCAGCATGAGTTTGCTATGACAGATATGGGTCCTCTTCACCACTTTCTGGGTATTTCAGTGACACGCTCTACTGGTGGTTTATTTCTTTCTCAGCGATAGTACTCTCAGGAGATTTTGGAGCGAGCCGGGATGAGTGAGTGCAAGCCTTGCAGCACCCCTATTGATGTACACTCCAAATTATCCGCAGATGGACCTCCTGTCGCTGACTCCATGCAGTACCGCAGTCTCGCTAGTGCCTTGCAGTACCTGATCTTCACCCGTCCGGATATTGCTTTTGCCATTCAGCAAGTGAGCCTCTACATGCATGACCCCAGGGAGCCTCATCTCATGGCTCTCAAGCGGATTCTACGGTACTTATGAGGCACTCTCTCACTTGGTCTGACCATGCACCGCTCGTCACCTACAGAGCTTGTTGTCTACACGGATGCAGACTGGGCTGGATGCCCAGATACTCGTCGCTCCACTTCTGGCTACGCAGTGTTCCTAGGTGACAACTTGGTGTCCTAGTCCTCCAAGTGTCAGCACATGGTCTCACGATCTAGCGCTGAGGCTGAGTATCGTGATGTGGCGAATGGCGTAGCTGAAGCCACCTGGCTACGACAGCTACTGTTCGAGCTTCACCGCCCTCTTCGTCGAGCCACTTTGGTCTATTGTGATAACGTCAGTGCAGTGTATCTCTCCAGCAATCCAGTACAGCATCAGCGGACGAAACATGTGGAGATCGACCTCCACTTTGTTCGAGAGAAGGTTGCACTTGGTTATGCCCGGGTCCTTCATGTTCCCACAACATCAAAGTACGCTGACGTCTTCACCAAGGGTCTTCCTACCTCGCTGTTCCAGGAGTTCTGGTCCAGTCTGACTATTAGCGATGCCCCTGATTAGACTGCGAGGGAGTGTTAGACTAATGTAATTAGGCCTGTAATTGTGGAATGTAATCACACTAATTGTGGTAGGCTTGCATGCCACCCAAGTGTGTATATATGTATTCATGTACACACACTTGGCAATACAATCAATATTCCCAAACTTACACTGTTGTTTGTGGCACAGAAAAGGACTTCATTCAGAACTTGCCAAAATAACATTTGAATTTAGCTCTTGAACTGAACAGGCACAATATGGATTGCCAATACTTACATTGAGTGGAATGGTCTTGTCGATCGGATGCTTGGGGAGCGAGGGATCGGTGAGCGAAGGGATCCTAAACTCATGCATCATCCAGTCAGTTTTCATCCCTGTTGGGAACATTAACTCTGTCCAAAAAACTCAAGCCCGAACTTTGGAATGCAAAAATATGAAAGTATCCTAATAAAATTCACTTACACTTAAAAGCACGGCGAAGAAGGTATTTTGACTTCGTCGCACAGGATTCGACTTCACCAAAAAAGGATGAAAGTGATTAAAACTAAAAATGTATTGAAAGATGTATTTTGACTTCGTTGCGCAGGATTCAACTTCGCCAAAAAGAATGAAGAATTCGGTTTCGCCAGAAGGATGAAGATGAAAGTGAACAAGAGTAAATACGAAGACAAAATTTTGACTTCGCTGTCAAGAACATCAACTTCGCTCATTGGCTTCGTAGGCAAGAATCAACTTCGCTGGATAGCGAAGTAGAAGAAGAACAAGAGATGACTAAATCTGAAAAGAACAAGTTCACTGAAGAAGAAAAGATTGAACGTGAAAAAGAAGACTGAATCAGGGAGAAATGACTACTTCGCCCTTGCATAAAAGAAGGGTTGTAAATGTTTTAGTCAGGGGTAAAAAGGTCATTTTATGTAAAATACGAAGACTAGGGCCTTATAAATACCCCCTCTGACATGTATAGAAGGATCATGGAATGAATATAACTTTGCACACCGCTTTGTCTTGTCTGAAATGTTTTGATGATTGTGTGAATTGTGTCACTTGGCTTGAACTTTTCACCCAACAATCCCTCTTGCTGCTCTCCCTTTGTAGAACACAAGGGACTTCTTCAGGCCTATGCACTTGGTGCCCTCAGAGTAGATTGGCCTGTCTGTCCCTGTGGCCTTCCAGAAACCGGCTGCTGTGACTCTGTTTGGCCTTACACTGTTGCGGTATTTCCGATCCCTTGGGCAGTAGAAGTACCACTCCTTCTCGCCGGTGCTCGCAAGCTCTGTTGATGAACAATAACAATGAAAATGTTTAGATTTCATAGAACTCACAAAAAGGTCTAAGTAGTAGAAGTTCTGAAGAAGGAGGTGTCTTCTTACTTGGGAGATCCCATGGGTCAAACTTGTAGATGTCCAGCTGCCTGATAAGCTCAATGGAGATAGGCTTTTGCTGGATCTTCCTCTTGAGATAGAAACTAACCAGCTCTTCGTCGGTGGGATGAAATGGGAAACCCGGCATGAGGATCTCATCTGACTTCTCCATGTTGATGTCATTCCTCTCCTCCATATCTTACAAACTAAAGCGATGAAGCTTGAAGCCTTGCTTGCTGCTGGTTACAAATTTACAAAGTTTGCTGTGTACTACTTGTATGTGTAGTATCTTGTGAATGGCTTTCAGGGATGAAGCTGCTGAGGTGAAGACAAGAGCCAAGAGCTGTTATACTATTGCACTTGCAAATCTATTACACACCATGTGTATATATACGAAGGCCAGAGCTGCTTGGAATGACTAGATGAGCCCCACCGCTCTGAAGATTAAACAATTGTATCTACTTCCTTCTCTATTTGAAGCTGTCATGGTATATTTAATGGCGGATTAGTGACTCAATGAAGACAATCTAGGAGAAATAAGACTGCCTCCGTCACTTTCGGTTCACACTTTAGAATACCCAAGTACTACGGCAGTCAAAACAATCCTTAAACTAAGCAACAGTGCTTCATCTACCAGTTTGAGCCTCCCCAGGTAAACAAGACAACTGAAAATACACGGGAGTTTGTTGGCATTCAAATTTTCAACGGGGCCAGGAAGGAGTATGAAACTATTCTCAAGTAGTACTTTTATCTGCATGAACTTCAAGATTTATTCCTCCAGTATCTGGATCCAAAAATCCCTTCCCATGTACAGCTCTTTGCATCACTTTTGTCAGTTTGTGCTTTGGGATTCTAAAAGAATTTGTGATCACTATATGCATTTTGAATTGAATTTGACATAATCCTAACCGAGAGAGAGAGAGAGTTTCATAGAATCATACTACTTGTGGTTTCTCTTCAGAAATTGTTTTCTGTTACTGTACAGACAGTGACGGCCTAATGACCTGTGTAACTTTCCCCATATGTTTATTGACTAGCTAGCGTGTGTGCCACGTACTGCGAAGTGTTGGAAGGGGTAAAAAGATCATTTTATGTAAAATACGAAGAATATGGCCCTATAAATACCCCCTCTGACATGTATAGAAGGATCATGGAATGAATATAATTTTGCACACAACTTTGTCTTGTTTGAAATGTTTTGATGATTGTGTGAATTGTGTCACTTGGCTTGAACTTTTCACCCAACATCTGGCGCCCACCGTTTGTGTGTGCATTCAAAGATCCTCGTGACCCCAAGAAATCAAATGGCAAGACCAAACAAGAAGGCTGTCAACGGGGCAGCCGAAGACGAACCACCACTTGGCGAAGACCGAGGTCTTACAAAAGATGTTTTCCAAGATGGAAACTCTTCAAAAACAGGCGAAGCTGAAGAACAAAGACTCAGAGAACTTTAAGAACAAGTTTTAAGAAGACAAAAAGAACTCGAAGAATATCGTGCAAGAGCAAGAGAAAAGACACTCAAACAAAGAATAGAAGAAGCGGAAGCTACCCTCCGCAACTTAAACGAGCAACTGCAAAATGCAAACTATGAAGTTACAAATCAAGAAGAATCGCATCCGGCAACAAAAATCTCTCAAGAGAGAAACAACCAAAAATCATTCATATCAATCGATACAAGTTCCCCACTATCAACAAACTTACAGTTAGCTCAATGGCCTATAGGGTATAAATTCAACATGATACCAACATTTGACGGTGAATCAGACCCAAGGCAGTTCTTAATGAGTTTTGAAGCTGCAGTAATTGCCGGAGGTGGTGACGAAACTACACTTGCAAAGTCACTTGTCATGGTAGTCAAAGGTCTAGCACAACACTGGTACTCATCCTTAAAATCAAAATTCATACATTCATGGGAGCAACTAAAGACACATCTGCTCGTTGACTTCCAAGGATTTCAACCAACTGGTCTTACAGACATGGATTTATTCAACTGCAAGCAACAGCCCAAAGAACCTCTAAGTCAATATTAGAAGAGATTCATTCAAATCAAATCTCAAATCACAAATATCCCAGATGAAGTTGTCATAATTGCAGCAGTCAAGGGACTCCGGGCAGGACATTGTGCAGCGCACTTTACTTGGGAAAAGCCAACTTCACTCGCTCAGCTTTACGAGAAAATCCAAAAATACTGCAAATCTGATGAAGATTACAGAAAAAGAATCGAGGAAGAAAATAGCTTCAGACATCAAAACAAAAACAACAATTTTCATCCCCCAAAACAAAACAACTATGAGCGAAGACAGTTCGGCCAAGTCGATCAAGTTGAAAACAACAATTCAACCACTGAGAGCAATTTTCCACCTCAAAATTAATACAACAGTCAGTACAATGAAAGTACATTCGAAAGAGGTGGCTTCAACATAAGAGGAAGAGGAGGACGAGGAAGAGGAAGAACACCCCTAAGACCAGAAGACATGTATTGCATCATTCATGGCAAAGGGGCTGGACACACATAAAAAATGTGTCCAAAAATAAAGAAAAGCATCGAAGAGACAAAAGAGGAGAACAAAATGTCAAGTCAATCAAAAGCTGTCAACCATATGATTCAAGGCCAACAAAGCTCCTATTACCCAATTCAATTTGGACACTCTCAAGGAATGATTCCAGGACCATCACCTTCGTACAGCTACAGACCAATAGCAATTTATGATCTAAACCAATGGAGGCAAAATCAACAACAAACAAATTTTCAACCACCACAACCCGAATCCTCTGTGGCAAACAGCAATCCACAAGGAAACAACAAACAAGACAACTCTCCATCAACTTCAATGGCAAGCAAAGGAAGAATCATGACAATCATTGGAGGAAATAGCATTGATCATGAAAACAACAGCCAAAAGAGGAATTACTTTCGAAGAGTAAACTCTATTTCAACGGAAGGCCCATACAAAAAGACAAGATGGTCTCATCTACCAATCACATTTTTAGAAAAAAGATTTACAATTGAAAGACTATCCACACATGGATGCAATGGTAGTTGAAGCAAATATTGATGGATGGGCTGTCTCAAAAATTATAGTTGATGGTGGAAGTTCTGCAGACATTATATTCACAGCAACAATCGATGCCATAAAAATTGATCGCAAACTTCTAGGAAGAGCTGAACACCCACTTTACGGCTTCGGTGGAAAGTCAATTCACTCAATAGGGAGAATAATTCTTCCTGTATCATTTGGAACAGTAAGCAATGCAAGAACAGAACAAATTGCATTTGATGTGGTGGACATCCATTATCCATATAACACACTTTTTAGAAGGGGAACTTTGAATACATTTGAAGCAGTAATAAGCTACTCTTACTTATGTATGAAGATGCCTACGATAAATGGAGTTATCACAGTTCATGGAGATCAAACTAAAGCAAGAAACATTGAAAAAAATACACTCCTAGTCAGAAAAATGTTCATACAATCAAAGAAGAATAAAAAGAAGAAATAGAAAATGCGAAGCAATAAACAAAAGCTCAAGCTGTCGAAGAAACAAAAAGTGCCTCTTGACTCATTGGTCCCAGACAAGCAAGTAACCATAGTGACAGAACTTTCCCAAGAAGAAGAAAATAGACTCATAGAATTTCTTCGAAGCAACAAAGATGTCTTCGCATGGACATCCAATGATTTAGGAGGAGTAAGCAGAGACATAATTGAGCATAAACTCGACATCAATCCAAATTTCAGACCAAAAAAGTAGAAGCTAAGAAAGTTAGCTGAAGACAGAACACAAGCTACAAAAGCTAAAGTTCAAAGATTGCTAGATGCCAAAGTCATAAGATGCCAAAGTCATAAGAGAAGTTTAATTCACAACTTGGCTAGCAAATATTGTCATGGTCAAGAAAAAGAACGGAAAATGGCGAATGTGTATCGATTTCACAGATCTCAACAAAGCATGTCCAAAAGACAATTTTCCACTACCAAGAATTGACACATTAGTTTATCAAGCAGCTGGAAGTGAAATACTAAGTTTTCTGGATTGTTTCTCAGGTTATCATCAAATTTGGATGAGAAAAGAAGATGAAGAATTCACAAGTTTCATCACACCATTCGAAACATATTGCTTTGTAAGAATGGCAGAGGGGCTTCGCAATGCAGGCACAACATTTGTCAGGATGACTTCAACAGTGCTAAAAAATCAGATTGGTAAAAATTTGCTAGCTTATGTCGATGACATAGTTGTCAAGAGCAAGAAAAGACAAGATCATATTCAGGACCTACAAGAAACATTCACAAATTTGAGAAAAGGAAATTTGAAACTAAACCCC
The DNA here is from genome assembly GCA_038087645.1 of Saccharum hybrid cultivar R570. NCBI lineage: Eukaryota > Viridiplantae > Streptophyta > Magnoliopsida > Poales > Poaceae > Saccharum > Saccharum hybrid cultivar. Next base: position 37,214,278 of record JAQSUU010000637.1, on the reverse strand, counting down.
AAAAATTGTACCTTCGGAGTTCAGAAAGAAAAAATCTTAGGCTGCATCGTATCAGCAAAAGGGATAGATCCAAACCCAGACAAAGTTCAAGCAATTTTGAACATGAGAATTCCTGAAAATATAAAAGATATTCAAAAATTGACTGGAAGACTTGTAGCTTTAAACAGATTTATTTCAAAATCAGCAAAACGAAGTCTGGCAATATTTCAGGCACTCAAAGGATCCAAAAGAGACTTCGTTTGGGGACCTTCGCAGCAACATGCATTTGAAGAAATAAAAAGTATCTACTACAACCAAACACATTGGCTTCACCAACACAAGGAGCAAATTTGTTATTATATGTCTCAGCCACAGAAACGGTAGTAAGTGCAGTATTAGTCCAAGAACAAGAAAAAAAATCACTCAAAATAACAAGTACCAGTTTACTATGTTTCAGAAGCATTATCTGGATCAAAATCATACTATTCCGAGATTGAGAAAATCGCATACACAGTTTTAACAGCATCAAGAAAGTTGAAGCACTACTTTCAGGCCCACAAAATCAGAGTTCTCACAAATTACCCTCTAAAAGAAGTATTATAAAGTTGCAAAACAACAGGAAGACTGGGAAATTGGGCAGCAGAATTATCTCAACATTTTATAGAGTTTGAAAAAAGAACATCGATAAAATCTCAAGTTCTAGCAGACTTTATAGCAGATTGGACACCCTCCCAAAGTCCAAGCGAACAAAAAAAAGCAACCAGAATGGACAATTTACTGCGATGGCACGTGGGGCTTCGCAGGGGCTGGTGCAGCTGCAATAATTACTTCACCTTCAGGCATAAAGATGAAATATGCTGCAAGATTGGAATTTCAATGTACAAATAACATAGCAGAATACGAAGCCGTTCTATTAGGACTTCGCAAAACAAAAGCAATGGGAATACAAAGATTAGTAATCAAAACAGATTCGTAAATTGTAGCAGGACACGTCGAAAAAGACTACAAAGCAAGAGACCCAGAATTAGCAAGATACTTGCAATTTCTCAGAGACCAAGAAAAACATTTTGAAGGTTTCACAGTCAAAAACATCTCAAGAAATGACAATTCAGATGTTGACAAACTAGCAAAAGCTGCAGCACAAAATGCAAGCCTCCCTCAAGATGTTTTTTATCAAATCTTGAAACAAGCATCCATCAAAGCAGTACAAGACACTCCCAGAGAAATCCACATAATACAAAGTGAAGATTGGAGAGCCCCATTCATGGCTTACCTTCGTGGACACTATGAGCCTGACAGCGAAGTCGATGACATAAGAATGAAGCAAAGAACAAGAAATTACAAGATCATCAACAATCAGCTATACAAACAAGGAATATGTGCCCCATTACTCAAATATATATTAGCAGAAGAAGGAAAAAAGTTATTATCAGAAATACACGAAGGAATTTGCGGCACACATCCTGGAGCAAGAACAATGGCAGGAAAAGCATTTTGTCAGGGATTTTATTGGCCATCAGCCTAAAATGATAGCAAAGAAATTGTCAAATCTTGTCATAATTGCCAAATGTCTGCAAACAAAACAAAGGCTCCAGCAACAAATTTACAAACAATAGAACCAACTTGGCCATTGGCAAGATGGGGAATTGACATCATTGAAAAATTACCTGCAGCACAAGGAAACCTTCAATATGCAGTAGTAGCAGTGGAATATTTCACTAAGTGGATCGAACCTAAACCAGTGACAAACATGTCATCATTCACAATGAAGAAATTTCTTTGGCAAAACATCATTTGTCGTTTCGGAGTTCCAAGGCATATAACAGTAGATAATGGAACTCAATTTGACAGCCAAAATTTCAGAGAGTATTGTGAAAGCTTGGGAATTCAATTATGTTTTGCATCAGTAAAACACCCACAGTCAAACGGTGCAGTTGAACGAGCAAATGGAATCATATGCACAGGAATATCAAAATGCCTAGTGGGGCAGCCTAAAGGCAATGGGTGGATGAGTTACCTAAAGTTGTTTGAGTACACAACACTGCAGTTTCAAGGTCAACAAACTTCACCCCCTTCAAATTACTTTATGGAGAAGAAGCAATGACGCCTGAAGAGATACAATTTCAAGGCCCAAGAACAAATATCGAAATAATAGACGAAGACGAACAAATGACAAGCAAAGACCTACTAGAGGAAGAAAGAACGAAAGCGATCCAGAATCTTGAGAAATATCAGAAGGAAACAAAAAGTTGGTACAATAAGAAAGTTAAACCAAGACAATTATCACCAGGAGACTTCGTCTTAAAAAAAAGAAATGAAGACACAATCGGAAAGTTTCAGCAAAAATGGGAAGGACCATATCTCATCATAAGAACTAACAAGCCAGGAGCATTTCACCTAGCAGATATGAGTGGGAAGGAAATTGATCACACATTCAACATTCAAGACCTACGAAGATACTGCTCCTAGAATTTATTTCAATTTTTGTACAAAATAGATTAGCTTTTACATTCGAAAAGTTTCAATTCAAATGTAAACGAGCTGCACTCTTTTTCCACTCAGGGGAAGCCCTTCGTAGGGTGAGTAGTTTTTTAACGAGACAGTCTCTATTGTAAATTCTCATCAAAGTATAAATCAGAAAACTAGTTCTCCTAAAAATAATCCTATCAAAGGCCGAAGAGTATACTTCAAATATACTCATACATCGGCAAAACAGCCAAAGTAGGTAGCATCATTATTCGAACAAGCAAAAAACGATGCTAACCTATCAAAAACATCGTAAAGAACATTTAATTCACTAAGGTGAATTTTGACTTCAAAAAAAAAGTCTACACATTGCCTTCGCTAAAAAGTGAGGAACGGCGTTTTCAAATTCACTAAGGTGAATTATGACTTCAAAAACGAAGTCTCTGCGTTGCCTTCGCTAAAAAGTGAGGGAACGGCGTTTTCAAACTCACTAAGGTGAATTATGACTTCAAACGCGTCGCCTTCGCTAAAAAGTGAGGGGACAGCGTTTTCAAATTCACTAAGGTGAATTATAACTTCAAAAACGAAGTCTACGCGTCGCCTTCGCTAAAAAGTGAGGGGACGGCGTTTTCAAATTCACTAAGGTGAATTATAACTTCAAAAACAAAGTCTACGCGTCGCCTTCGCTAAAAAGTGAGAGGACAGCGTTTTCAAATTCACTAAGGTGAATTATAACATTAAAGTCTACATGTTGCCTTCGCTAAAAAAGAGCGAATAACGTTTTCAAATTCACTAAGGTGAAATTTGACTTCAAAAAATGAAGTCTACGCGTCGCCTTCGCTAAAAAAGTAAGGGGACGACGTTTTTAAATTCACTAAGGTGAATTATGACTTCAAAAACGAAGTCTATGCGTCGCCTTCGCTAAAAAGTGAGGGGACAGCGTTTTCAAATTCACTAAGGTGAATTATGATTTCAAAACGAAGTCTACGCGCTGCTTTCGCATAATAAACCATATTGCACAAAGACAAAACATGTCTCCCAAACCAAAGTATTACACAAATACACAAATAACGCTTTATTATGTCAACAAATGTACATATCAAACATTTTCTAAAGCAACAACAGTTGCTGCTTCATCAATCTAATCTTCAACAACCCTATCTAAAACATTATCCACCTCTGAACTAAGGTAATCTTCGGAAACATAGCTCGGCGAAGCACTTGAACACGAAGACTGAAAACACACAAAAACATACCATTAAAATTTGCTTTATATATGTCTCCCCATCACAACGAAAGCAAAGATACCTGAGAAAATTTGCTGCAATCAACAACACGAGGCAAACATGGTCTCTCATTTTCAGCAATAGAGAATTTAGTTTTAAATTCTAGAAGCAAGCACATCCCATCAGGAAAAATATAAATAAAAAACAACACAACAAAATTTATGTTTGCTTACGTTTAACAAATGCATCAAAAGAAGGTTTTGCCTCTTCAGTAGCATACTCCAACCACAAGGTAGGCTCAGCGACAAAGTTACCTTTACACATTAACAAAGGCCAAACCACAACTTCATCCTGTCCAAGTTCAACATTTACAAAACGTTAAAAGTTTTCAAATCCTCACCCCTCGAATCTAAATTCTAAACTATGACGAACAAAAGTACATGATCACGAGCATCACCATCCTTCGCCCTCTCTTGTTCAAGTCTTTCTTGCCTCCTCTCAGCCTCCACATCAGAAGCAAGTCTCCTTTCAAGCTGCTACAACAAAACAAAATAATACAACAGATAAGAAAAAATACAAGGAAAAGATAATGAACCAAAAATCACATATAGATAACCTATTTTTTTCATCTTTTGCTTAGCTTTCATAAAGGCATGCTCCCTTCCACCTTGATTCCAATATTCATGAAAATACTTCTTGCAAAGCATTTGAGTACGAGAAGAGACCTGGTTAAGAGATTCCACTGACGGAAACTTATAACTTTTATCATACAGTTTCTCATACAAAGGATCATTAGCCTCCTTCATCAAATGAAAAAGTGCACGAGTAGAATACATGCAACTCAAATCAGCAGAGGTCTATAAAACTATGGGCAGATCTTCATATTGTGGACAGAGCCAAGCAAAAAATGGATCAAATTCTCCAAGGTCCCAACAAGGATCCTCTGGCTTCGCACCAAATTTATCATAACAACTTTTGCAAAGTTCCCATAAACGATTGCACTTATCATGAAAATTCTGATCTTTTTCAGAAGATTTTTTCTCAAGAAAATTCTTTTCTCTCACAAATTTTTCAAGATCTTTTCTTAAATTATCACAATCTTCAATCTTCGCTTTAAGTTTAGCTCCAACAGAAATATATTTAGACTCCATATCATGAAGAGTTTCAACCGTTTCTATCCTCTCTTCTCCTTAGCAGCAAGTTGAGACTTCAAAAATGATATCTCTTCAACCAAACTCTTTTCGCGAAGTGTTGCATTCTTTGCATCATCCTCAATCGATTTACGTAAACTCCTTTGCAAAAGTGCATTCTAAAAAAACATTCACATACGAAGTCAAAAATATATTGCAAATAAAAAACAAGAGATCAAAACCAAATTTACACAATAAAGTCAACAAAGTCAAAACACACAAACCTTGTAAATCATGGAAATACTAGCATCTGCCAACTCAAGCGAAGATTTACCAACAAGTTCGGCCTCCGCATCAGGAACTGCGAAGGCATCGTCAATGCACTTTGACAACTTTAATTCTGGCTTCTTAGGCATAATACGAAGTTTTTCCAAACTAATCCCAATAAATTTGAAAGTATCTAAGTTCACACCTTGAGCCTGACAGTATTCCATACAGCGTTTATAAGCTTCGAGATTCACTCCATCTGGAACAGTTTCCAAAACTTCAGCCGGAGTAGCAGGTTCCTAGGCAACTTCTTTCATCTTTCCAACATCCACAGTCGTCTCTCTTTAGAAAGAAGAGTCAGGGAAAAATTTCTCTGCGAAGACAGAAACAAAAATCAAAAGAAGATAAAAATAAGACAAAAATACGTGAAGTAATAAAATAAAATCACCTGTGGAAACACCATTTTCAAGTTGATAAGACACCCTCTCACCAGTATTCACATTAATAGTAGACTCAGAAAGACGAGAGGCACGATCATGTTCAGCCTCCTCGTCATGAACTTTATCATCAGATTCATCAAAATCAAGGGCAAAAGTTGTAGTGCCCTTAATTTTTTGTGTCTTCGCACCAGGCATAATACCTTCAGAAGCACCCTCCTGACTCCCCACTGTAGCATCTTGCTCTATCCGCACAACATTTTTTATCACGACCTGGGTTACATTTTCCATATCTTCGACACCCAAGTTAGCATCTCTAGGCGAAATTACAGCTCCCATCCCATCACCAAAATTCACTGCACCATCCCGAGGAGTTTCAACAGAAAATCTTTGAGAGGATGGCCCAGCAGTTTCCTACGAAGCCAACACCTCACCTTTGTAACACCCCTGGTGTTACGAGCTTGCTTAGCACCCCAATTAGGATCAAAAGAAATAAATAAGGAAGTTCTCGGGTTTTAAAAACCTTTTACCTCACATAAATGATAATCGGATAATATCGGTTAATTGGTTTTATGGAAAAACATGCTAGTGAAAACCCTGACAAAAAGGACCAAATGAGTAGTTTAACCGTTGGCGTGAAATACAACTTATGGAAACAAAAATTGTATGTGATTTGAGCATTGCGCTTAAGTAATAACTTATGAGCAAGTTATGTGGAAAAATACAACTTTTATTGTGGAAAATAAATATTGTTAAATAGTATTTGCAAGCTCAAAAATCGAGTTCGAAATTCAACTCTACCTAAACTTTAGATCTCGTCTTTGGCAGAGCGAAGTAATGGCAATGTCATTTTGACAATTAATTCTAACAAAAATGGTGGAGCACTAACATCACGTTTTCACACAGTCGGTTGCTTCTAAGCAAGCATGCGGGCATGGTATAGGTGGAAGCCATGTTGGGCGTCGCGTTGCTCTCTTATAATTGCCGGAACATCGCTAGAACGTGTTGTTGGCCTGTTAGTTCTTAGCCTTGGGCACTGGTTGGCAGTCCCAAGTTGGCGTGTCTCTAACTTCTTCCCTAGATCACCTTTGCCTGAGGTTGTTGTCCCTACTAGTAGCTGTGTGTACCTTCTTGGGCTGTGTCGGGTTGGTTTAGTGTCAACCGAGCTAGCTTAGTTTTTGGGGTCGCTCTTGGAAGCGTGCTCTGCGCGGGTTTCGGCCGTTCGGCCCAGTGGCCGCGGTCACCACGCGTGGGTGGGCACTGTTGGTGCCTGGCTCCAGCTGTGGCCTAGCCGCTGTTGTTGGACTGACCGCGGGTCCGCTCTTTGTCGTGCGGCGCCAGCGGCCTCGCGCTGGCCGGCCCTGTTTGTTGGTCCCGTGCGCGTTGCTCCACAGCCGCCTCTGGTCGCGTCGCGTGCGCGCCGTGCCACGCTCTGGCCGGCACTGGCCGCCCGCCTGCTGCGTCGGCTGGCCCGCTGCTCTGTCGCTCTGCGCGGTTGTGTGCCGACCCCGGTCGATGCCGCGACCATTGCTGCGGGGTCAACGCGTCGCCGCCCCGCCCCCGTTCGCTTGTCCCGACAGGCTGCCATGCTTGCGTCGCTGTCGCTGTGGTATGGTTGTCTGGCCCCGTCCGCTGTGGCGAGGCGATGCGGCTATGCTTGGGTTGCCCCCGCTAGCCGCCACCGGTGAGCCCCGTTCGGGCTCTGCCCTCCCTACGTGTGCGTCGCGCCAAGCCCCTGTCTCTTCACCAGTGCGCCCAGGTTTGTTACCGCTAACGATCGGGGCCGCTCCGTTTTAAGCTGCCCAAAGCGCTCGCATGTCCAATACCCGGCCGCACCATGCGTCGAGCCGTCTTCCCTTCTCTCTCCCCCGTTTTGCCAGTTCGGGCCGCACAACTTGTTTCTTCATGCAAGCCTGTGGCTTAGGGGATTACTAGGTGTCTCGTTCCCCCTCAAGGCCGTTCGTGCTCTGGTGACCAACAATTTGGAGAGACGCTCGCCGTCGGCCTTGAGCGCCGACGCAACCTGTAGGAGGGAGGTAAGGCCCGTCTGGTGGGTAACAGTTCGATTGCTCGCACTTGTAGACTCGCCTTGACTCCCTCGATTCGACGCTCACGTTATCCTGACCCGGCCACCCTTTGCTGACGAGGTGATGCGAGGACGCCATGCTCGGAGCGCCGCCGTACCGCCCGCCCACGCGTGGCCAGCACTGCTCCGCCTCCCTCGCCTCTGAGCATTACCGCGGCCAGCACCAAGGTGAGTCACTGAGGCTCGCACGCCATCCCCATCACTAGCTCGTTGAAACAGGAGCACCGTCTTGGCGGATGGTCCGCCAGCGGGGGCAGGGTACTAGAGGGCACCGTATGCCGTTCAACCACCGCCTAGGGTTTTGCTTGCGTCCTGCGGTGCTTGTTGGCTCGCTTGGTGTGCCGTTTCGGTCCCCGGGCGACCGGTGTGGCCGCGCGGTGCCGGCCGGAGCAGCGCCATCGTGGGCAAGGGCGTCGGGGACTGCCCCGTTGTAAAGACAGCACTTTTGGAGGTCGTGAATGAAAAGCGTGAGTCATGGGTAACAGTAAGCCACCGCTCCGTTTGTTTACCTAGTAAGCTGAGCCCTCTTTTGCAAAAGGGCGCGAGCGCCGGGCCCTCCGGATCTCGGGCCGTAGCTGGGCCGCAGCGCCGGGAGCAGCCGCTTTCCGCGCGGGCCGCATGAGGTGGCTAGGCTGAATCAGTATCGCCAGCCCTTTTCCGTTTTAGAAAATAATTTCTAATTTAGCTTCTAAGCAAACTTGTAAAATCAAAATAGAATTGTGTAGAAGTCCAAAAATTGTGAAACCAATTTTGTTAGTTTCCTAAAATCATGATCTATCTAAGGGTGTATTTGGTTCATGCAGTTTCCTAATATTCTAGACTTGCTCTAATTATTTTGAGACGCTCAAAATTATTAGATGTAAGCTTGTAATAATTTTCATGGCAAAGTAATGATAACGCTAGCTTCGAAAATATTACCGTAGCGTCATAGTATTATTAGCTGCTCACTGCTATTATGGTAGCTGCAGAATAATTAAATTGCTAAGGTAGTCAGTAAGCCCTAGTTCGAATATAAATTAAATCAATGAAATAAATAAAGCAATAACTTGGGTTGCATAACTAAAATGTTTGTCGGAAAATAGCGTGTTGCGGGTAGGAAGGATACGTGGTTTAGCACGTGAGTCTCTACGCTAGTTCGTTAGCTTGAGAGGCAAAATCATATTCTAAGTTGTGACTATCGAGTTTATTTACGTCTCTGCATTGCATCCACGAATGTCATAATAGGGACGACGTTGGACCGCGAAGTGACATGGAGTGGTGGAAATGATGGTGCCTTGATGATCGTGTCGCATCGATGGAATGCTAACTTGGTTATATTCTACCCAGGCAAGCCCCGGTGCATAACCCCTATTATTTTGTACTTTAATTTATGCTTGTGCATTAAGTTTAAAGGAGTTGAATGAAACCCACTTGCATCTATATCCTTATCCTATGGGTCTTACTAGTATGATAGGATCGTGTAGTGTGCTATGCTATAGGATTCCGGTAGAAGTCAAGTGATTCCCTATCACTCGCGAGAGATAGGAATTATAATATTGTTACTGCTATCATGTTACTATCACATGAAATATAAATGTATATGGATAATTGGAGACCAGGCGGAATGGGTTGGATGGACCTGGACCTGGTTGGGCAACAGAGCGGGGCTCTAGTTGCATTTGTTCCGTCTGTGTCAATTAAGGACCGTTCGTTGCATGGACCCTGGTCGAGTCACATATTTATTGTCCCGAGCACATACTTGCTTATGGGGGCGGGAAGGCTTGTTCCTCTCTTGTCATGAGTTCCGGCTCTTTCCGGACTGGCTTTTTAGGGTGGTTATATATATTGGGTTGAGGAGGTCTAAGCACCATACTGAGGCCGGGCCTGCAGTGTTGGGGGCTTAGAGTCCAAGCTTGGACGGGGACCTGGACCCCTTGACAGGAGTGGAACGGGTTGGTGTTGCTCGTGCCCGGGGTACGAGCAAGGCGTGTGTTTTTGGGGCACCCAGCTGGGCACATTGATTCACGAATCATTATTTCTACGTGACGGTACGGCTTGACTACGCTCTGGCATCGTAGTAAGAACTGACAGTCGAAAGATGAAGAACTGGTTCCTTTTGCTCAACCTTGCTTGATTATAGACTAGGTGCTTACATAGAAGGTTGGATAAGAAAAAAATACGGCTATTAAAAGTAAGAAATTAAGGACACACTCTTAGTGCTGTTTCTCGCAAACAAGAAACCCACAAGCCAAAAAGCCTTGCATAATCCTTGGAGTCTTTTTACTTCCTCCTGACGGGTAAGTCTTGTGGAGTACATTTGAGTACTCAGGGTTTGTTCTACCCTGTTGCAAGTGGCAGGTGCTGATAAGCTGACACTTGTGTGTGGAAACCTCCTGGTGGGCTCAGCGAGGATTTCCTTTGCGATGCGGAGTAGAGTTTTTTTATTAAAACTCTCACCAAAAGTTTTACTAGGAAAATATTATTAATCTATTATCATTTCATGCATTTAAATGTTCTTCATGTTAATATTTAACTTTTCATAAAATAGTTTTATTTCCGCTGAACTCTGATAACATTTGATATTCCGCTGTTATAACCCAATAATGAGTTACTCTGATGTTGTACTAAAAGTGATGTAAGAAATGGTAAGGATGTTGTAAGCTTTACTCTCTCATTTGTGATCCTGATGTAAAAATATGGATCTTTGAGTTCTCCCTTGTGGAGGCTAATAAAAACTTTGTACTAAAGTATACCATATTATATATTTACTGTGTAGATCTACTCATGTGGAGGCCAACAAAATTAGATTTTCTATTTTATGATTTTTCTGTGATTTACTATGATTTTCAAAGATTCAGACGAAATAAATTAAAAAGGAAAAATACAAAACTGCTGTTACTGTAGCTAAACCGCGTTACTGTAGCAAAACCACCGTCCAAAACCGCTCGAGGGGGTGATTTGGTCGGTTTTGCAAAGTTCAGAGGATAAATTAGACCGTTTTATAGTTGAGGGTAAACTAGACCACCCCCATAGTTGGGGGTTGAAGTAGACTTTTTTCAAAAAAAAATTAGGTTTTAGCCCATCATTTTGCACAATAAAACTAAACATTATGCAAAATTTTTAGCAAAAAGTATCCATTCTCCATTTTGGATTTTGGCCTCAAGAGGCAAAAAAAAAAAGCTAAAAAGGCCAAAAGTCCTCACCCACCCCAAATGTAGCCCCCTCGAGGTTTTGGTCGGGCCGGAAACGGCCACTCTTATATTTTACTAAAATTTCTATCTTCTTAATACAATGATACGCAATGCTCTTGCGTATTTGAGAGAAAAAAAAGATTACAGCAACTTCACCCCATCATTAAAATAGCAATACCACCAGCTTCGCACATGTAGGCGGCAGCAGTATCTGTTGGTACTGTCATGACCGCGAAATATAACGGCCGGACCGAAGATGGAACATGTCATCAAGCTATTAGTTTCTAATGGTCCAACTAGTTGTTTGTCATTTATTAACAAAAAAATAACATTTATTCCCATGACCGTGTACAAAAAAATTATGCAGGTTTTTAATGACTGTGTATGAAAATATGTAAGTTTTTTTACTATTACATTTCTGAGAGCTCTAAACGAACTCCCAAATTTGTTTTTGACAAAAAGGAAAAACATAACGGTCCAGCACTTTTACATTTGAACTCTCTAAATTTGACTTGGTACATCTACCCCTCGGCTCACAAATATGCGCGTACAATTGTGCGTCCGGTGCTTGTTATTCATCCAAGCGGCCCCTCAACGGAGGTTTCCCCTCCCGACCAGTTTTCGAGTTTTAGAAAGCTATAGGTATTGGAAAATATTGCAGAAAGGCCAATTAGAGTTTCCTATTTTATTTTGTTCATTTGATATTATTCATTGGTTTACCAAGTACTACCTTCGTTCTAAATTATAAGTCGTTTTGACCTTTTTGGTACATCTATTCTGCTATGCATCTGGACATGTAATAATAATAATAATAATAATAATAATAATAATAATAATAATAATAATAATAATAATAATAATAATAATAATAATAATAATAAATTTATTTAGATTTAACAAGCATAAACCCTAAATAAATCTATAACTAAGTTATACATGATCCAATGAGTATGAAATTTTTACTACAGTTCAAGCATACAATAATTAGGCCACCATAAAAAAGTTTACCACAACTGGACCATAAAAACTGTAGTTATGAATTATTCTAATTAATTACAGAAAATAATAGATCAAAATCTACAGCAAAAACTTTGTACTAAAGCATACCATATTATACATTCATTGTGTAGATCTACTCACGTGGAGTTCAACAAAATTGGATTTTCTATTTTATGATTTTTCTGTGATTTACTATGATTTTTCAAAGGTTCAGCCGAAATAAATAAAAAAGAAAAAGACAAAACCGCCATTAAAACCATTTATAATCGGGTCAGGGAAGTAAAACACACGGTTTTAAAAGTTAAGGGAGGTGGTTTGCCCAGTTTTGAAGTTCAGAGAGGAAAAGTGATCTTTCACAAAAGTTGACGGAGGAAAAGTGGACTTTTTCCTTTTCAATAAGTAAACTAGGATTCGCGAGTAGGGCTAGTAGAGGTATACAGTGCTAGGTAGGGATGGCAACGGGTACCCGAAACCCGAGTACCCGACGGGTATTACCCGATAAAGAGGCGGGTATGGGATGAATTTTCTACCCGTGGGTACGTTATTGGGCAAAATCCTATACCCATCGGGTATGGCGGGTACGGGTGTGGGTGTATACTACCTATACCCGCATACCCGCGGGTAAGACATACCCGCAAAAATAACTAGCCAACCTCAGTTATTTTAGCGCATATAAGTCATTAATTTGGCCCATGGAGACATCCACTATATTTCTAGTAGATTGCCTTTGTTGTAATGATGCTAATAATGTTTGTTAGCATGTTTGTAACTTGTTGGAAGCTTAAATGATTTATTTTTGTATGTGACTATTTGATATTTTTAGATAATTTTCGGGTATGCTATCGGGTACGGGTTACCCGTCGGGTGAGAATTACCCGGCGGGTACGGGTATGGAACTATTTTTTTACCCGCATGCGGGTACGGGTAACCCGACGGGTAAAATTTTACGGGTGCAGGTACAGGTATGGGTGGACACTACCCGTCGGGTACGTACCCGTTGCCATCTCGAGTGCTAAGTGATAACGTATTGCTGCCGAAGTGGACAATTGTCTGGATGACTAAAACTCAGCCCATCATCATCTTAAAACAAGACGACAGTCCATGCAGCCCAACAAGAAGTTGCGACGAGTCGACCGGATGAAAGCCCAATCAGGCCAGCCGCCGCCCGCCAGATCAATCCAATCAATCCTAGGGGCTGTTTAGTTGGCAAATTTTTTAGCGAAACGCTACTGCAGCAGTTTCGTTGTTATTTGACAAATATTGTCCAATCATTGTCTAATTAGGCTTAAAAGATTTGTCTCGTCCATTTCGTCTAAACTGTATAATTAGTTTTATTTTTTATTATCTATATTTAATGTTTCATGTATGTGTTCAAAGATTCGATGTGACGGGAATCTGGAAAATTTGGCAAAATTTTTGGCATCTAAACGGTGCCCTAGCCGTCCGCTCCCCGTCGCCTCCGGGGCCAACCATTTATACCCCTATCGCCGCCGCCGCGGATCTCTCCCCCTCCTCTTGCCCTTCCTTCCCCCACCCACGCAGCCTCACTAGGGTTTTATCGGCGGCGGCGGCGCGATGGTGCAGCGCCTCACCTACCGGAAGCGTCACAGCTACGCGACCAAGTCCAACCAGACCCGGGTCGTCAAGACCCCAGGTTCGCCCCATCTGTTCATTCCTGCTCGATCTGGGAGGAGTCTGTGGTTTCTTGATCTGTGTTGCGTTCTTGGTTGTATTGATGGGTTTGCTGGATTCTTGCAGGTGGGAAGCTTGTGTACCAGTACACGAAGAAGAGGGCGAGCGGGCCCAAGTGCCCCGTCACCGGGAAGAAGATCCAGGGGGTGAGTGATTGGTTGTTACCGCACCTTTACTTTGCTTGGTGTGACGCATTGGTCTTTGGTACCGCGGTGGGGAACTGGTAGCTATGTTTGTGCTATTAATATTGAAGTAATTGTTGTGAATTAGTAGAATTTTATATTTTGTTCTGCGAGGCTGCGATGGTATATGAATTGCTGTGGTACGGGCAATTTGCTGCCACATTGTGCTCGTATAGGTCTATTGGACGATGTCTAGTTAAATGGGTCTTTAGGGGCTGTTTGGTTGGCCTCCAGGCAACCTTGCCTGGTATGAGCTGAAACCACAGGCATTCTATTTTGACTACCTGCTGTTAGGATCGCTGCCTGAGCAGCTGGTTGCCTGGGAGGCTCCCAAGCAAACATGATATCGCTCTTGTCTAAACCTTTTCCTTGTGTAGCCGTGTCTTTTGGAATTAAAGTAAAATAGTTACAACTTATTGCTTCCATTTTGGGAAAAACATGTTACTTGTTAATTGTTACTGGCATGTTATTACTGTTGTTACAAATAGTGTTCTTGCTTACCACATACTTGATTCAGAGTGACACATTATAGATCTGTCAAGTAGGCCTGGTGCAGTTGGTGAGTGCTAGCTCGCCGAGTCACCAGGTCCTGGGTTCGAAGCCGTCTCTCTGCAGAATTTCTGCGGGGGTAAGACTTTGCTTCGGTTATTCCCTTCCCCAGACCCCACTCGTGTGGGAGCCTCTGGCACTGGGTCTGCCCTTTTTTTTTTTTGCTTCAGATTGATCATTTTGTGTATATGTTATTTCTTAGGTGAGACTGAGTGTGTTAAACTGATTAGTTAGGAGAATATGCATGTTATTTTTTAAACCCTGCTGAGTTATTATGACTTGAATTGTGAGAAACAGGCTACAGATCACCTTCCCAAGTTGGCTGACCCTAGTCAAACTTTCTTGAAGCAAATTGCTGTTTCATACTATCCTGTGTTGTATTTGTTTATTTACATATGATCTTGTGTGTAACACTGAATTGCTTATCTGATGAAATGGTGAACATTTTGTCAAGCAAACATTTATGTTAAGATGTTGGCACTGAAGCCAAATAAGCTAAGTTGATTTCCCCAGTTTTCCCTGTTGATTAAATATACTGTTGTCATGTTAGTTTCATCAGAATCACTTCCTAGGCCTTCTGTTTTTGCTTGAGGTTGAAGTTTCAATTGGTTGGTTCTATCACAGTATGTGTTAGTTTGTCTTCTATGTGTGCTTGGACTACTTATTTGGTTGTTTTCATGGCATATAATATTCTCCATAATTCATCATTTGCTTCACATGATCTGCTAATTTCCCTATCGGAACAGGTCCTAAGAGTCACTGGAACTATGTATTCATCTGCTATTCAATGTGATTTTTCCACCTAATATATTGTTCCCATATCTCCAGATCCCCCACTTAAGGCCTGCTGAGTACAAAAGGTCCAGGTTGTCTAGGAACCGCAGGACCGTGAACCGTCCTTATGGTGGAGTACTCTCTGGAATTGCTGTTAGGGAGAGGTGAGTAAATAGAGGTGGATATATTGTGGTATGGAAGCCCAGGATCTGTCATCTTGTAGTCTTATGAGTTACAACTACTCTATGCAGAATCATCCGTGCTTTCTTGGTTGAGGAGCAGAAGATTGTCAAGAAGGTCCTGAAAATACAGAAAACCAAGGACAAGACAGCTGCAAAGTAGAGCTCCAGGGATGGAAGCCTAGCACTGTTTTGTACACTGCGAAAAGTAATTTTGGTGGATGGAAAATCTAGTTGCCTTGTGTTGAGCATTTAGCATGTGAGACATACCTGTTGAAGTGTTGAGTTTAGAGAGTCTGGACACTGGAATCCCTTTCACCTTTGAATTGTTGGAATATCGGGACATCTGTTCCCCTAGTTGCTTTGTTATGAATTCAGACCATATCTGGGTAAAGATCAGCTTGTCGAATACCTTCTGGTTTATAGCATCTTTTTCGTCCATGTTGCTGTTGCTCTTCATTTCTATTCTATTTCTTGCACAACCATTGAGCCTCGGTTTATTGCTAGTATCAACAAAATTCTTAACCAACATTTGATTGTTCGAACAACTATAGGCACTGTCGAAACCATTTTCTTTCTTTCCTGATGTTTAGACACGATGGAATATCTATGCAAAGATATTGTTTATTTAGCAGTGAGACGCTGTATTATTTATTTTGTCGATATATCATAATCACAAGTACGCAAACCGGCCCACAATTTTCACAGAGTGCAATATTATCCAGGCTGTACATGACACCCCAAGCCAAAACTGAATAACTGAATAAAATTGTCTCTGCGGCTAACAGAAATGCTAACGGAGGGTGTATTTGGTTCATTGGTTGAAGTTTAATGGGAGATGCCAGTCCAGCGAAGTACCTCTCCCTCTCTGTGTACTGTAGTTCAATGCAAACTACCCCAGTGTGGCAGCTCAGCCTGGACAAACTCATTTTCATAGGGTACGTAACGTAAGACCACCGTAGACGATGACAGATATTGGTATGTTGATTTGTAATAAAGTATTCAAACTTGCAGCATTTTCGCACTGAAAGTGCAATATTTATCTTATGACACTGAAGAACTCAATAGTGTATGTACAGCACAAGGTTCCTTCTCTCTGTTAGCTTTGCTGTTAACAATGCTTAGCTCGT
Source organism: Saccharum hybrid cultivar R570 (assembly GCA_038087645.1). Taxonomy (NCBI): domain Eukaryota; kingdom Viridiplantae; phylum Streptophyta; class Magnoliopsida; order Poales; family Poaceae; genus Saccharum; species Saccharum hybrid cultivar. The sequence goes on along the minus strand of JAQSUU010000637.1, from coordinate 37,198,012 downwards.
GGTATGTACATGGCACTCCTAACCAAAACTGAACAAAAATATATGTCTCTGCAGCTAACAGAAATGCTAACAGATGAAGGAAACTCACACACTCACAGCAGCTGTAGTCTGTAGACTGTACATGTACTGTAACCTATTATGAGAGAGTAGTACCTCTCACTTTCCTTAGTGCAAATGCAATTTGCTAACTGCCGCTGCCGCCCTAGTGTGGCAGCTCGGTCTGGACAGCAGCTGGGCTAGTCAGGAAGGACTCCCAGGGTATGTTGCATCTCCACTCCTCTGAAGAATCTGCACCCAGATCAAAAGGGAAGTTGATCCTCCCCGCAGTTTCCCCCCAGTCACTGCTGTTGGTGCTGAAGCCATTGTTAGGCTTCCTGGTGGACGAGTCCTGACTCCTGCCACCGATGCCACCATTGACATCGGCAGAAGAGTCGACCACGAATCCACTGAGGTGATGATCAGGATGCGCGCCGAAAAAGATTGGCGCCGCAGCTGCAGCCTTCTGCGGTGCCGCTTGCACTTCGAAAGGGAAGGTGATTGGGAAGTTCTGGGGTTCCTCGGATGGGCTGCTGTTGAAGTTGATGAGCTTGCATGAGGAGCCGTCCAGAGATGGGTTGTTGTTACCCTTCTGCTGCTGGTGGTGCTGCTGGCCATGCAAGCCATGTCTGCTGGTGAACTGAGCTGCAGGTGCAGGCGGTGCAACTTGCTGCAGTGAGCTCTCAAGAGCAAATTCTGAAGCTTGCACTGACTGCAACGCGGTGAACATGTCTGCCTCTGTTGCCCCAGGCAGTGGAGGCCCCCAGGTATGCGACAGCGCTCGTTGCGCCATGGAACTGGTTTTCTTGAAGATCCTGCAGATAGTCCAGGAGTCCTGTTGTTTGTGGCACAGAAAAGGACTTCATTCAGAACTTGCCAAAATAACATTTGAATTTAGCTCTTGAACTGAGCAGGCACAATATGGATTGCCAATACTTACATTGAGTGGAATGGTCTTGTCGATCGGACGCTTGGGGAGCGAGGGATCGGTGAGCGAAGGGAGCCTAAACTCATGCATCATCCAGTCAGTTTTCATCCCTCTTGCTGCTCTCCCTTTGTAGAACACAAGGGACTTCTTCAGGCCTATGCACTTGGTGCCCTCAGAGGAGTAGATTGGCCTGTCTGTCCCTGTGGCCTTCCAGAAACCGGCTGCTGTGACTCTGTTTGGCCTTACACTGTTGCGGTATTTCCGATCCCTTGGGCAGTAGAAGTACCACTCCTTCTCACCGGTGCTCGCAAGCTCTGTTGATGAACAATAACAATGAAAATGTTTAGATTTCATAGAACTCACAAACGACCCGTTCGCTGGTCTGAATTTTTCAGACCAGCCGGCTGGTTCCCACTCATTTTACTGTTTATCAAACCAGCCAAACAGTGTTTTCTCTCACAAAACCAGCCAGTTTCAGGCAAGATTCTGCTAGCCGAACGGGTCCAAAAAGGTCTAAGTAGTAGAAGTTCTGAAGAAGGAGGTGTCTTCTTACTTGGGAGATCCCATGGGTCAAACTTGTAGATGTCCAGCTGCCTGATAAGCTCAATGGAGATAGGCTTTTGCTGGATCTTCCTCTTGAGATAGAAACTAACCAGCTCTTCGTCAGTGGGATGAAACCGGAAACCCGGCATGAGGATCTCATCTGACTTCTCCATGTTGATGTCATTCCTCTCCTCCATATCTTACAAACTAAAGTGATGAAGCTTGAAGCCTTGCTTGCTGCTGGTTACAAATTTACAAAGTTTGCTGTGTACTACTTGTATGTGTAGTATCTTGTGAATGGCTTTCAGGGATGAAGCTGCTGAGGTGAAGACAAGAGCCAAGAGCTGTTATACTATTGCACTTGCAAATCTATTACACACCATGTGTATATATACGAAGGCCAGAGCGGCTTGGAATGACTAGATGAGCCCCACCGCTCTGAAGATTAAACAATTGTATCTACTTCCTTCTCTATTTGAAGCTGTCATGGTATATTTAATGGCGGATTAGTGACTCAATGAAGACAATCTAGGAGAAATAAGACTGCCCCCGTCACTTTCGGTTCACACTTTAGAATACCCAAGTACGGCAGTCAAAACAATCCTTAAACTAAGCAACAGTGCTTCATCTACCAGTTTGAGCCTCCCCAGGTAAACAAAACAACTGAAAATACACTGGAGTTTGTTGGCATTCAAATTTTCAACGGGGCCAGGAAGGAGTATGAAACTATTCTCAAGTAGTACTTTTATCTGCATGAACTTCAAGATTTATTCCTCCAGTATCTGGATCCAAAAATCCCTTCCCATGTACAGCTCTTTGCATCACTTTTGTCAGTTTGTGCTTTGGGATTCTAAAATAATTTGTGATCACTATATGCATTTTGAATTGAATTTGACAAAATCCTAACCGAGAGAGAGAGAGAGAGAGAGTTTCATAGAATCATACTACTTGTGGTTTCTCTTCAGAAATTGTTTTCTGTTACTGTACAGACAGTGACGGCCTAATGACCTGTGTAACTTTCCCCATATGTTTATTGACTAGCTAGCGTGTGTGCCACGTACTGCGAAGTGTTGGAAGGGAGAAGCTTCTTATTCTAAGCACAGTCTGTTACACTAAATTTTATTGAAGGTGAGTTGCCACGGTGGAAATCTGGTCCAATTTGCTTCAACAGTCAGCTTGCCCGCATGCTGGTCCTCCTTCCACATGGCTGCTCATTCCATAGTCCATAAGGTTCCGTTTTTTAAAATACTGCAGGTACAGGACTTTCATGTTGAACTGGATAGCTATGCTGAATAGGTGAGCCAATCCTGATCCTGTAGTTCACACAATGTAAACACCGACTGTCTTTCGAGTTTTATCCAGTGCGTAATTTGCTTCTAAAAACTGTAGAAGTACAGAAACCCTTGCAATTTAACATTTAGACTGCCATGTCGCTTGTTTAAATGGTTGTCTTGCTTGAATAATACTCCGTCTAGGAAGGAAACAACCGAAAATAGCATGTTGTAAAGTTATTCAATTCAAAAACTGAAGCGAAAACTTCAATTAGTTTATAACCTGCACGGTTTATCTTTGTGTTCGTTAGCTAGCAAAACCACACAAACAAGAGCATCCAAGATCGATCAAACGCTTTTAATCGCATCACAATAGACAATGACGCGAAAATTGTGCACGCGGTGAGAGTTCTTGCCGCCTCCAATCGCTGAAGGACAAGGTTTCGCCCGTGCGGGCGGGCGAGTCATATACCCGCCAAAAGTTTTGTTCCATTCTGGTGTCCCCACAATTCCCGGCAACACCATTAATCGCCTTGCTTTGGGAGGGCAAACTCCATCTCGATCTGGAGCGCGTGATGTCTCCTTCCATGTCCTCGGATTGCATTGCAGGCCTGGAACCCCAAAATGTCAGAGCAGATTCGGGTCAACGTCAAACCCTTCAAACTCAAGCGAGCTTCCAAATCCTGTCCTTGGGTTGCTGCTTCTTGCATTGGAACATATGTCCATGCATGTTGCCCGTGTTGGTGTTGACAAGAGCAGATACGGTGTTTGTTTGCATGCTGAAGGTCTATGGCAGCAGAGGGTGAGCTATGTATGAACTTTCCAAGATTCGATTGGGTTTGTTTAACGCCGCACTGCCTTTTCAAAATCTTTTTTGTTTCACCGTGGAGTATTCTCTTTTTTTAATTTATTTTTAGTCCACATACACATTGTACCTATCTGCCTATATATTATTTTAAAATAAATCAAGCAGAAGAGCTGCAGATTATATTAAAAACAAAAAATACAGTAGAATACAACAAAATTAGATTTTGTTTTGAACCGGAGAGCCTTTTCTCCTCAGGAAATATGAGCTTGTAGCATCCCAGTCGGTGTTCCGTACTGCAAACAGAATTTCATTAACCTCATTTCTTTCTTACAAAGCAAGAGTCGTACTACAAACAGCATTTCGTTAATCTCATTTCTTTCTTACAAAGCAAGAGTCGGCACGAGGAGCACATGTGCTGCTATAATACTTTTTACAGCAAAAATTCGTAGTGCTTTAAATTTTGAGTCAATCAAGCTACATCAAGAAACAAGAATGAATGTATATAGGAACATTGCAACCAAAGCATTGCTTTAGAATGATTCATAGTGTATTCAAACATTTAATATTGAAATTCTTTCTAGTTGTTCACAAAATACATTTTTTAACGCAAGGGAAGGATCTTTGACTAGAAAAGCAAATAGAGTTAATTATATGAGTGTTTAAAAGGCACATAACAGGCTCCCCCAACTTGCCAGAACACAAGAGACACGAAGAGCCTAAGAGCCAGAAGAAGTAGAAAAGAGAGCCTTTACAAAGCCCGAGCAAATGCCCTCCTTCTCAAGACTAACTCATCTCAAACTTTAGTAGCCTTACGCCGTTTGTCACTCATTGTTACCGGTAATGCTAGGGTCAGGGCGTCCGGACAGACGAACACAATTTTCCCCCACTCGCTACCATGTCGTCTACCTTCCCTGCTCCGCCTCCACCGCACCGCCCGCCTTCCCCACTCCCCGCTCCACCGCGCTGCCCGCTCGCCACATCCAATCCACCGCTCCACCGAGCTAGCGAGCCTTTTCACGAGGGATGCTCCAGCAAGCAGGCGAGGGGAGGAGCTTCGTGTGACGGCGCCCCCGCCGGCGAGTTGCCCGTGTCGCTGTAGCACCAGCAAGCTCCACGCGTCGTTGCCGACTGTAAGGACCTTGATGTCGCCTAGAGGAGGGGTGAATAGGCGTGTCTAAAAATTTCTACACAAGACTCGAAGTCACTTGTCAGCAACTGTCGGAAGTCCCGACAGTTCAGGTCGGAACTCCCGACGTCGTCAGCAGTTCAAACGCAAACTGTCAGCAGTTCCGACACCTACGGGAAATGAACTTCAAGTGCTCAAATAAACTTTGTGAAGCCAATAACTTACAACCCCACTTCCTAGTGGTAAGGTGAAGATATCAGCTCACTTCCTTGATGCCAAGATGCCTCCAAACGTAGATCGGGACCAAACCCTAGAATCACCACAAATCCAAGTATAGCAATGCAAATCACAAGAACACAAGTGAGACACCGATTTATCCCGTGGTTCGGCTCGCCACTAAGGCTTGCCTATGTCCACGTTGTTGAGGAAGCCACACAGGCTTTTCAGGTCTCTTTCAACCCTATCCTCGTTCTCAAGTCAAGAGAGCAATCTCTTGAGATGAGAGGTGATTTCACTAGATGATTGGGGTGATTACAAACCTCCCGGGGCTACCACACAAGTTGGAAGCTCCACGGGCGACGCCTAGCCGGCTAGGGTTCCAAGAACCCAAGAGTAACAAACGCAAATCCAACCGGCTTGACGAAGAAATCAAGTGCTCAAGCTTTCTTCGATGTTTCTCTCACCAAATCCCTTCTCTCAACTCAAACTCTTTCAAAATTTGAAGCTAGGAGCAAAGAGGAGAGAAGACAGAGGCTTTTGGGTGCTAGGAGGCACTTCTCTCAAGTTTGGGGCGTGAGAGAGTGAGTGGGTAACGGTTAGAAATGAAGAGGGAGCCATTTATATACATAGTAGAAATCTAACCGTTCAGATCTACGTCGGGACTACTGACGTAGATCTCGGGACTGCTGACCTGTATAGAAAACACTGTTCACGCAAGGTCAAAGTCACTGCACGAAGGCCAACGTCAGCACTCCCGACGTACGTCGGGACTGCTAAGCGTTGGGACTACTGACGTACGTCGGGACTGCTGACGTAAGCAGACAGCCGAGACAGCCGTTGGGCCAGGCGTCAGCACTGCCGATGAGGGTCGGGACTCCTGACTGTCGGGACTCCCGACGTCCTCAGTCACTGCACAGGCTAAGTGACTAGGCGTCAGGACTCTCGGCGCGAGTCAGCACTTCCGACACCAAAAGTCACTAAAACTATTCTACGTGCTCATGAAGTGCTAGAGTGTCTCTCTTTTGATTAGTTTTTATACTTGAGCACTCTATCTTCCTCAGACCACCTAGATTTGCATCCCCCTTTATAGTGCGGCATAGCCTAAACTCAAGATCAAGAGAATATTACCATTTTAACCACTTGAGTTTTCAATGTCTTCATATGTCACTTCTTCTCAATATCACTTTCATAAGGGGATGCAATCAACTTCATCTTCTCTCTTTGAGCAAGTACAGCTTGAACATATGACTTGAACCATTTCAACACATGTGAGTTCAATCCATGGCTTCAAGTCACTTTCACTAATGATTTGATCCTCAATACAATATGACTCCTCATGGCTCAATTAGCACCTCGACTCAATGCAAGTACTCTCTTCTTCACCTTAGCCATGGTACCTCGGTCTATAAGCCATTGCTTGCTCTTCACCTTCGCTTAGTCCCTCGAAGCCCTTTCCTTGCTATCTTCACCCTATCGAGCCATACTCAAGTCACATCATATTAAGCATCCACTGAAAAACCATTTCTTCAATATTGTGATCCTTATTGTTTGAATATCTTCTTGATATGAATGTTGAGATCAATCAAGCTTAATATGTGAAATATCATATGGTTTGCCTTCTTGTTGAACTTATATATACTTCTCATTTCACAATCCACAAGTTATGCAATAAACTCAATTTCCTGTTCAACACTTCGCAAACTTGTTAGATCTTTAATGGTGTTGTCATTCAATTCATCAAAACCCACTAAAGGGCTAGATGCACTTACAATCTCTCCCTTTTTGGTGATTGATGACAACACAATTAAAGCTTACAAGAGATTGATACATAATAAGATTTTGAATCCTATGATATAGTGAGCTCCCCCTAAATGTGTGCTTTGAAAGAAATTCAGATTTTGGCCTCAAATGCCAAATGCACATATTCAAGATGAAGTGTGGGAACTCTTCTATATCTTAGCATCCGTGGGGTGCAAGGTGTCAACATGATAACCGTGATGCATATGACAAGTGTGCACACAAGCATCCAAGGCGACTTAATAAAAAAATGTACCCCCTTCTCTTCTCCCTTCTCATTCTCCCCCTTTGGCAACAAGCACCAAAAAGAGAGAAAAGAACGAAGAGGGATACAACAAACTTGACATAATATGGTCAATAAAAGATAACCAAAACAAGCAATGACCATAAAATGCAAGTTCTCTTTTGATAAAACATTTTGAAGCACATTATGAACTCTTTCCAAGCCTTTTGCCTAGATGCTAGTTGATCAAACAAGGTGTGCAACATTTCAAAATTCTCTTAATGGTCATCAAATGACACTCTTTCGGATTAGCTTGAATTCTATCACACATGCACACACTAGCATGTAAGGGCCTAGATGCACAAAGGTAATACTAGAGTTCATGGAGCGATATACCTTTGTTCTAAGCCTCATAATCTCCACCGTGATCATGAATTTTTAAATTTAGTGCTTTGATGGGCTTGGCACGATGCAAAAGATTTCATTTGTGCCCATCTCTCTCGATCATAGGAGATATCACAAACTTGGGCTTGATTTCAATTTAAAGTCCATTGCTAGCTCTTGTTGTCATTTTAAGATATCAATTGAAGACATATTTCTTGATACACCAAATTTAAAGATTATCCATCAATACCAATTGAAATATGATCTTCACAATTTTGACATCAATTGAAAGAGCCTTCACAAGTTGATGCCAATTGGAATGGATTCTTGTATCTTATAATGTCACCTAGAAAATGCTCATAAAGACAAGAGATAGCATTAAATTGCACAAGCTAGAGTTTCACAACTAGTGATCATTTTGGATGTGGATGGCAAGTGGATCACTAATTGCAAAACCTCATAACATAGACTAAATTCCCCCTTTTTGATAGTGCATACATGTATATGTGGAAAGCAAGAACATATGCACTTTTTGGTCAATTAAGTCCAAACAAGGAAATTTAAGCTATGTTATGGAGAGTAGCTACTTAAGAGATAAATATTGCATTCCAAATAAATATGAAGGATAACTTTACCAATTTGAATTGAGTTAATGTAGCATACCCATGAGAAACTCATTCTCATCAAGAGACTATACAAATTTACTAGAAGAAAAGGTTAGTCTCAAAAGACACCAGACATAGAATGAGCTCCCCTTAATATGTAGCAAACCCACGGTTACTGTAGTAATCCACCGTTTCGAAACCGCCTGGGGTGTAATTTGACCGGTTTTGAAAAGTTCAGGAGGTAGAATAGACCGTTTCATAATTGGGGGTTAAGTAGTCCACCCCCATAGTTGGGAGGGTGAAGTAGACTTTTTCCGGTCAAAATTTGATCGTAGAATTTGTTGGGCTGCATTGAACAACTCCCAGCACAAACCAAGCTTTCCATAGTCCATATTTCTTGTGCGGGCAGTGATGGGCAAGACGAGATCCAGTCTCCGCCATTCACACAATACCAATACTACTACAAAATACTTATAATTACCTATAAAATTACCTATAATGTTTATACAAGTGGACTCCACTTACTGAACTTGAGAACTTGCAAAATCTAAATTGTAAATTTTAAGAAATCAATCCAATTGTAATTTACCTTGGTCATTTGTGACGAATGACGGTATATACATAGGAATCATCTAAATTTCTATGTTTCCTGTTAAAATTGTCTTACTCACATTTAATATAAGAAAAATGATCGATATATTATAGCAGAGAGCGGGTTAATAGATGCTCTAGACAAGAAAATTTCATGTCAAATTATAAGTAATTCTACACCATTCCAGCCATTTTCATCCCAGTAACCTACGTAAAATTGTGAATAATAGAAACAAGATTGAAAGGGATTGGAGGAAGGGATCACCCCCTCAAATCATGTGGGGACGGGATCACCCGAAGAATCTCCAGCGCAGATAAGCAGTCGCTGTCATACACTGAACATTGTTTACATTTTCCATCTTTATCCATGCACACGATGACACAAAGGGCAGGATTTTCCGTTTCAATTCTTCCAAAGCCACGACCATGGCACTTCTAACCGTTACAGCGATGGATAACAAATTGCTGAGAAAGTAACATGTAACATTCGATTCCTAATTTTCTCACCAAAAAAAAAAGAAAAAAAAAGATCCCCATCTCAATCCTAGTGTGTAATGTGTTCTCAGGAAAAAAGGAACCATCCAAAAGATAGCACCATAATCAATTTTTTACCACGCAAATAACGTTACCAAGTAAGACACCGCTACGGTTGCTGATTAATTATACAGTAAGTATTGAAGAAAGCCCGACCCTCCTGGGTTGCAATCTTGATGTCACTATCATTCACAGTTCTCTGCAATCATACACAAACACCGAAGTGAAAAGAAACACCATCATTAAGATTTGGAAGATTGACAATACATAACTTTTTTAGATGGTGGAAATAATATCCCAGCCTCATGAGATGCTTTTGGCCAGTCTGATATACATAATTGCCTGCTGGGAAAAGGGAAATGGGTCGAACTAACCTAGAAAGACAAAGGAAAATATGGATCTTCTACATGTAGGTGAGAGCAATCTTCTAACCCCAACAGAGTTTCTACTACTCTGCAGATGCCTCTCTAATTCAGCTTAAAATAATCACTTTTGTGAAAATATCCCTTCGAAGCAGATCACAAATAGAACCGTAACTTGCAAGTTTACATTCACATACAACGTATTAATCAGACAGGTAAAAGCATGGGTCACTATCAGAGTATCAGAATCACTACTTATCCATCTACTGCAATATCCTACGGCACACTTGGTACTAATTTTCCCTGTGATTCTTATCAGGATCCATCAAGTATTATCTTTTTTTTTCTTTTTAAAAGCCATCAAGCATGTCTTACTATCTATTTTTTTAGAAAATGGAAGAGAATTTCCTGCCTATGCGTAATGTCTTCCTATCTATGGCTACATAACATAGTGGTGATGACCCTATAGCATACAGTATAGTTCACACTGTTTGGGTACATGAAAATAGAATTTATCTTTGAGTTTAGTAACCATGATAAAATGATAAGTATTTTCCTTGATTGACAGAAAGAATTAAAGGTGACTCCTACAATTCTATAAAGCTATACGTGGCAACTGATACTGGATGAGAAAACTTTGAATGAAACAAATGGTATATTTCTGACAGAACGTTTCCCAATAGACAGCTACCTGACTATTTAGTGATCCTGGCTACCGAGCAACAGAATCCGTACAGAAGAAAAATCTGGTAACAAGAGAACAGTGTATCTCGGAACAGGAAAAAAATATTGTAACAAGAGAATGGTGTATCTTTAAGTATGGCTAATCTCATCTAATCCATGGAGTGCGGAAAGCAGTTACAGGACCATTTTAATGATATGTTTATTTGGCTAGGAGTATGTGTTAACCACACAGCTCCCAATAAAAATATAAAAAAATCAGTACGGTGCATCAACTTATGGAGTTAATAAGGGCAATTGAAATAGTAGGTTAGCAACAATAGTGAATAGGGAAAATTCAATGGAATATGAAAAGCACAAGAATCGAGGTATCACGTACATTATTATTTAGGAATCCTAGAACACGGGAATTCCTTTAGAGTTGTTTGGATGCTTCACAAGAGAGAAACACACAGCACTGGCAAGAGATACACTCAAAGGAATTTTGTAGATTGAACGTCAAGCTAAACTTCCACCAAACATACTATGTTTTATAGAAGCTTCATACAAATCCTAGGGGTCACATAAGATTTCTGTTTTCCTATAGGATTCTGTTCCTGTGAAATCCTGTATTCCAAACCTAAAGTTTATGGTTTCATGTACTAGTATTATATGCTGTCATAAAGTATAAACAATTATCACAGAACTGGTTTCTGTTATTTAATTGACTTAAAATAAATGATTATACATAGCACAATTTCTTCTAGAGCTCTAAATTTTGACTTCATAACACAGTAAAATATTAAAGCACAACGTATTTCTATCATTGTGTATTTGATAATGACATAAGCTGACACAAGAAAGCACAGGACGAAATTAATCTAACCAAGTTAAATCTTCAAGATGCCTGCAAAAGCTCCCTGATATCATACCCTTGCATCTGGAGCACAATAAACACTTTCATTAGCCTGATTGACTTCAAATAACCAAATTTTAACCAGTTTGTTTTAGGATTGGCTTAAACATATAAATTAATAGATAGGTCTGAATTAGCGGCCACCATAATTAGTGGATATATCTATAAAGGGACTTAGATGTGCTGCCCCTACTCTGCCCTGTACTCCAATGCTAACTGAATTGTACCTTAAAAGAAAAATAAGGGACTAGAACGGAATAGCCAGAAAGATAATATCTACCTGAAGAAAGGTTAGCAACAATATTACTCCAGAGTTCCAGACAGCATGTATTGCAATAGGAGTTAGAAGATTGCGAGTCTGAGCATATGAAAATCCTAAGACAATGTTAAGAACGCGGATGGTTTGGGGGTAATTAGGGATAACTAGGCCTTATGCTTTGCCAAGAGCTTGAGAGATAGAGGGAGACTAGATTGTTTCTTCATAACTGATTGCTTGATTTCCATTGTGCCCCATGGGCTGAATATAAAGGGTACATAGGACTAACACCTCTTGTGCCTAGACAATATGGTACTATTCCTATAGATAAATAACTAAGAGAGACACTAATTAACACTAATGGGCTTAAGGCCCAACTAGGACACTTGCGCCCTACGGCGCCCCTCTTTATGCCCATGACATCTCCCCCGCCCTTGGAGACCCAGCTCGTCCTCGAGCTGGATAGATTCCGCGGACTTATTTGACTCGACCTAAGGTTAAGCCTTTTACATCTCGGCTTACCATTTTTATTTAAGACGAAAATACAACTATATCCACCTGGATCCCATGGGAAGAGCGCCTCTGTTGACTTCATGTAAGCTGAAGGGTGGAGCGTGAAGCAACCGGCTCTTATGCTGGATGTGTCTAGCACCACGGCAGGCACAAGGATGAATGAGATCGCCATAGCCTTTGATGCCTGATGCTGGATGGTGATGCGAGGTCGCTACACTGGAAGTGCCCATACTTGGACCTCCCCTTCGATTGGAGCCGCATGATGTATGGAAGGGGCCGAGGGGATGAACAGGCATGACAGCGAGGAGCTGAGGAGCATGCGTATCTTCCGCACCATGCGACGGACAAGCAATCCTCGTACTGCTGCCTGGAGGCGCACCGTTGCTTGCTCCTTCAATGCTTTTGTGGCACGAAGAGCCCGCGCTCGGCGGCGTTCCAGGAGTCCGCGTGTGGCTGCCTGGAGGCGTACAGCCGCCCGGCGTTCACGGTCCCTCTTGTCCATCGCCTCGAGACACGCCCGGATGCGATCAAGTTGTGCGGACATCTTATCAAGGCGGCGCATGGAGTTGTCGAGCAGGTCGGGGCCCGGGGGCGGTTTGAACCGCCGCTGCAGGAGCTCGGTGAAGTGACGCCACGCTGGGGTGCCTTCCTCCTCCTGGTATTGGAGGAACCAAACCCGGGCGTCAGCTTTCAAATTGCAAGAAGCTATCCAGACCCGTTCTTCCACCATGATGCGCTCCCGGCGGAAGTAGAGCTCACACTGGTTGATGAAGGCCTCCGGATCAGAGGTTCCATCAAACTGCGGGAACTCCATCATGTACGGGCGTCGACGGACAGTGTCCCGCTGAAGCAGGGGATGAAGGTACGCGCGTGGGGATGATCACCCGCGTGAAGGGGTGGGTTGTGGCTGCGGCGGCGCGTGGTGTTGTGGCGGCGGCGGCGCGTGAAGACGGCGGCGATGGTGGGGGTTGGCCTGGCGGCGGCGGAATTAGGGTTCTGCTGGATCGGATTTTTTTTTTTGGATGGAGAGGATCGACGATGAACTAGGATGGATGGATCGACAGGCTATCTGATACCAGGTGTTATGTACGCGGATGGTTTGGGGGTAATTAGGGATAGATAACTAGGCCTTATGCTTTGCCAAGAGCTTGAGAGATAGAGGAAGACTAGATTGTTTCTTCATAATTGATTGCTTGATTTCCATTGTGCCCCATGGGCTGAATATAAAGGGTACATAGGACTAACACCTATTGTGCCTAGACAATATGATACTATTCCTATAGATAAATAACTAAGAGAGACACTAATTAACACTAATGGGCTTAAGGCCCAACTAGGACACTTGCGCCCTACGGCGCCCCTCTTTATGCCCATGACAGACAACACCTGTGCGCATAAAATGGATGGAGGAAATATAGTGAGCAATAAATGTCAAAACATGCTAACACAATAATTCTACATATTATATGTGACTTTGCGATCTTTTTACCGTGTTTGCTCTAACTATGTTAAGATACTGAGATTTAGATATTGCACATTCTTTTGTGGTTTCATGCCTATTATAGATGTAACAATTACCAAGCACAAAAAGCTGTGGAAATTCTCCTGGTGTAAGATGAGCAAAGGCAAACATTGCAGCAGTGATAAGCACAGCATATGGAGTAGAGAACCTGTATCAGAACAGATTATTCACAGCTTAACAATAAACGTTAGATCGAGCCATTTAAAATGTCCTACTTCTGAAGATGATTTTTTTTTGAAAGGACAACAAGACATATAGTCCATGCATATTTACCACATAGTCAGGGATACCATAAGAAATCCTCGAAACACAGTTTCCTCCAGAATGGGTGCCAAAATCCCAGTGATGCCCAGCAAACAGGCAGTGCTGCAATAAAGGAAAAGGTGTTAAACAATCAAGTAGTTTATCTTGCCTGACCTGACATGCAATAACTCATAATAGTTTAAGAAAAAGAGAAAATAGATAAATCATACGCCCAGACCTGATGTTTGATGAGCCAATCAGCGGCAACAAAAGGACCAGCGAGTCTGTCTGAAAGACAAGGTTCAAGAACTGGATCACTATAGAGAGCGTGTGTGTGTGTGTGTTTTTTTGTGGGGGGGGGGGGGGGGGGGGGGGGGGGTGTTCTTCCCTAGATCTGTATAGAAGAGTTAACTTGCAATATTTATATTTCCTATATGTACCTTTTCTTTAGTTTGTCAAAATAAGAAAGACATATGGCATCCATACTGCTTAAAACAATTGAAGACTTTTAAAAAGGAAAGGACAACAGAAGACTAGTTCTGGTACTGGTAGCATAAAAAGGATATACCTCTCTCTGTGGTGTTTCGCCATTAAGAAATGTCATTACCGCACCTGCTAAAGCAATAGCAACTATTGCAACAAATAGGCCGATTCCAGACCACAGAAGCCAACCATTTTGCAGTTTAAGTGGTTCCTTGAATTCTGAAAGTTTAAGGATACGAACATCACTAGACCATTCAGAGCTTAAGAACAACCTGAATTACCACAAAACAACTATAGTACAAACGGAAAGAGTCACTATTGAACACAGATATCCATATTAGATATTAAGTATTTCATTACACTTAACATCTTGTACAGTTCTCTTATTAAGTTAGGCAATCTTTGGAAGGAACTAATGTGTGACTGATGCATAATAAAGAACATGAACATAAACATAGAAAGATCAAGATTTTACCATAGCGAAATATATCATCTGAGAATGGTCGAAATGTACTGGTGATGCCAAATATAACTCCAAGTACAACTACTGTCGTGCTACTGCACTTGCAGAAACAGAAAATGGCAAGTAATGTCACTCCGACACAAGATATTCAGAGCATGCAACATATTCACAAATCGAATTGAAAACTCTGGTACAAATAAAGTTTTTACAGAGATAGGAACTTAGATCTGTACGGTTGTCCCAAGAAGAGTATTTCTGCTTTCTCATCTAGAGTTGTCTCCCCAGCTTGAAAACCTAGTTGCTCCTAAATAGATTGCCCAACCATCCCTGTCAAAAGAAAGCTGTCTAAAGAACATTCAGCAACATTTTCAAGGAGGCATTTGCAACAATTCAATAAGCTCTAGTTATTTTTGGATTGCGGTCACACTAGAATATTGCTTCACTGTTGAGAATAGAACACCACAAACTAGTCTCCACATTACATATTTGCACAAATGGGGTTTCTTTTATTTCCTTTTTCGGAATGGGGCGTAACCCTCTTAGCGACGCGCTACATCGGAACCCGGGTGTGGTGTTAAATGGGCAAGGGCTGGGTTGTCATCCCCTTAGTGGCGCGTCGTATCGTGACCCAGGTACGATGAAAAATGAGCAAGGGTCGGGCCGTCGCAACCTTAGTGGCGCGCTATATCTACGCCCGGGTGTAGTGAAAAATGAGCAAGGGTCTTCGCACTTCCCTCGACGGGTGCGAAGGGTAAGGAAGCTAACCGAGCCAACTAGGATTCGTCTAGGTAGCTGGAACGTAGGATCCCTAACGGGTAAGCTAAGAGAGCTAGTCGATGCAGCAATTAGAAGACGTGTAAATATTCTATGCGTTCGGGAGACTAAATGGAAGGGCTAAAAGGCGAAGAAGGTGGAGGATACTGGCTTCAAACTTTGGTACACGGGGACAACATCGGATAGGAATGGTGTAGGCATCTTGATCGATAGGAGCCTTAAGGATGGAGTCGTTGATGTTAGGAGGCAAGGCGATCGGATTATCTTGGTCAAGCTGGTAGTTGGAGATTCGGCTCTGAATGTGATCAGTGCCTATGCCCCTCAGGTAGGTCTTAGCGAGGGCACCAAGAGGTAGTTTTGGGAAGATCTTGATAGCATGGTTAGTACCGTGCCTATCAGCGAGAAACTCTTTATAGGAGGAGACCTCAACGGCCATGTTGGTGCGACTAATGTAGGTTTCGAGCGGGTGCACGAGGGGTTCGGGTATGGTAGTAGAAATCAAGAGGGGGAGGATGTTTTGAACTTCACGCTGGCCTATGACTTGTTGATAGCGAACACCCTCTTTAGGAAGAGTGAATCTCATCTAGTAACCTTTCGTAGTAGACAACACTCGAGCCAGATCGACTTTATCCTTGCAAGGAGGGAGGATAGACGTGCTTGCTTTGATTGTAAGGTGTTACCTGGGGAGTGTGTTGTCCCTCAACATAAGCTTGTGGTGGCGGACTTTCGCTTTCGCGTACGTGTCCACCGGGACAAACGGGCCAAGATTGCGAGAACGAAGTGGTGGAAGCTTAGAGGGGAAGCAGCGCAAACATTTAAGGAGAGGATGCTAGACGAGGGGCCTTGGGAAGAAGGAGAAGATGTCGATGACATATGGCTAAAGATGGCAACATGTGTCCAAAATGTGGCTTCGGAAGTGTTTGGCGTGAGTAGGGGAGGCAAACGAGAAGCGAAAGACACATGGTGGTGGAATGACGAGGTGCAAATGGCTATTAGGGAGAAGAAGGAGTGTTTCAAGCGTCTCCACCATGACAAGAGTGCAGCCAACATCGAGGGCTATAAAATAGCGAAGAGGGTTGCAAAGCAAGCTGTGAGTGTAGCAAAAGGTCAGGCGTATGATGGTCTTTATCAGCGGCTAGGCACGAAGGAAGGGGAGAAGGACATTTATAGGATGGCTAGAATCCGCGAGAGGAAGACAAGGGACATCAACCAAATAAAATGCATCAAGGATGGGACAGATCGACTTCTAGTAAAGGATGAGGAGATCAAGGACAGATGGAGAGAGTACTTCGATAAGCTGTTTAATGGGGAGAATGAGGGTCCTACCCTTGAGTTGGACGACTCATTTGACGATACCAACAGACGCTTTGTGAGGAGAATTCAGGAGGCAGAGATCGGAGAGGCTTTGAAGAGGATGAAGGGAGGTAAAGCGATGGGCCCTGATGGTATCCCCATTGAGGTGTGGAGATACCTAGGCGCCAGAGCGATAGTATGATTAACTAAGCTTTTTAACCTTATTTTTCGGTCTAACAAGATGCCTGAAGAATGGAGGAGAAGTATATTAGTACCTATCTTCAAGAACAAGGGAGATGTTCAAAGTTGTACTAACTACCGTGGGATTAAGTTGATGAGCCAGACGATGAAGCTCTGGGAAAGGGTTATCGAGCATCGCCTAAGGAGAGTGACACATGTGACCCAAAATCAGTTTGGGTTCATGCCTGGTAGGTCGACCATGGAGGCGATTTTCTTATTACGACAATTGATGGAGAGATATAGGGAGCAGAAGAAGGACTTGCACATGGTCTTTATTGACCTCGAGAAGGCATATGACAAAGTACCGAGAAATGTCATGTGGTGGGCCTTGGAAAAGCACAAAGTCCCAACTAAGTACGTTACCCTCATCAAGGATATGTACAGGGATGTGGTGACGTTTGTCTGAACATGTGATGGCGACACCAGTGACTTTCCAATTAAAATAGGACTGCATCAGGGGTCAGCTTTGAGCCCTTATTTATTTGCTTTGGTGATGGATGAGGTCACAAGGGACATACAAGGTGATATCACTTGGTGTATGCTCTTTGCTGATGATGTGGTGCTAGTTGACGACAATAGGGCAGGGGTTAATAGGAAGTTAGAACTATGGAGGCACACGTTAGAGTCGAAAGAGTTCAGACTTAGTAGGACTAAGACCGAGTACATGAGGTGCGATTTCAGCGCGACTAGGCACGAGGAGGGAGACGTTAGCCTCGATGGGCAAGTGGTGGCCAAGAAGGATACTTTTCGGTATTTAGGGTCGATGCTACAAAAGGATGGAGACATTGATGAAGATGTTAGGCATAAAATTTCAGCCGGCTGGTTGAAATGGCGTCAAGCTTCTGGCGTCCTCTGTGACAAAAGGGTGCATCAGAAGCTGAAAGGTAAGTTCTATAGGACGGCGATTCGTCCGGCGATGTTATACGGTGCTGAGTGTTGGCCTGCAAAAAGGCGACATGTCCAGCAATTGAGTGTAGCAGAGATGCGTATGTTGCGTTGGTATTGTGGGCACACAAGGAGGGATAGAGTCCGGAACGACGATGTTCGGGATAGGGTTGGGGTGGCACCAATTGAGAAGAAATTGATTCAACATCGGTTGAGATGGTTTGGACATGTCCAACGGAGGCCTCCTGAGGCGCCGGTGCGTAGTGGAGTTCTAAAGCGGGCCGATAATGTAAAGAGCGGTAGAGGTCGACCTAAACTAACTTGGGACGAGTCCGTTAAGAGAGATCTTAAGGAGTGGAATATCTCCAAGGATTTAGCTATGGACAGGAGCGCTTGGAGATTGGCAATCAACGTGCCTAAACCGTGATCTCTTTTTGTCTTGTGCCCTTTATGTCCCTTTATGCGTCTCTCTGTTTCTCGTCTCTTTTGGGTTTCATCTCTAGCCTACCCTAACTTGCTTGGGACAAAAGGCTATGTTGTTGTTGTTGGAATGGAAAATGGATTTCTTCTTACACAACGTCATAATAATTAGAAGTGCCAATGCAAGGTACCAATCAGCAAAGGTGCAGTATATTACCTTACTGCACATGCCACCATGGTGAGGGAAATCGTTGGCCATTCCCATGGAACATCCCACCGGCGAAGGACTGGCCACTCATCCAAGCTTTTTCCCTACCAAAATAACATCATGGCAAGGCAATTGTTCACGACTGACAACTGAAAACTCTGAAACAGAAGCTCACAGCTTTTGGTGCTACGCACCTGTGCCCACAACAGCATTTTCATGGCTCACGCACCTTATCCGGTGAAGGCGTTGGCAGTCCGTTCTCGGTGTCGTAGGAACAGTGGCAGGCGAATCCAGTGGTCCCCATCCGCCGGCCGGTACCGGGCGGCCGCCGCACGAGCTGCTCTGCCACTGCCGCCACCGCTGGACGGCGGCATGTTCTTGGTGAGGGAAGTCGGTGCAGGCTCTGCTTGGAAAGGAGGGAGGGGGACCTGCTGCGGCGGCGGCTGCACAGCGGCGGGCGGGGGCGGAAGAGGAGACACGGCGGCGAAGCCATTACAAACCGTGGGCCGTTGCGGATGCCACGCCCACGCCCACGCAGCATAAGGAAAAGGAGCAGGAGCCAATTTGGCAACCGTTCCTCGGAGCTGAAGCCTGAAGCCACTGGAAAAAAAAGTTTGGCAAAATATGGAGCAGCTCTGATCGGGCTCCGAATTCTTGTAAAGTAGTTTCTCTCCGTTGGAGCTCTAGTAGCTATGGAAAACGTTTACCAAAAATGACTTTGGTGCTAGTTTTTTTTAAGGAAAACAGGAAGGTTTTCCCCTGCCGGACTTTATTAACACTAGGATCGGACTCGTGCGTTGCAACGGAAATAAAACAATGCTTAACCACGTATAATACACTAAGAGCTAGTTCAAAGGTAGCAACATCACAAGCAACTCCCAACTTTTGTAACTGATACTCCCAACCTTTGTAACTGATACTAATTAGTTACAGTAGCGAATATGTATACATCATGGATACAACCATATAGTGAAGATGTCCGGTGCCCTGTTCGCGAAGCACAATTGCACAAAGGGATGCCTAAAGTGTTTAGCATGTAGCTATCCGCTCTCCTGACGTGCACCTAAACCTGAACCAACAAATGCTGATTGGTAAACTAATTGAGAGCATTTCCTTCGAGAAATAAGAGCTATCATAACAATACCTTTGATATCATTTCTTGCTTATATAAGATTTGCGATCCCTATATACACCTTATCCAAAAACCTCTGTGCCAAAGTTGCTACATGTGTTTAGAGGAATTTTTGTTTCAGAAAGCAAATTCAGTATATGTTCATAGACAAAAATTAATTCCACTTTCAATAAAACAGTTTTATAATTCACCACAACACATGGCAAGTAATCATCAAGAATGGAGCATTCTAGCAGTTTAACAAACACATTGCAGGGATGGGGATGGTGCTATCGTACTTGATGGAACTAAATAAACATACATGCCAAGGAGGCAGCCTTCATATTTTCAAGCAGCTCGTCTGAAGCGTCATCTTTCAGAAGTACCTCTGTATGCATTGGAGGCGGTCAGGGTAGCATGATCTCTTGTTAACAATTAAACTGGGAAGGTACAATTAATAACGGGAAAATCCACATCCTATGAGAAGTTGGCGCTACTTACTTCTGCTGGACCGCCAAACATAGATACAAGCACAAGACACAGGATTTTGAAAAGCTGCTGCTCCAAATCTTGTGAGCAGAGGAACGCTAGCCACTGGGCAAGGGGGCCCTAATTAGATCTCACAATCAAAGAATATGTCAACACATGATCAACCCAAACATCATCATACAAATGAGAAGCACAAAAAATGGCCCTCCCAAGGGGTACTGATGAACATGTTTCATTAACAATTTACTAAGCAGAGTGCATCAAGGTGTCAATATGTCATTTCCTATATGAAGATCGTCACCTAGTTTTGTGTTGAAGTAAGATTGGAACCACATATTGACATTCTAATCTAATGCAGCTTATATCGATATCATCAAGCATTTACAGCTGGTACCAAAGTCTAGAGAGGATGGTGTCCCCTGACGGCCAGATCCAATGGCACTCCTTGAAAATCATCTCTAAAAAAAATCCAACATCGAGTATCTGTTAAACAAAAAGTCTAAAAACAAAAAAGATAGTGAATTCCTCACCCAACTGAGGCCCTTAGATTGAGCAAATAAGCTGAGGAACTTGCCCAAAGCACTCCCAAATTTCAACCAAATAAGTAATTAAATTACACTGCACTATGCATAAATAACTCCTGATACAAAAAGGAAGGGCACCAATTGGCTGCAACAGAATAAGACTCAGATAAAAAAACAAAATCACAAGCTACGTGCACAACCTAGAGCTTTAACACAGAATATGAACAAGCAACGCCACTCTGCGTGATCCCCAAGCTAGCGGAGCACGCCGACGAGACTGGCCATGGAGACGCCATCAAGGAGCGCCTCCAGGTCCTCCTCCCCCAGCGCCATGTACATCTTTTCTTCTCGTATTCAGGGAGCTTAGATATTAAACATGTTATTCATTTTACTGCTCCTGATGTTCTCCAGCCCTATGATTGAGAAGTTTAGGGCGTGTTTAGTTCCTGGGGTGAAAAATTTTGGGGTGTCACATCGGATGTTTCATGGGATGTCGGAAGCGGTGATCGGATACTAATAAAAAAACTAATTACATGACTCGCCTGGAAACCACGAGACAAATTTATTAAGCCTAATTAATTCATCATTAGCACATGTTTACTGTAGCACGACGTTGTCAAATCATGGATTAATTAGGCTTAAAAAATTCGTCTCACAAATTTATCGTAATCTGTGTAATTAATTATTTTTTTCATCTACATTTAATACTCCATGCATGTGTCCAAACATCCGATGTGACGGGGTGAAAAAATTTTAGAGAGGAACTAAACACCCCCTTAGTTAATTCCATATGAGATTCAGGTGGCTCTGCAATTCTGCATTGAGCTTCTAAAGAAGCAGATGGTATAGTGCTACAGTTTTTTGACCTTCTAATCTAAGCAACAAATTAATACCAAAATCTGGATGGGCTTAGCTCTCAACCTGGTTTGCAGACCATTCTCATCCAGTAATTCTCAGCCGCAACCAGGATTGTACTTCTGCATGCCAATGAGGATGAAAGAAAAAAAAGAAGACTGAATATGCGTGAGCCATCCTAACACCAAAGGAGAGCAAGGAGGCACTTTACAGAGAAGATTTAGTTTTGCACACCAAGAAGGGAGGAGAAGAGATGACATACCTTGTGGGTGCTCGTCGTCACAAAAGGGCCAATCAATACCTGTCGTTGCTTCAGTCGTTCCTTGTAGCTTCCCCACGCGCTGGCGGCGGCAACAGCAGAGGCCCAACGCAAGGGCCACGGGAGTGCAGGAGATGACGGCAGCGGAGATGACGGCAGCGGTGGCCCAGCGCGCAGCCCATGGGGGCGTCGGTGGCGGCGGCAGCCGGTGCAGGGCTTGAGCGAGATTGAAACGTCGGCAAAGGAAGGGCCGCTGACACGGAACATGCACCGCGGCGGCAGCAGCAGAGCCCGGCGCAAGGTTCATGGGGGCGCTGGCGTCGATGGCTGCAGTGGCCCAGCGCGTAGCCCACGGGGCAGAGATTTTGAGGAGCAATCCTGGAGGCGGGATTTGTGGGTGTTGATACCGGAGGGTACCGCTGGAGCACGTTTCAAGTGCCGGGCGGAGCGATGCTTTTGGGAGGAGAGGCACGCTTCACCATGGCTGGGCGGAGCGATGCTTTTGGGAGGGGAGAGGTTTCACCACGGCCGGCACCCTCCCCTGCCCCTACCCCCACCCATCCCCTGACTCGACCTGCGGTCCCCTGTCCCGGGCAGATTGGAGAGGTGGCGGTGGTGGTGGTGAGGCCATGGATTGGATGTCGAGGGGCAGCCGCGGCAGGCGGCGACAGAGGAGGCGCGGGCGGTCTCGGGCGGGGCGCTCGCGTGGGGGAGGCGGACGGGGCGAACGTGGAGCGAGCGAAGCGGAGACGATTCCTCTACAAATGTTTAGTTGTAGAGATTTAAAATAAAAGGTTCTGGGACTTCGGTACTAATCTTATTATGTCAAGATTGCGAGAAGAAACTAAGAGAAGTCATGTGTTTCGTGGCTCTAGCTCTTCTATAGCAAAACGACTCTGACTTCTGCAAGCTTCTTCACTATAGCCATTTCTTGAATGACCGTTTGGCATGGCTTGGCCTGAACCACTCTAGCTCCCCTGCATTTCTTGTAAGGAGCCGTTTCTAATGACCATTCTGCACGGCTTCACAGTAAGAGCCAAAAGAAAACCAAATCCGAAGCTATACCAAAACGACCCTTAATAGGTTTTCCTTGCTAAAAAGACACCCATCCAAGCTATAGTCTACTTCATTTTTATCCTAACTTCTAAGTAAAACTTCTCTGGTTTTTATTAATTTTTTTAAATATATATTAAATCTGAAATAATTCTTCATGAAACATCTTCTATCATCCATCTATTTGTATTTGCAATATATATAATATTAGTTGGATTACTGGATTACTAGGGAACTGGGAACTCCATGTCAATGGCCATCTTTTTCCTGTTCTTCCAAATAGCCAAAGCGAGGCGTATTGATAGCTTGGGGGGGATCCTATGGCACATCACCAAATTACCTACAACTGCAACACTATCCAATAACGGCAAAGATCTACAGGAACAGGAGCATCAAAACAAAGAGAAATTCATCATTCATCCTTTGCAAAGTTTCAAACTTTTCAGCTTGATAGCATATAAGAATGTTACATTGGTGACATAACGATGATCTGGTTCTCACTGCTACAATACTCCAATATACAAACAAATACATGATGGTCGTCTAACCAAAATTGCGTACAAAAGGCGATGAACCTAATCTCTACCGCTAGAGGAAGCCTTGCGCGCGGCTCTTGCTGCTTGGTGCTCTGCATCAGATATTGTTGATCTTGGCTGCCACGACGAGCGGGTTGTTCTCGGCGATCTTCTCCCGGCCCGCCGTCTTGAAGTCGAAGCCGCACGCGTGCTTCTCCGCGTACCGGTGCAGCGCGCAGAACGTGCCGCCACAGCGGCAGGGGAACCCCCGCAGCCCCACCTTCTTGCGGCACGACGCGCACCTGTTCGGCGCCGCCTTCACCGCCGGTGCAGTACCGGAAGTTGCAGCAGAGATCTGGGCCGCCGCCGGCTTCTCGGCAGCGGGGACGACCTTGTCCGCCGCGGCAGGGGCGGAGTGAACGCTTTCGAGGAAGTCCCTGTAGCAGAGGTTGCACAGGTTGTTGGTCGCCGGGTACCCGAAGTAACCGCACGCGTTCGCGCACTCGATGAGGCCGCGGCGGCCGGACGCTTCCAGTTGCAGCATCAGCGTCTCAAAGGGGCCACCGTTCTCCTTCCCTTTCGGCGCTCGAGCAACCGGCGTGGCCGTGGCCACTGCAGCGGCAGCGGTGGCGTCAGGATCTTGACCACCACCAGCCAGCTGCTGCTCGGGCATCACGTGACCAGCAGCAGCCTTGGCGACCTCGATCTGCTTCTTTATAGGACGGGAACGGGACCAAGGCCAAGCGCGAACCGTGTTCGGATACGTGTTGTAGGCCGGGGTCGTCGGAAGTCGGGTCCGTCCGTGGCAAGGTAGGATGGACTTGCAGTTCCGATTCCGACTTCCGACTCGTGTCATGGATTCTGGAACCGACTTCCGGCGCGCGCGCGCTCGCGCGGGGCTGTCGCTGGCGCCTGCCGGGCGCCGTGTGCCCGGGAGAGCGGGGGTGGAAACCGATGTGCGGTTCGCCGGTTCATGGCCACTGCCGGGCTGTGGCTGCTGGATTCCACAGTGGCCGAGTCCGTGTCCGTCCTGCAGTCTTGCAGGGAAGTGCTTCGGGGGTCTCGATCAGGGTTTCAGTTTCAGGACGAATGGGCCACCGTGATCTCAGGCATGTAAAACAGAGTAAAACTGTGCGACTTCTTTCTCACTTTGATTGCTTGCTCAGTTTGCTCTGGGAATGTGTGGATCCGGAGGCTGGAGCTCTTGCATTTGACGTGAAGCTGGAAGTACATATTCTGAAATTGGGAGCTTACATTTCAGTACACCTGTATGGAGTTTTGCTGAATTTGTGAAGTTTTCTGTGTATCTTAGCACGTTTTGATTGAACTGAATTCAATGTCTTTGTTAAGGTGATCATGCAAGTACATTGAAATACTGTGTGGCCGTGTGGGGGATCAGGAAGGGACATACGCATGGCTATGGCTTGCAAGAAATTACACTCTGGGGACTCTAGCGGTGATCCAAACGACACCACTGGGATTATTGAACTTGGTGCGGCTTCTGTTCAGGCTCTGTCTGTGTCTTGCATCACACTAAGGAATCAATCCTCCTTCAGCAAAACTTGCTGGGTTCTTACTGTTTTGCTATTTTTTAATCAAACAGGTGACACTTGTTACCGGTGAACTTGTGCCTCTGGAGTTCTCTCGTGTGCTTAAGTTTGGTGGTGTCTCACGTATAACCTGTACAGCCACAGCCTTTTGCATCTCGGTTTGGTGAGTTGTGCGCGTAAAATATTAGCTGTCCACGCAAACATTATCTTTTGTCCACGTTCTCTTAAATTGTCTCGAACAATAAAAGTATGTTGCTGCACTTGTACCTTAGCCATGGTTTGTTTCGCTGAAATTTGGCTACTGCTGCTAGTGGCGGAACCAGCAAAATGAGAAAGGAGAGCCAGTCTGGCTATACAAAACACAAGGACCGGCAAAATGTATATGTACATAATATAAATATCTATACATAATGTCTGTTGTGACAACGCATAGAAGTGACTCTTTTACAAAAGAGGATAAAAGAAACATACTTTTTTTATTTGAGCCTCACTTTGCCTTCCTATGTTCTTCAGAAATCCTCTGTTCTTCAGCGACAACAGGAGAATTATTTTGCTCCTGTCCATGTCCATCGCCATCTCTGTCTAACTTCTTAAAAAAAAGAATCAATTGTCCTTTTAGGGCTCATACCTGAATTCGCATAAGCATATACAATGATAAAAACTGAATTAAAAATTTGCACGGATAACGGATGACGGATGATCATTGCAAATTAGCAATTAAAAAATTAGGAACACGTAGTTTATACTTACTTTGCGGCTGCTTGCACCTAGCACAGTTGCGCCTGCAGAGTCGCAGCGAATCAGTGGTGGCGTGGTGCTCGACTGCTCGCTCAGGCTCGGCTGCTTGGTGCTCGCGATTGGCTGCCGCCGGCCGGACGCGGGCACGCGGCGACGGCGCAACGCCTCAACCGTCAACGCCTCTGCAGACTGCAGCTCTGCCTCTACTCTCTGCCTGTCCACTCCGCTTCTGATTTTCTGAATCGCTGATCGGTTGATCTCGCCCGGGGAACTGGAAGCGACCGCCGACGCGAGTAGCGAGTCGCGAGGCGCTGATGTTAATTACCGCGCTGCGAGTCGTCTGCAGCCTTTCTACCTTCCGTTGCTGTGCTGGGCCGTTGAATTGTTGACAGGGCCTTTATAGTTAACTATTCCTTTGCTATTATTTTGTATGTGCTGACTGAAATGTTGTCAAATCATCTGGTCGATCCTAGTCGCCATGGCACGATAAGGTGATTAGTCGCCATCAGTCGTCGATAAGCTTGATTAGTCGAGGATAGTCGACCCTAGTCGTCCGTATATAGTTGTTCTCTATGTCTATGTACGAGGACCAATATACTATATAGTATGTAGTATAAAGGCTATATGAACCAAGTTTTAAAATAGCATATATGGTTGGTCGATCACTTATGGTGAGATTTTATTTCTGAAGTGCCCAGAACTCTATATCCAAGTTTTAAGGCAAGCAAAAAGCGCCCGAAGTAGAGCTAGAAAGCAAGAAGAGCAATTAAAAAATTAGGGCGAGGTGCTTATTTTCGAAATCCCTTTCAGCGGGAGGCGCTACAGCTAGAGGGAGAAGGATCCTGTAGCTAGTGAGTTCTGGAACTAGAATGAAATGTATTTGGTAGTTCATAGATGAATCCAAGCGTGGTAAGGTCCTCATCATGCAGCGCTTAGTCCTCACCATAGGATTTTCCATGCCAAGCGTGTCGGAAAAGGAAGCCTACGAGGAACTTTTCAAGACGGACCCACGAGTGCTTCCAATGTCGAAGCGTTGAGCGCCCTGTTTTCAGACATTGGGGTAGGGATGCGCAAGAAGCAGTGACAATGGAAGGTTGTTTGTTAAGTCGAAGCACCGCCTGTCTCTTAGTTGTTTAGCTTCTGAGTAACACAATAACTTGTATCAATATCTAGGACGGTTCTGCATTACGCTGCTCCTTCTAGATCTCCTAGAACGCTCCCTTGAAGCTCGACGTTTGTATGTTCAAACTCTTCTATTCAATCTTAATTGCAATGATATGAAAACCTTTTCTGCGTATTCGAGAAAAAGATAGTTCATAGATGAAACTAAGTCTAAAGTGCAAAGTTTATGGACTAAAACATGTACTTGATTGTCCTAGGATGAAATTGAGCCTAAAAGTAAGGTTTAAGGATTAAAACAATTATTTTGAAAGTTCAGATATCAAATTAAGTCTTGGACAATAGTCCATAGTGACTAAAATGATCATTCCGCCTTTCCCACACTACAAGTATCCTAGATAGATTACAACACCACGTCTACTAAACACCAGTGGCGGAACCAGGACTTTTGATTAAGGGGAGTCTAGCAAGAAGATGACACTTCATAAATGCGCTAAATACATACAAGTGTATGTTTTAATAGTTTTTTTCAATGTTTTTACATATATATTCAGTATTCATAACAAAAATCATCATATTATCATAAAAGATAGGTGAACAGATCAATTTTTAAACATTACAGTGTTTTTAAGGGGAGGGGCACGCCCCTAGTTCTGCCACTGCTAAACGCAACACGGGCCACCACACAACCACACGACAAAGCAGCGCCTGGGCCCTTGTCAGGGACTACCCATGGTTGGGCCTTCATACGAGCCGAAGGCTTTGGCCTAGTTCATCAATCGCTTGTTGGCCTGAGAGACGCCATCTACAAGAATGCAGGAGCAGCAGCTGGGAAAGGCATCAAACATCATAATACTACTTTCTAGTTTACTGTTCATCATTATTTCAAAAAAAATTGTTGTTCATCTTCTTCCCCAACTCTATCTCTCTTTAACTTGTTCTTCCTTTCTTCTCTGCTCCGACCTTCCTTCCCTTGAGGTCTTGTACCTTGCTTGTCACTTGAATCGAGTTATTTGTGAGTAATCCAGTTGGGTTGCTGACAGCCCTGACTTTCACATCAAACGCCAAAGAAATTAGTTTTTAAATTCCTAAATTTTCATTAACATAAGTAGCGCTTATTGTTGGACATGTACGTGGATGTGCAAGGCTGCTAGGGGAGGTTTTTTTTTATTCCCAGTGGATATTTTGTCGCCGTGTCCACCATTTTTACCGCTACATTTTTCGTGGACTCAGCTTCAAAACATCCATAATATCAAAGTCCTGATGATGACATTCTTCTTCTCACCTCAACTTCATCCGAGAATTACTCAGATCCACGTGTGGCATGTGTACGTGAAGAATTGACAGCAAACCCCTGACAATAGACCAGGACATCTCCGTGATATACTGTGTCACCGTAGGTAAACAGTGTCTAGAGAAGCTGAGAACGCACACAATCTACACGTAATATGGGGCTACGTATTACATATTACTAGGAGGGTTCCCTGCACGTTGCCGCGGGTACGAAGGAGGAATATAAATATGTTAGAATGTTAACTAATAAGAATTAGGAGATGTATATGTATGGAGTTGATAACACAGAAACATGATATATAATATATACGTATGGTGTTGGTAAGAGGAAGCCGATGTTGCGGGATCGGACTCCATGTACATGGAGAATGGTCTGTGGAGTACATACATATACATGCGAGGGATGGCGTCGTGGCAGTAAACAGCTAGCTGCAGCTTGGCGTTAGAAGCCTATTTGTTCAGGTACTCGATGAAGACGACGGCGTGGAGCCTGGTCTCGTCGATGTCGAGGTGCGGCGAGTCACGAGTGCACGTGGCAGATATTCTCCATCTCCGCGTTGCTGTCTTGCTGATGCTGATGCTGAAGAAGGCCATCGGGATTCTGCGAGTAGAAGCCGAAGTCCTCGGCTGCCATAAACTGGGGGCACAACCTCACGTTGGCCTCCTTGATATTTCTCTCGGCCACCGCCTTGGCGTGGCCGTACAACGCCTCGTTATTGATGGATCTCCTCCACCATGCAGTCGACGGCCGCCGTACACCGCCCCACGGCAGCCTGCCCTTCTATCACCTGCCATTGGAAGCTTCGCGCCACTCTGATGAAGGTCACGGACACCACCTGCAAGTGCAAGCAAGAAGATGCCATGCATTACAACTCGATCGATCTGCTGCACTACAGATGACGGGACATACTGTCCTCGTCTCCTTGAGTGAAGAAAGCACTACGAAGTACGTGTAGGATCGATGATCCTTGGGAATATATACACGGCCATAGAATTGTTGGAATTTATATGGGCTTAGCCCAATAACCAATTGTGAAATTCTTAATAAATCTCAAAGACCCATTCATGTGAGCAAGAGGTAGGAATTCTTTAGTACCACCTTGTTTGTTGAAGTGGAGGTAGTCATACTTAAATATGAAAGTCCTCTCCACTTCCTCAAGTCTAGTGTGAGGAGGAGTAAGAGAAGTCCACACGCGCGCTCGCTCGCCTCGCTGGGTCGGGGCGTTGGTTTCTCTTGGCCTTCAAGTTTGCATGTAATCGGTTATTAAGAGTCATAAATCAATTTAGATCGTGATCGCGACACGAGATTGGTTGGACAGGACTATATAAGCAACCTGCCGGCCACGCCAAAATGTATCCAGTTGAGCTAGGGTTTTGCCTCTTCTCGCTATTGCGCCGCCGCTGTAGCTACTCCAATCTGATCGCTTGCGTGCACCGGCGACCGGGTGAGCAGGTCTCCGGAACCCTCGTCTTTGCGATCCTGCACTGGGAGAAGACGAATAAGGTTTTTGAGAAGCGTTCTTCGCACGACTTCTCCCAAAGCTTCCACAACGGCTCGTCTTCCAAAGGGTGCATCGGCGCGTCGGCTTCGTCGTAATAGAGCTCGCGGGATCATCATCAAGAATACTCCTCCGCCTCTCATCGACGACTTCGACGACAACTTCAACATCGACGACATCGACATCAACGATCTCGCTCCATCACCACCGCCAGCCACATCTTCAACACCATCTACTACTACTACAATCGAAAGGTATAATTCTCTTGATCTAATCTTGACGTACGTATAATCTAATCTATCTGCTGGACTATCAATGCTTGACATGTTGATGCTGTGGAATATGCTGATCTGCTATATTAGTATGCCATACATGTTTAATCTAGTTCATATATTTGCCATAATTTATGTTCTAGATTTAATCATGCTTTTAATCTGGAAATTGTCTAATTCTTTAACAATCAAAAACCTTATAATAGGTCGTTTCCAGAATTATCTATGGCTAGTTTTGTTGACGCGCTGACGCCGGAAAAGTTTTCTGGTACGTATTTTAAAAGGTGGTCTGTCAAGGTCACTGATTGGCTTACTGCCATGAAAGTTTTCTGGGTCAAAGATGACATGCCTGAGGGAAACATCTCTAATGAAGATCAAAGAAAATTTTAGGAAGCTAATGATATCTTTGTGGGAGCTGTGCGTAATGTGCTTTCAGATTATCTATTTGATTCTATGATGCACTTAAGAGACGCAAAGGCTCTATGGGATCATCTGAATGCTATTTATGATGCTTCAGATGCAGGCAAAGAGTTGTATACCATGGAGAGCTTTAATGACTACAAGATGGTTGCTAACAAATCAGTAGTCGAGCAAGCTCATGAGATTCAGCGTCTGGCTAAGGAACTTGAACTCCTTAAATGTGTCTTACCCGATGAGTTTGTGGATGGATGCATTATTGCTAAATTGACTTCTTCATGGAGGAATTTCGCCACAAGTCTCAAACACAAGAGACAAAAAATATCAGTTGAAAACCTGATAGCATCTCTTGATGTCGAGAAAAAAGCTCGGGCTAAAGATAACATTAAGAAGGGGAATGAGGAAAAATCTAGTGCCCACTTTGTCCAGAGAAACCATGACAAGAACAAGGGAAAGCCTAAGCAACCTGCTTTCAATGCCAAACAAAATATTGCCTTTAAGAAGAAGAAGAAAGACAAAGCAAAGTTACCTTGCTTCGCGTGTGGAGAGCTTGGTCATTTTGCTAAAGATTGTCCGGAGCGAGCGGACAAGAAAGAGAAAAAGAAAGTTCACCTCGTGACTGCTAGCAGTGTTGATGACGGGTATGGTAATTTTCCTACTGTACTTTCAGTGTTTCAATCTCCAAGTTGGTGGGTTGATAAGGTGCTAATATTCACGTGTGTGCTGATATCTCTTTGTTTTCTTCTTACCAGGGGCTCCAAGGTTCCTCTGTCCTGATGAGGAATGAGTCACATGCTTCTGTTCGTGGTGTTGGCACGGTAGATCTAAAGTTTACTTCGAGAAAGATCGTGCAGCTAAAGAACGTACAGCATGTCCCTACTATTCGCAAGAACCTTATTAGCGTCTCCCTTCTATTGAGAGATGGGTTTAAGGTAGTGTTAGAGTCTAATAAAGTAGTCATGTCTAAGCATAGACAATTTATTGGTAAAGGCTATGATTACGGAGGTTTGTTCCGCCTATCTTTGGCAAATTTTTGTAATAAGTTAGTGAATCATATTTGTGGCACGATTAATGATAATTCGAGTGTTTGGCATTCTCGCTTATTGTAACACCTCGGGTGTTATGGTTGCTAATTAACCTGCCATGTCATCATATTGCATCGCAAAGCATCCATGATTAGGTTAACCATGTTATGCATTAACTAAAATGAGTTTACCTTTCTAGGTTGGATGTGCTTCTCAGTGGTGTGATTCGAACCGAAAACCCTAATTTTGAATGCCACCGCAAATACTTAGTCCATGCCCTGCGTAATTTGAGGTGTGTGACTGTGTTACACACTAGTGTCAAGTGTAGGGTATGAACTCAAGTACAACACATAAAATGAAGCTCCAAGTTTGAGTTTGAGTTGGAAACCAAAAACTTGTCACAAGTTTTCCGATTTGAATTTGAATTCAAATTTGGGGAAATGTTAAAAGAGTTTCAAAAGCTAAATTGATCAATCAAGAGTGGCACTTGGTCAACCATGTCATGCTTGTCTAAATGATGCCCTTGGATGATGGTTTGATCATTAAATAATCACCAATTAAGGTAGCAACAAATTTCAATTGAAAATTCCTCCGAAAACCCTAAAATCAAAAACTCTATTTTACCCCTTTTGAAATAATTCAAAATCTAAGTAAAATTTGGGAAAAAGTTGAAAACCAAGTTTGTATAACTTTTCAAGGGATACAACTTTGGTGTTTTGAGTTTTCAAAGTTTTAGTGTAAAATGTGGAGCAATTTTGAAAAGAAGCAAATTTCAAATTTGACCCCTTTTCATCCCCAAACTCAAATTTCAAAATGGAGGTATATTTTGAAAATGTTTTGAATAGATGAAAGCCCAAGTTTGGTTTTGGTAATTAATGACACCAAGTTGCTAATGCCATGTGTTAAGTATTTTGAGTTAGGCATAAGCAACACATGTGATGAAGGTGTACGTGGCAAGGAGTGGTGGCCACAAGATCACAAAGAGATGGTGCATGAAATGATGATCATGGTGGAGATGCACATGAAGTGATGGACATGATGATCAAGTGAAGGGAAGGATCTAAGAGCGCATGGACATGATGATTAAGTGGAAGAGAAGGATCTAAGAGTGCAAGGCAAAGGTATAACCATAGGGTTTTCCTTTTGCCGGTCTAAGTTGAGTAGAGAAGTGATTGACCGGGTTTAGGATACATAGCCGACTATCAAGAGGGGCAATCACGGTTAGCTCAGGAATCAAGTGCCACTAGATCAATGTCTTGAGCATATGCATTTAGGATCTAGTAAAGAGCTAACATAACGCCTTGGAAAATGTTTGTGAAATGCTAACACACATGCACATGGTGGTGTACACTTGGTGGTGTTAGCACATTTGCGAAGGCGGTGGAGTTTAAGCGGTAGAGAGGGGTTTGGGTTCCTCTCTCCCTCCCGCCGAGCTTGCGAGGCGGGATTCGGCGCTTTTTGGAGAAGTGAAACGCCTATTTTCTACTGCGCCGATAGTCGGAAAAGAAACGGAGGCGAACGGAGGTCACTGCGTTGACCGGACGCAGCACCGGACGCTGCACCGGACGCTGCACCGGACGCGGGTCTGGCTTGACTAGCGCGTCCGGTCAGTTCAACGCAGCGCGGGTGCTAGGGTTTGCACCGGACGCTGCACCGGACGCGGGTCTGGTCTGACCAGCGCGTCCGGTCAGTTCAACTGGGCGTATAAGTTAAACGCGCGACCGGCGCGTCCGGTGCCTCACGGGACCGGCGTGTCCGGTCAAGTGTCCAGAGAAGCCGAGCGCAGCGAAGCGCGATCGGACGCGGCTGGCGCGTCCGGTCACGTACGACCGGACGCGTCCGGTCGCGTCGGGTGCTTACTGGAACGCGACCGGACGCTGGCACTATCGCGTCCGGTCGATCGAAGGAGCGCGTCCGGTCAACGGTAACGGCTAGTTCGGACGAGCACTGTTCACGTCTGTCGCGTAGTGACCGGACGCGTCCGGTCACCCTGACCGGCGCGTCCGGTCAGTGCGATTTTCGCTGGTTCGCGCGGTAACGGCTAGCTGCGTACCCCTTCGTTATAAATAGAGGTTGTCCGGGGTTTGAGGGCAACTCTTGCACATTTTGAGATATAGAGACATCCTTTGAGCTAGAGAACAACCCCTCCACTCATCTCTTTGATTAGTTGCACATCTTGAGTGAGATTGAGTGAGATTCAAGTGCATTGCTTGAGAGTTGCATTCTAGAGGCACTTGATCTTCGAGTTGCTGCGGATTTCTTGTTACTCTTCCGTGTTTCCCGACACGGTAGACGGCTTGGAGCAGCGGAGGTGATTGAGCTCGCAATTGGAGATTGTTGGAGCCCTCACCAAGTGTTGTAAGGGGTTCTTGATCCTTCCCCGCGGGAGTTCGCGAATTGGATACTCTAGTGGAGCTCGTGGCTTGGAGAATCCCCATCTTGTGTGCGGTTGTGCGGCGCCCGCCGAGGGCTCAACTCTTGATAGTTGATTAGCTCGCGAACCGACAAGTGGGTGCATCGCCACAACGAGGAGTAGCTTACCGGGAAGCAAGTGAACCTCGGTAAAAAATCTTGTGTCATCTCTCTACCGAGGATTTCTCTTGTGGTTGATTATTGTGATTGATTCTACGAGTGCTTTACTTCTCATCTCTACACGGCGGTATAATCACTCGAAGCTCTTCTCTAGTATTACTTCTTGTTTCTAGCTTGTTGTCGTTGTTGTTGTGTTTAGTGGATAGCCTTGTACTAGACTTGTGTAGGTGGCTTGCTTAATTAGTTAGAGCTAGTGCATTTTGCTCCGCCACCTTTTGTACTAACTTGTGGTTTAGTATTTCTCGTAGAAGTTTTTATTAGGCTATTCACCCCCCCTCTAGCCTATTTGGACCTTACAATAGAAAAGTTGTAGGTCTTGGCTAGATGTACAACTTTGGTGTTTGGAGTTTTTGAAGTTTCAATACAAAATCCAAAGTAATTTCTAAATTACCAAATTTCCAAAAAGTGTCCCCTTTTAATTTTAAACTCAAATTTCAAAATCTAGTTCGAATAAGAAAAAGTGTTCAATACAAAACTTGTAGAGCTTGAAATTCTGAAGATTTCATATCTTGGGAATTTTTTGAGTTGTTACATGAATTTGAGAGTAATTTGAGAAAACAGTTTGTATTTGAAAGTTTGGGGGGAAGAGCTACAGTAGCCGACCAATGGCGGCGCCGCCGTGGCCGTCCAGGCCCTTCTCGCGTGAGCCAGGATCGCCAGCACGACATCGCGCGTCTTCCAGGCCGTGCCCTATATATATTCGAGCTCACCGTGAATCGTTTTTCTTCTCTGTTTTTGCCACCGCCGCCGCTTAGCTCCACCGCTCGCCGCTGATGCCGTTGAGCCACCACCAGCCACACAAATCACACCAGCATGTTTGCCTCGCCCTCGCGCATCTATTGGTCCACCTGAGCTAGTCCAATTTTGCTTGAGTCGCCGCAACCACCCTTTCCTTCTCCAATTCTGGTCGGAGCACCGCCACCACCGCCCTCACGTGGCCAGGCCACTCCAGTTCGTCTCCGTCTTCACCGAGAGTACCATCGTGATCGCTATGAGCCCCTGAACGTTTTTCTCGTGCTAATTTAGTCACTACTTCATCGGTGGCGCGTTTTCGTGGCTCACCGTCGACTATGGTCCGCCATCGTCGTCGGTGAGGGGTCGCCGGAGCTCGAGCTTAGCTGTAGTATGGCATAGTGGGTTCGCGGGGTGGTGTAGATCGTTTTGGTCAAGTTAGTTAGGTGACCGACGTCATGATCACCGGTCGGCGGCCGTGCGGACATGGCCGGGTCGCGGGAGAGAACGGGAGAGACAGAGGAAGGCGATGACAGGTGGGTACCGCGTGTCAGCGAGAGAGAGGGAGAACGCACGCGCGCGGATAGGCCGCGCGTTGCTGGGCCGCGCAGGCGCGAGCGCGCGGGCGCGATGCTGCCGGGCCGCTCGGCTGGGCCGAGCCGAAGGGAGAAGGAGGAGGCGGCCCGAGAAGAAAGTTTTTGTTTTTCTTTTTCAGAAATGTGAATAGTGTTAATATTTGTTTATTTCATTAAAAATTCTGTAGAGCTCCAAAAATAATGAAAAATTGTGTGTAAGCTTTTCAAGGTGTAAACTACTTAGGAAAAATAGTAAATGCTAAATTTGATTACTTTTTGTAAGATATTTAATTAGTTCAATTAAATATTAAATGCAACTTCCATGAATTTTAGTAATTAAAATATTAATCCAAAAATCATGAAATTTATTTTGACACTGTTTTAGGCCATGATTAATCCATAGAAAAAGTTTAAGCTTATTTAGATGAAATTTGATCAAATATTAATTATGCTCTAATTAATTAAATGTTTAAATAAGTGTTAAATTGATAACTTTTAAGTGTTGTGTGCCCTTTTGATTGAGTGATGACCTTGGGTCACTATTTCTTGGTGATCTTTGGCGCCTTAATTTCATGATTGAGCTCGTTAGTAACATGTTTGGTAAGAAACGCTAGTATCGCTTAAGTTATCGCTATTAGTTAGTAGGTTTTACTGTTTTGCGACTGTACTGCGAAGAAAAGTTGTACTGAAGTCGTAAACCGTGGCATAGCATTATCAAGCATCATGTTTATCACCGCATCATGTTGATGCATGTTCTATACTCGTGTAGTTCCCGCTTTTGAAGAAGTCGACATTGGCGAGCAAGTCTCCGGAGAAGAGTTGTCATCGGTGGGTTCCGGACCGGAAGTCGGAGTCCTCGAGTCCGAGTCAGTCATCGCGTCAGAGCAAGGCAAGCCCCGGTGCATTTAAACCTACCTTGAGATTTACAAATCTTTATTATTTATACTATGGTTTACTGCATTAAATAATTAGGAGTTGAGTGATAACCCAATTGCTGTATGGTCATCCTTGATTATTGCGATATCACCCTTGATACCTGTTTTACTGAAAATGCGTAGTATGCTTCGCTATGCTTATAAGTTAAGCTTTTAAATGAAATATTTACATAGCCATGATGGCATACTTAATGAATATTGAAATATGAGAATGAACTTGTAAGATCGGGCGGGTGGTTTGGCCACTGTTAACTTGCATTGGGAAAGGAGTATCAATGTAGTGTTTTCGCCTTATCAGTTAAGGACCGTACGTTGTTGGCCCTCGCGTCATGGAGTTTTTATTAGTACTGGCCATGTACCCATGTCGGGTAAGCCTTACTTCAGCTATTCCATTACGAGAACGTCTAACCTCGCACTGGGAGTGGAGAGATGGCGAGAGTAGCGTGTACCCTCGGGGCTAGAATTGGGACGGGTTCAAGGAGTACTGCGCTCTCGGGTGGCGATGGACACGTTCTGGTTTTGGGTTACTCGGGTAAGAGTTGATATATGCAAGATTGGGTTCTACATATGTCGTATGGTTAGGAATCCCCAGCTGGGTAAATGAAGCGGTTCGAATCATCGTTGCTCCACGAAAAAGGAGTCTTGGCCTTGCACCAACATCGTAGTTAAGAACTGGAATTGAAAGAAAGAATAAGAAAGGTCTTGGTGAGAATTACTTTGATCTAGATTAGGATCACTTAGAATTGGTTAATGAACCATCAATGGTAAAAGTAAAATATTGAAGGTAAGGACTTACTTTAGTAAGCTTTTCTACAAAAGAAATTTTGATTCTTGAATACTCGTACCTTGATTCCCTAAAGCTAGCATGCCCTTAGAGTCTTTTTTTTAGTCGGATAAGTCTTGTTGAGTACTCTCGTACTCAGGGTTTGTTAAACCCCTTGTTGCAGGTGCGGTTCATGAACAAGTCTGCTTTGAGCCTTGTTGCATAACCGTTGTGGTTGAAGAAAGTGACGATGAGTAAACTATGTGGCCTCTGGGCAAGGCATCTCGTTTGTGTGATTGTAATAAAGTTACTACTGATACTTCCCTACTACCGGTTTGTAATAATGCTACATAAGGTTTGATGTTTGGAAACTATGGTTTGTAAATTTAAGTTATTGTAAGACTTCCGCTACTTTACTCTGATAGTAGTTTGAATAAACTGTTGTAATATTGCAATACTCCTGTGATTGGATCCTGTTCGGAGGAAAGCAGGCCTTTTAAGTTATGAGGAACATAAGTACGGCTATCAGAGGTCATTATGACGATGACAGGTACATGTGGGCCATCATAATTAGGAGGTTCTGTGACACTTATGTCATGTTAATTTTGGATTGATGTCACGTTTGTCTAGCCTGAATTTAATTCCAGATCTCACTATTGCCAAAGGTTCTAAGTGTCATAGCTGTGTGCAATCTAAGTAACCTCGAAAGCCTCATAGGGCAGCAGAGGAGAGAAACTTGACACCTCTAGAACTCATACATAAGGATGAAAACGGACGGAAACGAACGGAAAATAGCTCTACCATTTTCGTTTACATATTTTTTGACGGAAACGGGAGCGGGAACCGGACAGCCGGGAACGAAAACGGTAGCAGGATAAACGGTAATACGAAAACGGGTAAATACGATCGGAAAATAAACGGAAACGAACGGTAAGCGGGAACTTAAGCCGGGATTACATGTCATAGCAACCCAATTACATTTATAACGTAAAGCGAACTTTATAAGTGTACACGTAATACACCTCACAACTCTCATAGTCACGGCATGACATACGTAAACATAAACCAAATTGAATAAGTACAGCTCACAGGAAGTCACGGGCTCACTGCATTAGTGCATGACAAACGCATAGTCTACAGCAGCATGAGGCAGGCCACAACAACGCCACCACCGGAGGTGAGAGGTGAGCACTCGGCAGGGAGCTCCCGTCGGCGTCGACGAGCATGCGGTGGCGGCAGCAAAGCAGAGTGGAGCAGCTTTGTGATGGGATGACGGAGGAGATGAGGGATTCATGGAAGGACAGAGTGCCGTTGTGCCCAGGCCGGTGTGCCGGAGTCACGGCTTCACGGGAGGAGGGAGACAGGGAGTCGACGGCGGCGGCTGAAAGGAGTCACGGGAAGGAAGAAGTGCATCAGTGCGTACTGCTGCTGGTAGGGTTTTGTTTGGGCCAAATTGGGCCTCTGCGGAACGAACAGGCAAGCAGACCGCAAGACATTCGACTTATCCCGGATTGAAATACAAACGGGATATCCCAGTTAAAAAACGGGATACCAGCAATACGGACGGAAAAATGCTCAACCGTTTTCGGTCCCGGTCCCGGTGTATCCCATCCCGTTTTCGGTTCCGTTTCCGTTTATCCCGTAAAAAACGAAAACGGACGGAAAAATACGGTATACGGTTGCGGACGGAACGGGATTCATCCCGTCCGTTTTCATCTTTACTCATACATTCTGATCTTTGCGAGATGAATGGTGTGTTGACAAAAGGTGAAAAAATATATTTCATGACTTTAATTGATGATGCAACTAGATTTTGTTATGTTTACTTGCTTAAAACTAAAGATGAAACGCTAGACTACTTTAAAATCTATAAGGCTGAAGTTAAAAATCAATTAGAGAGAAAAATTAAACATCTAAGGTTAGATCATGGTGGTGAATATTTTTCTATATTATTTGATGAGTTCTGTGCGGAACATGGTATTATTCATGAGAGAACAGCTCCCTATTCGCCCAAATCAAACGGGAT
Organism: Saccharum hybrid cultivar R570; assembly: GCA_038087645.1. Taxonomy (NCBI): domain Eukaryota; kingdom Viridiplantae; phylum Streptophyta; class Magnoliopsida; order Poales; family Poaceae; genus Saccharum; species Saccharum hybrid cultivar. Next base: position 37,159,367 of record JAQSUU010000637.1, on the reverse strand, counting down.
TGCCGAGAGGAAAAACCGCACGCTGACTGACTTGGTGAACGCCATGTTAGACACTGCTGGTCTATCTAAGGCATGGTGGGGGGAAGCTCTATTGACTACGAGTCATGTCCTGAATAGAATTCTAAACAGAAATAAAGAGACAACTACATATGAGAATTGGATTGGAAGGAAACCATCACTTTCATACTTGCGCATGTGGGGATGTTTGGCGAAAGTCAATGTCCCAATTTCTAAGAAGCGTAAGCTTGGACCGAAGACTGTGGATTGTGTCTTTCTAGGATATGCTCACCATAGCATTGCTTATAGATTTTTAGTAGTAAAATCTGAAGTTCCTGATATGCATGTGGATATAATTTTTCAATCTCGTGATGCTACATTTTTTGAAAATATATTCCCTATGAAAGATATGTGTAGCAATGCTAAATTTTCCTCTGAGATAGCTCCTGATTTTACTGTACCTATTGAATCTTCTATTGAGTCATTTGAGCAACCACCTAAAAAAGTCCTTGAGGAGAATGGCAATGACGTTCCTGCGAGGAACAAGAGACGAAGGATTGCAAAATCCTTTGGTGATGATTTCATTGTGTATCTTGTGGACGATACTCCTACCTCTATTACAGAGGCATACGCATCTCCAGATGCAGATGATTGGAAAGAAGTTGTTCATAGTGAGATGGACTCGATTCTTTCTAATGGAACTTGGGAGTTATCTGAGCTACCTTTTGGTTGTAAATCAATTGGATGTAAGTGGGTGTTCAAGAAGAAGCTTAGGCCTGATGGTACTATTGACAAGTACAAGGCTCGGCTTGTGGCTAAGGGTTATACCCAGAAGGAAGGCGAGGATTTCTTTGATACTTATTCACCTGTTATTAGAATGACCACTATTCGAGTGCTACTTTCTCTGGCTGCCTCGTATGGTCTTCTCGTTCATCAAATGGACGTGAAGATAGCTTTCCTTAATGGAGAGTTAGATGAGGAGATTTATATGGATCAGCCAGATGGATTTATAGTAAAAGGTGAAGAGCAGAAGGTGTGTAAATTACTGAAGTCTTTGTATGGCTTGAAACAAGCACCTAAATAATGGCATGAGAAGTTTGACACTACTTTAACTAGTGCGGGCTTTGCTGTTAATGAAGCTGATAGGTGTGTGTATTGTCGACATGGTGGGGGCCAATCTGTTATATTATGTTTATATGTTGATGATATTCTAATCTTTGGAACAAACATTGATATTATTAATAAGGTCAAGTCTTTTTTGTCAAAGAGTTTTGACATGAAAGATCTAGGAGAAGCTGATGTAATTCTAAACATTAAGCTGATTAAGGAAGATAGTGGGATTACCTTGTCACAATCTCACTATGTTGAGAAGGTCTTGAGCCGTTTTGGCTTTATGGATAGCAAGCCTACTCCAACACCTTATGATCCTAGTGTGACATTGAGAAAGAATAAGAAGATTGCTAGAGATCAATTGAGATATTCTCAGATAATTGGTTCACTCATGTATCTAGCTAGCGCAACCAGACCAGATATCTCTTTTGCCATGTGCAAGTTGAGTAGGTACATGTCCAATCCGGGTGATAATCATTGGCATGCACTTGAGAGGGTCTTGCGTTATCTCAAAGGTACAATGAGTTTTGGGATTCACTATTCTGGACACCCAGCTGTGGTAAAGGGATATAGTGATGCGAACTGGATTTCTGATATTGATCAAATCTATGCCACTAGTGGGTATGTGTTTACTCTTGGAGGTGGCGTAGTGTCTTGGAGGTCTAGTAAACAGACTATTTTGACTAAATCTATCATGGAAGCAGAACTTACTGCTTTGGATACAACTTCTACAGAGACAGAGTGACTGCGTGAGCTCTTGTCAGACTTGTCGGTGGTTGAAAAACCAATACCGACTATCCTTATGAACTGTGATAACCAAACAGTGATCACTAAAGTAAATAGTGCTAAGGATAATGCGAAGTCAACAAGACACGTTAAAAGACGTTTGAAGTCTGTCAGGAAGTTGAGAAACTCCGGAGTAATCACTGTGGCTTATGTGCAAACAGACAAGAACCTGAAAGATCCCTTTACCAAAGGGCTATCACGGAATGTGATAGAAATAGCATCAAGGGAGATGGGTTTGAGACCCATATGAGTTTACAGTAGTAGTAACCCAACCTTTTTGATCGGAGATCCCGTGACTTAGGATCTGGGAAGAACAAACTATTGGTAAACTGAGGAGAGTATAATTATAACCCTCTCTATGTGAAGATGCAATACTCTCAAAGCGTTGAGGCACTGTATGGTAGGTTGGCTAATGCCTTAACATGTTCTATTGGCTTTAACAAGCGAAGATGCTGTCCTACAGAGCATTCTTGAAAGAACATACATATATGAGTTCGACTGTATAACGTCGCAGTCTATGAGGCTTGGGTGGTCTCTATTAAGCTCATGAAGAGACCAGGGAGTACGACGTATATGCTCCACCCACGGAGTAAGGTTATTGGTAGTCAGGTACTAGTTTGATTTTGAACAAAGCTTAGTCGCACAAAACTTACAATTCAAGGCATAGTCCATTGTTCAAGTTGTGGATGAGTGTAGCTTGAGGTTCTAGGCGGAAGTTCAACTTCACAGTCTCTGCCGAAACACTGGTATATCAAACAGTAGTGAGAACAGACAAATCTCTAAATGGATATTTGAGATCTGGTGGGGGATTGTTGGAATTTATATGGGCTTGGCCCAATAACCAATTGTAAAATTTCTAATAATTCTCAAAGGCCCATTCATGTGAGCAAGAGGGGATGTGGGAACTCTTTAGTACCACCTTACTTGTTGAAGTGGAGGTAGTAATACTTAAATATAAAAGTCCTCTCCACTTCCTCAAGTCTAGTGTGAGGAGGAGTAAGAGAAGTCCACACGTGCGCGCGCGCTCGCCTCGCCGGGCCGGGCGGGGCGGGTGCGCGGCACCTGCGTGAATGGTCCGCCGAAATCCGACTCCTCGCCTTGCGGGAGCGCGATCTCCTTTTACTGTTTTCGTTTTTGGTTTCTTGACCTTAAAGTTGCATGAGTCCTAATCGGTTACAAATTAAGAGTCCTAAATCAATTTAGATCGTGATCGTGACACGAGATTGGTTGGACAGAACTATATAAGCAACCTACCGGCCACGCCAAAACGTATCCAGTTGAGTTAGGGTTTTTGCCTCTTCTCGCTATTGCGCCGCCGCTGTAGCTACTCCAATCCGATCGCTTGCGTGCACCGGCCACCGGGTGAGCAGGTCTCCGGAACCCTTGTCTTTGCGATTCTGCACCGGGAGAAGGCAAATAAGGTTTTTGGGAAGCGTTCTTCGCGCGACTGCTCCCAAAGCTTCCACAACGGCTCGTCTTCCAAAGGGTGCATCGGCGCGTCGGCTTCGTCGTGCTAGAGCTCGCGAGATCGTCATCAAGAATACTCCTCTGCCTCTCATCGACGACTTCAACATCGACGACATCGACATCAGTGATCTCGCTCCATCACCACCGCCAGCCACATCTTCAACACATCTACTACTACAATCGAAAGGTATAATTCTCTTGATCTAATCTTGACGTACGTACAATCTAATCTATCTGCTGGACTATCAATGCTTGCTATGTTGATGCTGTGGAATATGTTGATCTGCTATACTAGTATGTCATACATGTTTAATCTAGTTTATATATTTGCCATGATTTATGTTCTAGATTTAATCATGTTTTTAATCTAAAAATTGCATAATTCTTTAACAAGACTTAAAAGAGATGTGCTGGTGGCAACAGTTTCGACTTTCGAGTAATTGAATTTGTGGTGGGCAGGAGAAGCGGCAGGGACTGGAGACGAACTACTACTCGACATGACGTCAGCGGGCATGCAGCAGTGAACGACGCGGATGGAACTTGCAAGAGAGTTGAAAGTTAACGATGCTTAGTGGGTGTTAATTGAAAGACGACTGCTATATTGCGTGCATGAACTTGGAGGACGAACTATTAATATGCATGCGGGCACATGATCAGAGGTGTTAATTGAACGGGATAAATGGATGACGTGGTATAAAGAGGTGCTAGAGAATTAGGCTAGTGGGGTTTATCTTTATAGGAGATATAGATAACACAAAACCAAAACATGGAGCTATTGATGACGATCGAAAAACGTGAGTTTGAGAACAATATGTTGGCCACCAACTTTCCACTAACGCATCGAGCAAGGCAACAAACATACCCTGCAATTTCTAACCGCATTAACATTGACAGCATATAACAACTATCAAAGAATGTTACTGCGTCAACATGATATAATAAGAATAAATAATGTTATAATACGATTCTACGAATATACATGGATGGTGTATTGTTGCTAATGGGAGAAGTCTTGCCTGACAGGAATACTTGTCTCCGTGTATGGCACACGCATAGAAACTATGGGCTTGTTTGCAAAAAAATTTACAAAATTTTTCAGATTTTTCGTCACATCGAATCTTTGACACATGCATAAAGCATTAAATATAGATAAAAAAATAAAACTAATTACACAGTTTAGACGAAATTCACGAGACGAATCTTTTAAACCCAGTTAGTCCATGATTGAATAATGTTTGTCAAATAACAACAAAATTACTATAGTAGTATTTTTCAAAAAATTTCGAAAACTAAACAAGCCCTATGATCACGAGAGCCAGCCTTCATCTATTGTCTAGCCTGCATCATCAGATCAGATCTTGTTGATCTTGGCTGCCACGACGAGTGGGTTGTTCTTAGCGATCTTTTCGCGGTCCGCAGTCTTGAAGTCGAAGTCGCAAGCGTGCTTCTCCGCGTACCGGTGCAGCGAGCAGAACATGCCGCCGCAGCGGCAGGGGAACCCCAGCAGCCCCACCTTCTTGCGGCACGACGCGCACCTGTTGGGCGCCGCCGCCTTCACCGCCGGTGGCACCTCCACCGCCGGTGCAGTACTGGAAGTTGCACCAGAGATCTGAGCCGCCGACTGCTCCGCAGCGAGGACGACCTTATTGTCCGCCAAAGCAGGGGCGGCGTGGACGTTTTCGAGGAAGTCCCTGTAGCAGCCGGAGCACATGTTCTTGGTCGCCGTGGATCCGAAGAAACCGCACCCGTTCGCGCACTTGGTGGCGCCGCCGCCGCCGCCGGATGCTTCCTGCTTCTGCGTCTCCACGAGGACGCCGCCGTTCTCCTTCTCTGTCGACGACGTTGGCGCTTGAGCAACCGGCGTGGCCGTGACCGTGGCCACTGCAACAGCAGCGGTGGCGTCAGGATCTTGACCAGCAGCCAGCTGCTCGGACACGTGAGCAGCAGCAGCCTTGGCGGCCTCAATCTTCTTCTTCTCGTCGACGGGAGCAGCGGCGGCGTCAGCGGTCTTGATCAGGTGTTCCTTGTAGCACTTGGAGCAGAGGTTCTTGGTCGCCGCGCTCCCGAAGAATCCGCAGCCGTTGGCGCACATCGGCGCCGCACTGCTGCTGCCAGAGACCTCCTGGCTCTCCGCCATGTGTGGATCTCGATGGACCAACACCAACCGATCGGTCCGCCGCTGCTAGAGGATCGGATGGATCGCTGGACGGGCACGTACGGGACGTCGCTTGCTAGGTGAAGACGACGACGAAGTTGTGTCTTCGTGGAAGTGAAACCGGATGCGGATTGTGGCCCCCTCGCGTCGCGTCGCGCCCCTATTTATCGTGAGGGCGGCGGGCAGCGACGGAAGTCGGAAGCCAAGCGCGAGCCGACTTCCGGTGTCGGTCGGTGTGCCGTGTTTGAACAAAAAGGGTCGCGTCAGATCCACGGCATGGATGCACTAGCTGAACTAGAAGGTAGCAGTTGTGTCCTGAACATCAGGACGTACCCGCGTACGAACCGGAAGCCCCGTGTGACGAAAGTCGGAACTGCAAGTCGGACCCTAACCTGCCACGGACGGACCACGAATCGGAAGTCGGTTGGCGCTTCGCCTTGATCCCGTCCCCGTAACCCGTATTATAAGAGGAGGGAGACCCCCCCGCTCCGCAGTCCGCAGTCAGGAACTCTCCGTTCGTTCACGAAACAAGTCGTCGTGCACAAAGCGATCTAGGTGTCACGTGCGGCGACCAAGCAAGAGGATCGATGGCGGAGGGGCAGGAGGTCTCCAGCGGCGGTGCAGCGGCACCGATGTGCGCCAACGGCTGCGGGTTCTTCGGGAACACGGCGACCAAGAACCTCTGCTCCAAGTGCTACAAGGAGCACCTGATCAAGACCGCCGACGCCGCCGCTCCTGTCGCCGAGAAGAAAATTGAGGTCGCCAAGGCTGCTGCTCACGTGTCCGAGCAGCTGGCTGGTCAAGATCCTGACGCCACCGCTGCCGCCGTTGCAGTGGCCACGGCCACGCCGGTTGCTCAAGCGCCGTCGTCGGTGACGGAGAAGAAGAACGGCGACGGCCCCGTGGAGACGCAGAAGCAGGAAGCGTCCGTCGGCGGTGGCGCCGCCATCAAGTGCGCGGCGAACGGGTGCGGTTTCTTCGGATCCACGGCGACCAAGAACATGTGCTCCGGCTGCTATAAGGACTTCCTCAAAGACGCTCACGCCGCCCCTGCCGCGGAGGACAAGGTCGTCCTCGCGGCCGAGCAGCCGGCGGCGGCCCAGATCTCTGCTTCGACTTCCAGTGCTGCACCGGCGGTGGAGGCGCCACCGGCGGTAAAGTCGGCGGCGCCCAACAGGTGCGCGTCGTGCCGCAAGAAGGTGGGTCTGCTGGGGTTCCCCTGCCGCTGCGGCGGCACGTTCTGCTCCCTGCACCGGTACGCGGAGAAGCACGCGTGCGACTTCGACTTCAAGGCGGCGGGCCGGGAGAAGATCGCCAAGAACAACCCGCTCGTCGTGGCAGCCAAGATCAACAAGATCTGACGATGAAGACGACGAAACGTTGCCTGTCTCCCTTTGATCCCTTCCATACACTTCGGAACCACTCCCGTCACGCGATGTTTTTGCACAATACCGGGTTTTTTTTTCGTCCATTAGGTCGATGTAACACTCCTGTGCAATCATGTTGACGAGTTTGGAAATTGCAATGCATATTTGTTCGATGAATGAGTCTTGCATATCGCCCCTGTGAATTACTGTGAAATACTACCGGTTGTTGGATGCGATCCCTTATTGTCTACTAGGTGTTTTCTACTATGAGCTAGTGTCAATTACGGAGTAGTTACTAATATAGTAAGTCATAAATTCTAACACCACTGAGATTGTTTATGTAGATTTTCGTAGTCATAAACTGGTCTGCATTTCTCGGTGTGCAATCAGACGCATCAGCCCAGTATATGATAAAACGATGTGTGTTTTCAAATTGTTGACTTATTTGCAATCTCGTGGAAAATCGTCAGGAATAGTTCTATGTTAAACTTCTCCAGCTGCGATCAAGTTTTTTTTTTAAAAAAATACATTATCAATATTTACTACAAGTTCAAATAAAAGCATTCTTAAGACATATTTAATGGAAAATTCAATGAAATTAAATTGGTGCTTTTAAATGTGATCAAAATTAGCAAAGTTTTACTCAAGACAATGAACACCATGTTCGTTTCGCTGGTTTATTGTGGCTGAAAGTACTGTTCGCTGGTTTGGTGTGAGAGAAAAATACTGCTGGATGGCTGCTGATTCCGCTGATCCAGCGAAACGAACAGGGTCTGATGCATGGGGAAGAGGGGTCAAGCCGTGGGGACTTAAAGCAAGATTAATACTATACCCTATTGTTGGTTATATGTAATACTTTATAGCCTATCTATCAGTCCACTCATATAGTAATCGGCTCACATATAGCCTATTTGTTTCTCTCACAAAATTTCTTCCCTCTCTTCTCGCTCCTTCCCTCTCTCCACTCAGCATACAGCCTACCTATTAAGACCCAAAGTCAACCCCATATATTAGAGTTGTCCTAAATAGATGGTGAGCTTCATAGTTTACTTATGCGAGGAATACGAGTGCAACACTATCACATAGACTAAACTAATGCTATGTGCCTATTTGACAGCAATAGAGATGCAAACTGTTGTATTGCAGTCTCGTAGCATCACTGCATCAGTGGTGTTTAAGGCACGAGAATATACACGACCATTAGACTTAGAATTACATAACATCAGTGGTTTGACAGGAAACAAAGATACAGCTGCCCTGCCATCCATGATCCATGGCAGAGAACTTTCTATTGATCATTAGACACATGATATATCAGGATTACATCATCGGATGGACGCCCATGCACAAAATTGTAATTACATCAACAACAGTTTAGCAACATTACATACAGCATTGAGCATGCACAAAGGCCACCGCAACCCATATCCTTCTATCATATACAGGGGTTGCTGCTCAAACTCAGCAAGCTAATTCCGCAAGGCAACATGCTGGAGCGTAGCTGGCCACCGAGTAAGAAATCAATTTAGGAAAATCTACATGCATGGTCAATAGTGCTCCGCTGCAGGAAGTCCACCCACTCCCAAAGCCGATGTGTGCGACTCATCGGCTGACCCTTGTTATGATGTACCTGCCTTTCTCCATGTCGTAGATCGTCCTCAGCCGAGGCCTTCTCCACCTTAGGATGGAGAATGCTGTAAATACAACCACAGTAATGAACAGAAGCGGAACCAAGCCAGAAGAGTGGTTGTTTAGATATGAAACTGATGAATCTGAGTACTCTGTTCGGTTCATCGTCGTCTGCACAATGAAAGCACCCAATGCCCAGTCAACAGGCACGCCATGGATTTGATTTACAACATCAATCCTGAAACAAAACTCATGTAAATATCCAGGTTTCAAACAAAGAATAGAACTGTAGAAAATGGTTCACCTCTTATGATCCAGTGGCATTTTAAGTGTATCATGTAGTAGAGCAATAATATATGCTGAGGAAAAGCAAAAAAGAAGCAGCTGTCCGTCATCAAAAGAGCTGTACTTCTTCTTAATCTTTGACCAGTCCCCATGGCAAAATTTCTCCCCAGCCGCCATCAGATCAGAAAGGAAGGACTTTGAGTGCAGACCAAAGAACTGTTAAGCGATAAAATATAAAAATGAATATTGTACTAAAGATGGCAGAATAATGAACACAAAAGAAAATGGACAATCTTGACCCAAAGAGAAGACTCCTGTCATTATGCATGCATTATGTCCAAATTTCACTTTTTGAGCCCCCAACCATAGAGAAAGAATTATATAGACCTTTGAAGTATGGTAAAAATTTTCTGTCGCTAAAAATTTCCCTTCCAACTCTGGTACAAATGCCGCTCCAAGGCGGCATTCATGATATGTACATCCCTCTGCAAAAAGAACACACTCACCTCAACTATGCCATGAAATAAATGGAGAATGAGATACTGCATCAAAAACTGTACTCATTCAACTGTTTAATATATTAACAAAAGCTGCAGTCATTCAACAGATTAAAGATAAACATGGGAATTTCTCAAACTAGTTTATTAAAGTTAGCAAATGAATTAAATAACTACTCACCATGCACACTAAAGCATCTTTCAGTGAAAGATATCAGTAATTTTATTTTGATTGATGAGCCTAAAAAAGGTGTTACTAGATGTAGGTCATCAGAGCCACCTTCACTTCATTTCATACAACAATAAGCTAAAGCATGGAAAAAAAACTTCTTATTTTAGACGGATAATATAGAAGTGTATAGCTTACTCCTTATCTCCTTTAAAAACACTAGATGGCTGTGTTTTTGGTGACATGGTCAACACATAAGGGAAGTACTAGGGATTCAGGCTTAGTTTACCAAAAGGCTTGCAGGTTGGGGAGTTGAGCTAACCTGGATAAATATTTGTAACCTCTTTAAGATAACCTGATCAGGATTCAGGAGGTGCAATAGCCTAATTAACCAGAATTTTGTTCTCTTACTGCTAACACACCTAGTCTAGCCAAACAACATTATAGCCTAAGCAAATACACTGCCAAACACAAAAGGTAGGTATTAGCCTATTTGAGCTAAGGTTAGTTAGCCTTGTTATTTTAACCCTAAATTGAGTGCAGTATATCTTGGAAGTCATGTAGTTTTTTTCCTATAACAAAGGCCTATGCAAAGTACACCCTGCGTTCCAAATTGAAGTCGTTCTGGCTTTTTTAGATATACATAGCTTTTACTATGTATTTAGACATAATATATATCTTGGTGCGCAGCAAAAGCTATGTATCTAGAAAAGCCAGGACAACTTACAATTTGGAACGGAGGGAGTAGCTCTTAGTGGACCAAGTCGCATTCTTCCCCCAGAATTCAGCAAACAGATATGACTATCGAAGAAAAAGGAAGCATTTCTGCAGAAAAATAAACATAATGATAAGACACTGAGGTATAAGTGCAGTTGGTTACCCTTTCCTTTTTGCAGTAGTGTTAGCGCTGCAGATCTACACTCAGAGAAGTTCCCCACACCATGAGCAAAAGGTCTGTACTCAACCTTCGGCTCAAGAACACTAACAGGAAGTTTAACTGATCCTGCTATGCGTGTAAATCCCCTTGGAGTGCAAGGATCTTTATACTTAGCTTGAGAAATCAAATGTGTGGCCACTGCATAAGCATAATCAGATCAGATAAGACTCATGAAACATGCTGGAGTTATGTTAGCTTTAGGCCTAAAATATATATTATCAAAAAAATCATAGCATACAGAGGTTGAATACAAGAAAAAGAATTGGCACAACTGTACTAAAATTGTTCCCCAAGTGTCAACAACAACAACAACATAGCCTTTTGTCCCAAGCAAGTTGGGGTAAGCTAGAGATGAAACCCAAAAGAGACGAGAAACAGGGAGACACATAAAGGGACATAAAGGGCACAAGAGAGAAAAAGAGGTCACGGTTCAGGCACATTGATTGTCAATCTCCAAGCGCTCCTGTCCATAGCTAAATCCTTGGGGATATTCCACTCCTTAAGATCTCTCTTAACGGACTCGTCCCAAGTTAGTTTAGGTCGACCTCTACCGCTCTTTACATTATCGGCCCGCTTTAGAACTCCACTACGCACCGGCGCCTCCAGAGGCCTCCGTTGGACATGTCCAAACCATCTCAACCGATGTTGAATCAATTTCTCCTCAATTGGTGCCACCCCAACCCTATCCCGAATATCGTCGTTCCGGACTCTATCCCTCATTGTTCCCCAAGTGTAATCAATTTTAAATCATAGACGTGTTCTTGTGATATCTGATTATCTTACTTTAAAAACTAGAAATGCAATGAACCAATTGACTTACTTGAGCTAAGGCCAGGTGAGCTGAGCAAGTCATGGAATGATTCATATGCTACATTCTGCACACAAAATGAGAGAGAACAGTCAGCACATACAGAATAATAGCAAGGATCACTTAACTAGCCATAAAGTGGATCATTGCTAAGGTGCAGGTGTGGCAACATACTTTTCTTGTGATAGGCAATTTAAGAGAACGTTGACACTGGATAATGTTTGTCTGTACAACTAATATTTACGCACACAACTCACCAGACCAAGCTGCAAAAAGCTGTGGCTGTACAGGTTATATGAGACATCACCAAACTTAAGCACTTGAGAGAACTCCACAGGCACAGGTTCACTGGTAACAAGTGTTACCTGTTTGATAAAAAATAGCAAAACAGTAAGAACCCAACAAATTTTGCTGGAGGAGGATTGATTCCTTAGTGCGATGCAAGATACAGAACCTGAACAGAAGCCCCACCAAGTTCAATAATCCCAGTGGTGTCATTTGGATCACCGCCAAGAGTCCCCAAAGCATAATTTGCTGCAACCCATGCGTATATCCCTTCCTCAGCCCCTACACAGTATTTCAATGTACTTGCATGATCATCTTAACAAAGACATTGAATTACAACTCCACCCAGTTGTACTGAAATGTAAAGCTCCCAATTTCAAAATATGTACTTGCAGCTTCACATCAAATGCAAGAGCTCCAGATCCACACATTTCCAGAGCAAGTCATCAAAATGAGAAAGAAGTCGCACAGTTTTACTATGTTACATGCCTGAGATCACGGTGGCCCATTCGTCCTGAAATTGGAAGCCCGACCCCCGAAGCACTTCCCTGCAAGACTGCAGGATGGACTCGGCCACTGCGGAATCGAGCAGCCGCAGCCCGGCAGTGGCCATGAGCCGCACCTCGGTTTGCCCCCAGCTCTCCCGCGGCACACGGCGCCGGGCAAACTCCACTAGCGGCGCCAGAGACAGACCCGCGCCGCGTGGGTCCGCCGCGAAGGACGATAGCCCGGGGGTCGCCTTCATCGAGGCCGTGCGTGCCCAGTCCAGCTGCGGGAGTCCCGCCGTGGCGCGGTAGGCGATGACGTGGACGCGGCTCCCGGTGCTGCCGGCGTCGATGACGACGCCGTAGGTCGGGGGAACCGGGCGGGATGCTAGGAGGAGCAGCGCGAGCGTGGACGCGGCGAGGAGCGTGAGGGCGCCGACAAGGCGGCGGCGGGAGCTGGGTTGTCGCCTTTGGGCGCCCATCTTGGTGGGGGCGGCTGGGGAGGGAGGAGCGAGGGCTAGGGTTTGTACCTTGGGCTCGCCGCGGGCATTAGGGCGGCGCATCAGAGGGCAAGAAGATCGGCCCCGGCGGCTCGTTCTGGGGCGCTGGGGCGCGGCGCGTCGGCGGCGAGATGGGTGCCGGGCCGGCGCGCCGCTGCGGAGATGGCGACGGGATCCGGTGCGGAGGGTGAGCGTGGGGGGCCGCGGGTGTGGTGGGTAGTGGAGGGATAATTGACCGTTCGAGATGGTTACCGCGGACACGTGGCAGCACGGGAGAGGTTGTCGCGGGCGCTCGTGGAAAGCTCGACGTTATGCCATACTCCCTCTCCGTCCCCTTTTAAGCGTCGCCCGGAAAACGTGTTTACGAGGGAAACATGATTTTCTAGCGACACATATTAAGGGATATAGGGAGTACATGCCTTCTTCTCTTACTTTCTGTTTCGCTAAATCAAACAGGCGACCGTCGCGGCGTCGCCCTCGACGGCGACGGCGGCTAGGTTCCGATGGCGGGGGTTAGGAGATTTGTTCCTGACGGGCTTAGAAAAAGGTTTTGAGAAGCGGTGGGCGTAACACGGTGGTGGAGGCAGGCGAGACGGCAGCAGGGTGGGGCGGCGGGAGGCGGTTGAGCAGGGGTGGCGGCGGGGGGCGTCGTGGTAGAGGTCATCGGTGACTTGCCCTAAGATTAGGAGAGGGCAAGGGCGAGGACGAGGATGGCCGAGGCGTCGCGACAGAGGTTAGTGGAGGACGGGGTCGAGGGGTGAGAGTGAGAGGTGGGCGGCACGGCGAAGCGCGCGAGAGCTGCTGGTGGTGAGAGTGGGTGGCGGCGAGGTCGAGGTCGAAGATGACGACAAGGCTGAGGACGGGGACGAGGGCGACGGGGTCACGCGTATCGTCGTCCTTCTGTTTCGTTTGATTTCTTTGCAAACGAGGTGTTGCTTGGACTATGCTAGGTACCGTTGCACCTCCACGAGCAAGGTTAGGGAGCAGTATCTATTTGGATCTCTTGCCTAGTTATCTCGGAACCTGTGCAAGCAAGCTTGGTCTTACTGGGCTGAGAGAGCCAAATTAGCTCTCCTTGGCAGACAAGTTGCTCATGATCCATGCAAGCTAGGTGAAGCCACGCTAGGTGAGCTGCTATGAGAAACCAAGCAGGCTCAGAATCTCTTGATTTCTTTGCCGAAGAAATCCCTTCAAAAAAACAAGAGTATCGACTAATCGTACCATTACATTTGCACAGTTATGTGGTGGTCTTTGTTCAAAAAAAAAGTCATGTGGTGGTCGTCTCATCTAATTTATCTGTGAATCAAATGTTTTTAAAATATAGTTTCTCATCTTCGTAGATATCCATAGAACTAAACAGATTTATATTAAGAACAAAGAATAATACATTAATACTTATCTTGGAACTGAACACATTCATATTATGAATGAAGAATAATATTTTTCTAAGTTTACTATTTTTACTTTATAAAATATAATAAGTCTAGTTTCAATTAGTTTCATCAGAGTTTTATAGGCATTAATTATGCTAATGTGATACCATATTAATGAAGAGAGATGATAAGAATTTCATGGGAGCAGATAAAGTTTTATGGGGATGAAACTCTTCTGCACTATTTCTAAAATCTGAATGTGTTTAAAACAGTGACATGAAATCCCACTTAGACTTAAGTTCACTGTTCTGCTACAAGTTTCTCAGTCGTTTGATTCGCGTAGCCGTGCCGCGCAGGCTACCGGCTGGTTAACACTCGAAATTCAAAGCGGAATAGGGCCATATCCTCGCGCCCGTCCCGCGGGCCATGGCATCGTCATCTCCTCTGGCCCGTGCTCACCGCCCCTCCACCTCCACCTCTTCCGTCGCCGCCGCCCTCCTCGCCTCCGCCTCGCCCATCCCCCCGCGCCGCTTCCTCCAGCTCCACGCGCACCTCCTTCGCACGGGCCTCCTAGCCCTCTCCCCCGTCACAACCACCTACGCCTTCCTCTCCCTCGCGGCCGCCTCCCTCCCGTCCCGCCGCGCGCTCGCCGTCCTCGACCACCACCTCACCGCCCCGTCCTCCCTCCCCTCCACCTTCCAGTGCAACTCCATCCTCCGCGCCCTCTCCGACCCCTCCGACGCGCTGCGCTTCCTCCGCCGCATGCGCGCGCTCGGCCGCCGCGGGAACGCCTTCACCCTAGCCATCCTCCTCAAGCCCCGCTGCGCGCTCGCGCACGCGCGCCAGCTCCACGCCAACGTCGTGGCGGAGGGTCACCTCCGCGACGCCCTCCTCGCCACCTCGCTGATGAGGTGCTTCGCTAACTGCGGCGACGGGGACGGCGCGCGCAAGCTGTTTGACGAAATGCCGGTGAGGGACGCGGTCGCATGGAACGTTCTGATCACCTGTTATGTGAGGAACCGGCGGACAAAGGACGCCCTGAAGCTTTTCGAGGAGATGAGAGGCAGGGACAGTGGGGCGGAGCCAGATGACGTCACCTGCATTCTGCTCCTCCAGGCATGCACGAGCCTGGGCGCGCTTGATTTCGGTGAGCAGGTGTGGGCGTATGCGGAGGAGCACGGTTATGGGGGCGAGCTGAAGGTGCGCAATTCGTTGATCGCGATGTACTCAAGATGCGGGTGTGTGGATAAGGCATACAGGGTGTTCTGTGGGACTCTTCAGAAGAGTGTGGTCACATGGAGCGCAATGATCTCGGGATTGGCAGCTAATGGCTTTGGGCATGATGCTATCTCAGCATTTGAGGAGATGATTAGATCAGATGTTGCTCCTGATGAACAGACTTTTACTGGTGTTCTTTCTGCATGTAGTCATAGTGGGCTGGTTGACGAGGGTTTTAGGTTTTTTGATATGATGCGATGTGAGTACGGGTTGAAGCCAAACGTTCGCCACTATGGATGCATTGTTGACCTAATGGGCCGTGCTGG
This sequence comes from Saccharum hybrid cultivar R570, assembly GCA_038087645.1. Classification (NCBI taxonomy): domain Eukaryota; kingdom Viridiplantae; phylum Streptophyta; class Magnoliopsida; order Poales; family Poaceae; genus Saccharum; species Saccharum hybrid cultivar. Next base: position 37,143,973 of record JAQSUU010000637.1, on the reverse strand, counting down.
CTTGCTTGATGAGGCTTATGAGCTTGTGACAAATGAGATGAAGGTTGCACCAGATGCGACAATTTGGCGAACTCTTCTTGGGGCTTGCCGAATCCATGGTCATGTCAATCTTGGGGAGCGTGTAATTGGTAATCTAATTGAACTGAAGGCACAGCAAGCTGGGGACTATGTTCTATTGCTGAACACTTATGCAGCAGTTGGGGAATGGAGCAAGGTATCCGAAGTCAGGAAGTTGATGCAGGAAACAGGAATACAAACTACTCCTGGCTGCACGACTGTGGAGCATAATGGTGAGGTTCATGAGTTTATTGCAGATGATGATGCACATCCAAGGAAGGTGGAGATTTATGAAAAGCTCAATGAGATAAATAAGCAGTTAAGGATTGCTGGTTATGTTCCAAATATGTCATCAGAGTTGCATGATTTGAATTCAGAAGGGAAGGAAAGTGCCCTCACCTATCACAGTGAAAAGCTGGCAATTGCTTTTGCTTTACTTGTGACGCCTCAGCACAGGCCAATAAGGCTCGCAAAGAATCTTCGTGTTTGTGTTGACTGCCACAATTTCACAAAGGTGTTTTCTGGTATTTACAACCGACTAGTTATTGTCAGGGACAGAACACGGTTCCATCATTTCCAAGGAGGAAAATGTTCATGTAATGATTATTGGTAGTCCACCCTTGCTTGTTTGTTGCATTTGCAGCGCACCACAAGGAATGAAGTTACCACACATACTTTAGATACCAGAACAACACTGAATGCTGGAACTGGCACTCGATCATAAGCACTATATGAGCTCTAATGTGATGACAAGAAGGTTTTCACACAATTGGTTTCTGGCTTGTCTGCTGTCATGAACAAGGCCCTTTTTCACCAAGTACAACTATCAGCACTTAACAAGGTCCGACGTATGAGTTCTTTACACTGGGACCACAGACTCAGCAATCAGTATTCAGGATCTTGCCTACAACAGCAATATCGAATACTCAGACTTTGGCTAATTAAGAGGATCATTTATACTGGTAATTGAAGTACAAACATGTCTTAAACATGATATGTGTCCTTCCATTCCATTAAAACAACATGATATGTTGTCATGCCTTGGGACATTCTTTTATAAAATAGAAAAAAGGAAGTCATGACTAATCATTGCGACTTTCTTGTTAGTCTGCCAAGTTTGCCTCGTCAGGCTTCACTGACCAGCTCAACGGCATTGTGCTTAAACCTAGGAAATTCGTTTGGTGGATACTATTGAATGTGTGATTGCTTAACATTTTGTAGACATGCAAGGGCTAATCAAATGTACAGGTTGAGAAAGCTGATGAACATGGTTGCATCAATTTTTTAGCATAGATTATGTATAGAATAGAAGGAGAGATTCCCATGTCCAACTGTAACTGTTAAAAGGACCACTGAAATCATGTGCATCAGGAAGAAACAATGGTGTAATGCGAAATGCACATTTACACGGTCAACTTGACAAGTTGAAACACACATTTTCTTTAGCAGAGCTGAAACCTGGGTATTTTGTTTTGATTGATCATATAATCCATTTTGCATTAATACGTCTTTGATAAATGACAGCAAGTTTCAAATGCTGCACCCATGTTTTACATATATCTGGGTAAAGTCCAAACAGCATAAAACAGGTTTACATGGAAAATTTATGGTTTGAACATATATAAACCTGTCTGCATTTGATCTAACACAAGTAGAGTTGGCATCCCTGAAATAGTGAAATCTGAACTGTCATGAAAACTGTACTCTTTATCCTTGTTTGGAATTTTGAATGCCTGCTTACTTTCATAAATTCTATCAACACCACGCCAAGTATCCATTCTCTACTGCATTTGGCATTTAGAGACTTGTCAAAATGAATATATGCTTGTGGGAAGAAATCATCACCTGGATATTTTGCTTCTTGGATAACTGAACATATTTTGGTGCATAGATTGATTCTGTCTGCACTTAATTCTATAATTCTATTGTCTCTACTTCGTTTTCCATCACAGCAGCAGGTTGTACATACTGGACTACTGGTATTGCAACTCCTGGGGAACTTTGATGTCTTTACATGGAAATTGTTCTTGCACAGAATGGGATTATGGGACCTGGTTTTCTCTATCAGCAGATCCTGTAGACGGTGGGATTTGCTGCTTACAAGGAATGGCCACAAGGAGCAAGGTACATGCATGTCCTGAATTACTCTTGCATTTTTATTTTTCTGCGACAGTCTGATTGGCGTAGCATAGCAGTGTTCCTCATGATCAGACCTTTTCTCCTCTTTCTATCTTTCATGAGTGTGATGCTATTTACTACCAGTGTCAGAATTTTTTTTGTCATTCTACCTTTGTGCTAAATCAAACCATCCTAATTAAGTTTGACCAAATTTGTAAAAGCACCTACCAATATTTTACGATACCAAATTAGTACCATTGAGTTTGCCATGAAATCTATTTTCATAGTATACCTTTTTTATGCCATAAATGTAGAAACTTTTCTTTATAAACTTAGTGAAATTCAGGATAGTTGGACTTCTGACAAAACTAGAATGACATTCTTTTTGGTAGGTACAGAAGAGTGCCTACTAAATTACTAATGATGGATCCATCTCTGGACAGCAGCTGACCCAACTCCAGCCTTGCATCGTCGCAAAGTAGATGATTGCTGATGTGATGGCCTGAAATCTTTGGAATCAAACTGCATGAGGCCAATTAGGTTTGCATATCTTATACTAGTATTCCAGTATATCTTAGTTTCATACTATGACTGATGGGACATGTCCAGTTATCCCAGCTGATCGGCAAAGCTGATGGTTGTTCAGTTCTCCTCCTTGGACGTCTGAACACCATTGTCTCAAAGGTCTGAACAGGAATGCGTACACACACACACACACACACACACACACACACACAAATTCAGTGTGTGTTCAATGATTTGAAGCTTGCTTAGTTTACTTGCGTTGATGTGACCTTGTGATACATACTCTCATATTTGTTGTTGCATGAGGCAGGCATTTCCGGAGCGTGGTGCAATATTTTGATGTCTCCCGATCCGGTTGCAATCAATGATTGATCTCGATCCGAACATCGATCAGGATTTGCCGTTCTTCTGCACTTGTATCATCGATGGGCCGTGGTTGAGCTAAGGCATCTGATTAAAAGTCTGACAGTTAGGAGCCCTGAACTAAGGTAAGCCACGAGATGCTTCCGTAGCCAAACAGGAGTAATCGCGTGCACCTGCACGTAATCGGCATCGCATCGCAGTGTATCATTATTAGGCCTTTTCTAGTGGGTGTCATTTAGACATTACCTTGTGAGGAAGACTTTAAGCTGGGATAAGAAGACGAATGGCAGAAGCAACAGGGTCGTCACGTCGTGTCCAACGCTGAACGTTTCTTCAACCACCCTTTGAAAAAAAAATATATGGTGTCAAACAACGACAGACTTGGCGTCTCAGACGAGAGATAAGCGAGACGAAGCAACAGCTTCTCTGTTGGATCACTAGTAGTGTTACGTTGGACCTAATCCGGCCTGACTTGCTTGCTGTGGCTTAATCCTTGTTGGACCACGGACGACAGCCGACCACGTTCCTCGCCGGTGACGTGTTCCATCTCCGGCGAAACCCGGTCGCCTTAATTCACTCGCTAATATAACCTTGCCGTCGTTGTCACTCGCTAATCCTAAGGTCACAGAGTCAAAATCGAACTAGTATAGCAAGCTAAAATAGCAAGGCCACACAATCAAAATCCAACCGTCAAGCAAGGTACATTTCCACTCTCTCCGTAGTACTGGTAGAAAATTGCTGCAAAAGCATGCCTGCCTTGCTTACCATGGTGTATGCTTGCCTGCCAATCTGCCGTGGTGTATGGTGCCTTCTCTCTCAGACTCAAAACTTGCTGGCGGCATGACTGCTGCTCCTTGGCACGTCTCATCTCATATATTAGCTGCCAACTGAGACGTCCCGTGCTCCGCCCGCCACGTACACAGCGACAACGTACATGATGATGACGAAGCGCTGCCGCTTGGCTCGTCCCTGTTTCCCACCGTGACAAGGAAGGCTCACCGGCGTCCGGCGACTGCATTATTATCCCCATCGTCGATGGGTCAGCTGGGAAACGTGCCAACTGCCACAAGCGCAAGTACTACTGCTGCCGACCCTTGCTGGTCCATGCAATGGGGTGGTATCAGTCACGCTCACAAGGAAGCTAACTCGGAGACGTGCCAATGCAAGTTTTTCTCCTTCTCCTTGTTTTTTGGGTGAAAAAAAAATGTGCGAGGAACCTCGAACATACGCTTCACCACTGACCAACAACCAAACAAACGTTTTGACTCCCTGCACTGCATGTTTTGGCCTCATGCTACAAAAAAAAACTAAATGTTGGCAACAGTATCGTACTGCATTATTTTTCCATCCGTTCATTAATTCCAATTCAATGATACGTGGAAATGGATTCCAGATAAACAAAAAACCGTCCGGGAACGCTGCAGGTCGGATTATTCAGACCCAGTCAGTCGTCCTCGTCCCGTGCCGACCACCGCAACCCATGGCCATGCATGCATGTCGAGCTCGACCTCCTCCTCCTCCTCCGACCTGTCACTCTCCAACTGGACGAACCTACTTGCCTTCCACATATCATCCCCACCAGCGGCCGCGCCCTAGCTTCCATGTCTATCTAGCCCCTTGCAGTTGCAGGCTGCAGCATGCAAGCGAGATTACTCCCTTCTTGAATTGCACGATTAGATTTCCCTTTCCTTTTCCTCCCGTGGGAATATGCTACGCTGCTGCTGCCATTGTTGCCACACATACATGCGTGCGCGCCAACCGTCGCCGTGGATCCACACCTCCCTATCCCGATCCCACCCAAACCTTCCTATAAATTCGCAGCCCCCAGGGCCTCGCAACCTTCATCTTCCATCTCGATCCCTGCATAAACCTCACATCTGCAAGCAACAAAGTTTTAATTTGTGCAACCGGCCGTCCGTCCGATCCATCTCCCAAGAACCAGTAATCCGTATCAGCGCAGACCGAGCCGCTCCGACGGCCATGGCGGCTGCTCGCCTCTCCCTGGCCCTCCTGCTGGTCCCTGGCCGTGGCCGGGCGCGCGGCGCGCAGGACTACGACTTCTTCTACCTGGTGCTGCAGTGGCCGGGGAGCTACTGCGACACCAAGCAGAGCTGCTGCTACCCCAAGTCCGGCAAGCCGGCGGCGGACTTCGGGATCCACGGCCTCTGGCCCAACCGCGACGACGGCTCCTACCCGCAGAACTGCAGCCCCCGACAACGCCTTCAACCCCGTCAAAGGTGCGTGCGTGCGATTCTTCCCCTTCTTCTCCTTCTCTGCCCCGCGTGTGTTTGATGCCGCGGCGGCGCGGCCGGCATGCATGTTCTTGGGTTTCACGTTATGGTTTATGTTGTTGTCGCTTTTGCTGTTTGATTGACGAGGTCTTTCTGTTCTGCTGTTGGGAAATTTCTGGGGCATCCTTGTTTATGTTTTGTTGTTTGAGCCGTCTCCCGTGGTTGACGATGATCCTACAGCTCAAAATTAATTTTTTTTTGGGTCCGGTATGGATTGCAACTCAAACCACACGTTAGGGGTGATGTGAGATGAAGGACAGACATCGTTGCTTTTGGCTTCACTCCAAAACACCCATTGGATTTTTGCCGTGTCCAGAAGCCACACTTGTGGCAATGCTGAAATTTAGTTTATACTGATGCTTATACTGAAATGTTGTGAAAGGAAACACTGTTCTATGACTGAAAAGTAGCTCAAGCGAACATGATGAATTCTTTCTTCCTCATTACTACTGTCGCCGCTCTGTTCATTTCTTTTCTGTCAACGTCTAATTTGGAGAATTGATCTTCGTGAAATTTAATTTACCGTCATCTCGCAGTAAAAACTTTCTTTGCAAAGCTGCATTGCCCAAATAAGCATTCTTGGAATATTCGTCGCCACACGAAGATGTTGCCATGCTGACCATGTCTGCGTGATGACACGTTGCAGGTGAGCGACCTGCTGAGCAGCCTCCGCGCCAAGTGGCCGACGCTGGCGTGCCCTTCCGGCGACGGGCTCAAATTCTGGGGCCACGAGTGGGTGAAGCACGGCACCTGCGCCGCCAACGTCTTCGACGAGCACGGCTACTTCCAGGCGGCGCTGCGCCTCCGCGACCAGCTCGGCGTCCTCGCCGCGCCTCACCTCCAACAGCGTCAACCCGGACGGCGGATACTACACGCTGAGCCAGATCAAGGACGCCATCAGCCAGGGCACCGGCTTCGAGCCCTACGTGGAGTGCAACCGCGACGAGGCCGGCAACAGCCAGCTCTACCAGCTCTACTTCTGCGTCGACGCCGCCGGCGACAGCTTCGTCGAGTGCCCCGTCCTCCCCAACGGCAGGCCCTGCGGCAACAGGATCGAGTTCCCGGCGTTCTAAACTGTTCTCGTCAGTTGTTCCAATTCTCTGCAAGAGGATAACGGAATGTTCGTTCCCCATTCTTCAAAGTTTTTTTTTTCTTTTTGCAAATAAAAGGAGCCGATCGATGTGCTATATTTCTGTTGAAGAAATATGCAGTCGGTATTATTATTTGTCATCACATTCAGACAACAATTCATAAGTTCAGTCAGTCACACTTTGCACGCACGCCATCTTACCTGCTTTCAGCAGCTGCAAACCACACACACTCTATTTGACGTTGCGTCGCACATGTGCATCTTGTTGTCGACGCGACACGCCTTGCAATTCAGGCCGTGAATACGAAGCCAAAGCGTGCACGGGCAGGGCATTCCATTTTCAGCTTTTTGCTCATTCCATTTTCAGGTTTTTGCCGTCCAAGCTAGAAGCCGAATATACGAAGCGTAACAAACGGAAACGCCTTGACTGACTTCCAATCCAAGCAGAAAACATAGTAAAAACAAGACAGAAAAACATAGTAAAAGCCAGACAGAGAGAGACTCCGAATCAGGGAACAGGACAGCAGACACAGCACAACCAAATTCTTATACTACTACCTTTTTCTGGTGCTTGGTTGTGAACTCCGAATCCACCGAAACACCTTCCAGACCAGCAATCCCTGTCCTTGATCATCGGCATCAAGGTCTAACACAACAAATTCGATAGTCAACCAATGAGACCAGTACACATGGAAAAAAAAAAGGACAATAACTTTAGTAGCCAATGAAGCCAGGGCTTTCCTGTTGAACAGTAGGAAATACGACAATGCAAACATGGCATATCACTTTCAATACAAGTGTTTTATTAGCTTCTTTGTAGTTTGTGAACTCCAACAAGCTACAAACAGAACCGCGATACAGAAGGACCAAAATTTATGTGTGGTGTTAAACAAGGCTTTTAGAAACCGGCGATAATTTGGGGGTGGATGTCCGTCCGGCCCCCATATAGTAATTAGAAATTAACAACAGCAACCATCTGGAGCATCTTCCTACACGACGGCACCAAAAAAATTCTAGGCTGCAAAACTTAAAAGCCATTCAAGATCATAGTTCCTTTTATTCTCTTGTGGACTTCCTTCCATTTCACTTGCTTCGCTTCAAACAGCAGCAGCTTCCTGCTGTTTGTTGGCAAAGGTGATACCCTTCTCAATGCTTCCCTTCAACTCGGCCTTCAGCGCCTCAAGTGCCTTGGCCTCGTACTCAGTCACTCCCTCGAGGTCGGCAGAGATCACGGATTCAACACCGTTCTTGCCGAGCTTGACCCTTGACGCGAAGAATGGCAGATCAGTGATCTCAGACTGAATAAATGTGCACTCATAAACATCTGGATCGCCAGCCAGCGCGCGGAGAGACGACTCAACAAATCTGGCAGCAGCATAGGCCATGGACAGGGTAGCAGACCCAGCACCAGCCTTGGCCTCCACCACCTCTGTCCCGGCATTCTGTATCCTCTTTGTCAGATCCTCAGTTTCCTCATCTGTGAAGGTGACAGACGGCCTGGTCTTCGATAACAGCGGCAGAATTGTGATTCCAGCATGCCCACCAACAACTGGGACATCAACATCAGTTACCTTAAGGTTCTTCTTCTCTGCCACAAATGTGTTTGCCCTGACGACATCCAGGGTGGTAACCCCGAAAAGCTTCTTGGGATTGTAGACACCCTTCTGCTTCAGAACCTCAGCTGCAATTGGCACCGTGGAATTCACTGGGTTGCTGACGATATGGATGAACGCCTCTGGGCAATTGTCCGCAACAGCCTCAACAAGTGACTTGACGATGCTCGCATTGATGTTAAAAAGGTCATCACGAGTCATGCCCGGCTTCCTTGGGACCCCGGCAGGGATGACAACAACATCCACGCCCTTCAAGCAGTTGGCCAACTCTAAGGGCCCAGTGAAGTCAAGAACCTGAGCAGGCGTGTTGCAGTGGCTGAGATCTGCAGCAACTCCCTTGACATTAGCAATATCGTACAGATGCAGCTCCGACACCAGAGGAGACATCTTAATCAACAGGCCCAAGGGTTGACCGATGCCACCAGCAGCACCCAGCACTGCCACCTTGTAAGATGCCTGCGGAGATATCTGAGATCCAGACTTTGCCTTGGGCACAATCCTTGGGGTAACAGCTGCCCGAAGGGATGCATTCCTGCCCAGGAATGACGACTCTGAACCAAAGCTCGGCACCTTTAAGCCAGCGTAGCTTGCGGCTCCAAGGTTCCTTGGCTTTTGGATCAGCCCAGCTTGGGCGCTAACTGAGCTGAAGGTAACGGTTGACGCCATGTCCGACTGCAGCAACAAAGTTCCGTCAGGTACATATGCAGGTGAGGTAGAAGATAATTCAAGACAGAGTGATAACTTGAAGAATTGGATTTAGTAGCAGTAATAACCAAGAATGAAACATGTATGAAGCAGGTGATCTATATAGAACAGTAGTTGCAAAAAAATTTTCTTCCAAGCATCAAGAGTTTAACCAAGGACACGCACCAATACTGGGAGTCGGAATAACAGATCCATCATGACCTTGAGTAACAGTACATCAATATATATGGAAAATGTTCGTGAGTTGGTCTGACTCGCAGTAATAACGTGAATCACTCAACAGAATTGATCATATGTCTGTCTGAGTTCCCTAATGGGGTATCGTATCTATGGACATAACTCAGAGCGAACGTAATCCTATGCCTGACTTGCGAACTCTCTTGGTTTGAAATCGATGCTAACATTCCTAATCGCTAGTATCACTAACAAATCGAGCTAAGCATAATCCGATAGCCGGACAAGGTAAAGGTATCGAATGTACAGTAAGGAATGGAAACCGAGCAGAAGGCGGAAACGTGCAGATCTACACACGCCCCGAGGGAAGGAGCGGTGGGGGAACAAGAAACGGAGCAGATCCCACCTGCAGCGACGGCGGCCGGGATCCAATCTAATCGAAGCAGAAGCAGAAGCAGAGGCAGAAGGAGAGGAGATGGGGCTTCGTCGGTGGCCTTACCCTTGCGTGCTCCCTTCGGCTGGGGCTTTTGACGGCTCCTTTTCCTGGCTCCCCCGGCGCTCGTTGGGGCAGAGGGAAGCGCGGGCGGGAGGCTCGTGAGCAGCGGCAACGGCCAGCAGACAGACGGACACGAAAAAGCGCACGCCCTCGGTGGTAGAAAAGGGGCACTGCAGGTCGGTGCAGGGCAAAAGCGGCGGCGCGTGCCGTGGTTTTTCTATCGCGCCCGACGAACGGACGGAGACGGAGGCGGCGAGGGCGACGTGCGGGGTGCGGCCTAGGAAACAACGGTGGGGATTCTCAACCCCGCGCCCGTGCGCGCGTGGACCCGGCCCACGGGTGCGAGCGCCTGGATATTTTTGGAAGCGCGGCCGGCGAGCGGCGGCCCTGGTGCGCCGGGTGTTTGGAGCGCGGTAGGTGGGGCGCGCCCGCGGCAGGTGCCGGCCAGCCAACCAGGGAATATCCCGCGACGTGGAGGCGCCGTGCACGGTGGAACGCACGCAGGGGAACGCCGTTGGTTTTGGACACGTTTTTTTTCTGGCTGCGAGCTGGTCGGGACTCGGGCAGGGTTGGCGCGGCGAGAGGGACGGCTCTCTATCTCGTCTGTGCGACTGCGTGCGGCCCGGAAAGGAGAAAGAAATAGTTCATTTTAGCTCTCTGAGCTATTCTTAAAGTGCAGTTTTCTTCTTGAACTTTAAAATCAGGTAAACTATCTTCCTTAACTTGTAAAATCGTTCATTTTACCTCTCTGACCCAGTTGTTATAGGTGGTTTTCAAAGGCGGTTTTGTCTGTCTTTTTTTTATTTATTTCGGCTAAAATTTGAAAATTTTATAGTAAATCATAGAAAAACCATAAAACTAAAAATCTAACTTTCTTGGGCTCCATATGAGTAGATCTACACAGTGAATATATAATAAGGTTTGTTTTAGTATAAAGTTTTTGTTTTAGCTTTAGATCTATGATTTTTTGTAATTAATTCAAAGCTTGAGTTTCTATGGTTCAATTGTGATGAAATTGTTATGGTGGGCTAACTATTATACGATTGAATTGTAGTAAAACTTTCATCCTCATTGGATCATGTATAACTGAGTTATAGATTTATTTAGGTTTATGCTTGTTAAATAGTTTAAAAATAGTTAAAAGTGTGTAAAAATAGAAATGAGTATGAAAATTTTACTACATTTAAAGCATAAAATAATTAGACCACCATAAAAAATTCACCATAATTGGATCATAGAAACTGTAGCTATGAATTAATTACAGAAAACCATAGATATAAAGCTACAACAAAACTTTGTGCTAAAGCATACGATATTATATGTTTACTGTGTAGATCTACTCATGTGGAGTCCAACAAAATTAAATTTTTAATTTTATGATTTTTCTGTGATTTACTATGATTTTTCAAATATTCAGCCAAAATAAATAAAAAAGAAAAGACAAAACCGCCTTTGAAAACCACCTGTAACAGGGTCAGGGAGATAAAATGAACGGTTTTAAAAAGTTAAAGGAGGTGGTTTACCTGATTTTCGAGTTCAGAGGAAAACTAAACTTCGAGAATAATTAAGGGAGGTAAAATGAATTTTTTCCAAAGGAGAAAGGAGAAGGGGAAGGCTGGGCCTCGGACTTCTTCCGTCCGACGAAGCAATGTGGCTGACAGGCTGAGTCTCAGTATGGGCCTGGGCCAGGCTTAATTTAGTTGCATCTGGACTGGATATGTTTCTCTCTCGAATAATTTGAGCGGCAGTTCCGATCATTTTTGGAATCTGTTCAAGCGGTCCTGGTAGTCCTAGTCGGTCAGGCCGTCGTGTACCAGCTGGGCCTGCCCAGCACCTGGCCGGTCCAACCGGTGCAACAGGGCTTTTTTTTTTATGTTCTGGACCAGCAAGGCCTGGCTGGTGCCGGCCCTTGTTTGTTTGTCTGAACCAACTGTCAATTTTCTACCATAAAAGGAAGTTGTCTGTTCGCCTGCATGGTGTGCGGTATGCATAGGCAGAGGGCAATGGCAGCAAGAAATACACAACGAAGAAAAAACGACAACACCATCGTGCGTGCACAAGGCTAGATCCGCGGCCCACGATGCGATGGGGCCACCGTCAGCACCCCGCACTGGGGAGATATGTGTGGCCATCGCTACCGCAACCGTAACCGCACATTGTCTCATCGTAGAAACATAGATTAGAGCAATATAGCATATGAGTTCAACAGAAAGATAAAAGAGAGTGAAGGGAGATCCAGATCGAAGAGAGAAGGGGGATCGCGATTCAACACATCACATACATATCGAGATTGATTGAACACATGACACGTCAAAGAGAGATTGATTCAATGATTTATAAAATATACCCAGATACAAAACATCACTCTATCAGCAAATGAGGACGAAAAATCATGAATCAAGCCTGGTGGAACTTGTCGCACGCTATTGGAGCGAAGGACATCGGACTGCCATGGAACGTGAGCTAGTTGACAACAGAACTTGCCGCCGCCACGCCTTCCCATGCGCCGCCCACCAGGGGCAGGACATCACCGCTGCAGCGCCTGCTTGTGTGTTGCCCATAAGAGGGCCGTGGAAACTGCCTCACCTACCAGCACGCCGACCTTGGGGGCAGGGCAGCAATTGCCGCACATGCTGATCTGTGCTGGGACTGTCGGAATTAGGCTGGGGAGGAGCCGGAAGGTAGAAGGAGATATGGGAGGTAGTCCAAGATAGCGTGAGATAGGGACAAAGAAGGATAGGGAGAGACCACAGACAGGAGGTGGGAAATTAACTACATTGCATATTATCCGAACACTTTGTCACTACCGATCACTAATACCATCATTGTTGTTTTTTAATATAAACCAGTAGTGGTTGTCTGTTATGTAGTATTGTATCTAGCGGAGGTGTTACTGGTCCACATTTAGAAAAAGCACAACTAAATAAAGGGGGCATATCGTTTGTACATTGGAGGTGTTACTAGTCCACATTTAGAAAAAGCAGAACTAACCATATTGAAGGGGGGCATATCGTTTGCTAGAGACAATGGTAACGGAGATCTTCACAAAAATGGGTGCTTGTCTTGTGTAGACATAGTATATGACATTGAGTTTGAGTTTCTCTCAAACTTTACATGATCTTTTTAAGTGTTTAATCAGCTGAAGGGTGGATATTATGTAATAAATGGATGGTTGGATACAAAACTTTCTCAAAGATCCAAATAAAATTTTATTTTTTTAAAGAATACCGTATGCAGGCTTCATTATTGCCAACTGTCCGGACAATGGTTTTTTTTTCATATTTGTTTGTTATATTTTCCTTGTCTTATATAATATTTTCGTCTTTGTTTATTATAATTTTCTTGTTATAATCATTTTTCATCTTTTTGTGTAATTTGTTTCCTTTTCACAGTGAGTCAATGCCATAGTCAAAATAATTGTAGTAAAATGTTTAAAAAAATTGTCACCTCTAAATAATGCAATGGTCGACAGTGATCAACTATATATATGCCGTTCTTGGTCGCACGAATTATGAGTTTATGACGATCCTTTTGGCACTCGATTAATTTGTGTTGGGTGCCGACATATGTTCGGTGGTGGCTCGTGTGAGGGAGGGCCTCATTGCTTTTGACAAAATGCCGTGCCACGTATGGAAATAGGCACATGCAGGATAGACACAATAGGTCAATCTGTGGTCCCTGCTGGCTGGAGGATAAGATGGAGCCTTCTCCATGCATCTCGCGCTCGGTTCAACTTTTTCTGAACAAGTGTAGTAGCTAGATTCCCGATACAATGCCATCGAGGAAAAGGTTCGACAGTGCTGGCCTGGCACATGTCGTGTGACACGAGTGAGGAGTGTGCACGTGTCACTTGTATGAGACGGCCCGGCCCCCAACGACTGTGGTAAGGGGGTGTTTAAATTCACGTTCTAAACTTTAATCGCTATCTAATCGGATGTTTAACATATGTATAAAGTATTAAATATAGACTAATTATGAAACTAAATGCACAGATTGAGACTGTTTTTCAAGACGAATTTTTTAAGCCTAATTAGTTCATGATTTGACAATGTGGCGCTACAGTAAATATGTGCTAATGACGAATTAATTAGGCTTAATAAATTCGTCTCGCGGATTACTAACGGATTCTATAATTTGTTTTTTTTATTAGTATCCGAACACTCCATGCGACACCCCATGTGACACTACCTAAACTTTAGTCACCGAATCCGAACACCCCTTAAATAAAGGGATAACTGTATAGAGGGGCCCCTTTTTTGGGGAAATCATTAGCAAAATGACATGTCACATGTTCCATGGGGCATGCAAACAGCGAACGTACGCACGTTTTGTCTTGGAAGGATCGATGGTGTATTGAGAATCTAAAAAAGATGAAGCGATGATACGCACGCTCAGAGCGATCGAGATCGTGGGAAATGGACGTCGCTGCCGAAGTTGGTTACAGGTGTACGTACACGTTTGCTTGGCTGATAAGTTATGATTGAAAGTACTGTTTGTTAATTTGTTGTAAGAGAAAAACACTGTTGAATAGTTGGCTGATTTGACTGATAAGCTCAAGCAAACATGGTGGCATGGAATGGAATCTTAAGACAAATAATTGAATGCATGCGAGTGTTGTCGTCCATACGCTGATTATTGTCTCAAGCGTGTCAACCATTGGGGCCCGACCGATTATTTGACAACCTAGTTTAGCTGCTAGTAATTAAATTTAACATATAATATGTTGGTGTGTATATCTAGCTCATCAGTCACGCAGATCTTGACGGGTCGATATACAAATGCAAAAGCAAGCTTGACCTTCACATGAGATGAGATGAACCAAAAAGGACGATCGTCGATGACGACGGATCATCGGTGATGCCAATGCAATACGGCACATTCTGTCCATACTTAGCAGCTTGCGCGCGCGCGTCTGCTTCCAAACGGAGGCATCGCAACCTAACTTTTCGGACGACACCGCTCCAACCCGAAATTCGCCTCCGACCCACACGAGCAGATCGTGCCATTACTTCACTTCGTTTCCGAACAAATAATGTTCTCCGCTGCACTGCGCATATACGTTTCCCGTTTGATGGCATTATTACTTCTACTTTTGCTCCATCCTGACACTAGTAGTTAACCTTTGGGTATGTTTAGTTCCTAGAATTTTGCAAAAAATTTTAAGATTCTTCTTCACATTGAATCTTTAGACGCATGCATGAAGCATTAAATATAGATAAAAAATAAAACTAATTACATAGTTTAGACGAAATTCACGAGACGAATCTTTTAAACCTAATTAAATTATGATTAAACATTAATACCAAATAACAACGAAAGTACTGCAGTACGTGAACTAAACAAGTCCTTTCTTCGTGGCTATGTGTTTCTGCTCATGCGCGCGCGCGCGCTGTACCCCTGTGCCGCTGTGCGTGCGTCATGATCAGCACAACACACGGTACGGGGCACGTGACGTCAAGCCACAAACGTCATGCTGCCGTTCACTACTCGCGTTCCACCTGCGTGTGCGCCCTACGGCCGCGCGTTGACACTTCACACACGGGCGGTGGAGTAGAGCCCGGCCGGCGGCCGTACTCGAGGCATCAATAACGACCAAGAGGATTAGGCCATGTCTGATACAAGGCCGTGTTTAGTTCGGCCGAATCGGATGGTGTCGATTTTGCATAGTACAAGATTCCGCACTATAGCATTTCATTTGTATTTATAAATTTTTGTCCAAACATTGATTAATTAGGCTTAAAATGTTCGTCTCATAAAATACAACAAAACTGTGCAATTAGTTTTTTATTTCATCTACATTTAGTACTCCATGTATGTGCCGGCATTTTGATGTGACGGGGAATTTTTTTTTTGCATAGTGAAATTTGGGGTGAAATCTGGTATCTAAACAAGGCCCAAAGTTTGGCCACCAAATTCACTATGCAGAATTCCTATTCCCCGTCGCATCAAAATGCCAACACATATATGGAGTACTAAATATAGATGAAATAAAAACCTAATTGCACAGTTTTGTTGTACTTTGCGAGACGAACATTTTAAGCCTAATTAATCAATGTTTGGACAGTTATTACTAAATAAAAACAAAATTGCTACAGTGTGACGCGACGTTTACTATACAAAGTTTGCCCCCAAACTTTGGCATCTAAACGAGGCCTTAATATATGGATTTGGCAGAAGTAGCTAGCTTCATTGGAAAGCGACGGCCGCACTCTTCGTTGATGCAGCTAGCTAATTCCTTCATTGATGGTATAGCTACCTTGTCTGTCTGATGCACGTGTATTCACTTTAATCCACGTATGTTAGAGTGGATTAAAATAAAATTTAATTTAATTTCACTCTAATCTACTCCAACACATATGCATTGAGATGAATACATGCGCATCTAAACAAGGCCTTATTGTTTTTCTTTTCTGGCAAGAATGCCAGGGCCAAAAAGACAAATACGGGTGCAATCGAAATTTCAATTCCTTTTAACTTTCAATAGCGTCATGAGCTCTCAGTCTCTCAATGGAGTGTGCCCACGGGCCGGGCTTGCTGTTGGTCTACAAACATGAGTGTCCAAAAGGGACATCTAGCCGCTTCACAGGCGGCGGCCGTGGCCAGTTCACAACCGGCGGCCAGCAGCTGCAAGGGTCGTTGCAAGGTAACGCACCCTTAGATTTTAAGGAAAAAAATCGTCAAACAAAACTTTTCGCTTATGCTGAAATTTAGTTTATGCTAATTTATTGTGAAAAAAAAATATTATTCGTTGATTAAAAAGTAGCTCAAGCGAAGAAGGTGATTTACGACAGAGCTTTTACCGTCCTTTTGAAAAAAAAAAGATTTCAACGAAAACAAGATTAATACTAGTACAACACAGGTTGCTACGTACAGCAGTAGGCAGTCGAATAAATCGCCTCAAGATTTACCCAGCTACTCGAGCGGCGACCTGCCATTAATAACAATCTCATTATTCGTCGACGCGGTGCCGACTGGCGAGCTGAGTCATCTCTGTCTCTCCCGGGCGTTTGACGCAGACTTGATGTCCGCCCTCCGCCCCGCCTAGCGCGCGGTCGAGTCCCGGCACGCGATGCACGCCGGCGAACGGCGCAGCCGCGCGGAAGCGCTCGCATGCGTAGCTCCAATGGAGAGGCGACGCGGCAGCGATCGATGGAGAGGCGATCGATCACTGGCCATGCATGCAAGAGTGTGCACCTTGTGACCAAAGTGGTATTGCTTTTCGGCGTGCCCCTTTAGCTTTCTTTCTTTATTATTCGTTTGTCTGTTTTTGTTTGAGAAAGGAGCGAGGAAAGCACATATGTATATGCTCATTTCGGGCGTTTTCGGCGTTGCCATTCAGGAAAAGCAAGCTGCAACAACGGAGGCTTCATTCTGAATATAATTATTATTACTAATGCAGGTTGGCTTTGTCATTGCATTTCTTTCATAAATTAATCAAGTCCATGACGTCATCTCGTTGCTTCCATGGCGATGGAATGCCTCTGCGGATCGAGGACGAACTTTGTGAGCTTTTGTATAATTGCATTGCCAAATCATGAGGAGCAGAGCCCACAGCTCTAGTTGCAGCGTCCACAGCACGAGCAACGCTTGCTAGTACGGTGGTGTGGTTGTGCGTGTCATGGTCTCATGGAGATGAGATGGAATCGATGACCTGGACGGCTGGACCTGGACGTCGCAGCAGCAGCAGCAGTCTTCAACTACTACAACTGATGTATCTATCCATGAGTAGTACAGTACGTAGGAGTAGTACTATGACCGAGACACTGCTCGCCATTAACGCTAGTCCTCATGTCTACCTCTTGGATCTTTGCCAGTCTCTGCATGCTCTGAGTGGGAACGGTCTTGACTCTGTGTGGCTGCTATTTGGATGTGTGTTAATGCACGCACGTACTGTACACCTTTCTTCACAGTTTTTCTTTTTCTGTACACAAGCTCGTTCAAGAAAAGTGTTCGAATTCCTTTCTTGAACTGAGCCCCCGATGACTTTGGTCTATTTCTGTACACAAGCTCGTTCAACAAAAGGAATTCATCATAAACACTTGTCTCTTTTTTTTTCTGAAATATTCAGTGTAGACTAGCTATACATTGAAAATCACTGTTGGCAGAGGAGGGTAACATACATACACGCGTATAAAACTTGAATACTAAATTCAACTTAATTTGTGAGAAACGTACTCACTAACTCGACTTAATTTCATCAACGTGGCACAGCACTCTATTTTCAGCATCATCATTCACCATCACCAGCTCTCTTTCAAGGGGACACAGCAGAAAGCAGCTTCTCGCAGCAAATAAACTCCTCTCATCCTTTGCATGCTGCCCAAGTTTAATTTTGTTTTTCTGTGCATCTTGTGAGTAAAAAAAAAAAAACTCTTGGGCTGGAAGCTGATTTCAGACGGCGGCATCAACGTTCAGTCTGTTCTTAATTGTATACAGAGGTTAGTACACTATAGTTTTATATGTCTTGGAGCATAATCATCTTGTTCGACAGGCTGTTTCTGCGGCTTATAAGCCAGCTGTGACTGTTTTGCTGTGAGAGAAAAACACTGTTTCACGACTGATAAGCCGTGCTGATAAGCTCAGCCGAACAGCGTGAATGATTGGAGAAAGCTCCGTGAGCCGATTTGGATCTGTTTCTGTTGTACTCCTACGGCGCTTGGATGTTGGATCGGATCTCGACCCAACAACTCCTTTTGACGCGAACGAGCCGGATCTGTGCAATTTCCGGATCGTGAGACCAGGAGCGGACAAGTTGCCAACAGAGCATCGCTCGATCGTCTCTTGTTGTGGTTGTGAATTGTGATGACCTTGTCCTTTGTCCAGTTGTCCTTGTCCTTGTTACAGCTCGTCTCCTTGGCTTGTTGTTCCTCTGCAGGATCTCTTGTGACGGTCACTGATCGATTCACACTGCACCCTGTTTTGCTTTACTCCATCTCTCACCTCTGACACCTCGCTCGCCGCATCGTAGGTTCATGTGGTGACCGAGGGAGAAACGGAACGGGGAAACCCGATCGACACGGGCGCACAGGCTTGGAGCGAGGAATCGAAGTACGCTGCGGCTCAGCGGCTGCTGCCTTCCAGGCTTGCAGCCAAAAGGTCACAAATGCCGGCAGTAACGGGGCGCGTTCTTCTTATTCCCCACGTGAAATCCACGTCGGCTTTGCCGGTAAATGAGTGGAGGCTGCTGGAGAGCGATAGCCCAGCGATGATGATGTGCGCCCCAGCCTGCCTCGATCGGTCGGAATCTTTGGAGGGAGAAATTCTATTTTCAGCTGAGCTAGACTAGATCAAAATTACGAATTTTGTTAGAACAGGGCAGGCGACCCCTGAACCTCATCTCAATCAATTTCCTTATTTGTGAACAGAACAGGGCAACCACAAACACGGACACGGCTGCTAGCGCTGGCCAAGACAAACCCTGGATGCGGAGAATCACAAACCCCGTTTGCCCATTGGCCATTGCCATCTCAGCACCTCTTTTTCCTCCTCCATCCATTCCCTTCCGCTTTTTGTACACCAATGAGCATGATACAGGCAGCACCAAGTGGCCCCAAATACCCTGACCACTCACCACTCCCTGTCTGTCGTCTACACTCCCCTCGTCGCACTCAGCCACTCACACTGACCCTCACACAGGTCGCATGTCACAGACTCACAGTGTCACCCCCCAGTCATGGACTAATGGCCATGGCCATGCAAGATTGATTTTAACGCTCACGGCTTGGGCAGTTGGGCTTACCCATCTCACCAACCACCAGCTGGTAACCGGGATGAAACATTGAAGCCTGCCCACCTATAGGCAGCATGCAAGATCCTGTCCATCTTCCTTTGGGGAAGAATAAAAAAAACACGGCCAAGAAGAGCATGTGCACACATGGATCTGAGACTCAGAGGCCAGAGCCTAATATGAGCAAGCGTCGTCCGTCCTTGGCGTCCCCATCATGGCTCGGGCGCCACCACCACTACACTAGCACGCCATGTGCCTCCGTCCAAGCTATATAAGCCGGCGCCGCTGTACGCCGCTTCCTCCATCTGCTAACTGGCCGGCCGGCTAGTGGAAATAGCACCCAGAGCTCGCCTTTGCCTCTGCCCCTGCCTGCCCAAGATCCGGCCGTGGCAGTGCCGTCCGTCGCGGTCGCGCCAAAGGGAGCGATCCGTCCATGGACGCCCGCGGCGGCCACAGCAGCGCTGCCACCGCCCTCGCCGCCGTGGCCGGCGGCATCGCGGAGGAGGCGGCGCGGCTGTGGTCGGAGCTCCAGCTGCCCGTGCGCGTGGACTGGGCGGCCGTGGCGGCGCAATGCGCGTCGCTGTGGGCGCACGCGCGGGCGCTGCTGCTCGTGCCGGCGGTGCGGCTCCTGGTGTTCCTGTCGCTGGCGATGACCGTCATGATCCTGGTGGAGAAGCTCTTCGTCTGCGCCGTGTGCCTCGTCGTGCGCGCGTTCCGGCTCGGCCCGCACCGCCGGTACCGCTGGGAGCCCATCTCCGCCAGCGCCGACGGCGGAGACGAGGAGTCCGGCCACGGCGGCGGCGGCGAAGCCAAGCACCCCATGGTGCTGGTGCAGATCCCCATGTACAACGAGCGGGAGGTGAGTGGGCGATCGATGTTGAGCATGAGCATGAGCTAGCTCAGGCGCAGCACATTGCTTGCTGGCGTGGACGCGTAGTAGTGGACATGATGAGCTGGTAGCAGGCAGTGTGGATATTGATTATTTTGACCGTGCATGTTGGTGGTGACTGATGGAAGATTTTATTAATTTCCTGCATGTTGGAATGGAAGGTGTACAAGCTGTCGATCGGGGCGGCATGTGCGCTGGAGTGGCCGTCGGAGCGCTTCGTGATCCAGGTGCTGGACGACTCCACGGACCCCGTTGTAAAGGTACGTAGTACGCCGGCGACGACCTGACCGCCTCCCGTCTCCGTCTCCGTCTCCGTCTCCGTCTCCGTGGCTTTTGCTCCTACGTGCGCGTCTTTTTGTGACCGGCAACTGGCCATTGGCCCTGCTGCCGGTGCGTAGCAGTTGAGGTAGTTTTGGTTACGACGCGGACGGGTAGTCAATTTTAGTGTAAGATAGGAAACTCCGACCGTGTCGTCACGGCGGCCGGCACTCACGCGGTTCGTCCCGTCGCCGGACATCGTGTAATCAGAATTGAGAATTACCCCCTGGATTATTTGGCACGGTGACAGCTACGTACTACGTAGCGAGTCAGTCGATCAGTGTGTGCGTGTCCCGCCCGTGTACACGTCGTCGCCGTCGTCATTGCCGACTAGGCTCACTACGGCACTAGCTAGCCTCAGCAGTCAGCACGTGGGCCAGCCAGCCGCACTCACGCGTGGAGCGGACACGATGAGACGGCCGGGCCCGAGCGGAGCGGCCATGGCGACATCCCACGCGCGTGGATCCAGGGGCCGCACTGCCACGAGAGTACGAGACGGAGACTCGCCCGCGCCCCCGGCCCCCGACGCATGCCCCACCGGCAAAGGCAAAGTCCAAAAGCCCAGGTACGTACGGGTACGACTATGGCAGAGCGTCCGTCCCGGCTCCCTCGCGACAACGGCTACACCACCAGTAGGCAGTAGCCTAGTACTACTACTCCTGGCCTGGGATGCTGGCTGCCGAGTGCCGATCGATGCGGCGTGGATGTGGGTGTGGATGCGCCCGCGGACCGCCAATAATTGATTCGGGTCGTAGCAGGAGTGGTAGCAGTGTTCTGACTTGAGCGCTTCCTTGCTTGCCGGCGCGGAAACGCGCCAGAAATTCGCCGGCTGACACAGATAGTGGACCGCCGCCGGGGTTCCGGGAGTAAAAAAAAAAGCGCCCACAGGCCGGACTGCCGGAATCGAACATGTTGCGGCCGTGGCGTGACGTGCGCGTTCGTTTATTGTGGAATGGTGCGGACCGCGGAACTGCCGCAGGGGTAACGCCGGCCGGCTGCCGCCCGCGTTTCCTGGCCGGCGGGCGGCGGAGCTACGTATGGCTGCTGTGTTCACTAGCGTGTCCACTTAGTACGTACCAAAACGAAGTGATGCATTTTATACATGGAGCTACTACGATAATGAGCACGACATAACGACATCTTATGCACGCGGACGAACCGGACGGATCTGTGGCGCCACCACCTACTCGATCGGTCTGTTCTCTGGACCCCATGGAACAATGCAAAGTCTGTGCGGCAAGCCAGTGGTCCGCATACCTCGGCCGGGCCCACCCATGCATTGTTCCGTCCATGCCACCATGCTTATAGGACATTTTTGAGTCTTTTTTTTTCTCTCCTTGACTTATGACAATGATGGAAGCAGGGCAAAAGCACCTTTAGACTTTAGTTACAGAATAGGCAGGCTTGAGATTCCTAAACAGTTTTACGCAGACTTATGACCCGCTCTTCATTTAATGAAAATCACGGCAAAACTTTTACCGTCCTTTCTAAACAAAATCTCATGTCTTCCTCATTCGTAGTTGCCCTGCCTCCGCTACTTCTGATCCCCCGTCTCTCTAACCACGTGCGACCTCTCATTGTCGACGCCCTCCTCCTCCATGTCCCTCGCTCAACGCCCCTCAACACGTCATCAGTGTTGAGCCCCTCCCTCTTCTTGGCCCGTCAGCCACTGAAACACTCTTCTTCCTTGAAAATTTGAAACACTAACCTTAAATCCCACCACTACCGTTGTGTCATCCATGCGGTGACCTTGCTTGTTGTCAGCCGCCCCGCCCACTGCCTGCTTCCTCATTCTCCTAATTTCGGCGCGCGCATCTGTCGTTTTTGGGTAGCGATGCACGCACGAACAAACAAAACATTGTGCTTGTACATCAACGGCAATAATTGGCATGTACACACAGCTCGTGACACACATGCGTGAAGCGTGATGCCAAGAGCAGTAGTGTTATAGTCAAGCTAGCTTTGCCTTTTCCTTGACAGTTACGTTCTCTGTTAGGAGCTTGCCGTGTGGCTGCACGGATCCCCGAGCCATCCAACGGCTCTGCCTGCTGTGTAGCGCGTCGAGCCATCCAACGTGACGGTGGGTTTGGTCGCCCGGCCGGTTGGGTCTCGTGATTTTTTTTTCAGGCAACTATCACCTAGCGTAGCGGAGCCGGAGGTCTCGGCCGGTCGCACCCCACGTTCTTCTTGCTCGTGTGCTCCCGTGATCGATCTGCATCCTTTTTTTTTTTGGTCTTCCGGCACAGAACCCTAGCACTGTACGCTTCCACAAGCCTCAGAAAAATGAGCACGAAGGGAAACGGAGAATAATAAAGAGCGAGCGAGCGAGGCCGACGTGCTTTGTTTACATCCCGCGCTCCAAACCGTCGTTCTCGGGTGGAGATCCATGGCCCGTCCTGCATGCAGCCCAACCCAACCAGAGACAGCCGTCCTGCAGGCTGGCAGCGGCATGCATGCGCCTGCGACGACGACACCGCCGGCCGGCCGGCCGGAGCCATATGTATACGCTGCGTACGCGCGCGTATGGCATATTGGCAGGGCACGGCGATCCGTGGCGTCCGGGGACCAGGGCATGAAAGGGACGTGCCTGTTCGTTCGTACCTGCTCGGCCACCGGTAGAGCGGGCAGCAGCCGGCGTGGCACAGGATAATCGCGTCGCGTCGTGGGCTCGTGGCAGGAACAACAGACCACGCCGGGGAACAATCTTCTTTTTTCCACTTGCGCCTGCCGTGCGGCCCGCGGGATCTCGGCCGGTGGCACGGCCATGAATTTAAGCCGTGCAAGCCTGACTGCAATGCAAAGGCATCCTGATCCTGGCTGGCTCGTGCACGTTCTCGTGCCATGCGGCTGATGCCAAAGCCCCCACTGTGCACTGGCCACGATTCGCTGCGAGGCCTCCTCACATGGAATTGTTTCTTGAAGCACATCTTCTTTAATGTCGGATGAGGTTATTCCGCCGGGGTGGAGCAGCTGTACTGTAGCAGCCCACATCGCCGGTAGGGAAAGAGAAATTGCTAGAAGTATTGATGAAAAGTGCTCCTAAAGTAGCGGCGCCGATAATGACAAAAATCTTGCTCCGGCGAGCCATGTTTCAATTTCTCTTGATCGAATAAGGATTCTCAAATTCAAACGGGACTTTTTCTTGGAAAAAACATAAAGTTGCGGAATTACGGGATCCGCGGTTCGTCAAAACAAAGGCTATTGACTACTGGGCCAAATCCCGTTCCCTGTATGGGCCTTTTTGGTTCCCCAGACGTGTTGTGCTGGATGTGGGCTATACTGCAATCTTAGCGTGTCATGTGCTCGCCCAAAAAAAAAAAAAAAAGTGCTCGCCCTAGACGACGACGAACTCCGGCGACGCCCCGCTGCCAGCGCCGGTCATGGCAGGACGGCGAGCGCCGGGGTCCCGGGGCCGTGGGGCCGTACCGCCGAGCGGCGTGCGCTGGAGGTGTCGGCGAGGGGCGTCACAGGCAGGCGTCGGGGGTAGGATACCACACGCGTCATCAGGGCGTCTGGTGCCTTGCCGTCGCAGACTCGCAGGTATGGCGCCTGTGGATCTGGTTCGCGTGATTGCTAGCTAGCCTGTCTTGCTCGTGGAGCGTGGACGGCTCCATAGCGAGTTGATTTAGTTCCTGGAGGCGATTTGGCCCGTCCAGATGCCCTCCGATTCGTCCGTGGTATTGTAGGCTAAAATCTCTAATCTTTTTATTTTTATGAATCGATGAGATGAGCATGGTAGATAAAGATTTAATTCTTCTGCACTCTTCATGCTGTTTTAATTTGGGTTATTATTCTGATACCATTGAACGAGTGATCCGTGACCACCACTGTGAGGACAATGCCAGTTGATAGTTCCAGCAGTAACCAAATCCATGTATTTATTTATCTCTGCTCCCATTTTCTAGGATTTGGTGGAGATGGAGTGCCAGAGATGGAAGAGCAAAGGCGTCAACATAAAGTACGAGGTCAGGGGGAACCGGAAGGGGTACAAGGCTGGCGCACTCAAGGAAGGATTGAAGCATGAATATGTCAAAGACTGCGAATACATTGCCATGTTTGACGCTGACTTCCAGCCCGAGTCCGATTTTCTCCTGAGGACTATCCCGTTCCTCGTGCACAACCCAGAGATTGCCCTCGTCCAGACTCGCTGGAAATTTGGTTAGTACAGATGCGACCTCTTGCTGTAAATATTAGTTTGACGACAACTAGCAAAAATGATATTATGATAAGCTTTAGCTGTTCTAAGTGTCTTTTAACCATATCCGCAGTTAATTCTGATGAGTGTCTGCTGACAAGATTCCAAGAAATGTCGTTAGACTATCATTTCAAATATGAGCAAGAGGCAGGGTCCTCAGTGTATTCATTCTTTGGCTTCAATGGTAGAGTCATGTCCCCTCATATATACATTTATTCTAGTATCAAATTCGGAAGCTTAAAGCTTTCTGATGACTGTGGGCCTTACGAGAGCAATTTTCATCTTTTAGGGACAGCTGGTGTCTGGAGGATTTCAGCGATCGATGATGCCGGGGGCTGGAAGGACCGGACGACAGTGGAAGATATGGACCTGGCTGTCCGTGCGATGCTGCAGGGATGGAAATTTGTTTACGTCGGTGACATAAAAGTATGCTGGTGCTCCATTACTTGCTTGTAGGAAACTCAAGAACATAACAAGAAACGAATCTAACAATCCTCAGGATACTGCGTCTGTATGTGCTTAGGTCAAGAGTGAATTACCTAGCACATTCAAGGCATACCGGTTTCAGCAGCACAGGTGGTCATGTGGACCAGCAAACCTGTTCAAGAAAATGATGGTAGAGATTGTAGAAAACAAGGTTTGTTTATTTTTTTTCAGACTTTCTTTACAAGCGCAACATATCACAGCATTGACTGACCGGTGTGCCCTTTTCTCTTGTGTAGAAAGTGTCACTGTGGAGTAAAATTCACTTATGGTACGATTTCTTCTTCGTTGGGAAGGTTGCTGCTCATACGGTGACATTCATCTACTACTGCTTTGCTATCCCTGTGTCTGTTTTGCTCCCTGAGATTCAGATCCCTCTCTGGGGAGTTGTTTATGTCCCGACAGCCATAACCCTCTTGAAGGCTCTTGGCACACCGAGGTAATAAGTGTGGCAAGGTTCAAGTTTTTGAATGACACTATTGTTGTTTTCATCATTTAACACCTGATGACCTGAAAGCTTCTCGCTGTTACAGTTCATTTCACCTGGTGATCCTCTGGGTTCTGTTTGAGAATGTCATGTCATTGCACCGGATTAAAGCTGCAGTGAGTGGTCTTCTGGATGCTGGTGGACGAGTCAATGAGTGGGTTGTCACTGAGAAGTTGGGTGACACCAGCAAGGCAAAGCCTGGCACCAATGGATCAGATGCTGTAAAGGTGATAGATGTAAAGCTAACAGAGCCCCTTATTCCGAAGCTAGTGAAGAGGCGAGCAAGATTTTGGGAGAGGTAAGTTCATCTATTATCATTAAGAGTTTCTCAAAGCTAGCATAACACTAGTGTAGATTCTATGCACTTA
Source organism: Saccharum hybrid cultivar R570 (assembly GCA_038087645.1). Classification (NCBI taxonomy): domain Eukaryota; kingdom Viridiplantae; phylum Streptophyta; class Magnoliopsida; order Poales; family Poaceae; genus Saccharum; species Saccharum hybrid cultivar. Next base: position 37,118,074 of record JAQSUU010000637.1, on the reverse strand, counting down.
TGAGAATGTGCATAGTGTTAATGGCATACTTTCTAGTGTCTTCAAATGCTTATAAACAATCTCTATATATATCAGGTACCACTGCTCAGAACTTTTCGTTGGAACCTGCATACTTCTGTGTGGATTCTACGACTTGCTTTTTGCAAATAAGGGATACTACATTTTTCTCTTCCTTCAAGGCACGGCTTTCCTTGTTGTTGGTTTTGGGTATGTCGGCACACTACCTCCTTGCACTGCATAAGCTGTCATGGACAACTGATATACCTGCTTACCAGAAACTGAGCAAGCAAAACTACTCTCTCCTGCACATATCGAACTCCGGAATTCAATGATATTTGAGCAATATTCCCATCAGTCTTGGCCAGACATGATCCACTTCCACTGCCAAGAAGGTTGTTCAGATATCGTAGTCATTCTCCTGTCAGTCTTGGTCAGATTTGAGCCAACCATTCTTTATTGTCAAGAAGGCCATTCAAATAGTGTCACCATTCCAAATTTAGAATAACAGTGTTTACTGAAGCATCATGACAAAAAAAAAAGATTGGTGCAGCAGCATTTCGTTCACATCCCGTAGAGATGCAGTTCACAGTCGTGAAAGAATTGCAGCTGCTGTAAATGGAATAGCACTAGCTGCCAATTTATGTAGATCTGCGAACTCGTAGCTTTTTTTTTGTGTGTGTGTGTGGAAATTTAGTGATATTACACAGAGTTCAGATCCATAATGGAAGATTGTGGGCTTCCTCAGTTCATAACCTGTGTAGGCTTAATAAAACTTGTAAATGTAAATTGTTATTAACACTAATAATTTTGTCGAATCCGGGCAGTTCTTGAAATGCAAATGTAGCATGCAAATTTTTTCCTGCAAGAAGCCAAAGATAACTTCTGAGTAATACATTTGATCAGACATTTTACTTGATGTGGCACATGGAATAGTGGATCTATTTACTATTGAGCAGCAGCCATTTTAGTTATACTGATCCCCATGGTTGAAGTTGTGAATGTTTTTGGGGCGTGGCTAGCGCCCGGACATCCAGACGCTAGCCCCCCGTCCGGACGCCTGCGCCGCTGCCTCCCGTCTCGCGTCCCATGCCAGCCCGCCCACGTCTCGTCTGTTGCGTCCCCCGTAAGCACGTGGGGTCTGCCCGCGCTAGTAGGGACCGCCTCCACCTTCCCGTGCCTGACATTGAGGCGAGACAACAGAAAGGCGAGAAGGGAGATGTAACACTCGATCTAATTTTGAAACATTCAAATGCAATAATTGCAACGTACGTCTGAAAACAAATGAAACATACGTTTGAAACACTTGCAAAAATACCTGAAAAACACTTGAAACCATTGTAAACAGACGCAACATCTAGATAAAACACTTACATCATATGTGTGAAAACATATAACATCCAGATAAACACACTTGTAACATACGTCGGAAAAAATAGATGAAACATTGAGAACAGGAGCTTGCAACATACGTATACAACCATTGCAACATCCTGATCTACTGTTGCAACATCCGTAAGAAATACTTGCAACATACCTTTAAAACATTTGAAACACTTGAAACAAACGCTTGCAACATGCAGTTTTAGCGCAAACATGTCCTTGCTGCTTGGAGAATTGAGACTCGTCGGTATGTGGAGTTCGCCGGAGGCAGCGGCCCGCGCGGTGCTTGTAGGCAGTGGCTCGACGGTGGCTGCGAGACAGGGCAGGGAGGCAGCGGCCTCGCGCCGCGCTTGGCAGGGCTGGTAGTCGAGCGCTGTGACTCGCAGTTGGCTGCGCGCCTGGCAGGGTCGGCAACTGCGCCGCCGTGACTCGCAGGCAGCTGTGCGCCGAAACCAGGAGAGGGCAGCCGCGCGCCGCATCTGGTAGGGCTGGCAGGCGAGCGTCGCATGCGGGAGCGAAGCCGAGCGCCGCGTGCGGGAGCAAAGCGGAGCGGAGCGAGGCGTGCAGGAGTTGATTTTGTTTTTTTATTAGGCGAGCGGTGCATGCGTCAGTGAGTGGAGCGAGGCGTCCGGCCTTCCAGACGTTTTAATGATAGCATTACCGATGTTTTTGTCCCTGTTCTCGTGTACCAAGCGGTTCATATACGAGTTCTGAATTGGATCGAACAAGGCTGAGGTGACTGCCAAGCTGTGTTCCTTCAGGGCATTGGTACAATGTGATAAACTGGGAGAACCTGTTTGTGTTCTTATGGGCAGAACTTGTGTATTCACGGTTCCAGCCCATGTTGGTAACCAGAAATCCAAAATCAAGCACCAGTTGTTCGGTAACATTTAGGAATATATCACAATTTTTTCCCATTGTCTGGTCAGACTGGAGTCAGCCGATCAACATGCTTTAAAATTTCAGTAATCTTTGGTTAAACGTATGGATGACGCATACGTATGTCTCTTCTTTCTGTTACATAAACTTACTAGATATTAGAAAAGTTTTCTTGCAGGCACAGTTGGTAGATTTTGGGTGTTGGGGGCAGTCACTCTTTATTTCCTTCTTTTAAGTTTTCCTTCGTTGTATTCTAGTTCACCAACCACTGACTTGGTGTGGTTTGTGATCTATGCTATAAGGGCTCTCTCAAAGTTGCGTCATATAATTAACTTCTCTTAATGAAAAACGGACTATATTTCCGATCGTGAAAAATAAAACTTATAAAATATGCATAGTACTGTGTCGAGTATTGGACCCTGGGGTGGAGAGCGAAGCTCTTTCGAGACATGGTAGAAAAATTTCCCGTAGGGCATTCGTTAATGCTGTTATTTGGTATTAAATACTATTCAATGTTGTTTTTGTTAGAAGGCACTTTTCAATTGTAGCAATTAGCTCTTAGACACTATGGCTATTATTATTAAGATGACCATTATGCCCCTGACTATTATGTCACAACTCTTAATAGATGTCTCTACAATTTTGACTTAAAGTTCCTCTTCATTCAACTACATATGCAAAAGTTATAATTTTTTAAGATAACTATTAAGGGTTGTGGTATAATAGTTAAGGGTATAATAGCCACTTTTAACTTTTCTCCCATTCACTCCTAGAAAATATTATTTTAGTAGAAATAGTGTTTAAGAGCTGATTGTCATAATTGAAAATGTCTTCTAGCAAAGACAATATTAAGTAGTGACCATCAACAAATATTACCATTAAAGGATGTCCTACAGAAAAAAAAATTATCAAGTACCAAAGCAGCCTCAGAGCAGTGTTGTTTTTAGTGGCATAGTAATAGTTATCTGTGTTTGCCTACAATGACCAAGCTACACCATTCAGCAGCCAGGAGTGGACTTGTGGTAATCAGATACTCCTGGTCCAGAATTAAAGGGGTTATTGTTTTCCTGTATGAAACACAATGCGTGGCCATTGTATTATGCCTTGTGTTGGCTGCACTCTTATCCACCTCATTCCACGTATATTCGGATGAATTGGGGTGACAAATTAACTAGTCTGCTGCCCCAACACACGTGGATACGAGTGCAGCCTAATAAAGCCTTATGGGCTCGGTAGGCTGGGATAGGGAAAGGGGGGAGGGAGTTCCCTATATATACTCAGCGTCGAGATCCTATTCCATCTCAGTTGGTGTCCCGTCCTCTCTCACTTAAGTTCTCACTCTTCTTGAAAGGATTGAATGGCCTCGGAAGATGAGGTGAACTCAAGCTCTAGAAATTTACGGCGATAAACCTTAGCCTATTAAATTAAATTTTACTCCTACCAAGAGCTAACCCTACAACTTCGATAAAAACTACTAAAAGGAGCCCTTAGGACCATTACACTAGAAACATATCCGTAAACATGCGCTCGCTAAGAAAAATGTATTTTCTTTGTAAAAAAAAGTTCTTTAGAATAAGAAAGTAACCTATGATCTAAGAGCACACAATCATGATGAGATCCTAGGATTCACTCAAGAGCACATATGGAATGAAAAGAAGCACTAAACAAGGACATAATGAAAGTGCATGAATCAAAAGAGAGGATAAGAAGCAACCGAATTTTCGCACATCTCATATGGCCAATCAAATACAGGATGCACTGACCATAGACTTCGGTAGAACACAACCACCAAACAAACCAGGTTACACACTTGCTCCGCCTGGCTAATCTAGTCCTGGCCTAGTCCATCCACACGAGCCACCCTCATGCAGACAAACACACACACTCTCTAAAGATGTATTTAGTTTTATCTTAAGTTAAACTTCTCTAGTTTTAATAAATTTTGGGAAAAATATATTTATATCAATATGCTAAATAAACACACCATCAGTACGTATTTTATAGTATTTTAACGGGATTGATTTGATGTTGCAAACATTAATATATTTTTCTATTAGCTTTGTCAAAGTGGGAGAAGATGAACTTAGGACAGAACTTAAATACTACTCCTACCTTGCATTTAGATTGGAGGGAGTACGGTTATTTACATGAAATCAGATATCGAATAATGGTCTCAAGTACTAGAGTCTTTTTTTTTTGGAGCAACTAGAGTTTATTATTTCCTTGAAATGTTCCGCAAAAAAAAATATTTCCTTGAAATATAGGAGTAATCTGTTTATCTCCACTCCACTTCGGGCCGGCCTTGTATTTCAGCCCAACAGGCCCGTGCCTCGCCGTCGCCGGCACCGGGAGCGTGGACATTGGCGACGAGTGCAGGGGTCGTCGAGCACGAACGCCGGAGCGCCCGCCGCGGCCACAGCAAGGCCGGCGCACCAAGGGGAGAGCCGGCCCCGACGTGTACGCAGGGCCGGCCCTATGGGAGGGGCAGAGTGTGCGACGGCCGAGGGCCCAAGCCGGAGAGGGGCCCAAGCCCAGGTTTGTAAACCCCCCACCCCTATAGTCTATTAGGCTTAATAAGTCTATTAAAAAATATTAGGCTTAATGAATAATGAGAAGATGATTGAGAAGCTAGCAGGCACATCACCAAAGTAACGCTTCTGCTCTTTCTTGCCCAGGAGGCCGGCCTAAGGAGGCTAAGATCAGATTGGTCTCTTTCTTTTTCAGGAGCCAGGAGTTGCGCCGTAGTGCCGCTGCCCGCTGTTGCTCGCCCCACATCGCAGACTTGGAAATTACGACGCCACACGCGAGATCGCAACGGCGAGTCACCGACGCCCGAGTTCCCAAGTCCCAACGTGAGGGCAGCGAGCCGGCGACCAGACCAGCCAGGGATCGACGAGGACGAGACCACGGCGGCGACGACCAGTCGACTAGGCAGTTCATCTAGGCCATAGACACCTAGGTGTTTTTTTCTTGATAATCTTATAATCCAAATTAATTATTTGTATAGTATTCTTGACATATAGTACTTTGTAATCATATAGTCATATTTTTCTTCTAATTTAGGTTGTTAGAATTTTAGAATGTTTCTTAAGAAACATATGTCAGGGTGTGCAAAAAAAAGACAACAAGATTTTATAGTCTAGAGAGGTGAAAAAAAGACAACAAGATTTTATGGTCTAGAGGGGCCGTCGCGACGAGTTCGCCAGAGGGCCCTCAAAATCGTAGGACCGGCGCCGCGTGTACGTCGCCGCCACTGGTGAGCACAGCGCGTGAATTCTGGGTAGCGCCGACTCCCAAGCGTACGCCGGTCTCCTCTCCTCTCCTCGCGAGATGCGGTCGCAATCGCAACTCGCACCACCGGTCAGCAACTCCGCTCCATATCGCTTTCTGCGAGGTCTCGCTTCACACTCACCGGATCGATCGATATCATCCTGCATATGCTAATTTGACACTGGACAATTTATTATGCGATCCTTTGCCACTAGTGGTCGATATTTATATGCTTTTCGTTTACTTTCTGATATCCTGCACACTCTTTTCTTTGTCTGATTATTGGTACCACACTGTTTTTCATTCATCGGGCCATTAGATATATTGCCTTGTTCCATTCAAAAAAAAAAGATATATCACCTTGTTGATGTTGGTTCAGTGGATTTCCTTAGTGGCACGACATATCGCACGATTTCTTCTGGCAAATGGAAAACTCTGACTAGTATTGCTCATTGCCCACCTTGTAGGTCCTTCAGTTTGATTATCTTAGAGGTATTAGCCGGCAGTGTCTTGTCCCTGCGCCATCGTAAAGCTACCCTCACTGGCCTCTTGGAGACAGGAGAGGTCAACGAGTGGAGAAACTAGGAGACGTGGTCAATGGCCAAGGGTCTAACATTGCCATCCATGAAAGGTTCCAGACTTCCAGTTCAGAGCTCGAAACAGGTAATCCTGCATATACAACGATCACGGTTACCCTCTAGTAACTTATTGCTTTAGTTAGCAAGATATATTCAGGTGAAGTGATAACTAGTATGGGGGAATGAGCGAGTAGCTCATTTGGTAGAGTAGTAGGAGCCCTACGCTCACCACCCGGGTTCAAAACCCGGCGCCCACCGTATTTCCGTGCAGTGCATGGGAATGGGGACACTGCGCCCTAGTTCAAAAAAAAAGTGATAACTAGTATGGAGGATATATATCAGATCGTTAGTGCCTGTCTGTCTGACAGAACATCAAGAATATTGGGATCAGCTTACCAACAAACAGCGTACATCTGAAAAACATGGCGAGTAATTAACCAACCAAAGGTTCATGTCACTGAGTGACCATTCGTTGATAGAGTAGGTAGGCACTGATCGGGCCGGCCACAGTCATCTGAAAATATCTGCTTGAAATCAAAAGGCTGAAAAAGGCTATCTGACGGGTGTATACTGTCTAGAGTTTTTTAGGCTGTTTGATAGGTGTCTCTCTTTTTCTTTTTTTTAAGTATTGTTGAGTTGTATGTAACCATTAGTTTAACCCAAAAACTTAAACCGACGAGAAGAGGTATGCAATTCACTTGTATTTCAGCACCCTTACATACCGGTTTCCTCATGCCTGAAATATGTGGAAAAAGAAGTCAGCTGTAATTATTTTATTTAATCGTGTATGATAGAATTCAAACTCTTTGATATCAAAGCAAGTTGCATATACCAATCAATTCAACTAAAAAGACTAACCTGATAAGGAAATATGTGTAATTCACTTATACATTAACACCCTCTCACGTTTAGGTTCCCTTAGGCTTCAAATGTTGAAATGGGAGTTTGCTGAAATTATTTTATTTAATTGTGTGCTATCATGATTCAAACTCGAGACATCTGGCTCTAATACCATATTCATCGGTGCACGAGGACTTGCCATTTGATGTCACACTACGCATGGAACCTGTACTCCTTTAGTCCTACAGTAGTAACGAGTATTTTTGTCCAGTCACATTTGTTCCCTTAGTGTGGTCATGGGTTTTTGGTCACTGAGGTTAGGCACAACCATTCATAGCAACTACCAACTAGCCAGGGAATCCAGCCTAGGCCGGCTCTTATGTCTCTATACGATCCGTTCATATTCTTATTCCTTTTTTCCATCAGCGGCACGCAAATATGAACAATCTGCATCGAATACTATAAAAGGTTCTGGAATCAAGTGTCCGAGCTTGTAGGATTATTGAACGAGAGAATACGGCCGGGCAGGTGAACTTGCAGTAAGACAGAAATATTCTCCAAAAACTTTAGGATGTGCGTGCAGCTGTAGAGAAGCCATGGATTAGAAGGGTCCAGCCATTTCTCTTGCTAGCTGTGCAAGATTCTCTGGTTTGTCGGTTTTCTTTGTTGTTAGGTAAAGGAAATGTCATTAAATCTCCCAATTGCAATTTTTTCAACATAAATATTCCTTGCGTAGCGTTTCAATTTTCAGTCTTCATTGCGTATGCAAATCATGACAATTTCCACACCTTTTTTTTACTGTAAGAAAAACTACCCTGATGCCTTTTTTTCCTCCCTTTTTGCTGTAACAGAACTTGCTGTTCAGCACCCATACCAGGTTTGGAATTTTAATCTTAAGTTACATTCTAAACCCTTTTCAGTTTTCATGCCATTGCCCTCTTAAGGCATCAATCTCAGTAATAGTAGCTACCACAGTTCTGTTACTTAGCATACATCCTTGCATTGCACCTCAAGCATGGTGCATGGGCATCATCTGCAGCTGCCAGCTGGGCCTGCCTCTAGTTCCAGGCATAGTTTTTTACAGGGGTACATGAAACACAAGAACCATTTGCATAAATGAAAATATATATGTATATCATATTATGGAATGAAGAGCAGTGTGTCTGCTGCAGACTTGCAGTGCAGCCAGCTGCTTCAGCAGCAGACGTTGCTCAAAAGCCTGGCCCCTCCCAACCTTGAAGGACACCCCGCCAATCATCCTCTGGTTGTTCTCCGATGCTGGGCACATGCAGCAGAGATGCTTCTGATCACCATCTTCTTCCCCCTACCTGTTGAGATCAATCTCTGATGAAGCGCCGACCTCGTCCTCTGCTCCAGCGTCTGCTTCATCTGCCTCGTGCCTCTGCAGGAATGTACTCTCGCTCTGCAGCACCGGCTGCTCGACGGAGCAGTCGCGCGTACCAGCGCACGTGTGGAGCTGGAGCCACTTGGCGCCGGCGGCGGGGGCCTGGCTCTCGGCCTCCGAGGAGGCGGAGGACGTGACGCAGCTGTCGGTGGAGCGGTGGCGCGTCGGGGACGGCGAGGGGGAGCAACAGCAGGAGCAGGAGCAGGAGGAGGACAGGCACCCGGTCTCCACCGCGGAGGCCAGCTCCGAGAGCTCTGCCTTGGCGGCCTCCGCGCCGGCCGGCGACCCCAGGCTGTGGTCGTCGGCGAGGACCTCCTGCGCCCGGCGCAGCACGGACTGCATGTACCTCCCCTGCGCCTCGATCCTCAGCTGTAGGTGCCGCTGCACCTGCCATGCATGAATGAGGTCACGATGATGAACCGAGCTCAGCTTGATCAATGATCAGCAACCAACCATGAACGAACTGGCAATCAGCTGAAACAAGCCGCGAATGGTGATCGACCGACCCATCGTTTACCTCGATCTGCTCCTGCAGCTTCCTCTTCACCTCCCTCTGCATCTGCGCCATGCTCCTGGAAGAATCAGCATGCAGCTCGGCGACGGTATCGTCGTCGTACTCGTCCGTCTGGCTCTCCGAGGAGGACGACCGCTCGTCGGTGCCATCTCCGTTGTCGCCGAGCGGGGAGGCGAGGCCTCGGCTCACCGCCAGCCGGTACTTCTGCAGCAGCAGCAGTGTGGACCGCATGATCAGGAGGCAGAGTTCAGCGGACGAATAATTCGCCGGTAGTAGCCGTACCTGGAGGTGGTTCTTGAGGTGGTACAGCGTGAGCCCCGGCACGGCCATCGCCCTCAGCACGGACTTGGGTGTCGCCTCTGCAATGGCAAAGGAAGCCGACGTCGGTGGCAGCAGCGGTCAAAGAAAGGATTGGCTGTGAGCAGAGGGTGAAGAGGGGATTTACTGTCTGCGCCGCCGAGCTGGGCCACGGCGAGCACGAAGCGGTCGTGCATCTGGCGCGTCCACCTGAGACGCGCCCTGGCCTCGCCGTGCCCGTGCTGCTGCTGACCACCCAGCGATGACATTTCCGACGTGCCCACCGCGGCGCTTTGTATCGCAAAAGCGTCGTCGGTGGCGTGGCCAGCATGAGAAGCCGCAGCAGCGGCCGGAGTAGTCCCAGACGAGACGACGACGGTCGACGACAGCGGCTGCTGCTTCTACCGCGGCGACACAGCAAGCAGCAGCAGTTCGCTCCTGGACAAGCAGCGACAGCAGCAGCAGGTCTCTAGTGATGGATGCCACTGGGAGCTGTGCGGGGGGCTCTTATAGGCGGCTGGCCGGCTGTGGGTCGGTCGGTTGCTTTCCTGGGACTCCACCACCGCTCAGAGATATTCCGTCTCCGTCTCCCCCTCCGGCGGTATATGAATGTATGGATACGCCCGCCCGCGGTCGAATCGAATCGGCGGCAAGGGAAGGGAATATGGCGCGTGAGGCAGCTGGGGGCCAACAGGCCATGGCAGCATCTTCTTTTGCATCCCCCTCCTCCTCCATGTCACCACCTCTTGTTTGCTGCTTTTGCTGTCACTTCTTTGACCTGAAAGAAGGAGAATCTTTCAGCAGCAGGCGGGGCAAAAGCGAAACAGTTCAGCTACAACCCTCTCAAAAGGATAGAATTTTTTTTGGGAGAGAAAAAGAAAACATTTTCTTCTTTTGAAATTCAAAAAAGTTGATTGAAAAAGTTGATTGTAATTCTAAACATTAAGCTGATTAAGGAAGATAGTGGGATTACCTTGTCACAATCTCACTATGTTGAGAAGGTCTTGAGCCGTTTTGGCTTTATGGATAGCAAGCCTACTCCAACACCTTATGATCCTAGTGTGACATTGAGAAAGAATAAGAAGATTGCTAGAGATCAATTGAGATATTCTCAGATAATTGGTTCACTCATGTATCTAGCTAGCGCAACCAGACCAGATATCTCTTTTGCCATGTGCAAGTTGAGTAGGTACATGTCCAATCCGGGTGATAATCATTGGCATGCACTTGAGAGGGTCTTGCGTTATCTCAAAGGTACAATGAGTTTTGGGATTCACTATTCTGGACACCCAGCTGTGGTAAAGGGATATAGTGATGCGAACTGGATTTCTGATATTGATCAAATCTATGCCACTAGTGGGTATGTGTTTACTCTTGGAGGTGGCGTAGTGTCTTGGAGGTCTAGTAAACAGACTATTTTGACTAAATCTATCATGGAAGCAGAACTTACTGCTTTGGATACAACTTCTACAGAGACAGAGTGACTGCGTGAGCTCTTGTCAGACTTGTCGGTGGTTGAAAAACCAATACCGACTATCCTTATGAACTGTGATAACCAAACAGTGATCACTAAAGTAAATAGTGCTAAGGATAATGCGAAGTCAACAAGACACGTTAAAAGACGTTTGAAGTCTGTCAGGAAGTTGAGAAACTCCGGAGTAATCACTGTGGCTTATGTGCAAACAGACAAGAACCTGAAAGATCCCTTTACCAAAGGGCTATCACGGAATGTGATAGAAATAGCATCAAGGGAGATGGGTTTGAGACCCATATGAGTTTACAGTAGTAGTAACCCAACCTTTTTGATCGGAGATCCCGTGACTTAGGATCTGGGAAGAACAAACTATTGGTAAACTGAGGAGAGTATAATTATAACCCTCTCTATGTGAAGATGCAATACTCTCAAAGCGTTGAGGCACTGTATGGTAGGTTGGCTAATGCCTTAACATGTTCTATTGGCTTTAACAAGCGAAGATGCTGTCCTACAGAGCATTCTTGAAAGAACATACATATATGAGTTCGACTGTATAACGTCGCAGTCTATGAGGCTTGGGTGGTCTCTATTAAGCTCATGAAGAGACCAGGGAGTACGACGTATATGCTCCACCCACGGAGTAAGGTTATTGGTAGTCAGGTACTAGTTTGATTTTGAACAAAGCTTAGTCGCACAAAACTTACAATTCAAGGCATAGTCCATTGTTCAAGTTGTGGATGAGTGTAGCTTGAGGTTCTAGGCGGAAGTTCAACTTCACAGTCTCTGCCGAAACACTGGTATATCAAACAGTAGTGAGAACAGACAAATCTCTAAATGGATATTTGAGATCTGGTGGGGGATTGTTGGAATTTATATGGGCTTGGCCCAATAACCAATTGTAAAATTTCTAATAATTCTCAAAGGCCCATTCATGTGAGCAAGAGGGGATGTGGGAACTCTTTAGTACCACCTTACTTGTTGAAGTGGAGGTAGTAATACTTAAATATAAAAGTCCTCTCCACTTCCTCAAGTCTAGTGTGAGGAGGAGTAAGAGAAGTCCACACGTGCGCGCGCGCTCGCCTCGCCGGGCCGGGCGGGGCGGGTGCGCGGCACCTGCGTGAATGGTCCGCCGAAATCCGACTCCTCGCCTTGCGGGAGCGCGATCTCCTTTTACTGTTTTCGTTTTTGGTTTCTTGACCTTAAAGTTGCATGAGTCCTAATCGGTTACAAATTAAGAGTCCTAAATCAATTTAGATCGTGATCGTGACACGAGATTGGTTGGACAGAACTATATAAGCAACCTACCGGCCACGCCAAAACGTATCCAGTTGAGTTAGGGTTTTTGCCTCTTCTCGCTATTGCGCCGCCGCTGTAGCTACTCCAATCCGATCGCTTGCGTGCACCGGCCACCGGGTGAGCAGGTCTCCGGAACCCTTGTCTTTGCGATTCTGCACCGGGAGAAGGCAAATAAGGTTTTTGGGAAGCGTTCTTCGCGCGACTGCTCCCAAAGCTTCCACAACGGCTCGTCTTCCAAAGGGTGCATCGGCGCGTCGGCTTCGTCGTGCTAGAGCTCGCGAGATCGTCATCAAGAATACTCCTCTGCCTCTCATCGACGACTTCAACATCGACGACATCGACATCAGTGATCTCGCTCCATCACCACCGCCAGCCACATCTTCAACACATCTACTACTACAATCGAAAGGTATAATTCTCTTGATCTAATCTTGACGTACGTACAATCTAATCTATCTGCTGGACTATCAATGCTTGCTATGTTGATGCTGTGGAATATGTTGATCTGCTATACTAGTATGTCATACATGTTTAATCTAGTTTATATATTTGCCATGATTTATGTTCTAGATTTAATCATGTTTTTAATCTAAAAATTGCATAATTCTTTAACAAGACTTAAAAGAGATGTGCTGGTGGCAACAGTTTCGACTTTCGAGTAATTGAATTTGTGGTGGGCAGGAGAAGCGGCAGGGACTGGAGACGAACTACTACTCGACATGACGTCAGCGGGCATGCAGCAGTGAACGACGCGGATGGAACTTGCAAGAGAGTTGAAAGTTAACGATGCTTAGTGGGTGTTAATTGAAAGACGACTGCTATATTGCGTGCATGAACTTGGAGGACGAACTATTAATATGCATGCGGGCACATGATCAGAGGTGTTAATTGAACGGGATAAATGGATGACGTGGTATAAAGAGGTGCTAGAGAATTAGGCTAGTGGGGTTTATCTTTATAGGAGATATAGATAACACAAAACCAAAACATGGAGCTATTGATGACGATCGAAAAACGTGAGTTTGAGAACAATATGTTGGCCACCAACTTTCCACTAACGCATCGAGCAAGGCAACAAACATACCCTGCAATTTCTAACCGCATTAACATTGACAGCATATAACAACTATCAAAGAATGTTACTGCGTCAACATGATATAATAAGAATAAATAATGTTATAATACGATTCTACGAATATACATGGATGGTGTATTGTTGCTAATGGGAGAAGTCTTGCCTGACAGGAATACTTGTCTCCGTGTATGGCACACGCATAGAAACTATGGGCTTGTTTGCAAAAAAATTTACAAAATTTTTCAGATTTTTCGTCACATCGAATCTTTGACACATGCATAAAGCATTAAATATAGATAAAAAAATAAAACTAATTACACAGTTTAGACGAAATTCACGAGACGAATCTTTTAAACCCAGTTAGTCCATGATTGAATAATGTTTGTCAAATAACAACAAAATTACTATAGTAGTATTTTTCAAAAAATTTCGAAAACTAAACAAGCCCTATGATCACGAGAGCCAGCCTTCATCTATTGTCTAGCCTGCATCATCAGATCAGATCTTGTTGATCTTGGCTGCCACGACGAGTGGGTTGTTCTTAGCGATCTTTTCGCGGTCCGCAGTCTTGAAGTCGAAGTCGCAAGCGTGCTTCTCCGCGTACCGGTGCAGCGAGCAGAACATGCCGCCGCAGCGGCAGGGGAACCCCAGCAGCCCCACCTTCTTGCGGCACGACGCGCACCTGTTGGGCGCCGCCGCCTTCACCGCCGGTGGCACCTCCACCGCCGGTGCAGTACTGGAAGTTGCACCAGAGATCTGAGCCGCCGACTGCTCCGCAGCGAGGACGACCTTATTGTCCGCCAAAGCAGGGGCGGCGTGGACGTTTTCGAGGAAGTCCCTGTAGCAGCCGGAGCACATGTTCTTGGTCGCCGTGGATCCGAAGAAACCGCACCCGTTCGCGCACTTGGTGGCGCCGCCGCCGCCGCCGGATGCTTCCTGCTTCTGCGTCTCCACGAGGACGCCGCCGTTCTCCTTCTCTGTCGACGACGTTGGCGCTTGAGCAACCGGCGTGGCCGTGACCGTGGCCACTGCAACAGCAGCGGTGGCGTCAGGATCTTGACCAGCAGCCAGCTGCTCGGACACGTGAGCAGCAGCAGCCTTGGCGGCCTCAATCTTCTTCTTCTCGTCGACGGGAGCAGCGGCGGCGTCAGCGGTCTTGATCAGGTGTTCCTTGTAGCACTTGGAGCAGAGGTTCTTGGTCGCCGCGCTCCCGAAGAATCCGCAGCCGTTGGCGCACATCGGCGCCGCACTGCTGCTGCCAGAGACCTCCTGGCTCTCCGCCATGTGTGGATCTCGATGGACCAACACCAACCGATCGGTCCGCCGCTGCTAGAGGATCGGATGGATCGCTGGACGGGCACGTACGGGACGTCGCTTGCTAGGTGAAGACGACGACGAAGTTGTGTCTTCGTGGAAGTGAAACCGGATGCGGATTGTGGCCCCCTCGCGTCGCGTCGCGCCCCTATTTATCGTGAGGGCGGCGGGCAGCGACGGAAGTCGGAAGCCAAGCGCGAGCCGACTTCCGGTGTCGGTCGGTGTGCCGTGTTTGAACAAAAAGGGTCGCGTCAGATCCACGGCATGGATGCACTAGCTGAACTAGAAGGTAGCAGTTGTGTCCTGAACATCAGGACGTACCCGCGTACGAACCGGAAGCCCCGTGTGACGAAAGTCGGAACTGCAAGTCGGACCCTAACCTGCCACGGACGGACCACGAATCGGAAGTCGGTTGGCGCTTCGCCTTGATCCCGTCCCCGTAACCCGTATTATAAGAGGAGGGAGACCCCCCCGCTCCGCAGTCCGCAGTCAGGAACTCTCCGTTCGTTCACGAAACAAGTCGTCGTGCACAAAGCGATCTAGGTGTCACGTGCGGCGACCAAGCAAGAGGATCGATGGCGGAGGGGCAGGAGGTCTCCAGCGGCGGTGCAGCGGCACCGATGTGCGCCAACGGCTGCGGGTTCTTCGGGAACACGGCGACCAAGAACCTCTGCTCCAAGTGCTACAAGGAGCACCTGATCAAGACCGCCGACGCCGCCGCTCCTGTCGCCGAGAAGAAAATTGAGGTCGCCAAGGCTGCTGCTCACGTGTCCGAGCAGCTGGCTGGTCAAGATCCTGACGCCACCGCTGCCGCCGTTGCAGTGGCCACGGCCACGCCGGTTGCTCAAGCGCCGTCGTCGGTGACGGAGAAGAAGAACGGCGACGGCCCCGTGGAGACGCAGAAGCAGGAAGCGTCCGTCGGCGGTGGCGCCGCCATCAAGTGCGCGGCGAACGGGTGCGGTTTCTTCGGATCCACGGCGACCAAGAACATGTGCTCCGGCTGCTATAAGGACTTCCTCAAAGACGCTCACGCCGCCCCTGCCGCGGAGGACAAGGTCGTCCTCGCGGCCGAGCAGCCGGCGGCGGCCCAGATCTCTGCTTCGACTTCCAGTGCTGCACCGGCGGTGGAGGCGCCACCGGCGGTAAAGTCGGCGGCGCCCAACAGGTGCGCGTCGTGCCGCAAGAAGGTGGGTCTGCTGGGGTTCCCCTGCCGCTGCGGCGGCACGTTCTGCTCCCTGCACCGGTACGCGGAGAAGCACGCGTGCGACTTCGACTTCAAGGCGGCGGGCCGGGAGAAGATCGCCAAGAACAACCCGCTCGTCGTGGCAGCCAAGATCAACAAGATCTGACGATGAAGACGACGAAACGTTGCCTGTCTCCCTTTGATCCCTTCCATACACTTCGGAACCACTCCCGTCACGCGATGTTTTTGCACAATACCGGGTTTTTTTTTCGTCCATTAGGTCGATGTAACACTCCTGTGCAATCATGTTGACGAGTTTGGAAATTGCAATGCATATTTGTTCGATGAATGAGTCTTGCATATCGCCCCTGTGAATTACTGTGAAATACTACCGGTTGTTGGATGCGATCCCTTATTGTCTACTAGGTGTTTTCTACTATGAGCTAGTGTCAATTACGGAGTAGTTACTAATATAGTAAGTCATAAATTCTAACACCACTGAGATTGTTTATGTAGATTTTCGTAGTCATAAACTGGTCTGCATTTCTCGGTGTGCAATCAGACGCATCAGCCCAGTATATGATAAAACGATGTGTGTTTTCAAATTGTTGACTTATTTGCAATCTCGTGGAAAATCGTCAGGAATAGTTCTATGTTAAACTTCTCCAGCTGCGATCAAGTTTTTTTTTTAAAAAAATACATTATCAATATTTACTACAAGTTCAAATAAAAGCATTCTTAAGACATATTTAATGGAAAATTCAATGAAATTAAATTGGTGCTTTTAAATGTGATCAAAATTAGCAAAGTTTTACTCAAGACAATGAACACCATGTTCGTTTCGCTGGTTTATTGTGGCTGAAAGTACTGTTCGCTGGTTTGGTGTGAGAGAAAAATACTGCTGGATGGCTGCTGATTCCGCTGATCCAGCGAAACGAACAGGGTCTGATGCATGGGGAAGAGGGGTCAAGCCGTGGGGACTTAAAGCAAGATTAATACTATACCCTATTGTTGGTTATATGTAATACTTTATAGCCTATCTATCAGTCCACTCATATAGTAATCGGCTCACATATAGCCTATTTGTTTCTCTCACAAAATTTCTTCCCTCTCTTCTCGCTCCTTCCCTCTCTCCACTCAGCATACAGCCTACCTATTAAGACCCAAAGTCAACCCCATATATTAGAGTTGTCCTAAATAGATGGTGAGCTTCATAGTTTACTTATGCGAGGAATACGAGTGCAACACTATCACATAGACTAAACTAATGCTATGTGCCTATTTGACAGCAATAGAGATGCAAACTGTTGTATTGCAGTCTCGTAGCATCACTGCATCAGTGGTGTTTAAGGCACGAGAATATACACGACCATTAGACTTAGAATTACATAACATCAGTGGTTTGACAGGAAACAAAGATACAGCTGCCCTGCCATCCATGATCCATGGCAGAGAACTTTCTATTGATCATTAGACACATGATATATCAGGATTACATCATCGGATGGACGCCCATGCACAAAATTGTAATTACATCAACAACAGTTTAGCAACATTACATACAGCATTGAGCATGCACAAAGGCCACCGCAACCCATATCCTTCTATCATATACAGGGGTTGCTGCTCAAACTCAGCAAGCTAATTCCGCAAGGCAACATGCTGGAGCGTAGCTGGCCACCGAGTAAGAAATCAATTTAGGAAAATCTACATGCATGGTCAATAGTGCTCCGCTGCAGGAAGTCCACCCACTCCCAAAGCCGATGTGTGCGACTCATCGGCTGACCCTTGTTATGATGTACCTGCCTTTCTCCATGTCGTAGATCGTCCTCAGCCGAGGCCTTCTCCACCTTAGGATGGAGAATGCTGTAAATACAACCACAGTAATGAACAGAAGCGGAACCAAGCCAGAAGAGTGGTTGTTTAGATATGAAACTGATGAATCTGAGTACTCTGTTCGGTTCATCGTCGTCTGCACAATGAAAGCACCCAATGCCCAGTCAACAGGCACGCCATGGATTTGATTTACAACATCAATCCTGAAACAAAACTCATGTAAATATCCAGGTTTCAAACAAAGAATAGAACTGTAGAAAATGGTTCACCTCTTATGATCCAGTGGCATTTTAAGTGTATCATGTAGTAGAGCAATAATATATGCTGAGGAAAAGCAAAAAAGAAGCAGCTGTCCGTCATCAAAAGAGCTGTACTTCTTCTTAATCTTTGACCAGTCCCCATGGCAAAATTTCTCCCCAGCCGCCATCAGATCAGAAAGGAAGGACTTTGAGTGCAGACCAAAGAACTGTTAAGCGATAAAATATAAAAATGAATATTGTACTAAAGATGGCAGAATAATGAACACAAAAGAAAATGGACAATCTTGACCCAAAGAGAAGACTCCTGTCATTATGCATGCATTATGTCCAAATTTCACTTTTTGAGCCCCCAACCATAGAGAAAGAATTATATAGACCTTTGAAGTATGGTAAAAATTTTCTGTCGCTAAAAATTTCCCTTCCAACTCTGGTACAAATGCCGCTCCAAGGCGGCATTCATGATATGTACATCCCTCTGCAAAAAGAACACACTCACCTCAACTATGCCATGAAATAAATGGAGAATGAGATACTGCATCAAAAACTGTACTCATTCAACTGTTTAATATATTAACAAAAGCTGCAGTCATTCAACAGATTAAAGATAAACATGGGAATTTCTCAAACTAGTTTATTAAAGTTAGCAAATGAATTAAATAACTACTCACCATGCACACTAAAGCATCTTTCAGTGAAAGATATCAGTAATTTTATTTTGATTGATGAGCCTAAAAAAGGTGTTACTAGATGTAGGTCATCAGAGCCACCTTCACTTCATTTCATACAACAATAAGCTAAAGCATGGAAAAAAAACTTCTTATTTTAGACGGATAATATAGAAGTGTATAGCTTACTCCTTATCTCCTTTAAAAACACTAGATGGCTGTGTTTTTGGTGACATGGTCAACACATAAGGGAAGTACTAGGGATTCAGGCTTAGTTTACCAAAAGGCTTGCAGGTTGGGGAGTTGAGCTAACCTGGATAAATATTTGTAACCTCTTTAAGATAACCTGATCAGGATTCAGGAGGTGCAATAGCCTAATTAACCAGAATTTTGTTCTCTTACTGCTAACACACCTAGTCTAGCCAAACAACATTATAGCCTAAGCAAATACACTGCCAAACACAAAAGGTAGGTATTAGCCTATTTGAGCTAAGGTTAGTTAGCCTTGTTATTTTAACCCTAAATTGAGTGCAGTATATCTTGGAAGTCATGTAGTTTTTTTCCTATAACAAAGGCCTATGCAAAGTACACCCTGCGTTCCAAATTGAAGTCGTTCTGGCTTTTTTAGATATACATAGCTTTTACTATGTATTTAGACATAATATATATCTTGGTGCGCAGCAAAAGCTATGTATCTAGAAAAGCCAGGACAACTTACAATTTGGAACGGAGGGAGTAGCTCTTAGTGGACCAAGTCGCATTCTTCCCCCAGAATTCAGCAAACAGATATGACTATCGAAGAAAAAGGAAGCATTTCTGCAGAAAAATAAACATAATGATAAGACACTGAGGTATAAGTGCAGTTGGTTACCCTTTCCTTTTTGCAGTAGTGTTAGCGCTGCAGATCTACACTCAGAGAAGTTCCCCACACCATGAGCAAAAGGTCTGTACTCAACCTTCGGCTCAAGAACACTAACAGGAAGTTTAACTGATCCTGCTATGCGTGTAAATCCCCTTGGAGTGCAAGGATCTTTATACTTAGCTTGAGAAATCAAATGTGTGGCCACTGCATAAGCATAATCAGATCAGATAAGACTCATGAAACATGCTGGAGTTATGTTAGCTTTAGGCCTAAAATATATATTATCAAAAAAATCATAGCATACAGAGGTTGAATACAAGAAAAAGAATTGGCACAACTGTACTAAAATTGTTCCCCAAGTGTCAACAACAACAACAACATAGCCTTTTGTCCCAAGCAAGTTGGGGTAAGCTAGAGATGAAACCCAAAAGAGACGAGAAACAGGGAGACACATAAAGGGACATAAAGGGCACAAGAGAGAAAAAGAGGTCACGGTTCAGGCACATTGATTGTCAATCTCCAAGCGCTCCTGTCCATAGCTAAATCCTTGGGGATATTCCACTCCTTAAGATCTCTCTTAACGGACTCGTCCCAAGTTAGTTTAGGTCGACCTCTACCGCTCTTTACATTATCGGCCCGCTTTAGAACTCCACTACGCACCGGCGCCTCCAGAGGCCTCCGTTGGACATGTCCAAACCATCTCAACCGATGTTGAATCAATTTCTCCTCAATTGGTGCCACCCCAACCCTATCCCGAATATCGTCGTTCCGGACTCTATCCCTCATTGTTCCCCAAGTGTAATCAATTTTAAATCATAGACGTGTTCTTGTGATATCTGATTATCTTACTTTAAAAACTAGAAATGCAATGAACCAATTGACTTACTTGAGCTAAGGCCAGGTGAGCTGAGCAAGTCATGGAATGATTCATATGCTACATTCTGCACACAAAATGAGAGAGAACAGTCAGCACATACAGAATAATAGCAAGGATCACTTAACTAGCCATAAAGTGGATCATTGCTAAGGTGCAGGTGTGGCAACATACTTTTCTTGTGATAGGCAATTTAAGAGAACGTTGACACTGGATAATGTTTGTCTGTACAACTAATATTTACGCACACAACTCACCAGACCAAGCTGCAAAAAGCTGTGGCTGTACAGGTTATATGAGACATCACCAAACTTAAGCACTTGAGAGAACTCCACAGGCACAGGTTCACTGGTAACAAGTGTTACCTGTTTGATAAAAAATAGCAAAACAGTAAGAACCCAACAAATTTTGCTGGAGGAGGATTGATTCCTTAGTGCGATGCAAGATACAGAACCTGAACAGAAGCCCCACCAAGTTCAATAATCCCAGTGGTGTCATTTGGATCACCGCCAAGAGTCCCCAAAGCATAATTTGCTGCAACCCATGCGTATATCCCTTCCTCAGCCCCTACACAGTATTTCAATGTACTTGCATGATCATCTTAACAAAGACATTGAATTACAACTCCACCCAGTTGTACTGAAATGTAAAGCTCCCAATTTCAAAATATGTACTTGCAGCTTCACATCAAATGCAAGAGCTCCAGATCCACACATTTCCAGAGCAAGTCATCAAAATGAGAAAGAAGTCGCACAGTTTTACTATGTTACATGCCTGAGATCACGGTGGCCCATTCGTCCTGAAATTGGAAGCCCGACCCCCGAAGCACTTCCCTGCAAGACTGCAGGATGGACTCGGCCACTGCGGAATCGAGCAGCCGCAGCCCGGCAGTGGCCATGAGCCGCACCTCGGTTTGCCCCCAGCTCTCCCGCGGCACACGGCGCCGGGCAAACTCCACTAGCGGCGCCAGAGACAGACCCGCGCCGCGTGGGTCCGCCGCGAAGGACGATAGCCCGGGGGTCGCCTTCATCGAGGCCGTGCGTGCCCAGTCCAGCTGCGGGAGTCCCGCCGTGGCGCGGTAGGCGATGACGTGGACGCGGCTCCCGGTGCTGCCGGCGTCGATGACGACGCCGTAGGTCGGGGGAACCGGGCGGGATGCTAGGAGGAGCAGCGCGAGCGTGGACGCGGCGAGGAGCGTGAGGGCGCCGACAAGGCGGCGGCGGGAGCTGGGTTGTCGCCTTTGGGCGCCCATCTTGGTGGGGGCGGCTGGGGAGGGAGGAGCGAGGGCTAGGGTTTGTACCTTGGGCTCGCCGCGGGCATTAGGGCGGCGCATCAGAGGGCAAGAAGATCGGCCCCGGCGGCTCGTTCTGGGGCGCTGGGGCGCGGCGCGTCGGCGGCGAGATGGGTGCCGGGCCGGCGCGCCGCTGCGGAGATGGCGACGGGATCCGGTGCGGAGGGTGAGCGTGGGGGGCCGCGGGTGTGGTGGGTAGTGGAGGGATAATTGACCGTTCGAGATGGTTACCGCGGACACGTGGCAGCACGGGAGAGGTTGTCGCGGGCGCTCGTGGAAAGCTCGACGTTATGCCATACTCCCTCTCCGTCCCCTTTTAAGCGTCGCCCGGAAAACGTGTTTACGAGGGAAACATGATTTTCTAGCGACACATATTAAGGGATATAGGGAGTACATGCCTTCTTCTCTTACTTTCTGTTTCGCTAAATCAAACAGGCGACCGTCGCGGCGTCGCCCTCGACGGCGACGGCGGCTAGGTTCCGATGGCGGGGGTTAGGAGATTTGTTCCTGACGGGCTTAGAAAAAGGTTTTGAGAAGCGGTGGGCGTAACACGGTGGTGGAGGCAGGCGAGACGGCAGCAGGGTGGGGCGGCGGGAGGCGGTTGAGCAGGGGTGGCGGCGGGGGGCGTCGTGGTAGAGGTCATCGGTGACTTGCCCTAAGATTAGGAGAGGGCAAGGGCGAGGACGAGGATGGCCGAGGCGTCGCGACAGAGGTTAGTGGAGGACGGGGTCGAGGGGTGAGAGTGAGAGGTGGGCGGCACGGCGAAGCGCGCGAGAGCTGCTGGTGGTGAGAGTGGGTGGCGGCGAGGTCGAGGTCGAAGATGACGACAAGGCTGAGGACGGGGACGAGGGCGACGGGGTCACGCGTATCGTCGTCCTTCTGTTTCGTTTGATTTCTTTGCAAACGAGGTGTTGCTTGGACTATGCTAGGTACCGTTGCACCTCCACGAGCAAGGTTAGGGAGCAGTATCTATTTGGATCTCTTGCCTAGTTATCTCGGAACCTGTGCAAGCAAGCTTGGTCTTACTGGGCTGAGAGAGCCAAATTAGCTCTCCTTGGCAGACAAGTTGCTCATGATCCATGCAAGCTAGGTGAAGCCACGCTAGGTGAGCTGCTATGAGAAACCAAGCAGGCTCAGAATCTCTTGATTTCTTTGCCGAAGAAATCCCTTCAAAAAAACAAGAGTATCGACTAATCGTACCATTACATTTGCACAGTTATGTGGTGGTCTTTGTTCAAAAAAAAAGTCATGTGGTGGTCGTCTCATCTAATTTATCTGTGAATCAAATGTTTTTAAAATATAGTTTCTCATCTTCGTAGATATCCATAGAACTAAACAGATTTATATTAAGAACAAAGAATAATACATTAATACTTATCTTGGAACTGAACACATTCATATTATGAATGAAGAATAATATTTTTCTAAGTTTACTATTTTTACTTTATAAAATATAATAAGTCTAGTTTCAATTAGTTTCATCAGAGTTTTATAGGCATTAATTATGCTAATGTGATACCATATTAATGAAGAGAGATGATAAGAATTTCATGGGAGCAGATAAAGTTTTATGGGGATGAAACTCTTCTGCACTATTTCTAAAATCTGAATGTGTTTAAAACAGTGACATGAAATCCCACTTAGACTTAAGTTCACTGTTCTGCTACAAGTTTCTCAGTCGTTTGATTCGCGTAGCCGTGCCGCGCAGGCTACCGGCTGGTTAACACTCGAAATTCAAAGCGGAATAGGGCCATATCCTCGCGCCCGTCCCGCGGGCCATGGCATCGTCATCTCCTCTGGCCCGTGCTCACCGCCCCTCCACCTCCACCTCTTCCGTCGCCGCCGCCCTCCTCGCCTCCGCCTCGCCCATCCCCCCGCGCCGCTTCCTCCAGCTCCACGCGCACCTCCTTCGCACGGGCCTCCTAGCCCTCTCCCCCGTCACAACCACCTACGCCTTCCTCTCCCTCGCGGCCGCCTCCCTCCCGTCCCGCCGCGCGCTCGCCGTCCTCGACCACCACCTCACCGCCCCGTCCTCCCTCCCCTCCACCTTCCAGTGCAACTCCATCCTCCGCGCCCTCTCCGACCCCTCCGACGCGCTGCGCTTCCTCCGCCGCATGCGCGCGCTCGGCCGCCGCGGGAACGCCTTCACCCTAGCCATCCTCCTCAAGCCCCGCTGCGCGCTCGCGCACGCGCGCCAGCTCCACGCCAACGTCGTGGCGGAGGGTCACCTCCGCGACGCCCTCCTCGCCACCTCGCTGATGAGGTGCTTCGCTAACTGCGGCGACGGGGACGGCGCGCGCAAGCTGTTTGACGAAATGCCGGTGAGGGACGCGGTCGCATGGAACGTTCTGATCACCTGTTATGTGAGGAACCGGCGGACAAAGGACGCCCTGAAGCTTTTCGAGGAGATGAGAGGCAGGGACAGTGGGGCGGAGCCAGATGACGTCACCTGCATTCTGCTCCTCCAGGCATGCACGAGCCTGGGCGCGCTTGATTTCGGTGAGCAGGTGTGGGCGTATGCGGAGGAGCACGGTTATGGGGGCGAGCTGAAGGTGCGCAATTCGTTGATCGCGATGTACTCAAGATGCGGGTGTGTGGATAAGGCATACAGGGTGTTCTGTGGGACTCTTCAGAAGAGTGTGGTCACATGGAGCGCAATGATCTCGGGATTGGCAGCTAATGGCTTTGGGCATGATGCTATCTCAGCATTTGAGGAGATGATTAGATCAGATGTTGCTCCTGATGAACAGACTTTTACTGGTGTTCTTTCTGCATGTAGTCATAGTGGGCTGGTTGACGAGGGTTTTAGGTTTTTTGATATGATGCGATGTGAGTACGGGTTGAAGCCAAACGTTCGCCACTATGGATGCATTGTTGACCTAATGGGCCGTGCTGGCTTGCTTGATGAGGCTTATGAGCTTGTGACAAATGAGATGAAGGTTGCACCAGATGCGACAATTTGGCGAACTCTTCTTGGGGCTTGCCGAATCCATGGTCATGTCAATCTTGGGGAGCGTGTAATTGGTAATCTAATTGAACTGAAGGCACAGCAAGCTGGGGACTATGTTCTATTGCTGAACACTTATGCAGCAGTTGGGGAATGGAGCAAGGTATCCGAAGTCAGGAAGTTGATGCAGGAAACAGGAATACAAACTACTCCTGGCTGCACGACTGTGGAGCATAATGGTGAGGTTCATGAGTTTATTGCAGATGATGATGCACATCCAAGGAAGGTGGAGATTTATGAAAAGCTCAATGAGATAAATAAGCAGTTAAGGATTGCTGGTTATGTTCCAAATATGTCATCAGAGTTGCATGATTTGAATTCAGAAGGGAAGGAAAGTGCCCTCACCTATCACAGTGAAAAGCTGGCAATTGCTTTTGCTTTACTTGTGACGCCTCAGCACAGGCCAATAAGGCTCGCAAAGAATCTTCGTGTTTGTGTTGACTGCCACAATTTCACAAAGGTGTTTTCTGGTATTTACAACCGACTAGTTATTGTCAGGGACAGAACACGGTTCCATCATTTCCAAGGAGGAAAATGTTCATGTAATGATTATTGGTAGTCCACCCTTGCTTGTTTGTTGCATTTGCAGCGCACCACAAGGAATGAAGTTACCACACATACTTTAGATACCAGAACAACACTGAATGCTGGAACTGGCACTCGATCATAAGCACTATATGAGCTCTAATGTGATGACAAGAAGGTTTTCACACAATTGGTTTCTGGCTTGTCTGCTGTCATGAACAAGGCCCTTTTTCACCAAGTACAACTATCAGCACTTAACAAGGTCCGACGTATGAGTTCTTTACACTGGGACCACAGACTCAGCAATCAGTATTCAGGATCTTGCCTACAACAGCAATATCGAATACTCAGACTTTGGCTAATTAAGAGGATCATTTATACTGGTAATTGAAGTACAAACATGTCTTAAACATGATATGTGTCCTTCCATTCCATTAAAACAACATGATATGTTGTCATGCCTTGGGACATTCTTTTATAAAATAGAAAAAAGGAAGTCATGACTAATCATTGCGACTTTCTTGTTAGTCTGCCAAGTTTGCCTCGTCAGGCTTCACTGACCAGCTCAACGGCATTGTGCTTAAACCTAGGAAATTCGTTTGGTGGATACTATTGAATGTGTGATTGCTTAACATTTTGTAGACATGCAAGGGCTAATCAAATGTACAGGTTGAGAAAGCTGATGAACATGGTTGCATCAATTTTTTAGCATAGATTATGTATAGAATAGAAGGAGAGATTCCCATGTCCAACTGTAACTGTTAAAAGGACCACTGAAATCATGTGCATCAGGAAGAAACAATGGTGTAATGCGAAATGCACATTTACACGGTCAACTTGACAAGTTGAAACACACATTTTCTTTAGCAGAGCTGAAACCTGGGTATTTTGTTTTGATTGATCATATAATCCATTTTGCATTAATACGTCTTTGATAAATGACAGCAAGTTTCAAATGCTGCACCCATGTTTTACATATATCTGGGTAAAGTCCAAACAGCATAAAACAGGTTTACATGGAAAATTTATGGTTTGAACATATATAAACCTGTCTGCATTTGATCTAACACAAGTAGAGTTGGCATCCCTGAAATAGTGAAATCTGAACTGTCATGAAAACTGTACTCTTTATCCTTGTTTGGAATTTTGAATGCCTGCTTACTTTCATAAATTCTATCAACACCACGCCAAGTATCCATTCTCTACTGCATTTGGCATTTAGAGACTTGTCAAAATGAATATATGCTTGTGGGAAGAAATCATCACCTGGATATTTTGCTTCTTGGATAACTGAACATATTTTGGTGCATAGATTGATTCTGTCTGCACTTAATTCTATAATTCTATTGTCTCTACTTCGTTTTCCATCACAGCAGCAGGTTGTACATACTGGACTACTGGTATTGCAACTCCTGGGGAACTTTGATGTCTTTACATGGAAATTGTTCTTGCACAGAATGGGATTATGGGACCTGGTTTTCTCTATCAGCAGATCCTGTAGACGGTGGGATTTGCTGCTTACAAGGAATGGCCACAAGGAGCAAGGTACATGCATGTCCTGAATTACTCTTGCATTTTTATTTTTCTGCGACAGTCTGATTGGCGTAGCATAGCAGTGTTCCTCATGATCAGACCTTTTCTCCTCTTTCTATCTTTCATGAGTGTGATGCTATTTACTACCAGTGTCAGAATTTTTTTTGTCATTCTACCTTTGTGCTAAATCAAACCATCCTAATTAAGTTTGACCAAATTTGTAAAAGCACCTACCAATATTTTACGATACCAAATTAGTACCATTGAGTTTGCCATGAAATCTATTTCATAGTATACCTTTTTTATGCCATAAATGTAGAAACTTTTCTTTATAAACTTAGTGAAATTCAGGATAGTTGGACTTCTGACAAAACTAGAATGACATTCTTTTTGGTAGGTACAGAAGAGTGCCTACTAAATTACTAATGATGGATCCATCTCTGGACAGCAGCTGACCCAACTCCAGCCTTGCATCGTCGCAAAGTAGATGATTGCTGATGTGATGGCCTGAAATCTTTGGAATCAAACTGCATGAGGCCAATTAGGTTTGCATATCTTATACTAGTATTCCAGTATATCTTAGTTTCATACTATGACTGATGGGACATGTCCAGTTATCCCAGCTGATCGGCAAAGCTGATGGTTGTTCAGTTCTCCTCCTTGGACGTCTGAACACCATTGTCTCAAAGGTCTGAACAGGAATGCGTACACACACACACACACACACACACACACACACACAAAATTCAGTGTGTGTTCAATGATTTGAAGCTTGCTTAGTTTACTTGCGTTGATGTGACCTTGTGATACATACTCTCATATTTGTTGTTGCATGAGGCAGGCATTTCCGGAGCGTGGTGCAATATTTTGATGTCTCCCGATCCGGTTGCAATCAATGATTGATCTCGATCCGAACATCGATCAGGATTTGCCGTTCTTCTGCACTTGTATCATCGATGGGCCGTGGTTGAGCTAAGGCATCTGATTAAAAGTCTGACAGTTAGGAGCCCTGAACTAAGGTAAGCCACGGAGATGCTTCCGTAGCCAAACAGGAGTAATCGCGTGCACCTGCACGTAATCGGCATCGCATCGCAGTGTATCATTATTAGGCCTTTTCTAGTGGGTGTCATTTAGACATTACCTTGTGAGGAAGACTTTAAGCTGGGATAAGAAGACGAATGGCAGAAGCAACAGGGTCGTCACGTCGTGTCCAACGCTGAACGTTTCTTCAACCACCCTTTGAAAAAAAAATATATGGTGTCAAACAACGACAGACTTGGCGTCTCAGACGAGAGATAAGCGAGACGAAGCAACAGCTTCTCTGTTGGATCACTAGTAGTGTTACGTTGGACCTAATCCGGCCTGACTTGCTTGCTGTGGCTTAATCCTTGTTGGACCACGGACGACAGCCGACCACGTTCCTCGCCGGTGACGTGTTCCATCTCCGGCGAAACCCGGTCGCCTTAATTCACTCGCTAATATAACCTTGCCGTCGTTGTCACTCGCTAATCCTAAGGTCACAGAGTCAAAATCGAACTAGTATAGCAAGCTAAAATAGCAAGGCCACACAATCAAAATCCAACCGTCAAGCAAGGTACATTTCCACTCTCTCCGTAGTACTGGTAGAAAATTGCTGCAAAAGCATGCCTGCCTTGCTTACCATGGTGTATGCTTGCCTGCCAATCTGCCGTGGTGTATGGTGCCTTCTCTCTCAGACTCAAAACTTGCTGGCGGCATGACTGCTGCTCCTTGGCACGTCTCATCTCATATATTAGCTGCCAACTGAGACGTCCGTGCTCCGCCCGCCACGTACACAGCGACAACGTACATGATGATGACGAAGCGCTGCCGCTTGGCTCGTCCCTGTTTCCCACCGTGACAAGGAAGGCTCACCGGCGTCCGGCGACTGCATTATTATCCCCATCGTCGATGGGTCAGCTGGGAAACGTGCCAACTGCCACAAGCGCAAGTACTACTGCTGCCGACCCTTGCTGGTCCATGCAATGGGGTGGTATCAGTCACGCTCACAAGGAAGCTAACTCGGAGACGTGCCAATGCAAGTTTTTCTCCTTCTCCTTGTTTTTTGGGTGAAAAAAAAAATGTGCGAGGAACCTCGAACATACGCTTCACCACTGACCAACAACCAAACAAACGTTTTGACTCCCTGCACTGCATGTTTTGGCCTCATGCTACAAAAAAAAACTAAATGTTGGCAACAGTATCGTACTGCATTATTTTTCCATCCGTTCATTAATTCCAATTCAATGATACGTGGAAATGGATTCCAGATAAACAAAAAACCGTCCGGGAACGCTGCAGGTCGGATTATTCAGACCCAGTCAGTCGTCCTCGTCCCGTGCCGACCACCGCAACCCATGGCCATGCATGCATGTCGAGCTCGACCTCCTCCTCCTCCTCCGACCTGTCACTCTCCAACTGGACGAACCTACTTGCCTTCCACATATCATCCCCACCAGCCGGCCGCGCCCTAGCTTCCATGTCTATCTAGCCCCTTGCAGTTGCAGGCTGCAGCATGCAAGCGAGATTACTCCCTTCTTGAATTGCACGATTAGATTTCCCTTTCCTTTTCCTCCCGTGGGAATATGCTACGCTGCTGCTGCCATTGTTGCCACACATACATGCGTGCGCGCCAACCGTCGCCGTGGATCCACACCTCCCTATCCCGATCCCACCCAAACCTTCCTATAAATTCGCAGCCCCAGGGCCTCGCAACCTTCATCTTCCATCTCGATCCCTGCATAAACCTCACATCTGCAAGCAACAAAGTTTTAATTTGTGCAACCGGCCGTCCGTCCGATCCATCTCCCAAGAACCAGTAATCCGTATCAGCGCAGACCGAGCCGCTCCGACGGCCATGGCGGCTGCTCGCCTCTCCCTGGCCCTCCTGCTGGTCCTGGCCGTGGCCGGGCGCGCGGCGGCGCAGGACTACGACTTCTTCTACCTGGTGCTGCAGTGGCCGGGGAGCTACTGCGACACCAAGCAGAGCTGCTGCTACCCCAAGTCCGGCAAGCCGGCGGCGGACTTCGGGATCCACGGCCTCTGGCCCAACCGCGACGACGGCTCCTACCCGCAGAACTGCAGCCCCGACAACGCCTTCAACCCGTCAAAGGTGCGTGCGTGCGATTCTTCCCCTTCTTCTCCTTCTCTGCCCCGCGTGTGTTTGATGCCGCGGCGGCGCGGCCGGCATGCATGTTCTTGGGTTTCACGTTATGGTTTATGTTGTTGTCGCTTTTGCTGTTTGATTGACGAGGTCTTTCTGTTCTGCTGTTGGGAAATTTCTGGGGCATCCTTGTTTATGTTTTGTTGTTTGAGCCGTCTCCCGTGGTTGACGATGATCCTACAGCTCAAAATTAATTTTTTTTTGGGTCCGGTATGGATTGCAACTCAAACCACACGTTAGGGGTGATGTGAGATGAAGGACAGACATCGTTGCTTTTGGCTTCACTCCAAAACACCCATTGGATTTTTTGCCGTGTCCAGAAGCCACACTTGTGGCAATGCTGAAATTTAGTTTATACTGATGCTTATACTGAAATGTTGTGAAAGGAAACACTGTTCTATGACTGAAAAGTAGCTCAAGCGAACATGATGAATTCTTTCTTCCTCATTACTACTGTCGCCGCTCTGTTCATTTCTTTTCTGTCAACGTCTAATTTGGAGAATTGATCTTCGTGAAATTTAATTTACCGTCATCTCGCAGTAAAAACTTTCTTTGCAAAGCTGCATTGCCCAAATAAGCATTCTTGGAATATTCGTCGCCACACGAAGATGTTGCCATGCTGACATGTCTGCGTGATGACACGTTGCAGGTGAGCGACCTGCTGAGCAGCCTCCGCGCCAAGTGGCCGACGCTGGCGTGCCCTTCCGGCGACGGGCTCAAATTCTGGGGCCACGAGTGGGTGAAGCACGGCACCTGCGCCGCCAACGTCTTCGACGAGCACGGCTACTTCCAGGCGGCGCTGCGCCTCCGCGACCAGCTCGGCGTCCTCGCCGCGCTCACCTCCAACAGCGTCAACCCGGACGGCGGATACTACACGCTGAGCCAGATCAAGGACGCCATCAGCCAGGGCACCGGCTTCGAGCCCTACGTGGAGTGCAACCGCGACGAGGCCGGCAACAGCCAGCTCTACCAGCTCTACTTCTGCGTCGACGCCGCCGGCGACAGCTTCGTCGAGTGCCCCGTCCTCCCCAACGGCAGGCCCTGCGGCAACAGGATCGAGTTCCCGGCGTTCTAAACTGTTCTCGTCAGTTGTTCCAATTCTCTGCAAGAGGATAACGGAATGTTCGTTCCCCATTCTTCAAAGTTTTTTTTTTCTTTTTGCAAATAAAAGGAGCCGATCGATGTGCTATATTTCTGTTGAAGAAATATGCAGTCGGTATTATTATTTGTCATCACATTCAGACAACAATTCATAAGTTCAGTCAGTCACACTTTGCACGCACGCCATCTTACCTGCTTTCAGCAGCTGCAAACCACACACACTCTATTTGACGTTGCGTCGCACATGTGCATCTTGTTGTCGACGCGACACGCCTTGCAATTCAGGCCGTGAATACGAAGCCAAAGCGTGCACGGGCAGGGCATTCCATTTTCAGCTTTTTGCTCATTCCATTTTCAGGTTTTTGCCGTCCAAGCTAGAAGCCGAATATACGAAGCGTAACAAACGGAAACGCCTTGACTGACTTCCAATCCAAGCAGAAAACATAGTAAAAACAAGACAGAAAAACATAGTAAAAGCCAGACAGAGAGAGACTCCGAATCAGGGAACAGGACAGCAGACACAGCACAACCAAATTCTTATACTACTACCTTTTTCTGGTGCTTGGTTGTGAACTCCGAATCCACCGAAACACCTTCCAGACCAGCAATCCCTGTCCTTGATCATCGGCATCAAGGTCTAACACAACAAATTCGATAGTCAACCAATGAGACCAGTACACATGGAAAAAAAAAAGGACAATAACTTTAGTAGCCAATGAAGCCAGGGCTTTCCTGTTGAACAGTAGGAAATACGACAATGCAAACATGGCATATCACTTTCAATACAAGTGTTTTATTAGCTTCTTTGTAGTTTGTGAACTCCAACAAGCTACAAACAGAACCGCGATACAGAAGGACCAAAATTTATGTGTGGTGTTAAACAAGGCTTTTAGAAACCGGCGATAATTTGGGGGTGGATGTCCGTCCGGCCCCCATATAGTAATTAGAAATTAACAACAGCAACCATCTGGAGCATCTTCCTACACGACGGCACCAAAAAAATTCTAGGCTGCAAAACTTAAAAGCCATTCAAGATCATAGTTCCTTTTATTCTCTTGTGGACTTCCTTCCATTTCACTTGCTTCGCTTCAAACAGCAGCAGCTTCCTGCTGTTTGTTGGCAAAGGTGATACCCTTCTCAATGCTTCCCTTCAACTCGGCCTTCAGCGCCTCAAGTGCCTTGGCCTCGTACTCAGTCACTCCCTCGAGGTCGGCAGAGATCACGGATTCAACACCGTTCTTGCCGAGCTTGACCCTTGACGCGAAGAATGGCAGATCAGTGATCTCAGACTGAATAAATGTGCACTCATAAACATCTGGATCGCCAGCCAGCGCGCGGAGAGACGACTCAACAAATCTGGCAGCAGCATAGGCCATGGACAGGGTAGCAGACCCAGCACCAGCCTTGGCCTCCACCACCTCTGTCCCGGCATTCTGTATCCTCTTTGTCAGATCCTCAGTTTCCTCATCTGTGAAGGTGACAGACGGCCTGGTCTTCGATAACAGCGGCAGAATTGTGATTCCAGCATGCCCACCAACAACTGGGACATCAACATCAGTTACCTTAAGGTTCTTCTTCTCTGCCACAAATGTGTTTGCCCTGACGACATCCAGGGTGGTAACCCCGAAAAGCTTCTTGGGATTGTAGACACCCTTCTGCTTCAGAACCTCAGCTGCAATTGGCACCGTGGAATTCACTGGGTTGCTGACGATATGGATGAACGCCTCTGGGCAATTGTCCGCAACAGCCTCAACAAGTGACTTGACGATGCTCGCATTGATGTTAAAAAGGTCATCACGAGTCATGCCCGGCTTCCTTGGGACCCCGGCAGGGATGACAACAACATCCACGCCCTTCAAGCAGTTGGCCAACTCTAAGGGCCCAGTGAAGTCAAGAACCTGAGCAGGCGTGTTGCAGTGGCTGAGATCTGCAGCAACTCCCTTGACATTAGCAATATCGTACAGATGCAGCTCCGACACCAGAGGAGACATCTTAATCAACAGGCCCAAGGGTTGACCGATGCCACCAGCAGCACCCAGCACTGCCACCTTGTAAGATGCCTGCGGAGATATCTGAGATCCAGACTTTGCCTTGGGCACAATCCTTGGGGTAACAGCTGCCCGAAGGGATGCATTCCTGCCCAGGAATGACGACTCTGAACCAAAGCTCGGCACCTTTAAGCCAGCGTAGCTTGCGGCTCCAAGGTTCCTTGGCTTTTGGATCAGCCCAGCTTGGGCGCTAACTGAGCTGAAGGTAACGGTTGACGCCATGTCCGACTGCAGCAACAAAGTTCCGTCAGGTACATATGCAGGTGAGGTAGAAGATAATTCAAGACAGAGTGATAACTTGAAGAATTGGATTTAGTAGCAGTAATAACCAAGAATGAAACATGTATGAAGCAGGTGATCTATATAGAACAGTAGTTGCAAAAAAATTTTCTTCCAAGCATCAAGAGTTTAACCAAGGACACGCACCAATACTGGGAGTCGGAATAACAGATCCATCATGACCTTGAGTAACAGTACATCAATATATATGGAAAATGTTCGTGAGTTGGTCTGACTCGCAGTAATAACGTGAATCACTCAACAGAATTGATCATATGTCTGTCTGAGTTCCCTAATGGGGTATCGTATCTATGGACATAACTCAGAGCGAACGTAATCCTATGCCTGACTTGCGAACTCTCTTGGTTTGAAATCGATGCTAACATTCCTAATCGCTAGTATCACTAACAAATCGAGCTAAGCATAATCCGATAGCCGGACAAGGTAAAGGTATCGAATGTACAGTAAGGAATGGAAACCGAGCAGAAGGCGGAAACGTGCAGATCTACACACGCCCCGAGGGAAGGAGCGGTGGGGGAACAAGAAACGGAGCAGATCCCACCTGCAGCGACGGCGGCCGGGATCCAATCTAATCGAAGCAGAAGCAGAAGCAGAGGCAGAAGGAGAGGAGATGGGGCTTCGTCGGTGGCCTTACCCTTGCGTGCTCCCTTCGGCTGGGGCTTTTGACGGCTCCTTTTCCTGGCTCCCCCGGCGCTCGTTGGGGCAGAGGGAAGCGCGGGCGGGAGGCTCGTGAGCAGCGGCAACGGCCAGCAGACAGACGGACACGAAAAAGCGCACGCCCTCGGTGGTAGAAAAGGGGCACTGCAGGTCGGTGCAGGGCAAAAGCGGCGGCGCGTGCCGTGGTTTTTCTATCGCGCCCGACGAACGGACGGAGACGGAGGCGGCGAGGGCGACGTGCGGGGTGCGGCCTAGGAAACAACGGTGGGGATTCTCAACCCCGCGCCCGTGCGCGCGTGGACCCGGCCCACGGGTGCGAGCGCCTGGATATTTTTGGAAGCGCGGCCGGCGAGCGGCGGCCCTGGTGCGCCGGGTGTTTGGAGCGCGGTAGGTGGGGCGCGCCCGCGGCAGGTGCCGGCCAGCCAACCAGGGAATATCCCGCGACGTGGAGGCGCCGTGCACGGTGGAACGCACGCAGGGGAACGCCGTTGGTTTTGGACACGTTTTTTTTCTGGCTGCGAGCTGGTCGGGACTCGGGCAGGGTTGGCGCGGCGAGAGGGACGGCTCTCTATCTCGTCTGTGCGACTGCGTGCGGCCCGGAAAGGAGAAAGAAATAGTTCATTTTAGCTCTCTGAGCTATTCTTAAAGTGCAGTTTTCTTCTTGAACTTTAAAATCAGGTAAACTATCTTCCTTAACTTGTAAAATCGTTCATTTTACCTCTCTGACCCAGTTGTTATAGGTGGTTTTCAAAGGCGGTTTTGTCTGTCTTTTTTTTATTTATTTCGGCTAAAATTTGAAAATTTTATAGTAAATCATAGAAAAACCATAAAACTAAAAATCTAACTTTCTTGGGCTCCATATGAGTAGATCTACACAGTGAATATATAATAAGGTTTGTTTTAGTATAAAGTTTTTGTTTTAGCTTTAGATCTATGATTTTTTGTAATTAATTCAAAGCTTGAGTTTCTATGGTTCAATTGTGATGAAATTGTTATGGTGGGCTAACTATTATACGATTGAATTGTAGTAAAACTTTCATCCTCATTGGATCATGTATAACTGAGTTATAGATTTATTTAGGTTTATGCTTGTTAAATAGTTTAAAAATAGTTAAAAGTGTGTAAAAATAGAAATGAGTATGAAAATTTTACTACATTTAAAGCATAAAATAATTAGACCACCATAAAAAATTCACCATAATTGGATCATAGAAACTGTAGCTATGAATTAATTACAGAAAACCATAGATATAAAGCTACAACAAAACTTTGTGCTAAAGCATACGATATTATATGTTTACTGTGTAGATCTACTCATGTGGAGTCCAACAAAATTAAATTTTTAATTTTATGATTTTTCTGTGATTTACTATGATTTTTCAAATATTCAGCCAAAATAAATAAAAAAGAAAAGACAAAACCGCCTTTGAAAACCACCTGTAACAGGGTCAGGGAGATAAAATGAACGGTTTTAAAAAGTTAAAGGAGGTGGTTTACCTGATTTTCGAGTTCAGAGGAAAACTAAACTTCGAGAATAATTAAGGGAGGTAAAATGAATTTTTTCCAAAGGAGAAAGGAGAAGGGGAAGGCTGGGCCTCGGACTTCTTCCGTCCGACGAAGCAATGTGGCTGACAGGCTGAGTCTCAGTATGGGCCTGGGCCAGGCTTAATTTAGTTGCATCTGGACTGGATATGTTTCTCTCTCGAATAATTTGAGCGGCAGTTCCGATCATTTTTGGAATCTGTTCAAGCGGTCCTGGTAGTCCTAGTCGGTCAGGCCGTCGTGTACCAGCTGGGCCTGCCCAGCACCTGGCCGGTCCAACCGGTGCAACAGGGCTTTTTTTTTTATGTTCTGGACCAGCAAGGCCTGGCTGGTGCCGGCCCTTGTTTGTTTGTCTGAACCAACTGTCAATTTTCTACCATAAAAGGAAGTTGTCTGTTCGCCTGCATGGTGTGCGGTATGCATAGGCAGAGGGCAATGGCAGCAAGAAATACACAACGAAGAAAAAACGACAACACCATCGTGCGTGCACAAGGCTAGATCCGCGGCCCACGATGCGATGGGGCCACCGTCAGCACCCCGCACTGGGGAGATATGTGTGGCCATCGCTACCGCAACCGTAACCGCACATTGTCTCATCGTAGAAACATAGATTAGAGCAATATAGCATATGAGTTCAACAGAAAGATAAAAGAGAGTGAAGGGAGATCCAGATCGAAGAGAGAAGGGGGATCGCGATTCAACACATCACATACATATCGAGATTGATTGAACACATGACACGTCAAAGAGAGATTGATTCAATGATTTATAAAATATACCCAGATACAAAACATCACTCTATCAGCAAATGAGGACGAAAAATCATGAATCAAGCCTGGTGGAACTTGTCGCACGCTATTGGAGCGAAGGACATCGGACTGCCATGGAACGTGAGCTAGTTGACAACGGAACTTGCCGCCGCCACGCCTTCCCATGCGCCGCCCACCAGGGGCAGGACATCACCGCTGCAGCGCCTGCTTGTGTGTTGCCCATAAGAGGGCCGTGGAAACTGCCTCACCTA
The DNA here is from genome assembly GCA_038087645.1 of Saccharum hybrid cultivar R570. Classification (NCBI taxonomy): domain Eukaryota; kingdom Viridiplantae; phylum Streptophyta; class Magnoliopsida; order Poales; family Poaceae; genus Saccharum; species Saccharum hybrid cultivar. The sequence goes on along the minus strand of JAQSUU010000637.1, from coordinate 37,081,866 downwards.
CCAGCACGCCGACCTTGGGGGCAGGGCAGCAATTGCCGCACATGCTGATCTGTGCTGGGACTGTCGGAATTAGGCTGGGGAGGAGCCGGAAGGTAGAAGGAGATATGGGAGGTAGTCCAAGATAGCGTGAGATAGGGACAAAGAAGGATAGGGAGAGACCACAGACAGGAGGTGGGAAATTAACTACATTGCATATTATCCGAACACTTTGTCACTACCGATCACTAATACCATCATTGTTGTTTTTTAATATAAACCAGTAGTGGTTGTCTGTTATGTAGTATTGTATCTAGCGGAGGTGTTACTGGTCCACATTTAGAAAAAGCACAACTAAATAAAGGGGGCATATCGTTTGTACATTGGAGGTGTTACTAGTCCACATTTAGAAAAAGCAGAACTAACCATATTGAAGGGGGGCATATCGTTTGCTAGAGACAATGGTAACGGAGATCTTCACAAAAATGGGTGCTTGTCTTGTGTAGACATAGTATATGACATTGAGTTTGAGTTTCTCTCAAACTTTACATGATCTTTTTAAGTGTTTAATCAGCTGAAGGGTGGATATTATGTAATAAATGGATGGTTGGATACAAAACTTTCTCAAAGATCCAAATAAAATTTTATTTTTTTAAAGAATACCGTATGCAGGCTTCATTATTGCCAACTGTCCGGACAATGGTTTTTTTTTCATATTTGTTTGTTATATTTTCCTTGTCTTATATAATATTTTCGTCTTTGTTTATTATAATTTTCTTGTTATAATCATTTTTCATCTTTTTGTGTAATTTGTTTCCTTTTCACAGTGAGTCAATGCCATAGTCAAAATAATTGTAGTAAAATGTTTAAAAAAATTGTCACCTCTAAATAATGCAATGGTCGACAGTGATCAACTATATATATGCCGTTCTTGGTCGCACGAATTATGAGTTTATGACGATCCTTTTGGCACTCGATTAATTTGTGTTGGGTGCCGACATATGTTCGGTGGTGGCTCGTGTGAGGGAGGGCCTCATTGCTTTTGACAAAATGCCGTGCCACGTATGGAAATAGGCACATGCAGGATAGACACAATAGGTCAATCTGTGGTCCCTGCTGGCTGGAGGATAAGATGGAGCCTTCTCCATGCATCTCGCGCTCGGTTCAACTTTTTCTGAACAAGTGTAGTAGCTAGATTCCCGATACAATGCCATCGAGGAAAAGGTTCGACAGTGCTGGCCTGGCACATGTCGTGTGACACGAGTGAGGAGTGTGCACGTGTCACTTGTATGAGACGGCCCGGCCCCCAACGACTGTGGTAAGGGGGTGTTTAAATTCACGTTCTAAACTTTAATCGCTATCTAATCGGATGTTTAACATATGTATAAAGTATTAAATATAGACTAATTATGAAACTAAATGCACAGATTGAGACTGTTTTTCAAGACGAATTTTTTAAGCCTAATTAGTTCATGATTTGACAATGTGGCGCTACAGTAAATATGTGCTAATGACGAATTAATTAGGCTTAATAAATTCGTCTCGCGGATTACTAACGGATTCTATAATTTGTTTTTTTTATTAGTATCCGAACACTCCATGCGACACCCCATGTGACACTACCTAAACTTTAGTCACCGAATCCGAACACCCCTTAAATAAAGGGATAACTGTATAGAGGGGCCCCTTTTTTGGGGAAATCATTAGCAAAATGACATGTCACATGTTCCATGGGGCATGCAAACAGCGAACGTACGCACGTTTTGTCTTGGAAGGATCGATGGTGTATTGAGAATCTAAAAAAGATGAAGCGATGATACGCACGCTCAGAGCGATCGAGATCGTGGGAAATGGACGTCGCTGCCGAAGTTGGTTACAGGTGTACGTACACGTTTGCTTGGCTGATAAGTTATGATTGAAAGTACTGTTTGTTAATTTGTTGTAAGAGAAAAACACTGTTGAATAGTTGGCTGATTTGACTGATAAGCTCAAGCAAACATGGTGGCATGGAATGGAATCTTAAGACAAATAATTGAATGCATGCGAGTGTTGTCGTCCATACGCTGATTATTGTCTCAAGCGTGTCAACCATTGGGGCCCGACCGATTATTTGACAACCTAGTTTAGCTGCTAGTAATTAAATTTAACATATAATATGTTGGTGTGTATATCTAGCTCATCAGTCACGCAGATCTTGACGGGTCGATATACAAATGCAAAAGCAAGCTTGACCTTCACATGAGATGAGATGAACCAAAAAGGACGATCGTCGATGACGACGGATCATCGGTGATGCCAATGCAATACGGCACATTCTGTCCATACTTAGCAGCTTGCGCGCGCGCGTCTGCTTCCAAACGGAGGCATCGCAACCTAACTTTTCGGACGACACCGCTCCAACCCGAAATTCGCCTCCGACCCACACGAGCAGATCGTGCCATTACTTCACTTCGTTTCCGAACAAATAATGTTCTCCGCTGCACTGCGCATATACGTTTCCCGTTTGATGGCATTATTACTTCTACTTTTGCTCCATCCTGACACTAGTAGTTAACCTTTGGGTATGTTTAGTTCCTAGAATTTTGCAAAAAATTTTAAGATTCTTCTTCACATTGAATCTTTAGACGCATGCATGAAGCATTAAATATAGATAAAAAATAAAACTAATTACATAGTTTAGACGAAATTCACGAGACGAATCTTTTAAACCTAATTAAATTATGATTAAACATTAATACCAAATAACAACGAAAGTACTGCAGTACGTGAACTAAACAAGTCCTTTCTTCGTGGCTATGTGTTTCTGCTCATGCGCGCGCGCGCGCTGTACCCCTGTGCCGCTGTGCGTGCGTCATGATCAGCACAACACACGGTACGGGGCACGTGACGTCAAGCCACAAACGTCATGCTGCCGTTCACTACTCGCGTTCCACCTGCGTGTGCGCCCTACGGCCGCGCGTTGACACTTCACACACGGGCGGTGGAGTAGAGCCCGGCCGGCGGCCGTACTCGAGGCATCAATAACGACCAAGAGGATTAGGCCATGTCTGATACAAGGCCGTGTTTAGTTCGGCCGAATCGGATGGTGTCGATTTTGCATAGTACAAGATTCCGCACTATAGCATTTCATTTGTATTTATAAATTTTTGTCCAAACATTGATTAATTAGGCTTAAAATGTTCGTCTCATAAAATACAACAAAACTGTGCAATTAGTTTTTTATTTCATCTACATTTAGTACTCCATGTATGTGCCGGCATTTTGATGTGACGGGGAATTTTTTTTTTGCATAGTGAAATTTGGGGTGAAATCTGGTATCTAAACAAGGCCCAAAGTTTGGCCACCAAATTCACTATGCAGAATTCCTATTCCCCGTCGCATCAAAATGCCAACACATATATGGAGTACTAAATATAGATGAAATAAAAACCTAATTGCACAGTTTTGTTGTACTTTGCGAGACGAACATTTTAAGCCTAATTAATCAATGTTTGGACAGTTATTACTAAATAAAAACAAAATTGCTACAGTGTGACGCGACGTTTACTATACAAAGTTTGCCCCCAAACTTTGGCATCTAAACGAGGCCTTAATATATGGATTTGGCAGAAGTAGCTAGCTTCATTGGAAAGCGACGGCCGCACTCTTCGTTGATGCAGCTAGCTAATTCCTTCATTGATGGTATAGCTACCTTGTCTGTCTGATGCACGTGTATTCACTTTAATCCACGTATGTTAGAGTGGATTAAAATAAAATTTAATTTAATTTCACTCTAATCTACTCCAACACATATGCATTGAGATGAATACATGCGCATCTAAACAAGGCCTTATTGTTTTTCTTTTCTGGCAAGAATGCCAGGGCCAAAAAGACAAATACGGGTGCAATCGAAATTTCAATTCCTTTTAACTTTCAATAGCGTCATGAGCTCTCAGTCTCTCAATGGAGTGTGCCCACGGGCCGGGCTTGCTGTTGGTCTACAAACATGAGTGTCCAAAAGGGACATCTAGCCGCTTCACAGGCGGCGGCCGTGGCCAGTTCACAACCGGCGGCCAGCAGCTGCAAGGGTCGTTGCAAGGTAACGCACCCTTAGATTTTAAGGAAAAAAATCGTCAAACAAAACTTTTCGCTTATGCTGAAATTTAGTTTATGCTAATTTATTGTGAAAAAAAAATATTATTCGTTGATTAAAAAGTAGCTCAAGCGAAGAAGGTGATTTACGACAGAGCTTTTACCGTCCTTTTGAAAAAAAAAAGATTTCAACGAAAACAAGATTAATACTAGTACAACACAGGTTGCTACGTACAGCAGTAGGCAGTCGAATAAATCGCCTCAAGATTTACCCAGCTACTCGAGCGGCGACCTGCCATTAATAACAATCTCATTATTCGTCGACGCGGTGCCGACTGGCGAGCTGAGTCATCTCTGTCTCTCCCGGGCGTTTGACGCAGACTTGATGTCCGCCCTCCGCCCCGCCTAGCGCGCGGTCGAGTCCCGGCACGCGATGCACGCCGGCGAACGGCGCAGCCGCGCGGAAGCGCTCGCATGCGTAGCTCCAATGGAGAGGCGACGCGGCAGCGATCGATGGAGAGGCGATCGATCACTGGCCATGCATGCAAGAGTGTGCACCTTGTGACCAAAGTGGTATTGCTTTTCGGCGTGCCCCTTTAGCTTTCTTTCTTTATTATTCGTTTGTCTGTTTTTGTTTGAGAAAGGAGCGAGGAAAGCACATATGTATATGCTCATTTCGGGCGTTTTCGGCGTTGCCATTCAGGAAAAGCAAGCTGCAACAACGGAGGCTTCATTCTGAATATAATTATTATTACTAATGCAGGTTGGCTTTGTCATTGCATTTCTTTCATAAATTAATCAAGTCCATGACGTCATCTCGTTGCTTCCATGGCGATGGAATGCCTCTGCGGATCGAGGACGAACTTTGTGAGCTTTTGTATAATTGCATTGCCAAATCATGAGGAGCAGAGCCCACAGCTCTAGTTGCAGCGTCCACAGCACGAGCAACGCTTGCTAGTACGGTGGTGTGGTTGTGCGTGTCATGGTCTCATGGAGATGAGATGGAATCGATGACCTGGACGGCTGGACCTGGACGTCGCAGCAGCAGCAGCAGTCTTCAACTACTACAACTGATGTATCTATCCATGAGTAGTACAGTACGTAGGAGTAGTACTATGACCGAGACACTGCTCGCCATTAACGCTAGTCCTCATGTCTACCTCTTGGATCTTTGCCAGTCTCTGCATGCTCTGAGTGGGAACGGTCTTGACTCTGTGTGGCTGCTATTTGGATGTGTGTTAATGCACGCACGTACTGTACACCTTTCTTCACAGTTTTTCTTTTTCTGTACACAAGCTCGTTCAAGAAAAGTGTTCGAATTCCTTTCTTGAACTGAGCCCCCGATGACTTTGGTCTATTTCTGTACACAAGCTCGTTCAACAAAAGGAATTCATCATAAACACTTGTCTCTTTTTTTTTCTGAAATATTCAGTGTAGACTAGCTATACATTGAAAATCACTGTTGGCAGAGGAGGGTAACATACATACACGCGTATAAAACTTGAATACTAAATTCAACTTAATTTGTGAGAAACGTACTCACTAACTCGACTTAATTTCATCAACGTGGCACAGCACTCTATTTTCAGCATCATCATTCACCATCACCAGCTCTCTTTCAAGGGGACACAGCAGAAAGCAGCTTCTCGCAGCAAATAAACTCCTCTCATCCTTTGCATGCTGCCCAAGTTTAATTTTGTTTTTCTGTGCATCTTGTGAGTAAAAAAAAAAAAACTCTTGGGCTGGAAGCTGATTTCAGACGGCGGCATCAACGTTCAGTCTGTTCTTAATTGTATACAGAGGTTAGTACACTATAGTTTTATATGTCTTGGAGCATAATCATCTTGTTCGACAGGCTGTTTCTGCGGCTTATAAGCCAGCTGTGACTGTTTTGCTGTGAGAGAAAAACACTGTTTCACGACTGATAAGCCGTGCTGATAAGCTCAGCCGAACAGCGTGAATGATTGGAGAAAGCTCCGTGAGCCGATTTGGATCTGTTTCTGTTGTACTCCTACGGCGCTTGGATGTTGGATCGGATCTCGACCCAACAACTCCTTTTGACGCGAACGAGCCGGATCTGTGCAATTTCCGGATCGTGAGACCAGGAGCGGACAAGTTGCCAACCAGAGCATCGCTCGATCGTCTCTTGTTGTGGTTGTGAATTGTGATGACCTTGTCCTTTGTCCAGTTGTCCTTGTCCTTGTTACAGCTCGTCTCCTTGGCTTGTTGTTCCTCTGCAGGATCTCTTGTGACGGTCACTGATCGATTCACACTGCACCCTGTTTTGCTTTACTCCATCTCTCACCTCTGACACCTCGCTCGCCGCATCGTAGGTTCATGTGGTGACCGAGGGAGAAACGGAACGGGGAAACCCGATCGACACGGGCGCACAGGCTTGGAGCGAGGAATCGAAGTACGCTGCGGCTCAGCGGCTGCTGCCTTCCAGGCTTGCAGCCAAAAGGTCACAAATGCCGGCAGTAACGGGGCGCGTTCTTCTTATTCCCCACGTGAAATCCACGTCGGCTTTGCCGGTAAATGAGTGGAGGCTGCTGGAGAGCGATAGCCCAGCGATGATGATGTGCGCCCCAGCCTGCCTCGATCGGTCGGAATCTTTGGAGGGAGAAATTCTATTTTCAGCTGAGCTAGACTAGATCAAAATTACGAATTTTGTTAGAACAGGGCAGGCGACCCCTGAACCTCATCTCAATCAATTTCCTTATTTGTGAACAGAACAGGGCAACCACAAACACGGACACGGCTGCTAGCGCTGGCCAAGACAAACCCTGGATGCGGAGAATCACAAACCCCGTTTGCCCATTGGCCATTGCCATCTCAGCACCTCTTTTTCCTCCTCCATCCATTCCCTTCCGCTTTTTGTACACCAATGAGCATGATACAGGCAGCACCAAGTGGCCCCAAATACCCTGACCACTCACCACTCCCTGTCTGTCGTCTACACTCCCCTCGTCGCACTCAGCCACTCACACTGACCCTCACACAGGTCGCATGTCACAGACTCACAGTGTCACCCCCCAGTCATGGACTAATGGCCATGGCCATGCAAGATTGATTTTAACGCTCACGGCTTGGGCAGTTGGGCTTACCCATCTCACCAACCACCAGCTGGTACCGGGATGAAACATTGAAGCCTGCCCACCTATAGGCAGCATGCAAGATCCTGTCCATCTTCCTTTGGGGAAGAATAAAAAAAACACGGCCAAGAAGAGCATGTGCACACATGGATCTGAGACTCAGAGGCCAGAGCCTAATATGAGCAAGCGTCGTCCGTCCTTGGCGTCCCCATCATGGCTCGGGCGCCACCACCACTACACTAGCACGCCATGTGCCTCCGTCCAAGCTATATAAGCCGGCGCCGCTGTACGCCGCTTCCTCCATCTGCTAACTGGCCGGCCGGCTAGTGGAAATAGCACCCAGAGCTCGCCTTTGCCTCTGCCCCTGCCTGCCCAAGATCCGGCCGTGGCAGTGCCGTCCGTCGCGGTCGCGCCAAAGGGAGCGATCCGTCCATGGACGCCCGCGGCGGCCACAGCAGCGCTGCCACCGCCCTCGCCGCCGTGGCCGGCGGCATCGCGGAGGAGGCGGCGCGGCTGTGGTCGGAGCTCCAGCTGCCCGTGCGCGTGGACTGGGCGGCCGTGGCGGCGCAATGCGCGTCGCTGTGGGCGCACGCGCGGGCGCTGCTGCTCGTGCCGGCGGTGCGGCTCCTGGTGTTCCTGTCGCTGGCGATGACCGTCATGATCCTGGTGGAGAAGCTCTTCGTCTGCGCCGTGTGCCTCGTCGTGCGCGCGTTCCGGCTCGGCCCGCACCGCCGGTACCGCTGGGAGCCCATCTCCGCCAGCGCCGACGGCGGAGACGAGGAGTCCGGCCACGGCGGCGGCGGCGAAGCCAAGCACCCCATGGTGCTGGTGCAGATCCCCATGTACAACGAGCGGGAGGTGAGTGGGCGATCGATGTTGAGCATGAGCATGAGCTAGCTCAGGCGCAGCACATTGCTTGCTGGCGTGGACGCGTAGTAGTGGACATGATGAGCTGGTAGCAGGCAGTGTGGATATTGATTATTTTGACCGTGCATGTTGGTGGTGACTGATGGAAGATTTTATTAATTTCCTGCATGTTGGAATGGAAGGTGTACAAGCTGTCGATCGGGGCGGCATGTGCGCTGGAGTGGCCGTCGGAGCGCTTCGTGATCCAGGTGCTGGACGACTCCACGGACCCCGTTGTAAAGGTACGTAGTACGCCGGCGACGACCTGACCGCCTCCCGTCTCCGTCTCCGTCTCCGTCTCCGTCTCCGTGGCTTTTTGCTCCTACGTGCGCGTCTTTTTGTGACCGGCAACTGGCCATTGGCCCTGCTGCCGGTGCGTAGCAGTTGAGGTAGTTTTGGTTACGACGCGGACGGGTAGTCAATTTTAGTGTAAGATAGGAAACTCCGACCGTGTCGTCACGGCGGCCGGCACTCACGCGGTTCGTCCCGTCGCCGGACATCGTGTAATCAGAATTGAGAATTACCCCCTGGATTATTTGGCACGGTGACAGCTACGTACTACGTAGCGAGTCAGTCGATCAGTGTGTGCGTGTCCCGCCCCGTGTACACGTCGTCGCCGTCGTCATTGCCGACTAGGCTCACTACGGCACTAGCTAGCCTCAGCAGTCAGCACGTGGGCCAGCCAGCCGCACTCACGCGTGGAGCGGACACGATGAGACGGCCGGGCCCGAGCGGAGCGGCCATGGCGACATCCCACGCGCGTGGATCCAGGGGCCGCACTGCCACGAGAGTACGAGACGGAGACTCGCCCGCGCCCCCGGCCCCCGACGCATGCCCCACCGGCAAAGGCAAAGTCCAAAAGCCCAGGTACGTACGGGTACGACTATGGCAGAGCGTCCGTCCCGGCTCCCTCGCGACAACGGCTACACCACCAGTAGGCAGTAGCCTAGTACTACTACTCCTGGCCTGGGATGCTGGCTGCCGAGTGCCGATCGATGCGGCGTGGATGTGGGTGTGGATGCGCCCGCGGACCGCCAATAATTGATTCGGGTCGTAGCAGGAGTGGTAGCAGTGTTCTGACTTGAGCGCTTCCTTGCTTGCCGGCGCGGAAACGCGCCAGAAATTCGCCGGCTGACACAGATAGTGGACCGCCGCCGGGGTTCCGGGAGTAAAAAAAAAAGCGCCCACAGGCCGGACTGCCGGAATCGAACATGTTGCGGCCGTGGCGTGACGTGCGCGTTCGTTTATTGTGGAATGGTGCGGACCGCGGAACTGCCGCAGGGGTAACGCCGGCCGGCTGCCGCCCGCGTTTCCTGGCCGGCGGGCGGCGGAGCTACGTATGGCTGCTGTGTTCACTAGCGTGTCCACTTAGTACGTACCAAAACGAAGTGATGCATTTTATACATGGAGCTACTACGATAATGAGCACGACATAACGACATCTTATGCACGCGGACGAACCGGACGGATCTGTGGCGCCACCACCTACTCGATCGGTCTGTTCTCTGGACCCCATGGAACAATGCAAAGTCTGTGCGGCAAGCCAGTGGTCCGCATACCTCGGCCGGGCCCACCCATGCATTGTTCCGTCCATGCCACCATGCTTATAGGACATTTTTGAGTCTTTTTTTTTCTCTCCTTGACTTATGACAATGATGGAAGCAGGGCAAAAGCACCTTTAGACTTTAGTTACAGAATAGGCAGGCTTGAGATTCCTAAACAGTTTTACGCAGACTTATGACCCGCTCTTCATTTAATGAAAATCACGGCAAAACTTTTACCGTCCTTTCTAAACAAAATCTCATGTCTTCCTCATTCGTAGTTGCCCTGCCTCCGCTACTTCTGATCCCCCGTCTCTCTAACCACGTGCGACCTCTCATTGTCGACGCCCTCCTCCTCCATGTCCCTCGCTCAACGCCCCTCAACACGTCATCAGTGTTGAGCCCCTCCCTCTTCTTGGCCCGTCAGCCACTGAAACACTCTTCTTCCTTGAAAATTTGAAACACTAACCTTAAATCCCACCACTACCGTTGTGTCATCCATGCGGTGACCTTGCTTGTTGTCAGCCGCCCCGCCCACTGCCTGCTTCCTCATTCTCCTAATTTCGGCGCGCGCATCTGTCGTTTTTGGGTAGCGATGCACGCACGAACAAACAAAACATTGTGCTTGTACATCAACGGCAATAATTGGCATGTACACACAGCTCGTGACACACATGCGTGAAGCGTGATGCCAAGAGCAGTAGTGTTATAGTCAAGCTAGCTTTGCCTTTTCCTTGACAGTTACGTTCTCTGTTAGGAGCTTGCCGTGTGGCTGCACGGATCCCCGAGCCATCCAACGGCTCTGCCTGCTGTGTAGCGCGTCGAGCCATCCAACGTGACGGTGGGTTTGGTCGCCCGGCCGGTTGGGTCTCGTGATTTTTTTTTCAGGCAACTATCACCTAGCGTAGCGGAGCCGGAGGTCTCGGCCGGTCGCACCCCACGTTCTTCTTGCTCGTGTGCTCCCGTGATCGATCTGCATCCTTTTTTTTTTTGGTCTTCCGGCACAGAACCCTAGCACTGTACGCTTCCACAAGCCTCAGAAAAATGAGCACGAAGGGAAACGGAGAATAATAAAGAGCGAGCGAGCGAGGCCGACGTGCTTTGTTTACATCCCGCGCTCCAAACCGTCGTTCTCGGGTGGAGATCCATGGCCCGTCCTGCATGCAGCCCAACCCAACCAGAGACAGCCGTCCTGCAGGCTGGCAGCGGCATGCATGCGCCTGCGACGACGACACCGCCGGCCGGCCGGCCGGAGCCATATGTATACGCTGCGTACGCGCGCGTATGGCATATTGGCAGGGCACGGCGATCCGTGGCGTCCGGGGACCAGGGCATGAAAGGGACGTGCCTGTTCGTTCGTACCTGCTCGGCCACCGGTAGAGCGGGCAGCAGCCGGCGTGGCACAGGATAATCGCGTCGCGTCGTGGGCTCGTGGCAGGAACAACAGACCACGCCGGGGAACAATCTTCTTTTTTCCACTTGCGCCTGCCGTGCGGCCCGCGGGATCTCGGCCGGTGGCACGGCCATGAATTTAAGCCGTGCAAGCCTGACTGCAATGCAAAGGCATCCTGATCCTGGCTGGCTCGTGCACGTTCTCGTGCCATGCGGCTGATGCCAAAGCCCCCACTGTGCACTGGCCACGATTCGCTGCGAGGCCTCCTCACATGGAATTGTTTCTTGAAGCACATCTTCTTTAATGTCGGATGAGGTTATTCCGCCGGGGTGGAGCAGCTGTACTGTAGCAGCCCACATCGCCGGTAGGGAAAGAGAAATTGCTAGAAGTATTGATGAAAAGTGCTCCTAAAGTAGCGGCGCCGATAATGACAAAAATCTTGCTCCGGCGAGCCATGTTTCAATTTCTCTTGATCGAATAAGGATTCTCAAATTCAAACGGGACTTTTTCTTGGAAAAAACATAAAGTTGCGGAATTACGGGATCCGCGGTTCGTCAAAACAAAGGCTATTGACTACTGGGCCAAATCCCGTTCCCTGTATGGGCCTTTTTGGTTCCCCAGACGTGTTGTGCTGGATGTGGGCTATACTGCAATCTTAGCGTGTCATGTGCTCGCCCAAAAAAAAAAAAAAAGTGCTCGCCCTAGACGACGACGAACTCCGGCGACGCCCCGCTGCCAGCGCCGGTCATGGCAGGACGGCGAGCGCCGGGGTCCCGGGGCCGTGGGGCCGTACCGCCGAGCGGCGTGCGCTGGAGGTGTCGGCGAGGGGCGTCACAGGCAGGCGTCGGGGGTAGGATACCACACGCGTCATCAGGGCGTCTGGTGCCTTGCCGTCGCAGACTCGCAGGTATGGCGCCTGTGGATCTGGTTCGCGTGATTGCTAGCTAGCCTGTCTTGCTCGTGGAGCGTGGACGGCTCCATAGCGAGTTGATTTAGTTCCTGGAGGCGATTTGGCCCGTCCAGATGCCCTCCGATTCGTCCGTGGTATTGTAGGCTAAAATCTCTAATCTTTTTATTTTTATGAATCGATGAGATGAGCATGGTAGATAAAGATTTAATTCTTCTGCACTCTTCATGCTGTTTTAATTTGGGTTATTATTCTGATACCATTGAACGAGTGATCCGTGACCACCACTGTGAGGACAATGCCAGTTGATAGTTCCAGCAGTAACCAAATCCATGTATTTATTTATCTCTGCTCCCATTTTCTAGGATTTGGTGGAGATGGAGTGCCAGAGATGGAAGAGCAAAGGCGTCAACATAAAGTACGAGGTCAGGGGGAACCGGAAGGGGTACAAGGCTGGCGCACTCAAGGAAGGATTGAAGCATGAATATGTCAAAGACTGCGAATACATTGCCATGTTTGACGCTGACTTCCAGCCCGAGTCCGATTTTCTCCTGAGGACTATCCCGTTCCTCGTGCACAACCCAGAGATTGCCCTCGTCCAGACTCGCTGGAAATTTGGTTAGTACAGATGCGACCTCTTGCTGTAAATATTAGTTTGACGACAACTAGCAAAAATGATATTATGATAAGCTTTAGCTGTTCTAAGTGTCTTTTAACCATATCCGCAGTTAATTCTGATGAGTGTCTGCTGACAAGATTCCAAGAAATGTCGTTAGACTATCATTTCAAATATGAGCAAGAGGCAGGGTCCTCAGTGTATTCATTCTTTGGCTTCAATGGTAGAGTCATGTCCCCTCATATATACATTTATTCTAGTATCAAATTCGGAAGCTTAAAGCTTTCTGATGACTGTGGGCCTTACGAGAGCAATTTTCATCTTTTAGGGACAGCTGGTGTCTGGAGGATTTCAGCGATCGATGATGCCGGGGGCTGGAAGGACCGGACGACAGTGGAAGATATGGACCTGGCTGTCCGTGCGATGCTGCAGGGATGGAAATTTGTTTACGTCGGTGACATAAAAGTATGCTGGTGCTCCATTACTTGCTTGTAGGAAACTCAAGAACATAACAAGAAACGAATCTAACAATCCTCAGGATACTGCGTCTGTATGTGCTTAGGTCAAGAGTGAATTACCTAGCACATTCAAGGCATACCGGTTTCAGCAGCACAGGTGGTCATGTGGACCAGCAAACCTGTTCAAGAAAATGATGGTAGAGATTGTAGAAAACAAGGTTTGTTTATTTTTTTTCAGACTTTCTTTACAAGCGCAACATATCACAGCATTGACTGACCGGTGTGCCCTTTTCTCTTGTGTAGAAAGTGTCACTGTGGAGTAAAATTCACTTATGGTACGATTTCTTCTTCGTTGGGAAGGTTGCTGCTCATACGGTGACATTCATCTACTACTGCTTTGCTATCCCTGTGTCTGTTTTGCTCCCTGAGATTCAGATCCCTCTCTGGGGAGTTGTTTATGTCCCGACAGCCATAACCCTCTTGAAGGCTCTTGGCACACCGAGGTAATAAGTGTGGCAAGGTTCAAGTTTTTGAATGACACTATTGTTGTTTTCATCATTTAACACCTGATGACCTGAAAGCTTCTCGCTGTTACAGTTCATTTCACCTGGTGATCCTCTGGGTTCTGTTTGAGAATGTCATGTCATTGCACCGGATTAAAGCTGCAGTGAGTGGTCTTCTGGATGCTGGTGGACGAGTCAATGAGTGGGTTGTCACTGAGAAGTTGGGTGACACCAGCAAGGCAAAGCCTGGCACCAATGGATCAGATGCTGTAAAGGTGATAGATGTAAAGCTAACAGAGCCCCTTATTCCGAAGCTAGTGAAGAGGCGAGCAAGATTTTGGGAGAGGTAAGTTCATCTATTATCATTAAGAGTTTCTCAAAGCTAGCATAACACTAGTGTAGATTCTATGCACTTATGAGAATGTGCATAGTGTTAATGGCATACTTTCTAGTGTCTTCAAATGCTTATAAACAATCTCTATATATATCAGGTACCACTGCTCAGAACTTTTCGTTGGAACCTGCATACTTCTGTGTGGATTCTACGACTTGCTTTTTGCAAATAAGGGATACTACATTTTTCTCTTCCTTCAAGGCACGGCTTTCCTTGTTGTTGGTTTTGGGTATGTCGGCACACTACCTCCTTGCACTGCATAAGCTGTCATGGACAACTGATATACCTGCTTACCAGAAACTGAGCAAGCAAAACTACTCTCTCCTGCACATATCGAACTCCGGAATTCAATGATATTTGAGCAATATTCCCATCAGTCTTGGCCAGACATGATCCACTTCCACTGCCAAGAAGGTTGTTCAGATATCGTAGTCATTCTCCTGTCAGTCTTGGTCAGATTTGAGCCAACCATTCTTTATTGTCAAGAAGGCCATTCAAATAGTGTCACCATTCCAAATTTAGAATAACAGTGTTTACTGAAGCATCATGACAAAAAAAAAAGATTGGTGCAGCAGCATTTCGTTCACATCCCGTAGAGATGCAGTTCACAGTCGTGAAAGAATTGCAGCTGCTGTAAATGGAATAGCACTAGCTGCCAATTTATGTAGATCTGCGAACTCGTAGCTTTTTTTTTGTGTGTGTGTGTGGAAATTTAGTGATATTACACAGAGTTCAGATCCATAATGGAAGATTGTGGGCTTCCTCAGTTCATAACCTGTGTAGGCTTAATAAAACTTGTAAATGTAAATTGTTATTAACACTAATAATTTTGTCGAATCCGGGCAGTTCTTGAAATGCAAATGTAGCATGCAAATTTTTTCCTGCAAGAAGCCAAAGATAACTTCTGAGTAATACATTTGATCAGACATTTTACTTGATGTGGCACATGGAATAGTGGATCTATTTACTATTGAGCAGCAGCCATTTTAGTTATACTGATCCCCATGGTTGAAGTTGTGAATGTTTTTGGGGCGTGGCTAGCGCCCGGACATCCAGACGCTAGCCCCCCGTCCGGACGCCTGCGCCGCTGCCTCCCGTCTCGCGTCCCATGCCAGCCCGCCCACGTCTCGTCTGTTGCGTCCCCCGTAAGCACGTGGGGTCTGCCCGCGCTAGTAGGGACCGCCTCCACCTTCCCGTGCCTGACATTGAGGCGAGACAACAGAAAGGCGAGAAGGGAGATGTAACACTCGATCTAATTTTGAAACATTCAAATGCAATAATTGCAACGTACGTCTGAAAACAAATGAAACATACGTTTGAAACACTTGCAAAAATACCTGAAAAACACTTGAAACCATTGTAAACAGACGCAACATCTAGATAAAACACTTACATCATATGTGTGAAAACATATAACATCCAGATAAACACACTTGTAACATACGTCGGAAAAAATAGATGAAACATTGAGAACAGGAGCTTGCAACATACGTATACAACCATTGCAACATCCTGATCTACTGTTGCAACATCCGTAAGAAATACTTGCAACATACCTTTAAAACATTTGAAACACTTGAAACAAACGCTTGCAACATGCAGTTTTAGCGCAAACATGTCCTTGCTGCTTGGAGAATTGAGACTCGTCGGTATGTGGAGTTCGCCGGAGGCAGCGGCCCGCGCGGTGCTTGTAGGCAGTGGCTCGACGGTGGCTGCGAGACAGGGCAGGGAGGCAGCGGCCTCGCGCCGCGCTTGGCAGGGCTGGTAGTCGAGCGCTGTGACTCGCAGTTGGCTGCGCGCCTGGCAGGGTCGGCAACTGCGCCGCCGTGACTCGCAGGCAGCTGTGCGCCGAAACCAGGAGAGGGCAGCCGCGCGCCGCATCTGGTAGGGCTGGCAGGCGAGCGTCGCATGCGGGAGCGAAGCCGAGCGCCGCGTGCGGGAGCAAAGCGGAGCGGAGCGAGGCGTGCAGGAGTTGATTTTGTTTTTTTATTAGGCGAGCGGTGCATGCGTCAGTGAGTGGAGCGAGGCGTCCGGCCTTCCAGACGTTTTAATGATAGCATTACCGATGTTTTTGTCCCTGTTCTCGTGTACCAAGCGGTTCATATACGAGTTCTGAATTGGATCGAACAAGGCTGAGGTGACTGCCAAGCTGTGTTCCTTCAGGGCATTGGTACAATGTGATAAACTGGGAGAACCTGTTTGTGTTCTTATGGGCAGAACTTGTGTATTCACGGTTCCAGCCCATGTTGGTAACCAGAAATCCAAAATCAAGCACCAGTTGTTCGGTAACATTTAGGAATATATCACAATTTTTTCCCATTGTCTGGTCAGACTGGAGTCAGCCGATCAACATGCTTTAAAATTTCAGTAATCTTTGGTTAAACGTATGGATGACGCATACGTATGTCTCTTCTTTCTGTTACATAAACTTACTAGATATTAGAAAAGTTTTCTTGCAGGCACAGTTGGTAGATTTTGGGTGTTGGGGGCAGTCACTCTTTATTTCCTTCTTTTAAGTTTTCCTTCGTTGTATTCTAGTTCACCAACCACTGACTTGGTGTGGTTTGTGATCTATGCTATAAGGGCTCTCTCAAAGTTGCGTCATATAATTAACTTCTCTTAATGAAAAACGGACTATATTTCCGATCGTGAAAAATAAAACTTATAAAATATGCATAGTACTGTGTCGAGTATTGGACCCTGGGGTGGAGAGCGAAGCTCTTTCGAGACATGGTAGAAAAATTTCCCGTAGGGCATTCGTTAATGCTGTTATTTGGTATTAAATACTATTCAATGTTGTTTTTGTTAGAAGGCACTTTTCAATTGTAGCAATTAGCTCTTAGACACTATGGCTATTATTATTAAGATGACCATTATGCCCCTGACTATTATGTCACAACTCTTAATAGATGTCTCTACAATTTTGACTTAAAGTTCCTCTTCATTCAACTACATATGCAAAAGTTATAATTTTTTAAGATAACTATTAAGGGTTGTGGTATAATAGTTAAGGGTATAATAGCCACTTTTAACTTTTCTCCCATTCACTCCTAGAAAATATTATTTTAGTAGAAATAGTGTTTAAGAGCTGATTGTCATAATTGAAAATGTCTTCTAGCAAAGACAATATTAAGTAGTGACCATCAACAAATATTACCATTAAAGGATGTCCTACAGAAAAAAAAATTATCAAGTACCAAAGCAGCCTCAGAGCAGTGTTGTTTTTAGTGGCATAGTAATAGTTATCTGTGTTTGCCTACAATGACCAAGCTACACCATTCAGCAGCCAGGAGTGGACTTGTGGTAATCAGATACTCCTGGTCCAGAATTAAAGGGGTTATTGTTTTCCTGTATGAAACACAATGCGTGGCCATTGTATTATGCCTTGTGTTGGCTGCACTCTTATCCACCTCATTCCACGTATATTCGGATGAATTGGGGTGACAAATTAACTAGTCTGCTGCCCCAACACACGTGGATACGAGTGCAGCCTAATAAAGCCTTATGGGCTCGGTAGGCTGGGATAGGGAAAGGGGGGAGGGAGTTCCCTATATATACTCAGCGTCGAGATCCTATTCCATCTCAGTTGGTGTCCCGTCCTCTCTCACTTAAGTTCTCACTCTTCTTGAAAGGATTGAATGGCCTCGGAAGATGAGGTGAACTCAAGCTCTAGAAATTTACGGCGATAAACCTTAGCCTATTAAATTAAATTTTACTCCTACCAAGAGCTAACCCTACAACTTCGATAAAAACTACTAAAAGGAGCCCTTAGGACCATTACACTAGAAACATATCCGTAAACATGCGCTCGCTAAGAAAAATGTATTTTCTTTGTAAAAAAAAGTTCTTTAGAATAAGAAAGTAACCTATGATCTAAGAGCACACAATCATGATGAGATCCTAGGATTCACTCAAGAGCACATATGGAATGAAAAGAAGCACTAAACAAGGACATAATGAAAGTGCATGAATCAAAAGAGAGGATAAGAAGCAACCGAATTTTCGCACATCTCATATGGCCAATCAAATACAGGATGCACTGACCATAGACTTCGGTAGAACACAACCACCAAACAAACCAGGTTACACACTTGCTCCGCCTGGCTAATCTAGTCCTGGCCTAGTCCATCCACACGAGCCACCCTCATGCAGACAAACACACACACTCTCTAAAGATGTATTTAGTTTTATCTTAAGTTAAACTTCTCTAGTTTTAATAAATTTTGGGAAAAATATATTTATATCAATATGCTAAATAAACACACCATCAGTACGTATTTTATAGTATTTTAACGGGATTGATTTGATGTTGCAAACATTAATATATTTTTCTATTAGCTTTGTCAAAGTGGGAGAAGATGAACTTAGGACAGAACTTAAATACTACTCCTACCTTGCATTTAGATTGGAGGGAGTACGGTTATTTACATGAAATCAGATATCGAATAATGGTCTCAAGTACTAGAGTCTTTTTTTTTTGGAGCAACTAGAGTTTATTATTTCCTTGAAATGTTCCGCAAAAAAAAATATTTCCTTGAAATATAGGAGTAATCTGTTTATCTCCACTCCACTTCGGGCCGGCCTTGTATTTCAGCCCAACAGGCCCGTGCCTCGCCGTCGCCGGCACCGGGAGCGTGGACATTGGCGACGAGTGCAGGGGTCGTCGAGCACGAACGCCGGAGCGCCCGCCGCGGCCACAGCAAGGCCGGCGCACCAAGGGGAGAGCCGGCCCCGACGTGTACGCAGGGCCGGCCCTATGGGAGGGGCAGAGTGTGCGACGGCCGAGGGCCCAAGCCGGAGAGGGGCCCAAGCCCAGGTTTGTAAACCCCCCACCCCTATAGTCTATTAGGCTTAATAAGTCTATTAAAAAATATTAGGCTTAATGAATAATGAGAAGATGATTGAGAAGCTAGCAGGCACATCACCAAAGTAACGCTTCTGCTCTTTCTTGCCCAGGAGGCCGGCCTAAGGAGGCTAAGATCAGATTGGTCTCTTTCTTTTTCAGGAGCCAGGAGTTGCGCCGTAGTGCCGCTGCCCGCTGTTGCTCGCCCCACATCGCAGACTTGGAAATTACGACGCCACACGCGAGATCGCAACGGCGAGTCACCGACGCCCGAGTTCCCAAGTCCCAACGTGAGGGCAGCGAGCCGGCGACCAGACCAGCCAGGGATCGACGAGGACGAGACCACGGCGGCGACGACCAGTCGACTAGGCAGTTCATCTAGGCCATAGACACCTAGGTGTTTTTTTCTTGATAATCTTATAATCCAAATTAATTATTTGTATAGTATTCTTGACATATAGTACTTTGTAATCATATAGTCATATTTTTCTTCTAATTTAGGTTGTTAGAATTTTAGAATGTTTCTTAAGAAACATATGTCAGGGTGTGCAAAAAAAAGACAACAAGATTTTATAGTCTAGAGAGGTGAAAAAAAGACAACAAGATTTTATGGTCTAGAGGGGCCGTCGCGACGAGTTCGCCAGAGGGCCCTCAAAATCGTAGGACCGGCGCCGCGTGTACGTCGCCGCCACTGGTGAGCACAGCGCGTGAATTCTGGGTAGCGCCGACTCCCAAGCGTACGCCGGTCTCCTCTCCTCTCCTCGCGAGATGCGGTCGCAATCGCAACTCGCACCACCGGTCAGCAACTCCGCTCCATATCGCTTTCTGCGAGGTCTCGCTTCACACTCACCGGATCGATCGATATCATCCTGCATATGCTAATTTGACACTGGACAATTTATTATGCGATCCTTTGCCACTAGTGGTCGATATTTATATGCTTTTCGTTTACTTTCTGATATCCTGCACACTCTTTTCTTTGTCTGATTATTGGTACCACACTGTTTTTCATTCATCGGGCCATTAGATATATTGCCTTGTTCCATTCAAAAAAAAAAGATATATCACCTTGTTGATGTTGGTTCAGTGGATTTCCTTAGTGGCACGACATATCGCACGATTTCTTCTGGCAAATGGAAAACTCTGACTAGTATTGCTCATTGCCCACCTTGTAGGTCCTTCAGTTTGATTATCTTAGAGGTATTAGCCGGCAGTGTCTTGTCCCTGCGCCATCGTAAAGCTACCCTCACTGGCCTCTTGGAGACAGGAGAGGTCAACGAGTGGAGAAACTAGGAGACGTGGTCAATGGCCAAGGGTCTAACATTGCCATCCATGAAAGGTTCCAGACTTCCAGTTCAGAGCTCGAAACAGGTAATCCTGCATATACAACGATCACGGTTACCCTCTAGTAACTTATTGCTTTAGTTAGCAAGATATATTCAGGTGAAGTGATAACTAGTATGGGGGAATGAGCGAGTAGCTCATTTGGTAGAGTAGTAGGAGCCCTACGCTCACCACCCGGGTTCAAAACCCGGCGCCCACCGTATTTCCGTGCAGTGCATGGGAATGGGGACACTGCGCCCTAGTTCAAAAAAAAAGTGATAACTAGTATGGAGGATATATATCAGATCGTTAGTGCCTGTCTGTCTGACAGAACATCAAGAATATTGGGATCAGCTTACCAACAAACAGCGTACATCTGAAAAACATGGCGAGTAATTAACCAACCAAAGGTTCATGTCACTGAGTGACCATTCGTTGATAGAGTAGGTAGGCACTGATCGGGCCGGCCACAGTCATCTGAAAATATCTGCTTGAAATCAAAAGGCTGAAAAAGGCTATCTGACGGGTGTATACTGTCTAGAGTTTTTTAGGCTGTTTGATAGGTGTCTCTCTTTTTCTTTTTTTTAAGTATTGTTGAGTTGTATGTAACCATTAGTTTAACCCAAAAACTTAAACCGACGAGAAGAGGTATGCAATTCACTTGTATTTCAGCACCCTTACATACCGGTTTCCTCATGCCTGAAATATGTGGAAAAAGAAGTCAGCTGTAATTATTTTATTTAATCGTGTATGATAGAATTCAAACTCTTTGATATCAAAGCAAGTTGCATATACCAATCAATTCAACTAAAAAGACTAACCTGATAAGGAAATATGTGTAATTCACTTATACATTAACACCCTCTCACGTTTAGGTTCCCTTAGGCTTCAAATGTTGAAATGGGAGTTTGCTGAAATTATTTTATTTAATTGTGTGCTATCATGATTCAAACTCGAGACATCTGGCTCTAATACCATATTCATCGGTGCACGAGGACTTGCCATTTGATGTCACACTACGCATGGAACCTGTACTCCTTTAGTCCTACAGTAGTAACGAGTATTTTTGTCCAGTCACATTTGTTCCCTTAGTGTGGTCATGGGTTTTTGGTCACTGAGGTTAGGCACAACCATTCATAGCAACTACCAACTAGCCAGGGAATCCAGCCTAGGCCGGCTCTTATGTCTCTATACGATCCGTTCATATTCTTATTCCTTTTTTCCATCAGCGGCACGCAAATATGAACAATCTGCATCGAATACTATAAAAGGTTCTGGAATCAAGTGTCCGAGCTTGTAGGATTATTGAACGAGAGAATACGGCCGGGCAGGTGAACTTGCAGTAAGACAGAAATATTCTCCAAAAACTTTAGGATGTGCGTGCAGCTGTAGAGAAGCCATGGATTAGAAGGGTCCAGCCATTTCTCTTGCTAGCTGTGCAAGATTCTCTGGTTTGTCGGTTTTCTTTGTTGTTAGGTAAAGGAAATGTCATTAAATCTCCCAATTGCAATTTTTTCAACATAAATATTCCTTGCGTAGCGTTTCAATTTTCAGTCTTCATTGCGTATGCAAATCATGACAATTTCCACACCTTTTTTTTACTGTAAGAAAAACTACCCTGATGCCTTTTTTTCCTCCCTTTTTGCTGTAACAGAACTTGCTGTTCAGCACCCATACCAGGTTTGGAATTTTAATCTTAAGTTACATTCTAAACCCTTTTCAGTTTTCATGCCATTGCCCTCTTAAGGCATCAATCTCAGTAATAGTAGCTACCACAGTTCTGTTACTTAGCATACATCCTTGCATTGCACCTCAAGCATGGTGCATGGGCATCATCTGCAGCTGCCAGCTGGGCCTGCCTCTAGTTCCAGGCATAGTTTTTTACAGGGGTACATGAAACACAAGAACCATTTGCATAAATGAAAATATATATGTATATCATATTATGGAATGAAGAGCAGTGTGTCTGCTGCAGACTTGCAGTGCAGCCAGCTGCTTCAGCAGCAGACGTTGCTCAAAAGCCTGGCCCCTCCCAACCTTGAAGGACACCCCGCCAATCATCCTCTGGTTGTTCTCCGATGCTGGGCACATGCAGCAGAGATGCTTCTGATCACCATCTTCTTCCCCCTACCTGTTGAGATCAATCTCTGATGAAGCGCCGACCTCGTCCTCTGCTCCAGCGTCTGCTTCATCTGCCTCGTGCCTCTGCAGGAATGTACTCTCGCTCTGCAGCACCGGCTGCTCGACGGAGCAGTCGCGCGTACCAGCGCACGTGTGGAGCTGGAGCCACTTGGCGCCGGCGGCGGGGGCCTGGCTCTCGGCCTCCGAGGAGGCGGAGGACGTGACGCAGCTGTCGGTGGAGCGGTGGCGCGTCGGGGACGGCGAGGGGGAGCAACAGCAGGAGCAGGAGCAGGAGGAGGACAGGCACCCGGTCTCCACCGCGGAGGCCAGCTCCGAGAGCTCTGCCTTGGCGGCCTCCGCGCCGGCCGGCGACCCCAGGCTGTGGTCGTCGGCGAGGACCTCCTGCGCCCGGCGCAGCACGGACTGCATGTACCTCCCCTGCGCCTCGATCCTCAGCTGTAGGTGCCGCTGCACCTGCCATGCATGAATGAGGTCACGATGATGAACCGAGCTCAGCTTGATCAATGATCAGCAACCAACCATGAACGAACTGGCAATCAGCTGAAACAAGCCGCGAATGGTGATCGACCGACCCATCGTTTACCTCGATCTGCTCCTGCAGCTTCCTCTTCACCTCCCTCTGCATCTGCGCCATGCTCCTGGAAGAATCAGCATGCAGCTCGGCGACGGTATCGTCGTCGTACTCGTCCGTCTGGCTCTCCGAGGAGGACGACCGCTCGTCGGTGCCATCTCCGTTGTCGCCGAGCGGGGAGGCGAGGCCTCGGCTCACCGCCAGCCGGTACTTCTGCAGCAGCAGCAGTGTGGACCGCATGATCAGGAGGCAGAGTTCAGCGGACGAATAATTCGCCGGTAGTAGCCGTACCTGGAGGTGGTTCTTGAGGTGGTACAGCGTGAGCCCCGGCACGGCCATCGCCCTCAGCACGGACTTGGGTGTCGCCTCTGCAATGGCAAAGGAAGCCGACGTCGGTGGCAGCAGCGGTCAAAGAAAGGATTGGCTGTGAGCAGAGGGTGAAGAGGGGATTTACTGTCTGCGCCGCCGAGCTGGGCCACGGCGAGCACGAAGCGGTCGTGCATCTGGCGCGTCCACCTGAGACGCGCCCTGGCCTCGCCGTGCCCGTGCTGCTGCTGACCACCCAGCGATGACATTTCCGACGTGCCCACCGCGGCGCTTTGTATCGCAAAAGCGTCGTCGGTGGCGTGGCCAGCATGAGAAGCCGCAGCAGCGGCCGGAGTAGTCCCAGACGAGACGACGACGGTCGACGACAGCGGCTGCTGCTTCTACCGCGGCGACACAGCAAGCAGCAGCAGTTCGCTCCTGGACAAGCAGCGACAGCAGCAGCAGGTCTCTAGTGATGGATGCCACTGGGAGCTGTGCGGGGGGCTCTTATAGGCGGCTGGCCGGCTGTGGGTCGGTCGGTTGCTTTCCTGGGACTCCACCACCGCTCAGAGATATTCCGTCTCCGTCTCCCCCTCCGGCGGTATATGAATGTATGGATACGCCCGCCCGCGGTCGAATCGAATCGGCGGCAAGGGAAGGGAATATGGCGCGTGAGGCAGCTGGGGGCCAACAGGCCATGGCAGCATCTTCTTTTGCATCCCCCTCCTCCTCCATGTCACCACCTCTTGTTTGCTGCTTTTGCTGTCACTTCTTTGACCTGAAAGAAGGAGAATCTTTCAGCAGCAGGCGGGGCAAAAGCGAAACAGTTCAGCTACAACCCTCTCAAAAGGATAGAATTTTTTTTGGGAGAGAAAAAGAAAACATTTTCTTCTTTTGAAATTCAAAAAAGTTGATTGAAAAAGGAGAGACGAGAGTGTTGGTTTGATCTCCATCGTACTTGCCCAACGGCCAGGTGTGGGCCCTTGATCACGCGTCCTGATCGGGGACGTCTAGCCCAATGAAGTGGCTGGTGGGCCCCCGTCGCGCAGTGCAATAAATAGGGGGTGTGGGCCAGTGGTTAGGGTTACGAGGTTCACCGCCCAGCTGCCACCCACTCCGAACCCTAGCCGATCTAGAGGGTAGTACTGCCAGCGATGGGAAGACCCACCGGTGCTACCACTGCCTCCTCGTCACCGACACCAGGTGAGTTCCTCCAACCAGGATGATCGGTAACATCGTTTCTCTCCATTCCCATTCCCATCCTCTCTGTCTCTATCTAGATCTCTCGGATCTATGTGATGCTCTACTCAAAGAGAGAAGAAACTACCGACTGATCTACTGCTAGACGGTCCACTGAACCTAACATTGGTATCAGAGCTTGGTTGCTAGTGTTGATTCAGATCGGGTAGAAAGAAATCGAAATCACAGAATAGAAGATGTGACGGATTTCAATCCGGACAGAAACTAACCCTAACCCTAGCATGAAGAAATGGAAGGATGGAGGGGAAGGGACCTCCCCGGGTCTCTTCCACCCGTCACCACCGCCGCAGCGCAGAAAAGAGCCGCCGTAGATCGGTAAGAAGACCCGCTGTCGCGCGGGAGGATCGAGCTAAGTCACCACGCGCGGACGCCGTCGGGTGGTTGTCGCTGCCTCGGACTGCCGAAGTGTCTGTGTGCACGAGAGCAGAGAGAAGGGTCCGAACCGAATCGAATAATAGCGAAACACTAACCCTAGAGTAGAAAGACCCGGCGGGGCAACCCCGTTTTTCCTGTCGGACTCACCACCGCCGCCGGTGTGGGTGGAAAACCTGAGCCATCGTTATGGCCGGCGCTCGGGAAGAAGCAGAGCCGCCGACCAGGGAGATCACGCCACCGCGTGACCTTGCATCGGGCCCGGCGGTCAAAGGCATCGCCGCGAGACCGCTGGACGGCGGCGCGCCCATCCTCGGGTGGACGCGCGCGCCGGCCAGGGGCCCAACGGCGGCGCCGCCACACCATCTTCGGTCGAGTCACCGTGGTCGGCCACCGGCTGCAGCCGCCGTGTGCGGTGAGAGAAAAGAATAAGAAAAGGAAGGGTAAGAGAAAGGAAAGGGGGGGAGCAGCCGGACTTGGCCCGGCAACCTCTACCCTCGCCGGACGGCCACCATGGGCCGCCGCCGCTGTCGCCTTCGGGCGCTGCGGTGAAGAGATGAGAACGAGAAAACAAGAAAAGGATTAGGGTTGGGGGTGGAAGCGGCCGACAGGGAGTTTTGTTCTCCCGAAACGCGTGGTCAGCCGTCGGATCGACGAAGATGAAGATCGAACGGGTAGCAGCACGCAGGCTGAAATCGGCCCAAGAGGGAATGAGAAATCCCGGCCCAGGCCCAGGTTGCGGCCTGGGCGCGGGGGAGCAGGCGGCACACGGTGCTGGGCCGCCGCTGGGCCGTGTTTTGCTGCAGCGCACGAGTGGGCCGCGGCGTTTTGCTGGGCTGCGCACTGCTGCAGCACTTTGGGCCGCTAGGCTACAGAGGGCCTCGGGCCAAAATTGAATTTTGCAAGCTGCTGTTGCTGGGCCACATCAAGAACTGTGCGCGGTCTCGGGCCGCAGAGAGCAAATGGGCCGCGGGCTATTTTTTTCTACTTCGGGCCAAAATTCACAGTTCAAGTTGTCTCTAGTTTTATTTATTTTCAGAAGCATTTATTTGAAGAATTGAATTATGTTTGATGAATAAATCTCTGTTAAATTTTTGAACCAACGGGATAAAACTTTCAGAGACAAGATATGTACAGAAAAATGCTTCTGAAAAGGAGATGAATTTTATTTCAAGAATTTTGTCATGTTTTCCGCTGCAAAGAAAAGAATATTGTCTTCTCATTAAATCTGAACCAATGAGAGGATTTAATTTGAAGAGCAATTATAGTTGTTCAGAAAATGGTGAAAGGTTTATCCTCTAATTAAAATTGGAACCAACGAGAAAATTTTAATTAGAGGGATATTCACATTATGATTTAAGTGAAATTATGATATTGTTATTTTCTGACCAACGTTGATGATAACAATATTATAAGCTTATTTATGAGTTTGAGGTTGAAATTTAAATCTCTGATATATTATGCATCAAAGTGATCAATTTTTCAGAGAATAGATAAAGATCAAGAAATGCTCATTAAACAGAAAGATGTATTTTCCGCTGCAATGATGATGATGATGATCTTCTAATTAAATTCGAACCAACGGTAGAATTTAATTTTGAAGAGTGTTAATGATAATTGACTATGATGTGAAATTAATGTACAAGAATATTGTATTCATGATGTTGCTAATTTTAGCAAAAGTTATTGATAGAGAATTTTATGAATTTTATCTATGAGTTTTATGCATTTAATTCTATTTCTGCACAACGGTGATATAGAATTAATGTATAAGAAAGTTGTTTTGTTCTATATCTGCCCAACGGTGATATAGAATAGAACATAAAGAAATCAGAGTTTAATGTTGATAACTATTGTTGAATAATTTTTAGACAAAGATCTTCATGCTTTCGTTCTTGAAGGCAGAAAGAAAGAGAAAAGAAAAGCACCGGTACTTGTGACTCAGATGATGAAAAGCCTGAGAACAAATTGTGTATATGAAAGGAGGCCATTGCATGAGAGACTATGTCCTCTTCAAGAGTGGCTTGAGAAGAAATGTTTTTTTAAAGATTTCAGGGATATTGATCCAAGAAAGAAACAGAACAATAAGAGTTTAGTTTGAGAAATCGTCCTTTATGTACTCTTTATGAAAAATAATTTAATTTTCAGTTTTTATCATCATGATATGAATTGTAATGAATGACATGCATGTTTAATTGACCAACGTCGGATTAAGCATGTGTGTTAAAGAATATCGAATTTATTCCTGAATTTGATGATTGAATATGAGCCAATCCTGGCATTTATGTCTCTACAAGAGAATTGTCTCGCATGGCGGCATAAATTTTAAGAAAATACCTGCATTGCGGGATGAAGTTGGTATAATACTTGTCCTGCATGGCAGGAGAAAGTGAGATGACCATGTACATCCCGCATAGGGAGAGAAGTTTAGGGTAGCTCTCATGCTATCCTAGTATGAGTTTAAGAACAAAAAGGAAGTTGAAAATGAACCTCATGATAAGAATGACATGCAAGCATGACTTGCAGAAGTACTGATGAAAAGGACTCTGTTGAGTTCTTGAAGTGAAATGAGGAAAAAAAAAGAATACATACTTCCATACGAATTAAGAAATAATTTCATCTTCCATGATGTAATCATGTGGATGAAGTAATCAAAGTTTCCCCACTCACAAGAGTTATGAAGGTTTCGAAATTGTGGCAGAAAAGTTTGAGCCACATTTCGAGGGGGAGGATTGTGACATGAATTGAGAAAGATAGAAAGACAATGAATAATTGAAAGAAATTCCCCATTATACGCTTTGCATTTAGAGAAAAAGTGATCTATAAAAGATGAAGGTGATCGTTGAGGGAGTACAACGGTCATAATAAAGATACTCCTAAGTATAGAAATGGCTAAATTCCTGAACCTTTTACAGTTCAATAGGAAGATAGCAATGAGACTAAGAAATACGAAGACGGTGCTCAAAGCACCAAATGAGATAGTTTTTAATAGAATAAACCCAAAATAAGAAAGATTGAAGATACGCTATCCTTACACGAGATGAATTAATCTGGGGGAGCATGGTATGAAAAGATCTACGACTTGAAGAGAAGTGGGACCAGTGCCTACTCCAATGACTCAAGATCGAAACACCATGTTGATGTTGTATGACACATACAACACATGTTGTTAGCCCTTTAAGAAGATGAAAAAGAAAACAATGATCTAGTTATCCTATAGAATCGATTGACGATGAAAGAGCAACAACAACCCCATGTGAGAGAAGTGTCATGCCATTAGCTACAGACCTGAAAGTCTCAAAGAATAAGAGAATCAGATATTATTGATAACTATAAGTCATATATATTAATGAAGAAATTCAAATGGAGGGTGATCCCACCTCATTTGAAGAAACCATGAGAGACGTTAACACATCTAAATGGCAAGAAGCTAAGAAAATTGAAATGAAATCGATAAATAACAACGAAATTTGAGAAATAGAAGCAGTTCCTAATGGAGCCAAAACAGTAGGCTATAAAGGGTCTACAAGACGAAATGTGACTCCAAAGAGAATATAAGATATAAAGCATGACTTGAATAGAAAGATTTTACGCAAGAGAATGAATAGATTACAATGAGTGCTAAGTAAAGACAGCATTTCCCAATGGGATTTGTATGAAAATAATTACATGGCACAACCTAATGGTTTTGTCGTGGAAAGAAAGAACGAACGAATGGGATGCCACCTGTAAAAATCTTTTATGAACTAGAGCAAGTCTCTAAACAGTGGCATTTCAAGTTGAAAGGTCAACTAGAAATTTTGGGTTAAAGAGAATGAGAGGACAATTGCATCTGTACAAAGTTATAGAATGGGAAATTCATTTCCTAATCCTGTATATGTGGATGACACCTTACTTGCTAGTAGTGATGTGGGTACAAGAATGTTGAATTTCGGTGAGATGTTTAGTGAAACCCACATAGTAGCTAACTCTCGCAGTTGAAATTTTATTGTGGAAAAGCTCCAAAGAAACAGTTGTGGTGTCATCAATGATGCATACCTATAGTACAACTTATTATGAGGCTTATGGGACAAGCGAAATGGTTGACTTATACCCGGAATTGGTAATGGTATACAACAGCAATTACCATTTAAAGTGATTGACTCCTATGACAACAAGTCAAGTGTGCTGCCAAACACATTGACATGAAGTTAGACGTTGTGAAGGAGAAAGTCCGGAATCTTTTAAAAAACTTTCGAATGTATAAGTAAAAGCAAGTACTTGCAGATCAACTTATAAAGGTTTACCACCCAGTGTGTTCAGAGAACGCACAGTCGATATGGGTTTATCGTATAGCCTATGATTTCCGGATAACAAAGGGTACATAGAAAGTATCATTTTAAAATAGAGAAGTGTATTGTGGCTGTTAGTCTAGCGGCACTAATTGCTGTGACGATGGGACAGTTCTATGCACTAATCTATGATGAAATAGGAAAGAAGGAAGAAAAATATGAATTGAAATTTTGAGTAAGAAATTAAAAGAACGAAGAAAGTGATGAGAGATCAAGGGGGAGAATGTTGGTTTGATCTCCACCATACTTGGCCCAACGGCCAGGTGTGGGCCCTTGATCACGCGTCCTGATCGGGGACGTCCAGCCCAATGAAGTGGCTGGTGGACCCCCGTCGCGCAGTGCAATAAATAGGGGGTGGGGGCCAGTGGTTAGGGTTACGAGGTTCACTGCCCAGCTGCCACCCACTCCGAACCCTAGCCGATCTAGAGGGTAGTACTGCCAGCGATGGGAAGACCCACCGGTGCTGCCACTGCCTCCTCGTCACCGACACCAGGCGAGTTCCTCCAACCAGGATGATCGGTAACATCGTTTCTCTCCATTCCCATTCCCATCCTCTCTGTCTCTATCTAGATCTCTCGGATCTATGTGATGCTCTACTCAAAGAGAGAAGAAACTACCGACTGATCTACTGCTAGACGGTCCACTGAACCTAACAGAGAGAAGCAAAGGGCCATTGCACTGCATTGATTTCTCGTGCGGGCATGCATTGCAAGCATTGCTGTTTTCTCACCCTTCTCGCCTGCTTGCTCCTTGGACTGACTGGATTCTCTCATCGCTTGGAGCCCCACCACCAGCAGCATCACCGTCTGCAGCAGCAGCGCCAAGGCTTTCCCGGCATACGAAAACTTGCTTTCAAGTGAAGATAAGATAGAGATACACGGTGCATATGCATCAAAGATGCGCTATCAATCTTTGCTTTGATCTTACTGCCTGGTGCGTGCCGCTGCCGGCCGGCTGTAAAAATTGGTGCCCAAAACAAAAGATGGCCCGACCCTACCGGGCGTGCACGATCCGTCAGGAATTGCATATGGACAGACAGGTAAATGTCAGAGGAGAGAACAGGAGGGCAAGGCAAACCAAGAGAATAGAGCATGCTTTTTCCTCTCTTGATTGAAAGGAGAAGAAAAAGGCGAAGAGAATATGTCTGATGAGCTTTGCGTTTGATTTCAGGCATTCAGGTGTGGCTTTCAGAGTGGCGCACAACGGGTACACACAGGGCTGCTGGGGGCGATGGATGCAACTGGCAAACTGCCCCCCTCCTTGGCCTGTGGCGGTGACAGGGGAATCAAGGAATCTAATCCAGATCTCGGCGCACGCAAGCAAGCTTAGCTATCGCAATGGATCAAAAGGAAGCTTCTGTCCAAAGCCGGCAGCGGCATGGCATGCTGCTTGTGCATGCTGGGACGGACGCCGAGACCAGTAGTCACCAGTGCAGTGACAGCGCCACCACCACCCCACGACCACACCATGGACATGGCCACACGCATATTCTTCCATCCATATTCTCCCTGCCAATTCACGTTTTCACCTCTCGTTTCTTCCTCCTCCCAGTCCCAGTGCCAGACACAGGAAGAGGAGAGCAGAGTTGTTTCACGCGGAAGGGAAATACAGCACGTTCTACAGGGTTTTGTTACAGTCTCAACCGGTATCTTTTCTTTCTGCGAGCTACGGGAACCATGGTCGATGGATGGGGCATCTATCTATCCATCTTCCATGGTAACGTCCAATGATAAGCGAGGGTCCAGTGAAAAGACTGGTCGACTTTTACAGTTCTAGTATTTATTACAGGAGCCAGAGCTCAGCTCTGCAATGCTCACATACAATTCATGAAATCTGCAGGATCAGGGCATCAAAATCAGGGAAAAACATGTTCCAAGGAACGGGTCAGAGCAGTAGCAGCAGCGCATATTCACGCTGTACTTGTGGGTTGGCGGCCTGCCCTGCCTGGGCGTGAGTAGGGACGAAAACGGATGGAATACAGACAGATATCACTGCGTTTGTTTTCATGTTTTTGTTTGGATTCGGAATCGAATACGGATAGTGTTAACCATGCCGGATAGGATACAATTGGACATCGACATCATAAATATGCGATTTGAGTATTCGGATACGGATACGGTATTGGATGTTGAATATCCGGACTCGGATACAGACATATTTAAATCCCTCTAAACGGATTTGGTCTCGAATACGGTTGGAAAATATCTGTATCATTTTCACCCTTAGGCGTGAGGCACTTCAGTTTCATCAGCCCCTTTGCTTGCTTTGATGCACCTGGAAACAAAAACAATGGCCTTTCAGACCTCACAGTGGCTGGCGACGTTTTCATATTCCCTTGTTCCTGTTGCTGTTCCCACCCATTGCGATCGGTGTTGGTGGTGGTCACTCACTGGCAAATATCTGCCTGCCCATGCTTCTTGTCTGCAGCCTGCAGCTGAGGAGATTACAGGAAACTGAATGCAAATGCATTATCTTGCCTGCAGTAACATTCTGTTTAATTCTCCCGTAAATAATCAGCTTCTTCTAGTGCCGATCGATTCGATGATCGGACCAGGGACATGTCGGTCATGACACGCCTTTTTTTTTTGTTGTTGTTTCAGTTTGCATACGAATGCAGAGTGAGTTACAACTTACAAATAAGCCAAGTGGGTTAGAAGCGGTCGTTTTCACGGTTCCACTCTCGGAGCCCCCTTGTTGCTGTTGGGCTTGCAAGATGCTGTCAGCGAGCGGGCTCCTCTCGGCTTCTAGACAGGATCTGTCCACTAATGCACATTTGCAATGACCTTCAAGCATCTCATGATTGCTTCATTTGCGATAACAGTGACCTGCATGGGACGTGGCTAGCTAAGACGTACTCATACCGTCATTTCAGCATCTTATTATTCTTCCTATTCTGCTCCCCTTGTGCTTTTCTGAATTTCAGGCCGAATATCCTCGCTGGAGCCGCGATATACGCCGAATTTAATTTTCCACCAGCCTACCCTTGTTTGTTCGTGTTCAATGTTCATGCTGCCTGAGCTCCATCCAATCCAGCCGGCGTGAAAGGAAGGGCCCTGCCTGCCTAAAGCTTGAGCAACATTCTGGGAAGGAATCAAGAAAGCTTAGCTTTGCTTTGCTTTAATCAGTCTGATCCGATGATGCGCTCGCTCGCGTAAAAACGGCCTCTTTTTCGCGTGTTTTCGTGCTCTCTCGCCTTTAACATATTCCATGGCAGGAAAAAGCAGATTCCTGAATGATGCCCGCCCGGCAAGGATGGCAAGCAAGAAGGAACTGATGAGAGGCACACCAGCACTCACTCACTCACTCACCGGCTGGCTGCCAAAACAAGTCACAGGCCATTTGGCAAAGGTGAGTGATCGAGCGCATCAATAATTCCTTTCTAAAGAACTCATCAAAGTCCATCACCGGATTGTTTAAAGGCATCGGGGAGGGAAAAGGGGCCGGGATTGAGAGAGAGTGTGTGTCTTGTGGACCCGAGGGAATCGGGAAAAGGGGGTCTGGCAAGATGCCAAGTTAACCCACATGAGAAAGAAGAGGAACAACTCCTCCTATGCGTCTGTCAGTGAAGTAACATGATTGGCGCCCCCCAGGGTAAGCAACCACATAATTGCTGCATTATTACCTGATTATATGGTACGAGGGTCTCTGTTTACTGCCTTTTGTTCTTGTTAAATTAAACGTTTCAGTTTCATGCACCGGTAATCTTTGCTGGTTCCAAGATTGTACTGTCAGACAAGACTCGTTTCTGACGGTAAAAAGGAACGCATAGAGCAAATGATTGGGAAGGGAGCTGTGTGTGTGCTTCTGCACTGCAACTGTGATGGATGGATGTATGGCCTCGTTGGGCTCTCTCTTCTCTGATGGTTTCACCATGAGCTGTCCTTGCCCACCTACGGGAATCTTTGCTTTGTGGACTTTTCGGAGGGAAAGTTTGTGATAGGTAGGCTTCTCAGAATTTTACTGGTGGGTAATCAATCTTATAGCAGAATAAACAAAATGGACAAATCTTCCTTGCTGTTGATGCAAAAGTAAATCTGCAAACACAAAGGGCTAATACCCGAAATCGATATCCAAAGCGTGCCAGTCGATTTGACCTGTTAATCGACAAGGACGAAGATACGAGCACTTTGGTCCTGACAACAGCGATACGCCCGGATGTCACGGCCAAGAGGTACTCACGCGGAACTCGAGGATCGTCGAAGATTGCACTTAGAGCAATGCAACTCGCCGAATCGATGAGAACTCGTAAAAAAGGAAAAATATGCAAATTGACGAAGTCGCCGAAAGTAGATGTAAATAAGAGTAAAAGCTGTTTTTTTTATGTATTGATTGATTTTTTATTACATTGCCCTTCACTCTATATTTATATCCTGATCTATAGAAACGTAACCAAATACGACTAGGACATTAAATCCAAATCTAAGGAAAAACATGACTTTGATACAACTCAGACTCTACTAAACGTAAACAAGAAAATTATCTCCTATTTTACTCCATAGTCCGCCTCAATCACGATGGTATTCTCATCGACCTCCTTTTCAACGGCACAGTCCCTGTTCCATCGGCAGCAGCCTTCGAGTTCCTTCCATCGGTACATTCCCTATTTCATCGGCAGCAATCTTCATACCCTCCTTCATCGGTACATTCCCTGTCTCATCGGCAGCAGTCTTCAAACCCTCCTTCATCGGCATCAGCAATAATATCCTTAACCTCATCGGCAACACTTCAAATTAAATCCATACGCTGCCACCACTCAAAAACAAACTTATTCTCCTTGGCTATCAATCCACACGGTAATCTTTCCTCTGTTGATTAGCCCTTCCTGATCATCTTGACACGTGCTAAAAACGATGTCAACACATGCCCCCCAATTTCGGAGTATAAGATACTGATGCTCCGAAATTTACTCCAGCTGATGCTTGCCATTGCCTATTCTTTTAACCCATTCTCCAAACATAACATGATTTGTTACTAGATTTAATCAAATCTAGATCTAATCCATGCATCTCAACAAATATCGCACATTTTCCAACCTTCTTTACCTTAATTACGGTTGAGATACCAAAATAACAATCCATCAGCAAGATCTTACCACAACGCATCACTTTTTTAGAACCGAAAAATCCTGTATCGAGATATCCTTCAAGTCATGATTACTCGCCGTCAAATCTTCTGTACCATCCCTTGATTGTCGTGCGAACAGTTACCATATCCAACTGAACCACCTCGATCCATCCGCATACGGCATAGAGATAAGTCAAGAATACCCCTATCCCAAATGGCCTATAAACAGATTTCTCCGGACTGTTCATCTTCCATCTTCTCCACCAAGTATCCCAAAAGCTTATACTTGGCGAACCTATCGGCAATCTGGGAGGCCCATGGTGGTTCATCAATATGTGGTTAAACGCTCACATGCACAAGCGTTTACAGTGGGATCTCTTTGCTCAGGAATTCCCACGAGAGATTCCCGAAGACTACATCCTTGGAGACGATGAATCGGCAACACGACCCCCTCTCAACTTCGGCGAAGCAATAATTGTCCTTCCCAGAACAGAAGCCAATGAGGAACAAATCGGCAGATTTTTTCAGACTTTCTACCATGGCCTCCCTCGTGACCTCAGGGCTTGGGTACCTTACATAGATGAGGATAACAAATTCCCTCTCCTCTTCAATTTCACCGATAGTGATCTGAACCAAGACAATGATCTTATGATGGCCATTATCACCCCAGAGCAATCCCAGTCAACACATTTGGTAGCGGGAAAGCTTCTCATATCACTTATGAATTCTACAATCCATCGGCAGTATCTCGTCAGCTGGCCTTTGGGCAACTGCCAATCAAGCTATGCTATGCTGATGTGATTAAGCCCAGAGAAATCATTACCGCTGGAACTGAATGGAGCAGGATAGTAAAACTTGCTCCCGATGCCGATATCTCAAATGTCAATCTCTCCGCCTGGTCACCAGCATCTTTCATAACAGAATCATATAAGCAATGGTGGCAAGAGTGGAAAGAACAGCTATTTTCAACATCTGTTCACACATATCGGCATATGATCGATCCCGATTATGCCATTCCTGATAATGCAGTAAGTTCTTTTTAACTTCTGTCTCTTTCCTTCCTCTCATATGCATATCGGTAACTTAACCCTCCTTGAAACAGGCCGATGATCCAGTTCCACCAATAAGCAAAAGTGGAAAACCCTTCAACCTCCATCCAGCCTCTCCAGTCTCAGTAATCGGCTACAACGCCCCCACCTTAGAAGCCTTAACCTTCCAGAGGACTCGCGCCAAAACCATCATTTCTAGACCAAGACTGGGAACATCCAGGGCTTCTCCAAAGGCTGCTGCTTCGAGCCTAATCAAGACTTTTAAGGTAATAACCTTGCTTGCTCTGTTTTCTGCCGATACACTCTACATTAACATACAACTATCAGGGTGTGCAAGCTGCAGCTGGATCGTCATCGGCAACTTTACCAAGCACCACGACCTCTACCCCTCCTTCAGAGGTATTCTCTTATTTTTACATTTTTCTCTGTTAAATATCCAATCTTATACCCGTTTTTGCAGCAACAAACGGGCACATCAGCAAGCACGCCAAGCATGCAGGCTCCCCAACCAATAGATGTCGATGCCCAAACAAAGCGTAAAGCTTCAACCGATGCTGAAACTCAACAAAAACGACAGAAATCTATACCAGCCCCTGCGTTCGCTTCAACACCCGTCAGTCAACCCACCGATGTAACTGAACAAGCTGCTCCTTCTGCACAAGATACATCATCGGCAATTATACCTCAAGGGCCGACTACCGATGTGATCATAGAAAACATACCATCGGCATCCTCTGCCGATCCTTCGTATGATCCTCTACAAGCCGCTCCCTCAAACCAAGCTCAAGAAATCGCCCTGAAGCAGGTAAATCAATTAATTGTTTGATTTATAATATCCCCAGATATCACAGATAGGATTTCTAATTCTCCTTATTTCACAGGAACAAGATTCTCCCGATAGCTTATTCTCTTTTGCTATCGATGTCTCCGATGATGATGGAGAGGAGGTGAGTTCTTCCCTGGCATTGGGAACAATATCGTCAGACACCTATGGCAAGCTAGAAACCCTCCTAAATCTGCTGTAGCAAGACACTGCCCAATTGGTGATCGACTCGGACCCTGCGAGGACTATCTTCAAAGCGATCCGCGGCCAAGTCCCTACCAATATTGAAGAAACCATCTTTCCAGCAGTCCATCTAGAGAGCAAACAACTTCAATATCAAAGGGCCGTTCATCGTATTGCTGACAGAGCAGCTCAAGCTCAACTTAAAGAAGAAATGCTGCAGCTAAAGCAAATTGCCGATGAGAAGCATAAGAATATCAACAACTTGCAAGCTTCCAGTGCCGATCTTAGGCAGAAAATCTTGGATCTATCGGCAAAGAAGGCAGCCCTGCTAGCTGAATTGGAAAAAGTTGAGACAGCTCTGACTCAAGCTAAACAAGAAGAAGACCAGCTTCCCGACACCATCAAAGCCCTTCAACAGGAACGAGATGCTCAAGCTCGCAAGGCCTTGGTCCTCAAAAAGAAACTCAAGCCTGTGGAGGGAAGTGCCGATGAAGACGCTAAGGAACTGAAAGAAGCCGATGAAATTCGCTTGCGTGCGATATCAGCTATCCAGACTTTGTTAAACTAGCGTATCGGCAACGATGGATACTTTGTTTTAACTCCAGCCGATAGGATTGTTATCGGCAATTATACTCTTATGCATCTATCCAGATACTAGGGTAATATTTCTTTAAATATTTTCCATTTAATGCTCTGGGAAATACAACTCCTTCGAGAGTTTCAAGAATATATGCATTACCAGGAACAGATTGATTTATCCGATATGGACCTTCACAATTAGGTGACCATTTGCCAAACTTAGAACTTTTAGTCCCAATCGGTAAAATCAATTTCCAGACCAATTCACCATCGACAAATTCCTTTATCTTCACTTTCTTGTCATACCATCTAGCTACCCTTTTCTTATTCTCCTCGATGCTAACTAAAGCTTTTAACCGATGACCTGCTACATCTTCCAATTCATCTTTCATAAGAATATCATAATCATCGGCTGTCAGTTGATCCTGAAAGCGCATTCGCCTAGAGCCAATCTTAATCTCCCAAGGTAATACCGCATCGTGTCCATACACCAATTGATAAGGTGATACCTTGATTGCACCGTGACATGCCATCCGATATGACCACAAAGCTTCATTTAATATTGTATGCCACTTTTTAGGATACTCTTTAATCTTGCGCTTAATGAGTTTGATAATTCCTTTATTAGATGCTTCAGCCTGACCATTAGCTTGGGCATAGTACGGTGAAGAATTCAAAACTTTAATTCCCATACTTATAGCAAACTCATCAAATTCACCCGATGTAAACATAGTGTCCTGATCGGTAGTGATGGTTTGAGGGATGCCAAATCGGTAGACAATATGCTCCTTCACAAAATCAACCATGTTAGCCGATGTTACCTTCTTTAAAGGAATTGCTTCAACCTACTTTGTGAAATAATCGGTAGCAACCAGAATAAACTTATGCCCTTTACTCGATGGTGGATAAATCTGACCGATGAGATCAATAGCCCAACCCCGAAACGGCCAAGGCTTAATTATGGGGTTCATAGCCGATGCGGGTGCCCTTTGAATATTACCAAATTTTTGACATTCCTGACATCCTTTAAAATATTTAAAACAATCCTCAAGAATAGTCGGCCAATAATATCCATTTCTTCTGATCATCCATTTCATCTTGAAAGCTGACTGATGGGCCCCACATACTCCTTCATGAATTTCACTCATCAGGCTTTTTGATTCCTCTATGCTAACACACCTGAGTAAAACTCCATCTATGGTACGGTAATACAATTCATCATCGAGGAGTACATACTTGGTCGCTTGGAACCTTATACGTCTTTCAACCTTTTTATATGGATTCTTTAAATAATCAATGATTTCCCTTCTCCAGTCATCGGTATCAGCCACCGATATCAATGCTTCTTGAACAGGTTGATATCCTGAAGCATGCTGAGCCAATCGGTTAGCCTCTTCATTATGCATCCGGGAAATATGCTCCAGATGAAAACTCCTAAACCCTTTTAACAATTCCAAACACTTTTCATGATATGAAATTAGAATTTCACTGCGGCATTCATAAACCCCAATCAACTGATTTATAACTAGCATAGAATCACCAAAGACTTCAACAGCATCAGCCTGCACTTCTTTAAGCAATTCTAACCCTTTTATCAGGGCTTGATACTCAGCTTGATTGTTTGTCAATGTAGCAACGATCGGCAATGAGAACTCATACTTCTTCCCCTGAGGGGAAATTAATACGATGCCGATGCCTACCCCTTCACCACAAGTAGACCCATCAAAGAAAAGTGTCCACGGAGCAACTTCCAGAGAATCCACCGTATTGCAATGTTGAGTAACAAAATCGGCCATAACCTGTCCTCTAACTGCCTTAGCCGATTCATAACGTAGGTCAAACTCTGATAATGCTAAAATCCATTTACCAATCCTACCATTTAATATCGGCATAGATAGCATATATTTGACCACATCATCTTTGCATATGACGGTACATTCAGCCGATAGTAAATAATGCCTCAACTTAATACAAGAGAAGTATAAGCATAAGCATAATTTCTCAATGGCCGAATACCTGGTCTCAGCATCTATTAACCGTCTGCTTAAATAATAGATAACACGCTCCTTTCCTTTAAATTCTTGAATAAGAGCTGAACCGATAACAGTATCCTCAGTTGACAAATACAATCTGAAAGGCTTTCCATGTTGGGGTGGAACTAACACTGGAGGATTTGTTAAATAACTCTTAATCTGATCTAAGGCTAATTGCTGTTCATCCCCCCATTTAAATTCCTGATCGGCTTTCAATTTCAATAATGGACTGAAAGCCTTGATCTTACCCGACAGATTAGATATAAATCTTCTGATGAAATTAATCTTACCGATCAAGGACTGTAATTCAGTTTTATCGGCAGGAGCAACAACCTTGTTGATTGCCTCAATAGATTTTCTACTAATTTCAATGCCCCGCTGATGCACCATAAAACCCAAGAATTGTCCTGCCGATACACCAAATGCACATTTATTGGGATTCATCTTTAACCCATGTTTTCTTGTGCACTCCAATATCTTCCGTAGATCGGTTAGATGCTTTGTGATGTCTCCAGACTTAATCACTATGTCATCAATGTAGATTTCTACCAACGTACCGATATATTCATGGAAAATAGAATTCATAGCTCTTTGATAAGTAGCACCGGCATTTTTCAACCCAAATGTCATAACTATCCACTCAAACAATCCCACATGACCTGGACACCTAAAAGCAGTCTTGGAAATATCTTCTTCAGCCATGAATATTTGATTATAACCCGCATTACCATCCATGAAACTAATAATCTGATGCCCTGCTGCAGCAGCAATCAACAAATCAGCAATCGGCATTGGGTAACCATCCATTGGTGTGGCCTTATTGAGATTCCTAAAATCAATACAAACACGAAGTTTTCTATTTTTCTTATATACAGGAACCACATTAGAAATCCACTCTGCATGTCGACACTGCCGAATAAACTTTGCCTCAATTAATTTGGTTATTTCGGCCTTAATATCAGGAAGTATATTAGGATTGCATCGGCGAGCCGGCTGCTGATGTGGCCGAAATCCAGATTTAATAGGCAACCGATGTTCAACTATAGATCGGTCTAATCCAGGCATTTCAGTATAATCCCAAGCAAAACAATCTTTATATTCCTTTAACAAATCAACTAGTTGCTGTTTACACTTGGAATTTAACTTAGAGCTAATAAAAGTAGGCCTTGGCCTATCGCCTTCACCAATATCTACTTCTATTAAATCATCTGCCGATGTAAATCCTTGACCTAATTTTCCATCATCGGCAAATCTATCCATTAAAACTCTTCTTCAGAACCGACTGCTTGGATCGGTAGAATTTCGTAATCGGCAATCGTGAGGAACTCTTTTTCCCAGGCTTCTCCTGATATGCACTTGGTTCGCTCATAAGTGTCTGATTCTGCCGATGCGATGATATAAGAAGAGTCACCAGGAACAACTTCAATCTTATCTCCAATCCATTGTACCAGACTTTGATGCATTGTAGAAGGAACACAGCAATTAGCATGAATCCAATCCCTTCCCAAGAGCAGATTATATGCACCCTTGCCATTAATAACAAAGAAAGTTGTCGGTAAGGTTTTACTACCGATGGTCAACTCAACACATACTGCCCCTTTAGCTGGTGATACATTGCCTTCAAAATCCTTTAGCATCATATCGGTCTTAGTTAAGTCTTGATCTCCCTTACCAAACTTCCGATACATCACATAAGGCATAATATTAATTGCAGCTCCTCCATCAATAAGTATCTTAGATACAGGCTGTCCATCAACTCTGCCTTTTACAAACAAAGCCTTGAGGTGTTGCCTCTCATCATCGGTAGGCTTCTCAAAAACAGCCATCATTGGATCTAGCGTTAATTGAGCTACTTGGTCAGAGGAAACAGCCTCTTCTTTACTATCAGACAGAGCCAAAAATTCCATCGGCAACATAAACACCATATTGACATCCGCCGATGGACCTTTATTTTTGTGCCTTATCTGCCACTGCTGGTTACCAGATCTCTCGTTGGAGGGACTTTCTTCTTGATATAAATTTTTTTGACGCTCTCGCTGCATTTTTCTTTTTTGTGTCTTTGTCAAACCCTCTGGACACCATTGAGGAAGCTTAGTTTTCCATACTGGCTGATAAGTCCTAGTTGTCTCCACACAACGTATATTAGGATCCCTATAAAATATTTCTTCATCAGGGACTCTTGCATTTGCCATCTCTTCAAGTTCCTCTTGGTTTCTCAGAAAATATGCAACGCGTTTACCAAGCCTTTCATGTACATTGAGCCTGCCCCCCAGCCGATCATGTACTGATGCTCTCCCTCTGATCGGCTCATTAATGAGCAAGCCTTGATTACCAGATTGAAACCTTCTTACAGGATGATTAACTCCATAATAACCATTGCACTCTGGACAATCTTCAACAGTAGGTAACTTAATACCTTCCTCCCAACAATGAATAAAAAATGGACAATTCCAATGATCCTTATGCCGATTCCACTCTTCTTGACGCCTTTCCTCTTGTTGTCGTCGATACCAGTCCCTTCGCTGACGCCAGCCTTCTTGTTGTCTTCGATGAGTAATCACGATGCCAGATCGAGGAGGCCTCCCAGAACCGCCACTTTCCGTCAATAGCCCCTTACCTTTTGCATCATCGGTAGTTATCCGATGTTGGAGATCTACTGATGCATTCTTTTCAGCAGTTTCCGATGTCAACACCTTAATTTTCCCTTCAGCATCCAACATATTTGCTGGAAAAGGATGTTGATCAATTTTCATCGGCTTTTGAATCTTGGAATTGCCAAATTTTATTCTGCCAGACTCAATAGCTAACTGCAATTGTTGTCTAAATACTTTGCACTCATTGGTACTGTGTGAAGTTGCATTATGCCACTTGCAATACAGCATATGCTTCAACTCTTCTGCTGATGGGATCACATGATTAGGTGACAATTTAATCTGGCCCTCCTGAAGCAAAAGATCAAATATCTTATCGGCTTTGGTGACATCAAAAGTAAACTTTTCTGGCTCTTTGTGACCAAAGGGACAAGATATCGGCTTCTTATTCTTAACCCACTCTGCCAAACCGATAACTGGTTCATCATCTGAATCAGAACCTTCTGCCTCTTCAACAAATGAAACTTTCTTGTTCCAATTTCTTTTAGGTTCAAAAACCCTAGTGTCTTGATCAGAAATCCTTTGCACTAGATGACTTAGGCTTTCGAACTCCTGAGAAGCATATCTGTCCTTAAGATGTGGTAACAATCCCTGAAAGGCTAAATCGGCAAGCTGCCGATCATCCAATACTAGGCTATAACATTTGTTCTTTACATCTCGTAGCCTTTGCACAAAGCCTTCTACCGATTCATCATTGCGCTGTTTCATCTTTACCAAATCAGTAAGCTTCTTTTCATGAACTCCAGCAAAGAAATACTTATGAAATTATTTTTCCAGATCAGCCCAGGTGATAATAGAATTTGGCGGTAGTGAAATAAACCATGTAAATGCTGATCCAGATAGAGATGATGAGAACAGACAAACTCTCAATTCATCTCTACAAGCTGCCTCTCCACATTGAATAATAAAACGATTAACATGCTCCATGGTTGATGTATCGTCTTGCCCAGAAAATTTAGTGAAGTCTGGCACCTTGTAACGATTTGGGAGAGGAATTAAATCATATACCGGAGGATACGGAGTCCGATAAGAATAGGTATTAACTTTGGGCTTGATCCCAAACTGATCCCTCATAATTTCTGCTATCTTATCGGCCCAAAAAGCATCGGCATCTTGCTGACGATACTGTTGAATCTCCACTGGAGGTATTTGCTGATACCCTTCTGCATACCTTTGTGGCCCACGATCTCCAACAATTGGCACATTTGCTACTATCTGTGGTCCATTAACCTGCTGAAAAGGGTTCATCGGCTGAGCTGCCGATGCTTGATTCTGAAAACCAGCATGCATGTGACCCTGATGAACACCTGTGGCTTGCTGATTTGGCTGAACTGTATGTTGAGTAGGAAACTGCCCTAACCAATTATTAGTATTCATCGGCACAAAGTTTGCCGATGGCTGGTAGCTTGTTGGCATTGCTGGATAATTACATCCAACTTGAGGTATA
Source organism: Saccharum hybrid cultivar R570 (assembly GCA_038087645.1). NCBI lineage: Eukaryota > Viridiplantae > Streptophyta > Magnoliopsida > Poales > Poaceae > Saccharum > Saccharum hybrid cultivar. Next base: position 37,039,032 of record JAQSUU010000637.1, on the reverse strand, counting down.
ACCTGGACTTCAGGTTGACTGGCAATAGGAGCCTTCTGCTGCATCGGTAACAAATTTGCCGATGGACTCGAACTAGATGTTTGACCCAGAGACGCCTGAAAACCTTCCAGACTCGGTTGTACAGTAGTTGTAGTATATTGAGGCGCTTGAGCTATCGGCAAACCAGCCGATGGCATAGGAGTTTTTCCCGCTGTATCAAACACTTGAGATAATCCGTGATTGAAAGTAGATGGCTCCGGAGGCATACCATATCCCCACCAATTAGCAGGAGTTTGATTATTCTGTGGTACATGACCTGATAAAGCTGATGCTGATAGATCTGTACCAAGCTGAACTCGTCCTGATAATGCTGAATCCGGACGCACCGGAGTAGACTGTACGTTAGATAAACCTGCTGATACTGGAGGAGAAGAAATCTCTATACCCGCAACGGCTGGAGGAGCCGATGGAGCAACAGCAGATGCTGCTTCTGGTTGATGATAAGCAGGCCCAACGTAACAGGGTGACGCTTGCCCTTCTTTGAAAGTTCGAATCACAGCATTATGAACAGTATTGGACAGCACATTGGAGTGATTAATTAAAGCATGATTCACCGCAGAATTAACCATCTCTTGAAGTTTACCCGGATTAGGATCAAAGGTAACCTGCCGAGGCAACGGCAAGTCCTGCTTCTGGATGACTTGTCCACTTTTGTTCAAGCTGAATGACTTCAAGCAAAGCTGTCTGTATTCTTCAATAGCCCTCTCCATAGCCTGCTTCTGATCGTCCTTAAGATCTTCTTCTGTTACTGCGATGATATTCCCAGCATCGATCTCATGATTAGGCATCTTGACTAGATCTGTCCCACTGGGCGTGCCAAAAGATGTGTTGATGCAAAAGTAAATCTGCAAACACAAAGGGCTAATACCCGAAATCGATATCCAAAGCGTGCCAGTCGATTTGACCTGTTAATCGACAAGGACGAAGATACGAGCACTTTGGTCCTGACAACAGCGATACGCCCGGATGTCACGGCCAAGAGGTACTCACGCGGAACTCGAGGATCGTCGAAGATTGCACTTAGAGCAATGCAACTCGCCGAATCGATGAGAACTCGTAAAAAAGGAAAAATATGCAAATTGACGAAGTCGCCGAAAGTAGATGTAAATAAGAGTAAAAGCTGTTTTTTTTATGTATTGATTGATTTTTTATTACATTGCCCTTCACTCTATATTTATATCCTGATCTATAGAAACGTAACCAAATACGACTAGGACATTAAATCCAAATCTAAGGAAAAACATGACTTTGATACAACTCAGACTCTACTAAACGTAAACAAGGAAATTATCTCCTATTTTACTCCATAGTCCGCCTCAATCACGATGGTATTCTCATCGACCTCCTTTTCAACGGCACAGTCCCTGTTCCATCGGCAGCAGCCTTCGAGTTCCTTCCATCAGTACATTCCCTATTTCATCGGTAGCAATCTTCATACCCTCCTTCATCGGTACATTCCCTGTCTCATCGGCAACAGTCTTCAAACCCTCCTTCATCGGCATCAGCAATAATATCCTTAACCTCATCGGCAACACTTCAAATTAAATCCATACGCTGCCACCACTCAAAAATAAACTTATTCTCCTTGGCTATCAATCCACACGGTAATCTTTCCTCTGTTGATTAGCCCTTCCTAATCATCTTGACACGTGCTAAAAACGATGTCAACACTTGCTTTTGAAGAAAAGGCTAGAAGATTGGGTTGTAAAGGATTTCTTCGAAGACTAAATGATCGAATAATGGATTTTTCTTTTCTATCCTGAGAATAATTGGATCGGCATCGATCGGTTGCAATTGCAGGCAGGTCTCACACAACACAACTTGCAAATGAAGCTAACCCATTGGGATTGGGTAGGTTCTGAATATACTGAAAAAAAACTTTGCTTTAGCACAAATGTCTTGCCACCTCTTGAGGGATAAGGTAGGCAGGATTCCAGTGATCCACCAAGGAAAGGCGTTAATATATAACCAAACAACCGGAAAGAGATGAGAAACCGCAGGATCAAAAGAGGATCAGCGATAAAAGAAGCCAACCGAGAGGATTTGGGTGCCGCGCATTACCTTAAGATAACTTATCTGGATCAAAGAAGTCTGCTGAAATTTTTACCGGGTGTCAGGTGATAATCCCCGGATGAAATGCAGAGAGAAATTCATCGGTTAGGCGCCGACTGCCATTTTGTCGGTGCGTCAGCTATCTGCTTCTTTTCTTTTTTTCCTGCATAAATTTGTTAAGAGAGGGGTTTTTGGATTTAGTTACAGATATCTGGCATAGTGTGGATGAGGGGCATAACTCTTTAGAGCGTTGGCAGGCTAAAATTAGACGTCTGCGTCAATACTTGAAAGGGTGGGCCAAAAATACAAGTGGTGCTTACAAGAAAGAAAAGAAAAGGTTGCTAGAAAAATTGGATGAATTGGATAAAAAGGCTGAATCAACATTATTAGATCAAAATGAGTTGAATCTTAAGCATGTCTTGAATGAAAGATTGTCCGAACTGCTACGAGAGGAAGAAATAAAATGGTACCAACGTGCTAAAGTAAAGGATTTATTAGAAGGGGATGCCAATACAAAGTACTTTCAGTTAGTAGCAAATGGGAAACACAGAAAACTAGGATATTTAGGCTGGAGCAGGAGGAAGGTTTAATTCACGGTGATGCTGAACTTAAAAAATATATCACCACTTACTATAAAAAATTATTTGGGCCATCTGACCATAACAATTTGGTAATGGATGAGTCATATCGTGATGACATCCCTCAAGTTACAGCCGAGGAAAATGAACTCTTTTTGCTGAGTTTATGGAGGAGGAGATTAGAGGTGCAATTTTCCAAATGAACCATAATACGGCTCCAGGTCCTGATGGCTTTCCTCCAGAGTTTTATCAGGTATTCTGGAATGTGATTAAGGATGATCTGATGGCTTTGTTCACAGATTTCCATAAGGGAGAATTGCCTCTACATAGCCTTAACTTCGGAACAATCATTTTAATACCAAAGTCTAAAGAAGCTAAACAAATACAACAATATAGACCTATCTGTTTGTTGAATGTTAGTTTCAAGATTTTTACTAAAGTGGCTACTAACCGAATTGTAAAGATAGCTGAGCGCATAATTAAACCTTCCCAAACAGCATTCCTACCTGGGAGAAATATAATGGAGGGTGCAGTTATTTTACATGAAACCCTACACGAGTTACATAAAAAGAAACATAATGGAATTATCTTTAAGGTTGATTTTGAAAAGGCATATGATAAGGTGAATTGGAATTTCTTACAACAAGCACTAAGAATGAAGGGTTTTCATCCGGTGTGGTGTGATTGGGTCAGGACTTTTGTTCAAGGTGGGAACGTGGGCATTAAAGTTTATGAACAGATGGGCTCATATTTCCAGACCAGGAAAGGTCTTAGACAAGGTGATCCACTGTCACCGATCCTTTTCAATATTGTTGTAGATATGATAGCTATCATTTTATCTAGAGCCAAGGAGGAAGGCCAAATAAAAGGGGTTGTTACACACCTAGTGGAAAATGGTTTGTCTATCTTGCAATATGCAGATGACACAGTTCTATTTTTTGACCATGATATTGAACAGGCAAAAAACTTAAAACTTTTGCTTGGTACTTTTGAACAATTATCAGGTCTAAAAATCAACTTCCATAAAAGTGAATTATTTTGCTTTGGCCAAGCAAAAGAATCTGAGGAGGAATACTCATATCTATTTGGTTGCAAAATGGGATCATACCCTTTTCGATATTTGGGTCTTCCTATGCATTACAGGAAGTTAAATAATAAGGATTGGAAATTAATTGAAGAAAGAATCGAAAAGAAGTTATGCGGGTGGAAAGGAAAACATTTATCATATGGGGGTAGATTAGTGTTGATCAATTCTATTTTGTCAAGCTTACCTATGTTCATGATGTCTTTCTTTGAAGTGCCGAGAGGTGTTCTGAAAAAGATTGAATATTTTAGATCAAGGTTTTTTTGGCAAAATGATGAGCACAAAAAGAAATATAGACTGACAAAGTGGAATATTTTGTGCCAACCAAAAGAGCAAGGTGGTTTAGGAATTCAGAACCTAGATTTACAAAACAAATGTCTTTTGAGCAAATGGCTTTTCAAACTTTGCAATGAGGAGGGCACTTGACAAGAGTTAATAAGGAACAAGTATCTAAAGAACAAGACTCTAAGTCAATTTGAAAAGAAAAATGGGTTTTCTCATTTTTGGAATGGTTTGTTGGGAGTCAAAGACATTTTCTTAAGTCTTGGGAAGTTTAAACTAGACAATGGAACTCAAATTAGATTTTGGGAAGATAAATGGTTGGGCTCCCAACCCTTAAAAATCCAATACCCGAATTTATTTAATATAGTGCGAAAGAAACAAGCAACAGTGGCTGATGTACTTAATTCCATCCCTTTCAATGTGTCTTTTAGAAGGGCACTAGTTGGGAGCAAGTTGTTGGAATGGCAAAGTCTAGTTGCGAGAGTTGCTTTTATTAACTTAAATGAGGGTCGGGATACTTTCATTTGGAACTTAAATAATAATGGCTTGTTTTCTGTTAAATCCATGTACAAATACCTAGTCAATAATGGGATTAAGGTTACCCAGGAAATTTGGCATATGAAAGTGCCCTTGAAGATTAAGATTTTTCCTTTGGTTTTTAAAGAAGGGGGTAATACTAACAAAAGACAACCTTGCTAAAAGAAATTGAAATGGTAGTAAGGCTTGTTGTTTTTGTAGCACACCTGAAACTATCCAACACTTATTTTTTGATTGTCATTATGCCAGATTTCTTTGGCGTGCTGTGTTTGTTTTGTTTGGCATTAATCCTCCAAGGAACACGAACCATCTTTTCAATAGTTGGTCAAAGCTAGGAGGTTCCAATCATAATTTTCTTTTATTGACTGGGGCTGCGGCTTTTTGCTGGGCAATATGGATCACAAGGAACGATGTGGTTTTTGATAAAGGTCACCTAAAAACTTTTTTACAGGTTCTTTTCAGGGGAACACACTGGCTACGATTTTGGGCTCTGTTGCAGTGCTCGGATGACGACAAGGAACGGATTCTTGACGCTTGCAAGCTACTAGAATCGAAAGCCATGGAGTTCTTCGCATCGCATGGATGGTCCTTTATTTACCGTCTTGAACTTTAGTTCTGAACCTGTAATAAGTTTAAATTATGTGTGAGCTACTGTAATAAGTTTGGACTGATGCTTTTTCTTCTTAGAAGAAGGCTGAAGCCGGATATTTTCCATTATCAAAAAAAAATATCTGACACGCGCACAAAAAGTCGCAATATGCTGAGAACAAGTGACCGGCATATCAACATGCATTGCTGTGCATAATTTATCTCCTAGGATGCTTTTGTTCCCTGTAATGGTTGTTTCACTCGTGCTTCTGGGGCCTGGGGAGTCTTCATGATCTTGGATCATTGGAACGGGAACCAGCTACCTTTCAGACAAAAATTCAAACCCAAGACAGTTTAGGCACTGTTTGCTGGCAATGCTCAGAGTATTCGGCTCTACCAACTGGGACTTTCCAGTTTGGAAGATTTATTGTTGGCAGATTGATGTGGGGGTGGCCAACAATTCAGGAGCACTTCAACACAGTGTATACACATCATCGCTGAGAAATAGCACCCATCTCCAAATTGTGAATGAGGGGTCTGGCTGATATTCAGTAACAATCCAGCATGAAGCGGGCAGTATTCAGTAACAATTCAGTCATTGTCCGTTGCATTCTGCAATGACTCATCAAAGTACAAAGAGAAGCAATACCATACCGATAAATCCTCGATAGTAATGTGCGAAGTCAAAGTCACCGAAAACCAGTAAACCAAATCATTCAGGAGGACAACATGTAGCACAATCTTTGCCTCAATGCTTTTATCGATGAACTTTGCTTCAATGCTAAGGCTACGTGGACGGCTTTAATTTGGATCGGAGCTGCCTTTAGCTACTGATGGCATAGAGTTTTAGGCTATTGCAAAAGAAGCCAAGAACAAAGCAAGGCCAAGAACAAATCCCAGCTTTGATCGTGCCATATAGATAGATAGATGGCCAAGCGATAACTCTGAAGAAAGCAAGGCCAAGAACAAAAGACCCAAAGCAGTGTGCTTTCCAAATATCGACCGATGTGAAATTTTTGCACACAAGTGGGCGCATTGGAGCCGATCATTTGGAGACAGAACATCAATCAAAGGAGGTGATCGATCAGCAAACCACATGAACTAATGGTGCCGTCTACAGTTCAGACACTCAAGAGTCAATAGACTAATTCCATGACCAAAATTTTACACAGATTTAATTTTGCTTTGTGCCCGTGTTCTTTGTCTAGGAAATTTGACGCAGAGCGTGCATACCAGCATACCACTCAAAGATGAGTAATGGTTGTGCATTTGAAGCCATCACATTTTTTTTCTGGGTACAGAGATTGATGACGGGTACGAGAAGAGCACACTGGTTTTTGGGAACTCTTGGTTTTCATTACTAGCGGCGCCAGTGGTGACAGCAATACTGCGGTCGTCGTCGTCGAGCCGAAAGGAATGCCAAACTTTCGATGAACTTGGATCTCCGACAAGATATGCTCTTTATGGAGATATGGAATGGATCATCCACAAGGATGGACGGAGGCACTCATCCAACCTAGTGGCTCAACAAAGGAGATCAGTGCAGAAAAAAAAGTACAGTGCATGTTTGCAATACCGAAGTCGGGTATTTTAAATTGGAGTTCTAACATAATGAACTAGCAAGATGGTTTGTGTAAATAGAGTGACCGATGAACTTAGCCACGCCTTGAAATCGCTAATATATGCTTCGAGCCAAGCTCTCACTATATATGTCAAACTTAGCTATTTACAGTGGCGTCACATATATGGCGATGCTTCACAATATATATTCCAATACGTTGCACCTTATCTGGTTATCTTTGCAAACACCTGGTCGATATGTGCCCATGCGTGTCGGTTGATGATAAGTGATTGTCAAAAGATGGTCAAGCTTTGGTTGAGTTTGAAGATTAACCTTAGCATGAGTGTGGTGTTATGCAACATGTCTCTTGCCTTGTGGTGCGTAGATATAGAGCACAGAGATAGTCGACGGCTATAGAAAAGGTCAAATAGGGACATGTCATGCTGATGGACTAATAGTGGTATGGATGTGAGGCTTGGATCGAGGGACCAAAGGGCCAAAAGATTGACCGTGGGTGGCTGATACATAGAGATATCGACAAGCAAGTGTACATGAGACTGTGTTGACCAATTCAAGATGATAGTTGACCAAGTTGATCAAGCGGAGGCGCTGAGGACTTGGTGACCGATCAGGCGGTCGAGGACAAATGGTGACACGCGTCGAGATCATGGAGGAGACATAGCAGATACGCTTCTCCAAAGAGTTTTGATGGTTTGGGCCTCAAACTCACCGACAAATGGTTTATGGGTGGGCCTCAAAACTCAGGATGAAGTTTGAGTGGCACATGGCATCATCGAGAAACTTGCATCGAGGCGAAGCATTATCGTGAAGGGCTTGTGGCCATTGGATTCACGGATCTCTACTTGGACCATTATGCCTTGGGATTAAGTGAGCAAAATATCTAGGCTTTGAATGTGTAATATGGCTCTATAAGTAAGAGGGGGTGCTGCCCAATCCAACCATCTCTTCCAAGTATTTTTATTTGAGTCTCTAGTTTTTAGTTCTCCAGTTTCCAAAGTCTTATAGGGAGAGAGATCCCAAAAATAAAAAGTCATTCAAACGTAACTATAAATTCAATTTACATAAATACCAATCTCCAGATTGCCATGTTGTTGTTCAGAACAATTCATGTCACCTCTATGATTCGCACGAAAAACAACATCAATATCCTGCACACCTATATAGGATTATAGGCAGAACAGGGCAGCTTGAAATGCTCCAATTCCAAACCATGTTTCAAGTTGTCAACATAGAGAAGTTGCAAAAAAAAAAAGAAAAAAAAGAAGTTGCTAATAATAGGATTTTGGTCATAAGATTTGTGCATTTTAATTTGGTTTGGGTCTATGATCCGTGTTTAGATATATGCACATGGCAGTATGTGCGTGTGTTGCTGGCAAGCTTGTCAATTCCATTCCGGAGGTCATTTCGGTTTTCTCTTTGGAACGGAATGTTTCGGTACCGGACGATACCGGTGTACCATTTCGGATATACATAAATAAAATATATTTTATATTCTTATTATCCATAATATTTAATAATCATGATAGAATATTAATTTCACTTAAACTAGACAACCTACTAGTTTATTTTAAAGTTTACAGACGAACGTACCATAAATTCTAACTTTTACTTGTCACCGTTCTCACTGCAGTGCTAATTGATGCTAAAAAATAATTTGTTTTCCATCAGACCATCACGTCACCATCTTTTATAGGGGCAGTTACGGTAAATACTACTCCTACTACTTGCATGTCCTACTTTTGCACCAAAAACAACTGGAGCACACGCCAAACACACTCTCACATATCCAGCGATGACAGCAAAAGGCATGCCTAACACTGGTACCGAGATACACGAGACAACAAACTCCGGACGGAGAACCACACGGAACGCCCGGGATCAGCCGGTACGCAAGCCGGTACGGGACTGAGGTCAGTCTGTTCCGGTCAGCAGGGTGGAACGGGATACACAGCCAATTCTGGCCGGTATCGGAATTGAATTGATAACTATGGTTGCTGGTCCCTGTTCCATGTAGAGACTAACAAAGCTTTTGGATCACTGTGTTTTGATCGTTGATGTTCTATGAAGCAAGGATTATCACTTTATTTCTTTTTTCTTTTGTCCTCATGAGAAACATGATTTTTTCAAAGAAATGTTTTGCTCTAATCTTTAGGTAAATATCACAGCAACAAAGAAAGCTGAGCTTATACAAAATCTTTTTTAATGTAAGTAACAGATCTATTGGAATTAACAGACCATACAACATCTCATAGTTCATTACTATGGTGAGCTCCTTCCTTCATATCAACAATAATAGGAGGATCAGCCCCAACATTGGGCAAACCAAATACACAATGGACAACAAACTCATTGATGTAGATTTCTTTGCCACCTACAATTACCAACTTCATTGATTCTGGATCAAATATATCCATCAATCATGTAGCACCATCTCACTCAATAGAGTTGACCAGCCTTCAAATGAAGAAGACCACCAAATCACATGTCAATAATCTTATCTCTAACTCTATCATTAAGAAAAACTACAAATTCCTTAATTTCTTTGGCGAACAACAACAATATGTCGTCTTTAACTATGCATCATCATCAATTTCAACAGCACAAACATGTCACATGTATACTCATAATGTTTAACAAAGAAAAAAATATAAACATAAAATCCATAAAGAACAGTCAGCATAGTCAATTACGATTTGGCATAGTTTCTACTTATAAATTTATTTATTTTTATTTTATTTTACTTTTAAATAGAAACAACAACATTCACTGCATGAGAAACAAAACTACAACAGTACAAGCCACATGATTATAAGCTAAAAAAACACATCTCAGTTACAGATTATTGCTAAAAGTGTACATAGTTCAAATAAATGATTCCAAAAATTGCCTCAATACTACGCTTATTTTTTTATAACATATTGCCTTCACTGCTCTATCAGACTTTGGTACACTAGACAATAGATTCTTAGAACCAGCATTTGCATTAGCATTAATGTCATCAACCCTAGCTTGCTTCTTCTGCAAAGCATACTTTCGTGTACCCTGCCCTCCAAACATCTAGGAGTTACAACATAGACAATATAAAACATTGCAAATCACAAAAATAGATACAACCACATACAATACATCAGAAACATACCAACACCAGTACAAACTACACAGTTAGAAGCAAAAACACAAATAAGTTACAGCTCAGTGCTACTTAAGTACAAACTTAAAACAAAGGTTCCAAAATACCTCAATATTCTTTCCTTTATGCTTCTTTTGACTGCACAACACATTTAATGGTACATCAGACGACTCTCCTACACGTCTTAGAACCAGCACCTGCTTCAACATCTGTGTTCGTCATTAGCCCTAGATCGCTTTTAATGATAACCAAACTTTTTGTACCACACTCTCCACCCATCTGAATAAAATAAACCACAAAAACATTGAACTGAGTTACAAGCCAGACAATATAAACATTAGAAATCTCAAAAATGAACATCACGACTTACTAAAATAAGCACATGACAAATGACTACAAAAATTCAAAAAATTAGGTGCTTTGGCAGAGCAATACAAACCTTGGCAACACTGCAGGAGACACGGATGGCTAGCCGGAGAGCAAGCGTCGGCTAGGCTTCGCTAGGGTGAGGTTCGATGCCGGCAACCTACTAGGCGTCGACAACAACAAAGACGATCGACATGGCGTGACATCGAGCAACTGCTCCGTAATGGACAAAGGACACAAAATAGCAGACCAACCACAACAATGTGGTTCACTTGGGAGTGCCAAGCACACAACGACCAGGGCCCATGCATCGGTTTGGCGGCGACCCTTCCAATGAAGACAAGAAGAAAAAGTATCTACCCAAAATCTGGACAGTAAACTTTATAAAACAGTTCTATTACTCAGCAACGGAAGAGGAGCACGGGAGCAAAAGCGGTACGCCACAAAATAAAAAAATAGCGCGTCCATAGAAGCGGAAACACAAGCACGTGTGCGGCCCAATTAGGAAAAGGCCCATGTTGGGCCAGTCGTGGACGCACACATGATTTCTTTGTGAACAATTACGTGCACACCGAACGGCTCCTTTTTTGGGTCAACATGAGAGAACTTAATTAATCAAACAAGATTACATAGAAACCTTGTTGACAAGAGGATTACAACACCACTGACATATAATTAAGAAGATTAGCCGAACCCTAATCCCCTAATCTAGGTCTTCATCGGTAGCGGCGTCCTCTTCATGGATAACACTTTCCTTTGAGCCATGTTGGCCTCCATAACATCGGCTAATTGCTGGAACTTGAAGGCATACTAGGACACAATATCAACCATCGGATGATCAACAGAGCTATGGCCGAGTTCACTTACCACACCTTTGATTTTGTTGAAGGCAGTTCGCAGCGTTTGAATGGCCAATCTGCTCTCCATGACGAGCTCAGCGTAGTGATCAGTGTCATTCTTGGCCAACTATGTTTTGGCCTCCTCCACCAGATCTGCCTTGCCGTCCTTCTTTGCACGCTTCGAAGACGGCTCTCCCGAGGAGCTCATGGTGGTGGCTAATAGTGGTTTGGAGGAGGATGTTTTAGACTACCCGCACTCGTGGTACTCTAAATTCATAATCTAAAAGGCTTGGTCATCAAGATTCTCTACTCTATACTCAATTCTCCCGCATCCATCCATCCTCTATATCATCCTCTATCCACTGTGGGGCCTACTTGTCACTTTATCTAAATATATCCATGTGAGATCTAGTTTTGAAGAATTTATTGAAACGAATTTAATGGTGCAATCGGAATTTAATTTGGGGTTTTTGGTTTGTGAGTTATAATATTTTTTTAGTAACTTGAACATGTGGGGCCGCCGCTACAGCTTTCTCCTCTCTCCTCTCTCTGTGCCTCGCGTATACTCTAGCCGGCAACCGTACGTCCGCTAAACCACTCCAGTCCCTCTATATTTGGCGCAAAGAAAGCCAGTACCGGAGACTTTAACGGACCCGGTGCGGGACTTCATTCTGCTAAAAGCTCCTGGAGGATGCTTTTACCGGATCTAGTGGAGACAGCCTTAGATGTCGAGTGTTGTTTGTTAGGAGAAAACAGTGGATGTCGAGCTTTCAATGGAACGGAGATGGGTAACATTGCGTTAAATAGTTGCAATACGTAGCAGTTCGCCTCCCATATCATGTGTTTCTATGCAAACAGGAAGGATGATCGTGTTCAGTGCCTAGTTGAGCCATCTGCACATCCTGGAAGTTTGAACGTCTACATAGAAAATGTGGACGCCGGGCATTGCTCGTGTGCGACGCTTGCACTTCCATCGTTGTCATCCACCGACGGCAAGCCATCCAGGAGCTCGAAAATGGACAAAAAAGAAAAAAAAAGAAATAAAAAACAGAATTACAACACAATTGCAATCGCACATACAAACACGCCGTAACTACAAAATAACACAGTTGTAAATAGAGGATAGAAAAAAACAAGAAAACAACACCCGCATATCGGCCTAGACAAAACCAATCACATGATTGTAACTACTTAAAATCTGGGAAGTAACTACTATAAAACGTTGCTATAACCGAACAAAGCAAGAGCAGCACGTGCCCCAAAAACAAAACACGCACGTACGCGGAATCAGAACAACGGGTGCGCGCGGCCTAAATAGCAAAAAGGCCTAGGTTGGGACAGGCAGACGGGCGCACGTGGGAGGGTAGCCCGCAAAAATATGCGCACAGGACACAGACGTTGAGCGCGCACATAGAATATACAATCTGTATATTATATATATAACTGATCCCAGATTTTTTTTCTAAGGTGAAATATTTTTTCTAAGATTTTTCTAATATTAAATCAAATTTTAATATTCTAAATACATATTTGATCTAGAAAAATATTCGGACAATTTTTGAATCTTATTTATACAAATTTTTAGGATCAAGTTTTTCAGAAAATATGAAAAGTCAAAACAAAGCATGATTTTTCTAATATTAAATCATATTTTGTATTTTAAATACATATTTATTCTACAAAATTATTTGGATATTTTTGAAGAATTATTTGTACACTTTTTTTTATAAAGTTCAATTAAACTCTCTAAACTATCGTGGTGGTCCAATTTACCTCCCTCGTGTGCCACGTAAGACAACTTAGAGAGGTAAATCGGATGATTCTAATAGTTGGAGGAGTCTAAAAAAAACTACTAGTAGTTTTCTAATGACACCTATGTAATTGCAATAGTTGAGGAGGTCAAATAGACTTTTCTCGCCGCCCACGGGCGTGCTAGAGTCCGGCAGTTCGGACCAAACGCACCGTCCGATAGCTTTCCCACCCAAATATTCCCATCGTTCTCCTACCAGCGCGCGCACTGTTCTCGTTCTAGTTCCCATCGCGCGCGCAAGCGCGAGTGGACTGTTTCCCCAGTGGGCCTTTTCTCTATTGCGCACGCAGGCACGTTAGCTCTCATGCATGCACGCAATTACTTTCAGCGAACCAAAAAAGTCATAATTCTTAAACAAACATCCAAATTAAATTCCGATTCCACCATCGGGTTTCTTACTATAAATCCTTCAAGATAATATTCCATATGAATATATTTAGATAAAATTTCGTTAACGAACATTTATCTTATGAAGATAGAATATTTTCTTTATTGAGCAGAGACGATATTCTAGGTTTAGCAAATAATGTTCCGTCTTCGTCAGTAAAATGTTCTCGGTTTAGAAGAACGGTATTCTAGTTTTAGGTTCATGAAATTGGTATTATAATATACATAAAAATAAATAAGTAATACATAACATAAATAAAATAATAATACAATCTAGAGCAAAGTATAAGAAAAAAACATAGTAGAGAAAAAATTAAAAATAATATTACATGGATATTTTTTTAAACATCCTAAAACATACTACCTCCCTCCCTAAAAGAATACAATTATGAAACAATGTCTTGTTTTAGTATATCAAAAGTTTGACCAATTATAGAAAAAATTATAAATATTTCTAGTATCAAATTAATACCATTAAATTAATTATGAAATATATTTTTGTAATAAATTAATTTAAAGCCATAAATGTGAATACCATTTACTAGAAACTTAGTCAAACATGAATCACTTTTCGTGGCACGCAACCCATAGTTATATTCTTTTAGGGACGGAGGTAGTACTGTAGAACATTACATGCATACTAAGTGAACATCACTAAATATACTAAAAATATCACTAAATACATTTAAATAAAAAATAATACAATCTAGAGCAAAGGATAAGGAAAAAATAAAAAATGTAATAGAGAAAATTTGAAAAAGAATATCACATGGATATTTTGCAAACATCTTAAAATATACTATAGAACATCCAATGTATACTAAGTGAACATCACTAAATACACCATAGAATATTGCTAAATACATTATAGAACATCGCATATATATGATGTAAACATCACTAAATACATCATAGAACATCACATGTATACTACGTGAATATCAAAAAACATCACCCGTATACTACGAGAACATAAAAAAAACATCATAGAACATCACCTCTACGAGAATATCACATGTATATTACGCGAACATCGCAAAATACATCATAGAACATTATATGTATACCACGTGAACATAAAAAAAATATCACAGAACATTACATGTATAACATGTGAACATAAAAAAATAATGAACATCGTATGTATTCTACATGAACATAAAAAACAACATAGAACATTATAAAAATAATAAGAAAAAAGAAAAATAAATAAATAATGGAAAAAATAAAATAAAATAAAAATAATAGACATATAAAATAAAAAAATAAAAAATGAATGATGCGCGAAAAGAAAAAAAGAATAATAAAGAATAATAATAATTCACATAAACAAAAATAAAAAATAAATTAAAGCACGGAAAAGAAGGATAAGAAAAAATAGAGAAAAATAACAAGAAAAAGAAAATAAATAAAGAAAGATAAAAAAATAAAAAACATGAATCAAAGAAAAAACGTAAAGAAAGGAAACCAGAAATAAACAAAAAAAAACTGAAAAAAACCAAGGAAAAGAAAAAAAAAAGAAAAATAATAAGAAGGGAAACATGTAACTGCCTACGTGCTCGCAGGAGAATCGTGTCCAGCCAGCGTACGTATAAGCTAGGTATTAAAACAGACATGTGCTCTTTCATTCAGACTGGGCCGCGCTTGCTAATGGGCCATCGCGTCAGCACGATGCTGCGGATGAAGCACGGAATCACGCGCGGGAATCACTGCACGGGAAATCATCGGCGCTCTGCTCCGGTCGGACCGGAAGAATTCCGTCGTTGCATCGCCTTTTTTTTGAGTCGGCCGCGGAGTCGTCCGGTCTCGTGCCATCGTGTGGCAGTGGCACAAGCCCACAGCAGGAGTGGATCCTATTCCTATCCGGCGCCTGCCGGCTGGCGGGCCGTCGCACGCGCTCCCGCCTCCAAGAACTCAACATCAAGAGAGCGGGCCCAGAGATGCCGGGCCAAACTGAGCGCGTGGCGGTGCCGCTCGTCTTGCATCCACGCAGTCGGCCCATGCCTCCCATCCAGCAGGCGAGACAGAAGAAACAAGTTGTCCCGACAATAGGACCCAAACTTACGTTTGCCCATTTCTGGGCACACTTTTTCTTATATTAATAGTATATTAAACAAACCGAGAGCTATATGAAGATAAAACTCAGACTAGGCAATGTAACAAAGATACAACAAGATCCAAAGGGGTCGAGTAACGACGATAACACAGCAAAAACAATGCTAACTACCCTATCAAAAAAAAGTGCTAACTACAAGATCACTGATGTTGGACTTCATATCTTGTCACCGCTAGGCGCTAGCACCCCGCTAAAAAAGCACTACTGGAGACTTAGACTCTAATCTTAGATCTCCTAGCTAGTTTGGCATCTATGAATATTGGGGTACTATATACTCAACCCGTTGAAAAAATGTAGGTCGTTTTAGTTTTGTGCTAGATTATACAGTGCTGACCACATAGATATGTATATTAGCATACATATCAATGTATATTTTATGTGGATGTAAAGAAACTAATTTATATTCTAGATACATGTTCCTTTTTTAACTTGGTTATTTTTTAATAATCTACCCTCACTAGTAGAGCAACGACTTTTGGTTCGCACCTTTAGTCTCAGTTGTGTTGGGGACTACTGTGAGCATTAGTCCCAGGTCTAAATTTTACAGCCATCGAAGACCATTTTTATCCCGGTTGGTAACACCAACTGAGACTAAAAACCATCCTTTAGTCCCGGTTTGTGTTACCAACCCAGACTAAAGGTTTCCCACCTGGGACTAAAGGTCCCCAAGGGTGAATTCAAAAGGAGAACGCCCAGGACTTTGTCACATATGGTGTGCAGTTGAGTTGGTAAGCAAGCTACGCGCCAAGCGAGGGGTCTTGGGTTTAGTCCCGGTTAAGGGACCCGGGACTTAGACTCAATGCAAGAAAGGTCTCCTAGGATTTTTAAATTATTTTTTTTAGTTTCGATAATGGGCTTTAGTCCCGGTTAAGGGACCCGAGACTTTTGTTGCTGGATTTTAGTCCCGGATCCGTAGTAATGGTAAGGAAACCGAGACTAAAGCTAGTTCCCAACCGAGATTAAAGTCCACCTATGCACTAGTGCCTAGCTGACTAGTTAGGGTATATTTAGTAGAGATCCTCCTGTTCTAGATTCTCTGAGACAAGTGATTCGCTGATTGAAAATATTTCTTTATAATTCTCAATGATAAATTCTTTATGCATACAGTGACTCTATGCGTGAGTGAACGGGGAGAAACTACTTTTTTCACTACCAGCCTCTAGTTCATTTTAGATAAACACTTCATAGAATCAACATAGGTAGAATCACTTCTTAGTGTATTTGGCAAAGTTTTGCCTGAGTTTAGCCAAGAAGTTGCTTTGAGAGCTTTGTCAAACAGACCTTCAGAAATCTTTTTTTTTTGTCATAATGATCTATTGCTAGCATTAAGAGTTGCGTCAAGTTTTGCACCATCTGTTACAAAGTTCAAATTTTACGAAACCCCAAACAATCATCTGGACCCCACCTCTGTCTTAACGGAACGCATTGATTCAATGCTTCATCCCTAGCTGATTTAAATGCATAATCCCCTGCACAATCCTGATTGTCGTCTCGTCCGTGACGTCTCAGGCCTCGTTTAGTTCACAGAATAGGGGAGAAAAATACTGTATCAGAATTCCTGTAGCATTTCGTTTGTATTTGGTAAAAATTATCTAAATTATGATTAACTAGGCTTAAAATGTTCGTCTCGTAAAGTACAACAAAACTGTGCAATTAGTTTTTGATTTCATCAACATTTAGTACTTCATGTATTTGCCGACGTTTTGATGTGATGGAGAATCTTCTTTTGCGTAGTGGAATTTGGAGGAGAATTAGGGGGCCAGAAAAATTCACGCTAGCTACATTCAAGACGTACGAGACATGTCATGTGTAGCATGCATGCAAACCGCGGTGGGCCCGACCTAAGCCCCTCGTCACTTCGTCAGGGAATCCATGGCGGCTGCTAAACGCTCGAAACAGGCTCGACCTAGTCCCGGGCGGCCCTGAGTCAAGTCAGTCAGCTGGACCTAGTCCATCTGCTGCCATGGCCGCCGCCCTCGTGTCACAATTCGCCTGCTCCGTTCCTATCGACTGCCGTGCCCGCCCTGCCCCGGGCCCTGGCCCTCTCGTTTGTCATTCGCGCGCTGCCAGCGCCATGATTGCCGTCGCAGGATGAAAACGGAACAGAAATATTCCGAACTGATCATTTTCGTTTTCTATATTATGAACCGTTTTTTAACATGAAAAATTATCAGTTTTAATTGGTTTCACAACCATTTTCAACCATTTTTTTGTACTTTTTAATTGCTAAATGTAGAAATATTCCGAACCGACCGTTTTCGTTTTTCGATATCGTAAATCCGTTTTCGACAGTTTCCGACCGTTTTCATCCTGCCCGTCGGTCGCGCCCACCGGCACCATGCTAGGCGAGAAGCGAACAAAACTGTGATCTCACTTGCCGCCCAGAATCCAGATCCGCGTGCCTCTCTCTCCCGTTCTTCCTTCGTTCCTCCCCTGCCCAGTGGGCAAGCCGGCCGTGGCAGTTATTCATCAATGCGCGGCGCCAGGCCTGGGAGAAAGTTTCGCCGAGCTAGCCGCGCGAATGCAGCAGGGGCGGTAGCGCAGGGCCGCAGGCATTGCATGCATGCCCTGTGGTCGTCTCGTCCATCCGCCTCTTTGTGCGTGCCAGATCTCAGCAGTGGCTGTCCCCGTGGCGCCCTCTCTCTCCAGGAGATATACATACTCCCTCGGTCCAAAAAATAATAATAATAATATTTGTGTCTTCAAATTATAAAAGTATATTTGATAATTAATCTAATGATAATTATTTTATAATATAAATGTTAATATTTTTATGTTTTGATCAAAGTTAAATCATTTAACTCATCGAAAAATAAGAATTTCATTTTTTTAGACAGAGGTAGTATATACCAATATATGCTTGAGTCAGAGGTAGTAGTATATACCAATATATCTTTCAAGGACTTGGCCAACCATGCACGACACAAACTAAGGGCCTGCTAGGCACCAAAAAAAAAAGAGTCGGAGCTACGGTTTATATAGAGGACCCACGGGCCATAGGCACTTGTGTAGATTCATGACACATGTGCATATACAGAAAAAAAATTGGGTGCAAACCTTCTGCACCGTGCTTCCGTGCAAACCCACCTTGGATGGAAGCCATGTGTCTTAAAAAGTCCATCACATGGCTAGGGGTGGTATAGTTTTCAGTTGCCAAAAGGCCCATCGAAGTTTAAGCCTGAGCCAACCGCCCCTGACCGTGTGATGAACTTTTTGGGACACATGGCTTCCATCTAAGGTAGGTCTGCATGGAGGCGCGATGCAGGGGTATGTATCCAATTTTTTGTCCAGTGTTTGTTGCTTAAATTTAGGAGGAATATAATCGAAAAAATATAGCTCTCCTATGCGTAGGATGCATGCTCATAGACACGTGTCATTAATCAATACCAAGTGCTAGTAGCTCATGGCTGTTCTATAGGGACCACCCCTACTAATTTTTTTTATGTTCCATATAGCTCCCGCCCATCTTCTTATTAGAGCATGCTCTATGGAGATAATATACCAAATGGTTAAACAAAACTGGATTATCACTTCTCCACACTTAGGGCGTGTTTGGATTCCGGCCACACTCCACCACGCCAGACCGGTGGCCCGCCATCATTCATTGTGCAGTGTTTGGTTCTGTTGTGTGTTTGGCAGCCACAGGTCATTTGCTCCTGTCTACTCCTGTTGCTTGTCAATAACTGCGGCGTGGCCGTGGCATTTGCTCCTGTCTGCTCTTGTCGCTTGTCAATAACTGCAGCGTGGCCGTGGCGAGGCCGTGGCGAGCGATTCGACCGCCACAGGTCGTGGCCACCACACACGCAGCGTGGCGGAGCGCGGCCGGAATCCAAACACGCCCTTACACTACTACGAGCATAGTGTTAAAAACTGATTGCGATAGTTTCTTTCAGTCCCTATTATAATTATTTTTTCCACCTAATCCACACCTACTTGCTCCCTACTAGAACCATCGTACTAGAAAAATGAAGTAGCAGTAAAGTTTAAAAATCAGAAAATAGAGCTCTACGTAGTACGTGGTGACGTGCGTACGGCGGCCTCGGTCGGCGTCATCAGGCGGCCGGTTCCAACGTCGTCGACGTACGTGTACGTCTATATCAATTCTTCTCGCACCGTTGGCGTCTTTCTCGTATGCCATCATGATATTCGGGGCACATATACTTTCTGGCCGGTTCACCTGCATCATTGTCGAAGGGAGCTAGCTAGAGACAGAGGTAGGGGTACACATCGATCTGTATGGTGCAACGTCCTACGTTCTCATTGTCCCGCACCTAGACCTAGGCGCTGAATTCATGGACTAGGCATGTGCTGCTTGTCGTACTACAGCAGTTATCGCTGTAGCTACCTGTTGCTGTGTGTCACTACTCCGTGTTGCAGTATGGCGTTGGTACGAACCATACGGTTCCAGAAAGTACTCCTAGTCCTAGGGTATATACTGCATGCCTTGCCCTCCTTTTTTTTTGTAATTATCTGTATTATGAAGTAAGGAAAGCATACATGGTACCGTACGAATACAGATACGAACTAGAAGGATACGGAGACAGCTGTCCTAGCAAACAAGCAAAGAAGGCCCTAAAGAAAATAAAAGTTACAGTGAAGTCCATGGCCATCTTGCTCTGCCATGGCATCGGAGAACTCCCCCGCCAGACATCGCCGTCGTCGAAGTCGCCGAAGACACCCCAGATCTGGAGAAGCTCCATCGCTAGCAAGCTTTGAACTGGGCTGCAGTAGATGCCCGTCGCGAAGGACAGGTTGAAGCCAATGCTGAAGCAATATCGGCCGGGGAAACACCCCAAGCTTCTCAGACCTTGGACCGAAGCTCGCCGTCGACGGTCGCCGAGGGGAAATCGAGTCGGATCCACACTCCTTCTTACCACCTCGCCCACAGTTGTCGCCGCATCCTTAATGAAAAGCACCGCCACCACCACCGCCGCACCGAGACGACAAGATAGTAGTCGGCGCGGACTCCTACAAGAACCGGCGGAAACCGAAGAACCCGCAAGGTCTCTAGATCCGCACAGCTCCTGCCTCACAGGCCCATCGCCGCCATCGGAGCGCATGACGGCGAGGTGGAGGGAGGCCAGGAGGACCCTATTCCACATCGACGGCGCCGCCTCCACCGACCAAGCGCCACCGGGAAACCTACTCCTACGGAGACCTAATCTACACCGCCGGTTGGAGAGCCGCCGTTCCCCCACGCATCCGAGGCCCCGAGGGCCGCCGGAGGCTGAAGAGAATGGCGACCTCGCCGGCGGGAGCACAAATCGCCCCCTTTTCGCTCCTCTCAACTGTAGCTGGAGAGGGTTCGAGAAAGAGGGAGAAAGAGAGATGCATGGTAGAATTTTTACAAGGCAGGACCATCAACCATCTTCCGGTATTCCCATGCACAGTGCACGAGGAGAAAAAGCTCCTCGATTAAAAAAAATCCTACACGACATGCCAATCTATCCTCCTCGATCATCGATCATCATATCCCTATACGCATGCATGATGAACCCGTACGAGCTCAACTTCGGCACATATATGCCGAGGTACATACGTACTAGAGTGCGCATGGTACAAAACAACTCGCGCGCTGGCTGCAGAAAAGTGGAGAGAAGGACGTCGTCTTCCATGTGCTACACGCACCGTACCATCAGCTTGTTGCGTTGCGTAGTAGCTGTTGGCTGTTGGCCGGCCGGCGCCGGGGCAGCAGCAGCTGCACCGACGGAGAGTTGGAGATCAACATCAGTCAATCATGCATGCATGCCGCCCGCGCCTCCGATCCCTCGCTCATCCCCTGCCTGGAATGCATGGTTCGCCGAAGACTGAATCGATCGATCGATACGCATCAATCGTTAGCTGCCGCGCGTCCGAGAGCATTGAAGCCCGTCTCTCGGCCGTATGCGCGTCGTTACCGGATCGTCGCCAACTCTCGTGCCCCATTGACGAGGACGGACTCGTGTGGCTCCAGTCTCCACGGCGGCGCCGATCGATCGACACGCACGCGGTGGTCCGATCCGGCTCAGCGCGACGCGCGCATGCAGCACCCACCGGCCTGCGAATTGCATGAGAGAGAGTTTCGCCGAGCACGTACGCTGCACTACGCAGCCGCTAGCGTCTGATCCCTGCCTGCCGACTGACGTGCGCGCGCGCGCCCGCGCGATCAGCTTGCAGGGCAGGCCGGTGGCGCGCGCGGTAGAGAGCGTACGCCAGAATGGTGCTCGGCATGGCGAGCAGCTCGCGTGCGTCACTGCGTGCACTGCGCAGCGGCAGAGCGTATGTAGGCTCGATGCCTCAGATCTGACTGTTCATTTATGGGACTTAACGGTTACCGCTTCAATTCGCGCGCTGATGGCAGTGGAACTGGACAAAGAATTTGGTCTGCTCGAGAGAGATGAGACGAGATGAATGGAGGGACATTCAGAATTCAGAAATACGCAGGGACATTCACAGGCATGAATGATTGACCTCCACGTACTCTGCCGCTCATTCAGATTTCAGAGCGGCGGAAGCGGAGCATGCATGAACGCATGTCCGGTGACAGGCAGAGGGCAGAGAGGGCTGGCTGGCCGCTGGCTCAGTCACCTATAGCTCTGATCTGTCCCCAATCCTACTTCGCATGATTGCATTGCATCCCGGTTAGAAGTTAGAACTTATTCACACATGATGTTTGTTTAGGTCTCACTCTACTACTTAGTACTTCTTGCGGCTATACTAATAATACTAGTCTAGGAGTAGCTAGGGCTGAAAAACATCTCATTGCTCGCAGTGCACTTCGCTCATGATACTGCCTCTGGCTGTGCCATAGGACGTATGAGTACATTCACATGCGACGGTGGGTGATGTCTGATGTGGGGGCGACTAGTGTTTGGTGACGAATTTAGAGCTAGCAGCAAGCACCAAGCACCAAGCGGCAGCGAGCCATGCATGTATGCATGCGTTTTGTGCTCAGAAATGCCGGCCGTCCATTGCAGGACAGGAATGCAGGGTATATGGCAGGGAGGGACATAAACGCAAAGATCTCACATGCTGTTACTCTGAAACTTCTGCATGCGTTCCTGCCCTGCCCTGCCCATCTGAACCGGGGCCCTTTTGTTCTTCCCTTTGGTTACCTTACCTGCGCTCTCTGTTATTCCTTTTACTGCTTGTCCATCACTCTCCTGCATGCAATTCACTATAATTTCAGACCAACAAGCATGCATGGAATACTTGCTCTGTTCTTGTGCATTGTAACAACCTTGCAATCTCTATCATGTAATACATATGCGTGGCACTACATGATTCCTGATGGGTTAGTGTTACATGGTTGCCTATGAAATATGAATTGAAGCCTTTCTAGTGTAATAACGCCAGAAGTAGGAGCATACACACTGGTCACTGCATGGCAATTTGGCAGTGACGACGTTCAGTTACTGAACCATGCATGTGCAATGCTGTTGAGATCGATCGCATTGATTCCAGGCCGTTATACTAGAAGAGATCAAACGCTGGCGGCAGTAGCATAAATGCGGACGCTTTGCAGGAAGCAGCCATGATGATGATTGGGGCGGCACTTGCACTGCATCCTGCATCGCATCCCGGCCTTGTGCTGAATGTGGCCGAGGAGGCATGCTGCATGGTATGGTACTCCAGCCGGTTGTCATCTGTGGACAGATTGGAGATGGACTTTTGAGCATGATGGCCCAACGACGCGTGTGGACCATGCTGCAACGCATCATCCATCCATTCTGCCTGCCGGCCTGCTTCTGCTTGCGCTGCCTACCCATCCCTCTGCCGCAATTACTACTGAGCTCCTTCTCCTGCATCTGCATCTGCATGGATGGCAGCCCGGCCGGCTGCATCTGCTTGCTCGGATGATGGACCCGGCCTGGCCGACCTGGAAATGTTGCTCAGGCCTCAGGGTGATCAGGTCTTCCAGCCCTGGCGTTCAGACAACCGCGACCTCGCCCACCCTGCATGGTTGCTAATCCTGGCCGGTGGCAGCTACTAATCTTCTGAAGTGCTTACTACTCACAAAGCTTTGCAACTTTGTTCGGCCCGGGGCAGCATCGGTATCACCCGCATAGTTCGGTGAAACTGTGAAAAAGTGAAAGTGGAAGGGGCTCTGAATGATGCCTCGCTCGATCTCGCTTTCACGGTTTCACTGCAAACCAAAGCGAAAATGTCTCGTCAGGGGGGTCATTGTTCAGAGATGGACCGGGCGTGTACGTGATATACGATTTCCTCTCGATCGTACGAAGGCTAATGTTTTGTCTCCCTCAGTCTCCGTTATACTGGTTGAGTGTTGTGTGATTAATGGGTGTTACTTTCCTGCATTATTATGGCTGACTGTAGCGTTCAGACAATGGAGGCGATGCCACTTGCAATCATGCAATGGCTGTGAACTGGGCCGGGCTAGCTCTTGCGGAGACTATCAGAATCGACGACCTGCTTCTGTTCCTCACACTCGTTATTTCTCTGCTTGCGCTGATTACTGAGAGGACCGTGAATCCCCTTGTAAAACTCCCTGCTCATCATTCGTCAGTGAATTGTTTCCATTTGTCAGACTGGATTTAATCCACCGGCCACTTGCCCGAAAGGCTGCAATGCCATTTGTGCATCGTTCCATAAATATTAGTACTATTCACTGTAAATTTGATCAAAGTTAAGCTGGTTTGACTTGCACTCTGTTGGAGTAGGTGCTGTCCAGGGAACTAGTGTACCTCTCAAACAGTCTGCAAACATGCATACGTACCTACTAGTAGTGCATAAATAAATGACGAAAACATAATAAGGATGGAAAGAACAAAGATCATACTGTCTACTAGGCTCTGCTGCAAGTTTTCAGTTCGCGGAAATAAATGGGAAATAAAGACATCTATCTTTTTTTATCGCCAGGGGGAGGCAATAAAACTTAATAATTGACAGTTGCATGCAGGTGATGTGCTAGTGAGAAGACGATTTATTACTAAGTATGAAGAAAGAAAATAGTGGCAGACACAATACTAGAAACTTGTTGCGCAGAAAAAACTTCTACCTGCAGAGCTACTCCCGTGTGTTGTGCAATGCTAATGTTGAAGAGACTTTGGATCACCTGTTCTTTTTTTTTTTTATAAGGGATCACCTGTTCTTTGAATGCACTTTCAGTGGTAACCTTTGCCTCAGCTGAAAGTCCACCCGTGAATGTTGACGCCCCCAGCCCTCAGCTACCTACCAGTACGCCACCACCTCCGGTGCCAGCCCCTGCTCAACGCACTCGCAACGCGGTTGCTCTTGCCTCACCTGCTGCCTTCGTCAGGCGCCACAGCACGAGATTGGCTGCCAAGGATAAGGGGATGTACATTGACATGACAGACAAAGCCATGCAACAGAGGGCTCTGAAGGACTAGCTTCAAGCCTGCTCTTCTGGCCTGCAGAAACTTGTCCAGCGTCGTGGCATCCTGTCGAGGACCAAGCTGCCGGTTGCGCTGCCTGATATCCGCAAGCTTGCTCGCTCCGCTGGTCTGGAATGTCCCCCCGAAGCTGCAGTGGACGCGGTGTCACCCCATCAAACGCCATGATGAACCTCTGCAGCACCTTGTCCGACCGGCCGTTTGTTGTGTGTGTTTGTTCGTTCTGGGTCCGGGATTGTCTTTCCGGCTGTGTCTTTGGTTTTTTGTTTGAGTCTGCTACTCCCAGTTACCCCTGTAGTTTCTCTGTTTCTCTTTGCGTCTTGGTTTGGAGGTTTGCCTGTCCTTGCAGCTCCTCTGAATCTTTTGTGACTTTTGGCTGGGTCTCGGTTGCGCTGAAGTTGGCAGCGCCTTGTTTCGGTGGGTTCTAAGTCAAAATGTTAAACTCTTCAAAAGCTTTTCTCTTACTCTCTTGGAATGTGCGTGGCCTAGGCGACCCGGAAAAATGCACAATCGTTCGTGACGCTATCCGAACTGCGAACCCCACGATCGTTTGTCTTCAGGAGACTAAACTCAGTGATTGCAATTTCTTCAAAGCTGCCACCTTCCTTCCACCGAGCATGTCTTCTTCTTTCGTCACCTGCAATGCCGTTGGTTCTCGTGGCGGCATCCTTACCGCCTGGGATCCAAATGCTCTGAACTTTGACGCCAGCTCCGCCACCAACCCCTACTGCCTCTCCACCTCCTTCACCTCCATGTTCTCTGAGCACTCCTTCTCGGTTACAAATGTTTATGCTCCGTCTGACCATAGAGACTCCCCTATTTTCCTGTCGTCTCTTTCTGATTTAGCTCCTGACTTCACTGGTCCTTGGGTTATAGCTGGTGATTTCAACCTGGTTCGCTCCCAACTTGATAAAAACACCGCTGTTACTAACAATGCCCTCATATCTGCTTTCAACGACAAAATCAATGATCTCGGGCTCCTGGAGCTCCCTCTTGCTGGGTGCCGCTACACTTGGTCCAATAAGCGGGACGAGCCAACTCTCGCTCGATTGGACAGAGTGTTCCACAACCTTGCCTTTGGTGATCTCTTCCCGTCCTCCTCTCTCCATGGCCTCCCGAGGCCAACCTCTGACCACACCCCCTTACTCGCGACCCTTTCCACTGAAATCCCAAAGCCCAACACTTTCCGGTTTGAAAACTCTTGGTTGCTGAACAATACATTCCTGCCGTCGGTTCTCCCGGCTTGGGCTCAGACTCCTCGACACGCCGATGCTGCCGGAAACCTCGCTGGGCGTCTCAAAGCGGTTCGGGCTGCGAGCAAGGTTTGGTCAAGGCGTAACAGGGCGCCGCCTGCTATCATCCCCAACTGTAAATTTCTGATACAATTATTTGACATGTTTGAGGAGCACCGTCGTCTGTCCCAGGACGAAAAAGAACTACAGCAGCGATGCTATGACAGGCTTGCCATGGAGCTCAAACAGCGAGCTGCGTACTGGAAGCAACGAGCAAAGTTCAAAGCTATGAAAGAAGGAGACAGCAATACCGCGTTCTTCCACGCGCATGCCACTGCAAGACTGAGAAAGAACAGTATCAGAAGTGTTGAGGTGGATGGAGTGCAGGTCACCAATCACCAGGTCAAGGTACAGGCGCTCACTGAATATTTCAAGTCCATTGTTGGCGTCCCTGGGCAGTCGTCGTGGTCCTTCGACTGTGCAAGCCTATACCGGGACATGCCCAGGGCGACCGACGCATTGACAGAGCCCTTCACAGAACAAGAGACCTTAGCTGCAATCAAAGGTATGAATCGATGCAGCGCACCGGGTCCAGATGGATTCGGACCAAGCTTCTACATGGCAGCTTGGGGGACGATACGAGACGACCTCATGGACTTCCTTCGGGCTTTTCATGCGGAGCAAGCGCAGCTGGAAAGGCTCAACCGATCGCACATGGTGCTCATCCCAAAGAAACCCGGGGCCACTGAAGTTCACGCCTTCCGGCCGATTTGCCTACAAAACTGCTGCATCAAGACCATTACCAAGATACTGACAACAAGATTGCAGTGCCAGATCCAGGAGCTAGTGGATATCGACCAAACTGGTTTCATAAAAGGAAGATCGATAGCGGAGAACTTCGTCTATGCTGTGGAGCTTGTCCAATGCTGTCACAAGCGTAGGAAAGCAACCATGGTGATCAAACTTGACTTTGCAAAAGCCTTCGACACTGTTAGCTGGGAAGCTTTGGACACTGTGCTGCAGGCAAGAGGCTTCAACCAGAAGTGGCGGAGATGGATGACCAGCATTCTTCAGTCGTCGAAATCAGCAGTTCTAGTGAACGGATGCCCTGGACCGTGGATCAACTGCAAGCGGGGACTAAGGCAAGGTGATCCGATCTCGCCATACCTATTCATCCTACTTGCCGATGTGCTACAGGTCCTCATCAGAAAAGACACACGGATTAGGCATCCGATTGTTGAGGATGCTGGGTATGCCGATGATACTTTGCTCCTTGTCCGCGGAAATCTGACAGATGTCCAAGCGCTGAAGGCATTGCTTGATCAATTCGCCTGTGCAACTGGGCTTCAGATTAACTACTCAAAGAGCACTGCGGTACCAATCTTCATGGACGAGGAGGAGGTGATGGACTGCATCTCAGTGTTGGGATGCAGGCAGGAAGGCTTCCCACAGACCTATCTTGGTCTCCCACTGTCCAACACGAAGCTCCGCCTGAGTGCTTTCGCTCCACACATTGCCAAGGCCGACAAGTTTCTGTCAGGTTGGCAGAATGGATTACTGAACCAAATGGGGAGAGCAACTTTGGTGAATTCAGTGTTGGATAGCCAGCTAGTCTATGCAATGTGTGCACTACCCATGCCACCTGGAATTATTGAGCAGATTAATCGACGACGCCGGGCTTTTCTGTGGGCAGGGAAACCTACTGCGAGTGGTGCAAGCAGCCTTGTTGCCTGGGAGCATGTCTGTGACACCAAAGAGACTGGAGGCCTTGGACTCAGAGACCTACAACTCCAAAACGTATGCTTCCTACTAAAGCTTATACACAAGCTTCACGCAGCACAGCCTTCGTCGTGGGCTAGCTGGGTACAAAGCAATGCATGCATTGCGTCTTTGATGGGTGACTTACACGGTCAGCACTGGGAAATGTTGCGCTCTCTACTACCTGTCTACCGTGCAATCACCACGGTCACGTTGGGAGACGGTGTCACCACCTCTTACTGGCACGACGTGTGGGATGGAGATGACTCAATGGCTGACCGCTTCCCGGAGCTCTACAGCCATTGTCAATTGCAGGAGATGACAGTCAACCAAGCAAGTGAGGGTGCCCTACGCAGCAGTCTGGTACATCGAAGCTCACCAGCAGCGCAGCTCCAGTTATCCCAAGCGATGCAAATCATAGGCCAACATCAGCTACGGCAGGCCAAGGACCGACGGCACAGCCCCCTCTTCAAGAGAAACGGTGACCTAGACACATCCATGCTCTACAAGACTCTGAAAACAGCAAACTCGAGTCCGGATCCTTGAGCCAAATTTGTGTGGAACAACAGGGCGCCACCGAGAGTTAAATTCTTTGCATGGCTTTTGTCACAGGGGAGAATTCAGTGCAAGACAAATCTAGTAAAAAAAGGGATTGTGGAGAATGCATTATGTGACGTCTGCCATGCAGCTGAGGAGACGTCGGCCCATGTAATCTTTGGCTGTGCATCGGCAAAAGAGTTCTGGGATGCCGTTCAAATTCAAACCAGCGTCGATTGGGAGGTTCAGAGACTGCAAGGCATTGATCCACCAATACATGTCCCTAGCAAACACTTCGGGACTTTCCTACTGCTGTGCTGTTGGCACATTTGGAAGAGAAGAAACAACAAGGTTTTTAGGAATGATGGAACTACTATACGTAGAGCTCTGTCAGCATGCAAATCCGAAGCAAGCTTGTGGAAAGCTCGGTTGCCAAAGAAAGACAGAGAGATTGCGGATGCTTGGTGCTCCATTTTGGTTAACGCAATGTAAACTAAATTGTAAGCTTTGAACTATGTATTTCCAACATTAGGCTTAAAGAGCCAACCAATCAATACAATTCAGGTGGGATCCTCTCCCCCCGTAGACTTATCAAAAAAAAAAAAATGCACTTTCAGTGCTTGGTGCTGGAGCTTTGTTGGGGCCACGTACTTGGGATAATTCCCTGCCTATCTTAGAGAGACCGCAGGCAGCCAGACCAGCTTTTGGCTCGCCCATCTTTTTGAAAATTGTCATTTTGACAGCCTGGTGTATTTGGTCAATGAGGAAAAATGTCATCTTTGATGGTGCATCACCTTCTTTAGGGCAGTGGAAGCGTAGTCTCCAGAAGGAGCTTTTTCTTTCTCGTTTTAAGTGCAAGTCATCGAAGAAATGCCTTCTTTAGGCTTGGCTAGCTCAGTTTTAATTGGGCAGTTTCTGCCTTGTACAGTTTTTCTTTTCTTTTTGCACAGACTTATAATCTATAAAAATGAGTTTAGTACCGGATTCCCCTCCCGTTTCCTCAAAAAAAATCGTCATAGATAAACAGTGGATCTAATTTGCTTCTAGATTCATCTCTACCGTTATAAAAGTACATTAAAATAATCTCTAAATTAAATCTACTTCCTAACTACTGTACTCACCTTGTCATCATGAAAATAACTTAGAGTGACCTAAGTCTTGCTCCGAATTATCCATTTCCCATTATAGAAAATATGATAAAGTAACCTCCTAAATGTACATCTAAATTACTCATATTTACATTAGAAAAACATCTTAACGTAAATCTGGATATAAACTACACATATCTTCCATTGTGCAAAACCATTACTAATTGGAGGATCGATCTACTAGTTCTTATGGGACATTCTAGAAAAACAGATAAAGGTTTAAATTAACTTCTCAAATAAAGAGAAATATGTGCCCAACAATAGTAGATTTTAGTCCACACCATCGACAACAATAGTCATTGGATATAATTTGTGTCAATGCCATTAGAATTTATAAAGAATAATGTTAATCCCTAAACATGTCTCTAATTTACCGAGATGTACCAAAAAAAATATATGCTAAAGTAAATGTGCATCTAAATTATCGACACCTGTTATTTTGAAAAGGTAACTTAAATATCTCATAAATATGGATGTGCCATTATGGAAAATACATTAAGGGCACGTACAGTGCACAGGAGGCGCTTAAAGGGAGAGAAAAAAATTATGTCTGCAAGCGTCTCTCTGAAAACGAAACCTACAATGGAAAAAAATTGAAGACACTTACTAGCTCGTCTGGTATGGACCGTTTTGTGTGGCATAAAAGCACTCGCCACCACGGGATCGCACAAGAGCTAGGAGAGAGCGTCGCTGCCATCCTCAAGCGTCCAATTTGGGGTACACGCTGGCAAAAGAATGGCCAAACGACCCATAGGCGCCTACCATTGTATAGGCCCTAAACTGTGTCGATGGGCTCATCTGAAGGAGCCTATCAGGAGGAGCCCCGCCAAACACCTCGTAAAACTGCATCAAATAGGACCTCAAATGTATATGGGTACAAACACTGATAATGTCTGAGGGCGTGGAAACATTATTAGGCCTTGTTTAGATTTCTCAATTTGGTCACCAAATTCACTATACAGAATTTCTATTTTCCATCACATCAAAATACCGGCACATATATGAAGTACTAAATATAGATGAAATAAAAAATTAATTGCACAGTTTTGTTATACTTTGCGATATGAACATTTTAAACCTAATTAATCAATGTTTGGACAATTATTACCAAATAAAAACAAAATTACTACAGTGTGACGTGACGCTTCCTATGCAAAGTTTGGATCCCAATTTTGGAATCTAAACAAGGTCTTAGTGTTTCTAATGTCTCAGCGTGTATCCCTAGAACATAAAAGAAAAAATGAAAAAAAAAATAGAGAGAGAGGAGGCTCATGTGCATGTGCATCGGCAGTTCCGGTGACGCGACTTGCTTTCCAGCCCTTCTTTTTTTTAGGTCGCATCGTATGGCCGGCCAGCTGCATCGACCGGTGACTAGCACCTACTCCTCTCTCCTGACTGTATTTATTCACCGTTTGGGTTAGGTCTTTCACAATGCCCTCTCATTGAACCAGACCGATGATGCGTCTCATAGGATACCAAGCTAGTCCTACTCGCCAGTCACGTACTAACTGGCCCTTGTTTAGATGCATCCAAAAGTTAGAATTTTTTCACTCTCTTCATCACATTAATTTTTAGCCGTTTGCATGGAATATTAAATGTAGATAAAAAATTAACTAATTACACAGTTTAGTTGAAAATTACGAGATGAATCTTTTAAGCCTAGTTGGTCCACGATTGGATAATATTTGCCTAATAAGACAAAAGTAGTACTATTTATCGGGTTGAAAAAATTTGTAAACTAAACATGACCCTGGTGACACAGAAGTACCACATGGCCTAGTATAAGTGCTAGTAAGCTACTCCCTCCGTCCCATTGAAAGTGTCGTTGGAAAAGCGTGCCCCCCTCACAAACACGTTTCCCGGGCGACACTTTCAATGGGACGGAGGGAGTACTCCTGTCAGTAGTCCTGCACTAGGACAGGGCCGCCCCTCTATCGTTTTTTTTATAAAATAACAAGACAGATATACCGACAATATAGAATTTGTAGAATACATCAGTGACAAGGTTAAATAACCTAAATAGTATCTCTTTAAAATACTGATA
Organism: Saccharum hybrid cultivar R570; assembly: GCA_038087645.1. Classification (NCBI taxonomy): domain Eukaryota; kingdom Viridiplantae; phylum Streptophyta; class Magnoliopsida; order Poales; family Poaceae; genus Saccharum; species Saccharum hybrid cultivar. Next base: position 37,007,570 of record JAQSUU010000637.1, on the reverse strand, counting down.
AACAGTGTCAAATATAGGCCTTGTTTCATGCAAAGCGAGCATTACTCCATCAATTTCAATTTATATGTCGTTTTAGTTTTTTCAGGTACATAGCAAAAGTTATATATTTAGAAAAGCCAAAACAACGATAATTTGGGACAAAGGGAGCAAACATTACAAACACCTGCAAAAAGAAGAACCTAGTTCTAATTGACGATGACAATGACAGCGTTGACAGATATTCCAAATGTGTTGGGAGGTTCCGGCTGCGTGTGTGAAGCCTTGTGAATCACGCAGAGAGATATGCAGAGCTGGAAATTGTGGCTCCGTCTCAATTCATCCTTGATCCACGGGCCCGGGGCAAAATTGCCCCAAGCGTGCATGGAGGGAGAGGCAGAAGCTGGCGCGAGCGTTGTCCATCCCTCGATGTCTAGGGGGGACGCGGTGTCGGAGCGCAAGCCTGCGCGATGGAGAAGATGAGTCATTCTTCGACACGGAGGTAGAATGTGGCGTCGGAGCGCAGGGCCTGTGTGGTGGAGAAGATGGGCCCGAGGCGAGCCTGAGCCGACGTCGTCCGTTGACGTGGAGGCAGGTCCAAGTGCAAGCAAGAGAGGTGAGGCGGAGGGCGTCTTTGGGAGAAGAGATGAGGACGAGGAGGCATGCCGTGAAGATAAGGTAGCAAGAGAATAGAGAAAAGGTAAAATAAGTCAGGAAAAATGGTGGAGGAAAAAGAAAAAAACAAAAAAGAAGAAATAAAGTAGAAGGATGCAAATGACATTGCACTGTTTTCAACTATTTGAAGTTGTTTTTGTCAAATGTTTGACCAATTATAAAAGCTTGAGCTAAACACTGTTCACCTGAGATGTCATAGCTGAAGCTATTCGGACCCAGGCTAGATCTGTTTGGTTCGTGACCGAAATATGTCACGCCACAAGTTTGTCATGCCACAATTTTTCTGGCAGCTATTTGGTTTGCTGCCATAACTATGACGTGTCACACTTTCTTAGCACCCTATCCCACACGTCATAGACTTATTTTCTTGTCAAACTTTACCGTGAGTGTGGCTTCAATTTTGCTCACCAAACTTTCTCTAGCAACCACTATTTACAAGAGGTTAGGCATGGCAAATTTTGGTCACCAACCAACCAGAGGTTTAGCAAATAGCCGTTAATGTCGAGGGAGCCAAACGCAGGAGCAAAAGAGAGATCGACGGAGTCCCATGGAAGATGGCCGTGAGCTAATGTAGACACGTGATACGGATACACAGATATACTCCATATACACGTACGGAGTATATAGGTAGGACAGACATGTGTATATATCCTGGAAAACGAAAATCAACTCCATCCCAAAATATACTTGTCAAATGTTGCACGCATTTTTTACAAATCGAGTCAAACTTGCGGCACGTAGGAATGGAGGGAGTAGAAGGATACTAAAGACATTTCACTGTTTTCAACTATTAGAAAAAAGTGGTTTTTGTCAAATGGTTGACCAACTATGAAAGTTGGAGCTAAACACTGTTTATCTGAGAAGTCATGCTGTATGGTCTAAAGCTAGAGCTCTAACAAATAGCCCTTAATGGGTCTTCGTTTTCTCCTCCCGACCTTTCCCTACGCTACAGTAGAAAGGGCGACCCGGAGGGTCAATCTCTGATCCGGCGTCATTTCCACCGGTTCCCCTCCACTCAGACGGCCTCGTCGGCGTCGGAGAGGACGGGGAACCGGGCGGAACCGACGGCCGGTGCTGTACCCTACTCTATTAGGCTTACTTAGGTTAGGGTTAGGTTTATCCATGTCGGTTGTGCGACGTGGATTCCTTTCTCGTTGCTGGGTCGTCTCCATTGGGCGACGGCGGAGTTTCTCCGGCGGTTTCCCTGCCCTCGATGGAGACGGCAGCATGAGATGTTTGCCTGGCGACAGCGGCGTGGGGGTGGCGACGGTGTCTCCATGGAATAAGGTTCGAGCTCTTCCCCGCCTCTACGGCGTTCTCCTACGACGACGGCGACGAGCTCGTGCTTTTGGGATGTGGAGGAAGTGCGGACGTATCCCTGGGGATGCGCTCCCTGTCTGCGTTACTGGTTTTTCCAGTGATGCTGGACTGCAGGTCTCGTTGCCGTTGGCGGTGTTGACGGCGATGGGATCCTCTTCCTCTTCCTTTCTCTGCGGTTTGGCGGTCGAACCTAGCAGGCCGAGTGACCGAGCTCTCTCGATGGTGATGCGAGGTTCTTCCGGGTTGCTGTCGTCGATGGCGGCTGTGGATTTCGTTTCCGGACGATGTTTTCATCGTTGTCGGAGTTTGCTTCCTCTTCCACTCGTGCTGTGGGGATGGCATCCCGGGGCATGGTGGAAGGAGGATTTGTTCGGACTTCGTAGGAAGGGGCCCTGTGTCCGGTACAGGGTTTGCGGTGAGTGGTGGTCGGATCCGTGTGGCCTCTCTAGTTTCTGGACGACGAAGGCGGGTTCGTGGACTGAGATGCATGGGAAGGTTCTCCGGTCGTACCGTAGAGAATGGTCTCGGTCGCTATGCCGCATAGAAGAAGGTCCTGTCTTTTGCAGGATGTATTTTCGGCTCACAAAGCAGCTGGTCTGCGATGGTGTTTTCTCGGTTCTAGGGTTACGGGCTAGATATGGTGTGGTACTAGATACGAGGATCCTTCTGTATCCTTCTGATATATACCTGTATCTGTTCTGTCTCTTTGATTAATATACAGGTATGGTTGTCAAAAAAAACAAATAGCCCTTAATGTATAGGGAGCCAAACGCAGGAGCAAAAGAGAGATCGACGGAGTACCGTAGAAGATGGCCGTCAGCTAATGCAGACACGTAATAATACGTAGTAGTATATACAGATATCTACACGTACGGAGTACTCCTATATAGCTAGGACAGGTGTACATATCCTGGAAATCGAAAACCAAGGGCCCGCCCGGCTGGCAGGGGGCGAGGAGGACAGCAATGGCTGGCGGGGCGTGCCACAGCGTCACGTCGGCTCGCCTGGGCGGCCGCACGCGCGCACGAAGGCACGCGCAGACGAGGATTCCTACCGGGGTGTCCGCTGGCCCCCGCTGCTGCCCGCGTCGGAACAATCCCGCGTGTGATTGCGTGTCGCTTTTCCTCATTCAGGGCCGGGCGCGCGATCACCTTTGCTGCCGGCTTTCTGTCATGTACTTTCAGAGGGGGGCACCGCCGAGTGTCCGCCGTGCAGGCCGCTGCCTCGCGATTCTCTGGGCAATAGCATGCATCCACCCTCTGCCCAACGTTGTCAAGGGCATATAAATGGGCTTCCCGCTACCTGCCTAGCTACCTGGCCTAGGTAGCTAAGCCTGTCCGATTACGGGAGCTGGCTGTACCCTGTCCAGTACATCAGCCAGCCAGGAAAGCAAAGCCCTACGAGTAGTAGTAGCTACTGCTCCATCCCAAAAAGAGTGACGTTTTTAACTTTTAGACATCGTGTTTGACCGTTCATCTTATTCAAAAAATTTATACAAATTATAAAATAAATAAATCATTATTAAAGTATCTCTAATGATAAAATAAATCATAACAAAATAAATGATATTTATACAAAAAATTTGAATAAGACGAATGATTAAACAAGATGTCTGAAATTCTAAAACGACACTCTTTTTGGGACGGAGGGAGTAGGTGTTTAGATGCAAAAAAAAAAATTTGGAATTTTTTTATTTGGTAATTAGTGTCTAATCATGAACTAGTTAGCCTCAAAAGATTCGTCTCGTGATTTACAACCAAACTGTGTAATTAGTTATTTTTTTTTACCTACATTAAGTGCTCCATGCATATGTTTAAAGATTGATGTGAAAGAGAGCGTAAAAATTTAGAATTTTGAAGGGAACTAAACTTTGTAAAGATTGATGTGACGGAGAGAGAGGAGCATGTCCATTGACAGCAGTGAGCTAGCTTGCTTGGTAGGCCGTCCAATCCAAATGGACACGTACTAGTACAGGACACAGTACGTGACGGGGGTTTTGGATTCGTTTAATAATAGTAATTCATCAGTAAAAGCCATCCACGTCCAATCCACGAGAGACACAGTGCTTAAAACTTTTTTCCACTTGGCCCTTGTTTAGATGACATCAAAATTCCAAGTTTTTTCACTCTCTCCATCACATCAATTTTTAACCGCTTGCATGGAGTATTAAATGTAGGTAAAAAAAATAACTAATTACACAGTTTAGTTGTAAATCACGAGATGAATCTTTTGAGCCTAGTTGGTCCACGATTGGACAATATTTATCAAATAAGACGAAAGTGGTACTATTCATCGGGTTGAAATTTTTTTCCAATCTAAACAAAGACTCAAATAGTACTCCCTCTGTTGAGAAAACATGCAACTGCCAGTTACATGCCAGCAAAGTAGTTTAGGTTTCAATCAAATTTCCAATGAATTCTATTTACATTTATGACTTTAAATTAATATATTAAAAATACATTTTATAATTAATTTAATGGTATTTATTTGATATCGTAAATACTGATATTTTTTAGTCTATAATTAATCAAACTTGAGGTACTAAGTTATGATACTATGTTGAACTGCAGGTTTTCGTGGACGGAGGAAGTACTGCGTAGACCTGTACTTTAAATGGTTTTGAGCCGTGCCCGTGCTCATATGGAAACATGCGGCGTATCCGCGGCCGGCACAGCTGACGGCGACGCTGCCCCGCCGGGGATCGGCACACGCGTGTGCCCGGCGGTCCGTAAGGTACAGTGGACGCGTACGTGCTCTGCACGCACGCCGACCGTGCGTACGTGCGAGCTTCAATGCGTCGCGCCGTGTCAGGTGCTTATAATATACAGTACGCGGTGAAGGTACAGTTACGTGCTGGACATGCACGCAGAGGCTGCGTGCTCGTGTACTACACTACACCTATCGATCCATCAGGTACTGTTTGGATTTTAGCTACTACCGTAAGAGGTAGTTAGCTGGCTAATGATTCATGGTTAATTTTAGCTAGTTACTGTAAATATTATGTGAATATCTATTAGTAAATGGTTGTTTATTTGGATCAAATACGTTAACGGATTGATTTGTTGAGAGCTTTTGTTCTCTCCCAAAGGTGGGAAGGGTATCATGGTCATTTGCCAAGTGCTATCAACTACTATTAGATAGCAAGAGGCTACTATAGTAACCTAATGGCTAGTTAGATCCCTTGCTAGGAATACATTAGGAAAAATGCTAGGAATACATTAAACCATGAGAAAGCAACAACACATACAAGGAACGAGAGGTGAAACCAAGTACAAAGGCAGCATCTAGATCTTAACCACGGAGTCCAGGAAAGGTTCCAATTAAGTCAAAATTTCTTGATGTTTATGAACCTAGACCTCTCAAACCCTCTTGATAGGCTATAGGAAAGCTATCGTGACTGTTTGGAAAGAATTTCCAAAAGTGCTCGATTTGATGAAAAACATGTGAAGGAAGAGAGTAGAGGACCATAAGATGATGAAGATTCAAGAGACATCCAAATTTCACCAAATTGTAATCATAACTTCACTCAAAGGTGATGAATCTTTTGCCATGGAGTTTCTTCGAAAATATCAATATTTCACCTCAGATTTCATGGATTTTGCAGGAGCCTCAAAAGGCGAAGGACCACAAGAAGACAAAATCGAAATCCGGTCAAACAAGGTCCAAAGACAATGAGATATTATTTGTATGCTCTCTAGCCTAAGATATATATTTTCCCAACATATCTCTTCGAAAATATCAAGATTTCATTTCAACTTCACGAAGCTCAGAAGATGTACAAATAGTTTAAGTTTGTGGAAACCTTCAAATTCACTGAGCTCGAGTGAGGGGATTTGCTAAAGGACCCAACGTTGACTATCTTGCAAATGTCCTGGCACCAATTTGCCACAAAAAGAATTTAACTGGAATCATAACTAAAACTCAAATCGATAAATTCCCATAAATGGATCTGGAAATAGCAAAAACACTTCAAATCAAAGGGAGTGGAAATTGGAGCATAAATTATATGCAGCCATAAAAGCTTAAATAGCTTTAGTAAGGGCGTGTTTAGATCCAAAAATTTTTGGGGAAAGTTCCTGTAGCACTTTTCGTTGTTATTTGGTAAAATTTGTCCAATCATGAACTAACTAGGCTTAAAAGATTCATCTCGATATTTACAGACAAACTATGCAATTAGTTATTTTTTACCTACATTTAATGCTCCATGCATGCGTCTAAAGATTCGATGTGACAGGTACTGCGCAAATATTTTTGGACCTTTTTGGACATCTAAACGCGGCCTAATTCGCAACAAAGATACGAAGTTTGCTACCTCCCTTCATCCTCCCACACTAAAGATGAAAAACTATAGGCATGAGCCTCTCATCCCTCTCTACCTATCCTAACCATGAGCACCTAACTAACCTAGAAGAAAATGAATTAAGGTATAGCTAAACAACTTGCCCTCGCCTTAGTTATAGGCGTTCGCATATTTCCCAAGCTACCGTGCTACTACTCATAGACTACTAACCTCGTAGGGGCATTTGGTCAAGATTTTTGTACACACATCTCGAACACCGTGCCCTCTCAACTTCACTGTCTTGACACTATCCAATATGACACGTGCGCTTAGTGTCACCGCCACCGCACCAATAATTTTAAGCCCAAACTAGAAACCATTCCACCAGACTGCCAATAGATTTCTATGAAGTTATTATGCATGGAGAGTGCCCAAGAGCACGATTGATTTCGCCGATAAATTTATTTGGACTAAATCTAAACAAACTAGAATTAAAGAATTGTTATAAAATGATAGATGGATCCTCTCTTCTTTTTACCACCATTGAACTCACTGGAGAGAGGGAGAGGCGCCTTAGGCATCCGCGGCGAGGGCCAACGGCGGCAGGGCGAGGCCAGCAGGTGCAAGGGGCGACGGCGGCATAAAAAAAGAAGATAGCATCACCGTTTGCCATGCATGGGTTTGAGAGAGCTTTTTGTGACGGAGGTGTACATACAAAAAAAAATAAAGTGTAGCCAATATTCAAAACTGAACTGGCTGGAGACCGATCCAAACATGATGTCCAAGGCTGGGTTAATATAATAATCACAACAAATGTTGCTGGGGTTGGGCGTGTGGACGAAGGCGTGCGTGCGTGCGCGGCTGGCCCGGCGGGGGCAGAGCGGCAGCGGGCACAGTGCGCGGGCCTGCCCCCCGTGCAGTTGAAAAGAAAGGTGCCTGTAGTGGTTCTGGAGGGCATGCATGTTCTGTCAAGGCATCAGGGCTCCGCCCCCGCGCTGGGCGATCGATCGATCATCAGGCAGAGCATGCAAGAGGCCTGTTTATTGTTGGGACTCGTACCTGCTGGCTGCTGCCCAGCGTACCCCAGCTGCACGCACACAGCTGCTACACATTTTATATCACCTCAAAATTCCAAGTTTTTTCACTCTCTCCATCACATCAATTTTTAGCCGTTTGCATGGAGTACTAAATGTAGGTAAAAAAAACAACTAATTACACAGTTTAGTTGGAAATCACGAGATGAATCTTTTGAGCCTAGTTGGTACACGATTGGACAATATTTGTCAAATAAGACGAAAGTGGTACTATTCACCAGTTTGAAATTTTTTCCTAATCTAAACAAGGGCTTAACAATCTACTACTCCTAGCTTTTGTTTGTTACTCCTACAGCTGTGTTTAGTTACCTGAAAAAAGCACTATCCAAAAAAAGATTTTCCGTCACATCAAACGTGTGATATATGTATGGAGTACTAAATATAGATGAAATTTGTACTTTGCGAGACGAACGTTTTGAACCTAATTAGTCAACGGTTGGACATTATTTGCCAAATAAAATCAAAATATGCTACAGTATACTTTTCATCCTTTTCGAGGCAACTAAACACATCAACAAAAGAAAATGGGGGAGGAACCTGAAACCCGCATGCACCTGCAGGGGCCTCTGTTTAATTTGCACTTGTGCTGATCGTACTTGCGTTGCTCCTTTGAGGCCGTGTTTAGATCTCCAGTTGCATAGTACGCATTAAATACGTACTGTAGCAATTCGTTTGTATTTGGTAAAAATTATCCAAACTTTGACTAATTAGGCTCAAAATGTTCGTCTCGCAAAGTACGCAATTAGTTTTTAATTTCATCTACATTTAGTACTTCATACATGTGCCGGTATTTTGATATGATGGGAATCTTCTTTTTGTACAGTAGAATTTAGAGTTGAAATTTGAGATCTAAACGAGGCCTGAGATTCCCGCTGGGAGATTGCAATCTCTGCTTTCTTTTAAAAAAGGCCTGAGTTGAGTACTTTGGCCAGGTACCAAAATATTAATTCCCGGTCAAGAGAAAGCCAGAAAGGTGGCAGCACAAGTGTGTTTAATAAGGCCCAGCCTCTTCTGCACGGCACTCTGAGGCTTTTACTTCGTCGTTTTATATGCAGTCAAGCGTACTAGACTATGTTTACTCTGAATAATAAACAGCGACTCTGTTAATACTTTTCTGATCGATCTCTGACGGCAGGCACAGGTCAAGCAAAGAGCTAGCACAGTTTCTGTTACCGGTGATGATTGGATTGGATGCCGTAACAGCCAGCATGCATGACAGTAATTAATAGCGATCAAGATGCTCCGTTTCAATCCCATGATTTCCATCGCGAGGAAGGCGTCCGTGTAGTGTACATGCGGTTCTAACTGTTGGGCGCATGTACACCTACGTTCGGACGTACCGATCTGGTGCTGTTTAAATCCAGGGCGAAAGTTCAGGAGTGTCACATCGAGTGTTACATGTGGATGTTACATGAGAGTGTTCAGATAATAATAAAATAAATTATATAAGTCCTAAGAATCCGCAAGATGAATTTATTAAGCCTAATCTGTAAAACTGATAGGGTGAACGGGATAGCCCTCCTGGTTCCCGGTTGCATGTTCATATAGGAGAAGGGAAGAGCCCCCTTCATGGTTGTACATAGAGATAGCTTACAATGAGACTTGACTTAATCTACAACCTATTCTAGCCTATGCATGTCTGCATGGTCAACGATGGTGGTTGATGGTGCCCATTCAACATTCCTGAATATGACGCCATGTGTCTTACTTCTAACACCCTTACTCAATCTCAACCGGCCACTAGGTTGAGATTGTTCCTAAAGGCTTCTACCTTAGCTGCAACTAAAGGTTTTATAAAACCATCCGCTAGTTAATCAGCAGAATTTATAAATCGAATATCTAGAAGCTTCTGTGCAACCCTTTCTCGAACAAAATGAAAATCTATTTCTATATGTTTGGTGCGAGCATGGAACACTGGGTTTGCAGATAGATACTTTGCACCAATATTGTCACACCACAATCGAGTTGCACGAGGATGTAAAATGCCAAGTTCATCAAGTAGTTTTTGAATCCACATTACCTCTGTCGTGGCATTGGCTAATGCTTTGTACTCCGCTTCAGTGCTTGATCGTGAGACTGTGGCTTGCTTCTTGGCACACCATGAAATGAGATTGGGTCCGAGAAAAACTGCAAAGCCACCCGTGGACCTTCGATCATCAGGACATCCTGCCCAATCAGCATCACTGAAAGCACTTACCATCATGGAATGGGACGGCCAAAATTTGAGTCCCAAATTTAGAGATCCTTGTACATACTGAAGAATTCGTTTGACTGCACTCCAGTGAGCGGTAGTTGGTGTATGTAGGAACTGACACACTTTGTTGACCGAAAAAGAGATATCTAGCCTTGTTAGAGTTAAGTACTGTAGAGCCCCTTGCATCATCAGGAGCTAACCTATCACCATATGTGATACTGAGTTTCTCTGAGCTAGCAAGTGGCGTGCTCACTGCCTTGCATTTTGCCATACCAGCTCGATGAACAATATCTGTGGCATATCGCTCCTGTGACAGAGTTAAACCTTCTCTTGATCTCTTGACTTCTATGCCTAAGAAGTAATGAAGATCACCCAAATCTTTGAGTGCGAAGTCATGTTCTAGATCCTTTAGGAGTGCATTTGTAGCTTATGTGGATGAGCTGGCTACAATGATGTCATCAACATAGACCAATACAAAGATAGTGTGTCGACCATTGTGATAGAAGAATAGTGACATATCTCCTTTGGATGGAATGAAGCTCAAGGATTCAAGTTTTCCACATAGCCGAGCATACCACGCACGGGGTGCTTGTTTGAGACCATGTAATGCTTTATCAAGTTTGCACACCCACAGTGGCTTGTCTTTGTCAACATAACCCGGAGGTTGACGCATATATACCTCTTCCTCAAGAATTCCATGAAGAAATGCATTTTGGACATCTAGTTGTCGGAGAGACCACCCTCTTGATACTGCAATGGATATAATGAGTCAAATTGTAGCTGCCTTAACAACTGGGCTAAATGTGTCTTCGTAATCGATTCCATAACGTTGCTTGAAACCCTTAGCGACAAGTCTGGCTTTGTGTCTATCAATGGAGCCATCAGATTTGCGTTTTACCTTATAGACCTACTTGTAGTCTATGATATTTTTACCTTTTGGTGGAGGGACTAGATGCCAAGTCTTGTTGCGGTGTAGAGCTTGAATCTCTTGATTCATGGTCGTAAGCCAGTTGGAGTCATGTAGAGCTTCACGGACAGATGCCGGTTCTTCAGATACTGTGGCTGTCATGCCCCAGCGCACGGTTCCATCTGTGCGAAGTTTAGGGCACGTAATTCCTTGGGATAGGCGAGTTGTTGGTCGACTTGGTACAGGAGAGGCAGCAGGAGCCGTAGCCGCAGAAGACCCGGAGGAGGAGATCTCCATAGGAGCAGGCGCCGTCCCGATCGGATCCGTCAGGACCTGCTCCTCGGTCGCTGGCGCGCGTGGATCCTGGCCACCAGAGGCATGATCGACAAGTGCAGCCGCACCGGAGGTCGCAGGGTTGTTGTGGGGAGCCGCATCGTGACCCGCCGTAGAGGATCCCGCCTCTGTCGCTGCGCCAGTGGACCCCAATGAAAGCATCTAGGCCCCGAGAGTTGGTTTCGGCAATTGATGACAACGCTTTATTACCATGACTAACGTGTGTTTTGCAGAAACTTTGGTAAGTTAGGTCATGGAGTTGATAACTGCTTTGGGCACTATGGTATTCATGCCCCTTGATGGAAATCGTTTCGGTTTTCAAAGGATTGACGTCAAGATTAAGGACGGTTAGTTCCAGATGTCAAGGTGTTGAGTTACATTCGGAATAGTCGTTAGGATCTTCGCTTTTTCCTTTGGCCGTACTATAAAGGGGGGCATGAGCGAGTAGCTTGACCTAGGTGAGTCTTATGTTTAGGTGTGGTGCACACTTGTCAAACTTAGCACTAGGAAGCTCTAGAATAGCTCAAAGTTCAGTTGGAAGCAACTTGGTTCAAGTTGCGTCGCGTTTCGGAGTGTTTAGAGACTTTTTCCCTTGACCGGACGCGGTGTCTGGTATGACCGGACGCGTCCGGTCAGTTCTAAACCGCGACTGTGTTTCAGCGCTGACGACCGGACGCGGTCCTTGTGAGGACCGGACGCGGTGGTCAGGCTGACACGTGTCACTTGAGGGAAATCACCTAATCGGACGCGACTGGGGTGTGATCGGCGCGTCCGGTCACGTTCCAGTAAGGTCCTCTGACGACCGGACGCGTCCGGTCATCACTGATCGGACGCGGTTGCGCGTCAGGTCAGAGTACAGTAAGCTCCTTGCACGACCGGACGCGTCCGGTCACCCCTAATCGGCGCGTCCGGTCACTCAGCCGAAATTTCAGGTTTTCGACCGTTACGAGCGACCGGCGCGTCCGGTCACTTCGACCGGCGCGTCCGGTCACCTTGTATTTTGTTGAGTTGGCAGGTAACGGTTGGATTTGACTGTGGGGTGTATAAATACATCCCCACCACCTCTTTTAGAGGTCTCTTGCTCATTTGTTCAGCTGAGAAACACCTTTGGAGTGCAAGGGAGTGCAAGAGCTCTAGTGAGGATTGTGATTTGAGAATCAAAGCTAGAGAGTCCTCCACTAGTGAATAGAGAGTAGCAAGTGTGCATCCATCTTCTCATTAGACTCGTTGTGGTCAAGTGAGAGTTCTAGCTTGTTACTCTTGGTGATCGCCATCACCTAGACGGCTTGGTGGTGATTGGGAGTTTGGTGATCATCCGGCGGAGCTTGTGGATGACCCAACTCATCTTGTGAGCGGTTTTGGGTGATTCACCGCGACGGAGTGTCGAAGAATCAGCCCGTAGAGAGCACTTGATCCTTGCACGGATCAAGGGGGAGCTACACCCTTGCGCGGGTGCTCCAACGAGGACTAGTGGGGAGTGGCGACTCTCCGATACCTCGGGAAAACATCGCCGTGTTCCTTGCCCTTACTTTCAAGCATTTACTTTCTCGTATTTACTTTCATTGCTTGATTTACTTTCCTAGAATTGCCATGCTAGACTAGGATTGGAAACTAGGGTGCAAAACTTTTACCGGTAGAATCTCTAGGAACACAAGTAGGCACTAGGGGTGAATTCCGGCTTGTAGGTTTTAATTCTTGCAATTAATTTTTAGAAAAGCCCAATTCACCCCCCCTCTTGGGCATCTTGATCCTTTCAATTGGTATCGGAGCCGAGTTGCTCCTAATTTAGGCTTTACCGCCTAGAGCAAGATGTCTAACGGGGAAGGACCACCTCCCACCTTTGAGGGGGATGATTTTCCATATTGGAAAATCCGAATGGAGGCGTACCTCGAAGCCATAGATGTTGGGTGCCTTAGAGCCACAACCGAAGGGCTTCCCGCTATCAAGGATCCCGCCAACCCAAGTGGTGACGAGGAGAAGTACGACCGGTGGAATGCAAAGGCCAAAAATGCACTCTACCGGGGCTTAGGCAAGGATATCTTCAATCATGTGCGTAATGCAAAGAATGCTCATGAATTGTGGGAAAACCTTTGTGCTCTCCATGAGGGAACTAAGAGTGAGCGTGAGGAACGCTATCACTTTGCTTTAAAGAAAATCAATTCTTTTGAGATGCTTCCTAAAGAAAGTGCTAATGACATGTACACTCGATTGAATGTTCTTATAGAGGACCTCAATGCTCTTGGGCTCACCCAAATGAGCCAATCGGATGTTGCAAGGAGGATCTTGAGTGTTCTTCCCGTTGAGAAGTATGGTCACATTGTCACCGTGCTTCACCAAAGTGATCTCTCCACCGCAACACCGACACAAGTATTGGGGAAAATCAATGCACATGAGATGTACATGCACATCACTCCGGAAGAGGGCTCATCATCTTCCAAGAAGAAAGACTTGGCCTTCAAAGCTAGCCATGACAAGAAGAAGAAGAAGGGCCAAGCCATGATGGTGCAAGAGAGCTCAAGTGAAAGTGATATTGATGATGCATCACTTGCACTCATGGTGAGGAAGACCACCAAGATGCTAAAGAAGCTCAACAAGAGTGGCATCAAGTTCGATGGCAAGAAAAAGAAATTCTTCACAAGTAGCAAAAGAAAGCCAATCTCGGATATGGATTGCTACAATTGTGGTGAACTTGGCCACTTAGCTCATCAATGCCCTAGACCTCCAAAAGACAAGTACAAGAACAAGAACAAGGGCAAGAAGAATGATTCAAGTGATGAAGAAGAAGAGAGGAAGAAAAACAAGCCATACAAGAAGAAGGATGGCAAGAAGAAAGAGTTCCACAAGAAGAAGAAGGGAGGAAAAGCATACATTGTTGGTGATTGGCTCACCGACATTGAATCATCTTGTGAGTCCTCCGGTGATGAGAGCGATGATGAGAAAGAGAAGGTTGCCGCATTTGTGATGGGGCCATCATCTTCACCGACATCTTCATCACCACCTTCACCGCCACCTTCACCATCATCGTCCACTACTCATCTATGCCTTATGGCCAAGGGTGAACGAAAGGTACAAAACCATGATAGTGATGATGATGATGATAGTGATAGTGATGATGAATATGACGCACCTTCTTATGATGAACTTGTAAAATTGTTGAACAAATACACCAAAGTCATAAGAAAAACTAGAAATGAAAATGATGAACTTGTTGATGCAAAAGTGAATCTGCAAACACAAAGGGCTAATACCCGAAATCGATATCCAAAGCGTGCCAGTCGATTTGACCTGTTAATCGACAAGGATGAAGATACAAGCACTTTGGTCCTGACAACAGCGATACGCCCGGAAGCCACGGCCAAGAGGTACTCACGCGGAACTCGAGGATCAACGAAGATTGCACTTAGAGTAATGCAACTCGCCGAATCGATGAGAACTCGTAAAAAGGAAAAATATGCAAATTGACGAAGTCGCCGAAAAGTAGATGTAAATAAGAGTAAAAGCTGTTTTTTGATGTATTGATTGATCCCTATTACATTGCCCTTCACTCTATATTTATATCCTGATCTATAGAAACGTAACCAAATACGACTAGGACATTAAATCCAAATCTAAGGAAAAACATGACTTTGATACAACTCAGACTCTACTAAACGTAAACAAGGAAATTAACTCCTATTTTACTCCATAGTCCGCCTCAATTACGATGGTATTCTCATCAACCTCCTTTTCAACGGCACAGTCCCTGTTCTATCGGCAGCAGCCTTCGAGTACCTTCCATCGGTACATTTCCTATTTCATCGGCAGCAGTCTTCATACCCTCCTTCATCGGTACATTCCCTGTCTCATCGGCAGCAGTCTCTACACCCTCTTTCATCGGCATCGGCAATAATACCCTTAACCTCATCGGCAACACTTCAAATTGAATCCATACACTGCCACCACTCAAAAACAAACTTATTCTCCTTGGCAATCAATCTACACGGTAACCTTTCCTCTGTTGATTAGCCCTTCCTGATCATCTTGACACGTGCCAAAAACGATGTCAACACATGCCCCCCAATTTCGGAGTATAAGATACTGATGCTCCGAAATTTACTCCAACTGATGCTTGCTATTGCCCATTCTCCAAGCATAACATGATTTGTTACTAGATTTAATCAAATCTAGTTCTAATCCATGCATCTCAATAAATATCGCACATTTTCCAACCTTCTTTACCTTAATTACGGTTGAGATACCAAAATAACAATCCATCAGCAAGATCTTACCACAACGCATCATTTTTTTTAGAACCGAAAAATCCTGTATCGAGATATCCTTCAAGTCATGATTACTTGCCGTCAAATCTTCTGTACCATCCCTTGATTGTCGTGTGAATAGTTACTATATCCAACTGAACCACCTCGATCCATCCGCATACGGCATAGAGATAAGTCAAGAATACCCCTACTCCAAATAACCTATAAATAGATTTCTCTGGGCTGTTCATCTTCTACCTTCAAACTCCATCCTTTGGCATTCTCACTCCGGCGGCAACCCTAACCAACGACCGCGCGTCCTCAACTCATCAGAGCCATCATCATCTTCAAGTTCCCAGCTCGTGCCCTCATCCGCTTGAAACAATGGCTGTTAACTTTGACGTCCCTGCGGTTCGTTCTTCCTCTTATTACTTTTACTTTAATCCTTTCAGTTCCCTGCGAGTTCTTACAGTCGACATCTTTCTTTCTCTCTCATTTTCTTGGTCCTCCAAACTCAGGAATTTCGCAATACACTGGTGATTCCAACCCATCAACCTCCTCTCCATTGCCTAGGTCCGATGGGCGATCCAGATCCAACTGACCTGATTAATGCAAAGGCAAATCATATCCCCTTCAAATCTCAAAATTTCTCTTTGAATCTGTGGAAAAAAGGGTGGAAAAACTGGTTCTTGAGGGTCAACAGATCAATGCAAGTGTACTGGGCAGAACGGAAGATAGATCAGTGTATCAGGCTATCCATTGCCGATATGCAAAAGAATGAATCCATGATGATAGCTGCTGCTCAGTTTTGGTCTGACACCACCAACACCTTCATGTTTGGTCATGGCCCATGTGCCCCCACTCTTGCCGATGTATACATGCTCACAGGCTTAGACATCTCAACTGTCGATGAAGGCCATACTTTCGGCAGAAAAGCTGAATACAGAGTAACTACACGCAACATCGGCGACTGGACGGGATATATCCAAGAGTACCAAAAGACTGGCACCGTCAATCAAAGGGAACATGCCACATTCCTGAACATGTGGCTAGAAAAGTTTATTTTCTGCGGCCAATCGGTAGGACCAACTAACGCTTTCCTTCCAGCAGCAGAACTCTTAGCTAACGGCGTCAGATTCCCACTTGGCCGATATCTCCTGAGCTCAACCTACCACCTTCTCCACCAAGTATCTCAGAAGCTTATACTTGGTGAACCCATCGGCAATCTGGGAGGCCCATGGTGGTTTGTTAATATGTGGTTAAACGCTCACATGCACAAGCGTTTACAGTGGGATCTCTTTGCTCAGGAATTCCCATGAGAGATTCTCGAAGAATATGTCCTTAGGGATGATGAATCGGCAACACGCCCCCCTCTCAACTTCGGTGAAGCAATAATCGTCCTTCCCGGAACAGAAGCCAATGAGGACCAAATCGGCAGATTTTTTCAAACTTTATACCATGGCCTCCCTCGTGACCTCAGGGCTTGGGTACCTTATATCGATGAGGATAACAAGTTCCCTCTCCTCTTCAATTTCGCCGATAGTGATCTGAACCAAGACAATGATCTCATGATGGCCATTATCACCCCCAGAGCAATCCCAGTCAACACATTTGGTAGCGGGAAAGCCTCCCATATTACTTATGAATTCTACAATCCATCGGCAGTATCTCGCCAGCTGGCCTTTGGGCAACTGCCCATCAAACTATGTTATGCCGATGTGATTAAGCCCAGAGAAATCATTACTGCTGGAACTGAATGGAGCAGGATAGTAAGACTTGCTCCCGATGCCGATATTTCAAATGTCGATCTCTCCGCCTGGTCACCAGCTTCTTTCATAACAGAGTCATATAAGCAATGGTGGTAGGAGTGGAAAGAACAGCTGTTTTCAACGTCTGTTCACACATATCGGCACTTGATCGACCCCGATTATGCTATTCCTGACAATGCAGTAAGTTCCTTTTAACTTCTGTCCTTTTCCTTCCTTTTATTATGTATATCGGTAGTTAACCTTCCTTGAAACAGGCTGATGATCCAGTTCCACCAATAAGCAAAAGCGGAAAACCCTTTAACCTCCATCCAGCCTTTCCAGTCTCAGCAATCGGCTACAACGCCCCCACCTTAGAAGCCTTGACCTTCCAAAGGGCTCACACCAAAACCATCTCTTCCAGACCAAGACTGGGAACATCCAGGGCTTCTCCAAAGGCTGCTGCTTCAAGCCTGATCAAGGCCTTTAAGGTAATAATCTTGCTTATTCTGTTTTCTGCCGATACACTTCATATTAACACACAACTATCAGGGTGTACAAGCTGCAGCTGGATCGTCATCGGCAACTTTACCAAGCACCATAACTTCTACCCCTCCTTCAGAGGTATTCTCTTATTTTTACATTTTTCTCTATTAAATATCCAATCTTATACCTGTTTTTGCAGCAACAAACGGGCACATCGGTAAGCACACCAAGCATGCAGGCTCCTCAACCAACAGATGTTGATGCCCCCCAGCCAGTTGTTGTTGAAGCACAAACAAAGCGTAAAGCTTTGACCGATGCTGAGGCTCAACAGAAACGACAGAAATCTTCACCAGCCCCTGCGTCTGATCCAACACCCGTCAGTCAGCCCTCTGAACAAACTGCTCCTGCCCAAGATACATCATCGGCAATTATACCTCAAGGGCCGACTACCGATGCGATCATAGAAGATATTCCATCGGCATCTTCTGCCGATCCTTCGTATGACCCTTTACAAGCCGCTCCCTCAAGCCAAGCTCAAGAAATCGCCCTGAAGCAGGTAAACCAATCAATTACTTGGTTTATTATATCCCCAAATATCATAAACAGGATTTCTAATTCTCTTTATTTCATAGGAACAAGACTCTCCCGATAGCTTATTTTCTTTTGCTATCGATGTTTCTGATGACGATGGAGAAGAAGCGAGTTCCTCCCTGGCGTTAGGAACAATATCGTTAGACACCCTTGGCAAGCTAGAAACCCTCCTAAATCTGCTGCAGCAAGACACTGCCCAATTGGTGATCGACTCGGATCCTGCAAGGTCTATCTTCAAAACGATCCGCAGCCAAGTCCCTGCCAATGTTGAAGAAATCATCTTTCCAGCAGTCCATCTGGAGAGCAGACAACTTCAATATCAAAGGGCCGTTCATCGTATTGCTGACAGAACAGCTCAGTCTCAACTTAAAGAAGAAATGCTACAGCTGAAGCAGACTGCCGACGAGAAGCACAAGAACATCAACAATTTGCAAGCCTCCAGTACCGATATTAAACAGAAAATCTCAGATCTATCGGCAAAGAAAGCAGCCCTGCTAGCTGAATTGGAAAAGGTTGAGACAGCTCTGACTCAAGCTAAACAAGAAGAAGACCAGCTTCCCGACGCCATTAAGGCCCTTCAACAGGAACGAGATGCTCAAGCTCGCAAGGCCTTGGCCTTGAAAAAGAAAATCAAGCCTGTAGAAGGAAGTGCCGATGAAGATGCCAAAGAATTAAAAGAAGCCGATGAAATTCGCCTGCGTGCGATATCAGCCATCCAGGCTTTGTTAAATTAGCGCATCGGCACAACTGATACTTTGTTTTAACTCCAGCCGATAGGATTGTTATCGGCAACTATACTCTTATGCATCTATCCAGATACTAGGGTACTATTTCTTTAAATATTTTCCATTTAACGCTCTGGGAAATACAACTCCTTCGAGAGTTTCAAGAATATACGCATTACTAGGAACAGACTGATTTATCCGATATGGACCTTCCCAATTAGGAGACCATTTACCAAACTTAGAACTTTTAGTCCCAATCGGTAAAATCAATTTCCAGACTAATTCACCATCGACAAATTCCTTTACCTTCACTTTCTTGTCATACCATCTAGCTACCCTTTTCTTATTCTCCTCGATGCTAACCAAAGCTTTTAACCGATGACCTGCTACATCTTCCAATTCATCTTTCATAAGAATATCATAATCATCGACTGTTAGTTGATCCTGAAAGCGCATTCGCCTAGAGCCAATCTTAATCTCCCAAGATAATACCGCATCGTGTCCATACACCAATTGATAAGGTGATACCTTGGTTGCACCATGACATGCCATCCGATATGACCACAAAGCTTCATTTAATATTGTATGCCACTTTTTAGGATATTCTTTGATCTTGCGCTTAATAAGTTTGATAATTCCCTTATTAGATGCTTCAGCCTGGCCATTAGCTTGGGCATAATATGGTGAAGAATTCAAAACTTTAATTCCCATACTTATAGCAAACTCATCAAATTCACCTGATGTAAACATAGTGCCCTGATCGGTAGTGATGGTTTGAGGGATGCCAAATCGGTAAACAATATGCTCCTTCACAAAATCAACCATGTTAGCCGATGTCACCTTTTTCAAAGGAATTGCTTCAACCCACTTTGTGAAATAATCGGTAGCAACCAGAATAAACTTATGCCCTTTACTCGATGGTGGATAAATTTGACCGATGAGATCAATAGCCCAACCCCTAAACGGCCAAGGTTTAATTATGGGGTTCATAGCCGATGTGGGTGCTCTTTGAATATTACCGAATTTTTGACATTCCTGACATCCTTTAAAATATTTAAAACAATCCTCAAGAATAGCCGGCCAATAATATCCATTTCTTCTGATCATCCATTTCATCTTGAATGCTGACTGATGAGCCCCACATACTCCTTCATGAATTTCACTCATCAGGCTTTTTGATTCCTCTATGCTAACACACCTGAGTAAAACTCCATCTATGGTACGGTAATATAATTCATCATCGAGGAGTACATACTTTGTTGCTTGGAACCTTACACGTCTTTCAACCTTTTTAGATGGATTCTTTAAATAATCAATGATTTCCTTTCTCCAGTCATCGGCATCAGCCACCGATGTCAATGCTTCTTGAACAGGTTGATATCCTGAAGCATGCTGAGCCAATCGGTTAGCCTCTTCATTATGCATCCGGGAAATATGCTCCAGACGAAAACTCCTAAACCCTTTTAACAATTCCAAACACTTTTCATGATATGAAATTAGAATTTCACTTCGGCATTCATAAACCCCAATCAGCTGATTTATAACTAGCATAGAGTCACCAAAAACTTCAACAGCATCAGCCTGTACTTCTTTAAGCAACTCTAATCCTTTTATCAGGGCTTGGTACTCAGCTTGATTGTTTGTCGATGTGACGACGATCGGCAATGAGAATTCATACTTCTTCCCCTGAGGGGAAATCAACACGATGCTGATGCCTGCCCCTTCACCACAAGTAGACCCATCAAAGAAAAGTGTCCATGGAGCAACTTCCAGAGAATTCACCGTGTTGCAATGTTGAGTAACAAAATCGGCCATAACCTGTCCTTTAACTGCCTTAGCCGATTCATAACGTAGGTCAAATTCTGATAACGCTAAAATCCATTTACCAATCCTACCATTTAATATCGGCATAGATAGCATATATTTGACCACATCATTTTTGCATACGACAGTACATTCTACCGATAGTAAATAATGCCTCAACTTACTACAGGAGAAATATAAACATAAGCATAATTTCTCAATGGCCGAATACCTGGTTTCAGTATCTATTAACCGTCTGCTCAAATAATAAATAACACGCTCCTCCCCTTCAAATTCTTGAATAAGAGCTGAACCGATAACAGTATCTTCAGTTGATAAATACAATCTGAAAGGTTTTCCATGCTGGGGTGGAACTAACACTGGAGGATTTGTTAAATAACTCTTAATCTGATCTAGGGCCAATTGCTGTTCATCCCCCCATTTAAACTCCTGATCGGCTTTCAATTTCAATAATGGACTGAAAGCCTTGATCTTGCCTGACAGATTAGATATAAACCTTCTGATGAAATTAATCTTACCGATCAAGGATTGTAATTCAGTTTTATCGGCAGGAGCAACAACCTTGTTGATTGCCTCAATAGATTTTCTACTAATTTCAATGCCCCGCTGATGCACCATAAAACCCAAGAATTGTCCTGCCGATACACCAAATGCACATTTATTGGGATTCATCTTTAATCCATGTTTTCTTGTGCACTCCAGTATCTTCCGTAGATCGGTTAGATGCTTTGTGATGTCTCCAGACTTAATCACTATGTCATCAATGTAGATTTCTACCAATGTGCCGATATATTCATGGAAAATAAAGTTCATAGCTCTTTGATAAGTAGCACCAGCATTTTTCAAACCAAATGTCATAACTATCCACTCAAATAATCCCACATGACCTGGACACCTAAAAGCAGTCTTGGAGATATCTTCTTCAGCCATGAATATTTGGTTATAACCCGCATTTCTATCCATGAAACTAATAATCTGATGCCCTGCTGCAGCATCAATCAACAAATCAGCAATCGGCATTGGATAACCATCCATCGGTGTGGCCTTATTAAGATTCCTGAAATCAATACAAACACGGAGTTTTCCATTTTTCTTATATACAGGAACCACATTAGAAATCCACTCTGCATACCGACACTGCCGAATAAACTTTGCCTCAATTAACTTGGTTATTTCGGCCTTAATATCAGGGAGTATATTAGGATTGCATCGGCGAGCCGGCTGCTGATGTGGCCGAAATCCAGACTTAATAGGCAACCGATGTTCAACTATAGATCGGTCTAATCCAGGCATTTCAGTATAATCCCAAGCAAAACAATCTTTATATTCCTTTAACAAATCAACTAGTTGCTGTTTACACTTGGAATTTAACTTAGAGCTAATAAAAGTGGGCCTTGGCCTATCGCCTTCACCAATATCTACTTCTATTAAATCATCTGCCGATGTAAATCCTTGACCTAATTTTCCATCATCGGCAAATCTATCCATTAAAACTCTTCTTCAGAACCGACTGCTTGGATCGGTAGAATTTCATAATCGGCAATCTTGAGGAACTCCTTTTCCCAGGCTTCTCCCGATATGCACTTGGTTCGCTCATAAGTATCTGATTCTGCCGATGCAATGATATAAGAAGAGTCACCAGGAACAACTTCAATCTTATCTCCAATCCATTGTACCAGACATTGTTGCATTGTAGAAGGAACACAACAATTAGCATGAATCCAATCCCTTCCCAAAAGTAGATTGTATGCACCCTTGCCATTAATAACAAAGAAAGTTGTCGGTAAAGTTTTACTGCCGATGGTCAACTCAACACATACTGCCCCTTTAGCTGGTGATACATTGCCTTCAAAATCTTTTAGCATCATATCGGTCTTAGTTAAGTCTTGATCTCCCTTACCAAGCTTCTGATACATCACATAAGACATAATATTAATTGCAGCTCCTCCATCAATAAGTATCTTAGATACAGGCTGCCCATCAACTCTGCCTTTTACAAATAAAGCCTTGAGGTGTTGTCTCTCATCATCGGCAGGCTTCTCAAAAACGGCCATCATTGGATCTAGCGTTAATTGAGCTATTTGGTCAGAGAAAACAGTCTCTTCTTCGCTATCAGACAAGGCCAAAAATTCCATCGGCAACATAAACACCATATTGACATCTGCCGATGGACCTCTATTCTTGTGCCTTATCTGCCACTGCTAGTTACCAGATCTCTCATTGGAAGGACTTTCTTCTTGATATAAATCTTTTTGACGTTCTCGCTGCATTTTTCTCTTCTGTGTTTTTGTCAAACCTTCTGGACACCATTGAGGAAGCTTAGTTTTCCAAACTGGCTGATAAGTCCTAGTTGTCTCCACACGACGTATATTAGGATCCCTGTAAAATATTTCTTCATCAGGAACTCTTGCATTTGCCATCTCTTCAAGTTCCTCTTGGTTTCTTGGAAAATATGCAATGCGTTTACCAAGCCTTTCATGCACACTGAGCCTGCCCTCCAGCCGATCATGTACTGACGCTCTCCCTCTGATCGGCTCATTAATGAGAAAACCTTGATTACCAGATTGAAACCTTCTTACAGGATGATTAACCCCATAATAGTCATTGCACTCTGGACAATTCTCAACAGTAGGTAACTTAATACCTTCTTCCCAACAATGAATAAAAAACGGACAATTCCAATGATCCTTATGCCGATTCCACTCTTCTTGACGCCTTTCCTCTTGTTGTCGTCGATATCGGTCCCTTCGCTGACGCCAGCCATCTTGTTGTCTTCGATGAGAAATCACGATGCCAGATCGAGGAGGTCTCCCAGAACCGCCACTTTCCGTCAATAGCCCCTTGCCTTTTGCATCATCGGTAGTTATCCGATGTTGGGGATCTACTGATGCATTCTTTTCAGCAACTTCCGATGTCAACACCTTAATTTTCCCTTCAGCATCCAACATATTTGCTGGAAAAGGATGTTGATCAATTTTCATTGGCTTTTGAATCTTGGAATTGCCAAATTTTATCCTGCCAGATTCAATAGCTAATTGCAATTGCTGTCTAAACACCTTGCACTCATTGGTACTGTGTGAAGTTGCATTGTGCCACTTGTAATACAGCATATGCTTCAACTCTTCTGCCGATGGGATCACATGATTAGGTGACAATTTAATCTGGCCCTCCTGAAGCAAAAGATCAAATATCTTATCGACTTTGGTGACGTCAAAAGTAAACTTTTCTGGCTCTTTGTGACCAAATGGACAAGATATCGGCTTCTTATTCTTAACCCACTCTGCCAAACCGATAACTGGTTCATTATCTGAATCAGAATCTTCCGCCTCTTCAACAAATGAAACTTTCTTGTTCCAATTTCTCTTAGGTTCAAAAACCCTAGTGTCTTGATCAGAAATCCTTTGCACTAAATGACTTAGGCTTTCGAACTCCTGAGAAGCATATCTGTCTTTAAGGTGTGGTAATAATCCCTGAAAGGCTAAATCGGCAAGCTGCCGATCATCCAATACCAGACTATAACATTTGTTCTTTACATCTCGTAGCCTTTGCACAAAGCCTTCTACCGATTCATCATTGCGCTGTTTCATCTTTACCAAATCGGTGAGCTTCTTTTCATGAATTCCGGCAAAGAAATACTTATGAAATTGTTTTTCCAAATCAGCCCAGGTGATAATAGAATTTGGCGGGAGTGAAATAAACCACGTAAATGCTGATCCGGATAGAGATGACGAGAACAGACGAACTCTCAATTCATCTCTACAAGCTGCCTCTCCACATTGAATAATAAAACGATTAACATGCTCCATGGTTGATGTATCGTCTTGCCCAGAGAATTTAGTGAAATCTGGCACTTTGTAACGATTTGGGAGAGGAATTAAATCATATGCCGGAGGATACGGAGTCCGATAAGAATAAGTATTAACCTTGGGCTTGATCCCAACTTGATCCCTCATAATTTCTGCTATCTTATCGGCCCAAAAAACATCGACATCTTGCTGACGATATGGTTGAATCTCTGCTGGAGGTATCTGTTGATACCCTTCTGCATACCTTTGTTGCCCATGATCTCCAGCAATTGGCATATTTGCTACTAACTGTGGTCCATTAACCTGCTGAAAGGGGTTCATCGGCTGAGCTGCCGATGCTTGATTCTGAAAACCAGCATGCATGTGACCTTGATGAACTCCTGTGGCTTGCTGATTTGGCTGAACTATATGTTGAGTAGGAAACTGCCCTGACCAATTATTAGTATTCATCGGCACAAAGTTTGCCGATGGCTGGTAGCTTGTTGGCATTGCTGGATAATTACATCCAACTTGAGGCATAACCTGGACTCCAGGTTGACTGGTGATAGGAGCCTTCTGCTGCATCGGTAACAAATTTGCCGATGGACTTGAACTAGATGTTTGATTCAGAGACGCCTGAAAACCTCCCAGACTCGGTTGTACAGTAGTTGTAATATATTGAGGCGCTTGGGCTATCGGCAAACCAGCCGATGGGATAGGAGTTTTTTCCCGCTGCATCAAACACTTGAGATAATCCGTGATTGAAAGTAGATGGCTCCGGAGGCATACCATATCCCCACCAATTAGCAGGAGTTTGATTACTCTATGGTATAGGACCTGATAAAGCTGATGCTGATAAATCTGTACCAAGTTGAACTCATCCTGATAATGCTGAATCTGGACGCACCGGAGTAGATTGTGCATTAGATAATCCTGCTGATACTGGAGGAGAAGAAATCTCTATACCCGCAACGGCTGGAGGAGCCGATGGAGCAACAGCAGATGCTGCTTCCGGTTGATGATAAGCAGGCCCGACGTAATGAGGTGACGCTTGCCCTTCTTTGAAAGTTCGAATCACAGCATTATGAACAGTATTGGACAGCACATTGGAGTGATTAATTAAAGCATGATTTACCGCAGAATTAACCATCTCTTGAAGTTTACCAGGATTAGGATCAAAGGTAACCTGCCGAGGCAACGGCAAGTCCTGCTTCTGGATGACTTGTCCACTTTTGTTCACGCTGAATGACTTTAAGCAAAGCTGTCTGTATTCTTCAATAGCCCTCTCCATAGCCTGCTTCTGATCGTCCTTAAGATCTTCTTATGTTAATGCGATGATATTCCCAGCATCGATCTCATGATTAGGCATCTTGACTAGATCTGTCCCACCGAGCGTGCCAAAAGATGTGTTGATGCAAAAGTGAATCTGCAAACACAAAGGGCTAATACCCGAAATCGATATCCAAAGCGTGCCAGTCGATTTGACCTGTTAATCGACAAGGATGAAGATACGAGCACTTTGGTCCTGACAACAGCGATACACCCGGAAGCCACGGCCAAGAGGTACTCACGCGGAACTCGAGGATCAACGAAGATTGCACTTAGAGTAATGCAACTCGCCGAATCGATGAGAACTCGTAAAAAGGAAAAATATGCAAATTGACGAAGTCGCCGAAAAGTAGATGTAAATAAGAGTAAAAGCTGTTTTTTGATGTATTGATTGATCCCTATTACATTGCCCTTCACTCTATATTTATATCCTGATCTATAGAAACGTAACCAAATACGACTAGGACATTAAATCCAAATCTAAGGAAAAACATGACTTTGATACAACTCAGACTCTACTAAACGTAAACAAGGAAATTAACTCCTATTTTACTCCATAGTCCGCCTCAATTACGATGGTATTCTCATCAACCTCCTTTTCAACGGCACAGTCCCTGTTCCATCGGCAGCAGCCTTCGAGTACCTTCCATCGGTACATTCCCTATTTCATCGGCAACAGTCTTCATACCCTCCTTCATCGTTACATTCCCTGTCTCATCGGCAACAGTCTCTACACCCTCTTTCATCGGCATCGGCAATAATACCCTTAACCTCATCGGCAACACTTCAAATTGAATCCATACACTGCCACCACTCAAAAACAAACTTATTCTCCTTGGCAATCAATCTACACGGTAACCTTTCCTCTGTTGATTAGCCCTTCCTGATCATCTTGACACGTGCCAAAAACGATGTCAACAGAACTTCAAGATGAAAATGAATCACTCTCATCTAAGCTTGAAAGTGCACAAAAGGCTAGTGGTGAGCTCAAAGATCAAAATGAAATTATGTCTACAACTCTCAAGGAGCTCAAAACTTCTAACAAAGAGCTTAGAGATCAACATGATAAACTTGAGAAGAAGCATGATGAGCTCATCACTAGACATAACTCTCTAAAAGACAAATATACTACATTAAAAATTGACTATGATAGTCTTGTGGTTGCTAATGAACTTTATCTTGAGACACATGATGCTACTAACAAAGTTGTCAAGTGTGATATAGCTACATCATGTGATGACTTGATCATTGAAAGCATTGAGCAAGGTTCTAGTAGCAAAGGCAAGAGTGTGGTTGAGTCAAACAACTATGATGATTATGCCAAGATCAAGAGTGAAAATGAAAAGCTTGCAAATGAGAACAAGAAGCTAAAAGGGTTGATGGCTCTTGAGAAGCAAACAACAAATGAGTCACTTATTGAAGAAAACAAAAAACTCAAGCAAGAGAAAGAGCATCTCAAGACCGGCCTAAGCAAGTTCACAAGAGGCCAATATTTGCAAAGTGAGCTACTCATGAACACCGTAATGAAGATGGATAGAAGTGGCATTGGTTATTTGGCAAATCAAGAGAAGAAGGCTAAAGCTCAACAACAACAAAGCAAATCAAAGCCCAAGCCAAAGAGATGTGTTGAGTGTGGACAAGAAGGCCATTTTGCTCATGAGTGCAAAACTCCACCACCACAACCTTTGCCCAAGCATGCTAGACCCTTTGCCTTCAATGCTCATTACATGCTAAGAAAAGATTCAAGTGGAAAGATGAAAGTTATGTTCTTGGGTCCCCCAAACAAGAATAGGCCTAAGAAAATATGGGTTGCCAAGTCACTAGTTGAGAAAGTCAAGGGTCCCTCTCAAGTGTGGGTCCCTAAACAAAAAGCTTGATCTCTTGTGTGTAGGTGAACTACAAGACCGGTGGATCTCATTGGGTTATTGATAGTGGTTGCACTCAACATATGACCAGTGATCCTCGTATGTTCACCTCCATTGAAGAGAATGGGATATGTCAAGAGAAGATCACATTTGGGGATAATTCAAAGAGCAAAGTCAAGGGTATAGGCAAGATTGCAATATCAAATGATCACTCACTCTCAAATGTGCTCTATATTGCTTCATTGAGTTTCAACTTATTATCCGTTGGGCAACTTTGTGACCTTGACTTCCAATGCTTGTTCACACCTAATGAAGTGGTAGTTTCAAAGATAGATGACAAGCAAGTGATATTCAAAGGCTTTAGATATAATAATCTTTATCATGTTGACTTCACCTCTGAAGATGCAAACTTGATGACATGTTTGTTCACCAAGACCTCACTTGGATGGCTTTGGCATAGGAGGCTTGCTCATGTTGGAATGAACACTCTCAACAAGCTATTGAAGAAAGAACTAGTGAGAGGAATGAAGGATGTAAAGTTTGAAAAGGACAAACCTTGTAGTGCATGTCAAGCGGGCAAACAAGTTGCAAACACTCATCCAACCAAAGCTTTCATGTCAACTTCAAGAGTGCTAGAACTTCTACACATGGATTTGTTTGGACCTACAACCTACAAGAGCTTGGGTGGAAATCTCTATTGTCTTGTGATAGTGGATGACTACTCAAGGTACACATGGACCTTCTTCCTTCATGACAAATCCGAAGTGGCAAATTGCTTCAAGAAGTTTGCAAAGAGAGCTCAAAATGAATTTGAAGTCAAGATAAAGAAGATTAGAAGTGACAATGAGAAAGAGTTTGACAACACAAACATTGAAGCTTATTGTGATGAAATTGGAATCAAGCATGAAGTCTCTTCAACCTATACTCCTCAATAAAATGGTGTAGTTGAGAGAAAGAACCGGACTTTGATCACCCTTGCAAGAACAATGTTAGATGAGTACAACACTCCGGAGAAGTTGTGGGCCGAGGCAATCAACACCGCATGCTATGCTTCAAATCACCTCTTCCTACAAAAGTTTCTTGGCAAGACCCCCTATGAGTTGCTAAATGGGAAAAAGCCGGACGTCTCATTCTTCCGGGTGTTTGGTTGCAAATGCTACATCTACAAGAAGCGTCAACACCTAGGGAAGTTTCAAAGACGTTGTGATATTAGTTTTCTTGTTGGTTACTCATCAAAGTCCAAAGCATATAGAGTATTTAACCATGCCACCGGTTTGGTTGAAGAAACATATGATGTGGAATTTGATGAATCTAACGGCTCCCAAGGAGCAATTGAGAATTGTGATGATGTAGGTGATGAACCCTTGAGGGAGGCAATGAAGAACATGCCGGTGGGAGACATCAAGCCAAAAGATGATGAAGAAGATGTACAAATTGTTGATCCACCATCTTCATCTCATGTGCCTCAAGATGATGACAAGAATGAGAGAGTTGAAAATGAAGACACTCATGTCTCTCATGAACAAGCCGAGGCACAAGCTCAAGATGTTGATGCTCCCCATCCTCCTCCTCAAGTGGTTGATAGAAGAAACTCACCTCTACTTCAAGCATATCCACAAGATCTCATCATAGGGAGTCCTACTAAGGGAGTAATGACTCGATCTCAAAAGCTTGCTTCTTTTGTTGAACATCACTCTTTTGTCTCTTGTGTTGAACCTAAGAATGTAGAAGAAGCTCTTCAAGATCCGGATTGGGTGAATGCTATGCATGAAGAATTGAACAACTTCACCCGCAATCAAGTATGGACACTTGAAGAGCATCCAAAAGGTGCAAGAGTCATTGGAACCAAGTGGGTGTTCCGCAACAAGCAAGATGACCAAGGCATAGTAGTGAGGAACAAAGCAAGACTAGTTGCAAAGGGGTTCTCTCAAGTTGAAGGTCTTGATTTTGGAGAGACCTTTGCACCCGTTGCAAGACTTGAAGCCATTCGTATCCTCCTTGCATATGCATCACATCATGATATGAAACTATATCAAATGGATGTGAAAAGTGCATTCTTAAATGGCTTCATAAATGAACTAGTCTATGTTAATCAACCTCCCGGGTTTGAAGACCCTAGATATCCTAATCATGTTTATAGGTTGTCCAAGGCGCTATATGGGCTCAAGCAAGCCCCTAGAGCGTGGTATGAGCGCCTCCGGGACTTCCTCATTGAGAAGTGCTTCACCATTGGGAAGGTCGACACCACACTATTCACCAAGAAGCTTAATGGGGAGATCTTCATTTATCAAGTTTATATTGATGATATCATCTTCGGGTCAACAAATAAAGAATATTGCAAGGAATTTGGTGAATTGATGTCGAAGGAGTTCGAGATGTCTATGATTGGTGAGCTCACATTCTTCCTTGGTTTTCAAGTTAAGCAAATGAGAGAAGGGATTTTCATCTCTCAAGAAAAGTATACCAAGGATCTTCTCAAAAGATTCAAGATGGAAGAATGCAAACCAATCAAGACCCCAATGCCATCTAATGGACATCTCGACCTAGATGAGGGAGGTAAACCGGTTGATCAAACTCTCTACCGTTCTATGATTGGTAGTTTGTTGTATCTTACCGCATCTAGGCCCGATATCATGTTTAGTGTGTGCATGTGTGCTCGCTTTCAAGCGTGCCCTAAAGAACCTCACTTAAGTGCCGTAAAAAGAATTTTAAGATATCTTAAGCACACCCCAAGCATTGGTCTTTGGTATCCCAAAGGAGCTAGAATCCAACTAGTTGGCTATTCCGATTCGGATTATGCCGGTTGCAAAATTGATAGAAAAAGCACATCCGGAGGGTACCATTTGCTTAGGAGGTCTTTAGTATCTTGGTCATCTAAGAAGCAAAATAGTGTAGCTTTGTCCACCGCCGAGGCGAAATACATTGCCGCGGGGGCTTGTTGTGCACAAATCTTATACATGAAACAAACCCACCTAGACTATGGAATTGTTCTTGAAAATGTGCCACTTTTATGTGACAATGAAAGTGCCGTTAAAATTGCTAATAATCTGGTACAACACTCTCGCACCAAGCACATTGATATCCGCCACCACTTTCTAAGAGATCATGTTGTTAAAAATGATATATCACTAAAAGGTATAAGAAGTGAAAATCAATTAGCGGATATCTTCACTAAACCCTTAGATGAGGCTACTTTTTGTAGGTTGAGAAGTGAACTTAATGTGCTTGACTCTAGTAACTTTAAAAAATGAGCTTGTGTTGTCCCTTGCATTGCATTGTATTATATGTCATGTTTAAATTTCCCGCAATGCATCTAGGGCTTGTCTAACACGGTTACGATAACCCTCCTTTGGAGGAGTGAAGAAGCCTAACCGTGGATCAAACTTGACAAGCAACCTAGTTTTACTTACTTGTATTGCATTGCATATGCATGGTTGTTGCTTTGTCGTTTCTTTTTGGTTTGGCTTGAGCAATCTCTGTGTTCGTCCATAAATAGAGAGAGCATTTGACGCTCCTAAGGGTTCACAAACTCTATTGCATGGCCATACGTTGCTCCTCGGGTGTTTATTGCTTATTTTTCCTAAAAACAATACTAGCCTAAGGCAAATTATTTTGAAAAATTTGAGGGTTTGAGTGAGGTCACTCATATCAGGTTCCAATTGGTGTTTATTTGAGTATCTTTGGATTAGAACTTGATTGGGAGAAGTCACGTCGAAGATCGGATTGAAGAAAGGCGAAAAACAGTGACCGGACGCTGGACCGGACGCTGCACCGGTGAAAGGTCTTGATGGCTAGAGGGGGAGTGAATAGCCTTTTAAAATTTTCTACAAAGACAAGCTAAACAAGTTTATCAATACAACAAATAGCGAGATGCGAGTTTTGCTTAGCCTACGGGGTGTTTGCAAGCCACCTATCCAATTCACAATTCTAGTATATTGGCACTCAACCGCACAAGCTAAACCGAGAAGGTAACTACAACTACAACTAGCAAGCTACACAAAAGAGCTACTCTAGCAAAGCAAACTAGCTAGCAAAGATAACTAAGAAAGTAATGCGGAGTTGAGTTAGGAGAGTTTCACCGAAGGAGAAAGTATTGAGCCAACCAATATGATCAAAAAAAAAAAATACCAAGATAACCGAACACCGGGATCAATCAATCACAATATAAAAGTGATGACACGAAGAATTATCCCGAGGTTCACGTGCTTGTCGGCACGCTAGTCCCCGTTGTGTCCCTTTTCACCACGTGGTTCGGTGGCTAATCGGTCTCACACCGAGCCTCTCAAAAGGCACCACAAGAACCTACCAAATGGCAAAAGGTTGCAATGACACGAGCAATTTACTAATGTTGCCTTTGGCGCTTCGCCGAGGTAGGCACAAACCCCTCACAAACACCGGAGGTGGCCAAGAACAAACACCAACTCTTGCCAAAGCCTCCAAGCTGCTCCAAGCCGTCTAGGTGGCGGCAACCACCAAGAGAAACAAGAATCCCGCAGTAAATCAACAACCAAGTGCCAACTAGATGCAATCTCACAATGCAAATGCACTTGGATCACTCAATCTCACTTCGAATATGTAAGGAAGCAAGAGAGATGAGTGGGAGGAGAGTTGCTTAGCTCAAAGTGCTCATAAGTATGTCAAATGTCCAAGAGAGAGAGCCTTGAGCCGGCCAACGAGTATTTATAGACGTACCCCTTCGAATATAGCCGTTAGAAACTTGAAACAGCCGAAGTCGCGCTGACCGGACGCGCTGGTCCAACTGACCGGACGCTCCGGTCGCGCAACGGCTCTTTCGCGAAGCACTGATCGGACGCGCCGGTCGCAACGACCGGACGCGCTGGTCTTGACCGGACGCGCCGGTCCCGTAACTGACCGGACGCGCTGGTCAACCCTGAGCCACGCACAACGAAACAGCGACCGGACGCGCTGGTCCAACTGACCGGACGCCACAGTGCCCGCGTCCGGTTGGAGTCCAGTAAGCTCCCTGGATGACCGGACGCGTCCGGTCGACTGTGACCGGACGCGCCTCGCGTACGATCAAACAACTGAAACACGCGCAGACATTGGACACTGACCGGACGCGTCCGGTCACACAGTGACCGCGTCCAGTCCAGCGTCCGGTCACTCCTGTGACCTCCGTTCGCTTCCGTTCGATTTCCGACTTCCGGCGTAGTGGAAAATAGGCATTTTATTTCCCCGAAAACGCCTGAATCCCGCCTCGCAAGCTCGACGGGAGGGAGAGAGGACCCCAAACCCTCTCTACCGCTCAAACTCCACCGCCATCGCAAATGTGCTAACATCACCAAGTGATCACGTCATGTGCGAGTGTGTTAGCATTTTCACAAACATTTTTCGAGGCGTTATTAGTTCTATCCAAATGCATATGACATGAAATGCACACCTAGAGGCACTTAGGAGTTAAATAGCCACGTCATTCCCCTCTTTATAGTACGGCTATCTATCCTATAATGTAACCACACCCACTAGGTGTTTTGGTTACTAAAACACAACCCTTAAGCATGTACCTTTGCCTTGATCACGTAGGGTTGCGTCCAAATCCAAGTGTGGCCATCATGATCACCATGTCCATCTTGCCACCAACCTTGGAATGTACTAATCCTCATATGCTACATACAACTTAGGCATAGGATTAGTACTTAGGCATTGTCACTAATTACCAACACCAAACATAGAGCTTTCAATCTCCCCCTTGTTGGTAATTGGTGACAACCCTTTCACAAAGATATTATGATAAAATTTTGATTGAACCCATGTCACATTGTCCAAGTATATTACCATGTGTAAGGAGTATGGACATGTGATCATGAATTCAAATTGATAGCAATGGCTCCCCCTACATGTATGCTATATGTTTGGATTTTGGAAGCATACATGTTAGATAGGAAAGATTAGGAGCACTGACTATCAATAGGTGCTAAGTGTTTTAGATTATAGACCTTTGAAGCGTGATACCATCGGAGTAGCGATAAACACCATCTTAGCACCTTGTGTAGTTAGTTACCACTTGAAAAAAGCACAAACATAACTAGAAACCTCGTGAGATCAACATTATAAGCAAGGCTCTAGTACCACTTTGAAAAACATGAAGCAAGAGTAATCTAACTACTTCCTATTCATTCTAGTACTTCAATACACCATTCAAATTATACTAGCAAGTCACCACACAAGCAATGTATCGGAGAAAAAGAAATACATAACTATGCATCATACATATGAAGTGCACATGGAAATGCAACATTCATGTTTAAGAGCTTGCTCCCCCTACTTGTGTGCTCAAAATTTTAGTTGATCCCCTTCTTTTATCAATTCTCCCCTTTAGTTTTTTTAGAATCTATCTTTGTGAACAACATTTTCTCCCCCTTTGTGCTTCTCCCCCTTCAAGTTCTATCTTTGTGAACTATATTTTCTCCCCCTTTGGCACCAATGACCACAAGGGACCAAATTTTAGATAGATTATCATGTTGAATTATGGGGTGAGGATCAAGCTTGTGATTCAACCTAGATTGCTTGCATAAATAAAATGCTTCGGTTTGATCAAGGGCAAGCTTCTTCACACCTCACTGGAAGGGTTATCATGCACCATGTTGAAGCAAATATTTAGACAAGTTTTCTATATTAAACACTTAGGATCACAAGCTACTTTAAACAAGTTATATGCTACCACTAGATCATACAAGTCAAGGAAACAATAGTGGCACCATATAAACTTCAAATTCATTTGATTTTCATGAATGAGCCTAGAACATATAAATTATGACTAGATGCACTAACCAAGTCCTTAGCATAGAATGTATGACATGTCAACCAATTGTACCTTGGGGCTCGAAGGAGAGGCATGTCATATCATGGAGGTGCATCAACTCATGTTGGAGAAGTCAAGTATGTTCAACTCATTCTTTAGCTTGTGAAATCTCTTCTCATCAAGTGGCTTGGTGAATAGATCGGCTAGTTGATCTTTGGTGCCCACACTCTCAATAGCAATGTCACCCTTTTGTTGATGATCTCTAATAAAATGATGACGAACATCAATATGCTTTGTTATTTGATGTTGCACCGGATTGTTGGTTAGCTTCACGGCACTTTCATTGTCACATAGCAATGGCACATTCTTGAAATTGATTCCAAAATCCTTCAATGTTGCCTTCATCCACAAGATTTGTGCACAACAACTACCCGCGGCGATGTATTCGGCTTCGGCGGTAGATAGTGCAATACTATTTTGCTTCTTGGATGACCATGAGACAAGTGATCTTCCCAATAGTTGACAAGTACCGGAGGTGCTCTTTCTTTCAACTTTGTCACCGGCATAGTCGGAATCCGAATATCCAACTAGCTCAAAGCTTGCACCTTTGGGATACCATAATCCAACATCTTGTGTATGCTTTAAGTACCTCAATATTCTCTTTGTTGCCTTCAAATGACTTTCTCTTGGTAAGGCTTGAAATCTTGCACACATGCATACACTAAACATCACATCGGGTCTTGATGCCGTCACATAGAGTAGGCTACCAATCATTGATCTATATAGCTTTTGATCCACCATGTTGCCACTCTTGTCACTATCCAAACTTCCACTAGTGCCCATTGGGGTTGTAATGCCCTTTGCATCTTCCATGCCAAACTTCTTGAGCATATCTTTGATGTACTTGGTTTGGCTCACAAATGTTCCTTCCTTCATTTGTTTGATTTGAAGTCCAAGAAAGAAACTAAGTTCACCGATCATTGACATTTCAAATTCCTTTGCCATCATTTTCCCAAACTCATCACAATAATCTTGATTGGTTGAACCGAAGATGATATCATCAACATATATTTGCAATACAAACAAGTCTTTCCCAATCTTCTTGGTGAAGAGAGTAGTATCCACTTTCCCCATGACAAATCCTTTGGTTAGCAAGAAGTCCCTCAATCTTTCATACCATGCTCTTGGTGCTTGCTTCAATCCATACAAAGCCTTCCTTAACTTGTATACATGGTTGGGTTTCTTGTCATCTTCAAAACCGGGAGGTTGCTCCACATACACCTCCTCTTGAATGTACCCATTGAGAAATGCACTCTTCACATCCATTTGATATAGCTTGATATTGTGAGCACAAGCATAGGCAAGTAAGATCCTAATTGCTTCCAATCTTGCAACCGGGGCATAAGTTTCACCAAAGTCAAGACCCTCTATTTGTGTGTAACCTTGAGCCACTAGTCTTGCTTTGTTCCTTACAACTATCCCATCTTGATCTTGCTTGTTGCGAAAGACCCATCTTGTTCCAATGACATTGTGATCCTTAGGCCTCTCAACTAATTCCCATACTTCATTTCTCTTGAAGTTGTTGAGCTCTTCATGCATTGCATTTACCCAATCCGGATCTCTCAATGCTTTATCAATGTCCTTGGGTTCTTCCATTGACACAAAAGAAGAGTGAGCACAAAATGATGCCAATCTTGATCTAGTTTGAACTCCCCTTTGTATGTCACCAATGATGGAATCCAATGGATGGTCTCTTGCAATGTTAGTTGGTTGAAGCACTTGCACTTGATTGCTTGGATGTTGATGTTGATCATGAGTTGGAGATGATGAACTAGCCACTTGTTGATCTTGTTGCACTTGAGATGATGTACTAGCTTGATTTTGCATTAGAGACCCACTAGCTTGTGTAATTGGACTTTGGAGCACTTGATCTTTGTTGTCATCCACATCAATCACTTGCTTTGGCCTAATATCACCAATATCCATTTCTTTCATAGCATTGGTCAATTGAGTTTCTCTCACATCATCCAAGTTATTTTCCTCATCTTGAGAGCCATTGGTTTCATCAAACTCAACATCATGAACTTCCTCAAGTAAACCACTAGCCAAATTCCAAACTCTATAACCTTTGCTAGTAGTGGAGTAACCAAGTAAGAATCCTTCATCACATTTCTTCTCAAACTTGCTCAATCTAGTGCCTTTCTTCAAGATGTAGCATTTGCAACCAAATACCCGAAAGTATGCAATGTTGGGCTTTCTTCCATTTAAGATCTCATATGGTGTCTTCTCTAGAAACTTGTGGCAATAGAGACGGTTGCTATAGAAGCAAGCCGTGTTGATTGCTTCGGCCCAAAATGAATGACTCACATTATACTCATTTAACATTGATCTTGCCATATCAATCAAAGTTCTATTCTTCCTCTCAACTAAGCCATTAGATTGAGGTGTATACTTGGCCGAGAATTGATGCTTGATTCCAAGCTCCTCACATAGCTCATCAACTCTTGTGTTTCTAAACTCACTTTCATTGTCACTTCTCACTTTCTTGATTGTGGTCTCAAACTCGTTTTGCACTCTCTTGATGAACTTCTTGAATATGTCAAATACATCACTCTTGTCCATAAGAAAGAATACCCATGTGTATCTAGTGAAATCATCCACAATCACAAAACCATACTTGTTGCCACCAATGCTTGTGTATGTAGTTGGCCCAAATAGATCCATGTGCAACAACTCAAATGCCTTGGAAGTACTCATAATGCTCTTCAATGGATGAGTGTTGCCCACTTGCTTTCCGGCTTGACATGCACTTCATAGCTTATCCTTCTCAAATGTGACATCCTTCAAGCCTCTAACTAAGTCATGCTTCACTAACTTGTTCAATTGCTTCATGCCAACATGACCAAGTCTTCTATGCCATAACCAACCCATACTTGATTTGGTGAGCAAGCATGTTGAAAGTTGAGTGTCACTAGCATTGAAATCAACCAAGTATAGATTCTCATATCTAAAGCCTTTGAAGATCAAATTAGAGCCATCAACACTAACTATCTCCACATCATCAACACCAAATATGCACTTGAAACCTAGATCACACAATTGAGCAACTGAGAGAAGATTGAAGTTCAACTTTTCAACTAGGAGCACATTGGAAATGCTATGATCATTTGAGATTGCAATCCTTCCAAGAGCTTTCACATCACCCTTGCTATTGTCACCAAATGTGATACTATCAATGCCACTATCATTTGATTTGAGAGAGTTGAACATTCTTGAATCACCGGTCATATGTTGAGAGCACCCACTATCAAGCACCCAATGCCTTCCTCCGGCCTTGTAATTTACCTACAAAATAAATTAATATTTCTTAGGTACCCATACTTGTTTGGGTCCTTGGAGGTTAGTGACTAAGCTCTTTGGTACTCAAATGGCCTTCTTCTTTGGACCCACAATTGGTGTACCAACAAACCTAGCTTGCACACCTTTCTCACCCTTGGTAAGCACATAACAAGAATCAAAAGGAATGTAATCCATTTTAGCATGAAACTTGTTGTTGTTCTTGTTCATTTTATCACAATTAATCTCTAGATGCCCAACTTGCTTGCATCTATTGCAATAACGACCATTGCTCTTCAGAAAGCGAGACTTTGGAGTAGCAAAGGCCGCCTTGCCCTTCTTGGGAGTATAGCCCAAACCCTCTTTGTTAAGAGAGAACCTTTGGCTATCCAAGCATTTTAGCAAGCGGGCATCCCCACCATAGGCATTGCCTAATGCGCGGGTGAGATCATCCACCTCTCTCTTGAGAGTCTTATTCTCAACCACAAGTGATGACTCACTAGTAGTAGAGGTAGAGTTGGTTGTGGTGGATGATGATGAGCTACATGAAGCATTAGTAGGACCAACAAATAAAGAATCATCAATAATATCACATGTTAGTCCAATATCACAAGTGACAATCACTTGCTCCTCCTTAGCTTCCTTCATGAGCTTCTCCAACTTGAGGTCCTTCTCCTTGATGAGCTCAAGTAGAGAGGAGTGGGCTTCCTTAAGCCTAGTGTGAGCAACTTCAAGGTCCTCATGGTCTTCCTTTAGACACTCACGAGAGGCCTCTAGCTCATCAAAGGATTTCCTAAGAGCTTTGAGCTCTTGTTCAATTCCTTTGCACTCCTTACTCTTTTTGAGAGCAACAAGCTCCTCCATCAAGGCATCATTTTCATTGCTCTTGGCAATGAGCTCTTGTTCCAAGATTTTGTATTTCTTGGTGGTCCTCTTGTAGCCCTTGCTCATTTGATCTATTATGCCCAATAGATCATCCTTGGAGTAGTCCTCATCCTCCTCATCATCACTCCTACAACCATCACTAGCACAAGAATCATCATCACTATCATCATATTTTACCTTGGTAGGCTTGGCCATAAGGCATGTCGATGTAGTGTCGAAGATGGATGACTTGTTGGAGAGGGCGATGCTTGCAATGGCTCGCCGAGTGGTCCTCTCATCATCACTAGAGCTTTCATCATCATCACTATCGGAGTTGTCACTATCCCAAGTGACCACATAACCACCACCCTTCTTCTTCTTGTTGATAGTGAAGCTCTTCTTCTCTTTCTTCTCCTTCTTGTCCTTCTTGTTCTTCTTCAACTTCAACTCCCCATCATGATATCTTTTGTCTTCATAGGGGCACTTTGCCACTACATGATCGGGGCTATTACAATTGTAGCAAAGCACCTCCTTTGCCTTCATGAAGTCCCTTCTCTTCCTTGCCCCATATCCTTTCTTCTTCATGAACCTCCCCATCTTGTGCACTAGAAGGGCCATGGTCTCATCATCGAATGGATCATCATCATCACTCTCCACCTTGCTCTTGCCCTTAGAAGATGAAGCCTTGAATGCAATGGGCTTCTCTTGCTTGACTTTGGTCTCCTTCTTCTCTTCTACCTCATCTTCATCATCATTGTATTGAGCATCAGTCATTATATCTCCAAGCACATCGGTTGGTTTGACCTTGTCCAATCCCTCTCTAAAGATCATTCTTCTCAAGGTGGCAAACTTCTTGGGTAAGCACATCAAGAACTTATGTGAGAAGTCCTTGTCCTCAACCTTCTCTCCAAGCCCCTTGAGATTATTGACAATGACTTGGAGCCTATAGAACATCTCTGGGATGGATTCATCATCCTTCATCTTGAAAGTGGAGAACTTGTCCTTGAGCATATATAGCTTGGCACTTTTTACCATTGAAGTGCCTTCATATGTTTCTTCAAGCCTTATCCAAAGCTCATTTGCCTTTTCAAGATCTTTGATTTGCTCAAATACTTTGTCATCAATGGCACGGTAGATTGTGTCAAGTGCCGCCGTGTTGCATTGTTTGTTGATGCGGTCATTTGGAGTGAGATTTTCTTCATCAAGAATGATGTATCCTTCCTTGGTCACATCCCAAACCTTCTCATGTATATTGCCTAGATATTGCTTCATCTTCCTTTTCCAATGATCAAAGGAAGAGACGCCATCAAAGAATGGAGGCTTGCCATTAACATGATTGAACATAACTTGAGCCATCTTGCACCGAGGTTGTTAAGCCTTGCAAACGGTGACCACGGCTCCAATACCACGTGAAAGGTCTTGATGGCTAGAGGGGGGGTGAATAGCCTTTTAAAATTTTCTACAAAGACAAGCTAAACAAGTTTATCAATACAACAAATAGCGAGATGCGAGTTTTGCTTAGCCTACGGGGTGTTTGCAAGCTACCTATCCAATTCACAATTCTAGTATATTGGCACTCAACCGCACAAGCTAAACCGAGAAGGTAACTACAACTACAACTAGCAAGCTACACAAAAGAGCTACTCTAGCAAAGCAAACTAGCTAGCAAAGATAACTAAGAAAGTAATGCGGAGTTGAGTTAGGAGAGTTTCACCGAGGGGCGAAGTATTGAGCCAACCAATATGATCAAAAAAAAATACCAAGATAACTGAACACCGGGATCAATCAATCACAATATGAAAGTGATGACACGAAGAATTATCCCGAGGTTCACGTGCTTGCCGGCACGCTAGTCCCCGTTGTGTCCCTTTTCACCACGTGGTTCGGTGGCTAATCGTGTAACACCCCGGTGTTACCGCGTGTCACAATGCATCTAAACAGAGCTTGCGCATCTTTTTCTGGTGTTGCGTTTAATGTCGAAGTGTGTAGGATCCTTTCGGTAAGTTAAAAATGATAAATAAAAAGGGTATTCGAAATTCGATGTTTCAACCGGAGGTTAGCAACTTAGGCTGGAAACTAAATTCTCTTAACAAAACTGTGCAAGACTTATATGTGAACCCTAAACGACTTATGAAGAGCATAGTGTGTAGTTGTTAGCGCAACTTGTGTTGACAAGTAAGTAGATCGCTAGCTAGTTTTTCCAGTCGCTCGGAAAGTGAACTCGCTTTGTAATTCAGCCCTAGACTTAGAAAAACTCCAAGTGGTGTGACAGCTTGGCAAGGCCGTGTTGGCGAGTCCGTTCCGTGAAATCTAGCTCCATGGTGGCAGTATGTTTTGGCTCAGAACGATAGCCTAGTGTACCCTCTTGGTGTTGGTGATGATCGTTCGGTCTCTAGATCACTCGTTTTGGCGTGGCAAGAGCTTTAAAAATCGTGCTAGCGGGTGGCATCGGGTCCTCTGGCTTCTGGAGCGCGGTCACCGCTCGCGGGTGCGGCACCGCGCGGTCGGCTGGCTCGGTCGGTGCGCGCCGCGGTCGTTGCCCCCCCCCCAGCGTCACACTGCCGCGGTTGACCTCCCTGGCTGGTCGCGTGTGCAGCTAGCTCTTCTGTCGTTGCCCCCCCCTCGTCGCATCCGTGCGGGCCTGGGCGGTCGCGTGCAGGTGCACGCTGCCGTGGCGCGGAGCTCACCGACCACCGCCCACCTTGCTTGGCCGCTAGCAGGCATCGCGTCACCTTAATGTCTCACCACCGCGTTACCTACTCGGAGCCTCGGACGGTCCTGCCGCTTGAGCCGGCCACCGTGGCGACTCCCCTGTTCCCTTGCCGCCCGGTTTCGGACCACTGCTGGTCCCGCCCTGCAGTGCTCGTCCCTGTGTCATTGCGGCAGTAGCCTCGCACTAATCCCACCTACCTCCCCGTGCGTGGAATTGAAGTGGTGGAGCCCCACGGTCCCCAATTTTGGAGTATAGGCCGGCGACGCCATTACCGGGCGTTTTCCCCCTTTTTGTGGTCGGCTTCGCTCGGCTTCCCGGGAGCTCGTCCAGTTGCTCCGAACGGTTCGCCCTGAGCTTCTCTTCGCTGTGCGCCCGTTGGTTGGAGCAGTGGTGCTCCCATTCCTCCCGTGACACGGCCGTGTCCGTCCAGGGCGCCGCCGCACCCCTCGGGTCGCGTGTGGCCAGCTCGCCTCCGAGCGGCTCTTGGCTCAGCATCGCCTCAGCGGGTTCCGGAGTAAGTTGCTCGTGCTCGTAGTCCTTTTTGTTCCGTTTGTCTGGGCCGCAGTTCACCGGAACGGCATCGCCGTCCCTTGCAGTCGTCCGTCGTCGTGGAGGAGTCCGTGGCCGCGTTCCCGGGAGTGTGCTTCTGCCCCTAGTTCCGCGTCGGACCCAGGGTGAGTGTTTCCCCCTTAGCTGCATGGTAGAGGCTCTCCGTGGGCCGGCGTAGCCGCTCAGTGCCATCTCCGGCGCGCCGGTGTGCGCGGGGCAGGCCAGGGACCTCGTCTTGGTGAAGACGAGTTCGTTCGCGGGTTTTAGTGCAAAAGCGCTGAGAGGAGAAACAGTAGCGTGGGGCGCGGGTTGTTTTCGGTAGAGTGCGGGGTGGTTTTCGCTTGTTTGCCAGCGCGCGGGCTCCCCTGACCGTGGGCCACGTCGCGTGGGCCGTGTCGCGTGGACCGCAGGTGTGGGCGCGTGCTGCGCGCGTGGGCCACGGTTGGGCCGCCGGGAGATCGGTTTCTGGATTTAGCGATTTTAGAATACCTTTGTAAGTTAATTTTTGAAGCAAACTTTGAGGAATTGTTGCGACTAGTGTAGATGTCCAAAA
Organism: Saccharum hybrid cultivar R570; assembly: GCA_038087645.1. NCBI lineage: Eukaryota > Viridiplantae > Streptophyta > Magnoliopsida > Poales > Poaceae > Saccharum > Saccharum hybrid cultivar. The sequence continues at coordinate 36,965,426 of JAQSUU010000637.1, read as the reverse complement.
ATCGTGAAACCACTTTTGTTGAGTTCCTAAATTCATGCCCTATCAGTTAGTAATTTCCTTTTGTGCACTACTATAGTGTTGCTCGGTCGATTAAATCTCTGCTTAAAGTGACGTTTATTAATGCAACCAATTTTGTAAAAATTTTCGTGGTAAATCGAGGATAGCCCTAGCTCTAAAAATTTTTTACAGTAGCTGCTTAATATTGTTAGATGCTTGCTGTAAATTTTATGGCCATCGAATAGCTTGTTTGTTAGGGTAGTTAATTTTCCCTAGTAATGCCTGTAGTAAATCGGTGATCGGAAAGTGGTGTGCCTATTAGTTGCGGGAGTCGTTTTGCATCAAGTCAACCTTGTTAGTTGAAAGAATGATAGCTTACCATTTCAGCTATTAGAGTTACCTTTGTCACCTCTTAAATGTGGTCCTATCATTGCATGCATGTAGATCACGAGGGAGTTGAGTACGTGGCAGTGGAGGAGCCGGACTACGAGGAGGTCATCGAGGAGTACGAGGAGGAGATCTTCATACCTGAGGAGTTCCAGGAGCCGCCCGCTACGGACACCTCTGACTGTGCACCTGCCCAAGGCAAGCCCCGGTGCATAACCCTTATTTTTGCAAATCTGATATATATATTAAATGTTGTGCATTTAAGTTACAGGAATTTCTATGATACCCACGTGCATATATATTTATACCCATGAGTCTTACTAGTACAGGATCGTATAGTTGCTTCGCTTAGGATCATCGGTAGGGTGAGTAACCTGTCGTTGCTCACAATAGGGAGTTACTCTAATGATTAATACATTTTTAAAAAAAGATGGTGGAAAGGAAATGGCGACCGGGCAGGGATGGGGTATGGTTATTGGTGGGTGTAGCAAGTTGTGTCCCGCGGCCACGGGGCACAATTGGGTTACACTGTTTCCCTGTCCGTGTCAATTAAGGACCGTTCGTTGCATGGACCCTGGTCAAGTCACAGATCTCCTTATCCCGAGCACATACTAGCGGATGGGGGCTAGGAAGACTTGTTACTCTCTTGTCATGGGCTCCGGCTCTTTCCGGACCGACTGATTGGAGGCGGGGATAGGTGGAGGTCTTAGCACCGTATTGAGGCCGGGCCTCGAATACGGGAGCTAGGAGTCCAAGTTTGGACGGGGACCTGGAAACCTGTGACAGGAGGGGGACGGGTTGGTCTTGCTTGTGCCTGGGGTACAAGCGAGGCGTGTGTTTTTCGGGGTACCCAGCTGGGCACATTGATTCGCGAATCGCCGTTTCTGCGTGACGGTACGGCTTGACTACGCTCTGGCATCGTAGTAAGAACTGGAAGGGGAAAAAGGGAGAATTGATTCTGTTTTGCTCAACTCTTGCTTGATTATAGCATAGGTGCTTACATAGAACATTGGTTAATGAATAAAATACGGCTTTTAAAAATTAAGAAATTAAGGACAAACTCTTAGTGCTGCTTTCCGCATCCAAGAAACCCACCAGCCATAAAGCCTATCATGACCCTTGAGAGTCGGGAAATAAAATTCCCAGTCGGGTAAGTCTTGCGAGTACATTGTGTACTCAGGGTTTATTTTTTCCCCTGTTGCAGGTGCACTTTGAGTAGGTTTGTCTTGTGTGGACGATTCTTCTGATGGGCACAGACGGGTTCTCCTCGTTTCCGTTAGACGTCATTTTATTTCCGCTGTTAATTATTGCACTCTGAACCTCTGGTATTGTAATAACTATTTCTGAGACCCTGTATTGTATAAAATGGACTAAGTATTGTAAGTTTGTACTCATTATTGGATCCCGGGTGTAAAATGTGGAGCGTTCGAGTTCTCCCGTCGGGTGTGCTCGACGGAATCATTTGGTTTAGCTCACTTTCAGGGTTCTTAGTGCCTAGTGGAAGGCAAGCGTCCTGAAAGCGTGCTAAACTGGGCGATTCCGCCACAGGTGGTACCAGAGCCAGGTTGAGCTTACAAGCTAAATCACCTATTTCAAAAGGCTTAAAAATTTGACCAACAAAAGGTTTATAAAAATTAGGATGCGGTAAAGTCGACGTAGTTAAGTAATAAGCCCTAGCAATATGGTTTACTAGGATAGTGGCACTATTTTTCCTAACTATCTTCTGCAGGTACACTAACTTACGTTGCGTAAGGAAACGCTAGTTTCGGAAGTGAGTGTACGATGTGCCAAAGTTTAGCGAAAGGCCGCTATATTTCCGGCTTGAGTGAGCGTGTAGGGCGAAGCATGCATTCCTAAGTTAAAAACCTGGTTAATTTAAAAACCCCTCCACGATAATCACAGATAGTAACGGGGTAGAATAAGAATTAAAATGAATTGCTTTAATCCTTTCGAAGGCCGTATCATCGCCTCAGTCTCGTTCTCTAAATCGGGAGAAGTGCCCTAATGGTTGGTTCTTATCTGTTACAGATGAACCTGAGGTCCGGTCGCGGGGCAGCTGGGTCTGTTCACGGGAGTACCAGCGCTGGAGCGGGCCGTGACCCGGAGGGCCGCGACCCGGAGGAGGGTCATGAGAATGTCGGGGACAGTCGCGACGCCCCACGCTTGGCTCCTCTTCCACCGCCACCGCCGCCTCTGATGACTCAAGCGGAGATGATGGCGGAGTTGTTAGCTTCTCGTCGTGAGACGGCCCGTGCCCTGGAGCTGATGGCACAGGCTGTCGGTGGCCTCGCTCGTGGGGGTCCCGGTGGCAACGGTGGGAACGGGGGCGGTGCCCGTGGTCTTGAGAGGCCCTGTTCATATCAGGACTTCTTAAAGACTAACCCGCCCACGTTCGCACCAACTGCTGAGCCTCTGGACGCGGAGCATTGGCTTCGTGTGCTGGAGCAAAAGTTTCTGCTGCTCGCGGTGACCGATGAGCAGAAGGTGCGTTTCGCCGCACAGCAGCTGCTGGGGTCTGCCAGTGCTTGGTGGGATACCTTTAACGCCATGCAGCAGGCGGACCACCGGGTGACCTGGCAGGAGTTCACTGCCGCTTTCCGAGAGTACTTCATTCCGGTGGGCGTTCTGAACAGGAAGCTCTCGGAGTTCTTGGACCTGAAGCAGGGAAGCTTGTCCGTGATGGATTATGTCAACAAGTTCAACCACTTTGCATAGTATGCTGGCACTCACGTTGACACAGATGAGAAGAAGAGGGACCGCTTCTACCGTGGCCTCTCTTGTGTTCTGCAGAAGGAGCTGTACACCGGGAACTACCAGACTTTTGGCACCCTGATGAATGCAGCCATTGCTATGGAGGGTCTGCAGCGTGACACTCAGGCAGAGTGGAAGCGCAAGCGGGGGATTTCTGGGTCTTCTGGTCACCAGCAGGCACAGAAGATGCAGGCTGTTAAGAGGATGTCCTACCATTCCCCTGGTGGACAGCCGTCTCGACAGCCTCAGCAGACTCGTCAGGCTCCGACGACTCAGTACCGTGCACCTTCCCAGCAGGTGCAACAGCCACAGGGACAGCAGTTTCCACCTCATCAGGGACATATGGTCAAGTCTACTGGCTGTTTCAAGTGTGGCAAGGAGGGCCACTTTGCTCGGGAGTGCCCCGAGAACCGGCCTATTCAGTCTGCCCAGCCGTCTGCCAACTCTCGCCTGATCAAGAGGACGGTTATCAAGAAGAAAGCCCCAGTAAGCCGTTCGGGACAGTTGAACTATACGGAGGCCGAGGAAATATTGCAGGATCAACCTATGATGGCTGGTATGTTCACCATCAACTCTCATCCAGCACTTGTGTTATTTGATTCTGGAGCATCGCATTCATTTATGAGCATGGGGTATGCGGAGAGGCATAATCTACCTATTATGGCCATCCCTAAGGCCTATAGAATCAGCACTCCGGGTGCGAACATGTTTATCAACACCCGGACGGATACTGTCAGTTTGGTGCTAGCCACCCACAGTTATCGCCTTCAGTTCATGTTGCTACCTGGGCATGGCATTGATGCGATATTGGGCATGAACTGGCTGAAGGTTTATGGGGTAGTGTTGGACCTTAAGCGGAGGGTTGTTGAGTTGCGACTTCCTGGGTCTGAGGATAGGATGTCTCTTCTCATTCCCTCGGAACTCACTTCTCCAGTTGCTGCAACTGTGGAAATCTCTTCTGATCTCACCTCTATTCCCGTGGTCTGTGAGTTCCCAGATGTTTTTCCTGATGATTTGCCGAGGCTACCACCGGATAGAGATGTGGAGTTCACCATTGAGTTAGAGCCTGGCACTGCTCCTATTTCCCGACGTCCCTACCATATGGCACCAAAGGAGTTAGCTGAAATGAAGAAGCAGTTAGAAGAATTGCGGAATAAAGGGTTCATCCGTCCCAGTTCTTCCCCTTGGGGTTGTCCTGCCATTTTTGTGAAGAAGAAGGATGGCACTCTTCGCATGTGTGTGGATTACCGTCCCCTCAACGCGGTAACCATTAAGAACAAGTACCCTTTGCCTCGTATTGATGCTTTGTTTGATCAGTTGGCTGGGGCAAAGGTGTTCTCTAAAATAGATCTTCGGTCGGGATATCATCAGATAAAGATTCGGCCACAAGATATACCAAAGACAGCTTTTTCTACTAGGTATGGGTTGTATGAGTACCTAGTCATATCTTTCGGTCTCACAAATGCTCCTGCATTTTTCATGTATCTCATGAATTCAGTCTTTATGCCGGAGCTGGATAAGTTTGTAGTAGTGTTCATCGACGACATCTTGATTTATTCCAAGAATGAAGAAGAGCATGCACGGCATCTCCGCACCGTTCTGACCCGGTTGCGAGAGCACAAGCTGTACGCTAAGTTCAGCAAGTGTGAGTTTTGGTTGGATCGAGTTCAGTTCTTGGGACATGTTCTGACCCCTGAGGGTGTGTCTGTAGATCCTAGCAAGGTTCAGGATGTGTTGGATTGGAGGTCTCCTGCCTCCGTGCATCAGATCCGCCAGTTTTTGGGTCTTGCCGGATACTATCGGCGTTTCATTCCAGATTTCTCTAAAATAGCCCAACCTATGACCGAGTTACTTCAGAAGGATGCCAAGTTTGTATGGAGTTCGGCTTGTGAAGAAGCTTTTCAGGCCTTGAAGAAGTTCCTTACCTCAGCTCCTGTTCTGGCTCAACCGGATATTGAGAAGCCTTTTGATGTTTATTGTGATGCCTCCAGGACTGGGCTTGGGTGTGTGCTTATGCAAGAGGGGCGTGTGATAGCATATGCTTCGCGCCAACTAAAAAAGCACGAAGTGAATTACCCCACCCATGATTTAGAGCTAGCTGCAGTGGTGCATGCTCTAAAAATTTGGAGACACTATTTGTTGGGGAATAAAGTGCATATTTTTACGGACCATAAGAGCCTTAGATATATTTTTACTCAACCTGAGTTGAATCTGAGGCAGAGGAGATGGCTTGAGTTAATTAAAGATTACAACTTGGAGGTCCATTATCATCCGAGAAAAGCTAATGTGGTGGCTAATGCTTTGAGCCGCAAGTCACACGTGCCTGAGGAAGAGTCCGTGCCTCTCTCTCACTCTGCAGTGTTGGCACAGATTGCTTTAGTCTCTGAGTTGCTTGAGCAAATCATCGCGGAACAAAGGTATGATGTCTCGGAGATTCCCCACATCAAGAAGTTGATGGCTGAAGGGCGTGGTCCGCACTTTAGCATTGACGGGCAAGGTGTGGTGAAGTACAAGAACCGGTTAGTGGTTCCCGGTAATGAGGAGCTAAGAAGGAAGATTCTGGAGGAAGCCCACCAATCCAAGTTATCTATTCACCCGGGGAGTAACAAGATGTACCATGATCTGCGTCAGCTGTTTTGGTGGTCATATATGAAGCAGGATATCACCAAGTATATTGCTGAGTGTGATATTTGTGGAAGAGTGAAGGCAGACCATCTGCGGAGGCCGGGTTTTCTGCACCCTTTGCCTATTCCGGTCTGGAAGTGGGAAGATATTTCCATGGATTTTATTACCGGGTTACCTCGCACCGCCAAGGGCCATGATTCCATTTGGGTCATCGTGGATCGCCTCACTAAGACTGCTCATTTTCTTCCAGTGGGTACGAGGTATACAGCCTCGCAGTATGCCAAGCTATATTTTGATCGCATTGTGACCCTTCATGGGGTTCCGCTTACCATTGTTTCTGACCGTGGAGCGGTTTTCATGTCGCGTTTTTGGATACAACTCCAAGAACGCCTTGGAACGCGCCTGCTCAGAAGTTCAGCCTATCATCCCCAGACCGATGGTCAGACAGAGAGGGTGAATCAAGTGCTTGAGGATATGTTGAGAGCTTGTGTCATCTCTTTTCCTGAAAAGTGGGACGAATGTTTGAAGTTGGCCGAGTTTTCTTATAATAACAGCTATCAAAAGAGCATCCAGATGGCACCTTTTGAGGCTTTGTATGGCAAGAAATGCAGAACCCCACTCAACTGGGTTGAGGTGGGAGACCGTGGTTATTTCGGGCCTGACTTTGTGCTTGAAGCAAGAGAGAAGGTTGGGATTCTCCGGAGTCATTTAAAGGCAGCACAGAATCGACAGAAAACCTATGCAGACAAAAGAAGGAGGCCCTTGGAATTTGAAGTTGGGGATTATGTGTATCTCAAGGTGTCTCCCATGAAAGGTGTGCATCGTTTTGGTGTCCGTGGGAAGCTAGCCCCACGCTATGTTGGGCCCTACAAGGTTTTGGCCCGGCGTGGTTCCGTGGCCTATCGCATTCAGCTCCCGGATATTTTGTCAGCTGTCCACGATGTTTTTCATGTGTCCCAGTTGAAAAAGTGTTTGCGGGTTCCTACTGAGGCAGTAGAAATTGAAGGACTTTCCCTTCAACCGGACCTTTCTTATGAGAAACATCCGGTAAAAATCTTGGATGAAAAAGAGAGAGTGACCAGGAACAATGTGGTGAAGTTTAACAAGGTCCAGTGGCAACATCATTCGGAAGATGAAGCAACATGGGAACTAGAGAGTTATATCTTGAAGCATTATCCCCATCTCTTATCTAGCCCCTGAAGGTAACCGTTCAGTGAAAGTTTTCTCTACCCTCTTTTCTCCACACTAGGCACGGGAAATCTCGGGTCGAGATTTTCTTTTAGGGGGGTAGAGCTGTAACACCCCGGTGTTACCGCGTGTCACAATGCATCTAAACAGAGCTTGCGCATCTTTTTCTGGTGTTGCGTTTAATGTCGAAGTGTGTAGGATCCTTTCGGTAAGTTAAAAATGATAAATAAAAAGGGTATTCGAAATTCGATGTTTCAACCGGAGGTTAGCAACTTAGGCTGGAAACTAAATTCTCTTAACAAAACTGTGCAAGACTTATATGTGAACCCTAAATGACTTATGAAGAGCATAGTGTGTAGTTGTTAGCGCAACTTGTGTTGACAAGTAAGTAGATCGCTAGCTAGTTTTTCCAGTCGCTCGGAAAGTGAACTCGCTTTGTAATTCAGCCCTAGACTTAGAAAAACTCCAAGTGGTGTGACAGCTTGGCAAGGCCGTGTTGGCGAGTCCGTTCCGTGAAATCTAGCTCCATGGTGGCAGTATGTTTTAGCTCAGAACGATAGCCTAGTGTACCCTCTTGGTGTTGGTGAAGATCGTTCGGTCTCTGGATCACTCCTTTTGGCGTGGCAAGAGCTTTAAAAATCGTGCTAGCGGGTGGCATCGGGTCCTCTGGCTTCTGGAGCGCGGTCACCGCTCGCGGGTGCGGCACCGCGCGGTCGGCCGGCTCGGTCGGTGCGCGCCGCGGTCGTTGCCCCCCCCCAGCGTCACACTGCCGCGGTTGACCTCCCTGGCTGGTCGCGTGTGCAGCTAGCTCTTCTGTCGTTGCCCCCCCCCCCTCGTCGCATCCGTGCGGGCCTGGGCGGTCGCGTGCAGGCGCACGCTGCCGTGGCGCGGAGCTCACCGACCACTGCCCACCTTGCTTTGCCGCTAGCAGGCATCGCGTCACCTTAATGTCTCACCACCGCGTTACCTACTCGGAGCCTCGGACGGTCCTGCCGCTTGAGCCGGCCACCGTGGCGACTCCCCTGTTCCCTTGCCGCCCGATTTCGGACCACTGCTGGTCCCGCCCTGCAGTGCTCATCCCTGTGTCATTGCGGCAGCAGCCTCGCACTAATCCCACCTACCTCCCCGTGCGTGGAATTGAAGTGGTGGAGCCCCACGGTCCCCAATTTTGGAGTATAGGCCGGCGACGCCATTACCGGGCGTTTTCCCCCTTTTTGTGGTCGGCTTCGCTCGGCTTCCCGGGAGCTCGTCCAGTTGCTCCGAACGGTTCGCCCTGAGCTTCTCTTCGCTGTGCGCCCGTTGGTTGGAGCGGTGGTGCTCCCGTTCCTCCCGTGACACGGCCGTGTCCGTCCAGGGCGCCGCCGCACCCCTCGGGTCGCGTGTGGCCAGCTCGCCTCCGAGCGGCTCTTGGCTCAGCATCGCCTCAGCGGGTTCCGGAGTAAGTTGCTCGTGCTCGTAGTCCTTTTTGTTCCGTTTGTCTGGGCCGCAGTTCACCGGAACGGCATCGCCGTCCCTTGCAGTCGTCCGTCGTTGTGGAGGAGTCCGTGGCCGCGTTCCCGGGAGTGTGCTTCTGCCCCTAGTTCCGCGTCGGTCCCAGGGTGAGTGTTTCCCCCTTAGCTGCGTGGTAGAGGCTCTCCGTGGGCCGGCGTAGCCGCTCAGTGCCATCTCCGGCACGCCGGTGTGCGCGGGGCAGGCCAGGGACCTCGTCTTGGTGAAGACGAGTTCGTCCGCGGGTTTTAGTGCAAAAGCGCTGAGAGGAGAAACAGTAGCGTGGGGCGCGGGTTGTTTTCGGTAGAGTGCGGGGTGGTTTTCGCTAGTTTGCCAGCGCGCGGGCTCCCCCGACCGTGGGCCGCGTCCTGTGGGCCGTGTCGCGTGGACCGCAGGTGTGGGCGCGTGCTGCGCGCGTGGGCCACGGTTGGGCCGCCGGGAGATCGGTTTCTGGATTTAGCGATTTTAGAATACCTTTGTAAATTAATTTTTGAAGCAAACTTTGAGGAATTGTTGCGACTAGTGTAGATGTCCAAAAATCGTGAAACCACTTTTGTTGAGTTCCTAAATTCATGCCCTATCAGTTAGTAATTTCCTTTTGTGCACTACTATAGTGTTGCTCGGTCGATTAAATCTCTGCTTAAAGTGACGTTTATTAATGCAACCAATTTTGTAAAAATTTTCGTGGTAAATCGAGGATAGCCCTAGCTCTAAAAATTTTTTACAGTAGCTGCTTAATATTGTTAGATGCTTGCTGTAAATTTTATGGCCATCGAATAGCTTGTTTGTTAGGGTAGTTAATTTTCCCTAGTAATGCCTGTAGTAAATCGGTGATCGGAAAGTGGTGTGCCTATTAGTTGCGGGAGTCGTTTTGCATCAAGTCAACCTTGTTAGTTGAAAGAATGATAGCTTACCATTTCAGCTATTAGAGTTACCTTTGTCACCTCTTAAATGTGGTCCTATCATTGCATGCATGTAGATCACGAGGGAGTTGAGTACGTGGCAGTGGAGGAGCCGGACTACGAGGAGGTCATCGAGGAGTACGAGGAGGAGATCTTCGTACCTGAGGAGTTCCAGGAGCCGCCCGCTACGGACACCTCTGACTGTGCACCTGCCCAAGGCAAGCCCCGGTGCATAACCCTTATTTTTGCAAATCTGATATATATATTAAATGTTGTGCATTTAAGTTACAGGAATTTCTATGATACCCACGTGCATATATATTTATACCCATGAGTCTTACTAGTACAGGATCGTATAGTTGCTTCGCTTAGGATCATCGGTAGGGTGAGTAACCTGTCGTTGCTCACAATAGGGAGTTACTCTAATGATTAATACATTTTTAAAAAAAGATGGTGGAAAGGAAATGGCGACCGGGCAGGGATGGGGTATGGTTATTGGTGGGTGTAGCAAGTTGTGTCCCGCGGCCACGGGGCACAATTGGGTTACACTGTTTCCCTGTCCGTGTCAATTAAGGACCGTTCGTTGCATGGACCCTGGTCAAGTCACAGATCTCCTTATCCCGAGCACATACTAGCGGATGGGGGCTAGGAAGACTTGTTACTCTCTTGTCATGGGCTCCGGCTCTTTCCGGACCGACTGATTGGAGGCGGGGATAGGTGGAGGTCTTAGCACCGTATTGAGGCCGGGCCTCGAATACGGGAGCTAGGAGTCCAAGTTTGGACGGGGACCTGGAAACCTGTGACAGGAGGGGGACGGGTTGGTCTTGCTTGTGCCTGGGGTACAAGCGAGGCGTGTGTTTTTCGGGGTACCCAGCTGGGCACATTGATTCGCGAATCGCCGTTTCTGCGTGACGGTACGGCTTGACTACGCTCTGGCATCGTAGTAAGAACTGGAAGGGGAAAAAGGGAGAATTGATTCTGTTTTGCTCAACTCTTGCTTGATTATAGCATAGGTGCTTACATAGAACATTGGTTAATGAATAAAATACGGCTTTTAAAAATTAAGAAATTAAGGACAAACTCTTAGTGCTGCTTTCCGCATCCAAGAAACCCACCAGCCATAAAGCCTATCATGACCCTTGAGAGTCGGGAAATAAAATTTCCAGTCGGGTAAGTCTTGCGAGTACATTGTGTACTCAGGGTTTATTTTTACCCCTGTTGCAGGTGCACTTTGAGCAGGTTTGTCTTGTGTGGACGATTCTTCTGATGGGCACAGACGGGTTCTCCTCGTTTCCGTTAGACGTCATTTTATTTCCGCTGTTAATTATTGCACTCTGAACCTCTGGTATTGTAATAACTATTTCTGAGACCGTGTATTGTATAAAATGGACTAAGTATTGTAAGTTTGTACTCATTATTGGATCCCGGGTGTAAAATGTGGAGCGTTCGAGTTCTCCCGTCGGGTGTGCTCGACGGAATCATTTGGTTTAGCTCACTTTCAGGGTTCTTAGTGCCTAGTGGAAGGCAAGCGTCCTGAAAGCGTGCTAAACTGGGCGATTCCGCCACAAATCGGTCTCACACCGAGCCTCTCAAAAGGCACCATAAGAACCTACCAAATGGCAAAAGGTTGCAATGACACGAGCAATTTACTAATGTTGCCTTTGGCGCTTCGCCGAGGTAGGCACAAACCCCTCACAAACACCGAAGGTGGCCAAGAACAAACACCAACTCTTGCCAAAGCCTCCAAGCTGCTCCAAGCCGTCTAGGTGGCGGCAACCACCAAGAGAAATAAGAATCCCGCAGCAAATCAACAACCAAGTGCCAACTAGATGCAATCTCACAATGCAAATGCACTTGGATCACTCAATCTCACTTCGAATATGCAAGGAAGCAAGAGAGATGAGTGGGAGGGGAGTTGCTTAGCTCAAAGTGCTCATAAGTATGTCAAATGTCCAAGAGAGAGAGCTTTGAGCCGGCCAACGAGTATTTATAGACGTACCCCTTCGAATATAGCCGTTAGAAACTTGAAACAGCCGAAGTCGCGCTGACCGGACGCGCTGGTCCAACTGACCGGACGCTCCGGTCGCGCAACGGCTCTTTCGTGAAGCACTGACCGGACGCGCCGGTCGCAACGACCGGACGCGCTGGTCTTGACCGGACGCGCCGGTCCCGTAACTGACCGGATGCGCTGGTCAACCCTGAGCCGCGCACAACGAAACAGCGACCGGACGCGCTAGTCCAACTGACCGGACGCCACAGTGCCCGCGTCCGGTTGGAGTCCAGTAAGCTCCTTGGACGACCGGACGCGTCCGGTCGACTGTGACCGGACGCGCCTCGCGTCCGATCAAACAACTGAAACACGCGCAGACACTGGACACTGACCGGACGCGTCCGGTCACACAGTGACCGCGTCCGGTCCAGCGTCCGGTCACTCCTGTGATCTCCGTTCGCTTCCGTTCGATTTCCGACTTCCGGTGTAGTGGAAAATAGGCATTTCATTTCCCCGAAAACGCCTGATAGAGCTTAGGCATTGTCACTAATTACCAACACCAAACATAGAGCTTTCAACCGGACGCAGTGATGCTTCACCACCGCGTCCGGTCCCGGCGACCACCAGCGCGTCCAGTCATCCAGAAGACTTTCTTTTGACCTTGTGACCGGACGCTGCACCGGACGCATAGTTGTTGACCACCGCGTCCGGTCCCGGTAACCACCACCGCGTCCGGTCATGCGTGATGATTTTCCCGGATGACCCTCGACCGGACTCTGTCCGCGTCCGGTCAGTCCTAACCGGACGCGTCCGGTCGCTCTAGGAGCTTACTGGAGTGTGACCGGACGCTGCACCACCGCGTCCGGTCATTGGACCACCGCGTCCGGTCAGTGCGCGCCGAGCGGATCTGAGTTCTCATATAACCCTTCGTCTTCGATCCGGTTTCTTTTCAATCCGCCCACCGCCGCGTCTTTCTCGCTGTTTTTTTGCCCTAGCTCGCCGGGACCACCGCCTGCGCCACCTCCGCCATCGTCTGCACCTCCTCCACCGCCGCCCGCGCCGCGTGCTGCCCTACGCACGCACAGCTGCCGCGCTGCCCCAGCCCGCGCCGCTGCCGCGCTGCTCGCCGCGCAGCCGGTGCCTCGCTGCTCGTGCCACCGCCTCGCCGCGCCGCCCTGCGCTCGCTTAGCCTGCCACCACCGCTGCTCGCTCGTGCTCCACCGAGCCAACCCACCAGCTCCTCCATCCAGCCACTGCGATCGCGCCAAACCCTAGGCTTCATCAGCTCCTCCATCAAGCCGAGCCGCCCTAACCCTAACCCTCACCTTTGGTCGACTCTCCATTCGCGAAGGTGATTTCATCGTCTTGTGTTAGGGTTTGCCGTGACGGTTTCTTTCAATCACTTACCATCGTTACTTGTCTCGGTGTTTTCAGCGCTCATCCGGCGTGTTCGGGAAATCTCGCGAACTAGGTCATCTCATCTCGTCACCGGTTTCTCGTCGATCCGAGGTAGCTATCGTTGTTCGATTCACATCTCATCTTATATGCTTGCTATCCTTAGGATTTCGTACCTTTTTAGATTATATATGTTGTTTATAGTAGATCCATCTATTCCGTCTTTTCAGCGAGTTTGTCGGTGTGTCGGGGTGACTGTAGTTCAGTGCTTGAATCCGAGGCCAAGCCTGCGGATACGGATTGAGGCCAAGCCTCTAGAGTGACAGTACATCATCTTTCAGAGGTTCCCGACAGTCGTCAGTATGGTTCGCTGCAAGAACGCCGGGGGTGCTACTAGTGACGGGGACGAGAGTCCTCCTCGTCTGTCAGAGGTTGCGCGTGGTAAGCGCATAAAGACCATGGCCAGAAAGAAGAAGAATACTCTTACAGATGCAGAGATCGCTCAGGCAGTTGCAGATGCAGCAGAGCAGGCAGAGAGGGGAGGCAGGAGCAGTGGTATTCGCATTGGCGAGCGTCGCTTTCATCTTGAAGGTCGACAGCTCGGGACTGAGGCCACAGAAGGGACAGGGGGGACAGAGGATATGTTAGTTGATCCACCTGCAGAGGCTCTAGAGGGGACAGAGGAGCAGCCAGTCCAGACTCCACAGCGTCGTCGCTCTACACGTACGCGAGCTCAGGTGACTCCTAGGCCAGAGGGCCAACGTCGTGGAGGACGTCCACCCCCCAGGGCTCGAGGTTCGCCCCCAGTCGAGCACTTTGACTTGAGGGGTGCTACAACACGTCAGGTGCAGGCCCTGAGGTTCGTTGAGGTCAGCTGGTGGTTCCCACCTGTGAGGGATTCCAGAGCTTCAGATGGATTCTATACACCTCTACAGGAGGATTTCTACAGAGCATATGTCGACAGTGGGATTGCTTTTCGACCACAGAGGGTCTGTCGTATTGAGACACTTGTTGAGGTAGTGGGTGAGCAGCTTCGTCCGCACCTGTCCTTTCTTCCGGGCCTATCTGACTTTCTTGGACGGACATGAGCGTACTGTGGCACTTGGGTCAGGGAGTTCTATGCCTCACTATAGATTGACCCGGCACATGAGTTCATACACTTTGCATTCCGAGGCCGTGACCGCAGACTGTACAGCACCAGAGTGCGGGAGATTCTCAGACTCCCAGCTTCAGACACGAAGATACACCAGCTTTGCTTTGGTTAGACTGCTCCACCTAGACGCCCTCACGGTGGGACAGTGCCCCCTACTGATCTGATCCGACCCTGCTTTCGTGAGCCTTTTGGCGAAGGGTCCCGTCGCACACCTGCCAACTTGACACCTCTTGCCAGAGTCCTGGATGCCATTGTCAGACGTACTCTTCTTCCTAGGCTGGGCTACAGAGAGGGACTGACCAGGATGCAGTTGTGGGTTGTACACCACCTTCGCTCACAGACACCGTTTGATATATGGGATCTTATGCTATGTGAGATGGAGGACACCCTGGCAGAAGGCTTCAAGGGACACCGTCAGCTGCCCTATGCTCATTGGATATGCTTCATCATCAGATCTTCACTTGAGCTGCCTTCAGAGATTAGAGCTGAGATATCTGATACTACCACTGCCTTTCTAGAGTATGATATCCGTCAGCTATGGGCTTCTGTCACCAGAGAGCAGGCCCCAGTGCCAGGACAACGAGAGAGACCTGAGGTGCCAGAGACAGCGGCTGAGCAGGACGCGACCGTTGAGGGTCTTGCTGAGGTAGAGCTTGCAGATCCAGATGCTCAGCCTGCTGATCTAGCTGAGGATGAGGCCTCTGACAGCACTGATGAGGATTATCAGCCCATCCCCAGGTATCGGTCTCCTCGGCCTCACGACCATAAGGCCGGTGGCTCTGGTTCAGCCTCCCGCTCAGACCCAGCCATGGTGGCTATTCTTGAGAGGCTGACCCAGGCACAGGAGAGACAGGAGCTTCAGCTACAGAGACAGGCTCAGGACACAGCTGCCGCTTTTGCTCAGATACAGACTCAATAGGACGAGTTCCAGGGACAGCAGCTTGAGATACAGCGTCAGCAGGTCGAGATGCAGCGTCAGCAGTACGAGATGCAGCGACAGCATGCAGCAAGCCAGCAGCAGTACTTAGAGCTTCTGCGTCACTTGGTCACAGTTGGGGTTCCTCCACCTGCATCTGTCCTGACTCCAGCTTTACAGTCTAGTGGACCTTCGAGTCTGGGACAACCGAACTTTCAGTTCACCTCTCCACAGCAGCAGGTTCCTCAGTCATTTCAGTCCCCGAGTTACACGCCTATTCAGACGGGGTTCACTCCTTCAGACCAGCCTCGCCCTCACCTACTGACAGGCACACCGTTTGCTGATTTTAGTGCCACCTACAGCGAGTTGACTGGTCAGCCGACGCCCTCGCACACTACTCTAGCTACTACTTCAGGGTTATCCACTTCAGAGGCAGCTGTTCCTCCTGTGACTGGGACGGGCACTATAGAGACAGTACCTTCGTCAGTTGCCTCGACAGATCCCCCAGCTGTTGGCTCACTTCAGGCTCAGGTCACAGAGACTGCTCCACTAGTTGCTACTTCTTCGTCAGTACCTATTCCTGTTGTTCAGACCCAGACCGCTTCACAGCCGCATGCTTCTTCAGAGGGTCAGCCTGACAGCTCCGAGTGTGAGAAAGATACTTCCCAGTTTGTGATCACTCCGCGCTCCTCGGCACCCGACTCGACTCCGTCTGTTCCCCCGTCAGATCCTTAGTTTAGTTTTTGGCAGTTGATGCCAAAGGGGGAGAGAGAGTAGATTCAGGGGGAGTTTTGATAGAGGGTTTTCGTTTTTATTTGTGTGCTACATTCATGCATCATGTTTATATTCCAGTACTTGCATTCTTGTGACATGTGGTCATGTGAGATACTTTGAGTCTATATGGTCTATCTAGTCACCGTTTTAAATCATGTCACTTGGTTGGTTATAGCTCATAAGGTTGTGCTTCCGTGCCTTACTCCGATTTCTTTTGATCTATGTCCTTATGTGTACTAACGCTTTATGTTTTATCTTATGAGTACACTCTGTTGGCTTGGGGCACATAAGCAGTTCCTAACCTCTTGTGCTTATTGCTTTTTGCTTATGTGAACCAAGCATGTTCGAAAACCTCAACTCTTATCTTCTGAATCTTAGTGTTGTCATCAATCACCAAAAAGGGAGAGATTGAAAGCATCTAGGCCCCGAGAGTTGGTTTCGGCAATTGATGACAATGCTTTATTACCATGACTAACGTGTGTTTTGCAGAAACTTTGGTAAGTTAGGTCATGGAGTTGATAACTGCTTTGGGCACTATGGTATTCATGCCCCTTGATGGAAATCGTTTTGGTTTTCAAAGGATTGACGTCAAGATTAAGGACGGTTAGTTCCGGATGTCAAGGTGTTGAGTTACATTCGGAATAGTCGTTAGGATCTTCGCTTTTTCCTTTGGCCGTACTATAAAGGGGGGCATGAGCGAGTAGCTTGACCTAGGTGAGTCTTATGTTTAGGTGTGGTGCACACTTGTCAAACTTAGCACTAGGAAGCTCTAGAATAGCTCAAAGTTCAGTTGGAAGCAACTTGGTTCAAGTTGCGTCGCGTTTCGGAGTGTTTAGAGACTTTTTCCCTTGACCGAACGCGGTGTCTGGTATGACCGGACACGTCCGGTCAGTTCTAAACCGCGACTGTGTTTCAGCGCTGACGACCGGACGCGGTGGTCAGGCTGACACGTGTCACTTGAAGGAAATCACCTAATCGGACGCGACTGGGGTGTGATCGGCGTGTCCGGTCACGTTCCAGTAAGGTCCTCTGACGACCGGACGCGTCCGGTCATCACTGATCGGACGTGGTTGCGCGTCAGGTCAGAGTACAGTAAGCTCCTTGCACGACCGGACGCGTCCGGTCACCCCTGATCGGCGCGTCCGGTCACTCAGCCGAAATTTCAGGTTTTCGACCGTTACGAGCGACCGGCGCGTCCGGTCACTTCGACCGGCGCGTCCGGTCACCTCGTATTTTGCTGAGTTGGCAGGTAACGGTTGGATTTGACTGTGGGGTGTATAAATATATCCCCACCACCTCTTTTAGAGGTCTCTTGCTCATTTGTTCAGCTGAGAAACACCTTTGGAGTGCAAGGGAGTGCAAGAGCTCTAGTGAGGATTGTGATTTGAGAATCAAAACTAGAGAGTCCTCCACTAGTGAATAGAGAGTAGCAAGTGTGCATCCATCTTCTCATTAGGCTCGTTGTGGTCAAGTGAGAGTTCTAGCTTGTTACTCTTGGTGATCGCCATCACCTAGATGGCTTGGTGGTGATTGGGAGTTTGGTGATCATCCAGCGGAGCTTGTGGATGACCCAACTCATCTTGTGAGCGGTTTTGGGCGATTCATCGCGACGGAGTGTCGAAGAATCAGCCCGTAGAGAGCACTTGATCCTTGCGCGGATCAAGGGGGAGCTACACCCTTGCGCGGGTGCTCCAACGAGGACTAGTGGGGAGTGGCGACTCTCCGATACCTCAGGAAAACATCGCCGTGTTCCTTGCCCTTACTTTCAAGCATTTACTTTCTCGTATTTACTTTCATTGCTTGATTTACTTTCCTAGAATTGCCATGCTAGACTAGGATTAGAAACTAGGGTGCAAAACTTTTACCGGTAGAATCTCTAGGAACACAAGTAGGCACTAGGGGTGAATTCCGGCTTGTAGGTTTTAATTCTTGCAATTAATTTTTAGAAAAGCCCAATTCACCCCCCCTCTTGGGCATCTTGATCCTTTCACCCAAGACCGCTTCTACCACTGCGTTGGTTGCGGGCAGCGAACTCGATCCGGATTCCCGTGCGACAGACTGGCGCGGTCCAGGTGCATCCGCATCGGGTGCCGAGCCGCCGCCGCTGTCCCCCGGCGGGAGGCACATGAAGTAACGGCGTTGTGAAGCCGTTTGTGCATTGTTTGACGTCGTTTCTTTAGCAATCAAGTTCTGGTTTGTTCCTGTATCACCATAGCAACGAGCAGAGCTTGGGAACATGTTAGATGCAGGGTTAGTGGAATGCTGGTCATGCAATTTTGCATCCCCAAAGGAGGTGGGATTTTGGAGAGATTCCGGAAGGAGCTGGATTTCAGCCCTAAGGCGTGTTCCTGCATTTGGATTGAGATCAGAGAACGGGAAAACATGTTCATCAAACACAATGTCCTTAGAAATATAAACACGGCCTTCAGAAGGATCTAAGCATTTAAACCCTTTATGAGAGTTACTATAACCGAGAAAGACACATCGTTTTGAGCGAAATTGGAGTTTCTTTGTATTATATGGGCGAAGGTTTGGCCAACATGCACATCCAAAAATTCGAAGGAAGGAATAATCAGGTTTCTTGCCAAGGAGTCGTTCATGAGGTGTGGTATTTTGGATGACTCTGGATGGAAGACGATTAATGAGAAATACGGTTGTGAGGAATGCTTCATCCCAAAATTTGAGAGGCATGCTGGCATGAGCAAGAAGAGACAGTCCTATTTCAACGATGTGTCTATGTTTGCGCTCAGCCGCCCCATTTTGCTGATGTGCATGGGGGCATGAAACATAGTGTTCTATCCCTATGCGCCGAAAGAAGGAGTTTAGGGTTTGGTATTCACCTCCCCAATCAGATTGGACCTTTAATATTTTTCGATCAAACTGTCTTTCAACAAGATTTTGAAAATCTTTAAAACATGAGAATACTTCAGATTTATGGCGCAATAGATAAATCCAAGTAAATTTGGAATAATCATCAATAAAGCTCACATAGTAATTGTGCTTCCCGACCGAAGTAGGTGCGGGTCCCCAAACATCAGAAAAAATCAAATCAAATGGCTTGGCTGAAGTGCTAGTTGACTCAGGGTACGATAGCTGATGACTCTTGCCCCGTTGACACGCATCCCGGGCGCGCGTCATCGCTACACGGATGGCGCTTGCGAACGCGTCCAGAGGAACCTCCACCATTGCCGAATACTTTGGCAAGATGAAGAGCCTTGCTGAAGAATTGGCGTCGGCGGGCAAGAAGCTGGATGATGAAGAACTCGTCTCCTACATCCTCGTCGGCTTGGACGAACCCCTCGACTCCGTTGTCTCTGGTGTAGCCCTGCGCGTCGAGCCGATCACGGTGGGCGAGTTGTTTACCCAACTCGTTAGCCACGAACAACGGATCGATCTGTGCGCCGAGGGGAGTAACTCCTCCGTGAACCTCGCGTCTTGAGGGAGCCGCGGTGATGGCAACTAGCATCAGCCGCGCGGTCCGTGCGGTTGCAGTGGGCGACATCGCGGTGCGTCGGGTCGCGGTGGACCGTCTGGTCGCGGTGGCGTGAACTGCTCCATCTGTGGTCATCGTCATGGGCCCAATTACCAACATGGCCTATTCTGCCAAGTTTGCGGGTTAGAAGGTCATGGCGCAGACCGCTGCTACAAGAGGTTTGATGAAAATTTTACAAGACCTCTTTCCTCTTCTCACAAATCAGCTTCTTCGGCCACAACCTCGTATGGAGTAGACACCAATTGGTACATGGACTCCGGCGCGACGGATCACATCACCGGAGAACTTGAGAAGCTCACTGTTCGTGACAAGTACACGGGAGGAGATCAAGTGCATGCAGCAAATGGATCAGGTATGGAGATAGATTATATTGGTCATAGTACGTTATGTTCCCGCAATAATCCTCTTCATCTAAATAATATCCTTCATGTCCCTAAAGCTAGTAAAAGCTTAGTTTCTGTTCATCGTTTTACTCGTGACAATGATGCATATCTAGAGTTCCATCCTGATCATTTTTTCGTTAAGGAGCAGCGGACGCAGAAAATTCTCCACACACGGCAGATGTGAAGGTGGCCTTTACCCTCTCAAGTCGTCCTTCAATAAACATGGACTTGGCGTCATCAAACCCTCTAGTTCGGTATGGCACTATAGATTGGGCCATCCCTCTACCTCCACCATCCACCAAATTCTCAGTCGCCACAATCTTTCATTTGTTAAAGATTCCAATAATTCTGTGTGTGACGCTTGTCAACTAGGCAAACATCATCAGTTGCCTTATCCTAAGTCTAGTAGTGTGTCCTCTAGACCCATGGAACTTATTTTTTACGATGTATGGGGGCCCCGCCCCAATTTCTGTTGGCAAAAATGCTTATTATGTAAGTTTCATTGATGATTACAGTAAATTTGTTTGGATTTACCTCATTCGTCAAAAATTTGAGGTTTTTCGATGCTTCCAAGATTTCCAAAACCTTGTTGAACGACAATTTAACTGCAAAATTCGATCTGTCCAAACCGATTGGGGGGAGAGTATCAAACATTGAACAATTTTTTCCAACGCATAGGAATAACCCATCTTGTATCTTGCCCACATGCTCACCAGCAAAATGGCTCAGCTGAACGCAAACATCGTCATATCGTAGACATGGGACTTGCACTTCTTGCCCACGCATCGATTCCCTTAAAATTCTAGGATGAAGCTTTCCTTACTGCTATGTTCCTCATCAATCGTTTACCTTCCAAAGTCATTAATCACCAATCTCCTTTTGAACGACTATATGGGAAAGCACCCGATTACACATTCCTTCGTGTTTTTGGATGCGTAGCCTGGCCAAATCTTCGGCCTTTTAACGCCAAGAAACTTTAGTTTCGCTCAAAAAGGTGTGTTTTTCTTGGTTATAGCCACATGCACAAAGGGTTCAAATGCATGGACCCTGCTGAAGGCCGGATTTATATTTCACGAGATGTGGTCTTTGATGAAAGTTTTTTTCCCTTCTCCTCCCTTCGTCCCAATGCCGGAACTCAACTTCGGGCAGAAATTGCCCTTTTACCATCCTCCTTATTAAGTTCTAATGATAGTTTTGGGAACGCAACGTTACTTGATCAATATAATTCTCCGCCTGTGTCTACTAACATGTTGCCAAGTCTTGTGGATGAAACAGTGCAGACAGAAACAAATCCAGTGCAAAATGGTGGCCAGATCCGACTATTGGGCCATCATTTTATGTCTCCAGATAATGACACGGCGGGCGCGGGCCATGAAGGAGATTGCGGCGCTGCTCCTCGTACCTCGGATCACGCGCGGATCCTATTGTCAGCAGCGTCGGACCTGGCCCTGCCACGTTGCGACAAGCCGCCCGCCCAGTCCGGATCTTCTACACCACCACAGGACGGCAACCCACCCGCTTTGACCGAGTCTCCATCGCAGCGGGATCTCCCGTCCCCGATCGTGCCATGCGGAAGCCGCGACACCCACCTCGCCATGCCGCGTGCTCTCATCCTGGCGACCGCGTCGTTAGGCACTGCTCCCTCTACGTCGCAAGCCGACAACCCGGCGCCCACGGACATCACGTCCCAGCTGCCGCCCGATCCCGCGCCATCAACCGAGATCCTCCCCTCCAGATCTTCTACGGCGCCGGCCTTTGCCACAACACCTGTACAGTGACCGGTTACACGCGCTCAAAGAGGTATACTCAAACCAAAAACTTATACCGATGGCACTGTTAGATGGTGTAACCTGGCCACACATTTGTCTGAAGAACCATCCACAGTTACTGCTGCACTTAATGATCGAAATTGGAGTGCAGCCATGAATAGTGAATATCAAGCTCTACTCCACAACAACACATGGCATTTAGTTCCCAAACCAAAAGGCAAAAATATCATTGGGTGCAAATGGGTCTACAAGGTCAAACAAAAATCTGATGGTACTGTTGATAGATACAAGGCAAGACTTGTTGCTAAAGGGTTCAAACAACGCTATGGTATTGACTACGAGGATACATTCAGTCCTGTTGTCAAAGCGGCCACTATTCGACTTATCCTGTCCATTGCAGTCACCAAGGGCTGGTCTCTCCGACAACTTGATGTACAAAATGCTTTTCTGCATGGTGTACTAGAAGAAGTGTACATGTACCAGCCACCTGGATATGTTGACAAGTCTCACCCCTCCTATGTGTGTAAGTTGGACAAGGCTCTCTATGGGTTGAAACAAGCTCCAAGGGCATGGTATGCCTGGAAATAAAAGGAAGATCATACTGATCTAAAATTTGTTGAACTACAGCAGAAGATGCGTGCCCTAGTCTAGCATGCCACAAAGATGATGACGGCTTGACGGCGCCAAGTGCTTGTTTATTTGATGAGAACTTGAGAGGATAGAGGCTCCCTTCAGATCTGCCGTGAAGAAGAGTCCTCTTGGTCCCCTGCTCCTTGATGAAAAAATGATTTGGGTGAAACTCAAGAAAAGCATTGTTATCTCGAGCTAATCGATGGACAGATACTAGGCTTTTGTTTGTTTTAGGAACATGAAGAATATTTTTAAGATGAATTTGGCTACGTGGGGTTTGCAGTGTGCACCTGCTCATTGCCGTTGTACCTGTCGCGGATCATCAGCTTTTCGAGCTCTCCGGTGATGTGGTCCGTAGCTCCGGTGTCCATATACCAATTGGTATCCACACTGTAGGAGGAAGAAGTTGCAGCCGCCGCTGCCTTCTGTGGAGGACCAGTGAAGTTGGGGTCGTACCGTTTGTAGCAGCGGTAGGCAGGGTGGCCTTCGATGCCACACACTTGGCAGAAGACACCGGCTTGGAAATTGCGGCCACGGCCACGGCCGCCGCCACTGCGACCCCTCCTTGGACCGCGTCCATAGCCGCCACGGCCACCACGTCCACGGGAATGGTTGGAAGAACCACTCCCGCGGCCGCCTTTTGCAGCCATGTTGGCGGAGGATGGAGAAGTCGCGCCGCGAAGGGCGACGCGCTGCTCGTGGGCGACCAGCTAGGCGTAGAGCTCGGGGACGGTGATCGGCTCCACGCGTGCTGCAATAGACGTGACGACGGACTCGTAGTCGATGTCAAGGCCTGTGAGGATGTACGAGACAAGTTCCTCGTCATCCAACTTGCGGCCCGCTGATGCCATCTCATCGGCGAGTCCCTTCATCTTCGTGTAGTACTCGACCACCGTCGAGGCTCCTTTCGACGCCGTGGCGAGGGCCATCCGCGTTGAGATAACGCGGGCCTGGGACTGGGAGGCATGTTGCCCCTGAATCGCGGCCCAGAGTGTGGCCGCGGTGGTCGTAGATGAAACCTCCGCAAATACCTCTTTCGAGAGGGAAGAGAATAAGTAGCTGAGGACTTGTTGGTCCTTGGTGATCCACTTGCTATATGCTGGATTTGGTTTGGGATCGGCGCTCTTGCCCATCACCGGATCAGCGGGGGATTCGGTCACGAGGAATTCAGATGGAGGTGCGGCGGATGGGGAGATGTAATCCCAGCACTCGGCGCCCTTGAGGGTGGAGGATACTTGGGCAAACCACATGGAGTAATTGCCCTTGGTGAGGAGGACGGTGGGAGGAGGGAGGAAACCAAAAGAGAAGGTAGCGGTGGAGAAGGTCGCCATGGATCGTGTGGATCGTGAAGATCGATTCCGGATGGAAAGAAAGCTCTGGTACCATGTAAAACTGATAGGGTGAATGGGATAGCCCTCCTGATTCCCGGTTACATGTTCATATAGGAGAAGGGAAGAGCCCCTTCGTGGCGGTACATAAAGATAGCTTACAATGAGACTTGACTTAATCTACAACCGATTCTAGCCTATGCAAGTCTGCATGGTCAACAATGGTGGTTGATGGTGCTCATTCAACATTCCTGAATACGACGCCATATGTCTTACTTCTAACATAATCAACCCGTCACTATCACATATATTACTGTAACTTTATTGGATCACAACATTATCAAATCATGAACTAATTAGACTTAAAAAAATTTATCTGATAAGATTGTCATAATATGTATAATTAATTATTTTTTAATCTATATTTAATAGACTGTGCAGTGTCAAAACATCGGACGTGACAGGAGATGGAGGGACGAATAGATCGACGATCAGGCAAGCAGGCAGGCGCTACAGGGAGGCTAACCTTCTCTCTCCCTTCTTTCTCTCTGGCTGTGCGTCGTCCTTGCAACCCACACATGTGGTGAGATGACATCTACACGTGCGGTGGGGACGCCCGATGCTTTGTTAAACTCGGTGAAAGCCATGAGAGATGGCAGAAGTGGTGGTGGTGGTAGTAGTAGACAGCTGGGACCGTGACAAGCCTTGCGTGCAGTAAGATCTTCTGCACCTTGCTAGTAGGTCACCCACTGGTCCTTCAGTTTTACCGCACTCACACTCACGCTCACACACCCTGGTAAAAACACCATGATAGATGCACTGTAGGAGGAGTATTTTCCAGTTCCGTGCTTTGCACTTGGGCCTGTTTAGTTGCAAAATTTTTTACAAAATGATACTATAGCCAATTTCGTTGTTATTTGACAATTAGTGTCCAATCATGGTTTAATTAGGCTTAAAAGATTCGTCTCCTCCATTTCGTCTGAACTGTGTAATTAGTTTTATTTTTTATCTATATTTAATGTGTCATGCATGTGTTCAAAGATTCGATGTGACGGGGAATCTGAAAAATTTTGCAAAATTTTTTAGGAACTAAACAGGGCCTGGGTCTTTTTAAAAAGGTTTTGCCATATACAGTACGTGTGTTGATAGAGTAGTAACTTTCTTTTCTTTTGCAAACTGATTGATCGATCCAAAGCAAGCAAGCTGTATGTGTATGTACTTGCAAACAAAGATGAGTGTTGAGTGAGTACTAGCATAAGCTGGTGGCTGGTCGCCCCACGCCCCCACCCCGGCCGTAGCTATCGGCTATCCCCCTCTCCCGTGCCCTGCAATCCCCGACCCGGAGCAGCCACCACCGGCGCGCATAAATGGGTGTCGGCGACCCGCGAGCCAGCTTGCCCAGCACAGACGATCCCTCCCTCCCGCACTGCTCAGCCCCAGCAGGGGCAGCTGCTAGCCTATCCAACAGTGAAAAGCACACGCGCTCCGGAGTCCGGCCGGGCCCTCCCCTCCTCCCTCCTGCGGTTTTGCACAGGGCGTGCGTGCCGAGCGGAGCGATCCATCCATCTGACGGGAACGAACGAGAGGGTGCGTGCCTGCCTGCGTGGGGTGAGAAG
The DNA here is from genome assembly GCA_038087645.1 of Saccharum hybrid cultivar R570. NCBI lineage: Eukaryota > Viridiplantae > Streptophyta > Magnoliopsida > Poales > Poaceae > Saccharum > Saccharum hybrid cultivar. The sequence goes on along the minus strand of JAQSUU010000637.1, from coordinate 36,940,641 downwards.
TAAGATGCCTGCCTCCCTCTCCCTGTAGTGTTGGTGTAGCTCTGGCCACTTCCTCTACCTCCAGCCGTGCGGGTGTCTCCTGCTGCGGAAGAAGAGCGAGCAGTACGTGTCCTCCCGCTCGCGCGCACACCCTCAGCTCATCTCATCTCCCGCGCGCGGCCACGCACGACACGATGCCGTGCTCGTCGCCGGCCCCGACGTGGCTGCTGCGGGTGTCGTCAGCAGCGGCCGACCAGGCCTCGTCGTCGTCCTCGTCCAAGGGCGGCGGCCGCGTGCTCACGGCCGGCACCACCACCATGGACACGGCCGCCGCCGGCGGTGGCGGCGGCGGCGGCGGGGGGGGCAATGCCGCCGACCTCCAGGAGAGCAGCAGCAGCGGGCAGTCCCGGCTCGCGGCGCGCGGCCACTGGCGCCCCGCCGAGGACGCCAAGCTCCGGGAGCTCGTCGCGCTCTACGGGCCCCAGAACTGGAACCTCATCGCCGAGAAGCTCGACGGCAGATCCGGTACGCACGTCGGTCGATCTCACGTGTCTGTCTGTCCGTCATCATCTTGTAGTGCTCCGACTGCTGACCTCATTCATCTGGCGATCGAGGGCGCGCGCTCCACCGATGGATATATAAATACACAAATATACAAACACATGTGGTGTAAAGCTTGCTGCTTGCCGCGCATGCAGGGAAGAGCTGCCGCCTCCGGTGGTTCAACCAGCTGGACCCTCGGATCAGCAAGCGGCCCTTCAGCGACGAGGAGGAGGAGCGGCTGATGGCGGCGCACCGCTTCTACGGCAACAAGTGGGCCATGATCGCGCGCCTCTTCCCGGGGCGCACGGACAACGCCGTCAAGAACCACTGGCACGTCATCATGGCGCGCAAGTACCGCGAGCAGTCCACGGCGTACCGCCGCCGCAAGCTCAACCAGGCAGTGCAGCGGAAGCTCGAGGCCGCCGCCTCCGCCGCGGTCGTCGCAATGCCGCCGGGCGCGGGCAGCACGGGAGACGTCGTCGGCGCCGTAGGCCACCACCACCACCACCACCACCTCCTGGCCGCCGCCGCGGCCCACGCCCACGACGCCGCGTACAGCTTCGCCACGGCGGACCCCTACGGCGCCTTCGGCTTCGGCCAATACTGCAGCAGCTTCCCGTCGTTCCCGCCAGCTTCGGCCGAGGACCCGCCGCCGCCGCCGCCTCCCTTCTGCTTGTTCCCTGGTAAGCACTCCGGCAATCCCTTCCTTCCCGACCGCCATTGCCTAGCACGACACGACACGACGCGACACCGCATTCGCACTCGTACACCACCGTATGTATGACAGGCGGGCCCCACCCCTGGCACAGTAACTCCCTCCCGGCTGATTGTTCCCTCCCCCACCGTGTCCGGCCGGCAAGGCGGCAACGGCAAGCAGCACTGGCTGACAGATGAGCCCGGCCGAGAAGCTCCCGGAGCCCATCTATCAGCGAGTGTCACGGGACTGTTCTCCCAGTCCCAGGCTCCCAGCCAGTGATGGATCCTGGGTGGCCGCCATGGCCGGATTCATTTTTTTACTGTACGAGTACGACGACCTATCCGGCCTTTGTTACAGTGTCCGGCCGTGTGACGAGACCTATCTATCTACCTGGGGGCGCTGTACCGGTACCTGTATGGTTGCAGCTGCAGCGCCCAGCGTCTCCACTGTAGTAGAGGAGGAGTCCGCACGGTTGGGCTGGGCACACAGTACATTCAGGCAGGCAGGCGCACAGCATCGATGAACCATGATTCCATGATAGGCAGACACGGGCCGAATCAATGGAGGCCCCGATCCGGCGGTGCACTGCTCGCTGCACGGCCTCCGATCCGTCCGATCCCGCGCTGGTAGCCAGCACCCAGCAGGCAGCCTTGGTTGCCAACCCGGGCGTCTGGGCCACCGCCGGCCCCTGCCGGGCGTAAATGCCTTTGCTTGAAATAGGAAGCGCTGCGGCCGAGATCTCGTCGGCATCGGAGACCAAGCACAGGCCGCCCGGGAAGACTTGGACTTTCAGCACGGCGCCACAGTGCCGCGCACTGCATGTCGCACAGTGCCGCTGCTGCGCGCACACACACTGCCAGCAGACGTGAGAGGGGCAGGGAGTCCGCGCGGCGCAGCGAGCGGTGAGGCTTTCGATGACGTGCCAAGGCGATGCTGCCATCAATGGCTGCCCCTTGTTGGCTGTTGCTCTCACTCACTCACTCACTCACTCACCTATGGTCACCTCACCTGCTGTGCCGTGCCTTCTTCTGTTGGCCGTCCACACCACTCGTACAGGATCTCCTGTGTGCGTGCGTGTTCTTTTCTTGGAGGGCTTTTGTTTGCTTCTTGATTTCCCCTCCTGGTTATTATTATTGGTTTCTTGATTGTGCCATCGCGGCGTCGCTTTCTGGTGATGCGCAACACAGGAGTACAGCCACCACTTCAATTATTCAGTCGCTTACTTAACACCACACCGTCTCTCACGCGAGCTGCAAATCTGCTTGTCTTTTGATCCATGGCATGTATACAGGGCCCAGCAGCGCGGCGTCGGCGAACGCCGACAGCAGGCGCCTTCCCTGGCCGTTGTCGTCGTCGGACGCTGCCGGCGGCGGCGCCGGCCGGTACGGGGAGCCGCAGCAGCAGCTCCTGCTGCCCGTTGTTCACGGTGGCAGCTGGATCGACGGCGTCGGCATGGCCGGCGGCCACCACGAGGCGCAGTTCGTCTTGGGCAACAGCGGGGGAGCGGCCGCCGCCTTTGAAGGGACGACAAGACAGCAGGGCGCCGGCGGCGTTCACTTTGAAGCTGCCGCGGCGGCGCCGCCGCCAGCGTTCATAGATTTCCTCGGGGTCGGAGCCACATGAATGCGCGCGCGCATGTGCATGCATGCATGCTCCACTTCAACGACACATGCGCCTTGCAGTTGCAGGTGGATCTAGCTAGGACAAGTAGCTCGGGCTCGATCTTGCAGCGCGCCTCTATATATCTGGCTAGCTACCTTTGCCATATGAGTACATCTTAGCTTATGTAGTAGCACTATGTATGTATGTATGTATATCTACCTAGGAGCTGGTGATGGAGATTGAGCTTATTTCGGGGCTTTGTAGAGGAGGGACTAGGGAGGGATGCTTGGACTTTGATCATTTGGGATCGGATTTAGTTACTTGATTAGCCCCCAGCCATATATGTATGTATGTATGCAGGCAAGAAAGATCGATGATGGTGAATTGGAGAGCTAAATTTGCTTGGAGAGCTAAATTTGCAGCGACCGATTCTTTTTACTGAGTACTAGCCAAGTGTAGAAGCATGAGGGGAGGGACTGAAAAGAGTGAAGGCCAGTAGATGGACTAGCCGAGTACGTTCTTTTCCTTAGTTGTCCCAACACCTTACTTGGGAAGTTTCAAAAAAAAAAAAACACCTTACTTGGGACTTGGGAGCTCCCTGTTTATGTTGTGTGTTTAGGCTCTGGTCTTGGCATGGCATTGGTTTCTATACAATTGTGTGTGATGTGATGCGTCGATGATGATTGCCGTACCTTTTTAGAATTGTTGCCTTATTTTAGTAATTATATATATACTTCCTCAGTCCGTAAAAATATGCAACTATGGGTTGCGTGCCAGAAAAAGTAGTTCACGTTTGATCAAGTTTACAGTAGATAGTATTCATATTTATGGCTCCAAATTAATTTATTATAAAAATATATTTCATAATTAATCTAATAATATTTATTTGATATCATAAACATTGATACTTTTTTATCTATAATTGGTCAAAGTTAAGATACTAAAACGTAACACTGTGTTATAATTGCATGTTTTCTTGGACGGAGGGACTCTCAAAACCGAGTAAATTCAATATTTCAATCACCACATTTTAAAATTGCAACGTTTCGTTAGTGGTGTTACATGATGTACTAGAAAAAAAAATCCTACAATCTTTTATCAAAGTTAAAAACATATGGCTATCAAATCAGTAGAAGTCAATCATCATTGGCAATAACAGTGGCAGCCATGGATCTTAGTAGGGTTTCTTAGAAATCAATCACCACGACTATTATTAGAATAGTTTAATATATAATGCCCTCAATCTGCATCTGAACTATTCATTTATCTATATCTCTTATAAACCTAATCCCACTAATTTTCAATCTCTTAATGCAAGCTATCCAAGTCATTTGTACTTAATTTCATTCTAGATTCTTCGCAATCCCCGCAGCAATGTGCAGGATATCTTCTAGTTCACATTATGAAAAATACCCTTAACTAACATCTTATGTTTTCTTTTATTCCACTATGAAAAGTAATATGAAGTAACAAATTAAGTCTTCATTTAAATTACTTACCTATGTCATTATTAAAAAATAAAAAAAATAACCTACTAAATTTGCATATGTAAAATGCTCGCATATGTCATTACCAAACATGACCTCAAAAGTGGATTCTTTCATTTCCTTATCCGATTTTAAAAACCATGTAGGTTTAACTCATATATGCAACAGTTTTATTTTTAAAATGTTCCACAGCAACGTGTGGTATCTTCTAGTATATTACTGCTGCACACTTAATATGCAGTAAACCTCCCAAGAAAAGAGGGCACTAAGAGCAGTACTCTCTCCATTCTAAATTATAAGTCGCTTTGACTTTTTTTTTGTTATTCATTTTTCTTCTATGTATCTAGACATATATTATATCTAGATGCATAGCAAAATAAATGTATCAGAAAAGTCAAAACGACTTATAATTTGGAATAGAGAGAGTATTATAGAGTCAGAAGAGTCTCTGGTATTTCACAGAATATTGATAGCATGTGAGGTTTTTTGCACAACAGTATCATTACGACAGTAACGAAATTACAGAGTTTCAACATTTGAAAGTGCTAGAAATCTAAAACTTCAATCCGATTCTACGATTCTGATCACCAAAAGGATCAGCCATCGAGGAAACAAAACAAGTTACCAAATCAGACACTCCACCCCGCATCCAGCGTTGTCACCTACTCCCTCCGTCCCAGAAAAAGTGTCGTTTTAGATTTTTTTAGACATCGTGTTTGACCGTTCGTCTTATTCAAAAATTTTAATAAATATTATTTATTTTGTTATGATAACAAAATAAATAATATTTATTAAAATTTTTGAATAAGACAAACGGTCAAACATGATGTCTGAAAAACTAAAACGACATTTTTTCTGGAACGGAGGGAGTACGTAGCTAGCAAAAGTGATAAGACAATATGGTAGCATGCGAGTTAGGAGTAGTTCCAACTTCCAAGACTCCACCCTATCTAAGCAATGTGGTAGTACTAGATCAGTAGATCACTCGAAAAGTGCACTATGCAAAAAAAAAAATTTCTCGTCACATCAAACTTGCGATACATGCATGGAGTACTAAATATGGATAAAATCAAAAACTAATTACACAGTTTGGTTGTACTTTGCGAGACGAACGTTTTGAGTCTAATTAGTCAACGATTGGACAATTATTAACAAATACAAACGAAATGCTACAGTAAATTTTGGCCCTCCAAATTTCACAACTAAAAAGCTGATGGATCATCACCTAGTACTGGCTGGCTATGTTAACTAGCTCGAGGACCGGCTTAATATGCCCCTGTTCGCTTCACTGTCTCACGATGAGTGACACGCATAATTAATCCTAGCTATAAGCTACTAGATGTACTGCGACTACATCTACAGTACATGGAGCTTTATAATCATAGCTACGGCCGGTTTTGTCTGTATGCTACTTGTCCGTCCGTCCACACCATCCACACAGTACGCGTGTTCTGGCCCGTACTAGGGCCATGATTAGATTCCAAAATTTGAAACTAAACTTAAGTGTCACGTCACATTATAGCAATTTTATTTTTATTTGGTAATAATTGTCCAAATATTGATTAATTAGGCTTAAAATATTGGTCTCGCAAAGTACAACAAAACTGTGTAATTAGTTTTTTATTTCATCTATATTTAGTACTCTATATATGTGCTGATATTTTGATGTAATGGGGAATAAGAATTCTGTATAGTAAATTTGGTGGCCAAACTCTGGAATGTAAACGAGGCAGGCTATCGTCAGCGAGAGCGAAACAGTAGTAGCTAGTGGCCACCTCACATGGCAGTACATACAGTACATAACTGGGAGGATAGGGACTGGTTGAATCAGTTGAGACGTCCCACGTCTCAGATACACTTCCTTGAGTTTATTACGTTCCTTCCCATCATCCCGTGGTGTGTAGTGTCGGCCGAACGTGTAAATGGCATGGTCTCACAGCGTAGTACTCCCTACGTCTTTGTTCAGCGCATGCAGACGGTGCGCTGTTCCAAACTGAATTCATGTTAATTTCAAGTGCTGAGATTCTGCTGGTGATAAGCAACTAGCGAACATACATGTGCATGGTATCATAATCCAATACGTCTTTAAAGATATGAAGTTGTTTTGCCGAGTGCTTCTCATGCTCAACATGATGTTTATGTGTTCTTCAAAGATATATATGAAATTGTCTCGTGTGATCCCTTAGTCGTGGGTATTGTTTGATTGAACTGATATCATTCTTTGCATGTGTGTTTGATCTATCATTTTCAATTTACATACTTCCTTTGAGTGAATAAGTTTTTGTAAGTGGTTTCATGTATTTGCAAGTAATTTTAACTTATGCGGTGTTGATCTTTAGTATCATACATGTGTTGTGCTTTGTTAGTATCTTTATTTCAATTATGGTTTAATCTAGAGGAATTCTGAGACGAAATCTTTCAAGGAGGATAGAGTGTAACACCTTAAAATATGTTTTCTGTGTCTAGAAGCGTAAAGTGGTAAAATGTTCGATTAAAATGATTTTTTCATCCATAGCTCGGATGGACGATTATATAGAGACCATAGATGCGTAGAGCTCATCGAACGCATTCCATTTGACTATTCATACACGTTGTTGGGAGTTCAAATCTTGAAGATATATTTTTTTTGCAAGATTTTAAGAAAAGAAACACCATGCACGGGTGATGCGCTACGTTAACCGCATGAACAGTAATAGGCTTGTGGTTTCCTTTTCTTTGGCTTCCTTCTAGCCGTATCTTTCCCTGACCCTGAAGAGCGTTGCCCCTCGTATCCTCACAACTAGAAGAACATAAGGAGAAGAAGAGAGAAGGGAGGAGATGAGAGAAATTAAGGTTTTGCCCATGGATCGTCACCGTATTCGTTTCTCATCTAAAACCAGTTCAAGATCTTCTCTTCTTGTTTTTTCCCTCTATCCCATGCCTTCTCTCAGTGTTCTTGATGGCGTTGCTATGGGTGAGTAGATCAAGACGACAAGATGTCTACCGGCAAAGATCGCCTCGAAGGAGAAGGTGAAATGCAAGAGAAATCATAGCGTGTCTTTGTCATTCTTGCTGTTAGGGTAAGATTTCTCTTTGTCCTTTTTTTTTTTGGGAAAATCTATGCTAGAGTTTGGCGAAATTTTTGGATTAGTTGATGGATCTAGGGTTCTAATCTAGTAATTAGGCCCTGTTGTTTTCTTTGTTAGCTATGTTCGATGCCGTTCCATTCGATCGGATTGTCCACTTCCTGGCTACTAGCTCTCTGCCGGACACCCACCCTTCTTGACCCTTCGCTACCAACACAAACGGCTATCACCGCCGATTAGACCTGTCGGCCACATGCGCGCACACACATGACGCAACGCAAGAAACCGGCAGGCTACCTGCAGCCCAAATCGCTTGAACACCGAGTACACGTACACGTCGGAGCAAAGGTGACGTACGTACGTCGATCTCTAGCTACGTACGGGCCGGTAGTTAGCACATGCTCGTATGTGTGGTAGAGGCACGTAGCACTGACAAATGCTGCTGCAATCTCTGCATGCAGCATGCGCATAAATATGCGTCGCTGTTGCAATGATTGGTGTATTTTGTCAATCAGAACTTTGGCTCGCTTTACGCCGCCGCGACCGTAGGCACATGAACTTTGGCTCGATATGGCACACACTTGGCACGCTCCGCAACGGTGCATCTATAACTATAGGAACATCTCCACATTACGTCGTTCACATCCTGGAGACCGTACATATAGCCTCCGTCCTTAAATATCTGTCGTTTTCGCTTTTCAAAAAATAACTTGGATTAATTTATATTAAAAAATATTAATATTTATGGTATATAGTTAGTATCATTGGAAAGCTTTGAATCTAGTTTTTTAATAAATTTATTTGAATATACAAATGTTGCACATATTTTCTACAAATCGAGTCAAACTTGTGGCATGCACACCAACGGTGACATATATTTAGGAACGGAGGGAGAATGTATTTTGTATCATTTTTTTTCACTACTACAGAACTGACATTTACTGTCGGCCCATCACTATCGGTTGCTTTGAAAACTTTCACTGTTAGCTTTTAACTTGGAAATCGGATAATGATTGGGGTCCTTCAAAACTGGTAGCGAAAGTCCCTGCCAGCTCAAGCCACAAACCGACAGTAAGATTTCACTACTGGCCCTTTGCTTCAGCCGGCAGTGATGGCTGCACAATACAAAACCCCGGCCCACTCCTCCTCCCTCCCGCACTGTCGGTTTTTAACTACAATTGTTGTTCATGAAAGCTCCAATTTTTATTTTTCTATAATTAGCCTTCCCATTTTTACGTGGCATCAAGTAGAATAATTATTCTTTAAGAGGGGGCTACCAATTTCAATGTTGATGAACACATCCATGTGACATTTATTAGCGATCCTATGATTGTTATTCATGAAGGCTCCAATTAGTCTTCCCATTTTTATGTGGCATAAAGTAGAATATAATTGTTATTCAAGAGGGTACCTACATGATACATTTTCCTATGTGGAGATGGACCAAGCCTAAAAATTAAGGTCTACCAAATATTAGGTACACGGGTCTATCCTAAGATGACACCATTCCATCACCACCTTATTACCGTGCCTTCGTGAACCACCATGTCATCTTTGCGGCCATAGGCTCTATCTCTAAAACCCATAGGATCGATTTGGGTAGGTGCGAAGCCAACCGCCAGGGTCTTCAGTCTTCACTATTACACGATGAACTAACCAGTACTTGAAAAACATTGGTTTCCTGTAGGATTGGTGGAAATTCGCTAGGGCCGCAAGACCCAATAATAATGGCAAAGGATAGCTCTGTTGTGCCTAGATTTAGCTCGACTCAATAAGCCCTAATATCCCCTAACTCCGAGGTCTTACCTCCCTGACCGTAGACAATGCCGAAGCTGGGAAGAAGGTCCTTGACGTGGATCACGGCATGGATCCAGCCACTTGGAAATACTAAGACTATGTGCACCGGATCCTCTAAACGCATCCGCTAGCCAGCATGCAGTATCATTTAGCGTAAAATTTCCCTGCACCGCATCCTGTATCTCCATCCGCCATCGTGTGTCATCCGTCAAATATGACGGGATAGCGGACGAGCGCTATCTCCGAAAGCACGGGCGCATGCAGCATTGGGCGGTGGGGAAAGAGAGACAGAGGAGAGAAGATGGAGAGCATGAGGCGGGCCCCACTTTTTTTCGTAACAAAAAAATGTTATAACTCATAAACCAAAACACCAAATTAAATTCTGATTACATCATTAAATTCGTTTCAATAAATTCTTCGAAACTAGATCTCACATGGATATATTTAGATAAAGTGGCAAGTAGGCCCCATAGTAAATAGAAGATGCTACAGAGGATGGATGAGTGCGGAAGAAATAAGTGTAGATGAGAGAATCTTGATGATCAGGATGTATACAGGATGAAAATAGAGAATCGTGAGTGCAGATAGCCTAAAACCGTCGCGAAGGAACGTCGTTCTTGTAGTGTGGGTGACCCTCGTAAAGCTGGCTAGCTAGGTATAGACAACTTAATCCCATTGATGTCAGGCCGTCCACGTACCATACGGATCGGAGGCGTGTCCCGTGCAAATCGATCAGTCGGTCCATCCTCCTGTCGATCGAGATGCCCATCCGGCCGTTTAATGAGAGACGGTCCATGCACGCCGGCTTCCGCGGCGGCCATGCCCCGACGACGTCCTCGGTGTCCCCATCGCGCTCTCATGCATGCATACAATACACCATACGACGCGCGATCGAACTCTGTTGCTCGCTCGCTCACGGCTGCTTTTCACCCAGTTGCTAGCTAGCTAGGTCTCGCTCACGGGGTGCACGCGGCGAGAGCGACGGGACGCATGCCGCGCGCGTCGCCGCCGAGACCGAACCCGTCTCCATCTGCGGCCGGGTACGTGGGGCTAGCTCCTCGTACAATTGTTTCGCTGTCGTCTACGTACATCACTGTGGGCTAGCAAGTTTGCAGAGCTCAGTTGTTTAGATTCCAGAATTCACCACAAATTCTACTACGTAAAAAGAAGATTCTTCGTCACATCAAAATGCCGGCACATATATGGAGTATTAAATGTAGATGAAATCAAAAACTAATTGCACAGTTTTGTTGTACTTTGCGAGACGAATATTTTAAGCCTAATTAATCAATATTTAGACAATTATTAGCCAATAAAAACAAAATTACTACAGTGTTCGACAGTGATTCGGACATCCCTGTTCGGGCATCTAAACACGGCCTGAGATTCGTGCAGCAGGAAGAAGCACGCAGTAGTACTAGTAGCAATGCTGATTGCTCTGTACCTATGGGTACCTAGCCTGCTGAAGTCAAGTTTACATCAGTGATGTATAGGAGTACTAGTATATGTACCACATATTCCTCAGCATAGACCCCACAGTGCAGCGGCTTTTAATTTGTCGTGAGTGATCATGACCAAGTCACCAAGCTAGCTACTACTCATATATAGCTGCTTGTTGATTTCCGGCTGTGACGGTACATGCACACGAAGATACCGATCGACGCGCGCGCTCATCTCCAGCCGACGTACGTACCGTGCACGAGGCGGCCGGCCAGCCGGTGCGCGCGCGGGTGCGGTCTGCTGTGTGGCTTCGGCTGCGGGTGCCAAATCCAATCCGGCCGGGACGCCGGGTCCATGGATGATGGATGCGCGTGGAATTGGCATTGGCAAATGGCAATTGGCATGCCCGCGCACGGCGTTCGCGGCGGCCATGACACGTCCTCATCCTACAGACCTACTACACTCCCCTGGGCCACGCCACGAGGACATATATTTGGCCTGGGACTAGCTAGGACAAGCCGCCGCGCGACGCGCATGAATACGCCGCGCGAGCTGAGGGTGGCTCGTGGCCGGCCGGGACCCGGGAGGAGAGGGTGTCGCCGTCGCGACCGCGCGCGTAGGTACGTCGATCGCTTGCGTGCTTGCTGCCTGCCGGCCGGCGGGAGGGTCGCCGCGCCGAGCCCGCCGGCCAGGGGCGCGCGCTGTCGACCGGCCGCGGGCTACGTCCTGGCGTAGGCCCTGTTCTGCTGGTCATGTTTCGGCTTGTTTCAGCTTGTTTCAGCTTATTCTCTCTCACAGAACACTATTGAATCAGCCGAAACCAGCCGGCTTTTCCACCAGCCGAACCAGCCCGTAGTGGCTTCGTGTTTTTCGTGCTCGCAGCTGTCGTCCTGACTTATAAAAAAAAAAGAAGAAGAAGAAAGAGCTGTTGTCCTGATCATGCACGCTAGCTCGGTGCCTCGGCGGATAGGTCCAAGATCGCACAGAGCACTCTGTAGTCCCTGAGCGCATGCGCACGATGCAAGACGGATGGGTCGTGGCGACGGCGAGCGACACCGCATTTTCCTTCTTCTTTGCGCCGCGCGGCTACATGTGGAATGGGCTCGCTCAGGCAAGCCGGCGGGGCCCGATCGAGCTGTATCATCGCCCGCCGTGTCATCAGCGGCAACCGGCAGGCCGTCTGCCGTCTGCCGTCTGCGTCTGTCTGCCAGTGCCAGAGGAAGAGAGGATTCTCCCCGCCCTCGTGCAACACCCGCACGCACGCAGGCGCAGGCCACAGTGCTGGTGGTGAGTCTGCCGAGGCGGACGTGACGGGCGCCGCGGGGCCTACCCGGCCGCAGCGCCGGTCGGCCGCCTGGCCTCCCGGGATCCTCTGCGACGGCCTGTTCATCCAACCCACGTTCTTCACTGCGGACGCCAAATTTTAACCCTAAATTTCACTGTGCAAAAAGAAAATTCCCATCGTATCAAAATGTCGGCACATGCATGAAGTATTAAATATAGATGAAATTAAAAACTAATTGCACAGTTTTGTTGTACTTTGCGAGACAAACATTTTAAGTCTAATTAATCAAAGTTTGAACAATTTTTACCAAATACAAATGAATTGGTACAGTGCGCATTTAATACGTACTGTACCAATTCGGGTCCCAAATTTGGGATCTGAACACGGCCTGCACTCCACTCCACTCTGCTTTGCTCCCCCGCGCGCGGTTCGAGAGTGCCCGTGCGTCCCTGTCGGGCCCAGCAGGCCCGTGGTGAGCGGGAACCGGGAAGGAAGGCGTGATGCCACCTTTCGTTCCGTCCACGGCGCTGCCTGCCTGCGTCGCCTGGCCGTACCAGTGTCGAGTGTCGACCACCACCGGTGGCCGGTGGCCGGTGGGTGGGTGTGGTGGTGGGCTGATCCTGCGTACGTGCTCGCCCGCCGGTACCGTACCATACATACGCGGTCCCGCACAGACGCCACTGTAGCCGCGTTCGTGCATGACGCCGCGCCTGGCACCCCGAGCCGGCGTCCGTCACCCACGGACCACCGCCGCGTTCCTGTGCCAGCGTCATGGCCCATGGGAACGGTGTACCTCCCACTGCCCGGACTCCGGAGCGGTGCCGCGGTTAGAGGAGGCGGGGCCGCGATCGGAACCGGACAGGATTGTGTGCATATATATATGGTTCATTCACGCGCTTTACGAACGGTGCATTTCTAGCCAGGCAGCCGCCGGTACATTATTTTTTATATTTTAACGAACCAACGGCCCAATATGCTCACCCGAACTATTGCTAGGAGCACGAACTATTATTGCTAGGAGCAGTGGCGGAGCCTGAAGTGAAATACAGGGAGGGCCAATTTGTCAATTGAATCTATAAATACATAAGTGGTGAAAAAAATTAATGTTAGTAGCTATAATTAAGTTATAGTATGCAAAATACATTTGACAATAAAATAGCTGAGCATAAAAAATTCTCTAAAATCGCAACATAAGATCTCGATTGACACCAAAATATTACTCAATTAGCCACTTCCAGTACGCATACTGTGTAGATTTTACCGATTGAAAAATCAGAAAGGAAAAAAGAATAGAAGAATCAACCAGACTCAAAATGGCGCATATAGCAACAAAAGCATAGAAAACAGGCTATTGTAGTAATGGTGGTGGGAGCACTGCTACACAATTGTATTTTTATTTTTTGGATGGAGGGAATGCTACACGATTGCTATGTATAGGGCATGCATGGCTGACCCTGGCCGCTGGCCGGTCGCTGGCTCACTTGCAGACTTATTACAGTGCATGCAGGAACAGGGGGCTTCAGGAAATTCGAAGGCAAGGGGGGGGGGCCATGGCCCCCTATGGCACTCACAGGGATGTTCGGAATGCATGAATTTCACACGAATTATGTAAGAATTTCAAAAAAATCGGTTCAATTTCATAGAAAAAAAAACTTAGGAATAGAATTTTTTCCCGTGTTTCAAATAGGCCCTAAACCAAATCAATCTTTATAATTGATTGCTAAGACATGATCCATTGTCAAATAAGCGCTAAACCAAATCTGTCCTAAAGTTGCTAGGAATCCATTCTTTCATAGACAGAGGGAGTATTACAACAAATGAATCTTTTGTGTTGTCAAATTACGATCTCCAAAGCACAGCTTTGAATAGTCCATTTTGTTGTGCAATGTCTAAAATGTACGAAAATGATTTTCTATGAAACTTGGTTTCATGAAACTAATCTACTCATCATTCTCAAGTACCAAAACTTAATCCATACTTAATGTCAAAAGAGAAAGTACTCTTTCTCCAAATTTTGATTTGTTTTCTCTGTCTCAACACGTCTGTCCCTTCACTCTCCTAGCATAAGAATCATGACCGATTTTATTAAGAGCATTAATACATGATGAATAAGTATAAGAGTTATAATAGGTTTATTGTCCCATAATCCGTGACCCGAACTCATGACCCATACCTGTAATTTAGAATAGCACGTAGCCAGCCATGATACAAAATTCAATTTAACAATGTGTTGGAATAGATGAGTCAAGCTATACATCACGCTCGAATGCATAGGTATATATGCTAGTTAATACAATCAAAACACTACTATTTATGACTAAAGAGAGTACAAGCAATGGATATTCAACATTGGAAATGGATACACATATTTTCCTGATTTATTCTTCCAACATTCTTTCAATGCAACAGTATATAAATGCACAGAATTGTTTTGACAAAGTACTAAGATGTCAGTGGTTGCGAACTGAGTGTAACTCAATTAGTAAAGTTTCTTGACGTGAAATCTATTTATCTGGGTTTAAGTATTTGGCTTAGCATGAACGCTTCTATTTTGTTGTATTTATTCCAGAATTCAACAATTCCAGGATCTTCATATGTACTGGGTTTAAAAAAAATGTCAGTGGTTCAGTGACCATAATGTTGGACTCGAAATTGAATAAATTCACAGCTCGCCGATAATTGCTCAGATTTCATGACAAAAAACGACAATCATGGTCATACTTCAACTTTCTATACTCTGGATTCTTTGGAGGAAACAATGTCCTGTAGGTCTTGTTGTGACAGCAGCTTTGTAGAAGGCAGAAATTCTTCATCACTAGAAAGAATTGCTTGTAGATCCATGGGCTGAACGGAGAAGTGTTCTCCCAGGGCCGCAATGACCCCATCGGTGAAAACTGAACGCGAAGGTATATACTCCTTCATGCGGCACAAGAAATCTGTGTGGTTTCTTGCCTGCAAAGAAAATGAGAAATCTACATTAATGGTGAACATTTTGAGTTGACAATCACCTTTCGTAAATCTAAATTGTAAAAAATGAGTAATACCATATATCTGAAAAGGCTCAGTTCAAGTGTAAAACATACACAACCAGGAACATGAGTGGTACTGTCACAGAAATAAGTACAGTTCAACTGCAATATTTCCAAAGCTGAAGGTATTTGGAGTACAAATGAAAAATAATGCATTAATGGAGTGTTTGGATTGGGGAATCAATCCATACTATGAGGTGATGCATCATTAGTCTATTCCTCAAATTTAGTGGAATGACGTCATTCCTAATGCTAGTACTAATTATTAGCTCATGGTAATGGGTCTCATTCTATTCCACAAAATAAACCAAAAACTAGAGAGTGAGATGATGATGATGGACCACTTCATTCTACAAACCAAACACCCCCTAAATTTCTATATATAAAGAATCAGGCCCATTCCCCGCCATAATCCACGGAACCATTTCCACACAAAAACTGGATCAAGAATCAAGATAGTTAAGACCTAAGAGCCCATGGTGAAACCAATATCATTTGCAGCATAGGTACCCAGAAAGTTCCAAATGACAGCTCTAACTCTACAGACATATCAATGAAGGTTATATGATAAGCACTCTACCTTCAGTCCTTCACATCACAAACTCAATGATTGCACTGAGTTTTGGCAATCCATGCCATTACTAGGCAATACTTCCACAGTCGAAGTTCCACCAGAAATCAACTAGCCAAGCCAAGCTGCTGTCTGACACCACTGGTCATCATTGCACTATTTTGTGCAATGCCAGATCCTTGCATCCAATAATTGATCAACTACCAAACTGCTTTATTTCTACCCAGTACTTTTCATCTCATCTACTGATCTACGTTATCATTCAAGTACAACAACAAAGCACTTACAGTAAAACCCATCTAACTTTTTCAGGTTTCAGTATAATGTCCCGAGAGGAATCCACAACAGAGCGTACAGAGTATTGTCTGGAGATAGAATTTAATCCCCTAACATTAGGCTCAGATGTGGTTATGTTCCTTCGTCCGGAAGCTGGTGACATTGCTGTAACTTTGGGTATCCTCAATTTGTTTGGTGAAGCAACTGGGCTCAAGACAAACTTACAAAAAAGCAATGTGCTGCCTATCAGATGTGCTACAGAGCTAGCAGCAATGCAAAACCTGCTGCCCTGTGCACTCACAGACTTCCCATGCAAATATTTGGGGCTGCCTCTATCTTTAAAGAAGCTCACCAAGGAAAGCCTATTATTGACCGCATTGCAGATCAACTTCCTGGCTGGAAAGCGGATTTGATGACCAAGGTTGAAGAAAGGTTCAGGTTCAGTTTGTGCTCACTGGTATGCTCATCTATCTAGTTATGGCATTCGATTTACCACCTTGGGCTATCAGAGCAGTGGATAAAATTCGGCATGGGTTCCTTTGGAGAGGCCGCAGAGATGCGAAAGGACGGCATTGTCTTGTTGATTGGGGTAAGGTCTGTCTCCATCCCTAAAGAACTTGGGGGTTTGGGAATTTCAGATCTCAAATCTCTTGGCTGGGCACTATGTATGAGATGGGTCTGGTTACAAAAAACAGAGCCGCATCGTCCATGGGCAAATCTTCCAATTCAAGTGCCTGAACAGGTTAGAGCCGTCTTCGCAGTGGCTGTTTATTCTGAAGTCGGAGATGGAACAAAAACCCTTTTCTGGAAAGATTGATGGCTTCATGGCCAATATGTCGCAGATCTTGCACCTCGTCTTTTCGCGGTCATTCCTAAAAGGAGGCTGAAACAGCGAACTGTCCAGGATGCCCTCACCAACCGGACTTGGACTTCTGACATAAAAGGGGCTCTTATTGTTGGTGTAATGGTTGATTACTTCCACCTATGGGACGTCCTAGCTGATTTCCACTTGCAACCAGATGTTGAAGATAGACATATTTGGCGGTTTTCTTCAGATGGACAGTATTCGGCGAAGACTGCATGCAAGGGATTTTCTGTGGGGTCTATATCTTTTGAGCCATGGGAAATAGTTTGGAAGACTTGGGCACCACCCAAATGCCGTTTCTTTGTTTGGTTGGTCGCTCACAACTGATGTTGGACAGCGGATCGCCTTGCACGCCGTGGACTCCCTCATCCTGAGCATTGCCCTTTTTGTGACCAGGCTGCGGAGACTATTGATCATCTCTTAGTCCTTTGTGTCTTTGCAAGAGAGTTCTGGTTCCGGCTATTTTCTCAGATTGGACTCCAAACCTTTTCCCCGCAGCTCACAGAAACATCCTTCCATAATTGGTGGGAAAATGTGTGTTCGATGGTGCAGCTCCAAGTGTTGCAGGCGCACTTGCTGTAGCTGAAGATGAAAGAAGGTGGCGGGGGCTCGAGGTCTATCCCTCTTGTCTGCCTTCGCTTCGGGTGGTTAGCGCCCTGCTTCTTTTAGGTCATGTTTAGTTACTGTAACAGGCGCTTTGTTTCCCTAGCAGCAGCAGTGAAGTGTGTGTGTGTGTGTGTGTGTGTGTGTGTGTGTGTGTTTAGAGTTGTGTGTGGGGTTTTGTGTTGTTTTGTATGGGTTCTTGTCCCATTTTTATCTTCTTAATATAATGATGCGCAGCTCTCCTGTGTTTTCGAGAAAAAAAGAATCAGTATAAGCACTTACAGTAAAACCCATTTAACTCTCCAGGCTTCAATATTAGTACTGCTCAACTCTTTGGTCTGGCAATCACTGTTAAAACTTTTTCTTAAACAATATATACACATCAAGTAATCACTAATGCTGGTAAAGTAAGCCATGACTAACCAACTTCAACCTGTTCTTGGACCTTACCAGATCAGGGGTCACAACTCACAACAATTATTGACAGTTCACACCAATAAGGGGCAAAAGTTGACTTCGGGTAGTTATGCAAAACATTATGACACCATCTGACAAAAATTAACAGAGACTTGTAAAGGGTGTTCAGTGTTTTACAGATCAATTGTTCAGGCACCAGCGATTATGATAACACACTACTGATGTACAGATTTCCTACCTGACTACCTCTGAGTAACATATATCAACACTAAAAAAAAAACTGGACCGGTGGGGGAAAAACCGCCCCCACCGCTTTCTCTAAGAAAGAGGGATACAACTATCCCGGCCCAGAAAACCCCTCGAACCCTGACACATCATGCCCAGAAGGGCCGAGTGAACTGGGACAGATCATCAGGCCGGCGTTGCCAGAGGCACACCGTTGCCGACGCAGTCACCAGGCTCGTGTGCACAGCGAGGGGGATTTTTTGGGTGAGAGACCGGAAATTCGTCCCCATGGGGGATCGAACTCCGGCCGGCCAGCTCCTCACTAGCAAGCCCTGCCACCCGAGCTATGCTCGGTTCTCTTATATCAACACTAAAGATGCTCAAATTTGATAATCTCATTGGAGAAGCTCATGCTAAACATCATTCTCAATGCCTATGCAAAGGATGCAAAATCAGATCATAGACATAAACAGATAGGATCATACCAGTCGATATTCAGGTGCACGCTTTGGGATTTTGAGATAATCCATGTTTTTCACATCATAATCCCACAAGAACGACGTGTGATGAACCCAACGATTTTTTGTTATTGACTGAGCATTTCCGCCAAACTTTCGATGATTAAATGCATAGTCTGCAAAAACATGCATAATAAGTTAATCACTTGGGCAGTATTGCAGATCGTCAGCATTGAAAATCAGTTTCCCAACATATTTGGATACATGCTGGTGACAAGGTAATCAGTGACCAATGTAAATTCGAATTTTGTTATCTAGAAATAGATTATGTTAAATGAAGGATAGTAAACTATGTTCACTTAAATGTAAGAACATAAGCCACAATTTTCTATCCTTAAAGGATATACTGGGATACAATGCATTCGAACATGGAATTTCGCTCACTGTAAGAAGCAAAATATTAAGCTGGCAAATGACGAAACTCTGATTTTCCATACCATTCTCACGTAGATGAAATTCGCCAAATCTGTCAAAAACTTTGCCATATAGCTGACCGCTCCATGACATTATGTCCCGTGGATAGGGCTGCAGCCCGGCAACGGCATTCTTGTTGCAAATGAAAGTCACAAACACCGTTCCCTGATCAACAATGACGGTGCCACCACCACTGAACCTCCTGACGACCGGCACCTGGTCCCTGAGGACAGGCTGTATCTCGACAAGCTCCGACACTCTCCTGCATCACACAAAACCAAATTAGCAAGTCAACAAGGGGGCTGATGCACGATTCAATCATCCTTCCTTACAAAATCCTAGAGTTTAGTTTATACCCAGACACACCCATGACAATGGTAGCAGGATCCGTGCCATCATTGATGACACACCAGTTGTCTGGTGTGCAGCGCAGGAGCTGCTCCTCCAGGTGCAGCTGCTGCAGGATTGGCATGCTGCTCATGGTGACGAGCCTCATGAGAGGGCGAGCCGCACCGCTCACCCCAGCCAACCCGGCAGAAACCATACTTGAATCTTGACCAGGGGCAGATCCAGACTAAAATAGTAGGCAGGGCTGAACTCTAAGGAAGACACAAACACATCTCATACATAAAATTTGCTAGTCCAAATCCAAAGCAGATTCATGCGCAAATAAATACGTTCACACATTCACAGCGAACTTAGTTCTACAACAATGAACATACCCAACTTATTTGTTTAATACAACTAAAAGTTCATGATCAATCTATATAATGTTGAAGCTACTACAGTTACGAAATATACTACCATGTAAATATATATTTTAACTCTTTGGCCTAGCATCCCTACTGTAGGTTTGTTACATCTGTTGGAATCCATCAGTTCAGTCCCAAAATCCATAAACAGAAGTTATGAGACAATTTTAATGGATTAATTGGTTGTACAATTTTATAATGGGCCAATAAACAATTAAATATCAAATTTTACATTCATAGAGCACTGATATGCACTCAGGGAAGTACCACTAATATTGACATTGCTTGAACAAAAAAAAATGTGAGCACAAAAATGTTCTTCTCGTCACGTTGAGTTGATTATAATCTGTCAATAAATCAGTAATCAATTGCTGAGAATCTACAATGCACATTAAGTGGGGCAAATTACAGATAACGGAGAACTGACTTATATGTACCTATAGGTACCTCGTGCTTCCAGCCTTGCTGCCGCCTGCGGCTGCTCACTGGCTGCAAGACTACTCGGCTGCTCGGCGCCCTGCAGCCCTGCCCGCTTCCGGTATGCCTCCTGCTGTGGTGGAGTGCTGACGTCCCGGATGACTGGATCCCGCCCGCGGCGCCACGCTTCGCTAGGCCCCGCCGGCCGCCGCACCTGGCACTCGTCTCGCAGGGTTTAGCGGTCCAGGCACTAGCCTCTAGCTAGGTATGGGAGGTGAAAGTGGACGGGGAAGGGGAACGCACTGGGAGGGGGCGAGAGCCGCTTGACGCCCGGAGACGGCGGCGTCTGGTGCCGGGCGGCGGCGGCGGATTGCGATTCGCGGGCGTCCGGGGAAGAAGAAGAGTAAACTTGTGTCACTCAACAGGGCCTCGGGGGTGCGTGTTGGGGAATGGGTAGCTTGCTTTCGGCCCACTTAAGGTGGCATCTTTCGGCCCACTGGAGAGGTTCAAATGTTAGAACCACAGAAGGCCCAACTAATAGTCAATGCATTGGAGGATCCAGTATATTTCTTTGCTGCCCTGGACGTGTTCGACAGAATGCTCAGCAGGGCTTGGACCTTCGGCGGCATTGCTTGTATTAGTGAGAGCATAGTTGTCTGGATGCCGTAGTATATAGATAGATGGTTTTCTGACCGGTCACTAAGGGCTCTAGATCCACAAAAAATAGTTCAACTCTACAAAAAGTTTCTCAAACACTCCACTCCACCAAATATGGATTCACCAAAAGGTGGATCTGGGTCAGATTCACCAATTTGGTGGATCTCATCAAGGGGTGCTCCACCAAACTCGAATCGGTGGAGTTAGAGAAAATTACCCACCACTGCCACTGGTTACACAAACATACTGTTTCGTTCAACTTTTCCTCGTCTCCTCTTTCTCCATCGCGATGACCGCGCGCTCACCCCTCGCCCCTCCCCAGCCACCGTGGCCCACGAGCCTCCATGGCCACCGCGCACCCGCCCGGCCCTACGCGCCCCTCCCAGGCCACCGCGCGCCCCTCCCGGCCCCGCGCGCTCGCCCCTCGCCGCCCCTACCTCCCTCCGGTCTTCATCTCTGGCGAGCCGCCTTGGCCGGCTTCGGCATTGCCAGGGCATGGCCCGCTGCCACCCGCGTGTGGCTTGCCTGGCCTGGCCTAATTTAGAATGTCTGACAAAAGACTAATTTGCCCCTCACTACTAAGTTAGTTCTATTGTTAATTTGCTTAATTTTAGTAAGGCATAGTTTAAAAAAGGTTGTATGCATGTCATTGATTTCGGTTACCAATTACATCGAGTCATTTTAAGCAAAATGATGTTTAAAGGCCTAGTGCCATTATTAAAACATATATACCATCTGCATCGGATCAAAATACCGCCCGTGCCGGGTCTAATACCGATAGATAACAAAACTAGCTCATAAATACATATACCAATTTTCACAACCAATTAAAAAATTATGTTTCTCTCAGTTTGAACCATCTTAATAGCAAGATCTCCAAGGTTGTGACAACGACAAGAAAAACTATAATCAACTAATTCATGGAAATTAATAGCAAGGTCTCTACATCTACATACTACAAAAATAGACATAATCTATTAATGATTCATGGAAATATAGAATTTGTATCATATCAGAAACAATACAACATCAAATTTATTTTTTTGAAGGAGAGGATCTCTACTTTTATTGAAAGCAAATTTGTTCAAGTTCAGCAGCCAAAAGACACATTAAATTTGTATTAGAAATTACAATGGGAAATTACCTACCAAGCTTAGAAGTTAGAGCTGTGGCTACAGAGTGCGGCCTGGTGCCCTGGCAGGCAATGGCCTGCCTGTGTTGCCAATGCGGGTATGCGACCACACCGATAGTGCCAAAGGAGTAGATTAGAGGGGGTGTACTTGCCTTATGGGTGCATATATAAGTGTCATAGGGGTGCATATATGGTGAAATTTTAACCAAATCTATTGTTTTTGCAATTTTTAGGGGGGCATTTGCACCCCTACGAATAACATAGCTTCGCCCCTGCACACCGAGATGTCGGCCTGCTTTTCGTCGGCAGGTCGACCTGCAGCCAAGTAGGCCCAGGCGGGTGCTAGGCGTGGGGCAGTAGTGGTGGGCTAGCCGGTGAATGCTGGTGTCAGTCGTCTCCAGGCGGCGGGCGACCCCACGACGGGGACGCAGAGTGGAGTACCAGCGGGAACACAGGAGGGCAAGCGGCGATCGATAGCTAGGGTTAGCAAGCTCGTCGCTCGACAAAGAAAGCAGAGTTCATAGAGCAAAAACGGGGAGGGTGAGTCAGACGGGCGTGCGTGCGACACCGGTGAGTGTGAGTCGCGCGTGAAGATTTCCTCTCTGTGCTGGGCCAAGAGTCCAAAATATTTGGCCCAACATCTAGGGCTAGGCTGAAAACTACATAAGTTTTTTGGGCCACGCCTAGAGTCGTGGGCCTATTGGCCCTAGGCCCAAATCCACCCCTATAGCATGGATGATGTTTAAAAGGAGGGGACAGATGGGGGAATTCTATAGGATATAAGTTTTGAATCATTGATACCTTGTATTCTAGATGGATGGGTATTACTAACCCAAATATAGTAACCTAGAAGGATTACATGCATCATTTGGTAACTACCCTGTATTCCAGGACAGAGGGGGTACTACTTTATCATTTATTCATATTTTTACTCTTTCTTTTGTTTCTTGTTCTTCATTGTCAGCAATGTTTATTGCATCAATGATTGCGAAACACTAGAGCGATCAAGATGGCTAGGGAAGTTGAAAGCTCTATGTTTGGTGTTGGTAATTAGTGACAATGCCTAAGTACTAATCCTACATTCCAAGGTTGGTGGCAAGATGGACATGGTGATCATGATGGCCACACTTGGATTTGGACGCAACCCTATGTGATCAAGGCAAAGGTATATGCTTAAGGGTTGTGTTTTAGTAACCAAGACACCTAGTGGGTGTGGTTACATTATAGGATAGATAGCCGTACTATAAAGAGGAGAATGACGCGGCTATTGAACTCCTAAGTGCCTCTAGGTGTGCATTTCATAATCATATGCATTTGGATAGAACTAATAACGCCTCGAAAAATGATTGTGAAAATGCTAAACACACTCGCACATGATGTGATCACTTGGTGGTATTAGCACTTTTGCGATGGCGTTGGAGTTTGAGCGGTAGAGAGGGTTTGGGTCACTCTCTCCCTCCCGCCGAGCTTGCGAGGCGGGATTCAGGCATTTTCGAGGAGTTGAAACGACTATTTTCCACTACGCCGGGAGTCGGAAAAGAAACGGAGACGAACGGAGGTCACAGAGGTGACCGGACGCTGGACCGGACGCGGTCTCTGTTTGACCGGACGCGTCCGGTCAGTGTTCAGCGTCTGCGCGTGTTTCGGTTTTTTGATCGGACGCGGTGGTGCGTCCGGTCATAGTCGATCGGACGCGTCCGGTCGTTCAGGGAGCTTACTGGACTCCAACCGGACGCTGGCACTGTGGCGTCCGGTCAGTTCTGCAGAGCGTCCGGTCGCTGTTTCGTTGTGCGCTGCTCAGGCTTGACCAGCGCGTCTGGTCTGTTACGGGATGAGCGCGTCCGGCCAGTGCTTCGCAAGCGTAGGCTTTGTGCGATCAGCGTGTCCGGTCAGTTTGACCAGCGCGTTCGGTCAGCGCGACTTCGGC
Source organism: Saccharum hybrid cultivar R570 (assembly GCA_038087645.1). Lineage (NCBI taxonomy): Eukaryota > Viridiplantae > Streptophyta > Magnoliopsida > Poales > Poaceae > Saccharum > Saccharum hybrid cultivar. The sequence goes on along the minus strand of JAQSUU010000637.1, from coordinate 36,916,943 downwards.
TGTTTCAAGTTTCTAACGGCTATATTCGAAGGGGTACGTCTATAAATACTCGTTGGCCGGCTCAAGGCTCTATCTCTTGGACATTTGACATACTTGTGAGCACTTTGAGCTAAGCAACTTCCCTCCCACTCATCTCTCTTGTTTCTTTGCATATTCGAAGTGAGATTGAGTGATCCAAGTGCATTTGAATTGTGAGATTGCATCTAGTTGGCACTTGGTGGTTGATTTGCTGCGGGATTCTTGTTTTTCTTGGTGGTTGCCGCCACCTAGACGGCTTGGAGCAGCTTAGAGGCGTTGGCAAGAGTTGGTGATTGTTCTTGGCCACCTCCGGTGATTGTGAGGGGTTTGTGCCTACCTCGGCGAAGCGCCAAAGGCAACGTTAGTAAATTGCTCGTGTCATTGCAACTTTTTGCCATTTGGTAGGTTCTTGTGGCGCCTTTTGAGAGGCTCGGTGTGAGACCGATTAGCCACCGAACCACGTGGTGAAGAGAGACACAACGGGGACTAGCGTGCCGGTGTTCGGTTATCTTGGTATTCATTGTTGATCATATTGGTTGGCTCAATACTTCGCCCCTCGGTGAAACTCTCCTAACTCAACTCCGCATTACTTTCTTAGTTATCTTTGCTAGCTAGTTAGCTTTGCTAAAGTAGCTCCTTTGTGTAGCTTGCTAGTTGTAGTTGTAGTTGTAGTTACCTTTTCGGTTTGACTTGTGCGGTTGAGTGCAAATATACTAGAATTGTGAATTGGTTAGGTGGCTTGCAAACACCCTGTAGGCTAAGCAAAACTCGCATCTCGCTACTTGTTATATTGATAAACTTGTTTAGCTTGTCTTTGTAGAAAATTTTAAAATGCTATTCACCCCCCTCTAGCCATCAAGACCTTTCAGAAGTCCATTGCTACTGCACACCCTGACGGGTCTCTTCCGGGTCTTAAGAGTCCTTGCTAGTACATCCGCATATCGTGCTTTTGATAAGACTCCTTTGGTGGTGTGTCTTGTGTATCGTTCTCATCGTTAGAAGTACATGGTGACGTGTTTTATGTGCAGACATATTGTTACTTTCATGATGAATTTAGATAAATAGGAGCACCCGTGCCATGCAATTTTAGGTATTGAACTCAAATGCAAAGGTTCTACCATAAGAACCCGATTAATTAAGTTACACCTGTGCCATGCAATTTTAGGAATTGAACTCAAACGAAAATGTTCTACCAAAAGAACCCGATTAATTAAGTTACTCTCAGTTCACATATTAGATACAGTTTGTATTCCACGAGAGACAACCTACCCATAATCGATTAATTAAGTTACTTTCAGTTCACATATTAGATACATTTTTCATTCAACGAGAGACAACCTACCCGTAATCGTTGTTTCTTGATGTTGCATCCTAGCGCCCTCCCCCCCCATCTCCTCTTTTTTTTTGGCATAACATAATATCACACAATTGCTCACATACACACAAAATCCATGTAGATCAAGTTGTCAAAATCTACTTTATCATATGTTTTTGGAGCAAGTACAACAATTGGCTTATAGCTGAGCTAATTAATATTTTTGCTAATGTAAAAGAGAGAAGGAAGGATAGAGAAGAGAGCTTGGCTCTTATACAAGCAACAAGCTGAGCACGGGAGCCTGTGCAGTAATGGGCATCGAATTTTATGTGAGAAGAAATAGAAAAAAAGGCTAGGAGACATGGTGCCACATAATAATAAAAAAGATTTTATAGATAAATTAAAAACAATTATTATATAGTCTGGCTCTTATAGCTTGATTATAGTCAAGCACTCTCTATTATTGGCCTAGTTCTTATGAATTTACGATCTGGATTGATGGGCTTGCCTGATCTGCACGCACACCTACCTCTGTTTGTTGGCTGTTGATGAATGATCTGTAGGTTGGTTTGGTTCACTACAGCAGAGAAGAACATCACTGGCGGTTCAAAACCCCCCTTCACTGGCGGATTTTGAACCGTCATAACCAACTCGGCAGTGATGAGCTGATCACATCACTGCCGGTTATGCCAAACCGGCAGTGATAGCTCATGTATCACTGCCGGTTCGTGTTACAAACCGGTAGTGATACTTGAGCCATCACTGCCGGTTGTTTTAACCAACCGGTTGTGTAGATTATATTATCACTGCCGGTTTTCTTTGAACCGGTAGTGATATACTTTTCACAATTTGCATTTTAATAATTGTTTTATTTTCATTTCGAGGGGAGGTGGTGGGGTGGGACCGTGGGAGGTCGGGGAGGTGGAGGTGGTTGCTATCGATCAATTTGATATCGATGTGAAGGTGGTTGTTGATCAGCGACAATACAAACCCATCAACATTTATATTACAAAAGTTTCAAAAAAAAACTTTAAGTATCGAATTAAGAGTCGCATTACAATAGCCTATCAATGTGGTCTCTTCCGTACTGCGCCTTGTACTTCTTAGTCCTCGCAATGGAGAATGATCCTGTCTTGGTCAATATCTCGTCCATCACAAACCTTGCTACCTCCTCTTGAATTCCTCTCATCTCAAAATCTAGCAACTGGTTGTGATTGTTTGCTTTGCGCTGTAATTGAAGCAAGATGATATTGAGATGCACAAACGTAAGACAAAACAATAGAAATGGGATGCCTACGTACCATGTCATCTCCCTTATTTGTTTTTGCGCCAAAGTATTTTAGCATTGCCCACATCACATAGAACCCGCATTCGTTGTTCCCCATCGGTTGATCTAGGGTCTTGAGATCCTCCATATACTTTACACTGAATGGGGCACTCCATTGCTTTTGCATCTTGCTATCGAGATTTTTCCAATTCGGTAATGCCTTCGTTCTATGTTACATTGTAAATGAAGTGTGAAGACCGAGGACATTACAATATCCTATGTGATTAGAAAGTGTTGTGATATTGGGTTCACTTACTTATTCAGCACTTTGACTAGGGGGTCGATAAGAGAAAGTGGCTTTTTCTTTGAGTCCCACACCTCGATATGTGAATCTTGAAGATAGATATCTACGAGGATGAAATGGTTGCTGCAATCACAAAGTCCATGTTATTGAATGACATATCAAGAAAAGAAACACTAAAATAAGGGTCGAGAACACATACTCGTAGTTGTAGGGTAGGAGTACGTTTGTTTTGTTGTTTCTGAACATCCTTTCAAACTCAATCTTCAAACTTGTTGGTACATAGTCATCTTCACCAGAGGCGGTGCATGTTGTCTCATTTACAAATATGGGATCCAAGAAGTCTATATTGCTCAATTGCTTCTTTAGGCACCATTTTGCCATACACCTGCATAATAAACATATGATATATTCAAATGCAAATCACGTAGTTTATTATAACGTTGTGAGGGTAGGGTACTTACATAGACCATATCATCAAAATCTGCGTATCGAGCGAGCGCCGTTGGAAGAGCTGAAAGAGGTGTTCATAATAAATAGTATGCACCGTTTCTTTAGGATGATTAAAAACCATTCCGGGAGGGATGCAAACTTCAAAACCGACACAGTCTCCGTTGGCAGTATCCAGGGAGTAATAATCATGCAACTGTCGCATGTATGTTGGCAAATCTTTATACTCTTGTTCGGTGGCGACCAAAGGTTTGCCTCTTGAATACTTGTATGCGACCGTGGCTTTTTCAAAATCTCTCGTTCCGTAATACAACTCCGTGGCCCTCTCCATGGATATGCCCATGTTGTTGGCCAAGTTCTGTATCTCTAGCAATTCTTTGGTGTGTATTTCTCTAGCTCTGATTTGATTACTCTCTTTGTTGTGTTGTCTTTCAAATTCGGTCTGTTGTCTCCACTTAGGTAGACTGGCTATTCGATTAAAGAAGGCAATGGCGGCTTTCTTGCTTGGAGGCTCCACAGTCGGGTCCTTCATCTTACTCGTAATGCTAGCATCCACCTTCTTTTTACTTGTCTGGGGAGCATTACCAACCGAAACTGATGACCTCTTGTGTTGCGAGGTCGAACCTGATCGCACTTTGGATTTTCGCGGAGGAGGAGGTGCCTTCTCCTTTGGCTGTGGAGGAGGTGGAGGAGGTAGAGGAAGTGTTTTCTCCTTTGGCGGTGGAGGAGGTAGAGGAGGTGTTTTCTCCTTTGGCGGTGGAGGAGGTGTCTTCTCTTTCGAGGCAGGAGAGGGAGAATGAGGATCTTGCAGAGGAGAGAAACTTCTTGGCGGCGGCGATGCCGATGATTCACTGCCATCCTCATCATCCGAAGATGGCTGCTCATCCAGCTTGATGAAGCGTTTGCGCCAAGCCACATGAGTGCCCAAGTTGTGAACAAGACGCGGCCTATCTTCCTCCACTGGGAAATCAATGTGTATCTTATTATACTTCTTATCCAAGATCTTATCAATGCTGACCCTGGCATACCCAGGTGGCATTGGCTTGCCATGAATGATGCCGTCTCCTCTTGGAAATGCTTGTCCGACCGCCACCTTGTCTTTTGTCCACTGCTGACGGATGTACAACCTGACATTAATAGGTCCAGTGATGTTGTCCACCGGATGAGGAGCATTGACCTCTTCTTCGTCAAGCATAGGGGTTGAGCCGCAGCTACTGCGACCCTTGGGCACTGGGCTATTCAAAGTCAGGATAGGCTGCGGTTGTGTCGAACACATGGATTGCATAGCTGACATAACTCGTGCATCAACTTGAGCAGCTATCCGTGCTTCCATGCTATCACCCTTACCCCAGGTGTTGCATGTCCAAGCGTGTCGCGAGAGAATCCTTTGTTGTTCCCCCGGTGTTCATCAACATGTTAAGTGTGTTACCGCACACGTTTTTAGTTATGTGCATTGGATCAAGACAGTGACGTACACTCAAAAGTGGCCAATAAGGTAGTTCCCAAAAGATTGATTTTTTCTTCCAGATACTACCGGCTGGCGCTGGTACTGCACCTTCCCCCTTCCCAAGGACAACATCTGTGAGTTTGCTTACTTGTTTAAGTATATGTTTCCCGTCTCGATACTTTGGAGGTCCACGTTTCTCAGTAGTCCCATTAAAATCTTTTCTATTCCTGCGGTAAGGGTGATCCCTTCGTAGGAACCTACGGTGTCCCATATAGACCATCTTCTTGTTTTCTGGTAGATGTATAGCATCAGTCTCGTCCAAGCACTCGACACACCCAGTGTATCCTTTTGTCTTCTCTCCAGACAAGCAACCTCGCCCTGGCAGGTCAGTGATTGTAGCGATAAGTATAACCTTTATCGTGACATGTTCTTTTTTGTACTCATCCCAAACATCCTTCACACCCGTCTCCCACATCTGTAGTAGTTCATCGATCACTGGTTGTAGAAGCACATCGATATCATTACCAGGTTGTTTTGGCCCTTGGATTAGTAGTGGCATCTGGATGTATGACCGTTTCATACAAAGCCAGGGTGGAAGGTTGTATATACATAGCGTCACTGGCCAAGTGCTATGATTGCTTCTAACCTGGTCAAATGGATTCATCCTATCTGTGCTCAAACCTATCCAAAGATGCCTTACCTCTCCACCGATGTTCTTATAGAACATAGTGTTGATAGTCCTCCAGTCCGACCCGTCGGCGGGGTGCCTCAACATTGTATCTTTCTTACGCTCTTCGCCGTGCCAACGCAACAGTTTGGCTGACTTTGCATTTGCAAACAACCTATGCACTCGTGGAGCTATAGGAAAATACCATACGACCTTTATGGGCCCTCCTCTGGTCTTGCTTCCCTGATTTGACGGCCCTTGCTTGTATCGGGGAGCTTTACACTTGGGACACGCATCCAAGTCTTTGTATTTTTCTCCACGGTACAATATGCAATCGTTGGAACACGCGTGTATTTTCTCAACCTCGAGGCCGATTGGGCAAATCATTTGCTTGGCCAGGTAAGTCTTTTCTGGTAACTCGCTACCCTTCGGGAGCAGTTTATGTAGTATACCTAACAAGCTATCGAAGCCTTTATCACTCAATCCATTCGTTGATTTGAACTCTAATAGCATGATGTTGGCTTCCAGTTTGCTTATTGGGCAGGTCGGATACAATGGTGTTTTTGCATCCTTTCTCATGATCTCCAGTTTTTTCAACTGTGTAGCACTAAGGAATCCGCCATGCACATCATGTAGAAACTGTGAAATGCCATCATTTTTCTCTGTGTCGTCAACTAATGTATTCCTAAACACATTATCGTTGGTAGGCACAGGTACTGTGTAGCATTGGTCATCATCAATAGGCAGAAATGCATTTAGGGATACGCTAGGCATGGACACATCATCATTGTTTTCTTGTGCAACATTTTGACCAACCTCCCCATGCAAAGTCCAAATCGTGTAGTCTGTCATGAACCCCCTGGTAATCAAGTGCAATCGTATATGCTCCACGTCGCCCCATTTTCTCGTATTCTTGCAATCTTTGCATGGACAGAATACAGGCTGTGAGTCCCCAGCATTGGCTCTAGCGAGCTTGATGAAATCGTCGGTGCCCGTCAAGTACCGTTGGTCTGTACATGACAGATCGTACATCCACCCTCGATCCATGTCTGCACAGGTAAAATGGGCCGGGCAGAGGAAACATAGGAAAGTTTTAATAAGAAACAATTATTGCACAATATTGAAGAACAATTATTCTACTCCATGCAACATAAAAATAGAGACACTAATTTAAAAAAAGACTAAATTTGGAGACATGATCATGAATAACAATGTAGCTCCAAACAATGCCCATATAAATTAAAAATCGCAGCCCCATAAAAAATAATTATTGCACAATATTGTAGAACAATTATTCTACTCCATGCCACATAAAAATAGTGACATTAATTTAAAAAAATACTAAAATTGGAGATATGATCATGAACAACAATGTAGCTCCAAACCAGTGGCCGATGCAGGATGATAATCAAGGGGGGGCTAAAAACAATGGAGATGTTGATTTGCATGAAGATTTAATAGTGATTTGAGATTTTTGCTACAGTGTTTCTAGTAGTAAATCAAGTCATTAGGGGGGCTGGAGCCCACCCAGCCCCCCTGTAGATCCGCCACTACTGCTCAAACAATGCATTGTTTGGTGACACATGGGTTAATTTGCTCATCAACATTGTAAAAGAATCTACTCTACTCCTAAGAACCAATTATAACATCACATACTAACAATGCATTATAGTCATGAATTAGAAAAGTGCTCTGTAGAAAAATGGAGAAATAAGAATGAGAATCAAGCATTATAGCCATCAAAACAAAGCTAATTAAGCAACAAAATCGAAGGAATGGAGGCTGGTTACTAACCTTAAAGCAAAAAGATCAAGCCATTCTTCCAAATTCAAGTGGTAGCCTCACGGATTTGGACGACCGCAACATTGGAGGGAGTGGCCCAAACGCGCGCCTCTGTTCTCGGGATAAAAGAGTGGATGAAGAAGATGACGGCTACAACCTTTTTGTGCTGTCAGGCTCATCACTGTCGGTTCTATCCTAGAACCGACAGTGATAGAATCAAATCACTGTCGGTTCTTGGCTTGAACCGGCAGTGATAAGTGGAGTTGTCATCACTGCCGGCGGGAGGCACAAACCGGCAGTGATAGTTGTCATCACTGCCGGTTCTCGCACCCCCCAATTATTTTCTGGTTGTCAGAGCCTAGAACCGGTAGTGAAGGGTCATCACTGCCGGTTGTCCTAATTTCGGCAGTGATGTGGCCGGCACTGTTGACTGAATCTGTAGTAGTGGTTGTTTCGCTTTATAATACTACACTATTTTCTTCGTACCACTGAAGTAGCTTCCGAATAATGTTGTGCTTTCCTGTTGGTTACCATTATCAGGGCTTTCACGTACGTTGAGTTTTTAGCTAGAAGTCGTGCTATGCCTACTAGTTCTCGTACTAATACATGTGTTTCCACACTGAACCATGCACTGGCAAGCAAAGAAGAAGGAAGCACAAAAGGAACCCCATCGGGATAGATGATACTGATCAAATAATCTCTACCCTTAGCCTCCCCTTCAATTAATGTACATATACCAGTCACTCCTCAGCCCTTGCTCTCTTCATACCATGCATTACAACCCGGCCGAATCTATACCCTCCAGATCGATTAACAACGACACGTCACACAAACTGATCCAGAAAGGAATTAACATCGACCGCGTTTCAATGTTTGTCTTCCAGTCCCCATCAGCTCACCAGCCATGGATCACATGACCTAGATCGTCGATCGACTCAACTGGAGAGGGTCTGGATGATGGTGTTGTGCCATGGGTCAGACAGGTGCTGCAGCAGGTTGTCGAAGGGCCCCTTGCCGGTGACGTTGTGCTGGATCAGGAAGCCCAGGAACGCCAGCATCGCCAGCCTCCCTGCACCCAGAATCAATAACCGGATGCATGATTAGTCGTCGTCAGAGAAGGATCGTCGGAAGTGGCCGGCCGGCCGGCCGGCGACCGTGCGGTCACTGTTGAGATGCATGGTACTACTACTCACCGTTGGCGAGCTCCTTCTCCTTGGCCTCGAGCGTGGGCGCGAAGTTGAGCGGGTTGAAGACGCTGCCGGGGTAGCCGCACTCGTGCGGCGGCAGGCTGTAGCTCTTGAAGATGGGGTCCTGGTTGACGCTGCCGGGGTTCTTGATGTCCTGCCACCGCCGGATCTCCACGTAGTGGAACAGGATGAACTCGATCACGAACAGCGTCGACGACGACGCGAAGTACTCCGACTTGCCGGCGTCGTACCACTGCGGCGCGTTGATGAGGCCGGCCTTGGTCAGCACCTCCGGGATGAGCATCCCGGCCACGCCCAGCATCGCCCACCGCCCGTTCACCAGCTCCGCCTGCACGAACCACCGCAGGTTCTCGGGGTCCTCCGCCAGGCCCAACGGGTCGAAGCCATTGTCACCCGGCAGGCTGCGCGCGGTACAGGTAGGCATCGGCATGTCAGTCAGTCGGCTGCCGGCGCTGCGGCTGGCCAAAGTGGCCATGGCCAGAGTAAGAACAAAAAAAGAAACACTGCTGACCTGCCGTCGAGGTAGGCGGGGGAGGGAAGGCCGGGGAGCCACTCGCCCTTGGCCTCCGCCTTGAGGCTGCGCCTCGTGGGCGACGCGGTGCGGCCGAGGCGGCTAGAGTGGCCGAGGAAGGCCGACGACGACGACGACTTGAGCGACGCCGACGGGCGCAGGGCCGCAACCGGGGCGCGGGCGGTGACGGACGCCATGCTTCGTTGCTTCCCGGCGGGGACTGAGGAGATGGGAGTGGCGGAGGGAGGGAGATCGATCGAGCACGTTGTCTTTGCCGCCAGAAGCAGCCTGGTTTGTACTGTATTAAACTGCCGCCTGCCGGGCCGCGGCGGCGGGTGTGGCCCGGAGGCGCCGGCGGCGGCCGACGGCGGAGATACGCCGCGCGGTCGGATCGGACGGACGGGATGCTGCCTGGGACGGGTGTGGCCAATGAGAAGCCCCGTCTCTTATCCAGCGTTATCCGGATGCTGGGATACGGGGGAATCAAACCGAGTGTTGCCATTGGATGGCGGTGTCAGCCATGGCTAGTGCTGGCCGCCACGTCGGACAGGCAGGCGTGACAAGTGTCTGGTTCAGATCTTTCGTGTCTAGATTGATTCTTTCAACATCTTATTACTCGCCAGTCCTTTTGCGCTGTGGTGGCCTAGGGAAAAAAAATCTCGATGGCACTGACCGAGTGACCGACCGACAAGACAAGAGGAGTATCTTCCTGCACAGTCAAAAGTTTTGGATTAACAGTTGACTTGGAAGCCAGCAGTAGCTTAGCTCTTGATAGACCTAAGGATTTTGGTGGATTAGGTTTTTTTTATGTGAGAATTATGAATACATGTTTGATGTGTAAATGGATTGGCAAGTTAGAAAGAGGTGATGATAGCATTTGTTGTGAGCTAAGGAGAAAGTATCAATATACCCAGCCCAGATTTAGCGTCGCCTGATGGGTCATTATAAGCTGTTTTAGCGACCTACGGTCGGTCGTTATAAATCTATAATGACCCTTATATCTGTCGTTGATACTGGCATCGTTATAAACTTTTCACAACCGACCAACTTTTAACAACCGACCATCTAATGTTATGTAAATGATATAACGACATACTTTCTGACGCTTTTTATAAACTTATAATGATGCATTTTTAATGACTCCCATGCGACGTCAAAGATGGGCTATGGTGTAGTGTATCTGGGTCAGAAAGAGTATAGTTAAAATCAAAAGAAGGGTCTCAGTTTTGGAGGAGCTTGTTACAACTAAGTAAGTATCATATGGATAGAAGTATTAGAGTGAAGAGTAGCAATCAAACCAGGTTTTTGAAAAGATATGTGGTTGGGTAACACTCCTCTTGAGGTAGAATCCTGGCAACTATTTCAGATATGTGAAGACCCTGAGGTAGAAGTTGCTAAGGTACGGGTAGATAACCAATGGCGGTTGAGGTTCAAGAGATCACTAGAACAGTGCGCGGTGTTGCCGCGCAGAATGGCCTGCTCATTAGTCTTGGGCTAGCGAGACTTTTAGGCTCTCAACATTTTTTAAGGAGCAGTAGAAACACGGTAGCTCAAAAAGCATGTAAGGTAACTTTCTAGAGTTATCTGTACTGTCAGAAGTTCTAAAGACACCGCTAGCATCACTCATGCCGATGGATTTCCATCCAACGATTCAGGTTTATCACATCACATCATGATGACGTGGCGCAATATTTTTTCATTACCGCGACGCGGTTTAAGTCATCAAAGATTGGATGAGTTTCTCATGAGGGAATGGGAAAGACCGCTAGCTATGCTAGATGATTTCCATGTGTCTAGTGAGAGAGATGAGGTGTTTTGGGGTCCGAAGAACTCTGGAAAATTCACTACCAGGTTTGTATAGGCATCTGTCTTTTCGAGGAGTTAAGAACGCAAGTGTGAGATTTGGGGGTGCAGGGCTTCCCTAAAGGTTCAAATTTTTCTTTGGATGGCTTACCATGATACAATTCAATGTGGAGTACAACTGAAGAAGAGAAAATGATCTGGTTCAGCTAACTATAATCTGTGAGCTTGTGGAGACTACTGATCATATTCTGTTCCAGTGTCCCATAGCGTCGTATTTGTGGATGTTTTTTTTTGTTGAACATTTGTGGATGTTTTTTTTCGTTGCTTGCTGGGGTGGTCCATATCCCCCACAAGCCTGAATGTACTGTTTGTAGAGGTGTTGGATCATATGAGAGGCGAGTTGAGAAATGTAACTTTTTTTGTGTGCGTATGTGCTCTATGGACATTCTCGAATCCAGGAATGACGTGGTCTTCAACGACAAGATCATGGCTTCCCCGTCGGTGGTCATACACAAGACGATTATGCTGCTCAAGACGTGGAGACCCCTACTCAAACCAAAGTCCAAGGCTGTGGCGGAGACAATTTTTGAGAAGCTGCACCAAGGTCTCATCGAGGCGTGAAGTGTGGCTAGTGAAGGTCTTTTGTTGATGTGCAATGGTCACTTCCCTCGCTCATGGATGGTGGATGGTTGTTGCTATCTTAGTCCCTGGTTGGTACAGATCTTTTGAACGTGTTAGAGGTTTGGCGCCTGTTATGTTGGGGGCAGCCTAGTTTTCTTTATGCTTTCTCTTGTAAGCGGGTAACCCCAGTCAAGGATCGTAAAAAAAAAAGTTAAGGATCAGAAATTTATTTAGGTTTTCTAATAAAGCTGGGCAGGGCCTTTGATTAAAAAAAAGGCAAAATAGCCTCTTTACATTCAGCACAAACTGTAAAAGATTATACACATTAAAAAAATTTATGTTACAATTTACTAAAAGCTCCCAGGTCCGTACTCTATTAACTAGATAAAGCACATTTCCATACAAATTGTGTCAAAATTAAAGTTTGATTGGAGTCTGCATCGAAATGATTCAGCAGTACGCATAGAAGATCGGAAAACAACCAACCAGATAATTCCCATCTTGTTCTCAGCGCTCTACCATAGCACTTATTGCTACAAAAGGCACGACCAGGCCAAAAGAAGAGTGCAATAAAAAAAAACTGCATAAGAAATCACTTGAGGCATCAAAACAACTCGACATTGAGATCAAAACCAACAATATACCATGCAGGCTAATAGGTTAACACTATTTTAGACAGTTTTACAGACAGCCAGCGCTGAGGTATTCTTGCGAAGGCACTCGCAAGTTACAAGAGCTACATCAACGAGCTACAATGCACTTCCAAAAATTTCAAGATGGCATTTGCGGACCACAATTGTTGCAGGTAACATGCGTGATTGCTCTCTGATAATATTGAACCAAAACCACTTATTTCGGGAAGTACATTGGTTGGCCAGCTGGTGGTGCGTGCGGCGGAGCACCAGGGGGCATGCCATACTGTGGCATCTGCTGTGCAGCCTGAAACAATACTGGCAGGGAACCGGAACTAGATCCAATAGCAGGATAATGAGGCATGGAGTTGGCCATTAATGGTTGGTTGGGGTATGCAGTCGATGCAGATGCAAAACCCCCTGCCTGCATGTTAGGATTCCAAGCAGGCACTTGTCCAACAGGAGTTGAAGCCGCTGTGCTTGCATAAAAAGGAGCAGCTGGTGCTGATGCAGTGTTCTGCCATGCCACTCCCGGAGAGCTTAGAACTGGCGCTTGTGCAGCAGCTTGCAGCTGCACGTTAGGGTCTGAAAGAGTGTAGTCCCTGCTTCTCTCATCATGCGCCTGAATGCAAACAAATAGGTAACTGATTAGAACAAGGCAAAAGCAGGCAATACTAAGAACCAAGGAAAAAAAATGTTGAGAAAGCGTACTGTGTCAAATTGCATGAACAATAGGTATTCTTTTTTATACTAATTGAGCAAAATTCATTATTCATTAGTCCAGAAGGATATATACTTAAATTATTTGCTAATTTACACAGCCTGAAACTACTATTTATACCTTTACATTGAGATCAGTATGACGAGAGTATGACAGATGAAGCTTACAGTAACCACCATCATATATGCAGTGTCCCTCCAAAGCTTGTTTAGCAACGGCTGCGGTTGTTATATCTAAAAAAAAGATTTTGTCAGTCATCCGAATCTATTGTCCATCAAATATTAATGCTACAGTGACATGGCAAAGGGACACTTGCCCATAAAGAATAAATTTTGAGATGCTCCATATTCCAGGGACATAATGTTAAAAAGTGTGGGAGGAAGGGTATCTAGAGCTTCTTGTTTCATCAAAGCAGTTTAATTACGACTACACCACTAACCAGTACAAACAGTATTCAGCACCAATAAGATGAGTGTCATTTGAATTGTCACACTTTTCAAAGACATATCAAGAAGCTAGAGAAGGCCCACAAATAGATATAAAGAAGTTTATGATAAGACATGTTGATTATAGACGTCCTGACAAACAATCTAATCCCCGACACGTTAAGCAGGTAAAAATACCTAAATCAGGACTCGGCAAATGTCACAAGGAAAGCGCAGTGATGACAGAATGAAAGTTTGAAGCAAGCCTCTAGTAAGAAAGAGAGTATGCTTACAGCAAAAGGTAAAAAATGATCAAGAAATTACTACAGGCAACTTTATAGCTGCGGAAAGTTGCAGATGTCCATTTTAAGCCTTCACGAACTCCAACACCTCTCTGCTGAAGTTTCCCAACTTAGAAACTTATGATGCAAAAAGGGAGAATAACAGTGTGACTGGTTTACTCATAAATGTTAGGAGAGGGAGGGAGAGGGTGTGGGAAGGATATAAATCAGGAACAATAGAAAAATGTCATTGCATAAACACGGTACATTCCAAACCAAGTCTGAAAAAAAAAACTACAGGCCTCGATACTTCCAAACAGAGGGAGCAAGATATATAAAGTGCACTCAACTTTGTAAGCAAGTTACAGCGACATGCCAATGCAATAAATTGCCAATTTATGAATGTATCACGGTGCACCAAGGTCAAGAGCATATCCTGTTGGGTGCACTGGTGAGCACATACCTGGATATTGGATTAAAGCCTGCATTCCACCGTTCTTCTCAAACATTGCAATTTTTTGAACACTACCAAAAGCAGAAAACACCTGAAATTATCACATAATAATGTAATTAGCTTGCTTTCAAGTCAGCTCTTTATTTGAAATAAACAAAAGGTACTGGATTATTCTCATTCTTACAGTGTGCAGAACATCCACCGTCACAGCATATTGCATGTTCTCAATTGATGCTAAAAGTACATTGCTCTCAGGCTCCTTTACCTTCCCATCAGGGCCTACTGTGGGCTGCAAATTTTCCATTGAGTAAGCACCAATAAAAATAAAAAGGGGGAGGGGGGAGAGGGGGGGTGGGGGGTGGTTGAAACATCATGAGATTGAACATATGAACCATACCTGCACAATCCCCTCAATTGCCGTCTGGTTCACAGGAAGATAAGGATTGGTGTAATCCCTGTTAAATCAACAAAATAGTATCACAAGGGGTAGATGGTTAATAAATAGCATAACTCTTAAGAAGATAATAATATCTTTTAAGCATTATCAACAGGAAGCCGCAAGGCTTGAAGTTTATGCTACTTTCTTGTACCTGCTGCGATGCGACTGAAATTTGATATTCAAATCCTTATGCGCAGAAAAGGTGATGCGCATGTGGCAGGCGCTGATATGTTCTGGAAGTAAATATCTGAGAGAGGAGTCACATAAGTACCTTTGTATTGGAGGCCTGATAATCAACAATAGCAATTAGCAAAACTGTAAAATGCATTACTTTGGGATGCTTCTTCCATCCAATGAGTTTTTAGCTTCAAGAGCAGTTGGGGCATCAGTATACTGGATAAGCGCCTGTGAAAAGTCCGACCGTTAAGCTCAATGTAGAATAGAATAATGTGTAGGCAAATAGGCAGAAGAAACACATTACCTGAAAACCAGCTGCTTTCTCAAATGTAGCTATCTTGTGAACAAACCCAAATGCTGAAAATACCTAAATTAGGCACAACCAATTGTCAGACAGTTGAGGATTAGCCTATTCTCAACCAAATGGCAGAGTAGCAAGCACTAGGTTACGCGAAGAACAGATGGAGCACATCGGTGAATTGTGCTGGAGGCATCAATTCACTAGGTAGCTACTATACATCAGAAAATATGTAATGCCGACAGAAGTTCCATGCTAAAGAAGCAGAAGTCAACAAATAACAAACTTAATTAAAAGATGTTTCTGAATCTTTTTGTTGATTTGGTGTTCTCAGTGAAGTACTTGCCTTGTGCCCATCTGTACTATTATTCAGGGAAGAATCCAATGCCAACTTTTTGGACTTCCTAACAATCTTATATTTCTTGCCAAGAACCAGGACATACGTCCTAAATTAACAGAGTGCAATCAACAATAGTGTTGCACGTTTTAAGACAAAATTTACTGAGTTTTTCAATAGATAGAAAGATATGGGTCATGTACAATCATTAAGTCATAACAAGCACAGACATGCTTCGAAAAGACGTATAGCAACTGAAAAAAGATTTCCTATGAGTAAAAATGTTGTTATCATCACCACAAATGTTCAATGAGAAACAAATAATAATAAAGAAATGAATTTGTAACCAAGCACTGCAGGAAGCTGCTCTGCCATTTAAGTGAATCCATTCATACATATATATATAGATACTAACACTTACCAAATGAATGACTTCTATGGTAACATCATTAGGCTGGACACCTTCAAAAGTGACAAGTAGGACATTGCCAGAAGAATCACCAGTGCCTTTATTGTTGGTAATTTCTTGCCTGTTTGAATATTGGATATATACAGTTTTACCACGAACTTGAGCAGGTTCTGAAGATGAAGCATAATAGGAAACCATTGAAATTGCCTGGTTTTGATCTGCCTGAAAATGAAAATGTTGAAGGGAAAACAGTAAGGAACACATTGACTAAGCTGGAAATTCGAATCATATACAACTAAAAGCTCTGCAAGTTTAGCATACAGTCCACAACTTAAATTTTCTGATAAATAAAAATTCAAAAGCAATTTTCTTCTACTAAAAAGTGTTTCCTCTTTTGCAAAGAATAAAATATCTTTACATGAGCTGTCGTCCCTGAGGCCCCTCATGAAAGTCAACAGATCCTATACGTTACAAGAAGCCAGCTCACACTAAACCCTCTGGAAACAAAGTTTCTGTTGCAACTATGAGCTGTAAAGTATTGTGCAACTATGAAAACAGCAGTCCACCCTAAAAGTTTGATCAAATAATATGAACCGCCCCCAACCAGCACCCTGACATTCGCAAACAAGAAACATCTAAATAGATGAGATCAAATATCACGAATCACCTAAATCATGATCATGCAAGAAACCTTGTAGCTGACAGGTCATTGCTTACAGTTTACCCCACTGAACACCATGCAAATCACTAGATGCAATCTCTCAACACCTAAATCGCACTGACAATCGCGAATTCCTCGTAATCTCAATCATTCCTACAAGCAGACACGGGGCGCCAATGGCTACCGGTATCACAATCGATCCGAGGGAGTGGAGCAGGGGCTTACAAACTCGACGAAGGCCTGGTTGCGGTTGGCGCCGACGTTGCACATGGTGTTCACGACCCTGCCGAAGGGTTTGCAGAGCTCGACGAGCTCCTCCTCGGTGCATTCCCACGGCATGTTCCGCAGGTGCAGCACCTTGGACGGCGTCTGCGTGTACCGAAATTGCGTGGCCGACCCGGACGGCATCCTTGCTGGCTCGGCTTCCTCTCCGGGGGGCCGGGCGCCGGGGACGCGGGCGGTGGTGGCACCGCTGCTAGGGTTAGGGTTTGGTGGGTTTTCTTATCGCCGCGCAGGGGTGGAGCCGATTCGAGGGAGGGAGGAACCGAGCACGGTTGCTGAGGAGAGAGACGGGGTTGGTTGGCGTGTTGGGGATTGGGAATTGGGATGGGGGTGGCTAGGCTGGGTTGGGTGGTTCCAGAATCCAGAAGGTGACGATGCTGAGGCGCATCCGGCGAGCGGGCGAGCGGGCGCGCGTGTGGCCCCGCGTGCAAGCGACAAATAGTGCGGCTCTGCTGCAACTGGCGCCGATGACCTTTGCAACAATACCTCTCCTTTATCTCTGTTCTTGAAAAAAAATCGACAAATAAAAATTGTAGAAGTCAATTCATATAATCCCTCTAATCCAAATTATAAGTCACTTTAACTTTTTTAGTACATTAATTTTGCTATGTACCCAGAGGGTCCACACGTATGGTCCATGATGTTGAAAATTTTATTCACTATTGTGTTTTGCTTTTATTCATTTAATTCATTAGACATAATATAATATAGTGCTAAGTTCATAATTCTCTTATACATTTTATGAAGGAACATAAAAGTATGCATTTAATTTAGACGTGAATACCAATTCAACTCCAAGAGTTCAGAAAAGAAATAGTAACATGGAATATCTCTAATTTGATTAGATTAAAAATCTAATCTAAACCTAAATAATTACTGAGGTTCAGTCCAACATTATTAGCAGACCATCTCTCCATGCACATCAGCCCCTCATTAAATATATACTCCCTCCGTCCCGAAATTTATGTGATCCTGTGATTTGAATTGTATCTCAAAAAGAATGAAAACGTAGAGATGGAAATCAGCTTTTAGGTGGGGCCCACAAAAAAATAAATCATGACCCACACTCAAGACCCATCCATCCATCCCGTACTTCACGCACCGAAAAAAAATTCCGCATCCGAAGAATCGAGAAAGGCGAGGCGCTCGCACCACTCCTTCTATTCCTCCCATCCAGATCCAATCATACAAAGGTCCCAATCTCCTCCCCGTTCGGCGCTGTTGCCCCTGCTGGTTGTCTGCTTCTCCTTCCCAATCCCTCCTCGCTCGTGGACGCGGCGGCGCCTGCCTGCGGCCAGGTCGTCCGGTGGCATCGGCTGCTGCGGCGACGCTGACGTCGTCGGTGTCGTCGTCCAGATGCAGCGCCGCGGCCACGAGGTTGCTGCCGCAGAAGCTGGAGCCGACGTCCCCGGCCTTGCGGCTGGACTCGGTGCCACTGTTCCCGCTCTTGGCGGGCAGGCCACGCCCACGCCGACGCGTCGCCGCCAACGCGGCCATCAGCCTGCGCGATGCTCTGCCAGAGCTCGCCGCCGCTGCACGGGAGCCACAGCAGCGCGGGCGCCTGCTCCCCGGTGACGCCGCTGGCGCCCGTATTGCTCCCCGGTGACGCCGCTGACCTACGTACCTCTTCTTCTATTGATGGATGGATGGAGCTCTGCTGTGCAACTTGTATGTACTGGAAGGTTGTGCCACAGTCATGTTCTCGGATTAGAAGAAACTAGAAAGTGCTAGCGGGAAGAAAGGGCGAGGTTGATTTTTCTTTTACATAGGCAGGGGTAATTTGGTAATTTCATATCTTGCATTGGTTTTCGTGTCCGAACCTAGAATTACATGTTTTACGGGACGGAGGGAGTAAATAATATTGTAGTCCATGGGATAGGCTCAACTGACTCTTTCTTACGAAATCTTTTTTTATTCAAAGTGACTAGCGTCCGACGCTAGCCCCCCTCCAGACGGTCGCACCCACCCCACCTACTACGCATACTGCTAATCTGCCCCACCTTTTCCAAAAAACAAAATGCCCCGCCCGCCTCGCATGCAACTCTACGCCTGCACGTCCCGCATGCAGCTGTTGCGCCTGCGCGCCCGCTCCCGCATGCTAGTGCGCCTACGCATGCAGTTGTGCGTCTCGTGCCTGTTGATGCGCATGCAGGTAGGGACCACTACACCCGTAGGAACCACATCTGCGTGTGCCCGCTTTATACGCCTGCTAATATTGCAATATGAAAGCATTTTTGCAACAAACATCTGAAACAGATGAAATATTTACAAACATACGTTTACAACATATGTGTATAGCAACTACAACATCTAGATAAACACATTTGCAACATAAGTCTGAAACAGATGAAATATTTTGAATAGACGCTTCCAACATATGTCTGAAATATATGCAACATTGCAACATATGCAATATCCAGATGAAACACTTACAACATAGGTCTGAAACAGGTTAAACATTTGGAATATACACTTGCAACATACTTGTATAGCCACTGCAACATATGCAATATCTAGATAAAACACTTGTAGCATACGTTTGAAACAGCTGAACACTTAAAACTTACACTTGCAACATATGCATATAGTCATTGCAACATATACAGCATCAGATTTACTTACTGTCGTCCAATGAAGACTAGTTGACGCGGCGTGGGGAGCGTAGCGCGAGGCACCAACGGGGGCGTAAGGCGCGAGTGGAGGAAGGCATGAGGCATGAGGCGCATGGGGCGCGTGGCGTGTCTGGTGTGACCGGGCGAGGCATGGGCCTTCAAGGCAACAACGCATATATATGTCCATATAACCAGACTGATGCATTGAGAGATAACTAGAAATAGAAAAGAAGAAACTTTAGCTTTTCCAAGAACACATGCACCATCTACGAGCTTAAGGACGGTAGAGGCCTCCTGTCATCTTCATGCTCCCGATGCTGAGCAGTTGGAGCGCGCCAGTCGATCTTTTGCTTGGCTGGTGGCCTGGCATCGGAGGGGAGGAGTGACGTCTACGATAGAGATGACACGTGAGGAGGATTGGCGGCGCTGATAGGAAAGAGACAAATATGGGAGGAGAGAATACAGAAGGGGACGCGCAGGAGGCATTGTGGGCCTGTTTGGTATGTTGGCACCATGGCCCGGCTGCAACTCCCTTGTTTGGTGTTGCTGGCTCAGCCTCGGAGACCACCCCGCACGGAGCTTAAAGCAGCTTGGATCAGGCCCCTGAAAAACGAACCCCCTTCGTTTTTTCATGACCCGGCTCCTTCCAGCGCTCTCTGGGCTCCATGGACCGATACGGTTACTGCCCATCTCCCTTCCCTCACCTTCCGCCGCGCTCTCCTCCCCCTCTGAAAGGTCCTTGTTTGGTTTTGGTAATTGAGTGACAACCTTAGGTGGACTAATTATGTTTAATGTGAGATACACAGGAGATTTGTCCACAGGTGATGGGGTCATGGAGGAGCTCATTGCATATGAGACATGACATGGAGTCATGTGGCCAAGGTGGCGAAGATCAAGATGATGCTTGGCTCGACGGACCGGTTGCAAGTGTGAAGGACAAGTCGGAGGCTTTGGAGCGATGGACCGTGAGGCGGTGAAGCTTGAGCAAGACTTGGCACCGATGGACCGACGCAACGGTGAAGAGCAAGTGATGTCAAGATCGATGGACCAACAAGGTCACATGATGATATGAAGTGGATCATATCGTTTGTGATATGGTTGGTGCATGTGTTGCATCAACGTCGGAGGAGATGGAGTGGAATGCGCAAGGCAAAGGTATAACCTAGGGCATTTTCATTTCACTGGTCATAGGTGTGTAGAGAAGTTGATGACCGAGTTTATGATAGATGGTTGTACTATCAAGAGGGGCAAACGTGTTTGCATATCGGTCATCTAGTGCCACTCGAGTGATCTAACTATGCATCGTTGCTAGGATCGAGTGGCGTGACAAGTTGAGTGGTTAACTCCTTCAGTAAAATGATTGTGAAAATGCTAACACACGTGCACAAGGTGGTGAACACTTGCTGGTGTTGGCACATTTGCGAAGGCGGTGGAGTTTGAGCGGTAGAGAGGGTTTTTGGGTTTCTCCCTCCCTCCCGTCGAGCTTGCGAGGCGGGATTCGGCGCTTTGTGTAGAAGTGAAACGCCTATTTTCACTATGCCGGAAGTCGGAGAAGAAACAGAGGCGATCGGTGGTCACCGTGGTGACCGGACGCTGAACTGGACACGGTCACGGTTTGATCGGACGCGTCCGGTCAGTTTAACGCAGCAGTCAGGCGCGCGGGTGTTAGGGTTTGCAACCGGCGCGTTCGGTCCCTCGTGGAACCGGAGCGTTCGATCGGGCACCCAGAGGAGTAGAGCATGGCGAAGAGCTGATCGGACGCACGGCGCGTCCGGTCACACGCGATCAGACGTGTCCGGTCATGATGGGAGCTCTCTGGACCGCGACCGGACGCTGGCTCTGTCACGTCCGGTCATTGCGTGGAGCGCGTCCGGTCGGTGCGTCGCGTGCGCAGGCACTATGCGATCGGCGCGTCCGGTCGATTACGTTTGACCGTTGGGGCGCAGTGACCGTTGGAGGACCGAGCGGTCGCGGTTGATTTCAGGAGGACACGTGGACGATGCAGGGCGATCGGACGTGGTGCAGCGCGTCCGGTCAGTTCGACCAGCTCGTCTGGTCGTTGCGTGTTGTGCCCAGTGAAGGGATACAATGGCTCTTTTCGTGGAGGGACTTATAAATAGCCCATTGGCCGGGCTTGGCCAGTAGCTGAGCACATTTTGACCTTGGTGGCTTATGTGGTAGTGCTTGGGAGCCCTCTAACTCACTTATGCTTGATAGTGTTCATCGGATCGAGTGAGAGAGCGATTCTAGTGCGATTGCATCGTGAGGTTGCATCGAGTGGCACTAGGTGATCGTATTGCAAGCCGGTGGTGCTTATTACTCTTGGAGGTTGCCACCTCCTAGTCTGCTTGGTGGCTCGTGGCTCCGTCGAAGCTCGCAAGAACATTGTGCGAGGCTCCGGAGAAGCTTTGTGAGGGGAATTGTGCTGACCCCGCGGGGATCGCGAAGAGAAACTCTAGTTGAGCTTGTCATTGAGCTACCACACTTGATGGTGGGTTCTCGCGGCGCTCTTTGGGAGAGCTCGGTTGTGGATACCGATTAGCCGTCGAACCACGAAGTGTTGGTCGACACAACGGGGACGTAGCTTGGTGGCAACCAAGTGAACCTCGGGAGAAAAATCACCGTGTCAACATTGTTCTTCATCTTCTCGGTGGTTTGCCTTCGTGCAACACAAGCTTGTATTTACTTTCATATATACTTGTGCTTGTGTAGTAGCTCTCGTGACTAGTTTGCTTGTGTATCTTGCTAGTTGTCTTCTTGCTTGTGTAGCTAGAGGCTTCCCCTTGATTGGCTAATTTGGTTTGTGTAACCTTGTTAGTCACATTGTGTAGTTTGTGTAGCTAAGTTATTTGTGCTCTCTAATTTGGCATTGGTTGCCTTTGTTATTGAACATTGCTAGTGAGCTTAGGAGCTTTGTGCTTTTGCTTTACTAGTTGTGTAGGAGCTCCCTCGGTTGATAAAGTACTAGTGCATAGGTTTGTATGACCTTGCTCTAGAATTGATTAGGTGAGCTCTTGGTAAGCTTAGCACCTTAGTTGCTTAATTAAGATTTTTGCAAGGTGCTAGAGAACTTAGATAGAGGGGTGTAGTCTTGGCTAGACCGATAAGTTTAATTCCGCATTTGTTTCGGTTAGCCAACACATTTAAGTTTTAGAAAAGGACTATTCACCCCCCTCTAGTCCGCCATCTCGACCCTTCACCCTCCTGCTTCGTTGGATGGCAGCACGGGCGTCCCGCCGCCTTTCTTGCCCAACGGCCTCTCGCGGATCTCCCTCCATCATCGCTTCATGATGCGCGACGTGCGCCCGTACACCGCTCAGGCGATGTCCTTCCACCGGCGGCCGCTGCCGTAGCGAGCCACCAGGCGTCGCAGCTTCTCGTCGTCGCGCGCGGTGAAGGGCCGGTGGTAGACGTCGCGGGTGAGGTGGTGGCGCCAACGGTCACGGCAGGAGCTAGCAGACCACCCGGGGGCTGGCATCTGGCGGCCCACACGGTGCCAATGCCCGATGTCGTTCTCCTTCGCCAGGTAGGAAGAGAGGTCGGGGTGGGGGAGGGACGCCGCAGTCGCCATGGCATGGGGGAAGGTCGCCGCAGTCGCTGTCGGCATGGGGGAGGACTGCTGTGGTCGCCGTCGGGGTCGGGATGGGTCGTCGAGGCCGCCGTCGGGGTGGGGAAAGTCGCGTCGTGGCCGCGGTCGCCATGGGAATGGCCGCTGGATCCACAACCTCCTCGATGGATCCACGAGATCCGCCAGCAAGGGAGCTGGGCAAGGCCGCCGCTTTCGAGGTGGAGGAGAGAGGACGCCGTCGGGTGGGATCGAGCCGTCGCTGCCGCACTGATCCAGACGGGAGTCGAGGGAAACGAGAGAAAGGAGAGTCAGGTGGTAAGCCTACCAATGTTTGGTGCAGAGTATCTGTATCTATTTGGGCCAGAAACCAAACACAATCTCTTTTGAACCGGGCTAGATTAGACCAGGTAAACAAACACGTAATGTTGGACCATGTCAGCCGTGCTCGGGCTAGCCATTGCCAGGCCAGCCAGCCAGGCTGACCAGAAAGCAGCTTACCAAACAGGCCCTGTGCACGCACGACGGGTAAAAATTTTTTGGTGCAAAAAACAGAGAGGGGTGTGCGACAGTGCGGTGTAGAATAGGCAGACACGTATGTTTTGGAATTTGCATCGTCCTTCATGGCTGGTCCACCTTAGTACCTTACAATCAACCTCCTGTGTTAGATGAAAAATAGAACACACGTACGATGGTGAAGATTAGAGATGGGTTTGATATGTTTAGGGGAGAAGTATTTTTCTAATTCCTCGGCTCTTTTATAGTAACTAGCAAATATGCACGTGCGATACGTAAGTGTTTTTAAAAACTATTTTAATTGCAATGGAAATATTAATTGAATTGTCGATATACAATAAAGGTAGATGGCAAGTGCTTGATCGATTTGATTGAGTCGTGTCGTTTGTTCGTTAGGGTGCCTCAGCTGCATATATCGTTGCATTTTGACCTGACATCTTTTTAAACGGCTCGTGTTGCCTCTATCTTATCTTATGTCCATAGTTCTTTTAATCCATCCTTGTATGGGTGGAGAACCCGCCGTAGTCTTAGTTGTGCTACCGGAGGCTCTAGGGAGATCGGAGAAGAGAGCACTCATATTGGAGTAAGCTTACTACTTATATGTTGGCTACTAACGGTTACTGTAAGCACATATGAACAATGTGAGGGACTATTACTTTATTAATGATGTAATAAGATTGTGCTTAAATGAACAGATATGAATAAACAAGCATATGTAGATGCAAAATAATTATGACTTAAATAGTGTATCATTAATTTATTTAGCAGATCCATTTAAACATAACTTTATAGTTTTTTCTTTTTGCCCCCATAAACAACGTAACTTTATGTTTTTTTCCCTTTTTAGCCACATAAAGTAGAGGATAAAGCACATGTACATGATCTTTTTTTCACATAATTTCTTACAAACATGTTTAGATTTTTGTTTTTCACCTTTTTTTATCATACATTATTTAGATTTAAGGGATTATCTGTCCCTCGTGTGTGAATTATGTTGTTTTACGTGCCTTGATTTTATTTCCACCTCCACATTACAACTGCTGTTCATTCACAATATGGTACTATAAGTAATGCAAGACGTAGAAGGATCAGTGCTCTATTGGGCTACCTAATGTGACTGACCCATTAACCAGGGAATTCAATTTTAATTTCTAATTATTTAAAAAACTGAATCCAGGGAAGGTCGGTCTGTTATTCCCAGATGTGGAGCGCCGTTGCAAGAGGCTTGGCAGTCGCCATTTTCCTCACGTGTTAGTTTTTTCTTCTTTTTTTGTCATATAACAAACAAAATAACGTGCATTCAAATTTTTATTATTTTTCTTTTAATTGCTAATACATACACAGGGCTAGACTTAAAGCTTACGCAATGCACGTAATTTATTTATTAGTTGCATTAGGAAAACTAGTATACTAACCGTGCTAATGCCACGGCAACATTCGGGTATACATAAGTAAAACTGAAATATATGCAAACTAAAACAACCGTACATTACAGAAAAAAGGTAAATATAATTCTTGTGATTCGAACTTCTCCGCATGAGCGACTTAAAAACTACACAATTCATGCAAATATCATATTTGTCATACCATATTATGATGCATACATGCCTCAAAAATATTCTAAAAAGTAAAGATATATTATGTTATACATTCAACTTTATTGAAAAAAGATTATATAAGCCTACATGAACAACCTTGTTGTCAAAGTACTGATTGTCAGCTTAAAACAATAAAAGATTTTAGATTACATTCCATCTATCAGACTAACTAAACACAAAACCAAAGCACCATTGCCGATTTTGTTACACGATTTGCTAAAATGAATCATTCGAGCAATCCATTAGTCTTGTATACATGGGTAGACAATGTTTTCTTGGTTGTTAAAATCCACTATCAATCTATGCATAGGTGAGCTACCCTCGCAGCTTGTCACGACGCAGATGCCCTCCGAACATCAGTTGGTAAACACGTGAAACAAAAGAAGAAAATAAGTCAGGGAAGTAGAAAGGAAACTGACTAATTGAAACAGAGAAGGTAAACTGCAGCAGGTTAAAGAGGCTTTGATATATCCTTCCAGTTGGATTTGGGATGCAGCTTGTAGAAGGGCAAGAGAAGATTTTCAATAAAAAAAAGGCAAGAATCCGCTATAAGAAATATTCAGAAGGGGACAATTTAGCCAACAGCTCGCGGGCGTCTCGAATCCTTTTTGCGGGTGGTCAAGGAAACGCCGGCTTGGGGAATGCTAGATGAATCATTTTAGCAAATAGCATACAAAAATTGTCATCTTTTTTCTTTCTGGTTCTGGAGTTTGTAATTTACTAATTACAGAATGAGTACCGTAGTTAGCTACCTGTATGCCTTAAAACTCGTAACACATTAACAGTTGAGAAAGCGTACCTTTGAAAGGTACCAGTGATATCCAGCATCTCCCAAGTAAGGCCCAAACTGATTTGATATAAAAAGGAACCCACATGGTAAGAAAATAAACCAAGCCTGATCTTTAGATTGAAGCAGCAAAGCAAGATTGGGATTCCTTCTCTCAATTCTCCAAATCCATGCAGAAAAAATGGGGAAACCGGGAAACTTATAGCCAAAGCAGAGCCGTAATGTGAGAAATTCTGGGTACAGGTCACCCAGCGAACCAATACTTCCTTGAATCCCAAATTCCAAATTCCCCACACCGTAAATCTGCAAGCCTATAGCAGTTCAACTCTGATGGTCGCCATCGAAGACGACACTCCTCACATCCGGTCCCGACGTGACAGAGATCAACTTTTGATATCCTGAAATCAATAAGCTACATCATAGTCCATTCCAATGTACAGACGCACAGGAAAATTAACACTGATATTAGTGCCTTCTCCGGGTTCTATCACAAATGTATTGTTATCTTCTTCCAATGAAATCACAGTTATCCTTGGTGCGATCCATCCAGTACCACTAAGTAAATAATAGCGATGGAAAGGAGGAAGAGGTGCTTACCAGTCCCAAATTGCATTACTGCTCAGCATTCTCAAATTGCTTTGTGATTACCTGCGGAATGAGGAAAAAAAACAGGTAACAATTCACTGCAGCAACCAGATCACCCAAAGCCCCACTTCCACATCCACATTACTTGCGAAAAAATCAATATTTCCCACATCGCAACAAGTGCACAAATGCTGCTAACACAGCCATAGAACTAACCAGTCGATGTGAAATCTTCAGGTTCTTCGACCACCAAATCCGCTCACATCACACAGAAAAGCAATACATCAATACATCGAGGCAGCACACATACTTACATAGGCACCTATAATAGAGTTGATACCAAACAATCCTACTTGCCTCAGTACAACGTTGCCAAAATATAATAAAGGCTATGTTTAGTTCCCCACGGAATACAAAATGCAAAATGTCAACTACTTTGGAATGATGAAATGCAAAATGCCAAAATTTTCGTGGGTGTGTTTAGTTCCACCCAAAATACCAAATTTTTCATGAGGTAGGTGAGGGCTTTTTGGCTTTTTTTTTCCTCTTAAGCCTAAAATCCAAAATGGAGAATGGATACTTTTTGCTAAAAATTTTGCATGGTGTTTAGTTCCATTCTGCAAAATGATGGGCCAAAACCTAAATTTTTTTTTGATGAAATGGGAAACTAAACACACCCAAAATAATAGTCTGTTGAAGCAAATCTTTGAATCTTTGATTGAGGAAAAGAAAGAAAGAGAGGGCAGGCGTACATTGGATCCGCCGAGCGAGTGGATGTCCGCGCGTCCCCCGCGGCATGCGCGAGTCACGGGACACGGAGGAGTTAGGATCCTCGACTCCTCGCGGAAGCCGCGGTCCTTGGTCCTACACGGCGCGTCGTTGCCCGCAATGGTGGAACGGAGGTGGGAGGCGGGGGCGGGGGCCAGCGCTGGATCCGGCCTGGCGTCCTCGTCGATGACGTCATCGTCGTCGAGGTCGAAGTCGACCACCTCCACATCGGTGTTCGTCACCGTTGGTTAGGGGCGGGTCGGCGGCAGCATCTGGACACCAGAACAGAAGAAAGTAAAGGCGGAGGGGTGCGCGGCTGTGGGGGCAGGATTCCCGGCGTCGGTCCCTCGTGCGAAAGAAGAGACGGAAAAAATAGAAAAAAAGGACAACTGCGAAGCTGAGGAATCGAACCGTGGGGGCTGGGCGAGGGCCTAGGGGTAGGCGCGGGCGTGGAGGGGGCGGAGGAGTATCATACGCGCAATCCTAACCGTCAGGTCCGAGTGAGCGTGGAGAGAGAAGATTCAGAAGCAATTTGGATGGTTGATTCCTATAAGGTTGTTTTTCTGGGTATATTTTCTGGGGTGTGTAGAGGGGCCAACTCATCAGGGGAGGTTTTCTGACTAGACATAGCATAGAAAAAGATAATACTTTAGTAAGATAGAGAAAAAAGGAAACATTATCAAGACGAGTGATAGCTCCTTTCACACCCGGCCCTGGGGGCGGGCGAGCGGGGCGGCTGCCCTGGCCCCCCGAGCCGTAAGGGCCCCCAACCCTGTATGTATACGGTGTAGGTGTGTGTGCTGTGTAGAAGTAGTATTTTGGAGCTTAGTTGAAGTACTCCAGACTACAGGTGGCGTATGAGTGTATTGCTGTTACAGGAGCGCAACGTGCTGTACGAGAGGCCTAAAGGCCAAGAGCGCCACGTGTGCATCAATTCTCTCTCTGTTTTTTTGTTTTTGCCATGCGGCTATAGGGATGCTCACTATAACAATATGCCATGTAGGGTATATATGCTTTGTGCTAGTTTTCAATTATTAAATGTATTTTTAAAATTCCAGCACATGTCTTGTACTCCCTCCGTCCACAAAAGAATGCAATTATGGTATCCGTATCAGTCAATTAAGCTCAAGTTTAACTAAGATTATAGTAAATAATATTAGTATTTATGTCTTTAAATAAATTTATTATGAAAAATATATATTTCTATAACTAATCTACCGACACTTATTTTGTATCATGAATGTTTATACTTTTTTATATAAATTTATTCAAAGTTCATGTTGTTTGACTCCTCGAGATCCGAGAATTGTATTCTTTTATAGACGGAGGAGGTAGTATAAATGATGTCGTTAGTAGTTAGAAAATAAAAAGGAGAAAGCGAGTGATGACACAGAGTGATGACACAAGGAGACGTACACTTATTTTGGGATGAAGAGAGTATGTGACAAGATAGATTTTTTGAGAATAGGTAATGCATGCTAGGTAATTATTCTTAGCTTAGCATCCAAACTAATACAAACAATAACAGATGTACATATATTATAAGGGGCCTCAATTTTTAGTCTTGCCTCGGCCCCCAAAATTTCTGGGCCGGCCCTGGCTCCTTTGCATGCACAGCCTTCCTTTTTTTTTCCTTTCCGTGTCTCTTTCTTTTCTGATTGTATTATTATATCCTTTCTTTTTCTTTTATAAATTATAATTTATTTTATTACAAATACATAAATACTATGTACATTGGAATATTTATGTATAGTTTTATTTATGTTTGATATATTAATAATTATGCTATCTTTTAAGTTTCTTTAAACCAAATCTCTACGTGCATAGTTATCTTTTGAGTTTCTTTAAACCAAATCTCTACGTGCATAAATATGGTCCTACACTCCCATTAAAATAGCTGATATATCATAATACGAATTGATTCTGGACACGTACGTACGTTGGCACCTATACACGTGTGGCACATATATGTCTACAAAACTCGTATTTCAAAATTGAATATGAGTCTTACATCTTACATATAAGATCACGAATGACGGAGGGTTCATATAGCACGACGTATAGATCGAACGGCTGTTATAGAGGAAGAGTAATTCCACGCGATGGAGGACTCCTATAGCACGGCGTATAGATCGAACAATTATTATAGAGGAGAGCCCTCTCAGAAAAACTCGCTCTTTTATAGTATGATGATAGATAGATAGACTAGCAAATGTGTACATGCACTGTACGGAGCCCAATACGTCTTAGAATCAGACTTCATACCATCACTGACCGCAAGTTGTTCTAGCTCTTATGATCATGAGTCCAAGATACAAAAGATGCGAGGACAATTTAGGAAGTAAAAAATAAGATGAAAAAAATGCTTAGATAGAGAATAAAAATAAAAATAATAGATAGATAGATAGATTGATGAATAATTTGAGCGCATGAACAATCCCTAATCGATAAGAGCTTTGATCCGCGAAAGCACGGCCAGCCGATCGTAACATGCAAAAACGGAGGACAGGATATAGGGGTTATTTTGAAATATAAAAAATAAACATTATTTAGCAGCTAAATATACGAGTTTGTATGCTTGTTCAACATGGCCTATTAGCTCAGTTGGTTAGAGCGTCGTGCTAATAACGCGAAGGTCGCAGGTTCGAGACCTGCATGGGCCATTTCTTTTTTGTTTTTTTTCTTTGTGTACCTCTATGGGCCATATTCTTTTTTTTCTTTGTGTACCTGTATAGGCCATATTCTTCGAGACCTGTTTTTTTTCTTTGTGTACCTCTATGGGCCATATTTTTTTTCTTTGTGTACCTGTATAGGCCATATTCTTCGAGACCTGCATGGGCCATATTCCTTTTTTTTTTCTTTGTGTACCTGCATGGGCCATATTATTCATTTTTCTTTTTTTCTTTGTGTACCTGCATGGGCCATATTCTTTTTTTTCCTTTTTTTGTTTTTTTTTTCTATTTTGGGTGTGGTTCGAGACCTGCATGGGCCATATTTTTTGTTTTGTTTTGTTTTTCTATTTTGTGTGAACGAGACTTTCACTCTTCATCGTGTGCGTTTTTTTCTTTTTTCTATTTGTGTGAACGAGCCTTTCACTCTTCATTGTGTGCGTTCGCACACGAGAGTGACACACCAACAACCAAAATACTCATCGATGATTTGCGATTGAACACCACGTCTAAGGTGCAGGTATACTAAGAGCAAGTATAGCAACTTGTCATAACACCGAACTGGAGGCAAGAATGCAGGGTAGTGTTTGGTTGAGAGACATGGTGGGATGGAATGGTTCCGTCTCAGTTTTCAGGGGTGGGCGATCCCATTTGTTGTTTGGTTAAGAAGGGACGGGATGACTCTTTCTGTTTGATTCTGGGACATTAAAAGTGGGATGAGCCATTGATATATAGGGCCCACCATTCATCCGTTTTTTCTTTTTCCTTTCCCTTTTCTTTTTTCTTTTTTCTTTTTTCTTTTTTTTTCTTCCTTATCCTTTCTTCTTCGTTTTTCCCTCGCGGTCCACTTCACTCGCGAGTCGCAACCCCTCGCTCGCTGCCCGAGCCTCTGCCGACGACCTCCCCGTGCCTCCTTCGCCCTCCAACCTGGGACCCCGCGCTGGCTACCCAGGCCTCCGCTGAAGACCTCCCCATGCCTCCTCCGCCCTCCACCCCGTGTCTCCTCTGGCCCGCGTGTCCTCCACTAGAGCTCACCGGGGCCGTGCACGGCGGCGCGCTGCAAGACCGTAGGCGAAGCTCGCCGGGACCGGGCGTGTGGAAGGTCCTAATATGGCTAGAGAAGGGGTGAATAGCCTATTTAAAAGCACTAGAGCAATTGATTAGTATGACAAAAGACGTAATGCAATTTTGCTTTAGCTCTACAAGGGTTGCAAGTCACCTATCCCAACAATTCTAGTTACTGTGATCACTAAACACACACAAGAACTAAGTTGCTACTCACTAAGAGCTCTCAAACTTTTTATACTAAAGAGCTCCACTAGATGAACTCAAACTACAAAGCAAGCTCTCAATTCTAATTACACTAAAGAGCTTGCTACAACTAGTTTGTGGGAATATAAATGAAATAGTAGTGTGATTATACTGCCGCATAGAAGAGATGAACCAACCAATCAAGCAACACAATATGAATACCGGGAAAAATTCAATGGCAAGAGACAAGTGATTTTTCTCCCGAGGTTCACATGCTTGCCGGCACGCTAGTCCTCGTTGTGTCGACCAACACTTGGTGCTTCGGCGGCTAAGAGGTGTTGCATAAACCTCGTCCACATGTTGGACACCGTAAGAACTGACCCACAAATGAGGTAACTCAATGACATGAGCAATTTACTAAAGCTACCTTACGGCGCTTCACCGGGAAAGGTGCAGACCCCTCACAAGATCACTGGAGCCGGCCACGAACATTCACCAACATGTGCTAGACCTCCACCGCTGCTCCAAGCCGTCTAGGTGGCAGCAACCACCAAGAGTAACAAGAAATCCACAGCCACAACGATCCTCAAGTGCCATTAGATGCAATCACTCAAATAAATGCACTTGAAATCATTCCATCTCACTTTGGATTCACAATCAAGTAAGAGAGATGAGTGTGAGAGAGTTTGCTCAGCTCACAAGGATGTCAAGAATGACAAAAGTCCAAGAGAGTTGCCTTGGAGCCGGCCAAACACTATTTATAGAGCCCTTCAAAGAAATAGAGCCGTTGGCTCACTGTTTGGGCTCTCTGCGTGCCGACCGGACGCGCCGTCAGGATGACCGGACGTGCAACCCCTAGCGTCTGGTCGCTCGGATGCAGCCACATGTTCCCGTTTTAAATATCGTTCGTTCGATTCCAACGGTAATAAAACGGTCAGCGCTCGAGTCAACTGTCGACCGGACGCGACACTTCACTGACCGGACCCTGAACCATCGAGAGTCAGATCAAGTACAGAGAGGTTCCAAAGAGGATTTTTAGGGACCGGACACGTTCGGTCACAAGCGACCTGACCGCCCCAGCGTCCGGTCAGCGTACTGTTCCTCTCAGTGCGCAAACTCTACTGACGCCAGCGCACGTCAGCCACAACCTGACGCAGCCCCTGCGCGTCCAGTTGCACACTGACTCCTACGTTCGCTCGCCTCAAAAAGTGACCGGAGGCGCAGGTCGCGGTGTTCGGTCGCTTCTCTGCCTTCTCGGCCAGAGTGCGCCCCCAGCTAAAAATCGACCGAACTCTATCGGCCAGCGTCCGATCACTGTGGAGCTCCTTCTTTTCTTTTTCGAAGTCCGCGATCGCTTCACCCTTGCTTCCAACTTGCTAAGCACAAAGTGTGGAACTTGTGTACATATGTTAGCATTTTTCAAGGCATTTTACAAGGGTCGATGTTAGCTTACACTATGTCCTAATGTATATGCTCATATGAATTCACCTAGTGGCACTTGATAACCGTTTTAACCAAGAATTCCCCTCTTAATAGTATGGCTATTGATCCTAAATCATTCACACCCTTTATGGTGTCTTGAGTGTAAACCAAAAATAACTCCTATCGATATACCTTTGCCTTGAGCCCATTTTGTTTTTTTCTTTCTTCTTTTCCAAATGATGAGCACTTAATCATCTATGTCCATCATCACCTCCATGGACCATCTTCTAACTTTACCACTTGAAATGTACCAACCTTATCTAATTCACACACTTAGCATAAAAAGTTAGTACTAGGTTTCATCAATTACCCAAAACCAAACTAGGGTTTTAAGCGTGGCGGCGTGCAACGAGGCCGGGAGCGGAGGTGTGTGACGAGGCCAAGCGCGGCAGCGCATGACGTGGCCAGGCGCAACTCGTTGGAGCCGGTGGTGGAGCCCGCGCCGGCCACCCTCTCTCCTCTCCCTTCTCCTCTGCGTCGCGCGTAGAGCTCGTCCCAGGTAGGATGCCCCTGTTCATTGAAATCGCGAGGACGGGGTTGCCCCGGATCTTTGCTAAATATCCCGACCGGGGATGACTCCGCCCTGATCGTCAACCAAAAACGGGGCTAGGTGGGACATCCCACTTGGGACAATCCCGTCCTCGCAACCAAACGCTACCCAGGATAGAGTTGCTTGTCGCCAGATTCAGCACTCAGTTCAACATGCTTGCCTATGTAGTTGTAGGACCGTGGTGAGATTAAAAAAATACAATTGGGTTGATACCTCAAGATGTTGTGGGCTCTGGGCTTAAGGAAAGGATAACAAATGCCTATATAAAACACTAAATGGTTGTTGTATGGAGTGATTCTTGTACTGCTGATCTATTAGGTCAGTCCTAGTGAAAGTTTCATCTGGATCTCATTGCATTTAATATTATAACGCGTCAGTAGATTTGAAATTTGATGGCTTGACAGATTAATTATGAAGTGAGAAATAAAGTGAGTTTTATCTAGATGAAACTTTTTAATGATTACCAACTTTCTGTAAGTCATAAAATTAAATGACTATAAAATTATAGAACGAAACTTTACATTAAAAATGATTGTTTTATTTATGTCTTATTTTATTTTATTTGACATGCTAATCTATATCTATAACTATATTTATATCTATACCTAAGACTAAAATGGCAAAATTTCTGCCAATTTTTTTTGGTCACCTCCTCTTGGTCTGGCCTCTCCTTAGGCAAGTAGATTCCAAACAGAAATAGAATACAAATAGAATTACAAATTGAGAAAAACAACCACCATAAATACGTGATTCGACCAGCGAAAAACCAAACAAAAAAGATTGATCAGATCGTGGGCTCAGGAAAGATGTGTTAGCAAGATGCGTGTGCCGGACTGAGCTGTCGATGCCGCGTCTTCACCCCACAGTGCCCCCACCGGCCGACGCAGGCGCGTCTGCGCCATAGATGCTACTCCCGTGCTCCGTCGCCCCGCTAAGGGCATGTTCAACCCACAGACAGGATCGTCTCCATGAGCCTTGAATTCGACAAAAAACAGCTAAAAAGACAGCTCATACAATGGACTGTATGCACACTATTTAATGCTATGCATGTAGCCTAGATCAATTGTGAACACTGTTTTGTACAATATTGTGTTGCTAATTGATAAAAAAATGGATTCAACTTAAATAAGATGAACATGATTACAATATTTTAACATGAGATTACAATATTTTTAAAATCAATTTAGTGCAACCTTATTGTAATATTTAGATGCAGGTCAATTTCAACTAAACATCATCGCTCAGTGAATAGGGAAGCTGCATATACGACTATACTAATTGACAAGCCTGCAAACTTGAAACTTGGATGTAGCTTTCAGAACTGAAAGTGGTAGCATGCAGTTTTCAGAGAGGCAGACAAGCATACAGGTACTATCTTCGAATGTAGGAATCATTAGTACCTCCTTCAAGAACTCATCAGTGTTGTCAATGGAGTCTACACAAGCTTTATCATAGATTACTAAGGTTTCCTTCATCAGACTACTGAATTAAGAACGTATTCTTGCCTACAGAACTAAGAACGTATTCTTTTCTTGCTGTAGAGGTCCTAGTGCTTGGACGAGAGGTCGAGCTCGCCGCGATGGCAGTGTCCACCGGCACTGGCGAGGTCACATCTTGCCTCGGGATCGTCGGGCTTCGCATCTCTGGCAGCGCCGGCGGCGGTGGCAGCGGCACGACGACGGCGCTGTGGATCTCCTGATGACGGCTCGGGCACCGTCGGTGGCGCTCAGGATCGTCGGGCTTGGTATCTCCGGGTGCTGGATCTTGCCCAAAGAAATCCCGCAAGCATCCAAACTAGAGCATGCGAGCGCCTGCACGAGATCCGATCGCAGGGTCGAGTCGTGGAAACGAAGCTGTACAACGCTGTTGCCCTCGTCGATTCCACCTGGGAGCACGAGCCCTTGCCGTCGTCTCGCGAGGCGACGGGGCGAGCGTCTCTGAGCCAAGCCGAGGACTATTTTGCATAACGCGCGTCTTAGAGACGAGATAAGAACGGACGTTGTACGTGCCCTAACACAGCGGGCGTCGCCTGCCCGCCTGCCTGCACAGCCACGTGTTCACGCACAGCACCAATGCTGGCGCTCCTACCATCCACGCGCAGCGCCAAGAGGCCCCACACGCTATGCTACATGCACTGGTCTTGGTCCTACGGTGGCGACGCTCCTCCATCTCCAGCAGGTGGAGGCAGCGGAAGAGGACTACGAGGGACACGTAGGCGACGACAACAAAGACGACGATGCAGAGGTCGTCCACAAGTTTGCCGTCTCAGTCGCTTGCGCGCTCCGCGAGTTCGCAGCCGCAGCCACTGGTCGTCCGTGAGTTTGCCTTCCTGAGGAGCAAGAGGACCGATCAAGACAAAATCAAAAGTGCACGATGAATCAAATTAGCGCCTGCTCCACACAAAAACCACCTCAGGGCAAATGCACCATACGCGCAACAGTGTCGGCCGGCGTTGGTGAAATTTTAAATCAAAGATCCGTGCATCTGATTCAAACCAAATCAAAGATCCATAAGCCTGTTGTCAGCAAAAAAAAAGATCCATAAGCACATAAGTAGATTGAGCAAACAAGGCAAAAATTTCAAAGAACTAATGAGATCTGTACCCATGTTGTCATATTATTGCCAACTTTAGCTTATATTATGCATATCGTGGTTATACTAAAAAAAATTATAGTTTTGAATTTTCTTTCGTTGCAACGCACGGGCATATTTGCTAGTCTCAAGAATAAAATTATGAAACCCTTTACTGTTGGTCTTGCGTTAGGAGTTGTTTGGATCCGGTGACTAAAGTTTAGGATGTATCACGTGGGGTGGGGGTATCGCATGAGTGTTCGGATACTAATAAAAAACAAATTACAGAATCCGTCAATAATCCGCGAGACAAATTTATTAAGCCTAATTAATCCGTCATTAGCACATGTTTACTGTAGCACCACATTGTCAAATCATAGACTAATTAGGTTTAAAATATTTATCTCGCAAAACAATTTCAATCTGTGCATTTAGGTTCGTAAATAGTCTATATTTAATACTCCATACATGTGGCAAACATCTGACGGGATAGCAACTAACAGGAGGCGGTACCAAACACCCTGAGCCAATATACGGACACGAAGTCAACCGACTGTCAGTTGTAAGACTACCCGCACTCAGACTAGCCGCAGTGGATACTCTAAAGTGATACTCTAAAGCTTTAGAGTATAAATATAGAGTAAAAACTGCTGCACTGGGTACTCTAAAACGATACTCTATCTTTTCTCTCACTCTATATTTAGAGTGGTACAGTGCTTACTCTATAGTGGGCAGTGGCGGGCCCTACTAGCTAAACAAAGGAAAAAAATGCTATAACTTATAAACTAAAAATTCAAATTAAATTTCGATTGCACCATTAAATTCGTCTTAATAAATCCTTGAAAACTAGATCACACATGGATATATTTAGATAAAGTGACAAGTGGGTTCCACAGTGGATAGAGTAGATAGAGGATGATATAGAGGATGGATGGGTGCGGGAGAATTGAGTATAGAGGAGAGAATCTTGCTGACTAGGACATATAGTCTATATGTCCTAGTCAGCAAGATTCTCTCCTCTATACTCAATTCTCCCGCACCCATCCATGCCTCATGGACCTCTATATTCATCCTCTATATGTCCTAGTCAACAAGATTCTCTCCTCTATACTCAATTCTCCCGCACCCATCCATCATCTATATCATCCTCTATCCACTGTGAGACTCACTTATTACTTTATCTAAATATATCCATGTGTGATCTAGTTTTTAAGGATTTATTGAGACGAATTTAATGGTGAAATCGAAATTTAATTTGGATTTTTGGTCTGTGAGTTATAACATTTTTTTCCTTTGTTTAGCTAGTGGGGCCATCACTATAGAGTATAGAGTAAGCACAGTACCACTCTAAATATAGAGTGAGAGAAAGAATAAAATATCGTTTTAGAGTACCCAGTGCAGTAGTTTTTACTCTATATTCATGCTTTAAAGTTTTAGAGTATCGTTTTAGACTGCCCACCGCGGGTAGTCTGACGTGAACGGTCCGGGGAAGAACCCAATCAATGAACGGCCAACGGCCCCAACGATCCGTTGGCCCGTCACTATTGCGTTAATGCGATGCAGCACATCGTCCTCTGTCTCCCGTACTGTCGAGGCGAGAGGGATTGGACTGACGGTGACAGGACTAACGAAAATCAGCGCCCTGCGCACCTGTTTCTCTTCCTTTGTGTTCTGTGTTCACACCTCGGATCACATGGAACTGACGGTTGTGACCCGCCGGTTGCAGCCACAGTGCCTCGCTTTTTTCACGGTTTCAGACCACTGATTAACGATTAAGGCCATGTTTGGCTGGCTTTAAAAGCGACTGATACTGATGCTGATACTGATTTGTTATGAGAGAAAAAATACTGCTAAATAGCTGGCTGATAACTTCAAGCGAACAGGGCCTAACGTGGAAGTACGATGGCAGTTCCAATGACATATTTATGATGGTTTCTATGTCTATTAATTACCTTGACAGCTCAGTTTTTTTTTGCTGATGTGACATGAATTAATGAAGAAAGAGAGTACAAAATGGAGAAATGATTTAGGGAACGAAGTTGACGCTAGCACTGATGCACCAAGAAACCATGCAAACGCTGTCGGGGAGACTCGAGTAGTTTCGATCCAGATCTAGTGTGCCGCCGCCGCTCGACGCCTGCTTCGCACGCTGCTGCTTGACGCCCGCGTCGTAGATGCCGTCTCCCCCGCCGCCGCTCGACGCCTGCTTCGCACGCTGCCGCTTGACGCCCGCGTCGTAGATGCCGTCTCCCCCGCCGCTGGACGCTCGCGTCGCAGATGCCGGCCGCTCGACGTCCGCATCGCAGATGCTGCCTCCCCGCGCTACTCGACGCTCGCGAGGCAGATGCTGGCCGCTCGACGCCAGCCTCTGTCTTCGTCTTCCCCGCGGTCAGCTACCGAGCGGGCGTGCTCCGTCTTCGTCTAACTTCGTCGCGGCCACCGACCACCTAGTGGGCGCGGGGGCGGAGCCCTTTGTCGCGGCCACCGAGCGGACGCGCGCGGAGTCCTTCATCGCCCTCACCGAGCGGACGCGGGAGTCCCCTTCTGCTCGAGGACGGAGATGTGTTGTGTGCGAGATGCCCTGCCGGCGGACGATGCAGCCAACCGGCCAAGCACGTTCTGGATCCTTGACGAGGATGTAAGCATGTTCACTGCATATCGATTTAGGGGCTGTTTGGTTGGTCGCCTTGCTGCGCCACGCCACACCTGTGGCGGCCACGAACAGCAGACTGATGTTTGGTTCCGTGCCATCGGTGCCTCGCCACAGACTGCGGCAGCTATCAGTCCTCCGACTGGTGTTTTGTTCACAACAAACCTATGGCTGCCATCATTGCTCCTAGTGCAAAAACACGCCACACCTGTGGCGGCTGAATCCATCGCCTCAACTTCGGCGCAGGTGTTGTGGCGACCATGGCAAGGACAGGGCAGCCACGGAAAGCTTCGGCGGCGCCACACCTACGGAGGCAAACTACGGCGGCAAACCAAACAGGCTCTTAATCCACAACGGCACAGGCTCGTCCATGGGGCCACGGGTGCAAAGGATCCAGATACGGGCCTGGTGAATCATTGCTCAGATTTGTATTTGCACTCTAGACGGAAAAGCTGCATTGGGAGAACTAGTTTCCTGGACTATGGAAATTGCTCATAGTTTCTCCATGGGACTGCCCTGAGTGGCTAGCGCCCGCGCGAGACTTTTGATTCACGTGTAGACTTCGCACCAAAACATGATTTTACTCTCTGTGGTGTTGGAGATATCTAAAGCCCAAACTTATTCTCTAAGGTGATGTTGATTTTGTAGATTTTTTTCCAATCATTATTAGCAAAATTAATGGCAAATATCCCTCTTTTTACAATTTACTTATTTAAATTAAATGCCGATTACATCTGTGTTTTCTTATTTTTTGGAACGAAGAAGTTCATTTTTTATAATCAAACTATCATCGGAGTTTGTTGATTTTGGCTATGAAACTTCGACACCATAAATTTTGACAATTCAACTATCAAAACCATGGTTTTAGCATGGTTTTGGCTTACATGAACGACGCATGACACTGAGATCCGCATGTTAGTCCTCTTCTCTCCCATGTTCGGTAGGACGACATGTCCGTGAGAGAAGAGGTCATTCACATAGGTAAAACCCACACGCATGATCCAGACAGCTTATAACTCACCTTTTAGCTATTTATCGAGATTAGTAAATATACCCATATGTTGCAATAGAAACGCGAATGACTTCCAGCTTGAAGATCTATTAAAAATGTGTCATGCAATTCGTCTTAGAACTGAACTCCATAATGTGTATGGAGGCACACTACTCTAGTTTGTATAGGCATGGTATGCTTATAGATTTTATCCAATAATCATGTCAAGTGTTCCAATTTGTTCTAGGATCCGACTCCCCACCATGTCTCGACATGCTGCTCGAACTTGTCATGCATGGGGAAATTGAAGGATCACGAAAATACTCTATACTTTAATATTAGGGTTAGTTAGAGCCAAAACATTGTAAATTCGATCTTTCTCAAAAAGGTCACTACTTCTCACCGTATAGGCTTAGTGCCATTACAACTCTTCCAAAGTATGAAATACGCCATTTTACACCCATGTGATGCCTTTAGGCCCACGTACATGCATACATATCGCTTTGTGTTTTCATATGGAAGAAATGCCATTAATATTTCCCCTCTCTCCATCTCACCGGCAAGCGAACCCATGTGTCATCCCTTTCCTCTCCCTTTCTCTCCCCCCTAATCCATCTCTCGGCCATAGCAGCGGGAACTGCCGCCACACAATAGGTGGGAGAGTGTGACACGACGGGCCTAGGGACCGGAGCTCCCTGGCGGTACTGCCAGCCAAGGACAGACCGACGGTGTGCGCATGGGAAGGTGCGAAAGGATGGCCTGCTCGACATCCATAGGAAGAAGAAGCCGAGGAGGAATCATAGATGCAATAACATGAGGAGAGGATGGTGGCCACCTAGACAAAAGGTGGACTCCATCGTTGGGCGAGCTCCGCCATCGTTCACACGATCATGTTCCATGACTCAAAAAGAGATGCACATAACTTGAGATGTATGTTGTGTGTCGAGCCAGTGGAGAATCCCGTCGCTGCTGCTGTTGTCCTTCTCTAACACCAATGCCAAGAGATCATGAACTAGAGGGCCCATTGATCAAACTGGAACACTGCTGAGAGTGCACCGTAGTATGGTCAACCCCGTTAGCTTGAGCTCCTCAACGGTGTTGGAGACCACCTTTTTCGTCAGCTTTGGCGCGAGGCAAGTGGAGGTGTAGGTACGCAGTCCACCGGTCCTCCCTGCAGATGAAAGTCGGCGACAACTGTGAGTGGTGGAGTATGACCAAGGGGTGGTTCGACAGCACTGTGCGACTAGCATGTGGTGCGGCAACGCACACAGCGGCTCGCCACACCACGCAGCGGCAAGCACTACGCGATGGTGTATGGTGCGACGAGTGGAAAGGAGAGCGGCCTGGAAGAAAGAGAGCAGGCAAGGGGATGGCACATAGGCCCCGTATGTTATAAGACTGATGAGAGGGAGGAGATATCAAGGGTAATTTTGTCCATACAAAAATACAAAGCTATCCCTATGTCTGCACGTGGACCAAAGACGCCGTAGGCGTACAAAGTGGTGTATTATTGAATTGTAATGGCACCAGTCCTATTAGCTGAGAAGTAGTGGTGTTTCTCATAAATTTTGAATATATAATGTCATGGTTCTAATTAGCATTTAATAGTATTAGTATATATCACTATTTTTCGTAGTTGAAAACATATCAAAAGCACTTTTCTTCGATACTCATATAAGCGAAGACTACACAAATAAAATCGAACTAATTCGTGTGTGCATATCTTCCACTCGTTTGGTATGAGTATACCTGGAAGCGGATTTGGATCATCCATAATCCGAACGGACTTAACCCATTTTGGATTGAACTGGATGGATGATGTCTGGATGTGGATATCCGCTGCCACAGAACCAAAACCCATCGAATAGGATTGGATACATAGAATTGCATATCCAGAAATATGTCGGGCATCTCCCCACAGACATGTGTACGCCACCAACGTCGTGGTCGCGGCTAGCGCCGCCTCCTACGCCCGCCTCTCGCGCACCATCTGCTCCCTCTCGCGACGTCTGCTCCCTCTCGTGCCATATGCTCTCTTGTGCCAGCTGCTCCCCCTCGCGTCGTCTGCTCCCTTGCGCGGCTGCTTCCTCTTGCGCCGTCTGCTCCCTCGCGCGCTACCGCACGCCGTGGCCTCCCCGCCACCGCTCTTGCTTTCTACCTTTGCCTCCTCGCCGCCAGCCTCCCCTTCTCTGGCTTTGCCTTCACCTTCGTCACCAAATTCGGGACCTATCTGCGCTCTGGCCAGCATGGGCATCCACGCCCACGCCGTCCTCCTCGGGTTCAACTCCGACCGTCATCGGCTTCTCATTCTCCAGCTTCGCCTTCATCTCTATCGCTAAGGCATGCACGAACCTGCCCGCGCTCCGCGCCGGCATGGGCAAGCTGTTTGACGCACAAGTTGTTGGATGAATGGATTGGACCGGATTCACTCGATATTGGACTGGATTGGGTTGGATGTTTCCAAAATGCATTTGATTTGGATTGTACAGGTGCTTTCCTCAACGTGGATCTCTTTTAGATTGGTTTTAGTGGACGTGGATCTTAATCCACTTTTTGGTTTAGGTTTGCGATCTTTAATGGAGATGACAAGACACATATATAGATGAAAAACCGCTTGATTTATTGTTTAACGATTTGGCATGTTTGGTTATTATAGATAGGCGTATTGAACCACAAGTTAACACCAATAGAATGACTTGGGCATAAAAATAAAAAACACAACAATGACTTAGTGTTAGTGGTGAAATTTCATCTATCCTGCTAAAAGATAGAATAGAATGAAAACAAACATACCGAAATAGAAAAAGAATGAATAAAAAACAAATGCAAAATAGAACGGAACGGAACGGAATGAACAAATGATAATATTAATAGAGAGATTTTGGTTAATACTGAAAATTCAAATGAAGAAACTTTTCGTGCTTTAATATCAGGGAGAAATCTATAAATATCTTTAAATTTAATTAATTAAATAAAGATCTTTAAACGTGGAGAGATCGATGGTGTCCGTCTCACTATAGCACTGTTCATCTACCGTGCTCTTTTCCCAATTTTTCCCTCACGGTTCACAGTTACATGTTGCAATCAGTTTTTACTCTCTTGGTTACCTGAATTAACACCGTTGCTTAAACTATATATATACATTACTTCTGTTTTAGCGGAACGATTAAATAAACAACATATACTTCCTATCTCGCCGGAGCGGACTCGCGGGCTCAGGCATCTCACCACTACGACACTACCCTTAATCCCCCAGATTTCTCGGAGCCTTGGGGACGAGGCGCGTCCGTCCATGGGGGCCAAGGCGGCGCACCGGCGTGGGGTGCTAGACCTGGAGGCGCAGTTCGCCTTCTTCCGGTCACAGCACCGGCACCCCGTGAACGCGGCGGCGCACGCGCTGCTCACCTGGCCCATCCTCTTCACCAACCTCCTCATCCTCCACTTCCTGCCGCTGCCGCTGCCGCTGCCCGTGCCCCCCGTGCTGGCCCTCACGCTCGCCTACGCCGCCGCCTACCTCGCCGTCGACCGCCGTGCCGGCGCGCTCGCGGGGCTGCTCTTCCTCGCCGCGTGGGCCGCCAGCCGCGCCCTCGCGGCCCGCCTCGGCTTCGCTCTCTCCTGGAAGCTCGTCCTCGCCACGCAGCTCTTCTGCTGGACCTGGCAGTTCCTCGGCCACGGCCTCTTCGAGGCAAGTGGGGCAAATTCGAATTTGTCCCTCCGCCTCCCTCGTTCGGTCCTTCCCATCGTCAAGCTCTTGGGGATCTAATTAATCGACGGCTCCACTGCTGATCTCTGTTCCTGCTTGTTCGATTTTGCAGAAGAAAGGGCCGACTGTGAGTGATCTTCCCGAGGTGTTCTTGATGGAGCCGTTCCTCATCTTCCTGCAGGTAACCGTATGCTAATTCTTCAGTCATCTCCACACATGGAACTGAAATTGCGTTGACCGGTGCTAATTCTTCACCCTCTGCCGATTCTTTGTGTGCACAGATACTGAACAAGCTGTTCGGCTATGAGCCGTACCCTGGGTTCTGCAAGAACGTGGACAGGAAGATGGAAGCTGATCTCAGGGAGAGCAGAGAGCTCAAGCAGAGGAAGACAACCTGATTGATTGGGAATATGGGAGTCATCGGCTGTGTTTACTTCCTCAAAAAAAAAAAAAAGTACTGTGCAAACAAAAGATTCCCGTCACATCAAACTTGCGATACATGCATGGAGTACTAAATGTAGATGAAATAAAAAACTAATTGTACAGCTTGGTTGTACTTTGCGAGACGAACGTTTTGAACCTAATTAGTCAACGGTTGGACACTATTTACCAAATAAAGCCAAAACGTACTACAGTACTTTTTTTACACATTTTTACACCTTTTTACACAATTAAACACAGCCATCATCCGGAGCGGTGCG
Organism: Saccharum hybrid cultivar R570; assembly: GCA_038087645.1. Lineage (NCBI taxonomy): Eukaryota > Viridiplantae > Streptophyta > Magnoliopsida > Poales > Poaceae > Saccharum > Saccharum hybrid cultivar. The sequence continues at coordinate 36,873,438 of JAQSUU010000637.1, read as the reverse complement.
TGAAATTGTACCATCTGTACCTGTAGCATATTGCCTACCATTTGTGTTGTTTTATTCAGATACATGTTGTCTGCACACCATTGTAGAGTGTAGTAAACAGCAGTCATGTGTGTTGAGGTCAGCTTGAATCCCTACAGAGTGGCAGGAAGAAGGTAGAGTGCTAATTCTCTCCTGGTTTACTGCTCTATGAATTTCCTGGACAAAGATAAACCTATCTTGTTTAAATTAGTATGTTTAAGCTGAACTAGATTTTACATCATCCATCCCCCCTCCATAGAAAGGGGAAAGTGTAGTGACGACACAACCAAATGGCATTTGGGTTACCATTTTTTCCGAAAGCGTGCTTTGCACGTGCTTCATTAAGGGAAGTTAGAATAAAGTTACATGGCCCGGAGGGCTTGACGGCGAGTTGCCATAGGCCAACAGCGGGTGTAACACATATATTGATCACCGGCTTCAATGGTGGAGCTAGACAGTTGTACTAAGTGATGAACTAATGTGCGACTAAGAGTAAGCCGATGACTTTAAGCAGCTACAGCGAACAGCGGCGCCAGACTCCGGAAGCCAGCCGCGATCCGGGAGTCGCCCTCTTCACCGATTAGGGCAAGCACTTGGGCCGGCGTCTTGCTGTTCCTGTTGAACGTCCTTCTGTTGCGCTCCTTCCAGACTTCCCACGGGACGAGCAATACAAGGGAGTCGAAGCCGCGCTTGAAGGATTCCGGTACTTCTGCCCGCGCCTGTTGCCACCAATCCACCAGGGAGGAATCGCCATTTGGACGCAGGTGCTGGAATCCCACATGCACTAGCAGTCGGTGCCAGACCTCGCGTGTAAACGCACAGGAGGCCAGTAGATGATACAGGAGGCCAGTAGATGATTGGTGGTCTCATCTTCCTAGTCGCACATAGCACAGTCGGCGTTTTGCTGAAGTTCGTGGCGCATCCGGTGCTCCGCCGTCCACAGGCGACCGTGCAGCGCAAGCCAGAAGAAGAATTTCACTTTTAGTGGGACCGACACTCTTCAAACCTCCTTGGCGCCGAGCAGCGACGTCATCCCAATGAAGAATGCCCGGTATGCTGAGGAGTTGGTGTACTCACTGCCGGCCGTCCACTTCCAGATGAGGCGGTCCGGGATGTGCGGCCGGAGCTGGACGCCCTCAATTTTGTCACAAAGTTGGACATACTCGATTAAGACGGTAGCGGTTGGCGCGCCGTGATGTCCCTTGCCCACTGTCGATTGGCCAGCGCGTCCTTCACACAGCGGTTGCGCCTACGACTCCCCACTGCCTAGAACAAGTTCGGTGCGAAGCAGCAGATGGCTCCGTCCGGTAGCCAGGCATCGGTCCAGAAGCGCGCAGTTGCGCCGTCACCCACTTAAATGGTGACCGACGCTCGGAACATGTGGTCGACAGCGTGCTCCGGCCTAGATGGCAAGAGCATCCATGCCACGTCAGGTTGAGTCTGCCGTAGCCACTCCCAGCGCAGGCGGAGCGCGAAGCCAACGATCTTGAGGTCAGGCAGTCCCAGGCCGCTAAGATCCCTTGGCGAGCACATGACGGGCCAGGCGATCTTGCATTTCCCTCCAGCAACGGAATCAGTGCCCGCCCAAAGAAACACGCATCTTCTCTTGTCGATTTTCCCGATAGCCCATGATGATAGGGCGCAACATATAGATACGTGAACTGGGATTGCGGAGAGGGTAGCTTGCGTTAAAGTTGCTCTTCCCGCATTTGTCAAAGGCTGGCCTTCCAGGTAGGAATTCGTGCGGCCACCGCGTCGACAAGAACTTGTTCGTTGGCGCGGCTTAGCCTCGAGAGTGACAGAGGCGCCCCTAGGTATTTTGTAGGAAAATCCTGGAGACGGCAGGGGAAGACATGCTGCACGGCTTCGATGTCATCGTTGGAGCAGCGGATCGGGGTGATCGTGCTCTTATCTAGGTTGGTGGCGAGCCCGAATGTGCCCGCAAAGAGCTCGAGTATGTGCCGGATGCAGCTGAAGTCCTGGGCAGATGGCACGAGGAAGATGACCAGGTCGTCAGCGTAGATCGATGCACGGTATTTGATCACGTTCCCAGGTAAGGGAGTTAGCAGCGTCCGGCGATCGGCCTCGGCGATCAACGCGTTCAAGACCTCCGTAACAATGACGAACAGGAACGGCGACAGCGGGTCGCCCTATCGAAGGCCGCGAGCATGGCAGATGCGACGTCCGGGTCGTCCATTGACAAGCACCTTGGTGCTAGCCATTCCCAACATGGCAGAGATCCAATCTCGCCATCGCTGGGGGAAGCCAATGTGGTCGAGCACCTCAAGCAGGGTTATCATCAGTTCCATATCTGTTCTCCTAGCTAATCTCTTGTGCTCCAAGACCAAGGTATACTAGCCATCAGAAATTTAAGATTCTTGATCTTTTTTATCCAAGATACCAGCAAACACAGAACGCCAGAAATCCTTCGGTCGAGAAGATAAAAAAAAATCGACGCATCTGTGGCGTAGCAGATTTCTGCTTGCATAGGTGCGTTCGGCTGCACTTGCATAGGTGCGTTCGGCCTTCTGCTGTAGCCGCATCACCATAACTATGGATTTTTAGCATGAACCGGAGAAGCTGCATCTGCAGCCGGTAGAAGTTGTAGTGTAACACACTGATGCAGATATCCAAATGAATGTTAGTGAATAGTGATAATATGGTTTGCTAACGTAAATAATTTGAATGAAGATATAATTGTATATGCTAATAGATTGCTATGATCATGTGACGTATACAATTTACATTGTGAGATATAATGCTAGTAGGGATTAAAATATAAGATATATATTTTTAAAAAATTAATTGCAAAATTTAGGTGTTACATTTAAAAATTGAAAAATAGCCTCTGAATCCTCCTGAACGTGCTTGCTGCAGATTCTTTTTTACTGTGCTGCGGCTGTGGCTGTAACTTTAGAACTGTAAACTACTGGTACGTACTTAGCGATGTGCTGTTGCACTTGCTGCAGCAGCCGCGGCCACAACATTCTGTATCGTGCACAACAGCGACAACACGATGGTCTACAATCGGCCAGCTCGAACATTATTATAGCAGCAGCTCACATCTTTCACGACCTTCTAGAACCAGACGAGACGACCCCAACTACGCCAATCGCACTAGTAGAAGGCCAAAATTCTCATCGAACTAGCAGCGGGGAGCCATACCCCCACAACTTAGAGCTCCATCAAGCATCACGAGGAGTTACCACTCACACACACTACGACACTTCCATCCAGCACAGGTTGCTCATAGCGACGTCAAGAGTGATACTATCGACAACCTAACCTACAGAGAGTCTCATGGCCAGGCGGGCCGCTCCGGGGGCTGCGGTGGACAGGGCAGTCGGGTTCAAGGACGACCTGAGGTGTGGAAGAGGAGGAAGAAGAATGTGGAAGAGGCTGACATCTAGGATTCTATGCCTCACTTGTCGGCTATCTAATTACAAATGAAAAATGATAGGGAGATACTATCGATGGACGTCTAGATAGAAGCACGCATCCGGACGCCCGCGCCTCCTCTGTCACGCGCGTCCACGGAAAACACCGCGCCCCCACTCCTTCCCCTGACCTCCCCTCTCTCTCTCTGAGTCTGGACGCCCGAGCCTCCTCCCCGCGCCTGTCGTTCCTTCCCCCTAATCCCCTCCTTAGTCTCTCCGCGCGGGCGGGACCCGAGAGCCGGAATGAGGACGAGCGCGCCCCATTCGCATGACCCTAGGTGCGCCGCACACCTTGATCGCCGGCCCTGGCTTGTCACGCCCCATCCCCGACGCTCAGGCCGTGCCCGGTGCCCCCATGACTCTCTAACATTCATCTGAAGCAGATGAAACATTGGGAATATACATTTGAAACATATGTGTAAAACATATGCAACATCTAGATAAAACAATTGCAACTTGCAACATGAAAACACTTATTGCAACATAAGACTGAAACAACTAAAACATTTCGAGCATACTCTTGCAACATATGTATAAAACATATGCAACATCCAGATCAAAACGCTTGCAATATACCTTTGAAACAGAGGAAATATTTTGAACAAACACTTGCAACATGCCTCAAAAACACTTCTAACATGCCTCTGAAACACTTACAACATATGCAACATTTCGATCTACTTTTGTAACATCCATACAAAACACTTGAACAAACATCTGAAACATTTGAAATATACATTTGCAATATAGGGGAGGGGGCCGGGAGCCGACGGGAGCGGCGGCGTGCGAGCACTACCAGCACGGGCCGCGCTCGTGGGTGCCTTTGGCTCGGCCGAGGCCGACCTGAGAGCGCGCACGGCAGCACCATTATGCACCAGTAGAGGTGGGTAGTGCACTCGACGTGCGGAGTAGCGAGAGGCGGACGCGAGGAACGAGTGGCTTGGCCAGTAGAGGAGGGCGCGCGCGATGGGCAGGAGAGAGGAGTGAGCGGCGCTGGTTGGGCGCGTGCAACGGCACCACCAGCACCAGTAAAGGTGGGCGGCGCGGGAGGAGCGGCTCGATCAGCAGAGAATGAGCGCGCCTGACGGGCAGGAGAGAGCAGCGAGCGGCACAGGCTAGGCGCGCGCGGCGGGGAAGAGGTGGCAACAACGATGCGGTGTGGGGTGCGCAACGTCCGGACGGACAGACGTCCGCTGGGAGCATTATCGAAAATGATATGCATCGTCACTGTTTTCGCCTCGCATATCAAACACAGAACAAGGACTGGTCATATTTTGTTAACCAAACTGATACCAAAATCATCCCATCTTAAAAAAATAGATTTGCTCGTTCACAGTGAAAGCCCTAGTTTAGTTTTGGATAATTGATGAAACCTAGGGACTAATCATTGTGCTAAATGTGTAGACATGAAATGATAAATCCCATGCCAAGTGGTGGAGCTAGATGATGGTCATGGTGATGGATGTGACCAAAAGATGATCAAGTGCTTCACATTTGGAAAAGAAGAAAAAGAAAAACAAAAATGGGCTCAAGGCAAAGGTATATGTGATAGGGTCATTTTTGTTTTGCACTCAAGACACCATAGAGGGTGTGAGTGACTTAGGATCAATAGTCGTACTATACAGAGGGGAAATCTTTGCCTAAACGGGTTATCGAGTGCCACTAGATAAATTCATATGAGCATATGCATTAGGACCTAGTGTGAGCTAACATGTGACTCTTGTAAAATACTTTGAAAAATGCTAACACACGTGCACACAAGTTCTACACTTTGTGGTTAGCGAGTTGGAAGCAAGGGTGAAGCGGTCGCGGACTTAGAAAAAGAAAAAGAAGGAGACAATAGTGATCGGACTCTGGCGCCGGGGTGACCGGACTCACCCCGGGCACGTTGGGTCAATCAGTGGAGGAGAGCGCGCAGCAGAGAGAGGACGACCGGATGCTGGGCGCGTCAAGTCATCACTGACCGGGCGCGTCCGGTCGTTGAAACCACGCTCGGGAGGCTTACTGGAGTTGACCGGACACTGCTGGGCAGTGCGTCTGGTCACTCTCTCGTGCGTCAGGTCTTCGGCCGGGCCTCACGGGCGCGCACGTGATCGAACTCAAGGGCCATGCATTCGGTCGCTGTCTGGTGCGTCCGATCGCTCGTTGACTGACTGGCTGACCGTTTTCGACCTATTGAAATCTAGCAAACGCAGTTGAATGGAGGGACACGCAGCAAGCATCGGGTGACCGGACTCACCCGACCGGACATAGGGCAGTGTCCGGTCAGCCCGAGAGCTCCCAATGGCTATGTTTGTTTTGGGGCTCTATAAATAGAAAGGTACCGGCTTGGGGCTCTCTCTCTTGGTACTCTGACATACTTGACATCCTTGTGAGTCTAAGCAAACACCTCCCACTCATCTCCATCCTCGATTCATCATCAAAGTGAGATTGAGAGTGATTCCTGGTGCATTTGCTTGAGTGATTGCATCTAATGGCACTTGGGGATCGTTGTGGCTGCGGAGTTTGTGTTACTCTTGGTGTTTGCCGCCACCTAGATGGCTTGGAGCAGTGGAGGAGTTTGTGGCAAGAGTTGGTGATTGTTCTTGGCCACCTCTTGGTGATTGTGAGGGGTTCTCGTGCCTTCCCCAGCGGAGCGCCAAAGACAACTCTAGTGGATTGCGTGTGTCATTGAGCTACCTTACTTGTGGGTCAGTTCTTGTGTTGTCCAACGTGTGGACGAGGTTCGTGTAACATCTCTTAGCCTCCGAACCACCAAGTGTTGGTCAACACAACGGGGACTAGCGTACCGGTAAGCATGTGAATCTCGGGAGAAAAATCTTGTGTCCATCTTGTGATTTATTGAATTTCTCTCGGTGATTGGTTGTCTACATTGTGATTGGTTTATCCCTCGACACATGTTGACGGTAGATAACTCCTATTATTAACCGTCAACTAGACATGAAAAAGGACCTAAATATAATTACCATCTAGATATAGGGCTTACACTAATGGAATTCCACGAGTTTTGGTAAATCTCTATTTCTGCAGGGTGTCAGCTGAAAATAACCAAGGAAGGCCCACATGACAGGTTTACATAGAGATAATCGGGATACGATCAATTTTCTGTAATTAGGAAGGTTCGAGAATGCTCTGGACCAAACGGGAAGCGGATTGGGCTCCAGAGCCGGGCGGCCGCCCGCACCCTAGGGGCGCCCGCCCCGTGACCTCCACCAATCAGAACAAATCTCGCAGATCCCTATTCCACCGCCTTTGAGGATGAATAAAAATACGTTGATTTAGGTCGGTTTGATCTGACGGCTGCGGTGCATCCTAGTGGGCTATATAAGGAGGGCCCCTGACCCTGGAGGAGGCATCCCTTGAAACCCTAAATCATTATTTTCAGAGAGGATCAGGTGAGAGAGGTCCCTTGTATGGATCTCCTCCCTAGAGCCTAGCATTCAAGATAGACAGAGAGAGTATAGGGTGGAGGTCGAGTTGGAGGAAGCCCGGCCTGTCGGTGTCTCCTCTCCGGTTGTACCTACGGGATCAAGTCTCCTCGCCCGAGGCTTGGTTCTAGGATCATTCTACAATTCAACTTCTAATACTAGTAAGTTCATTGTTATTATTGCTCTTTGGTTTACGAGTTTACTTTATTCGCTTCCGGTTGGGAATAGAGTAACCGTTCGTAGCGTAAGCGTGGTGCTTGGGCTAGGTTCACTCGTAGATGCTCCCTATCTGGCCGGAACCGTGGTAGTAGCGGGGGAGGTGACAATCCCTTTGTTATCTTCGTAGCCCACTTCCCGTTAGTAGGTAAGGTAGGTCCTAACGTGCCGGGGTTAAGCATTCTCTGTGGTGTCTCTTTTCCTTAGGTGCCCCCATAGAGCAGTAGTCGCAAAGCTTGCCATAGGTTGGAAGGAGACTGTTGGAGTAATCCTCTCTATATCGCTCATTACCTTGTTTGTATCTCAGGGGTTAAGTATATACTTGGGTTAGTCAGATGCACGTTTTCTCCTAGCAGATAAATAAATAATGATACTCTAGAATATCTCCCGGGTGAAGTGCTCACCGATATCCGTGCGCTTGCAGATTATTCTTCTGTGTGCGTATCTAGTATCAACAAGCATTTCTGGCACCGTTGCCGGGGAGAAAGACGGTCTGCTGAGATAACTTTAAGTCATGCTTAACCTTGTATTATACTTTTATCTTTTTCTTGTTTTCTTTTGCCTTTTCTTTTCTATCCGTATAGATAACCTAAATTCCACGCCTATCTATCAATATCTTGCACCCATGAGCGCAAGCTTAGAGCCTCTGATTCTTACATCTAGCTATGAGCTGCGTCCATGTTTGGTTGCAATAGGTCAAAGCCAACCTTTTCTACAGCTAGAGTCCTATCTGCTAATCAAGAAGGTAATGTACCCAAGATCCTATCTTCTAACCATGGAGAAGGTAATGAACCCAAAGTCCTATCTTCGGATCAAGTAGGTAATGAACTTTTGGCTACACTTAGGGAATCTTTTAACCTTCCTATAAATTTAGGTTTAGACCTAGACTTACAAGACCATATTCTTTTTCAACATCTATATACGGGTCTTGATAATATCGCCTTTGGAGGAGTTTTCCTTTCTTTATCCATTAGTGAAGTGAGGTTTGTCCTTATTATTAGTGGACACACTCCTTGCACTAGCCTTCATGATGAAATCCTAGAGGTTGAGAAGGAATCATCCCCCAAACTAGAAGAGGAAGTTTCCATAGCCACATTCCAAACATTTCAATCTCATGATTTGGCTATCCATCTCAAACTAGTAATACTCCAAAATTCTCTAAGGAAAGAAGTAATTCTACCCTTAGAAATTCTTTTTGATGGCGATTTTGGGAGAAGCGTAAACTTCCCGCTTCATAAGAGATCTTGTAGTGCATACACTTTAAATCTTCTCAAGAAGAGATCTCTTAGAAAGCATTTCAAATGCAATCCCTTTGAAGGACGTTTAGAAAGACTTAAGGATGGCATGTCAAGTGATGCCATAGAAGGAGAGCAAAGCCATCTAGAAGCCACTCTTATCTTCTCCCCTTATGTGCCCACATCAGATATAGAATACAAACCCATCTTTAAACCCATCCTTGACCCCTATGACTCATTCTATGCTTTTTCTCCTGAACCTCCTGATGATCCTAGAAATCCATCTAGATATCCCACACATAGGAATCATCAAGACCATATAGAGGATCGCAAAGAGCAACATCCATGGCTAAAGAGCATTAAAAACTTATGTGCTATTGTCATTGAATGGGTAGATAAGGCCTTAGATGAGATCAATTTAAGAGATAATCTAAGGGAATTTTTGGACATATATGTCGAGTCATCCTTGGAAGAGGAAAATGATGGAGACTTCAATGAGCAAAGTAGTTACTTCTTTGACACCCCATCAAGACCTTGCTCATATAAAAAATCTTCTGATTCACTTAGTCTCCCCAACATTACCACACATGAGATCTTCAACCCTCTCATGCTCCCTATTCCTACAGATTTTGAAAGGGTGGTTGTAGACACATATGCTTATCATAAATATAGAAGATCTCATTGTGTTGAATCTTGAGATACTGAACTTAGATTGGTGTTGGAGGGGGAACCACTTCACCAATTTATATCTTGAAGGTTTCCCAAGGACAAGCTTAGTGTCCTAAAACAAGCACTGTTTAGATCATGGTATAACTGTTTACTTTTCTATTGTGTTGTCCTTGTTAAATGAGAATAGAGTTGTAATTATGAAAATATTTCTTCGGGTATTCGTGTCACTAACCTTTCCAGGTTCGGAGCAAAAAGATCGAAGGAGTAACAAATGCGAGGTACGTCCAACCAATCATTATATGCAACATTGAATTACATTCATCCAATCTTGATTTTTGCCAAAGTCAAGCTTGGGGGATATACTTCCATAAATAGATTCCTTGCCATGTTGCTACATTATTTTGGTTGTTCCTACCTTTAAGGCATGCTCAATTTTCTAAACAACAATCATGCTTTGTCATCACTGTTTGAGTAAATCTCTGTAGTGCTCTCATGCTGCCTTTGTTTGCTATAGTATGCTTTAGTTTGGAGGTGCTTCATAGTGCACTATGGGTACTTCTAAAGGCTTTTAAATTAAGCATGGTGCTTAGGTTAAAATGTCTTCCTTAATTAAATTAGACATGGAGTCTAGTTTGGTTATTGAACTAAAATTATGCTTTAGTAGATAGTGGTTATTTTGTTGGACTAACCCATGCAGAAAACTCTCACATCCAATTCAGGTAAGTCAAGAGATGAACTCACATCGGAGATGAAGTAAGGCATATGATGAACTCCAACAACTCACACAGAAGACATAGCTCATTCATCGTCCAAGAAAGAATTGAAAGAATTTATGGCGTGCTTGTTCATGGTGAACTTGCCAAATCACCACTTCAGTGATGGAAGAAAGGAGACAAGAGTGCCACAAGAAGGATCAACATCTTAAACTCACTCAAAAAGAAGTGGATGAACAAGGCAACAAGCTATGAGCAACCTTGAAGACATCACAGCATTGAGCCCAAAACTCGAGCTAGGATGCCAATGAGGAGCAGGGCGAAACTCACCTCATTTTGGCCAATCAAAGACCTGCTCTCATTGTTCTTGAAGACACCATCTTGCACGTCGGCAGCAAGGACAAGCATGGCATGATAAACACACTCCTTGTGTCAACCAATCATCATCAAGGGTTGACTACCGACCAAGCCTTGGAAGACCATGACTATGGTTGCAAGATAATGTCCCTAGGCCATTGGAGATGAAGCCTACATACAAATATTAATGAAGTCCCTTCCTTGATCATCAAGACGGATGGCGTATCATTAACTACAACTCTTTGCCATACCGCTAGAAGACAAAGTGTTGACAGTAATTAACTATTATTTTAAACCGTCAACATAAGAGGAATAAATGATAAAAAGGATCACCACAGTAGGTTTAGAGTTTTAAACTAACAAATTCCATGAGTTTTGGTGATTCTGTGTTTTTCTAGGGCTAAGCTGAATAATACAGAACTATCCTCCTTCCAAAGGAAGAAACCAAAACAATCGGCCTAATCTCCACGTCACGGATGCGGATAGGGATTCTAGAAGACCTAAACCGACTCCACGAGGCGACACGAGCCAACCCACCGCTAGGTGGGGCCGATCGGCCCTAGGGCTAGGCCGACTGGCCCTTCCCTGCGCCGCCTCGGCTCCTTCTCTTGCAAGCTACCTATACCGCCTCTAAGGACGCATCTAAACCCCACGCCAAGGTCGGTTTGATCCAAGGGCTACGTTCCACGCCCTGGGCTATATAAACAGCCCCCAGGATCCCCTCTCAAGGAATCAGTTGAAGAATTAGATCATCTCTTCCTCATTTGTGAAGGCAAGGCTAGAAATTAGGGTTTCCAGAGAGAAAGAGAGTTAGTGTTCTAGTTCAAGTTTGGAGTTTAGTCCAGATTGATTCAAGTAGAGGCAAGCAACTGCTTGGAATCAGGATCGTTCGTCGGAGACTTGGTAATTTCGTTGTAATCATCATTCGACTTTATGCTACTTCAATATATTTCTATATTTTAACTTTATTCTATTCTTGAGATTATTCTTGTTCTACATCTTGATATGAATATGATTAGTAGAGAGTTTATGAATATGTTCGTAGAAAGCTTGATCCAATTCTGGATAGGATTGAGTGGTTGCCATGTTGTAGGCGTGGTGCTTAGATTATGCTTGTCTGCGAATACACTCTATGCTCCGGGCCATGTGGTAGATCGCGGGTGTGACATTCCTGTTGAGTCCTTTGTAGTCCACTCCTCGAGTATAGAACTTAGTAGAACGCGGTTACAGGGAAGAGATCATTACTCTGTTCTTGACTTTTCTCTTAGTAATGTTCCTTATTCATAGATGACATGTTGATTATATCATAGATGATTGTGTATAGCTAGATTGATTAATAGACTGATTGAATAAGAAATACTTATGATTTACATCTCTAAATTAATCTCCATGACTACTTGACTTGAATAATGTTAACTCCTCTTGTCTCTGGAATACACATGATTATCATTTCCCATTTATCTTATTTGTCTTACCCCTTTCATGACAAGTGATTAGTTGTTTTGATATTTATTATTGAGTAAGTGCAAATGATTATCTCTACTGCCATTATAACTATTTATATAGTCCCGTTTCGATTTTCCTTTCCTTGGTAAATTATAAATAACGATACTTAGGAAAACCTGGGTGAAATGCTACAATGGGTGTATTTATCTGTGCGCTTGCGGATATATACTATAATATCTTTATTTAGTTAAATGGCATAAGTATAATACAACCACACTCTTGGTGTCATGTTGGGGATGACAACCTAACACGAGTGACGTTAAGAAATGTCAACAAGCATTTCTGGCGCCGTTGTCAGGGAGATGGAAAACTTCACTTTCCGACACGGGATGTCATAGGGATTTACTTTTCAAGGGAATTACCTTTATGGCAATAAGAGATTAATCAATACCACTTATAATAAAAATCACAATTAGTACCTCTGTCTTGACAGGCTTACCCTTGTTTCGTCTTTGTTCATATCTTATGTAGGGTAATACAGGTTCGGTTGTGACTTATCAATTTCTAATCCAAGAGTCGACCAAATCTAGAGGAAGATCAACACCAGTAGTGAAGCTATGGCTAATAAGACTTTACTTGAATGTTCAGCTCCAAGTGTAAGGAACATTTGTACCAGACCAACACTCCAGACGGACAAACTTGAATTTGAGCTCAAGCCAAGTCTAATCAACCTAGTGCAAGCTACTACATTTGGTGGAAAGGAAGAAGAAGATGCCACTAAACATCTACAGAATTTTCTGGAGATTGGAAGCACCATCATCATCAAGGACGTCGCCCAAGACATCATACTCCTTCGTCTCTTTCTATTTTCACTAGAAGGGAGAGCGAAGCAGTGGTTCTACACCAACAAAGAAGACATCAACACATGGGATAGATGTTCGAAGGCCTTTCTGTCAAAGTTTTTCCCTATAGGCAAAACTCATACCTTAAGAGGAAAGATTTACAATTTTCAGCAGTAAAAAGGAGAAACCATTTCAGAGGCATGGGAACATTTTCAAGAGAACATCTTGGAATGCCCACACCATGGAATGGAAGATTGGTTACTCATGCACAGATTCTACTATGGATTAACCCAAAGATCGCGTGAGCAACTAGATGCTACTGCTGGAGGTTCATTTATGTCACTCACTCTTGGAAAAGCAGAATATCTGATGGAGAAGATAGCAAAGAACCAGAGTTGGAAACAAGACAACACTCAACGCTATCACCAGATTGAAGAAGTTCCAAAAGAAGTGTGTGCACTATCAACAAAGATGGATACACTGTTGAACTGGCTTGACCAAAGAGCTAATTTCAAAAAAAGATCGTCAAGCAATTCAAGATGCATTCGATGCTCAGACCAGATATGAAGAGTACCTAGGAATAGAAATTCCGGAGAATCAAGAAGATGCAAACATCATCAACAACTCTTCCACACTGCAAAAGCAAAGATGGAATCAAAAGCAACAGACTACATATCCAGCTAAGTACTCAGGCAATTTTAATAGTTCTTCCAATTTTAAGCAACCCCCTCTACGAAATTTAATTTTGGAACAAGATAGAATTAATGATACTATTGTTAAGAAACTTGCTTCTAATGATAAAATTCTAGAGGATATAAATACTAAAATGGATGACTTTTCTTCTGCTATAAAAGGCCAACTTGATCATAATAAAAAGGTAGAAACTCAATTATCACGGTTAGCTGCTTCTTTTGCCACTAACAATGAGCAGGTCAAGGGTATAACCACCAGACATGGTAAAACCGCTAAAGACCCACCTTATCCAGAAGGGACACAGAGAAAACCAGTACCAGTGATACCCACAGTGATAGAAAAAAAGGATGATGAAGTATAAGAAGTTCAACCACAAGTGCAAGATTTCCAAGACACCAATATCTTACCCTTCCCATGCAGAGATCGAAAACTCAAGATGGATGCACAGTTCAGTAAGTTTGTTGAGATTATTCAAAAATTATATATCAATGTCCCTTTGTTAGATGCGTTGCAGGTTCCCACCTATGCAAAGTATGTTCAAGACATCCTCAACAATAAAAGACCACTGCCTACCACTGAAGTGATCAAGCTGACAAAAGAGTGTAGTGTGGCCATCCTCAACACATCAATCAAGAAGAAGGATCCAGGATGCCCCACTATCGACTGTTCAATTGGAGATCAACATTTTAACAATACGCTGTGTGACCTTAGAGCAAGTGTCAGTGTGATGCCCAAGGCGATCTTCGATAAACTTCCACATGCAAAGCTCGATCCAACCTCGATGTGTGTGTGCAGCTAGCGGACCAGTCACTCCGTTACCCTGTGGGAATCACCGAGAATATTCCAGTCAAGATCAGAGAATTCTTCATACCAGTCGGCTTTGTGGTTCTGGACATGCAACCTGACTCAAGAGTGTCACTCATTCTTGGAAGACCCTTTTTGAGTACCGCAAATGCCCACATCGACGTCGGAATTGGAGAAGTCAAATTCAACATTGATGGACGAGAAGAGTGTTTCCATTCAGACCAAGACCTGAGTTAAGCTCTACTGCGAAGATGATAGATGAAGGAGTCACACAGTCACCACTCACAGGGATGACTATGACCCTCGAAGAATAAATCCAGCTGGAGTAGTCCGATTCGGCGGACTTAAAAATCCCGAACCATCGCTGGGAGGTAACTCGGTATTTATCTGCATTTAATTTTTGCATAGCATATTTACTTATTTATGCATAAAAATAATAAAAATCAATCTCATGGCATAATTATTAAAGCCCCATATAATTAATATTTACCGAGCGTGAAATCCTCTGGTAAATAATAATCACTGTGGTGGTAGAAAAATATAAAAATACCATCATTAGAATTCTAATTTTTCATAGATACGTAAAAGTAATTTTTTCTTTGCATACTTATGTGATTATACGGTACAAATACGAGAGACATATGGACCCATGGGACCCACCTCAATCACCTCACATCACTTCACTCCACCACCTTCACAATCCTCCATTCTTTTTCAACCACCACATCACATGGAGCGTCGGCAGGTGAAGGCATCTCTTAATCACGAAGCAAGGAAGTTAGTGGAGGAAGGGATGGATGAGTGGGCCCCACATGGGGCCGGTCGGCCCCACCACCAGGCCGGCCAGCCTCCCTCTCTCACGCCTATAAAAGGCTGCTCCTCCCTCTACTCCACACACCGCAAAACACTCAGAAAACATACCTCCAACTCGAAATTCCAAAATCCAAGTACGGTTTGAGAATTCTTAGTTTTTGAGTAGATTCTAGAAGTTCTTGAGTGGAGAGAAGTATTCTGAAATTTTTAGAGACACATTGAGATAAGAATCAGTAAGAGAGAAGTGCTAGAAGTTGTTTAGAAAATCATTTAGTAGGGGAAGTGCTGCCCGAATAATCTAAGTACTAGGAGAAGTCAAGATATAATATTTCCAACTTGAACGACTGACTTCTGGACGACTGACTTTGGGATCACTGACTCCTAACTATTTATTTATTCTAACCCCTCATTGGGGGAGGACCCCCTCAGACAGTAAGTTTTTCTTACCCGTATTATTATTAGTATTAATATTAGTATTACTACTATATCTAAAAAATGGGGAATATGATAAAAATACAAAAATATATATTAATATGTTTAGATTATTTTTCTTTGCGAGCCTTTTGAAATAAAAATAGAGTGTGTATGAACTTGTTTTTTGTGTCGAATAAAAAACTTGAACTATCATAAATAGTTGCTTCATTTGTAATTCTTCTGAAGTACCTAGCTTCATTTAAGAATTATTCCTCTGTTCCAAAAATATTCATTGCCAAATCTTTAAACTTGTGGAGGAATATGCTTGATCCAAAGCTTAGGTAGTTGGGAGATAAGAAGTGAAAGAGTTTTGAGCTGCCATTTATCTTGTTCTAAGTTTCAATGAAGTCTTGAAGAGTTCACTTTTGAAAAAAAATTAAATGCACATGATGAGTCTTTGTATGACAGAGAGATTAAATTCCTACCACAGCCATACATGCTAGGATAGAAAACCAACATTTATTTTATTGCTACTTGTATTTACATTGAGTACTGTCAAACTTTGTTGACCTTTAGAGACCTGTCATACTCTTAAAATCAAGATCACGTACACTCCACTTAAATTTGCTGCTTCTACACTGGAAGTACGCAACAATATGCCTTTCCATTTAGAACCACCATAAAAATGTTTTACTCCTACACTGGGAGTGAACAACAAAAACATGCCTTGTAGGATTTTTCCACATATTCATACATTTCATAGCCTCAGTTATTATTGCTCCAAATGTTTATTGTTATTATCTCTCAATTGTTTCATGATAGACAAGAAGTCTGAGCTATGTAAAAAAATAATAGATAGAGAGTAAAACATGGACAAGTTCCTACCAAAACAATGGGTGCTAGACACTCGCCTCTCTGAAAAAATAATTATATATATATATATATATATATATATATATATATATATATATATATATATATATATATAGCCAAGACTTTCTTTGTCTAAGTTCTTAAGTTTTAAGAGAGATCAATCTTTGTAAAGGAGCAAGGTAGAATTAGGATTCATTATTACTTCCACCATATATTTAACATATTCCTTGTATCCACACACATGCACATCTTAATTTGATTGTATGACTAGTTTCTCTAGATCCATTGTTTGACTTTACAATATATGTTTTGCAAGTATGTATGAGTGATCTCACCCATAAACTCCATATAAGCTTCTTAGTCATATGGTGAGAGAGAAGGCACAATGATATTCTGCCTTATTCCAAAATACTTTGAGAGAAGGCAAAACACCATCGTTGCCTTGGTAAGGAATTCCAATGTCACATATTGAGAGATTTGTAAGTGTCATACAATATAGACTCTGAGTTTTATTTCAAAAATATAATTAAAAACTTCAAGATGGAAATAGAGATGAAGAATTTGAGACATAGTGCTTGACTTGATTACTTCTGTTTTCTGATTATCCAAAGCTCAAGTGAAAGTAAAAACCCCATGGCTAAGGAACTAGAGCAAATTTTCAAAATCTTTTTGAGGATAATTCTTTTCTGATGGCTTGTGTATTTTTGAAGGATGATAATTTGAAGTAACTTAGTTATCTCTGGATTTAGTTTTGCTAAGGGACTAGCAAAAGTTTAGCTTTGGGGAGTTGTTGACAGTAATTAACTATCATTTTAAACCGTCAACATAAGAGGAATAAATGATAAAAAGGATCACCATAGTAGGTTTAGAGGTTTAAACTAACAAATTCCACGAGTTTTGGTGATTCTGTGTTTTTCAGGGGCTAAGCTGCATAATACAGAACTATCCTCCTTCCAAAGGAAGAAACCGAAGCAATCGGCCTAATCTCCACGTCATGGATGCGGATAGGGATTCTAGAAGACCTAAACCATGAGGCGACACGAGCCAACCCGCCGCTAGGTGGGGCCGACCAGCCCTAGGGCTAGGCCGAACGGCCCTTCCCTGCGCCGCCTCGGCTCCTTCTCTTGCAAGCTACCTATACCGCCTCTAAGGATGCATCTAAACCCCACGCCAAGGTCAGTTTGATCCAAGGGTTGTGGTTCCACGCCCTGGGCTATATAAACAGCCCCCAGGATCCCCTCTCAAGGAATCAATTGAAGAATTAGATCATCTCTTCCTCATTTGTGAAGGCAAGGCCAGAAGTTAGGGTTTCCAGAGAGAAAGAGAGTTAGAGTTCTAGTTCAAGTTTGGAGTTTAGTCTAGATTGATTCAAGTAGAGGCAAGCAACTGCTTGGGATCAGGATCGTTCATCGGAGACTTGGTAATTTCGTTGTAATCATCATTCGACTTTATGCTACTTCAATATATTTCTATATTTTAACTTTATTCTGTTCTTGAGATTATTCTTGTTCTACATCTTGATATAAATATGATTAGTAGAGAGTTTATGAATATGTTCGTAGAAAGCTTGATCCAATTCTGGATAGGATTGAGTGGCTGCCATATTGTAGGCGTGGTGCTTAGATTATGCTTGTCTGCGAATGCACTCTATGCTCCGAGCCATGTGGTAGATCATGGGTGTGACATTCCTCTTGAGTCCTTTGTAGTCCACTCCTCGAGTATAGAACTTAGTAGAACATGGTTACAGGGAAGAGATCATTACTCTGTTCTTGACTTTTCTCTCAGTAATGTTCCTTATTCATAGATGACATGTTGATTATATCATAGATGATTGTGTATAGCTAGATTGATTAATAGACTGATTGAATAAGAAATACATATGATTTACATCTCTACATTAATCTCTATGACTACTTGACTTGAATAATGTTAACTCCTCTTGTCTCTGGAATACCCATGATTATCATTTACCATTTATCTTATTTGTCTTACCTTTTTCATGACAAGTGATTAGTTGTTTTGATATTTATTATTGAGTAAGTGCAAATAATTATCTCTACTGCCATTGTAACTATTTATATAGTCCTGTTTCGATTTTCCTTTCCTTGGTAAAATTATAAATAACGATACTTAGGAAAACCTGGGTGAAATGCTACAATGGGTGTATTTATCTGTGCGCTTGCGGATATATACTATAATATCTTTATTTAGTTAAATGGCATAAGTATAATACAACCACACTCTTGGTGTCATATTGGGGATGACAACCTAACACGAGTGACGTTAAGAAGTGTCAACACAAAGACCATCAAGGAATAACTTGAGTCTACATCTCCAATAAACATCAATTCATCAATCAAGACTCAACAAGATTCAAGAATGATTGATGAAGGAAGATCATGCAACTATCTGTATCCTCATCCTCTGGATTGGACAAGTCCAAAGAAGAGCAGAATTCAAAGGAGAGATCTTTGCTCAACAACCCATAATCAAGATCCCTCTCAGACAGATGAAGACTTAAGAAGAGAGGACGAACAGTGTCTAAGAACATGGAGTTACAACACACTTCGAGGGATGATTCAACACTCACACTTAGCTTCTAGTGACGAAGCTTGGGGGAGGAAGGTCATCGACTCCTCTAATGATGATCCAGCAATGCCCTTCCTCTTCTCAAGCCCCCGTCGTTCTGGCACGCTGGTTTGCAATCCCTCCACTCGCAATTACTTTCTCTCTATAAGTTTGAATGTTTTCTATAGATGTCATACACATAAATCAAACTTAAGACAAAGTAAAATCAATCCTTAAGAGAAGAAGTAATGGTGAGTAAATGTTCTATGCTAATTAAAAAATTTTAACCCAACTTTTCTGTAGCATAGAATATGACCTTTAGCTTTATGACAGCTCTACCCTTATTATTATTTGTATATTCCTTTGGGTATGTGTTGTCCACTAATCCTCTACAGAGAAGAAACAATAAGTGGAGCACAAGGTCTAGGGAAAAGACCACTAGAAGCATCTACTCTTCATCACAGGGTGCTCCAGTAATAAAGTTCTGAACCTGCAACATGTATACTAAACAACATGCTACCAGCTTCACAATTAAAGGTTCACTTCAAACCACTGGACAAGGAAAGAACATGGGTGACACCTTCCTCAAAGTTACCATCTCAAGAGGTGTAGTTATCAAGGTCTCTGCCTTTGGGATCAAATGATGCACCGAAGGAGTGAACATGACAAGAGGTCCTATTCAGAGGACCTAAATCACCGAACACTTTGTCAAGAGGTAACTTGGTAGTTATCAATATTTTCCATTTTAGCATTGCATAAGTTTTTCCTTTAGCATATTTACTTTCTGCATAATCAATTCTTGTTGCATATTTACTTTGCCACATCTGCATTAGAAAAAAAAATAATTATGTCATGCATTGCATCTAGAAAATGCTAATAAAGTTGTGGTGCGATAGCCCACAAAGATATCCACTGTGGTGGCATAAAAATAAGTTTTCATCTTAGTTACATTTTTCTGTCTGCATACCATAAAATATAAAACTACAAAAAGTATTAAGATCCTGCTAAAAAGATTTATGTGTTAAGGAAGTTCTAGACATCCAAGGCTTAGAGGTTTATCACTAACGCTTAATCCGTTCCACAAGCTTTGTCGTCTATTTGAGCTTCATAGAATTTAAAGGATCAAGAAGAGCTAAACAGGCAGAAGGACGTCCTATCCCCTATCGGAGTGCTGTCTCTACAGCCATCATCTCTAACACTCCAGGAGGAGCAGTATGCCTTCACTGCCAGTCATCAACACCAACAGACTATGTCAACATCTAACTTGGAGGAGAGCACCCCTGTATATCCATCTAAGTATCACTAGCTTTATCTATTTATTAAGTTTGCTAAATAAAATATTGGAGAGTATGTGAAGAGTTTTCCTGCTAAAATGAACCCTACAGAATAAGCTCTTATATGGAAATGATGAATAGTTGCTCTGTCGTAATTCCTTTCAAGTACCTAGTTTTCAACCTCAAACTCTCCCGAGTTTTGGACACAACTGTTTAGATTTGAGATTTGCTCTAAACCTGAAACTTGTGGGTAGCGAATGCTTGATCTAAGTCTAGGTAGTTGACGGATATGATATGGAAAAATTTTGAGTTGCTGTCCATCTTGTTCCTAGAGATGCTAGAGTTCTGGAGAATTTATCTTTGAAAATATTAAAATTTTTGCATGATGAGTTCCTGTATGACGAGAGTTTAAAATTCCTACCACAACCAAATATACATGCTTACTAGATTAGGAAAACCATCCACTTACATATATTGCTTGTAGGCATTGCGGGTAGTTAAGCTGTGTTGATCCTTAGGAATTAGTCATGCGGTTAAAGTCAATATTATGTGCTCTCCATCCATTGATCTATGCTGCTTCTGTCCTCAGAAGTACGCCCTCACTTGCATTCACTACACTACATCCACTCTGTGCTACTTTCGCTCCTGGAAGTACCACCCACATATATACACTCCATGCATCTTGTGCTGTTTCTACCCTGGAAACACGCACTCATGCTGCTCCCATCCTGGGAGTATGTATCCATCCATCCACATACATATTCTCCATTCATTCAGATCCATTCAGAAATTGTTCTACTCCTACACTGGGAGTGAACACCAAAAATATATGCCGCCATTCTATCCTTTTCCATTGTGCAATAAAGCTCCAGTTATTTCAGTTGATACTCCCAATTGCTATAGTTCCATTAAGAGGCTTGGCTGTTGTTAAAAAAAAGAAAAAAAAAGAGAGAAGAAAAAAAAGGAAAGAAAGAAAGAAAAATAAATAAGCAGCCAAGTCCTCCTCTTCAAAGGTCTTCAGTTCCAAATAAAGAGAGGTATGTTATCTCCGAGGAGCAAATATAGAATTAGATCTTCACCATCGTGTTTCACCCCTCATAACTACTTCCTTATTATTTATCACCATCATCCATATCATTCATTTCATTCCCCTCATTCACATACACATATGACTTGATTGTATGCTTAGTTCCTCTGAATCCATGCTTTAACTATGCAACATATGCAAGTGAGTTTGAGTTGTCTCCCCACCTATGAGCTCCACATAAGCCTATTAGAAGTAGGGTGAGAGAGAGAAGGCAACCTTACTATGCCTTAATTCCAAAAATATCACATATTGTGAGAGTAGAGAGAAGGCATACGCTGCACATGCCTTGGAGAGGATCCAGAAATACCACAAATGAGAGACTTGAAAGGGTCATACAAGGAAACTCTGAGTTTTATTTGAAAATCTTGCAAAAACTCTGGAATAATAGTTGATCAAAGAGCGAGAAACATAGCGCTTGACTTGACTGTTCTATCTTTCAACTGCTCAAGACCCAAGTGACGGTTACAAGCCCCATGGTGAAAGGTAATATGAGAAAGTTTTGACTCAGAATAGTTCACTCTAATCCGGAGGAGAGTTCTTGTTTGAACGCATGTGTACTTTTGAGGCGTGAAAGTATTGTAGCAACTCTTTATAACACCCTGGTGTTATGAGCTCGCTTAGCGCCATGGTTAAGGCCTAAAAGAAATTAACAAAATAAGTTCTCGGGTTTTAAAAATTATAATCACGCATGAATTGATACCGAGTTTTATGTGGCTCACCTCTGTAGTTAGGAAAAGAAAAATAAAACGGAATGAATATGGTAAGTTAATTCGTGGTATGTAAGAACATGTTAATGGGGTCCGAATACGAGTAATCGAATAAGTAGTTGTAATGGTTTGATTTGAAAAGCAATCCCTATAAGCAAAAATAATGTAGAGCTTGTGTTTGAGGTTTAAATGATAATCTAGAGCAAGGTTAACGTAGAAAAAAATAAATCTACATAGATAT
The DNA here is from genome assembly GCA_038087645.1 of Saccharum hybrid cultivar R570. Taxonomy (NCBI): domain Eukaryota; kingdom Viridiplantae; phylum Streptophyta; class Magnoliopsida; order Poales; family Poaceae; genus Saccharum; species Saccharum hybrid cultivar. The sequence continues at coordinate 36,851,603 of JAQSUU010000637.1, read as the reverse complement.
CATTACATAGATGAACGTAGCTTTTGAATCTAATTTAAATTCGAGCTTTTGAAAATTATGTGCCGGATTGTTTAATTGCTACCAGCGGTTTTTGTGGTAGTCGGTATCTTAGAGGTGTTTATTTATACGTGTCTATATTTTGCTAATTGACTAATTTAGTAAACAAAGAGTACGTGTGTGCTCACGTATTTTGCTTCGTTAAGAACGTTGTTATATTAATTAAAGTAGTGTACAACTTACTTCCGTCCGAGTGTATCTCTACAGGTAAATGTAGGTATATGAGTATATAGTAGATATATTGTTGGTGTGATGTAGATTTTAGTAGCAAAGAAATAATGGCACATTTTCTGATTTTATAATTAACTGATTGGTTTTGATAAAAACAAGTAAAAGAAAATAGAAAGGGAAAACTCACGCACACCACGCTCGACGTCGCTTTCTGCCGCTGCTTGATTGCGTGGCTGCCCGGCCACCGCCCAACGTGCGCGCAGTGCCAGGCTTGGCCAGTTGCTCCGCGTCGAGTCGCTGTGGTATGCGCCGCTGTCTCCCGCTGCCCAGCACGCCTTCATTGCGACGTGATCGTGCCGCTGTCGGAACTGTAGTCCTTGACTTTTCCTTGTGTCGCCGTCCTCGCTGCGCTGTGCCTCTGCCGCTTCGTGGGCGCCCATCTGCTGCGTTCTTGCCGTGCTGCTCCCTCGCTCCGTTCTTATCTCGTGGCGCTCCAGCTCGAGCTCGCCCTCTCTCCCTGCTCCCTCCCTTGCGTAGCCACGACCATGGCCGAACCAAGCTCCGCGCTTACGACCGCGACCGCGCTGCATCCCACCCGTGCCTGGCGCCCCTCGTTGTCGCTGCCGCACTGGCCGTGCGGCTCTGCACCGACCCCCTTCCTGCACGGTCACCATGGGCGCGCCACGCACCCGCGCGTAGAGACCCGCCACCGCCCGGGCCCCCAGCATCGGCGAGCCGTCGTCGCGGCTTGCGCGGCCAGGTTGCAGCTGGTCATCTCCGGCCGCGTTGTGGCCATTCCTTGGTCCGCGGTGGTCCCTCGTAGCTCGTCAGCCGGCCACCCGCCGCTGCCGTGGTCATCTCCGGCTGAGTTGGTCGGTGCGCCGCTTCCCTTGCTGCGGCCGCGTGTGGCCAGGCTGCTGTGGGCCATCTCCGGCGGGTCTGAGTGCCCCCTCGGGTGCAGCCCAGCCTCACGGCACACCAGTGCCACCTCCCCGCCACTTGCTCCACTTCCAGCTGGCCGAATCAGCTCTGCCTCGGCGAACGGAGAAGAAGAGGGGGGGGTAAGAAACGTAATTGGAAATTTGTTTTGGGTCCAGCGGTGGAACATTAGACTCGTAGGAATAGTAGCTTGCGGACTGCGGGTTGGTTTAGATGAAACCGGGGGTCTTTTCTGGAAGAGTGCGTAGTCGTCTGGATCGGGCCCGGTTGGGCCGGCCTGCTGGCGCGGTTGTGCCATGTGGGCCGCGGTTTGTTGCCGGCCGACTCACCTAGGCGAAGGCCGTAGCTGGGCCGCTACGCCTTGCGCTCTCGCGCGGGCCGCGGGGTGTCGTTGGGCCGTCAGTGGCCGCTGGCCTTTTCATTCTTAAGCTTTTTTTCTAATTAGTTTCTGAAGTAAACTGGTAAGATTAATATAAAATAGTGTAGATGTCTAAAAATTGTGAAACTAATTTTATTAGACTCCTAAAATCAGGATCTATCTGATAGTATGTTTTAACCACATAGTTGCACAATATTTTTAGGAGTTCGCTAATTAATTCAAAATGCTTGATATTGCTAAGTATAAACTTGCGAGAGTTTTTGTAAGAAAATGTTAAAAGCATGGCCTCTGGAAATTTTGCAGTGACCTCCTGATATTATTATATGATCACTGTGATTTTTGTAACTCCAAGCTAATTAGGTTGCTAGGATAGCTAATGAGCCCTAGTTTAAATATCTGTTAAATCGATAAAATAGATAAAACAACGTATTGGGTCCGAGTAACTAAAACACGTGTCGGGAAATGACGCTTTACTTGTCGACGGGGTTACCAGGCTAGTACGTTAGCCATTAGAGCTAGCTTGTTAGCTTGAGAGGACCGCTTTGTACCTTAAGCGTTGCGATTTCCGTTGACTATTTAAGTTTCCGTGCAGCCACGTATATCGTATAGGAACACCGATGTTGGATAGTGGAGTCACCCGGAGGCAGCAAAAAGATGGCGTCTTGATGATCGTGTCATCGTGATGAAATGCTAACTTTGGTTATTTTCTACCCAGGCAAGCCCCAGTGCATAACCCCTATTATTCTGTACTTTAATTTATGCTTGTGCATTAAGTTTAAAGGAGTTGAATGAAACCCACTTGCATATACATCATTATCCTATGGGTCTTACTAGTATGATAGGATCGTGTAGTGTGCTATGCTATAGGATTCTGGTAGAAGTCGAGTGATTACCTGTCACTCGCGAGAGATAGGAATTATAATATTATTACTATTATCATGTTACTATCACATGGAATATAAATGTATATGGATAATTGGAGATCGGGCGGAACGAGTTGGATGGACTTGAACCTGGTTGGGCAACAGAGCGGGGCTCTGGTTGCATTTGTTCCGCCTGTGTCAATTAAGGACCGTTCGTTGTATGGATCCTGGTCAAGTCACAGATTTATTGTCCCGAGCGTATACTTGCTTATGGGGGCGGGAAGACTTGTTTCTCTCTTGTCATGGGTTTCGGCTCTTTTCGGACCGACTTTTTAGGTGGTTATATATATTGAGTTGAGGAGGTCTAAGCACCATACTGAGGCCGGGCCTGCAGTGTTGGGGGCTTAGAGTCCGAGCTTAGACGGGGACCTGGACCCCTTGACAGGAGTGGAACGGGTTGGTCTTGCTTGTGCCCGGGGTACAAGCAAGGCGTGTGTTTTCGAGGCACCCAGCTAGGCACATTGATTCGCGAATCGCCGTTTCTGCGTGACGGTATGGCTTGACTACGCTCTGACATCGTAGTAAGAACTGACAGTTGAAAGATGAAGAAATAGTTCATTTGCTCAACCCTGCTTGATTATAAACTAGGTGCTTACATAGAAGGTTGGATAAGAAATAAAATATGGCTATTAAAAGTAAGAAATTAAGGACACACTCTTAGTGCTTCTTCTCGCAAACGAGAAACCCACAAGCCAAAAAGCCTTGCATAATCCTTGAAGTCTTTTTACTTCCTCCTGACGGGTAAGTCTTGCGGAGTATAATTGAGTACTCAGGGTTTGTTCTACCCCTGTTGCAGGTGACAGGCGCTGATAAGCTGATACTTGTGTGTGGAAACCTCTTGGTGGGCTCAGCGATGATTTCCTTTTACGATGCTGAGTAGAGTTTATTTACTAAAACTCTAACTAAAAGTTTTACAAGGAAGATACTATTAATTTGTTATCATTTTATGCATATAAACGTTCTTCATGTTAATGTTTATCTTATCATTAAATGGTTTTATTTTTGCTGAACCCTGATAATATTTTATATTCCGCTGTTATAACCAAATAATGAATTACTCTGATATTGTACTAAAAGTGTTGTAAGAAATGGTAAGGATGTTGTAAGCTTTACTCTCTCATTTGTGATCCTGATGTAAAAATGTGGATCTTTGAGCTCTCCCTTGCGGTGTGCTCGACGGAATCGTGTAGTTTAGTGTTCTCCCTCGGGTATTTAGTGTCTAATGAAAGACAAGTACTCTTGGTAGAGCATTAGATTAGGCGGTTCTGCCACACTCCTGATCCATCACTGAGTTTATCTTTGCTCAGAGACGAGCAAAAGGTAAGCTTGGGGGAGTTTGTTGACGGTAGATAACTTCTATTATTAACCGTCAACTAGACATGAAAAAGGACCTAAATATAATTACCATCTAGATATAGGGCTTACACTAACGAAATTCCACGAGTTTTGGTGAATGTCTATTTCTGCAGGGTGTCAGTTGAAAATAACCAAGGAAGGCCCACATGGCAGGTTTACATAGAGATAATCAGGATACAATCAATTTTCTGTAATCAGGAAGGTTCGAGAAGGCTCTGGACCAAACGGGAAGCGGATCGGGCTCTGGAGCCGGGCGGCCGCCCGCACCCAAGGGGCGCCCACCCCGTGACCTCCACCAATCAGAACAAGTCTCGCGGATCTCTGTTCCACCGCCTTTGAGGATGAATAAAAATACGTTGATTTAGGTCGGTTTTGATCCGACGACTGCGGTGCATCCTAGGGGGCTATATAAGGAGGGCCCCTGACCCTGGAGGAGGCATCCCTTGAAACCCTAAATCATTATTTCCAGAGAGGATCAGGTGAGAGAGGTCCCATGTATGGATCTCCTCCCTAGAGCCTAGCATTCAAGATAGATTGAGAGAGTATAGGGTGGAGGTAGAGTTGGAGGAAGCCTGGCCTGTCGGTGTCTCCTCTCCGGTTGTACCTACGGGATCAAGTCTCCTCGCCCAAGGCTTGGTTCTAGGATCATTCTACAATTCAACTTCTAATACTAGTAAGTTCATTGTTATTATTGCTCTTTGGTTTACGAGTTTACTTTATTCGCTTCCGGTTGGGAATAGAGTAATCGTTCGTAGCGTAAGCGTGGTGCTTGGGCTAGGTTCACTCGTAGATGCTCCCTATCTGGCCAGAACCGTGGTAGTAGCGGGGGAGGTGACAATCCCTTTGTTATCTTCGTAGCCCACTTCCCGTCAGTAGGTAAGGTAGGTCCTAATGTGCCGGGGTTAAGCATCCTCTGTGGTGTCTCTTTTCCTTAGGTGCCCCCATAGAGCAGTAGTCGCAAAGCTTGCCATAGGTTGGAAGGAGACTGTTGGAGTAATCCTCTCTATATCGCTTATTACCTTGTTTGTAGCTCAGAGGTTAAGTATAGACTTAGGTTAGTCAGATGCACGTTTTCTCCTAGCGGATAAATAAATAACGATACTCTGGAATATCTCCCGGGCGAAGTGCTCACCGATATCCGTGCGCTTGCGGATTATTCTTCTGTATGCGTATCTAGTATCAACAACACGGCGGTATAATTACTTCATCCTTTCCATTACTTTCCCACAAATTAGTTGTAGCAAGCTCTTTAGTGTAGCTAAAATTGAGAGCTTGCTTTGTAGCTTAAGTTCATCTAGTGGAGCTCTTTAGTGTAGCAAGTTTGAGAGCTCTTAGTGAGTAGCAACTTAGCTCTTGTGAATTGTTTGGATAGGTGGCTTGCAACCCTTGTAGTGCTAGAGCAAAATTGCATTACGCTGTTTGTTATACTAATCAAATTGCTCTAGTGATCTTGTAGAGTTTTAATAGGCTATTCACACCCCTTTAGCCATATTTGGACCTTTCACACAGTCGCCTGCTGCGCTGCAAATCAGTCTGGCAACTGCCTCCTCCGTCTGATTCGCGCATGCCTGATCCCCAATCGTCCGATTCGCCCGCGTCCACCGCAGACGGAGAAGAAGAGGCAGCGGCGGCTACCGGAGACGGAGAAGAAGCGACGATGACGGCTAGGGTTAGTAAATCTCTAACTCTGGCGGGCTTAGAAGAAGGGGTTCAGGAGGAGGCAGGTCGGCCAAGCGGTAGGGACGACGGTCGGGCGGTTAGGGGCCTTTGGCGGCGGTGGAGGTGGCCTGGCCAGGGGCAGGGGTGTCGCGGCCTCGCCGGTGCGCTGCCGTAGGGTTAGGTGGTCGGGGTCGAGGGGCGAGGGCGGGCTGCGGGTGGCGAGGCGAGGCGGCTCGCTGCCGGGCGCCGGTGGTGGGGTCGAGGGCGGGGGCAAGAGCGAGGAAGATGGCGGAGCTCCGGTGAACTTCCTTCTCTTTCGGAGAGGGCAGGGGCGGACGGTGGGTGGGCCGACTGGTGGCGAGGCAGCCGTGGCCGCGGGTGGCGGGGAGGAGGCTGGGATCGGGGAGGCAGAGCATCGACCACGGAGAAGGCGCTGGGGAGGAGGCGCTGCGGGGAAAGAGGACTGATGGTTTATTTGCTAACTAGACATCAGTTAGTTATCCATTCTTATATAATGAATAAATATAAGTAATATAATTTTTCTTAAATTATATGCTATTTCTGCAGCAACTGTGTGGCCTCTGGTTTAAAAAATTTCGAAGCCCAAGTGCCAAGTGCAGAAGTGCTCAACACCACGCGAAGAACCCCGGTCCCAATCCGGCACGGCACACTCGCCGCCATGCTCCCCGCCGTCCTCCTACCCTCTCCGCCGGGGTGCCACCTCGCTTCCTTCCCTCTCTGCTGCCACGCTCCGACCAAGCAGCCCTCCACCGCCGCCGCCCGCGGCCTCCTTCTCCGCGGCGCGCGCTCCCCGGTCGTCAAGCGCGTCCCGGACGGTGGCGGGTGGCTCCTCTGGCACCAGTCCGGGCCCCGCGTCGCGCTCTCCACCTCTATGGACGGCCTCCGCTGGAGCGCCCCCGTACACCCCGACCCACTGCTGCCATCAGAGGACTGGTGGGCGTTCGACACCGCCTCTGTTCGCCCCTCCGACGTCCTCCTCGTCTCCGGCCCGGTGGCGTCATCCCGCCGCTTCCCGTCCTCCGCCGTGTACTGGCTCTACTACACGGGCTCCACCGACGAGCGGTTCGGCTCCCCGTTTCCGGACGCGGACGTCCCCGCGCTTCCCGGACTCGCTATCAGCCAGGACGGCCGCCACTGGGCGCGCATCGAGGGGGACCACCACACCGGCGCGCTGTTCAGCGTCGCGGAGGATGGGGAGGAACCCCGAGGGTGGGAGGCGCGCTGCATTGTGGCACCCAAGGTGGTGATGCACGCAGACGGGGACCTGCGGATGTACTACCACTCGTTCGACGAAATGTTGCAGAGGCATGCGATCGGTTTGGCCAGGTCCAGGGATGGCATCCGGTGGAAGAAGGCGGGGAAGGTGCTTGAGGCAGGGCGTGCTGGATTCTTTGACGAATGCGGGGTACGACATGGACATGTGGTCCGTGACCGTGCTGCTGGGCGCTATGTCATGGTGTTTGAGGGTGTCGATGCAGATGGGAGAGTGAGCATTGGAATGGCCGTTTCAGAGGACGGGCTGAAAGACTGGAGGCGGTCCAGTGAGATGCCAGTGCTGTGCCCTTCTGACGATGATGAGGGGTGGGATGGCGCTGGGGTTGGTTCACCGTGCTTGGTACAGATGGATGGGGCCTATGATTGGAGGCTGTATTACATGGGTGTTGGGAGGGACGGGGAGGCTTCCATTGGGATGGCATATTCAGAGGGTCAGGCTCTTCTGAAATTCGAGAAGTGTGATGCTGTTCTCATGTAAGATGTAAGGTGAGGTCTTAGTAGTTTCAGGGGATGTACATGTGGATTTGTTCTGGCCTTTCTGGGGGTGTTCAATTCACTTGAGACAAAACAAAATGTTAAGATTTAAAAACTTTTACCTCAGCTTATTGAATTAGTATTGTACTGTTCTTATTTGCTATATTTGTATCTTTCATAAAAAGGTGGTCCTATTGAAGTCCATTAGTTGATAAATGGTGGTTATAAAAAAAAATCTTTGGATCAACAAGTTTGTTAGGGAGAACAAATGAAAACTGTATGACTACTGAATGTAGATTCTGACTCATGAAGTTTTACTACCTCCGTCCCAAAAAGAATGCAACTCTAGATGCATTCTTTGTTAAAGTATCTAAGGTTTGACCAAATATATAGATAAAAATATTAATATTTATGACATAAAATAGGTATACTATGAAAATATATCTCATGACAAATCTAATGATACTTATTTAATATCATAAATATTGATACTTTTTTATATGTAGTTAGACAAACTCAAGATGCTTTAATTTGGTGCCATGCTAGAATTGTATTCTTTTGTGGACGGAGGGAGTATGATGATATTTGGTTCCATGATGATAATCACAAGTGGATCTAGAAATATTACTATGTGGGGGTGTATCTGCCACTTGCCATAGAGTTTCTAGAATAGTAATGCAAAAAGGCACATACTGTAGCATGTGCAGCAAACATAATGGACCAAGAGTTCCAGTATGTCTGAACATCATATAACAAAATCAAATAAATGAATTACTTTTCTGCCTCCCTGGATATGAATATCCTGAAAAATCACGCTTGGTTGCTAACCTTTTAGTGTAGTCGGGTCCATGAAGCATGAAGTAATCAGAACTTAGCATGAATCAGATGCAGAGATTGGAATAGCTGTATGCCATTGTTTTCCTTATGAGTTTTTCTGTCTTTGTCACTAGATGTACAGGTTCATGGCTAGAAACGGATAATGATCTTGTCAGGTCATCTGCCCTGCCAAGATCTGGTTTTCTTATTCATAAATACATATGTTGCTGCATTTGTGTAACAAGGAGATGCTTATTCACAAACTATATGATTTGATTTAGCTGCATTTGTATTTCTTTACTTAAAGTTGTATTTGATCTGCTGTCTGTCTTAAATTCAGAACTCTTTTATCCCTATCTATGCTACATATGTATGAATTTGGTTTTTGTTTGACAACTTTAGCTCAATCATATTCTGTGTTTCAGCCTCTACATATGGCTCTCTATCTCTTCAAGTTACTTTTTATATGCCCTTTTATATATGTCTCCATTATATCTGTTTTTATTTCGAGCATGAATTTTGAATTAACTGGCCTCCGTTCATCTTAATCTAAAACTCCATGAGTCAAGATATGTGCATGCGTTACTTTCTAACTCTCATCTCCACGCCATGTATATATCTAAAATTTATCTCTTCTTTCCCACCAAATCTAGTGTCAAATTTTGTATTCAATTAAGTTTGTTATGTACAGAATAGGAAGCTTTTAATAATGTCATATGCTCATAGCTACAATATGGTAGCTATCCTTTTAGTTTATGTGATACACGTCATCCTGCATGATTACTATACTAAAGCATCTCCTGTACAAATTTGCCAATAAACTTGGCAGCTGTGTGCCATTGTCTTGGCATAGATCTAGTCATGTCCTATTGAGAAGATGCTTTGATCCTAGCCAAAGTTTGGTGGGCAAAGCCGAAAGCCCTTTACTAGATTGATTCCTGTGCATGACCCTCGGAATGCCTTAATAGTTTTTGGGCACCAGCTGGCTAACACATCATGGACTAACAAACTGACTAGGAGTCTAGGAATCCTAGACTTCCTAAGGGCTAATTTGGAAACTCAAATCCCCTTGGGATCCCTGACTTTTCCCAGGGTGGGAAATCCATGGGGAAATAATTTGAATGATTATTTAGTTCATCATGGAGGGTTTTTCCATCCCTGGGTGTGGCTTCCCTTGCTTCCAAATTAGCCCTAAAGATAGCAAGAGATGACATACCAATAATATAATACTCCCTCCGGTCATATGAACATGTTTATGATAAGATTTAGTCAAACCGTAAAAACTACAAACATAAAAAACTTTTAAATTATTTAGTTTATGAAGGGGAGCCTTGGTGCAGTGGTAAAGCTGCTGCCTTGTGACCATGAGGTCACGGGTTCAAGTCCTGGAAACAGCCTCTTGCAGAAATGCAGGGAAAGGCTGCGTACAAAAGACCCAAGTGGTCGGACCCTTCCCCTAACCCTGCGCAAGCGGGAGCTACGTGCACTAGGGCTGCCCTTTCTTTTATGTAAGTTAAATTTGTAGCATTGTATTGAAAAATATCTGCAAAATCTCATAAGATTGAAGAATTTTAAGAATATATTCTAAAAGAAATTAGTGTCAAAGATATGCATTGAAGACCCTGTAAAGTCAAATGCAACATTTTTTTTGACTGGAGTGACAATATCTGGACTTTCTAAACAAATCTAACCTGCTAGGACTCTTATGTATCTAATCTGGCAGGGTGATGTATGTATGGTTTCCGTAGCAGCACTGCTTGTATCAACAGGTTGTACCCTTATTAGTTTTCTATTAAGTAGTTTTTGCTGTCTCTTTAGCACCAAATCCAATAGTTCATAGCTGATGTTTTTTCACATTAATAATGGTGATTTTCCACCTTGAATTCCTGAGAAAGGGAAAAAACAAAGTTTTAATCATGTGAACTTGTCGCGTATGCAAGCAGTTATGGGTAGGAGTTAGGACTGTTGAGTATCATGGATTTCTTGTGAGTAGTGTCTATTACTGATTATACCATCAACAATGGGTAGCAGTTGGTTCCACTAAAAGTGTCTTAGTCTATACTCAAAGTTTGGTAACAGTTTTTTCTAATATATAATACAGTGGTTATGGCAGCTAATTTTAGTGCACCAATGTCTATTTTGTAATGTAATTTTAATTCCTCCTGGTGCACTCAACATATTTTGGTAGAATTGTACCAACATCTAATATGGTTGTGTGCACAGTGGTATTCATGTGTTAGGTGTCTTTTGTCATTTCTCATCTTATTCACCTTTCTCTTAGAGTTTTTGTTAGCTATTTGTTTGTTTGCTTATGTCTTCTATTTTGCATGGACTATTAGCTGACAATTTATCTTTCAGCCAAGTGTATTTCCTTTGAAAAAGTAGATTGCATGATGATCATTAAAGGAACCTACTTTTATAATTTGATTTTTTCTTAGCATACTTATATGTTGGTATAATCCTGCCCTTCTGTTTCAACACTGTAGGACATGTACTTCCAAATTAATGCAAATTGCCACTTAAACACTTTTGATACTGTTGCTAATTAATCTGTGTGCTTCTATAAAGTTGCTCACGTTTACAAAGCAATAGGCATGCAGAGTGTCTGATTGATCATAGAAGACCTGCACTGTACTGAGTTTTATGTCTTATGTAATTTGTGATTTCATTGTGGCTACATTAGTATGTTTTCACTTGCTTCAAAATTACAGATGACCAGTTTACAAACTTAGAAGTACAGATGGTAATTTATTTGAAACAAAGGTAAGATAAATTATCCCAATTAAAAACACTGCTTGAAATCTGGAATGTGGAATTCTAAACATAATGGTTCCTGAGATAAAAGGCAGTTTTGCAGAATTACGATGGCTACCAAAATTTTCTTTTCAGATGCAACAAGCTGTCAAAGAAAGTGGTAGTGTCTTCCACTGGCACAAGAGGTTGATCTGTTTTGAAAGGCCATGTGCAGAGGGAAGAACCTGTACTATGGTCTCAATAATGCAATCATAGTTATTTCATTGGGTCATGGTTGTCGTTTCTTCCTTCGTTGAGAGGTCAGTGTTTTGTCTTTTGCCTTCCTGTCCAGTTGGTGCGTCCACATGTTTTGAATTTTACACGACCCCATAATAAATCGACAGTGTCAATACTGAATATACCACAATGTTTCTTCCCAGTCTCTCTGAAACAGTTCCAGTATCTTTTTTTCGTGCCCCTGTAACCGCAGTACTTCTGTGTCATATAATTGTTTGGTCACTAGTTTTCTGGTAAAATATACATGTTCTCTCGAATAATGTTTACCTTTATCTGTTTTTTCCCTGACATGCTTCTGGTAACCTGGACTGGTTTGTAGTAACTAAAGATCATAATATTTTTAAATTTTCTCGACAGTCTAGTGGACACTATCTACATCTTTGTTGACATTCTAAATGGAGGATAAGTTTTGTATCTGCTGTTGAGTCACTTTATAAATTTCTTTATTGAAAAATTGCAAAATCACCCCATGTGTCACTTTGGTTTTGAGATTCCACCCCATAACACCTTTTGTTGCTAAAAACCACCCCACCGTATATGCACTGAACTGATTTCACCCATTTTTGCCATCCTAGAGCAACTGGTGTATTCATTATTAAAGTTAGATACTCTAAAAGAATCCAACATTTTTTTAGAGCTTGCAGCAAAACAATCACTGGTGAAAAGCTTAAACATGCTCCTGTGTCCTGTGTATTTGAGGAAAAAAACACTTAAGCTTGGTCACACTGGTTTTTGCTATCTACAATATTTCTTCACCGCAACATGATGAATAAACATACAAGCATCGGAACAAGAATTGCTCGTCTAGCATGGCCTGTAGTGGCTCCAGACTTGAGAGAATGGGCAGAATCGGTGGAGCACATGCTCGGTGGGGTGGTTTTTGCAATAGAGCCAACTAAGGGGTGGGCATTTGCAACAAAACACCTTATGGGTTGGAATATCAAATCTAAGTGACATATGGGGTGGGTTTTGCAATTTTCTTTTCTTTAGTCGAATGAAGGAACATAAATACCAAAATGGGCTTATTTGCACATGTAAATTTCAGTTTTGAATTTGTGATATTCTTACTTGATCGGAATAGTGCTGCTTAATCATTCTGGGTTGGATTCCAAAGAGAGGGAGACAAGACAACTTGAGTGTTGAACTAACAACTGTAAAGTCCTTGGATCATTAATGTAGTGCTCCTGCTGTGGTCCTGGTGGCTTAACATACAGCTATTTCTAGCGCTAGGCCAACAGAAAAGAAACTGACAGAAAAAAATTATTTACTACATCCTCACAACAGTTAATTGTTTCACTTTCACATGCATGGACAAAAAAAAAATACATACTGCTGTAGCAGTTCTAGCATTTATTTGTAGTGCTCGTTCTGTTTCTCTTTTGACTTAAGATGATCCAATAGATTTTGCTCAGAAGTCCTTGAAAAAACTGGAGGGGACTGTATTCTAGACCAATGGAGGTGACTGGGGTGTCAGCTCTGAGTTTACCATGTCAAGGACACCATTCCAATAATTCTTATCCTCCTCATCTGATGCTTGATTGTTGTGCTCAGTTTGGCCATTATTGGACTCACCCCAGCATTCTGATGCGTCATGCTCATTGGATACATCAAACAGCATGCCAGTGAAGCCAGATCCAACCCCAGCCATCCCTGAGAACCACGGTTCCTCACAGCCAATGAAGTCATCTTCCCTCTCCTTGCTGTCCAGTTCCAGCACTTGGTGCTTGCTGAAGATCTGCCAATCGTTTTCTTCACCCTCCAACTCATCACTCCTCTGATGCCACATCACAGAGTTGCTTTCTGATACCTCTAGTCTGTTGGTCCTGGGGGTTGGCAGCATGCCACTATTGCTCCCTGTAAACGTCAGTGTGGAGGTAGGTGACTCCAGGTCTATCTTTGCACCCTGCCATGCATGCAGAACGTCAAGGCATGGAGAAGCAGCAGAGGCAGGTACATTCGTTGGCTGCGCATGTAGTGCAGTTTGTGTTGGCGTTGCTGTTCGCATCTTTGATTCTCGAGCCAGCCGTGCCTCAGCCTCAAGGCGGGCACTCTCCCATTGTGCCATGTGGCTGAGGCTTGCCGCGGCCTTGGCTGATTTGTTGTTTGTGGTGCCAGTGAGAGTGCCACTGATAGATTTGTGGGTGATAGGATCGATCCCCATCTTGGCCAGCCTTTTCTTGAGTTGTGTGTTCCAGTAGTTCTTGATCTCATTGTCTGTGCGATTTGGTAGATGCGTTGCAATGGCCGACCACCTGAACAGTGCCATGAACAAACCTATGATTTAAAATTAACATCTTGTTTTCATCTACCATGTATGCCGAAATTCTATGTTCTGAGGGAAGGGGAGATGAGATGACAAATTAAAAAGTACAAACACCATGCCATAACTCGGTACATGCAGCAGGATAGATTGATGCACTTAGATGCCTGCATACAGAAAATGCACTAGAAAATCCTTTCAAATTCAGTATAAATACACTGACAATCCTTCTCTTTGCTTTCAGGTGTGACAGAAGCTCACGTATATGCTTTGTAAATTGTCACTAAATGGCAGGCAGCAGTCTGACAGGAACAGACGGTGCACTTCGCCTTAGCAGAAAGATGCCAGATAAGATACATAAGCCAAAGGATCAGCTCTGAGCACTTCAGAGGATATCACTACTTTAACGATCTGGAGTTGACTAATTTCACTGGTACTCACCTGTTGCCTAAAAGAGCATGAAGCTGGATGATGGTCTGCTCTTCTTGCAAGCTGAATTTGCCCCTCTTGATGTCCGGCCTCAGGTAGTTTGTCCACCTCAATCTGCAGCTCTTCCCACACCTCTGCAAGCCTGCAGGATGTTGGTCGAGATCTCACAAACTTTGTTCTTTTGGAAGATGGTAAAATTCAGGTTTGTCCATACTCACCTGCCTTCGCAGGCAATGCTCGCCAACTCCCATGCCCATGCTCCTCAATGAAGGCAAGCAGCTTCTGATCCTCCTCCGGCGTCCATGGACCTTTCTTCAGTCCAATCTTCTCACAGCACGGTGATCGCCCCATAAAAGCAGTGTGGTGTGTTATTTTTCTTAAGTCGAACTGACAGCTGAGTCCAGAGGGGCTGAAGGATAAATAGGGCAGGATGAGAAGATGACAAGCTACACTGCCACTGCAATAAATCATTAGCATGACAGGAGGTATGAGCTCTGAATTTTCCATGCCTTATCGTGACATAAATGCCCTTGTGTTGGGTTGCTTCAGTTTTGTTTACGAGGACAAGTAGTCGTACATTTCTTCATTGATCTACTGAACGTAAAAATACAGTAACAAACAAATGTCTTCATTTGAGGGTCAGTTTAACACCGAGGTCCAGTTTGCTATGGCCCATGAATTTAAAACTGCAATAACTCCATGGTGATTGGGTCCCACAGGTGACACCAAGTCCAGGTTGGTGTTGGGGTAAGGCAAAGAAATGATTCATTTTCTTGAGGTGAGATGGGTCAAGGCTATGCTCTGTAGCTTGACTGAGGCACCGCACCATATCGAAGTCATTTGGACTTAGGCTTGAATGTTTCCAGTAGAGATAGTGGTATTTATGCTTTCAAGATCAGTTATTTAGTCTAGTGGAGAGGTAGCAACTCTCCTGCTATGCTTCGATTTGGAGTCTGGTGTGACAAGGTGTAATGCCTAAAAATGATTCTGACTGAGGATTTCATCATGACAATGTCACGTACTCATGTACAGTTTTGGTGAGCACCTCGGGTTCAGACTTAGTAGGACCAAGACCGAGTACATAAGGTGCGATTTCAGCGTGACTAGGCATGAGGAGGAAGACGTTAGCCTCGATGGACAAGTGGTGGCTAAGAAGGATACTTTTCGGTATTTAGGATCGATGCTACAAAAGGATGACGACATTGATGAAGATGTTAGACATAGAATTTCAGCCGGCTGGTTGAAATGGCGTCAAGCTTCTGGCGTCCTCTGTGACAAAAGGGTGCCTCAGAAGTTGAAAGGTAAGTTCTATAGGACGGCGATTCGCCCGGCAATGTTATACGGTGCTGAGTGTTGGCATACAAAAAGGCGATATGTTCAGCAATTAAGTGTAGCAGAGATGCGTATGTTGCGTTGGTGTTGTGGGCACATAAGGAGGGATAGAGTCCGGAACGACGATATTCGGGATAGGGTTGGGGTGGCACCAATTGAGAAGAAATTGATTCAACATCGGTTGAGGTGGTTTGGACATGTTCAACGGAGGCCTCCTGAGACGCCGGTGCGTAGTGGGGTTCTAAAGCGGGCCGATAATGTAAAGAGCGGTAGAGGTCGACCTTAACTAACTTGGGACGAGTCCGTTAAGAGAGACCTTAAGGAGTGGAATATCTCTAAGGATTTAGCTATGGACAGGAGCGCTTGGAGACTGGCAATCAACGTGCCTGAACCGTGACCTCTTTCTGTCTTGTGCCATTTATGTCCCTTTATGTGTCTCTCTGTTTATCGTCTCTTTTGGATTTCATCTCTAACCTACCCCAACTTGCTTGGGACAAAAGGCTATGTTGTTTTTGTTGTATAATCATTTTGTTTCATTAATCCCATTTTGCCTATGTGGCATATAGAAGGAGAATATAATTGGTGGAATATTGGATGTATTGCGTTGGGCCTCATGGGCTGATTATATAGGGTACATAGGACTAACACCTCACGTGGGTACACAATGTGGTACTATTCCTATTTACTCTAACATCCCCCCGCAGTCACAGCGGGAGCACTGCAGACGGTGAGACTGGAGAAGAAGCTGACAAAGCTAACATCCCCCGCAGTCATAACAGTCGATGTGTCGCGCATGCTGTGGCTGGAGAAGAAGCCAATGACTCCTCATGCAAGGCGGTAGCCCTTTATGCCAATGTCGAGGTAGCCGAGTGTGAGGGCGCAGTAGCCGTGGTCGAAGAAGCCGTGCTGAAGATGGCCGAGGTCGACGTAGTTGTGGTCGGGTTGCCGTGTCGATGGAGCTGCAGGCGCACAAGGGGCGCCATGGTGATGACGGAGACGCGTTGAGGCAATCGTCGTGGGAGGAGGCGATGCCGAAGTCAACGCAGTCAGGGCCGTCGTGGACGTAGAAGAAAGGCGACGATGCAATCGAGGCAGACGGGGTGGGAACGGGAGGGTCGATGCCGAAGTCGATGCAGTCAAGCCGCTTGAGCGCCGAGGCGAGGCTGGATTTGCCAGATCCAGCAACGTGTCGGGGACGAAAGCACGCGACGGTGTTGCCAATACCAGGCGTACAAGAGAGGGCCCCAACCGTGAGGTTGCGCTGGACGAAGAAGAAGCAATGCGGGAGAGGACGCATCGGCGAGTAGGACTCAGCGACGACGCGATGCGGCGACCGGACCGGCGAGCAGGGCTCAGCGACGGTGCGGGTAGGGGCAACTCGATGACGAAGACCCAATCAGCAAGACGAAGACCTTGTGCAGACGGATAGCGCAACGGGGATTGCGCAGCACAGTCGTCGATGCACAGGTGACGGCGATATAGATGCAACGGCGAAGCGGACACACGGGCGGCGGTGCTGCGGCCCGATGAGGCGACACAGCTGCAGCCTGGTTGCTCGGAGAAGATGCACGTTGTACCCGGCGATGGTGTTGATGACGAGCCAATGGGGCGTACAGCCGTGCGGGGACGGCAGATGCACAGCCGATGGCGTGCCGGGGCAGCCGATGGCCCATTCGATGTCGATGCCGGAGTAGTACGCGCGAGGTCGACGGGCGATGGGCAACTCAATCCCGATCAGTGATCGGGCAAACCAAAAAGATACAGCAGCAGGAGATCGGATGTACCCAGCGAGATGGCATGACAGCGGCGGTGCGACCCGATCGGCGAAGGCGCCGACGCGGATCGACGTGGTGAAGATGGGCAGATCCGCCCAACAGCAGCGACACGCCAGATTCGGCTGCCTCCATGGCAGCGCAAGGTCGGGGCGTGTGGCCGGGCCTGGCCGCCACCACGGCGGCACGGGACGGGGCGAGATCCATCTACCTCCATGCGACGAAGATCAGGAAGGTGTTGACGGCGACAGCCAGCGACGAGCCTGGGGACGAGGCGGCGGCGGCCCGGTGATGACGCAGGGGAGGTCTCGATCTGCTGCGCGACGACGACGATGGCAGCCGGATCAATTAGGATCGGGCGCCTAAACGGGGGCGCTGCCCTCGGCGGAGATCGACCTCTCCCCGGGGGCGCGCGGAGCAGAAGCGGTGGCGGCTAGGGTTAGGATCTAAACCTAGGCGAATGATACCAAGAAGGAGAATATAATTAGTGGAATATTGGATGTATTGCATTGGGCCTCATGGGCTGATTATATAGGGTACATAGGACTAACACCTCACGTGGGTACACAATGTGGTACTATTCCTATTTACTCTAACACATATGCTTGCCATCTTGTCTTGGTTTAAGGCTGAGGGCGTGTTTAGTTCAGGGGCTGTAAAATTTTTGGGGTACTGTAGCATATATGTAACTATAACAATTAGTGTCCAATCATGGACTAATTAGGCTTAAAAGATTCATCTCGCAAAATACATGCAAAATGTGCAATTAGTTATTTTTTTTATCTATATTTAATGCTTCATGCATGTCTTTAAACATTCAATGAGATGGGCTGTAAAGTTTTTGGGTGGGAACTAAACGCCCCTGAGCTGAATGGACGAAATGGCCCAACCTAGAGTGGGGAACAACTTAAGAACTGTGGATGTCTAGTAGGGTACCGAAGCCATTGCTTCTGTGGATGCAGGACTGCAGGAGGCGTCAGATCATTACAGTGTCACTTTTCAGAATAAAGGAAAGGAAGAGAAATGAATATGATTGCAGCCTTTCCCGAAGAACTGTGCTAATGATACTGTTTGCAGGTAGTGTTCAGCAGAGCAGTAAAAAACGAGGAGTGTTTTCCAAAGTTCTAAACACCCGCAGCGACATAGTTCAGAAACTGATTGTGCTACAATAACTAAAACAACATAATTTGGAATTACTTGTCCCTAGCCAATGTTGAAACAAACAGTATTTGGTGGCGCAAGGAGCTAATATTAGGTCAAATTAGCTTATGTTGATATTACAGGGCTGGAATGAGAGATTAATAATGCTTTGGGGCTAGTGTAACTGTTTTAGTTTGTGATATCCTTGTGTGCTTAGACAAAGGTTCTAACAGCATATTTAACCCTCCCCTTGGATCTTACTGCAGAAAGCGTAAAAGTTTCTCACATCACTGCACTGCAGCAGGAAAATGTGGAAGGCTATGGAAGACGCAGGAACAAATTAACTGGCAGATATCTCAAAAGTCAAACTCAGAGCAGTGGCCGATAATATATCCCGAGCCCTTATATTATGACGATGCACAGCTTCTCAATGGCACAAAAATGGATTGCCTCCTCTAATTTCCTTTATTTTATGTACCTCTTGTGCAACTCAGACAGCACATTAAGTCACTCATATAATTACTCTGGGCATATATTGGAAGTGGGCCAAACTACACAAGCTGTTCAGCATCCCCACTGATGATGAACTGAAAATTACCCTATGGCTTCAGGCTCAATTAACAATGCAACAAATATGTTTGAGCTGTCCATGGATTGGAGCATGATGGTAGGTGAGAATATGTGTGTTAATCCCATAGTTGGATGAACAACCATAGGTAATGGAAAATTTGTGATTTGTCCATAGTGAGCTCCTGAAAATAGTCAGTACTTCCTCGATGATCGATTGGTTCCACTTAAATACTAGATGTATCATTGACTCGTTTATGATTGATCATGCAAAAGAGCCTGCACTTTAAAGTTGCCTGTCCTAATTGCTCACTACTAGAGTTGATTCTTTTCTTGTGCTAGACCCTTGTGGTACCTTTCAGTGATCTAAGTTCTCGTGTAGGTATATGATTCTTTACTTCTCTATACATTAGGTATGTATTATATAACCTGTCTTGAGTCTTCTCTACGAATTTGAGGCAACAAAGTTTGGGTCAGATAACATATCGAGTCATAGAGAGAGTTAGTAAAACCTGCACATGCAAGTTATGTTAATTTTTACCACTGTACTGTTGTCAGGCGCAAACAATCTGACCTAACTGGAATGTTGAATCCTGGCATTTGGTCCAATAACCTTAAGGCGTGACTCTTCAAGCAACGTCGACTTGAAGATTAGTCCACATCAATCTCCTAAATTATTCAGTCCACATCAATCTCCTAAATTATTCCAACACACTGTCAGCAAACAGGAGATTAAGCACATCGAGTACTCCGTTGAATCATTTTTCTAAACTAACCGCTGGGCTTTTCGCCTTCTCCACATGATAGGCGAATGAAATGTGAGGGCAAAGCTGTAAAGATGGTTTTGGCTCTGTTTGGGGGAGTTGTAGCTTTTTCGGAAGCACCTCCTCGAGAAGCGTTTTAGAAAAGCTCAGGAAGCTACGCTAAGGGAGTTTTTCAGCTTTTAGTACAAAGTGAAGCTTTTGTCGACTTAAAGAAGCTACCCTGTTTAGAAGAGCTTCTAGTTTTTTGAGCTTTCTGAAGAAGCAAAAGCTGTCAGAAGAAGTGCTCCAATGCTATGCTTGTCTTTGCTTTGTTTCTTCGTCATGTAGCGTTTGAATGCTATGGTTGTCTTTTTTGGTCGAATGCAATTGGTCAGCATGTCATGAAGAGGATATCAATGTGCCTGATCGATCGGCTGTCTTTTTTCTACAACCATCTTAGCCATGCATGTTACTGATTAATTGGTGTGTTTTACATGACAGGTATGCAATATTTATTTTACTACTACTATATGCTTTGGACTCGGTCTGTAATCGCACAGCACTCCTTTTCCATTGTACTCTTTTATACTAAAACTGAACGCAGGACAGTACGTATGCCATTCTTTTTTTTCTAGGATATTCAAATGGAATCAAGCGAACCAAATCTATTTCAGTCATTTTGACACCTTGGTTTCTATTTCATGTCCTTCTTAGGTTCATAACAAAGTGTGCCACTTGATTCATTTAAGGTCAAGACATAAAAAGTAAGCTCACCTTAGTGTTTATTTGTTGTTGCAGGTAGCCACTTGTTGCATGCATGCATATCATCACGTCTAAAATTAGCCAGTATATAGCCACAGGGCGGCATGTCCAACCTGACGTCAGTTGCCCTAGGTCATAAGTAAGAGTTGACATGCCCGGCCCAATCATTAATGGAAAATTAATGTGCTTTAACAACATAAGAGCTGTCCTTTTAACTTCAGTTTAGGAGCAACTAGCTAGGCATCAATCATTGGAGATGTTAACTACTCATATGGTCGTTGAGATCCACACGCTGCTTGCACGATACACTAGCTAGCTAGTAGCTTAGCGAGATTGGAATGAGTCATGGAATGCCATATCAGCTAGTAGCTTAGCGATTGGTTCATGGAATCCTGATTGCTGACGAGATTCCTGGTAGCTAAATCCAGTTTTTATTCTTTTATAACTTGACCTTTTTTTTTTCCTCTTCTCGAAGTGCTTCAAACTTGCTCCAGGAGTTAACGCCGGTGTGGCTTCCTGGAGTGTGCTGATTGCTGACCAATTGCTGGTGGCTTTGAAGAAAAATGGGCCACTGTGCTTCCTGGAGTGTGCTGATTGCTGACCAATTGCTCTTGTTCTGCTGTACTACTTTAGCAGTACTTTTCAGCGAATGAACAATGTTTTTCTCTCATAACAAATCAGCATAAACATTAGCATAAGCCAAAGTTCAGCAAAATATGTACTAAACAGACCTGCCTATCACTGATGGTGTCACCAGTAAGGCAGTAACCATTTCTGTCTTACTTATGCCTGCATATGTATAATTAAAAAAATAAGATTTGATATGAACTCACGGGGAGCAGAGTATTGTACTGACTGACCCAGGCAAGGTATATATATGTATGTACATACATATCACGAAAAAGTGTACAGTAGATCAGAAGCTAGCCCATGGTATGTACAAGCACTGTTTCTAGCATAAACTACTGTATTTGTGCCAACCCTAGTGTTGCTTACACGCATCACTCTTTTTTTTTTTTGAAACATACACGCATCACTCTTGCTAGCTCAGTAGCTCTAGACTGTAAACATACACACCGCAAGTGCTTTGCAGTTTTGTTCGGAAACTTAAATGCACGTGCATCAGAGGTTGAGTCCAATAATTACATTACATTAACCTATCGAGCATTGACAATTTGATCTATCTATCTAGGGATATACACACATGCAGGTGAGGTCGCAAACATCCAAGGAATATGCTTTCAGAAACCACTGTCCCAGTAGAGCCCGTTGAGGTCGTCAGAGGAGCCAATAACGGAGGTGAACTCAGTCTCAGCACGGCGACGGCGGTCCTCCTCACCACCGATGTCCAGCAACTCTGGTAGATAGCAATCTGCATCGTCGGACTGCATCTGCATGATTGGCAGCAACGCGGAGCAATGCGCTCCCAGTCCCAGCTGGTCGTCATGCTGGTTGAGCCAACTGGAACCATGTTGGTGCATCGTCAGTAGCTCCTCATGGGCCATTTGACGGTGCTGCTGCTGCTGCTGATGATCACCCTCCGTGGCTTGTTGGGTACCGAGGTGGCTTCCAGCTGCTGTATGCTGGGTTTCGGCGACGACCGGTGGCGCCGCCTCCTGGTCGCTGTCAAAACCGTCGTCTGCCTGATCCATGGCAAGGAGATGATGGCCAGGAGAGGGGTGGCCATGCACGACAGCCTCCTCCGTTTGCATCTTCCTGTCGCTCATCATCTGATGCTGCTTCCTCGTGAAAACTCTGCAAATGACCCACTCACTCTGCACATACGTACGTGGCCAAAACGGAGCACACCGATCATAACTCATAAGCAACCAGACATCACAGAAGTATGGCAGGCAGCATGTTGGCATGTGAGATTGTTGCTTGCACGTATATACGTGTGTACCTGTGCTCCTCTGAGGAGGGCGCTGCTCCTCCGCTCGCCCATGGCGTACTCGTGCATCACCCAGTCGGTCTTCTCCCCTCTCGGGGCCCTGCCGCGGTAGAACACGAGCGTCTTCCTCGTCCCGACGACGAGGCGGCCGGACCTGCTGTGCACGGGCTTGTCCTTCCCCGTGGACTTCCAGTAGCCCAGCTGTGTTGCGCGGCGGGCGCGAACGCCGGACGGGGACTTGCTGCCCCTCGTGCAGAAGAAGTAGCCCTCCTGCAGGTCTCCTCCGGCAGCCGCCGCCTGCTGCTCGCCTGTGAACATATATTATTAACGACATGGGCCCTCATCAAAATTTTCAACTAAACGTTGCAGTTAAACGTCGTCGCGCGGCTGCATGGATATATAGCAAGCTCCCACTCGAAGATGATGAACAGGCATGCATGCTGCAACGTACATGGCAGGTCCCATGGCTCTGTCTTGTAGAGGTCCACGTCGCGGATGGCTGCCGTGGTGAAGCTGCCGTCCATGGCCTTCCTGGCGAGGTAGCAGGTGATGAGCTCCTCGTCCGTCGGGAAGAAGCGGAAGCCCGGCGGCAGGGCAAGCTCAATCCGCTGCTGCTGCTCCTCCCCTTGCATCCTGTTATGCATCGCAAATAAACCAATAATCTAGATGATCATCAGGAAGAAACACGCACGACTCACGCCTCCGTGTTTGATCGCACTCTCGCACAAAGATCAATGCAATAAGCACGCACGCCTCAACCATTTCAATCTGCTTGCAAGTACGCACATATGCATGTGCTTACTAAGCATGAACTAGTGGCAAGAGAGATCGATGGAAAATTGCAGGGAACGTACGTAGTGCACGAAGGTGACGCGCACACAGCGAGGTGTTATTTGGCGATGCTGACCAGAGATAGATGTGACCAGCAGAAGCATAGCTCCTTCGTTTTATAGTGGCGACAGAAGGGCAGCTTGTGTTGCCTAGAGGGTGCAGGTAGTTGGGGTTGACGTGGACGTCTCCTGCGCATGTGCAAACCATCTCTCATTTCCTATGGATGGGTAAAATATTTCATAATCATCAGAGTAATTTGGCATACTCACGGTTTTTTTAAGAATAATGTCCGATTTACCCCCTGAAGTTGTTCCTGAATTTAAAAAAAAAACAATCAAGCTCGAATACTTGATTACATGAAAAAAATTCAGTGGGGGGTGATCCCCATGGAGCAACCATGGGCACCTGCTGTAGATTCACGACACGTATCCATGCACATGCATCTAACACCTCTGCGTTAACCCTTTTACACGAATCGATGATGAAAATGTAAGAGAGGTGCTACACGTGTATGCGAGCACGTTCCACATGAGAAGCCAGCCATGGATTCAATGGAAATTTTATCAAAAATTGCTGGGACATCATTAAGGTGGATTTTCTAAGATTGTTCAAAGATTTTTGCAACTCCAATCTGGATTTGAGGAGCATTAATTCTTCCCATATAGCACTTATTCCCAAAAAGTCTAATCCTGAAACTGTAGATGACTACAGGCCCATATCCCTACTCAACTATTCAAGTGATTCTTTTGGAGGGGATTTTCCCATTGTTCATATATGCAGATGACACCCTGCTTATCCTACCAGCTGAGGTCAGGATTCTTTTCAATCTAAAGGGGTTGCTTAGATCCTTTTCTAACTCAACTAGTTTACACGTCAACTTCAGTAAATCGTTTTTGGTGCCAATTAACTTGTTTGATGCTAAAATAGTACATCTAGCTCATACATTTGGCTGTGCAGTTGGGTCAATGCCATTTACTTATCTTGGGCTACCTTTGGGTACCACAAAGCCAACACTGCAAGACTTCTCACCAATGTTGACAAGAATTGAGAATAGATTGTTTGTTATCAGTAAATTCCTATCATATCATGGTAGACTGATCCTGGTTAACTCAGTTATGAATGCATTGCCAACTTTTTACATGTGCACATTGCAACTACCTCCACAGATCATCAAAAAATTGATAGCTACAGACAGAAATGCCTTTGGAGTGGATGTGAAATCAACAGAAAAGGAAACTGTCTTGCTGCTTGGGAGTCTGCTTGTAGACCAATAAGAAAGAAGGAGGCCTTGGTATTATTGATCCCAAAACTTAGAATACAGCTCTTCTTTTAAAGTACTTGGACAAGTTCTATAATTCAACTGATCTCCTATGGGTCACCTTAACTTGGACCAAGCTTTATAGTAACAATCAGACCCCTCAAGCTAGAAGTCTCACTGGCTCTTTTTGGTGGAAGGATATCTAGAAGCTCTTTGATAAATTCAAGTTTATCTCCATCCGCATCCCAAGAAAAGGCAACACAAACTTTATTTTGGCTAGAAGATTGGTCTAGCAATGCTCTAAAAGTAAGGTTCCCATATCTTTTCTCCTTTGCCAAGAAACCTAAGTCTTCTCTTATCTATCTTAGGTCTCAGGAGATTGACAGGATCTTCAGCCTCCCTCTCTCTACCCAAGCTGTCTCTCAGCTTATAGTGATCTGTAGAACCTTTTACAGGATATCAATTTGGAACCTGATGTAATGGACATTTGGAAATATTCTTGGGGTGACTCCTACAGTTCTAGTAAAGCCTATAAAAGATTAAGGGGTACAGTGGAAGCATCTCCTCTTTTTAACTGGATGTGGTTATCAAGGAGGGAAGCACAAGTTTTTCTTCTGGCTATTGTTGAGAGATAGATTAAACACTAGAACACATTCAGAGAAGGAAAAACAGAATTTTGGATGATTATAGCTGTGTACTTTGTAACAGTGGCTGTGAAGAAACTTTCTTTCATCTTTTTTTCAATTGTCCTTTCAGTCAAGACTATTGGAATTCTTTACACATCTACTGGAATGATACCTTGGATCCCCTAGACATGATTATTGAGGCAAGAACTGTCTTTGGCCATTCCATTTTCTGAGAACTCATGATCACTGCTTGTTGGATCATCTGAAAGACTAGGAATGCCATCATTTTTTTATCATGGAAATTGCAGTTTGTCTAATTGGAAAAGAATGTTCAAGGAGGAGCTTGGCCTAGTGTGCATCAAGGCCAAACCTGAGAAGAGGGTGCAACTTTCATTGTGGCGAGGCAGTTACAATTAATTTTCCCCTTTCTCTTTTTTTGGGCCTAGTTGCCTTGTACTTTTAGTAGTAGTAGTTAGTTGTTGTTGTTGTATGTCCTCCCCCTTTTCTCCCTTTTGTTTTCGTTCTGCTCCTCCCTCTCTTGTACTCTGGGTTTGGTGTTGTTTTGTTCTCTGCCTTTATTAATGGAAATGAAAAAAAACAGGTAGGGGGCTCCCCTGCTGACTCTTCCAAAAAAAGAAGCTAGGCCATTAGCAGATTTTGGATGAGTGGTGTTACACAACCATATCCTCTTCTCAAGCAAGTCATCAAAGATCACGCTTGAGGGTTCCATTAGCTTCAAGAGGGTGATACAAACCTCCCGGTGCTCAACCACAATGTTGGGAGCTCCCAAGCGACATCTAGCCGTCTAGGAGTCAAGCTCTATGCTTCATGCTCTCTAACTCACTTCTAATCCCAATCTCTCTCAAGAAATTTCACCAAGAATCAAAGGGAAAGATTAGGGAGCCTTCTATGGGGTGTGTGCGTGTGAGAGAGAGTTGTTCTCGAGCTGGTGAGGGAGTTAATGCAGAAGATGAATGTTGGATAAGAAATAGAGGGGGTATTTATGTCCCTTCCCCTTTCAAAAGGTCAGCATGGTAAGTGTGAAACTTCCACACTCAGACGCCGAAGTTCCGTGGCACAGAACTTCTACGAGTGCTAGAATAGAATAAGAATTAAGGCATTCTGGCTTTGGTTTGGTTTAGGGGTTAATTGGTGTTTGGATAGATGTGAAGGGATCAAGACGTCTAAGAGGGGGGGGGTTGAACTAGGCTTCTAAAAGCTACTTGGCCTCTATTCTTGTTATCAAAACCTAAGCAGGATTTCTATCTATATAGCAAGCTCTATCCTAAAATGGCTGACTAATACAGGCCTTGCAAAGTGTAGGAGAACTGTCCTCACGACACTACCCGTTGTGTTACCTGATCTCAGTGGAGAGAGCTAAGGGGGGCTAGCAGGGGCCATGGCCCCCTAACATTTCACAACAAAAAACTTACTAGTACAACTTTATAATTTTCATTTATATTAAGAGGAAGATTATATAAAATTCTTGTTATATACCTATTAATATCTGCTACATAACAAAATCATACAAAAACACAACTAACAGTAGCGATGACAAGGCAACCAGTAGAGCAACTAAAACCCACAAAACGTTAGTTGCACCACACCTTTGCTGCTTTCCTTGCTGTCACGACTTTACAAATATTTATTGTGTTAACCAACTCCATGAGGCATGCATTCTGCACAATCCTTAGCTGACAAGATGGGCAGACACTGAGCCAATCCGTAAATTGTCAATCGGTACACTGCACGAACCAACTCGTTTTGTCCTAATCCAAAATGAACTAGAGAGACTATCATCCTTCGTGCCACATCTTTCACCGGCTCAAAAACTGAAGCATTGAACACTGCACTTTGAAATGATAGGCGGGGGCTATTTTGTCTATATCATTGTCCATCGAAAGTTGCAACAACTTCTTCTCATAATAGGCCACACTACACGTCTAACGAAATACCATTGCACCTTATCTGAAATCACAAACATTGCATATCTAAGACCTCCACTAGTAGTACAACTTTCACAAGTTGAGCCGGTAGAATCTCCACTGTATTGTGCAATTGCATTGACCCCCTCACCGTGCATACATCCATATTGTCTCTCCTGTAGAGCACTGATCTCCATGGGGGCACATGCCCCTATGGTTAAAACACCACCTACAAGAGAGTAATGGAACATACTTTGCTACATGCGCACCCATTGATAATCGACGTTTTAAAATTCTCAGCAATATTTTGAACCACTTGACGCATATGATGATTTTAGATTGAAAGCTAGCATGAGATGAAGGAATATTACAAGTATAGGGAATATTATTTTCAACTCGTTCTATTTACTTCAGAGGACATATATGCCTTTGAGGGTCATAGAATATTGGTGATGGGGTTTCGTCGTAATCAATAAATATGGCAATTTCCTTACTCTTGGCCGAATCAATTATTTCTTGAAAGGCTTCCAAAGACGACCGACGTGGTACAACTTGTAAGAAAGCCACAAATAACATGTTGAAAAAGGATGCTACAAAGATACAAAACTCACTGTACGTAAAGGTAAGCTGTGTGATAAGGTTGAGGTCAGGACGAGAGCTACCTCCTTTGTGTTTTATTTTAAAGAATATTGATAAGTTCTAAAGCTACCCCAGCTGAATAAGTGCCTGGTACATCTCAGCTTCACTAGTGAAGCAATTTTTCTTGCTTCAGTTCCATAAAGTAGGTTCACTAGTAAAGTTAAAGTTGTTTTCAAAAAAACGTTTGGTAAAATAGCTTTTAGGGAAGAAAGCAGAGAAAAAGCTGGGCAGAGCTAGTATTTTTCAGCTTCACATTGGTTCTTGTGCTGCAAGAGGAGCTGAAAAACAACTTTTAGAGAGAAACTCTTTTATCTGGACCTATTTGGTAAGAGAAGTTGAAAAACGGCTTTGTGAAGCTGGGGCAAAAGCCCTACCAAACGGTCCCTAATATAGGATGGTTATCTTTTTGTACCCGCCTAACTCTTCCTACCCGTTTTCTTGCACTAAGTCACCAATCTGCCAAAGTACTCAGAGAATTGAGCATGATATCCTGCAAGCCAATCGACCGAAGTATACAATTAAAACTATATACTTCTCGGGCAGCCTAGGAGAAGGTAGTTGACAGAGAATGTGCCTTTGTCAGTTTGACAGCGCTCTGCAGTCCAACATCTTCTATGTAAAGCGAGTCAGAAGAAGAATTTGCACCTAGGCAGTGCCCTGATCTTCTACAATTGTTTACCTCCTTCGAACGCAACGCAACCTTGGAATAAATTCATGTTTATAGGCTAAGGCTGCCTGAGTATTGCTGGCTGCTGGTCCAGCGCGAACTGATCCAAGTCACTAGCTCTTACAAGGCGAAGCCGCCATCAGGGTAGCTCTACTGGTTTCTGTCAAATGGAAACCACTGGTACCCAGACGAGGGAAAAGTATGATGCTCAATTTCAATTGATTTTCTGTAGAATAGAATCCAAACGTTCCAAAGTTTCTATCTATGTACACAACCAACTTCGAAACAGTATAGTTTATGTTGGCACAAACAATACACAATAGCATACAACAAATACAGGCACAAACTGATGCCACGTAATCTAATATCTGATGCACTAATCTGTCTCAAGGATTCCTCCAATGTTCGGGCTCAACATCAAACAATGGAAGTGCACCGTGTTCTGCATTTAGTGAGCACATGTTGATATATTGCTATCAACAGCTTATTGATAACAGCAGTTACAGCAAGGTTGAAGGTCATCTTGGACCCATCTCGCATCTCGCTTGCTTCGTCACTCAAGCAGCTTGTTGCATGTGCCGACACCCAGCGCTGCAGCTAGATGCCATGCTGCATGGAGATAGGAAGTTTGTGGGAAGACATCATCAGCGATGAATAGCGCACCTCCCAGGAGAGACGACATCTTGTGTAGGTTATGTGTCATCTTGAGCTCTGGATCTATTGATGCTCTTTTAGCAAATGAAACCTGAGGTGAAGAAGGTTGTTACAATAGGTTGGCAACAGATAGAAAGATGGATGATGTGACATCAGACATCACTGGTGCAACAATGACATACATCCACCAAAAAAAAGTATACACATATAACATACTTATAATCAAAATCGTTTAATGCACTCAGAATAAGATGACATGAGCTTTGAACTACTTACCTCCATTATCCCAGTGTGGACAGCTGAAACCATTAGAGGTTGAAATGGTAGGAGCAATGTTGATGCTGCCATTAGAAATTTTGGATTCTCGTCCCGAAGAGCTCTTGATAAGCACTGCATGAAATATGTCTTGTCAAAATGCCCAACACATCAAATTCTTCAGATAAACCATCCTAGCTAATTTGTCTTAGTACATCACAAAAAAGTGCTTTAGTCCATGCAACAAGGTATAAAGTAGTTGATCGTACACACAAGAACTTGAATGTGCATGCCACTGATTTGGAACATGAAAGCAGTGACTGATATTTGGTATTATTCTGAAAGACAGCTTTTCATGGTTATTCCAGAATGGACATGCATAAAGAGTAGCATGAATTCTGCTTCACCAATCATCTTATGAGAATATTCCACTTACTAGTGTTGAAGTGGCAATCATTGTATAGTCTGCCCATCTCAAATATTTTCTGATCTCTCCTCGTGAAGTATGGTACAAGCTAGAAGCCATTCCAACTCCAATTAATGAGTTAGCATAAAGTGCTGTGTTCAAGTTCTTTCTGCACAACTGGCATATAACCGTTAGTTGATACTTGCAGCAACCAAGAAACAAATCAAAACACAATCTTTAAGGATCACGCTCAAAAAACAATCTTAAGGAAGTGATTTTAGTGATTCAGACATGGGCTTGCCTTGGTGTTTGCAGTCCAAGAACAATGAAAGGAAGTGAGGTAACAACATTTGCAATAGTTTCACCAACATGTTTGTCGCCTGATTCAAGATAAGATTTACACGATGGAGCCACTAAATGAGATGCCAGAAAATCTGTATTCTGCCATTATGAATTTATGATAGGTTACACATACATGAGAGGCTACAGTGGATGGGCTTCAAGCATGGGGGTCTCTGTTGCCATAATCTCCTGCAAATACAAAATAAA
The DNA here is from genome assembly GCA_038087645.1 of Saccharum hybrid cultivar R570. Classification (NCBI taxonomy): domain Eukaryota; kingdom Viridiplantae; phylum Streptophyta; class Magnoliopsida; order Poales; family Poaceae; genus Saccharum; species Saccharum hybrid cultivar. The sequence goes on along the minus strand of JAQSUU010000637.1, from coordinate 36,821,797 downwards.
TCATTAAGAAAGCACCATTTAACAAGCTTCTGAACAGTCTCCTTTGTGTCTGTGCAAGAAACTTACCAGATTAGCAAACGCTGGCTCGAGCCATTATCCTCTTGTGGTTCACAAGTTGAAGAATCCATAATGCTAGTTTTGACTGCTACGTCATCACTGTATAGTGAGCGGCCAGCAAACTGTACCCCGTATAGGCCACCCAGGGCCCCAGAAGGCCTAGAATCTTCTTGGACTCCCATTTATTTATTCAACCTATTTCAAGGTTCACGACTAACCCGAGCAAGTGGCAGTCCTGTTGGGAAAAACAAATGTCATTATGAAGCACTAAAGAAAGGGTGGAATCTTAGTCTATATGAACACACAAATGGCACAAGTCCAGAATCTTAATCTACATGAACAGACAAATGACGTAAAGCATCGAACCATATGAAGCAATGTTATTCTACATAGCTTACATAGCTCCTATACTAGGCACAGAAACTAAATCACGGGTGCTTCAATTTTATTACGAGGTTGTGTGCTCAGGTATCTGCTATCCTGACATAGTGACATTGCACACAAGAGGAAAATGTGTGCTGTTATCAACAATTCCCCATTGCTTAATGCAGTGAATTTCCACAGCCAGGACATGGCTACGAATTCTATGCCCTCCTAACAGACGAGGCAGCACAACTACCACCTCGGTTGCTCGCTCAGCAGCTCGCGTCACAAGACCAACAAAGGGAACAGTGAACCCATTTGGTCACTGTTTCTTGGCAACACAGCTCGGCAGCTCGTTTCACCCCCAATTTTCCGTCCAGCACACTAAACGCTTTTCAGAAAATCCGCGACGAAATCTCAACGCTTCTTTTGGTTGTCACTAGGCCACCTGTACTTGGCCGGAAGAGAAGGAGTTCACTTGCAAGAAGAAACTTACGTAGGATTGGAAGATTGGAGAGCGCTTGATCTCCTCCCGCTGCGGCAGTTCCCTCCAACCGCGTCCACCTCCCCACAGCGGTTGCTGCTGGGGGTAGACCGGTAGAGCGAGGGAACTGGAGGGGAAGGGAGGGGAGGATGCCGATTCCGACAGGATCTTCCCCTCCCGTGCGGAAGCCGAAGGCGGACGCCTCTCCGCCGCGAATCTACGGACTACGGCCCGGCCTCTCATCTCCGTGGAATATTCGGTGTCCGCACACCTTCTCCGACGTTCCTCCGGTCTTCCCTCTCCAAGGCAGCCGGGCCTTGCGTTTGCTTTGCGGGGAGGCCAATGGGCCCTGGCGGCGCCAATTTGGGCCGGACGACTCCCACCCGCTTGCAGGGATGTTTGGGCTATAATAGATTGGGCTAATGTTCTTTTGTACTCCTATTTTCCTTTTTATTTATTGTCGAGTTTACAAAGTCAAACTTGATTTTATATCAGACAAAACACACCCACCTGTCGGCCCAGCAAAGTCAAAAATGTGAGGTGCACTGCAAAATATATGTTTTGACACCTCATACGTTATTTGGACTGATTCATTATAGCTAGGAGCAAGGCTATATTCTCAGTATACACATCTAACAACCATGTTTTCTTTTTTTTGTTGTTGTCACAACATAAATTAGGAAGCAATCATGCACCTTTTCTACGACTTTTAAAATAAATCTATACATCACCACGTCAAAATATCTTCGTGAGATACTGTACTTGTACACGTACTATCATTTATCGTGAGCAGATGGAGATTAAATAAAGCAAAGTATTTGAGTTTGACTTTTAAGCTGAGGTCTAGGGTATAGCCAGCCGTGCAATAAGGTAGAGCTGCATATGCTGTGTCCACTTCAGAGTTGATTCAAGAGGGCTGCCACCAGTGCCGCGTGGATTATATATATTGACGTTTAGTTTGATCCATAAACAAGCAACCATAAGACAACAAGTCACCCCACGTTTCTTTTTAAAACGCGTGTACGTGTTGCATCACCAATTTGGCCTCTCTCTCTATATCATTTTTTATCTTATATTGATTGACAACAAATTGGCACTAGAATTCCTGTTATTAAATTGACCCAAATACCCGTATGCATAGGTGACGGGGGCCTTCTCGTGTCTTGTGCACCTCAATCTGTTCAATCAATAAAGAAATATATTTATCCAAGAACATGGCATCCTTTAGCAAAGAACACCCGCTTTTGATGGGCGACTCAAGGAATCGAATTCAATTCTTAGCACCTTTAAATAACAGCCGCTCGTCTGTCATGTACTCAAGGTAATAAATAGCGTATAACGGGTTGGTAGCGGATTAACGTCGAGGTAGCAGATTGCGGATAGCGGACGATATTGCGGACGATAAGTTCTAATAGCGGCACCCAATAGTCCCATATAATTTTAAGTACATATATCAAGAATAATGAATATAAATAATTTTAAGTGCATATATCATAAATAATTTTAAGTTTCATAGCCGATGCGTGAGTATTTGAATTTGGGGTGTGAGTTATAGTGGGCTGGACTAATTAGGGATATTTGCTTCCATGCTATTGCGGCCTGCTACGCGCAATTGCGGCCGCAATATCGGCCAGCTATTCAGAATTGCGGCCGCAAAGTTCCAGGATGCAAAATTCAGAGCGCTACCTCGTAGCGGTAACGGCAATGGACCGCTACCGCTATTGTGGGTGCAATTGCGGCCGCTACCGCCGCTATTTATTACCTTGCATGTACTGTAAGCTAGCTGATGGGGTCCAATTGGCCATATGATGTTCATCAATCATCAATGGCACCATATGCTGTTGCTAGTACCGTGGTTACATACATGCTCACGTCCTACCGATCTTTTGTTAATTAGAAACCGGCAAAAGAGACCAATATAGGACGAGCTGCTCGACAGCAAATATAAATAATGAAGCTGTAAAATGGGGGGTCACACTCACAACGCATCACAATGCAAATTAAAACTCGTGTATATGGCCAGTTTAGTTGAGATCTGATATGACGTACCCACTTTATTTTTAAATATACAAGTAACTTAGAGCAAGACCAACACAGGCTAATATGGATGTTGGCTTCAGAAAAAGTGACAACACACATAGATGAAGGAGTTCTGAAACTACTATCCTTCCATCATAGCCCAACTCTAAATTATGCCCTACCTAAAAAAGTTACTTTTGCTTTGCAATGCACCTCCCTCACTTTTTTCTGCACACATTCTCTCTTTCTTTCCACCTGAGATTCGCATGGCTAGACTCCCTGGTTCTCCATCGTGCGCTTGTGCATGTTATCTGTCAGAACAAGCACTCGGTACCCCTTCCAAGCCACGCTTTGCAAAGCTAGTGATCAAGTCGATCTAGACATTTGATGCAGACATGGAGCTTGAAACTCCCAGCCAGCATGGAGCATTGGGGGCTGGCCTTAGAACAACGATATGCTCTCTTGTTCCCATAAAGAAAGACACTATATATATGATTTCTAGAATACATTAGCAATAAAGCAGAATGATCTAGATACCTCTCAAAATTGCTGATAAACAGTATCAAACAGTACTACAAATAATCTAGATATAGTACTAGAATGTCTTCCTTTGTGGGATGAGTTTTAAATCCTAAAAGATCTTGCTTTACGACACGGATGGAGTAGCTTCTAATGCTACACTTTGGCATGCATGTTTTCAAAAGATAGACCATTTATAAAAAAATATCAAAATTGTAGATTATGAAAACATTTTCTATTATATTAATGTAAACACAACAATGGTGGTTCGTCTTCAATTCAATGTACATAACCTTTTTCTATATATTGGTGAGACAAGTTAGAAAAAGCTTGATGACCTATAATCCTGTCAACGATGGATCTGTACTTAAAATCACTGTGAATTCCTTCTTTTTCTGCCGATGTTTGTGGCATTATTCATTGTTCACATATATACGGCGATGAAATAAAACGGAACGAAAATTTGAGGTGTACAAAGAAGAGGTTTAAACTCTTCTTCTTAATTATAATGGTGCGTAAAATTTTTGCGTATTTGAGAAATTAAAAAAAGCTCAACAGAGCCAAACGAGTCCGCATGCACGCCGACGTCATGGGCTGCCATGCGCCACGGCTCTCGCCTTCCCCCATTCCCCGTGCGCTCCTCAAGGCCGCAGGATAGGGCATCGACGGCGCCGGCCTCACACCACACGAGCTCTCTCCCTCCGCTCACTTCCCGATGCCGACCCAGCCAAGAAGCCAACTAATAACTACCGATCGCGCACCTGGACCTGGCGCCGGCGCCTTAAAAAAAAGGTTAACTCCAATTTACACCCTCCAACTTGCAGCAAAGTTCGGATTTCATCCTCGAACTTCAAAACCGGACAACTTTGGTCCTCCAACTCTCGAAAAAGTTCAACTTTCGTCCTTCTTGCCGGTTTTTGCGTGTAAACAGTAACTTTTGATATTTTTAGGAGCGCCGAAATTTTATATTATTTTTTCGAGCATCTTAACGTCCTCAAATGAAAAAACTCAAAACTACAAAGTTGTAGATCTCATCGAGGTCTACAATTTACATATAAAAATTATCTTCATCCGACATCGTATTGAAGTGTTTTCTATTTTTTGAAATTTGAGTCTCATCACGTGAGAAAATATGGTACTGAAATTTTATATTATTTTTTCGAGCATCTTACTGTCCTCAAATGAAAAAACTCAAAACTACAAAGTTGTAGATCTCATCGAGGTCTACAATTTATATATATAAATTATCTTCATCCGACATCGTATTGAAGGGTTTTCTATTTTTTTAAAATTTGAGTCTCATCACGCGTGAAATAATTTTGTCGCGTGATGAGACTCAAATTTAAAAAAATAGAAAACCCTTCAATACGATGTCGGATGAAGATAATTTTTATATATAAATTGTAGACCTCGATGAGATCTACAACTTTGTAGTTTTGAGTTTTTTCATTTGAGGACAGTAAGATGCTCGAAAAAATAATATAAAATTTCAGCACCATATTTTCTTACGTGATGAGACTCAAATTTCAAAAAATAGAAAACACTTCAATACGATGTCGGATGAAGATAATTTTTATATGTAAATTGTAGACCTCGATGAGATCTACAACTTTGTAGTTTTGAGTTTTTTCATTTGAGGACGTTTCGAAAAAATAATATAAAATTTCGGCGCTCCCGAAAATATCAAAAGTTACTGTTCACACGCAAAAACCGTCCAGGGGATGAAAGTTGAACTTTTTCGAGAGTTGGAGGACCAAAGTTGTCCGGTTTTAAAGTTCGAGGATAAAATTTGAACTCTGCTGCAAGTTGGAGGGTGTAAATTGGACTTAACCCTTAAAAAAAACAGCCGCAGCACGCGACGCCGCCGCCGTCGCCCGTCCCGGATCCGACGGCCCCGCGCGCGCGTCCTCGCCTTCTACTAGTGCCCCGTCGCTGCAGCTGCTGTTGCCTCTCGCATCTGCCCCCGCGGCCCACGCCCGCAGCGCCTCGCCTCGGCTGCTCCACCTCTACCCCGCGCCTCCCCGAGATCGGAATCGCGGCGCCCCGCCCCGCCGCGCTCCTCCGCCATGGCGCCGTCTCTGCTCGGGGTCACTTTTCCTTCTCCCTCTTTCTGTTGCTCTTCTTCGTTCAGGTGTGTTGGTTAAGCAGAGGAGGTGGCTTGGCTTGTTGCTCATGGTTCTGGATGGGTGCGTGCAGGGGTTCACCAAGTCGCTGGCCATGACGGTGCTCTCCGAGATCGGGGACAAGACCTTCTTCGCCGCCGCGGTACGCCTCCTGTTCCCCATCCCCCCTCACGTCGCCTGCTCTTCCTCCTGTCCTTTTGCTTGTCGTGCCTGCCTCTGCTTGCGTGCGCCGTGCCCCGTGGGTGCACTCCCGCCAGGTGTTCGACGGTATGCCGCCGCTGACGCCCCGCCGCGGCGTGCCTCTTTGCTCCGCTGCTGGGTGGGACCGTCGTGGGAGACAATCGGTTCGGAGGACAATTGGCGCTGGCTGCTGGCTCGATCCCGTCACGAGATCGTGCGGCAGCTGCAGATTCGCCGGTGGAGCGAGCGGGTGAAGCGCCTTGGAGTCGAATTCTTGGCTCGATTCGCTTGTCAGTTACTGCTGCTGAGCTGAGCTGAGCTGAGATGACTTCTTTTATTAATTTTCTTAAGTAGTGACAACTGACAAGCTAGTTGGTAGCTGTAGATTGGGAGCTCCTCCACTGTGCGAACTAATTTGTGCGCTCGATTTGCTGCGGCCACAAATTTTTTACCCCATTTGCCTCGGTGCGCGTGGGTGCCGACTGTGCCTGCAATTGCCTGTAGCTGTTGCACTTGCCGAATTCGCGAACCTGCCATATCGGTAGGGGTCCTCTGTTTCTGGAGGACTGTCACCAGTTCTGATAAGATGCCTGCCCTCTTCCACAAGAATTGTTTCAGCAAACTTCTTGAGGATTGCGTCTTCACAGGATGAGGGAGGACCTAGCAAGACAAACATACCCGTTCCAATGCCTGCTTTTACACGCTTCTTTTTTTATGGCACTTGTTTCGTGCACTGGATTTACTCATGCTTTGTATTTATCTTTGCTAGATTCTGGCTATGCGCCATCCCAGGAAACTCGTCCTGGCAGGCTGTTTGTCTGCACTAATAGTGAGTATATTCGGAATTTTACATGCTGATCTATGGTATCCTTTTTTTTTTATCTGTTCAACTTTTTTAACAAATAGTTTAATTGATTTAGTTACTAATTTTAGGTGATGACAGCTCTATCAGCTTCTCTAGGTTGGGCTGCACCAAATCTGGTAAGTTACTATAATGATTTTTGGGTGTTTACTATGTCAAGAAGGCAAATAAGTTTTTTTTCTTTTTTTCTTTTGTGTGTGTCTGTTTGCTTTGAGCACTCAAGCATATGACACCAACATGACATGGACATGGTTGTCAATGTCTGGCAATGTATGCTATTTCAGGCATTATGTGCCCATTTTTGAGAAATGCAATTATAGATTAAGTGCTGATTGTATTGTGCTTTGCATTGATCAGGTGCAGCTATATTCCTTTGATTTTATTTCTTATTAGACTGTTGCAGCTATTATCCTTACACTTGTTCAGTATGGTAACTAAAATGCCCTTACATTATACATGGCAAGAGGATTTTAGTCAACATGACACACTTGCGAAGTATAATGCTTGAAACAGTGATTTGCACTTCCCTCAACACTTGGGGGTGGACCTTAGTTCTAGCTGTACCTTTTTTTTTATCATTTTTTTCTTGAACCATTCTATCATTTTTGAAATTTTCTTTTAGCTTATAGCAATATTGCCTTGCCCAAAAGAATGCCCGACAGTTCTGCAAGATGGTATGACTGACTGTATTATGTTGAACAGATTTCACGTAAATGGACTCATCATGTGACCACTCTGTTGTTCTTTGTATTTGGCATTTGGTCATTGTGGGAAGGCTTCAAGGAAGATGGGTACTGCATTGCTGTTGCCTTTCGATTAACCTTTTTGTGTTATGTGTTTTGGTGTTTTCGTTATCGATTTGGCTAAGCGATGCAACTCTCATTTCAGAGATTCGGAAGAATTGTCTGAAGTTGAAGCAGAGCTGGTTGGCAAACTTCATCATTATATTATGTTATTTTATGGACTGCATTTTAAATTACTTATTGGCAAGTTCTACCCAATTTACAGGATGCTGCCTTTAAGAGTAATAAAGGTGAATCTAAAAATAAATCTAAGGTCAGTACATCAATCATATTCTTTTGCAGAATGTTTTTCTTTCATAATTATATGATTATCCATTTGCATGATGTGGAAAATAGAAACCATGAATGAGAAAGAAAATAGATTTCATTTCTTCTCCTATATCCTTGAAAATGTTAATTTGTTATGCATTCAATGTGCCTTTATATAAATCCTACCAATTTATATGATTTTGGACTTTTGGTGTCTAGCTAGCTTATGGTTTCTTTCGTTCTTTGTATTCTAAAAACTTTTATTCATCTGAGTAGTCCTATTTTTATTCATGTATAGTTTTGGAATAGTGGTGGGAACCAGCTATGAACAGTTCAAGTACAGTTAATATAGTTGAAGCACAGTCCAAATATGTGTCCTTTTTATGGAACTTTTGGCATCAACCTATAGGTTTTCTAGTTTTTTCTAACTTCTTTTGTAGACTGTGAAAGATGACATCTTTTTTCATCTAAGATTGGCAAAAAAAAAAAAGCAGTTTCTGATTGCTCATCTGCACATCTTTTCTTTTCTATTGCTTGTGTAGAGAAGACACATTTTAAAAGACTGGGAAGTTAAGAAAGCTTTGCTTATTGGGGGCAATTTCCTTGTTACTTTTGGTGATGTAACTATAGATTACTACGAATTTAATTCTTACTTGGATTTGCAACCTTTTTTAATATAGGCAAATGATGATACGAAGAAACAGCAAAGACCATTTCTCATGCAGTTCTTCTCACCAATTTTTATAAAGGTAGCAACTTCTTATGATATGCAAGAAATGGTTGGCAAAGGTACCATTCCTGTGTGCTGAACGATAGCCAGTAGGCTTAGATTCCTTGATGAGAATTACAGAGGGGATTACAGTTATATGAGAGAGGAGGATGGCCCAAGGGGCCAGCTGAGTCTGAACACGACTCAAGTGGCCAGCTGGGTGAGAACCCGGCACAGCAAGCTAGGCTAATCAATGGCTAGATTACACAAGTAACTAGGAGATTATACTAAATAGCAATTATTTCTAACACCCCCCCGCAGTCGGAGCGTCGGTGGAACAGACGTTCAGACTGGAGCGAAAGTCCATGAAGACGGAGGAGGGAAGGCCCTTGGTGAAGACGTCGGCGAACTGCGATGTGGTGGGTACATGTAGAACACGAACAGCACCCATGGCGACCCGTTCACGGACGAAGTGGAGGTCGATTTCCACGTGCTTGGTGCGCTGATGTTGCACGGGGTTGGAGGAGAGGTAAATGGCGCTGACATTGTCGCAGTAGACAAGGCATGCGGAGTCCAGGGGATGATGAATCTCCTTGAGCAGCTGTCGCAGCCGAATGACTTCAGCAACGCCGTTGGCAACAGCCCGATATTCAGCCTCGGCGCTGGACCGGGAGACGGTGGGCTGCCGCTTGGAGGACCAGGAGATCAAGCTGTCCCCGAGGAAAACTGCATAGCCGGAGGTGGAGCGACGGGTGTCCGGACAGCCTGCCCAATCAGCGTCAGTGTACACACGAAGCTGTGTTGGGGCTGTGCGGGGGATGACCAGTCCATGACCGAGAGAGCCCTGGAGATAGTGAAGAATCCTTTTGGCAGCAACAAGATGAACTTCACATGGGGCATGCATATGAAGGCATACTTTTTGAACAGTGTAAGCAATGTCCGGCCTGGTGAACGTGAGGTACTGGAGGGCGCCCACCAGGCTGCAGTAGCTGGTGGGGTCAGCAACAGGAGGGCCGACATCAGTAGGAATCTTTGCACAAGTGTCAACTGGGGTGGAGCAGGGCTTGCAATCGCTCATGCCATGGCGAGCGAGGATGTCCAGTATGTATTGGCGCTGCGAGAGGAGGACTGAATCCTTGTGGCGCTGAACTAAAATGCCAAGGAAGTGATGCAGAGGGCCGAGATCCTTCATGGCGAACTCCTTTTTCAATGCAGCAATAACATGGTGAAGGAGCTGCTGTGATGATGCTGTGAGGACAATATCGTCCACATATAAGAGCAAGAAGACAGTCTCTGTACCATGGCTGTATATGAAGAGAGAAGTGTCGGACTTGGCTTCAGTGAACCCCAGAGAGACCAAAAAAGAAGCGAACCGGCTGTACCAGGCCCGCGGGGCTTGCTTCAATCCGTAGAGGGATTTATTGAGCCAGCAGACATGCTCTGGCAGGGTAGGATCAGCAAACCCGGTAGGCTGAGAGCAGTAGACGGTCTCTGAAAGTGTGCCGTGCAGGAAAGCATTCTTCACATCAAGTTGATGAATGGGCCAATCCTTGGAGCGTGCTAGTGTGATGACTGTTCGAACAGTGGCTGGCTTGACAACAGGACTAAAAGTTTCGTCATAATCAACACCGGGGCGTTGAGTGAATCCCCGAAGTACCCAACGAGCCTTGTAGCGTTCCAATGAGCCATCAACATTGAACTTGTGCTTGAAAATCTATTTCCCAGTAACCACGTTTGCCTTGGCAGGACGTGGGACAAGATCCCAAGTGTGGTTGGCCTGAAGTGCTGCATATTCGTCTTCCATGGCCTGGCGCCAATGAGGATCAGCAAGAGCATCACGGCAGGACCGCGGGAGTGGAGAGAGGGCCTCAGCGTGTAGAGCGAGGCGAGGCTGCCGGTACCCTGTTTTTCCACGGGTCGCCATATTATGGGAGTTGGCGACCGGCGGAATGGAGACAGCACCACCCGGGATCGAAGGGTCGCTCTTGACATAGCGCGGTGGAGACGGGATCATGCTAGACCGTCGAGTAGAGGCCCCTGCCGGGCATTCAAGGGCCGGGGCAGGGACAGGAGCACGCCTGCTGTAGACGTGAATGATGGGCGGCTTCTGAGGAGGAGCCCCACCGGACACGGTCGGCTGTGCTGGAGAGGAGGGCGCCTGGTCAGGGGGCCCTGGAGACATGGGTGCCTGAACAGGGGACCCCCCGGAGGCGTCGACGGTAGAGGGTGGAAACCGGGGGGGGGGGTCCTGGGCGCCGGTGTGGCGGCGCGGGCCAGCGCCCGGGGAGGTGGTGGCTGGGGGCCAGCAGCTCCGGAAGTACCTGCAGGAAGAGGAGACACTGGGAGAGCGTCGTCGTCAGTTAGAAAATCGAGTTCCTGCGGAGGTGGGGAGGGCCGGCTGTGGGAAATGATGACCCGGTTAGTGGCGAGGTCAAGACACCGGTAGCCCTTGTGATCCGGTGGATAGCCAAGGAAAGCACAGAGAGTAGAGCGAGGGGCAAGCTTGTGAGGAGCGGTGGCAGCCAAGGAAAGCACAGAGAGTAGAGCGAGGGGCAAGCTTGTGAGGAGCGGTGGCAGAAAGGTTGGGATAGCAGGTGCACCCAAACGCTCGAAGATCATGATAGGAGGGGAGGCGGCCATGGAGGGCGAAGAAAGGGGTGCTCATGTTTAGAGTTTTGGTGGGGAGGCGGTTGAGAATATAGGTGGCAGTGGCAAGAGCATCAGCCCAGTAGACAGGAGGCATGGAAGCCTGGAAGAGGAGGGTGCGGGTGATGTTGTTGACGGTGCGAATCATGCACTCGGCTTTCCCATTTTGCTGGGAGGTATAGGGGCACGACAGGCGAAGGGTGGTGCCGTGAGCAAGGAAGAAAGCGCGGGAGGCAGAGTTGTCGAATTCGCGACCGTTGTCACTTTGGACTGATTTAACAGTGCAACCGTATTGTGTAGACACATGAGCAAAGAAATGGGCAATAGTGGGAAAAGCATCAGACTTGACACGAAGAGGAAAAGTCCATAGAAAATGGGAGCAATCATCAAGAATGACTAAATAATATTTGAAACCAGAGACACTAATAGTAGGAGATGTCCACAGGTCACAATGAATTAAGTCGAAATTCTTGGAGGCTCTAGACATAGAAGTAGCAAAAGGAAGGCGAGTATGGCGCCCAAGCTGACAAGCATGGCAGAGGGAGTCGTCTTCAGGTTTGCTGCAGACAATGGAGGAAGTCTGAGCGAGGTTCTGAAGAGTTGCCTTGCCAGGGTGCCCAAGGCGCCGGTGCCAAGTAGTCGGAGGAGTGGCGACGAGAGCGCAAGGCCCAGCAGTTGATGACGGCAACTGTAGGGTGTATAGGGGCCCTGTGCTGTCACATCTGAGGAGGGTGTTCCTGGTACGGAGATCCTTTACAGAGACACCAAGAGGGTCAAATTCAACAGAAACGAGATTATCAGTAGTAAATTTTCGAACAGAAAGGAGATTTCTAATGATGTCAGGGGCTACAAGGACATTATCGAGGCGAAAGGGGCCGGGAAGGACAGAATAACCGGTGCCAACAACGGGAAGAGTGGCACCGTTGCCCACGATAATGGAGGAAGGAAAAACAGAGGAGGGTGATGCGGTGACCATACCAGGGTTGGCAGTGATATGGGAGGAGGCACCCGAGTCGATCACCCAGTCGAAGGAACTTGGTGGCGGGGTGAGGGAGACGGTGCTGAAGGCGCTGGCGAGGCCCTCCGGCGACCATGGCATCCAAGCGGGAGGTGGCTGCGGGTAGTAGGTCCCGGAGCCTGGCGGTGGAGCGAAGTATGCAGGGGGCGCCCCGGCCATCAGAGCCTGCTGTGGAGGAGCGGGCTGGACGGCGCGTGGCGGAGGGCCACGAACCCCACCGGCGGTGGACCCTGGCCACATGTGGATGGAGCCAGTCCACGGATTGAGGAACGACGGCCATTGTTGTGGAGGAGTGGCCGAGGGGGTGCTGCCTTGCGCACCACCCAGAGAACCACCAGAGCCGCGTCCGCCGCGGCGGTGTCTGCCGCGGGAGTTGTTGAAGGGCTGCCCAGCGGCAGTCTGTCCAGCAGCAGCCCCGCGGGTGTTGTTGAAGACCTGCCTAGCAGCAGTCTGTGCGCAGCAGCCTGAGGACGAGGCGGTGCAGGGGACGTCGGGGTGGGTGCCTTGGTGGAGTTGGTGGCGGTGACGAGGGCCGAAGGAGGGACGGAATGCGTCCCCATGTTGAGCTCAGCCAACCGGAGGTCAGCACGAACGTCAGCGAAGGGTGGGAACGGCTTCTGTCGAGTGATGAGTTGGGACATGAACTGAAACCGTTCATTGAGGCCCCGCAGGACGTTGAGCACCAGAGTGCGGTCCTGGACAGGCTCGCCGAGGTCGGCCAGGGCATCAGCCATGCTTTTCATCTTGCGGCAGTAGTCGTCGACGGAGAGAGCACCTTGACAGAGGGTGCGAAACTCGGAGTCGAGGAGCATGGCGCGAGATTCGTGGTTGTTGAGGAACTGCTGCTCAAGGCCGAGCCAGGCCTCTCGGGCAGTGGGGGCGTCGTGCCCGTGGATGACGTCCAGGAGGTCGGCGGAGATGGTGTTGAAAATCCAAGACAGGACAACACAGTCCATGCGCGACCATGCCGGATCGTAGGGGCGGGGAGCGTTGCTGAGGACGTGCTCCTTCAACGCGAAGCGGCCGAGGATGAGGAGAACATAGCCACGCCATTTGGAGTAGTTGGAGGCTTGAAGATCAAGAACTATAGGGATTAAGTTCCTGATGTTCTGGACTGCAGCCGCCTGACTATGGAGGCGGGCAACAGCCTCTGCTTCAGAGGAGGCGGAGTAGGTGTCGTCGTCGTCGTCCTCGCCCGGGAACTCGGTGCGGACGCGAGTCCAGAGGGCCGCAGCCTGCTGCTCCAGGGCGTCAGCCGCCGCGCGCTCCTTGTCAAGTGCGTCGGCGGCAGCGCGGACGCGCTCCTGGGCGTCGGCGGCGGACTTGAGGAGGGTGGCCTCCTCCTCGAGCTGCTGGCTGCGCTCGGAGTTGGTGGAGCGCAGGGAGGAGGCCTCGTCTTCCAGGCGCTTGGCCGCCGAGAGAGCTTCATCACGAAGCTTGGCCGCAGTAGCCGCGGTGGAGGAGCCCGAGGCGGCCATGAGCACTCGCAGCGATGGCAGGGAGGCGCGCGGGAGCGAGTGGAGACGGAGGGAAGAGATATGCAGTGGCGGCGGGCACGCGTGTGAGGGGAATCGCGTGGCAGCGGCGGGCGCACGCGGAGGATCGCGCGGCGGCGGGCGCGCGCGCGCGGAGAATCGCGCGGCGGCGGCGGGCGCGCGGGCGAGAAGAATCGCGCGGCTGAGCGCGTGAGGAGGGAGCGGAAGCGATTGGATCGGTTGTTTTAGTCTGATACCATGCTGAACGATAGCCAGTAGGCTTAGATTCCTTGATGAGAATTACAGAGGGGATTACAGTTATATGAGAGAGGAGGATGGCCCAAGGGGCCAGCCGAGTCTGAACACGACTCAAGTGGCCAGCTGGGTGAGAACCTGGCACAGCAAGCTAGGCTAATCAATGGCTAGATTACACAAGTAACTAGGAGATTATACTAAATAGCAATTATTTCTAACACTGTGTTTATTATTAACATTTATTTTAATTTGTGTGTTGTAGGCATTTTCTATTACATTCTTTGGTGAGTGGGGTGACAAGAGCCAGGTAAGCTGTATAAAAGTACTTTTTATCTTTCAGCTCTGCAAATCACCTATTGAGTCACAAATAGATAATGTTTTCGCTACATTGATGGACCTCTTGTCAGATTGCTACTATTGGCTTGGCTGCTGATGAAAACCCATTTGGTGTTGTCCTGGGTGGAATCATGTACGAGCTGCTTCTTTTACTGACCTGACTGCTCTCTTTAATTGGCTTGTTGTGTGTTCCCTGATAGAAACTTTTTTCTGTGCTTAGAGCGCAAGCACTCTGCACTACTGCTGCTGTTCTTGGTGGAAAGAGCCTAGCTTCCCAGATATCTGAGAAGATGGTTGGAACTAAACTCATTCATTTTTCATACTCCTGTAAAATGTCCAACATCTAATTTGACGCTTGTCTTGTTGTAGGTTGAACTGTCAAGCGGAGTGCTGTTCCTGCTGTTTGGTATCATGTCCTTGCTCTCTGGACCAGAAGGAGAATTGTAATCCCTGCTTGAAGCCTTTTTCAGCTGGCTGATTAACATATCTTTCTCTCCTTAGACCTATCTTATTTCAGTAGATGAATGATGGCGACGAAAGCCAGCCGCCATCCATGGCGAACCGGATGGTGATTCAATAGTTTAGCCGACACATTGTAAACATTTCACTCGTCCTTCATAAATAACTACATGTTACAGAAGTCCGTAGCGATTGCATTCTGTTGTGCCCAGCACGTGAAAGTCAATCTTTATTTGAAGCTGCCTACAGTATGATGAATATGATGTAAGATTCTTGTTACTAAAATTTTGTTGTCGCAATTACATGCGTTAACAAAGCTTTGTTCGTGAATCAAGTAAGGAGGCAAATAATATGGGGCTTATAGCGGGTCTTTGTCTTATTGTTGTGTTACTCCTTTAATATTAAATGTTGGCTAGTTTTCTTTGGAACTTCGATTGTGGTGAAGGTAACGAAGTAAGGCCAATCTTACTGGGGTTTTATCATAATTTTATGGCATTAAATAAACTTGTCACAATATGAATGAAAAGAGATAATAAAAGTTTTATGAGACAAAATGAGTTTTATGGGGACAAATTTGTCTACGTAAAAGTCTTAGAAATTGGTACATAAAACTTTCATTGAGGGTCCGTTTGATAGGGATCTAAATTCTTGCAGAAACATTTCAGATTCAGATTCTCTCTAAAAACGTTTCAAGTGATGAATCAGAATCATGTTTAGGTTACATCAAACTATTCTAACTTATGTCCTCTTTGGCAGGGTTTCTTGAGGGGCTTTAGTTTTGGCTTCTTGGCTGAGGCTTGCGGCTAATAAAGAAGCTCTTCGAAAATAACATTTTATAGTTGCATACATGATACGCTTGAGCCAATAAAGGAATACCCGAGGGATGTAGCTATTCCAATCAGCTTGAGTTAAAATACAAATTGACATTGGGTCGATTTTTTTATTTTTTCAGATTATTACAATTTAGGTTTAATAAATGTTACAATCATCTGATTGTTTTTTTTGGCTGAGCTTTAAAACATGATTTTCTATTAAAATTTCTTTTCTTACAAGGCTCTTGCATTTCATGAAAAAAGCTACAAGTTGTATTTATTGGAGTTTCTTGTCTGAAAACAAATTATGCCTACCAAACTATCCAACCACATAGACAATGGTGTGCAACCAGTCGAACTACGTGATGTAGCTTTGCTAACGTATATCGTCCAGTTACATTAGAACATATTTCGGAACATGATGTTGATCCACGTGATATGTTACTTTAAATTTTTTTGGTCCTTAAAAACTTTTGGTCCACTTGACATGTATGGACCTTAATTTATTTATCTAATGTGTTGCATTATATTATTTTGTTCAAATGTATGAGTCCATAGAAATGCCTGATGGGTGAATGCCTAGTTTGATTAAACTAATTTGGTATTTTACATATTTTTGCATTTTTTTCTAGTATAAACCTGATCAGAGTTCGAAAGTTTGACTAAGTGTTAATTCGTAACAAGAGGTGTAATTTATTTCCCTTTATTTATTTTTCATTTTTGTGCTTTGAATTTTTTTTAGGGGAATTTTTGTGCTTTGAATGACAAATCTTTCATGTAGTAAAACGGAGTAGTTTAAATGGGCCTCACAATGTATTAGCAAGAAATGTGATCATGGGCTTGCTTTGAGTATGCGACCAGGCCATATTTTCATTTCCGTTGTGAATTTCTTGGGCTGTGTAACCCACGAACTCCATCTACTGATGGATTGAGGCCCATTAAGGAAGGAATAATTTCTTCATTATATTCCTCCCAAAAAAGATATTATTTCTCTATTATTTTAGTGTCTATCCATAATATGAAGAATGAAGAGTTTCTTAGTCATTTATCGCTTATAACCATGCAATAGGATCCAATGGACCCAATCTTGTATACGAGTCATAGTAAGCATACTCAAGCACGGTCCGGATCCTAATTTCAAAACGAATTAGAATATGAAGCATTTCCATGGTCCACATCTATCACACACCCCTATGAGTTAGAGTAGAGTGTTTAGGCATGATGTAGAAGCCGATTCCAAAACAAATTGGAATGCATGACGTGATCATTGATAATCTCTAAACCTCCCATACATATAGGAGTTAGAGCAGGGCAACTAGGAACAGTAAGTAGTTTGATATTCAAACGAAATAAAATGCATGACATGATGTTAGATAAGTCCCCTAGCCATATATAAGTGGTCCACCATGTACCAACCCCAATATCTTGATGTAATGCACGAGTATGTTTATACTAGTCTAAATTAAAATAGGAGCGTTTCTTTCGTATGTTGTTCCTTCCACCCAATGATAAGCGAGCCTGAGTTGCTCTTTGCATCTCTCCCATGAACAATTAAGAAAAAAAAGTTAAGACACTGCCAACAACATTGGATTTTATAAACATACTAATATCCTAGATTATTTCAAAGAGCCCCTAACAGATACAACAAAGCCTTTTCTTGCATCTTCATGCATCCCTTCCACCCAATGACATATGGGTCTGAACATACGCTCTCCAGTGGCCAGCTATGAATCTGCCAACACTGTTAGACCTTATGATCATATAATGGTCTAGATTAATTTGAAGGGCACGCAATATATACATAGAGCCACCATCCACCCTGCCATGTCTGACATGTAGGCCCTCCTTCATCATGTCCGTTTTTTCACCTTTCCTTCATGTGTACACCAAGCAACACCCCTGATAGGCATCATGGTCTCCAGAACATCAACGGTGCATCTTGTGAGTATATACTACTATCTCCAAACAGTGTTGTAATCTAAGATACTTCTTACTTTGGAACGACGTACTACTTTGGAAACTTCCTTTGGACAACAAAAAGAACGAACATCAGGTCTGACGCATCACATAACAGAGAGTAAATTGATATTATCTTATTGGTCATGATGAGGGAAGGAGCGGACGAAGTGATGGCTCGTCTCTCTCCTCTCGCCGACACGGGTGACTCGAGAGGGGATGACACGGACGCTCCACCATGGGTGCCATGCACTACACCGCCCACACGGTCATGTCTAGAGACCGGAGCCCACGGTTGTTGTAGGGTCGAGATGGCGGAGGGGGGGTGAATAGTCCTTTCTAAAACTTAATCACGTCGGCTAACCGAAACAAGTGCGGAATTGAAACTATCGGTCTAGCTAAGACTACACCCCTCTATCTTTGTTCTCTAGCACCTTACAAAGATCCTAATTAAGCAACAAAGGTGCCGGGCTAGCAAGAGCTCACATAAACAATTCTAGAGCAAGGTCACACAAACCTATGTAACTAGTACTTTGCCAACCGGTACACAATCTAGCACAAAGCCACTAAGCTCACTAGTAATGCTCAATAACAAGGCAACCAATGCCAAATTAGAGAGCTCAAATTACTTAGCTACACAAACTAAGCAATGTGACTAACAAGGTTACACAAACCAAATTAGTCACGCAAGGGAGCTACTTCTATGCTACACAAACAAGAAGGTAACTAGCAAGCTACACAAGCTAACTAATCACAAAAGCAACTACACAAGCATAATGTATATGAAAGTAATACAAGCTTGTGTTTCACGGAGTGCAAACCACCAAGAAGATGATGAAGACAATGTTGACACGATGTTTTTTCTCCCGAGGTTCACGAGGTTGCCACCAAGCTACGTCCCCATTGTGTCGACCGCTCACCCGGTAGTTCGGCAGCTAATTGGCATCACCCGCCAAGCCCGCACGTCAGGCACCGCAAGAACCTACCTCACAAGTGAGGGTAGCTCAATGACACTCTTTACTAGAGTTGCTCTTCGCGGCTCCCGCGGAGCGAGCACAATGCCCCTCACAAAGCTCTTCTCTGGAGCACCGCACAAGCTTCTTGCGGGCTTCGACGAAGACCACCACCAAGCCGTCTAGGAGGTGGCAACCTCTAAGAGTAACAAGCCCACCGGCTTGCAAGACGACCACCTAGTGCCACTCGATGCAACCTCATAATGCAATCACACTAGAATCGCTCACTCACTCGATCGGATGAACACTATCAAGCTCAAGTGAGTTAGAGGGCTCCCAAGCACTACCACATAAGCCACCAAGGCTCTAGTGTGCTCAGCAACCAGCCCCAGGTGGGCCACCACTCCTATTTATAGCCCCAAGGGCTAAACTAGCCGTTACCCCTTCACTAGACGTAGCTCGCAGCTACCGGACGCGCCGGTCGTGATGACCGGATGTGCCAGGCCGTGCGTCGGGTCGTTCCTGGCCGTCCACATGGCCTCCACGTTTAACGGCGACTGTGTGATCTCAACGGTCGACTGCCTTGCGCCAACGGTCACAAGATGACTAGACGCGCTAGCCTCGACCTGATGCTGGGAGGTTGCGTCAGGTCGTGCACGCCTATGAGCCACCGAGCCAGCGATCTGATGCGCCACCTGATGACTGGACGCACCACCACCGTGTGTCCGGTCACTTCTAGAGAGTTCCTAAGTGGTGAAAACATGACCTAACGCGTTAGATCGAACCTGACCAGACACAGGCCAATGTCTGGTCCTCCTCCCGCTGCCATGTGTCACCGCCACGCCACGCGCCACTGCGTCACTGTTCGTCAGCATGACCGGACGCACATACCGCGCGTCAGGTCATACCCAGGGTCCAGCGTCCGATCATCAAGACCAAGACCACGCCCTCTCTGGAACCAATGATCGGACACGCAGGTCCAAGTGAGGCCTGCTTCTGGTCACCTCCAGAGACTGGTTTTCACCTCCGTTTCTTCGCTGAGTTGATCCACTTCAACTCCAAACACTTCTCCTTTGTAAATGTGCCAACACCACCAAGTGTACACCACCATATGTATGTGTGTTAGTATTTTTACAATCATTTTTAAGGAGTTAGCCACTCAACTTGCCACACCACTCGATCCTAGCAATGATGCAAAGTTAGATCACTCAAGTGGTACTAGATGACCGATATGCAAATAAGTTTGCCCCTCTTGATAGTACGGCCATCTATCCTAAACCTGGTCATCAACTTCTCTACACATCTATGATCGGTGGAAGAAAATGCCCTAGATTATACCTTTGCCTTGTGCATTCCATTCCATCTCCTTCGATGTCGATGCAACACATGCACCAACATGATCAACAATGATATGATCCACTCCATATCATCACGTGACCATATTGGTTCATCGATCATGACTTCACTTGCTTTTCACTGTTGCTTCGGTCCATCGGCGCCAAGTCATCACTCAACTTGCCCTTCACACTTACAACCGGTCCGTCGAGCCAAGTCATGTCTTGATCTTCTCCACCTTGATCACATGACTCAATGTCATGTCTCATATGCAATGAGCTCCTTCATCGCATGTGTGAGCTTTGCAACAAATTCATGCCATTTCACCTCTATGGCATATGTTGCTCACATACATGTACTTGTGGACTAATCACCTGTGTATCTCACCCAACCACATATTGGTCCACCTAAGGTTGTCACTCAATTACCAAAACTAAACAAGGATCTTTTAGCTGTGCGTCCACATCATGGGGCGTGGGGCTAGGGGTGAGGAGCTTGAGAGAGTTCGTGGATGTGGTGCATGGTTCAAGACTGCTCAGGCACTGGATGATGGCAGTCCATGGCACACGCTCTAGGAGAAAGGCCTCGAGCTAGCCCCTATGGTAGGTTGTAGTAATATGCCTCCTTTCCTCCACCTCTCCCCTCCCTCGTGTTCACTTTCTCCTCCCACACTAGTAGCCCCGAGTTGTAGGCCTAGGGTTCCCTAATCCTTTCAATCAGGCGATTTGCAGCAGGGGTAGGGTCCTGAGGATGTGAGGCCGCATGAGATTAAGGACCATCCAGATGCTGATTTAAGCTTACAGTTGGCTCATCTATGGAGGCATAGCAAGGAGTTTGGTGCACATGCGATAGTTCCTGTAGTTGCAAGGTCTGATTCTCATCATTCCTCTCCCGATTCTTCTACTCCCCTTCGTGGAGCGGAAGCAGGTGTTCTCTACTCAACTCTTGGAGGAGATACACGCTCTTTCTCCCAGGTCATTTGGGCTCCTGCACAGCCTCGAACTACCATGGATTAAGGACCATACTACCATAACAGGGGGAGGAAGATTTGGCGGAGGCCGGGGCTTCGCTGGATGCTAGAACTACAGAGGGGATGGCGGATATAGGGGAGGCCGTGGTCATGGGAACAGAGGTGCTCGCTATCCCAAAAATAAGGAGTACAGAGAGAGGCTGAATCCAAGGGATCAGGAGAGGCATATATAAGGGGATTCAGAGAGATCCCAAGGGAGAACTCCAAATTGAGAACAATTCTAAGTCTGTTGAGAAGGAACAATCTAGGAATAATATCATGGAACAGGTAGCCAACTTTGTTCAAGAGAAGAATGCTAAAATGAGAGAGGATGCAATGGAGAACAGAGGAAATTAGAACTATGCTGCTCCTGGAATCTATACCAGGTGTGGCAAGCTAGGGCACTTACCTGATGCCTATCACAACCTTATCAAGTGTGAGAGGTGTGACAAGGAAGGGCATGTTGCTAGAGTGTGTTATGAAAAAGATGCCTTGGGATTTCATTTCCCCTTTCTTTGACTTTCTGCTTATGTGCAAGGTTTTCATTTCATTAAGAGCTCTTCAAATGATGATGGCATCAAAGACATGTCAAATACCGCTTTGATTACCATCACTGAGGGGGTTGCCACTGCAAAACAAGTGGAAAATGAGTTTAAACTCAAAGCAGGTCCTGCATCTACTTGGAGATGGTATGCCAAGAAAGTGGATGACAACAAGTTCCAAATGAGTTTTCCTAACTCCAAAACAATTGAAGATATAGCTTACTTCATTGAAATGAGGATGAGATCTCTCACATCTGTAGTTTTCAAGGTTGAGAAGTGGAATTTAGCTTCTGTGTCCAAAGGTCCCCTAGTATTGCTTGGTTCAGGATCAAGGGTATACCATATGAGAAAAGGTCCTTCCCCAATGTGTGCATGGTTGACTCAAAGGTTGGAGTTCCCCTAGAAGTTGACAAGGCCAATTTAACAAAATAGGAATATATGAGGGTTAAGATTGGCTGCAGAGATGTAACAGAAGTGCCAGCAAAGGTGGATGGGGTCTTGGATGATTTTCACTTCCATGACTTCCATTTTTAGAGAGAAGTTGAGCAAGAAGGATACACTAATCTTGCTGGTAAGAAATGGATAAGAACTGGAACAGATAAATTTGTGGATGACAACCATTCACCAAAAAACCCAAGATTTGAGGGAGGCTTTCAGATAAACAATTCTAAGGCTGGTCCAAGCAATTATGCTAGGGCAAATAAGCGAGTGGCTGGTGGAGGTTGCATGGAGAATGAGTTAAATGACAATAATGAAAGTGAGGATGAATGGTTGGCAATGGATGATATATGTCAACCTGGTGCTGAGAAACTATCATTTGGTGATTTCAGCGAGGTTGAAATCAGAAAATTGACTTGTATGCAGTTCGCTGAGGGGTGCTCCACTGTTATCAATGAATATGGCACTAACATGTGTGGATCTAAATTTGACTCTTTGGCTGCCATTGAAGCTAAATGTGCCATCTTAAGCTCTGGTGAAGTCTCCAAAGACAAGGTATGCCAAACTGTGACTGTTAGTGGAAGAGCTAACAAGAGGAAGGAGTTGGCAGCTGTGAAAGAAGAGGTGTTGGGTACTATTTTTGATAGGGCTATGTCACTAAGCCCACACCATGGTACTCAAGACCCACCAGCTATTTCTCAAGCCAGGAAGAAGGATGGGAGAAGTTGTAAGTAGAAGATTTGCTAGATGATGAGAAACTACAAGCAGAAGATGTGTTGAATGACAACACTACTAGCCTGAATGTGGAAGATGTGTTGAATGATAACACTACTAACCTAGATGTTCAAATGAACATTGACGACACAAATGAGGCTAAGCTCTCACAAGATGAAGGGTACCAAAAGGAGTGCTGGAAGAAGTCATACAAGCTAATGGCAATATTCAGGTTGAGGATATTGGTACTGTTGAAGTGGAGACTACTGATAACATGGATAGTTATGTGGGCATTATTCTTTTTCTTGGAAACAACAAGGAAAATGGGGTTGAGTGGCAGGAAGTAAGACAAAGTAGGAGACTCAGGGATAATGGGACAACTCAGTTGATGATTGAAGAACACTTAAAAATTAAGATGTCCTAGGATCAGATCAGTCATGGTTATATTCCTAGTCAGAACTCCTTTGCAGTTCATAATAATTCTTCTATTATGGTTCTTGCTGCTCAAATGGGGTTCATGCTAAATCCATATCATATGAAAAAATTGATATGTTGAAAGATCTTGAAAATTCTAGGATGAATTGAAATGAGCAAAACACTGGTCCTAGTGCCTCTGTTAACAACTTGGAGGATGAAAATCCTCCCCTAGAAACTGAAATTGTGAATGGATAGGTAACTGAGGAATCTAAAGAGGTGCCTTGCATAATAGTCGCAAGTGCCAGAAAGAAAAGCTCGTCTAAGAAGAGGAGTAAAAAACACAGAGCTTCCAAGAACCAACCTTCTGATGGTTCAAAGAACTCTGTTGGAGTGTGAAAGTGCATTTGCCCCCTATGTGGGTTTTGGTGTATTGATGACATCCAAATTGGGGACTAATGTGATCTTAATGAGATATGTCGCAGCAATTAGTCCCATAAAAGATACAAAGAGTTGATAAAGATGAAATGGTATCCCTCAATTCTTGAAGTTAAAAAAGGCGTCGAACTCGAAGCGGATCTTCAAGCTTACATTTTATGCTTTTGAGTTTAGGTATGCCATACTATAAAGAGAGATGAAAACTTAATTGGTATGAGGAATATAGAGTGCTCAAGTATAAAATTAAAATCAAAAGAGAGACACGTGTCAGAAGCCCCGACGTAAGTCAGAACTCCTGACCGTCAGAAGTCATGACTCACGCCGGAAGTGCTGACGCCCAGTCACTTATCCTGTGTGGTGACTGTAGCCGTTGGAAGTCCTGACATGAGTCGGTACTCCTGGTAGTCGAAAGTCCCGACCCAAGTCGAGAGTCCCGACACCTGGACTTAGCTGGCTGGCTGACTGTGCCCGTCGAAAGTCCCAACGTAGTCGGGAGTCCTAACCGTCGGAAGTCCCGATGTAAGCCAGGAGTTCCGATGTTGACTTGCTCGTGCAAACTCTGACCTCTATGAATAGTGTTTTCTTTATAGGTTGGAAGTCCCGAGATATGCGTCGAGACTCCCGACGTAGATCTGAACGATTAGATTTCTACTATGAGTACAAATAGCCCTTTCTTCTCTTCTAACCGTTACCCAGTCATTCACTGCCACCAGCCTTCATCCAAAATAGCTCCCAAGCATTCAAGGCTCCCCTCTCCTCTCCCCTTTGCTCCTAACTTCGATTCCCCTAAGGATTTGTGTGATAGGAGAGTGGATTGAGTGACAAAATCACTTTGGCAAGCTTGAGCACTTGTTTTCTTCGTCAAGCCAGTTGGATATGCATCTATTACTCTTGGGGCTTTGCCCCTAGCCAGCTAGGCATCGCCCAAGAGCTTCTATCTTGTGGAAGAGCCTTGGAAAGTTTGTATTGTCCTTGATTTCTTAGTGGAAACCTCAAGTGACCTTTGTGGTTGCTTTGAGAGAGGCAAGGTGGTGAAAGAAACTTCGACCTTTGTGGTCAACTCAACAACGAGGACATAGAAGCTACTTTGTGGGGTTGCCAAACCTCGGGACAAATCCTTGTATCGCGCATGCTTGTTGTTGTTGTTGTTGTGATAGCTCGATATTACGTGTATTTGTTTGTCTCTTCTCTCTCCCAAGCTCCTTCTAGGGTTTGGACTCAATCTATGATTTGGCGGCTTTTTGGCATCAAGGAAGTGACCAAACATCTTCACTTTACCACTAGGAAATGGGGTTGTAAGTTATTGGCTTCACAAAGTTTATTTGAGCACTTATAGTTCATTCCCCGTAGGCATCGGGACTTCTGACAGTTTACGCCGGAACTTTTGACGATGTTGGGAGTTCTGACCCAAACTGTCGGGACTTCCGATAGTTGCTGATAAGTGATTTTGAGTTTTGTGTAGAAATTTTTAGATACGCTTATTCACCCTCCTTGGCATTGTTTATCCTTTCAATTGGTATCAGAGCAAGGTCTTCTCTTGGCGCTTCACCGCATGAGAAGAAACAATGTCGGAGACCAATAAAGTGCAAGCCGATGCTGCCGAGATGGCCAAGAAGATAGCTCAATAGTTGATGGCTGCTCAAGTCAAGTTGTTCTAGGATGAAATGAAGAAGATGCAAGATAAGATGAGCAAGATGAAGGAAGAGTTGAGCAAGAAGATTGATGATGCAATAAGTGGCAAGAATGAAGCAACAAGTGGCAAAAATGATGCAAACAAAGATGCCACAAGTGATGTTGGAGCTAGTGAGCATGCTCATGGAAAGGGAATATATTCAAACATGAACTTTGACTATGGACAACTCATCAAAGGTTCACCTCTACGTACTCCTTCCGTCAACCTTGGCAAGCCACCTCACTTTGATGGAACAAGATACAACGATTGGGCTTACAAGATGAAGATGCACCTCATTGCCACAAGAGTTTGGAAAGTTGTGGATGTTGGCGTGATGATTTCTACCGATTATGATAGAGAGATAACTCCGGAACAAGTGCACAACCTCCATCAAAGTGCACAAGCCGTAGCCTTGCTTGTTTCAAGTCTAGGTCCGAATGAGTTCAACAAAGTAAATGGAAGGGAAAATGCTAAGGAAATTTAGGAAACCTTAAGAACATCATTTGAAGGAGACAAGAGTGTGAGAAAAGGCAACATTGAGCTACTACATGGTAAATTGGAAAGATTTGTGTTCTTGCAAGGTGAAACAACTCAAGCAATGTTTGATAGGCTCATGTCTTTGGTCAACCACATAAGAGGTCTTGGAAGCACCGAATGGGATGACAACAAGGTTACTAGAAAGATGTTGAGAACATATAGAGCCAAGAACAACATGCTAGCATCCATGATCATGGAAAGACCCGATTATGATGAGATGACACCCCAAGAAGTTCTTTTAAAGCTCAAGCATCATGAGTGTCTAGATGAAGATGCAATCAATGCTCACAATCAAAATCCTAATGCAATGGGATACAACAAGAATGCAGCCCTAAAGGCAACTCAAGCTCATGAAGGCAAATCTTCTAGTCAAGAGAAGAAGAAAGTGAAGGATGATTTCTCAAGTGAAAAAGAAGAGTCCGATAAAGATGTTGCACTCATCATTAGAAACTTTAGAAAGTTCATAAAGAAGAAGAGCAACCACAAGACTTACAGTGATGGGAAAAGAAGGAACAAGAAGAGGTTTTGCTATGGTTGTGGCCAAATCATTCACTTCATAGCCGATTGTCCTAATGAGAAGAAGAAGCACAAGCATGACAAGGATGAAGACAAGAAGAACAAAGGTAAGAAGAGAGGTGAAGCTCATCTTGGTGAAGAGTGGGAGTCAAATGATAGTGACTCAAGAGATGATGAGAAGAAGAAGGGAGCCACAAACATCACCATCCATCACTCTTCGTCACCAACCATGATCTTTCCCGACTCAACTTCACCACCAAAACTCTTCCCCAACCTATCTTCATCACCGAGGCTCTTCTCTAACCTCATCGACAACGAATACTACACTCCAACTTGCCTCATGGCTAAGGGGGAGAAGGTACATGACTCACCCAATCCTTCTAGTGATGAGTATGATAGTTGTGATGAGAACATAGAAGAAATTAAAGCAACCATGATAAAGAAATTTGGTAAAAAGGCCTTCACCAAAATAAAAATGCTAATGAAAAAAATTAGAGAAGAGGGATAGATGCTTAGAGATGTAAGGAGATATAATCACTCAAGAGAGAGAGAAAACCTTGCACTTGAAGCATCTATTGCCGAGCAAAAGATGAAGGTTGAGAAGTTAACCGTAGAATTATCTTTAGCCAATGACTTAATCGAGAAATTGACTAAGAAACATTCCTCGGTTAATGACACAATAGCTAGCCTCAAGAATGAGAAAAGTATAGCTCAAGAAAACCTTACAAGCTTGGAAGAAAAATACTATAATCTTGAGTTAAACTATAGCACTCTTTGGGTTAGCACTTCAACTTCTCCTAAGGCAACCGAAGACTCTAATGTCTCCACTAGTAATAGTTGTAAAAGATGCTATAAAATTGGGGTAAATGCATATGCAACTAACCTTGTTGAGCTAGAGAAGAAAGACAAGGAGATATAAAGGTTGAAGATGATCTTGAAGAATGGGTGCAAATGTCAAGAGCAATCCAACAAGACCATATACAAGTCATCAAGGCACCCATCCATCAAGGAAGGCATTGGCTATAATAAGTATGATGGGAAGGCCAATGGAAGGAACATGATCAATGGTGTGCCTTGTGTGAAGTTCAACAAGGGTGTTGCTCTTGATGAGCTTATATGCAAGGCCAACAACAAGGTCTACATACCCAAGATTTAACCTACAAGTGACAAAACAATCGAGACAAAGCAATCCAAGGCCCCCAAGCCACAAGCACCACTTCCACGGTGCTATGCTAGTGACTATATGTGTTGTTGGGGAAAGAATGACAAGATTGTGGTGAAGTATGTTGGTGCCCAAAAGAGGAAGGAGATCATGAGGAGTGTTTGGATGCCAAAGTTTTATGTGACTAACCCCCTAGGACCTAAATCTTTTTGGGTACCTAAAACAAAAGCTTGATTTGTCTTTGTAGGAATATTTCTCTGGTAGAACAAGTTGAGTGGTGGATAGTGGATGCACCAATCATATGACCTGAGAGAATGACATGTTCACATCATTACAACCTAGTCATGACCAAAGTGGAAACATTGTGTTTGGTGACAATGAAAAAGGAGAAGTTCTCGGTTTGGGTAAAATTGCTATCTCAAATGACAACTCTATTTTCAATGTATTACTTGTGAATTCATTGAATATAATTTGTTGTCCGTTTCACAACAAAATGGAAGCTGATAATGGGACGGAGTTTAAGAACACTAACATTGAAGAGATCCTTGATGAAGAAGGACTCAACTATGAGTTTTTGGTTCCTTACACTCCACAACAAAATAGTGTTGTGGAGAGGAAGAACCAAACACTCATAGAAGCTGCAAGAGCAATGTTGGATGAGTACAAGACTCCAACAAACTATTGGGCGAAAGCGGTCAACACGGCATGTCATGCTATCAACCGCTTATATCTTCATAAGAAAAGAGAAAAGATCGCCTATGAACTTCTAACTGGTAAAAAGCCTAAGGTGCATTACTTTAGAGTTTTTGGATCCAATTGTTTCATACTTAACAAGAAACCCAAAAGCTCGAAGTTTGCACTAAAGGTTGATGAAGGTTTCATACTTGGTTATGGTACTAACGAACATGGATATCGTGTTTTCAATAAAACCACCGGTTAAATTGAAATAGCGGTAGATGTGACTTTTGATGAAACCGACGACTCTCAAAAGGAGCAAGTTATGTTGAGATTGTAGGTAATAAAGAAGCTCCACATAAAGCTATCAAGAAGCTTGCAATTGGTGAAGTAAAGCCCACTGAAGATGAGGATGAAGACAATGGTGTGCATATTGATCATGATCCTACCATTCATCATGTTTCATCAAATGAACATAGTGAAGCTTCCGCATCAAGAAACTATCAAGATGGAAGATCAAATGATGCACAAGGTCATTCACATGAAGATGGTGCTACCAATTGTGATGAGCAAGCTCAACCCCAACTCAACAATCAAGAAAGAAGTGAAGACAACCCTCCACAAGCTCATGGTTTTGATCCTCCAATCGATCATGACCATGATGATGAAGATGGTGGCCCCATCCAAAGATCAACTCAAGACGAGGGGTAACGACATGCTCTCGTTTAGCAAGTTTTTGTGAACATTACTCGTATGTTTCTCCTTTGGAACCTAGTAGGGTGGAAGAGACACTTGATGATTTGGATTGGATGATAGTCATGCAAGAGGAGTTGAACAACTTCACTCGGAATGAAGTCTGGTCCTTGGTGGAAAGGCCCAAGCAAAATATGATTGGAAGCAAGTGGGTCTTCTACAACAAGCAAGATGAGCATGGCGTGGTGACAAGGAACAAGGCAAGGTTGGTGGCTCAAGGATTTACTCAAATTGAAGGCTTGAATTTTGGGGAGACCTCTGCACCGGTGGCTAGGCTAGAATCGATTTGCATTCTACTTGCCTATGCCGCTCATCATGATTTCAAGCTATATCAAATGGATGTGAAGAGTGCATTTCTCAATGGCCCCCTATTCGAGTTGGCGTATGTAGAGCAACCACCAGGCTTTGAAGACCCCAAGTATCCCAACCACGTCTACAAGCTCAACAAGGCACTTGATGGGCTCAAACAAGCCCCTAGAGCTTGGTATGATTGCTTGAAGGATTTTCTACTCAAACAAGGGTTTGAGATAGGAAAGGCCGATGTTACTCTATTTACTCGCAAAGTCAATAATGATATCTTTGTTTCCCAAATATATGTCGATGACATAATATTTGGTAGTACTAATGTATCTTTTGTGAGAAATTTAGTAGAATTGTGACGAATAGGTTCGAGATGTCCATGATGGGAGAGTTGAAGTTTTTCCTTAGATTTTAAATCAAGCAACTCAAGGATGACACGTTCATAAGTCAAACCAAGCACACCAATGACATATTGAAGAAGTTTGACATGGACAAAGCCAAGCCCATCAAGACACCCACGCCAACCAATGGGCATCTTGACCTTGATCAAGGAGGAAAGGACATCGATCAAAAGGTATATCGCTCCATGATTAGATCCATCCTTTACCTTTGTGCATCTAGGCCCGATATTATGCTTAGTGTATGCATGTGTGCAAGATTTCAAGCTAATCCGAAAGAATGTCATTTGATGGCCATTAAGAGAATTTTTTGATACTTAGTGCACACTCCTAATCTTGACTTGTGGTATCCTAAGGGCTCTGCTTTCGAGTTACTTGGCTATTCCAATTCAGACTATGCCGGTTGCAAAGTAAACCGAAAGAGTACTACCGGGACTTGCCAATTTACTGGTAGGCCTTTGGTGTCTTGGAGCTCTAAGAAGCATAACTCCGTTGCTTTGTCCACCGCTGAAGCCGAGTATGTGGTGGCCAGTGCATGCTGTGCCCAACTACTTTGGATGAAGCAAACCCTCAAAGACTTTAGTTGTGAGCTAACCAAGATTCCTCTTTTGTCTGACAATGAGAGTGCCATTAAGTTGGCAAACAACCCTGTAAACCACTCTCAAACAAAGCACATAGACATCCGACATCACTTTTTGAGAGACCACGAAGCCGAAGGAGATATAGCAATTCACCATGTGAGCACCGAAAAGCAAATAGCCGATATCTTCACAAAGCCCCTAGATGGGTCAAGATTTTATGCTTTGAGGAGTGAGCTAAATATCATTGATTCTCGTAACGTGGCTTGATGTCTTGCACATACTTTGTTTGATCTAGTTAGGAGAAAAGAATTGAGAAAATATTGTGTGACACCTTCAAAATCTATTTTATAGTTTTCATGAGTGACTATTGCTTTGTGATGGTTGAATGAAATCTAGTCACTTGTTAAAAATGTTAATGTCCATCATATTTTTGCCCTACATGGTGTAGTGTGTTCAAGTTAGGGAGTTTTTTAGTTTCTCTGCGTCAGAAGTCCCGATGTATGTCGAAACTCCTGACGGCCGGAAGTCCTAGCTTGCGTCAGAACTCCCGACTGCCGGGAGTCCCTGCTCTGCACTGGGAGTCCCGACGTGGCTCTGGGTCGTGCTGCCTTGACCGTATTTTGACCGTCTGACCGCGCCACGTCTTTGACTAGGGTTGAAATCCCATTTTCACCTGGCCTGGCGCGTTTCACCATCTCACTCCCTTCCACCCGCTCCCGACGCTCCCCTCGCGCTCTCTCTCCCCATGCCGCCTCGTGCGCCGTCGTCCTCGCGTATCACGCCTACCTCCATTGACCCATCCCCATGTGCCCTCTCGTCGGTGCTCCCAATGGCCAGGGCCCCCGGAACCCCCGGCATCCTCCTCCGGCTGCTTCCCCCGGGTGTCCTGGCGTTGCTTCACTTCTGGCGTTCCTTGTCGATGACTTCTCCCTTGGATTGAAGGCTTGCGGCTACTGTGGTGGCTATGGATTTGTTTAAGGAAGTTGTCTTCACTACGGATTTGGTCCTCCTCCATCTCTTCTTCCCTCTCAAGGTACAACCGTTTTGCCCGAACCCTAACTGTCAATGTACCTTGCTATTTGCCTCCTTTCTTCTCCTACCTCTTCTCCTCTACCTTCCTTGCATGACTGTGTGCCTAGATCTAGAGCCTTATGCCTAGGATGGCACTCACGGTCATTGGAAATCCTGACGTCTGCCAGAAGTCCTGGCCTCTGCCGAAACTCCCAACGGTCGAGAGTCCCGGCTCATGTTGGCACTTTCGATGCCATGGATGCCCTCCCATGCATGTTTCTCCATCTCTATGTGCCTATTCCACTCTGTCCTCCTTGGTTCTTAGTCTTGTTTCGTCTCTTTCACAGTAATGGATGGCGGCAGTCCCTCGAGGCGCAAGGAGAAGTGGTCCAAGCACAACCAAGACTGAGCCGTTGTCCCTAAGCCGGCTGGCTGCACCAAGGCGGCTTGTCCCCGTGATGGTGCTGGTGGTTCCCGTGTCTGAGCCAAGGCTACACGTGGCCGTGGTGGTCAAGGCTCGGCTACTGTTCCTCCACTTCCTTCGGCATGTGCCTTTGTTGGAGATGATCCAATAGTGGATGAAGTAGAAGAAGCTCTCGAGCGAGCAGGCCACACTATCGTTGCTGAGGTTATGAGTACGCCATGTTGAGGCCCTGATTTTTTTCAGTCATCTTGTTACTTTTGATGGTCCTCTGCCGGTCATGTGGGAGCCCTAGCTTGCTCCTGATCCTGCTGACGGCTTCACCCCTCCTCTACCAGTTGACTACCGTCATAGGGTTCAAGACATTAGGTCCATGCAAGGCTAGAATCTTTATGCTGAGGATGAGAAGGATCTCCGTCTTGAGTATCGTTTCTAGCACTCTTTTCACTTTGACTTCTATGATTCCATTCTCTATCATAAGTATCTGAGGAAGAGAGAGCCACTAGTCATTTAGATGAAGGTTATTGATGCTTCTTCCCTTGGTTTGTTCAAGGAGCCAGAGCTGGTGCAGTTGGTTAGTGATCTGCCCAAAATGGGGCTGTGCTACTTGATGCAATTTCAGAAGCATTGGAACAATGAGATCATATGTCAGTTTTATGCATCTTATCACCACGAGAGAGACCCTACAGGTGCCATTGACATCGTTCATTGGACCACTGAAGGCAAGCACTACAAAGTGGATTTCATTATTTTCTCTCGCCTTCTTGGTCTAAATGACTACGACCGCGCTTCACCTGAGCTTTCTGAGTATGAGGATGTGGCAACGGAGGAGTACCAGCACATGTATCTTGATGGTTATCCTGCAGATGGACAAATAGTGTATCTGAAGCCCTACTTCTATGTTTTGAACAACATCCTGCGTCGGATCTTGTATCCGAAGCGTCGTGACTCCACTTACCTTCATGATGATTCTCAGAAGGTGCTTCAGCGCTTTGGTGATGATTTTGAGAAGTTCTCTATCAGTCGCTATATTTGGAACAAGATTCATGATGCAAGTGAGGATCCTATGAGGCACCTTCCGTATGCCCCCTATCTTATGCATGTGATTGAGCAAGTGTCAAGCATCCAGTTCCCCACAGACTCCAATCACAAGCTCCTCAAGATTTCCAACAAGATATCTATTACCGCTGCAAGGGATATGAAGAAGAAAGCTGATGCAGCCAAAGCCAAAGGTGCTTCAGGTTCTCGCTCTCACTGTGGTGCTTCACCTCCTGCTGCTTCTCGCTCTTCTAGTGCCAAGCCACTCTCTTCTTCCTCCTCTGGTAAGAAGCCCAGCAAGTTCAAGTTTCTCATGACGTACATGTTTGGACAGTGTTGTGCTAGTGCTCAATGTGAGCATGACATGCAAGAGAGGCTCTATCATTTGGAGCAGTGGGCTGGTATTGAGTCTTCACCATCGCCACCATTTATGCCTCCCCGTGATCCTCTAGCACTTTATGATGAGGCTTGTGTGGCATACGAGGATGATGCTGCTTCTCAACCTCACGGCAAGAGCAAGGCTACTGACGAAGACTACATCGAGGATGGTGACCATGATGATGATGATGACTGCGAGGACAAGTAGTCATTTCTTTCATGCGGCCTACCCCTTTTGGCACTTGTTGATGAAGGAGTGTTAGGCTTTGATCTATCAATGTAATAGCTTAGTTG
The DNA here is from genome assembly GCA_038087645.1 of Saccharum hybrid cultivar R570. Lineage (NCBI taxonomy): Eukaryota > Viridiplantae > Streptophyta > Magnoliopsida > Poales > Poaceae > Saccharum > Saccharum hybrid cultivar. The sequence goes on along the minus strand of JAQSUU010000637.1, from coordinate 36,788,893 downwards.
GTCGCTTATGGTCGAGACTTTAAAACTTTTTAGCTTGTATGAACTATGTCGTGTGGTGGCAAGCATGTGATGGACAACTATATGTGTGTTTGTGATGGATGATTGTAGGACAAGTAATGGTTATCTATCTATCTTATTAGCTTATGCTTGTCTTGTGACTAATGAATGTTATCGTGATGGCCATGTATTGCTTCAAGTTCCTACTTTAAGATCTTGGCCATCATATTCTTTTTCACTTGTTGTGTGAATATAACATGTCATATTGCATATCTTTTTTATGATATATATTTGTTCACATACACTTGTTGCACCCCATAAATTGCAAAATTTAGGGGGAGCTTTTGTTTCTTGATATATGCAAATGATGGATAAATGATCATCATTGAAATTCAAATTCATTGCATATATTAAGGGGGATCTCTCTATAAATTTTGGGGCTCAAAAGCTCTAAATTCTTTCATTCCTATAAAAGCCTAAGTTGGTTGTCATCAATTACCAAAAAGGGGGAGAATGAAAGTGCATTTGCCCCCTATGTGGGTTTTGGTGTATTGATGACATCCAAATTAGGGACTAATGTGATCTTAATGAGATATGTTGCAGCAATTAGTCCCATGAAAGAGTCAAAGAGTTGATAAAGATGAAATGGTATCCCTCAATTCTTGAAGTTGAAAAAGGCGTCGAACTCAAAGTGGATCTTCAAGCTTACATTTTATGCTTTTGAGTTTAGGTATGTCGTACTATAAAGAGGGATGCAAACTTAATTGGTTTAAGGAAGATAGAGTGCTCAAGTATAAAATTAAAATCAAAAGACAGACACTCTAGCACTTCACGAGCACGTAGAATAGTTTTTTGTGATTTTTGGTGTCGAAAGTCCTGACGTAAGTCGAAACTCCTGACTGTCGAAAGTCACAACTCATGCCAGAAGTCCTGACACCCAGTCACTTAGCCTGCGTGGTAACTGTGGCCGTCGAAAGGCCCGACGTGAGTTGGAACTCCTGACAGTCAGGAGTCCCAACCCAATTCGGGAATCCCGACACCTGGACTTAGCTGGCTGGCTGACTGCGCCTGTCGGAAGTCCCGACGTAAGCCGGGAGTTTCGATGTTGACTTGCTCGTGCGTACTCTGACCTCTATGAACAGTGTTTTCTTTATAGGTCGGAAGTCCTGAGATTTGCATCGGGACTCCCGACGTAAATCTGAACGATTAGATTTCTACTATGAGTATAAATAACCCTCTTCTCTCTTCTAACTGTTAGCCAGTCATTCACTACCACAAACCTTTGTCCAAAATAGCTCCCAAGCATTCAAGGCTCCCCTCTCCTCTCCCCTTTGCTCCTAACTTCGATTCTCCCAAAGATTTGAGTGATAGGAAAGTGGATTGAGTGAGAAAATCACTTTGGCAAGCTTGAGCACTTTATTTCTTCGTCAAGCCGGTTGGATTTGCTTCTATTACTCTTGGGGCTTTGCCCTTAGCTGGCTAGGCGTCACCCAAGAGCTTCCATCTAATGGAAGAGCCTTGAAAAGTTTGTATTACCCTTGATTTCTTAGTGAAAATCTCAAGTGACCTTTGTGGTTGCTTTGAGAGAGACAAGGAGGTGAAAGAGACTTTGACCTTTGTGGTCACCTCAACAATGAGGACGTAGGAGCTCCTTTGTGAGGTTGCCGAATCTCAGGATAAATCCTTGTGTCCCACGTGCTTCTTCTTGTTGTTGTTGTTGTTGTTGTAATTAGCTTGATATTACGTGTATTTGTTTGTCTCTTCTCTCTCCCGAGCTCCTTCTAGGGTTTGGACTCAATCTACGATTTGGGGGCTTTTTGGCGTCAAGGAAGTGACCAAACATATTCACTTTACCACTAGGAAGTGGGGTTGTAAGTTATTGTCTTCACAAAGTTCATTTGAGCACTTGTAGTTCATTCCCCATAGGAGTCGAGACTTCTAACAGTTTGCGCCGGAACATCTGACGACATTAGGAGTTCTGACCCAAACAATCAGGACTTCCGACAGTTGCTGACAAGTGAATTTGAGTTTTGTGTATAAATTTTTAGGTACACCTATTCATCCCCCTCTAGGCATTGTTTAGATCCTTTTAGAATGAAGTCTATGGCTAGCCCTAGATTTTACCTCCGGGATAGGAAAACCATTAAGGTGTATAAATGATAGGAATCATTTGGAATTGTAGAGGGGTGCCTAAGAAAGGTCTCAATACGTTTATTAAGGATTTAATTTGGGAGTACAAGACTGATTTTATTGGTCTCCAAGAGACTATGAAGAAGTCCTATACTGACAAGTTCATCAGAAAAATTAACAGTAATAAGGAGGATAGCTGGTATTGTACTCCCTCTAATAGGAAGTCTACGGGCATGCTTAGTGGGATAAAAAATAATAGATTTGATTTGAAAGTGAGGATTATTTGATTATGTTCAATATTTTTGATAAGATGTTGAAGAAATATTGGACCTTATTAGCCAATGTATATGGCCCTGTGCATGATAATGATAAGGATAGCTTCCTGGCTAAACTATCCAGCTGTTGCTTCAAAGCTAAACATCCCTTACTAATTGGAGGGGACTTCAATATCTTGAGATTCAGCTCGGACAAAAATAAGAACTATGTGGACAATAATTTTTCTAATGCTTTCAATTTGATTATCAACATTTATGAGCTCAGAGAACTACCTTTAATTGGAGGTAAGTTCACCTAGAGCAATAACAGGAAGGAGCCTACTTTAGAAAGACTTGATAGAGTCTTAATGGATGAGGCTTGGGGAAAAGAGTTTCCCCTATGCATTCTGAAAAAGATTCCTAGATACATATTAGACCATAACCCTTTAATTCTAAATATTGAGATGACTCAAAAAACTGATTCAAAGCCTTTTTGCTTTGGAAATTCATGGTTGAAACATCCATAATTTTTTTATAAAAATCAAGGAAATATGGGACAAAAGTGTTCATGCTAAATCTACCATTGATACCTAGTGTATCAAAATGGACAGAATTAAGAAGTTCTTGAAAGGTTGGGGCTAGAGTCTAAAAGGACATCCTAGAAAATACAAAAATTTGCTAAAAGGAGAATTGGAGGTGTATTAGAAAAATAAGAGGAACTTGATGTCCTCCCCTCTGACAAGCTGGATAGAAAGTCCTTCATTCAATCTGAGCTTTTTAGACTAATGGAAGAGGATGAGAGATATTGGCATAAGAGGTCTAATTCTACGTGGTTGTTGAAGGTGATAACAACATTGAGTACTTTCATAGAATAGCTAGTGGTAGAAAAATAAAGAACACCATTTTTTTTGTCTCAATCATAAAATGCTTCTCAATATTACAAAGATTTGTTTGGTCCATCTAAGCCCTCTTAGTTCCACATGGAACCTGGCTATTGGGATCACATGGAAAAAAGTGAATCTTTAGGAGAATGAAGAATTAGTCAAAGTCTTCTCTGAACCAGAAATCAAGGAGGCTATATTTTCTATGGAGAGGAATACTCCTCTAGGCCCTGACCACTTCCCTCTATAGAATTTTATCAACATTGCTAGGAGGTTATTAAGGGAGATCTGATTGCGTTGTTTTAGATTTTTTATGATCATAATCTGGATTTTTATGATCATAATCTGGATATTGGTTGATTCAACTATGGTTTGATAACCCTGCTGCCCAAAGTCAAAGATGCTAATAAAATTTTGCAATACAGACCTATTTTTCTGTTAAATCTTATCTATAAAATCTTTACTAAGACTTTGATGTTGAGGTTAGACAAGATCATGGGTAAATTCATTAATAAAAGTCAATCTGGCTTTCTCAAAGAGGGAAATATCATGGATGGTGTTATGGCAGTTCATGAAATTCTTCATGACACCATAATTAAGAAGAAAGAAGGTTTAGTGCTTAAGCTGGATTTTGAAAAAGTGTATGACAAGATTAATTGGGAATTCCTGTTGGAGTGCCTTAGGCAGACGGGTTTTGATAAAAAGTGGTGTGAATGGATAAAGTTGGTTATGACCTCTGGCACTTTAAATGTCAAGGTCAACAACACCTGCAGTAAATATTTTAAATCTGGGAAAGGGGTGAGACAAGGGGATCCTTTATCCCCCCCTTTTTGTTCAATATTGCTACAGACACTTTGGCTAAGATAATAAATTTGGCTCAAAAGAATCATTTAATAGAAGGACTAGTTCCTGGATATGTTGAATATGGAGTAGCAATTCTCCAATATGTTGATGACACATTTTATGCATTCAAGATGACAAAGAGCAAGCTGCTCATTTGAAACTTCTCTTGTACATTTATGAGAATATGCCTAGGCTGAAAATTAATTTTGCGAAAAGTGAAGTGATGATGGTCAGTTAAGATAGCTTTAAAAGTCTGGACTTCTCTAACATGTTTAATTGCGCCATTGGAAAATGGCCAATTAAGTATTTGGGGGTCCCTATGTCTGGTTCTAGATTACATGTAGCTGACTAGCTACCTATTGAGGAGAAGATGTTTAAATGGCTAGATGGTTGGCAGGGGAGTGCTTTGAGTCTTGGTGGATGAGTAGTCTTGATAATTCTTGCTTGAGCAATCTTCCTATTTATGCTATGTCAATGTATCTCTTTCCTATCTCTACTACTAATAAAATGGATGTGGCAAGAAAGCGCTTCTTTTGGCAAGGTGGCCATTTGAAGCGGAAGTATCATTTGATCAAATGGAGTAAGATCACTAAACCAAAAGACAAAGGGGGCTTGGGGGTCAAAGATCTTAGAAAAAAGAACATCAGTCTTCTATGCAAGTGGTGGTGGAAAGCGGAAAATGGATGTGGAATTTGGATGGACATTATTAGCAAAAAATATCTATGAGAAGGTGACATTTCTCATCTTAAAATCAGCAATAAGAATTCCCCTGTGTGGAATGAGTTGCTGAAAATTAGAAACATATTTGAGAGGTAGAAGTATGGTGGTGGGTAATGGTAAGAATACCAGCTTTTGGCATGATAAGTGGTGTGGGCAAGTCTCCTTAAAAGATAAGTTTCCTCAATTATATGAAATCAATTTGGAACAAAATTGTTCTGTCTCTTTTAACAAACAAAGAAGTTGGCGCCTCTCTTTTAGGAGGTGGCTTCATGAAGAGCTCCATACCCAGCTAAGAAGGTTGCGGATATCTTGTATCGCCACAATATTAATGATGGCTGTGATAGAGCGAGATGGGACTGGGAAAAATCTGGGAACTTCTCTGTCAAATCTACTTACAAGGAGTTGTGTAGACATGAGTATGGGCCTAATTTCAAACAAGTTTGGAATGCTATGATCCCTCTGAAAGTAAAAATTTTCATGTGGTTAGCCATACAGGAAGTAATATTCACAAAGGATGATCTGGTAAAATGGAAATGGAAAGGTGATGAGTCATGTGCCTTTTGCACTAACAAAGAAACCGTAAATCACATTTTCTTTGGCTATTCAACTGCAGAATATGTTTGGAGTCTGATTGCATATGCGTTGGGTGCTATTTGTAGACCCAGCAGTTTCGCGCAATTTTGGACTTGGATTCAGTGGGTTCTTCCAAATGGATCTCCTACCAAGATCATATGTTTGATGTGTTCCTTTCTTACTTACCGGGCAGGTTTGCAGAAGCCAGAGCTGGATCAACAGGTGATTCAAGGAACAGAAACAGTGAAGAATATCGCGCTGTATTTTCACAAGAAAGACGTGGAGACCCAGATGCCAGACGGGCGTCAGGTCATTCCTCATGTTGGAAAGTACTAGCTGTTTCGTTTCTTCTCAGTCCAACCCAGATGCAGTCCTCATGTTGGAAAGTGCTAGTTTGTTTCTTTTTTTTCTCAGCCTATGAGCTGTAGTGGCTTGGGGCCTGTAATGACCCTGGTTTTGGCTGTGGTTGGGCAAGTGCCCTTTTGCCTAATAGTGGTGTCGATAGTTTGGGTAGGTCCATGTTCGCTGATCCCTTGGTGATTAGCTTCGTTGCCGGTCGTTAGTTTTCGTTTTCAATTCTGCATTACTATCTGAACTCTGTAATTTTGTTACGCTGGTAATGAAATTCAGTTTTTACCATTGTGGAAAAAAATTATCTTATTGGCCTCTAGTGCCACATAATCTTGAGTTGATTTATTACTTTATTAGATAACATGTATATCAAGTTATCTTTTCAGTTGTCTCATAATTTATAACTCACAATTTCTTTATTTGTCCATAGAACAAAAGGAATTTTGTAAATCATATGGCAAAAATAACTCAGTATAATGGTGCAAAATCAATCTTGTAGTCCTAATTTGAATTTACGTGACATTTGTTTCACGAAACAATGATCTCTCACCATACTTTCTCATTCACATCATAAAAATAATATGTACATGAGACGACCTACGAGTAGAGACGGAAAGAGGCGCCAAACACCCCCTAAGATGGTAGTTTTCACTTAACCCTATCTGACTATTACACTAAACAAGATATTTAAGTGAATTGGTCGTCTCTTTCTTTATCAGTCCAAAACATATATATATATTGGAATGCAAGACCACGATTTGACGTGTACTCCTATATCTAAAGAGTTAAAAAATGTCCACATGCCTTTTAACTAGGATAGTATTGAGCAGTAGAAAAAAATACATGTAAAGTAGTTATTTTGGGTTGGATATCCTTTAACAAATGTGATCTTTTGTCTTCTCTGCGAGGAAAATAATGATTTCTTTTATCTTTTCTCGGCACTCCCTCAAAGAGTGCCTTCTGACATCATCATCATATTGTCTATAGAAGCACATCTTAGGGAGACCCCCCACAGCCCCAATATCTAACGCAATATATTATATAATCAATAATAAGGTTATGCAAAGTATATTTGGAGACAAATCAATACGTATAATTTCATACTACAATAATCCGAATTGTTTTTAAACAATTGCACTCAAACCATGAGGAGTAATTACGATTACAGTGTTAAGTTGAAAGGGTGTTTCATTTGCCATGCAATCCTCCTATCTCTTCCAGGAAAGATTAAAATGATTTCGATCTTTGTGCTTCAAATCTGCCAGAGTTGGTCACTTTGCAATGTGTTGGTACATAGTATGGGTTCTATGATTGGTTGATTACAAAGTTACTGCACGCATGATTGAAACTACATCACTTTACACACTCAGTACTGTTATATTAATTCCTCAAGCACAACCGTTAACTGATCAGCATGCAGAACGCAATCAGTAGGATGCTGCACAATAGCAGTTAGACCAGCGATGTGATGCATTTTTCCTACAAGATTCTTGTGTTCTAAAAGAGCCGTAATTAAGAATATGTTTGGATCCAATGGCACTAATAGTTAGCTAGCTAGCAATAGAGACTAACTGTTAGCTAGCTAATTATTAGCAGAACGCCGTATGGATACACCTACTGGCTCTATTAAGTTACAAATGCGTGCTTTTTAGCAGCCTTGAACCTGCCAATGGAACTAATAGTTAATTGGTCTATTAGTAAATTTGTAACCATCAGTATTAATTTTAGCTACTAACTGTTAGTACTAATGGATCAAACAAATCCTAAGTGTGTAACCTTTTTCAACTTTTGAAGCCATGCCTGCACAGAGCACAGATTTTAGCAGGATCTAGTGAATGGATGCATGCTGCTGTTTCGCAAATGAAAGGACAAAAAAAATGGAATGAATGCTTGTTCCCATAAGCAAGCAAGCATAATGAAACCTTGCCCTGCTCTTTTTTGAGCTGTGTTCTTTCTTTTTGTAGTACATAAGGTTTAAAAAAGGGGCTCCTTTCCTTGCCGTACAAGGGAAACATGAATTTTGCGGTGGAGATCCAATAGTCCAAGAGAGTGCTAAGAAAGCGCTTTTGTCTTGTTTTCGTTGCCTTTCTAGAGACCCCGGCAGCTTTGTGTACTTGGGCAATAATTAGAAAGAAATAAAATGGACAAATGAGTTTGATTCGAAAATGGCTGGCAGAGGGGGACACCCTACATCTCCATGAACAGAGCTGGTACTTTTAGGCATGCTTGGCATCGTTCTAGCTTCATAAAAAAATCTATTCTTGGGCTTGGAGCTACATGCATATTGAAAAAAAAATGACCGGCTGATGCTGTTTTGTTGTGAGAGAAAAACACTGTACCATGACTGATAAACAGTTCAAGTGAACAGGGCCTTAGATCAAACCCACATGTTTAAATCATTTTATTTTATCCTACAAATTACAAGTTGTAACTGGATATTGGAGTACCTAGAATACCTGCCAAAAAGGGCGTTTATTGAGACTAATGTATATACACAACAACATGGATAGCAATAACCAAGACGTAAATGTTGCATCAACAAGACAACAACATTTCAAGTACAATGTCTTCTTGACCATTGTCTCTCCGGTCGTTACTATTGTGATGCTGTGATCGATGTCACTCATTTTAGACCATCGATCAAACTAAACCATCACACACACATCAGCATTGGCATGGTCATGAAGCCACCACACAGTCAAATGTCATTTCACCCAATATATCCACAACACACACATCAGCATTGGCATGGTCATGAAGCCACCACACAGTCAAATGTCATTTCACCCAATATATCCACAACATTGTTTTTTTTTTGATAAAAACAGGAGGGGTTGCCCCCTACTGGACCTTATTAATAAAATTAAATGTAAGGCGAAATACAACAGAAGCAGATCAAGAGATAAAGAAAACAAACAAGATTACACAAAGCTGTCTAGCCATAGGTGTACAATTGTTTGTATTCCTTCTTAGCTCTAAGCTTAACTCGAGCTAATTCTTAACTGAACGTGACTTTGCAAGAGCTGATGACCATGCCCAAGCTGCCGGACTTCCTACCCCTCCTCACGCCGCTCTTCAGGAAGCAGCATGCCGAGGCCCGCGGGTTGCACCGCTGCCAGCTCGACTGCCTCGAGCCACTTGTCCGCGTGTGGGAGACTTCTTCTGAGACGGCACCGGGGGCAGGCGGCGGTGGCCGACGGCGTGGAGATGATGAGCGAGCTTGGGGAGGCGTGCGTGGACTTGCTCTTCGACCTCGAGCCGCCTGGCCACGGGAAGCGCCTCGGCGGGGAGGAGCTCGTCACGCTCTGCTCCAAGGTCATGAGCGCTGGCACCGACACTAGCGCCATCGCACTGGAATAGGCCATGATATGCACCTCATCCTCGACCCCGCCGCACAGGAGCGCCTCTACGACGAGGTTGTCGCCAAGGTTGACAAAAACGCCCGGATCACCAAAGCCGATGTCGAGGCCATGCACTACCTCCACGTAAACACGAGTTCTACTTCTGTTGCGCGAAGGAGCAGAAGGCCCGGGAAACCTGCCGCCAGCAGCATCCGTGTGACCGCGTGTGCGTGTATTTTTCCGCGCGTGGGGATCGGTTTTTCCAAGTGTGCCAAAAGATTGAGAGGCAGGTTGGGAGTTGTTGGAGATGTGTTTTTTTCTTCCAATCTTACCAAAAAATCCTAGATCCGAAGAGTATTTTGGGAACTCTTGGAGATACTCTAATATAATACTAAAAATGAGTTACTATCTGTACACAAAGCGGGGTGAAAAAGTTGAACTCCGCTCCGCTCATTCTAAATTATAGGTTATTTTGATTTTTAATTTTTTGATGTATAGACATAATATACTTTTCATTGTCTCTGAATAAATGAATTTCTAGAGTTGTCTTAAGTGAATATTTTAAAATCTGACCAAATTTATAGAAAAAAGCGAAAATATTTATAACACTAAATTTTAGTATCGTTTAGATACTCCAATTTGGTTTCACAAATATTTGTGTTCTTTTTTATAAATTTAGTCAAACATATATAAAAAAGTTTGACTTAAAGATAAGTCTAGAAATTGATTATCATTGACGGAATTCAGGTACGTACTTGGAAAAACTAACAGGGAAGTACTAAGTAGTAAGTGCGTGGGGAAAGACTAATAGGGAAGTACTAAGTAGGTGGTGCAAAAACTAACAGGGAAGTACTAAGTAGTAAGTACGTGGGGAAAGACTAATGGGGAAGTACTAAGTAGGTGGGGCAAAAACTAACAGGGGAAGTAGATGAAAAGGCATGCAAAAAGCTCACTTTCTTCCGGAGGAGTGAAGCAAGAGCAAGGCCCGTAGGCCCACGGAAACGAGCGATAATCGATCGAGTGCGCCGCTATGCCCGCCAACGTCATGATGGCGTGGCGATGATATCAAGAGCACGCGGGCCCCACCGTCGTCCCAAGCACGTCTAGCATATCATGGGTGCCTGGTGGTGGCGTCGTCGTCATCATCACATCCGGCTTCCGGCCTGCCGATCCTTTCGCGACCGATCCATCCATCCATCGCGGTGCGCATCACCGCCCGCGCGCGGACACAGCACAGCCATTGGCCATTGGCGCACTCATCTCCCTACCACTAGTCCTACTCGTTTAGCTTTACTGGTTAGTAGTAGTAGTAAACACGTCGCGGCCGCTAAACTAAAGCACGTTGACTAGTGATTAGTTGACTAGTGATTAATCTAATTTTACTCCATTTAGATCCGCTAGCTAATAAGTAGAACTATCCCAATATAAAGATTGCTATACCCTTGAGCTAGGCTCGTCAGTGCTGGCCGTAGGTAATTCGTCGTGGGCGCGGGCGTCGAGACGAAGATTGCTGGTGCGGGCGACGGCAGGTGACACGGAGGATCTACGGGCACTCGCGATGGACGCGCATGGAGGCCAAGCGCGGGCGGCGGTGGCGGCGGCTGGAGATGCAGATCCTCGATGGCGTGCTGGGCTTCAAGTCACGGCGGAGATGCGTTCCTCAACGGCGTTAGGGGCTTCAACTTGCGGCAACGGAGGGAGACCGAAGGCGGACCGGAGGAAAGGCTGACGACGGGACAGAGAAAAGGGCTGGCGGCGGCGCGGCGCGGAAGGATGCAGGTGGGAAGAGCGAATCAGATAGGGTCGTGTGGGGAGGAGGTATCAGTATCTTTTTTCAATCGAGTGAAAGCTTAGCCCCTGATAGTTAAGTTCTATAGACCAGTAAGCTAACAACTAGTTAGGACTTTGGTTAAAGTTTAATCCACGCATTAGTCGTTCTATTCGATTCTTAAGGGCTAAACAGTAGTAACTGGTTGGTAGGCTATGGATCCTGACGGGGCCTAAACTAATCGTAGCGTAGCCGGAGCCGGTACGGTGGGGCTCGTCACACGCCGTCCGCCCGCCGGCCCGCCGGGCGCGCCCCTGGATGTGGCACGGTGCATATGATGATGGTCTGGTCTAGGCGTCCAGCCACAGCCAGCGTGCTTCGCTACGCTCCTCTCCAGATGGACGCGCGCGTCGACCGACGAAGATGGCAGACGGACATCGGGGAGAGTGCGCGGCTGCAGCCAGAAGGCACAATCATTCGGTCGTTCTTGAACGGAGAACGGATCGGAGACGGAGCAATGAGAGAGAAAGGCTGTGTTTAGTTACCTGAAAAAAGCACTATGTAAAAAAAAGATTTCTCGTCACATCAAACTTGCGATACATATATAGAGTACTAAATGTAGATGAAATCAAAAACTAATTATACAGCTTAGTTGTACTTTGCGAGACGAACGTTTTAAACCTAATTAGTCAACGGTTGGACACTATTTACCAAATAAAACCAAAACGTGCTACAGTACATTTTTCATCCTTTTCTGGCCAGCTAAACACAGGCAAAGAGAGCCGGAGAAGGCTCCGACAAAAGCTAGCTAGCGTCCCGCCATCCTCCTCGATCGCGCGCGCGAAACAAGAGGACGCTGGACGCAGCCGTATGACGCCCCCCCCCCCCCCCCCCCAACTCCCATGAAAAACCGCGTACCCACAGCAGGGATACGGAGTACTAGGGTATGTGCAAAGACACGCGTGATCGTTCTTGATCAGATGTTGGGCTGGCTGCCCCCTCCATCTATCCGGCCCTCGATCGACTTGTTAGGCTCCACCGCCTTCTGCGCTAGCTGGTTCTTGATCAATGTCTCCTCTTCACTTTCCCTCCATGCCTCCATGGCCCCATCTCTCTCTCTCTAGGCGTTTCCCTTTCGGCAGCGATGGTCGGCTCGGTGCGCGGGCTCTTCCGATCCCCTGCCTTGCCTCCTGCTTGCCTGCCCTTGCGTCGGCCGTCGTGATCGATCGTCGTCAACGCCGGCGGACTCCGACCCTGTGCTGCTGTTAATGCCCGCAGTATGGGTTCACGCACTGCCATGCCTCTAGCTACTGAACCCTGCACTTCGAATTTAAATTCTCCAAGAGAATCCATTGCGCGATCGACCTTGCAGTTTATATTAATTATTAAGGCCTGGTGTAGTTCCAGGGTGTAAAGTTTTGAGGTGTCACATCGGGTGTTACATGAAGGTGTCATATGAGGTGTTCGGATATATACTAATAAAAAAATAAATTACAGAATCCGTCAGAAAACCGTGAGACGAATTTATTAAGCCTAATTAATCCGTTATTAGCACATGTGTTACTGTAGCAATTTATTGTCAAATCATGGACTAATTAGGCTTAAAAGATTCATCTCGCAAAGTAGTCACAATCTGTGCAATTAGTTATTTTTTAGTCTATATTTAATACTCTATGCATGTGTTCAAACATTCGATGGGATATGGTGTAATCTTTTGGTGGAGAAACTAAACAAGGCCTATAAGTGTTAGGCTAAAAAAATGCACGGTTAACCCTAGTTATATATATGAACCAACCATTGCTGGATACATCAACCACTATGATTTGTAAACAAATACGTCCGTTCTGAATTCAGTTTGTCCTATGTCGAACTTCTCAATTCTTTGGCTTTGTTTATAGATAAATATGGAAAAAAACAAATAAATGGATTATCAATGTATATTTCAAGTTTGACTTATGTTAAGTACTTTGACACGCTAGATGTTGATCAATGCTCGGATAAATTTGGTCAAAGTTAAATTAGTTGATTTAAGATATATAAAAACTAAAACAAACCTACGATTTAGAATAGAGGATGTATATATATACACTCTAAAGTCTTAATACATGATGTTAAAATATCCAAATTAGTGCATATATTGTTAAAAAAACAAATTAGTGCATATATCGTTTTATGCATAACACTAGAATACCTAAATTAGTGCATATCATTTGATGCATGACATTGGGATAGCCAAGTTACTCCTTCCATTTCGAGAAGTCGGCCATATTAGGTTTTGAAAACGTCATGCTTTGATAATTACTTAAATTATATGCATGCTTAATTAGTACGTGAAAGTTATGTCAATAGATTCACATTCTACAGGTATGTTTTAATCCAAACTGATTTTAAACCAATTTATGATGTATTATTGTAAGAGTAGTTGATTCAAAGTATGCTTCTAAAGACTTTTGTAAATCCTAATATGTCTTATTTATTAAAATAAGAAAGTGATGGAATAGTGCAAAGCTGGGAGTGAGAATAACTGAACAAGGAATGGTTGGTCAGTAAAAATTTGACACTACCCCAGACAAGCACATCACAGTTGGTTCAAAACCCCATCACCGCCGGATTTTGAACCGACACTGGTATACCAGCAGTGATGGGGGTCACATCACTGCTGGTAACTCGAAACCGATAGTGATGTCAAGGCAACACTGTCGGTTTCAGGCGCCACCCGGCAGTGTCTAGTTGTGCCAACACTGCCGGCTTGTGGCTCAAGCCGACAATGATGGTCAAGGCAACACTGTTGGCTAGTGGCTCAAGCCGACAGTGTTGAGCAAGCCAACACTGCCGGTTTGTGGCTCAAGCCATCTGTGTTGGTCGAGCCATCACTGTCGGCTGGTGGCTCAAGCCGGCAGCCAACACTGTCAGTTGGCGGCTCTAGTTGGTTGTGTTGGTCGAGCCATCACTGCTGGTTGGTGGCTCTAGCAGGCTGGTGGCTCTAGCCGGCTGTGTTGGTGAAGGCAACACTGTTGGCTGTTAGGTCTAGCCGGCAGTGATGGCTTCAACAACACTAGCGGCTTGACATACAAACCGCAGTGATGTCTTGAGCCACACTGCCGGCTCGTAGCTCAAGCCGGCAGTGTTGTTGAAGCCATCACTGCCGGCTTGGTACTAACCGGTAGTGATCTCTTTTTCGCATTTTATTGTTTTATAATTTATTTATTTTTTGTGGAATTGGGTTTAGCTTTATATTTGCTACGTAGAATAACAAATCCATCAACATTAAACATTACAAATCTCACACGATTTATATTACAAATGACACGGTTATATTGAAAAAGTACTTATAAAAGACGACGACATTATCACAAGTCTACCAAGATACCTATTACAGTAATCTATCGGCGGCAGCTCTTGCATATAACTTGTTGTTCTTGCTCTTGGCCTGACAAAGGGAGAATATCCCATTTTTACTACACACCTCGTCCAAGATGAAGCCTGCTAGCGCATTCTAGAATCCTCGGATCTCGGGTTCTAACAGGCAGCGGCGCTTAATTTTTTTCTACTGTCGTTCAAGCAAGATGATTAAATTTTTTCTGCTATCGTTCAAGCATGATGATATCAAAATGACCAAATGTAAGATAAAACAGTAGTTCGTTTTATTGAAATACATGAGATGGAAGCATACACACCAGTTCATCTGAGGTTTTTGTTTTCCCACCGATGTAATGGTACATTGCCCACATTACGTAGAACCCGCATTCGTTGTTCGCCATCGGCTGCTCTAGGGTATCCATTTTCATACGGAAAACCTCGAATGGGGGCGTCGAGGGCCCATCCAGTTTTGCCTTGACACTATCATATAATATGTAAAATAAAAAATATTAGAATCTGCTATGTGATTTAAAAAAATATGTTATTGGGTTCACTTACTCATTTAGCACTGCGCATAGGGGACCGACATGAGAAAGTGGTTTCTTCTTGGAGTCCCACACCTCGATACGTGACTCAAAAAGTTTGATATCTACGAAGATGAAATGGGAACTACAATCACAAAGTCCTAGTTAATCAAAATCTTAAAAAACGGCAGTGATGACCAAAATAAAGGATGAGAACACATACTCGCAATTGTAGACTAGAAGGATGTTCGTTTTTTTTTGTTTCAAGAACCCTTTGACAACTGTGGTGACCACTTCTGTCATATGGGCCTTGTCATATCCTTTATCGCCTCTGCATGTTTTCTCGTTTACTACAATTGGGTCCATGAATCCTATGTGATAATATTTAGCCTTATCGCAATATGCTGCCATCCACCTGCATAAAAGCATGGGATATGTTAAAATGTTGAAGAAGTAGTTTATTATAACATCGTACTGGTACGGTACTTACAAAGTCCACAACATCATTATTTGGTTATCGAGGTCGCGCCTGTTGAACAACTAAAACAAGCGGTCATATCTGATATGATGTAGTGTTTCTTCAGGTTGAATCAACACCACTCCAGATACGATGAGAGCTTCAAAACCAGTGTACTGTTGGCTCATGGAATCAGCCATGGAATATTGATGCAGTTGACGCATATTTGTTGGCAAATCATTTACTTCACGCTCACTGGACATCAAAGGATGCCCAAGTCTAAACTGGTATGCGAGGCTTGTCTTTTCAAATTTTTTTATCTTGCAGATAAAACAACTCAGCTTCCTCAACGCTTATGTTCAACTCTTCAGCCTTCTTGTTTATATTTATCCTATCATGAAAGTCTTGGTTTAGGACTCTCTTTGTATTATACCTGCTCCGGTCTTGCCGGTCGATATCGGTGACCTTCATCCACCTAGGTAGCGAGGCTATTCTATTAAACCAAGTAGTGCATGCCTTCGTGCAGTCAGGCTGTGCCTTTTTGTTTTGATTCAATAATGCCGTAACGCTCGCATCCACCAGCTTCTTCCTTTTAGTCGTTTTTGGAACATTATCTACTGAAGCAGACAGCACTCTCTGCGAGGCTGACCCTGCTCTTGTGCTGTGTCTAGGCCGAGATGGCACTTCTTTGGATCTCGGTAGGGAAGGACGAGGAGGTGGAGGACGAGGAGGAGGGGAATTCTCTTTTCTCTGGGGTGGGGGAGAGGGAGAGGGAGAGGGAGAGGTAGGATGTTGAGGCGTAGGAGAGTGATCTCTGGGTTCATGATCTCTGGGGGATGATTCGTTGTCGTCCTCGTCATCTGAAGACTCCTACGAATCAAGCTTAATGAAGCGCTTGCGCCAGGCAACATGTGCGCCCCTATTCTGAATAAGGCGCGACCTATCTTCCTATGCTGGGTATTTAATGTGTATCTTGTTATACTTCTTATTAAGTATAGTATCAATGCTGACGTGGGCATATCCCAGTGGAATTGGGTGGCCATTAATGGTCCCGTCTCTCGTAGGCCAGGCCTAGTCGATCGCCACCTTGTCAGTTGTCTATTGCTGACGGATGTACAACCTAACATTGACGGGTTCGGTGATGCTATCTACCGGATGAGGCGCATTCGCCTCTTCTTCGTTGAGCGGGGTCGATCCACAGCTGTTGCGACCCCTGAGCTATGGGCTAAAGCTAGTCGGAACAAGGTCTTGTGGTACTCCTGATCCCATGGACTGCATAGCTACCTTGACTCGTTCTTGAACGATTGCATCAATCCGTCTTTCAAATCTGTCTGCAATCTCTTTCAGCCGCCTCAGTGTCTATGCTCTTGTTTCGCTCTACCCCTTGAGCGGCTCCAATAAGTGAAAGATTCTTCCTCGAATGCTATTTTCCAAGGAACAAGACTAGCTCCTCTAGTGCGACCAGGGTGCTCCTTGTTTCCGAGTGCTTGGGTGAGCACGTCATTCTCCCTATTAGTAGTGCGGGTCCCTTTCCTCACCTCATCATTTACCTCGGAGATCCTCTGGACAAGGTTGCTCATGGCTGGATTTGTGGAGCTAAAGCTCCCATCGGTGCTGTGGTGTACCCCCTCGACATACAGTAATATATCGATCTGAGCTCCCAATCGGCAATCTCAGGCTCAACGCCAAGGCGTTCTAACTGCTCAAGTTCACTTTCAAATTCTTCCATCTTACTAACGTAGCCATGAGAGCCGAGATGATGAGGATTCATCGCTTTAAGCGAGTTCTCCTTATTCTTCCTACTCAGTTCCAAGTGCTCCTTGGATTCCCTGTATTGTCCTTCTGCTTGGTGTACTCTCCACCATCCCAATTTGGCTCTTTGCCCATGAGGACAAATTTCTTATACAATGTCCCCTTGAAAGTCTTGAAGCATGTCCCCATGATTTATTTTGCTTTCTTCTTTACTTGCTCCTTGTCATAGTCCTGTGGGAAAGTGAAATACTGTGGGACCCTGTTCTCCCATATGGCATCCTTCTCTCTTTCGGGAACCCTCCATGGGTCATCATGTTTCTTAATCCACTTCCTGTAATTAATTGGGATGTAGTCCCTTATAAGTGCCCGAGGACAGTCTTGTATTTGGACAGAGCTATACGCGGTCTGACCGAATTGGTCAAACTCAGTGACGTGCCAGTATGCATTCCTACTAGTAGGAAGCTGTGACACGTCTCGCTTGGTTCTGGCCTTGCTGCTACCCGAACCATCTAGCTCCTCGGCCCACGGAACCTCCCACTAGAGACACCAAGTAAGCTAAGACCCTCTCAATTAATTAGCGTGTGTGGCTACCTAGTCACATGATACCTAAGTTACCTGGTCATCTTGATCCAGCTGGAGACAAGTGGTAGGGCTCCATGGTTCCTCGTTCTCACCGTCCTGATTGACACCGCCACCGTTTGTCGGATCATGCGGCTCTCTCGTTCTAGCGATATTAGCCGCTTCTGGTTGCCTATCGGTTCTTTGGCGACGGGTTAACGGGCGATGACAAGTCATGGCTGTGACATAATCGTGGTCAGTTTTGGCTGTGTACAACTACTAGTAGCATTTGTGCATATATATATATATACATATATATATATATACATATATATATATATACACACATATATATATATATATATATATATATATATATATATATATATATATATATATAGCTTACCCTACAGTTGGCTACAAAATAACTTATTCTGTAGCCACTTTGAGTTACGATAATTGCTATGCTAATTTACGAGATTATAGTAACTCCTTACTATGTGATTTACTATAATATTATGATAAATATCCCCATGTGTTATAGTAATTCAACTATCGTAAATATATACTAACATTGTCGTAAATTAGTATATAAAATTATCGTAAATAGAGGTGGCTACAAAATAACTTATTTTGTAGCTAGCTATAGAGTATACTCTCCCTATATATATATATATATATATATATATATATATATATATATATATATATATATATATCCCAACTAATAGAGATTTAATGGAAAGTCTAATAATAACTCCACATACTGTTCACCTAGAACAAATTCATTGTTTGATTGACTGCATACAACAAAGTCCACCTACTGTTCTACGAAACTAAGCCTACATCAATGTACTTGAAAGTCCCTTGGCTAAGATATTCAGCTGATTACCCAACGTTGTTTCAATCAAGAGGCGTCGCAACCAGTTGACAAATTCCTCCTTATGTTTTTTATCTACCCAAGCCTATGACCTGCCCGGATATGAAGTTTCAGTGATTGCCTGTGCTCGTCAATGTATGGCATCACATCCTCTGCATGCTAGAGAATAGCGAACTGTGCTTGTCTAAAAGAAACATGGTCGTCTACTGTGATAGATTTCTCCCCGATCGTTCCTTTGCCACCTAGTCTTCCCTCGTGACGAGATTCTAGAACTTCGACCCTATTGATGTCTAGATAATATGTGCAGAACTCAATGGCCTCCTCCGTTGACCATCCTTCAACCATGCCCCCTTCTGCTATGAATCTGTTCCTAACATACCTCCTGAAAACTTTCATCAACCTTTCGAAAGGGAACATCTGATGCAGGTACATTGGGCCAAGGGCTCTAATTTGGTCAACAAGATGAACGAGCAGATGCACTGAGATATCAAAGTAAGTCGGTGGGAAATGCATCTCAGGCCCGCGGAGAGTTTCGGCTATGTCCTGCTGTAGCTGGTCCAACGTGGACACATGAATGACATTTTGTGAGATCGCGTTGAAGAACGAGCACAGCTTTATGATTAGGGCATCGACCTTTGGGGGAGGATACCACGGAGGGCAACATGGAGCAGCTGAGTCATAATGGCATGACAGTCATGGGCCTTCATACAGCTATAGTTGAACTTGAGTTCTGTCATGTTCACTAGCCTCTTCGGGTTCGCACAGTAGCCCGTTGGGACTTTGAGTTCATTGAAGAAAGAAATAAACGCACGCTTTTCTTCCTGCTTCAAGGTCCATGACGCAACCGGAAGTTTGAACCGGCCATCCTCTAGCTCCACGGGATGCAGCTCCTTCCTAATTCCCAAGTGTTGCATGTCTAGGCGTGTGGCTACTGAATCCTTCGATGTCCCCCCGATGTTCATCAAGGTGTTAAGCGTGTTACTGCACACATTTTTAGTAATGTGCATGGGATCAAGATAGTGGCATACACTCAGCACTGGCCAGTAAGGTAGTTTCCAGAAAACCGATTTTTTCTT
Source organism: Saccharum hybrid cultivar R570 (assembly GCA_038087645.1). Lineage (NCBI taxonomy): Eukaryota > Viridiplantae > Streptophyta > Magnoliopsida > Poales > Poaceae > Saccharum > Saccharum hybrid cultivar. Next base: position 36,769,428 of record JAQSUU010000637.1, on the reverse strand, counting down.
TCAGACGCTCCAATCAGGCGCTGCTACTGCCCCGTCCCTCTTTCCAAGGACAACATCTAGTTTGTTGACTTCTCGAAGTATCGCAGGCCTGTCTCGATATTTTGGAGGTAAGCGTTTCTCAATAGTCCCATCAAAATCTTTTCTATTCCTACAATAAGAGTGATCCTTACGTAAGAACCTTCTGTGTCCCATATAAATTATCTTTGAGTTATTTGGTAGTTGTACCGCATCGGTGTCGTCCAAGCACTCGACACATCCAGTATAACCTTTTGTCTTCTCTCTGAACAAGCAACCTTGCCCTAGCAGGTTGGTGATTGTAGCGATAAGTACTGCCTTGATCGTGACATGTTCCTTTTTGTACTCGTCGCAAACATCCTTCACACATGTTTCCCACATCTCTACTAGTTCATCGATCACTGGTTTCAGAAACACATCGATGTCATTTCCAGGTTGTCTTGGCCCTTGGATTAGTAGTTGCATCTGGATGTACGACCGCTTCATACAGAGCCAAGGTGGAAGGTTGTATATACAGAGCGTCACTGGCCAGGTGCTATGATTGCTTCTAACCTGGTCGAAAAGATTCATCCCATCTGTGCTCAAACCAAACCAAAGGTGCCGTACCTCTCCACCGATGTTCTTATAGAACATAGTATTGACAGTCCTCCAGTCCTTCCCATTGGTGGGGTGCCTCATCATTGTATCTTTCTTATGCTCTTCGTCATGCTAGCGCAACAGCTTGGCTGACTTTGCATTTGCAAACAGCCTATGCACCCGGGGAGCTATAGGAAAATACCAAACGACCTTTACGGGACCTCCTCTGGTCTTGGCATCCTCATTTGACGGCCCTTCCTTGTACCGTGGAGCTTCACACTTGGGGCACGCATCCAAGTCTTTGTATTTGTCTCCGCGGTACAATATGCAATCATTGGAACACGCGTGGATTTTTTCAACCTCGAGGCCGATGGGGCAGATCATTTGCTTGGCCTAGTATGTCTTTTCTGGCAACTCACTTTTTCTGAGAGCATTTTCCTTATTATACCTAACAACCGATTGAAGCCTTTGTCGCTCAATCCCTTTGTAGATTTGAACTCTAACAGCGTAATGTCGGCTTCCAGTTTGCTCATTTGGCAATCCTTATACAATGGTGTTTTGCCATCTTATGTCATTTTCTCTAGCTTTCTCAGCTGTCTATCACTAAGAAATCCACTCTCTACATTACGTACCAGTTGAGAAGAAATGGCATCATCATGCTCGGTGTCGTCAGCTAGCGTATTCATAAACACATCATTAACGGTAGCCATAGGTTCCTCGTTAGTAACAGCCTCGTGGAGGGCTATGTCAGGCATGGCCACATCATCATTTTCCTGCGAAACATTCACACCAACCTCGCCATGCATAGTCCATATCGTATAGTTTGGCATGAACCCCCTGGTAATCAAGTGCATTCATAGACTCAGTTCTCTCCCATTTCTTTTGATTCATGCAATCTTTGCATGGGCAGAAGACAGGGTTTCCATCCCCAGCAGCGGCTTTGGCATTAGCGATAAACTTGCTGATGTCAAGCCACTGTTCACCTAAACGGCCGTTTAGTCCGTTTAAACACCGTTTAAATGGTAAACAGAAGTCAACCGTGTTGTTTAGGCCCTAAACAGTGAATTAAACAGTTGGGCCGTTTAAACCCGTTTAAACCGTTCAATCCCGTCTAAACGGTCTAAACAAAATCAGATTAAACGTGATTAAATGAGCTAAGCAACCATTTAATCCATAATTAAGTGAATTAAAGGACTACGTCTATCACAATCAACATGAAACTAATTAACATTGTAATTATATGAAGTATTGTAGGATTTAGATTTCTTCCAACAAGATTATTTGGTAGAATATTTGATTTTTACATGTGTAAATATGTATGGGTTCTAGCAAATTTTATTTTTACCTACATAAATATGTATATTTTATTGTTATTGTACAAAACCATTTAGGCCGTTTAACTCCGTTTAAACACCGTTTAAACGGTCTAAACGCTAAACGAAGAGTGACCGACCGTTTACCATTTAGCGTTTAGGAAAACATTGGCCAAGCATGTACCGCTTGTCTATTCGGGACAGATGCATCCACTCTCGATCCATCTCTACACAAAAAAAATATTGAGATAGTAATTACAGAGAAATTAATAACAAGTGGAGCTTCATGAACAAAAATTGTAGCCCGAAAGTACCATTTATTGTACACTTATTTAATTTAGTTGGCCCATTTTAGGAAAAAAATTATGCTACACTAATTATTGGAAAATTGAAATTGGTAGCCCCGGCCATGTAAGTTGAAAATCGTATCCCCATAAAGAACAATTATTGCACAATAATAAAGAACAATTATTCTACTGCATGCCACATAAAAATAGAGACAATAATTTAAAAAAGACTAAAATTGGAGACATGATCATGAACAACGATGTAGCTCCAAACAATGTGTTGGTTGGTGACACATGGATTAATTTGTCCATCAAAATTGTAAAAGAATCTACTCAACTCCTAACAAGAACTAATTATAGCATCACATACTAACAACATCTTGACCACCATGTAATTAGCTAGGAATTTAAATAGGTTCATAGACACCAACCTTTTGGATGATGATTCTCTACAATTTTCTTGGAAGCCTTGCACAAAGTTCAATTGGAAAGTACTCTCTAGAATGGAGAAAGAACTAGAATGAGAATCAAGCAATGTAGCCATCAAAACAACGCTAATTAAGAAACAAAATCAAAAGAGTGGATGCTTGTTACTAACCCTAAAGCAAAAAGATCAAGCCATTCTTCAAAATCCAAGAGCTAACTTCATGGTGAAGAGCAGCCGCAACAATAGAGGGAGGGGCCCAAACATGCGTCTCTGTGCTCAGGATGGTAGAGAGGAGGAAGGAGAGAACGGCGCCAGCTTTTTGTACTGTCATTTTATCACCGTCGGTTCTTGGCTAGAACCAACAGTGATAGAACCAAATCACTATCGGTTCTTAGTTAGAACCGGCAATGATAAGTGGCCGTCAACTCACTGCCGGTGCCAGCTACAAATCGGCAGTGATGTGGACTTTCATTGCCGGTTTTGGTCCAGCCCCAATCATTTTCTGATTTTCAAGCTCAGACCGGCAGTGAAAGTACACCACTGCCCGTTCACCCAAATCCGGCAGTGATGAGGCCAGCAATGATGCTCGATTCTATAGTAGTGTAAAGACATGTCACATCAAGGACACACCACCTTGGCTAAATTCGCAATTCGCAAACAACCTCATGTATTATTTGACCGGTTTTAGTTAAACCATATATACATTATACAATTGGCGCACACGGAAATTAGACCAAGAAATTAAACCTAGCACACTTTACCATCATTTCGCAGTTTTCTTGTAATTTTGTATTATGGCAGACATCTTCAGTATAAAACACCCAGTTCTACGAAGTAACAAAACTATTCCTACTTATTCCCCACGGGCCACAGGCAAGAGAAAAGAAGAAAACAAAATGATTCTCAGAACGACCATCTGGCGTGGTCAATGATCGCCCAAACTGAGATGATACAGTGCTACACAAACCCCTGCCACTCCACTGTTACTCTGTCCTCTGTTTCCTGTGTGAACTCTGAATCTCTGCTCTTCTGTACACACCCAACAGTTCATCAACTTTCTTTTTTTTCGAGTCAGTAGACCAGCTTTGGTCGGCTCTACATTCTGCTCTCCAGGTGTAGAGGTAGTGGTGGGTCCATGGACGAGAGATCACGTGGAATCCAAGCTACAGATCGGTCACATCAGACTTTACGTATTTACTGATAATCCTGCGCAACCTGGAGATGCAAGCTACAGTGTTTCCGGTCACACAAGCTACATGCAAGGCAGAAAATGACTTGTACTATTTGAAGTAGCGTTTGCTAGTTATTATTTGAGTTTTTAAATTTTTTGGTAGGGAGAATTTCGATCTCAGGGAATCAAGGCTTGTTTGAAACAAGTTTTTCTTGGGTGGTATTGCCCTTTTTTTATTGTAAAAGTTTCAGCAAAATTCATGTGCTTTGTGTGCCTTAACCACGTGCGCATAAAGTATAAACATTGCATCTTAAATGATAGAGTGGATTTTTTTTTGAATGTCAGTGGATGTTGTTTTAATGACCACATATTGGTCAAGATATATGTATGCAAAAAGGAGAATGATCGAGACCTTGTGTGCAGTGTATATATGCCACATCTTGGAGATCACAATAATGGATGTCTCTGCCAGACATATATGAGAAGGTTTAGCAATATATTATGCTGAAGCCTTTTCTCTTTTTACTAAGCATTTTTTTGTTCTATTTAAATTAACCATGTTTTTGCTGCATTTGAGTGCAGCAAATGTATTAATTAATCAAGGAATGGCCAAGCCATATATCTCTTTGTTTTTCATGCCTACTGGACGGAGGGACGTGCGGAGGCCCTAGTCGCAGTAACTATTTTATTCTATCATGTAAAAATAGTATCCAAGCACAATTGCCAGAACTGATAACAGAATCAGGAAAATAACTTATCAAAACATAAGTGACTTGAGAAGAGGCCGGGTTCTAATTAATGTTTAGTGGGTCAAACAAAATGCATGTACGCACGCAAAGACATCCCACCAAGAAGTGAAATTGCAAAGCTTATGCGTTTTCTCGGTTCAATTTTAAAGTTAACAAGATAATATGTGTCATCCAAATATGAGTGCGAGAGAATATAGGCTTGAAGTGGACATTACACCCATGTTTTCCACCAAGTAAGCCCAGTTCATATATTCCAAAAAATATAGCCTTAGGGAAATTAATGTTTTCCCTATTTCCTTGCCACTTTTGCCTATTTTCTGATGGTTTTAGTTTCAAACTGCCAGAGAAATTTCCGTAACAATGTGTAATTCCAAGTTCTATGTACAAGTGAATTGAGAAGACTGATGGCATGTGTCACCGTTCTTATATTAGTCCCACTTTCATTGCAAGTATGCAAACACTACAAGAAATTTGATGATCCATAACAGCATATTTTGGTCATGTATCACAAAAAAGTCATCACAAACTAGCATCTAAGATGATTTAATGATTCATCATTGAAAGACCTATTTGGTGTGCTCCTATCAAGATATGTTTCCCACGAGCATAAGCATATGCAAGAAATAAACTTTATGATGCTTCTACCTTTCAAATGTCATAAACATGTCACTTTTCAAAATTTTAATCCAAGTGTGGTTTTGGTTCATTTTAGATTGCATAAAAGCATGTCAAAGTATGACACATGTACCAAAAAGAGTTTGCTATTGAATAACAACATTTGTGTACTAATGTATTTCATGTGAGATGAAAGGTTAGGCTTAGTCCACAAACAAGAGTTGAGCAACATGAGGCCATGGAGATGTGATGGCATGGACATGGGTGATGCAAAAGCTCAACAAGTGGAGATATGAGAAGCAAAGTAGTAGAAAATAAAGAGAAGGCAAAGGTATATGTATAAAGTTTTTTTTCACCGGCCATGATGATTAGAGAAGTGCAAATGGCCGGGTTGATATGATAGATAGTTGTGCTATAAAGGGGGGCAAATCTTGTTTCTAATGCGGTTTTCTAGTGCCCCTTGAGTGATCTAACATTGCATATGCATTAGGATTGAGTGGCATGGTGAGATCTCAAGTGAAAACCTTTGATAAATGCTAACTCAAGTGTCAAAGGTGTCGGTCATCCTATGGGAGACCTATTCAGAGTTAGCCATTTCAAAAGGTTTGAGCTCGGTGGAGTACTTTTACTACCACCAGAGCTCTTCGGTGACCCCTGGAGATTACAGCACTACCCTAGGAATAGTGGAAATCTTTAGTGCAAACCCTAACTTTAGGTGACACAGAAGAGGTGAGCATCGAAGCTTAGGAATAGTGCACAGGTGTGCGGGGGAGAATTCAAATATGGCATCAAAGCCCTCCAATGACCTTATTAGAGCTACAAAACAGAGAGGGAGTTCTTGTCCGCGCGGGGGGTTAGGACTCTAACACTCATTGGAAGCTTAGGGCACATTAACAAACATTATGCTCACTTGGAGTAGTAACTCTAGGGAGAATTTTTATATTTTAACTATTTTTATTCAATATTTTAATAATAACCGCTCCAAATTTTTTTCCAGATCTAACCCTTTGGTCATGCCACGTTAGACGATGTTTTCGACATGGAAAACCTTGTCACATCACTCCCACTGGCGTGACAGTATTGTTCTGTCGCGCCACCGGGAGTGGCGTGGCAAGACTGAAACTTTGAAAAATCATAACTCTTTAATACGACATCGGATGAAGATGAAATTTATAAGAAATTGTAGCTCTCGACGAAATCTACAACTTTCTAGTTTTGAGTTTTTTCATTTGAGGACGTTAAGATGCTCAAAAAATATATATGAAATTTCAGGACCATAATAATCGTGTCCTAGTGCTTGTCGCATTAGAAAATTAATATCTTTTTTTGTATGTTGTCAAATGAAGATATTTTTTACATCAAATTTGTAGCTCTCAATTAGATCTACAACTTTATTATTTTTAGTTTTTACATTTAAGGTCGTTAAGATGCACGAAAAAATAATATAAAATTTCAGCAGCTTAATAATCATGCACTATGTGTTGTCGCTTTACTAAAATTATATTTTTTTCATGTTTGGTGTCAAATGAAGATATTTTTATACTAAAGTTGTAGCTAACTATGAGATTAACAACTTTTTAATTTTGAGGTCTTTCATTTGAGATAGTTAAGATACCCAAAAGAATAATACAAAATTTCAAAGCTTATCTTTTTAGAAAAATCATATATTTATTATTTGATGTCGCATAAAAATACTTTTTAAATGAAACCTGTAGATCTCATTAAGAGCTACAAATTTGATGTAAAAAATATCTTTATTTAACAACATACAAAAAATATATATTATTTTTCTAATGCGACAAGTACTAGTACGCGATTATTATGGTCCTGAAATTTTATATTAATTTTTTTGAGCATCTTAATGTCCTCAAATGAAAAAACTCAAAACTAGAAAGTTGTAGATCTCGTCGAGAGCTACAACTTTGATGTAAAAAGCATCTTCATTTGACAACATACAGAAAAGATATTATTTTTCTATCACGACAACCACTAGTACGGGTTTATTATGGTCCAGAAATTTTATATTAATTTTTTGAGCATCTTAACATCCTCAAATGAAAAAACACAAAACTAGAAAGTTGTAGATCTCATTGAGAAGTACAATTTTCGTATAAATTTCATCTTCGTCCGACGTCGTATTAAAGAGTTATGATTTTTCACATTTTCAGTCTTATCACGCCACTCCTGGTGGCGTGACAGAACAATACTGTCACGCCAGCGGGAGTGGCGCGACAAGGTTTTCCACGTCAGAAACGCCGTCTAACGTAGCAGATATTGTCGCGCCAATGCATATGGCGTGACAACGTTATTTAGTCGCTCCAGCTAGACTGGCGCGACCAAAAGGGTCAGATCCGTAAAAATTTTTTAGAAGCGATTATTATTAAAGTATTGAATAAAAAGGATTAAAAATCCTAACTCTAGAGCCTTAATATCATTTAACAAAGGGAGTCATTCTACAAATGGTGGAGAAAATGTTGAACCAGTTTCGACAAGGCTCAAGGGAAAGCTTTCGTTGGGATGATGATTTACTTTTGGTGGCATATTTAGAAGGAAAGAACTGCAGAGTGTAATGGAGAAGCGGCGTAGAAAGTTGTCTATGGAGTGTTGCTATGCTGTTCTCATCTACCTGTTTTGTCAAGTTAGTCATTTATCATGCGGTTTTTGCTTGGCTCTAGAATAATAGGTGTATGAGTTGTGGGCCCTCATCTTGTAAGCTGGACTATGGTTGTTTTTATTTTTATTTTTGTATTATTTCTCTTTTCCTTTTCTTGTCAAATATTTTTTAAAAATATGTTGTGGTCCTTTCCTATCTCCAATATTGAAGGGCAAAATGTTTCTTCGTCCTTCATCGTTCACAACTGTACGATGGGCATCCGATGGGCTCAACATCTCCCGTGCCTATGCAAGTTAGAGTAGCGCATCCAAATACGATGCATAGTCTGGTTCCAAAATGAATTAGAATATGAAATGTTTCCATGGTCCGTCACTCTCTCCCATACTCGTACGAGTTAAGTGTTTAGACATGGTGACGAATTAGAGCAGCTCACATTCAAGCATAGTACAAATTATGATTCATAGATGAATTGAAACACTGACAATATCGCTAAATAAATCTCTGAGATGCAAGTCATCTAGTTAACCAGGCAACAAGCTATTTGCTAGTAAAAAATAACTAGCCCCATTACCCAATGTGCAAGTTATGTTTCTTAGAACATGACATTGCACCCACTTGTGCAAAGATTGGTCATACATGAAAGAAGTTTGGAACAATATGCTCACTTGGAGGAGTAACTTTAGAGCCTTAATATCATTTAACAAGGGGGTCATTCTAGAGATGGTTGAGAAATGTTGAACTAGTTTCGACAAGGCTCAAGAGAAAGCTTTCGGTGAGATAATGATTTACTTTTGGTGGCATATTTGGAAGGAAAGAAACTGAAGATTGTAACGGAGAAGCGGTGGAGGAAGCTGGCTATAGAGTGCTGCTTTGCTGTTCTTATCTATCTATTTTGTCGAGTTGCTTCCTTTGTCATGCGGTTTTTTCTTAGCTCTAGAATAGGTGTGTGAGTTGTGGTCCCTCACCTTTTGAGCTGGACTATGGTTGTTTTAAATTTTTTATTACTCTTTTTATTTTTCTTGCCTAATAGTTTTTTTTAAAAAAAAGTCTCTTGCTATCCTTTCCTATCTCTAATAATATCAAAAAGGCAAAATGTCACTTCATCCTTCATTGTTGACAGCCATTTGATAGGGATTCGATCGGCTCAATATCTCCTATGCCTGTCCAAACACAGTATGGAGTATGATCCAAAATAAATTGGAATGCAAAGTGTTTCCATGGTTCATCAGTCTCTCCCATATCCATATGAGTTAAGTGTTCAGGCATGGTGATGAATTAGAGCAACACGCGTTAAGGTATAGTACGTGACTACATGATAGCTAAATAAATCTTCAAACTATAAGTTGTCAAGTTAACCATGCAACAAGTGGAATGTTCCATTGCATTGCAACTTATGAATATGTTTATTAAAAAAAAAATCAGCAAGGATGTGTACCAGTCCCTTGAGGGCTCGTTCAGTTCCTTCGGAACGATCCCCAATTACAATGGTTCACTAATTTGTATAATGTTGATAAGACGGAATGGTTCCTAACTCTAAAACCAGGCTAACCAAACGGACCCTACGTCCCCTAGCCTAGTGCCGTCGACGAGTGAGCCCTAGCCGTGTCGATCGACCACTAGCCGACCAGCTCACCCCTCCCCAGTGCGAAAAGGCCACACGACACATCGCAAAAAGCTATGGCGGACGGCCTAAAGCCACACACGGATGTCGCCCGAAGCAGTGGGCAGGTCGACACAGCCAAGAGTTTAAAAGCCACCACCCGGCCGTCCCACGCTCTCCTTTGACCGGCAAAACAAAGAGAAGAAGCAAGCAAGAGCACCCACACGAGGAGAAGCCGCCGCGCCGTCCCCAAGAAGAATCCACCAGCCAGCAAGCTACCGTTACTCTACCTCCTGGCCGGCTCCTGCGAGAGGGGCGGCGCCGATCGATCGATCCATCCATCCACCGATCGGGATGTGGGAAGGCGGCGGCATCCACGGCAGCCACCACGAGGCGCTCCTGCTGCAGGCCGCCGGATCAGGAGCGGCCGACTACGGGCACGGCGGCGGCCCGGCTTCGCTCCTGCCGTGGCTCGGCCCGTCCGCCGCGCCGGGGTTCTCCTACATGGCTCCACACCACGCGCATCATCAGCCGGGGCCCTTGGGCGCCGCCGAGGCGGCCGCGAGCCCTTTTGGCTTCGGCGGCGGCGGCGGCGGGTACAGCGATGGCGGGGTGGGGCAATTCGGTGTGTTCGGCCCAGAGACCCCGCCGCCTCTTCCGCCGCACGGTCTGCTGGCTGCCGGAGGCAGCAGTGGTGGGACGGCGCTGCTGCCGCACGGGCCCAGGATGGTGTCCGGCCTCCTCGGGACCCTGCAGGCGGAGCTGGGGCGGATGACGGCCAAGGAGATCATGGACGCCAAGGCGCTGGCGGCCTCGCGCAGCCACAGCGAGGCCGAGCGCCGCCGCCGCCAGCGCATCAACAGCCACCTCGCCAGGCTCCGCAGCCTGCTCCCCAACACCACCAAGGTGATGATCATGAGGTTACCCATGCCATCACTACCTACCTGCATCTGCATGTACATCCCCCACATGCTAACTGCGTGCAGATCCATGATCCATGGCTACTAAACCCTAGAACGAACCTGCCAGCAACTTGGTGGCCCTGATCAATCCGGCTTGGGTTGATCGCCCGCTGTTGAATTCAGATCCAGCAGACGACAAGAAAATCGCCCCTGATTACAGAAGTAGTTAAGCACACAACTAAGAGCTCAGTGTGACACAGGATGTAGCCGAGCTACCTACCTAGACTAGATAGCTTAGCCAGTTTCTGTCGACAACCGCTAGTGACACTGGCCGGCCAGCCGGCTCTACAAACCCTCAGCACCCATAGCATAATTACATGCTCGAAATCAAGAGGCACTTCCAAGTCCCCATTTCTTAATCTTCCATTTCCTAGATCCCTGCTGACTAATGCCATATATATATTTACAATTTACAATGATCATCGATGATCATATATACTTTGAGACAGGAATTCGTTTCACGGGATCTTCGCCAGAGATAGATACTCCCTCCATTCATTTATCTCCTTCATCTAAGCAAAACCTTTTTATTCAAAAATCTCCTTCATATTAGCTTGGAACTTGCTCGTATTTATTGTTCGTTTGCTGCTCATTGGCTACCACCCGCCTGCATTTATTGTCTCTTTGCTGCTCATTGGCTATTCCTAGCCTGTGACTCCTCGTATGCGCTCAGCCCGCGATGATTAAATGCAAACTGAGTGGTTTTGTTCTGCTCCTTGATCACTGCGCCGAAGGCTAAAATGACGGAGATAAATGAATGGAGGGAGTACATATTTGGATCCCTATACAAATAAAGTCCAGCAAATTTTCTACCCCTAGTATGTTCCATCCAAAGGTATGTAGGGCGTCTCAAGTTAGGACAAACTACGAAGGGGACAAACAAAGACAAGATGAGATGGTCATAGGTTAGACGACCAAGAGAAAAAAAAATGGTCATAGGTAGCAGCAGCTGACATGGCAGGCAGCAAGCAAAGATGACGCAGAAGGCTTTGGGCTCGTGGGAGACCGCGCGCGCGCGCCCTGCTTCCCCTGCTGCGCTCCTGTAAGCTCCTGCGGGGAGATCGAGCGGCCCGTGCAGGACAAGCGCGCACGCTCGTGTCAGAGCTCATCAGGCGCCTCACCCCAAAAGCGGCAGGCAGGGAGGCCGGCTGGAGGCCGCGCATGCAAAGGCTGCACCCACGCGCGCCATTTTTGTACTCCCTCCGTCCGGTTGATTGTGCAACTATGGGAAACGTGTCGTTCAAACTGTGTCAACTTTGACCAAATTTATAGCAAAAAGTATTAACATTTATGTCTCGAAATAAATTTATTATGAAAATATATCTCATAACCAATCTAACGGTACTTATTTTGTCTCATAAAAATTAGTATTTTTTTATATAATTTTAATCAAAATTTGTGATGGCTGATTTCTCGGGATGCGAGAATTGCATATTCTTTGGGACGGAGGGAGTAGCTTTTCCTCCATGCTCGCATGCACTCGACCCACTCATCGCCACTGCTGCTGCACGCCCCCCCTCCTCCCTCTCTCCTCTCCTACCGCCACTACACCTGCAGCCACCGCGCCTACTTGCGCGCACACACACACCCCGTCGCCACTCGCCACCAGCTAGCTTGCTAGCTGAGCTAGAGCCACTGCTGTAGCTGTACTCTGGCCATTTTCGCAATCATATTTGCATGCATGCGACGCTAGTTCCATTTGTTGATTTTCAAGCGCCTAATGATGGCACTGATCTGTTTCTATTGCTGTTTCCTGATGCATGCGTGTTGCGTGGTGGGTCGTTTGTTTGGGTCTCGCTCGCTGCAGACGGACAAGGCGTCGCTGCTGGCCGAGGTGATCGAGCACGTCAAGGAGCTGAAGCGGCAGACGTCGGCGGTGCTCGAGGGGGAGGAGCCGGCCGCGGCGGCGCGGCAGCACCTGCAGCTCCTGCCGACGGAGGCGGACGACCTGGCGGTGGACGCCGCGGAGGACGGCGACGGCAGGCTCGTCGTGCGGGCGTCGCTGTGCTGCGAGGACCGCGTCGGCCTCATCCCCGACATCGCCCGCGCGCTCGCCGCGCTCCGCCTGCGCGCGCACCGCGCCGAGATCGCCACGCTCGGCGGCCGCGTCCGCAACGTGCTCCTCATCACCACCGCCGACGACGAGGATGAGGAGGAGGAAGGAGGAGAGGGCCAAGGGGACGACGACCACGACGACGACGTGGAAGGCGGGTGTGCCGCCGGCGCCGCCTCGTCGTCCAACCACCGGAGGCACGAGCTCGTCGCGTCGATCCAGGAGGCGCTGCGCGGCGTCATGGACCGCAAGACGGCGAGCAGCGACACGTCCTCGTCTAGCGGTGGCGGGAGCATCAAGAGGCAGCGCATGAACGGTGCGCATGAGCAAGGTTCGCTTTAGCGTGCTAAAACTAGCTAGTAGCTAGTACTCCGTAGCTAGCTAGCTCCATGCCTCCCTCGATGCTAGCATGAAATATGCAAGCATGCTTGCATGGCTAGCTAGCTTCTGAAACTCTCAAGTTAATTAGTATAGTTATAAAGCTATAGTCACTTCAAACTTGGAACAAGCTGGCTCTCTTCTTTTTTGTTGCTATGGTAATGGTGTGTGTGCATGATGAGGGAAAGAAAATGGAAACATGGACGTGCAAGTTAGCAGAGGGAGAGTTTTATGTGTATCCCTTATATATCTTTGTGGTGCTTTAATTTTTACTTAGTTCGCGTATGTATTGGGGAGAGGGGGAAATTTGAGAGGTTATTGATAACCCGCTCGTAAAATGGGGGGTGATGATAAGGGTGTACACATGTATAATCTCTGGGTTAATATAATGGAAATGGAATGATGGGGTTGCTCATTAGTCATTTCTTCAGTGTGCCATGCATGGAGCTTCACTCTTTTTTCACCTTTCATCATCTTGTCGTTTGCATCTCATTGCCAATACATTTGTGCATGCTAATGTTATCCATTGTGTTGATCTTTTTGCGGGCCTCACGTCACATGTTCTGATCTCATGATTAGTTTTCTCTAGAGCTCATGCTGTACAAATATTCTTAAGTATCAATTTGCTAATGGTATTATTGTTGGTGATACATAGCATCCTTTTTTCTCTCCTATATATGCATGCATTTATCCTGTATGGACGAATTAGTGACGACTGCTTTACTCTGCACATATATATAATCCAACACCACAGAGCTAGTGGTAGATAATAATAAGATATATGTGCCTGCTGTTGTTAAGTATATATGTACAAATATTATTACCATACTGATGAACTATTCCAATTTCTGTCTTTCAGTAGTCACTCATCATCACTGAATTCGAGCCCTATCAAGTTGTCATACTAAGTGGTTTTTCGAGTGGGGATCACCTTGCTTCGTCCAGCAAAATTGATGATTTCCAAAGAGGGCCTAGATATAAAAGAGAGAGGCCATTGTTTAAAATGGCACAAACGACATAGGCAATATTTTTTGACAATTATACCTTGCCTTAAGGCTATTTTCTCCTCTTTTTTTCACTCCTATCCCATGGCTATGCAATATAATTTCTGTGAATTTCTCAAAAAAAAATCTGTGAAGGCCAGATCAAGGTAGTCTTTTATTTTCCTCTGGGTGGGCTCCAGTTTTCTGATATATCTATAATCCAAATCTCTCATAAAACATTCAGTTGCTTGGTCCTTTTGTAAATTTATTTACATGCCATACACATCATATAATACAAATATCTCGTATTTGTTGTTAACCAAAACTATTCTAGTTCTCTCTAATAATCTAAAGTACAATGTAGCCTTACTACGTGTTCAGTTGAAAGGGCGCAAAAACTGAATGGTTTCAAGTATGGTAGTCATCATGCGATTACAAAAGGTATGCTTCAAGGTAGTCAGAGTTGTTGATGCTACTTATCCATTTGGCAAGGCTTCGGCTCCGACTTCTTACGGCGCCTTGCAAGGAACCCTACCAAACGGGCATCTAAAAAACATCTCCTTTGCAAAGAGTTTAGAGGAGCCAGAGTTGTTTTTTATAGAGGAGCTGAAGCCAAAAAATGGCTTTTTAATTTCTGGCTCCTCACAAACATAATACAAATTATTATGAAACTGCCACTGGCGCCATTTTTGCTAAACATTTTCTAAAACAGCTCTAGATCTACCAGAGAAGCTACTCCACGGAGCCGGAGAGCCCTTTTAGACAGAGCCAAAGCTCTACCAAACGAGCCCAAGTTGAGTGGATTATATTGATGGATGGCGTTGTAAATTCAAATTAAAATTCACTTAGGTTTATATATATAATTGGTAGTTTTATTTTTTTAGGAAAAATGTGTTATGCAAAAAAAAACAGTTGTCTAAAATATTACAATACAAATTAAATACTCCATCCTTCTGAGGATAGCTAGCCTAGAAGTTTCAGACAAATTAACGTACAGAAGTGATCAATTAGAGATCTAATTTTCCCTTGAGTAACCCATGTCCCCGCTACATGCACGCGTGAGCTACGTTTGCATTGCAGCAATGCCTTGTCAGTTTAATTTGCATGTCATCAATTAAAAAAAAGGAAGTATGTATGGCGCACTAGCATGACAAAGGATATTTTTAAATTTGCATTTCATCAAATTAGTTTGTGAGCACAAAGACTCAAAGAGAGATAAGTGGTATTTGTATTTGGCAAGTATTGATGATTATAGCACCTAGGAGCTCAGAAATAGTACTTAGAGCCTTAAAAAAAAGAAATAGTACTTAGAGTAGAAAATGATTAATTCTTTTTATACGATTGATGACTAATATGTATGCTATTATAAAAACATATAATGCGTTGAGGACGTTGTACTTTTTACTAACGTTGCTGGCCCTAAAAAAACTAATAATTTACTTGGCAGTTGCAACATTTTCTTGTCCCTTTGACAAATTAAGTACGATCCTAGTTTCCTTGGCGGCTAACCTCAAGAAAATCATCTTTGAGTGCCAAACTGCCAAGAAAACTATTTTTTCTTGTTTTCTACCCTTGACGGAGATTTGCTTGACGGTTCGTGGCCAAGGATCATTTCCTTGGCGGTTTAGATCATTTCCTGGGTGGTTTTGGACACTCAAGGTAATTCGGGGTTATGGTAGTGACTTATCAAGGGTGGCTCCAGCAAATATCCACATGATCAAGAATTGTAATATATTTTGAATTAGGATATTCTGTATATATATGCACGTATAAAAAGGAGTTTAGTGTCGAGTATGTAGTGATCCTTGGGATTCCGAACAGGACTCCCTACTCCATTTGGCTATTCTTGATGAACGGACATAATGGACCACGCTAGATTTCCTGGATGCCGTCAATGTGGTGAAGCTTCTCACCCTACTTCAACATCAATTTGTGTTCTCGTTTCTTTTTGGACTTCCTTCCGATCAGGCTCTCTCTCTCGATCGAGAGCTAGAGAGATCAGAGCTAGCAGGGTAGTAGTGCATTTCTATATATACAACGAGAAACATGCATTGGGACAAAACTAGAAGCGGCCGGAAGGGCTCTAAAAGCAAAAAGCTGGTGCATGTGTGCTCTGTGTTGTGCTACGCTGGAGTAGGGCAAGGCCCCAACAGAGCATGCAGCGCGGGGGCCGGCCCGGCCGGGCTCATGAAGCGAGGTAGAGCATGCCTCCACTTGTATATCTGCACGCAGCACGCAAAAGACCCCATCCCCATATGATTACCGTCCTCTTCATGATTATCACAGTGGAGCTTTTGTCTGAACTCACCTGTGTGGGAAGTGGGAACATGGTTAATTGAGACATGTGAAGGATTGACAAGCAATCATTATTGACGTGAAGCATTATTAAGGATCGAGCCTTTTAGAATGAGAAGAAGAGTTGGCCAATTAAATTAGTGAATCATGAAGTAAAGAGTTATAAGTAGTAGTAATAATGTTCTCCTTTTTTTTAAAAAGTTGAGAAAGTCTAAAAGGTACAAAAGTGTCAGAAAGTATGCATGCTGTTCATACCATTCTATGTACATGTATATAGTACTACAACCGTTCCAAAATAAACCCACTCCTAGAATCACTCTAAGTCAAACTATTTTGAGTTTGGCTAATTTGATAGCAGTGAAGAATAATAATATTCATATATGACACCAAATAAGTAGATTATGAAAATACATTTCATGGTGTACCTAGTGGTACCCATGTCATAAATATTGGTGCTCTTTTCTATAACTTTGGTCAAACTTAAAATAACTTGACTTAGGGAAACTCGAGAAGTTGATTTATTTCAAGACAAAGGGAGTATATTATTTATACAAAGTCTTTATTGGTTGACATAGCTCCAACCTCTGGAATCCATGCATGATATGGAGTTGATTTAATTTGTATGATAAAATAAAATATCTGACAAATTTATTTATCTAAATTAACTCAATATAGCACAATTGCTCAGACAAATACATTTAATATACCCACAATATCTAAAGATTTCTAAAGGTAGAGTCTTAGGGATGAGAACTCCAATAATTCTTAGAGATAGAGCCATGCCAAACAAACCCCGATATTTCATTCCATATGTCTAGTCCGCTCAAAACTATACTATTTATTTATATCATGCAAACAAAAATACCTTCTCCCACTCTAAATTGCTAGTCATTATATCGTTTCCAAGTTAAAGCTCACTACCCTTGCCTCTAGCGATGGCAATGGGGAATTCTCATCAGGGACGACTCCCCATCCCTGTCCCCTTCCCCACCAGTACCACTAGTCCACTACCATCAGGGAGTATTTCCCCCCACCCATGCTCTCGCATAAGAAATCTATCATAGCGGGGATCCTCATCCTCGTTTCAACGACAAAGAGTAAATATGACAAACTCAAATAAAAGGAGGACTAGGGAAGAGGAGATTGAGTGGTTTGCACCTTTTTTCCCAATTTCTCAACCATGAAAGGAGCATCCTCCTTCCCTTAGCTAGAGATGGAGGCGCCCTCCTCTTTCTCATCCACGGTGGTCAAATCATCCTCCTCTTCTTCATCCCTGGTGGTCGAATCATCCTCCTCTGAAGTAGTGGAGGCGGAGACATTATCGTCCCTTTAATTTCCTCCGTGGCACCATCATCTCCTTCTCTCCTACAGTCGTGACGATGCAGCCATCCTCTTTCTCCTTAAGCATGACATAGACATATTCTTCCTCTTATTGCTCCTCGATGGCGGCGGCGATGGCTTGGCCGCTCGGAACAGAATAGGCATGACCATACGAGTGTAGGAGAGAGGGGCAATTGTGGTTGTGTTGGGACATTGAGTCCTTGACCCTCGAGGATGAGGGCTAGGAGTGTGTTTTGGGTTGGTGGACTATAATGGGCCAATGGCAAGTGGGCTACAAAGTGGGGACATAGGGAAGGGACAGAGAACCATCCTCGCCCCGCCAAACTCAATAGGGACGAATTTTCCTTGTTTCTTGCTATGTTGAGACAAAAATCTTACCATCCACTACCCCCTATTAAGGGAATTCCTTGCGGGAAATCATGGATCAAGTCCCAATTGCCATTCCTACTTGCCTCTACTTACATATGTCTTTTCCTCTTTCACCCGTGCCTCATGTTGTTATTACGAACCTTAGAGAAGAAGAGGTAACATATAGACGATTTTAATTAGATTATGTTTATCAAAATGATATTATCAATACTTTTATGTGTGTAACACAATAATATAGAAAATAAAGAAAGTTATAGGCTTGATATCATGTTGTCAAACAAAAGAAATTTCACCAATAGTGCATATTAGAAAATATGCCATATAACATTAACTAAAATTGAAACAAAACAAATCATACGATGCATATTGTTTTGGAATTTAAGGACATGTCCCCATCCTCATTTAATTAAAAATTACTCATCTACCTGTGTTTAAAATTTATCCATAAATGTTAGCATTCCCGAGTTTTTTTTTTGGATGGGAACAACAAGAAACAACTAATTTAAGAGAACGTCTCTAGCCAAAATAGCAAAAGTCCCTTAAATTTTGACTTGTCCTTGATACAGACCGAGGTAAGCTAGTCTCTATTTTGTGACTTCCAACGGGAAAGGGAGCAACGACCATTATCAAATAATATGGCACTATTGCAGTGCTTCCAAATGGTGCAACAAGAAGTAATAACTAGTTCCTTAAAAATGCACAAACTAGAGTTTCTTACTTCAATAATCATATCCAATTGTTGGAGTGATAGATTCTAGACAATGAGTAGAGGGGTTCAACGGGACTGACTGAAAGGGCACACAAAAGATGCATACGTGTTTTCTCAACTCATGAATTGCATAGAACATAATTGTTGCTCTCGAGATGCTTGTTCTTTCTCTTGAGAAAGTTTGTAGTATCCAGTTTGTCCCTTAATTAGAAGAAGCCAAAAAAATTATGTTTGCCAAGGAGATCTGAGCTTGAAATCCATTTGAAGAGTGGTGAAATTAGCATGGCTGGGAACCGAAGGAGTGGGGTCCTAAATGTATTCCCACCTATCATATAAAGAATAGAAGAAGGATCTAGACTCTAGCTTGGCAGAGGCAAGAGGAAGTTCCTGTTCGATCGAAGGATTGTCTAGAAAAAACCTCACTGAGTAGTTTTTTTTTATTCCACCTTGGTCAAAACAAATTTTTTTAAGTTATGTCCCTACCTTAGTCTTCTGCTGGACAATCCATAGATGGCCTAGGTCCTTTAATGTTTAGTATATTTGAGAGTGACCAATGCAATCAAATTAATTGTGTGCAAGAAGCTCAAATGAAACATTGTCTCACATAGAAATGGCTTAAAAAGAAGGCTAATTATTAATCTAAAACAAAAAAACCATGGAAATTTCCATAAAAATATGACCCAACGAGTTGCTTCCCATAAAATTTTGACAAATAACCTTAGGAGTTTGAAAATGATTTGAATTTAACAAAATTCTTCTACTTGGAGCAGCCACCAAAGGGTGACGAAATGGAACTCCACCAACCCCGAAGGGCACAATGGTAATTCAACCAAGGGCCTCATCAAGTTTCACCGTCGGAACGGAGCAAAAAAAAAAATCTGCAGAGACCAGTGGCCCAGAGGCCCGGACCGCGAACTGACGCTCGCCTAACAGGTGGCGCTCCCGCGACTCCTACCAAATTACTGGGCCACAAATAATCCGGTGCCTCCAAACCGCTCGTCGACCGGCCCACGGAGCATCACCACCGCGGCAGCTGAGCTCGGCCCCCAGAATCTCCGAGGCGCGGCGACGGCGGTCGGCGACATGGAGGCCGCGGTGCCCAGCCGTGTTGCGCTCTCCGCGGCGAGCCGCATCCCGAATCGCCACGCCGTGGCAGGTGCTCCGTCTCTCTCGCTCCCGATTCTGGCTCCCGTTTGTCAGTTTGTTGGAATTTGGATGCGATTTTAGGAGTAAGTAGTTCCTAGTACTCCTTAGTACCTTTCAGTGGATAAGGTCGATAGGGCAAGTAGGATTCGTGCTGTCCACGCGGTTCCTGTGGAGCTAGAACTGTGGGAGATTCCACGGAGTATGAGAGCCGACAAGTGCTGTTCCGCTTTGGCAAGGATTTTGCCGTTGCTGCCAATATTGTGAAGAGAGAATCCTTCTGTTTCCTGCCATGGAATGGCCGCCTTGTGTTGGCTAGAGGACGTGGGCTCGATGTGTGGTGAAATTGTTGCGTCTGTTCTAGTTAGTGGCAAAGGTTAAGTGGTTGACATCATTGGCATTTTCAATCAGTTAGCTGTTAGTTCTTTGTTTGATTGCTTCAGTATGCTTTATTCATGGACTACGTTGTGCACTACAGCTCTTGCCCATTTTTCAGTCCAGATTACATACATATTAACAACCGGTTCCAACTGCTAAGTCACCTGGCCAAACAGATGGCGGTAGTAGTAGACTAGCAGTTATTGTATTGCACAGTTGGTCCATTTACAGGAAAATAAATAGAGTCTGCAATGGAAGCTGAAATTTAAGACACACTTTATACTACTATTGAAGTAAACAATCAGTTGCAGCTGCCTGCCATTCTCCACAGGTGCATTATAGAGTCTGCAATGGAAGCTGAAATTTAAGACACACTTGATACTACTATTGAAGTAAACAATCAGTTGCAGGTGCCTGCCATTCTCCACTGGTGCATTATTCCTTGGCCGTTACTAGTTGCTGATTATTCTTGATGGTGTTCTTGAAAAACTGCAAATGACTAAGATGATGATTGAATCCACCATATCATACCCTCACTTGAAATGCGTAGGAAATCTTGCTCTATCACCAACTAATTCTCAACCTTATAGTCTATTACTCCATTTTCGTTCATTTTGTTTTCAGCTTGGAGGCACAAATATGCGATCAAGAACTGTGCCAGCTATATGATGACTTCCAATTTACATGGAAATATTGTTTATCATGCCATAGGTCCATGATTACTCTTGCAGACTTGCTGGTATATCTTTCGTGTTGATTTTCTTCATATTGTGCAGGAGATAGATCTTTCATTTACAAGGGAAGATGCCAAAGTCTTGCAATTCCTATGGCTCTGTCAGCAGCTGCGCCAGGCAAAGGTGGTGTGCTTGATCGGCCAGTAGAGAAAACTACTCCTGGTCGTCAGTCTGAATTTGATGTGAAGTAAGTGTTATCCACTATCACCTCTGTTTCAATTCCTAGTAAGTGTAACTTCCAGAACTGTGGGGATACGAGTTTTGCGTTGTCTGAGTTATGCTCTTAGTTTGAAACAGCTGATCAATCACAAATACATCATTAAGTGGTTTCAAACAGATAAAGAAGTTGCCAACTACTCTGTATTCATTCACTGTTGTTACTGGAAGAACACTTAACAATTTATTCGTGCACAAAAAGAATAACTGAAATATTCAATAGACACTGAAGGGTCAGGAGTACTTCCAACCAAACTTGATGGCTGCACATCTATTTTCGTATTTCCATTTGCAAGTTCCTTGGCTTTTCCAGAAACTTGTTTTTGATGTTACCATCTTCAACTGGGCCTCATCATGGAATCAAATGCAATGCTATGGAATCAAATGCAATGCTATTTTTTAGTCTGCTTTGGTATGGAGGGAGAAATTTCTGGGACAGCTAGTACCCATTGCCACAATTGGTACTTGGCAGGTATATGGTTGCTTCTAGTTTGGGGTGTTCTTACGCTTAGCTGTGTAGTTTTAATGTTGTGTGTGAGCAGGTGGCCTTCTTATTTAATTTTACTATGTAAAAGAGGTTCATGCTTCACCTCCAGAGTTACATTACATATACTTATTGCATTTCGTCATGTATAAGTATTAGTGAATAAATTGGCTAGTGTTGCAGTCTACCTAGTTCATTTCAATGCTAGGATTAATGAATGGTGCAGCAGTGCAGCCCAGGGTTTAATTTATCGGTAGCAAAAAAATACCGGAGGTCACCGATAAACGGGTTTATCGGATTTATCGGAAAATTTCTCGGTCAAAAATAAAACAAAATAATACCTAATTTCACTATAAGTTGTCTCTAAAGCATTTAGCATTAAGAACTAGCACATAATAGTATTGATATAATGGAGTATCATACTTTTATGTAGGTGGACTAGTGAAAATTGGAATCTCAATGATAAATAAATTTTACCGGACCTCAGCGATAAACGGGATTATCGGGTTTATCGAAATTTTATCGCCGATAAAATTTTCCCTGGTGCAGCCTGCTGTTGTAGATTTCTTTCTCTCTTATAAACTCTGTAGTTCATGGTGGTTTGCCAGGAATGTCAGCTCATAGAATTGTAGAAGTATTTCTTTTTGGTAGGGCTTTAATTTGAAACTACAATTACAAGTCTTGAACATGGCAAATTGCGTCATATAATTGTTGGAGTTGGACCCTTTAGTCCTCTCTCAAGTGCCTGTACCTGTGGGATGTAGCTC
Source organism: Saccharum hybrid cultivar R570 (assembly GCA_038087645.1). NCBI lineage: Eukaryota > Viridiplantae > Streptophyta > Magnoliopsida > Poales > Poaceae > Saccharum > Saccharum hybrid cultivar. The sequence continues at coordinate 36,747,249 of JAQSUU010000637.1, read as the reverse complement.
GTTCGATCATTATGTTTGTGACCTTATTTCAATGACACTTGACAACATTGCAGTTACTATTATTGTGTATGCTCTGTTGGCACATTGATGCTTAGTAAGAAAAGTGATCCTACACACCAGGCTACCTTATTGACAGCTTATCTCATTTTCAGTTTTCAGGCGTCTAAATAGATGTCATTGAGCTGTTACCATTCTAAAATGGTTGTGGTAGTATTTCGCTTCATTGTACACATGGAAACCATGTTATGACCAAGCCCTTCTGCTCTGCAGGAAATCCCGCAAAATGTCGCCTCCATACCGCGTCATTCTGCACAATGACAACTACAACAGGCGGGAGTACGTTGTCCAGGTCCTGATGAAAGTGATTCCTGGGATGACAGTCGACAACGCTGTGAACATCATGCAGGAGGCGCATGTGAATGGGCTGTCAGTGGTGATTGTCTGTTCCCAATCCAAGGCTGAGGAGCACTGCACGTCGCTCAGGGGCAACGGCCTCCGAAGCTCGATCGAGCCTGCGAGTGGTGGCTGCTGAGGTTCGAGAAATGGGTGTACCTTATTTTGCCACGTATAGTTTGTAAATACCCAGCATCAAGCTAAGCTGAAACTGGTTGGTTACATACAGTTATCGATACAACGAAACTGAGTACCTCTTGGGTAGGTGTAAATCGTGCAAGGGTGCCACCCTGTAGAATAGTATTTTCGGTTATGATTATGATTTACTTCCTCCGTTCCAAAAAGAGTGTCACTATGACAGTCGTGTTAGTCAAACTATCTTAAGTTTGACTAGAATTGTAAAAAATATTAACAACATTTGTATCTTTAAATAAGTTTTGTGAAAATATATTTAGTGATTCATCTAATAATACTAATTATATACCATAAATATTAATATTTTCTTATATATATCGGTCAAAATTAAAACTATTTGACTTTTCGGGAAGTGAGAATAACACTTAGGGACGGAGGGAGCACGAAACATTTAGTTGCACTTGGCCTACACTTTTCTTTTTTGGACATTGCTCCATGTTCGTGTTATTTATGTTAGGCTGCTTCTGCTGCCAAAAAGCCAAGGGAAAATTGGTTCTATAGCATTAAAAGAATCGTGTTTTCGGAAAATACCATTGAAAGATCTTGGACACGTGAAATACCACTGAAAGAAACATCCGTTACCTGAAACTAGCATTCTGTAACGATTTGGAGCAAACACTGTGAATCCACCGTTTAGCTCCTCGCCTTCTCCTTCTCTTCCCATGTTCTGAGCGGTGAGCACTAGTAAACAAGCCCCTCTCATTGGTCCTTCTTGAGCTCCGGCTTAGGTGGAGACTGCCGCGGAGTCCGGGCGTTCAGCCTGGCCGAGCGTGTGCCACATGGTCGAGCGTCCGCCTTGCTGTGCTCTGCCACGCTCGCCGCCCCACACGAGCTGCTGTCTGCCCTCGAGCTCGCCGCCCCTGCGGCCGTACATGGCGCCATGGCGTTCGCACCCGCGCATATGTGTGCAGCATGTTCAGTAGAGCATGATATATATCACATGCTGGTTTGATGACGACCGGCCTCCATGCATGCGACTTAAGAAAGAAGAGGAGAAACAAAACAAAATGATCTCAACCTGAACCTGAGTTAACGCAGAGGGAAAGGAGCCATGGTGCCGGTGTCGGAGTGCTCGGCCATGACGATGGCGAAGCTTTCCATGTGTGGCCACCGGCCTGTGGTGACGACGACGCGATAGAGAGCCCCCGCGCGCGCGGGCGCTAGTTGGTGCTGGCGCTGAGGTGCGCGCCTACGCCGACGCCGAAGTCTCGCGCCAGTCGATGCTGGAGGCCTAGAGCTCTATGGCATTTGCCGAGACGCCTCAGCACTTCGACGGCGTCGAGGTGAAGTTGGTGTTCCTCAACCAGCATGTGGAAAACGAACACAACGACATCGCCGTGGTGTGCTAGGGTGTGCAGCACGCCGCGGCCCGACATCGCCACGCGCCGCCTATGCCCTTTTACTTGATGCCCGACCTCGCCTCGATATGTGCCCATTCGCCTTGGTGCTAGTCCGCCCGCCTGGCACAGCCGAGGACCCGTCTCGCCGTTTTCTGCACCCGTGCTCGCAACCGCGACCACCACACTTGCTACCTTCACGGGCTGGAGCTGTCAGCTACAAGGTGGAGCCGGAGCAGCGCCGCATGAGCTGTTCGTCACCTGTCCGCGCGGTGCTGACCTTGCCTTGGTTGTGCGAGCCGCTCGTCACCCGTCTGCCCATGCGCATCATCTGGACTCCGTCTAAGCCGAAGATGTGGCAGAAGAGGAAAGAAGAAGGTGAGGACGGTGGATTCACGGTGTTAGCTCTAAATCGTGACAGAATGCTACTTTTCGGTAACGGACATTCTTTCAGTGGTATTTCACGTGTTTGAGATCTTTTAATAGTATTTTCCGATAACGCAATTCTTTCAGTGCTATAGAACCAATTTTCCCAAGAGCCAAGGGTCAACTAAACGGGTAGAATCTAAAACAGTTTTTTCAGAAGTAGAAGTAATTGCTTTTGCATTCACGTAGTATAGTTTTCTTAGTACCTTACTTTACTTTTGGCTTTCAATTCTTGGCATTTCCAAATAAGTGGAAATAGAGAGACATTTTATAGTTGTTTCAAGGGAGATAAAGAGAGGTAGGTTTTATAGTTGTTTTAACCAAATAGCTTACAACTTTTTTATAATTTTTTCATAGCTTCACAACAATTGTTTCACGTCTTACAGCTAAAACAAGTAGACCCTAGTTCGCAAGCTTTTGTGCTACATCAGTGAGGTCTGATGCACCGACACACACCTGCTGCCGCTACATCGGTTTTTTTTTTAGGACGCTACATCGGTTTTTGCTAGTACCATGTTAGGGATTCTACAGTGGTGGGCCGACATATACAACCCATACAGGCGTAAGCTGACAACAGACGAGCACTACAAAGGGAGAAAGATAGAAGGAGCACTACAAAGGAAGGTAGCAACAGTTCAAGGCATCGATGAAGAGAATAGCAAAACAACCTTCTCCTACCTCTATCTGTGTTCTTCCTCCTCTGAACTCTCCTCTCTATTGCTCCGTTCAGTTCTCTAGATGCTACTCCCTCCGTTCTAAATTATAAGTCGCTTTGACTTTTTTAGTTCATCCATTATTGATATGTATCTAGACATATTATTATATCTAGACGCATAGCAAAATAGATGTATGAAAAAAGTCAAAACGACTTATAATTTGAAATGGAGGGAGTACTAATTACCACCGTCTCTAGTCATACTCACAAGGAAACTCTGGTGGTATCACCGGATAAATCTGGTGCTGCCACGTGGACTAGCTATTGATTTTGACCCTTGGATCAGTCGACCTGTAACATCCTGTGTTTCCGTGTAATATAAAAATCCCAACTTTCAAAAATTTTCGTTGCAATATGTGTTGCATGTAATAAGTAGTCAACTTAAGTCAACCTTTTCTTCGACTAACCCAAATCTCTCTCTTGATCAAATAAATTTACAATAATTTTGTGCACCATTTAGTGTAGGATGCACGTGTGTTTGGTTCTTCGCTTGTTGTGCTTGGAGGTAGCCCTTCTCCTAAAATCCTTGTGTAGAAAATAGAAAACCTCTCCTTCAATCTTTGGGCCAAAACTCCCTCCTATACCACCCTCTTGCCCGCTCGGCCAGCCAGCAGGCTGCACGAGCTAGCGTACGTGCATGCTCCTGTGCCCCACTACGTGGACAGAGCACAGCAGGGGCGGCTCTTGATGCTCTATAAGGGCAGCTGGGGGAGCCGCCCTTGTGCATCCGTTGATGATTTGTAAGGGCGGTTCCCCAGCCGCCCTTACAAATGCATTTGTAAGGGCGGCTGGTGTTTCCAGCCGCCCCTACAAATGTATTTGTAAGGGCGGCTGGTGCTGGAACCGCCTCTACAAATAGCATTTGTAAGGGCGGGCATTTGTAAGGGCGCCCCGCCCTTACAAATGCTATTTGTAGAGGCGGTTCCAGCACCAGGCGCCCTATAGTGCATTTTCGAAAAAAATAAATATGTTTATATGAAATCTGACCACAACAGCAGCATATATATATATATACGCATCGACAAGTCCACATATATGTATCCAATATGCATCTACAAACTACAGCTAGATTATATAAAAAAGCAGTTGCTGACCAAAGTTATTTTTCCACAATGTCACTTGGCCTCCATATAAATATACCTGTTAACACAGTTGAACATAGAAACTGCGGATACCAAGCTTGTTGTGGGATAATATCACTCGCAGGAACTTGAAAAGTAACAAAGAGGCAACTTATTTTTATAACCAAAATGGCATATATATTCTTGTGCAGATGGCCAAAGAATAAGCAAGCAATGACCACTGGTAGCATCTCTATTGTTATTTCAGTCTCAAATTAATTTTTTTTTCAGAAGCTGATCATAATCAAAAGATAGACATGTATCTCAGACCCCAGGCCCAACTGAATTAAACAAGTCTTACACATAGAAAAAGACAGTACTAATCGATTCCGCAATTAACTGAAGCAAGACATTCAATTGTTAGTTAATAAACCTACTCCCTACTTGAACTAAGAAGCAATAGGAAAAAAAGTGAAGCACTGCCAAAGATATGATTGATCACTGTATCATGAAAATGACATTGCACAACAAACAAATATATGCACAGCTACTGTCATCTCAAATTCTAAGAACAGACGGGCACTACTGATGGACTGACCAACTTACCTGTTGCTGCCCTGCTTCCAAACTGAACCAAACACGAAGGACCTGACTGAGCTGCCCCTTGCTGTAGACGCTGACCATCAGAACAACATTTCACCTTGCAGTGAAGTTTCAGAAAATTGAGTAAAACAAATCGGATTAGGATTCAAGATCGACAAAGCCTGTCTAAACCTAGCAGCCATGTGGAGCTACACTACCCAAAATCAGCATTAGCATGGACAAAAGGTGATCATTCCTTTGGTTTGACCGGATCAAGTAAACAGTTTGCGCTGTCATACTATTAATGTTTGCTTGACACAAGACTATGTAGCAACTCTACTGCTAATAACTACGTAATAAAGACTTAATTGGCAAAACGAGGGTATAAAGATTGCAGTTTGGAGTATCACTCACCTTCCGTGTGGAACCAAATTGCACCAGTCCCTGCAACTGAAGAGGTAATACTGCAATAGTCTGCATATAAGGTGCATCTGTACTACTGGTAAAAGTAACTGGCACCAAAAGCAATAGTGAGAATATAAACATGAATTGTTTCTAGAGGAGAAGACAACCAAATCAAGTGAGAATATAGAGACCAAAATCAAAGCAAATCGATTGGATTCTGGGAACATACTTGGGGCATGCATCTGGTACAGCAGCAAGCAAACACTGCAGTAAAGCTGCTGCTGCTACTACTACTACTAGTAGAAGAGGAGAAGGGAGAAGAGAGGGGAGAGCAGAAGAGAGGAGAGAGTAGAAGAGAGAAAGGAGGAGAAAAGAGGAAGAAAAATGTTTTTTTTAAAAAAGGCATCAGAAACATGTCAATCATCATTTGATTATGAATTTGGAGCATCATGGAATCATAACAGAGAAGAGAGGAGAAAGTAATGTAGGGGCGGCTGATAATGATGCCAAGTTCCTCACAAGTTTTTGATCATCAGCTCATATTCCATTTAATATATGGACTTAGACAATTTCATCATCGGCAAAACAAAGGAGAGGAGAGGGGAGAGTTGGGAAAAAAACAGCAGCTGCTTTGGCCTTAGACAATTTCATCATCAGCAAAAACAAAAAGGAGCAACTGCTGCCAAACATAGAAGTAGGAGGAGAGGAGAGGAGAGGAGGAGAGGAGAGGAGTGGATAGTTGGGTAAAAAAGTCAGTGCTGCTTGCCAAAAAAACAGCAGTAAACCTGCCATATAAACAACAGATATGCAAGAGAAAAACAGATAAGCAACTAAACTGTAGTAGTTTAGATAAGATGAAACTAATACAGAACTTGCCCTTAACATTGACCCACAAAATTCTGTCATAATGTAGTTTAGGACAACTTGGAATGTTGTAACGTTCTAGTATATGGCAATCTTAAAGATCACTCAAGCAGTCAAGCTCATCTCCTACTAGCACATACAATGTTAAGCTGACCAGTTTCAGTAACAAACTGCAAATGGAGCAATCAATTTTATTTCAGTTCTCTTAACAGGACAAGTGCTTCCACCAAAATGTTAATTAGAATATAAGAAATGTCACAGATCTTACAATTCCACTAAGAAAAAGATTGCAGTAAAGACGTAATTCTTTCATAAATAGTTTATATTTCTAACAACCAAGGTATATAATTCTGAACAAGTTAAATCTTATGTGGGCTGTGGTACTATGAATACTACAGACCTGATAATGCAAAGACTATTAATTACAAAGCTTCCACTTATTTACAGCAAAGTTTTTTGATTAATTGTAACCAAAGCATAGTAGAGCTTTTACTAAAAGCACAACAAGACCGAAAATGTAAAAAACCAAACTAAGGCAAGGAGAAGATATAGCATAGCCAACAACTATTCAAAAACTAAAGGATTTCTCTGAACAATTTGGCCATGGAAAACAAAGTCATTGTGATGGTGTAGCAGTATCAAGAATATCTAAACAGTAGCTGGAACAACTTAGCAGAGATAGCATGGTTTTCTGAATGTAAGATGCCATCTAAAGTAACAGAAAACTCTGTGAGAGTTCATCGGTACATGGAAACTAGCAAAAAATTATTAGTACAAAGCATAGTGGAAGCAGCCTCAAGCAGTGATGTATCAACTCCAATAAATTCAACACTCGCATCACTCACTAAGTCTTAATTAGTGTAAACATTATCTAATTTATGAGATAGGCTTGTATGAAGATGTCAAGCCGTAACTTGAAAGTGAAGATGAACAAAAAAATCTTTCCACGAAAAGAAAATGATTTGACTTATTCCTAACCAAGATGTTTGTGACTGTTGACGGTCACTATTGCTCATTCATAACCATCAACTATTGCATGAAATAGCATGACATGAACTATAAAGCATAGTTGTAGGGCTTGATTCTAACGAGTTCCACGAGTTATGTTGTTTTCACTTGTTTTACAGGATATTTAATATTTCACCACATAAAAGTATCTCAAGTAATGAAACAAAGCACACCATTGCGAAGAGCTCATCGAGACAATCGAAATGGATATATCATTCGCTATATTTGGAGTTCCGGAGAGAAAGTCCCCGATGGATACGACTCGAAAGATTCTAGAAGACTCCAGAACCATCACAAAGCAAGAGTTTTAGGGACTAACATAATAATTTCCACAGCTTTGGTGAATTATGAATTTTCAGGGATAAAAACAGAATAAGCCGAGGAGAAGTAGGAGTCAAGAAACCGAACCAAATCAAGTCAGAATTCCGCGAAAATTGACGGGAAGGTTCTAGAGGACACGAGAAAACACGGGAACGAAGCAGAAGGCTGGAGACTGACAAGTGGGGCCGGCTGGCCCCACATGTCAGGCTGGCCGGCCTGGGCCCACCTCCAAGTGAGACCAGCTTCGCGTGACGGCCTCCAACCGACCTCTACGACGCATCTCAACCATTGTTTCAAGTTGGTTTAATCTGAGGGCTGCGGTTCACCCCACTGGGCTATATAAGCAGGGGCAGACCCCCTCCCTGAGGCCATCTCCATCTTCATTAGCTACATCCAGAGCAAAAGCTAGGGTTTCACCCCTCCATCCAAGTAGAAGTAGAGGTCCCTCTAGATGATCGTCTAGTTCTAGTTCTAGTTCATCTAATTCTAAACTAGAGATCAGGGAGAGAGGAGAGGAAAGAGCTGAGGAGGAGCCAGATTTGTCGGATCTTCCTCGACATTGTACTTCTGCAGCATCTGGTTCGTCTTGAGCAATCTCTAGGTTCTTCAACATTTATTTCTAAGTATTTTGTTTAGTTTTAGTTCTTGCTTTATTGTATTTACTAGATCTCCGCTTGTATTGAGTGCTTTAGTTATGCTAGGTAATTAGAGTAGTAAGCGCTGGTGTAGACGTGGCGTCTAGACTAGGGTTTACCTGAGTTTGCGTCTAATCCTTCGGATAGTTGTGGTAGCCCCAGAGGTGACAGCTCTGTTAGGCCTTTGTAATCCACCATGTTAGGGTTGGTGTTTTCATAGAGCTTTTGGCAGCCTTCTCCCAATTACTGTTTTCCTAGTCTTTTTCGAGAGTTGGAAAGGACCTGCTGCTCCGAAGTAAGTAAAATAGAGTAAGCCTTCGACGAGATAGAACCACTTAGAAAACCCTAAAATCCCTCTCTACCCTATAATTACCCTTTCCTTGGACGTTCCTAATTCTTCTAGCACACTTCACGTTCCCCGTGGAAATCGATACTCTGGAATACTCCCGAGTGAAAGCTACATCGGTATCCGTGCGCTTGTGGATCTTTTTCTGTTCACGTTTAAAATACCCAACAAGCTTTCTGGCGCCATTGTCGGGGAACGGTAGCTGTTCTAGAATCGAACCAAGTTCGTCCGAGTTTTCTTTTTTATTTTACTACCTTTTTAGTTTACCAGCTTTTTATCACCACCACCACCATACCACATGGATTTAACTCCTATATATAAATTCTTTGCTCCAAAGGGTGACTTGTTGGAGCCTTCACCATCATCACACCCTATTCTTACAGATGGCTATGAGCTTCGCCCTGCTTTCATAGACATGATTCAAGAGTTATCCTTCTCTAGATTAGCAGACGAAGATCCATACAACCACCTTAGGGAATTTGAGTAATTGTGTTCTTGTCGAACTATTGCTGGCATGACACAAGAGACCCTTAAATAGAAATTATTTCCATTCTCCCTATTGGGAAGAGTGAAAAAGTGGTATGTTCATTCCGTAAAAGGTGTAAATGGAAATTGGTATGAACTTCAGGACAAATTTTGTCTTGCTTTCTTCCCTCTTTTTTGAATCGCTGATATTAGAATAGAAGTTCTTACATTCAAACAAAAAGAGAAGGAGACTCTAGGAGTAGCTTGGAATAGATTTATAAGTCTTACCAATTCTGGTCCAAACCTTTCCTTGCCTGACCATGTCCTACACTATCACTTTTATCTTGGTCTCAACAAGGAAGCTGCTCTACATCTCGACATTGCCTCAGGAGTATCATTCTCACATAAAATCGTTAGTGAAGGAAAAGCCATTCTTGAGAAAATTCTTGAAAACACCCCTTACACTAGCATTTTTTATGAGTTTCCCAAAGAAGAGAAAGAAATCGAGCCCAGCCCTGAACCAAAAGATAAGGAATCAATTCTTGGACAAGAAAAGGGAGTTTTGATAGCCAAATCACAACCACTCCAATCCCAAGATTTAGCTATCAATTCTAAACCATCACCCCAAAATCCTCTAAGGGAAGAGGAAATTCCACCTTTGGAAAGCTCTAATCTTTCTGATACTGATGGTTTAGACTTCCAGTTTCATAAGAGACCTTCAAGCGAATATAATTCAAATCCTCTCCAGAAGGGATCTGTTATAAAATGTCCTTATTCCCAATGGGAAGAATTCGAGGATGGCATGTCGAATGATGCCATAGAAGGACAGCCTTGCCATACGGAAAATCCTATCTGCTGTCCTATTATGTTCATAGACGACACAAATTCTAGACCTATCTCTAAACCCATCCTTATCTTCGAAGATCCCCCTTATGCTCGTCCTTTCCAGTCTCATGATGATCCTAGAAATTCACTAAGTCAACCAAACCATAGGAGTCATGAAGACTATAAAGATGACCAAGAGATACTACGACAGTGGCCAGAATGTGTAGAATGGATGGACAAGGAAGAAGCCTTAATGGAATCCAACCTTGACTTAGCTTCAAATGGTGACATTTCAACTCCCTTTGAAGACGAGACTCATTCATCTATGGAAGAGGCCCTAGACAAGACTAATTCAAGAGTCACTAATCCAAGCAAAATTCTAAACATTCAGATTAGAGACGAAGATGACATCAATTGGCATGAAACCTATTCCATAACGACCTCATTAAATCCATGCTCATATGAGACATCTCCCAATTCAATTGGTCTCTCCAACCTCACCACATTCGAGATCTCTAACCCCCTTATTCTTTCTAGTTACAAAAACTTCAAAAGGGTGGTTGTAGATGCATATGTTTATCATAAATATTGCAGATCTCGTTGTGATTGAATCTTGAGATAGGAACACTTAAGTTGGTATTGGAGGGGAAACCACTTCACCAAAAACATCTTGAAGGTTTCCCAAAGACAAGCTTAGTGTCCTAAAACAAGCACGAGTGTTCACCTCTCTGCTACGCTGCCCTTGTGAAATGAGCATAGGGATATAATTATGAAAATATTCCTTCAGGTATTCTTACCACTATCCTTTTCAGGTCTAGAGCAAAAAGAACAAAGGAATGACGAACATAAGGTATGTCCAACCAATCATCATGCAACATTGAATTAGATCCATCCAAACTTGATTTTTGCAAAATTCAAGCTTGGGGGATAACTTTCTAAGAACATCCCCTGCCATGTTGCTATTCTGGTTGTCTCTACCTTTAAGACATGCTCAATTTGCTATACATCAATCATGTTCTCTTCCATCACCACTTGAGTAAATCTCTATAATGCTTTCATGCCACCTTTGTCCATCATAAGTAAGTGTTGATTTAGAAGTACTGCACATACTTCTATTGGCTTTTAACGTAAGCGTGGTGCTTAGGTTAAATAGCCTTCCTTAATCTAATTAGACATGGAGTCTGGTTTGGTTATTGAACTAAAAACTGCTTGTGTGCACATTGTATATTTTGTTGGACTAACCCCTGCAGGAGAAACTTTCAAAAGTCAAACTAGCAAGTCCTGAGATAAACTCACACAGAGAGAAAAGAGGTACATGAACTTCAACAACCTTGCACAAGGGAAACACAGCTAATGCATCACGGAGAGATCCATGGAACAAGAAGACGAGTGCCACAACACAAGATCTACACTCACTCTGTGGAAGAGGGTGAATAAATCTCCATCAAGCCCCTTCAAGACAAAGACGATCATGGAGAAATTCTCAAGACAATGAAGGGAGCACAAGGACTGTCAAGAATGTCAAGATTAGAAGAACAAAAAGATGGTGAGATTAAATAGAAAGGAGTGAGGAGTGCAACAGAGAAGACAAGCCATTCATGAGCACAACTAGCTAGGCAAGAGAAGCTTCCACAAGATGTTTGGTACCATCACTCTTCAATGACAAAGGTAACATCTTGAGGTACGAAAAGATTTTCTTGATCCTGGTATGCACATAAATGAAGAACCACACATGTTTAAGTTGCAACATCACTTGATCCAATCTGATCGACTTAACATGTTCAGTTCTTTTCTTAGCTTCACTCTCTTATCTTTACCTGATGAACTAAAATATTATGCACCCAACCTTTGGAAGATGATAGATCACAATCTTGAAAAGATCAACATATTATGCATAGATATGATTATCCTTTCATAGGTTAAAACAATCTGATCTGTCAAATGTTTTGAGATATTACACTCATGCTCATTTTCTAATCTTATCACCCATAACATCAGCTTTATCTTGTTCACTGTGCCTAAGGTTAGAGAAGAATGAATAGACTTTTGGTTCTGTTGGTATTTTTCCACCAACAGAGCCTATGCACTTGATCTCTGCCTTGTCTTTATGAGCAAGACACACTTTGAACAAGACATGAGGAGTTTGTCAACTCCCAAATTCTACAAAGTGAAGGTCCTGGTTCTACAAGAACACACACACTAAGCAAGATGCTGCCAGCTTCCATAATCAATGCTTCACTTCAAACTGCTAGACGAACGAAGAATATGGGTGACACCATATCAAGAGGTGCAGTTATGAAGGTCTCCACCTTGGAATCAGATGATGCACCTAAGGAGTGAACATGGTAAGAAGTCTTGTCTAGAGGACTTAAAACATTGAACCCTCACCGGGAGGTAAAATCGGTAGTTATCCATATTTGTCTTTTCTGCATAATCATTTTTCTTTAGCATATTTATCTTTTTGGCATTAGCATTGCATTATAAAAAGAAAATAAAAATATTTATTTGATGCATCATAAATCCTAAAGCCCCATGTGAATAAATTTGTGGTGTGTAAAAACCCATAGAGATATTCACCGTGGTGGCATAAAAATAAAATAAATATGTATGCATTCATCTTGTTAAACTTTCTTTGTATCATAAAAAATATAAAAATACAAAAAATATTGAGAAAGAGATCCTACTAAAACTCTACTTAAATAATCTCAAAAGCTTTGGACAACTGAGGCTTAAGTGGCCAACCACTAACGCTTAATCCATTTCACAAGTTTTGTTGTCTATTTGAGTTTCACAGGATTCGAAGAACCAAAAAGAGCTGACGAGCAAGTGGATGTTCCATCCACTGTTGGAGCACTGTCTCATCCGTCCTCAACACCAATCAATGCTTCGATAGAGGAAGTATAACTCCACTGCCAGTCTGCTACATCACAAGATCGAACGACTATGTCAACATTCAGCTTGGGGGAAGGCACCCCCGTGTATCCAGGTAAGTATCCTTACCCTCTTAAAGTTTTCTCGTTACATAAATTAATCCAAAAATAATAATAATAAAAAAGTGAGCACATGAAGGTTCACACTTATCCTATTGAGTTTTTGTTCTATATTATGTTATTTCGTAATAGTGTGTGCTAGTTAGAGTGTGTATAAAAGTTTGCTTTTCTGTTTAAATAAAAAGAACCTAGTTTAATCTCTATGTATGGAAATGATGAATAGTTGCTCTGCCGTAATTCTTTTCAAGTGCCTAGTTTTCAACCTCGAACTCTCCTGAGTTTTGGAAATGACTGTTTTGACCTAAGATTTGCTCTGAGCTTGAAACTTGTGGGTTGCGAATGCTTGATCTAAGTCTAGGTGATTGACGGATATGATATGAGAAGGTCTGAGCTGCTGTTTATCTTGTTCCTAGAGAAACTTGAGTTCTAGAGATTTATCTTTTGAAAAACTTAAAATTTTCACATGATGAGTTCCTGTATGACGAGAGCTTTAATTCCTACCATAGCCATATACATGCTTGTTAGACTAGGAAAACCAGCTCATAGGCTGCTTGCTTTGTGTTGAGTTTGGTCAACCCGTGTGAGACCCTTGTCGAGAGGATGGTCATGCTCCCAAGATCAAGATCACTTACACCCACATATATCATGCTGCTCCTACCCTGGGAGTACGCAAAAACATGCCTTTTCCATCGAAAAATCTATCTCCTACACTGGGAGAGGATCCAAAAAAAAGATTGTTAGGTTTCCTAATAAATGCTCTAAGATTGTGATTTATCTCTTCTCCAAGTTTATTGTATCCTAAGGAAGAGGCATGAGATCCTTTGTAAAAAAAGAAGAAAAAAGAAAGAAAGAAAAAAAAGAGACAAAAAGAGAGAGAGAAGTCTATGATCTCTATGCCTAGAAGTTCATCATTGTCATCAAAGAAGGAAGAAGATATCCTAAGACCTTCACAGCAAAATTCTTCATAAATTCTTCAGTTGGAGGCAGTCTCTCCAAGAGCAAAGTAGAATTAGGTTAGCCACCAAATATATCCACACACATGCACATCTTGATCTAAGGGTATGGTCTCCCCTCCGAGGATCCCGATTTTGATTGAGCAACATATGCATGGTAAGTATGCTACATCCTTGAAATACCCTCAGCTCCATATAAGCCTAATAGTTATAGGGTAAGAGAGAGGAGGCATGATGCTACTCTGCCTTATTCCAAAAATACCACATACTCTGAGCGAAAGAGAGAAGGCAAAACACCATCATTGCCTTAGAAAGGATCCACAAATACCACATATGAGAGACCAGAAAGGGTCATACAAAAAGGAATCTCTGAGTTTTATTTTAAAAACCTACAAAAACTCTAGAATGAAAGTTGATTGAAGAACTCGAGACGCAGTGCTTGACTTGATTGTTCTGTCTTTCAACTACTCAAGACCCAAGTGAAGGCTAAAAGCTCCATGGTAGAAGGTAATACGGGTAAGTTTGAAAGTCAGAATGGTTTGATCTAATCCGGAGGAGAATTCTTGTTTGAACGCATGTGTACTTTTGAGGCATGAAAGCATAGTAGCAACTCCTGATCCATTGTTGAGATTAACTTTGCTCAGGGACTAGCAAAGGTTAAGCTTGGGGGAACTTATTGATGGTCACTATTGCTCATTCATAACCATCAACTATTGCATGAAATAGCATGACATGAACTATAAAGCATAGTTGTAGGGCTTGATTCTAACGAGTTCCATGAGTTGTGTTGTTTTCACTTGTTTTACAGGATATTTAATATTTCACCACATAAAAGTATCTCAAGTGATGAAACAAAGCACACCATTGCGAAGAGCTCATCAAGACAATCGAAATGGATATATCATTCGCTATATTTGGAGTTCCGGAGAGAAAGTCCCCGATGGATATGACTCGAAAGATTCTAGAAGACTCCAGAACCATCACCAAGCAAGAGTTTTAGGGACTAACATAATAATTTGCATAGCTTTGGTGAATTGTGAATTTTTAGGGATAAAAACAGAATAAGCCGAGGAGAAGTAGAAGTCAAGAAACCGAACCAAATCAAGTCAGAATTCCGCGGAAATTGACGGGAAGGTTCTAGAGGACACGAGAAGACACGGGAATGAAGCGGAAGCCCGGAGGCGACAAGTGGGGCCGGCCGGCCCCACATTTCATGCCGGCTGACTTGGGCCCACCTCCAAGTGAGACCAGCTTCACGTGACGGCCTCCAACCGACCTCTACGACACATCTCAACCATTGTTTCAAGTCGGTTTGATCCGAGGGCTGCGGTTCACCCCACCGGGCTATATAAGCAGGGGCAGACCCCCTCCCTGAGGCCATCTCCATCTTCATTAGCTACATCCAGAGCAAAAGCTAGGGTTTCACCCCTCCATCCAAGTAGAAGTAGAGGTCCCTCTAGATGATCGTCTAGTTCTAGTTCATCTAGTTCTAAACTAGAGATCAGGGAGAGAGAGGAGAGGAGAGAGCTGAGGAGGAGCCGGATCTGTCGGATCTTCCTTGACATTGTACTTCTACAGCATCTGGTTCGTCTTGAGCAATCTCTAGGTTCTTCAATATTTATTTCTAAGTATTTTGTTTAGTTTTAGTTCTTGCTTTATTGTGTTTACTGGATCTCCGCTCGTATTGAGTGCTTTAGTTATCCTAGGTAATTAGAGTAGTAAGCGCTGGTGTAGACGTGGCGTCTAGACTAGGGTTTACCTGAGTTTGCGCCAAATCCTCTGGATAGTTGTGGTAGCCCCAGAGGTGATAGCTCTGTTAGGCCTTTGTAATCCACCATGTTAGGGTTGGTGTTTTCGTAGAGCTTTTGACAGTCTTCTCCCAATTACTGTTTTCCTAGTATTTTTCGAGAGTTGGAAAGGACCTGCTACTCCGAAGTAAGTAAAATAGAGTAAGCCTTCGACAAGATAGAACCACTTAGAAAACCCTAAAATCCCTCTCTACCCTATAATTACCCTTTCCTTGGACGTTCCTAATTCTGCTAGCACACTTCACGTTCCCCGTGGAAATCGATACTCCGGAATACTCCCGGGTGAAAGCTACATCGGTATCCGTCGCTTGCGGATCTTTTCCTGTTCACGTTTAAAATACCCAATAGTGACCAAAATGCTAAGCATGCCATCACTAAATGCCACTAGCCCACTAGAGTGAACAAACTGTTTCTTTTTTCCCATCACCGACGAACTGAATTTCATTACTCATAAGCAACGAAATTATAGAGGTTTCATGCCATCTGACAAGTTTGAGACCCAGAATCCAACTATTGCCCACCAAACTGAGCACACAGGGCTCTGCCAGAGAGGCAACTGAAACGGCATACACCTACACTAGACCACACTCAGAATGAAAAGCCAAGGTTCAAGGTCAAGCTATAACAATGCTACAACTCATACCACATCGAGTTATTACATGCAAAATACAAGTGTATATTCATAGAAAAGCGCAGACACCTACGCCACACCACACACAGAATGAAAAGCCAAGGTTCAAAGGTCAAGCTATAACAATGCTACAACTAATACCACATCGGTACATGGAAAAATGGATAGCAGAATACAACTTAGCAGAGATAGCATGGTTTTCTGAATGTAAGATGCCATCTAAAGTAATAGAAAATAGGCAGACACCAGCAAAAGGAGCTAACAACTAAGGATTCCAATAGCACAACACTAGAACGCTATGGATACCACTGCTACCCAATTCGTCTACAGGCCCCAAGCTGAAGTGATGCAGTAACAAACAACATGATCTCTGCAACCTATAGTGTTCTAAATAGAGAATATGCACAAAATTCATGACCAACTAATTCCAAAGGCTTACAAAGAGCACCAGATGTGAGTTTCAACTTTACCAAGTATACAATCTGTAGTTGAAGGATGGATTTCCAATGCCAAGTATACAATCTTCAGTGGGCATGTGGAATGAGGGAATGAGGGGAATGGAGTGGGCTTTCCTACCGATCGGGGATGAAGCCATAGTGTGTGGGCGGGCTGGGAGAGCTGAAACCCTAGCCGTGGGCGTCGAGGTCGGAGACGAGGTGGGGAAGACGAAGGAGGGACGCTGATGGAGAATCACGGACGCAGGGCAACACGAGGTTGGAGACAAGGTGGAGAAGATGGAGGAGGGACACTGATGGAGAAACACGGACGCAGGGCAGCACGAGGTCAGAGACGAGGTGGGGAAGATGGAGGAGGGATGCCGTCGAGCACTTGAAGACGGCCGCTGTTGAGCACTCCATGGCGGCCGCCGTCGAGCACTGCAAGAGCGGCGGCACAAAACCCTAACCACGCGCGGCGCAACCCGCGGGGGAGATAGGCCAGGCGAGTGGCGGCGAGGTCAGGGTGAGGGATGAGGCGGGGGCGGAGGGGTGAGGGAGGGGCAGGTGGCGGCGGTGGAGGGGCCAGTGAGGAGAGGCGGCGCTGGCAGCGAAATCCGACAGCCTGCCGGCGTCACGCAGATGAATTTCGCCCAACTCTTAGTCGATTTGGAACCCTCCCCGTATATATACTAGGGTTATCATTTGTAGGGGCGGCTGGTGAGTGAGCCACCCCTACAAATGCTCTAGCCTTTTTTCATTCTTTTCATTTTCATTATTCTTTATATACAAGCAATTCCAGCTTGAATTGGAAAGTGTCACAAGAACAAAAGTTGTTCCATTAGAAGAGTTATACACTTTTCCTTCTTACACCAAAACCTAGTTCAGCCTAGATTTTGAATTACAAGCAAAAAGGCATTTTGAAACATCACTACTATTGCAATGCAATATAGGGTACCAATCCTTCCCTAAACTGCAATTTTGGGCAAGTTAGGAGCTAAATCATGACTTGGCATAAGAATAAAGTTTGTTGCACATAAAATTTACTATAACTCTTATGTTGATGACTTCTGCATGCAAGATCTCTAAATAACACTTTTGAAGCAGTCAAATCAATTGGGTCCTATGGTCAAATCATGGTCAAACAAGGTCCAATTTGAATTTGGTCAAATTATAAATATAAACCCTAGCTCAAATCGCTCCACTAACATTTTAAATAAGTTTGCAAGCCACAAAGTGTATAGTAGCATCACAGTTTGAACTACTGAAACACTGGAAACCTCTTGTTGAAACACATGCAACATCTTATTGAAACACCTGCAACATCTTATTGAAACACTTTTAACATCCACTTTCAACTACTGAAACACTTGAAACCTCTTGTTGAAAGACATGCAACATCTTGTTGAAACACCTACAACATCTTATTGAAACACTTTTAACATCCACTTTCAACTATTGAAACACTTGAAACCTCTTGTTGAAAGACATGCAACATCTTGTTGAAACACCTGCAACATCTTATTGAAACACTTTTAACATCCACTTTCAACTACTGAAACACTTAAAACCTCTTGTTGAAACACCTGCAACATCTTATTGAAACACCTGAAACATCTTATTGAAACACCTGCAACATCTTATTGAAACACCTGCAACATTTGGTTTAAACACCTGCAACATCCACTTTCAACTACTGAAACACTTGAAACCTCTTATTGAAACACCTGCAACATCTTATTGAAACACCTGCAACATCTTATTGAAACACCTGCAACATCTTAATAATTCGTGGGCCGAAAAATTCTGTTTCATTTTCCTTTCCTTGTTTTGTAATGATGATTGATTTTTTCATTCTGAAAACTTAATAATTCAAAGAAAGTACTGTGGCACAATCAAATGTCATTTTTTGAGTAAATCATTTGTCAAAATAATTATACAATATGATTATTGGTTGGCATACTTGTACGAGTTCAGCTAGAGTAGTGAGCTTAGAATGTTATCAGTGTCCTATCACGCAAATGAAACACTGCATGACACACTTGAAAC
Source organism: Saccharum hybrid cultivar R570 (assembly GCA_038087645.1). Taxonomy (NCBI): domain Eukaryota; kingdom Viridiplantae; phylum Streptophyta; class Magnoliopsida; order Poales; family Poaceae; genus Saccharum; species Saccharum hybrid cultivar. Next base: position 36,728,806 of record JAQSUU010000637.1, on the reverse strand, counting down.
AAGCACTTATTGCTACCGCAACATGCTTGGACTACTATTGAAATGTAGTCTCCTGCAACATCCGGTTTAAACACCTGCAACATCCATTTCAAACTATCGAAACACTTGCAACACACGGATGAAACACTACATGACACTTGAAACAAGTACTTATTACTACCACAACATGCTCGGACTACTATTGAAACATAGTCTCCTGCAACATCTGGTTTAAACACCTGCGACATCCACTTCAAACTACAAAAACACTTGCAACACGTAGATGAAACACTACATGACACACTTGAAACAAGCACTTATTACTACTAAAACACTTGAAACCTCTTGTTGAAACACCTGCAACATCTGGTTTAAACACCTTTAACATCCACTTTGAACTACTAAAACACATGAAACCTCTTGTTGAAACACCTGCAACACCTGGTTTAAACATAAATGAAGTCTCACACACATACATAAATGAAGTCTCATACACATACATAAATGAAGTCTTATAGACACACACACTTACACAAACTAGCTAGGCCCCCACCGTAACAACTTTCCCCTTGACACCTTTTTGTTCCCATGGCAATGTCTTTGGGCAGGTTTTGTAACACCCCAGGTGTTTATCACCAATTAGGCAGTGGGTTTAAGCTCAAACATGATAGATTAAGTGTAAATGACAATGTCAAGGTCAACCTACGGAGATGAGCCTAACTTAAAGTTGGATGCTGCATCATTGCTTTACATATAGGCCATCGTCAAAGATATGTGTTCGGATGGTGTTATTACCATATCTTCATGTGTCTCACCTTGGTACCTATCTATATTGATCCCTAGAAAAGTTTCATGAAGTTCGGAATTAAAAAGTCACATGAAATGATAAGTTCTGTTCCTATTAGAATTTGCCCCATTAAGTTAATGGAACTATAGAACATCAACCAAACCTTGCAAACTGTCCAAATGACTCCAGATAAACTCTACAACACCTTAACCACACTTAGGACACTTAATGGAACAATGTTCATGTTGATCATTTTGCCTAAATGTGCTTCTAAGTGATGGTTGACCATGTATGGGCCCGGGAACACTTTCGTTTGACCATTTCAAAAGTGTGACCTAGAAGCTTTTCATGACTATGCACCCTTTGACAAAGTTGTAGAGAATTTTATAAGGAACAAACTTTGTTTAAGAGTCAAGTCATGAAAATGTGTAGAACATGCTCAAACAGGGCCCACAAGTCAGAAATAGGGCTGAATTCCACACTTAGCATTTTTAAGCCCTAATTCCGGTAACCTTGACGTTGGCATCCCGCGTTCTCGTGATTTTGCTAACCAACATGATTTGACCCCTTAACAAAAGTTGGAGTTTGTGTTATGAAGAACAACATGTAAAAAGTTGGGATCAATTCGACCAAGTAATTAGAGTCCAAACCGAGCAAAGCTTAATCTTTGTTAAGCCACTGACACTGTCATTTTGGAGGTTAATTAACCACTGTTACAGAGCCCTAATGACTATGACCCCTTAAGCAATATTGTAGAGGAGCCCATGGCCCACAACTTTGCTTCAAGGCCTGAGGCCCAATTCGAACCCTAGACAGCTCAAAAATGGAACCCAAGGTGGTCTCGTCGACGCCCACCACGTGTTCGGTAGTAGGCTTCAATGGGCGACGGGTGTCCATGGACGTGGCGACCATGCCCGACGCCGCGCCCCACCGTTGCTGCTCCTCTCTGCCATGTGTCCGCGCCCCCCCCTCAGCATGGTGGAGCATCTGAGTGACCAGTCTGCGCTCCGCCCTTCTCCTCACTCACCTTGCCTCCCCGCTCCCATCCTCTCGGCACGCGCGCGCAGAGCACGGCCGCGCCATGGCCGGCCGAGCGGAGCTCGCTGCCGCGGGCGCTCCTACTCCTTCACGCATTCTCCTCGCTCAAAGCAATCCTTCTCGGTCGCGTGCAGGCCAGGCTGTCCATGCCGAGGTCATTTGGTCGCCGGAGCCGTCCTCCGTCACTGCTGCGGCGGAGCCGCCATGTGAGGCCGCAAAGCTCTCTGACGCCACCGCGTCTTCTTCCATGGGCTGCCCTCCATCGAAGCCGAGCCCCTCCTCGGAACCACGCGAGCCCGGGGACCCTCCAGCGCCCTTCCCCGCTCGCAGCGTCGCCGGCAGCGCCACCGCCGCCTGCAGCCGCCGCCGCGCCTACTGGCTTGCGTGGCCAGAAGGCCACGGACGTCCGCAGGCCACGCTGCGGGTGGCCATGGAAGCGCCGCGCCGCCATGTAGCTTCCGAGCCGCTCCACCGCCGCTGGGTCGTCGGCAGCCGGCCGGCGGAACCGCCGCCGGTCATCATCTCCCCCTCCTCTGCTTTCGGCTGGAGACGAAGACCCGATTTCCCCCCCCCCCCGTGACTCTCTCTCGTATGACAAGCGGGCCCGGCCGGACTTCGGGGCCCACTTGTCGGTTTAAGGAAGTGGCCGTCCTGGGTGTGTAATCGGGTGTGCCTAGCGAATGTGGTTAGGGTTGTTTTATTCCGATTCTGAATTTCAAAATTTGGTTAAATCTTCTAAAAATCATATCTCATGCTAGATAATTCCAAAAATAGTAAATGGGGACTTTTTGGAAACCTTAGGAAAAGATCTATGCAGTGGAGTCATAATATGTTACATGTTGTAGTTATTTTTTTATGTCTTTATTTAAGCCTTAAAAATGCTCCAAAAATGCTTACCAACTTGAGCAGAGCCATATCTAGAGTTTTAGAACTCCAAAAATGATGATTCTGGTTTTGTTAATTTTGTGATGACATGTACTTGCTAGGAAAAATATTAAACACCCTAGTTGTTTACTGTTTTCTTAAGATTTTGATTTGACCTTGTTAAATAAGGAAAATCTCATTTTATTACTTGTCATTTTATATCTTGAGTTGTGATGCTCCAAATGATGTGAAATTTTTATGGTAGTCTTGTCATGATATGTATGTACTGTGGTATGAATTTCTTAGTCACTACTTATTGGGTGATCTAGTTATTGATTTAACTTGTTTAGGGCTTGATAAATAGCTTATAAATAATATATAAATGATAAAATAGAAAATATTATCTCATCACCTTATTATGATGTTTCTCTATGATTTTGGTTCATTCTATGGCCATGTATTCACAGAAAATATTGAGTTTTAGGTTTTACCTGTTCTCACATGATTTATTTCAATAGTTGATTGTCTTTTTCATAGAAGTTGATGTACTTATCTAAATGGCTTGAAATTTGTACAGTAGACTTTGGAGAGCATTTGTGGACCCCTGTAATTTTGGTAGAATTTATTGTGGACTTTTGATAGGTGTTCATAATTCCACCTAATTATCTAAATAAATTAAGAAATGTATTAAAAGAATTTATTTAGATGGTGACACTATGTTTTCTAGTGTTCATTAGTCATGTGGAATATGTTGGTAAAGTTGGGTTGGTCCAATTATATGTTTGCAACATATGTTAATAATTATTTCTTGCAATTATTAGTTTCTGGACAGTTCTGGGGGCAATAGAAATTACCCCATGTTAATGATGTTTTCTAGGAAACTTGTTTATACAAAAGTTGTAGATAATTCATGTATCTAGCTGCTGTTAAAATTTGGTGTCAATTGGCTAAGTAGTTTTTGAGTTATAGCTGTTTAAAGTCTGGTCCCAGATTTGGTTGCTCTCTGTTTGGAGCAGACCAGATTCTGTAGTTTCATCTTTTAGACCTATTAAACTTGGGAATTAGGCTTAGGTGATATTAAATGAATTGTAGACAATTTCATAAGCTTTCTATAATGTCTTCTTGCAAGTCATTTGGGTTTGTAAAACTCCAGATACGATTGATTTATGAAGCCAAACCCGAAGACGGTGTTTGGGAAACTATCCCGAAGATGGAAGTACTCGGCGAGTGATGTCTGACAACCACTGACTTGTGTCGGATCCCAGGCAAGCCCCGGAGCATTATAAGCCTCCTACCTTCAAAAGCAATTAATTATATATATGTTATAAGTATTGTTGCATTAAGTGGTAGGAGTTGGTTGAAAACCTTGCTGCATTATATCATTCCTTGTCCAGATATATGAATCCCTGAATCCTACCTAGACTAGGATCGAGTAGATGCTTAGCCCTGCTTTAAGCGGTAGAAGTCAGGTGATTTCCTGTCACCTGCGAGATGTAGGGATATTCATATATGGCACGGTTGGCTATAATTGCTATCGTGAAATGGAACCATGTGTTAATAAAATGAAATGAGACCGGGCGGGATGACGATAGTGAAGCAACAAGGCACGGAGGTCTTGGGTGTCGATCTATCCCCGTCTGAGTCGTTTAAGGACCGATTCGCTGTACGTCCTTGGGTCATGTTGAACGCAGTCTAACACTTAGTTGGCCGGATAAGTCGTTCCGACCGCGAAGTCGAGTAGTATGGTTCAGGCCGGGAATCGAATGGTAGGTTGCTTCTTGGAGGAGAGAAAGGATGTGCTTGGGGACATTGGCGTGAGACCAAGGGGGGGGTTAGAGTCCCTATCACCTGGCAGAGTGTCGCCCTTGGGGTCGCGACATCATTCGGACCCGCGATTCCTGAACTGTACGAAAGATGACCTGAGCAGCCCTCGCCAGGCGCGTCTCGGTGAGTGTTAGAAATACCCCTCCAGCTGGATAGGAATTCGATTCGAATCGCCGTCGCTCCCTGTTAGTGAGCACTTGACTTGAGCAGCGGCAACGTAGATTTCATTAAATTGAACGGATGGTTAATTGGATAACGATGGAAAGATTGCCTCAATTTATACCTGCTATGGTTAATATTGTTTGCTCCTAATAAAGTGAGTGCTCTAGTACAGGTTCTAATATAGAGGACAGGTTAATGATAATTAACTTGATGCTTAAGCATTAATGATTACTTATTCATAATAAGCTTTTATGCAAAATGTTGTCAAGCTATCCCACTTTATATCAGCCTTGCATGATCCTTGGTGTCACTTTATTTTTGGTTTATGACGGGTAAGTCTAGCTGAGTACCTTCTTGTACTCAGGGTTTTATCCCCACTTGTTGCAGGTTGTGATGTATCATGGCGACTGCAAGAGTTGGTTGGCTCCTGCCGTAGAGGCGGAGTGTGATCACGGGCATGATCCTTCTGAGTTATCTTCTCTCTAATGCTTTTGTTGGAGATCGACCTTCATACTGGCATGTATTTGAAATAAGAGTGTTGTTAGTTTCAAATTACTTTGCTTCCGCTACTTTTGAACTTAAGTTGTAACAACTATGTTGAACTCCGATGTATATTTTGAATTACTTGTGAAATGGTTGTAACATGTGACTTGTTATGTTGAATCACTACGATCTTGGCTTGTATGTTGGTTGGTTTGAAATCCCTCGTGATTTCATTGGACTACCGGAGTTATATGGGCTCAAGTGCGAGAATTTGATCACTCCGGTGATTGTTTTTGTACTTGTGCTCTTATAATTTGGACGGTTCCGTTACAGCTGGTATCAGAGCAAGATTCAACATTAAACTTGTCATATGTGTATTTAAAACAAAGGTTTTGTTTTATAAAATCAGTTTTATCAACTTATAGCTATATATAGGTTTGTGAAATCAGAATTCTAAACCTAATATGCCAGTGGTCAATTTCCTTATGCCCATATAAGGATTATTAGGTGGCGTATATAAGTACTAACTTGGGGGTTTTTAATTTTGCATCTACGCCCTTGCCAAGGTATGTATGTGTGATAACTCTCCCACACTATGCTACCGGTGTATTAGATTAGAGGTAGCCTTCATATATGAAATAGCCATATATGTTGCTAGTTTACTTTTATGCAACGTCGCACCTACGCTTAGGTAAGTGTGAGTTGTGAGAGCATGACCGTACAAACTGCGGTCTAGGGGAGAGCTAGTTTTGGTTACTGGATTATTTATATGTTACACACATGTATATATGAAGGTACTTAATTGTGGGTGATTGATGATTTGGGTAGTTTTGGTGCTACATGTATGTATACAGGGTATATGTATATGGGAGTGCTTAGAATTTCACCTTCCTGTTTCATTGTGTGCTATATTTGGGAAATGTTGGGCTGCAATGAAACCTTTCTGCAGGTACGCTAACCACGAATGCGTAAGTCGAATGTAGCTGACGACTAGCTATATATCGAGCGAGTACGTGTTATGCCACCGACATAGAATGTGATTGCCACCTTAGGTTGGCAATCTTGTGAGGACGAATAGGATGAAGCATGCATCTTCATGATTGTTGCCTTATGCATAGCTATGCTCCTCTCACCCTTGTTCTATAGTAAGTAACTTGTGAGTGATGTGGTACACTATCTTTCTTATGTGAAGCTAAACAAGAATGCCTTACTCCATGTTGTTTGAGAAACGTGTGTGCTTAGCTTTGCTAGAAATAGTTGTGGTTACATGTTTGAACCTATAGAGGCCCTCTAGTTAGCCAAGTAGTGGATATGCTGTCATACAAGTTTTTGAAAATGTTTTAGACCTCACTTAAGTAAAGTGAATTCTCATGAATGAATTAAATTGGTGTTGGTCTAAGGTAAAAATGTTTAGAGCTACTAGGATGATATGTCTGTGTGCTCTCTTGTTAAGTAGAACAAAGGCAAACTTTGTTTTGCTTATTAAACGTTGGCTGCTAAAGCGGTTTCTGTTGTAGTAATGCTTTCGTGGCCATCATTGTGTGTTTTGTAGTTATGGAGAATACCAAAGTTGTGGCCAACTTGCTTGTCTTGCTGGTCCTAAAATTTCATGACCCCAGGCCTTATGGTTTTGGAGTTATGAATTTTAGAAGTTCGTTGTCCAGATTCTGTTTATGTTTATAACAGATCTGAATGTTTGGTTTGTTTGACCTGTGTGCATGTGGAATCATGTCTTGGAGATAATAGAAGAAGTGTAGTACTTTTTCTAAGCTTTCCAAAATGTCCTATAGCACTAATTGGGGTGGTCTAAATCTCTACTTATGGGCTTGCAAAGTGGAATGACAGAATCTGTCCAAATCTGGGCAGAGATGTTTTCTTTGTCTTGTTTGGCCTTGTTAGGTAGAGAATCATCTTAATATGATAATAAGAAAGTTATAGAAAACTTAATAATCCTTACATAAAGTTAAGGTTCAGCCTGGTTGTGTCCCTAGAGCTCTAGTTTTGAATCTTTAAAGTTCTTGTCAGTTTTCTGTCTATATTGGTACAGATCTGAAACATTAGCATTTTGGTCATGTTAAGCTCTGAATTAGTTTCTGGTGTGAATAACTAAAGTGTAGTCATCTTCCTAAGCTTTCTAGAAAGTCTAGGATCACCTTTATGGGATGTCTTCAACCTAATTTATGGTTGAAACAAATAACTACTGCGTTGCTGTCCAGATTCTGGGCACATGCTGAGTTGGCTTCCTTAGCTAGCGTTGTTTGGAGCTAAACTTGTAGTTAGTTCATGCTTGAGATAAATGCTTAGTTTGGGTGAGCCTTGTGCCTTGTATTGGTTGCTTAAGCCCATTCGTTTGAATTTTCTTAAATGATTGCTTGATTGTGATGTTGTATGTGTGCTTGTTATCTAGGTAGTGGCCTAGTTGTCACCTCGTTTGTCCTCGGTGAGCATACGAGGGTCACATAGTTTTATCCTAGAACAAAGTTCATGTACATAATTGTATGGTTGTTGTCTTCAATTAGGTTCTCTCTTAGGAGTCTGAGCCTGTAGACTTGGTGGTTAGCCCTTGAATGTTTATATCCATGCCTTTGCTTGACCGAAAGTCCAAAAGTTTAGTTCTCCTATATGTTTGCGTAAGCCGTGGATGTTTTGCAACCCTCTTTGGGAAGACCCTTATCGACTGACCCACCAAGTTAACTTTCATCAACGCTAGCCTTTGACCATGGTTCGTACGTTGCCAGTTGTGGAGACCGCACCTAAATTTATGTTGGACCTCCCGGTTGCCTCTCCCAAAGGTTAGCTAATGCGACGAAACGTCTTTTTGCTATGGCCTCAAAATCGCTTGCTTGCAAATTCGTGCATCTACCTTATCAACTCAATCTATGACTACATATCGGTTTTCGCCCTTGAAATTTACTTAATCCGTCCCCAACCTTCTCAGTCTCGAGATGTTTATCAGTCTTAATCTCATGTTGTTGCCCAACATGAATGAATCTTCTATTAATCTTTTATCTGGAACTCACTTCGGTGGACGCAAGTCGTGCATAGAATTTAAGCAAGAGTCCATTGCTCAGTTGTCTTTAGGAATTGAGCTATGTTCCTTTGTGGTGTGTGTTAATTTTTGGATCGCCTCCTCATTTATTCTAAACCTTGTGACTACCTTTACTTGCTATCCCTCCTTGGTATGGTGCTTGTTCGGACAACCCAATCTGTGCCATTTGAAATTCCTCATCGGGTGTTTGTTTAGTAATGGTGTTATGAGTAGCAACTAATGGTGCCGCGACGAAACCGAGAGCCTCTTGTGGGTGCACACACAAGGTTGTGCTGCTTGGCACGCGCTGGTATCATGGTTTCTAATCATAATCCATTGCAGAACAACACTGATGTGATGTTCACGTGACCTTCTTCCTTGGTTGTTTTCTCATATCTTATCAAAATACCCTTATATCGTATCGTAAGATCTATATCTTAGACCGAAAGTAGTGGAGTGTCCTTCTGAAGTTGCTAAGAGGATAACCTTTGAAGAACAGGTCACCGACATAAACATTAAACAGACTGTAATAGGTGGTAGACAAGTAACTCTACTTAGTTGTCCCAGTATGGAATAACGTCATCTAGTAAGCAAGTATCTCGTCTCTATTGGATAGAAAGGACACACAACACTTAAGGTTGGACAAGTCATTCGTTGGATAAGAATCAATCGTCACATTATGTAAATCTTAACCTTTGTATGAATAATAACCATACAATCGAAATCAACCATCTCTAGAATAACTTCGTATTTGCTAACTTCGATAGCAACCATCTGTTCTGCATCAACCACAGTTGTTGCTGTCAAGAGTGAAGATTTAGAACTTTTTAGTGTTGAGAGACAACTAATTAGTTACCAATAGGAACGTTAATCTCCAACTAGGTAACAACCCTTTGGTAGCTACGAAGGTTATGTCTTACAAAGCAACGACCAATAAGAAATTAATCAACTAGCCAACAACTTGAGTGAGATCCTATCTTCTAGAGCCATTGTGATCAAGTCAATTCCATCTTGGACAATCACACAGATAGTGCAAGGTGTTCTATCCAATAAAGTGAAGAATTAGAGAAAGCATACCCTAGTTTCGATCATCATCCTTGTGCCCTTAGGTGCCACAAATGGTTTGTTCATAACTCTATTGGACGATCCCTTAAGTGGTCTTAAGGATCCTGTTGTACACCCTTTCGCTTTGCTTTTATGTTCTCTCATCAACAATTTGGGGCAATCAAGGGTTCTCCGAGTAAATTTGCAATTCGAAAGCAATTTGAGAAGTGTCGAACAACAGATTTCCTATCTTAGAGCTGCTGTTTGATCCTAAAAAGGAAGCCTCAAGGTGAAAGTTGGCCTGACAAAGTTGTTATGCTGCAAGTCAACTCAACTTACAGTACGACTAAGTCACCAAGGAAAAATTTTACTCAATCGCTTGGTGGTAGACTACTCCCCGTGGTTTAGTAAATATTACAACTTTTGTTGTCCTTAAGGCCTCACTACATTTTGCTTTGGTACTAATTTTCCAAATGATGACGTACTTTGGTACCTTATACATGTTTTTACCCAAGAGGTTGCATCTGATTCAACCCAGATAACTGTTGTCTTTGGATAAAAGAATTTTTTTTGATAGCTGTTGGCAGAAATATGGAGCCGACAAAGTCAGCTATCACATTTACTAACCCATCGACAAACTCAGATAATACAGTGTTGTCATCAGAGAAAGAGAACTGCACACATGGAACCTAAAGTAGTTTTTTATTAGTTGATATATGAATGTTTGAACATTTATGACCAACATAGACCCTGTCTATTGGTTAGTCAGTATCCTATAGCCTCAGAGTATATTTGTCGTCTATGATCTCACCCTTTTGGAAGGTTGTACTCAAGCCATTTTGGTAGAGCACTGCTTTTCAAAACCATGTGAACATAGAACCATTTCAACGAGTATACTTCTAAAAATTTTGGTCTAATGTCAAGTTCATATGGCCTATGATATGCTCATGAGAGAGTCAGATACTTGTGAGTGGTTCACTTATGGACCAAATGATCTCCGTACACTGAGAATGCAGTACGTGCTATCTTGGATTCCTCCCAAAGTAACAATGCTTCATGGAAGTCAATGAAGGAAATTCTTCAGACAAATTTTACCATGAAGAGTAAGTATCAGAAAGTGCCTTTGACTAAATTATTCACCGATGTTGAAGCTTTGTAGCTGAATGCTATAGCAAATGTTGGGAACTTGATAACGTGTCTCTCTTCCTTAAAAGGTCTTCCATTCCGAATCTCGGGACGCGATTCTTTTAAGGGGGGAGGGCTGTAACACCCCAGGTGTTTATCACCAATTAGGCAGTGGTTTAAGCTCAAACATGATAGATTAAGTGTAAATGACAATGTCAAGGTCAACCTACGGAGATGAGCCTAACTTAAAGTTGGATGCTGCATCATTGCTTTACATATAGGCCATCGTCAAAGATATGTGTTCGGATGGTGTTATTACCATATCTTCATGTGTCTCACCTTGGTACCTATCTATATTGATCCCTGGAAAAGTTTCATGAAGTTCGGAATTAAAAAGTCACATGAAATGATAAGTTCTGTTCCTATTAGAATTTGCCCCATTAAGTTAATGGAACTATAGAACATCAACCAAACCTTGCAAACTGTCCAAATGACTCCAGATAAACTCTACAACACCTTAACCACACTTAGGACACTTAATGGAACAATGTTCATGTTGATCATTTTGCCTAAATGTGCTTCTAAGTGATGGTTGACCATGTATGGGCCCGGGAACACTTTCGTTTGACCATTTCAAAAGTGTGACCTAGAAGCTTTTCATGACTGTGCACCCTTTGACAAAGTTGTAGAGAATTTTATAAGGAACAAACTTTGTTTAAGAGTCAAGTCATGAAAATGTGTAGAACATGCTCAAACAGGGCCCACAAGTCAGAAATAGGGCTGAATTCCACACTTAGCATTTTAAGCCCTAATTCCGGTAACCTCGACGTTGGCATCCCGCGTTCTCATGATTTTGCTAACCAACATGATTTGACCCCTTAACAAAAGTTGGAGTTTGTGTTATGAAGAACAACATGTAAAAAGTTGGGATCAATTCGACCAAGTAATTAGAGTCCAAACCGAGCAAAGCTTAATCTTTGTTAAGCCACTGACACTGTCATTTTGGAGGTTAATTAACCACTGTTACAGAGCCCTAATGACTATGACCCCTTAAGCAATATTGTAGAGGAGCCCATGGCCCACAACTTTGCTTCAAGGCCTGAGGCCCAATTCGAACCCTAGACAGCTCAAAAATGGAACCCAAGGTGGTCTCGTCGACGCCCACCACGTGTTCGGTAGTAGGCTTCAATGGGCGACGGGTGTCCATGGACGTGGCGACCATGCCCGACGCCGCGCCCCACCATTGCTGCTCCTCTCTGCCATGTGTCCGCGCCCCCCCCTCAGCATGGTGGAGCATCTGAGTGACCAGTCTGCGCTCCGCCCTTCTCCTCACTCACCTTGCCTCCCCGCTCCCATCCTCTCGGCACGCGCGCGCAGAGCACGGCCGCGCCATGGCCGGCCGAGCGGAGCTCGCTGCCGCGGGCGCTCCTACTCCTTCACGCATTCTCCTCGCTCAAAGCAATCCTTCTCGGTCGCGTGCAGGCCAGGCTGTCCACGCCGAGGTCATTTGGTCGCCGGAGCCGTCCTCCGTCACTGCTGCGGCGGAGCCGCCATGTGAGGCCGCAAAGCTCTCTGACGCCACCGCGTCTTCTTCCACAGGCCGCCCTCCATCGAAGCCGAGCCCCTCCTCAGAACCACGCGAGCCCGGGGACCCTCCAGCGCCCTTCCCCGCTCGCAGCGTCGCCGGCAGCGCCACCGCCGCCTGCAGCCGCCGCCGCGCCTACTGGCTTGCGTGGCCAGAAGGCCACGGACGTCCGCAGGCCACGCTGCGGGTGGCCATGGAAGCGCCGCGCCACCGTGTAGCTTCCGAGCCGCTCCACCGCCGCTGGGTCGTCGGCAGCCGGCCGGCGGAACCGCCGCCGGTCATCATCTCCCCCTCCTCTGCTTTCGGCTGGAGACGAAGACCCGATTTCCCCCCCCCGTGACTCTCTCTCGTATGACAAGCGGGCCCGGCCGGACTTCGGGGCCCACTTGTCGGTTTAAGGAAGTGGCCGTCCTGGGTGTGTAATCGGGTGTGCCTAGCGAATGTGGTTAGGGTTGTTTTATTCCGATTCTGAATTTCAAAATTTGGTTAAATCTTCTAAAAATCATATCTCATGCTAGATAATTCCAAAAATAGTAAATGGGGACTTTTTGGAAACCTTAGGAAAAGATCTATGCAGTGGAGTTATAATATGTTACATGTTGTAGTTATTTTTTTATGTCTTTATTTAAGCCTTAAAAATGCTCCAAAAATGCTTACCAACTTGAGCAGAGCCATATCTAGAGTTTTAGAACTCCAAAAATGATGATTCTGGTTTTGTTAATTTTGTGATGACATGTACTTGCTAGGAAAAATATTAAACACCCTAGTTGTTTACTGTTTTCTTAAGATTTTGATTTGACCTTGTTAAATAAGGAAAATCTCATTTTATTACTTGTCATTTTATATCTTGAGTTGTGATGCTCCAAATGATGTGAAATTTTTATGGTAGTCTTGTCATGATATGTATGTACTGTGGTATGAATTTCTTAGTCACTACTTATTGGGTGATCTAGTTATTGATTTAACTTGTTTAGGGCTTGATAAATAGCTTATAAATAATATATAAATGATAAAATAGAAAATATTATCTCATCACCTTATTATGATGTTGCTCTATGATTTTGGTTCATTCTATGGCCATGTATTCACAGAAAATATTGAGTTTTAGGTTTTACCTGTTCTCACATGATTTATTTCAATAGTTGATTGTCTTTTTCATAGAGGTTGATGTACTTATCTAAATGGCTTGAAATTTGTACAGTAGACTTTGGAGAGCATTTGTGGACCCCTGTAATTTTGGTAGAATTTATTGTGCACTTTTGATAGGTGTTCATAATTCCACCTAATTATCTAAATAAATTAAGAAATGTATTAAAAGAATTTATTTAGATGGTGACACTATGTTTTCTAGTGTTCATTAGTCATGTGGAATATGTTGGTAAAGTTGGGTTGGTCCAATTATATGTTTGCAACATATGTTAATAATTATTTCTTGCAATTATTAGTTTCTGGACAGTTCTGGGGGCAATAGAAATTACCCCATGTTAATGATGTTTTCTAGGAAACTTGTTTATACAAAAGTTGTAGATAATTCATGTATCTAGCTGCTGTTAAAATTTGGTGTCAATTGGCTAAGTAGTTTTTGAGTTATAGCTGTTTAAAGTCTGGTCCCAGATTTGGTTGCTCTCTGTTTGGAGCAGACCAGATTCTGTAGTTTCATCTTTTAGACCTATTAAACTTGGGAATTAGGCTTAGGTGATATTAAATGAATTGTAGACAATTTCATAAGCTTTCTATAATGTCTTCTTGCAAGTCATTTGGGTTTGTAAAACTCCAGATACGATTGATTTATGAAGCTACTATTTGTAAGTCCAGAAATTGACATATTCTAGTTATAGTGGTTGCTTCATCTTGACTTGCTTTGCTATGTTGATTCCTAAAGAGTGATATACATCTTGTTAGCGTTAAGTATGCTTGAGATCTTGTGTGACTTGTGTCATGATCGATATGCTGGTCATCTTCTAAGGATATGCTTAAGTGATAGTTAAGTTGATTAACTCTAGTGCCCATGTGAACGTGGTGTGTTGACATGAAAGTTGTGTTATTGCATTTCTACGCATTCATACACTTGCATCTTACATCTCATCTAGGTACGCTAGATGCACTACGTGGAGGACATAATGTGGAGCCAAACCCGAAGACGGTGTTTGGGAAACTATCCCGAAGATGGAAGTACTCGGCGAGTGATGTCTGACAACCACTGACTTGTGTCGGATCCCAGGCAAGCCTCGGAGCATTATAAGCCTCCTACCTTCAAAAGCAATTAATTATATATATGTTATAAGTATTGTTGCATTAAGTGGTAGGAGTTGGTTGAAAACCTTGCTGCATTATATCATTCCTTGTCCAGATATATGAATCCCTGAATCCTACCTAGACTAGGATCGAGTAGATGCTTAGCCCTGCTTTAAGCGGTAGAAGTCAGGTGATTTCCTGTCACCTGCGAGATGTAGGGATATTCATATATGGCACGGTTGGCTATAATTGCTATCGTGAAATGGAACCATGTGTTAATAAAATGAAATGAGACCGGGCGGGATGACGATAGTGAAGCAACAAGGCACGAAGGTCTTGGGTGTCGATCTATCCCCGTCTGAGTCGTTTAAGGACCGATTCGCTGTACGTCCTTGGGTCATGTTGAACGCAGTCTAACACTTAGTTGGCCGGATAAGTCGTTCCGACCGCGAAGTCGAGTAGTATGGTTCAGGCCGGGAATCGAATGGTAGGTTGCTTCTTGGAGGAGAGAAAGGATGTGCTTGGGGACATTGGCGTGAGACCAAGGGGGGGTTAGAGTCCCTATCACCTGGCAGAGTGTCGCCCTTGGGGTCGCGACATCATTCGGACCCGCGATTCCTGAACTGTACGAAAGATGACCTGAGCAGCCCTCGCCAGGCGCGTCTCGGTGAGTGTTAGAAATACCCCTCCAGCTGGATAGGAATTCGATTCGAATCGCCGTCGCTCCCGGTTAGTGAGCACTTGACTTGAGCAGCGGCAACGTAGATTTCATTAAATTGAACGGATGGTTAATTGGATAACGATGGAAAGATTGCCTCAATTTATACCTGCTATGGTTAATATTGTTTGCTCCTAATAAAGTGAGTGCTCTAGTACAGGTTCTAATATAGAGGACAGGTTAATGATAATTAACTTGATGCTTAAGCATTAATGATTACTTATTCATAATAAGCTTTTATGCAAAATGTTGTCAAGCTATCCCACTTTATATCAGCCTTGAATGATCCTTGGTGTCACTTTATTTTTGGTTTATGACGGGTAAGTCTAGCTGAGTACCTTCTTGTACTCAGGGTTTTATCCCCACTTGTTGCAGGTTGTGATGTATCATGGCGACTGCAAGAGTTGGTTGGCTCCTGCCGTAGAGGCGGAGTGTGATCACGGGCATGATCCTTCTGAGTTATCTTCTCTCTAATGCTTTTGTTGGAGATCGACCTTCATACTGGCATGTATTTGAAATAAGAGTGTTGTTAGTTTCAAATTACTTTGCTTCCGCTACTTTTGAACTTAAGTTGTAACAACTATGTTGAACTCCGATGTATATTTTGAATTACTTGTGAAATGGTTGTAACATGTGACTTGTTATGTTGAATCACTACGATCTTGGCTTGTATGTTGGTTGGTTTGAAATCCCTCATGATTTCATTGGACTACCGGAGTTATATGGGCTCAAGTGCGAGAATTTGATCACTCCGGTGATTGTTTTTGTACTTGTGCTCTTATAATTTGGACGGTTCCGTTACAGGTTTTTTTCCACAACACCGATCTTCTTAGTAAAGTCTGTGAATAGCGACATCTCATTGTAGTTATTGTAGGCTTCAACATCTTCGACGCCATCAACTCTGATAATGTGCTGTTTCCTAAGGACAACCACGTGCTTAACTCTCTTCTTCGGGGGAGCATACTGTGCAGGTCAGGCATATAGCAAACTTGTGCGACACGTGAAGCGAGCACCCAAGGATCATCATGGTTGCCTACATTGTAGAGGTCCACGACCCTCAATTCGATCTCATTGAATTGATGTTGCTTGATCTAGCGGCATCGAAATAGGGCCACCTTTATATCCCTTCCATAGTCAAGTTCCCATATATCTTCAATTATGCCAAAGAACTCAGCCTTTCGCCCTAATGCGTCAAGAGCGACCGTTCGAACACCGTTGTTTTGGTTTACACATTTACTATCCTTTGTGTGGGTATAGTACGTGTACCCATTGATCTCATAAGCATTCCAAGATATCACTTGTCTCGATGCCCGCGCCGCGGTACTTGTGACCTATCTTTAAGAAGCGCCAATTCCTTATGTAAACAACCTTCTTGGATCCATCTAGGAACACCCATTTATTATCATCCAAACAGACTAAGCATCCCATCTTGCCTTTGATCTGTCCAGATAAAGCGAACAGCGCAGGGCGATCATTGATAGTCACAAATATTATTGCTCTTAATGTGAACTCCTCTTGGCAGAACACATCGTACATCGGCTCCCCATACCTCCATAGTCTCTCAAATTCTTGCATCACAGGCTCGAGGAACACATCTATATCAATGCCTGGTTGTTTAGGGCCAGAAACAAGAACAATGAGGAAAATGTACTTTCTCTTCTGACACAAGTACGTTGGGATGTTGTACATGGTCAAGATCACTAGCCAAGTGTTGTGGTCGCTCATCCTCTCATTGAAGGGATTTATTCCATCGGTGCTCAAGGCAAATCGTACATTCCTTGGGTCTTGGCTGAATTCTTTGTGGTTCTCATCGAAGTCTTTCCACTGACAACAATCGGCCGAGTGTGCAATCTTTCATCATACACCTTGCGCTCATCATCGCACCATGTCATGAGTGTGGCTTCCTTAGGGTTTAGGAACATACGCCTTAAGCGGTCGGTCTCTGGCAGTTACCACATTACTAAGGCAGGAATTCTTCTCTGCTTTGCATCATTGCCTAATGGAGTGTCCTCTGGGGGCTGTGATTCTTGTACCACCTTTTTCACACACTTCTTATTCCTCTTCTTCCCCATGGAGGCTGAGTTTGGTGGGAAGTAAGTTTGGTTGTGGCAGTAACCATGATAAGAGACTCAATAGATTATTAAAACTGCAGTCCAACCAGTCGTTGTTGACGATCCTTAAGTATCAAATTTAATTGTCAACTAAACATGGAAAAGGATCAATATGCACTAGACATCTAGAATTAGGGTTTTATCTGACAGAATTCCACGAGTTTTGGTGTTTGTCTATTTCTGCAGGGGGTTATCAGAAAATACGGAGAGAAGGCCCACACGTCGGGTTTACATAGAGATATTAACATGTGCGCTAATTTTCTATCATCTAGAAGACTCCAGAAGACACGTGAACGAACGGGAGGCCGAACGGGGCCCAGCCCAGGGCGCCCGCCCTAGGGTTTGGGGCGGCCGCCCTACTCCCGTGGCCAATCAGCGTCAACTTCGCGGATTATGCTCCACCGACCTAAAGGATCAAGGAAAACCGTGCGATTAATGTCGGTTTGATCCGACGGCCCACGATCATTTGAGGGGGCTATATAAGCAGGGCCTCTCCACCCCAGGGAAGGAGGAGAAATCATTATCAGAGGAAGCCATCAAGTTTAGGGTTTAGAAACTCTCTCCCGCAGAGAATTAGATTTAGCTACTCCCAATTCTTTCAAGTTTTATAGGATTGATTAGATAGAATTAGAGAAGTAGGGCCTAGCGCTCTGGATTTCGGATCTTCGTCAATAAAGATTGGTATTATTTCATATCTTTCTCTACGACTTTATTCTAATTGCATTATGTCTTTATTTATTATGTTCCTAGTTTGCTCTAGTTCTATAAGTGATATAGTTATGATTGATGATGAGTTCATGCATGAGTTTGCAAAGCGCTTAGCTCTTTTCACGTGGGAGTTAAGTGGTAGATCACATGTAGGCGTGGTGCTTAGATGTTATTTACCTGCAAATGTATCCTATTGGCCGGGTCGTGTGGTAGTTCGCGATGGTGACAGCTTCGTTGATTCTTATATAGTCCACCCTCCGTTGATAGGACAGGCAGAATTTGTATTGCGGAGTAAGTCTTGCTATGTTCTGATTTACTTTAGCAATGTTCCTTATACATGAATGAAGAGTCTTTTGTGCTATATATGATCTTGTAGATACTTAGAGTAGATTATGACTTAGTAAATAGTAGATACTTAGAATCCATTCTCTTGCTAGTCCGACGTCACCTTACATTTATGTGGAGTAGTCTATTTCTAATCGCTGTGTTATTTACCCATGAGCTTATATTTCATTATCTTTATTATTATGGCTTACCCCCTGCCAAAGCAAGTGACTGTGTGACGAGTTTCTCAGTAGTAATCATGTTCTTGCAAGTTTATCTCTAGTCTATGCCTTGATAGATTTTACCCCTGTTTTCGCTTTCGCCGTTCTCTTAAGCAAAATTATAAATAACGATACCTGGAATACTTATCCTGGTGAAATGCTACAATGAGGTATTTTATCTGTGCGCTTGCGGATAGAATAGATTATTTTCTAGAGAGCCTTTATGTTTATAAATACCTTAGTACGCTCTAGCACCATGCTAGGGATGACAACCTAGTATTCAAGTGGTGTTAGCTAGTGTCAACAAGTATTTCTGGCGCCGTTTCCGGGGATCGGTAAGGAAAGTCAGGAAGTTGGTCAAGGTTATTCAAATAAAATTTTAGACTAGACTATTGAGAAATAATTGCATAACAGCTACTATATAAATGAGAAATCATAGCAAGGCACCTCTGCTTTGGCAGGTTCACCCTGTTGTTTTCCTATGTTTATATTTTTTACAGGGTATATCAGGATTGACTTTGGTGAATTAAATTCTTCATCATCAGAACCAAAGCAATCAAGGAAGAAGAAGCTAGCTACCAATTGTTGAAGTGATGGCACAGAAGACCTTACAGGAATTTTCTACCCCAAGTCTTGAGAACATTCTTACTGGTCCAAGATTTGAAGTAGAAGAAGGAGTACCTGAGTTCGAGCTCAAGTCAAACCTCATCAACTTGGTGCAAGCTACACAATTCAGTGGGAAGGCACACGAAGATGCTAGTGCACATTTACAGAACTTCTTGGAGATTGGAAGCACAATTAGCATCAACGGAGTTGACAAAGACGTCATACTACTTCGCCTCTTTCCATTTTCATTAGAAGGGAAGGCGAGGAAGTGGTTCTACACCAATCAAGCAAACATCAAAAATTGGACGAACCTGTCAGATGCCTTTCTATCAAAGTTTTTCCCTATAGGCAAAACAGCTGCCTTAAGAGGAAATATTGTCAGTTTCCAACAGCAGAAGACAGAAACCATTCCAGAAGCATGGGAGCATTTTCAAGGATACATATCAGATTGTCCTCACCATGGAATGGCCAAATGGTTACTTATGCAGACCTTTTATCATGGATTAAACCGAAAGTCTCGTGAGTGCCTAGATGCATCTGCTGAAGGATCATTCTTGGAGTTTACAATTGGAAAAGCAGAGACACTTTTGGATAAGATAGCAGAAAACCAAAGCTGGTTCCAAGACAAGACTCAACATTGTCATCAAACTGAAGAAATACCAGAAGAAGTAAAAGCACTATCAACTAAGATGGAAGATTTGCTCCATTGGATTGACCAGAGGGCCAAGTTCAAAGAAGATCAAAGGGCTATAGAGACAGTATACAAATATCAAACCACCTCAAGTCAACCCAATAGCAAAGGTATGAATTCAGGTAATATTCTCAAACAACCTTCATTAAAGGAGATAATTGCTCAACAAACTAAAACTAATGATGAAGTCAAACAAAGGCTAGATACAAATGAATCATTTTTAAAAGATATACACAATAAAATGGATTTTCTATTAACTTCCTTTGATGAGCAAAACACTCTTAATAAGAAGGTAGAGCTTAAGCTAGCTGCTGTCTTGCCTGTTGCCACTAACCTTGAGCAGGTAAAGAACATAACTACTAGAGGAGGGAGATCTACCAGAGATCCCCCACACCCAAGAGAGAAGCAAAGAACACCAGCTCCAGTGCAACCAGCAATGATAGCAGAAGAGAGACCAGTTGAAGCAGAAGATCTGCTACAACCATCAAGAACTGGAGAAATGAGGAAAGATTTTCACGACACCAACTATTTGCCATTTCCCAGAAGAAACAGAGGACTACAGTCGGATGAGCAGTTTGGTAAGTTTGTAGAGGTCATTCAAAAGTTATATGTCAACATACCTCTACTTGATGCCATACAGGTACCCACATATGCGAAGTACATTAGAGATATTCTTAACAAAAAGAGGCCACTGCCCACCACTGAGGTAATCAAGCTGACAGAAGAATGTAGTGCGGCCATCCTCAACCAACCACTAAGGAAGAAGAAAGATCCAGGATGTCCTACCATTGATTGCTCAATCGGAGACCAGCACTTTAACAATGCACTTTGTGATCTCGGAGCAAGTGTCAGTGTGATGCCAGCATCAGTCTACAAGAAGCTTGAACACACAACCCTAGAACCAACATCAATGTGCCTACAACTAGCAGATCAATCAGTTCGACACCCGATGGGCATCGCAGAAAATATCCCAGTCAGAATAAGAGATTTCCTTGTGCCAGTAGACTTCGTGGTACTGGACATGAACCCCGACTCAAAAGTGTCCATCATCCTTGGAAGGCCATTTCTGAGCACCGCCAATGCCCACATTGATGTCAGTAAGGGAGAAATCAAGTTCAGCATAAACGGACAAGAAGAACACTTCACATTCAAGCCCAGACCAGAGAGAGACTCTACAGTGGAGGAGGTTCACGAAGAGAAACCACTGGAGACACCATCTCCAGAGGAAGGCAATTCAGAAGTTTAAAAAGATTTGGAGGTCCAGCTTGGGGGACCTAAAATTCCCAAACCCTCGCCGGGAGGTAATTCGGTATTTATCCACATCATTTAATTTTTTGCATAATTAATTCTTGCATTAGTCATACTCATCCTTAGCATTATTATAAAAAATCAAAAGTCCCATATAAATAATATTTGTGGTGTGTAAAAACCCATAATTATTAATTATTGTGGAGGCACAAAAATATTTTTCCATGATCATTTTTTTAGTTTCAATTCTCATAATTTTTCCTGCATTATATTTATAGCAATCTTCTAGAAGCATGACCCACATCCTTTGGTCCCATATGTCATACACTACACCTCACATACATCATAACACATAATTTCATCCACCAACTCATCTCCACTCAACCAGACAACTTCCACCGACCAACCACCACCTATGCAGCATTATTTGGCGTAGGAGTGAAGCATGTGAGGGAGTGGGAAAGTTTCAGCCACAGAGGGCACTCAAGTGGGGCACCCGCCCTGTTGGCCAGGGCGCCCGCCCTGCCCCTAGCTCCAACTATAAAAGGCCACCTCTCTACCTCATTCTCATCCCACACACATTCTAGAAAACATATGCAAGCTTGAGCTCTCGACTTTCAGAAGAAGTGATCTAGTGGGAGAGTGAGAAGGAGAGTGGAAAGGGAAAGAAAGAGTGGAAGAGAGTTTGGAAAATTTTTGAGATAGAGAGTGAGATCACCTAGTAATTAGTGTTCCCGCTGTCCCAAGCGGAATTAAAAGTTGTTTAGGGGGAAGTGCAGCTAAAATTTATAATTCTCTCGGACGACTAACCCCTGGACGACTGACTTCTCGGACAGCTAACCACTAACATATTTTTCTCACATATTTCCACGAGTTTCTGTTTGTCCCTATTATTTTGCAGGATGTTTAAGAAAGTAAAGAGCGCGGCCAAGTCTCTCAGGAGTGGTACGAGGAGTTCGTCTCGACTCTCCTCACGCCAGTCGGAGATGAGTGTCGATCCGGCACCTCCGCAAGCTCCATCGTCTTCATCGGGTGCACCAAACAAGGTCCTACTCAAGACAGGAGACCTTGGGCTCAGGAATCGCAGGGAGAAGGAGATTCTCCAGCAGTTGAAAAACAAGACATTCATTCACACTCCCACCATCGATTTTGCCTTACTCCAAGAGACAGGTATGGCTGCTGAATTTGACTTAATTTTTCACATGATGGGATGGACGGACTTTTGGAATATCATTGAGCATGGTTCCCGTCTCCTTACTATTGAATTTCTTTGCACGTTACAATATTGTGAGGGGGGAATTTCTTTTCGGATGTTCAAGCAGGACATTATGCTGTCCTGGAGAGAGCTGAGTAATCACCTCGGTTTTCCTCCACGGAGCATTCTGGACCTTGACTCCGGCTTGCCCAATTTTGAGAAACATCAGTTTTGGAGAGAAATCTCTAGGGACGAACTCTTTTACCAACCCCGAACCAGCGACATGGAGCATCCTACACTCCGGATGTTCCACAAATGGCTCGGGTACAATCTTTTCTTTCGTGATGACTTGAGAAAGGTGCGTGTGGGAGATCTACAACTCATTTATGCCGCCATAAACAAAATCCAAGTTTCACCTGTTACTCTTTTAGTTGCCCATTGGCTTGGCACACCTACTCTTCAGGGACCTGTCGGGTGTACTTCACTCATAACTCGTTTAGCCGTTAGCCTTAAATTGTTAGAAAATTCATCGTTAGAATTCATTGAGGAACCTAGATTTTATCACGGCTACGACACTTTTAGATACGCACGGATGTTAAAAAGGGAAGCGGGGATAATGTACATGCTGTATGACAACAACACCAAGGTTCGGTTACCTAACCCGGACCTTGGCATATATTCTGTTCGAAATTATTTGATTGAGACTGCAGCACCGGTGAACCGGAGAGCTCCACAGCGCGCGGCATCCGCAAGGATGGCCACCCATCAGGAACATACATGGCAAGGAGCTGATCCCGGGCTAGAAGAGGCAGCACATCTGCACTATAATGATTACAACCCCAGAGTTCTTCGGGACCCATGGGCGCGACACGTCCAGCCAGAAGAACCACCACAAGAGACATGGCCGGAGGGACAATATCACCAGTGGGAGAACCCGCCTTTTACAAGAAGGTACTCCACTGACCCATATGGAGCTTCAGGGTCTAGGCCCCAGCCCCAGTTTGATACAGGAAGATACTCCGACGCCTCCTACGCCTTCTCGGGGGACTACTACCAAGAGACTGCCGCCTTCTACACCCGCACCGACAACACTCTCCTCGACATCCGCACTACGCAAACAGAGCACGGAAGACTCCTGGAGGAGCAACAAAAATGGAACCAGGAGCAAGCCACTAGAGTGCAAGCAATAAGGGAAGACACCACAACCTTGAACAACAACGTCACGACCATGCTGCGCTACTTCAACATTGAGTGAAGAGAGCCACGACAACAACCAGCTTGGGGGAGTTCCTCCCCAGTTACCGAGTGAGTTTTAATTGTTTTTCCTATTTACTTTTCAGTTTTTCTTTTTCTGTTTTAGATATTTATATCTTAAAAAAAACTTAGAAAACCCAATAAATATTTTCTTTCTTAATTTACTGCATTCCTAAAAAAATGAAAACCAAATAAAAAGAGTGTGTAGATAAGTGTGCTTTATTTTCCTGTTTAGTTCAATCTCTAGACATAAATGAAGAAAATCCAAAAATATGTATGATGAACAGTTGCTCTGTTTACTTACCTTCAAGTGCGTAGCTTTTATATTAGAGTTCTTCCAAGACTTGCTAAAATCTGAAATTTACTATCTGTGGGAACATGAGCCTAAAACTAAAGTCTAGGTAAAAGATAAGACATGATATAAAGTTTGAGCTGCTGTTTATCTTGTTCTTACAACACTAAGTTCTAGAAATTTATTTTGAAAAAAAAAACCTGCAAATCACATGATGAGTTCCTAGCATAACATTCTTACCACAGCTATACTTGCTATAATTGTTGTATCTTTCGAGTTTCATTGAGCTGTGTAGATCCTTAGGAGCTTTTCATGTGGTTAAATCAAGATACTCACTTGCACACATCTATTACACCAATCATTAAAAATCTATTAAAAATATTGTTATCACTCACTGTCCCAAAGTATTGTTATTCTCTCTCTCCTAAAAGATCAAATGCAGAAAGAGACATGGGCTATGCAAAAATATGCGAGGAAATAAAAAGGGGCAAGTGCCCGGAACCTCGAAAAAGAAAAGAAAAAGAGTGAGACGAGAGGTAAAAATGGACAAGTGTCCGACAGTAGAATTAGGGGTACAAAGATACCCACCTGAGCGGAAAAAATGGACAAGTGTCCGACAGTAGAATTAGGGGTATTTACTACCCACCTGAAAAAAAAAGAAGAAGAAAAAGAGATAGCCCATGTTCTCTCCCAATAAAAGATCAAGAGAGGAGGAGAGATAGCAATATGAGGAACAGTGAGCAATAAGTTTTATCATCACCATCACTATTATTTACTCCACCACACATGCACATCTTGATTTAATTGTATGTTGAGTTCCTTTGGATCCGCAGTTCGATTAAACATATGTATGGGCTGTTGAAGTGAATCATGTCTAGCAACTCTGAGCTTTATTTTGAAAACTTATGCAAAACTCCAGAACAAAGGTGAGGTATAGACAGGAGGAATAGTGCTTGGCTTAATTATTTTGTCTTTCAATTACCTAAGGCTTAAGTATAGGTGCTAATCCCCAAGACACTTCACTCTAATCTGGGAGAATTTTATATGAAAGCATGTGTGCCTGTCAGGAAAGAAAACATCAAAGCAACTCCTGATCCATCTGAGTTTTAGTTGTTTGCTCAGGGACGAGCAAAGGGTAAGCTTGGGGGAGTTTGTTGACGATCCTTAAGTATCAAATTTAATTGTCAACTAAACATGGAAAAGGATCAATATGCACTAGACATCTAGAATTAGGGTTTTATCTGACAGAATTCCACGAGTTTTGGTGTTTGTCTATTTCTGCAGGGGGTTATCAGAAAATACGGAGAGAAGGCCCACACGTCGGGTTTACATAGAGATATTAACATGTGCGCTAATTTTCTATCATCTAGAAGACTCCAGAAGACACGTGAACGAACGGGAGGCCGAACGGGGCCCAGCCCAGGGCGCCCGCCCTAGGGTTTGGGGCGGCCGCCCTACTCCCGTGGCCAATCAGCGTCAACTTCGCGGATTATGCTCCACCGACCTAAAGGATCAAGGAAAACCGTGCGATTAATGTCGGTTTGATCCGACGGCCCACGATCATTTGAGGGGGCTATATAAGCAGGGCCTCTCCACCCCAGGGAAGGAGGAGAAATCATTATCAGAGGAAGCCATCAAGTTTAGGGTTTAGAAACTCTCTCCCGCAGAGAATTAGATTTAGCTACTCCCAATTCTTTCAAGTTTTATAGGATTGATTAGATAGAATTAGAGAAGTAGGGCCTAGCGCTCTGGATTTCGGATCTTCGTCAATAAAGATTGGTATTATTTCATATCTTTCTCTACGACTTTATTCTAATTGCATTATGTCTTTATTTATTATGTTCCTAGTTTGCTCTAGTTCTATAAGTGATATAGTTATGATTGATGATGAGTTCATGCATGAGTTTGCAAAGCGCTTAGCTCTTTTCACGTGGGAGTTAAGTGGTAGATCACATGTAGGCGTGGTGCTTAGATGTTATTTACCTGCAAATGTATCCTATTGGCCGGGTCGTGTGGTAGTTCGCGATGGTGACAGCTTCGTTGATTCTTATATAGTCCACCCTCCGTTGATAGGACAGGCAGAATTTGTATTGCGGAGTAAGTCTTGCTATGTTCTGATTTACTTTAGCAATGTTCCTTATACATGAATGAAGAGTCTTTTGTGCTATATATGATCTTGTAGATACTTAGAGTAGATTATGACTTAGTAAATAGTAGATACTTAGAATCCATTCTCTTGCTAGTCCGACGTCACCTTACATTTATGTGGAGTAGTCTATTTCTAATCGCTGTGTTATTTACCCATGAGCTTATATTTCATTATCTTTATTATTATGGCTTACCCCCTGCCAAAGCAAGTGACTGTGTGACGAGTTTCTCAGTAGTAATCATGTTCTTGCAAGTTTATCTCTAGTCTATGCCTTGATAGATTTTACCCCTGTTTTCGCTTTCGCCGTTCTCTTAAGCAAAATTATAAATAACGATACCTGGAATACTTATCCTGGTGAAATGCTACAATGAGGTATTTTATCTGTGCGCTTGCGGATAGAATAGATTATTTTCTAGAGAGCCTTTATGTTTATAAATACCTTAGTACGCTCTAGCACCATGCTAGGGATGACAACCTAGTATTCAAGTGGTGTTAGCTAGTGTCAACAGTCGTACTTAGCTTTCATGATGAGTAGCTCAAGCACAAAATATAGCAGTGTCCAGTTTGATGGACAACCCTTTTTAACACCATACATAGTCTCCGTCGATGCTTTTGTCACCCTCTCTAGATTTTCTAGACCTTTTTTGCTCTTCAGTATTTCTTGTCCAAGGGCCCGGACCATGTCCTCCAAGTTGTCAAAGTCTTCTGCATCCCCCTCACGTGCTCTACCATCATTGTCGACACCACCATCGTCGCCATTTTGGTGACAACCACCAGCATCATCACCACCTTGTTCATTACCAAAGTTACAATCCATTTGTGCACGAAGCTCGCCTGAGAATTAGGACAAGTATTGTAGGGTTTCGGCATCGTCTGCTTGATCAACATCGTCATCATCAACAACCATGATTTCACCATGATGAATCCACACTGTGTAGTCCGAAACAAATCCTTGCACAATCAGATGTGATCTGATGGTAGACACATCTAAAAATGCCATAAGGTTCTTGCAATCAAAGCAGGGACAGATAATTGTGCCATTATTCTATGTCAATGTCGATGCATGCTTCTCTGCGGCTTCAATAAATTTGTCCACCTCTTCAGAAAAGCCTGCCATGAACCTCAACAAACCATACATATAAGAATCCCTGTACTCCATCTTTTAAAAAATGAAATATGTATTAAATGGTTAAAATATATGATTTTAAAGAGAACAATTAGCAACAATTTTTCTACAAGAAACATACATGAAACTAGGGTGTAATCTTCACTAAAATCAAGAGGCACTAAGAAAAGGTGTAAGATCATTTCTCTAACTAATTAACACCAATAGCTTCGAAACTAGGGCCTAATTTGCTCCATACAAAGCTCAAGCACCAGGGAAGAGAGAGAAAAATGATAATTAAATTACCTATTAATACATGAATATTTACAAAAAGGATATATATATTAAATGGTCAAAATATACAATTTTAAAGAGAACAATTACCAACAATTAACATTTTACCCACTAACTTTCATGCCAACCCCATTCCAATTTCATGAAACAAAAATTACAAAATGGAAAAAAACAAACCCTAGATCTAGAACTAGGATCTACATGAAACATACATGAAACTAGGGTGTAATCTCCACTAAATTCAAGCAAGAGGCACTAATAAAGGGTGTAACCTCATTTCTCTAACTAATTTACACCAATAGCTTCAAAACTTGGGCTAATTTGTTCCATACAAAGCTCAAAACACCATAGAAGAGAGAGAAAGCAAAACTCTAATTTGCTCACTAACCAACCATTAGAACTTCAATTAAAGGCTTGGAATAGCATTTTCTTACCTTCTACAAACTCCCTACCACATGATTTGAGATCAAAACCTCCCCCCTTAGTAGAGCAATTTTTGGGAGGAGCCCAAGGCCTCCCAACCTTTTTTTTGCGAGTTGAAGTGAGTGACCCGAGGAGGAAGAAGGTGGTTGCTTATAATTCACGTTGGATCAGCCACCCTTACAAATGGGCAGATTTGTAAGGATGGCTCAATCACCAACCACCCTTACAGTGGCTATTTGTAAGGGTGGCTCAATCACCAGCCGCCCTTATAGTGGCATTTGTAAGGGCGACTCAATCACCAGCCGCCCTTACAGTGGCATTTGTAAGGATGGCTAGCCAGTTGGGGCCTAGCACGCCACTGTAAGGGTGCCTCCAGCACCAGCCGCCCTCACAAATAAATGGTAGGTGTCAAAAATCCATTTCTACGTAGTGCCCGTTCCTTAGTTACGTGAAGCACGTGAAGAAGCAGCAGCACATATCCAGTCTATTAGCAAATGGCGATGCCCCTAATCCAGCTATCGGCACAATCATGCAAGCTAATGTGCTTGTTTTGTCAATTACAGGAGCTCCCTGCATCCTTGTAGTTCTCCAAATTGGAGTAGGCATGTCACAAGCAAGCTTAGGCCTAAATGCAATAGTACATGCTGCCCTTGTTTGTTTGGCCCAGTCCGGCATCCCCTTCCCTGTGGCCCAATCAACCACATCATTGGCCCAGCTCCCCTCCCTTGCACTTCACGCAACCGGCGCTGAAGAAGACAGTGGGTGTTAGCCGAGATGCTTGGTGTC
Organism: Saccharum hybrid cultivar R570; assembly: GCA_038087645.1. Lineage (NCBI taxonomy): Eukaryota > Viridiplantae > Streptophyta > Magnoliopsida > Poales > Poaceae > Saccharum > Saccharum hybrid cultivar. The sequence goes on along the minus strand of JAQSUU010000637.1, from coordinate 36,700,527 downwards.
GAGGATGGGTGGGTCAGCAAAGGGCCCATAGAGCCAGCACATGGTGATGTGGCCATAGGCGGCCTCCGTGAGGTGGATACCGTCCTAGCTCTAGTGGTTGGAGGGGTCCTGGCATGCGTATGCCCCCAGCTTACCGCACTTGGACGTCAGGTTGAAGTTGTACTCTCCCATGCCCAGCACACCGTAGCTGGCCCACGGCGTCTGCTTCTACATCCCTATGCAAAAAAGGAAACATCCATCAGAACATGTGGCTAAAGCCCAAGTTAAAAAGAAGAGCAGAGGTCAGAGCTACAGGGCTTGGGCCGAAGCCTTGGGCCCCGATGATCGAGTCTGTGGACCTGCCGTGGAGGAGGGGGGCTAGATGAATCGACCGAGGATTTGTATACCCGCTCTTATTAGGAATAAGTTAGGGTTAGGGTTCCCCATGCGGCGGTGTGGCGTGGGTTCGTCTTCCTTGGTGGCAGCTCTAGTGGACAACGGCGTCAATGTGCGGAGGTCGGCTCCAACTTCTACGTCGGCTTCCCCGACTTCGCTGGTGGTGCGAGCTCACTGGATCTACTGTTCTGCAGCTCCTCTAGATCCGGTCAGTTTCGCCTTTTGTCTCTCCCTCATCTTCTTTGGTGAACTCCTCTGGCGAAGATCTTGGGAGGTACGTTTGCCAACTCAAGGAGAAACTAGGTTGGATCCCTTGCCATCGTCAAAGGAGGGGGGCTGGATGAATCAATGGAGGATTTGTATATACCCGCTCTTATTAGGAATAACTTAGGGTTAGGGTTCCCCATGCCAGCGGTGTGGCGTGGGTTCGTCTTCCTAGGCGGCGGCTCTAGCGAGCGACGGCGTCGACGTGCGGAGGTTGGCTCCAACTTCTACGTCTGCTTCCCTAACGTTTCTGGTGGTGCCCGTTCCAGTGAAGAGTGCGAGCTCGCCGGATCTGCTGTTCTACGCCTCCTCTGGATCCGGTCAGTTTCGCCTTTTGTCTCTCCCTTATCTTCTCTAGTGAACTCCTCTGGCGAAGATCTTGGGAGGTACATTTGCTAACTCAAGGAGAAACTAGGTTGGATTTTGTCTACCACTTGTTTTAGTGGTTTCATTCCCCTTTGGGTTGCGTCGTCGTCCGGTGTGCTAGAGATCCTGGTGGCTCCTTCTACTTCGGCGATATGGTGGCTAGTGGCCATCTGATTCAGCTTGTGCGTTCATCGGTTACAAGGCGTATTGATGTTTTCGATATGCTGCTCGAAGTGCCAACAAAAACTTGTGGTCCATCATCGGGAAGGATGTCGACTTCAAGCTCCAAATTCAATGTATTTCTTCGATGCATCGTGCGGCTGCTCGGACCATCGATGACAGGGACGACCGGGAGGATGATCTTGCTGGGATTGTGCTGTAATTTTTTACTTTCTTCAATGGTGTCCTTGCAAGATTTGGAATGTAAAATTTATAAAATATTGATGAATATAAGCCTAGTTTCTCAAAAAACGTGAGCGGCACGCACAGGGGAACGACGCCGTACGCCGGGCCCATCAGTCATGCAGCTGCTCTCTCCATTTCCCTTCCCTCGCATGACCGAAGCTGCCCCCGTCTCCTCCTTCCTCCGTACATGAGCCGCTCTTCTGCTTCCTTCCGAAGTCGAGCACTGCCATCCCGTCTCCCGTCGCAGCGCACCCACACCTTCGTGGGCCCTGCCAAGCCGCACACCGCGTAGCGATTTGCGGAGGGCCCGAGCCCTACCTACCCTTGACCATGCAGACGCTCCCCATGCTTGTCCCAGCTCGTCGTTCTTGAAGGTTCCCGAGCCCCGGCACCTAGATGGCCGCCACGTCGTGCTGGCCATCACATCAAACGGCACAGACGCCAGAGCCCTCCATGGGAACCCTAGCCTCCGGCTATAAGAGGCCGAGCACCCTGTGCCCTGGCCATCTCCCTCTGTCCGCCACCATAGCCCCGTCTCCCTTCGCTCTGCCTCACCACTTCACCGCCGTCGATGCCATGGGAGTGTGAGAAGCTAAGGACGCGGCCATGGCGCCGATGCGGAGCCCCTGGGCTTGTAGTAGATTGGCGCAGCGGTAGCAACCTGCCCCTGTGATCCTCACCGCGCCAAGCTAAAGCCCATCTAGCCAAAGGAGCGCCGACCACCATCGTCATCGCCTGACTTTGCCTTGACGTCGAGCCATGCCACGACACCATGGCCCTACCTCCTGCACCACCGTTGAGCAGCTAGAAAGCCACAGCCACTGCCTCGCCAGTTCACAGCGGGCGCTCGCTGTGGCACTACCCCGAACACCACTGTCTCAGCCTTGAACCACCGTGACACAGAGCTGTGAACACTCGTCCTTGACCACTGTTCACATCGCCTTCATCCTCAAGCCAACGGTGAGCCCTTTCCTTCCCAAAGCCTTCGCCTTTCTTTCCCATCGCCGTGTTGATCCTTCCTAACACCGGCCTTCGTGCCGAGTTCAGAACCATGCAACAAAGATGAGCCGCCCCACCTCGGAGGCCGTCCACGCCACCGGATCGGCCCTCACGATGATGCTACGCACACGGTGAGCGGCGCGCATGGCACCCTCGCCATGGTCGTGACGTCGACGCAACCTCACGTCCTCCCTGAACCACGAGCCCAAGGCTTCAACCGTCCATGAGCGCAGTAAGGGGCACACCGGCGTCAACTCATCTTCCCCAGAGTGAAGCCGCGCTGATCTGAGCCACCTCGCCGGTGCGCACATACTGCCTGCAACGAACCCGACCGGCACTAGGCGATCCGCCGTCTCTAAGCCCACCGGTGAGCCTCCGTGTTGCCAAGACCCCACCTTTACCCTTGCCTACTGTGTAGCCTCCGTGACCGGCCTTCGAGCCACTTCATTGGAACCGTGAGTGCACGCACGCACGAGCCACGCGTCCCTGCCAGATGCTGCACGCTGTAGATGTTCGCCTTGCCTGTCTACCGACCTTCGTGCCGCCGTTCTCTATTGCCGGCCATCGAGCCGCTGTCCCTATCGCCAGCGGCCGCATCTCGCATGTGCCCTTGGCACTCACACACACATACCCCTAGGCCATGGTGCGTTAGCATGCTGCTGCATGAGCACCATCACGCCACCCATGGCCACCACGAACGGACACAAGCACCTCTACACAAGGCAAAGCACCGCCTTTCCGGTCCTGGCCGCCACTAAGCCGAGCTTTCACTGAGCTCTTTGGGAGCCACCACCGTTCACATGCGCACACCACGCTCGCCCACGAACGCGGCCATAGGCTGAGCACCGTGCCCACACGTGTGAATACATGAAAGCCCAAGCTTCTGCCCATCCTTGTTGCCTAGTTACCTGTCCGCCGCTGCACTAAGCCACCAGCAGTTGGATGCTGCTGTCGTGGCAACATCACCACAGCTGGAACGCCCGCGGAAGCATCTCGCACCCGTGGACTATGGTCACGAACTTTCACATGCGCCCCACCCTAGCACTTGCACAACACATGCACATGTCGTGGCACGGCGCCCGCGTGTCCGCGCTGCTCACGCTAGCCGCCGCCTTGCCGAACCACCACCAAAGCCCGCTGCGGGATCTCGGCGAGCCCTTCATCTAGCACCAATGTTCAGCACCACACCACATGGCAGCGGCCTAGCTGCTGCTTTGCAGCCACACCGCATGGGCACTGCAGGCACGATGTGCCCCCTTTTCCTGCCGCGAACGCTTGCTGCTGCCCAGAGCTTTTCGTCGAATGCCTGGAAGGCAGCTCCTGCCTTCGATCCCTTCAGCCAACGTGAGGACCAAGCCCAGCAAAAGTCGTGGCCCATCCTTTGCCTTGGCCTAGCCTGGCCCTCCACCTATGCTAGGCGCCCCTCGACTTTGATGGTCCTGCAGCAGCAAGTGGAGCCTAGCCAAGTCCTTGTCTTTCTCCTTTTCTATTTTCTAGCAAATCTATCCACCTTTGTAAATTCGTATCAAATTCATCTTGCTCCAAAAATTATGAAACTAGTTTCATAATTTTTCCAAAATCTTGCTCTACCTCCTAGTGCAGCTCTGGTGTCTAGTTATGTTAGGTTTTGTTGCAGTTTTATTTGCTTCTTATTGGTGGTCGTTCTTGGCTTTTTCTCTGCGTAGCGACGTTGAGCCCTGATGAATCCAAGGATGCCCCGAATGGAGAAGGAGACTCCCGCTGCTCGATGACAATGACTTTCGAAGACGTGAACCACTACTTCCTCTACACCGCAGGTGTCATGGTAGCACCTTTCTCTTCAAAGAATCCTATTAGGCATTGCAAAGTAGAATTGCTAGCACTTTATAATTATTCCTTTGCTAGAATATGTGATGCATGCTATTTCCTGAGCCTTAATTGCCTTGAGTGAAACCACTTCACCCTAATTACCTAGCTCCATGCTCGCACTTATATGCCTATCTGCTTGCTTGCATTTTACTCCATCATAATTACATATATTCTTTGTTATGTGATGTGTGATGGATGTTGGATGATGTGGTTGGTGGATGGGGTTTAGCCGTGAGGCACCCCTGTGAGGTATGTGGTTTGATACGCGACAGGAGTGGTGAATCTCGGGTGGGTGGTGGTGATGTGAGAAGTTCTGGAGATATTTCCTTGCCCTCGACCTGATTCCTAGAGATACCAGCTAGAGCGAGAGGTTGTCGTGGTGTAAAGAGTGCACCAAGGGTAGTTCCTCTAGCAGGAACACAGAATCCCAGAGGGATTGATCGTCCTCGAGGGATGTTGAAACGAGGGGTTTGGGGGAAATGGATAGATCACCTCTGTGGGGTGAGTCTAGTGCTCTGAGGGCACACGGTTTGGTGGAAGGTGCTCGCTCTGGCCAACCTAAGGACCGTCGTAAGTTGCAACCATAAATCATGGGATACTTTCGCACACACCATATGCCTAAGTGGGTACGACCTGTTGCCCTAGTAGTGCTGGCGACCATCAGTCTTTGTGGGAGTAAGTACGCACATGGTCTGTGGCCCTGTGCAATTAGTGTCAGGAGGGTGGGGGTTACTCCGTGGAACCTCGATGACGCGACCTCAGCTTATATAGTGGCATCTATATATCTTCGCTTTGGCTAGTGGATAGGACAGGTATTAGTCGGCCTAGTTTGCGGTGGTGGTGTTCATCGCTGATGGTGATTCATTGGTGGTGTTCATGTGGGGTAATAGTGTACTCTCTGTAGAGGTTAATAATCTATACATATAGCCACGGTCTCAGATATGATCACTTACCTGTGTGCAGGGTTCAGCTCACTAGTTTCTCTTGTGCTTTGCTTCCCTCCCCCTAAGCTAAGGTCCGGCTTGAGGCCGTTGAGACGAGGGGCGTGTGGAGGCCGCTCGTCGACTAGACTGAGAGACTGAGGGTGTTGTGAGGGATGTTGAGTGGTGGCTTGTGATGATGATGAGTGGATGGTGAGAATGAGAGTGTGGTTTGGGACTTGAGAAGATATTATTACTTTTGATGCTTTTCTGCATGCACTAAGGATGCAAACTACAGCCAAACTATTAGGATCACCAGATCCCTTTATTTTCTATTTTCTACCAAAGCTCATTCGGTGCTGACCATGGCCTGCACACATCTGCTGGTGTGCAGATTTCTTGCCTTGTAGTGGTGTCATGGGTGATAGTTGGTTTGCGGATCTACTCCCAAGGATGCCTGTGGATTGAAGACTTGTCAAGCTTCGCTGCTACGAATAGTTTTTGGTGTTTTGTTTGATTTAGTCCGACCATTGGAGCTTTTCTCCTGTGCACATCTCTAGACTTTTTCGGTTCTTGCTGATACTCTCTACAGACTCTCTATTAAAGCACCTTTTCTTAGGTTCTTTGTCCGTATAGTCACTAGACATTTCTGGTGGGTAGTTTCCTTCTCTGCAAAAACTTCTTGAGGCTTTGTTTGGCTACACACAAATCCACTTCAATCCACGTGGTTTGGGAGGGATTGAGGTGGAATTTAAACTCAATCCCTCCCAAACCATGTGGATTGGGGTGGATTTGTGTGTAGCCAAACAAGCCCTGACTGTGCGTTATGTTCCAGTGCCCCTTAGCTGCAGCCACCGGAGATTTTCGGTGGGGTTTTAGAACCCTATGCAGACTTGCCTCAGTGTCCTTTTCTCTGAGGCTTACCAAAGTACACCCATGGTCATTTCTTATGCCACTGAGTTGGCTTGTTTTACTTTGTTTTTTCATGTCTTCGTGTCTTCCTGCTGAGGAACTGGCCCGTGTGACCCCTCATCCGGGACCTGGTCGTACTCGAGACACTTACAGCATGTTTGGTTTGCTAGATTGATCCGTCAGGAATCATCCAAACCTAAGTGCGAGCCTAATTTTGGCATTTGGTTTGCATGAGAAGCTCATGCCGTCCATCATCACTCCACTTGTTTGTTAGCTTCTCCAAGCCAATCAGTAGAAATGACCTGATCCGTTAGAAAAGTGATGGATAACCCCATGCTGCATGAGCTCATGCTGGATGAATCTACTCCTTAAACCAAACACGTTGTTAGTCTAATATTTAGCAGAGGCACACGGGTGCACCTGTGGGTATATCCCCAAGCCCCTAGGTGATTAGGAGGATCAGTTAGAGGGTTTATCTGTAATTGTGGCACTTAGTGAGGGGTTTAAGTAACCCAGGTTTTAGATGTCACTGCCTCTCTCAAGACTCAACCCCCTAAGGTTTTTTCCTCCACTTAAGGGCTTGATCTCTAGGTCAACTCAATCACAAGGTGCTTATCCAAGCCTCGATTCCACTAGAGTGGTTCATCTCCTCGGTGGGGATGAACCCAGTAATCTGTCACAATCAACTCTGGAGCACCTCACAAGCTTCTATTGAATGCTTCAACTGAGACAAGATGCTCCAGGCCATCTAGGTGGTAGCAATCACCAAGAGTAACAAGAAAACCCGTAGTAGCCAACTTGATCTCTAGTGCCATAAGATGCTATCTCTCAAAGTGAATGCACTAGATCACTCCAACCTCACCCAGAATGAAATCTATATAGCAAGCAAATGTGAGTGGAGGTGTTTCTTAAGCCCTAATGTGTGTTTTATCAGCAAGGTAGTCCAAGAGAGATATTGCCTTGACCTAAGGTGAGCTCCGGTGAGTTCTAAACTGCTACATGCACAAAGACATCACCCTTTGTTAAAATCAACTAGCGTGAAGCTCTAGTTGTGTTACCGGAGAGCCCCAGTGCCCTCGTTTGAATCTCACATGCATGCCTGTGCACTAATACGCACATCTCATGTGGCACCGAAAGTTAGGGGTTTCCTCAGCCATTTTCGTACTGTGCTAGGATAGTGTAATAAACTTAAATGGTGAGCTCTTGTGGTCTGAGAAACAGCCACCAAACTTCTTTCTTCAAACCTTTTCAAATGGCTAACACCAATAGGTCTCCATAGGATGACCAACATCTTTAGCTCCAAGTTAGCAATTTCAAAACAATTTTCAAAGGTTTTCTTTTGCTTCTCACCATGCCACTTGATTCTAATGCATATGCAATGTTAGGTCACACTTAGTGGCACTAGATAATCAGATTAGCAATGAATTTGCTCCTTTTTATAGTATGACAATCTATCCTATCAAACTGGCCATTAAACTTCTCTAATCACCTCATGGCAGGTGTACACAAAGCCCTATGTATATACCTTTGCCTTCACTTTGTTTTCTATCCTTTGTTCTTCATCCTTCTTTCCTCAAAGAGCTTTTCTGCCTTAGCTAGCATCCATCATCTTTACTTTTCATCTATTGATCAGCTTTTGCACATTCATGACCATACCATCTCCACTCGATGGTTCATGTTGCTCAACTCTTCCTTGTGGACTAAACATCACCTTTCATCTCACCTATGAAATCATTAATTCATAATTGTTGTCATTCAATTACCAAAATCAAAATAGATCTTCCAAGGGGGTTGTGCTAGGAGGGGGTGTGCCGAGAGGGAGGGGCCATGCTGGGAAAGGACGGGTTGGTAGGCCATGAATGACATGAGGTGGCATAGAAGCCAGAGCTAAGCTTGCGAGCGGGGTTGGAGCTGAGCGACACTGGTTGTGGAGGGAGCACCACGCCAAGGACAATAGAGCCTAGATCTAGTCGCGGGAGATGGAGTGAGCGGATCGAGCGACGATAGTGGGGGAGGCGGTGCTAGAGGGCTCGGGCATGAGCGAAAGTCCGAAGGATCATAGGGTGGAGTGGTGATGACAAAGTAGGGGCCCTCTAGGGCCTAGGAATGAGGACATGAGGGAGGATTTGAGGGCCTCCTACTTTTAGGGTCTAAGCAGGGCTTTACTGGAGTGAGTTTTTGCCCACACGAGTCCTTGACGTAGGGGTTTGAATACGGCTACGCTGGAGTTGCTCTTAGGATTTGGGCTTCATTTCAATTGACACTACCCAATCGACGGAGGCAATCATAAAAATCCAGTCATCTCCTAAAATACCTATGATTTTTGGAGGCGGTCACTTCATTTACGGAGGTGGTCGCAAAGTAACCGCCTCTCATCAATTTACAAAGGCAATTGAAAGCAGCTCGTCTCCCAAAATCCGCTAAGAGAGGCCATTTTCGGAAGAGGCCCGCCTCCGAAAAATAGCCCGGGGCCCAAAGAGGCCTCTCTCTCAACTCTCAGCTCTCACGGTTGCGCCTCTCTATGTCTTCTCTCCCTTTGCTCTCACAGCATCTGCATCGGCGGCAAGGCTCACACGCCACCGGTAAATCTAAGGATCTGCAAGGAGGACCATGCCGAGTATGAGGAGGACCACGCCAGATCTGAGAGGAGGAGCCGGGGTGAGCTGAGACTAGGCGGTGGCAGCGGACCTAATAAGAAGATGGCATCAACACGAGTGGCTCCCAGATCTGATGTCGGTGGCGTGCGCGGATCCAGCAGGCTCCATCGGCGGGCCCAATAAACGGGCTCTGTCGATGGGCCTGCCCTTTTTTTGTTTTTAAATCTATTTTAGAGGCGGGCATTTGACTGCCTCTGAAATAGAGATTAATGCAAGTGATAAACTGCAGGCGGACTGCATGCCCGCCTCCAGAAAGCTCTTTTTCCCGCCTGTGAAAATTTTCTATGTAGTAGTGAAAATCTTCTACGTAGTAGTGATCGTGGACCCAGGCTTAGCGTTGCAGCCTTTTATTAACTAGATTAACTAGATAGATTAAAATAAATCAGACTTGATCTGATAACAATAGCCAACACACAAACGGATCAGTATAGCTTGTGCGTAGAAGGAACAATGTTAGTAGGCTTCCAGAAGCGATGGAAGAAGAAACTTTATTTTCTCTAATTTTAAGAATGAATATTTATATTTGATATATTTAATTGTTGAAATATTTATTAATAGATACTTGATTTTTAATGAGTTTTCATTAACTACATGAGTTGTATGCTCATTTTAAATCCCTACCTGCACAGTAATTTTATTCTACTAAAACAATCATAAAATAAATAGATACTTGTTATCTTGAAAGTGTATTTGAGGGGATTGAACATCTGAGTCACGGCGATTCCGGATCCGCAGTTTGACCCCACGCACGTCTGCCCGCCGAAGCGCACCGCCGCCCGCCCGCACGCGAGCTGCGGTGCCTCGCTGTCCGCCCGCACGCGACGCAATGTGCCTCGCCGCATGCTCGCACGCGAGCTGCCGCACACGTGCAGGATCTCGTTGCCACCGATGACGCAGCTCCAGGCGATGGTGGGATGAGCGACGTCGAGTGCCCTAAGGCGGTGGTCTCGTCGGTCCAGGCGTCGGTGCACCCTGGTGAGCCAACCGATTGGAGCTCTATGAGCGCACGGGTGGCGTCTTTTCCTTCTACGCCGGTCATAGACGCCGTGGTTGAGGACAGGAGGTGCCATGCCAAGGTGACTGCCATGGGCGCAGGCCGGTGGCATTCCACTCCGTCGAAGGTCGGGCCGGCTGCGCCAAAGGTGGATCTCAGCCAGGGTTGTTTCTCAAAGTCAAAGTTATGGGCTCTCTCAGATCAGAGCTCTGACGAAGAGGAAGATTTGGAAGCGGACGAGTCAGGGCGATTGCCCACCGGGAAGTTCGTGCGCGATGCGTTGGTGAAAGCCCTAGTTTAGTTTTGGCTAATTGATGAAACCTTAGTACTAACCTCTATGCTAAGTGTGTGAATTAGATGAGGTTGGTACAATCCAAGTGAAGGAGCTAGAAGGTGATCATGGTGGACGTTGGTGATGACCACAAGATGATCAAGTGCTCTACATGGAAAAGAAGAAAGAGAAAAACAAAAATGGGCTCAAGGCAAATGTATAAGCAATAGGGCCATTTTTGTTTTACACTCAAGATACCATAGAGGGTGTGAGTGATTTAGGATCGATAGCCATCCTATTAAGAGGGAAATTCTCGGTTAAAATGGTTATAAAGTGCCACTAGGTGAATTCATATGAGCATATGCATTAGGACCTAGTGGGAGCTAACATTGACCCTCATAAAATGCTTTGAAAAATGATAACACATGTGCACATAAGTTCTACACTTTGTGGTTAGCAAGTTAGAAGGAAGGGTGAAGCGGTCGCAGACTTAGAAAAAAGAAAAGGAGACGTTGGACGTTGATCGGACACTGAGCAGGTCCTGACCGGACGCTGGCTCAACGTCAGGTCAGTTGTTGGCGGCAGTGCGCTGGCTGGTCGAGAGCGAAGGAGCGACCAGACACTGGCGTCTGCGCATCTGGTCACTTTTTGGAACAGTGGCAAAACCACTGACCGGATGTGCAGGGTCATCATCAGGTCAAAGCTGACGTATGGTGACATCAGCATCGCAAATGCGCAGAGAGGAGCTGAGTGCTGATCGGACTTAGGCCGCGTTAGGTCGTCCTCGACCAGACGTGTTAGGTCTGCAAAAACCCTCTCGGGGTGCTTACTAGAAATGACCGAACGCCACGTTGATCAGCGTCTGGTGAACTACAGCGGCACGTCCGGTCGATCGTTTGACTGCGGCGCTGACTAACTCATGACCGTTGGAGATCAACGTGTATTATTTGAGAGCAGTGACATGTGGTGAAAATCCAGCGACCGAACGCTGGGGAGTTGCATCCGGTCATCTTGACCGATGCGTTTGGTCACCCCGTAGTGAGCCCGTTGAGTGAGCCAACGGCTCTATTATTTGGAGGGGCTCTATAAATACATGATGGCCGGCTCCAACCTATCTCTCTTGGTCATTTGACATCTTTGACATCCTTGTGAGCTGAGCACACTCCCTCCCACTCATCTCTCTTGCTTGTTTGCGAATCCAAAGTGAGATTAAGTGATTCCAAGTGTATTTGCTTGAGTGATTACATCTAGTGGCACTTGAGGATTGTTGTGGCTACGAAGTTCTTGTTACTCTTGGTGGTTGTCGCCACCTAGATGGCTTGGAGCAGCGGAGGAGTTATGGAAAGAGTTGGTGATTGTTCTTGGCCACCTCCCGGTGATTGCAAGGGGTTCTTGTGCCTTCCCTGGTGGAGCGCCATAAGCAACTCTAGTGGATTGCATGTGTCATTAAGCTGCCTCACTTGTGGATAGGTTCTTGCTATGTCCAAGTGTGTGGATGAGGTTCATGCAACACCTCTTAGCCGCCAAACCACCAAGTGTTGGTCGACACAATGGGGACTAGCGTGCTGGCAAGAATGTGAATCTCCGAAGAAAAATCATGTGTCTCCATTGTGATTGATTCATTGGATTTCTTCCGGTGATTGGTCTTCGTCTTGTTGTGATTGGTTCATTCCTCGATGCGGCGGTATAAAGTTCACATTGCTCTTTTTTATATTTCCGCAAACTAGTTGTAACAAGCTCCTTAGTGTAATTAGTTTTGAGAGCTTGTCCTATCTTTGCTAGTGTAGCTTTGTGCCTAGTTGAGCTCTTTAGTGTAGCTAGCTTTTGAGAGCTCGTAGTGACTTAGCCATTGATTGACTTAGAGATTATAGCAACTAGAATTGTTGGGATAGGTTGCTTGCAACACTTGTTAATGCTAGTGCAAAAAGCTTTATAGCCAATTAGTTGTCTAACAAGTTTGCCTAAGTGTTTTTGTAGATTTTAAATTAGGCTATTCACCCCCTTCTAGCCAATTAGGACCTTTTAAGTGGTATCAGAGCCGTGGTCACCGTTTAATCAAGGCTTAACAACCTTGGTGCACAAAAGATGGCTCAAATTATATTCAACCATGTTGGGGGTAAACCACCGTTCTTTGATGGCACATCATTTGACTATTGGAAGAGAAAGATGAAGATGTACCTTGGTTTAATCAATGACAAGGTGTGGGATGTGGTAGAGAATGAGTTTGTGATTCTTGACCCTACTAATTTCACCGACAATGACAAGATCAACAAGCAATGCAATACCATGGCACTCAACACCATATACAATGGCATTGATTCAAATGTGTTTGAACAAATCAAAGATCTTGAGAAGGCAATTGAAGTTTGGGTGAGATTAGAGGAATCATATGCGGGCACTTCAACGGTAAAAAGTGCCAAGCTCTACATGATCAAAGACAAGCTATCCAACTTCAAGATGAAGAATGATGAGTCTATTCCGGAGATGTTCTATAGGCTATAAGTTATCATCAATGATCTCAAGAGTTTAGGTGAGAAGGTGAAGGATGAGGATTTCTCTCACAAGTTCTTGATGTGTTTGCCCAATAGATTCAAGACATTAAGAACTATCATCTTTAGAGGTGGATTGAAGGATGTATCTCCCAATGAGGTACTTGGAGATGTCATGACTGAAGATCAATACAATGATGCTGATGATGAGGTTGTGAAGGAGGAAGACAAGAAGAAGAAAAGTGTGGCATTCAAAGCTAGCACTTCATCCTCTAAGAACAAGAGCAAGGGCAAAGCAAAGAAGGAAGATTCAAGTGATGAGGAGTGCTCCAATGATGATAGTGATGATGAAGCTCTAGCTCTCTTTATGCGCAAGTTTAGCAAGATGATGAAGAAGGGCTATCATATAAGAAAGAGAAGAGATCACTCCAAGAATAAGGAATATGTGAGGTTATGCTACAAATGTAAGAGTCCCGATCATATTGTAGCGGATTGTCCCTACAATAGTGACAATGAGGAGAATGAGAAGAAGAAGAACAAGACAGAAAAGAAGGAGAAGGAAAAGATGACCTTCAAGAAGAAGAAGGGTGGCTTCTATGTGGTGACATGGAATAGTGATGCTTCTTTAGATGATGATGACTCTAGTGATGATGAAAAGACATCCAAGAAGAAGAGGGCTCTTGCAAGTATTACTATCAACAACAAACCTTCACTATTTGACACTCCATGCTTCATGGCCAAGAGCTCTAAGGTAAAATATGATGAGAGTGATGATAGTGAATGTGAAAGTGATAGTGATGATAATAATAAATTCTCTAATCAACAACTCATGGACATGCTAGAACAAGCTAATTCAATAATTAGCAAGAAGAGCAAGAAGTGCAAAGATTTGCAAAAGTAGCTTGATGCTCTTGAATAATCCTTTGATGAGCTCGATGCTACTCATGAGAGGCTAGAGGAAGCCCATGAGAAGCTTGGCAAAGCTCATACCAAGCTTGAAAAGGCTCACTCCTTGCTTCTTGAACAAGATAAGGAAAGGGTAATAGTATCATGTGATGTGGGCATAACATGTGACTTGATTGATGAATCTTTTTATGAACCCATTGTTATTGCTCTCACTAACCCTTCATGTAGCTCATCATCCACTACTACCACCACTTCTACCTATACTACTAGTGATGGTTTCACTTATGATGCCTCACTAATGGTTGAGAATGAAACTTTCAAGAGAGAGGTGGATAAGCTCACTCATGCCCTAGGCAAGGCCTATGGCGGCGAGGCCCACTTGCTAAAGTGCTTAGGTAGCCAAAGGTTCTCTCTTAACAAAGAGGGATTAGGCTATACCCCTAAGAAAGGCAAGACGACCTTTACTACTCCCAAAGCTAGCTTTGTGAATAGCAATGGTTGATTTTGTAATAGATGCAAGCAAGTTGGGCACCTAGAGCAATATTACAAGAACAAGAATAAGAATGCTAATGTATCCTCAATCAAGTTTGATTCTTGTTATTTGCTTACTAAGGATGTGAACGGTGTGAAGGCCAAGTTCATTGGTATACCAATTGTGGGCTCAAAGAAGAAAGTCATTTGGGTACCAAAGTCTTTGGTAACTAACCTTCAAGGACCCAAGCAAGTTTGGGTACCTAAAATGAATTGATCTTGTTTTGTAGGTTAATTACAAAGCCAGAGGAAGGCATTGGATGCTTGATAGTGGGTGCACACAACACATGACTGGTGATTCAAGAATGTTCAATTCAATCAACTCAAATAATGACAATGAGATTGATAGTATCACATTTGGTGACAATAGCAAAGGCAAGGTTAAAGGTCTTGGTAAGATTGCAATATCTAATGACTCGGGCATTTCTAATGTGCTACTAGTAGAGAGCTTGAACTTCAACCTATTGTCGGTAGCTCAACTTTGTGATCTTGGTTTTAAGTGTATATTTGGAGTTGATGATGTAGAGATCATAAGTGTAGATGGCTCTAACTTGATATTCAAAGGATTTAGATATGAGAATCTATACTTAGATGATTTCAATGCTAGAGAAGCTCAATTGTCAACATGTTTGCTCACTAAGTCTAGCAGGGTTGGTTATGGCTAGAAGGCTTGGTCATGTTGGAATGAAACAATTGAATAAGTTGTTTGAGTATGACTTAGTTAGAGACTTGAAAGATGTCATATTTGAGAAGGATAAGCTATGTAGTGCATGTCATGCCGGAAAGCAAGTTGGCAATGCATGTCCTAAGAAGAGCATGATGAGCACATCTAAGGCATTTGAGTTGTTGCACATGGACTTGTTTGGACCAACTACATACACTAGCATTGGTGGAAATAAATATGGATTTGTGATTGTGGATGATTTCACTAGATATACATGGGTGTTCTTTCTTGTTGACAAGAGTAATGTATTTGCAACCTTCAAGACATTCAAGAGCACAAGAGTTGATTTGTGTGATGAGTTTGGAATTAGGCATCAATTCTCGGCCAAGTACACTCCATAATCAAATAGCTTAGTTGAGAGGAAGAATATAACTTTGATTGATATGGCAAGATCAATATTAAGTGAGTACAATGTGAGATATTCATTTTGGGCTAAAGCAATCAACATGGCTTGCTACTATAGCAACCGACTCTATTGCCATCCATTGAAGGAAAAGACACCATATGAGATCTTGAATGATAGAAAGCCCAATATTGCATATTTTTGGATTTTTGGTGGCAAATGCTACATACAGCGGCGAAGCTAGATCATCAAGGACCCAAGTGCACACTTCATAAGCATAATGATAATCTCTGTACAGTGATAGTACATAAACAGCAGAATTGCAGAAATGCTTACCAATCTACATGAAATTAGTAGTTAAATTCAGTTGAACACCCAAAATTTACATTGTTTGCACGACAAAATACATATACAGCCGAAGTCCTTGATGAGTCAATTACCTATAACAAAAGTGCTAGTTAGATGACTAAATATGTTGAGAAAAGATGAATTTAGAATTGGAAAACGATAAAACATGAAAGTAATTCCTAGTATTTGCGATCTCTCATTTTCTTAAAGCGATCCACTACAGCAGCATTATCAGTGGACTCGCTATACTCAAGCTAATTTCCAAATTCATCAAACCATTCAGTATTCAACCTTCTACATTTTGTTCCAATCCAAGTCCCTAGAAAATTTAAGAGTGCGAGGTTGACAAGACCCATTTGGCAAATACTTTCTTCTTACTGAATCTCCAAGATGAGGATGATAAGCAAGTATAGCTTACCTGCCATTGCACATTATTCCAAAGAATCCAAGTGAGAAAAGAAAACAAATATTTCATTTGATCAAAGATTCAAAGATGCAGAAGCTTACTCGACATGAGCTCTGGCACCTTGGCGATGAGCTCCGGCACGGCAATTTGGTGGCCAGAGAGGCAGAGATGGTGGCCGTGATCCGTGGGCCGTGAGCGACGATTTTTCCCCTCGTGATGGTCACAATTTTAGGCAGGTGAAGCGACAGCCTTGCCTTCTTTGGCTCTCCACTTCGTAGTAGTCGTACAGTCGTGGTCCACGTGAAGGAAATGATGCATCATGAGTTATGCATTTAGTCTATTTCCTAGACATCCTAGCTGGGCTAGCCGCACGTCAAGATTGGTCTGCTTGTGGCCTGTGAACGCATCACGCATGGACTCAGGGTGGTGCACATGTTTGGCCTAGGGTGGTGCACAAGAGGTAAAATTTACTTCTTGTTAACTTGTGTTTTGATTTTACCTGGTGCCGGTGCACTCGGGTCACCACACGTAGCTTTGCCCCCTAGCTACATATTTAAGAAAGACACAAGATTGAGCAAATTTGAGAAGAAATGTGATGAAGGTTTCTTGCTTGCCTACTCCACTACTAGCAAAGCTTATAAAGTTTGGAATTTGGCTAGTGGTACTCTTGAGGAGGTTCATGATGTGGAATTTGATAAAACCAATGGCTCCCAAGAGGAATATGAGAATCTAGATGGTGTGAAGGGCACTTAATTGAGCAATGCAATGAAGAAGATGGATATTGGTGGCATAAGGCCTAGAGAGGTGATAGAAGTTGAAGATGACAAAGATCAAGTGTTCTCTAACTCAAATGTGCAAGCTAGTGGTTCTCAAGATTAAAATCAAGCTAGTTCATCATCTCAAGTGCAAGATCAACTACAAGTGGGTAGTACATCATCTCAACCAAATGACCAACCAAGTGCAGCAATCAAGTCCAAGTTCTCCAACCGACCAACATTGCAAGAGATCATCCATTAGACAAGATTATATTGGTGATATTTCAAGAGGTGTACAAACAAGATCAAGATTGGCATTATTTTATGAACACTTCTCATTTGTGTCATCCATTGAACCAAAGAAGATAGAAGAAGCTTTGGATGATGTTGATTGGGTCAATGCTATGCATGAAGAGCTAAATAACTTTAAGAGAAATCAAGTATGGGAGTTAGTTGAGAGGCCTAATGGACACAATATGATTGAAACTAAGTAGGTCTTTCATAACAAGCAAGATCAAGATGGGATAGTTGTAAAAAACAAAGCAAGATTAGTGGCTCAAGGTTACACTCAAGTTAAAGGTCTTGACTTTGGAGAAACATATGCCCCAGTTGCAAGATTGGAAGCAATTAGGATCTTGTTAGCCTTTGCTTATGCCCACAACATCAAGTTGTACCAAATGGATGTGAAAAGTGCATTTCTCAATGGGTACATCAATGAGCTTGTGTATGTTGAGCAACCTCCTGGTTTTGAAGATGAGAAGAAACCCAACCATGTCTACAAGTTGAGAAAGGCTTTGTATGGTTTGAAGCAAGCACCAAGAGCATGGTATGAGGGATTAAGGGATTTTCTACTCTCAAAGGGGTTCATCATGGGCAAGGTTGACACCACTCTCTTCACCAAGAAGATTGGCAAGGACTTATTTGTATTGTAAATCTATGTTGATGACATCATATTTGGATCGACCAATCAAGATTTTTGTGAGGAGATTGGAAAGATGATGACAAATGAGTTTGAGATGTCTATGATTGGAGAGCTTAGTTACTTTCTTGGTCTTCAAATCAAGCAATTGAAGAATAGTATATTTATAAGTCAAGGCAAGTACATCAAAGACATGCTCAAGAAGTTTGGTATGGAGGATGCAAAGGGAATTAGTACACTAATGGGGACAAATGGAAGCTTGGATAGTGATACAAGTGGCAACATGGTGGATCAAAAGATGTATCGGTCTATGATTGGAAGCCTACTCTATGTGACCACATCAAGACCGAATGTTATGTTTAGTGTATGCATGTATGCTAGATTTCCAGCCTCACCAAGAGCAAGTTATTTGAAGGCAACCAAGAGAATATTGAGGTACTTGAAGCATACACAAAATGTTGGATTGTAGTATCCCAAAGGAGCAAAGTTTGAGCTAGTTGGTTACTTCGAATCAGATTATACGGGATGCAAAGCTGAGAGAAGAAGCACATCGGGTACATGTCAACTATTGGAAAGATCACTTGTTTCTTGGTCATCAAAGAAGCAAAATAGTGTTGCACTTTCAATTGCCGAAGCCGAATACATAGCGGCCGGTAGTTGTTGTGCACAAATTCTTTGGATGAAGGCCACCTTGAATGATTTTGGAATCGAGTTCAAACAAGTGCCATTACTTTGTGACAATGAAAGTGCTATGAAGCTCACCAATAATATGGTTCAACATGCAAGAACAAAGCACATAGATGTCCACTATAATTTCATTAGAGATCACCAACAAAAAGAGGACATTTCAATTGAGAATGTGGGCACCGATGATCAACTTGCCAATATCTTCACCAAGCCACTTGATGAGAAAAAGTTTTGCAAGCTAAGGAATGAATTGAACATACTTGAATTTTTAAATATGTGTTGATGCACCCCATTATATGACATGCCTCTTCTTCGAGCTAAGCATGGTAAAGTTGATTGATATGTCATTCATCCATTGCTAAGGACTTATTTAGTGCATCTAGTCATTCCTATCATGTCTTAGGCTCATTTATAAAAATCAAATGAATTTGATGCTTGTATGGTACCACTATTGCTTGTATACTTGAAATTATCTAGTGGTAGCATATGACATGTTTGTAGACTTGTGAACCTAGTGTTTGATCTAGAAAATGGGCTATAAGTGTTTAACTCAACATGGTGCATGATAACCCTTATTTGGAGGAGTGAAGAAGCTTGCTCTTGGATCAAACCAAGTTAAATATCTTTTACAAGTGATCTAGATTGAACCAAATTAGAAAAATGATCCTCACTTATCATGGTTTCACCCCAACCGATCTAAAATTTAAGCTCACCTTTTGTGGTCAATGTGGCAGAACCACCCAAATTATATGGCCCACATGTGCCCGTCATTGTCTTAAAGACCTCTGACTGATGCACACATAAGCCACACAATCTCGGTACTCTGTCGGGTGTCCTCAGGGAACCCTGAATCATCCACATTTTTCAACTCATACAGGATCAACAATAGAGTTGTTATAACATTACAACATTTGATACAAAAATAAATTACATCAGAGTGCAGAAGAATTATAACATTAGTTTACAAAGCATGTATAAGTCAATTTACTTAAGCTCCAAAAGATGAGTAGAACTGCGGAAGCATCTTAGGTGAACATCTAAGGTAGAAGAGATAGCTAGACCATGACGAGCCCACTAGCATGATATCACTAAGCTGCTCAAGTCAGAACCTGCAACAGGGGTTAACAAACCCTGAGTAAAAAAGTACTCAACAAGATTTAACCGACGTAAAAAGGAGAAGACTCAGGAATGCAAGCTCAAGGGAATCAAGGTGAAGTTCCAGCAAGAATCAAAGTTCTTTTGCATAAAAGCTACTAATAGTGAGTCCTTAAGATCAATGTTTTAACTCATCATTAATCATTAATAGAATCTAAGTGATCATATTCTAGATCAAGCGCTACATATCCATCCTCCTCATTCCTTAACTAAGGTTCCACTTGTTAACTACGATGCTGAACAACAAATTGAGTCTCCATATTGGAGGAGCAACGACGATTCAAACCACTTATCTACCCAGCTAGGGCTTCCTAACCACATGACATATGCGGGATTCAAACCCACATATATCACTCCTGCCCCAGATCCTCTAAGACCAAAACAGTTCCGCGCCACCCAAGAGTACAGTACTCCACCAATCCAGCCCTTGGCCACGTGGGTACACGCTACTCCCGCCATCTCTTCATTCCCAGTGCGCGGGTAGTCATTTTCGTGATAGAATAGTCAAGGTAGGGCTTACCATGGGTATGTGGTTAGTACTATATAGTCTTGACGTACATAGTTCAACAACGAACGGTCCTTAACCGATATAGGCAAAAACACTACATCGAGACTCCATTCCCAATGCAAGTTGCTCGTCCAGTTTCAAATTAAAAATCATTCCTCATATTCATCAAGTTATGCCTTCATAACCATTTTGAAATATTTTGTTTAAAAGCCTACCTCATTATGCATTGCTAAGCATAACTAGGCATTTTCAATTAAAATAGCTGACAGGAATGATATTGGAATAACAAGGTTGGTAATGCAACAATTAGGTTATCACTCAACTCCTAATCACCTAATGCAACACTTCATAAGCATAAGTGATATAAGATTTGTAAATCACATGGTAGGGTTTAAATGCATCCTGGGCTTGCCTTGGTTAGTAGAGGTGTTAGGTTATGTTGATGAGCCACAGATGTCAAACTCAACCTCCACTGTCACTTCCTCTCCTTCGATCACTACACGTAATAAGGATGCATGCTTAACATAATGGACTACATGCCATGATGCATGATATAGGATGAAAGACATGTAAGTGCATGATAGAACTCTAATAAAGTTACGAAAGTTGAGTACAACTTTCCTTCACGATACAGTTGCAAGTAGTTATCATAAATCATTTTTAATTGTTCTTCTAACAATTCAAAGGTTTACTTATTAAAACATGCTTACCAACTAAAGCTTTTATTAGGAAAAAACATGCACAAACAACATACAAGGAAATAAATAACTTTTACTTTTTACCCAAGAGGTTGCATCTAATAAAACAATTCAGTTTATCAACATGCATTTTATTTGTTACTAACAAGTTAATTAGTCATTAATATTTCTTAAATAACAAGTATGAGCTCAAGTAACTAATTAAGTGCCATGGATCATGTCATGTTAATGACCCAAGGTCAACAATCAATTTCAAAGTCACACAAACCCTAAGTCATTAAGCATTATTTACCTGATTAATTAATTAATTAATTAAGCATAAATTAAGTATAAAATCAACTTTGTCTAAATGAGCTCCAAATTTTTATGTAGGTTGGTTATGTCATGAAATAGTGGCAAAACAAATTTCATAATTTTTGGACAATTATTTAAGTCTAGAAAAATAATAGAAGTTGCATTTATTAATTAAAAGGGCTAATTTTTACTCATACCAAAAGTACTGGAATTGACCATTTCATAATTTTCATGGATAAAGCATAGCATAACAAGCATCCATACAAAATTTCATAATTTTATCGTCATTATTTATTTACTTATGAATTTACAAAGAATTACCAAATATATTGGTTTTTGAAAAAGGAAAAGCATTTTTTTCATCTCTGGGCCCCCAGCTTTCCTCACCCGGCCCACTTGGCCCAACTCACAGACACAAGCCCAAAACCAAAACTCCTCTACTGGGCCGGCCCATGAAGGCAAGCGGGTTTCCTCTCTCTCTCTCTCTCTCTCACGTTGGGGCTAACAGCGGGGTCCCGCACGTCATCCTCATCTCCCTCCCTCACCTATTAGAGACCACACCGGCACAGTCTTGACCGGTCGGAGCCTGTCGACGGTGAACTCCCCGGTGGTGCTGCTGGCTCCGCTGCGCTCCCCTCCTCTCGTATCTGCTGCTGCTCCTTCCCCCAACTCCAGAGTTTGGTTAAGGGCACGACGACGTGATCGGCGGTGCTCGGGTCTCTGGCGAGCATGACGCAGCTCACAGTGGTGTCTCCAATGATGCTACCGGCCCCTACATGCTCCTCTCAATCCCGCGGACTCACCCGAAGGGTCAAACAGGCGAGCCAAGGAATGAAGCACACCTAACCTCAGTCATGGCGGCTTGGCCAGGCGGCGCTCGTTGCCATGACGGCGTGGTGGTGACTCAGGTGGCGAGAAGATGTGCTAGTCGGCTCTAGAGGGGCGCATAGAGGTGGCGATCATGGTGGCGGAGCGAATTTGGAATTGGTGGATGGGTGCGGGTTAATTGCTCTATCGAGCTCTAGGCGGCAGCGATGGAGCAGAGCAGAGGAGAAGGAGATCGGAGGTGGTCGGCTTTGGAAGATAAGGACGTGGGCGAAGCTTCAGGACCTCCAGCTCCTGCTTGCGATGTGGCCTGGTGAAGCTGCTGCATGGCTGTGCAAGAGGAGGTGGTGAACAAGGGTGGCGGTTCGTCGGCAAGTAGCTGCGTGGCTCTGCTGCTCCCTTACTACTGTTCCCGACTGAAACGATCATCTCTCTCCCTCTCTTACTCCTGATTTTTCAAAAGAACATGAGGATCAACCTTAAGCAATTATGTTCACCCATCTGAGCTCTCCAACATTGCTTAAAGGATCAACATGAAAAACTGAGTAGTTTTGGAGATTTTGAATTGGGAAGAGGGTCACACTGAAACTGTTTTACTAAAATAAAAGTTCAGAGTTAGAACAGGTTAAAAACCCCTTACTTCCTCCTTCTTTTTCTCCCAAAATTGTGTAAAAACTTGTTAATCTCCCTTAATAAAAGTTGTTCCCTAAACAAAGATCTTCAACTTCTATTAAGGGCAAAATACCAAAGAATCAACAAATTAAGACATTTTGAATGACAATTCAGGGTACAGTGAAACTGAATGAGGGATTTTGGTTTCAGGTTTTTGAAACTATTTTGGTTAGCAAACTTTAGGAATTAATTTAGGACTAAGCATAGGTCACACATTACTTCTAAAAGCATATTAGCAAAGCTTAAGCATTACACCAATCAATGAAATAAAAGTTGGGCATATTTTATTTATGAAATTTCATTTAATAAAGTGCCAAATATTGAACTTTATAACTAAGGACAATCACTTAACCATAAATGACTAAGTATAGAAATTAGTTATAAGATTCAATATTGGGACTCAATTTTTAACATATTTAACTTAGAAATATTTTCAACCATAGATCCCACATTGTAAAGCACAATTAACACTACAACTTGTATTTGAACAAAATTTTATTTGCTTAAGCCAATTCTCATATATAAAATCTTAAAGAACCTTATCATCTATTATTGCATGAAACATGTGAAACATATCATATGAAACATATGAACAAAGCATAGCTAACATGTGAAAAACCTTATGGATACATATGAAACATATAATTGCTATACTTGAAACATAGAGTTCATTTATGCAACAATGCTTGATGGTTATGCATGATGATGCTCATGATCAAGTTTTAGTTGCTTTTAACATCTGGGATGTTACAATCATTGATGACAAAGGGGGAAAAGTAATTCACAAAGATAGTGTGGTAGGAGGAGCAAACAAATGAAATGACATTGTATGGGGATCAATTAAAATTTGAAGCACACAAGTAGGGGGAGCGAGCTCACAAACTTGTATGTTGTATTTAAATGTGCATTACATATGTTTGCTTGCATGACACAAGCATATGTTTGCTTGTATGGCACAAGTTCTTTTTCTCTGATACATGCTTGTGTGGTGTATGCTAGCTATATATTTGAATGATGAAATAAAAAACTAGCATGCATTGGAAGAGTAACTAGATTTGTGCTTACCTTGTAAAAACTAGACCCTTTTCTTATAATGTTGATCTCACGGGGTGTGCTAAGGATGGTGTATATTGGCAACTCCAATTGGTATCACGCTTCAAAGGTCCATACTTTACACCTTAGCATCATTTGGTAGAAATTGACTCCTATATTTCCTATCTAAGCATATGTGCAAGCTTTTTAATCCAAACTCTTAGCACATATGTAGGGGGAGCAATTGCTACCAATTCGGGTTTATGAAACTTGTCCATATCCTTTACACATGGTAAAATGCTTGGGCAAGCAACATGAATCCAAAAGAATTTTAATGAAAATCTTTGTGAAAAAGGTTGTCATCAATTACCAAAAAGGGAGAGATTGAAAGCCCTAGTTTGGTTTTGGCTAATTGATGAAACCTTAGTACTAGCCTCTATGCTAAGTGTGCGAATTAGATGAGATTGGTACAATCCAAGTGAAGGAGCTAGAAGGTGATCATGGTGGATGTTGGTGATGACCACAAGATGATCAAGTGCTCTATTTGGAAAAGAAGAAAGAGAAAAACAAAAATGGGCTCAAGGCAAAGGTATAAGTAATAGGACCATTTTTGTTTTACACTCAAGACACCATAGAGGGTGTGAGTGATTTAGGATCGATAGCCGCACTATTAAGGGGGAAAATTCTCGGTTAAAACGGTTATCAAGTGCCACTAGGTGAATTCATATGAGCATATGCATTAGGACTAGTGGGAGCTAACATCGACCCTTGTAAAATGCTTTGAAAAATGCTAACACACATGCACACAAGTTCTACACTTTGTGGTTAGCAAGTTGGAAGCAAGGGTGAAGCGGTCGCGGACTTAGAAAAAGAAGAGACGCTGGACGTTGGCCGGACGTTGAGTAGGTCCTGACCGGACGCTGGCTTAGCGTCAAGTCAATTGTTGGCGGCAGTGCGCTGGTTGGTTGAGAGCGAAGGAGCGACCGGATGCTGGAGTATGCGCGTCCGGTCACTTTTTGGAATATTGGCAAAACCGTTGACCGGACATGCAGGATCATCGTCAGGTCAAAGCTGACGTATGGTGACGTCAGCATCGCGAACGTGGAGAGAGGTGCTGAGTGCTGACTGGACTCGGGCCGCATCAGGTCATCCTCGACCGGATCAGGTCCACAAAAACCCTCTTGGGGTGCTTACTGGAAACGATCGGACGCCACGTTGATCAGCGTCTGGTGAACTACAGCGGCGCGTCCGGTCGATCGTTTGACTGAGGCGCTAACTAACTCGTGACCATTGGAGACCAACGTGTATTATTTGAAAGTAGTGACACGTGGCGAAAATCCAACGACCAGACGCTGGGGAGCTGCATCCGATCATCCTGACAGACATGTCCAGTCACCCTGCAGTGAGCCCATTGAGTGAGCCAATGGCTCTATTATTTGGAGGGGCTCTATAAATACGTGATAGCTAGCTCCAAGCTATCTATCTTGGTCATTTGACATCTTTGACATCCTTGTGAGCTGAGCACACTTCCTCCCACTCATCTCTCTTGCTTGGCGTCCCGGGTAGTGCAGGGGGAAGGTTGGCGTCCCGAGTAGTGCAGGGGGTTGCGCAACGACAGGTTGCCGGCAAGCCGTGGCGAGGCCCATTGCCACCATGGCGATCATCTCCATCAATCACCCTAGGTGATGCCTTAGATAAGGCGGTCACCCAAGCGCCGGAGCAGGCCCTGCAGAACGGGCCATAGTTCAGAATTTTGGCCCGAAATTCACGAATTTCGGCGAAATTCGTTTCTACCGGCTAGGCCTGGTAAACTGCTATACTGGCCTCTAAATTTTGACCCATTTTGAATTTGTTTTTTGGCCCAACAGGGTCCATATAGCCCACGTATCTATTCCTGAGTATATAAAGTCCTATGTGAAACCCTAGGCGACGGGGATTTTATTTCTCTCTCCTCGTCAGAACTTCAGCCGCCACTAGCCTCATTCTCTTCCTCTCTGGCTCTCTGCTCTGCATCTACTTGCTCTGGCATGGGTAGAAATGGAGCTGGCGGAGGCGTACGAGCATGACCATCACGCACGCAAGGCTGCGCGGCTCCTGTCCCATCTTTTGCGACTCCCTCCTCACGTTCCTCTGCCTGCACATCTGCCTTTCTGGTTCCTAATCTGATTGGAGCCCGGCCATGAGCGGAGCCAATGAGCCGGCGCAGCTGGAGAAATCACCGCCGTGATGGCGCTGCAGAGTCATATCCTGCGGGAATATGAAAAGCAGCAGGTACTATAGGAGTGGGCGCTTTCGTCCGTGTTGTTTTCATCGATTTAGAGTGAGGTGTGGCATGTAGGTACTGCTTAAATGATGGTTCGGACTGAATTTTCTGACCAAAAATGCAGACTTGAATTAGTAATTGACGTTGACTGTGATTTTGTAAACAAAAGTTAGAAAAAAAAACTGCTTTGGTCTTTTAATTCAATTAATTTGGGCGATTTTCGCTGATTTCATTCAAAAATTTCGTCAATTTCGTTCAAATTTCGGACAGATTTCGTTATTTCTTTAAAATTAGTTTGGGTATCATTTGCAGCGAGAAAATCCGAAAATCGCCGAAATTCGTGAAATTCATTTCTACCGCTGGGCATCGATATTTTTTCATCAAACGATAGCCTGAACTATGGTACGGGCAGGAGGACATGACGGTGCTATCCCCAACGCTGCAGGTTTTAAATTTTGAACCTCAGCGTTGGACCACGATCGCTGGACAGGCGCTGTCGGAGCTGCTGGGCCGAACTAGGTATGCGTCCCGATCAAGGCAATAAATAGCGGCGGTAGCGGCCGTAATTACGGCCGCAATAGCGGTAGTGGCCCGTTGCCGCAACCGCTATAAGGTAGCACTCTGAACTTTGCAGTCTGGAACTTTGCGGCCGCTATTCTGAATAGCGGGCCGATATTACGGCCACAATTGCACGTAGCAAGCCGCAATAGCGTGGAAGCAAATAACCCTTATGCAAACGGAGATGGTTCAAGTGACATGAGGCCGATGATATTGTTGCTTCTAACAATGACAACGAGTGATAGTCTTGTGTACTATTTTATGGCTCATAAGTCATAATAGGTTTCTTTGCAAAATCTTAATGTGATGATTTAGTACATGGAAAAATCATGTTTGTTTTCTTAATTTAAGTATATGAGACATAAGTTCTTCGACTGCGATTAAATGTCTATTTATACTCATTTTTCATAATATATATACTTAAAATTATGTGAGATTATTAGATACCACTGTTGGAACTTATCGTTCGCAATATCGCCCGCTACCCACAATCTGCTACCTCGACACCAATCCGCTACCAACCCGCTATACGCTATTTATTACCTTGGTCCCGATTTTGCTTTCCAACTGCTCTTGGCTTGTTTCTCTCTCGTGCAGGTCGACCTAGGGTTCACGGAGCTCCTGCGGCGCGACTGTCTGTACGAATCAGGTTGTCCCAGCCGTCTTCGTCTTCGTCTTCTTCCAAAACCTCATCGGCGAGGATACAAGGCGGAGTTGGAGGTGTCGGTGGGGGCGGCCGTGGCCCATTGCATGGGCTCCCTCAGCGTGCGTCGGTCGTCTCTAATGCGGCCGGCAGGAGCCATGTGAACGCCCACCGCCGTCGTGCCGAAGAAGATGAGGAGGCCAATCAACACCTGGGCGGCTTTCAGGGCGCGAACCGAAGTTTCGACCCTGGCTACAGTGTCTGTGGCCCGGCAGCTGGCCAAGGCGACGGCAGGCCTCACCGTGGGTTCCACCCCTGTGGCGACCGGGGACTCCTGTCTTAGCGCGAAGGGCTTGCTGGCCGGCAGGGACACGACGGGGCTGGCCGGGCATCGTTCGCTGCGGCATCAGCGAGACAGCGACACAGGGGCTTGCTGTTGGAGCGACGACGACCAACATGGCTCGAGTGCCGCAGGCAGCTGCAGGAACCAGCCAGCAAAAAGGTGATGATCATCAACAAATCAACATGGAGGTCGAGGTCCTGAATGCTGGTGCAGGTGACCCGGCGTGCTGCAAGTTGGGTGGCAAGACAAAAACTTGCAGCCGCTGTTCTCAGAAGGGTCATGCAGCGACAGACTGTGAATGAAGTATATTGCTATATTTGTGATGGCATGATCACGTAAATCACAGCTGCCCAGTGCTAAAGCTCCCTAAGCCCGTGGCTCATGCGGTGGGGTACTCGGTGGCCAGTCTTGGCGTCTTTCACATCCCACATGTCCCGCTTCCGAAGAAGAAAGAATCAAAGAATGCTCTGGTGACCGTTGTTGGGGGCTCGATTTCTAGGGAACAGCTTGTTCAACAACTTCAACGGATTGTGCCCGGTTCGGTGGAGGTGGGAACCAGTGTCACATGAGCAGAACTCTTTTGTAATTCAGTTCCCATCAAAGGCTGAATTGTAGCGTTCTATTAATTGTGGAAGGGCAGATGTGATGGAAAATGGTGTTGCTACAGGTGCTCATCTCAAGTTTGAAGAATGGCATGTCAAAGAGGAAGGATTCCTCCTTCCTAAGGTCTGGCTTCGGGTTATCGGTATTAGGAAGCCGCTGAGGGAGTATCTTAATCTTTGGGTGATTGGAACCATGTTCGGTTCAACCCAAATGGTAGATATGGTCACCACTCGGAAGAATGATTTTGGGCGGATTTTGGTTGCTGTGTTGGACTCCACTTTCACTATTAGAAATATCCACTTCTATAACGAAAATGTTAACAACGAATTCGAAACCGTCATAAAAAATTGTTTTTTATGACGAAAATTTTGGTTTCGTCATAGATCACCGTGACGAACCTCGAACCCCCTTATCTATGACGAAATTGAGTATCGTCACAAAAAACATCACAGAACAGCATAGGCTTTTTGTCACAGATCACTCGCGCGACTGTTTCTGCTTGTCTGTGACGATCTTATTCAGAACTGTGACGAATAGGGCTTCGTTATTGAACTAATTATTAATCTGTGACGAACAATATTCGATCTGTAACGACGGCGCTTCATCGTAGATCTCCACACGGTACCTTCTCCATCCAACGTGAACCTGTGGGACCTGCAGTTACTCATCCGTGATACTTGCAATTCATCATAAAAGTCTCCGCTCGATCCTTTCTCCATGCGACGTGTACTTGTGGGACCCTTCTCCATCTGACCTGTGGGACCCGAACTTGTGGGACCTTTCTCCATTCCATCCGACCTGTGAGACCTGACGGCTTGCATGTCACTTGTGCTCGTGGACCCTTCTCCATCCAACTTGTGGGACACAACGGCACCTTTCTCCGTCTCTATCCTTCCTGTTGTTAACACTTCTTAGCATCACTCGCGTTAGGTTGTCATCCCCAACATGACACCAAGAGTGTGGTTGTATTGTACTCATGCCACTTAACTATATAAAGATATTAAAGTATATATCCGCAAGCGCACAGATAAATACACTCGTTGCAGCATTTCACCCAAGTTTATCCTAGGTATCGTTATTTACATTTAACCAAAGGAGAACAAACAGAGGGACACATATTAATTAAAGGCTACTCTACACATGTGATATGAATATTCGAAATCACTATCCTTTACTCTCAATCAGGAATCAATCAAATAAAAAAGATAAAATATATGATAATTATACCATTCAGATGATATTCCTTAGATCAGTACTACTATGGCAAGTCATTGATCAGAATATAAAGTAAGAGAATAACTCCTAAGTAATCCGTTAACTATTAGTCACAATCTACATTAATTAGTGCAATTATATCAGATAATCATTGGCTAGGTTATCTCATATCCATAAACAAGGAACATCTCCATTACGAAGCTGAGAAATAGAGTAACAACTAAGTAATGAGACCGCGTTCTACTAAGTTCTACACTCGGGGAGTGGACTACAAAGGACTCAACAGGAATGTCACACCCGCGATCTACCACATGGCCTGGAGTATAGAGTGCATTTGCAGGTAAACAGTGTATAAGTACCACACTTACACAATGTTGACCACCCACCCATGACTCAATAAGGTGAGTGCTTTGCAAACATGTATATAAACATAATGATAAACTATCTATGCCAAATATATAATCAAAGCAGACTAATCTCATAATAATCAAGGATATAATATAGATTAAGAACAAGATCATATCTAATGTATCAAGAATAATGATCAAGAACAATGAACTAGAATTAGACAATGATGAACTAGAATAATTACGAACTAGAACATAAACAATTAGAACATAAAGAACTAGAACATGAACTAGATCAAGAACTAGAAGAACTGATGAACTAGATGAATATCTGAAGAACAATGTTGATACAAGACAGAAGAACTGGATTTACCAAGCTCCTCTTGACTAGATCTAGAGCCCAAGACTGCTTGACTCCTCTACTTCTAATTCTAATCTAGCTATGCCTAGATCTGATGGAGCTCTAAGGAGATGAGAGTTGCTGGTTGGTCTTCTGCTTTCTAGTTGATGATTGATTGAATGAATTCCCTTTTGGAGAGGGGTCTGGGGCCTCGTTTATATAGCTCAGAGCATGAAACCGTGGCCCTTGGATCAAACCGACCTTCACGTAGGGTTCGGATGCATCCTTGGAGGCTGTTGAAGTAGCTTGCAAAGGAAGGAGCCGAGGGGCGACGGCCAGGGGTCGGTCGGCCTAGGGTTGAGGCCGGTCGGCCCCACCTGGCGGCACCTTGTGGTGGCCCTCCTCGTGGAGTCCTCTGGTGTCCTCTAGAAGCCTCTTGTGTATTCGTGACGTGGAGATTAGGCCGATTGACGTGGGTTCCTTCTCGTGGAAGATATCAATTCCTAAATTATTCTGATAACCCCCTGCAAAATATAGATTCACCAAAACTCGTGGAATTTCGTTAGTTGACACCCTAAACCTATGTTGATTATCATTTATTAGCCCTTTATATATTTATTTTAACCCTTTATTATGGTAGATAACCATCGTCAACAACTCCCCCAAGCTTACGTTTTGCTAGTCCCTTAACAAATATTCATAATGGATCAGGAGTTGCTACAGTGCTTTCACGCCTCAAAAGTACACATACGTTCAAACAAGAATTTTCCTCTGGATTAGGTCTAACCATTCTAACCTTCAGACTTACCCATATTACCTTTAACTATGGAGCTTATTAGCCTTCACTTGGGTCTTGAGCAGTTGAAAAGTAGAACAATCAAATCAAGCACTATGTCTCAAGCTCTTCATTCAACA
Organism: Saccharum hybrid cultivar R570; assembly: GCA_038087645.1. Taxonomy (NCBI): domain Eukaryota; kingdom Viridiplantae; phylum Streptophyta; class Magnoliopsida; order Poales; family Poaceae; genus Saccharum; species Saccharum hybrid cultivar. Next base: position 36,669,997 of record JAQSUU010000637.1, on the reverse strand, counting down.
ATTATTCCGGAGTTTTGCAAGATTTTTAAAATAAAACTCAGAGTATCTTTTTGTATAACTCTCTCAAATCTCTCAATATATGTGGTATTTCTGGATCCTCTCCAAGGCAAAGTGAGATTTGCCTTCTCTCATCCTACATCTAATGCTTTATCTCGAGCTTATAGGTATGGAGACAGCGTGTTCATACTTGCAAAGCATATTTTATAAAGTCAAACAGTGGATCCAGATAAACGAGGCATACGATCAAATCAAGAAGTGCATGTGTATGGATCAAGGAGTGGTTTTATTTATGATGAAGGTGATAGTGGATCTAATTCTACTTTTGCTCCTTTGAAAGGGATTTTGATCTCTTTGAATAATTGAAGAACTTAGACTAAGAGATATTTTGGGCTATAGTTTTTTTAGAGAGACGGGCATCTAAGTACCTATTGTTTTGGTAGGACACTTGTCCATGTTTTACTCTCCATATATTTCTCTTTCTTCTCTTTTTTTTAAATATATAAGCCTAGAACATTCTTGTCTATAATGAAAGATTGAGAGATAATAATAAACTGGAGCAACAATAACTGGGGCTTATGAAATGTATGGATAGGTGACAAAAATCCTATAAGACATTTGAGTGGTGTTCTCTCCCAGTGTAGGAGAAAAATATATTTGGTGGATCTAAATGAAAAGGCATGTTGTTGCGTACTTCAAGTGTAGAAGCAGCATATTTGAGTGGAGTGTACGTGATCTTGATTTTAAAAGTACGACAAGCCTCTAAGGGTCAACAGAGCTCGACAATACTCAATGCAAGTACAAGTAGTAAAAAGTATGAATGGAGTTTTCTATCCTATGTATGGCTGTGGTAGGAATTTTAAGCTTTGTCATACAAGTACTCATCATAGTATTTTAAGATTTCAAAAGATAAAATTCTCCAGAACTCTAGCATCAGTAGGAGCAAGATAAATAGCAGCTCAGACTTTCTAATATCATACTCCTCAACTACCTAGATTTAGATCCAGCATTTGCAACCCACAAGTTTCAGGCTCAGAGTTTATCTTTAGATCAAGACAGTTTTACCCAAAACTCGAGAGAATTCATGTTTGAAAACTAGGCACTTGAAAGGAATTACGACAGAGCAACTATTCATCATTTCCATTATGTTTAAAATTGAGTTCTACGGTAATTAAGTTCTAATACTCCCTTGTATCTTTTATTTTAACTAATATATTATCTAGCTAATATTATCACACAACACTCTTTTTATTTGGTTTTCTTAAGTTATGCATCTTTTTATACTTTTTAGAATAAAAGATAAATCACTAGAAAAGGAATACTTATCGAGATATACGGGGGATGCTCTCCCCCAAGCTGAATTTTGACGTAGTCGTTCATCTTGAGTCCTCGATTGCATAGATGCTCATCACTCCTTGTTTGATGATTGTTCAAGGCAGAGCTCTTGAGTGAGTGAAGACATCATGGACTTCATAGGGAATTTCTCTTTTTCTTGTTGAATTTCAAATAGACAAAAAAAACTCGTGGAACATATTAAGGGTTAGTGGAAAACTATTCCCTAATTATTTTGGAGTCTTGAATTATCTTTTATTATTCAACTGGTTTTTCTTCATTTTGAAGATATTGATTCCTGAATTATTTTGATAACCCCCTGCAAAATATAGATTCACCAAAATTCATGGAATTTCATTAGTTGACACCCTAAACCTATGTTGGTGATCATTTATTAGCCCTTTATATATTTATTTTAACCCTTTATTATGGTAGATAACTATCGTCAACACTTGTGGGACCCGATGGCACCTTTCTCCATCTCTATCCGACCTGTGGGACCCGACGGCTTGCGTGTCACTTGTGGACCCTTTCTCTATCCGACCTATGGGATCCGACGGCTTACGTGTCATCTCTATCCGACCTGTGGGACCTGACGGCTTGCGTGTCACTTGTGGACCCTTTCTCTATCCGACCTATGGGATCCGACGGCTTACGTGTCACGTCTACCTATGAGACCTTTCTTTATCTCCATCTAACCTGTGGAACTCGACGGCTTGCGTGTCACTTGTTGCCGCCAGGGTTTAATTAAAGTCAAACTCAAAAAAACCATGAGACTTGGGAGTCGAACCCGGGACCTAGAGCAAGGAATGAACCATCTTCACCATTGCGCTAGATGCCTGGTTGTGTTGACATGTCTTTGGAGTAGTATATGTTCTCTGTGTGGATATGTTGACTTATATATTGGATATATCCCTATCCCCTGCAAGTGGAAACAAATATGTGCCCGTTGGACTTGCGATGGCGGCAATGGAGGATCCCTAGTGTGCTGTGGTGGCTCAGGTGTCCTTTTGGAGGCTAGGCGGTGGGTCTTCCCGGTGGAGCACGGCGGCATTGGCGTCCGTGTCCGTCGTGTGCCATGGCAGAGACGACAGATCCAATCTGCAGGTCTCCCGTCTCATCTTTTCCTGTCCGCTTCACTGATTTGGTCCTTGCTTGAACTTGAGGTATACAAGAAACATTGTAGTGTTTCAGATCTGGTTAGGCCAATGATGATGAAAAGAATTAGTGTAACACCCAAAATTTGCATGGATTTAAAATAGTCCAAATTGATTTAATTATGCAATTGATTGTGCATATTTAACATAGGGAAATAATACTTTTATTAAAATTAAAATACAATATAAGGCTAGACACATGATGTTGCATTCATGCTGAAGCATTGATGTTTTTATACTGATTGGTTTTAAACTGGAACACGAACTGAATTTACATGCTTTGGAAAATCATTCAGAAAATTCAGTTTCAGAAATAACCAAAGGGAAATGATCGTGTTGGCCGCTGGCTTGTTTCCCTGTTCTCGTAACCAGCAGCACCGCTGCCGTTTCCCAGGTGCCGGCCAAAGCTGCTGGCCTGTTCCCAGCGCCGTGTGCGCAACCTTGCAGCCCCGCTTCATTGACGTGGATCAGCGGCCAAGCCAAAGAGCAAGCGTTTTCTTTTTCCTTCACCGGTTTTTCCATTGAGCAGCAGGGCCCGCGCGTCAGCGCCTCCTCCTTCATCAACATGTTGAGCACGAGCCGGACTCATCCAAACCGTATCCTGCACTGAGCCCGGTTTCTTAGGATTTGAGCGACCCTATAAAGCTCGTGGAGCCTCTCCGTGCATCTTTTCCCATCTACGCGCCGCCGCCGCCTCGCTCAGAACCTGCAGCCCTCGCTTCCGATCTCACCGAGAAGAACACAGATCGTCGCTGTTCGGTCGTTGCCCCGCCGCCGCTCCGTCATCTGCACCTTGTTGACAAGGTCCGTGACGTGGTAACAAAGTCGAGGATGCTATTTTCTTTCTATTTCTTACTCTCGTTCGCTCAGATGCCGTCGCCGTATCTTGCAGAACACCGACGTCCGCCGAACCGAGCAGACTACCAGTTCCGTTTCGTCTCCGTCTTCATCTTTTGTCCGCGGTGAGAGCCCCGCGTTCTCCTCTTCCATCTTGTACAAGTCCTAGGTCGAATCGCGGCCTCTAGGGCTGAGTTCGTGTGTTCCGGCGAGGTCTCGGCGCCGGCCATGCATGGCTGCTGCTGCACTGATGTTTTTCCCCGACCATGTTAAGCACCGGGATGAGGACGTCTTCATGCTCGCTGTCTTTCTGTGCCCTCGGTTCGCGTCGCAGTGGCCGAGGGGCGTCGCAGCATGAACTCCGGCGAGCTCCGTATCGCCGTTCATGGTGCTGCTCGTCGGGCTCCCTGTACAGGTAGCATGTTCATCTATCTCCTTTCCCCAACTCTAATCAGCACCGTCCGGATTAAATCCAACAGCTCAGATTCACCAATACCCCTTCGCGGTCATTTTGTTAAAGAAACCCTCTGCTCTGTAGTATTTGTGTCCGCCATCCTTGACCAGATTCAGCTCATTGGATTTTTTATTTATTTTAATTCATATATTAGTTCGCTATATTAACAGAATTGCCATCCAGAGCCATTTTCATCATAATTTATTCATTTTAGCTCCGATTTGATCCGTTCAAATTGCATTGGATTCATAATTTCATAACTTACATGTTCATGGTACTATAGATGACTTTTTCCACTATTAAAAATAATGTTTAGTTTAATTTATTATTTTGCTATAGGAAATCTTGTTTAATTCATAACTTTTGTGTTTTAAATCCGATTTCGGTGAAATTCGCGTTTGTGTGATCGTAGTGATGTGTAGAATATTTTTATAGACTTTTAAACATATTTTCTTGATATTGGTGTACTGTTCTAATTATTATTCATTGTTTGCTTCGTGTATGATTGCTCGATGCGTGTGTGGTGATTTATTGATCAAGTCTAGTCGGTGAGATTTACGTGGAGATTCAAGAAGCTATTAATTGAAGATTTGGATCAGAGAAAGGATCTTGATTTAAGGCAAGTATAGCTTGGGTTTTCTTTTTGTGACCATGATCTTGTGACTTGATTAATGTTTAAGCAACAAACGATAAAAATGACTTTTGAGCAACTTGAGGATTTATCTGTAAGAGAATCTCCGGGATTGACAGTACAACTGTGAGGGCTATATGGCTCTGGCTTTAGCTCAGTATGAGGACCTTTTCTAGCTTGTTAGAGGTTATCCTTGTGGCGCAAATAGGGAAAAGCAGACTGTGGATCCCTGCGTGGTTGTATCACACAGACTGACTGATGAAACCTAGCGGCCCTAACTTGTTAGACGAACCTTTGAAAGGCTTCATAGTGAACCCTGCCTGCTCACCTTGGGAGTGTTTTGGGGATTGGCCGCCCCGGGCATATGGATAAACACGACTCACAGTGAAAGTGTACACCTCTGTGCAGAGTTTAATAAACTGATATACTAGTCTTGCTCAAGGACACGAGCGGCCTTGGAATCTTTACATTTAAGATGATGACTTTTGATTGCTAACATGCTTATTGTTTACCGTTTTATGCTCTACATTATTTATGTTACATTGATCATGAGTTTATGGGATCTACTACCTTGTTGCTATACTTGCGGAGTTCGACATGGCACTCTTGCTATTTCCCTCCACACCTTAGGAGAAGTTTAGACTTATGATCAATCAGTCAGTTTGTTCCTGGAGTGAAGTATACACCCGGTGTTAGGAGTTGTCATTCCGTTGTGTTGCTCTCTCAGGTATATTTTATACTATTGCGTTATGTATATTAAGCATTTGTCTCTTGATATTACACTTATCTGCGGCTATATGTGAGATTTGACTTCTTTATTTCACATATAGTGTATATCTGGTTTTGTTCTTAAAACTGGGTGTGACAATTAGGAGGTGGAGCTGGTTGGTTTTCTGCCAGCACGTGTCACTACAGATCTATCTAGGCAAACAAATAGGCCCTTCGCTTCTGCCTTAAACTATTTTTCTATCCAGTGCTTGCTTGATTCTACATTTATTTTCATATGCTCTAGTGCTTTATGGTATCTTGAACTTGTCACATATCTGAGGCCACATTTTTGTGCTAATGATGTCTATATGGCTGTTGGATGTATTAGGATGCAGCTCATATGTTTGCTTTCTGTGTCTTCTCCTAGTTGACAACGAAGTTATCTATTTGGTTCCAAACAAGATCAAGGCATCCAAAGCAAATCAATGCTTTGTGTCCATCATTCACATGACTGAGGCCACTAATTAATGTCTAAGCTGCACATATTGCTACTGATACCAATGATGATCACTACCACTTTTTCACTGACATTCTACTTGTGAAAATTGAGACAGCCTATTCGGGTTGTGCAGATTTGAGATGAGTCGTCCCTGCTATGTTGTGTTCGATGGCCATGAGCCAGGAGTTTACTACAACTAGTCTGACTGCTATAGACAAGTTCATAGGTTTTGTGGTGCTTGTTATAAAAAGTACAACTCCTATGAAGAAGGAATTGCTGCCTTCAAGTTAAGAACCAACTCAAATCCAGCCTTAGCTCATGATGATGACTTGTATCTTCAAAACCCAATAGCTGTTCCACCCTCTTCGTCCTTCAAAACTGTTGTAATTGTAGTCCTCTTAATCATTGTCTGTCTCCTATGGAAGAAGCTCCGAGCTCGTGTACTGATTGTAAGTGTGATGGTTAGACTTGATTTAGTTGGAATTGTAATGGTTACAGCTCTATTAATGTGGTGGAACCTCCTAAATAATATGGTCCACATGCACATGTCATTGTATCAAAGACCTCTGACGGTTATGCATGTGTACCACAGAACTTAAGAAGTCTATCGGGTGTCCTCAGGAAACCCGAATCATCCACGTTCTTCTGAGTAGGATCATATTACAGAGGCATTGCAATATTACAATAGTTTATATAACAAATTACATCAGAGTAAAAGTGCAAAAGTCTTACATAATATAAGTTTACAAACCATTTGTTCCAAACCTTACAAACCTTAAGTTTAGTTATTACAACCATAGTAGTGGAGTAGCATTAGTAACTTATTATAGACCACCAAAATGAAGTGCCCTGCCCAAGAGTACCGCAAAGACGGTCATGCAGCAGGGTCTAAAATAAACCTGCTCATGAGACGAACCTGCAACAAGGGTTTAACAAACCCTGAGTACAAAAGTACTCCACAAGACTTAACCAACGAAAAGGGTGGAGAAGACTTAGGAATACAAGATTAGGGGAATCAAGGTGAGGATATAGCGAGGATTAAAGTTCTTTTGCATAAAAGCTACTAATAATGAGTCCTTAAGATCCATGTTTTAACTCATCATAATCATTAGTAGAATCTAAGTGATCCTATTCTAGCTCAAGTAACCCATACAACTTCTTTCTCAATCCTCGACCATAGTTCCACTTGTTACTACGATGCAGGTCAGGTGATCGAGTCTCTATGACCGAGGAGCAACGATGATTCGAATCGATTATACCCAGCTGGGGATCCCTAACCACACGACATATATAGGACTCTAACCGACATATATCAACCTTCACTTGGGTCCCCCAAAATATGACCAGGTCCAGCACCACCCGAGAGTACAGTACACCTCCAATCTAGCCCTTGGCTACGAGGGTACACACTACACTCGCCATCTCTCCACTCTCAGTGCGTGGTTGGCCGTTCACATGATAGCATTACCGAGGTCTTAGGCTTACCGGAGCTTGCAGCCAGTTGCAAAGTCTCAAAACACAGGCGGGCCTCTAACAGTACGGTCCTTAACCGACACAGACGGAAACACTACATGAAGACTCCTTTCCCGATGCAAGTTACCCGTCCGGCCTTACATTCATTATCAAACCTTATTATCCACAGGTTATGCCGACTTCAACCAATTTAAAACATTTCATTTGAAAGCCTATCTCAGTAAGCATGGTTAGGCATAACTAAGCATTTTCAAATCAAAACAGGTACCAAGGATGATGTTGAGTAATCAAGGTTGATAATGCATCAATTAGGTTATCACGCAACTCCTAGTCACCTAATGCAACAGTTCATAAGCATAAGTGATATAAAGCTTTGAAAACTCAAGGGAAGGTTTAAATGCATCCGGGGCTTGCCTTGGTTGACGAAAATCTCTGGCTCCGGGTTAGTCCCACAAATATCGAATCCCACCTCCACTGATGACTGCTCTTCTTCGGGGACTGGTTCGACCACGTTAATCTCCTCGTTCATGGGGACTATATGAGATGATAATGTATGCTCAATATGATGAAGTACGAAACATGATGCTTAGTGGATGTATAACAAGATTAAGAACTTGAGTACAACTTTCCTTCATGATACAGTTGCAAGCCAACAAAGCCTAACCTAACCCTAGTTTAGGGTTTCATTAGGTTAACTACTTTGTTAATGACTTTCGTTAAGCACATGAAATAAAATTAAGCTCTAACAATATGATTAAAAGAGCTCAAACAATTAATTAAAGGTGCCAAAGGTCATTAAGTGTTAATGATTGAAGGTCAACATCCAATCATAAAGTCAAACAAACCCTAAATCATTAAGCACTAATTACTTGATTTACCTAATTAATTAATAAAGCATAAATTAAGTATAAAATCAAATTTGTCCAATTAATCTCATATTTTTATTTTAGGAAGCTTACATCATAACTAAGTGGTAAAACAATTTTCACAATTTTTAGATTATTAATTAAGCCTAGAAAAATTATGGAAAACTCATTTATCAATTAATGGAGCTAATTAATTGACATGCAAAAAGTGATCAAAATTGGCATTTCATATTTTTCCTAGATAGTACACATCATAAAGAGGCTACACAAAAAGTTTTAGAGTTTTTGGAGCTCTAAATATTTCTCTTATGAAATAAACAAATTTAGTACTATTCATTTATCAGAAAAAACAAACCAACTCGTTTACTCCGGCCCACTCCTCCCTTTCTCCCTCTGGCCCAAACTGGCCCAACTAGGTGCGCCCCTCTATTCTGTTTCTCCCCGGCCCCCTTCTCCCTTGCCCAGCCCAACTGACCAGGCCAGCCCAGCAGGACTACGCCGCTCCCCTACCGTGGCCGATGGCCAAGACGGTGGCCGGACGGTTGCCAGCTCACCGGCGGCGAGGCTTCGGCGAGGCGGACTGCACTAGCACAACCAACATGACCTTGCGAAGCTACCTTGACCTCTAGAACTGTAGCAGGCGCATCGGAGGAAGACCCACACCAGCCATGGCAGCTCGGTAGCGGTGGCGCATGGTGCTTCGGCGAGACAAGCCGGTAGAGATCAAATTGAAGGCATGGGAAGGTCCAGTAGCTCACCACGATTACCATGGCATGTTTGGTGAAGACAGAGATGGACTGAAGGGACCGGACCATGGTGAGGCAGTGGTGGCGGCGCTTGTGACCGGAGGTGTAGAAGACGTTGGCTTCCTGGCGGCACAGGCGGTGCGGGACGCTGCGAGGCAGCTCAATAGCTGTGCAAGAATGAGGTGAACATGGTGGTGCTCTCAATTTGGCTGAGGACGGCTTGCTAGTAGCGGTGGCGAGCAGCGGAGTGATGGCAGTGGCGGTGGCGAAACAGGTGAACAAGAAAAAATGATGGCAGCGGCTCGGGCTTTATGGTTGAGGCGAGAATAGGAGCTGGCGACGTGCAGCTGCGTGCTTGCCACCGTGAAGCAGCTCGTTGGTGCCATGGGCATGCCTGGAAACGACCGGAAGGACACTGGCGGTGAGCTGCCTGCTGCCCTGCTCAACTTGAACTATTTATGAAATTGCCACTAAAACAGGTTTCCAAATTACTTTCAAATTTTCTATAAAAGTTGAAAATCTGTAAAAACAAAAGATGCTCAACTTTTCAAATCGTACAACTTTCTCAATAAAAACTTTTTCAAATTTAGCTTAGATTTTGAAATTTGAATTTGAAATCAAAAGGAGACAATTTCTAGAAATTGGTAAATTCAAAATTACTTTAAATTTTACATTGAAACTTTAAAAACTCAAAACACCAGAGTTGTACATCTTGACAAGACCTACAACTTTGCTTTTTAAACCATTTTCAAATTCTACCTCCATTTTGAAATTTGCAAAGGGGAATGAAAAGGGGTCAAATTTGGGATTTGAATCTTTTCAAAGTTACTCCAAATTTTATACTAAAACTTTGAAAACTCCAAAAACCAAAATTGTATAACTTGACAAGATCTACAACTTTGATTTTTGTCTCACCCTCAAATTCTTTTTAGATTTTGAATTACATAAAAGGGGGTAAAACGGGGTTTTCCGAAAATTATGGTTTTGAATCAAATTCAAACTTGATTTGATTTCTACATTAATTGGTGATTAATTAGTGATCACAACTATCATCCAAATGTACCGTTGAGTCAAATCACATGTGACCTACCCAATGCCACATTTGTTTGAACCAATTTTGAATTATAAATTCATTTTAATAAACCTCCCAATTTGAATTCGAATTTGAATTGGAAAACTTAGGGCAAGTTTTGGAACTCAAACCCAACCTCAAACTTGGAGTCCATTTTTAAATGTTGCACTTGAGTTTATTCCCTACACCTGACATTAGTGTAGAGCACAGCTTTACACCTCAAATTACATAGGGCATAAACCAAGTATTTGAAATGACATTCGAAACTAGGGTTTTGGATTCAAGTCAAACATCACAAGAACTCAATCAATCTATGAATGTAAATTTGTTTTAGTTGATGCACATTAGGGTTGACTAAAACATGAATGCTTTGCAATGCATATGATGACATGGCTAGTTTTAGTTACCATAACACCAGGGGTGTCACAGCCCTTCCCCCTTAAAGAAATCTCGTCCCAAGATTTAAAGCCTTGGGTTAAGTAATGGAAAAGGAAACATGTCAAGCAAACACATCCAAGACTTGTTCATAAAACAGGTAGGGGGTTTTCATATTACAAAGTTCAAAAAGGATAAGTCACAACTTAGAGAGGAAATTGTTACTTAGATAGAAGCAAAGAACTCAGGGAAGTTCTCCATCAGGTAATCCTCAGATTCCTAAGTAACTTCTTCTTCTGAATGTTGATCCCATTGTATCTTGTACCACTTGGTTGTTCTACTTCAAGTAACACGATCTTTCTGATCCAGAACTTGGATAGGATACTCAGAATAGGTTAGATCTGGTTCCAGTTTAACTCCTTCAAAGTCAATGACTTGATCAGGCACTTGAAGATATTTCTTCCATTGTGATACATGAAACACATTATGCACATTTGAGAGTTGTTCAGGCAACTCTAGGTGGTATGCTACCTTCCCACATCGTTCCAAGATTTGAAACGATCCAATGTAATGGGTGCTAATTTACCTTTGACTCCAAAGCGGTTAACTCCTTTCATAGGTGATACTTTCAGATACACATAATCTCCTTTGTCAAATACCAGTGATCGGCATCTCTTATCTACATAGCTTTTTCTATCGGGACTATGCCACTTTTATGTTATTCTATATTTGTCTGACTTTCTCTTCAGTTTCTTTTACAAGATCAACCCCAAAAACCCATCTCCCTCCGGGTTCTGACTAGTTTAGCGGAGTTCTGCATCTGCGACCATACAGTGCTTCAAACGGAGGCATTTTGATACTTTCCTCATAACTGTTATTGTAAGAGAACTCTACCAAAGGTAAACATTCATCCCACTTATCAGAATAATTGAGCACACATGACCTCAACATATCTTCTAGAACCTGGTTGACTCTTTCAGTCTGACCACCAGTTTGTGGATGATAAGCGGTACTGTGTAGAAGTTTGGTACCCAGGGACTCATGTAAGTACCTCCATAAATTGTTGACAAACTACGTACCTCTATCAGATACAATGGTCTTCGGTACTCCATGAAGACTTAGAATTCATGTAATATACAGTTTAGCATAAGTCATAACAGAATGTTCTATTCTGACTGGAAGAAAATAAGCTGATTTAGTAAGTCGGTCTACAATGACCCAGATGGAGTCAAACCCTCTTGATGTCTTGGGTAAACCTACTATGAAATCCATACTGATATCTTCCCACTTCTAGGCTAGAATGGGTAATGGCTGCAATTCTCCAGCTGACTTCAGATGCACAGCTTTCACTTTCTGATAAGTATCACACTGGACTACATATCGAGCAATCTCAATCTTCATTTTGGTCCACCAGAATCTCTATTTTAAGTCATGGTACATCTTATTGCTTCCTAGGTGAATAGAGAATCTTGTTAAGTGTGCTTCATCGAGGATCTTTTGACGTAAACCAGGAACTTTTGGTACCACCAGATGATTCTTGAACCACAGGACATCTGCTTCATCAATTCTGAAACACGATGCTTTTTCCTTTCTAACTTTTTCTTTAATGTGGCCTATACCCTTATTTTCTTTCTGAGTAGCAATAATCTGATCTTATGTAGTTGATTCAATGGTGATATTGGCCAAACTGCCTTGTTGAACTATTTCTATGCCCAGCTTTTCTATCTCATGACACAAAGAAATATCCAGGGGCTTCACTGTTAAGCAATTGCAATGAACCTTTTGACTGAGGGCATCGGCAACAACATTAGCTTTCCCAGGATGATAATGTACTTCAAGATCATAATCCTTTATCAATTCTAACTATCTTCTTTGGCGCATATTCAAATTAGCCTGAGTAAAGATATACTTCAAACTCTTGTGATCTATGTAAATGTGACAAGTGTTACCTAACAGGTAATGACGCCAGATCTTTGGAGCATGAACAACAGCTGCTAACTCGAAATCATGAGTTGGATAGTGCTCTTCATGTCGCTTGAGTTGTCGAGAAGCATAAGCAATCATTCTACCTTCTTGCATCTGTACACACCAAATACCAGTACCGAAGCATCATAGTATACTTCAGACAACTTCTCAATGTCTGGCTAAGCTAAAACTAGAGCAGTGGTCAGCAACTTTTTCAGAGTCTGAAAAACTTCTTCACATTCTGGTGACCAGACAAACTTGACTTGATTCTTCAACAACTTAGTGATAGGCTTAGATATCTTTGAGAAGTCAGGAATGAAATGACGGTAATAACCCGCCATTCCTAGGAAACTACAAACTTGGTGAACAGTGGTTGGTGGCTTCCAGTCCAAAATATCCCTTACTTTGTCAGGGTCAACAACAACACCCTCGACAGATAGAACATGTCCGAGAAACAGCACCTCATTGAGCCAGAATTCACATTTGTTAAACTTGGCATATAACTAATATTCTCTTAAGCGACTCAGAACAATGCGTAAATGTTCCGCATGTTCCTCTTTATTTTTAGAATAGATCAAGATATCATCAATGAAGACAGCGACAATTTGTCGAGCTCTGGCATGAAAACAGAGTTCATGAGGTACATGAAATGAGCTGGTGCATTAGTAAGACCAAAGGACATGACTAGATATTCATAAAGACCATATCTATTGGTGAAAGCAGTTTTAGGAATGTCCTCAAGACGGATTTTTATTTGGTGATAGCCAGATCGGAGATCTATCTTAGAAAATACTTTGGCTCCAGCAAGTTGATCAAAGAGTAGATCAATGCGAGGAAGAGGATACTTATTCTTAATAGTGACTTCATTCAATGGACGGTAATCAACACATAGCCTCAGGGTTTTGTCCTTCTTCTTCACAAAGATAGCGGGACATCCCCATGGTGAAGAACTAGGTTGAATAAAACCTTTGTCAAGCAACTCTTGCAACTGTGTCTTGAGTTCTGCTAACTCTTTCGATGACATTCTATTTGCTCTTCTAGAGATTGGGGCAGTGCCAGACTTTAACTCAATCACAAACTCCACATCTCTATCAGGAGGTAGACCAGGCAGATCATCTAAGAATACATCTGGAAACTCACAAACTACCGGAATGCCTTTGATCTCTTTCACAGAGGTTGCACAGACTCTTTCGACTGCCCTCTTAGGTGTTTGGAGTTGGATGAGAAGTTGAGAACTACTATCAGGTAAGTTCAGCCTTATTGTTCTATTCAAGGTGTCTATTATAGCTCAACGCTGACACATCCAGTTCATACCCAGGATCACATCTATATCTTGATCCTTCAGAATTATCATGGATGTGGGAAAAGTATGCCCACCCAATTCTATAGGCACTTAATGCACCATTTCCTTAGTACACAGACGTCCCCCAGGCGATTGTATAAAGAAGTTTTCTTTTGTTTCCCCAATTGGAATTTCATGTTTCATGACAAATGTTCGATTGATGAATGTATGTGATGCACCAGAATCAAAAAGCATAACTACGGAGTGATTTGCAATAGGAAACATACCCATCATGATGGGCTCTCCCTGAGGAATTTCTCCAGCTTGCGTGTAGAAAACATGCCCAGTTTTGTTGTTAGTTTTGCCCTTCTGGGCATTCTGATTGTTGCCCTTATTCTAGTTATGATTCTGCTGTTGAGTTGCAGGAGTTTTCTGGAAATTGGGATTTACTTGTAACAGAACCTCCTAATTTTGATGGCCCACATGTACCTGTCATCGTCATAATGACCTCTGACAGCCATACTTATGTTCCTCATAACTTAAAAGGCCTGCTATCCTCCGAACAGGATCCAATCACAGGAGTATTGCAATATTACAACAGTTTATTCAAATTACCATCAGAGTAAAGTAGCGGAAGTCTTACAATAACTTAAGTTTACAAACCACAGTTTCCAAATTTCAAACCTTAAGTAGCACTATTACAAACCGGTAGTAGGGAAGTATCAGTAGTAACTTTATTACAAACACACAAACGAAGTGCCTTGCCCAGAGGCCACACAGCCTATTCGTCGTCACTTTCTTCAGCCATAACGGTCATGCAACAAGGCTCAAAGCAGACTTGTTCATGAACCGCACCTACAACAAGGGGTTTAACAAACCCTGAGTACAGGAGTACTCAACAAGACTTACCCGACTAAGGAAAAGACTCCAAAGGCATGCTAGCTTTAGGGAACCAAGGTACGGGTATTCAAGAATTAAAATTTCTTTTTGCGGAAAGGCTTACTAAAGTAAATCCTTACCCTCAATATTTTATTTTTACCATTGATGGTTCATTAACCAATTCTAAGTGATCCTAATCTATATCAAAGTAATTCTCATCAACATTCTTTCTGATTCATTCCACATTTCCATTTCTTAGCTATGATGCAGGACATGCGATCGAGTCTCCATAACCGAGGAGCAACGACGATTCGAACTGATTATACCTAGCTGGGGATCTCTAACCTCACGACATATGTAGAACCCAATCTTGCATATGCCAACCCTCATTTAGATCTCCCAAAACCAGAACGTGTCCATCGCCACCCGAGAGTACAGTACTCCTCGAACCCGGCCCAATTGTAGCCCCGAGGGTACACGCTACTCCCGCCATCTCTCCACTCCCAGTGCGAGGTTAGACGTTCTCAAAATGGAATCACTAACATCTTGGGCTTACCCAAGGCATGAGGCTAGTTGCAAAGTCTTGAAACACAAGCGGGCCTACAACGAACGGTCCTTAACTGACAAGGCGGAAACACTACATTGAGACTCCTTTCTCAATGCAAGTTAGTAGTGGCCAAACCACCCGCCCGATCTTCAAGTTCATTCTTACATTCCATTATTCCTCAAGTATGCCATCATGGCCATATAAACATTTCATTTAAAAGCCTAACTCATTAAGCATAGCGAAGCATACTACGCATTTTCAATAAAACAGGTACCAAGGGTGATATCGCAATAATCAAGGATGATAATGCAGCAATTGGGTTATCATTCAACTCCTAGTTACTTAATGCAATAAACCATAGTACCAGTGATATCAATTTGTAAAACTCAAGGAAGGTTTAAATGCACCGGGGCTTGCCTTGCTCTGACGAGACGACTAACTCGGGCTCAAAAACTCCGACTTCCGGTCCAAAACCCACCTGCAACTGCTCTTCTCCGGAGACTTGCTCAGCGACGTCGACTTCTTCGAAAGCGGGAACTACACGAGCACATGACATGATTCAACATGATGCGATGGTAAACATGATGCTTGATGATGAAATGCCATGGTTAACAACTTGAGTACAATTCTCCTTCGTGGTACAGTCGCAAAACAGTAAAAACTACTAACTAATAGTGATAACTCAAGCAACACTAACGTTTCTTATAGAACATGCTACTAACGAACTCAATCAAGTAATTAAGGCACCAAGGATCACCAAGAATTAGTGACCCAAGGTCATCACTCAATCAAAAGGGCACACAACACTTAAAGTTATGAATTTAACATTTATTTAAACACTTAATTAATTAGGGCATAATTAATAACAAATCAAACTTCATCTAATTGAGCTTAAACTTTTTATATAGATTAATTATGGCCTAAAATAGTGTCACAACAAATTTCATGATTTTTTGGATTAATATTTTAATTACTAAAATTCCTGGAAGTTGCATTTAATATTTAATTAAGCTAATTAAATAACTTGCAAAATTAAACAAATTTAGCATTTAATATTTTTCCTAATTAGTTTACACCTTGAAAAGCTTACTAAAAAATTTTCACTATTTTTGGAGCTCTACAAAAATTCTATTGAAATAGGCAAAAACTAGCACTATTTACATTTTTGAAAAAGGAAAAACGAAAATCGCAGCTCGGGCTAACTTCCCTTCTTCCCCTCTGGCTCGGCCCAGTAGCGTGGCCCAGCTGCCTCGCGCCCGCGTTCACCCGCTTCGTGCTAGCGCGGCCCAGCAACGCGGCCTGCCCCCGCGCGCGCTCTCCCTCACTCTCTCTCGCTGACAGGGCGGCCCCGCCTATCAGCCCGGGTCAACCCCGGCTGCAGCGGCGCTGACCGACGGTGAGCTCGCCGACGGTGAGCTCCCTGAAGACATGGTCTACACCAACAGCTTCGCCTCCCTCTCCCGAACATGCTAGTGCCACTCTGACCCGCTCTAGCGATCCCGAGCACCAACGTCGACGATGGCGATGGCGACACAAACTCCGGCGATGGCGGACGCAATGGACGATAGCCTCTGCTACGGTAGCGACTAAGCTAAGGAGAGGATCATGCTCAGAAGCTCACCCTGCACGTGCTGACATGCTTCGCCGAGACGGAGACGTGGTGGGGTGGATGATTCACAGCGGCGGCGCTCCGGTGAGGTGAGCTGGCAGCGGAGATGGCGTTTCGACACGTCTGGGGCAGTAGAGTGCAAATTAGCAAGCTTATGAGCACTATGGCATCAATGTGGTTCTAAGCGTGAAGACGCTACTAGCCAAGGCTCACCGGAGAAGGCTGTCAAAGACGAGGCGGGTGCGGTGGAGCTCTGACCGGAGCTGAGGAAGACGCGGCTTCGGAGGTCGTTTGGGGTGGCGAGATGGAGCGATGGTTAGCTCAGATGAAGCGTGGGGTTGTGGCGGAGCTGGCTGCAAGAGGGAGTAGCTTGCGGTGTAGGGGTGGTGATGAATTTCGCCGGCGAAAACCAATGGCGGCGACGGCTAAACAGAGGAAGGGAAAGACGACGACGCGCTCGGCTTTTAAAGGAGCTCCGACCTTGCTGGCAGTGCTAGAAGGCGCGCGCGCGGTCGAGGTGGCGATCGAGCGCCCGCGGGAATAGCCTGGAAGCAACCCGACGGCTCGCCGGTGCCCATGCCGCTCGGTGCCCGGCGGTGATTCATCGGGTACTGTAGCCCCCCCCCCCAAATTTTTCAATTTCAAACTATTTTGTCAAATTACTCTCAAAATCATGTAGCAACTTGAAAAATTCCCAGGATATGAAATCTTTAGAATTTCAAGCTCTACAAGTTTTATATTGAACACTTTTTCAAATTCGAACTGGATTTTGAAATTTGAATTTAAAATCAAAAGAGGACACTTTTTGGGAATTTAGTAATTTAGAAATTACTATCAATTTTATGTTGAAACTTCAAAAACTCCAAACACCAAAGTTGTACAACTAGCCAAGACCTACAACTTTGCTATTCAAACTATTTTCAAATTCTGCCTCTATTTTGAAATTTGAGTTTGGGGATGAAAAGGGGTCAATTTTGGAATTTGCTATTTTAAAAAATTGCTCCACCTTTTAAACTAAAACTTTGAAAACTCAAAACACCAAAGTTGTAGCCCTTGAAAAGTTCTACAAACTTGGTTTTAAAATTTTTCCCAAATTTTGCTTAGATTTTGAATTATTTCAAAAGGGGTAAAATCAGGGTTTTGGATTTTAGGGTTTTCGGAAGAATTTCAAATTGAAACTTGTTGCTATTTTAATAGGTGATTATTAGTGATCAAACCATCACCCAAGGGTATCATTGGGTCAAGTATCACATAGTTGACCAAATGCCACTCTTGGTTGACCAATTTAACTTTTGAAAATCTTTTAATAACTTCCCAAATTTGAATTCAAATTCGAATCGGAAAACTCGCGACAAGTTTTGGATTCTAATTCAAACTCAAACTTGGAGCTTCATTTTACGTGTTGTACTTGAGTTCATACCCTACACTTGGCACTAGTGTGTAACACAGTCACACACCTCAAATTACGCAGGGCATAAACTAAGTATTTGCGGTGACATTCGAAATTAGGGTTTTCGGTTCGAGTCACACCACTGAGAAGCACATCCAACCTAAGAATGTAAACTCGTTTTAGTTAATGCATAACATGGTTGACCTAATCATGGATGCTTTGCAGTGCAATATGATGACATGGCAGATTAATTAGCCACTATAACACCCGAGGTGTTACAGTACTGCTTTGGGTATGGGCACTCCCTCGAGAAGTGACCCGACTTTCCACAATTGTAGTAGAGATAGTTGTTGTTGCCCTGCGGAGTTGGGGTATGAATGTCAGGGGCATTCGACTGTCGTGGATATGGTAGAGCTGCAACAGGTTGGACAAATGCCTGTTGCCAGGCCTAGAACTATGGTGGACGAAAGGGTGGACGAAAATGATTTTGTGGATGATAGATTATCTTCTGGCGCTTTTGGTTGCTACCAGAAGATCTAGATGACACATTCTTCTTTTTCTTGGCCTCCTTGTGCTTATGGTACTCCTCTTCAGAAGCAATGGCAATGTTGACCGCCTCATGATAAGTAGCATTGAGGCAACCAGTCATCATGGTCCAAAGCTTGGAGTTCAGACCCCTCATGAAACAGGATCTGAATTGACATGATCGGGAGCATATTGTGCTAGGTGATTAAACCTGCCCACATACTGCATAATAGACTGATCTCCTTGTTTCAAAGCAAGGAACTCCTCTAACTTCATAAGCATAATTCCATCAGGAATGAAATGGGCACGGAAGGCTTCGCAAAACTCTACCCAGGTCACATGATGACCAGCTGGCTGGGCGGCAATAAGGTTTGCCCACCAAGCTCCCATAGCACATCTAAGCTGTTGGGCTGCAAACACCGGCTTCTGGTAATCAGTGCAGTTAATGAGATCAAAATTCTGCTCCATGGTGCAGAGCCAGTCATCTACTTCCAGTGGTTCATCTACCCTGGTGAATACTGGAGGACGGGTGTCAGTGAAGTCCACATAAGTGGTCTCATTTCTATTGTTATACCGACCACAGTTGCCCTGTGGTGCATTCTGATTGTTCTGAGCCATTTCTCTCAGCAGTCGGGCATTTTTAGTAGTGGCATTGACAAGAGCAGCAATGGCCTCTGCCATAGTTAGTGGAACTGGTGGTGGATTGGGAACATCACCCCCACCCTAGGAGGTTCCAGCAACATCAGTAGCACGAGTATGACAGACATCTGTTTATAACAAGCCAAACTTTATTCACAAACTTTTATTGAACTTGAAAAGCTACTACAAGCACACACCACACCAGTTCACTTATTTATTACACAAGTCTGCACTTAGGCAGGACTACCCAGTTCAACTAAGGCTAACATAACAAAGCAACTACTAACTTAACATAAGCCCTCGACCACCTCAGTCCTCGTGGTCGGTGTCCATCCCAGAAACATGACCTCCTTCATCATCACTTTCATCAACAAGTTCTATCTCCTCAGGATCTTCTTCTTTGGACTCCTCCTCAGGTTCACCACCATCTGCTAGAATGACACTAGGGTCTAACTTAGCTGCACCAGGAGGATGATGCAGTTGATAGTACATATGATACACTTCCTCATGGTGAATCTGATTATCTCCCTCTAGATCATTGACATAAAACTCTAACTCCTCAACACGATCCCTGGCAACATCTTCTCAGTGCCAAGCTTCATTTCTATCCTAAAACATGTTGTCAATCATCAGCTCATAGTTCTGATGAGCGGACTCACTTTGCCTCAACTATCCCTTCAACTTCCCAATGCGTATAGCATCTAGAGCTCGGTCTCTTATGGCGCTTGCCAACTCTGCATTGAGCCTCTCAATTTCTACTTGTGGATTGGAGCGGCTACTACTGGCACCATCATTTCTTGGGGTTAGTTGGTGATGTGGAACACCCTTAGGTCCTGTCATCTTGCGAGGAGTTAACTTTGTTCGGGCCATCCTGTAGAGGGTAAGATTAGAATTGGTAAGGATAGCTTGGGAGGATATGAAGGTTAGCATGAATAGGATTGATGCTAATTAACCCAAACCACATTAACAGGAAAGGTAATTAACAGGTTCATTAAGCATGATGCATGAATCAAACTTATGAAACTAAGCATAAAAGATTTCTAGTAATCAATTACACAAGAGTAATGAAACAGTAAACTTTATACATAGGGCAATTTTAAAAAGTTATTCCACCAATAGTCTTTAAACATGACTAAAGAACTACAAGATGAATAAAGATAGGTAATAAGCAATTTGGACCAAAATTATAAGTTAAATTCATTTGACCCAAATCATTTTGAAGTTTTGTAAGGCAATACTACAATAGCCCTGACAATGATACCAGCTGTGGCAGAACCTCCTAAATAATATGGCCCACATGCACCTATCATTGTCTCAAAGACCTCTAATGGCTATGCATGTGTACCACAGAACTTAAGAAGTCTGTCGGGTGTCCTCGGGAAACCCGAATCATCCACATTCTTCCGAGCAGGATCACATTACAGAGGCATTGCAGTATTACAACAGTTTATATAACAAATTACATCAGAGTAAAAGTGTGAAAGTCTTACATAACATAAGTTTATAAACCATTTGTTCCAAACCTTACAAACCTTAAGTTTTAGTTATTACAACCATAGTAGTGGAGTAGCATTAGTAACTTATTACAGACCACCAAAACGAAGTGCTCTGCCCAAGAGCCACACATACTACTCGTCGTCGCTTACCGCAAAGATGGTCATGCAGTAGGGTCCGAAACAAACCGGCTCATGAGACGAACCTGTAACAAGGGTTTAACAAACCCTGAGTACAAAAGTACTCCACAAGACTTAACCAATGAAAAGGGTGGAGAAGACTCAGGAATACAGGATCAGGGGAATCAAGGTGAGGATGTAGCAAGGATCAAAGTTCTTTTGCATAAAAGCTACTAACAGTGAGTCCTTAAAATCCATGTTTGAACTCATCATTAATCATTAGTAGAATCTAAGTGATCCTATTCTAGCTCAAGTAACCCATACAACATCTTTCTCAATCCTCGACCAAAGTTCCACTTGTTACTATGATGTAGGTCAGGTGATCGAGTCTCCATGACCGAGGAGCAATGACGATTCGAATCAATTATACCCAGCTGGGGATCCCTAACCACATGACATATATAAGACTCTAACTAACATATATCAACGTTCACTCGGGTCCCCCAAAACATGACCGGGTCCAGCGCCACCCGAGAGTACAGTACACCTCCAATCCAGCCCTTGGCTACGAGGGTACACACTACTCTTGCCATCTCTCCACTCCCAGTGCACAGTTGGCCATTCACATGATGGCAATACCGAGGTCTTAGGCTTACCAGTGCATGCGGCCAGTTGCAAAGTCTCAAAACACAGGCGGGCCTATAATGATACGGTCCTTAACTGACACAGACGGAAACACTACATCAAGACTCCTTTCCCGATGCAAGTTACTATTGACGGTCCTTAAGTATCAATTATAACTATCAAATAAATAGAGAAAAGGATCCAAATGAAACCAATACCTAGACTTAGGGTTTTATCTGACAGAATTCCACGAGTTTTGCTGTTTCTCTATTTCTGCAGGGGGTTATCAGGAAACATGGAAGAAAGGCCCACATGTCGGGTTAATGACGGGATAAAGACCGAACACGTGATTATTTTACATCTAGAAGACTCCAGAAGCCACGGGAACGAACGGGAGACCGAACGGAGTCCGGGACAGGGCGCCCGCCCTAGTCCTTGGGGCGCCCGCCCTGCCCTGGTGGCCAATCACGTTCCACTTCGCGGATTATGCTCCACCGCCTTTGAGGATCAAGGAAAACCGTACGTTCAAGGTCGGTTTGATCCGACGGTCCAGATTCATCCGAAGGGACTATATAAGCAAGGCCCCTGCCCCTGGAGGAGAGGCCCCTGTCTCATTATTCAAACCCTAATTCAGGAGGAGAGCCTCTGATCAAGCCCTAGAGCCACCACATCAACTAGATCTCTAGTTAGCATAGCTACATAGGATTAGAACTAGAAGGAGTCAATCTTCGATTGGTTCCCGGATCTGTCAAGAGGATTCTTGGTAATTTCTTTTCTGTTCTTCAATGGTTCATCTTAGTTCTTCAATATTATGAATATGACTTTGTTCTATTTCAATATATTGGTTATGACTTTGCTCTACTTGATTATATTTGCAATTATATTGTTCTTAGTTTATCATAGTTATATGCTTGGCTTAGTTAGATTGGAATTATATACATGCTTAGGATCGTATAGCGTTTATCCATGTGCGCAGTGGGTGAATGATAATTATTGTGTAGACGTGGTGTCTATACCGTATTTATCTGCGATTGCACCCTATATGCCGGATCGGTGGGTGGTTCGCGATAGTGACAGCTTCGTTGATTCTTATATAGTCCCCCTCCCATGTATAGGGCAGGCAGAGCAACACTATTACAGGGGAGTGATTGCTATGTTCTTCATCTTCCTTGCTAATATTCACTATGCATGGATATAATCTTTTCTCACCATGATTGCCAAGTATAATTGCACTAACTATGATATGCTAGACTTTATAGTTAATAATAACTTAGGGAATATCTTTGTAGTTCATCCTAATTCCATGCTAATGACTTGCTAGAATATCTGTTGAGGTGCTTATCATTATTATATGTGGCTAGCTGATCAGATTAATTATCTTTGTCACCATTATCACTTTACCTTTATCCAATGTGACATTTATCCCTGTATAAAGAGATTGATAAATACTCTCGATTACATATGCAATGATGTGTACTCAGTTCCATATTCTCATTCTGTTATCAACCATGATACTTAGAAATCCCTTCCCAGTGGTAAAAATATAAATAACGGTACCTGGAATACTTCCTGGTTAAAATGCTACATCGGTATTAATCTGTGCGCTTGCAGATCCCTTTTATTATTTATCTTGATGAGCAATTGCATATTTCAATACCGCGTCTCTCATGTCATGCTGGGGATGACAACTTGGCTTAAGTGGCATGAGGGATAGGTTTGGCATTTTTGGTGCCGTTATCAGAATTAGAAAATTATCTACTTTTGGTAGTGACGTTAAGAATGCCCAACAAGCATTTTTGGCGCCGTTGCCGGGGAAGGTTGATTACTAAGTAGGAAGGTTGATTACTAAGTAGGAATGAATACGGAACTTTGAGTCATCATTCGCATCACTAATCTGATCGAGCTTATCAATTCTCTTATACAGTTTTACCCCTGTATTTTCTATTTTGATTATTTATTGCAGGGTGATGAATGAATAGAAGACATCTTCCAGACAACTTTGTTGATGATCCCAAAGCCTTATTCAGAAGAACAAGAGCCAAGCTCAAGAAGACATCGTCAACACTTCAGCACAAAGCTTCATCCACATCCGAAGACTGCCGAAGTTTCATCCGGAATTTGTCGACTGAATTCGAAGCCATGGCGAACAAGTCGATCCGCGAGTTCTCAGCTCCCACTACGGACAACATCCGCACTGGACCTGCTGGGGAGATCGACCGCAACTTCGAGCTCAAGCCTGGGCTCATCAATATGGTGCAAGCTAACCAGTTCTGTGGGAAGCCACACGAAGACGCTAGTGCTCATCTTCAACACTTCCTGGAGATCTGCAGCACTTTCACCATAGCTGAAGTCCCCAGAGACGCCATACTACTTCGCCTTTTCCCATTCTCACTGTTGGGGAGAGCGAAGCAGTGGTTTTACGCTACAAAGGAGAAGAACACTACGTGGGCACTCTGCTCTACGAACTTTCTGGCTAAGTTCTTTCCCATGGGCAAGACCAATGCTCTCCGTGGGAAGATTACAAGTTTTCAACAACAACATGATGAATCCGTTCCAGAAGCATGGGAGCGCTTCCAAGACTACATCCTAGAATGTCCCCACCATGGAATGAAAAGCTGGCTACTAATGCAGACATTTTATCATGGGCTCATTAACAGTGCCCGTGAAACCATGGATGCTACAGCTGGAGGAGCATTCCTGTCACTCACCATACCTCAAGCCACAGCTCTTGTGGAGAAGATGGCATCCAACCAAGGTTGGAATGAAGAAAGAACTCAGACACGCAAGAAAGGTGGAGGTATGCACCAGCTCAAGGAGGTAGACATGTTGGTTGCCAAGCTAGACCTACTCATGAAGAAGCTCGATGATCGAGCTGGAGAAAAGAAAGAAGTCATGCACGTCTACGACTCCCACATGACTTGTGAGGAGTGTGGAGGTACTGGACACTCAGGCAACCACTGTCCAGAGTTGCTGGAGGACGTGAACTACATCAACAATAACAACAACAACTACTACAACCGTCCTCAGCAGAATCAAGGTTGGAATCAACAGAGGCCTAACTACTCAGGTAATTACCAAGGTAACAATTCTTTCAATAATAATAATAATTATCCACCTTTGAGAGAGTTAGTATCCAACCAAGGAAAGCTAATGGATAACCTGTCTAAGAAATTGGCATCTAATGATAAAATACTAGAAAATATAAATAATAGAATGGATAATTTCTCTACTGCCATCAAGAACCAGATTAGCTTTAATAAAATGATTGAATCTCAGTTGAATCAAATAGCTGCTGCTGTTCCTGCTACTAACCCCGGTATACCATCACAACCGGAAGGGTTAGAATCTGCAAATCTTGTAGACATGTTTGATGCAGGAGATTACTGGAGTAACCCTATCGTGGAAGTAAGTACTGACCGTCTGCCGGTCAAAAGAGGCGATCCAGGACGCCCCGTCATCCCGATCTCCATCGGCATGCGAGACTTCCCAGAAGCACTCTGTGACTTTGGTTCCAGCGTCAACATCATGCCCAGGGTACTCTATGAAAAACTCTTTTCACAACCATTATTAGAAACAACCATGTGTTTGCAGCTTGCAGACAGGACACTGAGTTTCCCAAAAGGAATATTGAAGAACATCTGTGTCCGAGTTGGTTCTTCGTACGCTCCAGCAGACTTCGTAGTGATAGAGACCGGTTCTGATGAGAGGGCTCCCATCATCCTAGGGAGACCATTCCTGAACACCACGGGAGCTGTCATCTATGCTAGTGCTGCCAAGATCAGTTTCTACATCAAGGGGAGGAAGGAAACATTTTCTTTCAAGAACAAGACCGCACAAATCCCAGAGCAACCCCAATATGAACCAAGGAAGAGGACCAACAGGAGGAACAAGAGCAAGAAGCAAGTGTGGACCGAGACAGTTAAGATGGTCACTGCTGTGCACAAAGGTCAAGATCGCCAACTCAAGTCACCGTTCTTGCCTAAGAAGGACGACCCAGGTATGCCAAGCATTCATTGCTCCATTAATGGGTCCCACTTCTACAAGACACTTTGCGACACTGGGTCGGGCGTCAACATAATGGCCAAGGTCACCTATGAACCTCTGTTCAGAACCATGCCCTTAAACCCAACATACATTCAGCTCCAGATGGCAGATCAGACATTCCGACAGGTCGAAGGTACAGTAACTAACGTCCCTGTCAAGATAGACGATCACTATGTCCATACAGACTTTCAGGTTGTTGACATGGGAGAAGATGAATACGATCCACCTATCATCCTTGGAAGACCATTCCTAAGTACTGTCAAAGCAATCATCTACATTGGAACTGGAGAAGTCCACATGCACTTCCCCTCTGAGAAGGTACGTCTTTACTTTACTGACCCTAACTATGTATTTGAAGAATCCAAGCAGGTCAGGACAAGAAGAAGGCGGCGTAACCACAATCAGAAGCAACAGGTCATCAAGGACGGATGGGCAGATTATGAAGGAGAAGTGGTAAGATCTGAAGACATACCACTCAACCAACACTGTCCTAAGGAGACCGAAGCACCGAGACAAGTGTGGAAAGAAAAGACAGTTGTACATGAAGAAGAGGCGCTGCCGGAACCACCGACTACGCCATCCACCGAGTTCCAGGACGACTGAACGAATAAGAGTCCCGTTCGGAGGACTTAAAAACACCGAACGCCTTGCCAAGAGGTAACTTGGTAGTTATCCTTTTCTTTTCAATTATTTACTTTATCTTAAATAGTTTGCTTAGTTAATCATTTTCATACTATCTTAAAAAGAAAATAAAAAAATGTTAAAAACCCTAAAGCCCCATGTGAGTATGCGAGTGGCATAAAACCCATAAGTAGATTCACTGTGGTGGTATAAAAAATATATATATATATAATAAATACATAAATATTTTCTTCTGCTTTATTAAAAAAAACATAAAAAAAATCAAGGAGGCTCAACATGATGAAGGCTAGATATTTATGCTAACACTTAATCAGTTCCACAAGCTTTGTTGTCTATTTGAGCTTCACAGAATTCAAGGAGACTAGCAGACAGAGGTCATTCTAATTGCTATTAGGGTGCTGCCGACTTTCAACTACACCTCCATCATCTGCTAGCTACATCAGAAGAGATTATGTCAAGATCCAGCTTGGGGGAGAGCACCCCCATTATCTTGCTAAGTATTTTTATCTTTATCTTTATATATATTTCTACCCTATAAAAAATAAAAATATACATAACTATGAAAAAACCAAATAAAGATTTTGTGCTTATCTATATATACCTATATCTTTTGCTTAGTGTGTTTTAATAAATAAATAAAGTGGCTATGCTAACCTGAATCTAAATAATAATAAAACTCTAGCATGGATATGATGAGTAGTTGCTTTGCCTGATTTTCAAATTTGAAGTTCTTTCTCTAAGTTTAAACATAACTGTTATCATTTAAAGCTTGCTCTAAACCTGAACTTGTGGGAAGAGAACTTGATCTAAAGTCTAAGTTGTTAACGGATATGATATGGGAAGGTTGAGCTGCTGTTTATCTATTCCTAGAGATGCTAGAATTCTGGAGAATTTTATCTTTGAAAATCTTAAAATGCTACATGATGAGTTCCTGTATGATGAGAGTTTAAGTTCCTACCACAGCCATATATACATGCTTGCTAGACTTTAAGCCATACATTTACTTTTTACTGCTTATGAGCATTGAGTGTAGTCAAGCTGTGTAGACCCTTAGGAGCTTGTCATGTGGTTAAAATCAAGATTCACTTGCACGATCACTCATACATGCTGCTTCTACTCCGGAAGTACGCATCCACATATATCCACTCATTCTCATCTCCAGATCCACATAAAATTATTCTACTCCTAATCCGGGAGAGAATAGCCAAAAATATTTCCCCATTCTTGTTATCCCCTGTGAAATAAATGCTCAAGCTATTTTGGTTACTACCACTTGCTATATTGTTCTAAGGAAGATGAGTGCTCTATACGAGGAAATAAAAAGGGGCAAGTGCCCGGAACCTCGAAAAGAAAAAAAGATACGAGGAAATAAAAAGGAGCAAGTGCTCGGAACCTCGATGAAAAAAAAGAAAAAAGTGTGAGAAGAGAGGTAAAAATGGACAAGTGTCCGACAGTAGAATTAGGGGTACAAGATACCCACCTGAGAGGAAAGAAAAAGAAAATATAGAGCACCTCATTCTCCTCAAGAGCTTTAAAAGCAAGAAAGGTACGTATCCCCTCAAAAAGAGCAAAAGTAGAATTAGATTTTCACCATTGTTATCATCACTATCACCATACTCCATTTATTCGCCACACATGCACATCTTGATTTGACTTATTGGCTTGTTTCTCTGGATCCATGGTTTGACTATGCAATAAATGTCTTGTAAGTATGTATACTTTATCTCCCACCTATGAGCTCCAGATATCAAAGCCTTATTAGAATAGGATGAGAGAGAAGGCAATGTCACTCTGCCTTATACCACAAATACTACATACTTTGCTTTGAGAGAAGGTAGACATCATTACTGCCTTGGTGAGGATCCAGAAATACCACAAAAGAGAGACCTGAGAGAGTCATACAAGGAATCTCTGAGTTTTATTTGAAAAGCAATAAAAAAAATTCCAGAGCTATAGCTGATCAAGAATAAGAGGCATGGCGCTTGACTAGACTGTTCTATCTTTTAACCACTCAAGACAAAGGTGACGGTTGCAAGCCCCATGGTGAAAGGTATAATGAATAAGTTTTTAAGTCTTGACAGTTTACTTTAACTCAGAGATGAGACTCTATTTGAAAGCATGTACCGTCAAAATTCAAAGGCATTTCAGCAACTTCTGATCCATCACTGAGTCTATCCTTGCTCAGGGACGAGCAAGAGGTAAGCTTGGGGGAGTTTGTTGACGGTCCTTAAGTATCAATTATAACTATCAAATAAATAGAGAAAAGGATCCAAATGAAACCAATACCTAGACTTAGGGTTTTATCTGACAGAATTCCACGAGTTTTGCTGTTTCTCTATTTCTGCAGGGGGTTATCAGGAAACATGGAAGAAAGGCCCACATGTCGGGTTAATGACGGGATAAAGACCGAACACGTGATTATTTTACATCTAGAAGACTCCAGAAGCCACGGGAACGAACGGGAGACCGAACGGAGTCCGGGACAGGGCGCCCGCCCTAGTCCTTGGGGCGCCCGCCCTGCCCTGGTGGCCAATCACGTTCCACTTCGCGGATTATGCTCCACCGCCTTTGAGGATCAAGGAAAACCGTACGTTCAAGGTCGGTTTGATCCGACGGTCCAGATTCATCCGAAGGGACTATATAAGCAAGGCCCCTGCCCCTGGAGGAGAGGCCCCTGTCTCATTATTCAAACCCTAATTCAGGAGGAGAGCCTCTGATCAAGCCCTAGAGCCACCACATCAACTAGATCTCTAGTTAGCATAGCTACATAGGATTAGAACTAGAAGGAGTCAATCTTCGATTGGTTCCCGGATCTGTCAAGAGGATTCTTGGTAATTTCTTTTCTGTTCTTCAATGGTTCATCTTAGTTCTTCAATATTATGAATATGACTTTGTTCTATTTCAATATATTGGTTATGACTTTGCTCTACTTGATTATATTTGCAATTATATTGTTCTTAGTTTATCATAGTTATATGCTTGGCTTAGTTAGATTGGAATTATATACATGCTTAGGATCGTATAGCGTTTATCCATGTGCGCAGTGGGTGAATGATAATTATTGTGTAGACGTGGTGTCTATACCGTATTTATCTGCGATTGCACCCTATATGCCGGATCGGTGGGTGGTTCGCGATAGTGACAGCTTCGTTGATTCTTATATAGTCCCCCTCCTGTGTATAGGGCAGGCAGAGCAACACTATTACAGGGGAGTGATTGCTATGTTCTTCATCTTCCTTGCTAATATTCACTATGCATGGATATAATCTTTTCTCACCATGATTGCCAAGTATAATTGCACTAACTATGATATGCTAGACTTTATAGTTAATAATAACTTAGGGAATATCTTTGTAGTTCATCCTAATTCCATGCTAATGACTTGCTAGAATATCTGTTGAGGTGCTTATCATTATTATATGTGGCTAGCTGATCAGATTAATTATCTTTGTCACCATTATCACTTTACCTTTATCCAATGTGACATTTATCCCTGTATAAAGAGATTGATAAATACTCTCGATTACATATGCAATGATGTGTACTCAGTTCCATATTCTCATTCTGTTATCAACCATGATACTTAGAAATCCCTTCCCAGTGGTAAAAATATAAATAACGATACCTGGAATACTTCCTGGTTAAAATGCTACATCGGTATTAATCTGTGCGCTTGCAGATCCCTTTTATTATTTATCTTGATGAGCAATTGCATATTTCAATACCGCGTCTCTCATGTCATGCTGGGGATGACAACTTGGCTTAAGTGGCATGAGGGATAGGTTTGGCATTTTTGGCGCCGTTATCAGAATTAGAAAATTATCTACTTTTGGTAGTGACGTTAAGAATGCCCAACAGTTACCCGTCTGGCCTTACATTCATTATCAAACCTTATTATCCACAGGTTATGCCAACTTCAACCAATTTAAAAAATTTCATTTGAAAACCTATCTCAGTAAACATGGTGAAGCATAACTAAGCATTTTCAAATCAAAACAGGCACCAAGGATGACATTGAGTAATCAAGGTTGATAATGTATCAATTAGGTTATCACGCAACTCCTAGTCACCTAATGCAACAGTTCATAAGCATAAGTGATATAAAGCTTTGAAAACTCAAGGGAAGGTTTAAATGCATTCGGGGTTTGCCTTGGTCGACGGGAATCTCTAGCTCCGGGTTAGTCCCACAAATATCGAATCCCACCTTCACTGATGACTGCTCTTCTTCGGGGACTGGTTCGACCACGTTAATCTCCTCGTTCATGGGGACTATATGAGATGATAATGTATGCTCAATATGATGAAGTACGAAACATGATGCTTAGTGGATGTATACCAAGATTAAGAACTTGAGTACAACTTTTCTTCACTGTACAGTTGCAAGCCAACAAAGCCTAACCTAACCCTAGTTTAGGGTTTCATTAGGTTAACTACTTTGTTAATGATTTTCATTAAGCACATGAAATAAAATTATGCCCTAACAATATGATTAAAAGAGCTCAAACAATTAATTAAAGGTGCCAAAGGTCATTAAGTGTTAAAGACCCAAGGTCAACATCCAATCATAAAGTCAAACAAACCCTAAATCATTAAGCACTAATTACTTGATTTACCTAAATAATTAATAAAGCATAAATTAAGTATAAAATCAAATTTGTCCAATTAAGCTCATATTTTTATTTTAGGAAGCTTACATCATAACTAAGTGGTAAAACCATTTTCACAATTTTTAGATTATTAATTAAGCCTAGAAAAATTATAGAAAACTCATTTATCAATTAATGGAGCTAATTAATTGACATGCAAAAAGTAATCAAAATTGACATTTCATATTTTTCCTAGATAGTACACATCATAAAGAGGCTACACAAAAAGTTTTAGAATTTTTGGAGCTCTAAATATTTCTCTGATGAAATAAACAAAATTCAGTACTATTCATTTATCAGAAAAGACAAACCAACTCGTTTACTCTAGCGCACTCCTCCCTTTCTCCCTCTGGCCCAAACTGGCCCAACCGGGCACGCCCCTCTATTCTGTTTCTCCCCGGCCCCCTTCTCCCTTGCCCGGCCCAACTGACCGAGCCGGCCCAGCAGGACTACGTCGCTCCCCTACCGTGGCCAATGGCCAAGATGGTGGCCGGCCGGTCGCCAGCTCACCGGCGGCGAGGCTTCGGCGAGGCGGACTGCACCAGCATAACCAACATGACCCCATGAAGCTACCTTGACCTCCAGAACTACAGCAGGTGCACCCAAGGAAGACCCACACCGGCCATGGCGGCTCGGTAGCGGTGGCGCACGGTGCTCCGGCAAGACAAGCCGTAGAGATCCAATTGAAGGCATGGGAAGGTCCAGTAGCTCACCACGATTACCGTGGCATGTGTGGTGAAGGTAGAGATGCACTAGAGGGACCAAACCACGGTGAGGCAGTGGTGGCAGCGCATGTGACCGGAGGTGGTGAAACAGGGGAAGAAGAAAAAATGATTGCAGCGGCTCGGGCTTTATGGACGAGGCAAGAAAAGGAGCTGGCGATGCGCAGCTACGTGCTTGCCACCGTGAAGCAGCTCATTGGTGCAGTGGGCACACCTAGAAATGACCAGAAGGACGCCGGCGGTGAGCTGCCTGCTGCCCTGCTCAACTTGATCTATTTATGAAATTGCCATTGAAACAGATTTCCAAATTACTTTCAAATTTTCTATAAAAGTTGAAAATCTGTAAAAACAAAAGTTGCTCAACTTTTCAAATCCTACAACTTTCTCAATAAAAACTTTTCAAATTCAGCCTAGATTTTGAAATTTGAATTTGAAATAAAAAGGGGACAATTTCTAGAAATTGGTAAATTCAAAATTACTTTAAATTTTACATTGAAACTTTAAAAACTCAAAACACCAAAGTTGTACATCTTGACAAGACCTACAACTTTGCTTTTTAAACCATTTTCAAATTCTACATCCATTTTGAAATTTGCAAAGGGGAATGAAAATGTGTCAAATTTGGGATTTGAATCTTTTCAAAGTTACTCCAAATTTTATACTAAAACTTTGAAAACTCCAAAAACCAAAATTGTATAACTTGACAAGATCTACAACTTTGCTATTTTGTCTCGCCCTCAAATTCTTTTTAGATTTTGAATTACACAAAAGGGGGTAAAATAGGGTTTTTCGAAAATCAGGGTTTTGAATCAAATTCAAACTTGATTTGATTTCTACATTAATTGGTGATTAATTAGTGATCACAACTATCGTCCAAATGTACCGTTGAGTCAAATCACATGTGACCTACCCATTGCCACATTTGTTTGAACCAATTTTGAATTATAAATTCATTTTAATAAACCTCCCAATTTGAATTCGAATTTGAATTGGAAAACTTAGGGCAAGTTTTGGAACTCAAACCTAACCTCAAACTTGGAGTCCATTTTTAAATGTTGCACTTGAGTTTATTCCCTACACCTAACACTAGTGTAGAGCACAGCTTTACACCTCAAATTACATAGGGCATTGTCGACGAAACTTGGTCGGTAGTCTACCTAGGGGTATGCCCAAGGTAGTGATTTATCGGTAGACAGGTGCGCAAGCTACGAACTAGATGGTGACGCAAGACATGGAACAAGGTTTTAACTAGGTTCAGCCACCGTGAGGGTGTAATACCTATGTCCTGTGTTTGGTTTGTATTGCTGTGTATAATGAGATGTGTTTTGAGGGGGTCCCCTGCCCGCCTTATATAGTCCGGAGGGCAGGGTTACAAATCTGGAAACTAATCCTGGTCGGTTACAATTACCATAGCTGGCCGGATAAGGATTCCTATTCTAACCGATCAGGATCTCACTTGATCTCCAAGTTTGCTCTTCTTCCTTGTGTGGGATGCCGAGCAGATCGTCTGGGCCACGCGTCGTCTTCTGGTGGGCCAGGCCCTCTGGTCTGGGCTAGCCCAAGTCTAGCCGTAAGGGTATAGGGGTTAATACCCCCACAGCTATTCCTCGAGCACTATGCATTGTGATGATATGCTGTCCTGAACTTCTCCGACCAGTGAGATCTGTCACCGAGCTGACTCTGACTAGTTGAAACATTGACCAATGAATGCGCCAGTATTCCGCTGAGACCGGAGAGCCATTAGCCTTGTTGAAATCATGAAGACCAGTTATCTAAAGAATGCATGGGGCTCAAAGAAAAAAGGAAAAAGATTTCTCCTTCCTGTGAAGTGTGCCCACTTGTATTTCTGAAAAGAAATGTAAGTAGGGTAAATAGAGTGTAGGGGTTGAAAAAATAAGCACATTCACCACAAGGTGAAGTGTGCCCACTTAGTCCCTGAGCCTGGCAATAGGTGACATAGGCATGTGGTGCCAGGGTCTAAAATGATTCTCCATAGACACTTGATACTGAGATGCACCGACAGGTGCATCGTACCGATGTAGTCCCCGAGCTTGCTGGAAGGCGAAGTATAAGCCTTGTAGCAAGGTCTAAATAAGCTCTGATCCCTCAACTATATGTGAGTCAAATTTCACATGTAGCCAAGGAAACCAGACCTCGAGCCATGGTCAGAGAGTGGTCGGAGCAGTCCCCAAACATGGCGTGAGGTGCGGTCAACGAGTCCCCAAGCACAGCATGAGGAGTGGTCAACATGTCCCCGAACACAGTGGGGGGAGTGATCGACGAGTCCCCGAGCCTAGTCGAGGAGTATAACATGATCGGTAGTTTGAGATAGACTGTTGCCAGACCAGTCCCTGAGCATCTCTTGATGTCCTCCCTTTACTCATAATATTTAATTTGTATTTCTCTCTCTTCCTTGCTCTAACATGATATCACAAAAAGTTGACTGATGTGACGTTATCGTCACGCTCATCTGCCTTGTCAGTGTCACAATAAACCATCCGCTAGACGGAGCATGCCAGTGTGGGCCCTCCTGTGGAGGAAACGAGGGGTGTATTTACTGGCGCGGTAACCAGGAAAAAAGTGGAAACCGGAGGGATCATGCCATGTTTCACGCACACGTATCCTGAAAATCTTAGGGAGGTGGAACGGCGCAGTCAGTTTGATAAATAGCCACTATGCGGCCATTCCCCATTTATGCCCAACAGTCGCCTTTGCAAATCAACCACCTTCTTCCGCCAGTCCGCGTGCCCTATTCTGATTCTGCTGCCGCCGTTAGCACACCTCACCGCTGTTAGGAGTGACACGCTCTCTGTACACTAGCTGAGCCAAAGCAAAGAGATGAGAGAGGTAGAAGATGGCCAAGATGAAGGCGGCAAAAAGGGCCGAAGTGATGAGGAAGGAATGGTGAAAGTCGAAATCCACCGAATCGATCATCAATTACCTCATCGGCCGAGGGGTGCTCCACAACCGGGAGCTTGCTGGATGGCGGCCACCGGGCAGCGACAGCTACCCCAATCCCTAGCCTAGTGAGATAGTTGTCTTTGAAGATTTTTTCAAGCGGGGTTTTGGGGTTCCTGTCCATCCTTTCCTCCAAGGGCTATGTTGACACTTCTTAACGTCACTCATGTTAGGTTGTCATCCCCAACATGACACCAAGAGTGTGGTTGTATTATACTTATGCCATTTAACTAAATAAAGATATTATAGTATATATCCGCAAGCGCACAGATAAATACACCCATTGTAGCATTTCACCCAGGTTTTCCTAAGTATCGCTATTTATAATTTTACCAAGGAAAGGAACATCGAAATGGGACTATATAAATAGTTACAATGGCAGTAGAGATAATCATTTGCACTTAATAATAAATATCAAAACAACTAATCACTTGTCATGAAAGGGGTAAGACAAATAAGATAAATGGTAAATGATAATCATGGGTATTCCAGAGACAAGATGGAGTTAACATTATTCAAGTCAAGTAGTCATGGAGATTAATTTAGAGATGTAAATCATAAGTATTTCTTATTCAATCAGTCTATTTATCAATCTAGCTATACACAATCATCTATGATATAATCAACATGTCATCTATGAATAAGGAACATTACTGAGAGAAAAGTCAAGAACAGAGTAATGATCTCTTCCCTGTAACCGCGTTCTACTAAGTTCTATACTCGAGGAGTGGACTACAAAGGACTCAACAGGAATGTCACACCCACGATCTACCACATGGCCCGGAGCATAGAGTGCATTCGCAGACAAGCATAATCTAAGCACCACGCCTACAATATGCCAGCCACTCAATCCTATCCAGAATTGGATCAAGCTTTCTACGAACATATTCATAAACTCTTTACTAATCATATTCATATCAAGATGTAGAACAAGAACAATCTCAAGAATAGAATAAAGTTGAAATATAGAAATATATTGAAGTAGCATAAAGTTGAATGATGATTACAACGAAATTACCAAGTCTCCAACGAACGATCCTGATCCCAAGCAGTTGCTTGCCTCTACTTGAATCAATCTAGACTAAACTCTAAACTTGAACTAGAACTCTAACTCTCTTTCTCTCTGGAAACCCTAACTTCTGGCCTTGCCTTCACAAATGAGGAAGAGATGATCTAATTCTTCAACTGATTTCTTGAAAGGAGATCCTAGGGGCTGTTTATATAGCCCAGGGCGTGGAACCGCAGCCCTTGGATCAAACCAACCTTGGCGTGGGGTTTAGATGCATCCTTAGAGGCGGTATAGGTAGCTTGCAAGAGAAGGAGCCGAGGCGGCGCAGGAGAGGGCCGATCGGCCTAGCCCTAGGGCCGGTCGGCCCCACCTAGCGGCGGGTTGGCTCGTGTCGCCTCGTGGAGTCGGTTTAGGTCTTCTAGAATCCCTATCCGTATTCGTGACGTGGAGATTAGGCCGATTGCTTCGGTTTCTTCTCTTGGAAGGAGATTAGTTTTGTATTATGCAGCTTAGCCCCTGAAAAACACAGAATCACCAAAACTCGTGGAATTTATTAGTTTAAACCTCTAAACCTACTGTTGTGATCCTTTTTATCATTTATTCCTCTTATGTTGACGGTTTAAAATGATAGTTAATTACCGTCAACAACTCCCCCAAGCTAAACTTTTGCTAGTCCCTTAGTAAAACTAAATCCAGAGATAACTAAGTTACTTCAAATTATCATCCTTCAAAAATACATAAGCCATCAGAAAAGAATTATCCTCAAAAAGATTTTGAAAATTTTCTCTAGTTCCTTAGCCATGGGGTTTTAACTTTGACTTGAGCTTTGGATAATCAAAAAAGAGAAGTAATCAAGTCAAGCACTATGTCTCAAATTCTTCATCTCTATTTCCACCCTAGAATTTTTAATTATATTTTCGAAATAAAACTCAGAGTCTGTATTGTATGACACTTACAAATCTCTCAATATGTGACATTGGAATTCCTTACCAAGGCAACGATGGTGTTTTGCCTTCTCTTAAGGTATTTTGGAATAAGGCAGAATATCATTGTGCCTTCTCTCTCACCGTATGACTAAGAAGCTTATATGGAGTTTATGGGTGAGATCACTCATACATACTTGCAAAACATATATTGTAAAGTCAAACAATGGATCTAGAGAAACTAGTCATACAATCAAATCAAGATGTGCATGTGTGTGGATACAAGGAATAGGTTAAATATATGGTGGAAGTAATAATGAATCCTAATTCTACCTTGCTCCTTTAGAAAGATTGATCTCTCTTAAAACTTAAGAACTTAGACAAAGAAAGTCTTGGCTATGCATAAATATATATATTATTTTTTTTCAGAGAGGCGAGTGTCTAGCATCCATTGTTTTGGTAGGACACTTGTCCATGTTTTACTCTCTATATATTATTTTTTTACATAGCTCAGACTTCTTTGTCTATCATGAAACAATTGAGAGATAATAATAATAAACATTTGGAGCAATAATAACTGAGGCTATGAAATGTATGAATAGGTGGAAAAATCCTACAAGGCATGTTTTTGTTGTTCACTCCCAGTGTAGGAGTAAAACATTTTTATGGTGGTTCTAAATGGAAAGACATGTTGTTGCGTACTTCTAGTGTAGAAGCAGCAAATTTAAGTGGAGTGTACGTGATCTTGATTTTAAGAGTATGACAGGTCTCTAAAGGCCAACAAAGTTTGACAGTACTCAATGTAAATACATGTAGCAATAAAATAAGTGCTGGTTTTCTATCCTAGCATGTATGGCTGTGGTAGGAATTTAATCTCTCTGTCATACAAAGACTCATCATGTGCATTTAAATTTTTTTTCAAAAGTGAACTCTTCAGGACTTCATTGTAACTTAGATCAAGATAAATGGTAGCTCAAAACTCTTTCACTTCTTATCTCCCAACTACCTAAGCTTTGGATCAAACATATTCCTCCACAGGTTTAAAGATTTGGCAATGAATATTTTTGGAACAGAGGAATAATTCTTAAATGAAGCTAGGTACTTCAGAAGAATTACAAATGAAGCAACTATTTATGATAGTTCAAGTTTTTTATTCGACACAAAAACAAGTTCATACACACTCTATTTTTATTTCAAAAGGCTCATAAAGAAAAATAATCTAAACATATTAATATATATTTTTGTATTTTTATCATATTCCCCATATTTTTTAGATATAGTAGTAATACTAATATTAATACTAATAATAATATGGGTAAGAAAAACTTACTGTCTGAGGGGGTCCTCTCCCAAGCTGGCTCAACTTCGGTCACTGAGGTGGTGCTGGTGGTGGGTAATCGACACCCATTTGCTCGAAGAAGTAGAGGAGGCCTTCATACGTTTGTGCCCCTTGTTCACGCATCTCCCCAAGCGTGTTGCTCGTGCTCTCCTACCACTGTGTATGCTGATGTAGCGTGTTTATGATACCTTGTTGCCCCGTCTCAAGATGAGTGAGACGAGTATCAAAGTTCTGGAAGTCTGGCTGGTGGTACGGCTGAAGCTGAGGATGAGGCGGGTGTTGCTCCGGCTGGTACCCGGGGTAGCCATGAGAGGCATGGTATGAGTACGGTGGTGGTGTAGGTGCTGCATCATGGACTCCCCTCGCAGAAAAAGACATGCGTCCTCTCTGGATGTACGCCGAATCTTCGTATTCCTACGGAACATAATTAGAAAAATTACTTTGCCCCCCAATTTTCTTCTGGTGTGGGCGGATCATAGGAAGTTTGATCTTCCCATGCCCGGTGTCTCGGTTTAGATGGTCCTGGTTGGTCAAATCCTTGATAGTGAGTGAAAGCTAGTGCAGGGGGTGCACCATCTTCCCCTGTGTACCTAGGCACAGTGTTTCTCGTTATTCTGGCAAACGGACTTCTTCCAACTCCCCTGGTCGGTCTCTGCAAATCAAGCAAAAATGTCTCCACGGCATATAGACTAAGTGGTCTGTTCAGCAGCTCATATTCATTTACAAATCCCCTTTTATGTTACAAAGATTCTATTGCCCTTTTGTTTCAACAGATGTGCTTGACTGAAAAAGTAAATGTCAAGAGATCGGCGGGGTGTGGAGATGTAGGTAATACTAGCATTCCCTAACAAATTCAGGTTTCCGGCAAGACGTGTAATCCAAGAAGTGATGGTGATAGGGCCTCGCAAAGTGTGAAGGATAGCCCAGAATGTTACCATGAGCCTAACAGGAAATATTTTACGTTTCTTGATCATAGCATACATTAATTTCATCTCCTCGATCCTAACTATGCGACCTTCCCTCCTAGGAAAAAAGTGATCCCTAACCATTTATGCATAATTCTCAAAGTGGGATTGTGAATGTCATTCGTGTATGGGTTGGAACAGTAGTCTTTGCCCGAAATATCTTCCCAAAATTGCTCTCTATGAAAATCGCTCAAAAGTTCATCTATTTCTACTCCGCAAGCATCAGGGAATCCTAGTCTGAGGCTGAATTCTTTCCAAGTAAATTCATATTGTTCGTTAAACAGCCTAAAGGAAACATAAGTCTCGGTGAAAGATAGAGTGTAGAGGAATTCTAAAGTAAGTAATTTGTATCCATCCTCTGAAATACTCCAATTATTATCCCATCCAATATTGCGAAAAATAAGATCGAATTTAGCATCCATACCTGTTTTTTTGTAAGAAGTAGGGGTCAAAGGTTGGGGTATGCTCGAACTCATGATCTTTGTACAATCTCATCAGATCCTTCTCGTAAGTGGTGCAAAGCTTTATATGATGCTCTTGATGG
This sequence comes from Saccharum hybrid cultivar R570, assembly GCA_038087645.1. Taxonomy (NCBI): domain Eukaryota; kingdom Viridiplantae; phylum Streptophyta; class Magnoliopsida; order Poales; family Poaceae; genus Saccharum; species Saccharum hybrid cultivar. The sequence continues at coordinate 36,630,985 of JAQSUU010000637.1, read as the reverse complement.
AGTACGTGGTGTTTTGGCTGGCTGGCGGACGAGGACCGAGGCACGGATGACATGTCTAAGTCAGAACCAGCCCGTGATGATGATCCGGTCTGGGAGCGGGTTCTTTTGCGAAAAGAGAATGCTCCAGCCGCACTCCTAAGTGTTTTCTTGAGTCCACTCATCTTGTTACACAGACAGAAACACAAACACAACTAGTGGAAATAATGAGGGGTTAGAATAAATAAATAGTTAGGAGTCAGTGATCCCAAAGTCCGTCGTCCAGAAGTCAGTCGTTCAAGTTGGAAATTTTATATCTTGACTTCTCCTAGTACTTAGATTATTCGGGCAGCACTTCTCCTTACTAAACGATTTTCTAAACAACTTCTAGCACTTCTCTCTTACTGATTCTTATCTCAATGTGGCTCTAAAAATTTTAGAATACTTCTCTACTCAAGAACTTCCAGAATCTACTCAAAAACTAAGAATTCTCAAACCGTACTTGGATTTTGGAATTTCGAGTTGGGGGTATGTTTTCTGAGTGTTTTGCGGTGTGTGGAGTAGAGGGAGAAGCAGCCTTTTTATAGGCGCGAGAGAGGGAGGTCGGCCGGCCTGGTGGTGGGGCCGACCGACCCCATGTGGGGCCCACTCATCCATCCCTTCCTTCTCTAACTTCCTTGCTTCGTTATTAAGAGATGCCTTCACTTGCCGACGCTCCATGTGATGTGGTGGTTGAAAAAGAATGGAGGAGAGTGAAGGTGGTGGAGTGAAGTGATGTGAAGTGAGGTGATTGAGGTGGGTCCCATGGGTCCATATGTCTCCCATATTTGCACCGTATAATCACACAAGTATGCAAAGAAAAATTACTTTTACGAAACTATGAAGAATTAGAATTCTAATGATGGTATTTTTATTTTTCTGCCACCACAGTGATTATTATTTACCAGAGGTTTTCACGCTTGGTAAATATTAATTATATGGGGCTTTAATAATTATGCCATGAGATTGATTATTATTATTTTTTTCCTATGCATGAATAAGTAAATATGCTATGCAAAAATTAAATGCAGATAAATACCGAGTTACCTCGCAGCGATGGTTCAGGATTTTTAAGTCCACCGAATCGGACTACTCCAGCTGGATTTATTCTTCGGGGGTCATAGTCATTCCTGTGAGTGGTGACTATGTGACTCCTTGTTCATCTATCATCTTCGTAGTGGAGCTTAACTCAGGTCTTGGTCTGAATGGAAAACACTCTTCTCATCCATCAATGTTGAATTTGACTTCTCCAATTCTGACGTCGATGTGGACATTTGCGGTACTAAAAAAGGGTCTCCCAAGAAGGAGTGACACTCTTGAGTCAGGTTGCATGTCCAGAACCACAAAGTCGACTGGTATGAAGAATTCTCTGATCTTGACTGGAATATTCTCGGTGATTCCCATAAGGTAACGGAGTGACTGGTCCGCTAGCTGCATGCACATCGAGGTTGGATCGAGCTTTGCATGTGTAAGTTTATCGAAGATCGCCTTGGGCATCACACTGACACTTGCTCCAAGGTCGCACAGTGCATTGTCAAAATGTTGATCTCTAATTGAACAGTCGATAGTGGGGCATCCTGGATCCTTCTTCTTGATTGATGTGTTGAGGATGGCCGCACTACACTCTTCTGCCAGCTTGATCACTTCAGTGGTAGGCAGTGGTCTTTTATTGTTGAGGATGTCTCGAACATACTTTGCATAGGTGGGAACCTGCAACACATCTAACAAAGGGACATTGATATATAATTTTTAAATAATCTCAACAAACTTACTGAACTGTGCATCCATCTTGAGTTTTCGATCTCTGCGTGGGAAGGGTAAGATATTGGTGTCTTGGAAATCTTCCACTTGTGGTTGAACTTCTTCTACTTCATCATCCTTTTCTTCTGTCACTGTGGGTATCACTAGTACTGGTTTTCTCTGTGCCCCTTCTGGATAAGGTGGGTCTTTAGTGGTTTTACCATGTCTGGTGGTTATACCCTTGACCTGCTCATTATTAGTGGCAAAAGAAGCAGCTAACCGTGATAATTGAGTTTCTACCTTTTTATTATGATCAAGTTGGTCTTTTATAGCAGAAGAAAAGTCATCCATTTTAGTATTTATATCCTCTAGAATTTTATCATTAGAAGCAAGTTTCTTAACAATAGTATCATTAATTCTAGCTTGTTCCAAAATTAAATTTCATAGAGGGGGTTGCTTAAAATTGGAAGAATTATTAAAATTGCCTAAGTACATAGCTGGATATGTAGTCTATTGCTTTTGATTCCACCTTTGCTTTTGCAGCATGGAAGAGTTGTTGATGATGTTTGCATCTTCTTGATTCTCCGGAATTTCCATTCCTAGGTACTCTTCACATCTAGTCTGAGCATCGAATGCATCTTGAATTGCTTGATGATCTTTCTTGAAATTGGCTCTTTGGTCAAGCCAGTTCAACAGTGTATCCATCTTTGTTGATAGTGCACACACTTGTTCTGGAACTTCTTCAATCTGGCGACAACGTTGAGTGTTATCTTGTTTCCAACTCTGGTTCTTTGCTATCTTCTCCATCAGATATTGTGCTTTTCCAAGAGTGAGTGACATGAATGAACCTCCAGCAGTAGCATCTAGTTGCTCATGCGATCTTTGGGTTAATCCATAGTAGAATCTGTGCATGAGTATCCAATCTTTCATTCCATGGTGTGGGCATTCCAAGATGTTCTCTTGAAAATGTTCCCATGCCTCTGAAATGGTTTCTCCTTTTTACTGCTGAAAATTGTAAATCTTTCCTCTTAAGGCATGAGTTTTGCCTATAGGGAAAAACTTTGACAGAAAGGCCTTCGAACATCTATCCCATGTGTTGATGTCTTCTTTGTTGGTGTAGAACCACTGCTTCGCTCTCTCTTCTAGTGAAAATGGAAAGAGACAAAGGAGTATGATGTCTTGGGTGACGTCCTTGATGATGATGGTGCTTCCAATCTCCAGAAAATTCTGCAGATGTTTAGTGGCATCTTCTTCTTCCTTTCCACCAAATGTAGTAGCTTGCACTAGGTTGATTAGACTTGGCTTGAGCTCGAATTCAAGGTTGTCCGTCTGGAGTGTTGGTCCGGTACGAATGTTCCTTACACTTGGAGCTGAACATTCAAGTAAAGTCTTATTAGCCATAGCTTCACTAGTGGTGTTGATCTTCCTCTAGATTTGGTTGACTCTTGGATTAGAAATTGATAAGTCACAATCAAACCTGTATTACCCTGCATAAGATTTGAACAAAGACGAAACAAGGGTAAGCCTGTCAAGACAGAGGTACTAGTTGTGATTTTTATTATGAGTAAGTGGTATTGATTAATCTCTTATTGCCATAAAGGTAATTCCCTTGAAAAGTAAATCCCTATGACATCTCGTGTTAGAAAGTGAAGTTTTCCATCTCCCCGGCAACGGTGCTAGAAATGCTTGTTGACACTTCTTAACGTCACTCGTGTTAGGTTGTCATCCCCAACATGACACCAAGAGTGTGGTTGTATTATACTTATGCCATTTAACTAAATAAAGATATTATAGTATATATCCACAAGCGCATAGATAAATACACCCATTATAGCATTTCACCCAGGTTTTCCTAAGTATCGTTATTTATAATTTTACCAAGGAAAGGAACATCGAAATGGGACTATATAAATAGTTACAATGGCAGTAGAGATAATCATTTGCACTTAATAATAAATATCAAAACAACTAATCACTTGTCATGAAAGGGGTAAGACAAATAAGATAAATGGTAAATGATAATCATGGGTATTCCAGAGATAAGAGGGAGTTAACATTATTCAAGTCAAGTAGTCATGGAGATTAATTTAGAGATGTAAATCATAAGTATTTCTTATTCAATCAGTCTATTTATCAATCTAGCTATACACAATCATCTATGATATAATCAACATGTCATCTATGAATAAGGAACATTACTGAGAGAAAAGTCAAGAACAGAGTAATGATCTCTTCCCTGTAACCGCGTTCTACTAAGTTCTATACTCGAGGAGTGGACTACAAAGGACTCAACAGGAATGTCACACCCGCGATCTACCACATGGCCCGGAGCATAGAGTGCATTTGCAGACAAGCATAATCTAAGCACCACGCCTACAATATGCCAGTCACTCAATCCTATCCAGAATTGGATCAAGCTTTCTACGAACATATTCATAAACTCTTTACTAATCATATTCATATCAAGATGTAGAACAAGAACAATCTCAAGAACAAAATAAAGTTGAAATATAGAAATATATTGAAGTAGCATAAAGTCGAATGATGATTACAACAAAATTACCAAGTCTCCGATGAACGATCCTGATCCCAAGCAGTTGCTTGCCTCTACTTGAATCAATCTAGACTAAACTCTAAACTTGAACTAGAACTCTAACTCTCTTTCTCTCTAGAAACCCTAACTTCTGGCCTTGCCTTCACAAATGAGGAAGAGATGATCTAATTCTTCAACTGATTTCTTGAAAGGAGATCCTGGGGGCTGTTTATATAGCCCAGGGCGTGGAACCGCAGCCCTTGGATCAAATCGACCTTGGCGTGGGGTTTAGATGCATCCTTAGAGGCGGTATAGGTAGCTTGCAAGAGAAGGAGCCAAGGCAGCGCAGGGGAGGGCCGGTCGGCCTAGCCCTAGGGCTGGTCGCCCCACCTGGCAGCAGGTTGGTTCATGTCGCCTCGTGGAGTCAGTTTAGGTCTTCTAGAATCCCTATCTGTATCCGTGACGTGGAGATTAGGCTGATTGCTTCGGTTTCTTCTCTTGGAAGGAGATTAGTTCTGTATTATACAGCTTAGCCCCTAAAAAACACAGAATCACCAAAACTCATGGAATTTGTTAGTTTAAACCTCTAAACCTACTATGGTGATCCTTTTTATCATTTATTCCTCTTATGTTGATGGTTTAAAATGATAGTTAATTACCGTCAATAGGCTATGTTTGTATTATGAGATTGGGATATGCAATCTGCATCCCAACTCGATCCTCCTTGTTTCAGTCTTTATCCACCTTTGTGAGGCGTATGGGGGAATCCAACCCCATTTAGACCTATTTTGATATCTATTTTGCTTGAGGAAGAAGGGGTCCCAAGGCGGCTCCAAAATTGCCGGTGGAGCATACCTGACCCTTCAGGATGGGATGAAGCAAGAGTACCTTAACTGCCCCTGGAACACCTCCCTCGGAGATTGGTACAAGAAGTGGTTTTACATTCGCGAGGAGCCCGACAGCGCTACGTTCTGCGACGTCGAGTATATTCCAAACAAGAGGGTGTCTTGGAATGACCAACCAGAACTGGACGGGCAGGTGAAGGAGTTGATGGCACTGCTACCGTGGAACCGCCTGGATGGGCCGGTGGTGGCCAGGAGCTTCATTAGCCGGTGGGTGCAGCCTTGTCGGAGGAGAGTGCACGCCAGGTACGAGTACCAAGGCTCGACCAACTAGACGAGGATGCGATCAGAGGTTCTGGACCCTGACGAGGTCAAACGCCGAATTGGGGAATTGTTCAGTCTGGCAGACCAACTCTATTCCCCCCGAGCAGGATCCAGCATGCGTATAAGCTCATCCAACCGGCCCTGAAGGTAAATGACCAAGCTCCTGTGCTCTGAGAAATGCTTCCGATCACCGTAGAGTAAGAATAATTCTTAATTTGCTTGTCTTGCGTGTGTATAGGTACATGGCGTGGAGCGACACACCCTATACGTTTCTTTGGCGCCTGGAGTCGAGCACCCGAAGAGCATGGAGCCACCACCACATAGCATGTAGCGGTGTTACGAGCATGTCGATGATGATAACAAAGAACACAGGACATCGACCGCTAACCCCGATGCCGAACAGTCGAAGAAGAAGGCCGAGAGCTCCCGGGCAAATGAGAGCCCAGAAGAACTGCCCAGTAAACACCGTTGAACCATGCAAGACTGGTCAGAGGATGAAGCGGAGGAGGACACGAGCGCCTATATGCTCAATCCTCGGAGGAAGAGGAGCGAGCAGACAATGCAGGGGGGATCGACCCTAGCAGTAAAGGGGCCGCAAGAGGGCCAGACGTCGCCAGTGGGGCTGACACCCAGCGTGAGGACAGCTGAAGAGCAAGCGAGACCGCCACCACAGGATGGAGGCCAAGGTTCCTCTACCCAGCACACAAGCCAGGGGCAACCGCGGTGTCGCGCCTTCACCACCATACATCGGAGCTCAGATTTGTAAGTTCCTAAAAACTCATTAAATAGTGTGTCAGTAGTATTAGCGAGTGTATAATTAGTAAAGATAACTGTTCTGTTGTCACGTGCTAGCTCAGCATCAATGGAGAGAGCCAAGCAACTGGCCACCGCTGGGGCAACCATGTTGACCACCACCACGACATCCTCCAAGCAGCCGGTGGGTCAGACCACCAGGGCGGCAGAGCCAATGACGATGACGGCAAATATGAACGAGCCGACGACGGGCAAGGATGCAGGCAACATGGCGACCATGGAAGCCACCGAGCAGGAGACGCCCAGGCAAGTGGTGCCCGAGTAGAGTTTTGTGGGTACGCCGACCAAAGGACAAGTCCCTGAGACTAGTCAGAGTGTGCCCGAGCAGACCACGGCCACCACAAGCTCGACGCAAGGTGGTCTACCTGACGCCGTAGCCAGGGGAAAAGCAGCGGCGACGTCGTCGACCACCAGCTGAGCCAAGGGCAAGAGCAAGCCGGTGCTGAGCAGGCAACGGAGGCTGATGACAACATCATCGAGGAAATCTAGGGGCACCCATAAGATGGGTGTCAACATGTATACATCTGCCATGAACGTGGACACCATTACATCTGCCACGAGGAGATCTCCATCGATAAGGAGACAGAGAGAGTGGAGCGAGCGGCAAGATGACTCATCGGGGAGGTACAGGTAAGCATATTCCTCGATCACTGTCGTAGACCAATTCAAGTCTGTGGTCATGCATATATGGTACTGTATTTGACTTGCAGGGCCTCGTGAAGACGACAAAGTATCATAAACGGTGTTTTGACCAGATTCAAGGCATTAATGAAGACAATAAGGAGCTGACAATCGAAGTGGACCGACTGCGCAAGTGGCTCGAGACTACTGAGAAGAACCAGGTAGAGCTTGAGTCGCAAAGGCTCAATGCTGTCCTCCAACTTAGTAAGAAAGAGCATGAAAGGGCAGGTAAATTATCTTAGCCACACGCCCCCAAGCACTAAAAAATGTTGTTCATATGTGTTTATGTATTAACAAAGCTTGTTGTAGGCCTGGCGGAGGAAATCACCAGGCTTCAAATGGAGAACACGCGCATGGCTAAAGAGTGCGCCCGATTAGCAGCGGAGAACACCCGGCTGGCCGAGGACCACGCACGATTCCGAGACCACTCGATGAAGATGACCGAGGAGGTGAAGACCAAGAGCCAGGAGATAACCAGTGATTGGCCATTTTCTTGATCATGGCATAATGACTGAATAGATGCCCTTTGGCTTTTTTCTAACCAAAATGCCCTTCTGTAGCATTAAAGACAAATGCCAAGAAGCATATTGTAGAGCTGCAAAAGGACCGTGACCTTTGGAAGGATCGTTGCGCGCAGATGGCGTGGGGGATCGGGCTAGTGCTTGACTTGCTTGATCCAGGACTGCTACCGACCGAGCCTCGAGTACAGCAGCTAGGAGTGATAGACAAGTGTCAGCTCGCTTGGGGTTGGCTTCAACAGTTCGTGAAGGAGGCTGGAGAGTTTGCGGGCGCCCATGTGCTAAGCATGGTGCGCGCGCATTATCCCCTGATCGACTTCACATGCTTCACGAAGGGCTACCCCAAGGAAGTCAGCGTGCAGGAAGTGGGAGAGCTGTGGGGCCAGTTATCTGAGCTGGTGGCAATGATAATCGGTGATATAAACCTATGCGGAACATCAATGCCACCGTCACAAGGAATGTCGATGACGTCTGCTCTGGGGTCTTCGAGCCGACCACCTAGGACTACGGTCTTGACCAGCCAATCCTAGGCTGGGCAATCTTCAAGCAAGGAGCAGTCGGAGCCTGTGGTCATGACCAACCAGACTCCTGCGACTCAGGCTCGATCAACAGAGGTAGCGCCACAGCCGTAGATGGGCGGTAAACATGAGCCAAGCCTAGCTCGAGCACCGACCTTCGAGTAGCTGGTTACCTATAGCTATAGAGTAGACAATAGTTTAGTTTATTGTAAACTTGTACCTCGTTAGGCAAGCTTGTAATAAAGTACTATTGCAACAATGTAAGCTTGTGTTGTTTTTGTCTAAAAAACGTGTTAAGCTTGTATTTTGTGCGATTGATAACTAAGTTAGAATGTATAAGTGTTCTGTTTTAGTTGTAGTAATTGGTAGACACATCATCTTGTGAATCCGTATGGCCCTGGTCGGACATGTGGTATGAGAGTGAAGCACGTAGCTTGTACACTCGTAAGAGCACACAGATCCGATCAGAGAGCACCTACCGACCACCCGGAGTGTAGAGAGCGGGTCCGGTGCATGCGTGGGGAGAGGCCGGAGACAGGGCTAGCTCCAAGAACTGGTGAAGAAATGGTGGTCTATCAACTGGCTATTTGTAAAATATTAGTTGGGGAGTAGTCTCCATACAAACATATTAAAGTGATCGGTAAAGAACATAACTGCTTTATTGAAATAATCAAAGCACAAGAAAGGTACATATCTTTATTTATGTGCTCTATGGGTAGAAACGCCTAAGCTTGACAATATGCCAGGAGTTGGGCACTTCAGTACCATCGAGGTGAGCCAGCCTGTATGAAGTAGGCTAGGTGACTTCGATGACCTCAAATGGTCCTTCCCAAGGAGATGAGAGCTTGTGCATGCCTTCTTGGTTTGTTTTCCACTTCAAGACCAGGTCCCCGACCACGAAGAAATGTTCCTTGACATTCTTGTTGTAGTATCTGCATAGTACGACTAGGTACTTGGTTGTACGTACACAGGAGTCAAGCCGTCGTTCTTCAGAGCAGTTGATCTTGAATTCACATGCTTCATTAGACCTGTCTTCATCAAAGTTCTCAACACGCGGTGATCTGAAAGCGATATCTGCAGGGAGTACTGCTTCTGCACCGTAGACCATGAAGTATGGGGAGGCGCCCATATTGCAACTGGACTGGGTTCGTAGTCCCTAGACCACAGCTGGCAATTCTTTGAGCCATCTTCTAGGAGCTTTGTCATTTTCCCTGTACAACCTCTTCTTTAGCGTGTCGAGGATTATGCCGTTGGCCCTTTTGACCTGCCCATTAGCTCTGGGATGCACCACTGACACGTATTTCACAACTATGCTCCTTTCATCGCAGAAGTCCTAGAATGCACTGCCAGTGAACTGAGTCCCCAGGTCTGTAATTATGCTGTTGGGGGGGCCGAAACGGTGTATAATCTGATCGAGGAATTTGACCGCTTTTTCTGATGATGCCTTGGTTAAAGGCATGTACTTTGTCCATTTGGAGAACTTATCAATCAACACGAAGACACATTTGAAGTTGCCAGGGGCCGGCTTGAAGGGTCCGATCATATCCAGTCCCTAGCATGTAAAGGGCCAGGAGGCTGGTATGTTCTGGATCTCATGTGCTGGTACGTGTATACGTTTGGCGAAAAACTAACATCTGTCGCAGTGGTGGACTAGCTTCTCTGCATCAGCCATGGCAGATGGCTAGTAGAAACCTGCTCGGAAAGCTTTACCGACTAGGATCCGAGAGGCGGCGTGATTGTTGCAAGTACCACTGTGAATTTCATGGAGCAGTTGAATACATGCTTCTCGAGTGATACACTTCATTAGAACTTCCTCCTTTGCATTTTTGCGCATCAGGAAACCGTCGACCAGTAGGTACTGCTTACTGCGGCGCATAAGCCACTCGTTCTCTGTTCGATCAGCATAACCGGTCCCATCCTGCAAAAACTTGATAAAAGGTACTCTCCAATCGTCAGCATTGGTGGTCGGAGATACTACAAGTGTTATCGGAGAGGATTCCGTAGCGCTCGGAGGAGGAACCGTAGCTACCAGAGGCTGGTCTGGAGGCTTCTCGACCACCTGATCTACTTCTTCCTTGATGGACGGTTTAACAAGGTCTTGGACGAACACGCCATGTGGGACTTGAGCTTGGGATGACCCTAACTTAGACAACTCATCGGCTGCTTGATTTTTGTCCCGGACCACATGTGTGTACTCGATGCCATAAAATTTGCCTTCCAACTTTCTGATTTCTTTGCAATAAGCATCCATCTTCTCGCTAGTCATGTCCCAGTCTTTGTTAAGCTGGTTAATGACTAGGGCCGAATTGCCATAGATGTGGAGATGTTTTACACCAAGCTCAACCGCAATCCGCATACCGTGGAGGAAGGCCTCGTATTCTGTAGCATTGTTAGATGCAGGGAAATAAATCCTAAGGATGTAGCGGAGCTATTCTTTGGTTGGTGAGATAAAGAGCACGCCTGTGCCTGCGCCATCAATGTTCAGAGAGCCATCGAAATATATCTTCCAGTATTCAATTGGCCCCTGATCAGGAGGTGCGCTAAGGTCTATCCATTCGACGATAAAGTCCACCAGAGCCTGAGACTTGATGGATGTGCGACCCTGGAACTCAATTGAATAAGGACATAATCCATTGCCCACTTGACGATGCGTCCGTTAGCATCCTTATTTCGAATGATGTCTCCCAATGGGAAATTAGTCTCGACCACCACCTGATATCCATCGAAGTAATGTTTCAACTTTCGGGATGTAATCAGTATGGCGTAGATCAATTTTTGAACTTACGGGTACCTGGCTTTGGACTCATTGAGCACGTCACTGATGAAGTAAATAGGGCGCTAGACTTTGTGCATGTGGCCGGGTTCCTCACGCTTGACCACGATAACTGTGGAGACCATACGATCGGTGGCCGCAATGTAGAGAAGAAGAATGTCATCTTCTCTGAGGGGTTGTAAGGACTGGAGGAGAGGTTAAGAATTCTTTGAGCTACATGAAGGCAGCGTCAGCCTCTTCTGACTAGACAAACTTCTCGGAAGCCTTGAGTAACTTGAAGAAAGGCAGGCCCTTTTCATCGAGTCGTGAGATGAAACGGCTTAAGGTGGCCATACATCCAGTGAGCTTCTGGATATCCTTGATGTTTTTGGGTGGCTGCATATCCAAAACGGCCTTTACCTTTGTTGGGTTGGGGCGTATGCCATCGTGGCTAACGACATTGCCCAATAATATACCAGATGGGACTCCAAAGGTACACTTCTCTGGATTAAACTTCCATTGGTACTTGTTGAGAGCTGTGAAGGTACGTTGGAGATTGTCGACCAGGGTCTGAGCCTTCCTAGTTTTCATGACAACATCATCGACGTAGGCTTCGATCAGGTCATCCTTGATCTCATTAGCAAGGCATTGCTAGATAGCACGCTGGTATGTGGCCCCCATGTTCTTAAGCCCAAACGACATAGTTGTGTAGCAGTAGGCGCCGAATGGTGTAATGAAGGACATCTTGATTTGATCATCCTTGTTGAGAGCAATCTGGTAATAACCAGAGTAGCAATCGAGAAAGGACAGCAGCTCACAGCTGGCTATGGAATCAATGACTTCGTCTATGCGAGGTAAGCCGAAGGGGTCTTTAGGGAAGTGTTTGTTGAGATCAGTATAATCAACACACATTCTCCATTCATTATTCTTTTTGCGTACAAGGACTGGGTTGGCTAACCAGTCCGGATGATACACTTCTTTAATAAATCTAGCTGCTAAAAGCCAGGTAACTTCTGCCCTAATAGCCTCCTTTTTGTCACGAGTGAACCATCGTAGCTTTTGCTTGATAGGTCTTGTGGTCTTTGAGACATTCAAGGAGTGCTCGATCAGGTGCCGAGGAACACCGGGCATGTTAGCGGGTTTCCATGTGAACACACTTATGTTGTCCCTCAGAAACCTGACGAGCGCGTCTTCCTATTTAGGATCCAGGTTGGCCCTGATAAGGGCCGTCTTGGTGGGATCGTCATCGACCAGCTGAATCTCCTTGTGCTCGTTGGACTTGATGTGCTTCTGCGGTGCTTGGCGCTCTGGGATCTCCAGTTGGCTGGTGAGAATCTTGGAGGCGTCGACTAGGGTTTGCTCTATGCGAACTGAGAGGTTGGTGGCCTCTGCCACCTTAAAGCTTTCCTCTTCACAGGTATAGGCAGTGTAAACATTGCCTCTGAGAGTAAGGACACCCTGCTCGGTAGGCATTTTGAGCACCAAGTAAGAGTAGTGCAGCATAGCCATGAACTTGGTGAGTGTTGGTCGACCAAGGATGGTGTGGTAAGTACCCTCAAAGTTCGCGACCACGAAGTTGACATAGTCAGTGCGGAAGTGGTTTGGATTGCCGAACTGCATAGGGAGCGTGATCTGCCCGAGAGGTATGGAGCTCTGTCCGGGAAGGACACCCTAGAACTATGCATCGTAAGGCTTGAGATCAGCCTAAGTTAGTTTAAGGGCAGGCAATCTATTGTGAAATAGGATGTCGATGGAACTGCCACCGTCCACGAGTACCCTCTCGAACCGGACGCTATTGATGCAGGGGTCGAGGACGAGGGGAAAATGACCAGGTTCCGGAATTGCCACCCACCGGTCTGCTCAGCTAAAGGGGATTTCGCGGTGGGACTAGGCCGGGAGCTTGGGATCAGAGATGAGGTCATCGGCATTGATGACGTTCAAGCAGGCCCGCTTCAGCAGCTTGCGCTCACACTTGGACTCTAAAGACACCTTTTTGCCAAAGATGGAGTGGACGGTTTTTGTGGGATTGACATATTGTTGACGAGGATTTCTATCCTATTCGTCATCATCATCGTCATCACCGTCACGCCGCGGTCCATCGTCAATGGCCTTTGGAGCATCATCATTAGCGAGTTGCTTGGCGTAGATGTTCTTGAGGAAGCGACAGTTCTCCATGGTGTGATTGGACTTGGGATGGATCTGGCAGGGACCCTTTAAAGCTTTGTTGTAATCCTCTTGATAGTCACGGCAACCAGCAGGTTTCTTGACCGCGTTGACCTCATGGTCGTCTTTGCGGGGAAGCTTGCCTCTATAATCACTATGATTATCGGGCCACCTATCACGATTATCTCAGCGGTCATGATTGTTGTTGTTGCGTCGGTTGCGACGTTTGCGGTTGTTGTTCTGACCACGGTCATCGGGTTTCTCATCTTGGCGCGGTGGGTGCTCGGGGCGTGATGACCCACCCACGTCTTCCTTAATGATCTTCTCAGTGTCATCGGCATCCGCATAGTTCTTGGCAGTAGCGAGGAGCTCAGAGACTATAGACGGTCGTTTCTAGAGCAGCTTGCTTCTGAGGGCATCATGGTGGTGAAGGCCTTTGATGAAAGCTGAGACTGCTTTGTCATGAGTGATTCTTGGGATCTTGAGATGCATATCCAAGAAGCGTCGGATGTAGTCGCGCAGCGGCTCGCCTGCTTGGTCACGTATGCGCTCGAGGTCATACTTGTTGCCTGGTTGGTCACATGTGGTGATGAAATTGTCGATGAAGGCTTGCCGAAGGGCCGACCAGCTATCGAACTAGTTCTCTAGGAGGCTGAGAAGCCATTGATGACCTGCCTGATCAAGAACAACTAGAAGATAGTTAGCCATGACATGCTCATCACCTGCAGTGGACCAGACGGTGATCTCGTAGAGCGTGACCCAGCTTTTAGGGTTCTCCTTGCTGTCATATTTCCTGAGCTTCTCAAGCTTGAAATTCCTTGGCCAGACGACTTATCAGAGATGAGGAGTAAACTGTTTGAGGCCTGGAGGGCCATGTTCGGTGTCATACTAGATGCGGCGCATGTTTTCATGGGCCTGGCGGTCATTAGCATGACTAGTGATGTGACTGCGAATGTCACGAGGAGGAAGATGGTGATGGAGATCACGAGGAGGGTTCTGGTCGACCTCCTGATCTTGATTGCCATGATGATTGTGGTTGTTGTCACGATGACCTCGACCACCTTCTTGTTCACCCTCATCGCCGCTGCCACTGCCGCCGCCGCCGCCCCCGCCACCACCACGTGGGGGATTGGGTGGGGGCGGATTGTCGTGATGTTGGCGACTTGGATGTTCCAAAGCGCGGGAATGATGGCTCCGACTATATGCGACGGACGTGCTTGTAGCAGCTCAGGCTCGCTGGGCGAGCTCGATAGTTTGGCCCATGACAGCGGTCAGATATGCTTTGATGTCTTCGCGAACTGCATGGTTCTCTGGCGTGTCTGGTAATCGGTCTAGGTTGGCCATGGCGACGGCCACGTTGGCACTTGGGGTCCTAAAAACTTGCCTATCGCCTACTCTATCAAAGGCGTTGGCCAGATCTCGAGGTCGGGCTCCCCTGCGACGTGCTTCTTCTTCTTCAACCTCCTGATGACGGCATTCGACGCGGTCGATGTTACGTTGTTCGTGAAGTTGCCGTTGCTCATCAGTTTCTCCCATGACTGCGGGCTCGTCATTGCTGACGTTGAGCACCATGTCGCCATGTCTTGGTGGGAACCTTGGGATCAGAGAAAAACCCAGAGGGTACGGTAGTGGATCCAGACCATATTCGTCGTCTTTGAGGTGTTGAGCCTCGGTGTGCACAGATCGTGTAGATCTAGTGCTGGAGTCGCCATCCTCGGGCAGTGTATGAACCAAACCTTCATGATGCTCCCGGATACCGACCATGTTGATGGTGTTGCCTGGTGATGGTCGAGGTAGATCCAGGAAGTACAAATCTGAAACATGGTCTCGCTCTATGGGACCCATGAACAGATGAGGTGTACGATACGCATACTCGGAAGCAGCATTTTCAGGCCGTATGGGAAGCCCTGGCAATCCTCTGTTGGGACTTGGTACTCAGAGAGCCTGAGGCCAGGTGTAGGAACTGGGCAAAGGCGTATCATATGTCCTTTAGGAGTAGCGATGACCACTAGATCTGTATCTAGCCATGTTGGATGGCGAGCCCAAACTGGTCGGGTAGATCTGTTGTGGTGGAGAAGTACCTGCTCGGTAGATTGATTTTGGATCGAATCTACCAAAGTCAGGGTTTGTGAGAGCTTGTGGCCGACTTGGTTGATAGCTTCGATCAGGTTGGTGTTGTCGATCACCCTTCCTTTGTAGCGGGGAGGTGGTCCACGAGTTGTCAGCGTGGTCGGAGCCGTTGCTGGGGTGGTCGGAGCCGTAGCCAGCGTGGTCGGAGCCGTAGCCGATGAAGACGTGGTCGACGTAGATTGGATCTGCGCCTCCTCCGTGGTAGTGGCGGTGAAGCTGTTGACACTGGTGGTCTAGGTGATCTGGCCGACGGTGAACGAAAGATCGTCCACCATGGCCGCAGAGTCAGGGATGATGACTATCTTGCTTGCCTAGGAAGCTGTACGCACACCCCCTACCTGGCGCGCCACTATCGATGAAACATGATCAGTAGTCTACCTAGGGGTATGCCCAATGTAGTGATTTGTCAGTAGATAGGTGCGCAAGCTACGAACTAGATGGTGACGCAAGACACAGAACAAGGTTTTATCCAGGTTCGGCCGCCGTGAGGGCGTAATACCTACGTCCTACGTCTGGTTTGTATTGCTGTGTATAATGAGATGTGTTTTGAGGGGTCCCCTACACGCCTTATATAGTCCGAAGGGTAGGGTTACAAATCTAGAAACTAATCCTAGTCGATTACAATTGCCATAGCTGGCCGAATAAGGATTCCTATTCTAACCGACCAGGATCTCGCTTGATCTCCAAGTTTGCTTTTCTTCCTTACGTGGGACGCCGAGGAGATCATCTGGGCCACACGTCATCTTTTGGTGGGTTGGGCCCTTTAGTCTGGGCCAGCCCAAGTCTAGCCATAAGGGTATAGGGGTTAATATCCCTACAGGCATAAACCAAGTATTTGAAATGACATTCGAAACTAGGGTTTTGGATTCAAGTCAAACATCACAAGAACTCAATCAATCTATGAATGTAAATTTGTTTTAGTTGATGCACATTAGGGTTGACTAAAACATGAATGCTTTGCAATGCATATGATGACATGGCTAGTTTTAGTTACCATAACACCAGGGGTGTTACAATTAACTGCTACTCTAGTTTGAGTTATATATATCTATGTGGTGCTACTCTAAACTTAGATGAGGTCATACCACGAAAATTGTTAATGGTGGTTAAAGTTGCACTTTGATATGAGTTGTGGACTTCACTGATGGATCTTTGTTGGATTATTTTCCTCCTCAGTGATCTCATTACTGTGTAAGCTCTCATCCTACTGCATGCACACTAACGACATGGAGCTGGCACCCAACAAGAGGAACACACTGGCCAGCCTTATGGACAATGTCTTTGTCAAGATCCTCCACCGTCTCTTCACTCGCTCCTTGTTCTGCTATAAATGTGTCTATCATTCCTAGAAATGCCTCATCTCGGATAGCCATAAGTTGATGCCCCAGACTGTGGCCGGCTTCTTCTACGATGGAATCTACGACCAAAGAAACTTCACCAGCATCACCGATGTTTACCCCTCCTTGTCCTTCTTGCCCTTCACCATGAATAATGTAGCTGTCATAGATTGCTTCAATGGCCTCATTCTCTACTGGTGCCTTGGGGTTGATGGATACCGCTATGTCGTCTATAATCTGGGCAACCCAGGAGTTGAAGGTACTACCGCCTAGAATCCATTCTGTTGGTGAGGCTCGATTGGGGTTCGATCCAACATTCTCCTCGCACTTCCATATATTTGAACATATGGAGGAGGATGGTCAGTGCGTGGGTGTGGACATCTACTCATCTAAAACTACAACATGTATCTTTAAGGAATCTAAATGGGGCGAGGAGGCTGAGTGGACATTTTCAAAGTGTTTCTTAATGGTTGTTTGTACTATATTGGGTTCTGCGAGGGTTACCGTTGTATACTTGCTGTGGATACAGAGGGAAAGGCATGGAGAAAAATTTCTAACTGGCCATGTGGTTTTTCATGCTCCATACATCAAGCTCAGGGTCACTTGTGTCAATGTACCGTTGGTGGTCGCAATATGTCCAAGCTTTCAATCTAGATCCTTAAAGACTATAGTACTAATAATAAATAGACATTGAAGCATACTATCAGCCTACGTAAGTTGTTTGAAAAGACTAAGAAACAAATGGGTTACTTTGATTTTGAGTCGTGCTATACAGCGGTTATAGTTCACCCAGAATGGAATTTGGTTTTTTTGTTGGGGTTGGGGTGGAAAGAGCCATCATCGCATATAACATGGACAGCAAAAAAGTTTATGTCATCCCTACACATTACATTCCATATGGTAGACGTGACATCCTGTCAGAAATCATCAGCAGACCTTACTATCTTCCCTATGTTCCCTTGTTCTTAGAGTTGGAGTCATTAGCAAAGTAGTAAATAAAGCTGCATTTGATGTATCTCTCTATCATGACATGTTTAAATGGATCAATGTTATTTAATTTTTATGGATATGTTAATTTCCTCTTCGATGGATGTTGTCATTATTTTGCAGCAACTTTAACTTGTTTGTATTGTAAGCTAAGGTCTGTGCAGTGTGTCTGACGTGTTCAAACCTACAGAGGTCAGACTTTCTTGCGTGTGCAGTAACATTTCAACACCAATGGCTCCTCTTTGTTACCAAAAAATACCAATGGCTTCTCTGTAGTAGTGATATATTAATCACCGTGATCTCTTCCGTAACTTTGCTTGTTTTGCTTCCTTCCCTGAGCCCTCCCATTCCTGCTGCAGATCTAAAATCGCCAGGAACATACGGTTGTCTTCTCCAAACCGACTTCACTCTTAGCCACCACCATGGTGAAGGGCAAGCCTTCTGCGAAGTGTGCATGGGAGAGGGATGATGTCGTGTCCGTGGTGAAGGAGGATGACGGTGTGCCCATGGTGAAGGCGGATAATGCCGTGCCCGTGGTGAATCAAGATAAAGCTCCGGTGGATCCCTTTGAGATAGAGACGATTGGGCCATTTGCATCATGAGCAAGGCTTTCTTGAAGATCAGGCATGTGCTACAAAATACCGGTCTGGGCACCCTCAACCCGTCTCAGGAGAAAAAGGTGAGCAGTTACGTCTTCATTTTTTTACCAACTCACCGATGTCCTACAAGAACTGCCAGCCTACCTAAACAAGAATCGCACGGACAACGCGGAGTACATCCTCACCTGCTACCAGAACCAGATAGATGGCTTTGACACTAGCGTCGCAACATAGGGAATTAGCATCACCCACAACACCAAGAAGCACTGGCACAACCTGGTTCATACCGATGCTGAGTAGGTGGCCAACCACATCACTGCTAACGGGCAAAAGGGCCTCACGGCTATAGAGGAGGACAACAACAACGTTGATACCAATGACGAGGACGAGGACGAAGACAGTGATACCGACGATGAGTAGAGGAGTAAATAAAGTTCCATTTGATGTATCTCACATTGCATTTGATGTATCTTCCTTATGTTGGGAGTACGGATGGAGTACATGCTGTTACTCTTTCCTTATATTGTTAATCTTCCTTATTATGTATCTGTAACATCCCGGCCCAGGGCTTAACAGGATTAATAGGATACTCATACCAACAAGTTGCAACTTCTTTTCTGGAAGCCCATCTCGAAAGAACTCCAAAGTTAAGCGTGCTTGGCCTGGAGCGATGGGTGACCGACCGGGAAGTTCTTCCCGGGTGCGCACGAGTGAGGACAAAGTGCGCAGAAAAGACTTGTGTTGGTCTGTGAGGGCAGTCTATGTCCTAGAAAAGCAGCCATATGTAAGCGGGCCCGGCCTCGAGGAGGCGGGACGTTACAGAATGGTATCAGAGCCGACTCTCGTGGTTTCACGGGCGCGTGTATCGCAGTTGCGCAGGCATGGTGCGCATGGCTGGTGTGGACCCAGAGTGGTCACACAGCATGGCACATGCGCTGGCACTGGACACACGGACGTGGCCAAGAGAGGATGTTCCTGGCTTGGGATTGACCGACGAGGACGTCGGTCTCTTAAGGGGGTGAGGATGTAACATCCCGGCCCAGGGCTTAACAGGATTAATAGGATACTCATACCAACAAGTTGCAACTTCTTTTCCGGAAGCCCATCTCGAAAGAACTCCAAAGTTAAGCGTGCTTGGCCTGGAGCGATGGGTGACCGACCGGGAAGTTCTTCCCGGGTGCGCACGAGTGAGGACAAAGTGCGCAGAAAAGACTTGTGTTGGTCTGTGAGGGCAGTCTATGTCCTAGAAAAGCGGCCATATGTAAGCGGGCCCGGCCTCGAGGAGGCGGGACGTTACAGTATCTTCCCTTGCATTTTATGTTAGACGCGTTCATATGTATAGATGTTTTGATTTGTGAAGTCTGATTTGCATGTCTATGTTTACTTTTGTTGAACTTTGTATTAGGTGGGTTAAACTCTGTTGAGCATGGTGTAGATTGGGTCCTTTGGTCAATTGGTAGCCAGTTTCTAGCCCCTGTTGGTTGGTTTTGCCTGCAAATTTCTTTCTGGTACTCTTTCTGACCTATATATGGTAAACATGCATAACGAAATTCATCCAATCAAGTCTCGTGTTGATGTAATGCCTAACGGTGGAGCTCTATACTGTATAGTGTTCGACGAGATCAAATGTACCACATTCAAACTTTCTTGCAAGCGCAGTAAAATATGAGAATGAAGTGAATGCAGCAGGAAAGCTGGACACAAGAAGTGAATTGAGAAAAAGAGCTTTTGACCACCATGACACGCTTGAGACTTGAATGCCTGGTGCGGTTGTGATAGGTCTTTTCTGTACTTATTTCACTCCAATCCAAGCAGTCATGACAGTCGAGGGGTAAACTGATTGCTACGACACTCTACTGTCCTATGAGATCAAATACGTAGCAGCTGGACTTTCTTGCATTCACAGTAAAAGTAAACAGCTTTGGTTCCTCCGTTCTGCATTAGATCGAGGCGAGACTTGTTTAGATGTACTCCTCGCTACATGGTTCTTTCAAGTTCAACAAATTTTATCAAAGGCATGAGTTGGCTTTAACAAAGATCAAAGGCACTCATGAATGTTTAGCAAATTAAGTTTCAGATCAAAGACAACCAGAAAGAAATTTGCAGCGAAAAGAAACCAGCTACAAAATGACCAAATGACTTGAGCTACACCATGCTCAACAGAGTTTAACCCACCTAATACAAAGTGCAGCAAAGTTCACATAGACATGCATGCAAATAAGAGTTCACATATTTGCAAGGACATCCCACAAATCAAACGTAGTCATGACTACTAGTACTACTAGTACGTCCCACAGATCAAGGGTTGAGGCGGGCATGGAGGATCTTGTTCATGTCCACCTTCGCTAAGATAGCATTGGCGGTTGGCTCAAAACTCTTGACCAGATCGACAATGTCATTGTCCTTCAATTTTGACAAAAAACCCTGCTCCGCCACTCGGACGTTCACCACTGCACTAATCTGAAGCTGGGCAGCAGCCAGTGCCGCGGTAGCCCCCTGACAAACGGCTTCAGTCACCATGGCTCAAAGGCAGGCCAGTAGGGCCCGAAATGGCTCCTCGGTGAATAGATTGTCCATGGAGAAGTCCGCGTTACAGGCGGCTTGCACACATAGCTGCAGGGTCTCGATCTGCGTCCTCAATTCTACAAGAAGGTTCATCATGTTATGGCCCTGCTCTGTGAGGATCTCCCAGTCGACTCACACCTTGGAGAACTCAATCATGGAAGCTTCAGGTGTGTCGTGCGAGGCATCCAGCTCACCTCACAATATCTCGACGTTCAGCCTGGTCATTGACAAAACTGCTTGGATCTCACGGTAATCCTTCAATAATTGACAGTAGTCTACGTCATCTAAGGATTCATGCTCTTTTGACGATTCGCCCACTTTAGAACCAGAGGGCTGTGCAGGGACAGAGGGGCTCGGCGGTGGCAAGCGGTGACGGGACGACTCTCTGGCACCACCAGGGGAAAGCCCAAAGACCGGGGATGGCGCTGCCATGGAGGAAGTGTTGCACAATGTAAGCCAAGTTCAAGCCCATATAGGATAAGGGGGAGAATGATCTGATTGAGAAGGCAAACGAATTTTACCAAACGGACCAGTGCAGCATGGCACAGAATCATGGGCGACTGCCTCCATTGGGGGATGCCTCGCGAGGTAACTTTCCAAGCGTGACCGCGAACAAAGAACTGGGCTGCAGGGCCAACGAGGCTCAGGATGCCGTCACGCCATGTTCACCTGTTGAGATAGGAAACAAATTCCAAATACTAGTTAAATTAAATAGCATGAACACAAATACTAGTGTGAGCATTGCTTGCATACTCTAATTAAATGAAGATAAACAACATGAACAGTGTATGGTCATGATCTGCCTCCAAAGAGGGAACTGGCGGGTGAGAGACCACGCTGACGAGAGGTCAATCTATCGGTGGAGGATTACCGACATGGAAGGTCTAAGGGGCCTCCCCATCGACAGATGACCTCGTTGGCTCCGCCATAGTCCTGCCAGGGGGCATCGGTAGCACAGTAGGATGGAAGGCAAAAGCTTTGGGA
Organism: Saccharum hybrid cultivar R570; assembly: GCA_038087645.1. Taxonomy (NCBI): domain Eukaryota; kingdom Viridiplantae; phylum Streptophyta; class Magnoliopsida; order Poales; family Poaceae; genus Saccharum; species Saccharum hybrid cultivar. The sequence continues at coordinate 36,609,484 of JAQSUU010000637.1, read as the reverse complement.
TGGAATCAGGAGCTCTAGAGAGAGAAGGCAACAGGTGTATAACCTTCCCTCTCACCCCTTGTCTCTGCTACTATAGTTTGGGGGCCGTCGACAATCTCATGACTGAGACATTTGCGTGGGTGGGCGGTGGGGCTTTGCCCCGTCACGTCAATATGACAGGCCAGAAGGTGACGTTCCCGACTGTAATAGGCTACTGACGCCACCCACACATGCACGCCTGCACAGGAATGCAGGACCACATCGCCCGGGTGAAAGCTCTAGTTTGGTTTTAGTGAATTGATGAAACCCTTAGTGCTAACCTTGTTTCTCTAAGTGATCATGAGATAGGATAGCACATTCCAAGTTGTGAGCAAAGATGATCAAGATGGTGATGGCCATGGTGATGATCAAATGCTCAAAAATGGAAAAGAAGAAAGAGAAAAACAAAAAGCTCAAGGCAAAGGTATAATTGGTTAAGAGCTTTTTGGTTTGGTGATCGAGACACTTAGCGAGTGTGATCACATTTAGGATTGATATCCATACTATTAAGAGGGGTGAAACTCGTATCGAAATGTGGTTGTCAAAGTGCCACTAGATGCTCTAACTCATTGCATATGCATTTAGGATCTAGTGGGGAGCTAACACCCTTGAAAATTGTGAAAATATGCTAACACATGTGCACAAGGTGATACACTTGGTGGTTGGCACATTTAGGCAAGGGTGATGAAGTTGCAACGAAGTTTGTTAAGGAGGAGGTCACTAGGGTGACCAGACGCAAACCTGACTCTAGACCTGTGCGTTCGGTCATCTCTGCACAGTGAGGCACACTCTCAGCTTGTGATCGGACTCTGAGTGCGTTTGTGACTGGACTCGTAGAGGTGTGAGTCCAGTCACGCCTGACGTATGGTGACGTCAGCAGAAAATGTTTGGATGGTGAACAGTGAACTGACCTGACGTAGTGGTGAGTCCAGTCAGTGGAAATCAGATGCGTTAGCTCACGAGTTTGGCACTCTGGGAGCTCTCTGTAACTGACCTAACGCTGGGTTGCCACGGGCACCTGCGCATCCGGTCGTGTGTTGCAGCGTGTGTGGTGAAGTGCTGTTCTGACATGGCGTCGGGCGTGTTCGGTCATAGCTGGTGCATCCGTTCATCACTTGACATGTGGCGCAAGGAAAGTCAACCATTAGAAATCAACGAACGCCGTTGAACGAGTTGACACGTGGCTAACATTCATTGACCGGGCGCTGGAGACCGAGCGTTAGGTCGATTCGACCTGCGCATCCGATCAGCGTGAAGATAGTGAGGTGCAGAGAGCCAATGACTCTATTTCGTGGGGGCTTCTATTTAAGCCCCATGACGGTTCAAGCTCACTCTCTTAGCCATTTGCATTGATATAGCAACCTTGTGAGCTTAGCCAAAGCCATCCCTCTGATCTCCATTATTGATTCATCATCTTTGTGAGATTGAGAGAGAATCCAAGTGCATTGCTTGAATGTTTACATTTAGAGGCACTTGGTGATTGTGTTTCGCTGCGAGTTTGGTTTGTTACTCTTGGTGGTTGCCACCACCTAGATGGCTTGGAGAAGTGAGGATCATCGAGCGGAGGTTGGTAATGGTCTTCGGCTCTGATCATGGTGATTGTGAGGGGTTCTTGACCTTTTCCTGGTGGAGAGCCAAAAGGTACTCTAGTGGATTGCTCATGGCTTGTGTGATCCCCATCTTATGTTGGTTGTGCGGCACCCGGTTGCGGGTTTGGCATGTGATGCCAATTAGCGCGTGAACCTCCAAGTGGGTGAATCGCCACAACGAGGACTAGCTTGCTGGCAAGCAAGTGAACCTCCAAGTGGGTGAATTGCCCAATGGCTCTATTCGTGGGGGCTCTCTATTTAAACCCCATGGTTGGCTCAAGCTCACTCTCTTAGCCATTTACATTGACATAGCAACCTTGTGAGCTTAGCCAATGTCCTTCCACTCATCTCCATCATTGATTCATCATCTTTGTGAGATTAGGAGTGAATCCAAGTGCATTGCTTGAGTGATTGCATCTAGAGACACTTGGTGATTGTGTTTCGCTACGGGATTCATTTGTTACTTTTGGTGGTTACCGCCACCTAGATAGCTTGGTGTAGCGAGGATCATCGAGCAGAGGTTGGTGATTGTCTTCGGCTCCGATCATGGTGATTGTGAGATGTTCTTGACCTTTTTCCGGCGGAGAGCCAAAAGGTACTCTGGTGGATTGCTCATGGCTTGTGTGATCCTCATCTTGTGTTGGTTGTGCAGCACCCTATTAAGGGTTTGGCGTGTGATGCCAATTAGCGCGTGAACCTCTAAGTGAGTGAATCGCCACAACGAGGACTAGCTTGGCGGCAAGCAAGTGAACCTCGATAAAAAATCTTGTGTCACCTTGTCCGAGGATTTCATTGGTTATCTTGTAATTGATTGATTGGCACTATCTTGTGATTGGCTCATACCCTAACACGTTGATATAATCATCACCACTCTCTCTTGTATTTACATTCCTAGTGTTGTTACGCTCTTTAGTGTAATTAGTTTTGAGAGCTAGTTTGTGTCGGGTCTAGTGGTTAGTGAGGCTCTTGAGTTAGTCTTTGAGAGCTCACTAACTTAGTGTTGTGACATAGTCTTTGTGTATATAGAGACTATAGAAACTAGAATTGTGGTAGGTGGCTTGCATTTTTAGTAGGCTAGCACAACATTCGCTTCACGTCATTTTTGTCTAATCGGTTTGTTGAGTGTTGTTGTAGAAATTTTCAATAGGCTATTCATCCGCCTCTAGCCGTTAGGAGCTTTCAAGTGGTATCAGAGCCGTGGTCACTGTGATTTGAGGCTTAACAACCTTTGGTGTTAAAATAGCTCAAATCAACAACACCAAGAAGCCACCCCAATTTGATGGCATAAATTATCTTTATTGGAAGGCTCATATGACAACATATATCAAGTCAATCAATAGAAAGGTTTAGGTGGTAGAGACCAAGATTGAGATAGAGGATCTGGAGAATCCCACCATGGCCGAAGAAGTGCTTCTCCAAAACAATGACATTGCTCTTAGTGCTATTCATGATGCTATTGATGAGAGGACATTTGAGCAAATCAAGAACATTGAGATGGCTCATGAGGCTTGAAAGAAGTTGGAGAAATCATTTGAGGGCACCAAGGCAATAAAGGGTGTAAAGGCATATATTCTTAAGGAGAAATTTGCTAGCTTCAAGATGAAGAAAGATGAGAGTGTGCCAGACAAGTTCCATTGGATGAAGGTGCTTGTCAATGATCTCAAAGCACTTGGTGAGAAAGTGGAGGACAAGGACTTCTCTCATAAGTTCTTGAGATGCTTACCCACAAGATTTGGTATGTTGGTCACCTTGCTAGTGAGAACCGGTTTGGATACAATGACACCAAACCAAATCTTGGGAGATATCATGACCGATAATGCCTATAGAGATGATGATGAGAAGGAAGAAAAGAACAAGGAGAACAAAGAGGAGAAGAAGGATGAGAAGAAAAAGAGTGTGGCATTCAAAGCCACATCATCCAAGGGCAAGGCAAAGCAAGAATCATCAAGCGAAGATGAAGGCTCATTCTCTTGGGATGATGATGATGATGATGATGAGAAGATGGCTCTCTTTGTGAAGAAGTTTGGCAAGTTCATGGTGAAGGACTATTGTTCTAGAAGAAAGAAGTCTTCATCCAAGAACAAGGAAGAGTCAAAAAGGTGCTTCAAGTGTGGAAGCAAGGATCATCTCGTTGTTCAATGCCCATACAGTAGCGACAATGATGATGACAAGAAGAGAAAGAAGAAGGACAAGAAGGGAAAAAAGAGAAGAAGGACAAGATGACATTCAAGAAGAAGAAGGGTGGTTCATATATGGTCACTTGGGGTAGTGATGCTTTCTCAAGTGATGATGATGATAGTGATAATGACAAGACCACCAAGAAGAAGGCTCTTGCAAGCATTGCCATTCAAGAGAAGCCTTCTCTCTTCGACACACCATCATGCTTCATGGCTAAGGCCACTAAGGTACAAACTTATGATGATGGATGTGATGAGGAACATAATAATGAAAATGAAAGTGACAATGGTGATGAACCCATTAAAGATGAACTAATTGACATGTTAGAAGATGATAATGAACATTTTGACATTAAAAGAATAGAATGCAAAGACTTACGCAAGGAACTAAAAGCCCTTAAGCAAGCCTTTGATGAGCTCAATGCATATCGTGAGAGGCTAGAGGAAGTCCATAATAAACTTGGCAAGACTCACAAGAAGCTTGAAAAAGCTCATTCCTCTTAATGAGCAAAATGAGAGGGTGCATATTGTAATATGTGACAAAGGCTTAACTTGTAATATAATTGATGAATCATTCTATAAGCCTATCATTGTTGCTTCCACTAACCCTTCTTGTAGCACATCTAGTTCTACCTCACCTATGAGTGATGGTTTCACTTGTGCCTCACTTATCGTTGAGAATGAGACCTTGAAGGAGGTCAATGAGCTCACTCGTGCCTTAGGCAAAGCCTATGGTGGTGAAGACTGCTTGCTTATATGCTAGGGTAGCCAAAGAGCTTCTGTCTACAAAGAGAGATTAGGCTATACCCCCAAGAAAGGCAAGGCGGCCTTTGCTGCTCACAAGACTAGTTTTGTAAAGAACAATAGTCGGTTTTGCACTAATTGCAAGCAAGTTGGTCATAAAGAGCATGATTGCAAGAACAAGAACAAGAATGCTAATGTATCCTTAATTAAGCTTGATTCTTTCTATGTGCTTACTAAGAGTATGAATGGTGTGAAGGCTAAGTTCATTGGTGCACCATGGATGGGCTCAAAGAAGAAAGTCATTTAGGTATCAAAGAGCTTAGTGATAACCTTCAAGGACCCAAGCAAGTTTGGCTACCTAAAAGAAATTGATTTTCTTTTGTAGGTCAATTACAAAGCCGTAGGAAGGCATTGGGTTCTTAATAGTGGGTGCATTCAACACATGACCGGTGATGCAAGAATGTTCAACTCAATCAACACCAATGATAGTAATGGCTATGATAGTATCACTTTTGGTGACAATGGCAAAGACAAGGTCAAAGGGCTTGGTAAGATTGCAATATCTAATAACTTAAGCATATCCAATGTGTTGCTAGTTGAGAGCTTGAACTTCAATTTTCTATCCGTGGCTCAATTGTGTGATCTTGGATTTAAGTGCATATTTAGAGTAGAGATCATAAGTGTAGATGGCTCTAACTTGATCTTCAATGGCTTTCGATATGAGAATCTATACTTAGTTGATTTCAATGCTAGTGATGCTCAATTGTCAACATGCTTGTTCACCAAGTCTAGTATGGGTTGGTTTTGACATAGAAGGCTTGGTCATGTTAGAATGAAACAATTAAATAGATTAATTAAGTATGACTTGGTTAGAGGCTTGAAAGATGTTGTGTTTGAGAAGGATAAGCTTTGTAGCTCTTGTCAAGCCGGCAAACAAGTTGTAAACACCCATCCTAAGAAAAACATGATGAGCACTAGTAAAGCATTTGAGTTATTGCATATGAACTTGTTTGGGCCAACACAATACACTAGCATCAGTGGAAACAAATATGGCTTTGTGATAGTGAATGACTGTACAAGATACACTTGGGTATTCTTTCTAGTAGATAAGAGTGATGTGTTTGCAAATTCCAAATCATTTGTCAAGGGCATTCACAATGGGTTTGAAACAACCATCAAGAGAGTTAGAAGTGACAATGGTAGTGAGTTCAAGAACACTAGAATTGATGAGTTATGTGATGAGTTTGGAATTAGACATCAATTCTCGACCAAGTATACTCCACAATCAAATGGCCTTGTTGAGAGGAAGAATACAATACTCATTGATATAGCAAGGTCTATGCTTAGTGAGTACAATGTGAGTCAATCTTTTTGGGCCAAAGAAATCAACACCGCTTGCTACTACATCAACCGATTGTATTGTCACCCATTAAAAGAGAATACACCATATGAGCTCTTGAATGGTAGAAAGCCCAACATTGCATATTTTCGGGTCTTTGGTTGCAAATGATATATCTTGAAGAAAGACACTAGATTGGGTAAGTTTGAGAAGAAGTGTGATGAAGGATTCTTACTTGGATACTCAACCACAAGCAAAGCATAGAGTTTAGAATTTGGCAAGTGGCACACTTGAGGAGGTTCATGATGTTGAATTTGATGAAACCAAGGGTTCCTAAGATGAGAATGATAATCTTGATGATGTTAAAGGCATTCAACTTTCAAATGCCATGAAGAACATGGATGTTGGTGAATTGAGGCCTAGGCAAGTGAATGATGAAGAAGATGATCAAGCGCAAGTGCTCTCTAACTCAAATGTGCAAGATGATACAAATCAAGTAAGTTCAAGTGGCTCTTATGTGGGGGTATAAACCCCTATACCCTTACGGCTAGACATGGGCAGACCCAGACCAGACGGTCCGGCCCATTACATGATGATGCACGATCCAGATCATCGGGATGGAGTCTCGCGCAAGGCATCAATCCAGACTTGGGACTCAAGCAAGGTCTTAGTCGGTTAGATTAGGAATCCTTATCCGACTTTGTATGGCAATTGTAACCGGCTAAGATTAGTTTCTAGATCTGTAACCCTGCCTCCCAGACTATATAAGGAGGGCAGGGGACCCCCCTCAAAAACATCGCAACATACTCTAGGACAATCTAGCTTGTAATACGTTGTTCAAGACAGCAATAACAAAGTAGAGCAGGACATAAGGTATTACGCCCACACGGCGGCCTGAACCTAGGTAAACCCGCGTGTTGTTCTGCATCACCATCTCGTTCGTGGCTTGCACACCTGTCTGCCGACAATCTACTACCTTGGGCATACCCCTCGGTAGACTGTCGACCAGGTTTTGTCGACAGTGGTGCGCCAGGTAGGGGGTGTGTGTACTGCTTTTCAGGCGTGTGAGATGGTCATCTTCCCCGACTCCATGGCCACGACGGTAGGCCTCACGTTCACGATCGGTCAGATCACCTGGACCACTAGCTCCAACGACTTCGTCATCGCGGCCATGGAGGAGGTGTAGATCTGATCTGCATCAACTACTTCCCTGACACCGGCGTCGACTACAACTACGCTGGCTCCGGCTTCACTCGCACCAGCACCCTCATCGACCACGCCGGCAGCTCATCAACTCCTTCCTCGCTACCAGCGGAGAAAGCTTGACTCCACTGACTTGATCGACTCCATCGACCAGCTCGGTGGAAAACTCTCGTTTACCCTATCCCTGGTCGATTCGCTCCAAGAGTAGTTCACTAGACAGAGTTCGAACGACTACAATAGATCTACTCGACCTGCTCGAGCCACCCATTTTCAACGGCTGGGTACAGATCTAGTGGTCACTTCAACTCCTGAAGGATGCTCCACTTGGCCTCGACCTCGGCAACTCAACTTTGTCAATATGGTGGCCTCTGATCAAGTTTCAATTCATACCACCCAGACAGATAGCCGTTTGAGCTCCAGATCGAGCACTGCGTCCGATGAAAATACTCAAACCATGGTATTACACTATGTGAGTAGCAGTGATGAAGGGATGCTACATCCTCCGGGCTTTCCCCGAATCCCGGCTTTCCCTCCAAGGCGTGGTGCCATGATAAACATGGTTAACCAAGATGAAGACCCACCTGCCGGGGGCGAGACCGATCAACAGCGACGAGAGCGACAACAGCGCAATGCTGACCGATCTCAACGTCGCATAGATGAAGACGCGCGTCTAGCACAACAGCAAGCAGACCGCGACCAGCAAGAGGCTGACGCTGCAGCTAGGCGTAATCGGTTGCAAGGGTGCAACCTCAATGATGCTTTCGACATGGTGGGGAACAGACCAATATTCAAAACCCCAAGTGCCAATGTGGCTGTTGCCATTGAGAGCCTAAAGCGGTTACCGGATACCCCAGAAATCCAAAACATCCGGGAGGATCTGCAGGCTTATCTCCAGGCGGCTATGGTTTAGACCAATGAATGTGCCGCAGGCCATCAGCGCCTGGCGCGACTAGCCAGAGCCGTCAGCACTCCAGTCGACCCTTTAGGTCTGGTCAACGTGGCCTACGAGCACCCCTCGGCCCAGACCACCATGTAGGCAACGACGATCACATGGCTCCTGGCATCAATCCAGGGGTTGTCAGCGGTAATAACGACAATCGCGGGAACCTTCCTTGCAATGATAATCGCCAGCTCGACCACCGCCATAATAACAACGATGATGACCGACGCAGTGATAACCGGCGTAATGACCATCGGGACCACCATCGTCGAGGGCAATAACACGGTGACGAACGAGATCGCCGTGATGGCAACCACGATCTCTGTCGCGACCTCAACAACCGTGACCTACGTCCTCACATTGAACAGAGAACTCGGGACCGTGCATCCCATGAAACCAGTCGTCGCATGGAGTACGATATGGTTCACGGTCCCCCGGGTCCCAAGCAGTTCACCAACCACCTACGACAAGTCATCTGGCCCAGAGGTTTTAAGCTCGAAAAGCTTAACCATTACGACGGTAAGGTTAATCCTGAGCTATGGGTCCAACTTTACGAGACCGCTTGCAGATCTGCTATGGGTGATGAACATGTCATGGCCAATTACTTTCCCATGGTGGTGGGCCCGGTGGGGGCAACAATGGCTTGTCAGTCTCCCTGAGAACCAGTTTGACTCCTGGTACGCTTTGCGTCAAGCTTTCATCGAAAACTTCATTACCACCTATGAACAGCCAGGCAACAAGTATGATCTGTAGCACATCCGCGACGCCAGGGATGAACCATTGCGCGAGTACATCCGACGATTCTCGGATATGCGCATTAGGATTCCTAGGATCACCGACAACGAGGCTATTGAAGCCTTCATCACTGGTCTGCGCTACCACAATGATCTCAGGGATAAGCTCCTTCGTAAACGGCCTATAACGGTGGTTGACCTCCTCACCACCGCTAAAAAATATGCAGATGCTGACGACGCAAAGAAGCTACTGAACGAGGGCACCGGCAAAGCACCATACTCTCCATGACGCGATGACTTCCGCGACAACCGTCGCTGTGATGACTTTAGAGGTCGCAATGACATCGGGGACCGCCGTAATAACAATCGTGATCGGCGTGACAACAAAAATCAGCATGGCGATCGCCGTGACAACTTCAAGGGTCGCGACGACGATGGAGAGGTCAACGCTGTGAAGAAATTTGGGGGGCGTCACAATTATGAAGAGGACTACGCTAAAGCCTTGAAGGGTCCTTGCCCAGCCCATCCTAAGTCAAACCACACGTTGGAAAATTGCAAGGTCCTCAAGGAAATGTACCGCCGCAAACAGGCTTCAGAAAATGCTAACAAGACTAATGACGCGACAGACTAGCATAACCGTAGGGATGATGACGAGGACGATCCTGACAACAACCCCAAACACCAGTATCAGGAACCTGTGAGACATGTCACAACCATTGTCGGGGGTAAGGTGTCTGTTGAAAGTAAACGCGAGCGGAAGCTGCTCGCCGGCGCTTGCTTGAACGTGGCCAAGGTAGACGACCTCGTCGCAGATCCAAGACTACCCCCTAGTCACATCGCAAAATCAACTTCAGCAGGGTGGATCAATGGGCCACCATCCCTGAACCAGGTCGTTTCGCTCTCGTCCTCAGCCCTTGTATCAATAAAGTACAATTTGATAGGGTGCTCATTGACGGCGGCAGTTCCATCGACATCCTGTTCAAAATCAGCCTTTTAGCATTGAACATATCTGAAGCTGACTTGAAGCCATACGATGCACAGTTCTAGGGGGTCCTACCTGGACAGAGCTCTACGCCTCTCGGGTAGATTACCCTACCCGTATAGTTCGGCACAGCAGACCACTTCCGTACTGACTATGTCAACTTTGTGGTCACTAACTTTGAGGGAACTTATCATGCTATCCTTGGTCGTCCCGTGATCACCAAATTCATGGCTGTACCTCATTACAGGTACTTGGTGCTTAAGATGCCAATAGAAAAGGGAGTCCTCACTCTCAGAGGCAACGTATTCGTTGCCTATACCTGTGAAGAGGACAATTTTCGCGTAGCTGAAGCTAACGACCTCTCCCTACGCATGGCGACAACGATGATGGAGGCCAAGAAGACTCCTCCAAACCAGCTAGAAATTTCAGAGCTCGAAGCACCTCGAAAGTCTATCAAGTCCAAGGAGTACAAGGAGATCCAGCTGGTCGAGGGTGACACCAGCAAGACGGCGCTGATTGGGTGAAACCTTGACCCCAAATAGGAAGACGCGCTCGTCCGATTCTTGAGAGAGAACGTAAGCGTGTTCGCTTGGAAACCATCGGACATGCCCGGTGTATCTCGAGATCGGATCGAGCACTCCTTGAACGTCGACCCCAAGGCAAAACCCGCCAAGCAAAAGCTGCGGCGGTTCAGGAAGGACAAAAAGGAGGCTATTAGGGTAGAAATTACATGGCTTCTTGCAGCCGGTTTTATCAAAGAAGTGTATCATCTGGACTGGTTAGCCAATCCGGTTCTTGTACGCAAAAAGAATAATGAATGGAGAATGTGCGTTGACTACACCGATCTCAACAAGCACTGCCCTAAAGACCCCTTTGGCTTACCTCGCATTGACGAAGTCGTGGACTCCGCGGCCGGCTGCGAGCTACTATCTTTTCTTGACTGTTACTCTGGTTATCACCAGATCGCTCTAAACAAGGATGATCAGATCAAAACGTCCTTTATTACACCTTTCGGTGCTTATTGCTACACGACCATGTCGTTTGGCCTCAAAAATGCCGGAGCCACTTATCAGCGTGCAATACAAGAATGCCTCGAAAAAGAGATACAGGATGAGCTAGTCGAGGCCTATGTAGACGACGTAGTTGTCAAAACCAAGGAATCTTACTCCTTGATCGACGACCTGACACGTACTTTTGCTGCGCTTAATCAATATCAATGGAAGTTGAACCCTAAAAAGTGCATCTTTGGCGTTCCCTCTGGTATATTACTAGGCAATGTCGTTAGTTGTGATGGCATACGTCCTAACCTAGAAAAGGTGCAAGCTGTCCTCAATATGAAGCGACCAGCAAATGTCAGGGATGTCCAGAAGCTTGCAGGGTGTATGGCTGCCCTAAGCCGATTTCTATCTCGATTTGGTGATAAGGGCTTACCTTTCTTCAAGTTACTCAAGGCAGGCAAGAAGTTTGAATGGTCGGAGGAAGTAGATATTGCTTTTTCCCAGTTGAAGCAGTACCTTGCATCACCTCCGGTCCTTACTGCTCCCAAGTCAGGAGAAGTCCTTCAACTCTACATTGCCGCGACTGATCGAGTCGTCTCCACTGTCCTCGTGGTCGAGTGCGAGGAGCCCAGCCATGCTTATGGTGTTCAGCGCCCTATCTATTTCATCAGTGAGGTGCTCAACGAGTCCAAGACTAGGTACACTCAGATTCAAAAACTGATCTACGCCATACTCATTACAACCCGAAAGTTGAAGCATTACTTTGACGGGTTCCACGTGGTGATCAAAACTGAGTTTCCCCTTGGTACTATTATACGCAATAAAAATGCAAACGGGCACATCGCCAAGTGGGCAATGGAGCTATGTCCTTTTGACCTGGAATTTACACGCCGTGATACTATTAAATCACAAGCATTGGCCGATTTCATGGTCGAATGGACAGACTTAAGCATCCCGACCTCTCAAAGACCCATCGATTACTGGAAAATGTATTTTGATGGATCATTAACAATTGATGGTGCGGGAGCAGGCATATTATTTATATCACCAACCAATGAGCAATTGCGCTACGTCCTCAGGATTCACTTCCCGGCATCTAACAACGCCGCAGAATACGAGGCATGTTTTCATGGTTTGCGCATTGCAGTTGACCTCGGTATCAAGCGCCTTTACGTTCACGGCGACTCGGCCCTAGTTATCAACCAGCTCAACAAGGACTGGGATACAACTAGTGAGAAGATGGATGCATACTGCAAGGAAATTAGGAAGCTTGAAGGCAAATTCTATGGCATTGAATATTCCCATGTGGTCCGAGACAAAAACCAAGCAGCCGATGCGCTGTCGAAGTTAGGATCATCTAGAGCTCAAGTACCGCATGGTGTTTTTATTCAAGACCTTTTCACACCATCAATTAAGCAAGAAGGCGACCTCGTGATCGAGAAGCCCCCGGACGAGCCTCCGGTAGTTATGGTTTCATCACCGACCACTATGGCACGATCTCCAACATCTACAAGATCCTCCCAGACCTCGACTAGGATATCAGACTGGCGTGTTCCATTCATCCAGTATCTAATAGATGGCATAGGGTATTCTGATCGAACTGAGAATGAACGCCTTATACGTCGCAGCAAACAGTATCTGGTGGTCGAGGGTAAGCTATGGCGCAAAAACGCAAAAGCCGAAGTATTAATGAAGTGCATTGAGCAAGAAGATAGTATTAAACTCTTGGCAGAAATACATTCTGGCACTTGTGGTAACCATGCCGCATCTCGAACACTGGTCAGTAAAGCATTTTGTGCAGGTTTTTATTGGCCATCTGCTGTAGCAGACGCAGAGAAGCTTGTCCGACATTGCGCCAATTGTCAGTTCTTCTCAAAGAGAGTTCACGTGCCAGCCCACGAGATCTAGACCATACAGCCTCTTGGCCCTTTGCGTGCTGGGGATTGGATATGATTAGACCTTTCAAACCAGCACCGGGTAACTTCAAGTTCGTATTCGTGCTGATTGATAAATTTTCCAAATGGATAGAGTACATGCCCTTGGTTAAGGCATCATCCGAAAAAGTAGTCGAATTCCTCGACCAGGTCATCCACCGCTTCGGTATACCTAACAGTATCATTACACACCTAGGGACTCAGTTTACCGGGAACACGTTTTGGGATTTCTGTGATGAACGGAGCATTGTAGTAAAATACGTTTCGGTGGCGCATCCCAGAGCTAATGGACAGGTCGAGCGGGCTAATGGAATGATACTGGATGCATTAAAGAAAAGGATGTACAGAGAGAATGACAAGGCCCCTGGACGTTGGATTAAGGAGTTACCAGCCATGGTCTGGGGACTTCGGACACAGCCTAGTCGCAATACTGGTGTCTCTCCATATTTCATGGTTTACGGCGCTGAAGCTGTGCTCCCAGCAGACATTGAATTCCGGTCACCTCGGGTCGAGAACTACAATGAAGATCATGTTACAGAACAACATGAGCTCGAGGTGAATAGTGCAGAGGAACGGCGCCTCGACTCCTGTATACGCACGGCCAAATACTTAGCTGTGTTGCGAAGATATTACAACAAAAATGTTCAGGAACGTTTCTTCGTGGTCGGTGATTTGGTATTGAAATGGAAGACTAGCCAAGATGGTGTCCACAAGTTGCAACTCCCTGGGAGGGGCCATACATCGTCAAGGCTGTCACACGACCCCACCTTGTACAGACTTGCAAGACTTGACGGCACTGACGTACCCAACTCTGTTCATATCGACAAGCTTAGGCGTTTTTACCCTTAATTCTTAGATATGTATATTTTTCTATATTTTAAATTACAATATATATATATATATTTTTAGTTGACTATACCTATTTACATCATTGATCCTGCAACAAATAACACCATCTAGAGACAAGCGTACGCCAATCCCTTCAGGTTCTTGGAGCAGCTCTGTCCTTGACCTTACTCTTAGCGCGCACGAGACCCGTCCTCTTCGTTTTGAGTGGTCGACAGACGCCCTTTGGCTAGACCAATCGTACTCTTACGTGTATACAGGCTACGATAGCCTTACACTCGGATCACTGGCCTCTCCAAAGTTGTACAGACCTACATGATGACGTCGACTATGCTTGAACAACTAAAAACAGAACACTTCACTGTTCTAACTTAGTTCTCGTCGACTACGCCTGAACAACTAAAAATAGAACACTTCGTTGTTCTAACTTAGTTCTCGTCGACTATGCCTGAACAACTAACAACAGAACACTTCACTGTTCTAACTTAGTTCTCGTCGACTATGCATGAACAACTAAAAACAGAACATTTCGTTGTTCCCACTTAGTTCTCGTCGACTATGCTTGAACAACTAAAGACAGAACATTTCACTGTTCTCACTTAGTTCTCGTCGATTACGCCAGAACAACTAAAACAGAATACCCTACTGTTCTAACTTAGTTAAATTTACACACAATACAGAGCTTTAACGTTTTTTCACACAAAAACATAAACAACTTTACAATGTATTACTCATTACCACATTACAAGCTCGCCTCTTTACAGGCACAAGTTTACAATAGGTTTATGACACTTAATTCTATGACCTATTCGTATATTCCTCCTACTGTGGCCCCTTTGGTAGTTCTACCACCTTTGGCGTGGTCGAGGATGGAGCTTCATGTGTTCCGCTTGAAGCCAAAGATGGCGGCACGGGTATTTGACCCACATATAATTGAATGGTCCCTCCGGTCGACGGGGCTGTAGCTGGGCATAGGATGATGTCCTTTGTAATTGCTGCAGCATGTTTCATCTCCTCTGACCGCAGCTCGTGAGCTTGCTCTGCCCCGATCTCCCTGGGATACCCGGCTTCCAGGCGAGCAATTTCTAGCAGAGGGTAGTGGGCACGTACCAAGCTAAGTACATGTGCGCCCACATATTCCTTGATGTCCTTTGTCCACTGTTGGAGCCATCCCCAGGCCTTTTGGGATTTCTCGACCAGGCCCATTTTTTGTGACTTCGCTCCAGCTTCGGTGGAGTCAGGGCTAATGATGTCGAGCACTGGTGCGATCCCTTTCGCCATCTCTGCGCAGGCATGCTTCCAAGTCTCTCATTCTTTGATGAGCGTCTTGCATTTGCTGTTCAGGGTTTCTTGCTCCGTCATAAGCTTGTTGCATTTCTGGGACCACGCCTCGATCTTTTTTGCACCAGCCTCGATCTCATCAACATTGTCGTATCTCATCAACATAACACCTTGCAATCTTTCTTCATCTTCTCCAGGTGCAATTTGGCATTTTTCTTCACAACTGCAAGGTGTTATGTTGATGAGATACGACAATGTTGAGCTTAACACCATAAACTTCAACAAACGATATGACAATGTTGCGGAATACTTACTCTCTAGATCTTTGGCTAGTTTCGCCTTCTCTTCTTTCATGGCATGCTGTGTTTGCAACCATTTGGTCTTTTCTTCAGCCAGCCGATCACGCTCAGCAGCTACCTGAGCATTTTCTTTGCGAAGCCGGCTGACTTCGATATCCAGACCTGTAGCAATCCAATGATTATGTACAGTACAGAAATACATCACCCTACAGAGCTCGAGTACTTAACAACAGAATGAATCCTTACTTGATTTCTGTTTCTCGACCACTTCTAGCCGCTGGAGGACAGTGCGCATCTTTTCTTCATGATCAATATTTTGTTTCGCGTAACTTTCTACCTACTGCTGTAGTTTTTTCTGTTCTGCACTCAACTGCTTGTTCTTTTCGGCCACCGTCTCCAGCATACAGGATCTTAAAAGCAATTCTTATGGATGGTACAATCACGGCTTATTAAGTTATGCAAGGCTTACCTTAACCTCCTTCAGGAATATTTTGCCAACTGCTTCTACAGCCCCGACCTCGTCTCCTACTGGAATCTCCATAGTGTAGGAGCGGGTGCCGCAAAATCTGTTTTCTTCTTCATAATGCCCGAGGATTTCTTCTACGGCTGGGGCGGAAGGCTCGGTTTCTTCTTCTGGTTTTGCACTTTCAGTTGGCTCCTCAGTGCTCTTCCCAACTTCTGCAGTTTTTGGGACTTGTCTCTCAGGGGCCGGCCGAGCCTGGTTTGGGTCTTCTGCAGCTGTTTGTGGACTAAGAGCGGCTGTTGAGGGAGCTTGTGGTTTGGGGACTACTCTATCTGCTCTGATCTGCTCTTGGCCTTGCTGCTCGGTGCTGGCTGTTTTAGTTGGTGGCGGTGTTGCACTGCCAGAAAGTTCTTTCGGCTTTTGGGTCGATGCAGCGCTATACAAATCAATAACAAGCTATACAGGCGGTGCTATTGCTCAATTATGTCATACTTATGTGAGTTTTTGACGACTTATAGGTCTGTAGCATGGAAAACGGTGGCAAACCGAGATTTCTTTGTCTTCTCGGGTCTGGCACTCTTCTCTGCTCCTGCTCCAGTGGTCAGGACCTGCTTAGCAACGTTGCTCCTCACAGCGGCAGCTGGCCTGGGGACTTCTGTGGCCTATACTTGTGGTTGCGGTGGACGAGGTGGTGGTTCAGTCATTTGCAATGGTGGCATTAGCTCCTGTCTTCTACCAAGCCGCTCCCTTCGACTGCTCGCCATGATACCAGAGACCTCCTCGACCTCCTCGTCTTCATCTTTAGGCCAATCTGCGATAACACGTCGGCGTTTACTTGCTGGGTCCTCTGCTTCCTTTGGGTCAATTGCCTCTCTTGGCTTTTCACTTGCAGAGGTCTGGCCCCTTTTCTTCGTTGGGGCGGCTACTGGTTTCTTTTCTGCAAGACGGCTGGATTGCTCTGAATCATCCTCAATTTCCAGCCAATCAACTTCGGACGGGTCGTCGTCCACGGGCGTTGGCTGTGCATCCTGGGCTCGTGGCATGACCTCTGTCCACTCCACGCCTGGTGGGCAAGAGATGAATGCCTGCGCTCTCTCCTGTCCATTAAACTAGGCAACAAACCGCAACATGGATTTCAGAATGACAGTACACCAACTCCACGGTTGTTAATTTAATCTTAAGGATAAATTATCAGATAGCATTTGACTTACCAGTGGTGGCGGGCACGTAAGCTTGAACGCTGGCTCAATGACTGTCAGCTTCCTGAAACTAGGATCTTTCAGGTTAAATAAATCTCGGACCCTCATCTTCACTTCTTTCGGCTCGAGGTCTTCATTCCTCATCCTGGTTGGGTCCATGCGACCTTGGTATTCATATGCCGCATGTATTCTGGCCTGGCATGGCTGGATTCGATGACTGATAAAATTACCAACTACACTCGGTCCATCCAGCCTCGACCACGGTATTAGCTGCATAATTGCTTCTATCTGTATTGTGTTCTGCGGCAATTCTTTCCAACTGTCAGTTTTCTCTGGGACCAAAGCTACGTCGCAGTATGAGGCCTGGCTTGGTTCTTCACGGATGTAAAACCAGTGCTTGTACCAGTCCTCTAGTGTGGTTTTCCATGGACAGTGTAGATACTCTGCCCTGATCCCTTCTCGCATGTTCAAATAGCAACCACCAGCAACATTGGAGCCGCCTCGACCTCCTTTCTTCTTCAACCAAAATAGGTGACGGAAATAGTCGAAATGGGGTTGGAAACCACCGTATGCTTCATAGAGATGGATGAAGCAAGCAACAAGTAACACATAATTTGGATGCAGATTGCAAATGGTGATCTCATAGTAGTTATAGAGCCCTTGCAAGAATGGATGTACGGGCACACCAAATCCATGAGTAAAGTATTCTTCAAATACAACAATTTCACCTCCTTTGGGATCTGGGAATGGTTCCACATCGGGTGCACGCCATCCCGCCAGTTCTTGGGCATGCAGCACACCAATCCGCACCAGTCGCTCAAGACTGAGTGGGGTGCACTTCGACATACTCCACTCCTTCTTCATGAGATCCTTTCGAACTTCGGCCTCCATCTTCTTCTTCGCGGCCATTCTCCGATTCTTTCGGATCTTCCTTTCACCGGATGTAAAAAATGGTGCCGCTTTTACCAGTGGCTTGGGTTTGGTGGCGGCGAGTCAAGAGGCGGCGACGCGTGAGGAGATTGGGGTGATTTTGTCGGTGCCTACGGCGGTGATTTTTTATTACACTATGGTGGTGGCACTGGGTCTTGAATGGGCTCTATGATGCCAATGGCGCGGCGGCGGTGGTAGCAAGAAGACGGTTGATTGTGGATCTACGAGTGTGAGTAAACTGAATCGTTCCCTCCCCCAGTCTTTAAAAGGCAGGGTCGCTTCAGTTTCCGAAGGAATGGCGCATGTGGGGCGATATTTGCGGTAACTAACAGATTTCCTCTACAAAAATCATGTCCCTTCGATTTTGGCGGCGTTTCATACGCGACCCACACGTGTCTCGTTACAGACACTGGGTCACTATTCATAGTATGCGCTTTTGGACCGGTCAAAAAAAAAGAGAAAGCGAGATCTACCGAGACAGCATGGTGATGGATTATCTAAGACCAGTGTGCTCTAGAACCGTTTGCTAGAGCTCCGAGCTCCGGGACCTGCAGCCAGACCTCCAAGCTCTAGGCCCTGCAGCCAGACCTCCGAGCTCTGGGCCCTGCAGCCAGACCTCTGAGCTTTGGGACTTGCAGTCAGACCTCTGAGCTCTGGGACTTACAGCCAGACCTCTGAGCTCTGGGACCTGCAGCCAGACCTCTAAGCTCTAGGACCTGCAGCCAGACCTATGAGTTCTGGGACCTGCAGCCAGACCTCTGAGCTCTGGGACCTGCAGTCAGACATCCGAGCTCAGGGACTCATTCCTAGATCTCTGAGCTCGGGGACTCATCGTTAGACCTTTGAGCTCGGGGACTCGTTACACTACTTCTAGCCGCAGGATTCGTCTCGCTCGACTACATGTACTATGCTTGCATACAGTCGATGGACGCTTGATATTTTTATATCATGCTACAAGGCTCATTTTTTGCCTTCTAGCATGCTCGGGCACTACATCATATATGATGCACCTGACGGTGCATAATGTCCATTGGTTCTTAAGACTTCTTTTCCAGACCCTGGCACCACGTTCCTATGTCACCTACTACCAGGCTCGGGGACTAAGTGGGTACACTTCACCTGACGGTGAATTGTTTCTAATTTTTGACCCCTACGTTCTGGAATTTTTTGTACATTACTTTCATTAAGTACGCACACTTACATTTCTTTTTAGAAATACAAGTGGGTACACTTCACCAGGAAAGAAAATTTTTCTTTTTGGACCACTATGCAATCTTCACCGACAACTGCAGTCTTCATCAACAATCACGGTTTACTGATTCCTGATCCAGATAGAACACTGGCGCATGCTCGGTTAACATTTCAAGGTGATGTGAAGACAAACCTCGCAAGTTGAAGAAGACTAAGACAGTGTGTCGATACAGAATACATAGTGCTCGAGGACTAGCTGTGGGGGTATAAACCCCTATACCCTTACGGCTAGACATGGGCAGGCCTAGACCAGACGGTCCGGCCCATTACATGATGATGCGCGATCCAGATCATCGGGATGGAGTCTCGCGTAAGGCATCAATCCAGACTTGGGACTCAAGCAAGGTCTTGGTCGGTTAGATTAGGAATCCTTATCCGACTCTATATGGCAATTGTAACCGGCTAAGATTAGTTTCCAGATCTATAACCCTGCCTTCCGGACTATATAAGGAGGGCAGGGGACCCCCCTCAAAAACATCGCAACATACTCTAGGGCAATCTAGCTTGTAATACGTTGTTCAAGACAGCAATAACAAAGTAGAGCAGGACGTAAGGTATTACGCCCACATGGCGGCCTGAACTTGGGTAAACCCGCGTGTTGTTCTGCATCACCATCTCGTTCGTGGCTTGCACACCTGTCTACCGATAATCTACTACCTTGGGCATACCCCTCGGTAGACTGCCGACCAGATTTTGTTGACATCTTATGACAATGTGCAAGATCAACAAGTGGCTAGTACATTGATTCAACCCAATGACCAAGGAAGTGCAAATAATCAAGTTCCAATACTCTAACCAACCAATATTGTAAGGGATCATCCATTGGACACTATAATTGGAGATATTTCTAGAGGTGTGCAAATAAGATCAAGATTGGCTTCATTTTGTGAGCATTTCTCATTTGCATCATTCCTTGAACCAAAGAAGATAGAAGAAGCATTGAGAGATGTTGATTGGGTGAATGCTATGTATGAAGAATTAAACAACTTTATAAGAAATTAAGTATGGGAGTTAGTTGAAAGACCAAAAAAACCATAATGTGATTGGAACCAAATGGGTCTTTAGAAACAAACAAGATCAAGATGGGATAGTTATAAGGAACAAAGCAAGACTGGTAGCACAAGGATACATTCAAGTTGAAGGTCTTGACTTTGGAGAAACATATGCCCGGTTGTTAGATTGGAAGCAATTAGAATATTGCTAGCCTATGCTTGTGCCCACAACATCAAGCTCTATCAAATGGATGTTAATAGCGCATTTCTTAATGACTACATCAATGAAGAAGTATATGTTGAGCAACCTTTTGAATTTGAAGATGACAAGAAACCCAACCATGTGTACAAGTTGAAGAAAGCATTGTATGGCTTGAAGCAAGCATGTAAAGCATGGTATGAGAGATTGAGATATTTCTTGCTCTCTAAAGGGTTCAAGATGGGCAAAGTTGGCATTACTCTTTTCACCAAGAAGATTGAAGATGACTTATTTGTGTTGAAAATCTATGTTGATGACATCATATTTGGATCAACCAATCAAGACTTTTGTGAAGAGTTTAGAAAGATGATGGCTAATGAGTTTGAGATGTCCATAATAGGAGAGTTGAGTTACTTCTATGGTCTTCAAATCAAGCAATTGAAGAATGGTACATTTGTGAGTCAAGACAAGTACATCAAAGACATGCTCAAGAAATTTAGCATGATTGATAGCAAGGCCATTAGTACACCGATGGGAACAAATGGTAATTTGGATAGTGATACAAGTGGCAATATGGTGGATCAAAAGTTGTATCAGTCTATGATTGGAAGCCCACTCTATGTGACCGTATCAAGGTTGGATGTCATGTTTAGTGTATGCATGTGTGCAAGATTTCAAGCCTCACCAAGTGAAAGTTATTTAAAGGCTACAAAGAGAATATTGGGGTACTTGAAGCATACATAAAATGTTGGTTTGTGGTATCCCAAAGGAACAAAATTTGAGCTAATTGGATATTCTGATTCCAATTATGCGGGATGTAAAGTTGAGAGAAGAAGCACATCAGGCACATGTCAACTTTTGGGAAGATCACTTATTTTATGGTCATCAAAGAAGCAAAATAGTGTTGTATTATCAACTGCCGAAGCCGAATACATAGCCGCCGGTAGTTGTTGTGCACAAATTCTTTGGATGAAGGCCACATTGGATGACTTTGGAATCAAGTTCAAGAATGTGCATTGCTATGTGACAATGAGAGTGCTATCAAGCTCACCAATAATCCGGTTCAACATGCAAGAATAAAGCACATTGATGTCTGCCACCATTTCATTAGAGATCATCAATGAAAAGAGGACATTTGCATTAAGAGTGTGGGCACCGAAGATCAACTTGCCGATATATTCACCAAGCCATTGGATGAGAAAAGGTTTTGCAAGCTAAAGAATGAGTTGAACATATTAGATTTCTCAAATATGTGTTGATGCACCCCCACTAATATGACAAGCCTCTCCTTTGAGCTACCAAGGTAAAAGTTGATTGGCATGACATACATCCTTTGTTAAGGATATGTTTAGTGCATCTAGTCATTTCTCATGTCTTATAGGCTCATTCATGAAAATCAAATATATTTGATGCTTGTATGGTACCACTATTGCTTCTATGCTTGACTTGATCTAGTGGTAGCATATGACATATTTATGGGCTTGTGAAGCTAGTGTTTGATCTAGAAAATAAGCTATAAGTGTTTAACTCAATATGGTACAAGATAACCCTTATTTGGAGGTGTGAAGAAGCTTGTCCTTGGATCAAACCGAGTTAAATATCTTAGGTAAGTGATCTAGATTGAACTAAATTTGGAAAATAATCATAACCCCATTGATTGACATTGATAATCCTAACCTATCTAAAGTTGAACCTTTCTGGTCATTGATGATAAAAGGAAAGAGAAACAAAGATATAAGTGATAGGGGGAGAAATCACTAAGGGAGAGAGAACTTTGACATAGGGGAAAATATGATAAAGGAAGAGGATCAATTAAAATTTGAGCACACAAGTAGGGGGAGGAAGCTCATAAACTTGAATATTGCATTTGAATGTGCATTTTCATATGTTTGCTTGCATGGCACAAGTTTTAAATTTCAATATCCATGCTTGTGTGGTGTATGCTAGTTATAGGTTTGAATGATGAAATGAGAAACTAGCATGCATAGATATGCTTTGATTTGTTTTCACAAGTAAGACTAGAACCTTGCTTCTAAATGTTGATCTCATGAGGTATCTAGCTCTTGTTTTTACAAGTGGTATCTAACTAACAATGGTGCTAAGGATGGTATATTTGGTGCACTCCGATTGGTATTACGTTTCAAAGGTCCATCTCTTACACCTTACCATCATTTGGTGGACATTGCATCCTATATTTTCTATCTAATCATATGTGCAAGCTTGTTGACGATAGTTAAAGTATACCGTGAACCATAAACCTTTCTTCTATAAATGATCAAAATGGATAAATACTATAGAGTAGGAGGTTATTACTGACAGTTTTCATGAGTTTTGGTGAATCTATATTTTCTGCAGGATTTATACAGAAAACCGCCAAAGAGGACCAAAATATCAACAGAGATCGCGGGATCATTTCGTCACGAATACATGGATAGATTTATCTGTGTGCTTGCGAATACCTTATAACTTGTGTGCATTTAATTTATAACAACAAGCATTTCTAGCACCATTGCCGGGGAATGGTTTGCTAAGTTAACTTTGAGTCTAGCTTAATATTGTATTATACTTTTATCTTTTATCTTTTAGTTTTTATTTACTTTTTACTATGGAGCCCGTACCAACCCTTCTTTACCAATACGGAGCACCCACGGACCTGAGCCTTAGACCAGCTGAATCATCTAAACCTATCCTATCCCCTGGTTATGAGCTTTAATCTGGAGTTAATTGCAATGGTTAAGTATCAATCTTTTTCTGGCAAAGTTAATGAAAACCCCTATTCCTATTTACATGAGTTTGAGCAGATTTGTGCATGTCTTCATATTAAGGGCATGTCTTATGAAACTTTAAGATGGAAGCTTTTTTCCTTTATCTTTGACTAGAAAGCTAAACATTGGTATAATTATCACGTTAAGAGGAGTAAAGGAAATTGAGAAGTCTTACGTTCTAACTTTTGTTTACAATTCTTTCTCATTTATAAGGTTGTCAAACTTTATGCAGAACTTTTAACTTTTAAACAACAGAAAAATGAACCTTTGGATAAGGCCTGGGAATGATTTAACACTCCCGTAGATTCTGGTCCCAGTCTTGCTTTGCTTGAACCCATTCTTCTCCAACACTTCTTCACGGGCCTTAATAAGAAAACCACAAAACATCTTAATCTATTTGCGGGAGGTTCATTCATGCACATCATTGCTAAACATGCTAAGGACATTCTTATAAAAATCATAGATAATCTTTCTGAGGAGGATGAGAAGTTGTTCGAAGAAGAACCCAAAATAGCTGAACCTAAAATTCTGCTTAAACCATCCGAACCTCTAGCTTTAGCTATTCCAGATCTTGAACCACCGAAGGAGGAAACTTCAATTTCGAATTTTATGTTTGAATTTGAGGATAAACTTTTTGATGATTATGCAAATACCTCAAAATATCATATGATGAAGAAACCTCAAGAGTATATAAATCTATCATTCATAGACCCTTCTGAGAAAGAATTCTTTAAAAAGACAACAAAAGAGCTTGTATCTGTTTTGAGCAATGAGTGGTTAGAGGAATCAGAGCTTTCACCTGAGATAATTCGTTTAGATTCACCCTCTATCATTATTCGCTGCCAACTTAACAAAGCTCCTTTTGATACTTTCTATAATCCACTAGTAGGTGTTAATATCATGTCTATTTTATTTGCTCAAGATTTTCTAAAAGACATGCCTTTAGCCCCTACTACTAAATTGCTAAAAAGTCTTTTAGGACGCATTGTCCCAAGTTTGGGAATTATGTGCTGTTGACAGTAATTAGCTATCAATTTTAAATGTCAACAAAAGAAGATAAAGGACTTAAAATGAACATCACCATAGACTTAGGGGTTTTAACTAACGATTTCCACAAGTTTTGGTGAATGTCTATTTCTACAAGGGGTTATTAGGAAATAACCAAAGAAGGCCCACATGTCATGTTTACATAGAGATAAGGACCCACGCATCTGCAAGAAGACTCTAGAAGACTTGGGAAGGCCCCCCTGGAGGATGGGGCCCACCTGTCAGGTGGACAGGGTGCCCGCCCACGTCATTAGGGCGCTCGCCATACCCCTCAGCCAATTAGGGCCAAGCTCGTGGATCATGCCCCTAACCGCCTTTGAGGATCAATCTACACCGTGCATGAAGGTCGGTTTGATCCAAGGGCTCTGGTGCATTTGAGGAGGCTATATAAGCAAGGCCATAACCCTGGGTTGAAACCCTAATTCATTATTATTATTATCAAGAGGAAGCCATCATCAGAGCTAGGGTTTAGAGATCTCTCTCCACCAGAGAATTAGAATAGCTACTCCAATACTTCAAATTTTACATAGGTTTAGACTAGATAGATTCAAGAGTTGGGTGCCTATGCCCAGGATTCGGATCATCGTCTACAGGTTTGGTACTATCTTGTATCTTTCTCTACGACTTTATTCTAAATATCATTATGTTCCTAGTTTGCTCTCGTTCTATATTTGATATAGTTATGATTGATGATGAGTTTATATATAAGTTTGCAAAGCACTTAGCTCTTTTCTCGAGGGAGTTAAGTGGTAGATTACATGTAGGCGTGGTGCCTAGATGTTGTTTACCTACAAATGCACCCTATTGACTTGGTCATGTGGTAGTTCATGAAAGTAATAGTTTCGTTGAGTCTTATATAATCCACCCCCCGTTAGTAGGACAGACAGAATTGGTATTACGTGGGAAGTCATGCTATGTTCTAGCTTTCTTCAGTGATGTTCCTTATACATAGATGAAGAGTCTTTTGTGCTATATATGATAGTGTATGTGCTAAAGTAGATGAAAGACTTAGTTGATTAGAACCTACCTAGAATTCAATCTTTTGCCTAATCAGATGTCTACCTACCTTTATGATGAGTAGTCTGTCTCTAATCTCTGCGTGTGTTATCCTCTGAGCTTATCAATTCATTATATTTATTTATCATGGGTTACCCCCTGTCAAAGCAAGTGACTATGTGATTGATTCTCATAAGTAGTCGTGTTTTGTAAGTTCATCTCTAGTTTAAGTCCTTAATTCTTTCCCTTGAGCTAAATATAAATTAACGATACCTAGAATATTTCCTGGTGAAGTGCTACAATGGTATTTAATCTGTGCGCTTGCGGATCCCTTATTTATTTTATAGAGAGCATTTATAATACCAACACTTCTGACGCCATGGTAGGGATGACAACCTAGTACTTAAAGTGGTGTTAGAAGTGTCAACATGTGCGCCCTTCCTATTCTTGTTGATGGTACCTAAGTCCTGTTGAATTTCTACATCTTTGAAGTGGTAGAATTCGATGTGTTGATAGGGCAACCAATAGAAAGACTTATTCAAGAAGGACAAATAGGAAAATTGAATATTAAACTTAGGAAAAACTTTGAGCTCTATATGCCCATAACTCATTCTCTTAATACTAAGATAGAGTCACTTCCCGAGTCAGACCCAATAGAAGAGGTTAAGATAGCATATCTTGATCTAATTGAACCCAACATAGAAGATGTTGCTCAACCCTTCATTGATGAGGAAGAGGATGATCCTATTCTCGATCCTCTCGATGAATTGCTAGAATCTCCTAAGCCCTCTATTGAACTTAAACCCCTACCTTCTGATTTGAGATATGCTTTTCTTAATAATGATCAGGATTCTCCTGTGATCATAAGTAATAAACTCTCTCAAGAAGAATCTTTGCGCTTAATAACTGTCTTAGAAAAGCATCGTTCTACTTTTGGCTATTCACTCTAAGAACTTAAAGGGATTAGCCCTGTTCTTTGCACCCATCGTATCCCTATAGACCCAGATTGTACACCTTTTAGGGAGCCCCAATGTAGGCTTAACAACGTGATGAGGGAGGTAGTTAAGAAAGAGGTTTTGAAACTTTTGCATACCGGGATCATCTATCTTATGCCGCATAGTGAGTGGGTAAGTCTTGTTCAAGTTGTACCTAAGAAAGGGGGAATGACTGTTGTTAAAAATAAGAAAAATAATTAATCCCCTAAAGAACTATCACTGGTTGGCGTATGTGTATAGATTACCAGAAGCTTAACAAGGCAACTAAGAAAGATCATTTTCCGCTACCTTTCATTGATGAAATGTTAGAGAGATTAGCAAATCATTCTTTCTTTTGTTTTCTTGATGAGTATTCAGGGTATCACCAAATTCCAATCCACCCAGATGACCAAAACAAAACCACTTTTACATGTCCATATGGAACTTATGCTTATAGAAGAATGTCTTTTGGATTATGTAATGCCCTAGCTTCTTTTTTAAGATGCATGATGTCTATATTTTCTGATATGATTGAAGAAATCATGGAAGTTTTCATGGATGATTTTTCTATTTATGGAAAAACTTTTGATGATTGTCTTAAAAATTTAGACAAGGTTTTGCAAAGATGTGAAGAAAAGCACTTAGTCCTTAATTGAGAAAAATATCATTTTATGGTTAGAGAAGGAATAGTGCTAGGACACCTAGTGTCTGGAAGAGGAATTGAGGTAGATAAAGCTAAAATTGAAGTAATAGAAAAACTACCTCCACCTGTAAATATAAAAGGAATCCAAAGTTTTCTGGGTCATTGTGGTTTTTATCGCTGATTCATAAAAGATTTTTCATATATTGCTAGACCACTGACAAACCTGTTAGCTAAGGATGTTCCTTTTGAATTTGATAATGCATGTTTGCAATCTTTTAATATTCTTAAAGAAGCACTCATCTTTGCACCAATCATCCAACCTTCTGATTGGTTATTACCTTTTGAAATTATGTGTGATGCTAGTGATTATGCTGTGGGGGTAGTTTTGGGACAAACAAAAGATAGAAAGCATCATGCAATTGCTTATGCTAGCAAAACTCTGACAGGAGCTCAACTTAATTATACAACAACTGAAAAAGAACTCCTACCTGTTGTTTTTGCTATTGATAAGTTTAGATCTTACTTAGTAGGAGCAAAAGTAACCGTTTATACAGATCATGCTGCTTTAAAATATTTGCTTACTAAGAAAGATGATAAACCTCGATTAACAAGATGGATTTTGTTACTCTAAGAATTTGACTTAGAAATAAAAGATAAAAAATAGAGTAGAAAATTCTGTTGTCGATTACTTATCTAGAGTGCAATTTGAGAATCCGCAGGAATTACCTATCAATAATTCGATGAGGGACAACATGCTCTTCAAGGTCTCTAGATCAGACCCCTTGTACGTGAATATTGTCAATTTTATGGTTGCAGGTTTTATACCACTAGGGGAGGATAAGAAGAAGCTCGTTTATGAAAGTAGTCTCCACATATGGGATCTGTCATACCTCTTCAGAATCTGTGCTGATGGCTTGCTCAGAAGATGTGTACCGACAGAGGAAGGCATTCAAATAATTGAAAGATGCCACTCTTCACCATATGGAGGACATTATGGGGTATTCCGCACTCATGCAAAGATTTGGCAGAGTGGATTCTATTGGCCAACCATGTATGAGGACACAAAAGATTTTATCCGGAGCTATGGAGCATGTTAGAAGTATAGAAATGTAAATTCAAGAGATGCCATGCCACTCACTAACAACCTCCAGATTGAGCTCTTTGATGTCTGGGGAATTGACTATATGGTACCATTCCCAAAGTCAAAGAACTATGAGTACATCTTGGTGGTAGTTGATTATGTTTCCAAGTGGGTTGAGGCCACGCCATGGAGAGCTGCTGATGCTAAACACTCCAAGAAGATGTTTCATGAAATTATATTCCCAAGATTCGGAGTGCCAAGAATGGTGATCAGTGATGGAGGAACGCATTTTACTGACAGGAATTTCCATAGCTATTTATTGAAACATGGGATTCTTCATAATGTTGCTACTCCATATCACCCTTAGACAAGTGGCCAGGCAGAAACGTCAAATAAGCAAATCAAGAATATTTTATAGAAGACGGTCAATGAAATGGGAACCGCATGGAAAGATAAATGACCCGATGCACTTTGGGCTTATCATACGGCCTACAAGACACCATTAGGTATGTCACCATATTAGTTGGTATATGGAAAGACTTGCCATCTACCTGTGGAGCTAGAATTCAAAGCTCATTGGGCTATCAAGCGATGGAACATGGACTTTGAAGCTACAGGAGAAAAAAGAAAGATGCAACTCTCTGAATTAGAAGAATGGCGAGAGAAAGCTTATCACAATTCAAAAATCTATAAAGAGAGCACTAAAAGATGGCATGACAAGAGAATCAAGAAGAAGGAATTTGCACCTGGAGATAAGGTATTACTTTTTAATTCTAGGGTCAGATTATTCAGGCATAGAAAACTACGAACCAAGTGGAAAGGACCATTTACGGTGGTGAGCACTTCATCACATGGAGCGGTAACTCTTCAAAACAACGAAGGTATGTTATTCAAGGTAAATGGCCAACGTCTCAAAATCTTTTTAGAACCTAATAAACTACTTGAGGTAGTTAAGTAATTAGATTTCATTATACCTTAATTACACCACTGCCATCCTCTGTTGTGAAATAAAATATGAATATATGTTTTTCGGGAAGGAAATAGAGTTAGGAACACACAAGACAAAGATGACCCTGAGAGGATGACAGGTGGGGCCACCTAGCCCCACCCTTGTGCCGCCCGGCCCCCATCTCCACCACTCGCATGCCGTCAACTCTCACGACTCTTCTACACCCTTCCAAGATAGAATGACATCTAGTTGTGATTTATTCGGATATTCTTTCATACGGAGCTATGCAAGGGAAGATTTTGACCTCTACTACAAGTCAACCCCCCTATATAAACAACCCCATGCCTACTTCTAAATTTATTCTATTCAAGCCTTCTCTCCTGTCCATAGCAAGAGTTCTCTCCTTCTCCAAGATCTAATGGCCTGAAAAGAGATCGTCGTTTTCGGAGTTAACTTCAACAAGAATCCTCCAAAGGAAGACGCGCTGGCCATCGTTCCTATAGAAGAAGCTCTTTCTCTTGCTCTCATCCCTCTGAAAGAAGTAGTGCCTGTGCCACCTAAGAAGATCTATGGGCAGTCCTACTATGCCCAAGCTCATCAGCATACACTCCCAGCACCACAAGAGCGTCTACTCCTAAAGGATGCACCGAAGGGACCAATGGTTGTTGTGCTGAAGAACACTAAGCTGCTGCCTCAACAACCCAATGAGAGGATTGTGGGTGTGAAAACTAACAAGTTGGGGGAGGTAACCTATGTGAAGTACACTAATGCCACTCCTCGTGTCTCTTTGGATGGAATTCGCGCTGCTCCAAGTCAAGTCAAATTCATTCCGCCGAGAGAAGCTCCCAAAAGATCTACACCTTCTACCTTGGAAAGAGAAGCTAAGCGCCCCAGAACAACCATAGCCATGCTCGAAGATAGGGTCAAAATTCTCAAGCAAGCACTTGCGCTTGTCACTAGTATCGTTCGTACTATGAGTAGGCAGACCGAGATGAATATGTTAGAAATTAGCAATCTCAAGAAAGAGAATGAGAGGCTTGTTAGAGAGATGGCTAGGCTAGCCAAGAAGGATTAAATTATGTATATGAGTGATAGGGCACAATTAAGTTTGTCACTTCGAATTATTAGGTTCATTTTAAATATTAGGTTTGGTTTGTTAGCTCAAATGTTTAGAAGATTGGTTCAGAATAATAAAGTGCTTATTCATTTTTAATAAAGCTTTTGTTATGATTACCTGTTCTCTATCTCTCTATTATTTTTAGATATGTGTTTGTCTCCACATGTTGTGCAGAGAAGTTTATACAGGAAAATAAGTGTGGGGGAGACACATCGCGACCACGAAACGATATTTGATTGGGAAAATCATGAAATTGGGAAGATAATTAATCAAGGACCTCGTATACCAAAGTGGGCCCTGAGGGGACACCAGAGGGTGCTGCCCGGCCACCCTATTGGGCCAGCCGGCCTTCCACCTCGTCGCGTTTCGTCCAAGGTCAGGTTCATATATTTCGCCTTCCGTTTCGAACCGAATTGAAAATCACATGCTAAGACATCTTAAAAGAGACATGAAAGATTATTTTAGTCATGACTTAGGAATAAACTCATATAACACTTTTCCTAGAAGCCTTGCTAATGTTGGGAACTTATTTTAGGGAACCCATGATTGCTTAAGTTGTTGAGGAATATGATATAGTAGAATAATGAGAACCTGAATCTTGAAGTTTTGTCATTGGAGAATTTTTATTTCAAAAGTAAAATGAATAGCTATACCTCTCCTTTGTAGTAATAGCAATATCCTACCAGAGCCATATATAGGATAGATAAATCTTCTACATATACAACTTGTGTTTGTATTGAGTTTGGTCAAACCTTGTGACCCTTGTTGAGAAATTTATCATGCTTTCAAGATCAAGATCACGTACACTCCACATATTTTTTTGCTATTCCTACACTAGGAGTATGCAATGACATGTTTTCCATCCACCAAAAATGTTTTACTACACTAGGAGAAGACACAAAAATATTTGTTAGGAATAAATGCTTCAAGTTCTTGTAAATGTCTTTCTTAAAAAATTTTCCAATTACAGAAAGAGATATTTGGCTATGCAAAAAGAAAAGTATAGGAAAAATGGACAAGTGTCCAAGTATCTAAAACAATGGATACTTAGATGCCCGCTAAAAAAAGGAAGAAAAAGAAAAAAGAAAAAGATAGCCCATACTCTCTAGCAAAAGTGTTGAGTAAGAGAGACATGTTTCAAGGAGCATAGTAGAATTATGATTAGCCACTATATATTCCACATACATGCACATCTTGATCTAAGAGTATGACACTTTTCTCCTTAGATTCTTGTTTTGACTTTATAATATATGCAATGCAAGTATATTCTCGCATTTTCATACTTACCTAAGATCCACATAAGCTTATAGAAGTAGGAAGAAAGAAGGCAATGTCATTTATGCCTTGGTAAGGATCCAAAAATATCAGATATATTAGTGATTTGAGAGTATTGCAAAAGAAGAAGGTAAGCTATGTTTTTGTTT
The DNA here is from genome assembly GCA_038087645.1 of Saccharum hybrid cultivar R570. NCBI lineage: Eukaryota > Viridiplantae > Streptophyta > Magnoliopsida > Poales > Poaceae > Saccharum > Saccharum hybrid cultivar. The sequence goes on along the minus strand of JAQSUU010000637.1, from coordinate 36,578,370 downwards.
TCCAAAATCTTAATTGTATCTCCAATTGACTCAACTAAAAGAATAAAGGTGATCTATTTCACGCTGTTCTGTTCTTCAACCACCTAAAGTTTTATGGTAGACACTTTAAACCCTATAGTACATGCATGACTAGGAACAGTCTTATGTTGATGTTTTATTCTAGAGTTATGTCTTAAGTAATCCATCCTTTTCTCCAGAACAAGTAAAAGCCTAAGTGTGGGGGAGCTTGTTGACAGTAGTTAAAGTATACCGTGAACCGTCAATCTTTCTTCCACAAATGATCTGTTGGGAGTATGTCCTAGAGGTTATCATAGAGATGATTGTATTGCCTTGTATCCATGACATATTATGAGTCCAATGAATATCCATTAAAGACAACTTGTATCTATTAGCAATTATGTGAATTGTTTGTGAAACTCTTTTACTTGTATGGTTATTCTAGAATGGTCCCTGATCGGAGTTCATGTTAGGACGCACATGAACATTAGATCAGCATATTATTAGTTGATGACTATGTTTCACAAGTCATAGACATAGAGATGTCAAACTAATAATATGGGCACATGTGTGACATGTAGGCTGGACTGACCCAACGTGAGATGTTGTTATTGTCTCGATTCACATCATGTACGTTATGTCCTTAGACCTGAGATTGTTGTATGAACTCAAGATGTGAAATGACATACTTAGAGACTATCAAACGCTACTCCGTAACTGGGTAGTTATAAAGGTGATCTTCGGGTTTGTCAAGAAACATGCTGTGAGACATAGACAATCAAGATGGAATTTGCCCCTCTCTATGTGAGAGAGATATTAATGGAACACTCTAATGATTGGATCAACAAATGCATGGCCGTGCTTAGGTTAAGTGTTAACCTATGAGTTGGATCAAATATCGTGTGGCAAAAGGAATAACATGTATATGGTTTGTGGTGGTTCGTCTGATATGTTCTTTGCGTACACATAGGAGTTGACATGTCTTGCTAGAGACCGCTATCAACTAATGGTCGAGTAGGGGTACTCGGGCCACGTCTACGTGTGTGTGAACCTATAGGGTCGCACGCTTAAGGGGCTGGAAGCCTAATTCGGGTTGGACCCAAATTTGACTAGGCTTAGGGTTTTCTAATTGGGCCTCCAACTTGGGGCTGATTAGAGGCGCCTATATAATAGAGGGAGGGAGGGCAGCCAAAGGTGATACGCCATAAGGTAGCCGCCGTCGCCCCCCCCCCCCACGCTCACGCCTACTGCTCCTCATGGACCTAACAGTCCGGAGGCGCAACGCTTCCTCCCAGTACGTGTGGGATACCTTAGAGGTGCTGCATCTGAAGCACAAGGACGAACCGCACGAGAGGGACGATCCAAGAGCGGAGGGTGGACGTGACGGATGACCACGCAACTGCATGGCACTGCTAAGATGCATTCGACTACATCGAGTCGCTTCCGCTGCACCTGCGCGTCTAGTGGTAATCCCGTAACCTGTAACTAGCAGTAGATCCTGGTTTATGAGGTCGAAAATTTTGATTTTATGGCTAGCGTAGCACCCTCATAACCCTACAGTGGTATCGGAGCCGTAGCTGCTTCGTTATAGGTTCGGTTGTATGCATATAGAGATATGCACGGTTGTAGATGAGTCTCTAATCATGGTTCGTGATCTTGCTGTGTTGGTCTTGTAACGATCTACTCGTACCGGTCGGAATTCTGCCATCCAAATTAAGTGATACATGTAAACCCAACCATGGCGAGATGGAGATCAATCAGATTGATTGAATCGAACCTAGGTCAAGTGCCGAGTGCATATGATGCGCGGCGGCGGTAGATTAGATCTACTGCCGAGCGTCGGGGTGTAGGAAAAGAGCTGTTCGGTAAAACAGCCATAACTTTTGCATACGACCTCGGATTGAGACGCATTTTATATGAAAATTGATCTACAGAAAATTTTGAAGAGAGAGAAAAAGCCAAAGGCGATGTTGCTGATTTTAGATTTGCGAAAAACATCCCAGAAAATGATGTTCTGGACGTTTTAAGTTTAGACGTCGGAATCGGTTAACTCTGTTTTGCAGGATTTCATGACTGGTATAGCCCTTATGTGTATGTGATGCATGTATGTAATTAATTCATGGCTTGCACGTCATGAGGAAGACAATATGGGCTAGAGCCAAGTAGATATTGTCAATTTAATGTAATGGTCTGCGTGCCAATCTGTGATGACCGCGACTATGTAATTATATTTCACTGCCCTGCGTTAGTGATAGATAGTCTTGGTGGATTCATCACTGATGGACGGCGTACATGGATCATGGAGATGGAGATCATCATGATGTATAGATTGATGGAGATGGAGATCCCCAAAGTGACAATGGGCTATACCAAGTCATATATGTGATAATGCCGTTCTTACTATTATGTTCTACTTTCACGTGATAATGTTTTTGTCTACATATGCGATAGTGAAGTAGAACGATCCCTCAGCAATGTTTAAGTTATAATGCTTCCCCAAACCTTGCACTGTCACATGTCTTGTACAATTGGTGGTGGGTCTATGAAATTAGGGTGCCACTGATTTTCCTTGACTAGGCAGGTTCGTATCAGATACTTACAGCGAAAGGGTTGGTTACTTGAACAAGGTCATCCTAACGGTTAGGGACCTTGAAGCATTAGTCGTTGGGCGTTCAGCATAGGGATGCTACCCAACAATAAGAGTCATATGTGATATGATTAGCAAAGAGTTGCTTACCAATCTACCATGTCTTCTAGCGGTGATGCTAAAGCTCACTAGTCGACTTGTTAGTTGTGGGTCTTGAATCACTAAGTTTCAATTGAGGGATATTGATTTTAGTGGGAGTAGATTCTATTAAGATTTTAATATGATTTACTCTATCTTGGATACTTTGTCTTAGTATTTTGCATTACTTTTGTTGTAGATAAATGGCGCCTAGCAATCAACCATTTACTTTGCATTCAATTCTTGAGAAAGATAAGTTGAATGGAACAAACTACGTGGATTAGATCCGCAACCTGAGAATTGTTCTCAGGGCTGAGAAAAAGGAAAAAATTCTAGACAACCCATTACCTGAAGCACCTGCTGACAATGCACCCGCTGCTGAGAAAAACGCTTACAAAAGGGCATGTGATGCTGATCTTGAAGTGAGTTGCCTTATGCTTGCATGTATGGAACCAGATCTACAGATGCAGTTTGACAACAACCATGCGGTGCATGATATGATCGTGGCGCTGAATGATATGTTCCAGACTCAAGCTAGGACTGAAAGGTTCAATGTCTCTAAGGCGTTTGTTGAAACCAAGCTTGCAGAGGGTGCACCTGTCGGGCCACACGTGATCAAAATGGTTGGTCACACTCAGAGGTTGGAGAAGCTAGGCTTCCCAATTGGTCCAGAGTTGGCTACTAATTTCATTCTCGCATCTCTTCCACCCAGCTATGGGAACTTCATCTCGAACTACCATATGCATGGGGCGGAGAAGGGCTTGAATGAATTGTGTGGCATGCTTAAGACAGCTGAGGCTGATATTAAGAAAGGTGCTGGCACTAGCCATGTGATGGCAGTCCAAAACAAGCCTAACTTTAAGAAGAAGGGCAATGCTTGGAGGAAGCAAAAGGGCAAGGGCAAGGCCAAAGGTGAGACCTCTAAGCCAAACCCACCTGCGCCCAAGGCTGGACCATTTGCTGATGAAGAGTGCTTTCATTGTAAGGGTAAAGGTCACTGGAAGAGGAACTGCAAGCTGTATTTGGAGTCCTTAAAGAAGGATGGTGGTAAAGGTACTACCGTTGCTCATACACTTGTTGTTTATATTACGGACATTTTCCTCGCTAACTCTTATATTAATTCTTGGGTATTTGATACCGGATCGGTTGCTCATATTTGCAATACGATGCAGGGAATGATAAGAAGTAGAAGCGTGGGAAAAGGAGAAGTTGATTTCCGCATGGGCAATAATGCAAGAGTTGCTACGTTGAACGTCGGGACGATGCAACTCCACCTGCCGTCAGGATTTATTTTGGAATTGAATAATTGTTATTATGTTCCTAGTATAAGTTGAAACATTGTGTCACCTTCATGTTTGATGAAGGATGGTTATTCATTTGTGAGTAAAGACAATGGTTGTGTAATCTCCAAGGATGATATGTTTGTGGCTTTTGCATCCATTGTGAATGGGATATTTATTTTAAATCTTGATGATGCACCTGTCTGTAATGTTAATGCTAAAAGGCCTCGGCTTAATGAGTTAAGTCCTGCTTATATGTGGCATTGTCGTTTAGGTCATATAAGTGAGAATCGCATGAAGAGGCTCCATTCTGATGGGCTTCTAACTTCGTTTGATTTTGAATCATACGAGACATGTGAGGCTTGCTTAATGGGAAAGATGACCAAGGTGCCTTTCACAGGTTTTTCTGAGAGGGCGGCAGACTTGTTGGAACTTGTACATACTGATGTATGTGGACCAATGAGCACGACAGCTAGAGGTGGATTTCAATACTTCATTACCTTCACTGATGATTTTAGTAGATATGGTTATGTGTACTTAATGAAACATAAGTCTGAGACTTTTGAAAAGTTCAAAGAATTTCAGAATGAAGTAGAGAATCAACGTGGCAAGAAAATTAAGGCCTTGCAATCTGATTGTGGAGGCGAATATTTGAGCCACGAGTTTAGCAATCATCTAAAGAGTTGCGAAATTGTTCCACAGCTTACGCCACCTGGAACGCCTCAGAGAAACAGCGTGTCCGAGCGACGTAATCGGACTTTGTTGGACATGGTTCGGTCTATGATGAGCCAGTCGGACCTTCCTTTATCGTTTTGGGGATACACTCTAGAAACAGCCGCTTTCACACTGAATAGGGTATCATCTAAGTCCGTAGTTAAGACACCATATGAGATGTGGACTGGTAAGAGTCCTAGTTTGTCTTTTCTAAAAATTTGGGGTTGTGAAGTTTATGTCAAACGACTTATATCAGATAAACTAACACCCAAGTCAGACAAGTGCTTTTTCATGGGATATCCGAAGGAAACTTTAGGGTATTATTTCTACAACCAATCAGAGGGCAAAGTGTTTGTTGCTCGAAACGGTGTTTTCTTAGAGAAAGAGTTTCTCAAAAGAGAGAAAAGTGGACAGAAGGTGTATCTTGAAGAAGTTCAGGATGAGCCAATAGGGAATGATTCCACGAGTGATGCTAATGTAGCAGAACATGTTAATATACCTATGGCAATAGAGACACCGCCACAACCACAAAGGTCAGCTAGAATCCATGCATTACATGGTGATTTGTTATTGTTAGACGATGACGAACCTGTGACATACGCGGAAGCGATGATGGACCCAGATTCCGAGGAATGGCAAAGTGCCATGAGATCCGAGATAGATTCCATGAGTGAAAATCAAGTTTGGAACTTGGTTGACCCGCCTGATGGGGTTAGACCCATAGAGAGCAAATGGATCTATAAAAAGAAAAAGGATATGGATGGAAACGTTCATGCCTATAAAGCTCGACTTGTCGCAAAGGGTTTTCGGCAAGTTCAAGGAATTGACTACGACGAGACTTTCTCACCGGTAGCGATGCTTAAATCTATCTGGATCATTCTAGCAATAGCTGCTTATTTTGATTATGAGATTTGGCAAATGGATGTTAAAACAGCCTTTCTAAATGGAAATTTGGAAGAGGACGTGTATATGATGCAACCTGAAGGTTTTGTTGATCCTAATAATGCTGGAAAAATATGCAAGCTTAAGAAATCTATTTATGGGTTAAAGCAAGCATCTCGGAGTTGGAATATTCGTTTTGATGAGGCAGTCAAAGGGTTTGGCTTCCGTCAGAATAATGAAGAACCTTGTGTTTATAAGAAGGAAAGTGGGAGCGCTGTAGTATTTCTAATCTTGTATGTGGATGACATACTTTTGATTAGAAATGACATTCCTATGTTGCAATCTGTAAAGACTTCACTGAATAATACTTTTTCTATGAAGGATTTAGGAGAAGCAACATACATTTTGGGCATAAAAATCTATAGAGATAGATCAAAGAGGCTTATAGGTTTAAGCCAAGATACGTACATTGACAAGGTGTTGAAACGGTTCAACATGGAGCAGTCCAAGAAAGGGTTCTTGCCTATGTCACATGGTATGCGCTTTAGCGAGAAACAGTGTCCTTCGACAGCTGAAGAGCGGGAGCGCATGAGTAAAGTTCCATATGCCTCAGCTATTTGTTCTATCATGTATGCCATGATATGTACTCACCCAGATGTCTCATATGCTCTAAGTGTTGCGAGCAGGTACCAAGTTGATCCAGGTGAGAGTCACTGGACACTTGTCAAAAACATCCTTAAGTACTTGAGAAGGACTAAAGATGTGTTCCTAGTCTATGGAGGTGAGGAGGAGCTCATTGTAAATGGTTACACCGATGCTAGCTTCCAAACTGACATGGATGATTCACAATCTCAATCAGGTTTTGTGTTCACAATAAATGGTGGTGCTGTAAGTTGGAAAAGTTCCAAGTAGGAGACGGTGGCCGATTCTATAGCAGAAGCCGAGTACATTGCAGCCTCTAGAGCTACAAAGGAAGGTGTTTGGATGAGGAGGTTCCTCATTGAGCTTGGTGTGTTTCCTGATGCGTCTAGCCCATTGAATCTACATTATGATAATAATGGGGCGATAGCGCAGGCTAAGGAGCCAAGGAATCACCAGAAGAACAAACATGTACTGCAGAAATTTCATCTCATTCGAGAGTTTATTAGACGAGATGAGATCAAGATGTGCAAGATACACACGAATTCAAATGTTGTAGATCCTTTGACAAAGGCTCTTCCACAGCCTAAGCATGAGACGCACGTGAGAGCTATGGGTATTAGATATCTTTGAGATTAACTCTAGTGCAAGTGGGAGATTGTTGGGAGTATGCCCTAGAGGTTATCATAGAGATGATTGTATTGCCTTGTATCCATGACATATTATGAGTCCATTGAATATCCGTTAAAGACAACTTGTATCTATTAGCAATTATGTGAATTGTTTGTGAAACTCTTTTACTTGTATGATTATTCTAGAATGGTCCCTGATCGGAGTTCATGTTAGGACGCACATGAACATTAGATCAGCATATTATTAGTTGATGACTATGTTTCACAAGTCATAGACATAGAGATGTCAAACTAATAATATGGGCACATGTGTGACATGTAGGCTGGATTGACCCAACGTGAGATGTTGTTATTGTCTCGATTCACATCATGTACATTATGTCCTTAGACCTGAGATTGTTGTATGTACTCAAGATGTGAAATGACATACTTAGAGACTATCAAACGCTACTCCGTAACTGGGTAGTTATAAAGGTGATCTTCAGGTTTGTCAAGAAACATGCTGTGAGACATAGACAATCAAGATGGAATTTGCCCCTCTCTATGTGAGAGAGATATGAATGGAACACTCTAATGATTGGATCAACAAATGCATGGCCGTGCTTAGGTTAAGTGTTAACCTATGAGTTGGATCAAATATCGTGTGGCAAAAGGAATAACATGTATATGGTTTGTGGTGGTTCATCTGATATGATCTTTGCGTACACATAGGAGTTGACACGTCTTGCTAGAGACCGCTATCAACTAATGGCTGAGTAGGGGTACTCGAGCCACGTCTACGTGTGCGTGAACCTATAGGGTCGCACGCTTAAGGGGCTAGAAGCCTAATTCGGGTTGGACCCAAATTTTACTAGGCCTAGGGTTTTCTAATTGGGCCTCCAACTTGGGGCTGATTAGAGGCGCCTATATAACAAAGGGAGGGGGCACAACCAAAGGTGATACGCCATAAGGCAGCCGCCATCGCCCCCCCACGCTCACGCCTACTGCTCCTCATGGACCTAGCAGTCCGGAGGCGCAACGCTCCCTCTCCGTACGTGTGGGATACCTTAGAGGTGCTGCATCTGAAGCACAAGGACGAACCGCACGAGAGGGACAATCCAAGAGCGGAGGGTGGACGTGACAGACGACCACGCAACTACACGGCACTGCTATGATGCGTTCAACTACATCGAGTCGCTTTCGCTGCACCTGCGCGTCTAGTGGTAATCCCGTAACCTGTAACTAGCAGTAGATCCTGGTTTATGAGGTCGAAAATTTTGATTTTATGGCTAGCGTAGCACCCTCATAACCCTACATGATCAAAATGGATAAATACTATAGAGTAGAAGGTTATTACTGATAGTTTCCATGAGTTTTGGTGAATCTATATTTTCTGCAGGATTTATACAGAAAACTGCCAAAGAGGACCTAAATATCAAAAGAGATCGCAGGATCATTTTGTCACAAATACATGGGAAGGTTCTAGAGGACACCAGAGGACTCCACACCGAGGGAGGGGACCAGACCCTGCCAAGTGGGGTCGACCGACCCCCCTATGCCGCCCGGCACCCCACTGTGGGAAGCCACCACAAGCTTCTAGAGTATTGTTCCACCGCCTCCAAGGATGCATCTCTGCCATACATGAAGTCAGTTTGATCCAAGGGCTCGTATTCAACCTCCTGGGCTATAAATAAAGGGCAAAACCCCTCTTGAAGTCATGTTAGATCCAGAGCCAAAACCCTAATTCATATTCCACCAGGATCTAGGCCAGCAATCAAGAGAAGATTAGTCCTCCATAGGATTTAGTCTTAGTTAGAGATAGAGAGAGATAGAGTGCAAGAGTAGAGTTCTGGAGGAGTTCTGGCCTGTCGGTGCTTCTTCTCTGCTGTATTCTGTGGGATCAAGTTCTTCTAGAGCTTGTTTCTAAGATTCTTTGGTAATCAACTTCTTATTCAAGTAAGCAATTTGTCTCTATTGTTCTTCAAGTTTGCAACTCTCTTTTAAGTGCTTTAATCTTGGTAGCTCCTTGATTGAAGTAGTAATTATAGTGTAAGCGTGGTGCTTAGACTAGGGTTACTTATGAATATCCCTTATTGGCTGGAAGGTGGTAGATCATGAAGGTGACAACTGCGTTGAGTCCTTTGCAGTCCATCTCCTGTTGGTAGGATTTGATAGGCCAAATGGTGCTCATAGGGAAGGAACTATGATTTTATTCCTTAGGAGACATCACCCACGAATTGAGCTTTAGCTGACAAAGTTTATTGAGATTGGAACTAGACAGTCTTTAGTAGTCTTCTTTATTCCCCTTTATTATCATACATTGATTGTGAATTTGGATTAAGTTTATAGACCAGCTAGTTAGAACACACTCACATATTGTTCCTTTGGGTTCGATATTAAAACCAGGATTATCTTGGTCAAGTGCTACAATGGGATAGATTTATCTGTATGCTTGCGGATACCTTATAACTTGTGTGCATTTAATTTATACCAACAAAGCTTCAATCCAAACTCTTAGCACATATATAGGGGGAGCAATGCTACCAATTCAAGTTTATGAAACTTGTCCATATCTTTTACAAATGGTAAATATGCTCGGGCAAGCAACATGGATTCAAAATGATTTCAATTCATATCTTTATGATAGGGTTGTCATCAATTACCAAAAAGAGAGAGATTGAAAGCTCTATTTTGGTTTTGGTGAACTGACAAAACCCTTAGTGCTAACCTTGTTTCTCTAAGTGATCATGAGATATGATCACTTAGAGAAACAAGGTTAGCACTAAGTGATCATGAGATATGATCACTTAGAGAAACAAGGTTAGCACATTCCAAGTTGTGAGCAAAGGTGAAGATGATCAAGATGGTGATGGCCATGGTGATGATCAAATGCTCAAAAATGGAAAAGAAGAAAGAGAAAAACAAAAAGCTCAAGGCAAAGGTATAATTGGTTAGGAACTTTTTGGTTTGGTGATCGAGACACTTAGTGAGTCTGATCACATTTAGGATTGATAGTCATACTATTAAGAGGGGTGAAACTCGTATCAAAATGCGGTTGTCAAAGTGCCACTAGATGCTCTAACTCATTGCATATGCATTTAGGATCTAGTGGAGAGCTAACACCCTTGAAAATATTTGTGAAAATATGCTAACACACATGCATAAGGTGATACACTTGGTGGTTGGAACATTTAAGCAAGGGTGATGAAGTTGTGATGAAGTTTGTGAAGTTGAGGAGGTCACTGGGGTGACCGAATGCAGGACCTGACTCTAGACCTGTGCGTCCAGTCATCTCTGTGCAGTGAGGTGCACTCTTAGCTTGTGACCGGACTCTGAGTGTGTTTGTGACCTGACTCGCAGAGGTGTGAGTCCGGTCATGCCTGACGTATGGTGACGTCAGCGGAAAACATTTGGACGATGAACAGTGAACTGACCTGACGTGGTGGTGAGTCTGGTCGGTGGAAATTGGACGCGTTAGGTCATGAGTTTGGCACTCTAGGAGCTCTTTGTAACCGACCTGATGCTGGGTTGCCATGGGCACCTGCGCGTCCGGTCATGTGTTGCAGCGCATGTGGTGAAGTGCTATTCTGACGTGGCGTCGGGCGCGTCCAGTCATAGCTAGTGCATCTGTTCGTCACTTGATGCATGACATAGGGAAAGTCGACTGTTGGAAATTGACGAACACCATTGAACGCATTGACACATGGCTGACATCCATTGACTGGATGCTAGAGATCGAGCGTCAGGTTGATTTGACCTGTGTGTCTGGTTAGCGCGAAGACAGTGAGGTGCAGAGAGCCAACGGCTCTATTTCATGGGGGCTTCTATTTGAGCCCCATGACCAGTTCAAGCTCACTCTCTTGGCCATTGTTGACACCTCTAATGCCACCTAAGCTAGGTTGTCATCCCCAGCATGACACTAAATGTGCTGGTACTAAAATATGCAAATGCTCCTCTGAAATAAATATGAAATTCGCAAGCACACAGATAATACTGATGTAGCATTTTAACCGGGAGTAATCCAGGTATCATTTTTATATTTTTACCACTAGGAAGGGATGCTAAGGATATTGAGCAATGAGCATCACTGCATGTGATAATGGAGAGCATAACCATGTCTTTATCGATCTTCTCATACAGGGTAAGTGTCATAAGATAAATAATATATATATATATATATATATATATATATATATATATGAATAAAGAATAATAAGAGATAACTGATAAGCACATAGCCACTATAATGATAAACATCTCAATAGATTACTCTAAGCATATAGCACTAGCATGGATTAGGACAAACTATAAGGATAAATCCTAAGTTATTCTAACTATACAGTCAAAGCATACGATGATTAGTGCAATTACACTTGGCAATCATGGCAAGAAAAGGTTATATCTATGCATAGTGATATTACTAAGGAAGATATAGAATATAGCCGTCACTTCCCCATAATAGTTGTGCTCTGCCTGCCCTATACTCGGGAGGTGGACTACAAAGGACTCAATAGGATTGTCACTCCCGCAATCTACCACATGGTTCGGAATATAGGGTGCAATCGCAGGTAAATACGGTATAGGCACCACGCCTACACAATGTTTACCACTCATCCATGATATCAATGAGCAAGCGCTATACGATCCTATACTTAAATATAATTCTGATCGAACTATACCAAGCATATAATCAAACTAGACTAAGAACAATATAATTGAGAACATAATCAAATAGAGCAAAGTCATATCCAATATGATAGAATAGACTAAAGTCATATTCATACAAATGATGAACTAGATGAATAATATAAGAACAAATACAAAAGTAGGAGAGAATTACCAAATATTCTCTTGACAGATCCGGAAATCAAGCAATGCTTGGCTCCTTCTAGTTCTAATCCTATGTAGCTATGCTAAACTAGAGATCTAATTGAGATGGTGGCTCTACGGCTTCTCTGAATGAATGGAATGAGTTCTCTCTCTAATGAATTAGATGAATTCTCCTGGGGCTAGGGGCTTGCTTATATAGCCCTCTAGGAAGCACCACAGCCCTTGGATCAAACCGACCTTCATCAACGTCTTTTTATTGATCCTCAAAGGCGGTGGAAGCAGGATCCGCGAGATGGAGCCTGATTGGCTCTATGGCCTAGGCGGCCACCCATGAGGTGGGGGTGGGCGCCCCACCTGTCAGCCTAAATGGCCCTCCCTTTCGAGGGGGTGCCTTCTCGAGTCTTCTAGAGTATACTTTTTCATAGTATGGTCGGTTTCTCTCTATGTAAATCTAACATGTGGACCTCCTTTGGTTCTTTCCTGATAACCCCCTGCAGAAATAGATATTCACCAAAACTTATGGAGTTCTGTCAGTGTAACCCCAATATCTAGATAGTATTTATGTTTAGGTCTTTTCTCATGCTATGTTAACGGTTAAAAATAATACTTATCTACCGTCAACAGCCATTCACATTGACAAAGAACCTTGTGAGCTTAGCCAAAGCCCTCCCACTCATCTCCATCATTGATTCATCATCTTTGTGAGATGGGGAGAGAATCCAAATGCATTGCTTGAGTATTTACATCTAGAGGCACTTGGTGATTGTATTTCGCTGCGGGTTTGGCTTGTTACTCTTGGTGGTTCCCGCCACCTAGATGGCTTGGAGCAGCGAGGATTGTCGAGCGGAGGTTAGTGATTGTCTCTAGCTCCGATCATGGTGATTGTGAGGGGTTCTTGACCTTTCCTCGGCGGAGAGCCAAAAGGTATTCCAGTGGATTGCTCATGGCTTGTGTGATCCCCATCTTATGTTGGTTGTGTGGCACCCGGTTGTGGGTTTGGCGTGTGATGCCAATTAGCGCGTGAACCTCTAAGTGGGTGAATCACCACAACTGATACAAATTGACCGAGTGCACTCCGTAGGCAATAGTTTTACTCACAGATTTGTCATGTATTGTGTCTGACAAGATGAAATGTGATGCATTGGACTTTCTTACGAGTGCAGTAAAATATTAGAGTAAAGCGAATGTGACAGGAAAGCTAGACATAAGAAGTGAATTGAGAAAAAGAGCTTCTAACATGCTTGAGACTTGAATGCCAGGTGCAGTTGTGATAGGTCTTTTATGTACTTATTTGATTCTAATCCAAGCAGTCATAGCAGTCGAGGGGTAGACTGAAGAGTGAAGAGTGAGATGTGTCTGGTCAGGTTAGATTTGGTCTATCAGCTCGGTCAGATTTGGTCTATCGATGGTAAAGTCACCGTGAGTTAATTCCCAACTACTTGTGTCACTATTGCTTGCACTTCTCCATCTTCAGCTGGCCTATTTAACCTAGGTCTGGATGCATCTGTTGGGCTCAATCCACACACTCTTGAATCCACACACTCATGAGGCAATCATCTTTCTTCATCGCGTAGAGATGTTTTGTCTTCCTCCTTGCACCTCTCACGGCCTGGAGCCCATGAGAGGTTCAAGATGGAGATAAAGCACCTCACATAGATGCTAGTGTTTGGAGAAGGCTTTCAAGATTAGGTGCTTTAGATTCTACAATCTTGTTGCATTTGAGCATCGAGATGTAGATATGCATCCCTCGATCATCAGAGGTAGCAAGATTATGGAATATAAAGCACCTCACTAAGATGCTGGTGCAAGTTTTGCGAGGTGCTCCTTCTCCATCCTTTGCGAGGTGCTGCTGTTGAACAGGAGCTTGACCTTGATGATTGCAGATCTTCTTGCAGATCTTGCATTAATAAAAGATCTATAATCATCTGGTTCTCTCGTGTTTTGGGGTTCCATACTCGATTGAGGGTGCTTCAAGTTTGCTAGTTGCTCGTTCTTCAAGAATGGGTGCTTAGAGCATCTCCAAGAGTACCCAATTTTTTCTTCCAAAAAACATGAAGTTTTACAACTCCTAATAAAGTATTGGAAGGAATAAAAAAGGCAATCTCCAAGAATTTCTAATAATTAGCCAATTAGTTGTGTTATTAGTCCATACCTGTTTGTATGGTAGACGTAGCATCCTGCCAGAGTTCATCAGCATACCTTACTACCTTCCCTATGTTCCCTTATTCTTGGAAAATTAGCAAAGGTGTAAACAAAGTCCATTTGCTATATGTCATGTTGCATGGTGCACTAAAGTCCGGCCCGTGTTGTTTCTCAGTGGCCGGACAATCCTACGCGCCGACCCAGATTTAAAAACATGGTCCAAACTTAAAATTGTAAACTACATAGTAACAAGCATCATAGGAAAACAAGGAAAAATGAGACTTGCTCGTATGAACTCTGCAGAAAGAAATCTGCAGCAAAAAGCAATCAACGTGGGCTAGACCATGCTCAACAGAGTTTAACCCACCTAATACAAAGTGCAGCAAAAGTTCACATAGACATGCAAACAGGAGTTCACATATTTGCAAGGGCATCCCATAGATCAAACCTAGTCATGACTACTAGTACTACTGATACGTCCCACAAATCAAGGGTCAAGGCGGGCGTGCAGGATCTGCTCCATGTTTAGCTTCGCTTAGATGCCGTTGGCGGCTGGCCAAAGGCTCTCAATGAGGTCGTCAGTCTCATTGTTGTCCGATCCTGGTGAAAAATCCTACTCCACCACTCGGACATTAACCACCTTGCCAAACTAAAGCTGGGTAGCGGTCAGTGCCATGGTAGCCGCTTGATGAACGGCTTAGAATACCACAGCCGCCTTGTCTTCTCGCGCCTGGGTGGCTTCCTACTAGGCCACGATAAGTGTGGGGCGCGCGGCCACCAAGTCACTGCGTAGACTGAAGAGTGAAGATGAGTTGCTCTTGCTTCTATAAGCAATTTCTCTTGCTTGGTTTTGCAGAGCTATAGCTAGCTAGAGATGGCTACATGGTTTCATAGGTCCTGATCGTCTACACTCGCTCGGCTGTGGCTGAAGATGCTGTTTCAAATCCAACTACCTTACTAGTACTTCGTGCATGCAGCCACTGCCAGTGTAGCTATTCTTTGTAGCACAGCCTATCTAACAAAAGTTCTAGTCACAGCTCAGTAGCAAAGTAAAATTTCCGGGCTGGTCAAATTTATACGACCTGGATTATGAGGCGTGCATACGATTTACAAGAAATAGGTAAACGTCATTTTGTCAATACTATACTTGTCTATATATATTTGGTCAACAGAGTTTAACCCACCTAATACAAAGTTCAACAAAATTCCATTTACATGGATATTATTACAACAAGATAAATTACAGAACATCATAATTGTCTCCAGTGAACATTGAAAACACAAATCAGAACATCAGTGTTATGAGATACTTGAACATCACACCTATTTTAGAAATAGAGAATAAGGGCATATCTCTAATTCCATAGATACTAAACATTAACATCATCTGACCATGTTGCTATTGCTCAGTTGAGAGGAACTGCATGAACTCCACCAATCTCTGGATCATTCGGACTGATTGTAAGATAACGGATACGATGAGAAAATACTTCTACACAACGGAACTCATAGCAGTATGAAAGCAAACTCTGGAGATCTGCATTTGAATGAACCACAACAAACACATAGGGTCCTAGATGATCCTCAGCAAGACGGTAGTTTTGATGCCCAAGAACTTGATGAACAACTACAGAAGCAATGTACCACCTACTGTAGAAGTTAGAATGCACTGCAAGCGCTACAACCCTTGTTTGTAGGCCATGGTGAACACGAAGCTCGTGGAAGACATAGCAATACAGAGACATGTCCCAAGAATGATCATAGTTATCCATGATCTATGTAAAAAAGAAAACAATATGTAGAAAAAAAACGAAGAACAAAGATGCCCAATAGTAGGGTGGAGGGCAAAAGCTTTGGGATGGAACTGAAGCAGGAGCTCTAGAGAGCCTTCCTCTCGCCCCTTGTCTCTGTTGTTATATAGTTTGCAGGTTGTGGACCACCCCATGACCCATGCGCATGCGGCTGCGTGCCCATGACCCCACATATACGGCGCAAGAGTTGGCACAATCTGTATTTTGTTGTTTCATCAAAACTACGATCCAGCCTATCAAGATTTCTTTAGCATCAGACTGTCTTATGCCCTATTTGGATGGACTACAACTAGTTAGCCATGGCTAAAAAATAGCCAACTAAGAATTAGCCAATTAGTTGTGTTATTAGTCCATACTTGTTTGTATCCTCAACTAATTGTTGGGTTCTATAGATTAGAACTAGTTGTTAGCCCCTAGTAGTCAGGTTCTATGGACTACTTGGATGGCCCCTGTATTTCATAGTAATCTAGATCATCTATATTTTGTAGGCTCGGACTGTCTTAGGGTCCAAAAAATTTCAACATCTATACACCCACTGTTGATGGTGGATAACGTCAACATTTTATAGCGCAATAAACATGAGAAATGATCAATAAACATGGAAATAGAGAAGTCTAGGGTTTTATCTAACAAATTCCATGAGTTTTGGTCAATTGTTATTTTCTAGGGATTATTCTAGAAAAACGACAAGAGGGGCCTAATTATCAAACGGATTATCGGATTTCCACCGTGAAAGATATGCTAGAAGACTCTAGAAGACATGAGAAGGTAGTAGGCGAAAGTGGGACTCCAGAAGCTTCTGGAGGAGGCTGGGCGGCACTAGGTCCCCAAGCCAACCGGCCCCTGGCTATGGGGCACACCTGTCATCTTCTGTGAGCCTCCTCCACTGACCTTGAGGATCAATCTTAGCCCTACGTCAAGTCGGTTTGATCCAAGGGTTCACATGCATCCCATCGGACTATATATACAGAGCCTGACCCCCTGGAGCCATCAAGTCATTTGAGATCAAGCCATCCAAAGCCAGAAACCCTAGTTCCTCAGAGTTCCTCTAGTTTATAGCGATAGCCTAGTTAGACTAAATCTAGAGGGAGTCAAGTTGGTCAACCTAGCTTGGATTCCCGACGTTGTCAAAAGCGTGGAGATTGGTACTATTCTTATTCTCTCCTCTCTCATTGTATTATTCATCATTGTGTGTTTATTACAGTGTTATGGCAACATTAATCTTCATCTTGTTTATGTTCTTGATTGCAATGTTCATTGTTTACTTTGATTATATGTCTAGTATAGTTACTTTATTATTATTGAGTTCATGCATATGCTTGTATAGCATTTATCCTAAGGTACCTAGGGTAGATGATTTGCATTATGTAGGCATGGTGCTTAGATATATTGCATATCTGCGAGTGCTTCCTGATGTTTCGGGACGTGTGGTAGATCGCGAAGGTGACTATTATAGCTTCGTTGAGTCCTCTGTAGTCCATCCCCTGTGCATAGGTTATGTAGAGCATGGTCGCATCGGAGGTGATGGTTGTGTCTTAAAAGCCTCTCTAGTTGATGCTCCTTATGTGTGGATAATGACATAGTAGTAATGTTAACAATGATTGGTAGATGTAGTTGCACTAATTAGAGTATTCATTGACTTATGATTAAAGAACTACATTAGGAATTATCTCTCTAATATTTAGGTCTTATGACATTATCGTAGTAGCTAGAGTGCTCTGAGTGAATCTATTATCTTATTATTATGATGACTGATCATTACTTATCATATATATCTTTATCATGTGGCTTATCCCTGTTATGAATAGATTGTATGATATTGGTTTTATCTCTCATTCATCATATATATAAGAAGTTATCAATACTATAGATTTCCTATTTAACTAGACCTTCCCAGTGGTATAAATATAAATCGATAACTTGGTAATACTCTAGGTAAAATGCTACAATGGTATAATTATATGTCCACTTGCAGAACCAGTTTTATTCATATATTCATTTTTATTATTTTTGCCTAGTCATATAAAATGATAGATTCCTTTATATAGTACCAATATACATTTCTAGCTATATAACTAGGGATGATAACTTAGTTCAAGCTTAGGAGTGTAGGTATGTGATAGGTGACTAGTGTGCTAAAGACATGTTAATCATTACCATGCATTTACTAGTGTTGTTAGTTTAGTAATAGCAGTAGTAAATGTCAACAAGCATTTTTGGCGGCGTTGCCGGGGAAGGTATTTAAACTTAGGAAGTATTGATAACTTATATATGTATGTAATGAATAAGATTGATTGGCCAATTGACCTCTAACTCAAACAGGCTTACCCTTATTTTGTCTACTTGTGTATCTTATGCCAGGTAATGTATGGGCTTTGACCTTCTAGAAGACTACACGAGCAATCCTAAGAAAGACTAGAGCAAGACTCAAGAAGACTCCGGTAGTAGAAACTTTGGGAGATAGTCAAGCAAAGAGAAGCTTAGCATTGGAATTTGAAGCTATGGCCGAAAAGACTCTTCCGTGAAGTCTCTGCCCCAACAACTGCCAACATTCGTATGGGACCAACGGTCAATGTTGGAGAGAATGGATTTGAGCTCAAGCCTGTGCTCATTACCATGATGCAAGCCAGCCAATTCTGTGGAAAGGCTCATGAAGAAGCAAGTGCACACTTACAACACTTTTTGGAGATCTGCAGTACCTTCACACTCAAGGGAGTATCTAGAGATCTACTCTACTCCACCTTTTCCCATTTTCACTATTAGGGAAAGCAAAACAGTGGTTCTATGCCAATAAAGATAAGAATACTACATGGGACAAATGTTCAACTGCTTTCCTAGACAAGTTCTTTCCTACAGGCAAGACCAATGCTTTGCGTGGGAAGATTTCAAGCTTTCAGCAACACCGTGATGAATCAATTCCTAAGGCATGGGAGCGTTTTCAAGATTATATATCAGAGTGTCCTCATCACGGGATGGAAAAGTGGTTACTTTTGCAGACCTTCTATCATGGGCTAGTCACTAGTACCCGTGAGTCAGTAGATGCTGCAACCGAAGGTGCTTTCCTATCACTCAAATTTGACGAGGCTATAGCACTCATTGAGAAGATGGCCTCAAACCAGAGCTGGAATAAAGAACATGTTCAACCTCACAAGAGAGGAGGAGGCATGCATCAACTCAAGGAAGCTGATATGATGTCTGCAAAGTTAGACCTAATAATGAAGAAGCTTGAAGAACAAGACATCGAGAAGAAGGAAGTCATGCACATCAATGACTCTTGCATGACTTGTGAAGAATGTGGAGACATTGGGCATTTAGGAAACAACTGTCCGACAATTCAAGAAGATGCGAACTACATCAACAACAACAACAGTTATCGTCCTCAACCAAATCAAGGATGGAATCAGCAACAACAAAGGCCAAACTACCAAGGTAACTTTCAAGGTAATAATTTCAGTAATTACAATCAGCCACCCTTGAGAGATTTAGTTGCTGGTCAGTCTAGATTATTGGATCAAATGAGTAAGAAGGTAGCCTCTAATGACAAAGCTCTAGAAAATATAAATGCTAGAATGGATACCTTTACTTCTTCTATTAAGAACCAGCATAGCTTTAATAAAATGCTAGAATCACAATTAGCTCAGCTAGCAACTACTATTTCTCCACTAGAGAAAGGTAAGATTCCCGGCCAGCCGAAAGATTTAGAAATTACAAATCTTGTTGATATTCACAATACAGCTAACTACTACACTCAGCCAGTAGATGTGAAGTGGATTGACTATTCACTTCCCGACAAGAAAGGTGATCTAGGGAGACCTGTCATTCCTATCTCCATAGGATGTCATGTCTTTCCAGAAGCTATCTGTGACTTTGGCGCAAGTGTCAACATCATGCCTAAGGTAATTTATGAAAAGATTCTAGGAGATCCTTTGTTGTACACAAATATGCGTTTGCAGCTTGCAGATCAGTCCATCTGCTACCCTGAGGGAGTCCTAGAAGAAGCAATCATTTGAGTGGGACAATCATATGTTCTAGTTGATTTCGTAGTCATGGATACAGGAGGAGATGAAAGAGCACCAATTATTTTGGGACGACCATTCCTATGCACAGCCAAAGCCATCATCTATGCAGAGCATGCCAAGATTATCTTTTCTATTAAAGATAAGAAAGAGAAGTTTTCATTCAAGGAACGCATCCTGCACTCTCCTGCTCTACCACAGAAAGCATTCATGCCTGAGAAGCCAGCAGCACCAGTGCCTAAGAAGAAGAATTTTAGAAACTGGAGAAAGACCAAGCTCAGCAAGATTCTAGAAGAGACAATCAAGATAATAAACACCATCAGAACAGAATACGACCACTTGCTCACTCCACCATTCCTAGTGAAGAAGGATGATCCAGGTGTACCTACCATTGAATGCACAATCAATCAGAAAATCTTCCACAAGACCTTCTGCGACATGGGATCGGGTGTCAACATAATGTTAAAGGTAACATGAATATTTATTTGGTAACGAACCATTGTACCCGACCTACATGCAGCTGCAGATGGCGGACCAATCAATTTGATTCTCGAAGGGCATAGCAAGAGACGTTATGATGAAAATCCAAGATCACTTTGTCCCCGCCGACTTCATGGTCCTCAACATGGGAGACGAGGAAGAAGATACACCCATCATACTAGGAAGATCATTCCTCAACACCACTGATGCTATCATCTATATCGGATCTAGACAAACCCACTTTAAATTCCTAGACGGAAAGGTACGCTATCACTTTAATAGTTATATTAATCATGAGAAGCCTAAGAAGCCATGCAACAATAGAAGGAGACGCCGATCTCGCCATCAAGCAAACCAGACTTTCAAGGATGGATGGGCCGACTACCCAGGAGAAGTGTCAAGATATGAGGATCGCTACGGTGACCAAGATGACAAAGTTGAGAAGAATGAAGCAGAGACAGTCAAGGAACCTCGCTGGAACGAGTGGGACAAAGATGTCGATGAGATCGAACTGCCTACAAAAGAAGAAGCTGAACTACTCAAGTCAAAGACTCAGATCACGATGATATAAAAGGAGAAGAAGAAGGCTACATCGCCAACACAAAAGGAGCAGACATCTGAACCGCTAGTGGGATCAGATGAAACACCTGATAAGTAAGTACTCACTCCTACCGAGTCCTGTCCGGAAGACTTTAAACTCCGTACCCTTGCCATAAGGTAATAATGGTAGTTGTCTAAATTTACTTTTTCAGCATTATGTTAGTATATTTATCCTCCCTACATACATCTACAAAAAAAATATACTCCCTCCGTCCCTATTTATTTGTCGTCGTTGGTGTTCGTGCCACAAGTTTGACTCAATTTGTAGAAAATGCGTGCAACATTTGTATCTTCAAATAAATTTATTAAAAAACTAGATTCAAATATATTTCCAATGATACTAATTATGTACCATAAGCATTAATATATTTTAATATATAATTAATCAAAGTTGTTTCTTGGGAAGCGCAAGCGACAAATATTTAGGGACGGAGGGAGTACTTTATAGTTTGCCATTATTGCATAGTGAAAAGAAAATAAAAATGATTATTGCTTTTATTAGTGCATCATAAAATTACTAAGCCCCATGTAATTAAACTTATGGTAACTCCGTAGGAATATTTACTGTGGTGGCATAAAAACATAAAATATCATTTGTCTTTAATTACTTGCATTATAAAACAAAAAATCTTAAAAAAGAAATTGAAGAGACATCTTGATAGAAAATTTATATCAGCTCATAAGAATAATCAATTGCTCATTTGGCTGACCGCTAACCCCCTTGTCAAAATCCAAGCCTCAAGTTTTTAGTGTTCTTGTTGGAGTTTAAGTTTTGCAGGATATTACTGTGACCAGAAGTGAGTCTGCTCAGCGGTGCCATCCAGGACTACTGCTAACAAGCTTACTTTAAAGATCACTCAACAATTGACCACAACAAACATCAAGCTTGGGGGAGAGCATCCCCCATGTATGTAGCTAAGTATCCCTATCTTTTTACAGCTTTACTATTTTTGAGTCTATTAGTGAAAAAGAAATAAAAAGATGCATAAACACTAAACCAAATAAAGATTCTTGTCCTAGTTATTATATTAAGGTGTGATCATGGAAAACCAAATAAAAGTTTGTTATAATTCTATCTAGTTTGTTAGGAGTCAAATAAAATGATGAATAGTAAAATTTAGTATTGGAGATGATGAATAGTTGCTCTGCCGTAATTTCTTTTAAGTACCTAGTTTTCAGCCTTAAATTCTTTCGAGGTTTGGATAGTACTGTTTTGATATAAGAATTCATTCTGAACCTAAAACTTGTAGGTAGCATATGCTTGAGCTAAGTCTAGGTAATTGAGGGATATGATATGAGAAAGTCTGAGCTACTGTTTATCTTGTTCTTAGCAATATTAAGTTCTGGACATTTATCTTTTGAAAACTTAAAATCTTACATGATGTGCTCTTGTATGACAAAGCTTAAATTTCTATCAAAGCCAAATATGATACATCTAGATTAGGAAAACCTTTGCTCATTTATGCTACTTGCTTTGCATTGAGTTTAGTCAAGCTTTGTTGTATACCTTATGAGAGTTTTGTCATGCTTTTAAAATCAAGATCATGTACACTCTACCTTCATATATGCACTATTCCTACACTATTAGTGGTCACAATTGTTTTCTATTTTCCACCTAGATCCACCTTAAATGTTTTCTCCTACACCGGGAGAGAACACCCAAAAATAAACTTATAGGACAACCCCAAAAATAAATGCTCCAAAGATCTTATTGTTATTCTCTCCAATATTTTTTATTAAAAAAGATTCATGTGGCTATGCAAAAGAAAAAGTATTGAAAAAATGGAAAAGTGTCCAAGTGAAAAAAAGAAAGAAAAAATAAATAATAAAGATAGCCCATGTTTTCTTGCAAAGTTCTTAAGTTCCAAAAGAGAGATAAATTCTTCAAGGAGCAAAAGTAGAATTAGGATTAGCCACCATATAAACACCTATCCACCATATTCCATACACATGCAGATCTTGATTTGATTGTATGACTTTACTCTCTTTGGATCCATTGTTTGACTTTACAATATATGAACTGCAAGTATGCTCTTCCTTGTTATTGCCACTCCTATGAGCTCCACTATAAGCCTTAGTTGTAGGAAGAGAAGGCATAACATTATTATTGCCTTGGTGAGGATTCATAAATACCACATATATTAAGAGATTTGAGAGTGTCATACAATTAAAGCTCTGAGTTTTATTTCTAAAAACTTGCAAAACTCCAGAATAATAGTTGAGCAAAGAGCTTGAGACATAGTGTTTGACTTGATTGTTCTGTCTTTCAATTGTTCAAGACCCAAGTGAAAGTTGAAAAGCTCCATAGTTAAAGGTAATATGGATGAGTTTGAAAGTTAGAGCAGTTTTGTCTAATCCGGAGGAAAATTTTTATTTGAAAGCATGTGTACTTTTGAGAAGTGAAAGCATTGTAGCAACTCCTGATCCAAGTTTAGCTAAATAGGCTTTGCTAAGGGACTAGCAAAGGGTAAGCTTGGGGGAGCTTGTTGACGGTGGATAGCATCAACATTTTATAGCGCAATAAACATGAGAAATGATCAATAAACTTAGAAATAGAGAAGCCTAGGGTTTTATCTAACAAATTCCATGAGTTTTGGTGAATTGTTATTTTCTAGGGATTATTCCAGAAAAGCTAACAAGAGGGACCTAATTATCAAATGGATTATCGGAATTTCACCGCGAAAGATATGCTAGAAGACTCTAGAAGACATGAAAAGGCAGTAGGCGAAAGCGGGACTCTAGAAGCTTCTAGAGGAGGCCGGATGGCACCAGGCCCCCAGGCCGACCGACCCCTGGCTGTGGGCCCCACCTATCATTTTCTGTGAGCCTCCTCCACTGACCTTGAGGATCAATCTTAGCCCTACGTCAAGTTGGTTTAATCCAAGGGTTCACGTGCATCCCACCGGACTATATATATGGAGCCTGACCCCCCTAGAGCCATCAAGTCATTTGAGATCAAGCCATCCAGAGCCAGAAACCCTAGTTCCTCAGAGTTCCTCTAGTTTATAGCGATAGCCTAGTTATACTAGATCTAGAGGCAGTCAAGTTGGTCAACCTAGCTTGGATTCTCGACGTTGTCAAGAGCGTGGATATTGGTACTATTCTTGTGCTCTCCTCTCTCATTGTATTATTCATCATTGTGTGTTTATTACAGTGTTATGGCAACATTAATCTTCATCTTGTTTATGTTCTTGATTGCAATGTTCATTGTTTACTTTGATTATATGTCTAGCATAGTTACTTTATTATTATTGAGTTCATGCATATGCTCATATAGCGTTTATCCTAAGGTACCTAGGGTAGATAATTTGCATTATGTAGGCGTGGTGCTTAGATATATTGCATATCTGCGAGTGCTTCCTGATGTTCCGGGACGTGTGGTAGATCGCGAAGGTGACTATTATACCTTTGTTGAGTCCTCTGTAGTCCATCCCCTGCGCATAGGCTATGTAGAGCGCGGTCGCGTCGGAGATGATGGTTGTGTCTTAAAAGCCTCTCTAGTTGATGCTCCTTATGTGTGGATAATGACATAGTAGTAATGTTAACAATGATTGTTGGATGTAGTTGCACTAATTAGAGTATTCATTGACTTATGATTAAAGAACTACATTAGGAATTATCTCTCTAATATTAAGGGTCTTATGACGTTATTGTAGTAGCTAGAGTGCTCTGAGTGAATCTATTTTCTTATTATTATGATGACTGATCATTACTTATCATATATATCTTTATCATGTGAGTTATCCCTGTTATAAGTAGAGTGTATGATATTGGTTTTATCTCTCATTCATCATATATAGGAAGTTATCAATACTATAGATTTCCTATTTAGCTAGACCTTCCCAGTGGTATAAATATAAATCGACAACATGGTAATACTCTAGGTAGAATACTACAATGGTATAATTATCTGCCCGCTTGCAGAACCAGTTTTATTCACATATTCATTTTTATTATTTCTACCTAGTCACATAAAATGATAGATTCCTTTATATAGTACCAATATACATTTCAAGCTATATAACTAGGGATGACAACTTAGTTCAAGCTGTCACACTCAGTTTTCTAAAGAACAA
Organism: Saccharum hybrid cultivar R570; assembly: GCA_038087645.1. Classification (NCBI taxonomy): domain Eukaryota; kingdom Viridiplantae; phylum Streptophyta; class Magnoliopsida; order Poales; family Poaceae; genus Saccharum; species Saccharum hybrid cultivar. Next base: position 36,553,567 of record JAQSUU010000637.1, on the reverse strand, counting down.
AACCAGGCTAATCATATGTGTGCCTAGGAAGTCCACACATATGTCAGAATAAAAAAGTATCACAAACAATGTTATTATATAACGTATACATAGCTATATTAACACTTACATCGGAGTATCGCGGAACGGTGACTAAACTTCAGGCTCCATTCTTCTCAGGGACGGCTGACTGGTGGATCCGTATGCCAAACACTTCTGAAAGACTTCTAGAAACTCCACTACCTCTCTATCCTTCTTCTGAGCAGCACCTCACTACACACTGAGGTGTGGGGGAAATAGCAAGAGTGAGTCCATGTCGAACTCAACAAGTATAACATAGGGTTCATGAGGCACAAAAGGCTAGACACTGTTTGACTGCGTTTAGCTTTTAATCATCATATAATTAGCAATTGAGTAGCATCAAGGTATTCCAATTCCCATTAATGAATCAATGATCAATTGTAATAAGGATAATGAATAGCATTAACATGAGCACAATAGTAACAACAATAATTAAGCATGATTAACAATGGTGATCAACTATTCTGCAAGAATCCCCAAGGCCGCTCGTATCCGTGAGCACGGCTAGTATACCAGTTTTTAACTCTGCGCAGAGGTGTACACTTTCACTATGAGTCATGATTTCTAAATACATGGGTTTGCAAGGCCCAAAACATCGGAAACCATATAAAGTCATTCAAAAGTTCATCTAACAAGTTAGGACCATTAGATTCACTCGGCAGGCAGATGTAGGAACCCCCCTTTTCAAATGGCACAATTCCTTCTCGCTATACTCATAGACTAGAGGTTGTCCTACACCCAACGTGTCAAGCCATTCTTACGCCATTTAAGGTAACCACTAACAAGCTAGAAAAGGTCTTTTGAACAACTAGAGCCAGAGCCATATAGCCCTCATAGCTGTACTGTCAATCCCGGTTATCACTTACAGGTAAGTCCTTACGGAGAGTAACTAGAGCAACAATATAACCCCTTGCTCTAGCCCCCTTTCAACAGTAATAAAATCATCTTAATGGTTGGTTGCTTAATCCATTAATCAAATTACAAGATCATTGTTCATAATTAAGCACTAGCAATAGCTACCCAAATGCACAACCCATAGGTGACAAGGAAATAAGATATCAATAGCTAAGTTATAATCTCTATGGTTGTCAAGGAGGACACATGCATATGTATAATGATTTCAGTGAATAGGACAACAAGGATGGTCCCATGTTATACTTGCCTTATTCCCAAAGTCTAGCTGCTCAAACCCTTCAACTGCTATCTTCTGGTCTCAAGTCCTTTTGCTTCGACTGTTGGTCCTTAGCTCCGCGTCTTCGGCGCTAATTAACCATGCTTCTTCTACTCGTAGCAATCAAGCAAAACAAATAGACAATAAACACAACTAAGAACAACACACCAAACAAAAGAGACGCTTTAAAAGAGCGCGCACTAAGCGTTACGATTCGTTGCTACGATCACGAGAGCGTAAGAATGACTAAGAACGGAGCTATTGTTACCGAGGACACGTCTATTAAGATTGACAACATAACTAAAGAAGACAAACTATACACTTGATCTATTTTGGTTAATGAATTAAGGTGATAGACATTTTAGAGAAGTATTCTAAAGTTGAACTAACCAAATTATATCAAGTTATAAATGCTAGAGTTAAACCTAAGTCATATTTTATTTATGAACAATTATATATCATTAATGCAATTTAAAGATTTATAGTTTTGAAATATAAAACATGTGAGATCAGTTAATCGGATCATTATATATTACGAGGTTGGCCTAAGCATGTCATTGTTGAAAAGGCATTTATGTTGATATTAGTCATGTTAACATTTATTTATGAAGGACCAGAGTTATAAACATAAGTTGCTTCTAATAAATTAAAAGACATTAGATAACCACTAATCAGATTAAGTATATATATGTTTCATATTTAACTAAACAAATTATAAAATATATGTTGTCCTATGTTTCTTTTATTTATAAACATTAATATTATTTAAGTCACTTCAACATTTATAATTTAGAAAGCACCGAACATGAGACAACAACTAATTGATTATCATGTTTCATGATTAGATTAAGCAAGTTATAATTAACAATGAAACATTTAAGTTGTTATTTATCAAGTTAGCATTTTATTTACAACAGGTCGAGATATAAACCTAAGTCTCTTTTAATTTAACAAGACATTAAATAAGAATTAATCTAATTAATTATAGATTTCATGCTTAACTAAACAGTTTATAAATAAAAACGCATTAATGTGAATATTAATCGAGTTAAACCTAAATTGCTTTTTAATTAATTAAAGAGAGCACTCGCTAACTAAACATTAATCAAATTAATTATATTCATAAACGCGGGACATGAAAAACAGTGTTGCTAACATGTCACTTACATCGCCACGGTCAAAAGCAACAAAAACAAAATTATAAACCTATGTCACTTTTAATTAAAAACTATTAAATTAATACTAATCAAATTGTATTTTAAATCAATAAATTTATAATTATAAGACATGACAAACATTAGCACTACTGCGTAGAGCGCAACTATACGAAACTAACGCAACTAAAATGGAGCAAAACGGAATTAAAACGAAGAAACGATAAAGATATAACGAACCAGTGGCAGAACCGCAAATACTTCATCTTCTACCTCCATCCATCTGAAGGGCCTTGGCCTAGGGACGACACGAGAAGGAGGAGAAATATTTAATTTACTACACGAGAGATTTCCCAAACTAGGGGCTCCTCTTACGGTAGTTTTGGTATGCTTTGCCCAAGGGGTAGGTATATACTTATAGGGAGGAAAACTCTCCACCTTCACATCAACTAGTAATATAGTACTAATTGATGTTGCACCGTCCACCTCTACTAATAGGCCTAAATAGACATTAAGGCCCATTAGTAAATAAATGCATTAGCCTTAAAGATCATGGGCTCTGAGCGTTGGAGTAAAATGAGAGATTTATTATTTTCGGAATTAATTAATTTCATGGATAAAATAATTCTAGAAAAGTCTAAAATTATTGTTTAAGCCACGAAAAATACTCCGAAAGCTCCAAAAATTCAGGGAAAATTCTCAGAGACATTATGAAACATAAGGAACCCAAATAAAGTATTTGGAGCTCATGAGAAAATAATTTGGAGCATCTAAAAATTAGATTATGCTCACAGAAAAGTGGGAACAAATTCTAGAAAAAGCTGGAAAAATTCCCGAGAAGTTTGTAGAGATTGATTGATGGGCAAGAAACTGAAAGGAGTAATTTGCGTTACAAAAGAGAAGATTTTTAGGAAGCTCCCGATGAAAACTTGATATGAGAAACAAGGAATATTGATTATAGAAAAAGATAAAGGCATGCCGGAGAAGAAAGATCGACCTACTAAACGTATTTTTAAAGACCTTGCTCACTCTCAACACACAAGAGTTAACAAGCAAACATCACATCAAACAATAGCTCGTCAAATTAGTTTAAAAAAATTTAAAGATCCTCATTTTTTTTCTATAACTAATTGATGCTATCCTAAACTAAACTTAGGAAATTTTATCCGAATATTAAAACATATATTTTATTTAGTGTTTCCTATGCACAACCCAAAATAGAAATTTTGGGGTGTGACAGTTCAAGCTTAGGAGTGTAGGTATGTGATAGGTGACTAGTGTGCTAAAGACATGTTAATCATTACCATGCATTTATTGGTGTTGTTAGTTTAGTAATAGCAGTAGTAAATGTCAACACCCACGTCCTCCGATTAGAAAGGGCAAGCACCGATGACAACTTAGTTCAAGCTTAGGAGTGTAGGTATGATATAGGTTACTAGTGTGCTAAAGACATGTTAATCATTACCATGCATTTATTGGTGTTGTTAGTTTACTAATAGCAGTAGTAAATATCAACACCCACGTCCTCCGATTAGAAAGGGCAAACACTATTAGTATAACCAGTTTCCAAATAACCAAAGGACCTGAGCTACACAACGCTCAATAGAATTTAACTGACCTAATACAAAGTTCAACAAAAGCTAACACAAACATGCATGCAAATAAGACTTCACATACGGTTGTCCCACAAACCAAGCCTAGTCATGACTTGTACTACTGATACGTCCCACAGATCAAGGGTCGAGGCAGGAATGCAGGATGTTGTCGTCCACGTTCACCTTCTCTAAGACGGCGTTGGCAACCAGCTCGAGGCTCACGAACAATGGGGATGTACTCAAGCGATGGAAAGTACAGCACCAACTGCGACTCTAGCGAGGAGGAGGACGATCCGGAGTGCTGGTGAATCGGCGAATCACAAGAGCTCCAGCCAGAAGAAGGATGCTTTAATTTTTTCTCTTCATTGGAAACTCAAAGCACCTTAGAATCCATGACTACTTTTTTTAGGGTGGGAAATCCATGAGGATATCATTTGAATAACCCATTTAGTTTTTTTTGAGGGTTTTCCATCCCTGGGCGTGCCTTCCCCATGCTTCCTAATTATAGGCCTTAGTTCAAACAGCCGTGGATATAGTCACACACATAAAAAATCACCAGTTGCAGCGCAATAAGCAGCAGCGAGCAGGTTTATTTTTTTCATTTTTTTGGTAATCTTTAGGTGTCAAATTCATGGATCTTTTAATTGTTTATTATCATCCTCTTTTATTTTTATGTTTATTTATATTATGAAAAAACCAAAAAGGTACCAACTAAGGCTGCCTGAAATTCCAGTCTCTACTGAGCAGACGGGGCGGTCTGCCCGCCCGAAAATTAGATGTCTCTCGTTTGCCCTCCATGTGAAAATAGGTTTACCATGCCATCGATTTCAGACTAGGGCATTTGTGGTAATGTGATGGTCACATAAAAGCGCAAAGAGTCACCGTCTCCGCCTCCATCTCCATTCTCCAGCCTCACCGTCTCTCCTCTAGCTCCAAATCCTAGTCCCATGGCCTCCATTTCCACTCTCCAGCCACCCCCTCTGCCACCCCGCTCCGGACCCTAGGCGCCATCGAAACAGCAGCCCGACTCCCTCCTCACTCTCCAGCAGCACCCTCTCTCATACATTTTTTAACCCTAGCTGGACCCAGATCCCCTTCGATTCATCGACAGTAGGTCCATCAACTGATGGAGGAAGGACTGCCTCAATGACAGTACAAGCCGGATCTGAATCCTCTACCTAGCTTGGCACCTGTTATGACCGACCGGATCTGATCCCTAGCCAGAGCCAGATCTAGTACCCCTTCGTCAACGCCGACCACACCAGCTCCACGATCACGATGACAGGATAGCGGTGCCGATGACAAAGCAAAGCCAGGGAACACAAAGGAAGAGGTACCCAAAATCCTTTTATGATGTGTGCTCTACTGTATTGGCTGAGTGTAGTTGACCTGTGCTTTATTAGATTAATGACTTCCGTATAAGCTGTAGTTACTAGTTAGGCGCTTACTTGCATCTCTTGCTCTATTGTGTTGACATTCCATAGAAGTTTTAGATAATAAATGCCTTTATAATCTAGATGAACAGCCACTAACTGCTTTTGAACGAGCACAGGATGCACAAATCGCAAGGAATCATAGAAAGACGGAAGAACTTGGAATACAATGTGTGGGCCCAAAACATGTCTCCAAAATAAAAAAAGTCAAGCACAAAGGGTAGACATAGTGAAGATTTAGAATATATCCCTGAACTAGGGGAGGTAGTTGAGAGATTTGATGATACAGATGAAACAGATTCAGATTTAGAAGATGAGCTAGTGCCCCTGTCAATTGATGAGGTGCTTGTTCTATCTTGTATTTAGTTCGGAGGGGGAGGGGGTAGGTAGCCATGCAATGCTTTACTGTTTGGATATCAATGGAATTTGTACAAGCTTGCTGCTTAAGTTTGTATCTCCAATTTTAGTGTCTGGGCCAAAGAAGCCATAGAGGAGGCTCTGCCAGCAGGACAAAAGGTAGCGCTGCCATGAGTCCTGGTGAAAGCCCAAGTTTGGTTTTGGTAATTAATGACACCAAGTTGCTAATGCCATGTGTTAAGTGTTTTGAGTTAGGCATAAGCAACACATGTGATGAAGGTGTATGTGGCAAGGAGTGGTGGCCACAAGATCACAAAGAGATGGTGCATGGACATGAAATGATGATCATGGTGGAGATGCACATAAAATGATGGACATGATGATCAAGTGAAGAAGAAGGTTCTAAGAGCGCAAGGCAAAGGTATAACCATAGGGTTTTCCTTTTGCCGGTCTAAGATGAGTAGAGAAGTGATTGACCGGGTTTAGCATACATAGCCGACTATCAAGAGGGGCAATCACGGTTAGCTCGGGAATCAAGTGCCACTAGATCATTGTCTTGAGCATATGCATTAGGATATAGTTGAGAGCTAACATATCGTCTTGAAAATGGTTGAGAAATGCTAACACACATGCACATGATGGTGTACACTTGGTGGTGTTAGCACTTTTGCGAAGTCATAGAAGAAACAGAGGTGAATGGCGGTCACTGTGGTGACCGGACGCTGCACCGGACGCAGTCACGGTTTGATCGGACGCGTCCAGTCAGTTCTTCGCTGCAGTCTGGCACGCGGGAACTAGGGTTTGCAACCGGCGCGTCTGATCCCTCACGGAACCGGAGCATCCGGTCAGGTACCCAGAGGGGCAGAGCTGGTCATAGAGCCGACCGGACGCGTGGCGCGTCCGGTCACGTGCGATCAGGCGCGTCCGGTCACGTGCGAGCGGACGCGTCCGGAGCTCTCTGGACTCCGACCGGACGCCGGGTGCAGCGTGTCTGGTCAAACACTGAAGCGCGTTCGGTCACGGCAACGGTTACTTCTGACGCGCACTGTTCACGCTTGTCCTGTAGTGACTAGACGCATCCGGTCACCCTGATCGGTGCGTCCGGTCAGTACGTTTTTCACTGCGTCGTCCGGTAACGGCTAGCTGCGTACCCCTTCGCTATAAATAGAAGTTGGCCAGGGTTTGAGGGTAACTCTTGCACATTTAGAGACCTAGAGACATCCTTTGAGCTAGAGAATAACCCCTCCACTCATCTCTTTGCTTAGTTGCACATCTTGAGTGAGATTCAAGTGCATTGCTTGAGAGTTGCATTCTAGAGGCACTTGATCTTCGAGTTGCTGCGGATTTCTTGTTACTCTTCCGTGTTTCCCGACACGGTAGACGGCTTGGAGCAGCGGAGGTGATTGAGCTCATAATTGAAGATTGTTGGAGCCCTCACCAAGTGTTGTAAGGGGTTCTTGATCCTTCCCCGTGGGAGTTCGCAAATTGGATACTCTAGTGGAGCTCGTGGCTTGGAGGATCCCCATCTTGTGTGCGGTTGTGCGGCGCCCGCCGAGGGCTTGACTCTTGATAGTCGATTAGCTCATGAACCGACAAGTGGGTGTATCGCCACAACGAGGAGTAGCTTGCCGGGAAGCAAGTGAACCTCGGTAAAAATCTTGTGTCGTCTCTTTACCGAGGATTTCTCTTGTGGTTGATCATTGTGATTGATTCTTCGAGTGCATTACTTCTCTACATTGTTGGTATAAGAATCAAGTCACTTGCTCTTTACTTTCTTGTACTATTCCTAGTGTAGTTTGCTTAGTGTAGCTTTTATCACATAGGAGTAAGTAGCTTAGTGACTTAGTCTTGTTGGTGTGTATTAGAGATCATAGCCTTGCTTCACTAGAATTTATAGGTGGCTTGCATAGTGTAGTTCAGCTAGTGCTAGAATTAGCTTAGCCATCTTTTATACTAATGTGATTGTTTAGTGAAGCTTGTAGATTTTTAAATAGGCTATTCACCCCCCTCTAGCCATTTGGACATTACAAGTGGTATCGGAGCCGAGACACCGTTTATTTGAGGCTTAACAACCTACGGTGAAAAAGAAATGGCTCAATTAAGCATGCACATCAACAACACCAAGAAGGCACCTCACTTTGATGGCAAAAATTATGCATATTGGAAGGTTAAGATGATCGCACACCTCAAGTCAATCAATAGAGAAGTGTGGAAGGTCACCGAAACAAAATTTGAGGTTGCTAATCCGGAAGCACCTACACCGGTGGAAGAGAAGAAGCTCCAATGCAATGACATTGCCATTAGTGCTCTTCATGAGGCATTAGTTGACAAGACATTTGAGCAAGTGAAGAACATTGAAATTGCTCATGATGCTTGGGCCAAGCTAGAAGAAACATTTGAGGGCACCGAAGGCACAAAGACCGCTAAAGCATATATCTTGCAAGAAAAATTTTCAAGCTTCAAGATGCAAGATGATGAGAGTGTACCGGAAATGTTTCATCGGTTGCAAGTCATTGTCAATGAGCTCAAAGCACTTGGTGAGGAGGTCAAGGACAACCAATTCTCTATGAAGTTCTTGAGAAGCTTGCCTAAGAGGTTTGATACATTGATCACCGTGCTAGTGAGGACTACATTGAAGGATTCAACTCCTCAACAAGTATTTCAAGAAGTGATGACCGATGATTCATATAGAGAATATGATGAGAAAGAGGAGTTGGTCAAAAAGAAGAAGAAGGATAGTGAGAAGAAGGATGATGAGAAGAAGAAGAGTGTGGTATTCAAAGCCACCACATCCAAGGGCAAGTCCAAGATTGAATCATCAAGTGATGAAGACTCAAGCTCTTGTGATAGTGATGACATTGATGAGAAGATGGCTCTCTTTGTCAAGCAATTTGGCAAATTCATGAAGAAGAAGGGCTATCGTGCAAGGAGGAGGAAGAACTCATCTAAGAAGAATGAGCATACCATGAGATGCTTTAGATGCCATAGCAAGGACCATCTCATTGCAAAGTGTCCTTATGATAGTGATGATGAAGATGCTATCAAGAAAGAGAGGAAGAAACAAAAGAAGAAGCAAGAAAAGAAGGAGAGCTCTCATAAGAAGAAGAATGATTCTCATGTTGCTACATGGGATAGTGATGATTCCTCAAGTGATGATGAGGATAACAACAAGAGCAAGAGGAAGGGACATGCTAGTATTGCCATCCAAGAGAAGGTCTCCCTCTTCGACACTCCATCGTGCTTCATGGCTAAGGCCGCTAAGGTATCATCCGAAGATGAGAGTGATCATGATAGTGCTAGTGATAGTGATAGTGATGATGATGATCTAACTAAAGATGAACTAATCACTATGCTAGAAGATTGCACTCAATATTTCAAAGAATCTAGAAAGGAGTGCAAGGGCTTGCTTAAAGAAAAGAAAAACCTTATGCAAGAACTTGATGAGCTTAGGGCATCTTATGAGAGTCCAAAGGTAGACCATAAGAAGCTTCAAAAGTCTCACACTAAGCTTGAAGAAGCTCATTCCTCTCTAGTTAAAAAATGTGAAAACATGCCAATAAATATTGAGAAAGCTAAAACTTGGAACATAGGCATATCTTATGATATAATTGATGAATCTTGTCATAAGCCTATTGTTGTTGCTCCCATTAACTCTTCATGTAGCTCATCTATATCATCCTCATCTAGTAGTGACGGTTTCACTTGTGACTCCACACTAATAGTTGAGAATGAAAATCTCAAGGAGGTAAAAGAGCTCAATCACACCTTAGCTAAGGCTTATGGTGGTGAGGACCGCTTGCTTATGTGCTTGGGTAGCCAAAGGGCTTCTCTCTATAAAGAGGGGTTGGGCTATAACCCCAAGAAAGGCAAGGCCACTTTTGCTCCTCACAAGACTCGTTTTGTGAAGAACAATGGTAGCTATTGCAAAAGTTGCAAGCAAGTTGGTCACATAGAGCAACATTGTATGAACAAGAAATCCAATGCTAATGTATCCTCAATTAAGTTTGATTCTTTCTATATGCTTACCAAGGGTACTAATGGTGTTCATGCTAAGTTCATTGGTACACCATGGATGGGCTCAAAGAAGAAAGTCATTTGGGTACCAAAGAGCTTGGTCACTAACCTTGGAGGACCCAAACAAGTTTGGGTACCTAAAAAGAATTGATCTTGTCTTGTAGGTCAATTACAAAGCCGGAGGAAGGCATTGGGTGCTTGATAGTGGGTGCACTCAACATATGACCGGGGATTCATGTATGTTCAAATCAATTAATACAAGTCAAAATGGTGGTTTTGATGCTATCACTTTTGGCAACAACAAGAAAGGCAAAGTCAAGGGGCTTGGTAAAATTGCTATCTCAAATGACATGAGCATATCTAATGTGTTGCTAGTTGAGAGCTTGGATTTCAATCTTTTGTCGGTGGCACAACTTTGTGATCTTGGCTTCAAGTGCATATTTGGTAGTGATGATGTTGAAGTCATTAGTGTTGATGGATCAAATTTGATATTCAAAGGATTTAGACATGGTAGCTTATACTTGGTTGACTTCAATGATAGTGAGACACAATTGACATCATTCTTGCTTAGCAAATCTAGTATGGGTTGGTTATGGCATAGAAGGCTTGGTCATGTTGGAATGAAACAATTGAACAAACTTTTGAGGCATGACTTAGTTAGAGGCTTGAAGGATGTCACCTTTGAGAAAGATAAACCTTGTAGTGCTTGTCAAGCTGGTAAACAAGTTGGAAATGCACATCCTAGCAAGAGTGAAATGAGCACTTCTAAGGCATTTGAGTTATTACACATGGACTTGTTTGGACCAACAACATACACTATTATTGGTGGGAACAAGTATGGTTTTGTGATAGTGGATGACTACACTAGATACACTTGGGTGTTCTTTCTCTATGACAAGAGTGATGTTTATGATCTATTCAAATCTTTTGTCAAGAGAGTGCAAAATAAGTTTGAAATCACCATCAAGAAGATTAGAAGTGACAATGGTAGTGAGTTCAAGAACACAAGAATTGAGGAATTGTGTGATGATCTTGGTATTGGACATCAATTCTCTCCAACATACACTCCTCAATCCAATGGTGTAGTTGAAAGAAAGAATAGAACTTTGATTGACATGGCTAGATCAATGCTTAGTGAATACAATGTGAGTCATTCATTTTGGAGTGAAGCTATCAACACGGCTTGCTATTGTAGTAACCATCTCTATTGCCATGGGAAGCTTGGGAAGACACCATATGAGCTATTGAATGGAAGAAAGCCCAACATTACATACTTTAGAGTGTTTGGTTGCAAATGCTATATTCTCAAGAAAGGCACTAGATTGAGCAAGTTTGAAAAGAAATGTGATGAAGGGTTCTTACTTGGTTATTCTACCACAAGCAAGGCATATAGAGTTTGGAATCTCACTAATGGCACCTTGAAAGAAGTTCATGATGTTGAATTTGATGAAACCCAAGGATCGCAAAATGAAGCTCAAAATCTTGATGATGTGAGAGGAGATCAATTGGCAAAAGCAATGAAGAACATGGATATTGGTGATGTTAGGCCAAGGCAAGTTGATGATGATAATGACATTCAAATGATTAATCAAGATGTGCAAATTGATACAAATCAAGCAAGCTCAAGTGGTTCTCATGATGAAGTGCAAGATCAAGGTCAAGCTAGTGGAAGCAATCAACTCCCAATACTCCAACCTACCAATATTGCAAGAGATCATCCATTGGATCAAATCATTGGTGGAATTCAAAGTGGTGTTCAAACTAGATCAAGATTAGCATCCTTTTGTTAGCACTACTCATTTGTGTCTCTTGAAGAACCTAAGAAAATAGAAGATGCTTTGAAGGATTCCGATTGGGTAAATGCCATGCATGAAGAACTAAACAACTTTGCTAGAAATCAAGTTTGGAAACTTGTGGAAAGACCAAGGAACTACAATGTAATTGGCACCAAATGGGTCTTTAGAAACAAGCAAGATCAAGATGGTGTAGTTGTGAGAAACAAAGCAAGATTAGTAGCACAAGGTTACACACAAGTTGAAAGTCTTGACTTTGGTGAGACATATGCACCGGTTGCAAGATTGGAGGCAATTAGGATCTTATTAGCATATGCTTGTGCACACAACATCAAGCTCTATCAAATGGATGTCAAGAGTGCATTTCTCAATGGCTACATCAATGAGGAAGTTTATGTTGAGCAACCTCCTGGTTTTGAAAATGACAAGAACACCGACCATGTGTACAAGCTAAAGAAGGCATTGTATGGTTTGAAGCAAGCACCTAGAGCATAGTATGAGAGATTGAGGGACTTTCTTCTCTCCAAAGGGTTCAAGATGGGAAAGGTTGACACCACTCTCTTCACCAAGAAGCTTGGAAATGACTTGTTTGTGTTGCAAATCTATGTGGATGACATTATCTTTGGATCAACTAACCAAGACTTTTGTGAAGAGTTTGGAAAAATGATGGCAAATGAGTTTGAGATGTCTATGATTGGAGAGCTTAGTTACTTTCTTGGACTTCAAATCAAGCAAATGAAGAATGACACTTTTGTAAGTCAAGGGAAGTACATCAAGGACATGATCAAGAAGTTTGGATTGCAAGATGCTAAGCCAATGAGTACACCAATGGGCACAAATGATCAATTGGGTGTTGATGCTAGTGGAAACATGGTAGATCAAAAGCAATACCGGTCTATGATTGGAAGTTTGCTCTATGTCACCGCTTCTAGGCCGGATGTCATGTTTAGTGTGTGCAAGTGTGCAAGATATCAAGCTTCACCTAGAGAAAGTCACTTGAAAGCAACCAAGAGGATATTGAGATATCTTAAGGGCACTCATGATGTTGGATTATGGTTTCCAAAGGGGTCTAATTTTGAGTTGATTGGATATTCGGACTCCGACTATGGTGGATGCAAGATTGATAGAATAAGCACAAGTGACACTTGTCAATTGCTTGGAAGGTCTCTTGTTTCATGGTCATCAAAGAAACAAAATAGTGTTGCACTATCTACCGCCGAGGCCGAATACATTAGTGTCGGTAGTTGTTGTGCACAATTGCTTTGGATGAAGGCCACTTTGAATGACTTTGGAATCAAATTCAAGAATGTGCCATTGTTTTGTGACAATGAAAGTGCAATCAAGATGACTCAAAATCCGGTTCAACATTCGAGAACGAAGCACATTGACATAAGGCATCACTTCATAAGAGACAATCAATAAAAGGGTGATATTTGTATACAAGGCATTGGCACCGAAGATCAACTAGCCGATATCTTTACAAAGCCACTTGATGAGAAAAGGTTTTACAAGTTGAAGAATGAATTGAACATACTTGACTTCTCCAACTTGAAATGAGTGCACCCCCACATTCTTATATGACATGCCTCTCCTCCAAAATAGCAAGGTAAAGTTGTTTGGCATATCATTCATACTTTGCTAAGGACATGTTTAGAACATATAGACATATTTGCATGACAAATAGGTTCTTTCATTAAAATCAAATGATTTTGATGTATATATGGTACCACTATTGCTTCTATGTTTGATTGATCTAGTGGTAGCATATGACACGTTTGTGGCTTGCAAACCTAGTGTTGAATCTAGAAAATGAGCTCATGATGTGTAATTCAACATGCTCAAGATAACCCTTATACTTTATGAGGTGTGAAGAAGCTTGTCCTTGGATCAAACCTGTCGGTACCAATAGTATGGGGGTACCCACATCCAACGATAACAAAAAACAAAATGACTAAGCCATGGCAAAAGGCAGCCCGCCTCGACCGCATACCGGGTCCGTCTCGTACGAGGCCGGTTCGATGGAGTGCCTCGACCGCGCTCCGGCTCCGACTCGTACGAGGCGCCCTCGACGAGGACGCCTCGACCGCACCCCATCCCGCACGTCAAAGCGCCTCAACCACACTCCGACTCGCACGAGGCTCGTTCGGCCAGCGGGAAAACTCTGACTCGCATGACCCCAAGTCGGAGCGCTCGACCCCTTCACTTCACCTACCCCGAGACAAAAGTCAGAGCATTTAATGCGCTTACCTGCTACCACCTACCAACATGGCCGCAACCAGGGTCGACGTGGGAGCAACGCCGGTGTCAGTCCTCACTGTTTTACCACCCATCCCGTGATGGGAGGTGAAGCCTGTCACTATGCACACCTTACCGCGCACTGTTTATCGCCGGTCACCCTCGAGGGAAGATACGACAAGGTCCGTATTCCGCAATCTCGGGGATTCGGCCTTATCCGTCAGGCATCGACCCGACCTCGACCCAGCCTCGACGCCCAGCGCAGTTCGACAGGGAAGAAAGGCAGGCATGGCATGGTGCTCCGGGTCATTTCATCGACTCATCCTCTACGTCACCATGGTGTCCAGGGATGGCCGGCCATTCCCAGGGCACGTCGCTACAGTCACCTCAATAGGGATCGACAAAACATCATCTCAAGGCTCCCGGCGTCCTGGTCTCCTCTTGCCCTATAAAAGGGCAGGCCGGGGCTCTACAACGGGGGGAAGACAACGAACAACAGGCAAGACACAAGTCCGAAGCTCCCAACATAGAGATCAACATCTCAAGCAATTGCCCTTGTACTCTTCCTTTTTCCTCTTGGAGACTCAGGCTCGCCGCCCTCTCTCGCAAGCTTGTAACCCCTACACAAGCACCTCAGTGCAAGGAAATACAAACCTCTTCCCCCCTGGACGTAGGGCCTTCATTTGCCCGAACCAGGATAAACCCCCGTGTGTTCTCCTTGCATCACCATCCAGGAAAGGGACACGCAGCACTCACTCATCGGTTTAGGACCCCCCCGGGATCGAACACTGATAGTTGGCACGCCAGGTAGGGGACCGCTGCGTGCCAACATCGTTTTCCCACCATTTTTCCTGGATGGCTGACCCCGAACGCCCTATCCCGTTGGCCACGGTGATCTGGTTCGGGAGTTTGGAGTTCATGAGTTCATGTCGCTTGGCTATGGCTACGATATGGTCCTCCTCCCGCCCAGGCACCCGACTGACGAGGATTATGAGCTCTCCCAGCCCGGGGGAGCACTGCGCCGGTATCATCGCTCTCGGCAGGCGCGAGCCGCCAAACGACGACGACGAGCCCGGCGCAACCACCGTCTTCACCTCGCGGAGGGTGGTGGGATCCCCCGATCCGGCGCCACTCAGCCAGATGCCAACCCAGATTTCCACGTTGAGGGTCTGGGTAGGATGAGCTTGGCTGAGGGTAAGATGCCGACGGAGAATTCCACCGCTCCCCTGTCCGGTGAGACACCACCACCGCCCGGACCAACCATTTTGGCGAGAACGATGACATCTCCATCGCCATTCCCATTTGGGCTAGACCCGGTTGCCCGGGCGTACGCTTCCTCTATGAGCACTAGCATGAGCGCTTACGAGGAACTCCCCGGGCACCATCTACGCTCCGCTCTGGACCTTGTTGCATCCACGCCGGCTTCTGAGTATCTGGACTCTACGGAGACCCCAGAAACAGAGCCCCGTGTGACTGCTCCTCGACGTTACAACCCCAGAGACGACTGGTGACAACCTCACTTTCATCCGTCATACTATTACTTCGGCGTTCCTGACTCCGACTCGGCTGACGACACCTACGATTTGACCCACGAATGCTTCAACGTCGACGTTGAGAGCACGTCGGAATCAGAGGACGAGGAGCCGGTTGAAGGAAGGCACACGCCACCTCATGTCGAGCTCCCTGCCGAGCGAGACGAGGCTCAATTCCTTACGGATCAAGGAATGCAGCTCGAGCAAATCCGCGAGTTGCAGGACAGGCTCAACGAGGAACGAGAGAACCTGCAGCTACTCCAGCAAACCCTCGAGCGTGAGCGTGCGGCACACGCACTTGGCGGGAGAGCTTGCGAGAGAGCTCGCGACGTCAATCGTCGCATCGACGAGGACCGGGTGGTCGACCCCCCTGGTTTTCGCTCGAGCTAGCTAGAACGTCGTCGCCGCCGCCATGCTCCTCCGTAACATGCCCGAGCCGTCAAACCCCGACGCCCGTTGAGCTCGAGATGAAATCCGAGAACTCCTCGAGACCGCTGCTATGCAGCAGGCCGAGAGCTCTACCTCGAGGCAACGCGAGCCTGCCTCGGAGCGGCTCGCTGAGCCCTCCCGACAGGAGAGAGAGGCCTCGGTTCATCCTGAACCTGCCCGATGGAATCGGGTGGCTCCTGCCCCTGAGTCCATCGCCGACGACCGCAAACTTCGAGACACCCATGGCAACATCGTCGAGCGCCGTACGCGCAAACACAGAGACGGTGTGGCTCGAGGCTACCACATGCACAGGGGCGGGCGCTACGACAGCTCAGAAGATCGTAGCCCTTCACCCGAGCCTCCGGGCCCTCGGGTCTTCAGTAAGGCTATCCGCGAGACGATACTCCCGGCTCGATTCTGCCCTCCCACGACTCTCACCAAGTACAACGGCGAAACCAAACCCAAACTTTGGCTCGCTGATTTCCGCTTGGCGTGTCAGCTGGGTGGGGCCACCGATGACCGGGTCATCATTCGACAACTCCCCCTGTTCCTCTCCGACACCGCTCGAGTGTTGACGGTCCTTAAGTACCAAATATAGTTATTAAATAAATAAAGAAAAGGATCCAAATGCAACCAACACCTAGACTTAGGGTTTTATCTGACAGAATTCCACAAGTTTTGGTGTTTGTCTGTTTCTGCAGGGGGTTATCAGAAAATACGAAGGAAAGGCCCACACATCGGGTTTACATAGAGATAATAACGTGTTCACCGATTTTCTATCATCTAGAAGACTCCAGAAGCCACGAGATCGAACGGGAGGCCGAACGGGCCCGGAGGCAGGGCGCCCGCCCTGCTCCCTAGGGCGCCCGCCCTGGCCTGAGAGCCAATTAGGCTCTGTCTCGCGGATTATGCTCCACCGACCTAAGGGATCAAGGAAAACCATGCGATTAATGTCGGTTTGATCCGACGGCCCATGTTCACTTGAGGGGGCTATATAAGCAGGACCCCTGGCCCCTGGAGGAGGCACTCCCTCATACTCCCTTATTCTCAATTCTTCAAACCCTAATCTCAGGAGGAGAGTCTCTGATCAAGCCCTAGAGCCACCACATCAACTAGATCTCTAGTATAGCATAGCTACATAGGATTAGAACTAGAAGGAGTCAATCTTCGATTGGTTTCCGGATCTGTCAAGAGGATTCTTGGTAATTCCTTTACTGTTCTTCATTGTTCATCTTTGTTCTTCAATATTATGAATACAACTTTGTTCTATTTCAATATATTGATTATGACTATGCTCTACTTGTTTATGTTTGCGATTATATTGTTCTTAGTTTATCGTAGTTATACGCTTGGCTTAGTTAGATTAGAATTATATACATGTTTAGGATCGTATAGCGTTTATCCATCGGATCCATGGGTAAATGATAAATATTGTGTAGGCGTGGTGCTTAGACCATATTTATCTGCGATTGCACCTTATATGCCGGATCGTGGGGTGGTCCGCGATGGTGACAGCTTCGTTGGTTCTTATATAGTCCCCCTCCCGTGTGTAAGGCAGGCAGAGCAACATTATTACGGGGGAGTGATTGCTATGTTTCTCATCTTCCTTGATAATATCACTATGCATGGGCGTAGTCCTTTCTCGCAATGATTGCCAAGTGTACTTGCACTAACTATGATATGCTAGACTTTATAGTTAAGAATAACTTAGGAAATATCCTTGTAGTTCGTCCTAATACCATGCTAATGACTTGCTAGAATATCTGTTGAGGTGCTTATCATTATTATATGTGGCTAGCTGATCAGATTAATTATCTTTGTCACCATTCATACTTTATCTATATTTTATGTGACACTTACCCCTGTATGCAAGAGATAGATGAATGCTCTCACTTATACATGCAATGATTGATACTCATTCCTATATTCCATTCCATAATCAACATTGATGTTAGTAATCCCTTCCCAGTGGTAAAAATATAAATAACGATACCTGGAATACTTCCCGGTTAAAATGCTACATCGGTATTAATCTGTGCGCTTGCAGATCTTATTTATTATTTATTTAGAAGAGCAGTTGCATATTTCAATACCGCGTCTCTCATGTCATGCTGGGGATGACAACTTGGCTTAAGTGGCATGAGGGATAGGTTCGGCATTTTTGGCGCCGTTATCAGAATTAGAAAACTAAGTCTACTTTTGGTAGTGACGTTAAGAATGCCCAACAAGCATTTTTGGCGCCGTTGCCGGGGAAGGTTGATTTACTAACAAGGAATGAATACGGAATTTGAGTCATCATTCGCATCATTAAGTGATTGAGATCATCAATTCTCCCATACAGATTTACCCCTGTATTTTTCCATTCTTATTGTTTTGCAGGGTGATGTATGAATAGAGGACATCTTCCAGAAAATTTTGTTGACAACCCCGAAGCATTAATCAGAAAGGCAAGAGCCAAGCTCAAGAAGTCAACACTTCGACGCAACACTTCATCCAATCTAGAAGACTGCCGAAGTTTCATCCGGAATTTGTCAACAGAGTTCATAGCCATGGCGAACAAGACGATCCGCGAGTTCTCAGCTCCCACTACGGACAACATCCGCACTAGACCTGCCGCGGCCATCGACAAGAACTTTGAGCTCAAGCCAGGGCTCATCAACATGGTACAAGCCAACCAGTTTTGTGGGAAGCCGCACGAAGATGCAAGTGCTCATCTCCAACACTTCCTGGAGATTTGCAGCACATTCACTTTATTAGATGTTCCCAGAGACGCCATACTACTTCGCCTTTTCCCATTCTCACTATTGGGGAGAGCGAAGCAGTGGTTCTACGCGACGAAGGATAAGAACACTACGTGGGCACTCTGCTCTACGAACTTTCTGGCTAAGTTCTTTCCCATGGGCAAGACCAATGTTCTCCGTGGGAAGATTACAAGTTTTCAGCAACAACATGATGAATCCGTTCCAGAAGCATGGGAGCGCTTTCAAGATTACATCCTAGAATGTCCCCATCATGGAATGGAGAGCTGGCTACTTATGCAGACTTTCTATCATGGGCTCATCACTAGTGCTCGTGAGACCATGGATGCTGCAGCTGGAGGCGCATTTCTATCACTCACCATACCACAAGCTACAGCCCTTGTGGAGAAGATGGCGTCCAACCAAGGTTGGAACGAAGAGAGGACTCAAACACACAAGAAGGGTGGAGGTATGCACCAGCTCAAGGAGGTAGACATGCTGTCTGCAAAGTTAGACCTACTCATGAAAAAGCTCGATGACAAAGCTAGAGACAAAAGAGAAGTCATGAACGTCTATGACTCTCACATGACTTGTGAGGAATGTGGAGACACTGGACACTCAGGCAATCACTGCCATGAGATGCTTGAGGATGCAAGGTACATCAACAACAACAACTACTACAACCGTCCTCAACAAAATCAAGGTTGGAATCAACAGAGGCCTAACTACTCAGGTAACTACTCAGGTAATTATCAAGGTAATAACTCTTACAACAACAATAATAATTTTCCACCCCTGAGAGAGTTAGTGTCTAATCAAGGAAAGCTAATGGATAACTTGTCTAAGAAATTGGCATCCAATGATAAAATACTAGAAAACATAAATAATAGAATGGATAATTTCTCTACTGCCATCAAAAACCAAATTAGCTTTAATAAAATGATTGAATCTCAGTTAAATCAAATAGCTGCTGCTGTTCCTGCTACTAACCCCGGTATATCATCACAACCGGAAGGATTAGAATCTGCAAATCTTGTAGACATGTTTGATGCAGGTAACTATTGGAGTAATCCCGCTGTTGGAGTACATAATGACCTTCTGCCAGTCAAGAGAGGCGATCCAGGACGCCCCGTCATCCCGATCTCCATCGGCATGGTGGACTTCCCAGAAGCACTCTGTGACTTTGGCTCCAGCGTCAACATTATGCCCAGGGTACTCTATGAAAAATTCTTTACATATCCTTTATCAGAAACAACTATGTGTTTGCAGCTTGCAGATCGGACACTAAGCTTTCCTAAAGGAATATTAAAGAACATGTGTGTCCGAGTTGGTACCTCGTACGCTCCAGCTGACTTCGTGGTGATAGAGACCGGGTCCGATGAGAGGTCACCAGTTATTCTGGGAAGGCCATTCCTGAACACCTCGGGAGCTGTCATCTACGCCAGCGCTGCGAAGATCAACTTCAACATCAAGGGGAGGAAGGAGACGTTTTCCTTCAAGAACAAGATTACACAAATCCCAGAGCAACCCCAACATGAACCAAGGAAGAGGACCAACAGGAGGATCAAGCAGAACAAGAACAACCAAGGATGGACCGAATCAGCTAAGATGGTCACTGCAGTTCAAGGAGGTCAAGATGGTCGACCCAAGTCGCCGTTCCTGAACAAGAAGGACGACCCAGGTATGCCAAGCATTGAGTGCTCAATCAATGGATACTCCTTTCAGAAGGCGCTCTGCGACACTGGATCAGGCGTCAACATAATGGCCACAGTCACCTATCAGCTCTTGTACGGAACCATGCCCTTAAAACCAACATACACTCAGCTTCAGATGGCAGATCAGACATCCCGAAAGGTCGAAGGTATAGTAACCGATGTCCCTGTTAAAATTAACGATCATTTTGTCCATACAGACTTTCAGGTCATTGACATGGGAGACGACGAGTACGATCCACCCATCATCCTAGGAAGACCGTTCCTAGGCACCGTCAAAGCAATCATCTACATTGGAACCGGAGAAGTCCATATGCATTTCCCCTCTGAGAAGGTACGCCGCTACTTTAATGACCCTAACTATATAGTTGAAGATTCTAAGCAGGTCAGGACAAGAAGAAGGCGACGTAACCGTAACCAAAGGAGGCAAACCATCAAGGACGTATGGGCAGACTATGAAGGAGAGGTCATAAGGCCCGAGGATACACAACAGGAGACCAAAGCACCAAGTCGGGTATGGAAAGCGAAGACAGTTACACAAGAAGAGGAGGCGCTGCCGGAACCACCGTCTACGCCACCCAAATCCCAGGACAACTAAGAAGAAAAGAAGTCCTATTCAGAGGACTTAAAAACACCGAACGCCGTGCCAAGAGGTAAACTTGGTAGTTATCATTTTCCCTTTAATTATTGCTTAGTTAATCATGTTCATTCTGTCTTAAAAAAAATGTTGAAAACAGTAAGCCCCATGTGAGTATGCGAGTGGCATAAAACCCATAAGTACATTCACTGTGGTGGCATAAAAAAATAAATAATATATATTTTTTCTATTCTATAAAAATGAAAATAAAAATAGAGAGTGACATTTATCAAGGAAGCTCAAACATGATAAAGGCTAGATATTTATGCTAACGCTTAATCAAGTTCCATGAAGCTTTGTTGTCTATTTGAGCTCCACAGAATTCAGGAAGACTAGCAGATGGAGGACATCCTAATCGTTGTCAGGGTGCTGCCGACATTCAAATACACCTCTGCACCTGCTAGCTACATCAGAAGAAATTACGTCAAGATCCAGCTTGGGGGAGAGCACCCCCATTTATCCCGATAAGTATTTTTATCTACATTTATACCTATGCTTTATTAAAAAGATGCATAATCATGAAAACCCAAATAAATATTTTGTGTTTATATATATTTGCTTAGTTTAATAAATAAATAAAGTAGCTATGCTAAACTGAATCTTGAAAATAAAACTCTAGCATGGATATGATGAATAGTTGCTCTGCCTAATTTTCAAATTTGTTCTCTCTCTAGTTTAGACATAACTGTTATAATTTAAAACTGGCTCTAAACCTGAACTAGTGGGAAGAGAACTTGATCTAAAGTCTAAGTTGTTAGCGGATATGATATGGAAAGGTTGAGCTGCTGTTTATCTGTTCCTAGAGATGCTAGAATTCTGGAGAATTTTATCTTTGAAAATCTTTAAAATGTTCATGATGAGTTCCTGTATGATGAGAGTTTAAATTCCTACCACAGCCATATATACATGCGTGTTAGATTAAGAGCCGCACTTTTACTACTTACTGCTTATGGGCATTGAGTGTGGTCAAGCTGTGTAGACCCTTAGGAACTTGTCATGTGGTTAAAATCAAGATTCACTTGCACGTTCACTCATACATGCTGCTTCTACTCTGGACGTACGCATCCACATATATCCACTCATTTCCATCTCCAGATTCACCCAAAATTATTCTACTCCTGACCCGGGAGAGAATAGCCAAAAACATTATCCCATTCCTGTTATTCCCTGTGAACTAATTCCCTGTGAACTAATGCTCGAGTTATTTTATCTACTACCACTTGCTATATTTTCAAGAGGGAGATTTGCTCTAAAAAAAAAGAAGCGAGGAAATAAAAAGGGGCAAGTGCCCGGAACCTCAAAGAAAAAAATATATAAAAACGAGGAAATAAAAAGGAGCAAGTGCTCGGAACCTCGAAGAAAGAAAAAGTGAGACGAGAGGTAAAAATGGACAAGTGTCCGACAGTAGAATTAGGGGTACAAGATACCCACCTGAGAGGAAAAAGAAAAGAAAAAAAAATAGAGCATCTCATTCCCCTCAAAAAGTTTCAAAAAGCAAGAAAGGTATGTATTCCCTCAAAAAGAGCATTAGACTTTTGTTATCACCATCATCACCATACACCACTCATTCACCACACATGCACATCTTGATTTGACTTATTGACTTGTTTCTCTGGATCCATGGTTTGACTATGCAATAAATGTTCTATGAGTATGTATACTGTATCTCCCACCTATGAGCTCTAGATATCAAAGCCTTATTAGAGTAGGGTGAGAGAGAAGGCAATGTCACTACGCCTTATACCATAAATACCACATACTTTGAGAGAGAAGGCATATACCATTACTGCCTTGGTAAGGATCCAGAAATACCACAAAAGAGAGATCTGAGAGAGTCATACAAGGAATCTCTGAGTTTTATTTGAAAATTTGCAAAAAAACTCCAGAGCTATAGCTGATCAAGAATAAGAGACATGGCGTTTGACTAGACCGTTCTATCTTTTAACCACTCAAGATGCAGGTGACGGTTGCAAGCCCCATGGTGAAAGGTAAAATGAGTAAGTTTTAAGTCTTGACAGTTTACTCTAACTCAGGGATGAGACCTTATTTGAAAGCATATGTACCGTCAACGTTCAAAGGCGTTGCAGCAACTTCTAATCCATAATGAGTCTATCCTTGCTCAGGGACGAGCAAGAGGTAAGCTTGGGGGAGTTTGTTGACGGTCCTTAAGTACCAAATATAGTTATTAAATAAATAAAGAAAAGGATCCAAATGCAACCAACACCTAGACTTAGGGTTTTATCTGACAGAATTCCACAAGTTTTGGTGTTTGTCTGTTTCTGCAGGGGGTTATCAGAAAATACGGAGGAAAGGCCCACACGTCGGGTTTACATAGAGATAATAACGTGTTCACCGATTTTCTATCATCTAGAAGACTCCAGAAGCCACGAGATCGAACGGGAGGCCGAACGGGCCTGGAGGCAGGGCGCCCGCCCTGCTCCCTAGGGCGCCTGCCCTGGCCTGAGAGCCAATCAGGCTCTGTCTCGTGGATTATGCTCCACCGACCTAAGGGATCAAGGAAAACCATGCGATTAATGTCGATTTGATCCGACGGCCCATGTTCACTTGAGGGGGCTATATAAGCAGGACCCCTGGCCCCTGGAGGAGGCACTCCCTCATACTCCCTTATTCTCAATTCTTCAAACCCTAATCTCAGGAGGAGAGTCTCTGATCAAGCCCTAGAGCCACCACATCAACTAGATCTCTAGTATAGCATAGCTACATAGGATTAGAACTAGAAGGAGTCAATCTTCGATTGGTTTCCGGATCTGTCAAGAGGATTCTTGGTAATTCCTTTACTGTTCTTCATTGTTCATCTTTGTTCTTCAATATTATGAATACAACTTTGTTCTATTTCAATATATTGATTATGACTATGCTCTACTTGTTTATGTTTGCGATTATATTGTTCTTAGTTTATCGTAGTTATACGCTTGGCTTAGTTAGATTAGAATTATATACATGTTTAGGATCGTATAGCGTTTATCCATCGGATCCATGGGTAAATGATAAATATTGTGTAGGCGTGGTGCTTAGACCATATTTATCTGCGATTGCACCTTATATGCCGGATCGTGGGGTGGTCCGCGATGGTGACAGCTTCGTTGGTTCTTATATAGTCCCCCTCCCGTGTGTAAGGCAGGCAGAGCAACATTATTACGGGGGAGTGATTGCTATGTTTCTCATCTTCCTTGATAATATCACTATGCATGGGCGTAGTCCTTTCTCGCAATGATTGCCAAGTGTACTTGCACTAACTATGATATGCTAGACTTTATAGTTAAGAATAACTTAGGAAATATCCTTGTAGTTCGTCCTAATACCATGCTAATGACTTGCTAGAATATCTGTTGAGGTGCTTATCATTATTATATGTGGCTAGCTGATCAGATTAATTATCTTTGTCACCATTCATACTTTATCTATATTTTATGTGACACTTACCCCTGTATGCAAGAGATAGATGAATGCTCTCACTTATACATGCAATGATTGATACTCATTCCTATATTCCATTCCATAATCAACATTGATGTTAGTAATCCCTTCCCAGTGGTAAAAATATAAATAACGATACCTGGAATACTTCCCGGTTAAAATGCTACATCGGTATTAATCTGTGCGCTTGCAGATCTTATTTATTATTTATTTAGAAGAGCAGTTGCATATTTCAATACCGCGTCTCTCATGTCATGCTGGGGATGACAACTTGGCTTAAGTGGCATGAGGGATAGGTTCGGCATTTTTGGCGCCGTTATCAGAATTAGAAAACTAAGTCTACTTTTGGTAGTGACGTTAAGAATGCCCAACATCGAGCCTGGCTCGAGGATCTCCCGCCTCGGCAGATCCACAACTGGGACGATCTCATGAGGGTGTTCGAGGGAAACTTCAAGGGGACCTACATGTGCCCGGGCAACTCATGGGACCTCCGAAGTTGCAAGCAAAAGCCAAGTGAATCCCTCCAGGATTATATTCGGCGCTTCTCCAGGCAACGCACCGAGCTCCCCAATGTCACCGACTCCGACGTGATCATGGGCTTTCTCTCCGGAACCACCTGCAAAGAGTTGGTCCAGGAGTTGGGCCGTAACACTCCGTTCACTGCCAACAGATTGATGGACATCATCACCAACTTTGCCGCCGGCGAGGAGGCAGTTGGCGCTATCTTTGGCGGTGACCCGGACAAGGGGAAGCAAAAGGTCGATGATCCCGCGGGCTCCAGCCGGGGCTCCAAGAGGAACAACCGGAAGAAGAAGAAGAAGAACTAGCAGGACAAGCTCGAGGCCCCGGCCGACGAACTTGTCGCTGCTGTCGAGCGCAAGAAACCTCGAGGCCCCCCCGGTGGGGGCATCTTCGACAAAATGCTCAAAGAGCCGTGTCCCTACCACAAGGGACCCACTAACCATAACCTCGAAGACTGTCACATGCTCCGCAGGTACTTTGAGGGCGTAGGCGCCAAGAAGGACGACAAGAAGGAAGATCCCAAGGGCGACGACAAGGATGGAGGATTCCCCGAAATCCATGACTGTTTCATGATCTACGGAGGACCCTCGACCCGCCTCTCGACGCGCCAGCGCAAACGAGAGCGGCGTGAGGTTTTCTCTGTGCAGCCGGTTGTCCCCCACTTCCTTGACTGGTCTGAGATGGCCATCACTTTCGACCGTGATGATCATCCGGACCACGTCCCCAATCCAGGGGTCTACCCACTTGTTGTTGATCCCATCATCGCCAATGCGCGCCTCACCAAGGTGCTCATGGACGGTGGAAGCAGCCTCAACATCATCTACGCTCAGACCCTCGACCTCCTGGGGGTCGAGAGAACGCGCCTCCAACCCAGCGTTGGGGGTTTCCACGGTGTTGTGCCAGGGAAATAGGCGGAACCCGTCGGCCGGGTCGATCTGCTTGTCTGCTTTGGCACACCGTCCAACTTCAGAAAGGAGACTCTCACTTTCGAAGTGGTCAGATTCCGTGGAACGTACCATGCTATCCTTGGGCGCCCGTGCTATGCCAAGTTCATGGCGGTCTCGAACTACACCTACCTTAAGCTCAAGATGCTAGGCCTAAACGGTGTCATCACTGTAGGGCCCTCCTATGAGCACGCATACGAGTGCGACGTCGAGTGCGTCGAGCACGGCGAGGCTGTTTTGGAGTTGGCCACCTTGGCGGCGAACCCCGACGGTCTAGCCAACGAGATTCCCGACCCCAAGCGCCATGCCGGCAGCTTTGAGCTCACGGAGGATGTCAAGCTCGTACCCCTCGACCCTGCTGATCCCAAGGGAAAGGCGCTGAACGTCAGCGCCACCCTCGATCCCAAATAGGAAGCTGTGCTCGTCGACTTTCTCCGCGCAAACATCGACATCTTTGCGTGGAGTCCCTCGGATATGCCGGGCATACCCAGGGAAGTCACCGAGCACGCCTTCGAGGCCTACGTCGATGATATCGTTGTCAAAACCAAAAAGGCTGATGACTTGATAAGCGACCTCGACGTTGCGTTCAAATGCCTCCGGGCAAAAAACATCAAGCTCAATCCTAAGAAATGCGTCTTCGGCGTTCCTCGAGGTATGCTATTGGGGTTCATCGTATCTAAGCGTGGCATCAAGGCCAACCCGGAAAAAATCACTGCGATAACTAAGATGGGCCCCATCCGAGATCTGAAGGGCGTACAGAGGATCACGGGCTGCTTGGCGGCACTCAGCCGTTTCATTTCGCGCCTCGGTGAAAAAGCGCTCCCTTTGTACCGCCTCCTGAAGAAATCGGAGCACTTCTCGTGGACCCTCGAGGCCGAAGAAGCTCTTGCAAAACTCAAAGCTACACTCTCTAATTCACCAATTCTCGTCCCTCCGACCCTAGGAGAACCGCTCCTACTTTATGTCGCCGCGACAACACAAGTAGTTAGCGCGGTCCTGGTTGTTGAGAGGGCCGAGGAAGCACATACCTTGCCCATCCAGAGGCCGGTCTATTTCATTAGCGAGGTGCTCTCAGAAACTAAGGTACGATACCCACAAATCCAAAAACTGCTATATGCCGTCGTCTTGACACGGCGCAAGCTCCGTCACTACTTCGAGGGCCACCTGGTGACTGTGGTTTCTTCTTTCCCCCTGGGAGAGATAGCCCAGAACCAGGAAGCCTCAGGTAGAATCGCCAAGTGGACAGTCGAGCTCATGGGCGAGACCCTCTCTTATGCGCCGTGCAAAGCTATCAAATCGCAGGTGTTAGCAGATTTCCTGGCGGAGTGGACCGATACTCAACTCCCCCCGGTGCAGCTCCAGGCTGAGCTGTGGACCATGTACTTCGATGGGTCGTTGATGAAAATAGGAGCAGGCGCGGGTTTGCTCTTCATCTCCCCCCTCGGAGTTCACATGCGCTACGTCATCCGGCTTCATTTTCCTGCATCAAACAACGCTGCCGAGTACGAGGCGCTCATCATGGGTCTGAGAATTGCCATCGAGCTTGGGGTCCGACACCTTGACATTCGAGGCGACTCCCAACTCGTGATCGATCAGGTCATGAAGAGCTCGAGCTGCCGCGACCCCAAGATGGAAGCCTACTGCCAAGAGGTGCGACGCCTCGAGGACAAGTTTCACAGCCTCGAGCTCAACCATATCGCATGCAGGTATAATGAGGCCGCTGATGAACTGGCAAAAATCGCTTCCAGTCGAACTACGGTTCCACCAGACGTTTTCGCAAAAGATCTCCAGCAGCCATCCGTCGACCTTGGGCCGGACGGAGGGGTCGACGGGATGTCATTCGATCCCCCACCTGAGGCAGAAGCCCCCTCGACTGGGGCTGAAGCCATGCAGGTGGAAGGCTCGACCCCACCCTCTGGCCTCGAGCCTGACTGGCGCGTTCCGTACCTCGATCATCTCATCCGAGGGGACCACCCCTCGGATAAGACCGAGGCTCGACGGATCGCTCGCCGGGCCAAAACCTTTGTGATCTTTGGCGACAGTAGGGAGCTGTACTGCCGCAGCCCTACTGGCATCCTCCAACGTTGCATCACAAATGAGGAAGGCAGAGACCTGCTCGACGATCTACACTCGGGGGCTTGCGGTCACCACGCAGCGCCTCGAACCCTTGTCGGAAATGCTTTCCGACAAGGTTTCTATTGGCCAACCGCGGTCTCCGACGCTGTCAAGCTAGTACGCTCCTGCAAAGGTTGCCAATACTATGCGAGACAGACCCATCTTCCAGCACATGCCCTGCAAACCATACCCATCACGTGGCCGTTTGCCGTTTGGGGGCTCGACCTTGTCGGACCCTTGAAAAGGACAACCGGTGGCTTCACCCACTTGCTCGTTGCCATCGACAAATTCTCCAAATGGATCGAGGCCCGCCCTATCACCAGCATCAGGTCCGAGCAAGCCGTGCTCTTTTTCATCGACATCATCCACCGCTTTAGGATTCCCAACTGTATCATCACGGACAATGGCACCCAGTTCACTGGTAAAAAGTTTTTGGAATTCTGCGACAACCACCACATCCATGTGCTCTGGTCAGCCGTTGCTCATCCAAAAATGAATGGCCAAGTGGAACGTGCCAACGGCATGGTCCTGCAAGGCCTGAAACCCAGAATCTTTGACAAGCTAAACAAACATGGGAAGAGATGGGCTGCCGAGCTCCCCTCGGTCCTGTGGAGCCTAAGATCAACGCCGAGTCGAGCCATGGGGTTCACTCCGTTCTTCTTAGTCTACGGGTCCGAGGCCATGCTCCCAACTGACATAGAATATGGGTCCCCAAGGCTAAAAGCCTACAACGAGAGAAATAATGACGCCGCAAGGGAGGACGCCCTCGACCAGCTCGAGAAAGCCCGAGATGTGGCTCTGTTACATTCTACCAGGTACCAGTAAGGTCTCCGACGCTACCACGACAGACACGTCCGCAGACATGACCTCAACATCGGTGACTTGGTGCTGCGTCGAAACCAGAACACCAAGGGACGGCACAAGCTCATGCCCGCATGGGAAGGACCGTACATCGTCGCGAAAGTGCTAAAGACGGGCACCTACAAGCTATCCAATGAGAAGGGCGAAATTTTCACCAACGCTTGGAACATTGAACAGCTACGTCGCTTTTTCCCTTAAGCAGCCTCGAGGCTCTGTAATTTCTTTTTCGTCAATAAAGAATACAGCGATGTTCAAACTTTTGTTTACAAACAATGAGGAAGGATCGACTCTGCTCCCCCAGAATCGACCCTCCCTCGGGGGCTACAAGGGGGGGAACCCCCAGTCCCCGGAAAAACTTGTACCCTTTTTCAAAGTCGAAGAACTACCGCTTAAGTCGACAACGCTGCGAGAGCGCCCTAAGGCTCAAAGGGGCTCTCGAGCCGTGAGATCACTTACGCCCCTGAGGCTACGGTGTAACAGAACCGTCCAAATTATAAGAGCACAAGTACAAAAACAATCACCGAAGTGATCAAATTCCCGCACTTGAGCCCATATAACTCCGGTAGTCCAATGAAATCGCGAGGGATTTCAAACCAACCAACATACAAGCCAAGATCGTAGTGATTCAACATAACAAGTCACATGTTACAACCATTTCACAAGTAATTCAATATACATCGGAGTTCAACAAAGTTATTACAACTTACATAGAAAAGTAGCGGAAGCAAAGTAATTTGAAACTAACATTAATCTTATTTCAAATACATGCCAGTACCAAGGTCGACTTCCAACAAAAGCATTAGAGACAAGATAAATAAGAAGGATCACGCCCGTGATCACACTCCGCCTCTATGGCAGGAGCCAACCAACTCTTGCAGTCGCCAAGATACAGCACAACTTGCAACAAGTGGGGATAAAACCCTGAGTACGAGAAGGTACTCAGCTAGACTTACCCGTCAGAAACCAGAAATAAAGTGACACCAAGGATCATGCAAGGCTGATATAGAGTGGGCTAGCTTGACAACATTTTACATAAAAGCTTATTATGAATAAGTAATCATTAATGCTTAAGCATCAAGTTAATTATCATTAACCTGTCCTCTATATTAGAACCTGTACTAGAGCACCCACTTTATTAGGAGCAAACAATATTAACCATAGCAAGTATAAATTGAGGCAACCTTTCCATCGTTATCCAATTAACCATCCGTTCAATTTAATAGAATCTACGTTGCCGCTGCTCAAGTCAAGTGCTCACTAACCGGGAGCAACGGCGATTCGAATCGAATTCCTATCCAGCTGGAGGGGTATTTCTAACACTCACCGAGTCACGCCTGGCGAGGGCTGCTCAAGTCACCTTTCGTACAGTTCAGGAATCGCGGGTCCGAATGATGTCGCGTCCCCAAGGGCGACACTCTGCCAGGTGATAGGGACTCTAACCCCCCCTTGGTCTCACGCCAATGTCCCCAAGCACATCCTTTCTCTCCTCTAAGATGCAACCTACCATTCGATTCCCGGCCTGAACCATATTACTCGACTTCGCGGTCAGAACGACTAATCCGGCCAACTAAGTGTTAGACTGCGTTCAACATGACTCAAGGACGTACAACGAATTGGTCCTTAAACGACTCAGACAGGGATAGATCCACACCCAAGACCTCCATGCCTTGTTGCTTCACTATCGTCATCCCGCCCGGTCTCATTTCATTTTATTAACACATGGTTCCATTCCACGATAGCAAATATAGCCAACCGTGCCATATATGAATATCCCTATATCTCGCAGGTGACAGGAAATCACCTGACTTCTACCGCTTAAAGCAGGGCTAAGCATCTATTCGATCCTAGTCTATGTAGGATTCAAGGATTCATATACTGGACAAGGAATGATATAATGCAGCAAGGGTTTCCAACCAACTCCTACCACTTAATGCAACAATACTTATAACATATATAGAATTAATTGCTTTGAAGGTAGGAGGCTTATAATGCTCCAGGGCTTGCCTGGGATCCGACTCAAGTTAGAGTATGTCAGAAGAAACTCGCTTGGCGAGCATTCCCTCCGTCTAACACTTGTTCGGTCCTTCTATCTTCGGGATGGATCCACCAAACACCGTCTTCGGGTTTGGCTCCAACGTCACATCACGTCCTTCACGTTTTTCAGCTAGCGTACCTAAATGAAATGCAAGATGCAAGTGCATGAATACAAGGAAATGCAATAGATGATGCTTCACACGTTAATCAAGGCAAGTATAAGGTTATAGTAAAGACACGTAAGCACATCACATTACTTAAGTAACCTTACACAAACAAACATGCTAAAATAGCAAAGAGAGCAATACCAAGCATGACATAAGATTTACAAAGTCCCAGGTGTACTAGCTTAATCACCAAAGACATGAATCACACTTAGCAATACGCAAGCAAAGTAACCAAGCAATCATGTATTTTTAACAATTCTGGACATACATGCAGTAGCTGAGTAAATCACTCACATCTGAAGTTCTACAGATCCAAATGACTTGCAAGAAGACATCCTAGAAAGCTTATGAAATTGTCCACATTTCATTTATAAACATCACAGCATGATTCCAAAGTTTAATATGTCGAATTTACATAAACACAGAAACTGGTCTAACAAGACAGAGAGCAAGCAATTCTGTAACCTAATTTTAAATAGCTATAACTCCTAAACCACATGGCCAAATACCACCAAATTTTAACAGCAGCTAGATACATAAATTATCTACAACTTTTGTATAAACAAGTTTTACAACAAAGCACATTATCATGAAGAACTTTGCTACGTTCCCAGATCTGTCCAGAAACCTCATTTGTAAGAAATAATTATTAACTTATGTTGCCAACATATAATTGGACAAAACCAACTTTACTCACATTTCATACATGACTAATGAACACCAGAAAACATAGTGTTAATTACTAAATAAATTCTTTTAATATATTTTCTTAATTTATTTAGATAATTAGGTGGAATTATGACCACATCATAAAGATGCTCAATAAATTCTACCAAAATTACAGGAGTCTACAAATGCTCCCAAAGGTATACTGTCCAAATTTCAATCCATTTGGACAAGTATATCAACCTCTATGAAAAAGACAAATAGCTATGGAAATAACTCATGTGAGAGCAAGTTAAACCTAAAACTCAATATTTTCTGTGAACACATGGCCATAGTATGGATCAAAATGATAGAACAACCTCATACTAAGATAATGGAACAACATTTTCCATTTTATCATTTATATATTATTTATAAGCTATTTATCAAACCCTAAACAAGTTAAATCAATAACTAGATCATCCAATAAGTAGTGACCAAGAAATTTATACCACAGTACATACATATCATGACAAGCCTACCATAAAAATTTCACACCAATTGGAGCAATACAACCCAAGATATAAAATGACAAGCAATATAATGCAGATTTTCTTATTTTTCAAGGTCAAATCAAAACTTTAAGAAAATAGTGAACAACTAGTGTGTTTAATATTTTTCCTAGCAAGTACATGTCATCACAAAATTAATAAAACAAGAATCACTAATTTTGGAGTTCTAAAACTCTAGATATGGCTCTGGTCAAGTTTATAAGCATTTTTAGAGCATTTTTAAGGCTTAAATAAAGACATCAAAAAATATCTACAAACATGTAACATATTATGATTCCACTGCACAGATCTTTTCTCAAGGTTTCTAAAAAGTCCACTTTTGCTATTTTTGGATTTACCTAGCAAGAGATATGAAATTTAGAAGATTTACACAAAATCTGAAATTCAAATTCGGAATTAACACAACCCTAACTTAACGCTAGGCGCACCCGGTCGCTTACCCAACTCAGCCAATACTTAAACCGACACGTGGGACCGCTGGCTTAGCTGGGCCCGCACGTCAGTCACCCAACAGACAGAGGGGGCGGCCTTCTTCTTCCTCTCGCTGGCGACAGAGGAATAGAGGGGGGGAAACCGGCCGGGCCGGTTGCGCCGGCCGACCGCCGGCGGCTCGACGGCGGTGGAGCAGCGCGGGGGAGCAGCACGGCGGTGAGGCGCACCTGCGGCCACCCGCAGCGTGGCCTGCGGTCGACCGTGGCCCTCTGGCCACGCGAGCCGAGCGCACGGCGGCGGCTTCGCCGCGGTGGCGCTGTGCGATGGAGAAGGGAGCCGAGGAAGGGGAGCCGGAGGTGCACCGTGCGCTGGTGAGTTCGCTGACGTTGATAGCTAAGGCTGAGGAGGCATGGAGCAGCGGGTTCATGGGCGGCAGCGAGCTTGGCCCGCCGGCCATGGCGGACATGGCCGTGCTCTGTGCGTGCGAGCGGCAAGGGTGAGGGGGTGTGAGAGTGAGTGAGAGAGAAGCAGAGGGTGAGCCACGGCATCGCCTCGTCGACTCAGGGGCACGGGGCACGCATCGGAGGAGGTGGGGCGTCGGCTCCTGCATGGTCGCCACGCCCGCGGCACGTGCCAGCCTTTGAGGCACTCTACCGAGCAGCTGGCGGGTGACAGAGCGGGCCGGTTGAGACACATTTTTGGGCCTCCTACAAGCCGAATTGGACCTTGGGCCAAGAACCAAAGTTGTTGCCCACGTAACCCTCTACAATATCTATTTAGGGTTCATGACCATTAGTGCTCTGGATTAGGAGATAACTAAGTGCCAATATGACATTGTCAAAGCATTCCAAGCGATTAACAAACTTCAAAATTGATGGTCAAAATGAAGTCCCACTGAGGCCATCTTCTTGGATGCCCTTCTCCACGACATAAACTCCAACTTCTATAAAAGTACCAACTCAAGTTGCTCAACCAATTTGGAGAACGCGAAATGCCAACGTGTCGATGTCAGAAGGTACAAAGTAAACTTTTGTTGTTTTGGGAACTGTTTTTGAAGATCCAAATGAACTCCAAACTTGATGAGACTTGATCCATTGTGTCCCCCAAGAACAGTACTCCAACTCATATTAAGGAACCTAATTGAGCCACTATATGAATTTGGAGGATAAAATGTTGCCAACTTGTCAACTTTCTGCTGTCCACTCTAGGACTTAGAATATTTTTCTAAGTGCTGAAAACAGCAGCTGATTCCACAATGTGATCTCTATTTGACTAGGTTAGAGGCCAAACTAGCTCTTGACCATTAAACAAAGTTTGTTCTACACAAGATGAACTACAACTTTTGTTTAAGGTCAAACCTCATAACTGGTACAGAAGTTAAACTTCCACTTTGGTCAAAGTAGCAACTCGATAAAGCCGAAACTAGGGTTTTAGGCCAATCGGGGCATTTTCTTGACATTTGCTCAACATGAACCCTTCATGACTTTTGTTGTAGAGTTCATCTAGAGTCATTTGGGCAAGTTTGCATGATTTGGTTGATGATCTATAGTTCCATTAACTTAATGGGGCAAATTCCAATAGGAATGGAACTTATCATTTCATGTGACTTTTTGATTCCAAACTTCATGAAACTTTTCCAGGGATCAATATAGATAGCTATTGAGGTGAGACATGTGAAGATACTTTGATAGCAACACCCAAGCATATATCTTTTAATTGAGCCTATATGTAAGCAAGGGTGCAATATCCAAGTTTAGGTTAGGGCTTATCTCCATATGTTTGACCTTGACATCTTCATCTCCACTTGATCTATCATGTTTGAGCTTAAACCCACTACTTAATTGGTGATAAACACCTGGGGTGTTACATACGGTACCTCCACTCACCCCCCACACCTAGGGGCGTGATCGCACGCTAAGTAGACCTAATGGGGGTTCATAACTTTGAAAAGGAATACATCCCCCGTCGCTTAAACCAGGTTCTTACACGATCTGCGAGGCCGCAAGAGCACCCTAGAGTTCGAGGGCAGTCGAGCCGCGAGATCACTCATGCCTTTAGGGCTACGGTACCTCCACTCACTCCCTTACGCTCAAAGGTGCGACGGCGTGCTAAGTAAATCGTGCAAAAACGTGATTCAAGCAATAAAGGGAACAAAAGCTCGAACAAAACTTAAATAACCAAGCGTAGGTTTACGTTCTGAGTTTTTAAGGCCTCCGAGGCCACCACGATCAAAATTCAAATCACTAACTTATTACATGGGCCTCTGTGCCCAGATTTGGCTCATAGGTCCTCGTCGTCGGCGGGCGGAACCACTTCGGCTTCAAAAAGCTTCGCCAAGCGGCTTCCTGGCCCCTCGGCGGCTCCAATCAGGTCCAAGCAGGCGTCCTTGTTCTCCTCGTCCATCCGGTCCGGGTCGGTGATGAAGCCATCAGCGACAAGCTCCATGTTAAACATGAACCCAGATCGGACGATGGCCAGCGCTCTCTTCACACCGTGGTGGAGGCTGTCCCGTATCCTTTCCTGGACAAGGCGGCCCAGCGCCGCCATCCGGCGGATGAAGCAGTTCCCTGGGGCGTCCTCCCCAGTGTCAGCATCGGGCTCGACCCCCAGGCCATCACACACGGAGGCGATCATGCCCTGGAGCACCTGGGTCCGCTGGGCCTCGGCCTCAAAGAGGCTCTGGAAGGAGTCCGCCGCCGCCTGGGCCACCCGCTGCTCCCTCTCCAACTCTGGAACACGATTAACCAAATTAGCACCAACACGCGGCCTCGACGTCAAGGCCGTAACACCAATACTTACCCTCGGTATGGGTCCGCAAGCCCACGATCTCGTTACGGAGCCCCCCGCACGTCCTCTCGAGCCCTTGGAGAGCGCCGTCCCTGTCACGAACGGCTGCCCTCAACGTCGCGATCTCCTAGCGGGCGCTCGAGAGAGCCGCGTCCTTCTCCTGCACGGCTCCACTCAGCGCCGCGACCTCATCCTTCAGGACCTCGAGGCGAGCGGTGACCTACCCGATCTGGACGTTGAGGGTGTCACGTTGCCGGCTGGCCAGGGCGACGTCCTCCTCGAGCTTAGATACGTTGCGTTCAAATGCCTCCGGGCAAAAAACATCAAGCTCAATCCTGAGAAATGTGTCTTCGGCGTTCCTCGAGGTATGCTATTGGGGTTCATTGTATCTAAGCGTGGCATCGAGGCCAACCCGGAAAAAATCGCTGCGATAACTAAGATGGGCCCCATCCGAGATCTGAAGGGCGTACAGAGGATCACGGGCTGCTTGGCGGCACTCAGCCGTTTCATTTCGCGCCTCGGCGAAAAAGCGCTCCCTCTGTACCGCCTCCTGAAGAAATTGGAGCACTTCTCGTGGACCCTCGAGGCCGAAGAAGCTCTTGCAAAACTCAAAGCTACACTCTCTAATTCACCAATTCCCGTCCCTCCGACCCCAGGAGAACCGCTCCTACTTTATGTCACCGCGACAACACAAGTAGTCAGCGCGGTCCTGGTTGTCGAGAGGGCCGAGGAAGCACATACCTTGCCCGTCCAGAGGCCGGTCTATTTCATTAGCGAGGTGCTCTCGGAAACTAAGGTACGATACCCACAAATCCAGAAACTGCTATATGCCGTCGTCTTGACACGGCGCAAGCTCCGTCACTACTTCGAGGGCCACCCGATGACTGTGGTTTCTTCTTTCCCCCTGGGAGAGATAGCCCAGAACCGGGAAGCCTCAGGTAGAATCGCCAAGTGGGCAGTCGAGCTCATGGGCGAGACCCTCTCTTATGCGCCGTGCAAAGCTATCAAATCGCAGGTGTTAGCAGATTTCCTGGCGGAGTGGACTGATACTCAACTCCCCCCGGTGCAGCTCCAGGCTGAGCTGTGGACCATGTACTTTGACGGGTCGTTGATGAAAACAGGAGTAGGCGCGGGTTTGCTCTTCATCTCCCCCCTCAGAGTTCACATGCGCTACGTCATCCGGCTTCATTTTCCTGCGTCAAACAACGTTGCCGAGTATGAGGCGCTCATCACGGGTCTGAGAATTGCCATCGAGCTCGGGGTCCGACACCTTGACATTCGAGGCGACTCCCAACTCATGATCGATCAGGTCATGAAGAGCTCGAGCTGCCGCGACCCCAAGATGGAAGCCTAGTGCCAAGAGGTGCGGTGCCTCGAGGACAAGTTTCACAGCCTCGAGCTCAACCATATCGCATGTTGGTATAATGAGGCCACTGATGAACTGGCGAAAATCGCTTCCAGTCGAACTACGGTTCCACCAGACGTTTTCGCAAAAGATCTCCAGCAGCCATCCGTCGACCTTGGGCCGGACGGAGGGGTCGACGGGACGTCATTCGATCCCCCACCTGAGGCAGAAGCCCCCTCGACCGGGGCTGAAGCCATGCAGGTGGAAGGCTCGACCCCACCCTCTGGCCTCGAGCCTGACTGGCGCGTTCCGTACCTCGATCATCTCATCCGAGGGGACCACCCCTCGGATAAGACCGAGGCTCGACGGATCGCTCGCCGGGCCAAAACCTTTGTGATCTTTGGCGACAGTAGGGAGCTGTACCGCCGCAGCCCTACTGGCATCCTCCAACGTTGCATCACAAATGAGGAAGGCAGCGACCTGCTCGACGATCTACACTCGGGGCCTTGCGGTCACCATGCAGCACCTCGAACCCTTGTCGGAAATGCTTTCCGACAAGGTTTCTATTGGCCAACCGCGGTCTCCGACGCTGTCAAGCTAGTACGCTCCTGCAAAGGTTGCAATACTATGCGAGACAGACCCATCTTCTAGCACATGCCCTGCAAACCATACCCATCACGTGGCCGTTTGCCATTTGGGGGCTCGACCTTGTCGGACCCTTGAAAAGGACAACCGGCGGCTTCACCCACTTGCTCGTTGCCATCGACAAATTCTCCAAATGGATCGAGGCCCGCCCTATCACCAGCATCAGGTCCGAGCAAGCCGTGCTCTTTTTCATCGACATCATCCACCGCTTTAGGATTCCCAACTGTATCATCACGGACAATGGCACCCAGTTCACTGGTAAAAAGTTTTTGGAATTCTGCGACAACCACCACATCCATGTGCTCTGGTCAGCCGTTGCTCATCCAAAAACGAATGGCCAAGTGGAACGTGCCAACGGCATGGTCCTGCAAGGCCTGAAACCCAGAATCTTTGACAAGCTAAACAAACATGGGAAGAGATGGGCTGCCGAGCTCCCCTCGGTCCTGTGGAGCCTAAGAACAACGCCGAGTCGAGCCACGGGGTTCACTCCGTTCTTCTTAGTCTACGGGTCCGAGGCCATGCTCCCAACTGACATAGAATATGGGTCCCCAAGGCTAAAAGCCTACAACGAGAGAAATAACGACGCCGCAAGGGAGGACGCCCTCGACCAGCTCGAGGAAGCCCGAGATGTGGCTCTGTTACATTCTGCCAGGTACCAGTAAGGTCTCCGATGCTACCACGACAGACACGTCTGCAGATGCGACCTCAACATCGGCGACCTGGTGCTGCGTCGAAACCAGAACACCAAGGGACGGCACAAGCTCACGCCCCCATGGGAAGGACCGTACATCATCGCGAAAGTGCTAAAGATGGGCACCTACAAGCTATCCAATGAGAAGGGTGAAATTCTCACCAACGCTTGGAACATTGAACAGCTACGTCGCTTTTTCCCTTAAGCAGCCTCGAGGCTCTGTAATTTCTTTTTCATCAATAAAGAATACAGCGATGTTCAAACTTTCGTTTACAAACAATGAGGAAGGATCGACTCTTTTCCCCCAGAATCGACCCTCCCTCGGGGGCTACAAGGGGGGCAACCCCCAGTCCCCGGAAAAACTTGTACCCTTTTTCAAAGTCGAAGAACTACCGCTTAAGTCGACAACGCTGCGAGAGCGCCCTAAGGCTCAAAGGGGCTCTCGAGCCGCGAGATCACTTACGCCCTTGAGGCTACGGTACCTCCACTCACCCCCCACACCTAGGGGCACGATCGCACGCTAAGTAGACCTAATGGGGGTTCATAACTTTGAAAAGGAATACATCCCCCGTCGCTTAAACCAGGTTCTTACACGATCTGCGAGGCCGCAAGAGCACCCTAGAGTTCGAGGGCAGTCGAGCCATGAGACCACTCACGCCTCCGGGGCTACGGTACCTCCACTCACTCCCTTACGCTCAAAGGTGCGATGGCGTGCTAAGTAAATCGTGCAAAAATGTGATTCAAGCAATAAAGGGAAGAAAAGCTCGAACAAAAATTAAATAACCAAGTGCAGGTTTACGTTCTGAGTTTTTAAGGCCTCCGAGGCCAGCACGATCGAAATTCAAATCACTAACTTATTACATGGGCCTCTGTGCCCAGATTTGGCTCACAGGCCCTCATCGTCGGCGGGCGGAACCACTTCGGCTTCAAAAAGCTTCGCCAAGCGGCTTCCTGGCCCCTCGGCGGCTCCAATCAGGTCCAAGCAGGCGTCCTCGTTCTCCTCGTCCGTCCGGTCCGGGTCGGTGATGAAGCCATCAGCGACAAGCTCCATGTCAAACATGAACCCAGATCGGATGATGGCCAGCGCTCTCTTCACACCGTGGTGGAAGCTGTCCCGTATCCTTTCCCGGACAAGGCGGCCTAGCGCCGCCATCCGGCGGATGAAGGAGTTCCCCGGGGCATCCTCCCCAGTGTCAGCGTCGGGCTCGACCCCCAGGCCATCACACACAGAGGCGATCGTGCCCTGGAGCACCTAGGTCCGCTGGGCCTCAGCCTCAAAGAGGCTCTGGAAGGGGTCCGCCGCTGCCTGGGCCACCCGCTGCTCCCTCTCCAACTCTGGAACACGATTAACCAAATTAGCACCAACACGCGGCCTCGACGTCAAGGCCATAACACCAATACTTACCCTCGGTATGGGTCCGCAAGCCCATGATCTCGTTACGGAGCCCCCCGCACGTCCTCTCGAGCCCTTGGAGAGCGCCGTCCCTGTCACGAACGGCTGCCCTCAACGTCTCGATCTCCTGGCGGGCGCTCGAGAGAGCCGCGTCCTTCTCCTGCACGGCTCCACTCAGCGCCACGACCTCGTCCTTCAGGACCCCGAGGCGAGCGGTGACCTACCCGATCTAGACGTTGAGGGTGTCACGTTGCTGGCTGGCCAGGGCGACGTCCTCCTCGAGCTCTTTCACCCGTGCTGACAGGGGCACGAG
Organism: Saccharum hybrid cultivar R570; assembly: GCA_038087645.1. Taxonomy (NCBI): domain Eukaryota; kingdom Viridiplantae; phylum Streptophyta; class Magnoliopsida; order Poales; family Poaceae; genus Saccharum; species Saccharum hybrid cultivar. The sequence goes on along the minus strand of JAQSUU010000637.1, from coordinate 36,513,803 downwards.
ATCCTCGCGGGCCTTGGCTGCCTCCTCCTGGGCCCTTGTCGTGTCTACACGCGCCACGGCCTTGGCTGCCCAGGCCTGCACCGCCTCCTCCTTGACCGCCGCGTAGGCGACGCGCAGCTCGGCCGTCTGCGCGCTCTGATCGGACAGCCGCTTGTTGGTCTCCTCGACCAGAGCCCGTTGCCGGGCAAGCGCCGCCCACACGCCGCTCTCATTACGAATGAAGAGCGACTTGCGGCGGGAGCGCTCCTCGAGCTCCTGACCACGGTTCGAAGAACTAGAGAGTTTAGAACCAAAAGAATCAGGAGCAAAAGGACAGCAAAAGCATAGCAAAAGAACCACCAAACCAAACTTACCTCTGTGGCGTCCCGAATGCCTCGTGACATGGTCTCCGTCGCCACACGAAGCGATCGCTCGAGGTGTCGACGGAGACCCTCGAGGTATTCCCAGTGATGCACCTCGTCTGCATCGTTCAAAGCGAAGACTGGGTCCGCGCCGGGGTTGGAAGCATCCCTGAATTCGAGGGTCGCTCCCCCCATCGCGGTATCTCCTCCTCCGCCCGCGCCAGGGCCAGCGCGGCGATGTCCGGCCACCCCGTCGGTGGTCCGGCCGGGGCGCTCTCCGGCGCTGCCGAAGGCCCGGCCTGACTCACAGCCTCGACCCCCTCGACCATCGCACCAGGACCGGCCTGGTCCAAGGCCTCGACCTCCTCGACGCCCACCACCTGTTTCCCCTTGTCGATGGGGGAGTCATCGAGGGTAAGGTCGACCACGGCCGGGGTTGACCCTTCCGCCGGGGCCGGCCCCTTGACCGCCGGCGCCTCCTCCTCTAGGGCCACGGGCGGGGGCTCGACGACCCCACCCTCCACCGTGGCCGTCGGCTCCGTCGGCAGGTCTTGCTGCGGCTATGGCTCTCCCGGCTGTGCCGCCTCCAGTCCTGCCGCCGGCAGGACCTCCTCCATCACCACGTCCGCATCCGCCCGCCCTGCATCGCAGACGGATGCCTCGGCCATTGCGGCCTCAACGACAGCCTCAGCGGTCGACGACGACCCCGGCTCTGCCCCGTCCGTGCTGGGCGCCGCCACCTCTGACGGTCCCGACCCCTGTGCATCAGGGTCAGAACCAGCGACCGCCGAGACGCTCGCCTCCGCCTAGGCCATCGCCTCCTACTGCTCCAGGCGCTCCTTCGCGGCCTAAAGCCTATCAACCCAGGCGGCGGCGTCCGCCGCCATCCGATTAATAACGACGGCGCTCGCCCGAAGCGATTTTGTGGGGGTCGGCCCCATCTGCTCTGCCTTGCGCTTGAGGCTGTGAAGCAAAAAGAAGCATCAGAAATGGCGCCAATAAAAAGCAACAAAGCGGAGCACGGATCCTTACCTGGAAAGGGGCACCAAGGGCCTCGACCCCGGCCGATCCGAACCCCCTGGCGCTGCCTGCGACGGTCTTACGGCCGGCCCCCCGGCGGGCCGGGTGCTCCTCGGGGCCCTAGCTGGAAGGCCGCCTCGGGTCCTCTGCGCCTCCGAGGCCAGCTGGCCTCGGGTCCTCACGCCCACCGGCGGCGCCGCCGATGACGAAGCCGGCACCGCCGCTCCAGCCGCCGCCTGGGCCTGCGAGGCCTGGACTTGTGGAGGCGGCCCCGTCGACCCCTCCTGTGGGGTCCGGGATGGGGCGGCCCCTCCCATCGAGGGGCCCGCCTTCTTGCCCGCCTCTTCCTCCATCTCCTCCACCACTTCGACCGACACCGATGCCCGGGAGCACGAACCCCCAACGGGCTCCAAGAGCGGACGAACGTCGGGGAGGTCCGCCAGGCCGGTTGCGGCATCGTACCGCGACAGGGCATCGTCGTCGTCCCCGTCGCTGCCATCATTATCCTCCCCCGAGACCGTCTCGGAGGGAGACTCCGCATGGGGAAGCCCGTCGAGGGCCTGCTGGCGCCAAAGCTTCTTCAGCGCCTCCTTCTCCTTGGCCTTGCAAATCTGCCACTTCATGGCCATCTCCTTCGTCTGCTGTTTCTGGGACGCCCGCTGGCGTCGAGCCTCCCGGGCGAGCTGGTCCTCTGGGACTGGCGGCCGCACCTCCTGCACCGCAGACAAATCCTGTGCATCGGCCTCGACTAAATCAGAGAAACCCAAAACAGACGAAATAAACGAACGTGCTAGCAAAAAACACTTACCAGAGACTCGAACCCCTGGGTAGGTCACATGGGCACCTTGTCGACCTCATCCATCTTGAAGTTCCCCACCATCCAGCGCGCCCGCCGGAGGACCTCCTCGAGGGTGAGGGACTCGTGCGACATCCGGCTCCCCTCTAGTGGCGCCTCCGATGTCATCTAGTCGAGACGAAGGCGGCGCTGGCACAACGGCATCACCTTGCGCCGGTGGAATGCCGTGGCCACCGCCGCCGCCGTCAAGCCCCGCAGACGGAGCTGCTGCAGCACCACTAGCAGCGGATCCAGACGCGGCTTCTCGGCCTCCGGGACTCCGTAGGTCCAGTTCTCCTCTCGGGCGACCAGCACCCGGCTGGTATACCTCGGCAACTGACTCTCATCGTTGCGAAGGTAGAACCAGCCGTCGTGCCAGCCGCTGTTCGAGGAGATGAGGTGGGCCGGGATATACTGATCTACCCGGCCGGACCTCACCTGCAGGACGCAGCTCCCCGCTCGAACTGCGCATCAAAGCCCCTTCTCCCCTGCCTTCTTGGCGAAGAGCTCCGCCTTGAAAAGATGGAGCCACAGATTCCACTGCGGCTCCATCCCTAGGAAGCCCTCACAGACCGCCGCGAAGATGGCGGCCTGTGCGACAGCGTTGGGGGCAAGATGGTGCAGCTCCACCAGGTAGTAGTGGAGGAGCGCGCGCATGAAGGTGGTCGCCGGCACACCAAACCCCCGTTCGTGGAAGCAGATGAAGCTAACCACTTATCCTTCGGGGGGCACCGGCTCCCGGTGGTCGGGCGACGGCGCAATCCACTCCGGCCACGACCGACTCGTCCTTGGCCGCAGCAGTCCATCCTCGACCAGCTCCTCCAGCCTCCTCTCCGACACCGAGGAGGCGGCCCAGTCGTCGGCGGGGAGGATCTGACTCTTGCCTGCCATTGGCGCCGGGAAAAGCTGTCTGGACGAAGGGGGGTGCGACGGCGGTGGCGCTGGATGAAGGCGGAGGGCGCAAGGGACACAGGGCTGTCTAAGGCAAGGAGGGCAAGAACGCAAAGGGCTAGTAGGGGAGGCAGACCCCTATGCTTTATTTTTATAGCCCCGGCGGAAGCCCAACGGCCGCGCGAAAAGGTAGGAGCAGTTTCTCGCATTTAATGCCCTTACCTAACCGTTCCCCTGAATCTCGCAGCAGCAGGGCACGTGGCCATCCCCCACGTCGTAACCGTATGCCACGTCGCCCACTACCGCGCTGATCTCGCCTCCCCTCCTAAAAAGACGCGCCCGGCTAACGGGCGGGGGAGAGATCCGCGGACGGATATTCCCAGATACCTGGGAAACGGGCTCCGAGCCCGGTATGAGTCTCGAGGGAGCGGAAGCTGGCCCTCGACCAGGGTTCGACAACTGCCCTCGAGCGACAGAGTTAGGGACGACTAGGGATGCGCCCATACATGGCCAGGGCTTGAGCCACGCTCTCGAGGCACCCCAAGACGTATTCGAGGCCGTAGGAGGAGGTCGACATAGGAATCCCCTCAAGGGAGGCACCGAGCCCTCGAATCCTGTCGCAGGGAATCGAGATCCACACGACCACTTCTTGGCATTCTTGAGAGCGCCTCCGGGCCACTAGCCGACTCCTAACGAATGGAGCACGGGCTCACACTCGAATTCCCCCGCTAGCAGCTCGCCGAAGATCATCGGAACTCGCCCACACAGGGGTAGTATGGCGTTCCCCACCCCTCCTCTTCCTTCCGAAAGGAGGAGCGCGAGGGTTGAACGACAAAAGACGGCCGGGACTCTGATCGACCTCGTGCGTACGAGGCTCGGGGGCTCGACCGCAATGAACCGAACCCTAAACGAAAAGGCACAGATCACGCCACAACCAGAAACCATTCCCCAATAGGACACACAAAAGACCTCGGAGGAGTCCTAACACTCCACCGAGGCCTCGGGGGCTACACCCGGCGGGTGTGCTCGCGCGCCCCCACCGGAAAAAGCCACGACGCTATGACTCCAGTTCATTAACTAACAAGCCTCTGGGAGAGTGATCACATACTCACCCAAAGGCTCGGGGGCTACTATCGGTACCAACAGTATGGGGGTACCCACATCCAACGATAACAAAAAACAAAACGACTAAGCCACGGCAAAAGGCAGCCCGCCTCGACCGCATACCGGGTCTGTCTCGTACGAGGCCGGTTCGACGGAGTGCCTCGACCGCGCTCCGGCTCCGACTCGTACGAGGCGCCCTCGACGAGGACGCCTCGACCGGGCCCCGTCCCGCACGTCAAAGCGCCTCAACCGCACTCCGACTCGCACGAGGCTCGTTCGGCTAACGGGAAAACTCTGACTCGCATGACCCCGAGTCGGAGCGCTCGACCCCTTCACTTCACCTACCCCGAGACAAAAGTCAGAGCATTTAATGCGCTTACCTGCTACCACCTACCGACATGGCCGCAACCAGGGTCAACGTGGGAGCAACGCCGGTGTCAGTCCTCACTGTTTTACCGCCCATCCCGTGATGGGAGGTGAAGCCTGTCACTATGCACACCTTACCGCGCACTGTTTATCGCCGGTCACCCTCGAGGGAAGATACGACAAGGTCCGTATTCCGCAATCTCGGGGATTCGGCCTTATCCGTCCGGCATCGACCCGACCTCGACCCAGCCTCGACGCCCAGCGCAGTTCAACAGGGAAGAAAGGCAGGCATGGCACGGTGCTCTGGGTCATTTCATCGACTCATCCTCTACATCACCATGGTGTCCAGGGATGGCCGGCCATTCCCAGGGCATGTCACTACAATCACCTCAACAGGGATCGACAAAACATCATCTCAAGGCTCTCGGCATCCTGGTCTCCTCTTGCCCTATAAAAGGGCAGGCCGGGGCTCTACAATGGGGGGAAGACAACGAACAACAGGCAAGACACAAGTCCGAAGCTCCCAACACAGAGATCAACATCTCAAGCAATCGCCCTTGTACTCTTCCTTTTTCCTCTTGGAGACTCGGGCTCGCCGCCCTCTCTTGCAAGCTTGTAACCCCTACACAAGCACCTCGGTGCAAGGAAATACAAACCTCTTCCCCCCCTCCCCGCTGGACGTAGGGCCTTCATTTGCCTGAACCAGGATAAACCCTCGTGTGTTCTCCTTGCATCACCATCCAGGAAAGGGACACGCAGCACTCACTCGTTGGTTTAGGACCCCCCCGGGATCGAACACCGACAAAACCGAATTACATATTCTAGGCAAGTGATCTAGATTGAACCATAATTTGGACTCCCTCATATTGATTGACTTGACTCTCACTAAAATTGGCACCTTTTTGGTGATTGTTGACAAAGGGGGAGAGAAAAGTCACAAAGATAGAAAAGTCACAAAGATAAAAAGTTAAGTTGCAAAGGGGGAGAAAGATATTGTAAGGGGAGAGAATGACATTAGAATGACATTGGAAAGGGATCAATTAAAATTGAGCACACAAGTAGGGGGAGCAAGCTCATGAATTATTTGTTGCATTTGTTTGTGCATTAACATGATGTATTGTTGTATTGCAAAGCTTAAATTCATATTCATGATTGTATGGTGTATGCTAGAAATAGAACTTGAATGATGATTTGTTAAGAGTAGATTTACAAGTGGTATCTAGACACTTTTGCTTATAATGTTGATCTCACGGGGTACTTTAGTGTTTGTGATCTTTACAAGTGATGTATTACAAGTGGTGTCTAGCTACATCGATGCTAAGGATGGTATATAAAGGCAACTCCGATTGGTATCATGCTTCAAAGGTCCATTCTATATACCTTAGCATCAATTTGATAGTAGTAACTCTCCCAAAATTCAAATCCATACATATGTGCACAAATTGAACCAAACTCATGGAAGCACATATGTAGGGGGAGCTAATACTATCGAAATTGAAAATTGATTTCATTTCATATCTTTGTGATGGTTGTCATCAATTACCAAAAAGGGGGAGATTGAAAGCCCAAGTTTGGTTTTGGTAATTAATGACACCAAGTTGCTAATGCCATGTGTTAAGTGTTTTGAGTTAGGCATAAGCAACACATGTGATGAAGGTGTATGTGGCAAGGAGTGGTGGCCACAAGATCACAAAGAGATGGTGCATGGACATGAAATGATGATCATGGTGGAGATGCACATAAAATGATGGACATGATGATCAAGTGAAGAAGGTTCTAAGGGCGCAAGGCAAAGGTATAACCATAGGGTTTTCCTTTTGCCAGTCTAAGATGAGTAGAGAAGTGATTGACCGGGTTTAGGATACATAGCCGACTATCAAGAGGGGCAATCACGGTTAGCTCGGGAATCAAGTGCCACTAGATCATTGTCTTGAGCATATGCATTAGGATCTAGTTGAGAGCTCACATATCGTCTTGAAAATGGTTGAGAAATGCTAACACACATGCACATGATGGTGTACACTTGGTGGTGTTAGCACTTTTGCGAAGTCGGAGAAGAAACGGAGGCAAACGGCGGTCACTGTGGTGACCGGATGCTGCACCGGACGCGGTCATGGTTTGACCGGACGCGTCCAGTCAGTTCTTCGCTGCAGTCTAGCGCGCGGGAGCTAGGATTTGCAACCGGCGCATCCGGTCCCTCACGGCACCGGAGCGTCTGATCAGGCACCTAGAGGGGCAGAGCTGGTCGTAGAGCCGACCGAACGTGCGGCGCGTCCGGTCATGTGCGATCGGATGCGTCCGGTCACGGTGGGAGCTCTCTGGACTCCGACCGGACGCCAGGTACAGCGCGTCCGGTCAAACACTAAAGCGTGTTCGGTCACGGCAACGGTTACTTCTGATGTGCACTATTCATGCTTGTCCTGTAGTGACCGAACGCGTCCGGTCACCCTGATCGGTGCGTCCGGTCAGTACATTTTTCACTGCGTCGTCCGGTAACGGCTAGCTGCGTACCCCTTCGCTATAAATAGAAGTTGGCCAGGGTTTGAGGGTAACTCTTGCACATTTTGAGACCTAGAGACATCCTTTGAGCTAGAGAACAACCCCTCCACTCATCAATTTGCTTAGTTGCACATCTTGAGTGAGATTGAGTGAGATTCAAGTGCATTGCTTGAGAGTTGCATTCTAGAGGCACTTGATCTTTGAGTTGCTGCGGATTTCTTGTTACTCTTTCGTGTTTGCCGACACGGTAGACGGCTTGGAGCAGCGGAGGTGATTGAGCTCACAATTGAAGATTGTTGGAGCCCTCACCAAGTGTTGTAAGGGGTTCTTGATCCTTCCCCGTGGGAGTTCGCAAATTGGATACTCTAGTGGAGCTCGTGGCTTGGAGGATCCCCATCTTGTGTGCGGTTGTGCGGCGCCCGCCGAGGGCTTGACTCTTGATAGTCGATTAGCTCGCGAACCGACAAGTGGGTGCATCGCCACAACGAGGAGTAGCTTGCCGGGAAGCAAGTGAACCTCGGTAAAAATCTTGTGTCATCTCTCTGCCGAGGATTTCTCTTGTGGTTGATCATTGTGATTGATTCTTCGAGTGCATTACTTCTCTACATCGTTGGTATAAGAATCAAGTCACTTGCTCTTTACTTTCTTGTACTATTCCTAGTGTAGTTTGCTTAGTGTAGCTTTTATCACATAGGAGTAAGTAGCTTAGTGACTTAGTCTTGTTGGTGTGTATTAGAGATCATAGCCTTGCTTCACTAGAATTGTATAGGTGGCTTGTATAGTGTAGTTGAGCTAGTGCTAGAATTAGCTTAGCCATCTTTTTAAATAGGCTATTCACCCCCCTCTAGCCATTTGGACCTTACACCTGGGTGAAGGCTCTCCAAGCGAGTGAGGTCAACACCACCAGAAGAGGGTGCTCATGGATTTTGTACTCAGAGGTCTTCCACTAGCAAAAGGATGGAGGTAGCAGCAGTAGGTGAACATAATTCTCCATCACGACCGACACCCGGACCCAGGGATCAATTCCAAGTTCATCAATTGACTGAAGACATTGGTTGGGATAGCACCCTACCTAGCCCTGAGAGAGACTCCTCATGGCCAGATGATGATAGCCCGACTGAAGAGGAGCCCTCTCAGCAAACTTCTGTCTCCCCCTACCCGTAGAACAATGAAAGTTGCCTAGGTCGGTATTACCTTGCAGATGTCTATCAATCAATTTGCACTAACTATTTGATATCCATGGAACTTTTCTAATAATCTAAATGTATGAAAATTGTGTAGTACCATTACCAGGAAGAGCAAGGAAGCCGAGGCCTTGAACTCATGGAATTATAGTTGACAAAATGAGCAAATCACTAGGAGGAGTGAGGATGCGCATCTCTGTTGCCGAGGGGAACAGAAGGCCACATGATCCAGTGCAAGCTGCCAAGTTTACCTCAAAGGTAGGTGTAGTAGTCAGGAGTGAAGTACCAATTTTGATACATTGAAAACAATACAGGCCCGGTGTCGTCTGTTGCAAAAGATTTGTGGAGAGGCTAAATGTATGTATGGGTATCCCCTCTTGACATTCAACTCTGCTTTGAGCAACTTTAACGGATTTACTTTTCATTCACAGTACTGTGTGCAGGGAAGGCTGCACGTTAACGATGCTCACTCACCAACAAAAGAAGCTTGCCAGAATGTAATGCAGTCTGCGGTATGGCAGGAATGCTATAGGTTGAAGAGAAAATACTTTAATGGCATCCCTGCTAATCAGATCCGTATGACCTCTCCTGTCTCATCCATGAATGATGCATAGTGGTGTAAACTTGTCAAGATTTGGTCTAGTGCTAAGAACAAGGTGCGTGAATCTATCGATTTTCTGTCTAGTCTTGCTATGGTCTACTTGTGCTGCAGTCTCACACAAATAAAGCTATAGAAAACATCTGAGAAGAACAAGCGAAACCATGCAAAAGTGAAGTACCACCAGGCTACAAGATCTCGCTCCTATGTTGTCTAGATGCAAAAATTTGTAATTGATGGTTGTGTTTTATTGTTACTCTTGCCTTTGTATAAATATAAACCGAAACCCATGTGCAATGTAACAGAAGGAGAACAAGAGGGAGGCAGCAGAACATGATCAAGGACTTGAAGAAGAAAATGGTCCACCTGATGAAGATGTTAATACTATGAAAGTCTTTAGGGACTTCCATACCAGTAGGAAAAAGGGTCTGAGCAATGCTGCAAGAGCAGCAGTTGTAAGTATCTTCTTTTGCTTCCCTTGAAATCTACTGAAGCCATTGCCATAAAAGAAGAAAACGTAGCAGGAGCCTAGTGTTATGAAAATCTACTAAAATCTACTAAAGCTTATGTAATCTCTATCAGCAGTACGCTGAGGAAGACCTATGCATTACTTGTTATGAATCAATCTCTTGGGTTTTTAATTGAAGTCCTCTTGCACTATCTGTAACCTAATGTTTTACTGATTGAATTTCGCAGGAAGCTATGAAAACTATGCAAGCAGAACCTATTGCTGATGGGCAGCAACCAATTACTAGTGCTGATGTTGTTTGCAAGGTCCTCTGCATCTACTAGGGCAAGGCCCCCTCCTAGGGAAGCGGCAATAACCTATTTTTAAGAATGCTAGTATCCAGATAAGCTCCACCAGAAAAAAGACATCAGCGGAGAGAATGCTTCGGGAACAACTTGCTGCTAAACAGGAAAGTTTCGCTGCCCTCGTCGATCAAGTGGATGAACTGAAGAGGAAGACAGAAAAAACTGAAAGGGAGCTCGAGGAATACAAGAAACGACAATAGGAGGAGTACAACAATCTCCATGAGCTATGCACGCGCATCAGCTCTTCTGGTAATTCTCAGTCTTTAACTCCTGCGGCTTGATGCAGTGAACATTTGTGGTTTGATGTGTGGACTCGTGTGCCAGTTTGATGTGTGGACTTGTATGCCGGTTTGATATGGTGATACTCTATCAGTGGTTCGCTGCTGACGTGTGAAATGTTAATTGTTGTTATTTGATTGCCTGGCTAAATAGTCATGTAGTCAGTGTGTGCAGTAGTGATGATCTCGAATTACTTCTATGACGAATTGATTGTACTCCACGCGGGAGAACCAGGATAGGCCACGTGATCAAATAAAAATTTGACACGTGGACGAACCAGTGCATGACACGTGCAATAGCCAGGACTCGACACATGGGCTATTAAAATCTGACACGTGGAAGGAAGTCGTGAAGCCACGTGGCCGAATAAAAATAGAAACGTGGACGGACAGCGTTGTAACACCCCTGGTGTTACTAGCTTACTTAGCAAATGATTAAGGCCTAAAAGAAATCAACAAAATAAGTTCTCGGGTTTTAAAATTTTAGTCACGTGTGAAATGATACCGAATCTTATGTGGCTCACCTCTGTAGTCAGGGAAAAACTATATGAGTGTTGTAAGTTAGTTTATTTTAGGTGGAAACATGCTCATGTGATCCTAATAAGAAAAATCGAATAAGTCATTTTAATCATTTAGCGCAAAAACAAATTCTATAAAACAAGTGTGATATAACGCACGTTTAAAAAAAGTATCCTTTCTGGCGAATTATATCATGCAAAACAATAAAATTGTATCTACATATTTTGTTTCTATAAGCTAGTAGGAACTATGGGCTTTGTCATGAGAAAATTGTTAGTTGAAATTAACAAGGTGTAGACCTTTTATAAATCAAGGCAAAAGTGCTACTGACTGCTAGCTATGACCCAACCCTTGTATTTCCAAGTCCGAGACGATAACCGACCATGCCGTTTTGGCATTAAAATTCTAACTAAATTTTTTTAACGCTAGCTTTATGTTCTTGTACCGTTAGTTGTATCAAAGTGAGCACTCGGGCATGGTGTAGTTGTAGTGGGTTGGAGGTCATGTAACTCGTCATAAAATTGTTCTAAACCTCGCTAGAATGCAATACGAACCTGGTCTTGGCTCTCTGTTCATGAACCAGTGTTTCGGTGACGAGCTCATCTTGGCACTCGTTTATCTCCCTATCTAACTGCTCCTTGCTCATGATGACTGCTTCGTTAGAAACCTAGTAGTGTCGGCTTAGACTGGTATAAGTGGTTGAACCTTAGATGGGATGACTAGCCGTTTTTGTTTAGCTTTAAAACACGTGCAGTGCGCAGTTTCGGCCTTTTTGGCCTCGTGGCCGCAATCACCGCGCAGCTTGCCACGACGCGGCCGCTGGGCGTGCTCTGCCACCCGTGCATGCGTCCAGCCACTGCCAGCGCTGCTGCCACCCTATGCCGATGCCTCTGGCTATCCCGCTACACGCCGCTGATGGCCGGCTCACCTCGGCCCGCCCTGTCCTCGCTGCGTCTGCATGCGCACAGGGGCACCCAGGCTGCCCTGCCTGCGTCTGATGCCGCCGAGCTTCTTGACCAGGCCGAGCTACGGCTGCCGTGCTGCTTGCTGCCCCGCTGTCGTGTTGTGCCTTGCACGTGCCTTAATTGCGACGCGAACGAGCCCGCTGCCGCAACTGTAGAACTTGACTTCTCCCTGCTTCGCCATCCTCGCCACGCTATGTGCGCTCTGCACTATGCCGCTCTCTACTCAGGTTTGGCCACCCCGCTTCATGAGCGTCGCACCAAGTCTGGTAGGGTCAGCTAGGCACACGCACTGGTTGCCGTATTTAACCGCTCGAGCTCATCCGTGTTTTCCCCGCGCCATGACCGCGGCAAGGGCACCATGTCTCCGCCCTTGAAATTCCGCTAGCTCATGGTTTCGTGACCCGATCCCTCATGGCGATAGGTAGGTTAGGAAGTTCACTAGCCAAGCATCCTATGTCGTGATTGGACCATGCCCTGGCCAAGATGAATTTGGGGTTCCCGTGACCGCCGATGGAGATCGCCACCGTGCCCAAGGAGTTGGGGTAAGTCCCGGACCAGCGATAAAAGATCCTATTGGTGGCGTTTCAAAGCTTGTGTTAACTTCCTCTATCTGGTGCTCACTTCCGTTTGTACAGGGTGTGCGTCGTCGGCATGCTGACACGGCCGTGCCACCCTAGAGCACCGCTGCCCCGACTACGTGCACGTGGCCAGGCCACCTTGGCACCCCTCCGCCTCAACCATCGCCTCGACCATGTTCATCATAAGCTGCTGATGCTCTATCGCCGCTCCTTTAGTCCGTTAGCTTCGCTAGCTCGCCGGAATGGACACGCCGTCCTGGTGGTTAGCCCGCCAGCGAGAGCAGCACAGTAGGAATCACCATGTAGCCTTCTTTCGCCGTCTAGGGTTGTGCTTGCGCTCCGCGGTGCTCGTCGGCTCGTCAGTTGGTCGGGGTCCCACTCACGACGACCAGTGAGCGTGCGCTATGCCGGCCGGAGCAGCGCTGTCATGCACGGGGCACGCAAGGGACTTTTCTGTTGTGAAGAATGGTAACTTCGAGGGCCTTTCTGCATGAACACTGCCTATAGGAATAGTTCGCTTAGTAGTGATGTTAATACCGAGTAACGTGAGGGCGTTGGTGCAACTACGCCAGTGCGTGTGCGGGCTCCCCGCCCTAGGCCGCCTGCTAGGCCGGATGGCTGCGCGCGGTCGCACCTCGTGTGGGCCATACTGGGCCGCTGGACAGCTCTGCTACCGCTGATCTTTTTCTTTTCTAAAAAGTAATTTCTAATATAGTTTCTAATTGAAATTGTAAATTTGATATTTAAATGTGTAGAAGTTCAAAAGTTGCGAAACCAATTTGGTTAGACTTATAAAATCATGATCTATCTAAAGGTGTAATTGGTTCACGTAGTGTCATAAGATTGTTAGGCTTGCTCTAATTAGTTTGAGACACTTAAAATTATTAAACACGAACTTGTAGGAGTTTTTATGATTAATCCGTGATAGTGTTGATTCTAGAAATTTTGTAGTAGGCTCTTAATATGACTATATGCCCACTGTAGTTTTCGTAGCTCCAAAATAATTAGTTCAATAAGAAAGCTAGCCTAAGTTAGAATGTAAATATTAAATCAATAAAAGGTATAAAGCAACACTTGGGTTTGTATAACTAAAATAATATCTAAGTCGACAATGAGGATACAAGCCTAGTGAGTTAGTGTGTGGCTAGCTCGTTAGCTTGCGAGACGTAGTCGTACAATGAGAGTTGCGATTGTTGTCTTTTACTTATGTCTCTGCGTTGCATTCGTGTAAATCATGATAGGAATGATGATGGATCGATGGATCAATCGGAGGACTTGGAATTAACCCAAAAGATGGTGCCATGGTGAACGTGCCCTGGAGATGGCATACTAACATTTGGTTATATTTTTACCCAGGCAAGCCCCGGTGCATAACCCCTATTATTCTGCACTTTATTTTATGCTTGTACATTAAGTTTAAAGGAGTTTAATGAAACCCACTTGCATATATATCCTTATCCTATGAGTCTTACTAGTATGATAGGATCGTGTAGTGTGCTATGCTATAGGATCTCGGTAGAAGTCGAGTGATTACCTATCACTCGCAAGAGATAGGAAATATATTATTGTTACTATTATCATATTACTATCACATGGAATAAATATGTAAATAATTGGAGATCGGGTGGGACTAGGCTTGGATGGACTTGGACTTGGTTGAGCAACAGAGCGGGGCTCTGGTTGCAGTTGTCCCGCCTGTGTCGATTAAGGACCGTTCGTTGCATTGGATTCCATAGTCAGGTCACAGACCTACTTGTCCCGAGCATATACTTGCTTATGGGAGCGAGAAAACTTGTTTCTCTCTTGTCATGGGTTCCGACTTTTTCTGGACTGGCTTTTTAGGTGGTTATATATATTGGGATGAGGAGGTCTAAGCACCATACTGAGGTCAGGCCTGCAATGTTGGGGGCTTAGAGTCCAAGCTTGGACGGGGACCTAGACCCCTTGACAGGAGTGGAACGGGTTGGTCTTGCTTGTGCCCAGGGTACAAGCAAGGCGTGTATTTTTGGAGCACCCAGCTGGGCACATTGATTCATGAATCGCCGTCAACTTGACGGTACGACATGATTATAATCTGGAATCGTAGTAAGAACTTTAGAAGATGGTGAAATGGTTCTGATTGCTTACCACCTGCTTGAAAGTAGTCTTGGTGCTTACATAGAATGGTCAGTTAATGAACTAATGATGGCTGCTAATAAAAGAAATATAAGGATGCACATTTAGTAATGCTTCTTGCAGATGAAATAAACCCACAAGCCAGAAAGTCTTGCATAATCCCTGGAGTCTTTTTCTTCCTCCTGACGGGTAAGTCTTGCGGAGTACAATTGAGTACTCAGGGTTTGTTCTACCCTGTTGCAGGTGACAGGTGCTGATAAGTTGACACTTATGTGTGAAAACCTCCCGGTGGGCTCAGCGAGGATTTCCTTTACGATGCAGAGTAGAGTTTATTTATTAAAACTCTCACAAAAGTTTTACAAAGAAAATACTGGCAACTTATTATCATTTCATGCTTATATAAGTTCATTATGTTAATGTTAAACTTATAATTAACTAGTTTCATTTCCGCTGAACTCTGTTAACATTTTATATTCCACTGTCATAATCAATAATGAGTTACTCTGACGTTGTACTAAAAGTGATGTAAGAAATGACAAGGATGTTGTAAGCTTTACTCTCTCATTTGTGATCCTGATGTAAAAATGTGGATCTTCAAGCTCTCCCTTGCGGTGTGCTTGAGGGAACCGCATAGTATAGTGCTCTCCCTTGGATACTTAGTGTCTAATGGAAGATGAGTACTCTTGGGAGGGTATTAGATTAGGCGGTTCTACCACAAGCACCGTGACACATGGTTGAATAAGAAACGACCACGTGGATCAATAAAAATACTACACATGGTCCAATGAATAAGTGACACGTGATCCAACCGCAACATGACACGTGTGCCAATAGAAAACTGACATGTGGAACAACAGGGACCCGACACGTGGTCCAGTAAGAACCTGATACGTGCAAGAATCAGAGATGGCCACGTTGTGCAATAAGAAGGTGACACAAACCCGAACCATCTCTATGCAATCGGCTATAGCATGTACACGTGGGCTATAGCATGTACACGTGGAAAGCATCTCTAACGGAAGCGCCCACCAGCGTAACAACCCCTTGCCATGCATACCAAAACAGTTCTATGACGATCTATTTTTCATCACAGATCAAGACACTTCTATGACGATTTTGTTAGATTCATCATGGATGTGCAAGAGTGACGTGACTCGTCATAAATTCGTATTAAAACTGAAATTGTGACAAATTTGGCTCCTTTAGTGACAAAATCTATTCGTCATAGAAGTGGATATTCCTAGTAGTGTATTTGTTGTCATCTAGCATGGACGTGATTATTGGCTATCATTATTTCGTGCTCAAAATTGAGATGGAAAAGTGGGCTTCGATGGCAATGGCGATGAGGTGGAGCTGGACTTTGGTGAAGTGGAGATGGTGGGGAAGGAAAGGAGGATGAGATTGACAAAGATAGAGGTAACAAGAAAGCTTAACCTGATAACGCCATGGATGAGGATAATAGTAAGCTTGATGGTACTGACCTTGGAGGTGATTCTATGAGTGGTAATCCAACTCTGGAAAATAAACCCCGGGATATTGCTAATAGTATCATTGACTTGACTGTGAACACTGTCGTTAACGATTGTGCGGAGAAGGTAGCTGCGGAAGATTTTGATGGCATGGTGGGGAAGGCAGACACGTCCGATGATGATCTGATGGATTATGGTGGAGCAGTGGACAACCCTGAATTGCAGCAGGGCGCTGCTGGGTTGCCTCAGGGAGGTGAACAGGTGGCGAGGAGGGGATTGCAGCTTGCTGTCTCTGGCACGGCTGGCAGCACAAAAGTCCGCGGTGTTACACTCAGTTGCTGCTGCACGTGGTGGTCTGAATGATGGGCTACATGCTACTACAGGGGCCGTTACCCACCTAGAGGTCGCGGCCAAGGGCCCCAAGGCTACTGCAGGTGCTGGCCGTGAGGCATCTATTTTTTTGATCAAACCACACCTGTATTAAAGTTAAGGATACAGCATAAAGACCCGTACAAATACAGATATGGTTAGGTAGGATACAGAGGACAGCTGTTCCACCTTAATTGCATAGAGGCCCTTAAAAACAAAGAAATTACAAACAGGTCCCTGGGACCTCCACGCACAGAAGCTTCCGGAATCCTCTGCCACCGGTCGCCGCCGGAGGCCATCAGAACCCATTGCCACCAATCCCAGGTCGGAAGGAGCTCCATCGCCACATGGCTTTGAGAAGAACCGCAATAAACACTCGTCATCATGGACGAGATGAAGGCAATGTTGAAAATCCATCGATCGGGGACACGCCCCAAGCTCCGACGACCTTGGAACCAAACTCGCCGACGACGACAGAAACCGCCACGGGAAGACCGAGTCTGCTCCACTCTCCAAGCTACCCCAAGACCCGAAGTCACCTTTGCATCTACAGAGCAAAAGGCCGACAGACATACCTCCCAACAAGGGCAACAAGTCGTCGGTGGACTCCTGTACAGAGGCTCCACACAGGAAACTCCTCCTCCACGGGCTCATTGATGGCGCCGGAGTGAATCACCATCAAGACAGGAAAGAGCACGAGAGGACCTTATTTCTTGATGCTGCCGCCGCCACCGTCTCGACGACGTCGCCGGAAACCTAACCCTAGATACCCTAGGACCTACTCTCGTGAGGCATCTGTTGAAGCTGGGCTGAGCACCGATGTCCAGGAAGCAGGCGGGATAGAGTGCAGGGATAAGGCAGTGGCTGGTGGCATGACGGGAGGCAAAACTGCTGTGCTGGCTGCTACAACAATTGATGAGGTGAAGAAAACACCGAAGCGTGCGAGTCCACGATTGGCTAAGCACAACGATGTCGAATCCATGCAGAAAGCGAAGAAGCGAGCGGCCTGGAAAAATTTGGACTTCGGTGGAGGTAACACCTCTAATTTTTCGTTCATTCATTTTCCTTCCGTTGA
Organism: Saccharum hybrid cultivar R570; assembly: GCA_038087645.1. Taxonomy (NCBI): domain Eukaryota; kingdom Viridiplantae; phylum Streptophyta; class Magnoliopsida; order Poales; family Poaceae; genus Saccharum; species Saccharum hybrid cultivar. The sequence goes on along the minus strand of JAQSUU010000637.1, from coordinate 36,496,784 downwards.
TATTTCTTCCAGAATCTCATATTTAGGATTTAGCTTGGGAAGTACTCCAAGTATGGTCTCTGACTCCATTAATTTGTTAAAAGAAATTGAACTAGCAAGGAGTAGGCCCGAACCGTCTAGTACGGATGCTTTTCCCAAATCTTATTTTTTGGAAGAGGACGATGATGATGAGATTGGGAATGTTACCCTCAGCCATTTATGTGGCGACTTGCTTGAGGAAATTGCAGATGATGACAGTGATCACCTAAGTTGTGATTTTAGAACTATCTTAAAAAAATAAGGCTTTATCTTTGACTAGATCAAAGAGGAAGCCAAAATTGTGGGTAATGAAAAAACATAAGCAACGTTCCCGATGAAAGGAATCTTTTGGAATAGCAGAGGTCTTAGTGGGCTAAATATAGGTTCCTATCTGATCTGTCAAGAGGGCAAAAGCTAGACCTTATAGCTCTTCTTGAAACTGGAAAGAAAGATTTCTCCAAGACTGTTCTCAACAATATTTGTGGGGGACAGGAATATATATGGCATTGGACTCAACCTCACTGTAGGTCTGGAGGAATCCTGTTAGGGATTAATTTGGAAGTTTTTGACATTGGTAGCATTGACGAGGGAGACTTTTATGTAAAATTTCAGCTCAGGAATAAAGCAGACGGCTTCCTCTGGGTGCTTATAGCTGTTTATGGAGCTGCACAAGTGGAACACAAAGAGGCCTTTCTTACTAAACTGGTCCAAACTTGTGCAAAGGAGTCTAATCTTGTTCTTGTGGGTGGTGATTTTAATATCATTAGGAGCCCGCAAGAGAAGAACAATGACAGATATGAGGTTCGATGGCCCTTCCTGTTTAATGCTATTATTGATAGCTTGGATTTAAGGGAGCTAGATCTCTCTAACAGGAAATTTACCGGGCCAATGCGAGGGAAACACCAACTTTTGAACGACTAGATCGGATTCTAGTCAGCACGGAGTGGGAATCTAAATTCCCATTAGCAACTGTACAAGCGTTGGCACGGGAAGTTTCTGATCATACTCCATTGCTACTAGACACTGGTAATGGCACCCATGGTAACAAGCAACCCACATTCAAATTTGAGCTAGGTTGGTTGTTGAGGGAGGACTTTAGTGAGTTGGTTGTAGGAATTTGGAGAAAGGAACAGCGAGGTACCACTCCATTGCAACCTTGGCAGTGCAAAATACAGAGGCTTAGACAGTTCTTAAGCGGTTGGGCCAAAGATGTTAGCAGCAAATACAAGAAAGAAAAAGCCGAACTCATTAGGAAAGCTGACACGCTGGATAAAAAGGTTGATGTGCAGCCACTAAGTTGTATGGAGATAGATCTTAAAAACTTTTACAAAGAGCGATTGGCTCTTCTTTTACGGAACAGGAAGTCAAGTGGTACCAAAGAGCCAAGACAACTAGGTTGTTATCTGGTGATTGCAATACTAAGTATTTTCACCTCGTGGCTAATGGTAAACATCGAAAGACTCGAATCTTCCGCCTAGAGCAAGAAGGAGTAATCGAGGGTGATGAAAATCTAAAGAAATTCATCACCAATTACTATAGAGGTCTCTTTAGGGAACCAGCTAATAACAATTTTTCTTTAGTGGAGTCTGTTACGAGTGATATTCCACGAGTCTCACAACATGAAAATGAAGTCTTAACGCCGGATTTTTTAGAGAAAGAAGTTAAAGAGGTGGTTTTTCAAATGGAGCATAATAAAGCTCTAGGACCTGATGGGTTCCCGGCTGAGTTCTTCCAAACTTTTTGGGAAGTAATAAAAGTCGATCTAATGAACCACTTCACCGACTTTCACAAGGGTGATCTACCCATTTTTAGTCTCAACTTTGGCACAATCACGCTATTACCAAAGCAGAAAGAGGCGACACAGATTCAACAATTCCGACCCATCTGTTTGCTGAACGTTAGTTTTAAAATCTTTACAAAGGTTTTGACTAACCGTATAGCCCTAGTGGCTCAGAAGGTGATTCAGCCATCGCAATCGGCTTTCATGAAGGGTAGGAATATTCTGGACGGGGTGGTCATTCTGCATGAGACCATTCATGAAATGCATAGGAAAATATTAGATGGGGTGATCTTAAATCTAGACTTTGAGAAAGCCTATGATAAGGTTAAATGGTCTTTTCTACAACAGACGTTAAGAATGAAAGGCTTTTCGCCAATATGGTGTAACTGGATCGATCAAATAGTGAGGGGCGGCAGTGTTAATATCAAAGTAAATGATGATGTGGGACATTTCTTTCAAACCAAGAAAGGAGTCAGACAGGGTGATCCCTTGTCTCCTATCTTATTTAACTTGGTGACAGACATGTTAGCGACTCTGATTTTTCGGGCTAAGTCTAATGGAAAATCAGGGGAGTTGTCCCACATTTGGTTAATGATGGCCTCTCAATTCTGCAATATGCGGATGACACCATTTTGTTTTTAGATCACAACACGTTACAAGCCAAAGAACTAAAGCTTGTGCTTAGTACCTTTGAGCAACTATCTGGTTCGAAAAATAAATTTTCATAAAAGCGAGGTTTTTTTGTTATGGTACTGCCAAGGACTGTGAACAGGAGTATGCACGTTTGTTTGGGTGTCGGTTAGGCAGTTTCCCTTTCAGGTATCTTGGTATTCCCATGAACCACGTAAAACTGTCCAATAAAGATTGGGCTTGTATCGAGGAAAAGTTCCAGAAAAAACTCTATAGCTAGAAAGGAAAGTTACTTTCAGTCGGCGGACGACTTGTCCTCATTAACTCAGTCCTAACCAGCCTAGCTATGTTTATGTTATCTTTTTTTGAAATCCCTAAGGGGGTCCTTCAAAATTAGATTTCTATCGCTCCCGCTTTTTCTAGCAATTTGAGGAGCATAAGAAGAAATATCGACTTGCTAAGTGGAGTGTACTTTGTACACCAAAAGATTTTGGTGGTCTAGGAATACATAACCTAGAACTTCAAAACAAATGTCTCTTGAGCAAGTGTCTGTTTAGGTTAATTAATGAGGACGGGGCCTGGCAAAGCCTTCTAAGAAGGAAATACTTGTCTAATAAAGCTATAACTCAGGTGCAGTGCAGGCCAGGGGACTCGCATTTTTGGGCCAGCCTCATGAAGGAAAAGGATGATTTTCTTGCCTGTGGCACTTTTAAGATGCACAATGGGGGGCAAGTTAGATTTTGCAAGGATGCATAGCTTGGGGACAAACCTTTTAGTGAGGTTTACCCAGGCTTATTTAGAATTGTGAGAAAAGATGATACGGTGGCAAAGGTCCTAGGGACTACACTAAATGTGTCCTTTAGCCGAGGTTTGGTTAATGCATATCGGATCGCTTGGTTTGATCTAGTATCAAAAGTAGTAAATGTTCACCACACAAATGCGAGAGATGTTTTTCGATGGAACCTTTGTAAAAAAGGCATGTTCACAGTCAGTTCCATTTATAGAAATTTGATCCAACAAAGTGTTCTTCCTGACAAAAGTCCTCTTTGGAAATTAAAAATACCATTGAAAATTAAAATTTTCCTATGGTATTTAAAAAAAAGGTGTAATACTTACGAAAGATAATTTAGCAAAGAGGAACCAGCAAGGAAATGTCAAATATTGTTTCTGTAGTTCTGATGAAACTATCCAACATTTATTCTTTGATTGTCATTTTGCCAGCTTCGTTTGGAATACTGTTGAAAGCCCAAGTTTGGTTTTGGTAATTAATGACACCAAGTTGCTAATGCCATATGTTAAGTGGTTTGAATTAGGCATAAGCAACACACGTGATGAAGGAGCATATGGCATGAAGTGATGGCCACAAGATCATAAGAGGTGGAGATACACATAAAATGATGATCAAGGTGATCAAGCATGTGGAGATGGACATGGAACAAAGTGATCAAGGCAAAGGTATAATCGTAGGGTTTGCTTTTGCCGGTCTAAGATGAGTAGAGAAGTGATTGACCGGGTTTAGGATTGATAGCCGACTATCATGAAGGGCAATCACGGTTAGCTCATGAATCAAGTGCTACTAGGTCATCATCTTGAGCATAAGCATTAGGATCTAGTAGAGGGCTAACATAATGCCTTGAAAAATGATTGTGAAAATGCTAACACACATGCACATGATGGTGTACACTTGGTGATGTTAGCACATTTGCGAAGGCGGTGGAGTTTGAGCGGTAGAGAGGGGTTTGGGGTCCAAAACCTTGATGATGTGAGAGGAGATCAATTGTCAAATGCAATGAAGAACATGGACATTGGTGATATAAGGCCGAGACAAGTTGATGATGATGGTGACATACATATGATTAATCAAGATGTGCAAATTAATACAAATCAAGCAAGCTCAAGTGGTACTCATGATGAAGCTCAAGATCAAGGTAAAGAAAGTGGAAGCAATCAACTCCCAATACTCCAACCTACCAACATTGCAAGAGATCATCCATTGGATCAAATCATTGGTGGAATTCAAAGTGGTGTTCAAACTAGATCAAGATTAGCATCTTTTTGTGAGCACTACTCATTTGTGTCACTTGAAGAACCTAAGAAAATAGAAGATGCTTTGAAAGATTCTGATTGGGTTAATGCCATGCATGAAGAGCTAAACAACTTCACTAGAAATCAAGTTTGGGAGCTTGTTGAGAGGCCAAAGAACTACAATGTGATTGGTACTAAATGGGTCTTTAGAAACAAGCAAGATCAAGATGGAATGGTTGTGAGGAACAAAGCAAGATTGGTAGCACAAGGTTACACACAAGTTAAAGGTCTTGACTTTGGTGAGATATATGCACCGGTTGCAAGATTGGAGGCAATTAGAATCTTATTAGCATATGCTTGTGCACACAACATCAAGCTCTATCAAATGGATGTCAAAAGTGCATTTCTCAATGGCTACATTAATGAAGAAGTATATGTTGAGCAACCTCCCAGTTTTGAAGATGACAAGAAGCCCGACCATGTTTTCAAGCTAAAGAAGGTATTGTATAGTTTGAAGCAAGCACCTAGAGCATGGTATGAGAGATTGAAGGATTTTCTTCTCTCTAAAGGGTTCAAGATGGGAAAGGTTGACATAACACCTTGAAAAATGATTGTAAAAATGCTAACACACATGCACATGATGGTGTACACTTGGTGGTGTTAGCACATTTGTGAAGGCGGTGGAGTTTGAGCGGTAGAGAGGGGTTTGGGGTCCTCTCTCCCTCCCGCCGAGCTTGCGAGCGCGGGATTCAGGTGTTTTTGAGGAAATGAAATGCCTATTTTCCATTGCGTCAGAGGCAAGAAAAGGTGGCAAAAGTCCAGAGTGTTTATTATCTCCGAAAAACTCTAACTGGACGCTGAACCGAAAGCGGTCTCGGCTTAATTGGACGCGTCCGGTCAGTAGCAGCTGTTGCAGAGGCGTGCGGGCTAGGGTTTTGCACCGGCGCGTCCGGTCAGGCGCTCAGAGGATCTGTAGTTCGCGTGGTTGATCGGACGTGGTGGCGCGTCTGGTCACGTTCGACCGGACGCGTCCGGTCACGAGTGGACCCTTACTGGACTCTGATCGGACGCCGGGTGCAGCGCGTCCGGTCACGTGCGACCGGACGTGTCCGATCGCGCGAGGAGCTCTCTGGACTCCGATCGGATGCCAGGTGCAGCGCGTCCGGTCAAACGGTGTAGCGCGTCCGGTCACGGTAATGGCTCTCTCTGACGCGCACTGCTGCTGTTTGTCCTGTAGTGATCGAACGCGTCCGGTTAGCCTGACCGGTGCGTCCGGTCATCACGATTTTCACTGTGTTGTCTTGTAACGCTAGTTGCTTACCCCTTCGCTATAAATAAGAGGTGGCCGGCCCTTGGGAGTTCTCTCTTGCACATTTGAGATATTGAGGTGTACTTTGAGCTAGAGAATTTCTCCTCCACTCATCTCCTTGCTTGGTTGCATACTCTAGAGAGATTGAGTGAGATTCAAGTGCATTGCATTGAGAGTTGCATCTAGTGGCACTTGATTCTTGAGTTTGCTGCGGATTTCTTGTTACTCTTGGGTGTTTCCCGACACCCTAGATGGCTTGGAGCAGCGGTGGTGTTGCGCTCGTGATTGGAGATTGTTTCGAGCCTCACCAAGTGATTGTGAGTTCTTGAGCCTTCCCCGCGGGAGTTCGCGAATTGGCTACTCTAGTGGAGCTCGTGGCTTGGAGGATCCCCATCTTGTGAGTAGATGTGCGGCACTCGCTGAGGGTTTGACTCTTGATAGTCAATTAGCTCATGATCCATCAAGTGGGTGCATCGCCACAACAAGGAGTAGCTTGCCGGGAAGCAAGTGAACCTTGGTAAAAAATCTTGTATCATCTCTTACCGAGGATTCTCTTTATGATTGTGTGTCATTGATTCTTTGGATACATCTCATCTCTACATCCTTGGCTATTCACCCCTCCTCTAGTCATTTGGACCTTACAAGTGGTATCAGAGCCGAGGCACCATTTATTTAAGGCTTAACAACCTACGGTGAAGAAGAAATGGCTCAATTAAGCTTGCACATCAACAACACCAAGAAGGCACCTCACTTTGATGGCACAAATTATGCATATTGGAAGGTTAAGATGACCGCACAAGTCAATCAATAGAGAAGTGTGGAAGGTCACCGAAACCAAATTTGAGGTTGCTAATCCGGAAGCACCAACACCGGTGGAGGAAAAGAAGCTCCAATGCAATGACATTGCCATTAGTGGTCTTCATGAGGCACTAGATGACAAGACATTCGAGCAAGTGAAGAACATAGAAGTTGCTCATGATGCTTGGGCGAAGCTTGAAGAAACATTTGAAGGCACCGAAGGCACCAAGACCACCAAAGCTTATATTCTCCAAGAAAAGTTCTCTAGCTTTAAGATGCAAGAAGATGAGAGTGTGCCGGAGATGTTTCATAGGTTACAAGTCATTGTAAATGAGTGTTGACAGTTCTTAAGTATCAATTTTAATTATCCAATAAATAAGGAAAAGGACTTATATGCAAGCAACACCTAGAATTAGGGTTTGATCTGACAGAATTCCATGAGTTTTGATGTTTATCTGTTTCTGCAGGGGGTTATCAGGAAATACAAAGAAAAGGCCCATACGTCGGAATTACATAGAGATATTAACGTGTTCACCGATTTTCTATCATCTAGAAGACTCCAGAAGCCACGGGATCGAACGGGAGGCCGAACGGGCCCGGGACCAGGGCGCCCGCCCTGGACCCTGGGGCGCCCGCCCTAGGTCTGCAACCAATCAGGATGAGTCTCGCGGATTATGCCCCACCGACCTAAAGGATTAAGGAAAACCGTGCGATTAATGTCGGTTTGATCCGACGGCCCAGGTTCACTTGAAGGGACTATATAAGCAGGACCCCTGGCCCCTGGAGAGGAGAATCCAAGTCCATTATTTTCATATTTTCCAGAGAGGATTCAGAGAGAGAGGTTCCCTTAGGGTTCCCACCTCATTAGGGCTTAGCATCCAATGTGAGATTAGACTTAGTTCTTCTAGATTGAGAGAGATAGAGTGGAGGTATAGATCGAAGGAAGCCCGGCCTGTCGGTGACTACTTCAAGGTTGTACCTGCGGGATCAAGTTCTCCTAACCCGAGGCTTGCTCCTAGGATTCTTCAGTATTTCGACTTCTAAATTCTAGTAAGTTCTTTGTTTTATTGTTCTTTAGTTTATGAGTTTACTTTAATCTCTTCGCGTAGAGTTTAGAGTAATCATCTCTAGCGTAAACGAGGTGTTTGGGCTAGGATACTCATAGATATCCCCTGTCTAGCCGGACCGTGGTAGTAGCTTGGAACGTGACATTTCCGTAGCTACCTTTGTATTCCATATCCCGTTAGCAGGATCGATAGGGTTTATAGGTGCGGGTCGAACATCCTTTGAGGTGTCTAGATTCCGTGAGCCTCCCCAATAGAGCAGTAGATCATCCTTACCAAGGTTAGAACGAGAGTGCAGTTGCAGTCTTCTCTATACATCGCTCACATCAAATCACAGTGGTTGTAGCCTAAAGGTTAGTAGTAATAGATTTGGTTAGTCAGATGCACGCTTTCTCCTAGTGGTAAAAAAATAAATACGATACTCTGGATAACATCCCGGGTGAAGTGCTCACCGATATCCGTGCGCTTGCGGATCATTTCCTAATTGCGTTACCAAATATCAACAAGCATTTCTGGCGCCGTTGCCGGGGAGAAAGACGGTTTGCTGAGATAACCTTGAATCTTACTACTAGCTTGTACCTATACTTTTATCTTTCTTTATCTTTTTATTCCTTATCTTTTTATATTCTTTATTCTTACCTTATGGAGAACCAAGATTCTAAATCAATCTATCAATTTGCAACACCTTCGGAAACTGACCTTTTACCATGGGAGTCATCACAGCCTATCCAAACATCCCAGTATAGGTTAAGTTTAAGGTTAATTGCCATGATTGAGAACCTATCCTTTTCGGGAAAGGAAGACGAAAATCCTTACCTTCATATTAGAGATTTTGAGCAAACATGCGATTGTCTTCGCATTGAAGGCATTTCTGATAAGACTTTACGTTGGAAGCTTTTTCCTTTTTCCTTAAGAGGAGAAGCTAGACGATGGTATAGTCAGAAGGTAAGTCAACAATGAGGTGAATGGGGAGTCTTACGAGCCAACTTCTGTTTAGATTTTTATTCCCTCGATCGTATCGCCAACCTTAGACTCGAAGTTCTATCTTTTAAACAAAAAGAAAATGAAACTTTGGGAAAATCCTGGAAACGTTTTTCTGATCTTTTAGAATCTGGTCCAAAACTCAATATTGAAGACCCTATTCTCCTTTTTCATTTCTTTCGAGGTCTTCAGAAAGATCATAAACAAATGCTACATACAATGTCTAGAGGTTCTTTCTTTCGTATCCCTACTGATGAAGCTAGAGCGATCCAAGATAGAATCCTAGAAGCTGAGATGGATAATACCCTCCATGATGAAACCTACGAAGCCGAAGTAGACACTCTGCCGAATTCTTCACCTACTTCAGCTATCCCAAGTTTTGAGCCACAAAAGGAAGAAATTCCACCACCTGATTTCATGCTGGATATAGAATCCGATCTTTTTGCCGATTTTGGAAACATTTCAAACTACCATTCTATAGACAAACCCCAAAGCGGCCATTATAGCATTTGTTTACCAAGTGAATATCAATTGAGAGAGCTTATCTCAGTCATGAGTAGCGAATGGTTGGAGGAGTCAGAGCTTTCCTCTGAAGTGATCCGTTTGGATACACCTCCTATCACTATACGCTGTGCTTATGATTCTGATCAATTTGATGCTCTCTATAATCCTGTTGTGGGGATCAATATCATGTCTGAAGCTTTTGCACTTAAATTATTTGGAAAATTAATTTTAACCCCCACAACAAAGTTCATGAAGGAATCTTCGGGACGATTGGTCCCCAGTCTTGGAATTGTGAATGTCCTACCCTTTATGGTAGAAGGCTCCATGATTCATTTGAACTTTTATATCTTTGATACATGGGACTTCGACCTGTTGATAGGACAACCATTTAGAAGACTCCTTTATGAAGGTCAAACTGGAAAGCTACACATTTCTTTTGGAAAGGATTTTAAATTCCCTATGACAATTTCTCACTCCTTGAATAATAAGATCGAGTCATCTCTTTTGCCTGATCCTATGGAAGAGGTAAAAGCTGCGTCTCTAAAGCTTTTAAATGAATCAGACTTAGAAGAAGAAGCCCCTTTCTTCATAGAAGAGGAAGCTGAACCTTCTGAACCTAAACCTTTAGATGAGTTTGCAGAAACACCCAGACCTCCTATAGAGCTTAAAACTTTACCACCTGGTCTTATCTATGCTTTCCTAAACAATAATCCAGAGTTTCCTGTGATCATTAGTAATAAACTCACTCAGGAACAAACTCTGCGATTAATGACCGTTTTAGAAAAACATCACTCAGTCTTTGGCTACTCACTCCAAGATCTTACAGGAGCTCAACTTAGTTATGCAACCACTGAAAAAGAGCTTCTAGCTATTGTCTTTGCCATTGATAAATTTAGATCTTATTTAGTTGGAGCTAAAATAATTGTTTACACTGATCATGCTGCACTAAAATATTTGCTCACTAAAAAAGATGCTAAACCTCGCCTAATTAGATGGATCTTGTTACTCCAAAAATTTGACTTAGAAATAAAAGATAAAAATGGAGTAGAAAATTCTGTTGCTAGAATGCACTTTAAGGATCCACAGGAAACACCCATTAATGATTCACTCCGGGACGACATGCTCTATGGAATCAACAGGTCTGACCCCTGGTATGCAGATATTGTTAATTTTATGGTTTCAGGGTATGTACCACCAGGAGCGAATAAGAAGAAGGAGTTCTCACCCGGAGATAAGGTATTACTTTTTAATTCCAGGGTGAAGCTTTTCGGGCATGGAAAACTCCGGAGTAAATGGGAAGGACCATACAAGGTAGTCAATTCATCATCCCACGGAGCTATTACACTTCAAAACAACGAAGGTACGTTATTCAAGGTAAATGGTCAACGTCTTAAATTATTTTTAGAACCCAATAAAGAATTAGAAGAAATAGACGTGATCCATTTTTACCTTCCGATGGAGAATTAAAGCCCGACCTTTTTAATCTGACGTTTTTGGGCCACGTATATATTTTTCGGGATAAAAATACTTCTAGAAACACGCTCGAGCAAGCGGGCCTGCAGAGGAGGCAGACCCAGGGCGGGCGCCCTGAGGATGAGGGCGGGCACCCTGCCCTGGTGTCCCCTCGGCCCCGGCCTCTTCTGACGTGCTTTCCTCATCTATGGTTATCCAGAAAATTCCGCGAATGGGTTGTTACGCACGCCCGGCGGCGGGATGGATCTATGGAAACCCTAGAGGCACTTTTTGACCCCTATATAAACAGACCCCTGACGTCAGCTTTCAACACCAATTCATTCAATCCTTCTCTCCTCCTCAATTAGAGCTTATCTAGTTCCTTGCTTCTCCAATGGCCGACAAGACCAACCGCAACTGGGAGATCGTCCCTTACGACCTCAACCGCAAGCCCAAGGATGACCCCGACGCCTACGTCCCGACCAACACAGAGCGACAGCTAGCAGCCCCACCATCAAACCAGCGCAGCTCAATCTCATCTTACTACGCCCAACCAGTTCTTACTGCACCACCGCAGCCCCTTCTTCTCAAGGGACCGTCGTCCAAGCAAGAAGCCATCGTCAAGACCAACCGGAGCGGCGAGATCAGCAGCGTCCACTACACTACGGAGAAGGAGAGGCCCCGCTTTGAAGGAGTTAGGACAGCAAAAGTTCGCTTCATCCCACCAAAGGAAGCTCCTAAGCACGCTCTCAATTCGTTTGAGACACCACCGAAGCGCCGCAGGATCATAGCAGATGTGGATGAGGACATCAGGACAGCAAATAGACATATTATGGAACTTCAGTCCACAGTTAGCTCCCTTAGTAGGCAGGTCTCCAACCTGAACACTACTGTGCTCGCGCTTAGACGTGACCTTTCTGATGCCCTTGCTAGGATTAGGGATTTAGAGCAACACTGAGCTATCTAGATTAGACCTTGAGGCAGTGTGTCTTAGTCTTCATCATTAGATTCAATTAGATTTGATTAAATTCAGTTTAGATTAGTTCGCTTCATTAGTCAGTGTAATAAATGCCTCAAGACAAATAAAGATTATTATTATTATTATGCCTCGTGTATCTCCACTTTATTTTTATGCAAGAAAGCAGGAAACAAGTATGGGGGAATCCCCTCGACATGGTAAAAGCACTTCGATTGCACCACTCCATGATTCAGGTACATACTCTGCACGCTTTATTTACATATATACAAATACATATTGGGCTGTGTAGAATATTGTTCCTAACATGATAATTTAAAAAGACAAAAATATTTTTAATCATGATCAATCTCACTCTGTGATATTTCTGAAAACCTGCATTTATTGAAAATCATTTTAAAAACCATGTGTTGCTTAAGTCATTGTGGAATGTGAGATGGTAGAATATGAGTATCTTATTCTTGAAATCTTTGTCGCTTGGAGATTTTCTTTTCAAAAACTTCAAAAATATAGCTACCATCCTCAATATTCTATATGCCTTATAAACCTAAAAATATTAATTTGCTTTGTATTGAGTTTGTGCAAAACGAGTTAGACCCTTGTTGAGAGATTTATCATGCTCCCAAGATCAAGACATTTTTATTCAGAAAGATTCACTCTTCCGAAGTATTATTGCATTAGAGGCATGGGCTATGCAAAAATATATTTCGAGGAAATAAAAAGGAGCAAGTGCTCGACAACCTCGCAGAAAAATGGACAAGTGTCCGGAAGTAGAATTAGGGGTACCTCAGTATCCACCTGAAAAAAATGAGATGATAAAAATATATATATGGTAAAAAAAATGATAGCCCATGGTCCCTCTAATAAGCAATATGCCAGTAAGAGTTGACAAGTTTTAATTTTCAAAGTCTTTGATCTAAGAGTATGGCATTCCTCTCCTCGGATCCCGTTTTGACCCAGGCAATATATGCAAAGTAAGTATGCTTGAGAATTTCTACAAATTAAAACAGCCTCAGTGAGATATACAAAAGATAAATGAGTGATCTGAGAGCCCCTATGAGGATAAAGGTATGCTAAGTTTTCTATTCAAAAATATATAAAAACTCCAAGTGACAGGATGAGAAGAAAGGATCTCTACTTCAACCATATATTTCCTGACTACAGTGCACAGTGGACATTCACAATACCCTGCAGGTATAAAAAGAATGCTTTACAATGTTTCAACCCCAGTTATTTTTCTGAACCATCCTTTTCTCGAGGACGAGTAAAAGCCTAAGTATGGGGGTGTTTGTTGACAGTTCTTAAGTATCAATTTTAATTATCCAATAAATAAGGAAAAGGACTTATATGCAAGCAACACCTAGAATTAGGGTTTGATCTGACAGAATTCCACGAGTTTTGTTGTTTATCTGTTTCTGCAGGGGGTTATCAGGAAATACAAAGAAAAGGCCCACACGTCGGAATTACATAGAGATATTAACGTGTTCACCGATTTTCTATCATCTAGAAGACTCCAGAAGCCACGGGATCGAACGGGAGGCCGAACAGGCCCGGGACCAGGGCGCCCGCCCTGGACCCTGGGGCGCCCGCCCTAGGTCTGCAACCAATCAGGATGAGTCTCGCGGATTATGCCCCACCGACCTAAAGGATCAAGGAAAACCGTGCGATTAATGTCGGTTTGATCCGACGGCCCAGGTTCACTTGAAGGGACTATATAAGCAGGACCCCTGGCCCCTGGAGAGGAGAATCCAAGTCCATTATTTTCATATTTTCTAGAGAGGATTCAGAGAGAGAGGTTCCCTTAGGGTTCCCACCTCATTAGGGCTTAGCATCCAATGTGAGATTAGACTTAGTTCTTCTAGATTGAGAGAGATAGAGTGGAGGTATAGATCGAAGGAAGCCTGGCCTGTCGGTGACTACTTCGAGGTTGTACCTGCGGGATCAAGTTCTCCTAACCCGAGGCTTGCTCCTAGGATTCTTCAGTATTTCGACTTCTAAATTCTAGTAAGTTCTTTGTTTTATTGTTCTTTGGTTTATGAGTTTACTTTAATCTCTTCGCGTAGAGTTTAGAGTAATCATCTCTAGCGTAAACGAGGTGTTTGGGCTAGGATACTCATAGATATCCCCTGTCTAGCCGGACCGTGGTAGTAGCGAGGAACGTGACATTTCCGTAGCTACCTTTGTATTCCATATCCCGTTAGCAGGATCGATAGGGTTTATAGGTGCGGGTCGAACATCCTTTGAGGTGTCTAGATTCCGTGAGCCTCCCCAATAGAGTAGTAGATCATCCTTACCAAGGTTAGAACGAGAGTGCAGTTGCAGTCTTCTCTATACATCGCTCACATCAAATCACAGTGGTTGTAGCCTAAAGGTTAATAGTAATAGATTTGGTTAGTCAGATGCACGCTTTCTCCTAGTGGTAAAAAAATAAATACGATACTCTGGATAACATCCCGGGTGAAGTGCTCACCGATATCCATGCGCTTGCGGATCATTTCCTAATTGCGTTACCAAATATCAACAATGAGCTCAAGGCACTTGGAGAGGAAGTGAAGGACAATCAATTCTCTATGAAGTTCTTGAGAAGCTGACCCAAGAGGTTTGACACGTTGATCACCATGCTTGTGAGAACAACCTTGAAAGATTCAACACCTCAACAAGTCTTTCAAGAAGTGATGACCGATGACTCATATAGAGAAGATGATGACAAAGAGGAGTTGGTCAAGAAGAAGAAGAAGGAAAGTGAGAAGAAGGATGATGAGAAGAAGAAGAGTGTGGCATTCAAAGCCACCACATACAAGGGCAAGTCCAAGATTGAATCATCAAGTGATGAAGACTCAAGATCTTGTGATAATGATGACATTGATGAGAAGATGACTCTCTTTGTCAAGCAATTTGGCTACTCTAGATGGCTTGGAGCAGCGGTGGTGTTGCGCTCGTGATTGGAGATTGTTTCGAGCCTCACCAAGTGATTGTGAGGGGTTCTTGAGCCTTCCCCATGAGAGTTCGTGAATTAGCTACTCTAGTGGAGCTCGTGGCTTGGAGGATCCCATCTTGTGAGTGGATGTGCGGCACCCGCTGAGGGTTTGACTCTTGATAGTCAATTAGCTCGTGATCCATCAAGTGGGTGCATCGCCACAACGAGGAGTAGCTTGCCGGGAAGCAAGTGAACCTCGGTAAAAAAATCTTGTGTCATCTCTTGCCGAGGATTCTCTTTATGATTGTGTGTGATTGATTCTTTGGATACATCTCATCTCTACACCGTTGGCTATTCACCCCCCTCTAGCCATTTGGACCTTACAACTGTGCATATCACGTTTGGAATTCAAGCACCTACTAGCTTTGCTAATCTGTTTGGTTCTTGGCTACATGGATTAAGTCCAAAGCTCAGAAGCCAAATTTTGCTAGGAGCGGCTGCACTTTGTTGGGCGATTTGGTTGAATAGAAACGATATGGTATTTAACAAGGCTAAATCTAATACTGCTACGCAGGTAATTTTCAGGGTGACTTACTGGATTCGACAGTGGTCCATGCTGCATAGAGAGGAGGAGCGACCTTTGTTCATTGAAGGCTGCAAAAGATGGGAGACTTTACTCTTAGCTATCTTCATGAAACTTGGCTGGAAATTCAGGAACCGCATCGAGGCTTAGGTCTTTGCTTTGTTTCTGGGCTCTTTTTCATGGCAGAACCTTTTTTTCCTTTTCTTGATATTATTGTGAGCCTTATGGCTCTGTTTTGTACCCGAACCTTCCGCTGTGTACCATCTCCGGATGGTAGAGGCTGAAACTTTGTTTCATTATCTAAAAAAAATCTTAAAAGTGTATTTTTCAACCTTTAACTTGTACAAGAGTTCAATTTTCAACCCTAAACTATGAAACCGGGCACTGAACACCCTCCGACCGTCAAAAACCGCACAAATTTGCTCCTTTAGCTAATTTCAAAGGTGGTTTTCTATTTCTAAAATAATAAAACCGGCTTTAATCACTAAAAATTCATAACTTATGTATTTTATAAACTAAAAAATATGAAACTAATACTTTTTCCTAAAAATATTACCTAACATTTGGTAATCCATTTATAGTTATTTGGAACTTATTTATTTATGTTAATATTGTTTTATTGCTTTTGGTCTGGTTTATTAGAAACATGAATAAATAATATTCAAATAACTCCAAATAGAACACTAATGAATAAATATATTTTTTAGGTAAAAAATGGTATTAGTTTCACATGTTTTGATTTAAAATAAATTATGAATTTTTAGAGATTAAAACATTTTTTTATTATTCTAAAAAATAGAAACCATCTTTGAAACTAGGTAAAGTATCAAATTTAGGATGTCTAATACCTGGTTTCATAGTTTAGGGTTGAAAATCGAACTCGTACAAGTTAAAGGTTGAAAAATGTCCTTTTCCCAAATCAAATAGATATTCGAATGCGAATCTGAATTCAAACTAACTATCTATTTTTATTCACATCTAATAATATCTGTATTTGTATTTTGATTTCTGAATTAAAATGTGGTAAATAGAGGAATGAATTCTATGGCGACCAGCGTCAGCAGCTAGCTAACAGTGCCATCCAAATTCAATTCTATGCCATATTACGCAGCAGCAGGATCCTGTGGCGGCTAGCGTCCAGCAGCTAGCTAATTAGCGTCCGTAAGCCTATATTCGCAATCAATCCGATATAATCCATCGACGCGGTGCCTACATTGAGGGGTGTTTAGTTGCCAAAAATTTTCACCCCAAAACATCACATCGAATCTTGCGGCACATGCATGGAGCATTAAATGTAGACGAAACAAAAAAACTAATTGCACAGTTCACCGTAAAATCACGAAACGAATCTTTTAAGCCTAATTAGTCCATAATTAAACATTAATTATCAAATAAAACAAAAAAGCTACGGTAGCTGAATCTAAAAATTTTTACAAACTAAACACCCCTGACTTATTGGTTCCCAAAATGTCATTTCGAGATTCATCTGAGATGACGGTTGCTCTGACGTCTGATCCCTGGCACGTCATATCGGTTGTCAAGCGTGAGATCGTGCTGGCGATCAATATATTATGCATGCATCAAAATATCAATATACAGCACGTCTGTGCCGGGATCGCTCCGCAGCTCTACGTAGGAGTAGAATCCACACAGACACGGTTGTTGGCGATCAATAAGACATGCACGAACAAGAACACGGCCAGCTGGGATGCGCACGTCGCGTTGTCGACCCTAGTCTGCAGCTGAGTAGCTGACGGCGGCGGGGCCGGGCCGCCGCGCGACGGCCTGTGGCGGGATCGCTCCGCATCTCCTACACGTCGCCAGCTGCCGCCTCCCCGGGCCTCTGCACCACGCACGCCTTGACAAGCACACTGATCTGTCTCTTTCTCTCATCATGATATACCACCCCATTTGATTAAACGACCTGCCTAGCCAGGTACGGTACGTAGATGTGCATCGCCCAATAGAATATGCACTCTTTCTCTCATCAAGATCTGCCCATGATACATGTTCAAAAAAAAAAAGATCTGCCCATGATATACCACCCATTTGATTAAACGACCTGCCTAGCCAGGTACGGTACGTAGATGTACATCGCCCAATAGAATATGCAGTATATAGTAGTAGCCGCGTTGCCTGTGTTTGATTAGGCTAGTCTCAATGGCCAGTTTCACTGCACTGTTTCCAATATGGCCACATCATCTAGAGTGGGATGAAATGATAATGAAACAACCTTCACAGTGCAACGTTTCATTTTACCAATTCCAAAGCTAAGTAAAGCATTTAATTGATGTAGGATGTTGGGATCATATGCACCGTATGCATCGTGTAGCCACTTCCACACATTCAGTAGCTGCTTTCTCATCTCAGGCAAAACTTAGATAAAATACAGATATTTGTTACCGTTGGCGAGGATGCTATTGCTTGCTTTGCAATTGTGATCATAGATGTCAAACCATAGACTAGCATTGCCCACTACAGGTCGTCAGGTGCTACATTGAACCGGTCATCAAAACGCACAAGAAGAAGCAGATACAATAGTCTCAGGTGCACACAAAATATAGTTGAGGATGAGCTCTCACTGAAGATAAGGTGGTGACAAATAACACATATCCAAAAATTCAGATAAGGTCACAAGAATTCAGAGCCAAAAATTCAGAGCATAAAATGCAAACTACAGAGTAGCCAATCTGCTTTGATATAGTGCACCATTCACACTAGATAGTGCATCATTCACACATGATAAAATGTACCAGTACACTGCAGCATTCAGGCTTAAGATAGATATAGTGCACAGATTCAGAACTAAGATAGATAGATGACGAAAAGTAGATATCTGTTTTCACTTTGTAACATTCAGTTTTCACTACTTAAGAAACAGGTAGATATCTGTTCACCAATCTAATTAAATTAAGGTAGATAACTGACTAAAATTGATAACTATGGAAGATAGCAGTTGTCACAACTCAGGCCAAAAGGTTTAGGTGTCTCAAAAAAACACATGTGCCTCCATCATGCCCAGAAACCACCTGCTAGGTAAGACCTAAAATTCACACACAATTCACAACTTATTTTAAATACGATCTTTAGCAGCAATGGATATGTACATAGATAGATAACTAAGATAGATAACTAACCTTATGTTTCATCTTACTAAGCATTTTATGTGTACTCTAGCCATTTGTGTGTACTGAACCATCTCACAAAATCAAGCTGCATCAAAATCAAGCTGCCATCTACTAAACTATTTTCTTGGCTGCTATCTACATCAAGCTGAAGGAAGTATCAATACATTTGGCTGCTATCTACACTTGTCTGAAAAAAAATAAAACCCTAAGACTTCACAATTCTATGCATGAGTGCAAGAGGTTGTAAATCTGTAATAAATCAAAATGAACAAGAACTACTTGCAGCCATCAAAATCACCTACTTGTACAGATTGAAATCAACAAGAACTACTTGTAGCCATCAAAATCATCTACTTGCATAGATCGAAATCAAATGCTTACCATGAATTTGGGCCTTGTTGATTTGCATGTTCAGGGGGAAAAATTGGGGGCATGGCCCTCCATCCAGCTAAACCTGTATGGACTGGAGAGCAGCTTTTTTCTAACTAGGAGAGTAGGTTGAGTTCTGTGTCATAGAGTAGCTAATGCAGAAACAAAGAAATTTATAGCAAAACAAAAGAATGACTCCAGTTGTGCCTCTGCTATATGTGTATACAAGAACTGAATCTCATTTCGGAACTGAGTAAGGTGCAGACAAGAGTAGAATTTACTAAGGTGCAAACAACAGCAGAATTGAGTAAGGTGCATCTCTTCTGTGCTACAAGAACTGAACTGCATAACTGATGCTCTTAACTTGATGCAAATATGAAATAGGAGAGCAGACAACAACAGAACTTGATGGGGATGAAAAAGCCCTGTGAGCTTACCACATATTTGCTAATTGTGCTGTTGGGGAGTGACCTGCACCATTGCTGCCACCAGATATATCAAGTCGCCCACCAGATTCATACTTCATACTTCATAAAAAAAATGCACACCCGTGTGTCTGCAGTAACTATTTTTCAATTACAGGAAAAAAATTGTGGCTACAAATTGAAATTCCTGACATTCTCTTTAGATCTAAAACATATCAGAAATTTCCCTCAAATAAACATACATTTAATCTCACAAGATTTGGGGATTTCAATCCTACTCATACAGGAATTAAATCCACCAAGATACGAGCTTACCATCGATTTGTGAATTGATTTCCATGTGGGTAATGGCCTGCTGCACCGTTGTCAAATCCAGACCAGAGCCCTGTCGCAGAGTTGGGGAAGCTTGCCTGAGGTGGCGTAGATGGCGGCTGTGGGGCTCCTGGTGGAGAGGAAGACGATGCATGTGGTGGCGCAGCTGACGGTCGTGTAACTCCCAGTGAAGAGGAGTCTCCATTGCCGAGCGCTGTTGCAGAGACCTCTGCTCGCCGCTGAGTTCCCACCCCCTTCTTAACTCCGCGCGACGACATTGTCGAGCGCCGTCGCAGGGACCTCTAGTTGTTGATGACGGCCCGCCCTACCGCTTGCCGACGTCCCCGCGCCGCCCACGCGAGGCACTGGCACTGGCAGCGGCTCGCCGATGTCTCCTACCCATCTGGCTTGCCGATGGAGATCCGCCGCCCACCTGAAGAACTTGGACCAGCCGGATTGAAAGGAGATGGAAATTTAGTGTTGGGGATTCAAGGAGTTGGCGTGAAATAGGAAGGAGGAAGGCGGGAGGCGGCGGCGGGACGGAGAATCGCGCGCGTCGCAGCTCGCAGGAGATCCCATCGAGCGTGATGAAATGAAACTCGACCGGCTCAGTGGGGATTTCATCGGGTTTCATCGCCTGGGTATTGGTGCCGGCTGGGTTTCATCCGGATGAAACTCCTTTTCTCTCTCTCCTCATCGATTCCTCGTCAACTCAGTAGATTTGCTAACGTAATATCCGCCGATTCCGCCGACACCCATGATCAGATATATCTGACGGCTATCAAGCTTTCCTGACGTGGCCAAACATGTCTGTGTGGCGTACTAGACGTGTACTCCCTCCGTCCCATAAAAAATGTCGTTTTAGGTTTTTTAGACATCGTGTTTGACTATTTGTCTTATTCAAAAATTTTGTGCAAATTATAAAATAAATAAATCATTATTGAAGTATCTCTAATGATAAAATAAGTCATAACAAAATAAATAATATTTATTAAAAAAATTTAAATAAGATAAACGGTCAAACACAATGTCTAAAAAACTTAAAACGATACTTTTTATGAGACGGAGGAAGTAGACGTGTAGTAGCTCATTTGCGCTTTGCCTGCATAGCCTGTGGGGCTGTGAGGTAGTACTTCTAGGTACTACTTCTAGGTAAAAGACCCGACCGAGGAAAAAAAAAACCCTTCTAGCTACACCGAATATTAACTCAACTGTACTTCATTTTTTCTTCAAACAAATTACGGTAGAATCGTATAATCTAATGCTCTCTCGAGAGTACTTGTCTTCCATTAGACACTAAGTACCCAAGGAAGAACACTAAACTACTTGATTCCGTTGAGCACACCGCAAGAGAGAACTCGAAGGTCCATATTTTTACATCAGGATCATACATGAGAGAGTAAAGCTTACAAGATTCTTACCATTTCTTACATCACTTTTAGTACAACATCAGAGTAATTCATTATTTGATGATAAAGGCCGAAGGTAACATGTTATCAGAGTTCAGCGAAAATGAAATCATTTAATGATAAGATAAACATTAACATGATGAACTTTTGTAAACATGAAATTATAATAAGTTGCCGGTAGTTTCTTTGTAAACCTTTTGGTGAGAGTTTTAATAAATAAACTCTACTCCGCATCGCAAAGGAAATCCTCGCTGAGCCCACCAGGAGGTTTCCACACACAAGTGTCAGTTTATCAGCACCTGTCACCTGCAATAGGGTAGAACAAACCCTGAGTACTCAATTGTACTCTGCAAGACTTGCCCGTCAGAAAGAAGGAAAAAGACTCCAAGGATTATACAAGTCTTTTTGGCTTGTGGGTTTAGTGCATATGTAAAAAATATTACTAAATATACATCCTTATATTTCTTTATTAGCAATCATCCTTAGTTCAATACCTGACCACTCTATGTAAGCACCAAGACTACTTTCAAGCAGGTGGTAAGCAATCAAAACTATTTTACTATTTTTCATAGTTCTTGCTACGATGCCAGATTATAGTCATGTCAGACCATCAAATTGACGGCGATTCGCGAATCAATGTGCCCAGTTGGGTGCCTCGAAAACACACGCCTTGTTTGTATCCCGGGTACAAGCAAGACCAACTCGTTCCACTCCTGTCAAGGGGTCCAGGTCCCCATCCAAGCTCGGACTCTAAGCCCCCAACACTGCAGGCCTGGTCTAAGTATGGTGCTTAGACCTCCTCAACCCATATATATATAACCACCTAAAAAGTAGGTCTGGAAAGAGCCGGAACCCATGACAAGTACTCCCTCCGTCCGTAAAAGAGTGACGTTTTTGACTTTTAGACATCGTGTTTGACCATTCGTCTTATTTAAAAATTTTGTGCAAATTATAAAATAAATAAATCATTATTAAAGGATCTCTAATGATAAAATAAGTCATAACAAAATAAATGATATTTATAAAAAAAAATTTGAATAAGACGGATGGTCAAACAAGATGTCTGAAATTCTAAAACGACACTCTTTTTGGGACGGAGGGAGTATACATTAAAGTACAAAATAATAGGGGTTATGCACTGGGGCTTGCCTAGGTAGATTTAACCAAAAGTTAGCATCCGATCGTGACGACACGAACATCAAGCACCATCTTTCAGCGCTCGAGTCGACTCCATGATCCACGTTGTCCCTATAGTGATATAGAGGGATGCAACGTAAATAATCAATGGCAACCGCATGGCTTAAGCTACGGTTTCGTTCTCTCAAGCTAACGAGCTAGCTCTAATGGCTAACGCACTAGGCCATGTATCCATGTTGTCGATTTAACATTATTTCTCAATGAGTGTTTTAGTTATACAAACCCGAGATGCCGCGTTATTCATTTTATCAATTTACTACATATTCAACTAGGGCTTGCTAATTATCCTAGCAACTAATTATTTTGGAGCTACAAAAATCCCAGTGAACATATAATAATACTAGGAGCTTGCTATAAAATTTCTAGAATTAATACTATCACTGATTATTCATAAAAATTCCTAGAAGTTCATGTTTGATAATATTAAACATCTCGAAGTAATTAGGGCAAGCCTAAAAATATTATGACACTATGCAAACCAATTACACCTTAGGTAGATCATGATTTTATGAGTCTAACCAAATTGGTTTCACCATTTTTGACACCTACAACAATGTATATTAATTTCACAAGTTCTCCTTGGAACCTAATTAGAAAACATTTTAGAAAACAGAAAGGACCGGTGGTGGCCAACCTAGCCCAGCAACCCGGCGGCCTAGCGCGGGGGCAGCTGCGTGCGCAGCGGCCGGCCCAACAGCAGCCCAAGCGGAGAGCCCGCGCAACCACCCGCTCAATCACAAAATAGCCCCTAGGCTACCAGATTAATAAACTCGCCGAGTACTATTGCACATGAGACGAGTTTCGCAGGTAAGTCCCTGGATATTTACATCTTTACAACGGGGAGGTCCCCGACCCTCCCCGTGCCCACTGTCACGGCGGCCAACGGCCTGGGCGGCGGCGCCGAGCACCCTAAGCCCGCCCCGCCGAGGACAAGGAGCCGACCTCCATCCTTGACCAAACACGCATGGTTAGGTGACAGTTAGGAGCCCGGAGACACTGCACAGAGAGTTGCAGCAGCGAGCGGCCTTTTGCGGCGATGGCGTGGCCGTTCCCCTGAACCTACGCGCTCACGGGTGAGTGCAAGTGGTGGA
This sequence comes from Saccharum hybrid cultivar R570, assembly GCA_038087645.1. NCBI lineage: Eukaryota > Viridiplantae > Streptophyta > Magnoliopsida > Poales > Poaceae > Saccharum > Saccharum hybrid cultivar. Next base: position 36,473,816 of record JAQSUU010000637.1, on the reverse strand, counting down.
GAAGCATCAGCGGCTCACCGTGGTGCACGCTAGGGCGATGGTTGAGGCGAAGGGATGCCGAGGTGGCTCGGCCATGTGCGCGCAGTCGGGGCGGCGGCGCTCCGAGGCTGACATGGCCGCGTTAGCACGTCGATGATGCACGCCCTGGCCAAAAGGAAACGAGCACCGGATAGGGGAGGTCAAGGTGAGTTCGTGGGTACAAGCAATTGAAAAGTTAACAAAGCTACGGGCCTTACCCCCAACTTCTCGAGCACGGGGCGTTTTTGACCGGCGACTAGCAATTCGCCCAATTGCTGGTCGGTGGTGCACAACCGAGCTTGGGAAGAACAGGGAGGCTAGCTAGCTCCCACGTCGAGCTACAGGCATGATCAAAGGACCAACCCTCTCGGGAAACGCCATTTTGTAGAGGGAGGGCGACGTCGGCTAGCGGGTGAAAGACGGGCAGGGCAGAGTGCGGATAGTGAACCGCAACAGCAACTACCCTAACTCTTCGGTTGGACGCGACTCACGTCGGACGCAAGGGACAAGGGAGGGCCAGGCCTTAATGCGGCTTGTCCTTGCCTTGGTGACGCGCGCTGGCTAACAGAGAGTGCGCTCATGGGCGGCACCACAGACGAACGCGCGCCCAACCGGTCGGGACCACGGCCCTGCGCAGTGCCATTCATGGTGACGCGATGGCGCTAGAGCAGAGCAGGCAGCAGCGGACGGCCAGCAGCCGGCCAATGTTGGCCACTAACATGACCGTGGCCAGCCGCACCCACACACGGTAGCGTGCATGCGAGGCGACTGCGGACACCAGCCGAGCGAGAGCGGAAGTTGACGAGCACGAAAATTAAAGCGGGTCAAAAGGTACTGACTGACACAACCGGAGGCCAACCAAAACCCCGAACCCGAAGTTACCTCTAACAGCTATCTAGCGAAGTGAGATTCTCGGTCCGAGAGAAACTAAGGGCGAAGATAAGGTGATGCCAACTCAGGTTCGTCGTGCAGATGTCGGTTCACGAACAGGGCGCTAACACAGAGGTTCACAGCACGTTCAAGCGATGTTCGGGCAATTTTAGAGCGAGAAAAGTGGCGTTCACACAACCGCAACCTATACCAAGCTCAAGTACACACTTTGACGCAACCAACCGTGCAAAAACATAGGTACAGTACTTATTCATTTTTGGTTGGAATTTAAATGTCAAACGACATGGTCTACTGTCATTTTAGACTAAGGAAGTTCAGGGTTTCCGTTAGAGCTTAGCATTCCCTAGCACTTTTGCCTAAATTTGCAAAAGGTCCAACCTTGCTAATTTCAATTAAGAAATATTTACTGCAAAAGTCCATACTTTACACTAATTCCTAGTGACAAAACATGTAAGCACTATTTAACTATTTTGCACAAGATAATTCTCCAAAAATGGCACTTTTTAAATCATAAGCTATGTTACACTTTTGGTTTATAGAATTTGTTTTTCATGCCAAACAGTTAAAACACCCTATTGTTCTATTTTCTAATTAGGGTCTCATTAGCATGTTTTCACCTAAACCCAATAAACCGACATTATTTGTTTATCATTTATGTGAGGTAAAAATTTTAAAAACTTGTGAACTTGTTTACTTAATTTCTTTTTGATCTTAATCGGGATGCTAAGCAAGCTCGTAACACCAGGGGTGTTACACGAATCTAGCGAGAGATATCGATTAGCGAAAGGACATGTAGCTCAATGGTTACAAGAGTCTTAGCAGCACCTGAGATTCTGGGTTCGACACCGTATCTTGTGGGAGCGAATATTTCAGAATTTTAACGGCGTTGTGCTTATAGTGTAGTGACTTCGTCAATCTCAAGGAATTGCCGGTTCAGTATTCGAAGATGCTTTCCTAGTGACAAAACATGTAAGCACTATTTAACTATTTTGCACAAGATAATTCTCCAAAAATGGCACTTTTTAAATCATAAGCTATGTTACATTTTTGGTTTATAGAATTTGTTTTTCATGCCAAACAGTTAAAACACCCTATTGTTCTATTTTCTAATTAGGGTCTCATTAGCATGTTTTCACCTAAACCCAATTAACCGGCATTATTTGTTTATCATTTATGTGAGGTAAAAAATTTTAAAACCTGAGAACTTGTTTACTTATTTTCTTTTTGATCTTAATCAGGATGCTAAGCAAGCTCGTAACACCAGGGGTGTTACTCGAATCTAGCAAGAGAGATATCGATTAGCGAAAGGACATGTAGCTCAATGGTTACAAGAGTCTTAGCAGCACCTGAGATTCTGGGTTCGACACCGTATCCTGTGGGAGCGAATATTTCAGAATTTAACGGCGTTGTGCTTATAGTGTAGTGACTTCGTCAATCTCAAGGAATTGCCGGTTCAGTATTCGAAGATGCTTATAGGGATAGGGTTTACGTGCGTACCTTCATAGGGGTGAGTGCGCGTGTATTGTACTGTGTAATCGCAAAAAAAAAGAGTGACACCGATTATATTAAAAGAAAGTTTAAATCAAAGCACAATGAAACAACAATAACCTAAAGGATGCCAGACACCAAATGAAACAACTATCGACAATGGTCAATCCGAAAAATGGAGCCTTGACATTTGCCGCACAATACCATCTCACGCTTGTCGACTGTTGACCACCACTATGTGATTATATTGATGTACTCCACCATCACTGGACAACGATGTTAATACACCATTGTCACCTCTTGCACTATTATTACCGATGATGTCCCATTCCGAGCCACCCACTGTCATGTAGAGTTGGCTGCCTTGGTCCATTGCAAGCCGTGTCCATCACGCCATAGGATCCTCTCGCGCCACTACTCAGTCGTTGTTCCATGCCGAACTATCCCATGCCATGCAGAATTAGCCGCCACAGTCCACCGCAAGCCACCAAGCTGGTACATGAACAACTTCCTTAGGCATCACCATGCCAGCAAATAAAGCACATCAATGTTCGGCTGACCCAACCACCTCATCTAAGATAAAAGTGTCACACGGGTCAAGCAGCCACCAAAAAGCTTTCTTGCACCAGAATGATCATCGCGATGCAAGACAGCCCACCGCCACACTGTTCAGGACACTTTGGCAAAACACTTACATGCTAGACACCTTATCTCACCAACTACTAGACATAAGTCACAACTCATTGTGCCAATGTGTTCTTCATGACCGCCTTCCACTAACGAAGACACCCGCACCTTGACTCATCAGCTAGGCCAACCTCCTCAACTCAGTTCTAGCCACTATCGCGCAGCCGAAGCGAAGCACCACCATTGTCAACCAAGCCACCCCCATACCTAGCTCCACACATGGGTCTATCACAAAACCACCTAGACCAAACTACCTTGATCGCCCTACACTCCATCAAGCATGGCATCACAACCAAGCGCGTAGCCACCGCTCTGTGGAGCTATGCAACCACCCTAGCCACCGTGCGGTTGAGAAATTGGGTGCTAGGAGCTCTTAGAACATCCGATATAATATATAACATGCACGTCCAAATATTTGTAAAAACTATTTGTTAGGCTCTTTATGGTAGAACATGTCTCTTTGGATTTAGGTCCCAGCCTTTCTTTTGGATTCATTATGAAAAGAAATGGAACTATTTATTTAGTGTGTAGGTGGTGAGCTGACTTAGTCATCTCATAGATACACTACTGGATTCAGGCGCTTTGCCGGGTGCCGAAAGCACCCGGCAAAGGCTACTTTGCACTCGGCAAAGCCTTTGCCGGGTGCAGCACTCGGCAAAGAGCCTCCGGCAAAAAGTTAGTCGGCAAAGATTTCTTTGTCAGGTGCTTTTTATCGGACACTTGGCAAAGACAGTGCAAACCCGGCACCCGGCGAAGAAAAGTGGCCGTGACGGAGCCGCTCCGTCAGCCCTTGCTTTGCCGGGTGCCATGTCAGAGGCACCCGGCAAAGATTTTTAAATTTTTTTTTTCAAATTTTCTTTGCCGGGTGCCGCACAGCGTGGGCACTCGGCAAAGAGTTTTTTATTTTTTTCGTATTTTCTTTGCCGAGTGCCGTTTCGGCGAGGCACCCGGCAAAGATTTTTCTTTTTTTATATAATTTATTTGCCGGGTGCTGCACAGTGGTGGCACCCGGCAAAGAATTTTTTACTTTTTTTTCGTATTTTCTTTGCCGAGTGCCCTGTCAGGGAGGCACCTGGCAAAGAATTTTTTTTAAATCTTTGCCGGGTGCCCTGACCCTGGCACTCGGTAAAGCTAGGAATTCTGAACATGAGGAATTCCCAGCTTTGCCGAGTGCCAAGGCCAGGGCACCCGGCAAAGCCTCTAAAGTTAATTTTTTTTATTTTTTTATTCTATAATCACAAACACAACATATACAAAATATATATCACATCTAAAGCATCACAAACACAATATAGCACATATATATCACATCCATCTCATCACAAACTCAATCCCACATATATTATCACATCGCCAACACAATATCTCACATACATGACATCACAAACATAATAGGTCCAATTACAATCGAAACAAGCCGATAGTCGATCACAGTGCATGACATGTCCATCAAGCGGTGAAAAAGAGATACAAACTAAAGGTGGGGAGGAAACTGAGTGCCTGGTGAAGGAAACTCGACACCGCCTGCTTGTGCCTGAGACGGGTTATTCGAACCCGCCGACGGAGGCTGCATAAAAGACAAGATATTGCATGTGTTAGAGTGGTCATCTAATGAAAGCACTAGTCAAAGCAATTTGGTTTTATACTCACTGGACTAGCTACGCCAAGCGGCGGCGGTGGAGCGAACTGTGGCACAGGTACACCGTTCACTTGCCCAAAGTTCTGCAGGAACATCGTAATCTCCGCCAGCTGCTTGGCCTGCCTCTCCCGCTCGGCCTGTCTCTCCTGCTCGGCCTCCTCATGCCTCGCCGCCAGCTCCCGCAGCTCCTGAGCCATCCTCTCGTTCTCGGCCTGCAACATTTCAATCGAATGTTTCAGTGATGCAAAGGCAACTAAGTTATGTAAAGATCAATGTACGAAGAGTTAAACGGGACAAACATGGAGCGCATCGACCCGCTGTTGTGAAGGGGACGGCCGCTGGCGTATGGCCGAGCCGCCGGTCGGGGTCTCTGCTTGGATCTGGGAGAGGGTGGGAACAGAGCCAGACTCGAGGGTGCCATCGCCAAGCCAGTACCGCCCATGCTGCTTGCCGTGTCCGAGCCTCATGACCATCGTCCCATCAATGTTGTCGGTACTCGGATCCCAGTCTGGCCCATGGACCGACCTTGCCTCCGACGCGTAGGAACTAATGCGGGTGTGGACGCTTGGGTTGCTGTATGACTTGGGTGGGTCATCCAGGCTGAAGGTGACAGCGGAAGACTGCGAGAAAGACAACAAGATGATTAGAAGAAACATGCAGAATGGAGCATCAGAATACTAAAAATGAATTCATGTACCCATGCTTGCTTGTACGCGCCGAGGCTGTGGCTGCCTTGATGGTGTGTGGGGCCTGTGGCCTGCAAAGCCCGCTCCCAGTGGGCTTCGTGCTCTTGGATATAACCCTCTGTGAACCACCTGTCCACAATCATCTCCCAGCAGTCGGCAAAGGACTCGCACCACCATGGAATCATCTACATGTCATAAAGAATTTAAGATGTAAAACGACCAAATGAAAGGTACTTAATCTCAAAACGAATCAGTATTATTCTTCTTCATTTACCTCAAGAAACTGTTCCCGAGTCAGAGACATCTGTCTTGCCTGTGTCTTGCTGACTTTCTGACCAAGTCGCGTGGCATAGTACTTGATGATGCAAATGAGGCGCTCCTCGTAGTGCATGTCGCTGATGCGTTTCCTGGCACTTTTCACCAAGTTCTTCTCCGCCCTCTCCTCCTGTCCCTCTTCACACCTGAAAAAACTCTGCAGACAGACACAATATATCAATTCATTATGTCAAAATGTGTCAAATGAATACGATGTATTGATCAAAGTTGTGCGAATGAGAACTTACCCAGAACTCTCTCCTGACCCGCTCCTGCTTGTCTTCATAATCTGCGTCGGGGGCAGATTTGTAGTGGTCCCATGATTTGGCTGGCCCCATAGTCCCATTGTGCGTGACAATGCCGGAGTAATAGTGCCTGCACACTAGCCCCAAGATGTGGTTGGGGTTGCGTGAGTCACCAGGCAACACAGCCTCCCAGTGCCTGCACAAAGTCATTAACAAACATTATTAGTTTCTATGACATTTTTCAACAGGTTATATGAAGTAGCTGTAATTAAATCTAAAGTTAGTTACCTGTCCCCCTGGGGGCAGATCACTGGGCGTAGGGGAGGAAGCGGAGGCCCATGGAGTTTTGAGGGACCTCGCAAGCAGGGCCTGGCCGCAGCAGAGGCAGTGGAACTACTTCCAGCCTCGCCACCCTCCTGTGCGCATATTTTGCTCTGGTCTATCGCACAACGTCGCCAGGTCCACTCTAGCCTTAGGGTTGTCCTTAGACTTGTCAGTGTCCATGAGTGTTGCCCAAAGTGCCTCGGTGATGTTCTTTTCAGTGTGCATTACATCAATGTTATGGGGCAGTAGGAGGTCATCGAAATAGGAGAGCCTCGTCAAGCCGGACTTGTGAGTCCACATGTGTTGCTCACCATATCCCACAAAACCACCTTCTTCATTGGGCACAAGAGCATCTATCTCAGCATGAACCTCGGCACCAGTCTTCAAGTGCAGTCTAGGGTCCGTGACAGCGACACCTTTCCTAAAGTTCTTGGTGTCTTGTCGGAATTGATGGTTGGAATCTAGGAATTGACGATGTTGATCGAACGACGAATACTTGCCACCCTTCTTCAACCAAATGAACCTCACAGCTTCCTGGCATATTGGGCACGGGAACTTCCCCTGAACACACCAGGCGCAGAATAACCCATACGCCAGGAAGTCATGCATGGAGTACTGGTACCAGACGTACATTTTGAAGCTTTGCTTCGTTGCTCGGTCGTATGTCCACACCCCTTCATTCCAAGCTTTGATCAGTTCATCAATCACAGGCTCCATGTACACACCCATATTCTTTCCCGGGTGTCCAGGAATTATCAACGTCAAGATCACGTTTTGTCGTTGAAAGGCGACGCCCGGGGGGAGATTAGGGGGGATAACAAACACGGGCCAACATGTGTAAGGGGTGGACATGCTGCCATAAGGATTGAACCCATCAGTTGCCAGCGCGACACGTACATTACGAGCCTCATCGGATTTCAAACGATGCTTGTCATTAAACCTGCCCCATGCTTCACCATCAGATGGATGCACCATCTTGTCAGGATTGTACCGTTTGCCATTCTTGTGCCATGTCATCTGTTTCACGGTTTCCTCGGTCATGTGTTTCGCGGTTTCCACTTTCATGTCACATGCGGAGATGTCTGAGTTTTTGGCATCCGACGTCGCAACTTGCTCGAAACTTTCTCAATTTTTTACCAAGGCCTTCACATGTGATAACAAGACATCTCGACAAGTTTCGTGATTTTCGGACATCGTTTGGATTTTATATAATTTAAATACACTTTCTCCGCGAGTACATCGTCATGTTACGACAAAATGATGCGCGAAATTTCATGCCACTTCCTGCATACGGCCTCGACATACCCTAAATATCATGAATACTATTTTTGGAATGACCAAATTCCATTATTTCATGTACCTGCAGTTCAAATTTGGAATAGTCAGAAAAATTCAATGAAACGAAAAAATTAAGGAAATATAGTTAAAAAAACTCAAAATTGTCTAAAATTTTGAAATAGGGATTTGTTTACTGTAGCAAGGCCCTAGAAAAAAATTGGGGGCAAAAAAACAAAAAAAATTTATAATTTGCCGGGTGTCACCCAGGGCACCCGGCAAAGAAGCCTTTGCCGGGTGCCAGCTCAGGAGGCACCCGGCAAAGTATTTTTTTAAAAAAAATAAAAAATTTCTTTGCCGGGTGTCTAACGGCGTGGCACGCGGCAAAGGCTCCGCCGTCACGCCGACCACCTTTGCCGGCGGCCATATTTTGCCGAGTGCCTGGCACCCGGCAAAGACTAATTTTTGCCGACGGCTGGACTTTGCCGAGTGCCGGGCACCCGGCAATGGCTGCTTTGCCGGAGGCCTTTATTTGCCGGGTGCCTCCAGGCCTGGCACCCGGCAAAGATTTCCTTTGCTAGGTGCCCGATAAAAAGCACCCGGCAAATGATTTTACTCCCGGCAAATCAGCCGCTTCCTGTAGTGATAGAAAGTGCATGGGCGTGTTTAATTTATTATAGTGAGAGTGTGTGCTTATTTATGTGCGTGTGCATCTAGGTCGTGTTGTGTTTGGAAAAAAGGGTAATAAAGAGCTTTGCAGAAATAGTTATCGGGCGTCGCTTAAAAACCACGGGCAAATAAGCATTTATTTGGTTTCATGACTACCAGGGATAGGACGGACAATCCCTGGTTTCTGGATCGAGATGGTCCCATTTTTCTGTTGAGGGATAGGGTTGTTCACTTGTTGGTTGAAGGGATGGAGATAGATGGGATGAAAGTTAAATTGTTTTTGACACCATTAGCCCTTTATGTCCCATGTGTCATCCTTTATGCTTATCTCCTCCCATCCATCCCAATACAGCGTGGTCGAATGCCTGATCCACCGCCGGCCCGCCCCATACATCTGCCCATGCTCGGAGCAACCGACCATACTACCGACTGCCCTATCCACCACTGATCCTACCCTCTTGGAGCGCAGCCTCCGGCGCTTGCCTGGACCGGCCAACGTAACCACGCCAACCATCTGGAGCAGCCGGTCACGCCGCCGACTGGGGCATCCGTCTGTCCGACTCCGACTGGCACGTATATGGCCTCTTTGCCCTCGCTTAGAGTGGCCACCCATGCCCATGTTTGCCAACCCCACTATGAACGAGAACACCCTCATCAGGCCTACCACCACGGAAACATCTTCTCCACTACGAACGAGAACACCCTCATCAGGCGCAGAATAACCCATACGCCAGGAAGTCATGCATGGAGTACTGGTACCAGACGTACATTTTGAAGCTTTGCTTCGTTGCTCGGTCGTATGTCCACACCCCTTCATTCCAAGCTTTGATCAGTTCATCAATCACAGGCTCCATGTACACACCCATATTCTTTCCCGGGTGTCCAGGAATTATCAACGTCAAGATCACGTTTTGTCGTTGAAAGGCAACGCCCGGGGGGAGATTAGGGGGGATAACAAACACGGGCCAACATGTGTAAGGGGCGGACATGCTGCCATAAGGATTGAACCCATCAGTTGCCAGCGCGACACGTACATTACGAGCCTCATCGGATTTCAAACGATGCTTGTCATTAAACCTGCCCCATGCTTCACCATCAGATGGATGCACCATCTTGTCAGGATTGTACCGTTTGCCATTCTTGTGCCATGTCATCTGTTTCACGGTTTCCTCGGTCATGTGTTTCGCGGTTTCCACTTTCATGTCACATGCGGAGATGTTTGAGTTTTTGGCATCCGATGTCGCAACTTGCTCGAAACTTTCTCAATTTTTTACCAAGGCCTTCACATGTGATAACAAGACATCTCGACAAGTTTCGTGATTTTCGGACATCGTTTGGATTTTATATAATTTAAATACACTTTCTCCGCGAGTACATCGTCATGTTACGACAAAATGATGCGCGAAATTTCATGCCACTTCCTGCATACGGCCTCGACATACCCTAAATATCATGAATACTATTTTTGGAATGACCAAATTCCATTATTTCATGTACCTGCAGTTCAAATTTGAAATAGTCAGAAAAATTCAATGAAACGAAAAAATTAAGGAAATATAGTTAAAAAAACTCAAAATTGTCTAAAATTTTAAAATAGGGATTTGTTTACTGTAGCAAGGCCCTATAAAAAAATTGGGGGCAAAAAACAAAAAAAATTTATAATTTGCCGGGTGTCACCCAGGGCACCCGGCAAAGAAGCATTTGCCGGGTGCCAGCTCAGGAGGCACCCGGCAAAGTATTTTTTTTAAAAAAAATAAAAAAATTTCTTTGCCGGGTGTCTAACGGCGTGGCACGCGGCAAAGGCTCCGCCGTCGCGCCGACCACCTTTGCCGGCGGCCATATTTTGCCGAGTGCCTGGCACCCGGCAAAGACTAATTTTTGCCGACGGCTGGACTTTGCCGAGTGCCGGGCACCCGGCAATGGCTGCTTTGCCGGAGGCCTTTATTTGCTGGGTGCCTCCAGGCCTGGCACCCGGCAAAGATTTCCTTTGCCAGGTGCCCGATAAAAAGCACCCGGCAAATGATTTTGCTCCCGGCAAATCAGCCGCTTCCTGTAGTGATAGAAAGTGCATGGGCGTGTTTAATTTATTATAGTGAGAGTGTGTGCTTATTTATGTGCGTGTGCATCTAGGTCGTGTTGTGTTTGGAAAAAAGGGTAATAAAGAGCTTTGCAGAAATAGTTATCGGGCGTCGCTTAAAAACCACGGGCAAATAAGCATTTATTTGGTTTCATGACTACCAGGGATAGGACGGACAATCCCTAGTTTCTGGATCGAGATGGTCCCATTTTTCTGTTGAGGGATAGGGTTGTTCACTTGTTGGTTGAAGGGATGGAGATAGATGGGATGAAAGTTAAATTGTTTTTGACACCATTAGCCCTTTATGTCCCATGTGTCATCCTTTATGCTTATCTCCTCCCATCCATCCCAATACAGCGTGGTCGAATGCCTGATCCACCGCCGGCCCGCCCCATACATCTGCCCATGCTCGGAGCATCCGACCATACTACCGACTGCCCTATCCACCACTGATCCTACCCTCTTGGAGCGCAGCCTCCGGCGCTTGCCTGGACCGGCCAACGTAACCACGCCAACCATCTGGAGCAGCCGGTCACGCCGCCGACTGGGGCATCCGTCTGTCCGACTCCGACTGGCACGTATACGGCCTCTTTGCCCTCGCTTAGAGTGGCCACCCATGCCCATGTTTGCCAACCCCACTACGAACGAGAACACCCTCATCAGGCCTACCACCGCTACACCTGCCATCGCTCTCACTTGCCCCTGCGCCGCCTTGAGCTCGGCCTGGATGGGATTTGCACGTGGCTTGGACTTGAGGATCTGCAGCGTCGACCGGAAGAGATGTGTTGATGGAGAAGATGTTTCCGTGGTGGTCGCCGATGCGCACATGTGAAACGGAAGTGTGACAATGTCGAATATGTTCCAAGAATATCTCTAACCTAGCTTGACTCTGAACCAAACACTCAGGAAAATATAATGAGATGAACCCAACCTACTACTCTTAGCGTGTGTTTGGTTTGGCAACCAAGTGGGTTGGGATGGATTCAACCCAGTTTTTTGGAATGGGATGGACCCATTTCGTGTTTGGTTTGAAGGTCGGAGCCGTTCCAGTTTTTTGTTTGGTATATGGGATTGAATGGGTTGGAATATATGACATTGTAAACACCGTGTGCTGCTGTAGATGTGGGACCCAGCTGTCAGCCAACCTTCTATCTTCTTCCCCTCTCTTCCAACCGAGCACCACCGCACAACAGAGCACCGCCATGGCCGCACCTCCCCACGCCGCCACCTAGCTCGCCAAGCGCAGGTCGGCCTTGCACCGCCGCCAGCTCGCCCGAGCCGGTGCTCTCCCGCCCTGGCTGCCACCTCCCCGAGCTCAACCTCGCCCGCCATGGCCGTACCTCCCCGACCTCATGGTTGCCCGCCATGGCTGCTGCTTGCCCGAGCCCAAGCTCGCCCGCCATGGCTGCTACCTCCCCGAGCACTGCCCTGGCCGTGCCATTGCTCCATCGTGGCCCGGGGTCGCCGCGCCGGAGGAGCTCCTCCCGTGGCCGCGCCTTGCCCAGATCCGAAGGAGCGCTGCGGCCGGGGATCGGGACAGGGCCGGCATGGGTGCCGCCGCGACTGCCGGGGACGGGGCTGGGCTCGCCCGCCATGGCCGCTACCATAGAGATGCCGCGAGCGCCGAGGGCGTACGCAGACGCGGACGCGAAGACGGAGGAGACGGCGTTGATGTGGGTTCACTCGGTCCCCTCGTTTTGGAGGAACCAGCTGAACCCGCATATTGAGGGTATATTCCATCTGGGTCCGTCCCAATTCTACCCGACCCCAAACCAAACACCTCTGCTACTGGGTCGATCCCATCCCAGCCCAGCCCAGTTCATCCCAGTATCCAAACAGACGGTTAGTACACTGAACCAAACACATAACACATGACCCTGTGAGCCGAACCTAGTACTGGGAGTAGTGACAAGACACCTGCATGTGGCCAGCAAACATGCAAAATGCACTTGCATATATGCCACTTGATTCTAGCAGCGCAGGATTTCAAATCGAACTAACCTAGTACTGGGATTTGCAAATATCAGCTAGCTGACAACGGTGTGCCATGTATAATTAAGTTAACCGAAATATACTATATACATATATACTACTATGTCAATATCCGCTATATGTCATTTGACACCGGAATCCTGACATGGTACGCGACAAATGCTGCAGCCTATGCAGAGAGAAGATGCAAACAGTGTCTGAACAGGCAGTCGCGCACCATGCTCCCAATTAGCAAAGACACAAGCTCTCGGAGCGCGCGCTACTACCACAGTGCTGCTGGACGTGCCGACAAAATACGTTGGTCGTCCGGCCGATCGGACGCAGCTTCCAGGACCTGCGCACACGCGACCGGCCCAATAAATCTGTCTCCTCCTCTGTGAGTCTCTCCCATCTCTCCCCGTGGCACGCCTTTACAGTTCCTATACAGCCGTCACCTCGCCCCACTCCGCATTCATTGCAGCGGTCATCTCTCCCTGCGCGCTCTCATCCTGCGCTGCTCGCTCCTCGCAGGCCCGTCGTGCGCCCAACCTGCGCCTCTCGCTCCTTGCTCCGCAGTCCCACCCGCGCCGTTGGGCGCGCCGGCCGCCTCTGCTGATGCTGGCGGTGCCGTCGCGCACCTCAGGTTGGTCCCCACCGAGCCAACCCATGCTACTGGTGCTCGCACGATGTCGCTCGGCGCCCGGCTCCCACTCGGAGGCCGAAATCAACCGGCCCTGTCCTCTCCCTCCCCCTATGTTGCAAATGTATGTTCAAGTGTTTTAGGTGTTATCACAGGTATGTTGCAAGTGTTTTATATGGATGTTGTAAAAGTAGATCGGGATGTTGCAAGTGTTTCAGAGGCATGTTGCAAGCATTTATTCAAAATGTTTCATCTGTTTCAGGCGTGTGTTGCAAGCATTTTCGATCTGGATGTTGCACATATTTCACATATATGTTGCAAGAGTATGTTCGAAATATTTCAGTTATTTCAGTCTTATGTTACAATAAGTGTTTTTATGTTGCAAGTTGCAAGTGTTTTATCTCGATGTCGTATATATTTCATACACATATTGCAAGTATATGTTTAAATGTTTCATATGCTTCAGACGTATGTTGTATTTAAGTATTTCATGTCATAAGCGTTTTGTGTTTGAAAGATATGTTCAAAGAGTCATGGGGGCACAACTTGGGCGCGGGGAAAGGGACGCAGCGAGTCGGGTGCTGGCGGATGGAGCCCGTGGTGCCCCTAGGTTCTTGCAGACGGGGCATGCTCGTCTTCATACCCTTGCTCCTGGGTCTCACATGCAAGGAGAGAGAGGAGCGGTCAGGGGGAAGATGAAAGGTCCTAACGACTAGAGGCGGGTAAATAGCCTATTGAAAATTTATACAACAACACTCAACAAACCGATTAGACAAAAATGGCGCGAAGCGAATGTTGTGCTAGCCTACTAAAACTGCAAGCCACCTACCACAATTCTATTTTCTATAGTCTCTATATACACAAAGACTATGTCACAACACTAAGTTAGTGAGCTCTGAAAGACTAACTCAAGAGCCTCACTAACCACTAGATCCTACACAAGCTAGCTCTCAAAACTAATTACACTAAAGAGCGTAACAGCACTAGGAATGTAAATACAAGAGAGAGTGGTGATGATTATACCGACGTGTCAGGGTATGAGCCAATCACAAGATGGAGCCAATCAATCAATTACAAGATAACCAATGAAATCCTCAGACAAGGTGACACAAGATTTTTTACCGAGGTTCACTTGCTTGCCGGCAAGCTAGTCCTCGTTGTGGCGATTCACTCACTTAGAGGTTTACGTGCTAATTGGCATCACACGCCAAACCCTCAATAGTGTGCCGCACAACCAACACAAGATGAGGATCACACAAGCCATGAGCAATCCACTAGAGTACCTTTTGGCTCTCCGCCGGAAAAAGGTCAAGAACATCTCACAATCACCACGATCGGAGCCAGAGACAATCACCAACCTCTGCTCGACGATCCTTGCTGCACCAAGCCGTCTAGGTGGCAGCAACCACCAAAAGTAACAAACGAACCCCATAGCGAAACACAATCACCAAGTGTCTCTAGATGCAATCACTCAAGCAATGCACTTAGATTCACTCCTAATCTCACAAAAATGATGAATCAATAATGGAGATGAGTGGAAGGGCATTGGCTAAGCTCACAAGGTTGCTATGCCAATACAAATGGCTAAGAGAGTGAGCTTGAGCCAGCCATGGGGTTTAAATAGAGAGCCCCCACGAATAGAGCCATTGGGCTCCTCACTATACATTTTCTCAGGGCGACCGGATGCGCCGATCAGGTATGATCGGACGCACGCCTTAGTGTTCGATCAACAGATGCCGTCCACGGTCACTCTTGTTCAACCTCGCACGTATGATTCCAACTGTCAAATTCAAACCCTCGCGCATTAATTGAGACCGGACGCACCAGGCGCCGATCGGACGCACTAGCACGGCATCAGGTCAACGCAAATGCATGCCGCCAACAGACGACCGGACGCGCCGATCCATTCGGCCTCCCAGCGTCAGATCATTTCCAGAGAGCCCCCCGAGCGGCAAAACATTGACCGAACATGTCCGATGAACCATGACCGGACCCAGGCCAGCGTCTGGTTAGTTCATCTCCTATGCGCGCCAAGCCACGCGACGGACGTCAGCATACGTCATCCCCTGACCAGACGCAGGCCCTGCCATCCGGTCACTTTCACAGTGCTGAGTCCGGTCAAGATCCAACAGAACCCGAGCTTGCCTAGCACTTTTATAAATGACCGGACGCTGAAACGCCGAGTTCGGTCACACCAAAACCAACGTCCGGTCAGTGAAAGATAGCACCTCCACTTCACCAATTTCTCCACCCTTGATCAAATGTGCCAACCACCAAGTGTTTCACCTTATGCACATGTTTAGCATATTTTCATAAACATTTTCGAGGGTGTTAGCACTCCACTAGATCTAAATGCATATGCAATGAGTTAGAGCATCTAGTGGCACTTTGATAACCGCATTTCGATACGAGTTTCACCCCTCTTAATAGTATGGCTATTGATCATAAATATGATCACACTCGCTAAGTGTCTTGATCACCAAACCAAAAAGCTCCTATCAAGTTTCACCTTTGTCTTGAGCTTTTTGTTTTTCTCTTTCTTCTTTTCTAAGTCCAAGTACTTGATCATCTCCATGGTTACACCATCATCACGATCACCACCACTTGGAACGTGCTACCTATCTCATAATTACTTTGATAAACTAGATTAGCACTTAGGGTTTCATCAATTCACCAAAACCAAACTAGAGCCTTCAATCTTTCCCTTTTTGGTAATTGATGACAACCCTTTCACAAAGATATAAATTGAAATTCAATTGAATCCATGTTGCTTGCCCAAGCATATTTACCCTGTGTAAAAGGATATGGACAAGTTTCATGAACCCAAAATGGTAGCATTAGCTCCCCCTACATATGTGCTAAGAGTTTGGATTGAAGCTTGCACATATGCTTAGATAGGAAAGGTAGGAGTCAATGTCTACCACATGATGCTAAGGTATAAGAGATGGATCTTTAAAGTGTGATCCCAATCGGAGTGCACCAAATATACCATTCTTAGCACCATTGCTAGTTAGATAGCACTTGCAAGACACAAATACTAGATACCTCGTGAGATCAACATTAGAAGTATGGCTCTTGTACCACTTGTGACAACAAATACAAGACACATCTAACTATCACCTATGCATGCTAGTTTTTTATTTCACCATCCAAACCTACAACTAGCATACACCACACAAGCATGGAATATTAATTTAAAAACTTGTGCTATGCAAGCAAACATATGAAATGCACATTCAAATGCATCAATCGAGTTTATGAGCTTGCTCTCCCTACTTGTGTGCTCAAATTTTAATTGATCCCCTTCCTTTGTCATATTTCTCCCCCTATGTCAAAGTTCTCCCCTTTGTTATCTTTTCACTATCTTTGTGCATTACTTCTTCCCCTTTGTCATCAATGACTACAAGGGTTCAATTTTAGATAGGTTAAGATTATCAATGTCAATTAATGGAATGAGGATCATTTTCCCAAATTTGGTTCAATCTAGAATACTTGCCTAAGATATTTAACTCAGTTTGATCCAAGGACAAGTTTTTTCACACCTCATTTCAAGGGTTATCTTATACCATGTTGAGTTAAACACTTATAGCTCATTTTTTAGATCAAACACTAGGTTCACAAGCCTACAACATGTCATATGCTATCACTAGATCAAGTCAAGCATATAGAAGCAATAGTGGTGCCATACAAGCATCAAATTCATTTGATTTTCATGAATGAGCCTATAAGACATGAGGAATGACTAGATGCACTAAACAAGTCCTTAGCAAAGGATGTATCCCCCCAATCAACTTTTACCATGGATTGCTCGAAGGAGAGACATGTCATATACATGGGGTGGGTGCATCAACACATATTTGAGAAATCCAATATGTTCAACTCATTCCTTAGCTTGCAAAACCTCTTCTCATCAAGTGGCTTGGTGAATATATCAGCAAGTTGATCTTTGGTACCCACACTCTCAATGCAAATGTCCCCTTTTTATTGATGGCCTCTTATGAAATGGTGGCAGACATCAATGTGCTTTGTTCTGGCATGTTGAACCGGATTGTTGGTGAGCTTGATAGCACTCTCATTGTTACATAGCAATGGCACTTTCTTGAACTTGATTTCAAAGTCATTCAAGGTGGTCTTCATCCAAAGAATTTGTGCACAACTACCGACGGATATGTATTCGGCTTTGGTGGTTGATAATACAACACTATTTTACTTATTTGATGACCATGAAACAAGTGATCTTTCGAACAATTGACATGTGCCCGAGGTGCTCTTCCTTTTAACCTTGTATCCCGAATAGTCAAAGTCCGAATATCCAACAAACTCAAATTTTGCTCCTTTGGGATACCATAAACCAACATTGTATGTGTGCTTAGTTCCAAAAAGCGTCGCTTAGGGGCCACTTAAGCACACTGAAGCGCTAAGCGGGAGGCTGCCGCTTTGTATGCTTCGAAGCTTAAGCGGACGCTTTGTACGCTTAAGCCCGCTTAAGCTCTATTAAGCTCTAAGCGGCGGGTCACTGCTCGCTTAGCGCTTTTTGAACTTACCTTAATATTGTTTTGTTGCCTTCAAATGACTTTCTCTTGGTGAGGCTTGAAATCTTGCACACATGCACACACTAAACATGACATCTGGTCTTGATGCGGTCACATAGAGTAGGCTTCTCTTTTAATGGGTGACAATACAATCAGTTGATGTAGTAGCAAGCGGTGTTGATTGCTTTGGCCCAAAAAGATTGACTCACATTATACTCACTAAGCATAGACCTTGCCATATCAATGAGTGTTATATTCTTCCTCTCAATAAGGCCATTTGATTGTGGAGTATACTTGGCCGAGAATTGATGTCTAATTCCAAACTCGTCACATAACTCATCAATTCTACTGTTCTTGAACTCACTACCACTGTCACTTCTAACTCTCTTGATCATTGTTTCAAACTCATTGTGAATTCCCTTGATAAATGATTTGGAATTTGCAAACACATCACTCTTATCTATAGAAAGAATACCTAAGTATATCTTGTACAGTTATCCACTATCACAAAGCCATATTTGTTTCTACTGATGCTAATGTATTGTGTTGGCCCAAACAAGTCCATGTGCAATAACTCAAATGCTTTACTAGTGCTCATCATGCTTTTCTTAGGATGTATGTTTACAACTTGTTTGCCAGCTTGACAAGAGCTACAAAGCTTATCCTTCTCAAACACATCTTTCGAGCCTCTAACCAAGTCATGCTTAATTAATCTATTCAATTGTTTCATTCTAACATGACCAAGCCTTATATGTCATAACCAACCCATACTAGACTTGGTGAACAAGCATGTTGACAATTGAGCATCACTAGCATTGAAATCAACCAAGTATAGATTCTCATATCTAAAGCCTTTGAAGATCAAGTTAGAGCCATCTACACTTATGATCTCTACATCATCTACTCCAAATATGCACTTAAATCCAAGATCACACAATTGAGCCACGGATAGCAAATTGAAGTTCAAGCTCTCAACTAGCAACACATTGGATATGCTTAAGTTATTGGATATTACAATCTTACCAAGCCCTTTGACCCTGTCTTTGCCATTGTCACCAAAAGTGATACTATCATAGCCATTACTATCATTGGTGTTGATTGAGTTGAACATTCTTGCATCACCGGTCATGTGTTGAATGCATCCACTATTAAGAACCCAATGCCTTCCTCCAGCTTTGTAAATTGACCTACAAAAGAAAATCAATTCCTTTTAGGTAGTCAAACTTGCTTGGGTCCTTGAAGGTTAGTCACTAAGCTCTTTGATACCCAAATGACTTTCTTCTTTGAGCCCATCCATGGTGCACCAATGAACTTAGCCTTCACACCATTCGTACTCTTAGTAAGCACATAGAAAGAATCAAGCTTAATTAAGGATACATTAGCATTCTTATTTTTATTCTTGCAATCATGCTCTTTATGACCAACTTGCTTGCAATTAGTGCAAAACCGACTATTGTTCTTTACAAAACTAGTCTTGTGAGGAGCAAAGGCCGCCTTGCCTTTCTTGGGGGTATAGCCCAATCTCTCTTTGTAGAGAGAAGTTCTTTGGCTACCCTAGCATATAAGCAAGCGGTCTTCACCACCATAGGCTTTGTCTAAGGCACGAGTGAGCTCATTAACCTCCTTCAAGGTCTCATTCTCAACGATAAGTGAGGCACAAGTGAAACCATCACTCATAGGTGAGGTGGAACTAGATGTGCTACAAGAAGGGTTAGTGGAAGCAACAATGATAGGCTTATAGAATGATTCATCAATTATATTATAAGTTAAGCCTTTGTCACATATTACAATATGCACCTTCTTATTTTGCTCATTAAGTAAAGAGGAATGAGCTTTTTCAAGCTTCTTGTGAGTCTTGCCAAGTTTCTCATGGACTTTCTCTAGCCTCTCATGATATGCATTGAGCTCATCAAAGGCTTGCTTAAGAGCTTTTAGTTCCTTGCATAAGTCTTTGCATTCTATTCTTTTAATGTCAAAATGTTCATTAGCATCTTCTAACATGTCAATTAGTTCATCTTTAATGAGTTCATCATCATTATCACTTTCACTTTCATTATTATGTTCCTCATCACATCCATCATCATAAGTTTGTACCTTAGTGGCCTTAGCCATGAAGCATGATGGTGTGTCGAAGAGAGCAGGCTTCTCTTGAATGGCAATGCTTGCAAGAGCCTTCTTCTTGGTGGTCTTATCATTATCACTATCATCATCATCACTTGAGAAAGCATCACTATCCCAAGTGACCACATATGAACCACCCTTCTTCTTCTTCTTGAAGGTCATCTTGTCCTTCTTCTCTTTTTTTCCTTCTTGTCCTTCTTCTTGTTTTTCTTGTCATCATCATCATTATCGCTATTGTATGGGCATTGAGCAACAACATGATCCTTGCTTCCACACTTGAAGCACCTTTTTGACTCTTCCTTGTTCTTGGATGAAGACTTCTTTCTTCTAGCACGATAGTCCTTCTTCACCATGAACTTTCCAAACTTCTTCACAAAGAGAGCCATCTTCTCATCATCATCATCATCATCATCCCAAGAGAATGAGCCTTCATATTCGCTTGATGATTCTTGCTTTGCCTTGCCCTTGGATGATGTGGCTTTGAATGCCACACTCTTTTTCTTCTCATCCTTCTTCTCCTCTTTGTTCTCCTTGTTCTTTTCTTTCTTCTCATCATCATCTCTATAGGCATCATCGTTCATGATATCTCCCAAGATTTGGTTTGGTGTCATTGTATCCAAACCGGTTCTCACTAGCAAGGTGACCAACATGCCAAATCTTACGGGTAAGCATCTCAAGAACTTATGAGAGAAGTCCTTGTCCTCCACTTTCTCACCAAGTGCTTTGAGATCATTGACAAGCACCTTCATCCAATGGAATATGTCCGGCACACTCTCATCTTTCTTCATCTTGAAGCTAGCAAATTTCTCCTTAAGAATGTATGCCTTTACACCCTTTATTGCCTTGGTGCCCTCAAATGATTCCTCCAACTTCTTTCAAGCCTCATGAGTCATCTCAATGTTCTTGATTTGCTCAAATGTCCTCTCATCAATAGCATCATAAATAGCACTAAGAGCAATGTCATTGTTTTGGAGAAGCACTTCTTCGGCCGCGGTGGGATTCTCCGGATCCTCTATCTCAATCTTGGTCTCTACCACCTTCTAAACCTTTCTATTGATTGACTTGATATATGTTGTGTGGGGGTATAAACCCCTATACCCTTACGGCTAGACATGGGCAGGCCCAGACCAGACGGTCTGGCCCATTACATGACGACGCGTGATCCAGATCATCGGGATGGAGTCTCGTGCAAGGCATCAAACCAGACTTGGGAATCAAGCAAGGTCTTGGTTGGTTAGATTAGGAATCCTTATCCGGCTCTATATGGCAATTGTAACCGGCTAAGATTAGTTTCTAGATTTGTAACCCTGCCTCCCAGACTATATAAGGAGGGCAGGGGACCCCCCTCAAAAACATCGAAACATACTCTAGGGCAATCTAGCTTGTAATACATTGTTCGAGACAGCAATAACAAAGCAAAGCAGGACGTAAGGTATTACGCCCAAAGAGCGGCGTGAACCTAGGTAAACCCGTGTGTTGTTCTGCATCACCATCTCGTTCGTAGCTTGCACACCTGTCTGCCGACAATCTACTACCTTGGGCATACCCCTCGGTAGACTGCCGACCAGGTTTTATCGACAGTGGCGCGCCAGGTAGGGGGTGTGTGTTCTGCTTTTCAGGCGTGCGAGATGGTCATCTTCCCCGACTCCATGGCCACGGCAGCGGGCCTCATGTTCATGATCGGCGAGATCACCTGGACCACCGGCTCCAACAACTTCGTCGTCACAGCCATGGAGGAGGTGCAGATCCGATCTGCATCGACTACTTCCCCGACACTGGCGTCGACTACGACTACGCTGGCTCCGGCTTTGCCTACACCAGCACTGTCACCAACCACGCCGGCAACTCATCAACTCCTTCCTCGCTACCAGGGGAGGAAACTCGACACCACTGACCTGATCGACTCCATCGACCGGCTCGGTGGTAAACTCTCGTTTACCCTATCTCTGGTCGACTCGCTCCAAGAGCAGTTTACCGAGCAGAACTCGGACGGCTATAATAGATCTACTCGACCTGCTCAAGCCACCCATTTTCAACGGTTGGGTATAGATCTAGTAGTCACTTCAACTCCTGAAGGGCGCTCCACTCAGCCTCAACCTCGACGACGCAACTTCATCAATATGGTGGGCTCTGATCAAGTTTCGATCCATACCACCCAGACAGATACCCGTTTGAGCTCTGGATCGAGCACTACGTCCGACGAGAATACTCAAACCATGGTATTACACCATGTGAGTAGCGGTGATGAAGAGATGCTACATCCTCCAGGCTTTCCTCGAATCCTGGCCTTCCCTCCAAGGCGTGGTGCCATGATCAACGTGGTTAGCCAAGATGAAGACCCACCTACCGGGGGCGAGACCGATCAACAGCGACAAGAGCGACAACAGCGCAATGCCGACCGAGCTCAACGTCGCATAGATGAAGATGCACGCCTAGCACAACAGCAAGCAGACCGCGACCAGCAAGAAGCTGACGCTGCAGCTAGGCGTAACCGATTGCAAGGGCGCAACCTCAATGATGCTTTCGACATGGTGGGGAACAGACCAGTATTCAAAACCCCAAGCGCCAACGTGGCTGTCGCCATTGAAAGCCTGAAGCGGTTACCAGATACCCCAGAAATCCAAAATATCCGGGAGGATTTGCAGGCTTATCTATAGGCGGCCATGGTTCAGACCAATGAACGTGCCGTGGGCCCATCGGCGTCTAGCGCGACTAGCAGGAGCCGCTAGCACTCTAGTCGACCTTTCAGGTCTGGTCAATGTGGCTTACGCGCACCCACCGGCCCAGACCACCATGTAGGCAATGATAATCGCGGAAACAACATAGCTCCTGGTGTCAATCTAGGAGTCGACGGAGGCAATGACGGCAATGGCGGAAACCCTCCCCGCAATGATAATCGCCAGCTCGACCACCACCGTAATAACAACAACGACGACCGGCACAGCGACAACCGGCGTAATGACCACCAGGACCACCGTTGTCAGGGTCAACAGTACGGTGACGAACGAGATCGCCATGATGGCAATCATGATCTCCGTCGCGACCTTAACAACCGTGACCTACGTCCTCGAATTGAACAGAGAGCTCGGGATCGTGCGTCCCATGAAACCAGTCGTCGCATGGAGTACGATATGGTCCACGGTCCCCCGGGCCCCAAGCAATTCACCAACCACCTACGACAAGTCATCTGGCCTAGAGGTTTTAAGCTTGAAAAGCTTAACCATTACGACGGCAAGGTCAATCCCGAGCTATGGGTCCAACTTTATGAGACCGCCTGCAGATCTGCTATGGGCGACAAGCACATCATGGTCAATTACTTTCCCGTGGTGGTCGGCCCGGTGGGGCACCAATGGCTTGTCAGTCTCCTAGAGAATCACTTCAACTCCTGGTATGCTTTGCGTCAAGCCTTTGTCGAAAACTTCATTACTACCTATGAACAGCCAGGCAACAAGTACGATCTGTAGCGCATCCGTGACGCCAGGGACGAACCATTGCGCGAGTACATCCGACGCTTCTCGGATATGCGCATCAGGATTCCTAGGATCACCGACAACAAGGCTATTGAAGCCTTCATTACTGGTCTACGCTACCACAACGATCTCAGGAACAAGCTCCTTCGTAAACGGCCTATAACGGTGGTCGACCTCCTCACCACCGCTAAGAAGTATGCGGATGCCGACGACGCCAAGAAGCTGCTGAACGAGGGCACCGGCAAAGCGCCGTACTCCCCACGACACGACGACTATCGTGACAACCACCGCCGCGACGACTTTAGAGGTCGCAGCGACATCAGGGACCGCCGTAATGACAATCGTGATCGGCGTAACAACAAAAATCAGCACGGTGATCGTCATGACAACTTCAAGGGCAAGCGTGCTCGCGATGATGATGGCGAGGTCAACGCCGTGAAAAAATTTGGTGGGCATCGCAATTATGAAGAAGACTACGCTAAAGCCTTGAAGGGGCCCTGCCCAGCTCATCCTAAGTCCAACCATACGTTGGAAAACTGCAAGGTCCTCAAGGAGATCTACCACCGCAAACAAGCTTCAGAAAGTGCCGACAAGCCTAATAACGCAACAAACCAGCGTAACCGTAGGGACGATGACGAGGACGATCCTGACAAGAACCCCAAGCACCAGTATCAGGAACCAGTGAGGCATGTTGCTACCATCGTCGGAGGTAAGGTGTCTGTTGAAAGCAAACGCGAGCGGAAGCTGCTCGCCCGCGCTTGCCTGAACGTGGCTGTTGACACCGTTTTTAGTACGTGTCAATATAATCAGGAAAGGCTGATTAGCAAGGGAGAGATTGCTGTGTGAATTGATGACCAAGAAGAATAAGTTTGTTTTGAGCGGTGGCAGTGTTTGGATTTGATTAGGAATGTTGCCGATGAAGTCAAAGGTGTTATTGCCGATGCCGATGGAAGAAGGTTGCCGATAAGGAAATGTACCGATGAAGGAAAGTGTGAAGGCTGCAGCCGATGAAACAGGGAATGTGCCGATGGAAGGAGATCGAAGGTTGCTGCCGATAGAAAAGGGGCTGTGCTGGTGAAAAGGAAGCCGCTGAGGATACCATCGTGATTAAGGCGGATTATGGAATAAAATAGGAGTTGATTTCCTTGTTTACGATTAGTAGAGTCTGAGTTGTGTAAAAGTCATGTTCTTTTTCTTAGACTTGAGTTTAGTGTCCTAGTCGTATTCGATTATGTTTCTATAGATCAGGGTATAAATATAGAGTGAAGGGCAATGTAATAGATAACAATCAATACATCAAAAAACAGCTTTTACTCTTATTTACATCTACTTTTCGACGACTTCGTCAATTTGCATATTTTTCCTTTTTTATGAGTTCTCATCGATTCGGTGAGTTGCATTGCTCTAAGTGCAATCTTTGTCGATCCTCGAGTTCCGCGTGAGTACCTCTTGGCCGTGACTTCCGGGCGTATCGCTGTTGTCAGGACCAAAGTGCTCGTATCTTCATCCTTGTCGATTAACAGGTCAAATCGACTGGCACGCCTTGGATATTGATTTCGGGTATTAGCCCTTTGTGTTTGCAGATTCACTTTTGCATCAACACATCTTTTGGCATGCCTGGTGGGACAGATCTAATCAAGATGCCTAATCATGAGATCGATGCTGGGAATATCATCGCAGTAACAGAGGAAGATCTTAAGGACGATCAGAAGCAGGCTATGGAGAGGGCTATTGAAGAATATAGACAGCTTTGCTTAAAGTCATTCAGCATGAACAAAAGTGGACAAGTTATCCAGAAGCAGGACTTGCCGTTGCCTCGGCAGGTTACCTTTGATCCTAATCCTGGTAAACTTCAAGAGATGGTTAATTCTGCAGTGAATCATGCTTTAATTAATCACTCCAATGTGCTGTCCAATACTGTTCATAATGCTGTGATTCGAACTTTCAAAGAAGGGCAAGCGTCACATCATTACGTCGGACCTGCTTATCATCAACCAGAAGCAGCATCTGCTGTTGCTCCATCGGCTCCTCCAGCCGTTGCGGGTATAGAGATTTCTTCTCCTCCAGTATCAGCAGGATTATCTAATGCACAATCTACTCCGATTCGTCCAGATTCAGCATTATCAGGGCGAGTTCAGCTTGGTACAGATCTATCAGCATCAGCTTTATCAGGTCCTGTACTACAGAGTAATCAAATTCCTGCTAATTGGTGGGGATATGGTATGCCTCCGGAGCCATCTACTGTCAATTACGGATTATCTCAAGTGTTTGACGCAGCAGGAAAAACTCCTATACCATCGGCTGGTTCGCCGATAGCCCAAACGCCTCAATATATTACAACTACTGCACAACCAAGTTTGGGAGGTTTTCAGGCGTCTCTGGGTCAAACATCTGGTTCAAGTCCATCGGCAAGTTTGTTACCGATGCAGCAGAAGGCTCCTATAATCAGTCAACCTGCTGGAGTACAGGTTATGCCTCAAGTTGGATGCAGCAGAAGGCTCCAGCAATGCCAACAAGCTACCAGCCATCGGTAAATTCTGTGCCGATGAATACTAATAATTGGTCAGGACAGTTTCCTACTCAACATACAGTTCAGCCAAATCAGCAAGTCACAGGAGTTCATCAAGGTCACATGCATGCTGGTTTTCAGAATCAAGCATCGGCAGCTCAGCCGATGAATCCTTTTCAGCAGATTAATGGACCACAGTTAGTAGCAAATATGCCAATTGCTGGAGATCGTGGGCAACAAAGGCATGCAGAAGGATATCAACAGATACCTCCAGCAGAGATTCAACCATATCGTCAGCAAGATGTCGATGTTTTCTGGGCCGATAAGATAGCAGAAATTATGAGAGATCAATTTGGGATCAAGCCCAAGGTTAATACTTATTCTTATCGGACTCCGTATCCTCCAGCATATGATTTAATTCCTCTCCCAAATCGTTACAAAGTGCCAGATTTCACTAAATTCTCTGGGCAAGACGATACATCAACCATGGAGCATGTTAATCGTTTTATTATTCAATGTGGAGAGGCAGCTTGTAGGGATGAATTGAGAGTTCGTCTTTTCTCGTCATCTCTATCTGGATCAGCATTTACGTGGTTTATTTCACTACCGCCAAATTCTATTATCACTTGGGCTGATCTAGAAAAGCAATTTCATAAATACTTCTTTGCTGGAATTCATGAGAAGAAGCTTACCGATTTGGTAAAGATGAAACAGCGCAATGATGAATCGGTAGAAGGCTTCGTGCAAAGGCTACGAGATGTAAAGAATAAATGTTACAGTCTGGTATTGGATGATCGGCAGCTTGCCGATTTAGCCTTTCAGGGATTATTGCCACACCTAAAGGACAGATATGCTTCTCAGGAGTTCGAAAGCCTAAGTCATTTAGTACAAAGGATTTCTGATCAAGATACTAGGGTTTTTGAACCTAAGAGAAATTGGAACAAGAAAGTTTCATTTGTTGAAGAAGCGGAAGATTCTGATTCAGATAATGAACCAGTTATCGGTTTGGCAGAGTGGGTTAAGAATAAGAAGCCGATATCTTGTCCCTTTGGTCACAAAGAGCCGGAAAAGTTTACTTTTGATGTCACCAAAGCCGATAAAATATTCGATCTTTTGCTTCAGGAGGGCCAGATTAAATTGTCACCTAATCATGTGATCCCATCGGCAGAAGAGTTGAAGCATATGCTGTATTGCAAGTGGCATAATGCAACTTCACACAGTACCAATGATTGTAAGGTGTTTAGACAGCAGTTACAGTCAGCTATTGAGTCTGGCAGGATAAAATTTGGCAATTCCAAGATTCAAAAGCCAATGAAAATTGATCAACATCCTTTTCCAGCAAATATGTTGGACGCTGAAGGAAAAATTAAGGTGTTGACGTCGGAAGCTGCTGAAAAGAATGCATCAGTAGATCCCCAACATCGGATAACTACCGATGATGCAAAAGGCAAGGGGCTATTGATGGAAAGTGGCGGTTCTGGGAGGCCTCCTCGATCTGGCATCGTGATCACTCATCGAAGACAACAAGAAGGCTGGCGTCAGCGAAGGGACCGATATAGACAACAACAAGAGGAAAGGCGTCAAGAAGAATGGAATCGGCATAAGGATCATTGGAATTGTCCGTTTTTTATTCATTGTTGGGAGGAAGGTATTAAGTTACCTACTGTTGAAGATTGTCCAGAGTGCAATGGTTATTATGGAATTAATTATTCTGCAAGAAGGTTTCAATCTGGTAATCAAGGTTTGCTCATTAATGAGCCGATCAGAAGGAGAGCATCAGTACATGATCGGCTGGGGGGCAGGCTTAGTGTGCATGAAAGGCTTGGTAAACGCGTTGCATATTTTCCAAGGAATCAAGAGGAACTTGAAGAGATGGCAAATGCAAGAGTCCCTGATGAAGAAATATTCTACAGGGACCCTAATATACGTCGTGTGGAGACAACTAGAATTCATCAGCCAGTTTGGAAAACTAAGCTTCCTCAATGGTGTCCAGAAGGTTTGACAAAGACACAGAAGAGAAAAATGCAGCGGGATCGTCAAAAAGATTTATATCAAGAAGAAAGTCCCTCCAATGAGAAATATGGTAACCAGCAGTGGCAGATAAGGCACAAGGATAAAGGTCCATCGGCAGACATCAATATGGTGTTTATGTTGCCGATGGAATTTTTGGCTTTGTCTGACAGTGAGGAAGAGGCTGTTTCCTCTGATCAGATAGCTCAATTAATGTTAGATCCAATGATGGCTGTTTTTGAGAAGCCTGCTGATGATGAGAGGCAACACCTCAAGGCTTTGTTTGTAAAAGGCAGAGTTGATGGGCAGCCCGTATCTAAGATACTTATTGATGGAGGAGCTGCGATTAATATTATGCCTTATGTGATGTATCGGAAGCTTGGTAAGGGAGATCAAGACTTAACTAAAACCGATATGATGCTAAAAGATTTTGAAGGCAATGTGTCACCAGCTAAAGGAGCAGTATGTGTTGAGTTGACCATCGGTAGTAAAACTTTGCCGATAACTTTCTTTGTTATTAATGGCAAGGATGCATATAATTTACTTCTGGGAAGGGATTGGATTCATGCTAATTGTTGTGTTCCTTCTACAATGCATCAATGTTTGGTACAATGGATCGGAGATAAGATTGAAGTTGTTCCTGGTAATTCTTCCTATATCATTGCATCGGCAGAATCAGATACTTATGAACGAACCAGGTGCATATCGGGAGAAGCTTGGGAGAAAGAGTTCCTCAAGGTTGCTGATTATGAAATTCTACTGATCCAAGCAGTCGGTTCTGAAGAAGAATTTTAATGGATAGATTTGCCGATGATGGAAAATTAGGGCAAGGATTTACATCGGCAGATGATTTAATAGAAGTGGATGATCAGAAGAAATGGATATTATTGGCCAGCTATTCTTGAGGATTGTTTTAAATATTTTAAAGGATGTCAGGAATGTCAAAAGTTTGGTAATATTCAGAGAGCACCCGCATCGGCTATGAATCCTATAATTAAACCATGGCCGTTTAGGGGTTGGGCTATTGATCTCATCGGTCAAATTTATCCACCATCGAGTAAAGGGCATAAATTTATTCTGGTTGCTACCGATTATTTCACAAAGTGGGTTGAAGCAATTCCTTTGAAAAAGGTGACATCGGCTAACATGGTTGATTTTGTGAAGGAGCATATTGTTTACCGATTTGGCATCCCTCAAACTATCACTACCGATCAGGGCACTATGTTTACATCAGGTGAATTTGATGAGTTTGCTTTGAGTATGGGAATTAAAGTTTTGAATTCTTTACCATATTATGCCCAAGCAAATGGCCAAGCTGAAGCATCTAATAAGGGGATTATCAAACTTATTAAGCGCAAGATCAAAGAATATCCTAAAAAGTGGCATACCATATTAAATGAAGCTTTGTGGTCATATCGGATGGCATGTCATGGTGCAACCAAGGTGTCGCCTTATCAATTGGTGTATGGGCACGATGCAGTATTACCTTGGGAGATTAAGATTGGATCTAGGCGGATGCGTTTTCAGGATCAACTGACAGCCGATGATTATGATATCCTTATGAGAGATGAGTTGGAGGACGTAGCAGGTCATCGGTTAAAAGCTTTGGTTAACATCGAGGAAAACAAGAAGAGAGTAGCTAGGTGGTATGATAAGAAAGTGAAGGTAAAGGAATTTGCCGATGGTGAATTAGTCTGGAAGTTGATTTTATCGATTGGGACTAAAAATTCTAAGTTTGGCAAATGGTCCCCTAATTGGGAAGGTCCATATCGGATAAGTCAGTCTGTTCCTGGTAATGCATATATTCTTGAAACTCTCGAAGGAGTGGTATTTCCCAGAGCGTTAAATGGAAAATATTTAAAGAAATATTACCCTAGTATTTGGATAGATGCATAAAAAGTATAGTTGCCGATAACAATCCTATCGGCTGGAGTTAAAACAAAGTATCAATTATGCCGAATTTAACAAAGCCTGGATGGCTGATATCGCACGCAGGCGAATTTCATCGGCTTCTTTTAGCTCCTTGGCATCTTCATCGGCATTTCCTTCCACAGGTTTGATTTTCTTTTTCAATGCCAAGGCCTTGCGAGCTTGAGCATCCCGTTCCTGTTGAAGGGCTTTAATGGCGTCGGGAAGCTGGTCTTCTTCTTGTTTGGCTTGGGTCAGAGCTGTCTCAACTTGTTCCAGTTCAGCTAGCAGGGCTGCTTTCTTTGCCGATAGATCTGAGATCTTCTGTCTAATATCGGCACTGGAGGCTTGCAAATTATTGATGTTCTTGTGCTTCTCGTCGGCAGTTTGCTTCAGCTGTAGCATCTCTTCTTTAAGTTGAGATTGGGCTGCTCTGTCAGCAATACGATGAACGGCCCTTTGGTATTGAAGCTGTCTGCTTTCCAGATGGACTGCTGGAAAGATGATTTCTTCAACATTGGAGGGGACTTGGCCGCGGATTGCCTTGAAGATAGACTTCGCAGGATCAGAGTCGATTACCAATTGGGCAGTTTCTTGCTGAAGCAGGTTTAGAAGGGTTTCCAGCTTGCCATATGTGTCTGATGATATTGTTCCCAACGCCAGGGAGGAGCTCGCTTCTTCTCCGTCGTCATCAGAAATATCGATAGCAAAAGAAAATAAGCTATCGGGAGAGTCTTGTTCCTATGGGATAAAGAGAATTAGAAATCTTGTTTATAATATTCTGAAGATATAATAAATCAGGTAATTGACTGGTTTACCTGCTTCAAGGCTATTTCTTGAGCTTGACTTGAAGGAGCGGCTTGTAAAGGGTCCTGTGGAGGATCGACAGAAGATGCCGATGGAATGTTTTCAATGACCACATTGGTAGTCGGCCCTTGAGGTACAATTGTCGATGATGTATCTTGGGCAGAAGCAGTTTGTTCAGAAGGTTGATCGACGGGTGTTGGAGCAGATACAGGGGCCGGTGTAGGTTTTTGTCGTTTCTGTTGAGCCTCAGCATCGGTCAAAGCTTTACGTTTTTGTTGTGCTTCGACAACAACTGGCTGGGGGGCATCAACATCTATTGGTTGAGGAGCTTGAATGATCGGTGTGCTTACCGATGTATCCATTTGTTGCTGCAAAAACAGATATAAGATTAGATGTTTAATGGGAAAAGTAAAAAAAAAATAATAATGAAAGAATACCCCTGAGGAAGGAGTAGAAGTTATGGTGCTCGGTAAAGTTGCTGATGATGATCCAGCTGCAGCTTGTACACCCTGATAGTTGTATATTAATATAAAGTGTATCGGCAGAAAAGGGAGTAAACAAGATTGTTACCTTAAAAGCTTTGATCAGGCTTGAAGCAGCGGCCTTTGGAGAAGCCCTAGATGTTCCCAATCTTGGTCTAGAAGCGCCAATTTTGGTACGAGCTCTTTGGAAAGTCAAGGCTTCCAGGGTGGGGGCATTGTAACCGATTGCTGAAATCGGAGAGGCTGGATGGAGATTGAAGGGTTTTCCGCTTTTACTTATCGGTGGAACTGGATCGTCAGCCTGTTTCAAAGGAGGTTAGTTACCGATACACATAATAAAAGAAAAGTTGAAAGGGACTTACTGCATTATCAGGAATAGCATAATCGGGGTCAATTTGGTGCCGATATGTGTGAACAGATGTTGAAAATAGCTGTTCTTTCCATTCCTGCCACCATTGCTTATATGATTCTGTTATGAAAGAAGCTGGTGACCAGGCGGAGAGATCGACATTGGAAATATCGGCATCAGGAGCAAGTCTTACTATCCTGCTCCATTCAGTTCCAGAGGTGATGATTTCCCTGGGTTTAATTACATCGGCATAGCACAGTTTAATGGGCAGTTGCCCAAAAGCCAGCTGGCGAGATACTGCCGATGGATTGTAAAATTCATAAGTAATGTGGGAGGCTTTCCCACTGCCAAATGTATTGACTGGAATTGCTCTGGGGGTGATGATGGCCATCATGAGATCATTATCTTGGTTCAGATCACTATCGGCAAAATTGAAGAGGAGGGGGAATTTATTATCTTCGTCAATATAAGGCACCCAAGCCCTAAGGTCACGAGGGAGGCCATGGTAGAGAGTGTGGAAAAATCTGCCGATTTGATCCTCATTGGCTTCTGTTCCGGGAAGGACGATGATTGCTTCACCAAAGTTGATAGGAGGGCATGTTGCCGATTCATCATCTCTAAGGACATATTCTTCGGGAATCTCTCGTGGGAATTCCTGAGCAAAGAGATCCCACTGTAAACGCTTGTGCATGTGAGCGTTTAACCACATATTAACAAACCACCACGGGCCTCCCAGGTTGCCGATGGGTTCGCCAAGTATAAGTTTTTGGGATACTTGGTGGAGGAGATGGTAGGTTGAGCTCAGGAGATATCGGCCAAGTGGGAATCTGACACCGTTGGCCAAGAGTTCTGCTGCTGGGAGGAAAGCATTAGTTGGTCCTACCGATCGACCGCAGAAAATAAACTTTTCTAGCCACATGTTCAGGAATGTGGCATGCTCCCTTTGATTGACAGTGCCAGTTTTCTGATACTCCTGGATATATCCTGTCCAGCCGCCGATGTTGCGTGTGGTTATTCTGTACTCAGCTTTTCTGCCAAAAATATGGCTTTCATCGACAGTTGAAATGTCTAGGCCTGTGAGCATGTACACATCGGCAAGGGTGGGGGCACATGGACCATGACCAAACATGAAGGTGTTGGTGGTGTCAGACCAAAATTGAGCAGCAGCTATCATCATAGATTCATTTTTCTGCATATCGGCAATGGACAGCCTGATACATTGATCTATTTTTCGCTCTGCCCAGAATACTTGCATTGACCTGTTGACCCTCAGAAACCAGTTTTTCCACCCTTTGGTGGGTTTAGGCCAAGAACGGAATGTATCTTTCCACAAATTCAAGGAGAAATTCTGAGATTTGAAGGGAATACGATTGGCTTCTGCATTGATCAAATCAGTTGGATCTGGGTCACCTATCGGACCTAAGCAGTAAAGGGGAGGTTGATGGGTTGGAATCACCAATGTGTTGCGAAGTTCCTAGGTTTAGAGGACCGAGAAAATGAAAGATGAAGAAAAATGTCAACTGTACGAATTCGCAGGAGACCGAAAGGATTAAAGTAAAAGTAATGAGAAGAAGAACAAACCGTAGGGACGTCGAAGTTAACAGCCATTACTTCAGGAGGATGAGGGCACGAGCTGGAAACTTGAAGATGATGATTCAGATGAGTTGAAGACGCGCGGTTGTTGGTTAGGGTTGCCGCTGGGTGAGAATGCCGAAAGGTGAAGTTTGAAGGTAGAAGATGAATAGCCCGGAGGAATCTGTTTATAGGTTATCTGGAGTAGGGGTATTCTTGACTTATCTCTATGCCGTATGCGGATGAATCGAGGTGGTTCGGTTGGATATGGTAACTGTGCGCACGACAATCAAGGAATGGTACAGAAGGTTTGACAGCAAGTAATCATAGCTTGAAGGATATCTTGATATAAGATTTTTCAGTTCTAAAAATGATGTGTTGCGGTGAGATATTGTTATTTTGGTATATCAACCATTGTTAAGGCAAAGAAGGTTGGAAAAAATGCGATATATATTGAGATACATGGATTGGATCTAGATTTGATTGAGTTTGGTAACAAATCATGTTATGCTTGGAGAATGGGTTAAAGAAACAGATAATAGCAAGCATCAGTTGGAGTAAATTTCGGAGCATCAGTATCTTATACTCCGAAATTGGGGGGCATGTGTTGACACCGTTTTTAGTACGTGTCAATATAATCAGGAAAGGCTGATTAGCAAGGGAGAGATTGCTGTGTGAATTGATGACCAAGAAGAATAAGTTTGTTTTGAGCGGTGGCAGTGTTTGGATTTGATTAGGAATGTTGCCGATGAAGTCAAAGGTGTTATTGCCGATGCCGATGGAAGAAGGTTGCCGATAAGGAAATGTACCGATGAAGGAAAGTGTGAAGGCTGCAGCCGATGAAACAGGGAATGTGCCGATGGAAGGAGATCGAAGGTTGCTGCCGATAGAAAAGGGGCTGTGCTGGTGAAAAGGAAGCCGATGAGGATACCATCGTGATTAAGGCGGATTATGGAATAAAATAGGAGTTGATTTCCTTGTTTACGATTAGTAGAGTCTGAGTTGTGTAAAAGTCATGTTCTTTTTCTTAGACTTGAGTTTAGTGTCCTAGTCGTATTCGATTATGTTTCTATAGATCAGGGTATAAATATAGAGTGAAGGGCAATGTAATAGATAATAATCAATACATCAAAAAACAGCTTTTACTCTTATTTACATCTACTTTTCGACGACTTCGTCAATTTGCATATTTTTCCTTTTTTACGAGTTCTCATCGATTCGGCGAGTTGCATTGCTCTAAGTGCAATCTTTGTCGATCCTCGAGTTCCGCGTGAGTACCTCTTGGCCGTGACTTCCGGGCGTATCGCTGTTGTCAGGACCAAAGTGCTCGTATCTTCATCCTTGTCGATTAACAGGTCAAATCGACTGGCACGCCTTGGATATTGATTTCGGGTATTAGCCCTTTGTGTTTGTAGATTCACTTTTGCATCAACAGTGGCCAAGGCAAACGACCTCATTGCGGATCCAAGACTACCCCCTAGTCACACCGAGAAATCAACTTCAGCAGGGCGGATCTAATGTGAACTAGGGTTCTCGATCTTCTGAAAGGTTCTGATAACTCTCGATTTGGTGGAGTCATGACACAATTCGATCCGGCTTCCGAACAACTCGGCTCTGAACCCCGCAATCGCAGCACCACGACCCCTCTGGTTATCGACCGGCGTTGCACGGTCGACCTCGCCAAGAAGGCTAAGTCCTTGCCTGCAAATCGAGAGCACACGCAAGAACACAAAGGAATGCAACCAAATTGCAGATGAATGATTAATCTCACAAAGTTGGGGTCTCACAAACCGACGGCGGCGGCGAAACTGTTGTCAACAGAATAATCTAAGCAAAACCCAACCCTAATGTAGGCGGCGACTACTTATTATATAGCCTAAGGGACGTCCAAGGACCCCTATTCGCGTCCCTGGGGAGCGCCGACATGTTACAAGGCCCAAACGGCCCAAAAGACGGCGACACAGCGCCCTGATAGATTCTGGATGGTGACTTGTTTCAATGATTCCCGTTGATTCTGAACAGCTTTTGACGTAGGACCACGTGGGTTGGCTTCCTTATCAAATAAGATTTCCATCCATATATGGATCATCGAAAATGGAGTCCGGACGCGTCCTGGGTGACCAGTTCAAGGCAGACTGGTCCTGGATTCCGAGGTGGACTCGAACTTGATTTGGGCCTCCACCTTGGTGACTCGAACCGGATAAGCTTTGGGCCTTCTTCTCGATTTGGATGCCCTTGCTGATCTCCTTGGCCTCCATGTAATTCTCCAAGCATGGTCATATGTGTGGAGGCCATGTCCTCATCATCCTCCCCTTCTTGATGAAAAGCCGTCCTCGGCGTCGATGTTGCTTGAAGTCCATTCTGCACAGCATGAAGACAAACGAGGTTGCCAAAATATTGGAAATTGACAATGTTGGAAGAAAGAATATGACCACATGTTTCAGTTTGTAGCACGCCTTCTCCTACAAACATGTAGTCTCCTTGATTAAAATACACACGATCTTTGTCAATACTATCCTGCAAAAGATTAGTACTAACAAGAAACATATGCTCCCCTTCTTTGGATTCCACTTGGGATTGTAAAGCAAAACTAGAGGAATATGGCATGACAACATTGTTGATTTTATAGTCCTCTAATTGATCATTATTTTGCACAACAAAAGAAGAATTCATATTTATACAAATGTAAACTCGTTGTACCATATATTGTCCTTGGTTGCTATATTTGCCAAAAACATGATATGTATGTCTAGATAACCATGGCAAATCAGCATATGCATAAAGTTTCTCCTCTATATAATTAAGATTGCAAAGAACATCAAATTCAATGTATCCCAAAGTATTTAAAGAAGACATCAATTTCAACTCATCAACATTACTAACATTATGAATAACATGTCTATTTTCAGCAGTAGTGTTCGATTCCAACATACATATAGCATGATCATTCATTAATGGTTGCATTGGAATAATATAAATATCATCATTCAAGTCATCTTTATCACAAGGAACATCAAGCAAATCATCTTGTGACAAAGGTAAATCAAGCGAATGTTCCACTAATATTTGCTCTATCATAACATGATTGGTGGAAAAATTCAGTACATCAAGAGAACTCTCATCTTCTGTGAGATTAGCATCATTGGCATTAACTTTGCTCTCACTGTCAGCGGAAGTATCACGTGTTGAATTTTTACATGAGACTGGGAGCACCTCATTTTCTGTCATGTCATCCCCGCTCTTTTGTGCATTGTCCTGCAAAAGGTTAGGCACAGTAGGAGGAATAATAGGAGATTGGTCTAGTTGATGTTCCTCATCATATGAATTAATTACAAGAGATTGATTAACAAAAGTTTCTCTCATAAGAATTTTCATATCGTTCCATGTATGAGGTTTATCTGAAGAACTTAAAGACTCCCACCAAATTGATGCTAAATGTCTCAAAACACTAGATGCATTCTTAATCTTCCTCCGTTCACACATATGACAGTGTGCAAAAATATTATCTATTTTACTTTCCCACTCAATGTACTCATCAGCACCAATACCATCATAAGTAGGTGGAGAAGAAAGAATAGAACAACCTGCGGAAGGAGGTGTAGCAGCAATAGTGCGTGGCTCATGCATCATTGATGTCTCGTATCGGTGAGTGTTGTAACCTTTCATTGTAGACACAAAACAGGAACAAACAGTGAAAGTTATCCCTAATAATCTACTAAGTAGGTGGAGTAGTGGCTCTCAAGATCACAGCAAAAGGAGACCCCTTCTCAAGCTCTTACAAGGTTCTTACCAGCAAGGTCAAGGATACCTAGAAGGCGTAGCACTGCGATTACAGGGGTCAAAACTTATACGTGGGACCACTTGGGTTGGCTTCCTTATCAAATAAGCTTTCCAGCCATATATGGATCATCGAAAACAGAGTCCGGACGCATCCTGGGTGACCAGTTCAAGGCAGACTGGTCCTGGATTCCGAGGTGGACTCGAACTTGATTTGGACCTCCACCTTGGTGACTCGAACCGGATAAGCTTTGGGCCTTCTTCTCGATTTAGATGCCCTTGCTGATCTCCTTGGCCTCCATGTAATTCTCCAAGCATGGTCATATGTGTGGAGGCCATGTCCTCATCAGGATAAATGGGCCACTATCCCTGAACCAGGTCGTTTTGCTCTCGTCCTCAGCCCCTGCATCAATAAAGTGCAATTTGACAGGGTGCTCATTGACGGCGGTAGTTCCATCGACATCCTGTTCAAGAATAGCCTCTCAGCATTGAATATATCTGAAGCTGACTTGAAGCCATACGATGCATAGTTCTGGGGGGTTCCTGCCTGGACAGAGCTCTACGCCTCTCAGGCAGATTACCCTACTTGTGCAGTTTGGCATGGCAGACCACTTCCGTACCGACTACGTCAACTTTGTGATCGCTGACTTCGAGGGTACCTACCATGCTATCCTTGGTCGTCTGGCGATCACCAAATTCATGGACGTACCTCATTATAGGTACTTGGTGCTTAAGATGCCAACGGAAAAGGGAGTCCTCACTCTCAGAGGCAATGTATTCGTTGCCTATACCTGTGAAGAGGACAGTTTTCGCGTAGCTGAAGCCCACAACCTCTCCCTGCGCATGGCAGCAACGACGATGGAGGCAAAAAAAGACTCCTCCAAACTAGCTGGGGATTCTAGAGCTCGAAGCACCACGAAAGTCTATCAAGTCTAAGGAGTACAAAGAGATCCAGCTGGTCGAGGGTGACTCCAGCAAGACGGCCCTGATAGGGTCAAACCTTGACCCCAAATAGGAAGACGCACTCGTCCGGTTCTTGAGAGAGAACATAAGCGTGTTCGCTTGGACACCATCGGACATGCCCGGTGTATCTTGAGATCGGATCGAGCACTCCTTGAACATCGACCCCAAGGCAAAACCCATCAAGCAGAAGTTGCGGCAGTTTGGGAAGGACAAAAATGAGGCTATTAGGGTAGAAGTTACATGGCTTCTTGCAGCCGGTTTTATCAAAGAGGTGTATCACCCGGACTGGTTAGCCAATCTGGTTCTTGTACGCAAAAAGAATAATGAATGGAGAATGTGCGTTGACTACACCGATCTCAACAAACACTGCCCTAAAGACCCCTTCGGCTTACCTCGCATTGATGAAGTCATGGACTCCACGACCGGCTGCGAGCTACTATCTTTTCTCGACTGTTACTCTGGTTATCACCAGATCGCTCTCAACAAGGATGATCAGATCAAGACGTCCTTTATTACACCCTTCGGCGCTTATTGCTACACGACCATGTCGTTTGGGCTCAAAAATGCCGGAGCTACTTATCAGCGTGCAATACAAGAGTGCCTCAAAAGGGAGATACAAGATGAACTGGTCGAAGCCTATGTAGACGACGTAGTTGTCAAAACCAAGGAATTCCACTCCTTGATTAACGATCTGACACGTACTTTTGCAGTGCTCAATCAATATCAATGGAAGTTGAACCCTAAAAAGTGCATCT
Source organism: Saccharum hybrid cultivar R570 (assembly GCA_038087645.1). Lineage (NCBI taxonomy): Eukaryota > Viridiplantae > Streptophyta > Magnoliopsida > Poales > Poaceae > Saccharum > Saccharum hybrid cultivar. Next base: position 36,435,636 of record JAQSUU010000637.1, on the reverse strand, counting down.
TTGGCGTTCCCTCTAGTATATTACTAGGCAATGTCGTCAGTCATGACGGCATATGCCCTAACCCAGAGAAGGTGCAAGCTGTCCTCAACATGAAGAGACCAGCAAATGTCAAGGATGTCCAGAAGCTTACAGGGTGTATGGCTGCCCTAAGCCAATTTCTATCTCGATTTGGCGACAAGGGCTTACCTTTTTCAAATTACTCAAGGCAGGCGAGAAGTTTGAGTGGTCGGAGGAAGCAGATATTGCCTTTACACAACTGAAGCAGTACCTTGCATCACCTCCGGTCCTTACTGCCCCCAAGTCAGGAGAAGTCCTTCAACTCTACATTGCTGCGACTGATCGAGTCGTCTCCACTGTCCTGGTGGTCGAGCGCGAGGAGCCCGACCACGCTTATGGTGTTCAGCGCCCAATCTATTTCATCAGTGAGGTGCTCAATGAGTACAAAACCAGGTACACTCAGATTTAAAAATTGATCTACGCCATACTCATTACAACCCAAAAGTTGAAACATTACTTTGACGGGTTCCACGTGGTGATCAAAACTGAGTTTCCCCTTGGTACCATTATACGCAACAAAGATGCAAACGGGCGCATCGCCAAATGGGCAATGGAGCTATGTCCTTTTGACTTGGAGTTTACATGCCGTGACACTATCAAATCCCAAACACTGGCTGACTTCATGGTCGAGTGGACAGACTTAAGCATCCCGACCTCTCAAGGACCCGTTGACTACTGGAAAATGTATTTTGATGGCTCACTAACTATTGATGGTGCGGGAGTGGGCATATTATTCATATCACCAACCAATGAGCAATTGCGCTACGTCCTCAAGATTTACTTCTCGGCATCTAACAATGCTGCAGAATACGAGGCATGTATTCATGGTTTGCGCATTGTAGTTGACCTCGGTATCAAGCGCCTTTACGTCCACGGTGACTCGGCCCTAGTTATTAACCAGCTCAACAAGGACTGGGATACAACTAGCGAGAAGATGGATGCATATTGCAAGGAAATTAGGAAGCTTGAAGGCAAATTTTATGGCATTGAATATTCCCATGTGGTCCGAGACAAAAATCAAGCAGCCGATACGCTGTCGAAGTTTGGATCATCTAGAGCTCAAGTACCACATGGCATTTTTGTTCAAGACCTTTTAAAACCATCAATTAAGCAAGAAGGCGACCCCGTGGTCGAGAAGCCCCCGGACGGGCCTCTGGTAGCTATGGTTCCATCACCGACCACTATGGCACTATCTCCCACAACCGCGGGACCATCTCAGACCTCGACTAAGATAGCGGACTGGCGTGTTCCATTCATTAAGTATCTAACAGATGGCACCGGGTACTCTGATCAAAATGCTAATGAACGCCTTATACGCCGCATCAAACAATACCTGGTGGTCGAGGGTAAATTGTGGCGCAAAAATGCGAAAGCAAAAGTATTGAAGAAGTGCATTGAGCAAGAAGACGGTATTAAACTCTTGGAAGAAATACATTCTGGCACCTGTGGTAATCATGCCGCATCTCGGACACTGGTCAGTAAAGCATTCCGTGCAGGTTTTTACTGGCCATCCGCAGTAGCTGATACAGAGAAGCTTGTTAGACACTGCGCCAATTGCCAGTTTTTCTCCAAAAGAGTTCACGTGCCAGCCCATGAGATCCAGACCATACCAGCCTCCTGGCCCTTTACGTGCTGGGGCCTGGATATGATTGGACCCTTCAAACCAGCACCAGGTAACTTCAAGTTCGTATTCGTGCTGATTGATAAATTTTCCAAATGGATAGAGTACATGCCCTTGGTCAAGGCATCTTCCGAAAAAGCAGTCGAGTTCCTCGACCAGGTCATCCACCGCTTCGGTATACCCAACAACATCATTACAGACTTTGGGACTCAGTTTACTGGGAACACGTTTTGGGACTTCTGTGATGAACGAAGCATTGTAGTGAAATACGTCTCAGTGGCACATCCCAGAGCTAACGGACAGGTCGAGCGGGCTAATGGAATGATTCTGGATGCATTGAAGAAACGGATGTACAAGGAGAACGATAAAGCCCCTGGACGGTGGATTAAGGAGTTACCAGCCGTGGTCTAGGGACTTCGGACACAGCCTAGTCACAATACTGGTGTCTCGCCATATTTCATGGTTTACGGTGCCGAGGCTGTACTTCCAGCAGACATTGAATTCCGGTCACCTCGGGTTGAGAACTACAACGAAGATCAAGTTACTGAACAACGAGAGCTCGAGGTGAATAGTGCAGAGGAACGACGCCTTGACTCCTATATACGCACGGCCAAGTACCTCGCTGTGTTACGAAGGTACTACAATAAAAATGTTCAGGAACGTTTCTTTGTGGTCGGCGACATGGTATTGAAATGGAAGACTAGCCAAGATGGCGTCCACAAGTTGGCAACTCCATGGGATGGGCCATACATCGTCAAGGCTGTTACACGACCTACTTCGTATAGGCTTGCAAGACTTGACGGCACTGAGGTGCCCAACTCCGTCCATATCAACAAGCTTAGGCGTTTTTACCCCTAATTCTCAAATACAGATATGTACCTTTTTTCTATACTACTTTTGTACTTTGAATTATGATATATATATATATATATATATATATATATATATATACTCGACTACAGTTGACTACACTTGTTTACATTGTTGCTTCTACAACTACAACATCTTTTTGAAAAAATAGTACATCGATCACCAATCCCTTCAGGTTCTCGGAGCAGCTCTGTCCTCGACTCATAGCATGCACGAGATCCGCCCTCTGCGTTTTGGGTGGTCGACAAATGCCCTTTGGCCAGACCAGTCGTACTCTTACGTGTATACAGGCTCTGACAGCCTTACACTCGGATCACTGGCCTCTCCAAAGCCGTACAAACCTATAGGATGACATCGATTACGCTAGAACAACTAAAAACAGAACATTCCGCTGTTCTAACTTAGTTCTCATCGATTACGCCGGAACAACTAAAATAGAACATTCTGATGTTCTAACTTAGTTAAATTCGCACGCAATACAGAGCTTTAACGTTTTTTCATACAAAAACATAAACAGCTTTACATTGTACTATTCATTACATTATTACAAGCTCGCCTCTTTATAGGCACGAGTTTACAATAAGTTTCTAAAAATTAACTACTCCTATGAACTATTCATAGGTTCCTCCTACTGTTGGCCTTTCGGTACTTCGGCGTGGTCGAGGATGGAGCAGAACGTGCTTCGTTGGAAGCCAGAGATGGTGGCATGGGTATTTGACCCACGTACAACTGAATTGTTCCTCCGGTTGATGGGGCTGCAGCTGGGCACAAGATGATGTCCTTCGTGATCGCGGCAGCATGCTTCATCTCCTCTGACCGCAGCTCGTCAGCTCGCTCCACCCCGACCTCCCTGGGATAACCAACTTCCAGTCGAGCAATATCCAACAAAGGGTAGTGGGCACGTACCAAGCTAAGTACGTGTGCACCCACATACTCCTTGATGTCCTTCGTCCATTGTTGGAGCCATCCCCAGGCTTTTTGGGATTTCTCGACCAGACCTATTTTTGTGCCTCCGCTCCACTTCGGTGGAGTCGGTGCCAATAAATGTCGAGCACTGGTGCGATCCCTTTCGCCATCTCCGCGCAGGCGTGCTTCCAAGTCTCTCGCTCCTTGATGAGTATCTCGCATTTGCCATTAAGGGTTTCTTGCTCCTTCATGAGCTTGTTGCACTTCTAGGACCACGCCTCGATCTTTTTTGCACTAGCCTGGTTTTGAAGCTCCAGGTCATCGCAATCTTTCTTCATTTTCTCAAGGTGCATTTTGGCATTCTTCTTTACAACTGCAAGGCGTCACGTCGATAAGAATTTAACGCCGCAAACTTCAATGAACGCTACGACCATGCTGAGGAATACTTACTCTCCAGATCCTTGGCTAATTTAGCATTCTCCTCCTTCATGGCCTATTGTGTTTGCAGCCATTTGGTCTTCTCTTCGGTCAGCCGGTCACGCTCGGCAGCTACCTAAGCATTTTCTTCACGAAGCCGGCTGACTTCGATGTCCAGACCTGTATCAATACTCTGATTATGAACAGTACAGTAATACAGCACCCTACATAGCTCGAGTACCTAACAACAGAAGGGACCCTTACCCGATCTCTGTTTCTCGACCACTTCCAGCCGTTGAAGTACTGTGCGCATCTTTTCTTCATGATCAATACTTTGCTTCGCATAATTCTCTAACTGCTGCTGCAGTTTCTTCTGTTCTACGCTCAACTGTTTGTTCTTCTCGGCCACAGTCTACAGTATACAGGATCATAAAAAGCAGTTCTCATGGATTATACAACACCAGCTTATACAAGTTATGTGAGGCTTACCTTAACTTCCTCCAGGAATATCTTACCAACAGCTTCTACGGCCTCGACCTCGTCTCCTATTGGAATCTTCACAGTGTAGGAGCGGGTACCACAAAATCTGCTTTCTTCTTCATAATGCCCGAGGATTTCTTCCATGGCTGGGGCTGAAGACTCGGCTTCTTCTCCTGGTTTAGCACTTCCAGTTGGTTCCTTGGCGGTCCCACCAACTACTGCAGATTTTGGGACTTGCTCTCTGAGGCCGGCTGGGGCTGCTCTGGGTTTTCTGGGGCTGGCTGGTGCTGTACTGCTGGTTCTGGGACCTTCTGTGGTTGTTCCTGCCTGCCCCATAGTTTCAGCCTGCAGAACAGGAACAGATGCTGACGGCGTTTTCAACTCGGAGACTACCTTCTCTGCTCTGGTCTACCCCAGCTGCTGCCGCTCGGTGATGGCAGCCTTAGGTGGTGGCGGTGTTGCACCGCCAGACAGTTCTTCTGGCTTTTGCGTCGATGCAGAGCTATACAAATCCATAACAAGTTACAAAAGTGATGATATAGACCAATTATGTTATACTCATACAAGTTCACGACGACTTACAGGTCTGTACAGCGGAACATGGTGGCAAACCGGGATTTCTTTGCCTTCTCGGGCCTGGCACCCTTCTCTGCCACTGGTCTAGTGGTCGGGACTGGCTTAACCACGTCGCTTTTAACAGCGGCAGCAGGCTTTGGTATTCCTGAGGCCTGTGCCTGTGGTTGCGGTCGTCGAGGTGGTGGCTCAGTTGTTGGCAACAGCGGTGTCGGCTCCTGCCTTCTAGCAAGTCGTTCCCTTCGGCTGCTTGCTATGATACCAGAGACCTCCTCGACTTCCTCGTCTTCCTCTTCTAGCCAATCAGCAATAAGGCGTCGATGTTTGCTTCTTGGGTCCTCTGTTTCTTTCAGGTCACTTACACCTTCTGGATTTTCATCTGAGGAGGCTCCTTGTGAGGTCTAGCCCCTTTTCTTCATTGGGGCAATAACTGGTTTCTTGCCTGCAAGTTGGCTGGCTTGCTCTAATTCATCCTCAATTGCAAGCCAATCAACTTCGGATGGATCGTCATCCACGGGCAGCGGCTGTGCATCATGGGCCCGCGGCATGACCTCAGGCCACTCCACGCCTAGAGGGCAAGAGACGAATGCTTGCGCCCTCTCCTGTCCATTAAACTGGGCAACAGATAGCAACATGAATTTCAGGATGACAGCACACCAACAAAGTGGTTATTATGCAGAGTTTCAATCACAAGGATAAAATATCAGACAACATTTGACTTACCAGTGGTGGTGGGCGAGTAAGCTTGAACGCTGGCTCGATGACTGTCAGCTTCTTGAAGCTGGGGTCTTTCAGATTAAACAGGTCTCGGACCTTGATCTTCACTTCTTTCGGTTCGAGGTCTTCATTCCTCATCCTGGTCGGGTCCATGTGACCTTGATATTCATATGTCGCGTGCACTCTGGCCTGACACGGTTGGATCCGACGACTGATAAAGTTACCGACTACACTTGGTCCATCTAGCCTTGACCAAGGTAGCAGCTGCATTATTGCTTCAATCTGGATTGTGTTCTGTGGCAGCTCTTTCCAACTGTTAGTCTTCTCTAGGACCAAAGATACGTCGCAGTATGAGGCCTGGCTTGGTTCTTCACGGATGTAAAACCAATGCCTATACCAGTCCTCTAATGTGGTCTTCCAAGGGCAGTGTAGGTACTCCACCCTGATCCCTTCCCGCATGTTCAGATAGCAGCCACCAGCTACATTGGAGCCGCCTCGACCTCTTTTCTTCTTTAACCAAAACAAGTGATGAAAATAGTCGAAGTGGGGTTGGAAACCACCATATGCTTCGTAGAGATGCATGAAGCAAGCGACAAGCAACACAGAATTCGGATGCAGATTGCAGATACTGATCTCGTAATAGTTGCAGAGCCCTTGCAAGAATGGATGTACAGGAACACCAAATCCATGAGTAAAGTATTCTTCAAAAACAACAATTTCACCTCCTTTGGGATCCGAGAATGGCTCCAGATCGGGTGCACGCCATCCCGCCAGTTCTTGGGCATGCAGCACACCAATCCGCACCAGTCGCTCGAGACTGAGTGGGGTGTACTTTGACATACTCCACTCCTTCTTCATGATCTCCTTGCGAACTTCGGCCTCCGTCTTCGTCTTCCTCGCGGCCATTCTCTGACTCTTTTGACTCTTCCTTTCTACGGAGGAAAAGGAGGGCGCCGCTCTTCCCAGTGGCTAGGGTTTGGTGGCGGCGATTCAAGCGGCGGCGGCGCATGAGGAACTTGGGGCAACTTCGGCGATGCCTACGGTGGCGATTGTGGATTGCACTACGGTGGTGGCACTGGGGCTCGAGAGGGCTCTGTGACGACAATGGCACGGCAACGGCGGAAGCAAGAAGACGGTTGATTGTGGATATGCGAGTGTGAGTAGATTGGAATCGTTACCTTTCCTAGTCTTTAAGAGGCAGGGTCGATTCAGTTTCTGAAAGAATGGGGCACGTGGCGCGAGATTTGCGGTAACTGACAGATTTCCTCCGCAAAAAATGCATCCCTTCGATTTTGGCGCCATTTGGTACACGACCCAAACGTGTCTTGATACAGACACTGGGTCATTGTTCACATGATGCGCCAGAAAGGAACTGCGACGCTGCCCACGTCATCAGTGCGTCAGATTGGACCAGTCAAAAAATGAAACGAAGAAAAAAGGAGAGATACCGAGACAGCGTGGCGATGGATTCGCTAGACCAGTGTGCTCTGGAACCTGTAGCCAGAGCTCTGAGCTCTGGAACCTATAGCCAGACCTCCAAGCTCGGGGACTCGCTAGACCAGTGTGCTCTGGGACCTGCAGCCATACCTCCGAGCTCGGGAACTCGTGGCCAGACCTCCGAGCTCGGGGACTCGTCGCTAGACCTCCGAGCTCGGGGACTCGTCGCCAGACCTCCGAGCTCGGGGACTCGTCGCCAGACCTCTGAGCTCGGGGACCCATCGCCAGACCTCCGAGGGACCCATCGCCAGACCTCCGAGCTCGAGGACCCGTCGCCAGACCTCCGAGCTCGGGGACTCTTTGCCAGACCTCCGAGCTCGGGGACTCATAGCTAGACCTCCGAGCTCGGGGACTATTCGTTAGACCTTCGAGCTCGGGGACTTGGTACACCAGTTCCTGCACCAGGATTCGTCTTGCTCGACTACATGTACTATGCTTGCATACAGTCGATGGACGCTTGATATTCTTAGACCTTGTGCAAGGCTCGTTTTTTGCCTTCCAGCAAGCTCGGGGACTACATCATATATGATGCACCTGACGGTGCATAATGATCATTGGTTCTTGAGGATTCTTTTTTAGACCATGGCATCACATGCCTACGTCATCTGTTACCAGGCTCGGGGACTAAGTAGGTACACTTCACCTGACGGTGAATTATTTCTATTGTTCGACCCCTACGATCTGGAATTTTTCATAAGTTACTTCCATTAAGTACGCACACTTACATTTCTTCTCAGAAATACAAGTGGGTACACTTCACCAGGCAAGAAAATTTTTCTTTTTTGTACCACTATGCAATCTTCATCGGCAACTGCAATCTTCATCAACAATCATGGTTTACTGATTCCTGATCCAGACGGAATACTAGCGCATGCTCGGCTAATATTTCAAGGTGATGTGAAGACGAACCTCACAAGTTGAAGAAGACTAAGACAATGTGTCGATACAGAATACATAGTACTCGGGGACTAGCTGTGGGGGTATAAACCCCTATACCCTTACGGCTAGACATAGGCAGGCCCAGACCAGATGGTCCGGCCCATTACATGACGACGCATGATCCAGATCATCGGGATGGAGTCTTGCGCAAGGCATCAAACCAGACTTGGGAATCAAGCAAGGTCTTGGTCGGTTAGATTAGGAATCCTTATCCGGCTCTATATGGCAATTGTAACCGGCTAAGATTAGTTTCTAGATCTGTAACCCTGCCTCCCGGACTATATAAGGAGGGCAGGGGACCCCCTCAAAAACATCAAAACATACTCTAGGACAATCTAGCTTGTAATACAATGTTTGAGATAGCAATAACAAAGCAGAGCAGAACGTAAGGTATTACGCCCAAACGACGGCCTGAACCTGGGTAAACCCGCATGTTGTTCTGCATCACCATCTCGTTCGTGGCTTGCACACCTGTCTGCCGACAATCTACTACCTTGGGCATACCCCTCGGTAGACTGTCGACCAGGTTTTGTCGACATGTTGTCATCTTAGCCTTCCAATAAGGATAATTCATGTCATCAAATTGGGGAGGCTTCTTGGTGTTGTTGATTTGAGCTATTTTAACACCAAAGGTTGTTAAGCCTCAAATCATGGTGACCACGGCTCCGATACCACTTGAAAGGTCCTAACAGCTAGAGGCGAGTGAATAGCCTATTGAAAATTTCTACAACAACACTCAACAAACCGATTAGACAAAAATGACGCGAAGCGAATGTTGTGCTAGCCTACTAAAAATGCAAGCCACCTACCACAATTCTAGTTTCTATAGTCTCTATATACACAAAGACTATGTCACAACACTAAGTTAGTGAGCTCTGAAAGACTAACTCAAGAGCCTCACTAACCACTAGACCCGACACAAGCTAGCTCTCAAAACTAATTACACTAAAGAGTGTAACAACACTAGAAATGTAAATACAAAAGCGAGTGGTGATGATTATACCGACGTGTCAGGGTATGAGCCAATCACAAGATGGAGCCAATCAATCAATTACAAGGTAACCAATGAAATCCTCAGACAAGGTGACACAAGATTTTTTACCGAGGTTCACTTGCTTGCCGGCAAGCTAGTCCTCGTTGTGGCGATTCACTCACTTAGAGGTTCACGCACTAATTGGCATCACACGCCAAACCCTCAATAGGGTGCCGCATAACCAACATAAGATGAGGATCACACAAGCCATGAGCAATCCACTAGTGTACCTTTTGGCTCTCCGCCGGGGAAAGGTCAAGAACATCTCACCATCACCATGATCGGAGCCAGAGATAATCTCTAACCTCCACTCGATGATCCTCGCTGCACCAAGTCGTCTAGGTGACGGCAATCACCAAGAGTAACAAGCGAATCCCGCAGCGAAACACAATCACCAAGTGCCTCTAGATGCAATCACTCAAGCAATGCACTTGGATTCACTCCCAATCTCACAAAGATGATGAATCAATGATGGAGATGAGTGGAAGGGCTTTGGCTAAGCTCATAAGGTTGCTATGTCAATGCAAATGGCCAAGAGAGTGAGCTTGTGTCGGCTATAGAGCTTAAATAGAGAGCCCCCATGAATAGAGCCATTGGGCTCCTCACTGTACGTTTTCTCAGGGTGACCGAATGCGCTGATCAGGTATGATCGGACGCACGCCTCAGTGTCCAGTCAACAAATGTCGTCCACGTGTCACTCCTGTTTAACCTCGTGCGTATGATTCCAACGGCCAAATTCAAACCCTCGTGCGTTAAGTGGAGACCGGATGCACCAGGCGTCGATCGGACGCACTAGCACGGCGTCAGGTCAACACAAAATGGCATGCCGCCAACAGATGACTGGATGCGCCGATCCCTTCGGCCTCCCAGCATCAGATCATTTATAGAGAACTCCCCGAGCGGCAAAACAGTGACCGGACGCGTCAGATGAACCATGACCGGACCCAGGCTAGCGTCTAGTCAGTTCTTCTCCTCTGCATGCCAAGCCACACAACTAACGTCAGCGTACGTCATCCCCTAACCGGACACAGGCCCTGTGCGTCCGGTCACTTTCACTGTGATGAGTTCGGTCACGATCCAACAGAACCCGAGCGCGCCTAGCACTTTTATAAATGACCGGACGCTAAAACGCCGAGTCCAGTCACACCGAAACCAACGTCCGGTCAGTGAAAGACAGCTCCTCCACTTCACCAACTTCTCCACCCTTGATCAAACGTACCAACCACCAAGAGTTTCACCTTGTGCACGTGTGGTAGCATATTTTCATAAATATTTTCAAGGGTGTTAGCACTCCACTAGATCTAAATGCATATGCAATGAGTTAGAGCATCTAGTGGCACTTTGATAACTGTATTTCGATATGAGTTTCACCCCTCTTAATAGTACGGTTATTGATCCTAAATGTGATCACACTCGCTAAGTGTCTTGATCACCAAATCAAAAAGCTCCTATCAAGTTTCACCTTTGCCTTGAGCTTTTTGTTTTTCTCTTTCTTCTTTTCCAAGTCCAAGCACTTGATCTTCTCCATGGTTACACCATCATCATGATCATCACCATTTGCTTCACCATTTGGAACGTGGTACCTATCTCATGATCACTTTCATAAACTAGGTTAGTACTTAGGGGTTCATCTATTCACCAAAACCAAACCAGAGCCTTCAGAAGAGCGGCGGACGCGGGGCAGGGTGAGGCGGATGGGGGTGGGGTACGCGTGTGGGGTGGGACGAGGCGGGCGGGGACGGACGCACATGTGCAGCAGCGAACGACACAGCGGCAAGCGCGGGCAGGCGGGCTGGCGACCGATGCCGGTGTCGCGCGATGGCGTTTTTATGATGGGCCGTTCTGTTAGACGGTTTCAGTGGGAGTGTTCCCAGGTTACCGTCCAACTCCAACGGAATCCTAACCTATGAGACATCTTGGCGCCAGCAATTGCCAATACAGAACAACCCGAAACCTGAAGACGGATATCTATGCCCAAATAAGAAATTCTACCTCTATTTCAAATTATAAGACGTTTTGTCATTTAATTTCTAGATACATAGAGCTGCTATGGATCTAGATATACACTTATGTCTAGATCCATAGTAAAATCAATAAATCTAGAAAAATCAAAACGTCTTATAGTTTGAAACAGAGGGGGTACAATATACTCTCTCTATTCTACTCGACATAACCTATATCTAGGTACGTAACAAAAGCTATAAATCTAGAAAGATCAAAATATCTAATATCATATAATTTGAAACAAAGTATCTTTTTAATATATAATTTTATCTATAAATCTAAATGTATTGCATCTAGATATATAATAAAAACCATATATTTAAAAGGTCAGAACAATTTATATAATTTAAAATAGAGAAAGTATGTGATATAGGATAGCCTAACGATCAGCAGGCTTTCCTACCCCTTGTGTGCAAACCTCCATACGCATCAAACTATCAAATAGAGTAGGAGGAAATACCATATGTTGATATGTTCGATGATTGATCGAACTCCATAGTCCAGACCGTGGACAGTTGTAGGGCTCAAATGACCAGGCGGATTAGCATGAAAACAGGTCCCTATAATTAGGTCTCGTTTGACACCGCACCACCACCTGCTCCTGTAGCTTTTTGGATCTATTTTGTGTCAGAGGTAAAACTACACAACTCCGTCTAAGAAGTCTCTAAAAATATTCTTTCAGAAGGTAGAAAGGAAACATAGAGCTAAAATTAGTAGCTTCGTCAAGCTCCAACCTAGATCTATAGGCCCCACCATGCTTGCGTGTCAGATTTGCTTCCGCTGACACAAGGACGGGCGTGCAGGTCATCGTGGCACAGCCACTAGGGCATGGCCGCCGGGGCACATAGCTCGCCGCCGAGATTGGGTAGGGCTTGCTAGGACGCGCGACCATCGGGGCGTGGTCGCCTAGCGCACATTCGCCGGGGCACGCGGCCACTGAGAGGGCGCGTAGGCGTAGGTGGCTCCAAGAGGGTTCGTGGCCACTGGGGCATGGTCACCTGGCACACATCTGCCAGGGCGTGTGGCCACCGAAGAGAGAAGACGAGGGAGGTGTCGGGAGAGAGAAGAAAGGGAGAGGAAAAAAGTGACAGAACTAGAACGGTATTATAAACCTTTCAACATTTTCATCTACTAAGTAAACAGTTCATCAAAACATATTCAACTCCACCGAGAAAACTGTTTGTGAAGCCGAAGAAAAAAATCGCTCTACGTTCCAAATAGAGCCTTAAGCTCTATTCGCTTAAGCTTATTAGTTAAAATCAGCCAGTCATGGAACAATATTTTTCTCTCATAATAAATCAATATTAGCCAAAAAAAAAAAATACAGCTAGTAGAACAGAGTCCGGCCTCGAGGGCTATCTTCCCATCCCAGGCAACGTTTAGTTTCATCCCATATTTCTGCAACCTTTCTTCGATGATTAAATCAGTCAGTGGAACGTTCAACCTCAGACGGAAACCCACCATCGTGGCCGTCCCCCACCGAGCAATCAGGCTGTGAGCGAACGACAGCTCGCCCATAGAGAGACACTGTGAGTCCGCTGTAGACTTGGGCCTCGTTTAGATACCCGCCTGGTTAAGATTCCCAAATTCATCTCTAAATTTTACTATGCAAAAAGAAGATTCCCTATCACATTAAAATGCCGGCACATGTATGGAGTACTAAATATAGATAAAATCAAAAAATAATTACACAGTTTTATTGTACTTTGCGAGACGAACATTTTGAGCCTAATTAATCAAAGTTTGGACAATTATTACCAAATAAAAACAAAATGCTACAGTGATTCATCACAGTGATTCGGGGGCACCAAATGGGCGATCTAAACATGGCCTCACCCCCAAATTCCACGGTGCAAAAAGAAGATTCTCCGTCACATCAAAATGTCGGCACATATATAGAGTACTAAATGTAGATGAAATCAAAAACTAATTGTATAGTTTTGTTCTACTTTACGAGACAAATATTTTAAGCCTAATTAATCAATGTTTCGACAATTATTACCAAATAAAAACAAAATTGCTACCGTGTGACGCGATGTTTACTATGTAAAATTTGCCTCCAAAGTTTGGTATCTAAACGTGGGCTTGTATAAAGTACACATGGCTGTCTAATCAAGTAAAGAAGCGGAGCCCTATAGAAAGAATGAGAAGGCGTGTCAGCTAGGCTGGTTGCTCCGGCCGGTAGCGGCGTGCTCGTGCTGGCTGGATGCTGCGGTGACTCTCTTTCTTTCTCCCCGTCTCTCCGAAGTTGCGTGGTGTGCCATCACAAGTGCCATCACAGCCCTACCACACCTTTAAACTGCCCGCAACGTCGGCACCGGGGCAGCGGGGTGCTGAAAACCAATTCGTACGTCCGATGCCAGGACTCGATCGAGTCCACCTACAGCGTCGGCACCGGGGCTTCCTGTGTGTGGAGCCCACTGGGGCCGCTGACAGCGACACCACGGGGCCGGCACCAGCCGCACGGCGAGGGGCGCTCGCAGGAAAGCCGCATGCCTCGGGTCAAGGAATACATTTGTTTATTGTCACCGTTGAACCTACTGCTCCGTCCTATAAAAAAAAATCGTCGTGGGAAGCGTGCTGGTCAAATTTTCTCAATTTTGACTACGTTTGTAGAAAATACGTGTAACATTTATATCTTTAAATAAGTTTATTATAAAAGTATATTCAAAGATCTACCTAATGATACTAATTATGTACCATAAATATTAATATTTTGTTAAATAAATTTGGTCAAAGTTAAAAGCTGTTGACTTTTTGGAAAACGAGAATGACTATTTTTTTGGGACGGAGGGAGTACATGGGTAGGCTCAAGAAAATTTAGCACGTGTTTAGTTCCAAAGTTGGCGCACCCAACATGGAATAGTGCGCGTCACATCGTACTGTAGCAACTTTTGTTTTTATTTAGTAAAAATTGTCCTAACATTTATTAATTAGGCTTAAAATGTTTGTCTCGCAGAGTACAACAAAACTGTGTAATTAGTTTTTTATTTCATCTATATTTAGTACTCCATGCATGTGCCGGTATTTCGATGTGATGAAGAATCTTCTTTTTACATAGTGAAATTTGGGGTAGGAATTTGGAACTAAACAAGGGCTTAGGGTCAGTTTAGTTGCCGGCCACACTTAGCCACGTGTATGGTTAAGTATTCGTCACATCGTAGCTTGTCATATTCTGTGGTAAAATTGAAGTATTTGGTTTGGTACTAAGCCATGGCAAAATTGTGTGGCTATTGTTTGGATGGTTGTCACAAAAAATTGACAAAGTTGCCACATATGGTTTAGATCACATTATGTTAAATCAAATCACAAATTTGTATGATGTTTCTAATGAAACAAGAATAAACATGAAAATTAAGACTAATATACATAATTAGTGGTCTAAAATGTCCTTCTGCTTTTCTTTTTTTTCTGACATTTTTCACTTATTTTATTTTCCCTTCTATTCTTTTTTATTTTTTGAGGGAATTTTATTTCTTTTTTTTATGGAGGATAAACCCAGCTTATAGAAAGCCCCATCAAGTCATCCACCGACGGCTCACACACGGATCGCACTTATTCTCTCTCTAGTCTCTACCCCATCCACTGCACGCAACCTTATCTTCTTCGTTCCACTTCCACTGCGCGATGGCGGCTCCACGCGATGTGCCCAGGCGGCCTGACGGCCACGAGCTCGCGCGTCCCCGCGCCCCAGCGGCCGGCGGCCCGACGGCCGCGCGCCTCGCGGCCTTGTGCCCTCGCGTCCCGGAGGTCGCCACGCTCGTCGCCTGCCTCCGTCCTTCCGCGGTGGCGCGTGGGACTGCAGCGGTGACCGCCAGACAGCAGCTGCGCGGCGGCGCGCGACCACGACGCCCTCAAGTGCGGCTCCGGCACGCGCGGTTGCTCAAGCCGCGTCTTCCGCGCCTCGTCAATCCGGTATTCCGGTGGCCGCCGCGGACGAGCTCATGGAAAAGAGGCAGGCGGCCGCATAGCAGGAGGAGCGGCAGGAGGTTTGTGGCGGATGTGGCTGAGGCGGAGGAAAAGCTCGCCACACTTTGGCGTAGAAAAACTGTGGCGAGCTCATCTCTGAAATGTGGCGACCCTCAGTTGGATTCCGAACCAAACACCGACCTAAGCATGCATGGCGAGCCTCAACTTAGGCGTAGCGAGTGGTGGCCAGCAACCAAACACACCCTATACTCAGCATCGCTGGCTACAATGTTTCTACCCGATGCCCCGTTACTCTCTCTCGGTTCTCAGCATCGGCAACAAAGCACATCGTGGCTAGTGTAAGCCTATCCGCACTCAGACCGTCAGCACTCGGTACGGTAAGCGTGTCCGGTAAATGCTATCCGCACTCAGACCGTCAGCACTCGGTACGGTAAGCGTGTCCGGTAAATCGGATGGAGTGCCAGGTAGATAAAAAAAACAGATGCAGCGGGGAACGGTAAAGGATACTCTATCCGCCCGCTCACGCCAAATATACCGGACGAGCTAGCTGTGGCGGACGTCCGACCGAGGCCTGTGCCAGCACCCGAGCACCGGCAGAGCCGCAGAGACCGCACGGTAGAGAGAGAGGAGAGGATAGACGCGGCCCCGCACTGCTACTAACAAAAAAAAATGTTATAACTCACAAACCAAAAAGCCAAATTAAATTCCGATTGCACCATTAAATTCGTTTCAATAAATTCTTCAAAACTAGATCCCATATGGATATATTTAGATAAAGTGACAAGTACGCCCCACAGTGGATGGAGGATGACATAGAGGAGGGATGAGTGCGGGAAAACTGTATATTTTGTAGTGACTAGGATGAAATATTCCTTTTAGAGGATGAATATAGAGGTTCACGAGTGCGGGTAGTCTCATGGACCTCTATATTTATTCTCTATACGTCCTGGTCAGCAAGATTCTCTCTTCTATACTCAATTCTCCCGCACCCATCCATCCTCTATATCATTCTCTATCCACTCTATCCACTGTGGGACTCACTTGTCACTTTATCTAAATATATCCATGTGTGATCTAGTTTTGAAGGATTTATTGAGACGAATTTAATGGTGCAATCAAAATTTAATTTGGATTTTTGGTTTGTGAGTTATAATATTTTTTTTCTTTGTTTAGCTAGTAGGGCCCGCCACTGCCCACTATAGAGTAAGCACTGTACCACTCTAAATATAGAGTAAGAGAAATGATAGAGTATCGTTTTAGAGTACCCATTGCAGCAGTTTTTACTCTATATTCATACTTTAAAGCTATAGAGTATCCCTTTAGAGTATCCACTGCAGGCAGGTAAGAATAGCACACATGCACATGCAGCAGAGCAAGCATGGCCACAAGCTCCGAAGCCGCTATATATCCGATCAAGGATGCCCTGGCAAATCCACTCCCAGATGTGCATACCTTTGCTTGATAGCTAGCTACATACTCTGGGCGTACGTGCAGTGCGGAAGAATTCAAATACAGGTATATCTATATGTATATCTATTTCTCTCTCTATATAATACATATGTTACCACATCATTATACTCAGCCTTTGCGTGTGCTTATATATTTGAATGAAACATAACAAGGCACTGCCCTGCTACAACTAGTCTATCTATTATTATTTCCTGCTCATTTGCTAGTGTCTTGCCAAAATATAAATAAATTCAAGTGTCTTTGGGATTGTATATTTTCAAGTTAAGAATTAATAAGTATATATGTTGAGTTCCTGCTATCACACTAATCATAATCTAACATCAACATAATCATATGTGCATACTCCCTCCGATCCATCATGCATGCTGCTAGACTACATGTGACAGAACAAATCAATGCAGTTCTAACTTCAAATTTCATTGCAGAAATGTATTGTACAAAACACTTCTAATAGAGTTTTACATAGTCTAGTTGCAAAACATAGCCTCGAGTGTGAGGTTTCATTGTTTTGGGCAATTTAGTTTGTCTTTTACCCCTGCTAGCACAATTCAACTATTAGAAAGCCTTTAACGAAAACTAAATGCTTGTTTATGAGTATCATCAAATATTCTAAGTTCACTCTAGAAGTGGTAGAAATAATCAAATAAATAAATCTAGGTATACAGTATACTGATGGACTAAAATTGGCAATGCAGTATGTAGAAGCTTGGGCTCAAGCATGTATACCCCCACGTGTCTTTTCCTTCATATGCAACTTCCTACATGCCGTACGTTCAATGATTGAACGCACAACTTCTTCTTTACTTGCTGTCAATTAAACAGTACTATTTTCCCTCTTCCATGTTTTCTTATGCATCTGACATACCAATTAACGAGTCCAAATTCTGAAACGCCATGCTTTCTCGCTCATAAAAAAAACAGTTGAACTTAACAAATTCTGAAGATCATGGTTCAGGGGATTATTACTTTTGTTTGCTGGAGAGTTGTGAATAATAGCTACGTTCCCCTTTTCAGTTAGAAGTTAGAACATCACAAATAAGGAGAACACCACCCACTAAAGTTGGGCAATTTTTTGATAGCTATAAGGGAAATATTTGATCTTGATGAAGCCCTACCATAATTAATCGGACAAAAGAATAACTACATTGATTATTTCTTGAAAACAATTTGCAGACTCATCTTTCTGAATAGGTGAAACAACAGAGTGAAGCATATGATAGTGCTGTGCTGTATATGAGTAGACATGTTCCTGAGACATATAAGGTGTATGTGAAAGGACGATGCATGGCATCCCATATACATATGAACACCGTGCAATATAGACTGATTATATTAGTACTTTCTTTTGTAACTTCGGCTGAATTTTATTTAATGTTCTGAAGAATAATATCATCTAAATAACAGGCATGCAGTTGCACTTGCTAACAACGAGTTACAAATTATTCAGGTGCATGTTTTTTTGGGATAGAATTGACACAAGGTATTTCTCCTGCTGATCTTCTTGATGGCCATGGGTTTAGTGTCTGAAGAGCTGAGGTATGGAGGTAAGATGTAAGGAACTCAAATGTGGTGGCACATGGATCACCCTAGAACATGTAAATTGCTGATTTTCTTTGTATACCACTTAAACTCTTCGACGATGCATTATTAATTGCAGTGTAGAAAGTTGGAAAATTTATGATAAGGAACTGGAAATAAGTGAAAGTGTACATTCTCAGGTACCCTAAATCGTGTAACTCTAAAGGCCTGAAATCATTAATAGTTGTTCCAGATGATTCAAGTAAAAATCCCATTCTGATTCTTATGCAAATCTGCCATATATTTGAGTTTAAGCAAATTATCCATAACCATGTGCTACTTTACCATTGGTTAATATTTGGGCACTAGTATCTTGCCTGAAGAGTAGTATGTAATTAAATTTCTAGCACTATTAGCTAGATTTCATTATTATTTTTATTTCATCTGATAATTGATGGTTGAAATCCCGGGTTCAAATTGTGTTTGAAGAATCATATATATGCCCTTGGAGTTTTCTACAAAACTCAGAACATGCAACTTCATAAACCTCAAAGTTACGGCATCAGTACACTAAATAAAAGTAACAAATATCATTAGCACGATTATATGAATAATTGACAAATAGCAATCGCTAATTATAATAAGGTTAATTGCCATTAACCAAAAGTCGATAACACAAACCCGGGCTAATGGGTCTTGATTGATAGAGAACCACCAGTTGATTTATATGTACTATGTAGCAACGGATCATGGCAGAAGAAGCCTAATTACGTAATGGATGGAAGTCCTCACGCGTTAGAATTTAGACCTATAATGTTTGCATAAACCATACAAGAAATCACCTTGGCATTCCAGCGTTGCATCTCGTCATCTCCTCGAGCTGCAGGCAATACTGGTAGTAGTACTCCAGCCCGTCCATCTGCTGCGGCTGCTCCGTCGTTGCCGCTGCCGCTGTGGCCTCCGTCATGATCCAGCCCAGCTCACCGCAGCCGTGTTCTGCCATAAGCGCCGGTGGCCCATCAGGACCGCCGCCGCCTCTGCTTCTTCCCTTCTCCGTCGCCTCCTCCCTCGACTCCGGCGTCAAACAGCAAGTGCTTGAGGAGCTCCCCTCCCCTCTCCCCTTCGCCACCACCGTCGGTCCTCCTGAGACTACAGCCGCCGGCTCGGCGGCGTCGACGAGGCGGTCGATGGCCGGCTTGGACTGGGTGAGGAGCCAGTTCACCGTCTTGCTGGCCTTGTCGAACCCAAGCCGGTCCTGCAGCGCGAAGAACTCTCGCGCGACCCCGACCGACAGCCGCATCCGCCGGTCGCGCACACCCTGCGCCGTGCGGATCTTGCTGTGCCGATCCGTCCGGAACGGCCGCTTGCGCGGTGCGGCGGCCGCGGCATGGACGCCGGCATCCACCACCGGTACGGGCGACCCGTTCCTCATCAGCAGCTCCCTCTCCCCCGCTGCTGCCAGCGCCTGCAGGGGGGCCGTCGTCTCAGGCTGCTGCTGGAACACCGCCTCCAGGGTATCCTGGTGGTGGAACGACATGTCGGCAGGGAAGATCTGCCCGCCGTACCCGTCCCAAGACATCGCGGTCGACGGCATAAAAAAACAAGGAGCTGCAGTAGGGTTCGGTAAATGACTGCTCTTGCTGCTGGTAGACGCAACGATGATGATGGTGATGAGGCAGGCTGTTAGGGTAATGAGGTAGCGTTTGTGTGTTGTTGTGCACTCTGCACTTACCGCAGTGGTACATATAAAGCGCTACAGAGGCCTTTTGTTAGTGCAATGGAGCATCTCATGCACAGTGCACCTGCCTAGTTTTACTTCTACTACTGCTTTTTATTTATACAAGAAACATGTGTGTAGCTATGTGTACACAGGCCTGTGTACATTGTTACAGAGGGAAAAGAGAAACTAAAACAAATACTATAGTAGGTCTAAAAGCAGGAGGACAGGGTAAGGCAGGTAGCTAGAGATGGAGTCATGGAGAAAGGTGCACACTGTAACTTACTGGATATAATGCATGCACTAGTGGTCACGGGTCAGGGTCAATGCTGAATAAGCTATGACGAGCTATGCATATATTATTGCGTTTCGCGGTGTAGGTCATGGTGTATGCATGTACAGTACTCTCCGGTCTCAAATTAAATCAACTTAAGGTACCCTCAATAGTACTTCAACAGTATCAACTCTTTACTGGCTCTAAGAACAGCACTAGCGGTAGCCCTCAAGCAGAGCCCCTATTTTTCATTTAAAGATTTCCCTACTTTTGATGGTCCTATTATATACTCTAACAGGAGCCCTCAAAATAGGATCCTTAAGTTCATTCTAATAGGAAATGACAGATGAGACCCGTTACTCATCCTCTTTCTTATCTTCTTCCTCATAGACTAACTTGGACATGTCTTGAGAGTTGGGGCTCACACTCGTGGGCGAGGGTCGTACTACCGAAGAGCCGAGGCTCGCACTCACGGGCAAGGGTCACACCACCAAGCTGTCGGAGAGCTGGGGCTCTTACTTACGAGCGAGGGTTGCACTACCGAGAAAGGGAGCTGCCGAGGACGTCGTGGGAAGGGAGCTGCCAAGGAGAGGGGCTCGCCAGATCCGAATGAGGGTCATGCCGCCGGGGAAAGGGAGCTGCAAAGGAGGGCGATGTAGAAGAGGGGTTCACTGAATCTGGTTGGGACGGAGGTGGAGCGGTCAGGGACGAGGCCGGGCAAAGGGCGGGGCATCAGGCGGCAGCGCGCCGTGCTCGGTTGAGAGGGTTCTAGAAGGGACGGAGAGATAAAGCTTTAAAACAAAAAATTAGGGGCCCCCCTCTAGATCCCCTAGGAACGAGGCCTCGAGGGGGAAATTTGAGGGCGTCCTAATTTTGAGGGCCAGTAAGGGGCCCTACTAGAGTGATGTTTTTTCCTCTTACCCTCAAAAGTAGGATAGGAGCCTGAGTAAGAGCCCTACTAGAGTTGATCTAAGAAAACTTCTCTAATAGTATTAACTTTTAGCAAATAACTTATAATATGAATAGGCCCACGTAATAAGCTCGCATGATCTTGAAGTGTGTGCATGATAATAGATCTTGCGCTCCCTTCTATTAAAATATGAAACAATATGTTATGAGCTACTCCATCCCCCCCATTCCAAGAAATAGTGTCTCTATGAAGTTCATGTTGGTCAAACTTTCGTAAGTTTGACTAGG
The DNA here is from genome assembly GCA_038087645.1 of Saccharum hybrid cultivar R570. NCBI lineage: Eukaryota > Viridiplantae > Streptophyta > Magnoliopsida > Poales > Poaceae > Saccharum > Saccharum hybrid cultivar. The sequence continues at coordinate 36,414,416 of JAQSUU010000637.1, read as the reverse complement.
TTTCTAGAAACTATTAGCAATATTTTATCTTCAAATAAGTTTATTACGAAAATATATTCAGTGGTTCATCTAATGATATAAATTATCCACTATAAATTTTAATATTTTCTTATATATATTTGGTAAAAATTAGAAGCGTTCGATCTCGCTCGGGAAGTGAAAATGACACTCTTTGTGGGATGGAAAGAGTATCTCATAAGTCACCATTGGAGGTGCCCTTAAAAATTATTCTAAGTTAATATATTTTAAGTTTGACTAAATTTAATACCAATATTTAGAACACTAAATTATTATATATCATGAAATATATTTTTATTATATATGCACTTATTTTGTGTAAGAGGTGTTTTATCTTTTTTTATGAAGTCGATCAAACTTAACATAATTTGATTTAGAATGATTTTAAGAGTCGGTTTGTTTTAAGAGAGAGCGGCATATATATTATTACGCCTATAGGTGATGTGTACTGTGGTACGGTGTCTGTTCGTTTGAACTCAGAGCGTGTTTGGTCGGAGGAGTTAAAGTTTAACAAATACTGTAGCACTTTCGTCTTATTTGATAAAAAGTTTTCAATTTTGGACTAATTAGATTTAATAGATTCGTCTCGTAAATTACTCTTAATCTGTGTCGACATATATGCAATTAGTCTACATTTAGTACTCTATGTATTTGAGGAAACATTAATGTGATGAGAGTTAAACTTTAACTCCTAAAAACCAAACAAGCCCTTATCCGCGTTGTTGTGCAGCCGCTGTGTCTGTGATCTCTCTCATACAGCACTGTTCAAACAGCAGCAGCGGGCTGCAATTAAAGTGACCCTCCGGAGCCCCGACCAGAGTGGCAGAGTGGGGGCTCAGCAAAGGTATGGCTGCGGGCTGCCTGCCTAGCTAGTGCATGCTACCGCTACGTAGCAGCCTACTGGTGTACGTACTCCTACACACTACAGTTCTATACGTACGTACGTGCTTTTGCTGGTAGAGGGGTGTGTGGCCTATGATAAAGCCATTATTATTATTGAGAGGCCTATATGCGTACTGTATGTGTTAGAAATATAGGTAATTTCAGGTTTAATTTAATCCAATAAAATGACATGATCATAATCATAATAGTGGTGATTAAGTGCTTGTTTGAAAAAAACAGAAACATCATAAACATGATCATGATGACATCAACATATTGCTTATTCAAAATAAACAAGAAGAGCATCATATGAATTATATTAACCAGTAATGGAAACATTATGTAGATCATGCTAACCAGCAAGGTTTTGATCAAAAACATAAGAGGATGATGAAGCACGCTATCATACCCTACGGCAGAGCCGGATGCACCCGATGAAAACATGGTGCCTTGTTGGTGTAGTCGTCTCAATCGGTGCAGTGCAGAAAGGATGCCGTGAAGATCAATAGCGAGTAGTGGTGCCGCTTGCGGACACTCCCCAAAAACGCTATGGCCGCCCTTCACCCGAGCAGGTGAACTCGATGAAGCGGATGTGTTCCGGAGGCTCTACTCTTCCATCTCGTGTGCGCGCAGGAGATGGACGGGGAGTACTGCTGCTACGGGAGATGTGGTATAACCAAGAGAGAAATGACTGAAGGAGGAGTACAGAATATATACTACGCGGAGGACAGGCCAAAAGGCTCAGGAGGCAAGGAGTCTCATGTTATGGAGGCCAAGAGCCTCATGCCATGCGTCAATGTCATGAATGCAAAAATGCCTCACGTCATCAACTCCAACGAAGTAAAAACTTCTGTAACTCTTGCCATCACTTTGCCAATTAAGACTAGTGGAAGAGTCATCAACTCCAACGAAGTAAAAACTTTTGTAACTCTTGACTTCTGTAACTCTTGTCATCACTTTGCCAATTAAGACTAATGGAAGTAACTCTCGTAATCAAGAGACATAATTGAAAACGAGAGTCTATCTGCTCGTCTGCGCGCGTGTGGCATTCCGTTGTTCTCAACCTCTCAACAACATAGTTAGACAATATCCAACCATATAAGTCGAGTCAACGTTCAGTCAAAATCTCGTATGGTATTAAACCATAAAACATGCATTATTACGGACCATAGAGTTTATTTGATTTATTAATATTATATGAGCCAAGCCCATAAAATATCCAACAGTATGGCCACGTAGGGAGGCTTATGCGCATCGGGGTGGTGCAGAGCAGAGGGGCGGCCATTCTAGGACCTCGAAACGAAGGGTCCTCCTAGACTGGTAATAGAGTAAAATGTAGAAACAGGCCTTTAAATTTGTTTTGTGGTGTCTCAAAATACATTTTCAGATACTAGAACTTATATCGGGATGTCATTCTTGTTTAGAACTTAAAATTTTATTTTAGACAAACTTGTCACAGGGTATCATATAGGTTTAAACGAGCTCTAACAAGCCAATATGTTGGTCTCTAGACTCTAGTGCTCGATCTACGTGTTGTTACTTTTTCTTCTAGTTGCATCTCCATGCTCCATGCTCTCCCCCTCTTCGCATTCGAATCCAGTGTGGTATATTTCGCATCGCCATTTTAACACTTGAATCAAATAGAACAAGATGGAAAATAGATGCTTGCTAGACCCGTCATAGGCAGGCCCAAGCCCAACTGACTAGCCTATATCTCCCATAACCCTTTTAGACCAGCACCCTCCTCCCACTTCTATTCATCCTCTCTAGACCAACCACACTACTATAAAAAAACTTAACCGAGGCGTTCGGGAAAGGGGCTCGGAGGCGGGCGGGCTTTTGAACCACCTCGGTTAATGCCTGGGATTAATCGAGGCGGTCATTTTTATTAACCGAGACGGTCACAATTAACCGCCTCACAAAATTGATTTTACGGAGGCGGTAAAAAATAACCACCTCCTAAAATTTATTAAGGGAGGCAGGCCTTATAACCTGGCCAAAGGAAAAAGTATCATCATACAAAGGATTGTACAACAATATCCCATGTGACAACTCTTCGAATTTCTCCTAATACTCTACAATCGAGCTCAACTACTTCAGAGTCCAACTGCCTCCATTGGAACTAACTAATATTGATCTTTGTCAAAGTAAGCAATCATCGCTTCCACCATTGCCTCTCGATCATGGAAGCACCTACAACACTCCACTGTTTGCAACCAAACAACTGCAGGGCCGGTGAAGTTCAAAGCGGTGAAACGCATCTTCATGATTTTCACCATATCATATACCTCGAAATACAATTCACAATGATCGCGCCATAGCTGAGGGTTAGTACCACCAAATTTCAGAAACTCCATCTTTAGAACAGGTGAGAATCACACTCCAATTGCTTGTTCCTCGCCTGTCGGGTACCAAAACAAGGGGTACCCACAATCAATGATCAAGAAAAACAAACCCCTGAGAAAACCACGCCAAAAGCTCTGCCCACAAAGACGGAACGAGCCAAAACGACGAACGGGACGCCTCGACCACGTTCCGACTCGCACGAGGCTCGCTCGACGGGACGCCTCGACCACCGAGAAATCTTCGACTCGCACGACCCTAGGTCGAGCCGGTCGACCCACCTCACTCACCAACTCTGGGACAAAAGTTAAAGCATTTAATGCAACCGCCAACCACTTCCTACCCCCATGGCTACAACGGTAACCAGCATAGAAGCAGTACCAGTGTCAAATCTTACTTTTTACTGCCCATCCCGGGATGGACGGTGAAAACCTGTCACTGTACGCGCCATACCGAGCACTATTCCACCACTGATCACCCTCGAGGGAGAATACGACGAGTATCGTACCCTGAAATTCCCGGGACTCGGCCTTATCCATTCACCGTCGACCCACCTTGACCCGTCCTCGACCTGGCCTCGACCAACCGCCGGTCAAACAAGGAAGCAAGGCCTGCATGCCACAGGATCCGGAGTCTTTTCACCGTCTCATCCTCTACGTCACCATGGTGTCCGGGGATGGCTGGCCATTCCCGGAGCACGTCACTACAGCGGCCTCCACAGCGCTCGACAAAACTTCACTTCCAAGGAGTCCCTCGGCGTCCCTCCCTACTCTTGACCCTATAAAAGGGCAGGCAGGGGACTCTATGAAGGGAGGAGGAGGACGAACAAGCAAAAGCCAGTCACCATCCCACCGTAGAAGATCAACATCTCAAGCAATCTCCTTTGTACTCTCACTTTTTCTCTCTGAGACCTAGGATCGGCTCCCTCTCTCACAACTTGTAACCCCTACGCAAGCACTTAGGTGCAAGGAAATACAATACTCCCCCCTCCCCGCTGGACGTAGGGCCTTCTTTTGCCCGAACCAGGATAAATCCCCGTGTACTCTCCTTGCATCACCATCTAGATTAGGGACACGCAGCACTGATTCACTCGTTTACTTAGGACCGTCGCGAGACTAGACGCCGACAGTTGGCGCGCCAGGTAGGGGTGCGCTGCGTGCCAACATCGTTTTCCCACCATTTTTCTGGATGGCTGACCCCGAACATCCACTCCCGTTGGCCACGGTGATCTGGTTTGGGAGCTTGGAGTTCATGTCTCTTGGCCACGGCTACGACACGGTCCTCCTCCCGCCCAGGCACCCGACCGACGGCGACCACGAGCTCTCCCAACCTGGGGGAGTGCTGCGCCGGTACCATCGCTCTCGTCAGGCACGCGCCGCCAGGCGACGGTGAGCCCAGCGCAACCGCCGTCATCGCCTCGCGGAGGGTGATGGTATTCCCTGATCTGGCGCCTCTCAGCCAGACGCCGACACGGATTTCCTCACTGAGGATCTGTGTAGGATGAGCTTGGCTGAGGGTAAGATGCCGACGGGGAGTCCCGTCGCTCCACCGCCCGGCACGGCGCCGCCACCAGCCAGTTCGACTACTCCAGAACCAGGAACCACGCCTTCACCAGCATTCCCATTTGGACTAGCCTCGGTTGCCCGGGCATATGCTTCTTCTGTAAGCACCAGCATGAGTGCTTACGAGGAACTCCCCGGACACCATCTACGTTCCACCCTCGACCTCATCGCGTCCACGCCAGCTTCCGAGTACCTGGACTCCACGGAGACCCCGGATACGGAGCTCCGTGCGACTGCCTTTCGACGTCACGACCTTAGAGACACATGACCTCACATGCACCCGTTGTACTACTATTTTGGCACTCCAGACTCTGACTCTGCCGATGACACCTACGACCCGACTCGCGAGTGCTTCAATATCGATGGAGCTATCATGTCGGATTCGGAGGATGAGGCAGCCGTTGGAGGAAGGAATGCCACGCCACCTCAGGTCGAGCCCCCTGCTGCGCGGGATGAGGCTCAATTCCTTGAGGACCAAGGAATGCAACTCGAGCAAATCCGCGAATTGCAGGACAGGCTCGACGAGGAACGGGAAAATCTGCGCCTACTTCAACAAACCCTCGAGCACGAGTGCGCGGCACGCGCACACGGCGGAGGAGCTTGAGAGAGAGCTCGCGACGTCAATCGTCGCATCGTCGAGGATCGGGCAGGCGAGCCCCCGGTTTTCGGCCGAGCCAGCCAGAATGTTGTCGCAGCCGCCATGCTCCTTCGTAACATGCCCAAGCCATCGAACCTCGAGGCCCGTCGGGCCCGTGATGAAATCCGAGGACTCCTTGAGACCACTGCCATGTAGCAGGCCGAGAGTTCCACCTTGAGGCGACACGGGCTTGCCTCGGAGCAGCCTGTGGAGCCCTCCCGACAGGAGAGAGAGGCCTCGGTTCATCCCGAGCACGCCCAGCGGAACAAGGCGGCCTCTGTCCGTGAACGCATCATCGACAACCGTGAACCTCGAGACGCCCGTGACAACACCGAGCGCTGGAGGCGCAAGTGTGGTGACGGTGCAGCTCGAGGCTACCACGAGCACAGGGGCGGGCGCTATGATAGCTCGGAGGATCGAAGCCCTTCACCCGAGCCACCAGGCCCTCGGGTCTTTAGCAAGGCCATTCGCGAAACACTACTTCTGGCTCGGTTTCGCCCCCCCACGACTCTTACCAAGTATAACGGCGAAACCAAACCTAAACTTTGGCTCGCTGACTTCTGCTTGGCTTGTCAGTTGGGTGGGACCACCGACGACCGGGTCATCATTCGACAACTCCCCCTGTTTCTGTCGGACACCACTCGAGCCTGGCTCGAGGACCTCCAACCTCGACAGATCCACGACTGGAGTGACCTGGTGAGAGTGTTCGAGGGGAACTTCAAGGGGACCTACATGCGCCCTGGTAACTCATGGGACCTCCAAAGTTGTAAACAAAAGCCGGGTGAGTCCCTCTGGGACTACATCCGGCGTTTCTCCAAACAGCGCACCGAGCTTCCCAACATCACCGACTCCGACGTCATCATGGCCTTCCTCTCTGGTACCACCTGCAAAGAGTTGGTCCGAGAGCTAGGCCGCAGCACTCCCATCACTGCCAACGGTTTGATGGACATTATCACCAACTTCGCCGCCGGCGCGGAGGCGGTTGGTGCCATCTTTGGCAGTGACCAGGATAAAGGGAAGCGCAAGGAAGAGGATCCCGCGAGCTCCAGCTGAGGTTCAAAGAGGAACAACAAGAAGAAGAAGAAAAATCAGCAGGGCAAACAAGAGGCCCCGGCCGACGACCTTGTTGCCGCTGCTGATCGTAAGAAACCTCGAGGACCCCCCGGCGGGGGCATTTTCGACAAAATGCTCAAGGAACCATGTCCCTACCACAAAGAGCCTACGAACCACAACCTCGAGGACTGCCACATGCTCCGGAGGTACTTTGAAAGCCTAGGCATCAAGAAAGACGATAAGAAGGTGGATCCCAAGGGAAACGACAAGGACGAGGGGTTTCCCGAGATTCATGACTATTTCATGATATACGGAGGACCCTCGACGCGCCTCTCAACACAGCAGCGCAAACGGGAACGTCGAGAGGTCTTCTCCGTGCAACTCGTGACCCCTCTCTTCCTTGACTGGTCTGAGGTGGCCATCACTTTCGACCGTGATGACCACCCCGACTACGTCCCCAATCCTAGGGTCTACCCACTTGTCGTTGATCCCATCATCGCCAACACACGCCTCACCAAGGTGCTCATGGACGGAGGTAGTAGTCTTAACATCATTTATGCCCAGACCCTCGACCTTCTGGGAATCACGAGGACGCACCTCCAACCCAGTGCCGGGGGCTTCCATGGAGTCGTGCCGGGGAAGCGAGCAGAGCCCGTTGGGCGGGTCGACCTGCCTGTCTGTTTCGGCACTCCCGCCAACTTTAGGAAGGAAACTCTCACTTTTGAGGTGGTTGGATTCCATGGGACATACCACGCCATTCTTGGGCGCCCCTGCTACACCCGGTTCATGGCGGTTCCCAACTACACCTACCTCAAGCTCAAAATGTCAGGCCCCAACGGTGTCATCACTGTCGGGCCCTCCTATGAGCACGCCTACGAGTGCGACGTGGAATGCGTCGAGCACGGGGAAGCCGTCCTAGAGTCAGCGACCTTGGCGGCGAACCTTGACGGTTTGGCCAAAGAGATCCCCGACCCCAAGCGCCATGCCGGCAACTTCGAGCCCGCAGAAGATGTCAAGCTCGTACCCCTCGATCCCACCGACCCGAATGGAAAGGCGTTGAGTATCAGCGCCACCCTCGATCCCAAATAGGAAGCAGTGCTCATCGACTTTCTCCGTGCAAACATCGACATCTTTGCGTGGAGTCCCTCAGATATGCCGGGCATACCCAGGGAAGTCACCGAGCACACCTTGGAGATCCAAGCCGGCTCCAAACCGGTGAAGCAACGCTTGCACCGCTTCGACGAGGAGAAGCGCAAGGTCATCAGCGAGGAGGTCCACAAGCTGTTGGAGGCCGGATTCATCAAGGAGGTTCATCATCCTGAGTGGCTGGCTAATCCTGTATTAGTTAAGAAAAAGAATGGGAAATGGAGGATGTGTGTAGACTATACTAATTTGAATAAAGCATGTCTGAAAGTTCCTTTTCCTTTACCACGCATTGATCAAATCGTTGATTCTACTGCGGGATGTGAAACTCTGTCATTCCTAGATGCGTATTTCGGCTACCACCAGATCAAAATGAAGGAGTCCGACCAGCTCGCGACTTCATTCATCACCCCGTTCGGCATGTATTGCTACGTTACTATGCCCTTCGGTCTCTAGAACGCGGGGGCTACGTACTAGCGGTGCATGCAACATGTTTTTGGTCAACACATTGGACCAACCGTCGAGGCTTACGTCGACGACATTATTGTCAAAACCAAGAGGGTCAGTAATTTGGTAAACAACCTCGATGTTGCGTTCAAGTGCCTTGGGGCAAAAAAACATTAAGCTCAACCCCGAGAAGTGCGTCTTCGGCGTCCCTCGAGGCATGCTCCTAGGGTTTATCGTTTCTGAACGTGGCATCGAAGCCAACCCAGAAAAAATCACTGCAATAACCAAAATGGGCCCTATCCGTGATCTAAAGGGCGTACAGAGGGTCACGGGCTGCCTCACGGCCCTTAGTCGCTTCATTTCGCGCCTCGGCGAAAAGACGCTCCCACTGTATCGTCTCCTAAAGAAATTGGAACACTTTTTGTAGACCCTCGAGGCAGAAGAGGCCCTTACAAAGCTCAAAGCTACGTTGTCCAACTCACCGATCCTTGTCCCTCCGGCCACATGGGAACCCCTCCTGCTTTACGTCGCCACAACGACACGAGTGGTCAGCGCGGTCTTAGTTGTCGAGAGGGCAGAGGAAGGACATACCTTGCTCGTTCAGAGGCCAGTCTACTTCATCAGCGAGGTGCTCTCGGAAACCAAGGTTCGCTACCCACAAATCCAGAAGCTATTGTACACCATCGTCTTGACGCGGCGCAAACTTCATCACTACTTCGAGGGCCACCCGATGACCGTGGTGTCTTCTTTCCCCTTGGGAGAGATAGCCCAGAACCGGGAAGCCTCGGGTAGAATAGCAAAATGGACGGTCGAGCTCATGGGTGAGACCCTCTCTTATGCACCACACAAGGCCATCAAATCCCAGGTGTTAGCAGATTTTCTAGCGGAATGGACCGACACTCAACTTCCTCCGGTTCAGCTCCAGGCCGAGCTTTGGACCATGTACTTTGATGGGTCACTGATGAAAACAGGAGCAGGCGTGGGCTTGCTCTTCATCTCACCCCTCAGAGTCCACATGCGCTACGTAATCCGGCTTCATTTTGCTGCCTCCAACAACGTCGTCGAGTACGAGGCGCTCATCATGGGCCTGCGCATCGCCATTGAACTAGGGGTCCGACACCTCGACGTTCGTGGTGACTCCTAGCTCGTGATCGACCAGGTCATGAAGAGCTCAAGCTACAGTGACCCCAAGATGGAAGCCTACTGCGAGGAGGTACGGCGCTTTGAGGACAAGTTTCATGGCCTCGAGCTCAACCACGTTGCACGCAGATATAATGAAGCTACCGATGAACTTGCGAAAATCGCTTCTAGTCGAACCACAGTTCCACCTGACGTTTTCGCGAGGGATCTCCATCAACCGTCCGTCAACACCAGGGTAGATGAAGAGGCTGACGGTCCATCATTCGATCCCCCACCTGAGGCGGAAGATCCCTCGACCGGGACTGAAGTCATGCAGGCAGAAGGATCGACCCCACCGGCCAACCTCGAGCCCGACTGGCGTGTTCCATACCTCGACCATCTCACTCGAGGGGACCTCCCCTCGGATAAGACCGAGGCTCGACGGATCACTCGCCGGGCCAAGACCTTTGTGATATTTGGTGACAATAAAGAGCTGTATCGCCGCAGCCCTACGGGCATCCTACAACGCTGTATCACAAATGAGGAAGGCAAGAATCTGCTCAAAGATCTACACTCGGGGGCTTGCGGTCATCAAGCGGCACCTCGAACCCTGGTTGGAAACGCATTCCGATAAGGTTTTTACTGGCCAACCGCAGTCTCCGATGCTATCAAGCTAGTATGCTCCTGCAAAGGATGCCAGTACTATGAAAGACAAACCCATCTCCCGGCTCACGCCCTGCAAACTATTCCCATCACATGGCCGTTCGCTGTTTGGGGGCTCGACTTGGTTGGACCCCTAAAAAGGACAACTGGCGGCTTCACCCACTTGCTCGTCGCCATTGATAAGTTTTCCAAGTGGATCGAGGCCCGTCCTATCACCAGCATCAGGTCCGAGCAAGCTATGCTATTCTTCACCGACATCGTCCATCGCTTTGGGGTTCCTAACTGCATCATCACGGACAATGGCACCCAATTTACCGGCAAAAAGTTTCTAGATTTCTATGACAACCATCACATCCGTGTGCTCTGGTCGGCCGTAGCTCATCAAAAAACAAATGGCCAGTAGAACGTGCCAACGGCATGGTTCTACAAGGCCTAAAGCCGAGAATTTTCGACAAGCTAAACAAACATGACAAAAAATGGGCCGCCGAGCTCCCCTCGATCCTGTGGAGCCTAAGAAGGATGCCGATTCGAGCCACGGGGTTCACTCTATTCTTCTTAGTCTACGGATCCGAGGCTATGCTCCCAACCGATGTAGAATATGGATCCCCGAGGTTGAAAGCCTACAACGAGCAAAACAATGACGCCACAAGAGAGGACGCCCTCAACCAGCTTGAGGAAGCTCGCGATGTGGCTCTGTTACACTCGGCAAGGTATCAGCAAAGTCTCCGACGCTACCACGAGAAACACGTCTGCAGACGGGACCTCAATGTCGGTGACCTGGTGCTCCGGTGAAGCCAGAACAACAAGGGACGAGACAAGCTTACTCTGCTGTGGGAAGGGCCGTACATCGTTGTGGAAATATTGAAGCCCGACACCTACAAACTATCGAACGAGAAAGGCGAAATCTTCACCAACGCATGGAACATCGAACAGCTACGTCGCTTTTTTCCCTAAAGCTTCGAGGCTCTGTAAATTGTTTCGCAATCCCATGATAGAATAAAGAATATACCGATGTTCAAAGCATTCTTTCATGAAAACCAGGAAGGATCGACCCTGTTTTCTCAAAGTCAAACCTCCCTCGGGGGCTGCATGGGGGGGAACCCCCTGTATCCCCAAAAAACTCGCATTTTTTCAAAAACAAGAGAACTCTTACATAAGTCGACGAGGCCGCAAGTGCACCCTAAGTCTCGAGGGCTACCGAGCCGCGAGATTGCCTACGCCTCCGAGCTATGGTACCTCCACTTGCTCCCCCACGCCAAGGGGTGCAACCGCGCGCTAAGTGGACCTAATAAAAGTTCACGATTTTGAAAAAACTCACGTCTAACGTTCCCATACGCTTCGAATCGAGTTCTTACATAATCCACGAGGCCGCAAACGCACCCTAAGGTTCGAGGGCTACCGAGCCGCGAGATCGCTTACGCCTCTGAGGCTATGGTACCTCCACTCGCTCCCTCATGCCAAGGGGTGCAACCGCGCGCTAAGAAAATTATGCAAGAATACGATTCATGCAAGGAAGGGAAGAAAAGACTCGAACGAAAACAAACATATACGTTTACATATTAATGTTTCAGGGCCCCTGAGGCCATCACATCGTAATTCACAAGTACTAACTACCCTATTACACGGGCCTTCATGCCCAGGTTTGGCTTACAGGCCCTCATCGTCGGCAGGCGGGACCACCTCGACCTCGAATAGCTTCGCAAGGCGACCCCCGGGCTCCTCCGCGGCCTCGATCAGATCTAGGCAGGCTGCTTCGTTTTCTTTGTCGGTTTGGTCTGGATCCGTAATGAAGCCATCAGCGATGAGGCCCATGTCGTACTCAAACCCAGACCAAACGACCGTCATGGCCCTCTTCACGCCATGATGCAGCCCGCCTCGTATCTTCTCGCGGACGAGGCGACCCAGCGCCGCCATTCGGCCAACAAACGAGTTCCCCGGTGCGTCCTCCTCGGTATCGGCATCGGGCTCGACCCCCAGGCCTTCGCACACCGAGGTGATCGCACCCTGGAGCAGCTGAGTCTGCCTGGCCTCGGCCTCAAAGAGGTTCTGAAACAAGGTAGCCATCGCCTGGGCCACGTGTTGCTGCTTCTCCAGCTCTGAAACACAAACACCAAGTTAGCAAAGACCTGGGACCTCGAGGCCAAAGTCAAAACGCGATAAAAAACTTACCTTTAGCATGGGTCTGCCAACCCACGACCTCGTCACGCAGCTCCTCGTGCGCCTTCTCCGCCGCCCGAAGAGCCTCGTCCTTGTCACGGACCGTCACCCTCAGCGCCTCAATCTCCCGACCGGTGCCCGAGAGAGCCTCGTCCCTCTCTCGGACCGTCCCCTTCAACGTCGTGACCTCGTCCTCCAAGGTTCTGACACGAGTGGACGCCATCCCGATCTGGATGTTGAGGGCATCACGCTGACCGCTGACTAAAGCAATGTCCTCCTCGAGCTCCTTCACGCGCGCCAGCAGCGACGCGAGGTCCTCACGGGCCTTGGCCGCCTCCTCTCGGGCCCTGGCCGCATCTTCACGCGCCTTGGCCTCGGCTTCCCGAGCCTGCACCGCCTCCTCCCTAACTGCTGCATGGACGACCAGAGCTCGTCCACCTCGGCGCTCTTCTGGGATAGCCGCTGATTGGCTTCCTCGACTAGAGCCCATTGATGAGCAAGCGCCGCCCATACGCCACTCTCATGACGAATGAAGAGTGACTTGCGGTGAGAACGCTCCTTGAGCTCCTGACCACAGTTAAATCTAAGATTAGAACCAAGGAGAAAGGGAGGATAAAACGCAAGAAAAGACAAACGAACCCAGCTCACCTCAAAGGCCTCTGACATACCTCGCACCAAGGTATCCGTGACCATTCGCAGAGACTGCACGGAGTGCTTACGGAGTCCCTCGACGAACTCCCAGTGCTAGGGCGAAGAAGGGCTTGACGCTGGGGTTAGACGCGTCCCTGAACTCGAGGGTCGACCAACCCCGGCGCGGGAGCTCCTCCTCCGCCCGTACAAGCGCCAACCCTACGAAATCGGGCCACCTGGCAGACGCCTCGGTCAAGTTGTCCCCCGACGTCGCGGAAGTATCGGGCTGATCCAGGGCATCGACCATCTCGACGTCCGCTTTCTGCTTCCCCTTGTTAGAAGGAGGGTCATCGATGGTAAGATCGATTACAGCCGGAATCGACCCTTGGGGCGGGGCTGGTGTCTTGACTGTTGGCGCCACCGCCTGCACGTTGGACGGTGGCACAACCACCCCCCGTTCTGCCTCGGCCGCCAGCTTCGTTGGCTGGTCCTGCTGCGGCTGCGGCTGCGGCTGCGGCTCCTCCGCACCGGTTGCGACTCCAGCTATGCCGCCTCTTTCCCCGCATCCGGCGGGGCCTCCACCACCTCTCTTGACTCTTCGACATCCGCCCGCCCTGCGTCGCAGACGGATGTTTCGGCCTCAGCAGCCTCGACGATCGCCTGGGTCATCGTGGTCGAACCAGGCTCTGACCCACCAATACCGAGCACCTTGAGCCTGGCACCACCTGGGGCTGCCTCGATCGGCTCTGGCTCCCGCATGGCATCACTAAAACCGGTGACCTCCTAAGTGCTTGCTCCCGCCTTGGTGGTGGCCTCCTTCGTCCTGAGCCGCTCCGTGGCAGCCTGGTACCTCGCAACCCAGGCGGCATCATCGGCAGGCGTCTGCATCATCAGGGCGGCGCCAGACTTGAGCGCCTTGACAGGAGTCGGAGCCGCGAGCTCCAACTTGCGCTTGTGGCTGAGCAGTGAACAAACACGTCAGAATAAAGAGCGAGATGACCTTGTCAGAAAGACAAGGTGAGGTACTTACCCGGACAGGGGAATCAGGGGCCTGGACTCCAGCTTCCCCGAGCGACCCAACGGCTTCTGCAAGGGCCCTACTATTGAGCCTCTGGTTGGCTTGGTGCTCCTCGGAGCTCAGGTTGACGGGGCGCCTGAGGACCTTTGCGCCGATGAGGCCATCTGGCCTCGAGTCCTTACGCCCGTCGACGGCGCCCTGGCCTCAGACGCCGACGTCGTTGCTCCGCCCGTCGACAAAGTCCGAGGCAATCGGACTCGCGGGCGTGGTGCCACCGATCTCCCCTGCGGGACCCTAGGCGAGGTAGATCCCCTCTCTGAAGGCCCCGCTCGGGCCCTTCCTTCTGCTGGCTCTCCTTCCCCCTCGATGGGCGCCGAGACTTCCCTCGACGCCTGGGAGGTCGACCCCCCGCCAATGGGCTCTAGCAGGGGCCGTACGTCGGGGAGGTGCGCCAGAAAAGTTGCGGTATCATACCGTGACCCAGCGTCATCATCGCCGCTGTCCTCATCCTCCCGCGAGACCATCTCAGAGGGGGATTCCTCGATCAGGAGACCCTTGAGGCCCTGCTGGTGACGGCACTTATTCAACTCCTCACGCTCGAGGGCCTTCTTGACCTGACGCTTCTTCGCAGCGTCCTTCTCTTCCTTCTTCTGGGCCACCGAGAGGCGTCTCGCCTCTCGAGCAGCCCGATCCTCCGAAACCGGCGGCCACGACTCCTTGACCGTCGACAGATCCTGCACGGAGGCCTCGATAAACTTAGTCGAGAGAACTGGAAAGCAAAGGGACCCAAGGCTATCGAAACAACACTTACCAGGGGCTCGAAGCCCTGAGTGGGGCGCATCGGGACCCTGTCGATGTCCTCCTGCCTGAAGCTCCCCACCATCCACCGTGCGCGCTGGGCAACTTCGTCGAGAGGGAGGGACTTGTGCGACATCCGACTCCCCTCCAGCGAGGCCTCCGACATCATCTCATCGATCCGGAGTCGGCGCTACATCAGCGGCAACACCCTCCGGCAGTGGAACGTGGCGGCCACCATCCCCGCCATCAACCCGCACTGTGGAAGCCTCATTAACGCATCGAGGAGTGGCTGTAGCTTGGGCTTTTCCTCCTCAATGACGCCGTACGTCCAGTTTTCCTCGCATGACATCAGGACCCGGCCGGAAAACCTCGGCAGTCGGTCGTCGTCGTTGCACAGGTAGAACCACCCGTCGTGCCATCCGCTGTTCGACGAGATGAGTTGCGCCGGGATGCACTGCTCGCCTCGACCCACTCGGACTTGAAGGGTGCAGCTCCCTGCATGCACCGCGCGATGCACTCCTCGCTCGCCCGTCTTCTTGGCGAAATGCTCCGCCTTGAAGAGGTGGAGCCATAGGTTCCAGTGTGGCTCCATCCCCAGATACCCCTCACAGACCATCGCAAAGATGGCAGCCTGTGAGATGGAGTTGGGGGTGAGGTGATGTAGCTCCACCTTGTAGTAGTGGAGGAGCGCCCGCATGAAGCGGCTCGGTGGCATCCCGAGCCCCCTCTCGTGGAAAGCGACGAAGCTCACCACGTATCCCACCGGGGCCGCCGGCTCCCGGTGGTTGGACAGCGGCACCCTCCATTCCGGCTGGTTACGGCTTGCCCTCGGTCGCAGAAGACCATCGCGGACCAACTCCTCCAGCTTCCTCTCCATCACCGAGGATCGAGCCCACGCATCTGTGGGAAGGATCTGGCTCTTTCCCGCCATGGTCGTCGAAAACGGCGTGCGGCGGCGGCAGAGGAAGAGGTGACAGCCGCGGTGAAGGGCGGCTGAAGGGCGCACAAGGAGAAAGAGGGCAAAATGCAAATGGCCTATGGGGGGCACACGGGACCACAAACCTCATACTTATACCCCTATGGAAGGCCAACGGGCGAATCCGGCGAAAAAGGTAGGAACAGTTCCCGCATTCAATGTCCTTACCTAACCGCTCCGTCGAAACTCGCAGGTAAGGGCACGTGTTCGTCGTTCGCTCTGTAACCGTCGTCCCACGCCACCCACTACCGCGCCGTTCTCACTTCCCCTCCTAAAAAGACGTGCCTCAAACGGGCTGGAAGGGGATCCGTGGACGGATATTCCTAGACGAATGGATAATGGGCTCCGAGCCTGATATAAACCTCGAGGGATCGAAAGCTGGCCCTCGACCGGGGTTCGACAGCTGCCCTTGAGTAACAGAGTCAGGGACAACTGGGGACGTGCCCATACAAGGCCAGGGCTCGAGCCACTCTCTCGAGGCGCCCTAGGCGTATTCGAGGCTAGAAGAAAGGTCGAAGATGGAATCCCCTCGGAGGGAGGCATCTAGCCCTCAGATCCTATCGCATGGAGCCGAGATCCACATGACTACTCTTTGACATTTTTGAGAGTGCCTCCGTGGCCGCTAGCCAACTCCTACCGAATAGAGCACGGGCTCCCACTCGAAATTCCCCGCTAATAGCTCACCGGAGATCGTCAGAACTCACCCGACGAGGGTAGTACGACATTCCCCACCCCTCCTCCTTTTCTAAAAAGGAGCATGAGGGTCGTACGATAAAAGACGGACAAGACCCTGATCGACCTCGTGCGCGCGAGGCTCGGGGGCTCGACCGCAAAAGGCTAAACCTCAAACAAAAGAGGACCGAACACGCCACGATGGCTCAAACGCGGGAGCACCCCTCGACATAATGCACTAAAGACCTCGGAGGAGTCAAAACACTCCACCGAGGCCTCAGGGGCTACACCCGGCGAGTGCGTTCGCACGCACCCACCGGAAAGGCTACAATGCTACGACTCCAGTTCATGACTCACTGAGCCTCTGCGAGAGTGACCACACTCACCCAAAGGCTCGAGGGCTACTGTCGGGTACCAAAACAAGGGGTAGCCACAATCAACGATCAAGAAAAACAAATCCCTGAGAAAACCCCGCCAAAAGCTCTACCCACAAAGACGGAACAAGCCAAAACGATGAACGGGACGCCTCGACCACATTTTGACTCGCACGAGGCTCGCTCGATGGGACGCCTCGACCATCGAGAAATCTTCGACTCGCACGACCCTGGGTCGAGCCGGTCGACCCACCTCACTCACCAACTCTGGGACAAAAGTCAAAGCATTTAATGCAACCGCCAACCACTTCCTACCCCCATGGCTACAGTGGTAACCAGCATGGAAGCAGTACCAGTGTCAAATCTCACTTTTTTGCTACCCATCCTGGGATGGGTGGTGAAAACCTGTCACTGTATGCACCATACCGAGCACTATTCCGCCACTGATCACCCTCGAGGGAGAATACGACGAGTATCGTACCCCAAAATTCCCGGGACTCGGCCTTATCCATTCACCGTCGACCCACCCTCGACCCGTCCTCGACCCGGCCTCGACCAACCGCCGCTCAAACAAGGAAGCAAGGCCTGCATGCCACAGGATCCGGAGTCTTTTCACCGTCTCATCCTCTACGTCACCATGGTGTCCGGGGATGGCCGGCCATTCTCGGAGCATGTCGCTACAACAGCCTCCACAGTGCTCGACAATACTTCACTTCTAAGGAGTCCCCCGGCGTCCCTCCCTACTCTTGACCCTATAAAAGGGCAGGCAGGGGACTCTACGAAGGAAGAAGGAGGACGAACAAGCAAAAGCCAGTCACCATCCCACCGTAGAAGATCAACATCTCAAGCAATCTCCTTTGTACTCTCACTTTTTATCTCTGAGACCTGGGATCGGCTCCCTCTCTCATAGCTTGTGACCCCTACGCAAGCACTTATGTGCAAGGAAATACAATACTCCCCCCTCCCCGCTGGACGTAGGGCTTTCTTTTGCCCGAACCAGGATAAACCCCTGTGTACTCTCCTTGCATCATCATCCAGATTAGGGACACGCAGCACTGATTCACTCGTTAGCTTAGGACCCTCGCGGGACCAGACGCCGACATCGCCCAACTCATCAAATCCAAGAGGAACAATATCAAGAAACGGACCTATGACCGAGCGCGGCTGGGGTCCTAAGACACCATCGCCAGTATCCCCGATGGTGAGATGATGAGCCATGCTTGCCGGGCTTGTTCGTCGTCGATGCAGATGGGCGCACCGACGGGTGGGGGAGACATTGATGTTGATGAATCCATCATGGCCTGATGGAGGAGGTGGCGGAGTTGTGTTCTCTAGCTGAAGATGTCGCACAGAGGCAATGACCGTCTTCATGAGAAGAGCCCCCGTGGACTCATCCACCGATCCACGCCGTCTCCAAACCGCTAAGCTTGTCTTGGGTTTTCAGCATCATCTCTTGGAATCCTTTGAACTTCTTGGACAAATCTTCGATGTTCCCCATTGAAAGATCTAGGACCTTGTTTGGATTTTGGGAATTAATGACAACACTTGTGGACTAACCTCTCTATTTGAGTGTGTGAAGGAAAGTTGGTTTAGTTCACAAGATAAGATGGACATTGACATGGATTTGATTGTTAGCATGAAGGAATGCTCAAATCAAACATAGCAAGCAAGTGAAGACCTCAGCAAGGCTTGGCTAGGATGAACCGTGTGCAATGCAATGGTGAAGGGCAAGCTAGTGGGCTTGGCGCCGATGGATCAAGGCAATGGTGAAGGGCAAGTCGAGAAGCTTTGGAGCGACAGACCGCACGTGACAGAGAAGCTTGAGCAAAACTTGGTGCTGAAGGACCGAGGCAATGGTGAAGAGCAAGTGAGGCTAAGGTCAATGGACTTGAAGTTTATGTGATGGTTTGAGTAATCCACATCACCTATAGAGATCAAGCAAAAGATACATTGATCATATATCAAGTGGCTTGGTGAATATGTCAGACAAGGTTTCTCCTTTCGGGCATCAATTTGTGAGAATTTGGATTTGCACAAGGCAAAGGTATGAAACATAGGGTGTTTCATTTTACCGATTATGAGGTGTGTAGAGAAGATTAAGATTACCGGATTGAGGATAGATAGTCGTACTGTTACGAGGGGCAAACATGCTTTGCAATACGGTGATCTAGTGCCACTTGTGAGCTCTAATGTTGAGGTACGTTTAGTGGTGAGTGGTGGAAAAGTTAAAACCTTTATGAAAAAGTTTGTTAAAAGCTAACCAGTGGCGAGTTGAATGATCATCTTGCAGGAGATTGTTTCTTGGTGTTGGCTTTCACTGAAAAAGGTTTTGAGCGCGTTGATGCTAACATTGAAATGCTTTGGAACTCTCCATTATGGTGTGGGGTGGTCATCCAAAGCATATGAGGCAATGCACTTGAAGTTGTGGGCATTTTAGGTTGGTCGTGGACTGTCTGGCTCCTATGCTGTGGGCAGTCCACCGGCCATTCCTAGGAAACCAAACAAATTGGAAACAATCTATTGGTGGTTGCTTCATGAACGGCGGACAGTCCACACCTAAGTGGCGGATAGTCTGTTGGTCACTTTTGTAGGCAAGCAGAGTTGCTGGACACTCTATCAAAGTAGTTGAGAATCAACAGTGGACAGTCCACACCCCTGGTGATGGACAGTCCGTAGTTCAAGTTTTTAAACCTAACGGCTAGTTGCTGATAACGGCGGACAGTTCGGGCCTTGTTCTGCGGGCTGTCGAGGAATGTTGTTTCAACACAGTAACGATTAGTTTTTGGGTGCTCCAATATATATAGTAGGGGTGCCCGGTTGGAGAGGGTTCTCTTGGCCATTCTAACAATATACTCTTTGGGAGAGCACCTCTCTCTAGCACCTCCTCTCATACTCCTTGCTTGAGGACAACATTTGGAGAGCGAGTGTGCTCTACTAGCGTGAATCTTTGCATGAGAGATTACTTGTGGCACTAGGTGGTCGTAGTGCGGGTGTGGTTGCTTGTTACTCTTGGAGCTTGTTGTTTCCTAGACAGCTTGGTGATTGTGTCTTCCTAAAGCACGCAAGAAGATAGTGCAGTGCTAACGGATTTGGCTTTGTAAGGGGCTATTGAGCTCATCCCCGCTGGAGGAAGGCAAAGAGTATCTCTAGTAAAATCGAGGCTTGTGTGAGTGTCTTGTTGATGTCGGCTCAAAGCTTAGTGCTTGTTGACGGTAGTTAACAACCATTACAAACCATCAAAGAAACATGTATAAGGGCATAAATGAGATCACCAACAAAGGTCTAGGGGTTTAAACTAACAAATTCCAGGAGTTTTGGTGAATCTATGATTTCTGTAGGGTTTATCTAGAAAACCGTCAAATAGGACCTACATGTCAGACTTAATCACACTTATTCACCACGGTAACAACTCTAGAAGATTCTAGAGGACCCCAGAAGGCAACCCCTCGAAGCAGACCTTGGGAGACTGACATGTGGGGCTAGCCGACCCCCTGGCCCTACATGTTAGTCCCTCCTTCGAACATCAGTTTTCCACCACCTCCTAGGTTGCATCTCCGCTGTTCCTTAAGTCGGTTTGATCCAAGGGCTCACATTGCAAGCTTTGGGCTATATATACCAGGCCCTGCCCCTCTTAAGGTATAAGTCATTTGAGAAGACAAAAACTCTAATCTTCCTCAGAGCCCACCATATTCTAGGGCATAGCTAGTTAGGCTAGGTCTAGAGGGAGGCAAGCAGGCTTCACTTGGATTACCGATCTTGTCTAGAGCGTGGTTCAGTATAATCTTTGTACTCCATCTCTTTGGTATCTCCATTACTTTTATATGATTGCTACAACTGTTATGGCAATAATAATATTCATCTTATTCATGTTCTTTGTTATTATGTTCATCGTCTACTTTGATTATATACTTAGTATAGCTAGTTTATCATTATGTTTATGCATAAGTTCGTATAGCGCTTGCTCCAAAGTACACGGAGTGGGTGGTCGACGTTGTGTAAGCATGGTGCTTATACATTGTTTACCTATGAATACACTCTATATTCCAAGCCATGTGGTAGATCGCGGATGTGACACTCCCATTGAGTCCTTTGTAGTCCACTCCCCAAATATAGGCATAGAAGTAGGATCTGGTTACAAAGGAGGAGCAAGCTCTGTTCTTAATCCTCCTTGGTAATATTCCTTATGTGTAGATATGAAGATGATCTTAGCCATGACTACTAGGTGTAATTGCACTAATTAATGTATGCATTAAGAATGACTTAGGAATTATTCCTCTAATATTCTATCTAACCATGCTAATGCCATAGATAGGAGTGCTCTGAGTGACTTATCATTAATCAATACTTATCATATATATATATCTTATCCTATGACTTACCATTGTTGTGAGTAGATTATTGGTTGTGGTTTATTTCTCCATCAATACTATAAGTTATCAATACATGTCCATGCTTGACCTTCCCTGTGGTAAAATATAAATAACGATACCTGGAATACCCTCAGGTGAAGTGCTACAATAATATAATTATATGTGCGCTTGCAGATCCTTATCATTCATATATCTTTATATTCTTCCTAGTCACATGAAATAATAAAGAATTACTTAGTATCATTCTAGTAGTGATGCTAGGTAGAACCAACAAGCACCTCTAGCATCATCACTAGGGATGACAACCTAGTACAAGTAATGCTAGGAGATATAGGTAATTAATAGGTGGCTACTAAAACAAGTGACAAGTTAATAAATACCAAAAAGCATTTTTGGTGTCGTTGCCAGGGAAGGTAGCTAGACAAAGGAAGTATTGATAAACTTATATTATTTGATGTGATTGAAATAACCATTGACCTCTGCTCAAACAAGCTTACCCTTGTTTTGTCTACTTGTGTATCTTATTGTCGGGTACCAATATTACGGTACCCATAAGATAGGAGTTAAAAGACATCGGCCTCAGTCCACCTAAAATAATTGTGAGTGCAGCTACAGCCCAGTCCAGCCTAACTAAGAGGATTTTTGGTTTGCCCGACCCCTCAGGCGCACGCTCCGCCTCACCCGACCTCTCGGGCATGGGTCCCGCCTCATCCGACCTCCCGGGTGAGGGTTCACCTTGCCCGACCCCTAGGGGTCAGATCCGCTCCCAGAAAAGAGCTAAGGCCCCGAGAGGGGCCCACACCACTTCAACCACCACGGGCGTGCCCCCTAACACAAAAGGGGGAGCAGGTATGCCTCGACATGACCTGCGACTATGACTAGCCATCCCTAGGAGCTCACGTTGCCATGGCATCAATAGGGCAATCCTGTGTCACCAACTCCTCGTATGACCCCCGTCAGACATCCATAGTTCTACACTATGCCTCCAACTCCGGCATGGACTCCGTCAGAGGGGTCCGCTGACCATACTGTCCTCCCAGGCAGTATGGAGCACCATGATTGACCCATGACACCCACGCATGGGACCGGTGACAGACAAGGCTGCAGCGTGGGGATGTCCCCATCATCTATAGGACCATCAAGGTCCACCGGCAGGGGAAGGGGAATAACGCAGCTCTGGGACACCCCTCCCTCTCTTTTGTTTTCTCTTTCTTCTCTCTCCATCCTCTCTGGTGTATGACTAGCCCTTCCCTTGAAGCTATAAAAGGGAAGGACCAGTACCTTTTTGGGGGATCACAATCCGACAACCCTAGAACGATACACTTGACCTCAGCCCACAGAGACTTGGGAGCTCATCCCTCTCATGACTGTTTGTAACCCCTACTACGAACTCAGTGCAAGTAACACGAGCAGCAGCTCGCAACTGAACGTAGGGACATTCCGCCCAAACTAGTACACATCCTCGTGTCCTCTTTGCACACCATCTGAGACTAGACGCGCAATCCACAAATTTACTAGTTGGCGGTTTCTAAACACTGACAGTTGGCGCGCCAGGTAGGGGCCTTTCTGTGTTTTCATCACTTTCATCTGGCTTCGGATGGCCAGCCACGACATCGACTGGACCCCGGGTGCGCACGTGCACTTCGGGAGTTTGGATTTCATCGTCACCACTAAGGGGGAGCTGGTGAGGGCTCTCGCCCCCAGCCTCCTCCCGCCACCGATCTTGATGTGATCGTCGGGGCTCTCGAGGAGTTGCGGTTGATCGCTCTGGAGGCCCGTGCCCCGGAGCGTGACCAACTCCTCAACTTCGACTTCGGAAGGTTGGAGCACCACCTAGCCATCTACCTAGGACCCCACTCATCCTAGGAAGACATGTATGCCCTCACCTTTCCTTTCGTCAACATCATGACACAACTCGCCGACGGAGAACCGCTCTCCCAGGACGTCATGACTCAGGGCGCCGCGACGGCGTTCCCTTACGGTCTGCGCAATGCCACACAGATCGTCGAGCGCCATATGGCGCAATGTTCTAGCCCACTGCCCTTGAATGACGAGTTCGTGGGCATGGCCGACTACTTCATGGAATCGATCCAAGATCTCCTCGCAAGCGACTCAGAGTCGATCCTTGGCTTTGTTTCTAGTGAGGGGAGCCATCACCCTTTGCAGGAATGTTTTATGGCTGAGACCTCCGACGGTCACGTCTCAAGCACTAGCGACTCTTGTGAAACTCCCTGAGAGGTCTCTGTGCGTGCGGTTGCAGGAGGGGCAAGGGTCCCACCTCCGGCGGCAGCGGCCTTAGCCCCACCACAACTGGGATGATCGCCCATTGAGCGGCTGCAGGCATGGTAGCATGAGCTCGAGGAAGCATGCCATGGGCTGAAGGAAGAGCACACTCAGCTCGAGCGTGAGATCGTGCAACGCCGTGCTAAGGGCAGACACGCACGAGCGAGGGCCCGTGGTGTTCACCGACGGATCATGGAGGACAGCGACAGTCTTCCGTAGTTTGCCCGGGCCAGCTAGAACATCATCGCCGTGGCGGCCTTACTCCAAAGGCTTCCTGAGCCAGCGACTCCTGAGGAACACAAGACCCAGCGAGAGATCCACGAATTGCTTGACTGCACGGCGAAGCAGCAGGTGGAGAGCTCGCTGTCACGACGTCACGGGCCCGACGCCAGCCAGTGTGCGTCCATCGAGCGGGACGCTAGAGACATGTTTGTCCACCAGGCACCACGTGGCGTAGGGGCTGCCAACCTGCCCCCGATACATGAGCGTGTCGGTCCCATCCACGACGCTTGTGTCATCCAGGATGCCCATAGACATGGAAGGGGGGACGGGAGGCAGGAGGCCAACCATGAATACCCCCTCGTCATGGCATATGCTACAACGCCAATGAGGATTAGAGCTCAAGCCCCCCCATCGGGGCCTCAGGCTTTCGCCCGGCATATCCTTCGTGCGCCGTTCCCACAGCGGTACCACGCACCGACAAATGTCCTCAAGTACTTCAGAGAATCAAAGCCTGGCCTATGGCTTAAGGACTACTGGCTAGCCTACTAGGCCAGCGGCGCGGACGATGACTGCTTCATCATCTGCAACCTCCTACTATTCCTAGCTGACTCGGCCCGGACATGGCTAGACCACCTCCCGCCCAACACAATCAAGGGTTGGGCAGACCTAAAGGAGATCTTCGTGGGGAACTTTTAGGGCACCTACACGCACCCTGGGAACCCCTAGGACCTCAAGAACTATCAGCAGAAGTCAGACGAGTCCTGCTATAACTACATCTGATGCTTCTCCAGGTAGTGCAATGAGTTGCCCAACATCGCCGACACCGACATCATCAGCGCTTTCCTGTCCGGGACTACCAACAAGACCCTGGTTCACAAGCAAAGGAGAAAAAGTTCACGGACCACCAAGGAACTCCTTGACATCACCACCAGCCATGCCTCGGGCGAGGAGGCGGTCAGAGCGATTTTTGACCACGCCCGCCGCAAGGCCAAGCGTGACAAGGACGCCGACGAAGGCGCCTCCAACCGCTCGAAGATGAAGAAAAGAACAAGCCATGGTCCAAGGACTCGCTTGTGGCCGCCACCGAGTGCAAGGGCAAGAAGGCGTCCGCCGAGGGCACCCCAGATCACTTTGAGAAGATGCTCAGGGGGCCCTGCCTGAATCACGC
Organism: Saccharum hybrid cultivar R570; assembly: GCA_038087645.1. Lineage (NCBI taxonomy): Eukaryota > Viridiplantae > Streptophyta > Magnoliopsida > Poales > Poaceae > Saccharum > Saccharum hybrid cultivar. The sequence continues at coordinate 36,389,881 of JAQSUU010000637.1, read as the reverse complement.
CTACCCCATCAAGCATGCCTACAAGGATTGTGGGCTCATGAAGAAGTTCCTGTCTGAGGGCACCAAGAAGGGGGAGGGGAAGAGGAAGCCTGACCCTCCGAAGGATGACATCAAGGAGAAGGAGGATGCCTTCCTAGATGAAACCGTCTGCCTCATGATCTTCGATGGCCTAGCAGCGTATGACTCCAAGCACCGGCAGAAGCTCGCGCACCGTGAGGTGTATGTGGCCGAGCCGGCCACTCCCGCATTCCTCCGATGGTCAAGGTCTTCCATCACCTTCGATCGCTCTGGCCACCTAGATAGCGTTCCACATTCGGGCTGATACCCACTCGTCGTTGACCCGATCGTCGACAAAAAATGTCTCAGCAAGGTGCTGATGGATGGGGGCAGCGGCCTCAACATCATGTACATTGAGATGCTCGATGCCATGGGCATCAACCGGTCATGCATTCGACTGACCGGAGCACCTTTCCACGACATCGTGCTGGGGAAACAAGCCAAACCACTCGGACAGATTGACATGCCTGTCACCTTCGGGGATAAGTCCTACTTTAGGACTAAAACCCTCACCTTCAAGGTGGTCGGTTTCCACAGAACCTACCACGCCATCCTAGGACGTCCATGCTACGCGAAGTTCATGGCCGTCCCCAACTACACATACCTTAAGATAAAGATGTTGAGTCCGCACGGGGTCATCACTATCGGCACCTCCTTCCAACGTGCTTATGAGTGTGACGTAGAGTGCTGCGAGCTCGCCACTACTACCATTGCCTCTGAAGAGCTCATGGTCATCAGGGAGGTAGTGATCGAGGATGCGCCCGACTCCAAGCGGCTGGATAGAGCTTTTGAGCACACGGAGGGCACCAAGGAGGTCCCCGTCGACCCCAGTGACTCCGACGATAAGATGCTATGCGTCGGTGCTGACCTCTCCCCCAAATAGGAAAGCATGCTCATCGACTTCCTCTATGTGAACAGCGATGTATTCATGTGGAAACCCTTAGATATGCTAGGCATTTCAAGGAAAGTGTGCCGCTTCGACGAGGAGAAGCGTAGGGCCATCAGCGAGGAGATTGCGAAGCTTTTGGCGACTGGGTTCATCAAGGAAGTGTACAATCCTGAGGGGTTAGCCAATCCTATTTTTGTAAAAAAGAAAAATGGGAAATGGAGAATGTGTGTTGACTATATTGGTCTCAACAAGGAGTGTCCTAAGGATTCATTTCCTTTACCATGCATAGATTAAGTAGTCGACTCGACCTCGGGGTGTGAAATCCTCTGCCTCCTTGATGCGTATTCCGGCTACCATCAAATCACAATGCAAGAGTCCGACCAGCTCGTGACCTCTTTCATCACACCGTTCGGATCGTACTGTTACGTTAGCATGCCGTTTAGTCTCAAAAATGCAGAAGCAACATACCAGCGATGCATGCTCAAATGTTTTGGTGATCTCATTGGAGAGACCATCGAGGCATATGTGGACGACATCATAGTCAAGTCCAAAAAGGCCGACCAACTAGTGGCCAACCTTGAGAAAACTTTCAAGAAATTCTGAGAGAATGGCATAAAACTCAACCCTGAAAAATGCGTTTTTGGGGTCCCGAGAGGTATGCTGCTCGGGTTCGTCATATCTAAGCACTGCATCGAAGCCAACCCAGAGAAGATTATGGCCATCACTCAGATGGGCCCAATTCAGGACGTAAAGGGGGTATAGTGGATCATGGGATGCCTCGCGGCTCTTTGCCATTTCATATCACGCCTCAGCAAACGAGGTCTCTCCCTCTATCGGCTCCTGAAGAAAATTGACCGGTTTATGTGGACAGCTGAGGCTTAGGAGGCGCTTGACAAGCTCAAGCAAGTCTTGACGAAGGCCTCGATCCTAGTCCCGCCGGTCGAAAGGGAACCACTCGTACTGTATATCACGGCCACCACGCAAGTAATCAGCGCTGCGCTGGTGGTAGAACGGGAGGTGGCAAGGCACGCTCTCAAGGTGTAACGCCCTGCTTATTTTATTAGTGAGGTCTTGGCTGACTGCAAGACCAGTTGTCCTCAAATCCAAAAGCTCTTGTATGCCATCCTGATCGCCAGGAGAAAGTTGCGGCACTACTTCAAGTCACACCCAGTGACGGTAGTCTTGTCCTTCCCTCTCAGTGAGGTCATCCAAAATCACGTCATGGGGAGGATTGCCAAATGGGCGCTCGAGTTGATGGGTGAAGGAATCACCTACACACCCCGAACAACCATCAAGTCCTAGGTGCTAGCCGACTTCGTTGTGGAATGGACCAAGATCCAGATGCCATCAGCGGCCGTATCAGGAGTACTGGATGATGTACTTCGATGGCTCATTGATGAAGAAGGGCGCCAGCGTGGGGCTCGTCTTCATTTCCCCTTGAGGTGCACATGAGGTACATGGTCCGCCTCTAGTTCCCCACCTCTAACAATGTGGCCGAGTATGAAGCACTCATCAATGGCCTGTGCATCGCCATCGAACTGGGGATCCGATGGCTGGACATTCAGGGTGACTCACAGCTCATCATCAACCAGGTCATGAAGGAGTCAAGCCGCCACAACCCCATGATGGCCACGTACTACCAAGAAGTGCACAAGTTGGAGGACAAGTTCAACGGCCTCGAACTCAACCACATCCCCGGTGGCTTAATGAAGCAGCCGATGAACTGGCAAAGATGGTGTCTGGCTAAGAGCCGGTCCCGGCCGACGTCTTTGACTGCAATCAGTACCAGCCCTCAATCCGTTATGAGGACCTAGAATAGGTCAACAATGAGTCACCTATTTCAGGCTCGAGGTCTAGGGCCGACAATAAACCCCATGCCTCGGGCTCGAGGGCTAACCCTCCGGCGGACCTGCTGAACCCCGAGGTCATGGAAATTAACGAGGGTCCATCGGCAAGGCTTGACCCCTTGCTAGACTGGAGGATCTCGTATCTCGACTACCTCATTCGAGAGATGCTCCTGGTTGACAAGACAGAGGCACGACGGCTCGCACGCCATGCCAAGTCATTCATTGTCATCGGGGAAGAGCTCTACAAAAAGAGCCACACAGGAGTCCTGCAACGATGCATCCCCACCGAATAGGGAAATGAGCTACTAGACGACATCCACTGTGGCTCGTGCGGACATCACGTAGTGCCAAGGACCCTAGTCAGTAAAGCTTTCCAACAAGGCTTCTACTGGCCCACCGTAGTAGCCGACGCCGAGTGAATTGTTCACACCTACGAAGGGTGTCAATACTATGCTCGGCAAACCCATCTGCCAGCTTAAGCGCTTCAGACGATCCCTATCACATAGCTATTTGCGGTCTGGGGACTTGACCTAGTCAGGCCCCTCAAGAAGGCGCACGGGGCTATACGCACCTTTGTCACCATAGACAAGTTCACCAAGTGGATAGAGGCCTGGCCGATCGTGAAGATCAGGTCTGAAGAGGCTGTCAAGTTCTTCATCGACATCATCCACCGCTTTGGGGTCTTGAACTCCATAATCATGGACAATGGCACACAGTTCACGGGGAAGAAATTCCTCAGATTCTGTGACGATAATCACATCAGGGTTCACTGGGCCGCCGTGGCACACCCCCGTATGAATGGACAAGTTGAGCATGCTAATGGCATGGTGCTCTAGGGCCTCAAACCTAGGATCTTCAATAGGCTCAACAAGTTTGGCGGGCGGTGGGTCGTAGAGCTTCCCGTGGTTCTTTGGAGCCTAAGGACAACCCCTAGTAGGACCACGGGCTGCACATCCTTCTTCATGGTTTACGGTGACGAGGCAGTCCTACCGACCGACCTCGACTACGGGGCACCCAGAGTAATCGCTTACAAAGAGCTGGAGGCCAAGGAATACCTTGAGGATGCTATGGACCAGCTCGATGGGGCCCGTGATGTCGCCCTCGCCCACTCCGCCAAGTACCAGCAGGCGCTACACTGGTACCATGACCAACGGGTCAAGGGTCGAGCCTTTAGCATCGGTGACTTAGTACTCCGACGCGTCCAGAGCACCAAGGACCGCCACAATCTCTCTCCGCCATGGGAGGGGCCATACGTCGTCGCCGAGGTGCTCAGACCGAGAACATACAAGCTTGCGACCGCCGATGGCAAAGTCTTCGCCAATGCTTGGAACATCGAACAACTACATTGCATTTACCCCTAGATCATCTTCTAATGCATGCATGTACATACGAGAAATAAAGAATGATGTTTTTCGAAAAACACCGTCGCTGGCTCATTTTTGCTTTTTCTCCCTCTCGGCTGCTAAGTAACACCAGATCCCAGTCGCGACCTGGGGTCGGCTGTTACTCAAGGATAATAAGGAGTGTATACATGCAAAAGCACCCCACGTCTGACCCCTTTTTATGTCAAAGTTCTCAAAGATCGAGTCATGGGGAGACACACTGAGTAAAACTGGTCGGACTGCGAGAAACCTACGCCTCGGTGGCTATGGCACTCTCGCTCACTAGCGTAATCAGGATCTCCCATCTGTGCTTCAGACTTTAGGATCTTAATGACAAAAAAGGAACGGACCGCAATGACTTTTTATGCATTAAAAAGAAAAGAACATGTAATTGTTCATACGACTGACTCTAAAAACAAAACGCTTGTTCAAACTCATTATTCATCTTTTAGCACTTCGGCCCAAATTTATCTAATCAGCTACACCTTCAGGGGAGGACTGTGTCTGCTATCCTATTCGCCAGGTCTTGCAAGAGGGAGGCCATGTCATCTTCTATCTTCTTTAGCTCCTCAACCTCATAGCTAGGCGCATAACCCTAGCTCATCGCTTCCAAGTTGATAGTCTCCGCGTAGTGGGAGCGAGCGATGGCAAAGGTGCAATGAATACCGGCCTAGAAGGCGCCCCTTTCAAGATCCCACACATGGTCCGAGATGAGAGTGATGCGGGCCGCAAGTGACCTCATCTCTGGTGGCTAGGGCACCCCCAAGGTCGTGGCAGACTAAGTTGGTGGCGAGGCACTCATTGTCATAAGCCATGGCCTCCCTCTGTAGGGCCTCCTTCATCTCGGTCAGCTCTTTCTGACTCTGGCCCAAGTCCAGAGTGAGCCCAGCAGAGACACCCTTGGCCTCCCGCTTTTGGACCTTCTCCCTCTCGAGATCGCTCTAAAGGGAGCTGACCCGCTGCTCGGCACTGTCGCGCTCTCATCGGGACCCATCGCGCTCTGTGCGAAGCCTCATCTCGGTCTGGCACAAGTCATCTTCTTCCTTGCGAGCCGCTCGGCCACCATTGATGGGCTTTCGCCTCCAACACGGTGACCTTCCCCTGGGCTGCCAACTTTAGCCCCTTCTCCTTCTCGAGCTCACCTTGGAGATTGAGGATCTATTGGCAGGACTCAGGATCCTGCCGACATAGCTCGTCGCACTCTCCCATGACTTGCGTGGCCTTCTCACCATCCTTGCGAGCCTGCTCTGACAGGTCCAAGACCATCTTCTCTGCCTCCTCAGCATGTTGACGGGCCTCCGCCTCCTGGACCCGAAAGGTCAGCCGCCTCCATGATGAGGCGGTCCTAGGCCTCCTTCTGCCGATGAAGGAACAAGGACTTCTCCTAGGTACATGGCATCAGGGACTGTGGAATGAACAAAAGTCAGAAGCGATAAAACAAAAAAGTGGCAATCGGGGGCACGAGCGCGTCATACCATGCAAGGTCGGTGGCACTGTTCAACTGCTTTAGTCTGTTGTTTGCCACAACTTGCATGGCATTCAAGACATGCGCCATGCCTCCCATGATCCTATGGTAGGGGCCATTCCCTCTCCTCCGCAGGGTCATCGAGGACGAACAGTGGGGCTCCAGGGTTCTGCATGTAACGGAACCGTCCAAATTATAAGAGCACAAGTACAAAAAACAATCACCGAAGTGATCAAATTCTCGCACTTGAGCCCATATAACTCCGGTAGTCCAATGAAATCACGAGGGATTTCAAACCAAACAACATACAAGCCAAGATCGTAGTGATTCAACATAACAAGTCATATGTTACAACCATTTCACAAGTAATTGAATATACATCGGAGTTCAACATAGTTGTTACAACTTAAGTTCAAAAGTAGCGGAAGCAAAGTAATTTGAAACTAACATCACCATTATTTAAAATACATGCCAGTACGAAGGTCGACTTCCAACAAAAGCATTAGAGAGAAGATAACTCAGAAGGATCATGCCCGTGATCACACTCTGCCTCTACGGCAGGAGCCAACCAACTCTTGCAGTCGCCAAGATACAGCACAACCTGCAACAATTGGGGATAAAACCCTGAGTACGAGAAGGTACTCAGCTAGACTTACCCGTCATAAACCAGAAATAAAGTGACACCAAGGATCATGCAAGGCTGATGTAAAGTGGGCTAGCTTGACAACATTTTGCATAAAAGCTTATTATGGATAAGTAATCATTAATGCTTAAGCATCAAGTTAATTATCATTAACCTGTCATCTATATTAGAACCTGTACTAGAGCACTCACTTTATTAGGAGCAAACAATATTAACCATAGCAGGTATAAATTGAGGCAATCTTTCCATCGTTATCCAATTAACCATCCGTTCAATTTAATGGAATCTACGTTGCCGCTGCTCAAGTCAAGTGCTCACTAACTGAGAGCGACGGCGATTCGAATCGAATTCCTATCCAGCTGGAGGGGTATTTCTAACACTCACCGTGCAGACCCCTGCCAGGGTCGCACAGGCCACCTTTTCATATGATTCAGGAATCGCGGGTCCGAATGATGTCGCGACCCCAAGGGCGACACTCTGCCAGGTGATAGGGACTCTAACCCCCCCTTGGTCTCACGCCAATGTCCCCAAGCACATCCTTTCTCTCCTCCAAGAAGCAACCTACCATTCGATTCTCGGCCTGAACCATATTACTCGGCTTCGCGGTCGGAACGACTTATCCGGCCAACTAAGTGTTAGACTGCGTTCAACATGACTCAAGGACGTACAGCGAATCGGTCCTTAAATGACTCAGACGGGGATAGATCCACACCCAAGACCTCCATGCCTTGTTGCTTCACTATCGTCATCCCGCCCGGTCTCATTTCATTTAATTACACTTGGTTCCATTCCACGATAGCAATTATAGCCAACCGTACCATATATGAATATCCCTACACCTCGCAGGTGACAGGAAATCACCTGACTTCTACCGCTTAAAGCAGGGCTAAGCATCTACTCGACCCTGGTCTAAGTAGGATTCAGGATTCATATATCTGGACAAGGAGTGATATTGATGCAGCAAGGTTTTCAACCAACTCCTACCACTTAATGCAACAATACTTATAACATATATATAATTAATTGCTTTAAATATAGGAGGCTTATAATGCTCCGGGGCTTGCCTGGGATCCGACTCAAGTTAGAGTATGTCAGAAGAAACTCGCTTGGCAAGCATTCCCTCCGTCTAACACTTGTTCGGTCCTTCTATCTTCGGGATGAATCCACCAACTCCATCTTCGGTTTGGCTCCACATCAGGTCCTCCACGTGCTTCAGCTAGCGTACCTAAATGAGGTGCAATAATGCATGTGCATGAATGCATAGGAGTGAAATAAACAAAGAAATCAAACAAGCATACCAAAGTTCACATAAACACCTAGAGCTAATTAACTTAATCCTCATTAAGACATAACATAGAAGAGGGCAAGCACATCAATCAAGAAACAAGTCTCACAAGATCACAGGGTACCACCCAAGTATCATCAAAGATATGAGTCACACTTCAATACCCAAGCATGACAAAGTTAATCAAAGTGCTAGAACTAGAAATTGCTACCTTCTGGACATCAGACCAACAGCTGAGTAATTTAATCATAACTGGAGATCTACAACTCCAAATGACTTGCAAGAAGACATTATGGAAAGCTTATGAAATTGTCCACATTTCATTTATAAACATCTAAACCTGATTCTACCATTTACCAGGTCGAAATACAGAAGGTACAGAATCTGTCCTGGAAGGACAGAGAGCAACATAAATCTGAACCCAACTTAGAACAGTTGTAGTTTCTAAACCATATGGCCAAATACCACCAAATTTTAACAGAGGCTAGATACATAAATTATCTACAACTTTTGTATAAACAAGTTTTACAACAAAGCACATTATCATGAAGAACTTTGCTAAGTTTCCAGATCTGTCCAGAAACCTCATTTGCAAGAAATAATTATTAACTTATGTTGCAAACATATAATTGGACAAAACCAACTTCACCAACATTTCATACATGACTAATGAACACCAGAAAACATAGTGTCAATTACTAAATAAATTCTTTTAATACATTTTCTTAATTTATTTAGATAATTAGGTGGAATTATGAACACCTATCAAAAGTGCACAATAAATTCTACAAAAATTACAGTGGCCTAAATATGCTCTCAAAAGTCTACTGTTAAAATTTCAATCCAATTGGGCAAGTATATCAACCTCTATGAAAAAGACAAATAGCTATTGCAATAATCATGTGAGAGCAAGTTAAACTTAACACTCAATATTTTCTGTAAACACAAGGTCATATTATGAATCAATATGATAGAGAAACATCATACTAAGGTAATGGAACAACATTTTCTATTTTATCATTTATATATTATTTATAAGCTATTTATCAAGCTATAAACAAGTTAAATCAATAACTTGAGCATACAGTAAGCAATGACCATAAAATTTATACCACAGTACATCTATAGCATGACAATCCTACCATAAAAATTTCACATCAATTGGAGCAATACAACTCAAGATATAAAAATAACAAGGAAAATAATATAGATTTCCTTATCTATCAAGGTCCAATCAAAACCCTAAGAAAACAGTGAACAACTAGTGTGTTTAATATTTTTCCTAGCTAGTACATGTCATCACCAAATTAACAAAACAAGAATCACTATTTTTGGAGTCATAAAACTCCAGATATGGCTCTGGTCAAGTTTATAAGCATTTTTGGAGCATTTTTAAGGCTTAAATAAAGACATCGTAAAATATCTACAAACATGTAACAATTTATGACTCTACTGCAGAGATCTTTTCTCAAGGTTTCCAAAAAGTCCCTATTTACTATTTTTGGACTTTTCTATCATGAGATATAGATTTTTAAAGATTAATATGAAATTGGAATTCAAAATCGGAATTAAAACAACCCTAACTCAATTTGCTAGCTCTACCCGAATACATACCCAGACAACCGCTTTCTTAAACCGACAAAAGTCAGAAGCGATAAAACAAAAAAGTGGCAATCGGGGGCACGAGCGCGTCATACCATGCAAGGTCGGTGGCACTGTTCAACTGCTTTAGTCTGTTGTTTGCCACAACTTGCATGGCATTCAAGACATGCGCCATGCCTCCCATGATCCTATGGTAGGGGCCATTCCCTCTCCTCCGCAGGGTCATCGAGGACGAACAGTGGGGCTCCAGGGTTCTGCATGTAACGGAACCGTCCAAATTATAAGAGCACAAGTACAAAAAACAATCACCGAAGTGATCAAATTCTCGCACTTGAGCCCATATAACTCCGGTAGTCCAATGAAATCACGAGGGATTTCAAACCAAACAACATACAAGCCAAGATCGTAGTGATTCAACATAACAAGTCATATGTTACAACCATTTCACAAGTAATTGAATATACATCGGAGTTCAACATAGTTGTTACAACTTAAGTTCAAAAGTAGCGGAAGCAAAGTAATTTGAAACTAACATCACCATTATTTAAAATACATGCCAGTACGAAGGTCGACTTCCAACAAAAGCATTAGAGAGAAGATAACTCAGAAGGATCATGCCCGTGATCACACTCTGCCTCTACGGCAGGAGCCAACCAACTCTTGCAGTCGCCAAGATACAGCACAACCTGCAACAATTGGGGATAAAACCCTGAGTACGAGAAGGTACTCAGCTAGACTTACCCGTCATAAACCAGAAATAAAGTGACACCAAGGATCATGCAAGGCTGATGTAAAGTGGGCTAGCTTGACAACATTTTGCATAAAAGCTTATTATGGATAAGTAATCATTAATGCTTAAGCATCAAGTTAATTATCATTAACCTGTCATCTATATTAGAACCTGTACTAGAGCACTCACTTTATTAGGAGCAAACAATATTAACCATAGCAGGTATAAATTGAGGCAATCTTTCCATCGTTATCCAATTAACCATCCGTTCAATTTAATGGAATCTACGTTGCCGCTGCTCAAGTCAAGTGCTCACTAACTGAGAGCGACGGCGATTCGAATCGAATTCCTATCCAGCTGGAGGGGTATTTCTAACACTCACCGTGCAGACCCCTGCCAGGGTCGCACAGGCCACCTTTTCATATGATTCAGGAATCGCGGGTCCGAATGATGTCGCGACCCCAAGGGCGACACTCTGCCAGGTGATAGGGACTCTAACCCCCCCTTGGTCTCACGCCAATGTCCCCAAGCACATCCTTTCTCTCCTCCAAGAAGCAACCTACCATTCGATTCTCGGCCTGAACCATATTACTCGGCTTCGCGGTCGGAACGACTTATCCGGCCAACTAAGTGTTAGACTGCGTTCAACATGACTCAAGGACGTACAGCGAATCGGTCCTTAAACGACTCAGACGGGGATAGATCCACACCCAAGACCTCCATGCCTTGTTGCTTCACTATCGTCATCCCGCCCGGTCTCATTTCATTTAATTACACTTGGTTCCATTCCACGATAGCAATTATAGCCAACCGTACCATATATGAATATCCCTACACCTCGCAGGTGACAGGAAATCACCTGACTTCTACCGCTTAAAGCAGGGCTAAGCATCTACTCGACCCTGGTCTAAGTAGGATTCAGGATTCATATATCTGGACAAGGAGTGATATTGATGCAGCAAGGTTTTCAACCAACTCCTACCACTTAATGCAACAATACTTATAACATATATATAATTAATTGCTTTAAATATAGGAGGCTTATAATGCTCCGGGGCTTGCCTGGGATCCGACTCAAGTTAGAGTATGTCAGAAGAAACTCGCTTGGCAAGCATTCCCTCCGTCTAACACTTGTTCGGTCCTTCTATCTTCGGGATGAATCCACCAACTCCATCTTCGGTTTGGCTCCACATCAGGTCCTCCACGTGCTTCAGCTAGCGTACCTAAATGAGGTGCAATAATGCATGTGCATGAATGCATAGGAGTGAAATAAACAAAGAAATCAAACAAGCATACCAAAGTTCACATAAACACCTAGAGCTAATTAACTTAATCCTCATTAAGACATAACATAGAAGAGGGCAAGCACATCAATCAAGAAACAAGTCTCACAAGATCACAGGGTACCACCCAAGTATCATCAAAGATATGAGTCACACTTCAATACCCAAGCATGACAAAGTTAATCAAAGTGCTAGAACTAGAAATTGCTACCTTCTGGACATCAGACCAACAGCTGAGTAATTTAATCATAACTGGAGATCTACAACTCCAAATGACTTGCAAGAAGACATTATGGAAAGCTTATGAAATTGTCCACATTTCATTTATAAACATCTAAACCTGATTCTACCATTTACCAGGTCGAAATACAGAAGGTACAGAATCTGTCCTGGAAGGACAGAGAGCAACATAAATCTGAACCCAACTTAGAACAGTTGTAGTTTCTAAACCATATGGCCAAATACCACCAAATTTTAACAGAGGCTAGATACATAAATTATCTACAACTTTTGTATAAACAAGTTTTACAACAAAGCACATTATCATGAAGAACTTTGCTAAGTTTCCAGATCTGTCCAGAAACCTCATTTGCAAGAAATAATTATTAACTTATGTTGCAAACATATAATTGGACAAAACCAACTTCACCAACATTTCATACATGACTAATGAACACCAGAAAACATAGTGTCAATTACTAAATAAATTCTTTTAATACATTTTCTTAATTTATATAGATAATTAGGTGGAATTATGAACACCTATCAAAAGTGCACAATAAATTCTACAAAAATTACAGTGGCCTAAATATGCTCTCAAAAGTCTACTGTTAAAATTTCAATCCAATTGGGCAAGTATATCAACCTCTATGAAAAAGACAAATAGCTATTGCAATAATCATGTGAGAGCAAGTTAAACTTAACACTCAATATTTTCTGTGAACACAAGGCCATATTATGAATCAATATGATAGAGAAACATCATACTAAGGTAATGGAACAACATTTTCTATTTTATCATTTATATATTATTTATAAGCTATTTATCAAGCTATAAACAATTTAAATCAATAACTTGAGCATACAGTAAGCAATGACCATAAAATTTATACCACAGTACATCCATAGCATGACAATCCTACCATAAAAATTTCACATCAATTGGAGCATCACAACTCAAGATATAAAAATAACAAGGAAAATAATATAGATTTCCTTATCTATCAAGGTCCAATCAAAACCCTAAGAAAACAGTGAACAACTAGTGTGTTTAATATTTTTCCTAGCTAGTACATGTCATCACCAAATTAACAAAACAAGAATCACTATTTTTGGAGTCATAAAACTCCAGATATGGCTCTGGTCAAGTTTTTAAGCATTTTTGGAGCATTTTTAAGGCTTAAATAAAGACATCGTAAAATATCTACAAACATGTAACAATTTATGACTCTACTGCAGAGATCTTTTCTCAAGGTTTCCAAAAAGTCCCTATTTACTATTTTTGGACTTTTCTATCATGAGATATAGATTTTTAAAGATTAATATGAAATTGGAATTCAAAATCGGAATTAAAACAACCCTAACTCAATTTGCTAGCTCTACCCGAATACATACCCAGACAACCGCTTTCTTAAACCGACAAGTGGGACCAGCTGGACTGTTGGGCCCGCTTGCCAGACAAAGAAACATGCACACAAATTTCCCCCTTTCTTCTACCTCCCGACGCCGGCAAGGAGGAGATCGGATGCGCGGCTCCGGCGAGGTGGGGTCACCGGCGGCGGCGGCTGAGGGCGGCACGAGCACCAGCGCAGCGAGGCTCACCCGAAGACGGTTGCGGCTCGGGGTGAGGTGGCTTGTGGCCTGCCGACCGCGCGAGCAGCGGAGCGCCGGCGGCTGCTCCGACGGCGACGGCGCTACGGCGGCTGCGGTGGCCGGAAAAGGGGAGCCGAAGGGGCGGCGCACGACGTGGAAGGTGTTGGCGCACACGGTAGGACTCGAGGGAGCTCGGGGCGGTGGGAACACGGCGGCGGCAAGCTTGGCCAGCCGGCCATGGCGGCCGTGCTCCAGCACACGCACGCAGGCGCTGTAGAGCGAGGGAGAGGCGAAAGAGGAGTGCATGCGAGTGAGGAAGCAAGTGGAGAGCTCGGCCGGGGCTCTCCTCATCCACATCGGGCGCAAGGGCATGCGGCATGGAGGTGGGGCGCTGCTCGTGCATGGCAGCCACGTCCACGGACAGGTGCCGCCCGTTGAGGCATTTCACCGAGCACGTGGCGGGCAGCGACGTGGGCAAGGTGGAACGCCGTTTTGGGCCACTTCCAGGCCGAATTAGACATTGGGCCATAAACGAAGTTTGTTCACCTCGGCCTGCTCTACGTTTCTTATTTAAGGTGCCCGGCCATTTGAGCTTTGTAACAGCGGATAATTAAGCTCCAAAATGATAGTGTCAATATGTTAACAGCGATCACGGAAACTCGCTTTCGGAGGTCGAAACTCGATCAAACTTAGTGCAACTTTTTGCATTCTCTTCTCCATAACATAATCTTGAACTTTTATTTTTGGACTAACTCAAGTTGCTTAGCAAAATTTGGAGAACGCGGGATGTCAACATCAATGTCACCGGAATTAGGGCTTAAAAATGTCTAAGTGCTGAAATCAGCCCTAAAACTGCCTTGTGGGCCCTGTTTGAGCATGTTCCACACATTTTCATGACTTGACTCTTAAACAAAGTTTGTTCCTTATAAAATTCTTCACAACTTTGTCAAAGGGTGCACAGTCATGCAAAGCTTCTAGGTCACACTTTTGAAACGGTCAAACAAAAGTGTCCCGGGGTCCATACATGGTCAACCATCACTTAGAAGCACATTTAGGCAAAATGATCAACATGAACATTGTTCCATTAAGTGCCCTAAGTGTAGTTAAGGTGTTGTAGAGTTCATCCGAAGTCATTTGGATAGTTTTCAAGGTTTGGTTGATGTTCTATAGTTCCATTAACTTAATGGGGCAAATTCTAATAGGAATGGAACTTATCATTTCATGTGACTTTTTGATTCCAAACTTCATGAAACTTTTCCAGGGATCAATATAGATAGGTACCAAGGTGAGACACATGAAGATATTGCAATAACACCATCCGAACATATATCTTTGAAAATGGCCTATATGTAAAGCAAAGGAGTAACATCCAAGTTTAAATTAGGCTCTTCTTCGTAGGTTGACCTTGACATTGTCATCTCCACTTAATCTATCATGTTTGAGCTCAAACCCACTACCTAATTGGTGATAAAACCTGGGGTGTTACAGCCCTCCCCCCTTAAAAGAATCGCGTCCCGAGATTCGGAATGGAAGATCTTTTAAGGAAGAGAGACACGTTATCTAGTTCCCAACATCTGCTATAGCATTCAGCTATAAAGCTTCAACATCGGTGAACAATTTGGTCAAAGGCACTTTCTGATACTTACTCTTTATGGTAAAATTTATCTGAAGAATTTCCTTCATTGACTTTCATGAAGCATTGTTACTTTGGAAGGAATCCAAGATAGCACATGCGGCATTCTCAGTGTACGGAGATCATTTGGTCCATGAGTGAACCACTCACAAGTATCTGACTCTCTAATGAGCACAACATAGGCCATATGAACTTGACATTAGACCGAAATATTCAGAAGTATACTCGTTGAAATGACTCTATGTTCACATGGTTTTGAAAAGCAGTTCTCTACCAAAATGGCTTGAGTACAACCTTCCAAAAGGGTGAGATCATAGATGACAAATATACTCTGAGGCTATAGGATACTGACTAACCAATAGACAGGGTCTATGTTGGTCGTAAATGTTCAAACATTCATATATCAACTAATGGAAAGCTACTTACTATTCCATGCGTGCAGTTCTCTTTCTCTGATGACAACACTGTATTATCTGAGTCTATCGATGGTTAGTGGATGTGATAGCTGACTCTGTCGGCTTCCTAGTTCTGCCAACCGTTATCTAATAAGATTCTTTTATCCAAAGACAACAGTTATCTGAGTTGAATCAGATGCAACCTCTTGGGTAAAACATTTATAAGGTACCAAACTATGTCATCATTGGAAAATAATTCCCAAAGAAAGATGTAACGAGGCCTTAAGGACAACAAAAGTTGTAAATATTCACTTAACCGCGGGGAGTAGTCAACCACCACGCGATTGAGTAAAATTTTTCCTTCGTGACTTAGTTGCACTGTAAGTTGAGTTGACTTGCAGCATAACAACTTTGTCAGGCCAACTTTCAACTGATGCTTCCTCTTTGGGATCAAACAGCAGCTCTAGGATAGGGAATCTGTGGTTTGACACTTCTCAAATTGCTTTCGAATATTCCTCAACACTTTGTCCAATAAAGTTATGAACAAACCGTTTGTGGCACCTAAGGGCACAAGGATGTTGATCGAAACTAGGGCATGCTTTCTATAATTCTTTACTTTAGCTGATAGAACAACTTGCACTATCTGTGTGATTGTCCAAGATGGAATTAACTTGATCACAATGGCTCTAGAAGATAGAATATCACTCAAGTTGTTGGCTAGTTGATTAACTTCTTGTGGGTTATTACTCTGTAAGACATAGCCTTCGTAGCTATCAAAGAGTCGTTACCTAGCTGGAGATTAACCTTCCTATTGGTACTAATCAGTTGTCTCTCAACACTAAAAAGTTTCAAATCTTCACTCTTGACCACAACAACAGTGGCTGATGTGGATAGTTGACGGACATTGAAGTCTACAGATAAGGAATCACACCAGAGATGGTTGATTTTGATTGTATGGCCATTATGCATACAAAGGTTAAAACTTGCATAATGTGACAATCGAGTCTTATCCAACGTATGACTTGTCCAACAGTAAGTGTTGTGTGTCCAGTTTATCCAACAGAGATGAGATACTTTGCTCACTAGATGACGTTCATCAATACTGGGACAACTAAGTAGAGTCACTTGTCTACCACCTATTGCAGTCTGTTAAGTTTTATGTCGGTGACTGGTTCTTCAAAGGTTATCCTCTTAGCAACTTCAGAAGGAAACTCCACTACTTTCGGTCTAAGATATGGATCTTACGATAAGATATGGGGAGATAACAAAGAAAAAGTTCACATGAGAATAACACGTTGATGTTGTTCCGCAATGGATCATGACTAGAAACCACGATACCAGCGCGTGCCGAGCAGCACAACCTTGTGTCGGCCGCCCACAGGAGGCTCTCGGTTTCGTCGCGGCACCGTTAGTTGCTACTCATAACACCATTACTGATTACACCACCAAGGTGAAATTTCAAGTGACACAATTTGGGTGGTAAAAACAAGCATTATACAAGGGAGGGATAGCAAGCAAAGGTAGTCACAAGGTCTGGAATTAACCAAGAGGTGATTCAAAGATCAAAACATAGCACAAGAGAACATAGCTCAATTGCCGAATGCGACTAAGCATGAGATTTTTTTTGCTTAATTCCACGCACGCCTAGCGTTCACCAAAGTGATTACCAGATAAGAGATTAATAGGAGATTTGATCATGTTGAGCAACAACATGAGATCAGGACTGATAAATATCTTGAGACTTGGGAAGGTTGGAGATGGATTAAGCAAACTTCAAGGGCGAAAACCGATACGTCAATCAGAGATTGAGTCGATAAGGTAGATACACAAATTTGCAAGCAATGATTTTGAGGCCACAGCAAAGAGACATTGCGTCATACTAGCTAACTTTTGGGAGAGGTAACCTAAAGGTCCAACATGGATTTGGGTACGGTCTCCACAACTGGCAACGTACGAACCATGGTCAAAGACTAGCGTTGATGAAAATTAACTTGGTTGGTCAGTCGATAAGGGTCTTCACAAAAAGGATTGCAAAACATCCACGGCTTAGGCAAACATATTGTAGAACTAAACTTTGAGCTTTTGGTCAAGCAAAGGCATGGATACAAACATTCAAGGGATAACCACCAAGTCTACAGGCTCAGACTCCTAAGAGAGAACCTAATGGAAGACAACAACCATACAATTACGTACGTGAACTTTGTTCTAGGATAAAGCTATGTGACCCTCGTATGCTCACCGAGGACAAACGAGGTGACAACTAGGGCACTACCTAGATAACAAGCACACATACAACATCACAATCAAGCAGTCATTTGAAAAAAAATTCAAACGAATGGTCTTAAGCAACCAATACAAGCACAAGGCTCACCCAAAATAAGCATTTATCTCAAGCACGAACTAACTACAAGTTTAGTTCTAAACAAATGCTAGCGAAGGTGACTAACCTAACATGTGCATAGAATCTAGACGACAGCTTAGTAACTACTTGTTTCAACCATAACTGAGGTTGTAGACATCCCACAAAGGTGATCCTAGACTTTATAGAAAGCTTAGGAAGATGACTACACTTTAGTTATTCATACCAAAAGCAAATTCTTAGATTAACATGACCAAAATTGCTAAGGTTTCAGATCTGTACCAATATGGACAGAAAACTGACAAGAACTTCAAAAATACATAACTGGAGTTCTAGGGACACAACAAGGCTGAGCCTTTACTTTATGTAAAGCTTATTAAGTTGTCTATAACTTTCTTATTATTATATTAAGATGATTCTACAGCTAACAAGGTTAATCAACACAAAGAAGACATTTCTGCCCAGATTTGGACAGATTCTGTCATTCAACTTCACAAGCTCATAACTGGTGACTTACATCATCAAAAGTAGTGATCTTTAGCATTTTGGAAAGCTTAGAAAAAGAACTACACTTCCTCTAATATTTCCAAGACATGATTCCATAGGCACATAGGTCAAATAAAGAAAACATTCAGATCTGTTCTGACATGGGCAGATTCTGACAACAAACTTCTAAAATTTATAACTCCCAAACCATAAGGCCTAGGGTCATGAAATTTTAGGACAAGCCAAATAAGTAAGTTACCTACAACTTTGGTATTCTCTATAACTACAGAAAACACCATGATGGCCATAAAAGCATCACTACAACAGAAATCGCTCTAGCAGCCAACGTTTAATAAGCAAACAAAGTTTGTCTTTGTTCTACTTATAAAGAGAGCACACCAACATGTTATTCAATAGCTCTAAATTTTGTTACCTTAGACCAACACAAATATAATTTATTCATGAGAATCCATAATTACTTAAGTGAGGTCTAAAGCATTTGCAAACGCTTGTATGAACAACATATCCACTACTTTGCTAACTAGAGGGCCTCTATAGGCTCAAGCAGGTAACCACACCTATTTCTAGCAAGACTAAGCACACACTATCTTCAAGCACTTCCTATTCAAGCAACATGGAACAAAGCATTCTTGTTTAGCTTCACATAAGAAAGATATTGTACCACATCACTCACAAGTTACTTACTATAAAACAAGGGTGAGAGGAGCATAGCTATACATAAGGCAACAATCATGAAGATGCATGCTTCGTCCTATTCGTCCTCACAAGATTGCCAACCTAAGGTGGCAATCACATTCTATGTCGGTGGCATAACACGTACTCGCTCGATATATAGCTAGTCGTCAGCTACATTCGACTTACGCATTCGTGGTTAGCGTACCTGCAGAAAGGTTTCATTGCAGCCCAACATTTCCCAAATATAGCACACAATGAAACAGGAAGGTGAAATTCTAAGCACTCCCATATACATATACCCCTATATACATACATGTAGCACCAAAACTACCCGAATCATCAATCACCCACAATTAAGTACCTTCATATATACATGTGTGTAACATGTAAATAATCCAGTAACCAAAACTAGCTCTCCCCTAGACCGCAGTTTGTACGGTCATGCTCTCACAACTCACACTTACCTGAGCGTATGTGCGACGTTGCATAAAAGTAAACTAGCAACATATATGGCTATTTCATATATGAAGGCTACCTCTAATCTGACACACCGGGTAGCATAGTATGGGAGAGTCATCACACATACATACCTTGGCCTGGACGTAGATGCATAAATGAAAAACCCCCAAGTTAGTACTTATATAAGCCACCTAATAATCCTTATATGGGCATAAGGAAATTGACCACTGGCATACTTAGATTTAGAATTCAGTTTTCACAAACCTATATATAGCTATAAGTTGATAAAACTGATTTTATAAAACGAAACATTTGTTTTAAATACACATACGACAAGTTTAATGTTGAATCTTGCTCCGATACCAGCTGTAACGGAACCGTCCAAATTATAAGAGCACAAGTACAAAAAACAATCACCGAAGTGATCAAATTCTCGCACTTGAGCCCATATAACTCCGGTAGTCCAATGAAATCACGAGGGATTTCAAACCAAACAACATACAAGCCAAGATCGTAGTGATTCAACATAACAAGTCATATGTTACAACCATTTCACAAGTAATTGAATATACATCGGAGTTCAACATAGTTGTTACAACTTAAGTTCAAAAGTAGCGGAAGCAAAGTAATTTGAAACTAACATCACCATTATTTAAAATACATGCCAGTACGAAGGTCGACTTCCAACAAAAGCATTAGAGAGAAGATAACTCAGAAGGATCATGCCCGTGATCACACTCTGCCTCTACGGCAGGAGCCAACCAACTCTTGCAGTCGCCAAGATACAGCACAACCTGCAACAATTGGGGATAAAACCCTGAGTACGAGAAGGTACTCAGCTAGACTTACCCGTCATAAACCAGAAATAAAGTGACACCAAGGATCATGCAAGGCTGATGTAAAGTGGGCTAGCTTGACAACATTTTGCATAAAAGCTTATTATGGATAAGTAATCATTAATGCTTAAGCATCAAGTTAATTATCATTAACCTGTCATCTATATTAGAACCTGTACTAGAGCACTCACTTTATTAGGAGCAAACAATATTAACCATAGCAGGTATAAATTGAGGCAATCTTTCCATCGTTATCCAATTAACCATCCGTTCAATTTAATGGAATCTACGTTGCCGCTGCTCAAGTCAAGTGCTCACTAACCGAGAGCGACGGCGATTCGAATCGAATTCCTATCCAGCTGGAGGGGTATTTCTAACACTCACCGTGCAGACCCCTGCCAGGGTCGCACAGGCCACCTTTTTATATGATTCAAGAATCGCGGGTCCGAATGATGTCGCGACCCCAAGGGCGACACTCTGCCAGGTGATAGGGACTCTAACCCCCCCTTGGTCTCACGCCAATGTCCCCAAGCACATCCTTTCTCTCCTCCAAGAAGCAACCTACCATTCGATTCTCGGCCTGAACCATATTACTCGGCTTCGCGGTCGGAACGACTTATCCGGCCAACTAAGTGTTAGACTGCGTTCAACATGACTCAAGGACGTACAGCGAATCGGTCCTTAAACGACTCAGACGGGGATAGATCCACACCCAAGACCTCCATGCCTTGTTGCTTCACTATCGTCATCCCGCCCGGTCTCATTTCATTTAATTACACTTGGTTCCATTCCACGATAGCAATTATAGCCAACCGTACCATATATGAATATCCCTACACCTCGCAGGTGACAGGAAATCACCTGACTTCTACCGCTTAAAGCAGGGCTAAGCATCTACTCGACCCTGGTCTAAGTAGGATTCAGGATTCATATATCTGGACAAGGAGTGATATTGATGCAGCAAGGTTTTCAACCAACTCCTACCACTTAATGCAACAATACTTATAACATATATATAATTAATTGCTTTAAATATAGGAGGCTTATAATGCTCCGGGGCTTGCCTGGGATCCGACTCAAGTTAGAGTATGTCAGAAGAAACTCGCTTGGCAAGCATTCCCTCCGTCTAACACTTGTTCGGTCCTTCTATCTTCGGGATGAATCCACCAACTCCATCTTCGGTTTGGCTCCACATCAGGTCCTCCACGTGCTTCAGCTAGCATACCTAAATGAGGTGCAATAATGCATGTGTATGAATGCATAGGAGTGAAATAAACAAAGAAATCAAACAAGCATACCAAAGTTCACATAAACACCTAGAGCTAATTAACTTAATCCTCATTAAGACATAACATAGAAGAGGGCAAGCACATCAATCAAGAAACAAGTCTCACAAGATCACAGGGTACCACCCAAGTATCATCAAAGATATGAGTCACACTTCAATACCCAAGCATGACAAAGTTAATCAAAGTGCTAGAACTAGAAATTGCTACCTTCTGGACATCAGACCAACAGCTGAGTAATTTAATCATAACTGGAGATCTACAACTCCAAATGACTTGCAAGAAGACATTATGGAAAGCTTATGAAATTGTCCACATTTCATTTATAAACATCTAAACCTGATTCTACCATTTACCAGGTCGAAATACAGAAGGTACAGAATCTGTCCTGGAAGGACAGAGAGCAACATAAATCTGAACCCAACTTAGAACAGTTGTAGTTTCTAAACCATATGGCCAAATACCACCAAATTTTAACAGAGGCTAGATACATAAATTATCTACAACTTTTGTATAAACAAGTTTTACAACAAAGCACATTATCATGAAGAACTTTGCTAAGTTTCCAGATCTGTCCAGAAACCTCATTTGCAAGAAATAATTATTAACTTATGTTGCAAACATATAATTGGACAAAACCAACTTCACCAACATTTCATACATGACTAATGAACACCAGAAAACATAGTGTCAATTACTAAATAAATTCTTTTAATACATTTTCTTAATTTATTTAGATAATTAGGTGGAATTATGAACACCTATCAAAAGTGCACAATAAATTCTACAAAAATTACAGTGGCCTAAATATGCTCTCAAAAGTCTACTGTTAAAATTTCAATCCAATTAGGCAAGTATATCAACCTCTATGAAAAAGACAAATAGCTATTGCAATAATCATGTGAGAGCAAGTTAAACTTAACACTCAATATTTTCTGTGAACACAAGGCCATATTATGAATCAATATGATAGAGAAACATCATACTAAGGTAATGGAACAACATTTTCTATTTTATCATTTATATATTATTTATAAGCTATTTATCAAGCTATAAACAAGTTAAATCAATAACTTGAGCATACAGTAAGCAATGACCATAAAATTTATACCACAGTACATCCATAGCATGAAAATCCTACCATAAAAATTTCACATCAATTGGAGCATCACAACTCAAGATATAAAAATAACAAGGAAAATAATATAGATTTCCTTATCTATCAAGGTCTAATCAAAACCCTAAGAAAACAGTGAACAACTAGTGTGTTTAATATTTTTCCTAGCTAGTACATGTCATCACCAAATTAACAAAACAAGAATCACTATTTTTGGAGTCATAAAACTCCAGATATGGCTCTGGTCAAGTTTATAAGCATTTTTGGAGCATTTTTAAGGCTCAAATAAAGACATCATAAAATATCTACAAACATGTAACAATTTATGACTCTACTGCAGAGATCTTTTCTCAAGGTTTCCAAAAAGTCCCTATTTACTATTTTTGGACTTTTCTATCATGAGATATAGATTTTTAAAGATTAATATGAAATTGGAATTCAAAATCGGAATTAAAACAACCCTAACTCAATTTGCTAGCTCTACCCGAATACATACCCAGACAACCGCTTTCTTAAACCGACAAGTGGGACCAGCTGGACTGTTGGGCCCGCTTGCCAGACAAAGAAACATGCACACAAATTTCCCCCTTTCTTCTACCTCCCGACGCCGGCAAGGAGGAGATCGGATGCGCGGCTCCGGCGAGGTGGGGTCACCGGCGGCGGCGGCTGAGGGCGGCACGAGCACCAGCGCAGCGAGGCTCACCTGAAGACGGTTGCGGCTCAGGGTGAGGTGGCTTGTGGCCTGCCGACCGCGCGAGCAGCGGAGCGTCGGCGGCTGCTCCGGCGGCGACGGCGCTACGGCGGCTGCGGTGGCCGGAAAAGGGGAGCCGAAGGGGCGGCGCACGACGTGGAAGGTGTTGGCGCACACGGTAGGACTCGAGGGAGCTCGGGGCGGTGGGAACACGGCGGCGGCAAGCTTGGCCAGCCGGCCATGGCGGCCGTGCTCCAGCACACCTCATGGCGGCCGTGCTCCAGCCATGGCGAAAGAGGAGTGCATGCGAGTGAGGAAGCAAGTGGAGAGCTCGGCCGGGGCTCTCCTCATCCACATCGGGCGCAAGGGCACGCGGCATGGAGGTGGGGCGCTGCTCGCGCATGGCAGCCACGTCCACGGACAGGTGCCGCCCGTTGAGGCATTTCACCGAGCACGTGGCGGGCAGCGACGTGGGCAAGGTGGAACGCCGTTTTGGGCCACTTCCAGGCCGAATTAGACATTGGGCCATAAACGAAGTTTGTTCACCTCGGCCTGCTCTACGTTTCTTATTTAAGGTGCCCGGCCATTTGAGCTTTGTAACAGTGGATAATTAAGCTCCAAAATGATAGTGTCAATATGTTAACAGCGATCACGGAAACTCGCTTTCGGAGGTCGAAACTCGATCAAACTTAGTGCAACTTTTTGCATTCTCTTCTCCATAACATAATCTTGAACTTTTATTTTTGGACTAACTCAAGTTGCTTAGCAAAATTTGGAGAACGCGGGATGTCAACATCAATGTCACCGGAATTAGGGCTTAAAAATGTCTAAGTGCTGAAATCAGCCCTAAAACTGCCTTGTGGGCCCTGTTTGAGCATGTTCCACACATTTTCATGACTTGACTCTTAAACAAAGTTTGTTCCTTATAAAATTCTTCACAACTTTGTCAAAGGGTGCACAGTCATGCAAAGCTTCTAGGTCACACTTTTGAAACGGTCAAACAAAAGTGTCCCGGGGTCCATACATGGTCAACCATCACTTAGAAGCACATTTAGGCAAAATGATCAACATGAACATTGTTCCATTAAGTGCCCTAAGTGTAGTTAAGGTGTTGTAGAGTTCATCCGAAGTCATTTGGATAGTTTTCAAGGTTTGGTTGATGTTCTATAGTTCCATTAACTTAATGGGGCAAATTCTAATAGGAATGGAACTTATCATTTCATGTGACTTTTTGATTCCAAACTTCATGAAACTTTTCCAGGGATCAATATAGATAGGTACCAAGGTGAGACACATGAAGATATTGCAATAACACCATCCGAACATATATCTTTGAAAATGGCCTATATGTAAAGCAAAGGAGTAACATCCAAGTTTAAATTAGGCTCTTCTTCGTAGGTTGACCTTGACATTGTCATCTCCACTTAATCTATCATGTTTGAGCTCAAACCCACTGCCTAATTGGTGATAAACACCTGGGGTGTTACACTGCAAGTCCACCAACTCGAGCCATGGCCTATTGGTCCCCATCTGGATCAAGGTCTGGGGTGGCTCCATGCCAGCTCTGGCGTCGGTGACCCCTCCTGCCACGGCCTTTCTACAGGGACGACCTCTCCGCTGGTGGCGAACATCGTCGGCACGGACATGGTGCACGACACCATCACCATGACTTTTAGGGAAGCAGTAGATGCATCCCCTTTCGTCCACCTTGCCTCGGGTACCTCCGTCTCTGTCCACGGAGGTTGGGTCGCATCTGGTTGCACGATGCCCCGGGATTGGGCGCGGCTCCCGACGCCGTAGGAACGAAGGGACGTGAGGGTAATAATGCTCCTATGGCCTGCTAAGGCCTAGGGGATCGCCATTTGGCCCAGCGATGATTTCGACAGCTACTCTAAGATACCCCTAAAGTAAGAGGTGGCAAAGGGCGGGCCCGCTAATGGCCAATGCCCAGGCATCCAAATGCCATGGACACCCTAGCCCGCGATCGAGCCCTGACTGCTGGTAGTCCATGGGCTTTCCTCAAGGAAAGGCAAGTAGCCCCCGGAACTGACCGGATGGACCTACCTACACTGGCCAACAGGAGCCTAGAGTCGGCCGACACCATGGCCAGACTCCTGCCACATGCAGGATCCCGGAGTCTTGAGCTCGCAAGAGAAAGCCCGAGACATGGTTATATATGAATGACAAACTATCAAAGACCACCTAACCAAACTGGGACCCCAAGGTCTCCCCATACGAGAAAGCCTTTGGTGAAGTAGCCAACTTTCCCAAAGGTTTGGCTGCTACACCTAGCGGGTGCGCTCGCGCGCACCCCCAGGAGAATGAAGACCTTGGCATCCTACTATAAAGCCTATGGAGGAGTATCCAACTCCCTCACAGGCTCGGGGGCTACTGTCGGGTACCAATGTTACGGTACCCATAAGACAGGAGTTAAAAGACATAGGCCTCAGTCCGCCTAAAATAATTATGAGCACAGCTACGGCCTAGTCCGGCCCAACTAAGAGGATTTCTGGTTCACCCAACCCCACAAGAGCATGCTCTGCCTCGCCCGACCTCTTGGGTGTGGGTCTCGTCTTGTCTGACCTCCCGAGTGAGGGCTTCACCTCGCTTGACCCTAGGGGTCGGGTCCGCTCCTAGAAAAGAGCTAACGCCCTGAGAGGGGCCCGCACCACTTCAACCACCATGGGTGTGCCCCCTGACATGAAAAGGGGAGCAAGTATGCCTCGACATGACCCGCGACTATGACCAGCCATCCCTATGAGCTGACTGTCGATATTAGTTACGCACACAGAAGAATCAAAGAGAAATAATCCACAAGCACACGGATATCGGTGAGCACTTCACCAGGGAGATAATTCCAGAGTATCGTTATTTATTTATCCGCAAGGAGAAAATGTGCGATGACCAACCAAGTCTATGCTAAACCCCTGAGTTGCAAGCAAGGTATTGTGATATAAGGGATGTAGAGAAGACTGCTATGGCACCCTAGTTTTAACCGTTGGCAAGCTATGTGATTACTGTTCAAATGGGGACGTACATAGAGAGAAGACACCACAGAGGATGCTTAACCCTAGTACTCAAGTCCTACCAAACCTACTAATGGGAGGAGGCTCCAAAGGATCAATGAGGCTATAAGAGTCACCCCCGTGATCTACCACCGATCCGGCCAGATAGGGGATATCTACGAGTACCCGAGCCTAAGCACCACACTTACACTATGCATGATTACTCTACTCCCTACACGAAGATAATAAAGTAAACTCCCAAACCAAAGAACAATAATAACAATGTACTTACTAGTATTAGAAGTTGAATTACCGAAGAATCTCAGAAGCAAGCCCCGGGTTAGGGAGACTTGATCCTGTAGGTACAAGCTGGAGAGGAGACACCAGTAGGCCGGGCTTCCTCCAACTCTTCCCTCCACTCTATCTCTCTCAATCTAGAAGAATAACTCTAATCTCACATAGAGACTACAAAGCTAATCTTTCTTGAATGCTAGGCTCCGGAGAGGTGATCCATTCAAGGGACCCCTCTCAGGCTGATTCTCGCTAGAAAATAATGAATTAGGGTTTCTGAATCCTCTCTGTCAGGGGGCCAGGGGCCTTGCTTATATAGCCCTTTCCGATGAACATCAGCCGTTGGATCAAGCTGACTTAAATGGATGATTAATATTGATCTTCAAAGACGGTGGAGGGACGATCCACGAGCATGCACCTGATTGGTGCAGGTGGGAGGGCGACCACCCTGTCTTGCTAACAGGTGGGCCTCCCCTCTGGAGGCATGCCTTCTCAAGTCTTCTAGAGTCTTCTTTTGTATGCGTGGGTCCTTTGTCTCTATGTAAACCTGATATGTGGGCCTTCTTTGATTATTTTCAGCTGACACCCTACAGAAATAGATATTCACCAAAACTCATGGAATTCTGTTAGTAAAACTCCTAGTCTATGTTGGTGATTATTTTTATGTTATTTTCTTAGTTAAGTTGACGGTTAAAAATTGATAGTTAACTACCATCAACAAACTCCCCCACACTTAGGCTTTTACTCGTCCTCGAGAAAAGGATGGATTACTTTAGGCAGAATCTCTAAACAAGACATCAACATTAGATTGTTCCTTAGTCATACCTATACTGCGGGATTCAATGTGTCTACCATAACACTTTGGGCAGTTGGGGAATGGAACAACTTGAAATAGAGCTCCTTTTCTTCCTTCAACCCTGTCACTTGGAGTTTTGTATACATTTTTGAAAAAACTTAGCTTACCTTCTTCCTCATGTGGTTCACTCAAGTCACTTAATATATGTGGATTCTCACTTAGGTATATATGAGTGACACCTTACATAACATCCTATTCTACTAAGGCTTATATGGAGTTAAAGGTATTTCAAGGATGTAGCATACTCACCTTGCAGGTATTGCCTAGTCAAAACGGGATCCTTCGGAGGGGAGTGTCATACCCTTAGATCAAGATGTGCATGTGCATGGAAATATTTGGTGGCTATCCTAATTCTACTTTGCTCCTTGAACAAGTTTCCTTTCTTTCCTTGAGACAAACAGAAGAACTCTGCTAGACATGGGCTATCATATATTTTGTGAAAGATATATATGTATATATATATTTTTGAATGCTGGGACTTTTGTCCTCTTTCTTCCTCTCTCTTCTTTCTTTTTTTGAATACTTTATTTTGCATAGCCTCATGTCTCTATCTGGAACATAATAACTGAAAACGATAACATCTTGGAGCATTTATTTGGAATCCTAACAATCCTTTTAGATCTTCTCTCAGTGTAGGAGATAGACCATTTGACGAAAAGCATATTTTTGCATACTCCCAGGGTAGGAGTAGCAGTTATATGTGGCATGTAAGTGATCTCGATCTTGGGAGCATGACCCACCTCTCGCTAAGGGTCTCACATAGTTTGACCAAACTCAATGCAAAGCAAATAGCTTATGTGCTAGTCTTTCATACTTATAAGGCTCTGTTAGGTAATTTTTCTTACCACAGAGGAGAAGCATAGCTAAAAAAATTTAATATTTTAAAAGAAATTCTCCAAATGACAAAGCATGAGAAATCAGGTTCTTATTATTCTACTGTCTCACATTTCACAACAACTTAAGTGATATGGGGTCCCTATAAATTAAGTTCCCAACAGCAATAGGACTCCGAAGAAAAATCATTGCATGAGTCTATCTTGAGATCATGACTAAAATAATCTACTACTTTTTAAAATTATTAGGCATTTTTATTCAAGAATTTATTTTGCAAATCGAAACAGAAACTACATATATGAAATTGTAATGTGGGGAGAGCAAACCTAACCGTGGTCGAAGGATGGGACCAGGGGGGCCATACCAGGGCGAGCACCCTGATCAGGAGGGTGGCCGCCCCACCTAGGTGGCCTCGCGGGCTCTGCTTCGACGTGCAGGGTGCTTGTGTCATGTATTTCCGAAATTTGTGATCATGGCATTTAAAATTGTTCGTTACGTCGTCGAGAGCCTCCCCCACACTTGTTTCCTGTTATCTTCATACACAGCATGGTGGAGACTAAAACACAAATATATCCATAGTATAATAACCAAATCTTTATTCAATCTCATTTAAGGCACTTATTACATTGATCGAAGGAATCAAACTGAATTTAACTAACCTTTAAGCTAAGCAAACTAATCTTTAAACTAATCAAACTTTAATCTAACTCGAAGGTGCCTTATCGATTGCTCATCTAACTCATCTGATCTAGTTTTCTAGATGTTCTAAGGCAGTCACTCTATCGCCTATCTTCTGACTGCGACATTCAACGCCATCTATCTTCTCATTCATATTGAAACACACCTACTAAGGAAGCGCCAGTTAGATTCTAAAGAGATGATAGTCTCGCGCTACTTCTGAAGCTCTATCTCTAGATCAGCTATGGTCTTGCGACGCTTAGGTGGAGCTTCAGAGGCTGCAAGAGTACACTTGGGGGCTTCCTTGGGTGGAATGAATCCAACTATGCTAGGATGAGCACGAACTCCTTCGATGTAGGGGCGATCTCTTGTAGTGTACTTAGCGTAGACGATCTTGCCACTCTTGTTCCTCTTTACTCCCAACAATGTCTCATTGGGCTTCGGCGGGAGGAGCTTGGTTCCTTCAAGCAGCGTGATGACGAGTCCCTTCGGTAGTGCTCCCTGGAGCATGAGTGGTTGAGGAGGCTCAGGGAGGACTGGTGAAGGGTCGAGATGGCGGACTAGAGGGGGGGTGAATAGTCCTTTCTAAAATTAATCGTGTCGGCAAACCGAAATAAATGCAGAATTAAAACTATCAGTCTAGCCAAGACTACACCCCTCTATCTAAGTTCACAAGAACCTCACAAAGATCCTAATTAAGTAACTAAGGTGCTTTCCTTAGCAAGAGCTCTCCTAAACAATTCTAGAGCAAGGTCACACAAACTTATGCACTAGTACTTTAGCAATGCCGGGGAGCTCCTACACAATTCTAGTAAGCAAAAGCACAAAGCCACCTATGCTCACTAGCAATGCTCAATAGCAAGGCAACTAATGCCAAACTAGAGAGCGCAAATTACTTAGCTACACAAACTAAGCAATATGACTAACAAGGTTACACAAACCAAATTAGCCACGCAACGGGAGCTACTTCTATGCTACACAAGCAAGAAGGTAACTAGCAAACTACACAAGCAAACTAGTTACAAGAGCAACTACACAAGCACAAGTATATGAATGTAAATACAAGCTTGTGAATCAAAAGCAAAACCACCGAGAAGATGTACACAATGTTGACACGGCGGTTTTTCACCGAGGTTCACTTGGTTGCCACCAAGCTAGTCCCCGTTGTGGCGATACACCCACTTGATGGATCATGAGCTAATTGACTATCAAGAGTCAAACCCTCAGCGGGTGCCGCACATCCACTTTCAAGATGGGGATCCTCCAAGCCACGAGCTTTACTAGAGTTGCTCTTCGCAATCCCCGCGGGGTGAGCACAATCCCCCTCACAAATCCTCTTTCGGAGCCACGCACAATCTCTATGCGTGCTTCAACGGAGTCGCAAGCCACCAAGTCGTCTAGGAGGTGGCAACCTCCAAGAGTAACAAGCACCATCGGCTTGCAACTCGATCACCTAGTGCCACTCGATGCAATCCTCACGATGCAACGCACTAGAATCGCTCTCTCACTCGATCGGATGATCACTATCAAGCTCAAGTGAGTTAGAGGGCTCCCAAGCACACCAACACAAGCCACCAAGGCCTAAGGGTGCTCAGCTGCCGGCCATGGCCGGCCACAACATCTATTTATAGCTCCACAACGAAATAGAGCCGTTGGAAACCCACTGGGTGATTTTTGAGGGCGACAGACACTACACAGTAGCGTCCATCGCTCCTACGCGTGCCACGTGTCCCAACGACCGAAATCCAATGGTCAACTTCCTCAGCAACAAACGCGTCCGACGCTTCGCGGGCGTGCGTCTGTCGCACCGACAGACGCAGTCTAGTACGCTCCGCGCCATGCTCGAACGCGATAGACGCGTCTGTCGGTCGACCAACAGACGCGGCTGAGCGTCTGTCGCTGCCACCATGCGCTCGCCCGAACACGACAGACGCGTCCGTCGCCTCAGCGATAGACGCGGCCCGGCGTCCGTCGAAGCCGAGGCTCACAGCGCTGCACATGCCACTCACGACAGACGCTGACGTCAGCGTCTGTCGCTCGAGCATGGCCGCGTCCGACGCACGCGCCATCACCGAGCAGCACTGCGCTGCTAGGGTAAGCCGACAGACGCACGGCCCGACATCTGTCGCCCTGTGAGCCAGCATCTGTCGCCTATATTTCATGCGAAACTCCACCTTTACTTGCTCCACTTGTTCCACCCTTTCACATATGAGCTATCCCAAGTATGCGTAACACTAAAGCACATGTTTTAGCTCAAGAAACTCCTCCGTGACTATGCCTCCACTTCTCAATATCGGCGTAAAGGAAAATAGTCATTTCAACTCCTTGAAAACGCCTGAATCCCGCCTCGCAAGCTCGGCGGGAGGGAGAGAGGAACCCAAACCCCTCTCTACCGCTCAAACACCACCGCCTTCGCAAATGTGCCAACACCAACAAGTGATCACCACCATGTGCACGTGTGTTAGCATTTCACAAATATTTTCTCCTAAGGGGTTAGGCACTCAACTTGCCTCGCCACTCGATCCTAGCACGTATGCAAAGTTAGATCGCTCAAGTGGCACTAGATGACCAATATGCAAACGAGTTTGCCCCTCTTAATAGTACGGCCATCTATCCTAAACCTGGTCATCAACTTCTCTACACACCTATGACCGGTGAAATGGAAATGCCCTAGGTTATACCTTTGCCTTGCGCATTCCACTCCATCTCCTCTGACGTTGATGCAACACATGCACCAACCATATCACAAACGATATGATCCACTTCATATCATCATGTGACCTTGTTCCATCGATCTTGACCTCACTTGCTCTTCACCGTTGCATCGATCCATCGGCGCCAAGTCTTGCTCAAGCTTCACTGCCTCACGGTCCATCGCTCCAAAGCCTTCGACTTGCCCTTCACACTTGCAACCGGTCCGTCGAGCCAAGCCTCATCTTGATCTTTGCCACCTTGGCCACATGACTCCATGTCATGTCTCATATGCAATGAGCTCCTTCATGACACCATTACCTGTGGACTAATCCCTGTGTATCTCACATTAAACACAATTAGTCCACCTAAGGTTGTCACTCAATTACCAAAACCAAACAAGGACCTTTCAACTGGTTGAGTGAAGTAGGATTGGCCATAGCTGTGAGGCTTTGGTGGAGAGATGACAGCAAGAGGGAGAGCATCGCTAACAAGGACTAGAGCTTTAGAATCTGGTTCTTCTTTTGGGATCTTGTTGAGGTCAATCCCGAAGGGGATCATCCTCTTCTCGGCGTTCTTGGCCATGGGAGCATGCTAGCAAGCTTCTATGCAGAAAGAGAGGAGAGCTTTGATGGAATGAAATGGCTTACATCATATGTTGTTTATATAGGAGAGCTCAGGGGACAAAAATGGCATCTAAATGGCATATCACAACGTAGAATGGTAGAATAAACTAGGAATCAACTTTTTTGGAGGAAGAATGAAGAAGGATCGCGACAGAAAAAAGGCAGCGGCGAGGGGAGCCAGACCTAGGGCGGCCGCCCTAGCCAAGAGAGCGGGCGCCCTGCCCCCGTGCTGGTTCGCGGACTTCTTTTTCGTAACATTTTTATTTTATTTTATAGAAAAATAAGTGTGGAGCCCGAAAACAAAACTAAAAAGGCTGGGCCCAAAAATAACTTAATTAAAAATATAAATTAATTATGTCTATTTCTTTTGGATCTTTATTGGGCTCTAAAAATAATTTAAGGCGTTGACCATTTACCTTGAATAACGTACCTTCGTCATTTTGAAGTGTTACTGCTCCATGCGATGATGCGCTTATCACCTTGAATGGTCCTTCCCATTTGCTGTGAAATTTTCCATGTCCGAAGAGCTTCACCCTAGAATTAAAGAGTAATACCTTATCTCCTGGGGCGAACTCCTTCTTCTTGATTCTCTTGTCATGCCATCTCTTAACTCTCTTTATAAATCTTTGAATTATTATACGCTTTTTCTCTCCATTCATCTAGCTCAGAGAGTTGCATCTTCCTCTTCTCTCTTGCATCTTCTAAATCCATATTCCATTTCTTGATAGCCCAGTGAGCTTTGAATTCTAGCTCAACAGGCAGGTGACAAGTTTTCCCGTACACTAACTGATATGGTGACATTCCAATTGGTGTTTTGTATGCTGTCCGGTATGCCCAGAGTGCATCATGTAACTTGTCCTTCCATGCAGTACCCATCTCATTTACTATTTTCTATAGAATATTCTTGATTTGTTTGTTTGATGTTTCTGCCTGGCCACTTGTCTGAGGGTGATAAGGAGTAGCAACGTTGTGACGTATTCCATGTTTTGACAAGTAATGCTCAAAGTGCTTGTCGATGAAGTGAGATCCTACATCACTTATTACTGTCCTTGGGACTCCAAATCTTGGAAATATTATCTCTTCAAATATTCTCTTGGAACTTATGTTGTCAGCATTCTTGCATGGTAGTGCTTCAACCCACTTAGAGACGTAGTCCACTGCCACCAGAATGTATTCGCACTTCTTCGATGGTGGGAATGGTCCTATGTAATCAATTCCCTAGACATCAAAGAGTTCAACCTGAAGATTATTGGTGAGTGGCATGGCATCTCTTGAATTGATATTGCCGTGCCTCTGACATGGTCTATATCTTCGGATGAAATCCTTTGTGTCTTCATAAATTGTTGGCCAAAAGAATCCACACTGCCAAATCTTCGTATGTGTGCAGAATGCCCCATAATGTCCTCCATATGGTGATGAGTGGCATCTCTCAATAATTTTTATTCCTTCATTAGCAGGCACACATCTCCTGAGTAGGCCATCTGAGCAAACTCGAAAAAGGTACGGTTCATCCCATATGTGAGTACGACTCTCCTGAACAAGTTTCTTTTTATTCCCTCCTGGTGGTACATATCCTGAAACCATAAAATTAACAATATCTGCATACCAGGGGTCAGATCAGTTGATTTCGTAGAGCATGTTGTCCCGGAGTGAATCATTAATGGGCAATTCCTACGGATTCTTAAACTGCATTCTAGACAAGTGATTGGCAATAGAATTTTCTACTCCCTTTTTATCTTTTATTTCTAAATCAAATTCTTTGAGTAACAAAATCCATCTTATCAAACGTGGTTTAGCATCTTTCTTAGTGAGCAAATATTTCAAAGTAGCATGATCAAAATAAACAATTACTTTAGCCCCCACTAAGTAAGATCTAAATTTATCGATAGCAAAAACAACAGCCAGAAGCTCTTTTTCAGTAGTTGCATAATTAAGTTACGGTCCTATTAATGTTTTGCTAGCATAAGCTATTGCATGATGCTTTTTATCTTTTGTTTGTTCTAAAACTGCCCCCACAGCATAATCACTTGCATCACACATAATTTCAAAAGATAAAGACCAATCAGGGGGTTGAATGATTGGTGCTGAGATGTGTGCTTTCTTTAAAGTTTCAAAAGATCTTAAACATGCATCATCAAATTCAAAAGAAACGTCCTTGGCTAGCAAATGAGTAAGAGGTCTAGCAATATATGAAAAATCTTTTATAAATCTACGATAAAAACCAGCATGGCCAAGAAAACTTCTAATTCCTTTCACATTTACAGGTGGAGGTAGTTGTTCAATTACTTCAATTTTAGCTCTATCTACCTCAATTTCTCTTTCAGACACTAGGTGTCCTAGCACTATACCTTCTCTAACCATAAAGTGGCATTTTTCCCAATTAAGGACTAAGTGCTTTTCTTCACATCTTTGCTAAACTCTATTTAAATTTTCAAGGCAATCATCAAAAGTTTTTCCATAAACAGAAAAGTCATCCATGAAAACTTTCATAATATCTTCAATCATATCAGAAAATATAGACATCATGC
The DNA here is from genome assembly GCA_038087645.1 of Saccharum hybrid cultivar R570. NCBI lineage: Eukaryota > Viridiplantae > Streptophyta > Magnoliopsida > Poales > Poaceae > Saccharum > Saccharum hybrid cultivar. The sequence goes on along the minus strand of JAQSUU010000637.1, from coordinate 36,355,419 downwards.
ATCTTTAAAAAGAAGCTGGAGCATTACATAGCCCAAAAGACATTCTACGATATGCATAAGTTGCATAAGGACATGTAAAAGTAGTTTTGCTTTGATCATCAGAGTGGATAGGGATTTGATGATACCCTAAATATCCATCAAGAAAATAAAAGAAAGAATAATTGGATAACCGCTCTAACATCTCATCAATAAAAGGCAACGGAAAATGATCTTTCCTTATTGCTTTATTAAGCTTTCTATAATCTATGCACATCTGCCATCCTATGACGGTTCGTTGAGGGATCAACTCATTCTTCTCATTCTTAACAACAGTCATGCCTCCCTTTTTAGGCACAACTTGAACAGGGCTTACCCACTCACTGTGTGGCACAGAATATATAATCCCAGCGTGCAACAACTTTAAAACTTCCTTTTTAACAACCTCTCTTATCGCATTATTAAGTCTACATTGGGGTCTCTAGAAGGTGGAACATTTGGATCTGTGGGAATGCGATGGGTGCAAAGCACAGGACTGATTCCTTTAAGATCTTGGAGTGAGTAGCCAAAGGCTGAACGATGTCTCTCTAAGATAGTTATTAAATGAAGAGTTTGTTCTTGGGAGAGCTTATCACTTATGATTACAGGGGAGTCTAGATCATTTTCTAGGAAAGCATATCTAAGACCGGTAGGTAAAGGTTTAAGCTCGATAGGAGGTTTGGGTGGATCTAAAAACTCATCTAAAGGTTCAGGCTCAGAAAAGTCAACTTCTTCTATAAAGAATTGAGCATCATCTTCTAGACCTGGTTCAATCAAGAATTCTAAAGAAGTAGCCTTAAATTCCTCCAGTGAATCAAGTTGAAGACGAGATTCAGTCCTAGTGTTTAGAGAGTGAGATATGGACAACGGGAATTAGAATTTTTTTTTCAAAGCAAATATTTAATTTTTCTGTTTGTCCTTCATAAATAAGTCTTCTGAGGGGTTGTCCAATCAATAGGTCAAAGTCCCATATATCAAAGATGTAAAAGGTCAAATGAACCATGGTTCCTTCCACCTGGATGGGTAGGACATATAAAATTCCCAAACTAAGGACAATGTGTCCTGAAAGACTTTTCATCAATTTCACTGTTGGGGTCAATGGCATGTGCTTCAATAATTTTTGTGCAAATGAAGCAGACATGATATTAATACCCACAACCGGATTATAGAGAGCATCAAAGTGGTCTGAATCAATTTGACAACGTATTGGGATAGAAGGTGAATCCAAACAGATCACATTAGAGGAAAGTTCTGATTCTTCTAACCATTCATTGCTTATGATCGACGCTAACTCTTCTAAGGTGCTTCTATAAGAAAAACCCTCAGAAAGATCTAAAGATTTCCCAAAACATTTACGATGATTCTGTGGTTTTTTTTAATAGAATAGTAGTTCGAGATGTTTCCAAAATCGGCAAAAAGATCAGTCTCGATGTCAAACATAAAATTAGGAAATGGAATCTCTTCCTTCGGAGGCTCAGAACAAGGAGCAACTGATGTGGATGGTATGTCAGGCAAAGAATTAGGTTCAACTACTTGAGGTTCTTCTAGTATATTATCAGATTCAGAAGCTAAGATTTGATCTAGGATCAACCTTGCTTTCTCAGAAGAAAGATGCAAAAATGATCCTCCAGAAGTTGTATTGAGCAACTGTGAAGTGTCTCTATGAAGACCTTTGTAAAAATGTTGAAGAAGAATAGGGTCTTGTAAACTAAGGTCTGGGCCATAATCTAAAAGAGTGGTAAAACGATTCCAGGATGAAGCCAAAGATTCATTATGTTCTTGTTTGCAGGTCAGAACTTTAACTCTAAGGTTGACAATTTGGGAGATAGGGCAGAAATCTATGCAAAAGTTGGAACGTAAGGACCCCCAATCTCCTTGTTGCTTACCTGCAACTTTGCTATACCATTGTCTAGCTTTTCCCTTTAAAGAAAAAGGAAATAGCTTCCAACGTAAAGTTTTATCAGATATGCCCTCTATTCGGAGGCAATCACAAGTTTGTTCAAAATCTCGTATGTGAAGGTAAGGATTTTCATCTTCCTTTCCTGAAAAGGATAGGCTTTGGACCATTGTAATCAACCACGGACTCAGCCTATAGTTATGGGTTTGGATTGGTTGTGATGCTTCCCATGGCATAAGGCTGGTCTCCGTGGGTACAGAAAATTGATAGATAGGAATGGAATTTATGTCATCCATAAGGATGGAAAAAGGTAAGAAAAGAAAAAAAAGATAAAGAAAAGGTAAAAGTATAAATACAAGGTAGAGCAAGACTTAAGGTTAACTTAGCAGACCGTCTTTCTCCCCGGCAACGGCGCTAGAAATGCTTACTGATATTAGTTACGCACACAGAAGAATCAAAGAGAAATAATCCGCAAGCGCATGGATATCGGTGAGCACTTCACCCAGGAGATAATTCTAGAGTATCATTATTTATTTATCCGCAAGGAGAAAATGTGAGATGACTAACCAAGTCTATGCTAAACCCCTGAGCTGCAAGCAAGGTATTATGATATAAGGGATATAGAGAAGACTGCTACAGCACCCTAGTTCTAACCTTTGGCAAGCTATGTGATTACTGTTCAAATGGGGATGTACGTAGAGAGAAGACACCACAGAGGATGCTTAACCCTAGTACTCAAGTCCTACCAAACCTAATGATTGGAGGAGGCTCTAAAGGATCAACGAGGCTATAAGAGTCACCCCCGTGATCTACCATCGATCCGGCCAGATAGGGGATATCTACGAGTACCCAAGCCTAAGCACCACACTTACACTACGGATGATTACTCCACTCCCTACGCGAAGAGAATAAAGTAAACTCGCAAACCAAAGAACAATAATAATAATGTACTTAGTAGTATTAGAAGTTGAATTACCAAAGAATCTCAGAAGCAAGCCCCGGGATAGGGAGACTTGATCCTACAGGTACAAGCTAGAGAAGAGACACCAACAGGTTGAGCTTCCTCTAACTCTTCCCTTAACTCTATCTCTCTCAATCTAGAAGAATAACTCCAATCTCACATAGAGACTACAAAGCTAATCTCTCTTGAATGCTAGACTCCAGAGGGGTGATCCATTCAAGGGACCCCTATCAGGCTGATTCTCTCTGGAAAATAATGAATTAGGGTTTTTGAATCCTCTCTATCGGGGGGCTAGGGGCCTTGCTTATATATCCCTTTTCGATGAACGTCAGTCGTTGGATCAAACTGACTTAAATGGACGATTAATATTGATCTTCAAAGGCGGTGGAGGGACGATCCACGAGCCTGCACCTAATTGGTGCAGGGGGGAGGGCAGCCACCCTGTCTTGCTGACAAGTGGGCCTCCCTTCTGGAGGCATGCCTTCCTGAGTCTTCTTTTGTATGCGTGGGTCCTTTGTCTTATGTAAACATGACATGTGGGCCTTCTTTGATTATTTTCAGCTGACACCCTGTAGAAATAGATATTCATCAAAACTCATGGAATTCTATTAGTAAAACCCCTAGTTTATGTTGGTGATTCTTTTTATGTTATTTTCTTAGTTAAGTTGATGGTTAAAAATTGATAGTTAACTACCATCAACACTCACGTCGCCACGGCGTCAACAGGGCGGTCCTGTGTCGCCAACTCCTCGTACGACCCTCAGCATACATCCACAGTTCTACACTATGCCTCCAACTCTAGCATGGTCTCCATCAAAGGGGTCCATTGACCATACTGACCTCCCAAGCAGTACGGAACGCCACGATTGACCCACGACACCCACGGATGGGACCGGTGGCAAGCAAGGCTGTAGCGTGGGGATGTCCCCATCATCTACAGGACCGTCAGGGCCCACTGGTAGGGGAAGGGGAACAGCACAGCTCTGGGACACCCCCCTCCCTCTCTTTTGTTTTTCTCTTTCTTCTCTCTCCATCCTCTCTGGTGTATGACTAGCCCTTCTCTTGAAGCTATAAAAGGAAAGGACCAGTACCTTTCTGGGGGATCACAATCCAATGACCCCAGAACGATACACTCGACCTCAGCCCATAGAGACTTGGGAGCTCATCCCTCTCTTGACTGTTTGTAACCCCTACTACGATCTCAGTGCAAGTAACATGAGCAACAGCTCACAACTGGACATAGGGACATTCTGCCCAAACCAGTATACATCCTCGTGTCCTCTTTGCACATCATCTGAGCCTAGATGCGCAATCCATAAATTTACTAGCCGGTGGTTTCTAAACACCGACACTTATGCAGGGTAATGTATGATTGGTTTTAACCTTTTGACAAACTACATTGAAGATCTAGAAGCATTAATCAGGAAAACCAGAGCTAAACTCAAGAAAGTTTTAGCTTTAGAGTCAAAAGACAACCAGATAAGGCGGAGCTTAACACCAGAATTTGAAGCCACGGCTGACAAGACTCTTCGTGAATTCTCTGCTCCAACCACCACCAACATCTATACTGGACCAGAAACCAATGTAGGAGACAATGGATTCGAGCTCAAGCCAGCTCTCATCAACATGGTGCAAGCTAGCCAGTTTTGTGGGAAAGCACATGAAGATGCAAGTGCACATCTCCAACATTTTCTAGAGACCTATAGCACTTTCACCATTAAGGGAGTAACCAAGGATGCCATTCTACTCTGTCTTTTTCTATTCTCACTCTTAGGGAAGGCAAAGTAGTAGTTCTATGCTAACAAAGATAGAAACACTACATAAAATAACTGCTCCACTACCTTTCTAGCAAAGTTCTTTCTCACAGGCAAGACTAATGCTTTGCATGGGAGAATTTCATGTTTTCAGCAGCAACACGATGAATCTGTCCCTGAGGCATGGGAACGCTTTTAAGACTACATATCAGAATGTTCTCATCATGGAATGGAGAATTAGCTACTCATGCAGACGTTCTACCACGGGCTGACTAATAGTACCCATGAGACTATGGATGCTGCTGCTGGAGGTGCATTCCTGTCACTCACGCTTCCAGTTGCCATAGCTCTTGTGGAGAAGATGGCCTCCAACCAAAGCTGGAATAAAGAACGTGTTCAACCTCGTAAGAGAGGTGGAGGTATGTATCAACTCAAAGAAGTAGACATGTTGTCTGCCAAGATGGACCTATTGATGAAGAAGCTCGAAGACCGAGCTAATGAAAAGTAAGAAGTCATGCACATTCATGATTCCCGCATGACATGTGAAGTATCTGGAAACATTGGCCATTTAGGGAACAACTGTCCTAAAACCCAGGAGGATGTGAACTACATCAACAACAACAACTATCGTCCTCAACAGGACCAAGGATGGAACCAGCAACAGAGGCAGAACTACCAAGATAACTATCAAGGTAACAATTATAATAACTTCAATCAACCACCCTTGAGAGAATTAATTGCTGGTCAATCTAGACTTATGGATGGATTATCTAAGAAGGTAGCTATCAATCATAAGATTCTAGAGAACATAAATAATAGAATGGACATCTTTACTTCTGCCATTAAGAACCAACATAGCTTTAATAAAATGATAGAATCACAAATAGCTCAGCTGGCAGCTGCTGTTCCTTCGTCCAACAAAGGTAAGATTCTGGGGCAACCGGAAGATCTAGAACTGCAAATCTTACCGATATTCATAATACAGCTTTCTACTACACGAAGCCATTGATGGGAAGGTGGATAGATTATACCTTGCCTAACAAGAAAGGTGATCCGGGGAGGCCTGTCATCCCCATCGCCATTGGACCTCACATTTTCCAAGTTGTCTGTGACTTCGGAGCAAATGTCAACATCATGCCTAAGGTAATCTATGAAAAAATTTTAGGGGATCCTTCATTGTACATAAATATGCATTTGCAGCTTGCAGATCAGTCACTCTGTTACCCCAAGAGAGTTCTTGAAGATGTTATTATCCGAGTGGAACAATCATATGTTCCCATAGACTTTGTGGTCCTGAAAACAGGTGGAGATGAAAGGACACCCATCATCTTGGGATGACCTTTCCTGTGCACTACAAAAGCCATCATCTATGCAGACATTGCCAAGATCTATTTCACGATCAAGGACAAGAAGGAGAAGTTCTCATTCAAGAATTGCATCTTGCAATCTCCTATGTATCCACAAAAGGCGTACCCGCCTGAAGAGACAACAGTGACCAAGAAGAAGAACAACCTAGGTATCTTAACCTATGACTTACCCCTCTTGTGAGTAGATTATTGGTTGTGGTTTATTTCTCCATCAATACTATAAGTTATCAATATATGTCCATGCTAGACCTTCCCTGTGGTAAAATATAAATAACGATACCTGAAATACTCTCGGATAAAGTGCTATATTGGTATAATTATCTGTGCGCTTGCAGATCCTTTTCATTCATATATCTTTATATTCTTCCTAGTCACATGATATAATAAAGAATTACTTAGTATCATTCTAGTAGTGATGCTAGGTAAAACCAACAAGCATCTCTAGCATCGTCACTAGGGATGACAACCTAGTACAAGTAATGCTAGGAGATGTAGGTAATTAATAGGTGGCTACTAAAATAAGTGACAAGTTAATAGATACCAACAGTGCTCATGTGGAGCCAACCTACTGAGGTAGTCCGAAGCTTGCGAGCTTAGAACTAACAAAACGAGCGGCAATCCTAGAACTCGCCTCAACGTGGACTAAGTGACCGGCAAGTCACCGAGCCATGGGAAAACATCGTGTGTCATCCTCTACATTGTGGTTTGCTTATCTCAACACAAGTTTACTTCATTGCAATACATTGTGCTTGCGTTCTTGAATTTGTGCTTAGTGTAATGTTTACTGCTTTATCACAAGCATGTGTAGGAGCTCCGGTGCACTTACTCTTGTACTAGTTGCTTAGATTGTTTGATCTTGCCAACTAAATTTTTGATTATGAGAGCTCTCTCTAGCTCGGTACCCTTAGTAGTTCTCTAGCTCAATCTTTTGTAAGGGTGCTAGCAAATTTAGATAGGGGTGTAGTTGAGGCTAGACCGTTAGTACTCTTTTGCAATTAAATTGATTGGCTCTTGTGACTAATTTTTAGAAATGACTATTCACACCCCCTCTAGTCGGCCATCTCGATCCTTCAGCCATATGGTGCTCAAGCTTTCTGGGTTTCCTTGCGGGCGCCAACACACACAATAGAGCTGGAAAAATTTGGGGATGCCCATGGATCAAAGCTCTGGATACCAAATGTCAAGGACAAGAGAGGCTGGGGAAGAAATGGAACAGTATAGCTAGACTTCCACATAACTGGGCCAAGCCCCTATGCCTAAAAGGTCAAGCCTAGTATCTCCAACCCATTCGACGCCAGCACAAAACATTCAAACACCGACGCGCCCGCCTGCTCAGCCACTTCTGTCGGTGGATGCAAGCTTCTTGCTAACAGCTTCCGCTATGTATTGGCTCGGACCTTGCCTAGATGGATAGAACAAAAATGGTGTTGGTGTCATCATATCGATTTCTTTGTTGCTCTCCCGAGCTGTTTGTTGCAAACTGCTTTCAAATATAATTCATCCGTTTGCCAAGATTATAGACAGATTTACAGTTTTTCTTATCTAAATCGCCGATGCAAACTGCCTTGTTTTTCTTTGCTTGCCGGAGACCAGAGCGGATCACTTCTCACTATTATGTGTTTAGACTATCTGCACTGGGTACGCTATCTGCGTACCGGAGGAGCAGGTACCGGATGAGGAAGCTGCACTGGTTACGCTAAACGCTACGCTACGCTACCGTCGTCCGGGGAATTTAGCGCGGTGGACCTGGATAGTGGACGTACGGAGGCTAGAGAGAGAGCACATGCACGCGCCCACGCGAGCTCGTCCAGACACGACGCTGCCGAGAAAAAGTGGAGAGAGAGCACATGCGCGGTGGGCCCCACTTGTTCAACTAACTAAAAAATGTTATAACTCCCAAACCAAAAAAAACCAAATTAAATTCCGATTGTACCATTAAACTCGTTTCAATAAATACTTCAAAATAAGATGTCACATGGATATATTTAGATAAAGTGACAAGTGGGCCCCATAGTGGATAGAGGATGATATAGATGATGGATGGATGCGGGGAAACTGTATATTTTATGGTGACTAGGATGAAATATTTCTTTTAGAGAATAAATATAGAGGTCCATGAGTGCGGATAGTCTTAGCTGCAGCTCCACTGTGCCACACGCCTTGTCTTGCTGTGTAGTATCTCCTCTGTTCTAAATTATAAATAGTTCTAGGTGTTTTAGATACATAGTAAAAGATACGTACCTAAAAGTTAGAACGATTTATAATTTAAAACTGAGGGGCAGAATGTTTCTTTCTTAGCTGGCCTTTCCCGTTTCTGAGGCCATTCATACCTGCCGTACATCATTGTTGTCTCTGGGTCGTTTCTTCTTAGTACTCGCTAAATATGCACCAATGATCGTTAGCATCTCACGTACGCAACTATTCGGCCATACAGGCATGGCCCACTAATCTAGTTGCACTGTAGCTTGCGTGCACTGTAGTACTGTTTTGCTGAGCCTGTGCACACGACCACACGCATGCATACAGAATTACAGATGCGCTTTCCAGGATTCCGGGAGCCCCCTAGATAAATCTAGCTACTGTCTCTCCCCACGCCACGCACACATGCACCCAGACGGCCAGACCCAGGTGTGTCATGGAAATGCATGCATGTTCACTGGCCAGACACCGGCGCGAGCTGCGCCGCGCACTTAGCTTGATTGCCATGCATGGACGCGCGTGGCGAGCTGCTGAGTGCTGATGCGCGCACGGAAGCGGCCGGCCTAGCTGCCGAGAGGTCCTCGATCGATCGATCCGTGCGTGCGGCTCTAGCTATGCGAGTGCGACCACAACGAGGGGCCAAGAGGCAATCACTACCAGAAACAGAGCCTTTGTCGAGGGTGGGCTTATTTGCCAAGAGCCAAATGTTGGGCTCTCGGCAAAGACATCTTTGTCGAGGACCGACCGTCGGCAAATCTTGGCTGTCGGCAAAACCGTCTTTACCGAGAGCAGGCCGTCAGCAAAGATACTCTCTCGGTAAAATGCCAGTTTGCCGAGGGGCAGGCCGTCGGCAAAGATTCCCCGTCGATAAAAGGCAATCTTTGCCGAGGGCCGACTCTCGGCAAAGAGTGGCCGTCGGCAAAATGGTGACGGCAGGCAAACGACCGTGACCTGCCGTTATTTTTGCCGACGGCCATAGCAGGACCCTCGGCAAATTTTTTTTGCTTCCAAATTTTTTCCCTAGGTTTACCATTGTATCTTAAAGTATATATTAAAATTTGGTACATTATTTCTTCATTTAGCTATATTTAATAAATTTATTTCATTTACTTGAATTTTCTCAAACGATTCAAATTTGAACTGCAGGTGCATGCAATAATGGACTTTAGTGTTTTAAAAAATGATATTAATGATATTTATTGTATTTTGATGACGTATCCAAGAACTCACAAGAAATTTGAAGCACGTTTTCCATGGAACACGATGAGGAACATGCGGGAATAGGGTTTTAAAATTATATAAAATGCGAACGAAGTCCGAAAATCATGAAACTTGTCGAGGTGTCATGTTATCGCATGTATAGCATGTGAAAAAAAAATTGAGATGGTTTCAAGCAAGTAGAGATGTCAGGATTTCAGGCATTCGACGTCGCAACTTGCTCGAAACCTTCTTAATTTTTCTATTGCGCCGAAGGTCGAAAGAAGTGGCAAAGTCATGGGAGTGTTTCTCGCTGAGAAACAGGCGATGGACGTGGGTCTTGGTGGCGACAAACGCTGGCCAAGGCGTCTGTCGCCTAACCCTAGCAGCGCGGCACTGTCCTGAGTTGGATGAAGCATCGGACGCGGGCACGTCCGAGCGATAGACGCATTGCGTCAGCGTCTGTCGCTCAGGGTTCAGCAGACGGGCGAGCACGTGAGCGTCAGACGCTAGGGTCACGTTTGTTGACGACACAACGGACGCATCTGTCGGCTGAGCACGGTGCAGAGTTCTCTGTGTCGTGTCTGTCGCTGCGATAGACGCTGGACTCGGCCGTGACGGACGCGTCTGATGCTGGGAATTCGACCATTGGAGAAGTGGCGCGCAGGGACACGTGGCGCTCATCCACACGACGGACGTGGCTGCAGCGTCTATCGCTTTGGCGACAGACGTGTCTGTCAGTCCCGAAAAACGCCCAGTGAATTGCTAACGGCTAGTGGCTTCTCCATTCGCAATAAATAAGAGGTGGCCGGCCCTTAGGGGTTCTCTCTTGCACATTTGAGATATTGAGGCACACTTTGAGCTAGAGAACTTCTTCTCCACTCATCTCCTTGCTTGGTTGCATATTCTAGAGAGATTGAGTGAGATTCAAGTGTATTGCATTGAGAGTTGCATCTAGTGGCACTTGATTCTTGAGTTTGCTGTGGATTGCTTGTTACTCTTGGGTGTTTTCTGACACCCTAGATGGCTTGGAGCAGCGGTGGTGTTGAGCTCATGATTGGAGATAGTTTTGAGTCTCACCAAGCGATTGTGAGAGGTTCTTGAGCCTTCCCCGCGGGGGTTTGCGAATTGGCTACTCTAGTGGAGCTCGTGACTTGGAGGATCTCCATCTTGTGAGTGGATGTGCGGCACCCGCTAAGGGTTCAACTCTTGATAATTGAATAGCTCACCATCCATCAAGAGGGTGCATCGCCACAATGAGGAGTAGCTTGCCAGGAAGCAAGTGAACCTCGGTAAAAAATCTTGTGTCATCTTATTGCCGAGGATTTCATTTGTGTGTGTGATCATGTTGATTGATTGGTACATTAGACATATCTCTTCTCATCAATGTTGGTATATCTATTCAAGCTCTCTTCTTTACTTATTGTTCTTTGCCTTGTGTAGCTTGAGTAGAATAGCTTATCTCATAGGAGTAATTAGCCTAGTAACTTAGGTTGTTGGTGTGAGCTAAAGATCATAGCCTTGTTGTTTACTAGTATTGTGTAGGCGGCTTGCATAGATTAGTTATGCTAGTGCTAGAAGAGCTTCGCCATCTTATTTACTAACTTGTTGTTTAGTAAGGCTTGTAGAAAATTTAAATAGGCTATTCACCCCCTCTCTAGCCATTTGGACCTTACAGCGTCTAGCCGGAGACGAAGGTGATCCCGACGCCGCGTCGACCAACTCCACCGGCACCCAAGGTAAAGCCCCCTCCCTATTGCTGGCCTTCGTGCCATTTGTGGATTAGTGGGCCTTCGTGCCATATGTCGATGTGTCGGCCATCGTGTCGAAATTCTGGATGTCGGCCATCGTGCCGCAAATTGTGGATGTCGACCATCGTGCCGCCTTTTTCCTTGCAGGTTTTGGAATCCTCCCCATATAGGGGAGGTTCTGCTAAAATTTTCAACTTATATATTGTGTTTCTTCTTTTGCAGAGAAGAGCCCGTCGGAGGTGAGCCGAAGTACCCTGAGCGTCTGTCTGCACCGCGTCGCCTCTCAACTGCACTGACCCACCACCCTAGGTGTAACCCCTTTGTCCATAACCCTAGCTAGATCGTGTAAACTAGTTAGGCGTCTCCTGTTCGAAAGAGATACGGTCGTAGGTATGCGGATCTCTACATATCTGTGACTATATCTGTTTTGGATTATCCACTATTGGCGTTCGGTCCCGCGAGGGTCCTAAGCCAACGAGTGAGTGATGCGTGTCCCTAATCTGGATGGTGATGCAAGGAGGATACACGGGAATTTATCCTAGTTCGGGCAAAGGAAGGCCCTACGTCCAGCGGGGGGGAGTATTGTATTTCCTTGCACCGAGGTGCTTGCGTAGGGGTTACAAGCTGTGAGAGAGGGAACTGAGCCCAAGTCTCAAAGGAAAAATGAGAGTACACGGGTGATTGCTTGGGATGTTGATCTGTGGATTGGAGACTAGCTTTTGTCTTCGTTCGTTCGTTTGTTGTTGCTTGCTTCGTTGCCCCTTGTAGAGCCCTGGCCTGCCCTTTTATAGGGTAAGAGGAGGCCGGGACGCCGGGGTGCCTTGAGGTGAAGTTTTGTCGATCCCTGTAGAGGTGGCTGTAGCGACGTGCCCTAGGAATGGCTGGCCATCCTTGGGCACCTTGGTGACGTTGGGGAGGAGACGGTGAAAAAGACCCTGAGTCCTATGCCACATCGGCCTTTCCTCCCTGCTGACCGGCGCTGGGTCGAGGCTAGGTCGAGGCCGAGTCGAGGACGGACGGATAAGGCTGAATCCCTGAGATCGTGGGGTACGGGCCTTGTCGTATCCTCCCTCGAGGGTGATCAGTGACGAAACAGTGTGCGGTATGGTGTACATAGTGACAAGTTTTCATCTCCCATCCCGGGATGGGCAGTAAAAAGTGAGAACTGACACCGGCACTACTCCCACGTCGGTCATAGCTGTAGCCATGACGGTAGGAAGTAGCAGGTAATTGTATTAAATGCTCTGACTTTTGTCCCAGAGTAGGTGAATAGAGTGGGTCGAGCGATCTGACCTGGGGTCGTGCGAGTCGGAGAGTTGCCGATAGCTGAACAAGCCTCGTGCGAGTCAGAACGCGGTCGAGGTGCTTTATCGAACGGGCCTCGTACGAGCTAGGATGCGGTCGAGGCGTCCCGTCGAGGGTGCCTCGTACGAGTCAGAGTCGGAACGCGGTCGAGATGTCCCATCGAGCTGGCCTCGTGCGAGTCGGAGGTGTATTGTTTGCTGTTCTTGGCTTTGATGTGTTTACGGATAGCGTTTCGTTCTTTTTTATCATTGATTGCGGGTACCCCTATTCTATAGGTACCGACAGTAGCCCCCGAGCATTTGGGTGAGTGTGTGGTCACTCTCTCAGAGGCTCAGCGGTTCATGAACTGGAGTCATAGCGTCGTAACTTTTTCCGGTGGGGGCGCGCGAGCGCACCCACCGGGTGTAGCCCCCGAGGCCTCGATGGAGTATTTAGACTCCTCCGAGGTCTTTTATACGCTCTACTAGGGAATGGTCTCGTATTGTGGCGTGATTTGTATTTTTTCGTTCGAGGTTTGGTTTGTTGCGGTCGAGCCCCCGAGCCTCGTACGCATGAGGTCGATCAGAGTCTCGGCCGTCTTCTATCGTTCGACCCTCACGCTCCCTTTTTTAGAAAAAAGGAGGAGGGGTGGGGAACGTCGTACTACCCTCGCTTGGGCGAGTTCCGACGGTCTCCGGTGAGCTACTAACGGGGGAATTCGAGTGTGAGCCCGTGCTCCATTCGATAGGAGTCGGCTAGCGGCCACGGAGGCGCTCTCAAGAATGCCAAAGAGTAGTCGTGTGGATCTCGATTCCTTGCGATGGGATTCGAGGGCTCAATGCCTCCCTCCGAGGGGATTCCTACGTCAACCTTCTCTTTTAGCCTCGAATACGTCTTGGGGTGCCTCGAGAGCGTGGCTCGAGCCCTGGCACATCCCTAGTCGTCCCTAACTCTGTTACTCGAGGGCAGCTGTCGAACCCTGGTCGAGGACCAGCTTTCGACCCCTCGAGATTTATACCGGGCTCGGAGCCCATTACCCAAGCGTCTGGGAATATCCGTCCGCGGATCCTTCCCCTGCCCGTTTTCAGGCACGCTTTTTTAGGAGGGGAAGCGAGATCAGTGCGGTAGTGGGTGGCATGGTGGGACGGTTTCGGCATGAATAGCGGCCACATGCCCATATCTGCGGCTTTTGAGGGAGCGGTTAGGTAAGGTCATTGAATGCAAAAACTGCTCCTACCTTTTCGCGCGTCCGTTGGACTTCCACCGGGGTATAAGAGCAAGGCCCGGGGGTTCATTTTCCCCCACGGGCCCTTTGCATTCCTCGCCTTCCTTGCCCTAGATCGCCCTCTTTGCCCCCTTGCGCCCTTCAGCCTCCGTCCAGCGCCACCGCCGTCGCTTTTCCTCGCCCGCGTAGTTTCCCGGCGGCAATGGCAAGCAAGAGCTAGCTTCTCCCCGCCGACGCCTGGGCTGCCTCCTCGGTGACGGAGAAGAGGTTGGAAGAGCTGGTCCGCGATGGGCTATTACGGCCGAAGACGAGCCGGTCCTAGCCGGAGTGGAGAGCGCCGTCGTCCGACCACCGGGAACCGGCGCCCCCGGAAGGCTACGTGGTGAGCTTCATCTGCTTCTATGAGAGGGGGTTCGGCGTGCCGGCCAGCCCCTTCATGCGCGCGCTCCTCCACTACTACAAGGTGGAGTTGCACCACCTCGCCCCCAATGCCATCTCGCAGGCCGCTATTTTTGCGGCGGTCTACGAGGGGTACCTGGGGATAGAGCCGTAGTGGAATCTGTGGCTCCATCTCTTCAGAGCGGAGTTCTTCGCTAAGAAGGCGGGAGAGCGGCGGGCGCGGCGCGCGGTGCCTGCGGGGAGCTGCGTGGTCCAAGTCTGATCTGGCCGAGGAGACCAGTACATCCCCGCGTAGCTCATCTCCTCGAACAACGGCTGGCATGACGGCTGGTTCTACCTCCGCAATGACGGCGACCAACTGCCGAGGTACACTGGCCGGGTGCTGGTTGCCCGAGAGGAGAACTGGTCCTACGGCATCATGGAGGGCGAGAAGCCGAAGTTGGACCCGCTGCTCGACGCGCTGTGGAGGCTCCGCCAGCGCGGACTGACGGCGGGGATGGTGGCTGCGGCGTTCCACCATCGGAGGGTGATGCCGCTGACGCAGCGTCGACTCCGGCTTGACTAGATGACGCCAGAGGCGCCATTGGAGGGGAGCAGGATGTCCCACGAGTCCCTCCCCCTCGACGAGGTCGCTCGGCGTGCGCGTCGGATGGTGGGGAACTTCAAGCCGGAGGACGTCGACAGGGTCCCGATGCGGCCTACTCAGGGATTCGAGCCCCTGGTAAGCGTTGTTGTTGGTGTTTTTGAGATTTTTTGTTTCCGGATCCCTTTTACTGACTTAGTTGAGGTCTGTGGTTAGGACTTATCGGCGGTTAAGGAGATGCGACCGCCGCTTCCGGAAGATCAGGTTGCTCGACGCCTCTTGGCGACCCAACAAAAAGAGGCAAAGGACACCACTAAGAAGCGGCAAATCCGCAAGATCCAGGAGCAGGAGGCGCTGAAGAGGCGTCGACACTAGCAAAGCCTTGACGGGCTTCCCCTCGAGGAGTCTTCCTCTGAGATGGTCTCGGGGGAGAATGATGACGTCGGCGGTGATGATGACGATGCCTTGTCGCGGTACGATGCCGCAACTGGTCTGGCAGACCTCCCTGATGTGCGCCCCTTCTTGGAGCCCATTGGGGGGTCAACCTCCTAGGCGTCGAGGCTGGCCTCAGTGTCCGTCGAGGTGGAGGAGGAGCCGGAAGAGGTAGGGGCCGGAGCAGGCCCCTCAACGGGAGGGGCCACCTCATCAGGGGCCCCGCAAGAGGGGTCGACGGCGCTGCCCCCGCGAGCCCAAGCTCCGCGGGCTCAGACGGCGGTCGGGACAGCGCCGTCAGCATCGACATCCGGGGCGCCGCCTACGGGCGTGAGGACCCAAGGCCAGCTGGCCTCGGCGGCGCAGAGGGCCCAGGGTGCTCAGCTGACTAGGGCCCCAAGGAGCGCCCGGCCTGCAGGAGGCCCGACGGTAGGGCCGTCGCAGGCGCCGTCGGGGGTCTTTGGCCTGCCGAGGCCTAGGCCCTTGGTTCTCCTTTCTGGGTAAGCTATTCTGAACCATTCTTTGTAATTAGCTGTCCCATTTTTTAGTCTGACGTATTTACTTATTCCTCAGGCTCAAACGCAAGATGGAGCTCGCGGGTCCGACCCCCGTGAAGGCGCTCCGGTCGAGCGCCGCCATAATAATGCGGGCGGCGGCTGATGACATTGCCTGGGTCGCAAGACTCCAGGCCGCAACGGAGCGTCTGAAGCAGCGGGAGGCGGCTGCCCAGGAGGGGACGGGCGCCCAGGAAGCTGCCGGTTCTGACCCCGCCGCGCGGGGGTCGGAGCAGTCAGAAGTGATGGCGCCCAGCACTGGTGGGCCGGAGCCTGGGTCGACAGCGACCACCCAAGCTTCCGTTGAGGCCGTCGAGGCCGAAGCACCCACCCACGACGCGGGGCGGGCGGATGTAGAACAGGAGGTGGTGGAGGCCCCGCCGGAGGAGCCGCAGCCACAGCTGGACCAGCCGGCGGAGCCGGCGGTCGAGGTGGAGAGCGGGGCGGACGCGCCACCGCCCATCGTCCCGATGGTGGCGCCGGTGATTGAGGTGCCAGCCCCGTCACAAGGGTCGGCCCCGGCTATGGTTGACCTCACCCTCGACGACTCCCCTGTCAACAAGGGGAAGCAGGTGGCGGGCGTCGAGGGGGCCGAGGCTGCAGATAAGGCGGAGGCGTCGGTCGAGTGGCAAGACTTTGCCGGGCTGGCAATCGTGCGGGCAGAGGAGGAGCTCCCGCGCTGGGGGAGGTCGACCCTTGAATTTAGGGACGCATCCAACCCCAGGCCGAGCCCGTCTTCGCGCTCGATGACAAGGATGAGGTGCACCACGGGGAGTACCTCGAGGGACTCCAGAAACACACAATGCAATCCTTGCGTGTGGTTTCGGATACCCTGGCACGGGGTATGTCAGAGGCCTTCGAGGTGAGTTGGATTCAGTAGTTTTTTTGTTTTTTTGTTCGCGGTTTATTCCTTTCCCAAGTTCTGATTTTTGGGTTTTAACCGTGGTCAGGAGCTCAAGGAGCGTTCCCGCCGCAAGTCGCTCTTCATTCGCAATGAGAGTGGCGTGTGGGCGGCGCTCTCCCGTCAATAGGCTCTGGTCGAGGAGGCTAACCAGCGGCTCTCCCAACAGAGCGCCGAGATGGCCGAGCTTTGCGTCACTTATGCGGCGGTCAAGGAGGAGGCAGCACAGGCACGAGCGGCCGAGGCCACGGTGCGTGAAGACGTGACAAGGGCCCGGGAGGAGGCTGCCAAAGCCCGCGAGGACCTCGCGCCACTGCTTTCGCGCGTGAAGGAGCTCGAGGAAGACATCACCTTGGTTGGTGTCCAGCACGATGCCCTTAGCGCCCAGGTCGGGGTGGCGTCTGCCCGCGTCAGAACCTTGGAGAGCGAGGTTGTGACATTGTCGGGGGCGGTCCGAGAGAGGGACGAGGCTCTCTCGGGCACCGGCCGGGAGCTTGAGGTGCTGAGGGCGGCGCTCCACGACAGGGACAAGGCTCTCTGAGCATCTGAGAAGGCGTGCGAGGAGCTGCGCGACGAGGTCGTGGGTTGGCAGACCCATTCTGAGGGTAAGTTTCTATCGTATAGTGGCCTCAGCGGCGAGTTGCCGAGCTTGCGCTAACTTGATGCTTGTGTTCTAGAATTGGAGAAGGAGCAGCAGGCAGCTCAGGCGACGGCCACCTCGTTCCAGAGTCTCTTTAAGGCCGAGAGCTAGCGGACTCAGTTGCTTCAGGGTGCCATCTCCTCCGTGTGCGACGGCCTGGGGGTTGAGCCAGACGCCGACACTGAGGAGGATGCCCCGAGGAACTCCTTCGTCCGCCGGATGGTGGCGCTAGGCCGCCTTGTCCGAGAGAGGATACGAGACGACCTTCATCATGGCATGAAGAGGGCTCTGGCCGTCGTTCGGTCTGGATTTGTGTATGACATGGAGCTCATCGCTGATGGCTTCATCACTGATCCGGATCGGACGGACGAGGAGAACGAAGACGCCTGTCTGGGCCTGATTGAAGCCGTCGAGGAGCCTAAACGTCGCCTGGCCAAGCTCTTCGAGGTCGAGGTGGTCCCGCCTATCGTCGACGAGGGCCTGTGAGCCGAATCTGGGCACAGAGGCCCATGTAATAAGTTAGTGCTTGTAACTTTGGTCGTGGTGGCCTCGGAGGCCTTGAACACTCAAATGTAAACTTGTACTAGTTGTTAAGTTTTGTTTCAAGTTTTTCTTCCCTTTATCGCTTGAATCACGTTCTCGCATGATTTACTTAGCACGCGGTCATGCCCCTTGGCGTAAGGGAACGAGTGGAGGTACCGTAGCCTCAGAGGCGTAAGTGATCTCACGGCTCGACTGCCCTCGAGCTTCAGGGTGCTCTTGCGGCCTTGCAGATCGTGTAAGAACTTGATTTGAAGCGACCGGGGATGTACTCTTTTTCAAAGTTATGAACCATTACTAGGTCTACTTAGCGTGCGGTCGCACCCCTAGGCGTGAGGGGTGAGTGGAGGTACCATAGCCTTGGAGGCATAAGTGATCTCACGGCTCAACGACCCTTTGAGCCTTAGGGTGCTCCCGCAGCGTTGTCGACTTAAGTGATAGGTTTCTTGTTTGAAAAAGAGTACGAGTTTTTTCGGGGACAGGGGGTTCCCCCCTTGCAGCCCCCGAGGGAGGGTCGATTCTGAGGAAACAGAGTCGATCCTTCCTGGATGTTATGAAAGCAAAGCTTTGAACACTGCTGTATTCTTTATTGGTGAGATTGAGAAAAATTTACAGAGCCTCGAGGCTTTAAGGAAAAAAGCGACGTAGCTGTTCAATGTTCCAAGCGTTGGTGAAGATTTCTCCCTTCTCGTTCGATAGCTTGTAGGTGCTGGGCTTTAATACTTCTGCGATGATGTATGGTCCTTCACGCGAGCTCTCTCTCGAGCTCCTCCGCCATGTGCACGTGCCGCACGCTCTTGCTCGAGGGTTCGTTGTAGTAGACGCAGGTTCTCTTGTTCCTCGTCGAGCCTGTCCTGCAACTCGCGGATTTGCTCGAGTTGCATTCCTTGATCCGCAAGGAATTGAGCCTCATCCCGTTCGGTAGGGAGCTCGACATGAGGTGGCGTGTTCCTTCCTTCAACGGGTGCCTCATCCTCCGAATCTAATGCGCTTACCCCATCAATGTTGAAGCATTCGCGGGTCATGTCGTAGGTGTCATCGGCAGAGTCGGAGTCAGGAGCGCCAAAGTAGTAGTATGATGGGTGCATGTGAGGTCGTCGGGAAGCTGTCGCACGGGGCTCCGGTTCCGGGGTCTCCATAGAGTCTAGGTACCCGGAAGCCGGCGTGGATGCAACAAGGTTGAGAGTGGAGCATAGGTGGTGTCCGGGGAGTTCCTCGTAAGCACTCATGCTGGTGCTCACAGAGGAAGCGTACACCCGGGCAACCGAGTCTAGCCCAAACAAAAATGCTGATGGCGGCGTCGTTCCTTGTGCCGGTGTAGTCAGACCGGGTGGTGGTGGCGTCACACAGAGTGGTAGAGCGGTGGAACTCCCTGTCGGCATCTTACCCTCAGCCAAGCTCATCCTACACAGATCCTCAGGGAGGAAATCCGTGTTGGCGTTCGGCTGAGAGGTGCCGGATCGGGGGATCCCATCATCCTCCGCAAGGTGATAACGGTGGTTGCGCCGGGCTCGTCGTCGTCTGGCGGCTCATGCCTGACGAGAGTGACGGTACCAGCGCAACGCTCCCCCAGGCTAGGAGAGCTTGTGGTCCTCATCGGTCGGGCGCCTGGGCGGGAGGAGGACCATGTCGTGGCCGTGGCCAAGCGACATGAACTCCAAACTCCCAAACCAGATCACCGAGGCCAACGGGAGCGGGCGTTCGGGGTCAGCCATCCAGAAAAATGGCGGGAAAACGATGTTGGCACGCAGCTTCCCCTACCTGGCGCGCCAACTGTCGGCGTTCGGTCTCGCGGGGGTCCTAAGCCAACGAGTGAGTGCTGCGTGTTCCTAATCTGGATGGTGATGCAAGGAGGATACACGGGGATTTATCCTGGTTCGGGCAAAGGAAGGCCCTACGTCCAGCGGGGGGGGGGGGAGTATTGTATGTCCTTGCACTGAGGTGCTTGCGTAGGGGTTACAAGCTGTGAGAGAGGGAACCGAGCCCAAGTCTCAAAGGAAAAATGAGAGTACATGGGTGATTGCTTGGGATGTTGATCTGTGGATTGGAGACTGGCTTTCGTCTTCGTTCGTTCGTTTGTTGGTGCTTGCTTCGTTGCCCCTTGTAGAGCCCTGGCCTGCCCTTTTATAGGGTAAGAGGAGGCCGGGACGCTAGGGTGCCTTGAGGTGAAGTTTTGTCGATCCCTGTAGAGGTGGCTGTAGCGACGTGCCCCAGGAATGGCCAGCCATCCTTGGGCACCATGGTGACATTGGGGAGGAGATGGTGAAAAGACCCTGAGTCCTGTGCCATGTCGGCCTTTCCTCCTTGCTGACCGGCGCTGGGTCGAGGCTAGGTCGAGGCCGGGTCGAGGACGGACGGATAAGGCCAAATCCCCGAGATCGTGGGGTACGGGCCTTGTCGTATCCTCCCTCGAGGGTGATCGGTGGCAAAACAGTGTATGGTATGGTGTACATAGTGACAAGTTTTCATCTCCCATCCCGGGATGGGCAGTAAAAAGTGAGAACTAACACCGGCACTACTCCCATGTCGGTCACAACTGTAGCCATGACGGTAGGAAGTAGCAGGTAATTGTATTAAATGCTCTGACTTTTGTCCCAGAGTAGGTGAATAGAGTGGGTCGAGCGATCCGACTCGGGGTCATGCGAGTCAGAGATTTGCCGATAGCTGAACGAGCCTCGTGCGAGTCGAAACGTGGTTGAGGTGCTTTATCGAACGGGCCTCGTACGAGCGGGATGCGGTCGAGGCGTCCCGTCGAGGGTGTCTCGTACGAGTCGGAGTCGGAACGCGGTTGAGACGTCCCGTCGAGCTGGCCTCGTGCGAGTCAGAGGTGTATTGTTTGTTGTTCTTGGCTTTGATGTGTTTGCGGATAGCGTTTCGTTCTTTTTTTATCGTTGATTGCGGGTACCCCTATTCTCTAGGTACCAACATCCACATTATTTGGACAGCCCGCGGATGCGTAGATGAGTTAGTTTCTATGGTCCGCTCCGGTCCGAGACGGGGTTTCGGTAGCACATCCCTGTTGTTCTCCGGATACACACTCTCCTGCCAGGACGTGTATCAGGAGAACAGCGGGGATATGCTGCCGAAATTCTGTCTCAGATAGGAGCGGAGCATGGAAACTAACCTCATCTACGCATCACGGGTGGGATTAGGACCTATCCCTTCCTATTAGATAGTAGGCAAGCCATGCACATGCCATTGATGGTTATATTACTCTGTTATGTATATGCTAGAGGATGGATAACCGTGAGTGGATGTACACGGGCCGCCGTAGTCAGAGTCATGTCACTAGTGAATGGATACAGAAGACTGAGGATTTCTTGAACATAGCATTTGGTGTGGGTGCTGAAGCAGTGAAAGAGGTGTGGTGTCCCTACAGCAAATGTGCAAACAGGAAAAGGAGAATGAGGAAGGTGATGGAGGAACATCTTTGCAAGTTTGGGTTTATGCCAGACTATACCCAATGGGTGTGCCATGGTGAAGGCCATCGTATTAGACAGGAGGCGGTGAGACCACGCTTGGAGGAGTTTGATAGTGATGCTGGGGTAGCAGACATGATGGATGACTACCACCAAGCATAGTTCGCTGAACAACGTACGGACGAGACGAAGGAGCAGGACAAAACAGAGGAGCCGGAGCCAGAGGAAACCGCAAGGGCATTCTATCTCATGATGGAGTCGGCAAAGAGGCCCCTTCACGAGAAGTCAAATGTTTCTCAACTTGATGCCATTGGATGCTTATTGGGGTTGAAGTCCCTACATAACATGAGTCGAGACTGCTTCGATGCTATGCTGGTAGTTATTGGGACCCTGCTTCCGGCAAATCACGCGCTGTCGAAGAACATGTATGAGGTAGTGAAACTCCTCAAAGCGCTTAAGATGCCGTATGAGCAGATACACACTTGTGAGAATGGGTGCGTCCTCTTTAGGAAAGAACGCAAGGAAGCAAAGTACTGTCCAAAATGTAAGGCCTCTAGGTATGTCGAGGTAGAATCTAGTGATGGCATGAAGCAGCAACTTGACATCCCCATGAGAGTCCTACGGTACCTTCCATTCATACCAAGGCTCCAACAGCTATTCATGACCGAGGAGTTTGCGAAACAGATGACATGGCACAAAAATGGCATCCGATACAATCCTAACAAGATGATACATCCATCAGATGGTGAAGCATGGCACAAATTTGACGCAGTTTATGTTGACAAAGCTCTAGAGGCTCATAATGTGCGTGTTGCGTTTGCAACAGATGGGTTCAATCCTTTTGGAATGATGGTGGCCCCATACACTTGTTGGCCAATCTTCATTGTCCCCCTCAATCTCCCCCCTCCTAGCGCCCTTCTTCAATGTCAAAACATATTCTTGTCACTGATAATTCCTGGACATCCGGAGAAACATATGGGTGTGTTCATGGAGCCTTTGATCGATGAGTTGATCAGCGCATGGGATCACGGGGTACTGACATACGACCGTGCTACCAAGAGGAACTTCACAATGCATGTTTGGTACCAATACTCGATGCATGACTTTTCTGATGTATGGGCTATTCAGCGCCTGGTGTGTCTAGGGGAAGTTCCCATGCCTGGTTTGCAAGGCAGCTTTGCAGTTCATTAGGTTGAAGAGGGGTGGCAAGTTTTCCTCGTTCGACTTACATTGACAATTTCTCCCTCGTGACCATGCATTCAGACGGGACGTTAAGAACTTTACAAAAGGTGCCGCAGTGACAGACCCTGAACCACAGAAGATGACTGGCGCCGAGGTTCTTGCTCAGATAGATGGTCTCATCGCCAATGAAGACGGAGTTGGTTTCATGGGATATGGTGTTCAACATATGTGGACTCATAAGTCAGGCTTAAAGAGGCTCCCCTATTTTAAGCACCTGGCCCTGCCACATCACATTGATGTAATGCACACTGAGAAGAATATCGCCGAAGCTCTCTAGGCAACACTCATGGACACTGAAAAGATAAAGGACAACCCTAAGGCTAGAGTGGATCTGGCAACGCTATGCGATAGACCACACATAGAGATGCGACCTCCAAGAGCTGGCAAGACATGGAGAAGGCCTAGGGCCGATTACGTCTTGGAAAAGAAGCACAGGATGGTTGTAGTCCAATGGATCAAGGACTTAATGTTTCCCGATTGGTTTGCAGCGAATCTAAGGAGGGGGACAACCCATCTGCTGACAAAGTCTTAGGGATGAAGAGTCATGACTTCCACATGGATTGAGCGGCTTCTTCCGTCGATGGTTCGAGGCTTCGTCCCTGAGCATATCTAGGTCATGCTGGCAGAGTTGAGCTATTTCTTCCATCAGCTTTGTGCCAAGGAGTTATCTTGAAAAGTGGTGGCAGACTTGGAAAAAAGAGCCCCTGAGTTGGTCTATAAGTTGGAGAAGATATTTCCACCCGGCTTCTTCCTATCGATGCAGCATTTGATTGTGCACCTCCCATACAAGGCACGAATAGGGGGGCCCGTGCAGGCCTGCTGGTGCTATCCAATCGAGAGATGTCTAAAGACACTTCACAAGAAATGTGGAAATAAAGCCAGAATTGAGGCTTCCATCGCAGAGGCGTTCATTAACGAGGAGGTGACAAACTTCACAACAACATACTATAAGGGCAACCTTCCTAGCATGCATAATCCACCACCTCATTACAATGAGGACAAAAATAAATCAACCCTCGGCCTTTTCAAAGGGTCACTCGGAAGAGCAAGTGCACTGACCCCAAAGACCTTGGACAATGAAGAGTGGCGCAGTATAAGGCTATATTTGTTGGGCAACCTTGACGAGGTGGTGCCATATATCAAGTAAGTTCTCAAACTTGTTACTTACACCATCACTATTCTACATCCAACACCCCTTGTTTCTTGTTGACACAGGGAATTTGTTAATCAATTCTGGCATCAATCAAGGCGACCTCGCCCTCATGAAGTTGATACCATTCTTAAAGAGCAGGATTTCAATTCTTAGTTCCAAAACAAGGTACCATCCAACTTAGTTGCATCCAACCCCCCTTGTTTTCTTGATTTCAAGTTGCAGTGCCACAGGGATGAGTCTATAACATAACGCTCTATCCTGACTTTGCAGTGCCATAGGGATGAGTCTATAAGTGGCGAATTGCGGTAGGTTGTCGATGGCTTTGAATTTAGGGTCATCACATGTACCGTTTATGACGTGAATGGGTATCGCTTTCACACAGCAAGCTACGAGTAGAGACAACCAAATCGAAGGACCACAAATACTGGTGTTATGACGCCTGGCACTGATGGCAAGGCCTATTGTGGGATACTTGAAGAAATATACAAACTCGAGTTTCATGGTTCAAAAGCTTTTAATCCTATCGTATTCAAATGCCAGTGGTTTCAACCTGAGGTATCGAGACAGTACCCTCATATTGGGCAAGTCGAAACTCGACTAGATTCCATCTATGAAGGTGACGATGTCTGGATTGTGGCTCAACAAGTGAAGCAAGTCTATTATTGTCCATATGCTTGCCAAACCGAGGAAAGCCTTAAGGGTTGGTACGTTGTTCACACAGTATCACCGCACGGTAGACTACCTCTCCCAAACGATGAAGATTACAACTTCAACACAGAACCACATGACGGAGAGTTCTATCAACACGAAGAGGGGCTACAAGGGACCTTTGAGATAGACTTAACCGGGCTAGTCGAAATGGAAGTAGACATCGAAAGGGTTGTTGGCGAGGGCTCTGGAGATGAGGTGGAAAATCCAAAGGACATAGTGTTCCTTGACCGCTTACACTTAGGCGCTGATAGTGATGATGAGGAGGCAGATGAAAATTTAGACATGGTTCATAGCGATGACGAGGACTACAATCCAGCTAATCCCGATCGTGGAGATCATTTCTAATACATGTAATACTATCTATTTTTTGTAATTATATTTTCTTCATTTTGCATCTCTTACTAAGTATGTCTCGTTTATATATGCTAATTGGTTTGTTCTTTTTGAATGCAGGAGATGCCACCAAGGAGGAACATCCACTCTATTTACACCACCCGGGACACGACAGACGAGTCTGCGGCTTCGGTTCCCCCTGCGGAGCTGGTGTCGAGGCGGAGGAGGGGCAGGCCGACCAGGATGCAGTCGACTACCCAGACGCCCATGGAGGAGCCTCTTCCTTTTCTTCCTCTGGCGATGGAGGCCTTGGATGAAGGGGGATCCTCTTCCTCTTCCTCCTCAGGGGACGAGGCATCTGCAGGGGACGAGGCGACTGCAGGGGGATCCACTTCATCTGCTGTGTCGACCCAGTACTTGCATGGTCCCACGAAGCTCCCGCATTGACCAATACCTGAAGCGGCCTGCCCGGTGATCACACCATATGGGGATAGGTAAGTAACTTCACATGTGATCACTTCTTCATTTGAAATGTTGAAAATCTAAATATAAACTACTAACCTTTTTTAATCACTTGTGCAGGAACTGGGTTCTTGTGCAGACTAGATCCAAGGCATGCAAAGTGAATGGCATCCTAGGAGGTCTATGCAGGCTGCACTACCCTGGCCTGGTGGACTTGGGCGACGGCCAGTTGGAGCCGGCCACTGAGTTCGGCCACTACTCACTGGCCGCTGATGTGGAGGATCATAATCGCAGAAAATTTAGAAACAAGGTAGAGCGGGTGGTCAGGGAGCTGGAGGTAAGTCCTTCTCGCACTACATTCCTCAGTACATCATATTCATTGGGCATTCTTCTAATAATTAATTGACACCTCGCACCTTTATGCAGGATTTCTTTAGAATCGAGGAGGGCAAGGAGGATAGGGCGTACCAGGTGGCGGTCGCTTCTTGTCAGAAGCGCGTCACGGACTTGATCCATGACGCGCGTCACTAGGCCCACATTTGGCACTACGCCAAGAAGAAAGGGCTAGCCCTCAAGAAAGAGGATGCAAGGAAGGTCGTGCTGACTGTTGACGGTAGTTAACTATCATTTTTAACCATCAACTTAAATAAAAGAATGCTATAAAATTAATTACCACCATAGACTAGGTGTTTAACTGACAGAATTCCATGAGTTTTGATGAATATCTATTTCTGCAGGGTGCCAGCTAAAAATAATCAAAGATGGCCCACATGTCAGGTTTACATAGAGAGAAAGGGCCACGGATGGAAAAAAGTATAATCTAGAAGGTTCAGGAAGCCAAACCCTGGGAGGTGGGACCCACCTGTCATTGTGACAGGGGCGGGCACCCAGCCCCAGGGGTGGCCACCCCACCCAAAGAGTCAATCACCTTCCGCCTCATGGATCCTGCCTCCACCGCCTTTGAGGATGAATAAAAACCATTGA
The DNA here is from genome assembly GCA_038087645.1 of Saccharum hybrid cultivar R570. Lineage (NCBI taxonomy): Eukaryota > Viridiplantae > Streptophyta > Magnoliopsida > Poales > Poaceae > Saccharum > Saccharum hybrid cultivar. Next base: position 36,329,416 of record JAQSUU010000637.1, on the reverse strand, counting down.
TCAAGGTCGGTTTGATCCGAGGGCTGTGGTGCTTCCTAGAGGGCTATATAAGCAAGGCCCCTGGCCCCTAGAGGAGGGAGTTCAGAAACCCTAATTCATATTTTCCAGAGAGAATTCGCCTAAGAGGGGTCCCTTGAATGGATCTTTCTCTAGGGCACATACAAGAGAGTTTAGCTTTGTAGTCTCTATGTGAGATTAGAGTTATTCTTCTAGATTGAGAGAGTTAGAGTGGATGTAGAAGATTGGAGGAAGCCCAGCCTGTCGGTGTCTCCTCTCCAAGCTTGTATCTATGGGGTCAAGTCTCCTAACCCGAGGCTTGGTTCTAGGATTCTTCAGCAATTCAACTTCTAATACTAAGTAAGTACGTTGTTATTATTGTTCTTTGGTTTACGAGTTTACTTTATTCGCTTCGCGTAGGGAATAGAATAATCATTCCTAGCATAAGCGTGGTGCTTGGGCTAGGAATACTCGTGGATATCCCCTATCTGGCCAGATTAGTGAGTAGTAGCATGGGACGTGACAATACCATGTTACCTTTGGAGTCTCCTCCCGTCAGAAGGTTTGGTAGGATTTAAGTACCCTGGTCAAGCATCCTCTGTGGTGTCTCTTTTCCATCGGTATTTCCCCTAAGACCAATAGTATCATAGCTTGCCATAGGTTGGAACCAGACTGTCGTCGTAGTTCTCTCTAATCGCTTATATCTTCATCACCTTGTAGTGCGGCCCATGGGTAATAGTAAAGACTAGGTTAGTCATCGCACGCTTTCTCCTTGCGGATAAAACAAATACGATACTCTAGACTTATCTCCCGGGTGAAGTGCTCACCGATATCCGTGCGCTTGCAGATAATTATTTCTTGAATTCCATCGTGTGTGTATCTAATATCAACAAGCATTTCTGGCGCCGTTGCCGGGGAGAAAGACATCAGCTGAGTTAACCTTAAGTCTTGCTTTACCTTGTACCTATACTTTTATCTTTTCCTTTTTATTTCTTACCTTATTCTTCTTGCCTTTTTCTATCCTTATGGACAACACAAATTCAATTCCTATCTTACAATTTTCTGCACCCACGGAGACCAGCCTAGTGCCATGGGAGTCATCACAACCTATCCAAACCCCTAACTATAGGCTGAGTCCGCGGTTGATTGCGATGGTCCAAAGCCTATCGTTTTCAGGAGGAGTAGACGAAAACCCTTACCTTCATATTAGACTTTGAGCAAACATGTGACTGTCTTCGCATAGAGGGCATGTCTGATCAAACTTTACGTTGGAAGTTATTTCCTTTCTCTTTAAAGGAAAAAGCTAGACAATGGTATGATAAAGCCGTAGGTAAGCAACAAGGAGATTGGGGATCCTTATGTTCTAATTTTTGCCTAGATTTTTACCCTATCTCCCAAATCATCGACCTTAGAATCAAGGTTCTGACTTTTAAGCAAGAACCTAGTGAATCTTTGGCCTCATCCTGGAATCGTTTCACTACTCTTTTAGCATCTGGCCCAGACCTCAGTTTACAAGACCCTATTCTTCTTCAACATTTTTATACAGGTCTTCATAAAAACAGTAAGCAATTGCTCGATACAACTTCTGGAGGATCATTCTTGCATGTTTCGTCAGAAAAAGCAAGATCAATCCTAGATCAAATCTGTAACAGAACCGTCCAAATTATAAGAGCACAAGTATAAAAACAATCACCGAAGTGATCAAATTCTCGCACTTGAGCCCATATAACTCCGGTAGTCCAATGAAATCACGAGAGATTTCAAACCAACCAACATACAAGCCAAGATCGTAGTGATTCAACATAACAAGTCACATGTTACAACCATTTCCCAAGTAATTCAATATACATCGGAGTTCAACATAGTTACTACAACTTAAATTGAAAAGTAGCGGAAGCAAAGTAATTTAAAAATAACATTAATCTTATTTCAAATACATGCCAGTACCACGATCGACTTCCAACAAAAGCATTAGAGATAAGGTAAATAAGAAGGATCATGCCCGTGATCACACTCCGCCACTAAGGCAGGAGCCAACCAACTCTTGCAGCCGCCATGATACATCACAATCTGCAACAAGTGGGGATAAAACCCTGAGTACGAGAAGGTACTCAGCTAGACTTACCCGTCAGAAACCAGAAATAAGGTGACACCAAGGATCATGCAAGGCTGATATGAAGTGGGCTAGCTTGACAACATTTTGCATAAAAGCTTAATATGGACAAGTAATCATTAATGCTTAAGCATCAAGTTAATTATCATTGACCTGTCATCTATATTAGAACCTATACTAGAGCACTCACTTTATTAGGAGCAAACAATATTAACCATAGCAGGTATAAATTGAGGCAACCTTTCCATCGTTATCCAATTAACCATCTGTTCAATTTAATGGAATCTACGTTGCCGCTGCTCAAGTCAAGTGCTCACTAACCGGGAGCGACGGCGATTCGAATCGAATTCCTATCCAGCTGGAGGGGTATTTCTAACACTCACCGCGCAGGCCCCTGCCAGGGTCGCACAAGCCACCTTTTGTATAATTCAGGAGTCACGGGTCCGAATGATGTCGCATCCCCAAGGGCGACACTCTGCCAGGTGATAGGGACTCTAACCCCCCCTTGGTCTCACGCCAATGTCCCCAAGCACATCCTTTCTCTCCTCCAAGATGCAACCTACCATTCGATTCCTGGCCTGAACCATATTACTCGGCTTCGCGGTCGGAACGACTTATCTGGCCAACTAAGTGTTAGACTGTGTTCAACATGACTCAAGGACGTACAGCGAATCGGTCATTAAACGACTCAGACGGGGATAGGTCCACAACCAAGACCTCCATGCCTTGTTGCTTCACTATCGTCATCCCGCCCGGTCTCATTTCATTTTATTAACACATGGTTCCATTCCACGATAGCAAATATAGCCAACCGTGCCATATATGAATATCCCTATATCTCGCAGGTGACAGGAAATCACCTGACTTCTACCGCTTAAAGCAGGGCTAAGCATCTACTCGATCCTAGTCTAGGTAGGATTCAAGGATTCATATATCTGGACAAGGAATGATATAATGCAGCAAGGTTTTCAACCAACTCCTACCACTTAATGCAACAATACTTATAACATATATAGAATTAATTGCTTTGAAGGTAGGAGGCTTATAATGCTCCGGGGCTTGCCTGGGATCCGACTCAAGTCAGGGTTTGTCAGAAGAAGCTCGCTTGGCGAGCGTTCCCTCAATTTATCACTTGTCCGGTCCTTCAATCTTCGGGATGGATCCACCAACTCCATCTTCGGGTTTGGCTCCACATCAGGTCCTTCACGTGCTTCAGCTAGCGTACCTAAATGAGGTGCAATAATGCATGTGTATGAATGCATAGAAGTGCAATAAACAAAGTAATCAAACAAGCATACCAAAGTTCTCATAAACACCTAGAGCTAATTAACTTAATCCTCATTAGGGCATAACATAGAAGATTGCAAGCACATCAATCAAGACACAAGTCTTATAAGATCCTAGGGTACCAACCCAAGTACTTTCAAAGGTATGAGTCACACTTCAACACACTAGCATGGCAAAGTTAATCAAAGCACTACAACTAAAATCTGTCACTTTCTGGACATACATACAGTAGCTCAGTAAATCAATCATAACTGGAGATCCCTAAATCCAAATGACTTGCAAGAAAACATTCTGGAAAGCTTATGAAATTCTATACAATTCATTTATAATCGTGACAGCATGATTCCAAAGTTTAATATGTCAAATTTACACAAACACAGGAACTGGTCTAACAAGACAGAGAGCAAGCAATTCTGTAACCCAACTTTAAACAGCTATAACTCCTAAACTACATAGCCAAATGCCACAAAATTTTAACAGCAGCTAGATATATAAATTATCTACAACTTTTGTATAAACAAGTTTCACAACAAAGCACATTATCATGAAGAACTTTGTCAAGTTTCCAGATCTATCCAGAACCTCATTTACAAGAAATAATTATTAACTTATGTTGCAAACATATACTTGGACAAAACCAAACTTACCAATATGTCACACATGACTAATGAACACCAGAAAATATAGTGTCCATTCCTAAATAAATTCTTTTAATGCATTTTTTAAATTTATTTAGATAATTAGGTGGAATTATGAACACCTACCAAAAGTGCACAATAAATTCTACCAAAATTACAGTGGCCTACACATGCTCCCAAAAGTCTACTGTCCAAATTTCAACTCATTTGGACATGTATATCAACCTCTATAAAAAAAAGACAAATGGCTATAGCAATAAATCATGTGAGAGCAAGTTAAACCTAAAACTCCATATTTTCTATGAACACATGACCCTAGCATGAATCAATAGGATAGATAAACATCATACTAAGGTAATGAAACAACATTTTCCATTTTATCATTTATATATTATTTATAAGCTATTTCTCAAGCCATAAACAAGTTAAATCAAGAACTTGATCATACAGTAAGCAATGAAGATGAAATTTATACCACAGCACATCCATAGCATGACAAGCCTACCATAAAAATTTCACATCATTTGGATCATCACAACTCAAGATATAAAAATGACAAGCAATATAATGTGGATTTCCTTATTTAACAAGGTCAAATCAAAACCTTAAGAAAACAGTGAACAACTAGTGTGTTTAATATTTTTATTAGCAAGTACATGTCATCAAAAAATTAACAAGACAAGAATCACTATTTTTGGAGTTCTAAAACTCCAGATATGGCTCTGGTCAAATTTATAAGCATTTTTGGAGCACTTTTAAAGCTTAAATAAAGACATCAGAAAACATCTAAAAACATGTAATAATTTATGACTCTACTGCATAGATCTCTTCTCAAGGTTTCCAAAAAGTCCCCATTTACTATTTTTGGAATTTCCTAGCCTGAGATATTAATTTTCAAAGATTCAGCCGATTTATATGCATAAAAGAAAAGAATAACAGAAAAAGGAAAACACATTTGCTTCGGGGCCCTTGAACTATTCACAAATTAAGTCATCACTGAAAGATCCTTTAGGCACTATTCAATTGAGTCTTCATCTCCTCACTTAACCCCCTGTACTTCTCCCAATTCAACCCCGCGGTCCCTCTCCTCATTTTCAGAACAGAGGAGGTGGAGGAGGTTTGCCGACCGGCCATCCTCCGGCCGGTGAGGTAGGTGCTAGCGGCGGGGAAGGGCAGCGCGGGCACCGCCACGCCATTTTGCATCCGAGGGTGGCCGAGGAGCGGCGGACGGCGGTCGGCAGCGGCTTGGCCACGTGCGCCGGCGGCCCGTCGGCCGGTGCTCCGGCAATAGCAAGCAGCGGGGGCGGAGCCGGTGAGGTGAGGAGTCCCGGAGGTATGGCTTGGTGCAAGAAACACGATGGCGCGGTCAACTCGGTGGAGGGAGGTCAGAGACGATAGATCAACGACGGCATTGGAGCTGGGCCGGTCGGCCATGGCGGTGGCGACGGAGGCGCACCTCCAGCAACTGAGGAAGGCGGTGGTGGCTCGATAGGTGAGGGTGGGGGTGCTGAGGTTGCGGCAATGGCAGAGGAAGCACGGGCCCACGATGACTGGCAATGGCAGCGAGCTCCGTCGGCCGGCCATGGCGGTCATGGTGAGCGGCGCGGGCAGCAGCGTGATGGAGAGAGCCGAGAGAGTGAAGGAGAGTGCAAGGGAGGAGTGGGGAGCTCGGTGTCCACCTCGAGAAGGTAGGGGCACGGCAGGGACGCGTTCCGGGAAGGTGGGGGCGCGACGCGAGCATGGTCGCCACGCGCTTGGCCACGCGTCGTCCTTTGAAGCAAAAACACGAACAGATGGCGGGCAGTGAAGTGGACCATTTGGAGCTCCAATTTGGGCCTGATCTAGGCCGATCTGGGTCTTGGACCTAAAACCAAAGTTGAAGCCCATGAACAGCTCTACACTTTTCATTTAAAGCACAAGGTCATTAGTGTCCTGGTTTAGGAGATAATTAGCATCTAAGTTAGCAATGTCAACACATTACTAACCAAGAAGGAAACTCAAATTTGCTGATCAAAATGAGGTCAAACTTTGGCCAACTTTTTGCATGCTCTTCAACACCACCTACCCTCCAACTTTTATATTGGGACCATGTGAAGTTGTTTAACAAAATTTCGAGAACGCGGCATGTCAACATGTCAAGGTCAATTAGCGATAAAACAACTTTTTGCTGTTTTGGAAACTCTTATAGAAGGTCCAACTAAACTCCATTTTGAGTGACACTTGATCCATTGTTTCCATCATGAAAAGTACTACAACTCATATTAAGGAACCTAATTGAGCTACCATATGAAATTGGAAGATAAAATGTCATGAACATGTTGACTTGATGCTGCCGATTAGGGACTTAGAATATGCTAAGTGTTGGGAAAATAGCCCTAAATCTGACTTGTGGGCCCTTTTTGAGCATGTTCCACACATTTTCATGACTTGACTCTTAAACAAAGTTTGTTCCTTATAAAATTCTCTAAACTTTGTCAAAGGGTGCACAGTCATGCAAAGCTTCTAGGTCACACTTTTGAAACAGTCAAACAAAAGTGTTCCCGGGTCCATACATGGTCAACCATTACTTAGAAGCACATTTAGGCAAAATGATCAACATGAACATTGTTCCATTAAGTGTCCTACGTGTAGTTAAGGTGTTGTAGAGGCCAACATACCCACCATGCATAGGTTGCACAAAAGTATAGGCCTCACATGCCTTGAAACATAGAACTCAAGTGAAATGCTATAGTTATTTCATATGGTTGTTTCAAGATACAGGCTACACATGTTCCACTAGGTTGTTCCACATGTGTCCAAGATGTGTCGCACATATTGCATTGTATGTTGCACAAACACTAGTTCCCATGAGATGTAAGGCAGGTTTTAGTTATAATCCAAACAAGCATATAACTTATCATTTCATGTGACTTTTTGATTCCAAACTTTATGAAACTTTTCCAGGGGTCCCTATAGATAGGTACTAAGGTGAGACACATGAAGATACTTTGATAACCAAAACCCAAGCATATATCTTTTAATTGAGCCTATATGTAAGCAAGGGTGCAATATCCAAGTTTAGGTTAGGGCTTATTTCCATAGGTTTGACTTTGACATCGTCATCTCCACTAATCTATCATGTTTGAGCTCAAACCCACTACTTAACTGGTGATAAACACTTGGGGTGTTACAGCCCTCCCCCCTTAAAAGAATTGTGTCTCGAGATTCGGAATGGAAGACCTTTTAAGGAAGAGAGGCACGTTATCTAGTTCTCAACATCTGCTATAGCATTTAGCTACAAAGCTTCAACATTGGTGAACAATTTGGTCAAAGGCACTTTCTGATACTTACTCTTTATGGTAAAATTTGTCTGAAGAATTTCCTTCATTGACTTCCATGAAGCATTGTTACTTTGGGAGGAATCCAAGATAGCACGTACTGCATTCTCAGTGTACGGAGATCATTTGGTCCATGAGTGAACCACTCACAAGTATCTGACTCTCTAATGAGCACAACATAGGCCATATGAACTTGACACTAGACCGAAATATTCAGAAGTATACTCGTTGAAATGGCTCTAGTTCACACAGTTTTGAAAAGCAGTTCTCTACCAAAATAGCTTGAGTACAACCTTCCAAAAGGGTGAGATCATAGACGACAAACATTCTCTGAGGTTATATGGTACTAACTAACCAATAGACAAGGTCTATTCTGGTCGTAATGGTTCAATCCTTCAAATATCAACTAATGGAACACTACTTAAGGTTTCATGTGTGTAGTTCTCTTTCTTTGATGACAACACTGTATTATCTGAGTCGGTCAAGGGGTTAGTGAATGGGATAGCTGACTCTGTCGGCTTCATATTTCTGCCAACAGCTATCTAATAAGATTCTCTTATCCAAGGCAATAGTTAGCTGGGTTGAATCAGATGCAACTTCTTGGGTAAAAACATTTATAAGGTACCAAAGTATGTCATCATTGGAAAATCATTACTAAAGAAAGATGTAGTGAGGCCTTAAGGACAACAAAAGTTGTAATATTTACTAAACTGCGGGGAGTAGTCTACCACCAAGCGATTGAGTAAAATTTTCCTTGGTGACTTAGTTGTACTGTAAGTTCAGTTGACTTGCAGCATAACAACTTTATCAGGCCAACTTACACCTTGAGGCTTCCTTTTTAGGATCAAACAACAGCTCTAAGATGGGAAATCTGTTGTTTGACACTTTTCAAATTGCTTTTGATTCGCGATGGTATAAATTGATTTGCAGAAACCAAGGCTGCTCGTACATTGGGGATACGAGAAAGCAAAAGCAAATGAAAGAGTGTAAACTAGTATCTGTGAGACCTCAAAAGGGCCATCCAACAGCAGATCTTGACTATTAATTTACATACCAATGCGAGGATGCACACGCTTTGAACTTGCAGGTTACTTTTGTAGGGCAAAATGCATACTCTGCCTGGAGAACATTCCTACAAGGATAAGGAACCGCTTCCGAATATTCCTCGACACTTCGTCCAATAAAGTTATGAATAAACCGTTTGTGGCACCTATGGGCACAAGGATGCGGATCGAAACTAGGGCATACTTTCTCTAATTCTTTACTTTAGCTGATAGAATACCTTGCACTATCTGTGTGATTGTCCAGGATGGAATTGACTTGATCTCCATGGCTCTGAAAGATAGAGTATCACTCAAGTTGTGGCTAGTTGATTAACTTCTTGTTGGTTATTGCTCTGTAAGACATAGCCTTCGTAGCTACCAAGGGGTCGTTACCTAGTCGGAGGTTAACGTTCCTATTGGTAACTAATTAGTTGTCTCTCTACACTAAAAAGTTCCAAATCTTCATTCTTGATCACAATAATTGTGGTTGATACAAAGCAGGTGGTTGCCATCAAAGTCAGCAGATAAGGAGTCACATCAGAGATGGTGGATTTCGACGGTATGGACATTATGCATACAAAGGTTAAACTTTGCATAATGTGACAATCGTTTCTTATCCAACAAATGACTTGTCCAACATTAAATGTTGGGTGTCCTTTTTATCCAAAAGAGATGAGATACGTCGCTCACTAGATGTCGTTCGTCAATACTGGGACAACTAAGTAGAGTCACTTGTATACCACCTATTGCGGTCTGTTAATGTTTATGTCGGCGACCTGTTCTTCAAAGTTATTCTCTTAGCAACTTCAGAAGGACACTCCACTACTTTCGGTCTAAGATATGGATCTTACGATACGATATGGGAAAATAACCAAGGAAAAGTTCACATGAGAATAACACGTTGATGTTGTTCCGCAATGGATCATGACTATAAACCGTGATACCAGCGCGTGCCGAGCAGCACAACCTTGTGTCGGCCACCCACAGGAGGCTCTCGGTTTCATCGTGGCACCGTTAGTTGCTACTCATAACACCATTACTGATCACACCACCAAGGTGAAATTTCAAGTGACACAATTTGGGTGGTAACAACAAGCATTATACAAGGAAGGATAGCAAACAAAGGTAGTCACAAGGTTTAGAATCAATAGGGAAGCTATTCGCAGATCAAAACACCTCATAAGAGAACATAGCTCAAATGCCGAATGCGACTAAGCACGAAATTTTTTCTTAATTCCACGCACGCCTAGCGTTCACCACAGTGATGCCCAGATGAAAGATTACCATGAGATTCGGTCATGTTGGACAACAACATGAAACCAAGACTGATAAATATCCGAGACTTGGGAAGGTGGAGATGGATTAAGCAAATTTCAAGGGCGAAACCCGATATGTAGTCATAGATTGAGTTGATAAGGTGGATGCACAAATTTGCAAGCACATGATTTAGAGGCCATAGCAGAGAGACGTTGTGTCACACTAGCTAACCTTTGGGAGAGGTAACCGGAAGGTCCAACATGGATTTGGGTACAACCTCCACAACTGGCAATGTATGAACCATGGTCAAAGGCTAGCGTTGATAAAAGTTAACTTGGTTCGTCAGTCGATAAGGGTCTTCACAAAAAAGGGTTGCAACACATCCACGACTTATGCAAACATATAGGAGAACTAAACTTTGGACTTTCGGTCAAGCAAAGGCATGGATACAAACATTCAAGGGCTAACCACCAAGTCTACAGGCTCAGACTCCCAAGAGAGAACCTAATTGAAGACAACAACCATACAATTACGTACGTGAACATTATTCTAGGATAAAGCTATGTGACCCTCGTATGCTCACCGAGGACACACGAGGTGACAACTAGGGCACTACCTAGATAACAAGCATACATACAATATCACAGTCAAGCAGACATTTGAGAAAAGTCAAACGAATGGGATTAAGCAACCAATACAAGCACAAGGCTCACCCAAAATAAGCACTTATCTCAAGCACGAACTAACTACAAGTTTAGCTCAAAACAAACGCTAGCTACGGTAGCCAACTTAGCATGGGCACAGAACATGGACAGCAACATAGCAGTTACTTGTTTCAACCATAGCTGAGGTTGTAGACATCCCACAAAGGTGATCCTAGACTTTCTAGAAAGCTTAGGAAGATGACTACACTTTAGTTATTCATACCAAAATCAAATTCATAGATTAACATGACCAAAAATGCTAATGTTTCAGATCTGTACCAATATGGACAGAAAACTGACAAGAACTTCAAAAATGCATAACTGGAGCTCTAGAGACACAACAAGGCTGAGCCTTAACTTTATGTAAAGCTTATTAAGTTGTCTATAACTTTCTTATTATCATATTAAGATGATTCTATATCTAACAAGGCCAAACAAGACAAAGAAGACATCTCTGCCCAGATTTGGACAGATTCTGTCATTCAAATTTACAAGCTCATAAGTAAAGATTTAGACCACCACAATTAGTGCTATAGGACATTTTGGAAAGCTTAGAAAAAGTACTACACTTCTTCTATTATCTCCAAGACATGGTTCCATATACACACAGGTCAAACAAACCAAACCTTCAGATCATAAGCAAAACCTAAGAGTAAACTTCTAAAATTCAAAATTCTCAAACGTTAGGACCTAGGATCATGAAATTTTAGGACAAGCTAGATAAGTAAGTTAGCTACAACTTTGGTATTCTCCATAACTACAGAAAACACAATGATGGCCACGAAAGCATCACTACAACAGAAACCGCTCTAGCGGCCAACGTTTAATAAGCAAAACAAAGTTTGCCTTTGTTCTCCTTAATAAGAGAGCACACAAACATATCATCCTAGTAGCTCTAAACATTGTTACCTTAGACCAACACCAATTTAATTCTTTCACAAGAATCAAAATTACTTAAGTGCGGTCTAAAACATTTGCAATGCTTGTATAAACAACATATCCACCACTTGGCCAAACTAGAGGACAACTATAGTTTCAAGCATGTAACCACACTTATTTCTAGCAAGGCTAAGCACGCACTATCTTCAAGCACTCCCTATTTAAGCAACATGGAACAAGGCATTCACGTCTAACTCCACACAAGGAAGATAGTACATAACATCAATCACAAGTTACTTAATATAGAATAAGGGTGAGAGGAGCATAGTCATGCACAAAGCAACGATCATGAAGATGCATGCTTCGTCCTATTCGTCCTCACAAGACTGCCAACCTAAGGTGGCGATCACGTTCTATGTCAGTGGCATAACACGCGCTCTTTCGATATATAGCTAGTCGTCAGCTACATTCGACTTACGCATTCGTGGTTAGCGTACCTGCAGAAAAGTTTCATTGTAGCCCAACATTTCCCAAATATAGCACACAATGAAAGCAGGAAAGTAAAATTCTAAGTACTCCCATATACACATACCCCCGTATATATACATGTAGCACCAAAACTACCCGAATCATTCGATCACCCACAATTAAGTACCTTCATATATACATGTGTGTAACATGTAAATAATCCAGTAACCAAAACTAGCTCTCCCCTAGACCACAGTTTGTACGGTCATGCTCTCACAACTCACACTTACCTGAGCGTAGGTGCGATGTTGCATAAAAGTAAACTAACGACATATATGGCTATTTCATATATGAAGGCTACCTCTAATCTGACACACTAGGTAGCATAGTATGGGAGAGTTATCACACATACATACCTTGGCCTGGGCATAGATGCATAAATGAAAAACCCCTAAGTTAGTACTTATATAAGCCACCTAATAATCCTTATATGGGCATAAGGAAATTGACCACTGGCACACTTAGATTTAGAATTCAGTTTTCACAAACCTATATATAGCTATAAGTTGATAAAACTGATTTTATAAAATAAATCCTTTGTTTTAAATACACATATGACATGTTTAATGTCGAATCTTGCTTCGATACCAGCTATAACGGAACCGTCCAAATTATAAGAGCACGAGTACAAAAACAATCACCGAAGTGATCAAATTCTCGCACTTGAGCACATATAACTCCGGTAGTCCAATGAAATCACGAGAGATTTCAAACCAACCAACATACAAGCCAAGATCATAGTGATTCAACATAACAAGTCACATGTTACAACCATTTCCCAAGTAATTCAATATACATCGGAGTTCAACATAGTTACTACAACTTAAATTGAAAAGTAGCGGAAGCAAAGTAATTTAAAAATAACATTAATCTTATTTCAAATACATGCCAGTACCACGATCGACTTCCAATAAAAGCATTAGAGATAAGGTAAATAAGAAGGATCATGCCCATGATCACACTCCGCCACTAAGGCAGGAGCCAACCAACTCTTGCAGCCGCCATGATACATCACAACCTGCAACAAGTGGGGATAAAACCCTGAGTACGAGAAGGTACTCAGCTAGACTTACCCGTCAGAAACCAGAAATAAGGTGATACCAAGGATCATGCAAGGCTGATATGAAGTGGGCTAGCTTGACAACATTTTGCATAAAAGCTTAATATGGATAAGTAATCATTAATGCTTAAGCATCAAGTTAATTATCATTAACCTGTCATCTATATTAGAACCTATACTAGAGCACTCACTTTATTAGGAGCAAACAATATTAACCATAGCAGGTATAAATTGAGGCACTTTCCATCGTTATCTAATTAACCATCCGTTCAATTTAATAGAATCTACGTTGTCGCTGCTCAAGTCAAGTGCTCACTAACCGGGAGCGACGGCGATTCGAATCGAATTTCTATCCAGCTGGAGGGGTATTTCTAACACTCACCGCGCAGGCCCCTGCCAGGGTCGCACAAGCCACCTTTCGTACAATTCAAGAGTCGCGGGTCCGAATGATGTCGCATCCCCAAGGGCAACACTCTGCCAGGTGATAGGGACTCTAACCCCCCCTTGGTCTCACGCCAATGTCCCCAAGCACATCCTTTCTCTCCTCCAAGATGCAACCTACCATTCGATTCCCGGCCTGAACCATATTACTCGGCTTCGTGGTCAGAATGACTTATCCGGCCAACTAAGTGTTAGACTGTGTTCAACATGACTCAAGGACGTACAGCGAATCGGTCCTTAAACGACTCAGATGGGGATAGGTCCACAATCAAGACCTCCATGCCATGTTGCTTCACTATCGTCATCCCGCCCGGTCTCATTTCATTTTATTAACACATGGTTCCATTCCACGATAGCAAATATAGCCAACCGTGCCATATATGAATATCCCTATATCTCGCAGGTGACAGGAAATCACCTGACTTCTACCGCTTAAAGCAGGGCTAAGCATCTACTCGATCCTAGTCTAGGTAGGATTCAAGGATTCATATATCTGGACAAGGAATGATATAATGCAGCAAGGTTTTCAACCAACTCCTACCACTTAATGCAACAATACTTATAACATATATAGAATTAATTGCTTTGAAGGTAGGAGGCTTATAATGCTCCAGGGCTTGCCTGGGATCCGACTCAAGTCAGGGTTTGTCAGAAGAAGCTCGCTTGGCGAGCGTTCCCTCAATCTATCACTTGTCCGGTCCTTCGATCTTCGGGATGGATCCACCAACTCCATCTTCGGGTTTGGCTCCACATCAGGTCCTTCACGTGCTTCAGCTAGCGTACCTAAATGAGGTGCAATAATGCATGTGTATGAATGCATAGAAGTGCAATAAACAAAGTAATCAAACAAGCATACCAAAGTTCTCATAAACACCTAGAGCTAATTAACTTAATCCTCATTAGGGCATAACATCGAAGATTGCAAGCACATCAATCAAGACACAAGTCTTATAAGATCCTAGGGTACCAACCCAAGTACTTTCAAAGGTATGAGTCACACTTCAACACACTAGCATGGCAAAGTTAATCAAAGCACTACAACTAAAATCTGTCACTTTCTGGACATACATACAGTAGCTCAGTAAATCAATCATAACTGGAGATCCCTAAATCCAAATGACTTGCAAGAAGACATTCTGGAAAGCTTATGAAATTCTATACAATTCATTTATAATCGTCACAGCATGATTCCAAATTTTAATATGTCGAATTTACACAAATACAGGAACTGGTCTAACAAGACAGAGAGCAAGCAATTCTGTAACCCAACTTTAAACAGCTATAACTCCTAAACTACATAGCCAAATGCCACCAAATTTTAACAGCAGCTAGATATATAAATTATCTACAACTTTTGTATAAACAAGTTTCACAACAAAGCACATTATCATGAAGAACTTTGTCAAGTTTCCAGATCTGTCCAGAACCTCATTTACAAGAAATAATTATTAACTTATGTTGCAAACATATACTTGGACAAAACCAAACTTACCAATATGTCACACATGACTAATGAACACCAGAAAATATAGTGTCCATTCCTAAATAAATTCTTTTAATGCATTTTTTAATTTATTTAGATAATTCGGTGGAATTATGAACATCTACCAAAAGTTCACAATAAATTCTACCAAAATTACAGTGGCCTACACATGCTCCCAAAAGTCTACTGTCCAAATTTCAAATCATTTGGACATGTATATCAACCTCTATAAAAAAAGACAAATGGCTATAGCAATAAATCATGTGAGAGCAAGTTAAACCTAAAACTCCATATTTTCTATGAACACATGACCCTAGCATGAATCAATATGATAGATAAACATCATACTAAGGTAATGAAACAACATTTTCCATTTTATCATTTATATATTATTTATAAGCTATTTATCAAGCCATAAACAAGTTAAATCAAGAACTTGATCATACAGTAAGCAATGACCATGAAATTTATACCACAGCACATCCATAGCATGACAAGCCTACCATAAAAATTTCACATCATTTGGATCATCAAAACTCAAGATATAAAAATGACAAGCAATATAATGTGGATTTCCATATTTAACAAGGTCAAATCAACACCTTAAGAAAACAGTGAACAACTAGTGTGTTTAATATTTTTCTTAGCAAGTACATGTCATCACAAAATTAACAAAAACAAGAATCACTATTTTTGGAGTTCTAAAACTCCAGATATGGCTCTGGTCAAATTTATAAGCATTTTTGGAGCACTTTTAAAGCTTAAATAAAGACATCAAAAAACATCTAAAAACATGTAATAATTTATGACTCTACTGCATAGATCTCTTCTCAAGGTTTCCAAAAAGTCCCCATTTACTATTTTTGGAATTTCCTAACCTGAGATATTAATTTTCAAAGATTCAGCCGATTTATATGCATAAAAGAAAAGAATAACAGAAAAGGGAAAACACATTTGCTTCGGGGCCCTTGAACTATTCACAAATTAATTCATCACCGAAAGATCCTTTAGGCACTATTCAATTGAGTCTTCATCTCCTCACTTAACCCCCTGTACTTCTCCCAATTCAACCCCGCGGTCCCTCTCCTCATTTTCAAAACAGAGGAGGTGGAGGAGGTTTGCCGGCCGGCCATCCTCCGCCAGGTGAGGTAGGTGCTAGCGGCGGGGAAGGGCAGCGCGGGCACTGCCAAGCCATTCTGCATCCGGGGGTGGCCGAGGAGCGGCGGACGGCGGTCGGCAGCGGCTTGGCCACGTGCGTCGGCGGCCCGTCGGCCGGTGCTCCAGCGGCAGCAAGCAGCGGGGGCGGAGCCGGTGAGGTGAGGATTCTCGGAGGTATGGCTTGGTGCAAGAAATGCGATGGCGCGGTCAACTCGGTGGAGGGAGGTCGAAGACGATGCATCAACGGCGGCATTGGAGCTGGGCCGGTCGGCCATGGTGGTGGCGATGGAGGCGCACCTCCAGCAACTGAGGAAGGCGGTGGTGGCTCGATCGGTGAGGGTGGGGGTGCTGAGGTTGCGGCAATGGCAGAGGAAGCACGGGCCCGCGACGACCGGCAATGGTAGCGAGCTCCGTCGGCCGTCCATGGCGGTCATGGCGAGCGGCGCGGGCAGCAGCGTGATGGAGAGAGCCGAGAGAGTGAAGGAGAGTGCAAGGGAGGAGTGGGGAGCTCGGTGTCCACCTCGGGAAGGCAGGGGCGCGGTAGGGACGCATACTGGGAAGGTGGGGGCGCGACGCGACCATGGTCGCCACGCGCTTGGCCACGCGTCATCCTTTGAAGCAAAAACGCGAACAGGTGGCGGGCAGTGAAGTGGACCATTTGGAGCTCCAATTTGGGCCTAATCTGGGCCAATCTGGGTCTTGGACCTAAAACCAAAGTTGAAGCCCATGAACAGCTCTACACTTTTCATTTAAAGCACAAGGTCATTAGTGTCCTGGTTTAGGAGATAATTAGCATCTAAGTTAGCAATGTCAACACATTACTAACCAAGAAGGAAACTCAAATTTGCTAATCAAAATGAGGTCAAACTTAAGCCAACTTTTTGCATGCTCTTCTACACCACCTACCCTCCAACTTTTATATTGGGACCATGTGAAGTTGTTTAACAAAATTTTGAGAACGTGGCATGTCAACATGTCAAGGTCAATTAGCGATAAAACAGCTTTTTGCAGTTTTGGAAACTCTTATAGGAGGTCCAACTAAACTCCATTTTGAGTGACACTTGATCCATTGTTTCCATCATGAAAAGTACTACAACTCATATTAAGGACCCTAATTGAGCTACCATATGAAATTGGAAGATAAAATGTCACAAACATGTTGACTTGATGCTGCCGATTAGGGACTTAGAATATGCTAAGTGTTGGGAAAACAGCCCTAAATCTGACTTGTGGGCCCTTTTTGAGCATGTTCCACACATTTTCATGACTTGACTCTTAAACAAAGTTTGTTCCTTATAAAATTCTCTACAACTTTGTCAAAGGGTGCACAGTCATGCAAAGCTTCTAGGTCACACTTTTGAAACAGTCAAACAAAAGTGTTCCCGGGTCCATACATGGTCAACCATTACTTAGAAGCACATTTAGGCAAAATGATCAACATGAACATTGTTCCATTAAGTGTCCTACGTGTAGTTAAGGTGTTGTAGAGGCCAACATACCCACCATGCATAGGTTGCACAAAAGTATAGGCCTCACATGCCTTGAAACATAGAACTCAAGTGAAATGCTATAGTTATTTCATATGGTTGTTTCAAGATACATGCTACACATGTTCCACTAGGTTGTTCCACATGTGTCCAAGATGTGTCGCACATATTGCATTGTATGTTGCACAAACACTAGTTCCCATGAGATGTAAGGCAGGTTTTAGTTATAATCCAAACAAGCATATAACGTATCATTTCATGTGACTTTTTGATTCCAAACTTTATGAAACTTTTCCAGGGGTCCCTATAGATAGGTACTAAGGTGAGACACATGAAGATACTTTGATAACCAAAACCCAAGCATATATCTTTTAATTGAGCCTATATGTAAGCAAGGGTGCAATATCCAAGTTTAGGTTAGGGCTTATTTCCATAGGTTTGACTTTGACATCGTCATCTCCACTAATCTATCATGTTTGAGCTCAAACCCACTACTTAATTGGTGATAAACACCTGGGGTGTTACAAAATCCTATCCTCTGAGTTAGATAATCTCCTATAAGAAGAACCTCAAGTAGCTGAAGCAAATTCTTTGCCAGATATACCATCTACTTCAGCTATTCCAACTTCTGAGCAAGAAGAAGAAGAAATTCCGTTTCCTGATTTTATGCTTGATATCGAACCTGATCTTTTTTCCGATTTTGGAAACATTATGAATTATTATTCTATAAAGAAACCACAGAATCATTATAATCACCTTAGAGAATCTTTGAATCCTTCTGAGGATATTTCTTACAGAAGCACTTCAGCAGAGCTAGTGTCGGTCATAAGCAGTGAATGGTTAGAGGAATCAGAGCTTTCCTCTGATGTGATCCGTTTGGATTCACCCTCTCTTCCAATACGGTGCTCATTTAATTCCGATCACATAGATGCTCTCTATAATCCAGTTGTGGGCATTAATATCATGTCTATTTCACTTGCACAACATTTAATGAGGCACATGACATTAACCCCAACTACAAAACTGATGAAGAGTCTTTCAGGACATATTGTCCCCAGTTTAGGAATTTTACATATCCAACCAATCCAGGTAGAAGGAACCTTAGTTCATTTGAGCTTTTATGTCTTCCCCATATGGGACTTCGACCTGTTGATAGGACAACCTTTTAGAAGACTCCTTTATGAAGGACAAACAGGGAAAATAAACATTTGTTTTAGAAAGAAACTCCAATTTCCAATGTCCATATCTCATTCTCTAAGTACTAGGACCAAATCTTATCCAGAATCTGACCCGCTGGAGGAATTTAAGGCTACTTCTCTAGAATTCTTAGTCGACTCAGGTCTAGAGGATGATGCTTAATTCTTCATAGAAGAAGAGGCTGATTACTCTGAACCTGAACCTTTAGACGAGTTTGCAGAGCCACCTAGACCTCCTATAGAGCTTAAACCTTTACCAACCGGTCTTAGATATGCTTTTCTAAATGATGATCCATAGTTCCCTGTGATCATAAGTGATAAACTCACTCAGGAGCAAACTTTTTGCTTAATGGATGTTTTAGAGAAACATCGATCAGCTTTTGGCTACTCACTCCAAGATCTTAAAGGAATTAGTCTTGCCCTTTGCACCCATCACATTCCAACAGATCCTACTGTTTCACCTTCTAGAGAGCCACAACGTAGACTCAATAATGCGATGAGGGAGGTGGGTAAAAAGGAAGTTTTGAAACTTTTGCACACCGGGATTATTTATCCCGTGCCACACAGTGAGTGGGTAAGCCCTGTCCAAGTTGTGCCTAAAAAGGGAGGCATGACTATTGTTAAGAATGAGAAGAATGAGTTTATACCTCAACGTACCGTCACAGGATGGCGAATGTGCATAGATTATAGAAAGCTTAATAAAGCTACTAAGAAGGATCATTTTCCGTTGCCTTTTATTGATGAGATGTTAGAACGGTTAGCCAATCATTCTTTCTTTTGTTTCCTTGATGGATATTCGGGGTATCACCAAATCCCTATCCATCCTGATGATCAAAGCAAAACTACCTTTACATGTCCCTATGGAACTTATGCTTATCGTAGAATGTCTTTTGGGTTATGTAATGCTCCAGCTTCTTTTCAAAGATGTATGATGTCTATATTTTCTAAAATGATTGAAGAGATTATGGAAGTTTTCATGGATGACTTTTCTATTTATGGAAAAACTTTTGATGATTGTGTTGAAAATTTAGATAGAGTTTTGCAAAGATGTGAAGAAAAGCACTTAGTCCTTAATTGGGAGAAATGCCACTTTATGGTTAGAGAAGGAATAGTGCTAGGACACTTAGTGTCTGAAAGAGGTATAGAGGTAGATAGGGCTAAAATTTAAGTAATTGAACAGCTACCTCCACCTGTGAATATAAAAGGAATTAGAAGTTTTCTTGGCCATGCTAGTTTTTATCGTAGATTTATAAAAGATTTCTCATTTATTGCTAGACCTCTTACTCGTTTGCTAGCCAAGGATATTCCTTTTGAATTTGATGATGCATGTTTAAGATCTTTTGAAATTTTAAAGAAAGCGCTCATCTCAGCACCAATCATTCAACCCCCTGATTGGTCTTTACCTTTTGAAATTATGTGTGATGCAAGTGATTATGCTGTGGGGGCAGTTTTAGGACAAACTAAAGATAAAAAGCATCATGCAATAGCCTATGCTAGCAAAACTTTAACAGGACCTCAGCTTAATTATGCAACTACTGAAAAAGAGCTCCTTGTTGTTGTTTTTGCTATCGATAAGTTTAGATCTTACTTAGTGGGAGCTAAAGTAATTATTTATTCTGATCATGCTGCTATTAAATATTTGCTCACTAAGAAAGATGCTAAACCTCATTAAATACGATGGATTTTGTTACTCCAAGAATTTGACTTAGAAATAAAAGATAAAAAGGGAGTAGAAAATTCTGTTGCCGATCACTTGTCTAGAATGCAGTTTGAGAATTCACAGGAAATGCCCATCGACGATTCACTCCAGGACAACATGCTCTACGGGATCAACAGATCTGACCCCTGGTATGCAGATATTATTAATTTTATGGTTTCAGAATATGTACCACCAGGAGCAAACAAAAGGAAACTCGTCCAGGAAACTCGTACTCACATATGGGACGAACCGTAGCTCTTCCGAGTCTGCTCAGATGGCCTACTCAGGAGATGTGTACCTGTTGAGGAAGGAATAAAAATCATTGAGAGATGCCATTCATCACCATATGGAGGACATTATGGGGCATTCCACACACATGCAAAGATTTGGCAATGTGGATTCTTTTGGCCAACAATGTATGAAGACACAAGAGAATTCATCCGAAGATGTGGACCATGTCAGAGGCATGGCAATATCAATACAAGAGATGCCATGCCACTCATCAATAACCTTCAGATCGAACTCTTTGATGTCTGGGGAATCGACTATATGGGACCATTCCCACCATCGAGGAAATGCGAGTACATTCTGGTGGCAGTAGATTATGTCTCCAAATGGGTTGAAGCTCTGCCATGCAAGAATGCTGATAACATAAATTCCAAGAAGATGTTTGAAGAGATAATATTTCTAAGATTTGGAGTCCCGAGGATAGTGATAAGTGACGGAGGATCGCATTTCATTGACAAGCGCTTTGAGCACTACTTGTCTAAGCATGGAATACGTCACAACGTTGTTACCCCCTATCATCCTCAGACAAGTGGACAAGCAGAAACATCAAATAAGCAAATCAAGAACATTCTGCAGAAGACAGTAAATGAGATGGGTATTGGATGGAAGGACAAGCTTCCCGAAGCACTCTGGGCATACCGAACAGCATACAAGACACCTATTGGGATGTCTCCTTATCAGTTGGTGTATGGGAAGACTTGCCACTTACCAGTTGAGTTAGAATTTAAAGCTCACTGGGCTATCAAGAAATGGAATATGGACCTTGATGCTGCCAGAATAAGGAGGAAAATGCAACTCTCAGAGTTAGATGAATAGAGAGAAAAAGCATATCACAATTCAAAGATTTATAAAGAGAGAATTAAGAGATGGCATGACAAGAGAATTAAGAAGGAGTTCACCCTAGGAGATAAGGTATTTCTTTTTAATTCCAGGGTGAAACTTTTCAGACATGGAAAGCTACGAAGTACGTGGGAAGGACCATTTAAAGTGGTAGACGCATCATCACACGGCGCGGTCACGCTTCAAAATGACGAAGGTACGTTATTCAAGGTAAATGGTCAACGCCTTAAATTATTTTTAGAGCCCAATAAAGAATTAGAAGAATTAGATGTTGTTAATTTCTTTATTACTTAAGTATTGTTAAGCCCGACCTTTTTAGTTTTTGTTTTTCGGGGCCTGTAATGGAACCGTCCAAATTATAAGAGCACAAGTACAAAAACAATCACCGAAGTGATCAAATTCTCGCACTTGAGCCCATATAACTCCGGTAGTCCAATGAAATCACGAGGGATTTCAAACCAACCAACATACAAGCCAAGATCGCAGTGATTCAACATAACAAGTCACATGTTACATCCATTTCACAAGTAATTTAATATACAACGGAGTTCAACATAATTATTACAACTTAAGTTCAAAAGTAGCGGAAGCAAAGTAATTTGAAACTAACAACACCCTTATTTTAAATACATGCCAGTACCAAGGTCGACTTCCAATAAAAGCATTAGAGAGAAGATAACTTAGACGGATCATGCCCATGATCACACTCCGCCTTTACGGCAGGAGCCAACCACTCTTGCAGTCGCCATGATACATCACAACCTGCAACAAGTGGGGATAAAACCCTAAGTACGACAATGTACTCAGCTAGGCTTACCCACCAAAAACCAGAAATAAAGAGACACCAAGGAGCATGCAAGGCTGATATGAAGTGGGCTAGCTTGACAACATTTTGCATAAAAGCTTAATATAGATAAGTAATCATTAATGCTTAAGCATCAAGTTAATTATCATTAACCTGTCATCTATATTAGAACCTATACTAGAGCACTCACTTTATTAGGAGCAAACAATATTAACCATAGTAGGTATAAATTGAGGCAACCTTTCCATCATTATCCAATTAACCATCCGTTCAATTTAATGGAATCTACGTTGCCGCTGCTCAAGTCAAGTGCTCACTAACCGGGAGCGACGGCGATTCGAATCGAGTTCCTATCCAGCTGGAGGGGTATTTCTAACACTCACCGCGCAGGCCCCTGCCAGGGTCGCACAAGCCACCTTTCGTACAATTCAGGAGTCGCGGGTTCGAATGATGCCGCATCCCCAAGGGCGACACTCTGCCAGGTGATAGGGACTCTAACCCCCCCTTGGTCTCACGCCAATGTCCCCAAGCACATCCTTTCTCTCCTCCAAGATACGACCTACCATTCGATTCCCGGCCTGAACCGTATTACTCGGCTTCGCGGTCGGAACGACTTATCCGGCCAACTAAGTGTTAGATTGCGTTCAACATGACTCAAGGACGTACAGCGAATCGGTCCTTAAATGACTCAGACGGGGATAGATCCACACCCAAGACCTCCATGCCTTGTTGCTTCACTATCGTCATCCCGCCCGGTCTCATTTCATTTTATTAACACATGGTTCCTTTCCACGATAGCAAATATAGCCAACCATGCCATATATAAATATCCCTACATCTCGCAGGTGACAGGAAATCACCTAACTTCTACCGCTTTAAGCAGGGCTAAGCATCTACTCGATCCTAGTCTAGGTAGGATTCAAGGATTCATATAACTGGACAAGGAATGATATAATACAGCAAGGGTTTCCAACCAACTCCTACCACTTAATGCAACAATACTTATAACATATATAGAATTAATTGCTTTGAAGGTAGGAGGCTTATAATGCTCCGGGGCTTGCCTGGAATCTGACTCAAGTTAGAGTATGTCAGATGAATTCGCTTGGCGAGCATCCTCCAATCTAGCACTTGTCCGATCCTTCTATCTTCGGGATGGATCCACCAAACACCGTCTTCGGGTTTGGCTCCAACGCCACATCCTTCACACGTTTCTGCTAGTGTACCTAAATGAGGTGCAACCATGCACATGTGTGAATGCATAGAAGTGCAATAACTATAGCAATCAAGCAATCATACCCAAGTTCTAATAAACACCTAGAGCTAATTAACTTAACTAACCTCAAAGGCATAAGTCACACTTAACAATATACAAGCAAACAACTTTACTTGGAATTTATCAATTTCTGGACAAACAAACCGTAGCTTCATAAATCAATCATATCTGGAGATCTACAAATCCAAATGATATGCAATAAGACATTATAGAAAGCTTATGAAATTCTCTATATTTCATTTATAATCATCACAGCATGATTCTAAAGTTTAACATGTCGAATTTACACAAACACAGAAACTGGTCTAACAAGACAGAGAGCAAGCAATTCTGTAACCCAACTTTAAATAGCTATAACTCCTAAACCACATGGCCAAATGCCACCAAATTTTAATAGCAGCTAGATACATAAATTATCTACAACTTTTCTATAGACAAGATGCTCAGAAAACATAATTAACATGGGGTAATCTACATTGCCCCCAGAACTGTCCAGAAACTAGTAATTGCAAGAAATAATTATTAACATATGTTGCAAACATATAATTGTGTAAAACCAACTTTACCAACATTTCATAAATGACTAATGAACACCAGAAAACATAGTGTCCATTCCTAAATAAATTCTTTTAATGCATTTTCTTAATTTATTTAGATAATTAGGTGAAATTATGAACACCTATCAAAAGTGCACAATAAATTCTACCAAAATTACAGTGACCTATATATGCTCCCAATAGTCTAAGGCTATCCGCATTCGTCGACCTCTATTTCCATCTCTAAAAGGAATATTCTATCCTAGTCATCGAGATTCTCTACTCTGTATCCATTTCTCCCGCACCCGTGTTATCTCGATCCCATACTCTATACCTACTATTCCCTATTTTATTTCCCTCACTCCTCCTTTCTCTCTCCCTAACTCTCTTTCTTTCTCTTGCTACAGTGTTTAGCGATGTACGGACTGGCCGCTACCTGCAGCGGTGCGTTGTGCGGCCGGAACGCGCGACAGCGTTTGCAGGCGCGTTTGCAGGGCTGCGGTGCGGCTGTCCAGGCGCGCGCGCATGTTTGTAGACGCGTTTACCGCTCTACGGTGCGGACAGCCAATGTCCAAATTTCAAGCCATTTGGACAAGTATATCAACCTCTATGAAAAAAACAAAAAACCATTGCAATAAATCAAGTGAGAGTAGGTTAAACCTAAAACTCATTCATACAGCACCTAAAATTCATGAAATTATTACCACACATCAATCATCACATGGGTAGCATGCCACAAAAATTTTACTTCACTTCGAGCTCTAAATTTGCAGTTATGAAAATGACAAATACAACTAGCAATGAAAACCTAGATGCAAAGATCTATTTTTAGAACTAAAACTTTAAACTAAAACATTACATATTATAGATCCACTGCATAGATAATTTCACAAGGATTCCAAAAAGTCCTCATTTGCTATTTTATGATTTTTCTACTAATTACTACACACTTTCAAAATTTGGCATAATTTTCTGGAAAAGAAAACCAAAAAACGAAAAAGGAAAAACAACTTTGCAACGGAGTCCCTGCAGTTCTTCCAAATCAACCCACAGTACAAAGTCACTATTCATATGAGTCAGTAGTGTGCAGATAGGCCCCTCCCTTTAGTCGAATTGTCGCGCGAGGTCCCTGGTCAGGATTTACAGAGAGGGGTCGCCGGAGCTCGCTGCTCCGGCCGGATGAGGCCACTCCGGCGTCGGCTGAGGGGCGGGGAAGCATCTAGGCATCCGAGCGCACCCTCTGGTGGCCTTGGCTTGCTCCACGGTGGCCCGAGGTGAGCCAGCCACGAACACCAGCGAACTGCGGTGGCGGCGGCTAGCAGTACGCCGGCTCCGGCGGCTGCAATGGCCGGGGAAATGGTGGGTGAGCATCAGGGGGCTTGTGCGCTCCCGTGGGTAGTCGCGGCTCGCACCGTGGTGGTCCGACGTGGCCCGGCCATGGGCGCCGGCGGCTCTCCTCCGAGCGGCACAGTGACGGTGGCGCTCCGGCAGCTAGAGTTGACGAGCGCACGGCACCTGGAGCGGAGAGCATCGTGGCTACGCGACGCAAGGAAGGAGAAGGGCAGAGCGGTGCCTGCTGCAGCCGCGCTTCTGCGCGGGAGCCGGCCATGACGGCCATGGCTGTGACGTCCACGCTTGCGAGCTCCAGGGCGAAGGCGAGACGAGAGAGAGCGAGGAAGTGAATGAGGACACTCTATGCCCCTCCGGACCGACGCAAGAGCGCAAGGAAGGTGGCCGACACAGCTTAGAGGAGGTGGGGCGCTCGGCTCGCATGGTGGACACGTCCAGGACGCACGTCGTCCAATGTGGCACTTCATCAGACACCTGGCGGGCGACGTTGTGCCCGACTTGGAGGTCGCGTTTGGGCTGGCTATGGGCCAAATTGGGCTAAGAGTCTTGAATCAAAATTGTTGTCCAAGTGATGCTCTACGAATTTGATTAAGGGACCAAGGTCATTAGTGCCCTAAATTAGGAGGTAATTAGCCCCAAAGTTGACACTATCAGCGATTTGATTAGGGTTAAGCCCTCCTCAGTTTAGGTTCCAAATGGTTCGCCAAAACATGTCAAATCAAATCCAACTTTTGGTATGTCCTACTTCAAAATGTAAACTCCGAATTTTGTTTTTGGCTCAACTCAAGTTGTTTAGTAATTTTTGGAGAACGCGGCATGCCAAACAAGTCGACTAATCTCGGCCTTCAATTATTCCAAGTCTGAAAACATTTAGCAAGTTCAAAATGGTGACCCCTGTTTGGCAATCTTAGAGATAGATTCCGCCTTTGGTCCTTTAACAAAGTTTGTTGTATACAACTCAAGCTACAACTTTGATTAAAGGATCTTCTACTGGTTTTGCATAGTTAAGGAGATCCAAATCTCCAAAGTAGGGTATCCAACTGAAACACAGTTTTGACTTAACCAAAAATCTGGGGCTCCAAAACAGCTCTTTATTGAATCTTGGAAGCTCTATTTGACTAGGTTAGAGACCAAACTATCTCTTGACCATTAAACAAAGTTTGTTCTACACAAGATGAACTACAACTTTTCTTTAAGGTCAAACCTCATAACTGGTACAGAAGTAAAACTTTCACTTTGGTCAAAGTTGCAACTCGATAAAGCCGAAACTAAGGTTTTAGGCCAATCGGGGCATTTTCTTGACATTTGCTCAACATGAACCCTTCATGACTTTTGTTGTAGAGTTCATCTAGAGTCTTTTGGGCAAGGTTGCAAGGTTTGGTTGATGGTCTATAATTCCATTCACTTAGTGGTGCAATTCCAATAGGAATAGAACTTATCATTTCATGTGACTTTTTGATTGCAAACTTCACGAAACTTTTCTAGTGACCACTATAGATAGGTATTAAGGTGAGACACATGAAGATATTGCCATAACACCACCCAAGCATATATCTTGAAAATGGCCTATATGCAAAGCAAAGGAGTAACATCCAAGTTTAGATTAGGCTCATCTCCGTAGGTTGACCTTGACATCATCATCTCTACTTAATCTATCATGTTTGAGCTCAAACCCACTACTTAATGAGTGACAAACACCTGGGGTGTTACAGGGCCCAACATATTTTTCGAAATAGCAAAAATATTTAGAAAATTTTGCGAAAAAGTGAACCAGAACCGGGATCGTGGGCCGGGCGCTCGCCCCTAGGGCTAGGCGGCCGCCCCACCTCCTGCACCGTTTCACCGCCGCCTTTTGCCTTCACGATTCTTCTACATTCTTCTTCCAGAAAAAGTTTATTCCTAGCTTATTCGTGCATTTTTATCACGAGATACCATTTAGGTGTTGTTTTTGTCCTCCAAACCCTCCTATATAAATGCCCGTGATGTCAGCCATCCTCATTCCATCAGATCATTCCTCTTTTCCTTTTAGAAGTTTGCTATCTCTCTCTCCCAAGCTCTAATGGCCAACCACGACAAGAGGATCATCCCCTACAGTCTCGACCTCAACTCCATCCCCAAGGAAGATCCAAATTGCAAAGCTCTTATCCCAGTTAGCAATGCTCAACCCCTCGCTGCCATTCCACCAAGACCTCATAGCTATAGCCAATCTTACTTCGCTTGGCCAGTTCTCGCAGCACCTCCGCAGCCCCTCTTGCTAGAAGATAAACCGTCGAAGGGGCCTGTCGTCAAGCAACCTGCTGGAACCAAGCTCTTGCCGCCGAAGCACAATGAGATGCTTGTTGGTGTGA
Organism: Saccharum hybrid cultivar R570; assembly: GCA_038087645.1. Taxonomy (NCBI): domain Eukaryota; kingdom Viridiplantae; phylum Streptophyta; class Magnoliopsida; order Poales; family Poaceae; genus Saccharum; species Saccharum hybrid cultivar. Next base: position 36,301,686 of record JAQSUU010000637.1, on the reverse strand, counting down.
AGACCAACAAGAAAGGAGAGATCGTCTATGCCAAGTACAGCACTGGGGAACGCACCTACTTCGAAGGGGTTCACGCTCATCCAAGCAAAGTCAAATTCCTTCCACCCAAGGAAGCTCCTAAACACACCCTTGCTAAGGCTAAAGCTCCGCGCAAGCGTCGCAAGACTTTAGCTGATCTAGAAAAGCTGATAGAGGCTCAACAAGCTACTATCTCCTCTATAGAAGCCACTCTACGCCTTCAAAGTAGATGTTTTCTTCGCACGCACGAGAAAGTAGAGGACATAGAGAAGAACAATAAGAAACTAGAAAAGCGCGTAAGTGCTTTAGAGCCTCCTGAGCCGAAGAAGTAGATTGAGTCCGTCTAGCAGTTGATAAGGCACCTTCGAGATTAGTCGTGAAATTGTTTAAATTCTTTTGCTTAGATTAATTCTTTTATTCAGAATTCTTTTTATTGTAAAACAAAGTGCCTTACATGATACTGAATAAAGAGTTGGTTTCTTATTATTATTGGATATATTTTTCTTGTGCTTTTGTCTCCACCATGCTTTGTATAAAGGAAAATAGGAAATAAGTGTGGGGGAGGCACCCGACGATATAATGAACATATTTTACTGCACAAACGAAAAATCTTGAAGATACATAACACGAGGACTCTGCACGTCGAAGCTGGCTTCGGAAGTCCACCCCAAGTGGGGCGGCCGCCCAGACCTAGGGGCGGGCGCCCAGGTGGTAAGCCCTCCTCGCTCCATCCTTCGACCATGGTCAGGTATGCTCCTTACACTTTCCAATTTTTTATATATACACACTTTCTGTTACGATTCGCATTATGAATTCTTAAGTACAACCTATTTAATGCTGAATTTAAAGAAGATAGATTATTTTAGTCATGATCTCTTTATAGACTCACACCATGGTTCTTTCCTGGGAGTCCTGTTACTGTTGGGAACTTAACTTTTAGGGACCCCATATCATTTAAGTTGTTGTGGAGTGAGAGATAGTAGAATCATGAGAACCTTATTTCTGATACTTTATCACTTGGAAAATTTCTTTTACAAAAATGTTAAAAATTTTTAGCTATGCTTCTCCTCTGTGGTAAGAATAAATGCCTAGTAGAGCCTTACATATATAAAAAAACTAGCTCATAAGCTATTTACTTTGTGTTGAGTTTGGTCAACCCGTGCTAGACCCTTGTTGAGAGGTGGGCCATACTCCCAAGATCAGGATTCACACTAATTTTTGCACCCCTTGCTACTTCTACCCTGGAAGTACGCACCACCATATTACCTATTTAGATCCACTCAAAAATTTGTCCTGCTCCTACCCTGGGTGTAAACAATCAAAAATATATCTCCTATAGGTTTTTCTTGATTGCTAGCCATGATTCTAAAAATGCTCCAGAATGTTATCATCCTTTCATAAATGTTCCATTAAAGTTCAGTATATTATTGTTAAAAAAAGAAAGAAAAAAAAAGAAGAGAGAAAAAGAAAGAAAGAGAGAAGAAAGAAAAAGAAAGTATTGATTTTGCCTTTTGTGAAGTACAAGTTTCAAGTTGCAATTCCTCAAATCAAAGTTGAATAAGTGAATCTTTTGTAAAGGAGCATTGTAGAATTATCCTGCACCCCCTCTACCTTCCACAAATATTTCCTACTATATTTATTCTTTTGAAACCACACCACATGCACGTCCTGATCTAGGGGTATGTCACTCCCCTCCTTGGATCCCGTTTTGACTGGGCAATATATGCAAGGTAAGTATGCTACATCCTTGAAATACCTTCAACTCTAGATAAGCTTTTGTAGAATAGGATGTGCTATAAGGCATTCATCATACATACCTCAGAGAGGTCTACAAATACCACATATCTTGAGTGACTTGAGAGTACCACATGAGGTAGAAGGTAAGCTATGTTTTTATTTCAAATACATACAAAAACGCCAAGTGACAGGTTGAAAGGAGAAAGGGGCTCAGTTTCAGGCTATTCCATTCTTCAACTGCCCAAAATGGTATGGTAGACACTTTGAATCCCGCAGTACAGGTATGACTAAGGAATAAATCTACTGTTGATGTCTTGGCTAGAGATTATGCCTAAGGCAATCTATTCTTTTCTTGAGGACGAGTAAAAGTCCAAGTGTGGGGAAGTTTGTTGACGGTAGTTAACTATCATTTTTAACCATCAACTTATATAAAAGAATGCTATAAAATTAATTATCACCATAGACTAGGTGTTCAACTGATAGAATTCTATGAGTTTTGGTGAATATCTATTTCTATAGGGTGCCAGCTGAAAATAATCAAAGATGGCCCACATGTCAGGTTTACATAGAGAGAAAGGGCCACGGATGGAAAAAGTATAATCCAGAAGGTTCAGGAAGCCAAACCCTAGGAGGTGGGACCCACCTGTCACTATGACAGGGGCGGGCGCCCAGCCCCAGGGGCGGTCGCCCCACCAAAGAACCAATCACCTTCCACCTCGCGGATTCTGCCTCCACCGCCTTTGAGGATGAATAAAAATCGTTGATCAAGGTCGGTTTGATCCGAGGGCTGTGGTGCTTCCTAGAGGGCTATATAAGCAAGGCCCCTGGCCCCTGGAGGAGGGAGTTCAGAAACCCAAATTCATATTTTCCAGAGAGAATTCGCCTGAGAGGGGTCCCTTGAATGGATCTTTCTCTAGGGCACATACAAGAGAGTTTAGCTTTGTAGTCTCTATATGAGATTAGAGTTATTCTTCTAGATTGAGACAGTTAGAGTGGAGGTAGAAGATTGGAGGAAGCCCGGCCTGTTGGTGTCTCCTCTCCAAGCTTGTATCTACGGGGTCAAGTCTCCTAACCCGAGGCTTGGTTCTATGATTCTTCGGCAATTCAACTTCTAATACTAAGTAAGTACGTTGTTATTATTGTTCTTTGGTTTATGAGTTTACTTTATTCGCTTCGCGTAGGGAATAGAGTAATCATTCATAGCGTAAGTGTGGTGCTTGGGCTAGGAATACTCGTGGATATCCCCTATCTGGCCGGATTAGTGAGTAGTAGCGTGGGACGTGACAATCCAATTGTTACCTTTGGAGTCTCCTCCCGTTAGAAGGTTTGGTAGGATTTAAGTACCCTGGTCAAGCATCCTCTGTGGTGTCTCTTTTCCATTAGTATTTCCCCTAAGACCAATAGTATCATAGTGTCACGGAACCGCCCAAATTATAAGAACAAAAGTATAAAAACAATCGCCGGAGCAATTAAATTCCCGTACTTAAGCTCCTATAACTCCGGTAGTCCAATAAAATCATGAGGGATTTTAAGCCAACCAATATACAAGCCAAGATCATAGTGGTCCAACATAACAGGTCATATGTTACATCCATTTCATAAGTAATTCAACATATATCGGAGTTCAGTAGAGTTATTACAACTCAAGTTCAAAAGTAGCGGAAGCAAAGTAGTTTGAAACTAATATCACCTTAATTCAAATACATGCCAGTACCAAGGTCAATTTCCCATAAAAGCATGAGAGACAAGATAGCTCAGATGGATCATGCCCATGATCACACTCCGCCACTACAGCAGGAGTCTTCCAATTCTTGCAGTAGCTATGATACATCACAACCTGCAACAAGTGGGAATAAACCCTGAGTACGAGAAGATACTCAGCTAGACTTACCCGTCATAAACCAGAAATAATATGACACCAAGGAGTATGCAAGGCTTTCTTTTAGTGGGCTAGCTTAACTCATTTGCGAAAAGCATAAGTTATCATGAATAAACTAATTTAAGTCCTTTTGCATCATCTTTATTATAACCTATTCAATCTAGGTAAGCGCCTATGCTAAAGCAATCACTTGATTAACCATTAACATCAAAGGTTACCATCTCAGGTTTAGCATTTCCAACATCATCCACATAACCATCCGTGTTCCATCATCATTACTACGATGCCGTAACTCGAGTCAAGTGTTCACTATCCAGTGAACGATGGCGATTCGAATCGAATCGATTATTAACCAGCTGGTAATTTATTCCTCACACAAACCTCACTCACCTACTAAAGTGAGATATTGGTCACCGAGTTAACTATTTAGATAAAGTCTCGAGTTTGCCAGGAACCACATGTACCTAGGGGCCGCCCGACTGCTCTTTGGCCTTATCATCGCGCCCCCGTGTCCTACCACACCTGCTCCGGTACAGTGCGCTGTGGGCAATCCACTCGGCCCGAATAATCTCCTAGCTTCGCGGTCGAAAGGTACATTATTTGGCCAGCTAAATGTGAGGCATGCGTTCAACATGACCCGAGGCCCAAGAACGGTCGGTCCTTAATCGACACAGACGGAAACTACAAGCACCCCAGAACCCTGTCTGGTTGCCCAATACTTATTCCGTCTGGTCTCCAATTATCCATCAACACTTGGTTATTTCCAGGATATCATTCATTCCATAGCTAAAGTATTCCAGTAACCACCTATAATTGCAGGTGACCGGAAATCACCGATCGCTACCGGTCTAAGCAGGGCTAAGCAATATTTTTTGATCCTGAACCAAAATAGGATTCCAGGCATATTTACGGGACAAGGAAAGGATATATATGCAGCAAGTGTTTTCAATCAACTCCTATAACTTAATGCAATAATACATATATAACATATATATATTCAATTGCTTTTGTAAAGTAGGAGGCTTAGAATGCTCCGGGGCTTGCCTGGGATCGAACACTAGGTTAGTGATTGACAGATGACACTCGCTTGGCGAGCATCTCCCATCCCGACACTTGTTTAGTCCTTCCATCTTCGGGATAGGTCCACCAAACACCGTCTTCAGGCTTGGCCTCAACATCTTATCCTTCACGTGGTGCATCTAGCGTACCTAGATGAGTTGCAAGATGCATGTGTATGAATATGATGAATGGTAACACAAGATGTATCACATAAGCATTCAAGTAAACACAAGATTACGCAAGACATAGACACCAATAGCTATTTAACTAACATCACACAACCAATTAAAGAGGGCAAGCACATCAAGCATAACACAAGTTTAAAAAGATCATAAGTATCTTAACTTAACCATCATCAAGGGCATAAGCCACACTTAGCAACACATGGAGTAAACAACCATAACTAGCATCTGACAATTTCTAGACTGCAAACAACAGCTACATGTTTGGATCATAAATGGAGTTATACAAATCCAATAGTCATGCAACAAGACATTCTGGAAAGCTTATGAAATTATCTATAATTCATCTTTAATCATCTTAGCATGATTTTCAAGTTAACCAAGTCAAACATGCATAATTACAGAATCTGGTCCAGAGATTCCAGAGAACAACTATTTCTGGAACCCAACTTGAAACAGTCATTACTCACAAACTATAAGGCCAAATGCCACCACAATTTAACACAAGCTAGATTAATGAGTTATCTACAACTTTGTTATAAGCATGTTTCTCAGAAAACATCATTTTCATGGTGCAATTACCAAAGTCCCAGAAACTGTCCAGGAAAGCATCAATTGCAAGAATAAATATTAACTTACATTCCTAACATACATTTGGCCACAACCAATGTAACCATCATAAAGTGTATGCTAAATGATCACCAAAAAGCATTGTGCTCATCATTAAATAATTTCTTTTAATGCATTTCTTAATTTATTTAAATAGCAAGGTGAAATAATAAACATATACCAAAATCCATGATAAAATCTATAAAAATTACAGTAGCTCTTACATACACCAAATAGTCTACTGTACAAATTTCAAGCCATTTGGACACGTATATCAACCTCTATGAAAAAGACAAATTGCTATTGCAAGAATTTATGTGAGAGCAAGATACACTAATAACTCACTCAAATGGCAACCAAAATTCATGAAATTTTTACCACACATCAAACATCACATGAGTAGCACGCCACAAAAATTTCACTTCATTTGGAGCCCTAGATATGCAGTTATGAAAATGACAAATACAACTAGCATTAAAAACCTAGCTGCATAAATCCATTTTTACAGAGAAAACTTTAAACTAAAATATGCCATATTATAGATCTACTGCATAGATAATTTCACAAGGATTCCAAAAAGTCCTCATTTGGTATTTTACGATTTTTCTACGATTTACTATGAATTTCCAAATTTCCTGCAAAATAATTACGAATCAGTCCCGAGAGCACTATTCATTTGAGTCTATGACAGTGCAGTTAAACCCCTGGGTTTAGTCAAATTCCCCCGCGAGGTCCCTGGTCGCGATTTGAAAACAGAGGACGCCGGGGAAACGACCGATGGCGGCCGGAGGAGGCATGTCGGGGGTGATGGAGTGGTGGGGGAGCACCAGGAGGCCCGTGCGCACCCGCTGGACTACCCAGCTCGGCACGAGGCGGTCTGAGTTGGACCGGCCACGTGAGCCCGCGGCTCAACGGCGGAGTGGCACGGCAGCAGCGGGCTCCGGCGACTTTCGGCTTGGGCGAGCGTGCGCGCGAGGTGCAGCACGATGAGGTGAAGGCGGTGGTGCACGTGGCTACGGCCGTGAGGGCCTAGAGCGGTGAGGACGCGGGCGGCAGCAAGCTTGGCCGGCCGTCCATGGCGGACGCGCCCGCGCGAGCGGCATGGGCGAGCGGGAGTGTGAGAGCGAGGGAGGGAGGCCGAGAGAGAGGGCTCGGACGCTCCAATTCAAGGCAGCAGCGCCGGCAGAGACGGCAGTGCACGTGGCAAAAGAGGTGGCGCGCTGCGTGCATGCACGGTGACCACGTTGGCAACGCGTCGAGCACGTGGTGGGCGTAGAGTGGAGTAAGGTGGGCAGTGATTTGGGCTTTGTCCCGGCCGAATTTAGACTTGGGCCCAAAACCAAAGTTGTAGCCCACGAGTTGCTCTACAATTTTCGTTAAGGGGCCAAGGTCATTAGAGCAACCGATTAGTGGTCAAACAGTTTCCAAAACAGCAATGTCAACACACTAGCAGCGATCACGGAAACTCAAACTTGATGGTCAAAACTAAGTCAAACTGGTGTCATCCTTTTGCATACTCTTCTCCACATTATCTACTCCAACTTTTGTATTTGGCTCAACTGGAGTTGCTTAGCAAAAACACGAGAACGCGACGTGCCAACCGTCTTGTCCTTGCCGGTCCAAATCCATGAGTATGATGAAACTAGCAGTTTTGGGAATTAATTTTGAAGGTCCAAATGAGCTCCAAATCCATTCAAACTTCTCTAAGCTCTTCACTCTAAACACTCCAACTTTTATAAAGAGTCCAACTCCAGTTGTTTAACAAAATTTTGAGAACGCAATATGCCCACCTGTCAATGTCAGTCCAAATCTTCCATGACTTAGAATATTTTCCAAGGCTGAAAAACAACAGCTAATCCAATCTTTGAGCCTCTATTTGACTAGGTTAGAGACCAAACTAGATCTTGACCATTAAACAAAGTTTCTTCTACATAATATGAACTACAACTTTCATTTAAGGTTCAACATCATAACTAGTATAGAACCTACATTTCTACTCTGACCAAAGTAGTATCACGATAAAGCTTGAATTGTCCATTTTGATCCATTGGAGCATTTTCTGGGCATTTGCTCAACACGAACCTTTCACAACTTTTGTTGTAGAGTCCATCTAGAGTCTTTTGGGTAAGGTTTCAAGGTTTGGTCGATGACCTATATTTCCATCCACTTAATAATGCAATTCCAGCACTTAGTAAAGTCATTCCAACAAGGATATAACTTATCATTTCATGTGACTTTTTGATTCCAAACGTCATGAAACTTTTCCAGTGACCAATATAGATAGGTACTAAGGTGAGACACATGAAGATATTGCAATAACACGACCCAAGCATATATCTTGAAAATGGACTATATGTAAAGCAATGGTGCAACATCCAAGTTTAGGTTGGGGCTCGCTTCCATAGGTTTGACCTTGACATCTTCATCACCACTTAATCTACCATGTTTGAGCTCAAACCCACTGCTTAACTGGTGGCAAACACCTCGGGTGTTACAACCCTCCCCCCTTAAAAGAATCGCGTTCCGAGATTCGGTGCGAAGAACTTTCCAAGGGAAGAGAAGCATGTTATCCAATTCCAACATCTGCAAGCGCATCAGGCTACTTAGCTTCAAGTAGCAGAGAGGCTAATTGGGTAAGACACTTTCCGATACTCGCTCTATGCAGAAACTTTTGTCTAAAGAATTTTCTTCACTGACTTCCATGAAGAATTGTTACTTTAGGAGGAATCCAAGACAATACGGTACTTCGTTCACGGTGCACAGAGAGTACTACGAGCATGGGCTAATTACTCATAGCATTTACTTTTCTAGTGGCATAGCATGTACACTTCCGATAAGGGTTGGATCCATATACGAGGTAATCATTCTTTGAGGCTATCAGAAACCGTCTAACCAATAGACAATTTCCATACCGGTCATAGATGACTCACTCACTTAGATGCCAACTGATGGAAAACTACATATTGCTCCACGTGTGTAGTTCTCTTTCTCTGATGCCAATACTGTATTATCTGAGTCTATTGAGGGAATAGTGAAAGTGATCGCTGACTCTGTCGGTCCTAGATTTCTGCCAAATGTTACCTAAGAAGATTCTCTTATACAAAGGCAACAGTTATCTAGGTTGAATCAGATACAATCTCTTGGGTAAAAACACATATAAAGTACCATAGGCATGTCAGCACTAAAGAACCATTACCGCAAAAGGATGATAGCTAGGTCTGAAAGACAACAAAAGTTGCAAGTATCCACCAAACTAGGGAACTAGTTCACTACTAAGCAGGTTGAGCACAATTTTCCTTCGTGGTGCAGTTGTGTAATAAGTTGGGTTGACTTGCACTATGGCAAAACTAGCCTTTTTGATCTATATTTGACATTGAGGCTTCCATTCTAATGCCAATCAAAACCTCAAAACCATAATCCAAAAATCTGTGGTTTCACACCTTCCCAAATGCTTTCAACTCGCAATGGCACAATTTGACTTGTAGAACACCTTGATTGCTGACGCATTGCCAATCTAAGAGGGCAAAAACAAGGCACATAGGGGTGCAATTAGTCTTTCCAAGGGTACTGAGGGTTGTCTAACAGCAAGATACCTATCAAATGCAAGTTCTTGGCATGCATTACAAACATAACCTCCCAATGCAGGGGATGATCGCAGTCAACAGAGAAATTACCGATTCTGTACCCTTTTATTTTCTATTCATATCACATAAACTACTGCTCCAATATGCACAAATATTGGTGGGCATATAGATCCATGGGTGTTCTAACTACTCGCCAAAATTGAGCTCAAATGGACACCGTTTAACTATCCAACAATCGAATTGACTTGATAGCGCATTTGGAGAAGATGCAACACCTGCATTGCTGACCGGCTTCATGGCCTCTTTGCTTACTATTGTTCGTTGAGACATAACCATTACAGCTATCGAAGAATCGTTACTTGGCTGGAGATTAACCTTCTTACTGGTAACTAATCAGTTGTCTCACAACACTTAAGTTCTAAATCTTCACTCTTGACCACAACAATGATTGCAGTCGAAGCACAAATGGATGGTCGCCATCGAAGTTCACAGATAAGGAGTCACACCAGAGATGGTTGATTTTGATTGTATGACCATCATACACACACGGATCAAGACTGTGATAACTAGGTCAAATGCACAATGTGACGATAAATTCTTATCCCACGGATAACTTGTCCAATAGAAAGTGTTATGTGCCCTTTTGATCTAACAGGGATGACGTACGTTGCTCACTCGATGACCGACGTCGTACAAGGACACATAGGGAGAGTCACTTGTCTACCACCTCTTGCAGTCTGTTAATGTTTATGTCGGTGATTGTTCTCCAAAGGTTATCCTCTTAGCAACTTCAGGAGGAAGCTCTACTACATAAGGTCTAAGATATGAATCTTCAGATAAGATATAGGGAGATAACCAAGGAAACGGTCACGAGAAATAACACATCGACTGTCGTTTCATAATGGATCATGACTAGCAACCCTGATACCAGCGCGTGCCGAGCAGCACAACCTTGTGTGCGTGCCCAAGGAGGCTCTCGGTTTCATCGCGGCACCATAGAATGCTAATCGGAACACCCTTATTAAACGCACAAACAAAGTGGAATTTCAAGTGGCACCGATTGGGTGGTAAGAACAAGTACCAGACAAGGGAGGAGTAGCAAGCAAGGGTAGTTACAAGGTTTAGAGTCAACAAGGAGGCGATCGAAGATTAAAACACAGCGCAAGGGAACATAGCTTAATTGCCGAAGACAACTGAGCAAGGGTTCTTGGTCATTTCCACTCACGCCTTGCGTCCACCAAGGTGATTACCAGACGAAAGGTTCCGGTCATGTTGGACAACAACATGAGATCAAGACTAATAACGTTGAGAGATGTCAGAAGTTGAGATGGACTTAGCAAAGTTTCAAACAAAATGATACACCGATCGGAGATTGCGTTGATAAGATAGCCACTTGATTTCGCAAGCAAAGATTTCTAGATCAGACAACGAGAGATTAGCGTTGCTCAGATCATCTGTAGGAGAGACAATCGGGAGGTCCAACATGGAATTTGGTATGGTCTCCAAAACTTGGCAGGCAACAACCGTGGCCAAGACCGATGTTCGTTAGGACTTAACTTTTTTGGTCAATCGAACAAGGGCATTCTCCAAAAGGTAGCGGATGTCCAAGGCCTAAGCAAACATATAAGGGGACTACGCTAGGGCCTACAGTTCAAGCAAGGCATGGATACACAAACATTCAAGGGCTAGCAACCACGTCTACAGGCTCTGGCTCCTACGAGAGAATCTAATTAGAGACGACAACCATGCGATTACGTAACATGAGCGTTGTTCTAGGATAAAGCATCTTCAACACTCATATGCTCACCGAGGACAAAAGAGGTGACAACTATGACACTACCTAGATAACAAGCATCTACACAACACCATGGTTTTAAGCGGACACTTGAGACAATCAATCAGGTTAGCTTAAGCACTCAAAACTAATCACAAGGCTCACACCCAACAAGCATTTATCCAACAAGAACTAACTACAAGTTTAGCCAAAACAAAAGCATGCTAAAGTAACCAACTTAGTATATACACAGAGCCTAGACAACAACGCAGCATACGTGTGTTTTAAACAAAACATAAGTTGTAAGCATCAAACTAAGGTGGTACTAGACTTATTGGAAAGCTTACTAAGTTATCTATAACTTTCTTATTGACACTAAGGACTAATTCACAGATTACATTATTATGACCATGAAAATATTACTACAACAGAAACTGTTCTAGCAGCCAAAGTTCATTACATGCAAAACAATGTTTAACCTTGTTGTGTTAACAAGAGAGCACACAACCACATTATTCTAGTAACTCCAAACATTCTTACTTTAGACTAATCAATAATTTAGTTTATTCATAGGAATCACAATTACTTGAGTAAGCATTTGCAAGAGCTTGCAGGAGCAACACATCCACTACTTGACTAATTTAGAGGACATCTATAAATTCAAACATATAACCCTAATTATTTCTATCAAGGCTAAGCACACACTATTTCAAGCACTTCCTATTCAAGTAACATGGAACAAGGCATTCTTGACTAACTCCATACAAGGAGGATAGTCAGCACATCAATCACAAGTTACTTATTTATTAGGACAAAGGTGGGAGGAGCATAGTTATATGCACAAAGCAACAATCATGATGATGCATGCTTCGTCCTATTCGTCCTCACAAGATTGCCAGCCTAAGGTGGCAATCACGTTCTATGTCGGTGGCATAACACGCATTCTCTCGATATAGAGCTAGTAGTCAGCTACATTCAACTTACGCATTCGTGGTTAGCATACCTGCAGAAAATTTCATTGCAGCCCAACAACTCCCAAAATAGCACACAATGAAAGCAGTAAACTAAATACTCTCCATACATACATCCCCTGATCCATATACTTCGGTATCATAGCTACCCAACAAATGTACCCACAATTAAGTACTTTCATAATTACATGGTTAAACATGTAATTATGTCAGTAACCATAGCTAACTCTCCCCTAGACCGACGGTTGAATGGTCATGCTCTCCCAGCTCACGCTTACCTTGGCGTAGGTGCGACGTTGCAAGAATGTAACTCTAGCGACATATATGGCTATTTCATATATGAAGGTTACCTCTACCATTCGACCACAGGGTAACAGTGCGGTCAAGTTATCACTCATACATACCTTGGCTTGGGCGTAGATGCAAAAATTTTAAACCCCCAAGTTAGTACTTAATTAAGCCACCTAAGGGTCCTTAATTGGGCATAAAGAAAATGACCACTGGCATACTTAGATTTAAAATTCAGATTTGAATAAACCTATATATGTAGTAGCTATAAGTTGTCAAAAACTGGTTTTTGCAAACAAATCCTGTGTTTTCAATACACATATGACATGTTTAGTGTTGAACCTTGCTCTGATACCAGCTGTCACGGAACCACCCAAATTATAAGAACAAAAGTATAAAAACAATCGTCGAAGCAATTAAATTCCCGTACTTATGCTCCTATAACTCCGGTAGTCCAATAAAATCACGAGGGATTTCAAGCCAACCAATATACAAGCCAAGATCGTAGTGGTCCAACATAACAGGTCATATGTTGCATCCATTTCATAAGTAATTCAACATATATCGGAGTTCAGTAGAGTTATTACAACTCAAGTTCAAAAGTAGCGGAAGCAAAGTAGTTTGAAACTAATATCACCTTAATTCAAATACATGCCAGTACCAAGGTCAATTTCCCATAAAAGCATGAGAGACAAGATAGCTCAGACGGATCATGCCCATGATCACACTCCGCCACTACAGCAGGAGTCTTCCAATTCTTGCAGTAGCTATGATACATCACAACCTGCAACAAGTGGGAATAAACCCTGAGTACGAGAAGGTACTCAGCTAGACTTACCCGTCATAAACCAGAAATAATATGACACCAAGGAGTATGCAAGGCTTTCTTTCAGTGGGCTAGCTTGACTCATTTGCGAAAAGCATAAGTTATCATGAATAAACTAATTTAAGTCCTTTTGCATCATCTTTATTATAATCTATTCAATCTAAGTAAGCATCTATGATAAAGCAATCACTTGATTAACCATTAACATCAAAGGTTACCATCTCAGGTTTAGCATTTCCAACATCATCCACATAACCATCTGTGTTCCATCATCATTACTACGATGCCGTAACTCGAGTCAAGTGTCACTATCCAGTGAACGATGGCGATTCGAATCGATTATTAACCAGCTGGTAATTTATTCCTCACACAAACCTCACTCACCCGCTAAAGTGAGATATTGGTCACCGAGTCAACTATTTAGGTAAAGTCTCGAGTTTGCCAGGAACCACATATACCCGGGGGCCGCCCGACTGCTCTTTGGCCTTATCATCGCGCCCCCGTGTCCTACCACACCTGCTTCGGTACAGTGCGCTGCGGGCAATCCACTCGGCCCGAATAATCTCCCAGCTTCGCGGTCGAAAGGTATATTATTCGGCCAGCTAAATGTGAGGCATGCGTTCAACATGACCCGAGGCCCAACAACGGTCGGTCCTTAATCGACACAGACAGAAACTACAAGCACCCCAGAACCCTGTCTGGTTGCCCAATACTTATTCCGTCCGGTCTCCAATTATCCATCAACACTTGGTTATTTCCAGGATATCATTCATTCCATAGCTAAAGTATTCTAGTAACCACCTATAATTGCAGGTGACTGGAAATCACCGATCGCTACCGGTCTAAGCAGGGCTAAGCAATATTTTTCGATCCTGAACCAAAATAGGATTCCAGGCATATTTACGGGACAAGGAAAGGATATATATGCAGCAAGTGTTTTCAATCAACTCCTATAACTTAATGCAACAATACATATATAACATATATATATTCAATTGCTTTTGTAAAGTAGGAGGCTTAGAATGCTCCGGGGCTTGCCTGGGATCGAACACTAGGTTAGTGATTGACAGATGACACTCGCTTGGCTAGCATCTCCCATCCCGACACTTGTTTAGTCCTTCCATCTTCGGGATAGGTCCACCAAACACCGTCTTCAGGCTTGGCCTCAACATCTCATCCTTCACGTGGTGCATCTAGCGTACCTAGATGAGATGTAAGATGCATGTGTATGAATATGATGAATGGTAACACAAGATGTATCACATAAGCATTCAAGTAAACACAAGATTACGCAAGACATAGACACCAATAGCTATTTAACTAACATCACACAACCAATTAAAGAGGGCAAGCACATCAAGCATAACACAAGTTTAAAAAGATCATAAGTATCTTAACTTAACCATCATCAAGGGCATAAGCCACACTTAGCAACACATGGAGTAAACAACCATAACTAGCATCTGACAATTTCTAGACTACAAACAACAGCTACATGTTTGGATCATAAATGGAGTTATACAAATCCAATAGCCATGCAACAAGACATTATGGAAAGCTTATGAAATTGTCTATAATTAATCTTTAATCATCTTAGCATGATTTTCAAGTTAACCAAGTCAAACATGCATAATTACAGAATCTGGTCCAGAGATTCCAGAGAACAACTATTTCTGGAACCCAACTTGAAATAGTCATTACTCACAAACTATAAGGCCAAATGCCACCAAAATTTAACACAAGCTAGATTAATGAGTTATCTATGACTTTGTTATAAGCATGTTTCTCAGAAAACATCATTTTCATGGTGCAATTACCAAAGTCCCAGAAACTATCCAGGAAAGCATCAATTGCAAGAATAAATATTAACTTACATTCCTAACATACATTTGGCCACAACCAATGTAACCATCATAAAGTGTATGTTAAATGATCACCAAAAAGCATAGTGCTCATCATTAAATAATTTCTTTTAATGCATTTCTTAATTTATTTAAATAGCAAGGTGAAATAATAAACATATACCAAAAGTCCATGATAAAACCTATAAAAATTACAGTAACTCTTACATACACCAAATAGTCTACTGTACAAATTTCAAGCCATTTGGACATGTATATCAACCTCTATGAAAAAGACAAATTGCTATTGCAAAAATTCATGTGAGAGCAAGATACACTAATAACTCACTCAAATGGCAACCAGAATTCATGAAATTTTTACCACACATCTAACATCACATGAGTAGCACGCCACAAAAATTTCACTTCATTTGGAGCCCTAGATCTGCAGTTATGAAAATGACAAATACAACTAGCATTAAAAACCTAGCTGCACAAATCCATTTTTACAGAGAAAACTTTAAACTAAAACATGCTATATTATAGATCTACTGCATAGAGAATTTCACAAGGATTCCAAAAAGTCCTCATTTGCTATTTTACGATTTTCCTACGATTTACTATGAATTTCCAAAGTTCCTGCAAAATAATTGCTAATCTGTCCCGAGAGCACTATTCATTTGAGTCTATGACAGTGCAGTTAGGCCACTGGATTTAGTCGAATTCTCCCACGAGGTCCCTGGTCGCGATTTGAAAACAGAGGACGCCGGGGAAACGACCGATGGCAGCCGGAGGAGGCATGTCGGCGGTGATGGAGTGGTGGGGGAGCACCGGGAGGCCCGTGCGCACCCGCTGGACTACCTAGCTCGGCGCGAGGCGGTCCGAGTTGGCCCGGCCACGTGAGCCCGCGGCTCGACGGCAGAGCGGCACGGCAGCAGCGGGCTCCCGCGACTTTCAGCTTGGGCGAGCGTGCGCGCGAGGTGCAGCACGATGAGGTGAAGGCGGTGGTGCACGTGGCTACGGCCGTGAGGGCCTAGAGCGGTGAGGACGCGGGCGGCAGCAAGCTAGGCCGGCCGTCCTTGGCGGACGCGCCCGCGCGAGCGGCAAGGGCGAGCGGGAGTGCGAGAGCGAGGGAGGGAGGCCGAGAGAGAGGGGTCGGACGCTCCAATTCAAGGCAGCAGCGCCGTCAGAGACGGCAGTGCACGTGGCAAAAGAGGTGGCGCGCGGCGTGCATGCACGGTGACCACGTTGGCAACGCGTCGAGCACGTGGTGGGCGCAGAGTGGAGCAAGGTGGGCAGTGATTTGGGCTTCGCCCGGCCGAATTTGGACTTGGGCCCAAAACCAAAGTCGTAGCCCACGAGTTTCTCTACAATTTTCGTTAAGGGGGCAAGGTCATTAGAGCAACCGATTAGTGGTTAAACAGTTTCCAAAACAGCAATGTCAACACACTAGCAGCGATCACGGAAACTCAAACTTGATGGTCAAAACTAAGTCAAACTGGTGTCATCCGTTTGCATACTCTTCTCCACATTATCTACTCCAACTTTTGTATTTGGCTCAACTGGAGTTGCTTAGCAAAAACACGAGAACGCGACGTGCCAACCGTCTTGTCCTTGCCGGTCCAAGTCCATGAGTATGATGAAACTAGCAGTTTTGGGAATTAATTTTGAAGGTCCAAATGAGCTCCAAATCTATTCAAACTTCTCTGAGCTCTTCTCCACTCTAAACACTCCAACTTTTATAAAGAGTCCAACTCCAGTTGTTTAACAAAATTTTGAGAACACAATGTGCCCACCTGTCAATGTCAGTCCAAATTTTCCATGACTTAGAATATTTTCCAAGGCTGAAAAACAGCAGCTAATCCAATATTTGAGCCTCTATTTGACTAGGTTAGAGACCAAACTAGATCTTGACCTTTAAACAAAGTTTCTTCTCCATAATATGAACTACAACTTTCATTTAAGGTTCAACATCATAACTGGTATAGAACCTATATTTCTACTCTGACCAAAGTAGTATCGTGATAAAGCTTGAATTGTCCGTTTTGATCCATTGGAGCATTTTCTAGGCATTTGCTCAACACGAACCTTTCACAACTTTTGTTGTAGAGTCCATCTAGAGTCTTTTGGGCAAGGTTGCACAGTTTGGTCGATGACCTATATTTCCATCCACTTAATAATGCAATTCCAGGACTTAGTAAAGTCATTCCAACAAGGATATAACTTATCATTTCATGTGACTTTTTGAGTCCAAACGTCATGAAACTTTTCCAGTGACCAATATAGATAGGTACTAAGGTGAGACATATGAAGATACTGCAATAACACCACCCAAGCATATATCTTGAAAATGGACTATATGTAAAGCAATGGTGCAACATCCAAGTTTAGGTTGGGGCTCGCTTCCATAGGTTTGACCTTGACATCTTCATCACCACTTAATCTACCATGTTTGAGCTCAAACCCACTGCTTAACTGGTGGCAAACACCTCGGGTGTTACACATAGCTTGCCATAGGTTGGAACCATACTGTCATCGTAGTTCTCTCTAATCGCTTATATCTTCATCACCTTGTAGTGCGGCCCAAGGGTAATAGTAAAGACTAGGTTAGTCATCGCACGCTTTCTCCTTGTGGATAAAACAAATACGATACTCTAGACTTATCTCCTGGGTGAAGTGCTCACCGATATCCGTGCGCTTGTGGATAATTATTTCTTGAATTCCTTCGTGTGCGTATCTAATATCAACACTGACGAAAGAGCAGTACCTAGAGGTAAATACGGAACAGTACTATTGGTTTCTTCTGAGATTATGTTTCCTTAATTTGATCTTCTGATATATCATATGCTTGATGGCCTGTAGGTGATTCCAAGCTAGTGCAATCGGCATCCGGATGCCTGGGAGAAGATTGTGGACCGGTGGCTTAGTGAGGGCTGGAAGAAGAACCACGATGATGCCCGCGGGCACCGTTTGCTGATGCAAGGAGTACCGCACCATCAAGGCAGCCGCAACCTCTCCGAGTTCACAGAAGCCTGGGTAAGGCGAAACCATTTCACTAACCTAACGCTCAATTCTGTAACAGCTCTAACAATGTTGTTGTTTTTCTCGCAGTCGTCATCACATGGTGGCCGCCCTTGTGGTCACCTCAAGGCATATGCCTTGTCTCACTTGGGCAAGTCATCGTCCGACACTGACTGGACCCCAGAGACCCCTGCTGAGTCCTTCACTAACACCAGCGTCCACCCTCGCCTCTCTGCGTACACAGAGATGACAAGGTCACTCCGTGGGGAGCAGTACAATCCGACCTCCGAGGAGTGGCTTGATCCATAGGCCGTGATGATGGCGGGGCAGGGCAAGAAGCATGGGCGGTTCCTTATAGGGGACGGCATCCTCGAGACGAGCTCAACACCTCCTCTGCACCAGATCCGGGCAGCTAGCATGAGCTCAAGCCCAGCCATACGCCAGTGCCCGACCGTGGTGGCGACAATCCAGGTAAGTGTTCCTCTTCCATTCCTTGTCTATGACTTGCGCTGTCCTTAGCTCCGCAATCATGACACATTGGCGTTAAATGTTGCAAGCACAAATGGCGGCGATGGAGGTGGAGCAGCAGGCCGAGCGGGAGGTCGAGCGGCAGAGGCTGGCGGCTTTGGAGGCCGAGCGGGCGGTCGAGTGGCAGAGGGTGGTGGCTTTAGAGGCCAAGGCAGAGCAAGATCAGCAGTAGTGGGCACAACTGACCGCCTACGTGGGAGGTCTTGCCCAGACCTAGGGTGCAGAGATCCCACAGTTCCTGCTCGGTCAGCCGCCGCATACACCTGGAGCTCAGCATGATTCTACTCCAGTGAGTATGACGAATGTTTGTTTCTCTAAATGTGAAACCTAGTGAAACCTAGCAAAACCTAGAGCTATTGCTTGTATGTTATCTATTTATGTTGTCTAACACGTTCTGCATCTCCTTGTTTGTGCAGCGTCAGTCGGCGGCGTCGAACGACCCTCCCCAACTCCTCGGCAACTCCCTGGGATCCCACATGGGGCCTTCTTCTCAGCCCGGACCGTCGCCATGAGCACTTTACCGCCTCTGTTGTCTCTTGTTAATGTTGGTGATGTAGTTGGACACTTAACTATGTGATGGACACTTGTTTATGTTGGTGGATGTGAATTATGTGATGTGGATTTGGTTATTGTGCTGTGGATGTGGTTATTGTGCTATGGATGTGGTTATTGTGCTGTGCATGGCTACATATATGTTTATTTTGTTACTGCAAATTGAAAAAACAAAAAAAAGAAAATTTCCTATGGCTTTGTCGAGGGCTATGGTCATGCCCTCGGCAAAGCTGGGAATTCTGGAACTCACAGAATCCCAGCTTTGCCGAGGGCATGACCATAGCCCTCGGCAAAGCCAGCCCGGCCATTGCTCTCGGCAAAGGTTATTCTAAAAAAATCTGAAAAGTCTTTGCCGAGAGCTGAGGTCAGGAACTCTCGGCAACGATTTGGAAAAAATAAAAAAATCGGTAATTCTTTGCCAAGAGCCCAACGCGGCTCTCAGCAAAGAACAACGTTAACGTTACATCGGACGTCATAGCAATGGCCCTTTGCCGAGAGCCCGCTGACCCTCGGCAAATCCTTTGCCGAGAGCCCAACTTCTGGCTCTCGGCAAAGCCTATGTTGTCGGCAGGCACAGTGCCGACAGGCCTTTGCCGAGAGCTACCGTCGGCAAAGGCTTTGTCGAGGGCAAAGGCTCCTTTACCGAGCATAATCAGCCCTCGGCACAGGACCTGGATCCAGTAGTGAATAGCGGCGTCCTAGCAGCCTAACCGGTCGGCCGGCCGGGAAGCTTTATTAGTTGGCCCGCCACGCATGATGGGATAAAGAGACATACAACAGGTTCAAGAATCGATTCTTTCGTGCCCCCGTTTCGGTCGACCGAATGTATGGTCTGTTTGGTAGAGCTCCATTCGAAGCGCATATGATTCTGCACCATTCGAAGACACGGCTTTGCGTATGATTCTGCATTTGGCATAGCGTAACTGAAGGATCGGATTCCAGTTTCCAATTGCTAGCTTTTGCGTCTGTCGAAAATTATGCTTGCGTCGTAGTGGACAAGCCGTGTCCAGCTGTGTCGATCGCGGACCAATAATGCTTTGGCCAGAGCTCTCCACCAGATTGATCCAGAGTTTTGGAACTTGAGCGCATTCCAAAAAGGCAAAACGCAAAAGCAAGAGCTAGTCAGCTAATAGGGCATTATTTAAGTCCAGGGCTAAAGTTTAGATGTGTCACATCGGGTGTTATATGGAAGTGTTCAGATAGTAATAATAAAACAAATTACACAAGTCATCAGTAATCCGCGACATGAATTTATTCAGCCTAATTAATTGATCATTAGCACATATGTTACTATAGCACTACATTATCAAATCATAGACTAATTAGACTTAAAAAATTTGTCTCGCAAATTAGTCGCAATCTGTACAATTAGTTATTTTTTAATCTATATTTAATACTCCATTCATGTGTCAAACATCCGATATGATAGGACTAAGTTTAGCAAGCCTTTGGTCTAGAACCATCGGTCTCCGAGGAAAAGTTATTGGCCAGCCGGTGGGGCCTGGCCGGTGGCGTCGCGTCACCGTCGTGCTCAAGAAAACCGATCGAGCAGGAATGCAGGATGGTGATCGATTGGCGAGTATGTACAGATGTGATAGGCCGGGTGGCCGCTGCGAGTCGCATTGTAGGCGGGGTGGGCTCTTACCGCAAGCCACACGCTCACCCCGCAAACTTCAGCTTTGTGGCTATTGCAGACCAGCCACAATTTCTTTGTGGCCCAACGTCCTTTAACCCGTGAACACTACTAGAGACGCTCTCTTTGCCGAGTGCCTGGCCCCAATTACACTCGGCAAAGGCTTTGCCGAGTGCCACACTCAGCAAAGAGCACTCGACAAAGCCACATCTGGCGAAGGGTTCTTTGCCGAGTGCCTTTTGTCGGGCACTCGGCAATCGGCAAAGGCTTTGCCGAGTGCTAGAACGGCACTCGGCAAAGAAAAGTGGCCGTCACGGCCATTTCACCGTTGACGACGTCTTTGCCGAGTGCCTTCCTGACCCAGCACTTGGCAAAGAAAAAATATTTTTTTGAAAAATCTTTGCCGAGTGCCTTCCTGACCCGGCACTCAGCAAAGAAAAAAATTTGAAAAATCTTTGCCGAGTGCCTTCCTGACCCGGCACTCAGCAAAGAAAAAAATTTGAAAAATCTTTGCCGAGTGCCTTCCCGATCCGGCGCTCGGCAAAGAAAAAAAATTGAAAAATCTTTGCCGAGTGTCTTCCTGACCGGCACTCGGCAAACAAAAAAAGATTTTTTTTGAAAAATCTTTGCCGAGTGTCTTCCTAACTAGGCACTCAGCAAAATTTTTTTGGAAAATCCTTTGCGGAGTGCCAGAGCCCTGGCACTTGGCAAAGCTGTGAATAGCTTTGCCAAGTGCCAGGGCTCTGGCACTCGGCAATGGACCTAGTGAAAGTCCTATGTTTGGTGTTGGCAATTAGTGACAATGCCTAAGTACTAACCACATATGCATAAGAATGTGTGTAGCTATGATGTGGTTGGTGCAATGACATGGTGAAGCAAGGATCAAGCAATGGTGATGTGATCAAGTGCTTGCCATGATGGAGTTGAATGAAGGTGCAAAGCCAATTCATGGAGCTGAAGGCAAAGGTATAAGATAGGGTTTTCCATTTTGCATCCAAGACACCATAGAGGGTGTGGATGGCTTAGGATCGATAGCCGTACTATAAAGAGGGAAATTTCCGGGGTTATTGATCACTTAAGTGCCACTAGATGAAGATTCATTTGCATATGCATGTAGATCTAGTGGAGAGCTAACTTAACGCCTCAAAAATGATTGTGAAAATGCTAACACACATGCACATGATGATGTACAATTGGTGATGTTAGCACATTTGCGAAGGCGGTGGAGTTCGAGTGGTAGAGAGGGGTTTGGGTTCCTCTCTCTTTTTGGGAAATGAAATGCCTATTTTCCACTGTGCCGGACGCGAGGAAACGGAGGCAAGCGGAGATCACAGAAGTGACCGGACGCTGAACCGAATGCGATCTCAGCGTAACCGGACGCGTCCGGTCAGTGTTAGCGAGCAGCGTGAGGGGCAGCTAGGGTTTCTAACCGGTGCGTCCGGTCAACATGGCATGGAGCAGAATCAGTGTAAAGCTAACCGGACGCGGTGTCGAGTCCGGTCATGGTGGACCAGACGCGTCCGGTCGTGGTGGGAGCTTACTGGACTCAAACCGGACGCCGGGTGTAACGCGTCCGGTCAGTTCTACAGCGCGTCCGGTCGCTGACTCGCTGGAGCACTGCTCGGCTTGACCAGTGCGTCCGGTCAGCTACGGGACCAGCGCGTCCGGTCGAGCTTTGCGTGTCCGGTCTGTGCTACCAGCGCGTCCGGTCAGCGTGACTGCAGCAGAATCAACTGCCTAACGGCTCTATTCGAAGGGGTACGTCTATAAATAGGTGTTGGCCGGCTCTTTGGAGCATCTCTTGGCTTGTTGATCATTCTAGCACTCCTTTGAGCTGAGCACATCCCCTCCCACTCATCTCCCTTGCTTGTTTGCCTAATCAAAGCGAGATTGAGTGATCTCAAGTGCATTTGCTTGTGAGTTTGCATCTAGTTGGCACTTGGGTGTTCATTTGCTACGGGATTCTTGTTTCTCTTGGTGGTTGCTGCCACCTAGACGGCTTGGAGCAGCGGTGGAGGTCCGGCACGTGTTGGTGATTGTTCGTGGCCGGCTCTGGTGAGCTTGTTATGAGGGGTTGTTGTGCTTCCCCGGCGGAGCGCCGAATTCCAACTCTAGTGGATTGCTCGTGTCGGAACTTCTCACCATTTGGTAGGTTCTTGTGGCGCCTTTTGAGAGGCTCGGTGTGTGATACCGATTAGCCACCGAACCATGTGGTGTAGGAGGACACAACAGGGACTGGCGTGACAGTAAGCACGTGAACCTTGGGATAAATCATTGTGTCTTCACTTCATTGATTGTGATTGATTTGTCTCGGTGGATTGGTTATCTTGAATATCATCACATGGAATTAATGATTGGTTGGCTCAATTCATCGCCCCTCGGTGAAATATTTCTTACCCTACTCTTGTATTACACTTCAAGTACTTAGTTGTTTTCTCTAGTGCTTAGTAGCTTGAGTAGAGTAGCATTCTAGTTTTCCTCTTGCGGTTTGACTTGTGCGGTTGAGTGAAATATATTAGAATTGTCTTTTGGATAGGTGGCTTGCAACACTTCATAGGCTAGGGAAAACTCACTTCTCGCTTTTGTTATTGCTAATTAAATTGTCTAGCACTTTTTGTAAAAATTTTTATTAGGCTATTCACCCCCCCTCTAGCCATCAAGACCTTTCACCTAGTAGTGCATTTTTTGGCAGCTTTGCCGAGTGCCAGAGCACTGGCACTCGGCAAAGGACCTGGTAGTGAATTTTTTGGCAGCTTTGCTGAGTGCCAGGCAAAAGGCACTCGGCAAAGGCTCTTTGCCGAGTGTTACAATCGGCAAAGTGACCAAAAATTTTTGTTTTTTTTATTTTTTGCTTTCGATCACTACAAACACAACAAATGACATATATATCACATCCATCACATATATACCACATCCAGCACCTTATATGTCACAATCCATCACACATACCACATGAATCACATCCGTTCACCACATGTCATAGTAATTCCATCCATTATTCGACAGGATTCCACATCATTCAACAAGTAGTTCAAATCCATCACCACATGAAACTACAAGCGCTACTCATTGAAGCGGCCCTTGATGTGGCCATCCTACTGACGGCGGGGAAGGAAACATCTGCTCGTTCAGAGTGCCCTGAGCTGGGTTGTTCGAACCCGCCGACTGAGGCTGCACACAGGAGGAGAGATTGCATGAGACAAGATTAGTTGAATAGCGATTGTAGCAATTCCTTGCATGTGTGACATTAATCACTGGAGTAGCGGAGTGAGGAGGCTGAGGTGGACCCATTAACCTAGGAGGCAATAATGTTCACCAACCTTTTGTCCTGGGCGAGTTTGTCGGCCTCCCGCACAGCCCGCTCGGCCGACAACCCTAGCTCCAGCTCCTGGGCCCTCTTGTTTGCTTCTTCCACCTGGGCTTACAAATTGTTGCAAAGCTAATGTTACAATAATTCAAAGGAAATAGAGTTGTGTAAAGATCAATGTATGACGAGTAAAACATGAATAACCTGGAGTGTGTTGACCCAGTGCTATGCAATGCCCGGCCGTGAGCGTATCGGTGGGAGTGAGGAGGCGCTCGTGCTCTATGCTTGGATCTAGGAAAGAGTGGGAGTAGAGGTCGTGTCGATCACGCTGTCGCCAATCCAGTAGCGGTCATGCTTCTTGCCTTGTCCAATCCTCATGACGGTATTTGCATCAATGTTGTTGGTTCGTGGATTGTACTCCGGCCCTTGGATCGACCTTGCCGCCGTCGTGTACTATGTGATTTTCTCGTAGGCGCTCAAGTTTGTGTACGCCTCGGCCGGGTCATCCAGGTTGAAGGAGATGTCGGACGACGCCTTGCTCTTGTGTGACATGGCAAATGCGGCAAAATTGGAGCACTCTTGGCCTTGATGTGCTGCCGACTGCAAGAACGAAAACAAGATGATTAGAATTCTTTGCCGAGTTCAACGAAAGCAAGAAGAATAGAAACATGACCATGTACCCATGCTCGGGCGTATCCGGAGAGGTTGCGGTTGCCTTGATGGTGTGGTAAACATGGCATGAACAAATGCCACTACCAGGCAACCGTGTGATGAGCGGCCCACTCCGCGCTTAACCACTTGTCCACCATCTTCTCCCAAGCCACGGGGCACCCGTTGCACCACCAAGGAATCACCTACATGTCATCAAGTAGTTGACATATTAGAAAAACAAGTGATTCATACTTAATCTCAAAAGGAACCAATTTTAATGTTCTTTAGTTACCTCAAGGAACTGGGGTTTGGTCAGCGTCAAGTCTTGTTCTCAGATGTCCTTGGTGACCTTCTGTTCGAGCTTCATCCCATAGTAATCTATGATGGCTTGGAGTCGCGCCTCGTGATGGACGTCGATGACGCGTTTCCAGCAAGCTCGCTTAGCCACTGCCTCCGTCGTGCCCTCGAATCCATTGTCAAGTTTGAAGTACTCCTGCATATACAGACACAATGTATGCATTAGTTATTTCAAGTAGAGTCCAATGAATGCGTTGTAGTGCAAGGAAGACTTACCTAGAACTCCCGAATGACGAGCGCTGCCACGGTGCCTGCTTCCACATGGGGGCGGACTCATAGCGGGCAAACATGAAGGCAGGCTCGAGCTTCCCGGCATGCATGACCATGCCAGGGAAGTGGGTCCTACACAAGAGACCTAGGGTGCCATTAACATGGCGGGAGGCAGTGTTCCCCGACACAATCTCCCACCCCCTGTAGAAGTGATTAAGAAAACATATTAGTCTCTATTTTGATATCGAACATAGCATATGAAGTAAAAGTGATAACATGCAAAGTCACTTACCTTTGCCCCTCTAGGCGAATCACTAGGCGTAGACGAGTATGCGGTCGGTCAGGGAGGGTGGAGGGTCCTCGCAAGTAGACACCTGATGAACTAGAGAAAGCGGTAGCTCCTGCCCCGCCCCTATCCTCGTCCTCATCCTTGTCCGCCTCCTCCTAGACCGGCGTCTCCTCCTCCTCGCCCGCCTCCTACTGCACCTGCTCCTCCTCCTCCTCCTGCTGCTGCTGTTGGATCACGGGCGTGGTCCTCCGGTTCCTCCTGGTCATGGTCCTCGTCCTCCTTCGCCTTGTCAAAGACGTCCCCTGCTCCTCCTTGCCCCTTGAAAGTCCTATGTTTGGTGTTGGTAATTAGTGACAATGCCTAAGTACTAATCCTATGCCTAAGTTGTATGTAGCATATGAGGATTAGTACATTCCAAGGTTTTTGGCAAGATGGACATGGTGATCATGATGGCCACACTTGGATTTGGATGCAACCCTACGTGATCAAGGCAAAGGTATATGCTTAAGGGTTGTGTTTTAGTAACCAAGACACCTAGTGGGTGTGGTTACGTTATAGGATAGATAGCCGTACTATAAAGAGGGGAATGACGCGGCTATTGAACTCCTCAGTGCCTCTAGGTGTGCATTTCATAATCATATGCATTTGGATAGAACTAATAACGCCTCGAAAACTGATTGTGAAAATGCTAACACACATGCACATGGTGGTGTACACTTGTTGGTGTTAGCACATTTGCGAAGGCGGTGGAGTTTGAGCGGTAGAGAGGGTTTGGGGTCTTCTCTCCCTCCCGCCGAGCGTGCGAGCGCGGGATTCAGGCGTTTTTGGGGATATGAAATGCCTATTTTCCACTACGCCGGAAGTCGGAAAAGAAACGGAGGCGAACGGAGGTCACTGGAGTGACCGGACGCTGCACCGGACGCGGTCTGTGTTTGACCGGACGCGTCCGGTCATTGTTCAGCGTGTGCGCGTTTTTTGGTTTGTTGATCGGACGCGTGGCGCGTCCGGTCACAGTCGACCGGACGCGTCCGGTCGATCAGGGAGCTTACTGGACTCTCACCGGACGCTGGCACTGTGGCGTCCGGTCAGTTCCAACAGCGCGTCCGGTCATTGTTTCGTTGTGCGCGACTCAGACTTGACCAGCGCGTCCGGTCAGTTACGGGACCGGCGCGTCCGGTCGTTCCCGGCGCGTCCGGTCGTTGCGACCGGCGCGTCCGGTCAGTGCTTCGCGAAACTAGCCGTTGCGCGATCGGCGTGTCCGGTCGTTGCGACCGGCGCGTCCGGTCAGTGCTTCGCGAAAGAGCCGTTGCGCGACCGGCGCGTCCGGTCAGTTGGACCAGCGCGTCCGGTCAACGCGACTTCGGCTGTTTAAGTTTCTAACGGCTATATTCGAAGGGGTACGTCTATAAATACTCGTTGGCCAGCTCAAGGCTCCCTCTCTTGGACATTTTGACATACTTGTGAGCACTTTGAGCTAAGCAACTCCCCTCCCACTCATCTCTCTTGCTTCCTTGCATATTTGAAGTGAGATTGAGTGATCCAAGTGCATTTGCATTGTGAGATTGCATCTAGTTGGCACTTGGTGGTTGATTTGCTGCGGGATTCTTGTTTCTCTTGGTGGTTGCCGCCACCTAGACGGCTTGGAGCAGCTTGGAGGCGTTGGCAAGAGTTGGTGATTGTTCTTGGCCACCTCCGGTGTTTGTGAGGGGTTTGTGCCTACCTCGGCGAAGCGCCAAAGGCAACATTAGTGGATTGCTCGTGTCATTGCAACCTTTTGCCATTTGGTAGGTTCTTGTGGCGCCTTTCGAGAGGCTCGGTGTGAGACCGATTAGCCACCGAACCACGTGGTGAAGAGGGACACAACGGGGACTAGCGTGCCGGCAAGCACGTGAACCTCGGGATAAATCTTGTGTCATCACTTTCATATTGTGATTGATTGATCCCGGTGTTCGATTGTATTAGTATTCATTGTTGATCATATTGGTTGGCTCAATACTTCGCCCATCGGTGATATCCTTCTAACTCTATCTTGTATTACTTTCTTAGTTATCTTTGCTAGCTTGTTAGCTTTGCTAGAGTAGCTCTTTTGTGTAGCTTGCTAGTTATAGTTGTAGTTACCTTGTCGGTTTGACTTGTGCGGTTGAGTGCAATTATACTAGAATTGTGAATTGGATAGGTGGCTTGCAAACACCCCGTAGGCTAAGCAAAACTCGCATCTCGCTACTTGTTTTATTGATAAACTTGTTTAGCTTGTCTTTGTAGAAAATTTTAAAAGGCTATTCACCCCCCCTCTAGCCATCAAGACCTTTCACCCCCTCCGCTGGAGGCTCCTACACCAGAGGCTCCATGGAAGAACGAGCTTAGGTTCCTCTACCGGCCGCCCGGCATTTTTGTTCAGTCACCTGCAATTAAAAAGAAGAAAGAAGTAATTAGAAATAGATGCAAAATAAACAAAACAAAATTACAAAGTATTACATGTATGTTACAAATAATCTTCATGATCGGGATTAGCTAGATCGTAAGTCTCATCATCACTATCAACCATGTTGAAATAATCAACACTATCTGATGGAGAAACGTTGTCTTCATTGTCATTACCTACATGTAATCGCTCAAGCATTTGTAAGTCCTTTGCATTTCGCACTTCATCTCCATTGTCATCATCATCAACCATTACATTGTCTACATCCATTCCTATCTTGCCGGTTAAGTCTATCTCAAACCTTCCTTGTAGCCCATCTTCTTGATAAAACTCTCCATCATACGTGCTTGGGTTGAAGTTGTAATCTTCATCATTTGGGACAGGTAGTCGGCCATGTAGCGAGACCTTGTGCACAACAAACCAACCACTAAGATCTGATCTAGTCTTACAAGCATATGATGTATAATAAATCTGTGTGGCCAGTTGCGCCACAATGTACACATCGTCTCTTGGTAGACGGAATCTTGTCGAATTTTAACTAGACCAAGATGAGGGGTCTTCCTCGTTACTCTTGGATCAAACCAATGGCATCTGAATACGACAGGATGAAGATTTGTGCTACCATGGAATCAAAGTTCATATATTTCTTCAATTCTTCCATAATAGTCTACACCATCAGTGTTGGGCATAAAAACCCCGCTATTTGTGGTTCTTCAATTGGGCCGCCTCTGCTCGTAGCTTCCTGTGTGAAATCGATATCCATTCACGTCATAGGCGTCCGATGACTTGACACTTTGGTCACAGCCGTTGGCAACCTGTCTCAACTCGACACTGATAGACGCATGGGTTCGGGCCTGCAAGCTCAAGCAGGATACATCGTTATATTAATCGGACGTATGAGCAACAACAACACGGGGCTAAATTGGACGGTACCTTGGTTTTGAACCAGGAAATGAAATCAGGGCTCCCTTGTCCCGCACCCTTGGAAAGAAGGGTATCACATTCCGGCGGGGTCGGTTCCCTTGAATGGGACTAGTATTCATGAATGAATTCCCTGTAACGACAAACAATGGGGTTGGATGTAGAATAGTGTGGGATTATTGAAACAAGTCCGTTGAGAACTTACGCAATATATGGTCCACCTCTTCAAGGTTGGTCAGCACATATAGCATGATTTTGTGCCACTCCACATTTGTCAGGGGCTTATTGGTCGATGCACCTGCTCTTCCAAGTTGCCCTCGGAAAAGGCTGAGGCTTGAGGCATTTTCGTCAGCATTGTAATGAGGAGGTGGATTATGCACACTTGGAAGGTTGTCAGAATAATACAATGTTGTGAAGTTTGACACCTCCTCCATAGTGAATGCACTTGCAATGGAAGCCTCAATTTTGCCTTTGTTTTTACACTTTTTTTCAAAGTGTCTTTAGGCATCTCTCGATTGGATAGCACCAACAGGCCTACACGGCCCCCCCCATTTGTGCCTTATACGGGAGGTGCAATATCAGATGCTGCATCGGATTGAACTTGCAAAGCAAGACAGGTACCACTTTTTTCAAGTCAGCAATCACGGTCCGAGATAACTCCTTAGCACAGAGCTGGCAAAAGAAGTAGCTCAACTCTACTAGCACTATCCATATGTGCTCAGGGACAAAGCCTCGAACCATCATCGAAAGAAGCCGCTCAATCCATATGTGGTAGTCGTGACTCTTCATCCCGTTCACTCGGAGAGTAGTTAAGTTCACTCCCCTCCTCAGATTCGCTGCATACCCATCAGGGAACATTAACATCTGGATCCATTGGAGTACTTCCCTCCTTTGTCTGGGGGTCAAGATGAAATCTACCTTAGGCCTTTTCCATGTCTTGCCGCCTCCAGGAGCACGCATCTCTTGATGTGGTCTTTCACACAACTTTCCCAGGTCCACTCTAGCCTTAGGGTTGTCCTTTGACTTTTTAGTTTCTATGATTGTTCCCAGAGTGCCTCGATGACATTCTTTTCTGTGTGCATGACATCAATGTAATGTGGCATAAGAAGGTCATCAAAATAGGGGAGCCTCGTCAAGCCCGACTTATGAGTCCACATGTGTTCCTCGCTGTATCCCATGAAGCCATCACCTTCTTGATTCTCCATGAGAGCATCTATATAAGCATGAACCTCAGCACCAGTCATCATCTACGGTGCAGGTTCTGTCACTACGACACCTTTCGTAAAGTTCTAGGTGTCTTGCCTGAATAGATGCTCGGGAGGGAGGAATTGACGATGTTTGTCGAATGACTAATACTTTCCACCCTTCTTGAGCCAGATGATCCTGAGATGATCCTTGCATAATGTACATGGGAACTTCCTATGGACACACCAACCGAAGAATATCTCATACGCTAGGAAGTCATGCATGGAGTACTGGTACCAAACGTGCATTTTGAAGGGTGTCTTTGTAGCTCTGTCGTATGTCCATACCCCATCCTCCCAAGCACTGACCAATTCATCAATCAGAGGCTCCATGAAGACACCCATCTTCTTCCCTGGGTGTCCAGGAATTATCAATGACAAGAATACATTTTGACGTTCAAAGGCGACGCCGGGGGGGAGATTGAGGGGGATAACGAACACGGGCCAACATGTGTAGGGGGCAGCCATCAAACCATAAGGATTGAACCCATCTGTTGCCAGCGCAACACGTACGTTACGATGCTCTGATGCTTTCTCATGATGAATGCCATCAAAGTGGTTCCATGCTTCACCATCGGACGGATGTACCATCTTATCAGGATTGTATCATGTGTCCTGTTTGTGCCACATCATCTGCTTAGCGGATTCCTCGCTCATGTATAGTCGTTGGATCCTTGGCATGAACAGGAGGTATCGTAGGATTTTCATCGGGACGGTAAGCTGCTTCTTGAGGCCATCCCCAGAGTCTACCTCTAGGTACCTAGAGGATTTGCACTTTGGATAGTACTTTTCATGCTCATGTTCTTTCCTAAAGAGGACACACCCATTTGGACAAGCATGTATCTGCTCATAAGGCATCTTGAGTCCATCAAGGAGTTTCTGGCACTCGTACATGCTCTTTGGTAGAACGTGGCCCTCCAGAAGCATGCTAGCAATCAAGGCCAACATACCATCAAAGTGTTGTCGATCCATGTTGATCTCGGCCTTGAACCCCATCACGAGTCCAATGGCATCGAGTTGATAAACTGTTGTCCGATCATGAAGGGGTTTCTATGCCGAAGACATCATGTCATAGAATGCCTTTGCAGATGCCTCTGTCTCCTCCACATGTCCATCAGGGATCTGTGCTTGTTGATAGTCATCTAACATGTCTGCAACCCCACCATCATCATCAACATGCTCGAGGCATGGTCTCACCACCTCCTCTCTCATCCGATGGGCTTCACCATGGTGGATCCACCGGGTATAGTCCGGCATAAAGCCATGCTTATGAAGATGTATACCCATGTTGTCCTTCTTTTGCCATTTTCTGTTTGCACACATGCTGTAGGGACACTTCATTAGATGCGCTCTATTCGCACCCCTGCCAAATGCACGGTCCAAGAAAGCCTCGGTCTTCTGCCCCCATTCAGTGCTAAAATCACTTTGACTTATGTATCCCGTGTACATCCACTCACGGTCATCCATCCTCTAAAATAGATATCAACAAGTAACGTAACCATCAACTGCATCTACGTGGTGTTCCTACTATCTAATAGGTGAGGATAGGTCCTAATCCCACCCGCGGATGCGTAGACGAGGTTAGTTTACATGGTCTACTCTGAGCCAAGACAGAATTTCGGCAGCACCTCCCCGCTGTTCTCTAGATACACGTCCTGGCAGAGAGAGTGTGTATCCAGAGAACAACACGGAGGTGATGCCAAAACTCTGTCTCGGATTGGAGCAGACCATGGAAACTAACCTCATTTACGCATCCGTGGGCTGTCCAGAAAATGTGGACAATCTGAAACAGATACGGTTATACATATGCAAATATCTGCATACTTCCAACCGTATCTCTTTTGAACGAGAGATGCCTAACTAGGTTACACCGATCTACGACAACGATAAGGAAGAGGTTATTTATACCTAGGGTGGCGGTGGAGTCAGGCTAGCAGGGCAGTGGCGACGCGAGGCTATGCAGGCAGGACCGCAGCACCGACGAAGACGATCGGGGTCGCCTAGGTACTACAGGTCCCCTCCGACCCTCTGACAGGTCCTACTCTGCAAAACAATAAACACAACACTATAAGTTGAAAATTTTGGCAAAACCTCCCCTATACAGGGAGGTTTCCAAAACCTGCAAAAAAGAATGGCACGAAGGCCGACATTCACAAGGGCACGAAGGCTGACATTCACAATGGCACGAAGGCCGACATTCACGGCAGGAAGGTCGACATTCACAAAGGGACGGTGCATATACCTTGGGCGGTGGTAGGACGTGCACGCGCAGAAGAACACGCCAAGAACTCCTCCTCCTTCCTCCTTCCTCTCCTTCCCTTCCGCCTCCTTCTCCTTCTTCTTCCTCCTCCTTCTCTTCCCCTTCCTCCTTCTTCCTCCTTCCTGCTCTCCTTCTTTCCCTTCTCTTCTTTTCCTCTTTCTTCTCCTTCTCTTCCCCTTCCTCCTTCTCCTCTTCTCCTTCCTCCTACTTCACCTCTGCCTCCTCCCCTCCAAGAACCGATGGCGAGGGGGGGCGGGCTTGGCATGGCCCCCACGGGGAGGGGAGGTGAAGGCAGCCCTCCCTCTCCTTCCCCGGCGGTAGTGGGCCGCCGGCGTTCAGCGGGGGCGTGGGTGGGGCGCGGAGGGGAGGGGAGTGGAGGAGAGGCGGGCACGCGGGTGGGGCGGGCAGGCCGGAGCGACGGGGTTGGCGGCCGCCGGCGCGGCGCGGTCCCGCAGTAGCGGGCGGCGGGGCTGGGGGCGGGCACGGGGGTCGCGCGACAGTGGCGGCGCTCGCCGGCGGGGGGGCGGCTGGGCGGCGGCGGTGGGTGACAGAGACGGGTGCGGGGGCGTGTTGGTGTAGTGTGTGTGGCCGATGGAGCTTCGGGGTGGGCCGGGCCATAGGACATTTCCTTTCCTTTGCCGAGTGCCCGTGATCTGGCACTCGGCAAAGGATTTTTACTTTTTTTCAAATATCTTTGCCGAGTGCCTAAGATTCGGCGCTCGGCAAAGAATTTTACATTTTTTTTGCATTTTCTTTGCCGAGCGCCTTCTCTCTGCTTTGCCGAGTGCCAAACTAGGCACTCGGCAAAGAATTTTAATTTTTTTTCTTTTTGTGTCCAAATTTTTTGTGGTGCCATGCTACAATACTAGGAGCTTAATTTTCACATTTGGTACATTTTTATTGTTTTTTGCGATATTTAGTTAATTTGTTTCATTAACTTCAATTCTTTCGGAAAAAGCAAATTTGAACTAGACGTGTATCGAATAATGAAATCTAGTGATTCAAAAAATGATATTCATGTCGTTGAGTGTATTGTGAGGCCGTATCCAGGGACTAACGTGAAAATTCAAACATCTTGTCCACGAAACATGGCCACCAACTTGCGTGCGATTTAATTTAAAATTATATAAAATGCAAACGAAGTCCAAAATTCACGAAACTTGTCGAGATGCTATGACATCGCATGTGTAGGCTGTGATAAAAATTTGAGAAGGTTTCGAGCAAAAGCATCTTACATCACTGCTTGCTCGAAACCTTCTCAAATTTTTATCACAGCCTCCACATGCAATGTCACAGCATCTCGACAAGTTTCGTGAATTTCGGACTTCGTTTGCATTTTATATAATTTTAAATCAAATCGCACACAAGTTGGTGGCCATGTTTCGTGGACAAGATGTTTGAATTTTCACATCAGTCCCTGGATACGGCCTCACAATACACTCAACAACATGAATATCATTTTTTGAATCACTAGATTTCATTATTCAATGCACGTCCAGTTTAAATTTGCATTTTTCGAAAGAATTCAATGAAATGAAATAAATTTAAAATATATATCAAAAAGAAATAAAAGTGCACCAATTTTAAACATGTAGTTGCAGGTACTGTAGGAGACATACAGAAAAATTTTGGGTGAAAAAAGAAAAAAAAATAAAATTCTTTGCCGAGAGCCGAGCCTGGCACTCGGCAAAGAAGGTATTTGCCGAGTGCTAGCCCCAAGACACTCGGCAAAGAAAATGCCAAAAAAAAATTCTTTGCCGAGTGCCTAACGGTTGGCACTCGGCAAAGAGTGACCGCCGTCGCCTACGTCTGTCTTTGTCGAGTGCCGGGATTTGCCGAGTGCCTTTCTTTGCTGAGTGTCTGGCACTCGACAAATGACACCTTTGCCGAGTGTTTTTCTTTGCCGAGTGCGGCGCTCGGCAAAGAAGCTCTTTACCGAGTGCCCGATATTTAGCACTCGGCAAAAAAAAATTGCACTTGGCAAAGCCGCTGTGTCCGGTAGTGGAAGCCCATTGGACGAAAGACAGAGCCCGCAAGAATCCACAAGAACCTGCAACGTCCGTCAACAATCGCACCTCCCGAACCCTACACAGATCAAACTTGCAAAAATTGATTGGCCGCCACTTTTTTCAACATATAATTTCCGGCCACCATTTAAATCTCGCCTCAAATGTTTGTTGAATCCCACACGTCCAGCAACTGAATGCTCATCTACGTTTCTTGGCCACTGCTTGCTCCATGGACCTCGAGCGTGGTGGCAGCAAGACGCCGCCGCCCTCTGCACCGGCTGCCGCTGCGACGACGGCGTCGACCTGCTGCGATAAGCGCCCACAGCTCAGGGACAAGCTCGTCGCACTGCAGCCGGTGGTGCTGCGCGTGGCGGCGACCCTGGCCACGGCGGCAGCGGCCATGGTAATGGCGCTCAACGCCCAGTCCTACACCACCGTGGTCGCCATCGTCGGCACCAGGCCGTTCACGCAGACCTTCACGGCCAAGTTCAGGGACATGCCTGCGTTCATGTAGGCATCGCTCTGGGAATTCACTATTTAGGCTTGCCATGCCATGACATGCATGTTCCTGCCGGTCGAATCATCGGTGTCTGATTTCGTCGTGTACGGAATTCACTATTTAGGCTTGCCATGCCATAACATGCATCCTCCTGTCGGTCGAATCATCGGTGTCTGATTTCGTCGTGTGTCGTACGCACTGATTGTGGACGTTAGTGGGCTTGAAACGTTTGTCCGCCAGTCCATTGGACGTTCACGGCAATAACCTTGCGGCTGGCGGACTAGCGCATAACCAGCTTTATAGCTTGGTAGCCAGCTTAGTGGCTTGTGGACGGTCCACAACCCGCCCCGCCTGCGAGTTGAGCTGCGAGTGAGTGAGCAGCAGCAGCAGAGACGATGCGCAACCACCAAATGGCACGGATCATGATGATGGTCGGTGTCTTTACGTCGTCTCGTCCTTCCGCCATGCATGCGGAACACATGCGCATATATATGTACTGTATCATGCACGGGCCGCCAAGTTGCGGTCCCCTCGCTAGCTAGTAGAATGAGTGATCGATCGGCCATGTACGAGTTGTGGTAGTAGGGAGGACGACGACGCAACGGCATGGCAGCATGCATGCATGCATGTCATGTCTGGGAAAGCGGAAAGGAAAAAGAGAGGAGGGAGAAGAAAGAGCACGCGCGCAGTTTTGTGTGTGGTTATGGCCACGAATGCTGACTCCGGCAACCAGCCAGGAGGATTACTATCTCGAATTGCAAATCTGCCATGCAGGCTGTCTGGCTGGCCGTGAAAGTCCGGCCTTTGATGGGTATCAGGGTATATATGGGCGTGCTGACCAATTTGCTCGGGGCACCGAAGAGAATGGCTCCACTCGTTAAGCTTTCTATTGTTGAAAAACACGGCTTAACACTACTACAGAAATATACAATCACTACCGTCCATTCCTGCAGTTTGCTTTGAAGCCAACACTGATAATATATCACTGCCGGATTCGTGGCACTTAACCTACAATGATTGTACAACTGAGAGTAATAGGTGAGCTTTCAGTATCACAATGGGATTTTAACATCAGCCAACAATATTGCTCATACTCGAACCTAAAATTTTATTTCAATTCGTTTAAGTGTAGGTCCATGTCAGCCGCATTTCCCTCGCATCTCTTTCTCGCTTCTCTTCTCCTCCAGTAGATCCACTTTCTCCCTTCTCTAACACACACTCTCCTCTCCTCCCCACACGAACCATAGCGTCCTCTCCATGGCACGTGGGCCTTGGTGACGCTGCTCCCCGGCACATGGAGGCGGCAGCCCCGACATGCAGGCCCTGGTGGTGGTGCTCCCTGGCGTGTCGCGGCCACGGTGACGCTGGCCCTAGCTCACAACTATTGTGGCGGTACCAGGCCTGGCTCGTGGCCCCAGCGCGAGGCGCAGGCGACCGTGGTAGGGCAGCGTGTGAATCTCTCTCTCACACACACACAATGATTATTCGATTCCTGATTTGATCTGTGATTTGTTCGTCTTCTATGATTCGATCTGTGAAGTGACAAATCGATTTATGATTTGTTCATCTTCTGTGATTAATGTGTGATGTGTTGATCTCTCCCTCTCAATCTGCCTAGGGCTCGCATTGGCAGCTGTTGTGCAGGACTCATGGTGACGACGACCACATGGGTGGTGTGTGTGTTTTTTTTTAACCGGTATCACTGCCCAGTGGAAGACCAGCAGTGGAAATTTCTAGCATGGCATCACTGGCTCTTATCCACCGCCGACTCCAAATCCGACAGTAATTGTCATATTCATAGTATACTCTATCCCCGAATAATCAATTTCCAGAGCTGTGTTAAGTTATTTTTTTAAAAGTTTAATCAAATTTGGTATCATTAGATACATTTTCATAATATGCTTATATGCAAGCTAAGCCGTAAGCACAGGAAGGGGATAAGTGGATAACCTACCTAGGCATGCAGTTGGTAGATGACATCCGACGGAATCTGCCCCAAACATGCCGTCGCGTAACGTGTCCACCACTGCTTTTTTTGCTTACCTTGCTGCTCTCTTTCATCAAATCAGAAAAGTCTACGTGGCAAGGCATCATACGATCACGGTGAGGGCAGGTTCTGCGGTGAAAAGCAGGACGCGTGTCCCTCTATTTTAGAGAACTGGAACGCCGCAGCTCCTGCGGCCCATTGGGAGGGGGCCACGACGAAGGCATCGGCAGATGGCAAGGGACCGGCGGCCCTGAACTGGCTTCTCGTGCTAGACCGTCTCGGCCTTACCGGGTAGGTGCAGGGTGTAGGCGGCGAGGTGGGCGAGAGAACTTTCCTGGGCTGTCGGCCTTGCTTTGAATGCGGCGGGCCTCGACGGCCCGGGTGGGGCTTCCGTTTTGGGGATGGCAAAAAAAAAAAAAAAAAAAAAAAGCAAGCTGCAGAAGAGCTGGCGTCACATTAATGACCACGGATGGCAACGATATTTATCTAGAGATAATTCGTTTTTCCTAAGAAAAATTCTAAAAGATGGGAATCGAGGAAATGAACACTGCTATTTGAGTTTGATATGTATTATGCACTGTGTGCGTAGCGTAACCTGAAAATCACGGTGTCAAATACACTATACCTGGTTTGACCTTTGGGTTTGACTAGTTTTTTAGTTGAAAGTATGTAGGTTATTTTATGATTTATAGGTCCCTAGTTGGATTTCGGTGATTAATGACTACGTAAGACTATTGTGACTAAAGTGTGTTTTGCAGAGCTAGTATAAGTTAGATCACAATAATGATGATTGCTTCGGCAGTTATGGTTTTCATGCCCCCTATTAATGGTATTCAATTTATGTTCTCAAAGGATGAGCTCGAAGATTAACGATCAGCTAGTTCTAAGCGTCGATCACAATAATGATGATTGATTCGGCAGTTATGGTTTTCATGCCCCTATTGATGGTCTTCAATTTCTTTTCTCAAAGGATGAGCGTGAAGATTAACGATCAGCTAGTTCTAAGCGTCGATGGTGTTGAGGGACACTCAAATTAGTGATAGAATCTTTGTTTTTCCTTTGGTCGTAATAGGGGGGCATAAATGAGTAACTTGACCTAGTTAAGTCTAATGAGTGAATGTGGTGCACACTTGTAAAAAACTAGCTAGTATTCATTTGGGCATCTTGATCCTTTAACACATGCAAGAAAAATCAGGCCACAAATTAAAGGCCACGGAAACATATAAATCATATATCAATCATACGAAGAAAACTAGCTAGTTTCGTTTGGAGGGAATGGATCGAACTTCATAAACAAAATAGCTTCTGCTGGTTGGATTTTCTTATTTGTATGTTCATAGGGATACGATAAGTATCTGCATAAGTACTACTATGTAATTTAAAAAAAAGATGAACTTAATAAATTCTACGCAAACTCTATTAAGCAACGGGTCATGCGCGTTGAGAGCGCGCGACCCGTCTTCCACCTCACGCTTGCCTCCTCCCGTGACCCACGCGCACGCGCTCCCCACCACGTCCGCACCCGCGCCTCACCGGTGTCGGAGACGACGAGCTCGCACCTCGCCGGTCTCTCCCCCTCTCCTTCCCAACTCTGGTGGGCATAGAAGGGCCCGGTCGGGGGGAGGTAGGCCGACTAGGCGGTGGAGAAGGAGGTCGGGCGGCTTAGGGGCCCTGGTGGCGGCGGCAGCAGCCAGGCCAAGGAGGGGCGGGGGCGCCATGGAGAGAAGGGGGTTGCCGCTACCAAAGCTCGCAGTACCGAAGTGGGAGGGGAAGAAGGTGGCTGCCGCAGGCGCTAGGGTTCGCTGGAGCTCTGGTGAACCCTAGCACCCACGGCGGGGGTGACGACGAGGAGGAGGGCGGGGTCGTTAGCAAGGAAATTGTGGTCGGGGATGACGGGGGAGGAGGTGGGGTGGGGGAGGAAGAAAGTGAGGACGCGAGCTTAGCGATGAAGAAGACGCCGGGGGAGGAAGAAGACCCAGAGCCAAGGTCACGACGGATCGCGGCTTAGCGGCCTCCTAAATTCTAGTACAATGCCATGCCACTAGCCATGCATGCCAACTTGCCAAGAAAATACAACCGGGCTCTCGTTTGCGACTTTGGGCTCGCGAGCCTATGCTGCCATGCAAGCAACGCGATCTTCGTGTTTCCTCGTGGTAGACGAACACAGGAGAAAAGAAGACCCCTATAGTTAGTCCCTCTTTTTTTTACTACTACTGTACTGTATACTCCTAGTTATCCATGGATCCATTTGCATTTTATTAAACGCGAGTTTTAATGATGAAGAGAGATTGGAAAGGAAACGGTCACTGTTTACCAACTGAGGCTAACGTCCATGTTCGCTTATCTTATGAGCTGTACTTTTTCAACCAACGAACAGTATTTTTCTCTCACAACGAATCAGCGAACAGTACTTTTAGCCATGGCTTTTCAGCCAAGCGATATATGTTCTTTGGATGTTGTATAGTACGTCTTCAAGGGGGCACAGGAACTGAGGAACGAGGTGTTCAAATAGGTTGACACTCCGCGACCTAGAACGGATTTTATATAGCTAGGAACCTGGCTGCAGCGCAGACTGCCCTTAAGCTTGCCTCATCAATTAATTAATAATATAATGTCTGTGTTTGCAGATATCACGTGAGGGACCTTACCCAGAAACAAGATGGCCAGTGATAATTCTCGAAGTAATTAGAACTCTAAAAAATAATTCTCGGAGTAACACACATATGTACTATGCGTTGCCATTTCACTAATATACAGAGGTGGGGCGCATGTACTCAAGGGAAGGTCAAAATCAAGGGTGATTAGGATGGGTGACGACATCATCCTCAGCTGGCTCGACAACTTCAAGCCTGTGGTCGATCCGACATTTACTTCTTCCATCCCTAAATAAGTGTCATCGTGGAATGTGTGTAGGTCGAACTTTTTAAAATTTAATTAGATTTATAGAAAACATTAGTAGCATTTATATCTCCAAATTAATTTATTTAAAAATAGATTCAAAGATTTATCTAATGTTACTAATTATGTACTATAAATATTAATATTTAGTCAAAGTTGAGTATACATGACTTCTTGGGAAGTGAGAATGATAGATAAAAAAGGACGGAAGGAGTATAAGTGTTGTAATAGGATATAGTCGTTACTATCTTTTTTTATTTTTTGACTATAAACTTCCCATCTCATCTCCGTAGTACTAAGTAAGTACTACAGTGCTCCATCTGGTTTCAATTTCAACACGTCGCTTGTCGTTTTAGCCTTTTTCAAACCTCTGTAAATGTATAGGACTTCTCTGCATCTTTTACTGCCTTGCAAACTTGTCTCTAAATGTAGGGGAATTGCCATGTTTGTAATCGGCAAATGGGATAGCAAAATTTGAATAGTCGATGATTAAACATGTTTGTTACTCGTACATACTAGTACTGATAGATCTGCCTTGGATGCTGATTGACAGGGGCAGGATCACTGCCCATGGGATTTCCATCAGCACGCTGGATGTGGTTGCGGTCGCGCGCAGCGAACCACATGGGTCATCCAGCATAGTTTTCCAAGATTTCACGTGCAGGCCGCTCTGGGTGCACGCTAAGAGATCACCAAAATCTTAGCACATGCATGGTTGTCTGGCTTCCCTAGCTCTTTTCCTAACATGACTCAAAGCTAGTCAAATCAAACAAGAATAATACAAGATGGGAGCTGTGCATGTGTATGCATGGGCGGTGCTTCCATTTCAACCGGCCAATAAAACATTGCATCCTAATGTATATTTCAAGAATACAATATAATCCAAAAGAAAAAAAGAAATGCTCTCTCCTTTCCAAATTGTAATTCATTTTGCCTTTTATCTTAAAACTTCTTTAACTTTGGTCATTTAAAAAAAAATACACTAGACCATCAGATTTGTTTCATTAGATTTTTCATGCAATATAAGTTTATAAAGAACTTATTTGATCTTGTCCATGTCAATACATGTTTTCTATAGGACAAAGACGAAGTGAACTATAGTTTGGAACTAAGAGAGTAGTTGTTTGCTCATTGTGTGTTTTTTTTTAAATTATAGTACAAATGCAAGACGCTCATATACATGTACACACTGATCTTTATGAAAACGTGCACACACCACTACTATAAAAATGCTTTTAGAAGACTGAGGATTTAATTCACATATGGGTATATTGATCGCTGCCTCCAGAAACCATCAAAATAAAGGTCAACTAGGCAAAGCCTGTCTCTGAAAATTTACAAAGACAGGCCAAAACCATCTAATAAATAATTAAAGGTCAAAGAGGCAAAGCCTGCCTCTAAAAATTTACAAAGACAAGCCTATGAACAGGGACATCTCTGAAAACAAGGGATATTTTTAGCCTTAGAAAATAAGCCCAACACGTCACAATAAGAACCTTAAGACCCCCCCCCCCCCACCCACCCCCAATCCCCACCCTGCAAGTGTTTCCTATAGTCCAAGGTCTATCTGTCAGTCTCTTTGCTCTATCTATCTCTCTAGCATCACCCCTTCTCCCCCATGTAGACTCCTCCAACACTGACCCTGCTCCACGCGACTCCTCATGCGCTACCACCCTTCTCCAGCATCGCCGCCCCTTCACCAAAGTGAATGCTCCCGTCTGCTGTTAGCACATCCCTTCCCGAGCCTTGGCCCATTCATCTGTAACCATCGAGTAGATCCACAGTGGAGAAAGTACGGGGATGCTTGCGTGGGTGCTCATCAAGGTGTCCTTCAGAAGAGTTTCTACTTGGGCTAAAGTGTTAAGAGGGATTGATGGCAGACCGTAGATACAAATTTATATGGCAAACAAAATTTGCTATCACCCTACAAAATTTGAACTTGAAACTTAACATATACACATTGAGAATCAAAAATGAAAAAAAAAACTTATTAAGAGGTATATATATGGACCACTGGAAGATTCGGAGGGGTAAGTTAAACACAAAATTAGTTTAGGAGGGTCATCTAGATAACTTTCATATGCGTGGGCTTCTTTTCCTATTTTTAACTTTTTTTAGAGTTCGAGGGCAATCGCCCCGGCCTTTCATTATCATAAAAGACCATGAAAATATCCAATTTACAGCACAGAGTTTATCAACCGCCAACCCAACACACGCCAGAGCTAGGACAAGTCTTACAACCAGAGCATTACGACCAACAGTATACCAGGAAAAAACAGCATTACGACTAACAGTATACCAGAAAAACCTATTTTTAACTTTATATAA
The DNA here is from genome assembly GCA_038087645.1 of Saccharum hybrid cultivar R570. NCBI lineage: Eukaryota > Viridiplantae > Streptophyta > Magnoliopsida > Poales > Poaceae > Saccharum > Saccharum hybrid cultivar. The sequence continues at coordinate 36,259,802 of JAQSUU010000637.1, read as the reverse complement.
TATGCTTCTAGCAACTAGTGTTGTTCCAATCAAAAATAAAAAAGCAACGAGTGTGTGTTGACTTTTGACATGGGCTAGGAAAATGCCATGGATCGCTTCTGATACCTCCACAATACACACACACACACACACACACACACACACACACACAAGGAACACAGTACACAGACCTTCAATGATTATGTTGACATTGCATATACTGATTTCTAAATGAAGGTTAATCATCCTTATCAAAATGTCACCAGTTAATTATAGAAAATAAAATGGTGACTGTGTTACTTAATTTTGGAGGGCTCTTTGAGAAAATAGCGGAAGAAAAACGAACATAAAATACAAGGCAAAAATCTGAAAATCTGGAACCTGTAGACATTACACATATTTGCTGAACTGTACTGGACACAAGCTGAGACAAAGCAGTACTCAAGTTAGCACACGTCTGGGACCAACACGTTTGCTAGATGAGAAGTACTCCCTCCATTTCAAATTGTAAGTCGTTCATAGCTCTTGCAATTTATATTATTATCCAGCACAAGTTTTTTGTTAGACAAAAGATTAAATTCATAGAGCTAGATGACCCTTTCATCAGTGCAAACTAATAATAATAAAGGGTGAGAATGGAGATGAACTATATATGCTAACGAAATGTTTAATTAGTGTGTAAGTTTAGTTATATATGTCATTTGCAGCAATAGTCAGTACAAAGTTTCATGTGTTCTGTATAAAACACTCCCTCTGTCTCAAATAACGAATAAGTATGTAATTCTCATTTTCCGATAAGTTAAACAATTTCAAGTTCAACTAAATTCATGAAAAAAATATTAACATCTATATAGCGATATTATTCTGTATCATTACAGAATATATTTTTATAATAAATATATTTGAAGACATAAATATCGATATTATTCTCTATATAAACTTGGTCAAACCTAAGAAAAATTGACTTGTTCCAAACATATAATTGCATTGTTTTTGTGAGGGTGAGAGGAGGGAGTAAATGAAAAGCTAATGATCAAATTGCATATGTGTATATAATATAAACTGCTAGAACTAAAACCAAGGAGCAGCGTCAAATCTTATGGGCAACTCATATAGTCCACTTATGTCACTTTAATTATTAATACTTGCTCTAGGGTACAAGTGCGCCTTTAAATAATCGCTGCCTAGAAAGGACAAGCTGATGGAGGGGGGAAAAAAGAAGCTGTTGCATTTAACTGACGGAGTACTGAGAAGGACAGGTGGATTAAGAAATCTGCAGCGTGATGGAGCATCGAAACGAACGCGCACGTGTCAGGCGCTGACACGACAGAAGCGGTAAGCCGTGCAGATTTGTTTATTGTCCATGATGCAGTACTAATCAACAAATAATGAATTATCAGCACGAGGTAGCTAGCTAGAGAAAGCAAAAACGAGGAAGGCCCTTCCAAACGCTTTGTACTTGTATATATGCGTCTTTCCAGCTGGTCCTAGAATACTTTCTTGGGGAAGCACAGGACAGGCATCTTAAGCTAAGTAGCAACCTGTCCATTCTCAAAAGAGGATTTGGCAGCTGCAGGAGGATCGATCATCCAGACTATCAGAGAGAGAAGAGAGAGAGAGAGGGAGGGAGAGAACGAGAGGGCTTCTTCCATCAGAGAGAAGACAGAGACATAGTAGCGCTAGTACCACCGTTCAAAAGTTTCTGCTACTAACAAGGTGCTCCTATGTAGATAGTTAGGTCTCAGCTCTCTCTTTCTCTCTCTAGATCTGTGCTGTTGGGAAGGAGATGGGGAGAGGGAAGATAGAGATCAAGAGGATCGACAACGCGACGAACCGGCAGGTGACGTTCTCGAAGCGCCGGAGCGGGCTGTTCAAGAAGGCCAAGGAGCTCGCCATCCTTTGCGATGCCGAGGTCGGCCTCGTCGTCTTCTCCAGCACCGGTCGCCTCTATGACTTCGCTAGCACCAGGTTCGATTATTGCTCCTCTGGTCCTTGCTAGCTTAATTGATGATTATTTGTTAGATCTACTAACGACTAAGTACTTATTATTACATATATGAAACATACAGCCTATATATATACTCAAACACCGATGAAGTGTTTTTTACTTCGGTTATTAGGGCAGGAGAGAGAGATGCAAGTGGCATAGAATTTTGATACCTCGTCGTACCTAGTACCAACTTTTACGGGGAGTATGTTAATTTACTAGTATACCACTATACCTCTTGGAAAGTAAAAAACAAAAACAAATGGATGGATTGCACTGTTTTAGGCCCCGTTCTGCTGTGCTGATAAGCCGGCTGAAAAACACTGTTAGCTGATTTGTTGTGAGAGAAAAATACTGTTCCGACTGAAAAAACGAGCTAAAAAGTACGGATTATAAGCCGGATGAACAGGGCCTTATTTGCTACCTTATAGCTTTGTAAGATTTTACTTTCAAGCTTTGTGTGGTAAACTAAACCGACGGGTGGATTCAGGTTTTCCGAAACATTATAGTTGGGGTTGCACATATATATATTTGGCCAAATAACCTTCTCTATCAATATATGCCCGGCATGCTCTTGTCAATGGCTTTTTGAAAAAAAAATATTTGGCCAACTAAAGTTCAGTCATATGTTGAGTATTTGCAATTTTGCAACCAATTTTTTTAATTAATTTGGGGATCAAATTAACATGACAGGCTACAGAAGGGAACTATAATATGTAGCTATTGGATGTGTTCCATGTGTCACATGTCCACAATCTTACAACGAATGTTTCCTTTTTAGACGGGAAGTATTTGAATGATGTTCTGGACATGAATTTTTTGCTTTTCCCTTTTCCTTTTTATTTTATAACTTCTCATGATTTTACAGTATTTTTATTCTTAACATAGAATGATGAGTTTCAACTCTAGTGAATTAGTTTTACAGGGAGTAAAATGAGTAGATGTATATTTCTTTGTTTTCTTGAATTTCTATATATGTTGATATCGTGCCTATATTAACCAAAACTGAATGGATGATTACACCCGAGATATTACTTTCAGTATGTCTCCCCAAGTGCAATATGATTATTCTTGAGTCCTTACTTGATAATGTGAAAATGATTTTAGTGCGCTAGCTAGCTCAGCATACCAACATATAAAGAAAAGTCTGACCATACATGGTACGGTACTTCATAAGTACGTTATTATACTAGAGAACTTATACATTGCTTGAAAAAAATAATAGGCATTCATTAGTCTAAACCTAATGGTTAAAAGTAGAGAGGTACCTTCCTCCTGCACTCCATCTAGCATTAGGCGGATGGGTGCAGCGACGTTCCCTTTCTATCTGTTCTCTGCTACACAAAGGGGATTAAGCTACATTATTTACTAGACTACCCTTAATCACAATTAATTAGTTCATTTTAAGATCAACAATTGATTAATTATAAATTTTCTATAGAGGTGGTTCCTCTCAAGCACCGTAACATATATCTCTTATACCTATATTATAGCCTTACATTAAAAATTATGCTTTTAGTGATATAAGAATTGGCATTTTAACAAGTAATAAATACTATTGGTGTATAACCCTTTTCTTATTTTTAGCATATTATATAGTACAAACACAAACTTACTGGTCAAGTTTTCATGTAGCTTAATTTAAATGTTAATCAGGTGCTAGAAATTAAACCAGCTTCCACTTTTTTTTTACTTCACTTGATATGACGTGTTAATTTATAATATACAGGGTATTCAGAATATTGCTCATATGTTAGAACGTACATGATAATTTTGCGAGCCCTAGCCATAAGACGATAGTTCGAGGGTCAAACTACCCAAAACCTAATTCTACATAAGATAAGCGAAAACCATTCAAGTAGACACTTTTCTATCTCTCTCAGAACATATTTCCACTACATGATTTTTGTACACAGTTCAAAGTTTTTCAAGAAAATGGAGTACAACACTCAACGGAAGTTTTGCTTCGTAGATGGCTATTTTTCACTCTGGAGACGACCCAATATCAATGCAATAATGACAATGAATCAACTTAAAAAGTTGGTGATTTGGAAAGAAATAAACTGATATTTTTTGTCTATAGAAACGTAGCCACCTTTTGTGAGGTATCTAAGACCTGGCACGTGCAGTACCAAGAGATTTGGGTTATGTATGACCTTTAAAAGCCAGAAATTAACTTGATGTTGTTTAATTTATCATGTTGTTTATCCAATATATATACGCCTGGCTACACTTACACTAGTACAAAACTGTTTTTTTTTACACAGGCGCCTCCTATTTCTTTAAGGACAGATTACTTAGCAAACCATTTTTAACTATCGTCGGGGGTACTATAGCTTACAAACTGACACTGAAAATATATTTTTCAGGGCCGGTTCTGTTAACTAAACCATCACGGAAAATATATCTGTTTTTAGGGGTGACCGGCCAGATTAATAAATCTTATTTTTTTGCAACTTCTAAATGATTTTTAAAAAAGTTTGAAATGATTTTAGAGACAGTTGTAAACCAGCCCTGAAAATGACTTATTTTTTCGATCGATGGCATGGTTTTTAAAAGCTAGCTCTAAAAATCGTTTTATATTGTGTTTTACAGCAGTTGCCGTAGTTGTGGCTACTTGATTGTATCGCAGCCGCTGAGCAGTGCAGCTGTAACAAGCAGCATCCAGCGCTACAGAAGCACTTTCCATCACAGCCATAGAATTGGCATAGTGAAAGGATGCATTCAAATAACTACTGAAAGAAGTATTAAATAATATATTGATTGTTGAGCCATAAGATCCTTTTTGACACATATATATGGGAGATAATCGTTCTCTCCAAATAGCGGAAAGTGGCTCAATTTCTTATTAGCCCCGTCTGTAGAGCGCAGAATATTACTGGGAAAATGCACAGTAATTTCGTATGAATCAGGAACCCACGATTTTCAAAAGGGGCTTACCAAGTGGTAAAAGATCATGTGCACTCCCTTTTGCTCTCTATTGCATGATTATTAATATCATCTAATAACTTCAAACTGCACGGCAGGCTCCTGGATGATTAAAAAAGGCTAAGGGCCTGTTTGAGACAGGAGAATGTAAAACACAAAAATGAGAGAAAATAGAGGAATTTAAAAAGGAATAAAGGTGTAAAATACAGGATTGGAAAACTAGAAACGAGTGTTTGGAACACACGAACACTAATAGCATCAAAATATATTGGTTTGTGCTAAACACATTTGTCTAGATGGGACAGGAGCTAAATACACCTTTACAAAGCGAGATATATCAGTTAAAAAAATTTGAAGTGTCTTGGACGAGCTCATATGGTCGTGCATGCAGGTAGGGAGTATGTAGATTAGTGCGTGAGTGCGCAAGAGCCACAGGAAATATTCCCATAAGCTTAGAGCTCTTTTTTTTCTTCCCTTCAAAACTGCAGGTTTCATTACCTTTCCTTTGGAACGGTTTACGTCTCTTCCCTTATTCCAAATGTTGCTACAGTGGAAAAATCCTATAGAAATTTGATTCCTTTGTTCTTCCTACGTCTTTCCAATGAACCAAACAGGGTCTAAAATGGTAGGAAAGAAACATATCATTCCTGTGTTGATAAACTTTATAATAAGTTTGGTCTGATTCCTCTTTCGACGGGATGAAACTGGATGTTTAGTTTCATATCTAAAAAAACACATTCCTGCCTTATCTTTTTATTATTCTCTTGGCCTACATTGATAAACTTTAGACAGGTACATTACTCCCATTACATAAGGGTGTCATTTCGTTATGTCCTACGCACAGCAGGCTCGCAACTGTTATTTTCTGGGTCCTATATTAGTTTATATCTCTATGTTATATTGCGGCAAATTTGTGACTGATGTGACTAATTCTAACGGAAATTTTTTTTATCGACCAGCATGAAATCTGTGATTGAAAGATACAGCGAGGCAAGAGAGGAGCACCATCAGACTATGATCGCTAGTGCTGAGGCCAAGGTATGATATGAACTTAATTTGTATTCTCTTATCTTAGTACTATATATGAAGTAGCATTATAGACCTTCTAATGTACCATGTACGGTACACCCCATCAGGCAGTGATGATACTTCTAGAGTTTTTTGCGTGGAGAGATTCTTGGCCAATCCGCTTTTTCTCTTCCTTTTTTCCTTGAAACTGTCAATCCTAATTTCCTCTATAAACTGCAGTAGAAATCCGCGTGCAAGAACCCAAGTTATTGGCTTGAATGTTAAGATTTTTTGTACTGTATGAAAACTTGCAAGAAAGAAAGGCCCATGATCCAAATATACAAACCAACTTTGAAATCACTGGGCCAGGCCATGATCTTTCTGATAACCAAGGCCTACTGAGCATTACCAGAACCTTATGATTTTCCTACAGGGGTACCGCATGGGGCTAGATGTGATATTACATTTGTATAATTGTAATTAATATAAAAAGTCCAACCCACTTTCTCAAAAAAAAATCCAGATTCATCAGCATTATTATGATGTCCAAGCACTTCTACGTCAGCCACTATCGATTGAGCATGCAACACAATAATTAAGATGCTTGCGTTGGGTAACTCCAATCCGATGTGTCCTGTGCGCAACATTTGGTACACTGTATACGATACATTACTACAGAGAGTTTAGGATGAATGCAGGAATGGAACATATTGTTTATCAGGGCTAATTTGGAAGCAAGAGGAGGTACACCGGACCCAGGGATGGAAAACCCTTCGTGAAGAACTAAATCGTTATTCAAATTATTTCACCATGGATTTTCCACCGTGAAAAAAGTCAGGATTCCAAAAGGATTTGAGTTTCCAAATTAGCCCTCAGGGCTAGCTTTCAAGATTTAATCAAGGTTTTGGGAAAATATACTAAATAGAAACAAAAAACCACAAATATAAATCAGTGAGACGGTTGAAACGTTTCAACAGTCTTATCAATTTGGGTTGGATATTCCCGATGATATTACACTATTTTTGCCAATATTCCCACACACGGTCTTAGTATTTGAACCTATCATTTTACATGTGCATGAACTTGTATTAGCAGTAAAGCATATTTGTTAGTTTAAAGGAAAAAAAGTGAAGTACGTTTAAAGACTTAGCTTATCATTCCTATTTATGGTACTGTAAAAACAATTTTTTTTACTATGCATCATCGAATTGCCCACTGAAATCGACGTGCCGTAATATCAATATATCAATGCCGTAATCGTTTCTGACTAAATTTCGTTTAAGTAAAAAAAGAAATGAAAACAGACCTCTGACTGCACGTTTTCATCTCTGACAAGTCACAAACAAACTACTTTAATCACAGTATAAAGTGTCAAGTGTATGCAACCAAAGTTTTAACACTTTGAAACCACTTTTCATGATAAATCTAGAAGTTTTGTTTTCGTAAGTCCATTATTCAAAAGATCTATGATCAAACTAAAACATGTTGAATGCACGCAACAAAATGACGTGTATGTTAAAATAAAACCATCTAAACACAGTGCAACTAGCAATATAATCGTCCTGTTCATCTGGCTTATAATCCGTCTTATTTAGCTTGTTTTTTCAGCCAGAACAGTATTTTTCTCTCATAAAAAATCAGCCAACAGTGTTTTATGAGAGAAAAATACTGTTCTGGCTGAAAAAACAAGCTAAATAAGACGGATTATAAGGCTAGCTTGCATAGAGCACACCAACTTGCTTGGCTACTGGTGATAGTGACGCGTCCCTGCACGAGTTAGCACCACAAATACTGTGACGTTTAATACTCGATAAAAGAAAGAAAACGAAATGCAAACGGATAAAAGCATAGAACACTTGGGGGCGAAAGAATCGGAGCCTACATAGTCCACCTTAACAGAAGAAGCCGTGTCATAAGTGGCATAATTTCCAAGCCACGATGGTTAAGTACACCATATTTTGCGCGCGCCCATGCACACACAGATCCACTCAAACTTCTTTTGTTGTTTTGGTTCATAGTAGCAATTCAATGTGTAGATATCAATGTAAAGAGAATGATGGAATATGTATCAATATAATAAATAAAGAGAACAATGGAATATGTAGTATTAGGAGTGTGAATGACTTTAATCGTTCTGGATTCAACACGCATGCTTCGGATAGATGTCATGTTTACCAATTTGGAAAAAGCACAGTCGATTCTGAATACTAATATTATATATGTAACAAACTAATTGTCACTCTCAATTCAAAATCCACTCAATCCAAATCAATAGAAGGTAGAGTTTCTCACACAGTAATGTTGCACAAACATAGCCACACACATACCAGTGTGATATGGGTATTATAAAAGGCATATTCTTAGAGGTGGAGATGCATTTATTTAGTAGGACAGGAGTAATGATTTAGGATAAGATACATATGTAGAAGGGAGTTAATGGCATCCGGACGTCCGGCGCAGCTTCAACTATCGGACGCTCAGCTTGCACGGCCCACGCACGGTCTAGTCACGGTTGTGGGCGACGTCACTGCACCAGCCTCCCCTCCCTGTTCGCTCACCACCGCATGAGTCTCGACCTGCAGGAGCCAATCCAACCGAACCACTAGCGCGGGGGCCTAGCATGATCTGCATGTCACACCTCTGGGTCCTAGTCACCTGTCCTGCCTCTAGATGCGTGTCGCAGATGCATCTGCTGGCCTCAGGCCCTCGCACGGTCACCCACGGCGGCGCCTCAGCAAGTGCAGACGACTATGGTAGGTGGGTCCATTGCAACATGTATAACACCAGATCTACTTTTACAACATCTAAATGAACACTTGCAACATACGTTTAGAACAACTGATGCACTTGTAACATACATCTAAAACACTTGCAAACACCTAAAAATATTTGAAAACACGTGTGTAGCAATTGCAAAACATATGCAACATCCAGACGAAACACTTGCAACATATGTATAAAACACCTGAAACACTCGCTTGCAACATGCATGTATATACAACATCCAGATCTACTTTGCAACATCCAGATGAAACACTTGAAACATACGTCTGAAACACATGAAACATACACTTGAACACATACGTGTATAGCCATTGAAACATGTGCAACATCCCGATCTACTTTTGCAACATCTCGATCTACTTTTGCAACATCGATGTAAAATACTTGCAACATACCTTTGAAACACTTAACATACGATTACAACATGCACTTTTAACGCAAAACATCTCCTTGTTGCTTCAACGAATGGAGGTCATTGGCGCGTGAAGGTCACCGGTATGCTCGCCAGTGGCGCGGAGTCCGCCAACAACACAGAGCTAGGCAGCATTGCACACAGGGCGGGGTGGGAGTGGCACGAGCGGCGATGGCATATAGGGCGGGTAGGCAGCGTGTGGAGGTCACCGGTGTGCTCGCCGGCGACGCGGACCTCGATGGCGTAGAGGGGGGGTGGGGAGTCACGATGGACAAGGCAAGGGTGCAGACTCATCACACGGACAAGGCACAGTGGGGAGTCACAGGGTGCAGACTCGTCCATACATACGGACACGGACGCCTTCCATAGGAGGAAATGGAGGTTGGTGGGGAGATATAGGAAGACATGTGGGTGGATGCAGCGCAAGGAGCGAGCAGGGAAAGCAGGATATGCAAGTGTTCGACAAGCAGGGAGTGAGGAGTTTTTTTTAACTAAGGAGTAGGGAGTTAGCGGTGGATGAGGCGTCCGACGGAAAGATAACCGTCCGGACACCCTAATCCTAGCGTTTCCGTATTATAGAAACTTCATCAGCTGAATGATTGTGTTGCGACAAGGGTAGTTTCTTCTACTTCCATGCTCTAGTTGTCATAGCTGCCGGCTGATTCTCAGTTATCGTAGACTAGGCGAGCTTGAAGAAAAATAAAGTTTTAGTTGACAGAAAAAAAAACGATCTGTAGATCGAGGCTGACTTTTTTCTCAACATAGATACTTACGATAAGTTAGCAAAGGACACTCATATTGATGGCAATGCAATTACGAAAACAAGGAATCAGTCAAATAGATCTTTATTGGTTTACATGTATAAGAAATCAGTCAAATAGATCTTTATTGGTTTACATGTATAGCTAGTACTATTGTATTAAGAACCCTAAAATTTCCATTGTCCATGGCATCAAGATATAATAACCAGGTAGGTCATAGGACTGAATCATTTCACTGATAGGACATGAAATTAGTCCTTTAGCTAGGATGAAGCAAAGCATGGGGAAGGAGCCTTCAGCAGCAGCAGCAGCATTCAGTGGATCCTTGCTTAGAAAACTACGGCTGCTTCTGTCTTTGTGTGCTTACCTTTCATTGATCAAAGCCACAAATGGTGAGCTACAAAAAATGCTCCAACTTCTGCAACAGAACAACCTCTTTTTTCTTGTTATAATGTAATGGAACAGAGCTTCACCTGCAACACAATCCGTCAGATGCCTTTCTTGTGGAAAAAATGGAGCATGCATACAGCACCACAATAGTGGTAATAATGGTTCACAAAGAAAAACAAACTTTCAGTTGAGAAACATATAAAAATATCGATGTAGGATGACTGTAATATGATACTGGTGTGAATAAGCATTGTTGATTATACTTTAAGTTACATGGAAGCCTCCTGGAATGAGAAAATTTTCCATTTTTGGTAATTGTAAATTAAGGAAAATGAGTCTTGTAGGCTACATTACAGACACCTTTTTTCTTCGCTAATTTGCCTAATTCCATGTAATATGTGAATTTCCAGGCAACTACTACAGAATATACTATACCTTAGGTAAGAAAACAGGCATACCATCTATGCATCTAGTGTCCAACAGCTTGACATTTGGCAAGTTAGAACTGCTCAAAGAGCCATGCACTGTGTAGCAGTGGAAGCTGCCATAACCTTAGCTGAAAGCAAAGGGTTATAGAAACAGTTCAAACTCCAAAGAATGAAGAATTTCTTTTGGCTGTCATCTAGCATGCTTTGTTTAAAGAGAGGAGCCAACTGCCGACCCTTTTCTTTGAAAATCATTAAGCACTGGAACTATAATTCAAGAAAAAAGGTAACTATTTTGCCTCCAACCTGCAAGCGCTGCAGATTATGCACCATAAAAGAACAGTCAGTTCATTATAAAGCAATGATTGAAAAACCACAACGCTAGTAAAAATGAGAAAGCAGATATGAGCATCATTTAAGGAAAGAGTCAAGAGGAAACACTTTTTACACAACCACTAATACCACAGGCAGAGCAAAGATGCAGTACCAGAATTTTTTACAATGTTGTTCGGAAAAGCATCCTACCAATAGTGCAGTATGCCCAAGCAAACAACCTTGATCTGAAGAAAGACCTCTGGATTTTCCAATGAGCTTGCTGTCCCAAGCTGAAAGAGCAATGAAGTCATCAACCCTCCAAAAAAAAAGTAAAACACAGAAATTGGCAAAAACATGTAAAGAAAACATGAAGCCGACGTCCCATTTTGTATTGTAAAAGAGCACACGTGCAAATGGGAAAAAAATAGAGACACACTAAGCAACCGCTAGATCGACGAACCGGGAAGCAGAAACTATAGTGCTAAAATTGCCATCGGCCAACACCATGTCAGAGGTCTCTTTGGCAACCTAAAACACTAGAGATTTGTTTAAAAAACACTTCAAATTATAGCATGACAAAGTAAGAGTTTTGCAGATAAATCTTATGCAGGCACTACATATAAATTCATGTCTTGTAAAGTCAATGCTGTTAAGCAGTGTGCGTTGGCTACATGAAAAGCAGCAAACATAAGCAGCAGTCATTCTGTGGTGACCTACACCACTTTCGATGAAAGCAGTCCTTGGAATTGAATTGTCTAAAAATAATAAGTGTACAGGCTTCCTCAAGCAGAAATGATACAGCGATTCATAAGGCCCATAGCTCTGTGTCCAGGAAACTAAAAAGAAGTGATTTGAGGTGAACCTAATAAGATGGAAAACTAAGTATTTACCTCAGTCCAGCAATGCCCATAGCTATACAAATGAAACGCAGTTTAGCAGAAGGACAGTAAGCACCGGCCACATCTCACATGGGCATTCCATCGAACACAAGCTACTGTGCTAGCCACTTCCCAAGGAGAGCACCCTATGCCTTGTAACTAAATATAAGACACATCAGTAACAAGGAAGTCACCATATGTGAACCTTGTAATGTATTGTGATATGTGAGGAAATTGTCACTCAATGATCCAAACTCCACCGGTTACAAATGCCACAACTGGACTGGATTTGTTGTTATCTCTGGGTATGTACAAATCCAACCTGCATACTATCTCTGTTACAAAAGCTCCAGCATGCTATCCATGTGACTTTCTTTAATCTTTACTTACCTATTTCTTATTCTTAGTTGTTCTGCATAGACTACGCTGTTGGTCCCTTGCTGCCCTGCACAGGTAAGCAACTAGCTTACCAGCACACACACACACACTTGGCTAGAGGTAGAAGAAGGGGTTGAGCTCAAGAACACACACAGCACAAGCACCAGCCCTGGCCGAAGCTCTGCTTCTGAATGTGGCAAACTGAACTGCCCTTTTGCATTGCATTGGATGTAGTATATATACAACTCTTGTACCAACTATAAGGTACACAAGAGTAAGGCTGAGTACAGCCCCAACTACTAGTACTAGCAATACAATTCTTACCTCAGCCCACTACCAAGACATGGCTGATGTATTAGCTACCAACTACTAATGTACTAGTGGTGGCCTATTGCCTTACTGCTACAGCAACTAGGACAGCAGAGAATGACCTATTGCCAAATCTGCTGTGCAGCAATCAAAGAGAGAGAGAGATCAGCAGCAGATTATGTCTTACAATTCTTCCCCTAATCCTGCTGCTAACCCAAAGCCTTGACCTCATCCATGCCAATCATCTTCCTCAGCTCCATGAACCGCAGGCGCCTAAGTTACTAGGTGAGGATGTTAGCGAGCTGTCTGCCGGTCTCGACGAACTCGATGACAATCTGCCCTCCATCGACGCAGTCCCGGAGGAAGTCGAACTTGATGTCGATGTGCTTGCTCCGGTCATGGAGGACATGGTTCTTGGCAAGGGCGATGGCGGGTTGATTGAACACCATCAGAGCTGGTGGGTGAGCTTCCTCGCCGGTCAGCTTGCCCAGCAGCCAGCGCAGCCAGACAGCCTGGCACGCCACTGTGGCCGCTGCGACATACTCCGCCTCACACGTCGACAGCGCCACAATCTTTTTGCTTCAACGACTGCCAAGCAATGGGGGCCGCTCCAAGGAAGACGAGCACACCAGAGGTGCTCCGTCGACCATCAATGTCGCCCGCCATGTCTACATCGCTGAAGACAGTGAGCTCCGGCTCACCTTCCTCTGTTTTGGGGGGTGCCTCACTGAAGACCGTGAGGCGCAGCCCACCCTTGCCGCCGTGCTTGGGGAAGATGATCGCTTGATCGAGCGTCCCCTTGACGTAGCATAGCAGCCTCTTCACCGCCATCCAATGATCCTCCCGCGGGTCCTCCATGAACCGGCTGAAGCGACCGCGAACGAGATGTCCGACCGAGTGTGCGTGAGGTAGCGCAGGGCGCCGACGATGCTCCGGTAGCGCATCGCGTCCACCCTCGCTGCGGTGTTGTGCCTTGACAGCTTGAGCCGCTCTTCCATTGGAGTCGCGGCTGGCTTGCAGTTCGCCATGCTTCCGCGCTCCAGCAGCTTCTCCGCGTAGGCGCACTGGCCCAGGGAGAGGCTCTACTTCCCCTGCCTCACCTCGATGCTGAGGTAGTAGGAGAGCGTGCCCAGATCACTCATTTTGAAACGAGCCGCCATCTCGCGCTTGAAGTTGTTGATGTCCGCTGCGCGCGCTCCAATGACGATCAAGTCATCCACGTACACGCCGACGACGAGCTCCTCCTTCTCCCGTTGCCGCGTGTAGAGCACGTGCTCTGTGGCGCACTGGGTGAACCCAAGCTCGCCCAAAGTGGCGTCAAGTTTGGCGTTCCACGCCTGCGGAGCCTGCCGAAGCCCATAGAGCGCCTTGCGCAGCTTGAGCACCTTGTGCTCTGCGCCCTTGACAGTGAAGCCTGGAGCTTGCTTGACGAAGACCGTCTCCGCGAGCTCGCCGTTGAGGAATGCCGACTTGACGACGAGGTGGTGGACGCGCCAATCCTTCGCCGCTGCCATGGCCAACAGCAAGCGAACGGACTCCATGCACGCCACCGAAGCAAAGACCTATTCGAAATCGATGCCCTCGCGCTACACAAAGCCGCGAGCAACGAGCCGAGACTTGTACTTGACGATGGTGCCGCGCTCGTCCCGATTCACCTTGTAGACCCATTTGAGCCCGATTGGGCAGCAGCCCGCCGGCGGCTCAACCAGCTCCCACGTCCGGTTGTCCTCAATGGACTTCATCTTCTCCAGCATCGCCCGACGCCAATTGGCGCCGCGTTCAACCACTGCGAACGTGGGCGGCTCCTCCTGTAAGGTCCTAAATGGCTAGAGGGGGGTGAATAGCCTTTTCAAAATATCTACAAGCATTACTTAACAACAAAGTTAGTACAAAAGATGGCGTAACTAATTCTAGCATTAGCTCAACTACACTATGCAAGCCACCTGAACAATTCTAGTAGATAAGAAGGCTATAATCTCTAGTCCACACCAACAAGGCTAAGTCACTACTTACTCTACTCCTAGGTGAAAGAGAAACTACACAAACTAGGAGCTAGAATCTACAAGAGAAAACAAGCTAAGCAACTAGCAAGGTAGACAAGTAGGTAAAGGAGTGAGCATGTATTATTATACAGACGTTGATGAGTAGAGATATTTCTAATGAACCAATCAATCAATGCAATCACAATCACAAAATGAAATCCTCGGCAAAGAGATGACACAGGATTTTTTACCGAGGTTCACTTGCTTCCCGGCAAGCTAGTCCTCGTTGTGGCGATGCACCTACTTGATGGATCGCGAGCTAATTGACTATCAAGAGTCAAACCATCAGCGGGTGCTGCACATCCACTCACAAGATGAGGATCCTCAAGCCACGAGCTCCACTAGAGTAGCCAATTCGCAAACTCCTGCGGGAAAGGCTCAAGAACCCCTCACAATCACTTGGTGAGGCTCAAAACAATCTCCAATCATGAGCTTAACACCACCGCTGCTCCAAGCTGTCTAGGATGTCGGGAAACACCCAAGAGTAACAAGAAATCCGCAGCCAACTCAAGGATCAAGTGCCACTTGATGCAAATCATTAAGCAATGCACTTGAATCTCACTCAATCTCACTAGAGTATGCAACCAAGCAAGGAGATGAGTGGAGGGGAAGTTCTTTGGTTCAAAGTATGTCTCAAGTGTTCAAAAAGTCAAGATAGAGGTCCCAAAACCGGCCAAACAACTATTTATAAGCATCCTCAAAGAATAGAGCCGTTAGGCTCAAGATGCCGCTCTGCGCGCGTTGACTGGACGCGCTGGTCTGATCGACCGGACGCGGCCAGCGTCCGGTCGCACCAGCGCGACCTCGCGCGATGCTTGCCACGTGTCCCTTTTTGAATTTCGCTCGTTAGATTTCCAACGTTCACGAAACGTTACGCTCTCAGGTAAAGTGTGACCGGACGCGCTTCACGCCACAACCGAACGCGACAGTGCCAACGTCCGGTCGCTGTCCAGAGAGGTTCGAGAAAGCGACTTTGTCGACCGGACACGTCCGATCGTGACTGACCGGACGCGCACCGCGTCCGATCAAACTTCCCTCCGCGCTGCTCTCCTGGGTGCGTGACCAGACGCGTCGGTCCCGTGAGTGATCGGACGCGCCGGTTGCAAAACCTAGCGCCCCGCGCCGCGCACAGCTGCTGCCACTGACCGGACGCGCCGGTCATGTCAAGACCGCGTCCGGTCCAGCGTCCGGTCGTACGTCCGGTCACCCAGTGACTTCCTTTCGCCTCTGCTTCTTTGCCTCCGGCGCAGTGGAAAATAGACGTTTCACTTTCACAAAAGCGCCGAATCCCGCCTCGCAAGCTCGGCGAGAGGGAGGAACCCAAACCTCTCTCTACCCCTCAAACTCCACCTCCTTCGCAAATGTGTTAACACCACCAAGTGTTCACCATCTTGTGCTCGTGTGTTAGCATTTTCTCAAATATTTTTCAAGGAGTTAGCATCTCACTAGATTCTAAATGCATATGCTCAAGAATATGAACCTAGTAGCACTTGATTCATGAGATGACCGTGATTGCCCCACTTGATAGTCGGCTATCAATCCTAAACCCAGTCAATCACTTCTCTACTCATCTTTAGACCGGCAAAAGAGAATCCTATAATTATACATTTGCCTTGATCATCTAACTCATTGTCCATCACCTATGTGCATGTTCACTATCATCTTTATCTTCATGCACTTGCGATCTTATGGTCATCACCATCATGCTCTTTGCTCCTTCATCACATGTGTTGCTATGCCTAACTCAATTCACTTGACACAATGGCATTAGCAACTTGGTGTCATTAATTACCAAAACCAAACTTGGGCTTTCACCTCCACGATGACAAGAAGCTCTGGGTCGTCGAGGATCTGACTGGCCAGCCCAGGAGCTCCCCCGTCGCCGACGATGTTGTCCACCCGGCGGAAACAGACCTCCTCACCGTCGTGGAAAGCGTCCACGTATTTGTTGATGTCGGTGGGCGGAGAGGCGAACTCCAGCGGAGGTATCCCCTATCCAGCCGTCACAGGGGACTGTGGTGGAGGCAAGTGTTGTCGCTGCCGGTGGAGACTGCTCACCCGCGCCCGCCATGGCCAGACTTGGCGGCTCCTCGGCCACCTCAGCTGCCAGACATGGCCCGTCCGCAACCTGCTCTCTAGCTCTGGCATCTCCTCCTTGGATCACAAGGTGCTCGACGGCAAACATGCCGCTGACGCCACCAGCTTTCCCCGAGCCTGAGTCCTCCCAATCCCAAGCCGCCATCTCATCGAACAGCACGTCCCTGGAGATCACCACCTTGCCCCCTTGGGATCGTAGAGACGATAGGCCTTGCTGCCCTCCTTGTAGCCTAGGAGCACCATGGGTGTGCTCCTATCCTCCAGCTTGCCGAGGTGAGGCTTGGTGTTCTTCACATGGCCGATGCAGCCAAACGTTCTGAGGAACGACACGTTCAATTTGCGTCTATGCCAAGCCTCGAAAGGCGTCTTGCCCTTCAGGGCCTTAGTGGGTGCTCGGTTGAGGATGAACACCGCCGTGATCACCGCCTCGCCCCAGAACTCCACCGGCATCTTCTTGGCTTTCATCATCGACCTCACCATGCCGACCACCGTCTGGTTCCACCGCTCCACCACGCCATTCTGCTACAGCGTGTACGGCACGGTGTGGTGGCGCACCACCCCTTGATTCACGTTGTACGCGGCGAACTCCACCGAGGTGAACTCGTCGCCGCAGTCCGTCCTCAGCACGCGCAGCTTCTTCCCGCTCGGTTTCTGCACGCGCCTTGAACCTCTTGATCGCCTCCGTCGCCTCGCTCTTGCTCGTCAAGAGCTGCAGCCACATGTAGCGGCTGCAATCATCCACGAGCAAGATGAAGTACTTGCACCCGCCGTGCGTCGCCGTGCGGTACTTCGCCGTCTTCGGGAACGGCAACCTCCTCTGCTTCCCGGCCAAGCAGCTGTCACACAGCTCGCCTGCGTGCTAGATGTGAGGCAGCCCCCGTACCATCTTCTCCAGTTTGTCGAGAGCATCGAAGCTAAGATGGCTGAACTGGGCGTGCCACGGCTCCTCCGTGCGCCGCGCCGCCAGGCAGATGGGCTGCTCCACCTTCAAGACGAGCAGGTACAGCCAGTTCCAGGACCTCACCTTGGCGAGAAGCCACAGCTCCCGGTCCCTGATCCTGAGGACGCCGTCCTTGATTAACACCTCGCTCCCGCGCTCATCCAGCTGCCCAATGCTGATGATGCTTGAACACAGCTGCGGGATGTAACACACATCCGTCAACGCGCGGTGCTCGCCGTTCTGGCACTTGAAGATGATGGTGTCGCGCCCTCAGATCACCACCCTTGAGCCGTCGCCAAACTTCACCGTGCCGGTCACGTTCCCATCGAGCTCGGAGAAGACCGCCTTGGAGCTCGTCATGTGGTTGCTGGCGCCGGAGTCTAGGTACCACCTCTGCTCCTGCCCGTCGCCCACACGTCCTAGATGGACTTGGGCACGCGGCTCGTTGAGGTCGACAGCCTTCAAAAGCCTTCCCCTGCTCCACCATCGCCACCTCCTCTACTTTGACGTCGTGAGTGCACAGAACGACGCCATCAGGAGAGTGGCCTCATCCTCATCATCAGCCTGAGCCTCGGCCTTCTTCTCCTACTTGCGGTTTGGGCACTCCTTTGCCCAGTGGCCCGTCTTCCCGCAGCGCCGGCAGGCGTTGGGGTCGATCTTCTTCTCCGAAGAAGCCTTGCCGTGGTGCTTGCCGTCTCCACCACGGCTGGAGGAGCTTCCCCGAACTCCTTCTCCTTCATCCGGGCAGCCCACTCTTCCTTCGTCAGCAATACCTTGCCGCTATCCATCGTTGTTGTGGCCTGATCTATACGCTCCGTCAGCAACAGCTTCCTCTTCGTTGATGGTGACGCCGTGGCTCCCCAGCTTGCTGATGAGCGACTACAGCCGTGCCATCGCCGGCGATTAGTCCGGCGACGCAGGCAAACCTGTATGGCTTTGATACCACTTGTTGGTCCCTTGCTGCCCTGCACAGGTAAGCAACTAGCTTACCAGCACACACACACTTGGCTAGAGGTAGAAGGGGTTGAGCTCAAGAACACACACAGCACAAGCACCAGCCCTGGCCGAAGCTCTGCTTCTAAATGTGGCAAACTGAACTGCCCTTTTGCATTGCATTGGATGTAGTATATATACAACTCTTGTACCAACTATAAGGTACACAAGAGTAAGGCTGAGTACAGCCCCAACTACTCCTAGTACTAGCAGTACAATTCTTACCTCAGCCCACTACCAAGACATGGCTGATGTATTAGCTACCAACTACTAATGTACTACTGGTGGCCTATTGCCTTACTGCTACAGCAACTAGGACAGCAGAGAATGACCTATTGCCAAATCTGCTGTGCAGCAATCAAAGAGAGAGATCAGCAGCAGATTATGTCTTACATACGCCTCCAAAAACCTGACTTGAAAAGAAACAGTAGTACCCAACTGGAAACAAAAAGGGGGTATAAATATTAATTACTGGAATATGTTATGCCAACCATATTTCAGCGCCATCTACCAACATAAGGAGAAAAAACGTTTACCAAGAAAATGTTGAAAATGCAAAAAAAAAAAAAGGCAAAGAATATGTAAGCATGATATTTCAAGATATCCAAAAAGCTAAATCTCTTATTGCACACCTTCTATGAAATCAGGCATGAGTAAAACTACATATACAAGGAGTGCAATAAGCAGCGATATCCACCGATAGATCTATTTTACACAAATAATAAACTATTTTGGAAACATTAAAATGCTGCAGATAAAAGATTTCATAAAGACTACATTTGCCCCTGCTATATCCTGAACTCTAGAACAATTTGTTTGTTCTCATCAGCACAGCCCAACATGGCAACAGCTAACCGTATAAGGCTGAAAAGGGTAATCTCCTAAACTGATAGCTCATTGGCATTTTCTCTCGACACTACAAAGAAAAAGTCTTGCAAACTCAAATGCAACAAAATGTTGTGAAAGAATAGTGTACCTAAAAGAACAATGTATACAAATAGCTTGCCCCTGTATGCTCAAAGTTTTGAAGCAAGGGATGTGTACAGTTTTTACAAATACTAATATAAGGATGTGCACTCTTTTATTTGCATTCTCAGATGATTCAGTGAAAAAAATTACATAGTTCATCATATATTCAGAAAGTTCTTATATAGACTGGCTATCCATTTGCTTCTTTTGTGATAATCGCCAAATGACTGGACTGTAATTAACAACAAAAAAGGAGTGGCAGGAAACTCTATTTGTGCTTTCAATTCTAGACCTTCTCAAACACCAGGCAACATAAATCTCAGATACCAATGTCAAATTCACTTTCATACACCAAACTTATATATGATTTTACATTCCTAACAAAGAATCCATAAATCCATTCCTGCTTTGGCATCCTATTGGCAAAGAGACAAAGGGGAACACATACTTGAACCAGAGCTTGCATGTTGTGCACTCCCTGGCCACAGCCAGAGAAGCTCCCTTCCACTCACCAGCACCTTAAAAAATGGACAACGCTGAACAAAAAGTAACAGCAAGAGCATTGTCGACCATCCATGGGCTTTGCTGATTACTCAACGAAAGCATGCTACAAATGATAACCACTTCTGCATTCAAACATAGAGACTGACGGAGTAGTTGAAAGGCACTGAAAAGTGAAAAATGAAGCTTTTGTCTGTCTTTTTCGATCAAATTGAAGTAGCTGAAATGCAGAACCAGACCAACTGGGAAAGGCCAACTAAACTACCGATCCAATATCTTTCAGGCTAAGATGCGGCCCACCAGCCAGCTGACGCACGCAGCTAGCCATCTGCTCGACACAGTGAGCCCCACCTGCGATGCTGCAACCCTGCGTGCTCCCTCACTCTAGACGCCTGTGCCACCAATGCACCGACCTTCCTGGGCCACAACGTCCGGCATCCGCCGCCGCGCAACCGGCCCCAGGGCCCCTGCGCCGCCAACCCAAAAAGAGATCCCAACCGGTCTACCCACACAACGCCGGCCGCCTCCGCCGCCGTTCCCCCCCCCCCCCCCCCCCCCCCAGAAGCCAACATGCGCGCAAAAGAAGATAGACCCAAGCTAGAAGAAAGAGGAGCTAGGATGGAAGGCACACGCACCTGGAATCTGCCTGGACGAAAGCAAAGCGTGTTGGAGTTTCTGCTTCAGGTGGTGCACAGTTTTTTTGGCGACGTGGCCACAGTCATCACTCGTCGAGGCCGGCGGCTCTAAAGACAGTAGATGCTTTGCTTCTCAAGGCCACCCTTGCATAGCTTACGAAGAAAACATGTCACTTGGCTATCATCATTTCACAAATCACAAATAGGATAAAAATGCTATGTGTTGTGAACTGAAACTTGAAGAGCATGTTAATAGGTTGTTAAATTTGCTTATAGTGTCAATGATTATGTGGGCTAAGTTAAACAAACCAACACCTTTTACTACCGTAGCAGAATAAGCTAGCTAAATATCAAAGCCTCAAGCCTGATTACGCATGAGCATGAACAATCAAATGCCCAAGAAACTAAACTAAGAAATCAACCACCAATGAAGTATTATTTTCCAATGTAATGTGCATCTCAAGGAAGGGCAGGCCTGGTGCAGTTGGTGAGTGCTAGCTCGCCGAGTGCAGTTGGTGAGTGCTAGCTCGCCGAGTCACCAGGTCCTGGGTTCGAAGCCGTCTCTTTGCAGAATTTCTGCGGGGGTAAGACTTTGCTTCAGTCATTCCTTTCCCTAGACCCCACTCGTGTGGGAGCCTCTGGCACTGTGTCTGCCCTTAATGTGCATCTCAAGGTTGTTGAATGATGGCTGTAATAGACCGGAAAATGGATAGCAACATCCAAAATGTTGATTGTTGGAGTATATGTCTGAGGCCCATGTGGCTAGGCCCATGAGGCCCATGTATGCTACACTATATAGCTACCCTTCTAGGGTTAGCCTAATCAATCTAGTCCATTCATTCCAACATTGATCACAATTCATTAGATTACATGCATTTTCTGCTGGTATAAACAGATCATTAACATGTTGATCCAGCCAAACTGAAACACAAACCATAATCAAATTCTCAATTGAATATACAGCTCCATTTTGAGGTGGTAGGCAAGCTCTTAATAAACTAATCAAGCAAAATCCGAACACAGGTCTTGACAGTTCTTAACTAAATGTTGCCTTGATCAGAACATGCTCTGGCCTCCAATATAGGCTTACAGTTACAGAGCTTACCTGCACTGACCCTGGTGGCAACAAGTGTTATCTAACGATATTTGGAGAAATGGAAAAGTAGCTTCTGGATGTTTGTTAATGAACAGATTGAAGCTGAAATTTGGATTCTGAGAAATAGAGCACCACGTCATACCAATGAATACCAAGAATGACATCCCTTGCCTTAATCAATTCATACACAATAATCTGAAATGGTTAAACACTCTAATATCAGAACCTAACAATAATAGTTGACTCCAGCACCAAGATTCAACTCCCCATGGGAGCAAATTTAAAGGTAGTTAAAAAAAAAAGAACTCCCTTGCTAGCAACCCATAAAATAATCACGGCGATTTTTCGGTCGGTTGGAAGACTGAGGTTTCTTATTCCAAACAATACCACAGTGGAAACAATACCGTGGGGGTGGTCTTCCCCATGCTAGCTGATTTTTTCTTCAAGGTTTTCATATATCATCATTGATGTGGCAAATGATTCTGATGACTACAGCCACTAAGCGCAGTAGAGAAATTATCTAGAGGACATTTAAATTGGTAAAGAAATATATTTATGTAATTATCAAACTGTCATTTGAAGACACAATTGTAGTCCCTCTTCGTAAAAGTCTAAAAATCATCTAACTTCAGTTCCATTGAAAATAGTACAGCAGAGGCAACTTGCTGATTTGTTTTCCTTGACCAAAAGAACTGCATCCAAAACATTTTGGTGGAGGATATGGTTTCGAGCATAACTTGACAATGTAAACAATACAACAAAGAAGTAAAAAACTAGGGACACAGCAGCAACAGAAGAACCATCCAATAAAAAGTTCAGATCTTGTAACTAATAATATGAATCAAATATCTCAACTATTTTCTTTCCACATAAAGTTTCACTTAGACAATACCTGCAAATGTTACATTTGAAAATTTTCATATGCGTAACGCGTAAGTGCAAAAATGCACTTGGAATTAAAACTTGGGTGATTAATAAGTTAACAAGTTCAATGTTCAATATCACTATATATTTTGGTGGTAGCATGTATTACTGAATCAGAGTAAGAAAAATAGTTAGTGACTAAATTTACTGTGGTTTAGCTACCATATGTGGTCTGTCTGCCAATAGGTAGTAGCTAAAGACAGGTTTTCTAAAAGGCAGATATCTTGTAAATTGCCTTAAGAGTCATAGGTTTGTAAGGCAACCTATTACACCACCATTGATAGTGTGAGCGCCAAAAGCACATGAAAATTGACTGGCATGTCCTGTCTTTTGATTCTGATCTAGGGATTTAAGCAAAACAACAGGGGCCATGAACATCATGGTAATAACTGCAAATGACTCCAACGCTGCATAATGTAGCCGCTATGAAGCATCATCTGCTATATTGATAGACTATGTTGACCCCCAAATAGAAATCACAAATCTGAAACAAACATTTCATAAACTGGTTACCTTTCATCCTCAAGAACTTCTGTTGGACACACGCTGTTGGCTCCAGGTTCTGATCATCTCAACCACAACCAGGATGAAGGTGGTTCTAAACTAGTCAGGTTTAAGTGAAACAAACATTAACCCACAAGCACCAAGCAATGTAACTTTTCCATATCTTTTTCCAAAATAGTACAGAATGGTGTAACTTTACAAAACCACCAATAATTTGAAAAGGTGCAAAATATTTATAAATTAGAACGATATATCTATATCGCAGTGGCATCTTGGTTCCCTATTTGTTTGAGCTTTAGACTACTAGCTTTTGGACTTTCCAAAAGCCAAACAGCTCCTAGAAGCCAAAAGCCCAGAAGCTCACTTGCCTTCTCAGAGCTTTTTGGCTTTTGAAAGGTCCAAAAGCTCCTAGGAAGCCCAAACAAACAGGGCTGCATTTTAGACCAACTATTCTCAACTGTGCTGAGAGCAGTTACTCAAGATGTACAGCACAAATATCATGGGTGTACTAATTCCTATGCTACAGATAACATTTTCACAATTGTCTCATTTTATATGCCATAACATTTTCAGGATGCAACACTCCATTTGAGTTCATGTTAGATGGTAACATTTTCTCATGTTTATAAGTGAATAAACTTGAATAAAATGGTACCTGCAACATGTTTAAAGGAGCACTGAAAGTTCAGATCAAGTTATCTTGTGAGTAAACATATTTTGATAAGATCAAGTTATCTTGTGAGCAAACATATTTTGATAAGTAAACAAGGATGATAAATACATTACCACAAACAAATTTGTGTTAGAGCATCTCCAGCAGAGCCCCTACTTGGGCCCCTATACTGCTTTTGGGAGCTGGATGGCAAAAAACCCACTCTAGCAGGACCCTACTCAGGTTCCCAAAAGTAAAAGGCCCTCAAATGCTCCCCTCAATCCCCCTCGGGACTCTGGAGGTGGCCTCTACTTTTTTTCTTTCCCACCGTTCCTCTCCTGCTTCAGTGCAGATCCCACCTGCGCCTGCCAGCCAGAGCAAGCCCCCGGTCCCCTATCCCTGCCAAGCCCCTCCCCACCACGGTTGCCCCTCGCTGCCACGGGCGCCTCTCCCCATCACCGAGCCCCTCACCACCGCCGAACCTCTCCCCACCAAGCCACTACCTGTACATCGATGGAAGACGGCAGAAAAAGAAAAGAAAACACATGCCACAGAAAGAAGGCTCCCAATTGTCATAAAAAAGTAGGGGCTCAAAATTGAGGGTTGTTGCTAGAGTTGGAGCAGAAATTTGAGGGCTGGAAAAGTAAGGGTGGCCCTCAAATTCCAAGTAGGGGGCCAGGTTCAAGAAAAAAAGTTCAAGAGATTTAGGGGGCCAGTGCTGGAGATGCTCTTACTGCATAAACACTTAAACAGTTACACAATATCAAAAGACCTAATTGTTCTTGAACCATAATTTTTCTAGAATGTGAAGGAGAGAATTTCTCTTGAACCATTAATAATTTCCAAACCAAAGATGCCTTCATACGAGCTTATAGCTCACAAAAATGATATTGTGTTTACATGTCCGTGTAGGATCTGATTGCTTGTTGCATTCTTATTTTCTTTCATATTTTGGCTCTTGTTGGGTACTTGGGTTTCAACTCTACTAAAACACAACTTCCTTTGAAGCAAAAGGTTGTGCTCTTTTTTTGTAGTTGTAATCCTATGCTAAAGTGGAGATCATTTGGTTGTCCAGTCACTCTCATTTATGTTAATTGAAAGCTTTTCCATCTTACTAGCTCTGGCAAAGGGAGGCAGGAAGCTTGAGGCAGCAACTGCATAACTTGCAAGAGCACCATCGGTACGACCTCAACCAACCTACAATAAATATTTCAAATCATTATGAGAAAAAGACTGTGTCTACTGCAATTATTTTTTTCCTAGTATGCTAACAGTACTATCATAGCAGAGATATTGTACTTACATCAGAGGAAACAAACACCACTAGAAAGAGAAATTTTAATTTTATTTCATGCTCAGACATAGAATCAATGGGAACAAGGTCCTAAAAAATAAAGATCAATAAGAATTAAGAACAAATTCTCAGCACATGATGATGAATTGCAAGATGCAATTGGTTCAATGTTCTATGTGTATCTATTAATGCTATGGACAGGAAGTTTGAAGTCACCAACACAAAGTTAAACCTTATACAGTACAACAACCAACAACAACAACAACCAAGCCTGTCAGTCCCAAGCAAGTTGGGGTAGGCTAGAGTTGAAACCCAACAAGCACCCTCAGTCACGGGCTGAAATCATCTAGCATGACCAAATAATATTTGTGACCTGAATTGCTAGGGATAGGGGAGGTCCATACGTCACAATGAAGTAGAGTAGAAGGTTCGGATGTAGTAGATGCTGGGGGGCAAATGGTAGACGTGTGTGTTTGCCGAGATGACAGGCATGACACAATGATCGCGCTGCTTTGTTGCACATGATAGCTGACAGGTTTTGAAGATGAGCCACGCCAGAGGGCGTTAGATGACCTAGGCGGTGATGCCATAAGGCGATCGAGACAGCGAGGCTGCAACTAGCAATGGGCGATAGGGAAGCTAGTGAAACGGTGTTTAGGTCTCCACTGCTGTTACAGCGAAGGAGCACGCGTGCCAATGATGGGTCTTTGATAGAGAAACCAAAAGCATCAAATTCAATGGAATAGCTGTTAAAGCGTGTAAACTGACCAACAGAGAGGAGGTTGCGCACAAGAGCAGGGGCAACAAGAACATTGTTAAGGGAAAAAGAAGCATCGGCTATGGGAAGAGTGAAGGTTCCACGACTTATGACGGGAATGGATTGGCCATTGCCCACAATTATATACGGAGAAGAGGAAGGCGAGTGAGTAAAAAGACCTGCCAAGTAGGACATGTTGGAAGTAGCACCCAAGTGGTGGCACCCAGAAAGGAAATACCACTGTCCCTAGGAAATACCCAAGCGCACCATTCCTAGCTTTGTTCCTCTCCCACTCGTCTTCTCATTCTCTATCCAAGGCCGCCAGCAATGTACAAGAAGGCGCTAGGCGGTCTCTAGGCAGTGACCCACCGCCTAGAGCCTAGGCAAGCCTAGGCGTTTGCAAGGCGTTCTCTAGGCGTTAGTATATACACACATATGTTTCAAAAAGAAAAAGAAAACAGGAGATAAGTGGACTTCACTGAGGAGAAAGGCCCATAAACCAGTAAAAGGCCCAAAGCCCAAGTCCCCCACGCATCGGCTTATCCCTTCCTCCTCTGCTCAGTCTACCGCATGGCCGCCGCACACGCATACGCATACCGCCGCCGCCACCGCTGGTTCCTCTCCGCATCTCTCTCTCTTTGTCTCCTCTGGTCGGCGCGCCACCCACACGCGCACGCCGCTCCTCGCCCCCACTGCAGACCTCCGCCCCCACCGGCGACTTCCGTCCGCCGGTCCTCCTCCCCCATTGGTGACCTCTGCCCACGGTGCGGCTTCCTCCCTCATGCAATGCGGCTCTGGATTTGGGTGGATGTCGCCTATCCCTCCGCCTACCCCTTAGGCGAGGTGGCACCCCTCCACCCAGCGCGTAAGCGCGCCTAGGCGAGCACCTAGGAGCGCCTTTTTGAACATTGGCCGCCAGCAATAAGCTATGGCTCCAAAACTTTCAGAAACAGCAATAAGCAACAATCTGCTTCATTATTCTATTTAATTAAGTGTGTGTCCTTACTCCTCCCACAAAGGAAGTTATGTTATGTGTTGGTTAATTCAACTGTACACTTGATGGCTACAAAAATGGTACTTTATTTTAATGTTCTCTCTTAAACGTGAAATCGGATCATACATTCGTACAATAACATGTGCATTTTCAGAAAAACATAAGCAAATGTTCTATACAAATTTTCACTGCAGGCAGTTGTTGGGTCAGCAGCTTTCTGGCCTGGACGTGAGAGATTTGCAGAATTTAGAGAATAAGCTGGAGACAAGCCTAAGAAATATTCGTCTGAAGAAGGTTGCATTACAGATTCTTTAGTCGCCATCACATACTTAACAACAAAGATACCAGTTGCTACTTTGTTTACTAACTTTCAATCTGCAGGACCAACTTATTTTTGATCAGATTCAAGAATTAAACAGGAAGGTTTGTACACACAACTTATTCAAAAGTACTAACATATTCTAGGGTCTTGCTTGACTACACAAACTTCTTATTTGAATTATAGGGAAGCCTCATGCACCAGGAAAACATAGAACTATACAACAAAGTCAACCTTCTTCATCAACAGAACATTGAATTGCGGAGAAAGGTATATGCATCTGGAAATAGTTAGCCAAAAAAGGGTGCAATTAGTAGAATTCATCTTTTATTCCACATGTCAAGTGTATGTGAATCACAAAACATCATTTCTTTTTCATTTTTCAGGTGTATGGACAAGGAGTAAATGAGCATCCAACAAGTACTACAGTTAGATACAGTATTCTGAATACAGAGAATGAAGATGTTTCGATCAATCTTGAGCTGAGTGTGCAAAGGGACAAGTCAGAAACACCAAGTATAGGGTGAGATTTTTGTCCAAACTTCAGGACAATTCAGAGTCAGTAAACCAGATGATTTAAGAAAGATCACTGAAAGTGCCATAAGACTTCAATGCAGTGAGGATAGCTAAAACTGAGAGACCAGAAATCAATATAGTTGGTTGAATTGCAATACCTAACAGCTAAAGTTTAAGCTGCTAGATGCAATTCTTCTGTATGAAGAAAAATGTTGATTATAATTTAGCTTTTCATATAAGCTTGCCATGTATGCTCTTGTAAATTGTACTCTGAATTATAAGTTATCTTGGCTTTTGTAGGTACATAGCTTTTGCTATGCACCTAGATATACGCTATCTCTTGATCCAAAACAACTTATAATTTGGAACAGAGGGAGTAACTTCAAAAGAAGATAACAAGTTAAATATTGGATGATCTTCTACCATTAGAACTTAATAGAAAACAATTCCTTTTGAACTCTAAATGAAAACGTGTATAGGTAGAGAATAATACAGAGGATTTTGGTAAAATGACAATTTTAAACTTCAAACCAGAGCAGACCAATGTCCACTGCCCTATGACAAAACAGATACATCCAAATGTGCAGTTGGTCTCAAAACTGAGCTATTGAACAAATAAAATGTTGGTCCCTCGATCCCCTGCACAGGTAAGCAGTAAACTTACCAGCACACACTCACTCACTATGGCTAGAGGTAGAAGAAGGGGTTGAGCTCAAGCGCACACACACAACACAAGCACCAGCGTTGGCCAGAGCTCTGCTCTTTTGGTTTGTGGCAACTGAACTGCCTTTTCCATTGCATAGTGGTAGAGTATATACAACTCATGTACCAACTATAAGGTACACATGAGCATGGCTGAGTACAGCCCCAACTACTCCTAGTACTAGCAGTACAATTCCTACCTCAGCCCACTACCAAGA
This sequence comes from Saccharum hybrid cultivar R570, assembly GCA_038087645.1. Classification (NCBI taxonomy): domain Eukaryota; kingdom Viridiplantae; phylum Streptophyta; class Magnoliopsida; order Poales; family Poaceae; genus Saccharum; species Saccharum hybrid cultivar. Next base: position 36,231,095 of record JAQSUU010000637.1, on the reverse strand, counting down.
CATGGCTTACGTATTAGCTACCAACTAATGTACCAGTGGTGGCCTATTGCCCTACTGCTACAGCAACTAGGACAGCCGAGAATGACCTATTGCCAAATCTGCTGTGCAGCAAACAAAGAGAGAGAGATCAGCAGCAGATTATGTCTTACATAAAATGCTTTGTACTCTAAGCACGAGACCTGCTTAGGGTGGAACCCAAGTAAGCAGGCATTGCAACTATACCCTTTAACCACATTCATTGTACTTTGTAGTATTCTACGAAAAAATCAAGCCTAGTATAATTATCACATCATAGTACATATAATAACCAGTTAGGCCAACCAAAAACATTGATCCAATCTGTATCAATCTATCAATCGCTGTGGGAATAACAAAAGATAAATGATATTTCTCATAATACAAAAGAACACTTACAAGCTCTTGCAAGTTATGCAGTTGCTGTCTCGAGCTTGCTGCCCCCAAATGCATATCTAATTAAAATAATTGAACGTTAGTAAAATCAACTTATGCAAGGTATAAACGTACTTATAGTGTATTTTAAATTTTTATTAAAACTTGAGGATCATCATAATACTGACAAATGACAATGTAAGAAGAATATATATCACTGCAGAGCCATGTGCATATATTAGAACTTTTGTTAGGCAAATTACTGGCAGACAACAGAAAAAGAAGCTCACAAGTCACAGGTGGCACACAACGTGCATCCAACATGGTGAATGGTGAAAATGCAGTGGAATTAAGTGGCACTGGCAGCAACATGCAGAAATGGGCATTGACATCAATGTGTGTAGTCAGACATGAGCTCACACTAGTTATGAGTCAAGGCAAAGCATGCAACAGATCAATTTACCAAACCTACCCACCCCACAGCCCACACTGCCCCACGCCCCCACCCAACCCTCACAACCCTCCAAACTTGTGACCATAACGGCACTAAGCAAGAGACTGCTATTGTTATATCAGATTGGCAAAAAACATCAAGGTACCCCATCAGTTCATGACCGAGAAGACAAGGTAAAAGAGTCCATCTCATATTCACATGATTGGATGCATGGCCAATATTTCCTGACATGGAAATTATACATGTGTTTAGGTTATACCAAGACCAAAATATGAAACAAATGTGCAAACTCTCTAATAATGAATATGCAATGCACTTCATATTATAATGTAAAATATTTACATTATGATATATACTTCAAAAGCACACTCCTAACCTTAATAATACTCTTTTAACTAAGTTAAAATATGTGGCAAGTCCTTAATGAGAGTAGTCATCCGATATAGCATATGTTACCCAGTATCCCAGAACTCAAACTTGTGAATCGATGTAAACTGTCATAATTCATAAAGCTTGATCATAGTCATCAATAGTGTGTTCATACAAAACATCTACTTGTTTGTTGATGTTATTGGTGTTCAATAACATACTTTGACAAAAAAAAAGGAATGCAATGTATTATGGTCTGAACAATTTATGTGATGATGAAGATTATTCCATCGTATGGGATATCATGATATTATTTTTCATCAAACGATCATAAACTAAACTTCAATTAACTTTGTAAAACATGCTGGGTGTAAATGCATGTATCTTATTGCAATGCATAGTATAAAAACAATGCATAGTATACAGGGATGGCTCGTCTCTCTCCTCTCGACACGTCTGGCGACACGCCTGGCGACACGGGCGACACGCCTGACACGGAAGGCTTGAGCGGGGCGGCACACGGCGATGGCAGGAGCGAGGCCTCGAGCGACCGGTGCGGGTCCGAGCGTCGGGCGCAGGGGACTGTGTCGAGTCCACGCGCACAGTTCGGTGGTGAGGCATCTCCGTCTTCCGCGAACTCGGTCCATGGGGCGACTCCTTTGCAGTCGCTGCCTCATGGGCCATGGCAGCCGGCGGATATAGACCGCAACCCGGAGGGGATTGAGGTTCCCATTCTTTCGTCGCCTCCTCATCTTCCCCTTTTCATCTCCGTCTCCTCTGAAGGCGGAAACCCTAGTGTGTCTCGGAGCGCGGCTGCGGGGTGCGAGAGGAGGGATCGGCTCCCACACGAGGTATGTGATCACCCTGATGCGGATTTGAGTGCTCGTCTTGTTCATCTGTGGAATCACAGTGTGGAGGTTGGGGTTTGTGAGACGATTGTGGTGACGGGTACCCCGGTTTCAGTTCCCCTTGGTGGATCTGTGCCGGTGAGATCTTACTGGTCCACTTTAGGTGGTGATACTCGTTCGTTCTCGCAGGTTCTCCAGGCTCCTCCGCAGCCCAGGGGAAGTATGGATCGTCGCCCGCAGTATCCAAATCGCTACTCTGGATCTGAGGGTAACCGGGGAGGTTTTCGTATGGGTTGGCAGAATCAGGGAAGGGGATGGGTTCCGAGGGGAAGAGATAGAGGAGGAGGTCGTTTTCATGGGGGAGGTCGTGGGTTTGGTAACAGAGATGCTTGGGTACAGCGACAGCCCGAGCACACAATTGAGCAGAGGATCCCGGAAGAGCATAATGAGGAATCTAACCAGTCCCTGAAGGATGTAACTGCTGAGGTTGAAACTTCTGTTAACAAATCGACTCAGATTGTTGTGGGTGCTAGTCAGACTATGCAAGAGGGGGAAACAGGGGAGCAGGTTGCTCCTACTGAGCAGCAGTATCATCCTCCTGTCTGTCATAGGTGTGGAAAAGTGGGTCATCCAGCTAACAACTGTGCTAATCCGGTCATTTGCCCTAGATGCCACAAGGAAGGCCATGTGGCGAGAGTTTGTTCCACTAAAATGCCCTGGGAGTTTATCTCCCCTTTTTGTGGCTTATCTGCTTATGGGCAGGGTTTTCATGTGATAGAAAGCACAAATGCTGATGAGGGGATCAAGGATATGTCAACTACTGCTTTGATTACTATTACTGCTGGTCAAGCTAATGCTAGGGATATTGAGAATGAGTTCAGACTGAAAGCAGGTCCAAATTCTACATGGAGGTGGTATGCTAAGAGAGTAGGGGAAGGCAGGTACCAAATGAGGTTCCCTAATGCTCAAACTATAGATGACTTAGCTCATTTTACTGAGATGAGAATGAGATCCTTACCTGAAGTGGTGATCAAGCTGGAAAAATGGAATGCAGCAACTGGCTCCAAGGGAGCCCTGGATGTGGCCTGGTTTAGAATATCTAATATCCCTTATGAGAAGAGATCTTATTCCAATGTTTGTATGGTTGCATCTAAGGTGGGTTTGCCATTGAAAGTGGATAAGGACAGTCTGCATAAGAATGATTATGTGAGAGTCAAGATAGGGTGTAGGGATGTCACAAAGGTTCCTGCATCTGTGGATGGTGTGTTAGATTTTCACTTCTATGACTATTTCTTTCAAAGAGAGGTACCTCAAGAAGGGGTTACTAATTCTTCTGGAACACAGTGGATCAGAAATGAACGGGATCATCCTAAAGATGACTTCCCTTCTCCTAAAAAACAAAGAATGGATCCGTCCAAAAATGCTGGCCAGTTTTCTGGGGCTGGACCAAGTAACAGATTGAGTGACAGTAAAGGAAAGCAGGCTTCTGGAGGTTATTCTCAGAAAGACCAGCAACAACCTTGTTCTGAGGAAGATAGTGAAGATGAGGCCTTGATGATGGGAGATCTTGTTGTTCCTGGTTCTGAGCAGCTGAGATTTGGGAATCTCGATCCTGTTGAGATCAAAACAGTTAGCTGTATAACTGTTAATGTGAACCCCCAAGCAGTGATTAATGAATATGGATCTAATTTTGTTAAGTATAAACAAGACCCACTGGTTACTATTGAAGCCAAGAATGCTCTTCATGGTGCTAGCAAAGAGGAGTTTTTCCAATTGGATAACATGGGTAGCAAGTCTGGGTCCAAAGTCCTGCCTACTATTGTGGAAGATGAGGAGGAAGAGAAAAATGGGCAAAGAGCAATTTCCATGAGTCCGGTTAAAGGTAGCCAGGGTGCTCCTGAGATTGATCTATCAAGCCAAGAAGAAATGATTCAAAAGGAGAATCAAGATATTGATTGGGATTTGATCCAGAAGGAAGAGGGACAGAATTCTGACTTATCTGAGGAAAATGTCGAGAATGAAAGGGAGAAGGGTCTTGATAAATCAGAGCAGCTTGTTATGCCTAAAGAAAAAGAAATGAACACAGTGTGTGACAGTAAGAAGAAGGTAGCAAATGAGAATATGGATAATGATGTGTCTGATATGACTGTTATCAATGAAGAAAACAAGATGACTTCAGTGATGGAAGAGCGGTGGGAAAAGTTATCAGAGGGGGTACAGTCTGGTGATAAGAATAGTGAGTAGAATGTCTGGGACAAGCAAGCAGCTGACAAAGATGCTGATATGGAAAAGGTGCAAGAGATTAATCAAGATGGTTGGCCTGCTTGGCAACAAGTAAGACAAAGCAGGAGAATTAAAGTTGCTGGGGTTTCTCATCTGAAGCTGGATGACCAAAATCAAATCAAGAAGAACAAGGAAATGGGAATAGAAGGTAATTCCTCTCTTCAACAGAACTCCTTTGCAGTTCTAGATAATTCTCAAATTGTGTCTTTAGCTAACCAAATGGGGATCGATTCTGATTCCATCTCCTTTGAGAAAATTGATTTATTAAAAGACCTTGAAAATGCTAGAATGAAACTTAATGAACAATCCAGTGTGATTGTGGATCAGGTTGTTAATTTGGAAGATGAAATGCTTCCCTTGAGTGATCATAATGTCTTGGATTGGGAGTCTGAAGATTCTGAAGAAGAACCTTTGATTTTGGTAAATAGTGTAAGAAAGAGTAGATCTTCTAAGAAGAAAGCTAAAAAGAAAACCAAGGGGCTCAGGAATCCACCTTTTGAGGATTCTGTTAACTCTGATGGAGGGAAATCTAAGGTTAGCCCTAGATTTAACCTCAGGGATCGAAAAACTATCAAGAAAGTGTATAAATGATAGGTCTCATTTGGAATTGTAGAGGAGTGGCCAAGAAAGGTCTAAGTTCGGTTATTAAGGATCTGATTTGGGATCATAAAGTTGATTTCATTGGTTTACAAGAAACAATGAAAAAATCTTATTCGGATAAGTTTTTCAGGCAAATTGATATTAACAATGAGTTCAGTTGGTCCTGGACTCCTTCTGTAGGAAAATCTGGAGGTATGCTTAGTGGCATAAGAAATGATAGATTTGAGGTGGAGAACTTTGAAAATGGTGATTTTATGATTATTGCTAATGTTTTTGACAAAAGTCTTAAGAAACATTGGACCTTGGCAAATGTATATGGTCCAGCTCAAGATGAGATGAAGACTAACTTCCTTGCTGAGCTTTCTTCTTTTTGCTTTAAAGCTAAGTACCCTATGCTATTGGGGGGGGACTTCAATATCTTGTGATGAGATGAAGACTAACTTCCTTGCTGAGCTTTCTTCTTTTTGCTTTAAAGCTAAGTACCCTATGCTATTGGGGGGGACTTCAATATCTTGAGGTTTAGTTCTGATAAGAATAAAAAATTCAATGATAATAATTTTTCTTGTACCTTCAATTTGATCATCAATTCTTATGAGCTTAGAGAGCTTCATTTATCTGGAGGTAAATTCACTTGGAGTAATAACAGACTTGATCCTACTCTTGAGAAATTAGACAGAGTGTTGGTGTCTAGTTCTTGGGAATCTGAATTTCCCCTATGTAATCTAAGGAAAATACCCCGTTATATGTCTGATCACAATCCTTTGATTGTGAGGACTGACCTTAATCAAAATATTGGTTCTAGACCTTTCTGTTTTGAAAATTCTTGGTTCCAGCATGCAGAGTTCAACTTGAAGGTGAGAGAGATATGGAATAGAAAAGTTATAGCAAAATCTGCCATTGATACCTGGTGTATCAAAATAGATAGAGTTAAGAAATTTTTAAAAGGCTGGGGTCAAAGTCTCAAAGGGCATACTAGAAAGTATAAAAATATTTTAAAGGGGGAGCTAGAAATCTTAGAAAAAGATGAAGAAGTTAGAGCTCTTGATGCTGTTAATTTGAATAGAAAGACTTTCATACAGTCTGAGTTGTTAAGGTTGCTTGAAGAAGAAGAGAGTTATTGGCACAAAAGGTCCAACAGCATGTGGTTACTTAAAGGGGACAACAATACTGCCTTTTTCATAGAGTGGCTAACGGGAAAAAAAGAAAGAATACTATTTTTTCCTTAAAACATAATGACCAATTAATTGAAGGGGATGAGGCGCTGGTGGAACATGCCACTCTTTTTTACACAGATTTATTTGGCCAGTCCACTACTCCTGATATTCATATGGATGCTGGGTGTTGGAGTTCGTCTGAAAGGGTTACTATGCAAGAAAATGATGAACTTGAAAAACCCTTTTCGGAATCTGAAATAAAATATGCTGTCTTTTCTATGGAGAAGAATACTGCCCCTGGACCGGATCACTTCCCTGTCGAATTCTATCAACATTGTTGGGACATCATTAAAGATGATATGGTTGTCTTGTTCTCTGATTTCCATAATCTGAATTTGGATATTGGCCGATTCAATTATGGAATCATTACTCTGTTGCCTAAAATCAAAGAAGCTAATAGCATCAAGCAATATAGGCCTATTTGTTTACTTAATGTGGTATATAAGATTTTTACCAAGACTCTGATGTTGAGACTTGATAAAGTCATGGGGAGAATCATTAGTAAATGCCAATCGGGTTTCTTGAAGGATAGGAATATTATGGATGGGATTCTGGCTCTTCATGAGATTCTGCATGATACAAGAATTAAGAAAAAAGATGGGTTAATTCTCAAATTGGATTTTGAAAAAGCATATGATAAATTGAATTGGGACTTCCTGTTTGAATGTCTCAAGCAAAGGGGTTTTGGGAGTAAATGGTGTGATTGGATTAAATTGGTCATGAGCTCTGGTACAGTTAGTGTTAGGGTGAATAATACTACTGGCAGGTATTTTAAATCTGGCAGAGGGGTTAGACAAGGGGATCCCTTGTCTCCCTTCCTTTTCAACATTGCTGCTGATACGTTGGCTAAGATGATTTCTCTTGCACAAAGAAACAATTTGATTAAGGGGTTAGTACCTGAGTATATTGAGAATGGGGTGGCAGTCCTCCAATATGCGGATGATACAATTTTATGTGTTCAAGATAATAGTGAACAGGCTACTCATCTCAAACTGTTACTTTATCTGTATGAAAGCATGTCTGGCCTCAAAATTAACTTCTCTAAGAGCGAAGTCGTTATGATTAGTCAAGATGATACCAAAAGCCTGGAATTTTCTAACATGTTTAACTGTGCAATTGGTAAATGGCCTATCAAGTACTTGGGTGTCCCGGTGGCGGGTTCTAGATTGCATGTTGTTGATTGGATGCCTATCAGCGAAAAACTGTTCAAGAGACTGGATGGGTGGAAAGGTAGCGCTTTAAGTTTGGGAGGTAGGCTGGTTCTAATCAATTCTTGTTTAAGTAATCTCCCGATTTATGTGATGTCCATGTTTTGGCTGCCTGTGTCAGTCATCAATAAGATGGATGTTGCCAGAAGAAGATTCTTTTGGCAGGGGGGAAATATGAAAAAGAAGTATCATCTTGTCAAATGGGCCAAAATCACTAAGCCAAAAAATAAAGGGGGGCTTGGAGTTAAAGAATTAAGGAGAATGAATATAAGCCTGCTGTGCAAGTGGTGGTGGAAAGCTGAAAATGGGGATGGAATTTGGCAGGACATTATTAGGAAGAAATATCTTAAAAAAGGTTCTATTACTTTGCTTTCCAAAAATCCTAAAAACTCTCCGGTTTGGAATGACCTGTTGAAGGTGAGACAGGTGTATTTGAAAGGTAGATCCATGATTGTGGGCAATGGCAAATCTACCAGCTTTTGGCATGATAGGTGGTGTGGTCTTGTCTCCTTAGCAGACAAGTTCCCAGGATTATATGAGATTAGTAAGGAGCAACAATGTTCTGTGGAGTTCATGAAACTGAGAAATTGGCGTCTTTCTTTCAGGAGGTGGTTACATGAGGATCTTCAATGCCAACTTAGAAGGTTGTTTGACATTGTTTGCCGGTATGGTATTAATTCTGAGAAGGATAGAGCTAGTTGGGATTGGGAGAAGTCTGGCTCTTTTTCTGTGAAGTCTACTTACAAACATTTGTGTGATCATGAATTTGGTCCCAGTTTTAAGAAGTTTTGGAAAGCCAAAATTCCGCTAAAGATCAAGGTTTTTCTGTGGCTTGTTTCTCAGAATGTTATCCTTACTAAAGATAATTTGGTAAAACGTAAATGGAAAGGTTCTACTATGTGTGCTTTCTGTAATGAAAATGAAACTAGCCATCATCTGTTTTTTGATTGCCCGACCGCTAAGTATATCTGGAGTCTGATTGCTTACTCTTTGGGCGCGGACTGTAGGCCAAACAGTTTGAACCAATTTTGGGTTTGGGTTCAGAGGTTTTTACCCCAGGCGCCTAATCTGCATGCTGTGGGTTTGGCGGCGGTGTACTGGGCTATTTGGCGAACTAGAAATGCGGTTTGCTTTGAGGGAAAAAGGGTGAAATCTCCTACCGAGATTATCTGTGTGATTTGCTCTTTCCTGACATATTGGGCAGGTTTGCTTAAGGATGATCTCAAGGAGCAGATGACCCAGGGAGCTGAGGTGATGAAGACGACGGCGCTTTTCTTTCACAAGCAGGATCAGAAGACGTATTCGTTGGAGGAACGTCAGTTGGTGCCGTATGTGGGCAAATAGATTAGCGCTTTGCTGTCTGGGTTTTTGGTGGGCTTGATGCCTTGTAATCTTGAAACGTTCCTGGTTGCGGTGTTCAGGATGGTTAGCCGTTTTGCTCTGTGTGTTTGAAGGTTTTGCACGTTCATGCAGGTGATCCCTTCGTGATCATGCGTGTGAACGTTTCCAGTTTTTTGGTCTGCGTTGGTTCTTGGATTGAAATGTTAAACTGTGTAATTTCGTTGCCCTGGTAATGAAATTCGGTTTTACCGTTGTGGAAAAAAAAAACAAGCAATCAATCTTCTTTAAGAAATATGTTAGGTACAAATAAAAATGAGGGATGTATGTGCCAATATTCCTAGGTTCCAGAGTAATATGCTACATCCTTTATATTCCATGTACTTAAGATATTTTGATTGGAAACAAAAAAAATCCTACTTAGAGAAAAATATACTGCAAGTGAAACAAGTATATTATTGCTTGAAAGAGTTTCTTCAGCCCATATTGCAACCTTCAGAATGTGCTGATAAAATTTGCCATTATAGTCTCACATTTCCCTACCCGGAGTCCCAAACACAAATTCTACAATCTTTGTGGGTAAGGGAACAGAAACACAAAACTGCTGCGCAATTATCCGACTATCCGTTGGCACCAGTAAAACCTTCCAACAGCTTTTTGAGGATCCAAATATGTAGCATAAGCGCAGCAAGAGACCTCATGATTCTAACAAACACCTACACCCTAAAATTTTAGGGAAAAGGGAAGAAATAAGGAGAGAATCTATATGCAGAGCCACAGCCGACCAAATGATGCAAGTTTCCTCGCAACAAAATCGATGAATCGTACTCAGAGCAACATTTTCACTTCCCCAAGTCCCCACCTACGAGTTCCCAAGTCCCCGCCTATATGAACACCAAAATCGCAGAACTACATCCTGTTTTACCCGACCCATTGCATCAGATGAGATCAAGCAAACTGCAATGCATCCGTGGATCCAGTTCCAGGCTCCACACACTACGGATCCAGTTCCAGGCTCCGCACACTACAAGCGCCACAAAAACCAAAACCACAGCGGGCACGAGGAGGACAGGCCGGTGTCACCAAGACACCAACCACACAAGATCACTCGAACTGTAAGCGAAATTCATTCAACCTATCGTAATATCGTAAGCAGGAGCGGAGTCAGTTGAGCTTACCTGGATGGATCAGCCCCTCGCTTCGTCCCGAGGGCACTCCCCTAAACCCTAGATCAGGTGAGCTCGGCAGTCGACAGGTGGTCCGGGTGGCGGAGGGGGAGGGCGGGGGGCCTGCAGCCAGAGAGGATACAGCATAATTTGCGAGGATTAAATAAGCAAGCGGTCGGGCGCACCGGCGCAGCCGCTGCGGCGTCCGCCGTTTACCCGATTCGACTTTGAGGCGCTGCTGATTCAGAACGCCAACTGCTGGGATTTTTTTTAACAAACAAAAAAGGGACCGCCGACTTCTGGTTTCTTCAACAGTTTCTCAAAGGGCTAATCTCTACGACTAAAAAGACTCGAATGTTATCGTCACCAGAATTAATCGGACCGCCTCCTCCTAATCGCGTCACCTCGAGAAAAAAATCGGAGTGCTCGACCACTTTCGCGCTGCCTCCGGTCCGGAGAAAGCCCACGCACGACGCCTCCCACGATCCTCCCCTTCTAACCGACGCCCAGCTCGGCACGATCCCCACCGCCGCGATCTGCTGTTGGACACCAAGGAGACCTCCGCCGCCGCCACGAAGCACTGCTTCTATGGATGCCGACCTCCGATGCTGCGACCTTGGGCGCATCCCCGACGCCCGCGCCCAAGGATGCCGACCTCCGGTGACTCCGCTGCCGCTGCCTCCTTGTCCGGCCTTGGCGTTTCTTCCCGCGACGCCTCCCCCGATCTACTCTCCGGCGCCCTCCCCGACCCAAAAGGCCGCCCCGCCGCGACCTTGGGCGCGTCCCCGACGCCCGCGCCGAGGGCGCCGCCTCCGACGACTCCGCTGCCGCCGCCACCTCGTCCGGCCCCGGCGTCTCCTCCCGCGACACCTCCCTCGACCTCCTCTTCGGCGCCCTCCCCGACCCAGAAGGCCGCCCCGGTCCCGGCCCCCTATGCCCAAGGCCACAGCATCCATCCGACGAGATAATCAGGCTGCCTACAACGAGGATCTCCTCAACTCCGAGTCCATTGAGGTGTGTGACTTGTGCTTCTAACCTGCTCACCAAAATGTTTCCTCCAGCATCACCTTGGTAGGCAAGCCGCGGGGCATGCACCTCTCCACCCCGCCCTCCCGCTGGTGCGCTTCGTCGCGTGCAGCAGCAAAAGCAACAGGCATCCCGCTCCTCTATCCCAACCGCTGGGACTGAACGAGAGATTTTCCCGGTCCCAGGTATGCTAATGCTAATTATTCTAATTACGGTACTTGACTCTTGCAATGAAACTTGGCATTATTCATGGCAAATTCCATCGTGGGAGGTAGTAGAGTCCAAACCAGTGTGGTGATCTTCACTATATTATACATTTACTAGGTGAGTGTCCGTGCGTTGCAACGGGACAATAATCATGTATGCACGTGTAATATTTAGATGATACTATTATGATTATCTCAATCTTAAACACTCCATTCATATTTGTGGTGGTCCCGTCGAGACAATAGATGTATTCATTCACTAATGCTCATGAATTGCCACAGAGATAAAAAAAAGAATAAACACGATAAAAGGGCATGAAAAATATATGGGTGTTTTGAGACGACCAAGCACTATATATGCGGTCACAAATGATGTCTCTTCTCCATCGAGGTGACCCACTAACTGATTTGGGCACGCCTGAGGACACCACAGACATATCGTATACGTTAGAAGTTTAAGGCATATTTGAAATCAAGAACCTCCTAAACATTATGGGTGGAGTATATTTGGAGCAATGGTAATAGAAAAAAGGTTTAGGGTTGCAAGGATTTAATTTCATCTGAGATCTGTAAAATTTGCATTGAACAACACAAAAGCTTAGATGCAATCTCAACAAAATTCTGATTCATATCTCAGATGCATAATCATCCCATTCACAGCCTTAACCACTTGAAGTTGCAACTCTTAGTCAAAAATTGGACTTCACATTTATATAACCTCTGAACTGTAAGAGGTCTGTTGCAACAATAGGAAAAAAGGTAACCAATTGTAAATGTTTCATGAGGTAGAAAATTTTCCGCTGTGTGATCTCCAGAAGCACTGCATGAACAAAAACGATTACAAGGAAAAGTAACAAAACTGGCGTCAAAACTGCCCACGCAAGTTCATATGTAGGCCAGTTAGCAGTCAGTTCAAGATTTTTTTTTGTTATAGGCCCAGGGCAAAAATTTTATTAAAGCAAACCTTAGAAGGAGCCGAGTAGGTGCAGGACCAATTTCATAGCCCTGCCTTAAACATGCTGTCTCTCTGTTGAAGCTTAGCCACTCATGAAGAACATGGAGACCATGCTGTCAAACTCAGAAAGAAATATACCATCATAAGCATTAAAATGCAGTGAGATAAAAATCATGTAGAAATCTTAACCAATGAGAGATGCAGAAGACACAAAAATCATGTAGAAATCATAAGCTTGATGTCTTTGATCCCAATGCAGCTGGAATACGCATGAGTTTGACCTGCTAGCATAATCACTTCGATACTAGCCCTGCCTAAAATACAAGTCTAGAAAATTTATATGATACATGAGTGTTTTGCATGTATTTCTTAAGGTTTAGATGGCTAATTACTTTAAATTTAGTTGCACTTACATGTATTTCTTTCTTAATAAGGTTCAGATGGCTAATTACCTTTAATTCGGGGGATTGTATGCAAGGGTCGAGGTGCCGGAGGCGGACATGGTGGCTCTGTGGAGGGAGATCTCCGCGCTACGGGTGGAGAGGGCACAGCTGGTGATGGCCAGGGAGATGGCGCAGTGGCTCTGCTGTGAGATGGTGTAAGTCAATCAACCTCACTATGAACTGGATCACTCAAGATCAGAGGCCGAACTGAGAGATATGGTACTGCTGCAGAACTTGCAGCTTTTCTGTTTTTGTTGCATATTATTTAAAGCAGCTTTATGTACATGCAAGAGCCATGATTAGGCACCAGGAACCACTTAGTGGCTCCTAGAAACTATCCACGACTTAGGCAACTGACCACTAATAACTATGACCAATCACCCAACACCACACACCTGTCCTAAAGACTAGCTAGGACAATGCTACCTGTAAACTGAAACAAACAGCTATTTACACTTGACTCTATCTAGTGCGACTGAATAATGTGCAGGAGTACAGCCATCAGATGGTTGCTCAGCAGAGAGACATTGTGAAGAAAGCAATAGTCCATGCAAGGAGTTTCTCAGTGCTCAGGATTTGCAGATTTGCAAGATACACATTTGCTAACCATATTGGTCAATGTTATCAAGCTGTTTTCAATCTAAATAGGAAATAGTATCAATTTTGTTAGTTAAAGGTGCTAAGTTGGGCACATTTATTTACAGTACTCAGTCACATTGCAGGGATTGATTTGGTAGAAAGATTCTCCTACTGTCTTTGATTAAATGATGTAATGTTGAAACTCTTAGCTGGACAGGAGTAGGGGGGAAGTAATTAGATCCTTGGATATAATTCAGTGATTTCTTGCGGAGGAAAAAAAAGAAAATGGTCTTTTAGGGTCAGGTGAACTGAAGTGTTATACCAATGAGTTAGTATTTTCTTTTTCTCGGGTTCAATGATGAGGGAGTGAACTACATGATCCACCTTTTGATTTTATTTTACTGCTTTGTCATTTTTTGTTAGACTTGTAGGCTGAACTTGCACAGTGAAGTGCTTCTGTAAAATACGAAGTGCTTCAAAAATCAAAATATTGAGAGAAAATTTAATGTTTAAGTTCTATGTAGTTTTGGTTCTTGGAAAAGTATAGAAGTTGTTCTCATGGTAGAAGTATGTTGCTCTTTTGAGTTCCTTGGTATATTTACATTGGCAAGTATATGATATGCAATACCTTATCTTCATTTAAATGAATATATGCCTATCACATATATAATGTTGTAACAAAAAGAACCACGGCAAAGTTGAATTGAGCTTTTTTTGTTAAAAATACTGATTCATACATGCATATGCGATGGCTGATAAGTGATTCCTGTAGCAACGCACGGGCACTCAACTAGTTAGCTAATAGAAACCAACTAATAGCTAATTACTTCCTCTATTTTAAATTGTATAAGACGTTTTAGCTTTTTAAATTTTATGATTTTTGTTATACACCTAGATATAGACTACGACTAGAATACTAGATGCACGCATATCTAAAAAAGCCAAAACATTTTATAATTTGGAATGGATGAAGTATTAGTTAAAACTAATAGCTAATTGTTAGTTAGGTAGTAGGTTTATTATCTGAGCATCTAAACATGTTCTTAGGAGAGTTTCATTTACATTCAATAAACTACCAATGAAACTGAGTTGATGAAACTCTCTTAGCACGATTACCAACTCAATATGAGTCATAAATTAAATGTCTATGAAACCATAGAATAAAAAAATTCCATTGAGAATGGATATTTCATCCATGTTTCATTTCGTTCTATATGACATGACAGTTTCGGAAACAACACAATGAAACTTCTCACTAAAACTGGCCTTAGCTAATTTTTGGCAACTAAGAGCATCTCCAACGGGACTATCATCGAGTTTATTGGAATTATGTCATTCTCAGATTTTGCTGGTTTGCCATCCTGCAAAAGGGACTCGCTATATTGTCATTATAAAATGAGGCCATCACACTAGAATGCCTTTTCATAATTTTCTTATCTATTTAATGTTGTTGAAGTGAATTTTACGAAAGAAAATAAGGCGGATTATGGGAGTGTGAGACTTGAATTATTGATTTGGCCATGCACATAGAGAATTGGATTACTTATGAAAACATTCTTTCTATTCCGCAAATGTCCCTGCCTCTTTATTAGCTGATGGACAAAAAACACTCGGAGACTCTTTCTTTTCCGTCGCGGTGAGAGCACATAACGTGCTCCCATGGGCGCCATCAGCACCGCCTTCCACACGCCAACACCCCATATCGCCGCTGCCTTTCCCACATGTCATTGTCGCCCTTATTATCTTCTTAGTCTTCCTCGGTGGCACGCATTGCTGCTGCTAGGGTGGGATTTTGGGGCTGACGTTGGAAGTGGGAGGCTGACGACACGTGGAATTTGGGGGCGACGAGGGTGGTAGGCACAACAGTGGTGACAACGACGATGGTGGCGACAAGAGCTATGATGAGGAAGAAGTGCGCTCACCACTCGCGCTCGATTCGTTTATACAGACGAAACAATTTTTCATTGGAATTTTAGGCTAAAGGGGCAGGGGCATTTATGGAATAGAAAGACTATTCCATGGACAACATTAAACTTATAAAAATTTGAGAAAATGCATTCTAGCGTGATAGCCGCGTTTTATAATAGCAATCGAGCAAATCTCATTTGTAGGATGGCAAACCAGCGAACCCAGTTGCGAGAATGGTAGAATTCCAATAAAGTCCTACCCAATAGGCCCCATACTATTTTTGAGTAGTGGAGCCAAAATAACAGCTCTAGCATACTACCTACTAGGTCACCAAAATTTGTTGCCACCCTAAATCTTCCATTCCATTACCCATTCCTATTCGCCAACAAGTGCCTACCCATTTTCCGGATCAGTGGTTTTCCACCCGCATGCCCGACTCCCACACATCGCTGCTAAAAGCCCTAAGTTTGGTTTTGTTAATTGAGTAACAACTAGTGGACTAATGCTTTCAATTGAGTTGTGATTGAGCTAGGGTCCTTATCAAGATGGTGAGCAAGGTTAGGTGACGGTTGAGAAGTGATCAAGCCACATGGAGCAAGCTCACTTGGAAAGAAGAAAGAGATGGAAACAAGCCCGAAGGAAAAGGTATATGCTAGGGGTTGCCGGCTGAAACACGATAGAGTGTGTGGTTGGATTCAGGATAGATAGTCACACTACTAAGAAGGGAACTCTAATGAAAAGTAGTTATCTAAGTGTCAATAGGTGTGAACTAACTTTGCAAATGCATTGGACCTAGTGATGCGATGAGATGCAAGTGAAAAATGTTTTTGAAAAGCTAACTCAATGCCTAAGGTAAAGATGTTTATGTTTGAACATATTGGAGTTAGCAAATTTATGACACTTGTGAAAAATAGACTTGGTGCTAAAAATCAGCACCACCAGAAAGGTTTGGTGTCCCCTTGGGGTGAGCAGAAGAAGCGGTGCGGTGTAGGCTGCTAACAATGGCTAGGGTTTGCCATTGAATTTATCTGGTGGTACACTATAACAGAGCACTGGAATGTGCGCTAGAACTATTCAACAAACGAGAGTTTTAAACTGTGCACCAGAGTTTTCCGTTAACCTCCTGGAGTTCTCTGGAGCATGATCTGAGATGTTCTGTCTGGTGCCCCTCACCAAAGAGGCACCAGAGTAAGGCTGGTTCGACTATTAGATGTTAATGGCTAGTTTTGACTCTGGCTGGGCTTAGGGTGGTCACCAGAAACGTCCTTGGTTGAACCACTCGAGGCATCGAAGAAAGTGCTATGATGGGGACGAGGTTTCCAATCCTCTATCATGTGAGGATAACTATCGCTTTGGTTGGAGCGACATGATGTGGCTTCAGACCAAAAGACTTGAACCCTGCAACCTTTGCACTATGTCTCTTGTCACAATCCGATTGACCTCACTAAGAAGGCAAATCCCTACCAGCGAAACGAAGACCACAAACAAGAACTCGAAAAAACACAACTTAATTGAAGTGAAAACTACAGATGTACTATCAAGCACTCGAAGTTGGGGTTTCACAACCAAGGACGGTGATTGTTCAAAGACATATTGATCTAAAATAAAACCCAAACCCCTGACTTGGGTGGTGATGATTCATTATAATGTCTTTGGGGGCGTGCACACCCCTTGAATGCGCGCTCTAATGTGCTCAAAGACAATACACGACCTAACAGACTAAAAGATGGTGGCGCAGCACCTGGACGCTGACTTGTTTCGATGATTCCCATTGACTCTGGTGGAGTTTTGATGTCAAACCAACGTCATTGAAAAAAGCTTATGAAATTATATTTCCATGCATAGGTGAATCGTCGAAATAGAGTTCGTACACATCTTAAGCGTCTGTTTTACTACAGGCTGCTTCTGAAGGCTAAAACAAACTTGAACTCGAGTTGAACTAAGCCTCCTGTTTAACCTCCTGTTTAACTTGGACGTCCTTGCTGGTCTTCTTTGCTTCCACACCTCTCTCTCCACCCCCTTCCAAAGAGAGATCTAAAATCTCTACAACTAAAAAGAAGGAAATGATATCGTCACCGTCGGACCGCTCCTATCCCCGCGCATCCCCGCCCAACCCGCTCTCGCGCAACTGCCGCCCAGTTGACCACCGCGTCCCGCCCACGACGCCGAGCTCGGCTCTCGCCCGCACAACCGACGCCCCCCAGACGCATACGCCGCTGCACCGAGGGGGTCTTCCCCACGCCCGCTCGTGGCCCTCGACGCCATCGCAGTGCCTCCCGCTCGCGGCCCTCGCCGCCGTCGCCGACCCGCACAACCGACGCCCCCAGACGCATACGCCGCCGCACCGAGGGGGTCTTCCCCACGCCCGCTCGCGCACAAGAAGGTTTCACTCTCCCGCCCCAAGCCGGGCATCGAGCGCGTCGCCGTCTCCCTCGACCTCTACAACCAGGGATCCGCGTGAGTACCGCAGCACTCCCCCCACCGCCGATCCGGTTTGTTGCTTGTAGTAGTTTCGGTTGCTCCCGGGATCTGATCTGACTCGGCATGCCTTTCTTTCCTGGGTGATTTGAACGCGCCTCCACTTGCTTGGATCTGCGTCGTGCGTTGAGCGAGCGATGCGAGGTTTCCTTCTTAAACCTTAGCCGGGGATTTAGTTTTCCATTTGTTTGTAATCGTATAGGTCCGCTAAATCTGAATGATAGATTTGCTTAATTGTGTATGAGAAGCGAAGAATTGATCATTTTCAACCTTCGCTTGCTCTTATGCTTTTATAGATCCCCAATTCTCCCAATCCCTTGCTGGAAACGGGAGCAGACTATTATGCCCTGTGTGCTGCGCTTGCTCTTAATTGACTGCTAGATCAAGAGTGCTGGCGTTGCTCTTAATTGACTACTAGATCAAGAGTGTTGTCCTTGCTCTTAATTGACTGCTCGATCAAGAGTAACAGGTTAATATGTATTTCATGGCACCAACTTTCCAGTGGTATAAACATACTGCAGCAAACAATTATAGCTAAATGCCTCTGTTTCTGTGGAAAATGGGCTGTTCTGAACAGAGTAAAAACAAAAACAAACCTGCTGGTTTCTATCTCCATGAATAGAAGTAGCTGGAAACCCGTTCATGCACAACCAGCTTTCCAATGAATCAGCACCCCTCTTTGTTTGCACAAAGACAAGCGTGAGAGTTTGCTGCAACAGAAAAGAGACAAGGAAATGAGTACATAGAAGTCTGAACTTTTTGAGTCCTTTGAAGAATACATAGAAGTCTGAACATGCAAGTGTTAGATTTCTCTGAATTAGCTTACTGAATTAGAGGTTTCCAAATTTTCTTCTAGGTTCTGAATTATAGGTTCCTAATTACAGAATTCCTATTTCCTAGGATCACCAACAAAAATAAGTCATGTGATTACTGTCAACAAAATCTGAGATATATGAAACTGAGCCTAAACTGGAACTGATGAAGTCTTGAGATACCTTAGAGAGAAGCAAGAAGCTGTTGGAATTTTCCGTCTTAAGAAGTGTGGACTTCAGTGTGAACATGTGAACTGTATGATCAGATGCTCGGTCCAGTCACAAGTCATATCTTTATTGGGGCCATAGGCACAATAGATAAGTTATAGTAGTACAATTTGTTTTGATTTATGTTCAGGATGGAAAAAAGTTCATGATGGAAAAAGTGCAGGAGTCCATCTTATTATGTCAGTGATTTCTCTTGCCCATCTTGTTATGGCAGTGGTTTCTGTTGCCATTGCTCATACTGCCAACATTCATACTTGGGGATTAACAGGTAACCAGTAAAAATTTGGATGCATACATATTTTTTATTTCTGTACATGTGACATGATCAATTGATCATGCACAAATTAGCAAACTAATGAAGAACTATCCTCAAGATTGTCTTCATTTGGACATTAACTAGATCAAATCATGAATATTAGATAATTTTTTATGAGTATTCCACTGTCTCTGTCTGTGCCACGAATTCTTTTTAACTGAGTTGAGTTAATTCACCTTTTTAGTTTTTCTTGCACATCGAAGCTGATTGCACTTGTTGAGTTATTGCAACTAAACTTCTGTAATAAAAACTAAACTTCTGTAATAAACTTCTTTTGATCGATGGATCGAGTCTCCTCTCATGTTACATTCTTACTGAATGGGTGTTTTGTGTTGTTACAGGATTTTGCGCTGACAGATGTGGCGCAGTTCGAGGAGTATGAGATCCTGCTCATCATCTTCGACCGGGACCTGCCCCTCTGAGAGGGCATGCTCACCATGGACTTCACCGGAATGCTCAACGATCAGATGAGGGGATTCTATAGGAGGTACGCTCCCCTGATTACTGTTCATGATTTGGTAGTTCATGGCTTCCAGCCACTACGAACACTTGATTTACTCAATGGAGATAGTGTATCATAGATTTGTAGCCCAGATAAGATGGATAATTAGATTTAATTATGGTTTCTCCTACAATGTTGCTACCGATGCATACTGTTCCTTTGTACCCTGAAAAACAGTTTGATTCAGAAGCCTAAAATTGTTTATATATTGCTAAACAACCGTCAAGCAAAAGTGAACCTTACAAAGCAGCAAACATCCTTCCCCACCTAGACATTATTAATTTGTACAGAAGAGATGCTTTCTTTTTTCTCAAGTTAGTGATTACAGAGCATTGGCAAGCTGACTCAATTGAGGTGAATATATAGTGATATACTGATATGTCTTCATACAATTGTCTTTTATGATTTCGCATCTGTAGAGAAATTAAGTTGTAAAAATCTTCAGAAGTACAAAAATAAATTGCTTTATTTAGAACTGTGGCATACTGTTCACAATCTTCCCTAGCTGCTATGGTTAGGTTGTTATTTTGTATCGTATTACCAGCTTGTGAGTTCGATGAAGTATGATAGTTTGGTACACTGAAGTGCATGGTTCATTTAGATGTTTCGGATGTTGTTCGCCTCATAATGTGGGATCTCACTGTGTCCTCTTTCAGGCACTTCATTTTTGTCTTCCTTTCTGTGATCTATTGCTGGAGCACTTTGCAAACAATAAAAACATTGGAAATCTTGAACAGAACATGCTAACTTGCCTGGCTTATCTGTTTTCTCAGATACTATTACAACTATTGGTTCTGATTGTTATTCCTGTTCTCAACTTCTTGGATACCCTGCAACGTGTAGCAACCAATAATAGAACATATTGATCTAGATTTTACCTTGCCCCATTATGCTTATCTGTCTAAGAGAAGGAATTGCAGTACCGATAAAGTAGAAAGGAAAATACAGAAGCCGAGCTGCAGCAATGTGTTTGTGAATTTATAGTTACTGATCTCCTTCATATAATTCTGCATTTGTAATCACTTTTAACTCAATGGTCTTCCTGATTGAAACATAGAGGTGGGACTTTGAGTACCTCCCAAATCTGGATAGCGTCATCAAATTTCGTGTTGATGGGTTGGTTTGTGTGTGCCACAGCTTGAATGTGACCGGCCAAGGCACCCAGCAACTGATCTGAGTGCAGTAGGCGTCCTCATTGATGTTTTTTCATGTTCAGATACTGCCACTGAATTCATCTGCCTTAAAAAAACATGTTCTTGTGATGTGGATGTGGTTTAACATTTTATTTACATGTTAACCACTTACCTGATGTTTCTCCTTAGCGATATCTCCGGGACGACCAATTCGTTTATGTGGTTTAAAAGGGAGCATTGTTTTCTGTGCTCAGTGTTTTCTGTCTAACTAGAACATTGCTCTCATGCAGAAATTAATTGTTTCAGTGCTCTGCAAATCTGAAACGTCTGTTCTCTTTTTTTCATGAATGTAGTGTGCTAAGGAAGGAGTACTTTACCTCGCACGTTAAGGTGCTTGATGGTTCCCTTCCCATGGAGACTGTTAAAGAAAAGCTGACAGGACTTGCTAGGAGCTGCATTCAGGAGTGGGAACCCACTTACCGATCTATCATGGTGAAGTGCCTCAATTGCACAAAGAAATGTCGCTCACAGTCTAATACATCATCTTGTGTGATCTACTGTGGTCGGGATGGAATTAGGCATCTAGAAGCACTTGTCTTTGCCATTTGCTATATCAGTGTGGTCTGTGCAATAGATTTCTGTAATTTCAACGTGTGTTTAGATAGCATTTTTTAGAGCCCCACTCCTGAACTTTATTGACTGCCGGTGTCCTCGTTGTGTAATGTGAAATATGTGAGACTACAAAACACTTAGATTTCTAGACTTCATGTATCTGCAAATGTTGTTGGGGGTGAACAAACATTGGAAGGCATGAACAAATAGTAGCACTGGAGATTTGGATTTTGTAAGCAGATGAATATGAATGTGAGCAAAACATTGCTCCTCGGCCTATTTAACAATTCATGTTTTATTTTGATTTTGATTGATACTCATGGAAACCTATGTTATAACATTCATGTTTTTTTAAGTTCCTGTTTTTCTAATTCATGAACTTTGCATTTTTAGATAGCATTTCTATAATTTCAACGTGTGTTTAGATAGCATTTCAACACTAAACTTTAATGTCAGTATTTAGTTTCACAACATTGTTATCTTATTGTGCGACCTGAGTGTTTTTATTACAGAAGTTTATCTGCTCCTGTTGGGCTGCTGCACAGCCTCTGCTAGGCAGCCGGCAGTTCCTAGACGAGTCAGCCACGGCCTCCGCAACTCGACGACTCGCCAGCGCAAAAATCAATCCCGTTTATAGGTCAAGATCAGTTAGCGCTAAAAGGGAACTCTCCTAGCGCCGGCCTCGTCAATCACGTTGGTTGCTGTTTAAAGGAAAAAATACTATGGTTTCTCTGCTTACACCAATATGCAAAATTATGAATCCGACATCCATACCCTCTCTGTCACGCAACATCCAGCCCGTACATCGGTTTTCCGTATACGTTGCATACCCGTAGCAACGCACGGGCACTTAACTAGTGACAGCATTAATTTCCAAAAGTACTCCACTAGATCTCGCGCACGAGGAAACAGAATACCAAAGCAAATCAGCACCCCCAGATAGGTGGGCCTAATTCGTTTTTTATATGCCTTTCTTTTCGGTATTCATAATAGCTATAAAATCAAAAGTATACTCTTTATTGCATTGGAGACATAGAAAAAGTTAGCCAAGTTCGACAGGCCTATGCAATTCAAATAAACTAGGTGAATTCCCCGCGCGTTGCTGCGGGAATGCAAGAGTAATTTGAATTGAGTTAGGAGAAATAGGATGTAGAAGGAATCTCGTTGGTGTATAATACATAAGTATATATGCGATATAAGCAGAGAACATATTTAGTTTTTTGTTAAAGGTGTAACTAAAGACAACAAAAACCATATCAAAGAAAACACGGTCACTAACCTATAGGATCGACCAGTACGGGAGACTAATCTCATCCACCCTCACCCCTCACCCCTACTGTACCTGAGGGTCATCCCCCCTCCCAAAAGTTCTAGGAGTTTTCCTTCACAAAATCATGCATGTTTCGGAGGACCACATATAATCCATGTGATATGTAGTTAAACGAACTTTTGCTTAGAAACAGTTATCAAAGAAAACACGGTCACTATCCTATAGGATCGGCCAGTACGGGAGGCTAATCTCATCCACCAGAACCCCTCACCCCTACTATACCTGAGGGTCATCCCCCTCCCAAAAGTTCTAGGAGTTTTCCTTCACAAAATCATGCATGTTTCGGAGGACCACATGTAATCCATGTGATATGTAGTTTTGCTAGGTTTTTCTTAGAAACGGGCTTTTGCTTAGAAACAGTTATCAAAGAAAACACGGTCACTAACCTATAGGATCGGCCAATACAGGAGGCTAACCTCATCCACCCTCACCCCTCACCCCTACTATACCTGAGGGTCATCCCCCCTCCCAAAAGTTCTAGGAGTTTTCCTTCATAAAATCATGCATGTTTCGGAGGACCACATATAATCCATGTGATATGCAGTTTTGCTAGGTTTTTGCTTAGAAACGACAGTTTTGCTAGGTTTTTCTTAGGAACGGCCATTTAAATGTTTGCAAAAAAGTTATCGAAATATATCCATATGGGGTCTTGTTTTGAAGAGTTTATTGCGAGGAACACCATGGTGCAATTGGATTTTAATTACGATACTTGGTTTAGGTGCTACGACTTTTTTCTATTTCAAAAGAAATAGCTAGTGGAAGATAAATGAGGCTTAGTGGGCGGATGACGTCACTTAGTGGGCGGATGACATCATTTTGCTGATGTGGCCCAATGAGAAGCCAGAGAAATAGGCTAGTGGGTCTTTGCTTTATAGGAGGTATATATATCTTTCATCATAAAACTCTTTGACTTAACTTTACCCTGTCCTTGGATTTAATTATGTCTTTTTTCTTAGAAGATGACTTTGATTTCCTAATTGATGCCATGATATCATAAATCTTTGCGTCCAAGTTCGTCTCACCAAATCAAGTGAGCCAGTTGGGCACCATCTGTTTCAGTGCTCCTCATCACTATGTTCAGGGAAAATCAAGTCATTAAAAACTATTTGTGGTTGCTAGTCAAATAAAGGCGGATAATAACAAGGAAATAAAGCAAAGCTCAGCTTGGATTAAGGCGTTAGTTACAAAGCGAGTACATACTTTACACGGTTTTGAGCCGGCACATAATGCGGTGTACGTTGCACATGTGCACTTGCGCGGTTAGATATTATAATATACTATTACTGTAACTTTTAGGTTGTAGCCTTGTACTCAAGTTGCTTATTACTTCCTCCGTATACAGAAGAATGTAATTATGGGCCCGTGTCGGTCAAACTAGTTCAAGTTTGGTCAAGATATGAAATAGTATGAGCATTTATGTTTCCAAATAAATTTATTAAAAAAATATATTGTATAACTAATCTAATGATTTTTATTTTGTATCATGAATGTTAGTATACTTTTTATATAGCTTTGGTCAAAGTTCAAACTGTTTAACTCATCGAAAAGTAAGTATTGCATTTTTTTTAGTTCTTGTATAAAAAAAATATGCTTACGACTTTGAACCCAAAAACACTGCACCCAAACGGGCATCATCGCATATGCGTTGTTTGATCCTCGATCGATGACACTAGTTGCGCTTAATTTAAGTAAAACCGCCCGACAGCAGCTCGAATTCGTCGAGATGCACGTAACCTGCTCCGAATAAACAGAGTTCACCGAGGTTTTCGCTACGTCGGCCGGCGCTAGCTGTCTTTTCCTGTCTGAGAGAGGTGTTGGGGGAAAAGTCTGGGCAAAGATGCATCTCGAGAGAAGTTCAGAGATTTTTTTTTCTGCAACCGTTTGGTTGCCTCGTTTCTTCGGAGCTTTAATATCTTTCTGTGTTTTTGCCGCTGCGGCCGCCGCCGCCGCCGCTGAATATTGAAGTTGAAGCTAAACGATGCAAGTTGATATATGAAATTTCAGTATGATTAGAGTATCGCGCACTGGGAATCTTTTGTTGCTTTAAAAATGGCAGCATAGCTTGACCAGTGAAGAATTGATGGTGCAAGTCGGCAGCTCTTCCATACAGCCGCTGCAGTTGTTTGGCCGATAGTTTTTGCGGCTGATACGCTGGCTGATGCTTTTTTTTATTGTGAGAGAAAAATAATATACCATAACTGATAAGTCAAGCTAATAAGTTAAAGCCGTAAAGGGTTTGAACTTGTTGAGACATGAGTGCTCCAATAAACAGGTCCTCTGTAAATCAATTTGAAGCACTAAATTAAATTGAGCTTATTCTTGCATTGACCCTTCCATACAGCGCTGCAGTTGTTCGGCTGATGGTTTTTGTAGCTGATAAGATGGTTGATACTGTTTTGTTGTAAAAGAAAAACAATATACCATAACTGATAAGTCAGGCTAATAAGTTAAAGTCGTAAAGGGTTTGGACTTGTTGAGACATGAGTGCTCCAATAAACAGGTCCTTGTACATCAATTCGAAGCACTAAAGTAAATTGAGTTTGCATTGACCCAAAATTACAGCCACCTATCCTCATCAAGGACACAATCTTTACTTTCAAAAAAAAATCACTGACACAATCTACTTTTATGTTTTTTTTCCTTTTTCAGTTTTTCTGGATCCCTCATGTTTGGGCTTTGTTGCAAGATCTTGTTTTCCTCCTTACTTAAATATAACTAGCAGGAACCCCACACGTTGCCGCGGGCGGGAAAGAGCAAGCTGAAAAAGCCAAGTTTCATGGCATAATTGCAAATGGGGATACTTAGACTAACAACAATCTGGCTGAAATAACAACAGTGATGTCCGAACGAACTTTATAAAGCAAGAGTGTTCATTACACAGTGCAATGGAGCCTATAAGTCGTCAACGAAATAGTTATTTCTGAAACCTGAGATCATTGTAAGGAGAGTGTCCTGGAAGCACACACCTAGACAGTGAGTGACAGAGTCGGCTATGAAATTAAACATCGTAACCTGGACCACAAATATTTTTTGGCTATCTCTTATTAATAATTTCATTTGGCAAAAGCTAGCACGGGTCATTAAGTTTTAGATCTATACAATTAGAAGAGATATAATAATCTGGATTTGACAAAAGACATTAAGGTATCAGATTCACAAGGAATCTCATTATATTAACCTTAACCTTGACCTTTGTATAAATCTGGATGGTGAGGATGTTTGCCAAGTGAAGTAAGACCATGTAGGTTCTGTATCTGCATAAGAAAATGAAGATAAGAATTTAGTATTGCTGTATATAGCTAATTCCTGTAAATTACAGAAGGCATATTAGGGTTTTTGTTATTGCATTGGTAGTTATATGATTGCATGTACCAAGTGAAGACTGTTTCAATAAAGCCGGAAAACAACTATCCTAGGCTAGAAATATTACTTATTGTATCAGATATTCAAGGGCAATCTAAAAGCGGACATCGTATTCTATGTTGTTCAAAGTAGAGTTAACCTAGAACCACATAATTTTAGGCTAGCCGTATTTCATATTTTTGTTGCACAGAAAGGCATCAAGGTTGAGTAAACCTAGATTTGCAATTAGCAGTGATGACTTAAAATCGATAGCGTGCTCTAAGGCTGACGAATGCATTCTATGTTCTGCAGCTAAATACTGGAAAAATTACTGAGAATTCGAAACAATATGTGGTGCATATTCTATCAGTCAATTTTCTAAAATTACTGGAAAAAATATTGTACCTTCCACAGCAGGCGGTCAAATTTTTGGAATGCGCTCGTGCCGCTGCCTTCTTTTCTGCAAAAAGAACGGCAATAAGCAATAAGTGTTAGATACTTAGAAACAATCTTTATACACAGATAAATGTTTTATTACAGTCAAGCGAAGCAAACCCAAAGGTAGTGATTGGTCTTTGCTTGGCAACCATTCAGCATAGTGATTCAGCAAAACAAAATGCAAGTTCATTTTCTTGTCTTGGATCATTTACTAAGACCATTTATCAGAATCTCGTGCATAGCACAAACCCTGGTATGACCTACGTGCCACGTCGTATATGAAGGTGATATAAGTCAGTTTTTTTTCAGCAAGCCATCGTAATTAGGCCATAACTAATAGAGCTTGCTCTATGGAATCATTTGGATGGACCTAACTGGTGTACTAATTAACAGAAAACAGAACACAAACATCCAAAGGTTTTTTTTTTTCTCGAACACGCAGGAGAGCTGCGTATCATTGTATTAATAGAAGAAGAGAGAGTCATACATAGACCCAAACCCACACACACACCCACTACTACTACTACTTCAACATGAGAGCTGAATCACCAGTTTAAAACAAAAAGGACGACCCGACATCTACAACAGTCCTTCACACTGCTCCTCCAGCAGTGAGCAGGGAGATCCCCTTGGCTCCTGCCATGCTCCACCAATGGGCCTCTTCCCGAGCCAAAGCCAGTACTGTATTTACATTTGGGGTTGCACCATTGAAAACACAATCATTTCTATGCCGCCAAATGCTCCATGCTCCCAAAATGACTAGAGAATTCAGACCCTTCCTCAAATCTCCACTAGCAGCGTTATCCACCTTCCTCCACCATTCATCGAAGGACTGATCAGAAGGTTGTGGAGCAAGTGATGCAAAACCAAACTGCAACAAGAGGGAGAACCAAAAGTCTCTTGAGAATACACAACCCACAAGCAGATGCTGAATATTTTCCTCCTGTTGATCACAAAGGAGGCACTGTTCTGGGTGAGGGAGACTCCTCCTTGCCAATCTGTCTGCTGTCCAACATCTGTTGTGAGCAACTAGCCACATAAAAAATCTGCATTTGGGGGATGCCCAGGATTTCCAGATTCTCTCATAAGGTTCAAAGGAGACTGCTCCCTGAAAAAGGGTATCGTAAGCACTCTTTGCTGTATATTGTCCCGAAGAAGATAACCTCCAGACATGCTTATCTGGAATATTTTCATTCAACTCCACAGAATTCAAGATGTCCCAGAGGTCCAGGTACTGAAACAAGGCTGTCATGCATACTTCACCCTGTATGTCCTCTATCCATTTCTCCTCCGTGAGGGCCTCCAACACAGTACGCTTGCTAGATCTTCTTTTAGGGACCCGTGCAAAGATCAGGGGTGCTATGTCCTGGATTCCCTTGCCATCTAGCCATTTGTCCTTCCAGAAAAGCGTATTAGCTCCATTTCCCACCTCTGTTATCACTGCCACAGAGATGAGGCCAGCTACCTCTTTACTAACTTGGATAGGCAGATTTGCCCAAGGTTTGTTGGGCGCACTCCGCTTAAGCCACGGCCATCGTGCTTTTAAGGCAATACCTAGAGACTTTAAATCTGCTATCCCAAGACCACCCAGTTCCCGGGAGCGGCACACTTTTGGCCAGGCAATGAGGCAGTGACCACCATTTGCCTCTTTTCGTCCCTTCCATAGGAATGCTCTTGTGATCTAATCTATGGCTTTGATAGCCCAAGGTGGAAGATCTGTTGCCATAGCCACATAGACTAGAATTCCTATGAGAACATATTGCACTTGAATTACTCTGCCAGCACGAGTCATCAGATCTGCCTTCCATCCAGGTAGCTGATCTGCAACTCTGTCTATGATGGGTTGGACCTGCTCCTTGGTCAGCTTTCTGATGGTCAATGGTAGGCCCAAATACTTACAAGGAAAATCCAGCACTTCACAAGGCAACAAGTTTTGAATGAGAGCCAAATTTTCCTCAGTACAACGAATAGGCAGCACATTACTTTTTTGGACATTGGTCTTGAGGCCAGAAGCTTCCCCAAATAAATGCAATAGCTGTAATGACAAGTTAATATCCGCTGCAATAGGCTGGAGGAAAATGGCAACATCGTCAGCATATAATGAGATTCTATGCTGGATTGGTCTCCTGGATAAGGGTTGTAGCAGCCCACTTTCAGAAGCCTTTGTGAACATCCGATTTAAGACATCCATAACCAGAATAAAGAGCATGGGAGAAAGAGGGTCTCCCTGCCTCAGTCCCCTTCTGTGCGTTATACTTTCTCCTGGGATGCCATTGAGGAGGATTTGGGTGGATGAAGTTGTTAAGAGACCACAAATTAAGTCACACCAGCGAGAACCAAATCCCAACTTTGTTAGAACCTCCAATAGAAAAGCCCAAGACACTGAGTCAAAAGCTTTGGTGATGTCTAGCTTGAGGAGTATTCTGGGCTGCTTTTGAGAATGTAAGAATTTTACTGTCTGCTGGACCATCATGAAATTATCTTGAATAAACCTTTGTTTGATGAAGGCACTCTGATTGGGGGACACCATCTCATCCAACCGGCCTGCAAGCCTATTAGCCAGGATTTTGGTCACTAGTTTGGCGAAGCTGTGAACCAAACTAATGGGCCGAAAGTCCTTGACTTGAACAACATTCGACTTTTTTGGAATCAAAGTAATGTATGCAGAGTTCAGTTTCCAGAGATTTTTGAAACTTCTACTCCAAATAGAGTGGACTGCTGCCATCACATCGTTCTTAATAACTGTCCAACAGCTTTTGTAGAATCTTCCAGTAAACCCATCTGGGCCAGGTGCCTTATCAGATGGCAGCTCCTTTATGGTGTTCCAAACTTCTTCTTCCGAGAAAGGCAAATCTAAAGCATCTAGATCAAAGCTTGGGCTACCAAGGGTGTCCAGGTTGATGGTTCTTTCTCTAGCACACTCTGTCCCAATGAGATTATCATAAAAATTCAGAACCGCAGCTGCCTTGTCTTCATGTTTTGTAATGACCTGATCTCCTTCATGAAGTTTGGGAATGAAATTCTTCTTTTTCCTATATCTTGCATGTTGATGAAAAAGCCTTGTGTTGGCATCCCCTTCCTTTAGCCATCCTATCCTGGACCTGAGTCTGGCTATTGTTCTCAACAGTGATGCTAGCGCTAGAGAGTGTTTCTTGAGATTGTTACGCAGCCACAATTCATGTGGTTGGAGAGGCCTGCTTTCTTGTGCAATTTCAAACTGGTGGATGACTTCTTTTGCCAACAACAACTGAGATTTGATGTGTCCAAATTTTGACTGACTCCAACTCTGTAATCCTCTGGCTGTTGCCTTTAGCTTCAAAGCAAAGGTTTCGAGGGGGCAATGAGTGGGCTGTACAGCCTCCCATGTATTCCTCACAACATCCAGGAATCCATCCAGAGAGGGCCAGAAAGCTTCAAAGTGAAATCTTTTCTTGCTGCCAATAATGTCCTGCAGCCCAAGAATCAGGGGACAGTGGTCCGAATCAATAGAAGCAGCACTCTGAAGGAGACAACCTGGGAACTGCTCCTCCCAATCCAGTGAGCAGAACATTCTGTCCAGCCTAACTAGTGTAGGGGAAGCATTAGTGAACGAGCTGGTCCATGTATATTTACGACCATGGAGTGGAATTTCAGTGACCTCCATGTCATTAATCCACCTTCTGAACCTTCCCATCATTGCTCTATTGATGTTGGAGTTGTTTTTGTCCTCCTCCATATAGATGAGATTGAAGTCCCCAACCACTAGCCAAGGCCCAGTGCACTGAGCTCTTACATCTCTCAGTTCTTGGAGAAAATGGATCTTGTCTTGATTTTGTTGGGGCCCATATACACAGGTCAACCACCACGCATTACCATTTGATGGGCAGAATTGGACGGAGGCACTATGGGTATCCACCCTGGTAGCTCCAACAGTGCCCAGTCGAATCCGCCAAGCAATCAAAATTCCACCACTGGCGCCCTCTGAGGGTAAGCAAATGAAGTTATTATCGAAATCACTTCCCAGCATAGACAAGATCAAACTCCTAGAAACATTACTCAATTTAGTTTCTTGCAGGCATACAACATCAATTTTGGAGGCATCCGCCATTACTCTGACAGCATCCTGTCTTGCTACTGAGTTTAAACCCCTTACATTCCAATTTAGGATGTGTGCAGGATCCATAATGACACTACAGCAAGAACGACCCAGAGGATGTATCACACATTACATTCCACTAGCTCTGAAGCATAACCTGCCTCAGGGAGCGCCCATCCGAAGAGTGCAGCAAGGGCCTTAGTGTGTGAAGAAGGCAGGGGCTGTTTGAAACGCCGTGCATAATCATCAAGGATCTGTTGGCTAATTTGTTCCCTTTCTTCTACAACATCCATGTCAAGTGCTCGCATGACTTGTTTCTTCAGGTGTGTGGGGCATACCTCAGGAGACTCCACCGGGAAGCCAGCAATCCGGCGACTTCGGCGCGGCTCCTTGCTAGGTGGCTCCAGCTTCTTCTTCCTTCGTTTGCAAATATGGGGGATCGGCATGAGTCCCCCCGGAATTTTGGACAGCGCCTTGACGAATTCTGTTGCCGGGCTGGGAGGCGCCGGAGTGGAGGCTCGAGCAGCAGCTGATGAATCAGACGTCCCCTCATTTCTTGTAGCACGGCGACGGGAGTAAACCAGGATGGTCTGCTGGGAGTTCGCAGTCGCCGGCCGGGCCAGTGGAGGATGTGGCGAGGGGGTGGAGACCGACGAGGTGACGGTGATGGCAGCAGGCCGCGGCCGCGGGGAGGGAGACGAGCGGCTCTCAGTGTTGGTTGCAGGATGCACTGGGGCAGAGGAGCTGGGGGCTTCTGACTCAGTTGCCCCAGGGGGGGAGGAGGCCTCAACCAGCCCGTCCAGGGAGGAGAGGGGAGACGGCCCAGATTCCCCCACCCGAGGCCCATCAGAGAGATCCATATTGACCTCAATCTGTGGCCCATCATCTTCTGTACTTTCATCAGCAGGGGCAGGAGGCATCGAAGGCCCATCGGAGAGTTCCATGGGGACCTCCATCCGTGGCCTATCAATGCCATCACTACGCCCGACAGCAGGATCTTCGTTACCTTCCACCGCCGTATCCGCACCACCGAACGCCTTAAACACAGCTGCGCGCGTGCGAGACTCCTCGGGTGATGACCCCGTGTTAATGGCGGCAACAGCACACGCCGCAGGGATGGCCTCCTTGGTTCCTGCGCGAACAGTCTCGGGAACAGGCGTACCCTCATCGTGTGGCGGAAGCTCAGCTGATAGGGTCGCCTTGTCAACAATGGTGAGCACAGGAGGTGAGGTGCCCCGAGCAGGGGGGCATGAATCAGCATCCTGAACCGCCACCACGTGGACGCGTGGGCCCAGCCTTGCGTGGACCGAAGCCCTGCCCATCTGGCCGGAAATCGAAACATCACCCGGCGCCGAAGAGGAGGACGAAGGCGACGTGAGATTCCGCCGTCTCCGGCGAGGTTCCCGATCTTCATCTTCAGGGGGAGGCGAGGGAGGATGATCATGACTCAGACCTGGCCGATCGATGAGGGCGACCTTGACCTTGATGGGATAGGATAGCAACCGTACCCCAGGACTGTCCGCCAAGGGGGGCTCCACGATGTCCAGCTTCATCTCAGAGGGAAAGAGAGCAGGATCGGAACACCACGCCTTGACCATGAACATGTCACGGCGGTCTGCATTGTTCGGATGTAGCCCATCAATCCAGCAGAGCTCGTCCAGGAGGATTTCAGCAGTCCCCAGCTCCCAGGCATGGGCAGGGATGCCCCTGAGCTCCACTTCCACTGCCACCGGCAGGCTCGCCGCCGAGGACTGGAGGAACCTTGTCCAACGCCTGACGTGCAGCCGGGCAGTGGTGGTGACAATGGGGCGACCTCCGTTGTAGACGATGCCAGCTAGCTCCTCATTAGGCAAAATCAAGAGGAAGCTAGACGGACCCCAGGGAAGCAGGGTTAGCCGAGCTTCTTCGATTTCAAACCTATGGGCCACCGTGGCACGGATGAACTCCAACGCGCCGTCCCTAGGTCCCGCCAGCAAGGTGATGACCAGGGCGCAACTCAGGGCGTCCTCGCTGCGGGAGAGACGGTCCGACCGGTCGAGAATGCGTCTTGGGACAGCCGAAGCACCAGCGTCGCCGGCCTGCGCAATCCCGACGTCAGGCTCCGGGGAGGGGTGGCTAGGCTCTTCATCGTCGCCGGTGCCATCGTCCGTGTTAGCCGCACCTGCCGTAGAGCGCGTTCGACGCGCCCGACGACGCCGCTTGCGCCTGTGCTCTCTTCCGCCACCAGTGGCCGCCGGAGGCTGCATGGCCGGCGACCGCGTCGACTCCGTGACCTTTGGTCGCCAAACCAGCTGGCTGCGGGCGGCGAGTATCCGGGGAAGCCGGGATGGGCAGGCGGCAGAGAGATGCCCCAGACCCCGGCAAGCGAAGCACCGCGGACGGGAACGGCAGATCGCAGCCTTGTGAGCTGTGGACAGACAGTTGAAGCAGCGGCCGCGAAGGTCCTCCGGGACAGGCCGCCGAGGAGGGAGCCCCCGCCGACGGCGCTCACGGCGGGCACGTTGACTCTCTGAGGTTACCCAACCATCGCGGTCAGGGACAGTCGCCCTGGCAGGATGAACACGCCGGTCGCGTAGCCTGAGGACGATCCGAGTCGGCGCGCGAGGACGAGCCGGCGAGGCAGCAGGCGCGCGAGGGAGAGCCGTCTCGGACGTGGCAGCGTGAGCAGGCAAGACGACACCTCCCATGAGAACGTCCTTGAACGAAGGTGACCCGTCGTCGGAGGAGCACCCAGAAGACGGGGAGACGTCCCTCCAACGTTGGACCTTAGAGCGCCCTGCCGTGGCGCAGGGGGTTCCCTCAGGCGCCGGAGAGGGAGGGGATTGGGTAGTCGATGCGCCCGGAGTAGGCAGCGGCGAGCGGCTGGTGGAGCAGAAGGACGGGAGGGGGTGGGCGCCGGGAGGTGGAGGGGGAGCGGGAGCGGAAGCGACGAGAGCCTCCATCTCCGTGACTGCCGGCTGCCGAACCTCTGATCAGCTGGCCAAAGGGTGGTTTCTGTTGTCTTTGTACATCCAAAGGTATTACCTTAGATAGAGGTCAAGGAAGAAGCAAATAAATATGTGGATGTGTTAATGACCTAGTAACATCGAACTTGTTCATTTGATAACAAAAAATGGTGTGAGGTGCAAAGGATCCATGAACTTGCACAATCGAAGCTTAATGTGAAGGGACCATGCCTGGGAAGCAAGCTGCAAGCAAACCTGAGGGAAACCTGCATAAACCTAAATGACACTGGTATTTGTATTTTTAGACAAACAAATAAAAAAAGATGTAGATTCAGTAAAAATGATAAACCAAAATTTTAATGTGGCCTTAAACTAAAATCCTAAAGTAAAAACACAAAGTATGGTTAACCTGAACTAAGTGTTAACTTTATAAGTTCTAAAATTTTCTATAGGAAAATCACATATACTGATCTGAGATGGAGTGTTTATGGTAGAATCATATATCTGAATATACTGCTCTAAGATAGGCACTCAACCATAAATATACCAAGGGAAGGACTAGAAAATACGTGTTAATCTATGGCAGCAACCTCTACTGTAACTTCACAATTTTGTGGTTCTGATAGCACAGTGACCAAATGTCATGCAATCCTCCACTAGCTATATGTAGGCTGACCCATATGAAGTTGCAACAATGAACATCATTTGAGTAAAAGGAGAGATGCGCTAGAAAATAAATACTGGAAAAGCAAGTATAGGTGCCTTGTATTACCTGGTACATTCTAAAAGCAATTCACAGAAACAGCTCCATCCACTACTCCCTGATATTTTGAAAACAAAGAAACAAAGGTTAATCTCAAGATCCATCAGATAAGGCATAGTGGATGGAGGAAAGCCTTAAGATTTTTTTTATTGGAAAAAGGAGGAAACATGAACTGCACAGAGAGCCCAATATCTATACAAAAAGCTTGGAAGGGAAGAACCAACAGGGCCAAAAAAAACATACACTGGCTTGATCAACTACTATTGCTGGCCACTGATTGATGACCACTTAGCACTTTGTTGTTCCAGCCCGAATGATTCCATTTGGATACCTGCATCGAGCATCGGAACTGAGATGGATTGGCAAGTGAATAAAAAAACAACAGAGAAGGTAGACAAAAATGCCAACAACCTCAAATATCAAGCAAAGAGGACTCGTGGCTGCAGTTGAACAAAAATTTCGGTCGATTGAAACTATACAAAGCAACAGCCATAAACTGAACTGGAATTAAATACGAAGAGAACGATCGATAGGCTGCCTAAGTGCCTAGCAAACCATTTTGTGAGCTAAAGTATATAATTCCTACACATTACAATTACCAGCTGCACAGGCGCAACTACAAAATCAAAACGGAATCAGTAAAGCACAGGAGATAAACATGTGCATATTCCTATTAGCTTTGTTTTTTTTGTTGTAGAGTATGATCCATATCTTTGTATAGTGACGGAACTAATAGGACCCATATAAAATTGTACGTGCATAATACAGAGGACCAAGCAATTTCAACGTAGATCACAATTAGATTTGAGAGGCCTAAGAAAAAAGTGAAAAAACAGAGAACCTGTACCTTTTCTATTATTATGACCTTCCGCACGCAAGTGCTCCTGATCAGCTGCTAACCGCCAACAGGGGAGAAGCTTCACCAACGCCCAGACCTGCAGCGGCAGAAGAAAAAAACACAATGCACCAATTACACCGAGCCATCATCAAAGCTCCTGCTTCGTCTCCGTCACTGTTAGGGAGGTGCATGATGATCAAAAACTGGCACACCTACTGTTGCACACAGGTTTGGTAGCCAGAAGAACGAACCCGGCGTGGCAGCAGCAGATCCGGCCGTGGAGTTATGGGCCAGCCTCCAACGCGCAGGTAAGACAACAACATAATCCACCTAATCCACTGCGGTGGCAGAGAAAAGCACGAAGGAGAAAGGCTAGGGCAAGGGCACCTGTGGCATGGCAGGGGCAGTGGCAGCACGACGAGAGGAGCGTCCGCACCGGCGAACTTCCGCTCTTGACGAGGGGCCTGTGCGCCGCGTCTGGGCCCCGTCGAGGTGGGGTCGCCGGTGCCAGGGCTGGCTTCCCGCATGGATGCGTCGCCCGTGCTTGGGCGGCGGAGCCGCCAGGGCGGCCGCGCTGCGCCGCATCTGGCCCCGTAGGCACCGGGGCGAGGAAGAGGAGACGACGCGATTCGCCCACGCAGGCAAGCGGCCGCATCCACGCGTGCTACCGGGGGAGAGGAAGCTTCGCCGGCCAGGGAGAGGAAGACAGAGGTGATGAAGCGGGGGGCGCAGGCGGAGGCAGCGTGGCGGCGACCGAGGAGAGGAAGAGAGAGGCGACTACGCGG
Organism: Saccharum hybrid cultivar R570; assembly: GCA_038087645.1. Taxonomy (NCBI): domain Eukaryota; kingdom Viridiplantae; phylum Streptophyta; class Magnoliopsida; order Poales; family Poaceae; genus Saccharum; species Saccharum hybrid cultivar. Next base: position 36,195,511 of record JAQSUU010000637.1, on the reverse strand, counting down.
GGGCGGAGGCAGCGAGGCGGGTGGAGGGGATAAGGACAGGAGGAATGGCTGCGATGGATCCAATAGGAAGGAATGGCTGGGATGGAAACACTGTAGGTGGAACAGTGAATGAATAGTGGCAGGAAAAACTAAAGATTTCATATGATGATTGACAACTTTGTTGTTGGTTGGAGGTGGATTTTTTTTATAGAGCATCAAATCAACAAATTAAGATTTAATGATTAAATTGTTTGCTTTAAACTAAGATCTCCTGGACTATCAAAATTATTCCATATATCATGTGAACTTGAACTTTAAGTTTCAAGTTCACAAAAAAAATTATATAACAATCAAATCCATAAACGGGGTCTAAATGGTTGAAAAAGTCACGCATAACAAAGTTAGGCTTTGAGGGATTGGTTCATCAAAGGGGAAATAACTGGTGGCTTGTAGTGTCATTGGTAACATTACTATATATATTGAAAACCACAAGTTTTAAAGCTATAGTAGCCAATTTGATGTTGTGTGCTTGTGCCTGACCCATCATCTTTTTTTTTGAGAGATTCCTGAACCCATCATCTAAGGACAAGCTTCAGTGAAGCATACTCTCCAATCACACATATGAACAGTGTTTGTCTAAACACTAAACAATCGACCGTCCATTAGCCAATTATCAGGCAAAATGGCCATTTAGTCAGGTTAAACGGCAGTTCAAATAGGCTAAACAATTATTTAAACAGAGACGGTTGATCCGTAAACTATGAACTGTCATTACATAAACAGGTTTGAGACAAAATAATTTTAACTACCAATCTCTATTAGTAGTTTAGATAGTTTGAAGAATACAACTGTTTACCTTTTACTGAACGTAGTAATACATGCCTTAGGTAATTCTGGTAATCACTAAATCGCAAAGATTAAAAATAAATCTCATCCACTGCCTTCCGCTCGTATAGAGCACAAAACTAAAACAGTATTGGCTATGGAAACCTCAGCAACATAAGTATTTCATTATTTTTTTTGGCAATGGGGAAAAACTCAACCGTACATGAGCAGCTAGCTAAGCTTGAAGTAACAATCTGATACATTGTACTCCCTCCATTTTAATTTATAGGTCGGTTTGACTTTTTTAGATACACAACTTTTATTATGTATCTAGACATGTCTTATATCTAGGTGCATAGCAAAAGCTATGTATCTAGAAAAGCCAAAACGACCTACAATTTAGAACAGAGGGAGTAGATAATATTCTTGCATCATTCCTTATGTTTGATCTCACGGTAAATATACGATACATGGCTATGGAAGGTTTCTATACGGATGTACTTCATCTTATTCCTACAGGTTTGGCAAAGGGAGGCAGCAAGCTTGAGGAAGCAACTGCATAACTTGCGGTAAAATCATCAGCGCACCATGGTCCAACCTGCAGCAAATAAATCATGCTGGTCATTAATAAACACACTCTCTTGGATATACCTTAAGAACATCATTAATTCTAGATATATTTCTCAGGCATAGATGTAGACTACTTGCAAGGTTTCGACTAACCCATGGGAGTTAGTGAGCATATATGTTACTTAGGAAGAACCATGCATACACTAGATCCTTAATGTTACCTACAGTTCACTTCAATATAAACTTTAGAGCATGGATGCTACAACTATTCTGATAATCTGCTTAAATCGTTTACCAATAGCATCATATATCAAAGGCTCCACATCATCACAAGCTCAATGTCACTGATTTTCTTTAGTGTATATCTTATCATATAGGAATTCATCCTATCACTCCTTTATGCATCATGTACATGAGGTTTGTGTACTCATGGTCAGCAAGAGCCCCAATACATGTGGAGATCTTACAAATTGCCATCACATTATTATTATGAGAGAACCAAATCTATGGCTACCTTTTGACAATACATTGTTTGAGTATTGCATAGTTTGTTTAGTTAAGACTTAGTAATGTACTCCAGTAACTCATCAGAGATATCATAGAGAGCAAATGCTGATGCTCAGGAAATTTGAAACTTAAGTGACAAAAAAAGGCTTCAGAAAAGAGCACTGCAATAATGAACAAATAGTAAAATTGATGTTTTACTTTTACTTAAAACCCTGCAAATGACAGTTTAGTTTCTCTGTGAGACATTCCCTAGCTGATAGTCCAAATAAGTTTTAAGGTGAATAGGCCAAAGAAGAGATGATAAACTATGTGTCTAATACTCCGGAAGCTCTGATAATTATTGGCAACATTTTATTTTTTTCATAGATTGTCAAGAATTCTTACAAGCTTATTGCAAGTTATGCAGTTGCCGCCTCTAGCTTAAGTCCCCAAATGCAAAACCTACAAAAATAACACATAAATATTAGTTTAATGAAGTATCAACAATTGCTCATAAGAAATAATTACTGCTTGCTACGTTATCACTGGCGAAGTGTTCATCTTTTAGCGGCACCTTATATAAAATTTATGTAGGTATCTTCAATAGATAACAGATTGCATGCATCTGGAAGCAAGAAGGTGAAAGATATACATATATTCATCAAGCTAGAATAACAGATCAAGCACACTGCAAGCAGGACAGAACAAGATCGATATATACAGACTCTTGTATTTTATGTTCCACAAGGATTAAAACATTGAAATCAAACAGAAAAGAAAAACTGATAAAAAAACTAAGAGGCTTTTATCCATAGTCCCTTGCTATGACATGGGATCTATGAGGTCATCAACACAACTACACATGCTTCAACAAACAAAGCTGAAAGATTCATAGGTGAAGGTGACAAGATCATAGCACAAACTATATATGCTCACGCATAACAAAATGAGAAAAAAAAGGTTCAAGAAGAAACTTATGTTAAACAAGTTTAGTTAGTTACCTGGATATCTAGATCAGATCTTTAATTCCATGCCATAGCACTGAGATCACTTTGTCATAGCATAGCCCGACCCATTATAACTTCTAACCCTAGAAGAAGGCAGAGTAGGAAAACAGAGTTGTGCTGGTGCACAAAGGGGTCAGGGGTGGAAGGCCAAGTCTACTTTTATAGCCAAAAGGGGCAGAGACAAGGCCATAAGAAGAGTTAGCGCGTTAGTATGTGTGGGGAGTGCGGGGTAGGAGAGGGGGCAAACAAGTCAGAAAAATAATTAGGCCGTGATTGTAAATTGGGTTAGTGGCAATCTGGCAACCAATGTCACTTCACAATTACAGACAAGAAAGATTCCAACTTGCATGGAGCGACTTAACATTGATTGGACGCCTCCCTGTTATGTTAGTAAAATGAGTATAATATTTCAATTCCCACTAGCCTTGGTTGCCAAAAAAAACTGAGATTGCCTTTCAAAATCATCACAATCAAGAACTGACAGTCAGGTGGACACCTCTCAATGTCATCTACCATGACAGCATATAATAAAAAAAATCCAGTGCCACTGAATACCTTCTCAGTTTTGGGATGGACTCCTGATTGCTGTGTATGGTATAATGCAGTTGTCTCAAGACGTCTAGCTGCCACTCATGGTCAATTGGTAATAACAGTTTGAACATGGTTAACAGACAATACCAATTTCATCTATGTCAGACAGGCAGCTTTGCCGAAGCTGCGTGCAAGGGGCACCAGGCCACGAATGTTTTTGCCTCCTGGATTCTACCTATCCAGCAGCCCTTCAACTGGGCTCACCATCCTATGCTGTGGTTTCAAACATGAGTGTTTGGATCTTGATCCATTGACCAGCTTCATTAGAGAAGGAAAACAGTCATTAGAGTTTTAAGCTGCAATTTGACTGCCAAGCCCAACAACTCAGCTGAAAATTACTATGGCTCTTATAACAGAAGATTGACAATTATTGAGTAGTCTTGTTCCTTCATGGTGCATTGCATTGGGTCTTCAATGCCGCTATTAAGAGTAGGATTGGAACGGTTGAATGAGTGTTGAGTTTTTATTTTCTAGAATATCAGTTCAAAGCATGAAAATGCGAGGATGATGCTAGAGGTTGCAACATCAAACCCCATGTGAGAATAATGTTAGAGGTTGCAAGATCGAATCCCAATAAAGCTACAGATAAAAAAAGCTACAAGGATTCCTGGAAACAATGGCTGTGTAACTGAAACTATGGTTTTCACTGTAGGAGGACATTCCTTAGTTATTGAAATACCACCTGTTAGCATGGGAAAATCGAAATGCAGATATGGACCAATATGACAAAAATGTCATAGGTCAAATATGACTGACTAAAATCCAAAGGTCAAGTTAGCGCCTCTGGTGGAGCCTGGTGGGCATGCAAGTTGAGTGGCTGGACAAGTTCCCAATCGGCATACTCCATAGTGCACCCAGATCTTCAGTTCTTTCGTTGTATTGGCAAAAGACTTGGCCGGTTTTTATTGAAAGAAGAATTGAAAAGGTTTGGAGAGACAGCCTGCAAGACCATTGAAGCATGGTAGTTGTTGTCTGCGCTGCGGTCGTTTTACCTTGGTAGATGTTTGGTTCTTAATCATGGTAGATTTACTTCCCTGGGTGAGTAGTTGTGATAGTTATTTAGTCGGTTTAGCTGGAGTGTGAGTTGTTTAGTGGTTTGGTCTTTTCTTTTCTAGTTGGCTCATTTTTTGTTTTTTCTGAGCGGCTAGTGCTGTTGAGTTTGGCCACGGAGTTCTTTTGTTGTTTTAGTTGTTATGGTGGGGGAAGTGTTGCTGGGTTTTTGGGCCTGGTTTCCCTAAAAAAACTGGACCAATAGTTGTTTCTTTTTCTTTTAACTAGTAAAGGTGCACGTGCAACACGCACGTGCTTATATTTGTGATACTTGACATTTTAATATTATATGTAAAAAAATATTATAGGATACAAAAAGTAGCCATGATTTTGTCTCTTCCCCGTCTAAACGGTGGGGCCATGTAAAGTGTCTATGTCAATAATAGACTAATGGTGGTATGAAAATTGACATGGTTTATTTGTGATAGATGATGTTATATTATAGAAAAGAAAATATAATTTTGAAGTTGTATGATGCGTCACAATATTTAGAACTCGTATTTATATAGCACATGTGATGGAAAAGCAGAGCATGATCATATATCAAAATCTATATTTAAAATCCCCTAGTGCTCTCCCTAAGGAATTTAATGTTTTGCTGTCCCAGATTGAATGGATGAATTTTTTCCAACATGACGAACTAATGTAGCCCTCCCTAAACCCTAAACCCTGAATAACAATGTGGTTTTACATGCACGTGCGGCACGCACATGTGTATGAAAAAATTTCATATGCAGTGAAGGAATGATAACATGAACCTTGCAACAAATATTTAAACCAATAAATATTATTGAGCCATAAATCTATTAGTGGTCTAATCATGGTATGATGCATGGTCAAAATTAACATCAAAATTCTAAGATGCATTACTCTTGATTGAAATCATGAACAGGTTTAAATTTTCTTTCCAAACAACGCAAACCATCCAAGACAAGAACATGACTCTCCACAACATAGCCTATCACGGCCAGACAGTTGCAATTAACCATTCGTTGAAAACAGCCGCAAGTAACTGTATCCTATGGCGACCATGCTCACTATTATGATTACTTATTTACTTTATTAACCTTTGTTCTAGAGGAAAAAAGCAAAAGAGGATATCTTCTAAGATGTTTAAATAAAAAAGATAATGAGAATACCTATACTGATCTTCTCAAAGTGCAAGGGTAGTTGATGTAACCCTTAAAACAAGTTGTTTAGGGTGACGCAAACAGCCTGAAGAAAGAACTACAACAATTATATAAGCATAACAGGCTCATGAATTTCGATGCACTACATAACATAAATAATAAATCCACTCAGGAAAGTAGATTTGTGATTCTCACAAGAATTTTTGCTGCTCTTCCGACAATGCTCCCCCTTCAACTAATCTGCTTCACAAGTGGCGAGTACACGTTTTGTGAGAAAAATTGAACCTTGTTGAATCTACCTCGAATTGACAAGTAATACATATATCTTCGTGATGTGCTAATTTGGATGGGATCCCTTCTGCATCTACAATCTATGCTGGCTATAATCTATAATTTATTGTTATTGAGTTTCCTTGAGTAATAAACAGAATATTTATATGTATACATATATATTAAATATTGAAAAGATAAATATATATGAGAAAATGCTATGGACCGAATCGGACCGGTTCATGAAGACAGGCTGGTTGGTGTAATAAGTAATTACTCCTCCATTTCACCCCTAACTTGGCGACTATTTGCACAAATGTAAAGTTCGTTAATTTTGAAAATATCATTAAATTGACTAACCTTTTAGCAGAAGAGGTTTTCTTGCCACTGAGTGCACTTTGTGTCTTAAAACCTCATCAGATTATCTGATCCATCAAGGTGTAATTGTAATCAGCATCGATGGGATATCATTCAAGTAAAAAAAAAGAGCGGTGCTCAAAATAACATTGAAAAGGCAGTAGAGATTTCACATCTATTTCGTTTTACCTGATGTATCATAAAATCGTCAATTAACAATAATGGTTCCAACCACTGGTCCTTGCAAGTGTAAAAGGTTAAAAAGATTAATCTCACAAAGTACTAAAACAAGTTAGCAAAAACCACCGTTCCAGTAATGATCCACCTTAGCTCACCTTCTTTTTGTTACAAGAGGTAGTCCTCTATCTCGTTCATTTTTTTAATAAAAACAACAAGTTAGCCAAAATCACTTCAAAATGCGTGCTGATATACCTTTCCGCCAATGAGAAATTAACAAACTAATCCGAAAGGTGACTCTAGAATCAGATAAATTGAGTTGCGTGGAATATGAATAATTGAATAATTACAGATATGACAAGAAGCTTACATTGTAATATCAGGCAGCAACGATTTTCTTCTTTTGGGAGACAAAAAAGGAAAGAGCATGTTTTCATTGAACACTGAACATGAAGGATAGCGTCTTGAACCAAACCATTACTCGTGGTCGTTAGATAGTTTCACTTTTACAAGATATCCAGCTTCACAACAAGAGGACGTGACAGGTCTGCTGCAGGTGTATAATATTATTAATTTATTATTTACTAATCTTGTAAAGCAATGCAAGGTGGAAGACAGGACGCGAACCTGATCATGGAGGCCTCGACCTCCGAAGGAAGACGGTCACTCCTCTCTCTCCGGCTCTCAAAAATAAGTTGGTCAATTTTTTTTTTCGAGAACGTGCTATAGCACGTATTTCATTAAGTAGAATAAAAGAGTTTTGTTACACACAGGGTGAACTCACGGTAATCCGAAGATTACCGAAAATCGTACCCCACACCCTTATGCACTCGCACGAGGTTGTAATTACATGAAACTATAACGACAAAGGTGCCGGTGCCGATGGGCTAGTTGTCCCCGTCGTCCAACCCGATCATATTGAGCTCCATGGCCACTGGGTCGAACTCCCCACCAAGAAGAAGTTGTAGCGCATCATGGGTGGAGTCTGAAAGCGGCTCCCGGAAGGCCGCCTTGTATCTGTGCACCGTGTCGGAGCCAACATTGGGGGACGGAGCCTCCAATCCTAGCTTGTTCATGAGAACACGCTGGGCCTGTTTGGTGACGTCTGCCTCGCGCGGTTGGGCGGCAATGCGCTCACTGCGCCGCAACAACGTAATGGGAGCCGGCGTTCGAGGTCTGCGCAACCTCGGCGGCCCATGAATGAGGGGTGTCTGTAGAGTAAGACAGAGCCGCTCCTCCAAACTCTCCTTAATTGACAATGCGGCTGTAGCGACAGCCGGCATGGCTGGAGGGGATCTCCCCGCCAACAACATCGCCGAGGATGTTTCGCCCGAGCCACATATTTCCGGGCCTGAAAGGCAAAGATCTACTGCCAAGGCCACCTCCGACACGGCAAGAGCCGTGCCGTACGTCTTTCATGCTGATGTTCTCTTATATTCACTACAACCAACAATGCTAGCAAGTACAGTACCCGTGATACCTTACCTTGTCCGCATCGTAGACGTTCATGGTGCCGTCGGTCGTCGGCTGATGGCGTGACCCCAAGCAGGTCCGTCCCATGCCGCAGTGCCACCGCTCCCAGGACCCCGTTGTTTGGGTGCATACGCTGCAGCCACCGTCCCTCGTGGCCGCCTATACGGCGCACTCTGATGAGCGGCGCTCGTAAGTACGATGACCGAGCTAGGGCAACCATCGATGGTTTTAATCTAGCCTGTTGGTGTACGTTTCTTTTTCTTAGAAAGTATCCTGGTGGTGCGTTTCTTTTTTTTAAAAAAAATAGGTGTTGGCTATTGGCGGGGCTGGGTGGGCACCGACGTTATGATATACGGGTATAGGCGGGTGGGTATCTTTTTTTTTGGAAAAAAATAGCGATACGAGGAATCGCATGTATAAACACGCGTAAATAATTAAAAGTTTTCCGGCCGGGTCCGTTTGTCAGATTAGGACGGGAGATTAGATGCGTTGGATCTGTGATCTAAGGGACATAAGTTTAGGTGGGTAGAAAACATCAGGGTGAGAGGGTATTTTTAATTCCTTCGCTCTTTTATAGTATAGATAATAAAACTTGCGGCAAATCTTTTGTTGTTCTTTTGGAAAAAAGGGACTAAAACACTAATCATGCTTCAGTGTCTGCATATTCACTATACCAAACTAGTTCCGATGTTGTAAGATCTCCATAACTCCACTCAATCATATTCCAGTTTCCCATTCAACAAATTTGTGAAGTTCCTTCTACTAGCGATCTATATGTTCCTTTTTCATCATTAGGATATGTTCAACATGGGTGTATGATCACCAAAGAAGATTACAGGATCACACTCCCACCAGCACTGCTATGAGCTTAATTAAAGAAAACGGTAAGAAAAAAATATAGATGTGATGGTCTAATCTCAATCACCTGTACCATTATTATTCCATATAGGAAAAGGGAAAGGGAATGGCGACATCCATGACAACAGTGTGTAAGTACCACTTCAAAGTAATAGCTCTTAGCTTCAAAGCTATTGAGTTCTATTTCCTTTCCTTATATTTAGATAATCAGATCTTTGCCCCCGTTATTTGCCTAATATTAAAACATACGTTAATCTACCTGACAGCAACTTGTTAGGATATATGAGCTGTCACAAACATAGAATCAAATGCACGCAAAGAAAGCGAACCAGCAAACACTTCCTATGGACCCACTTTCAGAAAGTTGATTCATTTGTAGTTTTGTTTATCATCACGTTGTGGCTTAATTCTATGCATGAATCAATGGCCAGTGTTTTGAGGACTGCTTTACTTTAACAAGCAAACAACAAAAGTTGTCAGCAGAAAGGCACATACACATACCAGTATATTACTGATAATCATCAGCTGAGCAACTGAGATGGCAACACCAACAATCTATTATAATTTTCTGCAGCCACATCAGACGCCTGATTCAAATGAAGTGCAAGGGTGCGTCAATATAGGGGCAACTCAAATTGTGTGATTTTTTTTAATGGTGCATTATTGGTGATGTGAGAGAGTGTTTGGTGCTCTCAAGACATTCCCTATCCTCACCTTTGTTTAAGCAAAGGAGGGGAGCTTTTTGACAATATGTTAAATAAGCTTAACTTTTTTTTTGCGAAGCTTAACTTTAGGGCAGTACAGACAGACTGAGTACTGGCAAAAGTGGTTGATTGATGACTACACATGGTTGAAAGCTTCTCTTGATTTGGAAAATGAGATGGGCTTGCTAATCGCTTCAGAATTTTCAGAGCTATCACCTTTATTTCTACTACATACACCACCTAACTGGCTAAGCTAGTAAGATACACATTTTAGTATTCATTTTGTAGCAGATTTTCCAGATGAATCAACAGAACCAACCTGATTTTGTTTTGCAAATTGAATCACTGGGAACTCAGCCACCCCTCCATTTCTTCCTGGTATGATTGGTGATGTTGTATAATTTCTGTAGTGGAGCTGTGGAGGTAACTCGATCGGGGAGTAGTAGGCAACAGCTAATGCACCAACAGTAATGTCCTTGTATTAGTGATCAACTGGTGATATTCACCTAAACAACTATTTCCCATCGTCCCTGTAACCCTGTACCATCATCATTCAACCTGCAAAAAGGGATAAAGCTACGGGAGCATCTTGCCACATCTTGGTGCATTTTCGTGCACCCTTTCTTGTCGGCAACGCATTTCACGAGATGGACAGAAAGCACCCCAGATCAAGTGGGCATCAAAAGATCTTAAAAAAGAGTGGGCATCAAAAGTGAACATTGAACAGAGGGTGGTTTTGTCCAAAAAAAACAGAGGGTGGTTACGAATACGAACCCTGCATTGATCCGTCGGCACACAGACCACACGTCCGCCCATGTCATCTCCATGGCCGCATGGCAGCCCGCAGAGCAGCATGGCCACCAGGTGAAAGCCTTAGTTTGATTTTGGATAATTGATGAAACCTAGGGACTAATCATTGTGCTAAGTGTGTAGACATGAAATGATAAGTCCCATGCCAAGTGGTGGAGATAGATGATGGTCATGGTGATGGAGGTGACCAAAAGATGATCAAATGCTTCACATTTGGAAAAGAGGAAAGAGAAAAACAAAAATAGGCGGGGAGGGTGCTCAGCCGGGATGGTCAAGTGACCAAACTCCTTAGCGGGAGGTCCCGAGTTCGAGCCCCGGGTGGCGCGTTCGCTGGGACCGAGCGACGTCACCGGCCAGACTAGAATCTGGTCCCCTACATTAAGCTTCCTTGAAGCCGGAGGGCACCCTAGCCTCTACCCTCTTTCAAAACAAAAATAGGCTCAAGGCAAAAGTATAAGCAATAGGGACATTTTTATTTTGCACTCAAGACACCATAGAAGATGTGAGTAACTTAGGATCGATAATCATACTATAAAGAGGGGAATTTCTCAGTTAAAGTGGTTATCAAGTGCCACTAGATGAATTCATATGTGCATTGCATTTAGAAACCCAGTGTGCTAACATAACCCTTGAGAATGATTGTGAAAATATGTTAACACACGTACACAAGGTGTTACACTTGGTGGCTAGCACATTTGAGCAAGGATTGAGGAGGTAGCAAAGTCGCGGAAGTGTTTCTCGCTGAGAAACACCGACCGAATGCTGGTCACACAGTGACCGGACGCTGACGTCAGCGTTCGGTCAATGTCGGTTGGCGTGGCTAAGAGAGGCAGAGAACGAGCAGCTCGACCGGACGCAGGGCTGCGGCGCACCTGCGCGTTCGGTCACTTGTTGAGGGCTAACTGACGCTGCAAACTGGACGCGGCACGTTCACTGTTCATCAACCGGTGCTGATGACGTGGTGCGAGAGCAGAGAGAGAGCTGATCGGACGCCGGGCGCATCAGGTGAACCCTGATCGGACGCGTCCAGTCACTTTTTCACGGTGAAAATCCCTCTCTAGAATCGATTTGACTCTGTGGGGCGTAGAGTCCGATCACTTGAGTAGCGCGTCCGGTCACCTTGTTGACTTGAGCGCTGACTCGTTTCGACCGTTGAAATCGAACGAACGAGGTTAAAAACGATGACACGTGGTGACATCTGAGCGACCGGACGCTTGAGGCCGCACGTCAGGTCATTCTGACCGGCGCATCCGGTCACCCCGCAGTGAGCCCTTTCGTGACCCCAACGGCTCTATTTGTTTGGAGACTCTATAAATAGTTGGTGGCCGGTTCTTAGGGACCTCTCTTGGCATTTTGATCATCTTAAAATCCTCTTGAGCTGAGCATACTCTCTCCCACTCATCTCCCCTGTTTGGTTGTGAATTTAAAGTGAGATTGAGTGATTCCAAGTGCATTTGCTTGTGAGTTTACATCTAGTGGCACTTGGGGATCGTTTGAGCTGCAGGATTCTTGTTACTCTTGGTGGTTGCCACCACCTAGACGGCTTGGAGCAGCGGAGGAGTTGTGGCAAGAGTTGGTGATTGTTCTTGGCCACCTCCCGGCGATTGTGAGGGGTTCTTGTGTCTTCCCCGGCGGAACGCCAAAGGTAACTCTAGTGGATTACGCGTGTCATTGAGCTACCTCACTTGTTGGTAGGTTCTTACGGTGTCTAAGTGTGTGGACGAGGTTTGTGCAACACCTCTTGGCCGCCGAACCACCAAGTGTTGGTCGACACAACGGGGACTAGCGTGCCGGCAAGCACGCGAACCTCGAGAGAAAAATCTTATGTTCATCTTGTGTATGATTAGATTTCTCTCATTAATTGGTTTTCATATCTTGTGATTAGTTCATCCTCTACGCGGCGGTATAATCACCTTGTCCCCTTATTTACTTTCTTGCAAATTAGTTGGCAAGCTCTTTAGTGTAACTAGTCTTGAGAGCTTGTAAGGACTTGTTAGTGTGACTCATTTAGCTAGCTCATCGTGAGTACACTAACTTAGAAAGTAGCAACATAGCAATTATGTGACTAGTGATCATAAGTGACTAGAATTGCTTGATTAGGTGGCTTGCAACCCTTGTAGAGTTAGAGCAAAATTATATTTCGCCATTTGTTATATTAACCCATTTGCTCTAGTGAGTTTGTAGATTTTTAAATAGGCTATTCACCCCCATCTAACCATATTTGGTCCTTTCACCAGGTGCAGCTCGCGAATCAGCACGCACCTCGCAGTGGCCGGCGGCTGACCCGCCGCCCTTGTCGACGGCGATGATGGGTCTAGCACTTCAGCTGTCCTAGGGAGCGTTTCGTCGAACAGGTGATGTGCGTGGTGGTCGACGATTCTTGGTAAGAGTTCGGTTAACACAGCCGCGGGGAAAATCCTCCGAGTGGGTTGGGGTTTAGGCGCCTCCATCTCCATGTCACGAACTCCAAAGGGCTGTTCTGCCCGCCTCTATCGATCTTGATTGGCCCATGGAGAATTCTCAGTTTGTCATAGCCCATGGGCCATTTTAGTTTCAGCCTTTGTAGCTGGCCACCAAGATGTGTGGTTCAGGCCCTGTCGCTTGGTCCTAACGGCCCACCGTTTAATCTGATCTAATAAGCGGGAAAACTGGAAAAGTCCATCTGATCTCTGCCCTCAATAGAAAATCGGACTTGTGACTTCCTAAAATTTTTAAACCATCTGATTTACCTCTTGAGCGGTTTCCGTAAACATGACATCATATCAATCTTCTTATATGGTACCACTTCAGCTATGAGAGAGATAAATCGGACTACATTGATAATCAACCACGACCCATGAGAGAGATAAATTGGATTACGTTGACAAAAAGGTTGATTAGAATTTATCCAAAAATTGTAGAAATGATTTTTTCAAACGTAATCAAAATATTTTTCTAAAAAATATGCAATTAAAAAATTCTAAAATCACCGTTCTAGAGTTTTATATGGGTGTACTTAGATTTGTTGTGGACCTAATATTACAAAACAAAGTTTAAAGATAAGTCATTACATAATATAAGTTTGCAAATATGATAAGTTTAAAACAACATAAGTTCAAAATATATTGCTAACCACAAGTTTCAAGTACATTAATAGGAAAGTGACAACTACCATGACAAAAGCAAAGCTAAGGTAATATGAACATGACGTCGAGCCCATCGACACACCCCATAGATCTGCCTCAACCAGCGACGAAGCCAACGGCCGGGCAAGCGGGGCTTTAGCCCTGCCTACCGATGCCAAGTATGTGCAGCCCCCCTAAGCCCCACCTTAAATTTTTATGCATAAATATATAGATTAATAGAGTTAAGTCGCCGTAGATTGTTGTTCAGCCCGTCCTAAATTTTTTTCTGGCTTCATTACTTGCCTCAACCACTTTCATGCAACAGGGAAATGAGTCGTAGGACACCACCGTGTCTAGCGCCTTTAATACTTGAGTGTGCTCAACAATATTTACCTGACTAATAAAACATATAAATAAAAGATATGCAAGACTTAATGGTAGAACGAGATGACAACACATTTTTAGAAAAAAAAACTACTTAAGTGTGTCTTTTTTTGCATCCTTTTAGCATGAAGTTAAGTTTCATCTATCAAGAACACACTTAACTAAAGCAATAAGCAAGACAATAAATAAATATCATCTTCGTCATCATAATCCACATTATTACTATGATGTCGGGATAGACGACAGGTTCTCATATCCGAGACAGATGCTGGTTTGAATCATTTTATCCAGGTAGGCAAACCTAAACACATGACACTTTCGCATCAACCTTTCACTCAACTTGATGGTGAGTCTGAACTGGGCCGTAAGACTCGAAGGACCTAGCCCCACGTGATGTCCCAAGCCTAACTTGTCCACCCGTTGTAGCAGAACCACCCAATTTATAAGAGCTCAGGTGTGGTGACTCCATCCCCAAAGATTTCAGCACACGCACACTTCAACCCATATAAATCTAGTAGTCTATCAAGTGCCTCGAAGGAGCCCTATAACACTACTTTTACATCTAGGATCACACATGGGAGTAAGTATAACACATCACATACATAGAGTAGCGGTGGAAATAACATTACAATTTGAGTTCAAAGATAGGTAATACAACATCAAGTTCCAGCTTCGATAAGTTAAAACACATAGTTTTAAAACGGTTACATCACCATGAGTTCGAAATACATAGCTAGGTTAATGACAGCCTCCATGGCAAAAGCAAAGTTAAGAGCATCTCCAACAGGACCCCCTACTTGACCCCCTACTCCAGATTTAGGTAGTGGAGGCCAAAAAACCAACTCCAACAGGCCCCCTACTAGACCCCCACATTTGTTGGCCTCCTACTTTTCCCCCTCCACCCTCTACTCCTGTTGGCCCCCTACTCCCCACCGTGTAAAATCTGGATGAGAGAAGAAGACAAAAGAGCCCCACGCGTCATTGACTACTAAAATGAATTTGAGTAGTATGGTTTAGGTAGTATTGCTGGAGTTAGAAGCAAAATATGAGTAGTCTCAAAATAGGTGGCTTCCTAAATGGAGAAGTAGGAGGTATGTTTTAGGTAGTATTGTTGGAGATGCTCTAAGGTGCATAGATACTTGTTGAGCCCACCAACACATCTATTCCTCACCCATAGTCAGTTTCACCGTGACCACTCCGATCCCTCACACCATACTTCTCTCCCCATGATGCATGCACCAGTTCAATATGTTACGCTCACCCCAATTGAACTACACCCACGATACATACCAGCCAAAATGAGTTATCAGACCGATGTGTAAATGGTACATTCAAACTTGCACTACGATCCAAACCACGATAGGATCCTCAACCTCAAGTGGTATAGACTGACGAGCATGAACAAGCATGGCATGTCAGCAACAACTAACCGTACACATATGTTCTGGCTCGATCTCAAATTATCATCATTCAGATGAACCATAGCAACAACATTAGGTAACCATATATGTAAGTAACCTTATCTCTCTCCGGTGACATGAACCGACTTCTAGCGAGTCTAAGCATGACTAAGCACAACCATAAGCATGAGCTACACATACTAGAAAAGGTTCCAAAGTTGATATGGTGGACAAGGTAGATCATGCATCAACAAGGGTTTCATCCAACTCCTATAATAACCTAGTGTACATATATAATATCACAGAGGACTCATTGCATACCTTAAATAGTTGGGAGGATTAAAATGCTCCTGGGCTTGCTGTGGGCAAACGGGTCAAATTTAGCCTTTTGGGTCTGTTGGTCTTGCATCGACTCCTAGGACTTCTTCTCCACATGTTCGTACTCCAACATGTGTTGTGTCTCGGACGGATCTATATGCATGACAACAAGAGATGTATGAATAGACATGTATGCAAATAACTCATGCATTACGATGCAACCCACGTGCATTTAAGTAGAGTAACATAAGCTAGATCATATTGCTACATTTGTATCCTAAAATAACATTTAGTGGATTGCTTTTATGTGAGCTAAATTTTTACCTTATTTGTTACCGGTTTGCCTAGAGTACCATCCTACATATTTTCACAAAGTAAGCAAACAATATTATTGGACAACAACTTAAGACCAGCACAGGTTTCACAACAACACTAAATAGCATGGAAAAAGTAGACCTATATAAATGACTCGAGGGAAATGTTCAATAATCATGTTTAAACACTTAATCACATAAAAACCTAAAATTGAATTAAAACACACTAACAATACCCATGCAAAACTATTCCTAGATGGATGATGACTTAAAAATTCTGAAAAAAAATACAAGGTTGAGCCTAACTATAGAAATATGCCATCCATGCAGATTAATTGAAGGAAACTGATGTAAACTCATATTTGACTTTACACTAAGTTTTCTGGACATGAGAAAACTATCACACAACATACTGCTCAGATATAAACACTGTAGATTTTTCATGATTTTTGGAAACGTATAATAGTCTACACAATTTTGAGAGCGAAAACATTAATTCTCCTGCCTTTAGGAAAGTGTCAAACAACAATTTTCACATTTTCATGCTTAGATTACATCAACAAAATCCTACAAAATTTGATTGATCAATTTTGGACTCTCCAGGAATTAACTAGATATTTTGCAAATTTGCATTATTTTCCAATACAAAAGAAATTCAAAATTTAAAAAGTAAAACCAGGCCAGTTCTTTTGAACCTCAACCAACAGCAACTCTCTCTCACAGGTATGCGGGCCCGGTCAAAGGCTAAGCCACGTCTTTGACCAAGGGTGCAGCCGAGAGTCTGGTCGCGACCCTCGCCGGCGGCAGCTTGGCTGCCCTGCCCCAGAGCTCCGCCTCAAGCTCGCGCACAAGGTGAGGGGGCTCTTGGATGGGCTCCGGCAGTACTGTTGTAAGGTCCAAAACGCTAGGGGGGTGAATAGCCTATTTAAAACTCTACAAGCTCTACTAAACAACCACGTTAGTATAAAAGATGGCTAAGCTAATTCTAGCACTAGCTCAACTATACTATGCAAGCCACCTATACAATTCTAGTGAAGCAAGGCTATGATCTCTAATACACACCAACAAGACTAAGTCACTAAGCTACTTAATCCTATGTGATAAAAGCTACACTAAGCAAACTACACTAGGACTAGTACAAGAAAGTAAAGAGCAAGTGACTTGATTCTTATACCAACGATGTAGGGAAGTAATCCACTCGAAGAAACAATTACAATGATCAACCACAAGAGAAATCCTCGGCAAAGAGATGACACAAGATTTTTACCGAGGTTCACTTGCTTCCCGGCAAGCTACTCCTTGTTGTGGCGATGCACCCACTTGTCGGTTCGCGAGCTAATCGACTATCAAGAGTCGAGCCCTCGGCGGGCGCCGCACAACCGCACACAAGATGGGGATCCTCCAAGCCACGAGCTCCACTAGAGTATCCAATTTGCGAACTCCCATGGGAAAGGATCAAGAACCCCTTACAACACTTGGTGAGGGCTCCAACAATCTTCAATTGTGAGTTCAATCACCTCCGCTACTCCAAGCCGTCTACCGTGTCGGGAAACACGGAAGAGTAACAAGAAATCCGCAGCAACTCGAAGATCAAGTGCCTCTAGAATGCAACTCTCAAGCAATGCACTTGAATCTCACTCAATCTCACTCAAGATGTGCAACTAAGCAAAGAGATGAGTGGAGGGGTTGTTCTCTAGCTCAAAGGATGTCTCTAGGTCTCAAAAATGTGCAAGAGTTCCCCTCAAACCCCGGCCAACTTCTATTTATAGCGAAGGAGTACGCAGCTAGCCGTTACCGGACGACACAGTTCAAAACATGCTGACCGGACGCTCCGGTCAGGGTGACCGGACGCGTCCGGTCACTACAAGACAAGCGTGAACAGTGCGCGTCAGAAGTTACCGTTGCCGTGACCGGACGCACTGCATCTGGCGTCCGGTCGGAGTCCAGTAAGCTCCCACCGTGACCGGACGCGTCCGATCGCACGTGACCGGACGCGCCGCGCGTCCGGTCGGCTCTACGACCAGCTCTGCCCCTCTGGGCGCCTGACCGGACGCTCCGGTTCCGTGAGGGACCGGACGCGCCGGTTGCAAACCCTAGCACCCGCATGCCTGACTGCTGCGAAGAACTGACTGGACACGTCCGGTCAAACCGAGACCGCGTCCGGTGCAGCGTCCGGTCACCACAGTGACCGCCGTTCGCCTCCGTTTCTTTTCTGACTTCCGGCGCAATAGAAAATATGCGTTTCACTTCCCTAAAAAGCACCGAATCCCGCCTCGCAAGCTCGGCGGGAGGGAGAGAGGAACCCAAACCCCTCTCTACCGCTCAAACTCCACCGCCTTCGCAAATGTGCTAACACCACCAAGTGTACACCACCATGTGCATGTGTGTTAGCATTTCACAATCATTTTCAAGGCGTTATGTTAGCTTTCTACTAGATCCTAATGCATATGATCAAGACATTGATCTAGTGGCACTTGATTCCCGAGCTAACTGTGATTGCCCCTCTTGATAGTCGGCTATGTATCCTAAACCCGGTCAATCACTTCTCTACTCATTTTAGACCGGCAAAAGGAAAACCCTATGGTTATACCTTTGCCTTGCGCTCTTAGATCCTTCTCTTCCACTTGATCATCATGTCCATCATATTATGTGCATCTCCACCATGATCGTCATTTCATGTCCATGCACCATTTCTTTGTGATCTTGTAGCCACCACTCCTTGTCACATACACCTTCATCACATGTGTTGCTTATGCCTAACTCAAAACACTTAACGCATGGCATTAGCAACTTGGTGTCATTAATTACCAAAACCAAACTTGGGCTTTCAATCTTCCCCTTTTTGGTAATTGATGACAACCATCACAAAGATATGAAATGAAATCAATTTTCAATTTCGATAGTATTAGCTCCCCCTACATATGTGCTTCCATGAGTTTGGTTCAATTGTGCACATATGTATGGATTTGAATTTTGGGAGAGATACTACTATCAAATTAATGCTAAGGTATATAGAATGGACCTTTGAAGCGTGATACCAATCGGAGTTGCCTTTATATACCATCCTTAGCATCAATGTAGCTAGACACCATTTGTAATTCATCACTTGTAAAGATCACAAACACTAAAGTACCCTGTGAGATCAACATTATGAGCAAAGGTGTCTAGATACCACTTGTAAAGCTACTCTCAACAAATCATCAGTCAAGTTCTATTTCTAGCAATCACCATACAAACATGATCATGAATTTAAGCTTTGCAATGCAACAATTCATCATGTTAATGCACATACAAATGCAACAAATAATTCATGAGCTTGCTCCCCCTACTTGTGTGCTCAATTTTAATTGATCCCTTTCCAAAGTCATTTTCTCCCCCTTACTATATCTTTCTCCCCCATTGCAACTTAACTTTTTATCTTTGTGACTTTTCTCTCCCCCTTTGTCAACAATCACCAAAAAGGTGTCAATTTTAGTGAGAGTCAAGTCAATCAATATGAGGGAGTCCAAATTATGGTTCAATCTAGATCACTTGCCTAGAATATGTAATTTGGTTTGATCCAAGGACAAGCTTCTTCACACCTCATAAAGTATAAGGGTTATCTTGGCCACGTTGAATTACACATCATGAGCTCATTTTCTAGATTCAACTCTAGGTTTGCAAGCTCACAAACATGTCATATGCTACCACTAGATCAATCAAACATAGAAGCAATAGTGGTACCATATATACATTAAACTCATTTAATTTTCATGAATGAGCCTATTTGTCATGCAAATATGTCTATATGTTCTAAACATGTCCTTAGCAAAGTATGGATGATATGCCAAACAACTTTACCTTGCTATGTCAGAGGAGAGGCATGTCATATAAGAATGTGGGGGTGCACTCATCTCAAGTTGGAGAGGTCAAGTATGTTCAATTCATATTTTAACTTGTAAAATCTCTTTTCATCAAGTGGCTTTGTGAATATGTCGGCTAGTTGATCTTCGGTGCCAATGCTCTTAATGCTAATATCACCCTTTTGTTGATGGTCTCTTATGAAATGATGCCTAATATCAATGTGCTTGGTTCTTGAATGTTGAACCGGATTTTGTGTCATCTTGATAGCACTCTCATTATCACAAAACAAAGGCACATTCTTGAACTTGATTCCAAAATCATTCAAGGTGGCCTTCATCCAAAGTAATTGTGCACAACAACTACTGGCACTAATATATTCGGCCTCGGCGGTAGATAGTGCAACACTATTTTGTTTCTTTGATGACCATAAAACAAGAGACCTTCCAAGCAATTGACAAGTGTCACTTGTGCTCATTCTATCAATCTTGCATCCACCATAGTCGAAGTCCAAATATCCAATCAACTCAAAATTAGACCCCTTTAGAAACCACAATCCAACATCATGAGTGCCCTTAAGATATCTCAATATCCTCTTGGTTGCTTTCAAGTGACTTTCTCTAGGTGAAGCTTGATATCTTGCACATTTGCACACACTAAACATCACATCCGGCCTAGAAGCGGTGACATAGAGCAAACTTCCAATCATAGACCGGTATTGCTTTTGATCTACCATGTTGCCACTAGCATCAACACCCAATTGATCATTAGTGCCCATTGGTGTACTCATTGGCTTAGCATCTTGCAATCCAAACTTCTTGATCATGTCCTTGATGTACTTCCCTTGACTTACAAAAGTGACATACTTCATTTGCTTGATTTGAAGTCCAAGAAAGTAACTAAGCTCTCCAATCATAGACATCTCAAACTCATTAGCCATCATTTTTCCAAACTCTTCACAAAAGTCTTGATTTGTTGATCCAAAAATAATATCAACATAGATTTGTAACACAAATAAGTCATTTCCAAGCTTCTTGGTGAAGAGAGTGGTGTCAACCTTTCCCATCTTGAACCCTTTAGAGAGAAGAAAGTCTCTTAATCTCTCATACCATGCTCTAGGTGCTTGCTTCAAACCATACAATGTCTTCTTTAGCTTGAAAACATGGTCGGGCTTCTTGTCATCTTCAAAACCGGGAGGTTGCTCAACATAAACTTCCTCATTGATGTAGCCATTGAGAAATGCACTTTTGACATCCATTTGATAGAGCTTGATGTTGTGTGCACAAGCATATGCTAATAAGATTCTAATTGCCTCTAATCTTGCAACCGGTGCATATGTCTCTCCAAAGTCAAGACCTTCAACTTGTGTGTAACCTTGTGTTACCAATCTTGCTTTGTTTCTCACAACTACACCATCTTGATCTTGCTTGTTTCTAAAGACCCACTTAGTACCAATCACATTGTAGTTCTTCGGCCTTTTAACAAGTTCCCAAACTTGATTTCTAGTGAAGTTGTTTAGCTCTTCATGCATGGCATTTACCCAATCGGAATCATTCAAGGCATCTTCTATCTTCTTTGGTTCTTCTAATGAGACAAATGAGTAATGCTCACAAAAGGATGCTAGCCTTGATCTAGTTTGAACACCACTTTGAATTCCACCAATGATTTGGTCCAATGGATGATCTCTTGCAATACTAGTAGGTTGGAGTATTGGGAGTTGATTGCTTCCACTTGTTTGACCTTGAACTTGAGCTTCATCATGAGTACCACTTGAGCTTGCTTGATTTGTATCAATTTGCACATCTTGATTAATCATTTGAATGTCATCATCATCAACTTGCCTTGGCCTAACATCACCAATATCCATGTTCTTCATTGCTTTTGCCAATTGATCTCCTCTCACATCATCAAGGTTTTAAGCTTCATTTTGAGACCCTTGGGTTTCATCAAACTCAACATCATGAACTTCTTTCAAGGTGCCATTTGTGAGATTCCAAACTATATATGCTTTGCTTGTGGTAGAATAACCAAGTAAGAATCCTTCATCACATTTCTTTTCAAACTTGCTCAATCTAGTGCCTTTCTTGAGAATATAGCATTTGCAACCAAACACTCTAAAGTATGCAATGTTGGGCTTTCTTCCATTCAATAGCTTATATGGTGTCTTTCCAAGCTTCCCATGGCAATAGAGATGGTTGCTACAATAGCAAGCCGTGTTGATGGCTTCACTCCAAAATGAATGACTCACATTGTATTCACTAAGCATTGATCTAGCCATGTCAATCAAGGTTCTATTTTTCCTTTCAACTACACCATTGGATTGAGGAGTGTATGTTGGTGAGAATTGATGTCCAATACCAAGATTGTCACATAAATCTTCAATCCTTGTGTTCTTGAACTCACTACCATTGTCACTTCTAATCTTCTTGATGGTGATTTCAAACTCATTTTGCACCCTCTTGATAAAAGATTTGTATAGATCATAAACATCACTCTTGTCATAAAGAAAGAACACCCAAGTGTATCTAGTGTAATCATCAACAATCACAAAACCATACTTGTTGCCACCAATGCTAGTGTATGTTGTTGGCCCAAAAAAAGTCCATGTGCAATAGCTCAAATGCCTTTGATGTGCTCATTTCACTCTTGCTAGGATGTGCATTTCCAACTTGTTTGCAGGCTTGGCAAGCACTACAAGGTTTATCCTTCTCAAAGGTGACATCCTTCAAGCCTCTAACTAAGTCATGCCTCAAAAGTTTGTTCAATTATTTCATTCCAACATGACCAAGCCTTCTATGCCACAACCATCCCATACTAGATTTGCTAAGCAAGCATGATGTCAATTGTGTCTCACTATCATTGAAGTCAACCAAGTATAAGCTACCATGTCTAAATCCTTTGAATATCAAATTTGATCCATCAACACTAATGACTTTAACATCATCACTACCAAATATGCACTTGAAGCCAAGATCATAAAGTTGTGCCACTGATAAAAGATTGAAATCCAAGCTCTCAACTAGCAACATATTAGATATGCTCATGTCATTTGAGATAGCAATTTTACCAAGCCCCTTGACCTTGCCTTTCTTGTTGTTGCCGAAAGTGATAGCATCAAAACCACCATTTTGACTTATATCGATTGATTTGAACATACAAGAATCCCCGGTCATATGTTGAGTGCACCCACTATTAAGCACCCAATGCCTTCCTCTGGCTTTGTAATTGACCTACAAAATAAGATCAATTCTTTTTAGGTACCCAAACTTGTTTGGGTCCTCTAAGGTTAGTGACCAAGCTCTTTGGTACCCAAATGGCTTTCTTATTTGAGCTCATCCATGGTGTACCAATGAACTTAGCATGAACACCATTAGTACCCTTGGTAAGCATATAGAAAGAGTCAAACTTAATTGAGGATACATTAGCATTGGATTTCTTGTTCATGCATTGTTGCTCTATGTGACCAACTTGCTTGCACACTTTGCAATAGCTACCATTGTTTTTCACAAAACGAGTCTTGTGAGGAGCAAAAGCGGCCTTGCCTTTCTTGGGGTTATAGCCCAATCCCTCTTTGTAGAGAGAAGCTCTTTGGCTACCCAATCACATAAGCAAGCGGTCCTCACCACCATAAGCCTTAGCTAAGGTGTGATTGAGCTCTTTTACCTCCTTAAGATTTACATTCTCAACTATAAGTGTGGAGTCACAAGTGAAACCATCACTACTAGATGAGGATGATGTAGATGCGCTATATGAAGGGTTAGTGGGAGCAACAACAATAGGCTTATGAAAAGATTCATCAATTATATCACATGATATGCCTATGTTGCAAGTTTTAGCTTTCTCAACATTAGTTGGCATGTTTTCATATTTTTCAACTAGAGAGGAATGAGCTTCTTCAAGCTTAGTGTGAGACTTTTGAAGCTTCTTATAGTCTACCTTTAGACTCTCATAAGATGCCCTAAGCTCATCAAGTTCTTGCATAAGGTTTTTCTTATCCTTAAGCAAGCCCTTGCACTCCTTTCTAGATTCTTTAAAATGTTGAGTGCAATCTTCTAGCATAGTGATTAGTTCATCTTTAGTGAATTCTTCTTCGTCACTATCACTATCACTAGCATTATCATGATCACTCTCATCGTCGGATGATACCTTAGCGGCCTTGGCCATGAAGCACGATGGAGTGTCGAAGAGGGAGACCTTCTCTTGGATGGCAATGCTAGCATGTCCCTTCTTCTTGCTCTTATTGTCATCCTCATCATCAGTTGAGGAATCATCACTATCCCATGTAGCAACATGAGAATCATTCTTCTTTCTATGAGAGCTCTCCTTCTTTTCTTGCTTCTTTTTTTGCTTTTCCTCTCTTTCTTGATAGCATCTTCATCATCACTATCATAAGGACACTTTGCAATGAGATGATCTTTGCTATGGCATCTAAAGCATCTCATGGTATGCTCATTCTTCTTAGATGAGTTCTTCCTTCTCCTTACATGATAGCCCTTCTTCTTCATGAATTTGCCAAATTGCTTGACAAAGAGAGCCATCTTCTCATCTATGTCATCACTATCACAAGAGCTCGAGTCTTCATCACTTGATGATTCAATCTTGGACTTGCCCTTGGATGTGGTGGCTTTGAATGCCACACTCTTCTTCTTTTCATCATCTTTCTTCTCATTTTTCTTCTTCTTCTTCTTGACCAACTCATCCTTCTCATCATCTTCTCTATATGAATCATCGGTCATCACCTCTTGAAATATTTGTTGAGGAGTTGAATCCTTCAATGTAGTCCTCACTAGCACGGTGATCAATGTATCAAACCTCTTGGGCAAGCTTCTCAAGAACTTCATAGAGAATTGATTGTCCTTGACCTCCTCACCAAGTGCCTTGAGCTCATTGACAATGACTTGCAACCGATGAAACATTTTCGGTACACTCTCATCATCTTGCATCTTAAAGCTTGAAAATTTTTCTTGTAAGATATATGCTTTAGCGGTCTTTGTGCCTTCGGTGCCCTCAAATGTTTCTTCAAGCTTGGCCCAAGCATCATGAGCAATTTCAATGTTCTTTACTTGCTCAAATGTCTTGTCATCTAGTGCCTCATGAAGAGCACTAATAGCAATGTCATTGCATTGGAGCTTCTTCTCTTCCACCGGTGTAGGTGCTTCCGGATTAGCAACCTCAAATTTTGTTTCGGTGACCTTCCACACTTCTCTATTGATTGACTTGAGGTGTGCGGTCATCTTAACCTTCCAATATGCATAATTTGTGCCATCAAAGTGAGGTGCCTTCTTGGTGTTGTTGATGTGCAAGCTTAATTGAGCCATTTCTTTTTCACCGTAGGTTGTTAAGCCTCAAATAAACGGTGCCTTAGCTCTAATACCACTTGTAAGGTCCAAAAGGCTAGGGGGGTGAATAGCCTATTTAAAACTCTATAAGCTTTACTAAACAACCACGTTAGTATAAAAGATGGCTAAGCTAATTCTAGCACTAGCTCAACTACACTATGCAAGCCACCTATACAATTCTAGTGAAGCAAGGCTATGATCTCTAATACACACCAACAAGACTAAGTCACTAAGCTACTTAATCCTATGTGATAAAAGCTACACTAAGCAAACTACACTAGAACTAGTACAAGAAAGTAAAGAGCAAGTGACTTGATTCTTATACCAACGATGTAGGGAAGTAATCCACTCGAAGAAACAATTACAATGATCAACCACAAGAGAAATCCTCGGCAAAGAGATGACACAAGATTTTTACCGAGGTTCACTTGCTTCCCGGCAAGCTACTCCTCGTTGTGGCGATGCACCCACTTGTCGGTTCGCGAGCTAATCGACTATCAAGAGTCGAGCTCTCGGCGGGCGCCGCACAACCGCACATAAGATGGAGATCCTCCAAGCCACGAGCTCCACTAGAGTATCCAATTTGCGAACTCCCGCGGGGAAGGATCAAGAACCCCTTACAACACTTGGTGAGGGCTCCAACAATCTTCAATTGTGAGCTCAATCACCTCCGCTGCTCTAAGCCGTCTACCGTGTTGGGAAACACGGAAGAGTAACAAGAAATCCGTAGCAACTCGAAGATCAAGTGCCTCTAGAATGCAACTCTCAAGCAATGCACTTGAATCTCACTCAATCTCACTCAAGATGTGCAACTAAGCAAAGAGATGAGTGGAGGGGTTGTTCTCTAGCTCAAAGGATGTCTCTAGGTCTCAAAAATGTGCAAGAGTTCCCCTCAAACCCCGGCCAACTTCTATTTATAGCGAAGGAGTACGCAGCTAGCCGTTACCGGACGACACAGTTCAAAACATGCTGACCGGACGCTCCGGTCAGGGTGACCGGACGCGTCCGGTCACTACAAGACAAGCGTGAACAGTGCGCATCAGAAGTTACCGTTGCCGTGACCGGACGCGCTCCAGCGTTTGACCGGACGCACTGCACCTGGCGTCCGGTCGGAGTCCAGTAAGCTCCCACCACGACCGAACGCGTCCGATCGCACGTGACCGGACGCGCCGCGCGTCCGGTCGGCTCTACGACCAGCTCTGCCCCTCTGGGTGCCTGACCGGACGCTCCGGTTCCGTGAGGGACCGGACGCGCCGGTTGCAAACCCTAGCACCCGCACGCCTGACTGCTGCGAAGAACTGACCGGACACGTCCGGTCAAACCGAGACCGCGTCCGGTGCAGCGTCCGGTCACCACAGTGACCGTCGTTCGCCTCCGTTTCTTTTCCGACTTCCGGCGCAATAGAAAATAGGCGTTTCACTTCCCTAAAAAGCACCGAATCCCGCCTCGCAAGCTCGGCGGGAGGGAGAGAGGAACCCAAACCCCTCTCTACCGCTCAAACTCCACCGCCTTCGCATGTGTGTTAGCATTTCACAATCATTTTCAAGGCGTTATGTTAGCTTTCTACTAGATCCTAATGCATATGCTCAAGACATTGATCTAGTGGCACTTGATTCTCGAGCTAACTGTGATTGCCCCTCTTGATAGTCGGTTATGTATCCTAAACCCGGTCAATCACTTCTCTACTCATTTTAGACCGGCAAAAGGAAAACCCTATGGTTATACCTTTGCCTTGCGCTCTTAGATCCTTCTCTTCCACTTGATCATCATGTCCATCATATTATGTGCATCTCCACCATGTTCGTCATTTCATGTCCATGCACCATTTCTTTGTGATCTTGTAGCCACCACTCCTTGCCACATACACCTTCATCACATGTGTTGCTTATGCCTAACTCAAAACACTTAACGCATGGCATTAGCAACTTGGTGTCATTAATTACCAAAACCAAACTTGGGCTTTCAACTGCGCTGGCAGCAGTTAGTGCGGAGGCGGCCCCGAAGGGGAAGGGGCTCACCCTAGACTCCTAGAGGCGGTGCGCAGTGCTCAACATGCCTGGCTGTAATGTTGTTGATTGTGTTCCTGTAGGCATACTTTATTATTCGTTTTTCTGCTGCCTTGTTTGCTTATTTCCTTTTACATGTGCTTTCCAATGTCTGGTGGAATCGTGATGTCAGGGAGTTGCTTATGTTTCTTGTCCCTTGCAGATTTTCCTCATTTTGATCTTAAGCTTTCTTAGGGATCATGGGGCTTCAGGTCCTGCAACGGTCAGTGACTCAGTGCATTATTATGTTCTTTGGTTTGCTATATTAGTAGCTAACTGTTAGATTAGTGGTCTATTTTTGTTCCTATCTACATAGATGCATTATTATTGTGTCATGCACACATGTTCCAGTAGTTTCATACTCTTTTTAGCAAATAGAAAAGGTTTAAATCAGTAGTTTCCTATTACTTTATACAACTTGGGCACGCCTGCGCTGACCTCTCCTTTCTCATTTTTATGTTCCTTTCTACGATTCTTTCTTTTTTCTCTTTTGATTTTTGGTTCTTTTGCTTTTTTCTGTTATGTTGTATTCTTGGCTGTAGGATTTCTCTTTTTTGTTGACGAAAAGAAAAGGAGGAATCACATTGTTTGTTCTTTGGCATCTCTTCAGAATGGATTTCATTGGTAAGTTCTTTGTCCCCTTTGCTCTCCTTCCAATTTTATTTGGCTCACTGCAATGGATTATTAAACATTAACATGGTAGCGCGTTCATACCCTAAAGAAAGTCTTTTATGTCCAGATTAATATACATGTACAATACCTGCATCATCATCATCCCTAATGTAATGTTGAAATGTTCATTTCCTGCTTTTTACAAGGATGTTTCAAGACATTCTAGTTGCAGTTTTTGTGTTCCTTAATGGTCACTTTGTGAGGCGTGCGCTATGCTGTTTCTACTCATGCATATATCAATAGTTTTTTGGTAATAAAGATCTATAATTCAGTGGCAGTGTCAAAGGTATTGATCGATTTGTAAAAGAATTATCAGTTGCCATCTTTTTTGTTGCATTTTTCTCACAGAAGTCAAATAGGACGAAAAAGTAAAAAAAAAACAGCAAGCAAATAAAGAAGGAATTGTATATGGTAGTATGAAACTATTTCCATTTCAGATATGAAATGGGTTCGATCCAGTATGTGCACATGAATAGTATCTACGTACAGACCAGTTACTAACCACCTTATCTGTTTATTATTCCCCTGAGTTGTTGTTGCTTCTTCAACTTCCAGAGCGTGTGCTTGAGAATGCTTTATTGTCGACAAAGACATTTAAGTTTGTCAGTGTTTTGGTGCTTGCAGTTACAGGCTTTCGAAGAAATTCAAGAGCAGCCTCTTCATTGTTCCTTGCAATGGTTCCTTCTCTAATGTATGTAGCAAGTGCAAGGTGAAAGCTATCAATAAAAATAAGATTTATAAAGTTTGGCTCTTGTTTATTTGCCTTTGGTGTATAGTATTCAGTTCTTGGTCCTTGTATTTGTGCTCAGGTAGCTGAATGATTTAGACTTTTGGAATGATCTGGCACTTTATTCATGTGCTCCCATGATTGTATGCTAAGAAAAATGCCTCCATGATTTTCTGCCATGCAAAAAATATTTATCTAAAGTAAATGATATTTCATCTATTTTTTATAGAATTGCATTTGCATATGGCTACTATGATGTTGATAGAACAAATTTTCAAACTACATTGCAATCTTTCCTTGCTGTAGGTTCCCTTTTTCAGAAAGAGGTTGATAGTGGATGTTTTTTTTTCTAAAAGGTGTGTGCCGGATTGATGTACCTGATCATATTGCCAGTGGGGATATTTTGAGTGTGAGGCCCCTTAAGATTCAATCAGAATGATTAGTCTAACATAGTGCCTGAGATTGTGCTGCAAATTTTCTCTATGCCTTACACCAATGCCAACATAAGCATGTCCTTTCTACTATGTGCAGAAACTGTGGAAAGAAGCCATGCAAAACTTGGATAAGATCCAACTATTGAGACAAACTTCAGCCTAATAGATATGTGTTTTTTATATGGTGATGATTTAAGAGTTGGATAGGTACTTCAGCTGAGAAGAAACTTTAACTGATTCGAGAATTGTGTGTACTGCTACGATTCTTGGGTGGATTGATGCTTCCACCTGTCACTACTAGCTATAGTTGTTCATGTTTGTGATTTTTGCAGCCTGTTGTGAAGCTCAATTTGATTTGTTGATGTAAAGAGGACAATGGTAGCAGTGACTTCAAGGATGACATCTTGGTACATTCTCTTAAGTTGTTGACAATTGTGCCCGCTGCTGCACCGCCAGTGAAGACCGCTGCCAGGGAAGGGAAGAGAGGCAGTCAGCCGCTGGTGAAGCCCGCTGCCGATGAAGCCCACCGCTGAGGAAGGGAAGAGAGGCGGTCGCTCATCCCATCCGCCGCCTCCCTGCCCTACCCTCCTCCGAGACGCCAGTGGTACGGTGCAGGTGCTACTACGGTGTCGGAGGCCGCACCTGTCGTCGGGGCTCTGGGCGACCCAAGCATTCCTATCATGGCTACCAGTGGGGACGGATGGGAGAAACCTGTTCGTGCGCGCTCTGCAGGTGATTAACAACTTCTTCCGTTAACCCAAGGTCTGAAGTTCCCTACCATCATGCCCTGCACATTTTTGCTTTTTGCTAAAGTGAATTTTCAGTGTTCTTGTCTCCCAGTTCACTAAGATCAGGATCCAGAGAAAGATTGATTGATGTTAACTCAACTGAGATTCACATGGGCAGCATTGGTCAAATTCTTTGGTGAATCTGGAGTTGCTGTGTTGCGCTTGCAGAAACTTTAACCCTGCCCTCAATTCATGAGGCCTCCTTCATAAATCCTTTTACTGTAGAAGCGAGGGCGAGTTCAGCGCTTGCCACCCAGAAGGAGCTGTAAATATCCCCTACATGTACAGAACCGGCTCAGGTAATGCCTGCCAGAAGCATTGTTCTCACCGTTGCTTGTTTTGTTCTGCCTTGTCCGAGCTACTGCTGTTGAACCTGTGATTTGTGAGCATCGCCATGAGCTTCCTTGTCATTATCAAAGCTATGCATAAGCAGGGTAGAGGGAAATTAATCTTTCTTATTAATTTGATAGTATATTAGTATCACTAACCTGTCCCGACCTAAAATTGCAACATCGTATCACTGGGGTCGCATAGGTTACTGACTCCTAACTTTACTTCTTTTTGACTGTATCAACATCGTATCAGGCTCGACCAACCAAATTAGCCCCATTACTATAAGCTACAACAGAATGATGTGAAGATCACACTCAAACACATCACTTTTGAATTATTATTATACGCTTACAAACTTAATTTATCATGGTCTTTTTTTTGTTCCCTATGCCTGATAGCTGTTGTGGTGATATGACAGGAGATGATGATCTTTTACCGGAGAGTGCATCATCCATGTTTGGGATCATGGGCCTGCTATACAAGCTTGAAGTATCAGATTTGTCACTGCCTTATAATCTGCTGGTGCCTGCTGCTTTATCAGAGCAGGAGGATGATCCACAGGCTCACTGTATTTTAGGAGGGATTTAGCACTATAACTGTAGATTTGGTGGAATACCATGTAGCCTGCCTCAGGTTGGTATACTGTACATTAAAGATGATGCCTTCACTATGCTTTCAAATATAAAATCAACACTTAGAGATTTGTAACGATTGCTGCGTTTGATATTTTCACACTGCAACTATTGTGCATGAAAAAGACAGTGGCTAAACTCATTGATAAGCAAGGTCCGAGAAGAGGTTTATGCTATTTTTGCCTAGCTATCAGTATAGGGATTAGCACTACCTATTGAATCACTCAATTCTTAAATAGGAGTAGTAGCTTGTCAGTTTGAGTTTCCATTTACAGGTGACATTAGCAGCAAATGTATTTGGTTTTCATCAGTTTAGCAGCAGGCAACCTGTCACCACCATGCACAGGTATGTAGAATAAGAGCAAGGAGGTTTCAGTCATCAACAGCTTGGCTGTATCATTGTTTAGATCTTTAGTTAGGTCAGTTAGAGCTCGTAGTTTGATTGAATGTGAAATGTTACTTTCGTGCTACAGAGAGCATTTATTTGTTTGTTTATCATCCAATGACAGAATGTAGAGCTACTCCTCGAAGAGATTTTTTTTGTTGTGTGTCAATGGGTTTACCAGTGCATGATTTAACCAAAATTCAGATCATCGATCTAAACTTATAGTAGCTACGTATACCTCTAATTTTTTAGGGATATACTCCCTCAGTCCCATAAAAAGTGTCATTCTCGCTTACTGAGAAGTCAAACACTTTTACTTTGACCAAATATATATTAAACAATATTAACATTTATAATACATAATTAGTATCATTAGATAGATCAGTGAATATATTTTCATAATAAACTTATTTGGAGATATAAATATTGCTAATATTTTTTACAAACCTAGTCAAACTTTCTTAAGTTTGACAAACACGAGTCCCATAGCGACTCTTTTTTTTGGGACGGAGTAATAGTGTCTATTGTTTAGGTGGTTAAAGCTTTGAAACAAGTCCTAGGCACATTGATCTATCTAGATTGGGTCCATTTGTTGTCCTTGCCGATATGCAATTAGATTATATGAACATTCCTTCCCCTCTCATGGCTTGTAGTCTGGAGCGATGGTTCTGTAAAATTGCAGACAACTTAATTGTTGCATTTGGTGTATGCTTCCTCAGTTTGCAGAATACTACAAATATATTTTCTTCTTTATAAAAAGAATACTACAAAGTAATATTCAAGTAGCTAGGAGAACTATCAAATATTTCTCATGTGAGGGCTCATGGCTGAATGTGTACTAAGATGGTGGATAACTTGGCACTTTGTGGCGTCTCTCTAACCATGATGTTCTATATTTTGTAATAACATGATTTTCTTCTCTTTGCAGTCACTTTCTTATCTGCCGAAGGAGCTAGCAGAATTCTTGACTCTACTACCAATGGATGGCCCACTCATGTTTTTGTAGCCCCTTCCTACCTAAGTTTACATTTTAATCAACACATCATATTTACAACTCTTGATTTTTAGTGATTGCACATTTCCAGATGCTTAATATTTTTATGTTTTTTTGTGGATGAGTTTGTTGCTGAAAACATAGCAGACATGGATATACAGGGTGTTCTACGTGAAACTTTTTTGGTCTCATGTTGTAGTTGGCAGAGTATAATGCTTATGTTCACGTTTATATTATCATGGATTAAGTTTTTTTTCCGTTGCAACGTATGGGCACTCACCATTCTCTTGTGTTCATGTGAACCTCTAGCGTGCGTGTGTGGGTGAGTTAGGGTTTTGGTCATACTCACCTTGAGTGACAAAGCCAGCCAACATGTAACACTGCAGTGTTGTACCCCTTTTATTTGTTTCTACCTTCTGTTTCAAGGAGCGAATTATAGTTTTTTTTTGGCGTGCAAGCATCAGGTTCTTTATTCCTTGAATTCATCACCATCACCCACTGGCAGTGACAATCTGGTGGTAAAATAAAACTAATCACTACAAATATCTGAAATCAACCAAAATAGGAGATGAAGTCCAATTGCTACCAATTAGAACTCTACCAAGTTGGCTTGCAAGTGATCTGAATAGAAGAGGATACAATGAACAGTTGGATCTTGAGGTCCACTACAGATGCCTTTTACTCTAGGTCTTATAAGAACCACGAATCTAATGCAATTATAAACTGCTCACTGGAGTCTACAACTCCCTGAATAAAAATAAGCTAACATTAATTAGTGCAGGAGCTAGCCAAATACCTTGGTAGCAATGCTTGGCTGCTTGGGATTTTTTTTCTTGAAATGAATGGAAAATGATGTAGAGCTTGGTCACTTGCATTTTTCCTGTTCAGTGCGTTGAAACTTCAGTGAAGATCTGTTCATTGTTCGACAAGTGCAGTTTCTTGGCTACAATATAGTATCCCGAAAAATAAGACTGCTACTTGTTTTAATTATGCTAAACAAGGACCATAGGTGGATGCTTGTTTTTGAATGTTAATTACTTGGCAACGTAGCCTTAGCTAGCTTAGGTATGAAATATTGTATTTTAATATGTTGTTTTATTCAGATAACTAAACCTGCATCTTATGTGTGTTTCAATTTTGTTGTGCTGCACAGGTGCACGCCAAGCAGTATTCAGATTGTACTTTAGAAGTCTGACGGTGGTGATAGATGTTACCACCGTAATTTCAAACTGGGTAGCTAACTTAGCCTTTTGTTTTGACATTTTCATGTCATTGTATAGGTGAGGACCTTTTAATTGTCTTACTTATTTTCCGTAGAGCGAACATGTATGAAATTCTTATGTAAATTCAACTGGCAACTATATGTACACATCTTAAAATCACCTTGTCCAGCCCGTGGGATCGTAGTGGCGAAATCACTGTTGCCTCTTCAGAAATTTCAATACTTGCATCCATTTTTCTGTGATTTGAATGCTCCTGTTGACAACAAGGGTCCCCTTGGTGTCTGAAGATTTGATCTATGAGCAAGGTTCTCCTGATGCATGAGTATGGGAATTAATCAGCATATGGCCACAGCTCAGTTTAATTACAGGGCTACTGATTATCTTAGATTAAGGCTTTTATCCTACTTGATGATATTGGCTTCTTGGACACAACTTCTGGACAAACCCTAGATTGATGCTTTTATCCTACTTGATTGATTGATGTTATTAGCACTCCTACTCAGTTTATGCTTGCGTAATGATATTCCAGTATGTTCAAGTGACGTTCTTGAGAACAATAGACCAACTGTTAAATCTTGGCTCGCTCTATCGTTCTGTTTGATTGTCTGCATAACTCCTTATCCATGCTACAATAATGCAATTTGTCTCTCTTTGGTTGCCTGCACGTGCCAATATGCAGGATAGCACTCTCCTCGAAGCATCTTGAGACTGCATCCCACTATTCGTCCGATTTTCCCGTATCCAGCTATGCAGGCTTGCATTTGCAGCCGCTCTGCAGCTCCTGCATCCGCACCGCAGCGCAGCCTTCTGGCATCCGCTCTGCAACAACCGAGGAGTGCCCGGCTTCGCGCTCGCGCGGGGGTGTGCGCGCTCCCTCGCGGCGGCGCGCGCGGCCTCCGCATCCGAGGAGGAGCAGCCCGGCTTCGCGCACGCGCGGGGGTGCGCGGCCTCCCGAGCGGCGGCTGCGTGGCCTCGCCCTCGCGGCGGCGTCGGCTTCATCCTCATCGCGACCGGCGAGATCTCGTGACGACTTCATCCCCTGCATTCCGATGTCAGCCTCCCGCAGCTCCATGGTCGATGTGGTGAGGATTGATATATCATATATGGGTCCTTCGCCGACGGCTGCCTCTTCCCTAGCACCTCCGACAGAAGCATCTCGAGTACGTGGTATTGGTGGGGTGGCTCGGGCCGGTGCTGTTCGTGCACTTGGTCTTGGACACCGAATGAGCCTCATCGTCGCCGCCGCGGAGAAGAGGTACGCGAGCCGCATGCTGTGCCTATGCGGTTCTTCTACGTTTGCCGCAGCGGTTCTTGCGGCCAGTATTGTCACATGCTGTGCCTGCGCGCCGTTCTTCTACGCTCGCAGGAGGCGGCATGAGCATGACACGGTGAGTGACGGTGGTAGTACGTTGGAGCTTCAAGGGATGTCAGAATATTGTCAGATGGATGGTTGAAACTTGAAACATGGGAGATGAATGTGAGGCCGAAGAATTTTGGGCCAGCGGCTGCTTGGAGATGGTGGAGCAAGACACGTGGTGGAGCAATGCGCTGAGGATGTTCGACGAAATGCTACTCTAGTATCGTGTTTCTACAAGCAACCAAACACAAAACAGATATCCTATGCACACAACCAAACAGAGGCACACAGTGCAACTGAGTAACGTTCAAAGCATAAGACTATGCTAGATTGGATATCCTATACTAGACCATTATGCAGGCTACCATAATGCGAGCCAAATAGACCCTATGCTTTTTCGTTTCGTATATGCCGTTATCATAATTAGTTGTATTTTCCAAAAATAACTAAGGTTCTAGCCCGCGCGCAGGGTGCGTGCTAATCACTAGTACTCCTGTATGAGGCGGCGGGAAGGAGCTCAAGTGGAACACCAACAGCATAGGCAAAACCACCAATTCTGCAAAGCCTTGGACCTTGGAGTGGTAGCCACCACCACCCGTAACCAGTAGCCAGAGCAGTCATGGGGTTGCTGCCGACGGCGGAGGGGGAGGAGAGGCGCCAGCAGCCGCCGCACGTGGTGATGGTCCCATACCCGGCGCAGGGCCATGTCACGCCGATGCTGCAGCTGGCCAAGCTACTCCACACACGCGGCTTCCACGTAACCTTCATCAACAACGAGTTCAACCACCGCCGCCACCTGCGCGCGCGGGGGCCGGGGGCGCTCGACGGCGCGCCGGGGTTCCGCTTCGCCGCCATCGACGATGGCCTTCCACGCTCCGACGCCGACGCCACCCAGGACGTCCCCGCGCTCTGCTACTCCACCATGACCACCTGCCTGCCACGGTTCAAGGACCTCGTCGCCAGGACCAATGCCGAGGCCGAGGCCCAGGGACGCCCCGCCGTGACGTGCGTCGTCGCCGACAGCATCATGACCTTCGCGCTCCGCGGCGCGCGGGAGCTCGGCCTCCGCTGCGCCACGTTCTGGACCGCCAGCGCCTGCGGCTTCATCGGCTACTACTACTACCGCCACCTGGTCGAGCGGGGCATCGTCCCACTCGAGAACGAGGCGCAGCTCACCGACGGGTACCTGGACACCGTCGTCGACTGGATCCCCGGCGGCGCGCCCAAGGACCTGCAGCTCCGGGACTTCCCGAGCTTCGTGCGCACCACGGACCCGGACGACATCATGCTCAACTTCTTCATCCACGAGGTGGCGGGGATGTCGCAGGCGTCGGCGGTGGTCATCAACACCTTCGACGAGCTCGACGCCACGCTGCTCCACTCCATGGCGAAGCTCCTGTCGCGGCCCATACACACCGTCGGCCCGCTCCCGCTGACGGTGCGAAACAACGTCCCCGTGGACAGCCCCGTCGCGGCCATCGGGTCCAACCTGTGGAAGGAGCAGGAGGCGCCGCTCCGGTGGCTCGACGGCCGCGCGCCGCGCTCGGTCGTGTACATCAACTTCGGGAGCATCACGGTGATGTCCAACGAGCAGCTGGCCGAGTTCGCGTGGGGGCTGGCCAACACCGGCTACGCCTTCCTGTGGAACGTGCGCCCGGACCTCGTCAAGGGCAGCGGCGACGCTGCTGGCGCCGGGCTGCCGCCGGAGTTCCTGGCCTCGACGGAGGGCCGGAGCATGCTGTCGACGTGGTGCCCGCAGGCGGCGGTGCTGGAGCACGAGGCCGTGGGGGTGTTCCTGACGCACTCCGGGTGGAACTCCACGCTGGAGAGCATCTGCGGCGGCGTGCCCATGGTGTGCTGGCCCTTCTTCGCCGAGCAGCAGACCAACTGCCGGTACAAGCGCACCGAGTGGGGCATCGGGATGGAGATCGGCAATGACGTCCGACGGGGCGAGGTGGAGGCGCTCATACGGGAGGCCATGGAGGGGGAGAAAGGGCGGGAGATGCGCCGGCGCGTGACGGAGCTCAAGGAGAGCGCCGTGGCCGCGGCGAGGCCCGACGGACGGTCTATGCGCAACGTGGACAGGCTCATCGACGAGGTGCTCCTAGCTTGAGATTTGAACATGCATCTTCCTGTGCCTTGGCGGGCGGCTTGCTCTCCTGGATTCCAAGAGCATCTCCAACGAGCTACATAAACCCACTACCTATCTTATATTTGGGCAGTCGAAGCTAAAAATTCACTCCAATAGGCTACTACCTATTTTTGTTGACCCAACAAATTCTCCCTCCCACTACCTACATCGGTTGGCCAATAAACTTGCCTACCTATTTTTTCTCTTCCTCTCTCTCCTCCCGCACGCACTTGAAACCACCTGACGCCGCCGCCTGCGACTTCCCTCCGCGTCGCGCGGCCCTCCCCAGCGGCGGTCTTCCCCGACGACCACCCTCCCCGGCGGCGGTGCTCCCCGACGATGGCCCTCTCCAGCGACGGACTGCTCCGGCCAATGGCGCGGCCATGGCGCGGCAGATTGCTCCGGCCATGGCGCGGCGGACTCCATCTGCTCGGGCGCGGGCGGATTGCTCCGTCCATGGCTTGGCGGGCTCCATCTGCTCGGGCACGGGCGCGCCTCCCATCACAGGTGGTCTGCCATGCCCTAGGCGTAGCAGTCATCCTCGATGCGGCGGCCTGCCATGCCCCTGAGCACGGCGGCCAGCCCCAAACGCCGGCCCAACCTCTCCCCACTGCCTTGCTCTGCCCCGGCAAACTTGCAGGGGAGCCACCACATGCACCCGGCCCTGCCCTGCCCCTAGCGCTGCATCTGCTCCGGCAAGAAACACAAGAGAGAATGACACGAGGGACCCACCTGTCATTGTCTATTAGCAAGAGTTTGTGTAGCCAGTTTTAGGTAGTAGTGCTGGAGTTGAGAGCAAAATTTAGGTAGTATAAAAATTGGTGGCTACCTAAACAGACATTTAGGTAGTCTGTTTTAGGCAGTAGTGTTGGAGATGCTCTAAGATATCAATCATATCCTTGTTTTTAATGTGAGAGTGACAACGCTTTTCGTTACACTTGGGAGTATCTCTCTCGTAATTGGAGGTCATTAACAAAGCACTTGTTTTAAGCTAAATTTAGCAAGAACATCTTAGAAGGAATACACTTATATGAGTTCGACTGCTAATCACAGCCTATGAGATTTGGATGATATCTAGATACTCATAAAAAGACATCGAGTCTTACTTATATGCTCCAACTAGAGGGGATGCTCAAAAAAAGGACTTTGATGAAACTAAACTCGCACTAAACTGTCAATTCAATGCATAATCCCTTGTTCAGTTGCGAATGAGTGTAACCTCTGTCCTAGATGGATGTTTAACTTAACAGTCTCAATCGAAACTCTAGTATATCAAAGAAGAGTGGATTTGAGAACATCAGTATGTGCCTTCGTATTTGGTGGGGATTGATAGATTTATTTATGGGCTTGGCCTATTTTAATTCAATTAATCAGGTAAATCCTAAGGGCCCATATATATTAAATGTTATGTGCAAAATAGTTTTAGTCCCGTATGAGACTTTGACCAGAGGTTGACTTAACTTATATAGGTGAACTGTGTATGCATCTATTGCGAAGTTGAAAGATGACAAGGGTATGCCACACGCACGCGCACTGCCGCCACCGAGGCGAGGCATGGCATGGCATGATTGTGATCGTACACAGGCCCATCACGACATGATGTGGTGCAGAGTGCATTGGTTTTGCCACTTGGACTATTTGATGATAGTAGTTTCAGAAGTTTTGAGAGTTTCTGCTTTCGTGACGACGGGAGTTACTTATATGTGGTGCAGAGCGCGTTGGTTTTGCCACTTGGGCTATTTGATGATAGGAGTTTCAGAAGTTTTGAGAGTTTTTGCTTTCGTGATGACGGGAGTTACTTATTTGATGATAGGAGTTTAAGAATTTTCGAGAGTTTTTGCTCGTGGTGATTGGAGTTACTAGGAGTTTTTGTTTTTCTATCAGAGTTTCGGTTTTTCTACTATGATGACGGGAGTTATGGAAGTTTCTGTTTCTATACCGAGAATTTATCTTCTGCTTCTGGACTTATGATCTTTCGTGCCCAAGGTTCCGATATGTTTGATCCGTTCAACTTCTGGTCTTCTGCGGGCTTTTGCATATAATTCCACTGCTCCCGCTGCAACCAGAGAATTCCTGTCCCGGTTCCTACGTGTACAGGAATAGGGAGAGTAGGTCTCCAAAAACGACATCGTTCTTGGGTTCATCTGCTCGAGTAAAGTCCGACAATCAGATTTTTAGAGAGCCTCTTCCACACCACACGACTGCTCGATCATCTTCCAGCTACTTCCTGACGGCTTGGCTACTTCTTCCAAAGGTGGTGGTGAACGACATTGCAACCTTTGTGCACGGCATCGAATGGGACGAATACATCAACAAACTTTATGTCGACTAGCGGAAACGGCTTTGGTGCCGTTGGGTATGTTATTGTAGCAACCCATTTTCTATTTTCCGTGTTTGAATCCATGATTAGTATGATGCTCGTTAATTTGCTTGTGACTAGATTAGACATGCACCTTTCTGAAGTCGTAAACATACTGATATTTTTCTAGATTAAATTAGTATTGAAATTGCCTAAATTTCTAAATTCTAACAAATTGTATCATTTTGATGTATTTTTTTATATCAATAAAAAACTTGTTTTATTGTATGTCGATTTTTTTTTGTCGAGGCATATTAAAACGAAATATTGACAAATAGACGCATGCATGTGGTGGCATCAAAACTGCAGCTTTCTGAACATGAACGCGACAATTGCTAGTTTCCAAGTTTCTTGGGCGTACCCTACAAGCAAACTGATGTGAATAATTGATGAATCCGGTGGCCTGAAGCTGTCGATTAGGCAGCGCACAGGCTAGAGTGTGTCTGTTATCGAACAATACAAAGAGGTCCCAATCATGTCAGCAGTGTTCTGGCCCAGCTGCCTGCCGTGCTCCGTGCTCGTGGTCGTGGAGCTCGTGGTGCCCGACTGCCCGGTGCCCCTTCCCTGCCCGAGCGCGGGTCATCATCGCACGCACGGGGAAAGGACAAGCATCAAGCAGGCACTGGCCGAACTGCCGGTGCCGGATGGGGCGGGGCGGCGGGCGATCGGATGAATCCGATCGAGATCACATCAGAGCAAGAGAAAATTGCATGCATCGACTTGACTGGTTGCATGCCACTTGCTTGGAGCCAAAGAGGATTAGCAAACTATTCGTCTCGGACGCCATCGTAGCGTCTCCGTCGGCGGAAACTCGTCGTCCGCCGGCGGGGGCACGGCAGCAGCCAGTAGGTCAATGCGTGCGGCCTGACCATGCCGGGCACGGTAGTATGCAATGCCTGCACGTGGAATACCTCCGAATATGGAAACTAAACAAGAAAACTAATTTAGAAAAATATTTACTCTCGCAGAAAAGAGACTTAGATTATATTTACTCTCGTATATATAATAGAGCAATTTGGTAAAGAGGCGCTAGGTACAGTTTTTATATTAAAAAAATGAGCTGAATTAGTAGCATGTTAGAGATAATCAGTTAGGCTAATATCAACTTCTTGTTCTAAAACTTATTAGCAAATGTATCTATGAATTAAAGAGGAACATTATATGTCTTAGAATCAAACTCAATACTATAGTTACGTGAATTATTTTAGCTCATATAAGTATAGGTCATAAGCTCAGGTCAGGACATGAAGAACGTGAGAGCAGTTTATTAAGTACAAAAGACAAATAGAAGAATCACTTTGGTCTTTAATTTTTTGCAAAGCGACCTTAGTCTCTTCCCAAAGTTTATTTCACCGTGCTCGTATGGGAGCACCTTTATAGTAGTATAAATAAGGGCAATGCTCCTGACGTTCGTCCGGTTGGACGGGACGGACCCGCCTCGCGCCGCGTACCCTTGCGCCTCCCGCCTCGCATTGTGCACCCCTGCACCTCGGGGGCACACACCTCGCGCCTCACACGGTCGCACCAGACCCGTCGCCTCCCGTCTCGCCCTATGCGCCCCTGCACTTCGCGCATCACAAGGTCGCACCAGAGCCGCCTCGGGCCATGTGCGTCCTACGCCTCATGCCGCGCACACCCGTCTATGCCTCACACCATCCGCGCCTCGCTGCCAGCATCTCGTGCCTTGTGTCATGCACTGCCCGCGCTGCGCTCCCCTGCGCCTGTGTCAACCTTCATTGAGCGGCAGCAAGTAGATGAGCACATGTTGCAACCGTATGTTTCATACTTTCATATCTATGTTCCATATATTTTATCTGGATGTTGCAAAAGTAGATCTGGCGTTGCATATGTTGCAATTGCTATACACGTATGTTACAAGTGTATGTTTCAGCTGTTTTAAATGTATGTTGCAAGTGTTTCATCTAGATGTTGCATATATTGCAGTGGTTATACACGTATGTTGCAAGTGTGTTTTCCAAATGTTTCAGCTGTTTCATCTGGATGTTGCATGTTTTCATCTAGATGTTGCATATGTTCAGTGGCTATACACATGTTGCAAGTGTATGTTCTAAATGTTTCACCTTGAAAGCATCTAGGCCCCGAGAGTTGGTTTCGGCAATTGATGACAACGCATTATTACCATGACTAACGTGTGTTTTGCAGAAACTTTGATAAGTTAGGTCATGGGGTTGATAACTGCTTTGGGCACTATGGTATTCAGGCCCCTTGATGGAAATCGTTTCGGTTTTCAAAGGATCAACGACAAGATTAAGGACGATTAGTTCCGGATGTCAAGGTGTTGAGTTACATTCAGAATAGTCGTTAGGATCTTCGCTTTTTTCCTTTGGCCGTACTATAAAGGGGGGCATGAGCGAGTAGCTTGACCTAGGTGAGTCTTTTGTTTAGGTGTGGTGCACACTTGTCAAACTTAGCACTAGGTAGCTCAGGAAAAGCTCAAAGTTTAGTTGGAAGCAACTTGGTTCAAGTTGCGTCGCGTTTCGAAGTCATTTGAGCCGTTTTCCCTTGACCGGACGCGGTCTCTGTCTCGACCGGACGCGTCCGGTCAGTACTAACAGTTACTGCGTTTCAGCTCGGTTGACCGACGTGGTTCTTGCGAGGACCGGACGTGTTGATCGTGTTGACACGTGTCTCAGAGGGTAAAACAACTAATCGGACACGACTGGGAAGTGATCGGACGCGTTCGGTCACGTTCCAGTAAGGTACTTTGCTGACCTGACGCGTCCGGTCATCACTAATCGGACGTGATCGAGCGTCAGATCAAAGTACAGTAAGGTCCTTGCATGACCGGACGCGTCCGGTCACCCTTGATCGGTGCGTCCGGTCACTCAGCGATGTTTGGTTAGTTTTCGACCGTTATGTTCGACCGGCGCGTCCGGTCATGTCGACCGGCGCGTCCGGTCAGTGCGTATTTTGCTGAGTTGGCAGGTAACGGTTCGATTCGACTGTGGGGTGTATAAATACATCCCCTCCACCTCTTTTAGAGGTCTCTTGCTCATTTGTTCAGCTGAGAAACACCTTTCAAGTGCAAGGAAGTGCAAGAGCTCTAGTGAGGGTAGTGATTTGAGAATCAAAGTTTGAGGATCCCTCATTAGTGACTAGGGAGTAGCAAGTGTGCATCCACCTTCTCATTAGGCTTGTTGTGGTCAGTGAGAGTTCTAGCTTGTTACTCTTGGTGATCGCCATCACCTAGACGGCTTGGTGGTGATTGGGAGTTTGTTGATCATCCGGCGAGCTTGTGGATGACCCAACTCATCTTGTGAGCGGTTTTGGGCGATTCACTGCGATGGAGTGTCAAAGAATCAGTCTGTAGAGAGCACTTGATCCTTGCGCGGATCAAGGGGGAGCTACACCCTTGCGCGGGTGCTCCAACGAGGACTAGTGGGGAGTGGCGACTCTCGATACCTCGGGAAAACATCGCCGTGTTCCTAACCCTTACTTTCAAGCATTTACTTTCTTGTATTACTTTCATTGCTTGGTTTACTTTCCTAGAATTGCCATGCTAGACTAGGATTAGAACTTAGGGTGCAAAACCTTTTACCGGTAGAATCACAAGGAACACTAGTAGGCACTATGGGTGAACTTTGGCTTGTAGGATTTAATTCTTGCAATTAATTTTTAGAAAAGCCCAATTCACCCCCCTCTTGGGCATCTTGATCCTTTCAATTGGTATCGGAGCCGAGTTGCTCCTAAATTAGGCTTCACCACCTAGAGCAAGATGTCTAATGGGGAAGGACCACCTCCCATCTTTGAGGGAGATTATTTTCCATATTGGAAAATCCGCATGGAGGCGTACCTCGAAGCCATAGATGTTAGGTGTCTTAGAGCCGCCACCGAAGGGCTTTCCGCTATGAAGGATCCCGCCAACCCAAGTGGTGATGAGGAGAAGTACAACCGGTGGAATGCAAAGGCAAAAAATACACTCTAACGGGGCCTAGGCAAGGATATCTTCAATTGTGTGCGTAATACAAAAAACGCTCATAAATTGTGGGAAAACCTTTGTGCTCTCCATGAGGGAACTAAGAGTGAGCGTGAGGAACGCTATCACATTGCTTTGAAGAAAATTAATTCTTTTGAGATGCTTCCCAAAAAAAGTGCTAATGACATGTACACTCGATTGAATGTTCTTGTAGAGGATCTCAATGCTCTCAGGCTCACACAAATGAGTCAATCGGATGTTGCAAGGAGGATCTTGAGCGTTCTTCCCGTTGAGAAGTATGGTCACATTGTCACCGTGCTTCACCAAAGTGATCTCTCCACCGCAACACCGACACAAGTATTGGGAAAGATCAATGCACATGAGATGTACATGCACATCACTCCGGAAGAGGGCTCATCATCTTCCAAGAAGGACTTGGCCTTCAAAGCTAGCCATGACAAGAAGAAGAAGGGCCAAGCCATGATGGTGCAAGAAAGCTCAAGTGAAAGTGATATTGATGATGCATCACTTGCACTCATGGTGAGAAAGACCACCAAGATGCTAAAGAAGCTCAACAAGAGTGGCATCAAGTTCGATGGCAAGAAGAAGAAGTTCTTCACAAGTAGCAAAAGGAAGCCTATATCCGAGATGGATTGCAACAATTGTGGTGAACTTGGTCACTTAGCTCATCAATGCCCTAAGCCTCCAAAAGACAAGTACAAGAACAAGAACAAGAACAAGGGCAAGAAAAATGATTCAAGTGATGAAGAAGATGAGAAGAAGAACAAGCCATACAAGAAGAAGGATGGCAAGAGGAAAGAGTTTCACAAGAAGAAGAAGGGAGGCAAAGCCTACATTGTTGGTGATTGGCTCACCGACATTGAGTCATCATGTGAGTCCTCCGGCGATGAGAGCGACGATGAGAAAGAGAAGGTCGCCGCATTTGTGATTGGGCCATCATTGTCTTCACCGACATCTTCATCACCACCTTCACCGCCACCTTCATCATCATCGTCCACTACTCACCTATGCCTTATGGCCAAGGGTGAACGAAAGGTACAAAACAATGAGAGTGATGATGATGATAGTGATAGTGATGATGAATATGATGCACCTTCTTATGATGAACTTATAAAATTATTGAACAAATACTCTAAAGTCATAAGAAGAACTAGAAATGAAAATGATGAGCTCCAAAATGAAAATGACTCACTTTCATCTAAGCTTGAGAATGCACAAAAGACTAGTGATGAGCTCAAAGATCAAAATGAAATTATGTCTTCTACTCTCAAGGAGCTCAAAACTTCTAACAAAGAGTTTAGAGATGAACATGATAAACTTGAGAAGAAGCATGATGAGCTCAACACTAGGCACAACTTGCTAAAACACAAATATACTACATTGAAAATCAATTATGATAGTCTTGTTGTTGCTAATGAGCTTTCTCTTGAGGCACATGATGCTACTAACCAAGTTGTTAAGATTGATATAGCTACATCATGTGATGACTTGATTATTGAGAGCATTGAGCAAGGCTCTAGTGGCAAAGGCAAGAATGTGGTTGAGTCCGACAA
The DNA here is from genome assembly GCA_038087645.1 of Saccharum hybrid cultivar R570. Classification (NCBI taxonomy): domain Eukaryota; kingdom Viridiplantae; phylum Streptophyta; class Magnoliopsida; order Poales; family Poaceae; genus Saccharum; species Saccharum hybrid cultivar. The sequence continues at coordinate 36,150,934 of JAQSUU010000637.1, read as the reverse complement.
CTATGATGATTATGTCAAGCTCAAGAGTGAAAATAAGATGCTTACAAATGAGAACAAGAAGCTAAAAGGGTTGATGGCTCTTGAAAAGCAAACATCAAATGAGTCACTTATTGAAGAGAACAAAAAGCTCAAGCAAGAGAAAGAGCATCTCAAGATCGGCCTAAGCAAGTTCACAAGAGGCCAATATTTGCAAAGTGAGCTACTCATGAATATCGTCATGAAGATGGATAGAAGTGACATTGGTTACTTAGCAAATCAAGAGAAGAAGGCTAAAGCTCAACAACAACAAAGCAAGTCAAAGCCCAAGCCAAAGAGATGTGTTGAGTGTGGACAAGAGGGTCATTTTGCTCATGAGTGCAAAACTCCACCACCACAATCCTTGCCCAAGCATGCTAGACCCTTTGCTTTCAATGCTCATTACATGCGTAGAAAAGATTCAAGTGGAAAGATGAAAGTCATGTTCTTGGGTCCTCCAAACAAGAATAGGCCTAAGAAAATATGGGTTGCCAAGTCACTAGTTGAGAAAGTCAAGGGTCCCTCTCAAATTTGGGTCCCTAAACAAAAAGCTTGATCTCTTGTGTATAGGTGAATTACAAGACCGGTGGATATCATTGGGTTATTGATAGTGGTTGCACTCAACATATGATCCGGTGACCCTCGTATGTTCATCTCACTTGAAGAGAATGGGGTATGTCAAGAGAAGATCACATTTGGAGACAATTCAAAGAGCAAAGTCAAGGGTATAAGCAAGATTGCAATATCAAATGATCACCCTCTTTCAAATGTGCTCTATGTTGCTTTATTAAGTTTTAACTTACTATCCGTTGGGCAACTTTGTGATCTTGGCTATCAATGCTTATTCACACCAAATAAAGTGGTAGTTTCAAAGATAGATGACAAGCAAATGATTTTCAAAGGCTTTAGATACAACAATCTCTATCTTGTTGATTTCACCTCCGAAGATGCAAACTTGATGACATGCTTGTTCACTAAAACCTCACTTGGGTGGCTTTGGCATAGGAGGCTTGCTCATGTTGGAATGAACACTCTCAACAAGCTATTGAAGAAAGAATTAGTAAGAGGCTTGAAGGATGTCAAGTTTGAGAAGGACAAACCTAGTAAGAGGCTTGAAGGATGTCAACTTTGAGAAGGACAAACCTTGTAGTGCATGTCAAGCCGGCAAACAAGTTACAAATACTCATCCAACCAAAGCTTACATGTCAACATCAAGAGTGTTAGAACTTCTTCACATGGATTTGTTTGGTCCTACAACTTACAAGAGCTTGGGTGGAAATCTCTATTGTCTTGTGATTGTGGATGACTACTCAAGATACACTTGGACTTTCTTTCTTCATGACAAATCTAAAGTGGCAAATTGCTTCAAGAAGTTTGCAAAGAGAGCTCAAAATGAATTTAAAGTCAAGATAAAGAAGATTAGAAGTGACAATGGCAAAGAGTTTGACAACACAAATATTGAAGCTTATTGTGATGAAATTGGAATCAAGCATGAAGTTTCATCAACTTACACTCCTCAACAAAATGGTGTAGTTGAGAGAAAGAACCGGACATTGATCACCCTTACATGAACAATGCTAGATGAGTACAACACACCAGAAAAATTGTGGGCCGAGGTAATCAATACAGCATGCTATGCTTCAAATTGCCTCTTCCTACAAAAGTTTCTTGGCAAGACCCCCTATGAGTTGCTAAATGGGAAGAAGCCAGACGTCTCATTCTTCCGGGTGTTTGGTTGCAAATGCTACATCTACAAGAAGCGTCAACACCTAGGGAAGTTTCAAAGACGTTGTGATATTGGTTTTCTTGTTGGTTACTCATCAAATTCCAAAGCATATAGAGTATTTAACCATGCCACCGGTTTGGTTGAAGAAACATATGATGTGGAATTTGATGAATCTAACGGCTCCCAAGGAGCAATTGAGAATTGTGATGATGTAGGTGATGAACCATTGAGGGAGGCAATGAAGAACATGTCGATGGGAGACATCAAGCCTAAAGATGATGAAGACGATATACAAATTGTCAATCCACTATCTTCATCACATGTGCCTCAAGATGATGATAAGAATGAGAGAGTTGAAAATGAAGACACTCATGTCTCTCATGAACAAGCCGAGGCCCAACCTCAAGATGTTGATGCTCCCCAATCCTCTCCTCAAGTGGTTGAAAGAAGAAACTCACCTCTACTTCAAGCACATCCACAAGATCTCATCATAGGGAGTCCTACAAAGGGTGTAATGACTCGATCTCAAAAGCTTGCTTCTTTTGTTGAACATCACTCTTTTGTCTCTTGTCTTGAACCTAAGAATGTAGAAGAAGCTCTTCAAGATCCGGATTGGGTGAATGCTATGCACGAAGAATTGAACAACTTCACCCGCAATCAAGTTTGGACACTTGAAGAGCATCCAAAAGGTGCAAGAGTCATTGGAACCAAGTGGGTGTTCCGCAACAAGCAAGATGAACAAGGCGCAGTAGTGAGGAACAAGGCAAGACTAGTTGCAAAGGGATTCTCTCAAGTTGAAGGTCTTGATTTTGGAGAGACCTTTGCACCCGTTGCAAGACTTGAAGCCATTCGTATCCTTCTTGCATATGCATCGCATCATGAAATGAAACTATATCAAATGGATGTGAAAAGTGTATTTTTAAATGGCTTCATAAATGAACTAGTCTATGTTGATCAACCTCCCGAGTTTGAAGACCCTAAATATCCTAATCATATTTATAGGTTGTCCAAGGCGCTATATGGGCTCAAGCAAGCCCCTAGAGCATGGTATGAGCGCCTCCGGGACTTCCTCATTGAGAAGGGCTTCACTATTGGGAAGGTCGACACCACACTATTCACCAAGAAGCTTAATAGGGAGATCATCATTTGTCAAGTCTATGTTGATGATATCATCTTTGGATCAACAAATGAAGACTATTGCAAGGAATTTGGTGAATTGATGTCGAAGGAGTTCGAGATGTCTATGATTGGTGAGCTTACATTCTTCCTTGGTTTTCAAGTCAAGCAAATGAGAGAAGGGATTTTCATCTCTCAAGAAAAGTATACCAAGGATCTTCTCAAGAGATTCAAGATGGAAGAGTGTAAGCCAATCAAAACCCCAATGCCATCTAATGAACATCTCGACCTAGATGAGGGAGGTAAACTGGTTGATCAAACTCTCTATCGTTCTATGGTTGGTAGCTTGTTGTACCTTACCGCATCTAGGCCCGATATCATATTTAGAGTGTGCATGTGTGCTTGCTTTCAAGCGTGCCCTAAAGAACCTCACCTAAGTGCCGTAAAAAGAATTTTAAGATATCTTAAGCACACCCTAAGCATTGGTCTTTGGTATCCCAAAGGAGCTAGATTCCAACTAGTTGGCTATTCCGATTCGGATTATGCCGGTTGCAAAATTAATAGAAAAAGCACATCCGGAGGGTGCCATTTGCTTGGGAGGTCTTTAGTATCTTGGTCATCTAAAAAGCAAAATAGTGTAGCTTTGTCCACCGCCGAGGCGGAATACATTGCCGCGGGGGCTTGTTGTGCACAAATCTTATACATAAAACAAACCCTCCTAGACTATGGAGTTGTTCTTGATAAGGTGCCACTTTTATGTGACAATGAAAGTGCCGTTAAAATTGCTAATAATTCGGTACAACACTCATGCACCAAGCACATTGATATCCGCCACCACTTTCTAAGAGATCATGTTGCTAAAAATGATATATCACTAGAAGGTGTAAGAAGTGAAAATCAATTAGCGGATATCTTCACTAAACCTATGGATGAGGCTACCTTTTGTAGGTTGAGAAGTGAACTAAATGTGCTTGATTCTAGTAACTTTAAAAAATGAGCTTGTGTTGTCCCTTGCATTGCATTGTATTATATGTCATGTTTAATTCTCCGCAATGCATCTAGGACTTGTCTAACACGGTTACGATAACCCTCCTTTGGAGGAGTGAAGAAGCCTAACCGTGGATCAAACTTGACAAGCAACCTAGTCTTTCTTTCTCGCTTTGCATTGCATATGCATGGTTGTTGCTTTGTCGTTTCTTTTCGGTTTGGCTTTGAGCAACCTCTGTGTTCGTCCATGAATAGAGAGAGAATTTGACGCTCCCAAGGGTTCATAAACTCTATTGCATGGCCATACGTTGCTCCTCGGGTGTTTATTGCATATTTTCCTAAAAATAATACTAGCCTAAGGCAAATTATTTTGAAAATCTTGAGGGTTTGAGTGAGGTCACTCATATCAGGTTTCAATTGGTGTTTATTTGAGTCTCTTTGAATTGGAACTTGATTGGGAGAAGTCACATCGAAGATAGGATTGAAGAAAGACGTTAAACTGCAACCGGACGCTGGACTGGACGCGATGCTGCTTCATCATTGCGTCCGGTCCCGGCGACCACCAGCGCGTCCGGTCATCCCGAAGACTTTCTCATGGATCTGTGACCGGACGCTGGACCGAACGCGACGTTGTGATCACTGCGTCCGGTCCCGGACCCCACCACCGCGTCTGGTCATGTGTGTTGAGTTCCCTGGGTGATCTCTGACCGGACTCTGTCCGCGTCCGGTCAGCCCTAACCAGACCCGTCCAGTCGCGCTAGGAGTTTACTAGACTCTGACCAGACGTTGCTCCACCACGTCCGGTCAGTCGACCAACGTGTCCGGTCATCGCGTTAAAAGCGGATCTGAGCCCTCATTTAACCGTTCGTACCGATCTCGTTTTTATCTTCTTTCTCAATCCGCCACAGCCGCCATCATGCCCTAGGTTTCTCGCCGACTCGGGCCGCGCCGCCGTGACAGCTTGCTCCTCCCGCGCCGCCGTGCCGTCTCCTCCTCCTTCACAGCTTCACGCACCGTCACTGCTTCACTACGCCGCCGTGCAGCCGCGCCGCTAGTCGCGCTGCTGCCTGTGCTCCGCCGTGCCACGCGCCACCGCCTTGCCGCCGTGCCGTCCAGCCACTGCAGCCGCGCGCCGCGCGCCGCCGTGACTGCTGCAGCCGCACGCCGCCACCACCAGCCGCAGCCGCTCGCAGCGCCCTTAGCCGTGCCTTGCCACCCGGACCGGCTCCGATCGTCATCTCCGTTGTTTCTCCATCGTCGACCTAACCCTAACTCATCGCGGCGAGTTGCGAATTCACTCCGGCCGTTCTTCGTCAAGGTCTCTTCGCATGATTTCGTCTCCGCGAGGTGATTTCACATTGCCTTGATCTTCCAATTAGGGTTTGCCGTGACTTTCCGTTGAAATTCTAATTCATCTATTGCATGTCTCGGCACTTCAGCGCTCATCCGGCGTTTCCGTGGAACTCTCGCGCGTCAAGATCCCTCATCTTTTCACCAGATCTCGCCTTTTGGAGGTAGCTATCACGATCTATTCTTATCTTATCTCATATGCTTGCTTTCATAAGGACCTCACTTATCTATTAGTTAATTTATATTGCTTATAGTAGCTCTATCTCTTCTATCTTTACAGAGAGTCCTGTCGGTGCTTTGTGTGTGACAGTTGATCAGATTTGAATCCGAGGCCAAGCCTACGGATACAGATTGAGGCCAAGCCTCACGAGTGTCAGTTCATCATCTTTCACTGTCAGGGTTTTCTCAGTCACAGCAGTAGGTCAGTATGGTTCGCTGCAAGAATGTTGGTGGTGCACCGAGTGGCGGGGGCGAGAGTCCTCCCAGGTGACAGAGGTAGCCCATGGCAAGCGCAAGAAGGCTACCACCAAGAAGAGAAAGAGGACACTCACTGAGGCAGAGGTAGCTCAGGCAGTCGCTGATGCAGCAGAGCTTGTAGAGAGAGGTGGCAGAAGCAGTGGGATTCATATTGGCGAGGGTCGCTTTCATCTTGAAGGTCAACAGCTCGGTACTGAGGCCACAGAGGAGACAGAGGATGCACCTGCAGAGCAGCTGACAGAGGACCCAGAGGAGACAGAGGAGCAGACCGTTCAGACTCCACCGCGTCGTCGCTCAGGACGTACGCGAGCTCAGGTGACTCCTAGGCCAGAGGGCCAGCGTCGTGGAGGTCGTCCACCTCCCAGGGCTCGAGGTCACCCCCCAGTCGAGCACTTTGACTTGAGGGGAGCTACAGCACGCCAAGTACAGGCTCTTCGGTTTATCGAGGTTGGTCGGTGGTTCCCACCTTAGCGGGACCCCCGAGCTTCAGAGGGCTTCTACACACCTCTGCACGAGGATTTCTACAGAGCCTATGTTGATAGTGGGATTGCATTCAGATCTCAGAGAGTTTGTCGACTAGAGGCTTTAGTTGAGGTTGTTGGTGAGCAGCTCCGTCCACACTTATCCTTTCTACCTGGCTTGTCAGACTTTCTGGGACGGACTGGAGCTTACTGCGGGACTTGGGTCAGAGAGTTCTACTCCTCACTTTGGATTGACCCTGCTCACGAGTTTATACACTTTGCATTCCGAGGCCGTGACCGTAGACTGTACAACACTAGGGTACGGGAGTTTCTCAGACTTCCTACTTCAGAGACGAAGATTCACCAGCTGTGCTTTGGTCAGACTTCACCACCGAGACGTCCTCACGGAGGTACAGTGCCACCCACAGACATGATCAGACCTTGCTTCCATGAGCCGTTTGGCGAGGGGTCTAGACGTACACCTGCCAGCTTGACACCCCTAGCTAGAGTGCTTGATGCCATTGTCAGGCGGACTCTTCTTCCGAGGCTGGGATACAGAGAGGGCCTGACACGTATGCATCTATGGGTTGTTCATCACCTCATCTCTCAGACACCTTTTGATATTTGGGATCTTATGCTATGTGAGATGGAGGACACTTTGGCAGAGGGCTTCAAGGGTCACCGTCAGTTACCATATGCGCACTGGATTTGCTTTATCATTCGATCTGCGTGTGACCTGCCTGCAGAGATTAAAGCTGAGATATCAGATACCACTACTGCATTTCCAGAGTATGACATTCGACAGTTGTGGGCTTCTGTTACCAGAGAGCAGGCACCTAGGCCGGGATAGCGTCAGAGGCCAGAGGTTCCCGAGACAGCAGCTGAGCAGGACGAGACCGTTGAGGGTCTTGCTAAGGCCGAGCTTGCAGATCTAGATGCTCATCCAGCTGATCCAGTTGAGGATGATGCCACTGATAGCACAGACAAGGACTACCAGCCCATTCCCCGGTATCGCTCTCCTCGGTCTCATGACCATGAGGCCGGTGGTTCAGGATCAGCCTCCCGCTCAGACCCAGCCATGGTGGCTATTCTTGAGAGGTGGACCTAGGCCCAGGAGAGGCAGGAGGTTCAAATGCAGCGACAGGCTCAGGACACAGCAGCTACATTTGCTCAGATTCAAACTCGTCAGGACGAGTTTCAGAGGCAGCAGCTGGAGCTTCAGAGGCAGCAATTTGAGATGCAGAGGCAGCAGGCAGCCAACCAGCAGCAGTATCTTGAGCTCCTGTGACACCTCATCACTGTTGGGGTTCCTCCACCACCGTCTGTCCTTACTCCAGCACTATAGTCCAGTGGACCTCAGAGTCAGGGACAACCTAGTTTTCAGTTTACCTCTCTCCAGCAGCAGGTTCCCCAGACCTTTCAGTCGCCGAGCTACACTCCTATTCAGACGGGGTTCACTCCACCAGTTCAGCCCAGACCGCATCTTCTGATAGACACCCCTTTTACTGACTTGAGTGCCTCTTACAGCGAGTTGACTGGTCAGCCGACACCCTCGCATACCACTGTTGTGACCTCTTCAGGGATGTCCACTTCTGAGATTGTGGCTCCTCCAGTGACAGGGACCGGGACTACAGAGACAGTGCCGTCGTCAGTTATCTCGACAGATCCTCCCACAGTTGGTGCTCTTCAGGCTCAGGTGACAGAGACTGCTCCTATTGTTGCTACTACTTCTTCAGTTCCTGCTCCTGCTCTACAGAACCAGACTGCTTCACAGCCACGTGTATCTACAGAGGGTCAGCCTGACAGCTCAGAGTCTGAGGAGAATACTTCACAGTTCGTGATTACTCCACGCTCCTTGGCACCCGACACGACTGCTTCTGTTCCCCCGTCGGATCCTTAGTTTTGTTTTTGGCGTTTGATGCCAAAGGGGGAGAGAGTAGATTCAGGGGGAGTTTTGATAGAGGGTTTCATTTTTTTGTGTGCTACATTCATGCATCATGTTTACATTCCCGTACTTGCATTTTTGTGACATGTGTGCATGTGAGATACTTGAGTCATATGTGGTCTATCTTGTCACTATTATATATCATGTCACTTAATTGGTTCTAGCTCATAAGGTTGTGCTTCCGTGCCTTACTCCGATTTCATATGAGCTATGTTTTATGTGTACTAACTCTTCATGTTTTATCTTGTGAGTACACCCTGTTGGCTTGGAACACATAAGCAATTCCTAACCCCTTGTGCTTATTGCTTTTTGCTTATGTGAACCAAGCATGTTCGAAAACCTCAACTCTTAAATCTTCTGAATCTAAGTGTTGTCATCAATCACCAAAAAGGGGGAGATTGAAAGCATCTAGGCCCCGAGAGTTGGTTTCGGCAATTGATGACAACGCATTATTACCATGACTAACGTGTGTTTTGCAGAAACTTTGATAAGTTAGGTCATGGGGTTGATAACTGCTTTGGGCACTATGGTATTCATGCCCCTTGATGGAAATCATTTTGGTTTTCAAAGGATCAACGACAAGATTAAGGACGGTTAGTTTCGGATGTCAAGGTGTTGAGTTACATTCGGAATAGTCGTTAGGATCTTCGCTTTTTTCCTTTGGCCGTACTATAAAGGGGGGCATGAGCGAGTAGCTTGACCTAGGTGAGTCTTTTGTTTGGGTGTGGTGCACACTTGTCAAACTTAGCACTAGGTAGCTCAGGAAAAGCTCAAAGTTTAGTTGGAAGCAACTTGGTTCAAGTTGCGTCGCGTTTCGAAGTCATTTGAGCCGTTTTCCCTTGACCGAACGCGGTCTCTGTCTCGACCAGACACGTCCGGTCAGTACTAACAGTTACTGCATTTCAGCTCGGTTGACCGGATGCGGTTCTTGCGAGGACCGGACGCATTGATCGTGTTGACACGTGTCTCAGAGGGTAAAACAACTAATCGGACGCGACTGGGAAGTGATCGGACGCGTCCGGTCACGTTCCAGTAAGGTACTTTGCTGACCTGACGCGTCCGGTCATCACTGATCGGACGTGATCGAGCGTCAGGTCAAAGTACAGTAAGGTCCTTGCACGACCGGACGCGTCCGGTCACCCCTGATCGGTGCGTCCGGTCACTCAGCGATGTTTGGTTAGTTTTTGACCGTTACGTTCGACCGGCGCGTCCGGTCAGTGCGTATTTTGCTGAGTTGGCAGGTAACGGTTGGATTCGACTGTGGGGTGTATAAATACATCCCCTCCACCTCTTTTAGAGGTCTCTTGCTCATTTGTTCAGCTGAGAAACACCTTTCAAGTGCAAGGAAGTGCAAGAGCTCTAGTGAGGGTAGTGATTTGAGAATCAAAGTTTGAGGATCCCTCATTAGTGACTAGAGAGTAGCAAGTGTGCATCCACCTTCTCATTAGGCTTGTTGTGGTCAAGTGAGAGTTCTAGCTTGTTACTCTTGGTGATCGCCATCACCTAGACGGCTTGGTGGTGATTGGGAGTTTGGTGATCATCCGACGAGCTTGTGGATGACCCAACTCATCTTATGAGCGGTTTTAGGCGATTCACCACGACGGAGTGTCAAAGAATCAGCCCATAGAGAGCACTTGATCCTTGCGCGGATTAAGGGGGAGCTACACCCTTGCGTGGGTGCTCCAACAAGGACTAGTGGGGAGTGGCGACTCTCGATACCTCGGGAAAACATCGCCGTGTTCCTAACCCTTACTTTCAAGCATTTACTTTCTTGTATTACTTTCATTGCTTGGTTTACTTTCCTAGAATTGCCATGCTAGACTAGGATTGGAACTTAGGGCGCAAAACCTTTTACCGGTAGAATCACAAGGAACACTAGTAGGCACTAGGGGTGAACTTTGGCTTGTAGGATTTAATTCTTGCAATTAATTTTTAGAAAAACCCAATTCACCCCCCTCTTGGGCATCTTGATCCTTTCACACCTATTTCAGGCGCATGTTGCTAATGTTTTATCTAGATGTTCTTATATGTTGCAGTGGTTATACACATATGTTGCAAACTTATATTTCAATTGTTTCATCTGGTTTCAGTATGTTGCAACAGCCAACATGTGCTGCTCCCCACGCGCTCTGACTCACGGCAAGCACGCGTTGCACGCACCCATACAACGCTGCCTATCTCTGGCCAGCTCCAATAGTGTCACGCCCGGTTTTCCAAAGAAGACCAAGCACTCGTTATATGTGTGCCCAGGAAGTCCACACATACAACAACAGAATAGAGATATCAAAACAATGTTTATATAAAGCGGAATACTTACTATATTAACACTTACAACTATCAGAGTGTCGCAGAACGGTCACTAATCTTTTCTTCAGGCTCCAACGTCACAGGGACGGCTGACTGGTGGCTCCATATGCCTTCTTCTAAGTAGCACCTTACTACACACTGGAGTGTGGTGGAAATAGCAAGAGTGAGTCCATGTCGAACTCAACAAATATAACATGGGGTTCATGAGGGTCAAAAAGGATAGACACTGGTTTACTGCATTTAGCTTTTAATTACCACAGTTTTATCATATGAGTAGCATCAGGTTTTCATTTATCCCACAATAAACATATGATCAATGTAAAGATGAATAATGAATAGCAAAAACACATTTATAGTCATTAGTGATCATCTATTCCGTAAGGGTCCAAGGCCACTCGTGACCGTGAGCACGGCTGTTATAACAGTTTTACACTTTGCAGAGGTTGTACACTTTCACTGTGAGTCGTGTTGCCCATATGCCCGGGTTAATTACTCCCAAAACACTACCAAGGTGAGCAGGCAGGGTAAACACTATGAAGTCTTTTGAAGGTTCGTCTAACAAGTTAGGGCCATTAGATTCACTCGGCAAACAGATGTAGAGCCCCCCTTCCAAATGGCACAATAACCCGCAGCCTATACACATAAGGACAGAGGCCGCACTATACCCGATTCGTCAAGCCATTCTTACGTCAAAAAGGTTACCTCTAACAAGCTAGAAAAGGTCCTTCTATATGACTAAAGCCAGAGCCATATAGCCCCCACAATTGTACTGTAAATCCCGGATGTTGGCTTATAGATGAGTCCTTATGGAGAGTAATTAGAGCATCAAAAGTAACCCCCATGCTCTAATCCCCTTTAAACATTAATCAAAATCATCTTTTAATGTTTGTTGCATATTCCTCTAATCAATTTACATGATCATAGTTCATGTTTAAGCACTAGCCATACTACTCAATGCAATATAATAGGTATCAAGGTGTAGGATCAATCACTAAGTCATCCTTAACAAGGAATAGATGCATAATGATATTATTTGCATAATGTGAATAGGACAACAAGGATAATCCCATGTTATACTTACCTTGCTCAAACTGGTCCTGAAGATCTTGCTCGTAGAAAGGCTCTTGATCCCCAACGAATTGCTCACCGTCTATACTCGATCAACAACAGCAACAACACACATCTAGAGGCAATCATGCATAAACAAACAAGACTATAATTAGAACAATACACCATCAGTAAGAAAATAATATAAAAAGTCTTTAAAACGAATCTACAACTCGCTAGGATCACACAGACGCGAAAATCACGAAAAACGGAGCTAAAACGACGAAGCTATGAATTTACGAAGATTTCCTATAGAAAAATAAATACTTTAATAAAAACTCGAAAATAAATTAATCCAAACCTACTGTATAGTTCTATCATCATGTAGAGCTCGCAAATATGAATCTAACGCAATTTGAATGGATCAAATCGGAGTTAAAACGGAGATTCTACGACTAAAACAAGTTGAGTGGCAAAACTGTAAATATCAGAAAACGTATTTTTCATTTACCGAGACGAAATACGCTTTCAACAGATCAAAGCGGATTCGGGACTTTACGTTTTGGACCACGGGTTCGATATATCAAAAGTTTAGGGTCTCTTTAACAAAATTACAACCGAACCGGTATCTACAAATTACGTCCGTCCGATTCGAAACGAACGATCCAGATTGGATCGGGGAGGGAGAGAGAAGACGCCGGCGGCGCTCCGGCCGATTTCTGACCCGTCGGTGGGCTCCCGTGGCGGCGCCATGGCCGGGATACGCCAAAACTCAGCTCCGGGCACCAATCGACGAAGGGGAAGCACCGGGAGAAAGAGCAGCTCATGGCGAACTCACCGAAGACAAAAGCTAGGGCACGGGATGGACGGAAACGACGGCGAGCACGGGATGGCGGACGGTGGCGGTGAAGGAGCTTGCGGTGGCGGTATTTGACGGCTATGGCAGCCCCAAAGAGGTGGGATGAGGGCGGAAGGGTGCGGGGGCTCCGTTTTATAGCCCGAAGGCAGCTCCGAGTAAGGAAGGGGGAGGGATTCGAGAGGGATTCGGATCACCGTATCCGGTGGAGAGAGGAAGGCGGCGGTGTTCATTTTTGGAAAGAGCCAGAGGAAGGAGATGGAAAGGGAGATGCGTCGCTGACCGGTGGGACCGGCACGTCAGCGGCTCGGGAGCGGAGGAAGGCCGCGCGCGCGCGAAGCGGGCCGATGGCAGCAGCTTGGGCTCGGCCCAGAGAAGCCGGACGCGGGCGCGGGGAAGGGAGAAGGAGAAATGGGCCGCCGCAGCAGGCCAGAGGGTCGGGCTGCGGGAGAGAAAACGGCCCGAGAAGAAAAGAAATTCCTTTCCTTTTTCTTTTTCTAATTTTTCAAAGCCATTTTCAAAAGATTTTCAAATCCAATTTGAATTTGATTTAAACCACTCAATACAAAATTTCCAATGCAACAGCATGAATGCTCAATCATGTTTCTACCCTTATATTTGATTTTAAATTTATAAAAATTATTATCATTCTAAATTTGCATGCACACAAAAATATACAAAAATCATATTTTTCCTATTTTTCTTCTTTTCAAAATTTTAGGGTGTTACAATTCTACCCCCCTTAAGATGAATCTCGTCCCGAGATTCGACCGATGCTTACTCAAACAATTGCGGGTAGGTTTTCCTCAGATCCTCTTCTCGTTCCCAAGTTGCCTCTTCTGCAGTGTACCGATTCCACTGTACCTTACACATTTTGATTGTTTGACTTCTTGTGACTCTGTCAGCAGTCTCTAAAATTTTAACTGGAAACTCTTCATATGTAAGATCCTCCTTAACAGTGAGCTCCTCTAATGGAATCTGTTCCTCTGGTACTCGCAAACATTTCTTCAGTTGAGACACATGGAACACATCATGTACACCTGCCAAACTCTCGGGTAATTCCAACTGATATGCCACTTCACCACGTCTCTCTATTATCTTGAAAGGTCTAATATATCTTGGTGACAATTTACCTTTCATGTTGAACCTCTTCACACTCCTCATGGGTGACACTTTCAAGTAAACATAATCCCCTACCTCAAAAGTCAACTCTCTTCTACGAGTATCGGCATAACTTTTCTGTCGGGACTGTGCTATTTTCAGATTATCTCTAATCATTCTCACTTTCTTTTCAGCATCCTTAAGTACATCAGGCCCAAACACTTGACTCTCCCCTGTCTGATTCCAGAACAACGGGGTTCTACACTTTCGTCCATACAGAGCCTCAAACGGTGCCATCTGAAGACTCTTCTGATAACTATTGTTATAAGAGAACTCTGCATAAGGCAAGCTCTTATCCCAGCTAGTACCATATTGTAAAGCACAAGCTCTCAACATATCTTCCAATATCTGATTAATTCTCTCCATTTGACCATCTGTCTGGGGATGGTAAGCAGTACTAAAGTTCAGTTTGGTTCCCAATGATTCATGTATCTTTTGCCAATAATGAGATGTAAACTGAGTACCTCGATCAGACACAATCTTCTTAGGAACTCCATGTAGACTCACTATTCTTTCCATATACAACTCTGCCAACTTCGCACTGCTATATGTAGTCCTTGCTGGCAGAAAATGAGCAACCTTAGTCAGACGATCCACTATCACCCAAATTGAATCATATCCTCTCTGAGTCTGTGGCAACCCAACTATAAAATCCATACCAACCTCTTCCCATTTCCACTCGGGTATCTGCATAGGCTGTAACAATCCTGCAGGTCTCTGATGTTCAGCTTTCACCCTTTGACAAGTGTCACACAAAGCAACATATTCAGCAACATCTCTCTTTAAACCATACCACCAATATTTCTCTTTCAGATCCAAATACATCTTAGTACTCCCCGGATGTATGGAATAAGCTGACTCATGAGCTTCACGCAGAATTGCCCTTCTGATATCCTTATCCTTAGGCACACACAGCCTTTTTCCAAACCATAGCGTACCATTATCATCCTTACAGAATCCTGGAGATTTACCTTTCGCTATGTTTTCAGCTATCTCTCTCAACTTTTCATCTTTCAGCTGACCCTTACGGATTTCTTGCTCCAAAGTAGGCTCTAGAACTAATTCCACTGCATTTGTAGTAAACCCTAAGTTCAGATGCTTACATTCAGCACACAATTCTTTTGGCATAGGCATTACTTGTATGTCATTAGCGTAGCTTTTCCTACTAAGAGCATCAGCAACAACGTTGGCCTTTCCTGGGTGATAATGCACCTCTAGATCATAGCCCTTTATCAACTCCAACCATCTACATTGTCTCAAGTTCAGATCTGTTTGAGTGAAGATATACTTTAGACTCTTGTGATCAGTGTATATATCACTCTTGTGTCCAATCAGATAATGTCTCCATATCTTTAATGCATGAACCACTGCAGCTAATTCCAAATCATGAGTAGGGTAATTCAACTCATGCTTCCTCAACTGCCTCGATGCATATGCCACAACTCTACCCTCTTGCATAAGAACACATCCCAAACCCAATCGAGATGCATCACAGTAGATAGAGAAGGGTTTATTCAGATCTGGCAAAACTAAGACTGGTGCAGTAGTCAATCTTTTCTTTAACTCCTCAAAATTAGCCTGGCACTTCTCAGACCACACAAACTTGGCATTCTTCTCCAATAATGCAGTCATTGGTTTTGCAAGCTTGGAAAATCTCTCTATAAATCTCCTATAATAGCCAGCCAATCCCAAGAAACTACGGATCTCACTTACATTGATGGGTGGCTTCCAGTTCAATACATCCTTCACCTTGCCAGGATCTACTGATATTCCTCCATTTGAGACAATATGACCCAGAAAAGAAACTTCCTTCAACCAAAACTCACACTTACTCCTTTTGGCATATAGTTGGTGTTCTCTGAGCTTTTGCAAGACCAACCTCAAATGTTCAGCATGTTCTTCCTCAGTCTTGGAAAATACTAGAATATCATCAATGAATACCACTACAAACTTGTCCAGATATTCCATGAACACCTTATTCATTAAGTACATGAAGTATGCCGGGGCATTTGTCAAACCAAAGGACATCACTGTATACTCATATAACCCATACCGTGTGGTAAAAGTTGTCTTTGGTATATCCCTGGCACGAATCTTCAATTGATGATATCCAGAGCGAAGATCAATCTTGGAGAATACACAAGCTCCTCTCAACTGATCAAACAGGTCATCAATTCTAGGCAATGGGTACTTGTTCTTGATAGTAACCTCATTGAGAGACCGATAATCTACACACATCATCTGAGTTCCATCTTTCTTATCCACAAAAATCACTGGTGCTCCCCACGGTGAAGAACTAGGACGAATAAAACCCTTATCCTGCAACTCCTTAATTTGTTTCTTAAGTTCTTCTAATTCATTTACTCCCATTCTATATGGACGCTTAGCTATGGGTGCAGTTCTAGGTAATAATTCAATAATAAATTCAATGTCACGGTCTGGTGGCATACCTGGCAATTCCTCAGGAAACACATCGGGAAACTCCTCCACAACTGGGTCTTCCTAGTTGGCACCATCATTAAGCTGGTTCACTGTAGCGGTCTCATGTTTCTGTACTTTTACCTCAACCTTGATTCTATCACCCTTTGGCGTTGTCAGTACAACTGATTTACCCTTGCACTGTATCTCTGCTTGTTGTTGCATCATCCAATCCATTCCCAATATAAGATCAATCCTAGTTGTTCTCAATACTATAGGACTCACTGTAAACTCTACCCCCCTTAAATTGAGACTAATCGGAAGACAATGATAAGATACTGGCATGCTTCTACCAGGTGAGTTTACTAAGATAGGGTTCTTCATGGCACACAAATGAATTCTATGTATTCTAACAAATGATTGTGATATGAAAGAATGTGATGCTCCAGAATCAAAAAGAACAGTGGCGGGAGTGGAGTGGACATCGAACGTACCAAGCATAACTTCTGGCTCCTCCACTGCGGTCTCCTGGGACAAGTGATTCACCCTTCCGGTGTTAGATGCTGGCTTCTGGTGGCTGCTCTGTCTCTGGGGAGTCTGCTGGTTGGGCTTCTCAGGGCAATTGTAGGACAAGTGACCTTCTTTCCCACATCGGAAACACCTGTTGGGAGTACTAGGAGCACTAGTCTTCGTGGGAGTGTTATTGGAAGGACTCTGACGCTGTGCTTGATTCCCATTCTGCTGCGGAGGACGTTGGTTGCTATTCTGCAGCTGGAATGGGGGACGTTGCGGGAACTGACCGCGGAAAGGGACCTGACCACGATTCCACTGACCAGAAGGAGGCCTCTGTTGATTATTCTGCTAAAAGCCAGTACATGGACGAGTGTTGCTACCTGAGGCTTGTCCCTGTAACCTTTTCCTCTTAGCATCCATCTCCTTACGCTTGTTATCCACCACGATAGCGCGGTTCACAAGCGTCTGAAAGTTAGGATAGGTATTGGACATCAACTGCAACTGTAGTCCATCATATAATCCCTTCAAGAAGCGACGCTGCTTATCATTGTCATTGGCTACTTCATGTGGAGCATATCGTGACAATTGAGCAAACTTGTCACGGTACTCAGCTACAGACATTGACCCTTGGGTCAGGTTCCTGAATTCCTCCGCCTTCAATTCTATCATCCCTTCAGGTATATGGTAAGCCCTGAAGTTCTCTCTAAACTCCTGCCAGGTGACTGCGGGAGCATTGGTGGGACGACCATACTCATATGACTCCCACCAATCCTGAGCTTCTCCCTGAAGTTGTCCAGAAGCAAACAACACCTTCTGTCGGTCATCACATTGTGCAATATTGAGTTGCTTCTCCACAGCACGAAGCCAATCATCGGCTTCCAAAGGATCAGCAGCATGTGTGAACACTGGGGGACGACCCTTCAAAAATTCACCATGCTTATCACGTGGTTGAGCCCCAGCAACTGGCTGATTTTGCTGATTCTGCACCAGTTGTTGCATCAACTGCGTCTGCACTGCCAACAGTTGCTCAATAGTTGGTGGCGGTGGTGGTGGTGGATTTGGGGGAATATTTCCACGACCCCTGCCTCTTCCTCTTCTGGCCATCTGCCATCCATAAACATACAAACTTTAAGAATTCCAAGTTATCAACCACTTATAAGATAAAGAATGAGATTTGAGGGTTTTCTGGATGAGTAGCAACATTGACAGTTCAGTATTTTAATCATATCTCGAGCTACAGAAGTCCAAAAGAGACGTGCTTTATATGGTTGGAAATCTTATGAAATTATACACAACTTTTATTCAGACCTCAAGATCAGATTCTGTCGTTAAGTTTATGAAAAATAAGGCGTAACAGAAATTGTTCCAGATTCCAGACTGTGCAGAAACCTTAACTTGTGAAAATTATATCTCTCGAACCAGATCAGATAAAAAGGTGATTCTAGTGGCATTTGAAAGCTTATTAAGTCTAGTTTCTCTCATAAAAATTTCATAAATATTGCACGAACCGTTTTTGAACCATAGTAGAAACATTGCAGACTGCTCCAGAAAACAGCAAGGATAGAAACGTGATAATACCAAACCCAACTATTATTCCCTTGACTATTGAACTTATTATTCTTAAAAATGGAACTTGTAGACATGCCTACAAGCCCCAACACTCATAACAAAGATCCAACTCACACATAAGCATAATAATAAAGCAACTAGCACACCAAAATTCAAACCACACGACAGACTCGATGACTCAACTGACGTTACTAAGAACGTTTTTATTACATAAAGGACTCCTACTTCCTAAGGAAGTGGCTCATGCTCTAATGTCTCATAAATCTTGGGCATGCCTTGGTTTGCTCGGAGTTCATCAATGGTTGCCTGGCACCTCTTGATAGTCTTCCCTTGTGCCTTCACCATCTCCTCTAACTGCAGCTTCCTATCCATCATATCATAGACAAGGTTCACCATTACCCAAGGTAGTGGCTCTAGCTGCACGGGATCCGTCATAGCCCATCCAAGGTCGGAGTGTGCACGAGGGAAGTAGCGATGAATGTCATGCTTCATACTGTTATAGCGAAGATAGCGGAGGCCCATACATGCTTCAAAAGCAGCATCTTCAATGCTATCATCTATAGTAGCTCGGTGACCCACGTGAGAAAACATCCTGTCCAGCTGGTGCGCCCCCCTGTCTTGCTTATGTGCAAAAATGCTCACCCTTGCCTTCCAGTATGTGTCCTCCAGTGGATGAGTGTACTCCCAGCAGACGTACTCCACAGCTGGATGCCAATCAGCGAAGTAGGCAGTGAGCATCCCCACAAGGCGAAGATGAGAGACAGCATTCCCTCCATTCCTGTGGTAGATCCTCACAGTCCACCCCATTGGAGGAGGTGGCATATCTCCAGCAGCTTCATGATGTGGTGGAGACGGGGGTTGTCCTCCTCCATTAGCTTCCTCTTCATCATCTTCAATCTCGATGATCTCTGGATCTTCTTCAGGCTCGGGCTCTTCCTAGGGAGGTGCTGGTGCTTGGATTGGTGCTTCAGGGGCCTGCTCCTGTTCCTAGGGTTCTGGCTCTTGTGGCTCTTCAGTTGCAAGCAGGGCACGAGGTGGGTAGTATCCTCCAGAGCTGACGCGAGCAGTCTTACGGTCACGAGCCATCTACAGAATTTTTAGATGTAGTTAGAATAGAGGCAAAATTTCGTAATAGAATGAGACATAAGAAGCATAAAAATTTATCAAATAACAAGAGCAAGATAGTGAGCATAAAAATAGTGTAAAGATGATACTAAATCGACCATTTCTATCTAGGCTTGCGTCCTACAGTCAACAATAGCTCTGATACCAATTTGTCACACCCATTTAAAGACCAAATAGAGTGCATACTCTTATGTGTGCCCAGAGATCAATCACACATAAGTTAACAAATTATAACGGAAGTATCATCACAAATGTTATTACATCACGATATTTAACACATAGTCTTAACACAAATATAGCGGAAGTAAAAATAATAAACTCTCGTGGTAGCTCCAATCACAGGCACATTGACTGGTTGACTGCAAGTCTAGTAATCTTCAGGGAAGTAGGCGTAGTAGTCACTATTACCACCATCTGTTACCCATTCGGGATTTTTATCCAAGTAAGAAAAATAAACAAGCGTAAGTACATCTCGTACTCAACAAGTGTAACATGGGGTTCATGAGGCTCAAAAAGGATAGACACTGGTTTACTGCATTTAGCTTTTAATTACCACAGTTTTATCATATGAGTAGCATCAGGTTTTCATTTATCCCACAATAAACATATGATCAATGTAAAGATTAATAATGAATAGCAAAAACACATTTATAGTCATTAGTGATCATCTATTCCGTAAGGGTCCAAGGCCACTCGTGACCGTGAGCACGGCTGTTATAACAGTTTTACACTCTGCAGAGGTTGTACACTTTCACTGTGAGTCATGTTGCCCATATACCCGGGTTAATTACTCCCAAAATACTACCAAGGTGAGCAGGCAGGGTAAACACTATGAAGTCTTTCGAAGGTTCGTCTAACAAGTTAGGGCCATTAGATTCACTCGGCAAACAGATGTAGAGCCCCCCTTCCAAATGGCACAATAACCCACAGCCTATACACATAAGGACAGAGGCCGCACTATACCCGATTCGTCAAGCCATTCTTACGCCAAAAAGGTTACCTCTAACAAGTTAGAAAAGGTCCTTCTATATGACTAAAGCCAGAGCCATATAGCCCCCACAGTTGTACTGTAAATCCCTGATGTTCGCTTATAGATGAGTCCTTATGAAGAGTAATTAGAGCATCAAAAGTAACCCCCATGCTCTAATCACCTTTAAACATTAATCAAAATCATCTTTTAATGTTTGTTGCATATTCCTCTAATCAATTTACATGATCATAGTCCATGTTTAAGCACTAGCCATACTACTCAATGCAATATAATAGGTATCAAGGTGTAGGATCAATCACTAAGTCATCCTTAACAAGGAATAGATGCATAATGATATTATTTGCATAATGTGAATAGGACAACAAGGATAATCCTATGCTATACTTGCCTTGCTCAAACTGGTCCTGAAGATCTTGCTCGTAGAAAGGCTCTTGATCCCCAACGAATTGCTCACCGTCTATACTCGATCAACAACAGCAACAACACACATCCAGAGGCAATCATGCATAAACAAACAAGACTATAATTAGAACAGTACACCATCAGTAAGAAAATAAGATAAAAAGTCTTTAAAACGAATCTACAACTCGCTAGGATCACACAGACACGAAAATCACGAAAAATAGAGCTAAAACGACGAAGTTATGAATTTATGAAGATTTCCTATAGAAAAATAAATACTTTAATAAAAACTCGAAAATAAATTAATCCAAACCTACTGTACAGTTCTATCATCATGTAGAGCTCGCAAATATGAATCTAACGCAATTTGAATGGATCAAATCGGAGTTAAAACGGAGATTCTACGACTAAAACAAGTTGAGTGGCAAAACTGTAAATATCAGAAAACGTATTTTTCATTTACCGAGACGAAATACGCTTTCAACAGATCAAAGCGGATTCGGGACTTTACGTTTTGGACCGCGGGTTCGATATATCAAAAGTTCAGGGTCTCTTTAACAAAATTACAACCGAACCGGTATCTACAAATTACGTCCGTCCGATTCGAAACGAACGATCCAGATTGGATCGGGGAGGGAGAGAGAAGACGCCGGCGGCGCTCCGGCCGATTTCCGGCCCGTCGGTGGGCTCCCGCGGCGGCGCCATGGCCGGGATACGCCAAAACTCGGCTCCGGGCACCAATCGACGAAGGGGAAGCACCGGGAGAAAGAGCAGCTCATGGTGAACTCACCGAAGACAAAAGCTAGGGCACGGGATGGACGGAAACGACGGCGAGCACGGGATGGCGGACGGTGGCGGTGAAGGAGCTTGCGGTGGCGGTATTTGACGGCTACGACAGCCCCAAAGAGGTGGGATGAGGGCGGAAGGGTGCGGGGGCTCCGTTTTATAGCCCGAAGGCAGCTCCGAGTAAGGAAGGGGGAGGGATTCGAGAGGGATTCGGATCACCGTATCCGGTGGAGAGAGGAAGGCAGCGGTGTTCGTTTTTGGAAAGAGCCGGAGGAAGGAGATGGAAAGGGAGATGCGTCGCTGACCGGTGGGACCGGCACGTCAGCGGCTCGGGAGCGGAGGAAGGCCGCGCGCGCGAAGCGGGCCGATGGCCGCAGCTTGGGCTCGGCCCAGAGAAGCCGGACGCGGGCGCGGGGAAGGGAGAAGGAGAAACGGGCCGCCGCAGCAGGCCGGAGGGTTGGGCTGCGGGAGAGAAAACGGCCCGAGAAGAAAAGAAATTCCTTTCCTTTTTCTTTTTCTAATTTTTCAAAGCCATTTTTTAAAAGATTTTCAAATCCAATTTGAATTTGATTTAAACCACTCTACAAAATTTCCAATGCAACAGCATGAATGCTCAATCATGTTTCTACCCTTATATTTGATTTTAAATTTATAAAAATTATTATCATTCTAAATTTGCATGCACACAAAAATATACAAAAATCATATTTTTCCTATTTTTCTTCTTTTCAAAATTTTAGGGTGTTACAAATAGTCAGATGTGCACGCAACCAAATTGGTCGAGCACTCCTCGATCAAAGTGCATGCGCGCATCCAGAGTGTCGGAGCGGGCCAGATGCAGAACTAGGCGCCCCTGCACCAACAGGCTTGGTCTCCCACAGTGGAGCATGTAGCCAGGGTTGCGCGCGCCGTGCTCCCACCCTCTCGCTCTCGCATGCAGCTAGGTGGGCCCCACGCACATGCTCTCTTGTGCAAGCATAGCAGCACACGTGGACTCAGCAGCAGCAGGCGCGGGGCGTGAAGCACGCCGGCAGGCGCAACAGCAGCACATGCGGACCCAGCAGCAGCAGGCGCGGGGCGCGAAGCATCGCTGGCAGGCGCAACAGCACGCGGGGCGCGAAGCATCGCTGGCAGGCGCAACAGCACGTGGGTGCGCGGGCATCCGGATGCGCACGTGCAAACGTACAGGCGCTAGCATGGCCTATGAATAACAGAACAAATATATACAAAATAGTAGGCAGGAGTTCGGGTTTGAGTTCTTAACTTGATGTTGATTCTCCTATTTTAATAAATTTATTCTAGGATTTAACAAAAATATTTTGTCAATAACAGGTGATATGTCAACGAGACGTCTATAGTAAATCTACTGACTTAATTCAGAACGAAAATGAGCGGGAAAACAGCTCTCGTGTTTCTGTTTCTACGATTTTTGCAGAAACAGGACCGAGTTTCTAACAAATTAGGTTCGAAAATGATATACATAAACAACCAATACATGCGAAAATTCAAGAAAACGAACGCAAGATTGGAATCTAAGCCCGAATACCGCACGCCTGCAATTCATGTCTGCATCTAGTGTCTGCATTGTACAGCTGCACTGCACGGGCTTGCATGCAGATGCAACCACACACCAAGCAGCAGGAAGCCTGCAAGCAAGCAGCAAGCCTACGACAAGTCAACAACCAATTATACTAAAAAAAAGTCATCAACCAATTCATGGCTTGACAGGCTGAGTAATCCAGTGGAACTTCATTCAATAATGAAAGCTAGCTTGACAGGTTCAGATAATCAAGACTCTCTTCGTTCTAACTTCTAACTATAAGTCATTTTGTCTTTTCTAACTACATAGTTTTTACAATGTATCTAAGACATAGCATATATCTAATGTATACCACAAGCTATGTACTAAGAAAAACCAAAACAACTTATAATTTAGAATGGAGGGAGTATAAGTTCACTGACTGGCTGGCTGGCACTATGCATCATGGAGTGCTGCCGGCCTGCCACGGTGGCTTTGCTCGTGGCTAGCTATTAAGGGCACGTTTGGAAGGCGGGAATTGTGAAATCATTTCAATTTATGGGTAGCCTTCAGCCAAACACAAAAAGAGATTACAGCATCTGGAAACCACAGATCTAATGCCTCTTCATGTACATTGATATCAGCAGTGAAGCGGAGAAATATAAGCGTACCGGAGGTTTGAATAACTACTTTTTTCTGAATTATTTGGCGAGCC
The DNA here is from genome assembly GCA_038087645.1 of Saccharum hybrid cultivar R570. Taxonomy (NCBI): domain Eukaryota; kingdom Viridiplantae; phylum Streptophyta; class Magnoliopsida; order Poales; family Poaceae; genus Saccharum; species Saccharum hybrid cultivar. The sequence goes on along the minus strand of JAQSUU010000637.1, from coordinate 36,127,448 downwards.
ATCAAGACCTGTTTATGCAAATTGCCTTTGGTGCTGAACAGGTTTATCAATTGGCATGCCATCAAGATCTGTTTATGCAAATTGCCTTTAGTGCTGAACAGGTTTATCAATGTATACATGAAGAGGCGACCAAGTTCCATATTTGTGGTTAGATATGCTACTATCCGGAGTCTGTTGCCAGAAGCATGAAAAATGAATCCTGCCCTGGTTTTAAGTTGTAAAGGTCTATAATCACCTCAATAAGAAAAATTCATCGAGCAAACTTGGGGAATGGAGATCAACACAAAGTTTTGCATTTGAAATCTATCTAGCAAAATCCTAATGCAACAAAGTGTTCCTCTTCTCAGAAATCCTATAGTTTAAGGGTCTAAGGGGCATACATCATGGCTTTACAGGGAGATTCTAGGGTTCTCAGTGCTGCTATGGCTGTTGATCCTGCAGAGTAAAGGGCCTACCCAGTTTCTCACATCATACAGCACGGGAGGGTGAGACAATTATTGTAATATAAGGCCACGATAATATTTCCTTTTTAAGAAATTACATATAAATTGCCATCCAATTTGCAGACAGAAAATAAACTAAGTCTCTTCAATTGATTTCTTGTAAATATATATGAGTGAAAGGCGTGGGCAACCGCCGCCAGCGGAGGCAGCTCAGAGAAAGAAGATCTGCCAGCACCCCGGGCAGAATCTTCCTCCTCGACCTCGTCCGCCCAAGAGCGGCGGGAGCAGGAGCCAGGCTCCATGGAGAGGTGGCCAGCGCGGCAGGGGTGACATTGCCAAGGCGTTTGACTCGGTCGCATGGCCGTTTCTGATTGAGGTGCTGCTGCACATTGGCTTCCCGCGGCGCTGGACTAATTGGATCACTATCCTGTTGTCCACTGCCAGTACCAAGGTACTTGTGAATGGTAAAGCTGGTAGAAGAATCGCCCATGCAAGAGGGTTAAGACAAGGCGACCCTATATCGCCCATGCTCTTCGTCATTGTTATGGAGGCACTGAACTCTCTCTTCAGAGAGGCTGACCGACGCCTCGCGTTGACACCGCTACCCAGTCAGGCGATCGCTCATCGTGCATCTCTGTACGCCGACGACTTGGTGCTCCTGGTCGCCCCCAACACAAATGACCTGCAGTGCGTACTGCAAATTCTACAGCTATTTGCTGGGGCCTCAGGTCTGGTGACTAATGTGGATAAATGTGTTGCTATGCCGATTCGGTGCTCTGCCAAAGTGATGGTGGATGTCCAGCAGACATTCCCCTGTGTGGTGGCACAATTCCCCTGCAGGTACCTCGGTGTTCCACTGTCTTTGTCGCGGCTGAGGCGGGCCGATGAGCAGCCACTTGTCGATGCTGTGGCAGCAAGGATTCCGACATGGAAGGCAGGTCTTCTAACGCATTCCGGGCGCAAAGGTGACCCTGTCGGCAATACACTTGAGCATCTCTTATTGCTTGTCCAGTTGGGCCCTGGATCAAATTGACAAGCGTCGCCGTGCGTTTCTGTGGTTGGGCACGGCTACGACCACCGGTGGAAAGTGCAAGGTGGCTTGGCCGGTGGTTTGCAGGCCGACATACCTTGGGGGTCTTGGAGTCTTGGACCTGCGTTTCTTTGGTTTTGCACTGCGGTTACGGTGGGAGTGGCTGAGCAGGACGGCTCGGGGAAGCTGCTGGTCCAGCCTGCCGTCGAGGCCGGAGAAGTCCGTGGCAGCTATGGCCGCCGTCAGCATCACAGTAAACATCGGCAATGGGGCTTCCGCTAGGTTGTGGACTGATAGCTGGGCGTCCGTGGGACCTTTGTGTCACTACCAGTGTTTTTGAGGCGTCGCCTAGTCGTCGCCTAGGCGACGTGGCGTGCTGGAGCCTTGGGGCATCGCTGGCACCACGACCTGCACGGGTAAGGCGTCCGCCTAATTGAATTAGGCGTCGCTGAGGAGTAGTATGGCGTCGGGCGGACGCCATCAGCCACGCCGCGGACGCCGGATGCCGAATCGCTGGGGAACGGCGCCAAAATCGACCGAGCGCAGGGGAATCCGTGGGAAATCGACCGCGCGATGGGGAATCTGCGGGAAATCGACCGCGCGATGGAAAATCCGCGGGAAATCGACTGCGGGGAACTAGATAGGCCGCGGGCACGGGAAATCGACCGCGCGCGTGCCATTTACCGCCACCGCGAGTGAGGGCGAGGGGAGAGGAAAAGAGAAGGCGGCAGGCGGACCTCGAGCTTCGCTTCCTCGTCCGCCGGCCGGTCGCCCCTGTCGTGGAGCCGGCCTTGCATCTCCGCTGGTCCGCCTCCAGTCCGCTCGTCCGCCTCCAGTCCGTCAGCTCGTCCACCTCCAGTACGCTCATCCGCCTCCGGTGCTCGTCTGCCTCCAGTCTCCGCCAGTCCGCCTCCATGCCATCAGGCCCGTCCACAGCTACGCCTCCGCCTGGTATGTCCCCTGCCTCCTCTCTATCTCTGGTGGCTAAATCATCTAGATGTGTACCCTGTTTTCTGAATATAGTATTAGTATGCCTCGTGCAGTGCTCTGCTTTTGCTCTGAAGTCTGAATATTATATGCCTCATGCTCTGCTTTTGATCTGCTCGTGCTCTACTTTTACTCGCTCATGCTGCATGCCCTTTGCTCTGAAATTCTGAATATTGTATACTACTGTCTGTGTGTGCACTGAAAGACTGAATATTGTATGGCTTCCACATACACTGCTACACCACAAAGCACAATTGACTGAAAGACTGAATATTGTTACTGTTCTTTCTTTAGTGTATACTACTGTTCTTTCTTTAGTTGTTGGTAGTGTATACTACTGACAGACTGAATATTGTGTATGCTACTGTTCTTTCTTTAGTGTATACACTTTTACAAAAACACAGAGCAGAAGACACTTGCTTTGATTAGTATATGTTCTTGATTACTAGTGCTCCCTTAGCTGTGCAAATATTTGCCCTTTTCGTAAGACTCTTGATTTCTTTTATGTAGCATCCAACAACATGGCAAGCTCAACTCAACCACCTAATTATGATCCCAAGACTGATCCAGCAAGGAAAGCGAAGTCCAATGATCCTGGCTGGAAATATGCCTACTGGCAGGACCCTGCTAGGAGAGATTGGGTGACATGTATCTTGTGTGGAAATGAGGCTTCAGGAGGGATAAAGAGGTTCAAGCAACATTTGGCTGGTGGATATGGAGATATTCTCCTTTGTGAAAAAGTTACCACTGCAATCAGAATAGAGATGGAAGCTTACTTGCAAAAGAAGAGAAGAAGGCCTTTGTTCTTGGAAGGTAACGAGGATGAAGATGGGGAAGAGGAAGTTGTGGAGGTGGCTGCAGCAGATGTACAAGCAGGAGCAGATGGGGGTGCAACACCAAAAGCGCCTGCAAGAAAACCAAGTTCTGGGACAGCCGACAAGAGAAGGCATGGTATCTATCAATTCAAGGCTTCAAGACCTAGCAATCCCAATTCAACACCAAAGACACCAAAGGCAACAAAGTTTGTTGTTGCTATGCTTAGAAGAACACCTGAACAGATAGTAGATTAAAGGTGTGCAAAGGACTTTCAACCCACCATTGAGTCCAGCACAAAGACTAAGGAGGAGAAGCAATATGTGGACATGCAATGGGCACTATGGTTCATGGAGTGTGGTGTAGCCTTTAATGCAGCAAATTCAAGGCAATTTGAAATTGCTTGTGAGGCAACAGCCCAATATGGTTCAGGGTACAAGCCTCCAACTAACCAGCAGCTTGGTGAACCTTTGCTTCAAGAATGTGTTAATGTGACAAGTGCCATGAGAAAGGACCATGAGCAGGCATGGAAGCAATATGGCTGTACATTAATGTCAGATGGATGGACTGATATGAGAGGGCGCCACTTGATTAATTTCCTTGTGAACAGCCCTGAGGGAACATACTTTCTAGAGTCAGTTGATGCATCAAATCAAGTTCATAGTACAACAATGCTAGCTGATTTGTTACAAGAGAAGATTGAGGACATTGGAAAGGACAATGTTGTTCAAGTTGTGACTGACAATGGCGCTAACTACAAGGCTACTGGTAAGATCTTGATGGATAGGATTCCCACACTGTTTTGGAGTCCTTGTGCTGCCCACTGTTTGGATCTAATGTTGGAAGAAATTGGAAATTTGAAAGCATTCAAGAAACCTATTGCACGTGCTAGGCGTGTCACCACATTCATTTATAGGCATGGGAGGCTTCTTAGTGCAATGAGGGCTCAAACAGGTGGGCAGCACAAGGACTGATCTTGTTAGGGCAGCAAAGACTCGATTTGGCACATCATTTCTGACACTAAAGAGTTTGTATAAGAACAAGGATGCTTTGAAGAGTTTGTTTGTTAGTGAAGCATGGCTTGGAAATAACTTGTGTACAACTACAGCTGGTCAACAAGTGCAAGACATTGTGCTATCTACTGAGTTTTGGAACTCAGTAGAAGATTGCCTAAGAGCTTCAGCCCCACTCTTAATTGTTTTGAGGGCTGTTGATGGTGATGAGAAGCCCGCAATGCCCGAGGTCACAGCTCTAATGAATCATGCAAAAGAGAGGATAAAGCTCAGCTTCAATATATCAACCAAGCAGGCCTGCTCAAGAAAATCATGGAGATTATTGAGAAGCGTTGGGTGAACCAAATGGAGCATCCATTATATGGGGCAGCACTGTATTTGAACCCAGGAAAATTTTTTCCTCTTGTAAAAGCTAATGATGATGAAACTATTGGGTAGCTGAGAGGCTGTTTCATTGAAGTGCTTGGAAGAATGATACCAGATGTGGAAACACAAATGAAGATTAATAGGCAAGCCATTGAGTATGAAGAGCAACGTGGAGATGCCTTTTCAAACAAAATGGCAAAGGAAAGCTATGACAAAATGAGTCCTCGTAAGTGTTGTTAATCTCAGCTTGCAAATTTCAACAACTTAATTGCATTCCAGACTCCTAATATGTGTTGTACTTTTCATCCAGTTGATTGGTGGCGTTCTTATGGTGGCCGAGCCATTGAACTACAAAGACTTGCTAAGCGTATAGTTAGTCTTTGTGCTTCATCGTCGGGATGTGAGAGGTGCTAGGGTACCTTCAATCATGTGAGTATAGTTAGTCTTTGTGATTGTGATTAACAATTTCTATTTAGATACATACAATCTGATTTTTTTTGTTTTGCTTCCTATCTGATTTTTTGTTTGTAGATGCATACAAAGAAGAGGAATAGGCTTCTGCACAAGAGATTGAATGATGTTGTATTTGTTTCATACAATCGGAAGATGAGAACAAGGTTTCAACTTATGTGTGAGAAGGCAGGCAAAAAAATATGACCCTTTGGTCATTGAGGACTTCAATTGGGACAATGAATGGGCTGATTCATTGCATGTTCGTGTTCTGGGTGCTCGAGGGTCTGATGCTGTCGATGACCTCACATGGCTGCATGTTGATGAAGCCACCGGTGCATCACAAGCGCTGCAGGGTCGTAATCTTCCTAGGAGAGCTTCTGTTGCTCATTATTCTAGACGTTCCAGAAATGCTCCTGCTGCTGCTACTGAAGATGGCGAAGAGGAAGATGAAGTTGAAGACCCACATGATTATGCGGAAGTGAGCGAGTGTGAAGAAGATGACAATATTGTTGCTACTGAAGAAGAGAAGGCTGCTGATCCTGATGAGTTTGATGATGGATTTTGAGTACTGAAATAGAGATTTGCACTCCTACAGTCCTGCTGATGGATTCTTTTGTGTCCTGCACTCTTGCTGTACTTTTGTGTTGTCCTGCACTCTTGTTGTATGATTTTGGTGTAGTTGACTTCATTAGGATGCTTTAGAGTTCAGTACTTCAGTCTAAGACTCTAAGTTCGTGGTCTATTTAAGACACTATGATGTTATTTGTAATGCTTATGCATGCACTAATGCTTGCTAATTTGTTATCTTGACTCTTGTGTATTGTTTCCTGTTTAGTTCTCAACAACTTATAACTTGTTTGATTGTTGAATTCTGTAATTTTCATGTAGTTTCCTTCAAGGGGGATGGATGCTACATGGGAGAAGAGCTTTTGGAAAGGAAAGGAAGGAACCTGGGCTCAAGAATTGGCAACAAATGAGGTATGTATGTGCTGCAGTAGTATATAAAATTCTATGTTACAACGCCACACCAATGTGTGTATGGTGTCGCCTAGGCGTCCGCCACAAACGCCTAGGCGTTGTGAAGGGGGTCTGGCGCCGCGCCTCGCCGCGGCGCCTCAAAAACACTGGTCACTACGCCCCAAATCTGTACGCGGCTATCTCAAGGGCAGGGAAGAAGAGGACGATCAAGGATGGCATCTTCCAACACCGTTGGGCGCGGGATATCGTGGGCGCGCTGACCACGCAGGTGCTCGTGCAGTACCTTCGCGTGTGGAGTCTTCTCCGCGAGGTCATCCTCGATCCTTTGCAGGAAGACCGCTTTGTTTGGAGATGGACCACTGATGGCAAGTACTCCGCGTCATCCGCGTACAGGGCTTCGCCGGATCAGCTTCGCTGTTGGGAGCTAAGGAGCTGTGGAAGACTAAAGCGCCAGCACATGTCAAGTTCTTTTTCTGGCTTGTGTTGCACCACCGGCTTTGGACCGCGGAGCGTCGCAAAAGGCATGGCCTGCAGGAATCAGGATGATGACGCTTGTGTCCTCTGCGGCCAGGAGTCTGAGACTGCCGATCATCTGTTCATCGGTTGTGTCCTAACCAGGGAGCTCTAGGTCGCGCTGCTGGCACCGCTTGGCTTGATGGTGCTTGCTCTGAGACATACTGAGGATGCGACTTCTTGGTGGCTCCGTCAGCGCCTCCGAATCAATGCAGCAGTTCGACCGGCTTTCGACTCGCTGATACTGCTCATCTCCTAGGTCATCTGGAAGGAGAGAAACAACAGGACATTCTCGCGGGACGCAGCAGGAATTCAAGAGCTATGTCGGAAGGTGGTCCACGAGGCAGACGATTGGGTGAAAGCAGGGTTCAAGACGCTCTCGGTAGTCACTCCTTACTGGTCGCAAAACTTGGGCGCAATGTAATCAAATAGTAATGTATCCAGTAGATAGGAGTGCTGTTCTTGGGCGACCTTGATGGTTGCTCGCCATCGGGTTTGTGCCAAGTTGTTGTATCAAACTTTTCCCTCTTAATGAAATACAGGTGCATGGCCCGATCTCAAAAAAATATATGAGTGAAAAACTATAGCGATGTCATACTGAGGAAGGCCGCATACACATCACAGAGTCAGGGTTTCCTTTATATAAAAGCCAAAACATCTTATAATTTGGAACGGATGGAATACTACTAAAGAGCACAATCTTCATTGCACTATGAGGCAGCAAACTAAGCAGGTTAAACATATAACTAAAGTGGCACATCCAATGTATCTATCTGATTGAGACCTACCATGGATCACCCTGCATCTGAAATGATCATGACAACTTATAACACATAACTTACCCAAGTGAGGAATCAGCCTATCTGGTAAGCAGCAAGCTTGTCCAGAACAAGGTAATAGAATGAATACAACAATACAAACATGGATGTTTCGATTATATCTTAAAATGGCACATGCTGGAGGTTTAACAGAAGTGAAAAAAAAAACTCAGGGAGAATAACTGACTTAATTTCAATCAACTCAAATAAACTGAAACACGGTTACCTATGCCACTAACAACCATGTAGATAATAGTAATTTGCACAACAGAGACAAAATTACCAGCGGGTAGTAGCACGAGGGGCTAAATTGTATCACCAAATCTTCACAACTGTTCAACAGCATACCAAATTCACTCAGCAAAAACCATTCGTGCTTTTGGATCAACTGAAGCTAAGATAGGGTAAGGAAAGATAAAGGATCAAGAATTGCTGCAGGAATGGTGGAGTGGAGCTAAATTCTCACTCACTATAGCTTGATGTGCTTCACAGGACTCAATTAAAAGGATGGGCACCATGCCAATACCACAAAGACCAGATCGGTCAAATTTGTATCCACAGATTTCTATGTACATCCTAGGCTAGACCCTGTTTGTTTTAGCTTGCACATTGTAGATTGCTACAATCTGTAAGCTGGGGGAAAGCAAATTGTTGGATTGTAACAATCTGGCCTATGGATTGTTGCAATTAGAGACATATTCGTTTCAGCTTGTAAGTTGCACTCTGCAAGCTAAAACAAACAGGACTTTAGTAAGCACAGATAAAATTTCCATATGCTCTCTAATACTACCATCTATCTACCCCCATGAGATTCTTGATGATAAATGTGCAGCGAATTCACATGTGGAGGAAACCAGGTAAATCCTGATACAAAGATCGTCTGAACAAACAAACATTGAAATCTTCCCCGACAGACAGCCAATGAGCCAAAGGAACCACATTGTTTACCATGTGAGGCAACAAAGTCACAAACCCCAATCCTGACAAGCTAAGATACACAAACACGACCACACAACAAATAACAAGTTCAGAGCAGAGATCACTTTAATATTTCATAAATTCGCCGAAATGGCGACGAAATTCTCACCAAACAACATCAAGAGGAGGAGAATTGTATCATCGAATCCTCATAACTGTGCAACAGCATACAGCGTTTATTCAACCAAGGCCATAGAGTGCCCAGATCAAGTACTGAAGCTAACACGAGGTCAGGAAAGGAAAAGGCGTAACGGTTGCTAAAAGAGAGACGGAGTGGAGCTGATCCTCACTACAGCTTGTACTTGTAGCGCGCGACCTCGGCGTCGTTGGGGAAGAATCCCATTAGGCGGCCGGCGGAGTTCTGGTAGGCGTACATGAACCCTCCCATGACCCCGATGAGCCCGCCCGTGACCATCGACGGGCCCCGGATCCCCGGCTTGATCCCTGCACGACAAGCGCGGGTCTGAGCTACCGATGGGGGTGAAGTGAGAGATAAGGTTTGGGAGGGGAGGCGAACCGGAGAGGTAGCCAACGGTGACGGAGACGGCGGAGATGGTGGAGAGGCGCATGTAGTCGAGCGCGGAGAAGTTGCCGACCACCTTGGTGAAGGCCGGGTTCCGATCCACCACCGGGTACTCCGGCTTCGTCGACGCGGTGATGTCCGTGTTCATCGCGTGGAGCAGGGCGGCGTGGATCCCTCCGGTGATGCTAGCGGCGGCGGCGGAGACGGCAGATTTGGTCGCGAGGAGGAGCTGGATGGGAGCGTTGTGGCCTACGGACGGGATAGGTCCTCCTCGGCTCAGTGCTCAGTGGAAGAAGTTGTGGGCCTAACGAAATAAGCCGGAACGGGCCAAGCCCATCATTTCAGTAAATGGGCTAAAGCCATCCTTGTAAATTGACGTAGGGACCGGCCCAATGACTGAATATGGACTTACATGGGCCAGATCCCTGGTGACCGTAAATGGTCTGGCCTCGCAACTTCCGTCGATGGGCTAGACACTGGTCACCCTTGTTAATGACGTAAGAGGCCCACAGCAAGATAAAGCCCGGTCCATGACAGCATCATCGGAGTTTCCAAAGCCATCGTCGCCTCGCTTTCTCCGCCGCCCACACTCCTTTCCACCCCCATATACCCAGGCCAACCAGCCAAAGCCCCCTCTCATCGCTTCCGCCTCCGACCTCGAGCACTCCTCTCCTCCAATGGCGACGGCCCCCGCACCCCTCTCGCTCTCCGCCTCCACCCTGCCCGCCCGGCTCCGTGCCGGAGCGGTGCCGGCGGGAACGCGCTGGAGGCAGCCGCGGCGCGGGCGGATGGTGGTGCGCGCCAAGATCCGGGAGATCTTCATGCCGGCGCTGAGCTCCACCATGACGGAGGGCAAGATCGTCTCCTGGTCCGCCGGAGAGGGTGATCGCGTCTCCAAGGGCGACGCCGTCGTGGTTGTCGAGTCTGACAAGGCCGACATGGACGTCGAGACCTTCCACGACGGCATCGTGGCGGCGGTCCTCGTCCAGGCCGGCGAGTCCGCGCCGGTGGGCGCCCCCATCGCGCTGCTCGCGGAGTCGGAGGAGGAGGTGCCGCTCGCGCTCGCCAAGGCTCAGGAGCTCTCCAACGGGCAGCCGCAGCAGGCGCCTCCTGCTCCAACGGAGGATGCCGCAGCGGCGCCGCCTCCTCCTCCGGCTCCGGCGGCTGCTTCCGCGGCGGTGGCCGCGGGGACCAAGGGCATCGCTAGCCCGCACGCTAAGAAGCTGGCTAAGCAGCACAGGGTGGACCTTGCTAAGAGACTGGCACCGGACCGTACGGTCGAATTACGCCGGCAGATATTGAGGCGGCTGCCGGAATCCAGCCGAAGTCAAAGCCCGCTCCTGCTGCTGCTGCGCCACCACCTGTGGCTGCGCCTTCAGTGGGTGCGGTGCCTCAGGCGGCAGTGCTGCCGCCGGTTCCTGGCGCGACTGTTGTTCCATTCACTACCATGCAAGCTGCAGTCAGCAAGAACATGGTGGAGAGCCTGGCAGTGCCAGCATTCCGTGTTGGGTACCCAATTGTAACCGATAAGCTCGATGAGCTGTATGAAAAGGTGAGGACTTGAAGCAGGGCTTGACTGCACTTGAAGCTCCTTTGTTTTTCTTAGCCTGTTTCCTGATTATTAGACTGATTTGATTTTGACAGGTTAAGCCAAAGGGAGTGACAATGACAGTGCTGCTGGCGAAGGCTGCAGCCATGGCTCTTGCACAGCACCCTGTTGTCAATGCTAGCTGCAGGGATGGAAAGAGCTTCACATACGACAGTAACATCAACATTGCAGTGGCTGTGGCAATCGATGGTGGCCTTATTACACCTGTCCTTCAGGATGCTGACAAGGTACAACCTATCTTTTGTGATAAATTTGGCTTCACTTTGCAGTTTTAGCAAACAAGTTCACCAAACAGCTTGTTGATTGTTACACTGTAGCTGGATATATATTTGCTCTCACAAAATTGGAAGGATCTAGTCAAGAAAGCACGTGCAAAACAGCTCCAACCAAATGAGTACAGCTCTGGTATGGAACTCATGGCATTGCATAGTGTATTAGATTTCCTTTTGCAAATTTTATGTGGACATGCTTACCTGAAGATTTTGTTATTTGCAGGGACTTTTACACTGTCCAACCTGGGTATGTTTGGTGTAGATCGGTTTGATGCGATCCTTCCGCCTGGACAGGTGGGCTTAATTCCCTTTCTTCCTAGTCTATATAAATCGTAATATGTATGCTTCACTTATGTATGAGGGTTAATATTTGAGTATCAATGGGTGCAGGGAGCTATTATGGCGGTTGGAGCCTCCAAACCTACAGTCGTGGCTGATAAAGATGGTTTCTTTAGCGTCAAGAGCAAAATGCTGGTTAGTTATGCACCTGTGTTTAAGACATCTGTTCTCTGTTGTTTGCATATAATGTTTCAGTATGGTAAAATGTGAATAATTCTACATCCTGCTAGTTTTAAAATGTATTCATGACATGTAGTTGTTATGTTGAAGAGTTTGTCAGATATATCATGTGAAGTGTGTTGCATGGTTTAATTACATGAGTTAATTACGATGATAAGATCCCCAATAGTATTGCATAATTGCAGTTATTGTCTATATAACTACTCATTCTGTTTCAGAGTGTAGGTTGTTCTAGTTTTGCCCTAAGTGAAACTTTTCTACCTTTGACCAAATTTATATAAAAAATGTTTTAACATCTACAACATCAATTTAGTTTCATTAAATCCACCATGGAATATGTATTGATAATGCATTTATTCGATATTGTAGATGTTAATATATTTTTCTGTAAGCCTGGTCATAGTTGGAGAAGTTTGACATAAGACAATACTAAATGACTTAGATTTTGAAACAGAGGGAGTAGATGTTATTCTATGGTTCTATCTAAATCATAGAAATAGATTTGCTGGCCTAAAATGAGTAATTTTGCAATGGAAAATATACAATTCATTCATCGGTACCAAGCGCCACAACTTATACCTCACTAGTCATCAAAGTCCGTTTGAGTTGTTTGTATTGTTGGTTTTATTGTGTGGATGTATCACTGGTGCTGCCAGTTAGGAGTTAGGACCTCTTTGGTTGGTTGCCACTTGGAATGTGCCAGCAATAGTTCTTGTATTGAACAGATTGTTCAGGACAGTATTGGCAATATTTTGCCAGAAACTGTGGCTATGGCATAGTGGACATAGAGTATGAAATTATAGCATCAGGGGATTTGTGTTTAACTAAGCTGTTTCAACATTTCTTTTTGTAGGTCAATGTCACTGCTGATCACAGGATTGTATATGGTGCTGATTTGGCAGCATTCCTGCAAACTTTTGCAAAGATTCTTGAGGATCCTGAGAGCTTAACTTTGTAAGATCTCTTGAAGAGTTATGATCTTATCTATATACCCATAAGTAGTCTGATTGCAGTTGGAGTTCTATTGTCGATCTCCAATTTTTGTATCTTGAGCATTCAACAGGATTTGGCTGATCTTTTTGTACCGGTTCCTATCTCTCAATGTTGTGGGTCTTGTTGGAGAGATTATACTGTTGATATTATGGAATTGTTGGAGAGCAATAAGTGATAAGCTGTAGAATAGTTCTGCAGATTTTATCTCTAAAATATGGTTTATATCCCTTTTTCGTTTATCTTCTGGGAAGTATATTTTCTTGAAATTTGTAAAGTGGTAGAGATCCCATCTTCCCTGAATATATCTTGGGAAAATTCCTTGTTGCCCTTAGACTGGCTTGTAAATGGACATGTACTGTTTTGACATGTACTGGCACAGTGGCCTGGGCATGCTGTCTTTGGAGTTTGAAATTTTTAAAGCTTATTAGCAAAACGAAAACATACAAGAGTACATGTTTGGCAGTTACCAGTAACTACAGGAGTATGTAGCACCCTCCAAAACAATAACATGGTCAGCATTAAGTTGTGACTTGTGAGTTGAGTGTATTCAACAAATTGAAAACCATGCAATCTAAACACACCGTCATTCTAATACAATTCTGCACGTGTACAAACTCTCTGTAACTGATACAAACCCATCTCAAGCTAATTTGTTAATGTCCAACTTGTTAATGTGAAGTCTGATCATTGAACGTATTCACCTGAGAGGAAGGACTATGTTCAGAGGTTGGATGTGCTTTGTACCCCTCATGTCTCGGCACACCCTATCTAGCAAACCAAGAAAATCTCTCATAATGACAAATATATGGAGGAGGTTTGACTCATTCTTGCCAACCTCTCCATGATAATACTCTGTGAGTTCTCTGACCTGCTGTAGGACCTTGGCTTCGTCAACCTTGAGTTCCTGCATGGTATTCTCTGCATGAGTTTGGAATGATCTCATGCACTGCAGGAAGTTCTGGTTCCTGTCATTGCAGGTAAGCTCCTCTCCGACAAGCCTTATCAGTTGAGCCAGTCCATGTGATAGGTTTGAGATTGAGCTTTTCAAGGTATCTAAATCTATACTTGCTACTTTCTTGACATTGCCAAGCTCATTACTTAACTCTGAAACAAATTCTGTACCTATTTCTGGATACTCTTCTCTTTCTGCTAGTGTGGCTTGACAAGATCCAGAAGTTCCACTGAGCTTATCCGAAGCCTTTGATCCTTGTAGTCGCTCCATCTCTTGGACAACAAAATGCAGGAGGGTTGTCTTCCCATCAGCTCCACGTATATCTGACAGTTTCAGCAGTGCATCAAGTCTGAAAGCACTTGCCCCTCCTCTTATAGTTCCAACATTCATTCTGTTTCCAGTCTTGAGTACTGCTTCAAGTAATCTTAAAAACAATTTGCTGGACCTGAGTTCACTGCAGGCTCCCTAGTAAACAAAGAAATAGTTGTAGCTTCAACAGAATGTTTCTATCTTCTAAATTAATCAAATAGCTCTACTTACTTTAATCAGTGCAAAGGACATCCTGAGATGGGCAACTTCATCATCAAAAGTTTCCTTGTAGAGCATAGCCTCGATTCTTGAAAATGACATCGGTATTGTCAGTAGCACCTTGACAAAGTTCTCTGCTGGATCCAACATGTTGATATCCCCATCATAATCAAGTAGCTTTTTCTCCTCTTCCTCGGATGGTTTCATCTTGACCAGCGCTTCTAGTTGTTGTGTGGACAGTCCAGTACCTGTGATTGTCAAGACAGGACAGTAGGTTCATCTGGCCATCATTTACTCAGTAAGTTTAAATCCAAATGCAGCAAAATATACCTTCTGTTATAGAACTGCAGACTTGTTCAGTGCTAGCGTTTAAAGTCTTCAAGAGTATAGTAGTATTTTGAAGTTTGTGGTGCTCAATGACATGTTTGCTGGTAGATAGGGTCTTGCTTTTGTGGTCCTCGTGTTTTGCTGGCCCTTGAAAGTTGTATGCAAACAATGACTTGATCATCTGTTCATCAAATCTGCATAATATATGCTGTTGTAAGATGTTGTAATAATAGAATATGAAATGAAAATCTAGTAATGGGAATTATTTTGTGGCTTACTCAAACTCAAAGGAACTTGACTGAATGTCATTCCACACCATTGAACGGTTTGGGGGTGCCCTTACTTTGTCCCAGTGCAGAAGTTTCAACCTTGGAAGGGGTAACCCATCTTTGCCAACTTGTAACTGAATCGGTAATGGAGGTGGCAATGGAGGCTGCCCAGAGTTCTGCCCTTTAAGACTTGAAGTAGGTTTGATTGGTGGTGGAGGGGGTGGTGGTGTTTTCGGTATACTTGTTGTTCCGGATGGTTTGGACTTGGCTTCTTCAGCTGAGTTCCGTATTGATTCCTTTGGATCCAAATTAATGTTTGTACTTGACACCCTGAATGCTGAGTTTGTTTCGGAGGGTGTGGTCTCTGTAGCATAGGAAGTAGACTTATATCCTGACGATAGATGACTGAGCTTTGCATTGACCTGCTCTACTTTTGGAGCTTCAGGATGTCCCATGGATCCTGAATTGTTAGTAGCCGTTGCAGTTTTTTGGTGGCTTACTCCAGTTTTCTCCTCATCTGGATTTTCTGGAAGATGGCAAATGGCATTAAGCACATGGGGGTGATTGGGAGCTGTGAAAGGTGGAATCTTTGGGCAGAAGGGAGATCTACAATCTGGTGATAGTGATTGATATGATGAACTAGAAGGTGAATCGTCTCTGTGTCGAGAAGATGGGGACGGATCTGTGATAGGTTTATCACAAATTTGCAGTGGCGACTCTGTAATGGAGCCACCTGATGAACGAGAACAGGATAATGAATGGAAAGAATCAGCTTCATCAGACTGCATGTTGGTGCTGGTTTTCACAGCATAATCGCTAATGATTAACTCTGCACTTTTTGATGCAGTGGGAAGCACGGATAAGCTCTTAGATTCTGAAGATTCTAAGCTCATAGATTTTGAAGATTCTGTGAGGATTGGATAGTCCTGGCATTGCACAGCAGAACCCGGGCTGGGATGCGAACTAACCTTGATGGTAGCACAAGTTGACCTGTGAGCTCTTGATCCATGGAGAAATAGCTTGAAAGGCTTTTTCTGAAGCTTCCTTGATCTTCTGAGTGAGGCTGCTGCTGCCATTGCAACTCCGAGAACAAGCAGACATGCTCCAGCCACAGCCAGGGCGACAATGGCGGCTGTTGGGAGCCTGGCATGACCTCCACCTCCCAGTTTTCGCGCCACGCTCCTCGCTGGGGCAATGCGGCTGTGGTTTCTGAGTGGCATCCTTCTATGACTCTCATGGGGAAGAGGAGCAGGAGTGGGAGCAGCCGGCGTCGGAATCGGAGTGGGAAGAGCTTCATGAACCTGAACCGCCGGTGCTGGAGCTGGAGCTGCAGAACTCTTTTGATGGCTCCGGTGTGGGTGTCGCGGCTGATGGTGATCCAGGCTTACCAGCATCATCCTGAACCTGGAGAGGAAACCAGAATCGGCATCACGGGTCACTGCCACGGCACTGACCTCGCCGCCGCCGTGGCTCACATGGCTGACCCCCTCCAGGACCTCGAAGCTAAGCAGGGAGATTGATGAGCGGCAAGGTAACCACCGCGGTAGCCAACGGTTCTTTGCTGCCGTGATCATGAGCTAGAACAGGGAGTAGTGACTGGTGTTTGTTTCAACGCTGGCAATGGAGGTGGTCCTGATCCTGAAGGGCAGGAGGAGCCCGCCGCCCCTTTTACAAGGGCAGAGGGCCGCAAGGTGCAAGTGGGCGGGCAGCTGGATCCTGGGTGGGGATTTCGATTGATACCTAGCTTTTGTGCTGTGTCCAGGGCCAGGCATCGTCTCATCTCACCGAGACGAGTCGAATCAGATTCTGGTCCAACCACGCAGGCTGCCTGGATGCCTTGCACGCATCGGAATGGCATTTCCTTTGCTCTGCCCAGTGCCCGACTTGTCACGATGCTTTGGACACAGGCTCTGTCGAGATGGACACTTCACACTTGCATGCCTTCATCAGACAGCACATGGAAACGTGATGTCAACATCAATTAGCACTGCACGGCGGGAGAATACGATAAGTTACTAAATTTGTCATGCGTGTCGTTACCGTCAAGAGGTGGCGCAGCAGCAACGGCGCCCGGCCCCGGCAGTAAGGTAGGTAGGCAGGCAGTAGCCTACCAGGAACACCAGCAAAGCCAAACCTGTCAAAGCCTACCATTGCCATATATCCAAGGTAGGGTTTGATTCTCCAAACCAATAAGTCATCACCATTTTTCAACGTTAGGGATTCTTCACACCAACAATTACCCCATTTTCCAACAGGCATCAACAGCATGCCACTTGCTTCCGCACAATTCACATTTCACAACCATTCCGCGGGCGGTGGTACAGAAAGAAGCAGGCACAGTAAAGTCCACGGTGAGAAAACAGAATCCAACAAGGAATTTTTTTATTTTTAACACTTTTAAAAACTATTTTTAATTTTAGCACCGAAACTTTTTTTTATACCTAACACTTTTGGCCGCTCCCCACGCGAGGGAGCGGCATTTCAACTTTGCCGCTCCCCACGTGGAGGAGCGGCAATGCTGCTGACGTGGCGCCACTGCCACATCAGCAAGCCTACCGCTCTCCAGATCAAGGAGCGGCAAGCGCAGGGCGCCTTTTCTTCTCTTCTCCTCTTGAGCTCTAGCCATTCGTCGTTTTGGTGCCGCCCCTCCTCCCCCCGGCCATCACACAACTTGTTTCTTGTTTAGTTGTAGTTCAAATGTCGGACGGAGGTTCGTCGAGCAGAGGTAGAGGAAAGGGAGTGAGGAAGGGACCTTCGATTGTGTGGAAGGGTTCTCTGGGTCCTGATTCTTTTGAGAAACCTATAGAACAATTTCCTTTGGAGAGTAAGAGTGACTTCACCCGCGAGAGACCTCTTAGATCATACGACAACCGCACGGAAGATTGACCAAAATGCCGCCACGGTGAGGATTGCGTCATGCAGATGTACAATGACTGTGACGGTGGAGGCAGTCATTTCTTCAGATGCCCGCGAGGATTTGTATTTCCTTTTAACTCTCATTTTTTCAGATTTGCATTTGATTTGTAGAAGTACTTATTGGTAGATGTGTTTTCAGGATTCAAGCCACCCAGATAACTATGGGTTCACTCGATGGGTCGATCCTCCTCCTATCTGTCCCCATCAACAATACATCACATATCTACAGGGACGCATCTTTGATCTAGAGTATGGCCCTGAAAGTGGTAACAGGGACAAGTCGGAGGACGACAGCATCAACGATGCAAAGGAGCCACTATACAATAATCCATACTGTCAGTGCCCATACCATAAGAAGCATGAGCCTCCTTCTCCGCCGCCACCGCCATCGCCGCCGTCAATGGGGGGTTACTATGGGGAAGACGCAACTCAGTTCAATATATGAGACCATTATTATGCATGTTAGGTTTAGTTTGCAACATGCCATTGTTTAGTTCGTTAATATCAGTGTTTGAGCTTGAACTATGTTCATATTGGAGCAAGTAGTAGTGGAACTGTTGAACCATGTAATAAGTGTGTACCATTTGGCTACTGTTTTCCTCGATCGTGCAAGTATTTTATTTCCAACATGTCACTTTCCGACATGTCCTAGTATTATAAAAAAGTATATGTGGTCGAGGTTACCGATCAAAGCACGGAGCAGCAGGAAACACAGCCCCCCAGGCAGGGAGCGGCAGAGTTGTCCCTCCCCCAGCCAGGGAGCGGCAGCCATAAAACACTGTTACATGTCGTCGAACGCTCCAGTGAGCTTGAAAAGTAGAATGTAAGCTGAGAGAACGTTCCACATCACTAGTATTGCATCGAAGTCCCGTTTGATGAGGAGAATATAAGGCTCATGGAAACAAAAGACTCATCACATGAAGTTGCACATTACAAGTTCACTGGAACACATAAAACATCACATTACAGGCTTAAATCCATTAGTTCAAATTCAATAAGTTGCAAGTGCGACACACATTACATCCAAATACATGAAGTTGCAAATTATTTCGACACACTGCTAGGACACATAAGTTCAACACTAAGTAGGTTCTTCGACACATGACTTGATACATAAATAGTGACGTGCAACAAAGGGTCTCCAACTTCATCCTGCCATGAAAATGACCAAGTTAACCTGCAGTATATATGACATTGGTAAGTAACACATAGATCATTTTTTTGAACGTCGAAATGTTATCCTTATATATTTGCTATGCTTATATGCACTCTATGTCCCAGGAGTGTAAGGCTGTCTCGGCTGCCTCCGTCTCTTCGGATTGGTAGGCACCACGTTAGGGGTGTAGCCAACGTCCATGTGGTCCCGATGACGGTGCCGCCGTCCTTGGCCCTGCGCATGGCTCGTCTTCTGCACATAGGTCGGCCCCTGCTCAGATAAAAGATAAATCGGTGTTAGATTGTGACGTTCTTACATAATATGGGCTAGGCAAATAAGAAAATTTGCTTATTTAGTTTTACCTGTTCGTCTCCTTGGGTTCCCAATGAGGTATCAAAGAGCTGCGACATGCCAAACAAACTAACTATACTAAGTTTATTAACCATACTATACTAACTAAACTAACTAAAGTAACTACTTATACCACATATACTAACTTCCTTCCTAACAATTCCTCTGAAATAAACTCGGACACAACAATCCATCTGAAAACCATTCGAGCAAACTTCATCAAGTCGTCCAAACAAACAAACTATACTAAGTTTATTAACTATACTATACTAACTAAAGTAACTAAAGTAACTACTTATACCACCTATACTAACTTCACTAATCTAAACTAAACATACTAACTATTCTAACTATTTATAATACCTATACTAACTATACTAATCATACTAACTAAAATAACTACTTATAATATCTATACTAACTATGCTAACTTTACTAATGATACCAACTAAACTAACTATTTATACTAACAATACTAACTAAACTAACTAATCTAACTACAATCAAAATACATCAAAAATTTTAAAAAATAGGGAAACGGGATTACCTTAGCTCGGGCGCGGAGGACTGCTATCGGGGCCGAAGTGCCGAGGGGGGGGGCTCTCAACGCCCTGGCGAGGGCGCGGCCCTAGGGGCGTTGGGCGCTGCTCTTCGCAGCGGCGGGGGAGGGGGGCGCTGGGCGTTGCTCTCCGCAGCGGTGGGGGCGGATGGGGGGAGGGTGCGGCTGTCAGGCTCGGACGCCCTCCGTGGGAGGGGAGGGGTGGGCGCGGCTATCCGGCTTGGGCGGCCGTCGAGGCCGTCCACGGGGGAGGAGCTGGGGCACAGCTGTCCGGCTCAGGCGCCCGTCGAGGCCGGCGGCGACGCGCCCAGGGAGGGGGGGTGCGTGAATGGGGACAAACAAGTGGTCACACGAGAACACAATAGAACAAGACGCTACCGCTCCTTGATCTAGGGAGCGGCAACCTTGCCGCTCCTCCATGGGGGAGCGTCAGCCCCGTGCCCACGTGGCACCACTGCCACGTCAGCAGCATTGTCGCTCCTCCACGTGGGGAGCGGCAAAGTTGAAATGCCGCTCCCTCGCGTGGGGAGCGGCCAAAAGTGTTAGGTATAAAAAAAAGTTTCGGTGCTAAAATTAAAAATAGTTTTTAAAAAAGTGTTAAAAATAAAAAAAAATTCCCAACAAGTAGCCTGACATTTAAAATAACACAGAAATAGACAACAAGCAACTATTTTCTGACATTTCACTGGGTTCAGTAGAGGATAACTTTATGTAAGAGGCCAGAGGTACGCCACAGCAACAGGACTAGACGAACAAATGAACAAAGACAAGGATTGCCAAAAACTGAGAGCTCTAAAACCAGAAAACAAACTCGGCCTTCTTCCCCTCCTAGACGATGTTAACAAAGCTATCAACCCTAGAAATTATAAGGACCAGATAAAAACTTATCTAGGCCAGTCTTACATACAAACTGTATACTTGTTCTTGTGACACATCTTCACATCTGACTACAGTAGACGAGCCTTCAAAAAAACTGTCAAAACCTGGATCTGGTTTGTGCTGGCAAAAATAACCTGGGGATGCACAAAACCTACATCTCGCCAAGGTCGGTGTAACTCCAGAAAGTAAGAAGCTAACATGTTAACCCCCTTCAACCGGTGCTGCTGAATTGGCTTGCTCACCTGGACATCACAAGATTGGGAACCTGCACTGGCACACCACCCATAAAAGGCTGCTCTCCACTGCTCTTGCATGCCTCCTCGTCGGGCACTAGATTAAGTTGACCAAAGCTTCCACTGGGGCTGGACAAGTCCATGTCCCCACTGCTGCTTCCGCTGCTAGTGTCCGACTGCTTTCTTGAGCCAGATCTTCTACTCCTCTTTCTTGGCCTCCACCTCAAGTTATCTAACTTCAGATCATTAGTCAAGTCCGCAAGAACACGTTTCTGATCTCGTGAGATAGTGCAGACTGAAGATTTTTCAATACCCCTCTTGTCATGTCGAAGTCCCTCTAGTTGAGGTTCTGGTTTTGAAGGCACATTAAAATTCAGCTGATCTTGTTTCCCAATCAAATATTCACTTCCACAGTCTGCAGTGGAGGCCAGCTTGCTTGCGATATCTTTTCTTCCCTTCAAAGGATTCCATTTGTTACCAACCCACTCAAGGGAACATCTCAGCTCATCTTCACCAAATTCAGCGATTCGCTTTTCTCCTGTGATGAATGACGAAAGAAAAAGGTAAGGTACTGCATTTCCATTAATACACTAATTGCTCACAAAACGCACAGCATAAAAGAATTGCCCATAATCACAGGAAGTGAAGTTACCTGGAAAATAAACTTGTAGACGCCCGCTGCCTCCATGGCACAACACGATTCCCTCCCACCAACCACCATGCCACCATGCATCAACAATGGCTCCAACATCAAAGCATGAGGCCTTACTTTCTTCCACGTGCTGTGGACGAACCATTGGCCTTCCAAGGAAACGTATACCCAGTTGATCAGGTTTGGCAACTCGTGTTAGCATAACCCACTCCTGCAAGCATCACATTAGGTCAAACTCCAGTTCTAAAATCCAATGGCGTGAAACAGAAGGAAAATTATAGAGAACTGAACATAACACACCTCCAAGTTTCCAGTCTCGTCAGCATCCTGAAGTTCTTGGTAGCGCACCTTGATTTTATCTTTATGCCTCTTCAGAATCAAACATCTAAACCAACATCCCCTTATACCACTATCTTGAGATAGTACTTCCACATGGCAACCAGGACACAAATGTTTGATGTTCTCACCATAAAACCTAGAAGTAGAAGCACCAGAACAAATGGCCTTCTGTGGATTAGCATCATTGTTGAATGCATCACGCTTCCTCTTCAGCCCTCCATCTGAACTGGGTCCGGATTTAGGGACCTTGAAACGCACCTTCAGAGAGGAAGTTGCATTGAACATGGTCGTAAGTACTTCCTGGCTCCAGTAGCCTTGCAGCTGTGTGACATCAAAAGGCTTGACTTCACCATTATCAATCTGCCGACAGCAAAAATAAGGTTGCCACAAGCTGCATCTGGTATCACTCTTGAACTTCTCGTAGTGCTGGGCACTCAGGACTGCAGCCAATCCATCAATGCATTCTATGTTGAGATCTTGACGGCCCAGAGAAAAGAAAATCTCTGTGTCATCGAAACCCATGGGCAACAGAACACCAACCTCGTCAACTTTGTCGAACCATTGTACCTTGACCATGTTGCATGAATTTGTATCCTCATAGAGATCTTCCACATAAGCAATAAGTCTCTTCATCTCTTCACTCATGATGTATACAAAACTATGCACCTACAGGTATAGTAGGAATGTATCAGCTAAGGTTCAACCTTCAAAAGTTTACTACACGAAAATAATATTGGCATTTGATTTTCAACTACTTTTAACTATGTATTTCTATGAAGCCAAAAGGTTCCTTAATATCATCTCAAAGTAGGAATAATGAAAAAAATATTTGTCAAAGCAAAAGAAACCTATTTTCAACAGAATATATCCACTTCTATCTCATAAAACTGTCCAAGTAACATTCAGGACACTGGCATTTTTTTTTCTGGGGGCTCAGTTTCATGTCTGCCTAGGTATGGTGTTTGAAATGTAAGTGTTATATTTGATTGACAAAGAACAAGGAATAGAGGTGCACATAGCTAAAAAGACAATGAAAATAGCCAGCGACAGCGAGTGGCATACCGAGATAGTAATTCCTCTACGGCAGAAAGATTTGTAGTGCTTCAAACGTTGCTGGCAATGCCAGGGAGTTCCCAACCATGTGAAATCATTCGAAGCTTCCCTAGAAGAAACATCCTGAACAGGCGTAATAGACGATGCATTAGAGAAGGAGAATTATCAATGGTGCTTCCAAGACATAAGAAATCCAAGATAATATACCAAAACATTTCTGTACCTTCAAAGCGGTAACTTGAGTGCAGTTAATAACACTGTCATCATATGAATCCCCATTGCACCTATTAGCCATTGAGGAGGAACCATAATTATAACCTGCAAATGAAGCATTCACAATAAGAAAATCACCAAGGAAACCTTTAATGGAAACCGTAGTATGGAATGAAGTAGACAATTCTGCACCTACTAGGCAAAAGCAACACAGCAAAACAAAACAAAGAACTAAAAGAAACGGAACAGAAGAGAAGGAATGATGACAATCACAAATCACCACTGCAAACAGCAAACAAGTTGGAAAACGCGTTTACTTGAGAATAACTTCTTGCGATTTGGGAATAATCTGATCCTATTTACATATCCAAATATCAGATAGATTTCCCACTTCATTGTATTATATTAAAGCTTTGAGCCAGACAAATCATTTTCACTAGAATATGTTGATTTATTTGCACTAGAATTTGTTGCTTTTCAAAGAAATCGAGGCTTTCTTTTGCATGAACATTCAGTGTACAGTCGAAGTACACACTATATGGACTTGTGGATCCTCTCCATAGAGGCACCAGGGGAGGCCATAACAAGGGAAGATCAAAACAGCACCTGATTGAGCATACATTCATGCTGCTGCTTCGCTTATCTCTATTCCCAAATGTCAAGGTTACACAATTGGCCCAAAGGAAGCCAGCAGCTGCTTCCACTGAGACACACCTGTATTCTCCATATTCCTATGGAAAAGGAGAAGGCATGAGTTTCGCAGGCAACCAAATTATTACTGAACAAACCGGGCGAGATCATAGTCATTCCTAGAAAAAACCGTAAAGCAACCCCAAACCAATTTGTCTAAACCAAAACTCAGCCAATGAACAGCTAACGAAACACACGGAAATCCCAACTACAAGACATACGTCCTGGTCTATTCCCTGAACATCAGAAAGAGAGGGCGAAATGCACTAGCTCAGTTACCGAACAAATTTGGTGAAACAAAAGACCATAGTGGAGGAATCCTCTAACGGCCTAACCCAAAATGGAAAAATACGATGAAGACGGTTTTTCTTGCCAATCAGGCTAGACACGGCAGGAAATGGAAGTGAAGCACCCTGTTTTGCAGCCGCGACTGCCTCCAACAGCCAAACAAGAGAGGGCGAAATGCACTACCTCAGTTGCCGAACAAATTTGTTTGGTGAAACAAAACACCATAGTGGAGGAATCCTCTTATGGTCTAACCGCAAAATGGAAAAATACGATGAAGACGGTTTTTCTTGCCAATCAGGCTAGACACGGCAGGAAATGGAAGTAAAGCACCCGTGTTTCGCAGCCGCGGCTCCCTCCAACAGCCAAATGGAAAAATACGAGGAAGGAAACACCTCTTCTTGCCAAATATGGCTAGACACGGTGCCTCTTCTGGCCAAATAAGGCTAGACACAGCAGGACATGGAAGTAAAGCATCAGTGTCTCCAGCCGCCCCTATTACAGAATCCCCAAACAGCGAAATAGAAAAATACGAGGAAGATTACGGTTTTCCTTGCCCAAATCAGGCTAGACACAGCAGGAAATGAAAGCAAAGCATCCGCGTTCCTTAACCGAAACCTAATCCCTAGGTTTCCTAGAAGTTGCAAGCGCCTAAAGATGAGAAAACATATAGTTCCGTATAGATATCGGGTCCATAGAACAGCAGATTCGCTCAGCGCGTCAAGGTCGCATAAACAGAAACCATCCCTCCGGCATCGGGTACAAACGAAGAAAACGCGGATTGCCGCGGGAAGGAAGACAAGCCCGAATCCAGACGAACAAATCAGCCGACGGTCCGCCAAGGAATCCCAGACAAGGACTTCTAACAAACGCAGCACGCAAATCAGCCGAAGAAATCGTTGTAAATCCCATAAACTCTCATGTTTCACGGCATAAAACGCATCCAAACATGCAGAGCAGCGGGCCACAACATGAACAGCCTTCAATCGGACTAAAACCACGCGCAATTTCAACGCAAAACATAACACCAAATCGAGCCAAAAAAAACAGGGACCAAACGCGCCGAGGCCCCGCACCACAGAATCATCCAAACCTACAACCAAATCTCCAACAAGCACAACCCGGGCACGGAAATCTTACCGGAAACGAGGGAGGACAGCCAGTCCACGACCTCCCGCCTGGACCGCCACCTCCTCGGAGCGCCGCCGTCCGCCCCGGCAGCAGCCAGGGGCGACCGTGAGGGTGACGGCGCGACGGCGACCGCCCCGGCGGCGGCCGCGAGCGCGCGGAGGAACCGCCCCTGCACGGCGTACGACATGTGACGCGGGCTCCGCTCCCGCCCCACCACCGCCAGCTCCTTCGCCTCGCCGTTGCCGCGGAGGTAGTAGTGCACGAGGCGACTGCCGCGGTCGTTGGACACCACCACCTCCTCCCACTGCGTCCACCGCCCCCTCGCCGCCGCCAGGGCCGCCGTCGCTGCCTCGTCCATGGCCGCCGCCGCCGTGGAACGCTAACCCTAGATGGGGCTCGGCTTGGGCTCGCGTGTAGTGCGTCTCGCGTCGCGTCGGGAGAGGTGAGACCTCGCACGAGGGAGGGTCAGATTAGGGGAGAGAATAATGTGGGGTGGGCGAGGGAGAGGACGGGGAGGGATTTGGTCTTATTCGGGGGTGTGAAGATACACATGGGATTCTGAACGGCAAATTTTTTTAACGGGAAGGGGCTCTACGTTTCGAAGAAATGGTAATGGTAATACTCAGGTTGGGAGGATTAGGGAGCGTTTGGTTCGCATCCAATCCGTGCCGCACCGCGTCGCACTTCTAGCACGCGTTTGGTTCGCTTTTCAGTTACGGCCTGCCGAAGCTACGTCATAGCACCCTAGTTCATTTTTTATGCCAAAACTTGCCGCACTTCTGGCGAACAAAATCGACGCCGCACTTCTGGCGCGGCCGCAGTGGAGGCGTGGCATTCAGCGGCAGGAACCAAACGTGCCCTTCTAACCTCAGGTTTTAAAAACAATAAATCTATAGAGCACTCGAGTATTTCTTGAGCTCTCAGCACTTGATTTAATCTCTCAGTAAATTTGGCGTCCGCCCTTCGTCTTCTCCAAGTCCGACGAGCATAAGGTTTGGAGGAAATAAGGCCAGCCAAGCACTAGGGATGGCGGTAGGGCGGTTTAGGGACCCTGGTGGCGGCTGAGGCGTCCAGGCTAGGTTGGGGTGGAGTCGCCCATGGCTAGAGCTCGCCGCGGAAGTCGGAGATCGAGGAGGGGAAGGAGGAGGCCACCGCGGCCGCACATAGCGTAGCCATGGCGGGGCCATGGGCGGTGGGCGGCGGCGGGGGCGATGAAGAAGATGAACAATGAAGGGGGAAAATCTGAGTGTTGGGGCACTCGAGTGAGTCATAGACAAACTCTTTTAAAACACTTACTTTTGGCTATATCTTTGGCTAAACGTTTATCATGAATGATTTTTACAAAACCTTGGTCGGTTGCCCATGCTATAAGAGTCGGTATTCCCTTTTGATGATTTATTAGCTCTAGTGATAAAAAACATCCAACAATCTCTGTTTATCGTTCTCCTTTTTTGTCACGATTGTCTTGACAAAATTGCTGGACATAATCCCCGAGCCCGCCATTGCTCGCCATCTATGTTCCCACATCCATCTTCCACACACGCCTTTATCTTTGGCGCATGTCCTTTTCCACAAGCAACCTTGGTTGAGATCTTGGTTCTAGCAGTTTCGTTTCTAGGTGTAGGACTCAGTGGGTAAGGCACATCAAGAAGAACTGGAGGGCGGTGGTGTTGGTAGTGGTGGCAGGTCAGGTGAGCAGGGCGGAATCCTAAGCAACATGGCGTCCAACATCAGTGCCACGATGTCCGGGACCAATGGCGGTGGCGAGGTCAATGCAACTATGGTGTCCGGTGAATGTTAACGCAGATCCAGGTCAGGAGGGTGGGTTCCTTGCTCCATTGCATCCAAGATCGGGATGGCAACAACGATGTCTGGTGCTAACGGTGGTAGTGGCAACGAAAGCGGTGGCATTGCAATTGTTTGCGTGTGTCGCGATGGAACAAGCCAACAAGGAGGCGGACAATAATGGTGGCAACTAGATCTTCTAGAAGTTACTGTATAGCCTGCCCCTTGCTTCATTGCCGACATCAGGCTGGGACCAAGGAGTATATGTTCTTTGTTCTCTGTAGCTAGTTTGATCAAGAAAGTTTGCATCTTTATAGTGTATCCTTTTGTTTGACCGATTAATTTGTGTAGGAGCAATGGAAATAGAGAAGGTGAAAGATCATGACATGGCAGGTGAGCAAGCCTGGGTTATAATCTGTGGCAGAATCGCCTAATCTAATGTCCTCCTAAGAGTACTCGTCTTCCATTAGACACTAAGTACCCAAGGGAGAACACTAAACTAAGTAATTCCGTCGAGCACACCACAAGGGAGAACTCGAAGATCCACATTTTTACATCAGGATCACAAATGAGAGAGTAAAGCTTACAACATCCTTACCATTTCTTACATCACTTTTAATACAACATCAGAGCAATTCATTATGTAGTTAACAGCGGAATATAAAACATTATCAGAGTTCAGCGGAATTGAAATCATTTAATGACAGGTTAACAATGACATGAAGAACATTAATTGCATGAAATGATAACAAGTTAATAGTATTTTCCTTGTAAAACTTTTGGTGAGAGTTTTAATAAATAAACTCTACTCCGCATCGCAAAGGAAATCCTCGCTGAGCCCACCAGGAGGTTTCAACACACAAGTGTCAGCTTAGCAGCACCTGCCACCTGCAACAGGGTAGAACAAACCCTGAGTACTGAATTGTACTCCGCAAGACTTACCCGTCAGGAGGAAAGAAAAGACTCCAAGGGTCATGCAAGGCTTTCTGGCTTGTGGGTTTCTTGTTTGCAAGAAGCAGCGCTAAAGGTGTATCCTTAATTCGTTACTTTTAATAGCCGTATTTTGTTCTTATCCAATCTTCTATGTAAGCACCTAGTCTATAATCAAGCAGGGTTGAGCAATCAGAAACCATTTCTTCATCTTTCCACTGCCAGTTCTTACTACGATGCCAGAGCGTAGTCAAGCCGTACCGTCACGCAGAAACGGCGATTCGCGAATCAATGTGCCCAGCTGGGTGCCCCGAAAACACACGCCTCGCTTGTACCCCGGGCACAAGCAAGACCAACCCGTTCCACTCCTGTCAAGGGGTCCAGGTCCCCGTCCAAGCTCGGACTCTAAGCCCCCAACACTGCAGGCCCGGCCTTAGTATGGTGCTTAGACCTCCTCAACCCAATATATATAACCACCCTAAAAAGCCGGTCCGGAAAGAGCCGGAACCCACGACAGGAGAGAAACAAGTCTTCCTAGCCCCCATCCGCTAGTATATGCTCAGGACAATAAATCTGTGACTTGACCAGGGTCCATGCAACGAACGGTCCTTAATTGACACAGGCGGAACAAACGCAACCAGAGCCCTGCTCTGTTGCCCAACCAGGTCCAAGTCCATCCAACCCGTTCCGCCCGGTCTCCAATTATCCATATACCTTTATATTTCATGTGATAGTAACCTGATAATAGTAACAATATTATAATTCCTATCTCTCGCGAGTGACAGGAAATCACTCGACTTCTACCGGAGTCCTATAGCATAGCAATCTACACGATCCTGACATACTAGTAAGACTCATGGGATCCGGATATTTATATGCAAGTGGGTTTCATACAACTCCTTTAAACTTAATGCACAAGCATAAAATAAGGTATAGAATAATAGGGGTTATGCACCGGGGCTTGCCTGGGTAAGATTTAACCAAAAGTTAGCATTTCATCATGGTGGCACGATCCTCCGGACGCCATCCTTTCTGCTACTCCAGTCGCTCCACGATCCATCATCGTCCCTATATGATATGCAAGGCGATGCAACGGAAATGTAAATAATCAACGGCGACTGAAGTACTTAAGATACGAGTGCATCTCTCAGCTAACGAACTAGCTCATCGACTAGCGCTCTAGGCCACGTATCTAAGTTACCAAGTAACTCGCTATTTTCCAAAGAGTATTTTAGCTATACAAATCCAAGGTTTCACTTTACTTATTTTGTCAGTTTTAATATACCTTAGAACTAGGGCTCATTAGCGATCTTAGCAAACTAATTATTCTAGAGCTACAAAAATTACAGCGAGCATATAAAAAAAATGGTTGGAGCCTACTGTAAAAGTTTTAAAGCCAACACTTTTACCCTTTTCTTACAAAAATTCTCTCAAGTTTATACTTAGCAAAATTAAGCATTTTAAAATAATTAACGAACTCCTAAGGATAATATACAACTATGTGGATAAAATATACTAACAGTTAGATCATAATTTTAGGAAGCTAACAAAATTGGTTTCACGATTTTTGGACTTCTACACATTTAGATTTTGCATTTGCAAATTGTATCCTAAAACTAAATTAGAAATATACCTAAGGAGGCTAAAGGGCCGGCGGCAACCGAAAGGCCCAGCAGTCTGAGGCAAGGAGCCCGCGCGGGGCAGCCGAACGCTTAGTGGGCCGGCCCACCAACGGCCCGAGGCAGGGAGCCCGCGCACACTGCACAAAAACATGCAAAAGAGACCCCGAGTAAATCCCTAATCAACCCGCAGTCCAGCACACACTAATGGGAACTATTTACCCGAGTCATAGATTCGCAATGAGGGCCCCGAACTTGTTC
The DNA here is from genome assembly GCA_038087645.1 of Saccharum hybrid cultivar R570. Taxonomy (NCBI): domain Eukaryota; kingdom Viridiplantae; phylum Streptophyta; class Magnoliopsida; order Poales; family Poaceae; genus Saccharum; species Saccharum hybrid cultivar. The sequence goes on along the minus strand of JAQSUU010000637.1, from coordinate 36,098,012 downwards.
CAATTCACGCGTGAAGCCCTTCCTCAGCTTCCCCTCGCACGCAGAGCAGAGGAACCGGCCGGCCGGCACTGACTCAGCCAGGCTGAGGACCCGTCAGCGGCGAAGGAGGGCGTTGGAGCAGGCCTAGGCCCACGCACACCCGCATAGGGGTTTGCCTCGGCCGGAGGTGGCCCGTGGCGCAACGGCCACGCACGCTCGCGGCACCTGGCGACGACAGCAGTAGGATGGTGGTTCTGAGGAGCGCGGGAGGGGGAAAAGTGGCGCTCGAGCACCCACGGCGTACCAAGAAGCAGGCCAGGGCGATGCTAGAAGTAAAGGAAGGCCGAGGGGAGCTGGTCGCGTGCGACCGAGCGACACGGCGGCGCTCCACGGCGGTGGCGCCGGGCAGGGGGGGTAACGGCTTGGAGGAGGGGTGCAGGGTGACTAGGGTTCACGGCGACTCAGATGGTGAAGTTGGCGGGCCATTGCGAGTTGGGTAGAGGGAGTTGCCGTCCGCATCGGCCGAGCGCGGCCTTAACGGACCAGCGGCGAGGAAAACTCCAAAAGGGGCTTGGCAGGGTTCCATTCAAGTCGGGTGGGGTTGGACGGCTAGATGGCCTGATGGCGAAGCCACCTACGAGGTGAATTGACTTGAGGGGACCTCGTTCTGCCCAACATCGAGAACGCGGCTCAGCAGCGGAGGCGACAAGGAAGGAAGGGGGAAAACAGAGCTCGGGCCCGTCGTAACCATGACGGGACACGGCGTGATGGCGGGACGCAAGCGTGCGGGGGCTGCAGGCGACAACATGCCATGCCTCCTAATGACGAGGCGACGGTGCGGGCAGAGGCCGGTAGCCGTGCACGGCGCCGCAGTCCGACGCGACCGCGAACGCACTGCAGCTTGGCGGTGGCGGCCAACGGACGGCGTCGGTAGCGCAGCAGAGGAGCAGAGGCGGCAACGACCGGACTGCGACCACGGCCAGGCCCACGCGCGACAGAGGAGGCAGCGCGCGCGACGGCCCCGCCACAGCGGCCCTGCGACTGCACAGCCTCGCGAGGCGCTACTGCGGCCAGCACAGCGCGGGAGTGCCAGCCAGCCGGCCGGCCCCAGCATGGCAACGTGCACGCAAATGGTGACCACGAACACCGATCGAACCCAAGCATGAGTTGACGAGCACGGAAATTAAAGCGAGTTGAAAGGCATCGACCGACACAACCGGATGCCCACCAACTCCCTAAGCTTAACGTCGACGCTGCCCGCTGTCTGGCGAAACAAACGCCAAGACCCAAGGGCAAAAGGAGAGGTAAACACACGGATGCCAACATAAGCTCGTCGCTAGGATGCCGGTTCACCAACCGAGCGCCCAAGGACAAGCTCGCAGCGCATTCTAACTATTTCAAGCCATTTTTTTCGAGGCGAAGCGGCACCCAACCAGCCTGCAACCTATACCAAACCCGAGTACGCGCTTAGAAGCAACCAACCATGGAAAAACTTGATATTATTACTTAAACATTTTCGTTGGAAATTAAACGTCGAAACGGCATTGTCATTAATTCTTTCTATTTTAGACTCGATCTAGAGTCTAGGTAGAATTGAATTTCGAATTCGATTTTCGAGCTTGCGAAATACTAGTTAACGATATTTATTTTTTTAAAATGACAATTGTATTTTTCATCTACACAACTTGCGCATAAATTTTTGCTTAAGCGCAAGCTCAAGTTACGTTTTATTTTTGTTATAAAAATTTGTTTTTCAAGCAACCCAATTAACCGACATTATCCTTTTATCATTTACGCGAGGTAAAAGATTTTAAAACCCGAGAACTCGTTTACTTATTTTCTTTTAGCTTTTAAGCGAGGTGTTAAGCGGATCGTAACACCAGGGGTGTTACAACCAACCCCCCTTAAAAGAATCTCGTCCTGAGATTCGGGGCAAGAACCAAAAAAAGGGGAAACACACGATTACACTTCTTAGATCTGAAGTTACACAGGAGATTACATGACTTCGAAAACTAACCCCTCAGGGATCCAAAGACAACACGGCTAAGAACAACTTGGATGCGCTCACAACCTCTCCAGAAATCGCCGAAGACGGGGACAGTGGAAGAGTAACAGGAAGACGATTATCCAAAACATGGCGAATGACCAGCAAAGCCAGAAAGTGGAGACTGGTGCAAAGATCATCGCGGACCCTAGACCTGCGAGCGATGGTTGGACCTCAAGGCTCTGCCTCCAACTACTTCCTTCTCAACTGCTTCCTGGGCTCCTTCCACCTGAGCTCAGCCGAAAAGGATTGACTCTACGAGCTCTACTTCAGATCTGGAGGTGGGATAGAGGAGAGGCGAACAAGACGGCATCTATAGACTGGTGGACGGAGGTGGTGGCACAGCGCACCGGAAACGGAGGTGGCATGGAGGGGGGGTCGAGGTTCACTGGGCAAGGAGGTGTGCGAGCGACACGCCTATAATGAAGAAACGAGAGAGAGGGGGGGCCCGGTACGGGGACGGAGGCGAAAAATCGAGAGCCGACAAGTGTGCCGGGGAAAGAGGGGTGTACAGTGCGAGGGCGAGGGGAGTGCAGCGCCATGCCGCGGCCACTCGAACACGACTCACATGAGTCCCGCCACCGACGGCTTCCACAGGGCACACAGCGACAGCGACCCGGCAAGTGTAGCACGGTCACCGGGCACAGGGGCGATGTCAAATCGGGTGTTCCAATTACTCCAGATCACTGGTGGCTATTCTTCCCTTGTCGCTCTTCTCCCTCTTTCTTCTTTTTCCATTTGAATCCAACTTGCACTGGCCTTTCATATAGCCTGAGATCAAACATACATGCTTCTTCCAAAACCCCGCTATCTCAGTCGCAATTATGAGAGCACTACTCCATCAACCCGTCGTGGATTTCCCGTTAGAACACCAGGATATTTTTATCAAGGAGAACGTTTATAGCAAGGGCGGTTCTGCGGTGTAACTCGGTAAAAGTGCTTGGTCAACAACCTCGATACCAGCGCGCGCCGAGCGGCACAACCATGCGGTCACGATCCACAGGTGGCCCTCGGTTCCGTCGCGGCACCATAAGTTATTAACCAGGCAACTATTACCAACTTACTCGCAGTAACAGCAGTGGGGTCATAGACCATAGAATCAGAAAAGGATTACAAAGAATTTAAAGCAACAAGGGTTCCTTTTCAAATCAAGGAACAAGGAACAAGGAGCTTAAATCCCAAGGCGGATTTAAATCAAGGAGATTCAAGTGTTCTACTGGGACATCCACAATTAGTTGATACAGTGTCCTCTGTCATCCAATCGCGGCTGATCCGCTGTATCAGAATTGTTCCTTTTAGAACCTGCTTGCGGTCACCTCAAGAACACTAATCACTTCTATCACGGCTGAAAGGCAACTCGACGTAATCAACACAACGGATAAGCACATACTCACTCCAAGTTTGTACATGGGTGCAACATACAGGTACTCACTCTCTCCTACTCGACACATCACTTGCATCCAACGACCAGATGACCTCAACGACTACGGACGAAGGACAAGGGAAAGGTTACAACCTGGGGGACAGTGATGAAAAACACTACCAACTACGGTTACATCTCCCCTAGGACGACTAATCCACTTCGTCGGGGTGAACGACTTCATTCCTGAGCTCTTGGGGCTCTTCTGCCACATTGGGCTGCAGATCCGCTTCTTCTCTTGGCAGCGGCTGGGTGAGGGGAAAACAAGGCTCTATCTCTGAGACTTCCGTGGGTGGAGGTGCTGGCGGTACAACGACACCAATCCTCCTTCTCTCCAGCGGATGGACAGGGATCCCCTCCAGGATTAAGGGTTCCTGCCTTTCCGTGGCGAGTGTCCTACGCTTGGCCCTTGTGGCAAGATAGGCGTCCTCTAGCTCCTGGGCATGACGGTCTTGATCCACCTGGACGGCTTCCGCCATGGCCGCCTCTCGACTCTCTGCGGCTGCTAGATTGGCATGGGCTTCAGCAAGCTGCACTTCGAGCATCCTGGAGAAGATCTCAGCCTCCTCAGCACGATGGAGGCACTCCCTCAGCTCCGAGGCCTGCCGGTCGTACTGCTCATCCAGGGCCAGCAAGTACGAGGTCAGGTGCACCAAGGTCGGGTTGTCCTCTTGCACGTCTGGACCTTGCAAAGCCTCCATGCGGGCCTTCCATACCCGCCGATTCTTGTCCCAAGGGGGAAAGAACCGCATGGGGGTACGAGCAATGGGCCCTTCAAAAATCTGGCAGAGATGCCGCAGAGCTTTGTGGGCCGCAACTTGGTAGGTATCACCGAAGCGAAACCCGATTGCGGTCACATTCCAGGCTTCAGTGATGTCGGGAAACTCCTCACTCTTGCCAATGTAGACGGTGACCTTACACCGCTCAGTGCCACGCTTCACGTACTCACGACCCTCATACTCGGGACGCTCCCGAACGCCGAGTTTTTGCAGGGTGGCATACAGGATTTTGGGAAAACCCTCGGTGTTTAGGCAGTAGCTGCTAACCCAGACTCCTGCCATCCTTGGTGGGTGGTGAGTGGTGGTTACAAGGAAGGCTTGAGTGAGAACTTGCTCAAGGGAAAAGGGCTAAGTGAGCTAGGATGCACCGAATGATGGTTCCCAATGGCTAGGCCTGCCCTTAAATAAGGCAGAGCGGCCAATGGTCCTGCCGTAGTCCACCCTCGAACCATGCACGGGGCTAGTAAACCTGAACAGCAAGATCTTCACCCACACGCGACGAGCGGTGACCAAGGTCATAAAGAGTTAGTACGGCTGTAAGGCAGAGGTTCGACAAGAGCGCAGAAAGGGGGTATGACAAAGTATGGGCTGGACAGGCGTGAACCAACAGGCGTGCGCGACGCACGAGACTACAGCACCATCGTGGCTATGCTGACAAAGACTGGTCGACCTCAAAACTATTGCACAACAGCGTATGCATGAATGCACGTCCTATCCGTCCTCCCACTGTTACCGACATATAGGGCAACCGTTCTCAGAGTTTTGGCACATCGTGCTCTCCCTGAAGCTAGTCGATGCTAGCGAACTAGTCTCGGGGTTAGGGTACCTACAGAAAACTTGATTAGGCCTAACTAAGTCAGCAGAGTGCCATCTATCCTGGATACCTAACCATAGTAATAGGGCTACTTATATAACTTCGCATGCAAACGTCCTAACTTTTTGAAAAGAATTGGTTGTCAAATTTTTAATTTACAAAGGGTTTTGAAGCTTTATTGTCTCATTTATGCTCTGATACCACCTGTGGCAGAATTGCCTAATCTAATGCCCTCCCAAGAGTACTCGTCTTCCATTAGACACTAAGTACCCAAGGGAGAACACTAAACTAAGTAATTCCGTCGAGCACACCACAAGGGAGAACTCGAAGATCCACATTTTTACATCAGGATCACAAATGAGAGAGTAAAGCTTACAACATCCTTACCATTTCTTACATCACTTTTAATACAACATCAGAGCAATTCATTATGTAGTTAACAGCGGAATATAAAACATTATCAAAGTTCAGCGGAATTGAAATCATTTAATGACAGGTTAACAATGACATGAAGAACATTAATTGCATGAAATGATAACAAGTTAATAGTATTTTCCTTGTAAAACTTTTGGTGAGAGTTTTAATAAATAAACTCTACTCCGCATCGCAAAGGAAATCCTCGCTGAGCCCACCAGGAGGTTTCAACACACAAGTGTCAGCTTAGCAGCACCTGCCACCTGTAACAGGGTAGAACAAACCCTGAGTACTGAATTGTACTCCGCAAGACTTACCCGTCAGGAGGAAAGAAAAGACTCCAAGGGTCATGCAAGGCTTTCTGGCTTGTGGGTTTCTTGTTTGCAAGAAGCAGCGCTAAAGGTGTATCCTTAATTCGTTACTTTTAATAGCCGTATTTTGTTCTTATCCAATCTTCTATGTAAGCACCTAGTCTATAATCAAGCAGGGTTGAGCAATCAGAAACCATTTCTTCATCTTTCCACTGCCAGTTCTTACTACGATGCCAGAGCGTAGTCAAGCCGTACCGTCACGCAGAAACGGCGATTCGCGAATCAATGTGCCCAGCTGGGTGCCCCGAAAACACACGCCTCGCTTGTACCCCGGGCACAAGCAAGACCAACCCGTTCCACTCCTGTCAAGGGGTCTAGGTCCCCGTCCAAGCTCGGACTCTAAGCCCCCAACACTGCAGGCCCGACCTCAGTATGGTGCTTAGACCTCCTCAACCCAATATATATAACCACCCTAAAAAGCCGGTCCGGAAAGAGCCGGAACCCACGACAGGAGAGAAACAAGTCTTCCTAGCCCCCATCCGCTAGTATATGCTCAGGACAATAAATCTGTGACTTGACCAGGGTCCATGCAACGAACGGTCCTTAATTGACACAGGCGGAACAAACGCAACCAGAGCCCTGCTCTGTTGCCCAACCAGGTCCAAGTCCATCCAACCCGTTCCGCCCGGTCTCCAATTATCCATATACCTTTATATTTCATGTGATAGTAACCTGATAATAGTAACAATATTATAATTCCTATCTCTCGCGAGTGACAGGAAATCACTCGACTTCTACCGGAGTCCTATAGCATAGCAATCTACACGATCCTGACATACTAGTAAGACTCATGGGATCCGGATATTTATATGCAAGTGGGTTTCATACAACTCCTTTAAACTTAATGCACAAGCATAAAATAAGGTATAGAATAATAGGGGTTATGCACCGGGGCTTGCCTGGGTAAGATTTAACCAAAAGTTAGCATTTCATCATGGTGGCACGATCCTCCGGACGCCATCCTTTCTGCTACTCCAGTCGCTCCACGATCCATCATCGTCCCTATATGATATGCAAGGCGATGCAACGGAAATGTAAATAATCAACGGCGACTGAAGTACTTAAGATACGAGTGCGTCTCTCAGCTAACGAACTAGCTCATCGACTAGCGCTCTAGGCCACGTATCTAAGTTACCAAGTAACTCGCTATTTTCCAAAGAGTATTTTAGCTATACAAATCCAAGGTTTCACTTTACTTATTTTGTCAGTTTTAATATACCTTAGAGCTAGGGCTCATTAGCGATCTTAGCAAACTAATTATTCTAGAGCTACAAAAATTATAGCGAGCATATAAAAAAAAATGGTTGGAGCCTACTGTAAAAGTTTTAAAGCCAACACTTTTACCCTTTTCTTACAAAAATTCTCTCAAGTTTATACTTAGCAAAATTAAGCATTTTAAAATAATTAACGAACTCCTAAGGATAATATACAACTATGTGGATAAAATATACTAACAGTTAGATCATAATTTTAGGAAGCTAACAAAATTGGTTTCACGATTTTTGGACTTCTACACATTTAGATTTTGCATTTGCAAATTGTATCCTAAAACTAAATTAGAAATATACCTAAGGAGGCTAAAGGGCCGGCGGCAACCGAAAGGCCCAGCAGTCTGAGGCAAGGAGCCCGCGCGGGGCAGCCGAACGCTTAGTGGGCCGGCCCACCAACGGCCCGAGGCAGGGAGCCCGCGCACACTGCACAAAAACATGCAAAAGAGACCCCGAGTAAATCCCTAATCAACCCGCAGTCCAGCACACACTAATGGGAACTATTTACCCGAGTCATAGATTCACAATGAGGGCCCCGAACTTGTTCCAATTCACGCGTGAAGCCCTTCCTCAGCTTCCCCTCGCACGCAGAGCAGAGGGACCGGCCGGCCGGCACTGACTCAGCCAGGCTGAGGACCCGTCAGCGGCGAAGGAGGGCGTTGGAGCAGGCCTAGGCCCACGCACACCCGCATAGGGGTTTGCCTCGGCCGGAGGTGGCCCGTGGCGCAACGGCCACGCACGCTCGCGGCACCTGGCGACGACAGCAGTAGGATGGTGGTTCTGAGGAGCGCGGGAGGGGGAAAAGTGGCGCTCGAGCACCCACGGCGTACCAAGAAGCAGGCCAGGGCGATGCTAGAAGTAAAGGAAGGCCGAGGGGAGCTGGTCGCGTGCGACCGAGCGACACGGCGGCGCTCCACGGCGGTGGCGCCGGGCAGGGGGGTAACGGCTTGGAGGAGGGGTGCAGGGTGACTAGGGTTCACGGCGACTCAGATGGTGAAGTTGGCGGGCCATTGCGAGTTGGGTAGAGGGAGTTGCCGTCCGCATCGGCCGAGCGCGGCCTTAACGGACCAGCGGCGAGGAAAACTCCAAAAGGGGCTTGGCAGGGTTCCATTCAAGTCGGGTGGGGTTGGACGGCTAGATGGCCTGATGGCGAAGCCACCTACGAGGTGAATTGACTTGAGGGGACCTCGTTCTGCCCAACATCGAGAACGCGGCTCAGCAGCGGAGGCGACAAGGAAGGAAGGGGGAAAACAGAGCTCGGGCCCGTCGTAACCATGACGGGACACGGCGTGATGGCGGGACGCAAGCGTGCGGGGGCTGCAGGCGACAACATGCCATGCCTCCTAATGACGAGGCGACGGTGCGGGCAGAGGCCGGTAGCCGTGCACGGCGCCGCAGTCCGACGCGACCGCGAACGCACTGCAGCTTGGCGGTGGCGGCCAACGGACGGCGTCGGTAGCGCAGCAGAGGAGCAGAGGCGGCAACGACCGGACTGCGACCACGGCCAGGCCCGCGCGCGACAGAGGAGGCAGCGCGCGCGACGGCCCCGCCACAGCGGCCCTGCGACTGCACAGCCTCGTGAGGCGCTACTGCGGCCAGCACAGCGCGGGAGTGCCAGCCAGCCGGCCGGCCCCAGCATGGCAACGTGCACGCAAATGGTGACCACGAACACCGATCGAACCCAAGCATGAGTTGACGAGCACGGAAATTAAAGCGAGTTGAAAGGCATCGACCGACACAACCGGATGCCCACCAACTCCCTAAGCTTAACGTCGACGCTGCCCGCTGTCTGGCGAAACAAACGCCAAGACCCAAGGGCAAAAGGAGAGGTAAACACACGGATGCCAACATAAGCTCGTCGCTAGGATGCCGGTTCACCAACCGAGCGCCCAAGGACAAGCTCGCAGCGCATTCTAACTATTTCAAGCCATTTTTTTCGAGGCGAAGCGGCACCCAACCAGCCTGCAACCTATACCAAACCCGAGTACGCGCTTAGAAGCAACCAACCATGGAAAAACTTGATATTATTACTTAAACATTTTCGTTGGAAATTAAACGTCGAAACGGCATTGTCATTAATTCTTTCTATTTTAGACTCGATCTAGAGTCTAGGTAGAATTGAATTTCGAATTCGATTTTCGAGCTTGCGAAATACTAGTTAACGATATTTATTTTTTTAAAATGACAATTGTATTTTTCATCTACACAACTTGCGCATAATTTTTTGCTTAAGCGCAAGCTCAAGTTACGTTTTATTTTTGTTATAAAAATTTGTTTTTCAAGCAACCCAATTAACCGACATTATCCTTTTATCATTTACGCGAGGTAAAAGATTTTAAAACCCGAGAACTCGTTTACTTATTTTCTTTTAGCTTTTAAGCGAGGTGTTAAGCGGATCGTAACACCAGGGGTGTTACATAATCGCCATGGATTGAAGAGCCCACCTTCTGACTCTCTCTAGATTATAAACAGGGGTACCACTCTCTCTAGATGCGAGCACCACTTCCACCTGATGGTGGTCACGGTGATGCCGTTCCCACTACGGAGTTTCTCCACACGGGAGAGGGCCAGAGGGGGTCTCCTGGTCTCAACACACCAACACGTTGCCGCTCTACACCGAGAATGGACGGTCATCAACTCGAAGATCATCACGCCTTCACCGGAAGGTCACAAAGACCTCAAGCACTCAGTATCGCCAAAATATAGGGGCAACACGTCCAAACGCTAAAACATCTCAAGCTCGAAGGTCTAGACCTCATAACGATAACGATGCACTATAGTGACTATTCTAGCTTTGATATGATCTTAAAGGACTTGAGAGGATGGATGGAGCGTGAAAACCCTTGCTCTAACTTGTATAACCTTAGGGCACTTAAGTAAGTGAGGCGACCTCCTACATATAGTCACATCCTCTTCTTAGAGCCGTTGCAAAAAGTCTTCCAAGTCTTTAGTAACTCAAGCGCTTACCCAAAATCCATATTCAAACAAATACTTCTATTTAACATTGGTCAAACCAAACCAAAATCCCTTCTCCAAAAAATTAGCAAACAACAAATCCACTTTGTCTCAAATCTAGTTAGCCCTAGATCCACTAATAAACCCCATACAAACAAATCCACTTTGTCTCAAATCTAGTTAGCCTTAGATGCACTAAAAAGAATCCCATCTTAACCAAAACTCTGTGGTATTTAGTCAGACGGTCCATGTGCTGATGAGTTCAGCCGACAGCCTTTGAGAACGTAGAGCTAACCATGGCTATGGCCATGGGAATTGAAAAAAAAGAAACTGTAACGCATTGGAAAATATACGTGGATCACCTCATTGGCTTATTACCAGATTAGTAGTATCCGTAAATTAAGGCCCTGTTTGGTTTCTGAATGTTAAAGTTTAACTCTCATCACATCAATGTTACGGTAAATGCATGGAGTATTAAATGTAGACTAATTACATGTATGTCGGCACATATTAGGAGTAATTTACGAGACGAATCTATTAAACCTAATTAGTCTAAAATTAAAAACTTTTTGTCAAATAAGACGAAAATACTACGGTGTTAGTTAAACTTTAACCCCTCTCACCAAACATGCCCTACAGTTGCACCGCATACAATGAATGATACGAATGCGAAGAAAGGGGCCGCATTATGATTGAACGTCACTTGATAAAGACGACGATGTCGCAGACGATAAATTAAGATCCTACTCCACGAGTTTAGTGGCGTGGCACGATCACCTCACTACCACGCCTGCATATAGCACAGCCATAATTTTTTTTATGTCTTTCTTTATTTTCAGGGAAGGCTGAGAAGAGTGAGATCTTGTGCGTGTCGAATCCAGTGGACCATCCAGCGGTTGGTACTTACAGTACTCCTACAGTCCTACTATGTACATCCTTGCAAGTTGCAATCACGGGCTCCCCACAGGTTACGGCAGCAGAGTGGCGCGGCGCAGGAGATCCTGCGCGGCCGGCCGCCCCCCTCCATCGGACGGAACGGATGGATGCGCTCGGGCGAAAACGCAAAACGCCATTTTTTTAAGAAAAACGTAAAACGCCCGCACGTCTCAAACAACACGATACAAGCCGAAAGAAAAAAAAAAGAAAGAAAACGCGATCGGCTCGGCGTACTAGTAATGATCACCCAGCGACCAAGTCGCCGCCGTCGCAGCTGGATCCAGCTCACCCACCCACCGGCTTCCCACAACGGCCAAAAAAGGAAAACGCCACGCACGCCCTAGTTGGCCACTTCCCACCCGCAGCAGTCCCACGGAGGGCGACGGCCAGGTGGGTCCAGAGACAACAGGGCCCCGCGGCTCAGCCGGTGGGCGCACGGATCTAGGTGTGGTGGCAGGCGGAGCGGGTCTGAGCGGAGGGCGCGATGCGATGAGGAGGAATCAGGCCGCCTCTTCTTCGTCTCGGGGGGACGAGGACGAGAGGGGAGGGAAGCGCTGAGAGCGTTCGCGACGCGGCGAGGCTTCCCGTTGTTCCGTTTGTTTTACCGGGTGGGATGGTGGGTGGGTGGAGGTTAACTGCGCCGCACGTGACGTATTTTATTTGTACTCCTACTTGTGATGTAATCGCGTCTAGAAGCGTCGTCTCGTCGGTTCATCCCAGGCGTTGGAGCTGGATCTGACGGCATCCGAGGTCGGAGACCGGGAGGCGTCGCCTGGCCTGTACGACTGTACGAGTTCAGACTACACTGCCTGAACTGGATAACTGTACTACAGTAACAGTGACCGTCAAAGCCATCGTCCCTCTAGCGGCTCAAGTTCAGTACTGTAGAAGCTAAGGTAAACTTGAGTAAAAAACAACGCGTGCGCGGCGCGGGGAGTCGTCCAAACAGTGGATCGACCGAGAGTCCGAGACAGCGACGGAGGCAGGCGTCCGGAAGCTGCTCGCGCCGGCCCGACTCCATCGGTCGCATTCTTCGCGGCCTCGCCTCTCGTGTCAAATCGGGGCGGGGGTGTGGTGGGCGGTGGGCCTGCCTGCCTTGGCCCTCACCCGCGGGCCGCAGCTTCTCGTCTCCTTCTTCCCCTCCGCTTCTCTCCTGTGTCCTGTGTGTGCTGTTGAACTTGAACAGTAACTTCAACTGTTACCCTCCTCACGGCGAAGCAAGCAACGTGGCACGGCTCTGGATTGCCTGCCGTCTCGCCGGCTACGAGTGGCGTGCAGTGCATTGAAGCGAGACGGGTTACAGCTACACGCACCGGCGGCAGAAGCGGTGAGGCCCGAGACAGCCAGGCCGCCTGTCCGCGCGCCACGCCATGCCCTACGTGGTGACTGACGCCCATGTGCTGTGTCCGTCCGGCTCCGGACTGGCGATTTTATCCGGGACCGGGGAGGAGCCGGGCCGAGACGAGACCACAGGAAAACGAGTGCGTGGCCTGACTCCTGAGTCACTACAGCTACAGGCTACAGGAGCATTTACTTGTTTCTGAGACAATCATACGCGGGCACACGGCAAAAACACCGGAAATACGTGCGGGATCACCACTCGTGCGATGAAAACAGAAACCGTGAATGCTTCTCTCCCCGCATGGCACGACGGCAGCCGTTTAGCTGTCGCGGCAAGGCCTTTGCTTTTGATTTTTTTTTATATAACAGCCATTGCTTTTGAGTGAAGCTGTGCTGGACTCGTGCGTGACCCCCAACCCAATCATGAGAAGAGAACGCTTGTAACCGTGGAACCCTGTTAAGTCGTCGCTCAACGAACCAGCCATACCCGTTTCAGCGAAATAACGATCACTTCGCTGGTTCAGCGGAATCAGCAGCCATCCAGCGGTGTTTTTCTCTAACAATAAACAAGCGAACAGTACTTTCAGCCACAATAATCCAGCGAAACGAACAGGCCGGATGTTTTTCTCTTACGACAAATCAGCATCAGCATCCGTCGTTTTTCCAGCCAGCCGAACAGGACCTAAGTCAACGAGTGTGCTTATCCTACAGTAGATTTTTTCTCTCTCTCTCGAATGGACAGCTTTGCCGCGCCGGAACACAAACATTGATCGCACAAGGCACAACAGGGATGCGAACAAGAGGTGCCATCACTGCCTGCCTTTTTGCGTTTCACCGATCATCCGCGGGCCGCAGCTGAGCTATTTTGTGATGAACATCCCAGCCTCCCATCTCCAGTCCGAAACTGATAAGCAAGCCTGTCTGTCACACGCCACACCGAAACAAAAGGGAAGCACACCGGTCGGGAGATATTTCTTCCGCGCGTCAGAATCAAAACGAAAACGAGAACGAGATACTCTTCCTACTCTGCTCTGTTACCTGGAGACAAGACGAACAACAGGAAAGGGAACGAAAAAGATGTTTCACGGAAGGAGCACGAGTAACAAGCAGAGAGTTCAATCGTTTGGCAGGAGCAGGATGACTGAAGATGAGCGGGTTCCGTCATCAGCCATCAGGCTCTCTCTTTCATTTCATCTCGGCCACTGCCTCCGTTTTCACGGTGCGAATACAAGGTTGACAAGTATCCTTGTGTGTTCGTTTTGTGATGAGTGATTGTATCCATGAAGTAGGTTGAGTGGTGACTAACCCTACCATGACGAAAGCTATGTGTGCGGCATGTCTCTTGGCTCGTGGTGTGCAGGTGTGGAGCACGGAGGCGGTAGTCGACGGCGAGGTGAAGGTCAAGGAGAACGTGCCGTGCCGACGGACCGGGAGTGGTGAAGGGCGGACGTGAGGCTTGGACCGAGAGACCAAGAGGCCGGGTGACTAGTCGCGGTGGCTGACACTTGGGACATCGACGAGTGCAAATGTACATGGTGATGAAGACGGCGTCGGCCAAGTCAAGATGAAGACGATGGCGTCGTGGCACTTGGCGGAGGCCGGTGGGCCGAGTCAAGGAGGAAGGCGAAGGCATCATGCTTGGCGGGAGGTCGGACACACGTCGACATCGGGGGTTTGGTGGTTTCGTCCTCAAAACCATTGGCGGGGGACACGTATGGAGCACTCTACTCGCGAGCGGTTTGGTGGTTTGGGCCTCAAAACCATCGGTGGCGGGTTTACGGGTTTGGGCCTCAAAACCCAGGCGGAGGTTCCGAGGAGAAACGGACGGCACGTGGTAGCATCGGGGAGTTCGCGTCGAGACGAAGCTACCGGTGAGGAGGCGCGGTGGCCGTAGGATGAAGATGACACAGGGTTGGACCTTTACGCCCTTGAGCTAAATGGTTTAACTCTTTTGTATCCAGGGGCAAAACTGGGAATGTGTAATAGCCCTGTTAAATAGGATGAGGGAGCCCCCATCTCCCTCACCTCCTCCATTTTTATTTTCTCCTTTAGGGTTTCTTCCTCTAGGTGCTTGTGTGAGAGATAGGTCCACTAATCCATCGATTAGTGTAAGAACCATGAATCTTTGAGGGAAGGAGGTCCCGAATCCTCCGGTGTCCTCCGATGTTCGGCGGAGAAATCAATTTGTGAGTTCATGATGTGTTCTTCGCGTTCTTCGTTTTCTCCCCTCTAGTTCTTCCTTCGATTCGTCGTTTCTAGACTTTTTTGGTTCGTTTTTGTTGCTTGATTCGTGCTATGACGTGAGTAGAATCTTTCCACCGAAGGAAATCCATCAATTCCTCACGAGCAAGTAGATCAGGCGATTTCTTGGTCTAGGTCTCAAAAATCGGTGTTTTTCGTTCTCCTTCGATTTCCCGTTGATTGGCTTCAAATTGGGCGATGACCTCTTAGAGGTAGCTCCCCTACTGCCTTGTGATCATGCTCACCAAGTTTCGTGGCAGTTGGTGAAGATTTGGCCGCAAATCGGAAGATCGAAGAGACGAGGCGATTTTCGGAGCTCTCTGTTCCTGCTTGTTTCGCGATTCGCGGACAGTTCGCGGTACTATAGCGGACAGTCCAGGAGTTGAGATTTTTTCTGTGCTTTCTTTGCTGCACGGTGTCCGTACTTGCGGACTGTCCGGCCTCCAAGCCCGAACTGTCCGTGGTACTGTAGCAGTGGTTTTTCAGTCGAGAATAGAACTGCTTCCGCGAAGTTCGTTTTCAGATTTTTGACCGGCGGACTGTCCGCGGTACTGTAGCGGACTGTCCGAAGCTCGCAGTTTGTGCTATTTCGATCCGTTTCTCGCCCGTTTGGTTTCCGTTTCGAGTTCCGTCTTTTGCGTTGGGTTTCTAGGGATCTAGGGAACGTCTTTATGGTCTCTTAACTCTTGGTGGCTCGTGTTTTTGTAGCTCTTGTCTGTGCGCCTTTTTAGGGGTTGATTTTGGGACAGCGGTCGAAAGTTTCGAAAGAAATTTAAGGCTCCCATTCACCCCCCCCTCTGGTCGCCGTTTCCGGTCCTTCAATTGGTATCGAAGCCGGTTAAGGATCATTCCACCTTAATCGGTCCGTGATCCACGAAGGCGACATGGAGCGTGGTTCCGGCAAACCACCGTTCTTTGATGGAACAAATTATCCCTATTGGAAGATTCGCATGTCTGCTCATCTTCAGGGGATTGATTGGCTTGTCTGGGAGATTTGCGAGGATGCTACTTACGTTGTGCTTGAACCCCGTGCTCGTGTCACGCAGGATCAAAAAGATCGGCACAACGCTAATAGCAGAGCTCACACAGTTCTTTTCTCGAGTCTTTCTCTTCAGGAGTTCGAAAGAGTCTCCGATTGTACTACTGCTCGGAAGATCTGGGTGAGGCTTCAGAGCTATCACGAGGGGACCACACAGGTCAAAACTAGACTCTACGAGACGCACAAGAGAGAGTACGAGAACTTCACTCAGCTTGATGGCGAGTCCATCGATGCCATGTTTTCTCGCTTTTAGACCATCGTCAAAAAGATGCGAGCAAACAAGGCACAGTTACCTTATGACGATCACAAGAGGGCACTCAAGCTTCTATATGCCCTAGATCGGAAGGTATGGGATGTGAAAGTGACTGCCATCATTGAGTCTTCGGGGTATGAGACCCTCACCGTGGATGAGCTTTTCAGTAAGCTCAAGTCCACCGAGATCAACTACCAAACCCAAGCCAAGCTCAAGAATCCCTCTGCACCGACTATGGCTTTGGTCTCAGGTAATGGCTCAAGTTCTTTGGTTAACCCTTCACAGGTGTCTTTTGCCTTGTCTTCTTTGGTGTCTGTCACAGAGGAGCAGATGGAGAATCTTGGGGATGACGAGCTGGCATTGATCATCAGCCGGTTCTCGCGGTTTCACAACAACCGCTTAAATTGCCGACGTGGTGGTGGTTCGAAGGAAGGATGCTACGGCTGTGGAGATCCTGACCACTTCGTCGCCCACTGCCCCCAAGAAGAACAAGCACTCCTTCGACAAGTACGACTCCAGCAAGCATAAGAACAAGCGTGAGTACACCTCCAAGCACAAGTCAAATGGAGGATTCGACAAGGAGGCGCTGAAGAAGAAGTACTTCAAGAAGGCCAAGGCCCAAGAGCGCGCTTTCCTCGCCTCCCTCAGTGACCTCGACAACGACACCGACGACGATCGATCTTCTTCTCCCTTGAGCGATGATGAGTCCGAGAAGAGACGTGAGGACAAGTTGACCGGGCTTTGCTTCGTCGCCAAGCCCATCCACGAAGGCTACTGCACCATGGCCATGGATGAAGGGGTGAAGCCCAACAAGGACGTGCTTCCTGGCGACGATGACTCTACTGAGGTAAAACCCTCCGTCGATGCTCTTTTTGCCGAGCTTGATATCATGACCGATACTTTGATGAGTCAAGATAAGCTGCTGAAACGTGCTGCTCGTGAGAGGAAAGAGTTTAAGGACAAGCTAGAAGTTGTGGAGAAAGAGCTTGAGGAAGCTAAGAAGCTTGTTGTTCATGTGTTTGACGAGGTTAAGTATGATGAATGTGCTGTTCATATGACTAACTTTTCTGAGTTGCAATCTAAGTATGCTGCCTTGTTAGATGAGAACGATAAGTTGAAGGCTAGGTCTAGCTTGTTGGGTGCGTGCAAGTATTGTTCAGGCTTGCAATCTGAGCTGGCAGAGAAGAATGCCAAGATCCTTACTCTTGAGAAGGCCAGTTCAGATAGCACTGTTGTTGAGTGTGCACGTTGTGAGAGCTTGGTGTTGGAGCTTGAGTCTTGCAGGCATGACAAGATGAGATCCGAGGAAGACAACACATACCTTCGGTCCATCTTGAATTGCGTGTCTTGTAGTGAGCCGCAGTTGGGCATGATGATGAGCCAGTTCAGACGGGGAACTGGGACATCGGGAGTAGGCTTTGCTCTAGGTGGGAAGGGTGAAAATATCTATGGCAAAGTTGGTGAGTTCAGTGGTTTGAGCCCAAGTGAGAAACCTTCCACTACTCCCAAATTGATCAATATCAATCCACCTAAGCCTACCGAACCCACTGTGAAAGATGGAGTGTTTGAAGAGCCTCCAAGAGCTCCACCCCAGAAACAAGTTTGGGTTCCAAAACGGAACTATCTCAGGAACCCACTTGACACTCTACCGAACATCTTTGAGGATCCCCTTCCTAAAGCCAGAAAGCTACCAAGAGTGACACATACCCACAAGAAAGTGAGCCAACAACCACCCAAGAGAGATGTGAGGTATCACTGTGACTATTGCCATAGGGATGGTCACCTTGTTGAGTTTTGCTTTAGGAGGAAGAGAGATGAGCGGCTGGAGTATGAGTTGAACAACTGGAACATGTACCGTCCGCCCCATGGCGTACATGTATCGCCTGTTCAGAGGCGCAATGCTAGGCCAAGAGGTGCAATACCTCAAGGTGCTAGGCCTCAGGTTGCTAGACCACACGGTGGTCGTGGTGGTCGTGCCCGACGTGGTTTAGGTCATGATCAATATGACTTTGGACCTCGTGGCAGTGGCTTTCAGTCCTACAGCTCTAGCGGACCACGTTTTCCCCCACGTGGTGGCCGCTTTAATCAAATGAGACATGACATGTTTGGTGTTTTTCCTAACACTTTTCCAGGGCAAATGAGCCAACACTGGTATCCTTCACAGTTTACTAACCCCAGTGTTGCGCCATTTACTCATCCAATGTCTTTCTATTAATACAGAACGGAGGTCTGGAGAACACATGGCTCATTGATTCCGGATGTTCGCGCCACATGACCGAAAGCTCAAAATGGTTCTCCAGCCTTGACCCCGTGCAATGTAAGGAGTACATCACATTCGGAGACAATAGCAAAGGTAAAGTGCTTTCTCGTGGGACCATTCGGGTCAATGAGAGTTTTGTCTTAAAGGATGTTGCTTTGGTTTCAAACTTGCATTTCAACTTGCTTTCTGTTTCGCAACTCCTTCAAGATGGCTTTGAAGTGCGCTTTAAGACCGGCTTGTCTCAAGTTCTTGACTCTCAGGGAAATCTTGTTTGCCAGATTGTTCCTTTTGGCCGTGTTTTTCGAGCTGATTTTTCTCATTCCTTTGGCTCTTCTCGATGTTTGGTGGCCGGATCCTCCTCTGAGCTTTGGAAGTGGCATAGGAGACTTGGTCACTTGAGATTTGACTTACTAGCTAGGTTGAGCTCGCTTGATCTAATCCAAGGATTGCCCAAGTTGAATTTTGAGAAGGATTTGGTGTGTCACCCTTGTCGTCACGGGAAGATGGTTGCCGCTTCTCACTCACCTGTGAATCAAGTCATGACCAAGGAACCCGGCGAGCTACTTCACATGGACACAGTTGGTCCAGCTCGGGTTCGGTCAGAGGGTGGGAAGTGGTACGTTCTAGTGATCGTGGACGATTTTTCTCGCTACTCTTGGGTGTTTTTCATGGAGGGTAAGGATGAGGCTTTTTCACATGCTCGAGATTTGATTCTTCGGTTGCAAAATGAGTTCCCTAAGAATGCCATGAGAGCGATTCGCAGTGACAATGGCACATAATTCAAGAATACTCATTTTGAAACCTTTTGTGCTTCTTTGGGCCTCGAGCATCAGTTTTCCTCTCCCTATGTCCCTCAGCAAAATGGTGTTGTTGAGCGCAAGAATCGGACCCTTGTTGAGATGGCCATGACGATGCTCGATGAGCATAGGACTCCTAGGAGATATTGGGCCGAAACGATCAACACCGCGTGTTATGTTTCAAATCGCATCTTTCTTCGAGCCTTCATGAAGAAAGCTTCTTATGAGCTACGATTCGGTCGACTACCCAAGGTGAGCCACTTTCGAGTATTTGGATGCAGGTGCTTCATTCTAAAACAAGGAAATTTAGACAAATTTGAGTCTCGATCCTCGGATGGTGTCTTTCTTGGTTATGCTTCACATTCTCATGCATATCGAGTATTTAATCTTGAAACTAACCGAGTCGTAGAGACTTGTGAAGTCACTTTCGACGAGACCATGTCTTGTTCTGTTCCTGTCTTTGAAAGTGCAGGTGATCAGGAGATTGGTGAGAGCATCTTCGTTGTGGAGAATGAGGAAGATGCTGATTGGGGAGATGCAGAGCCGACCTCTTCGGCTGTTCCAGTCGAGTCTGTGACAACTACTTCGGCTCACGGACCAGACCCATCTTCTTCCACTACATGGGGTCCGCACGAGCCGCCTCCTCAGCCTACGCCGGCTGCACCTGAGGAGGCCCCAACAGCTGTTGAGGGGGAGGCGACATCTTCGAGGGAAGCCCCTCAGCACATCCAACGTCGCCACCCGCCTCAAACCATGATCGACGACATCAGTCAGCGTGTTACATGCTCAAGGTCATATGAAATCTCACATTTCGCTCATTCTGCTTTTGTCGCTAATTTTGAGCCACAAAATATTGGACACGCACTTTCTGATCCCGATTGGGTCAATGCTATGTACGAGGAGTTACAGAACTTTGAGAGGAATGAAGTCTGGGTCTTAGTTCCACCTCCACCTGAGTGTCACCCAATAGGTACAAAATGGGTTTTCAAGAAGAAGCAAAGTGAGGATGGAGTGGTGGTGAGGAATAAGGCTAGGCTAGTGGCTCAGGGGTTTTGTCAGAAAGAGGGAGTAGACTTTGAAGAAACCTTTGCTCCTGTGGCCCGTATCGAGGCTATAAGGATGCTCTTAGCTTATGCAGCTTCGAAAGGGTTCAAGCTGTATCAAATGGATGTGAAGAGCGCCTTTTTGAACGGGTACATAGAGGAAGAGGTGTATGTGAGACAACCCCCTGGCTTTGAAAATCCTAAGTATCCCAACCATGTTTACAAACTCCACAAAGCCTTATATGGGTTGAAACAAGCCCCGAGAGCCTGGTATGAGCGTTTGAAAGCCTTCTTGCTTGCTAAGGGCTTTAAGATGGGTTTCGTAGATAAAACTTTGTTTCTCCTCAAGCAAGGCACTGACACACTTTTGGTTCAGATTTACGTGGATGATATCATTTTTGGTGGTTCCTCTCACGCTCTTATTGCAAAGTTTTCTGAGACTATGAGCAGGGAATTCGAGATGAGCATGATGGGTGAGTTGACATTCTTCCTCAGGCTGCAAATCAAGCAAACACGTGAAGGAACATTTATGCACCAAGGCAAGTACACCAAGGATCTCCTGAGGAAGTTTGATATGGGCGAGGCCAAGCCTCTTTCGACGCCCATGTCGACCACGATGGCCCTAGACGAAGACAAGGAGGGAGAAGCCATGGACCAGAAGGAATACCGAAGCATGATCGGATCCCTGCTGTACCTGATGGCGACGAGACCGGACATCCAGTTCGCGGTCTGCTTGTGCGCACGCTTTCAGTCTTCGCCGCGTACGTCTCATCGTCAAGCCGTCAAGCGGATCATGAGGTACCTTCGTTTCACATCCGAATTTGGTCTTTGGTTTTCGGCTTCCTCCTCTCTTTCTCTTTGTGGTTACTCTGATGCGGATTATGCTAGCTGTCGTACTGAGAGGAAGTCCACTTTTGGGACTTGTCAGTTTCTTAGGTCTTCACTTGTGTCTTGGTCCTCTCGCAAACAGTCCACTGTAGCTCAATCCACCACAGAAGCTGAGTATATTGCTGCTGCTTGCTGTTCCTAGTTGCTTTGTATGGTTGCTACTTTGTGAGACTATGGCTTAGAGTTTAGGTGAGTGCCTTTGTTCTATGATAGCACCAGTGCCATATGTGTAGCCAAAAACCCCGTTCTCCACTCCAAAACCAAGCACATAGAGGTCCGTTTTCACTTCTTGTGAGACCACTATGAGAAAGGGGACATTGACCTTATTCTTGTTGACACCCACAACCAGCTCGCAGATATCTTCACCAAACCCCTTGACCAAGCCCAGTTTGCTCGCTTGCGAGGGGAGCTTGGAGTTTGTTTCCCTTTTTAGCAGAATGAAGTTTTTGGTTTTTGTACATTAGTCTTTGGTTTTCCTTTTAGTTTAGCTTTTGATTTTGCTTTTGTATCATATTTGCATATCATATCATCATGTATTATATTGCATCTTGAGCTTCATCCTTATAGTAGCTAGATTGACACTATGCTCTTGTTGGGGATGTTATGGATATACATGATGTGCTTTGCTTAGGCTCACTTTGATCTCTTGATATGAGCTAAAATGTTCTTTTCTCAATTGTGAACTTGAATAACACCTTAAGAAATTTGAAACATGTTCACCACTACTTGTGGCAACTAGCAGGTGTAGGTGTGTCGAGAACCCTTTTCTGCTTCATATATATGCTTAGTTGCTACGGCTCATACCTTGAGTTACACACTTGCTTGAGAAACTTGAATTTATGCTAAAACTTAAAAAAGGTATGAAAAGATCGGGATGGGTCTTTGCTGTCCCATGTCAGAGTATCGAGACAGCTCTCTATTGCACTTAAGGGTGAACTTGAGCTCTGTAATGGATACCGAGATCACTGTCTTAAGCTTCTGATTGCTTTTGGCATAGGCTTGACATGATCGATAAGTCAGGTTTTGATGTCATCAATAACCTCCCGCACACATTTGTTTGATAAACTTTGGTGATAAGCTGCATAACTCCAATAAAATTCAATTGATATCTAAAAATTTGATCAAATCACAAGTTTGTCACATGACACGATGTGTGAACTTTGTTTGGGGTAGTTCACTTTGCATACATGTGTAGCACAAGGTCGATCTCCTGTCTATATTTGCTATGTGCTCATTTGGTGGTGAACCCTCTTTTACTTGCTCAAACTTGATCAAACTTGCTAAAATACCATATTTCATATCACTTGGTCATTTTGAGCATTTGCTTGCACTGGTATTTGTTGCTATGTATACCTGACAGCATCAGCTAGAGCATTCTTTCAATCTACTTGCTATAATCTTGAAGCTTTTGCATTTGTACATTTTTGCATCCATAGCATGCTTTAAGGGGGAGTTGCTGTAACATAACCGTCCAAATTATAAGAGCACAAGTACAAAAACAATCACCGAAGTGATCAAATTCTCGCACTTGAGCCCATATAACTCCGGTAGTCTAATGAAATAACGAGGGATTTCAAACCAACCAACATACAAGCCAAGATCGTAGTGATTCAACATAACAAGTCACATGTTACAACCATTTCACAAGTAATTCAATATACATCAGAGTTCAACATAGTTATTACAACTTAAGTTCAAAAGTAGCGGAAGCAAAGTAATTTGAAACTAACAACACCATTATTTAAAATACATGCCAGTACGAAGGTCGACTTCCAACAAAAGCATTAGAGAGAAGATAACTCAGAAGGATCATGCCCGTGATCACACTCCGCCTCTACGGCAGGAGCCAACCAACTCTTGCAGCCGCCATGATACATCACAACCTGCAACAATTGGGGATAAAACCCTGAGTACGACAAGGTACTCAGCTAGACTTACCCGTCAGAAACCAGAAATAAGGTGACACCAAGGATCATGCAAGGCTGATATAAAGTGGGCTAGCTTGACAACATTTTGCATAAAAGCTTATTATGAATAAGTAATCATTAATGCTTAAGCATCAAGTTAATTATCATTACCCTGTCATCTATATTAAAACCTATACTAGAGCACTCACTTTATTAGGAGCAAACAATATTAACCATAGCAGGTATGAATTGAGGCAACCTTTCCATCGTTATCCAATTAACCATCCGTTCAATTTAATGGAATCTACGTTGCCGCTGCTCAAGTCAAGTGCTCACTAACCGGGAGTGACGGCGATTCGAATCGAATTCCTATCCAGCTGGAGGGGTATTTCTAACACTCACCGCGCAGGCCCCTGCCAGGGTCGCACAAGCCACCTTTCGTACGATTCAGGAATCGCGGGTCCGAATGATGTCGCAACCCCAAGGGCGACACTCTGTCAGGTGATAGGGACTCTAACCCCCCCTTGGTCTCACGCCAATGTCCCCAAGCACATCCTTTCTCTCCTCCAAGAAGCAACCTACCATTCGATTCCCGGCCTGAACCATATTACTCGGCTTCGCGGTCGGAACGACTTATCCGGCCAACTAAGTGTTAGACTGCGTTCAACATGACTCAAGGACGTACAACGAATCGGTCCTTAAACGACTCAGACGGGGATAGATCCACACCCAAGACCTCCATGTCTTGTTGCTTCACTATCGTTATCCCGCCCGGTCTCATTTCATTTTATTAACACATAGTTCCAATCCACGATAGCAAATATAGCCTACCGTGCCATATATGAATATCCCTACATCTCGCAGGTGACAGGAAATCACCTGACTTCTACCGCTTAAAGCAGGGCTAAGCATCTACTCGATCCTAGTCTATGTAGGATTCAAGGATTCATATATCTGGATAAGGAATGATATAATGCAGCAAGGGTTTACAACCAACTCCTACCACTTAATGCAACAATACTTATAACATATATATAATTAATTGCTTTGAAGATAGGAGGCTTATAATGCTCCGGGGCTTGCCTGGGATCCGACTCAAGTTAGAGTATGTCAGAAGAAACTCGCTTGGCGAGCATTCCCTCCATCTAACACTTGTTCGGTCCTTCTATCTTCGGGAGGGATCCACCAACTCCATCTTCGGTTTGGCTCCAACGCCATTTCCTTCACACGTTTCTGCTAGCGTACCTATATGAGATGCAAGATGCAAGTGCATGAATACATAGAAGTATAATGGACAAAGCATCACATACAGTAAGCCAGACAAACACCATAATACACTCCACATGCATAGACACTTCATGTTGCTTAAATAAACATCTCTCAACCTAATATAAAAGATGACAAGCATATTAGGCATGGCACACAAGGTTTCACAAGATCTCATGTGTATTAACTTAACTACCCTCAAAGACATAAGTCACACTTAACAATATACAAGCAAACAACTATAATTGGAATTTATCCATTTCTAGACAAGCAAATAGTAGCTTTATAATTCAATCATATCTGGAGTTTTATAAATCCAAATGACTTGAAAGAAGACATTATGGAAAGCTTATGAAATTTTAGACAATTGATATTTAATCATCTTAGCATGATTCTCAAGTTAACTAAGCCAAATATACCCATTTACAGAAACTGGTCTAAACAAGGCAGAGAGTAATCAATGCTGTAACCCAACTTTAAACAGGCATAACTCACAAACCACAAGGCCAAATACCACCAAATTTTAACAGGAGCTAGATACATGAATTATCTACAACTTTGTTATTATCACCAAAAACTCATTCAAATCCTAACTAGATCAAACCCTAGCATCTTTCAGATCTGCTCAGACTAAAATCAAAACCTGACAGAAGACTTAAAAGTCATGTAACTCCTACACTATCTAGCCTATGACCTTACAATTTGAACACAAGCAAGATCATGAAATTTGCTACAACTTTTGTATTCACTACAACCATAGCAAACATCATTTACACCACGAAAATAATTGCACAAGCAAAACTGCAAATCCAGCCCAACAGCAGTGGTATAGAAAACTGATAGCATCTTCAGAGAAGCATAACTGGAGTTCTAGACCTCCAACAAACATAAACCATAACTTTTTGAAAAGCTTAGGAAGTTACCTACAACTTTATTATTCTCATATTAAGATGATTCTACAATTAGAAGGGTCAATTAATCCAATAATTGCATCTCTGTCCAAAACATAGACAGAAACTGACATGCCACTTTAAACAGCTATAAATGGAGTTATACATGTCCCATAAATGTGGTTCTAGACTCTTTAGAAAGCTTAGCAAATTCTAAACAACTTTGTTGTAAACACCTAAAGCTAATTCTACTACTAAGAAGGCCCCCCAGTAAGAACAAGGAAACCCGGTCTGGGTTTGGGCAGAAACAGCCACAGAGATTCAAGCAACTATAACTCAAGATCTACTTAGCCAAAAATCATGATATTTAACTTTTTGGAAAGCTTAAGAAAAGTACTAAAACTCATGTATTGTCATCAAATCATGATTCATAACTTAACTAAGCCAATTAATTCAAACATGCAGAACTGTTCAGAATAGGAGCAAATCAAAACAGGGCATTTGTTATTTTTATAACTCTTAAACTATAAATCCTAAACTCATGAAATTTTTACCAGACAACAACAATCACCTTAGTAGTACTCCACAAAAAGTTCACATTTATTTGAGCACATCAACTGCAGTTATAAAAAAACAAGTAAGACTAGCATTCAAACCCTGACTGCACAAATCCATTTTCACAGCTAAAACTTTAAACTAAAACCTGACATATTATAGATCTAGTGCATAGAGAATTTCACAAGGATTTCAAAAAGCCCTCATTTACTATTTTACGAATTTTCTACGATTTACTATGAATTTCCAAAGTTTCACCCGATTTACAACAAATAGGTCCCTCGAGGCACTATTCACTTGAGTCAATGACATTGCATTTAAGCCCTTCCCTTTAGTCGAATTCTAAGACGAGGTCCCTGACGCGAATTTTTGAAGAGCAGCGCAGGAGCTCGCTGTTTGCCGGCCGGAGGAGCCTCGTCGCCGGCGGGGGAAGTGGTGGGGAGGGACCATGGGCCCGTGCGCACCCTCTGGGCTTCCCAGCTCGGCCCGAGGCGGCTTGTGGCCTGCCGGCCGCGCGAGCAGCGGAGCACCGGCGGCTGCTACAGCGGCGACGGCGCTATGGCGGCTGCGGTGGCCGAAAAAGGGGAGCCGAAGGGGCGGCACACGACGGGGAAGGTGATGCCGAGCTTGGTTCGGATGGAGGAGGGACAGAGTGGAGGCAGCAGCAGCGGTGAGGAGCTCGGCTCGGCTTGCCCATGGCGGACGCGCTCTGGCGCGCGCGTGCGGCACAGAGGCGAGGGAGGAGGCGAGCAGGGCGAGTAGAGAGGCGAGGGCTGCACGGCTTTCACTCCAGAAGGGCGCCGGGGACGCGACAGGGCAGCCACGCGGCAAGAAAACTCGGCAATGGTGGCCACGTCCACGGGCACGCGGCGTCCTTTGAGACCTTTTACCGAGCACGTGGCGGGCGACGGTATGGCCGACGTGGGGAGCCGATTTGGGCTGCTTCCAGGCTGAATTTAGCAATGGGCCCAAAATGAAGTTTGCTCACCCTGGTCAGCTCTACCTTTCTTATTAAGGGTGCCAAGTCATTTGAGCTATGGATTAGTAGGTAATTAAGCTACAAACTGCTAGTGTCAACACATTGATAATGGTCACGGAATTTCGCTTTCGGAGGTCAAAACTCGGTCAAACTCAGTGCAACTTTTTGTATGCTACTCTCCATAATATAACCTTCGACTTTTATTTTTGGACCAACTCAAGTTGCTTAGCAAAATTTGGAGAACGCGGGATGTCAATGTCGATGTTAGTGAATTCCGGACTGCAAACACTGTCGGGCTGATTTCAGCTTTTCTATTAGACTTTGAGCCTTGTTTTGATCCATTTTGAAACCGAATCATGACTTGGTCTTTTAACAAAGTTTGTTATAATCAAACTTTTATTCAACTTTCATTTTTGGTCAAACCTCATATCTGGTCCAGAAGTCCACTTTATTTCTCGGTCAACGCAAAGCCCTTTTTGTTATAGAATCTAGGGTTTCCATGATTTTCGGATATTTTCTCCATCTTTGCTCAACATGAACCCTTCATAACTTTTGTTGTAGAGTTCAATTAGAGTTGTTGGAGCGAGGTTGCAAGGTTTGGTTGACGTCATAGGTTTCCATCTACTTGATAAAGTAATTCATGCAAGATATGACTTATCATTTTATGTGACTTTTTGATTCCAAACTTCATGAAACTTTTCCAGGGATCAATATAGATAGTTACCAAGGTGAGACACATGAAGATATGGCAATAACACCATCCAAACATATATCTTTGAAAATGGCCTATATGTAAAGCAATGATGCAACATCCCACTTTAAGTTAGGCTCATCTCCATAGGTTGACATTAACATTGTCATTTCCACTTAATCTATCATGTCTGAGCTCAAACTCACTGCCTAATTGGTGATAAACACCTGAGGTGTTACAGCCCTCTCCCCTTAAAAGAATCGCGTCCCGAGATTCGGAATGGAAGACCTTTTAAGGAAGAGAGACACGTTATCTAGTT
This sequence comes from Saccharum hybrid cultivar R570, assembly GCA_038087645.1. Lineage (NCBI taxonomy): Eukaryota > Viridiplantae > Streptophyta > Magnoliopsida > Poales > Poaceae > Saccharum > Saccharum hybrid cultivar. Next base: position 36,070,563 of record JAQSUU010000637.1, on the reverse strand, counting down.
CACAACATCTGCTATAGCATTCAGGTATAAAGCTTCAACATCGGTGAACAATTTGGTCAAAAGCACTTTCTGATACTTACTCTTTATGGTAAAATTTGTCTGAAGAATTTCCTTCATTGACTTCCATGAAGCATTGTTACTTTGGGAGGAATCCAAGTTAGCACGTACTGCATTCTCAGTGTACGGAGATCATTTGGCCCATGAGTGAACCACTCACAAGTATCTGACTCTCTAATGAGCACAACATAGGCCATATGAACTTGACACTAGACCAAAATTTTTGGAAGTATACTCGTTGAAATGGCTCTATGTTCACATGGTTTCGAAAAGTAGTTCTCTACCAAAATGGCTTGAGTACAACCTTCCAAAAGGGTGAGATCATAGACGACAATTATACTCTGAGGCTATAGGATACTGACTAACCAATAGACAAGGTCTATGTTGGTCGTAAATGTTCAAACATTCATATACCAACTAATGGAAAACTACTTGTGGTTCCATGTGTGCAGTTCTCTTTCTCTGATGATAACACTGTATTATCTGAGTCTATCGAGTGGTCAGTGAATGTGATAGCTGACTCTGCCGGCTTCCTATTTCTGCCAACAGCCATCTAAAAGATTCTTTTATCCAAAGACAACAGTTATCTGGGTTGAATCAGATGCAACCTCTTGGGTAAAAACATTTATAAGGTACCAAAGTATGTCGTCATTGGAAAAAAAAATTCCCAAAGAAAGATGTAGCGAGGCCTTAAGGACAACAAAAGTTGTAAATATTCACTAAACCATGGGGAGTAGTCTACCACCAAGCGGTTGAGTAAAATTTTCCTTTGTGACTTAGTTGCACTGTAAGTTGAGTTGACTTGCAATGTAGCAACTTTGTCAGGCCAACTTTCACCTTGAGGCTTCCTTTTTAGGATCAAATAGCAGCTCTAAGATAGGAAATCTGTTGTTTGACACTTCTCAGATTGCTTTCAAATATTCCTCAACACTTTGTCCAATAAAGTTATGGACAACCCGTTTGTGGCACCTAAGGGCACATGGATGCTAATTGAAACTAGGTCATGCTTTCTCAAATTCTTCGCTTTAGCTGATAGCACACCTTGCACTATCTGTGTGATTGTCCAAGACGGAATTGACTTGATCACAGTGGCTCTAGAAGATAGAGTATCACTCAAGTTGTTGGCTAGTTGATTAACTTCTTGTTGGTTATTGCTTTGTATGACATATCCTTCGTAGCTACCAAAGAGTCATTACCTAGTTGGAGATTAACCTTCCTATTGGTAACTAATCAGTTGTCTCTCAACACTAAAAAGTTCCAAATCTTCTCTATTGACCACAACAATTGTGGTTGATGCAGAACAGATGGTTGCCATCGAAGTTAACAGATAAGGGGTCACACCAGAGATGGTTGATTTCGACGGTGTGGTCATTATGCATACAAAGGTTAAGATTTACATAATGTGACGATTGATTCTTATCCAACGAATGACTTGTCCAACCTTAAGTGTTGTGTGTCCTTTCTATCCAATAGAGATGAGATACTTTGCTCACTAGATGACGTTCGTCAATACTGGGACAACTAAGTAGAGTCATTTGTCTACCACCTTTTGTAGTCTGTTAATGTTTATGCCGGTGACCTGTTCTTCGAAGGTTATCCTCTTAGCAACTTCAGGAGGAAGCTCTACTACTTTTGGTCCAATATAAGGGTCTTTTGATAAGATATGGGAAAACAACCAAGGAAGAAGGTCACGTGAAAATCACATCAGTGTTGTTCTGCAATGAATTATGATTAGAAACCATGATACCAGCGCGTGCCGAGCAGCACAACCTTTTGTGTGCACCCACAGGAGGCTCTCGGTTTCGTCACGGCACCATTAGTTACTACTCATAACACCATTACTGAACATACACCCGATGAGGAATTTCAAATGGCACAGATTGGGTTGTCCGAACAAGCACCATACCAAGGAGGGATAGCAAGTAAAGGTAGTCACAAGGTTTAGAATCAACGAGGAGGCGATCCAAAAATTAACACACACCACAAGGGACATAACTCAATTCCCAAAGACAACTGAGCAATGGACTCTTGCTTAAATTCTACGTATGACTTGCGTCCACCGAGGGGAGTACCAGATAAAAGATTAACAGGAGATTCATTCATGTTGGGCAACAACATGAGATCAAGACTGATAAACATCCCGAGACTGAGCAGGTTGGGGACAGATTAACCAACTTTAAAGCAGAAACTGATATGTCAACCAAAGATTGAGTTGATAAGGTAGATGCATGAATTTACAAGCAAACGATTTACATGCCATAGCAGAGAGACGTTACGTCACACTAGCTAACCTTTGGGAAAGGTAACCTAAAGGTCCAACATGGATTTGGGTACGGTCTCCACAACTGGCAACGTACGAACCATGGTCAAAGACTAGCGTTGATGAAAATTAACTTGGTTGGTCAGTCGATAAGGGTCTTCACAAAAAGGGTTGCAAAACATCCACGGCTTAGGCAAACATATTGGAGAACTAAACTTTGAGCTTTTGGTCAAGCAAAGGCATGGATACAAACATTCAAGGGATAACCACCAAGTCTACAGGCTCAGACTCCTAAGAGAGAACCTAATGGAAGACAACAACCATACAATTACGTACGTGAACTTTGTTCTAGGATAAAGCTATGTGACCCTCGTATGCTCACCGAGGACAAACGAGGTGACAACTAGGGCACTACCTAGATAACAAGCACACATACAACATCACAATCAAGCAGTCATTTGAAAAAAAATTCAAACGAATGGTCTTAAGCAACCAATACAAGCACAAGGCTCACCCAAAATAAGCATTTATCTAAAGCAAGAACTAACTACAAGTTTAGCTCAAAACAACGCTAGTTAAGGAAGCCAACTTAGCATGTGCCCAGAATCTGGACAGCAATGCAGTAGTTACTTGTTTCAACCATAACTGAGGTTATAGACATCCCATAAAGGTGATCCTAGACTTTCTGGAAAGCTTAGGAAGTTTTCCATGTGTTTGTTATTCATACCAAAAGCTAAATCATAGGTTAGCATGGTCAAACATGCTGATGTTTCAGATCTGTACCAATATGGACAGAAAACTGACAAGAACTTCAAAAATGCATAACTGGAGTTCTAGACCTCCAACAAACATAAACCATAACTTTTTGAAAAGCTTAGGAAGTTACCTACAACTTTATTATTCTCATATTAAGATGATTCTACAATTAGAAGGGTCAATTAATCCAATAATTGCATCTCTGTCCAAAACATAGACAGAAACTGACATGCCACTTTAAACAGCTATAAATGGAGTTATACATGTCCCATAAATGTGGTTCTAGACTCTTTAGAAAGCTTAGCAAATTCTAAACAACTTTGTTGTAAACACCTAAAGCTAATTCTACTACTAAGAAGGCCCCCCAGTAAGAACAAGGAAACCCGGTCTGGGTTTGGGCAGAAACAGCCACAGAGATTTAAGCAACTATAACTCAAGATCTACTTAGCCAAAAATCATGATATTTAACTTTTTGGAAAGCTTAAGAAAAGTACTAAAACTCATGTATTGTCATCAAATCATGATTCATAACTTAACTAAGCCAATTAATTCAAACATGCAGAACTGTTCAGAATAGGAGCAAATCAAAACAGGGCATTTGTTATTTTTATAACTCTTAAACTATAAATCCTAAACTCATGAAATTTTTACCAGACAACAACAATCACCTTAGTAGTACTCCACAAAAAGTTCACATTTATTTGAGCACATCAACTGCAGTTATAAAAAAACAAGTAAGACTAGCATTCAAACCCTGACTGCACAAATCCATTTTCACAGCTAAAACTTTAAACTAAAACCTGACATATTATAGATCTAGTGCATAGAGAATTTCACAAGGATTTCAAAAAGCCCTCATTTACTATTTTACGAATTTTCTACGATTTACTATGAATTTCCAAAGTTTCACCCGATTTACAACAAATAGGTCCCTCGAGGCACTATTCACTTGAGTCAATGACATTGCATTTAAGCCCTTCCCTTTAGTCGAATTCTAAGACGAGGTCCCTGACGCGAATTTTTGAAGAGCAGCGCAGGAGCTCGCTGTTTGCCGGCCGGAGGAGCCTCGTCGCCGGCGGGGGAAGTGGTGGGGAGGGACCATGGGCCCGTGCGCACCCTCTGGGCTTCCCAGCTCGGCCCGAGGCGGCTTGTGGCCTGCCGGCCGCGCGAGCAGCGGAGCACCGGCGGCTGCTACAGCGGCGACGGCGCTATGGCGGCTGCGGTGGCCGAAAAAGGGGAGCCGAAGGGGCGGCACACGACGGGGAAGGTGATGCCGAGCTTGGTTCGGATGGAGGAGGGACAGAGTGGAGGCAGCAGCAGCGGTGAGGAGCTCGGCTCGGCTTGCCCATGGCGGACGCGCTCTGGCGCGCGCGTGCGGCACAGAGGCGAGGGAGGAGGCGAGCAGGGCGAGTAGAGAGGCGAGGGCTGCACGGCTTTCACTCCAGAAGGGCGCCGGGGACGCGACAGGGCAGCCACGCGGCAAGAAAACTCGGCAATGGTGGCCACGTCCACGGGCACGTGGCGTCCTTTGAGACCTTTTACCGAGCACGTGGCGGGCGACGGTATGGCCGACGTGGGGAGCCGATTTGGGCTGCTTCCAGGCTGAATTTAGCAATGGGCCCAAAATGAAGTTTGCTCACCCTGGTCAGCTCTACCTTTCTTATTAAGGGTGCCAAGTCATTTGAGCTATGGATTAGTAGGTAATTAAGCTACAAACTGCTAGTGTCAACACATTGATAATGGTCACGGAATTTCGCTTTCGGAGGTCAAAACTCGGTCAAACTCAGTGCAACTTTTTGTATGCTACTCTCCATAATATAACCTTCAACTTTTATTTTTGGACCAACTCAAGTTGCTTAGCAAAATTTGGAGAACGCGGGATGTCAATGTCGATGTTAGTGAATTCCGGACTGCAAACACTGTCGGGCTGATTTCAGCTTTTCTATTAGACTTTGAGCCTTGTTTTGATCCATTTTGAAACCGAATCATGACTTGGTCTTTTAACAAAGTTTGTTATAATCAAACTTTTATTCAACTTTCATTTTTGGTCAAACCTCATATCTGGTCCAGAAGTCCACTTTATTTCTCGGTCAACGCAAAGCCCTTTTTGCTATAGAATCTAGGGTTTCCATGATTTTCGGATATTTTCTCCATCTTTGCTCAACACGAACCCTTCATAACTTTTGTTGTAGAGTTCAATTAGAGTTGTTGGAGCGAGGTTGCAAGGTTTGGTTGACGTCATAGGTTTCCATCTACTTGATAAAGTAATTCATGCAAGATATGACTTATCATTTTATGTGACTTTTTGATTCCAAACTTCATGAAACTTTTCCAGGGATCAATATAGATAGTTACCAAGGTGAGACACATGAAGATATGGCAATAACACCATCCAAACATATATCTTTGAAAATGGCCTATATGTAAAGCAATGATGCAACATCCCACTTTAAGTTAGGCTCATCTCCATAGGTTGACATTGACATTGTCATTTCCACTTAATCTATCATGTCTGAGCTCAAACTCACTGCCTAATTGGTGATAAACACCTGGGGTGTTACAGTTGCAATCCTTGGGCTCTAGCTTGATAAGTGCATGTGTCAACAAGGGGGAGAGATATGTCACACTCACCATGTCAACAAGGGGGACAAGTTGGTTGTCAATAAGGGGAGAAGTTTCCAAAGTTTCCAATTCCACCCAAAGTAGAGATATGCATTCATTTGAGTGAGATTGCATTTGTTCAGGGGGAGTTGCACTTGAGTGGCTTTTGCTTGCTAGATGTGTTGAGCCTTTGCCTCTTCTGGAGGGTCTAGCAGTTTTTTTGGCTTTTCGAGCTTTGCTAGTGGTGTTGAGCCCGTTGCCTCTTCTTGAGGGCTAGCTTTGTTTTACTTGGTTGCGTCGAGCCATTGCCCATGTCTTTGGGGACCATGTTTTGCTCATTTCAAATGACCTATTTCGGCTTTTCTTTGGCTTTTGGTCATTTGGTTGAGCTCTTTATTTCTTCTTCTTCTTCTCTTTCTTTTGCTCAAGCTGTTCGTGTATTGGTGTTGACAATGCACTCATCAAGGGGGAGATTGCGAACACAAGGTTGACAAGTACCCTTGTGTGTTCGTTTTGTGATGAGTGATTGTCAATGTGATCCACGAAGTAGGTTGAGTGGTGACTAACCCTACCATGGCGAAAGCTATGTGTGCGGCATGTCTCTTGGCTCATGGTGTGCAGGTGTGGAGCACGGAGGCGGTAGTCGACGACGAGGTGAAGGTCAAGGAGGACGTGCCGTGCCGACGGACCGGGAGTGGTGAAGGGCGGACGTGAGGCTTGGACCGAGGGACCAAGAGGCCGGGTGACTAGCCGCGGTGGCTGACACTTGGGACATCGACGAGTGCAAGTGTACATGGTGATGAAGACGACGTCGGCCAAGTCAAGATGGAGACGATGGCGTCGTGGCACTTGGCGGAGGCCGGTGGGCCGAGTCAAGGAGGAAGGCGAAGGCGTTATGCTTGGCGGGAGGTCGGACACGCGTCGACATCGGGGGTTTGGTGGTTTCGTCCTCAAAACCATCGGCGGGGGACGCGTATGGAGTACGCTACTCGCGAGCGGTTTGGTGGTTTGTGCCTCAAAACCATCGGTGGTGGGTTTACGGGTTTGGGCCTCAAAACCCAGGCGGAGGTTCCGAGGAGGAACAGACGGCACGTGGCAGCATCGGGGAGTTCGCGTCGAGGCGAAGCTACCGGTGAGGAGGTGCGGTGGCCGTCGGATGAAGATGACATAGGGTTGGACCTTTACGCCCTTGGGCTAAATGGTTTGGCTCTTTTGTATCCAGGGGCAAAACTGGGAATAAGTAATAGCCCTGTTAAATAGGATGAGGGAGCCCCCATCTCCCTCACCTCCTCCATTTTCATTTTCTCCTTTAGGGTTTCTTTCTCTAGGTGCTTGTGTGTGAGAGAGGTCCACTAATCCATCGATTAGTGTAAGAACCATGAATCTTTGAGGGAAGGAGGTCCCGAATTCTCCGGTGTCCTCCGGTGTTCGGCGGAGAAATCAATTTGTGAGTTCATGATGTGTTCTTCGCGTTCTTCGTTTTCTTCCCTCTAGTTCTTCCTTTGATTCATCGTTTCTAGACCTTTTTGGTTCATTTTTGTTGCCTTGATTCGTGCTATGACGTGAGTAGAATCTTTCCATCGAAGGAAATCCATCAATTCCTCATGAGCAAGTAGATCAGGCAATTTCTTGGTCTAGGTCTCAAGAACCGGTGTTTTTCGTTCTCCTTTGATTTCCCGTTGATTGACTTCAAATTGGGCGATGACCTCTTAGAGGTAGCTCCCCTACTGCCTTGTGATCATGCTCACCAAGTTTTGTGGCAGTTGGTAAAGATTTGGCCACAAATCGGAAGATCAAAGAGAGGAGGCGATTTTCAGAGCTCTCTGTTCCTGCTTGTTTCGCGATTCGCGGACAGTCCGCGGTACTGTAGCGAACAGTCCGGGAGTTGAGATTTTTTTCCGTGCTTTCATTGTTGCACGGTGTCCGTACTTACAGACTGTCCGGCCTCCAAGCCCGAACTGTCCGCGGTACTGTAGCAGTGGTTTTTCAGTCGAGAACAGAATTGCTTCTGCGAATTTCGTTTTCAGATTTTTGACCGGCGAACTGTCTGTGGTACTGTAGCGGATTGTCCGAAGCTCGCAGTCTGTGCTGTTCCGATCCGTTTCTCGCCCGTTCGGTTTCCGTTTCGAGTTCTGTCTTTTGCGTTGGGTTTCTAGGGATCTTTTGAACGTCTTTAGGGTATCTTAACTCTTGGTGGCTCGTGTTTTTGTAGCTCTTGTCTGTGCGCGTTTTTGGGGGTTGATTTTGGGACAGCGGTCGAAAGTTTCAAAAGAAATTTGAGGCTCCCATTCACCCCCCCTCTGGTCGCCGTTTTCGGTCCTTCACACGGCCTCTGCTCTGGTACCGGCCCCGGTCTGGCAGCCCCTTATCCTCGCCGGCCGCCGGGGCTCTGCCACCTTCGCTGAGCCGCTAACCATCCATTCAATTCATGTCTTGAAAATGGTCCCGGTGCCTGTCAGCTTCTGATGCCGCGCGAGGTAATTGGGCGTATCCGTGAGATGGCGGAACATGGAAAAAACATTAGGCAGCGCCGCGTCGAGGAAGAGCTACTATTGCAGTGCAAGATAACCTATCTAGACGAGACGATGCATACCTCTTAGCCAGAATTGACTGGTCGAGGTTCCGTTTCAAGCATCTTTGTTCGGTTATTCCTTAATCTAAGTGGCCCTCCCAATCTTCCCTTTTCCTCTCGGATTAGAAATTAATCGAACAAGTCCGACGTCAGAAGCCTGAAATGTGAAATCTACTTGTTGGTTGTGTTTATTAGCAGTAGTATATCATCCGCCCTGACGGCCAGCACTAGCAAAGGAGCATTCATACACGACTAGAAAGAATTGCGCCCTTGATCAATCTGTCGTGGCCTGTTTGTCGCTAAAATTTGGTTTATACCGGTGCTTAGCCAACTAGTAATTTAGGAATAATATGGTGATAACCAATACCATGATTCTCGATCTGGAGCAAACACAGGACTTTGGACTTTTACTTGAGCTCCAAACAGCTGCGCTGAGATGCTCAGTATATATATATTGAAAAACGGAAATGCTACATGTCGTGCGTCCGCTGGACCGCACAAACGTCAGATGGCTTTTTCACCCCGCCGCTTGCTCCCGCCCGCATGTATATTAAAAACAAAAAAACTTATCCCTTTACTTCGTCCTCCCCATCCCTACTCCTTCCGCGCTCCTCATCCCCTGCCGCAGTGCACCAACACCCGACGTCCTCCCCCTCCCGGACGTCCTCACTGGAAGACCCCAATGTGCGTAGATCCGATGGCCCTCTCCCCCACCCTGGTGAGATCCATGGAGCACGAGCGAGATCCACTCGCCTGCGGTGAGATACATAGAGGTGGCGCGGAGGTGTTGCAAGGGAATGGCGGCTCTCTCCCACCTCGACGGGCATAGCGCTCCCTGCCCCCATCCCTCACCGTAGCCGCCGAGCCAAGCCCGGTGCCAGTGGCGCTACCGGTGGTGGTGCTCGCGCGCGCCGCTGGTGCTGGTGCCGGGTGGTTCTGACGCGCAACCGCTCACCGCTGGCTCCCACCCCATCGGCCAAAATCGACCGGCCCAGGCCTCTCTTCCCCTATGTTGCAAACGCATGTTTCAATTGTTTCGGACGTTTTAGATGCATGTTGCAATTGTTTCATATGGATGTTGCAAATAGATCGGGGAATGTTGCACATGTTGCGTATTTGCAAGTGTTTCAGAGGCATGTTGCAAGCGTTTGTTCAAACTGTTTCATTTGTTTCCAAACGTATGTCACACGTTTTGATCGGGATGTTGCATTTATTTTCACACATATGTTGCAACAGTATGTTCCAAAATATTTTATCTATTTCAGTTTTCTGTTGCAGCAAGTGTTTTCATGTTGCAAGTTGCATGTGTTCTATCTAGATATTGCATATGTTTTCACACAATTGTTGCAAGTGTGATCTGGATGTCGTATATGTTTTCACACATATGTTGCAACAGTATGTTCTAAAATTTTCATCTGTTTCAGTCTTATATTGTAGCAAGTGTTTTCATGTTGCAAGTTACAAGTATTATATCTCGATGTTGCATATGTTTTTACACAATTGTTGCAAGTGTGATTTGGATGTTGCATATGTTTTCACACATATGTTGCAACATGTTCCAAAATGTTTCATCTGTTTCAGTCTTCTGTTGCAGCAAGTGTTTTCATGTTGCAAGTTGCAAGTGTTTTACGTGGATGTTGCATATGTTTTCACAAAATTGTTGCAAGTGTATTGTTTTAGATATATGTTGCATTCAAGTGTTTCATGTTGCACGTTTTCCTGTTATTCGGAGAATCAGGGGGCGTCGGAGATTGGGGCGTGGTGAGCCGGTGGCCGGCGGACGTGGCATGTAGCACGCTGGGGGCCGAGGGGGCACAACGAGGCGGGATTGCGCCTACGGGGGCGGGGTTGCGCTTGCGGGGGCGGGGCGAACCGATGAGGTTGGGGATGGGGTGCGCCTGTGAGGGCGGGGCGAACAGATGAGGATGAGGGCGGGGCGAACGGATGGGGATGGGGGCGGGGTGCGCAGATGGAGGCGGGTCAGGCGTCGGGGCGGGCTTGTCAGGCGTGTGTGCGGGCGTTCAATGGAATTCATCCCTATCGGACGTCCGTGCGCTAGCATTTCCAAAAATAAAAAGAGTACTTTTTGCTAATTCATTGACCATGTTCATACAATTCGTGGTTTCCCTTCTCTCTCTCAGCACAGCAGGCATCTTCTTGTTCTTGTGTGAGGTGATGCCACCTGAAATTGGTGCTGCCTCGGTGTACATATGATAGACGGCGTAATATGTAGTAGTATTTGCAGTGACACATAACAGCCGAGCTCACTTCCTGGTTGGATGTACTCCGTAATTATCTCCCGTAACAATGTAGGAGTACTTTAAGATGGGAGCTTTGCCTTTGCACGATTGGGCCGTCCCAGATTCCATTCTGCTCTGCCTATTCTGTTTTCCGGCACTACAAATTCCGCCATGGAACAAGAGGCACGACAATATCCCATTGAAAAACCAGCGCTGTTAGTGTGGTAGAACTGTGCCATCCGGTGTTCCTGAATATGGTCCAGGCAGAAAACTGCATACCAATTCTCACCCAGAGCAACATCAATAGCAAGCCTCAAACACCAAGCCTTATGTCTCTCCTCCTTTCCCCTTGCTACAGTTGTCCAAGGCGAAGAGAGGGCGAACCGCGCTTCCGGCAGCGATTCCGCCGTCTCTCTTCCTCTCTGGCGGCCGGCGAGGCGTCGTAGAGGGAGGTGGGCCGGGAAATCGTCGTGCAACTGTATATAGAGTAGGTAGTAGTTTATCTAGGTCTAGGGTTTGCTCGTCGTCGGTTGATGGCGAGGCTAGGGTTCGCCGGGGGGTTGTTCCTCTGCGGCGTGCTTTTTTGGGCGACGTCGGCGAGGCGAAGGCGTTGACGACGCTGGGGAATAATATTTATCCACCCTTCCTTTGTCCCGGCGGCGTTCCGCTCCAGCGCCAACGGCGGGGTCCCGGAGATTTGCGCGGGAGTCCGGGGCCGGCGCACCTTTGTCTTCGCTAGGTGATGTTGCTGCTGGGCTATTTTTGTTTGGATGCGGTTCTGTTCGTGGGTGCTATGGTTGGTGGCTGGCCGGATCTAACTCTTTCTTCCCTCGGCGGCGGTGGTCGTCGACAGCGAGCTCAGATCCGGGAGCTGGAGGAGTTGGGGCGTGGCCCTGGTCGATGGGCAATCGCCGATGGCTTCATCCTGTTTTCTCGACGGGTGTCAATTTCGACTCCACTTCAAAGCCAGCGTGCGATGGGACTTCTCTAGCCCACAGTGGTGATCATCTTCTTCTTCAGTGGCGGCGGTGGCGACGAGGTGGACGATCGCAGAGGAATCGCGAAGGATCCAGGGGCATCGTTGTAATATTTTTTGTTTCTAGGGTCCTTTGTGTATTACAGCTGGAATAGTTGTATATGTATCCTTTACGTACGTGTCTGTATTTGTACGCCTTTGTGTATGTTTTTCTTATCTAGAAATACAAATACGTACTATCAAAAAAAAGAGCAACATCAATAGCAGTGAAGTACTCAAGGATAGAACAAGAAAAATTGAGGAAAATTCATGAGCGGTCTTTCAAGTTGGCAAAGGGTGTCTTCTAGGTCTCTTTACTTCCAAAATATCAATTATGGGTCCATAAATTTGGCTTCGGGTGTCACCTAGATCCAAACGGGTCTAAACCTGCACTAGACGTTGACGTGGCACTCTGGCGTGGCTCCTACATATGGGGCTCATATGTCAGTTGGTTATACTTCTATTTATTTTTATTTTTCTACTGATGTGGTACGCTAACGTTTTTAAAAAATAATTCATAAATTTTTTATACGAGCTTGTATGAAGACAAACTTTATATCATAAGTGTAGCCCTCGATAGGATCTACAACTTTGCAGTTGAAAAGGTTTTGAATTGAAACTGTTTAGGGTCCCAAAATATTGTTGTAAGTTCGCAGATTTTAAAATTTAAAATTTAAAATTATCCAACAATCTCCGATGTTGATATGATCTATATGAAAGTTATAATTCTCAATATGATCTAAAAATTGTTAGTTGAAAGTTTTTTATTTGAAGTTGTTTAGTTTCATAAATATGTGTTCTAAGTTTATAGATTTTAAAAGTTAGAACACATATTTGGGATACTAAACGAGTTCAAATAAAAAACTTTTCAACCGCAAAGTTGTAGATTGTATTGAGAACTATAACTTTTGTATAGACCATGTCAATATCCGAGATTTTTTGATAATTTTAAATTTCAAATTTCAAAATCTATAAACTCACAATAGTATTTTAGGACCCTAAACAGTTTCAATTCAAAACTTTTCAACTACAAAGTTGTAGATCCTGTCGAGGGCTACAAATTTGATATAAAGTTTGTCTTCATCCGAACTCATATTAAAAAGTTATAAATTATTTTTGAAAAAGTCAACGTGCCACACCAGCGGAAAAATAAAAATAAATAGAAATATAACCAACTGACATGTGGGACCACATGTAGGAGCCACGGTCCAGTCAACATGCCACGTCAGCATCCATAACGGGTTTGGACCCGTTTAGACCTGAATGACACCCGAAGCTAAGTTCATAGACCTAGAATTAACATTTTAAAAGTAGAGGGACATAGATGACACATCTTGCCAAGTTGAAGGGCCGCCCATAATTTTTTTTTCAAAAATTTGAACCGAAGAACAAGCAACACACACTGCCAAAATGGTGGACTTCTCATAGTGTTTTTAAGTTGTATTAAAACACTACCACTAGTTATAGCACATGAGAATTTTATAAGGAGCAATTTAGTAGGAAAAATTTGTACTAAATTATGAATGCTAAAACACTAGGAGAAGCCCGCTTCACTAAGAGAAGTCTAATTCTGGTTGTGACAGATGACTATAAAATAGAACGCAAAATCGGAAGAGATGGTTGAACACAATGAAAATGAATCGAGAACTACTCATTGCTGTCTTCTGAGCTTGTAAAAACATTCCTGTCATAAGAATGACAGGTAAAAGAGAACTTGGATCCAGATGAAAATGTTACTTACATCACTAGCTACAGCCTAATGATTTTGGGTCACATCACGCGTGGATGATGCATGTCGGAATGCTTTATTCCTGAATCTAAAAAAACGAATAACTGCGTGAACATGAGCGCGGCAATTGGTGTCTCTCATTGCAGTCACCCGATAGCTCACTCTACAGACAATGGCTAGGATCGCTGGTGTGCGTCCTGCCTGCCCGCGTTAAGCCTGGTTTCGACGCTGGGTCTCACCTGGAAACAGTTGTTTCTAAATAATTTTTGTTGTCTCACGCGGATGTGCCATAACTGTTAAATCTCTCAGCTGTGTTTCATAACCTAGGTATAGGATGGCCACAACTGTCAAATCTCTCAGCCGTGTTTCATAATTTAGGTATATGATGTAGGTCTAACTTGCGCACTAGGGGTGGGAGTGAATGGAGAGCGTGCGTGTGGTGTGTATTGATGCGTGAGTTGATACTACAGCTTGTATAAAGGTTGAGGTAATAAAAAAAAGATATCTCACTCTACAGCTACAAGTAGCCTACATCTTAACATCAGTAGCAAGAACAAACCCGTCTAACCACCTGGCCATTGTCAGCAACTTCGTCGGAGCGCGTTGTCAAAAAAGAAAAAACTTCGACGGAGCACTGCTCCGTGGCATCATGGGCCTAAAATAGGGGCCTCTGTTCTTCTTCGTCGTCGGCCTAGCCCACTACACGTGGTGCTGTTAGTGACGTTGTACCAGAGGCTGCCCACCAGCGAGACGCTGCCCAGGGACCTTCACCCGGTCTTCTTCCTCTTCGTCGCCACACCCAGCGTCGCCTGCCTGGCGTGGGCTAGGATCAACGGCGAGTTGTCTTGTATAATTTTTGCAATCTATATAGTCAGACCCCTAACCTCCACAAATCCTCGATCCTGTTCAACAAGAATGTGCATACCTCCATCAGAGCCTAGATTAAGGAGATTTTCTCTGTACCTGACCTACTTCCCAACACTATGCACCTGGGCCACCCTATCCTTTGTAGTCGTAATGACAAGAACAAAGCCTATGAATTCATCCTTAACAAACTAAACTTACTACCATCAAAACTAACAAGCTCAACCATGCTGGAAGGCTTACTTATTAAATTAATGCTTGCTTCAATTCCAGTTTATTACATGTCTACGGTGCTCTTCTCAAAGAATTTTGTAAGAAAAATCACAACAATTATAAGAAAGTTTTGGTGGGCTGGAGTACAGGACAATCCAACCTCTCCCATTGCCTACAGATCATGGGATGACATTTGTCAGCCAAAGGAAAATGGAGGCCTTAGAATCAGAGACCTCTACACAGTCAACGGCCTTAGAATCAGAGACCTCTACACAGTCAACAAGAGCCTACTCACCCAGGCAGCATGGAACATAGCTACTCAGAAAAACCCTATACTCTCAGCTGTACTCAAAGCCAAATGCTTTCCCAGGTCCTCTTTCTGGACCTCTAACACCGCAGGTACAAAATCCATCTTTTGGTCATCTATTTTGCAGGTCAAAAAAGAACTCTGCAACAATTCTGCTGTTCAAATCCATTCAGGTAACACATCTATCTGGTCAGCTCCTTGGTGTCCATTATAGGACAACATACATGACCACATGTTATTACCGGTCACCCAGCTTCCTGTGCCAGCCACTGTCTCTGACCTTTGGCATCCGGACTCCCAAACTTGGAATGTGAATTATATTGCTAACATCTTTGATGACCAGGCTGTGCAAACAATTACTGAGGTACCGATTGTACCCAGCAACCAAAACGACATCCTCAGGTGAATACCGGCCAAAGATGGCAAATGCTCAACCAAAAACATCTATAGGCACCTCAGTCGTCAGCAGCTTGTTCAGCTTCCACAACAAGGGTCCAGAAGCATTGGTCACCATGCTAACCTTATTTTGCAGAGAGCTTGGAAAAGCAAGGCGCTACCACCATTGATCAAAGCCTTCACTTGGAGACTTATTAGAAGAGCTCTTGCCACTGCGGAAAGGGCATCAAGGTATAGCACTCATATTGACAAACATTGCACAGTCCGTGGTGCAGTGGAAGACGATGCCCACCTGTTTTTCCATTGTCACCTGCCACGGGCTATGTGGTTCTCCACAAGCCCACCCCTTCGCACTGACAGCCTTCCACAGGATCACGACGGAGTGCAACTGATCCTACAGGCTATCATATCTACCTCTACCTCTGATGATCTGTTTAATAAGATACTAATCACCATGTGGTATTTATGGAAGGCTAGAAACGACACTAGATTTCAGAGAAAGATCTGGAATCCTTGGCAGGTACATCATGTGGTGGAGGCGCACATCAATACACCGGAGTGGAGAATCAAATACTTCACTCAAACCGTCTCCAACTTCACAGCCCAAAGAGATACAAGAATTTGCAGGATACAGATGACTCACAATCAAACTGCTGATGTCTTAGCTAGGCAAGCTCTAGTACAGTCACAGTCTCCTGTTTCATCAGGCTTATTATGTACCTGCTCCAATGCAGTTCATGGTCAGTGCACTCCCCTCGAGGCACTATATTCTGTAGCCTTAAACTCTATAAGGCTCTTAACAGCTGCTTGTTGTTGATAATAAAATCGTTTGTTGTTAAAAAAAATGGCGAGTTCGACTATGGTTGTAACACCCCTGGTGTTTGTTACTAGTTAAGCAAGGAGTTTTAGCTTAAACATGACAGATTAAGTGGTGATGAATATGTCAAGGTCAAGCCTACGGAAATGAGCCCCAATCTAAACTTGGATATTGCACATTTGCTTTACATATAGGCCCCTTTTCAAGATATATGCTTGGATGGTGTTATTGGAATATCTTCATGTGTTTGACCTCAATACCTATCTATATTGGTCCCTAGAAAAGTTTCATGAAGTGTGGAATAAAAAAGTCACATGAAATGATAAATTATATTCTTATTGGAATGACTTTAATAAGTGCTTAAATTGCACTATTAAGTGAATAGAATTATAGATCATCAACCAAACCTTGCCCAAATGACTCTAGATGAACTCTACAACAAAAGTCATGAAGGGTTCATGTTGAACAAATGCCAAGAAAATGCCCTAATTGGCCTAAAACCTTAGTTTAGGCTTTATCGAGTTGCTACTTTGACCAAAGTGAAAGTTTGACTTCTATACCAGTTTTGATGTTGGACCTTAAATAAAAGTTGTAGTCCTTGCTATGTAGAGCAAATTTTATTTAATGGTCAAGAGCTAGTTTGGTCTCTAAGCTAGTTAAATAGAGCTCCCAAGATTTAATGAAGTGCTGTTTTGGAACCCAAAATTTGGCTAAGTCATATGGTGTCTCAGTTTCGGGTACCTGTAACGGATCAACATGATTATACGAGATTAAGTAAGAAAATCTTCCATCGAGGCAGATAATTTACCAAACTTAAACCCGTACAACCCGAGATTCCGTGAAATCACGAAGGATTTCAAACCAACTAACATTCAACCAAGATCGTACTGATTTAGCAGCCACAGTCACATGCTACATAAAGTTCCCAACGAGAGTTGAATACATCGGAGTTCAGAATAAAAGTTATTACAACACAAGTTCAAAGTAACATAGCGGAAGCAAGTAGTTTTAAACCACACACACTTAGTTCAAATACAGTGCCAGCAGGTAGTCATAGTCCACAAAAGCATTAGATAAGACGAACGGAGTGACCATTGCCTTTGGTCCTAGTTGTCGCCCATCGCCGGATACAGACAGTTGACACAATAACCATAGTACATCTGGCCATCTGCAACAACAATGGGAACAACGCCCTGAGTACGAGAAGTACTCAGCTAGACTTACCCGTCATAAACCAGAAATAAAAGACACCAAGGAGTATGCGAGGCCTTTATAAAGTGGACTGGCTTGACTCATTTGCGAAAAGCATAAGTTATTATGAATAAACTAATTTAAGTCCTTTTTGCATCATCTTTATTATAACCTATTCAATCTAAGTAAGCACCTATGCTAAAGCAATCACTTGATTAACCATTAACATCAAAAGTTACCATCTCCGGTTTAGCATTTCCAACATCATTCACATAACCATCCGTGTTCTATCATTGTTACTACGATGCCGTAGCTCGAGTCAAGTGCTCACTATCCAGGAGCGATGGCGATTCGAATCGATTCCTAACCAGCTGGTGATTTATTCCTCACACAAACCATGCTTCCCCCGTCAAGGTTGCTTAGATCACCAATGACACTTTTCAAGTAGCCGCGGGATAACAGTCATGGACCGTACTACCCAGGGACCGCCCGACTGCCAGGACGCACCTTGGGCTCACTCTTCGCGTCCCCGTCATACCCCCTTCAGCACTAGTCTGCTAATCCGAGTTTATCCCGGCTCGAAATAGTGTCACTAGCTTCGCGGTCGAAAGGTACTTTATTCGGCCAGCTAAATGTGAGGCATGCGTTCAACATGACAAGATGGACGAGCAACGATCGGTCCTTAATCGACACAGACGGAATCACTATAGTCCAAAACCCTATAAGACTCTGCCCGGTCTCAGTTTATCCATCAACACTTGGTTACTTTCCATGATCACAATTATAGCTAACCATAACCAGGTATCCACCTATAACTCGCAGGTGACAGGAAATCACCCGACTTCTACCGGTCTAAGCATGGCTAAGCAGTTATTCGATCTTGACCTAACAGGGTAAAAAGGTAACCAGGTGGACAAGGATAATAATAAATGCAACAACGGTTTCACTCAACTCCTATACCTAATGCAACAATATATAACTCATATAATAAAGAATTGCTTTTATAAAGTTGGAGACTTAGAATGCTCCGGGGCTTGCCTCTTTCGAATAAGCTAGGCTGGTGATCTACACACTCGGGCAACTCCTCACCTTGCTCCTCTTCCTCGGGCACCTCCTGTGCTTGGGGCTCCTGCTGATCAGTCCAAGTCTGCTCTTCCGGTACTGCTACCTGCGACTCCTCCTGCGATCCTGTATGATGCAAGTGCATAAGCAACCATGTAGACGGTGCATCAAATGCGGTGGAATGCTAGGATGACATGATATGCAGATGAGCACATTGAACTGATAGTATGGAATACAACAAAATCTTCTACAAGGTAGTCCACATCATCCAAGAACATGTACCACAAAACATATCATCTATTCTTACACTAGTTAGCATATAATACTCACACAAGTGCTGTCACTATTTGTCAAACCTTAATAACTTAACCCATCAAGTAACACCAGCAATGTATTTTGATGCTTCAAAGATACACCAAATACTTTTTATTACTTTTAATTACTCATAAAGAATACACTTTTATTTTCTATTTAAACTAGGGTTACACATCAACACCTATTTTTGTTGCAGGTAAAAATCTACAAAAATTACAGTAGCACACTCCTACTCTAAGTAGCATACTACCAAAATTTCATGGAATTTGAATACGTAAAACTATATGTACAAAATAAACAAGCTACATCATATTAATGAGCATGAAAATACTTTGTACTAGAAAAAGTATCAAACAACAGATTTCATATTTTTCCTAGGTTATCCACAGTAAACAAGCACATCACAAAAATTATCACATGCATGTGTTATACAATTTTTTGCTCTCTACCAAAAATAATAAAAATCATCAATTAAAGGCATTTGAACTACACTTTAATAATTTTTCACAAAATATGTCTCATAAACATTTTTTCTAGAAAGTACATCACTAAGGAAGACTAATAAAACAAGAACCACATTTTTCTCATCATTATTCTATTTACTACACATTTTCTAAGATATCAGCATTTATACAAATTAAATAAATCTACATAGAAAAGTATCACAAAACTAACATGCAATATTTTTAAATTGTAGATCTACTCATGAGAAACACTAAAAAATTTGTTTCACAATTTTTGGAGCTATAAATCTTGAGTTATAAATTTTTGAAGCTTTTTCACAATTTCTGGAAATTCTTTTTCTAAATCATTTCAAAACGAACGACTCCTGAAATGCTACCGACACCCGGTCCAGTGCACCCACACTCGCCTACACCGTCTGACAGTGGGACCCGAGGCCCCACATGTCACACACACACACGCACACCGGGGAGGTCACCGGCGGCAGAACTCGTCGCCGGTGAGGTCTCCGGCGAAAGGACGGCCACCAACACACTCCCCTCGACGACCCGCACCCAAAGAGCTACACAACAGAAGGGCTAGAGCCAGGGAGTGTGGTTGCCGGCATGCATGGCGGCACGGCGGCGCTGGCGCACGACGACCGGCCAGTGCAGGCCATGGGAACGGCCAAGGGAGCGCGCGCGAGCACCGCGAGGTGAATGCGATGCCGATGCTCAAGACCGAAGAGGGAGAAATGGTGGAGGGAGCTCCGGCCACAAGCGCCGGCCAACGGCGGCCATGGCGGCAGCGGAGGAGGAATGCGGCCAATTGGCCCTCACCTGAGCACGAACCGCGGGAAAAACTCGCGTCCGGGAAAGTCAAGGGTGAGGCGGAGCTGGGGGAGTGGCGAATCGAATGGAGGTGGAGCAGCGAGGGCGGAACAGAGGCGGCGGAGCTCGGGAGCCGGCAATGGCGCGGTGGCCGCGCGGCTGCTACTGGCGCGCTGTTGTAGAGCGAGGAGAGGAGAATGGAGGCAGCAGCTGAGGCGGGCGAGCGCGCGGAGGGAGTAGGCGGGCGCGTAGGGACGCGGGGGCCACCGGAGGGCGCGTGACGCGCGGCGTCGGCGATGTACGGCCACGCGGCGGCTGGCTTCTGCCGCGGCGCCACGGCGCGTTCGCGCGCGCGGGCGGGAGGAGGCAGACGCGGGCGCGGGCCGGGCCGGCTTGCGCGAGCGGGCCAGAGCGGAGGCGGCGGCCCGTTAAGGCCGGAATTTCCTTTTTCTTTTATAAATAATTTTCCCAATTTTTCTAAATTGATTCAAATTCAAATTTGAAGATGAAAAAGGCATTTTCACAAATTGTCCCCAAAATAAAAGTTGTTCAAAATTTAATTCTCTACAACTTTCATGTAGGGCACTTTTCAAAATTCTGAATAGATTTTGAATTAATGATTTAAAGCCAAATTTTAATTAAAAATTCACTTTTCTAGAATATTTTTAAAAGCAAAATTTGAGGAGATTTTGAATACAAAAGTTGCTCCAAAAATCATGTTAATTAAGTCTAGATTATCTAAAATTGTAGCTAAACAATTTCTACCACTCTTAGCAAGAAATTGCAACAATTAGGGTTTAAACAATTGTTTTCCACATTTCAATTTAAATGAATTTATAATGCATGTGATGATAAACATGTATGTGATGATAATGCTCATGCTTTGGATGATAATGCATGCTTAACACCCAGGGGTGTTACAGTACCCTACTTTGGGGCTATGTAGTTTCCTAACCAGGCCAAACTTGTTGATGATTCTTTAGTAAGAGTTGTAGTTTAGTTTGAGTACAACAAACTTTGTTTTTGGAGTATATTATGAATCAGCTTGGAAGGAAGTGAAACCGAGGCTCGAAGATCGAATCTCCAGCTGTTTTCAGACTTAGAAATATTTAAGTCTGAGTTTAGTGACAACTTGATTGGTGTCCCGCGTTCTTGAGTTTTTGTTAAACAACTTGAGTTGAGCCAAATATAAAAGTTGGAGTTAACTCTTTGGAGAAGGACATATAGAAAGTTGGAATTCGTTTGATAAAGTTTAGCCTCCCTAAACTCCCAAAAGCTGAGCTCTACCTTAATATCATTAAGTCCTTGACAGTGTCAACTTCGGAGTTGATTATCTCCTAAACCAGAACCCTAATGACTGAAGTGTCTTAATAAAAATCATAGAGCATCATGGGGGCTTCGAGCTTCATTTTGGGCCCAAGACCCAGTTCGGCCCAGAACAAGCCCAAACCGGCGCCCACCTTGCTCCCTTCGTCACCCGCCAGCTGTCTGTGGAAATGCTGACGTGTGGTTCATGCACGAGTTCGCGTTCTTCCATGGATGCCGCGCTTCCCAGCTCTTCTGCCGCACCCTGCACCCTCCTAAGTGGACGCCCGACCTCGTCACTCATCTCTCCACCCTCCCAGCAGCTCGCCCTCGCCCCCCTCGCTCTGCGCCAGAGAGCGAACGTCGAGCACGCCCACCATAGCCATGGCTGCCCTTGGAGCTTCTCCGTTTCCGCAGCTCCGAGCCACCATGGGCGCAGCCGTGAGCCCCACCGTCTTCGCCTCGTCGTACTCCACCTCGTGCACGCGCTCGCCCGAGCTGACGGTCACTGGAGTGGCTCCATCACCTCGCCGTGCGGCCGCAAGCCGCTGGAGCGCATGGCCACGCCACCACGGAGCGCCTCGGGCCAAGCAGAGGGCACCGTGAGGTGCGCCTCGTGATGGAGATGCTTCGCCGCCACTTCCCCTGCCACCGGCGAGCCCCCTCCGACCGGCACCGCGAGCTCCGGCGACCTCCTCTGTAAATCCCGACCAAGGACTTCGGGCAGCAATTCGACAAAAGACAGAGACCTATCTGCATAGCCACTGACTCATATGAATAGTAGCATTAAGGACTTGTTTGTTTTGTTTTTGCTGCAAGTTTGGAAATTCGTAGTAAATCATAGAAAATTCGTAAAATAGCAAATGAGGACTTTTTGGAATCCTTGTGAAATTCTCTATGCAGTGGATCTATAATATGTTATGTTTTAGTTTAATGTTTTTGCTGTAAAAATAGATTTTTCAGATTAGGTTTTCAATGTTAGTTGTATTTTTCATTTTCATAACTGCAAATGTAGGGCTCCAAATGAAGTGAAATTTTTTTGGCATGCTACTCATGTGATGTTTGGTGTGTGGTAAAAATTTCATGAATTTTGGTTGTAGTATGAATGAGTTATTGATTCATCTTGCTCTCAAATGAATTCTTGCAATAACAATTTGTCTTTTTCATAAAGGTTGCTATGAATGTCCAAATGGCTTGAAATTTGGACAGTAGACTATTAGGGGTATATTAGAGCCACTGTAATTTTGGTAGAATTTATTGTACACTTTTGTTATGTGTTCATAATTCCACCTAATTATCTAGATAAATTAAGAAATGTATTAAAATAATTTATTTAGGAATGTACACTATATTTTCTAGTGTTAATTAGTCATGTGTGACATGTTGATAAAGTTGGTCTTGTCCAATTATATGTTTGCAACATAAGTTAGTATTTATTTCTTGCAAATGTGGTTTCTAGACAGATCTGGGAACTTAGCAAAGTTCTTCATGATAATGTGATTTGTTGTAAAACTTATTTATACAAAAGTTGTAGATAACTCATATATATAGCTGCTGTTAAAATTTTGTGGCATTTGGCCATGTGGTTTAGGAGTTATAGCTGTTTAAAGTTGGGTTACAGAATTGCTTGCTCTCTGTCTTGTTAGACCAGTTTCTGTGTTTGTGTAATTTCGGCATGTTAAACTTTGGAATCATGTTGTGATTATTATAAATGAATTGTAAAAAAATTTATAAGCTTTCCAGAATGTCTTCTTTCGAGTCATTTGGATTTGTAGAACTCTAGATATGATTGATTTACTCAGCTACTGCTTGTATGTCCAGAATTGCTGAAAATATATGGATGCTTGGTTACTTTGCTTGCTTGTTGCTAAGTGTGATTCATGTCCTTAGTGATGAAGTTAGTATACCTGAGGCTTTGAAAATCTTGTGTCATGTTTGGTATTGCTTCCCTTGCTATCTTAGCATGATAGGTGGCGTAATGTTTCTTTAAGCAATGTGAAGTGCTTATGTGTTTTTAGCGTAACCTTATACTTGCCTTGATTAGTGTGTAATGCATCATCTATTGCATTCCCTTGTATTCATATGCTTGCATCTTGCATCTCATCTAGGTACGCTAGATGCACCACGTGAAGGACGTGATGTGGAGCTAACCGAAGATGGTGTTGGTGGATCCATCCCGAAGATGGAAGGATCGGACAAGTGCTAGGATGGGAGATGCTCGCCAAGCATGGGTCATCTAACAAACACTGACTAGTGTTGGATCCCAGGCAAGCCTCGAAGCATTATAAGACTCCCTACTTTTCAAAGCAAATACTATATATGTGTTATATGTATTGTTACATTACGTATAGGAGTTGGGTGAAAACCTTACTGCATTATATCATTCCTTGTCCAGATATATGAATCCTTGAATCCTACGTAGAAAGGATCGAGTAGATGCTTAGCCCTGCTTTAAGCGGTAGAAGTCGGGTGATTTCCTGTCACATGCGAGCTTTAGGGATACTTATATATGGCACGGTTGACTATATTTGCTATCTTGGAAAAGAACCATGTGTTAATGAAATAAAATGAGATCGGGTGAGATGATGATATTGAAGCAGTAAGGCATGGAGGTCTTGGGTGTGGATCTATCTCCGTCTGTGTCGGTTAAGAACCGAGACCTGGAGCCTTCTATGTCATTTTGAACGCATGCCTGACACTTAGTTGGCCGGCCTGAGGTTGCCGACCATGAAGCCGAGTAGCTCAACTCAGGCTGCGAAGTCGAAAAGTGAAAGTCGCCTCGGAAGGGAGCCAGAGGAGTCCAAGGGCAGGTGAGTTAAAAGTCCTGATCGTCCTGGCCACTGGTATCCCTGAGAATGCGGGGCTGTTCGGGCCCACCCTGAGTTGTACCAAAGGTTATCTACGGCTGCCTTTAGCGGGGTTTTCCAGGTGAGTGTCAGGAATACCCCCTCAGCTGAGTTGAAATCGATTCGAGTCGCCGTCTCTCCTGGATAGTGAGAAACTTGATTGGTTATCTCCAGCGTAGATACACTAATTATAATGATGGTTCAGAATTGATGATATGATGATGACCTTATTATACCTGCTATGGTTAATATTATTTGCTCCTAATAAGTGAGTGCTCTAGTACAGGTGCCAATCTAGATGACAGGTTCATGATGATTAACTTGATGCTTAAGCATTAAATGATTACTTATCTGCACTAAGCTTTTATGCAAAATGTTGTCAAGCTGGCCCCACTGATATCAACCTTGCATACTTCTTGGTGTCACTTTATTTCTGATTTGTGACGGGTAAGTCTAGCTGAGTACCTTCTCGTACTCAGGGTTTATTCCCACTTGTTGCAGGTTGTGATGTATCATGGCGCCTGCAAGAATTGGATGGCTCCTGCCGTAGTGGCGGAGTGTGATAATGGGCATGATCCTTCTGAGTTATCTTATCTCTAATGCTTTTATTGGAAGTTGATCTTGGTACTGGCATGTATTTGAAATAAGAGAAATGTTAGTTTCAAATTACTTTGCTTCCGCTACTTTTTAACTTAAGTTGTAATTACTATGTTGAACTCTGATGTATATTGAATTATTTGTAAAATGGATGTAACATGTGACTTGTTATGTTGAATCACTATGATCTTGGCTTGTATGTTGGTTGGTTTGAAATGCCTGGTGATTTCATTGGACTACCGGAGTTATATGAGCTCAAGTGTGAGAATTTAATCACTTCGGTGATTGTTTTTGTACTTGTGCTCTTATAATTTGGACGGTTCCATGACAATGGTTCCATGATCTCGCATACTTCATCGCCATGTTCCTATACGCCTCACTCGTAAGTAATCGCCATGTTCTTGGGTCTGGTTGATCATTATATTACTTGCATATTGGTCGTTTTGTATGCTGCCTAACAACAGTACTGTGCCTTCTACAATCTTATTAGGCTGTGCACATCAACCTGTTCCGGGGGTTCCATTTCTCCCTGGCGTGGTGGGCATACACGTTCGATCGCCTCCATCCGTTGCTCGTTAGAGGTGAAGAACGTGTTCACGCAGGCGCTGTGTATCAGCCTCTTAGTGGCCTCCACGCTGACATTCACGGCACTCTTCTTCACCACGCTGCTGCGGGCGGTGGTGCTCCACGACCTCTTCTCTTCCCCAACAACATCCATCGCCATCACGGAGCGAAGGTTCAAACCCAGCGTCGCCACGGAGATGATGATGCCGGAATACGGCAACAGCAAGGCGCTCGCCCCCGCCCCCGCCCTGTCCCCTCCAATGCCAGGGACGACCTGGAGGCCGCCATTGCCACGTTGTATACATAAACTGATCCATCTCTAGCAAGCTGGGAATATATGCGTGAGAATTAACTAGGCTGAGAAGTTGGCTTCCGTGCGGCGCATGCAGCTAGCTTCCCAACCAAAATGTCTTATACGAGACTAGGCAAATGCCCGTGTGGCGTGTGTTGTATACAATGTAAAATATCAGTTAGTAGTTGTTTTCATGCACGTGGCATCCGACAAATTATTCGTTACCGACCGATTCCAATACAATACAATGGCCCCGTTCGACTGCTGATAAGCCGGCTGAAAAACACTGTTGACTGATTTGTTGTGAGAGAAAAATACTGTTTCGGCTAAAATAACAAGCTGAAAAGTACAGATTATTAACCGGATGAACAGGGCCAATATTCTATTCATATTCCTGAGGCAATGCTATCCATAAATAAAGTATTCGAATCCGATATTATCCACTGACTCCGCATCCAAGAAACCGAGCCGATTTCTCCTAGTTCAATGATTGGTTCCCTTCCACTCAACTGGTTACCAGTCAACCCCACCCTTTTCAAACAGTGACACCCAGATATGGTGTTGCGACTCCACACTCCACTCCAATAATAATATCCGAGCGTTCGGTTTTAATGTAGAGTTTTATCAAATTGGCAGCTGAGTGTTCTTCGCCTAAAAAAAAGTGGGGGAGGGAGGGAAAGTTGGTAGCTGAGCGTATCGGGAAAAAATATGAGCTGAGTGTGCTTACAATGTATCATCATCATCATAGTGGAGAGAAGGAAGAAAATACACTTAAGCAAAAAAATGTGAAAGAGGAATGAAATAAAATATACCAAGTCCTGTAGGGCCTTAGTAAGAGCAACTCCAATAGCTTGCTAAAATTAGTAGCAAAATTTCATAGTTTAGCCATTTTATAAAATTGAAAACTCCTCAAAAAAGAAGAGGTCTACAACAACCTTGCTATTTCTCATTTTCAGATAGCTAGCACCATGGTTGGTTTTATATGGCCACCGAAAATCAAGGGATAGCCAACTTCCTATTTTACAAAGCCAGATAACGTATCTGTTGGAGCCTACTTTTTACTATACAGATTTTAAAATAACCTCCAAAACAAGAATAGTTGACCTGTTGGAGTTGCTCTAAAAGCCTCTTCCACGCTTGGGTCTACCTCACATTGAGATGGGCTGGCCAGCCCAGTTCTGAACAAGTTGGGCCCGTGTGCCATGCGCGTCAAGGGTCAAACTTGGGTCGAGAGACGTGCATTTTGTCGCAAATTGAGACCTTTGTGCAAAGAAACAAATGGATGGTGATTATTGGTACATTACACCTCTTCTTCCCCATCAGAGCCACGCTTGTAAGATACCCTAAGCTCATCAAGTTCTTGCATAAGGTTTTTCTTTTCCTTAAGCAAGCCCTTGCACTCCTTTCTAGATTCTTTGAAATGTTGAGTGCAATCTTCTAGCATAGTGATTAGTTCATCTTTAGTTAGATCATCATCATCACTATCACTATCACTATCACTAGCACTATCATGATCACTCTCATCGTCGGATGATACCTTAGCGGCCTTAGCCATGAAGCATGATAGAGTGTCAAATATGGAGCTCTTCTCTTAAATAGCAATGCTAGCATGCCCCTTCTTCTTGTAATCCTCATCATCACTTGAGAAATCATCACTATCCCATGTAGCAACATGAGAATCATTCTTCTTCTTATGAGAGCTCTCCTTCTTTTCTTGCTTCTTCTTTTGCTTCTTCCTCTCCTTCTTGATAGCATCTTCATCATCACTATCATAAGGACATTTAGCGATGAGATGGTCCTTGCTATGACATCTAAAGCATCTCATAGTTTGCTCATTCTTCTTGGATGAGTTCTTCCTCCTCCTTGCACGATAACCTTTCTTCTTCATGAATTTGCCAAATTGCTTGACAAAGAGAGCCATCTTCTCATCAATGTCATCACTACCACAAGAGCTTGAGTCTTCATCACTTGATGATTCAATCTTGGACTTGCCCTTGGATGTGGTGGCTTTGAACGCCACACTCTTCTTCTTCTCATCATCCTTCTTCTCACTTTCCTTTTTCTTCTTCTTGACCAACTCCTCCTTCTCATCATCTTCTCTATATGAGTCATCGGTCATCACTTCTTGGAATACTTGTTGAGGTGTTGAGTCTTTCAAGGTTGTCCTCACAAGCACGGTGATCAACGTGTCAAATCTCTTAGGTAGGCTTCTCAAGAACTTCATAGAGAATTGATTGTCTTTCACTTCTTCTCCAAGTGTCTTGAGCTCATTTACAATGACTTGCAACCTATGAAACATCTCCGGCACACTCTCATCTTCTTGCATCTTGAAGCTAGAGAACTTTTCTTAGAAAATGTAAGCTTTGGCGGTCTTGGTGCCTTCGGTGCCTTCAAATGTTTCTTCAAGCTTTGCCCAAGCATCATGTGCAACTTCTATGTTCTTCACTTGCTCAAATGTTTTGTCATCAAGCGCTTCATGAAGAGCACTAATAGCAATGTCATTGCATTGAAGCTTCTTCTCTTCAACCGGTGTTGGTGCTTCCGGGTTGGCAACCTCAAATTTTATTTCGGTGACCTTCCATACTTCTCTATTGATTGACTTGAGATGTGCGGTCATCTTGACCTTCCAATATGCATAATTTGTGCCATCAAATTATGGTGCCTTCTTGGTGTTGTTGATATGCAAACTTAATTGAGCCATTTCTTCACCGAAGGTTGTTAAGCCTTAATCAAACGGTGCCTCGGCTCTGATACCACTTGTAAGGTCCAAATAGGCTAGAGGGGGGTGAATAGCCTAAATAAAACTTCTATGAGATTTACTTAACCACAAGTGTTAGTACAAAAGGTGGCGAAGCAAAATGCACTAGCTCTAACTAATTAAGCAAGCCACCTACACAAGTCTAGTACAAGGCTATCCACTAAACACAACAACAACTACAAGCTAGAAACAAGAAGTAACGCGAGAAAAGAGCTTCGAGTGATTATACCGACGTGTAGAGACGAGAAGAACCAATCAATCAATCACACAAGAGAAATCCTCGGGAAGAGAACGACACAAGAATTTATCCCAAGGTTCACTTACTTCTCGGCAAGCTACTCCCCGTTGTGGCGATACACCCACTTGTCGGTTCACGAGCTAATTGACTATCAAGAGTCGAGCCCTTGGCGGGCGCCGCACAACCACACACAAGATGGGGATCCTCCAAGCCACGAGCTCCACTAGAGTATCCAATTCGTGAACTCCCACGGGGAAGGATCAAGAACCCCTTACAACACTTGGTGTGGGCTCCAACAATCTCCAATTGCGAGCTCAATCACCTCCGCTACTCCAAGTCATCTACCGTGTCGGGAAACACGGAAGAGTAACAAGAAATCCGCAGCAACTCGAAGACCAAGTGCCTCTAGAATGCAACTCTCAAGTAATGCACTTGAATCTAACTCAATCTCACTCAAGATGTGCAACCAAGCAAAGAGATGAGTGGAGGGGTTGTTCTCTAGCTCAAAGGATGTCTCAAGATCTTAAAATGTGCAAGAGATGCCCCTAAACCCTGGCCAACTTCTATTTATAGTGAAGGGGTAAGCAACTAGCCATTACCGAATAATGTAGTGAAAAACGTGATGACCGGACGCACCGGTCAGGGTGACCGGACGTGTCCGGTCACTACAGGACAAACAGTAACAGCGCACGTCAGAGAGAGCCGTTGCTGTGACCGGACGCGCTGCACCCGACGTCCGGTCGGAGTCTAGAGAGCTCCCACTGTGACCGGACGCGTCTGATCGCATGTGACCGGACGCGCCGCGCGTCCGATCAGCTCTTTGCCACGCTCTGCCCCTCTGGGTGCCCGACCGGACGCTCTGGTTCCATGAGGGACCGGACACGCCGGTTGCAAACCCTAGTGCCCGCGCCGCGTTGAACTGACCGGACGCGTCCGGTCAAACCGGGACCGCGTCCGGTTCAACGTCCGGTTGGAGTTTTTTCAGAGAGAAACACTCCGGACTTCCGCCACCTTTTCTTGCCTCCGGCGCAATGGAAAATAGGCATTTCATTTCCTCAAAAACACCTGAATCATAACCCCTCTCCACCGCTCAAACTCCACCACCTTCGCAAATGTGCTAACACCACCAAGTGTACACCACCATGTGCATGTGTGTTAGCATTTCACAAACATTTTCAAAGGGTTATGTTAGCTCTCAACTAGATCCTAATGCATATGCTCAAGACATTGATCTAGTGGCACTTGATTCCCGAGCTTACCGTGATTGCCCCTCTTGATAGTCAGCTATGTATCATAAACCCGGTCAATCACTTCTCTACTCATCTTAGACCGGCAAAAGGAAAACCCTATGGTTATACCTTTGCCTTGTGCTCTTAGATCCTTCTCCTCCACTTGATCATCAAGTCCATCAATTTATGTGCATTACTTCATGATCTTGCTCATCATTTCATGCACCAAATCATGTGGTCTTGTGGCCATCTCTCCATGTCATTTCCATCTCCATCACATGTTGCTTATGCCTTGCTTAATCACACTTGATCACATAACATTAGCAACGTTGGTGTCACTCAATTTCCAAAACCAAACTTGGGCTTTCAACGAGCCACAGCGTGGGGAGGCCCCCGAATCCGGTGGGCCGAGAGGCAAAATCCTAAGTCAACGTTCTTCGTCCTTGACGACAGGGAGGAGGTGAAAGACTAGGGCACCATCCAGACGGGGTCAAACTTGCGGTCCGCTCTCTAACGACCACATTGGACTCGCTGCGTGATGTCATCACCTCGGTCGGTCAGGTATGATCTGTTCATGCTCCCATGCTTCGTTGGTCCTTCGTGTGCTTCTAACCCGTGTCCCCTTTGTAGTCCCTCATGGAGCGCAGTCGAGAGAAGTCCCTGTTCCTCCATTGCGAGAGGGACGTCTAGGACCGTCTTGCCGAGGAAGTGCGGCTGTGCGGGGAGTTGACCGCGCAACTTGCCGCCGCTCGCCAGAGGGTAGCCGAGCTCACCCCTACCGCCGAGGAGGTGACCAATCTCTGAACTAGGGAGGCGGACGCCCGTCGACATGTTATTGAGACAGAGGAGAAGGCCGCGGCCCTAGTTGAAAGGGCGTGCAAGGATGACGTGCAAGCCAAGCCGATTTAAAAGGAGAGGGATGATCTGCTCCAAGCCATGGTGAGGTTCCGTGCAAAGCGTGACTTGACTTGGCAGGAACGTGATGACGCTCGTGGGTGGGTTAATGACCTCCTGGGTGAGGTTGAAAAGGAGAGGGGCCTGAAGTTGAAGGCTGAGGGCGTCTCTGCGGGGCTTGCCGTGGAGGTCGGTCAGGGCAAGGCAAGAATTCATACCCTGGAGACTGAGGTGCCCTGGTAGTGTGGGGAGATGGACAAACTTCAGTCAGACGTCAAAGGTGAGCCTTCAGGCCCCATGTCATTCTTCTTCCTAGATTCAAGGTGCCTTTTTGACACGGTTGGCGTAATGACTTGGGCGGGTCTTGAAGATAAGCTCACAAAGGAGGTGGTGACGAGCTGATACCTGGGGGACTCCCTCCAGAAGGAGCACGACGAGCATGAAGCCTTGTGCATCGCCGTCGGCCTGGTCTGCGATGACCTCTCGCTGATCCCGGAGCAGGAGGGGATCTCCCTTGCGGTTCATGCCACCCGAATCATGGACCGGGCGCGCGAGATCATGAGGCTCGCGCTCTGCTTTGGCATCCATTAGTCGTTCACAATCGCCCGTTCTCATTACGAGAACATTGACTTGGCGGCGATGAGCCAAGGCTACGCGCCCAGCTACACCGACACCCAGCTGGACGAGATCGAGAAGACGGTGGCCTCCCCTATATGAAATTTAGCGAATCAGATAGAAGACGAGGTTGTCCCTTAGTGAGCTAGGGCGTGGTGCCTGGGGACTTGTAATTCGAGCAAGTATTTTGCTTTGAGTTTGACCGATGAACAAACTTTTGGCTTTTGTCGTTTAAACACTTGTCCCTTTTTATCGTAAAATGGTTTGACGCGATCCAATCCCTCCTAACGCTAAGTTTAGAAAGTTTGAGGCACAGGCGACAAACTCTGATCGCACTGGTAAGCAAAGGTACGGTAGCCACCAAGGCGTAGGCCTTTCGCAGTCCAACCTACTTTACTCAGGGTTTGTTCCCGCGAATCTTACCTTTGAATCTTAGAGTAAGGAGGGGTCGGCTGCAAAAAAGTGCTCATGAATACTAGATACCCATAATAGCCCTCCTGAGTGAGGACCGACTCCCGGTTGTTGCTGGGGTCGGTTGGTGCGGTCTGATCCGTCTTGACGCTAAGGTTACAAAGTTTGAGGTGCGGACGAAAAAGACTTTGATCACGCTAGAGAGCAAAAGCACCATAGCCGCCGGGGCGTGGGTTTTCTTGCAGTTCGCCCAGTTTTACTCAGGGTCTGTTTTCGTGATCTCATGCTATGGGCCCTAAACGTAAGAAGGGGTCGGATGCAAAGAGCGTTTCTGAATATGTATATACCCTTACCAGCCCCCGAGTGAGGCCCGACCCCGGGCCACCGCTGGGGTTGGGTGTCACTAAAAACCGATGATATGACAATGCAACCGATAGGGGAAAGTACTTTTTATTTTAGAAATGTGATTTTTTCATAAGTACGTTAACAACTTGGAAGAAACTAGGGGTAGCATCGACGTATCTGTTTAATATTCCGCGCGCTGGTGAAGAGTTGGCCATCCATGGCCTTAAGCTTGTAGGTGCTTGGTTGGAGCCCCTCCGCAATGACGTATGGTCCTCCCTATGGTGGAGACCGCGGGGGGCGGATGAACGTGCCACGCCATGAGGCGACCGATGGTACCGGTAGCGTTGCATAGCCCAAAACAAAAATGCTTGTCGGGACATTCTGGGTGAGATACGCCGGGGCGAGTGGTTCTCTTCCGGCGAGCTGTGTTGTGTCGTTGGTAGAAGAAAGAAAAGTGACGTCGGTCCTCCTAGGACGGCTGGGGCCCCAGGAAGACAGAGAGCTGGCATTTCGGCCGCGTGTAGTTGAAGTTGAGAAGATGGTTGCCCCCGGGGGCGCGAGCCTCCGGGGCATGCAGCAGTAGCTTCTCAAGGTCCTCGACGGTGACATCGAGGTTGGTGGAGCGCGGGGGCCCACGCCAGCCCTCCCTCCACATTGGTGAGAAAGTCCAGACTCTTGAAACGCGCGTGTGCGCCCAGAGTCTAGCTCACACCGTGGCTAGCCATCCATGGCCTAAGTGTGGACATCGAAACACGTAAAAGTCCCCTACCTGGCGCGCCAACTGTCGGTGTTTAGAAACCGCTAACTAGTCAAATTTGTGGATTGCGTGTCTAGGCTCGAATGGTGTGCAAAGAGGACATGAAGATGTATACTAGTTCGGGCGAAATGTCCCTACGTCCAGTGGTGAGCTATTCGTGTTACTTGCACTTGAGTTTGTAGTAGGGGTTACAAACGGTCGAGAGAGGGATGAGCTCCCAAGTCTCTAGTGAGGGTGCAGTGGAGTTGAAGTCCTCCTCAGGTCGTGATGTGCTTCTGAGTGGTCGAGAAAAAGGATCCCCAAAATGGGGCGCCCGACCTTCCCTTTTATAGACCAAGGGAAGGACCTGGGGTACAAGAGAGAGAGAGAGAGAAAGGGGAAAAGAGAAAGGGGGCCTGGAGGTCGCGCCCTATTTCCTCTCCTGTAGGCAGGCCCTTCGGGTCTTGTAGATGATGACGGAGATGTCTCCACGTCGCGATGCTGATGGTGATGGAGACGGTTCCACATTGTGGCTCTGTTTGCCGCTGGCGCCATGTGCGGGCATCGCTAGCCGGTCGTGGCATCCCGTTCCATCATGCCTGGCACTGTGGGTGACGTGGGCCCCCCAGGCATGGTCTGCCATGACTACGGGTTGTGTCAAGGCGTGCCTATTCCCATCTGGTGTCAGGAGTTTGACCCCATGCTCGAGCTTTTGCGTCTGTGGTGGTTGGAGGCAGTACGAGCCCCCTGCCGGGCCTGCGTCCCCATCCGAGGGTGATTGTGCACCCTCAGGGTCAAGCGGGTCAGAGCTCCCCTTCTTGGGGTCGGGCGAGGTGAGGCCCGTTCCCAAGGGGTCGGGCGAGCAAAACGTGCGCCCTAGGGGTCGAGCGAACCGGGACAAGTCCTGGGGGTCAGATGAAACCGCGGTCACGCCCTTTAATCGTCCGTTTGATTTTGATCGTTGAGACCCATTAGTCCCCCTTCTTTGGGTACCCTAAAATTGGTGCCTGACATGATGTAATAAACCTCTAATTAATTATTTAAGTGTTGAATATTAAGTGTTGATCACAACAGTATGTTGATCGATATGATAAATATTAAATTATATGTTGGAACTAACGATTTCGAATAGGAGAGAGAGAAGGAGGGAGGGAGGAGAGAGCTCGACAGTGGACAGGAACATACTAGGGTTTTGAGCAAGTGAAAATGAGTGGAAGGTGAGGTCCCTTGTCCTCATGCTCTTGGGCACTTATATAGGCAATGGCTACTTACTAGTGGTCCCATGCTGGGGTTTGGATTTCACATGACACTACTCTAGCTGCTAGTTGGGCCTCTTCTAGAGGAGATTTGGTCCATATACCTCATGGGCTCTCGAGAAGAGGCCCAACTAGCAGCTAGAGTAGTGTCATTTGAAATCCAACCCCAAGCGGGGGTCACTTGTAAATAACATTGCCTATATAAGTGCCCAAGGGAATGAAGGGACCACACTTCCCACTCATTTCCACTTATCTAAATCCCTAGTGTGTCCCCTCTGTACCGCCGAACTCTCTCCTCTATCTCTCTCTTGTTCAGAACCACCGGTTCTAATATAATAGACCCGGAAACATATTCTCCCAAATATTCCACATGTATTTGAGTATTTGTGTGCATAAAATTATTGTCTAGTTAAATGTTTCATTGCATAATTCATTAAGAATTTTCTTTTTTCTTGAATAGCTTCCGATATAGCCGGTATAGTTTTTTATACCTTTTGGAGAATGTCACCGCTAAATATCATAACCCACTATTTAAAACATTGATTAGCGAGGATTAGGAAAGACAAAGTTTGCCATATATACTAGTGGAAAATACACCTATCATCAAACTTCTAATCCCTCAAATTTGCTCCATGAAAAGAAAAGGACAACCGAATTTCGCACACATGCTCTTGTTGGCATTCCGCTGCTACGGCCGCTCCCCTTAGCCTTCCCCTTCCGATCCCCTTGTTCTTCTTTAGAGGCATTTTGAGGGTGAGTTGGGCCGATCAATGGGGGTCTACGGTGGGGTTTGGGATTGGGATGGATAAGAACATTTCTTAGGTTTTAGAACCTTTCTTAGGTTTTTTGGCCATGTGAAGTGACGAGGAGGTGAAGGTGGGGTGGAACAGGGGATGGAGGCAGAGGCGAAGGAGGCGGATGGGAGGGGGGTGTTGAGGGAGGGTTTATGTAGTTTACGTTATCATCGGTTCGCTCGGCAATGCATTGTAAGATTCTTGAGAGGGGAAGAGGACGAGGTGGAGGAGTGGAGGTGGAAGAGGCATATGGAGGGTGTGGGGGAAGCACAGTTAGGCAGTGGCCGTGGCTGCGCTCCGGTGTTAGAGAAGGAGGGAGGGGTGTCACACCGAAGTGGGAGGAAAGGCTTGCAGCCTGCGCCGTATGGGCCGAGAAGCCCAACAACGACTCACAAAGACCACCAATGTTAAGTCGTCACTTTGGATTAGGCCCATTAGGGTTGTGACTTACATATAGACGGCACAAGAAGGCCTTATTTGCATCATTCTTGGTAGGTACGGCATGAAACAGCACACATCTTTGCTTACGGTATCATGGTTTAGGCCGGGTTTGGTCCGTTACGGCTGAAGTGAAACGAAGATGGTTCGTTCTGTGTCTACAATGAGTTGATCGTCGTTCGTTCAGCTTGCAAGTGGTGGACGCCGACTACAAGCAAGCGTGTATTGAGGATAGCTTAATTATTGCAGTAGGCCCTGAAGAAGGAACTGGATCGAAGGGCCACCAAAGTGGAGGATGGGGAAACCACTTTCGCTGAGCGGGTCTGCACGTTTGGCGTCACCATGCATGGTACCTACTGTGGAAGAAATTGATGTCATGCGCATGCATGTTTCTTCGTGCCGCAGGCGCACGCTCCAATTGAGCCTGAGCGCAGCGCGCAGCGCGCGTGTTGAAGACCTTGCTGCAGTGTATAAAGACTAAATGACCACCTCATTCTGCCGGACCAGTTTCTGCAACTCTTGTTTTATTCTAAACGTAGTTTCTTTCCTGGCTGAACACGTCGAAGTCCTTGCTGCGGTGTATAAAGACTAAATGACCACCGCGGTGTATAAAGACTAAATGAGCCCGGATCGGAAGGAGCAGTTGTTGCTCATACGTAGTGGCCTACTATTTAGGCCTCATTCAGCAGCTCTTGTTTGATTCCTGACGTAGTTTCTTACCTGGTCAAAAACGTATCGGCAGGCAGGGATTCTAGAAGATCCGGATTCATGGGGATTTATTCCAAACAACAAGTAACCTTTTCTTTTCCTCATGATGACATTATTATTCCATTGATAAACAAGAATTTACTCACAAATGAAGTAACACAGGTCACAAGTGATATGCAAGGATGATTCACTTGCACCGAGTTGTAGCAAACTACCCCATCCCAAATTATAAGTCATTCTAATTTTTTGGAGAGTCAAAACATCTCAAGTTTAATCAAACTTATATAATAAAATACTAATATTTATGATACCAAATAAGTACTCCCTCCATCCCAAATTATACGTCATTCTAACTTTCTTGGAGAGTCAAAGCATCTCAAGTGTGACCAAATATATAATAAAACAATAATATTTATGATACCAAATAAAGTATCATTAGATTCTTCATTAACTATATTTAGTTTACCTATTTGATATCATAAGTCTTTGTAATTGTTGGCGTTTCTTAGCGTCATTACTAGAATTGGTGTATCCTAGCGACGCCGGGTGGTATTCTGCAACGTTTACAAAACAAGTCCGCAAGCGTACGGAAATACCGTTGTAGTATTTCACCCGAAAGTATTCAGGGTATCGTATTTCCATGAGGAACGGATGTGTAAAAGGTCTCTGAGCTAGTTCACCTAAGATAACAAGAGAGATAGCCCGAGTAGCGAGGTTTTCTAGGGATAGAGGCCCTACATTAAGGTAACTTTGCCACAATCTACTTACTTTGGGCACTGGCTTATACCTGGTCTGCCAGGTACCTCCGTCCAACAGCTCTACGTCATGGCCTAACGTGGGGAAGTGCTAGGGACGGACATGGCTGTCACCACCTGTCGCCTACCGCTCAACCGTAGGACACGAGGCAAATGAAGGTAGCTCTAGCCTAGACACCACGTCTATGCTAGCGACTACTGCTCCAGCGTGGATCCAAGGGTTACCCGTCAGGCGGGGCCCTTCTGCCAGAACACCCGTCACGAGGACGAACGACGAACCCGCAAGTAAATAGTAACAAAACTAACTCAAAGTAAGAACTCACCACCATAGAAGAACACGAACATTTATACTCCAAATAGCACCAGGTCCGCCGAGGTTCAAGTGGAGAGGGAGCCGACATCCCCGGCACTCCTCTGCTAAGCATACTCGTGGCCCCGGGTACACTAGTGGAGGGACCGACAACCTCGGTACTCCATCTTCTTCTCTCCCTCACTCACTCCCTACATAGCTAGAGCTAGCTAGGGCCTAAGCCCATGGAGTGGAGGTGCTCTCCCTCTCTTCTCTCTTGTGTTGTGTATCTTGTGGTGTGTTGGATCTCTCAAGGGGGGAGGAGAGCCCCTCTATTTATAGGAGGTTGGAGGAATGTCCAAGGAATATTCCTCTCTTAGCTCCCAAAACCGACCTCCATTCTGTGTCTAGGTACACTGAATCAGGCAGCACACGTCACAACCGACTTGGGCATGTCGGCTTGGACCAACTGGCTGAAGATGGGCCCGAGCAGCAGTGCCAAGAGAAGGTTACTAAACAGGTGCATTCGACAGAGACGTAACAAGAAGGTCATCAGTGTTCAAATGAAGTATCTGCTACAGCCTAGACAATATTTTAACCATATTCCACAAAAAAAGACATAGCAAAGTCTGTATCTTGCTAAAAAAAGAACTTGGCCAGAGTTCACGAGATGCCTCATTATCAGCTTTGGCAGCCAAAGTCTGTTTCTTCGGGGGAAGAGTGCCTAGAGCAGTTGGCAAAGTCTCCAAAGGTGGAGGTGCCAGTCCGGGGTTCGAACCCCGGCTCCTTACGCTGGGTATATTCAGTAGCCAGCTACAAAATAAGTTATTCTGTAGTCACCTCCATTTACGATAATTTTATATACTAATTTACGATAATGTCAATACATATTTACAATAGTTGGGTTACTATAACATATGTGGATATTTACCGTAACATTATGTTAAACCACTTAGTAAGGAGTTACTATAATCTCATAAATTAATATAGTAATTATCGTAACTCAAAGTGACTACAAAATAAGTTATTTTGTAGCCAGCTAAAGGGTAGTTATATATATATATATATATATATATATATATATATATATATATATATATATATATATATATATATATATATATATATATATATTACACGGTAGCTAGCTACAGAACAGTTTATTTTGTAGGCGGACCCAACCACGTCCGACCCAACCAAGGATACAACCAGACAGCCTCCCCCACCGCTCGGCTCATTAATCCCCCGATCCTCTAATCACGTGGCTTTATATCCCCAAATCACTTCACTTTATTACGCAGCTGGATGTCCAAATCTCCGTCGACGGTGCCTGGTTCTATCCTCGGGGAGCAACGGCGTCCTGGCGCCCGCAACGGCGACGCCACTGCCGCACGCCCTCCTGCTTCCATCCGGCCGTGCAGCGGCAGGTCACTTGGAGGCGATTCCATCCCAGCCACATCTGCAGGTACGAATCGACTAGTATCTCCGTCCGGCCATCTGGCAATTCGAGGCTCATCTGCAGGTACGAATCGTCCCAGATGGTTTGGTTGCTTCTCTAGATCTCGATTATTTAATAATTGGTCTAGTATCTCGATTTGCTGCCGCAAGCCCGCAACATTTGAAGCGGTCACGATTTAGTTCGTCATTATCCATGCAAATCCAGGATTGTTGCTACTAGTACTGTGCATGGGATGGGACACTGGTACGATCGCATCGCCAATATAGTAAATTACGAAAACCACAGTACCTACTTACTAATTCTTTTACCCGTAAATCATGTGTAGTTCAAGCTGCCCATAAGCATTGTTGTCCTATTAGCAAAAAAAAAAGTAAGCATCGTTGTCCTATTTTTCTATTGGACTAGGAGCCAGTTCCCATTAGATTAATTAGATTTGTTGATTTACTCTATAGCATTTTGGATCAGGACTAATGCATTTGCAGCAGCTTCTCATGCGTATAAAGTATCCGGCACCTGCGGATTTACTATTTACAAACAAATAATTTTCCTGTTGTGAGCAGACCGGGGAGATCGAAGATTTTAGTCTGATCTGATCTTTTTCGAGGCAGAAGGCAGCATGTAGACCCATTTGATGCAAAATGAGATGAGCGCTATCTTCCTGTCTCATTTGATTTGTGGTTTTAAATTCGTTATTATCCTATTTTCTATTTCCCTTTGCGCAAGCAGTTCCACCGCGCGGTCAGCCATACTGCAGATTGAGAGGGGGGGAAATGATTTTCACCATGCAAAGATCTTTTTTATTTGAACAAAACAATTTTGTTTCAGATCTGATGTTTACTGCCTTGACATGCATGTCAAACACGTGATTTGTTAGCTCATCATATTTCGTTTTTAGTTTAGGGAGAAGCTCCATTTTTTTATCGTCTTAATGTAATTTTTTGTTCCCGTAAATTACATAGATCAATCTTGAGCCAGCTTATTCATACCTGTTCGTGTTAAAGCATCATATTATTTACAATTGTTCATATTTTTTATGATTTCAGGAATGAGACTTCTTGACAGCAGCTATTTACTTTACAGAGCAGCAAACAAACATGACCTATTGATGGATGCACGTGGGGTGTGCCAGATAGAGAATGTACAAGAAAAGCCACAAAATTTAGATCGTGCAATGTTCAGTTACCTTTGAGATGACATGTAGTTTCACAATGTGTAGGGATGTCGTGTTGTATTTTGCGTACTGTATCTAGTACTGTTATTTAGAATTCGAGCCAATATTTTACTATGTAATTTGCTTGCTTTGTATTATTTGTTTAAATGAAGTTGGATTAGTAGAATATAAAATTTTCGTAAATATTTCTTAGTGCAGACTCTCGTAAATCTCGCAAATACTTCTTAGTGTAGATTCTCGTAAATACTTCTTACTGCAGATTCTTGTAAATACTTCTTACTGCAAATTCTCGTAAATACTTCTTAATGCAGATTCTCATAAATCTCATAAATATGTCTTAGTGCAAATTCTCATAAATATTTCTTAGTGCAGATTCTCGTAAATATTATTAGTGCAAATTCTCGTAAATAATTATTAGTGCAGATTCTCGTAAATATTATTAGTGCAAATTCTCGTAAATGCAAAAATCTCGTAAATATTTCTTAGTGCAGATTATCGTAAAAATCTTGGTGTGAATTCTGGTAAATATGTTTTGATGGGAATTCTCGTAAATATTTCTTCACCAACCATGGAAAGTAGGTGGTGTTTAGTTTCCAAAAGTTTTTGGCCCAACCCGAAATATTTCACTGATGGGCCACTTTTCACGATTTCGGAACTAAACGGGCCCAAAATATTTTGGCCTTGTACAGAGCTACAAATACACGCCGTCGGACACCCGCACCGATCCCTTATCCATTCATCGCTCGGGCAGACGCGAATCCCTCTGCCTCACTCTCCTCCTACCGCAAACCCTAGGCCGCCGCCGCGCTCCCTACACTCCCGCCGGTGCCGCGCAGATCCACGACGCAGCCCGCTAGATCAAGGCCGTAGCAGTCCGGATCCACCAGTTTCATTCACATTCGGGTGATGGCGAGCGACGGACGCGACGACCTTAGCGCCGTCGGGTCCCATGGCTACGACGCCGAGGGGGACGGCGAGGAGGCGCGCACGCGGGACCTCATGGCGCCGCCTAGTCGTTGGAGGCAAGGCATGACTTGGGGCCTCTTCCCTGGCTCGACGGAACCCGAGGTGGGTTCGAGCAGCTTCACCGAGTCCCGGCTTGGCCTCGACTCGCTGGATCTGAATGCCGGCGCTGGGTGGGACGACATGCACCAATACGCGGGCTTTCTTCGTGGCGACAACGTGGTCCCCCCATGCCTCCCCCTCCGGTGCGCGTGCCATCCCCGAACCTGTGTGAAGGAGCAGCGTCCCTCGGCGTAGACTTCAGCTCCCCGGAGTCGCGTCCACGTGGACGCGCAACGGGCCCGGGTGGACGCCGCCGGGCCCGAAGTGGTCGGGGACGGGGGTAGGCCGCTGCCACTGTGGACGACAACCTCCAACAAGGAGGTTATACCCCTCCCCGGCGCATCCCGGTACTGAACCCACTCCCCTCCCTGTTTTTTTTTGGTTCATACACGGTACATTATGATCCATGATTCGGTTGGTTTATTGAAGCTCATAAGAGTGTTCTTTTATGCCTGTTACAACTGCCAAAAGTCGTGTTAAAACTGTGCTGGTTACATTAAACCTTCATATGTTACCTGATCTGTCATCATGTATGCATCTTGTAGTGTTTAACATAATCTGTGCTCATAGGAAAATTAGAAGATTTATCTGTTGTTTGTCATGTACATCATCATGTTACCTGAAAAGCTGTTATGTTTATATACTGCATGGTTGGTCCTCTTGTTCATCACCTAGGCTTTCAAACATAAGGCCAATTGGACAGATGAAAACACAGAAATGTTCTGTAACATTTGGTGCCATCAAATTGCTGTTGGCAATTGTATTAAGGGTAACATGAGCAAGGCAGGATGGAAGGAAGTTATAAGGAGGTACCAAGCAGCTACTGGGTTGATCCATGACCTCGAACAATTTCAAAGTAGGCGTAGGCAGCTCAGGTCCCAGTGTCTGCTTTGTAATAAGCTCCGCTACGGCAGTGGCCTAGGCCTTCGTGAAGATGGCTCCGTTGACGCGAGTGAGAGTTGGTGGAAAGATCACACAAACATAAAGTCTCTAGTTTTGATTTCTTTATTGTTGTGCAGTGCCTAAATTGACCTTGGCTTACAAAATGATGTAATGTTGCAGGGCAAACCTGAACTGTTGAGGCTCAAGAAGGGGATGCTGCCGTACGTTGATCGAATTGACAGGATGTTCGCAGGCAACACAGTGGATGGTTCAACCTCCTTTGTTGCCGGACAAAGCTGCCCTATTGCCTTGGATGTTCTGAGCTTTGATGAAGAGGCAACTGATGACCCAGAAGACCAATTGACGCCACTCAGCATTGGCAACAAAAGGTCCAGCAGCACTAGCACAACTGCGTCTAGCCTTAGCAAGCGCTCCAAGAGCCCAGCAGTGCGGTCCATGGACAATAACATGAGGACCCACAATGAGCTTGCTAGCCGTAGGGTGAGCCTCCTGGAGACTTTGGTGGAACAAAGGAAGGAAGAATTTGTGACTACTAGGTCCGTTCTGAGCCCCAAGATATCAAGGGTCGCCGAGATTGCAAAGGAGATGGGAATTACTCATGAGACCCCAAGATTGTTCAAGGGGTTGTCCACCATCATCCAGAACGAAAGTTACATGGATTGGTTCCTCGCCAATGGCCCTGAAGAGAGGAGGATCATCATCGAGCAAGTTGCCCCGGTTGACCCATAGTCCTTTGTCATTTTATTTTGAAATCTGAACTGAAATTAATGTAGACATGGTGTGATGTGAACTGTTTTATTTGAACAATTAATGTGAACTATATTTTGCTTTGAACTTGTAATGTATGGTGAATTTGAGGCATGGGCCACTGTATTTTGCATATGTCAGTCAAAGGGCAAGCTGCATGACATTGTTTTATAGTTAACGTCATGACCGATTGTGTTCCTTGTTTTGGCAGGTTCCTGTTGGACCATCAGCAGCAAGCCATTGTAGAGCAACAAGGGATGATTGTTTCGAAGATTTCATTTTGGCAGAGTTAGAGGCGGCAGAAGATGATGATGATGCTTTCGTTTTTGGTATGTACCAGTACGCCCTACACATTGACAAGCATTTGAATAGGGCTGAGTATAGGGATCCTCCCATGACTGGTTTGGCTTGGGTTTAGAGAAAGCTTGGGGATGACAAGGGGTGCTATAGGATGTTTAGAATGAGCCCAGACATGTTTCTAAAGTTGCATGATCTTTTAGTACAATCATATGGACTAAAATCTAGCACTAAGTCCACCTCTATTGAGGCACTAGGCATGTTTCTTTGGATGGTAGGGGCCCCACAATCTGTTAGGCAAGCTGAGGACAGATTTGAGAGGTCACTGGGGACTGTCTCGAACTTGTTTAACAAGGTTTTGAAATGTATAGTGAAGCTAGCAGGTGACATAATTAAGCCAGTGGACCCTGAATTCAATGAAATGCACCCTAGATTGAGAACCCATAGGAACTATCCCTACTTTAAGGACTGCATAGGGGCTATAGATGAAACTCATGTACCTTGTGTCATGCCCAATGATAAATTTATGCAGCACTTGTGCCGGAAGGGCATGACGACCCAAAATGTTATGGCTGTGTGTGACTTCGACATGAGGTTCACATTTGTTCTAGCTGGCTGGCCGGGGTCTGTCCATGACATGAGAGTCTTTAATGATGCAACAACAACCTACAACCATGTATTTCCCCATCCGCCTGCAGGTAGATAAGATGGTTCATGTACTACATGTTCATTGTTGTTAACATGCCATTGGCTGAAATATGTTTGTTGCTGCTGTAGGTAAATATTACCTAGTGGACTCGGGTACCCTAACTGCCTTGGGTATCTAGCTCCGTACAAAGGAACAAAATATCATCTACAAGAGTATTGAGACGCTCCGAAACCACAAGGTAAAGAGGAGACCTTCAACTATGCACATTCATGTCTTCGGAATGTAATTGAAAGGTCATTTGGGGTGTTGAAAATGAAGTGGCGCATCTTGCAGAAGATGCCTTCTTATGCACCTCATAAACAAAGTCAAATCATAGTTGCATGTTGTGCTCTACGTAATTTCATTAGGAAAAGTGACATAGGAGATAGACATTTTGAAAGGTGTGACCGTGATGATACCTATGTGCCTCATCAAGCATATGACAACCAGCCGGACCCTGAGGTAGTTGATGATGAGTCTGATTTGATGAATGAGTTTCGTGATGCAATTGCGTACGGTTTAGTAAACCGTAATTGACAGTTTTGGTTGATGTAGAACTGTATATGTGTACTCTTCCTGTGCGGATACTGTTAATAATTGAGGACAATTTGTTTGTATGAATGGTGGAAGAATAATTGTTGTATACATCATTTGTATGATTGTGATAGTGTTGATGGATTGCATGGCTGTGCATGGGGCTGTTTAGAGCATTAAATGGAGTCATATTTATTGCATTGATGCTGCTGATTCCTTTTTAGACTACTGTTCCTGCTGAACAACAGTTGTCAGCTTTTTGGGTTTGTCCAAAAATTTTTGGGAACTAAACACACCTGTAGTAAATGCACCCATACACACCAGGTACATGCATGCATTGTGTTAGGGGTGTGTTTAGTTCGTGAAATTTTTTGGCTTTAGTTACTGTAGCACTTTCGTTTGTATTTGTCAATTAGTGTCCAATCATAGACTAATTAGGCTCAAAAGATTCGTCTCGTGATTTTCTACCAAACTATGTAATTAAGTTTTTTTCGTCTACATTTAATGCTCCATGCATGTGTCTAAATATTCGATGTGACGGAAAATCTTGAAAATTTTTGGGAACTAAACACCCCCCTAATTTGACTGCATGCGACGGTATTTTAGGATGGGTCGATGAAATTAATTACTATAAAGACTTGCTCACTCTGACGCGCTTCCAGTAGGGCCTTGTTTAGATGCACCCCAAAAGTTAGAATTTTTTCACTCTCTCTCCATCACATCAATCTTTGGACCCATGCATGAAGTAGTAAATGTAGGTAAAAAAATAACTAATTACACAGTTTAGTTAGAAATCACGAGATGAATCTTTTGAGCCTAGTTGGTTTATGATTAGACAATATTTACTAAATAAGACGAAAGTGGTACTATTCATCGGTTTGAAATTTTTTACAATCTAAACGTGGCCTAGGT
Organism: Saccharum hybrid cultivar R570; assembly: GCA_038087645.1. Taxonomy (NCBI): domain Eukaryota; kingdom Viridiplantae; phylum Streptophyta; class Magnoliopsida; order Poales; family Poaceae; genus Saccharum; species Saccharum hybrid cultivar. Next base: position 36,026,051 of record JAQSUU010000637.1, on the reverse strand, counting down.
ATGGTAATTTAGGATCAGCCGATGGAATCACGGGAATCCACGAGCGCGGGCCTGGATACGCATTGCGCAGTCGGTTTGGTGGCCTGGCTACGAAATAAGGTATTCTGCACTTGGCTACAGAGTATACTCCCTCTCTCTATATATATAATACACCTATTGTTGCACACCAGCATGTTCGAGAAATAAAATCAACATTCTATACAAAGATACGTGGCTCATGCATATTCGAGAGAAAAAAAAGAAGAAACAAAATCAACATTTTGCTGTTGTCGCATGACGGCATGGATGATCATATTTCTCAGTTGTCGCAGAATACACCTACTGTTTCTGCTTTTGCTTTAAAGATGTACTAATATACTGTAGTACAAAGAGCACTTAAGCATTTTTCTCAGTTGATTTCTAAAAATATATGGCAAGCCATAACTGGTTAGCTAAATAAAAAACAAAGAACATTTGAGAAAAGGAAGACAATGGTTTGCTTGATGCATACACACAACAGTACAACAGCATCTAGTCGGGCAGCATTGAAAGGATGAGAGCTTCTTTGTTCCAAAGAAAAATAACAGCAATGTTTCGACAGAAGGTGCAGATTTTGATTGGTAAAAATCTGCATGATAATTCCATTTTGATTGGTAAAAAAAAATACAAAACGATAGAAGTCAGCTGTACAAAGGGGACCAATCAAATCATTCCATTTTGCATTGGAAATCATGGAGAAATCATCTCTCAACAAAGGATAGGCCTGACATCAAATGAGCACTATAGTTTCCAGTCATCCATGAAAGCTTATAATTTATAAATTTTAACAATGGCAATCAGCACAAATAACATCCAATTGCTCCCTAGAATGCCAGATTGTGACCCCACAGGTTCAGAGTAAAGTACAGATAATGCCCGCAAAGTACTCTATAGAATATGCACATTACTTTATTGAAATTGTTGGAAGAAACCACAAATAGTTAGGCTAAATGGTTAATCATATCATTCAGATGCAACTTCTGTGTGGACATCATTCAGACCCATGTGTTCAACCAGTGTTCATTCCTGCTGTGTGGAAATTGCTCGTGCCTCCTAGAGTCCACTTCTTCCTTTGGTTATTATCGATGAATAAGAACCTAACAAGAGATAATGTAGAAAAAATAAAGAAGATAGATAGCAACTCTTGCTTGTTCTGTAATGAGAAAGATACTGTGAATCATCTATTTTTCGAATATGTAGCAGCTCAGAAGATTTGGGAAGAGGTCTCAGAAATTTTGGGGTGAGTAGGTGAACTTAGTTTTCAATATATAGCTACTAGATGGTTGTGTGATAAAAAGTACCTATTTTACAATATGACCACTTCAGCACGACGACGCACGGCTCAGCGTGCTCAATCGTAGCTGATTAACTGAAGTACTGAACACACGACGCACGTACAAACCCGGAACGCAGCAATGTCTAGAACTAACAACCAAGGCTGTCCGAGGCCATTCAGAGAATCTCCGGTGCAAGTACCCATTTCAGGCCCCCCTACTTTTCCATTTAGGGGCTGGCTTTGCGACCAACTCCAGCAGCACTACTCAAAATAGAGCCCCTATTCATTTATCTTGTCACTTTTCACTCATTCCATTTATATTCTAAATATACGATAGCACAAAAACTCAAACAAAAATATTTCTATGACATAGAATTGGACATATTTAAATCCTAAAATTAAAAAAACGATAATTCAAATTTAAATTCAAATTCAAAAGTTTTGAACATCCAAGCACAGTTAGTGCACAAATCAACTAAACACAGATAGACAACTGGGTAGAGCTATGAAATGCCCACAAATGGTCCACAAGATCATTACATAGCTGCTCATGCTAGCTCTAAGATTTGCCATAGAATTGAACCAACCCACAGCTGTGCTTTCTCTGGCATATATTGGTCACAGCCCGGCCCTTTGGTTGGCTTTTACCTTTTTCGGTAGCAAAAACGGTTTCAAAAGCTAAACCAAAGGGACCTAAAGGTATCCGGGGTGTGCTCCCTGGTGCTGTACTGCTGAAAACGGTTTGCCGATGCAGTGTAAGTAAGGCTGGGGCTTTGTCCGCAGCAATTCCAAGAGATTGTGTAAATTTAGATACTAAAATTCATAATTTAGCCATTGTTTAAAATAAAACAGCCTCCAAAAAATAGAGTAATCCAACAGCCTCTCTAAATGTTCCTTTTTCTATTTGTAAAATTAGTACCATGTCATCGGATTAATCGCTCGTTATCCTTTCGGTTACCAGCGGCTGCCATCTCTACTCCTCGCTTCCCCACCGAGCTCCATTAATTTTGCCATAATAGCGGCAGCAGCAGCATAAAGTGTCTAGACGGCGGCGGCGAGATCAAGCGCGGCGGGGGCAGCAGCAGAAGGAGCACCGAGCACATGTGCCGGGGGGGGGGGGGGGGGGGGGGGGGGGGGGGGGGGGGGGGGGGCGGCTGATCAAGTGCAGGGTGGGCGTGTAATACCCAGCGTCCGTCCTCAAGACCTCCAGCACTATTAGAGCCAGCAGAACCAGCACGTCCTGTTAGGCCTCTTGAAGCTGCCGGTCTCCTGTGGCAGAAGATCAGCTGCAGCACGGAGGAACTGCTCGTGCCAGAGCACGGAGAGATTTTGAGAGCTCGTAGGGGATCCACGCGGTGGCGAGCGCAGGAGTGCTGAGCGGACGGTGGAGTCCTGATTCCGACGCTTGACTCCTAGCTTCAGGCGGCGCAGGGGTGCTGCGAGTGACAGCAGGGGTGCTGCGACGGACGACGGATGCTCGAGTCACCGCCTGCAGATTTTGTCGATTCCCTTCAGAGCATCCGGGGTAAGGCCATGGTCGCCTGGACTACAGCTTGTCGGCCGAAGGAGTTGGGAGGTCTTGGCATCTCAGACTTGAAACTCTCTGGCTACGCGTTGCAAACGCGTTGGCTATGGTTGCGGAAGACCGACAGCTCGCGTGCATGGAGCCATTTGCCGCTCGATATCGAGCCGCAGGTGATGGCGTTCTTTCGGTGTTCCACGTTCACCAACCTAGGCAACGGAAACACCGCGCTGTTCTGGGAAGACCGCTGGCTACACCAGCAAGCGCCATCGGATTTAGCCCCCAACCTCGCACAGCTTGTGCCCAGAAGGATCAGAGACCACCTCTAACTTATACAAAGTGCTTAGCCAGCAATTCAGAAGATAACTTTCCTGACCACTGGAAAAATGACATCATTACACGTACATGAAAGCACACTGACTGTGCTTCATAAACAATTTACCAACCTGATAAGTCGATCCATATTAATTTGATGTTACAATAACCAGTATATACACAATAATACCTTACTGAAGTAGACAAAACAAAGTTTGTACAATTTTAGAACCTTTATAAAGATACCACCGCTAAGACATTATTAAAATATAGGTTGGAAATTACAATAACACGAAGCCTCTGTCGATTTTCTTCAATACATTTTTGCGTTGCTTTATTAAGACACCAGTCCAAATAATCCTAACCTGCAGTTATAAGTGCCCAGCTTGAAAGTCCATTCTTCTTCATAGTGTTCAAGGCTTATAGACTTTGGCTTAGCCCTAGGAACTAAAAAATGGAGCACCAAATCTCTACCCCATGGGACAGCTACTACATGACGAGTTAACGGAACAGAGCCACCACAACCGAAGTTTTGTCTCAGTGCCAGCCACTCTGCTGTCATATAGAAGGATTCCATTTTTCTTATATCCAGCAGTTATTTTGCCATGGAAATAAGATTCCTCATTCAATATACTAACTTCAACGGAAGCTTCCAATGCATTTGGAATATTATTAAACTCCATTTTAACTTGACTCAGGCAACTGTTGAGAGAAAAATTCAGGAGACGCGATTCACAGGTGACGGTATGGCGTTGCATCAAACCTTTGCTGAACTCTTGGTCAACTGCCTCCTCATCACCCTTAATAATCTTCAAATTTAACTCAAAAACCATAACATCGCCAGCAAGAGCTCAACACGGGCAGTCAAAGTTAGGGCATCATCCTGCAAAAGGGATTCAGCAGAAACATGTAAACACAACAACAGAAAAATAAAGCTCAACAAGTCAAATGTAATTCAGTTCATTTAAATATCAGCAGAAGATCCAAGAATTATAAATTAGACAACCAGACAATGTGAATGCAAGCGAACCAGGTTATGGCATCAGAGTCAGTGTTCGCCTAAGCGGCCTAAACGGCAGTAAGCAGTGGCAAGCTGTTTTGTTTAGGGGGTATTTGGAAATTAAACGGGGGTTGACCGTTTAAATGGTAAAAAAAAACGGGGATAAACGGTCTAAACGCCCTAAACGGAATGGAGGTAAACGATTTTACATAGGCTAAACGACTGTTTAAATGGCTGTTTAGACGAACACCGGGTAAATACAATTAAGTTTTATGTGCACAAATTTGTATACTTAAGTTTATTATATTTATAAAAATGTATACTTGTGTAAATATGTATGTTTGATTCTTTTTACATGCATAAATATATATACATACTAAAATAATTAATTTTTAATTGCATAAATATGTATAAATGCTAGAATAATTGATTTTACATCAATAAATATGCATATTTTGGTAATATTGTGCAAAACCGTTTAGACCATTTAACTCTGCTTAAATACCGTGTAAATAGCCTAAACACTAAATGAAGGGCGAATGACTATTTACTGTTTAGCGTTTAGGATAACATTGATTAGAGTAACCCCCATCCCCCTTTTGGCAAGATAAGAGCACCATTTGTGAATATGATTCTCACTCCAAATACATTGGAGGCTTGACAAAATAGCTTGGCCAGGCAGCTCTCCCAGACCCAGGCATCTGACTTCGTCTGCCAAGGGATGGGATGCACCAACCTGGCCCAGGCAGCCTTCCCTATGCCAAAACCAAACAAAGGCCTAGGCACAAGCATACTGGGCCGTCTAGATGGTGCGTAGAGACAACATATATACATGGCTCGTCCCAGCAATATTCTATTTGCTAACTGATATTTCTTCTATTTGTAGATCTATTTGATAATCCATACCTGTCGGTGTTCTAGAACAGGGGGTGTCTAAAGACGAGACAAGTGAATGATGCTGCGCGTCGGAGCCTCTGATGGTGTGCAAGGCGGACACAAGATTTATACTGGTTCGGGCTGAACATCCCTACTTCCAGTGCTCGCTGCTGCTCGTATTGCTTTGCACCGAAGTGCTTGTAGTAGGGGGATACAAGCTGGTCGAGAGAGGGATAGCTCCCAGGTCTCTGTGTGTGGGTGTGTTCGAGTGTTTGAGTGTATGCTTAGTACATTGCCGTTGCTGGCCGTTGTCTAACGTGTCTTGTCGAGGGTCCCTCCCTCCCCTTTTATAGTATGCAAAGGGAGGGGGAGGGTTACAGTATCTGGATGTACGAAAATAGAAAAAAAGGCCCTAAGGTGCTCCCGATTCCTAGCTTTCCTCTCAGTTCGTGCATTCGCACAGTGGTGGTGGTGGTGGTGTCATGCCGTGGCTGTAGATGTATCACAGTTGACGTGGCGAGGCCATACCCTGACATGGTGTCATGATGAAAAAGATTTCGTGGCCCTGAAGTTGCGCCGGCGAAAAGGTGGGGGGCCTGGACGGCCGTTGCTCCCTATTCTGTTGAGGTGGACATGGTAGAGTGCGGCGTAGCGTAGCTCCTCCCTGTTACTGCCGTGGGGGGCGAGAAAGAACCGTGGTAGCCTTGACCTGATTATGAATTAGGTGTTACAAGTTTCCAGGCAATCCTGCACGACGCGGTGAGCTCCTGTTCCTTAGCAGGAAAAGGTAGGGGCCCGTGCGTGCCTGTGGCAGTGTGTTACAGTAGGGGGGGTCGAGCGAAGCAGTAGCTGTGCAAAGGGGTCGAGCGCCTTGATGACGTCACAGGGCTCGAGCTCCTGGATGACGTCACGGGGTCGGACGAGACGGAGAGGGGTCGGATGAAGCGGAGGAGCGCTGGGGGCTCGGGCGCTTGTCCTTTGGCTTTGGTTTTGAGCGGAGTAAGGCCTGGGCCAGCTATGATGGGCCGTGAGCCGTAATATTTGTCTTGGTGGGTAGTTTTATGATGAAAATGGGGTACCCTATTTTACTGGTACCCGACAGTAGCCCCTGAGCCTTTGGAGGAATAAGTTTTATTCTTCCAGAGGCTTAGAGATGAGCGAGCGATTTGTTTCGTGTTCTCGAGAATTTTTCCGGTGGGTGCGCGCGAGCGCACCCGCCGGGTGTAGCCCCCGAGGCCTTGGAGGGGTAGTGTACCCCTTCAAGGGCTGAGATTCGAGCGCGTGATCATAGAGTTATGGGCAACCTTGGCCGTTCGCTAGGCTGACAAGGTGAGGTCAGCCCCTGAGCCCTTGCTCTATGAAAGTTGGAATGCTTCAGAAAACGGGCGTCCTTGACTAGCCATTGGCTAGTCACGGTGGGGTCCGCCCCCAAGCCTCTTCTCTTTGCAATGGTTCTTCACGCCAAGTCCTTCGATTTCCTCCGCGGGCCTCTGAAACTTGGCTTGAAGTATGTGGGCCGTCCCAATCACCGTCCGTCGGCTCTTGGTACAGTTTTTGTGTATTTTATTGGGCCCAAGGAAGGCCTTTTTGGGTGAGTCTTGGTGAAAGGTATTTTTCCTTTTACCGCTGCCCATGGTCAGCCCACGGACGCGCTGGTGATCAGTTGTGTGGAAAGGAAGGTGAAAATGTGCAGTGGTGGTTTTTGTCAGAGGTAATTGAGTGCGATTTTGACGCGCCGTGGCTTGGTTGGTGGAAAAAGTGGGCGACGGTTTCATGATTTGGAACTTCGTGGTCTTGGTGAGAGGAGAGGATGGTGGTTCGTGAATCGAGACCACATTGATCGCCCTGGGAGGCCCTGGAACCGAATGGTCGCTTGGGGTCTATTTATACCCGGCTCGGAGCCCGACCCTTTCACTATCCTTGCCTTCCTTTTCCTATTTCCTCTCCCACTTAGCTCAGCCTTGATGGAGCGTGGTGACTCATTGAGGGGGTCTCGGGCGTCCGAGGAGGTGGATGGCCCCCCGGAGGCGCAGCGCCACCGTACTGATGACCGGGCCTTCACCGGGTCAGGCCACGTGCTGAACACCGGTGGCCTTTCCATCAGCGGCCTCTTTCGTATCGCCGCCATGGCCCGGGCCGGCCCGTCAGAGCCGGTGGTGAAGGAGGTGGAGGAGCAGGCGCTGGCGAGCGTCGTGGCCATGGACGTCGAGGAGAGGGAGGACGCCCTCATCAAGCAGCTTGAGGACGCCGATCGCCATGGCGTTCGTACGTTCTCTATTCTTCCTCTTGTTTCTAGTTTCTTTTGTGCTTTCGTCTGTTAGAAATGGGGTTTTTTCATCAGAGGCGATGGCGGAGCTAGAGCGTTTCCGTGCGGTGGCGGACGCTTTCCTCAACTTCCTAGGGGTTGCGCTAGGCGCCAGGGAGGAGCGCCTCTGGAACATGTGCCGCCGTGTGCTCGACGCCATCGAGAGCGGCGTCTGTCGCGACACTAGGGTTGCCTTGGCCATGGCGGAGGTGTCGGTGGAGGCAGACCTCACCGGAGTCAGTGGATTCCCTGCGGGGGAGGAGCTACGCTACCACGAGGACCTGGTAGCGCGCTACGGTCTGGCGAGGGAGGCGGTGGCCGCCCATGTCCCTGCTGCGTAGGTGCTGGCGAGGCTCCCCCCTCATTAGGGTTTTTTTTGTTTTGCTTTGCTTGTGGCGCATCGACGCCTTTCATTTTGTGGACCTTTTGTGATGTGAATTAATCGGTGTTTAGTTTTATCGCTTTTGTTTACATTTTTGGGTTAGCACGTGGTTAGTATAAAACGTCGCCGGTGCATCACCGGCGGCGAGTTTGGCGGGGTTTCCTGCGAGGAAGGAACCGCTCCTAGGTGCGCATAGCATATTAGGGTCGATGTGACTACTGCCACTACCGCGTCCTGAGACAGGGTCGGTGTCCCTTAATGCCGACGCATGAAAGGGATAGCTACTAGCCAGTCTTTTTTGCCCTCGGGAGCTTCTGGACTTTGGGCGATGGCCCGGGTAGACGTCGTACCTATATATGGGCCTCGATGGGCCTTTGAAATGAGAAAGTAGTTATGCGTATGAATCTGGGCCTCCAAAAATCTTCGCTCATGTGTCGATCCGGTCAAGAGGCCCAATGCATTCTCCTCGCGTTTCTTCTTCGCAAAGAAGGAGGGGTTGGACAGCGGCACGTCATCCCTCTCGCCTAGGGTCGAAATGTGGTGCCCGTTTGAGTTGCTAACGGGTTTTTCAGTTCGAGCGGGGCCCCGGTTCTCATTCGATTGGGATCCAACGGAGGTAGCTAGTGACCGACCCCGAACTCTTGACGACTGGTTGAGCAGGGTAACCAGGGTTGTTCGACCATCCTCGGCGGCTCGTTGCCTTTTTTGATAAAATACCCTGGACCAGTGTTCATCAAGACTCAAACATGGATCGAAGAGTCCCATATGGTGCTCGGTGCAATCGGGTACTGGCCGCTAGTGTGCCACTCCTCATTCCATCCCTCACTCTGTTGGCTTGGAGCGACTGTCGAAACCCCTCCGCAGGGCCAGCCTACGAACTCCAGAGCCGGATTCGGACCGTGTGCAAATGATGCAGCATGATGCATGTATGACCATGATGCATATGATGACTTTGTATATACAACATTGCAAGGGATATGAAGAGGAACTTAAAGGAAGATTTTTAAGAGCAGGTTAATAGCAATATTAATAATGAAAACAACGGGAGGTGGGCTCGGCGATTGTTTTACCAACTTCTATCTAGGGACCTAGTTGTTCCCTTTATGGCCCTGAAAGCTCGTGACCGTCGAAGCGATCAACGAAGTCGTCATTGCATGGCTCGTCGTCGAGGAGGTAGTTGCTGATGCGCAAAAAGCGTTGCATCTCTCGAAGCTTGGTGAAGTCGGTGTCGCCTGTCATCATTGTCGTTGTTGGAGTCGAGGAAGTCGGAGTTGGAGCTTGTCTCGGCCGACGCCAGGACATCGGCGATGGAGCGCATGAGCTGTTGGGGTAGATCCTCCGGTACCTCTCCTGCCTCTGGATTGAGATGATAGATGTTTGTTGATGATTTACGAACCTTCTTGTCATGGCAGGGCTGGCCGACTCGTGGTACGCTAGGGTAGCTGAACTTATCGGGTCATGTGCCCTTCAATTCGTCGGAGCGGAGTCGTAGGTTGACCGCCGGCTCGGAGAAGCTGGCGGGCTCACCGGTCGGTGGAAGGAGGTCGAGGTCATAGCCCTCCCTGACGATGATGAACTCAAGGCTCCCAAACCAGATGTGGGAGCCCAGAGCAAAGTTGATGTCGTTTTCGACCATCGGAGACTTGGTGGAGTAGAACATAACGCGCAGAGCTCCCCTACCTGGCGTGCCAACTGTCGGTGTTTTAGAACAGGGGGTGTCTAGAGATGAGACAAGTGAATGATGCTGCGCGTCGGAGCCTCTGATGGTGTGCAAGGCAGAAACAAGATTTATACTGGTTCGGGCTGAACGTCCCTACTTCCAGTGCTCGCTGCTGCTCGTGTTGCTTTGCACCGAAGTGCTTGTAGTAGGGCGATACAAGCTGGTCGAGAGAGGGATAGCTCCTAGGTCTCTGTGTGTGGGTGTGTTCGAGTGTTTGAGTGTATGCTTAGTACATTGCTGTTGCTAGGCGTTGTCCAACATGTCTTGTCGAGGGTCCCTCCCTCCCCTTTTATAGTATACAAAGGGAGGGGTCAGGTTACAGTATCTGGATGTACGAAAATAGAAAGAAAAGGCCCTAAGGTGCTCCCTATTCCTAGCTTTCCTCTCAGTTCGTGTATTCGCACAGTCATAGTGGTGGTGGTGGCATGCCGTGGCTGTAGATGTATCACAGTTGACGCGGCGAGGCCATATCCTGACATGGTGTCATGACGAAGAAGATTTTGTGACCCTGAAGCTGCGCCGGCGAAAAGGTGGGGGGCCTGGATGGCCGTTGCTCCCCGTCCCGTTGAGGTGGACATGGTAGGGTGCGGTGTAGCGTAGCTTCTCCCTGTTACTGCCATGGGGAGCGAGAAAGAACCGTGGTAGCCTTGACCGGATTATGAATCAGGTGTTACAAGTTCCCAGGCAATCCTGCACGACGCGGCGAGCTCCTGTTCCTTAGCAGGAAAAGGTAGGGGCCGTGCGTGCCCGTGGCAGTGTGTTACAGTAGGGAGGTCGAGCGAAGCAGTAGCTGTGCAAAGGGGTCGAGCGCCTTGATGACGTCACAGGGCTCGGGCGCCTGGATGACGTCACGGGGGTCGGACGAGACGGAGAGGGGTCGGACGAAGCGGAGGAGCGCTGCGGGGCTCGGGCGCTTGTCCTTTGGCTTTGGTTTTGAGCGGAGTAAGGCATGGGCCGGCTGTGATGGGCCGTGGTCCGTAATATTTGTCTTGGTGGGTGGTTTTGCGATGAAAATGGGGTACCCTGTTTTGCTGGTACCCGACAATACCTCTGCTAAATAGAATTAGAAATCTTACTAACATTTGCAATATTCTTTTGTAGGCAATTCAAATCATTGTTATTCAAGATCAGTTAATTACTCCATTATAACAAACCTAAACAGTAACGAAGATTGATCAAAGTTGGTTATCCCTAAATTTTTTCTTTTAAAATGCATACCATATAGCTACTGTGTTGCTTATTTTGATCTACAGTACAAAACCACCAAAATTCAAATCCATCTAGTCATCATTAGAGAGCTAGATGCAGTAATCACTGGGTGACCAACTGGCAAGCATTTAACATGCAAGAAAAGATATGTTACGATCTTATTTCGATGTTCAAGCAAGGGCAACATCACTTAAGCAGTGTGAATTATGCGAACAGCCTGTGATTAGCTAGTAATAACAGGCTTGTCTAACTACTATGTCTAGCAGAACAGGAAACAAATACTATTTGCATCCCGCTACAAAAACGTGGAAACATTAAGATGCCTGATTATTCAAAAACAGTACCACCACATACAAAAGCAATACAGCAGGTTAAAGCACCAAACCCTGTAGAAACTAGATGATCCAACACCAGGGAATAACAACTAAAACCAACAAACATTATTATATTTGGTTGATATCTACAAAAATCTGGCTATTAACTTGCTCCTAAAGACATTTTGTGAATCAGCATGGTTCAAGATGTGGAAAATCCAGTATGATTTTTCGGTGCAAGGGAGCCAAAAACCATAGGACACAAGTGACACATAGGAAAGTGTAATCAGAATTACTAGCGCAGTTTTGTAGACTCTACGTGAATGTCCGCATATCGTTTAGTATTCTAGTAAAATCTTATAGCAGGATACTAGGAAACTAACTTAATAACAGTGACCAAACAGTTCTTATAGTGATGTGATTTAATTGCCACATTTGACTGTAAAAGTAGTGTCATTCAGTTTGATCAGTAAATACAGTATTAAAATCTAGTAAGAGGAAGAAATTAAGTAGATACAGACCACTGAGGTAATACGTTGGGGATTGTCCCTGCCGCGCTTGAGTAAGTAAACACATCTATAGTCAACCTGATCCCTCGCCACCATAGTGCCATATATGTTAATGGGATAAGGCACATCAGACTCTGAAACCTTGATTGAGAGAATATTCTTCGATGAATCCAAGGGCCAATAAGAGTCAGGGATTTTGCTAACCGTGGCTCGCACTTAAAATCCGCTACAAAATAAGGACAAGAGAAGGCTAAACAAATAGCTAAATATACACGTATGCAACTGGTGCTTGGATATGCATGTAACACGATAGGAATGAAAACAAGAAGATGCAATGAATAAGAAATGTTGAGAATGTACTCACTCTTTGTCGAGGTCAAAAAAGGCTATATTGAACTGACAAAATCGGGTACGTAAAGTAGAATATTTCTTGGGGTTGTACTCAAATAACCCTCGGCGGTGAACCATGTTGAGAGTGAACACTACTTTCTCATCCCAAGATAGGTTCGGTAAAAGCAGGTCTTGATCCCGATGATCAACTCTAAACTTCTTCCACGGTATCCGTTGCGGATTCAAGGGCAGCAGCGTCTTTCCAGCAGCCATGTCCCCGTTTTCTCGGCCATCGCCGATACTTGTGTGTTTATCACCCTGACCACCAACACAAGCTGAAAACAAGGTTTAGATTATATGTCACATCCAACAAAAAAGAGATGCCATTGAGTAAAGAGGTGACAAAAAAAAGCTATGACGAGTGATTTATTTATAGTGGATTATGCACTCACACTCTTGGTTAGAGATCAAGCCGATTCTGGAATCACACTGCCCTTGGAGTTCAGGCAAGTCAGAGCAGTGGCGGATCCAGGACAAAATCTTAGGGGGGGCTGAACTTTACGGCTGGCTCGACCTTCGTCTTCAACCTTTGTCCAGTGTCTAACGCCTCCTTCCTAAGCTCCAATGGCCAAACTTTCATGGGGGGCTGGTCTCTTCTTCTTCATCTCTTTCTCTCTATTTTTCTTCTTTCCTCCACCTCTTCTTCTCCCTCACCCTCCCCATATTTCCATTGATGCACCAGCTGTAGGGGGGCTGGAGCCCCCAGCCCCCTGTAGATCCGTCCCTGAGTCAGAGAATAACTTCCCAGCAGCATAGTTAATATGTTCATTCTCCAGAGAGCGCTGATGGTTCTTGTTGCTGCAGCCATTGCATTGCACATCAATCTCCCCATTCTTGAAGCTGTCGACACTACTTGTTGGTTGTGTGGCCCTGCTACCAGCACAAACTGAAAAGAAGAAAGGTTTTGGTTTTATGCATCAAATCCAGCAAAAAGGTTTTGGTTTTATGCATCAAATCCAGCAAAAGAGCAAAACAAGCCATGAGTCAAGACGCTGATAAATAAGGAAAAGTTTGTGCTAATTCTTAATTGAGGATTGCACTCACTCACACAAGTCCCATTCTAAGGGATCCCATTTTAAGGAGGTTATATCAAACTGCTTTTAAGAAAAAAAAATCAATGGTTTTTCTGGGTCACATCCAGCAAGAGGGAAAAATATGCAATTACGAGCTAGTTAAAGGTGATGTGAAGAAAAAGCTATGATTGATTTCATAATTGTGGAGTCTGCACTCACCATCTTGGTTAAAGGCCAAGCAGATTTCGGAATCACGCGGCTCTTGGAGTTTAGGTAAGTTGGAGCCGCCTCGAGTTCTCGGAGTTTCTTCGCAGTCCCCCATCTGTGCCGCCGCCGCCACCACCAAGGACACACGAATAAGAGCACAGATCTTCAATCTTGTTCAGGATCCCAAAACGAATAATTTAACTGTATATGGCATCAGACGAACAGGCCGAGGATCTAGTAGCGTACAGCAGTAGGAACTCCATTGCCGCTTGGATCTGTGATGTAGGACGGCGTGCCAACAGAAGACCCGTTGTTGGTCTTATGATTCGGATTCTGCTCCATCAGCTCCAGCTTGTCCTCCTTATAGAACCACCTTCAGTCTCCGAAGAAAACACGAGGTTTTTTCTCAATCCCTGTTCGTGACCAAATAAAACGAATTCGCGTCGGAAAAAGAGGGGATCGATGAGTAGAATCGATCCACCACCGGTGTACCGCTGCAGCAGACGAAAGGGGCTAGTGTTTCGCGAGTGCAGGATGAAATTGTGGTTGGATTTCTGAAAAAATGCACGTAAAATGGGATTAACAGAGGGCTATCTGAATTAGATAGGAAATTACTAAAAAATATATCTCGGTTTCCATATATCTTTGGATGCACACTGCGACATAATCAGTTTCATATAATTGAGTACTTAAGAGCTAATAACTTTACAGTTCTGTCAGAATGACATTCTACTGCACGGACACAAAAGTATTTAGAATTCATGTACAAATAATAATCAATGTAAACAGAAAAAGGCAACGCTTTGTATCGTCGCAATCGTATGACGTGGCTCTGAATATGCAATTAATTTTTTTAACATCTTAACGATCTCAAATGAAAGAACTCAAAACTAGAAAGTTAGAGATGTCGATAATATTTACAATTTTTGTATAGAAATTATCTTCATTTAATTCTATACCAAAAAAAGATTATGATGTGATATGATTAGGATGCTCAAAAAAATTAATTACATATTCAAACCTAAAGATATTTTTGACTTTTTACACCCGTAGTTTGACACCCTTAGAGTCAAATTTGATGGAAGTGGCATGGAGGGCAAAAGAGTTCATAGTAGTGGCACCTATGAGACAACTTTTTAAATGGTTTGTGGGTAATTACCAACTTTTGTAATGTCACACAGGTATCCATTGGCACCCAACGTGTAATTAACCCATCTGACCTATGGCAACTTCATTAGGAGGAGCAACATCTTTTTTTTTTTTTTTTTTTTTTTTGCAAAAACATCCTTTTTTTGCGACTTAGAAGGAGCAACATCCTAATTCCTAAGATTTAACTATCGTCCAAGTTTTCTCCTATATGCTACCGTGTCATCAAAGGCATCGGTTGAAATCAATCCAGCAGTGTACACATAAAAAATGACAACAGAAGCAAAGGTTAATGTTGATGTATAGTGTATAAATGGCAATCCCCCACCCTCCTTTTTAACTGCACATACTACACTGCCTCCACACCTACAGTACATCAGAGCAAGTATAATTTACTATCTACTAAATCAAATGGCATAGTCTTACTCTGAGAATGAACATAAAGCAATCTGGTTAATTTTAATTTACTGCAAATAATCAGCGTTTCAGCTAGGAAGTTCACTGCATATAGTACAAACGAAAAAAAACACTTTGACTCACGCAAAAAATCACATACAAATATGTAAACCAACAAGACATTTTTTTTTCTAAGCACAAAAAATGCATGTTACACTAAACAACCATTAAGGAAAAGGAGAAAGTGAAGAGAGAATAGACAATTTGGGCATGTTTGGTTGCTGCCCTTGTCAAGATCTGCCTGGCCAGGAGCAAGCCTGAGTGATGCTTGAGGTGTGTTTGGTTATTGCCCTGAGCACCTGCCTGGCTTAGGCACCAAGCTCAGGCTCAGGCGTCCGAAATCGAGTGCCTGAGCAGCTTGCTGCGAAGACCATTCATGCCTGAGCAACAACACCGTGCTCCTTCGTCGCTCATTGTCGCTTCTTCTTCCAGCCACGACCCCAACTCCAACGCACCGTTCTCAAGTGCCCAATCGCTGAACAGACGTTGTAGGGTGTTGTGCTGATGCTTGTCGTTGAGACCCTCCATTGCGCTGCGCTGCTCGCCGTCTAGACGCTGCAGTGTGCCCGTGCTGCTTGCCAGCAATGTCCCCATTGCTAGCTATCCACCCCTCATGCGCTCAATCGCCTTCTCCCCAAACTCCTCAAACTACCCACTGTCAATCCATTCCGCTGACGAGCTCCAAATTAGATGTTCTTCTTCTTCTTTTCCCTATTCTTAGATCCTAGCCATAAATTCATCAAAATTCACAATATAAACCATGTGGGGGGCTAAATCAATTGCATCTTCATCTTCTACACCTTCTAACTGTTCCATTTTGACGATTACAACAGTCAATTGCACCTCGGGCAAGATCCACATTTCTAGACCTGCATCGTCTTCCTCCTGGAAGATGAACACAGGGAAAGCATACTTCATATTATGGGACCTTTGCCTAAACAGGTATGTAGTATATACTAGCTGCAACCCAAGAAAACATTACCAAGGCAAAGATTGAAGACTAACAATAGCTGCCAATGGGGGCTAGTACAAAGCTACAACCACATGTAGCTCTATGAATAGATAGTCAGATAACAGTTGCCAACATCATTCAAACCAAATATATATATTTTTAAATAAACCAGATAGTTTCAAACTACACTAGGCCCTTGATTTTTAGGTACACACTCACGATGTTAACAAATGGGTAAATCAACACATTCAACCACTCACAACATCAACCACTCACAACAGTAACAAACTCTGACAGCAAGCGTAGGATCCTAGTGTACATCTCAACACAAGTTCAACATCAATTCTCTAGAGCATCCTAGTGTACATTGACAACAACAAGACTTCAACAAGCAAATTCAGAATTTCTCAAAGACGCATGTCCTGCAGTTCTGCACAATCAAACTCATGACTAAACCACAAATGTAGCATCCACTTGAAATGGCAACAATGCCATAAGCAGCTGCTGCTTACTGGCAGTAGCCTATAAGTTAGCACTTGACAGCATACTACAGTGGCACCTACTGGCACGGACTACAACTGCACATGAATAAGTATCCATTGACAACAACAGCAGCATGTAACTCGTCAAATTTGTATGGCAATTGACTAAGCACTACTATACATATCAGATACATTCTAAAATCCGAAACATGCAAACACTTAATCAGTCATCGATAGAAAAGTGCAACACTTAATCAGTCCTTAATCAGTCATCGATAGAAAAGTGCAACACTTAATCAGTCCTTAATCAGTCATCGATAGAAAAGTGCAACACTTAATCAGTCCTTTTTTTCTCCATTAGAGACTGGAAGTAAACTACAATTTGAAGATACATTCTACATATATTACTACTACTGAAATTAGATCAAGATCTAATAACAAAAAAAACTTGCTAATTTATAACAGTTACTCGGAATTTTTTAAGAGGAATCACTAGTTTCCTAAAGGGGCAGCTGTGTTCTAAATGCATAAGTTAGACAATCTATTTTGAAGAGTTCAACATTCATGAGCTTGGTAAAAAGAAAAACTTGACACAAATCATTGTAATACAAAAGTGGCATTTATAAAATGTCAAATGTTGAACTACATGACTTAAACAGAATTGACATATGCACTGTTAACCCCAGACATACTTTCATTTAATTTAAGAGACAATAGCGAGCACCTAAAATAATTGTACAAAGAAATAGCCTAGAATCATCTAGTTTCATGCTCAACTTTATAAAGTTCCAACCTATAACACGAATTTCATATCTATTCTAATGTCCTACATATACCGATTCAGCAACAGGGAGGCTCCAACGTGCCTCGACGAGGCATTCGCTAGAAGAATCACCGCCCCACTACAAGCTCGAGGAAATAGCTATTCCGCTTCCTTTCCTAGACACGTAGTTCGAGGAACACGAATAGTGTTCGAAGAGGACACTATCAATTTTGCCCCGGTACGTTTGGTGTTAGCATGTCCAAACCCAATACAAACCTAATAGAGTGTACGAGTCTTGAAGTACATTCAACGGACGCAACATCGCCTGAACGAAAGCCCAATTTTAGGTGACCGGTGAATAGGAAAAGTGTTAATAAAAAGTAAAACGCTTGTCTAGCCAACACGTGTGAGCAGGCTGAAACCAGAGATTGTGGCGAAGGAATTGGTGATGGTAGAAGCGAAGAGCGGGAGACACTAGGGAGGGGGTTGACCATCATGTTGGACGCCACCTGCACCACGTACTACGACAGGCTCACGGCGCCATTGACGGGCTCCTGCACCAGCAGGTCCCTCCACCACCTCACGCCACAGCCAGCCACCGCACTTCTCCCGTCCATCGTCATTCCGCAACGCATGCTGCGACAATGTAGCAGAAGCAGCCCCCTCTCCCCCATAGCGGTTGCCGTTGTCGACTCATTGCAGGCTTCTCTCCCCCTGCATCCTCCTTTCTGTAAGTGCAATCAAGTCCTAATTGTGGGTTTTGGTGATAATGACCACGCAATTCGAGGACTAATGAGATTTATCGAGATGACAAACATGTAAAATAAAAAAGAGGATAATACATGCAGTGGTGGAACCCCCAATTACATAAGAACGCAGTGATGGAATCAAAGATATTTAAATTCTTTTATATTTTAAAATTGAGTTTAGAAAAAGCTATACTATAAAAGGGGATACAATGCACCAGCTTCAATACGCAACCAAGTGCTCAAATAACCACCACAGATATCCTCAAAACCCTAACCAAGACAACATTCCTTTTACTATCATCTTTTGGCTGTCTGGGCTAAGCGGCACTGCCGCGACTTGAAGTGACCGTTAGGAGCGGGGGGATATTTTACGTCTCCCTTCTCCCCCAACGGTCATCTTGACCATTCTCCCATCCGCTCGACTAGAGAACTCTCTTCCACTCTCTCTCACTCCATTGGAGCACCTCAAGCTTCTACCATCAATTCCTCTCCGATTCCTTGAGTGATTGAGCCTCCAAACTGCAATAGAGAGATCTCCAAACTGTTTTTCAACTTCTAGAGCACTTGGTTCGCATCCTAAGCCGGTGGATTGTGTTTGTTACTCTTGGAGCAAGGCTCCTAGCCGACTTGTGTGGTAGTTTCGAGACGTTTGTAATCACCCACTCTTATAGTAAGAACCTCTCAAAATCAAGAGACTTGCTCTCTTGACTTGAGAAAGAGGATAGAGTTTGTGAAACCCAAGCCTTGGTGGCTTCCTCGATAACGTGGAGGTAGGCAATCCTTTGTAGTGAGCTGAACCATGGGATAAATATCTTATCTCTTGTGTTCTTGCTTTGTATTGTGGTATACTTGTTTGTTGGTGATTCTAGGGTTTGGTCTCGATCTACTCATGTGTGAGCTTCCGTCTACTTTCAAGTGATGAAATAGGCTCTACACTACCCCAAGAAGCTCAGTAAATTACTCAGTCTAAATTTCCTTAGGTAGATTTTGAATTGTGATCTCGAACTTGTTAGGTGGAGCGTTAGTGCCGCTCATTGGCCAGCAGTGCCGCACGCTGAGCGGCACTAGCGCACAGGCTTCTAATAGAAAGTTTGAGTTTGTTTTAAATATGTCTATTCACCCCCTCTAGACTTAGCAAAGATTCTTACACTTTCTTGAGATATGTGTTCATGTATGCGATCGATTCGATCGTCTAGACCTTGAGCTGCCAGCCACTCGAGCTGGCCATGACCGCGTCTCTATGGCCGCTGTCACCTCTTTGTCGAGTTGCAATTTTTTAGTCCTTCCTAAATTCAAATTTTTTGATGTTTTGGCTTTTCAAAACTTATAATTTTTGTTATACACCTAGATATATACACTATATCTAGATATATAATAAAAACAATGTATATGCAAAAGACAAAACGACATTTAGCACTAACACAGTTCATGTGCTGTCACGGAAAACAAAAATAAATCGTGCTAAATTTGATCCCATTCCCATCGCAATGGCGGTGTCATTCCCTTTGCAGTTCCATCACCGGCAGCCCGTAGCAGCACTACTGACAAGAATTTTTGCAGTCACTAGTGCCGAGCTGGCCACTTGCGCGTGACTCGTCGAGACAGGGGTAGAACGGTGGACTCCACCTCAGGATGCCACAAAAAAGAAGATAAAAAAAAAAAGCCTATTGCGCCGAGCACAAGAACCCACGACCACAGGTCACGCCGCACCGGACCGGACCGGACACCCGCCCAGAAAGATAGGCCTGCCCACTGCCGCCACAGCCATCCTTTTCCTGCACAAATCACGCACGCGGCACAAGAGCCCAAATCACGGCCACAAAAGCCACGCACGCGGCACGGGGGGCGCTTCTCCTGCGCGGCGCACGGAAACCCACCTCCACCGCGCGCGTCGGCTGCTTGCTGCCTGCCCCCGCGTTCCCTTCGCGCCCGCCGCCGACACTCCCACCGCCGCCATGGCGGCCCCGCCCCGCGCCACCGCGGTCCTCGCGTGGTGCGCTCATCACTCTCCCGCGCTCTCTTCTGTCTTCTCTCTCTCGCGCGCGCCCGGGCGCGGCGAGGGGAACTCCGTTTCTCGCGACGCCGGCCGACGCGGCGGCGGGCTGATTGCTCTTTCTCGTTCTCATTTTGTGCAGGGGTTCCGGGGAGGACGGGCAGCTGGGCATGGGCGGGAACGAGGAGAAGGACTGGGCCCACTGCGTGCAGGCGCTGGGGCCCTACGCCGTCACCGCCGTCGTCGCCGGCAGCCGCAACTCCCTCGCCATCTGCGACGACGGCCGCGTGCGTGCCCTTCCCCGACCCGCCGCTGCCTGTTGTTCATTTCCTGGCGAGCTTCTGTACTGACCCGGTTGCTTTATTTGCTTGGGCTGGTTGGGGTTCCTTGCCGCGCGCAGCTCTTCACTTGGGGGTGGAACCAGCGCGGCACGCTCGGGCACCCGCCGGAGACCAAGACGGAGAGCTCCCCGGGTCCCGTCGACGCCCTTGCGGGTGTCAAGATCGTCCAGGTGCGCCTCAGTTCCGGCTTTACCTCGCGTGGTTCGTGTCTGTGCTGCTGCTGACGGAACTAGCTCTGCCTATTGTTTACTACTTTACTTGTTCATTCAGGCGGCGATTGGCGGGTGGCATTGCCTCGCAGTTGACGACAAGGGGCGCGCCTACGCCTGGGGTAGGGGCACCCGCTTCTTCACCGCGATTCCCGTGGCTGATTTCTGGTTGCTTTGATGCAATATGCGTGGATTGTGTGCAGGGGGGAACGAGTACGGGCAGTGCGGTGAGGAGCCCCAGAGGACGGAGGACGGGACGAGGGCGCTCTGGAGGGACATCCCGACCCCGCAGCGGTGCGCGCCCAAGCTCAAAGTCCGGCAAGTGAGTGGAATTGGATTCCTGCCTTGTGCAAGTAGCACCAGTGGGAATGTTCTTGGAACTTAGCAATTTTGGTTCGGTGCGTCGGTTCCAGGGAATCCAACAATTTTTGGATAGCACTTTGGCATATGTTTTGGTGCCAAAGAAGTAGTCTGATCACAAACCACTTATAAGATAAATTATATGATGGAACTGGAGCAGTTATAGTGTCTGTCGCTCAAATGAATTGTTCCTGTCGGTGAAAGGATGCTGCAACTTTTGTGTGCTGCATGCGCTCATGATTTTGGTTTGTTAGCTTTTGGCTTCCTTATTTGTTTGCTAATTCTAGGTAGCTGCTGGAGGGACACATTCAGTGGTTTTGACTCAAGAAGGTCACGTCTGGTCATGGGGACAGCCATGGCCTCCTGGCGATATGTATGGTGCCTTATGATGATTTTTTTTGTTTGCTCTGCTATTATCTCCTTGATTCTAATGTTGAGCATGGGTCTTCTTTCAGCAAGCAAATATCTAAACCAGTACGTGTGCAAGGCCTTGAGAAAGTGAGGGTCATTGCTGTACGTGCATTCCATAATTTGGCACTAACAGAGGATGGAATTTTGTGGGCATGGGGTAGTAATGAGTATGGTCAGCTGGGGACTGGAGATACCCAACCAAGATCACATCCGATATGTGTCGAAGGACTATCTGATCTCTCACTGGTGAGTCAGATTGATTTCTTTTCTTTGATTTTCTGATACATTTTCAAATTAGTTTGTCATCAGTGAGTTTCTCAAGCCATTGCATGTAAGGACGACAGAACAAGATAAAAAAAATCAAACTTAGTTGTTTTTCCCCGAGCTCCATCTCTCATTGGTTTAGCTTTCATTCATCTAACAAGCTTCATCCTTTTCAGGACTTCTAGTTATAATCATTGCACACTAGGAATACTATGTTTGAATGTTTGATGTTGCTTATGCAAACAATGGCATCCTGATTCTTTATTTGAGGACACCACTGCTTGGGCATCGATAATTTATCTGCACATTGCTTTCCTGATTTCTCACTTGTTGCATATACTCCAATATCTTACATTTGCAGGTTGACATTGCTGCTGGAGGCTGGCATTCAACTGCACTAACTATAGAGGGAGAGGTATTTCCATTATCTTGATTCTTGAATTCAGGATTACCATCTTATTATATGCTGTTTTATCCTGCCAAGCTACCAGATTGACACAAATATATTGAGGGACAGGTTATTCTTTCATGCTTAGGAAATTAACTTCATGAAAACTGTTGTCACATTATGTGGGCTGCAGATAAATGCACTTACTTGCTATTTACTCAGGGCATGCTTTAAAGACGTCCAGATTAGAGAGCACCGAAAATATACATATTATACGATGAAAGTAACCTAGAGGAGTGTGTTGACCATGTTGAGCTCATCTGAACCGAATACAGAGACAGCAGTTAAAAAAAAAAGGCTACAGACTAAGTTTGGCTTGAGTTCCATTGATTCAGATCCATCTGTACGTTATTCTGCATTTTCCAAAAACGAATATTAATGCCATGGAAACATGTATTTTAATGTAGTAAGACTGGCACTGATCACAATAAATGACAAGAAGAGAAACGTAAGGCACTGCAGGCTAGATATTGTATTGCATAGGGGTAGACAGTAATGGGGAGCATAGTGAGGTTGAGATCTGAAATTAACTAGGATTGTTTCCAGGGTTTTCCTTACATAGACGATACCAAGGGCTTTGGTTGTTTATTTAGAAAGATGGATCATGTGACTGGGCAAAGCAGATATGCACTTAGGTGCCTCTGCTATGTATATCGTATATGTCAGACTGATTGGAACTGCTTGCTGCAGCAAGCCTGCCTACATCTGCTATTCTTTGTAGTAGAAAATAAGCAGCAGCAACTGCTGTAGCTGCTTCAAAAGCACAGCTGAGCAGATCCCATGAGTTGCACAAATCGACCTGATCCAATCTCAATGCATTGCAAAATCTTATTTTTTGGTACTCATCATTTTCTACTTGAACACATATTTTGTTTTTTATTCACTTAACCTGCACCAACTTTTCTAGGACTAAAAGGCTTTGTTGCTGTTTGGTCTCTCTAGGTGTATGCTTGGGGGAGAGGAGAGCACGGGAGGCTTGGATTTGGAGATGATAAGAGTAGTCGCATGGTGCCCCTAAAGGTTGAGCTTCTAGCTGGAGAAAATATTGTTCAGGTAATAGACCTTGGTATCACTGGGGTGTTGTTGGCTTCAGTTGCATTAGCCTTTCCTATGGACTGTGGTCCTGAAGTGGTTGAACAATTTTCTTCTCCAAGCTGAGCAGCAGAGCTCATTTTGCATGTTTGCAGGTATCATGTGGAGGAACACATTCAGTTGCGCTAACTCGAGATGGCCGGATGTTTTCTGTAAGTAGCTGTCTTCTACTTCTTACAATCCTACCCATGTGCCTTGCCATTATCTTTTCTAGCTCAGGGTTCTGACATATAAAATGAAGATCCCGGCCACTTGACCATTTTTACGGCCTTTGCAGTAGAATACTACTGATAGAAAAAGTTAAAAGCTATGCAAAAACCTAAAATGCATTAAAGCAGTTTTAATTGAAGCGAACCCTAGGATGTCTGAAGCCATATAAGCATGATCAAATATATTGTTGATTTTGTGGTCAGTAGCCAAGCTGTACAACATTCTTCTTGAGGGAGAAAATATGCCCATAGGCCATAGTTGAGACAAGGATGAACAGACTGGGTTTTCTATCTTCGTATTCTTACATATGAAATACTTGAAGATTTTGAAAATTTGCGAAGTTGTGGATATGCTTTTTAAACAACATGATGCATCTGCAGACTCGATAAATGTCAATTTATGTTCTAAGAATGACTGATATCAACTGTATGTATTTTGCCCAAGTTTCACTAACCCCAGTTCAGGCATTATTGATGTGTACCACGTTTTCTGCATTGCGCATAGTTTTATCGAGTTTGCCGTGCATATTAATGGAGTCTCTTTTGTGTTGGCAAAGTATGGGAGGGGCGACCATGGCCGTCTGGGCTACGGCAGGAAGGTGACGACGGGCCACCCCATGGAAGTGCCCATCGACCTGCCGCCGCCCAAGACCAGCAGCAGCCCCGACGGGCAGTGGCAGGCCAAGTACGTGGCTTGTGGCGGGCGGCACACCCTGGCTATTGCGGAGTGGACAGAGGCCACCGACTGATCACGGAGTGCTTGACTTCCTGAATCCTGATGATTTGCGTGCAAATCTGAGGTTGAGAAGCCTACTATACAATTATTATAGTGTTCGTGGAATAAGCATAAGTAAGTTATGCAACATTAAGCATCGTAAAATTTTCTGTATGAGCTTAATTTGGCAAGGAACAAAAATAGTCAGAAGAGGACTTTGTGCAGAGATACTAGATGAGAGACGTTCAGTATTTCAGCGATATTTTTCGATGGACAAATTTGTGCTGTATCCTGTGCAGATGTGCTTTCTATTTTTATGGCTCCCCTGTCCTTCACTCGCTGCACGGCTACACATGAAAATGTCAAGGGTGATAAAATGGATCAAGCACTAGTGCAAATCGAAAATTGGAGACATAACATCAATTGGCGACGATGTAGGAGATCATGCTTTTCAACTAGGGGAGGGGGCTGCACAAGAACATCGACAAATTACCTCCGACGCGAGGAGACGCCTCAAAGTGCGCAGGTGGGCTTGGCAACCATCGAAGAATCAGGCAGCACTCTCGTCTCACGCACATCCGTTGTGGGAACGCGAACACTGCTTTCACCCATGAGGATAAAAAGAAACGGCAGTTCTAGCCCCGGACGTCCTGCACTCCGTTTCCCGTACTCGGGCTAGCACACCCCTGCGCAAGCTTGCATTTCGTGCGGCCACGTAGGGCCCGCACCACCGGACTGCACACAGGGACTGCTCTCCTCTTCTCACGCGTATTGCAACAAGTGCAGCACTCGATCTACTTTTGCAACATTCAGATGAAACACTTGCAACATACGTCTGAAATACTTGCAAAACAAAAAAAACTTGAAAACACGTGTGTAGCCATTGCAAACATATGCAAACATCAAGATAAAATACTTGCAACATACTTATAAAAACACCTGAAACACTTGCATATATATGCAACATCTCGATCTAGTTTTGTAACATCCAAATGAAACACTTGCAATATACGTCTGAATCAGATGAAACACTTGAAACATACATATATAGCTCATTGCAACATCTTGATCCACTTTTGCAACATCCTTATGAAACATTTGAAGCATGCGTCTAAAAGATCTGAAATATTTGAAATGTACGCTTGCAACATGCATCGTATCTTGGTGCGGCCTCCTCCGCCGTTTACATAGGGGCGCCGCAGCCGTAGCAGGAGACAAGACCAGGGGGCTTCCATGCCAGGGCCAGACGCTTCTTCTTGCGCGGTGGCCTCGGTGGCTAGCTGGCGGCTGAGGGAGTGGTCGCCACACGTGGCCGCGGCGGTGTCCGCACTGTCAGGCGAAGTGGGCCACAGAGTAGAAGCAGCGGCAGGAAGCAATGAGGCAGCGCGATGGAGCAGGAGAAGGAGCAGCGCAGGGTGACCGTCGATGGTGAAGCGAGCCACAGAGCAGGAGCAAGGGAGGGTACCGACGGAGCAGGAGTATTCGACGCGTGGAGTAGGTTTATTGTCTCCTTCTCCTTTCCTTATCCAACCGGTGCAACGAAAGAGACGGACGTGGATATACCATAATAAAAAAAAGAGTAGGGGAAAAACATAGAGGTTTACCGGGCTGGTATGCAAGGCTACGAAGGGGCATCCGAACGCCCTGCATGTACATTTCGATAAAAGAAAAGGTCATCACAGATTACTTCAGGGAGCATTTAGGTCAACCACAGGTCGACAACAAAGGCCATCCACTGTTGATTGGTCATCGGTTGTGTACCTGCCTGCCGTCCTATCATCGCTGGAAAACCCTTTTTCTCCCATGAAGAGATATCATCCGATCCGATCCAGGCCTAGAGACTAAGCGCCAGGTCCGGACCAAGTGTTAGGAAATTGTAAAAAAAAAAGATCTCATTGTGGCAATCAGCCCTTTGAGCTCCTCGATTCATCTAGCATCGTGGTCTTCCATAGATAGAAATCGGACGCCTTGCGTATGAATGACAATAAGAGTGTGTTTGGTTTGAGGAAAATGATGAATGCGATATGGTCATCTATGGATTTCGGGATATAGATATGCATATTGTCTATTTGGTTGGATGGATGGGACGAGCCATTTTTTGTTTGGTTGGATAGATGAGATTGGATAGAACGAGAATACTAGTTTAATTATATCTATTATTTAAAAATAATAATAACTAATTATACACTAATAAATATACATTGACACTAATCTTGTCATTATAATCACTAATTTAAAATAAAATATGTTAATTAACACTATACTGCTCTAATTATCACACAAAGCATGCGCTAATCAACATATGGATAAGTTCATCCGCCAGATTTCTCAGGGCCACGATATCCAGCTTCTACCAAGAATATTCCCTACTATGGATATCCAGGTTTAGCTTGTCCAAACACACCCTAAGCCAATTAACCTAATCCAAAGCGTGTCCAAAATTTTCTCCAAGTTGGATGGAGCCTCTGCTTGACGCATTGTTGTCAAGATGCCAAAGTGCATTAAGTAAAAGATACATGACAACTTTCTATAAGTCTAGAACAATGTTAGGAGGCTACATAAATAAATAAATAAAAACACTCGCCTTATTCATGAAGCTGGACATTTAGAAATAAATCCTTTGACACGGTCAATTGGAGCAACTTGCTAGAGACTCTACAACGTTTGGGTTTGGACAACGTTGGCGTGTGTGTGTTGCCATTCTTTTCCGCACAGCAAGCTCCAGAACTTTGCTAAACTAACAAGCACCAAGACAAGAATGTTACATACATTGGCATCAAATATCTTGACTCGAAAGATTTATTATTCGCACAAGCTGTCCAGAGAAGAAAAGCTGTACTACTTCAATTGGTTCATACAAAAACATGAGACTGTGCCGCAAATATAGTATTCTGGAGATGGGTAGTGATTGCTGGGCCTTGTCAACTTGATGACACCACTTTCCTCATTGGGCTGCAAAGACCAATTAAATATTATTGCGTTATTAGGAAGAAGAAATGGATATATCAACATACTAATTAAAGCATACCTCAAGAGTAGAAGAGACTGAAAGGTAAGCATCATCCCCAACCATTTTCAGTTTCATCTAATAAAAAGATCGCAGGAAAACAGTTAACCTTGGGAAAACTGACATTGACAAATAAAATATTTTAGTGCTTAATCAGTACACGCTGACCCGAAACAAACTCGACAAAAGAAAATAAAATTTGTGGCAGAGCAGGTCCCAATAAGTGTCCAACCATCATGCTTAGAAAAAAAAGAAGAAGAATTGTCCAACCATCCAGCACTTCCTATCCACATGGCATGCTGAGCTTTGCCACCAAGTGCGGCCCAATCAACCAAGCTTAGAGTGACGAGCACATTGTCCCACCTTGTTCAGCCAACTGAAATGTCAACATTGAAATGCTATAGTACAAAGCTAGCCACTAGCCAAGCTTCGATCACTAGCAAATTTCTTAAGCCTTGGCTAAAACGGGATATTAGCAAAAGAAATTGGGTATTTCCTGAATGAAAACAGGAGCCGGCTATATGATGGGGAAAACTCCAAATTGTTTTTGAGCCTGTTTTTCTCCATGTTGTTCCCGTTTTTACCCTATTTTAGGTAAGCACCGACAAAATGAAAACGATCGGCAAAAAGAAAAAGAGAAACGGAACGATCGGCAAAAAGAAAAAGAGAAACAGTGTCCATCAACACCGGAATTTCTTGTCATGTTTTCATCCCTGTTCCTATAAACATATCGGTCCTAGTATATAAAGCGTAACCACTTTTTATTTAAGTCCCATAATATAAGACGTGCTCTGCTCTCTCTAGACACATGTACATTGATGTAATACCAGTGTTTAGAGAGAATTAAATACATTCCTTGGTCTTTAAACCAGAGGTGGTTACGTCTTATATACTGAGACGGAGGGAGTATTGACAAACTATCCTCCCTCTCCTTGCACATCACATATATAAGAGCATATCCAAGAGTACCCTATTTCCCTTCCCAATCCTTGTTTTTTAGCAAGATGAGAAAAAGCACCTCTCCAATAACTCCTAATCCATGCTCCTAAAATTTACGCACTTGGTAAATCCTCCCCCGTCGGTTGTAATTTTGTGCGTAATAGCTGTCGCGCGGATACCGTGCGTATCGGTCAATCTAAAGGTGGAAGGGTGTGAAAAAAATAAGAAGTAGGAAAGAGTTCCTGATGCAAATATACGAGAGAGAAAGAATATATTAAAGTAGTTACGATAATTTAGAAATAGTATATAATTCCTGATGTAAAATTGTCTTCTGTGTGTTTAGAGTGGATTATTAGAAACTCTTGGAGATGACCTTCTTTTTTCCTACCAATACCTTTTTAGGAGTTACAAAACTACATGTTTTTGGGAGGAAAAAATAGGATACTCTCGGAGATGCTCTAAGTATTTATTTATTTATAGACATTCAAGTTGAAAATAACTTAACATGTGCTTCGAAAATAATTGCACAAGAAGGAAATACCTACAAAAGAAAGGCACACTCAAATACTTGAAGACATTCATGTACTTAAATAAGTCGTACGCAATGTAGGGTTCCTCGAAGAGATCCGGTCTTTTGGTGGGAAATGGAGAGAAGTCCTTGAGTGAGTTTTTGCCAAGTCAACCATGATCACATGTGATTTGTGATCAGTTCTATTCACCTTGAAAACCATGTACAATTCATTGCCATCCATACTTAGGGTGGGGAAATAAACAAACAAATCATTCAATTGCAGAACATGTGAACTGCTTCCCCAAAGTTGAGACTCTGCAATGTTATGATGTCCTTAGCGTGAATAAAACAATCCTTTTGCCAATAAATAAAATCAGGCTTCCTACTACAAGAAATGAATCTGCAACCAAGGTACTAAACATTTCCTCCACCTCCTCATTCTCATTATCCACCTCCACCTCCATCTCCTCATTCTCATTATCCACTATATGATATTGGTGCATCAAGCCCGCATCATATAACATGTCACTTTTCCACACATCCTTTGGTGACTTGGTGTAGATTCCTTGTTTGTCTGAAGCCCGAGGTTTCTCATGCACCATGTGTTTCCGACACATTTCGAGCTCAACACATTTGATAAGACATCTATCGAGAAGATTACATCTTGGAAATACTTTGCATACAAGCCTAGTTGGTTGTCGGAGTGGTTGCCGGGGAGTAACTTGGGCAATGGGATATATCGAGCAATAATATTCTCCTATATAATATCGAAGGCGAGAATCCTATTCCAGAGATCGACAAATCCTAGCTCACCATCTGCAAGTGCAATCACCTTCTCTATATTGTACATCCGCATATTACCAATCTGGTACAACGTTTTAAACAACAGTCTATGATATTTAGCAGCGCCAAAAGCTATAACGGGCTATAACGGAAGTTATTCATTTTGCGGTTTTATAAAAAACATAAAATTCTTAATGATTATGCACATAAACATTTAACTAGACAAAACTTTTATAAACACAAATACTCAAATACATGAATATCCAGGAGAATATGTTTCCAAGTCCATAATGTTGGAACTGGCAGTGTTGAACAAGAGAGAAGAGAGAGGTTAGGTCCCTTGCCCTTATGCCCAGGCACTTCTATAGACAATGGCTATTTACAAGCGCCCCTTGGTGGAGTTGGATTTCACATTACACTACTGTAGCTACTAGTTGAGCCTCTTCTAGGGGAGACTTGGCACATATATCTCATGGGATCCCCCAACATTGGTCTCGACAAACACTTTAGTAGGAGGGGCTTTGCCAACACTTCAGCAACTACAATGACTCACCCACGGCAACACTTCCACGCGAGGGGCCTCACCATCATCTCCGACGTCATCACCGACAACGTATCTTCGTCAATATCTTCGGCAACTACAATAACTTGCCTCGCCAAGACTTTGGCACGAGGGGCTTCGTTGATATCTTCAATATCTACACTTCTACCAACAACGCCTTTGTCAACACCTTCGGCATGAGGGGGCTTCACCAACATCTTTGGAGTCCACAACGACTTGCCCTGCCAACACTTCAGCATGAGGGGGCTTCACCAACATCATCTTCAGCGACTGCGATGGCTCGTCTTTGCCAGCACATCAGCAGAAGAGGCTTCGCTATCATCTTTGGCCACTACAACAGCTCGAGAGCCTTTGTCAACAACTTTGGCATTAACGTTTATGATGACTTGTCTTTATCGCCTAGTTCGATGGGCTACATCAATTCATTCGGCACCAAGGTTTACTTCACCGTCCTTGACCACTTCGGCTCAAGGGGCTCAGCAACAACTTTGATCTCAACATCTACTTCTGCTACTATGGCTACTATGATTGCATCAACTACAAGCCCAGCTGGTCATCGGAGTGGCTGTCGGGGAGTAATTTGGGCAATGGGATACAGCGAAGGCGAGAATCCCATTCCAGAGATTTGGGCAATGGGATATAGCAAAGGCAAGAATCCTATTCCAGAGATTGACAAAAATCATAGCTCACCATCTGCAAGTGCAATCACCTTCTCTATATTGTATATGCGCATATTACCATTCTGGTGGCGCTCCAACATGTGCACTTTGCTGGTCCATGTTCCCCGCTCAAACAGGAAGACATGCACACCGTGTTGTTCCCCTTTGGCCTGCTGAAGACTGAGAGCAGCCGGAACAAACCCGCCATCACTGTCGTCTCTGGGCAGAATGTTGACCGAGACCACATGGATCACTTCCTTGAGTTTCTGGTTGATGTAATCGAGATGCAAGAGCAATGGCTGCCATCCACGCCTGACCACCCTGTAGAGGTAGTAGTAAAAGCTGGTAATGGTTTGGTCTCAAACCAGTTTTTTTGGTTTGGCTTCTTATTTGGCCTGTATAGTTTGGGTGGGAATAGGCTAGAGAGTCTAATGGGCTGGTTCAGTTTGGGTTAGTAGCTATAATGGGCAGGTTGGTTTTGGAACCGGTTTATGATTTTTGGACAAGGGAATGGTTTGTGACTATGGCTGGGCTAATGGTGTGTGACTAAAAAGGATTGCCGGGATTACTAGACTTGTCTTTCTATAGGAAAATGGCTATAATGCGTAGCATGATGTCATGCTCATGTCAACAAGCTAGTACCGAAGCAGAGCACGCAGGACGCTCAGCTGGCTGCTCGCTCCGCGCCACACAACAGCGCATGTCATGACAACACCCAGGTAGCTGCTCGCCCCGCCCCACGCAGCAGCATGTGTCGCGCATGCGCACAAGTGGGAGGATGCGCATGGGCGTTTGCGCTCGGCACGGCCACGCTCGGGACCTCGTGGTTGCCAGGGCTGCCGGCAGCAGCGCGAATGGCGGCGCATGGCCGGACGGAGGAGAGGCTCACACTGCATTGCCCAGACCTTGCCAGTCTCAAGATCTCCGGGGTTGTCAAGCTCGAGGACGCCGCGGCGTTGGCACGCTCCCTGCCCAGGCTTTGCTCTCTCTCCTACCTGTTCGCCATCCTCTCCGCCTTCAGGGACTTGTGGAAGTTCATTAGCTCAGCACCTAGAGCTGCGTCGGCTTCGACAAAAGAACGACGAGCTGCTCAAGAGAGGGGCCAAGATCCAGCGGTTTGATGTCGGAGGGTCCAAGTTGGTGGACGAGAGGATGAGTTCGCCAGCGGTGACGGTTTCTGCGACTCATCCTACATTGACATGATGTGATCTCTGTCTATCTAAACCATTCCACGGTGATAGTTTGAAGTCAGTTTCGAATCCTGGTTTTAGGCCGTGGATTGGTCTTGTTTGGATTGAAGAACACCGTAGTTCGATGTGGACTATTTTTGGAGGGGGAACGAGTTGGGTGGGGTGGATTGGGGATTTGAAGGCAGATGTGATTAGTTTGGTTTGGTTATGGTCTGGACCAGATTTTACTTGTACTCGGTTTTGCTCCTGTAGCCGTTTAAGGTGACGCTTATGAGAGCAAGGTTGCGGTGGCTTCTTCATCAGGATAGGGACATGCATGGATGCTGAAATGTGAGGGGCACGGTGGGTTGGCGGCGAAGCAGGAGACCTTGATACCATCGCCTTGCCATGAGGTTGTCTGGTTTGGGTTAATTTCCCGGTGAGGAGGAAGATATTAGTGCAACTTTCCCTATTCACGGATCCACCCCTACTAGAGACGATTTTCCTCTTTCACCCTCCCCCAACTTGCGCCTCAGCTATAGTTTCTCATAGTCAGATCCCCGCCATCGTCGATGTACAACATTAGGTCCAAGAGAATCCAGGCAGGGAGGCCAGAGGTGGCCCTCCAACCAAAATCGGTGCCCTGTAGAGGTGGCCAACACGAACCCATGGTTGGTGCATCGGTCTCGAGCTTGGGCTCTCGATCGCGGGAGGAGATCGGTCTGATTTGGGGTACACTGACGCCAACACTTCGACATGATCTCGTCTAGGACTCAGTTGTAACCGTGTTCTCATGGTGGAGGTTGTCGTCGATGTACTCAGCTGTAGTCGCATTCTCGCGGTTGAGGTCGCTGCCTCACTTGCCACCTTGAGGTCGCCGACGTCGTCGAAGTACGCCATCTGGAGCCAGAGAATCCGGACAGGGGGACCGGAGGTGGCCACCTCGGTCATGGATAGGTCTTGAGCTCGGCCTATAGATCGGGCGAGGAGATCGAGATGATTTGTGGATTAGGGTTTTACGGGCGAGTTTGGAGTTGCCAATTGGGTTAGGGAGGGGAGCCGTGCGTGCGGAGGGGCATGGGTTTAGGGTTTAACCACGGTGGCACGCCCACAGATCGACCGCGCGGTGGAGTCCGACCCGAGCACGGTAAAAAACCAAGGCGCAGATGCTGTACGAAGGGGCACGTGCTGGCTGATTGCACCGAGGAGATTTCGTGTCAGATTTGCGAAGGTGAGGATAATGTGGCTGCAAAATGTCCCGCCAAGAAAAAATCTGAGACCGATGGCGTACATGGTTGGGTATGCACATGATGACCTATACCTCATGGTCCAATTCCAATGTGGAAGAAGGATAGTACTAGTTAAGGTGAAAGGAGGACACCTGACAAAGGAACAACTAGTGGGTCATCTCCAAAGATTAGTACCAGCGAATTTCGATTGGGATGTCCAAATGATTGCACCTGATACTTGGACAGCGCCTTTCTCTGTTAATTATATATGGTACAGTTGACCTAAAGATGGTATGTGTCTGAATTCACAAGTTGCCAACATACCAAGGTTGTTGAGGAAATACGAAGTGCTGTGGGCAATTGGTTCTATGTTTGGGGCGACTCAGAAAGTGGACATGCAGTAGGTGTGCTCAACCCATCTTTAGTTCCCAACCAGATGGATGTAGTGATTGGAAAACGTTACTTCGAATTCGAGCTCAAGTTCATCATTGAGCAGCCACAACCTGCTGAAAGCTCACGAGCAGGAGCAGCAGCGAATGATAATGATGGGAATGACGACAAGGCTAACGAAGATGAGGTGATGGAAGACAAAGCTGACAAGAAACATAAAAATGTGGGGAGCACTTCCGGTGATGCTGAAACGGAGGAGCTAGAGGGAGATGCCAGTGGACAGCTTATGGAGGACATGGGCAGGAGTTCAACTAATGATCTTCAGATTGAAGATGGCTGAGGTCACCCTACCTTCACCATGGGTTGCGACTTGTCCTTCTACAGCTCGGGAGGTTTCGGTTGACATAACAGGAGGTGTGCTCGGGATGGAGGAGACAGCTTCTCCGGCGGTGGAAACTGCAAAGGGCGCTGAAAATGGTCAGCGCGCGGTGGAGGTCTCAATCGCGCCGGCAGACCCTTCACAGTCTCTTGGTCCGCTTTTAGAGAAGGCTCTTTCCGAGGTAGTACATAGCAGACGGCGGTTTCGGGAGCTGTGGATATGACCAGAGGCGGAGCCACCACTAGGGCGAGCTAGGGCGGCCGCCCTAGGTCCCCTTGGCCGGCCACCATATCCCCACCCTGGAGTTCGCCGGAGCTTGAGCCGAGCAGCGAAGGCGGCGGAGGCGCGGCACTAGTTTTCTTCCGGGCGGGCGAGGCAGAGCGCAGAGCTGAGGCGTCATGGGCCGCGGTCGCTCTCGTATTGGCCCAAACAAGGCCCAGCAGCAGTTCGACGGCGCCCAGTTAGGTATCGACGTCTCGTACTTTCGCAGTCGCAACTCACCTCCGCTCTCGCGTGACTCGCCGGTCGCCGCACGCCGCTCCATCCTCCAGCCTCGTCGCCGCTGCTCGCCGCCTCACTGCCTCCGGCCGCCGGCGGATCTGGCGACACGACCCCGCCCCAGCCCCAGCCCTAGCCCCAACCGGCCAGCCCCGGAGCCCCCAAACCGGCCTGCTGCTGCCGCTCGCCACGATGCCGCCACTCCGCCTGTCCGCCAGGCCCCCAGGCAACAGGTAGCGAGCCCCAGCCAGCCCTGCTTGGCTGCTTGAGCCTCCTCGGCTGCTTCAGACTTACTACTTCAGTGCTTTACTGCTTTGGGAATTTGGTCATTTACTCATTTGGTGATTTCTGATTTGGGATTTTAGGATTTGGGTGATGGATGGGGAGCAGATGAAGCCACTGTGGGTAGGGGAGGAGATGGAGATGTGGTTCGTTCAAGCAGTACCAGTGCCAGCATGGTTAGACAGACTTCAATAGTTCCACTAAGCAAGAAACGCTACAAGAAGCTAGGTATTGCTAAATTTGTGCTTGATTGTTTCATTTGATTACAGATTGTTTGATTCAATTTATTAATTATGCAAATTTGAAAAGCTTCTTTGGTAGTAGTAGTAGAAACTCAGCAAGTGATAGTAACTTGGGGCCAGTGATAGTCCGCCCTAGGTGAATTCTCGGGCTGGATTCGCCACTGGATATGACTACAGCAACCTTTTCAGCCCCGGAGAGGAGGAGCAAGAGGAGAGCAGCATCGGCAGACGAGGACTCGCTGCAGAAGGCGCGGCAAAGCTGGTGGCGAAGAAAAATCTTGAGGAAGACGACGGTACGAACTTTAGAAATTCTTTCTTTTCATTTTCGGACAAGCTAGCACTCCCTCTATCTTAAATCGTAAGTCATGCTAACTTTTTTTAAGTGTCAAAGCATCTCAAGTTTGACTAAATTTATATAATAAAATAATGACAATTATGATATCAAATAAGTATTATTAGATTTTTCATTAATTATATTTTCATAGTATACCCATGTATATCATACATCTTTCTAATTCTCTCTATAATTTTAGTCAAACTTCAGATGCTTTGACTTTCCGAGAAAATTAGAATGACTTGGGATCGAAGAAGTAACTGATAATATCACGAACATAGGCATCTCTTTAGTGGAGATGCTGCAGCGGTTCAATCTTCAGTTACTCTTATTTGGACAGAAGAAAGTAATAGGTTCATTACCATTCCTGTCAAAATCGGTCAGGATAGTCACTCGGTTTCAGACCTAGAGGAATCTGATTTAGATGTTTTATCTTTGAATAATTTCTGTGGACAACTGGTTGATGATGTGGTGGATGATATCGGCATTGATTGTAATAATCGGTTCAAAGCCGATCATCACATCTCGCCTACTTTAAGGAAGAAGAAGGGTAGTGCATCTCGTAGAAGGCGGAAAGTCAAAACCAAACTTTGTTTTTAAATGAAAGGAATCTTTTAGAATAGCAGAGGTCTTAGAGACTTGGCAAAGTTTAGTTTTCTACATGATTTATCTGTTGAAAAGAGTTTAGATTTCATTGTCATACTAGAAACTCATAGGAGGAATTTTTCGGATGATAATTTAAATACCTTCTGTGGCGGAAAGGCTTTTTTTTGGCACTGGATTCCTCCTAGGGGTAGATCTGTTGGCATTTTACTTGGGGTTAATTTACAGTTGTTCTCTATTGAAAACATCCATGACGGTGAGTTCTTTGTCAAGCTCTACTTAAAGAATAAAAGCAATGGCTTTCGATGGTTTATTATGGTTGTGTATGGTGCGGCACAACCAAAACACAAAGATCGCTTTCTAGCGGAATTTGTAAGGGCTTGTTCAAGTGAATCCTTACCTATAATGGAAGGTGGGAGACTTCAACATAACTAGAAACCCCCAGAGAAGAATAATGATAGGTACGGAGTATGATAGTAGATGGCCTACTTTGTTTAATGCTTACATGGAATCACTTAATTTAAGGGAGCTAGAACTTTCTGGGAGAAGGTGGGGCTAATACAGCTGATGTCCCAACTTTTGAGAAGTTAGATAGAGTGCTTGTCAGTGCCAGCTGGGAACTAATTGAAATATCCTGTGTCAATGGTAGTTGCTCTCACAAGAGAAATTTCAGACCACACCACTTTTGCTATATACCCGTCAAGCGCAGCTATAGAGGCAATAATGCACTTTTCACGTTTGAATTAGGGTGGCTTACTAAAGAGGGCTTTTATGATTTGGTGGTAAACGTTTGGTGTATTGAAAACCGTGGCAGGAGACATTAAAAAAAACAGTGGCAGGTCTCCCATGTGTCGCTAGTAAGATCAGAGCTGTTCTCCTATCAAAAAAAAAGATCAGAGCTGTTCGTAGTTTTTTGAAAGGCTGGGCGAAAAATCAGGTAGGGGGAAATAGGAAGAAGAAAAGGCGTCTTTTAGAACAGCTTGATCATCTAGATAGAAAAGCAGAGCTCGTTTTACTCTCGGCTCAAGAATTGGAACACAAACATTGTTTGACAGCCGAGTTAACCAAGTTGCTTAGAGAAGTGGAGCTATATTGGCTCCAAAGATCTAAAGCAAACTAGGTTATTACAAGGTGATGACAACACTAAGTACTTCCAACTTTTGGCTAATGGTCGGCATCGAAAGACTAGAATTTTCCAACTAAAGCAAGAAGAGGGAGTTATAGTAGGTGATGAAAATCTAAAGAGCTATATCACAGAATATTATATTATAAAGGCCTTTTTGGGGCTCCTGAAAACAATAATTTTTCGCTAGACGAAGAGAACAGAGAGGACATTCCTCGAGTCTCTGACATTGAAAATGAATTGCTTATGGAACCCTTCACCGAAAAAGAGATAAAAGAGGCGATTTTTCCAAATGGAACATAATAAGGCCCCTAGTTCAGATGGATTCCCAGCTGAGTTCTATCAGTTTTTTTGGGACATCATCAAATCAGATCTGATGGAGCTTTTTAATGATGATTTCCAAAATGGAACTTTACCTCTACACAGACGTAATTTTGGTTCATAATTCTTTTGCCAAAAAAGACCGAAGCCATCAAAATTCAGCAATATAGGCTTATTTGTCTCCTTAATATCAGTTTCAAGATCTTCACTAAGGTCCTCACCAATAGGATTACTTTGACCTAT
The DNA here is from genome assembly GCA_038087645.1 of Saccharum hybrid cultivar R570. NCBI lineage: Eukaryota > Viridiplantae > Streptophyta > Magnoliopsida > Poales > Poaceae > Saccharum > Saccharum hybrid cultivar. Next base: position 35,989,131 of record JAQSUU010000637.1, on the reverse strand, counting down.
GTATTGTAGCTCGACAGCAAGACCTGAAACGACTCAACGTTTCCATCTGCATTGTGAACGATGAAAGACTCGATCTTAATTCTCACACCACTCCGATCCTGGAAGGATTCCCCAGCGTTGCTATGGGTATTCAAGAGAAATTTGGATGGATTTGGATGTTAATGACTGAAAATTAGGACTATACATATCTATGTTGATAGTGCAGTTACATTTACGAACTCATGTGTATGTAAATGACACGGAACTATAGGAAATAAGTCACAAAACAATATGGTTTAACTATATCAACATATATCACACGGAAAGGAAATAGATATATATTTTTTTAGAGGAACTTGACTTGCAGATGCAACAGCTGAATAGGCGTTCTTCAGAACAGATCCATGAATTTTTTAAATAAATGGTATATCAGATAAAAAAATTCATATTCAATTCAATGCCATTTGCTAATTTAGTAAATAATTTTAAAATTGCACCGCAATTTTATATGTAGTCACTAAATAGCATTATATGTTTTAAATTCAAAGATTAAGTTAGACTTTTTTATACTTACAATATAAATATAATCAAAATAATAGGCTACGCAATCACTTTGAAGAAATAATTAATTAAACTCGTTGGTCTTTGACGGATGCTAGTCACCGGGCGCTCTCTTTGCATACAGTTTTCTTGCTTCTTGGGCCGGACGTCGGGCGGCAGAGATGCAGTACCAATGGTGCGTGAGTCTGGCCGAGCCGCGAAGAGACGTGTGTGGATGGGTTGAGCTAAGGTACATAGATCCGCTCCGGATGGCTGATGTGGCAATGTGAAGCAGCGCAGGAAATTGAGAAGAGGTTGGAGGAGCAGGCAGCAGATGCAGTGGGGAGGACGGTGGTGGCTTGGAGCAGCATGCAGGAGAGGGGGCAGCGTTTTCTTTTGCATCAGCAGGATATATGGAGCAGTAGACAGGAAACGACGTCCTTTTGTTTTCCTTGCTAAGGTTAAGGTGGGCGGCGGCGTTTTCTTTTCTTGGGGCGTTCGGTTGCACCGTTCCGGGCCTGAAACGGCCAGGAATCATTTCCATGCTACTTAAATTAATAAAGAAACAGTATGCCCAGGAATTATTCCAACATAACCGAATGAAGCCTTATGGAGGAAGCAGAATGGTGCATACATGTAGGAGTCTGTGGCGGTTCCTTTTTCTTTTCTTTTATACTCCATAGTAAATAATGGGCTTTGTCGGTGTTTCGAACCGCCGACTAGTAAATTTGTGTTTGCGCGTCTGGCCCGAATGGTGTGCTCGGAGGACCCAAGAGTTTATACTGGTTCAGGCAAAAGATCCCTACGTCCAGTGTGGAGCTGCTCGTGTTACCGACACTAGTTAACAATAGGGGTTACAAACAGGCAAGAGAGGGAGAAGGTCGCAAGTCTCTTATGAAAGAGTTGAATGGAGTTGAGTTGGGTTCAGTTGGATCGGGTTCGTCCCCCCCTCTGTGGGGCGTCTTGCCTCCCCTTTTATAGGTCAAGGGGAAGGTACAAGTTACGTGAGAGAGAGAAGGAGGAGGAAAAGGGCTTCCGGGGTCGCATTGTCCTTCGCCTCCTTGCGCGGGTCCCGCCGGTCCCGTAGATGACGATGGGGACAGCTCCATGTCGTGGCGTAGATGACGATGGAGAAGAATCCACGTCGTGGCCCCATTTCCCACTGACGCCACACGCGGGCGTCGTCAGCTAGTCGTGGCGCCCTGTCCCATCCCGACGGGTAGTATGGGCAACGGGTGCCCTTGACGGAAACCATATAGGAGTTAGGTGGCATAGTGTCGGCCTGCCTGACGTTGTGCACGTCGTGAGTCCCCAGGCATGGCCTGTCGCGGCCACGGGTCACGTCGAGGTTGCCCGCTCCCTTCCCGTTGTCAGAAGTTTGACCCCGGGCTCGTGCTTTCCCATCTGCAGTGGTTGGAGATGGTGCGGGCCCCCATGAGGCCTGCGCTCCCGCCCGACACCGAGTCCGCGTCTCCGGGGTCGGGCGAGACGGAGCCCGCACCCCCGGGGTTGGGTGAGGCGGAGTCCGTGCCCTTGGGGTCGGGCGAGGCGGAGTCCGTGTCCTCGGGGTCAGACGAGGCGGGCCCTTCCCCCCGAGGGGTCGGGCAAGACGATAATTACACCCTTAACTTTCTGGGTGAATTAATGTCCATTGCCATTAGCTCCCTTCCTCTGGGTATCCCTAATATCAATACCCGACAGTCGCCCCAAGCCTATGGAGGAGTAGAATACTCCTCTAGAGGCTTTTTCGGATGGAAGGACTCTGAGGACCCACTCTCCCTTAGCGACCTACGGGACGTCTTGGTAGGGTTGCGATTCCTTTCTGTTGCGATCAGACTCCTTAGGAGTATGCAGCTGCGGGGTTCGGGGGGTCAGAAAAGATTCCTCTTGGTTCCGACCCCTCCCTAGGATCTGACCGATCCGCCGTTCGTATGTGACCGCGTACTCGGCCTCTTTGCGAGTCCAACCTCCGAGCCCCCATGCGTAGCAGGGGTCCGATCGAGGGGTCAGCTCATCTTGTGATCGTCTTTCCTCAAGCGTTTTTTTGATAAAATGGAGGGGCTGAGTCGTGCCATGTTTTCCTCATTGGTCGAATCATGGTGCTCGGTGAGTTGTTATCAGGCTAGTTCGAGTGGGGCCCTGGCTTCCCGTTCGCGGGGGTCCGGCATGGGTCAGCTAGTGACCGACTTCAGATTCTTGACGGCCAGTCCATATAGTTCTCAAGTCCGTTCGTCCGGTCCCAAGGGCTAGTTGCCTTTCTTTGGGGAAAAAGCATGGACCGTGCACTAGCCAAGACTGGAACAAGGGTTCGGATGCCCACGGCGCTCGTGCACCCGAGTACTAGCCACTAGCGGGTCCATCCATAACCACCCCTCACTCTAACAGTGCCTTGGAGCGGTTGTGAACCCGTCGGTGGGCCAACCTTCGATCTCCTGGGCCTTAACGGGTCGTGGGAGTGTTTTCAGCCCCGTATCCCTTCTTACCTGCGGTGGTTCGCGGCCCTTTAGGGCGAACCATTGTTCGGCGCACCCCTCGAAGAGGCGTCCGGGGGTGGCGTGTGCACGACTCTCGAAGAGGCAGAGTGACGGGACATGGTAGGCACGTTGATCGAGGAGGATAGTTCGCCTCTCACTCCACCTCCCCCTATAACTAGGGGTTTTTCCCTTCGTCTTTGATACACCTAACCGCAGCCTCGTCCTCTCCGCTCCTCCGCCGCAAACACTTAGGTTTTCTGCTCTCGCTCTTCTGCCGTTGGCGAAGTTCTCATTCCCCCGCCCTTGCTTCCCATGGAGTCGTGGTATCGCTTTGATGTCACCCATGCGCGTATGGAGGGCCTCGTGAAGCGTGGTCTTCTCCGTGTGAGAACTGAGGCGACGAAGTGGCTCATGCCCAGTCGCGAGGAAGTGCTGGCGCCACTCGACGGCTACGTCGTGTCCTTCGCACCCTTCCACGAGTGCGGACTCATGATTCCTCCCCACCCATTGCACCCTGACCACTGCTGCACCACTACTAGATCGAGTTGTAGCACCTGAACCCTAATGGGATCTAGCACATCCCGGCCTTCATCATGCTGTGCAAAGGGTATCTAGGGATTGAACCCCACTTCGAGCTGTGGAGGTACTTCTTCTTCGTCTCCCTGCATAAGAAAAGGGAGAGAAGTGGAGACCCATTGGTGCCAATGGGATGCACAAGTATCCATCTCCGGGGTCAACGGTCCGCCGAGTACATGGCCCTCCAACTGTCGAGGTCCAACAAGGGATGGCACGCGCTATAGTTCTACGTGAAGAATGACGCTGCTGCCCCCTTGTCAGAGTTCACCGGATGCCTAATCGAGGAGGCATCGCCGGTGTGGGGGTGGGGACCCCCCAAGAAGGAGAAGAAAAGGCTTCGTGACCTCCTCGATGCTATCACGCTCTTGAAGCGTAACGCTCTCCGTGAGACCGGCGTCATTGGGGCGTATCACGTGACCGCTGTACAAGATGACGCCCGGCGCGAGCTCGACGGGACGATGCTTGCCCAGGAGGCGCTCCACGACAGTGAGGTCGCATAGCACGTTAAAGAGGCGACAGAGGAGTCCGACGTCGTGTTCCTTATTTCGAGACATCCTGCGATGTGGCCGAACGCGTGTTTTGTCGATTTGGTAAGTTGTTTTTTGGTTTTCTTCCCCAGCCAACCCTTTGACCCCGTTATTTGATTATGAGAGCTAGGATCTATAGGCAAGCTTTGACTTTTGGGTCTCCATCGCGCCATTACCAAAACACGCAGCCGTGAGGGTGGCGAACCACGTCATGGACAAGAAGAGGAAGAAGAAGAAGAAGGATGAGGAGAAGGCGAGGCGATGGGCGAAGGAGTGGATGAAGCTGGACTGAGGAAGGCAGCAGCAAGGTTCAGAGGAGGAAGAAGAAGAAGAGGGAGGTGATGGTTCTGAGCCGTCCGTCTAATGGGGCGAGAGCTAGAAGGCGAGGACGAGGATTTGTCTTCACAGCAAGCAGGCCCTTCCTGTGGCATGCTCTGGGGCAAGAGGAGGAGGAGGATGTGCCGCCGGAGCCGACAGAATCGAGCCGCTCTGCTCCATCCGGCCTTATGAGTAGAGGGAAGGCCCAAAACGGCAATGTGCCAATGAGGCGCAGCCAGGGTCGGACGGGCCGGTCCCAAAATGTTACCGTATGGTGGCGCCGAGGTGAGTTGAGAAACTCTTCGCTCCTTTGCCGTGAGTCGATTATCGTGTCTTTTGCAGTGTTGGCGGAAGCGGGAGTTCCCTGAGGATAGCATCGAAGATGAGCCTTGCCCTCCGGCCGCCACACCAGGAGTCGGCTGGCACCATGTCGGAGGTGAGCAGGAGCAACGCTGTGGCGGCCGCGGCATCAACTGGGGAGGCACGGCCAGTGGCTACGTCCACGAGGGAGCAGATGGAGGAGGGTGTGTCTGGGGCACCCATGGCGGACGTGGTGCGGCCAGGTGCGGCTGCGATGTCACAGGCAGAAACAACACAACCAGAGCTACCTTCCGCGTAGGCAGTGGCGTCTACGGTGAGGCAGACGGAAGAGGACACACCTGAGGTGTCCTTGGCAGACATGGTGATGGGGCTAGCCTGCACGTCCATGCCACTCATCCCCTCTTCCGTTGGAGGGGCTATTACAGAAGAGATGCCACCACAGGAGGAGCCGACGCCGCTTGGGGTCGGTGCAGAGCAATCCGGGCCTCTGGTCTGGGTGGGTGGCAACCCGCACGCATAGGGAGGACCCCGGATCTAGTGGGCTAATCGATGGGACCCGAGGATGATGCTCTTCGCCCTTGATGACGCCAAGGAGAAGGAATGGGGGAGCATCCACACGAAGGTCGGGACCGCGGTTTGCACCCTGACCACTGCGCTGAGCTCGCTGCGTGATGACATTACTTGGTTGGCCAAGTACGATACGTCCGTGCTTCCGACCTTCATTTCCCCTTTTCGTGCCCCTAACCCTTATCCTCTCTATAGTCCCTGATGGCTCGCAGCTGGGAGTAATCCTTGTTCCTTTGTCACGAGAAGGACATTTGGGGTAGCCTCACCGAAGAGACATGACTGTGTGAGGGACTAGCTGAACAGCTCGCTGTCCCTCGTCAAGAGGTGGATGAGCTTGCCCCCACAAGCCAGGAGTGGGCTGACCTCCGTGCTCGGGAGGCGGATGCTCGTGAGGATGCCCGCAAGGCCGAGGAGAAGCTCACGGCCCTGATCGAGAGGGCGTGCACGGACGCCGTGGAGTCTAAGCAGCTACGGAAGGAATGGGACGATTTGCTCCGGGCCATAGAGGGGCTCCGCACGGAGCGTGACTCGGCTTGCCAGTAGTGCGCCAACACTCGGCAGCGGATCGACCTCCTCGAGGGCGAGCTTGAGGAGGAGAGGGGCTTGAAGGTTGAGGCTAAGGGCGTGACTGTCGGGCTCGCCATGGAGGTCGGTCAGCGCCAGGAAGAGATCCGGGGCCTAGAGGCCGAGGTGATCCGGCAGCGCGAAGAGGTGCGCAAGCTCCGGGTGGACGTGAAAGGTAAGCCCACGGTTTCCCTTGTTGTCCTTCTTCTCAGAATCCACAGTTGGCCTTTTGACATAGTTGATGTGTGACTTGGACAAGACTTGATGACAAGCTTGGGGTGGAGGTGGTGAAGAGCCACGGCTTGGAGAGGGAGCTCGAGGAGACGGTGGCTCCCTGGGGTAAGATCTAGCTAGAAAAATCGAGGATGAGGTCATCCCCCCGAGGGGTTAGTTAGTTGGATGAGCCTGGCAATGAACATATAATAATTGAACAAGTATTTAGTTTTTGTCTTGGCTGTTCGGACTATTGGCCCCTTTTTAATGTATAAAAAAGGTTGATGCGATCTGGTCCTTTCTGACGCTAAGGTTGCAAAGCTCGAGGCGCGGGTGAAAAAAACTATGCTTACACTAGTGAGCAAAAAGCACTGTAGCCGCTGGGGCGTAGGTCTCTTGCGGTCCGACCAGTTTTACTCAGTGTTTGTTTCCGCAACTCTTATTTCTTGATCTTAATGTAAGGAGGGGTTGGGTGCAAAGAGTGTTTTCTAGTAGATGTACTCCTATCAACCCCTCAAGTGAGGCCCAACCCCTTGCCATTGCTAGGGTCAAGTGTCACTAAAAACTGGGGAAACGATAGCGAAACCGACAAGAGAAAACATTTTCACATTTCAGAAACATCATTCTTAATTTTCATAAGTATGTGCATAGACTAGTGGTAAAAGCGATATAGCTGCTCGATGTTCCAGGCGTTGGTGAAGACTTTGCCATCGATGGTCCTAAGCTTGTAGGTGCCCGGTCAGAGCACCTCCACGATGATGTACGGTCCTTCCCACGGTGGGAAGAGCTTATGGCGGTTCTTGTTGCTCTAGACGAGGTGGAGCACCAAGTCCCCGACATTGAAGGCCCGACCCCTCACTCGGTGATCATGGTACTGACGTAACACTTGCTGGTACTTGACCGAGCGGAGGAGGGCAATGTCGTGTGCTTCATCAAGTTGATCCATGGCATCCTCGAGGGACGCCTCGGCTCCCTGCTCGTTGTATGCCTTGACCCTCAGGGCTCCATAGTCGAGGTCGGTCAGGAGGACCGCTTTGGAACCGTAGACCATGAAGAAAGGTGTGTAGCTGGTCGCCCGGCTGGGGGTTGTCCTCAAGCTCCAGAGTACCACGGGAAGCTCCGTAGCCCATCATCCGCCAAATTTGTTCAGTCGGTTGAAGATTCTAGGCTTGAGGCCTTGCAGGACCATTGAAAGCTCTATGTTTGGTGTTGGTAATTAGTGACAATGCCTAAGTACTAATCCTATGCCTAAGTTGTATGTAGCATATGAGGATTAGTACATTCCAAGGTTGGTGGCAAGATGGACATGGTGATCATGATGGCCACACTTGGATTTGGATGCAACCCTACGTGATCAAGGCAAAGGTATATGCTTAAGGGTTGTGTTTTAGTAACCAAGACACCTAGTGGGTGTGGTTACATTATAGGATAGATAGCCGTACTATAAAGAAGGGAATGACGCGGCTATTGAACTCCTAAGTGCCTCTAGGTGTGCATTTCATAATCATATGCATTTGGATAGAACTAATAACGCCTCGAAAAATGATTGTGAAAATGCTAACACACTCGCACATGACGTGATCACTTGGTGGTGTTAGCACGTTTGCGAAGGCGGTGGAGTTTGAGCGGTAGAGAGGGTGCGTTTTCGAGGAGTTGAAACGACTATTTTCCACTACGCCGGAAGTCGGAAATCAAACGGAGGCAAATGGAGGTCACAGAGGTGATCGGACGCTGGACCGGACGCGGTCTCTGTTTGATCGGACGCATCCGGTCAGTGTTCAGCGTCTGCGCGTGTTTCAGCTTTTTGATCGGACGCGCAGCGCGTCCAGTCACAGTCGACCGGACGCGTCCGGTCGTTGAGGAAGCTTACTGGACTCCAACCGGACGCTGGCTCTGTGGCGTCCGGTCAGTTCTGCAGCGCGTCCGGTCGAGCCCAGCGCGTCCGGTCCGCGCGACCAGCGTGTCCGGTCGGTGCTTCGCGAAAGTATCCGTTGTGCGATTGGCGCGTCCGGTCAGTTTGACCAGCGCGTCCGGTCAGCGCGACTTCGGCTGTTTCAAGTTCCTAACGGTTATATTCGAAGGGGTACGTCTATAAATACTCGTTGGCCGGCTCAAGGCTCTCTCTCTTGGACATTTGACATACTTGTGAGCACTTTGAGCTAAGCAACTCCCCTCCCACTCATCTCTCTTGCTTCTTTGCATATTTGAAGTGAGATTGAGTGATCCAAGTGCATTTGCATTGTGAGATTGCATCTAGTTGGCACTTGGTGGTTGATTTGCTGTGGGATTCTTATTTCTCTTGGTGGTTGCCGCCACCTAGACGGCTTGGAGCAGCTTGGAGGCATTGGCAAGAGTTGGTGATTGTTCTTGGCCACCTCCGGTGTTTGTAAAGGGTTTGTGCCTACCTCGGCGAAGCGCCAAAGGCAACATTAGTGAATTGCTCGTGTCATTTGCAACCTTTTGCCATTTGGTAGGTTCTTGTGGCGCCTTTTGAGAGGCTCGGTGTGAGACCGATTAGCCACCGAACCACATGGTAAAAAGGGACACAACGGGGACTAGCGTGCCGGCAAGCACGTGAACCTCGGGATAAATCTTCGTGTCATCACTTTCATATTGTGATTGATTGATCCCGGTGCTCGATTGTCTTGGTATTCATTGTTGATCATATTGGTTGGCTCAATACTTCGCCCCTCGGTGAAACTCTCCTAACTCAACTCCGCATTACTTTCTTAGTTATCTTTGCTAGCTAGTTAGCTTTGCTAGAGTAGCTCTTTTGTGTAGCTTGCTAGTTGTAGTTGTAGTTACCTTCTTGGTTTGACTTGTGCGGTTGAGTGCCAATATACTAGAATTGTGAATTGGATAGGTGGCTTGCAAACACCCCATAGGCTAAGCAAAACTTGCATCTCGCTATTTGTTGTATTGATAAACTTGTTTAGCTTGTCTTTGTAGAAAATTTTAAAAGGCTATTCACCTCCCTCTAGCCATCAAGACCTTTCAACCATGCCGATAGCGCACTCGACCTGCCCATTTGTGCTGGGGTGCACCACGGTGGCCCAATCAACGCGGATGTGGTAGTCATCATATAATCTGAGGAATTTCTTCCCCATGAACTGCATGCCGTTGTCCGTGATGATAGAGTTTGGGACTCCAAAACGGTGGATGATGTCGAGGAAGAATTGCATGGCCTGCTCGGATTTGATCATGGAAATCGGCTGAACCTCTATCCACTTTGTGAACTTGTCCACGGCGATGAGTAGATGCGTGTAGCCCCCGGGCGCCTTTTTGAGGGGCCCGACCAGATCAAGCCCATAGACCCCACCATGGATATCCTTTAGCAATAGCTTCCCTTGTTTGGTGGGATGCAGCGTTGTAGGATCTTGGTGTGGCTTCACTTGTAGAGTTCCCCCTCAACAATGATGAAAGACTTTAGCGCGGTGTGCTAGCCGTCGGGCCCCCATTTTGTCAGTCGGGAGTACCTCGTGAAGGAGGTAATCGAGATAAGGTGTCCTTCAGTCGGTCAGAGGGTTGAGCTCTATCACTAAATCTTTGTCGAACTCTATGACCTCAAGGTCGGAAGGAGTCGATGGTCGGTCAGCCCCTGAGCCCTAGTAGTGGACCTAGTGCTTATACTGATCACTGGCAAAGATGCCTGTCGGGACTGGCTCTCGATCGGACGCCATTTTTGCCAGCGTATCGGCCGCCTCGTTGAGCCATCTCGGGATGTGGTTGAGTTCGAGGCCATCAAATTTATCCTCCAGCTAGTGGACTTCTTGGCAATACGTAGCCATTTTGGCATTGTGGCAACTTGACTCCTTCATGACTTGATCAATGACTAGCTGTGAGTCGCCCCGAACGCCAAGCCGTCAGATGCCCAACTCGACGGTGATGTGTAGGCCGTTGATGAGTGCCTCATATTCGGTCACATTGTTAGAGGCAGGGAAGTGAATGCGAACCATGTACCTCATGTGTACTCTGAGGTGGGAAACAAAGACTAGCCCCACACTAGTGCCTTTCTTCATCAGTGATCCATCGAAGTACATTGTCCAGTGCTCTTGGTCGATGGCTGCTGGTGGCATTTGAATCTCGGTCCATTCTACAATGAAGTCGGCCAGCACTTGGGACTTGATGGCCGTCCAAGGGGCATATGAAATGCCCTGAGCCATTAGCTCAAGTGCCCACTTCACGATTCTTCCTGAGGCGTCCTGGTTCTAGATGACCTCGCCAAGAGGGAAGGACGTCATGACTATAACCAGGTGTGACTCAAAGTAGTGATGCAGCTTCCTCTTGGCGATCAGGATGGCATACAAGAGCTTCTGAATTTAGGGGTAACGAGTCATGGAATCAGACAAGACCTCGCTAACGAAGTACACGAACGCTGCACCTTGAGGGTGTGTCCCTCTTCTTCCCATTCTACCACCAGGGCAGCGCTGACCACTTGCGTGGTGGCCGCAATATAGAGCAGGAGCGGTTCCTCGTCGGTCAGCAGGACCAGAATCAGGGCCTTCATTAGGAGTTCCTTGACCTTGTCGAGTGCCTCCTGAGCCTCAGGCGTCCACGCAAATCAGTCAGCTTTCTTCAGAAGATGGTAAAGGGGGGAGGCCTCATTCGTCGAGGCATGAGATAAAATGACTTAGCGCTGTGAGGCACCCCGTGGGCCGCTGTACTCCCTTTAGATTCAGAATCGGGCCCATCCTTATGATGGCCGAGATCTTCTCCGGGTTGGCTTCGATGCCGCGCTCGGAGATGATGAACCCAAGTAGCATACCCCTTGGGACCCCAAAAATGCATTTCTCGGGGTTGAGTTTGATGTTGTTCGCTCGGAGTTTCATGAAAGCCTGCTCTAGGTCTGCTACGAGCTAGTCGGCCTATTTGGACTTGACCATGATGTCATCCACATAAGCTTCAACGGTTCGCCCGATGAGGTCCCCGAAACACTTGAGCATACAATGCTGGTACGTAGCCCCCATGTTTTTCAGACCGAACGACATTGTGACATAGCAGAACGACCTGAACTGGGTGATGAAAGAGGCCACGAGCTGGTCGGACTCTTTCATTGCGATTTGATGGTAACCAGAGTACACATCGAGCAAGCAGAGGGTTTCGCACCCCCGAGATTGAGTCGACTACTTGATCTATACGTGGCAAAGGAAATAGATCCTTTGGACATGCCTTGTTGGGACCCGTGTAATCAACACACATTCTTCATTTCCCACTCTTTTTTCGTACAAGAACAGGATTGGCTAACCACTCGAGGTGATACACTTCCTTGATGAATTCGGCCACCAAAAGCTTTACGATCTCCTCGTCGATGGCCTTGCGCTTCTCCTCGTCGAAGAGACACAAGTGCTATTTGACCGGCTTGGAGCCTGGCTTGATCTTCAAGGCATGCTCGGTGACTTCCCTCGGAATTCCTAGCATGTCCAAGGGTTTCCATGCAAAAATATCTCTGTTGGCATGGAGGAAGTCGACGAACGCGCTTTCCTATTTGGAGGAGAGCATGGCGTCGATGCGCACCACCTTGTCCTCAGAATTATCGGGATCTATGAGGACCTCCTTGACATCCTTCGCGGGTTCAAAAGGACCGCTTGGAGTCGGGCGCTTCCTCGAAGGTCCCCTCCTTGATGCCTAAGTTGTATGTAGCATATGAGGATTAGTACATTCCAAGGTTGGTGGCAAGATGGACATGGTGATCATGATGGCCACACTTGGATTTGGATGTAACCCTACGTGATCAAGGCAAAGGTATATGCTTAAGGGTTGTGTTTTAGTAACCAAGACACCTAGTGGGTGTGGTTACATTATAGGATAGATAGCCGTACTATAAAGAAGGGAATGATGTGGCTATTGAACTCCTAAGTGTCTCTAGGTGTGCATTTCATAATCATATGCATTTGGATAGAACTAATAACGCCTCGAAAAATGATTGTGAAAATGCTAACACACTCGCACATGACGTGATCACTTGGTGGTGTTAGCACGTTTGCGAAGGCGGTGGAGTTTGAGCGGTAGAGAGGGTGCGTTTTTGAGGAGTTGAAACGACTATTTTCCACTACGCCGGAAGTCGGAAATCAAACGGAGGCAAACGGAGGTCACAGAGGTGACCGGACGCTGGACCGGACGCGGTCTCTGTTTGACCGGACACGTCCGGTCAGTGTTCAGCGTCTGCGCGTGTTTCAGCTTTTTGATCGGACGCGCAGCGCGTCCGGTCACAGTCGACCGGACGCGTCCGGTCGTTGAGGGAGCTTACTGGACTCCAATCGAACACTGGCTCTGTGGCGTCTGGTCAGTTCTGGAGCACGTCCGGTCGCTGTTTCGTTGTGCGCTGCTCAGGCTTGACCAGCGCGTCCGGTCCGATACGGGACCAGCGTCCGGTCGGTGTTTCGTGAAAGTATCCGTTGTGCGATCGGCGCGTCCGGTCAGTTTGACCAGCGCGTCCGGTCAGCGCGACTTCGGCTGTTTCAAGTTCCTAACGGTTATATTCGAAGGGGTACGTCTATAAATACTCGTTGGCCGGCTCAAGGCTCTCTCTCTTGGACATTTGACATACTTGTGAGCACTTTGAGCTAAGCAACTCCCCTCCCACTCATCTCTCTTGCTTCTTTGCATATTCGAAGTGAGATTGAGTGATCCAAGTGCATTTGCATTGTGAGATTGCATCTAGTTGGCACTTGGTGGTTGATTTGCTGCGGGATTCTTATTTCTCTTGGTGGTTGCCGCCACCTAGACGGCTTGGAGCAGCTTGGAGGCATTGGCAAGAGTTGGTGATTGTTCTTGGCCACCTCCGGTGTTTGTGCCTACCTCGGCGAAGCGCCAAAGGCAACATTAGTGAATTGCTCGTGTCATTTGCAACCTTTTGCCATTTGGTAGGTTCTTGTGGTGCCTTTTGAGAGGCTTGGTGTGAGACCGATTAGCCACCGAACCACGTGGTAAAAAGGGACACAACGGGGACTAGCGTGCCGGCAAGCACGTGAACCTCGGGATAAATCTTCGTGTCATCACTTTCTTATTGTGATTGATTGATCCCGGTGCTCGATTGTCTTGGTATTCATTGTTGATCATATTGGTTGGCTCAATACTTCACCCCTCGGTGAAACTCTCCTAACTCAACTCCGCATTACTTTCTTAGTTATCTTTGCTAGCTAGTTAGCTTTGCTAGAGTAGCCCTTTTGTGTAGCTTGCTAGTTGTAGTTGTAGTTACCTTCTTGGTTTGACTTGTGCGGTTGAGTGCCAATATACTAGAATTGTGAATTGGATAGGTGGCTTGCAAACACCCCATAGGCTAAGCAAAACTTGCATCTCGCTATTTGTTGTATTGATAAACTTGTTTAGCTTGTCCTTGTAGAAAATTTTAAAAGGCTATTCACCTCCCTCTAGCCATCAAGACCTTTCAACCATGCCGACAGCGCACTCGACCTGCCCATTTGTGCCGGGGTGCACCACGGTGGCCCAATCAACGCGGATGTGGTAGTCATCATATAATCTGAGGAATTTCTTCCCCGTGAACTGCATGCCGTTGTCCGTGATGATAGAGTTTGGGACTCCAAAATGGTGGATGATGTCGAGGAAGAATTGCATGGCCTGCTCGGATTTGATCATGGAAATCGGCCGAACCTCTATCCACTTTGTGAACTTGTCCACGGCGATGAGTAGATGCGTGTAGCCCCCGGGCGCCTTTCTGAGGGGCCCGACCAGATCAAGCCCCTGGACCGCGAACGACCACGTGATGGGGATCGTCTGGAACGCTTGGGCCGGCAAGTGGGTTTGACGAGAGTAGTACTGACACCTTTCGCAGGTGCGCATGATATGCTTGGTGTCGGCCACCGCGGTTGGCCAGTAGAAGCCCTGTCAGAATGCGTTCCCGACCAGGGTTCTAGGTGCGGCATGATGTCCATAGACCCCACCATGGATATCCTTTAGCAATAGCTTCCCTTGTTCGGTGGGATGTAGCGCTGTAGGATCTTGGTGTGGCTTCACTTGTAGAGTTCCCCCTCAACAATGATGAAAGACTTAGTGCGGCGTGCAAGCTGTCGGGCCCCCATTTTGTCAGTCGGGAGTACCTCGTGAAGGAGGTAATCGAGATAAGGTGTCCTTCAGTCGGTCAGAGGGTTGAGCTCTATCACTAAATCTTTGTCGAACTCTATGACCTCAAGGTCGGAAGGAGCCGATGGTCGGTCAGCCCCTGAGCCCTAGTAGTGGACCTAGTGCTTATACTGATCACTGGCAAAGATGCCTGTTGGGACTGGCTCTCGATCGGATGCCATTTTTGCCAGCGTATCGGCCGCCTCGTTGAGCCATCTCGGGATGTGGTTGAGTTCGAGGCCATCAAATTTATCCTCCAGCTGGTGGACTTCTTGGCAATACGTAGCCATTTTGGCATTGTGGCAACTTGACTCCTTCATGACTTGATCAATGACTAGCTGTGAGTCGCCCCGAACGCCAAGCCATCAGATGCCCAACTCGACGGTGATGTGTAGGCCGTTGATGAGTGCCTCATATTCGGTCACATTGTTAGAGGCAGGGAAGTGAATGCGAACCATGTACCTCATGTGTACTCTGAGGTGGGAAACAAAGACTAGCCCCACACTAGTGCCTTTCTTCATCAGTGATCCATCGAAGTACATTGTCCAGTGCTCTTGGTCGATGGCTGCTGGTGGCATTTGAATCTCGGTCCATTCTACAATGAAGTCGGCCAGCACTTGGGACTTGATGGCCGTCCAAGGGGCATATGAAATGCCCTGAGCCATCAGCTCAAGTGCCCACTTCACGATTCTTCCTGAGGCGTCCCGGTTCTGGATGACCTCGCCAAGAGGGAAGGACGTCATGACTATCACCAGGTGCGACTCAAAGTAGTGATGCAGCTTCCTCTTGGCGATCAGGATGGCATACAAGAGCTTCTGAATTTAGGGGTAACGAGTCATGGAATCAGACAAGACCTCGCTAACGAAGTACACGAACGCTGCACCTTGAGGGCGTGTCCCTCTTCTTCCCATTCTACCACCAGGGCAACGCTGACCACTTGCGTGGTGGCCGTAATATAGAGCAGGAGCGGTTCCTCGTCGGTCAGCAGGACCAGAATCAGGGCCTTCATTAGGAGTTCCTTGACCTTGTCGAGTGCCTCCTGAGCCTCAGGCGTCCACGCAAATCAGTCAGCTTTCTTCAGAAGATGGTGAAGGGGGGAGGCCTCATTTGTCGAGGCATGAGATAAAACGACTTAGCGCTATGAGGCACCCCGTGGGCTGCTGTACTCCCTTTAGATTCAGAATCGGGCCCATCCTTATGATGGCCGAGATCTTCTCCGGGTTGGCTTTGATGCCACGCTCGGAGATGATGAACCCAAGTAGCATACCCCTTGGGACCCCAAAAATGCATTTCTCGGGGTTGAGTTTGATGTTGTTCGCTCGGAGTTTCATGAAAGCCTGCTCTAGGTCTGCTACGAGCTAGTCGGCCTATTTGGACTTGACCATGATGTCATCCACATAAGCTTCAACGGTTCGCCCGATGAGGTCCCCAAAACACTTGAGCATACAATGCTGGTACGTAGCCCCCATGTTTTTCAGACCGAACGACATTGTGACATAGCAGAACGACCCGAACTGGGTGATGAAAGAGGTCACGAGCTGGTCGGACTCTTTCATTGCGATTTGATGGTAACCAGAGTACACATCGAGGAAGCAGAGGGTTTCGCACCCCCGAGATTGAGTCGACTACTTGATCTATACGTGGCAAAGGAAATAGATCCTTTGGACACGCCTTGTTGGGACCCGTGTAATCAACACACATTCTCCATTTCCCACTCTTCTTTCATACAAGAACAGGATTGGCTAACCACTCGAGGTGATACACTTACTTGATGAATTTGGCCACCAAAAGCTTTATGATCTCCTCGTCGATGGCCTTGCGCTTCTCCTCGTCGAAGAGACACAAGTGCTATTTGACCGGCTTGGAGCCTGGCTTGATCTTCAAGGCATGCTCGGTGACTTCCCTCGGAATTCCTGGCATGTCCAAGGGTTTCCACGCAAAAATATCTCTGTTGGCATGGAGGAAGTCGACGAACGCGCTTTCCTATTTGGAGGAGAGCATGGCGTCGATGCGCACCACCTTGTCCTCAGAATTATCGGGATCTATGAGGACCTCCTTAACATCCTCCGCGGGTTCAAAAGGACCGCTTGGAGTCGGGCGCTTCCTCGAAGGTCCCCTCCTTGATGTCCGCGAGCTCCTCGGAGGTCATAATTGCCGAGGCATGCTCACAGCACTCAACCTCGCACTCGTAAGCACGCTAGAAGGAGGTGCCGATGGTGAGACCCCACACGGGCCTAGCATCTTGAGCTTGAGGTAGGTGTAATTCAGGATGGCATGAGCTTCGCGTAGCATGGTCGTCCTAGGATGGCATGGTAGGACCTGTGGAATCTAACCACCTTGAAGGTGAGGGTCTCCATCCTATAGTTGGCTAGATCCCCGAAGGTGAAGGGCAGGTCAATCTGTCCGAGCGATACGGCTTGCTTCCCTAGCACGACGTCATGGAAAGGCGCTCCGGTCGGTCGTATAAGCGACCGGTTGATGCCCATGGCATCAAACATCTTGGCATACATGATGTTGAGGCCGCTGCCTCTGCCCATCAGTACCTTGGTGAGCCATTTTGTGCCAACGATCGGGTTGACCACGAGTGGGTGTTGACGGTCCTTAAGTATCAATTATAACTATCAAATAAATAGAGAAAAGGATCCAAATGAAACCAATACCTAGACTTAGGGTTTTATCTGACAGAATTCCACGAGTTTTGCTGTTTCTCTATTTCTGCAGGGGGTTATCAGGAAACATGGAAGAAAGG
The DNA here is from genome assembly GCA_038087645.1 of Saccharum hybrid cultivar R570. Lineage (NCBI taxonomy): Eukaryota > Viridiplantae > Streptophyta > Magnoliopsida > Poales > Poaceae > Saccharum > Saccharum hybrid cultivar. The sequence continues at coordinate 35,972,224 of JAQSUU010000637.1, read as the reverse complement.
CCCACATGTCGGGTTAATGACGGGATAAAGAGCGAACACGTGATTATTTTACATCTAGAAGACTCCAGAAGCCACGGGAACGAACGGGAGACCAAACGGAGTCCGGGACAGGGCGCCCGCCCTAGTCCCTGGGGCGCCCGCCCTGCCCTGGTGGCCAATCACGTTCCACTTCGCGGATTATGCTCCACCGCCTTTGAGGATCAAGGAAAACCGTACGTTCAAGGTCGGTTTGATCCGACGGTCCAGATTCATCCGAAGGGACTATATAAGCAAGGCCCCTGCCCCTGGAGGAGAGGCCCCTGTCTCATTATTCAAACCCTAATTCAGGAGGAGAGCCTCTGATCAAGCCCTAGAGTCACCACATCAACTAGATCTCTAGTTAGCATAGCTACATAGGATTAGAACTAGAAGGAGTCAATCTTCGATTGGTTCCCGGATCTGTCAAGAGGATTCTTGGTAATTCCTTTTCTGTTCTTCAATTGTTCATCTTAGTTCTTCAATATTATGAATATGATTTTGTTCTATTTCAATATATTGGTTATGACTTTGCTCTACTTGATTATATTTGCAATTATATTGTTCTTAGTTTATCATAGTTATATGCTTGGCTTAGTTAGATTGGAATTATATACATGCTTAGGATCGTATAGCGTTTATCCATGTGCGCAGTGGGTGAATGATAATTATTGTGTAGACGTGGTGTCTATACCGTATTTATCTGCGATTGCACCCTATATGCCGGATCGGTGGGTGGTTCGCGATAGTGACAGCTTCGTTGATTCTTATATAGTCCCCCTCCCGTGTATAGGGCAGGCAGAGCAACACTATTATAGGGGAGTGATTGCTATGTTCTTCATCTTCCTTGCTAATATTCACTATGCATGGATATAATCTTTTCTCACCATGATTGCCAAGTATAATTGCACTAACTATGATATGCTAGACTTTATAGTTAATAATAACTTAGGGAATATCTTTGTAGTTCATCCTAATTCCATGCTAATGACTTGCTAGAATATCTGTTGAGGTGCTTATCATTATTATATGTGGCTAGCTGATCAGATTAATTATCTTTGTCACCATTATCACTTTACCTTTATCCAATGTGACATTTATCCCTGTATAAAGAGATTGATAAATACTCTCGATTACATATGCAATGATGTGTACTCAGTTCCATATTCTCATTCTGTTATCAACCATGATACTTAGAAATCCCTTCCCAGTGGTAAAAATATAAATAACGATACCTGAAATACTTCCTGGTTAAAATGCTACATCGGTATTAATCTGTGCGCTTGCAGATCCCTTTTATTATTTATCTTGATGAGCAATTGCATATTTCAATACCGCGTCTCTCATGTCATGCTGGGGATGACAACTTGGCTTAAGTGGCATGAGGGATAGGTTTGGCATTTTTGGCGCCGTTATCAGAATTAGAAAATTATCTACTTTTGGTAGTGACGTTAAGAATGCCCAACAAGCATTTTTGGCGTCGTTGCCGGGGAAGGTTGATTACTAAGTAGGAAGGTTGATTACTAAGTAGGAATGAATACGGAACTTTGAGTCATCATTCGCATCACTAATCTGATCGAGCTTATCAATTCTCTTATACAGTTTTACCCCTGTATTTTCCATTTTGATTATTTATTGCAGGGTGATGAATGAATAGAAGACATCTTCCAGACAACTTTGTTGATGATCCCGAAGCCTTATTCAGAAGAACAAGAGCCAAGCTCAAGAAGACATCGTCAACACTTCAGCACAAAGCTTCATCCACATCCGAAGACTGCCGAAGTTTCATCCGGAATTTGTCGACTGAATTCGAAGCCATGGCGAACAAGTCGATCCGCGAGTTCTCAGCTCCCACTACGGACAACATCCGCACTGGACCTGCTGGGGAGATCGACCGCAACTTCGAGCTCAAGCCTGGGCTCATCAATATGGTGCAAGCTAACCAGTTCTGTGGGAAGCCACACGAAGACGCTAGTGCTCATCTTCAACACTTCCTGGAGATCTGCAGCACTTTCACCATAGCTGAAGTCCCCAGAGATGCCATACTACTTCGCCTTTTCCCATTCTCACTGTTGGGGAGAGCGAAGCAGTGGTTTTACGCTACAAAGGAGAAGAACACTACGTGGGCACTCTGCTCTACGAACTTTCTGGCTAAGTTCTTTCCCATGGGCAAGACCAATGTTCTCCGTGGGAAGATTACAAGTTTTCAGCAACAACATGATGAATCCGTTCCAGAAGCATGGGAGCGCTTCCAAGACTACATCCTAGAATGTCCCCATCATGGAATGGAAAGCTGGCTACTGATGCAGACATTTTATCATGGGCTCATTAACAGTGCCCGTGAAACCATGGATGCTGCAGCTGGAGGAGCATTCCTGTCACTCACCATACCTCAAGCCACAGCTCTTGTGGAAAAGATGGCATCCAACCAAGGTTGGAATGAAGAAAGAACTCAGACACGTAAGAAAGGTGGAGGTATGCACCAGCTCAAGGAGGTAGACATGTTGGCTGCCAAGCTAGACCTACTCATGAAGAAGCTCGATGATCGAGCTGGAGAAAAGAAAGAAGTCATGCACGTCTACGACTCCCACATGACTTGTGAGGAGTGTGGAGGTACTGGACACTCAGGCAACCACTGTCCAGAGTTGCTGGAGGACGTGAACTACATCAACAATAACAACAACAACTACTACAACCATCCTCAGCAGAATCAAGGTTGGAATCAACAGAGGCCTAACTACTCAGGTAATTACCAAGGTAACAATTCTTTCAATAATAATAATAATTATCCACCTTTGAGAGAGTTAGTATCCAACCAAGGAAAGCTAATGGATAACCTGTCTAAGAAATTGGCATCTAATGATAAAATACTAGAAAATATAAATAATAGAATGGATAATTTCTCTACTGCCATCAAGAACCAGATTAGCTTTAATAAAATGATTGAATCTCAGTTGAATCAAATAGCTGCTGCTGTTCCTGCTACTAACCCCGGTATACCATCACAACCGGAAGGGTTAGAATCTGCAAATCTTGTAGACATGTTTGATACAGGAGATTACTGGAGTAACCCTATCGTGGAAGTAAGTACTGACCGTCTGCCGGTCAAAAGAGGCGATCCAGGACGCCCCGTCATCCCGATCTCCATCGGCATGCGAGACTTCCCAGAAGCACTCTGTGACTTTGGTTCCAGCGTCAACATCATGCCCAGGGTACTCTATGAAAAACTCTTTTCACAACCATTATTAGAAACAACCATGTGTTTGCAGCTTGCAGACAGGACACTGAGTTTCCCAAAAGGAATATTGAAGAACATCTGTGTCCGAGTTGGATCCTTGTACGCTCCAGCAGACTTCGTAGTGATAGAGACCGGTTCTGATGAGAGGGCTCCCATCATCCTAGGGAGACCATTCCTGAACACCACGGGAGCTGTCATCTATGCTAGTGCTGCCAAGATCAGTTTCTACATCAAGGGGAGGAAGGAAACATTTTCTTTCAAGAACAAGACCGCACAAATCCCAGAGCAACCCCAATATGAACCAAGGAAGAGGACCAACAGGAGGAACAAGAGCAAGAAGCAAGTGTGGACCGAGACAGTTAAGATGGTCACTGCTGTGCACAAAGGTCAAGATCGCCAACTCAAGTCACCGTTCTTGCCTAAGAAGGACGACCCAGGTATGCCAAGCATTCATTGCTCCATTAATGGGTCCCACTTCTACAAGACACTTTGCGACACTGGGTCGGGCGTCAACATAATGGCCAAGGTCACCTATGAACTTCTGTTCGGAACAATGCCCTTAAACCCAACATACATTCAGCTCCAGATGGCAGATCAGACATTCCGACAGGTCGAAGGTACAGTAACTAACGTCCCTGTCAAGATAGACAATCACTATGTCCATACAGACTTTCAGGTTGTTGACATGGGAGAAGATGAATACGATCCACCTATCATCCTTGGAAGACCATTCCTAAGTACTGTCAAAGCAATCATCTACATTGGAACTGGAGAAGTCCACATGCACTTCCCCTCTGAGAAGGTACGTCTTTACTTTACTGACCCTAACTATGTATTTGAAGAATCCAAGCAGGTCAGGACAAGAAGAAGGCGGCGTAACCACAATCAGAAGCAACAGGTCATCAAGGACGGATGGGCAGATTATGAAGGAGAAGTGGTAAGATCTGAAGACATACCACTCAACCAACACTGTCCTAAGGAGACCGAAGCACCGAGACAAGTGTGGAAAGAAAAGACAGTTGTACATGAAGAAGAGGCGCTGCCGGAACCACCGACTACGCCATCCACCGAGTTCCAAGACGACTGAACGAATAAGAGTCCCGTTCGGAGGACTTAAAAACACCGAACGCCTTGCCAAGAGGTAACTTGGTAGTTATCCTTTCCTTTTCAATTATTTACTTTATCTTAAATAGTTTGCTTAGTTAATCATTTTCATACTATCTTAAAAAGAAAATAAAAAAATGTTAAAAACCCTAAAGCCCCATGTGAGTATGCGAGTGGCATAAAACCCATAAGTACATTCACTGTGGTGGCATAAAAATATATATATATATATAATAAATACATAAATATTTTCTTCTGCTTTATTAAAAAAAAACATAAAAAAAAATCAAGGAGGCTCAACATGATGAAGGCTAGATATTTATGTTAACACTTAATCAGTTCCACAAGCTTTGTTGTCTATTTGAGCTTCACAGAATTCAAGGAGACTAGCAGACAGAGGTCATTCTAATTGCTATTAGGGTGCTGCCGACTTTCAACTACACCTCCGTCATCTGCTAGCTACATCAGAAGAGATTATGTCAAGATCCAGCTTGGGGGAGAGCACCCTCATTATCTTGCTAAGTATTTCTATCTTTATCTTTATATATATTTCTACCCTATAAAAAATAAATATATACATAACTATGAAAAAACCAAATAAAGATTTTGTGCTTATATATATATACCTATATCTTTTTCTTAGTGTGTTTTAATAAATAAATAAAGTGGCTATGCTAACCTGAATCTAAATAATAATAAAACTCTAGCATGGATATGATGAATAGTTGCTTTGCCTAACTTTCAAATTTGAAGTTTTCTCTAAGTTTAAACATAACTGTTATCATTTAAAGCTTGCTCTAAACCTGAACTTGTGGGAAGAGAACTTGATCTAAAGTCTAAGTTGTTAACGGATATGATATGGGAAGGTTGAGCTGCTGTTTATCTATTCTTAGAGATGCTAGAATTCTGGAGAATTTTATCTTTGAAAATCTTAAAATGCTACATGATGAGTTCCTGTATGATGAGAGTTTAAGTTCCTACCACAGCCATATATACATGCTTGCTAGACTTTAAGCCATACATTTACTTTTTACTGCTTATGAGCATTGAGTGTAGTCAAGCTGTGTAGACCCTTAGGAGCTTGTCATGTGGTTAAAATCAAGATTCACTTGCACGATCACTCATACATGCTGCTTCTACTCCGGAAGTACGCATCCACATATATCCACTCATTCTCATCTCCAGATCCACATAAAATTATTCTACTCCTAATCCGGGAGAGAATAGCCAAAAATATTTCCCCATTCTTGTTATCCCCTGTGAAATAAATGCTCAAGCTATTTTGGTTACTACCACTTGCTATATTGTTCTAAGGAGATGAGTGCTCTATACGAGGAAATAAAAAGGGGCAAGTGCCCGGAACCTCGAAAAGAAAAAAGATACGAGGAAATAAAAAGGAGCAAGTGCTCGGAACCTCGATGAAAAAAAAGAAAAGTGTGAGAAGAGAGGTAAAAATGGACAAGTGTCCGACAGTAGAATTAGGGGTACAAAATACCCACCTGAGAGGAAAGAAAAAGAAAATATAGAGCACCTCATTCTCCTCAAGAGCTTTAAAAGCAAGAAAGGTATGTATCCCCTCAAAAGAGCAAAAGTAGAATTAGATTTTCACCATTGTTATCATCACTATCACCATACTCCATTTATTCGCCACACATGCACATCTTGATTTGACTTATTGGCTTGTTTCTCTGGATCCATGGTTTGACTATGCAATAAATGTCTTGTAAGTATGTATACTTTATCTCCCACCTATGAGCTCCAGATATCAAAGCCTTATTAGAATAGGATGAGAGAGAAGGCAATGTCACTCTGCCTTATACCACAAATACTACATACTTTGCTTTGAGAAAAGGTAGACATCATTACTGCCTTGGTAAGGATCCAGAAATACCACAAAAGAGAGACCTGAGAGAGTCATACAAGGAATCTCTGAGTTTTATTTGAAAAGCAAAAAAAAAATTCCAGAGCTATAGCTGATCAAGAATAAGAGGCATGGCGCTTGACTAGACTGTTCTATCTTTTAACCACTCAAGACAAAGGTGACGGTTGCAAGCCCCATGGTGAAAGGTATAATGAGTAAGTTTTAAGTTTTGACAGTTTACTTTAACTCAGAGATGAGACTCTATTTGAAAGCATGTGTACCGTCAAAATTCAAAGGCATTTCAGCAACTTCTGATCCATCACTGAGTCTATCCTTGCTCAGGGACGAGCAAGAGGTAAGCTTGGGGGAGTTTGTTGACGGTCCTTAAGTATCAATTATAACTATCAAATAAATAGAGAAAAGGATCCAAATGAAACCAATACCTAGACTTAGGGTTTTATCTGACAGAATTCCACGAGTTTTGCTGTTTCTCTATTTCTGCAGGGGGTTATCAGGAAACATGGAAGAAAGGCCCACATGTCGGGTTAATGACGGGATAAAGACCGAACACGTGATTATTTTACATCTAGAAGACTCCAGAAGCCACGGGAACGAACGGGAGACCGAACGGAGTCCGGGACAGGGCGCTGAAAGTCCTATGTTTGGTGTTGGTAATTAGTGACAATGCCTAAGTACTAATCCTATGCCTAAGTTGTATGTAGCACATGAGGATTAGTACATTCCAAGGTTGGTGGCAAGATGGACATGGTGATCATGATGGCCACACTTGGATTTGGACGCAACCCTACGTGATCAAGGCAAAGGTATATGCTTAAGGGTTGTGTTTTAGTAACCAAGACACCTAGTGGGTGTGGTTACATTATAGGATAGATAGCCGTACTATAAAGAGGGGAATGACGCGGCTATTGGACTCCTAAGTGCCTCTAGGTGTGCATTTCATAATCATATGCATTTGGATAGAACTAATAACGCCTCGAAAAATGATTGTGAAAATGCTAACACACATGCACATGGTGTTGATCACTTGGTGGTGTTAGCACATTTGCGACGGCGTTGGAGTTTGAGCGGTAGAGAGGATTTGGGGTCCTCTCTCCCTCCCGCCAAGCTTGCGAGGCGGGATTCAGGCGTTTTCGAGGAGTTGAAATGCCTATTTTCTACTACGTCGAAAGTCGGAAATCAAACGGAAAAGAAACGGAAGCGAACGGAGGTCACAGTGGTGACCGGACGCTGCACCGGACGCTGCACCGGACGCGGTCACTGTTTGACCGGACGCGTCCGGTCAGCGTCCAGTGACTGCGCGAATTTCAGTTGTTCGATCGGACGCGAGGCGCGTCCGGTCACAGGCGACCGGACGCGTCCGGTCGTCCAGGGAGCTTACTGGACTCCGACCGGACGCGGTCACTGTGGCGTCCGGTCAGTTCCTCAGCGCGTCGGGTCGCTGGTTCGTTTTGCGCGACTTAGTGTTGACCGGCGCGTCCGGTCAGTCACGGGACCGGCGCGTCCGGTCGTGACCAGCGCGTCCGGTCGTTGCGACCGGCGCGTCCGGTCGGTGTTTCGAAATCTAGCCGTTACGTGACCGGAGCGTCCGGTCGATCGGACCAGCGCGTCCGGTCAGCGCGATTTCAGCTGGATCTCGTTCCTAACGGCTATATTCGAAGGGGTACGTCTATAAATACTCGTTGGCCGGCTCAAGGCTCTATCTCTTGGACATTTGACATACTTGTGAGCACTTTGAGCTAAGCAACTCCCCTCCCACTCATCTCTCTTGCTTCTTTGCATATTTGAAGTGAGATTGAGTGATCCAAGTGCACTTGCATTGTGAGATAGCATCTAGTTGGCACTTGGTGGTTGATTTACTGCGGGATTCTTGTTTCTCTTGGTGGTTGCCGCCACCTAGACGGCTTGGAGCAGCTTGGAGGCGTTGGCAAGAGTTGGTGTTTGTTCTTTGCCACCTCCGGTGTTTGTGAGGGGTTTGTGCCTACCTCGGCGAAGCGCCAAAGGCAACGTGAGTAAATTGCTCGTGTCATTGCAACCTTTTGCCATTTGGTAGGTTCTTGTGGCGCCTTTTGAGATGCTCGGTGTGAGACCGATTAGCCACCGAACCACGTGGTGAAGAGGGACACAACGGGGACTAGCGTGCCGGCAAGCACGTGAACCTCGGGATAAATCTTTGTGTCATCATTCTTATTGTGATTGATTGATCCCGGTGTTCGGTTGTCTTGGTATTCATTGTTGATCATATTGGTTGGCTCAATACTTCGCCCCTCGGTGAAACCATCCTAACTCAACTCCGCATTACTTTCTTAGTTATCTTTGCTAACTAGTTAGCTTTGCTAGAGTAGCTCTTTTGTGTAGCTTGCTAGTTGTAGTTGTAGTTACCTTCTCGGTTTGTCTTGTGCGGTTGAGTGCCAATATACTAGAATTGTGAATTGGATAGGTGGCTTGCAAACACCCCGTAGGCTAAGCAAAACTCACATCTCGCTATTTGTTGTATTGATAAACTTGTTTAGCTTGTCTTTGTAGAAATTTTTAAAAGGCTATTCATCCCCCCTCTAGCCATCAAGACCTTTCAAGTGGTATCGGAGCCGTGGTCACCGTTTGTAAGGCTTAACAACCTCGGTGTAAGATGGCTCTAGTTGTGTTCAACCATGTCGGGGGCAAGCCTCCATTCTTTGATGGTGTCTCATCTTTTGATCATTGGAAAAGAAAGATGAAGCAATATCTTGGCTCTATCAATGAGAAGGTTTGGGAGGTGACACATCATGATTATGCTATCATTGATCCCGACACCCTCACCAACAATGACCGCATCAACAACCAATGCAACACTATGGCTCTCAACACTCTCTACAATGGGATTGATGCAAAGGTCTTCGAGCAAATCAAGGATCTTGAGATGGCAAGTGAAGTGTGGACAAGATTAGAGGAAACATATGAGGGCACTTCAACGGTAAAGAGTGCCAAGCTCTATATGCTCAAGGATAAGTTTGCAAGCTTCAAGATGAAGGATGATGAGTCCATACCGGAGATGTTCTATAGGCTACAAGTTATTGTCAATGATCTCAAGAGCCTAGGAGAAGATGTCAAGGACAAGAACTTCTCACATAAGTTCTTGATGAACTTACCTAAGAAGTTTGCTATCTTGAGGAAGATGATCCAAAGAGAGGGTTTGGACAAGGTAACTCCAAACCAAGTGCTTGGAGATGTCATGACCGATGCTCAATATGATGAAGATGAAGATGAAGATGAGAAGAAGGAGATCAAGGTCAAGCAAGAGAAGCCCATTGCATTCAAGGCTTCATCTTCTAAGGGCAAGAGCAAGGAGGAGAGTGATGATGATGATCCATTCGATGATGAGACCATGGCCCTCCTAGTGCACAAGATGGGGAGGTTCATGAAGAAGAAAGGATATGGGGCAAGGAAGAGAAGGGACTTCATGAAGGCAAAGGAGGTGCTTTGCTACAATTGCAATAGCCCCGATCATGTAGTGGCAAAGTGCCCCTATGAAGACAAAAGATATCATGATGGGGAGTTGAAGTTGAAGAAGAACAAGAAGGATAAGAAGGAGAAGAAAGAGAAGAAGAGCTTCACTATCAACAAGAAGAAGAAAGGTGGTGGCTATGTGGTCACTTGGGATAGTGATAACTCCGATAGTGATGATGATAGCTCTAGTGATGATGAGAGGATCACTCGGCAAGCCTTTGCAAGCATCGCCCTCTCCAACAAGCCATCCATCTTCGACACTACATCGACATGCCTTATGGCCAAGCCTACCAAGGTAAAATATGATGATAGTGATGATGATTCTTGTGCTAGTGATGATTGTAGGAGTGATGATGAGGAGGATGAGGACTACTCTAAGGATGATCTATTAGGCATAATAGATCAAATGAGCAAGGGCTACAAGAGGACAACCAAGAAATACAAAATCTTGAAACAAGAGCTCATTGCCAAGAGCAATGAAAATGATGCCTTGATGGAGGAGCTTGTTGCTCTCAAAAAGAGTAAGGAGTGCAAAGGAATTGAACAAGAGCTCAAAGCTCTTAGGAAATCCTTTGATGAGCTAGAGGCCTCTCGTGAGTGTCTAAAGGAAGACCACGAGGACCTTGAAATTGCTCACACTAGGCTTAAGGAAGCCCACTCCTCTCTACTTGAGCTCATCAAGGAGAAGGACCTCAAGTTGGAGAAGCTCATGAAGGAAGCTAAGGAGGAGCAAGTGATTCGCACTTGTGATATTGGACTAACATGTGATATTATTGATGATTCTTTATTTGTTGGTCCTACTAATGCTTCATGTAGCTCATCATCATCCACCACAACCAACTCTACCTCTACTACTAGTGATTCATCACTTGTGGTTGAGAATGAGACTCTCAAGAGAGAGGTGGATGATCTCACCCGCGCATTAGGCAATGCCTATGGTGGGGATGCCCGCTTGCTAAAATGCTTGGGTAGCCAAAGATTCTCTCTTAACAAAGAGGGTTTGGGCTATACTCCCAAGAAGGGCAAGGCGGCCTTTGCTACTCCAAAGCCTCGCTTTGTGAAGGGCAATGGTCGTTATTGCAATAGATGCAAGCAAGTTGGACATCTAGAGATTAATTGTAATAAAATGAACAAGAACAACAAGTTTCATGCTAAAATGGATTACATTCCTTTTGATTCTTGTTATGTGCTTACCAAGGGTGAGAAAGGTGTGCATGCTAAGTTTGTTGGTACACCAATTGTGGGTCCAAAGAAGAAGACCATTTGGGTACCAAAGAGCTTAGTTACTAACCTCCAAGGACCCAAGCAAGTATGGGTACCTAAGAAACATTAATTTGTTTTGTAGGTTAATTACAAGGCCGGAGGAAGGCATTGGGTGCTTGATAGTGGGTGCTCTCAACATATGACTGGTGATTCAAGAATGTTCAACTCTCTCAAATCAAATGATAGTGGCATTGATAGCATCACTTTTGGTGACAATAGTAAGGGTGATGTAAAGGCTCTTGGAAGGATTGCAATCTCAAATGATCATAGCATTTCCAATGTGCTCTTAGTTGAAAAGTTGAACTTCAATCTTCTCTCGGTTGCTCAATTGTGTGATCTTGGATTCAAGTGCATATTTGGTGTTGATGATGTGGAGATAGTTAGTGTTGATGGCTCCAATTTGATCTTCAAGGGTTTTAGATATGAGAATCTATACTTGGTTGATTTCAATGCTAGTGACACTCAACTCTCAACATGCTTGCTCACCAAATCAAGTATGGGTTGGTTATGGCATAGAAGACTTGGTCATGTTGGCATGAAGCAATTGAACAAGTTAGTGAAGCATGACTTAGTTAGAGGCTTGAAGGATGTCACATTTGAAAAGGATAAGCTATGTAGTGCATGTCAAGCCGGAAAGCAAGTAGGCAACACTCATCCATTGAAGAGCATTATGAGTACTTCCAAGGCATTTGAGTTGTTGCACATGGATCTATTTGGGCCAACCACATATACAAGCATTGGTGGCAACAAGTATGGCTTTATGATTGTGGATGACTTCACTAGATACACATGGGTATTCTTTCTTATGGACAAGAGTGATGTATTTGACATATTCAAGAAGTTCATCAAGAGGGTACAAAATGAGTTTGAGACCACAATCAAGAAAGTGAGAAGTGACAATGGAAGTGAGTTTAGAAACACAAGAGTTGATGAGCTATGTGAGGAGCTTGGAATCAAACATCAATTTTCGGCCAAGTATACACCGCAATCTAATGGCCTAGTTGAGAGGAAAAATAGAACCTTAATTGATATGGCAAGATCAATGTTGAATGAGTATAATGTGAGTCATTCATTTTGGGCCGAAGCAATCAACACGGCTTGCTTCTATAGCAACCGTCTCTATTGCCACAAGTTTCTAGAGAAGACACCATATGAGATCTTAAATGGAAGAAAGCCCAACATTGCATACTTTCGGGTATTTGGTTGCAAATGCTACATCTTGAAGAAGGGCACTAGATTGAGTAAGTTTGAGAAGAAATGTGATGAAGGATTCCTACTTGGTTACTCCACTACTAGCAAAGCTTATAGAGTTTGGAATTTGGCTAGTGGTTTACTTGAGGAAGTTCATGATGTTGAGTTTGATGAAACAAATGGCTCTCAAGATGAGGAAAATAACTTGGATGATGTGAGAGGAACTCAATTGACCAATGCTATGAAAGAAATGAATATTGGTGATATTAGGCCAAAGCAAGTGATTGATGTGGATGACAACAAAGATCAAGTGCTCCAAAGTCCAATTACACAAGCTAGTGGTTCTCTAATGCAAAATCAAGCTAGTACATCATCTCAAGTGCAACAAGATCAACAAGTGGTTAGTTCATCATCTCCAACTCATGATCAACATCAACATCCAAGCAATCAAGTCCAAGTGCTTCAACCAACTAACATTGCAAGAGACCATCCATTAGATTCCATCATTGGTGACATACAAAGAGGAGTTCAAACTAGATCAAGATTGGCATCTTTTTGTGCTCACTCTTCTTTTGTGTCAATGGAAGAACCCAAAGACATTGATAAAGCATTGAGAGATCCGGATTGGGTAAATGCAATGCATGAAGAGCTCAACAACTTCAAGAGAAATGAAGTGTGGGAACTAGTTGAGAGGCCTAAGGATCACAATGTCATTGGAACAAGATGGGTCTTTCGCAACAAGCAAGATCAAGATGGGATAGTAGTAAGGAACAAAGCAAGACTAGTAGCTCAAGGTTACACACAAATAGAGGGTCTTGACTTTGGTGAAACTTTTGCCCCGGTTGCAAGATTGGAAGCAATTAGGATCTTACTTGCCTATGCTTGTGCTCATAATATCAAGCTATATCAAATGGATGTGAAGAGTGCATTTCTCAACGGGTACATTCAAGAAGAGGTGTATGTGGAGCAACCTCCCGGTTTTGAAGATGACAAGAAACCAAATCATGTCTATAAATTGAGAAAAGCTTTGTATGGATTGAAGCAAGCACCAAGAGCATGGTATGAAAGATTGAGGGACTTCTTGCTATCCAAAGGATTTGTCATGGGCAAAGTAGATACTACTCTCTTTACCAAGAAGATTGGGAAAGACTTGTTTGTATTGCAAATATATGTTGATGATATCATCTTCGGTTCAACCAATCAAGATTATTGTGATGAGTTTGGGAAAATGATGGCAAAGGAATTTGAAATGTCAATGATCGGTGAACTTAGTTTCTTTCTTGGACTTCAAATCAAACAAATGAAGGAAGGAACATTTGTGAGCCAAACCAAGTACATCAAAGATATGCTCAAGAAGTTTGGCTTGGAAGATGCAAAGGGCATTACAACCCCAATGGGCACTAGTGGAAGTTTGGATAGTGACAAGAGTGGCAACATGGTAGATCAAAAGCTATATAGATCAATGATTGGTAGCCTACTCTATGTGACGGCATCAAGACCCGATGTGATGTTTAGTGTATGCATGTGTGCAAGATTTCAAGCCTCACCAAGAGAAAGTCATTTGAAGGCAACAAAGAGAATATTGAGGTACTTAAAACATACACAAGATGTTGGATTGTGGTATCCCAAAGGTGCAAGCTTTGAGCTAGTTGGATATTCGGATTCCGACTATGCCGGTGACAAAGTGGAGAGAAAGAGCACTTCCGGGACTTGTCAATTGTTGGGAAGATCACTTGTCTCATGGTCATCCAAGAAGCAAAATAGTATTGCACTATCTACCGCCGAAGCCGAATACATCGCCGCGGGTAGTTGTTGTGCACAAATCTTATGGATGAAGGCAACATTGAAGGATTTTGGAATCAATTTCAAGAATGTGCCATTGCTATGTGACAATGAAAGTGCCGTAAAGCTAACCAACAATCCGGTTCAACATCAAAGAACAAAACATATTGATGTTCGTCATCATTTCATTAGAGATCATCAACAAAAGGGTGACATTGCAATTGAGAGTGTGGGCACCGAAGATCAATTAGCCGATCTATTCACCAAGCCACTTGATGAGAAGAGATTTCACAAGCTAAAGAATGAGTTGAACATACTTGACTTCTCCAACATGAGTTGATGCACCCCAATGTTATGACATGCCTCTCCTTCGAGCCCCAAGGTACAATTGGTTGACATGTCATACATTCTATGCTAAGGACTTGTTTAGTGCATCTAGTCATAATTTACATGTTCTAGGCTCATTCATGAAAATCAAATGACTTTGAAGTTTATATGGTGCCACTATTGTTTCCATGTCTTGTATGATCTAGTGGTAGCATATAACTTGTTTAAGTAGCTTGTGATCCTAAGTATTTAATCTAGAAAACTTGTCTAAATATTTGCTTCAACATGGTGCATGATAACCCTTTTAGTGAGGTGTGAAGAAGCTTGCCCTTGGATCAAACCGAAGCATTTTATTTATGCAAGCAATCTAGGTTGAATCACAAACTTGATCCTCACCCCATAATTCAACTTGATAATCTATCTAGAATTGGTCCCTTGTGGTCATTGGTGCCAAAGGGGGAGAAAATGTTGTTCACAAAGATAGAACTAAAAGAGAGAAGCACAAAGGGGGAGAAACACAAAGGGGGAGAAAAATGTTGTTCACAAAGAGAAAATCTAAAAGAGGAGAAATTGATAAAAGAAGGGGATCAACTAAAATTTCGAGCACACAAGTAGGGGGAGCAAGCTCTTAAACATGAATGTTGCATTTCCATGTGCACTTCATATGTATGATGCATAGTTATGCATTTCCTTTTCTCCGATACATTGCTTGTGTGGTGACTTGCTAGTATAATTTGAATGATGTATTGAAGTACTAGCATGAATAGGAAGTAGTTAGATTTCGCTTACTTCATGTTTTCCAAAGTGGTACTAGAGCCTTGCTTATAATGTTGATCTCACGAGGTTTCTAGTTTTGTTTGTGTTTTTTCAAGTGGTATCTAACTACACAAGGTGCTAAGATGGTGTTTATCGCTACTCCGATGGTATCACGCTTCAAAGGTCTATAATCTAAAACACTTAGCACCTATTGACAGTCAATGCTCCTAATCTTTCCTATCTAACATGTATGCTTCCAAAATCCAAATATATAGCATACATGTAGGGGGAGTCATTGCTATCAATTTGAATTCATGATCACATGTCCATAATTCTTACACATGGTAATATACTTGGACAATGTGACATGGGTTCAATCAAATTTTTATCATAATATCTTTGTGAAAGGGTTGTCACCAATTACCAACAAGGGGGAGATTGAAAGTCCTATGTTTGGTGTTGGTAATTAGTGACAATGCCTAAGTACTAATCCTATGCCTAAGTTGTATGTAGCACATGAGGATTAGTACATTCCAAGGTTGGTGGCAAGATGGACATGGTGATCATGATGGCCACACTTGGATTTGGACGCAACCCTACGTGATCAAGGCAAAGGTATATGCTTAAGGGTTGTGTTTTAGTAACCAAGACACCTAGTGGGTGTGGTTACATTATAGGATAGATAGCCGTACTATAAAGAGGGGAATGACGCGGCTATTGGACTCCTAAGTGCCTCTAGGTGTGCATTTCATAATCATATGCATTTGGATAGAACTAATAACGCCTCGAAAAATGATTGTGAAAATGCTAACACACATGCACATGGTGTTGATCACTTGGTGGTGTTAGCACATTTGCGACGGCGTTGGAGTTTGAGCGGTAGAGAGGATTTGGGGTCCTCTCTCCCTCCCGCCGAGCTTGCGAGGCGGGATTCAGGCGTTTTCGAGGAGTTGAAATGCCTATTTTCTACTACGTCGAAAGTCGGAAATCAAACGGAAAAGAAACGGAAGCGAACGGAGGTCACAGTGGTGACCGGACGCTGCACCGGACGCTGCACCGGACGCGGTCACTGTTTGACCGGACGCGTCCGGTCAGCGTCCAGTGACTGCGCGAATTTCAGTTGTTCGATCGGACGCGAGGCACGTCCGGTCACAGGCGACCGGACGCGTCCGGTCGTCCAGGGAGCTTACTGGACTCCGACCGGACGCGGTCACTGTGGCGTCCGGTCAGTTCCTCAGCGCGTCCGGTCGCTGGTTCGTTTTGCGCGACTTAGTGTTGACCGGCGCGTCCGGTCAGTCACGGGACCGGCGCGTCCGGTCGTGACCAGCGCGTCCGGTCGTTGCGACCGGCGCGTCCGGTCGGTGTTTCGAAATCTAGCCGTTACGTGACCGGAGCGTCCGGTCGATCGGACCAGCGCGTCCGGTCAGCGCGATTTCAGCTGGATCTCGTTCCTAACGGCTATATTCGAAGGGGTACGTCTATAAATACTCGTTGGCCGGCTCAAGGCTCTATCTCTTGGACATTTGACATACTTGTGAGCACTTTGAGCTAAGCAACTCCCCTCCCACTCATCTCTCTTGCTTCTTTGCATATTCGAAGTGAGATTGAGTGATCCAAGTGCACTTGCATTGTGAGATAGCATCTAGTTGGCACTTGGTGGTTGATTTGCTGCGGGATTCTTGTTTCTCTTGGTGGTTGCCGCCACCTAGATGGCTTGGAGCAGCTTGGAGGCGTTGGCAAGAGTTGGTGTTTGTTCTTGGCCACCTCCGGTGTTTGTGAGGGGTTTGTGCCTACCTCGGCGAAGCGCCAAAGGCAACGTGAGTAAATTGCTCGTGTCATTGCAACCTTTTGCCATTTGGTAGGTTCTTGTGGCGCCTTTTGAGAGGCTCGGTGTGAGACCGATTAGCCACCGAACCACGTGGTGAAGAGGGACACAACGGGGACTAGCGTGCCGGCAAGCACGTGAACCTCGGGATAAATCTTTGTGTCATTATTCTTATTGTGATTGATTGATCCCGGTGTTCGGTTGTCTTGGTATTCATTGTTGATCATATTGGTTGGCTCAATACTTCGCCCCTCGGTGAAACCATCCTAACTCAACTCCGCATTACTTTCTTAGTTATCTTTGCTAACTAGTTAGCTTTGCTAGAGTAGCTCTTTTGTGTAGCTTGCTAGTTGTAGTTGTAGTTACCTTCTCGGTTTGTCTTGTGCGGTTGAGTGCCAATATACTAGAATTGTGAATTGGATAGGTGGCTTGCAAACACCCCGTAGGCTAAGCAAAACTCACATCTCCCTATTTGTTGTATTGATAAACTTGTTTAGCTTGTCTTTGTAGAAATTTTTAAAAGGCTATTCACCCCCCCTCTAGCCATCAAGACCTTTCGGGCGCCCGCCCTAGTCCCTGGGGCGCCCGCCCTGCCCTGGTGGCCAATCACGTTCCACTTCGCGGATTATGCTCCACCGCCTTTGAGGATCAAGGAAAACCGTATGTTCAAGGTCGGTTTGATCCGACGGTCCAGATTCATCCGAAGGGACTATATAAGCAAGGCCCCTGCCCCTGGAGGAGAGGCCCCTGTCTCATTATTCAAACCCTAATTCAGGAGGAGAGCCTCTGATCAAGCCCTAGAGTCACCACATCAACTAGATCTCTAGTTAGCATAGCTACATAGGATTAGAACTAGAAGGAGTCAATCTTCGATTGGTTCCCGGATCTGTCAAGAGGATTCTTGGTAATTCCTTTTCTGTTCTTCAATTGTTCATCTTAGTTCTTCAATATTATGAATATGATTTTGTTCTATTTCAATATATTGGTTATGACTTTGCTCTACTTGATTATATTTGCAATTATATTGTTCTTAGTTTATCATAGTTATATGCTTGGCTTAGTTAGATTGGAATTATATACATGCTTAGGATCGTATAGCGTTTATCCATGTGCGCAGTGGGTGAATGATAATTATTGTGTAGACGTGGTGTCTATACCGTATTTATCTGCGATTGCACCCTATATGCCGGATCGGTGGGTGGTTCGCGATAGTGACAGCTTCGTTGATTCTTATATAGTCCCCCTCCCGTGTATAGGGCAGGCAGAGCAACACTATTACAGGGGAGTGATTGCTATGTTCTTCATCTTCCTTGCTAATATTCACTATGCATGGATATAATCTTTTCTCACCATGATTGCCAAGTATAATTGCACTAACTATGATATGCTAGACTTTATAGTTAATAATAACTTAGGGAATATCTTTGTAGTTCATCCTAATTCCATGCTAATGACTTGCTAGAATATCTGTTGAGGTGCTTATCATTATTATATGTGGCTAGCTGATCAGATTAATTATCTTTGTCACCATTATCACTTTACCTTTATCCAATGTGACATTTATCCCTGTATAAAGAGATTGATAAATACTCTCGATTACATATGCAATGATGTGTACTCAGTTCCATATTCTCATTCTGTTATCAACCATGATACTTAGAAATCCCTTCCCAGTGGTAAAAATATAAATAACGATACCTGGAATACTTCCTGGTTAAAATGCTACATCGGTATTAATCTGTGCGCTTGCAGATCCCTTTTATTATTTATCTTGATGAGCAATTGCATATTTCAATACCGCGTCTCTCATGTCATGCTGGGGATGACAACTTGGCTTAAGTGGCATGAGGGATAGGTTTGGCATTTTTGGCGCCGTTATCAGAATTAGAAAATTATCTACTTTTGGTAGTGACGTTAAGAATGCCCAACAGTGGGTACCTGCCTGGCTGTGGGATGCTCTCTGGGTGGTCAGACCGGTCAAAGGTGATGGGGGACTCCAACCACCGGAGGAAAGAAGGCATGGCCGGGTCGGCCGCGTAGACCTCGTGGCGCGCGAGCTTTTGGTGGCTCTTAGAGTCGTAAGCCACCGTCCCACCGAAGATCATGAGGCAGCCATCTATCATCGAAAAGTCGCCGTCCTTTTCCTCAACGTCATCCGCCGTCGGCCTGGGCTTCCTTCTCTGGTCACCCTTCTTGGAGCCACCTGACAAAAACCGCTTCATGAGGGCGCAGTCCTTGTACAGGTGCTTGATGGGGAAGGCATGGTTCGGGCACACCCCTCGAGCAGTTTCTTGAAGTGATCAGGAGTGCCCTCGGTGAACGCCCGGCCGCCCTTTCGCTCAGTAGTGGCCACGAGTGAGCCCCCGTGTCACTGCTTGTTCTTCTTCTTGTTCGAACGATTGGAGGTACCTTCATCGGCGTCCTTGTCCCACTTTGCCTTGCCCCTAGGACGGTCGAAAATCGCCCCAACCGCCTCCTCGCCTGAGGCGTGGTTGGTTGCGATGTCAAGGAGCTCCTTGGTGGTCCCGGGCCCTTGCATCCTAGCTTATGAACTAGGGACTCGCAGGTGGTCCCATAGAGGAAAGCCCCGATGACGTCGGCGTCGGCAACGTCGGGCAACTCGTTCACTGCCTGATGAAGCACCGAATGTACTCGCGGAGAGTCTCCCCTGACTTTTGTCGGTAGTTCTTTAGATCCTAGGGTTTCCCAGGGCGTGTGTAGGTGCCCTAGAAGTTTTCCACAAAGATCTCCTTCTGGTCTGCCCAGCCTTAAATCCAGTTGGGCGGGAGGTGCTCTAGCCATGTTCGCGCCGAGTCGGCCAGGAACAAGGGGAGGTTGCGGATAATGAAGTAGTCGCTATCCGCACCGCCAGCTCAACAAGCGAGCTAGTAATCCTCGAGCCACAGGATGGGGTTCGTTTCCCTGGAGTATTTTAGGATGTTCGTTGGTGGTCGATACCGTGGTGGGAAAGCCACGTTGAGGATGCGCCGGGCGAACGCCCGGGGTCCCGTGGATCGGGGCTCCGGCTCCGGTCCTGCCACTATCGTAGCGTCTTCCACAACGAGGGTGGTAGCCGCGACCGGCCTTCACTCCCTTGTCCCCCTGTCCGCACCTACGGGCGTCCAGGGTGTTAGGTGCATTATGGTTGGGGCCGAGACGCTCATGTATCGGGACCATGGCGAGTCTCCTGCCGTCGCGTGGCGCCTGGTGGACAGATGCATCCCTGCCATGTCGTCTCAAAGATGCACACTAGCAGGCGTCGAGCTTGCGTCGCTGAGACAACGAGCTTTCCGCCTACGGCACCGCTGTGCGCTCGAGCAGCGTGCGGATCTCGCGATGGGCTCGATGATCTTCAGGTGTCGCGGGCTCTGGGAGCCCTCTGAGAAAGGCCGCCACGACAGCTATGATCTGGCTTGCCCGGGCGAAGTGCGGGAGATCCTCGTCGTCCTCGATGATCCTCCGGTTCACGTTGCGGGCGATGGCGCACGCACGCCCACTGTCTCTGCGACGTTCGATCTCGCGCTCGAGCTCCGCGCGCTCCTGCTCTAGCTGGAGTTGCGCATCCTCGAGTTCCTTGTGCCGCGCCCTTAGCTACTCCACCTGCATGCGAAGTAGGGACCTTGCATCTCCCTCAACCTCGTCATCGGGGCCATTCGGAGGAGTAGTCCCTCCCTCGTGGATGCTTTTGACGTGTCCCTTGGGGGTGTCTGCCATGAAGCATTCACGCGAGGGTTGATGGCTTCCCCCGCTAGAGTCAGAGTCGGAGATCGCCTCAGAATCTCCCACGAGGAGGTCGTGAAAAGATTCCACAACGTAATCCATCATACCCATGAACCTGTCGCCCGCGGAGGATGGATGCATGCGATGTTCTACGAGGTGATCAATGGTCCTCGCAGCGTTGCGCAGACCGAACAGAAACGTTGTCAGGGCGTTCCGGGTAAGGCTTCCCGAGGAGAGCGGTTCTCCTCCGACAAGCTATGTCATGACATTGGTGAATGAGAAAATGAGGTAGCGCAGGTCTGCCTGGAACGGTTGGGGTCCCAGAAGGCGTCAAGCTGGCATTCCAGTCTCTCGTAATCGAAGTCGGGGAGCTAGTCGCTCGTGGAGGCACGAACCTCTAGGGCGTGCAGCCTCAGTTCCTTGAGGGCCTCGACGACTGTGTCAAGGCCGGCGGAGCAAAGAGGTTGGATGGGGGCAGGGGCCCGCGCTAGCTCTCCCTCCGTGGTGACGAAGAAATCCAGGCTCCCAAAGTGCACGTGTGTGCCCGGGTCCCAGCTTCCATTGTGGCTAGCCATCCGCAGCCTGCTGAAGACGACGAGATGCGCAAAAGGCCCCTACCCGGCGTGTCAATTGTTGGTGTTTTGAACCGTCGACTAGTAAATTTGTGTTTGCGCGTCTGGCCCGGATGGTGTGCGGAGCTGCTCGTGTTATTAGCACTAGTTTGCAGTAAGGTTTACAAACGGGCGAGAGAGGGAGAATGTCCCAAGTCTCTAATGGAAGAGTCGAATGGAGTTGAGTTGGGTTCAGTTGGATCGGGTTTGTCGCCCCTCTGTGGGGCGTCTTGCCTCCCATTTTATAGGTCAAGGGGAAGGTACAGGTTACATGAGAGAGAGAAGGAGGAGGAAAAGGGTTTCTAGGATCGCATCGTCCTTCGCCTCGTTGCGCGGGTCCCGCCGGTCTTGTAGATGACGATGGGGACGGCTCTACGTTGTGGCATAGATGACGATGGAGACGGATTCACGTCGTGGCCCCATCTGCCACTGGCGCCACACGCGGGCGTCGTCAGCTGGTCGTGGCGCCCTGTCCCATCGGCCGGCGGGTAGTATGGGCAATGGGCGCCCTTGACAGAAACCATATAGGAGTTAGGTGGCATAGTGTCGGCCTGCCTGACGCTGTGGACATCGTGAGTCCCTAGGCATGGCCTGTCGCGGCCATGGGTCACGTCAAGGTATGCCCACTCCCTTCCCGGTGTCAGAAGTTTGACCTCGGGCTCGTGCTTTCCCATCTACAGTGTTGGAGACAGTGCGGGCCCCCATGAGGCTTGCGCTCTCGCCCAACACCAAGCCTGCGCCTCCGGGGTCGGGCGAGACGGAGCCCGCGCCCCCGAGGTCGGGCGAGGCGGAGTCCGTGTCCTCGGGGTCGGACGAGGTGGGCCCTTCCCTCGAGGGGTCCGGCGAGACGATAATTACGCCCTTAACCGTCTGTGCGAAGTAATGTTCGTAGCCATTAGCTCCCTTCCTCCGGATATCCCTAATATCGATACCCAACGGGCCTTGGAGGCATACATTTGCATGGGTGGATTTCGCTTGTAATGTGAATGAACCAATGGATTTTGCTTGTAAAATAATAGGAGGTTATACATTATGGAGGTAGATGCGTGGGCCCGGAGGTTATACATTATGGAGGTAGATGTGTGGACCAGGAGGGAACGATGACGTGGAGGGCTATAGGATAAGAAAAAATAGGTTAGCTAGGGTTTTGCTTTATAAGAGTTTAAGATTTAAGATTTGCTTGAGAGAAAACTTTTGATATCTCTCAAGGTCCAGGCCAATGTAAGATAAGTTAAAGAAAGTGGTCTGATAACCTCTTTATTCAAAATTGCACAAAAGTCAAAGAACTTGTAACTAATTAAGACACTTAATTAAATATTTAAGTCTTGGCCGGCTATAATGCTTCCTATTTCCCAGCCCGTGCCAATCTCATTTAGAGGTCATCTATTGGATTGAGACATGTGTGTGCCATGCTCGCCTATCTGTGCCGGCGGCGGCTGGCTCTGTTGGGATCAGCAGTGACCGAGCACCTTTTGCCGTGAGCCCGTGACAGCAAAATCCTCTGAGCAAGTGAGCATGCATCTATGATAGATGTATCTCCCAGATTTATCGTCATTGGCATACGACAATATTAACTATATATTAAGCTTGGGAGGCATAGGGAAGTTATGATTTACTGCTCTGCGAGCAAAACCCTGCCCTATAGCATTCGATAACCCTGCATCAAGTAAGTTCGCGTGTTTTTTTTTTCTAATAAACTTTGGGAGTTGCTTTCTATTGCTTGTAGCAACTGGTGGTTACACGCTGTGGGTATACTCCCTTGTCAATAAATTAACTATGTACTTCCTCCGTCCGTAAAAATATGTAACTATGAGTTGCGCGTCAGAAAAAGTAGTTCATATTTGACCAAGTTTATAGTAAATGGTATTCATATTTATGGCTCCAAATCAATTTATTATAAAAATATATTTCATAATTAATCTAATAATATTTAATTGATATCATAAACATTGATATCTTTTATCTATAATTGGTCAAAGTTAAGATACTAAAACATGACACTGTGCTAGAATTGCATGTTTTCCTAGACGGAGGGAGTACTTATATTGTTCTCCCTCTCAAAATAAAATGGAGACATAGGCTTTGCTCACCCGGCTTATAATCCGTCTTTTTCAGCTTGTTTTTTCAGTCGGAACATTGCTTTTCTCTCACAATAAATCAGGTCAACAGTATTTTTCAGTCGACTTATCAGCACAGCCGAACGGGGCCATAATCTAGTGCCCAAAAAAAATTGCACACACATATATACTTCCTTGTAAAAAGTGTGTGCATATAGTTGTTGGTATATATACTCATGCTCGTTTGACATAAAAATACCATACTGCTGTCGTAAGTAAGTATTTAGTGATACACTCGAAATAATTGTCTAAGGGAATCGTCCACCATCGTTAACACAGGAAGAACCAAAAAAAAAACTATCCCGCCTCCCTCCGCCATGTATACGGAGAACACGTCCGACAAGTTCGCATCGGAAATGGTCGCGGCCTCGTCAAATTATTTAATTCCAAAAATAACTAATTCATTGCAACTTCTGAAGGTTAGTGCTGGTTTCCTCCGGGAGTCCGCATGTGAGCATGCCTCGCCGCTGGGCCACGTCTCCTAGCACGCGAGCTCGCATTGCCGCCAGCCGCACCTCCGCGCGGGCGTTCGCGTCTCCTCAGCGCACGCAGCCACACCTCCGCAGGTATCCGTATTATATCGGCGACCATGCCTCGTCGCCGGCTGCATTTCCGTGCGCACGTACACACGCACGAGAGCTCACCTCGCTGGCGCCACTGTACCTCGCGCGTATACACGCACGAGAGCTCGCCTCACGTGCATCCTCGCTGAGTCGCTGGTTCCTCGCGCTCGCAAGACCAGCAGTCCCAGCTGCCACAGCCCCATCATGGCCACTCGCGCTCAACGGCTCAAGAGCTAGGTGGCCGTGCCGTCAGAAGATCCTAGAGCTCACGATGACCATGCTGCTCGCGGCTCGTGCGCATGGGCTGGCTGCTTTGAAGTCGCGCCTGGTCGATCCACAGCCACATCCTGACTCGCGTCCTCCCGGGCATCATCACAGCTCGTGCTCAAGAGCCTGGCTGCTCGTGCTCACCAGCTCGGAGGTCCACGTCCAGTGGCGGAGGACGAAAATAGATCAAGGTATGGCGAAGTTTAAAGAAAAAGGACCATAAATTTGCCAACTCAATTAAGTAGTATAAAAAAACCAGAAGTGTCGCTGCGTTAGATAAACGAATTAACGAGCAGACCACGGCCGACACTGCAGTCAATGGCAGGGAATAAACAAACTAAGGCCCATATGCGTTCTAGCTCAAAGCCACGCGGTACAAAAGGCCCAAAGTAACGGTTCGTTGAGTCAAGTCGCAGTTATCTTCTTCCTCAACGCGTTCATCTTCAGATCGCTCGTGACCAGCGTCCATGGCTGCCAGCAGGAGGCGATTGGGTTGGGGACTCATGGCAGACTCAAGGTATGGCGAGCGCCCTACCTTGCCCTACCGGGTCCTCCGCCCCTGTCCACATCGCCGTTGAGCCTGAGCTAACCACGCTGCTCTTTCAGAACCCCTGCGGCAAGTCACATGTGTCGCCAAAAGTGTGGACAAGAATTTACAGTTCCGATGCAACGCACGGGTATTTATGTAGTATATTTATATTTATAATGTCCGTTTACGGGTTATCAATCAGGTCTGAAAACTCAAAATTAAAGTACGTAGATGTATTAGTTGAGGATAAATAATTCATGAATCTAGATGTAGTGGGTGGCATCCAAATAGACCAGTTTTTGCTGTCAGTTTTTGTCAGATTCTTAAAAACCAGGAAATTATTGATATCCAGCTTTTGCCAATTCCTAGTGACCTATAAAGCAATAAATGAAGGCGGATTCTTAAAAATTAGGGGATCTAAACACCCTCACCAGTTTTTTCTCAGAATCCAGATTTTTAGAAATAATTAGAGGCAAAAACTGGTTTTAAGAATCCCAAACTCATCCAAATAGAGCCGTAATCTATTGGATGCATGGAGGGAGTAATTCTTAGGCAAATTATTAATGGAAGACCGATGACTATCTGCATGCGGCGGAAAACGTACGGGAATCCCGTGCTTCAATTCCCGTTTAATGCGTATGTACGTACTCTAGATGCCCTGTCGTCACCGATATAAGCTAGCTTAGACTTGCTCTCTCCGGTGGAGCATTCTAGGCAAGTCCAACAATGATCGATCCGCCCGTCCGTCCGTCTGGTAATGATAGTTTTGGAGTAACCAATTAATCACAGACAACGCAAATTTGTCCGCCTCTTCGTCATGTGATATATCTATATATTCCCTGCCAAACTTCTTCCTGATCACTCGATCGTCTACTACCATCTGTTCGCTACCACATTCCTCTGCTAGCAATAGTAATGGCACCTTATTCACGGAGGACTCTCTCTACAACCGCTGCCATCGTCCTTCTGCTCGCGATCGTGGTCACTGGTACGTAGTACTCTGTCCATCCTAAATTGTAGATTACTTTAGTTTTTCTAGATATCTTAAAAAAACCAAAATGATCAATAATTTAAAACATGTGTGTGTAAAACAATGTGGCAAGCCAAATGGTTTGACCATATTTTCTTTTATCCGGCTAATCAACAACCTTCTTGGCCGGCCAGCTGGCCGGCCGGCTTTTTCATGCCTGCAGAGATGTCACCGGTTGGGGCAGGCCGTGCCCGTTGCAGCCACCTGAGTGCCACATTTCCTGGGGTGTGCTTCTTTGACGCTGATTGTGAGACGATTTGCATCTACGAGAGCCCAGACAATATTGACGGCGCATGTGACGGCGTCCCCGCTAAATGCTACTGTGAGACGCCACGCCCGCCTTGAGATTGGTGCTGCTTTGTCCGATCCAGCGATGATACGACGACATGTAATAAAAACACGTTCTACTTGTACTACTATATAATATGGGTAGCTTGCTTGTACGTTGCCCCAAACAAAGTTGTTGGACTCGTGGATCCAATAAATATATTTGTTTTTTTCTTTCGAGATGCTGAATTGGGGAGTAGTCATCCAAAGATCTTGCATGTTGCCGTAGGCGTCAACAAAGAGGAAGAGTTTCATTTCGAAGGTCATAGAAGTGCCAATATACCTATGATTTGTTTCCCAGATTTATCACCAGTTGTGTTTGACAATGTATGGCTTCTCTCTGTTTGTATGTTCTTGTATACAGCTGCATTTCACAACTGCTCCTTAGTGTGAATAGTCAGTACAATATGCTCTATCTCTCCATTCAGATCCGCAGATCAGCTGCTTCACGCATGGAGCTTGTGGGCTCCGACGGCTTAATTGTTTTTACAAAAGGGAATATGGGTTAATATTCCAGCCTCTAGATTGTATCGATACATATAGTTGTTCACTATTACAACCACGATTAAATCCAAACAAGTACCAAAACCGGCAAAACACAAATTCAAGATATCCATAGTTCTATTCTCAAAAGAAAGGGAGTCTATTGCTAAACAGCCATCCATTTGAAGCGAAAATCTCCATTGCTGTCGTCTCAAGCACACGAGGACACCCTAAAAGAATTTGGGGGCATTTCCTCTTGCTTTTGCAGCAGCATCCTTTATAGACACCAAGCTCCGCGGCATCCTGCTGGCACGCGGCCGGCGGGACTAATAATCTCTAGCCATGGTACGGTGGCTCACAGCCACATCGGATGTTACCATTAATTTGAAATTTACATTTCCAAAAGCAGCTTGCTTTGGTTGGCACATACAGATCAAGGCAGTCTCCTATTTTTTTTTCTACTCCGGTTGTTCCACAGGGTGCATGGGGTTCGTAAGCTTGACACATGAAATAAGGGGAACATGAATCTGTCATCAAGCTCAACGGATGCATATGCTTGGATGGCCATGTTCAGTCCAATCCTCTGGCCTCAGAATACGAAGCAGCAGAGAGAAATAGATCATCAAAGGTGTCATTTGCCTCACCAGTGTGGTTCAGTGGCTGTAATGCAAGAGATTAGATTCAAGGCTCTGTTTTTCCTGTTGGCTCTGTTGTTACCACATTTGTATGCAAAATTTTAATTAGCAATGAGTTCGCATCACGTGCACAGTAGAACTACCAGAGCTGGTATCTAGAATTAAATCTAGTAGGAATTAGCAAGATGGAAGAACATCCAAAATCAGAAGAAGACCATCACAAAAGAAAACAATAATCTTTGGGCAAAAGAAGGCACAACTCCGATAGAGATATGAAGGAGAAAAATAATAGAGTGCACTAGAGTTCAACAAGGAACAACTGTGAAAAAGACAAAGGAAAAGAAAGCATGTATAACAATGAGAAACACAAAGAACATTCAAATAGCTATCCAAGCTCTAACAAAAACTTCAATCGTGGACACTGTAGAAGTCACACAATGCAAAGCAAAAAGGGATAGAAGAGAAATCCCTCGCGGAGGTCTCTATATATAGGCAAATACATGGTGTCGACTCCCATAAAACTAAGTAGTGAAGACATAATTGCACTAATAGAGAGCCTAATCAGAATGCTCGAAGTTGCAACACTTTGTGCAAGCAGCAATCCGAATATAGGTTAGATAAGAGTTTCTGGAGACTGATTGATAACACAATCTAATCTGTCACTTGTCACTTTTGCCAACAGTGGTTCCAATAACCTGGTCGATCAGCTTAATGTCTAAATATCTCATTTGACCTCCATACATAGACATTATATTGGAATTATAAAGTGGGCATAGCAAAACCTTAATATTCAACTCTCCCATTGTTTTATACCTTATATGGCGACCGACACACGTCGCCTTTTTGTCAACTCAAGAACGAGAGAATCTGAGAAACCATACTATAATCTTTTCCAAGTTAATGCTACGCAATTTTTTAAAGGTTCTGGGCCAGATAATTGTTAGTCAGTGGGTCCGAGTCAGAGAATTTAGAATGGAACTATTGACGTCAGATGTGGCCCGAATCACACACTAGAAAAGGCATTGGACGTCCGGGCCGCTACGGACCAAAAAACGTAGCGAGGATGTCACTCTTACGTGGTGAAATACGGAGAGGTTTACAAGCAAACCACCAAAAGATAACCAGTCGTGCTTACGTGACCAAGAACTGGCTAGTTTTCAAGCGAACTAGCAAAGAAACCGCTGAAGCTCTTGCCCGGGAGGGACCCTGTCAGGGTAAGGACGTCGCTAGGTTGCCCTAGGTTGGCCGGCGAGCCTAGGGTGCCATCCTTGGTCGTGGATTAAGGGATGAACAGCATGGAGGTTGAAGGAGAAGAGAAAAGGGGTAAAAGGAATAGATTGATTTGTTTGTTTGACGATTGGATTGATGGGAACTCAATCGGCCATGATCCTCTCATATATATAGAGGGGGTGGTCTTATCCCAGTAGGAAACCTCTTCAAGGCTTATTTTCCAAGTTTCCCACGTCCAAAAACCGATCTAGAAACAAATCGGTTTGAGATCTGAAAGTCAAATTGGAATAAACACCTACCGGTACTACCGGTCAGGCTCCACCGGTAGTACCGGTAGTTTATTTTCACGCAAAACTGCGCCATCTACCGCCATCCATCGGCAGTACCGGTGGTTCATATCTGCGCCAAATCTTCTCGGACTGGTAGTACCGGTGATCTCGGACCGGTAGTACCGGTAATTCACACATTTTCTCGGAGGCATAACTCTCTCATCCAGACTCCAAATTGGACGTTCCATATATGTTTTTTTGACCATCTCGACGAGAGGAACGCAATAGTGAAGTCCGTTACACATTTTTACAACTTCACAAAATGGACATTTTTGGTTGTTAACATATGTCCCCCTGTTTTTAGGTTTATGATGCATAAACATGAAAACACTTGATCAAACAAATATAATTAAACGAAACAGCAACGATACCCATCTCATCGGCTGTATGGTGACTAAAGGCGATGTATACATCGGCCATTTTGTTCTAAGGGCGATATATGTATCGGTCATTGTTTGGAGAGCACTTAGGCTTCTTGCCAAACACTTGAAAAATACTTTTTCAAGTATCTTCCGTTGAATGCTACTTTGAGACGTTCACCTTGCAATGTCTCTAGCAAATAGAAATTACCGTATATGACTTTGATCACTTTGTAAGGACCTTCTCAACTTGGTGACCTTTTGGCTTTTTCTTCGCCAAATTACCCGAAGCTTATGCCATTTTCAACCCAATCAAACTTGTTGCTCCTCATTCACTTGGTGGCATAGTTCTAGCACCATTCCTAAATATGCAATGTGCCCATAGAGCTTCAAACAACACTTTAGACCACCTCCTTGGATTATCTCAATTCTCTTCTTGATGAGCTTGATCAAAGTCCATAAACTTTTCCCATAACCATCTTTGCTTTATCAAATCCGTAATATGGGAGTCCTTCAATCATCCAAATCGGCCGTGTCATTGCTGGAAATCAAGTTAGGCTGATTTGGTAATTCCTCGGCGAGCCGACCTGACGAGCCAGAGGAGAGTCGGCTTATCCAACTTGGAGAGTCGGCTCAGCCGACAGGGGAAGTCGGCTCAGCCGACTATGCTGCTCCTGCACACAAAACAGTAAAGTTTTCTTGTATTGGCCTTTCTTTGATGTGAAAATTACGCCCACCGACGTCAAAGCCAGATGCTTATTGAACTAACATGTTGATCTTTTGATTTTCGTGCCTCGAAATATGCCAAATTTAGAATTCAGTAAAATAGGCAATAATATCAAAGCAAGCATCAAGACAACCTCTTAGTGTTCTTTCTAAACATTGAAACATACCAGCGACTTGCTGCACCACTAGTAGAGAATCACCATAGGTTTCAACATGTCATACTTCATGAATTGCAATATGGCCAAGCTGAATAAGAAAAATTCACATTCGGCTTGAATTTTGGTGCAAATGTAATTTTAATTGGATTGATGCCTTAAACGACATCATTGTGAGAAATAATGATCATGTCAACACCTTGGCCTTATTTGCAAGCTGATTAATCATATTATCACATCCATGAAGTAAATCAAAAAATATATATCATGCCCCTCGGGCCTAAAAGCCATCAAAGTAAATTTTATGGGGGCTTTCTAATAGCACGATGGTCACAAGCACTCATCGGCTATATTTTTATACTAAGGGCGATATCAAAATATCAGCCATATGAATTCATCCACAAGAACATGCATAACCAAAATAAATATTTCGGCTTTGGATCATTGATGAGCAAAATAATTTGGCAACCCTCCATAACATAAAGATCCATAACAAGGATCAAAATAAGGAGTTAAGGGATAACCATGCATACTAGGGAATGAATTCCACATAAGCTTAGGCAGAGAGTATGAATGATGCCATGACCAATGATTTTGACGATTTGGTGCAAACCTCCAACTTGGCAATTGTTTCTTGAATCTTCTTCTCTCCTTTGCCTTTGTTGCACCACTTGCTTGAGCATTATCCTTCTGAGCTTGAATACTTCCTTTAGGAACCCATGCTAAGCCCTTTTCTTTTAGCTTCTCTGCACTAAGCTTCTGTAACTTCTTTTCTTGCCACTTTGGTAAACCGATTGAGCACATCAGTTTTATTTCTGTTTTGGACAGCAGCAAATCATTCTTGACTTTGGGCACTCTCACCTTCTTTTGTTCAGATTTGGCACCTATAATATCAATAGATGATTTCCCCACTTCTTTGCCATCAATAGCTAGATTTTTTAGCAATGTAATCGGCTTTTCAATAGTTGAACTCAGATATGAACTTTCCTTCTTTCGGCCATCATACTTTACACGGTAAGTTTGCTTTACCACTTTCTTCTTTGGTTGAGCTCCAGACCGATTTTGATCAAAACGGTCTTTACAAGATGATGATCTCTCTGAATGTCTAGGAGCTACATATTCTATATATTGTGGCCTAAAATATGATGGAACATGTGCCTCTTGATCAAACCAGCCCCAAGATGAATAAGGATGAAAATATGCGGGCTGTGATCCATATGACATAGGAATTGGTTACTCAAAAGGAGAATATGTTGCTGCTATGTGAGATCTATCTCCTTGCCAATTCCACTCTTGAAACTTGTGCTTTAGAGGTGATTTTGATGATTGTACTTTTTTGGCTGATTGGTGACATTTGCTTCTGCTATCTTCTCATATTTAGCTAGAAGTTCCTTGAAGCTAAGCTTCGGCCTTCTATTCTTTAGCTTGTCATAGCCTTTACCTCCATCAGCTTTATGAGCATCCTTCTTCTTCTCCTCATCTTGAAAGACATGCTTCAGAGGAGGATCCTTAGCCGATTCCCCTTGCTCAATGGGATCAATCGGCTTTTGCTTTAGTTAGAGAGATTTTACGTGCCCCCCAGTGCCTTCTGAAACTATGATAACACTGATGTCCTCTTGAGTATCTTCAATTTGTAATTCATGGACAATAACCTTGTCTTCACTTGAGGGCTCCACCTCTCTCTCTTGGGCATTCGAGCCTTGAGCTTTGAGTGAGTCGGCTATTGCAAGCCGATCCAAAATCTGTTTGCCATCAAGACCAATTAAATCCAATTGGTCCATCTGTTGAGCTTTAGAAAATTTCAATTGGCCTTTATCAATGGCCGATTGGATCACTCAACGAAACACATTGCAATTAGAACTATTATGGTTAGATGAGTTATGCCACTTGCAATATGTAAGCTCTTCTAAATTTTGAATAGATGGCAAAGCACTATGATCAATGATTCTAATAAAATTATTTTTTAGCAAGATATCAAAGACATGATCACAAAAAGTAAAGTCAAAGCTATATTTTAATTTATTAAGACGATTCTTTTGTGGAGTCGGCTTCAAAGCTAGGCAAACGAAAGGATCAGATTTATTATCAATCCATTCGGCCACAACTTTGCAATTGCTCTTTGAAGGCCTTAGCCTTAACAAACTAGCACTATCGGCCTTGCCATATGGCACAATGTGTTGGCCGATAGAATCTAAATTTGTTTTATCAACAAATAAATTGCTACTCTCAATCGGTCTATTACAACTATTAGTGAGGATATCTTTAATAGATGCTGAAATTGAAATAGTATGACCGAATTGGAATTTGAGCAAAATATTTGTGTTTTCTACCTTGTTGATCATGTTGGAGAAGTGTGTATCCTTGATTTGCATGATGTTGCTCTTCTTCTCCAGAAACCAACCAACAAGAGGGGTCAAATCACCCGAAGACACATTAGCAGCTGCCGGAACTGGGAAAGTTGGCTTAGCCGACTAGAAATTAGCTAGGCCAACTTGGGCACTAGCAGGGGCAATTGGCTTTGCTGACTGGGAAGTCGGCCTAGCTGACTCAGGGCAGGTGGCGGAGGCAGTCGACTTGGCCGACTGGGAAGTCGGCCTAGCTGACTCAGAGCAGGCGACAGAGGCAGTCGCCCTAGCCGACTGGGAAATCGGCCTAGCCGACTTAGAGCAGGCAAGAGTCGGCTTAGCCGACTTCAAAGTCGGCTCAGCCGATTCTGAGCAGGCAGACAGCCCTCCTTTGTTGCTTGTAGGGGCTTGATCTCCATCAATGATGTAGTAATCACTAAATAAATGTACAACCCCTTTAGCTCCTGAAAAATCAAGTCTAGCTGATTTCTATCGTTTTTCATGTTTTTCTATAACAAGACTTGTTTTCTAAGATGTGATTGATTC
Organism: Saccharum hybrid cultivar R570; assembly: GCA_038087645.1. NCBI lineage: Eukaryota > Viridiplantae > Streptophyta > Magnoliopsida > Poales > Poaceae > Saccharum > Saccharum hybrid cultivar. The sequence goes on along the minus strand of JAQSUU010000637.1, from coordinate 35,939,386 downwards.
AGAAAGGATATTGTATTGTTCGGCTTTTGTAGCCAAACCTTTGCTTACATCCGAATCAAATCTTTCTTTCATGCCCCCTAGCAAACCAATTTTAGCTGATGACTCAATTGTGATCGGCCTTTTCTCATTACTCTTTCCAAAATATTCATAGAATTGCTCCTCTAATTGAGACCATGAACCAACAGTGCACCGGGGCAAAGATACAAACCATGCAAAGGCAATACCAGCAAGAGATAAAGGAAAATTTCGCACTCTCATATAGTCTTCTTTACCAGCAAAACCTAGCTGTGAGAGATATATACTAATATGTTCCATAGCGGTCTTATCATCTTCACCACTAAACAAATAAAAATCAGGTATCCACCAACCATCAGGAGTTTTCAAGTAATCAATGTGTAATGGGTACGGTCTATGATATGTGGGCACCTTCCATTTAGAGGCACCATATGGATTTCTAGTATGGGCTAAATCTTCACCGATTCAACTTGATTTGAGAGCAATATATAAAGCCGAATCATGATTGTTTGCATGTGCACCCATTGCTGAATTTTCATTGATTCGGCTACAATTATTAGCAATAGGTTGAGCCGAATCATGAGTTTTAGTACTCGAATGCCTTGCTGAAATTTCACTAATTCGGCTTTGATCATGAGCGAAATATAAAGCCAAATTGTGGGCATTGATATTTGCATATGGTGCTGAATTTCCATTGATTCGGCTATGGTTACTAGTAACACGCGAAACTGAATCATGAGTATTAGCACTTAAACACCTTGCTGAATTTTTATTAATTCGGCTCAAGTTGGAAGTAACATATGAAGCCGAATTATGAATATGAGCATTTGTATAAGGTGCTGAATTTTGAGAGCAATTGACTAAATAACTAGCATTGTCATAGCCAATTCTCTCATTCATCGGCAGGTCATGTGGTGGAACCACATATTGTAAACTTATAGCCGATGAACAAGGATTTACATGTTGCATGTTGCTAGTAGCATCAAAACTCAAAGAATTCATAGTTGACATTGGCTCATAACCATGATATCCATTATTATTATGTGTATGATGAGAAACATTATCAAAAGTATCAGCCGATGCAACATATCTAGTATCATTACAGCTAGCAACACCAACATGAGAGCTTATATGACTTGCAAAATAACCATTAGGATCATAAGATGCATTTGCAAGTTGTGCCTCGAGGTAATTGTAGTAGTTTTGTGATGAACCACCTTGATACTCCATGATTTAGAACTTGACCGTCTTGCTGAATTTTCCAATGTCAAGCGCAACACGTTGCAAAATTGCAAGCAAGATCACAAGGGGGTCAAAACCAGATGCGATCGGCCTTTTGGGCCAGATGCAACGGTAATGGCGAGCTCAAGAAAATAGATCAGCGAGGAATAAGGCTAGGGTAAGAAGAATCAGCTACAAAGTAAAGCTGAAGCAAATTCTTCCCCAGCGGAGTCGCCAAAAAGTGTGTTGATGTCGGATGTGGCCCGAATCACACACCAGAAAAGGCATTGGACGCCCGGGCCGCTACGGACCGAAGAACGCAGCGAGGATGTCACTCTTACGTGGTGAAACACGAAGAGGTTTACAAGAAAACCATCAAAGGATAACCAGTCATGCTTACGTGACGAAGAACCGGCTAGTTTTCAAGCAAACTAGCAAAGGAACCACCGAAGCTCTTGCCCGGGAGGGACCCCGTCAGGGCAAGGACATCGCTGGGTTGCCCTAGGTCGGCCGGCGAGCCTAGGGCGCCATCCTTGGTCATGGATTAAGGGATGAATAGCATGGAGGTTGAAGGAGAAGAGAAAAGGGGTAAAAGGAATAGATTGATTTGTTTGTTTGACGATTGGATTGATGGGAACTCAATCGGCCATGATCCTCTCATATATATAGAGGGAGGTGGTCTTATCCCAGTATAAAACCTCTCCAAGGCTTATTTTCCAAGTTTCCCATGTCCAAAAACCGATCTAGAAACAAATCGGTTCGAGATCTGAAAGTCAGATTAGAATAAACACATACCGGTACTACCGGTCAGGCTCCACCGATAGTACCGGTAGTTCATTTTCACGCAAAACTACGCCATCTACCACTATCCACCGGTAGTACCGGTCTCGGACCGGTAGTATCGGTGGTTCATATCTGCACCAAATCTTCTCGGACCGGTAGTACCGGTAATTCACACATTTTCTCGAAGGCATAACTCTCTTATCCGGACTCCAAATTGGATGTTCCATATATGTTTTTTGACCATCTCGATGAGAGGAACGCAATGGTGAAATCCGTTACACATTTTGACAACTTCACAAAATGGACATTTTTGGTTGTCAACAGGAACGAAAGATGAATAGATAACAGCTTAGGATAAACCGGTAATTTCACATGATAGTGTTAATAAGCCAGAGTCATTTAAATGGGTTGTGAATTTCATTTGCACATCTCCACAAGCATATACCATCACAACTAAACACCAAAAAATCATCTGCATTCTCTTCGTAGTAAAAATTAATATCAATAAATACACAATTTAAGGGAAATAAGACGGTAAAAGCTAGCAACCCATTTGTTATTCATAAAGAAACCTACGAGGTCATGTAAGGATTCTTCTAGTTCTCATAATCAAATTTGATCTAGAATTATGACAATACTGGTTATCATCAGGTGTTCTCCTCTGCTTAGTAACATCTCTTGTCATGTAAGAATCCAATCAGAATGGCAAAAAGAACTGAAAAAAGAAAGCCGCCAATATTTGATCAATCAAGGAATGACTTAACGGACAATATGTCTTCATATAATTATTGCATAAAAAGTAGAAATATTGAAATAACATATACATGACAGAGAAGCTAGTGCATCCAACAAACAAGTTGTTACCATAAGACTCCACAAACAGAGTGTTCATAGTGTCTTTCACGGCATGATTATTATTATGTATAAGAACATCCCCTTGCTTCTACATAAAGTCCATTGTTCTGGTGTTTCAAAAAAAAAGTCCATTGTTCTGGTCAGGTTGATTACTCTCTCCAGTAACCCCTTTGGTTGGCCACTTTTAGGTTCAATATTAAATTATTAATCCACTATTCATTAACATCTTTCCATGATGTGGATGGTATTGGATTATTCCAATCCAACATCGATAATGATACATACCAGACACCCGGACCGACGGACTCCTCAACCGCTCACTCCCGCAGCGCTCGTGTCACTCCCCATTATTATCCTTTCGCGTCCCGCGCCCGCACCCGATGACACGGCCATCATTGCTTCCTGACTGGCGACGGCTCCTTCCCCCACCCCAACGTCCTCCTCCCCACCCCGGCGGCCTTCTCCCCCACCCCGACACTAGATGTGGAAGCGGTGGCCGCACTGCGTCAGCACGCAGGCCATCGCCGTTGACCGTCGCGACAGTCCTTGTCGCCGCCACCGGCGATAGCCAGGCTCCGGAGCAACCACCGCTACTGCCGCCGCCGACCCCCGGTGGCCGAAATCGACTGGCGCAGTCTTCCCCTCCCCTATGTTCCCCGACCCCTGGCGGCTCCTTCCCCCACCCCGGCTTCCTCCCCCACTTCGGTGGCGCCTCTCTCCGCATACCGGCGTCCTCCCCCACCAGGAGCCCCCAATGCCCACAGATCCAGTGGCCATGACACTCCTGCACCATGCTCTCTCTCCCCCTTATGTTGCAATTGTATGTTATTCAATTGTTTCAGGCGTTTCAGAGGTATGTTGTATTTTGTTTCATATGGATGTTGCAATAGATCGGGGGAATGTTGCATATGTTGCAATTGTTTCAGAAGCATGTTGCAAGAGTATGTTTCGAGTGTTTTAGATGTTTCAGAGGTATGTTTCATCTGTGTTTTTCGGACGTATGTTGCAATTGTGTTTATTTGGATGTTGCATATGTTTCACACATATGTTGCATGTGTTTTATTCGGATGTTGCGTATGGTTGCAATGGTTTTCAAGTGTGTTTCATGTGTGTTTTTCAAGTGTTTCATAAGCATGGTTCAAGTGTTTCAATTGCCTTCAAACGTATGTTGCAACCGTTGTATTTGGATGTCTCAAAAGTAGATCAGGTGTTGCATCTCTCCTCCTCCCACCTTCTGTTGCATCGTCTCTCCCAGAGCCGGCAGGACATCCATACGAATGAGGGATGGGCAATGGGCGTGGGATGAGGGAGCTGCGTGTGTCGGACGCCAGCAAGGGAGCTCCGTACTGACGGACACTGCCTTTGGAGCGGGACAGGCGCTAGGCGGAGGGGGCTGCGTACGTCGTGGTTTGGGAGCAGGGGCGCAGGCACATGGTGATGTGGGCATGGCAGGCGGGCGCATCCTACGTGAGGGGGGTGCGATGGGTCATCGAACGGAAGCCGCGTCCAGACGCAGGCCTAGGGCCGGACGTCAAGCACTAGGCTTGTCCATCCAACATCTTCTTGGCTTCCTTCTTCCCAACCTCTCACTTATATATGGTAATAGTCTGCTCCAGATGACGGTTCTGCTACACCCAACCCCTAGGCATGCTCGATCACTAGGTACCCCCATGAACGGGATGCGCTAGGCGGATGACTCTTTCCGGTGGTCTAAGGAATCATCCATATCTCAGTGAACTCCGAAATGAGACGATTGGAGGTGCGTTCCTTCTCTTTTCTAGCTCGATGGATTTGGGTTCTCTGGTCTTCAAGCCGGGCTTGGAATTTTGAGCCTTGATCTGGAGAAAATTTGGACTGCCTGTCACTTTCAAGTGGTCATCGAGATTTCTTTTTGGTTGCTTCTTTGGGACGTTGCAAATTTCGTCTTTCAGCACATTTCGTGAGTTATATTCTCCAAGCTGTTCTTGGAGGATTTGCTCGGGATTTCAGGTGTTCTCAGTTGGATGACAGAGTTTTCAAATTTAGTGTTTCATCAAAAATTGTGGCTTTCATATCTTCAACCTCAGATATTTTGAATGCCGAGACTTCAAGATTTTCTTCCACCTCTGGGGTAGTGGCGGCCCTAACTGGACTTGAGAACTGGCAAACTATGAGTACGAGGAAGATAGCTCATCGTAGGGGGAAAAATCGACCTCTTTTGCAGAAGTGGTTATAGGTGGGATGCCCCCTCTCACTAGTGCTAACTTGATTCCACTTAAAAGCTCGGTCTTTGATCGGTTAGTTTATCCTAGTGCCTCTGCCTTTAATAGAACTAGATGATACCCGGCGTGTCACTGCAGAAATTTGTAGCGTTGTACAAATTATGGAACAATATTTAAATATCAAATTTGAAAACAAAGAAAACAAAATGAGAGGAAATGATTGAATTGCCATGTATCCATACAACGCTGGCTTGCTGGTCTCTATTTATTTCAGTAACCTCTTCTCTGTCCATCTTGAGGAGAGGAAAATAAAAATACTAGTAATAAAATAAAGAAAAGAGGGTCGCTAGCCCACCAACTCATCGGAGCATCGGATGCGCACCCCTTGGGATTTGACCTTCTCACGACTCCTTCGGTTGTTTCACGGATTCTCCGATCACCCAACCAAGCGAAGATCCATACTATACTTCTGCATCCGGCGATGGGGAGGGGGTTCCAGGTGCCTTGTGGCGGCGCCAGCCAGGCTCCTACGACTCGTGCAGTCGCGCTTGGCGCCTTGGCGAGTGGCTGACATCCCGCATCTGGCTGCAGCAGACTCCTGGATTCGGCTAGAGGGGAGGGGGTTCCAGGCACCTGGAGGCGGCGGCCAGCCAGGCTTCTAGGCGGCTCACGCCTGGCGGCAGGCTGGAGGTGGCTGGGCCAACTAGCCACAGGGCAGTGACCAGTGGCAGCTAGAGAACCGGGGGAGGCGGGAAGCCGGAGGGGCGGTGGCCGGCCAGTGGATGTGGCATGCAGTCCGCAACTAGAATAGCGTCGTTGTCGCCAACAAAGTGAGGTGGCGGCGCCGGCATACAATCCGCTGTCGACAGCAAGAGGTGGCACGGACGCGGACGCTGGGCTCGCCGTGCACTGCATGCTCGTGGTACTTCTCTACGTCCTCCTCTTCTGCCTCTTCCAACTCTTCTGCCTCTTCCATCTCTTATGGGCACTGCGGGGGACGTTCTAGTTCAATGGCTCATGGGAAGGGGAAGCTGAGGAGACAGGGAAGCCATCCGTCTCTTGTGGGCACAGGCACTGCGAGGGACCTTTCAGTTCAATGGCTCAGGGAACGGGAAGCGGAGGACATAGAGAAAGCATCAACGATTGTTCAGTTCATGTAACAGAGGCTGTGTTCACTTCACATGCTAACCCAAAATATTTCATCTTCCACCTATCACATCGAATCTTTGACACATGCATGAAGCATTAAATATAGGTAAAAAAGATAACTAATTACATAGTTTGTCTATAAATGTCGAGACGAATCTTTTGAGCCTAGTTAATCCATGATTGGACAAATTTTGCCAAATAACAACGAAAGATGCTACAGTAACTTTTCAACCACTTTTCGCGAAGTGAACACACCCAGAGAGACTTCTGTGTAGTGACTTGTGGTGGTCGGACCCATATATGATGTGGCTTCGTGAATCACAAAAAAATAGGTGAGTGGGGTTCTCCTATTTAGGTACAGTAGATTGGACCAACAAATTCAGCTCCTATACTGGTTCTTCTATCGTCTGGATTTTTCACTAAAATTGGAAATTTCTGACAAGCAAGCTGCTAAGAACACGCCGTGTTCTTTGGGGACCCATGGGGATTCTCATGCAAAGTTAATGTGCATTCAAGTGGAGGAGGACAGTTTCTCAAAGATAATCAATCAGTACATTCAAATTCTATTTTTGAGGGGTATTTGGTTTGGCTTTTGGCTGTAGCTTTTGCTCATAAAAGTACAAAAGCCAACCAAAGGCCCCTTGCTAGACCAACAGCTTTTGCAAAAGCCAGCTTTCACGTAGTTCATTTCCTATAGAAGCGGGGGAGCTACTTTCACTGGCTGTGGGGGTGAAAAATTACCCGCACTACCATCCATTATGTGCGTATCGGTTCGATTTGCCCGTGACTCGTCTTCTTTCGTGTGAAAGAAAAATCGAGCACCGCTCTCCTCCACAAGCAGGCTCGACCGATGGCCCTCTCCTCTCCAACATTGGATGATAACGTGCAGAGAAGAACGTTGGGCGCCAACGGTAACATTCAAACGGCTAGTGACACGTGTTGTTCACATGTGGCATCAGATGCTGGCAGACTTTGTCCGATGGTGGCACTATTGTGTCCGATGCCCCCCCGTGACCTGCCCAATGAAGGGGCAATGACTAGTGACTCAAGTTGGGGGCTATAAATACGTGTTGGGTCTTGGCTAACCTCTCTTGGCACTCTGAGATATTGATACACCTTGTAAGCGTAACCAAGCCTCTCCCACTCATATCTTTAATGTGTTGATCCCAAGTGAGTTGGCAGCGATTTCTAGTGCATTTGCATTGAGTTGAGGCATCTAGTAGCACTAGTGATCGGATTCGCTGTAGGATTTTTTGTTACTCTTGGTGGTTGCCGCCACCTAGACGGCTTGGAGTAGCGGAGGATCATTGAGCGGCTTTGGTGATTGTTGCCGGCTCTGATCGAGTTCTTGTGAGGGCCAGGGTTCTTGACCTTATTCCCTGTGGGAGATTTGCAAAAAGGTACTCTACTGGAATTGTGGCTTGTGGAGTGCTCTCTAGTGTGGTTCTTACGATGCTCTTATGTTAGGCTAGGCGTGTGATGCCTATTAGCGTGTGAGCCACCTTGTGGTTCTTGATAAATTCATTACTAAATCCATCAGGGCTAGGTGATTTATCATTGGGAGCATCTTGATTACATTATCAATCTCTGTGATTGTAAATTACTCTTCCACCCAGGCTAAGTGTATTAGCACTTGAATTAGGGAAGGGAGATCAAAGAGCATCTCATCAAATTCAGATATGCCCAATCTTTGTTTAAAGGATTGCTAGACAATGAGTTCTTTATCATGTATGGGAAGTAAACACCTCCCCTCATCTTTTGCCAGTTTAGTGATGATATTTTTTCTATGTCTTATTGTTACATTGGCATGAAAAGACTTGGTGCCAACATCTCCCAGGGTCACCCATTTAATAGAGCCCCTCTATTTCCAATAGATCCTCTGCAGCTCTAGCAGATGAACGAGTCTTTCTCTTAGTATATCTCTGAAGTTCCATTCCTCGAAGGTAAGGTCCTTGTACTCTTCAATATTTTCTAGCAATTCAATGTTATGGCAAGCTTTAAACTTGAGAAGGAAAGGCTCCAAGATTTTAGGGTTCCTCTCAAAGCTTTGAATTTTTCTAGAGATGTTTCTCGCTTTGTCCTGAAGAAGAGTAGGGGCAGTGGCGGATCTACAGGGGGGCTGGGTGGGCTCCAGCCCCCCCTAATGACTTGATTTACCACTAAAAACACTGTAGCAAAAACCTCAAATCACCGTTAAATCTTCATGCAAATCAACATCTCTATTATTTTAGCCCCCCCTTGATTCTCATCCTGCATCCGCCACTGAGTAGGGGTGAACCAGCTTTGAGAGACTAGATCTTGGAATCCAGGTCTGAGGATCTAGAAGTTTTCAAATCTAAAAATGTGAGCCTTTGGAATATCAGTGGAGATGGTGATGATTAAGGGACAGTGGTCAGAGGTTTCCATGGCCTTGGCTTTGCAACAGGTTTTAGGGAAGGAAAGGTTCCAGGAGCTGGAGGTGAAGACCCAATCAATTTATTCAAGTAAGGGGGAGTTTTGCATGTTGGACCAAGTATATTTTCTGCCTTGGAGAGGAATTTCAGTTAAACCCAAGGTACTGATCAGGTTATTGAAAATGAACATATCTGATATATCTGCACTAGGCCTGTTTCTGTTTTCAGGTATCTATATAGGTTGAAATCACCTAGGATGATCCAATCTTCTTCCTGCTGGATTTCCACTGTTTTAAACCAGTTAGTGAACTGAGTTTACAAGGCCCATACACATTCATAAGAGTCTTGTTGTTCTCATTGTGCCTAGAAATGAAGTGAACTGCCATAGCATTGCAAATTTTAGGGTAACATGAAAGAAAGCACTTTTTAGGCTACCATTGAGCCTCCTGAACAGAAGGGACGCAAAGGAAGCATCAAAATTTGGAGGTAAGATTTGCCTGAGGAAAGCTTTATCAAAGTTTTCCTTTTTGGTTTCCTGGAAGCATACTATATCACAGTTTGCCTCATTGACTTTGTTTCTTATGAAGTCCCATTTTCTTGAGGCATTCATTCCCCTAACATTCCAACATAGTACATTCCAGGATCTATTCATAGATGAATTCATTCTTTAAGTTGCAGAAATTTTGAAACCCAGCACTTCATGGGTTTTAAATGAAAGAAGGTTGTGACAACCATTAAGTCTTAACAGAATTGACGACTTATTACAAAGGTTCATCCTAATACAGAAGCTAAGATAGAAACCAAAATACTCTCCCACACTGCTCAAATTCCAGCATAGGAGATCGCTCAAAAGCCTTTCATTATCTGGTTCATGATTCCTAGTGTTTCAGGTTTAGGCATCCTCCATTGGCGCCTGATCATCTTGATGTCCCTCCACCAGCTAGAGAAGGTCTCCTCTTGTTTTTGCGAGAATCTGCTCTTGGGCTTTTTCTTCTTCTTCCCCCTGATTTGCAGCTGAGATCCTTGCTCTTGCTATTGGCCTGGACTTCTTTCTAGCCTGCAGAGCATCATCACTGAGTTCAGATTTATCTAATTTGCAAAAGTCCAATGCCAATTTTTTTATCACATCTTTGTTTAACACAGGTGGATCAGGACCACAGGCTAGACATTTTCTATGAGAATAGGTATTAGCTTTAAAGCCCTTATTAGTGTGTTTTAGCCTTGGGCTTGTTCTTACCTGTGATTCCACTATTACAGGAGGAGCCCTTTTAGGCAGGGGCGGAGGACCCGGTAGGGCAAGGTAGGGCGCTCGCCATACCTTGAGTCTGCCTTGAGTCCCCAACCCAATCGCCTCCTGCTGGCAGCCATGGACGCTGGTCACGAGCGATCTGAAGATGAACGCGTTGAGGAAGAAGATAATTGCGAATTGACTCAACGAACCGTTACTTTGGGCCTTTTGTACCGCGTGGCTTTGGGCTGGAACGCATATGGGCCTTAGTTTGGTTATTCCCTGCCATTGACTGCAGTGTTGGCCGTGGTCTGCTCGTTAATTCCTTTATCTAACGCAGCGACACTTCTGGTTTTTGATACTACTTAATTGAGTTGGCAAATTTATGGTCATTTTCCTTTAAACTTCGCCATACCTTATTTTCGTCCTCCGCCACTGCTTTTAGGAGTTCTTTTCCTTGAATTGGGACTTGTTTGTGTGCACTCCTTGTCCTTGGAGGTTCCTTCCTGATCTGTTTTTGTCAGACATTTAAGATTATATTCAGGACATTTACCAGGGATAGAAAACTCAACTGAGCCACTGTCATTTACTAGAAATTCTGGAATTTTAGAGGACAGCAGATTTTTTGCCCATTGGAAATGATTGGGTGACAAAAGCATTACTATAAAAAAAATTGGTCCAGTGTGTTGGGATGTTTGTGTGCATGGTTGAGGCTTTACCTGGAGAGAAGAATCTAGCCCAGAGTCTGGTTGCCTCAGCCTGCTTTGCCTTTGACCACACTGAGTCTACTTCCTCAAATCTTGTCAGCACCATCCCAACTTGTACATTTTGATTATCATTGTTTGCCTCTATTGCTGCCAGTAGATCCTCTTGGTCGGGTAGAATTGGGTCTGCTTCAGGTTCTACAGGCCCATGATCATTGTGACTAGCATTGTTTACCTCCATTCCATGCAGATTCTCATCGTACTCATGCTCGTTTGACATAAAAATACCACACTTGCTATCGTAAGTAAGTATGCAGTGATACACTTGAAGTATATAGGGACTAGTATATATAGTCAATTCAACCTTGGTGGAAGCAGCACATACTCACCATTGTATGTAATATTTTATTCCTCTCTCTCTTAGACCTGAGTCACCGCATCATATCGCTGCGTTGTATGGCAGCGATACGATGCTCGCTTTGCATGCATGCATTTTGTTCTCTCTATTGCTAAATAAATAAATAAAACAAATCGTTATTGCTTTAACCGCGCGCTAGCTGGCACCACAAGAGACAACTAGCTTGTTCGCAGCTGCATAAATAAAACAAATTAAATTCTTAGGCTGTGTTTAGATCCTTCAAAATTTCAAAAATTTTACAAGATTTCTCGTCACATCGAATCTTTAGACGCATGCATAGAGTATTAAATATAAGTAAAAAAATTAACTAATTACACAGTTTGGTTGTAAATCACGAGACGAATCTTTCGAACCTAATTAACCCATGATTGGACACTAATTGTCAAATACAAACAAAAGAGTTACTGTGCTTCCAAAAATTTTACAGCAGCAACTAAACACAGCCTTATTGCTTTAACCGCGCGCTAGCTGGCACCACAAGAGACAACTAGCTTGTTCGCAGCTGCAGGATAGATATTTATATTTAATATATGCCCGATTACGGGTTCATCAATCAGGTCTAATAAGAACTCAAAATTAAAGTAGCTGTATTATTTGAGGATATATATAAATAATTGTACTACGTAATCTATATTGGATGGAGGGAGTAATTCTTTAAGCAAAATAATGGAAGACCGATGACTTGTGCTAGCTTCTATCTGCATGCGGCGGAAATCCCGTGCTTCAAAATTCCCGATCGAATACGTACGTACAGTACTCTAGATGCCCTGTCGTCACCGATAGAAGATTGTTGCCCGTACATACGTACCTACGTTTTAGCTAGCTTAGACTTGCTCTCTCCGGTGGAGCATTCTAGGCAAGTCCGATATGATATGATCGATCCGCCCGGCCCGTCCGTCCGTCTGGTAGTGGTATATAGTTTTCGTTTTCGAGCAACCAATTAATTACAGCCAATGCAAATTTGTCCGCCTCTTCAATTCGTCATGTGATTTCTATATATATTACCTGCCAAACTTCTTCCTGATCACTCGATCGTCTACTACCATCTGCGCTCGCTACCACATTCCTCTGCTCACTAGCAATAGTAATGGCACCTTATTCACGGATGACTCTTCTCAGCAACCGCTGCCATCGTCCTTCTACTCGTCATCGTGGTCACCGGTACGTAGTACTTTGTCCATCCTAAATTGTAGACTTATTTAGTTTTTCTAGATATCTAGAAAAAGCCAAAATGACCAATAACTTACGACACGTGTATGTATAACAATGTGGTAAGCCAAGTGGTTTGAGCATATTTTCTTTTATCCGGCTAATCAACGACCTTCTTGGCCGGCTGGCCGGCTTTTTCATGCTTGCAAAGATGTCGCCGGTTGGGGCAGGTCGTGCCCCTTGCAGCCACCTGAGTGGCGCATTTACCGGGGTGTGCTTCTTGGACGCTGCTTGCGCGATTGTGTGCATCTACGAGAGCCCAGACAATATTGGCGGTGCGTGTGACGGCTTCCCCTCTAAATGCTACTGTGAGACGTCATGCCCGCCTTGACATTGGTGCTGCTCTATCCGATCCATCAACGATACAACGATCCCTGCCGTCCCTACATGTACTTGTAATATGGATAGCTTGCTTGTGTTGCCACAAACAAAGTTGTTGGACTCGTGATCCAATAAATATATTTGGTTTTTTTTCTCGAGATGCTGAATTGAGGAGTAGTCATCCAAAGATCCCGCATGTTGCCGTAGGCGTCAACAAACAGCAAGAGTTTCATTTCGAAGGTCATCGAAGTGCCAATATACATAAGATTTGTCTCCTAGACTTATCACCAGTTGTGTATGACAAATTGACAATGTAGCTGTGTTTGACACCTGGTCCTTAGTGCGAACAGTCAGTACAACAGACTCTATATATCTCTCCATTCAGATCCGCAGATCAGTTGTTTCGGCTCGTATAGATGTCCATGCAGCCCGAGGCATGACAGCCCGGCCCGAAGTACGGCATTTTGGTCTGGCACAAGCATGGCACGGCCTGGTGAGCTGCAGGCCCAGGACGGTCTGACCCGGTGCATAGGGTCGTGCCTGGGCCGCTCCCCAGGCACGCCGGGCGGCACAGCCTGGCACGACATTTAGACATAAGCCCGGTGACCTCCATGACCTGCTAAGAGCCCACCGCACCCCTACCGTGAGTCCTAAGTCCTAACTCATTGCCCCCTCCCCTGTTGCTCAAAAAAAATTCCCCTCCCCCTCCCCACCCCTGCCACACTCTCCCTCTCAGCTCTCACGCTCGCGCTCGTGAATCTCGTGACTCTCCCTCTCGGCCCTCCCGCTCGCGGCCCCGCACCACCGCACCACCGTCTACCTCCTCCACGCCCTCCACCGCACCACCACCGCCAACGCCAATGAGGCTGACACTTTGGCTCCTCTCCCCAAGATTTGCACTCGCCTCCTCTCCGAGTCGCCCGCCACCGCTCGGCCTATCCTCCGAGTTGCGCCTCCCTCCCTGAATCGTCGGCCGGTCCCCATCTCCGACCGCTGGAGCACAGGGCTGCATACCTCGAGCGCCGCCCACGAAGGCCTCGACCCTCGGCCTTGAGTGCGGTGGTCGCTGCCCGCAGGAGTGCCGGCCTCGACCTCCCTTCCCCTACCTCTTTTTTTAGATCACCTCCCTTCCACTACTGGCAACCAGGCCTCGGGCTGGCCTGGCCTGCTTCATACATCATGCCTATCAGGCTAGCCTGGCACGGAAAACGGCCCATAGTGCCATGCATGGGCCGTCAGCTAGGCTCGTAGCCCTGATAGGCACGGCCCGTTAGGCACGACATGCCATGGCGGTCGGACCCCCATCGAGACGTGCCTACCACAAGCCCATGTCGTGCCGGGCCGAGCCGGCCTGTTGGACATCTATATCGGCGCGTGGAGCATGTGGGCTCCGACGGCTTCCTTTTTCATAGCCTCTGTATCGATTGATACATATAGTTGTTCATTAGTACAACAATGATTAAATCCGAACAAGTACCAAAATCAACAAAACACAAATTCAAGATATCCATAGTTCTATTCTCAAAAGAAAGGGAGTCTATTGCTAAATAGCCATCCATTTGAAGCGAAAATCTCTATTGCTGTCGTCTCAAGCGCACGAGGACGCCCCAAAAGAATTCGGGGCCTTTTCTCTTCCTTTTGCAACAGCATCCTTTGTATACACCAAGCTCCGCGGCATCCTGCGGGCACGCGGCTGGCGGGACTAATAATTCTAGCCATGGTACGGTGGCCCACACACTACTGGAAAACCGAGATTTACCGAGTGTTTTATCTTTTGCCAAGTGTCAAAACGCGGACACTCGGCAACAACCTCATTTGCCGAGTGTTAGAGTGGAAACACACGGTAAAAACCTTACACTCGGCAAAAAAACTAGTTTGCCGAGTGTCAACACTCGGCAAACAAACACACACGGCAAACGTACAAATAAAAACACACGGCAAACGCTTCACTTTGACGTATACACACGGCAAAGGTTGAGGGGTTAGCCGCCGTCAGCGGTTTGCTGAGTGTGATCCGTTAGCACTCGGCAAAATGGTTAGTTTGCCGAGTGTCAACCAAAAACACTCGGCAAAGTGCATTGTTTGCCGAGTGTTTCTCTGGGACACTCGGCAAAATATATATTTTTTATTTTGGCTTCCAATTTTTTTTTCTGTAGACTTCCTACATTGCGTTGACCAACATGCTGGAATTTGACACAATTTTAAGACAATTTGCTATATTTCTTTAGTTTATTTCTTTTCTTTGAATTTTTTTTGGAAAATGCAAGTTTGAACTGCAAATGCATCGAATAATGATATTTCATTAATGCGAAAATGATATTCATGTAACTGACTGTTGTTTAAGGCCGTATCCAAGAGGAGACTCGAAATTTCGCACATCTTCTTCACGAAACATGACCACGAACTTGTGGACGAATAATTTTAAAATTGTATAAAATCCAATCGAAGTCCGAAATTTATGAAACTTGTCGACAAGTCATGATATCACATGTGGATGTGGTGATAAAAATTTAAGAAGATTTCGA
The DNA here is from genome assembly GCA_038087645.1 of Saccharum hybrid cultivar R570. Classification (NCBI taxonomy): domain Eukaryota; kingdom Viridiplantae; phylum Streptophyta; class Magnoliopsida; order Poales; family Poaceae; genus Saccharum; species Saccharum hybrid cultivar. Next base: position 35,924,364 of record JAQSUU010000637.1, on the reverse strand, counting down.
GCATGTCGTCACGTGCACTGCTTAAAAACCCTCACATCTCCGCATGTGATACGTAGGAGCAAATCTGACATGTTAGGGTTTGTAAGCAGTGTACGTGACGACGTGCTCGAAATCTTCTCAAATTTTTATCACCGCATCCACATGTGATATCATGACTTGTAGACAAGTTTCATGAATTTTGGACTCCGTTTGGATTTTATACAATTTTAAAACTATTCATCCACAAGTTCGTGGTCTAGTTTCGAGAAGAAGATGTGCGAAATTTCGAGTCTCCTCCTGGATACGGCCTCAAACAACAATCAGTTACATGAATATCATTTTCGCATTAATGAAATGCCATTATTCGATGCACTTGCAGTTCAAACTTACATTTTCCAAAAAAATCAATGAAAAAAATAAACTAAAGAAATATAGCAAAATGTCTTAAAATTGTGTCAAATTCCGACATGTTGGTCAAGGTAACGTAGGAAGCCTACAGAAAAAATTAGAAGCCAAAAGCAAAAAAATTATTTTGCCGAGTGTCCTAGAGAAACACTCGACAAACAGTACACTTTGCCGAGTGTTTTTAGTTGACACTCGGCAAAGTTGGCTTGTTTGTATTTTGCCGAGTGCTAGAACCTAGACACTCGGCAAAGTGTAATTAAATAATTTTTTTTGTTTTTTTTAAATTAAAAACTTGCCGAGTGTCAGATCTAGGACACTCGGTAAAGTTTAAAATAGACAATTTATTAATGTTTATTTACACTCGTTAGCACTGTTTTTTTGTAGATATTTATTTACACGCAAGAAAATTAGAAAAAAATAGTCTCAAATATAAACTGCGCTACTTGGAGGCGTTTTGGGCAAAAACGCCTTAATTAACTGTGCCAATTGAAGGCGTTTTGGGCAAAACGCCTTCTTTTCTCAGTCCTGTGTTGGAGTTCCGCCTTTACCTACAGCACCGTAAATAAACAGTCCTACGGTGGCCCGGCCCTCCCAACCGCGTCCCCGTAAATAAACAGTCCTACGGTGGCCCGGCCCTCCCAACCGCGTCCGTCTGATAGTCGAAAAAAAAGAAAGAAAGAAAAGAAAACCACGTCCGTCTGATTGAAACCATCCGTCCCTCCATCTCAGCTCTCGGGTTCCCCGACCCCCGCACTCGCGGCCACTCGATCCGCCGCCGCCGCCATCGTATTCGTAATCCCTGGACCTCGCCGTTATCGCCTCAGCACCTCCCGAGTCTCCTCCCTCAGCACCTCCAATCCGTCGCGCCTCCGTCGCCTCCGCCTCTCCCCCACGCCGCCTCTCCCTCTCCCTCTCTCTCCTTCCCTCTCCCACTCGGATCTCCCTCAGCACCCGCGGAGGCTCGCTACGATGGGGCCCCATGGCGGGGCTCCATGCCCTCGCCCACCTTGCGCCGCGCATGGCGCGGCGCTGTCGGCGCTCGCGGTGCGGGGCTCTCGCCATCGTCGTCGCTGTACTCCTCTCCACTGGCGACCTACCTCTCCACAGGTTCCGATCCGCCGCTACCTCAACAGCAACTGGATCCGTGGCGTCTTCGCGGGCCGTCGCTAGGTATGTTTTTTTCTCCATCCTATCTCTCTCTCCCTCATGTTCTCTTCCAGATCTCGAAGGCTCCAGGTTAAAGCTCCAAGGAAGCGACAGATAATCCCCTCCTCCATGTGGACCTTCAGGTGGCATTTCTCTGTGTAGTCACAATAAGTATTCGTTTGGAGGTGACACATGTGCAGGTTCCATATTTGTAATTCCATTTTGTTTCAGATGAATTCTCTAATTGCCGCCTCTCGATACGAATTTTTTTTGGAATTTATGTGATAAGGTTCCCTGTAATTCTGCATAAATTTTGCCAAATCTGCATGACCGAGTTTGATTGTGTAGATTTCAGTTGTGTGCGAGCGCTGATTACTGAAACAATTTTTTTTCCTGTTCGCACGTAGGTGAGGCACTTATGGATTTGACGGTCCATAGCCCTTACAATAATGAGGGAACTGTTTCTCTACGACCTCATGAGGTTTGTACCTTTTGCTGGAATCTATAAATGTTACTTTAGCGAGGAAGAAATCTATTTTGTTTGGTTTCCTTTCATCCTTGAACCTAACATATCTAGATAAAGTAATTGGTGTGCCAGGAAAATAAACTCTCTTATTGCCTTTTGTCTTCACAGTAATTAGTGTGCCATCTGAAAAGCGGAACAATTTGTCCCCTTTTGTCTTCAGAGCACTACCCTTTTAGCATGGTTGATGATTCAGAGAAAAGGAACCCAATAAGGTCTGGGAGGATCTACATGTAACTGTATCTGAATGGGTTAGGCTCCTGCTTCCTTGTTCTTCCATCATGTAAAATTATTAGGAATTTGTTGCTTCCTTGTAAAATTGTTGCTGATCATTTCTGTTTTTATTGGTACAAGCTTGCAGTTGAGTCAATTGGAATCAGGGGGAGCCTGAAAGCTAAAATGAAAAAATGTAATTGCAAATAGGAGTTGAGGATTCATGCTTGATTTTTCTAGAAGTGATGGTTTTACTAATATTTGACGTTGCAAACAGAAATTGCTTAAATCAGTTTTGACCTGTTTTTTTCTGGAAGCGATACACCAATATATTATCGATTCTGTGCCATATAGAATGTATATAGTTTTGACAAGTCTGTCTAACATGTGCCTGAGCTTGCAAGATCCTCAAGCTTATGATAACCAGATCTCCTGGGTATTTAAATTGGATAGTTCTTTATGCTTTTGAGAAATATATTGGCCTCATATTGAACTATTTGGGATTTTTAAAATGCAGTGACAGTGGGTGGACAAATAGCTGATCTGCATAATCCTCTTATAGGTGCTCTTTTTCTCAGATTTTTTGTTTTGCCATGTCTTTCTTCTGTCTATGTTCTGATTTTAATACAAACTAAAGTAAGAATCTCTTACTTTCAGTTCCTATTTTTGGAAGTCAGTTTGAAAATTCAGTTACTTTCCAGTATCATTGGAATCTTGCAGTCATCTGAATAGGTGGATAGCATGGCTTTGGCTAAATCATTTTAGCAATCCATGGTTAGTTTTAGCTTCATTTGCCACAGTCATTGCTATGAACTAATGCTAAACAGTGTTAATTGATAATTGTCATCCCGTCGTAATAGAAAAATCTGAGTAGTAGTTTATATAAGGTATTAGTTTTACGGAATGAGTGGTAGTTTCTTATGTGTTAGCTTTACAGAAATCTGTGACGACTTGTCTATGTCAAAAGAAATGACCAAAAACAATTCAGTGAAATATAGCAAGGCATATTTCAGCAAAGTATACACAAGATTGGTGCACATACTGATAGTTGCATGTAATGCTTTTTACAAAAATAAAATAAAATTGAAGAACGTGTTACCCAGTCATTCATTCAGTTGAAGAGTACAATACCATGCTATATATTCCATACTCATGCGCCAATTTTCAGATCCAGGGTAGTGAACTAATTGACATATCTTCTTGCCTCTTTGCCGGTTCTCTTGTATGCTATTCTTCTGATGATCTTCCTTTCTCCTTTTGACACTTATCATCGCGCTTTTACTTTCTGAGGACAGTCTGGCATATAATACTGCCTTTACAAGTAAGTTGTACAATTTATTACTGGGGACATCTCGAGTGATATATGTTAGCAATACCGGCTTCACAGTAGCATATTGTGTAGTGGCATTTACTGATTGCTGTGGTCTTTTTTTTTGATGAAATGCTGTGATTTAATACGATATATATTATATTTGTGCATTGTGTCGCAAATGGAACAAACAAAAAAATATAGATTCTGGTCAGTTTGCCGAGTGTCAACTCCATGACACTCGGCAAACTGACCACATTTGGCATGCCTGGGAACACACTTTGCCGAGTGTCAGAGAGTTGACACTCGGCAAAGTATGCACAGTTTGCTGAGTGTCAGCTCTCTGACACTCGGCAAAGCGTGCATAGTTTGCCGAGTGTCACATGTTTGACACTCGGCAAACTATGTAAACTTTGCCGAGTGTCAAACATGTGACACTCGGCAAACTGTGCACGCTTTGCCGAGTGTCGAAAGATTGACACTCGGCAAACCGACCGTTAGGATTTCGTCCGCTAGCGCCTTCCTTTGTCGTGTGACGTCTTTGACACTCGGCAAACGCTTTGCCGAGTGCCCGATGTTTGACACTCGGCAAAGCGTGCTTTGCCGACCAAGCCTGTGCCGAGTCCAGTTTGCCGAGTGCGGCACTCGGCAAAGCGTTTGCCGAGTGTTTTTGGCGCTTTGCCGAGTGTTTCAGGCACTCGGCAAACCGCTCGAATCCAGTAGCGACAGCCACATCTAGGGCTGGATATCGAGCCAACCGTAGTTTTTTCGAGCTTTTTTAGAAATTGATATAATTTTATTCATCATTATTTCCTGCATTGTTTAAGACCCAACTTCACGACGAGCCTAACGAGCCGAGCCTAACAAGCCGAACCGAAGTTGAAAGTCGTTCCAAATCAAGTCATTTTCATTTTAAAAGATAAATGAGTCCAATCGGAGCACTTTTGTACCGAGCCAGCTCAACGAGCTTTTTGTCCAGCCCTAGCCACATCTGATGTTACCATAAATTTGAAATTTTCATTTCCAAATAAAGCAGCTTGGTTTGGTTGGCACATATAGATCGAGCCAGTCTCCTATTTTTTTTCTACTCCGATCGTTCCACAGGGTGTATGGGGTTCGTAAGCTTGACACATGAAGGGGAACACCAATTTGTCATCAAGCTCAACGGATGCATATGCTTGGATGGCCATGTTCAATCCAATCCTCTGGCCTCAGAATATGAAGCAGCAGAGAGAAATAGATCATCAAGGGCTACTTTGGAAGGAAAGGGAGCATGACCCAGGGAAAAAAAGCCCCCGGGGGATTTTAATGGCAATTCATTTCCCTGGGTACCTTGGCCACCGGTGGTTTTTTTGCGAGAAATTTCAATATTTAACCCTGAATTTGCAAGCCTCTCAGTATTTGACATCCAATTCACAAGCCTTTCAATATTTAACCCTGCGCATGCGAATTGTTTCAATCCGAGGGATCTCTGAGATTTCCTATCTTTTTCAAGTTTCAGATATCTCTTATCACTGTTTAGGATATGGAAAATGACCAAACTACCCCTGCCTTCTTATGCTATCCTGAACCCGTTCGTAACTAGTTCGCTCGTTCGTTCTTTCCGTCGCGAGTCGCACGGATGAGCGACTCCGCTCGCACAGGCCTCCGCCCATCGCCGCGCCTTGCCAGTGGCCGCCTGTAGCTGCCGGCCGCCCGCCCGCAGTGCCTCTCTGCCAGGTCAGGCCCCTCCGCCCGCCTAGGACCCGTTCGCCCGCCGCCCTTCCCTGGCCCGAGGGCCTAGGGTTTGGGGCGGTTGTGCTCGCCCATCGTCGTAGGCCAGCCGGCACCGGTCTCCCTACTGGCCCGACGCCAGCAGGCTGTCCTCCCCCTCCGTCTTGATGGCTCCTCCTGAGTAAGTCCCCCGATCTCAAATCTCTATTCTCAGTTTTACAGTACCTGTTGATTTTGGGGAGAGGCAAAAAATTGATTTTTGTGTCTCATTTATTTTTTGTTGGTACACACGGTAGAGTCGATCCGGATGGCGCATTTAGGTTGTGTGTTAGTTTTCTCAGTTCACTGCTAAGTTCAATGATGGTCCCTCTATTGATGTGCCACAAAAATGTGATGAATGTGTTGTGGATTGTCGATCTTATAATTTGGAGATGCTAGAAAATGACTTGAAGGCTAGGCTCAATTGGGGAAGCGGGCAACAGCATGTAATATATGAGTTTGACATGAGTGGTGGTGGAGAAAGAAAATTGCTAAATGATGTAGAACTGTCCCTTGCATTTTCTGAAAGGATGGGTGACAAGAAGTTGTTCTTGTTTGTTGATGTTGAGGACAAACCCACAGAAGTGTTTTGTAGCTCTGTAACAGAGGCAGCAACAAGCAATGTGGGGCATGATAATGTCACAGGACCAATAGATTCGAGTAAGGAGGCATTTTATTTCTCATGCAATCGACTGGGACAGTCTGGAGATTATTCCTTTTGGACAAGATCAAATTGGTGCCGCACTTCCTGTGATGGATGAAGATGCAATGTATGAGTTTGTTGGCTTCATGGCAGAGGATGAGAGGCTAAGCAAGCTAGGATGGTGGCTGAAATTAATCTTGATGATGTGGACCTACAAGATGCAGAGTTGTTGGTTGATGATCGTATATCTGGTGAGGATTCTGTGTTATATGACAGAGAAGACCCTCCAATGAAAGCTAGAACCATATATGCTAGTGTGAATGAATTCAGGGCTGCAGTGCGGCAGCATGCTATAAAGGGACAATTTGAACTTGCAACAGAGAAATCTTGCAAAGATTTGTTCAGAGGACACTGGAAAGCTGAGGGTTGTCCATGGTCTATTGTAGCAAGGTTGATGCCAGATCAAGTCCAAGTCAGGGTACTAACACTTTTCATATATGCAGTATGCTAACTTAATGTATTAGTCCTCATGCATGTATGTTGCTTATGTAGCGTTACTAACATGTTTGTTTCCATTGAACAGGTTACATTGAATAAAGAAAAGCATTTTTGTCCATCTACTGGGAAAGTGAGGACCAAGATGGCATCATATCATTGGGTAGCAGAGAAGGTAGTCCCCTTACTAATGAAGGATCTAAACATGGGTGCAAAGAAAATACAAGAAGAGCTAGAGGACAATTATCAAGTCAAAATTGGGTATGGTACTATGCATAAGGGTTTTGTTATGGTAGGAGAACAAATTCATGGGACATGGGAAGAAAGTTTTGGATATTTGTTCAACTTCAAGGTAGAGATTGAGCTCAGGATGCTAGGAAGTGTTGTAGAGATAGACATCGTGAATAAGGAGGATGGTGTATTTTTCCACAGAATCTTTTATTGTTTGAAACCAAGCATTGATGGTTTTCTAAATGGTTGTCGGCTATTTTTGAGTATTGACTCCATAGCTCTCAATGGTAGATGGACTGGCCACTTACCTTCAGCTACAACACTAGATGGGCACAACTGGACGTTTCTAGTTGCATTTGGGTTTTTTTTATGGTGAGACTACTGATAATTGGACTTGGTTTATGCAGCAGCTGCAAAAGGCAATTGGGAATCCACCGCACCTAGCTATAAGTTCAGATGCTTGCAAGGGTCTAGAGAATGCAGTGAAGAAGGTATACCCTTGAGCGGAGCATAGAGAATATTTTGTTCATCTCATGAAGAATTTCAGTAAGAGGTTTAAAGGACCTGCATTTGGGAGAATGTATCTTGCAGCAAGGACTTTCCAACCAAAATACCATAAGTACTTAATGAACAAGATGTATGCAGTAAATAAAAAGGTTGAGCCATGGTTGAAAGCCAATCACAAGTTGAAGTGGATGAGGAGCAAATTTTCAGAGGCAATAAAGTGTGATCATATCACTAATAATGTGATAAGAGGTTTGGAACAATTGGGTGAAGGACATTAAGAACCTTCCCATAGCTGACCTAGCATAACTTTTGGAGACTTTTGTATTGTTTTAGATTCCTAGCTATCAGGATGTTTCTTTTTTCTTTGTGAACCTATAATCTTAAATTGGCTGGATGATTCTACTGTCTCTATGTGAACCTGTACTCTTTAAATTGCCTACATAGTTGTTTGTCGACTTGAACCTATTTACTAAATTGTATGGATGGTTCTATTGTGTACGTTGAAATTTGATTATGATTTATGCATTGTTTACGTTGATTTTGACTAAATATGTTAGATCTGTGTAAAATTTAAGTTCTGGAACTATGGGAACTGTTGGGTGGGCCGGCAGGGAAGATGTCACGAAGAAAAACGAGCGAACCGAGGGAAGCGAGGTGCTGGGCGAGCGTCTAGGTCACCAAAATAGAGGGGAGGGTAGTATCGTCATTTCCCATGGCCTAAACAGTGTAAAGAGGCAGCTGGAAATAAGAAATGAGACAAATCCTTCATAATCCCTCGGATTGAAATAATTCGCGTGCGCAGAGTTAAATATTGAAAGGCTTGCGAATTGGATATCAAATACTGAAAGGCTTGCGAATTTAGGGTTAAATATTGAAATTTCTCTTTTTTTTCTCTGACGCTATTTGGAAACTAGGGGCAGAAATCACAGGCAACAAAAATGGTGTTAAAAATCAAGAAAAAAAATCAAGTAGACTTCGGCCTTTCTTCTTGCTCGTCAAAAGGCACCAGATCGAGCAGGTTGCCGGCAACAGTCCAACGAAGCAGCCCACCGAGATCCACATCACGACAGGCATGGAGAGTCCAAAGCTGGAGTTTGGTGGTGGCGAGGCCGAGGCCGACATCACCCCGTGGGGCACATGGAGCGCAGCAGCGGTTGGGGGCACTAGCGCGGGTGGCATCTCACGCGATGTTGGACGGCTGGAGACCAGTGGATGGCATTAGGGCACGTACAGTAAGGCCACGTCAGTGATTGTAACGCCAAGACAGCTCAGCATATTCTAACGTGGGAGAGAGAACAAACGAAAGTGAATGAGTCTCGTCGCTGCAGGCCGCGCCGATCGCTTGCACTATTCCCCAGTTGTGGGTCCCACCACTACACCAAGCTGTGAGAGAAAGCTAGGACAGAGAAAAATAGCTTGCGGACCCTGTATAAATTTAAAACTATATTTGAAAGAGGAGGAGAGCCTAGATTGTTGTATGACTTGTCTCACATGCTAATCTCTTGATGACTCAACTTGGCTTATAGCCAAGCTTATTAAACCTGCTCTTACGGAGGATGGTGTCGCCATGCCGGCCGCAGCCGCAGGGAGCGACATTGGAGACCGTTGGAGATGAAGAGCGTCGTGGAGGCCAGCATTGTCTTGTCAATCAGATGCAGGGAGCGCACTCGTGGTCGGGGGCGCTGGCGCGAAGGGCGACGCAGGCGCCCGCACGGGTCAGCGGGGTCGGGGAGTTGGAGAAGGAGTTGGACGGCGGCAGGGCCGTCCCGTCGGCGGTGCACTGGGTGAAGAAGCTGACGGTTGTGGAGATGGAGATGTTGGTGGTGTCGTGAGTCAAAGCCTGGAGGGGCAGCTGGGACAGGGAAGCGCTCCCGGCCTCTTGCCTCGTGGAATTCTGCCGCACGAAAAACACGGGGAAGGCAGGTGAAATTCCGTTTCCTCGGAGCTTCCAAACGGCACCAAAGATTGGCACGGGAGATACCGCCCCGTGGGTTTCTCGCCCTAGGAAATCACGGGGAACCCGCTAGGAAATCGCGCTGAAGGTGTCATTTGCCTCACCAGTGTGGTTTAGTGGCTGTAATGGAGATTTTGGCCATGTTCACGAGAGAGGGGAGTGATTGGAGCCAGGTCCACCACGCGTGGGCGGGACAGAGGGAATCACCGGGCCATTGAGCGAGCGAGGAGCCGGCCGAGGACGATTGCTCTGGACATTTTTTAGTTGCCGAAGATAAAACATGGAATAGATAGATACCGTAGATAGAAGATCTAAACCAATGTCATTGGAAGATTGCAGTAGGAAGAATCAGTGCGTTGTCAACAACAAAGGTGAATGATTTTTTTTATTGGCAAAAGCCACTAGCATTTGAATCCGCAACAATGATTTTTCCAACCACTTGACCTCTGACTGGCCTCGATCTGGCTCGTTCAAACTTGACCGAACGGCAGCCATTAGCCGATGGCGCCTCCTCCTCCTCGCCGGAGCCGCCTCGCCGGCGGGTGGCGACGCGGCCGCGCGCTTCAGATTGTCACACGACACGGCTTCAGACTGTCAGACTGTCACGCGGCCGCACCTACCCTACCCAGTACCCACACTCCACTCCACCCACCGGGACCTCTAACCCCAAGCTTGATCTCGTGCGCTCCTCTCCCTTCCCCTCTTCCTCTCCTAGGGTTAGCAAGCTTGATCCCGTGCGCCTGCTTGGGTGGCTGACCGCACCGGCGCCGAGATGGTAGCCGCTGCTGCGGCGGTGCGGCCGGTGTCCCACTCCCACCGCCGCCTCGGCGCTCTCCTCCGCGCTCCTGTGCCCTGCGGCCTGACCACCTCCCGCGTCGCCGCACCCTTTCCCCGCCGCACAGGTACTGAATGGCTCTTATCTTTTGATGTTCCTCTGAAACGCTCATATGCTTCGAATTTCGATATGGGATCGGCAGTTGCTCCAACGCTATTTTGGTTGTGGTACTCAGCAAACTGTAGATGGCATCTTCTAGCTTATGAGCGAGTATTCAAAATGATTGGTTGGAGCTAGGCAAAATTCCGTGACATAAGACTCAACCTCCAAAATTCTATCATATATAGTGATAATAAAGTTATTAATTGTGATGTTGGTTCATTTCTAGCTTTTCGCACGCTATATTTTGGTGTGTGCGGAGCCACAGACAATGCTAACATGTTTTGTCATGACATTTAGAGCATGTTTGGCTGCACACCAATCCACCCCAATTCCTCCCAACCCATGTGGATTGGGTTGGATTGATGTGCAGACAAATAAGCCCTTAGGGCCTGTTTGGATCCCATGAATTGAAACCAATTTCTAGAAAATGCTCCCCATCATTATTAGAATACTTTCCAATTCCTCTCAATTCCTGGGAACCAAACATGGCTTTAGAGTAATCTAGGGGCAGGGCTTTCAAGGCCACTGGTTTCCTGGTTATTTTTACACTGTCAGGTTGCTAGGCTTTCCAATTGGTGAGTATAAATGAGGCCTGGGAAGCTCATTTGGCCCAAGAACATGCCAGTTTTCTCTGATTTTTTTTTCAGCGTGTTGTGTGCATACTCCCTATTTTTCTGAGTGATAGCTAGTAGTAGCTGCTACTGCTGCTGTGAAGCATACTCGTGGATTGAAATAGAAACTACACAATTACATGAACTCTACACTGCAGGTTAAAGAAGATGTTGTTCAAAGAGGCTGTGAAGCATAGCTCGTCACAGCTTCATTTGTGAAAAAAAAAACTTGAAGAAACAAGAGTTCAAACGACGGACTTGTTAATTGCCATCCATTTATGTTCCTCAGCCACAAATCTCAACTGAACTTCCTCCTCAGTCAAGGGAGCTACCATACTGGCAGTAGCAGCTGGAACTATTTGGCAAGTTCTAGACACACAGCTGGCAAAGCAGAGCACTTCTTTCTCATTCATCAGTTTGTGACATAGTGGCATTCTTTAAAATTAATTTAATAAAAGCATTCACAACCTTGTCCATCAAGCTGGTGCATTGTGCAAGCCTGGTGCCTAGCTGCTGCAGCGAAGAAATGGCATGGTTGGGCCCTGGGCTGCCACTGGCTGGCAAGGCCTATGTGTTGTGTGAATCCTCTCCTAGCTCGCCACAAAGCAACTATCAACAAGGAACCCTAGCTAGTCATTACAAACCCTAGTTCCTGCATCATGGAGGATGTGGGCAAAGTACATCTGATTAAGGAGAATGCTATTAGAAGAGGTAGATATTGAAGACGTTACCTGGACTGGATTTGGTAAAAGGGATTTTTTTTGATAAACATAAAAGGGGAATTCGATTTTGGCTTCCAAACAAGAGCTACAAGCATTTATTTTTTTTCGCTCACCTGGTCAATGAGTTGGCTAACAAGTTTCCCTAAACAGTTATTCTTTTTTCTGCTCTACAAGTTCCACACAAAAAACAATCCAAACTCCAAGTTTTTGGTTGATATTTTTTGTTTGTGCAAAAAGGTGGTTTATCATCAATTTCCTTGTTTAGGATCTTCATAAATCACTATTACCTGTAAAGGGGACATAGGTTCCAAGACAATGGAATTGCCACTGCCTGACAAGATCTGTCTATTTTCCTTTTTCATTAAAAACTGACATATTCTTGGGACAAGATAACCATAGCTAACTTCTTGAGTTTGTGCAGCCTGTTATAATTCATAATTGCGATTTGGTAAAGTATACCTGTTATTGGTAGCAAACATTGAAAAAAAAGTTTCTTTAGGAAGTCAGGGGCATCTTTTCTTTTGTTTGAAGTAAAAGGTTCCAATCATTTAGCCCCTCCAAAGAAATAGATGGCTTCAATGTCTGCTATGTAACTGGCAAAGTTATCTAAACAGAATTTGGTTGTTAGTAAAACCAGTCTAACAAAATGTCATTCTTTGTCAGCAGATTCCATGAAGATTTCTCAACTCCAATTAACAGCTACACGATTTTCAAAAGAGAATAATTCTGACGAGGATGACGAGCTCCTTTCTGAACTCAGAGATAAGGTTACTTACGAAGTTATATATACTAATAGTCTTAGACTCTTAGTACAAAAACTTACCACGATGCCTACTACAGTGGGATGCAATGGAGAACAAGTCCTCTCTTGCCTTGTATGGTGCTGGAGCAATCCTCACTGTCTGGATATCCTTGGTTGTAGTCAGATCTCTCGACTCTGTCCCATTGGTATATAGATATAGCTAGCTTATCTTGCTATTTCCATTTACTTGTGTTTGTTTGTTCTCTAAGACCATGATGCTATTCATAGTCATTTACTTATTTTATTATTATTTTGTTCCCCTGCCATGATATGTAGCTCCCAGGCTTACTGGAGCTAGTGGGGCTCAGCTACTCTGGATGGTTCGTGTACCGATACCTGCTTTTTCAGGTAATCTTAAAAGTTAAAACCATGTAGGTTGGTTGTGAGACTTCTTTTCCTCTATTCAACACGAGTTTCTCAAGTTCAAGTTGTCCCTTTGCTTTGCACACTTAAAAGGCTGTTGGCAGAACCGTGGAAAATGCACAGCTTGAAATTAAGAGCTTGCACAGATCAAGTTGTCCACTGTCCATGCCTGACATGCCAAGCAGATACTCAGACAGCTGGCTAGTGTGCTTTGTCAAAGTTAGATGCAGTGTCCTTTGCATTTTGTTTAATCCGAAGAAAATTCACATAACATTTAAAATGCAAATAACTTACGTTGAATATGCCCTGGCGCAATGATCTGTAACACTGAGGAAATACTGATTTTGTACATTTAGAATATCCAGGTTGTGGTTCTGACTCTTTTTTTCCTGGTAGGAAAATCGGAAAGAATTGGCTGAGCTTATCGATGATATAAAGTCAAGGATTATCGGCGATGATGATTAGCTGTTTCCTGGTTTGTAATTCAATTTCTCTGATGGAACCTTGTAGGCTCCTATTCTTAAATTAATGCCAGTCGATTTAGAAACGTCCTGGAATTATTCAGAGCTATGAGGTATGGCCTTCCACACCTCCTGTGCCGTCTGCAGTTGAGCATGTTATTTGCTGAATCTTCTTATCCAGCATGGTCCAGAAAAATTCTTGTATGCTCCGTATATTCAGCTTATGAGGTACTATGGTCTTCCACACCAAGATGTACCCTGCAGTTTAGCATGGTCTAGGAAAATTCTTGTATTCTCCGTATATGCCGCCATGGTTCCTCTCACAAATTCCGTGTGCTTTCCTAGGCCTTGTTTAGTTGGCAAAATTTTTGGCAAAATGTAACTGTAGCACTTTTGTTGTTATTTGACAATTAATGTCTAATCATGGTCTAATTAGGCTTAAAAGATTCGTCTCGTCTATTTCGTCTAAACCGTGTAATTATTTTTATTTTTTATCTATATTTAATGCTTCATGCATGCATCTAAAGATTCGATGTGACGGGGAATCTACTGTTCTTTTGTAAAAATTTTGGCAACCAAACCAAAAGTTAGCCGTCAGAACATACAATTATCTGGAACAAAACCCGATGCTTTCTTCCGCACTTGGTCAAAGATGATGCACCTTATATGCACAGCTTCTTTGCTTTCCATGTTGCTCTGAGTTTGCCGGCTGGCTGTTGAGTGTTGACACTTTGACACCAACCAGCTCTAGCTGCATGCTCGAATTATCGCACGAATCAATGCTGTATGATACTTGCATGATCTGTATGGTGCCATGCGCCCATGCACCGTCTGATCTCCATATCTTTGCCGTACGAACGCTGTCAAAGACGTGCCCCATCTGGATTTGCATCCTGTACCCCATCCATCACTCTCCGGATTGCTTCGGCGAGATGCCATCCCTTTCTGCGCCCGAGATGGAACCAGCGTGATGTGTCGAAGGCTCGACGCGATCGTGCTTGGCTGCTTGCCCCTGCGAGCGAGTCCGCACAGGGAGATGTCACCCGTGACAGCGACCTCTGCGATGCCGATGCACTGCTGGCTGGTGGTTGGTGGGCTGCTGCAACTTGCCAGCGGGAAGCGCGTTGTTTCTTTGACAAAAACTTGTACGGCGCCATCCTTTTTATTATTCTATTATTATCAGAGACGATTTCGTTTTCCGTTTATTTAGGAGCGTCTAAATTGGGAGGCTGTCTGTTTTCCGATGTCCAAATTCAGGCTTCTCGTCAACCCTGGCAACCGAAAACATAATTGGACTTTTAATAAAGGAAAAAAAAGGATTGCTATCTGCATGATCTCCGGCCTTTTCCTTTGAAATAGAAAGAAAGGGTTATATATATTCCCTCCGTCCAGAAAACATACAATTCTAGTACAGTATCATATTTTAGTATATTACTAGCAAACATGCTCGTACGTTGTAACGGGAGAAACTATCAAACGTTTATAGTAAACTATGACTATAGTCTCTAATTAAAGTCAGTACAGCCTATTTTAACGAAGTCAATATTTGGGGTTAAGATTGCGAAGCGCAACGATTGAAGTCCTAAATATGTAAATTTCTCATTATATATATGTACATCTTAGAGATTTGCACTGATACGTGCATATAGTTTGAAGAAACATTTATTTTTATTAGATTGGATGACAAAGTGTTCAACATTTAAGTTTACGGTTTGATTAGTTAGGTCATCAGCCGATTCATCTTATAGAAATAATTTTTTATTCCTAAATAATTTATTAATAAAATATATGTTTATTATAGATAAAGGTCAACGTTTAAAATACTATATTTATTGTTAGAATTTGGTAGCAGCCAGTGTGAAATTATTGGCGACTTTCACTTTCCCAATGCTAGCTTATTTTGGCCCATGATTATTCCAAGAGAGCAGCGTAGAGCAGGCTTGTGTGCGAGCGAGCCCGTTCAAAAAACGTGGAAGAAAGGAACTCCGAAAAAAGAAAACGGTCTGCGTAATAAACTGCATGTGCATCTTGTTAAGCCCGAAACAACAATATGCACTTAACATACATTAGGCATTAATGCATTATTAGTACTAGTATAGTGCCCGTGCTAACGCTACGGCTTCATTTCAGGGATGCACATGAAAACCAAACGAAGACATTTTTCCATAGTTTAAGTCTCACACAATTGTATATGACCATGTATATAACCATGCATACTACATTCATGTCTAAGTCATCCATGTGTGTACTTTAACAGATAGTTGTATGAGTTGGCAAAAAACAGTAAGAATAGCAAAGGTACATATATATCACCGGAAAATAGAAGGCACATATGATTGTACACGCTCTTTTTCGATTGCCTCATCTCCCCTGTCCGTCCCTTGAACATCTAATGATGCCTTCCTCCCTGGATGACCCTTGTGAACAGCTATTCTACATTTCAGATTGTTCTCTTTTGATCCTCTCACTTCATAAGCAAGGCAACATCCTCTCACTTCAGAAGCAAACGGGATATATTAAATTGAAGTACTAACGCTACGGGATATATTAAATTGAAATACTAAATTAAGATTCAATAAAAAAACATAGTCTTTCTGTAGCTCCAAAAAAGTCGAAGTGATGCATGTTAAAGGTGACCAGAATGCTAAATCACATAATCAGATTGCCAATACAAGTTAGCAGAAAAAGCATTACAAGACAAGGGCTGACTTAAGGCAAAAGTTTAACTTATACACATAATAAGAACTAATCTATTTGGTAGCATCAGTGTAATATTATATACTCGTAAAACAAAGCACATGGCAGCAAATAGCCCATAATCCATACGTTAATATAAGATTTAATAACTGAAGTACCTTCACAAGCTTTGTTGTGCTGCTATCCCTTTCTGATTGGGTCAGAATCTGCATTCCAACACCATTGTAAACATCTCAGACTTTTAACATCTCAAAATTAGTTAGCTTCAAGAAATTAGTGGATTGCTAGTATTCACTTCTTCAGAAATTTAGTATTCTCTTCTTCAACTGAATTGAGCCTACTGATCCTCTAAACATTCTTTTTAAAAAAATACAGGAACCTAGTTTCCATACTCAAACAAATCTATAAATGGATAATGAGATTTATATAAGATTCATAAGCTTCCAACAAACTCATAAATCGAAATCTGGACTATGAATACAGAATTAAATGCAACATTTGATCACTGAACCCAGATCAATGCTCGGACTAAATGGCAGACTTCATAAGCATATCATTGTTGCACAGACAGGGATAAAGGGCAGACATTGAAGAGGACATACGTTTCTAAGCAGCTGAACTAAATATGCTTAGTTTAAGCAGATCATTGGCATATTTGTTATTTCAAAATTAATAATTAGATAGTATGGCATGGATTGCTTTTTATACAACTTGTGCTTCCGAACTTTCAGTTCATGAATTTCCATCCTGAAATGGCAATGCACATTGTTTAGATGCCATTTTCAAAGGTACCATGGATAGCACATGGAGTGGCAAGGAAAAAGATAGAAGGAAAAAAACTACAAGACACCAGGTAATATCTTAAAATAAAAAAAGGATTAAATCTTAAAATAAAAACAAAGGATTACATATTGGGATCAGTAAACTCATCTCCTGATTCCCTATAACATATTAATAGTAAAATGAGAAGTAATCATACATGTTTACAACACAATGGAAAATTTATTACACAGGAAGGCTAGCTGCTACAAAACACAATGGGCTACTCGCATAGAGAATGGCTAAAGAGCAAATGCAGAAGATATGTAAGTTACAAAGGATGATCCAGAGAATATATAAAATAGGTCATTAGTCATTCAGGCAAAGCAACTGCCCTCAACTAACAAACAGATTGCAGACAAATTGAATCAGAGACAACAAACTATAGAGAGTTCCCATTAAAATTAAAACTAATAACATTGTTCATGGACTCACCGAAAATGAATGGTGATGTTGGTCTCACCTAGAGTAACGATGTCCAGCACATTGTCGTCGTCTAGCCAGGACTTCAGTGCGACAACCACGACAAAAGGGCACCTATACCTTCTAGTCGAGTAGGAGCTGACAAGAACACGCAGTATTTATCAATACAAATAAACCAAGGTTATCTTCTAAGCCATATCCATTATTACGCACGAGCTAGTAAAACAGAGAGCATAGTTATCTTCTGAGCCAGGCATTGATAAGAACCAATAAACCAAAGTCATTCCATATTAACAAACCTACAAACTTTCAAAGATTGAACAACCATAAATAGCTGGTGTGCTTTTGTCGTCCTGCATATTCAAGCACGCCTGAACTGCTGCGTTGTTGCTTCACTTCTCCTCCAGATAGCTGGTGTGCTTTTGTCGTCCTGCAAAAGAGAGAAGCCAAGGATTCAAATAAGCCATAGGTTCAGTACAATAGAAGCTCCAGCGGCACATTGCACTCAAGTTTTTGTTATTATGGAAAGGCATTTTCTATATGAGGTCTTCCTTTGCAGTCAATAAGCAACATATGTACTTCAAATTTAGGGCAAAGAATGAGATGTGAGACAAAAGAACTAAGAGAATATGAAACTCTGAAACCTGCTAATCATATACAAAGGAGTATTATTATGGCATCCCTAAGTAAACATGCAGAAATTTAGTTTTCTCTTCCTTAACTGAACTGAACCTACTGACCATTACAGCAGTGTTATCTAGCAAACAAGCATCAGATAGAATGAGGGGAACAAACAAGCAGATCAGGTGTGAAATCGTTGGTAGATATATGCTGACTAAACAGATCATAGGAATGTAATAAGTACACAAA
Organism: Saccharum hybrid cultivar R570; assembly: GCA_038087645.1. Taxonomy (NCBI): domain Eukaryota; kingdom Viridiplantae; phylum Streptophyta; class Magnoliopsida; order Poales; family Poaceae; genus Saccharum; species Saccharum hybrid cultivar. The sequence goes on along the minus strand of JAQSUU010000637.1, from coordinate 35,906,502 downwards.
TTTGAGACCTTAAAAAAGTAGTGCGTGTCATTTGACATTCTTAATAATTCTATCATTTTACAAAACACCAGTTCAAACTGCAAAAAGAAAAAGAAACGTTAACTAATATGATCCTTGAATAAAGGTAATTTTACATAGGAACAAAGAAAAATTTACTATGCAATTCCATCGACATTAAACTTACAGACCTAACATATCCGGTGTGTAGGGCATTAAAAGTTTAAACTACAATGGAGGCCAAAAAAAAAGAAAAAAAGAAACAAGAAACAAGAAACGACCAGACCTGTGAGGAGGCAAATCAGATCCAAATATGACCATGGTAGCCCATCAACCTGCAATAAAAATCTTACATGCATGGCCGAACATAAATCTGCAAGTAAAACAAAACATAAATGGTTTAGACATTGTGTCGAATACATCACGGCTGCTGGACATGCACGGGATGACAAAGATAGAAAGGAAAGATTATTTACCAGGGATGAGCATGAGCTGTCAGCATGATGAGGCATGTTCAAGTTCACTGAGCAATGCCAATTGCCAAACACAGTATTTAAGATAGGAGTAGGAATGCAAGCGGCTGCACCTTGAGCAGGAGACGGACCTCGCGTTCAGCAACTGCCGCCACAATAGCTGCACTCCCATTGATGCTTCCCACCGCCGACGTCCTGCCATAAGAGTGAGAGAGGATGAGAGAGAGGAGATGAAGAAAGAAGGATCTGGCCTGCTCACCGGACAGCGCACGCTCGTAGCAGATCTCAGTGAAGGCAAAACAGCTGAGCGAGCCAGGGACGGATGGGGTCTCCTCGGCGACCGAGGCCTTGGATGACTATGGCACCGAATGCGCCTCCTCCTGTTACGGATGGCCAGCGACCTGGCGCCCTGGCGGCCGGCGGCGTGCGGTCGTGCGCCCTGACGGCCGTGCAGCTTCCCCGGCGGCTGCGCTGGCCAGTTGGCCGCCACCGCCGCCGCCATCCCCGCCAGCTACAGGCCTCCTGGTGAGCTCGCAAGGGGCCCGAATCACCTGCCCTAATCGTGTCGTGGGGAGAGGATCGCCGGAGCCCCCGACTCGCGCGTGTGGGAGAGATGTCGGGGAAGAGAGCCGGTGTTTCAATTTTTTTCGAAGAAAAGAGCACCTGCAGACCCAAGGGATCGAACCCTGGCGGGAGGGGCTGAGGGTGGGCGTGAGGCATAGGGTGGCGCCTCGGGAAGAGGAGCCGCCGCATGTGGGAGGGCGCGCCGCGCGCGTGGGGTGCGGGGGAGGATGAGTGATGGAGTTTGATCCCAGTAATCTCGTCCGTCGGACGTGAGTGAGTAAGAGAAAATAGAGATGAGAGTGGATCTGGTCCCTTCGTTTGAAAGATTGACTGGCTTTGGGTGTATTATTTTGGGTGTACTTAGGAGAGATTATGACTGTGGTGGACAGTTTATGGTGTGGCTTTAGAAAAGATCACAACTGGTGGATTATATAGTAGTAGAGATTACTCGTGTCTTTTATTTATGGATGTTTGGCCAGGGAGAGTCATGGGAGATTGTATGTCTACTTGGGGCCAAGATTGCAAGAGGCGGTGGAGTTTGATTCGGACATGAGATGGAGTTTGACTCAACGAAAATACTGCTAAGTTTTGACACAAGAAACTCTTCTAAACCGCGTTGAAGCGGATTGCCTTATTCATACTAAGTGGGACGGACGGTCATTACGGAGTTGAACACAGATGGATGGGCCGGACCAAAAAATTGAGGAGAAAAATTTTGCCTCTTTAAAACAGACGTTGCCCCGCGTGCGTGAGCCAGAATACTTGGGCTTAGCTCAACCGTGTTTCAATTAAACACTAATAAGGCCCATAATAAATAATATCTGTACTAAATTATTTGTCCCATATGGAAAATCAAGGGGAGATTGACTCGGTTTAATTAGGTGGCTATTATCCCGTATGGAAAATCAAGGAGAGATTGACTTGGTTTAATTAGGTGGCTACTGTGGCTTGTCTATATCTGTTGTAAATCTATACCTAATAATAAAGAGGCAATGCGAATAATGTTTTTCAATTCTAAACTAAGAAGAGTGATATTGAGCAGTGGTTTTCAATTCCAAATTAAGAAGAGTGATGTCGAGTAGTTAGGGGAGGGCCGGACGAAAAAAATGGGGGTGAGAAATTTTACCTCTTTATTATTATGTATAAGATAGATATGTTTGACCAATTATAGATCAAAAACTATAAATATCTATAACATCAAAATAAATATCATTAGATTAATTATGAAATATATTTTCATAATAAATTAATTTGGAGTCATAAGTATGAATATTATTCACTAAAAACTTTGTCAAACGCGAACAACTTTATCTGGCACGTAACCCATAGTTGCATATTTTCATGAGTATTATACAATAAGTAGTTGGAACAACTTTTCCTGTGCAGCACCATGTGCAGGTGCAGCTGATCCAGCTGTGCATTTTGCTCAAGGGCTGAGATGCCCCGTCGGATCATCAGGAATTAATAATCACTTGATTACCCGATGAATCACAAGCCTTTTCTGCCGATCATGCCCGGTGCTTTTAGCAAAACATATAGTACACTTCCTAAACAGGACATTTTGCAACCAGGCCGGACCCACATGTCATACACACGGCCTCGACTTTTTGCCAATCCGCGGAGCCCGAGGAAGGGAGAGGTTCGCAGGGGATATTCGCACCGACCACGTACACCGAGCCCACCGCACCGGATCATCTTTCCTGCTCCACATGACATACGGGTCCCGCTAGCGCGCCGCGCCCGCGTGTCAGAGGCTCCCGCAGCCCACCACGCTTTGCGCGAGGGGTGTCGGTGTGGGCCCAATGCAGTCGCCGTGGCGCCGTGCCATTGGCTCGCTGACCATAGCCTCGCGCTCGCGTCCCGCTATAAAACGTCCCCACGCTGCTTCGCCCTGTCCACCGCAGTTCCCCCGACCACACCGTTCCGCCGCGCACAGAAAGCCAGCCCCGCGCCAGGAGGTTAGGGTTCCCGATTTTTTTTTTAAAAAAAAAATCTTGCGTGCTGTCAGGAGTGCTGTTCTGCTCGATCTAGTTGCGTGTTGCGTGTTCGTGGTACGGGAGATGCGGGAGCGGTGCGAGTTTCCTCCGCCCTTTTTGTTCTTCCCATTTTTTTTTCCGGGTGGTGTTCTGCGACGCAGCTAGATCCGCTTTGTCCCTGGTGCTGTTCCGTGGGTTTGTTCGAGCTCGATCTGCGAGATCTGAGGCTTGGAGCGCACGGGGTGCGTAGATCCGCCTGATTTGGGAATAGTTTGGTGTGAGGACTGACTGCAACCTTTTGGGTTTCCGTTCCCCTTTTGGCGTTAGCAACCGTGTCTGTTATCTGTTGGAGGCTTGGAGCGGGGACACGGATGGTTGAATGTGAAATTTCTGAGAGTGAAGTAGCGTGATCAGATATTTGATCTGGATGTACACGTGCCTTCACGGTTAGTGTATTAAAGGGTAGTTCTATCTCTTGCTGCTAGGTGTTGGATGTGATTTCTCGATTTATGTACTGTTAGGTATGTCGGATTTTGGGTCATGTTTTACCTGTTTAACTATGGTCGGGTGACCTGTTGATCTGGGGGTTTGAATGATGGGAATTGCGAATTAAATCATTTGATAACCTTGTCGAGGATAGATCTGGTTGGTCCTTTTCATTGATCTGTGAGGCAGTAGTGTAAATAGGTTAGTTCTATCTGATTGCTTAATTTGATGGATTTGGGGATCACAACAGAATGAGCAGATTATATTAGCTGCATTGTGTGGGGTTTGTTATTGCAATTTTTGAATCTGAACGTGGGTGCTGTAAGCTAGTGTTCGATTAGATGGTGCTTCTTGGTGTGGCTGTATTACTGGTTCAATCAGGTTTGTATGACCCCTTTCATATTTCTCAGAAATGTTACTAATATGCTTCTTCTTATTAAACATGAAGGGGCTTAATGGCTTAAGTCAGTTTAGTGGCCAGCCATGTACCTTTCCCATATAATCATTTTATTTTAGTTGACATTTGTTGAGTTTAGTGGCCAGCCATGTACCTTACCCATATAATCATTTTAGTTGACATTTTGCACTTCTTTTAGGCGATGGCTTACCATTTCCCTTTGTTTGCAGTAAGTTTGTTCTTTTTAACAATATGTCGAGGGAGGAGAATGTTTACATGGCCAAGCTGGCTGAGCAGGCCGAAAGGTATGAGGAGATGGTTGAGTATATGGAGAAGGTGGCTAAGACTGTAGATGTTGAAGAGCTCACTGTGGAGGAGCGTAACCTCCTGTCTGTCGCATACAAGAATGTGATTGGGGCTCGCCGTGCTTCATGGCGCATTGTCTCTTCCATTGAACAGAAGGAGGAGTCCCGTAAGAACGAAGAGCATGTGAACCTTATCAAGGAATACCGCGGGAAGATTGAGGCTGAACTGAGCAACATCTGTGATGGCATCCTGAAACTGCTTGACTCCCACCTAGTGCCTTCCTCTACTGCTGCCGAATCAAAGGTCTTCTACCTCAAGATGAAGGGTGACTATCACAGGTTGGGAAGGGTGCAATGCAATATTACGATGTGCAATCATATCTGTATAATCTGAAGAAACCAATCAGATTTCTTAACCTTCCTGTTCTTAACTATGGCAGGTATCTTGCGGAATTTAAGACTGGTGCTGAGAGGAAGGAATCTGCTGAGAGCACAATGGTAGCCTACAAGGCTGCTCAGGTTTGTTCATTTTTTCTGTTCTGATAATATGACAACTGTCTCTATTCATATCGTATAGGATGACAAGTTCATTTCTTTGAATGCTTACTGTTAGTCATTACACTGTTTTCTTATGAAATTTTATTCTGCTATGTATTGTGTAGGACATTGCTCTGGCTGAGCTGGCACCTACACATCCAATAAGGCTTGGGCTTGCTCTTAACTTCTCAGTGTTCTATTATGAGATTCTGAACTCCCCAGACAAAGCTTGCAACCTTGCAAAGCAGGTTGGAATCACATCTACTTTTCTACTACATACATTCATTTTACCGTGTTTATTAGGGTGAGGGTTGTTTGTGCATTTGTGCTTGGGCAGACAAAGAATATCTAGTGCCTTTTAACTGTAAATTATAGTATCCTTGTCCTAAATTGTTCAGTATATCAGGAGCTTTTTATTGCTTCTCATACGACAAACTTTTGCCCATATAAGTTCACATTGCTATTTGACTACTAGGTATCTTGATCCCTGCGTATGAGATCAGATAGCTTCTGATTAGTAATTCTACCTCTGATATGATGATAGTTTATGGTTAGTAATGCTACCACTGATATGATGAGCTGCTTATTCTCTATGTTTGCACATATCTATACAGGCTTGCTTCTAGTAGTTTTGTGCCATTCTGCCCTGTTATTGCTGGACTCTTGCTTGTTGTTATCAACCTCGTTAAACGGATTCTTCATGTTCTATTGGATTGTGGTGATACTTGTAAATCTGGCACCTACATTATCAAGGCGATAATGATGTCGTGTGTTTTACGGTTTGAGTATCTAAATTAATTTGTGGTAACTGGGAGGCATTTGAGTTGGTTGCCTGATCATTTAACTTTTATATTGTGCCTTAGTCCTTATGCCATTGAAACTTTGATAATTGATAATGATTGGGTAATCTTTGCAGGCGTTTGATGAAGCTATCTCTGAGTTAGACACCCTTGGGGAGGAGTCATACAAAGATAGCACTCTGATCATGCAGCTCCTGAGGGACAACTTGACCCTTTGGACCTCTGACCTCACGGTATTTTCTTCTCTCAAAATAAACATGTTGCCTGTCTACTCTTATCTGGTGCTAAAAATTTGTATCTGGTATGTGCAGGAGGATGGTGCTGATGAGGGCAAAGAAGCCTCAAAAGGTGATGCTGGCGAGGGACAGTAATCTTCGGAGAGGGCATGTTGTTCCAGCCTGGTTTTAGATGCTCTATGCTGTCGAAGCTGTGCCGTGCCATTATTGTAGCAGATTTCCTATTCCCCTCACTTCTTTTGCCTCATATTAGTAGGCTGGTAGTGGTCGAATTAGTTCCCATTGCTTTGTGTTGCAGCTAGTTGGTACTAGGTCCGTGTGGACTGGTATTCCCCTGGATTTGACAAGCATGTCTGTGGTCGCTCTAGCGTTTTATTGAGCTTTGAAGTTATCACATTTATTTCTGTTGCAATCAGTTATTGGCTGGATATGCGGACGGCTGTTTGAATCTGCGGTTTAACGAGCTGAGCCTCTTGGCAGCCAGAGTTCCTCACCGGAGCTGTGTACCAATGTGGAAAATAAAATGGTAATGCTTTGTTTAGGGCGTTTTGGATGTCCTGTTTCCATCCGGACGCATCGAACCATGTGCTGGATTCGCCCTGCCTGCTGCAGTGGATTGATGGTGTTGAGGCGCAGGGCTATGCCATCGTCTTCATCGCCAAGTTCTTCGGCTGCGCTACCAAATGTCCTTCCTCACCATTGTCCTCGAGCTGCAGTGCCTAGGTAGGCTTGCCGCGGCCAACCTCACCGTAGCAGGGTGTCTCCATCCGACTGCTGCAGCTGTGTCTCTATCCGACTGCCGCAGCTGTCTCCGCCGCATCGGTTGCCGCCAGTTGCTGTCCCGGCCACCTTCACTGCGTCAATTCGCCATGCCATCCGTTGCGTTGAAAACGCGTGTTGCGAATGTATGTTGCAGCGGTATGTTGCAAATGTTCCATATGAATGTTGCAGAAGTAGATCGGGATGTTGCATACGTTGCAATAGTTTGTACATGCATGTTACAAGCGTCTGATCCCAATGTTACACATGTTGCAAGCGTCTATTTCATTTGTTTTTCAGATATACGTTGAAAGTATGTTTATCTAGATGTTTGCCTACGTTTCACATATATATTGCAAATGTTTTTATCTGGATGTTGTGTATGTGTTGTAATGGTTTTGAAGTGTTTTTCACGTGCTTTTGCAAGCATTTCAGACGTATGTTTCAAGTGTTTTATCTACCTTCTTTCTTGTTTTGTATGTTGCAAGTATTACATCTAGATTTTTCTAAAAGTAGATCAGTGATAGGTCGAGATGGCGGACTAGAGGAGGGTGAATAATCTTTTCTAAAACTTAATCATGTTAGCTAACCGAAACAAATGCGGAATTAAACTACTCGATCTAACCAAGACTACACCCCTCTATTTATATTCTCAAGCACCTTACAAATATCCTAATATGAGCAACTAAGGCGCCAGGCTAGGTAGAGCTCACATATACAATTCTAGTTTTGCAAGGTTACACAAATATATGCAACTACTACTCAAACAATGGGAAGCTTTGATGTTAACATTAATAACTTCACATCCACAAATATTATAAATTTTTTAAGATAATATTTATAATTTGTCTAATAAGAATATTTTTGGATTTATTAAAGTGTTTATTAGAAACATCATTATTATTATAGTTATATTATATTAATTAAAGGGCCTATCCTTCTAGCTTCGCTCCAGGCCACCAAGGCACTAACAGATAAAGTTGAGCATGCAGCCCGAGGCCCAGAGGCATGGCACAGAGCACGGTATTTTGGCCTAGCCCAAGCTCGGCCTGGCCTGGCCTCCACCAGGCCCGTGCCAGGCACGACCTGGTCCACAGGGCGTGCTTGGGCTGCCACCTTGGCCCGCCGGGTGGCACGGCACGGCCCAGCCTAGGCCCGATACCAGGGGTTATATAAGCCCCCGCCGCGGTGCCCTCCCTTTCCATCGAACCCTAATTCTCATTCCACACCACCCGCCCGGCTACCCCCTGTAAGGTCCAAATGGCTAGAGGGGGGGTGAATAGCCTATTTAAAAATCTACAAGCTTCACTAAACAACCACGTTAGTATAAAAGATGGCTAAGCTAATTCTAGCACTAGCTCAACTATACTATGCAAGCCACCTATACAATTCTAGTGAAGTAAGGCTATGATCTCTAATACACACCAACAAGACTAAGTCACTAAGCTACTTACTCCTATGTGATAAAAGTTATACTAAGAATAGTACACGAAAGTAAAGAGCAAGTGACTTGATTCTTATACCAACGATGTAGAGAAGTAATGCACTCGAAGAATCAATCACAATGATCAACCACAATAGAAATCCTCGGCAAAAAGATGACACAAGATTTTTACCGAGGTTCACTTGCTTCCCGGCAAGCTACTCCTCGTTGTGGCGATGCACCCACTTGTCGGTTCGCGAGCTAATCGACTATCAAGAGTCGAGCCCTCGGCGGGCGCCGCACAACCGCACACAAGATGGGGATCCTCCAAGCCACGAGCTCCACTAGAGTATCCAATTTGTGAACTCCCGCGGGGAAGGATCAAGAACCCCTTACAACACTTGGTGAGGGCTCCAACAATCTTCAATTGCGAGCTCGATCACCTCCGCTGCTCCAAGCCGTCTACCGTGTTGGAAAACACGGAAGAGTAACAAGAAATCCGCAGCAACTCGAAGATCAAGTGCCTCTAGAATGCAACTCTCAAGCAATGCACTTGAATCTCACTCAATCTCACTCAAGATGTGCAACTATGCAAAGAGATGAGTGGTGGGGTTGTTCTCTAGCTCAAAGGATGTCTCTAGGTCTCAAAAAGTGCAAGAGATGTCCTCAAACCCCGGACACCCTCTATTTATAACGAAGGGGTACGCAGCTAGCCGTTACGGACGACGCAGCGAAAATCGCGCTGACCGGACGCTCCGGTCAGGGTGACCGGACGCGTCCGGTCACTACACGACAGCAAGAAACAGTGCGCGTCAGAACTAGCTGTTGCCCTGACCGGACGCGCTCAACCGTTTGACCGGACGCGACAATGCCAGCGTCCGGTCGCGTTCCAGTAAGCTCCCGTTGAGATCGGACGCGTCCGATCACACGTGACCGGACGCGCCGCGCGTCCGATCGTCACTCCACTGCTCTCTGCCCCTCTGGACGCCTGACCGGACGCTCCGGTTCCGTGAGGGACCAGACGCGCCGGTCGCGCGCTCTCCTTCTGTGCTCAGGTGAACTGACCGGACGCGCTGGTCAGGCCAGACCAGCGTCCGGTCACAAACCCTAGTGCCGTGCCGCGATGAACTGACCAGACGCGTCCGGTCAAACCGTGACCGCGTCCGGTGCAGCGTCCGGTCAACACAGTGACCGCCGTTCGCCTCCGTTTCTTTTCCAACTTTCGGCGCAGTAGAAAATAGGCATTTCACTTCCCTAAAATGCGCCGAATCCCGCCTCGCAAGCTCGGCGGGAGGGAGAGAGGAACCCAAACCCCTCTCTACCGCTTAAACTCCACCGCCTTTGCAAATGTGCTAACACCACCAAGTGTACACCATCATGTGCAAGTGTGTTAGCATTTCACAAACATTTTCAAGGCGTTATGTTAGCTCTCAACTAGATCCTAATGCATATGCTCAAGACATTGATCTAGTGGCACTTGATTTCCGAGCTAACTATGATTTCCCCTCTTGATAGTCGGCTATGTATCCTAAATCCGGTCAATCACTTCTCTACTCAACTTAGACCGGCAAAAGGAAAACCCTATGGTTATACCTTTGCCTTGCGCTCTTAGATCCTTCTCCTCCACTTGATCATCATATCCATCATATTATGTGCATCTCCACCATGATCGTCATTTCATGTCCATGCTCTATTTCTTTGTGATCTTGTGGCCACCACTCCTTGCCACGTACACCTTCATCACATGTGTTGCTTATGCCTAACTCAAAACACTTAACACATGGCATTAGCAACTTGGTGTCATTAATTACCAAAACCAAACTTGGGCTTTCACCCCCGTCGTGCCCCTCCCCCTCCCGCCCCCCTCGAACCCTAATCCTCGCGTCTCGCCGCCGCGGCGCCGCTGACCACCTGCCACTTTCGTCATCCTGCTCGTCTCCGATGACTTCTCCACCGATGGATCTTAGAGAGCCTGTCTTGCCATCCTCCTTTATGGACAGGGCCGCAGCCTGCCACTGCCATCGCCTTTGTCATCATCTTCCCCATCTCTGGTGACCTCTCCACCACCGGATCTTTACCTCTCGTCTTCCTCCTCTCGTAGAATCTTCAAACTGCAGAATCCTATTGAATTCTACTCCTGTGCTTATTGGTTCTTTTGGCTTTAGCTTGTCAACAAAGAATAGCTTAGGGGGCAGTTGACTAAAGCCCAATTGCCTGGCAGCTATTGAAGGGTTGTATAATTCATAAGAAACTAGGGGCTTCACTCTGCCATGCCTGACTTCTGTGGGAAGCAACCCTGGCTTCATTATGCAATTAAGAATCTTAGATGATTCGACACCAGTACAGCCAGATTCAAACCTAAAAGATGATGGGAGCTCAAACTCTAGGATATCTATGTATACAAACTAGATCAAGATATCTTCAAAAAAAACCTTTATAGAAAGCTTGAAGAACTGGTTGATACCCCAATCAATTGAGATAGCTGATGCTGCTTCACCAAAGGACATGCATCGGTGAAATTTGTCCTTCTTGGCCAAAGATGTTTCTTGTTTTTCTGTATAAGTCAAGTTAGGAAAATTCAATGACCTGATGTCTTGGATTATAATCTTGTGCAAATAAAGATTGGGCCAGAGCTGAAGAAGCCACCATGGTCCACTGATTGTCAACACTGGTTCATTCTTCATTAAGTGTTGAGCCACTTGGTTCATTAGGTTGTACAAAGATCCAAGTAAGAGCTTGCCCAAAGGAATCTCATAACCTAATGCTAATTTTTCTGCCAAAGGTAGATAATTGAATGTTGGACCAAAAGTTGATCCATAAAATAAATACTTGTCTAGCCACATGTTTAGGAAAGCTGCGTGTTCCCTTTCATTAATACTCTTCTTGGAAGACTTGTGGATGTTGATGTAATTGGACCAGCCACCAGATCTTACACTATCAAGCTTTAAAGTCAGCTTGTTCAGAAGTTTGAAGGGATTGACTGATCCTGTGATATCAAGGCCGGTAAGCATGTGAACATTGGCCAAGGTAGGTGTCATTGGTCCATGACCAAAGAGAAAAGCATTATATGTGTTAGACAAAAATAAGATACAGTTTTGAGCAATGGCTCATTTTTCTTCATATTAAAGAGAGACAGAAATATGCACGGGTTCAGATTGTGGAGAACCTAGTTAGTCTGCTCTTTATTAGCAACTTTCAGATACCAATCCCTCCAGCCAGGGGTTGGATTTGGCCAAGTCCTGAGGGGCAATTTATCCCAAATTGATGGATTCATTGAAGAATTTTTGAAGAGTAAGCGGTTTGTTTCCATAATAATGACTTCAGTTGGATCTGGATTACCCATGGGACCAAGAAAGAAACTATCTGGAATATCTTTGCGATGAATCAAAATTTCATTCTGGAGGTCCTATAATAAATTAGAAAAAACAAACCTTGAGAAAAGAAAATAGGAGACCATCAGATTACTAGAGAAAAGAGAGATTCTTGTTACCTCGGGGATGTTGTTGATGGAAGCCATCTTCTTAGGGTTGCACTCTGAGATGCGAGGGTTTGAGCAGATTAATGCAGGAGATGCTTTAGTTTGTCTCTCCAGCCACGATTAAGAGTTTAGAAAGGGTTGTTGGATAAGCTCCTTAGGGTTTGGAGGTTGAAGGCTTGAAATGACGGCTGCTCAGTGAAGAGGGAAATGGTTAAAACCGAACGAAGATGATGAGTGGCAGTTTGGTGAATATGTGCAAAGTTTAGCTTACAATAATGTTTTAAAGGCAACTGTATTAAAGACAATTTTGGAATAAAATCAATTTTATTTCGAAATTGGGGGGCATGTGTTAACACCAAAAATTGGCAACGGATTTTCACTTATGGATCCATAGAAGAAAGACATGGAAGCAGCTGATTTTCTCCGAATCGGCTATTTGAAAGAATTGACTATGGTTGATGATGTCAGCAGCTCGTGACCACGATGGCGATAAAAGAGAAGAATATGTCGGATCTACAGAAAGGGAATGCTTGGGGTCCAAGTTATCATTCAAATTAGGTAGTTTTCAGTTTAGGTTTTGGCAATTGTAATGAGTGTTAGATTTGGAGTCGTATTGAGCCTTTGGTATAAATATAAACCCCAGCAATTATAAAACACACGTCAATCAAACACAATCTTTCGGCTCAATACCAAACCCTAGGAGTAGGAGTAGAGTAGATTTCGGCGAGTTTCTTCAAACGAGCAGGGCTGCATCGGTTTAGTCCGACCTCCGGTTTGCTTGTAAGTACTGCCACGGTTTATATCTCTTCATACGGCTGTATTGGTTAGGTCCAACCTCTTGTGAGCTTGGTATAAGCTAGTTATCGATTTACATCTTGTTTGTAAGGCTGCATTGGTTAGGTCTAAACTAGTATAAGCTTGATCTAAACTATCGGTTTTATCTGGTCTAACCTAAGGCTACAACAGTTAGGTCCGATCTCTTCGCTAAAACTTGGTAAAACTAGTTATCGGCTCTGTTAGGCGTGGCAACCTGATAGATTCATTAAGTTATCGATATTGTTTATTTTTATTAATTTCTTTAATTATAGAAATATCACTTTGCCCGATTAAGATTGATAGATTTGACCTTAAATCTTATTGAGATCTATCATCTTTTGAGATTAATCTATAATTTGGCTAAGACGATTGATTTCCCAATCGTATCAGCTAATTCCTTTCAATCTTGATCATGTCATATTGTGTGTCAAAGCTTGTGTAACCTCGATAGATCTTTGGTTGGATTAAGCTTGATCTTACGAACATGTTGGGCGCGACTTGGTCCAGTCATTATTATGGTTGTATGGAAACACCCCCATTGTTAGTGATTGGATTTCAAATTTGACATGTTTAATAGATTGAGTCTTCTTTGATTAACGAGCTTATTCGTGGTCATACAAGTCTTTGCTCATGCTTTATGGCCCTATCGGCTAAATAGCCGATGAGGTAGTGCTCACCCGTGACGTAGTACGCATGCATCTGTTTAAATATTGATTGGTATATTGAGCATGTTGGGCGTGATTTGGTCCAGTTATTATTATGGCTGCATGGAAACACCCCACTATTAATAATTGGATTTCGAATTCGACATGTTTAATAAATCTATTAGTTTTAATCTAGATTATTGCTTGAACGTCGGATCTATGTTCTCGTATCGACTAAACTAGATTGGCTAAAGGATTTCATGCTTATCATGCGTATCAAAATAGCTTTTTTAGTTTATTCTTTACTTTTCTTATCATTATCAAACATAGGCGTTGACTTTTTAGTTAAAGGCCTTCATCATTGGCTATTGAGCCATTTATTTGGAACTGTCTGGCAACAAAGCCGGCATATTTCCCCTTGTGTTATTGATCTATCGTTTCCTTGTCAATTGGAGGGTCAAATTGACTGGACGCCAAGGTTTCAAGACCCGATTCGACCGGCGTTTGAGGCTCAGGGAATCTCTAGCTCTCTGTTTCAAAGATCCTACAAGGCCTCCAAGTGTGTTGTGCATCAAGTACACTTTTTTTGTGTCAACAAGATCACTCGAGTGGCACTAGATGACCGATATGCAAATAAGTTTGCTTCTCTTGATAGTATGGCCATTTATCCTAAACCCGGTCATAAACTTCTCTACACATCTATAACTGGTGAAATAAAATGCCCTAGGTTATACCTTTGCCTTACGTATTCCATTCCATCTCCTCCGATGTTGATGCAACTTATGAACCAACCATATCACCAAATGATATGATCCACTTCATATCATCACGTGACTACATTGGTTCATCGATCTTGACTTCACTTGCTCTTCACCGTTGCTTCAGTCCATCGGCGCTAAGTCATCACTCAACTTGCCCTTCACACTTGCAACCGGTCCGTCAAGCCAAGACTTGTCTCGATCTTCTCCACCTTAGTCATGTGATTTCATGTCATGTCTCATATGCAATGAGCTCCTTCATCACATGTTGAAAGGTCTAGGCCCTTGTTTGGGTTTTGGCAATTCATGACAACAGTTGTGGGCTAACCATTTCATAAGAATGTGTGAAGGTTAAGTTGGTTAAGCTCACAAGTTAAGATGAATATGGACATTAATTTGATTTCAAGTATGATGGAAAGCTCAAATTAAGCATAGCAAGCAAGTGAAGACCTAAGCAAGACTTAGACCGTGTGCAAGGGTGAAGGCATTGGCGCCGAAGGACCAAGGGTGAAGGGCAAGCACGTGGCTTGGCACCGAAGGACCGAGAAGCAACGGTAATGAGCAAGTAATGCTAAGGTCGATGAACTTGGAGTCTATGTGAAAGTTTGGGTGATCCACATCATCTATGATAATCAAGCCAAAAGCTTCATGTTACTTCAAAAGGCTTGGTGAATATGTCGGCAACACCTTCCATGGATAAGCGCAAGGCAAAGGTATAAACCATAGGGTGTTTTTTGTTTTACCGGCTATGAGGTGTGTAGAGAAGTTGATAGCCGGATTTTGGATAGGTAGCTGTACTATTAAGAGGGGTGAATCATGTTTACACTTCGGTTACCTAGTGCCACTTGTGAGCTCTAACATGAGATGCATTTAGTGGTTAAGTGGCGGTCGATGAAAATCTATTGTGAAAATATTTTGACAAAAGCTAATCGGTGGCGATTTGAAACAATCCCTTATGGGTGATCGTATCAAAGTGTTGGCTATCTTGAAAAAGGTTTTTAAGCGCACCTAATACTAAATTGAGATGCTTTAGGACACTCCATTGTGATGTGGAGTTGCTATCCGAAGTAAAGGAGGCGATGCGCTTGAAGTGGTGTTTTCTGGGCAGTGGCGGACTGTCCACGCCCTGTATGGCGGACTGTCCGCCGGTGACTTCTAGAAAACCAAACCGTCTCTGATCAATCTGTTGGCGGCTGTAGTGTGAATGGCGGACAGTCCACGCTTGGTGGGCGGATAGTCCGTCGGTGAACCTCGGCAGAGATCAGACTTGCTGCAAACTCTATTGGTTTTCAAAGCGTGAACGGCAGACAGTCCGCGCCTGTGTGGCGGATAGTCCGCCGGTCAGTCTCTCCGGTGAGCAGAGGTGGTGTTGGTTCTGGGCAGAGGTCCAGGGACCAACGGCGGACAATCTGGGCCCCTGTGGCGGACTATCCGTAGTTCAGCAGTTTGAACCTAACGGCTAGTTTCTATGAACGACGGACTGTCCGAGCCTTGAACGGCGGACTATCCGCAGGTGTCGCAGAAACACATAACGGCTAGTTTTTGGGGGCTCCTCTATATATAGTGGGATGCACGGCATGGGGAGTCTCTCTTGGCCATTCTAACTACATACTTCTTGAGAGAGCTCCCTCCTGGCACCTCCTCTCATACTCATTGCTTGAGGGTAACCTTTGGAGAGTGAGTGTGCTCCACTAGTGCGTATTCTTGCGAGAGAGATTGCTCGTGGCACTAGGTGGTCGGTGTGTGAGTGTGGTTTGTTTATTACTCTTGGAATTTGCCGGTTCCTAGACGGCTTGGTGATTGTGTCTTTGTGAAGCACGCAAGAAGCTTTGTGCGGTGCTCCAAAGTTGTTCTTGTGAGGGGCTATTGAGCTCATCCCCGCCGGAGATTGGCAAAGAGCATCTCTAGTAAAATCGAGGTGCGAAGAGTATCTAGTTGATTCGACTGGCTCAAAGTTGGTGCTCAAGTGGAGCCTACCTATTGGGGTAGTCCGAAGCTTTTGGAGGGCTTGGAACCAACAAGAGGAGCGGCAATCCTAGAACTTGCTTCACCATGGATTAAGTGACCGGCAAGTCACCGAACCACGTTAAAAACATCGTGTGTCAACCTCTATATTGTGGTTTGCAATTCTCAACACAAGTTACTTCTTTGCAAAATATATTGTCTTGTGTTGTTCTTGTGCCTAGAGACTTAGTCTGGAGCTTGAGCTTGTTCTAGTGGCTTAGAATTGTTTGATCTTGCATACTAAAATTGCTTAGTAAAACTCAACCTAACCTAGTACCCTTGGTTGCTCACTTGACTTAGTTTCAGAAAGGGTACTAAACATTTAGATAGAGGGGTGTAGTCAAGGAACGACCATTCTCTAGCTTCCGCACTTTAAATTGGTTTGTTCTCGTGATTAGCTTTTAATAACGACTATTCACCCCCTCTAGTCGTCATCTCGACCCTTCACACGTTCACCTATGGGCTAATCTCTTGTGTATCTCTCATAAACACTTATTAGTCCACCTTGGTTGTCACTCAATTATCAAAACCAAATAAGGACCTTTCACCATCGATCTTCGTAGGCCTTAGGTTCACCGAAGATAAACATGATATCTTCGACGTTCGGGAACCCTTCACGATCATGGTCATCCTCCTTGTGACACTTGTTATTGTTCATTGCCTTCTTATTTTCTTTCTCTGTGAGCCACCTCCTGTAGGCAATACAATCTTTGGTGTGGTGGGCACCCGAAAGCCATGGTTCTAGCATGGATCGTTCATGATCTTGTTGATCTTTTTCTTGTTGCTCTACTTCTACTTATTGCCGATGAACCCACCCAAAAGCATCTAGGCCCCTAGAGTGGGTTTCAATGATTGATGATAAGGTAAATTTACTATGACTAACGTGTGTTTTGTAGAAACTTTGGTAAGTTAGGTCATGGTAATGGTGATTGTTTGGGCACTATGGTTTTTATGCCCCTATTGATGGAAATCATTTCGGTTTTCAAAGGATTAACGACAAGGTTAAGGAAAAACTAGTTCTAAGTGCTGTTTGGTGTTGAAGAGGCATTTATAGTAGTTTAGGACTTCGTTTTTTTTCCTTTGGCCATACTATAAAGGGGGCATGAGCGAGTAGCTTGACCTAGGTGAGTCTATTTGTTTAGGTATGGTGCACACTTGTCAAACTTAGCACTAGGTAGCTCAGGTGAAGCCCAAAGATCATTTGGAAGAAACTTATTTCGAGTTGCATCGCGATCCGAAGTAATTTAAGCCATGTTTCTTTGACCGGACGCGGTCTGTGTCTTGACCGGACGCGTCCGGTCAGTGCAGTGGACAGAAGCAGAAGCAACATCACAACTGGATGCTGTGGCTTGCCTGACCGAACACACAGGTGGCGCGGCCTATAGTCAGGAGAGCTAGGGTCAGTAACCGGATGCTAAGCCTGTCTGACCGGACACCACTGTAGCCGAGTCCGGTCAAAGCATAGAAAGGTTCCAGAGAGGGTTTCGAGCGACCGGTCATGTCTGGTCACCCCTGATCGGACTCGTCTACGCATCCGATCACTCAGCACCCTCGATTTCAAAGTCGACCGTTGCCACCAACCGAACGCATCTGGTCACATCGACCGGCCCGTTCGGTCAGTATGAAAAATGCTGTGTTGGCACATAACGGTTGAGATTGACTGTGGGGAGTATAAATACATTCCCTACCCCTCCACTTGAGGGTCTCTTGCTCATTTGTTTAGCTAAGAAACACCTTTCAAGTGCAAGGGAGTGCAAGAGCTCTAGTGAGGATTGAGTTTTGAGAATTCAAGATTAAGGATCCTCATTAGTGACTAGGGAGTAGCAAGTGTGCATCCACCTTCTCATTAGGCTTGTTGTGGTCAAGTGAGAGTTCTTGCTTGTTACTCTTGGTGATCGCCATCACCTAGACGGCTTGGTGGTGATTGAGAGCTTGGTGATCATCCGGCGGAGCTTGTGGATGACTCAACTCATCTTGTGAGCGGTTGTGGACGATTCACCGTGACGGAGTGTCAAAGAATCAGCCCGTAGAGAGCACTTGATCCCCGCACGGATCAAGGGGGAGCTATACCCTTGCACGGGTGCTCCAACGAGTATTAGTGGGGAGTGACGACTCTCCGATACCTCGGGAAAACATCACCATGTTCCTAACCCTTTACATTCAAGCAATTTACTTTCTCGCATTACCTTTGTAGCTTGGTTTACATTCCTAGAATTACCATGCTAGACTAGGATTGGAACTTAGGATGCAAAACTTTTATCGGTAGAATCATTAGTAACACTTTTAGGCACTAGGGGTGAATTATGGCTAAGTAGGATTTAAATCTTGCAATAATTTTTAGAAAAGCCTAATTCACCCCCCCTCTTGGGCATCTTGATCCTTTCAATTGGTATCAGAGCCGAGTTGCTCCTATTTTAGGCTTAACCGCCTAGAGTAAGATGTCTAATGGGGAAGGACCACCTCCCATCTTTGAGGGAGATGATTTTCCATATTGAAAAATCCGCATGGAGGCGTACCTCAAAGCCATAGACGTCGGGTGTCTTAGAGCCGCCACCGAAGGGCTTCCTAAAGTCAAGGATCCCGCTAACCCCGTTGGTGACGAGGAGAAGTACGACCGGTGGAATGCAAAGGTAAAAATGCACTCTACCGGGGCCTTGGCAAGGATATCTTCAATCGTGTGCGTAATGCAAAAGACGCTCATGAATTATGGGAAAACCTTTGTGCTCTCCATGAGGGAACTAAGAGTGAGCGTGAGGAACGCTATCATATTGCTTTAAAGAAGATTAATTCGTTTGAGATGCTTCCCAAAGAAAGTGCTAATGACATGTACACTCGCTTGAATGTTCTTGTAGAGGATCTCAATGCTCTTAGGCTCACTCAAATGAGTTCATCGGATGTTGCAAGGAGGATCTTGAGTGTTCTTCCCGTTGAGAAGTATGGCCATATTGTCACCGTGCTTCACCAAAGCGATCTCTCCACCGCAACACCGACACAAGTATTGGGAAAGATCAATGATCATGAGATGTACATGCACATCACTCCGGAAGAGGGTTCATCATCTTCCAAGAAGAAGGACTTGGCCTTCAAAGCTAGCCATGACAAGAAAAGAAGAGCCAAGCCATGATTGTTCATGAAAGCTCAAGTGAGAGTGACATTGATGATGCATCACTTGCTCTTATGGTGAAAAAGACCACCAAGATGCTAAAGAAGCTTAACAAGAGTGACATCAAGTTTGATGGCAAGAAGAAGAAGTTCTTTACAAGTAGCAAATGAAATCCTATATCCGAAATGGATTGCTACAATTGTGGTGAACTTGGTCATCTAGCCCATCAATGTCCTAAGCTTCTAAAAGACAAATACAAGAACAAGAACAAGGGCAAGAAAGATGAATCTAGTGATGAGAAAGATGAAAAGAAAAAAGAACAAGTCATACAAGAAGAAGGATGGCAAGAAGAAAGAATATCACAAAAAGAAGAAGGGAGGCAAAGCTTACATTGTTGGTGATTGGCTCACCGACATTGAGTCATCATGTGAGTCCTCCGGCGATGAGAGCAACGACGAGAAAGAGAAGGTCGCCACATTTATGATTGGGCCATCATCAACATCTTCACCACCACCTTCACCGCCATCTTCACCGTCTTCATCCACTACTCACTTATGCCTCATGGCCAAGGGTGAACGAAAGGTGAACTACAAGACCGGTGGAACTCATTGGGTTATTGATAGTGGTTGCACTCAACATATGACCGGTGATCCTCGTATGTTCACCTCACTTGAAGAAAATGGGAAATGTCAAGAGAAGATCACATTTGGGGACAATTCAAAAAGCAAAGTCAAGGGTCTAGGCAAGATTGCAATATCAAATGATCACTCTCTCTCAAATGTGCTCTATGTTGCTTCTTTGAGTTTCAACTTACTATCCGTTGGGCAACTATGTGATATTGGCTACCAATGTTTATTCACTCCAAACGAAGTGGTTGTATCAAAGATAGACGACAAGCAAGTGATTTTCAAGGGTTTTAGATACAACAACCTCTATCTTATTGATTTCACCTCCGAAGATGCAAATTTGATGACATGCTTGTTCTTCAAGACTTCACTTGGGTGGCTTTGGCATATGAGGCTCACTCATGTTGGAATGAACACACTCAATAAGCTATTAAAGAAAGAATTAGTGAGAGGCTTGAAAGATGTCAAGTTTGAGAAGGACAAACCTTGTAGTGCATGTCAAGCCGGTAAACAAGTTGCAAATACTCATCCAACAAAAGCTTATATGTCAACATCAAGAGTGCTAGAGCTTCTCCACATGGATTTGTTTGGCCCAACAACTTCCAAGAGTTTAGGTGGAAACCTCTATTGTCTTGTGATTGTAGATGACTATTCAAGATACACTTGGACATTCTTTCTTCATGACAAATCCGAAGTGACCGCTTGTTTCAAGAAGTTTGCTAAGAGAGCTCAAAATGAACTTGAAGTCAAGATCAAGAAGATAAGAAGTGACAATGGAAAAGAATTTGACAACACAAATATTGAAGCTTATTGTGATGAGATTGGGATCAAGCATGAGGTTTCATCAACCTACACTCCTTAACAAAATGGTGTGGTTGAGAAAAAGAACCGGACTTTGATCACTCTTGCAAGAACAATGCTAGATGAGTACAACACACCAGAAAAATTGTGGGCTGAGGCAATTAACACCGTATGCTATGCATCAAATCGCCTCTTCCTACAAAAGTTTCTTGGCAAGACCTCTTATGAGTTGCTAAATAGGAAGAAGTCGGACGTCTCATTCTTTCGGGTGTTTGGTTGCAAATGCTACATCTACAAGAAGCGGCAACACCTAGTGAAGTTTCAAAGATGTTGTGATATTGGCTTTCTTGTTGGCTACTCATCAAAGTCCAAAGCATATATAGTATTTAACCATGCCACCGGTTTGGTTGAAGAAACATATGATATGGAATTTGATGAATCTAACGGCTCCCAAGGAGCAATTGAGAATTGTGATGATATAGGTGATGAACCATTGAGGGAGGCAATGAAGAACATGCCGGTGGGAGACATCAAGCCTAAAGATGATGAAGATGATACTCAAGTGATCAATCCACCATCTTCATCACGTGTGCCTCAAGATGATGACAAAAATGAGAGAGTCGAAAATAAAGACACTCATGTCTCTCATGAACAAGCCGAGGCACAAGCTCAAGTGGTTGATAGAAGACATTCACCCTTACTTCAAGCACATTCACAAGATCTCATCATAGGGAGTCCTACAAAAGGTGTAATGACTCGATCTCAAAAGCTTGCTTCTTTTGTTGAACATCACTCTTTTGTCTCTTGTCTTGAGCCTAAGAATGTAGATGAAACTCTTCAAAATCCAGATTGGGTGAATGCAATGCACAAAGAATTGAACAACTTCACCCGCAATCAAGTTTGGACACTTGAGGAGCGTCCAAAAGGTGCAAGGGTTATTGGAACCAAGTGGGTGTTCCACAACAAGCAAGATGACCAAGGCATAGTTGTGAGGAACAATGCAAGACTAGTTGCAAAGGAGTTCTCTCAAGTCGAAGGCCTTGATTTTGGAGAGACCTTTGCACCCGTTGCAAGACTTGAAGCCATCCGTATCCTTCTGACATATGCATCACATCATGAAATGAGGTTATATCAAATGGAGGTTAAAAGTGCATTCTTAAATGGCTTCATAAATGAACTAGTCTATGTTGATTAACCTCCCAGGTTTGAAGACCCTAGATATCCTAATCATGTTTATAGGTTGTCCAAGGCACTATATGGGCTCAAGCAAGCCCCTAGAGCATGGTATGAGCGCATTCGGGACTTCCTCATTGAGAAGGGCTTCACCATTGGGAAGGTCGACACCACACTATTCACCAAGAAGCTTAATGGAGAGATCTTCATTTGTCAAGTCTATGTTGATGATATTATCTTTGGCTCAACAAATGAAGATTATTGCAAGGAATTTGGTGAATTGATGTCGAAAGAGTTCGAGATGTCCATGATTGGTGAACTTACATTCTTCCTTGGTTTTCAAGTCAAGCAAATGAGAGAAGGGATTTTTATCTCTCAAGAGAAGTATACCAAGGATCTTCTCAAGAGGTTCAAGAAGGATGATGGTAAGCCAATTAAGACCCCAATGCCATCAAATGGACATCTTGACCTAGATGAGGGAGGTAAACCGGTTGATTAAACTCTCTACCGTTCCATGATTGGTAGTTTGTTGTACCTTACCGCATCTAGGCCCGATATCATGTTTAGTGTGTGCATGTGTGCTCGCTTTCAAACTTGCCCTAAAGAATCTCACTTAAGTGCCGTAAAAAGAATCCTAAGATATCTTAAGCACACCCCAAGCATTGGTCTTTGGTATCCCAATGGAGCTAAATTCCAACTAGTTGGCTATTCCAACTTGGATTATGCCGGTTGCAAAATCAATAGAAAAAGCACATCCGGAGGGTGCCACTTGCTTGGGAGGTCTTTAGTATCTTGGTCATCTAAAAAGTAAAATAGTGTGGCTTTGTCCACCACCGAGGCGGAATACATTGCCATGGGGGCTTGTTGTGCACAAATCTTATATATGAAGCAAACCCTTCTAGACTATGGTATTGTTCTTGATAAGGTGCCGCTTTTGTGTGATAATGAAAGTTATGTTAAAATTGCTAATAATCCGGTACAACACTCACGCACTAAGCACATTGACATCCGTCATCACTTTCTAAGAGATCATGTTGCTAAAAATGATATATCACTAGAAGGTGTAAGAAGTGAAGATCAATTGGCAGATATCTTCACAAAACCTTTGGATGAAGCTACATTTTGTAGGTTGAGAAGTGAACTCAATGTGCTTGACTCAAGTAACTTTAAGAAATGAGCTTGTGTAGTCCCTTGCATTGCATTTGCATGAGTGTTGCTTTGTCGTTTCTTTTCGGTTTCGCTTTGAGCAACCGTTGTGTTCGTCCATGAATGGAGAAAGCATTTGATGCTCCCAAGGGTTTACAAACTCCATTGTGTGGCCATATGTTGCTCCTTGTGTGTTTATCGCTTATTTTCTTAAAAAAAGTAATACTAGCCTATGACAAATTACTTGAAAAATTGAGGGCTTGAGAGAAGTGTGCTCATACCAATTCCAATGGGTGTTTATTTGCCTCTTATTTGAGTTGGAACTTGGTTGGGCGAAGTTGCGTCGAAGGTCTGAGGAAGAAAAGCTGAAGAATGCTGATCGGACGCGCAACCGGACGCTATGCCCCTGGTCGGACCGTCCGGTTCCGTGTACCACCGGTGCGTCCGGTCAACTCAAGTTGGTGGATTCCAAGAAATCGGCACCAAGTACCGACCGGACTCCGTCAGCGTCAGGTCATGCCAAATCGGACGCGTCCGGTCATTTTTGAGCTTGACAACCTCTCTGGAACGTCTGACCGGACTCGAAGAGCGTCTGATTCCCCTTCAGCGAACGCGTCTGATTGTCTTGGGGATCTTTCTGGACTTTGACCGGTCGCCTCTTCAGCGCGTCCGATCGGCCGAGAGGCGCGTCCAATCAATGGTTTGAAAAGCGGATTTGTCCCTTTTTTCTCTGTCTGATCTATGGGGGCCACTCTTCATTCTCTCTTCATCCTTGTGTTCTCCTCTCTGTATGCCGCCGCTCCACCACACTGCCCTAACCCTAACCGCACGCTGTTGTCTTCTCCTGCATCTTCGACCAGCCGTCGCTTCTCCACGCCTCGCCTTCCTCCTGCGCCTCATCTTTGCTTCTCTGGCCATCGCCACCGCGCAATTTCGCTCTCCGCTGTCATCCAGCGCTCACAACCCGTCACGCCACCATTGCCATCCGCGCACCTTGAGCTCAAGTTTTTCTCCTGGCACGCGGCATCCTTCTCCCTTCTACTGCTCAGAGCATCGCGCCTATCTCCCATCGGAGTGCATCCTGGTGAACTCTTCTTCGTGGTCACTTACCTTAGGTGAACACCTCTCCTACACAACATCTGTTTGATGTTTTGCCTAAGCCACCTCTTAGGGCTTTTAGGCTCACCTTGTGGTCTGTTTCGTGATCCCCTCTTGCAGTAATCGCTCTTCTTTTGGGTGATGCCCCCACACGTCAAGATTTCTCATCTCTTTACTAGAATCTTGCTCATCTAAGGTAGCAAGCCATGCTCTATTCTTTTCTTGCCTCTTCTGCTTGCTCTCATAAGGACATTGCTAATCTATTAGCTAAAATATGTTGCTTACAAGTATCTCTATCTATTCCATCTTTGCAGTGAGCTGTGTCAGTGGTTTTGTGTGACAGTGGGTAGCTAGTTCAGTGGCAAATTGAACCCAGGGCCAAGCCCGCGGGTATGGATTGAGGCCAAGCCTCACGAGAATTAGTTCACCATCTATTCAGCAACAGTCTTATTTACAGTGATCTTGTCAGTCGTGAGTTGATTCAGGGGAAGTTCTTGCTTGGCAGTTGATCTTTCAGTATTAGTATTTCTCAGCCATAGAGTCTTGTTAGCATGGCCCGTTGCAAGAATGTTGGTGGAGCTCTGAGTGACGGGGACGAAAGTCCTCCACGTTTGACAGAGGTGGCTCGAGGCAAGCACAAGAAGACCTCCACCAAGAAAAGAAAGAGATCGCTCACAGAGGCAGAGGTAGCACAGGCAGTGGCTGACGCTGCTAATCAAGCTGAGAGAGGAGGCAGAGGCAGTGGTATTCAGATTGGTGAGCGTCGTTTTCACCTTGAGGGACGATAGCTTGGTACAGAGGCCACTGAGGAGACAGAGGAGCAGCCCGCAGAGCAAGCAGAGGAGACACAGGAGCAGACACTGCAGACTCCACCGCGTCGTCACTCAGGACGAACACGTGCTTAGGTGACTCCCAGGCCAGAGGGTCAGAGACATATAGGTCGTCCACCTCCCAGAGCTCGTGGTCAGCCCCCTGTTGAGCACTTTGACTTGAGGGGAGCCATAGCTCGACAGGTTCAGAGTCTTTGTTTCATCAAGGTTACTCAGTGGTTCCCACCTTAGAGGGACTCGAGAGCTTCAGAGGGTTTCTACACACCCCTTCAGGAGGATTTTTACAGAGCTTACGTTGACAGTGGGATTGCTTTCAGACCACAAAGAGTTTGTAGACTAGAGACTCTTGTTGCAGTTATTGGCGAGTAGCTCCATCCCCATCTCTCCTTTCTGCCTGGGCTATCAAATCTTCTGGGTCAGACTGGGGCATACTGCGGCACGTGGGTCAGAGAGTTCTACTCTTCTCTGTGGATAGACCCTACTCATCAGTTTATTCACTTTGCATTCAGAGGCCGTGACCGTAGACTTTACAGTACCAGGGTTCAGGAGATACTGAGGATCCTGACTTCAGAGATCAGGATCCACCAGGTTTGCTTTAGTCAGACACCATCACCGAGACGCCCTCACGGTGGCACTGTGCCACCCACAGACCTAGTCAGACCGTGTTTTCGTGAGCCGTTTGGTGAGGGGTCCAGACGCACACCAGCTGTCATGACTCCTATTGCCAGAGTTCTTGATGCTATTGTGAGAAGGACACTACTTCCGAGGTTGGGCTACCGCAAGGGATTGACACGTATGCAACTTTGGGTAGTTCACCATCTTGTCTCTCAGACTCCGTTTGATATTTGGGATCTGATGCTCTATGAGATGGAGGACACGCTTGCAGAGGGCTTCAAGGATCACCGTCAGCTGCCCTATGCTCATTGGATTTGCTTTCTGATTAGGTGTGCTTGTGATCTTCCAGCTGAGATCCGAGTGGAGATTTCCGACACTACCACAGCCTTTACAGAGTACGATATACGATAGCTGTGGGCTACGATCACCAGAGAGGAGGCACCCAGATAGGGTCAGCGCCAGAGAGCAGAGGTTCCTGAGACTGCAGCTGAGCAGGACCAGACCATTGAGGGACTTGCAGAGGCAGAGCTTGCAGACTTGGATGCTCAGCCAGTCGGTCCAGACGAGGACGATGCCACCGACAGCACTGATGACGACTACCAGCCACTCCCTCGGTACCGCCTCCTCGTCCTCACGACCACGAGGCCGGTGGTTCTGGTTCAGTCTCCCGCTCAGACCCAGCCATGGTGGCTATTCTTGAGAGGCTGACCCAGGCTCAGGAGAGGTAGGAGCTCCAGTTACAGGAACAAGCTCAGGATAACGCAGCTGCATTTGCACAGATTCAGGCTCGCCAGGACGAGCTTTAGAGACAACAGCTAGAGATCCAGAGGCAGTAGGCAACTACCCAGCAGCAGTACCTTAAGCTCTTGAGACACCTAGTCACTATTGGGGTCCCTCCACCTCCATCCCTACTGACTCTAGCTTTACAGCCAGGTGGGCTTCAGAGTCAGGGACTGTCATAGAACCTCCTAATTATGATGGCCCACATGTACCTGTCATTGTCATAATGACCTCTGATAGCTGTACTTATGTTCACCATAACTTAAAAGGCCTGCTTTCCTCCGAACAGGATCCAATCACAGGAGTATTGCAATATTACAACAATTTATTCAAAATATTCAACAGAGTAAAGTAGCGAAAGTCTTACAATAACTTAAGTTTACAAACCAGTTTTCAAACCTCAAACTTTAAGTAGCATTATTACAAACCAGTAGTAGAGAAGTATCGGTAGTAACTTTATTACATCACACAAGCGAGATGCCTTGCCCAAAGGCCACACAGTCTACTCGTCGTCACTTTCTTCAGCCACAACGGTCATGCAACAAGGCTCAAAGCAGACTTGCTCATGAACCGCACCTGCGACAAGGGGTTCAACAAACCCTGAGTATGAGAGTACTCAACAAGACTTATCCGACTAAGAAACCGACTCCAAGGGCATGCTGGCTTTAGGGAATCAAGGTACGGGTATTCAAGAATCAAATTTTCTTTTGCAGAAAAGCTTACTAAAGTAAATCCTTACCTTCAATATTTTACTTTTACCATTGATGGTTCATTAACCAACTCTAGGTGATCCTAATCTAGATCAAAGTTGAAAGCATCTAGGCCCCAAGGTTTGGTTTCGGCAATTGATGACAACGCTTTATTACCATGACTAACGTGTGTTTTGCATAAACTTTGGTAAGTTAGGTCATGGAGGTTATAACTGCTTTGGGCACCATGGTATTCATGTCCCTTGATGGAAATCATTTCGGTTTTCAAAAGAGTGACGTCAAGATTAAGGACGGTTAGTTCCGGATGACGAGGTGTTGAGATTCATTCGGAATAGTCGTTAGGATCCTCGTTTTTCTCTTTTGGCCGTACTATAAAGGGGGGCATGAACGGGTAGCTTGACCTAGGCGAGTCCTATGTTTAGGTGTGGTGCACACTTGTTAAACTTGGCGCTAGGCAGCTCTAGAATAGCTCAAAGTTCAGTTGGAAGCAACTTGGTTCAAGTTGCGACGCGTTTTGGAAAGTTTCGGGCTGTTTTCCACTGACCGGACGCGGTCTTCGGCATGACCGGACGCGTCCGGTCAGTACTTAACCGCGACTAGGGTTTGCCTCTGACGACCGGACGCGGTCCTCGTGAGGACCGGACGCGGTGGTCAGAGGCTGACACGTGTCTTTTGAGGAAACACCCGATCGGACGCGACCTGGGTGTGATCGGCGCGTTCGGTCACAGTCCAGTAAGGTCCAGAGACGACCGGACGCGTCCGGTCATCAACGATCGGACGCGGTTTCACGTCCGGTGCGATCACAGTAAGCTCCTTGCACGATCGGACGCGTCCGGTCATCCCTGACCGGCGCGTCCGGTCACTCGTTCGAAAATCGGTTTTCGACCGTTACAGGCGACCGGCGCGTCCGGTCAGTTCGACCGGCGCGTCCGGTCAGCCCGTGTCAGAAAGTAACGGTTCGTTTTGTCTCTGGGGTGTATAAATACATCCCCTCCACCTCTTTTAGAGGTCTCTTGCTCATTTGATCAGCTGAAAAACACCTTTGGAGTGCAAGGGAGTGCAAGAGCACTAGTGAGGATAGTGATTTGAGAATCAAAGCTTGAGAGCTCCTCACTAGCAATTAGAGAGTAGCAAGTGTGCATCCACCTTCTCATTTGGGCTCGTTGTGGTCAAGTGAGAGTTCTAGCTTGTTACTCTTGGTGATCGCCATCACCTAGACGGCTTGGTGGTGATTGGGAGTTTGGTGATCATCCGGCGGAGCTTGTGGATGACCCAACTCATGTTGTGAGCGATTTTGGGTGATTCACCGCGACGGAGTGTCGAAGAATCAACCCGTAGAGAGCACTTGATCCTTGCGCGGATCAAGGGGGAGCGACACCCTTGCGCGGGTGCTCCAACGAGGACTAGTGGGGAGTGGCGACTCTCCGATACCTCGGAAAAACATCGCCGTGTTCCTTGCCCTTTACTTTCAAGCATTTACATTCTCGTATTTACATTCATTGCTTGATTTACTTTCCTAGAATTGCCATGCTAGACTAGGATTGGAAACTAGGGTGCAAAACTTTTTATCGGTAGACTCTCTAGGAACACAAGTAGGCACTAGGGGTGAATTCTGGCTTGTAGGTTTTAATTCTTGCAATTAATTTTTAGAGAAGCCCAATTCACCCCCCCTCTTGGGCATCTTGATCCTTTCAATTGGTATCGGAGCCGAGTTGCTCCTTTTTTAGGCTTTACCGCCTAGAGCAAGATGTCTAACGAGGAAGGACCACCTCCCACCTTTGAGGGGGATGATTTTTCATATTGGAAAATCCGCATAGAGGCGTATCTCGAAGCCATAGATGTCGGGTGTCTTAGAGCCACAACCCAAGGGCTTCCCGCTATCAAGGATCCCGCAAACCCCATTGGTGACGAGGAGAAGTACGACCGGTGGAATGCAAAGGCCAAAAATGCACTCTACCGGGGCTTAGGCAAAGATATCTTCAATCGTGTGCGTAATGCAAAGAACGCTCATGATTTGTGGGAAAATCTTTGTGCTCTCCATGAGGGAACTAAGAGTGAGCGTGAGGAACGCTATCACATTGCTTTAAAGAAAATTAATTCTTTTGAGATGCTTCCCAAAGAAAGTGCTAATGACATGTACACTCGCTTGAATGTTCTTGTAGAGGACCTCAATGCTCTTGGGCTCACTCAAATGAGCCAATCGGATGTTGCAAGGAAGATCTTGAGTGTTCTTCCCGTTGAGAAGTATGGTCACATTGTCACCATACTTCACCAAAGTGATCTTTCCACCGCAACACCGACACAAGTATTGGGGAAGATCAATGCTCATGAGATGTACATGCACATCACTCCGGAAGAGGGCTCATCATCTTCCAAGAAGAAAGACTTGGCCTTCAAAGCTAGTCATGACAAGAAGAAGAAGAAGGGCCAAGCCATGATGGTGCAAGAAAGCTCAAGTGAAAGTGAAGTTGATGATGAATCACTTGCACTCATGGTGAGAAAGACCACCAAGATGCTAAAGAAGCTCAACAAGAGTGGCATCAAGTTCGATGGCAAGAAGAAGAAATTCTTCACAAGTAGCAAGAGAAAGCCAATCTCGGAGATGGATTGCTACAATTGTGGTGAACTTGGCCACCTAGCTCATCAATGCCCTAGACCACCAAAAAACAAGGGCAAGAAAAATGATTCAAGTGATGAAGAAGAAGAGAAGAAGAAAAACAAGCCATACAAGAAGAAGGATGGCAAGAAGAAGGAGTTCCACAAGAAGAAGAAGGGAGGAA
Source organism: Saccharum hybrid cultivar R570 (assembly GCA_038087645.1). Classification (NCBI taxonomy): domain Eukaryota; kingdom Viridiplantae; phylum Streptophyta; class Magnoliopsida; order Poales; family Poaceae; genus Saccharum; species Saccharum hybrid cultivar. Next base: position 35,877,187 of record JAQSUU010000637.1, on the reverse strand, counting down.
AGGCATACATTGTTGGTGATTAGCTCACCGACATTGAATCATCTTGTGAATCCTCCGAAGATGAGAGCGATAATGAGAAAGAGAAGGTTGCCGCATTTGTGATGGGGCCATCATCTTCATCGACATTTTCATCACCACCTTCACCGCCACCCTCACCATCATCGTCCACTACTCACCTATGCCTTATGGCCAAGGGTGAACAAAAGGTACAAAATCATGATAGTGATGATGATGATGATAGTGATAGTGATAGTGATGATGAATATGATGCACCCTCTTATGATGAACTTGTAAAATTGTTGAACAAATATACTAAAATCATAAGAAGGACAAGGAATGAAAATGATGAACTTCAAAATGAAAATGAATCACTCTCATCAAAGCTTGAAAATGCTCAAAAGACTAGTGGTGAGCTTAGAAATCAAAATGAAGTTATGTCTTCTCATCTCAAGGAGCTCAAAACCTCAAATAAAGGGCTTAAAGACCAACATGATAAGCTTGAGAAGAAGCATGATGAGCTCATTACTAGACATAACTCTCTAAAAGAAAAATACACCACATTGAAAATTGACTATGATAGTCTTGTGGTTGCCAATGAACTTGCTCTTGAGACACATGATGCTACTAACAATGTTGTTAAGTGTGATATAGCTACATCATGTGATGACTTGATTATTGAAAGCATTGAGCAAGGTTCTAGTAGCAAAGGCAAGAGTGTGGTTGAGTCAAGCAACTATGATGATTATGCCAAGATCAAGTGTGAGAATGAGAAGCTTGCAAATGAGAACAAGAAGCTAAAAGGTTTGATGGCTCTTGAGAAGCAAACAACAAATGAGTCACTCATTGAAGAAAACAAAAAGCTCAAGCAAGAAAAAGAGCATCTCAAGACCGGCTTAAGCAAGTTCACAAGAGGTCAATATTTGCAAAGTGAGCTCCTCATGAACACCGTAATGAAGATGGATAGAAGTGGTATTGGGTACTTGGCAAATCAAGAGAAGAAGGCAAAAGCTCAACAACAACAAAGCAAGTCAAAGCCCAAGCCAAAGAGATGTGTTGAGTGTGGTCAAGAAGGTCACTTTGCTCATGAATGCAAAACTCCACCACCACAACCCTTGCCCAAGCATGTTAGACCTTTTGCCTTCAATGCTCATTACATGCTAAGAAAAGATTCTAATGGAAAGATGAAAGTCATGTTTTTGGGTCCCCCAAACAAGAATAGGCCAAAGAAAATATGGGTTGCCAAGTCACTAGTTGAGAAAGTCAAGGGCCCCTCTCAAGTTTGGGTCCCTAAACAAAAAGCTTGATCTCTTGTGTGTAGGTGAACTACAAGACCGGTGGATCTCATTGGGTCATTGATAGTGGTTGCACTCAACACATGACCGGTGATCCTCGTATGTTCACCTCCATTGAAGAGAATGGGATATGTCAAGAGAAGATCACATTTGAGGATAATTCAAAGAGCAAAGTCAAAGGTGTAGGCAAGATTGCAATATCAAATGATCACTCACTCTCAAATGTGCTCTATGTTGCTTCATTGAGTTTCAACTTATTATCCGTTGGGCAACTTTGTGACCTTGGCTTCCAATGCTTGTTCACACCAAATGAAGTGGAAGTTTCAAAGATAGATGACAAGCAAGTGATATTCAAAGGCTTTAGATACAACAATCTTTATCTTGTTGACTTCACCTCCGAAGATGCAAATTTGATGACATGTTTGTTCACCAAGACTTCACTTGGTTGGCTTTGGCATAGGAGGCTAGCTCATGTTGGAATGAACACTCTCAACAAGCTATTGAAGAAAGAACTAGTGAGAGGATTGAAGGATGTAAAGTTTGAAAAGGACAAACCTTGTAGTGCATGTCAAGCGGGCAAACAAGTTGCAAACACTCATCCAACCAAAGCTTTCATGTCAACTTCAAGAGTGCTAGAACTTCTACACATGGATTTGTTTGGACCTACAACAAACAAGAGCTTGGGTGGTAATCTCTATTGTCTTGTGATAGTGGATGACTACTCAAGGTATACATGGACTTTCTTCCTTCATGACAAATCCGAAGTGGCAAATTGCTTCAAGAAGTTTGCAAAGAGAGCTCAAAATGAATTTGAAGTCAAGATAAAGAAGATTAGAAGTGACAATGGCAAAGAGTTTGACAACACCAACATTGAAGCTTATTGTGATGAAATTGGAATCAAGCATGAGGTCTCTTCAACCTACACTCCTCAACAAAATGGTGTAGTTGAGAGAAAGAACCGGACTTTGATCACCCTTGCAAGAACAATGCTAGATGAGTACAACACTCCAGAGAAGTTGTGGGCCGAGGCAATTAACACCGCATGCTATGCTTCAAATCGCCTCTTCCTACAAAAGTTTCTTGGCAAGACCCCCTATGAGTTGCTTAATGGGAAGAAGCCGGACGTCTCTTTCTTTCGGGTGTTTGGTTGCAAATGCTACATCTACAAGAAGCGTCAACACCTAGGGAAGTTTCAAAGACGTTGTGATATTGGTTTTCTTGTTGGTTACTCATCAAAGTCCAAAGCATATAGAGTATTTAACCATGCCACCGGTTTGGTTGAAGAAACATATGATGTGGAATTTGATGAATCTAACGGCTCCCAAGGAGCAATTGAGAATTGTGATGATGTAGGTAATGAACCCTTGAGGGAGGCCATGAAGAACATGCCGGTGGGAGACATCAAGCCAAAAGATGATGATGACGATGTACAAATTATTGATCCACCATCTTCATCACGTGTGCCTCAAGATGATGACAAGAATGAGAGAGTTGAAAATGAAGATACTTATGTCTCTCATGAACAAGCCGAGGCACAAGCTCAAGATGTTGATGCTCCCCATCCACCTCCTCAAGTGGTTGATAGAAGAAATTCACCTCTACTTCAAGCACATCCACAAGAACTCATCATAGGGAGTCCTACAAAGGGAGTAATGACTCGATCTCAAAAGCTAGCTTCTTTTGTTGAACATCACTCTTTTGTCTCTTGTGTTGAACCTAAGAATGTAGAAGAAGCTCTTCAAGATCCGAATTGGGTGAATGCCATGCATGAAGAATTGAACAACTTCACCCGCAATCAAGTGTGGACACTTGAAGAGCATCCTAAAGGTGCAAGAGTCATTGGAACCAAGTGGGTGTTCCGAAACAAGCAAGATGACCAAGGCATAGTGGTGAGGAACAAGGCAAGACTAGTTGCAAAGGGGTTCTCTCAAGTTGAAGGTCTTGATTTTGGAGAGACCTTTGCACCCGTTGCAAGACTTGAAGCCATTCGTATCCTCCTTGCATATGCATCACATCATGATATGAAACTATATCAAATGGATGTGAAAAGTGCATTCTTAAATGGCTTCATAAATGAACTAGTCTATGTTAATCAACCTCCCGGGTTTGAAGACCCTAGATATCCTAATCATGTTTATAGGTTGTCCAAGGCGCTATATGGGCTCAAGCAAGCCCCTAGAGCGTGGTATGAGCGCCTCCGGGACTTCCTCATTGAGAAGGGCTTCACCATTGGGAAGGTCGACACCACACTATTCACCAAGAAGCTTAATGGGGAGATCTTCATTTGTCAAGTGTATGTTGATGATATCATCTTTGGATCAACAAATGAAGATTATTGCAAAGAATTTGGTGAATTGATGTCGAAGGAGTTCGAGATGTCAATGATTGGTGAGCTCACATTCTTCCTTGTTTTTCAAGTCAAGCAAATGAGAGAAGGGATTTTCATCTCTCAAGAAAAGTATACCAAGGATCTTCTCAAAAGATTCAAGATGGAAGAATGCAAGCCAATCAAGACCCCAATGCCATCAAATGGACATCTCGACCTAGATGAGGGAGGTAAACCGGTTGATCAAACTCTCTACCGTTCTATGATTGGTAGCTTGTTGTACCTTACCGCATCTAGGCCCGATATCATGTTCAGTGTGTGTATGTGTGCTCGCTTTCAAGCATGCCCTAAAGAACCTCACTTAAGTGCCGTAAAAAGAATCCTAAGATATCTTAAGCACACCCCAAGCATTGGTCTTTGGTATCCCAAAGGAGCTAGATTCCAACTAGTTGGCTATTCCGACTCGGATTATGCCGGTTGCAAAATTGATAGAAAAAGCACATCCAGAGGGTGCCATTTGCTTGGGAGATCTTTAGTATCTTGGTCATCTAAAAAGCAAAATAGTGTGGCTTTGTCCACCGCCGAGGCGGAATACATTGCCGCGGGGGCTTATTGTGCACAAATCTTATATATGAAACAAACCCTCCTAGACTATGGAGTTGTTCTTGAAAAGGTGCCACTTTTATGTGATAATGAAAGTGCCGTTAAAATTGCTAACAATCCGGTACAACACTCTCGCACCAAGCACATTGATATCCGCCATCACTTTCTAAGAGATCACGTTGCTAAAAATGACATATCACTAGAAGGTGTAAGAAGTGAAAATCAATTAGCGGATATCTTCACTAAACCTTTGGATGAGGCAACCTTTTGTAGGCTAAGAAGTGAACTTAATGTGCTTGATTCAAGCAACTTTAAAAAATGAGCGTGTGTTGTCCCTTGCATTGCATTGTATTATATGCCATGTTTATTTTATCGCAATGCATTTAGGGCTTGGCTAACACGGTTACGATAACCCTCCTTTGGAGGAGTGAAGAAGCCTAACCGTGGATCAAACTTGACAAGCAACCTAGCTTTACTTTCTTGTATTGCATTGCATATGCATGGTTGCTTGTTTGTCGTTTCTTTTCGGTTTAGTTTTGAGCAACCTCTGTGTTCGTCCATGGATAGAGAGAGCATTTTGACGCTCCTAAAGGTTTAAAAACTCTATTGCATGGCCATACGTTGCTCCTCGGGTGTTTATTGCCTATTTTCCTAAAAATAATACTAGCCTAAGGCAAACTATTTAGAAAAATTTGAGGGTTTGAGTGAGGTCACTCATATCAGGTTCCAATTGGTGTTTATTTGTGTCTCTTTGAATTGGAACTTGATTGGGAGAAGTCGCGTCGGAGTTCGGAACGAAGAAGGGCGAAGAACAGCGACCGGACGCTGGACCGGACGCTGCACCGGACGCAGTGATGCTTCACCACCGCGTCCGGTCCCGGCGTCCACCAGCGCGTCCGGTCATCCAGAAGACCAACTCCAGACCTAGTGATTGGACGCTGCACCGGACGCGCCTGTGTTGACCACCGCGTCCGGTCCCAGTTACCACCACCGCGTCCGGTCATCCGCGATGAATTCCCAAGCTCCCATCGACCGGACTCTGATCGCGTCCGGTCAGTCCTCACCGGACGCGTCCGGTCACTCCAGGTGCTTACTGGAGTGTGATCGGACGCTGCACCACCGCGTCCGGTCATAACGACCACCGCGTCCGGTCATCGCGCGTCGAGCGGATCCAACCCCCTCATAAAACCGTTCGTCCTCGGTCGGTTTCTTTTACCCGTACGCGATTTTCGCCGCCGCCTTGCCTTAGTCGCCGACTCGCCGAGCTCGTCGCGTTCCTCGCCGTCATCCTCACCGCCGGCAACCCCTTGCCGTGCCTGCGCCGCGCCATCCTCGCCCGCACGCGCTCGCTGCTCGCACGCACCCGCTCACGCGCCGCCCGCTGACGCACCCGCGCCAGCCGCTGCTGCGCCGCGCGCCACTGCCGCCGGTTAGCCGGACCTCCACCGCCGTCCACCTCGCCTGCAGCAGTCGCGAACCTCTCCCGTGCCAAGCCACCACCCGAGCTCCTCGATTCCATCTCTTTCGGCCGAGCCATCTCTAGGGTTTTGCCCAAACCCTAGCCTAGGGTTTTGCCCTAACCCTTCTCAAGGTGACAAACTTGTTCGATCTCGATCAACTTCATTCAATTTTGTCGCTAGGGCCAACCTTGACCGTAATTGACCATTGATTATCTCGACTCGGTCCTTTCAGAGCTCGTTCGTCGAATTCGAGGAATCTCGCGACCTAGGTCATCTCATCTTGTCACCGTCGTCTCGTCGATCCGAGGTAGCTTCGCGTCTCGATTCACTTCGTATCTCATATGCTTGCTATCTCTAGGGTTTCGCACCTTTTAGTTATATATGTGCTTATAGTATATCTTTCTATTTCCGTCGGTACAGCGAGTCAGTCGGTGTGTCAGGGTCAGATCTGTTTGCTGAATCCGAGGCCAAGCCTGCGGATACGGATTGAGGCCAAGCCTCTCAAGTGACAGTTCACCATCTTCAGAGGTTCTCAGTCAGTTTGTCAGCATGGTGCGTTGCAAGAACGCCGGTGGTGCTCCTGGTGACGGGGACGACAGTGCTCCTCGTCGGTCTGAGATTGCGCGTGGAAAGCGCATCAAGATAATGGCCAGAAAGAAGAAGAAGACGCTTACAGAGGCAGAGATTGCTCAGGCCGTGGCAGATGCAGCAGAGCAGGCAGAGAGAGGTGGCAGGAGTAGTGGCATACGCATAGGCGAGCGTCGCTTTCATCTTGAAGGTCGACAGCTCGGTACAGAGACCACTGAGGGTACAGAGGATACTGGAGCTCCAGAGAGTATGTCAGTTGATCCACCTACAGAGGCTACAGAGGCTACAGGGGCTCCAGAGGCTACAGAGGATACAGAGGAGCAGCCAGCTCAGTCTCCACCACGTCGCCGCTCCACACGCGCACGTACTCAGGTGACTCCTAGGCCAGAGGGCCCGCGTCGGGGAGCACGTCCTCCTCCCAGAGCTAGAGGTTCACCTCCGGTCGAGCGCTTTGACCTGAGGGGTGCTACAGCACGTCAGGTGCAGGGGTTGAGGTTCGTGGAGGTCAGCCGATGGTTTCCACCAGTGAGGGATCACAGAGCTTCAGAGGGTTTCTATACCCCACTTCAGGAGGATTTCTACAGGGCTCTAGTTGACAGTGGTATAGCTTTTCGACCTCAGAGAGTCTGTCGGCTTGAGTCACTGGTTGAGGTTGTGGGAGAGCAGCTTCGTCCGCACCTGTCCTATCTGCCTGGCTTGTCAGATCTTCTTAGACGGACAGGTGCATACTGCGGCAGATGGGTCAGAGAGTTTTATGCTTCACTTTGGATTGATCCTGCCCATGAGTTTATTCACTTTGCATTCCGAGGCCGCGATCACAGACTTTACAGCTCCAGAGCGCGAGAGATCCTCAGACTCCCAGCTTCTGACACGAGGATCCATCAGTTGTGTTATGGTCAGACTCCTCCACCCAGACGCCCTCACGGCGGAGCAGTGCCACCTACAGACCTGGTCCGACCCTGTTTTCGTGAGCCTTTTGGCGAAGGGTCTCGTCGTACGCCTGCCAGCCTGACACCACTTGCCAGAGTTTTGGATGCTATTATCAGACGCTCTCTTCTTCCCAGACTTGGCTACAGAGAGGGACTGACACGTATGCAGCTATGGGTTGTTCACCACCTCCTCTCACAGACACAGTTTGATATTTGGGATCTTATACTTAGTGAGATGGAGGACACCATTGCTGAGGGCTTCAAGGGTAATCGTCAGCTGCCCTATGCACACTGGATCTGCTTTATTATTAGATCTTCTATTCAGATGCCACCAGAGATCAGGGCGGAGATATCAGACACTACCACTGCTTTCCCTGAGTACGATATCCGTCAGCTTTGGGCCTCGGTTACTAGAGATCAGGCCCAGTGCCAGGACAGCGTGAGCGCCCAGAGGTTCCTGAGACAGCAGCAGAGCAGGACGCTACTGTGGACGAGCTTGCTGAGGCAGAGCTTGCGGACCTTGACGCTCAGACTGCTGATATACCTGAGGATGTGACTTCTGACAGCACCGATGAGGACTACCAGCCCATCCCCAGGTACCGGTCTCCTCGGTCTCACGACCACGAGGCCGGTGGCTCTGGTTCAGCTTCCCGCTCAGACCCAGCCATGGTGGCTATACTTGAGAGGTTGACCCAGGCACAGGAGCAGCAGCAGCAGCAGATACAGCGACAGGCTCAGGATACAGCTGCAGCACTTGCACAGATACAGGCTCGTCAGGATGAGTTTCAGCGTCAGCAGCTTGAGATCCAGAGGCAGCAAGTTGAGATGCAGCGACAGAGTCAGCAGCAGTACTTGGATCTCCTGCGCCACCTTGTCACCGTCGGGGTTCCTCCGCCTGCTTCTGTCATGACTCATGCCTTTCAGTCCAGTGATCCATCGAGTCAGGGACAGCCGAGCTTCCAGTTCACATCTCCACAGCAGCAGGTTCCTCAGTCGTTCCAGTCCCCGAGCTTCACGCCTATTCACACGGGGTTTACACCTTCAGACCAGCCTCGCCCTCACCTCCTGACAGGCACACCTATTGGTGATTTCAGTGCTACTTACAGTGAGTTGACTGGTCAGCCGACACCCTCGCACACTACTACATTTCACACTTCTTCAGGGTTGTCAGCTTCAGAGGCAGCTGTTCCTCCAGTGACAGGGACAACAGAGACTATCCCTTCTTCAGTTGCCTCGATAGATCCCCCTGCTATTGGCTCACTACAGGCTCAGGTCACTCAGACGGATCCTCTTGTTGCTACCACGTCAGTACCTGTTCCTGCTCAGACCCAGACCGCTTCACAGCTACGTGCTTCTTCAGAGGGTCAGCCAGATAGCTCAGACTCCGAGGGTGATACGCTACACTTCGTGATTACTCCGCGCACCTCGGCACCCGACACGACTCCGTCTGTCCCCCCGTCAGATCCTTAGATTAGTTTTTTTGGCGCTTGATGCCAAAGGGGGAGAGAGAGTAGTTTCAGGGGGAGTTTTGATAGAGGGTTTTCGTTCTTTGTGTGCTACATTCATGCATCATGTTTACTTTTCAGTAATTGCATTCGTGTGACATGTCGTCGTGTGGTAAACTTTGAGTCTTAATGTGTTATCTAGTCACAGTGTTTTAATGTCACCGTTTTAGTTATAGCTCTAAGGTTGTGCTTCCGTGCCTTACTCCGATTTCTTATGAGCTATATCTTTATGTGTACTAACGCTTTTTGTCTTATCTTATGAAGTACACTCTTTTGGCTTGGGGCACATAAGCAATTCCTAACCCTTTGTGCTTATTGCTTTTTGCTTATGTGAACCAAGCATGCTCGAAAACCTCACTCTAATCTTTTATATCTTAGTGTTGTCATCAATCACCAAAAAGGGGGAGATTGAAAGCATCTAGGCCCCAAGGTTTGGTTTCGGCAATTGATGACAACGCTTTATTACCATGACTAACGTGTGTTTTGCAGAAACTTTGGTAAGTTAGGTCATGAAGGTTATAACTGCTTTGGGCACCATGGTATTCATGTCCCTTGATGGAAATCATTTCGGTTTTCAAAAGAGTGACGTCAAGATTAAGGACGGTTAGTTCCGGATGACGAGGTGTTGAGATTCATTCGGAATAGTCGTTAGGATCTTCGTTTTTCTCTTTTGGCCGTACTATAAAGGGGGGCATGAACGGGTAGCTTGACCTAGGCGAGTCCTATGTTTAGGTGTGGTGCACACTTGTTAAACTTGGCGCTAGGCAGCTCTAGAATAGCTCAAAGTTCAGTTGGAAGCAACTTGGTTCAAGTTGCGACGCGTTTCGGAAAGTTTCGGGCTGTTTTCCACTGACCGGACGCGGTCTTCGGCATGACCGGACGCGTCCGGTTAGTACTTAACCGCGACTAGGGTTTGCCTCTGACGACCGGATGCGGTCCTCGCGAGGACCGGACGCGGTGGTCAGAGGCTGACACATGTCTTTTGAGGAAACACCCGATCGGACGCGACCTGGGTGTGATCGGCGCGTCCGGTCACAGTCCAGTAAGGTCCAGAGACGACCGGACGCGTCCGGTCATCAACGATCGGACGCGGTCTCGCGTCCAGTGCGATCACAGTAAGCTCCTTGCACGATCGGACGTGTCCGGTCATCCCTGACCGGCGCGTCCGGTCACTCGTTCGAAAATTGGTTTTCGACCGTTACAGGCGACCGGCGCGTCCGGTCAGTTCGACCGGCGCGTCCGGTCAGCCCGTGTCAGAAAGTAACGGTTCGTTTTGTCTCTGGGGTGTATAAATACATCCCCTCCACCTCTTTTAGAGGTCTCTTGCTCATTTGATCAGCTGAAAAACACCTTTGGAGTGCAAGGGAGTGCAAGAGCACTAGTGAGGATAGTGATTTGAGAATCAAAGCTTGAGAGCTCCTCACTAGCAATTAGAGAGTAGCAAGTGTGCATCCACCTTCTCATTTGGGCTCGTTGTGGTCAAGTGAGAGTTCTAGCTTGTTACTCTTGGTGATCGCCATCACCTAGACGGCTTGGTGGTGATTGGGAGTTTGGTGATCATCCGGCGGAGCTTGTGGATGACCCAACTCATGTTGTGAGCGGTTTTGGGTGATTCACCGTGACGAAGTGTCGAAGAATCAACCCGTAGAGAGCACTTGATCCTTGCGCGGATCAAGGGGGAGCGACACCCTTGCGCGGGTGCTCCAACGAGGACTAGTGGGGAGTGGCGACTCTCCGATACCTCGGAAAAACATCGCCGTGTTCCTTGCCCTTTACTTTCAAGCATTTACATTCTCGTATTTACATTCATTGCTTGATTTACTTTCCTAGAATTGCCATGCTAGACTAGGATTGGAAACTAGGGTGCAAAACTTTTTATCGGTAGACTCTCTAGGAACACAAGTAGGCACTAGGGGTGAATTCCGGCTTGTAGGTTTTAATTCTTGCAATTAATTTTTAGAGAAGCCCAATTCACCCCCCCTCTTGGGCATCTTGATCCTTTCAAAAGTAATTATTATCAAGACCTTTATCATTCTTTCTTTCAATTCCAGTTCTTTTCTACGATGCAGGACATGTGATCGAGTCTCCATAACCGAGGAGCAAACGACGATTCGAACCGATTATATCCAGCTGGGGATCTCTAACCTCACGGTATATGTAGAACCAAATCTTGCATATGCCAACCCTAATTTAGATCTCCCAAAACCAGAACGTGTCCATCGCCACCCGAGAGTACAGTACTCCTCGAACCCGGCCCGATTTTGGCCCCGAGGGTACACGCTACTCTCGCCATCTCTCCACTCCCAGTGCGAGGTTAGACGTTCTCGAAATGGAATCACCAACATTTTGGGCTTACCAAGGCATGAGGCTAGTTGCAAAGTCTCGAAACACAAGCGGGCCATACAACGAACGGTCCTTAACCGACAAGGCGGAAACACTACATTGAGACTCATTTCCCAATGCATGTTAGCAGTGGCCAAACTACCCGCCCGATCTTTCAAGTTCTTTCTCATCTTTCAATATTCATCAAGTATGCCGTCATGGCTATGTAAACATTTCATTTAAAAGCTTAACTTCTAAGCATAGCGAAGCATACTACGCATTTTCAGTAAAACAGGTATCAAGGTTGATATCACAATAATCAAGGATGACAATGCAGCAATTAGGTTATCACTCAACTCCTAATTACTTAATGCAGTAAACCATAGTATAAATAATAAAATATTTGTAAAACTCAAGGTAGGGTTTAAATGCACCGGGGCTTGCCTTGCTCTGATGAGACAAAAGACTCGGACTCACAGACTCCGACTTCTGGTTCGGAACCCACCGACGATAGCTCTTCTCCGGAAGCTTGCTCGACGACTTCGACTTCTTCGAAAGCGGGAACTACACGAGTACATAACATGCTTCAACATGATGCTCAATGATAAACATGATGCTTGATGATGACATGCCACGATTTATGACTTGAGTACAACTTTCCTTCGCGGTACAGTCGTAAAACAGAAAACCTACTAACTAGTAGCGACAACTCCAGCGATACTAGCTTTTTAACACTAGGTAATTTACTAACGAGCTCAAACATGGAATTAAGGTGCCAAAGATCACTCATGATTAGTGACCTAAGGACATCACTCAATCAAAAGGGTACACAACACTTAAAGTTATCAAATTAATATTTATTTATTATTTAACTAATTAGGGCATAATTAATAGTTGATCATACTTTATCTAAACAAGCTTAAACTTTTTCTAGGGATTAAGAATGACCTAAAACAGTGTCAAATAAATTTCATGATTTTTGGATTAATAAATTAATTATTAAAATTCATGGAAGTTGCATTTAATCTTTATTGGAACTAATTAAATCTACTACACAAAGTAATCAAATTTAGCATTTAACATTTTTCCTAGATAGTTTACACATTGGGAAGCTCACACAAAAATTTTCAGGAATTTTGGAGCTCTACACAATTTTTAATGAATTAAACAAATAGCATTACTATTCATAATTTTGAAAAAGAAAAACAAAATCGAACTCGGGCCGACTCCTTCCGGTCCAGCCCAGCCGAGCGGCCCACGCGCCCGCACGCTCGCCCGCGCCCGTGCGCTTGCGCTCGGCCCAGCATCGCGCCTGCGGCCCAGCAGCGCAGCCCACTCCGCCCGCGCCCGCCCGCGCGCTCACTCTCCCTTTCGCTCACTGACAGCCCGACCCCAGCTGTCATCGCCAACCTCTCGTCCTCCCGCTCACTCCCGCGCACTCACTCACCCCCGCGCGGTGGCCGGCCGGTGACCGGAGCTTCGGTCGACCAATTGACCCTACCATCACCATCTACACCTTCCCACGACTCCGTTTTGCTAGGTTGCACCATGGTTCGAGCTCTAGCGACCCGCGAGCGACGGCGATGGCGGCATGGTGGACACGGAAGCAGCACGCCGGCGCACACAAAGCGGTAGAGGCTAAATTGAGGGGACGGGAAGCATCAGTGGCATACCACGAACATAAAACCGTGCTCGGTTGAAGCGGAGAGGCTCGGGAAGTGGATGGCCACGTGAGGGCGACGGTGGCGGTCGGTCGCCGGAGGTGAGCACGGGAAGCGGTGGCTGCGGCAATCCAGGCAGAGTTAAGCTCGCTCGGGTGGTTCACGAGGTGTGCGAGGATGAGGCGGCGCTATTGGTGTGGTTTGCGTGGCCGGAGACGGCTTGGCAGCGGCAGCGGCGAGCGGCGGAGCTGCGGTGGCGGCGGTGGCGAAAACGGGAAAGAAAAAGAAAAACACGGTGACCTCGACATATATATAGACAACGGTCGCGGCTACAGCGCTGGAAGACGCTCGTCATCGCGCTGGCGATCCTGGGCGCACGCGAAGGGTCTAGGCGGCCACGGCGGCTCGCCGGCGCCCATACCGCGCGTTGGCCGGCCGCCATTGGTGCGCCGCTGTAGCTGCCCCCCAAATTTTTGAATTTTCAAACTATTTTCTTAAATTACTCTCAAATTCATGTGGAAACTTGAAAAACTTCCAATATATGAAATCTTCAGAATTTCAAGACCTACAAGTTTTGTATTGAACACTTTTTCAAATTCTAACTGGATTTTGAAATTTAAGTTTAAATTCAAAAGGGGTCACATTTTGGGGATTTGGTAATTTAGAAATTACTTTGGATTTCATATTGAAACTTCAAAATCTCCAAACACTAAAGTTATTCATCTAGACAAGACCTACAACTTTGCTGTTCAAAACATTTTCAAATTCTGCCTCCATTTTGAAATCTTAGTTTGGGGACAAAAATGAGTCAAATCTGAAATTTGTTTATTTTCAAAATTGATCCACATTTTACACTAAAACTTTGAAAACTCAAAACACCAAAGTTGTAGCCCTTGAAAAGTTCTACAAACTTGGTTTTAAACTTTTTCCCAAATTTTGCTTAGATTTTGAATTATTTCAAAAGGGGTAAAACTGGGTTTTGAAATTTAGGGTTTTCGGAGGAATTTTCAATTGGAATTTGTTGCTACTTTAATTAGTGATTACTTAATGATCAAAACATCACCCAAGGGCATCATTTGGACCAACATGACATGGTTGACCAAATGCCACTCTTGGTTGACCAATTTAGCTTTTGAAATTCTTTTACATTTTCCCCAAATTTGAATTTAAATTCGAATCGGAAAACTCGTGACAAGTTTTTGGACTCCAACCCAAACTCAAACTTGGAGCTTCATTTTATGTGTTGTACTTGAGCTCATACCCTACACTTGACACTAGTGTGCAACACAGTCACACACCTCAAATTACGCAGGATATGGACTAAGTATTTGCGGTGTTATTCGAATTTAGGGTTTTTGGTTCGAAGCACACCACTGAGAAGCACATCCAATCTAGATAAGTAAACTCGTTTTAGTTGATGCATAACAAGATTGACCTAGCCATGGATGCTTTGCGATGCCTTATGATGACATGGCAGATTAATTAGCACTATAACACCCGGGGTGTTACAGGGACCACAGTCGAGCTTGCAGTTTACCTCTCCTTAGCAGCAGGTGCCTCAGTCATTTCAGTCCCCTAGCTTCACTCCTATTCAGATAGGGTTCACCCCACAGGTCTGGCACGGGCCTCACCTTCTGACTGGCACTCCACTTTCTACAGACTTGAGTGCGTCTTACAGTGAGTTGACCGGTCAGCCGACACCCTCTCAGTCCATAGTCCTAACTACTACAGAGGTGTCAATTTCAGAGGTAGTGGCTCCTCCAGTGACGGGGACAGGGACTATAGAGACAGTTCCTTCGTCAGTCGCGTCGACTGATCCTCCGACGACCGGCATCCTTTAGGCTCAGGTGACAGAGACTGCAGCTCTTGTGGCTACTACTTCTACAGCTATTGCTACCGAGTTACAACCTACCGACCCACATACTGAGCAGATCTAGACTGTTTTACCTCCATGAGCACCTACAGAGGGTTAGCGCGACAACTCAGAGTCAGAGGAGGACACTTCTCGATTTTTACTCACTCCGCGTTCCACTGCACCCGACTCGACTGCTTCCATTCCACCTTCAGACCCGTAGTTTTTGGCTCTTGATGCCAAAGGGGGAGAGAGAGTATGTAGATTCAGGGGGAGCTACGAGAGGGTTTTGGTTCTTTGTGTGCTACTTTCTTGCATCATGTTTACTTCTTTGCACTTGCATTGTATGATATGTGTTTTTGAGTTACTCTTGTGACATGTTGGTGTCATGTTGGTGCTTTGCTTGTATGCCTTGCTTCCGCGTTCTACTTCGATTTCACACGGGCTATATTATCATGTACTAATCTCGCTTGTCTTATCTTATGAGTACATTATGTTGGCTTGGGACACACTAAGCATTTCTTTTATTCAGTTCCTATTGCTTTTTGCTTATATGAACCAAGCATATTCGAAAACCTCTACTCTTAATCTTTATACTCGAGGTATTGTCATCAATCACCAAAAAAGGGGAGATTGAAAGCATCTAGGCCCCTAGAGTGGGTTTCGATGATTGATGACAAGGTAAATTTACTGTGACTAACGTGTGTTTTACAGAAACTTTGGTAAGTTAGGTCATGGTAATGGTGATTATTTGGGCACTATGGTTTTCATGCCCCTATTGATGGAAATCGTTTTGGTTTTTAAAGGATTAACGATAAGGTTAAGGACAAACTAGTTCTAAGTGTCATTTGGTGTTGGAGAGGCATTTAGAGTAGTTTAGGACTTCATTTTTTCCTTTGGCCGTACTATAAAGGGGGGTATGAGCGGGTAGCTTGACCTAGGTGTGTCTATTTGTTTAGGTGTGGTGCACACTTGTCAAACTTAGCACTAGATAGCTCAGGTGAAGCCCAAAGATCATTTGGAAGAAACTTGTTTCAAGTTGCGTCGTGATCCGGAGTAATTTAAGCCATGTTTCTTTGACCGGACGCGGTCTCTGTCTTGACCGGACGCGTCCGGTCAGTGCAGTGGACAGAAGCAGAAGCAACATCACAACTGGACGCTGTGGCTTGCCTGATCGGACACGCAGGTGGCGCGGCCTACAGTCAGGAGAGCTAGGGTCAGTAACCGGACGCTAAGCTTGTCTGACCGGACGCCACTGTAGCCGAGTCCGGTCAAAGCACAGAAAAGGTTCCAGAGAGGGTTTCAAGCGACCGGACACGTCTGGTCACCCCTGATCGGACTCGTCTGCGTGTCCGGTCACTCAGCGCCCTCGATTTCAAAATCGACCGTTGCCACCGACCGGACGCGTCCGGTCACATCGACCAGCGCGTTTGGTCAGTACGAAAAATGCTGAGTTGGCACATAATAATTGGGATTGACTGTGAGAAGTATAAATACATTCCCTACCCCTCCACTTGAGGGTCTCTTGCTCATTTGTTCAACTGAGAAACACCTTTCAAGTGCAAGGGAGTGCAAGAGCACTAGTGAGGATTGAGTTTTGAGAATTCAAGATTAACTGATTAAGGATCCTCATTAGTGACTAGGGAGTAGCAAGTGTGTATCCACCTTCTCATTAGGCTTGTTGTGGTCAAGTGAGAGTTCTTGCTTGTTACTCTTGGTGATTGCCATCACCTAGACGGCTTGATGGTGATTGGGAGCTTGGTGATCATCCGGCGGAGCTTGTGGATGACTCAACTCATCTTGTGAGCGGTTGTGGACGATTCACCGTGACGGAGTGTCAAAGAATCAGCCCGTAGAGAGCACTTGATCCTCACACGGATCAAGGGGGAGCTACACCCTTGTGTGGGTGCTCCAATGAGGACTAGTGGGGAGTGGCGACTCTCCGATACCTCGGGAAAACATCGCCGTGTTCTTAACCCTTTATATTCAAGCAATTTACTTTCTCGCATTACCTTTGTTGCTTGGTTTACATTACTAGAATTGCCATGCTAGACTAGGATTAGAACTTAGGGTACAAAACTTTTATCGGTAGAATCACTAGGAACACTTGTAGGCACTAGGGGTGAATTTTGGCTAAGTAGGATTTAATTCTTGCAATAATTTTTAGAAAAGCCCAATTCACCCCCTCTTGGGCGTCTTGATCCTTTCACCGCCCTTTGTGTTTGCTGCCCTTCCTCCTCAGATGAGAGGGCCCAACCTTGTGGGAGGGGTCTCGATGGCTTGGCAAAGCCAAAAGGCGTGAGTCTGCGGTGTGTTCCTGAGCATGGTTGGGAATCTAGGTAGGACGTATTCTGGTAGTGATAGTGGATCCGTGTCACGGGTCCGGCGTGGTTCTTTCTAGATCTCGAAGGCCATGTCAAGTAGGTACTCTCAATTGAACTTGGAGAAAGCTTCTTTAGCGTAGAGGTTCATGTGGTGGGCCAAGGCAATTGGCCCCGCCTCCATGGCACTTTCGAGCCTAGTGAGGAACATGCAGACGGTGGGCGGCTACTCCTCCTGTTGTGCGGGTGGTTCAAGTTCTTGCAGGCGCAAGTTCCCAAACCGGTCGGCGATGAAGCCCAGACCACCAGAAGCGATCTTATCGCCTGGTTGCATCTAGTCGGCATCGTCGTCGATCCTGGTGATGAGGCACATCTAAAACATAACGACTATGCGTAAAAGTCCCCTATCTAGAGCGACAACTGTCGGAAGTATTAATTTACTCTGGCAA
Organism: Saccharum hybrid cultivar R570; assembly: GCA_038087645.1. Classification (NCBI taxonomy): domain Eukaryota; kingdom Viridiplantae; phylum Streptophyta; class Magnoliopsida; order Poales; family Poaceae; genus Saccharum; species Saccharum hybrid cultivar. Next base: position 35,859,879 of record JAQSUU010000637.1, on the reverse strand, counting down.
TACGAATCAGCGTATTCGCATACTGGGAATCAGATGGGTAGCACCCAAGGCACATGGATTATACTGGTTTAGGTACATGGTACCCTACATCTATTTTGAAGTGGATCTCTGTGTATTCATATGCTTGGTTACAGGGGTTGCTGATTGTAGCTATGCACTAGAATGTAAATGACTGATGGGGGAGGGTCCCTACCCCTTCTTATATAGCCCGGGGTAAGGTTACAATAGACCCGATCGGCTAACAGATGTGTTTCCTAGTTTGCTACATGGAAAGTATAACCTATCATTCAACCATATCTTGCAGATATCAAAATGCAGGCTATCTATGCTTAACAACTTGATCGCCACGTTTACTAATATGCCCGCTGTACATGAGCCCCATTCCTTATTGTCTTCGGCCTAGTTGTCAGGCTTGAGCCGGAAAACAGGCGGTGAGGTATCCCAGTCCCATATATCCGATACCATTTGTTTCGAGCCTTAGTAGACTTAGCCGCTTAGTAAGTTTTCACTAATTGATTCCTGCTAGCTCAAACCAAAGTAGCGCCGTTATTTCAACGCTACAAATAAGCAATTTAGCGGCACTAAAACATAATATAGCAGCAGTAGCTGCCATAGTGCCAAAATCAACAATAGCTTAGTGTAAGTTTTTCGAGCAACTAGCAAGAAGAAGATGAGGGCAAATACGTCATTTCCCCTATCTTCCCTCACTCATACCTAGCGAAAATTGTATTTTAATAGGGACGGTGTGTTATAGCAAACGAAAATGATTTTCGAGTGTGCCGCAGCCAATATCGCAGTTAGCGGTGTGTCGCAGCCAATTACATGTTTTTCGAGTGTCCCACGGCCAAATCAGCCTTATTAAAACCATGTTTAGAACGAAGCTATGCCATCAACTGAGGTACACGTTTTTTTCCATGCTTAACTTTGTATGAAAAAATCATTTGCGCTATATATTGCATCAGGGTCTGTTTAGAATGCTGGATTTTTTCTATTCATGCATTTTTCTGTGAAATCTTTCTTGAACAATGTTTAGGTTTTGATTCCTGTGAACTTCGGCGCGATTTCTGCGAAATGGTGCGTTCCGAACAGGCCCCAGCTTAAAAACACTCGTTGTTAACGAATCCTGTGCGTTTGCTAGGGATCCGACAGCTAAATATGGTTCATCTAGAAGAGAGTAATTAATAATAATAATCCATGCGGGGCTTTTGATCTATGGAGGAGGGGCAATCCCGTCCATCCTAGACCGGATTCTCGTCCATGCTCAACCGAGAGAGAGAAAATAAATAAAAACACAAGTGGGGTATACGGCGCCCTGGCAAAGTCAGGCGGCGAAGTAGCACAAGGAAAAGGAAGGGGTACAAATAAAAAAAAATCGCCACCGGCGGCGACGGCGAGGCGGCTGCGGCGGCATCGGCGGAGACAGCAGCGGGAGCCGCGGCAGGGAACAGGCGTTGTCGATCGATCGGCCTGGCCCGGCGCGGCCAGAGGTCAAAAGCGAAAAAGAGGAGGAGCCGCCAGGAATTTCTTCGTACCGAGGCGCACGCAAGGAATCCAGCGAGTGAGGGAAGCCATGGGACGGAAGTGTTCGGGTTCTTCTAGCTGAGTCCTGGGAACTCACGCGCAGGAGCGTGGACAGGAGGGAGGAGAGGCTGACGCGGACGCGGACGCGGACGCGGCGGCGCTGGTTTTGATGAGGAAAGCTGGAGCAAAAGGTATTTGCAATCCTAGATCTTAGAAATCTGAGTACACTCCGCGGCTGCTGCTTTGCCGGCCGCCGCTGCCCCGACGCCCCGATTTGGCGGGGGTTGTGGTTCGGCCGCCGCCGCCGCCACGGAGATCACCCTGGGTTCCTCTGGTTTCTTCATGTGGTGTGGATGAAGAGCAGTTTCTCGCCCGTCGGACTTCAGATCTGCTTTGTCTCAGGGGTTCTGGACCGCTGACCGCGGATTTCTCCTCAGGTCAACTAACGGGCTTGCAGCAGTTCTTCATCGTCTCTACTGGTCCGCTGGAAGGAGGTGTTCATCGGAAATTCGACCCGATTCCAGATCTACCTGCCTTACGTGGAATCAGTTGTTTCCAAAAGGAGAGAAATTGGTGCTCTCTGGTGTGAAGGCCGATGGCTGACGGCAAAAGGCTGTTGACTTGATTTGGCAAGCAGCTGTTGTGTTAGTTCGTGGGTACTGGGTTCAACTCAGGCAGAAGGACATTGGTTTTGGTTTAGCCTCTGGCTTTCATTGTGTGCTGCAGGATAAGATTTGCTTGTTTGTATGCGCAACCTTGAATTCAGAACTTCTTTCTGAATTGCACTGGGAGGGTTCAAGTAGTGGCTGATGATGGGTGACCAGTGGTGGTCGCATGGCTGCGGAGGCGCCCTATAGTTTTTTACCTCTTGCTTATGTGCATGCTATGTGGACTGATGCTATTATTCTTCAAACAGTACCATAAGCTTTGGTGGTGTGGTGTGGTGCTCAATATACCAACCTTGTTGTTTTTGTTTTCCAGAGGGATCAATTGGATCCAAGGGTGCGGTTGATATGAATGGTTCACCTGTTTCCACAGCAATAGCAGGAAGACCATCGAATTTGATGGTATGCATACAATTTGTGAACACAGTGGTTTCTGTCTTCCATAGACTGTGCCTAGCGAAAAGCTTGTTTTAGATCAGTTTGCTAAAGTACCAATATTTTCTTCATTGTAGTCTTCACTTTCTGCTGTTCAGGATCTTATGGTTAGCTTGGCTAATTTACAGATCAAATTTTGCACTTGCGCTGGAAGGTTATCATCTTCATCACCTCATAATCTTGAGAACACAGATATTTCAATGACCTGCAAAGGCTGTACTGGTGAATCAACAGCAGACACAGGTGGGCCATCGTGTAGCGGCAAGCTTAACAATATGGGCTTGGAGCTCCCAAGGCCTCTAGATCTTGAGGTTAGATGGAAGACTGGAAACAGAAGGCAAAGAGCCACCAGGAGAGCAAGGACCTCCTTTGGCGAAGGAACAAGCAGGGATGGCATTGGATCTTTCTATTTATTTGGCTGTGCTACAAATCAAGAGATGTCACAAGATGCTGCAGTCTCTGAATATGAGAAGGTTCTTACTTTTCTCCATTGAAATACCATGAAATAATTTAGTCAATGCATTCTTTAATGACAAAATTGCTGAATTATCATATTGTGTCTTTGCAGCTTGGAGTATCCATTCTTGGTAGACGCTTTAGTGATCCCATGGAAAATGTTCCTATAAAAAAGAGGAGATTTCATATGGATTGTTCTCCATCACCTCCACCAACTCCATTGCTAGTGGATCCATATGAGAAGATACTGGGAAGCTCTTCTAAAGCTGTCAGATCATATGAGAAGCATTGCAAGCTTAAGATGCAAGGAATTGAGTATAAGGAGGAAAACAAAGGCCGTTTTGGTGCCGATGATTTTTCTGGTATTGATATACTAGCTTCTGCTGCTTGTGAGAGTGAGATGGGTGGTGAAATATTAAATGGGGAATGCTCAAAGTTAGCTCACCCCCCAGAAGAAAGGAAGCTGGAAAATACTACTGGTAGCAGCAAATTGAGTCTATTACATAACATGGAGGATAAGTTGAATATTCCTGGTACTTCGCATTGCATATATGATAGGCCTCTCGGGTCTTCTAATTCTGCTCCAGATATTAAGTCCTTATTTGTTGCCACACCAACTATCTCAGAAAATCTTGTTGAATCGGTATATGCTCCCAAGGTTAATTGTTCATCCTATTCTGCACTTAACAGTGCAGACAAAACAGAGATTGTTTCTGATGCTAAGTCTTCAAGTGTTGCAGTTGCAAACAGCTCAGACAATCCAGAAAAAACTATAGGATGCTCACAGGATACAGTTGTGCAAACCAACCATGCCAATGCGACTCGCGATTCTAGGCTGCACTGGGATCTTAATGTTGCCATGGAGGCATGGGACACTAATTGTGGTGATGTTGATGATCCTTTAGTTTCTACTGTAATTGATCATGCTAGAAATGACATGAACAAACCGGGGACATCTCATCATTTTGAGTCAAGAGATGGTAGTGTAGCTGATCACTCTGTTGACACAATTCATATGGCTGATGCACTGAAACATGTGTCTGCTAACACAAAGGATACATGTGATTGTCCTGCTGACGGTTTGTCTCACCCTTCGCAAAACTTGCAGCTATTGGAATCTGGATCTGTAGGGAACAATGCCCTTACAGAAACAATGGATTTGCCTGACCAGCAGAATAGTAGGTTTGCTTCCGTTATGGATTCAGACATTAGATCTGATCCAGAACCAGCTATTATCATGGAGCATTTTGCTTCAGCTGCAAATGTGGAGAAAACCGATGGTTCACATCCCCAACCTGTTCATTCTGAAGGTTTGTCTAATATGTCTTCTATGGATGTCCATGTTGGAAGTAATTCACTCCAAACAAGTGAATTGGGCACCACATTAAAGCCTTTGGCTAGCAGATTAGTTTCTGAGGATAGCACAAACCTTCCAAAAGCCGTTATGGATTCACACATTAGATCTGATCCAGAGCCAGCTCTTATCATGGAGCATTTTGCTTCAGCTGCGAATGTGGATAAAATCGATGGTTCATATCCCCAACCTGTTCATTCTGAAAGTTTGTCTGATATGTCTTCTATGAATGTCCACGTTAGAAGTAATTCACTCCAAACAAGTGAATTGGGCACCACAGTAAAGCCTTTGGCTAGCAGATTAGTTTCTGAGGAAAGCACAAACCTTCCAACAGTAGGCACTTTCCTTAAAAAGGTTACTGACTTTGGCTGGAGTGATAATAAGGTTGAAGAAGCTTCTGAACAAAGCATATCTGAATCTAAGAACCAGGAGCTTTTGGATGTTGATTCAGGAACTAGTAAGAAGGGTGAACATGAAACTGATATATTTTATGCCAACAAAAGAGCCAAAGATGCAGAAGATCTCACTCATCCAGAGGACAATCATGGATCTTCTGATTGTGATATGGCTCATGCACATGAAGAAGATGGTGCTGTTGCAATGATTAATTCTAAAGATTCTTTAATTACTTGTGCCAACAGTAGCACTTTAGAGACATATTGCATTTCAGATGCAGCTCCTCAGGTTCCTGGCCCCAGTTCAGAATGCCACAAACCGGAATTTATTACTGATGCGGGCAGCACTGTGGATTCAAAAGCTGCAGCACACAGCTACCAGAATGGTTGCAAAAATGAGCTTGGGAAGGTCGTATCAAATGTTTGTTCAGATCAATGCTATGGAACTGACACATCACATATTAGCAAAAATCTGGCTGGGGTTGAAAAAGTTGATGTTGAGGAGGATGATTCTCAATATGAGGATGGGGAACTTAGAGAATCTGATGATTGTTATTGGGTGGGTGATGGATATGAAGAAGTTAAACATGCCAATTGGCATTATCAGGTATCAGAAGATTACAAGAATGAAGAAGCCACTCCTGGCCTCGCGCCTCTCCATACTGATTCTATTGCAAAGAATGTGGTTATTCCCGTTGCTAATTACAATGGAACACAATCTAGAAAGGAAGACGTTGCTGTTTCACCTGTCTCATCTAAGCGTTCATGGTTAACAAACTGCTTAGATGGTGGACCTATTGCTGATGGAAAGGCTCAAAGTATTCATTCGAGAGGTGATACTAAGATGTATGGGTCAAACACAGGCCGTGTAGCAGCTAGATCTGCTACAACAGTCAGCCAGTCTGAAAGGTGCAATGATGCCTTAGGTGATGATATGTTAAATATCAGAATGAAGAACACAGGTTGGGATATGATGCCTGAAGATCAAAAGCACTCTCAACATGATGCAAGGGACGTGACTGATTCGTCTAACCGGTGTGGTTTGAGCTCAGATGCAGCTAGAGATGACGAGTCGCTGCGAAAAAAGGGATTATCAAATAGAGATCTTCAACGAGTGGAGCGGCAAAAATCATTTGACAGACCCCAGAGGAATGAACTGAGCAGGTATAATTTTTAAGTAACTTTGTTTTATAGTCTTGCAGGTTTTTCAGTTCCTAATGATTTCAGTGTCTCGACACCATTGACTAATATCATGATAACCCTTATTTTATGCAGATCTGACGATGGTTATGGCTCAGGTTTAAAATCTGAAAGGACAATGGACTCTCATAGATCGCATGGCATGTATGGTGCATCACGGCATGTTCAGACAAGCGGCCGGGGGGAGTGGGTGGAAAATTCAAAACATCCTCGTCCTACTCTGCCCAAATCACCTGAATATTATAATTATGGCCCATCAGGTCCAAGGAATGCTGCAGAAGCTGCTGTCGCAAAGATGGAGAGCAGTGGCTTTGTTGTTGCACATGATGGCACTCTAGTAAGAGCTGTTGATGCTGCAAATGCTGGTCAGATGCCCAGAAGGATGAGAAATACTTTAAGTAGCTCAGGCCGCCTGATTTCTGGACGGGGTTCCCCAATTGACAGGGATGGAGCTTGCAGGATGTCCAGAGGTCCCGTGCATGCTAGGGAAGCATCTCCAGAGCGTCACTTTGGTGCAAATAGTAACCGGTCCAGTCGATATGGTCCTGAGATGGAGAAAGATCATACTACTGATGGAAATTTGAGTTCTGTCCGTTGCTCGCTGTCCAGTAGACAACGAGGCACTCCCGCGTCGAGAGCATCACTTAACCTTTCCCATGCTCACAGAAGATCTCCTTCTGGGTCCAGGTCTCGATCCCCACATGATTGGGCACCTAGGAACAGAAGCAAGATCATGGCAAATGGAGGTTCAACTTTACGGAGGCATAGTAGATCTCCACCTAATCACATGGCTAAAGGTAGAATTGTTAGAATGACTTCACCTCAGAGACAACCTGGATATGATGATCGAGCTATGCGTTACAGTCCACTATCAAGAAACAACACTTACTCCCAGCATGCTTCAACATGGGTTGATGGAAGGAACGGTTCAGCAGTAAATATTTCTGATGATCATAATAAAAGATATTCAAGGAGAAGCCCACCTCTGAGAATTGCCTCACGGAATGACAGATTTGATGTAATGGACTCCCAAGGACGACCAAGGTCTGGAGAATTCTACCGTCCGACACAAGGAAGACTTCTTTATGGTTATGATAGGGAAAATAAGCATGGCAGAAATGGTGAAGATGAAAGGGAATACACTAATAGATATGTGAATCATTCTGTCAAGCCATATGATCGGAGTGGTGCTGTAAAGCAATTCAGAAATAATACTGGAGATAAATTTCGGACTCGTATTTCTGCTCCCAGATCGCCAGAACTCCAAAGGAGGGTGAGTCCTCGGAGATTTGACAGAAGTTTTGAGAGGTAGCTGACTAGCTGGCTGTGAATTTGCCTTGTAGGACTAAAATGGAAAATAAAGATCTGTCTGGATGATTGAACTGGAAAATGTTGCAAATCCTTGATGGAGTTCAATCATAGGGATTTGATGGAAGGCTCTCTTGGCAGCACTGCTTTTTTCTGCTTCTGCTGCATATGTTCAAGGGACAGAAATACTGGAACCATGCACTTCTGTAGGGGGGAATTCAGATTAACTTCATAATTTTCCTGTTTCAATTTGTAAATATTTATGTTGGTAGCAGAATCACAATCACTCCTTTCAGCTTTATTATAGCTGTTCTTTTTTTTTTCTGATACTTTCTCATGTTTGTCCCTTTTGCTTTTTTTCAATGGGCATTATCCCTGTACGAAGTCCATTTAAACATGATGAATCAATTAATTTTGAGCTCAAACACTCGTGTACTTTTTACACTTATGTTTTTCATTTGGCATTTTGTATTATCCCATTGCCAGTGTACAGTGTTTTATGTGTTGTTGAATATACAATAATTTACAGCGGCCTGTGACCATGTTAAATCTGCTCAAAGTTTGGACCAACTGTGAGGTGAACAATTTTCTTCCTTCCTCTACATTTTCCTTCAATGTCATGAAACTGATAAGTTTCTTCTTTCCTCTACAGTTTCCTTCAATGTCATGAAACTGACTTTGATGTCTTTTTCTCAGGAGAAAGGTTGGCTTAGTGTTTTTGACCTTTTGTACATCAAAGAGGATGCCAAGGTATTTTGGCCATAATTAGTTTTGTTCCATTTTCGAGTATTTATAATAATGGCTGCTTTCTGGAGTACTGGAGGAAGTCTCTGACCATTCATATTCCTGCCGTTACAAGGATTGGCATGCCATTTTTTTTTAAAAAAAATGCATACAAGGGAATAAGGGACAGGCTCGACCTCCACCTGAATTAAGGGAGTATTAGCATATTACAGCTGTTTGTTTACAACACATTACTTTACGTGATCCAATGGTTATGAATGCAGAGCTGTCACATTTTGTTTCTTGTCAAATTGGCCAAGAAGTGCTGACCTGATTGTGGCATAATATATGATGGTTTAAGATGGAACAGTAATAATTTAAGTAGACAATTAATTGGTAAACAGAGTGAGTACAGCATGGTTGACTCTTGGCATGTATACACAATACATATTACATATATCATATATATAATATAATGGATTTAAAATTTGTACCATTTCAAAATGCATAAGAAATTGTCAAGAATTAAATAACATTTTTTGACTGGTTATTTCTGTCAGCATGCCTGTTTTGTTAATGTGTAAATCATGTTAAGTTGGTTAATGTAACGAACCTAAGCACTGAAAGTGTGTTGTGTTTCTTGAACAGTTGAACATGTGAATCCATTTTGGTCTTACATCTCAAAATGGATGCTATTGAATAATGACCCCATGCTGAGTAGGGTAAATATCGATTTACTAACTTGTCTTTGGATACATTTTATATGTTGTCTTCATATTATGGGCACCATAACTAACATGGAGAAAGTTATCAATCATCATGTTATTTTTCCCCTTATTTCACCTGCACAATTGTCTGCAATCTTGTCTAATACTAGTAGTATAAAGAGTGAAATACACTCTGGGTCCCTAAACTTTTCCTGTTCTCATTTGGGTCCATAAACTCTCAAGGTGATCATATGGGTCCTTTAATTTTTCAAGTGGTTCATTCAAAGTTGTGAATTCAGGTCCATGATTAGAATGAACCAATTGAAAAGTTGAAAGGATTGAATGACCCAGAATCCCAGATTATCACTTTGAGAGTTCATGGACCCATATGAGAATGTGGGAAAAGTTTGGACCAGTGGTGCATTTCTTTCTAGTGTAATATGGTTTGTGTGGCAACCATATGCAGCGTATGTGTTTAATTGGTTGAATAGTCCATATTTTGTTATAATGTTTTGCAACATGGCTTATGTAGTGTTGATGCTAATTTATGTGAAGACAGTTATCCTGCTGATTGAAATGCCCAGCGTGATCTTTGAGGTCCTTAGTTTAATTAAGTACACGAGGATATTTCTATCCCTAAGGATTCAATCCAGCCACAGGTCCTTCTACGGCTTCCCTGACCCTAGTCGAAGACCCCATCGTGATATGCACCAATAAGACCACCAAATGTCTTTGTGGCACTAATGGTACACAGATGTCAATGCGTGATCATTGGTCCAATGCTTCAGGCGAAACCAATTCCAGGGTGTGACAGGCAGGGTGTGTTTAGGGCCTGGGTACATACTCATTGAGGCATGCTAATCCTGTTCACTTCGGATTAGTATGTGAGCCATTTGCCCTGATGCTGCACTCCTGAATCCGTAAATCCATTACATGAAAGTGAAATGGTTGAATTTTTTTTCCCACTTATGTGCTTTGGATAGTGGCGATTTTCTGGAACTTGTGACTCTTTTATGCTTCATGGCAAGATGGAGGCCCTAGTTTTGTTGTGTGCATGATAAATAACTTGAAATTCCAAGTAAGGTTCCATGCTGTCACTAGTGATTGTACACATTTGTTGCTCATGTTTGAAATGGATGTCATATTCTGCATCTCAATTGATCCCTGTGTTATCATGGTAGCAGTATTGTGTATGCCAAATTGCGGTGGTCAAGCTAGGAAAGGTAACAAAATGGGTTAGAAATGAAAAAAATAGTGCTTGTAGTAAGTGCTTGTAGTACTCATTAATCCGATTCTTCTATACTGCAGCTGTAGTGCATAGAAAAGCTATTAGAAGCTTAATAATTATTTAGCTTTGGATGCATTCACCACATTCTAGGCTGCTACACTAGTTTTAGGTGTCTGGGAGCCAGGGGTGACGAGGCTGGCAAGTGATAACCAGTAGTTTGGATTTTAACTGGTGTTCCCTGCAATTAGCACCAGGTGTTATCATGAAGCACGTTGGGCCATAGAAAAAAAAATTGAGGGGAACACAGATGGTTCCACTGCAATCATCATTATCTATAGATAAAACCAGCATCCAAGATACCTGCATGGCAGCTTTGTTGTTGCTTGATTGCTTGCAACGCAGAGCCTCTGTTATCACATGGCAGTGGCGTTTCAGTTTGTTGTCCTCTCATTCTTTTTTGTTGTTTTTTTTCTACACCCGTCTGCATAAATTTGTAGGGAGCTGATGGCAACACTTGTTCACCAGAACACAAGCTGTATTCATGGCTGTCAATAAGAGAGATTTGCTGTTTTTAAACCGACCTGTAGTTTCTGGTTTTTGATAAAAAATTCAAGTTCAGGGCCAAAAGTATTTCCCTTGATCTAGGTGTATCTCTTGTTGCTTATTAGGAAAGCCAAAGACTCCAGTTTCTAAGAACACTCGACCAAATTATAAGACTGTGTGGGGTGTGGGAGTAGGCCTTTGCTTCTCCTTTGTATTTTCCTTTCTTCTTAATGAAATGACTGCACAACTCTCTTGCTTTGTTGGAGAGAAACAAAGGAACATTTCAGTAAATGGGTGCTAGCATATTTATTTATATTACAAAGAGCAAAATTATGTCTTATGGAATAGCATGAGGTTGTAGCTGAAAACTTAGACCTTGGATCCTGTTACTTAAATATGTTGTTGAGTTAATTTGAGGTCAATTGCTGCAGCATGTGTTCCACTTACCTACATTTTGTTGAACTGTTTTTTTCTTTTAAAATAATATATAGAATAGACATGACTCCGAACTTACCTATCTTTGTTGTAAGATTGATCTGATATACTTTATGATCGTTTTGATTTGTAGCTAGTTGTTTCTGCAGGTGTTGGGAACAACCAGACACTGGCTCACAACAATCTGTGGGGCACGTCCCGCAACTCTGTTGCAGAAGCTTGGAATAAAGCTTGCACATGCCATCTTGAAGCAGGCCCCCGATGAGAATCTCCTGAACTTGTTGCAAGCATTTGCTCCTCTCAAGCCTATTCCGGAAAATGCCGGAGGTGTGACTGTGATGCCGCTCCTGGACCATCCAGACGGTTTCATGGTGGCTAGTTGTCATCACTGAAAAGATGTTGGAAACGCGCTATTTGGTTTCAGGAATCAGGTCTCTCTGCTGTTTGCGCCCCTGGGCAAAGATTCCCAAATCTATCTGGCGTACTGCTAGGTCACGTCTGTGTGCGCAGAATATGTTTTGCCACCTTTCGTCTTCTCAAGCTGGCGGGCAGTCTGGCAAGTATTTCAAGATATTTGCAACCTGTTTGCTTTTAAATTCCACGACAATGCGTCGTAACATGCGCAATAAATTATTTCCTTCATCATAAACGCTCGTGAAGGCCTTTTAAAGTAATAAGGTCAAATGTGCTTAATAAGCAATCTTTTGTTATGGAGATGTGTGCTCAGTTGAATAGTTTTACATATCAGTTGTGAATGAATAAATAAATAAAGGAGCAACTGTCACCTGGTTGCTGTCGGAGAAATGCAAAGCTCTCGTCTTGATCTAGTCTTGGTAGCCTACGCCCCTCCCTGATTCAACAAAGCACCGACATTGTGGGACTTTTAGCCACTCAGTTTTGGACTTTTAGTAGGCCTGCAGAACAAGTCTTCCGCTCAGTTCAGTGGGAAGTGTACAACACTCTGAAGTGAAGAGAAACTGCTTGACATGTGAAGAGGTGCAGTGCATGTTTCACAGAAATGAGGCTCAGAGGCCAAATACATCCGCCTGGCGTGAGTTTTAAGCTGCATCCAAAACCGAGGGAGGGCTTATTTCAATGAATTTTATAATCTCAGCCTGCAACTTTCAGTTTCAGGTGCATTCTATTCAATCAACTCACTGAAAAAGACCTTGTGGCCTTTGACCTCTATGTGGTGTCTGGAGGTTTGTGATACATCCTACTAAGACTCTACTCTTCCCTAAGTCACACCCATCTGAAGTGACCACAATAGTTTTCTGCTACTTGTATCAAGTGGACAGTACCAATGTTGCTTATAACCGAGCATATAATGGTGCCAATGGTGATGACTGAAAGTGAACGGAATAGAATGAAGTCACACAGAAATATTTCTTTGAAGGAATGACTGACTTTACCATATTCTTACACAACAGGCATTTTTTTTTGCAACTGCTGATTCACATATAATCTTGTTTGCAGTGGACTTCTTCAACCTTTGTTTACAGGAACTGATGACTACCATGATTCAAATGTGAGTTGTGAATTCATCAGATAAAAAAAAAGCTTGTTTCTTCTGCAGTTGTGCAGTGTGGTAACTGAATGAACTGAACCAGATATTTGCACCCCACCCACTGCATGCTTATCATGACTCTAATGAAACCCAGAAGCCCAAATGAAGGTATCAACTGAGACGCCTTTGCCATAAACAATGTGTTTCAATATTGAAGATATGCTGCCTCTTTTCACTTAGTGGCAGGACTGATTGCCACACCAGTTGTACTTAACTAATGCAGTTATCTTAACCATGCCGGTTTGCCACTTTATGCCCAAGCACTCCCCCCCACTAACGCACCACAAACTAACTATCAAATTTATCAAATTGGCCTCTGCTTTCCGGTCAAAAGTCGGTCAAAAACTACTTTCTTGATCGCTACCGTTGTGTAAACAAACAAATGTGACCAGCAAACAAGAAACTGCAGGTTGTTCAAAACACGGGCATTATGTTTGGTTCACAGAATTTGAACTGTTTTCTATGAAATTCACGGATAGGCTGAACAAAAGGTGAAATCTGGAACGAATAAGCGATGGGACCAACTGACCGAACAAAACTTGCGAGAAAAGGATTTTACATTGCTAGCTAGCCTTGTTAGTTGCACATTGGACTTGCCACCTCGTTATATACATATATAAATACATGCAGGGTGCTCTAGCGCAAGCTGCCACTGGCACTGGCACTGGCAGCTGCGAACGGAACAAGGCCAGCATGGCATTGGGCGTGGTCGGCCTCGTGCTCGCATTGCCACTCTTGTTCTTGTTGACAAGGGCGGCATGGATCACTGTCTCCTGCTACTACCTCACGCCGACGAGGATCCGGACAATCCTGGCCGGCCAGGGCGTGCACGGGCCGCCGCCACGCCTCCTCGTCGGAAACCTCCGCGACGTCTCTGCCCTCGTCGCCGAGGCCACCGCCGGTGACATGAGCTCCCTGAGCCACGACATCGTCGGCCGCCTCCTGCCCCATTATGTCCTGTGGTCCAAGATGTACGGTGAGTAGCTAGCTCATGACACGACGCATTGCCGGCCGCCCGGTGCCGGTGCTGGTTCGCTGAGGCGGAGCTGATGACCGGAGACGGCTTTTGCTTGCTTGAGCCTGTGCAGGGAGGCTGTTCGTGTACTGGTACGGGTGCGAGCCCCGGGTGTGCGTGACGGACGCGGGCATGGTGCGGGAGCTGCTGTCGTCGAGGCACGCGCACGTCACCGGCAAGTCGTGGCTGCAGCGGCAGGGCGCCAAGCACTTCATCGGCCGCGGCCTGATCATGGCCAACGGCGCCACGTGGTCGCACCAGCGCCACGTGGTGGCGCCGGCGTTCATGGCCGACAGGCTCAGGGGCAGGGTGGGCCACATGGTGGAGTGCGCCCGGCAGACGGTGCGCGCGCTCCGGGAGGCGGTGGCGCGGGCCGGGAACGAGGTAGAGGTGGGCGCGCACATGGCGAGGCTCGCCGGCGACATCATCGCGCGCACCGAGTTCGACACGAGCTACGACACCGGGAAGCGCATCTTCCGCCTCATCGAGGAGCTGCAGCGGCTCACGGCGCGCTCCAGCCGCTACCTCTGGGTCCCTGGCAGCCAGTGAGCACTAGTACCTTCTTTTTTTTGGAGAGCATCACTAACAAGTGGGACCAGGCCGCCGCACTGAAAAGCGTCACTGGGCCCTGCATGTCAGTGCACACACGCCTTTCACCAGTTTTTTTAATATCTATATATATTTTTTATTAAATAATTCCAGGTATTTCCCAAGCAAATACAGGCGGGAAATAAAGCGGTTGAACGGGGAGCTGGAGCAGCTGCTCAAGGAGTCCATCCAGCGCAGCCGCGAGATCGCCGACGAGGGCCGGACGCCATCGTCGGCGTGCGGCATGGGGCTCCTCGGCATGCTGCTGGCCGAGATGGAGAAGAATAAGAAGAAGAGGACGACCAAGTCTGGCAACGACGACGGCGAGCTGGGGTACGACGCCCAGACGATGATCGACGAGTGCAAGACGTTCTTCTTCGCCGGGCACGAGACGTCGGCGCTGCTTCTCACCTGGGCCATCATGCTGCTCGCCACGAACCCTTCGTGGCAGGACAAGGCGCGCGCCGAGGTAGCCAGCGTCTGCGGCGACGCCCCGCCCACCGCCGACCACCTCCCCAAGCTCACCGTGGTAAGCCAAGGCATTGACTCTGATCCGGCGATCCATTACTCCGTCCACGCTTGCCAGTCACTGGCCGATTGTAACGGCTTGGTCGTGCGTGCATGCCCGCAGCTGCAGATGGTGATCAACGAGACGCTCCGGCTGTACCCGCCGGCGACGCTGCTGCCGCGGATGGCGTTCGAGGACATCACTCTCGGCTCCGGCGGCGCCGACGAGCTGCGCGTGCCCAAGGGCGCGTCGTTGTGGATCCCCGTGCTGGCCATCCACCACGACGAGGCCGTGTGGGGCCCGGACGCTCACGAGTTCAGGCCGGACCGGTTCGCACCCGGGCGGGCCCGGCCATGGGCGGCGGGGCGGTTCCTGCCGTTCGCGTCGGGCCCTCGCAACTGCGTCGGCCAGGCCTACGCCATGGTCGAGGCCAAGGTCGTGCTGGCCGTGCTGCTCGCGAGCTTCCGCTTCGGCATCTCCGACGAGTACCGCCACGCGCCCGTCAACGTGCTCACGCTCCGCCCGCGCCACGGCGTGCCCGTGCGCCTGCTGCCGTTGTTGACGCGGCAGTAGTAGACCTCGCAGTCGTTTGGGCTTGTTTGGTATTGGTGTTCTTGGTTAGTTCTTCACAATTTTGGAACGTCTGTGTTTTATTTTACGTTTGTGATTTTTTTTTTGACTACTAGTAGATGGAGAAAATTTTGTGCTTCGGTTCACTAGCGGTGGTCTGACATGTAGAAATAACATAATACAGTATTGTTTAGAGTCAAAGTTTTGTTGACGGTGTTTTTGTCACTGATGAGAAACAATCTTGCAAATTGTCACTGATGGCAGATGGGATAGCAGATTCGCCGGAATTGATTTTCCATTATAGGCTCTGTTTGGATGGTACACACATAGTAAATATGATTTTGATCTCCGCCGGACAAGACTGTGATGCTGACTATAATAAAAAATAAATTGCCCACTCGGGCACTTTGGCAAAAAGGTTAGCAGTGGCCTGCTATCACTATAATGCCGTAGAGCTGCTGCATATATTCATCCACAAGTGGGAGCTTAATCTCGAGTTCTCGCCAAAGGATTATATTTTTTTATATCAAATTAATAGGTCTAAGGATTCCATCCCCTAAATTAAGACCCTACACGGGTCACCTACTTAATTAATGGAGGTAAAAGTGAACTTTTTTTTTTGAGGAAATCAGGAGGGGCTTTGATGAGGCAGGATAGTAGGTAGTGGAAATGGCTCATCACAAGAATACATGGGCGGGGGTGCTGCGATTGAGACACGGACTTGCTAGCGCCCAGACGTTCGATCCCAGCGCTAGCGTCCGGACGCTGCCCGCACAGGGAGGAAACGAGCGCCTAGCGCGTCGAGCTTGTGAGGGAATGCACTAGTAGTGGTACCACGTCGCCCCAGGCGTCGCCCATGCCACCCCGGACGTTGTCCACGCCGCTGGCCGCTTCCCACGCGTATCCCATGAGCAACATCCGATCTACTTTTGAAACATTCAGATGCAACAGTTGCAACATACAAAATAAGCTAGATGAAACACTTGAAATAAGCGTCTGAAACACTTGCAAAAACGCCTGAAAAACATTTGAAAATCATTACAAACATATGCAATATCCAGATGAAACACCTAAAAACATACGTATGAAACACCTAAAAACACTTGAAACATATGCTTGCAACATGCATGTATATGCAACATTTAGATCTACTTTTACAACATCCAGACAAAACACTTGCAACATTCGTCTGGCAGATGAAACATTTAGAACATACAATTGAAACATACGTATATAGCCATTACAACATGTGCAACATCCTGATCTACTTTTGCAACATTGATATATAACACTTGCAACATACCTCAAAAACATCTGAAACACTTGCAATATGTGCTTTCAGCTTAGCATCTACTTGTTGCTTGGCCAAATGGAGGCTCGTCGACATGGAGCTCGACACCGGCACGAAGCTCGAAGCCACGGAGTGGCGCGGAGATCACTGGTGTGGAGCTCGTCGGCGACACGAACCTCGGCAGGAGCAGGTGCACGGCCATGATGGGAGGCGCGAGTCCGGGAGCGAGCTAGCGAGCGCCTAGCGCGTCGGGCTCACCATGCATGGTGTAGGCGGGAGGCGGGGGCGCGAGCAGGGGCGGCGCGGGCGACGACGGGTCCGTCCCGCGAGCAGAGCGAGCGGGTGACGCGGGCGGGGGTGGCTTGGGCGAGTGCGGGGTTCGTCCGGACTGAGCACGCCCTATAAGGAGCGTTTCCATTCGAGATATAGAAGTAACCTAAATATCTAATATCTAATCTTTGGTGTCCTTGTCAACGAAAAAAGACCCTAATCTTTGCGTTACATTTTGTATATTTATCTTGTCGGTGGAAAATAGTCTTGCACTATAGTTATGGCAATGTGAAGTGTTTTAGAGAAGAAATTTGGATTGCCACATTAGAATTCACACCAAATTAAAGGCATCTCCACGGAACACATATTGTGTGTGAGAGAGTGAGAGATTAGGGACGAGGGATGTGTATTTACCGTGCACAAAACGCAACAGTGCTGTCGATTTTGGGTATATGTCATGATGTCAACCGGTCTCTCCCCTCTCGATCCTCGTGCTTTTGCAACTGAATACCATCAATAGATCAAAATTCACTGCCGATCCCTAAACTTGGCCAGCAGTGTTATCCAAGTCTTTGAACTTCTAAAGTGATATCTGTGAGTCGGGATGACACCGTCTACCAAGTTTAGAGAACCATAGATATCACTTTACAAGTTCAGGGATCTAGATAACACCGTCGGCCAAGTTCAGGACCAGCGGTGAATTTTGCTCCCATCAATAGGTCCGACCAACACCAGCAAGCTCCCTTGCTGCAAAATGGGACCAGCTAATGTCGGACACTAGTGTTTACCTCAGTATACAATCCATGCGGCCTATGTTCTCTCCAGTCAATTCCCATTTCTCCTCCAACCTCGCGACGGACTTAGTTTTCACTTTTCAGAGAAACCACCGTCACCCTCCTTGCCCGTCGACATGTGACTCCTCTACAATTAAGGGTGTACGTTGTAGTCAAGCTTCGGTGATTGAACTCAAAATGACTTTTGGTTTCAATTGAATCGCACCCTCTGTTCATGTTTCTTGGTTTCAGAAATTCCCATCTTAGCTGCAGCACCTATCATGCTTAAATCTGCGGAGAGCATATCTGTCTCCGCTGATAAACATGGTGTTTCTTCTAGTCAATCCTACACCCTTCGAATTTGCGGGATATGAACTTATGATGATTCTTATTCTCCTTTCCAAAGCACTAAATTAGTACTTTGGACAGTTTGCTGCTGGACATGCTCGACATCCCAGCATGGTACGGGGAAGCACCAAATCCTTGTGAAACATTTAGTGAGCTGGATGAAGTTATAGCAACGGATATTGACCAGGATCTAATGGGATTAGGACAGTTTGCTCGCTATCGCCCTCACTCCCCCCCCCCCCCCCCCCCCCCCCCCCCCCGGCACCCATGCTTCCATCCACCGCAGCCAACGTCGATGCCCCAGCGAGCCTCGACATTGCAGAGATGGACGACCATATGCCATCTCGCCCCTGTTGACCCCGACACCCTCGTCTGCTTGATTATGCATAAGGTAAGGAGTTGTGCAATGGGAGGTGGAGCTGCGTCTAGGTTGGAGCCCCATCTATGAGTTTGTTGTTTCTTCCTTGTCTAGGTGGTTCATGTGTGTTCAAAGGATTTTTGTGAATACATTAATAGTGATGATACTGCACAATCCTTGATAGAAGGTTGGACCTATGCATCTATGTATTTAATCGCTACTCCCTTCGTCCCAAAATAAAAAAATCTAGCTTCTCGAGGACTCGGACATTTTTAAGTTTGACCAAATAATAAGTATCATTAGATTAGTAGTGACAACATATATTTTTATAATAAATTTATTTGGAGATACAAATACTAATACTATTTTCTATATACTTAGTTAAAATTTTAAAAAATTGACTCGTCGAAAACGTGACGTGCATTTTTTTATTGTGGGTCTAGAGGGAGTAGATGGTTACCGTGTTTACACTTGACAAGCCGTGATTTAATTTGTCGCCAAGTGCGGTGGTGCAGCGCCCTTTTCACTTTTAGGCTGTCAGTTGGGGAGGCCTCTATTTTTGATGAGAAAGAAAGGCCCCCAGTTTGGCCTGATCCTACGTGCGCGCGGCACATCGAATAATATCGGTCAGTTGTATAGTTGATTGATTCGTTGATTGCAAGTGTGTGTGTGAACCTGGAACTACTCCTGCCTCCTGGTACATGCGTGACGTCACAAGGTTACCCTGCATTGCAAGTCAAACTGGACCTGTGAGTCCTTGGAAACAAACATGAAATGTTCCGCCAAACGCTAAACGACATTGTCGTTTCATCAGTTGCCCATCCAGCAAAGAATGAAATCATAACTATAATTCATTCAAATAAAAAACAAAAATGGTACCTAAATTCTCTGAAGATAAAATCTATTTATTGGTCCTCTACTTAGAGCTATTTGATCTTATTTGTTTCTTTTTTAATGTGTTATTGCTTGTTATTATCATCATATTATTTACTTAAATTATTATTTTGTGATATTAGACCACGAGATGTACTGAAAGGAAAATGATTCATCGAGTGCCACGTAGCTATAATGGATCATTTGACACTATATACTGTAGCCAAAGACTGGGGGTTCACAGATGATCCGTAGCCTGCAAGGTGCTACACAGGTACACCATAGGGTGACCACTTTGGGCCTGTTTCACCGTTTGTTTCCCTGGTCTTGCGCGGTAAGGCCGATTGGCCTGGCTAAGGCCTGTGTCAGTGGGGATTTCATGTCACTGTTTCTAACATATTCAGATTTTAGAAACAATGCAAAAGAGTTTCATCCCTATGAAACTCTCTCTACTCCCATGAAACTCTTATCATCTCTCTTCATTAATATGGTGCCACATCAACATAATTAATGCCCATAAAATGAAACCCCCAGCTCGCGTGGAGTCAGACTGAGTTGAGATTGTGCTTGATAGGATGTACAAGGATAGGATCACCTTGCATTCAGAATATGGTGCTGTTTCATCGAGCACGTGCTTGGCACCGGCTTTGACAGGGGCCGCAGTGCTAGCGAGGAGCTCCAGCGAGAGCTGAGAGAGGTGCCTTGGCGGAGAGATGGTGGCGCGGGCAGTAGGTTGGCGCCTGGGCCCTGCGCCAGCGTGCTTTACAGGTGGCAGGGCAGGTGGCGACGCCACGACGAGGAGCCCCTGCGGGCGGGAAATGGCCAAGTGCCGAGCTCGATGGTAACGTCGACGTCTAGCCCTGGACAAATTTAACCGAGAACCGAAAACCGAACCGAAAGAATCAGAATCGAAACCGAAAGAACCGAAACCGAAAAATTCGGTTCCTTATTCGGTTCCTGATATTGAGAAACCAAAATAACCGAAGAAAATTCGGTTCCTACTCTCGGTTAACCAAATTAACCGAAAGAACCGAATTACATGAATTATACTTCACTTACTTATATTTTGTAAGATTATGTTTGGTTTATATGTAGTGCTTTTATATTTGAACTGCTATATATTTGTGTTACTATATTGCTATTGTTTTCTTATGCATTATTATTATTATTAAAAATGATTATAGTGTTGCATATATTTGCCTTAGAACACGTATATTTATCGTTGTCTTGAGGTTTTCTAAAAAAATTTGGTTGGTTTGGTTAGAGCCAGAACCGAACCGAAATAACCCAGAACCGAAATGCTCGGTTTCTATTTTTTTTTTTGGAACCGATCAGTTCCCATTTTCTAGGAACCGAATTTTACCAATAACTGAGGGAACCGAACCGAAAGCGAACCAAGAACCGAATGCCCACCCTGAGCGGCGTCCACCTCGTCCCCGGCCATGGTGTCCGCCTAGCTCCGACCAACGCGCTCCCTGCCCAACTTCGACGACGGGGAAGTCATTGCAGCATCGTCGCGAGGCGATGTGTGGCGGCAGCCACGGGAGGTTGTTCGTAGGGTGTTGAGGCAGTGTGGGGCGATGGGAAGCTGTTCGTAGGGTGTTGAGACGGTGTGGGCCGGCGGGAGACGGATCTTCCCTCTAGCGCCAGAGTCAGCGTACGGGCTCGTGTGGTGGAGACGGAATGCGCGGTGGAGACGGATAAGGGTGGGCAAAATACCCGATACCCAATTCCCGAACCTGAATTACCCGAACCCAGACCCGAAGTACCCGAACCCGAAATACCCGATCACAATTTTGGATAGTGATCGTTGGTAATTGAATTCTTCCAAAATGATTGGTTTTGTCAATTTCGGGTATATCGGGTAAAACCCGAACCCGAACCCGAATTATCGGGTACCCGAAATTTCGGGTAATACTTTTTCGAGGCAAAAATCGGGTAACAATTTTTAATACCCGAATTTCTAACTACCCGAATTACCCGACCCGAATTTTTCGGGTAACCCGAATGCCCACCCTTAGAGACGGAGGCGCGTGGTGGAGACAGAGCGAAGGCGCTGGGAAGGAAAGGAAGGGGCGTGCGGTGATACTGCGGTAGCAGTGTGCAGGTAATAGAACCCAACATCCCCAGGCCCAATCGAGCCGGGCTTAAAAAACATATTCCTTTTTTCATTTGCTTTAAGCACCGTGCGGCCCTGGCTCCTTTGGCGCAACCAGGGAAACAAACACGACGACCGGGGCTGGCTCATGCACTCGTGTAGGAAACAAACACGCCCTTAGTTCCTCGTGGGAAGTCATTTTTTATGATCATACCAATCATAACTTTTTTTTTCTAATATATCTACTAACGTCACAAAAGAAATATATTTCGTTGTGATAAACATTTTGGAACTTTGATGATTATTGCAATAGCACTATAGCTTCGGACACAGATACTGCACGATCCGTCACGCGTAAGGGCAGTTCCGTACCTATTAATTTTTATAGACACTACATATAGAAACTATAGTCCTAATGGATAGTTTCTACACAACAATTTTTGTCTAATCACATGTATCCTCTCTTCATTCTCTGTCAATCACATCTCTTTATGTCTTAGTTTTCGTGAAGATATGGTTTCTAACTTAGACCCGGTTTCTATAATTTTTTACATGGTATACACATTGATTGTTAGTATGGGAATATAATAAATTTGTTATATAGTATTTATGTAAAGATACTAACCCCTAATAAGACAGACTAAAACAAAACAATCTGCAATCTGGAGAGACAAATTATTAAAATAAATATTGCATAAGCTGCCAATTAGAGAGGCAAGTTATTATAGAACCTATATTATATAAGCCGAGAAACATGACTAGCCGACAATTGGATGGACAATTTGAAATTAACCAACGTTGCATGTAGGAGCTTTTACTTGATTTGAAATTAACCAACGTTGCATGGAGGAGCTTTTACGTTTTGAAATTAACCAACGTTGCTTTTACGGAATGGCAGGCCGGGCCACCGGGACCGGGCCAATGCCGCGCAGGTCGCGCGCTACTCGAGTAGCGCGACCGGCAGCGCAATAACTTTTGCGTGTAGCTTCCCATTCCCTTCTCCTCGCTATGCCGTCGTTTGTGGCTTGACCCTCTATCTGCACCCCTGGCTCTGTGACTTTAATGGTGCCAACACTAACTATCATTCTGCTTATATGTGATCCCTGTAATTAAGTTGCTTCATAGTTTATTCGTTATAGTTTGTGGAGTAGAGGCTAACCTTCACATGAGGAAAATCTAAAGTAT
Source organism: Saccharum hybrid cultivar R570 (assembly GCA_038087645.1). Lineage (NCBI taxonomy): Eukaryota > Viridiplantae > Streptophyta > Magnoliopsida > Poales > Poaceae > Saccharum > Saccharum hybrid cultivar. The sequence continues at coordinate 35,837,465 of JAQSUU010000637.1, read as the reverse complement.
AATATGTTTTTGAGGGCATTATCTAACCTCTACCTCCACCATGCTCCCACATGCAACGTTGGTTAATTTCAAATCAAGTAAATTAATATTATGCCCAAAAGATGTTAATGTACACTTAAATAAATTGCAGTAGGGGTCCTCTTAGTAGGCAAAAAAAATCTTCTTTGTGTTCTACAATTGAGACCAAATCACTACCATATTAAAATATTTATCTTGGCACCATTCATAAAGTTTTTTCTGTCTTTCGTCTTGGGAAGGGCTAGTGCCCAGACGTCCAACTGTAGGACTCATTCGGACGTTGCTCCGGCACCTGCGCCCGTATCGCATCCCACGCCCCCGCGCCCCGCATCTCATCCCATGCCAGCACCTGTGTACGAACGCAACACCCTGGACGACCCTCACCCCAATGCCAACGCCAACGCCGAGGCGAGATGGAGGGAAGGGAAGGGAAGGGAGGGGAGGGAGACGAGAGGAGAGGGTGAGACGCACCGCATGAGGTAGGAGCCAAAGCCCTATGGCAGGCCGCTGTCCGGCAACCACCTGTGGCATTGCAACATGTGCAATACCCGATCAACTTTTGAAACATCCAGATGAAACATTTGCAACATACGTTTATAGACAAATGAAACACTTGAAACATGCGTCTGAAACACTTGCAAAAGCACCTGAAAACGCATGAAAAGCCATTACAAAACATCTGCAACATCCAGATAAAACACTTGCAACATATGTGTGAAACATATTTAACATCCAAATAAACACACTTACAATGAAAAAGACGGATGAAACATTTGGAATAAACACTTGCAACATACGTGTATAGCCATTGCAACATGTGTAACATCTCAATCTACTTTTGCAACATCCAGATGAAAACATCTGAAGCAATTGAAACATACACTTGCAACATGCACTTTCAATGCAATGTCACCTTGCAGCTTGATGGAATGGAGGCTCGTCGTTGCGGAGCTCGATGCCAGCACGGAGGTCGGCGGCGGCGCATGGAGCTCGTTGGTGTGGCAGTGGCATCGGCAACTCGCCAGCGGGGCAGCGTCACACGAAGCTCCTCCATCGGCTTGGGGGTGTTGGCAGCACCTCAGACCTCGGTAGTACCTCGATGCGACGGGGGACGAGACATGGCGCGGTGCGACGTGGGATGGGGGCGCCACGTGGTGGCGAGGCAGTGGGCGGACGGTGTGGTGAGCCGTGGCAAGCGAATCAAGTCGGGAGTTGGGGATTTCTCAGTTGTCGCTGTGTAGAGATGGAGAGAGCGTAGATGGAGCAGACCTGTTGGCTGTTGGGCCCGGTCGCTGCGTAGACCCGAGAACGGGGCATTTGGACAGACGCCCTCACCAGAGTATTAGCGAAATATTATGATGGTACTCGAGATTCCTTTGTGCACATGAAGAGCATAATAAATATTAGATAGATTCCCTGTCACTTAAATATCATGTCGAGGATTGAGAACTTCTAAGATGAAGTTTGGATCTCCTAAGAAAAGTAGGAATACGATAGAAAATGAAAATAAGATTAAAACACTCGAATCTAGAGTCTATCTATCTATCTATCTATCCAAATCCTGCGATTTTGATATTTTGACTAAGCAAAGACAACAATCACTATCAAAATAAGATCTGGACACTCCTTATTTTTTTAATCTAGAATCTAGATTCTACATCATTATCTAGAGTCATTATTACAAGAATGAGATCCAACTAAATCCTAATTTAAGACTCTTAAGAAAAGAGACTCGAGTGGACGACACGAGAGGTAATATATAAAAATAGAAAATAGTGTCTTTTGTAGATATAGACAAAGAATAGTTGTTACGAATGGGGAAGTCACCTATTCTAGGCTAATGCTAGATTGCAAGCTAGGGTTCAGGTTTCCAATCATGTAAATCATGAAGACCGTGAAAAACTGAAGGTGCATGGTCATATTAGAGAATGTAGCGAGGTCCACTATAGTTTGGCCAAAGGGGATTAATCAATGAATCATGCTCAAAGCGATACTTTTCTTGAGATTGCTTTGGTTAGTCATGGCAAGAAAGAAATACTTGTGACTAAAATTTTGCCTCAACTAACTGAAATGACGACCATACATACTTGAATTTTTATTTCAAGCAAAACCAATGACTTGCAGTCTTCCCAGATGATTATTAGTATATATCACTTTCCAACGTATAGTCATCTAACCATATATATAAACTTTATGTACGAACTATTATTGTCCATGCCAACTTTTCTCTTCTACATGATAAGAAAGTTTGATAGAAGAGAATGCATTTATGCTATCTATATTGAGGTCACACTACTAAAAATTGATTTAAGGAGACAACTGTTAGTATTTCTTAACGTATACAGAAGTAATCCGCAAGTGCACGGAATTACCGTTGTAACATTTCACCCGAAAGTATTCAGGGTATCATATTTTCATAGGGAACGGATGTGTAGTAGTCTCTTATCTAGTTTACCTAAGGTAGCAAGAAGAAAGATAGCTCAGGTAGCGAGGTTTTCTATGGATAGAGATCCAAAGCTAACTTTGCCACTATATACTTACTTCGGGCACCGACTTATACTTGGTTTGCCAAGTACCTCCGGCTTCCAGCTCTACGTCGTACCCTAGATGTGGGGGATTACGAGGGACGAACAGGGCTATCACCCCCTGCCGCCTACCCCTCAACCGTCGGGCACGAGGCAAACAAAGGTAGTCTCTAGCCTAGACACCACATCTACGCTATCGACTACTACTCTAGCGCTGTACAGGGTGATCAGTCTTTATCAGGAGCCCTCTACTAGAGTATCCGCCACGGAGACGGACGACAAGCCCGCAAGCAAATAGTAAACAAGACTAACTTAAAGTAAGAGCTCACCACCATAGAAGAAAATGAACTTTTGCACTCCAAATAGTACTAGATTCGCCGAGATACAAGTGAAGAGGGAGCCAACATTCCCGGCATTCCTTCCGCTATGTGTACAAGGGTCCCCAAGTACACTAATGGAGGTAGCTGACAATTCCGGTGCTTCTCCATCTCTTTCTCTTCCTAACTCCCTCCCTAAACTAAAGAGCTAGCTAGAGAGCTAAGATATAAATGGAGCTCTTCTCTCTTCTTGCTACATTGTGTCTCCTTGTGTTAATGAATGATCAAATGAGGGGGGAGAGGTCCTCCTTTTATAGGTGGAGAAGAGGGGTGTATGCCTTGGATCCCCTCAAATGGAAGGAGCAAACCGCCCTTTCTTTGCATTGATTGCACTGCCAATACCCCTAGCACCATCATTGGAGAGGCGGCATGAGACGAACCGCCAAAGATGGGCCCGAGGCACGGACATACCCAAACTGGGCCCAAATAGCCCCATCTTCGGTGGGTTGCCTTCATTGGGCCTCTAGATGGGTCCTGCAAAGTTTGGCGCCGTTTGGAGTTGATTTGATATAGGTTTTGACCTTTTTTCTCCACCTAACTGGGCCCTGATTTGCCTGGTAACTGGACCTTCTCCTCTTGGGCTCATGACGGATGATGTTATGCCTTGTCTTATTGTGCATTTCGAGCGTGTTATCCTTGTTTTCAAGCATGTGCCCTTCTAAACATGTAAACATCAAAACTTGTGGAACTTGTCAGTTATAAGCCCTAATTCTAAGTTTTGTGTCTATATTAGTTTATTTTATGTGATAGTTGGTGGTTAATAATAGGAGTTTAAGGACCGCCAACAAACTCCCCCACACTTAGCCCTTTGCTCGTCCTCGAGTAAAGTTAAGGACTAAGATGGGCCATCTCTTTGATATGTAACCTGCATACAAGTTATTTCAAGCTTCACCTGCATCTGTGAACATTCTGAGTGTCTACCATAGAGTCTTGAGTGATTGGATAATGAAACAATAAGGATTCAAATCCCTTTACTACACTTTGCTCAGAAACTTGGGTTTTGTTTGATTTTGAAAATATGAAATTTAGCTTTGCTCCTCAAAATGATTCACTCGATCACTCAATGTGTATAGTCCTCACCAAAGGCTTTTGATATTTGCCTTCTTTTCATCCTACCTCTAAAGGTTTTTTTGTGGAGTTTTGGATAGGTATAAAAGAGAGGCATACTTGCATCACATAATATTGCTAAGTCAAAAATCGGGTCCAAGGAGATGCAAGTCATATACTTTGATCAAGATTGTGCAAGTGTGTGGAATTTGGAAATTTTTTCTAATTCTAAATATTTTTGTATTCCTTTGATCATGACTCTCTCTTTGATGATTGCCTTTTTATTTGAAAGTATGGGCTATCTTTCTCTCTTTCTTTCTTTTTTTCATGCTTTTTAGCATGAGATTATTCATGCTCTTTGGCAAGGCTTTTTTTCTCATGCTCTTTCGGCATGGATTTTTCCCATGCTCTTTTGATATGGATTTTTTTCTTTTCCCCCTTGTTTTAGCATAGCCCATACTTCTTTTGGCACATGAAAACTTTTGATAGAGATACTCATGTCATACGAATAGAGTATTTATTTTTGTGGACGGAAAAACATATTTTTGCGTAACTCTCAGTGTAAGAGTCAGTATTTTATTTGTGGGTGTACGTGAATCTTGATCATGGGTGCATGACGAGAATCTCAACAAGGGTCACAACAATTTGACAAAGCTCAATATAAAAATAAGCAGCATATGACTAAGGTTTTGTATCATGGAATATTGTCATATGGCCTTGGTAGGAATTATAATCATTTGAGGAGCATGCTAATCTAGATTTTAATTTTATAAATAAATCCCAAGTACTTTGCAAAAGTGAGCAAGTTTTATTTCCATCCTACTGAGTGTAGGAATATTGACAAGGAATAAAGAGTATGCAAATTTTATCAAAGGATAGCATGGAGATGGAGCGTCATTTGTTTCATATTTTAAATTTGTTTAATTTTAAACTTTCTTTATGTAGGGAGTGAGGGTAGTATTGCATAAACCATCGTTGTAGAGGAAGGAGTTTAAGGAATTCAAGTGTGGTTTGGCTCAACCAAAGGTTCAGCCAATCCTCTCTAAAGCTATATGTCCTGTCCTTCTGTATGATGATCATCCAAGCTTGTGCAATGTGTTGATGTGAGATCTCGAATGTGCATTTGTTATGCTTGCGAGATCTCCCCCACACTTATTGTTGTACCTGTTTTTATTCAACAGAAAAACAAAAGTGGAACAAACAAGGCTCTACCAGTTTGAATGTCGGGGAGCCTAAATCTTATTCATTATTATTATTAATAATTTTTTCTTTCTTTATTATTATTATGTTCACCCAACTTTATATCTTTTAGAACAACTCAAGTAAAGGCTAAAGGTAAAGATGTAATGTAATTCTAGCCTTAATTTATCTCCACCATGTATTACCTCCATTGTTTATGAAAGTAATTACTCAAGTTCATTAACCAAAATTAAACACCATGTTTAAGTTTGATTAAAGAAGACTGTTTTTAACCTAAGCACCATGCTTAATTTTAAAAGTCTATGGATGTACCATTAATGAATACACCCAAACCAGAGCATACGTCATAAACAAGAGAAGCATGGATTTGCATGATTAAGTTTTATTCTAATGGAGATAACTATGAGTAAAAAGAGTTGGTGAACAATGAGTGACCTTTGTATACCTGAGTATACTTACCGGTAGCATATGTGGATGGAAGTTTCGAGACAGCTGCAACGGTGGCTTGATCGTACATGGTTCTACTCAGGCGGGTACCAAGGCTAGGCCACACACATGGCTAGTGTGTATGGACCATGGGCCTTGGTGGTAAGCAAAGGCTTAGAGGAGAGCCCTTCTTGCTTGTGAGAGCAATGCTGGGTGGAGTAAGGTGGCACATTGGTGTTTATGTTGGCCATGTGGGGCCAACCTACTCCTTTTCTCTTCTCCCCTTTCTCTCTCTTTTTATATCATCATTTTGTTTCTTTCTTTCTTTTTCTTCTTTTTTATAGCTTTCTCTTTTCTCCCTTTTTTTATATATCATATATATTTCTTTTTTAGCTTTGTTTATTTTTAGCAAGGTAGAGCTAACATCATTTTTTATTCTTTTTAAGCAAGATAACCTTTGGTGTGTATGGAACTTTTGTAGTGAGATTCTTACCAATTCTCCCCCACACTTGGACTTTTGTGTAAAAGTTAAGTGTGTAGTGTCGGGGGTCCCCTTTTGAGTGTGTTCCATTTCCAAAGGGCATCACGGTGTTTCGTTGATGCAGCTCTCATGTTTTCTAGCATTGTATGCCCTTTGTTCTTCTTGTTTTCAACCTGAAATGGTTAGTGACGAGAATACCCAAAGATGCATACTAACTTGACAACATGTTCTTGCTTTTATTGATAATAAGGTGTTTTTTTAAGATAATCCGGGGTATCTTCCAACAGTGCTTAGTTTATGGTCATAAGCTTGACCGCCAAAGTTAGGACAGAGTTCATAGCCAGAAGTTATGATTGGCATCGATGGTGGTGGCTCTAAGAACTCGTCCTAAGGAGAAAAAGATTTTTTTGAATGGTAGGTGCTTCGTGGTGAAAAAGAATAGAAGGAATAACTTTTTTTTCTTTTTGAAAAGGAAGATAAAACACATGGATACACGGGTGGACTAGGTTCGGAGATATTACAACAACCGTTCCCCAGCAACAGCGCCACAAATGCTTGTTAGTATTTCTTAACGCATACAGAAATAATCCGCAAGCGTACGGAATTATCGTTGTAGCATTTCACCCGGGAGTATTCAGGGTATCGTATTTCCACAGGGAACGGATGTGTAGTAGTCTCTTATCTTGTACTTAAGGTAATAAGAAGAAAGATAGCTCGGGTGGCGAGGTTTTCTAGGGATAGAGATTGTAAGCTAAGATAGCTTTGCCACTATATACTTACTTCAGGCACCGGCTTATACTTGGTCTGCCAAGTACTTATGGCTTCTAGCTCTATGCCATACCCTGGACGTGGGGGATTACGAGGGACAAACAGGATTGTCACCACCTGTCGCCTACCCCTCAACCGTCGGGCACGAGGCAAACGAAGGTAGCCTCTAGCCTAGACACCACGTCTACGCTATTGACTACTACTCTAGTGCTATACAGGGTGATCTGTCTTTATCGAGAGCCCTCTACTAGAGTATCCGCCACGGGGATGGACGACGAACCCGCAAGTAAATAGTAAACAAGACTATCTTAAAGTAAAAGCTCACCACCGTAGAAGAACATGAACCTTTGCACTCCAAATAGTACTAAATTCGCCGAGGTACAAGTGAAGAGGGAGTAGACATTCCCAGCATTCCTTCCGCTATGTGTACAAGGGGCCCCAAGTACACTAATGGAGGTAGCTGACAATTCTGGTACTTCTCCATCTCTTTCTCTTCCTCACTCGCTCCCTAAACTAAAGAGCTAGCTAGAGAGCTAAGATATGAATGGAGCTCTTCTCTCTTCTTGCTACATTGTGTCTCCTTGTGTTGATGAATGATCAAATGAGGGGGAGAGGTCCTCCTTTTATAGGTGGAGAAGAGGGGTGTATTCCTTGGATCCCCTCAAATGAAAGGAGCAAACCACCCTTTCTCCGCATTGATTGCACCGCCAATACCCCTAGCACCGTCATTGGAGAGGCTGCATGAGACGAACCGCCAAAGATGGGCCCGAGGCACGGCCACACCCAAACTGGGCCCAAATGGCCCCATCTTCGGTGGGTTGCCTTCATTGGGCCTCTAGATGGGTCCTGCAAAGTTTGGCGCCGTTTGGAGTTGATTTGATATGGGTTTTGACCTTTTTCCTCCACCTAACTACCCTAATTTGCTTGGTAACTGGGTCTTCTCCCCTTGGGCTCATGACGGATGATGTTACGCCTTGTCTTATTGCGCATTTAGAGCGTGTTATCCTTGTTTTTCAAGCATGTGCCCTTCAAAACATGTAAATACCAAAACTTGTGGAACTTGTTAGTTATAAGCCCTAATTCTAAGTTTTATGTCTATATTAGTTCATTTTATGTGATAGATGGCGGTTAATAATAGGAGTTTAAGGACCACCAACAACAACCCTTTTTATTTGCAGAGATGGTCAAAATTTATCTCTGACTCTAAAAATACCTACATATTTTTAGAGACGGCCGCTCCATTTACGGAGGCAGCCAAGCAAAAAACCACCTCCTGAAATCAATTAACAAAGATGAGCTTCTTAATAGATCCGGCTCTGGAAATAAGCCAAGGTCTAGCCAACCCACTAAGCCACTTCACGTATATATACTCAGCCTAGCCCCCGCCTAACCCTAGTCAACAAAAACTTCTCTCTCCTGTTGATCATCCACAACGTGGCACCCCCCTCCTCTCTGGCCTTTCTCAATCATCTTGACATCGACAACCAAGGACACCTCTACCGAAACATTTTATCGGCCAACACCCCTTCCTCTTCCAAATCTGGTAGCTCCACCCCTTCCTCTACCCGTGTTGGTCACATCCCCATTCCTCTCCCACCCAGATCTGGTGGGGCAAGACGGACTGGGGGAGAGTAGCCCAATGACGAGAAGCTGTAACCACTGTCTTGGAGCTCTATAAATGTGTCTTAGATCCATATCCCAACTGGCAGCAACAAATTCGGTCGGTACTGGTGAAGAGGGTGGGTGCTCAGTGAATGGGTGACCGGTGCTCTTCCGTGTGGGTGGCGTTGGATCCTGCCGGTCCTAGCAAATGGGCGGCCCATGTCGGAGTAGGCATCGCCATGGTGGATAGCTTGGTCAGATGCGGCAACAGGGAGCTCCCTTGGTTCTAGGTTGGTACATGTCTAGATCCCCATAGGTTTCACCTTAGTCGTCCTCACATATATATTGTCCCTCTCTCTTTTTAGGTCGACTACGGGATAGTGAGATATAAGGCCAGTGGAGGCTCCACAAACCAGGAACCAGAATGATGGGATCGACGGCGGGCTTAGGAGCAGGCTCAGGAGCCGGGCTCAGTGGTGGGCTTGTGGTCTTTTTGGTTTTTAACCTATTTGTAGAGGCAAACATTATAACTAGCTAGTAGTGAGCATAGCTTCACCGTGATTCTTCTTGCCATTGATTTAATTAATTTTCAGCTATATCCATATTCCTATATATCCCAGTTATCTTAATAACCTACCTCTACGATCGAGAAAAGTTATCCATATAAATTTCACAGATAACCATATATTTATGTTCCTTATAGTTGTGTTTTTGGCATTAACAGAATGCGATCGATCCCTAATACGGTAATACCACTTTTATTCCGGGATACATATATGCATTGAGTAATAGACAAAGTCGGCATACTGATTCTTTTCATATTTTTCATGACACCGTACAGGGTACACCTTTTGGAGTGCACGAGTGGGTGATATAGTGGGCAGGCCACTAATAACGAACTCATCAAGAATTCAAGATGCTTCGCGCACTTTGCTTGGTTTTGTCCTCACGCGTAGCCCTCCACTAACAATCTGGTTAACTGATTAGTTCCTTTGAAAACAGAGGAATAATTCGGTTGCAGAATTCATCAAACTTATGTATAGTTAAGTCTTTTAACTCTTTTTTGCGACTTAAGTCTTTTAATTCTTCGTCAGAATTTCAAATAGAGTGCGTAAGCAGTCGTCCAATTTGTTCCATCGTCGTGTCATCCGGATACTTATATACACTTTCAAAATACATAATATAATCTCGAGTCAATTTCTATTTGGGTCTCATTTGTTACCCGGAGTTTATACTGTACCTGCATCGCCCTCTATGTGAGTGGCAGTGGTGGAAGAGGTGCAAGAGCCACGAGCTGCCTTTGGTTTGAGGACAAAGGTTAATAGGATATGGTTATTCATAGATTTCAGAATGAGCTTATCCATATTACTTGTTTAGCTAAATGGATGGGACAAGCTATTTTTCTGTTTGGTTAGATGGATAGGAAGAAAATTATTAAATAATTATCTATAAATTATTTAAAAATAGTGACAACTAAGTATACACTAATAAATATGCACTAATTTTGTCATGATAATCACTAATTTAAAATAAAATATGTTAATTGGCAGTCAATGAATGTCATGGAAGTCTATGAAGATTTTGAGATAATCTTCGCTAAGCAACGCCTGCTTTGGGATGCGTACGATGAATGAGTGGAGACCTGCAGCTTTTGTCGCTTCCATGTATCAACCATGGAACCTCCTATTTCCCATGGCTCCTCAAAGAAGTCACCCAAAGGCAACATGAACTTGCGATGCTCATAGTTTTGCGGGCAATCATCGGTAATGATCCAACCGTGGGTGATGATAGTCTCCTGTTTTGAGACTTGCCAGTCAGAAACTCGGCTAATATGTCCTCACATGTTGGACTGGCCTGATTGTTAGAATGGTACGTTCCGGTGTGCTTTTGGACCGCTCGCGTTATCCCCTTATGGTCGGTTGGGAGTTGTTGTGGCTTCAGGATCTTTCACCGACAGGGGAGTGGTTCGCTCTTGAGTTGTGCTTGCTTTTAGCAATGTAGTGTACTCTTCGGAGATACTTCAGCTTCTAGGAATCACTACTATAGAAACTTCATCATCGCCGGTTCTAAACCCCCCCCCCCTCTCTGCCGGTTATGGCCGTCTTTGGTGATAGCCTTGGTTATCACCACCGGTTCAAAACTAGTGGTGGTATTAGCCATCATCACCATATCAGCTTTCATTACGGCGGTGTTGTGATCACCATCACTGCTTATGATTTGTAAGTAGAGCATTGTAGGTTAGTTCTCTCGACCCTCGCTAATAATAGATATATAGAGAAGCAATCATGACTTTGCTTATGATTTTTTTTCTTTTTATTTTGTGTCCTTTCTCTCTTTTTTCAATTCATTAGCTAAAAACTTGTTTATGTCTTCACAAAAAAAATGTTTATGTCACCATCACTGCTTATGATTTATTCCAGGATTTAACGGTGCTATTTTTTCAATGGTAGGTGACGTGCCCGTTGACAACGAGACACCTGTAATGACTTCGTCAATCTCGATATTTACCGGTCCAACTCAGTTCTTCAGAGGTGCTCATAGGGGTAGGGTGTACGTGCGTTCGTTTACAGGGGTGAGTGTGCGCTCGTGTTGTGAGCGTCTGCGTCTGTAACTGGGTCTCGCAAAAAAAAAACCGTGGCTTCCTACAGGAGATGTGATTCGCTTTCTAACCAAGTTGAAGTCAATTGACACGTCTTTCTTTTTTTCGTATGAAATCAATCTCTATCTCATGCTTGCTGCTTGGTACATAATTTCGGCCGCCTACTAAAACAAGGACAAATATTTTGGTTGCATGACAGCCACAACACGCATCCGGATCAGCATGACCGGCCACTACCTGCAGCCATATCGTAGATTTTGATCCAAGTCAATATTTTCTTCATAAAGGTAAAGCTGCTTCTACCCATCTATTGGCAGCCAGAGAGAAACGGTAGGTCGCACCACGATTTTATGGACGAATAGTGTTTTCTTACTTGAGCACATGCATTATCTCAAAAGTTCCGGAATGCTTTTACTTGAAAATCTAAAGTAGCTTAGTCTCGGCCTCACGGGTGTCGTCCATCATGCAGTCCTGAAAATAGTGATTGGGTTAGTATGTTGAGTTATGCGGATCACAGTGAGTAGATCTAGAGGGTACATTTCTTTAGGGATAGGAAATTGCCCATCATTACCTTGACAGATCCTGTCCGAGTCCACTCCCTCTAGCGGCGTAGAAGTCGCAGTAGCACCGACGAGGATGTGGCGGTGGCGAGGAAACAGTGGCGACGCCGGTGGTGCAGTGGACGTCGCGGCGTGGAGCAGAGGGGGCGGTGGATTTGGTGGCGGAGCTTCCCGCCGCTGGCAGTGCTCCCTCGATCGGACTAGGGTCAGGAGTGGGGTTTGGCGACTGGGGTGAACCTCGTGACCAGAGCTTATGGCCCCACCTCCTCTTTATAGCACTGTGCGACGGGGGGCCACCAACCTTCATGGGTTGGATGCCCCCGACCAGGGCGTAGATCAAGGCCCGAGTCGGCCGTTGGGCCTGACTCGGAGGAGATCAACCTAACATTCTCCCCCTTGATCTCAACTTATACTTTAACTTCAAACTTTGACTTTAATTTCTTTCACTTTTATTTGTTCCATCACAGATTAGTGCATAGAGCATGCTTCATCGTCACAGTCAACTGCTGATAGATTTAACAGCTACAATACACGCCTCTGTTCTAAAACAGATTCTTTAACTCTGGGCCCTTTATTGTCTGGAAATCATAGGCTATACCATAAACTCATGTCGACTGTGTGATCTTTGAACACGCTGGGTGGTAGGCCTTTGGAAAGCAGATCCGCAAGCACTTGCTTGTTACTTTTACGTTCAATACTTTTAGTATGATTCCGGATTTTCTCCTTTATAACGTATAACTTTAATGTCAATGTGTTTGGCAGCACACTTGACTCGTTGTCATAGGAGTAAACTACTTAAATGGTTATTGCTGTTGACAACCATTATCAATTCCGGGTAAAGTTCTTTAACCATTTTGCCTATCCCGCGGCCTCATATCATGCTATACCGTAACTTTGCATCACTGATGATACTAAAATTGTTTCTTTGGAACTTTTCCACAATAAAACTCTAATTGCGAGTGTTAGCTACTACGTGGGTTTCACTAAACATTTCGCCAAAATTTAACATTTGTACCCACAACTACTTGAGAGTACTTGCTCTTTCCTTCTTAGCATGAGGCTGACATTTTAACTCCATTCCAGTGATCTATATCTGGACTAGACTTTTGCCAAAACAACCCAGATACGTGAACTGTGTCAGGGTAAGGTCTTATCTTTGTACTCATTAAGCTTCCAACAGCTGAAACATATAGGACGTCCATCTATAACAATCTTATATTACTTTGGAACACTAAAGTTCTCAAAACTATTACCCTTGACCACAGTAACAGGCGTAGATTTATCCGCATAGGTACATTATTTCTTTAGAAACTTTTCTTAGCATGCCTATGTGATAGTCTTAATACCCCTTTTTCTTTTATCTCGGTAAATTTCAATTCTTATAACGAGAGATATTTCACCGAGAACTTTCTTATTGAACCTTGAGGACAAGAACTTCTTCTCATGCAGTAGATTGACATCACTACTAACAAGTAAGATGTCATCCACATATATAGGATTAGGAAATGAATTTCCCATTCTATAACTTTATACAAACGCAATTGTTCTCTCATTCTCTTTAACTCAAAATTTCTAATTGACTCTTCAACTTTAAATGCCATTGTCTAGAGATTTACTCTAGTCCATAAGAGATTCCTACAGGTGGCATCCCTTACGTTCTTTTCTTTTCATGACAAAACCTCTAGGTTGTGCCATGTAATCATTTTCATACAAATCACATTGGGAAATATCGTCTTTACTTTCATCTGATGTAACTCAAATCATGATGTGTCACTAGCACTCATTGTAATCTATTCATCCTCTTCGCGCAAAATCTTTCATTTCAAGTCACGCTTTACATCTTTGCATATTCCCTTTGGAGTCACATTTGATTTGTAGACCCATTACAGCCTACTGTTTTGGCTCCTTAGGAATTTATTCTAGATCCCAAAATATTATTGGTATTATCGATTTTATTTCATCTTCGTTCGCTTCTTGCCACTTGGACGAGTGAACGTCTCTCATGGTTTCTTCAAATGAGGTGGGATTACCCTCCATTTGAATTTCACTAACATAGACTTTATAGTCATCAGAAATATCTGATTTTCTTATTCTTTGAAACTTTCTAGGACCTTAGCTACTAGCATTTCTTAATCTTTATTGCCAAAAGACAATTGATTCTACAAGGTCCTGTGTAACAAGATCCTTATTTATATTATTCATCCTCCTTGCGGAGTTAGGTCTCTTTGTACCATGCTCCCCCAGATAGTCTCATCTTTAAACTTTCTTATTTTGGGTTTAATCTGCTAAAACTCATATGGCGTGTTTAGCACCGTCTTAATAACTCTGAATGCGTCCGGTATGAATACTGGCCGACTATGCTATCTTTATATTGGAACTGTAAAAGGTCCATGAATTTAGCTATTTCTTTACTTTAAGGGTATCATTATTATGACCGTCTTACTCCCCCCGACGATCACATTCATCTTTTATAGATTACTCTTGCCTTCAATACATAGTATGCATCGCATTATCTGAAGTATGGGGAAGTAACTTTCTTAATTGTCTTTCTTATCATTTCTCCCCTTAAAATGTGGTATAAACTTTTCTACCACAATTTCGAAAACTATTCAGAACTCTTGTGAATGAGGAAACTTTGATTACTTACTTCATCCACATGATTACATCATGCAAATGAAATTATTTCTTAATTCGTATGGGACTACTTTTTTCCTCATTTCACTTCAAGAACTCAACCGAGTCTTTTATCATTAATACTTTCACAAGTCACACTTGCATGTAATTCTTATCTTGAGGTTCGTCTGTAACTTTTGTTCTCCTTAAACTCATTAAGTTCTTAATTACTATGACACAATAGAAGAGCACTGTCAAGCACATGAGTCATCACACCTTTCTCCCGTCATGCAGGATAAGTACTATGTCAAATTTCTCCCGCCATGCAGAATTGATTAACATAAGTACTATGCCAACTTTACCCCGCCATGCGGGTATTTTCTCAAACTTTTCCCGTCATGCGGGTACTATCATAAACTTTTTCCCGCCATGCGAGATAATTTTCTTGAAGGGACATAAATGTCAAGATTGACTCATATTTAATCATCAAATTTGGCAATAAATCCGAATACTTCTTAACACACATGCTTAATCCGACGTTGGTCAAATTAAACATGCATGTCACTTATTACATTTCATATCATGATGATAAAAACTAAAAACTATTTTTTTAAAGAGTACATAAAAGGCATCTCTTAAACTAAACTCTTATTGTTCTATTTCTTTTCTTATATCAATATCCTAGAATTCTTTTCTTTTGAAGTCATTCTTTAAAGAGAACATAGTCCCTTATACAATGGCCTTCTTTCTGCAAAAATCTGCACTTTTCATCTTCTGAGTCACAAGTACCCAGCTCATTTCCTTTTCACCCTTCAAGAATAAAGGCATGACGTTCTTTGTCTGAAAAACATTAATCAATAATCATCAATAATGCTCATTAAACTTTTAAAACTTTATGTTCTATTCTATATCATCGTTGGGCAGAAATAGAATAAAATAACATTCTTCTACATTAATTCCACATCACCGTTGGGCAGAAATGGAATTAACATATGAAAAACTCAATTATCTTATAACTATCTTCAAAATTAAATTCTTCCGTTGGTTCGAATTTAATGAGAAGATTATCATCATCATTGCAGCGGAAACATGAAAATACATTACATTCTGCTCGCTCTGGAGCATCTCTTGTTTCTTATCTATTCTCTGAAAATTGGTCACTTTGATGCAAAATTTATCAAAGATTTAAACTTTAAACATAAAACTCATAGAATTATAATATTGTTATCATCAATGTTGGTCAGAAAATAACAATATCATAATTAACTTTAAACTTAAACTCATAAATAAACTTATAATATTGTTATCATCAACGTTGGTCAGAAAATAACAATATTATAATTTATCTTAACTATAAACTGACTATTCCTCCAATTAAAATTTTTCCGTTGGTTCCAACTTTAATTGGAGGATCAATTACTGAATAACTATAACTGGTCTTCAAAATTAAATCCTCCCATTGGGACCGATTTAATGAGAAGACAATAAACTTTAACTTTGCAGTGAAACATGTAAAAGAAAATTGTTTCTTTTTAGAAGGACATCAAGTTTAGCTTCTGAAGATAGTAAAGCAAAAACAAGCTCATACTTTACTTTTGGCCCAAACCAGAGATGTGCGGCCCTAGCCCAGCAGTCACGCGCGCTGCGCGCTGTCCAGCGCAAAAGGCCAACAGCCCATTCACGCAGCGGCCTACGGCCCAGCTGGGCTCATCGTGCGCTTTCATTCACGTTCGCAGGCCGGCCCAGCAAGGGACTGCTGCTGCTCGGCCCAACGGCGCTCGCGCCACAGCCCCCACGCCTAGGCCACAACCTGGGCCTGGGCCGGGAATTCACATTCCCGCCTGGGCCTAGAGGCGACCCGGTCACCCCGACGCGATCCCAGCCATCCAAGGCGATCGGACGGCTGCCCGCGCATCTCGCCCGGATCAAAACCGCGCCGGCCGGCTCCCCGAAAACTCTAGGTCTTCACTTCTTTCCTTTCTCTTTCTTGCTCAGCGCCGCACAAGCAGCAACATCGGTCTATGGCGGCCGGCCATGGCGCCCAGAGTGAGGTGCGGCGCCGCCGCAGGGCCTCTTGCCGGCGTGCGCGTTCCCCTTTGCGGGTGAGTGCGCCACCGTCAAGCAGCCATGCGACGGTGCCCTGAGCTCGCGAGCGTGCGGCGGCGTAGCACCGGCGAGCGGCGGCTCCTTTCATCTCTATCCTTTGTCTTTCCCCTCCTCTTCTCTGTCAGCACAGAACGCTGCTGCGGCGGCTCGGGTTCTGTTGGTGAACTTTCCCGCACGGTGGCGGGGATGACGGCGGGAAAACAGGTCCTGGTAGGTCCCCTTCCCCTCCATCCTTTCTTCTGATCCCTTTCTTAGGGTTAGGGTTACGTCTCTATCCCGATCCGATCTGATCGGTCATCTTTTCTTTCTATTTTCATTCCCCAAAATCTAGATCTACCACTAATTTAAGTGTTGACTGGCTCCGGTACCAATGTTGAGTTATGCGGATCACAGTGAGTAGATCTAGAGGGTATATTTCTTTAGGGATAGGAAATTGCCCATCATTACCTTGATAGATCCTGTCCGAGTCCACTCCCTCGAGCGGCGTAGAAGTCGCAGTAGCACAGACGAGGATGTGGCGGTGGCGAGGAAACAGTGGCGACGCCGGTGGTGCAGTGGACGTCGTGGCGTGGAGCAGAGGGGGCGGTGGACTTGGTGGCGAAGCTTCCCGCTGCTGGCAGTGCTCCCTCGATCGGAGTGGGGTTTGGCGACTGGGGTGAACCTCGTGACCAGAGCTTATGGCCCCACCTCCTCTTTATAGCACTATGCGACGGGGGGCCACCAACCTTCATGGGTTGGACGCCCCCGACCAGGGCGTAGATCAAGGCCCGAGTCGGCCGTTGGGTCTGACTCGGAGGAGATCAACCTAACATAGTATTCTCAAATTGCTTCCCCAGAGTGACCGATGAGTCATCAGAATTCACACAACACCGCCGCCGGCGGGGGCGGCGGTGGGGCGACCAGGCGGCCGTGTCATCGCCGTTCAACATGAGCTGCAGAAAGCAAATGATTGCAGTTTAATTGGAAACTACCGAAGGTGTGTTTTAGCATACTTTTGAGGCCCCCGCATCACCCTTGGCGATAGCTCGGGCGGCAAACAAGAACACAAGTTCAAACTAGTTTTTCACCTTTCTTAAACTACGAAAATAGTTCATTATAGTTTAAGAAACAAGGAAAAATGATCTAGAATGAATTTGACTGTAATTAGTTAGGTGATTAAAAAACGTTATGGGCTATCCACTTGCATCCCTAGCGGAAAATCACACGCACAGCTAGCCATTCCTCATCTCCTTTCTCCCTCCTCTCGCTGCGATCTGAGCCACCAGCCGGTAAACCTAGGCAACGACAATGATACAAAAGTCGTTTACATGCAATGGTCTGAGATACAAAAGGAGCTTGTTTTGGAGGCTTGCCGCAAGATGGAGAATGCGGCTATGCGTTTTTTCACATCCTATGGATGGTCTTTTGCTTTTAGGATTGAGTTTCAAGTCATCTCGATATTGTAAACTCAGGCGGTCATCTAGTGTCATTTTGTAATACCTTGGTCTGATTCCTCTTTTTTAGAGGATGAAGCCCGAATTTCTTTCCATTATCTAAAAAAAGCCACGACAATGAAGATGGTGGCAGGGTCTTTTCTTCTTCTCTGTTCGGCATGGATGATGTCGGTTGGTTGAATTTGGCCAGACCTAGTTCCTCTTTGTCAAATGGAGCTTCCTTCCCACCGGTCGGATTGAGCCGCTTCCCCAACAGATCTTGTCTCTCCCCACTGGATCTTGTCTCCTCACCCATTTTGGTCAAGGCGGTATGACAATCACAGGTCATACAGAGGCGATGTCCATATAGACCATTGGTAGGACGTGGTGGCTCTGATAGGCATTGGTAGGGCATATCGAGGTGAGGGTGGTCGCTTCCACGTGAATCATGGGCATCCTAGCCTATGCCACAACTATACCTCTCGTCCTCCCCTACCGATCTAAATGGGTCTTCGCTTCACCAGGCTTAGATTCGTCTAACATCTCTAGCTAGCCGATGGCGCTTATTATGTGCGAGCTGGTCATTGCAGGTAATCGGCTCCAGTGCCAATGATAGTTGTTAATGTAACTACTCTTCGTAATATCGCCTTCATCTCTTGCATGTGTCGTTCATACATGTCATTTTGGTATCGATTCATACATGGAATCGCTTACTCAGGCAATACATCCAAATTTGTATGCAGTAGCGGATGCAGGATGGGAATCAAGGGAGGCTTAAAACAATGGAGATGTTGATTTGCATGAAGATTTAATGGTGATTTGATGTTTTTGCTACAGTAATTTAGTGGTAAATCAAGTCATTAGGGGGCTGGAGCCCCCTCAACCCCCTTTAGATCTGCTACTGTTTGTATGGATCATGCAGACTAATCATGTGCCCACATGCTAGCTCACAACTATGTCATCGTGTGTTGGAACTTCTAAAGATTAGTTTGTCTGTCGTAGATTAAGGGGGTGTTTAGATCCGGTGACTAAAGTTTAGGAGGTGTCACATGAGGGTGTCGTATGGGGTGTTCGGATACTAATAAAAAAATAAATTACAGAATCCGCCAGTAATCCGCGAGACGAACTTATTAAGCCTAATTAATCCATCATTAGCACATATTTACTGTAGCACAACATTATCAAATCATGGACTAATTAAGCCTAAAAAATTCGTCTCGCAAAACAGTCTCGATCTGTACATTTAGTTTCGTAAATAGTCTATATTTAATACTCCATGTATGTATCGAAGCATTCGATGAGACAATGACTAAAGTTTAGGAGATGGAAACAAACACCTCTAAGTGTCCGTTGGTTACTGGCCATCACTGAGTGGTACGGTGACATTGGAAGAGCTCGCTGATATAGTGCTAAATCATGGGTACCGGTTCTTCAACTCCGGGGGAGAACTCTGTAGGTGTAAGCTTTGGTTTGGTTGTACGCGAGGCAAGGACCTCGCTGATACTCCCTCCATTTCAAATTATAAGGTATTCCAAGAATCTTGAAGAGTCAAAGTATCTTAAGTTTGACTAAAATTATAGAGAAAATTACAAAAATTTATAACATCAAATAGGTATACTATAAAAAAATATAATTAATAAAGAATCTAATGATACTTAATTAGTGTCATAAATATTAGTATCTTATCATATAAATTTGGTTAAATTTGAGATCCTTTGACTCTTCAAGATTTTTAGAATGCCTTATAATTTGGGATGAAGGGAGGATGTTGTTTGAAGTGCGAAAAAAAATCCTCTCTAGGATGAAAACATGTGGTCTACCTTCACTCAGATCACGACAATAATAGTGCGTATATATGTGTCATTTTCTTCATGGAGACGTTGCGTTTGGAGATGCTTTGCATCGTGACTGTAGCTTTTGCGGTGATATGATAGAAGCTATCATGTCTCCTCTCTCTCTTTTTTTTCCTTATATGTGTACACGCGCGGCGGGTGGTGCTCCCTGCTCGCGCGCCGCCGGGGGCGAGGACACGCGAGACCACGGGCATATGGCCTAGCAAGAAAGGAGCAGAAAGCGACAGATTGAGTAGCAGATGAACCGTGAGATCATTGGATCAATCCGGGATAAACTATGCTTATCCTTACCAGAGTCAGCAATCATGGTGGAGTGCACACATTTGTGCGGGCCCGGCCGCGAGCTAGTACGTAGGGCGGCGGCCGACGGATGGAACCAACCCGGCGGCTCGGTGTTGCGTCTCCGACGTGAAGGCTGGCTAGGATTATTCTACAGTATTTTACAGGCACATCAGCACATGCACGCAACCTACCGTCGCCGCCATTCGTCAGCATGCACACGGGAATTCTTTGGCTTTGCGTAGCATAACCGCGAGCAGGCACCAGAGGTGGTGGCTCTCTGGACGGACGTGTGCACCGACACCACCGGCAACATGAACCAACACCTCTACTCCCTCCCTCGCCTGAAAATTGAGAATTTTTTTATTTTTAACACTTTTTAAAAACTATTTTAAATTTTAACACCGAAAGTTTTTTTTTATATCTAACACTTTTGGCCGCTCTCCACGCGAGGGAGCGGCATTTTAACTTTGCTGCTCCCCACGTGGAGGAGCGGCAACGCTGCTGAGGTGACAGTGACGAAAAGGGTGCAGGGGGCTGCCCCTTACCCATCAGATTAATCCTCTTCATCTTTGCAGATTTTGATTGGGCCATTTGGAATATAACGGGAACAATATGGCAATTGAACACAAGTTACAAGTTTCCAAAGGCGGGCCTGACATCATATATGCTACTTTATCCTTCCTGCAGAAGTGGAGTTTGCTTCTCGAGGAGGAAGATCGCCAACGATTTCTGCATGTGAAGGACGAAATCCTGCGCTGGATGAAAAATTTCAGGCCTAGTGTGCTGATGTCTACTGATATCTGTGAAATTTAGCTCTTGTACTAGGGGCTTGTTTAGTTCCTGAAATATTTTGTGAAATGCTACTGTAGCACTTTTCGTTGTTATTTGGTAATTAGTGTCCAATCATGACTTAATTAGGCTTAAAAGATTCGTCTCGTCCATTTCGTCTAAACTATGTAATTAGTTTTATTTTTTATCTATATTTAATGCTCCATGCATGTGTTCAAAGATTCGATGTAATGGGAAATCTACTATTTTTTCACGAAATATTTTGGAACTAAACAAGGCGTAGGCTATTGTGTTGTCTTTAGCATTCCTGAGAAACTGGCTTCCCCAGTATTGTATCAAACTTTGCTTTATTAAAAGCTAAGGTAAAACTCTCGTTAATTTTTTTTTATAAATTTATACTCACAACCTTTACATATAATATTTTGTGAAACAAAACTTATCAACATAATATCTTAGAAAGTTGCAAAAAATTATACACATAACTTTTATATATAATATTTTACGGAACAAGACTTAAGTTGTACTCATAGCTTTTATCTATAACATTTTGCGAAACATAACTTATCAGTACAATTTCTAAGAAAGTTGCAAAATTGTGAGCATAACTTTTATATATAACATTCTGCGCGAAACAAAAGTTATCACCATAGTTTTTATCATAACTTTTTTAATATAGTTTTTACGTAACTGTATAGATAACTTATCATGATAAGTTTGTCAACATGACCTATATAACCCAACTTGTTCATAACTATTAGCGAACAAACTTATCACAAAATTTTCTTTCAACATGGATTTTATGGCACAGTTTTATATATAAATTTTACAAATAATATAACTTATACACATAAGTTTTTGTTATCTAACAACATTTCTATGTTACTTATTCTAGACAAACGTCTAAATCAAAAAATATTCATATACTACATAGAAGAAAAAATAATAGGTTAACAGAAAAAAAAATAAAAAAAATGAAAACTGCATGGATGACGACGACCATCATTCGCTTTATGGAGATGAGAAACAAAAGGAGGACCATAAAAGAACCGGCAGCTTGAGGCACGGGGCTTAAGGCTCTGAGGAACGTTCGCGCCAGGCGAAACGATCGGCAAAAAGAATTGGGCATTCCAATCGGCGTTACGGAGTTTAGCAAGTGCATCGGGATACACTAGTGTTTGAAACTTTGGTTTATGGTGCTATTACTAAAAACTTCTGTAAATGTGTATACATGCTGAGCGAGCATATTAGAGATAGGTTGTTGGGAGGTAGACTAGCCATTGTAGCCCATGAGGGGAAGAAACAGAATCGCTCTGCCATGGGCATCCATCCCGTCGGAAGCGGTTCCCAATTCTGCCTCCTATGTAGTGGACCGGCCTCTCAAAAAAAAATCTCTACTCCGCTCATCCGTCCAGCGTGGCTTGGCCGAGCATTTCTGGGCTGCTTATCTGTCCGCCGCGCTGCGCCCCCTTCACCCACCGTGCCCCGTCCCCCGTCATGGCGTCACGCCGTGCTCTTCACCCCATCGCGCCACACACCCATCGCCGGTTGCGCCGCACCCCATCCCCTACGAGCGAACAGTGCTGGACGACTACGGTCGAGCAAGCAGCGACGCTAGAGTAGCATCAACAAGGCTGCGCCGACGGATGCGAGCCTAGGCCGCGAGCAGGCGTTGAAGAGTCGCAGGAGGACCGCGCCGCTGCTGCACTGTTGAGCTCCATGTGCCGCCGCGACCTCCGCGCCGGCGTCGGGCTCCACAACGGTGACCGTTCATTCGTCTAAGCAGCAAGGTGATATTCTGGTGAAAGCGTACGTTGCAAGCGTATGTTTCTAGTGTTTCAGATGTTTTAGAGGTATGTTGTAGGTATTTCATGAGGATGTTACAAAAGTAGATCGGGATGTTGCATATGTTGCAACTATTGTACATGTACGTTGTAAATAACTTCTGTTTCCAATGTTTCATATGTTTTTTTTCCAAATGTATGTTACAAGTGTGTTTATTTGAATGTTGCATATGTTCTACACATATATTGCAAATGTTTTATCTGGATGTTGCATATATTTTACAATGGTTTCTAAGTGTTTCATGTGTTTTTGCAAGATTTTCAGATACATGTTTCAAGTGTTTCATCCGACGTATGTTGCAAGTATTGCATCTAGATATTTTAAAAGTAGATTAGGTATTGCATCTTCCTCCTCGCTTTCTGATGCCTCGTCTCAGTATCTCCTCCTCCCGGCGTCAGCTAAGCATGCAACGCCCCCTCCTCTTGTTGCTAGTGACGTTCGGGGCGACGTAAGCCACGCGTGGACATGCGAAACGACGCTGGAAACCGATGCAGGCGCGGGCGTCCGGATGGCTCGTCCCTCCGGGCGCTAGCAAGCCCCGGGAAGAAAGATAGCGTGCATCGCAGTCGAAGGAAGAACAAAGTAAAAGTATTGTCGAAGCGGTCACAATGCGTCGGCTGAAACGAACCATTTTTTCATACGCCCGGCCCAATCAATCATGTGATCCGGAGAACAATTTGTTCTGAACAAAGCAATGGCAGCCCAGAACCATTTTTTCATACGCCTGGGTGAGTAGCTAAACCGTAGAACAACTGCAGAAGAGGATTATTGGCATTAGTACACAAAATGAAGTATATATCAGTTGAACGTGTGTAACATCAGAACCCAACAGCAGTATTATTGATTTTTTTAAAAAGAATAGAGGAGGATCGTAATCATATTAATGTGGTTCCGTGTCATACTATGTTATAATTGAAGAGAGAAATTTTTTGGTACGTGCAGATTAGGCCGCAAATAGAATTGTTCAAAAGGACATGTAGGGTTTTATTTTAGAAGATTTTTAGTGGAAGAATTACGGGATTTGGCGAAACGCGAATGAGAGGAATTTATAAATTATTTTTTATTTTTTTATCACGAAGAAGGAGTGTAAAATATTTGGGTAGGCTCTAGAGTGGTTCTAGTTTATTTAGGAATTTTCTGGAAATAAAAGGGCTTACTTTAATCTTCTGGGTACGTTTATCGTGTACACGTAGCAATTCTCTTCTCGGCTGCTTAGATGCACAGTACCACTGTCAGATAAACTGTGTATAAACAGTGGACGATGTTAGATGAACAGTGCCCATGAAAACGATTTTCCCAGCGATTTAAGCCGTTCGATCACGATCCAATGCCCGAGAATTTGTAGGCAACGTGGCACACTCTCCGGCCGGAGCTTGTCCGCGCGTTTCGTCTCGTAAAGAAAGATTTGTTCTGGACAAAGCAATGGCAGCTTCAAAGCCCATCCGCGGTCCCGTCCCTAAACCACACGGCCCGCACAGCGTTCTCTCCAAACCGTAGACGTGGTCTGGGCGCTGGGCTGCTTTCCAGCGCGCCGAAAGAGGAACCGGTCCACGAGCCCCGTGGTGGTTCCTCATCGGCCGCGAAAGGAAAAACGCAAGCGGCCCGCTATCGCTGCCGCAGGGACGGCCCGGAGCGCCGCCGTTGCCCACGGACGCCTCGTTTTCTGACGCACGGCGCTGGTGCCTGTGTTGCCTGGTGGGTTGTCCGTAGTTACTCCCGGTGCTGGTGGACACGCGCGCGGAGTCGGCTGTCGGCTGTCGGCGGCGCCCGGCGCGGCCGCAAAGCAAACCATCGATTCACAGACCTCTCGCTCTCATCAGGTGGGCCTGCCGGCCGCTGATCGAGAGCAGACAAACTAGATAGACATCAGGCAGGGCCTGTACAACGCTCCATCTTGCCTCGGTGGACGGTGGAGGTTACAGCAGCCTGCCACAGCATCTGCCGGTCTCGGGCACGTACGACGTGGCTCCTAGAGAGCCACCCAACTGCACACACCGCGCGCTGGATCCCCGACGCGACGTGCCCGGCCAACCGGCCACCAGTATGGCGGAGTACCCGCCTTGCCGACTACATCCACGACACGAACACGATGCTGCCGGGCACGCACGCACCAAGATCAGACCAGCATTTGCATATTATTGTCGTCATAAGTTAATTCGGCTGGGAACTGACCTGCCGGTCGGTCGGTGGATGACTGGCCTACCGCGCGCGCACGCACCGAATCGGCCGGTGTGCTCGCTCGTCGCCGCAGTACTCCAGCACGCCCTGACCGTACGTGCCACGGCAGCAGGTAGGCACTAGGCAGGCAGGCGGGCGGGGGCGGATCGGAGGCCGGCCGGCGTCTACCGCTACCGGCCGGTCAGCTAGCCACGGCCAGGACAAGCGGGGACACGACTGGCCTGTCGCGACGTACAGGTGGCGCGACGGATCGGGCAGCAGGAACCGTTCGGGCAAGGCAGAATTGGTGGAGTTGCCTACGATTTCTTCCCCCACCTGATGTGCCCCGCTTTGTTGGTTCTTGCTCTCCCAGCGGCAGTCACGGGCTAGATGCCATGGCCCCGTGACCGGCGGCCGTGTCCGCATCGATCCGCCTCTGCTCTGCCTCGTCATCACTCGCCTCACTAGTAAACTACTGCTCTCCAACCTGAAGAGGACAAGACACGGAAAGGACACAACAACACTATGCCGTGCTAAATTGGTACTGATGCTCATCATAGCAGATCGAGCTGTTGTCACCTCTGCGTCGGCGTTACGTACGCTACCCGTGCGTGCGAGCTGCAGCTGGAGCACGCTGGATGCACGGCCCGAGCATGGATCCAATCATCGATAGACCTCGACCAATGAGGTCTCCATACAGTACGGAGTAACAGTTACAGGTACTAGGTAAGTAGGTAGCTGTTTATTCCGTCAGTCACAAGCATATAATGACGTTTTTAAACCAAAATACACTTGTAAACCTTAAAAAGCTTGAACCATCAATAGTACTCAAAGTATTTATCTAGGAAACTATAACGGAGAGGACTCGATTTTTTTCTTAAAAAAAACAAGCAATTGTCAAAGTTGTTCATATCAAAAACAAATAAAAACAAAAATATGATGAAAATAGAAGGAAGAAGGAAGAAGGAAGAAAAAAGATCCATTGAAGGCAAACCCAACTTTGGCGACCATCTTCTACACCGGTTAGCACCTCCTTCTCTAGCCACCTTCACCAGCTCCAACAAGCTCTGGTTAGGATAAGTTTAAGGAGGTTAGAGTTAGGGGGGTTTCCAGGTAGGTCAAGGAATTTGAGGCTTTCGGATTTAGAGAGGTGCTAGGGGTGGCGGCAGGTAGGACGATGAGGCGGCTAGTGCATTTTGGTGGAGGAATACAACCAGTGAATGGTGCAAGTGGCAACGGCAGTGATCATAGTCGTTGTTGTTCCCGTTGAGGGATTAGAGTTGATCGTGGTAGTGGGCAATGACTCAGCCAGAGGCAGCGCCGCTGGATCTCGGAGACAATGCATGGCGACAGGGAGATTAGCTAGGGCTAGTTATGGTCGTGAGTGGCAGCATCTCGCTGGAGCCAAGAGGGAGACACTGGTGGTGGGGGCGTTGATGGTAATCGTCTTGGAACGCCAACAATGGATTGGGGTCGGGCGTGGTCATGAGCGGCGGTGGCAGTGCCATATCCGTGCGGGGACACTTGCAACTCTCAAGATCCAATCACACGATGAGCGTTGATGTGAGTGATGGGATAACTGGGTGGGGGCTAGCTCTTGACCATCGGGAGAGAGCTCTCTCTCTCTCTCTCTAGTCACGTCCAATAAATAAATGCTTTAGTATTTGGCCAAATTTCAAGAAAATTTGTTCCAACATATTGATCGTCAATATAATTCCAAATATGTAGTTTCGAAATATAACCATGTATTTGTTCATTTTCCATGAAAGATGCTTTCATAATCTCGTTAGTAGTACTTATTAGACATTTAAACTACACTATAGTAAGAAATAATTGTGGTCTAAGTTCAAAAAAGACAACATCAGTAAGTATGTACTTATTACCTCCTAACAAAATATTTGTGACATTAAATTTGATTTTGCACTATACGATGCATATGTTTGACTAGTAGTGACATATACTCTGCCCCACCCCAAAAATCTAAAACGTATTTCACTAGGCAAAATTTGAATTTTACCAATTTTGAGCAACCATTAGTCAAATTGCATGCAAGCTCAGGACATAAAACTTGCAACATATATATAATACGTTTGTATCCAAAGTACCTCTAAGATGCATGGTACAGTATTGATTATATTTGTAATTTTCAGAATGACGTACGAAAATAAATCAAAGGGCTGAAATCTATTTGTGTATTAATTTCTTCAATCAAGATATATACGATTTAGTTACATTCCTAGACTAAGGGACTAAAATTAGAATATGTTCATAAAACCCTTAAAACTGTGAATGTGTTTAAATATAAATTTATCGATATATCTTGCATGTATGAAGAATAAAAGATATTTTAAAACACTGATATAGTGATTTTTAAGTTTTTTTAACCCAGCCTTGTATATGCTTCCGTGACTAATTAATAAATCGTGTCCTAAATAACTGACATGATTTTGTTAGCGAGTGAAGGGAGTATAAATGTAGCACTATTTGCTGGAGAGAGTAAAGATTGCAAGATCAGTATTAGTTGATCGGGCAATCGGCACCTACGGTATTAAATACGGACGTATGTGCAGGCCCAGACGGCCACTTGGCCAATTGATCGTGCTGTATGTACGTATGATGCTATAGGTACGTCAGCTGTGACTCGAATGGATCGGTTCCGTATCCATGGACATGCTGCCAGCGTGTCCATCGCACGGTTCCCAGATCCGCGCAGCCACGCGATACCGCGTCGCTGAATGTGCACTGTAGTGTAGGTAGTGGTTGAAATCGGGATTAGTCAGCGCTATAGGATCGAGTTTCTGGAGACGGACCGCTTACGCTGAAATTTGATTTATACTGATGCTTATGCTAAAATATTATGAGAGAAAAACTCTATTCCATAAAAAAAAAATAGTCAAGCGAGCCGGGCGGATCTGGACTCGATATGCTGACGCAGTCGTCGTATGTACAGTTTGGTGTGCGAGGAGACAGCACTGGCCACAAAACAAGGCCCGCCGGGAGGTTGCAGCCTTGCAGGCAGCTTCGACTTGCTGCCTTTCACATGCGCACCGTCATACACGGTACGAATAGTAAACCTCTAAGCTGAATCTTACTGGCTAGCATGTAGCAACAAACTCCACGCGACGGGGAAAACAGAGTGGTGGTATGGCGACGAAGCTCCCGTGACGGATTATTGCACGTACGCGTTGTGTGACACTACGAGTCATGGTCCGCTAACATCCACGAGTGAAGAAGCTTCTAATAACCGAGCGTTCTCGCGGCCACGACAATGCAAGCCCAGCACAGCCTCCCGATACATGGATCTCGACGTCGACCGACCGACGCCATGGCGAACCGAAAGCGACGCCGCGCGCGCGGGCACACCAGCGGCCAACGAACTCGCTCACCCGCGATTGTCTTTCCATCTTCTGTCCCATCCGTGTCGGCCTGGAGACGCCACCCTGCCCGCTCTGCCCGCTCTAGAACGTCACATGGCCGATAAGATCGCCCTTGGGTCCGCACATGGCCTTGCAAAATTTTAGTCTGAGACACTGTTTGCCCCCACTGTTCATCGACCGCGAACGCAATAATTTGATGCGATGCAATCCCCACGTTGGAACATGCCGCGCTACCCAATGACACCGATCGCTGCATTACTCTTACTACACTACACAACCTCAAACCTGTATATGTACGTAGCTAGTTGTAGTTAAGGAGGGATTTGCAAGCGATTAAAAGGATTGACTTGCTCGTCACATGGTCACTCACATCACATGCGGCCGGTCTTTATATCTCTCCGCTGCCTCCACACCTTCCTTCCTTCGCCAACCAATCTACGTGCAGGCATTTCAGTGACACCACTTCCAGAGAGCAGAGAGGTAGCTAGCTAGGTGCCTAGCTCGATCATAGACAGACCATGGGCAACTCCATTGGCGGGAAGCGGCGGAGGGCGGCGCGGGTGATGACGGTGGACGGCGCCACGTACAAGTACCGCCCCCCGGCCGCGGCCGGGGACGCGGTGCGCGACCACCCGGGCCACCACCACCTGCTGGAGTCGGAAGAGGTGCGGCGCCTGGGCGTGCGCGCGCGCCCGCTCGACCCGGACGCGCCGCTCAAGCCCGGGAAGCTCTACTTCCTCGTCGACCTGCCCAGCCTGTCCTCCTCCTCGGCGCCCCGGCGCCGCCCGCCGCCCCAGCGCACGTGGTCCGGCGCGCTCCACTCCGGCGCCGGGGAGCGGCTGGAGAGCCTGATGCTGGCGCGGCGGTCGGCGTCCGACGTGGCGGCGTCGCTGATGGCGTCCCCCGCGTCGTCCGTCGAGGCCGTCGGCGGCGACGGCGGCGGCACCGTGCGCCTGCGGGTGCGGCTACCCAAGGCCGACGTGCAGCGGCTCGTCAAGGAGAGCCGCGACGACGCCGACGCCGCCGAGAAGATCATGCAGCTCTGCGTCGCTCGGGACCAGCAGCAGCGACACCACCGGTCCGCGCCCGCCACGCCCCTCGTCGTGCCCGTGGCGCCGCCGCTGCCGCCGGCGATCACCTCGTCGTCGATGAGGATGAGCTTGCGCAAGGATTTCGATAACAACAGCAAGCCCGCGGCGACCGGCAAGAAAGAGGTGCGTCGTCCGTCCACTTCCATGCCTTTCGTAGTTCCTCACATCGACTACGGCAGAATTTGTAGCACAGAACGTAGTACGTTGAGCAACATTTGGCATCTTCAAACCATTTCGCGCTATTTCAAGAGTCATCTTTTCAATCTTCGTATAGGAGTACAGATTAATTAACGGAAAAATACTACTAGTCCATTACTGTCGACTAGGACTCTAGGAGTAATGCAGGTAGATTAGGATCCAACTATCCAAGTACCATGTCAGGCTAATTTAATTAAAATTAGTTGACTGTCTCTGCCTGTCTGATGCTGCCACGGCAGCCTGGGCACTTTTCTACCGAAAACCGAGAACCGAACCGAACCGAAATGTCGGTTTTTTCGGTTTTCGGTTTCGGTTTCGGTTCTAGTTTCATGGTACTTCGGTTGTCGGCTTCGGCTTCGGTTCTGTGGGCAGAAGGAACCGATAAACCGCGCAACCGAACAGAAGCCGCTGGAGTCTGGCGAGCGCAACTGCACCCCGCGTCCACCTGCGTAGCCCAATCCGTCGGCCGTCGCAGCCTAGCGAGAGCGAGCCCAACAGGCCAACTCCCACCATACCTCCACCGCTCCACGTCCACACCACTCCCACGTCGCCCCAACCCTACCCCATTTCATCATTCCCCAGTTCCCGCACTCCGTTCCTAAGTCCTAACCCTAGCACGCGCGAGCACCGAGCAGGGGTCGAGGGTCGCGGCGGCGGCGGCACGACCGCGCGAGCTGGGCGCGCGGGTTTTGCGGCTGCACCGGCGCGAGCAGGGTCGCGACCCTCGCGGCGTCGGCGCTTCGGCGGACCAGCGGCGCAAGTAGGGGGCGCGGCCGCGCGGGTCACGTCGGCGGTGCGAGCAGTGGGCGCGAGCCTCGCGGCGCATGGAACTCCTGCATCTGGCCACGCATCGCCGGCGCGAGCAGGGAGCGAGGCGTGGATCTCCTCCTAGATTTGTCGCTGTTTTTTTCATTCCCAGAGATTGTGTTCTATTCGGTCGGTTCGGTTTTGAACCGAAAACCGAAGTTTCAAACCGAAGCCGAATATGTCGGTTTCCAATTGTGAAAGAAACCGATCGGTTTATGGATGTTCAAAACCGAAGTTTTTAAAACCCGAATAAACCGAACCGAACTTTCGGTTTAAACCGAATGCCCAGGGTGACTGCCACGTAGTAGTACGTATTCCGATCCAGGAGAGTACAATATCCTCCTGTAACAAATACTCCTACTATACATTGTTACTCTATGCTGGCATCCAGCGGCAGCGTGCGTGCACAGGGAAATTAAGGGGTGCGAGGAAATAATACTCTCTCGGTCCATAAAAAAATGCAATTATCATATTTTGAGAAGTTAAACATTTTTAACTTTGACTAAAATTATTTAAAAATATACTAACACTCATGAGACAAAATAAGTATCATTAGATTAGTGATAGAATATAGTTTCGTAATAAATTTATTTTAAGATATAAATACTAATATTATTTATTATAAACTTGAACAAAATTGGGCTAGTTTGACTGGCAAGTTTGTCATAATTGCATTTTCCTGGACAGAGGGAGGAAAAGATGCGTGTGGCGTGTGTGCATGGTACAGTGGTCCAGTAGTAGAAGTAGAAGGGTTTAGGTGGATGGATGTGAGCGTGCATGTGATGACGGGGACAGGTACCAGTACCATGGACAGAGAGTGGTCACTCAGTCTACCTGTAAGGTGCGCTGCTGATGCTGTACTGTGCTTCATGGTGCGCTGTCTAATTGATTAATTACGAGCTGTTAACTGTGTCTGATCGGGCTAACAGATCAGTATGCAAGTCAAATGCATTCATGACAAATTGTTTAGGATGGAGCAAATGCAGCTATATATATATATATATATATATATATATATATATATATATAGTATTTGTCATGTTTGGTAAGCTGACCTTGTACGTAGGGTTCAGCCTGGGCATTCGGTTTAAACCGCAATTTCGGTTTGGTTTGTTCGGTTTCACAAAAATTCGGTTTCTCAGAAACAATAACCGATCGGTTTGGTTGAATAATGGAAACGATGAATTCGGGTTCGGTTTTCTACTTCAGTTGTTCGGTTTAAACCGATCCGACCGAAGTTCTGCCAAAAAAAATAGGAGGTAGCTCATCTAGAATCACAAGTTCATCCCTCAAAAAGAAAAGAAAATCAAATGTTCAGTTCAGGCATCCAGCGATGGGAATCGATTCATCAAAGAGATACATACACAGACAACAATCCTCGGTTCGCGCCGTCGTTGTCGTGGTCGGAGAGCTCCACGAGGATTGTGCCGGCCAGGTCATCGCCCGGCGTCGCCCGTCGCTGCCCCTCTGCTCGCGTAGACGCGCCATCGCCGCACCACTCGTCGCCATCCCCCTTCCTCCTCACGCCGCGCCGCTCGGAGCTCGCCGCCTCTGCGCGCGTGGCTCGTAGATGCGCCGCGCCCCGTGGAGTCGTAGATGCGTAGCGGGCCCGCTCGTCGCCACCATGGATATTGCAGCTGCTTCGATCTTCACAAAAATCAAACGGATTAATACAGGCAAAATTCATCCAACAATGAAAATCTCAATCAACAACAAATCAGTGAAGCCAAATTCCTCAAGGCCGAACATGGATGAACGGCCATCCGTCCCATCTCCTGTTCGCAACCTCACCATGCCTACAGAGAAGCAAATAAGGGAGCCATGTCTGGAGAAGCAAATTGGAGAGAACATGCCACCACACGTATGATGTGCCTCCGCCGCAAGATTCCACCGTGGATAGGAAGGGGCGCTGTCAAAGAGGAGGCCGATCCGCCGATTGGCCCAGACTGCCACCGTAAGAAGCCTGCCTCTGCCGCTAGGAGGTGAGCCATGCACGGTGAGGCCGTAGCAGCCGCCGCTGGATCTTGGGAGGATGTGGTGCCGTTGTGGTGGGTGTGGTGGGGACGCTGCCGATGTAGAGGGTGCGAGGGAGGGACGCGGAAGGCGCCGCGGTTACAGCCAGTCACGAGGAGACCGCCGCCGCACCCGTGCTGATGTGGAATCCGCCGCCTGTTGGGGAAGGCACACCACGCCACCGTCGATCTGGGAAGCTAAGGGAGTCGACGCCGCTACCGGGGGGTGACGTCCGCGTGGGACATGCCGCGCCGCCGCAACCCGCAGACGCGCCGTGCGCCGCACCGCTCCTAGGCCCCAGCGTTAGGGTTTTGAAGTGTACTGAGTTGGGGTGGGGATGGGGGAATGGACGCCGCAGCCAGTAGTTTATTTGGGCCGGGGTCACGAGGTGGGCTGGTGGGCTCAAAGATGTGGGGAGACGGGGCGTGGGGTTATTCGCCAGTTCGCTGAGACGCTGACTCCAGGTTCGGTTTCTTCAGTTTTACGGTTCGGTTTGACCTCAGAACCGAAACCGGAGCCGAACACCGAACTGCTAAGATGTAACAACCGAAACTGAAAACCGATAAAACCAAAAATTCGGTTCAGTTCGGCTCGGTTCGGATCGGTTTTCAGTTTACGGTTAAAAAGTGTCCAGGCTGACGTAGGGTCGTAGGGTTGTTATATATGGACTTCATATATACTCCCTCAAGGTTGTCAAAAAAACTCGTGTGAGACAAGGTTTGGGTCAAATATTGAAAATATAAATCATGAATAACTTTTAAGTTATTAAGTTTTAAAATGTGAAAACCACGTGAATAGATTTATCTTGAAAAATACTTTCATAAAAATATACATATATAATTTTTCAACAAATATTTTTATAAAAATAAGAAGTCAAAGTTATGCTTTGGAGACCGTGTGATTATCAAAATGACTTCTTTTACCAACCTGGTAGCAGTACCAATTAACCAAGCATGCAAACTGAAGGTCAACGAGTAAGGTACGTCGATCGTCGTACGTCCTAATGTACTACTCCTAGTGATCCGCTGCCGCGCATGCATGCATGTGGTAAGATTCTGAAACGAACGCGGTTGTACCTGCTAGTTAAGGTACAGATCGATCAAGATATATATTCATGGCTCTCGTGTGCTAATGTCTCAAATGTGTTTAATTAATTGCAACCGCGGGCTCGATCAAGTCTCCAACAACTCGTTTACATGCAGAGATATATAATTGTATACAGAATTTTTTGGTACCACCACGTACATACGCATAGGGTATCTTATTAATGGATCTAACCGGAATGCATTTCATTTCACGTTGGCACCATGTTGCTACTCTTCCGTCCTAAAATAGATGCACTCTAGAATTTCTTTGAAGATATCAATGTTACATGAAAATTACATATTTATCTGTATGAAAACCTATTGTAGTATGTAATAGTTGGACTTTGAAAATAGAGAAAGAACCTTTCAAAAAAAAGAGAGAGAAAGTACATTTATTGAGGACATTTAGGACGGAGAATTTCCCGGCCAGAGCAGGGGGCTGGTCATGTGCCCTGTCGAGATCTGACACGACACCTCAAAGCCGGCCGGCCACTAACGGAATCCACGTAGCTTAACACGCAACGCAATTCCTCCGGCTCTTATTCCGTCCACATCTTCTTCTTCTTCTTCTTCTTCTTCTTCTTCTTCTTCTTCTTCTTCTTCTTCTACTACTACTACTACCGTGTAACATTTCAGTGAACGGTTCTTGTAGAATCAACAGCTAGCCGGTTGCCGCTGTCGGTTAGGCCGTTGTTGATCGATGAAAATGCTGTTAATGCTCGCTCAGTCAGTCAGTTAGTCAGTCAGCACGGTAGGCGGCAGGCCGGACAATCATGCATGCAAGCCTTCCCCTTTCGGTGGAAAGGAGAAGAAAAAATTCAGTGGGAACGAGCACCTCACCACCGAGAACACTGCTAGCTGCTATACTACTGGCTTTCACTTGAAGGAACTCACTCATCACGCAGCAAGACCTGCTGCTGCTGCAACCGCACAGTAGTGTGCTGTGTGCTAAAGCCGGCTGGTCGGATAGAGGAGTCAACACCGCACAAATGCAAATTTGCAACAGCGCCGCAACCTTTTTTTTCGCCTTCTCGATCTTTTCCAAAAGCTTATACGGATCTAATAAAGCGATATGAAACCGTCGTCGCTATTATTATTAGCTGACAGTGTAAGCGACTAACAACTTCCTTTTTCCTTTTTCCTTTTCCTGTTGCATGCATGCATGGTTCCTTTCAGAAACGGGCGAGGTTCGTGACGGTGCCGGACGAGATCATCGGCTTCTGAATTCTCATCGCCGGCCGGCCGATCAATATGATGCTGGGACGACGACGACTGGGATCATCCCACTCCGATCCTCGCAGCCATCAGTCTCTCTCCGAAGCCTCGAATTTGATCGGAGTCTGCAGCAGCATAATGATGCGTGCCTCGGTGCCTGAAGATAGCAAAAGAAAGCTGTGTGTAAATTAAGCGGTCAGGCTGGGAACATGAGAAGCTGCATGTGAATCAGATCAATGCCTTCCTGTCTCCCGGCTTCATTCTGTCTGTCTAGTGCGCGTGTGTGTGGTCTCGCCGTGCACTCACTTGACTCATGGTGTACATACAGCATATTGGTATTGCTTGATGCGTGGTGCGATCATGAAATCCCCCTTTTTCTGTCTCTTTTTCCCAGTGCGCATCGTCCTCTGCCTTTCATCTTCATCACAGCTTCGACCCGGCGGTGTTGTGTAACATGAATAAAGCAAACTGAAGTGTGGAATCTGAAATGCTTTGCTGATCACTGTACAGTGATACTTGGCGCGGCAAAGTGGCGTCATGAATGACATATGAATGGGAGATTCTGATAGTGTTTGCTCCTCCTTCCAGTTTTCAGGGCAGAAAAAAAATTTGTATTACCAACTATCCTAAATATGTTTGTGGAATTTTTTATTGGTTCAGATACCACGTATAGTTAAGAGCATCAACCCATGTTATATAAAATGTACTTGCGGTTCCAAAGTTTGCGTTGTTGTTTAATTTGTCAGTAAGGGTCTGTTGGGTTGCCTACATAACTCCTTATCCAGACTCCTGCAGTGTAGTTTGTTCCTCTTTGGTTACCTGCACAGACTCATATGCAGGCTATATATATATATGATGTACTGCAATGTTTAGCACTATCTAATTCATATTTTCTGGAGTATTTAATTTGTACATTTTAATATTTAATGACAACTGCCTTGTTGTTCATTCTTGTTTTCCTTCCTCGATTGAATCATCTGATACAAAAGGAAATTATGTGGTGATGCCATGGTCCTCATTTTGCACAACTTGAAAAAAAATCATTTACAGTAGTCTCAAGCAAAAGACTCTTGTCTGAGAGGGACTGGTACTCTTCCCAGATTCCAAATACTCTTACTAGCTTGTTTGGATGCACTCGAATTTACACTAATACATGTGGATTGAGATAGGTACGAGTGCATCCAAATAAGACCTAAGTTGGTTACTGCATAGTCATCAAGTACCTTAGTACCCCAGCACGCACCGCCCAATCTGTGATTGGGAACAAGACCACAGCAGCTAATCTTGCAAGAAATTGTAACAATGGTGCGGTTTGGCATAGCATTGATGCTGAAGCTTTTAATTTGGTGGAGCAATGCAAGCAATCACGCGTCAAATTTTGGTTGCTCGCCGGAGGACGTCATCGTTTTTAGAGCACTGAAGTGAAGACTGAACTGAGGTTGGTACCAAGTCTATTTCGATTTTCTTGGAGGGAAACGCCCGGAAAGGGCAGCGCGAGCAGACTGCAGAGCAAGCCCTTCTCAGCCGTCGGATTGGAGAGCCTTCATTCGAGTTGCTGTCCTATGGACTAAAGTTGGAAATGAGCGAGCTCTGTGCCGGCCCTAAGGGGAGGGCATGGGGTGTGATGGCCGAGGGCCCAGGTGGGGGAGGGGCCCAAGCCCAGGTACACAAACCCGAAGGCCCTGTAGTCTAATAAGGCATCAGCAAACTAATAAGAAGAGAGACAGAGAACTGGCCAGCCGGCCCAAGAAGATTGTCGGCCTTTCTGGCTTTCTTTTGAGGTTTTCACCAATCACCTAGGCCCTCAGGCAGAGAGGATGTGAGGAGCCGCGCCACACTCGATCGCGACTCGCGAGTTCGCATCACGCGTCGACGCCCGACGCCTGATCGTGACTCACCGCCGCGGAGAGTTGGAGCCTGGACTGCCGGAGAAACACAACGGCGGCGACCAGGAAGTCCTCTACCACTCCATGTCTTGCCTTCTTGCGAATTGAGATCGCCGATCAGTTGTTTTCTTCATGTTCAGGCCCTAGGTATTTTTTCCATGTTTTATTTTTTAATCTAAATTAATTATTTGTATAGTGTTCCAGACTTCTAGTACTTTGTACTTATATAGTCATGTTTTTTTTTTCTAATTTAGGTGTTAGAATTTTAGAATGTTACCTAAGAAAATTAGCGTCTATATATTATAAGATTTTATACATGGTCCAGAGGGGTCATCACGACGAGTTGGCCAGAGGGCCCTTAAAATCCTAGGATCGGCGCCGGCGAGCTCCATGCATGGTTTACCTATTATTAGCACAAAAACATATATGTAGAAGTCTCTTGGCCCATTAATTGGAAGCCAACTGTGGGACATAGTCCCCGGGTACCCCGCAAGGAAAGGCTAATACCTAGTCTGACTAGGACTCTCTGTATGTAATTCTAGCATTACCACCTTGTAATTCTATTAGGACTCCTCTATTGTAACCGACCAGGAGACTTACCTCCTGGGCTATATAAAGGAGGGCAGGGCTCCCTAGATCGGCCATGACAAGAGACTCAACAGTATGAACCCCAAGCGCAGGGCGCAATATACTTTCCACCCAAACTGGATATAGGGACGCTATTCCAGCTCATTGTCTCTGCGTTTACCATCGAATTTTGCATATGCCGAAGCCCTCCAAACATTCATCTCAGGTAACCTCGTGACGAGTTGCCTGTCAGTAAACACCGACACCAGCGAAAGAGAACCTCATAAACAAATGCAAATGCAACCTTGAAAAACATGGCCATTGGTCGGCCCATCACAAAAGATGTCCACAAGACCACAATCCATGTAAGGTGTTTTTATTTATTTTAGGGACAAGCAAAGGCGTTGCTATCATGCTGAGTGGGCTGAAACTTATATATTAGCTCTAATCAGACAAATCCTTTACAGAATCTCCGAGGGCGTGGGCTGTGTTGTTTTCATCTTTTGTTTACTCATCAGGTGGGCCGAGGAACCATGACGACAGAGCGGACCTTGCAAGAAAATTTAGGGTGTTTCTGAAATTTATTAGGCACCGATCGGTTGGGCGTTCTAGGCAGTTTCAGGACCGGAACATTTCTAAGCCAGTACAAATTATCAAACAGTTCCAGACCGTTCCAGGCTACAAATGAATGAAGCCTTAGGCTACGTTTGGTAAGCATGTTTTCATGGCCTGGAATCGTTCTGACCGGAATTCCTTCTTTAATTTATATAGCTAGCGTCACCGGGAACAGTTCTAGTCCAGAACGGGCCCTTAGGGTATATTTGGTTTTCATCTTTTTTTTCCAAGAGGAGTGTCAAATTCAGTGCAGAATGAACTGTTAACAGAAAGTGAGAACTTGGCTGTCTCCAAATACATGCAACATAGTACTACTATATAACTGAAATGACTATCAAACCCTTGACATATCAACTGCAAACTGCTCTGGTTTAATTAGGTAGCTCTCGCTTGCCTTCCAATCGACAGCAGGTGCGAGCTGGAGCCTGGAGACATCGATCCGGAGGTCAGTGAGGTACGGCGGCGGCTTGTAGCACTGGCGGCGAGGCATGGCCATGGCCATCATCGACCAGTCGGCGCATCATCCCAACATATATACCTTGATGATTCCCAACGAGAGATGAACGGGGACTGGCCAGCCAGGATACGCTGCAGGTGTATGCAGGCTGATTTGTTAGGAATATAAACCACGCCATAGGTGTTGGCGCGGTGGCGTAACTCGTGAGCGCTTGTGCACGCTGGCTAGCTGCGGCAGTATTTCTGGATCGGGCTCGAGTCGTGTGTGCCTCCTGGAGTCCAGTTCAAGCGCGTTGCATGCTGGCATGCAATGGTAAGACTAAGTTTAGTTTCGTAGCACTAGTGCAGGATTGAGTAGCAGTCCTGGTTGGAAAACCCCCTCTAGTACTGGTTTTCTAACAGAGACTGCCAATCCGAGACTAAGGCCCGCCCTTTAGTTCCGGGTCTGCTAACCGGGATTGAATGGGGGCCATTTAGTCCCAGTTGCTTATACTAACCGGGACTGAAAGGGCCTCCAGGACGAGCTCGAGGCGCAGGCACCTCCAGTCGTGGTAGGTATAACCAACGGGGACTAAATATTACTCTTTTTGTTTTCTATTTTTCTTTTCTTTTGCAGTTTCTTTCCATTCAATTTGTTTTCGTTTCAAATAGTTTTCGTACACGTATTATATGTTATACTATTATACGTCATCCATAAATAAGAACGAAACTAATCAAGTAAGAGCTTATATATTACAATAATTTAAAACAAGTCATTACAAACTAGTTGTCCAACTTAAAATATTCCTTACTAGATGTCCAAGTACACCCGAAAGTTCATGCAAACATAAGTAGCTAGAAATGCCTTTGACTTTCTCGTATTCTCAACTCGGTGAAGTGTAGATCGCCGATGTGGTATCCACAAATGTTATTGACGTAATTCAAGGCATTAAATATTGCACTCTCATTTGCTTCAAAAGTACGAGCACAGGGTCTACTAACGACGATTAGCGGTGGCTGAAAAGTCGGTGGGTCAGATGATCCCCTCTTAGTCGCAAGCAGCTTTTTCTAAAATCCTGCCATAGTGCATGTGTTAGCCATTCATCGGTATATTTTCAATCATAACCCAATGCATACATTGTTTGGTTTAGAATGGCTTCAAAGGTGCAACCTGCGTAGGTTAAATCATAATACTCAGCCTGTAATTAAGTGTTGGCAGAAAAAATAGATATGAGAACCAAGCTTTCCAATAACAACAAATCTAGATACAAGCTATGAGTTCGACTTCGACTTACCACATCATTCCGGTTGTTTTGAGCCATCCTTGCACAAAAGCCCGCAACATCATGATAAGAGTCCGCATCCATAGCTTGTATCGACACGAAGGAATAAGTAGGTAGGGTGTACCCAATATTCACAAGCTTATTTATACATGTTAGGACAACATATTTTTGTGCAACAGCCTTATCAGGTGCCTTTACTCCCACATCCAAGATTTGTACAACACTTCTACCCCTCCTAACGGCGATGGAAAAGCCAACTCGACATTAAATGAATCGACCATTATCTACCTCAAAGTTCTCAACATCCACAACCTCAACTCAAAATTCGAGAGTCTCTTTAAGCCAAATGATTAGGTTAATTACCCACGATACATTTAAGAAACACATATATACATATCAAAATAATATATTGTGTACAAGCGTAATTAAAACATATTGATTTATTGAAAACATATATCGTTGCTTACTATGCTAGGATGATTGAACAGTACATTCGGCAACACTGGATTGAATCCACGAGTAATTGTATAGCCCCAACCTGAGACAATCGGTTTAGGGAGACGTCTAGCCATCTCTTCTCACTAAAGTTAATATATCAAAATTCATATCAGTGGACTCAATATATGAATTCATACATCAAAATTCATATATATCATTGGTGTCAAAAATTTTCATATACCAAAATATCAGGCATTAAAGTCTATATATCAAAATTCACATCTGTAAACCCTATATATCAAAATTCATATAATCGGACCCTATGTACATACACAATGCATGCATATCATATATATACAATATAATACACTAAAGTCAATATATCAAAATTCATATATATCACTAAAGTCAATTTTTTTCATATACCAAAATGCATATCACTAAAGTCTATATATCAAAATTCACATTTGTAAATCCTATATATCAAAATTCATTTAATTGGACCCTATATACATAGCAAATGCATATTATATATATACATTATATCACACTAAAGTCTATATATCAAAATAAATCATAAAGCAAATACAAATCAAATCGAATAGAAATAGTTAGCCAAAGTTAGGGGTGACGGATCCGGCGCTTGAAAGGAGAAAGAAGAAGAGAAGACACGAGTATATGTAGGGTTGGCACCCTTTAGTCCTGGGTTGGGCCACCAACCGAGACTTTGGTGGCCCAACCCAGGACTAAAGCCAAATTTTGGCGCGCGGCGAAACTGCTGCCTACCCGGCA
This sequence comes from Saccharum hybrid cultivar R570, assembly GCA_038087645.1. Classification (NCBI taxonomy): domain Eukaryota; kingdom Viridiplantae; phylum Streptophyta; class Magnoliopsida; order Poales; family Poaceae; genus Saccharum; species Saccharum hybrid cultivar. The sequence goes on along the minus strand of JAQSUU010000637.1, from coordinate 35,797,006 downwards.
CTTTCATTTCCCTCCCATGCAATAGTTTTTTAACATTTCCTTTAACATAAATAGGCTGAAAATTGGAAAGTGCGTAGTAAAAAATATAGCTCAAAAAATTTAATACAAAATTGCTTTCATATATAATTTATAATGCTTTTGTTTCGTTACATGTTTAATAACATATGGTATAAATTATAATTACATTTTAAAAATTCAAATTTCAAATTTGAGAAATTCAGACACGGTTTTTCTTGACAAGATGGTTTCAAATGAAAAAGTTGTCAACTACAAAGTTGCAAAACTTTTCGAGATCTACAACTTTCGTACTAATTATTTCTCCATTTGAGATCATTTTAAAAATTCAAATTTCAAATTTGAGAAATTCAAACATAATTTTCCTTAACAAGATGACTTCAGATAAAAAAGTTGTCAACTACAAAGTTGTTTAACTTTTCAAGATCTAGAACTTTCATTCTTGTCATTTCTTCATTTGAGGACATTTTAAAAATTTAAATTTCAAATTTGAGAAATTCTTACATAAATTTCCTTGACAAAATGATTTCAAATCAAAAAGTTGTCAACCACAAAGTTGTATAACTTTTTGAGATCTATAACTTTTATTTTGGATATTTCTCTATCCGATAAAGTGGTAGTAAATATTGTTCAAATTTTACATCTCTCTCATATAGTCATAAATTATATGAGAGAGATATAAATGTTGAATAATGTTTACTACCACTTTGTCGGATGAAGACATGACCAAAATAAAGTTGTAGATCTTGATTAGTTCTACAACTTTTATGTTTATGAATTTCCCAGCTGAATTCATTTACTGCATCAAAATATTGTTTGAAGTTGCTATTATTTTAGAATCAAATTTTGAATTGATAAAACAAATTCACATGAAAAGATAACCAAAATGAAAGCTTTAAGAACACAATAAATTTATATAGCATGATTTTAGAAAATTTTAGGAAAAATTATCAAATTTGAAGTTAGTACGACGGAGAAAGACTAGTTACAAGTTTTAGCCAGAAATTAAAAAGAGAAATCAAACTTCTTTAAAAAATTAATTTCAAACAGAATTTCAAAATAGTAGATGATTTCAAATGAAAAAGTTATCAACTACAAAGTTGCATAACTTTTCGAGATCTACAACTTTTGTATTGGTTGTTTCTCCATTTGAGGTCATTTTTTAAATTTAAATTTTAAATTTGAGAAATTCAAACATAGTTTTCCTTGACAAGATGACTTTAAATAAAAAAGTTGTCAACTACAAAGTTGTTTAACTTTTTGAGATCTACAATTTTTATTTTGGATATTTCTCCATCCAAAGTCATTTATGAGACGCATGCGACATCGAAAATAATAATAAAGATCTTAGAGAACCTTAGAATAAATATTTAGGGTACATAAAAATTACATATACGATCACAAAGACCTAACAATAAAATTACATATATCGAAAATAATATTTGTTTGTGTTTATTATTCTGACAAAATTGTTTGTGATTATTTCTCTGTTTTTTTATTTGCATATGCATTTCAATCCTACATGAGTTATATTTCAATGCATACAAACGTAATTATGATGTCCATACAAATAAACCTAATAAAACACAATTAACTTGCATACAAACATAATTAAAATATTCATATAAATAAACCTAATTAAAGTACATAACCGTTCAAATAACCTAATTAAGTATAACAATACGAATAAACCTAATTAACACATGAATCCTACCAACCGGCTGCAGCCCTAGCCTGTCTCCACTACCAGTAGTGTATGTCTCAGATACAGTAACCACGGTCATTGTCTATGTAATGCAAGGCCTGCACTAAAACACTCTGTCTTGCCTCACAACGCCGAAGACATGGTATCCCATAGATGTAGCCTATTGAGGGACTATTGATGGCCTGATTCTGTCTAAATATCAAGCAATAATGGATACCAGCTGTTGTCCTCTGGCCCAACACTTTCACGTAGTCCCAGGCATACTCCAGTCGCTTCATAGCTTACGTGAGAATGGGGTGCATGCCACTTGCAACATAGGTGTAATCATAGAGCAAATTCTGCAAGCGGACAAACAAAAAATATCAAGAAACGCTCCTATAATAATAAAAATAAATAAACATTACTCTCATATCATACACGATGACACACCACATCCATTTGGTTGAATGTCGCATACCTCTCGCTTACTCACGGCACATATAGACTATGCTCACGTAAAGGTTCTATCTTCAAGGATAAGAAATTAGACATATGGTAGTCAATTCGCTCAATTGTCTACAAAGAAAGTAGCACGGCATCGATCTGGACGCCTGTCTTAGTCGGCATCTGTTGTCTAGTCTGCACGATGTCTTAACGCACCTTATTATTGTAACTAATGGGGATATCGAAGGCGATACTACACGTCCATAACTTGCTTCCTTTATCATTCATGACCATACTTGTCGTCGTCTCAAAGATGTCCCACACCCCGAGCAGCCATAGTAGTGTTGATTCCAGCCACTTGACCGGTTTTATAGTCTGTGACATATACAACAATCATATTATGAATGAATGTATATATGAAAAAATTATATTAACACGCAAAACTAAAAATATTATATACTATTGATGGGCCTGGGTGACGCAGAACAACCCTATCTGGCGATGGCGCGAATGGAAGATCACCAAGGTGGAAACCTGGCTCCTGCGGCTGGGGAAGTCCGCTGCCATTCATCATAACTAAAAAAAACTGAAAAAAACCATCCCAATAAATATGGAACCCCCATATAAATATACCATGCAACAATATATATTAGAGAAACAAATAAAAAAATCATCAAGATATATATATATATATATAATTTTTTTAACGATTATTAACTCTCATCAAGAAATAATGTTGCTAACAAAGATCTAGAAAACTATAAGTGTTTAAGGTTATGTAGAAATGATGTATAAATAAAAATAAAATCCATCATTATTATTCCTAATATAAAAAACCACATATTTCTATGCTTATTACTAAACCATGGAATGATCTATGTTACTAGCAATGAAAGATTAGAAGATGAAATTGATAACCTTTGGAAGATTGAAGATGAAGCCGGCCGCCGAGAGCAAGAACTTGCTCCCCCAAGCAAGAACACGGATGAATACACGCGCACAAGCAAAGACCAAAGATTTGACCTGTGTCACGGGGACAGTGGAAGCGGGTATATATAGTGGGGACCTTTTGTCCCGGTTGGTGGAGCCTACAGGGACTAAAGAATCAACCTCTAGTCCCGATTGGAGCCAAAACCCGGGATAAAAGGCCAGCGGGACCTTTGATCCCGGTTGGTGGTTCCAACCGGGATTGAAAGGCTACCTTTAGTCCCGGTCGGTGATTCCAACTGAGACTAATTCTTTTATTAGTCCCGGGCCCAACCCCAACCGGGACTAAACGCAGAAAATCAAAAAGTTTGTTCTCTACTAGTGTAGGGAGCTAGGTGCTGGTTTGACAAGGTCCGATGGAGTGGTGTGCATGGTTATGGTTCGTATGGACAAGCCGTGGTGCCTGAAGGAGCGTGAGGCTGTGAGGCTCTCAGATGTCGCTAAGCAAGTCATGCAGATCATGGCATGAAGGCTCTGGACGTGGAGGTTAGCTCTTGGCAAGTCCGTGCCCTATATTTAGCCCCTGTACTCCTCTGTATTTAGTCGCTAAGTCCAGTGAATAAAGTATCCAAAGGGAAATTTGTCATCGCGGCATTCATCGCCAGAAAACAGTGTGTCTACGTTGCTTCTTCTACCTCTTGCCAAGAGCGTGTGTGTTTGAGTGGCTCCTGGGCGAAGCCAACATGATTGAGCCGATTAAGCTCAATAGACATTGCAGGCGCTCCTACATAGGCCCGCTAGGCAAGCGGGTGTGCGTAGGCGCGGACAAAGGACTTTTTGTAGGCCGAATCTAGCATGTTGTAGGAAGACCTGCACCCATTTGCATCCCTAGGTTCAGATGCATGTAGGCGAGGAACATGTGTATTGTCTCATTTTGTGTCCTGAAGTAATACCTGGAAATCTTCTGGTCTGAGCACTCGAACCAGTGTCACGCGCCTAGCGATGCTGCCACCACTACACAGGATGAAAAGTCTCCATGCGAGCCCAATGGTCTTCGAGCGAGCCCATTAGCTTTTCTCTCTCTCCCTCATCTTCATCTCCGGTGACTTTAGAAGGGGCTCGGGGGAGGCATGCTAGCCCGGCGGTGAAGTGGGGGCAGCGTCACCGCTGCCGGAAGAGGCAGCAGAGGAGGCCGCCAAGCGGGGGCAACCATGGCCATGGCGGCGGCAGGGGAAGGGAAGGAGGAGGGCCGCGGGCGTGGTCCATAACTGTGGTTCACGACCATGGAGCTCCGGCGAAACCCTACCACGTGCTGCGGCGGGGCAGTCGGGATGGGCAGTGGCGGTGCTGTAGGGTCGAGATGGCAGACTAGAGGGGGGTGAATAGTCCTTTCTAAAACTTAAACACGTCGGCTAACTGAAATAAGTGCGGAATTAAATCTATCAGTTTAGCCAAAACTACACCCTTCTATCTATAACTCTAGCACCTTACAAAAGATCCTAAGCAAGCAAATAAGATGTCTTCCTAACAAGAGTTCACCTAAACAATTCTAGCTTGCAAGGTCACACAAACCTATGCAACTAGTACTTCAAGCACCGGGGGAGCTCCTACACAATCCTAGTAAGCAAAAGCACAAAGCTCCTAAGCTCACTAGCAATGCTCAATAACAAAGCAACCAATGCCAAATTAGAGAGCGCAAATTACTCAGCTACACAAACTAAGTAATGTGACTAACAAGGTTACATAAACCAAATTAGCCACGCAAAGGGGATACTTCTAGCTTCACAAGCGAGAAGATATCTAGCTAGCTACACAAGCACAACTAGAAGCAAGAGCAACTACACAAGCAAGATATATATATGAAAGCAATACAAGCTTGTGTTTCGAAGATTGCAAACCAACAGGATGAACAAGGTTGACACGATGATTTTTATCCCGAGGTTCACGTGTTTGCCAACACGCTAGTCCCCGTTGAGACAAGCTCTAAGGTTGCCGCCGGTCCTCTTGCTCTTCTCGTTGTGGCGATGCACCCACTTGTTGGATCGCGAGCTAATTGAGTATCAAGAGTCAAACCCTCAGCGGGTGCCGCACATCCACTCACAAGATGGGGATCCTTCAAGCCACGAGCTCTAGCACTTGACCCGGCCGGACCACTTGTCGCCCTTCACGTCTCGCTTTACTAGAGTTGCTCTTCGCGGCTTCCGCGGGGCGAGCACAATGCCCCTCACAAAGCTTCTCCGGAGCCTCGCATAATCTTCTTGCGAGCTTCAACGGAGTCCTAAGCCACCAAACTGTCTAGGAGGTGGCAACCTCCAAGAGTAACAAGCACCACCAGCTTGCAACTCGAACACCTAGTGCCACTCGATGCAATCCTCACAATGCAACACACTAGAATCGCTCTCTCACTCGATCCGATGAACACTATCAAGCTCAAGTGAGTTAAAGGGCTCTCAAGCACACCAACACAAGCCATCAAGGCTCAAGGGTGCTCAGCCACTGCCAAGGCCGGCCACCATTTCTATTTATAAGACCACAAACGAATAAGCCATTAGCAATTCACTGGGCTGAAAAACGCGAGCGACAGATGTGGGGATGCCCACCGACAGACGCGGCACCCCAGCATCTGACGCACTGCTCGCCGCCACGTGTCCTGCTCAACCGAAAAACCAACGGTCGAATTCCCAGCGTCAGACGCCTCTGACGCTCCGCGCCCTCAGCGTCCGTCGCACGACAGACACGGCACAGAGAGCTCCCGCGCTGTGCTCAGCCGCGACAGACGCATCTGTCGGTCGATCAACAGACGCGGCTCAGCGTCTGTCGCTGCCGAGGCTCGCAACCCTGCTGACGCTACGCGCTCTCGAACCAACCGACGGACGCGTCACACGCAAGCAAGCCCGCGCGTCCATCGCACCATCAGACGCGGTCCAAAAAGGGTGAAACCACGCGAAGCTGCGACAGACGTGGCTCAGCGTCCGTCGCTCCTGCGCACCGAAGCCGCCCTCGCGAACTGATCGACAGACGCTGACGTCAGCGTCCGTCGCTCGAGCACCGCAGCGTCTGTCGCCTCCTTCGATCCAGGCCGCGCCTAGGGTAAGACGACAGACGCCAAGGCAGCATCTGTCGCCACTTCTTCCGACCTTCGGCGTAAAGAAAATTTAACATTTTATCTCCTCGAAAACGCCTGAATCCCGCCTCGCAAGTTCGGCGGGAGGGAGAGAGGACCCCAAACCCCTCTCTACCCCTCAAACTCCATTGTCTTCACAAATGTGCCAACACCACCATGTGAACATCACCATGTGCACGTGTGTTAGCATTTTCACAATCATTTTCTTCGAAGGAATTAACCACTCAACTTGCCATGCCACTCGATCCTAATACGTATGCAAAGTTAGATCTCTCAAGTGGCACTAGATGACCGATATGCAAACAAGTTTGTCCCTCTTGATAGTACGGTCATCTATCCTAAACCTGGTCATCAACTTCTCTACACACCTATGACCGGTGAAATAAAAATGCCCTATGGTTATACCTTTGCCTTGCGCATTTCATTCCAACTCCTCCGACGTTGATGCAACACATGCACCAACCAATCACCAAATGATATGATCCACTTCATATCATCACGTGACCGTATTGGTTCATCGATCTTGACCTCACTTACTCTTCACCGTTGCCTCGGTCCATCGGCGCCAAGTCTTGCCCAAGCTTCACCGTCACATGCGGTCCCTCGCTTCAAAGCCTCCGACTTGCCCTTCACACTTGCAACCGGTCCATCGAGCCAAGCCTCATCTCGATCTTCTCCACCTTGGTCACATGACTCCATGTCATGTCTCATATGCAATAAGCTCCTTCATGACGCAATCACATGTGGACCAATCTCATGTGTATCTCACATAACCACATATTAGTCCACCTAAGTTGTCACTCAATTACCAAAACCAAACAAGGAACTTTCAGGTGCATGGCGAAAAAAATGCCGGTGGATTACTATGGTCCGAATATAACAAGCCCGGGTAATTCCCTAACTCATAGGAGCAACTAGGAGTATATCCTTTGCTTTATACAATATTGGATCTTGTAAAAAGAAGGGGGTAATCTCTTTGGGTTACTTTAGAAACTCAAATCCCCTTGGGATCTGTGACTTTTTTTAAGGTGAAAAATCTATGCAGATATCATTTGAATAATCTATTTAGTTCTTCAGAGCATCTTTAAGAGTTCCCAATAAACCTCCCAATATAGGATTTTTGGCAAGAATAGAAAAAAATCCATCTCCAAGAGTTCACGATCCCACCTTCCAATATTGTGGCACTTATAAAAAAATCACCGAACATGCGGATATATGTGCGTGTTTTTCAGGCGCGTATCCGTCTGCCAATCAAAGGTGGAAGGGCGTGGAAAGAATAAAGAATAGAAAAAGTTTCCTAATGCAAATGTACCAAAAAGAAAGAATATATAAGATAATTTATACATGGTCCCAATACTTTTTAGCGAGTTGGAAAACTCTACGGTTTTGAGAATAAATTCTTGGAGATGCTCTCATAGAGGGTTTTCATATTTCTTTTGTTCTTTTGTGAATGAGGATTTTCCATACCTACTAGGTGCTACTCGTCCTAGTAGACTACCGGACTACTGCGGGGAGCTGAGGACTCGGACTCGGACTCGGACTCAGCCTGGCATGCCGATTCGATCTACAAAGGCAGGCACCCAACAGGATTTTCTCAGCGAAGCCGATAGCAGTGGCAATTTCCAATTTTCTCACAGATCTCCAGCCACATCCATGCATCTCCAAGCCAAGGTGCAGTGTCCGGCGATCGACCGCAAGATGGACGTGATGGCCGCCTCCTCCTCCACCGACAACAGCGAGCTCTTGCCGGCGTCGCGCGAGACGACGCAGGCCGCCGCCGGTGCCCGCGTCGTCAAGTGCGAGGGCGTGGTGTTCACGGTGACGGAGGGCAACGAGGTGGCCCAGGCGGCGCGGGGCGGCGCGGCGGCGGCGCGCGTGCTGGGCAGCGAGAGCTTCTTCGACGCGGCCACGTGCACGAGGCGCCACTTTGTGGACGTGCAGGGGAAGGCCGAGGCGATGCTGTTCTTCGTGTCCGTGCGCGAGGACCAGCGCTGCATCGTCGACGTCCAGAGGTTTTCTTAGGGTTTAACTAGCAATTAGAGTATGTGCGATGCGAATTTGATGTTCCAACGTACGGCAATTCTAGGGATTCATTTATTTTGGCACGGAGTGAGTATTAAAAGAAAAAAGAGAAAAAGAGTTACAGTTAAGGAAGACAACTACAAATTTCAGTAACACGCATGTTCGACCATCTGGAGAATGTGATGGTGTACAAAAAATCAGGAATTCGGTTCATGCCGCAAGGATTACCAAGTGGCTGTAAATCATTATCAATGGTTGAAGGCAACTATATGCAGTGACTGAGCCAGAAACTATGGATAGGGAGCCGGTCGAAGAGTTTTAACCATAAAATAATTGAGTGTAGCTTATTTGTTTGGATTTTTATATTATGGATGGGCTCATCCAAGGATAAAATACAAATTTATGTTATTTTGTTGTCCAGAAATCATAAAAAAATATATGACAAAGCTTTTATTATATCTTTCTAATATGGATTATTGAATTATATACTACCTAAAATTTTTTTGCTGTGATGTGGGGGGGGGGGGGGGGGGGGGGGGGGGGGGCATGGCCCCTGCCTGCCCCCTGGCTCCGCCAGTGACTATATGCAACGATGGTGAAGTATCCAAACTAATACAGCTCAAAGTTCTTGGTCCCCTGTAACTTGCGGCGGTTCTGTGGCTGGCTATCCTATTGTCCTATTGTAAAAATAGTGCTTCCCACGCTCTGAGTATTCACAGCTTCGTACCCCAAGATCTCCAATCGATTGCCCAAGGATTATCCAGCCTGCAATGCAATAATGCAGAGTGGAGTTCTTGGTCCCTCCCATTTCAGGGTCTTGTCTCATAGAGTTACCATGGCGGCTTGTCAGGGTCTTGTCTCATAGAGTTACCAAGGCGACTTGGTACGATGATGAGTAATGGATGCAGTCTGTAGTGCAGATTTCAGAAGGGCCGTGTATAATCTCTCAGTTCATGGAGATCGTGATGCAGTACCATCATGCACTCACAGGCTGAAACAACAAAATTGGTTTGGGGAACAGAGAAAAATGCAATGCAAAATACAGTTCTTTCTGTTGAATATAAAGTAGTGGCATGAAAATGATCCATGAGACCGTGATGCATTCATACATCCAAATTGTAGCAAAAAAAAAGTACCTGTTATCACCAAATCGAACATTAGTCCAAATTCCACGCATCAATGTATGCTAAGCAGCTTTAGAAGCAGCCATCTCAGTTTTTTTTTTTTGGAAAGAACAGGAGGGGTTTTTAGCCCCTACTGAAGCAGCCATCTCAGTAGCTCTGTTTACCAAAATTGACATCACTCCAGGTCTTGAGCAGCATCCAATGTAAACAATATGGGAGTTGCTATATTTCAAGTGCCTGAATTTAATTTTCAGCCAACAATTTTAGTTAACCAAATAGTACAATTAAAAGAACAGCTCACAACTTATCAAAAAAAAAGAACAGCTCACAAGAGACAATTCACAATGTTTTTCTCTAGTCAAACAATGACAAAATTACATGTTGCTTGAACAAAAAAAATAGGAGAAGTGAAAGATACAAGTTACTGACATGGCACTGAATAGAATGGACGAAGCGAACCACAAGCTCACCACTCCGAAGGGTTTTCTTTTGTTTGTTTGTCTGATCTCTAAAAATTGCTCTGTACAGGCAAGAATGCTACAAAACCAAAATTTAAGTTCAGGTCTATCCATTGGTGCTGATTCATTGAATCCTCATAGTGGTAGGAATATAAGAAAACCATATTGGTAGAATCTGTAGATAGGAGAATTATTGAATGTGAACCTAAATGGCTAGAAGCAAAGAATCTTTTTTCTAGTCAATGTGAAGGGTGGAAGCAGACAAATGGTATGTCAAACACAGAAATTCCACTATGATATTTTGGATGAATCTGAAGACTGCGACGAACGTTCTTAGCTTCAACACTTGTTGCTAGAGACCTGCATGGACATTAAGCACGTAAAAAGAAACCCAATGGACTTAAAAAATGAAGATTCAAGGTTGGAATAAAGTGAACTCAAAGTCAATCGTCATAATATGTGGCTCATTGCCCAACTTGCTTTTTTGTTTGTCAATTGTTATAGTCCCTAGGGGAGCTATTGAAATCATCTGGAAAGAATATCTCTGGATCGAAATCCAGTAAGTCATATGTCTATACTGTCTTTATTATCTCTGAATGTATCAACGCAAGCATTCCGGAATGGCATGAATTATACAACCAAATAACACTGTGAATCATAGCATATTAGTTTACAAGGCAGAGAAGATAGATCATGGCATACAGACTTACTGAGTGAAGATACATAAGCCGCACACCCGACACTCCATTTGTTTGTCAAAATCCCTGAATGCAAGATCCTACCGATACTTGTAACATCAAATGACTGCTGAAATGACTTCAGATTGCAGTTGTTCGTATGTAGCCATCCCAAACTGGCAGCAACAGGATCAGAATAACTCAGGCACAGTTATTTACCCTATGTATGGATAGGTAGCGATCAAGGTAATACAAGAACAACTTGAGCAGCCATCCGGTGGCGGTAAGCTCCTGCAGTCCTGCTGGTGCAGAAGCCTGTGGAAGTCATTGAGTTGTGCGATGAAGGCACCAACAGGGAGCAGTATTAAGGAGGCGGAGACGAGTTGTCCTTGGCGGCAACACAGAGTGCAGCACAGGTCAGGGTCTGATGGTGATGCTGATCCCCTTGTTCACCCGGGTGAGCCACCCCCACTTGTGCTTCCACCGGCAGTGGCCACCCCCGCAGCATCACAAACACACTCCATTTATATGCTGAACACTGTAAACACATTTCAAGCTCACTGCACTATTATTGTCTATTCCAGGATAGCAGGTCCAACTTTCGTGACCACCTGCCAACCGGGAGCTGTGCATGCTCCAACCCCACATCACAGTTCAGACAAGAAACCTGGAACAACATACTACTCCACCGATGGTCCAGGTATGCACCTCTACCATTTTGCAGCCTGCAGGTATAACCACATGACCTGCAGGTTTACACCATTCCCAGATGCCACCCAGACAGCACAAGAAGAGGATGGCATTCAAACCACCACAGTAAGACATGAACTTCTATGATATCTTGCAGTCTACAATCACAAGAACAAGGCATATTTGGAACGTTAAGAAAAAATGGCACTTCAACAACAGTAAGCAGACAGTAGTAAGACATGAACCAACATTATACCATTGCTGATATCCTGGCAGCAAACAATCTGATACTTATGTAGGATGAACACAAGGAAATCGCAAGCACACCATCCACCATATCAAAACACACGACCCACCACCCGTACTAGCAATTAGAGTTTTTGCCTTTCGCATGTGACAGGCGTTTGGTCGTGTCACGCTTCTGATGATCGATTATATAGTACTATAACAGTATTTGCCTTTTGCATGTGACGGGCCTGTTTGGTGCCCGCGTACGTACGCCACGCCGCAAGTGCGGCGTGTTAGAAATTAGTCTCCCACAGCGACAAGCTGCTTGCTAATCTCCACGCGCAGAAACGTCGATTGAATCTACCGAGACGAACATGCAAGATCACAGACGACACCAACAGACGACACCAGAGGCACGATATTTGTTAACGAGGTTCAGCCAAAGCCTAGTCCCTGGGGCATGATTACGGACGTTCCTCCCCAATACCAGCAACACCGGCTGCTCCAGGGTCCCAGCAAAGTGCCTGCCCTCTTGCGAACTTGTCGCTATGTCGTCATGGTTACAATAGCAGCCCACCTCTCATATTTATGAGGAGACCGGGTTACAGAGTGCAACACCAACTCTACCCTATACTGCCCAATACAACTCAGAGTCTTAGCATAATCAAACTCGTACATAATATTCGACACATATTCTAACATGGCGGACGATTCGTGTGCCACACATTTGGCGTCCCATGGTAGCAAGCCTTCGGCAGCTAAACATCGACTCAGACGTGTCGCGGAACCCACGGCGCGGTGCGGGGACTTCTGGCTGCAAACTAAGAGCAAGTTCAATACTAGAGACAAGTTATTAGCTATTAGCCAAATTGTGAGAGCCAAGCTATACAATAGTGATATCTTATTTGTGTATAAGAAACTTTTTTATTATTAGTTTTATCCATGCCCCACTTTCTCTATCCTAATCTTCCTCACATTCACTTCCTTACATTCACTTAGTGTATGGGCCCACCACTAACATATACATCCGTGTCCAGCTTGTTGCTTGCACAAGCTCTCCTCTCTCTCCTCCCTTTTCTCTTCCACATCAGTATTTGTTTGGTTATAAGCTAATTATTGTACCTTGTTGATGCCATACCCCGAGTATCCCGACTTCCGTATTTACCGACTACTGACTCTGAAGCAGAGAAGACCCGAAGGCCTACGACGACCCTATTCGAGGAAGGATATCCTCGGATTGCGCCAAGACTCCGACTAGGGCACGACTCCTTAGCTTGTAGGGCAAGTTGATCCCAGATATAAATAGTTAGCAGTACCCCTTGTTGTAATCATCCAATATCCAATCTCACATAGGCATAGTCATCTTGTACTCGCAATCTCGCCAAATACATAATACAAGAGTAGCAACTAGACGTAAGGCTTTTACTCGCTTCCCGGGGGCCCGAACCAGTATAAATCTCGTCTCCCAACTGTGATTGTTCTTCACACCAAGCGGGATTCCCTAAGAACCAAATATTTGCAGGTAACAAAAACCGACATATCTGCTCTAAACATATCCTAAGTGTGCAATTAAGTAAAACTGCAAACACCATATATGGGTTTTCGAACCTAATAGGTGGTCTTGAATGGGCTATCCTCTCCTCACAGGCCAGTTTCAATAAGGTTCTACGTGGATTTTATAGGCATTAAATAAGCTATCAACTTAGGCTTTGTTTGGTTGCACACAAATCTATCCTAATCCACATGGTTTGGGAGGGATTGAGATAAATTCCACCTCAATCCCTCCCAAACCACATGAATTGGGGTGGATTTTGTGTACAGCCAAACAAGCACTTAGAATAGTAAATATGCTGATATGACATAACATTAATGAAAAGATATGATCAAAGTTTTATAAAGTGAAAATTGTACTACGTAAAAGTAGTTAATGAAAAACAACATCAGATTCTACCCATTAGTTAGCGTTCTATTTTTTAATAGCAGAAATATTTTCAGAAGTTAAACCAAATATAGCCTAATATACTTTGATCTTTCAGGCATACTGCACGCTAGGTGGGCCACGAGACCTTTTCTGCGTGGGCTGTGTGTTTGCGATAATATATCCGTTGCACTACTGCAGTGCAAACGCCTTTCCGAGCAGAGCCCAATGCGATATTGACCACTTGGTACATCTTCTCCCTGTGAATTATGGAAAAAGTCCAATTTTCCCCCTTCAACTTTGGCGTGCGTCCGTTTTTCCTTTCCGAACTATAAAACCAGAAATATTTCCTCCTCCAACTTTGAAAACCGTTCGTTTTACCTCCCTGGCCGGTTTTGGACGGTGGGTTTGCTACAGTAACGGATGGATTTGCTACAGTGACGGCGGTTTTGTCTTTTTCTTTTTTATTTATTTCGGCTGAATCTTTAAAAAATCATAGTAAATCACAGAAAAAAATCGTAAAATAGAAAATCTAATTTTGTTGGACTCTACATGAGTAGATCTACACCGTGAATATATAATATAGCATGTTTTAGTGCAAAGTTTTTGTTGTAGCTTTAGATATATGTTTTTTTAATTAATTCATAGCTACAGTTCCTATGGTCCAATTGTGGTGAAATTATACAAAGCCAAGGCATAAAAATTTACTGCAGTTCAAGCATACAATAATTAGCCCACCATAAAAATTTTATCACAATTAGACCATAGGAACTGTAGCTATAAATTATTCCAGTTAATTATAGACAAAATTAGATTTTACAATTAATCTAAAGCTACAGCAAAAACTTTGTATTAAAGCATACTATATTATATGTTCACTGTGTAGATCTACTCATGTAGAGTCCAACAAAATTAGATTTTCTATTTTACGATTTTTCTGTGATTTACTATGATTTTTTAAAGATTCAGCCGAAATAAATAAAAAGAAAAAGACAAAACCGCCGGCACTGTAGCAAATCCATCCGTTACTGTAGCAAACCCACCGTCCAAAACCGGCCAGGGAGGTAAAACGAACGGTTTTCAAAGTTGGAGGAGGAAATATTTCTGGTTTTATAGTTCGGAAAGGAAAAACGGACGCACGCCAAAGTTGAAGGGGGAAAATTGGACTTTTTCCGTGGATTATATGTACAAGCCCAATTGTATAGTTCCATTCTTACAATGTAAGGCCCACTAGTTTCCAGTGCAGGCGTTGGTTTTTTGTTTTTTTGTTGCGTTTTCCTTCAACTATTTCAAACTTCCAGAGTTTTAGTACAAGAAGGCAAAAACACAATCAAAGCATGTAGTGAACATATGCTATTGGTTTATCATATATATCTTCAGTTCTTTGATTTGAATAAAATGATACAACGCTAGTTCAGAATTTATGATCCCTCCACAGAAAAATAGTGTATACACCAAATACATTTTCTTTTCCAGTTTCAGAGATTGTACAAGGCCAACAACCTCTTGCTACTCTCCCTGCAAAGTTAGCTTGTTAGCTAGCTCGTACATGAACAGAGCTGCTCTGAAGCAACTGCAACGCTGCACACGGTTCACAAGAAAGCTCCTTTCCAAGATTCCAAGTAACCTTACAAAAGAACAAACAACGTCCATGCTTTACTAAATCTGAAGGCTCAAGTGTCTTGGCCACTAAGGAACCTTAGCGACCGTCAAACCTAGGATTAACACGTACTCAATCAAAGCACTGAAATAACGCAGTTCATGATTGGATCATCAAGCGGGATAAGCAAATCGATGCAGCAATTATACCTCATTCTTTTCCCTGCAGATCCTTCGAGGCTTTCCTACCGCTTTTCCAGGCACCATTGGCACCATCCATTCCAACCTTGTTGCGTGGCCTTTCCAAATCACATGTCATCGCACAATGAGAAAGATTCCTCTCCATCATTGGTGATAACTTGTAGGTCTCCAGTCCAACTAAGTTTCTTCAGATAGCGATTTTTATCGCTTTCACCAGAAGGAAACTGAACATCTCTTTCTTGCTTCTTGACAACATGAACCCCCTAATCTGACTGACCCACAACTTTGACAAGGGCTGAAAAAGGTGACCCAGCCACCGTTGTCTGCCAACTTCTTTCAGAGTCACTTTCCATTTCTCAGAGTCTTTTAGTTCTATACACGCCGATCGTTCTTGGTTCTACAATACTAACAAGTGCGTACAGTATAGTGTTTCAGTGTGAAGTTTATCATGATGTTAAGTATTATGATCCTTAACATTACACAGGATGAAGCACCGAGCGGCCGGTGCTGGTGGCCAGTGCAAGGAGCCAGAGGCCCTGCCTGGCCACCTCGGGTTCGATCCCGGTGACCGCGGTATTACTGTTTACCATGAACAGTAATGAGGAGAAAAGGCTCCCCGTTTTAAAAAAAAAACATTACACAGGATGACAACAAGACCCAAAGCTTGTTTCTGGTGTGATAGCTTGCTTTGCTTGTGATGTGACAAAGATCTAACTCTTCCTGAGAAAAGGTTAGACCGACCAGGACACTGTTGATCCATTGTTTATGCACATTGAAAATTTATGTCATCTTGTTGTTTTGTTAAAAGCTAGCAGGTGGGGTGATGTACTGATGTCTCCTCTGGATTTTTGGCCCGAGCATATCTGAATGGCTATCTAGCCTTTTGTTCAGTGCCCTCTTGCTCTTGGCATTTTGTTTCTTGTTCAAATCTGCATCAGTGTTCTCAAGATGATAACATTATATTCTCAGAGACAATACGTGTACCTAACTTACTCTTGTCTCAAAACTTATTCATGACGTTTTCAAAACAGAGGATAGCTAGCTATAGCTAGTATGTCAGGCGGTAGAGACTGATTGCGACATGTGGGATTTTTATCTGCAAATTGAGATGCAAAGATAAACATTGCTCATTTCATTTTTCAAATGATTCGATCAGCTGACATGTAGTTTTCTTTGTTCACCACATTTCTCACATGGATCTGATAATCTCTTTGCATTTCCATAATCTTTCCTTCGAACTAACTAACTACTCTTGTTTAACCCCTCAAATAAACTACTTTATCTTTCAGACCGAATGATTAATTAAACTTCAACTATTTCCACCTGATGTCCGGATTTTTTATGTGCTAGCCTGCATTTTCAATCTGAAAATCTACTGAACCAACTGTCGAGAGATTCATATCCTGTGCCAACTTGTTGTGGTACTGCTAGTAGCAGATCAAATCCAGACTTCTTTATTTGATGCCCTCACACACATGCCAAATCCTGTGCTGGTACCCTCAAACACTATTGTAGTGTACATTATTCAATCCCTACTGAAATGAAAAGGCAGAGCACCTGCCATTGCCCTAAAAAAAACACACACTATTCTAGCACTGCAAATTGAAGAATACCATTACTTCAGATTCGAACCACATGCATCAGCTTGCTACAAAACTGCATGCGCGGCCGACCACATAGATGTAGTCACATTTTCGATGCCTGCACGTGGATGGAAAATCACCAAAGGAATTTTGAAAATGACAAACCAAAGAGTTATCCATGTCTAATCCTGAAACTATCCCTAATATACAATTCAACGGATGGCCAGTTGCTGTTGGTGACCCTGACTTCCACAACTGGGGCAAGCTGGCAGCAAACATAAGGCCCCAGACGATCCTGACGACGGAGGCAACCTGACCAAAATTTTGGTTCAGATAATCCGGTCTGTAACCCTACACCTAGGGCACAAGTGAATATCAACAGCGTTGAGCACTAACCATGATCCAATCCAACAGCACTGGCCATCCACGTATAGCTCTCAAACAATTCCTATCATGAAAATTGCTCCTGACAAATGGCTGTCAAGCCATAAATGGCTCAAGTTCAGTGTATGGTTCTATTTGGTTTCCTGCAGCTCATGAAACACGTAGCAGCAACTTGGACAGTGACAACCCAATCCATTTGTTATTTCTTGGAACAAATAGCTAATCCATTTGAATATATGCCATGGAAAAGCTCACTTCCATGGCCATGGGATGGCGTTGATTTGTGACTTGACCAGAAGGCTTTTGCGGGGTCCTCATATTGGGGGCAAGGATCTGGATTTCATTAAATCTGACAGGAATCAGGGGTCCGATCAAGAGCTGACATGGACCCAGCTTGACACTGCCTGACCTGTTTGGAGATGGCAGACTGTGAATGTGAAACGATCATGTCCCCCATGTGAGTTCAATGGGTGAGCTGACTAGACTGTGCCCAGTCCCATGCAGACTGTCTTAGGAATGCAGAAGGAAAGCAAGCAATAAGTGAGTCCTTGTTTAGTAGAAAGCATCAGCAAGCAAAAATAGTTGTTTGTTATCCTCCTTTCCTCTAAATTTGACTCTATTATTGGAACGTCCATGTTAACCAACGTCACACCACACCTGAAGTTACAACCACGCATCGGATTCCATCTTAATCTTGGTTCAAATATTAGACTTAAATATATTTTAACTAGTGCTCCCTCCATTTTGAATATGACGTTTGGAACAACATAATTAGTTTGTTTTTAAATTATTTATCTTATCCTAAATGTCATGTATTTAGAAAATTAACGGAGGGAGCTAGAGGTTTGTAGACTACACACCTTTCCGTGCATGGACTGAAAGATTTTAGCATCAAGTCACCAATGGCTAGAGTTTCTGTGCATTCGGTAGTATGGCATCTCAATATGCCAGTGTGCGTTGAGCATCTCATTGCTCAGGATTGTAATTTAAACTTTTCTGAGTAATATACGGCTCTTTTTTCCTCGCAGAAAAAAAACTAATCAAACTTGATTGTTTTTACTCTCTATCCATTTCCTAACACGATGCACATTTGCATACTTATAATCTAACATCCAGTTTTGATAAATGATAAATTTACCAATTACTCTATGTTCATCGTTGCATTGCTCATCAATGAGTAGTACGCATTTAGCTAAACTATAGCTTAAGTTATATCAACTATTGTTGTATTTTTTGGGGACATCATGAATAAATATTTTGGTTTCAACTTTTGATCTTAGTAGTTGCAATTTAGATGTAAGTTTAAGGGTTACTTTATGTATTATGTAAAAGACAAGCTGAAAAGTACTGTTGGCTGATTTGTTGTGAGAGAAAAACATTGTTCCTTTGCTGAAAAAGTACGGCCGAAAAGATAAACGAACAGGGCCACAAAATAGATCCAATTGCTACTATTGGTGATAATGATTATAGTTTATTAAATCGATGCAAGATTCATAAGAAATCATTAGTAAAACTACAGGGCCTTGCTGTTTGCTTATGTATATGAGTCCAATAATATAAGTTACACTTCAGAAAATATTCCAACATGATTTGACTAAAAAAACGAAGATTCAGACAACAAGATTCCATGAATTTGGAGGTGTGTCGCGTGCGCGAGCCCTTTCGGTGCGGCCACCCTGTGCTGCTGGCGTACGTGTACGTCGATGAATGATGATGGATGGGCATGCACCGCCCGCAGGCCGCAGCAACGAAAGCTGCCGATCGGCCACCGCAACGTGGGGCCTGGATGCTGCACGGAATTGCGCTTTCCACGAAAGCAAACCTGTCCGCTTCCGCCGGCCGCCGCCTGATGCATTGCCATCGACCCCCAGCAGCAGCAGCCTGCCTTCCCATCATCGTCCATGCTAGTGTGCTACGCTTCCCCATCTTTTTTTTCCTTTCCATATAGCTGCAATCTGTGTTCCTAGCTAGTTCTTTCGGTCCTCTATGTTACATGGATAAAATTAGTATGCACAACTAATAAAAAAATTATTGTCTTGTTACTCTTTGTACTCTATAATCTCTATCCGGTTGTGATAAATTTGCAATTTACTGTGTTTATTATTTGCATTGCATTGTTGGTTTTTAATATGTATTTACTTAAAACCTTAGCTAAGTTACATCACTTATCGTTGCATCACTCTTCGTGATATCATAAATCTATATTTTGCCTTTCATTTTTTAATCTTATTAGTTGCTGTAATTTTTTATCCACATGTTAAGTTTAAACTCCAGTGTTTATTATATCTTTTATTCAATTGTTTTCTTTTATATTTATTAACTGATGGATTTTAGTCCTAACTCCACTCTTACTTAATACAATGGTATAAACAATCATTTTAGTTTGCACCACGCCACTTAAGATGTTGAATTTCTCCATCAAATAATTATATGTGTAATAATATTATTTTTATATAAAAATAAAGTGCTTAAAATCAAACTACCAATGTTAATTTATATGCCATAATGTTTTGGCCAAAACGTATAAACCAATCTAAAGTAACTACTTACAAATTTATTACCATACAATTTTAATATAATCTAAAATAAATTATTAGTGTCGTTTGTATGTGGTTGTTAAGAAAACATTTTTTCACAACCGATAAACTATTAAAATATATAATTATATATCACAATTCTTGTGTCTATATTTTGTTCTTGAGAGTTTGTTTTTGGCCTTCCTTTTGGACTTCGTCTCAAAACACCAATCTTGTATTCTTGCTAATTTGCTCCTCATTTACATTTATAACAGGAAGCACTTTGACTTGGGCTACATCTCTAGTTCCTGCAAGCACAGCCTGCCGAATCGACACAGGGGTAACAGCGGAGACTAATCCCTAACAAGTTTTGCATGAATCATCACTACAACTTTTGTATTTTAAAAGAAAATATATGTCATGGGATGAAAGGATATTAATTGCTTTATAAAACTTGTGTGTTGAGAAAAAAATGCATGCTAAAATTGTTTACAATGATATGTCTATTTTAGCGCCCATACACACCATATGACAATACATGCATGTCTTGCTCTTCTAGCAATAGTTAAGGGTTAGCTTCTCATGATTGAGTGTTAGCCACAACACATGATTAGAGTTTAGCTTCTTTGTACGAATTATTGTTTGTTTTCCTCTTTTAATTCATTCTTATTAGTAGGGGCGGGTCCTCCTAATCCTTAAAAAAAACATGTATGAATCACATCTCAAAACTCTTTTTGCTGATCTCCTCTTGGATAAATGTTCTTTTGAAGGTATCTTTCTCACCAACAACCATGCGGCTGATGCATGCCAAAAAGCCTAGGGTTTCACATGCTCGTTAGTTAGGTCTTTGGTGTTGCTTATATATACCTAATCTTCAACCGTCTCTTAAAGAGAGCTAATTTATTATTTTGTTATGAACTGGTGGTATTTTTTATGCTCATGGTCATTGCCGCAGCACTGTAGCTTGCAGCACATTGCACATGACTGAACAACAGACTCATTATTTATCATGAAATAAATATATTAATGAAAACTTCTTGCCTATCAGTGATGACGTGCACACACGAGTGGTTCCTTTATCCAATATCCGATAAGACAACAAATTGGACTAGTTAAATATATTTGCCGTCAAAGGACTACTAGTTTATGTAATTTGGACACGTTCAATATTTAATTGTTCGATTAATTCACCAAATTTGTTTCAAGTGGATATATAAAAGTATTTATTTTCTTTTTGAAATGAGAAAAATATTTTTATGCCTACCAACTTAGCTAAACAAGCAACAGCTAGTGATCTAGAGCTGACATGGCTTCGTGCATGAATGACACAACTTCGAATAAAGTTTGAATAAATATATCTTTGTTGTGGAAGAAGAACCAATTATTTGTGTCTGATTTGGTGCGTCCCATTGTTGACCAACTGTTTCACATTTCTTTCAGGTGGACCAAAAATAATAATATTTTTTATAGTGGTATAAGCAACAGCTAGCAAGGCAGAGCTGACATGGCTTCATGCATGCAGGACACAGCTTCTAATCTAGTTTGACCAGAACTAGGACAAAATGAGTTTTAAAATATTTGGTAGCATGTAATGTGGCTTACGAGGTCATCAAATGTGCTACCTGTTGTGCATAGGTGCCCCAAGCACCTTGCAGGAGCCAATTTGAAAAGGCCTTGAGAGAAAATGAATAAAGAACGAAGAATGTACTATCTTTTTCATTTATGTCTTATAGTCCAAAGTTAAAGCCAGCAAATAGAAAATTGTCTGTTCCTAAGTAACGTGAATACGAATACGAATCCAAATAGATCTATCCCGAGTAACACGAATATGAATTCTAATCAAATAGAAAAGAATAAAAATAAACTTCAGTCCTTCCCAATCCGCAACGGAACTCCTGGCGCCCGGATGTTCGATCGGATATTGATCTATCGGACGGTACCGTGGACCGGGCTGATTCTTTTCCCTGGCGCGCACCTGCACTCCGTGCCCCCTGCCTATGCCTACTTTTCACGCGCCCACCTAGGGCCCAGGCCCGTGGGAACAGCTGGTGACCTCCGCCCGCCGCTCCTCCGTGGGAACAGCTGGTGACCTCCGCCCGCCGCTCCTCGTGTCCTGATGGATGGCCGCACAGTCTGCCCCCGTTCGCCTCACCCCCGTCTCACACGCGCATCCTGTCCCCGTCGCCGCACCCCACTCCTTCCCTCGGACCCCTACTCTCTCTCCGCGTTAGCGGGACTCGAGAGCTGGCCCTCAACTCGCTGTCACGGCCCCATCCCTCGGTGCCTGGGCCATGCGCCCATCACTCACCGTGCTCCTATGAAATATTTGCAATATGAAACACTTGGATGCAACATACGTTGGACATAGATGAAATATTTGAAACATACTGTTACAACATATGTCTAGAACATATGCAACATCCAGATAAAACACTTGCAACATGTGTGTGAAACATATGTAACAACTAGATAAAACACTTGTAATATGTGTGTGAAACATATGCAACATCCAGATAAAACACTTGTTGCAACATACGTTTGAATATATTTTTTTCAAAATGTTTGCAACATAACACTGAAAACACTTGCAAAAATATGCAACATGTGCAGCATCTCGATTTATTTTTGCAACATCCATATGTAACAATTGCAACATACCTATGAAACATCTGAAACACTTGAAACATATATTTGCAATATAAGGGAGAAGAAGGCTGGGGCCAGTCGATTCCGGTCATCAGAGTGGGATCCGGCGCTGCGCGAGCACCACCACCATCCGGCACCAGCATCACCGGCCTTGGCTCAGCCTAGCGGGTGGCACGGCGCACGACCGAAGCGAGGAGCGAGGTGCGGGTGGGGCGCGCGACGGGCGGGGGGAGGAGTGAGGAGCGAGCAGCGCAGGTGGGCCGTGCGACGACGTGGGGGCGAGGAGCGAGCGAGCGAGCAGCGCAGGGTCGGGGGCAGGTTAGGAGAACGCCGCAACAGCAAGCCGAGTGAGGCGCGGCGTCCGGATTAGAATAAAAGACATGAAAATGAGCAGGTAATAAAAAAAGGCAAAGTGTGGTGCACGTCACGCAACGCGTCCATCTGGAGGGTGTCGCTGGCATCGGACATCCTGTTGAAGCATTACGGATTCCGCAAACTCATGTTTGTTCCACGCAAACTTCAGTCCGTTCTGTGTTCAGATTCAGCTCAGGATTTTTGTTTCAAGTATCTCCACTCCGATTTTGATTTTATTTCCTTTTTAGTTTCCTCGATTTCGAATTCTTCTTTTTTTTTCTGGTTGATTTTTCTTTAATTTTTTTCATCGGTTAAGTGTTCTCGGGATCTTCCGTCCATTGGGTCCGTTTTATATTTTCTATACCTCCGTACTGATTTCTTTATAGCAAATAAATGTAACATTATAAGTACTTCAATAATTGACTCTTTCATTGGAAATAAAGTTTATAACGACTAAGTTGTTGATATAATTTTGATTAGGAATGAAAAATCTGGATCCACCAATGGTTCAACTAATTAATCCGTAAATTATTGAGTAGTTTGTTATCCAATCCAGTTTGAATAAACATGGCTATGAGTTATACGCATGTTCCACTGCGATCTTTGTCAAGGGCTAGCATGTAGAAAATTGAGAGAGCTCTTCCCGTAATCACCAGGGGCCATATCAGTCCATCCTAGTGATAATATAATAAGAGCAGAGAATAAGCTTGAGCGAATCATCCGTACGACCCAGATAATGAACCAACCCACTGCTACCAATCCTGATCCGTACTGCTCGCGT
The DNA here is from genome assembly GCA_038087645.1 of Saccharum hybrid cultivar R570. Lineage (NCBI taxonomy): Eukaryota > Viridiplantae > Streptophyta > Magnoliopsida > Poales > Poaceae > Saccharum > Saccharum hybrid cultivar. The sequence continues at coordinate 35,773,631 of JAQSUU010000637.1, read as the reverse complement.
GGATTCAATCCACGGATGCAGGTGCAGGACATGATGCGATGGACCAACACAACACAGAGTGCTTTTATTATGGATGAAAAAAGCACGGGTTCCATGGATCATGGATGAAAAAAGATGCGATGCAACCATCTGAATTCTGAAGCCCATGATGATGGAGGACGACTGCAGACACGCAGGCTGCCCACCCCGCGCATCAGCTAAAATCAGCTACTGGCCTACTGCTCACATGCCCGGCTGCTACCTCGCTGGCGTCAAACCACACTTTGTCCCTACGTTAAAATCAGCTACAGTAAAGAAGGGTAGGCGCTCTTGGATTAACCCTGCACTAATAACGCACGCATTAACTAAAAACGGTGTTGTTCGACCGATAGTTTTTGCGGCTGATAAACCGGCTAATATTGTTTTGTTGGGAGAGAAAAACGATGTACCATGACTGATAAGTTCAAGCAAACAGGCTCTTCTACAGGATAAATTAAACGGTAATGCTACGCGTCTTACGTTCGATATGAGCAAATCGTCGGACGCTCCCACATGCCCAAAACCTTGTTATTTGCGCTTTTATCCCGTCGCTCGCTCCGCCCGTGAGTTTATTAAAAAAAATCACCCATCCGTTATCCCTTCCACTTCCTCCTCCACTGTTGCAGCGCCTTGCGGCTGTCCCATCCTGGACGCAGTCACGCAGACGCACACTCCCCTCGTTGCTGCCGTGCACCCCATCCGCCACCACTCACTCGCGCCCTGTCATACGCGCCTCTCGCCCCCTCCCGTCACGCACACCGCCCACCCCCCTCCCGTTGCATGCGCCGCCACTCGCCACCGACTCCTACCTCGATGGCCGGAATTGACCGACACAGGCGCTCCCCCTCCTCTATATTGCAAATATATGTTTCAAGTGTTTCAAAAGTAGATAAGGGAATGTTGCACATGTTGCATTTGTTGCAGGTGTTTGTTCAAAATATTTTATCTATTCCAGACGTATGTTGCAAGCGTTTTGATCTGGATGTTGCATATGTTTCACACATATGTTGTAATAGTATATTCCAAATATTTCATCTGTTCCAGTCTTTCATTGCAGCAAGTGTTTTCATATTGCAAGTTACAAGTGTTCTATTTAATGTTGCATATGTTTTCACACATATATTGCAAGTTTATGTTTTAGATGTTTCATTTATTTCAGACGTATGTTGTATTCAAGTGTTTCATGTTGCACGTGTTTCATGTTGTTCCAAGAGTCAGGGGCGCGGAGGAGTGATGGTGGCACAACACGGACGACGAGGAATGGGGCGCGGCGAGCCGGGGGCCGACGGACGTGGCACACGGGGTGCCTAGGGCCGGAGGTCGGGGGCACAACGGGGTGGGGTTTGCTTGCGGAGCTGGGCAAACTTATGGGGTGGGGTGCGCAGATGGGGGCGGATCGAATTGAGGCGGACGAGGCAGATTGCAAGCGAGTCGTACGGACGCGGCGACGGCGCGATGCGCATGCAGGCAGGGCGAATTAGAGGAGAGGGGGGACGCAGGCTGTGTAGGCGCGTGCAGGAAACAACCCTCTGACGAAATCCTATCTCGTCGGACGTTCAGGCGCCAGTACGTCCCTAAATTAAAGTGTATGCTACGATGTTAATTTCCCTGCATAGCATTTTTGCATTTTTTTTAAAAAAGAGATAAATTGTATTTTATCCTAGTCTTGCACACAACCATCCATTATTACAACGATGTTGCTTTTATCTAGAAAAGCTAAACTAACAAAAAGCAATAAAACATTGGAAACAAAAGAGACAATTCAAAAGGCCAACTAAGCCTTAAGCCTATTAGAAGACATTCACCCATGCGCAAAGATCTCCAAAATAGTTGTTCAAAAAAAACGGCAAGCACACTTAATGCACGGTCGCCTGTTTTTTTATTTTAAATGGATATGGAGATTTTTATTTTATTTTTCTTTGAAGAGTTTTTCTTATTGGACACCTTATGCCATTCACCACCAACGTGATCCACATCCTCGTCCAGATTCTCTTCAATAATGCCACTACATATAAGTGACCTAGAGTTAAATACTTATCTCATTGTCCACATCCTCATAAGATTCATAACATTTTAGTTGTGACCTGTTGCTTTCGATTTCTAGCCACGAGCCTATCTAACTCTCCAAATTTAATTTCCGACACTACTACATGAATTTTTACCCAGGCGGGCAAAACAGATTAACCGAGGCGGGCATCACAACCGCCTCGGTGGAAAGGTAACGGTAAACAGATCTTTCCCGAGGCGGATGAAATACCCGCCTGTGAGGTCCTAGATGGCTAGAGGGGGGTGAATAGCCTATATAAAAAAATTCTACAAATGACACTAAGCAAACTTGTTAGAATAACAAACGGCGTAAAGCGAGTTTTGCTTAGCCAAAGGTTGTGATGCAAGCCTCCTATCCACAAGTCTACTAGATTATGATCTCTAGTTCACACAAGAGCTATGTCACTAATTTTACACTAGAGAACAAGCTAACAACACTACTAGCAAAGCTACCACTAGAGCTACACAAGATAATCTAGTAAAAGTAAGTGCAATAGAGAGGATTGTGATTCTTATACCGACGGTGGAGTGAAGATGTTGCCAATCACCAAGATGATATACAAACAATCAATATTGACAACAACACAATATGAAGACCAATCATCGGGAGACAAGAGACACAATATTTTTGTTCACCCGGTGTTCACTTGTGCACCGACAAGCTACGTCACCGGTTGTGTCGACCAACACTTAGATGGTTTCCCGGTGTGACCCTCAAGTCACTTGCCCCTCAAGGCACGCCCCGCAAGGCACCGCAAGACACCACTCTCAAGTGAGGTAACTCAATGACACGCGCATTCCACTAGAGTTGCTTTTGGCGTCCCGCCGAGAAAAGCACAAGAACCTCTCACAATCAACCGGAGGTGGCCAAGAACAATCACCTTCTCTTGCCAATGCCTCCAACAATCTCCAAGCCGGCTAGGAGCGGTACTCTCCAAGAGTAACAAGAAATCCACCGGCTAAACCACCCACAAGTGCCACTAGATGCCCTCAAGCTATGCAATGCACTTTGGAATCACTCAATCTCACTTTTGATTTGCAATCAAGCAAGAGAGATGAGTTGGAGGAGAAGCTTTAACTCAAAGGATGCACAAGAGTGTTAGAAATGCCAAGCGACCTCCCCAAGGGCCGGCCAACAAATATTTATAAGCACCCCAAACAAATAGAGCCGTTAGCAACTCACTGGGCGTTTTTCGCGAGCGACCGGACGCGCCGGTCGAACCTGACCGGACGCGCTTCACCGCGTCCGGTCGCCCTGCGCCGCCCACGTGTCCCTCGAATTTCAACTGCGACTGCCAGATCCTCCAACGGTCACTGCGCGCCAACGGTCAAACGCGACGACCGGACGCGCCGCTCAAACGACCGGATACGCCGAACGCACAGTGCCGCGCACCCGCGACGCAACGACCGGACGCGCTCCACGCAACAACCGGACGCGACAGAGCCAGCGTCCGGTCGGAGTCCAGTAAGCTCCCTTCGTGACCGGACGCGTCCGATCACGTGTGAGCGGACACGCCGCGCGTCCGCTCATCCCTTCGCCACGCACTGTTCCTCTGGGTGCCCGACCGGACGCTCCGGTCCCGCGAGTGACCGGACGCGCCGGTTGCAAACCCTAGCCCGCGCGCCTGACTGCTGCGCTGTACTGACCGGACGCGTCCGGTCAAACCGTGACCGCGTCCGGTGCAGCGTCCGATCACCCTGGTGATCTCCGTTCGCTTCCGTTTCTTTTCCGACTTTCGACGTAGTGGAAAATAGGCATTTCATTTCCCCGAAATCGCCTGAATCCCGCGCTCGCACGCTCGGCGGGAGGGAGAGAGGAACCCAAACCCCTCTCTACCCGCAAGCCACAGCGCGACCAACGCCACCTTTGCAAATGTGCCAACACCATCAAGTGTACATCTCCATGTGCTTGTGTGTTAGCTTTTTCTCAATCATTTTCAAAGGTTCACTTGCCCTTCACCGTTGCATCGGTCCGTCGACGCCAAGTCTTGCTCAAGCTTCACCATCGCATGGTCCTTCGCTTTGAAGCCTCGACTTGCCCTTCACCTTCACAACCGGTCCATCGAGCCAAGCCTCATCTTGGTCTTCACCATCTTGGTCACATGAGTCAATGTCATGTCTCATATTCAATGACCACATTTATCTAAATCATCCACATAGATACAAAGGTTAGTCCTAGGTTTCATCAATTAGCCAAAATCAAATTAGGGACTTTCAATCTCCCCTTTTTGGTATTTGATGACAACCCTCACAAAGATAATTTTGATAATAAAAGTTTTGAACTTGTCATACTTGTCCAATCATTTTGCTCATAAGTAAAGTTTGGACAATTATCATAAGCTCGGTTTTGGTAGTATTAGCTCTCCCTACATATGTGCATAGAGTTTAGATCGAAAGCTTTGCACATATGCATGGACAGAAGTGTTGGGAGAGTAATTCTACCAAAATGATGCTAAGGTGTAAGAAATAGACCTTTGAAGCGTGATACCAATCGGAGTTGCCTTTTACACCATCCTTAGCATCATGAGGTAACTAGACATCCATCAAAACTCAAGAACCCTGTGAGATCAACATTATATGTAAGGTTCTTGGACCACTTGTAAAAACTTTAGGCATGTCTAGATACCACGTGTAAACTATTCATATGCATGCTAGTAGATCATTTCATCATCCAAGTTCTATACTAGCATTGCACCACACAAGCATGTATATTGAATTTAAATACATGTGCAATGAGCAAGTCATATGAAAATGCACAAGCAAATGCAACAACTTTGTTTATGAGCTTGCTCCCCCTACTTGTGTGCATCAAAAAATTTATTTATCCCTTTATCATGTTGAATCATCTTTTTCTCTCCCCCTTTGTCAACAACTTACCTAAAAATGGGATCAAATTGTGGAGAGAAGAAAAATATTTAATGGAGTAGATTAAAATTTATCAATTTTGGTTCAACCTAGAACACTTGCCAAAAATATTTAATTCGATTTGAACCAAAGACAAGCTTCTTCACACCTCATAATAAGGGTTATCTTGCCTATGTTGAATTAAACACTTATAGCAAATCTTCTAGATTTAACACTAGATGTGCAAGCTTACAAACATGTCATGTCTCATATTCAATGACCACCTTTATCTAAATCATCCACATAGATACAAAGGTTAGTCCTAGGTTTCATCAATTAGCCAAAACCAAACTAGGGACTTTCACCGCCTCGGTTAATCAAATAAAAAAACAAAAAAATAAAAAAATCCATGGACAGGTCCGCCGAGCCCATCCACGGCTGCAGCATCCGCCCGTTCGCACCGCCGCTCGTCGGGACCACCGCCGGTAGGTGGTGCAGGTCGCTGGATCTGGAGCTCAAGGTGGCGGAGCTCGCCTGATCCGCCACCCGTCCGCCAGATCTGGAGCTCGAGGTGGTGGAGCTCATCGGATCCACGCTGTCAGGCTGGAGGGAGCTCGTCGAAGGGAGAGAGGAGAGAGGACCCGCCGGAGATGACGCAGAGCTGAGGTGGAGGAGGAGCGCCGCATCGCCGGCTGACGCCGATGGAGGAGCACCGCCACCTCGCTCGCGCCTGCCGGATCCGGGCTGCCCCACGCCAGATCTGAGCTGCTCCTCACCGGGGCACGCCAAATCCACCGCCAGAGTAGACCTCCGCCACTAGGAGACGCGCCGCCAGAGCAGACCTCCGCCCCACTCGCCGGCTGCCGCCTCCATCCCGAGAGAGAGAGAGAGAGAGGTGTGAGAGAGAGGCTCGGTGAGGAGAGGGAGAGGGAGACGGCCGCTGCTGGAGGGAGAGGAGTGAGAAGGGTGCTCGGTGAGGAGAGGGAGAGGGAGACGGGCGCTCGCGTAGTCGCGCTCGGCGTGCGGCTCGGGATGAGGGGCGCTTGGTGTGCGGCTAAGAGAGGGAGGAGAGGTTGAGTGAAGTGAAACCCTAAGTCGCGTATATATACTCAGAGCGATTTATCGGGCCAAGATGGGCTTTTCTAATTCAAAGTGGACTTGGCCACATTAACGGAGGCAGGCCTCTTCCATTAATACATTTTAGGAGGTGGTTAATTGTGACCGCCTCGATTAATAAAAAACGACTGCCTCGGTTAATCCTAGACATTAATCGAGGCGGTTGAAATTCCTGCCCGCCTCTGACATCATTTTCAAAACGTCTCGCATGCATAATGTTTTCTGTAGTAGTGCGACACACCCTTGAAAATATCGTTTGAATTAATGAAGCCCATAGAATTACCAAAATTCTGAATATTGGACCAAGAATCAGAAAACTGATATAAAATAGAATTGCCAAAAGACATACACACATACCATCGTTCAGGTACGTTCTTCCAAATTCCTGATGGCGACTAAATGCTCAGCCCTCTCCAGAGAATCTTCATTCTTAGTAGCTTCCCTACGCTTGCTCCAGCGATCAGGAGACTGTGGTAGAGTACGCTTGGAATGTGTGCGTAGCATTTTCGCATGCATGCATGATGGTCGCATCAACGTGCTATGCAGGGTTTACAACGCAAGTGTTTGCCTGGCCTTGGCCCTTGGACGCCACACGCGCATCTATACTCATGGATGAGAAGATGAACCAGCCGTGGCGTTCATGGCATGCACTTATCACCACGGATCGATGGGCGATGAGCGATATGATGCTTCCATTTGCGCGTACGTGATGAGAGGGGGTCGGCTAGCCGATCGGCCGACCAATCGCGCCCGGCCGGCGGCGGGGCTGGGGCGACCGCGGCGCGCGTGCCTTGTCTCCAATGGGCGTACCAGTACCACCACTTGATGACATAGCCTTCTTGGCCTTGGTGTGTGCAGTGCAGTGACAGTGAGATCAGTCAGCGACTCAGCGGTCAGCGCTTACCATGGAAACTTGGGTCTCGTTTAGATGAAAAAAATTTTGGAATTTGGCTACTGTATCACTTTCGTTTGTATTTGGCAATTAGTGTCTAATCATAGACTAATTTGGTTCAAAAGATTCGTCTCATGATTTACAACCAAACTGTACAATTAGTTATTTTTTTATCTACATTTAATGCTCTATGCATGTGTCTAAAAATTTAATGTGACGAAGAGAGAGTGTAAAAATTTAGAATTTGGAAAGCATCTAAACATGGCCTTGGATGCCGGAGGTGTAATACAGTGATAATATACTACTGGCCTACACTGCACGGCAGGTTAAATATCGGTACTAGCTAGTGTGATGTGTAGCAAATCTGAGACGTACCACTCCGGCACGACCACTATTTCTCAATTGCCAAATAAAAGAAAAAAAAGCACCGGGGCCAGATGGCTTCACAGAAATCCTTTTCAAGAAGTGCTTGCCAACAATTAAATCCGACGTCATATATAGCCGCAGTCAATAGCTTCCACAACATCTGCTGTACATGCTGACCTCAACATTGTCAACTTGGCAAATATCGTGCTCATCCCAAAGAAGGACGGTGCTGAAAGCATCCAAAGCGCTTCAGGCCAACTAGCTTGATCCAGTCATCACAAAAATCATAACAAAAAATACGAGGAAAAACACCAGCCTTGCTTATGAAGCTGGACATCTCGAAAGCTTGTGATTCGGTACGCCGGGACTATCTCATCGCCCTACCCCAACACAGAGGCTGCCCTACCCCAACACAGAGGCTCCCCACCAAGCTAGAGAGAATGGATTGTAGCAATACTTTACTTCATCATGCTCTAAAATTCTTCTCGATGGGATCCCACTTAGGCTCACTATGCCAGAAAAGCTTATCAGTGACGTCTAGATTAGTGACTCAGAAACGACACACGTCACTAATAGACTATTAGTGACGCGGGTGCACAAGACGCGTCACTGATTAGCTGTTGCCCATGGTCTAGGAACAAGACGCGTCACTAATAATAATATATCAGTGACACTTGAACAGAAAACGCGTCACTGATATAAACTGTGACGTGTATTTCTCAGACGCGTCACAGATAGATGGCTATATTGGTGACGCGGGTTAACAAGACGCGTCACGGATAATAAAAGTGACGCGTTTTGTATAGACGCGTCACTGATTTGTGGAGATATTTGTGACTCATTTTCTTGAGCCGCGTCACAAATCGCAAATCACCGATCTTAATTCATCTTTTTATTTCCCGTTTCATCTCTCTTGTACATGTGTTCCTCAAAAAAAAAGAAAATCTCTCTTGTACCGTGAAGTCGTCGTCGCCGTCGGTGGTACCTGCAGATCCAGCCGGTGCCCGGTGGAGCCCCCACCCCGCGGCACCTGCAGCTCTGGCCGGAGGCAGCCCCCACCCCCACCCCGACATCGCCTCACACCCCGGCGCATCCAGCTCCGCCAGTCGCCGCCGCGCGCCCAGCTCGGCACCTCTAGCTCTGGCCGTCGCCGCCGCCCATCTCGGCACCTGCATCTCCGGCCGGAGCTGCCCACCTCGGCATGCCGCCCCATCACACCAGCTCCGGCCCCGACGGTCGCGTGTCGTCCGCGCGGCCTCCAGGGCGTGGCGTCGTCGGCACAGAGGACGGCCGCGTCCGGCGAGGGTATTCACTCGCGCCCAGGTGGGCGCTCGTCCCTGGGCCAAGAAGCCCTGGCTTGTCTCGTGCAGCGAGCAGGCAGCGCTTGCCAGTCCGTACGCCCGAAGCCCCCAGCGCCGGCAAGCAGACCCGTCCTCCGTTCCTACTGCAGCGTTCTCTCGCTGATTTCCCAGCGCTGCTCGTCAAAGCCGACGGGTCGATCTCTCTTTCTCTCTGGTTCTGCAACCAAGCAGCAGCGCTCCGTAGCAGGTGCCGCTCCCTTCCTCTTTTGGGGTTTCATTCCTGATGAAAAGATAGGCGTCAATCGACTCAATCCAATGTTTCTTTTATTCAGCAAAATTCGTCTCGAGTTCCCTTTTCGGTCCAATTAGAGAACTGCTCAAGCAGTTTTTTGCGACATTGGTTTCTTTAGTGGTAAATATGGTACGAATTCTCCACTGGGTATTGGCTGCCATAGGTGGGGGGCAGGAGGCAGGGTTCAACACTTGCATTTCGTTGTATTTTTATGCCTGCCTAAACTTAACTACAGGAAATAATTTGTTTATTTCAAAATATGATGCAAGATGCAAGTTTCCTGTGTATACGTGTGACATGGTCTGAGCACTGTTTTTTATATGCAGATTTTAGTTTTCAAGTGGATAGTTGTTTTTTGTGCGCAAGAGCAGATTTCAGAATGTATATTGTCAGATTGACTTCTTGATGACTGTACTGTATATTGCTACTGATACACTAATGTTTATGGTTGTACATCTGAGCTCAAATAAGTAGAGAACTGCAGAACTTGGCCAAGTCATTATCTGAATATTATGGGGTTGACATGAAGCACGTAAGATGGGGTGGAATCCTCCAGGTTCTAGAGATTGTCACAAAAGATGCAAAGATTCGGGAATGCTGAACATGTAAGTTATACTGTTCTTTCTACTGATTTTTTATGTATTTTTTTAAGTGCAGTTGGTTGCTTCTTTGGTCCCTGGTATTCTTGACACAGTCTCCAGCGATATACAACAGGTTATGGCTGGCAAAAGCCATGGACATGTTACTGCTTTAGCTGGGCGAACTCATCCAAAAAGCACAATTATTTTGTTCCCTGTTATTCTTCATCTTCTGGGAAGTGCATCCTTCAAGCACAGTGTATTGCTTCAGTTGGCAAATCTTATTAAGTGAGGCCATCATGTGGCAAATCTTCAGTTGGCATAGTGTATTGCTTCATCTTATATGTCTCTGGCTTCTTCAGTATGGTTATATAATATCGTATGATGCTTATATGTCTCTGGTATCCTACTGTCACCAGATTTTTTTTCCTGGCTCTATTCAACTTTTCAAGATGAATTTATGTTTAACTATTATTGTTTTTTTTCATACATTTGAAAACATTGGAGAACTAGAGTGTTTATAGCATGTCATGACTTGTGAGCAATGCACATCTTTTTGTTCTTCCAGGATGGCTATGTCATTCAGCGAGAATCGAGCTCTGCCCAGCTGCATCATCAGACACCTTAAAGAAGGGTGAAGTCTTCACAGAAACGCTCACCAACTGCTTGGACATTCATGCGCTGCGATGGCAGGAAATGGGAATTGATCGATCTGTTCAGTTGCACTGATGGAGTACAGTTTAACTCCTCTTTCAGACATTCAGAGTTTCAAGTACACGGAGCAGGGGCAACTGGGTCGTTCTATTTTGTTTGGGCCGGAAACCTGCAGGCCCAAATTCCCCAAGTCCAAATTGCCCAAGTCCCCAAGTCTCCACAGTCCCTCCCGTGCGTCGCATCTCTCCCGCAGCCCCGCAGCCGCATCTCTCCCGTGCGCCGCCGCCTCTCTCGGCGCGCCTCTCCCGTGCACCGCCGCCTCTCTCGACGCAGGTAAGAGGTGCTCCTTACATCGATTCGTTTTCCTGACGTACTTTGTTTCTCATGGTGCTGATTTGGTTAGGTCAGGAGGTGAGGATGGTGTAGACGACGCAGGAGGACGCGCAGGGCAACCGCAGCTACTTCGCTGGCGGCGGGCAGAGTTGGGGCCCCGGGCTGGAGATCCACCGGTCACCGCCCCCGTCGCCCCGGCCTCCTCCTCGGTCCAGCGGCGAGGGGCTCCGACCTCGTCCTTCTCCATCGACTGGCACCGGCAGCAACGGCGGCGTGTTCCCAGTCAGCTTTCGAAAGGGTGAGTTTTCCCCACTCCCTCCGCACAGGTCTGCCTTCATCCTCCCTTCCTTCCTCCTCCTGCAGTATGCAAACAATTTGAGAAGTTATATTCTCTGTTAACTTAAACTCATTATTCTCTCTGTTCTGAATCTTGCAGGCCAATGCATGAGATAACTTAATCTATATCGGGCAGCACCATGGTGAAGCTGTGCACGTTAACTATGGCTGCTTTTTAGTTGTAGAGATTGGTTTCCTACAAATGGCTACACTGTATGTGCTGTTTCTTTTCACTGAACGGATTCACTGTATGTGCTGGTTCTATTACTGCTATCTTTAGTTGGCATTAAGCTATATAGGTCTTGCTTTCCTAGTTATTGTAAAACAGGAAAACAAACTGCCGAACTGATATGGAACAGTGGTATACTGCCAATGTATCATATTCGTATATACCTGCCAATGTACAGATTATTTCAGAGTTCAAGAAAGTGTACTGCTGTTATTTTTACAGCATGTTCAGATTATTTTTCCTTTCAAGTTAACTGAAATGGGATTTATATCTGGTGCAGGTTGGGATGATAAGAATTTGCAAGGCTTCTGGAAATGTTTTCCCTTGGACTCTTGGAGAGGGACATGCAGAGAGCAACATAGAAATTAGTATTTCTTTTTTTAATTACAATGCATCTGGAAATGGTTTTCCTATCCAAATGCAACTTTTGCAGGGACCAATAATTGCAATACTTCAGTTCTATTGATTTTATCATTTGCAAGGTAACATTACAGATGTGATGATGTTAAGTTAATTACTTCTTGCCGCTATGTGTTTGGTCAGGTTAGTTTGAAATTTTTTTTGCTTCCCTGAATGTTGGCAGAGTTGGACCGTTTCATAGCATGCTTGCTAGGACTTTATGGCAGGGGCTATGAAAAATAGGGTTGCTTCTCTATAAGGAGTGTTTGCAGTCTGGGGATGGAGCTGCTGACCTTGACCAAGGTATGCAGGCAGCAAGCAGTTTCTATTTCGAATTATTTCAGCAAGCTATTTTACTAAGTCCAACATTATCTATGACAATTTAGTGTGATAACTTTACCATTGTAAGTTTGTAACCCCCGGCGCAACAAATGCCATGCTTCGATTAGCCTATACTGTTGAACACTAGGCCAGACCTTATTGAATTTTCATGGAAGTAATAGTGATGATTAGCCTATCTATGACAATTTCTAGTGCGCTGATCAATGAATCCCAGTTTATAATGTCTGAGACCTGTTTCTTCTTGTTTTAGGGGAAAATACCAGTATGTTGACAGTGACAGATTTGTTCCTGTTCCTGCAAAATCAACAAAGGTGCCATACAATTTGTGTTTTGGTTCATCTTTTGGGGATTCGAAGCAAAGGATATGTAATTAAGTAGCTAGTGTGATTAGAATTGACTTGTTGGATGATTAGAATGTTCTGTGGGGTTATTATTCTGTTACTGAACACGTTTTGTAGTATAACTTGTATCTAAAAAGCTTGTAAAGAATTGATTGTTGAAATGGTAGAATATGTCTGATGTGTCTATATATATATATATATATATATATATATATATATATATATATATATATATATATATGATCATTATATTTTTTTTGTTTTTCTGAAATTGTTATCAGTGACGCGTATTGGCTAGACGCGTCGCTGATAGAGGGTTATCAGTGACGCGTATTAGCTAGACGCGTCACTGATAGAGGGTTATCAGTGACGCGTATTGGCTAGACGCGTCGCTGATAGAGGGTTATCAGTGACGCGTATTGGCTAGACGCGTCACTGATAGAGGGTTATCAGTGACGCGTATTGGCTAGACGTGTCGCTGATAGAGGGTTATCAGTGACGCGTTTTTACGCGTCACTGATTTGCCCTTATCACAGACGCGAAAACAGTGACGCGTCTTTTACGCGTCACTGATAAGCCTCTAGACGCGTCACTAATAAGGTTTTCTGGCATAGTGGCTGATCCAACATGGATGAGGACTGAGGCAAGGTGACCCTCTATTTTTTTTTCTCGAATACGTGAGTAGGGTTCAACAAAATACAAAGTTTGGCCGAAGCCCGAAAGAGCAAAAGGAAATTATAGTAAACGAAACGAAAACCCCCCACTAGGGTGCAGGGCTCCTCATGCAGCTATTCTCGCGACGTCAAGCATTCCAAGTTCTTTGCCCCTGCCCGCGCCCACTGCTCCGTCTCAGCCATTGTTTTTCATTTTGGCAATAGATCCTCTGCAAAAGCTTTTCTCTTGTGTAATCGGATTGGGCCTGCTCAGCAAAACTGGCGGGAGAATGTTGAGATTCCATGCTTCCATGTACGCAGATGATACGTCAATCTTCATCAGGCCGACAAAAAAGATGTAGACAACACAATAAGACTACTGCACCTCTTCAGAGAGGCCACATGCCTCAAAATAAATTTGCAAAAAACAAGTGTGGTAGCCATCAACTGCAACATACAACATCAACCTGGAGGATGTTATGGCTGATCTGTTAGTCTCTCGGAGCGGTTTTCCAATGACTTACCTCGGATTACCCCTCATGATCAGATGATTGCGGAGAACAGATTTCCAATTGTTAATAGACAAAGCACCCAAGAAATTCTTAGGCTAGCAAGGGTGAAATGTCACTCAAGCAGGTCGCAACAGTTTTACAAAATTAGTTTTAACATCACAGCCAATTTATCTCCTAACAGCCATCGAAACAACAAAAGATTTGTTGCAAGACCTAGAAAAGTTGAGGAAACAATTCTTGTGGGCCAATGATGATGAGCTACCAGACGGCAAGTGTAAAGTGAACTGGACAAAGAGCTTCCTCTCCGAAGAAAATAGCGGCCTTGGCATTCTCAACCTTGAAAATTTTGTGAGGGCATTACGCCTCACATGGCTCTAGCAGGAATGATCATCATCGGAAAAGGCACGGGTAGGAATTGAGACCATGCGATGAAATTGACTGCCTTCTCTTCACTGCATGCACCACGATCACTTTAGGAGATGGGAAAAAGATGAGCTTCTGGCACTCAGGGTGAATTCAGAGCTGTCGACGAAAAGACATAGCCTCTAATCTCTTTGCGATCTCAAGGGTCAAAAAATGATAACGCTCTAAACAACAAGTGGATTCGAGATCTAAACATCAGCGCTTATATATCTAGATGGATTTATATATTTATGGAATCTTATCCAGGAAATAAGACTGCAAAGCAATCAGCAAGACACAATTGCATGGAAGTTGAGCACAAGTGGGGAATACTCGGTTGCCTTGGCGTACAGGGCACAATTCATCGGATGTATCAAGGCCTCTCATATCCACTCCATCTGGAAAACCTTGGCGCCGCAAAACATAATTTTTTTTTGCCTGGCTCATCATTCAAAATAGAGTATGGACTTCAGACAGACTAGCACGCCGAGGCTGGACGCACTGCCCGATATGGCCACTGTGTAGACAAACTGCTGAGACAGCACACCACATGCTTGTGGACTGCAGATACACCAAGAGGATCTGGAGCCTCTACGTGGAATGGATTGGTCAACCGAGCCTGCGACCAGAAAACTGGAAGAGAAGCGCAGTGAAAGTATGGTGGACAAACATCACAACGGAGCAAAACACGCCTCGGAAAGTGATCGAAAGTCTCATTCTCCTCATCACTTGAGAAATTTGGAAGGAAAGAAATGCTAGGGTCTTCACGCATCAAGAAGCCTCGACGATATACCTTATGAATATCATTAAAAATGAAGTGACAGCTTAGGTCACAGCAGGGACGAAACAGTTAGCGATTCTTTTAGCATGAGAATAGCTTCTCTTGTATTTCCTCCCCTTTAAATTAAGGGGGAGTGTAAACTCTCTTCTATATCTCAATGAAATAGGTACAATCCCGTGCCCTTTTATTAAAGCAATCCGATATGTACTACATAAAGGTTTACAAAAATCAAGGAAAATAAAACCCCTGCTTTTGATCGGACAGTTAGGGGGTGTTTGGTTTGCCCTGTTAAAGTTTAACAGGTACTGTAGTACTTTCGTCTTATTTGGTAATTAGTGTCCAATCATGGACTAATTAGGCTTAATAGATTCGGCTCGTAAATTACTCTTAATGTGTGCCGACATGCATGTAATTAGTCTATATTTAGTACTCCATGCATGTACCGCAACATTCAATGTGATGTGTGTTAAAAAAATAGAGGCAATCAAACGGGGCCTTATGTACTACTAACTCCATTCTAAAAAGTTATTATATTTCTATGTTTGGATTGACTTTTTAAAGCTTGATCAAATTTACAGAAAACAATATGAATATTATGTCTCCAAATATGTATGCTATATTTTGAAAATATATTTCACGATTATTTGTAACAATTGTTCTTATAACTATTTTTTCCTGTGACGTTTCCACATATATATGCCGTCTACGTCTTTTAAGCAACCAATTAAACCGTCGATGGTACGTAAACCAGCTCAGTCTAGTGTGTGTACTGCCTCTCAGGCTGACAGGACTAACAACTGCTACTGGCTGTATGCAGGGAGTATCTTGACCTGCCAAGATTACTATAAATGTTATTGTTATGCTAGCACTGCCGAGGCTGCTGACAGCATTGCTAACTAACGCTGATTGTGATAGGAGTATGTATATATGCATATGCATATGCTTCTTGTTTGACTGGATCGTCGTCTATCCTGTATTCGGTGAATAAAAATTAAGTCACTTTTACAATTGCTTGTCTAGCTAAGTACTTTGTTAAAAGCATTTCTATATTTTAAAAGACTTAGAGCTGTATTTGTATTTCCATGTTTAACAAGTTTTAGAGTTTAGATCTTAATAGTTGGAGAGAGAGAGAGAGTTTCTCCTGATTTCTGGTGGGAATACTAATAAAAAGTAAATTGGTGTTCGGCAAAGGTTTCATTCAGAAAAAAAGAAAAGTAGCAGTATATTCCTGCTGATGATGTTAAAAACTCCCCAGTTTTATTTAAAAAATTGCATACGACCATGCTAACCCTTATATGAGATGCAAGCCACATATGAGAGTGAGATTGATATGGTTGTCCATCTATCCGACCATGACACAGTGCATCCACTTTCGGTTTTTTGAATATTCTAGTGGATCCTAAATTTCTGTTCTACGGCTCAATATAACTCGTTTATTCTGACACCGACCTGTGGGGACGCAGGGCTCACAGATATCAGAGACTACTGGAGTAGAGGGGCTGTGACGCTGTGTATGTTGCCAATTTTGATGGTTGAATTTGCTCCTACCACGTATATATATATAGTAAAAAAAAGCTCCTTTTTAAGGTGTGTCTATCACTCTCATCCAAGAGGTTACTTTAGGTGGAACCGCCCCAACTTTTGAGGGCTTGCCAGCAACGCCTTTAGGAAACAGCCATGTGTAAATGTTTAGCAAATTGTTTGGGCAAAACAACGATTGATAATTAGATCGATCAAAAAGGACAAATAAAAACCTTTGTTATCCTTTTTTATTTATTGGTGTTGTATGGTAGCATAGATTTTGGTTAGCAACCATGTAATACTGTCATGCTCTAAAGAAAATTTTGGCATAATTCCTTCCATAGAAATGGCTACATAATTACGGTCTGTTTGGATCCACTAGGATTATATAATTAAGTACTATAATCTAATTACGACCCAAATAGACTAGATTATGAGGTAGATTATTATAATCAAAATATTATATTACAATAATCCCATAATCCACCTTGGATCTGTTTTTTTGTGATTATTACTATTTTCACTTGAACTAAGAATAATCCACCATAATAATAGAGGAATCTGATTACTGTAGTTCGCAATCTAGATTATAATAATTCTATGTACTCCACCATCCTAAAATACAGTACATTATGACTTCCAAAATGTATACTGAAAAAGTTATTCTATATGCTGCCAATACTTAGGTTTAGCTAAATTTGTTAAGAAGGAAACCATAATTTGAGGAGAAACGTCTTAAAAGGGTTTAATCCACGAGTATATGTATATCAAGTCTTTCCTTAAGTTGTCTTTAAATTTTTAGACTATATTATATTCCAGGACAGAGAGAGTATATAACACATGTTACGATAATTCAACCGTGATCGGAGCAAGCCTTTATTCTACAAAAATGCGTGTCATACACAATAGTTTATTTATTGTATAAATGCTAAGATGATCTACCTATTTTGGACCAAGGGACTAAAAAGTACTCAAAACATAAAAGAAGAATGTATTCCATATCATTGGGTTCCTTTTTTTTTACTTAATGCCTATATCTTCGAACGTTATAAATCATCAATTACCACCAAAACAAAATCTTTAGACATTACTCACCCCGTATAAATTAAATTAAATTAAATTACTCCTATGATGCCTCATATCCATACAGTATTTATTAATATTAAATTAATTAATTAATATAATCCCATTCCGATTTGGTTGCCCATTGTTTTTGTCCGAAAGATACTGCTCCTCCATCACCGGCATTCTCGACAATTAAAACCCCCGCCCCCCCTCCTCCCACTCCTCTTTTCTTTCCTCCTCAAATCCGCCCGCCATAGATTCAAAAAAAAAAAAATCCGCCCGCCATTGCTTTCGCCGACGCCGCTCGTCGCTCGCTCACTGGCGCTTCCTTCCTTCCACCAGCCATTTCGTCTCCGTCGGCCATGCTCTCCTCCTCCCCCGCGGCCGCCAGAACCGCTGTGAGCCGGCGAGCCGACGTATAGCGCCGCCGTGCTGCACCGCGACGGCCCACCGGCGAGGAGCCGCCGACCTATGCCCCTCGACCAGTCCGGCATTGGCTGACCCCCAAATGCCTCCCGCCGCTAACTAGCCGCAGCCTGTACATACACAGACAGACAGACAGTCATACACACCGTGCCGGAGGTTGAAGCGAGAAAATCGATCCCGGACGCTTCGCCGCCGCCGTCTCGTCGCCGCCGGAGAGGAGTTTTAGCCTCAAAGGCGTGATTTTTTTGCCTTGTTATTTTGTAGTTTTTTTCTTTCGTGATTTTCGGACCGTGTTCTCGCGTCGTGCCGGAGACATGGGAGTTGTGGACTTCTCGGTCCTGGGCGCTCTGCAGAAGGTCAGATCCTTCGTCGCCGGCGCCGCGCCGGCTGAAGCCGCTGACGGCCGCCCGCCCGCCACGCCGAGGTCGCGCAGCGGGGGCCCCTCCCCAGAGAACTCGCCGCCGCCCGCGGCGACGAGATCCGGAGGCAGGCGCGCCATCGCCCTGCGCCGGCAGATCTCCTCGCCGCAGCTGCTCCGCTGCCGCGCTGTCAGGTACTGTGTGCTACTCCTCCGTTTCCGTCGCTTTGGAAAAGTTGTACATACAGTACTTACGTTTCAAGTTTCCATTTTGACTTGCTATAGAGGAAAAGGGAAAGGTGTTTTTTCTTTTCTTTTTTTTTTCAATCTGAAGTGAACGGATTGATTAAGATTGCATGGCGCCACCTGCTACGATCAAGCAATTATTAAGTTAGCTAAAAGTCTGCCTTTTTTATTTGAGGTAGAACTTGGTCTTGAAGAAGACAGAATGAAAACTTGTGACTGGCAATTAAGTGGTTGCGGGAGCAAGTAATTCTCACGGAAGTTTGGGCTTTTCATCTTATTTTTACATTTAGTCAACTATTGAGCTGAGTTTTCCTTGAATTGGTTTGTATAAATGCAGGCGAGCAGATGATGAGGACGATGATGAGCCCGGTGTTCAGTTTTTCACCCCTGGGAATGACTTCATACATGACTTTTCAGATATAGATTCTGTTAGTGTTAGTACCCCTAATGAGATAAACCGGTCCCTGACCCCAAGCCCCTTGGAGAGCCCAACTTGGACGGTGAAGCAGAACGACAGCTCACCGATATCCAGTAAGAATGGCTGTTACAGCCCGGATTCTCCCGGATATGGTACAAAGGCGAGTTTAGGATCTGATGGTTCACTGCAACAGATGAATGGTAGCCTCACTGACAGTGGTGGAGAAGGAAGCAAAACTCAATATCCTGTTGATTTCAGTGCCAATATTTGGTCCCCACCACCACCAGAAGATGAGGGGGATGATATCGAATCAAGGTTATTTGGATTCGATGATGACGATGATGAGGTTGGGGATTCAAGCAGGCTTCTTGTTTCTGGTAGCTTTAGTGCTAACAAAATAGCTGGTATTGACGAAGTTACAAACATTGCTCAGAAAGAGGGTCTGAAGACTGCAGTGCTCAGTCATTTCCGAGCTCTTGTGGCTCAATTACTGAAGGCAGAAGGCATCGATATGGGAAACGATGATGGGTCCAAAAATTGGCTTGATATTGTGTCATCCTTAACTTGGCAAGCCGCAAGCTATGTGAGGCCAGATACCAAGAAAGGAGGCAGCATGGATCCTACTGATTATGTGAAGGTCAAATGTATAGCATCAGGGGATCCAAGAGATAGGTTTGTTTTTTTTCAATAGTATTTTAGTTGACTAAAATTTACATGGATGTTCTCACCATCATGTGGAACTGATGAGTAATTTCTTTTGTACAGTAATTTTGTTCAAGGAGTTGTTTGCTCCAAGAATGTAAAACACAAACGCATGGTCTCTGAGCACAGGAATGCAAAATTGCTCATTTTAGGGGGCGCACTTGAGTACCACAAGGTTCCTAATAAACTAGCGTCTATTAACAGGATACTTGAACAGGTCTGTGCCTAGCATACTCTTGCTGTACATTTGTTTGTCCAATTTATGCTTTTACTGAAGAAATGCCCTTAATACAGGAGAAGGAGCACATGAAAATGATTGTTGGAAAGATCGAGTCCCGGCGACCTAATGTTGTGCTAGTTGAGAAAAGTGTCTCATCTTCTGCTCAGGAGCTCTTCTCGAAAGATATTTCGTTAGTTCTGAATGTTAAGAGGACACTTTTGGACAGGATATCAAGGTGCACAGGGGCACAAATTGCATCAGTTGACAGTATTGCTTCAGCACGGCTAGGTCAATGTGAAGTGTTCAAGGTGCAAAAAGTTACAGAATTTCCATCAGCTAAACAGACAGATAGGAGATCAAGCAAGACACTGATGTTCTTTGAAGGCTGCCCTTGGCGTTTGGGTTGCACGGTAATAATCCCTTTGCTTTTCTATGAGCACCTGATTGGAATGAACAACTCATGTCATCAGCTAACATTAAATACTGTAGATGTTCAATCTGTTATGAAGAGTATTAGCACTATATTTAGCTGATATCCAATTTCTAGTTTTAGTTTTCCAACTCAATTATAACTGTGTCAATTTATGTAGGTTCTATTGAGAGGGTCATGTCGGGAGGAGCTTAAGAGGATTAAGCGTGCTGTACAACTTGCAGTTTTTGCTGCTTATCACCTTTCTCTTGAAACATCATTCTTTGCAGATGAAGGTGCAACACTTCCTAAATTTCCCTTGGGACATGTGGTAGTTGAGCCAGGTATAAGAAACTGCACAAATAACAATTCTGCTGCATGGGCCACTGTTGGTATGCCTCCTCATGGACGTACATCAGAACAGGACAAACTCTCACAGACTGCTATGGTCAACATGATGTTTGAATATACGTCTGTATCACCTAGTTCATTACCATTGAATGAGGAAGGCCATGGGTTTGTGGGTGCATGTGAGCATAAAGAAACTGAATATTCTGTTGATCGTAAGAACCCTTGTGAACATTGTGTATCCTGTGCAACTGGTTCATGCAATGGGCATGAAACATCTTTATGTTCACTGGATCATGACTCAAGGATGCAGAATCAGAATTTGCAGAACTCTGCAAAGCTTACATCAAATGCTCACCAAGATGAGCCTCCGGCAAAGAAATGTCAACAGGTAGATCACTGGAATAAAAAATCACATTATGATCACTCAGCAGACCAGCATGACCTGAATGAATTTTCTGGTGAATACTTTCCTGGTACTGACAATCATCAGAGCATCTTAGTTTCGCTGTCCAGTACTTGTATCCCAAAAGGCTTGGTATGCGAGCGTTCCCATCTGTTCCGCATCAAGTTTTATGGTAGCTTTGATAAGCCACTTGGGAGATACCTCCGGGAAGACTTATTTGATCAGGTACATCCCATTTTCATCTTGAGTATGTACTGTCATGTTGGACCTTCTCATAATAATTTTCTAAACCTAATGGTTAACACTTTTCGTATATTCATCAGGCATATTGCTGTCAGTCATGCAAAGAGCCATCAGAATCACATATCAGGTGTTATACTCACCAGCATGGTAGCTTAACAATTAGTGTTCACAGACTTCGATCTCGAAAGTTGCCTGGTGAGCGTGATGGAAGGATATGGATGTGGCACAGGTGCCTCAAGTGCAAACCTAAGGATGGTGTTCCACCTGCCACACGAAGGATAATCATGTCTGATGCTGCCTGGGGTCTGTCGTTTGGGAAATTCCTAGAGCTAAGTTTCTCAAACCATGCCACTGCCAACCGAGTTGCAAGCTGTGGGCATTCACTCCAGAGGGACTGCCTTCGTTTTTATGGGTATGTGTCTGCTATATTCTTTGCAATATCATATTGTTCCGTGCTCCAGTGAGATTTCAACAGTTCAAATAAAATTCCAGGTATGGAAACATGGTAGCATTCTTCAGATATTCTCCTGTTGACATCCTCTCAGTTAACCTTCCTCCATCAGTACTGGACTTCAACTCTCATAGTCCACAGGAGTGGCTAAAAAGGGTGGCAGTTGAGGTGTGCTCTTTTATTAAATTTGAAACTATGTTCATCCTCTGCATCCTACACATCAGTTTTAGCATGAACAACATGTGCTCTTGTATTTGTTTCTATAGATATTTGGCAAAATGGAAGCCTTGCATGTGGAGGTGTCTGAATTTCTTCACCGTACTGAAAAGAACATTGTAACTGAGGATGAACCTGTGAAGGAATGTGTTCAAAGGCAGATTATCGAGATGAAGGATTTGCTTAAAATGGAAAGAAATGAATATGAGGTGGCACAATCAGACTTTCCTGCCATATCGTTAACTTTTATCAAGAGTTACAGCGATTTTATGTTGATTTATTGCCCCTTTTCTTGCAGATATTGCTTTTACCAGTCATGAGGGAAAGCAATCACCCCATGCAGACATCAATTGATATTCTGGAGCTCAACCGCTTGAGGCGTGGTCTTCTTCTTGATGCCTACATTTGGGATCGGAGGCTATGTCATGTAGACTCAGTTCTTAAAACACATGGCCATGTTTCGAAAACCAATCCAGACAACCTTGATGTTCTCTTATACACCAGATTGAAGGAATGGAAAGCTGATTTGCTTTCTGGGGATACTGAGATTGGAAAATCTTTAGGAAGTCCGAGGAAATCTTTGTTATCCAGACAGGGCCATTTGAATGATAATGAATACAGTGTTGCTGATACAAATTTAGAGATGTGTTTGGAGGGTCATCCTGTGGATGATGCAGAGGATCTTGACAAAGTCTATAACAAATTCAATGGAGAAAAAAAGTGGCCTATTGCTGAATCTACTGATGGTTTGGAACCTGTTGAGAGGTTACCCTCACTTGCATCGATTTTTTCTGATAAAATCGATTTGGCATGGACTGGGTCTTGTGATTTGCATTATGATCTTCCACAAGCTTTCACCAAAATTGATGACAATGTATCCTTTAATTTGGACAGTCCAAACTACAACAATATAGTAACCCCTGTTAGAATTCACTCGTTTAATTCTACACGGGGGTTGCGGCAGAGAGAAAGAACTGGATTAGCTCCAGCTTCTTTGCATCTACCATCATTCAAATCTGCTGAGTACTTTGGGGGTATGACAAGCATCCTGAAGGACCCAATGCCAAATATACGAAGGGCCTGTTCTCAAAGGTCTCATGGGGTGATAGAGAAATTAAATGTTGTTCTTGCACGCACACCCACATATATCTCATCTGCTTCAAATATGATCGATGATGGGGCACGACTACTATTACCCCAAATTGGATATGAAGATGTTGTTGTGGCAGTATATGATGATGAGCCCACCAGTATTATATCATATGCCATGACATCAGAAGAATACGTACAACAAGTAGCACACAGACTGAATTCCAGTTTGAGTTTTTCTCATCTGCCAAATACTACTGAGGTCAGCAGCCATGGACTTGAGGTGTCCTCACCCTCTCAACAAGACCATTTGCATTCGAAAGGAACTCATTTTAAGTTTTCCTTTGATGATGACTCACCGATTTCTCCAGATAAAACAAAGTTCTCTGTGATCTGCTATTTTGAAAAGCATTTTGCTGCGCTTAGAAAGAAATGCTGTCCCAAAGATATTGATTACATACGTTCTCTAAGTCGCTGCAAGAGATGGAATGCACAGGGTGGAAAAAGCAATGTTTACTTTGCAAAGTCGATGGATGAAAGGTTCATAATCAAACAAGTCACGAGAACAGAGCTGGAGTCTTTTGTAGAATTTGCTCCTCAGTACTTCAAGTATTTAATGGAATCCTTGACTTCTGGTAGCCCAACTTGCCTGGCCAAAATAGTAGGGTTATATCAGGTTTGTTTTTGTTCACTCGTTGCATCATGTTTTATACAACTGTAGAGTGTAAAAGTAAAACATCACCCTGAATTCTATTTTCCCCTTTTCACTTGAGTTCAGGTTAGTGTTAAGAGCATGAAAGCTGGGAAGGAAGTGAGGATGGATCTGATGGTGATGGAGAATATTTTCTTTGAAAGGAAGATATCTCGGGTGTATGACCTAAAGGGTTCATTGCGCTCACGCTACACAGCCGGGGACAGTAAAGTCCTCTTGGATTCAAACCTCATAGAGGCATTGCATACTAAGCCTATATTTTTGGGGAGCAAGGCAAAACGAAGATTGGAAAGAGCTGTCTGGAATGATACTTCATTTCTTGCGGTATGCAACTACATCTTTGTGCTTACTGTTTAACCAATATATTTAAATACTTAATCAATTTGCCAAGCTACTACATAAGAACTAAACTATGGACTATAATTTATTTATAGGTTATTATTGTTACATAATTGTTTCAGGGATATTGCCGGATGCTAACTCTTTCCATGTTTTACCTGGTATTTGTCACCCACGAAATGGGTGCCCTGCATTTAGTTTGGAGTCATGTTATGAATACCGCTTCCATCATGTTATAGGTTTCCAGATTGCCACAACAATGTATTTTGCAATATGTTATATCTTGCATGTGTTTCCCCCCAGTTCTGTTGAAGTAGTTCACCCTGAGTGACTATGTTAATCTACCTCATTCCTCACCTCCATGTATACCTATTTCAGATGGAATTTGCACTATTGATATACTTTTCGGCAGTGATTGCCCTACAGAGCATTTTATTTTAAAACTAAAGTGGCATTTAGTATCCATTGAATTGAATAGGGGTCCTGTCCCTGCAATGGATGTGAAAACCCAGAATTGTAATTCTGTCTGCTATGCTTTGCAGTTGGCGGATGTCATGGATTACTCTCTCCTTGTTGGAATCGACGAGGAGAAGAAAGAGCTCGTCATTGGCATCATCGACTACTTGCGCCAATACACCTGGGACAAGCAGCTGGAGACCTGGGTGAAGGCCTCGGGCATTCTTGGGGGCCCCAAGAATGAATCCCCTACCGTCATATCTCCAATGCAGTACAAGAAGAGATTCAGGAAAGCCATGTCCAAGTACTTCCTCACTGTCCCTGACCAGTGGTCCTCTTGACGACTGACAAACATGCTCTATCGATCATCCGCCGTAACCAGAATCGTTGCCGTGCCATAGACCATAGTACATGTCCATTATTCTTTCTTTGCCTAGAGTGAGAGAAATAGTCAATTCATTTTGTGTCCACCTGTGCCATCTGTAGTAGCCATAGACATACGGGAGGGATCATCCTTCAGCTGGATGCCAAGCATGGTCACTGCAGTGTCCAGCTGCAGATAGAGGCTTGGTCCATGACTCATCTCCATGTACATTACGGCCAGCATATATAGCTGAAAAAGAAAAAAAATGTCGATGAAATGTAGACAATTCTTTTGATGCCCCTGTGGCATGTATGCAGACTGTTGCTACTTTGTATAGAAGAGACATGCAACTTGAAAAACTTGTCTTTCCAAGCTGTCGCTTGCAGACCTGGACGTGAATGAAATGGGCTCCGAAAAAAGAGGGGAGGGACGTCTTGGAACTACCCATACTGATGGACAAGTATTGAAGTCGCTGTATTGAGCCACCCAGGACGAAACTCTTCAATAGTAGTGAAGTACGTATATACCAGCGCACCAGCACTGTACCATCTTTCTTCGATTCGGTTGTGGCATTCATGGGAGATCCTATGCGTTCGCTTTCTGATCTTGACGGTTCTTGTCAAATGCTCCTAGCTAGTTGCACACAACAGTTAGACATCTTCTTCTGGACAAAGACATCGTCGTCGTAGTAGTTGTGAGTTGTGACGCCAGGTCTGCTCTTAGGCATGTTAACGTAGTGCTGCCACAATTAATTAAACTAAACACACACAAAGACGTACACTCGCTAGGGCCTAGGGGACTAGGGGTCACAGGCCGGCGTCGGCGTGAGACTGAGTGGGAGGGGTTGGTGCTATCTGCAACGGCAAGCTCCGACCCGAACGTGAAGTGGAGTGGTCAGCTAAACCACGTGTGTCAGAGCCCGGCAAGCTGCACCCACAAGTCTAACCTAACCAGCCGGCGACCTTGGCTACTTCCAATACATCAAAAGCAGCAGGATGTCTAGCAGCTTGGAGCCAGCCTGCCCTTGGTCCTTGGACGTCTTCACTCTTGAGGTAACAATGTCTGACGTCTTCAGAGCATCGATTCATGCTTGTAAAATGCATGTTGTAAGATCGATCTATTGCTTGTTTTGTCGCACTAGCGTAGCTTTGCAACAAGACAAGTAGACACACACACACGCGGAGACTGATGATCTCTCTCTTTATTTGTGTTTCATGTATTCACAGGGCTTATGCGTGCTCCGTGCTGGGCTCTTTGTCAGGTAAACAGTCCTTGGTTTTGGGCCTCCAGTTCGTTGTCTGTTCGACCTATTAATTCACTTGAACCCACTGCAAAATCCGAATATACTAGGAAACTTGGGGCGTGGCGTTGCCGCGCCATGTTTGATCTACTGTGTTGATTTTATGGTGGCTGTACAGTTTTATGATTTACCAATGAGAAAATTGATAATCACCGAAAATTAGAAAAAAGGATTTGAATATGTGGGATTTTGTTTTATATTTGTTTTTGTGGAAGAATTATGGGATTCGAAGTTAGGATGGATGAGATGTAATTTTTGTAAGATTTGAATATGTATGATTTTATTTTAGATTATTTTTGGTGGTAGAATTATGGGATTCGGAGTAAGGATGAATTTGGAAATTATTTTGCATTTTTGGATAATGAAGAAGGAGTATCACCGAAAATTAGAAAAAAAGATTTGAATATGTTGGGTTTTATTTTAGAAGATTTTTGGTTAAAGAATTATGGGATTCAGAGTTAGGTTGGATGCGATATAAACTTCCTAAGTTTTTCGGCAGAATGGGAATGAGAGAAATTTGAAATTATTTTTGATTTTTGGATGATGAAGAAGGGTTGAAAAATTAGGGAAAAGGATTTGGATATGTGTGGTTTTATTTTAGAAGATTTTTGGTGGAAGAATTACGTGATTCGGAGTTAGGATGGATGACATAAACTTTTTAAGTTTATCGATAAAACGCGAATGAGAGGAATTTTAAAATTATTTTGGATTTTTTTTGGATGATGAAGAAGAGGGGGAAAATATTTGGGCAGGTTTTAGAGTGGTTTTAGTTTATTTAGGGGTTTTCTAGAAATTTTTTGGAAAGAAAAAGAGTTTACTTTAATTTTCTAGGTACGTTTCTCATGTACGCGTAGCAATTCTAGCATGAACAGTAGTAAACAGTGCTCAGATAGCGACCTTTGGAGTGGCTTGAGCCGTCCGTTCGAGATCCGATGGCCGAGGAATTGCCGCCGACATGGCGAGAGAAGGAGGCCCGAACGATGGGGCAGATTTCGATAGTAGAAGATATGGTTGGAACCACATGAGACATATTCTGAAAAAACCTTATTTTGCAATGAATTCTCACGTACAACAATTTCACATCTACCTTCTGTAGCATGCGCTGCTTTACACTGTACGTCCACTGTTATATACTATTCAGCTACTGTTATTTTCCGCTATTTGTGAACAGGCGTAGCGGAGCGCGCCCAGTTGTGTTAGTATATATAATGAAGATATTATTGTAGATCTAACTCGAAATTTTTTGTATGCATAATATAATGTGCATAGCTTCTGTGGTTGTAGGGAGTAGTTTGTGCGGTCATTGGTCATAAATTTGCTTTCAGATAGATATATATAGAGAGAGAAAGGATCATCTGTCTCTTGAAGTTGGATAAAAATAAAGTACCCACAACATCTATATACACAATATAAGAAGGATCATTTTTGTCTCGAAATTGACTTGTCTAACTTCTTTTTGATCTCACCTCTCTTTTGCATCAGAGAGACAATATTGTGCGTAGTTACTCAGCTAGCTTAAGCAAGGTTCCTAAAACCCTAGCTATAGATGCCACTATCTCCGGCTATAGCTATTTGAGGATGATCCAGCTATTTGCTTCAATGTACAATTTAGCCTCTATAGCCCGATTTAGCTGGTCATTTAGCTGTTTCAGGAGGTAGATCACTAAATGCTTTAGTTGGCGATTTAAAACACTAAGCTTTAGCCTTGCCATGCCTAGTGTCCAATATAAGTATTACGAGTTAGTTACACAAGTATATCTTGGAACGGAGGGAGTACTACTAGAGAGAAACACTAGCTTTAAGCATAAATGGAAGATACGTCAAATAAAAAACCAATAGCAGTTTTAGAACTCCCCGCAATATAATATATTGACCATTTGCCTGTGTGCTTGTAGAAATGGATACATATCGATTTATCTACTTTGTTTTATTTGTAAAAGAGTACAAAATGCGAAAGGTAAGATATAAAGATTATTTTTTATCTCAAGAAAATAAAATAAAAACAGATTACCCTAATATATAGTATACATTATTCCCAAATAATAAGAGGTCTGAAAGGATCAAGATGCCCAAGAGGGGGGGGGTGAATTGGGCTTTTCTAAAAATTAATTGCAAGAATTAAATCCTACGAGCCGGAATTCACCCCTAGTGCTTACTTGTGTTCCTAGAGATTCTACCGATAAAAGTTTTGCACCCTAGTTTCCAATCCTAGTCTAGCATGGCAATTCTAGGAAAGTAAATCAAGCAATGAATGTAAATACGAGAATGTAAATGCTTGAAAGTAAGGACAAGGAACACGGCGATGTTTTTCCGAGGTATCGGAGAGTCGCCACTCCCCACTAGTCCTCGTTGGAGCACCCGCGCAAGGGTGTAGCTCCCCCTTGATCCGCGCAAGGATCAAGTGCTCTCTACGGGCTGATTCTTCGACACTCCGTCGCGGTGAATCGCCCAAAACCGCTCACAAGATGAGTTGGGTCATCCACAAGCTCCGCCGGATGATCACCAAACTCCCAATCACCACCAAGCCGTCTAGGTGATGGCGATCACCAAGAGTAACAAGCTAGAACTCTCACTTGACCACAACAAGCCTAATGAGAAGGTGGATGCACACTTGCTACTCTCTAATCACTAGTGAGGAACTCTCAAGCTTTGATTCTCAAAACACTCTCCTCACTAGAGCTCTTGCACTCCCTTGCACTCCAAAGGTGTTTCTCAGCTGAACAAATAAGCAAGAGACCTCTAAAAGAGGTGGTGGGGATGTATTTATACACCCCACAGTCAAAACCAACCGTTACCTGCCAACTCAGCAAAATACGAGGTGACCGGACGCGCCGGTCGCTCGTAATGGTCGAAATTCAGAAACTTCGGCTGAGTGACCGGACGCGCCGGTCAGGGGTGACCGGGCGCGTCTGATCGTGCAGGGAGCTTACTGTAACGAGACCGGACGCGCGACCGCATCCGATCAGTGATGACTGGACGCGTCCGGTCGTCAAAGGACCTTACTGGAACATGACCGGACGCGCCGATCACACCCCAGTCGCGTTCGATTAGATGGTTTCCCTCAAGTGACACGTGTTAGCCTGACCACCGCGTCCGGTCCTCGCAAGGGCCGCGTCCGGTCGTCAGTGCCGAAACACAGTCACGGTTTTGAACTGACCGGACGCGTCCGGTCAAGATAGGAACCACGTCCGGTCAAGGGAGAAACCCTCTAAACACTCCGAAACGCGACGCAACTTGAACCAAGTTGCTTCCAACTGAACTTTGAGCTATTCTAGAGCTGCCTAGTGCTAAGTTTAACAAGTGTGCACCACACCTAAACATAAGACTCACCTAGGTCAAGCTACCTGCTCACGCCCCCTTTATAGTACGACCAAAAGAGAAAACGAAGATCCTAACGACTATTCCGAATGTAACTCAACACCTTGACATCCGGGACTAACCGTCCTTAATCTTGACGTCACTCCTTTGAAAACCAAAACGATTTCCAACAGGGGGCATGAATACCATGGTGCCCAAAGCAGTTACCAACTCCATGACCTAACTTACCAAGGTTTCTGTAAAACACACGTTAGTCATGGTAATAAAGCGTTGTCATCAATTGCCAAAACCAACTCTCGGGGCCTAGATGCTTTCAATCTCCCCCTTTTTGGTGATTGATGACAACACTAAGATTCAAAAGATAGGAGTTGAGGTTTGCGAACATGCTTGGTTCACATAAGCAGAAAGCAATAAGCACTGGAGATTAGGAATTGCTTATGTGCCCCAAGCCAACAGGGTGTACTCATAAGACAAGACATGAAACGTTAGTACACATAAAGATATATCTCAAAAGAAATCGGAGTAAGGCACGGAAGCACAACCTTATGAGCTATAAACAAACAAGTGACACGATTTAAAACTGTGACTAGATAGATTAAATAGACTCAAGGTATCTCACACGACCACATGTCACAAGAATGCAAGTACTGAAATGTAAACATGATGCATGAAAGTAGCACACAAATAAAAACGAAAACCCTCTATCAAAACTCCCCCTGAAACTAATCTCTCTCCCCCTTTGGCATCAACCGCCAAAAACTAATCTAAGGATCTGACGGGGGAACAGACGGAGTCGAGTCGGGTGCCAAGGAGCGCGGAGTGATCACAAACTGAGAAGTGTCTTCCTCGGACTCAGAGCTGTCAGGCTGACCCTCTGAAGAAGCACGCGGCTGTGAAGCGGTCTGGGTCTGAACAACAGGAACAGGTGCTGATGTAGTAGCAACTAGTGGAGCAGTCTCTGTGACCTGTGCCTGAAGTGAGCCAACAGCTGAGGGATCTATCGAGGCAACGGACGAAGGAACTATCTCTGTAGTGCCCGTCCCTGTCACAGGAGGAACAGCTGCCTCTGAAGCGGACAACCCTGAGGAAGTGGCTAGAGTAGTGTGCGAGGGCGTCGGCTGACCAGTCAACTCGCTGTAGGTGGCACTATAATCAGCAAATGGTGTGCCTGTCAGTAGGTGAGGGCGAGGCTGGTCTGAAGGAGTGAACCCCGTCTGAATAGGCGTGTAGCTCGAGGACTGTAACGACTAGGGGACCTACTGCTGTGGAGAAGTGAACTGAAAGCTCGGCTGTCCCTGACTCGAAGGTCCACTAGACTGTAAGGCTGGAGTCAGGACAGATGCAGGTGGAGGAACCCCAACTGTGACCAAGTGTCGCAGAAGCTCTAGGTACTGCTACTGGCTAGCTGCACTCTGTCGCTGCATCTTATACTGCTGACGCTGCATCTCGACCTGCTGACGCTGTATCTCAAGCTGCTGTCTCTGGAACTCGTCCTGTCGAGCCTGTATCTGTGTAAACGCGGCAGCTGTGTCCTGAGCCTATCTCTGTAGCTGAAGCTCCTGTCGCTCCTGTGCCTGGGTCAGCCTCTCAAGAATAGCCACCATAGCTGGGTCTGAGCGGGAGGCTGAACCAGAGCCACCGGCCTCGTGGTCGTGAGGCCGAGGAGACCGATACCTGGGGATGGGCTGATAATCCTCATCAGTGCTGTCAGAGGCCTCATCCTCGGCTAGATCAGCAGGCTGAGCATCTAGATTTGCAAGCTCTGCCTCAGCAAGACCCTCAACGGTGGCGTCCTGCTCAGCTGCTGTCTCAGGCACCTCAGGTCTCTCTCGCTGTCCTGGCACTGGGGCCTGCTCTCTCGTAACCGAACCCCATAGCTGACGGATATCATACTCTAGAAAGGCAGTGGTAGTATCAGATATCTCAGCTCTAATCTCTGCAGGAAGCTCAAGTGCAGATCTGATGATGAAGCAAATCCAATGAGCATAGGGCAGCTGACGGTGTCCCTTGAAGCCTTCTGCCAGGGTGTCCTCCATCTCACTAAGCATAAGATCCCATATATCAAAAGGTGTCTGTGAAAGAAGGTGGTGAACAACCCACAGCTGCATCCTGGTAAGTCCCTCTCTGTAACCCAGCCTAGGAAGAAGTGTACGCCTGACAATAGCATCCAAGACTCGGGCAAGCGGTGTCAAGCTGGCAGGTGTGCGACGAGACCCTTCGCCAAAAGGCTCACGGAAGCAGGGCCGGATCAGATCTGTAGGAGGCACAGTACTGCCATGAGGGCGTCTAGGTGGAGCTGTCTGACCAAAGCAGAGCTGATGAATCTTCGTGTCTGAAGCAGGGAGTCTGAGAATCTCCCGCACTCTGGTGTTGTACAGTCTGCGGTCGCGGCCTCGGAAAGCAAAGTGTATGAACTCATGGGCCGGATCAATCCATAGTGAAGCATAGAACTCCCTAACCCAAGTGCCGCAGTATGCACCTGTCCGTCCAAGAAAGTCAGATAAGCCCGGTAGAAAGGACAGGTGCGGACGAAGCTGCTCACCCACAACCTCAACAAGAGACTCAATGCGACAGACCCTCTGTGGTCGGAAAGCAATACCACTATCAACATAAGCTCTGTAGAAATCCTCCTGTAGAGGTGTATAGAATCCCTCAGAAGCTCTGGAATCCCGCTGAGGTGGGCACCACCGGGCAACCTCAACAAACCTCAGGGCCTGCACCTGACGTGCTGTAGCTCCCCTCAAGTCAAAGTGCTCGACTAGGGGAGAACCTCTAGCCCTAGGAGGTGGACGTCCTCCACGACGCTGGCCCTCTGGCCTAGGAGTCACCTGAGCTCGTGTGCGTGTGGAGCGGCGACGCGGTGGAGTCTGAGCTGGCTGCTCCTCTGTCCTCTCTGGAGCCTCTGCAGGTGGATCAACTGACATAGCATCTGCATCCTCTGTCACCTCTGTGCCCTCTGTGGCCTCAGTAGCCTCTGTACCAAGCTGTCGACCTTCAAGATGAAAGCGACGCTCGCCAATGCGAATACCACTGCTCCTGCCCCCCCTTTCTGCCTGCTCTGCTGCATCTGCCACTGCCTGAGCTATCTCTGCATCGGTAAGGGTCTTCTTCTTCTTTCTGGCCATAATCTTTATGTGCTTGCCACGCACAACCTCGGACAGACGAGGAGGACTATCGTCCCCGTCACTAGGAGCACCTCCGGCGTTCTTGCAATGAACCATGCTGTCAAACTGTCAGGAATCCTCTGAAAGATGGTGTACTGACACTCAAGAGTCTTGGCCTCAATCCGTATCCACAGGCTGGGCCTCGGATTCAGCAACTGAACTGTGGTCACCCCGACACACCGACAAACTCACTGAAAAGACGGAATAGATGGATCTACTATAAGCAACATATATAATCTAAAAGGTACGAAACCCTAGAGATAGCAAGCAAATAAGGTAAGATATGAATCGAAACGCGATAGCTACCTCGGATTGACGAGAACTCGGTGAAAGATAAGATGACCTAGTTCGCGAGACTTCCCGAATACGTCGGACGAGCGCTGATTTGCCGTAACAAAAGATAATTAGGATATCAATAAAGAAATTTCGGCAAACCCTAACAAGGAGATCAAGGAGACGCGAAACAACCTCGCGAAGAAGACGTCGCGCGAAGAAATTTCGACGACGAACGGCCGAAACGACGTTGCGAGCCCTAGGGTTAGGGTTAGGGCAATACCTAGGGGAGGAAGGTAGGACGCGAGGCGAGGCTAGGGTACGGGAAGCTGCGAGGCTAGGCAAGCACGGTCCGGAGGTGGCGCAGGGGATGGTGGCGAGCTCACCGGCGGCAGTGGTGACAGCGGCGGCGCGGCAAGGGCGGAGCTGCGCGGCAAAGGCAGGTGCGGTGGGTCAGTCGGCACAGTGCGGGTCACCGGAGGCAAGCACGGCGGGGCTGCGCGGCCAGGCACACCGGAGGAGGCAAAGCGCGGCAGGGAGCAGCGATTCCGGCGAAAAAGCGGCGGATTCGGCGATTAGGGCACGAGCGACCGGCGGATTGAAGAAGAAAAACTGTTCGGGAACAAAGAAATATATGAGGGGTTAGATCCGCTCGGCACGCGTTGACCGGACGCGGTGGTCGAATGACCGGACGCAGTGGTGCAGCGTCCGGTCACACTCCAGTAAGCTCCTGGAGCGACCGGACGCGTCCGGTTAGGACTGACCAGACGCGGACAGAGTCCGGTCGAGGGTTATCCGGGAAAGTCATCGCGAATGACCGGACGCGGTGGTGGTTACCGGGACCGGACGCGGTGGTCAACAGCAGCGCGTCCGGTGCAGCGTTCGGTCACTGGGTCAGGAGAAGGTCTTCTGGATGACCGGACACGCTGGTGGTTGCCGGGACCGGATGCGGTGGTGTAGCATCACTGCATCCGGTGCAGCGTCCGGTCCAGCGTCCGGTCACTGTTTTTCGCCTTTCTTCATTCCGAACTTCGACACGACTTCTTCCAATCAAGTTCCAATTCAAAGAGACAAAAAAACACCAATTGGAACCTGATATGAGTGACCTCACTCAAACCCTCAAGTTTTTCAAAATAGTTTGCCTTAGGCTAATATTATTTTTAAGAAAATAGGCAACAAACACCCGAGGAGCAACGTATGGCCATGCAATAGAGTTTTTGAACCCTTAGGAGCGACAAATGCTCTCTCTATCCATGGACGAACACAGAGGTTGCTCAAAGCTAAACTAAAAAGAAACGACAAAGCAACTGAAAGGTCTAGATGGCTAGAGGGGGGGTGAATAGCCTTTTAAAGCTTTCTACAAAGATAAGCTAAACAAGTTTATCAATATAACAAATAGCGAGATGCGAATTTTGCTTAGCCTACGGGGTGTTAGCAAGCCACCTATCCAATTCACAATTCTAGTATATTGGCACTCAACCGCACAAGTTAAACCGAGAAGGTAACTACAACTACAACTAGCAAGCTACACAAAGAGCTACTCTAGCAAAGCAAACTAGCTAGCAAAGATAACTAAGAAAGTAATACAAGTGAGGGTTAGGAGGGTATCACC
This sequence comes from Saccharum hybrid cultivar R570, assembly GCA_038087645.1. NCBI lineage: Eukaryota > Viridiplantae > Streptophyta > Magnoliopsida > Poales > Poaceae > Saccharum > Saccharum hybrid cultivar. The sequence goes on along the minus strand of JAQSUU010000637.1, from coordinate 35,739,540 downwards.
GAGGGGCGAAGTATTGAGCCAACCAATATGATCAACAATGAAAACCAAGATAACCGAACACCGGGATTAATCAATCACAATATGAAAGTGATGACACGAAGATTTATCCCGAGGTTCACGTGCTTGCCGGCACGCTAGTCCCCGTTGTGTCCCTCTTCACCACGTGGTTCGGTGGCTAATCAGTCTCACACCGAGCCTCTCAAAAGGCACCACAAGAACCTACCAAATGGCTAAAGGTTGCAATGACACGAGCAATCCACTAATGTTGCCTTTGGCGCTTCGCCGAGGTAGGCACAAACCCCTCACAAACACCGGAGGTGGCCAAGAACAATCACCAACTCTTGCCAACGCCTCCAAGCTGCTCCAAGCCGTCTAGGTGGCGGCAACCACCAAGAGAAACAAGAATCCCGCAGCAAATCAACCACCAAGTGCCAACTAGATGCTATCTCACAATGCAAATGCACTTGGATCACTCAATCTCACTTCGAATATGCAAAGAAGCAAGAGAGATGAGTGGGAGGGGAGTTGCTTAGCTCAAAGTGCTCACAGGTATGTCAAATGTCCAAGAGAGAGAGCCTTGAGCCGGCCAACGAGTATTTATAGACGTACCCCTTCGAATATAGCCGTTAGGAACGAGATCCAGCTGAAATCGCGCTGACCGGACGCGCTGGTCCAACTGACCGGACGCGCCGGTCGCGCAACGGCTAGTTCGCGAAGCACCGACTGGACGCGCCGGTCGCAACGACCGGACGCGCCGGGCACGACCGGACGCGCCGGTCCCGTAACGGACCGGACGCGCTGGTCAACACTGAGTCGTGCACAACGAAGCAGCGACCGGACGCGCTGGAGAACTGACCGGACGCCACAGTGCTCGCGTCCGGTCGGAGTCCAGTAAGCTCCCTGGACGACCGGACGCGTCCGGTCGCCTGTGACCGGACGCGCCTCGCGTCCGATCAAACAACTGAAAAACGCGCTGACACTGGACACTGACCGGACGCGTCCGGTCAAACAGTGACCGCGTCCGGTGCAGCGTCCGGTGCAGCGTCCGGTCATCACTGTGACCTCCGTTCGCTTCCGTTTCTTTTCCGTTTGATTTCCGACTTTCGGCATAGTAGAAAATAGGCATTTCAACTCCTCGAAAACGCCTGAATCCCGCGCTCGCACGCTCGGCGGGAGGGAGAGAGGACCCCAAACCTTCTCTACCGCTTAAACTCCAACGCCATCGCAAATGTGCTAACACCACCAAGTGATCATGTCATGTGCGAGTGTGTTAGCATTTTCACAATCATTTTTCGAGGCGTTATTAGTTCTATCCAAATGCATATGATCATGAAATGCACACCTAGAGGCACTTAGGAGTTCAATAGCCGCGTCATTCCCCTCTTTATAGTACGGCTAACTATCCTATAATGTAACCACACCCACTAGGTGTCTTGGTTACTAAAACACAACCCTTAAGCATATACCTTTGCCTTGATCATATAGGGTTGCATCCAAATCCAAGTATGGCCATCATGATCACCATGTCCATCTTGCCACCAACCTTGGAATGTACTAATCCTCATATGCTACACACAACTTAGGCATAGGATTAGTACTTAGGCATTGTCACTAATTACCAACACCAAACATAGAGCTTTCAATCTCCCCCTTGTTAGTAATTGGTGACAACCCTTTCATAAAGATATTATGATAAAATTTTGATTGAACCCATGTCACATTGTCCAAGTATATTACCATGTGTAACAAGTATGGACATGTGATCATGAATTCAAATTGATAGCAATGACTCCCCCTCCATGTATGCTATATGTTTGGATTTTGGAAGCATACATGTTAGATAGGAAAGATTAGGAGCATTGACTACCAATAGGTGCTAAGTGTTTTAGATTATAGACCTTTGAAGTGTGATACCATCGGAGTAGCGATAAACACCATCTTAGCACCTTGTGTAGTTAGATACCACTTGTAAAAGCACAAACAAAACTAGAAACCTCGTGAGATCAACATTATAAGCAAGGTTCTAGTACCACTTGAAAAACAAGAAGCAAGAAAAATCTAACTACTTCCTATTCATGCTAGTACTTCAATTCATCATTCAAATTATACTAGCAAGTCACCACACAAGCAAAGTATCGGAGAAAAAGAAATGCATAACAATGCATCATACATATGAAGTGCACATAGAAATGCAACATTCATGTTTAAGAGCTTGCTCCCCCTACTTGTGTGCTCAAAAATTTTAGTTGACCCCCTTCTTTTATCAATTCTCCCCCTTTGTGCTTCTCCCCCATCGAGTTCTATCTTTGTGAACTATATTTTCTCCCCCTTTGGCACCAATGACCATAAGGAGCAAATTTTAGATAGATTATCATGTTGAATTATGGGGTGAGGATCAAGTTTGTGGTTCAACCTAGATTGCTTGCATAAGTGAAATGCTTCAGTTTGATCCAAGGGCAAGCTTCTTCACACCTCACTAGAAGGGTTATCATGCACCATGTTGAAGCAAATACTTAAACAAGTTATCTAGATCAAACACTTAGGATCACAAGCTACTTAAACAAGTTATATGCTACCACTAGATCATACAAGACATAGAAACAATAGTGGCACCATATAAACTTCAAATTCATTTGATTTTCATGAATGAGCCTAGAACATAAGAAATCATGACTTGATGCACTAAACATGTCCTTAGTATAGAATGTATGACATGTCAACCAATTTGTACCTTGGGGCTCGAAGGAGAGGCATGTCATATATGGGGGTGCATCAACTCATGTTGGAGAAGTCAAGTATGTTCAACTCATTCTTTAGCTTGTGAAATCTCTTCTCATCAAGTGGCTTGGTGAATAGATCGGCTAGTTGATCTTCGGTGCCCACACTCTCAATAGCAATGTCACCCTTTTGTTGATGATCTCTAATAAAATGATGACGAACATCAATATGCTTTGTTCTTTGATGTTGCACCGGATTGTTGGTTAGCTTCACGGCACTTTCATTGTCACATAGCAATGGCACATTCTTGAAATTGATTCCAAAATCCTTCAATGTTGCCTTCATCCACAAGATTTGTGCACAACAACTACCCGCGGCGATGTATTCGGCTTCGGCGGTAGATAGTGCAATACTATTTTGCTTCTTGGATGACCATGAGACAAGTGATCTTCCCAATAGTTGACAAGTACCGGAGGTGCTCTTTCTTTCAACTTTGTCACCGGTATAGTCGGAATCCGAATATCCAACTAGCTCAAAGCTTGCACCTTTGGGATACCATAATCCAACCTCTTGTGTATGCTTTAAGTACCTCAATATTCTCTTTGTTGCCTTCAAATGACTTTCTCTTGGTGAGGCTTGAAATCTTGCACACATGCATACACTAAACATCACATCGGGTCTTGATGCCGTCACGTAGAGTAGACTACCAATCATTGATCTATAAAGCTTTTGATCCACCATGTTGCCACTCTTGTCACTATCCAAACTTCCACTAGTGCCCATTGGGGTTGTAATGCCCTTTGCATCTTCCATGCCAAACTTCTTGAGCATATCTTTAATGTACTTGGTTTGGCTCACAAATGTTCCTTCCTTCATTTGTTTGATTTGAAGTCCAAGAAAGAAACTAAGTTCACCGATCATTGACATTTCAAATTCCTTTGCCATCATTTTCCCAAACTCATCACAATAATCTTGATTGGTTGAACCAAAGATGATATCATCAACATATATTTGCAATACAAACAAGTATTTTCCAATCTTCTTGGTGAAGAGAGTAGTATCCACTTTGCCCATGATAAATCCTTTGGATAGCAAGAAGTCCCTCAATCTTTCATACCATACTCTAGGTGCTTGCTTCAATCCATACAAAGCTTTTCTCAATTTGTAGACATGATTGAGTTTCTTGTCATCTTCAAAACCGGGAGGTTGCTCCACATACACCTCCTCTTGAATGTACCCGTTGAGAAATGCACTCTTCACATCCATTTGATATAGCTTGATATTGTGAGCACAAGCATAGGCAAGTAAGATCCTAATTGCTTCCAATCTTGCAACCGGGGCATAAGTTTCACCAAAGTCAAGACCCTCTATTTGTGTGTAACCTTGAGCCACTAGTCTTGCTTTGTTCCTTACTACTATTCCATCTTGATCTTGCTTGTTGCGAAAGACCCATCTTGTTCCAATGACATTGTGATCCTTAGGCCTCTCAACTAGTTCCCACACTTCATTTCTCTTGAAGTTGTTGAGCTCTTCATGCATTGCATTTACCCAATCCGGATCTCTCAATGCTTTATCAATGTCCTTGGGTTCTTCCATTGACACAAAGGAAGAGTGAGCACAAAATGATGCCAATCTTGATCTAGTTTGAACTCCCCTTTGTATGTCACCAATGATGGAATCCAATGGATGGTCTCTTGCAATGTTAGTTGGTTGAAGCACTTGCACTTGATTGCTTGGATGTTGATGTTGATCATGAGTTGGAGATGATGAACTAGCCACTTGTTGATCTTGTTGCACTTGAGATGATGTACTAGCTTGATTTTGCATTAGAGACCCACTAGCTTGTGTAATTGGACTTTGGAGCACTTGATCTTTGTTGTCATCCACATCAATCACTTGCTTTGGCCTAATGTCACCAATATCCATTTCTTTCATAGCATTGGTCAATTGAGTTCCTCTAACATCATCCAAGTTATTTTCCTCATCTTGAGAGCCATTTGTTTCATCAAACTCAACATCATGAACTTTCTCAAGTAAACCACTAGCCAAATTCCAAACTCTATAAGCTTTGCTAGTAGTGGAGTAACCAAGTAAAAATCCTTCATCACATTTCTTCTCAAACTTGCTCAATCTAGTGCCCTTCTTTAAGATGTAGCATTTGCAACCAAATACCCGAAAGTATGCAATGTTGGGCTTTCTTCCATTTAAGATCTCATATGGTGTCTTCTCTAGAAACTTGTGGCAATAGAGGCGGTTGCTATAGAAACAAGCCGTGTTGATTGCTTCGGCCCAAAATGAATGACTCACATTATACTCATTCAACATTGATCTTGCCATATCAATCAAGGTTCTATTCTTTCTTTCAACTAAGCCATTAGATTGAGGTGTATACTTGGCCGAGAATTGATGCTTGATTCCAAGCTCCTCACATAGCTCATCAACTCTTGTGTTTCTAAACTCACTTCCATTGTCACTTCTCACTTTCTTGATTGTGGTCTCAAATTCATTTTGCACTCTCTTGATGAATTTCTTGAATATGTCAAATACATCACTCTTGTCCCCAAGAAAGAATACCCATGTATATCTAGTGAAATCATCCACAATCACAAAGCCATACTTGTTGCCACCAATGCTTGTGTATGTAGTTGGCCCAAATAGATCCATGTGCAACAACTCAAATGCCTTGGAAGTACTCATGATGCTTTTCAATGGATGAGTGTTGCCTACTTGCTTTCCGGCTTGACATGCACTACATAGCTTATCCTTCTCAAATGTGACATCCTTCAAGCCTCTAACTAAGTCATGCTTCACTAACTTGTTCAATTGCTTCATGCCAACATGACCAAGTCTTCTATGCCATAACCAACCCATACTTGATTTGGTGAGCAAGCATGTTGAAAGTTGAGTGTCACTAGCATTGAAATCAACCAAGTATAGATTCTCATATCTAAAGCCTTTGAAGATCAAATTAGAGCCATCAACACTAACTATCTCCACATCATCAACACCAAATATGCACTTGAAACCTAGATCACATAATTGAGCAACCGAGACAAGATTAAAGTTCAACTTTTCAACTAGGAGCACATTGGAAATGCTATGATCATTTGAGATTGCAATCCTTCCAAGAGCCTTCACATCACCCTTGCTATTGTCACCAAATGTGATACTATCAATGCCACTATCATTTGATTTGAGAGAGTTGAACATTCTTGAATCATCGGTCATATGTTGAGAGCACCCACTATCAAGCACCCAATGCCTTCCTCCGGCCTTGTAATTTACCTACAAAATAAATTAATGTTTCTTAGGTACCCATACTTGCTTGGGTCCTTGGAGGTTAGTAACTAAGCTCTTTGGTACCCAAATGGCCTTCTTCTTTGGACCCACAATTGGTGTACCAACAAACCTAGCATGCACACCTTTCTCACCCTTGGTAAGCACATAACAAGAATCAAAAGGAATGTAATCCATTTTAGCATGAAACTTGTTGTTGTTCTTGTTCATTTTATTACAATTAATCTCTAGATACCCAACTTGCTTGCATCTATTGCAATAACGACCATTGCTCTTCACAAAGCGAGACTTTGGAGTAGCAAAGGCCGCCTTGTCCTTCTTGGGAGTATAGCCCAAACCCTCTTTGTTAAGAGAGAACCTTTGGCTACCCAAGCATTTTAGCAAGCGGGCATCCCCACCATAGGCATTGCCTAATGCGCGGGTGAGATCATCCACCTCTATCTTGAGAGTCTCATTCTCAACCACAAGCGATGCATCACTAGTAGTAGAGGTAGAGTTGGTTGTGGTGGATGATGATGAGCTACATGAAGCATTAGTAGGACCAACAAATAGAGAATCATCAATAATATCACATGTTAGTCCAATATCACAAGTGACAATCACTTGCTCCTCCTTAGCTTCCTTCATGAGCTTCTCCAACTTGAGGTCCTTCTCCTTGATGAGCTCAAGTAGAGAGGAGTGGGCTTCCTTAAGCCTAGTGTGAGCAACTTCAAGGTCTTCGTGGTCTTCCTTTAGACACTCACGAGAGGCCTCTAGCTCATCAAAGGATTTCCTAAGAGCTTTGAGCTCTTGTTCAATTCCTTTGCACTCCTTACTCTTTTTGAGAGCAACAAGCTCCTCCATCAAGGCATCATTTTCATTGCTCTTGGCAATGAGCTCTTGTTCCAAGATTTTGTATTTCTTGGTTGTCCTCTTGTAGCCCTTGCTCATTTGATCTATTATGCCCAATAGATCATCCTTGGAGTAGTCCTCATCCTCCTCATCATCACTCCTACAACCATCACTAGCACAAGAATCATCATCACTATCATCATATTTTACCTTGGTAGGCTTGGCCATAAGGCATGTCGATGTAGTGTCGAAGATGGATGACTTGTTGGAGAGGGCGATGCTTGCAATGGCTCGCCGAGTGGTCCTCTCATCATCACTAGAGCTTTCATCATCATCACTATCGGAGTTGTCACTATCCCAAGTGACCACATAACCACCACTCTTCTTCTTCTTGTTGATAGTGAAGCTCTTCTTCTCTTTCTTCTCCTTCTTGTCCTTCTTGTTCTTCTTCAACTTCAACTCCCCATCATGATATCTTTTGTCTTCATAGGGGCACTTTGCCCTTACATGATCGGGGCTATTGCAATTGTAGCAAAGCACCTCCTTTGCCTTCATGAAGTCCCTTCTCTTCCTTGTCCCATATCCTTTCTTCTTCATGAACCTCCCCATCTTGTGCACCAGGAGGGCCATGGTCTCATCATCGAATGGATCATCATCATCACTCTCCACTTTGCTCTTGCCCTTAGAAGATGAAGCCTTGAATGCAATGGGCTTCTCTTGCTTGACCTTGATCTCCTTCTTCTCATCTTCATCTTCATCATCATCATATTGAGCATCGGTCATGACATCTCCAAGCACTTGGTTTGGTGTCACCTTGTCCAAACCCTCTCTTTGGATCATCTTCCTCAAGATAGCAAACTTCTTAGGTAAGTTCATCAAGAACTTATGTGAGAAGTCCTTGTCCTTGACATCTTCTCCTAGGCTCTTGAGATCATTGACAATAACTTGTAGCCTATAGAACATCTCCGGTATGGACTCATCATCCTTCATCTTGAAGCTTGCAAACTTATCCTTGAGCATATAGAGCTTGGCACTTTTTACCGTTGAAGTGCCCTCATATGTTTCCTCTAATCTTGTCCACACTTCACTTGCCATCTCAAGATCCTTGATTTGCTCAAAGACCTTTGCATCAATCCCATTGTAGAGAGTGTTGAGAGCCATAGTGTTGCATTGATTGTTGATGCGGTCATTGTTGGTGAGGTTGTCGGGATCAATGATAGCATAATCATGATGTGTCACCTCCCAAACCTTCTCATTGATAGAGCCAAGATATTGCTTCATCTTTCTTTTCCAATGATCAAAAGATGAGACACCATCAAAGAATGGAGGCTTGCCCCCGACATGGTTGAACACAACTTGAGCCATCTTGCACCGAGGTTGTTAAGCCTTGCAAACGGTGACCACGGCTCCGATACCACTTGAAAGGTCTAGATGGCTAGAGGGGGGGTGAATAGCCTTTTAAAGCTTTCTACAAAGACAAGCTAAACAAGTTTATCAATATAACAAATAGCGAGATGCGAATTTTGCTTAGCCTACGGGGTGTTAGCAAGCCACCTATCCAATTCACAATTCTAGTATATTGGCACTCAACCGCACAAGTTAAACCGAGAAGGTAACTACAACTACAACTAGCAAGCTACACAAAGAGCTACTCTAGCAAAGCAAACTAGCTAGCAAAGATAACTAAGAAAGTAATACAAGTGAGGGTTAGGAGGGTATCACCGAGGGGCGAAGTATTGAGCCAACCAATATGATCAACAATGAAAACCAAGATAACCGAACACCGGGATTAATCAATCACAATATGAAAGTGATGACACGAAGATTTATCCCGAGGTTCACGTGCTTGCCGGCACGCTAGTCCCCGTTGTGTCCCTCTTCACCACGTGGTTCGGTGGCTAATCGGTCTCACACCGAGCCTCTCAAAAGGCACCACAAGAACCTACCAAATGGCTAAAGGTTGCAATGACACGAGCAATCCACTAATGTTGCCTTTGGCGCTTCGCCGAGGTAGGCACAAACCCCTCACAAACACCGGAGGTGGCCAAGAACAATCACCAACTCTTGCCAACGCCTCCAAGCTGCTCCAAGCCGTCTAGGTGGCGGCAACCACCAAGAGAAACAAGAATCCCGCAGCAAATCAACCACCAAGTGCCAACTAGATGCTATCTCACAATGCAAATGCACTTGGATCACTCAATCTCACTTCGAATATGCAAAGAAGCAAGAGAGATGAGTGGGAGGGGAGTTGCTTAGCTCAAAGTGCTCACAGGTATGTCAAATGTCCAAGAGAGAGAGCCTTGAGCCGGCCAACGAGTATTTATAGACGTACCCCTTCGAATATAGCCGTTAGGAACGAGATCCAGCTGAAATCGTGCTGACCGGACGCGCTGGTCCAACTGACCGGACGCGCCGGTCGCGCAACGGCTAGTTCGCGAAGCACCGACCGGACGCGCCGGTCGCAACGACCGGACGCGCCGGGCACGACCGGACGCGCCGGTCCCGTAACGGACCGGACGCGCTGGTCAACACTGAGTCGCGCACAACGAAGCAGCGACCGGACGCGCTGGAGAACTGACCGGACGCCACAGTGCTCGCGTCCGGTCGGAGTCCAGTAAGCTCCCTGGACGACCGGACGCGTCCGGTCGCCTGTGACCGGACGCGCCTCGCGTCCGATCAAACAACTGAAAAACGCGCTGACACTGGACACTGACCGGACGCGTCCGGTCAAACAGTGACCGCGTCCGGTGCAGCGTCCGGTGCATCGTCCGGTCACCACTGTGACCTCCGTTCGCTTCTGTTTCTTTTCCGTTTGATTTCCGACTTTCGGCGTAGTAGAAAATAGGCATTTCAACTCCTCGAAAACGCCTGAATCCCGCGCTCGCACGCTCGGCGGGAGGGAGAGAGGACCCCAAACCTTCTCTACCGCTTAAACTCCAACGCCATCGCAAATGTGCTAACACCACCAAGTGATCATGTCATGTGCGAGTGTGTTAGCATTTTCACAATCATTTTTCGAGGCGTTATTAGTTCTATCCAAATGCATATGATCATGAAATGCACACCTAGAGGCACTTAGGAGTTCAATAGCCGCGTCATTCCCCTCTTTATAGTACGGCTAACTATCCTATAATGTAACCACACCCACTAGGTGTCTTGGTTACTAAAACACAACCCTTAAGCATATACCTTTGCCTTGATCACATAGGGTTGCATCCAAATCCAAGTATGGCCATCATGATCATCATGTCCATCTTGCCACCAACCTTGGAATGTACTAATCCTCATATGCTACACACAACTTAGGCATAGGATTAGTACTTAGGCATTGTCACTAATTACCAACACCAAACATAGAGCTTTCAGCAACAACCATGCATATGCAATGCAATACAAGTAAGTAAAGCTAGGTTGCTTGTCAAGTTTGATCCACGGTTAGGCTTCTTCACTCCTCCAAAGAAGGGTTATCATAACCATGTTAGCCAAGCCCTAGATGCATTTCGGGTAATTAAACATGACATAAAATACAATGCAATGCAAGGGACAACACAAGCCCATTTTTTAAAGTTACTAGAGTCAAGCACATTAAGTTCACTTCTCAACCTACAAAAGGTGGCCTCATCCAAAGGTTTAGTGAAGATATCCGCCAATTGATTTTCACTTCTTACACCTTCTAGTGATATATCATTTTTAGCAACGTGATCTCTTAGAAAGTGGTGGCGGATATCAATGTGCTTGGTGCGAGAGTGTTGTACCGGATTATTAGCAATTTTAACGGCACTTTCATTATCACATAAAAGTGGCACCTTTTCAAGAACAATTCCATAGTCTAGGAGGGTTTGTTTCATATATAAGATTTATGCACAACAAGCCCCCGCGGCAATGTATTCCGCCTCGGCGGTGGACAAAGCCACACTATTTTGCTTTTTAGATGACCAAGATACTAAAGACCTCCCAAGCAAATGGCACCCTCTGGATGTGCTTTTTCTATCAATTTTGCAACCGGCATAATCCGAATCGGAATAGCCAACTAGTTGGAATCTAGCTCCTTTGGGATACCAAAGACCAATGCTTGGGGTGTGCTTAAGATATCTTAAGATTCTTTTTACGGCACTTAAGTGAGGTTCTTTAGGGCACGCTTGAAAGCGAGCACACATGCACACACTAAACATGATATCGGGCCTAGATGCGGTAAGGTATAACAAACTACCAATCATAGAATGGTAGAGAGTTTGATCAACCGGTTTACCTCCCTCATCTAGGTCGAGATGTCCATTAGATGGCATTGGGGTCTTGATTGGTTTGCATTCTTCCATCTTGAATCTCTTGAGAAGATTCTTGGTATACTTTTCTTGAGAGATGAAAATCCCTTCTCTCATTTGCTTGACTTGAAAACCAAGGAAGAATGTGAGCTCACCAATCATAGACATCTCGAACTCCTTCGACATCAATTCACCAAATTCCTTGCAATATTCTTCATTTGTTGATCCGAAGATGATATCATCAACATAAACTTGACAAATGAAGATCTCTTCATTAAGCTTCTTGGTGAATAGTGTGGTGTCGACCTTCCCAATGGTAAAGCCCTTCTCAATGAGGAAGTCCCGGAGGTGCTCATACCACGCTCTAGGGGCTTGTTTGAGCCCATATAGCGCCTTAGACAACCTATAAACATGATTAGGATATCTAGGGTCTTCAAACCCGGGAGGTTGATTAACATAGACTAGTTCATTTATGAAGCCATTTAAGAATGCACTTTTCACATCTATTTGATATAGTTTCATATCATGATGTGATGCATATGCAAGGAGGATATGTATGGCTTCAAGTCTTGCAACGGGTGCAAAGGTCTCTCCAAAATCAAGACCTTCAACTTGAGAGAACCCCTTTGCAACTAGTCTTGCCTTATTCCTCACTACTATGCCTTGGTCATCTTGCTTGTTGCGGAACACCCACTTGGTTCTAATGACTCTTGCACCGTTAGGATGCTCTTCAAGTGTCCATACTTGATTGCGGGTGAAGTTGTTCAATTCTTCATGCATAGCATTCACCCAATCCGGATCTTGAAGAGCTTCTTCTACATTCTTAGGTTCAACACAAGAGACAAAAGAGTGATGTTCAACAAAAGAAGCAAGCTTTTGAGATCGAGTCATTACTCCCTTAGTAGGACTCCCTATGATGAGATCTTGTGGATGTGCTTAAAGTAGAGGTGAGTTTCTTCTATCAACCACTTGAGGAGGAGGATGGAGAGCATCAACATCTTGAGCTTGTGCCTCGGCTTGTTCATAAGAGACATGAGTGTCTTCATTTTCAACTCTCTCATCCTTGTCATCATCTTGAGGCACATGTGATGAAGATGGTGGATCGACAATTTGTACATCGTCTTCATCATCTTTTGGCTTGATGTCTCCCACCGGCATGTTATTCATTGCCTCCCTCAAGGGTTCATCACCTACATCATCACAATTCTCAATTGCTCCTTGGGAGCCGTTAGATTCATCAAATTCCACATCATATGTTTCTTCAACCAAACCTGTGGCATGGTTAAATACTCTATATGCTTTGGACTTTGACGAGTAACCAACAAGAAAACCAATATCACGTCTTTGAAACTTCCCTAGGTGTTGACGCTTCTTGTAGATGTAGCACTTGCAACCAAACACCCGGAAGAATGAGACGTCCGGCTTCTTCCCATTTAGCAACTCATAGGGGGTCTTGCCAAGAAACTTTTGTAGGAAGAGGCGATTTGAAGCATAGCATGCGGTGTTGATTGCCTCGGCCCACAACTTCTCCGGAGTGTTGTACTCATCTAACATTGTTCTTACAAGGGTGATCAAAGTCCGGTTCTTTCTCTCAACTACACCATTTTGTTGAGGAGTGTAGGTTGAAGAAACTTCATGCTTGATTCCAATTTCATCACAATAAGTTTCAATGTTTGTGTTGTCAAACTCTTTGCCATTGTCACTTCTAATCTTCTTTATCTTGACTTCAAATTCATTTTGAGCTCTCTTTGCAAACTTCATGAAGCAATTGACCACTTCGGATTTGTCATGAAGGAAGAAGGTCCATGTGTACCTTGAGTAGTCATCCACTATCACAAGACAATAGAGATTTCCACCCAAGCTCTTGTAGGTTGTAGGTCCAAACAAATCCATGTGTAGAAGTTCTAGCACTCTTGAAGTTGACATGAAAGATTTGGTTGGATGAGTGTTTGCAACTTGTTTGCCCGCTTGACATGCACTACAAGGTTTGTCCTTTTCAAACTTTACATCCTTCAATCCTCTCACTAGTTCTTTCTTCAATAGCTTGTTGAGAGTGTTCATTCCAACATGAGCAAGCCTCCTATGCCAAAGCCAACCAAGTGAGGTCTTGGTGAATAAACATGTCATCAAGTTTGCATCTTCGGAGGTGAAGTCAACAAGATAAAGATTGTTGTATCTAAAGCCTTTGAATATCACTTGCTTGTCATCTATTTTTGAAACTTCCACTTCATTAGGTGTGAACAAGCATTGGAAGCCAAGGTCACAAAGTTGCCCAACGGATAATAAGTTGAAACTCAATGAAGCAACATAGAGCATATTTGAGAGTGAGTGACCATTTGATATTGCAATCTTGCCTATACCCTTTACTTTGCTCTTTGAATTATCCCCAAATGTGATCTTTTCTTGACATATCCCATTCTCTTCAATGGAGGTGAACATACGAGGATCACCGGTCATATGTTGAGTGCAACCACTATCAATAACCCAATGAGATCCACCGGTCTTGTAGTTCACCTACACACAAGAGATCAAGCTTTTTGTTTAGGGACCCACACTTGAGAGGGATCCTTGACTTTCTCAACTAGTGCCTTGGCAACCTATATTTTCTTTGGCCTATTCTTGTTAGGGGGACCCAAGAACATAACTTTCATCTTTTCATTTGAATCTTTTCTTAGCATGTAGTGAGCATTAAAGGCAAAGGGTCTAGCATGCTTGGGCAAGGGTTATGGTGGTGGAGTTTTGCACTCATGAGCAAAATGACCTTCTTGTCCACACTCAACACATCTCTTTGGCTTGGGCTTTGACTTGCTTTGTTGTTGTTGAGCTTTTGCCTTCTTCTCTTGATTTGCCAAGTACCCAATACCACTTCTATCCATCTTCATTACGGTGTTCATGAGTAGCTCACTTTGCAAATATTGACCTCTTGTGAACTTGCTTAGGCCGGTCTTGAGATGCTCTTTCTCTTGCTTGAGCTTTTTGTTTTCTTCAATGAGTGACTCATTTGTTGTTTGCTTCTCAAGAGCCATTAAACCTTTTAGCTTCTTGTTCTCATTTGCAAGCTTCTCATTTTCACTCTTGATCTTGGCATAATCATCATAGTTGCTTGACTCAACCACACTCTTGCCTTTGCTATTAGAACCTTGCTCAATGCTTTCAATGATCAAGTCATCACATGATGTAGCTATATCACACTTAAAAACTTTGTTAGTAGCATCATGTGTCTCAAGAGAAAGTTCATTAGCAACCACAAGACTATCATAGTCAATTTTCAATGTTGTATATTTGTCTTTTAGAGAGTTATGCCTAGTGATGAGCTCATCATGCTTCTTCTCAAGTTTATCATGTTGATCTCTAAGCTCTTTGTTAGAAGTTTTGAGCTCCTTGAGAGTGGAAGACATAATTTTATTTTGATCTTTGAGCTCACCACTAGCCTTTTGAGCACTTTCAAGCTTAGATGAGAGTGATTCATTTTCATTTTGAAGTTCATCATTTTCATTTCTTGTCCTTCTTATGACTTTAGTGTATTTGTTTAACAATTTTACAAGTTCATCATAAGAAGGTGCGTCATATTCATCATCACTATCACTATCATCATCATCATCACTATCATGGTTTTGTACCTTTCGTTCACCCTTGGCCATAAGGCATAGGTGAGTAGTGGACGATGATGATGAAGGGGGCGGTGAAGGTGGTGATGAAGATGTTGGTGAAGATGATGGCCCCATCACAAATGCGGCAACCTTCTCTTTCTCATCACCGCTCTCATCTTCGGAGGACTCACAAGATGATTCAATGTCGGTGAGCCAATCACCAACAATGTATGCCTTTCCTCCCTTCTTCTTCTTGTGGAACTCTTTCTTCTTGCCATCCTTCTTCTTGTATGGCTTGTTTTTCTTCCTCTCTTCTTCTTCATCACTTGAATCATTCTTCTTGCCCTTGCTCTTGTTCTTATACTTGTCTTTTGGAGGTCTAGGGCATTGATGAGCTAAGTGGCCAAGTTCACCATAATTGTAGCAATCCATCTCCGAGATTGGCTTCCTTTTGCTACTTGTGAAGAATTTCTTTTTCTTGCCATCGAACTTGATGCCACTCTTGTTGAGCTTCTTTAGCATTTTGGTGGTCTTCCTCACCATGAGTGCAAGTGATTCATCATCAACATCACTTTCACTTGAGCTCTCTTGCACCATCATGGCTTGGCCCTTCTTCTTCTTCTTATCATGGCTAGCTTTGAAGGCCAAGTCTTTCTTCTTGGAAGATGATGAGCCCTCTTCCAGAGTGATGTGCATGTACATCTCATGAGCATTGATCTTCCCCAATACTTGTGTTGGTGTTGCGGTGGAAAGATTACTTTGGTGAAGAACGGTGACAATGTGACCATACTTCTCAATGGGAAGAACACTCAAGATCTTCCTTGCAACATCCGATTAGCTCATTTGAGTGAGCCCAAGAGCATTGAGGTCCTCTACAAGAACATTCAAACGAGTGTACATATCATTAGCACTTTCTTTGGGAAGCATCTCAAAAGAATTGATTTTCTTTAAAGCAATGTGATAGCGTTCCTCACGCTCACTCTTAGTTCCCTCATGGAGAGCACAAAGGTTTTCCCACAATTCATGAGCGTTCTTTGCATTACGCACACGATTGAAGATATCCTTGCCTAAGCCCCGGTAGAGTGCATTTTTAGCCTTTGCATTCCACCGGTCGTACTTCTCCTCGTCACCACTTGGGTTAGCAGGATCCTTGATAGCGGGAAGCCCTTGGGTTGCGGCTCTCAGACACCCAACATCTATGGCTTCGAGGTACGCCTCCATTCGGATTTTCCAATATGGAAAATCATCCCCCTCAAAGGTGGGAGGTGGTCCTTCCCCGTTAGACATCTTGCTCTAGGCGGTAAAGCCTAAATTGGAAGCAACTCGGCTCCGATACCAATTGAAAGGATCAAGATGCCCAAGAGGGGGGGTGAATTGGGCTTTTCTAAAAATTAATTGCAAGAATTAAATCCTACAAGCCGGAATTCACCCCTAGTGCCTACTTGTGTTCCTAGAGATTCTACCGATAAAAGTTTTGCACCCTAGTTTCCAATCCTAGTCTAGCATGGCAATTCTAGGAAAGAAAATCAAGCAATGAATGTAAATACGAGAATGTAAATGCTTGAAAGTAAGGACAAGGAACACGGCGATGTTTTTCCGAGGTATCGGAGAGTCACCACTCCCCACTAGTCCTCGTTGGAGCACCCGCGCAAGGGTGTAGCTCCCCCTTGATCCGCGCAAGGATCAAGTGCTCTCTACGGGCTGATTCTTCGACACTCCGTCGCGGTGAATCGCCCAAAACCACTCACAAGATGAGTTGGGTCATCCACAAGCTCCGCCGGATGATCACCAAACTCCCAATCACCACCAAGCCGTCTAGGTGATGGCGATCACCAAGAGTAACAAACTAGAACTCTCACTTGACCACAACAAGCCTAATGAGAAGGTGGATGTACACTTGCTACTCTCTAATCACTAGTGAGGAACTCTCAAGCTTTGATTCTCAAAACACTCTCCTCACTAGAGCTCTTGCACTCCCTTGCACTCCAAAGGTGTTTCTCAGCTGAACAAATGAGCAAGAGACCTCTAAAAGAGGTGGTGGGGATGTATTTATACACCCCACAGTCAAAACCAACCGTTACCTGCCAACTCAGCAAAATACGAGGTGACCGGACGCGCCGGTCGCTCGTAACGGTCGAAATTTAGAAACTTCGGCTAAGTGACCGGACGCGCCGGTCAGGGGTGACCGGACGCGTCTGATCGTGCAGGGAGCTTACTGTAACGAGACCGGACGCGCGACCGTGTCCGATCAGTGATGACCGGACGCGTCTGGTCGTCAAAGGACCTTACTGGAACGTGACCGGACGCGCCGATCACACCCCATTCGCGTCCGATTAGATGGTTTCCCTCAAGTGACACGTGTCAGCCCGACCACCGCGTCCGGTCCTCGCAAGGGCCGCGTCTGGTCATCAGCGCCGAAACACAGTCGCGGTTTTGAACTGACCGGACGCGTCCGGTCAAGACAGGAACCGCGTCCGGTCAAGGGAGAAACCCTCTAAACACTCCGAAACGCGACGAACTTGAACCAAGTTGCTTCCAACTGAACTTTGAGCTATTCTAGAGCTGCCTAGTGCTAAGTTTAACAAGTATGCACCACACCTAAACATAAGACTCACCTAGGTCAAACTACCCGCTCACGCCCCCCTTTATAGTACGGCCAAAAGAGAAAACGAAGATCCTAACGACTATTCCGAATGTAACTCAACACCTTGACATCCGGGACTAACAGTCCTTAATCTTGACGTCACTCCTTTGAGAACCGAAACGATTTCCAACAGGGGGCATGAATACCATGGTGCCCAAAGCAGTTACCAACTCCATGACCTAACTTACCAAGGTTTCTGCAAAACACACGTTAGTTATGGTAATAAAGCGTTGTCATCAATTGCCGAAACCAACTCTCGGGGCCTAGATGCTTTCAAGGTCAAATAGTCAGTGAACTTGAGCGCCACAGCAAAGGACTGTCTATTTGACAAGGCCAGGTATGGAACAACATGCATCATATATCACTGTATCCTTTTGTCATTGTTTCATCGATTACCTCTGGCCTCTCTATACAAATATTTCCTCTATTCTAAATTATTAGACGTTTTATCTTTTCTAATATATTGCTTTTATTATATATCTAGACATAGTGTATATCTAAGTGTATAGTAAAAACTACTCTCTCCATTCCAAACTAGAAGAAGTTTTGGCTTTTGTACATACATTCCCTTTGCTATGCATTTAGATATACACAGTAAAAAGAAATGTATCTAGAAAAGTTAAAACGTCTTATAATTTAAAACAAATGACGTATGTATTTAGAAAACCCAAAACATCTTATAATTTAGAATGGAGGGGGTATTTTGTAATACAAACAACTTGAAATCAGGTTAAACTTCCTGGTTTGCATTGTACGCAGAGGCGGAGGGAGGGAGGGAGGGCTGAGGGGGGCAAGCACCTTCTATGCTAAATGAATTTCTCTTATTCACATGATAGTCTGCTATATAATTCAGCGAAAGTATATATTGAGTTATCCACCCAATAATATATCTTTTAGCACTTGGCCCCTCCTATCAGTAATTTCAATCTCTGCCCCTGATTGTACAGTCACATGCATTTCATGCGCTTTGGCCATTTAGATAGCTAGTCTCATTACAGACATTTCCAAAGTGTCATTGCAAATAGTTTTCTATACTTTGTGCTAGTGATTTACTAGCTCAATTTTAAATTACAATGGAGCTTATCTAGTTTATCCTAAGGCAAACTACCCTAAGGCCTCGATTGGATCCTTAGAATTGAATTCATATTAATAATTATAATTTAGACACATATTAATTAAGCTAATATGTCTATATATGGATTATATTTGTATATTATTGTTGGCTATACGAGAGAAATACATATGTGTTGCATTTCTACTGTAGAAAAGCGAATTGAAGAGCGTGTTATAAGTTGCAAAGTAGAAATATAGAATGATGATCTATAGAATCAATTTTCATCTTCCATCCAATGAATTTGTGATAAGCTTATATATGAACTCTGGAAAGTAGTGGAATGTAGCCAGATAACCTAATTTATTAAGTAAATTTTAATTCCACCGAATAAAAGGATCCAAACAACACCTAAGCCTATTTTGTGCCGCAACAACACCAGGTGAATGGAGCCACGCCAAAGAACTAATCTGAACGTGGAATAGAATAGCCGATGCTCTTTAGGCACAAGGAGGTGAAGGCACGATTCGATGCTCCGGCGCGGGAGTCGTACCAACATGGCTTGCATTTTAACAACTTTCTATGAAAGTTTATTTTTGAAGATACAAGAAAAAGGGGCTTTATTTTTAAAAACAATGTTTTCCTGTGGTTGTCAGGAAAGTACGAAGCCAGGTTTGAAGCGCAATCACCATGGCAAAAAAAAAACCTACAAAATTTAATTTATTATTAGCTTTCTTCACTTTTTATCTGACAAAAAAGAATCATCGCCCCTAAAATACAGTGCAATTCAATGCCCTGGTGGCTGCACAGTGGGGCCGTGGGGCAGCGTGGCGAAGCTGTCCAAAAGCAAGTGAGCACTCCTATACTGTACTCTACGGTACAGCTATAGGGGACCGGCCCGGCAACCGAGGTGGGAGGAGTGGATCGGGGGGCCGGGCCGCCGGGGACGGGGAGCTCGTAAAAGCAGGACCCCGTCGAAGTGAAGCGCGCAGCCGGCTGCCGCATGCCGCATGGACAGACTCTGTTTCCTCCGATTTTCCTCGCTGACGAGTGGACCAGCGTGTCAGCGTGAGGTCTGTGAGATCCCTCTTGCACTGCTGCGTGTGGTTGGTTGGTTGCTGAGCGTGGAGGACGGAGCGCGCCGTCGTAGCATCGGCGGTGAGCTGGCCAGCTGTGCTGCTGGGGTGTGGGGATAGGGGAACACAACAGGTGGCGTTTGGCCTTTGGCGGCAGGAAATGCGTCCAGCGTACTCCTAGGTCGCATCGGTTGTTGTACCGGAGGTCGTGGCGGATGGTTCTGTGTACTCCCTTGGTCCCGAAACAAAGTGCACATCTCACTTATGGTGAAGTAAAATTCTGTGAAAATATATTCCACAACCAATCTAATAATACTTATTACGTATCGTAAATATTTAATATTTTTTATATATATTTAGTTAAAATTTGAAAAGTTTGATTCCTCAATAAACGAGATATGCATTTATTTTGAAATGGAGGAAGTACACAGCAACAAACTTTAATCAATATATTTAACCAATTTGCCAAGCTACTACATACATAACAACTAAACTATGAACTATAATTTATTTAGGCCCCCTTTGGATGGAAGGATAGGAAAAAGGTAGAGATAGGAAAAATATAGGAATTGATGCGCCATGTTTCCTCGATCCTATAGGATCAACAAACACAGAAAAATAAATGAGAAGCTCTTTGGTAGCACCACTGGAAAAACAAAGGAATTTTGTACAATAGTTTGGATTTGAACGGCTGAATACAACTAGGATTTGAACAACTACGAAAGTCGCTAGTCCGTCCGTCCACCAAGCTCGCCAACAGAGCATGAGGCCTTGTTTAGATCCCAAACTCGGGGTGGCCGAATTTGCACAGTGCCACCCCGAGTACTGTAGCACTTTTGTTTTTTTAGTAGTAATAACTGTCCAAATTTTGATTAATTAGACTCAAAATGTTCGTCTCGCAAAGTATAACAAAACTGTGCAATTAGTTTTTGATTTCATCTACATTTAGTACTCCATATATGTGCCAATATTTTGATGTGATGGAGAATCTTCTTTTTGCATAGTAGAATTTGAGGGTGAATTCGAAGGCCTGAACTGCAGTGCTGCAGCCTCGTCAGGCCACGCCCGGGGATGGCGACAGGCCCGACAGCGACCACGCCCAACGCCCCAACCCCAAGGTGTTATTTACATAATTGCTTTGGGGATATTGCCGGATGCTAAGGCCTTGTTTAGATGAGAGAATTGGGGAGAAAAACACTGTATCAGAATTCCTGTAGCATTTCGTATGTATTTGGTAAAAATTATCCAAATTTTGACTAACTAGGCTTAAAATGTTCGTCTCGCAAAGTACAACAAAACTGTGCAATTAGTTTTTGATTTCATCAACATTTAGTATTCCATACATTTGCCGACATTTTGATGTGACGGAGAATCTTCTTTTTGCATAGTGGAATTTGGGGAGAGAATTGGGGAACTGAACAAGGCCTAACTCTTTTTCCATGTTACGAGTACCACTCCCATGATGTTACAGGTTTCAAGATTGCCACGACAATGTATTTTGCAGTCTGTGTTATATCTTGCATATGTTTCCCCCCAATTCTATTGAAGTAGTTCACCCTAACTCCCTGAGTGTCTGTCTATGTTAATCTACCTCATTCCTCATCTCCATGTATACCTATTTCAGTTGGAATTTGCACTATTTATATACTTTTCGGCGGTGATTGCCCTACAGAGAATTTTATTTTAAAACTAAAGTGGCATTTAGTATCCATTAAATTGAATATGGGTCGTGTCCCTGCAATGGATGTGTATGTACTTCCTCACCGTCCAGTGGTCCACTTGACAAGGATTAAGGGTGTGTTTGGTTTGTGTTGTCAACTTACCACACATGAAGTGCGGCTCACCCAAGGTGCGGCGGCAAAATTGCTCGCCACACATTTGGCGCAAGAAGCTACAGAAGGCGCGCTAAAGCGGAAATTGCGGCGAGCCAATTATGCGGCAACATGCGGCCACGAACCAAACGTTCGCTGAATATGCGGCTTGACACAGCAAGATAGGGCTGCAAACCAAACAGGCCCTAACATGCTCTATCGATTATCCGCCATAGCCAGAAGCGTTGTTGTGCCATAGTATATGTCCATTATTCTTTCTGTGCCTAGAGAGACAAACAGTCAATTCATTTTGTGTCCACCTGTACCATCTGTAGTAGACATAGATAGATGGGATAATTAGATTTGTGTCATTATAATTTCACTGTTTTTGAAGCACACCATTACTATTTAATAAACTATGCCACTGCCATTAGAACTCTATAGATGTTTGAGATACACCATTATATACGTCTGGAGACGACTTGGGCCCATTGTCAGGCGTATGGAGGGGTACCGAATATCCGTATGGACAAGATTGCCCCCTTCCTCTTCTCTCTCACACTCACTGACACATGGGCCCACTAGTCTGCCTTCTTCCGCATTCCTCTGTCTTCTCTCCATCTTCGGCGCCAAACGAGCGAGCGCGCAGGCGGGCTACCACGCCGAGCCAGCCGCTCCGTCACCAGACAAGCGCGTGAAAGGTCCTTGTTTGGTTTTGGTAATTGAGTGACAACTTAGGTGGACTAATATGTGGTTATGTAAGATACACAGGAGATTAGTCCACATGTGATGGTGTCATGAAGGAGCTCATTGCATATGAGACATGACATGGAGTCATGTGGCCAAGGTAACGAAGATCAAGATGAGGCTTGGCTCGACGGACCGGTTGCAAGTGTGAAGGGCAAGTCAGAGGCTTTGGAGTGAGGGACCGCGTGTGACGGTGAAGCTTGAGCATGACTTGGCGCCGATGGACCGACGCAACGGTGAAGAGCAAGTGAGGTCAAGATCGATGGACCAAGGTCACATGATGGTATGAAGTGGATCATATCATTTGTGATATGGTTGGTGCATGTGTTGCATCAACATCGGAGGAGATGGAGTGGAATGCGCAAGGCAAAGGTATAACCTAGGGCATTTCCATTTCACCGGTCATAGGTGTGTAGAGAAGTTGATGACCGGGTTTAGGATAGATGGCCGTACTATTAAGAGGGGCAAACTTGTTTGCTTATCGGTCATCTAGTGCCACTTGAGCGATCTAACTTTGCATACGTGTTAGGATCGAGTGGCGAGGCAAGTTGAGTGCCTAATTCCTTCGAAGAAAATGCTTGTGAAAATGCTAACACACGTGCACAAGGTGGTGATCACTTGTTGGTGTTGGCACATTTGCGAAGGCGATTTCGGGAAAATGAAATGCCTATTTTCCATTGCACCGGAAGTCGGAAAAGAAACGGAGGCGAACGCGGTCACGGAAGTGACAGGACGCAGCACCGGACGCTGCACCGGACGCTGCACCGGACGCGGTCACTGTGCGTCCGGCGCGTCCGGTCAGTGCTGCGCGGGCGTCAGGCGCGCGGGCTAGGGTTTGACACCGGCGCGTCCGGTGACCCACGGGACCGGCGCGTCCGGTCTGGCGAACAGCGAGTCACGAAGTCATCGGACGCGGTGCGCGTCCGGTGTTACACCATCGGACGCGTCCGGTGGTCTCGGGAGCTTACTGGACTCGCACCGGACGCGGGTACTGTGGCGTCCGGTGGTTGCGAGGAGCGCGTCCGGTGATGTCTTCGCGCGCGCGGTGACTGTGCGCACCGGCGCGTCCGGTGGTTCGCAACAGCGCGTCCGGTGGCTCGTTTGACCGTTGGCGCGCAGTGACCGTTGGAGGATCTAACGGACGAATTTGAATTTGGAGAACACGTGGACGTCGCTGGGGCACCGGACGCGGTTGAGCGCGTCCGGTGAGTTACCACCGGCGCGTCCGGTGCTCCCGCAGAAAACGGACAAGTGGGGTAACGGCTCTATTTGACCGTGGGGTTATAAATAGACCTTGTGGCCGGTCTTGGCCGGTAGCTGAGCACACTTTGGCCTTGGTGGCTTATGTGGTAGTGCTTGGGAGCCCTCTAACTCACTCATGCTTGATAGTGTTCATCGGATCGAGTGAGAGAGCGATTCTAGTGCGTTGCTTTGAGAGATTGCATCGTGTGGCACTAGGTGATCGTGTTGCAAGCCGGTGGTGCTTGTTACTCTTGGAGGTTGCCACCTCCTAGACGGCTTGGTGGCTTGTGGCTCCGTCGAAGCTCGCAAGAAGATTGTGCGAGGCTCCGGAGAAGCTTTGTGAGGGGGATTGTGCTCACCCCGCGGGGATCGCGAAGAGCAACTCTAGTTGAGCGTGTCATTGAGCTACCACACTTTATGGTGGGTTCTTGCGGTGCCTTTTGAGAGGCTCGGTGTGTGACCGATTAGCCGCCGAACCACGAAGTGTTGGTCGACACAACGGGGACGTAGCTTGGTGGCGACCAAGTGAACCTCGGGAGAAAATCACCGTGTCAACATTGTCTACTCTTCTCGGTGGTTTGCGTTCGTGCAACACAAGCTTGTATTTACTTTCTTATATACTTGTGCTTGTGTAGTTGCTCTCGTAACTAGTTTGCTTGTGTAGCTTGCTAGTTGTCTTCTTGCTTGTGTAGCTAGAAGCTTCCCCTTGCGTGACTAATTTGGTTTGTGTAACCTTGTTAGTCACATTGCTTAGTTTGTGTAGCTAAGTAGTTTGCGCTCTCTAATTTGGCTTGTGTAGCCTTGTTTTTGAGCATTGCTAGTGAGCTTAGGCTTTGTGCGCTTTGCTTACTAGATTTGTGTAGGAGCTCCCTCTTGCTTGCAAAGTACTAGTGCATAGGTTTGTGTGACCTTGCTCTAGAATTAAATAGGAGAGCTCTTGCTAAGGAAAGCACCTTAGTTGCTTAATTAGGATCTTTGCAAGGTGCTAGAGAACTTAGATAGAGGGGTGTAGTCTTGGCTAGACCGATAAGTTTAATTCCGCATTTGTTTTGGTTAGCCAACGCGTTTAAGTTTTATAAAGGACTATTCACCCCCCCTCTAGTCCGCCATCTCGACCCTTCAATTGGTATCAGAGCCGGGTCTCTCATTTGTGGTCTTCACCGACCCGAGAGGATGGCGGCTTATGGGCTAGATGATTGTGTGGAACACATTTTTGATGGCACTCACTATGCACGGTGGAAAAATCACATGCTTGATCATTTTCGTGCTCTTGGCCCTAAGTTTTGGTGGATCATAGTTGTTGGCTTTTCTCATGACTTGGATGGGTGTGGTAACCTTACCCAAGCTCAAAAGGATTGCCGAACGCTTGATGCACAAGCTAAGTTTTATCTAATCAAAGCTTTGAATGATGAGATTTTTGACAAGGTGAGGGGTCTCTCAAGTGCACATAGCATGTGGACGGCGCTCAAGCATCACTATTGTGGCTCCTCAATTTGGGATGATGGAAAATTCAAGAAGGATGATCACATAGTGATGGAGGCACATGAGGATGTTGAGCATGACCACAACGAGGTGGTTGTGGAAGATTGCTCCACCTCAATGTCAAGTAATGATGATGATGACCATGCCACAAGATTACTTGACAAGAATGATGATAATGCCACAAGTGATGCAAGCAATGATTCTACTCCATGCACACTTGATGGTGAAGATGATGGATATGAGAGTGATGCCTCAACAAGCTCATCAATATCATCACATGGTGACACTAAGGTATCTATTGGTGGTTTTGTTGTTGATTGTGATGGTCCAAATTTTGAGCTTCTATATAAACTCTCAAAGGCCCTAAGAAATGAGATGACAAAAACAAGTAAATTGAAAAATGAAAACTCATTTCTAAAAACCACATGTGAACAACAAAAGCATCTACTTCATGTTACTACTTGTTCACATGAGGAGCTAAAATTGGCTCATGAGGAACTTAGTGTTGCTCATGATAACTTGGCACAAGAACATGCTTTACTCACTAAGAAACTTTCTAATGAAGAAACCAAAACTAGTGAGAGCTCATCATTTGGGTCAAATGATCAATCACATATTACTAACCCTTGTGATGTAGGCAAGAAGCATGTATCCACCTCTTGTGATGATTTATTAGATATGCCATGTTCTTCACAATTAAATGCTTGTTCTACTTCTATGTCTTGTGAGACTAACCTTTTGAAGGAGAACAATGAGCTCAAAAGTGAAGTGAAGAATTTGAGCAACAAGTTAGAGAAGTGCTACAACTCAAAAGTCACCTTTGAGCACATAATGAAGACTCAAAGAAACTTTGGTGACAAAAGTGGCCTTGGCTTCAAGAAGAAAATGACAAAGGGCGAAAGAAAGCAAGAAAAGAGAATGAAGAGACTACTCCAAAGGAAGCTCTCGCATTCCATGTGCTATCGATGCCATGAAGCGGACATCTTGCTAATGGTTGCCCAAACATTGAGAAGCTCAAGAAGATGAAAGAAGAAGAGAGGCTAAAGCATGTCAAGTGCTTCAAGTGCCGCACTTGGGGTCACCTCACCTCAATGTGCCCAACCAAGCAATTGGTGAAGCAACAAGTAAAGCCTCAACCAAAGCCACTAGTTGAGCAAGAGAAGACACTCCAAGAACAAATCAAGATCAACCATGGAGATGATGGTGACTTGATAAAGAAGAAAAAGAAAACAAGAAGGGGTGGTAAAGCAAGGCATCCAATGCAAATTCAAGATGCCAAGATGATGAGCAAGAATCAAAATGAGAAAAGAAATTTGACTCACATCAAGTGCTTCAAATGTGAAGATATGGGACACTTTGTCTCGGGGTGTCCTACCAAGCTTGAGAAGAAGGCTCAAGCAACTCATAAGAGGCAAGGCATTGAGAAGCAACACATGAGCAAGGAAGAAAAGGTTCACTCTAAAAGAAGTTGCTACTTATGCCGGGAAAGGGGACACATGGCTCATTCATGTCCCCTAGGTAAAAATTCTAAGCTCATTTCAATTGTTGATACTAATGTGCTTAGAAAGGATGGCAATGGCATCTCTATGATTGCAATTGCAAAACATCCCGCTATTCATACTAAGGCAATGCCTAAGTATGTTGCACCTAACTTGAGAGGACCCAAACTTGTTTGGGTACCATCAAAGAGTAGATGATTGTTTGTAGGTACTATCGGCATTGGACGCTTGATTCAATTGGTTTCATTTTGTTCATCATATATTGAGTCAAGTTATGAAGCTCAATGCATATCCAATCCCAATGCCAAGTCAAAATAAGTGAAGTCCAAGTGCTACAACATACAAGTACAATGTCAAAGATTGTGGTGATTTATTGGATATATTTGATGGCTTGCAAATATTTGAGTTGGAGCTTGCTAAGAGGATAATAATGTGATAACCAAGGTATATCTCTAGTTGATCATTTTATTTGGGTGCATATGAGTTAGTTGAATTGGATAAATTCATAAGATGACATTTAGTAAGTGGATTGAATGGATATATGTCTTGTGAGAGTGTTCAAACAAGTTAATCTCAAGATTGATTCACATTTGATGAAGTTTAGCTCAATGTATTGAAATCTGTCTATTATTGAAAATCTGAGCTAGCTGAGATCAAGTCTGAGTTTGAGTGACCAAGTAATATTGGATTGACTTGAAATTTGGTATACATGCTCTAGACTTATGGTATAAGATGCTGTACAAATTTCATAAGAATTGGACAAGAGATGCTTCTGTTTTGGAGTACATCTTGTAAGCTATAGTGCAGCAGTTTTCAGCATATAGCAGTGGTGGAAGAATTGAAATCTGGTAGCAATCTAAAAGTCAAATGAAGCTCAAATTTTTACAGTTGCTAGATGACTTAGTGAATCACATCTCCACCAAATTTCATGGCATTTGGATCTGTACATTTGGAAATATGAATTATTCTTTGAAGGATACAGAATCTGCCAGAAAAGTGATAATTATTGGATTGATTTAGAGTCACTTTGATTGAAAGGTCCTCAAGTTGGAAACATGTTTATAAGTGGATGAGGTACCTAAGTTTGGTTTTGAATTGATCTAGAAGCATGACAAGAAATGAGTACAAAGGCATTGATTGTGGAATGTACTTAGTGTACAAATTTGGTGCTCAAATTTGAAAATGAAGATCAAACTCAAAATGAAGATGAGGTTCAAGTTCTAAATAATGATTGGAGATCATTTGGTAGAAAGAATAGGACTTAAAGAATAATTCAAGGTTACTCATCAAGTTAAGTCCATAGATCAATCAATCAAAGGCAATTCAAGTAAGTGTCAAAGATGGTTCTTTGGAGAGAAGTCACTTCTCCCTGCTGAGGGGGCTTGCCGCCCATGGGTGGGTAAACCGAGCACTGGCTTGGAAGGCTAACATGGAAGTGATGAATTCAAGGGACATTTGAGATGCTTAATTGAAGCAATCAATAGGATTGATCAAGAAAAGCAAGCAACACCTAAAAGAGAGCTAGTCATGTATTTCAAGTGGTATTCTAAGTAGTTCTCTCATGCAAGCATTGATCAAAAAGATGGAGCAAGCCAACCACAACTCAAGAGATAGTGCACTTGATCATAAGTGGTTTTCATTTCATATGGGTGAAGAATGGATTTATCTACGATGATTGGTCTTCACCAAGCTTATAAATTGGACTTCACATTGCTATTGGAGTAATGAATTGGAATCTATGTGTCTATCCTCTACTCCAAAATGGCAAAGGTATCATTGTAATGTGCATGATCATTTCATCCCTTACTAGTATGCGATTAGTGCATATAGTACATGCTTACTAGGATCATGCATAACAAATGAATTGTTTAAGTTCATAGCCTACCACTATTGCTTGAATTGTTTAAATGATCTAGTGGTATGTGTATGAATTTGTTCATGAGCTAGTAAACCCAAGTACTTGATCTAGTTTGGATTGCTAACAAGTGACAAGTACAACATTGGCAAGATAACCCTTAGCATGAGGTGTGAAGAAGCTTGTCATTGGATCAAACCGGACTTGGAATCTTAGGCAAATCAACTTAGTTCAAGTCATACTAGAAGCTCATGACAATGACATGGGTACAAGCACAAGGCAACAACAAAAATGGATATCCAGGGTGTTTCAAATGGTGTCTAGATCATAATCTTCAAGTGATATCCTACAAGTGGTACTCATAAAGATAGCAAATGTTCAAGAAAAGATCATATTGACAAATCCTATAAGTGGTTCCATGTTTGAGGATTCTTTAAATTGGTATCACACCCTTATTCGTGGTATTTCTACGCATGATATCTTTTATATAAGAAGGTGGTTCCACAAGTGATCCTCAACTTTAAGTGATCAAATCAAGAAATGCTACCCTCATCCTCAAGTGGTATCTCAAGTGAATGACACATGCTATGACATAGGGGGAGGAGCCCCACCAATGGTATCAAGGTCAAAGATCCTAAGTGGTATCTCAAGAGCAACATACAAGTAATGTCATTCTAACACGTGTGGTGATGTCCATCAAAAATGCAATATTCAAGTCTCAACCATCTACCCCAATGCTAGCCTTTGCATCAATGAGAAGTACACCTTTATGGAAATTGATGACAAAGGGGGAGAAGTTGGAACAAAGATATGTCAATACACCAAGAGAGAGGTTTGGGAAGAGATTGAACAAAGATATATCATGAGAAGATGAATAGAGATGGACAAAGAGGGAGCAACATTGAAGAAATGAGAAGGATCAAAATTCTTGGACAAAGAAAGCACACAAGTAGGGGGAGCAAGCTCATGAACATTGATTGGTTGCATTTTATATGTGCATATTCATGTGCTTGCTTGCATTGCATAAAGTTCTTAAATTCAATATGCATGCTTGTGTGGTGTATGCTAGTTATAGAATTTGATTGATGCTTTGATAACTAGCATGCATAGGATGTTAGCTAGACTTATGATTATCATGCAAAAACTAGAACCTTGCTTATAATGTTGATCTCACGGGGTTTCTAGTGTCTTTGATGTCTAGCTACTCATGATGCTAAGGATGATGGCAAACTTGTGTTTTTCAAATGGTATCAAGCTACCAATTGGTATCGAGCTACAAAGGTTTATTCTATACACCTTAGCATCACTTAGTAGTGCTAACCCTCTCACAAATTTCAAATTTATGCATATGTGCAAGCTTGAAACCAAACCATTTGAGCACATATGTAGGGGGAGTTATCACTACCAAGTCGGATTTTATGGTGCTTATCCAAATCTTAACATAGAGCTTAAAAGTTGGATAAGTAACATTAAATCCAAAACAAGTTAGCAATTTACACTTTGTGTGAAGTGCTAGCTTGAAAAAGCTTAATTTCCATATCTTTGTAGAGTTGTCATCAATTACCAAAAAGGGGGAGATTGAAAGGTCCTTGTTTGGTTTTGGTAATTGAGTGACAACTTAGGTGGACTAATATGTGGTTATGTAAGATACACAGGAGATTAGTCCACATGTGATGGTGTCATGAAGGAGCTCATTGCATATGAGACATGACATGGAGTCATGTGGCCAAGGTAACGAAGATCAAGATGAGGCTTGGCTCGACGGACCGGTTGCAAGTGTGAAGGGCAAGTCAGAGGCTTTGGAGTGAGGGACCGCGTGTGACGGTGAAGCTTGAGCATGACTTGGCGCCGATGGACCGACGCAACGGTGAAGAGCAAGTGAGGTCAAGATCGATGGACCAAGGTCACATGATGGTATGAAGTGGATCATATCATTTGTGATATGGTTGGTGCATGTGTTGCATCAACATCGGAGGAGATGGAGTGGAATGCGCAAGGCAAAGGTATAACCTAGGGCATTTCCATTTCACCGGTCATAGGTGTGTAGAGAAGTTGATGACCGGGTTTAGGATAGATGGCCGTACTATTAAGAGGGGCAAACTTGTTTGCTTATCGGTCATCTAGTGCCACTTGAGCGATCTAACTTTGCATACGTGTTAGGATCGAGTGGCGAGGCAAGTTGAGTGCCTAATTCCTTCGAAGAAAATGCTTGTGAAAATGCTAACACACGTGCACAAGGTGGTGATCACTTGTTGGTGTTGGCACATTTGCGAAGGCGATTTCGGGAAAATGAAATGCCTATTTTCCATTGCACCGGAAGTCGGAAAAGAAACGGAGGCGAACGCGGTCACGGAAGTGACAGGACGCAGCACCGGACGCTGCACCGGACGCTGCACCGGACGCGGTCACTGTGCGTCCGGCGCGTCCGGTCAGTGCTGCGCGGGCGTCAGGCGCGCGGGCTAGGGTTTGACACCGGCGCGTCCGGTGACCCACGGGACCGGCGCGTCCGGTCTGGCGAACAGCGAGTCACGAAGTCATCGGACGCGGTGCGCGTCCGGTGTTACACCATCGGACGCGTCCGGTGGTCTCGGGAGCTTACTGGACTCGCACCGGACGCGGGTACTGTGGCGTCCGGTGGTTGCGAGGAGCGCGTCCGGTGATGTCTTCGCGCGCGCGGTGACTGTGCGCACCGGCGCGTCCGGTGGTTCGCAACAGCGCGTCCGGTGGCTCGTTTGACCGTTGGCGCGCAGTGACCGTTGGAGGATCTAACGGACGAATTTGAATTTGGAGAACACGTGGACGTCGCTGGGGCACCGGACGCGGTTGAGCGCGTCCGGTGAGTTACCACCGGCGCGTCCGGTGCTCCCGCAGAAAACGGACAAGTGGGGTAACGGCTCTATTTGACCGTGGGGTTATAAATAGACCTTGTGGCCGGTCTTGGCCGGTAGCTGAGCACACTTTGGCCTTGGTGGCTTATGTGGTAGTGCTTGGGAGCCCTCTAACTCACTCATGCTTGATAGTGTTCATCGGATCGAGTGAGAGAGCGATTCTAGTGCGTTGCTTTGAGAGATTGCATCGTGTGGCACTAGGTGATCGTGTTGCAAGCCGGTGGTGCTTGTTACTCTTGGAGGTTGCCACCTCCTAGACGGCTTGGTGGCTTGTGGCTCCGTCGAAGCTCGCAAGAAGATTGTGCGAGGCTCCGGAGAAGCTTTGTGAGGGGGATTGTGCTCACCCCGCGGGGATCGCGAAGAGCAACTCTAGTTGAGCGTGTCATTGAGCTACCACACTTTATGGTGGGTTCTTGCGGTGCCTTTTGAGAGGCTCGGTGTGTGACCGATTAGCCGCCGAACCACGAAGTGTTGGTCGACACAACGGGGACGTAGCTTGGTGGCGACCAAGTGAACCTCGGGAGAAAATCACCGTGTCAACATTGTCTACTCTTCTCGGTGGTTTGCGTTCGTGCAACACAAGCTTGTATTTACTTTCTTATATACTTGTGCTTGTGTAGTTGCTCTCGTAACTAGTTTGCTTGTGTAGCTTGCTAGTTGTCTTCTTGCTTGTGTAGCTAGAAGCTTCCCCTTGCGTGACTAATTTGGTTTGTGTAACCTTGTTAGTCACATTGCTTAGTTTGTGTAGCTAAGTAGTTTGCGCTCTCTAATTTGGCTTGTGTAGCCTTGTTTTTGAGCATTGCTAGTGAGCTTAGGCTTTGTGCGCTTTGCTTACTAGATTTGTGTAGGAGCTCCCTCTTGCTTGCAAAGTACTAGTGCATAGGTTTGTGTGACCTTGCTCTAGAATTAAATAGGAGAGCTCTTGCTAAGGAAAGCACCTTAGTTGCTTAATTAGGATCTTTGCAAGGTGCTAGAGAACTTAGATAGAGGGGTGTAGTCTTGGCTAGACCGATAAGTTTAATTCCGCATTTGTTTTGGTTAGCCAACGCGTTTAAGTTTTATAAAGGACTATTCACCCCCCCTCTAGTCCGCCATCTCGACCCTTCAGCGCGCGGGTGGGGCAGCCCAGCTATGCCACCGCCGGCTCAGCTCGTGGGCGGGTGACCGCGTGAGCTAGCCGCGCCGCCACGGGTCGAGCGCGCGGGTGGGCTGCGTAGGGGGAGGGGGAGCTAGGCGTGAGGGTGCTCGGCCAGGAGCAGGGCTCCGGCAACTCGGACTGGGGCAGGCGACACTGTGTGCTAGGACCGCAGCGGGGCTGCGCTGGCTTGGCCTATGTGGGGCGAGCAGGATGCGGTGGAGGCGCGAGGGTCGGGCAGGGCGGTGCGCACAGCTAGTGGTGGCGCTGTCCAAGGGGCACTCGGGCAGCTCGGCATGCGCACGACCCGCACAAAGGGGAGCATGCGAGACGTCCAAGGTGGGCTGCGAGCCGAAGTCGCCGCAGCTGGGGAACGAGGTACAGAGAGGGCCGTACGGGCATGTGTAATGGCGACGGTGGGATGGGAGAAGCAGAGAATGATAGAAAGAGAGAGAGATGCGTTGGATCTTGGATGGGAGAGGGATGACAAGTGGGCCCGATGTGTCATAGAGTGGATAGAGGGAGACTAGCAGTGGCAAAAGTGTCCATACGAAAGTACATCGCCTGAGAGTGGGTCCAATTCGCCTTCGGATGTACATAATGGTGTATTTCAAAGTAGGAAACAATTGTAATGGCGGTATAGTTTCTCGAATAGTAATGGTGTGCTTCAAAAATGGTGAAGTTATAATGGCATAGGTCTAATTAACCCTAGATAGATATAGGAGGGATCATCCTCCCGCTGGATGCCTGAAAGTCCAAGTTTGGTTTTGGTAATTAATGACACCAAGTTGCTAATGCTATTGTATCAAGTGGAATAAGTTAGGCATAAGCAACACACGTGATGAAGGAGCATGTGGCATGGAGTAATGGCCACAAGATCACAAGAGGAGGAGATGCACATGAAATGATGATCAAAGTGATCAAGCATGAGAAGGTGGACATGGAACAAAGTGATCAAGGCAAAGGTATAATTGTAGGGTTCACTTTTGCCGGTCTAAGATGAGTAGAGAAGTGATTGACTGGGTTTAGGATTGATAGCTGACTATCAAGAGGGGCAATCACGGTTAGCTCATGGATCAAGTGCTACTAGGTCATCTTCTTGAGCATATGCATTAGGATCTAGTAGAGAGCTAACATATCGCCTTGGAAAATGATTGTGAAAATGCTAACACGCATGCACATGGTGATATACACATGATGGTGTTGGCACATTAGCGAAGGCGGCGGAGTTTGAGCGGTACAGAGGGGTTTGGGGTCCTCTCTCCCTCCTGCCTCGCAAGCTCGGCGGGATTCAGGCGTTTTCGAGGAGGTGAAATGCTTATTTTCTATTGCGCCGAAGGTCAGAAGAAGTGGCGAAGTCGCGGAACAAGTCTACGCTGAGAAACACGCGACAGACGCGCACGATGCACGCAACAGACGCGACTGTGCAGCGTCTGTCGCCTAACCCTAGCGCGTTGTGCAACCCTGCGCAGAGGAGGAGGCAATGGACGCCCGGGCGTTCACGCGACAGACGCTGACGTCAGCGTCTGTCGGCTTCGCGCTGAGGGAGGCGATTGGCTTGCGCAGCGTTAGACACGGGACAACGTCTGTTGATGGCGCGTCTGACGCGTCCGTCGGCCGGGCGAGAAAACGTGCTTGCTGGACCGCGTCTGTCGCGGTTGAGCCGCGTCTGTTGCGTAGCGATGGACGCGTCCATCATGTGGTTGCCGAGTGCGTTTGGAGACTTGTCCGTTGGAGATCAACGGCTCTCATTTGAAGACTGGGGACACGTAGCGTACATCCACGCGACGGACGCGGCTGCAGCATCTGTCGCCCCCGAAAAGCTCCTAACGGCTAGTGGCTTCTCCATTCGTTATAAATAGAAGGTGGCCGGTCTTTGGGGGTTCTCTCTTGCACATTTGAGATATTGAGGCACACTTTGAGCTAGAAAACTTTTCCTCGACTCATCTCCTTGCTTGGTTGCATACTCTAGAGAGATTGAGTGAGATTTAAGTGCATTGCATTGAGAGTTGCATCTAGTGGCACTTCATTCTTGAGTTTGCTGCGGATTGCTTGTTACTCTTGGGTGTTTCCTGACACCCTAGACGGCTTGGAGCAGCGGTGGTGTTGAGCTCGTGATTGGAGACTTGTTCGAGCCTTCACCAAGTGATTGTGAGGGGTTCTTGATCCTTCCCTGCGGGAGTTTGCGAATTGGATACTCTAGTGGAGCTCGTGGCTTGGAGGATCCCCATCTTGTGAGTGGATGTGCGGCACCCGCTGAGGGTTTAACTCTTGATAGTTGATTAGCTCATGATCCATCAAGTGGGTGCATCGCCACAATGAGGAGTAGCTTGCCGGGAAGCAAGTGAACCTCGGTAAAAAAATTCTTGTGTCATCTTATTACCGATGATTTCATTTGTGTATGTGATCACGTTAATTGATTGGTACTTTGGACATATCTCTTCTCATCAATGTTGGTATATCTATTCAAGCTCTCTTCTTTACTTATTGTTCTTTGCCTTGTTTAGCTTGAGTAGAATAGCTTTTCTCATAGGAGTAATTAGCCTAGTGACTTAGGTTGTTGGTGTGAGCTAAAGATCATAGGCTTGTTGTTTACTAGAATTGTATATGTGGCTTGCATAGATTAGTTGTGCTAGTGCTAGAAGAGCTTCGCCATCTTAATCACTAACTTGTTGTTTAGTAAAATTTGTAGAAAATTTAAATAGGTTATTCACCCCCCTCTAGCCATTTGGACCTTACAATGCCAAGCATGGTCACTGCAGTGTCCAGCTACAGATATTGGTCCATGACTCTATCTCCATGTACATTACGGCCAACATAGTTGAAAAAGGAAAGTTTGTCGATGAAACACAGAAAATTCTTTTGATGCCTTTGTAGCATGTATGTAGACTGTTGCTACTTTGTATAGAAGAGACATGCAACTTGAAAAACTTGTCTTTGCAGCCGTTGCTTGCAGACTTAGGGCTTGTTTGTTTGTGCTTTAGGCTGTCTGCACCGGATATGGGATACAATCCGCTACCCATCCACGACAGCCTTTACAGTATGAAAACTGCCGCACCGGTGTCCTGTAAATGAACCGGTACAAAAGCGCATCCGCTATTCCTAGCAGGGTACAGGACGTGCGCTACCGGCGCCTGCATGCCTGCATGCGAGAGAGAGAGCGGGAGAGAGGAGAGAGGAGAGAGAGCGCGGGCCCCACTTTTTTCTGGTAACAAAAAAGGTTATAACTCACAAACCAAAAAATCAAATTAAATTCCGATTACACTATTAAATTCGTTTCAATAAATCCTTCAAAACTAAATCTCACATGGATATATTTAGATAAAGTGACAAGTGAGCCTCACAGTGGATAGATGATGACATAGAGGATATATGAGTGCGGGAGAAATGAGTATAGAGGAGAGAATCTCCATAACCATGATGTATAGAGGATAAAAATAGAGGATCATGAGTGCGGATAGCCTTAGCTTTTGGTTTTCCAGCTCATGGCTTTTGCAGGCTTTTTGAAGCTGGCTTGTGCCAAAGCTATTCCAGTTTGTTTGCATAGGCCTGGTTTAGATCTAAAAACTTTTCACCCAAAACTATCACATTAAATCTTACGGTACATGTATGGAGTATTAAATATAGATGAAATAAAAAAACTAATTGCACAGTTTGGTTGAAAATCGCGAGATAAACGTTTTGAGCCTAATTAGTCCGTGATTTGACACTAAAGTGCTACAGTAACAAAATATGCTAATGATGGATTAATTAGGCTTAATAAATTTGTCTCGTGGTTTCCAAGCAAGCTATGTAATTAATTTTTTATTAGTATCCGGAAACTCCTTCTAACCTTGCATGGAACATGCGATGTGATATTTTTTTTAAAAAAAGTTTTCGCATCTAAACACGTTCGCATCTAAACTTCCTTCCCCCACCCACTTCTCCCACTGGTTTTCCCCGGCCGTACACAACAGCACTCCCCGACCGAGCGCACGCAGTATCTGTCGAGAGCGCACGCAGCAGCACTGCAGCCCGCGCAGGAGCAGCGCTCCTCGGCCGGCCGGCGGTCCAAGTGGGGCGACGGTGGAGGTTTGTTTGAGTAGAGGCCGCCGAGCGCTGGACTCCATTTGTGTGAGCAGGGGCCTTCGATGGACCAAAAGGTAGTGGAAGCCGCCCCATATAAGCTTCGGAGCTTCCTGTTTAAACTTGGCTTTTGTGGGCGTTGAGCTTTGAAAAGCTTTTGTGGACTTGCAGCTTTTGAGAAGCAAAAGCCCCCAACGCCGAAACAGAGACCGGGCCTTTTTTTTTATTATTACCTCAGCCTTACGGTACAAGCTGTATCTGAACTCACGCACTTAACCCACACCACACGCGCGTAACCCACTCACTCACACCCCTAAGTGCGCAAGCTAGATCTACATCCTATACTTAGGCTAGAAACCACGGCTAAGAGACTCAAACGCAGACTGGTGGCTTCCACAGCCGGAGGCCAACCAATCGAGCTACGGCTCGGTCCCACAAAGCCCGGGCCTTAGACGTGAATGAAATGGGGTTCGAAAGAAGAGGGGAGGGACTTGATGGAACTATCCATACAAATACAAGGATATCAGGTCGCTGTATTGAACCATGCCCATGTACTAGTATGAGTATGATACAGCATCACTGAGTGAAAGCTATTGCACGTGTCACCACCACAATTTCGTTTTTTTGGAGTAGTTCTCCCTTTGAAAGTGGGACTAGGAGCTTTTAGTGCTTGAGATCCAAAGCACTGAGGACGAAACTTTCAATAAATAATAGGAAAAAGTCTACTTAACCCCCTGAACTATCAACTAGTGTCTAACTTACACCCCAACTATAAAACCGTCTGTTTTACACCCTGAACTTTTCAAAACCGTTCAAATCACACCCTGGAGCTGTTTGCTACAGTAACCATGATTTGCTACAGTAACGACGGTTTTGACTTTTTCTTTTTCTATTTATTTCCGCTGAATCTTTGAAAAATCATAGTAAATCACAGAAAAATCATAAAATAGAAAATCTAATTTTGTTGGACTCCACATGAGTAGATCTATACAATGAACATATAATATAGTATGCTTTAGTACAAATTTTTTCTGTAGCTTTAAATTAGTTAGAAAATCAAATTTTATTTGTAATTAATTGGAATAATTTATAGCTACAACTTTTATGGTCTAATTGTGGTTAAAATTTTATAGTAAACTAATTATTGTATGCTTGAACTATAGTAAAAATTTCATACTGATTGGATCATGTATAATTTAGTTATAGATTTATTTATATTTAACAAGCATAAACCTAAACCTAAACCTAAATAAATATATAACTAAGTTATATATGATCCAATGAGTATGAAATTTTTACTATAGTTCAAACATATAATAATAACCCTATCATAAAAATTTCACCATAATTGGACCATAAAAGCTGTAGCTATGAATTATTCCAATTAATTACAAACAAAATTTGATTTTCTAACTAATTTAAAGCTACAGAAAAAATTTGTACTAAAGCATACTATATTATATGTTCATTGTGTAGATCTACTCAGGTGGAGTCCAACAAAATTAGATTTTCTATTTTATGATTTTTCTGTGATTTACTATGATTTTTCAAAGATTCAGCGGAAATAAATAGAAAAAGAAAAAGTCAAAACCGCCGTTACTGTATCAAAACCATAGTTACTGTAGCAAACCGCCTTTCAAAACCGCTCCAGGGTATAATTTGAACGGTTTTGAAAAGTTTATGGTGTAAAATAGACGGTTTTATAGTTAGGGGTGTAAGTTAGATACTAGCTGATAGTTCAGGGGGTTAAGTAGACTTTTTTCATAAATAATACCAGCACCTGAGCACTGGACCATCTAATTTCTTCCATCCGGTCGTGGCATCCATGGGAGATCGGATCCTATGCGCTCGCTTTCTGATCTTGACGGTTCTTGTAAATATTCGTAGCTAGTTTCACACAACAATTACTCCCTACGTACCTAAATAAGTGTTATTATGGTATTAATTTTTTTTTTCATATTTGACTAGGTTCATAGAAAATATTAGCAACATTTATATATTCATTCAAATAAGTTTATTATAAAAATAGATTTAACGATCTATCTAACAATACTAATTATGTACTATAAATTAAATATTAATATTATCTTATATATATTTAGTTAACGTTGAAAAAAATAACTTTTCGAAAATGAGAATTACATTTATTTAGAGACATAGGAAGTAGACGTCTTCTACACAATACTAGTAGTTGTTAGTTAAACTAAATATACACAAAGGCACTCACTATAGGGGTCGAGGGTAGGAGCAACATTACACTCCCAATGGCTCCTTCCAAAGGTAGGTCTGACCAAGGTAACAAATAATGAATAGCAGGTCTGTAGCGGATTGACGTCTACATAGCGGGTAGCGGGCATTAAATTCGGATAGCACTGTTTAATCATCTTATCTATTTAGGTATATGTATATCTTAAAAAATGACTTGTTTATACACATAAAAATTAACCAAATACAAATCAATGACAGACTAATAATTATATAACTTAAATAGTGTAAATAGATATTTAATTGTATTCGAAGAGTTGATTCTTGATCCAATAATGAACTATATCTTCTGGACTTGGACCACTATAGCAGACATAGCTGCAGCTAAATTCCAACCTGCAGTATGCAAATTGCTACGTAGTGGTACGCTACTTTGGTTGTCGAATGCTATTCAGTAGCTGGGGTCTTAGGCCGGTCTCAGTGGAGAGTTTGGTTACGTTGTTTCTAAGACTGCTATGTCATATAGAACGAAATGAAACTTAGGGACCGTTTGGATCCTTTCATTTTGGAGGATTTGAAATCTACTTAATGGATTAAGCTATTTGGTTTGAATTTGATATTCCATAACCTTTTTAAGCTCACAAATAAGCCTATCTCAAATTCGTAGGGTGAGAGATGGAAATGGATTCTATAGCACTGTGCTATAATTCTACTCTCTAACTTATAGCACACTCTTCAACTCACTTCCCTACAATAGAAATGTAACATATAAGTATGTCTCTTGTATGTCTAACAATAAATATACAAATATATTACATATACAACTATATTAGCTTAATTAATATATGTCTAAATTGTAATTATTAGAATGAATTCAATTCCAAGGATCCAAATGGGCAATAAAACGTCTATTCTTAATGCAAAGTTTTATTTTATAGTTTAATAAACATTTAATTTTAAGACTCGTATAGAGTTAGTAATCGTATCAAGAGTTTTATTCATATATCAGGCTATTAAATACAAATAAAACTATCATACAATTTCGTGATCTTACTAGTCTTCTTTTGTCGAGAGGAGTCACGCGGATGGATGTCGTAGACGTAGAGCCACGGCCCACAAGCCCAGAGGCCGGCGTCGGCGTGAGACTGAGGAGAGGGACCTGGGTTGGTGCTATCTAACTGCAACAACCTTCCGACCCGATCACCCGAACGTGTAGTCGAGTGGTCAGCTACTAACCACGTGTGTCGGAGCCCAGCAAACTGCACCCACAAGTCTAACCTAACCAGCCAGCGAGTCAGCGACTGAGCGACCTTTAGTCCTTAGCTACTCCAAGGCGTCTTCAAGGTACAAAGTACAAACAGCCTCTTCAAGGCGTCGGTTCGGTTCACGGGCCTATAAAAATGCATAAAAGCATCCTGCTGCTGCTGCATCTCGCATTCCTGCATGTCTAGCAGCTTGGAGCTAGCATTGGACGTCTTCAGGTAACAACAATATCTACTGACGTCTTAATTCAGAGCATCGATTCATGCTTGTAAAATGCATGTTTGTTGTAAGATCGATCTATCATCTGGTGCTTGTTTTGTCGCAGTAGCGTAGCTTCGCAACAAAACAAAGTAGAATATACATATAAATAGATATGTATGTGTGACTGATGATCTCTCTCTTTATTTGTGTTTCATGTATTGACAGGTCTCATACATATATACACGTATACATGTATCTTTGGGTGATGATGCGTGCTCCGTGCTGGGCTCTTTGTCAGGTAAACAGTCCTTGGATTTGGGCCTCCAGTTCGTTGTCTGTTCGACCTCGCATTAATTCAGTTGAACCCACTGCAAATTTTCATCTTAACTAACTCGGGGAAGGAACTGGGGATGGAAAAATACTTTAACCATTTTATAGTTTTTATCGGAATATATATATGGTTGGAAGCACATGAAACATATTGTAAAAACTTTTTTTAAATTTGTGATGAATTCACGCATAACAATTTCACATATGTACCTGTTTTGAATATATATATAGTGAATATACTATTGTAGATCTAACTCGAAATTTTTTGGATGCACACTGTGCAGAGCTTCTAACTTTTCTGTGGTTGTAGCCTTGTAGTAGGCTTGTAGCTAGAGAGTAGTTTGTGTTGTCATTAGTAATATTTTGCTTTCAGATAGAGAAAAAAGGATCATCTGTCTCTTGAAATTGGATAAAATAAAGTACCCACATCATGTAGATAGATACAATATAAATATAACAAGGGAGTCTCGCATTGCGCGTAGTTACTCAGTTAGCTTTAGAAAACCTTGCTATATTGCCAACATCAACAAAATGGCTACGTTAAGGTGTACCATTGTACACACGCCCAAGTAACAATAATATAGATCCTGGCGCAACGGTATTCATGTGGAAAATTGATGTGGGGTTAATGTACGTAGGTTTCTATTGTAAAAAAAAGTATGTAGGTTTCTGTATTCTTTTCTTTTTAACACAACTTAGAAGATACTACTCCGTCCGGAAAAGAGTGACGTTTTTTACTTTTAGACATCGTGTTTGACCGTTCGTTTTATTCAAAAATTTTGTACAAATTATAAAATAAATAAATTATTATTAAAGTATATCTAATGATAAAATAAGTCATAACAAAATAAATGATATTTATAAAATTTTTTTTGAATAAGACGGATGGTCAAACAAGATGTCTGAAATTCTAAAACGACACTCTTTTTGGGACGGAGGGAGTACTCCTCTGTCCCAAATTATCTGTCGTTTTGGGTTTCCGTGCCACAAGTTTGACTCGATTTGTAGAAAATATGTGCAACATTTGTATCTCCAAATAAATTTATTAAAAAACTAGATTCAAAGATCTTTCCAATGATACTAATTTTGTACCATAAATATTAATATTTTTTAATACATATTTTATCAAAGTTGTTTTTCGGGAAGCGAAAACGATAGATATTTGGGGACAGATAGAGTAATTTAGTACTCCCTCGTTCAAAATTATAAAGACGTTTTGGCTTTTTAAACATATATCTAAGTGCGTAGCAAAACTTATTATACACCTAGAAAAGCCGAAACATCTTATAATTTGAAATGGAGGCAGTACTAGAGAAAAACACCGGCTTTAAGCATAAATGGAAGATACGTCAAATAGAAATCCAATAGCAGATTCAGAACTCCCCGCAATATAATAA
Source organism: Saccharum hybrid cultivar R570 (assembly GCA_038087645.1). Lineage (NCBI taxonomy): Eukaryota > Viridiplantae > Streptophyta > Magnoliopsida > Poales > Poaceae > Saccharum > Saccharum hybrid cultivar. Next base: position 35,697,951 of record JAQSUU010000637.1, on the reverse strand, counting down.
TATATCGACCATTTGCTTGTGTGCTTGTAGAAATGGATACAGATCGATTTACCTACTTGTAAAAGAGTACAAAAATGTGAAAAGCAATAAGATTATTTTTTATCTCTAAGGAAATAAAATAAAATAACATAAAAACATATTACCCTGCTATGTAGTATGCATTCTCAATAATAAGAGGTCGAATGGGCAACGAACTTGAGCGCCACAATAAAGGACTGTCTATTTGACAAGGCCAGGTATGGAACAACATGCATCATGTATCACTGGCTCACTGCACCTTTTCGTCATTGTTTCATGGATCGCCTCCCGGCTCTCTATACAGATACTTCCTCTATTCTAAATTATAAGACATATGTTTTATCTTTCCTAATACATTTCTTTTATTATACATCTAGGCATAATGCATATCTAAGTGCATAGTAAAAACTACTCCCCCTCCATTCTAAATTATAAGACGTTTTGGCTTTTGTAAATATATTCCTTTTACTATGTACTTAGATATATACTATGTCTAGATACTTAGTAAAGAAATACATCTATAAAAGTCAAAATGTTTTATAATTTAAAACGGAGAACTATGTACCCAGAAAATTCAAAATGTCTTATAATTTGAAATGGAGGGAGTATTTTGTAATGCAAACAACTTGAAATCAGGTTAAACTAACTTCCAGATTTGCATTGTACTCAGGGACGGAGGGAGGGAGGGGCTGAGGGGGGCCAAGCACCTCCTTTGCTAAATGAATTTCTCCTATTCACATGATATTTTGCTATATAATTCAGTGAAATTATTGAGTTATCCCCTTAATAATATATCTTTTAGCACTTGGTCCCTGCTATCAATAATTTTTGTCTTCGCCCCTGATTGTACGGTCACATGCCTTCAATGCTTTGGCCATTTAGATAGCTAGTCTCATTGCTGAATGCTGACAGTTTCAAAGTGTCATTGCAAGTAGTTTTCTGGCCATTAGAGACTTTTGTGCTAGTGATTTACTAGTTCCATTTTAAAATACAATGGAGCTTATCTAGTTTATCCTAAGGCAAACTACCCTAAAGCCTATTTTGTGCCGCGTCAGCGCCAGAGTGACCAGAGGACTATTCTGAACGTGGAATAGAACAGCCGATGCTTTTTAGTCACACGGAGGTGAAGGTACGATTCAAGGCTCTGGCGGGGGAATCCTACGAAACGTGGCGTACTCCCTCCGTTTCATGACGTTTTTTTTATTTTTAGTCTTTTTGATTCACCGCTCGTCTTATTCAAAATTTTTTATAAATATTATTTATTTTGTTGTGACTTATTTTATAAAAATTGAATAAGATGAATGATCAAAAAAAGAAGTCTGAAAGTCAAAAATGACACTTTCAATGAAATGGAGGAAGTAGATTTTAACAACTTTCTACTAAATTTTATTTTCAAAGATACTAGAAAAAGGAGGTTTTATTTTAAAAACAATGTTTTACTGTGGTTGCCAGGAAAGTACGAAGCCAGGTTTGAAATGCAACCATTGAAACGCAACCACGAATACTACAAAAATTTAATTTACTAACAAATATGCACGTGCGACACGCACGTGTTTCTAAAATCTATTTCAAATACAATAGAAATATTAATTGAATTGTTGGTATAATAAAGGTATATTTTTAGTTTAACTATTTCAAAAAAATTTATATGGAGAGAGCACTCATCTTGGAGTGAGCTTGACATCTATCTTTATTGTATATCAGACAATTGAATTAATATTTTCATTGTATTTTAAGTAGTTTATATAAACACGTGCGTGTTGCACGGGCATATTTGCTATTAATTTTAAAGATATAGTACATTATTTTTTTTATTTGAACATTATTTTTTATTTGAATTACGTTTTGAGTTCAGATCCAATAAGAAATTAGACACCTCGCGGACTACTACTGGGCATCATGGCAACCAGTCTCCAGTGTCCGAGAAGCCAAGACGAAAAGCTAGAGAAGTAGATCGACGCAGTGAATTCCTCGTGCGCCAAATTGACGCAGGGTCGGCAGTACCTTGAACACGGTATGCTGATGGGTCATAATTTGTTGAGGCCCCACAGAATTATGGGCCCTGTACGAGCCATCGCTTGCATGGCTATAGGCACGGCCTGTCTAAAATAAATGGGACTTATGATGCGTGGGATTATAGATGTATCGTGATACATATGAGTCTGAGTCTTACGTGAGATTGAGTTCTGGACGGTTACATCTTATAAAATATAAGATCATATATGACAAAGGACTCATATAGCACGAAGTCCAGATCCAACGGTAAAAAAAATCGCTCTTTTATAATAGGATTTGCTTACTTCACTTTTTACTCTGACAAAAAAAAAGTTCATCGCCACTACAGTACAGTGCAATTCAATGCCCAGGTGGCTGCACAGTGGGGCCGAGGGGCAGCGTGGCGCAGCCGATCAAAGCAAGTGTACTCCTAGACTGTAGTAGCTATACTGTGCACTCCCGTGGTTGTAGGGACCGGTCCGGCAACCGAGCCGGGGAGGAGGGGGAGCTCGGAAAACCAGAGGCCCCCCGGGGCTTGTCTCCGGCCCAACACCTGTCGCCCGGCCCGTACCTCCCCGACCGGCCGGGACACGGGCGCCCCCGAGCCCCAGTAGTCAGTCAGTAAACACGTCGTTTCTGTGGTAGTCTGGTGCTCTCCCGCTGTCGTCGGAACTCCGAAGTCAAGCGCGCAACCGCATGCCCGCATGGACAGACACAGACTCGACACGTGAGGCACCTGCTTCGCGTACACGGGGTCCGAGTGCGCTGCATGGACTTCTCCTCGCTGACGAGTGGACCAACGTGAGGTCTTTTTTTTCAACAAAAGAAGAATTATATTATAGGATAGCTTGGCACATCAACACGTTACGAGCACTCTGGATTATAAAATAGTACCCACGCTGTGAATAGCACAACTCAAAACATAACCTATTAGATGCTTTGTAGTATGGATAACCGCGCAGGTAAACACTTGGCAAATGACCTGAGAACAAATGCCCAACGAACGACGGCCAATATTCCTGTAGGCAGAATTAAAGAACTTCTTTCTGGTGTCTTCCTTCTTCTTTTTTCTGTCATCGAAGAGTGAGGAAGACTAATCTGAAAATTATTCTCCCTAGTTCTTCATCGTGGCCAGATCTAACCACAACAAAACGGAGAAGAGACTGGAGAAAATTATTCCATGGCGGCGACATCATCTCCGCCTTGATACCGCCGTCCGGAAACAAAAGTCTTCATGTCGTCATGTCGATGAAGATGCTGACGCGACGTTGTCACCCTCATCTTCAACGACACCGCCATAGAGAAGAAGATTCCACCATTCTCCTTCACCGTCGCCGGAGAGGAGGAAAAGGAGGAGATAAAACTCTAATACCAAAAAGTTTAGCATGGAGAGACCATAACCTTAATAACTCGATCTATTAAGAAAAATTTATTAAAATAATAGATCCCTACTTTCTTTAGCCCCGAAGGGGACCAGCGGTGGTGATCGGCAGCGGGGCGCTAGGGCAGGAGTCGCCTGAGATCCCTCTGCTGCGGGTGTTTGGTCGGGTGCGCGGGCCAGCTGGGGTGTGGGGACAGGGGAACACAACAGGTGGCGTTTGGGACTTTGGCGGCAGGCGGCAGCAAATGCGTCCAGTCCAGCAGCGTAGGCGCGCTGGCCAGGCGAAACTCAACGGGAAAAAACAAATGACGCTACTGTCAGTCTGTTCGCTTCGCTGGTTTATTATGGCTAAAAGTACTGTTCGCTGATTTATTATGAGAGAAAAACACTGCTGAATGGTTGCTGATTTCGCTGAAGCAGCGAAATGAACAGGGTGTGTATTTCCTTTTTTTTTTCTTCCTTCTTCGAGCACAGCTCAGCAAAGCTACTCCCGGCATTTCAGATTTCGAGGCCGAGGCTGTACTCGATGCCGCAGCGAAATATCGACTATGCCCTCAGATTGTTGCATCCGTTTCCAAGTTATCAGGGGTCGGCGGATGGATTTGTGTGCGTACACGGCAACGAACTTTTGAGACGGATCTAACGGGATACAATGTGTTGGAGTATAAGTTTATTGTTTATCTCTTTTTAGGGCATGTTTAGTTCCCAAAATTTTTTCTAAAATATTTCAGTAACGAATTTGTGACACATGCATGGAGCACTAAATATAGATAAACAATAAAACTAATTACACAGTTTAGCTATAAATCATGAGACGAATCTTTTAAGCCTAGTTAGTCCATGATTGGACACTAATTACCAAATAACAACGAAAATACTACAGTAGATTTTTGCAAAAAATTTTGGGAACTAAACAAGTCCTTAATAGTTTAAGTTTTTTTATTAAACTAGTGGATTCATGTAACTCAATATAGTATCAAGTCTAGGGGCGGATCCACCAGTCTGGCGAGCCCTGGCAGCCGCCAGACCTCAACGCCGGCGAGACCCCCACTCTAGCCAGCGACAGAAGAGCACGAGCACTGAACGAGAGCGCAGACGAAGACGACGAAGCGTTATTTTTCTAGACTGCACTTGGGCCTCTTAACTGGGCTGTATACTTCATCATGAAGCCCATATAGAATGTGAAAAACCTAGCTATGCGTCAGGGCCAAGGCGTCGTGTCATCGATTCAGTTGCTCCATCCGATCGGCGATCGTGCTCGACTACTCCATCTCCGTCTCTCCGACTGCGCCGCTGCACGCGACAAAGCTACTGCTGGGCGGCGGCCGGCGGTCGCAGCTGCATGCTACGTTGCACTACTGGATGCTGGTCCGCTGATGCAGTAGCAACGCAGAGGGGGGGGAGAAAAGGTAAGTTAAATTGATTCATTCTATTGTGAATTTGGTTGGCATATTGATAGTGGAGCAATTGATTTACTGAATTTTTTAATTGATTGTTATAGGCTTAAAAGAGATATTTTAACACCCTTTCTAGTCCAAGTTTGGGTACAGATACTGCTGCACTTGAAGAGGAAGATGAAGAACCAATTGAAGTTGCAGTTTCAACTGGTATGTTCATTCCCCATTACTAGAAAATGTAATTTGGTTTCATCTTTTAGAGTTTAAAAACATCAATTATGAGATTGTGACATGGTTTATGGATGTATATAAGTATTTCGTAATTTTCTCATGGTATTATCTTTATATTTTATACAATCACTTTACGAACAAAAACTAGCAGTCCAAAGTTTGCCACAGGTCATTTTTTGTCCTGGGTCCGCCACTGATCAAGTCGAAGATCTCGAATTTAAATCATGGCCAGGACAATTAAATAAATGTAAATTTTGCTCCTGAATACTGAAAGTGACCTCCCCTTTGCTGGTGAACACTAAAATAAAGCGATTTGCTGGTGGGCACTTTTGTTGTTGTCAAATTTGCTCTTGGACACTACACCGAATAAAATATTCATTTTTGGCTTAGAAGGCCGAGATCTCAACAGAAGTGACCAGGAGCAAATTTGACAACAACAAAAGTGTCCACCAGCAAATCGCTCAAAGGTAGGTCACTTTCAGTGTCCAAGACCAAACTTTGCTTTATATAAAATAATTATTGCTCAATCTCATGATGTGAGCCTCCATGTGATGGAGAATGTTATGTAAAATATAAGTGAACTGCCACATATTTTCCTATTAGGTTAAGCTTTTTAGTTAAAGTAATCGGTGCATGCAACTCGATATAGTGGGATATTCCCAAACAAGAAAACTTGACATGCTTTTATATTTGTGTTTTCTCAAATCTCACCAAAGCCAACAAGCCTTCGCTCAGAAGCTCTTTCTTCATCTAAGCTTTTAGTAACATTAGTTGTCATCAATAGGGTGGAACGCATTAACCAGTAGAAACCTTGCTTCAAGGTAGATTCTTACATGTTTGGAGTTTTGTCTGGATCCAGGTACCTCAACTATTGGCCTTACATGGCCTGACATGGGTATTCCATCTTTCTAGTCCCACTCTTCTCCAACAGAGCTCCCTCACTGAGCGAGCATTCGGCATTCCTAGTATGCTCCACTCATTCTACGCCAAGCAAACGCGCTACCAAGCTGTGCTACATCCCTTTTCCAAATTGTTGTACAATGCCATTGTACACAATTCCTTGTTTCCATTAAGTAAAAATATTATGCGCTCCACAAGTACTCCCCCTTTCCAAAATAAAATACAATTCTAGGATTCGGATGAGTGAAAGTTAAGAAAATAGTATCAATGTCTATGTTTCCAATATATTTACTATAAAAATATATTTCATACCTAATTTAGTGATGTTTATATAGTATCATAAATTTTAATAATTTTTCATATAGGTTTGATAATCTAAAATTGTTTGATTTTTTAGAAAGTCATAATTGTTATTTTACGGAGGGAGTACTTAAATCCGGGCATGTTGGAAACTCGATTATAGCTATAGGTTAATCTAAACCAACAATAAAGAAAGTCTTCAAGATAATTAAGTGTCTATTGTCTTGAACAACGTATTGGTTAGATCACCTAACGAAGTCTTTGTTGCTTATAATACCACACCATTATATAACTTAAATTTGTTCACAATATGTTTCGAAATGACCTCGCTAATTATTTTTATTTGCACAAGACTTATTCACAAAAATGGGTTGTTCTAGGTTTTTTGAGCTACTATCAGTTTAAATGTAATCTTAATGTGTGACTAATGATTTCTCTTTTGTGAGCCTATCTTTTTCCCACGATTGATATATTTATTTGTCATGGAATTTATTTCCATATTATATTTGTTTGGATTTGAATTTCTCTCACTCCTTTCTTTCTCTTTGCTAAATCTCACACTAAATATCTCAAGAATTAAAAAGGGAGCAAGAGAGGGGAGCTATGAATGCCATTGAAGGCTCTAGTCTGAAGTTAGGCACTAGTTATATAAGCTTGTGTGACCTTGCTAACTAGAATTGTGTAGGTGAGCCCTACCTAGCTAGCCTGGCACCTTAGTTGCTTAATTATGATTTTTGTAAGGTGCTTGAGAATATAGATAGAGGGGTGTAGTCTAGGCTAGACCGATAGTTTTAATTCCACATTGTTTCGGTTAGCCAGTGTGATTAATTTTAGAAAGGACTATTCACCCCTTCTAGTCTGCCATCTCAACCCTACAGTAGTTTAGTTTCTTTTCTTGCTTAGCTCAACTAGGAGTAGTTACTAGCCTCTTGTGTGGTTGAGGACTCTAGTAGTAGTGCTTGCCTTGCTACTAGAATTGTTTAGGAGGCTTGCTTTGTGGTGAATTAGGCTAGGCAAAAGTAGTTTCTATTAGGGTCACTTTTTATTCAAACCACTTTGCCTAAGTGTTGTGTTTGAGGTAAAGAAATATTAATAGCCTATTCACCCTGCTTGCCATCTAGATCCTTTCAGGATGTTGCCTACAGGGGCTAATATGAAGAATTACAACTAAAAAGAACGAAAGCTATTAGTAAGGGGGGTTTTGATTCCTCGAAAAAACAAATCAGAGTTAAAACCCCTTTAGATTTGAAACACATAATATAGCAAATACCACAGAGGTAAAAAAGGCAGCACCCAGCAACACAAGTATATTAATCATAGTAAAACAAAGTTGCAACTGTCTCCTGCAATCTGAGTCCAATATTCACAGGACAATGTAGTTCCTAGATGAACTTCCTCCTTCTTGGCTCAAACGCCAATACCTAGATGTAGGGGTTTCCAAAGAATATGAAATGTGAAGATACCATGCACAACAAAGATCACAACCCAAGTATATGTTGAGAGAAACAAATATAGCAATTGAAAATGCAAGGAGACATGAGATTTGTCTCACCAAAGTTTAGGCTTCCAATTGAGCCCTACTCTCCAGTGGCTGAGGATAGTGAGGTCCAAGGTGGGCCATGGCCACCCCTGCTTTTGGAAGTTTTCTTTAAGTAACATTAGTCAACATAGCTGAATCAAACAATTAAACTACCTTTGTAATCTATGAGTGACCACTCCGGTGTGCACTCTAGCTAGGTCTCTTTCAACCATGCTCCTCGATCTACTAGGTTGATCTTTTCCTTTTGGGGGGCAAAATCACACCCCTCACAAACTGTTTTTATGGCACAGCCCTCAAAAACTTGTCACAACACACTAGCATCTTGGTTGCTCACTGACGACTCCTAGCCATCTAGGATGTTAGGTCAAGATGGCTGACTATAGGGGGTGAATAGTCATTTCTAAAAACTTATACTCTACGACTAGCTGATAAAACAAATGCGGAATTAAACTAATCATCTAGCCATGACTACACCTCCCTCTATCTAATTTATCAAGCACTTTATAAAAAGATCCTACAAAAGGCATAGCTAAGGTGCCAAGCTAGTCAGAGCTCACCTACACAAGTCTAGGTCTGGCAAAAACTGTTGAGCCTAATTTTGATATTAGAGCTCTAATTCAGTTCGATAGTCTATCGAATTGGCTAAACCCTATCATGGGATTTCGACTAAAATAGTAGGGAAAAGTGGGATCTTCCCCAAAACAGTGAGTACCACAAGGATCCTCAACGATTGACTTCCCGTTTTCCCTTCATCCTTGCGGCGAGTCTGAAAGCCGCTGCCACTAATTTTCAACAACCATATGCATGAAAAAAGCCAAAATAGAGGTCATCTTGGTAAAAAGAAACCGTTGTGCTAGGTGAGTCACGAACAAGGTACACCTACCAATGTTTTTGTCACCTCTAACATTATAACCTTTTTATAGTATGCTTTGAGCTGTCAATATGAGTAATTGAGGTTTGTAAAAAAAACTCTTTATGAAGACCAGGATTTTGAAAAGACATATGTCTTGTAGTCAACACCTTTGAGATTTTTGTTTCATAATTTTCACCACTTTAATTGAAATATTAATGGGGTTACATATGATTTGTCTTGTTTGAACCATTCTTTTCACATTGCCAATAGAGAAAGGTTATGATAACACGTGAAATAAAAATACCCATGACTTGTTCAAAAAGCCAAGTAATGTGAAGTATAACATTGCCATGATGATTGATTGATCAGGTACACCTACCAAGGTTTTTGTCGCTTCTACAGTTATGAATCAAAATTACTTGTAGTTGGTTTTGATAAATCTACTCAAATTACTTTGGAATACAAAACTTCTATGTGAAGTCCAGTACCCCAACAGATATATGAGTTGTATGCATTGCCTTGAAGCTATTAATTGTATTTCATCATCACTTTAAATGAAATAGCTAGCAGATGATTTATTGTTTAATCAGTCATATGTACATTACTAGTGAAAAGTAGTTATTCTTAGTGGGAAAACAATAATATTATCTAGAAATTACAATGCCAAGAAAAATGTGGTTATCCTGGTAAAAAATACCATGTAAGAGAAGGTAACTAGTTCGCCATATAAGAATTTGCCATGATTCTTGAGTCTTAACCAAGGTACCATAACAAGTTATTGTTTGCTTGAACCATATAACTAAAATTTACATGTATGATGTTTTGAATGATCAATAAGATACACATAGGTTTGTATAGAAAATCTCCATGAAAATCTAGGATCCCATCTCATTCATGAGTTGTTTTCATTGCCCTCATTGGATTATATATTTTCTTGATCATTTCAAATTAAACTAATCGTGGCAATGGATGATTGGTGTTTTTTGAACCAACTTTTTCACATTTTTAGTTAGAAATGTTATGTAACCAATAAAAATCATAATTCGCTAGAATAAATAACTTCATTTAGGAAATAATTTCCAACAAAACTAGAGTGGCAGGACATCCATGAAAGCTTAATATGGAAGATAATGGCATGAACTAGAAAACTTTTGTGATGCACTTTCAAAGAAAAGGAAATAATCATCTTTCAAGATAAGTTTGATCTTCTATTTCAATACCAACATAGACTTATCCATAAAGCAACTTTAGCATTTTGGGGGAACACAAACCGATTGCAATTTTAAAAGATATCCATAGTTCTGAAACCAAAAGACTTATTCACTTGACCATAAAAAATCCCAAGGCATTGATATGAACTTCAAAAGCGTGTTTTCTTTTAAAAAAATCCAACCAAAGCCTGCCATTTCTGCCCCAATCTAAAGCTGGTGCAGGCCTAGACAAAAGCAAACAAAAATTATAGTGGGGTGTTCTTTGAAAGTGCATAATTTGTAAGCGCCCCTCCCCTACCAAAACCATAATTTGTGTAGCTCCCCTCCTACTCCATCTAATTTCTCTGGGTGGAGATATCTCCATTGTTATCGCCAACTTTCAATGGAAACTGAAAGCCTTTCCTACTTAATGTTGAAATGTAAGCAACTGCCACCAACTTCAACAAACCATACACATAAAAAACATACGCAAGTCATATTTGTAAAACAACTGCCATGGTAGGTGAGTTAAAAACAAGGAACACCTATCAAGGTTTTGGTCGATTCTAAAGCTATAACTTAATCTTGTTTGTAGTATGTTTTTAGCAATCAATAAGAGCTATTTAGTTTTTTACATAAGTTTTTGTGAAATCATGGATTCCAAAAGGCATATTAGTCATTTTCATTGTGTTTTGAAACTTAATGGTTACATATGATCTCTGTTTCAACTTATCACATTGCTAAGTGTAACACTCTAGGTGTTGAGTTTACATTAGCACCTGCACTTGCATGAGCATGAACATCATTTATGCATTCATGAGCATACGCATATGATGGTGTCTTGGTTTGAATTTAAAATTTGCAAACTTTGATTTCATGAAGTGGTGTAAAGTTTATATACACTGCAATGGTACAATTAGTGGTATGTTTGATAAGCAATTTATTACAAATAAAAGTACCAAAGTTTTGAATAAGTTATATTTTGCAAAACCTTAATTTGAAATTCAAATTTAAAATTTGAAGACCTCATTTCAAAAACACTTGGAATTTGAAGTTGGTCCAAAAAGCAAAGTTGTAGAGTTTAATTTTTTGAACAACTTTTACATTGGGTGTTTTTGAAGTTTTTACATGAATTTGAAAGTAATTTGTTGAATTTGAAATTGGGGAAAACTGCTACAGTGCTGTGCCGTGCTCTGTTTCCCTCCCTCTCGCTCTCTGTTCAGGGCCGCCGCCATGTCCTCCTTCGCGTGGGCGCAGGAACACGCGGCCAACCACCTGGCCGTGGCCGCGAAGGTGCTGGCCACCTCTCTTTCCTCTCCCTCGCCATTAAAGCCTGTCGCGGCCGCCGTTTCCTCTTTTATTCTTCCTTTCGCCATCGCCAATGAGCTCTGATCCGCCAGCAAAACACCGCACCACCGCTCACCGTTTGCTCTAATTGATCATGCGGTTGTGTTCACCATTTCCTTGTGCACCTCCTGAGCTAGCTTGCGCAACCTCGCCTCGCTAGAATCGCGCACGCGCGCGGTTCTTCTCCGTGGCCGGCCGCTAGCGCTGCCGAGGTCCGGCCACCGTGGCCAAGACGCTCAGGTGCATCTCTCTTCCTCCCATTGCGCGCCTTAGCTTCGCCTTACTTCCCTGGTGCTCTTGCACCTGCCTACCGGCCGCCTTCCTTGCCGGAGCCGGCAAGCCGCCGCCGCCCGCTTGAACCGCCGCCGCCTTGCGTCGCCGCCGCGCTTTTCCATTGCGTCGGGCCCCAACCACCGGCTCCTCCAGGTCCAGCTCGGCGAGAGGAAGCCGCCAGTGACCTTCTCGTCGCCGGGGGATCGCCGCCGACGAAGGTCCGGCCGGTCAGCGCCACCCCCTGCTTTCCTCTCACTGGCAGGTGGGGTCACCGCGGGCCCCAGCCGTCAGCCGCGCTAGGCCTTCCTGCATGGGCCAGCCTGCTGCTGGGCCGCGCCTCCGCATGGGCCGTTTCGAGCTGCCATGCCTCGCGCGTGGGCCGCGCGCGCGCCTGCGCCCCGCGTGGACTGAGCTGGGCCGCCTGGGGCCAAGTTTGGTTTTCCTTTTTCTTCAATCGTTTTAATAATTTCCATAATATGCTGAACTTTAGAAAATTATAACTAAATAATTAGTGATGCTAAAAATGTGAAACTTTTTGGGTGGGCTTGTTATGATATGTACTTTCATGTAAAAATATGAGTTAAGCTTTATATGTAGTTCTGATAGGCTTAAAAATTACCTCCTTTAATTATGAAATGGACCTATTTTTTAGAAGTTAAAATATTAATCCAAAAATTATGAAACTTGTTTTGTAGCTGTTTTATGATAACACCAACCTCCACAAAAAGTTTGGTCTCAATTAGACAACTTTTAATTATCCATGTAATATAGGCCTTATTTATCAAATTGATAAATGCTTGCATATGCTTTAATCGGACTACACCACTTTACTTCTTGGCATGTATGTGATGTATATAAACTATTGATATGCTAACCATGCCTAGAACTATATTGCTAGATGTAGGCTAAACTAGTCTTCTGTACCGGAGAAGAGATATGCACTTACTCGATAAAAAGAATTAATAATTGATCACCATTTTGCCACTTCTTGTTGCATGTTTAGTAGGCTTGTTCATGTGCATTAGGGTTGCATTAATCATCGTTGTTGCTTACATCATATCTTCCTTTGATTTGCATCTCCTGTGCATTCCTTTTAATTATGCACCATATTCGTGCATATAGGATCGGAGGAGGACGCCCCGTTGGTGGAGTTCGTGGTCGTGAAAAAGGAGAATCTTCAGAAGCAGCAACTCGAAGAAGACGAGCAGGTCCTTGAGTAGCTTTGGAACACCTTTGTGATTCCGCTAACTTCAGTAAAGGCAAGCCCCGGAACATTCTAAGTTTCCTATCTCTCTTTTGAAAATGCACTTGAGTATATCTTTTATGTTGTGCATTAAGTTATAAGAGTTGATTTGAAACCGTTGCTGCATGACTTACCTTGTCCACAATAAATAAACCTACAACTTTACTAGTATTGGTGAATCGCTTGATGCTTAGCTATGCTTAGACTGGTAGAAGTTGGGTGATTCCTGTCATCCGCGAGATATAGGTGGCTACGCTATCATGGTTGGCCACATTTGTTATCATGGAAATGAACCATGATAATGGATAACTGGAGACCGGGCGGGATTGATATTTATATATGCAATAAGACATGGAGGTCTTGTGTGTATGTTTTATCCCGTCTGTGTCGCTTAAGGACCGTACCGTTGTCTGGCCCTTGGTTGAGATTGAACGTACCTTGCACATAACGGCCGGATAACTCATTCCAACCGTGAAGCCAAGTACCCCATTCAAGGTGAGTTTGGACTGTGGTACGCATCGCGGGGAGGTGAGAAATGAAGCGGAGGGGCGGGGTTGATCGTGGGCAGGTGAAGGGTCGAGATGGCGGACTAGAGGGGGGGTGAATATTCCTTTCTAAAATTAATCGTGTCGGCAAACCGAAACAAATGCGGAATTAAAACTATCGGTCTAGCCAAGACTACACCCCTCTATCTAAGTTCACAAGCATCTCACAAATATCCTAATTATGTAACCAAGGTGTTTTCCTTAGCAAGAGTTCTCCTAAACAATTCTAGAGCAAGGTCACACAAACCTATGCACTAGTACTTTAGCAATGCCGGGGAGCTCCTACACAATTCTAGTAAGCAAAAGCACAAAGCCACCTATGCTTACTAGCAATGCTCAATAGCAAGGCAACTAATGCCAAACTAGAGAGCGCAAATTACTTAGCTACACAAACTAAGCAATATGACTAACAAGGTTACACAACCAAATTAGCCACGCAACGGGAGCTACTTCTATGCTACACAAGTAAGAAGGTAACTAGCAAACTACACAAGTAAACTAGTTACAAGAGCAACTACACAAGCATAAGTATATGAATGTAAATACAAGCTTGTGAATCGAAAGCAAACCACCGAGAAGATGTACACAATGTTGACATGGCGGTTTTTCACCGAGGTTCACTTGGTTGCCACCAAGCTAGTCCCCATTGTGGCGATACACCCACTTGATGGATCACGAGCTAATTGACTATCAAGTGTCAAACCCTCAGCGGGTGCCACACATCCGTTCTCAAGATGGGGATCCTCCAAGCCACGAGCTTTACTAGAGTTGCTCTTCGTGATCCCCGCGGGGTGAGCACAATCCCACTCACAAATCCTCCTCCGGAGCCACGCACAATCTCCATGCGTGCTTCAACGGAGTCGTAAGCCACCAAGCCGTCTAGGAGGTGGAAACCTCGAAGAGTAACAAGCATCACCGGCTTGCAACTCGATCACCTAGTGCCACTTGATGCAATCCTCACGATGCAACGCGCTAGAATTGCTCTCTCACTCGATCGAATGATCACTATCAAGCTCAAGTGAGTTAGAGGGCTCCCAAGCACACCAACACAAGCCACCAAGGCCTAAGGTTGCTCAGCTGTCGGCCATGGACGGCCACAACATCTATTTATAGCTCCACAACGAAATAGAGCCATTGGAAACCCACTGGGCGTTTTTCGGGGGCGACAGACGCTGCACAGTAGCGTCCGTCGCTCTTACGCGTGCCATGTGTCCCAGCGACCGAAATCCAATAGTCGACTTCCTCAGCAACAGATGCGTCCGACGCTTCGCGGGCGCGCGTCTGTCGCACCGACAGACGCGGTCTAGTACGCTCCGCGCCGCGCTCGAAGGTGACAACGCGTCTGTCAGTCGACCGATAGACGCGGCTGAGCGTCTGTCGCTGCCACCGCGCGCTTGCCCAAACGTGACAGACGCGTCCGTCGCCTCAGCGACAGACGTGGCCCGGCGTCCGTCGAAGCCGAGGCTCGCAGCGCTGCATACGCCACTCGTGACAGACGCTGACGTCAGCGTCTGTCGCTCGAGCATGGCCGCGTCCGACGCACGCGCCATCACCGAGTAGCACTGCGCTGCTAGGGTAAGCTGATAGACGCACGGCCTGGCGTCTGTCGCCCTGTGAGCCAGCGTCTGTCGCCTATATTTCATGCGAAACTCCACCTTTACTTGCTCCGCTTGTTCCACCCTTTCACATATGAGCTATCCTAAGTATGTGTAACACTAAAGCACATGTTTTAGCTCAAGAAACTCCTCCGTGACTATGCCTCCACTTCTTAGCATCAGCGTAAAGGAAAATAGTCATTTCAACTCAACGAAAACGCCTGAATCCCGCCTCGCAAGCTCGGCGGGAGGGAGAAAGAGGAACCCAAACCCCTCTCTACCGCTCAAACACCACCGCCTTTGCAAATGTGCCAACACCAACAAGTGATCACCACCTTGTGCACGTGTGTTAGCATTTCACAAATACTTTCTCCTAAGGGGTTAGGCACTCAACTTGCCTCGCCACTCGATCCTAGCATGTATGCAAAGTTAGATCGCTCAAGTGGCACTAGATGACTAATATGCAAACAAGTTTGCCCCTCTTAATAGTACGACCATCTATCCTAAACCCGGTCATCAACTTCTCTACACACCTATGACCGGTGAAATAGAAATGCCCTAGGTTATACCTTTGCCTTGTGCATTTCACTCCATCTCCTCCGACGTTGATGCAACACATGCACCAACCATATCACAAATAATATGATCCACTTCATATCATCATGTGACCTTGGTCCATCGATCTTGACCTCACTTGCTCTTCACCGTTGCGTCGGTCCATCGGCGCCAAGTCTTGCTCAAGCTTCACCGCCTCACGGTCCATCGCTCCAAAGCCCCCGACTTGTCCTTCACACTTGCAACCGGTCCGTCGAGCCAAGCCTCATCTTGATCTTTGCCACCTTGGTCACATGACTCCATGTCATGTCTCATATGCAATGAGCTCCTTCATGACACCATTACATGTGGACTAATCCCTGTGTATCTCACATTAAACACAATTAGTCCACCTAAGGTTGTCACTCAATTACCAAAACCAAACAAGGACCTTTCAGCAGGCATGACCTGAGCTACCTGGCTTTGACCGTGGGTAGGCATGATCTGAGCTACCTGGCATCAGCCGTCCCCCGGGCCTTATGGCTCTGTCCAAGCTCATTTTCGAATAGGGCGAACGGTAACCCATGCGAGTGAAGTACAAACTTGTACGGGCATGTGATAAGGGTTTTGCCCAGCTGGTTACAATCGATTCAAATCGTCAGCTCTCCCTAATAGTGAGAAACTTGGCCACTGACCAGCATCGTAGTAACTGGGGAAATATGATGGTTATGTTAATCATGATAATTGAGTATGGTTACTACTGTGATGCTTATTCATATTAATCAAATGTTGCTATAGAATAGGTGCCAATTTAGTTCTAAATAGCCCTACTAAAGTGAATGCTAAAACCTGGATAAAAATATTGAAAGTAAGGACTCACGTTAGTAAGCTCTTTTGCAAAAATTGTGCTACCCAACCAACTCCATGAAATGAACCTTGCATATCCTTGGAGTCTTTTTTTGTTTTTCCTCCTTTCGGGTAAGTCTTGCTAAGTACAATTGAGTACTCAGGGTTTTATTCCCTCCGTTGCAGGTGTACTACTTTTGTGAGTGCTGCATCACCTGCTCCCGTCTAGCTTTGAATGGTGTTGACTAAGTGTCGGTGGGCTCGGCCTTCCTTATATGCCTTTCCTATGGCTTTGTGAAGGTTGTTACCGAACTGGCATTATATTGAAACTTGTTTTACCATAGTTGTTTTAAAACTATATTGTTTTCATGATCAAATTAAACTTGATGTTGTAATAAATGTTGTAAACCTAGTTGTAACTTATTATTCCACTATAAACTCTGTGTATTAGGATGTATGTTGTTCCCTTAATCTAGTACGATCTTGGTTGTGATGTTGATTTACCGAGTTCCTTCGTGACACTCAGCGGACTACCAGATTTATATAAGTGATGGTATGAGCGTGTCAACGTGTTTAGCGAGGACCATCATACTTGATCTTATATGAGTTGGACGGTTCTGTCACACTAAGAGATACATGTTATCATAACTCATGAAATAATAATATTCATATTTGTTAGAAAAGTTAATTCATGTGCAATATAAAAATTGTCATGATAGTTGAGTCTTAAATAAGGTAGGCCTACCAAATTTTTTGTCGTTTCTACTGTTGACAAGCAAAGTTGTTTGTAGTTACCTTTGATCAAGCCACACAAAGTATTTAGGTTCACAAAACTTCTACATGAATTCTTGAACTCTAACTGATAATCCCTCTATCCCACTATAACTGTCGTTGTGGCAGTGTATTTGAATGTTTGCATTCATAGCATGTGCGATGCATGTGGACATACCAAATGTCTAAGTTCATAGAATCTCTGTTGTACCTTCTATGAAGCTAAAATGACACAAATAAAGCGACAGAGAGGGAGTATATGAGTTGTCTCCATTGTCTTTGAGATATTTATTATATTTCATCATCACTATGAATGAAACTAGTGGCACATGATCCACTTGTTTGAATTGACCTTTTTCCACATTTCTAATAAAAATTTGTTATTATTAATTGTAAAATAAAAATATTCTTTAGATATTACAACGTTGAGAAAAACGTAACTAGTTGGTCATCATGCTAAAAAACTTTGATCAAGGAAAAGCTAATTAATGTGCCATATAAGAAACTGCCGGATTGTTGAGTCTAAGACAAGTACCCAAACAAGTTATTTTTTGTTTGCAACACATTGCTTAAAATTATGCATATTATGTTTTGGTTCACCAAAAAGAGATATTTATGTTTGTATAGAAGGTATTGAAGTCTTGGATCCCAATAGATATGTGTGTTCTCTTTGTTGCCTTTTGTCTAATTATTATATTTCTTTTTCACTTTAAATGAATGTAAATGCTGGTGATGGATGATTGCTCTTGTTTGCACCAAACGTTTCCACATGTTTAATAAACGATGTTGTTGTAACTACTAAAAATTTGCTATAACAAATAACTTTATTTTAGGAAATAAATTCTCGCAAAACTACAGGGAAAAATGATATGGGACACAATTTCATGAACAAGAAATTTTGTGATGCACTTTTAAAGACATGAGTGATCATCTTTCATATCTAAGTTCTCTTCTATTTTAATATCAACCTGAAGTCATCTTTAAAGAATCTCTAGCTTTCTAGAAGAGCACAAACCAATTGCAGTTTCCTAAAGATATGCATAGTGTTAAAACTGAAAAACTTTCCCGTTTGACCATCAAGATCCCAAGGCACCACTATGAACTTCAAAAGAGAATTTTATTGAAAAATATAATGGTCAAACCTAAGGCTCGCCATTTCTGTCCCTGCCTAATGCTACCACATACCTAGACAAAATGAACCAAAAATTGAAGTGGGATGTTGTGGGCATAGTAGGTAATCAGTGTGTTTTCCTCTCTTACATCGTCCAATCCTACTAAAACTGAAAAACTTTCCCTGTTCGCTTGAACTACTTTTCAGCCATGGAACAATGTTTTTCTCTCACAGCATTTCAGCATAAGCATCAGCATAAGCCAAATTTCAGCATAAGCGAATAGGGTATTCCTTCGTAAAAAGAAACTGACCTGGTCAATGCCACTAATTTTCAACAACCATATGCGTTAAAAACTACGGAGGTCACCTTCGTAAAAAGAAACTGACATGATAGGTGAGTGACAAACGAGGTAAACCTACCAATGTTTCTGTCGTGTCTAACACTATAACTTACTCCCTTTGTCCGCAAAAAATGCAATTATGGAATCCGTGTCGGTCAAACTAGCCCAACTTGGACCAAGTATATAGTAAATAGTATTAGCATTTATGTCTCCAAATAAATTTATGATGGAAATATATTCTATAACTAATCTAATGGTATTTATTTTATATTATAAATGATAGCACATTTTTTATAATTTTAGTCAAAGTTTAAATTGTTACTTCTCAAAAAACGAGAATTGCATTCTTTGTGGACAGAGGGAGTGATTCTTTTAATATGTTTTAAACTATCAACACGAGTTGTTTAGGTTTGTAGAAACTCTTTGTGAAGACCAGGATTTTGAAAGATATATGAGTTGTGTTCATTGTCTTTCCGATTATTTTTAATAATTTTCACCACTTTAATTGAAATCTTAATGGGATCACATACGATTTCTCTTGTTTGAACCATTTTTTTTTACTTTGGTAATAGAGAAACGTTATGATAACTCGTGAAATAAAAGTATCCCAAACTTGTTTGAAATCCTATTAATATGCAGTATAAAGATTGCCTTTGATGAAAGAGTCTTAAAGAAAGCGCAACTACCAAGGTATTTGAGCCTGTTTACCCGGCTTATAATCCGTCTTTTTCAGCTTATTTTTTTAGCCGGAACAATATTTTTCTCTCACAACAAATCAGCCAACAGTGTTTTTCAGTTGGTTTATCAGCCCAGCCGAACGGGGCCTTTGTTGATTCTATCGTTGCAAATGAAGTTTTCTTTTGGTTTTGATCAACCTGCACATATTAGTCTTTGTATTTATCAGATACATGAGTTGTCTCCATTTTCTTCATCCTATTTATTATATTTCATCATCATTTTTAAGGCGGTGGCAGGTGATTCCTCTTGTTTGAAACGATCATTTTTTACACTGCTGATAACAAGTGATTATTCTCAATGGGAAAAAATTCATAATCTGTTAGAATATACAACTTTAATTTTTAGGCAAAAAGGTTCAAGCAAAGTTAGAGTGGCGCATCTATAAAATAAGTCAGTGCCATGAGATAGAATTTTTGTTTGCGATTCACTACGAAGAATGCCGTGCCATACCCACCTTTCATAGCTAATTATCCCTTTCACAACTTGTCATAATCTCTACTATAATGGACCAATCCAAATTACGCTCAGTTCACACAGGAAATTGTCCCCCACGGAGATGACATTTTGTTCGTCCACACAGGATTATGTACCCAGGAAAAACCCCACGTATCAAACCAACGATCCAGATCTACACCGAGGAGGCTTCACCACGATCTTGCGGCCAGCGACGCTTTGAGGCTTCATCGCACACGCGGAGGCTTCAACGCACCCGCCGCGGAGGCTTCATCCCGTCACTACTCACGCGCTCCTCAGTTCGATTCCCAACTCCCCGTTGTTTTTCCCCATTTTTTTCCGCGGAAACAAAAGCTCAGGACATCGTCGTCCTCCTCCTTCCCCAAATCGCACGCCAATCACCAACCAAATTCCTGTCTCCCAGATCGCCGCCCTTCTCGCTGCCTGTAAACCCTAGCGGATGCAGGCACGGAAGCCGCGGGGTCGTGGCTGCGACGGCCTGGTGACCGGCGGTGGCCTCGCTCCCCTCGACCGACGATGGCCCTGCTCCCCGCGACCATGGTGGCATCAGGCCCTCCGCTGGCCGCTGCTGCCCTGCTCCCCGCGACCATGGTGGCATCAGGCCCTCCGCCGGTCGCGGCCATGCCAGGGGATGGTGAGAAGCGGCACGTAGGGCGGATCCTGGATGGCGAGAGGTGGCGACTGCTGAGTGGACACGAGGATGAAGGGCGGCGAGATGAGCATTAACCCCGTTCGTGCTGGTATGCGGTCTTTCTTTCCCTGTTGTTGCCTGTGGAATGCACTGATGATTGTGGGGCTACTGAACTTAAACTTAAGTCCTTTTGCTACTAGATACATTAGAATATTTTATTGGCCTTGCTAAAATATGTTTGTTCCTACAGTTGATACTTTGATAGTCATTTGTTTTTATGATACCAATTTTGGTGTAGCTGCACAAAGAATATATTTGTTCCTGCAGCAGATAGTCATCTTGTATTCTTGTTGATTCTGTTGGATGGGCTTGGTTGCCTGACCATATTTTTTTGTAGATAATTTGATAATGTAGCTATATACTATATAAATTGCGCAATTCTTCTGTATTGCGTGGTGTCTATGAATAATTTGGGGCAAATCTATATTTTTTATCATTCCGTGGTGTCCATGAAAAGAAGTCTCAATCTTGATCCACTCTCACTTACTGCCTTACTCATGCTTGGCGTTTTGCTGTTTCTGCTGTTTTCTACCTAAGTATGATGTTGTGGACCAGACCCCTTAGACTGTATCTCTATGACTGACATTGTCAAGCTCGACAATACATTGGTGGGCACATAATTTGCATGTTAATTTTTTACAGTTTCCTCCACACAAATTACTACTATTCTTTTGATGGAACAGCACGGCTCCTAGCCTAGATCATCATAGTGGATATCAATATCATAAAGAAATAGCAGACATTGTTATGAATAGCCGAAACAATAAATAGGACATTTTTTGAATGACTTCTTATTATCAGTTGTTATCACAGACTTGTTGCTCCCTTCCCCCGCCGAGAAGAACAAGATCAGCAAGAATGCCGGAGCGAGTGAAATGTTCTTTCAGCAACTTCTCATTCAAGGTAAACTATTAACTGAAAAATTCCCTGTTCCTTTGCATACGAGTTTTCTTTTCTGAATCTTGTCTTTGATGACTGAATTGTCCATTCCTTTTTTTTTTTCTGTGATGTGCAGAACATCTCTCAGCTTGTGCTCACTAGCAATACTCTTGTTATCTAGCTGGTGTTAACCGGATTGATCTCTTCACATTCACATTATGTGCACCAAGTACTTGTGTCAATTACATGCAGCTGCATAACTGTTGAGATCATGAGCATTTTAGATTTTAAATTCCTTGCCTGCAAGCAGTGTCATGAATACTGAATACTGAGACTTGTTCTTGCACATGTTGAATCATATCATTCCTCTGTTGATTTCCACCCTTTTTTTGTTCCTGGTAGTGTTGCTGTCATGACGAAGGCATACCCAAGTATTGGAAGGAATGATCTGATTTTGCTCCAGGAGATTGCTAGCTACATGCTTCTTGGATGTGGAGCTGTCTATGTGATCTCGGTAAGAGAGAATTTTGGATGTTCATATGTGTTGAAAGACTATAACTGCATTAATAATTCTGAAATTTTTGGGCATAACACAGTAAAATGGCTAAACATTAAAGCTCTTAGGACATTGATGCCTTTATAATTTTCAGTCAAGGATCTGCATGTAAGTATTCATACTTTTAGGCCTTGTTTGGATGTAGTCGGATTCGCATCAATCCACATGTGTTGGGGTGGATTGGAGTGGAACTTGAACTAAATTTCACCCCAATCCACACGAACACATTGGATTGAGCTGAATCCCATAAAATCCAAACGAGGCCTTAAATGTGACAGCATGGAATCCAGTGATTGGATATTTCTGTGTTTTGGCCCCCATGCATTGTCTTTCAGTCTGTAAGACACCCTTTCTACAGCTTGTGCCTAAATTTACTCAGTGTGGCTTAGTTTGATCTTCAGCAGTTCAGTTACTCCACTTTCAGTGACTGTGCCATAAGATTATTCTTTTCCTGCAGTCGTGCTTGTTTTGCTTCCCATGGATAGTTCAGGAGAATCTGTAGCTGTAGCTGTTAGATCCCAGAGACCTGAGGGCGTAGGGGTGGATGATCGGTGGCCGCGGCTTGAAGATGCCGCGTCTGCGAGGTGGCGGCGCCGTGCTCGGTGCCTGGGGAACGTAGATGGAAAAGACGACAACAGGAGAGAGGGAATAGTCGGCTGGGGGCCAAAGGGGAGATAAACTCCAATCCCAGGCTAGCCCTTTTCATTAACTGAATGTTCCATACTTATACTCAATCCTAACAAACCTGACTGCTAGGTTTAAGGAAATAATAACAAAGTAAATCTCCTAGATACATGGATCCAGCAACTAACTACTCTAGCTGGGCGACCTGGCAGCTTGCGGCGTGGCTGGTGATCGCGCCCTAATACTTGGCACGGTCTGTGCTCAGCCACTAGTTTTGCCGCGTCGCTGATATACGTTGCCCACCATAACATCTCTCCCTCCCTCGAGAAACAGCTTGTCCTCAAGCTGGAAATCTGGAAAGCGAGCCTTGAAGTCGTCGACGAGCTCCCACGTCGCGTCTGACTCCGCCATGTCAGTCCACTGGATGAGGACGTGCCACGCACCCCGGCGAAGCTGGGCGCGCAACGCACAAGCCGGTTGATGCAGCAGACGCCCATTATGAAGAGGAGGCAGACCCGGCGATGTAGACGGCGGCTGTCCCCGGAACGGCTTGAGGACGCCCACATGAAACACATCATGAATGCGGGCACCCTCAGGAAGCTGAAGCCTGTAAGCAACGGGTCCAATGCGCTCTGTGACTTGGAACGGCCCGGCGTACCGCGGGCTAAGCTTCCCACGGAAACCCGGCACCAGTGACTGCGCCGGACGATGGAGGAGGCGGAGAAGCACCCAATCACCAATGCTGAACTCCAGCGGACGATGCTTGGCGTCATAATATTTCTTGGCGTAAGCTTGGGCCTGAAGAAGACGATCTCGCACCTCGGCAATGAAGGTGTCGCGGTCCCGAAGAAGAACATCCACTGTCTCTGTGGTCGCCGCCCCAGCTGCATATGGCAGGAGAGCAGGTGGAGGGCGCCCAAAGACAACCTCAAACGGTGTCGCTCGCAACGCCGAGTGGTAGGACGTATTATAGCAGTATTCAGCCCAAGGCAGCCATTCCAGCCACTTGCGCGGCCGATCACCAGTGATGCACCTGAGATACATAGCAATAATCTTGTTAACAATCTCCGACTGTCCATCGGTTTGCGGGTGAAATGCCGTGCTCATCCGTAGCTGCACTCCAGCCATCTTAAAGAGATCCCTCCACACATAACCCGTGAACACGGGGTCACGATCGCTGACGATGGACACCGGAAAGCCGTGAAGACGCACTATGGAGTCGAAGAACGCCTTGGCCACCGTTGCTGCCGTATAAGGGTGGCTCAGCGGAATAAAATGGGCATGCTTGGAGAAACGATCCACCACCGTCAAGATGACGCTCTTTCCATTGACGCGCGGCAGCCCCTCGATGAAGTCAAGTGAGATGTCTGCCCAGACCTGGGAGGGCACCTCAAGGGGCTGAAGAAGACCAGCCGGATGCAATGCCTCAGTCTTGTTCCGCTGACATACAGCGCACGCGCTAACAAAGTCCTGGACCACCCGGCGATCGTGGTCGACGACAAAGTCGCGGCGCAGACGTTGGAGCGTCTTCTGGACTCCTTCATGACCGACATGGGCCAGCTGCAAGACCGCTGGGAGCACTGAAGAAGACTCCGGCACCATAACACGGTTACCGTGGAGCACCAAGCCGTCGACGACGCGCCACGGGTCGCCACGATCAGCCACCACTCCATCACGGTAGGCACGCAGCTGAGGGTTCTCCTGGAGTTCACGGCGCAGTTCGTCATACAGCTGGAAGGAGGGTACGCTGGTTGCAGCCAGGGACGCATCATCATCCCCCCGGCGAGATAGGGCATCAGCAACCGTATTGAGCCTACCTGGGCGGTACTCCACACTGAAATCATAGCCAAATAACTTGCTGACCCACTGATGTTGGGGCACGGTGGACAGTCGCTGATCGAGCATAAATTTGAGGGCATAGTGATCGGTTCTGACGACAAATGAACGGCCCCAAAGATAGGGGCGCCAATGGCGCACTGCCTGCACCAATCCAATGAGCTCGCGCTCATAAGCCGCAAGCTTCATGTGGCGGCCTGCGAACGGGCGGCTGAAGAATGCGAGCGCCCCATCGCCTTGATGTAGAACTGCACCAAATCCGGAACCAGAGGCATCACAGTCAACGATGAAGGGTTTGGTGAACTCTGGGAGCTGCAAAACTGGGGCAGCGGACAATGCCCTTTTAAGTGATTCGAAGGCCGCTGCCGCTTCCGGGGACCACAGGAACCCATCCTTCTTGAGTAACTGGGTCAGTGGGGCTGCTATCGCGCCGTAGTCCTTGATGAACCGGCGATAGTAGCCGGCCAGCCCCAAAAATCCGCGGAGACCACGCACTGACCGTGGCTGAGGCCAAGTAGTGATTGCTGCCACCTTGTCCTGATCCATGGCAACACCGTCCGCTGAAATCACATGGCCAAGGTACTGTACAGCCGGCTGAGCAAAAGAGCACTTGCTGCGTTTAAGACGAAGCTGGTGAGCGCGGAGAGCAGTCATAACCGCGTTCACATGCTGCAAATGGGAGGACCACGAAGGGCTGTAGATGAGGATGTCGTCAAAAAACACAAGCACAAACTTCCGAAGGAATGGCCGGAGCACCGCGTTCATCAAACTCTGGAACGTGGCCGGCGCATTCGTCAAACCGAATGGCATCACCAAAAACTCGAAGTGGCCCTCATGTGTTCTGAACGCCGTTTTCTCAATGTCAGCGGCGCTCATGCGCACTTGGTGGTATCCGGAACGCAAATCCAGCTTAGTAAAGAATCGGGCGCCCTTCAATTCATCGAGCAATTCTTCAACCACGGGAATTGGAAACTTGTCCTTAACTGTCTGCTGATTCAGGGCGCGATAATCCACACAAAACCTCCATGACCCGTCATGCTTCTTCACTAAGAGCACTGGTGCCGAGAACGCCGAGGTACTTGGCCGAATAATACCCTGCTGCAGCATGGAGGCACATTGCTTTTCCAGTTCATCTTTTTGAAGCTGAGGGTAGCGATAGGGACGAACCGCTACCGGAGGTGTGTTGGGCAGTAGATGAATGCGATGGTCGCAAGCCCTCGCCGGCGGTAGTCCCTGCGGCTCAGCAAAAACATCCTCAAAAGAATGCAGCAAGGTGTCCAGCAGCTCCGGTTCGTTGTGGATGACGTTGAGGCGACGAGTTGACTGGACATCATGGCGGGTGGAGCCAATACCCCGCCAGAACACACGCCGACCGTCACGCGTGAAGGCCATGCATAAGTCGTCGAAATCCCAGAGGATCGGTCCAAGAGTGCGCAGGAAAGTGACGCCGAGGATCATGTCCCATTTGTCCAGCGGGATGGAATAGCAGTCCACCGCGAAGAACTCATCTGCAATGCGAATGCCCACATCATGTGCTAACCCCCGGCAGGCCACACGGTCACCATTGGCGACTATGACGCCGGCCCCTGGACAAGGGACGAACTGAAGTCCCACGCGGCGAGCAACATCCTCGCGAACGAAATTGTGAGTCGATCCAGAGTCCAAGAGAGCGACGAACTGGTCATTACCGATGGTGACATAAATCTGCATAGTATCTTGAGTGCGTATACCAGTGATGGCGCCCAGCGAGATTACTGCCAAGTTCTGATCGGACTGCACTGGGGCAGTGGGCACCTCTGCTTCCTCATCATCGTCATCAGGCTCTTCAACAATGTAGTCCGAGACCTCAAGATAAAATAGGCGAGCACACTTATGGCCTTGGACGTAGGGCTCGTCGCAATTGTAACAGAGGCCCTGTTTGCGGCGCTCTGCCATCTCGGCCGGCGACAGTCGCTTAAAGGGCCGCGGTGTGGACGACGATCCTGTGCTTGACAGCGCCGGCACCGAGGCCGACGTGGTGCGGCGAGGCGGACGGGCTGGAGGCGCTGGAAGAGCGAGCTGAGTGTTGGAATTGCGCCGTTCATAAGCGCGCGCCAGGCGCATAGCCCGCTGCAAGTCCTGAGGGTCGTGGAGCTCGACATCAATCCGGATGTGCTCCGGCAATCCTCCTGTGAACAGCTGGGCCTGCTGGTGTGATGTGAGGCGTCCAGCATGTGCCAGGCGTGCCAGGAACGCGTCCAGATAAGTGGCTACGTCCGCGGTGAACGGCAGCCGCGCCAATTCCGCCAGATGATTGGTTGTGAGAGGTGGACCAAAGCGCTGATGACAAAGCTGCTTGAAGTCCTCCCAGGATGGCGTGCCGGTGTCGCGCTCAATGACAAAATACCACTGTTGTGCCGATCCGAGCAGATGGAAGGAGGCCAGCCACACCTTGTCAGCCTCCCGGGTGCGCTGGGCATTGAAAAACCGCTCACAACGGTTGAGCCAGCCGAGAGGGTCCTCCTTGCCGTCATAGGTCGGGAAGGAAAGCTTATGATACCGTGGTACGCCGGCGGCTTCAGGTTCTGGTGGTACATGGACGCGCGGAGGTGCCATCACATCGACTTGGCCGGCGTTCATAATGGATGACAGCGAGGGCACCGGCGAAGGCGAGTGGGGAAAATTGATCTGGGTGATAGGCACCGGAGCTGATGGGGGAACCTGCGGCTGGACGATGGAACCCAGCGTGGCAAGAGAAGACGCCGGCAGCGTGGCCGCTGGCGCTTGAGTGGAGGTGATCTCGGACACGACCGGATGTGGCAGCAAAGGAAAACCACCGCACCCGGGCAAGCCAAGGGTTGGCTGTGGTGATGACGACCCCGACGGCGTGCTCTCGATGGCCGCGACACGCAGAGCCAGGTCACCCATCTGGCGCTGCATGCCCAAGATGGCCGTGGTGAGCGCGTCCAGCGCGTTGGTGGACACCGTGGTGGCCAGCGGCAGGGAGGGCGCGGATGGGATCAAGGCGGCGGAGGTGGACAGTGGAGCCGAAGCAGACGCCTCGGCGGAGGCGGTGTCGGCGGAGGAGGAGGATCCAGGGCCTGACATTGATACCAGGTTGTTAGATCCCAGAGACCTGAGGGCGTAGGGGTGGATGATCGGTGGCCGCGGCTTGAAGATGCCGCGTCTGCGAGGTGGCGGCGCCGTGCTCGGCGCCTGGGGAACGTAGATGGAAAAGACGACAACAGGAGAGAGGGAATAGTCGGCTGGGGGCCAAAGGGGAGATAAACTCCAATCCCAGGCTAGCCCTTTTCATTAACTGAATGTTCCATACTTATACTCAATCCTAACAAACCTGACTGCTAGGTTTAAGGAAATAATAACAAAGTAAATCTCCTAGATACATGGATCCAGCAACTAACTACTCTAGCTGGGCGACCTGGCAGCTTGCGGCGTGGCTGGTGATCGCGCCCTAATACTTGGCACGGTCTGTGCTCAGCCACTAGTTTTGCCGCGTCGCTGATATACGTTGCCCACCATAACAGTAGCTGTAGCTGAATACTATGTTATAATTATACCAAGCCATATGGCATCAAGTAAAATAT
Source organism: Saccharum hybrid cultivar R570 (assembly GCA_038087645.1). Lineage (NCBI taxonomy): Eukaryota > Viridiplantae > Streptophyta > Magnoliopsida > Poales > Poaceae > Saccharum > Saccharum hybrid cultivar. The sequence goes on along the minus strand of JAQSUU010000637.1, from coordinate 35,670,158 downwards.
GTGATTATGTGTTCATCAGGGAGCTGCATCTGTTTTCTAAAAGAAAGTATACACAGCCAAACAGCCTGCAAAAAGGAAATGAGGCTATAGACAACTATTCTTTTGTTGACCTAAATGGACTATTGGATAGTGTATTGCCAAAATCACTACACTTAGTTTTGAAGTTAAGAGTACAACCTAAATGGTACAAGCATAGTTTTTGTTCTGTACACCATCACTGCCAGCTCATCTTTCCGCTTTTCCTCAATCTGTATGGTGTTTCAGGAGCTGGAGAAACGGAGAGAAGAACTTAAGGCATTGTTACTTGCTAAGTGGTCCGAGTTGGTCTGAAGGCTGACCACAGTGATCTAACAATTTCTCTTCCAGTGTGGATAAATGTTTTTTTCTCCTGACGTTAGCATACTGCTTGGTCCGGGCCATGAGTCATTCATCAGAAGTCACTTCGTTGAATTGTATCTTCTTCTTTGGTTCTTCTGTAAGTATGGAACCTTTCTTATGTTTATATGGAAGTTAACAGATTCAAAACTTATTATCTCAATTCTTTATTGCAGTTGCATGTGTTTCATGTTTGACACTTTGCATTATGGTGATATCTATCTTTTTTTTATTACTGATACAGGATCACAGATGTTTCTGTTGTTAATTAACGTCATGCTTTTACCAGGTCCTTTAGGCAACACCTAAATAGTGCATGTTGGTTCAGAAAGAGTTTCCGATCTGATGTTGCTCTCGTGCATTCCTACTTCTGCCTTGGATATCTCCATTTTTTCTTTTACTCAAACCACAATCTGGGCACTGTGCATATTTCAATTATCTCAATTATTAAGTGATCACACTTGGAAATTGGAATGTTAGCTTTTGTGCTCGGTGTAGCCTAAATAAGTGAAAGTTTATGGAACCTTTCTTATGTTTATACTGAAGTTAACAGATTCAAAACTTATTATCTCAATTCTTTATTGCAGTTACATGTGTTTCATGTTTGACACTTTGCATTATAGTGATATCTATCTTTTTTTTTTTATTACTGATACAGGATCACAGATGTTTCTGTTGTTAATTAACGTCATGCTTTTACCGGGTCCTTTAGGCAACACCTAAATAGTGCATGTTGGTTCAGAAAGAGTTTTCGATCTGATGTTGCTCTCGTGCATTCCTACTTCCGCCTTGGATATCTCCATTTTTTCTTTTACTCAAACCACAATCTGGGCACTGTGCATATTTCAATTATCTCAATTATTAAGTGATCACACTTGGAAATTGGAATGTTAGCTTTTGTGCTCGGTGTAGCCTAAACAAGTGAAAGTTTGATTCTCTGTTGTAACTAGACATTGGAATGTTAGCTTCAGTGTAGCTATTTTTTGCTGGTAGAAATTGCAAGGCCGCTAAATATTTGCCATGAGTATAAACTCAGAAATTTGTGCTTGGAATCTCAATATTCAGCTTGAAAGAATATGATAAGACATATGATCCAGTAACTGAAACAATACACAAATATTTGCAAAGGACTGTACAAAGAAGAAGCAAAAAAGAAACTAATGATTTTTTTCTAGATGTCAACGTAGCGTTAGCACAGGCATACACACATCATTTTTTTAATTTTTGGGCATGTTTACCTATTTTATTTTTGGGGATTAATACTTAATTATTTCATTTGCATTAACACTCTTGCAGGTGCGAAGCCTTCACAACATACCCTGTGTAATACAACCCAGCACATGGCAATGCCATCTTCGGTTTATATCAGAAGAGGAATGTGTTCTCTGTTCTTCCTCCTGTGTTGATAATGCAAAGGCAAAATGTACCTTCTGTTAATAAATCGGTAGGAGTGATGCAGATATTGGAGAAGATGGATATGATTTTCCGGACATATGGTGCAGTCATACTGGGAGGACAATGTTGATGTACTGAGCATAAACATGTCATTCACATAGTGGGGGCGAGGGTGCCAGTGAGATGAATCATATTTGGGTGATTTGGAGATGAGCTACATGCATAAATTGTTGTTCTTTTCACTCTGTAGCTTAGATGTTTTTTCTTGTGCCAGGATACCTGGTAGATTCTGCAAAGGCTTTTGCTACACTTGTTAACCTTGCCCTCATTCCTGAAGTGCTCATATAGCTGAAATCCTGAAGTGCTCATATAGCTGAATGCAGAATGCGGATAATCTTTGTTTACTGGGTGGGTTTATACGTATTTGGATGGCTTATTTTGGCCCACCCAGTTATGAATCAATATATATATTGGGTTGGGTGGGTTAGCTGGTTCATAGCGGCTAGCTATTTCATATGAACTTGATTTTCCTAAAATTTAAGCCTTTTATTTCCTTCATGTAAACGATATCAGATACTCCTTCCATGTCCCTAAAGAAAGTTGTTTTGGATATCGACACGGTCTCCAAAAATAAATTTGACTGTTACTTTTTGCTATAAAATGTTTATAAAATACAGTAAATGTATACTTTTATAAAACTACATTTCGAGATGAATCTACTTACGTCACTTTTATATAGCCCCTGTTTAGTTCCTAGAAAATTTTGCAAAATTTTTCAGATTCTCCGTCACATCGAATCTTTGGACACATGCATGAAACATTAAATATAGATAAAAAATAAAACTAATTACACAGTTTAGACGAAATGGACGAGACGAATCTTTTAAGTCTAATTAGACAATGATCGGACAATATTTGCCAAATAACAACGAAAAGAGCTATAGTGCTATTTTGCAAAAAATTTTGCATCTAAACGTAGCCATAGTCTCCAAGGCACGGGCTCATGTCGTACTCACATCCACGACTCTGACTCCGCCCATGGCTTGTTTAGTTCTTAAAATATTTTGCGAAATACTACTGTAGCATTTTTCGTTGTTATTTGGTAATTAGTGTCCAATCATGACTTAATTAGGCTTAAAAGATTCGTCTCGTCCATTTTCATGTAAACTGTGTAATTAGTTTTATTTTTTATTTATATTTAATGCTCCATGCATGTGTCCAAAGATTCGATGTGACGGGGAATCTACTGTTTTTTCGCGAAATATTTTTGAACTAAACGAGGCCCCAGTGATTACCCAACGACTCCGCCCTGCGGCTCCGGTGCCTGCGCGTGTTCACACTCCGGCGGCCGCGCTCCGGTACCTCCTGCGAGGTTGAGGGGCACTCTGGCCGTCCGGCGGCCGAACTCCGCGCTCGCAACGCAAATTAATAATATTTCTTTCATTATAGTAGAAAACATAATCCGTCATTTGGTTGTTTTCATGTGCTTCCTTAAAATAAACCGTAGTGTTAGCACGGGCACTATACTAGTTTCATAATAGTATCCACTTATTTCAAGAGCCACTTATTTCATCTGTGCCAAAACAAGGGCGCGTTTGGACGGTGCCTCAGGACGCCGCGCCAACGCCGTGGCCACGCTGGAAGTGACGTGAAGATATCTGCCGCCGCACTTTTGGCAACTGTTGGCGCGAAAATGAGCCGGAGGAGCACGCGTTGCGGCAGTGAAGCAAACGGCCGCCCAAATTGCGACGTGGTGTGGTGTAGCACGGCCATCCAAGCACGCCTGTACCACTCTTTTTTTAAAATACATAAAAAATATTAATATTTATAATGTATACTAAATTTAATTAACGCTGTGGCCGCGCTAGAAGTGAGGCGAAGAAATCCGTCGCGACACTTTGGGTAACTGTAGGCGTGAAAATGAACCGGAGGAGCACGCGTTGTGGCGGCGAAGCAAACGGCCGCCAAAAGTGCGGCATGGTGCCTGCGATGCGGTGTGGCGTAGCGCGGCCACCATCCAAACACATCGTAACTGTGCCACTCTTTTTTAATTAAGGAGTTAAATCTTTTAAGTAGATTAAAAATACATAAAAAATATTAATGTTTATAATGTATAGTAAACTTAATTAACGCTGTGGCCGCGCTAGAAGTGAGGTGAAGAAATCCACCGTCGCACTTTTGGCAACTGTGGGCGCGAAAATGAACCGAAGGAGCACGCGTTGCGGCAGCGAAGCAAACGGCCGCCCAAAGTGCGGCGCAGTGCCTGCGGCGCGATGTGGCGTAGCGCGGCCACCATCCAAACACGTCGTAACTGTACCACTCTTTTTTTAAGGAGTTAAATCTTTTAAATAGATATAAAATACATAAAAATATTAATATTTATAATGTATACTAAATTTAATTAACGTTGTGGCCGCGCTAGAAGTGAGGTGAAAAAAACTGCCGCCGCACTTTTGGCAACTTAGGGTGCGAAAATGAACAGGAGGAGCATGCGTTGCGGTAGCGAAGCAAACGGCCGCACAAAGTGCGGCGCGATGTCTGCGGCGTGGTGTGGCATAGCGCGGCCACCATCCAAACACGCCGTAACTGTACCATCTTTTTTTGAAAGAGTTAAATCTTTTAAATAGATTAAAAATATATAAAAATATTAATATTTATAATGTATACTAAATTTAATTAAATTAGTTATGACATATATTTTTATACAATAATATTATCTGAAGATACAAGTGATGACACTATTTTATATAAAGTTAGTTAAATTTTAAAAATTTTATACATCAGAAAGCGAGACATGCAGTAATTTTTGGTGTGTAGGGAATAGACCATCCAAATTCGAGGAGACTACTGCATAAATAATTTAAAAGTAGAAAAATCATTTGTTTTTCTGAAAGAAAAAAGAGGGCCAAACCGGAGGCCATCCCGGTCATTTCCGTCTGAGTCTAAAAGCCAGCGCAGGCCCGGACAAAAGCAAACAAAAACTAACTGACCGTACCGCACAACGCGAAAACGCACGCTACGCCACATTTGGCGTTTGTACGCCCGCACCGCGCAACGCCAACCCAGTCTCGCTACAGTGACCCGCTACAGATCGAGTTCGCGCGTGAGCGCCTGTAAAAGAGAAGGAGGAGAGAGAAAGAGAGAGAGGAGAAAGAGAAAGAGGGAGGGAGGGGAATAAAATATGAAATAGTGGGTATAGAGTATGAGATAGAGATAACACGAGTGCAGGAGAAATAGATATAGAGTAGAGAATCTCGATGAGTAGGATAAAATATTCCTTTTTAGAGATGAAAATAGAGGTCGATGGTTGGGACAGCCTAAAGCGGGGCTGGCGGGCGCGCGCAGGCGGAGGCACCCCCTCCCTCGCCACGTCACCGATCCGCGTGCTCGCCGCTCCCGCGCCGCCCGATCTCGCCGGCCCGAGCGATCCAGGCCGTCCGCCCGCCCCGCGCCCCCATCTGCTCACTCTGCTCGCACACCCACACTCTCCTGCAGACACAACCGAAAAACCAAGGTGAAAAAATAGTAAAGAAACGGAGCGAGGCGAGGCTCCTCCTCCCCGTTTCTTATCTATCCTGATCCTGCGAGTACTCGCTTCATATATCCTCCTCCGAGGAAAATAATTCATTCCGCACCGCATCTGGGCAAGGAGGGCTCGGCTCGTCTTGCTCGCCTCCGTCGCCGCGCCCTGCGTCGTCGTCGCCATGGCCACCGAGGAAGCCGCCAAGCCATCCCCGATCCCGCCCTACCCCGAGGTGCGTCCGCTTCTTCCTGCGCGGTTTCTTTTCTGTTTTTTTTTTCCTCTCTTGTTCCGGTGCTGTTCCTGGCGGGGATTCGTTCTGGTGCCTGGATGTAGCTCGATTCGGGACGCTGCCCCGCTCGATGCGTGTTTCTTTGCGGTTTCTTTCGTTTCTGCTGGACCAAAAATTAAAAAAAAAGTTCCTTTTTTTTCTTTGGTGGTTATTGTTGCGATGCAAAATGGAGTGAGCTAACAACGGGCGGTGTGCCGTGTTTGTTGCGCTTGTTCCTGCTGCAGATGATCCTGGCGGCGATCGAGGGCCTCGGCGACAAGAACGGGTCGAACAAGTCGGCCATCTCCAAGTACATCGAGGGCAAGTACGGCGAGCTCCCCCCCGCGCACGCGTCGCTGCTGACCGCGCACCTGGCGCGCATGAAGGAGTCCGGGGAGCTCATCTTCGTGAAGAACAACTACTTCCGCGCCGACGCCCCCGACGCGCCGCCGAAGCGCGGGCGCGGGCGCCCGCCCAAGTCGCGGGACCCGAACGCGCCGCCGCCGCCGCCCAAGTCGCCGGCGTCGTCCGCGGGGACGGGGCGCGGCCGCGGGCGCCCGCCCAAGGCCAAGAACCCGCTGGAGGCCGCCGTGAAGCAGGCCACCGCGGGGATGCCCAAGGCCCGCGGCCGCCCGCCCAAGAAGGCCAAGACCACCGAGGACGGCGCGTCCCCGGCCCCCAAGCCCGCTGCCCCCGCCCCTGCCGGCGACGGCTCCGCCCCCGTCAAGCGCGGCCGCGGCAGGCCCCCCAAGGTACGCCCCGCCGTGCCCAGCGAGACGGCCGCGGCTTGACGCCGCCGCCGCTGCTTGTGAGGACGGGTTGGTTGGTTGGTTAGGGCGTAGCAATTCGTCGTCCATGCTGCTGCTGCTTCTGCTGTTGCTGCTGCCGCTGCTGTGTTAATGTTCGTAGACTCGGTTCCTTGCTTCATCTAATTGTGTCGTCGTCGTCGTCGTTCGTCGCTGGATTAATTAATGGAGTAATTAGGAGGATTTGATGTTCTGTGTTCTGTTCAGTTCAGGTCACCTTGTGTTCTGTGTTATGTGCTGGATCTGTTGTAATCTAAGCTAGGGAGCTTGAGTGCTGTGCTGTGTTGGGTCGATTAATTATTAAGCTGCTAATGTGGATGTGTACAATTAAATTAAATTAGCGGATGGTGATGAGGTGTTCGTGATGTTGATTTGAGGGTTCCGTCCTTTCTGCCCTACTGTGCCTGATCTGATCGCACTGCTGTTGTGATGACGACGTTTGTTATGTTTTAAGTACTGTAGTGCCCGTGTTGGTTTGACTAATTCACACTCGGCCACTCCACTCCAGTGTGCAGCTTTGCTCTGCCGGGTGCGTATGCTTTGGTTTGTCGTGTAGCAGCTTGCCAGCCAGCCAGTCAGTGCAGTGGCCGCGTGCGTTGTAGGAGTACTTTGCAGGACTACCCTTGGGAGCCTTCTGCTCCGCATTCATGTGCGGTGGTGAGGTGTCAAGCGGCACGGAGCCGGCAGCCCGCGCCTGCGTTCAAACGAGTCGTGCGTGATTGATTAGCCGCAGGTCGAAAATGATGGCGCTGCTTGGGCCGGATCAGGGAGCGGATATGTCCCTCTCCCTCCCTGCTCCAAATGGGAATTGCTTTCGGTAATAAAATGGGAGTCCTCTTAAATCTGCTGCTGCGGTAGGAGTATATATTTTGCTGTGCGCAATGCTTTGGACAATCTCTCCAAAAATCCAAATGTATGAGTGCTGTATATAGTTTGTTGATTGAGTTGCTAGATTCCTCTTTGGAAGGAGTGAAACTGTTTGGACTGGGCTAGCGATATTTATGCGGAGTAACTTGAAGCATGTGTCCGACTCGTCGTTTGAGCGAGACATTATTGCTCTCGCTCTCCACAGTATATTACTTTGTTCTGGGTACCCATGCTCACGGGCGGCACGTTTATTACTTTGTTCTGCAGCTGCACGCCACGCCAGCTACTGTTTTCTTTTATTACCGGTAGTACGTACATTGTACTCCCAACGTCCACAAAGCGTCTTAATTACGCATCAGGGTAGTGTTTGGCCTAGATTCAGTAGTCGATGGAGTAAGGGCGCCAAGGATTTCCCTGAAATGAGATACAATACTCAAGTGTGGCAAGGAGGGGAGGGGATTGGCAGGCACGGATGCTTCACCATGGATACCCAGCGTGAGTGCCCTGGCACATGCGATGGTCATGACGAGCCCACGTTCCGGTGGGGGAGAAGCGTGGCCTTTACAGCCTGGGGTTTTGCTAGATGTACTGTAGTACTATGCGTATCCACATCTTAAAATATCGGCACGGGGTGGCTGTAAATGTCTCAGTTACTGTGCAGCGTGACTGATCGCTGTTAAATACTGTGCAGTGTGGCTCTGTTTACTCCCCATGCAAACCCAAAATATTTTCTCTTCCACCCATCACATCGAATCTTTAAACGCATGCATGGAGCATTAAATGTAGGTAAAAAAAATAACTAATTGCATAGTTTGTCTGTAAAGTTCGAGACGAATCTTTTGAGTCTAATTAATCCATGGTTAGACAAATTTTATCAAATAACAACGAAAAGTACTACAGTAACATTTCACCCCATTTTTCTCAACTAAACACAGCCTAAACTAGCAAGCTCCGTACCCATCTGTCCGCCCCCTTTGACTGGGGAGGGGTTGGCTGTACCTGTACGTGACGAAACTTTGGGGCGAGCAAGTGTAGTACAGTACAGGTCTTCCTCCGCGATCCAGCTCCGAGCCGTTGGGGCTGGGGCCTGGGGCCGCCGCCAATGACCGGAGGCTAATCCGTGCGATGCGCGCGCGGTGTCGTCAACCGTTGACACCCAGAGACTCGAGACGGCGACAGCCGCCGGGCGGGGCTACGCCGGCGTACGTGCGGCGCTGGGCCACCTGCCCGAACCTGAACACCTCGGGTCGGGTCATTGGACTCATTGGGTGGCCGGGGCGGCTGGTTGCAGTCGGGGTGTTGGGGGACGGAACGGAGGCGTCAGGTGTGTGTGTCCACGTCCACGGACGCAAGGGCGTCATCGTCATGCTGCTGCTTGTTTCGCCGACAGGCACACGCAGACGCGGGTCAAGTCTAGCCCTTTTAGTTTCCCAAATTTCGCCCCAAATTCCACTATGCAAAAAGAAGATTTCCATCACATCAAAATACCGACACATGCATGGAGTACTAAATGTAGATGAAATAAAAAACTAATTGCATAGTTTTGTTGTACTTTGCGAGACGAACGTTTTGAGCCTAATTAGTCAATGTTTGGACAATTTTTACCAAATAAAAACAAAATGCTACAGTACCGCTACAGTATTTTTTTGCAAACTTTGGATGCCCAAAGGCATCTAAACAAGGCCCTAGTAGAGCCTACCGGACCTCGGTCCATCAGAATCAGAGTAGGTGTACGACCACTTCCGCACTGACTTGCATGTAGCAGCAGCGGAAGTGGGAGCGGAAGGAAGAGGTGAAGAGCATACGAGCAGCACATGGGTTATGGCCTTACGGGTACGGAACGGAAAAATTTTTGTACCGAATCGTATCGTTTTCTACGTTTAATCCGATTGAATTTGTATTTTCATATAAATTTGAATTCAGTTCGAAGTTCGGAACACCAAATTCGAAATCGGAACGAAAACGGTTTAAACATTTTTCCGACCGTTTTCTACTTTTTATTCAGAATATTCTGAATTCGAAATTTGGTTTAAACCAATTTTGGCCCACTAGAAGTCAAACATTTGAAAAATTGTATTTTTTTCATATGATCTCGAATGAAGATGATTTTTATAAAAAAATTGTAGTTCTTGACGAGATCTACAACTGTCTAGTTTTCAGTTTTTTCATTTGAGGTCTTTAAGATGTCTAAAAAAAATTAAACAAAGTTTCAGCATATATTAAATCAGTACAAGGGCTTGTTGCCTTAGAAAAATCATATTTTCCTTACATAGTGTCAAATAGAGATACTTTTTAAGAAAGTTGTAGAACTTGTTAATTATTATCCACTTGTTAATTGTTATGCACTTGGTCCTACGGGTCAATATTCCGTATTGATTTTTCGTATACTGACCGTGTTTGACATAATTCCGCTTGAATTAGCTCGTTTTCGAAATTCTCGATATTCTATAAATTCATGTTCGTTTTCGTGTCCAGCTTTACCGCCTTCGCCTTCGTTTTCGTATTCAAATGCAAAAACAAAAAATGGCTGAGAGGTTTTCCGACCATTTTCATCCCTAACCACAACAGTACATAGGACAGGAGCGGGCGACAGAGATACTGTACCGTACGTACTCTTACTCACATTACCACGCCGCAACGGCACGGCCTCGTCCTCCTCTCTGTCAGGTAGGCCTGTCACCTCCTTACACTCAAATAAATATTAGGCCTTGTTTAGTTACCTTCCAAATTTTAAATTTTTACACTTTTTTCATCACATCAATCTCTAGACACATGCATAGAGCACTAAATGTAGGTAAAAAAAACTAATTACATAGTTTGTCTGTAATTTGTGAGACGAATCTTTTGAGCCTAATTAGTCCATGATTGGACACTAATTGCCAAATACAAACGAAAGTACTACAGTAGCCCAGATCGCAAAAGGTTGCAGTCTAAACAAGGCAATGAACACCATTTAGTAAGAGGGACCAGCGGCGGAGCAGAGCGTGATGTAAAAACCAAGCGGGAGCAAATCGCTGCTTGTGCCTTTTGAACTGGGCAACTAGGGGACTCGTTTACTTAACTTGCTTCTTTTGAGAAAACGCGAGGCGGAACCCAGTGACCCCGAGCCCTCTGGCCCCCTGTCCGCCGCCACCGCCGGCTGCCGCCCCGGCGCCAGCGCCCGCCACCCTCTCACCTCCCCTCTCTCCCCTCCCTACCTCCTGCTCCTTTTCACCACACCCGCGGGCGCGCGCGGGCGCAGGCCAGCCGCTGCCACCTCCATCCGCGTCGAGTTCCCGGCCAGCGCAGTCGGCCGCTTCTTCGCCGCCGTCGGCCGCCTCCCATGCACCGCCCACGCCGGATCCCGTCGCCGGCGACGTAGCAGACGGCCTCCCAGGTGGCTGCCTCCACACCAGCACCGGCTCGCCCGCGCCGCCATCGACGACGGGAGCCGCCACCGGGGTCGTCGCCGGGCTTTCCCCCGCCAGATCCGGCGCCGGGACGCCTCCGCGAGCTCCCTCGTGGGCTGCGCCGCCGCGGACGTCAGGAGCCGCCACCGAGTCCATCAACGCCGGATCCGTCGCTGAGGCGCCTCCGGGGGCTCCATTAACGCACTCGCCGTCCCCTACGCCAGGGGCGGCCACCCCTGGGACGCCGGAGCTTGCTTCACCGCCGCCACCGGATGCCGCCCGTCTGCCGTCGTCGTCGCCGCTCGGTTCTGGGCCGGACGGAGCCGCGGCCGCCGGCAATGGCGCGGCCCCTGCGCAGCCACCGAGCTCTGGTGCTTGGTCTCCCCCGCTGCTAGGGTTGGATGCTTGGTACGCCGCGGCCACGCCAGGGGGCCCTGGTGCGTCACCGCTGGGCATTCCGAGCCCCTCGCTCTCGCCGGCCGCGGCACCGTTCTTTCTCGGACGCGCCTCAGGCGGGCGGTCCAAGCAACGGCGGTGGGAAGACGATGACGACGAGGAGACTGATGACTACTACCCCACGACATACATGGAGGCCGCTCGTCGCCTGACGAAGATGATGCACGCATCCCCTGTGCGCCCCATGACTCGTGTTGGGCGCGGCAGGGTGGATGCCGTTCAGGGGCCTTTGCGGGGCCATGCAGGCCGTGGGCAGGCGAGGCACTGCCGACCACGCCCACAGCTTGTGCACGGCTTGCCGATTCGGCCAGTGGATGGCCGTGTTCCTGCCCGCCAACGCCTTGGCCGCTGTGGACGGGTCTCCACCCCCGACACCGATGGGTGGCATGAGATCCTCCCCCAGCTGGGGGTAGGGTCTGTTGTTGCCTCGACAGTGCCTCGCCCCAGCCAGAAGCAGCTTTCACAGGTCAAGAAGATCCCGGCTGATCTCCTTGGTAGATGCTTCAAATGCCTCTCCTACTCGCATCGAGTAGCGACTTGCCGGCTGCCATGTCGTTGTCTACGGTGTCGCGGATTTAGGTACCTCGCCAAGGACTGTAGTCGTTCGACTGCTTCGACCTCAGCGGCGGGCGCCAGCCTGCCACGACACTCCGCCCCGCGACACCCCCATGGCCTCCCAGCACGCGCTGCACGGCGGTGTTGGGGTTGCTGCAGCGGGGGCTGTGGGGGGGGGGGCGGTGGGGGACGGCGACGACGTCGGCGGCACAGGGCTAGGCCAAAGGGCTCCGGCTCGGGCGTGCCAGCCGACCTGGAGAGGTTGCCATCTTCTCATACTATTGCCTTCGGTTTGGCCTCTTCTACTATCGCTTCCTGCCCCCGTGAGGCCGATCCGCTCGCTGTGGCATTGTGCGAGGGCACTGGACCTCCCGCTTGGGTTGACCCGATGCTCGATGAACTCGTTGCCTCGTTTCAGCTCGCTGCCTCGCTTGTCGCCAGTCGTTCGGTGGGTGCTTCGGCGCTTGGGCGCCCGTCTACTCTGCCTACGGCCCCTCTGGGGGCTCAGGCTAGGTTGGTGGACGCCCGTTCGCCACCACCGATGGTTCACCTCAACTTTGCGGATGCTGAGGCGTCGGGGGTGGAGGCTGAGGCCCCCTCGTCGCACGTCAACGACACGGGTCGGCTTGACGTAGAGGTTGGCGACGCGGCTCTTGCCGTGTCGGAGGTGGCCTTGGCAGTAGATCTTTGCCTTTCAGGCACGGAAATATGTGGCTCGGGCGAAACATCCTCGACAACATTGTTGGCGGGGAGATCCCCTCCAGCCATGCCGGCTGTCGCTATGGCCACGTTGTCAATTGAGGAGAGTTTGGAGAAGCGGCTCTGTCTTCCTCTGCAGACGCCCCTCATTCATGGGCCGCCGAGGTTGCGCAGACCTCGAACGCCGGCTCCCGTTACGTCGTTGCGGCGCAGTGAGCGCATTGCCGCCCAACCGCGCGAGGCAGACGTCACCAAACAGGCCCAGCGTGTTCTCATGAACAAGCTAGGATCGGAGGCTCCGTCCCCCAATGTTGGCTCCGACACGGTGCACAGATATAAGGCGGCCTTCCGGGAGCCGCTTTCAGACTCCACCCATGACGTGCTACAACTTCTTCTTGGTGGGGAGTTCGACCTAGTGGCCATGGAGCTCAATATGATCGGGTTGGACGACGAGGACAACTAGCCCATCGGCACCAACACCTTTGTCGTTATAGTTTCATGTAATTACAACCTCGTGCGAGTGCGTAAGGGTGTGGGGTACGATTTTCGGTAATCTTCGGATTACCGTGAGTTCACCCTGTCTGTAACAAAACTCCTTTTATTCTGCTTAATGAAATACGTGCTATAGCACGTTCTCGAAAAAAAAAACTGGGCAACTAGGGCCTTATTTAGTTCACTTCAAAATTTTAAGTTTTTTCATTTTCTCTCCATCACATCAATTTTTGGACGCATGCATGGAGCAATAAATATAGATAAAAAAATAACTAATTATACAGTTTGATTGTAAATCACGAGACGAATCTTTTGAGCCTAGTTAGTCCATGATTGAACAATAATTGTCAAATACAAACGAAATGCTACAGTACCAAAATTTTCTAACTTCTCCCACCTAAACAAGGCCTAGCTTGTGCCGTTTTTTTAAAACTTGGGTAACTTTCATTGAACTCATGTCGACAAATCGTCAACAACCCTTACAATTACACTATCCGGGATATCACACGAAACGTGCTCCTTCCCTTCAGTGCTACCCACACCTAACGCAGCAAGAGCATGAGCTGCCGTGTTACAACTTCTTGAAATACGAACACACTCAAAAGTCAAAACTAATAAAACTAGTCGATGCTAAAGACTTTAACTCTTCTATAAGGCCACCTGCCGCTGACATGTCATATGTTTCAGACGACACTGCTTGTTTTACCTTCGACGCATCCGTCTCCAAGATCAACCGGCCAATTCCTAGGTTTATCGCAGCTTGAACGCCCTGCAGACAGGCGATCATTTCAGCCTGGAAAGCATTCAGTAGATGATGGACTCGGCCCCATCCGCTTAGCACAACGTCACCATCATTATCCCGGATCAAGAAACCCCATCCTCCACCCTTCTCTGCAGGATCGAAGGATGCATCACCATTTACTTTTAGATATCCCTCCGGTGGCCTCAGCCATCGCTGCACCTGCCGAACCTGTGCATTTTGCTGTTTATGTGTTGATACACCCATCTCATCAGCATATATTTGGATAGCTCTCAGCTTGTGCCGTTTTGATCATAGGCCGTCAGCTTATGGCGTTTTAACTTGGTAATTAGCATTTCACAGTGAGGGCTGCAAACATGTAAATTGACAAATTAGTGGCCAAGAAACTTGGTGTTCAAAAAAAAATGGGACATGCTAGCGTCCGGACGTCCGGTCCTAGGCCCGTGTCTAGACGCTGCTCCTTGTGCCTGCTCCGTGCCGCATGGCCCACTTGCTTGGGTAACACGCCACTCGAACGGCTCGCGCCCCACCCACGCCGCTCGCCCCCACGCAAGCCTATGCCGCCCGCTGCTCCCCGGGCCTCGCGCTAGCTCCGTGCCACACTCGCTCGGGTTCCACGCCACTCGAACGACTTGTGCCCCACCCACGCCGCTCGCCCCCACGAGGGCCCACGCCGCCCGAACATCACTAGTATCGAGAAGAGGAGACACCGAGGCGAGGCAGCAGAAGGCATGGAAAGAGATGCAACACCCGATCTACTTTTGAAACATCCAAATAAAACACTTGCAACATACGTATGAAGACAAATGAAACGTTTGAAACATACTTCTGAAACACTTGCAAAAAACACATGAAAACCATTGCAACACATACGCAACATCCAGATAAATCACTTGCAACATATGTGTAAAACATATGCAACATCCAGATAAACACACTTGCAACATATGTCTAACAGATAAAACATTAGGAACAAACGTTTGCAACATAAGCGTATAACCATTGCAACATACTATGCAACATCTCGATATACTTTTGTAACAACCATACGAAACACTTGCAACATACCTCTGAAACAACTGAAACACTTGAAACATACGCTTGCAACATACGTTTTCAGCGTAATGTCACCTTGCTGCTTGGACAAATGGAGCTCATCGTTGTGAAGCTCGATGCCATAGAGTGAAATGAGGTCGTCGGTGCTCGTGATGGACCACCAGCGGAAAGAAGGCCTTGACGCGGATGCCGTCGAGGCCCGAGATGCGGCGGTCGTCGAGGCAGCCCGTGAGGTGGTCGCTGTAGGCGACGAGGTAGCTCCCCACGGGCTAGCGTCGAGCGTGTAGGCACGCGCATTGGTCGGGAGCAGGCTGCACGAGAAGCCTCGGGGGCAGAGCTCCTCGTACATGGTGGTGGGGGCGGTGACGAGGTGGAGTTTGGGTGGACGAGCGGGAGCAGGAGCGATGTCATGAGGGCGGCGTGCCATCCTGGGTTCGTTGCGCGGGTCAGAGATGGGGGAGGGGCGGAGCCGTGGAGTCCTAGAGGGCAGAGGAGAATGAGAGAGACATGTGGGGGCGCTGGAACAATCTGGAATGGGAGAGTCGGGCTATTGAAATGTTCGGACAGGAGTTGACGAGATACTAACATATGTATATGTTAAGCCTCGGGATCAATGGTTTTCGACCGAAGAGACCCCCGACCGACCCCTCCAGGATCGACTAGGGGCTCGAGGGCTATACCCATTGGGTACGATCGCGCGCACCCTCCGACTAAGAAACCTAGCCAAGCCTGGTGTAGGGTCGAGATGGTGGACTAGAGGGAGAGGTGAATAGTTATTTCTAAAAAACGCGCCGGCTAACCAAAATAAATGTGAAATTAAAACTACCGGTCTAGCCAAGACAACACCCCTCTATCTAAGTTCACAAGCACCTTATAAAGATCCTAATTGGACAACAAAGGTGCCGGGCTAGCTAGAGCTCACCTAATCAATTCTAGCTTGCAAGATCACACAAAGCTATGCAACTAGTGCTTCAAGCAAATCGGAGAGCACCTACATAATCTAGTAAGCAAAAGTACAAAGCCACCTAAGCTCATTAGCAATGCTCAATAACAAGACTACACAAGCCAAATTAGAGAGCGCAAATTACTTAGCTACACAAACTAAGCAATGTGACTAACAAGGTTACTAAAACCAAATTAGCCACGGAAGGGAGCTACTTCTATGCTACACAAGCAAGAAGGTAACAACAAGCTACACAAGCTAACTAATCACAAGAGCAACTACAGAAGCACAATATATGAAATGTAAATACAAGCTTGTGTTGTGCGGAATGAAAACCACCGTGTTGACACCGTTTTTGGCACGTGTCAAAATGATCAGAGTGGGCTAATTGGCAGAAGAAAAGTTACTATATACGCTGACAGCCGATGAAAATCAGCTTGTGAGGATTGTTGCCGATGAATGGTGGGGACCGATGGAAAGGTTGATTTAGACTCAGAGGCGTTGCCGATAAGGTTGGAGATGTTATTGCCGATGCCGATGAAGGAAGGCTTGAAGACTACTGCCGATGAAACAGGAAGTATGCCGATGAAAAGGAGGTCGATGAAGAATTCCATCGTAATTGAGACGGATAGGGAAATAGATAGGTGTTGATTTCCTTTCTATATTTGTTAGAGTATGATTCATGTAAGAGTCACGTGTTTCCTTAGGTATGGACTCGGTGTCCTAGTCGTATTTGGTTATGTTTCCTTAGATCAGGGTATAAATATAGATTGAGGGGCAATGTAATCAAAAGATATCAATCAATATCAAACCAATTTTACTCCTATTTGCATCTACTTACTTTTCGGCGACTTTGTCAATTTGCGTATTTTTCTTTTTACGAGTTCTCTTCGATTCGACGAGCTGCATCGCTTCAGTGCGATCTTCGACGATCTTTGAGTTCCGCGTGAGTACCTCTTGGCCGTGGCTTCCGGGCGTATCACTGTTGTCAGGACCAAAGTACTCGAGTTATCATCCTTGTCGATTAACAGGTCAAATCGACTGGCGCGCTTTGGATATCGAATCGGGTATTAGCCCTTTGTGTTTGCAGATCCACTTTTGCATCAACACATCTTTTGGCACGCTCGGTGGGACGAATCAACACGATCAATATGTTCAATCCTGAGATCGATTCGGGGAACGTCATCGCGATATCGGAAGAAGATCTTAAGGAAGATTAGAAGCAGGCTATGGAAAAGGCTATAGAGGATTACTGGCAGCTTTGCTTGAAATTATTCAGCTTGAACAGGAGCGGAGAAGTCATACAGAAGCAAGATCTGCCGTTGCCTCGGCAGGTTACCTTTGACTCCAATCCTGGTAAACTTCAAGAGATGGTTAATTCTGCAGTAAATCATGCTTTAATTAACCACTCTAATGTGCTGTCCAATACTGTTCACAATGCTGTGGTTCGAACTTTTAAAGAGGGACAAGTGCCACCACATTACGTTGGGCCAGCTTATCATCAACCAGAACCGGCATCGGTCAATGCTCCATCAGCTCCCTCAGCCGTTGTGGGTATAGAAGTTACTTCTCTAATTTCGGCAGGTTTGCCTAATGTTCAATCTACACCGATAAGATCAGATCCAGTACTTTCAGGAGGACGAATTCAGCTCAATACAGATCTATCGGCATCAGCTATGTCAGGGCCTGTGTCTCAAAACAGCCAGATTCCTGCTAATTGGTGGGGATATGGTATGCCTCCAGAGTTATCAGCCTTCAACTCTGGTTTACCTCAAGTGTTTGACGCAGCAGGAAAAGCTCCTGTATCATCGGCTGTTTTACCGATGAATCAGGTACCTCAATATGCTACATCTACTACTATGCAATCAACTTCAGGAGGTTTCCAGATGCCTTCGTTTCAAGCACCCAATACAAGTCCATCGGCAAGCCTACTGCCGATGCAGCAGAAGGCCCCTGCTAAGAGTCAACCTGTGATGCAGTTCATGCCTCAAGCCGGTTATGCTAATTATTATCCAACAATTTCAGCAAGTTACCAGCCATCGGCAAGCTTGGTACCGATGAGTTCTAATAATGGTTGGACAGGACAGTTACCTGTTCAGCATGCAGTTCAGCAGAATCAGTAAGTTGCAGGAATTCAGCAAGGTCATATGCAAGCTGGTTTTCAGAATCAGGTATCGGCAGCTCAGCCGATGAATCCTTTCCAGCAGGTTAGTGGGCCACAAGTGACGGCAAATATGCCGATTGCTGGAGATCGTGTGCCACAAAGATACGTGGAGGGATATCAGCAGGCACCTCATGTAGAAATTCAGCCAGTTCGTCAGCAGGAGGCTGATGCTTTTTGGGCCGATAAGATAGCAGAAATCATGAGAGATCAGTTTGGGATAAAACCCAAAGTTAATACTTATCCTTATCGGACTCCATACCCTCCGGCATATGATTTAATTCCTCTCCCAAATCGGTACAAGGTACCAGATTTCACCAAATTTTCTGGATAAGATGATACATCAACAATGGAACACGTCAATCGCTTCATTATTCAATGTGGAGAGATAGCTAGCAGAGATGAATTAAGAGTTCGATTATTTTCATCATCTTTGTCTGGATCGACATTCACGTGGTTCATATCATTGCTACCAAATTCTATTATTACTTGGGCTGATCTAGAAAAACAATTTCATAAGTATTTCTTTGCTGGAGTCCATGAAAAGAAGCTTACCGATTTAGTAAAATTGAGACAACGTAATGATGAATCGGTAGAAAGCTTTGTGCAGAGGCTACGAGATGTAAAGAATAAGTGCTACAGCCTGGTGCTGGATGATCGGCAGCTTGCCGATCTGGCTTTTCAAGGGTTATTGCCACATCTCAAGAACAGGTATGCTTCTCAGGAGTTTGAAAGCCTGAGTCATCTTGTACAAAGGATCTCTGATCAAGACACTAGGGTTTTTGAGCCTAAAAAGAATTAGAGCAAAAATGTATTATTTGTTGATGAAGTAGAAGACTCTGATTATGATGAAGAACCAGTTATCGGTTTAGCTGAGTGGGTTAAGAATAAAAGGCTGATATCTTGTCCTTTTGGTCAGAAAGAACTAGAGAAGTTTACCTTTGACATCACCAAAGCCGATAGGATATTTGATCTTTTGCTTTAAGAAGGTCAAATTAAGCTGTCACCCAATCATGTGATTCCATCGGCAGGAGAACTGAAGAAGATCCTGTACTGCAAATGGCACAATGCAACTTCACATAGTACAAATGAATGCAAGGTGTTCAGGCAGCAGTTGCAATCGGCCATCGAATCTGGGAGAATTAAGTTTGGCAACTCCAAGACCCAGAAGCCGATGAAAATCGATGAGCATCCTTTCCCAGCAAATGTGTTGGATGCCAATGGTAAGACCAATGTATTGACATCAGAGGCTGCTGAGAAGAACGCATCAGTGGATCCCCAACATCGGATAACTACCGATGACGCAAAAGACAAGGGTCTACTGGGAGAAAGCGGTAGTTCCAAAAAACCTCAACCTGGCATTGTGATTACTCATCGACGGCAACAGAAAGGAAGGCAGCAGGAGGGTTGGCATCGGCGCAAGGACCAATATCGACAACAGCAAGAAGAGAGACGTCGGGAAGAGTGGCATCGGCATAAAGATCATTGGAGGTGCCCGTTTTTCATCCATTGCTGGGAAGAAGGCATTAAATTGCCGACTGTTGAAAATTGCCCTGAGTGCAATGGTTACTATGGGGCCAATCGGCCAGAAAGGAGGTTTCAGCCTAGTAATCAGGGCTTATCTATCAATGAGCCGATCAGAGGCAGAGCATCAGTGCATGATCGGCTGGGGACAGACTTAGTGTACATGAAAGGCTTGGTAAGCGCGTTGGATATTTTCCAAGGAATCAAGAGGAGCTTGAGGAGATGGCAGACGCAAGAGTTCCCGATGAAGAAATATTCTACAGGGACCCTAATATACGTCGTGTAGAATCAACTGAGATATGTTATCGGCCGGTTTCAAAAACTAAGCTTCCTCGATGGTGCCCTGAGGGTCTGACAAAGACACAGAAAAGGAGGATGCAGCATGAGCGTCAGGAAGACCTATACAGAGAGGAAAGCTCTTCCAATGAGAGGCCCAGACATCGGCAGTGGCAGGTGAAACACAAAGATGAGGGCACATCGGTAGATGTTAATATGGTATTTATGTTGCCGATGGAGTTTCTGGCACTCTCTGATGATGAGGAAGAAGTTGTTCTCTCCGATCAAGTAGCTCAGCTGGCACTAGATCCAATGATGGCTGTTTTTGAGAAACCTACCGATGACGAGAGACAGCATCTCAAAGCTTTGTTTGTGAAAGGCAGAGTTGATGGGTAGCCTGTTTCTAAGATACTTATCGACGGAGGAGCTGCGATTAATATTATGCCCTATGTAATGTATCAGAAACTTGGCAAAGGAGATCAAGACTTGACCAAAACCGATATGATGCTGAAAGATTTTGAAGGCAATGTGTCACCAGCTAAAGGGGCAGTATGCGTTGAGTTGATCATCGGCAGCAAAACCTTGCCGACAACGTTCTTTGTTATCAATGGTAAGGGTGCGTACAATCTGCTTCTAGGAAGGGATTGGATTCATGCCAATTGTTGTGTTCCTTCCACAATGCATCAATGCCTCGCACAGTGGGTTGGGGATAAGATTGAAGTTGTCCCTGGTGATTCTTCTTATATCATTGCATCGGCAGAATCAGATACTTATGAGCGAACCAAATGCATAACAGGAGAAGTTTGGGAGAAAGAGTTCCTCAGAGTTGTTGATTATGAAATTCCACCGATCCAAGCAGTCGGTTCTGAGGAGTTTTAATGGATAGGTTTGCTGATGATGGAAAATTAGGTCAGGGGTTCACATCGGCTGATGATTTAGTAGAGGTAGATATTGATAATGGTGATAAGCCAATGACTACTTTTATTAGCGCTAAGTTAGATTCCAAGTGTAAGTAGCAAATAATCAATTTATTAAAGGAATATAAAGATTGTTTTGCTTGGGATTATACTGAAATGCCTGGATTAGACCGATCGATAGTTGAACATCGGTTACCTATCAAATCTGGATTTCGGCCATATCAGCAGCCAGCGCGCCGATGCAACCCTAATATACTTCCTGACATTAAGGCCGAAATAACTAAATTAATTGAAGCAAAGTTTATTCGGCAGTGTCGATATGCGGAGTGGATTTCTAATGTGGTTCCTGTTTATAAGAAAAATGGGAAACTTCGTGTTTGTATTGATTTCAGGAACCTCAACAAAGCCACGCCGATGGATGGTTATCCAATGTCTATTGCTGATTTGTTGATTGATGCTGCAGCCGGACATCAGATTATCAGCTTCATGGATGGTAATGCAGGTTATAATCAAATATTCATGGCTGAAGAAGATATTCCCAAGACTGCTTTCAGATGTCCAGGTCATGTGGGGTTGTTTGAATGGATAGTCATGACCTTCGGTTTAAAAAATGCCGGTGCTACTTATCAGAGAGCTATGAATTTTATTTTTCATGAGTACATCGGCACATTAGTGGAAATCTACATTGATGATGTAGTGGTTAAGTCTGGGGATATCACGAAACATCTAGTCGATCTACGAAAGATACTGGAGTGCACGAGGAAGCATGGATTGAAGATGAATCCTAATAAATGTGCGTTTGGTGTATCGGCAGGTCAATTCTTGGGTTTTATGGTGCATCAAAGAGGTATTGAAATCAGTAGGAAGTCTATTGATACAATTAACAAAGTGGTTGCTCCTGCCGATAAAACTGAGTTGCAATCTTTGATTGGCAAGATTAATTTTATTAGAAGGTTCATATCTAATCTTTCGGGTAAGATCAAAGCTTTCAGTCTATTGCTTAAATTGAAGGCCGATCAGGAGTTTGTATGGGGGAGCTGAGCAGCAGTTGGCCCTAGATGAAATTAAGAAGTACTTAACAAACCCTCCAGTGCTAGTTCCACCCCAACACGGGAAACCCTTCAGGTTGTATTTATCAACTGATGATACTATTATTGGCTCAGCTCTTATTCAAGAATTTAAAGGGAAAGAACGTGTTGTTTATTATTTGAGCAGAAGATTGGTGGATGCTGAGACAAGGTATTCGGCCATCGAAAAATTATGTCTGTGTCTATACTTTTCTTGTATTAAATTGAGGCATTATTTGCTATCGGCCGAATGTACTGTCATATGCAAAGATGATGTGGTCAAATATATGCTGTCGATGCCGATATTAAGTGGTAGGATCGGCAAATGAATTTTAGCATTGTCAGAATTTGACCTACGTTACGAATCAGCTAAAGCAGTTAAATGATAGGTTATGGCTGATTTTGTCACTCAGCATTGCAGTACAGTGGACTCTCTGGAAGTTGCTCCTTGGACACTTTTCTTCGATGGGTCTATATATGGTGAAGGAGCAGGTATCGGCATTGTGTTGATTTCACCTCAAGGAAGGAAGTATGAATTTTCATTGCCGATTGTTGCTACATCGACAAACAATCAGGCTGAGTATCAAGCTTTGATAAAAGGATTGGAATTACTTAGAGAGATACGTGTCGATGCTGTCGAAATCTTTGGTGATTCTATGCTGGTTATAAATCAATTAGCTGGGATTTATGAATGCTGAAGTGAAGGGTTGATCTCATATCATGAGAGATGTTTGCAATTATTGAAAGAGTTTAAAGATTTTCGTCTTGAACATATTTCTCGATTGCATAATGAAGAAGCTAATCGGCTAGCTCAGCTTGCTTCAGGGTATTAGCCTATCCAGGAGGTGCTGACATCGGCAGTTGATATCGATGACTGGAGAAAGGAGATTGTCGATTACTTAAGGGATCCATCTAAGAAGGTTGAAAGACGTATAAGATTTTAGGCCACTAAGTATGTGCTCCTCGATGATGGATTATATTATCGGACTATAGATGGAGTTTTACTCAGGTGTATTAACGGTGATGAATCGAAAAGCTTGATGGGTGAAATCCATGAAGGAGTATGTGGGGCACATCAATCGGCTTTTAAGATGAAATGGATGATAGAAGGAATGGATACTATTAGCCGACTATTTTTGAAGATTGTTTTAAATATTTTAAAGGATGTCAGGAGTGTCAGAAGTTCGGTAATATTCAAAGAGCACCTGCATCGGCTATGAACCCTATAATTAAACCTTGGCCGTTCCGGGGATGGGCTATCGATCTCATCGGTCAGATTTATCCACCATCGAGCAAAGGACATAAATTTATTTTTGTTGCTACCGATTATTTCACAAAATGGGTTGAAGCAATTCCTTTGAAAAAGGTGACATCGGCTAGTATGATCGATTTTGTGAAAGAGCATATTGTTTACCGATTTGGTATTCCTCAAACTATCACTACCGATCAGGGTACTATGTTTACATCGGGAGAATTTGATGAGTTTGTTATTGGTATGGGGATTAAAGTTTTGAATTCCTCTCCCTATTATGCTCAAGCTAATGGTCAGGCTGAGGCTTCTAACAAAGGGATTATCAAACTCATTAAGCACAAAATTAAAGAAAATCCTAAGCGGTGGCACACAATATTGAATGAGGCCTTGTGGTCATATCGGATGGCATGTCATGGTGCAATCAAAGTAACGCCTTATCAGTTAGTATACGGCCATGATGCAGTATTGCCTTGGGAAATTAAAACTGGCTCTAGGCGGATATTTTCTCAAGATCAATTGACAGCCGATGACTATGATACTCTTATGAAAGATGAGTTAGAGGATGTGACAGGTCATCGGTTAAGGGCTTTAGTTAGCATCGAAGAAAATAAGAAAAAAGTAGCCAGATGGTATGACAAGAAGGTGAAGGTAAAGGAGTTTGCCGATGGAGATCTGGTTTGGAAGTTGATTTTACCGATTGGGACTAAAAGTTCAAAGTTTGGAAAGTGGTCTCCTAATTGGGAAGGTCCATATCGGATAAATCAATCTGTTCCTGGCAACGCATATATTCTAGAAACACTCGAAGGGGTTGTGTTTCCCAGAGCATTAAATGGAAAATATTTAAAGAAATATTACCCTAGTATCTGGATGGATGCATGAAAGTATAAGTGCTGATAACAGTCCTATCGGTTAGAATCATGCAAGGACATCAGTGTTTCGTAAAGTGCTGATGCAATAGATAAGATTTACAAATTCAATAAAGATTGGATAGCCGATATCGCACGCAGGCGAATCTGATCGGCTTCTTTTATCTCTTTAATGTTTTCATCAGCAGCGCCCTCCACGGGCTTGAGTTTTTTCTTCATCACCAAGGCTTTGCGAGCTTGGATGTCTCTTTCTTGCTGAAGGGCCTTGATGGCATCGGGTAGCTGGCTTTCTTCTTGTTGGGAATGAGTTAAGGCTGCCTCGACTTCTTTCAATTCAGCCAATAGAGCCATCCACTTTGCCGATAAATCTAAGATTTTCTGCTTAAGTTCAGCACCCGAAGTCTGCAAGTTGCCGATGCCCTTGTGCTTCTCATCGGCAATTTGTTTCAGTTGTAACATCTCTTCTTTGAGTTGAGCCTGAACTGCTCTATCAGCAATGCGTTGAGCAGCCCGTTGATATTGCAGTTGGTGGCTTTCTAAGTGGGCTGCTGGGAAGAGTGCTTCTTCAACATCGGCAGGGACCTGACCATGGATTGTTTTGAAAATTGCCTTTGCAGGGTCCGAGTCATCTACTAGCTGGGCGGTATCTTGCTGCAGCAAGTTCAAGAGAACCTCCAACTTAGATTTGATTTCCGCTGATAGTGTTTCCAGTGCAAGAGAAGAGCTTGCTTTCTCTCCGTCATCATCAGAGATGTCGATGGCAAAGGAAAATAAACTGTTTGGAGAGTCTTGTTCCTGAAAAGAAGAAAAGAGGTTAGTTAAAGATAAGTATAAATATTATAAATCAGCTAGGTCAATCAGCTTACCTGTTTCAAGGCAATTTCTTGTACTTGACTGGAAGAAGCGGCCTGGAGTATGCCGTGTGGAGGATTGGCTGAACTTGCCGATGGGATGTTCTCTATGGTCTCATCGGTAGTCGGCCCTTGAGACACGATGGCCGATGGTGTGCCCTGTGTAGGAGGGTTGACTGCTTGTTCAGTTGTATCGGTTGATTCTGGTTGGCTAGGAGGCGCTGAATCAGCTGTTGGGATCGACACGGACTTCTGCCGTTTTGGCTGTGCCTCAGCATCTGTTAAAGCTTTGCGCTTTACTTGGGCTTCGGCAACGATTGACTGGGGGGCATCGGCACTTGCTGGCTGTGAAGGTTGGATATCTGGTACACTTGCCGATATACCCATTTGTTGCTGCAAAACGGGTGTAAGATATAATATTTAACAAATTAAATGTAAAGTTGAAGGAATACCTCTGAAGGTTTATCAGAGATGGTGGTGCTTGATGTCAGAAGAGTTGCCGATGATGATCCAGCAGTGGTTCTTACACCCTGAAAAGTAGTGTTAATACAGTTTGAGATCGGCATGAGTTGAAGTAAACAGGGTTGTTACCTTAAGTGCTTTGATCAGGGTCGTAGCAGCAGCCAATGGAGTGGCTCTAGCTGTAGCCAGTTTGGACTTGGAAGTGATTGTCTTGGCATGAGTCCTCTGATGAGTCAAAGCAGCCAAGGTGGGGGCGTTGTAGCCGATCGTTGATATCGGGGAGATAGGCTGAAGATCGAAGGGTTTCCCACTCTTGCTTATAGATGGTGCCGGGATGTTGACCTATCACAAGAAAGTTAGTTGCCGATAGATAAAAGAAAAAGGCAGAAGGGTGTTAAAAGAAACTTACTGCGTCATTAGGACTGACATGCTCAGGGTCGATCATGTGCCGATATGTATGAACGGATGTCGCAAATAATTGTCCCCTCCACTCTTGCCACCATTGCTTATATGATTCAGTAATAAAAGATGCTGGCGTCCAGATGGATAGATCAACATCTATAGCATCGACATCGGGGGAGAGTCGTACTACCCTGCTCTAGTCCGTTCCGCTGGTGATTGTTTCTCTCGGCTTGATCACATCGGCAAAACAGAGTTTGATTGGCAGCTGCCCAAAAGCCAATTGACGGGATACTGCCGATGGGTTGTAAAATTCATAAGTAATATTGGTGTTTTTCCCACTGCCGAATGTGTTCACTGGGATTGCCCTGGGAGTAATGATGGCCATCATAAGCTCAGTATCCTGGTTCAGGGTGTCATCGGCAAAGTTGAAAAGGAGAGGGAATTTGGTTTCTTCATCAATGTAGGGCACCCAGGCCCGATGATCACGAGAAAGGCCGTTGTAGAAGCTTTGGAAGAATCTGCCGATCTGGTCTTCATTAGCCTCTGTTCCAGAAAGAACAATTATGGCTTCACCAAAATTGAGGGGGTGGGCGTGTTGCCGATTCTTCATCTCCAAGTACGTGGTCTTCGGTGATTTCTCGTGGGAATTGTTGAGCAAAGAAGTCCCATTGTAGGCGTTTGTGCATGGGGGCGTTCAGCCACATGTTAATAAACCACCACGGGCCTCCTAAGTTGCCGATGGGTTCACCAAGCAGAAGTTTCTGAGACACTTGGTGTAAAAGATGATAAGTAGAGTTCAGAAGATATCGGCCAAGAGGGAACCTTACACCATTGGCCAAGAGTTCAGCTGCGGGGAGGAAGGCGTTGGTTGGTCCTACTGATCGACCACAGAAAATAAATTTTTCTAACCACATATTCAAAAATGTGGCGTGTTCCCTTTGATTAACTGTTCCAGTCCTCCGGTATTCTTGAATGTATCCCATCCAACCGCCGATGTTGCGGGTATTCACTCTATATTCAGATTTCCTGCCATAGATGGAGCCTTCATCGGTAGTTGAAATGTCCAGGCCAGTGAGCATGTATACATCGACAAGTGTGGGAGTAGCTGGGCCATGTCCAAACATAAAAGTGTTTGTTGTGTCTGACTAGAAGTAAGCAACAACAATCATCATCGACTCATTCTTCTGCATATCGGCAATGGATAGCTTGATGCATTGATCTAGCTTCCGTTCTGCCCAGTATACTTGCATCGACCCGTTTACCCTCAAGTACCAATCTTTCCACCCTTTGGTGGTTTTGGGCCAAGATCGAAATGTATCTTTCCATAAATTCAGGGAGAAATTCTGGGCTCTAAAAGGGATTCTGTTAACCTCTGCGTTGATCAGATCAGTTGGATCTGGGTTGCCCATTAGACCTAGGCATTGGAAGTGCGGCTGATCGGTTGAAATAACTAACTTGTTGCGTAGTTCCTAAGTTTGGAGGATCAGAAGAACAGAGAAAAAGAGAAAAAATTACCAACTGTATGAACTTGCAAAGACCAGAGGAATCGGGGTAAAAAGTAATGGAAGTGGAACGAACCGCAGGGACGTCGAGGTTGATTGCCATTGTCTTGAGGAAGATGGGGGCACGAGCTGGAGACTCGAGGTTGATGCTGGAGAAAGTTCTTGTTGGTTGAGGTTGCGCGGTTGTTCGTCGGAGTCGCCGCTGGGAAGAGAGAATGCCAAAGGTTGGAGTCTGAGGGTAGAAGACGAGCATTCCGGAGAAATCTATTTATAGGCCGCTTGGAGTAGGGGTATTCTGGACTTATCTCTATGCCGCGCGCGTGTGGGTCGAGGTGGTTCAGATGGATATGGTAACTGTTCGCACGATAATCAAGGGATTGTACAGATGGTTTGATGGCGAGTAATTATGACTTGGAAGAGATCTCGGTACAGGATATTTTAATTCTGAAAATGGCGGTGTCATTGTGTTAGGTTCTTACCGATGGATTGTTTTTTTGATATCTTAACCCTAATCAAAGCAAGAGTGGTTGGAAGATCGTGTGATATTTGCTGAAGTGTGTGAATCAGGACTAGATTTGATTGGATTTGGTGACAAATCATGTTATGCCTAGAGGATGAGTTAAGATAATTGGGTGAAAGCAATCATTGTCTAGAGTAAATTTCAGAGCATCAATGGTTTTATACTCCAAAATTGGGGGGCATGTGTTGACACCGTTTTTGGCACGTGTCAAAATGATCAGAGTGGGCTAATCGGCAGAAGAAAAGTTACTGTATACGCTGACAGTCGATGAAAATCAGCTTGTGAGGATTGTTGCCGATGAATGGTGGGGACCGATGGAAAGGTTGATTTAGACTCAGAGACGTTGCCGATAAGGTTGGAGATGTTATTGCCGATGCCGATGAAGGAAGGCTTGAAGACTACTACCGATGAAACAGGAAGTATGCCGATGGAAAGGAGGTCGATGAAGAATTCCATCGTAATTGAGGCGGACAGGAAAATAGATAGGTGTTGATTTCCTTTCTATATTTGTTAGAGTATGATTCATGTAAGAGTCACGTGTTTCCTTAGGTATGGACTCGGTGTCCTAGTCATATTTGGTTATGTTTCCTTAGATCAGGGTATAAATATAGATTGAGGGGCAATGTAATCAAAAGATATCAATCAATATCAAACCAATTTTACTCCTATTTGCATCTACTTACTTTTCGGTGACTTCGTCAATTTGCGTATTTTTCTTTTTATGAGTTCTCTTCGATTCGACGAGCTGCATCGCTTCAGTGCGGCCTTCGATGATCTTCGAGTTCCGCGTGAGTACCTCTTGGCCGTGGCTTTCGGGCGTATCGCTGTTGTCAGGACCAAAGTACTCGAGTTATCATCCTTGTCGATTAACAGGTCAAATCGACTGGCACGCTTTGGATATCGAATCGGGTATTAGCCCTTTGTGTTTGCAGATCCACTTTTGCATCGACACACCGAAAAGATGATGAAGACAATGTTGACACGATGATTTTCTCCCGAGGTTCACTAGGTTGTCACTAAGCTACGTCCCCGTTGTGTCGACCGCTTACATGGTGGTTCGGTGGCTAATTGGCATCACCTGCCAAGCCTGCACGTCGGGCACCGCAAGAACCTACCCCGGAAGTGAGGGTAGCTTAATGACACGCTCTACTAGAGTTGCTCTTCATGATCCTTGCGGGGTGAGCACAATCCCCCTCACAAATCCTCCTCCGGAGCACCGCACAAGCTTCTCGCGTGCTTCAATGGAGTCACAAGCCACCAAGCTGTCTAGGAGGTGGCAACCTCCAAGAGTGACAAGCACCACTGGCTTGGAACCCGATCACCTAGTGCCACTCGATGCAACCTCACGATGCAACGCACTAGAATCACACTCACTCACAATCGGATCGCACTCTTGCAAGCACAAGTGAGTTAGAGGGTTTCTAAGCACACCTACACAAGCCACCAAGGCTCAAGGGTGCTTAGCAACCAGCCTAAGGCCAAGCTCCACCTCTATTTATAGCCCTAAGCCAAATAGAGTCATTGGAGCAAAGCTGCTGGTTTCTGCGAGGGCACCGAACACACCGGTGCCCCTCCCAACGGTCGAATTCCAACGGCTAGAAACTAATCACAAGAGCAACTACACAAGCAAGGCAATAGCAAGGTACACAAGCTAACTAATCACAAGAGCAACTACACAAGCACAATATATGGAACATAAATACAAGCTTGTGTTGTGCGGAATGCAAACCACCGAAAAGATGATGAAGACAATGTTGACACGGTGATTTTCTCCCGAGATTCACTTGGTTGCCACCAAGCTACGTCCCCATTGTGTTGACCGCTCACTTGGTGGTTCGGCGGCTAATTGGCATCACTCGCCAAGCCCTGAACAGGGGTGGCGGTGGCACCGCCCTAGGGGTGGCGGTGTCCACCCAACCAGCCCCCCTGAGAAATCACCTCTCTAGAAAAATAGGGCTGTGCATCGTCGTCACCATGGCTATGACCACAGCGGTGACTCCCTGCGCTCAAGTCCAAACTCGCCAGCCTTGGGAAGAAAGCGGCGGCGGCACCAGACGCCCCCTGGCGGTGCACCGCCCTGCACATGGCGGTGTACACCGTCAACGGCGGTGACCACCTCCACTGCTGCTGCTCTGAACCGGGGCCAGGTGGGCACCGCCCTTGGGGTGGCGGTGCCACTGGACAAGGCACGGCAATGCCAGCCCCAACACTCCTTCTCGGCTGAGGCCAGGTGGGCATCGCCCTAGGGGTGGTAGTGCCACTAGACAGGGGATGGCGGTGCCACCCAGGTAGCACCCTGAGCTCGGTTTCGCCTCCTCTTCTTCACCAACTTCTTCATCTTTGCAAATGTGCCAACACCACCAAGTGTTCACCAACTTATGCACGTGTGTTAGCTTTTTACAAATATTTTCCAAATGGTTAGTCACTTCTTTCACCACGCCACTTGATCCTAACACGTATGCAAAGTTAGATCGCTCAAGTGGCACTAGATGACCGATATGCAAATAAGTTTGCCCATCTTGATAGTACGGCCATCTATCATAAACCCGGTCATAAACTTCTCTACGCACCTATGACCGGTGAAATGAAATGCCCTAGGTTATACCTTTGAATTGCGCATTCCATTCCTTCTCCTTCAATGTCAATGCAACACATGCACCAACATGATCAACAATGATATGATCTACTCCATATCATCACGTGACCATATTGGTTCATCGATCTTGACTCAACTTGCTCTTCACCATTGCTTCGATTCATCGGCGCCAAGTCATCACTCAACTTGCCCTTCACACACTTGCAACCGGTCCATCAAGCCAAGCCTTGTCTTGATCTTCTCCACCTTGGTCACAAGACTCAATGCATGTCTCATATGCAATGAGCTCCTTCATCACATGTGTGAGCTTTGCATCATCTCTGAGCCATTTTCACATTCATGGCATATGTTGCTCACACACATGTATCTGTGGACTAATCACATGTGTATCTTATATTTAACACAATTAGTCCACCTAGGTTGTCACTCAATTACCAAAACCAAAAAATGACCTTTCAATCTCCCCCCTTTTTGGTAATTGATGACAACTCTACAAAGATATAGAAATTAAGCTCTTTAGGATTCATGTTGCTTGCCCAAGCAATTTTACCATGTGTAAATGATTTTTGGACAAGTACCATAAACCCGAATTGGTAATATTAGTTCCCCATATAGCTAGAGTGTTTGGTTTGAAGCTCGCACATATGTATAGATTGGAATTATGGGAGAGTAATTACTACCAATGATACAAAGGTGTAAAGAATTAACCTTTGATGCTTGATACCAATCAGAGCGCACATTTTAACACCATCCTTAGCACCATGAGTAGCTAGACAACAAAAATACTAGAAACCCCTGAGATCAACATTATAAGCAAGGTTCTAGTACTACATGTAGAAATTCAAGTTTAGCTACTATCCTATGCATGCTAGTTATCAAGTCATCATTCAAGTTTTACAACTAGCATACACCACACAAGCATGCATATCAAATTTTAAAACATATGCAATGCAAGCAAGCACATGATTATGCATAAATCAAATGCAATCAATTAAAAGTTCATGAGCTTGCTCCCACTACTTGTGTGCTTCTCTTGTCCAAAAATTTTGATCCTTCACAATTTCTTCAATGTTGCTCCCTCTTTGTCCATATCCATATCCAAACCCAACTTCCCATAATATCTTTATACTAATCTCTCCCCCTTTGTCATCAATTTCCGCAAAAGGTGTGCATCTCTTGATACAAAGGGTTGCGCTAGAGATAGTGGTTGACACTTGAATCTTGCATTTTTTATGGACATCACTTGTATTGCTCTTTAGACATATGTGTAGGATCTTGTGACCTTGATACCAATTATAGTGGGGCTCCTCCCCCTTTGTCCAAACATGGGTCATAACACTTGAGAATCTTGAGCTTGTGTACCACTTGTTGATGAGGGATGCATTCTTTACTTGATGATCACTTAAAGTTGAGGATCACTTGTGGAACCATCTTCTTGTATGATTTATGCCATGTGTAGAAATGTGATACCATATGTATGATTGATTTATCAATGAAACCATTTCTTGAACATTTGCTATCATCATGAGTACCACTTGTAGGATATCACTTATGAATTGGTCTAGACAACACTTGTGAATTTGATGAAATACTTGAGTCTAGATACCATTTGAAACAAGCAAAGATATCCATTTGCATTGTTGTTTTGTTCTTGTACTCTTGTTACTTATCATGAGCTTCTAAGTTGGCTTGAACCAAATTGATTTGTCTAGGCTTTCAAGTCTGGTTTGAACCAATGACAAGCTTCTTCACACCTCTTATAAGGATTATCTTGCCAATGTTGTACTTGTCACTTGTTAGCAATCCAAATTAAGTCAAGTACTTGGGTTTACTAGCTCATGAACAAACTCATACACTACCACTAGATTCAACTAATCATTCAAGCAATAGTGGTAGGTTATGAATTTAAAATTTCATTTGATATGCATGATCCTATGAAGCGTGTACTATATGCACTAACCGCATACTAGTAAGGGATAAAATGATCATGCACATTACAATGATACCTTTGCTATCTTGGAGTAGAGGATAGTCACATAGATTTCAATTTATTACTCCAATAGCAATGTGAAGTTCAATTTATAGTTTGGTGAAGACCAATCATCAATATTGAAATCCATTTTTCACCCATATGAGAAGAAAACCACCTATGATCAAGTGTACTATCTTGTTGTGATTTACTTGCTTCATCTTTTGATCAATGCTTGCTTGAGAATACCACTTGAATTTTCATGAATTGCTTCTTCTTTTGGGTGTTACTTACTTTTCTTGATCAACCCTTTTGATTGCTTCAACTAAACATCTCAAATGTTCCGCGGATCACCACTTCTATGTTAGCCTTCCAAGCACCGCTCTTGGTTTACCTACAAAAGGTGGCATGCCCCTATACTAGGGAGAAGTGACCTCTCTCCAAAGAACTATTCCTAACACTCACTTGAAATGACATGATTGATTGATCCAAGTGATGGACTTAACTTGATGAATAACCTTGAATCCTTCTTTAAGTCCTTTTCTTTCTACTTGTTTAAGTTCTTTTCTTTCTACCAAATGATCTCCAATAATCACTAGAGCTTAAACTTCATCTTCATCTTGAGTTTGATCTTGATCTTCAATTTGAGTACCAAATGTGTGCTAAAAACACTCCACAATGAAATGGCCTTTTACTCATCACTTGTCATGCTTCTAGCTTAATCTAAAACCAAACTTAGGTATCTCAAACACTTATAAACATGTTTCTAACTTGAGAACCTTTCAATCAAAGTGACTCTTGATCAATCTAATAATTGTCACTTTTTTGACAGATTCTGTACTATCTAATGAATAATCCATATCTCCCAATGTACAGATCCAAATACCATGAAATTTGGTGGAGATGTGCTTCACTAAGTCATCCAGTAGCTGTAAAAATTTGGGCTTCATTTGACTTCTAGATTGCTACATATTTCAATTCTTTCACCACTGCTACATAATGAAAACTGTTGCACTATAGCTGATAAGATCTACTCCAAAACCGAAGCATCTCTGGTCCAATTCTCATGAAATTTGTACAACACTTAATAACATAAGTCTAGAGCATGCATACCAAATTTCAACCTAATCCAAATAGATTTGATCACTCAAACTTAGACTTGATCTCAGCTAGCTCAGTTTTTCAAATATAGGATAAATTTCAATACTTGAGCTATACTTCATCAAATGTGAATCAAACTTGAAACTAACTTGCTTGAATACTTTCACAAGACATATATATATTCAATCCACTTACTAAAGGTTATCTTATGAATTTATCCAACTCAAATCAATCCAAATTTGATTACTAATCAATTTATCCATTCAATCATCTTATAGCAAGCAATATATGCATATATATCCAATTCAATATGCTCATATGCACCCCAATGAATTAGATCAACAAAGAATGTACCTTGGTTAGCTCATGATCATCCATTAGCAAGCTTCAACTCAAATATTTGCAAGCCACTATATAATCCCAATAAATCACCATAACTTGAATAATAGCACTTGTATGTTGTAGCACATTTGGACTTCACTTGTCTTGACTTGGCATTGAGATAGAATATACACTAAGCTTCAATACTTGACTCAATCATAAGATGAACAATATGAATTCAATTGATTCAAGCCTCCAATGCCGATGGTATCTACAAATAATCATCCACTTTTTGTTGGTACCCGAACTAGTTTGGGTCCTCTCAAGTTAGGTGCAACATACTTAGGCATAGCCTTAGTATGAATAGTGGGATCTTTTGCAATAGCAACCAATTTGGTACCATCACCATCCTTCATAAGCATAATATCATCATCAATTGAAATGTGCTTAGAAGTATTACCTAGGGGACATGAATGTGCTATGTGTCCTCTTTTCCGGCATGAGTAGCACTTTCTCTTTGATTGAGCCTTCTCTTCCTTGCTCATGTGGTGCTTCTCATTGTCTTGCCTCTCATGTGTTGCTTGAGCCATCTTCTCAAGCTTGGTAGGAACCTTGAGGCAAAGTGTCCCATATCTTCACACTTAAAACACTTAATGTGAGCATACACTTCTTCTCATCTTGAGTCTTGCTCATCATCTTGGCATCTTGATCAAGCATTGGATGCCTTGCTCTTTCACCCATTCTTGTTTCTTCTTCTTCATCATCAAGTCACCACCATCTTCATGGTTGATCTTGATTTGCTCTTGGGGTATCTTTTCTTGCTAATCTTGTGGCTTTGATTGACTTGTTGCTTCACCAATTGCTTGGTTGGGAACATTGAGGTAAGGTGACCCCAAGTGCGGCACTTGAAGCACTTCACATGCTTGAGCCTTCCTTCTTTCTTCATCTTCTTGAGCTTCTCAATGTTTGGGCAACCATTTGCAAGGTGTCCCGCTTTATGACACCGGTAGCACATGAAGTGAGACAACCTCAATTGTAGTTGCTTCTTCATCTTCTTTACCCTTTTTCTTTCGCCCTTTGTCATCTTCCTTTTGAAGCCAAGCCCACTCATGTCACCAAACTTTCTTTGATTTGTCAACATATGCTCAAAGGTGACTTTTGAGTAGTAGCACCTCTCTATCTTGTTGCTCAATTTCTTCACTTCTCTTTTGAGCTCATTGTTCTCCTTCAGAAGGTTAGTCTCACAAGACATAGAAGTAAACCAAGCATCTATATTTAAAGAGCATGGCATATCTAATAAATCATCACAAGAGGTGGATACATGCTTCTTTCCTTCATCACAAGAGTTAGTCACATGTTGCAATTGATCACTTGACTCATGTGATGACCTCTTATTCTTTTTAAGTTTATTTGAAAATACTTTAATGAGAGAAGCATGTTGTTATAATAATTCTTCATGAGATCCAAGTAGTGTCTCATGAGTCAATTTTAGCTCACCATGTGAAGATTTAAGAACATCAAGTAAGTGCTTATGTTCTTCACATGAGTTCTTTAGAAATGAGTTTTCATTTTCTAATTTTAGTGTTTTAGCTTTCTTATTTTCTAAAGACATGGTCATACTAGCAAGTCTATTAACAAGCTCATCATATGAATCAACATGATCAATCACATTAGCATTTTGTACCTTTATGTCACCTTGTGACATGAAGTAATGTGGTGATGTAGGAGAGCTTGTAGTAGCATCATGACCATGGTCCAAGCATGAACCATCATCAACATCATCAAGTGTGCTTGAGATAGAGTCATCATTTGCATCACTTGAGCTCGAGCCATCAATCTTGTCAAGTGAACTTGTGGTAGATCGATCATCATCATCATCACTTGACCATGAGGTGGAGCAATCTTCCACAATCACCAAATTGTGGTCATGCTCAACATACTCAAGCGCCTCCTTGGGCTCATCATCATCGTCGTTGTCGGAGACCTTCCCATATATCAAATTGAGGTATAACCAATTATCATGTGTGGTCTTCATGTACATGATCTTTCCAAATATGTTGTCTTTCATAGATTGATAGAAAATGTTAGTAGCTTGGCAATCGAGATGTAGGCATTTCTTTTGCGCTTGAGTTGTATTCTTTTCATCCAACGCATGAGAAAAGCCCATATCTACGATCCACCACATTTGAGGTGAAATAAACTTAAAATTGCATGTCATCCATTTTTTCCACCGTGCAAAGTGTGTGCTATCAAAAGTGTATGGACACTAAACATCTAGCCCATAAGCCGCCATCCTCTCAGGTCGGTGAAGACCACAAATGAGAGACCTAGCTCTGATACCATGTGTAGGGTCGAAATGGTAGACTAGAGGGGGCGAATAGTCCTTTCTAAAAAAATGAGCTGGCTAACTGAAACAAATACGAAATTAAAACTATCGTCTAGCCAAGACTACACTCCTCTATCTAAGTTCACAAGCACCTTATAAAGATTCTAATTGGACAACAAAGGTGCCGGGCTAGCTAGAGCTCACCTAATCAATTCTAGCTTGCAAAGTCACACAAACCTATGCAACTAGTACTTCAAGCAAACCGGGGAGAACCTACACAATCTAGTAAGCAAAAGCACAAAGCCACCTAAGCTCACTAGCAATGCTCAATAACAAGGCTACATAAGCCAAATTAGAGAGCACAAATTACTTAGCTACACAAACTAAGCAATGTGACTAACATGCTGGTAGATCTCTTTTCTCTCGCAAGAGCAGGGGAAGCACTGCGCGCAGTTGTCACCTTTCATGGTCCGACGAAGGGCCATGGAGGATCTCCGCCAGTGGAGCGATCGCCAGCACGGCATCGACAGCTTCCTCCAGGCGTGGCATTAGGAACGCCACGTCAGAGTCCCTGGTGTTCTCGGGGAACCCCTCCGCCACTTTGCTGACATCCACCAGGCCGGGCAAGTGGAAGCGGAGGTGCTCCCTATAGGACGCCCTCCTCCATAGCCTCACGAAAGTGTGCTGGCACAGCGTGAAGATGCTCATTCACTTTGTTGCATTGTCATGCACCCCCGCGGGAAGAGGGCACAGTAGGCCCCTAAAGCCGCGACACGAAGCTCCCTCGACTCCATGCCCCAGGATTCGAGGCACGCTCGTAGCCTGCCCGCATCCTCCTAGGTCCCGCAAAGCTACTCTATCAAGCGATGGACCTCCTCCCTTGACCCTGCATCGACAAGAACAAGGGGACATCAAAGCTGTACATTAGAAGTGTGGCCCGCAGGACGGCACCTGCGGGAAGCAAGAGGGGAAGGGAACGACCCATACCTTCGAGCTCTGCCCTCAGACGGGCCACCTCTGCCTGCACTGCATCATAGATGTTCTCTGCTGTAACACCCCACATGTTTGTCACTTGTTAAGTAGTGGGTTTAAGCTCAAACATGATAGATTAAGTGGAGATGACGATGTCAAGGTCAACCTATGGAGATGAGCCTAATCTAAACTTGGAGGTTGCGCCCTTGCTTTGCATATAGGCCATTTTCAAGATATATGCTTGGGTGGTGCTATTGCAATATCTTCATGTGTCTCACCTTAATACCTATCTATATTGGTCACTGGAAAAGTTTCATGAAGTTTGGAATCAAAGTCACATGAAATGATAAGTTCTATTCCTATTGGAATTGCACCATTAAGTGAATAGAATTATAGACCAGCAACCAAACCTTGCAAACTTGCCCAAATGACTATAGATGAACTCTACAACAAAAGTCATGAAGGGTTCATGTTGAGCAAATGTCAAGAAAATACCCCAATTGGCCTAAAACCCTAGTTTAGGCTTTATCGAGTTGCTACTTTGACCAAAGTGGAAGTTTAAATTCTGTACCAGTTATGAGGTTTGACCTTAAACAAAAGTTGTAGCTCATCTTGTGTAGAACAAACTTTGTTTAATGGTCAAGAGCTAGTTTGGCTTATAACCTAGTCAAATAGAGCTCACAAGATTGATTCAGCTGCTGTTTTTCAGCCCTAGAAACAATTCTAAGTCCCCGAAGTGACAACAGTGAGCTATCTTCTTTGCGACATTTTATCGTCCAAATTTATGTGGTAGCTCAATTGGATTCCTTAATATGGGTTGAAGTACTTTTCATGGTGGAGCCAATGAATCAAGTCTCAACAAGTTTGGAGTTCATTTGGATCTTCGAAAATAGTTCCCAAAACAACAAAAGTTTACTTTGTTACCTTTTGACATCGACACGTTGGCATTCCGCGTTCTCCAATTTTTGTTAAGCAACTCAAGTTGAGGCAAATACAAAAGTTGGAGTATACATTATGGAGAAGAGCATGTGAAAAGATGGCATCAGTTTGACTTCGTTTGGACCATCAATTTTGGAGTTTTGTTAATCGCTTGGAATGCTTTGACAATACCATTTTGATGCTTAATTATCTCCTAATCCAGAGCACTAATGGTCATGAACCTTAAATGGAATTTGTAGAGCATTGAGTGGGCTTTGACTTTTCCTTTTGGCCCATGTCCAAATTTGGCCCGGAAGTGGCCCAAAATCAGCTCCCACGCCGGCCACATTGTCGCCCGCCACGTGCTCGGTGGAATGTCTCAAAGGGTGCCGTGTGTCCTGGGCATGGCAAGCATGCAGCAGTGCACGCGCCACCATGTTTGCTCCTCCCTGCCGCGTGTGCTGCGCCCTAGGTCACTGGGAGAGGCCGAGGCCGAGCTTCCCATCTCCTCCTCACCCTTTTCTCACCTCTCTGCCATGGCTGCCGGCGAGCAGAGCTCCAAGCTGTAGCGTCTGCCATCTCCAAGCCACCCTCCTCTCTAACTCGCCTCCCCTTTGACTTCCTAGCCATCCACCGCAACCGAAGCCTACCTTCTCCGGCTCCCTTCGCCGTCACACCTCCTCGTTGCCGGACCCCACGGCATGGAGCCGCTGCTGCTCGTGGCCGGGCTTCCTCAGGCTGCCTCCATCCGAGCTGAGCCCCTCGGTGGATGCGCGCTGACCCACGCCTGCCCCAGCGCCCTCCCTCGCCGCCGGCGCCGCCCCTGCCGGCTGGAGCCACAAGTCCGGCCACCTCCCCTGCCCTGCTGTCCGGAGGAAGGGGAAGACCGTTTCCTCTCTCTCTGTCTCCCTATGTGTGTTTGACAAGCGGGCCCGACGGAGCAGTGGGTCCCACATGTCGGTTTCAGTTGTGGCTGAGTTGGGTGCATAACCGGGTGTGTCTAGCAAAATGGTAGGGTGTGTGTGATTCTGGTTTTTGAATTTCAATTTCATGTTAAATCTTCTAAAATCCATATCTCTTGATGGGAAAGTCCAAAAATAGCAAATGTGGACTTTTTGGAAACCTTGAGAAGAGATCTATGCAGTAGAATCATAAAATATTAGGTGTTTGTAGATGCTTTCTAATGTCTTTATTTAAGATTTAAAAGTGCTCCTAAAAATGCTTATAACTTGACCAGAGCCATATTTAGAGTTTTAGATATCCAAAAATAGTGATTCTTGTTTTGTTAATCTTTTGATAACATGTAATAACTGATAAAAATATTAAACATGCTAGTTGTGTATGGTTTTTGTATAGTTTTGATTTAATCTTGATAAATGAGCAAATCTACATTTTGTTTCTTGTCATTTTTGTATCTAGAGTTTTGGTGTTCCAATTGATGTGAAATTTTTATGGTAGTCTCCTGAGATTATATAGGGACTATGGTTAAAATTTCATGAGCTTTGGTTGCTGGATGAATGAGATATATGTTTAACTTTCTCTCACATGATTATTGCAATAGCCATTTGTCTTTTTCATAAAAGTTGATATACATGTCCAAATGATCTGAAATTTATACAGTAGTCTATTGGGAGCATATGTAGGCCACTGTAATTTTGGTAGAATTTATTGTGCACTTTTGATATGTGTTCATAATTCCACCTAATTATCTAGATAAATTAAGAAAATGCATTAAAAGAATTTATTTAGGAATGGACACTATATTTTCTGGTGTTCATTAGTCATGTGCGACATGTTGGTAAAGTTGGTTTTGTCCAATTATATGTTTGCAACATAAGTTAATAATTATTTCTTGCAAATGAGGTTTCTGGACAGATCTGGGAACTTAGCAAAGTTCTTCATGATAATGTACTTTGTTGTAAAACTTGTTTATACAAAAGTTGTAGATAATTTATGTATCTAGATGCTTTTAAAATTGGTGGCATTTGGCCATGTGGTTTAGGAGTTATAGCTGTTTAAAGTTGGGTTACAGAATTGCTTGCTAGTCTTGTTAGACCAGTTTCTGTGTTTGTGTAAATTCGACATATTAAACTTTGGAATCATGCTGTGATGATTATAAATGAAATGTAGAGGATTTTATAATCTTTCCAGAATTTCTTCTTGCAAGTCATTTGGATTTATAAAACTCTAAATATGATCGATTTATGAAGCTACTGTTTGCTAGTCCAGAAATTGGCATATTCCAGTTATATTTGTTGCTTCACCTTGACTTGCTTTGCATGTTGCTAAGTGTGATTCATGTCTTTGGTGATGAAGTTAGTACACCTGAGACTTTGTAAATCTTGTGTCATGTTTGGTATTGTTTTCCTTGCTATCTTAGCATGATAGGTCGTGTGATGTTTAATTAAGCAATGTGAAGTGCTTATGTGTATTTAGTATAACCTTGTACTTGCCTTGTTTAGTGTGTGATGCATCATCCATTGCATTTCCATGTATTCATACACTTGCATCTTGCATCTCATCTAGGTACGCTAGATGCACCACGTGAAGGACGAGATGTGGAGCCTAACCCGAAGATGGTGTTTGGTGGACCTATCTCGAAGACGGAAGGGTTGGACAAGTGAAAGAATGGGAGGTGCTCGCCAAGCGAGTGTCATCTGACAACCACTGACTTGTGTCGGATCCCAGGCAAGCCCCGGAGCATTATAAGCCTCCTAATTTTTGAAAATGCAATTGAGTATATATGTTATATGTATTGATGCATTACGTTATAGGAGTTGGTTGAAAACACTTGCTGCATATATATATCCTTCCTTGTCCAAGTGTAAATCCCTGAAATTCTATTTAAGTATAGGATCGGATAGAAGCTTAGCCCTGCTCTAAGCAGTAGAAGTCATGTGATTTCCTGTCACCTGCGAGATATAGGAATATATATATGGCACGGTTGGCTCTATTTGCTATCGTGGAAAAGAACCATGTGTTAATGAAATGAAATGAGACCGGGCGGGATGACGATAGTGAAGCAACAAGGCATGGAGGTCTTAGGTGTGGATCTATCCCCGTCTATATCGATTAAGGACCGATTCTTGGAGCCTTTCCTTGTCATGTTGAACGCATGCCTCTCTCTTAGTTGGCCGGGTCTGGAGACCGAATACGAAGCCGAGTAGCTCAACTCAGGTCGGGAGTCGGTAAGTATAAAGTGCACCTCGGAAGGGAGCCATAGGCGTGAGTCCAAGGGTAGGTGAGTTAAAAGTCCTGATCGTCCTGGCAGAAGGGTAATCCCTGAGAGTGCTAGCGCTGATCAAACCCGCGAAGTTGGTTCCTGAGTTGTACCAAAGGTGACCTAATGCTCCTCGACGGAGGAAGTCATGGGTGAGAGTTAGGAATATCCCCTCAGCTGAGTTGTAATTCGATTTGAGTCGCCGTCTCTCACCGGTTAGTGAGAACTTGACGGGAGTATCTCCAACGTAGATCTCACTAAATAACTTGATGGTTCAGGAATGATGATATGATGATGACAGCCTTATTATACCTGCTATGGTTAATATTGTTTGCTCCTAATAAAATGAGTGCTCTAGTACAGGTGCTAATCTAGATGACAGGTTTATGATGATTAACTTGATGCTTAAGCATTAAATGATTACTTATCTACACTAAGCTTTTATGCAAATGTTGTCAAGCTAGCCCCACTGATATCAGCCTTGCATACTCCTTGGTGTCACTTTATTTCTGGTTTTTGATGGGTAAGTCTAGCTGAGTACATTCTCGTACTCAGGGTTTATTCCCACTTGTTGCAGGTTGTGATGTATCATGGCTACTACAAGAATTAGATGGCTCCTGCCGTAGTGGCGGAGTGTGATCACGGGCATGATCCTTCTGAGCTATCTTGCCTCTAATGCTTTTGTTGGAAGTCGACCTTGGTACTGACATGTATTTGAAATAAGAGTAATGTTAGTTTCAAATTACTTTGCTTCCACTACTTTCCAACTTAAGTTGTAATAACTATGTTGAACTCCGATGTATGTTGAACTACTTGTGAAATGGATGTAACATGTGGCTCGTTATGTTGAATCATTACGATCTTGGCTTGTATGTTGGTTGGTTTGAAATCCCTCGTGATTTCCTTGGACTACCGGAGTTATATGGGCTCAAGTGCGGAAATTTGATCACTCCATTGATTGTTTTTGTACTTGTGCTCTTATAATTTAGACGGTTCCATGACAGCTGGCATCGAAGCAAGATTCAACATTAAACTTGTCATATGTGTATTTAAAACAAAGGTTTTGTGTTATAAAATCAGTTTTACCAACTTATAGCTATATTATGTAGGTTTGTCAAATCTGAATTTAAACCTAAAGTATGCCAGTGGTCAATTTCCTTATGCCCATATAAGGATTATTTGGTGGCTTATATAAGTACTAACTTGGGGGTTTTTATTTATGCGTCTACGCCCAGGCCAAGGTATGTATGTGTGGACCACACTGTGCTACCCTGTGGTCAAATGTTAGAGGTAGCCTTCATATATGAAATAGCCATATATGTCGATAGATTTAAATTTTGCAATATCGCACCTACACCCAGGTAAGTGTGAGTTGTGAGAGCATGACCGAACAACCATTGGTCTAGGGGAGTGCTAGTTTAGTTACTGGATTATTTACATGTTACACACATGTATATATGAAGGTACTTAATTGTGGGTGATATGATAATTCGGGTAGTTTTGGTGCTACATGTGCGTATACGGGGGTATATGTATATGGAAGTACTTAGAATTTTACTTCCTGCTTTCATTGTGTGCTATAATTGGGGAATTATTGGGCTGCAATGAAATCTTCTGCAGGTACGCTAACCATGAATGCGTAAGCTCAATGTAGCAGCCGACTAGCTATATATCGAGAGAGTGCGTGTTATGCCACCGATATAGAACATGATCGCCACCTTAGGTTGGCAATCTTGTGAGGACGAGTAGGACGAAGCATGCATCATCATGATTGTTGCTTTTATGCATTGCTATGATCCTCTCACCCTTATTCTATACTAAGTAACTTGGGATTGATGTGGTACACTATCTTCCTGGTGTGGAGTCAAACAAGAATGCCTTGTTCCATGTTGCTTGAATAGGAAGTGCTTGAGAAAAGTGTGTGCTTAGCCTTGCTAGAAATAATTGTGGTTACATACTTGAAACTATAGTTGTCCTCTAGTTTAGCCAAGTGGTGGATATGTTGTTCATGCAAGCTTTTGCAAATGTTTTAGACCTCACTTAAGTAATTATGATTATCATGAATGAATTATATTGGTGTTGGTCTAAGGTAACAATGTTTAGAGCTACTAGAATATCATGTTTGTGTGCTCTCTTGTTAAGTAGAACAAAGGCAAGCTTTGTTTTGTTTGTTGAACGTTGGCAGTTAGAACGGTTTCTGTTGTAGTGATGCTTTCGTAATCATAATGGTGTTTTCTATAGTTATGGGGAATACCAAAGTTGTAGCTAACTTACTTATCTAGCTTATCCTAAAATTTTATGACCCTAGGCATTATGGTTTGGGAGTTATAAATTTTAGAAGTTTGTTGTCAGAATCTGCTCATGTTCAGAACAGATCTGAATGTTTGCTTTATTTGACCGATGTGCTTATGGAAACATGTCTTGGAAATATTAGGGGAAGGGTAGTACTTTTTCTAATCTTTCCAAATTGTCTTATATCACTAATTTTGGTGATCTACATTTCCAGTTATTAGTTTGTGAAGTTGAAAGACAAAATCCGTCCAAATTTGGACAGAGATGTCTTCCTTGTGTTGTTTGGCATGGTTAGCTGTAGGATCATCTTAATGTGATAATAAGAAAGTTATAGAAAACTTAATAACCTTTCCATGAAGTTAAGGATCAGCTTTATTAGGTTCCTAGAACTGCCGTTACATAATTTTAAAGCTCATGTCAGTTTTCTGCCCTTATTGGTGCATATCTGAAACTCTGGCATGTGTGGTCATGATAGCTTGTAAATTAGCTTTTGGTATGAATAACAAAGTTGTAAAAAGCTTCCTAATCTTTCTAGAAAGTCTAGGGTTACTTTTGTGGGATGTCTACAACCTCAGTTATGGTTGAAACAAGTAACTACTATGCTGCTGTCCAGATTCTGTGCCCAAGCTAAGTTGGCTACCTTAGCTAGCATTTGTTTTGGGCTAAACTTGTAGTTAGTTCTTGGTTTAGAGAAATCTTGTTATGGGTGAGCCTAGTGCTTAGTAATGGTTGCTTAAACTAATTTGATTGAATCTCTCAAAGGCTTGACTGTGATGTTGTGTGTATGCTTGTTACTTAGGTAATGCCATAGTTGTCACCTCTTTTGTCCTTGGTAAGCATACGAGTGTCGAATAACTTTATCTTAGAGCAACACTTGAGTTATGCGAAACGATCTCTTGGTGTCGTCTCCAATTAGGTTCTTTCACTTAGGAGCCTAAACTTGTAGCCGTGGTTGCTTGCTTTAAATGTTTGTGCACCATGTCTTTGCTTGATACGTAAGCCCGAGCCTGGACCCTTAAATATTCACGTATACCATGGCTGTCCTGCACCTGCACGTGAATACCTTTGTTTGATCTACCAACGAAGATAGATTCCCTCAAACTCTTCCTTTTGGCCATAGTCGTGCGCCGCCAAGTTGTAAGGTTCATAACAAATTTTATGTTGGATCTCCTAGCTACCTCTCCTACAGATGTTTTAGTACAACACTATATCTTACTGCTGGATCTCAGAATCTTGTGCTTGCAAATCGTGTAGTACCCTATCAACTCAATCTTTGATTAGTACATTGATTTTGTCCTTGGAGTCTACTTACTTATCTCCAACTTCTTCCCAAGTCTCGGATGTTTATCAGTCTTGATCTCATGTTGTTGTCCAACATGACCAAATCTTATGGTAATCTTTCATCTGGTCATCACTTTGGTGAACGTAAGGCATGTGTGGAATTACGCAAAAATCTCACGCTTAGTCGCCTTTGGCAATTGAGCTATGTTCTCTTGTGCTATGTTTTGATCTTCAGATCGCTTCCTTATTGATTCTAAACCTTGTGACTATC
This sequence comes from Saccharum hybrid cultivar R570, assembly GCA_038087645.1. Classification (NCBI taxonomy): domain Eukaryota; kingdom Viridiplantae; phylum Streptophyta; class Magnoliopsida; order Poales; family Poaceae; genus Saccharum; species Saccharum hybrid cultivar. The sequence goes on along the minus strand of JAQSUU010000637.1, from coordinate 35,625,507 downwards.
TTTACTTGCTATCCCTCCTTTGTATGGTGCTTGTTCTTACAACCCAATTGGTGTCACTTGGGAATTTCACATTGGTTGTATGATTGGTAATGGTTGTGAGTAGCGACTGATGGTGCCGCGACGAAATCAAGGGCCTCCTGTGGCTGCAGACACATTGCTGGCTGCTTGGCACGCGCTGGTATCACGGTCTCTAGTCATGATCCATTATGAAACGATAGCTGATGTATTATTTTCTCGTGTTTCTTTTCTTGGTTATCTCCCCATATCTTATCGTAAGATCCATATCTCAGACCGAAAGTAGTAGAGCTTCCCTCTGAAGATACGTAAAGGATAACCTTTGAAGAACAGGTTACCAACATAAACATTAACCGACTGCAAGAGGTGGTAGACAAGTGACTCTACTTGGCTATCCCAGTATTGACGACCATCATCTAGTAAGCAACGTATCTCATCGTTGTTGGATAAAAAGGACACACAACACTTGATGTTGGACAAGTCATCCATTGGATAAGAATCAATCGTCACATTATGCAAATCTTAACCTTTGCATGTATAATGACCATACAATTGAAATCAATCATCTCTAGTGTGACTCCTTATCTACTGACTTCGATGACAACCACCTGTCCTGCATCAACCACAATTAGTGTGGTCTAGAGTGAAGATTTGGAGCTTTTTAGTGTTGAGAGACAACTAATTAGTTACCAATAGAAAGGTTAATCTCCAGCTAGGTAACGACTCCTTGGTAGCTATGAAGGCTATGTCTTACAGAGCAATAACCAACAAGAAGTTAATCAACTAGCCAACAACTTGAGCGATACTCTATCTTCCAGAGCCATTGTGATAAAGTCAGTTCCATCTTGGACAATCACGCAGATAGTACAAGGTGTTATATCAGTTAAGGATGGAGTTAGCGAAAGCATGTCCCCAATCTTTGGTCAGCAACATTGTGCCCTAGGTGCCACAAACAATTTTGTTCAGAACACTATTAGATGAAGTGTTGAGGAATATTCAGAAATGGCTCATTATCTTTGTAGGAATATCCTCCATGTGGAGTATGCTTTGTGCCCTACAAAAGTAGCTTGTAAGTTCAAAGCGTGTGCATCATCGGATTTGTAGGTAAAGGAATGGTTGAGGTCTCAAAGGTAATAGTTTACACTCTTTTGTTTGCTCTCGTTTTCTCGTATCCCCAATGTATGAGCAGCCTTGGTGTTCTACAAATCAATTTATACCATCGCGAATCGAAAGCAAATTGAAAAGTGTCAAACAACAGATTTCCCATCTTAGAGCTGCTATTTGATCCTAAAGAGGAAGCCTCAAGGTGAAAAGTTAGCCTAACGAAGCTAGTTTTACTACGCTGCAAGTTAACTCAACTTACTATGCAACTGCATCACGAAGGAAATTGTACTCAACTTGCTCAGGAGTGAACTATTTACCGAATTGGTAAATACTTGCAACTTTTGATGTCTGCCAGACCTCGCTATATCCTTCTTTAGCAATAATTGCTAATACTCACTGATCTTTGGTACTTATAAGTGTTTTTACCCAAGAGGTTGCATCTGATTCAACCCAGATAACTGTTGCCTTGGGATAAGAGAATCTTCTTAGGTAACATTTGGTAGAAATACGGAGCCGACAAAGTCAGCTATCACATTCACTGTTCTCTCAACAGACTCGGATAATACAGTTTTGTCATCAGAGAAAGAGAACTGCACACATAGAATAGTAAGTAGTTTTCCATTAGTTGATATCTGAATGATTGAACACTTATGACCAGCATAGACCTTGTTTGTTGGTTAGTTAGTCTCCTATAGCCTCAGAGGATGTTTGTCATTTATGATCTTACCCCTTTTGGGAGGTTGTGCTCAAGCCACGTTGATGGAGGACTGCTTTTCAAACTTTGTGAACATAGAGTCATTTCAAGGAGTATACTTCTGAAGATTTTGGTCGTAAAGTTTATATGGCCCATGTTGTGTTCATTGAAGAATCAGATACTTGTGGATGGTTAGCTCATGGACCAAAGGACCTCCGTACACTGAGAATGAAGTATTGTGTTGTCTTGGATTCCTCCCAAAGTAACAATACTTCATGGAAGTCAATGAAGGAAATTCTTTAGACAAAGTTCACCATGAAGAGCAAGTATCAAAAAATATCTTGACCAAATTAGCCTCTCTGATGCTTGAAGCTTAGTAGCCTAATTGCTATCGCAAATGTTGAAAAATGGATAACATGCTTCTCTGCCCTTGAAAGTTTTTAGTGCACCGAACGCTAGCTTCGGGAGCACCGGACGCTGGCTTCAGGAGCACCGGACGCTGGCCCCAGCATCCGGTCAGTTGCGCAACACGGCGCCTGGCTAGTTTTGGTCACCGGCACGTCCGGTGTAGAAAAGGGAGTGAGTACCGAACGCGTGACGTCAGCGTCTGGTGTGAGCGGCTCTGACGCAAAGAAATGTTCTTGTACTGACCGGACGCTGGCTGTGTCCGATCAGTACCCAGCGGACATGTTTGGTCGATGTTTTCGTGGTCTGGACCCTCTCTGGAGTCGACCGGACGCTGAGGTGAGGTGCCTCCGGTGTGGCACTGTGCTGTGTCCCGTCAGTGGCTGTGTACTATGCGCACGTGGAGTAGCCAGTGGCGACAACGGTTAGTTTCAAATGGCCAGTACACATGGCAGTGGCAGAGGCACCGGACGCTGGCTGGGTGCGTCCGTGAAAGCTCTATGTTTGGTGTTGGTAATTAGTGACAATGCCCAAGTGCTAATCATGTGCTTAAGATTGTATGTAGCAAAGGATGATTAGCACATAGCATGGTGAAGCATGATGATCAAGTGTGGATGATGAAGTGCTTACCATGGTGATGAAGGAGGAACAAGGTGCAACCCTATGATGATCAAGGCAAAGGTATATGCTAGGGGTTGTACTTTGGTAACCAAGACACCTAGTGGGTGTGGTTACATTATAGGTTAGATAGCCGTACTATAAAGAGGGGAATTGTCATATCAATTCTAGTCCTACATGTGCCTCTAGGTGACATTTCATTGAGCATATGCATTTGGATAGAGCTAATAACGCCTCGAAAAATAATTGTGAAAATGCTAACACACTTGCACAAGACAATGATCACTTGGTGGTGTTAGCACATTTGCGATGGCGATGGTGTTTGAGCGGTAGAGAGGGTGTAGGGTCCTCTCTCCCTCCCGCCAAGCTTGCGAGGCGAGATTCAGGCGTTTTCGAGGAGTTGAAACACCTATTTTCCTTTACGCCGATGTCGAGATTTGGAGGCGTAGTCACGGAGGTGTTTCTCGAGGTAAAACATGTGCTAAAGTGATACACATACTTAGAATAGCTCATATGTGAAAGGGTGAAACAAGTGGAGCAAGAAAAGATGGAAATTTGCTTGAGTTAGAGGTGACAAACGCCGGCTCCGGGAGCGACAGACGCCGTGGGCGCGTCTGTCGGGCAACCCTAGCCGTGGCTCTTAGCGCGCGTGCGACAGACGCGCTACGTCAGCGTCTGTCGCCTAGGGTTTCGCGTTCGGGCAAACGCGCGAGCGATAGACGCTTGGGCGCATCTGATGGACGGGCAAGGGACGCGTCTATCGATCGTTTTCACGAAATGGAGCTTACTGGACTGCGTCCGTCGTGACGACAGACGCTGGGACTTGGCAGCAATGGACGCGTCTGTCGGTTGGAATCGACCGTTGAAATTTGAAGATACAGTGGACACGTGGCACGATTGTGAGCGACGGACGCCGGTATGCCGCGTCTGTTGCTTGGTGACAGACGCGTCTGTTGACCCCGCGTTTTTGAATAACGGCTCTTTGTGAAGGGGTACATCTAAAAATACCTCTTGGCCGGCTCCTAGCTCTCTCTCTTGGACATTTGACATACTTGTGAGCATATTGAGCTAAACCAAAGCATTACCTCTCATCCTAACTCATCTCCTTTGCATTCGATTGCAATCTTTGAGTGAGATTGAGTGATTCAAGTGCATCAATCATTGATTTGTGTCTAAAGGCACTTGGGGGATTGATTTGCTGTGGTTTTTCTTGTTACTCTTGGTAGTTGCCGCCACCTGATGGCTTGGAGCAGCTTGGAGGCGTGTGAAAGCCCAAGTTTGGTTTTGGTAATTAATGACACCAAGTTGCTAATGCCATGTGTTAAGTGGTTTAAGTTAGGCATAAGCAACACATGTGATGAAGGTGCATGTGGCATGGAGTGGTGGCCACAAGATCACAAAGAGATGGTGCATGGACATGAAATGATGGTCATGGTGATCAAGCATGAGGAGATGGACATGGAACAAAGTGATCAAGGCAAAGGTATAATCATAGGGTTTGCTTTTGCCGATCTAAGATGAGTAGAGAAGTGATTGACCGGGTTTAGGATTAATAGCCGACTATCAAGAGGGGCAATCACGGTTAGCTCATGGATCAAGTGCTACTAGGTCATCTTCTTGAGCATATGCATTAGGATCTAGTAGAGAGCTAACATATCGCCTTGGAAAATGATTGTGAAAATGCTAACACACATGCACATGGTGTTTTTCACATGATGGTGTTGGCACATTTGTGAAGGCGGTGGTGTTTGAGCGGTAGAGAGGGGTTTGGGGTTTTCGGGGAAATGAAATGCCTATTTTCCATTGCATCGGAGGTTGAAAAAGTGGTGAAAGCACGGAGGTGTTTCATGAGCTAAAACATGTGTTTTAGTGATACACATATGAAGAGTAGCTCATAAGTGACAAGGGCGATCAAGTGGAATGAGAAAACGACGAAGATTCGCTGAGTTGTGAGCGACAGACGCTGGCGCCGCGAGCAACAGACGCAGGCATGCAGCGTCTGATGCTAAACCTAGCGCGGCACTGGACGTGGCGATGGACGCGCGGTTGGTCGCGCGACAGACGCTGACGTCAGCGTCTGTCGGCTACGCGCAGAGGAAGCAGAGTGAGCTGTGGAGCGACAGATGCCAGGCCACGTCTGTCGCATGATAATGCGGTTCTGGTCCTTACTGGACTGCGTCTGTCATGCGACGGATGCTGAGGGTGCGGAGCGTCGGACGCGTCTGTCGCTCGCGATAGACGTTGGGTCGCGAAGCGTAGGATGCGTCTGATGCTGGGTTTTCGACCGTTAGCTTTGAGTGCGTGGGAACACGTGGCGCGAGGAGAACGCGATAGACGCTGGGCGTGCATCTGTCGGCTTGGCGACAGACGCTACTGTGCAGCGTCTGTCACCCCCGAAAATCATCCAGTGAAGTTGATAACGGCTAGCTCTTGAGTGAAACGTTATAAATAAGAGGTGGCCGGCCCTTGGGGGTTCTCTCTTGCACATTTGAGATATTGAGGCACACTTTGAGCTAGAGAACTTCCCCTCCACTTATCTCCTTGCTTGGTTGCATACTCTAGAGAGATTGAGTGAGATTCAAGTGCATTGCATTGAGAGTTGCATCTAGTGGCACTTGATTCTTGAGTTTGCTGCGGATTGCTTGTTACTCTTGGGTGTTTCCAGACACCCTAGATGGTTTGGAGCAGCGGTGGTGTTGAGCTCATGATTGGAGATTGTTTCGAGCCTCACCAAGCGATTGTGAGGGGTTCTTGAGCCTTTCTCACAGGAGTTCGTGAATTGGCTACTCTAGTGGAGCTCGTGGCTTGGAGGATCCCCATCTTGTGAGTGGATGTGCGGCACCCGCTGAGGGTTCAACTCTTGATAGTTGATTAGCTCGTGATCCATCAAGTGGGTGTATCGCCACAATGAGGAGTAGCTTGCCAGGAAGCAAGTGAACCTCGGTAAAAAATCTTGTGTCATCTCTTTGCCGAGGATTTCTCTTGTGATTGCTCATTGTGATTGATTCTTCAAGTGCATTGCTTCTCTACATCGTTGGTATAAGAATCAAGTCACTTGCTCTTTACTTTCTTGTACTAGTCCTTGTGTAGTTTGCTTAGTGTAGCCTTTATCACATATGAGTAAGTAGCTTAGTGACTTAGCATTGTTGGTGTGTATTAGAGATCATAGCCTTGCTTCACTAGAATTGTATAGGTGGCTTGCATAGTGTAGTTGAGCTAGTGCTAAAATTAGCTTAGCCATTGTTGACGGTAATTAACTATCATTTTAAACCATCAACATAAGAGGAATAAATGATAAAAAGGATCACCACAGTAGGTTTAGAGGTTTAAACTAACAAATTCCATGAGTTTTGATGATTCTGTGTTTTTCAGGGGCTAAGCTGCATAATACAGAACTAATCTCCTTCCAAAGGAAGAAACCGATGCAGTCGGCCTAATCTCTACGTCACGAATGCGGATAGGGATTCTAGAAGACCTAAACCGACTCCACGAGGCGACACGAGCCAACCCGCCGCCAGGTGGGGCCGACCAGCCCTAGGGCTAGGCTGACCGGCCCTCCCCTGTGCCGCCTCGGCTCCTTCTCTTGCAAGCTACCTATACCGCCTCTAAGGATGCATCTAAACCCCACGCCAAGGTCAGTTTGATCCAAGGGTTGCGGTTCCATGCCCTGGGCTATATAAACAGCTCCCAGGATCTCCTCTCAAGGAATCAGTTGAAGAATTAGATCATCTCTTCCTCATTTGTGAAGGCAAGGCTAGAAATTAGGGTTTCCAGAGAGAAAGAGAGTTAGAGTTCTAGTTCAAATTTAGAGTTTAGTCTAGATTGATTCAAGTAGAGGCAAGCAACTGCTTGGGATCAGGATTGTTCGTCGGAGACTTGGTAATTTCGTTATAATCATCATTCGACTTTATGCTACTTCAATATATTTCTATATTTCAACTTTATTCTGTTCTTGAGATTGTTCTTGTTCTACATCTTGATATGAATATGATTAGTAGAGAGTTTAAGAATATGTTCGTAGAAAGCTTGATCCAATTCTAGATAGGATTGAGTGGCTAGCATATTGTAGGCGTGGTGCTTAGATTATGCTTGTCTACGAATGCACTCTATGCTCCGGACCATGTGGTAGATCGCGGGTGTGACATTCCTGTTGAGTCCTTTGTAGTCCACTCCTCGAGTATAGAACTTAGTAGAACGCGGTTACAGGGAAGAGATCATTACTCTATTCTTGACTTTTCTCTCAGTAATGTTCCTTATTCATAGATGACATGTTGATTATATCATAGATGATTGTGTATAGCTAGATTGATTAATAGACTGATTGAATAAGAAATACTTATGATTTACATCTCTAAATTAATCTCCATGACTACTTGACTTGAATAATGTTAACTCCCTCTTATCTCTGGAATACCCATGATTATCATTTACCATTTATCTTATTTGTCTTACCCCTTTCATGACAAGTGATTAGTTGTTTTGATATTTATTATTGAGTAAGTGCAAATGATTATCTCTACTGCCATTGTAACTATTTATATAGTCCCGTTTTGATTTTTCCATTCCTTGGTAAAATTATAAATAACGATACTTGGGAAAACTTGGGTGAAATGCTACAATTGGTGTATTTATCTGTGCGCTTGCGGATATATACTATAATATCTTTATTTAGTTAAATGGCATGAGTATAATACAATCACACTCTTGGTGTCATGTTGGGGATGACAACCTAACACGAGTGACGTTAAGAAGTGTCAACAGCCATCTTTTATACTAACGTGGTTGTTTAGTGAAGCTTGTAGATTTTTAAATAGGCTATTCACCCCCCCTCTAGCCATTTGGACCTTACAGCGTGGCAAGTGTTGGTGATTGTTCTTGGCCACCTCCCGTGATCTTGTGAAGGGTTTGCACCTTCCTGGCGGAGTGCCACAAGGTAGCCATAGTATATTGCTCGTGTCATTGCAACTCCCAGCCATTTGGTAGGTTCTTGTGCTGCCTTTTGAGAGGCTCGGTGTGTGACCGATTAGCCACCGAACCACGTGGTTGAGGGGGACACAATGGGGACTAGCGTGCTGGCAAGCACGTGAACCTCGGGATAAATCATCGTGTCTTCACTTCGTTGATTGTGATTGATTTGTCTTGGTGGATTGATTATCTTGAATATCATCACTTGGAATTATTGATTGGTTGGCTCAATTCATCGCCCCTCGGTGAAATATTTCTTACCCTACTCTTGCATTACATTTCAAGTACTTAGTTGTTTTCTCTAGTGCTTAGTAGCTAGAGTAGAGTAGCTTATTTAGTTTACCTCTTGCGGTTTAACTTGTGCGGTTGTATGACATTTATTAGAATTGTGTATTGGATAGGTGGCTTGCAAACCCCCTTTAGGCTAAGCAAAACTTGCATCACGCTATTTGTTATATTGATAAACTTGTTTAGCATACTTTGTAGGAATTTTTAATAGGCTATTCACCTCCCTCTAGCTATCAAGACCTTTCAGTCTGGTGCGGCGCACCTGCGCGTCTGGTGGTGCCGAATTTGGCCCAATGAAGGGGCAACGACTCTATTTGACCGTGGGGTTATAAATAGATGCTTTGGTCGGCCATGGCCCGACTGCTGAGGAGAGCTAAGCACACTAGAGCCTTGGTGGCTTATGTGGTAGTGCTTGGGAGCCCTCTAACTCACTTGTGATTGATAGTGTGCATCCGATCGAGTGAGTGAGTGATTCTAGTGCGATTGCATCGTGAGGTTGCATCGAGTGGCACTAGGTGTTCGAGTTGCAAGCTGGTGGTGCTTGTTACTCTTAGAGGTTGCCATCTCCTAGACGGCTTGGTGGTGGTCTCCGTGAAGCCTGCAAGGAGATTGTGCGATGCTCCGGAGAAGAGCTTTGTGAGGGGCATTGTGCTCGCCCCGCGGGAGCCGCGAAGAGCAACTCTAGTAGAGCGAGACGCGAAGGGCGACAAGTGGTCCGAACGGGTCAAGTGCTAGAGCTTGTGGTAAGCACTCCACGTGGGAGAGTGTGACTTGCGGGTCACCACTAGCAAGAGGACCGGCGGCAACCTTGGAGCTTGTCTCAACGGGGACTAGCTTGGTGGCAACCAAGTGAACCTCAGGAGAAAAATCACCGTGTCAACATTGTTCATCATCTTCTCGGTGGTTTGCCTTCGTCCAACACAAGCTTGTATTTACTTTCTTATACATTGTGCTATTGTAGTTGCTCTTGTAATTAGTTAGCTTGTGTAGCTTGCAAATTACCTTCTTGCTTGTGTAGCATAGAAGTAGCTCTCGTTGCGTGACTAATTTGGTTTGTATAACCTTGTTAGTCACATTGCTTAGTTTGTGTAGCTAAGTAATTTATGCTCTCTAATTTGGCATTGGTTGCCTTGTTATTGAGCATTGCTAGTGAGCCTAGGAGCTTTGTGCTTTTGCTTACTAGTTGTGCAGGAGCTCCCCGTTGTGCAAAGTACTAGTGGCATAGGTTTGTGTGACCTTGCTCCTAGAATTGATTAGTTGAGCTCTTGCTAGGAGGGCACCTTATTTGCTTGATTAGGAACTTTTGTAAGGTGCTAGAGTTATAGATAGAGGGGTGTAGTCTTGGCTAGACCGATAGTTCTAATTCCGCATTTGTTTCGGTTAGCCGGCGTGATTAAGTTTTAGAAAGGACTATTCACCCCCTCTAGCCTGCCATCTCAACCCCTCAGGAGGTGAAGGCCATAGAAGAATAGGAGGCCACGCACGAAGTGGTGCAGGGGGAGGCCGAGCCCTAGCCGATGGAAGTCAATGAAGGAGATGATCTCCTGATCGCTGGGCGCCGGCGCCAACTGCCCGACAGTAGGAGGACGCCAACCAACCACGAAGACCTCCTCCAGCGCCAGCCCGTCCTCCTCCATCCTCCTAATCTCCGCCTTAGTGACCTCCGATGGTCCCCATTGCACCATGGGGGTGGAAGGAGGAACGACGGCGGCGAGCGAGTGCGTCGGAATACAATGAGCAAGGGCTTTGTGGGAAGGGAAAGACTTTGCCTAGAATGGAAGGTAACTCCCTCTCCTCACCTCCCTGACTCTGCTTTATTGCTCCAGGAACACCCACCGCCACGTCCCCATGATCCCATGTGCGGTCGCGCGGTGCGACGGCAGTTGCCGAACCCGAGGTGGAGGCGAACTGCCGCCTTCCTGTCAGCCCAACCTCTGGAGCCGACCCAAGCGCGTCGCCCACTCTGTGCATGCCTCCTCGCGGGACTTGGGGGATCTGACTCTGTTCGGGCCCACCAGTCGCCATCAACGGCCTGGATCCACGCGTACCAAGTTTCGTGACTCCTCCTTATTTGCTCCACGTGGCCCTGACGTCCCATCTTCCAAATGAGGTGGGATAGCACGGGAGTGCACACCTTAACTCCTCCACCTGGCACGATGGCCCAGACGCCATCAAACCACCTGCAGAAAGCGTCAACGGACGGGACTTGCCTAGAAGCCACCGTGCCCGCTGATAAGGAGGCCCCACTACGGCCTTAGGGGCTGCACCGGCTCCACAGATGGAGCAGCTCGACCCCTCGATCGACGGGGGCTCGGGCGGTGTACCCCCAAAACTAACCAACTCCCCAGAGTTGGGTCGGGGCTGCTGAGCGATAGACCAACGAGGGTCCCTCAAGCTTGGCGCGCTCCCCGCACCCCGACCCATGGCTACAGAAGGTCAGCCCTAGAAGGCCATCCCGAGAGGATCGGGGCCTGCTATCGAAGCCCCTAGAATGGCGTGGTGCTCCGGGTGATCAGGTGGCCTCGAGCCAGAGCCCAGACGCTCTCGATCACCTGACCCACGGTAGGTCCCGACCGAAAGGAAGGGTGCCCCTGGGCCTAAAGTAGGTAACTTCCAGACAAGTTCACTAAACCCTCGCTCGGGACGCAGACCTATGCAACAAGAGAACAGAGAAGGGGTCAACACCACTACAACTTGGCTCCGATAGCCAAGTGCTCCTATCACACTAGGGGCAAAGGCCAAATGCAGGGCAACACGCTCCTGTCAGCAGAAACCGTCTTCGCCATGGCTAGTTCGGTCACCAGAAGATCAAATTTAGCCCTTCGTCGCCATCACGAATCAGGCCAAGTGAGGCCACAAAGGGCTCAGGGGCTCCTGACGAGATCCTAAGATATGGGTATGTTAAGCCTCGGGATCAATGGTTCTCGACCGAAGAGACCCCCCAACCAACCCCTCTAGGATCGCCCAAGGGCTTGGGAGCTATACCCATTGGGTACGCTCGCGTGCACCATTCGACTAAGAAACCTAGCCGAGCCTACGCACGGTGCAGCCCCCGCACAGGACCTAGGGGCTTGCCCAGGCTTTAGGCTCCCGATCGGTGACACGCCCAAGCTCGGGCATTAGCTCATGCCTGACTTGCGACGACAGCCAAGGCGCGGGCGCAAGAAGACAAGCCCCGAGTTGTAGAGGCTTGGGGGCTCTAAGACGTCGCGCCCTAGGTGTGGCCCTGCCAGCCACTTCCGCGACAAGGTCATGCATGTGGCGTGACACAAGAAGACAAGCTTCTCGCGGCCTCTAGGGGCTGGGTGGCTCCCGGGCCCGCGTGTCAGCGCCTGGAGCCGACCTCCTTTGCCACCAAGAAGACTGTAGACCATAGACTCATCTCACCAAACCGCTATGTACCCGACCTATCTCGTTATATAAGGAATAAGGTCGGACCTAGAGGGGGAGGACGATCCAAGATAGATCATTCCATTCCATTCCATTCCATCCACTCCTGCTCAGCACCGAGGGTAGGGGAACCAGAGGGAGGGTGTTGGCATTTCTTAGCATCACTTAAGCTTGGTTGTCATCCCCAGCATGACGCCAAAAATGTGGTATTAAATAAATGCAAATGCTCCTCTAGAAATAAATATGAAATCCGCAAGTGCACAGATAATACCGATGTAGCATTTTAACCAGGAGTAAACCAGGTATCATTATTTATATTTTTACCCATAGGAAGGGATAGCTAAGGATATGAGCAATGAGCATCACTGCATGTGATAATGGAGAGTATAACCATGTCTTTGTCTATCTCTCATACAGGGTAAGTGTCACATGAAATATATATAATGAATGAATGGTAAATGATAAATGATAAGCACATAGCCACATAATAAATGATAAGCACATCTCAATAGATTACTCTAAGTCTATATCACTAGCATGGAACTAGGACGAACTACAAGAATAAATCCTAAGTTATTCTAACTATAAACCATAGCATACAATGATTAGTGCTATTACACTTGGCAATCATGGCAAGACAATGTTATATCTACGCATAGGGATATTACGAAGGAAGATGAAGAACATAACAATCACTTCCCTGTCATAGTTGTGTTCTACCTGTCCTATACTCAGGAGGAGGATTACAAAGGACTCAACAAGATTGTCACTCCCACGATCTACCTCACGATTCAGAATATAGGGTGCAATCGCAGGAAAATACGGTATAGGCACCACGCCTACATAATATTTACCACTCACCCATGATATCAATGAGCAAGCGCTATATGATCCTATACTTGAATATAATTCTAATCCAACTATGCCAAGCATATAACCAAAGTAGACTAAGAACATTATAATTGAGAATATAAGCAAATAGAGCAAAGTCATATCCAATATAATAGAATAGAGCAAAGTCATATTCATAGTAGCAGATGAACAATATGAATAACACATGAAATATAGAAGTAGGAGAGAATTACCAAGAACTCTCTTGACAGATCTAAAAACCAAGCGAAGCTTGACTCCTAGTTCTAATCCTATGGAGCTATGCTATGACTATGGAGGTCTAATTGAGATGGTGGCTCTAGGGCTTGATCAGGGGCTTCTCTCTTGATGAATAATAAATTGAATGAGAATTAGGGTTTCTCCTAGGGCCAGGGGCCTTGCTTATATAGCCTCCTTAAATACACCACGACCGTCAGATCAAACTGACCTTGATACACGGTGTAGATTTATCCTCAAAGGCGGTGGGGGCAGGATCCACGAGACTGAACCTGATTGGTCCACGTAGGTGAGCGGGCGCTCACATGGACAGGGCGGGTGCCCTGCCTACGTGGCCAACCGGCCTCCGGTCTGGTCTGGTGTCTTCTGGAGTCTTCTAAAGTATTCTTGTGCGTAAGGTCTTTCTCTCTACGTAAATCTTACATGTGGGCCTTCTTTGGTCATCTCCTGATAACCCCCTGCAGAAATAGATATTCATCAAAATTCGTGGAATTCTATCAGTGTAACCCCTATAGCTAGATGATATTTATATTTAGGTCCTTTTTCATGCTATGTTGACGGTTAAAAATGACACTTATCTACCGTCAACAGAGGGGCACCGAGAGCTCCTCCACGCATCCTGTCGTCTTCCTCCTCTCCGACGAGGGGAAGGCTCCACCGGCGGCGAGGCAACCTTAAGATTAGCACTAAGCTAACCCCCTACCAAACTTCTCTTTACACTCTATTGTAACCTCCCGATTTTGAGTGCTCTTGAGTATAAGGATCATCAGTTGTTGAACATATGGCACCGATTGGCTCAAACTAGATAGACCGCTGCGTCTTCTCTGTAATTCTTGTGTTCCGAAGTCCACCCGAGCCACTAAAGACCTGTACTCTGACATCGACTCGAACAACTATGCTTGCCGTGGTTCCGACCCCGTGACAAGAGTCACAGGACGGACCGCTGCGGTTGCCTAGGTCACTTGTCCGTAGGCCCAGCAAGGAGGCATCTGAACAGACAGGACGAACGAACATCCTAATCCCAGCATTATCAAAATTATTTGTGAGCTTGCGATGTGATATTTCTCTCTGAGTCCTGAGTATGTTCTCGGGTACGGGTTACCCGGGTAGCATTACCTGCGTAGATGCAAGTATGGATGGATTTTCCTAACCGCATGCGGATACAGGTAATCTGACACGTAAAATTTTACCTGGCGGGTGCGTGTACGGGTGGCCACTACCCATCGGGTACGCACTCGTTGCCATCTCTAATCAGACCCTTAGTGTGCCCAACAGCCAACAGGTACGGTTCTGTAGCATATGGATGAATATTAATTTTTATTTTAGCTACCCACTAGCGTATTTGTTTTCATATATTGTATATTTTTTTTCTTTTAGAGTAGGACATCCATTAGTGTCACGTATCACTGGAACGTTCGGCTCCGCACCACATATTGTGTTACATGCTAAACACAAGTAGTAATATTAATACGATGACATCAGTGACGGAGCCCAGAAAAATTTAAGAAGGGGCCGAACAAAATCGCTAAAGCGACATAACCCCACTATGAACCCTCACAATAGATAAATATAATACATTGAAGTAGTCTTATATTGAAACATCACTAAACAATGAAAATCATAAAATACATCATGAAAAATAAAGGATGCAGTTTATCTATACCGAAAGGTCAAATTACGAAACTAATAGACAACGCTAATGGTAACACTCATTATTCATCCAAGGAAGCAATCTACACAAATAGACATAATTGATTAGTCAAATACACATGAACCTCCAAATTATTAATTTAGAAGAGAAATTTATTAATTTAGAAGAGAACAGAGCATACCGCTATTATTTGGGCAATAACATACGACGTTTTTTCATCTCTTGAAACCGCTTTTTAATCTTCTTATTATCTATCTTTGTAAATATCTCCTTCTCACTATAGCATATCATCAAGTCAATGAGCCATTTATTGCCTATTTTACTATGCAAATCTGTCTTTACAATGGACATGGCTGAAAATATCCTCTCAACTGAAGTCGTTGCCACTGGTAGCATCAAAGTTAGCTCAATGAGACGATAAACCAATTTATAAGATGTGTGCATATTAGACTTGACTATAGTTAAGAGCAACTTTTCCAAGTTCAGTACATCCAAGAAATTCTGAAGGTCTTCTAACACGGTTGACGAACTGTCAATATTGATTTGGCAAAACAATAAGGTCACCAATATCAAAATCCTCGGCATAAGTTTCAGCAAGCCTCACAAGTTTGTCCACATCAAAATTAGAGGAGTTCCTTGGGTTAAAAGCAGCCATACATACTAATGACTCTGAACTAATTTCACTGAACCGATAATTCACCTCAGTCAAGATGGCATCACTAGCAACAAGAAAAATCTCAGCATGATAGTAATGCATGTTTGTTACATTTTGCTTTCTTCATCTAGATGTCCCTCTTAACATTTATTTCCTTGCCCACATCTGACACTTCAATCTCATTCTTCTCAAAGAATGTTTTCACTTTTTTTTAAGTAATGACTCCCATCCATTTTCCCTCATATCTTGCAAGCTCTTTTTCACATCCGTAATCAAATGCATTGCTTCAACTATATCTTGATCCTTCCTTTGCAAAGAACGTGACAAAATATCTGTCATGCTCAACAATTCTATCTCAACAAAAAAATCATGCTCAACAATTCATGCTCAACAATGCATGATGAACACAAAATCAAAGCTCTTTATTTTTCCAATTAAACCTAAAGCTTCACCATTACATGCTGGTTTAATAGAGTCTTTCTTCACTATCTCAAGGACATCTATGATAGCCTCCCACATCACCAAAAGGCGAAGCAAAGTTTTAAGATGTGAATCCCATCTAGTATCTCCAGGCCTAGCTAGGCTACTTTCTTGGTTTAAACCTCTTTCGGTCATAATCTCACCATTCTCAATCTTTTCTAGCAACACATCATGATGTTTTGCAAGCAAGACATCCTTTCTCATACAAGATGCACCCACATTGTTGACTATTAAAGGAACGTAGTTAAAGAAATCTGTAATGTCTGTACCGTTGTGGACTGCGCCGCTGCGGTGTGCGGCCTGCCCACTAGCCGCCGGCGCCCGCCCACCCGCCTCACCTCGCTGCTACCTCTTGCCGCCTACTGGAGTGCCCCTCCCTGCTCGCCCGCCGCCTATCACATCGCCCGGTCGCCGCGTCCAGGAGTCGTGCGTAGAAGCCATCGTCGTCTGCTCGGGTTGGGGTTGGGGACGGGAGTCAGGACGGTGGAAGGGGAAATTGGGATACAGTGAATGGAGAATTTGGGATAGGGTTTCTTTGGACCTTGGGCTTTGACTGAAAAATCCTCAATCTCTACAGAATTGCTGCCCAATAAGTACAAGAGGTCTTTTTCTATCTGGGATTTCTAAATATCTTCCGGCAGTTTTTTTTTTGTCTATGGTATCTTCCACTTTTGTACAGTGCTCATTTATGTTAAGATTCGTGCTCCATTTGGTCCCATCTAAGGGTGTGTTTAGTTGAGAAAAATTGGGTGAAAAGTTACTGTAGCACTTTCTATTGTTATTTGGTAAAATTTGTCCAACCATGGATTAATTAGACTTAAAAGATTCGTCTCGAACTTTACAGACAAACTATGCAATTAGTTATTTTTTTACCTACATTTAATGTTTCATGCATGCGTTCAAAGATTCGATGTGATAGGTGGAAGAGGAAATATTTTGGGTTCGCATGCCAAGTGAACACAGCCTAAGTTGCGTGGCTGTGGTTTGCAATGTCTTTGAATTATCCCACTGCTTTTGCGTCTAATTTTTTTTTTCCCGCTGCTTCTTTTTCATTTTCTGTGGTCTAGGAGTTGAAACGTTAGCCATGGCCTTGCAGGCGCCAGCGGCAGCGGCGTTGTCAGCGGTGGCGGCGGCCGCGTCGTCTGTGTCTCCGTGTCTGCCCGTTCGCCCCTACTCCGCTCGCATCGTCCGCCGCTGGTTCCCCTGCTCCGTTCGCCTCATCTGCCGCTGTCTCCCCTGCTCCGCTCGCCTCGTCCGCCGCTGTGGCTCCTGCTCCGCTCGGCTTGTCCGCCTCTGTCGCCCCTGCTCTGCTCACCTCGTCTGCATCTGCGTCTCTCCCTCCCGCGCTGCAGTTTGTCTGTCGTCCGCGCCTCGTCTGCTGCTGTCGCCGGCGGTTGCCGTGGTTACCCTCCCCCGCCGCCCTTTGTCTGCCGCATATACTGATACAAGTGAGTCTTCTTCTCTCTCCCTCCCTCGTCCTCTGTCTTTTCAGTTTGCATTCAGTTTCGTCAATCTGGTTTTGATTCAGAGTTTTAGAGTTGTAAGCCTGACGTATGCTGGTTCATGCATTCAGTTCATCAGATCTAGTTTCGTCAGTCTAGTTTTGATTCAGTTTGCATTCAGTTCCATTTTGGATCTGTCAGTTGTGTGCCAAAAACAGGATGAACGTTTGAAAGTTTAAATGAATATCAGTCCAGAAACTAGCAGTTTTGTTTTTTGGTGATTGCAGTTCAGTTTCAGCTAATCTTCAGTTTTTTGGAAGACTGAATGGCAGTTCTCCTAATCTTCTGGTGGAATGATTCTGTTAGTGATGTCCTTTTGCAAAAAAAAAATGTATATGCCTATCTTGCCTGAACTAGAGATGAACTGAATGTCACTTGGTTCTCAGTCCTAAAATATTTTTTTGAAAATTGAATTGATCTTGAATCATCCATTGCTGTTATGTCAGATAGCAATATCAGCAGCTGTGGATATTACTAATCATTGAAGATCCATTAGATATACAGATGATGGTTTATAATTGATGTGTATTTTTATTTTTATTTTTATTTTTTTTGCTTCTGCCGTTTGCCAGGTTGTACCACAGCTCTGCAAGCATAATGCTATATTTCAAATTATGACTAGTAATACTACATTTTTACTGTTATAGGTCACTGATAATTGGCTGATTGATCAATTTTTGCTACTCTACGTGATAACAAGTAAGATTTAAATGAGTTGATCTACAACCTATTTATATTTGAGCAAATTTCATTTACCCATTTTTTATTTAATTTTCAGCACTATCGTGTTATCTAAATGTAGCATCCAACAATGATAAAATAGGGAAAAAAAAGTAGATAAAACCAGCAGGTATGTTTTTAGAACCACATGGATAATCCATTTATAATGGTCTGGTGGACAGTTCCTTCGCTACTCTTTCAGTTATAAGTTTCCTTACAGTTTGTATAGTTTGTTTTTTTTAATGATTTTTCAATTTAAATATTCCTATTATTTTATGATTTTTCAATTTAAATGTTCCTATTAATCTCTGTTCAGCAGCATTAGTTTCAGTGCAGTGCAGTGCCCTCTCTGTTGTTTGTTAGTAGCGGTTAAGCCACAGTTTTCAACAGCTGCTTTCCTTCTTTTAGTTAAGCAGTGTATCAGCAGTATTTGTTTTGCAGTCAAATCCTTGAGCTGGCAGCTTATTTGTTCACCAGTTGTTATTTCTTTTTCCTTGCCGTGACTAAGTGCAGCTCTTGGTCTGAACCTCTGTCTAGCAGTCTGTGTTTTGTACGGCTGAAAACTCATATTTGTTAGTTTATAGCTTGAGTTTGAATGTTTCAGTTATCCCTTTCAAGGCTCAGTGTTTCAAATATCAGTATTTCAAGTCTTATTGTTTTTAGTATTTTGGCAGTTTTTCCTGTAATGCTCAGTGCAGCAGCAACCTGACAGTAGACACTGCCCAGCTGCATGTTCTTCAATTTGTATAAGGAGAAGGGGCTGTAGCTCACTTTGTTTTTTCTTGTTTTTGCAGTTAAAGAAGGTTAGGAGCACGCAAATCTTGTGGTATGTGCACATCCTTTTTATGATCTAGAGAAGCAATTTCAGCTTATCTACATGTTTATTCCTTCAAGTACAGTTTTCAATTTAGGTCACCATGTGTTTTGGGTCTTATGTGCTGGAACTGTTTTAAGCTAAGCTAAGGGAGATTGAGTGTTTTTTTAGCTGGATTAATTATTAAGGTTTTAATGTGGATGTGTGTAATTATTTAGCGGATGGTGATGATTTTTTTTTTCATTGTGAGGTTGAGTGTTTCGGTTTTTGCTTGAAGGTTAAGTGTTTTAGATATTAGTATTTCAGTGGTATCTTAGTGTTTCAGTTTTTGTTTGAAGGTTAAGTGTTCCAGATATTAGTATTTCAGTGGTATCTCATTTTTTGTTGTACATGTACTCATTAGGTACTCATGGCTGATAGGAGCAAATGTTGTTTTGGTAATCGTGTCCTAGAGGAAAGTACTCGAGCAGATCTTGACCGTAAAGGATCTGAACCTGAATGTGTGTGTCATACTAGTGATGTAAGTTCTTAGTTATTCTGAAGTTTATTGTTTAGTATTTCAGTGGTATCTCATTTTTTGTTGTACATTTACTCATTAGGTACTCATGGCTGGTAGGAGCAAATGTTGTTTTGGTAATCGTGTCCTAGAGGAAAGTACTCGAGCAGATCTTGACCGTAAAGGATCTGAACCTAAATGTGTGCATCATACTAGTGATGTAAGTTCTTAGTTATTCTGAAGTTTATTGTTTAAATATTTTTTTAATTATATGGGTTTCTATGTTCCTTCAGGCCTTCCTTTCAACTGCTAATATAAATTTGGTGCTCATCGGCTTTCTGTATCTTCTATGCCGCCGCCGTGGCCATCTACCTACGTTGCAGCGAATGTCTTCTGTTGTGGGCGCTGGTTTTCTATCTTGTCCGCTGTTGTACGTGTGCTGTTTGTCGCCTGGTAATGTGCTGTCAATTGGCTGGTTATTTTTTCCTTGTGAATTATTTTGTGGAAGATGACAACCGTAAAAATCCTCCAGAAGATAACAACCACAAATATCTTCAAGATGCTTAGTCATGTGACCTACATGTGCTGCTTTTTCATTTTTTGTTGTTGTGGTGTATCATGTCACGTGGCAACTGCTGATTTGTTGAAAATGTAGAAGATAACAAACAGCAAAATCTATCGATAGATGTGCAGTCAGTCCCCCTTTTCTATCTCTGGTAAATCTCAGCCCCTCCTATCCTATACATATGCACGTGAAATTTTAAGGAGGGGCTTCAGGTGTAGCCCCCCCCCCCCCCCCCCGGGGGGCAGCACTACCTAGGTCGTTGATTTACTATTGATCTTCGTAGTGGATTGTCAGTTATCCTAATCAAACTATCCAAAGTTTGACCAAGTTTGCAAAAATGGTAATTTCAGTAAACTTGATCTAACTTAAATTTTAAAATAGTTTAGTTAGAACAACTGAAATATATGTCAAGTCAGCGACAGTGCGAGTAAGGCAAAAGAATCAAAGCAATTCTTTCTTTTTTTTTAATTTTGGTAGGTGTCATTTCGTAGACAAGGCTGCGATAAGCGTTGTTTGTGAGAAAATGGAATAGTTGGCCAAAAACTGCTGGGCCTATTCGGTTGATCAGCCACCTCACTGACACTGTAGTCTGCAGCAATTGTAGCAAATCAACAACAGGATAAGCTGCACGAACGGCTGGGCTGTTCAGCAGCCCAACAGCCGCAAATCACAAGCGAACAGGCCCGCTGAGCGCTGAAGCGTGTAACAGCTAGTACTTCCCGCTTGTTCTTCTATTTTTTTTTGTAAAAAAAAAGCAGGCTTGCTAGCGCCCGGACATCTGGATGGCACGGGCGTCCCGACGCCCGCGCCTGCAGTCATTTTTTCGTGCCATATCGCGCGCCCACGTGGGGCCCGCACAGCCCCGAACGTCACCAGCATCAAGAAGAGTGGGAGGAGGCGGCGGATACCCAGCTAACGCCAGAAGGAGGAGGAGACACCGAAACGAGGCAGCAAAAGATGAGACACCCAATCTACTTTTGAAACATTTAAATGCAACACTTACAACATACTCCCTCCGTCCCTTTTTGTATATCGTCCGGAAAGCGTGTCTGTGAGGGAAACACGGTTTTCTAGAGACAGACATTTAGGGACAGAGGGAGTACGTCTGAAGGCAGATGAAACACTTGCATCTGAAACACTTGCAAAAACACTTGAAACCATTGCAAAAACATACACAACATCCAGATAAAACACTTGCAAACATAAGTGTGAACATATGCGACATCCAAATAAACACACTTGCAACATACGTTTAAAAAACGGATGAAACATTAGGAATAAAAGCTTGCAACATATGTGTACAACCGTTGTAACATATACATCTCGATCTACTTTTGCAACATCAATATGAAACACTTAAAACATACCTCTGAAACCCCTGAAACACTCGAAATAGATGATTGCAACATGCGCTTTTAAGCACGACATCTACTTGCTGCTTGGACAAAAATGGATGCTCATTGACACGGAGTTCGACGCCGGCTTGGAGCTCGATGCTACAGAGTGGCGCGGAGGTTGCCGTTGTGGAGCTCGTCGGCGGCACGGACCTTGGCAGGGGCTCCGGCAGGCGGATGGAGCGAGGCCGCAACGGGAGGCGTGAGTACGAGCGGGGGCGGCGCGAGGGAGGGCGAGATCCGTACCGTGAGCAGGTGCGCACGGCGCGGTGGAGGGCAAGATCCGTCCTTCGAGCAAGGGCGCGCAACGCGCAGACGCCGCAGAGCAAGCTGACGATGCTAATGGGGTCCATTCCGCAAGCGAGCGATGCAGGCGGGATCCGTCCGTCCGGACGGACGCCCTGTGAGGAGCATTACCGAAAAAAATAGATCAAGTGGAGGCTGCTGTCCAATATCGCCTCTACGTGGCTCCGCCACTGCTAGGGAAGGCAGCGGGTCAGATAAGATATGGATGTATAGTAAATATTCACCAGCGATAAATTACCTACCAAGCGGAATTTTATACCTGCATCCGTCTATCGGGTGTGAGTGTATGATACCTGCATTTACATGCACCAACAAGTACGATTATTGTTAGAATATATGGAATTTCTTATATTTTTAGCACTAACGGTATAGCGATATACCCGGACCCATAGTAGTGAGTAGAATTTTATCGTATCATACCCGTGGGTGAAATTTTATCCTCATGTCTACACCCGTCGAGTACGATACTCTAGGGTACAATTGCCATCTCTAATCAGTAAGCATTTGCATAATGATTATATCAGCTAACCTTGTTCCACCTGGAGACAAATAATACCACTAGGCCTTCCTGACACAAATGATTTGGATGGTACACTCACCTTTCAATAAAACGTGGTAATTATATGCAAGCCACGCCACATACCACTAATTGTGGGATTAATTGTTAGTACCTCTCTCACATGAGATTTTTCATGTTACTGCTTAGTGTCATGTTGTATACTTTGATGAGTTTATCGTTTTGATAGCTTTCTCTCATCGATGTGTGAAATGTCACATTGTTTTCCCCCTATATTATCGGAATACTAATGCCTATACCATTTTTATTTCTTAGAAAAATTGAAGTGACAATGATTTATCCCTGTACCGACTGGTTTCACCCCTACTCGGATAAACATAGCGCCGGACAAGTAGAAGGCAAATCCGGCATTAAAAGATGGAGTGTGCGTCAATAAAGCGTTGGGTCTTTTGGGAAGTGCTTATTGTAGTGCGATGATTTGTTCGGCCACTATTCTTTGCATATAAAAGGCCACTCTCAACAATGCCACTATCTATAAGGGCAAGGGCAATGTTTGTACCCACATTGACCTTAAGATGGGTCCATCTGTCAGTGCACTAAACTTGTTTCCATAGCTACAATGTTCAAGTCCGAATCAATTATAAATGTGGGGCACACTCAACGAATAGAAAAACCATTGCAATTCCAACTAACCCAGAAATCATATGTTCACTTATCCTTGACTCCTCACATCTACGCTTGTACATCGGCATTGACCCATCCATCCATTTCTCTCTTCTGCACCGCCATCTGTGCCCTCCCTCCCACTCATCCAGATGGATTGGCTTCTCCAGTAGCCAAATCAACCCCAAATTGAAGCACTCAAGATCTCGGCAAACCAAGGTGCATAGGGTGCCATCATGGGACTGGAGGCGCGCCCACTAGAGATATCAAGCTTGGTTCGTTGGAGGCTTGCAGCGGCACACATGTGTGTCGTTGCCTCCGCTGAAGACCTTGACCACGTGTGGTTGGTGCGGGCAAAAACATTGAAGAGAGAGGAGACAGGAGGGAGAAGAGAGTTTCTGTAATTTTTTATTGCTCTGTGGTTAACCACAAGCATATGGTCGATTTTAGCTAGGGATTGGCTCATGGCCACTCTCACGATGCTACTGTCGACCTTAAGAAGCTTAAGGTCACCTTGTCTGCAACATTGTGGGTGCCCTATGGTGCCAAGTCAGCTTTTATGTGACATTGAGGAGAGAGAATATAAGAAGAAAGAGAAAAGATTGGCATCAACTCTGGTGAGAGCCGATACACAACTTTTCACGATGCTCCAAGCCCACCCATGTGCCCTCACCTGCTCACCACAAAGCTCTTCTCTCTCTCTTTGCCCCCTTCTACTTGGTAGCCGCCCATCGACCATCT
Organism: Saccharum hybrid cultivar R570; assembly: GCA_038087645.1. Classification (NCBI taxonomy): domain Eukaryota; kingdom Viridiplantae; phylum Streptophyta; class Magnoliopsida; order Poales; family Poaceae; genus Saccharum; species Saccharum hybrid cultivar. The sequence goes on along the minus strand of JAQSUU010000637.1, from coordinate 35,602,417 downwards.
CTCTCCACCACTGCTGTGATCGAAGTTGATGTCACAACTTCCGTCGATAGCCACATGCTAACGAGGAGCACTTTGGCCAACATTAAGGATGATGCGTCTTGCGATGCGCAGCCTACAACATAGGGTACGATGATGGCGCTCGCGGCCATCGGCGCATGGGTGGAGACGACGCTCAAGGTTGTTGGTGCAGGGATGGGCGAGGGCCGCACTTGTGGCTGCTGGTGTGAGGGAGGCCCACCACCGCCTTGGGATGCAACAGGACGGTTGAGTCGGTTGGTAGAGTGGTCGAGGGCGGGAGGTGCACCAGTGATGGAGCAATCAAAGGCGGGAGCGGCACGGCCGTCGGTGCAATGGAGAATAGACCGGGAGTTGCTGCTGACGCAATAGACACTACAAGAAAAATAACCTTCTATGTATGACGTTGCATTTATATCGTAGAAACTAGAAATTATGTCATGTTCACAATTTGAGTCAATTGTTCCAAAAATTCCCAAAACCATTTACTCCCTCTTTTAATTTTTTAATTACACATGTCGTATTAGCTTTATCCTAAGTCAAACATTTATATCTTTGATCATCGATTTCAAAAAAAGCTATATAAGTTCATGATATAAGATTTATGTTTTTAGATTCACTATGAGAAATCTCCTTTCGTAGTCTATAATTCATACGTTGTGAAACTAAAATAATTTTTTTGAAATAGATGGTCAAAGGTAGTAATGTTTGACTTAGGAAAAAATTAATGTGACATATAAATAAAAACGGAAGGGATATTTCCTTACTTTGTGATAAATTTAATCTTTTGTCAAAATTTGAGTTGCATACGAGTTCAAATTTGATGTGAGGTGCGCAAACTTCAAATCAAAGTGCAAACTGCAAACTGCAAACTACTGTTTCTTGACAAAATAGTACCTATGCAACTATGTATCTATAAGATAAACTGCAGCCATTTTTAAAAACACCTACATAGCTCGATGGTACGGTTGCTTCCGTCCCATAGAAAGGTGTCAGGTTCGATTGCTTTAGCGCATTGTTTTTTTTTTGTTCATGCACCACTTTGTATATATTGTATATATATATATATATATATATATATATATATATATATATATATATACATATATATATAATGTAAAACTGCAGTCATTGTTGTTAGAAATTTAAGCATTTTCAAGTCATTTTAATCCAGAAAAATAATAGCAGGTTTGTGACGACATATATGTGCATATGTGTATCGTTAACAAGAGCTAGAACCAATAACCATGACATACCAATCGTAACGGAAAGAACACATATTATGAATAAGACAAAAAGATGAGTTGCGAGTGTACCTAGAGGAGGGTCCCATGCCGAGGGCATCGGAGGCTCCGCTCGCACTTGCACCTCTAGTCATGGTGTGCGGACTAGTGTGTTGCTCAAAGTCGTGGACCACAGGCGATGCAGGAAGAGGTTCACCGTGCCAAGCAGTCCCGTGAGCGTCACGAGGAAGAAGACGAAAACGATGTCCCACGAGCGTCACCAGGAAGAAGACGAAGACGATGTCCCGCGAGCGTCACCAGGAAGAAGACATGAGTAGTCATGGTAACGCTCCCCAAAAACCTAATTGCCGCACACCCCGAGCAGGGTTCTCAGGTGGACAAGGGTTCTAGAGGCACCTACTCTCCTACGGTTTCGTGCGCACAGAGTCACAGGATGGGGAAAGCCATCGAGTAGCAGAGGATGTGATGCCTGGTATGTGTCTTAGGGGAAAAATATGAGATAAGGACCGTAACTTTTATTCTCGTAGCCGGGAGGAAGAAGACCAGCCAAGAACTCAGGAGACGGAGTAGCGAAGGGACAGTAACTGACGAGATTAAAGCCAACTCACATCCACCATAATACAAGAGACTAGAAACTCCTGCAATCATAAGGATTGAGTGGCAAAACCAAGCCACGACATGCCACGCCCCCCCCCCCGGTCCGGCTCGGCTGACGGCGATGGCGGCACGCACGCGCATGGCACGCCTTTGTCCTTTTCTCAGCTTCTCAATATAGATGGATAAATTCCAACCATATAAGTCGAGTCAACGTTTAGTCAAATTCTCGTACGGTATAAAACCATACACCGCCTAATGTTACGTACCATAGAGTTTATTGATTTATTAAATATAATAACAAAGCACAATATATCCAACAATCCCCACCAAACTCTAGGGTTAATAACAAAGCAGTTTCAGAACCATATTTCTTTTATATACTAGTGTTTCGATAGACACTGTTAAGTTAAACATCCATCTAGAACCATAGTTTCACTCAGTCACAACTGAATAATGGACTATGTCTTGAATTGACAGTTTTGCGTGATGTGTGATTCACTAGAGTCCTTTGCTGATACTAGGCTGTAAAAACATCCCCTCTATTTGAAGCATATAAGTCATACTTCAGTGCCTTTCATGAGTATTTATAGATTACCCAAAGCTCATAGACTGTGACCAGCAGTCTGACTCATATAGGTGTATTCCTCAAAAGATGTTCTGTTGGACAATATTTTTTCATCAGCAAGACAGTTGGAACACATTAAGGTAAAAACTAACCTGTCTTACAGAAGAAAAGATGTACATCAGAAATGAGTTTTTATAAGGGATTTTTCCTCACAATCAACTATTAGCTTGTTTCTCCGTCCTACTTCATGAGATCTCCGATCACATAGAACAGGTTACCACTATAGTAGATTTCAAGTGGGTCTCATACTCATCTCTCTCGATGCACTTTCTATCACATTACGTGACAGGCCATTTGTAAACTAATCTGTCAGATTATTAGACGTGTGAACATAGTCCAACGCTATTACTCCGAAGTTTCTCAATTTTTTGATAGATTTTAGTCGTCTCTTAACATGCCTTATGGACTTCATGTTATCCTTAGAACTATTAATCTTCGTAATCACAGTCTGGTTATCACAGTTCATAGAAATAGCCGGTATAGGTTTTTCAATAACCGATAACTCCATAAGGAGATTATGAAGCCACTCGGCCTCAGACCCAGCGGTGTCTAATGCTGTGAGTTCTGCTTCCATTGTAGACTTTGTTAAGATAGTCTGCTTACAAGACTTCCAGGAAACAGCGCTACCTCCAAGCGAAAACACATATCCACTTGTGGCATAAAGCTCATCAGCATCAGAAATCCAGTTGGCATCACAATAGCCTTCCAACACCTTTGAGTGTCCGATATAATGAATATCATAGCTCATAGTGCCTTTTAGATAGCGTATCATTCTCTCAAGAGCACATCAGTGATCATCTCCTGGGTTTGACACAAACCGGCTCAGTTTGCACATAGCAAATGAGATGTCAGGCCTTGTTGCACTAGCAAGATACATGAGTGAACCAATGATCTGGGAATATCTCAATTGATCCCTTGCTATTCTCTGATTTTTTTCTCAATAGCACACTAGGGTCATAAGGTGTAGGAGCAGGCTGACAATCACTAAACCCAAAGCGACTGAGTACCTTTTTCCACATAGTGGGATTGTAACAAAGTTACCTCACCATCACCTTCTCTTAAAAGCTTGATATTAAGAATAACATCAGCTTCTTCCAAATCTTTCATCTCAAAATTATTAGATAAAAATTTCTTCACCTCCTCAATCACTTTGAGGCTAGACCCAAAAATCAGTATGTCATCAACATATTGAAAGGATCAAGATGCCCAAGAGGGGGGTGAATTGGGCTTTTCTAAAAATTAATTGCAAGAATTAAATCCTACAAGTCGGAATTCACCCCTAGTGCCTACTTGTGTTCCTAGAGATTCTACAGGTAAAAGTTTTGCACCCTAGTTTCCAATCCTAGTCTAGCATGGCAATTCTAGGAAAGTAAATCAAGCAATGAAAGTAAATACGCGAAAGTAAATGCTTGAATGTAAGGGCAAGGAACACGGCGATGTTTTCCCGAGGTATCGGAGAGTCGCCACTCCCCACTAGTCCTCGTTGGAGCACCCGCGCAAGGGTGTAGCTCCCCCTTGATCCGTGCAAGGATCAAGTGCTCTCTACAGGCTGATTCTTTGACACTCCGTCACGGTGAATCGCCCAAAACCGCTCACAAGATGAGTTGGGTCATCCACAAGCTCCGCCGGATGATCACCAAACTCCCAATCACCACCAAGCCGTCTAGGTGATGGCGATCACCAAGAGTAACAAGCTAGAACTCTCACTTGACCACAACGAGCCTAATGAGAAGATGGATGCACACTTGCTACTCTCTATTCACTAGTGAGAAACTCTCAAGCTTTGATTCTCAAAACACACTCCTCACTAGAGCTCTTGCACTTCCTTGCACTCCAAAGGTGTTTCTCAGCTGAACAAATGAGCAAGAGACCTCTAAAAGAGGTGGTGGGGATGTATTTATACACCCCACAGTCAAAACCAACCATTACCTGCCAACTCAGCAAAATACGAGGTGACCGGACGCGCCGGTCGCTCGTAACGGTCGAAAACCTGAAATAACGGCTGAGTGACCGGACGCGCCGATCAGGGGTGACCGGACGCGTCCGATCGTGCAGGGAGCTTACTGTACTCTGACCTGACGCGCGACCGCGTCCGATCAGTGATGACCGGACGCGTCCGGTCGTCAGAGTACCTTACTGGAACGTGACCGGACGCGCCGATCACACCCCAGTCGCGTCCGATTAGGTGATTTCCCTCAAGTGACACGTGTCAGTCTGAACACCGCGTTCGGTCCGCGCAGGGACTGCGTTCGGTCAACAGAGCTGAAACACAGTCGCGGTTTAGAACTGACTGGACGCGTCCGGTCATACCAGACACCGCGTCCGGTCAAGGGAAAACGTCTCTAAACACTCCGAAACGCAACGCAACTTGAACCAAGTTGCTTCCAACTGAACTTTGAGCTATTCTAGAGCTACCTAGTGCTAAGTTTGACAAGTGTGCACCACACCTAAACATAAGACTCACCTAGGTCAAGCTACTCGCTCATGCCCCCCTTTATAGTACGGCCAAAGGAAAAAGCGAAGATCCTAACAACTATTCCGAATGTAACTCAACACCTTGACATCCGGAACTAACCGTCCTTAATCTTGAGGTCAATCCTTTGAAAACCGAAACGATTTCCATCAAGGGGCATGAATACCATAGTGCCCAAAGCAGTTATCAACTCCATGACCTAACTTACCAAAGTTTCTGCAAAACACACGTTAGTCATGGTAATAAAGCGTTATCATCAATGGCCGAAATCAACTCTCGGGGCCTAGATGCCTTCAATCTCCCCCTTTTTGGTGATTGATGACAACACTAAGATTCAGAAGATAAGAGTTGAGGTTTTCGAACAAGCTTGGTTCACATAACTAAAAAGCAGTAAGCACAAAGGGTTAGGAAATGCTTATGTGCCCCAAGCCAAAAGAGTGTACTCATAAGATGAAACATAGAGCGTTAGTACACATAAAGCCATAGCTCAAAAGAAATCGGAGTAAGGCACGGAAGCACAAGCTTAGAGCTATAACCAACCAAGTGACATGATTTAAAAAGGTGACTAGATAGACTCAAAGTATCTCACACGACCACATGTCACAAAAATGCAAGTACTAGAATGTAAACATGATGCATGAATGTAGCACACAAATAAAAGCGAAAACCCTCTATCAAAACTCCCCCTGAATCTACTCTCTCTCCCCCTTTGGCATCAACCGCCAAAAACTAATCTAAGGATCTGACGGGGGAACAGACGGAGTCGAGTCGGGTGCCGAGGAGCGCGGAGTGATCACAAACTGAGAAGTGTCTTCCTCGGACTCGGAGCTGTCAGGCTGACCCTCTGAAGAAGCACGCGGCTGTGAAGCGGTCTGGGTCTGAACAACAGGAACAGGTACTGACGAAGAAGTAGCAACCAGTGGAGCAGTCTCTGTGACCTGAGCCTGAAGTGAGCCAACAGCTGGGGGATCGGTCGAGGCAACTGACGAAGGTACTGTCTCTGTAGTGCCCGTCCCTATCACAGGAGGAACAGCTGCCTCTGAAGCGGACAACCCTGAAGAAGTAGCTAGAGTAGTGTGCGAGGGCGTCGGCTGACCAGTCAACTCGTTGTAGGTGGCACTCAAATCACCAAACGGTGTGCCTATCAGTAGGTGAGGGCGAGGCTGGTCTGAAGGAGTGAACCCTGTCTGAATAGGCGTGTAGCTCGGGGACTGGAATGACTGGGGGACCTGCTGCTGTGGAGAGGTGAACTGAAAGCTCGGCTGTCCCTGACTCGAAGGTCCACTAGACTGTAAAGCTGGAGTCAGGACAGATGCAGGTGGAGGAACCCCAACTGTGACCAAGTGACACAGAAGCTCCAAGTACTGCTGCTGGCTTGCTACATGCTGTCGCTGCATCTCGTACTGCTGACGCTGCATCTCGACCTGCTGACGCTGTATCTCAAGCTGCTGTCTCTGGAACTCGTCCTGTCGAGTCTGTATCTGAGCAAAGGCGGCAGCTGTGTCCTGAGCCTGTCTCTGTAGCTAAAGCTCCTGTCGCTCCTGTGCCTGGGTCAGCCTCTCAAAAATAGCCACCATGGCTGGGTCTGAGCGGGAGGCTGAACCAGAGCCACCGGCCTCGTGGTTGTGAGGCCGAGGAGAGCGGTACCTGGGGATGGGCTGGTAATCCTCATCAGTGCTGTCAGAGGCCTCATCCTCAGCTGGATCAGCAGGCTAAGCATCTAGATCTGCAAGCTCTGCCTCAGCAAGACCATCAACGGTCGCGTCCTGCTCAGCCGCTGTCTCTGGCACCTCAGGTCTCTCGCTGTCCTAGCACTAGAGCTAGCTCTCTGGTGATAGAAGCCCATAGCTGATGGATATCATACTCTGGAAAGGCAGTGGTAGTATCTGATATCTCAGCTCTAATCTCTGAAGGCAGCTCAAGCGAAGATCTGATGATGAAGCATATCCAATGAGCATAGGGCAGCTGACGGTGTCCCTTGAAGCCTTCTGCCAGGGTGTCCTCCATCTCACATAGCATAAGATCCCATATATCAAATGGTGTCTGTGAGAGAAGGTGGTGTACAACCCACAACTGCATCCTGGTCAATCCCTCTCTGTAGCCCAGCCTAGGAAGAAGAGTACGTCTGACAATGGCATCCAGGACTTGGGCAAGCGGTGTCAAGCTGGCGGGTGTGCAACGAGACCCTTCGCCAAAAGGCTCATGAAAGCAGGGTTGGATCAGATCAGTAGGGGCACTGTCCCGCCGTGAGGGCATCTAGGTGGAGCAGTCTGACCAAAGCAAAGCTGATGTATCTTCGTGTCTGAAGCTGGGAGTCTGAGAATCTCTCGCACTCTGGTGCTGTACAGTCTATGGTCACGGCCTCTGAATGCAAAGTGTATAAACTCATGTGCCGGGTCAATCCATAGTGAGGCATAGAACTCCCTGACCCAAGTCCCGCAGTATGCTCCTGTCCGTCCAAGAAAATCAGATAAGCCCGGAAGAAAGGACAGGTGCGGACGAAGCTGCTCACCCACTACCTCAACCAGAGTCTCAATACGACAGACCCTCTGTGGTCGAAAAGCAATCCCACTGTCAACATATGCTCTGTAGAAATCCTCCTGTAGAGGTGTATAGAATCCCTCTGAAGCTCTGGAATCCCTCACAGGTGGGAACCACCGGCTGACCTCAATGAACCTCAGGGCCTGCACCTGACGTGCTGTAGCTCCCCTCAAGTCAAAGTGCTCGACTGGGGGTGAACCTCGAGCCCTGGGAGGTGGACGTCCTCCACGACGCTGGCCCTCTGGCCTAGGAGTCACCTGAGCTCGTGTACGTGTGGAGCGACGACGTGGTGGAGTCTGGACTGGCTGCTCCTCTGTCTCCTCTGGAGCCTCTACAGGTGGATCAACTGACATATCCTCTGTCCCCTCTGTGCCCTCTGTGGCCTCTGTATCGAGCTGTCGACCTTCAAGATGAAAGCGATGCTCGCCAATGCGAATACCACTGCTCCTGCCTCCCCTCTCTGTCTGCTCAGCTGCATCTGCGACTGCCTGAGCGATCTCTGCATCTGTAAGGGTCTTCTTCTTCTTTCTGGCCATAACCTTTATGCGCTTACCACGCGCAACCTCAGACAGACGAGGAGGACTCTCATCCCCGTCACTAGGAGCACCCCCGGCGTTCTTGCAGCGAACCATACTGACGACTGTCGGGAACCTCTGAAAGATGATGTACTATCACTCTAGAGGCTTGGCCTCAATCCGTATCCGCAGGCTTGGCCTCAGATTTGAGCACTGAACTGCAGTCACCCCGACACACCGACAAATTCGTTCGGATCGACGGGAAACTAGTGACGAGATGAGATGACCTAGATTGTGAGATTTCCCGAAAACACCGGATGAGTGGGAGAAGACATCGCGTGAAGGAGCCTCGACGACGAACGACCGAAACGAAATTGCGTGAACCCTAGGGTTAGGGTTAGGGCAAAGACGTGAGGACGGTGGCCGATCCGAGTCTAGGGTTCGATGGGGCGTGCGCGAGACAAGGCAGGCAAGGGCCGGTGGTGGTGCGGCAAGGCAACGACGGCGCGGCCAGGGAGCAGTGGCGCGGCAGAGCGGCGGTGCGGTGACGCGGCGCGGGTGAAGCAGCGCTGCGCGGGCAGGGGTGGCGGCTCGGCGCGCCGGAGGAGGAGGTGCGAGCACGGCGCGGCGGAGGAGGACTGTGAGCGGCGGTGGAGAACGGCGCGGCGGCGCTCTAGCGAGTTAGGGCAAGGATTTGGCGAGAGCGGGCGCGGCACGGGCGGCGGATGAGAAAAAAACGATCGAGGACGAAAGCTTAGATGAGAACACAGATCCGCTCGGCGTGCACTGACCGGACGCGGTGGTCGAATGACCGAACGCGGTGGTGCAGCGTCCGGTCACACTCCAGTAAGCTCCTGGAGCGACCGGACGCGTCCGGTTAGGACTGACCGGACGCGGACAGAGTCCGGTCAAGGATCATTCGGGAAATTCATCGCGCATGACCGGACGCGGTGGTGGGTACCGGGACCGGACGCGGTGGTCAACAACAGTGCGTCCGGTGCAGTGTCCGGTCATAAGGTCAAGAGAAAGTCTTCGGGATGACCGGACGCGCTGGTGGTCGCCAGGACCGGACACGGTGGCGAAGCATCACTGCGTCCGGTGCAGCGTCCGGTCACTGTTTTTCGCCTTTCTTCAAACCGACCTTCGACGTGACTTCTCCCAATCAAGTTCCAATTCAAAGAGACTCAAATAAACACCAATTGGAACCTGATATGAGTGACCTCACTCAAACCCTCAAGTTTTTCAAAATAGTTTGCCTTAGGCTAGTATTGTTTTTAGGAAAATAAGCAATAAACACCCGAGGAGCAACGTATGGCCATGCAATAGAGTTTGTGAACCCTTAGGAGCGTCAAATGCTCTCTCTATTCATGGACGAGCACAGAGGTTGCTCAAAGCCAAACCGAAAAGAAACGACAAAGCAACAACCATGCATATGCAATGCAATACAAGAAAGTAAAGCTAGGTTGCTTGTCAAGTTTGATCCACGGTTAGGCTTCTTCACACCTCCAAAGGAGGGTTATCGTAACCGTGTTAGACAAGTCCTAGATGCATTACGGGAAATTTAAACATGACATAAAATACAATTGCAATGCAAGGGACAACACAAGCTCATTTTTTAAAGTTACTAGAGTCAAGCACATTAAGTTCACTTCTCAACCTACAAAATGTAGCCTCATCTAAGGGTTTAGTGAAGATATCCGCTAATTGATTTTCACTTCTTACACCTTCTAGTGATATATCATTTTTAGCAACATGATCTCTTAGAAAGTGGTGGCGGATATCAATGTGCTTGGTGCGAGAGTGTTGTACCGGATTATTAGCAATTTTAACGGCACTTTCATTATCACATAAAAGTGGCACCTTTTCAAGAACAACTCCGTAGTCTAGGAGGGTTTGTTTCATGTATAAGATTTGTGCACAACAAGCCCCCGCGGCAATGTATTCCGCCTCGGTGGTGGACAAAGCCACACTATTTTGCTTTTTAGATGACCAAGATACTAAAGACCTCCCAAGCAAATGGCACCCTTCGGATGTGCTTTTTCTATCAATTTTGCAACCGGCATAATCTGAATCGGAATAGCCAACTAGTTGGAATCTAGCTCCTTTGGGATACCAAAGACCAATGCTTAGGGTGTACTTAAGATATCTTAAAATTCTTTTTACGGCACTTAAGTGAGGTTCTTTAGGGCACGCTTGGAAGCGAGCACACATGCACACACTAAACATGATATCGGGCCTAGATGCGGTAAGGTACAACAAACTACCAATCATAGAACGGTAGAGAGTTTGATCAACCGGTTTACCTCCCTCATCTAGGTCGAGATGTCCATTAGATGGCATTGGGGTCTTGATTGGTTTTCATTCTTCCATCTTGAATCTCTTGAGAAGATCCTTGGTATACTTTTCTTGAGAGATGAAAATCCCTTCTCTCATTTGCTTGACTTGAAAACCAAGGAAGAATGTGAGCTCACCAATCATAGACATCTCGAACTCCTTCGACATCAATTCACCAAATTCCTTGCAATATTCTTCATTTGTTGATCCGAAGATGATATCATCAATATAAACTTGACAAATGAAGATCTCCCCATTAAGCTTCTTGGTGAATAGTGTGGTGTCGACCTTCCCAATGGTGAAGCCCTTCTCAATGAGGAAGTCCCGGAGGCGCTCATACCACGCTCTAGGGGCTTGCTTAAGCCCATATAGCGCCTTGGACAACCTATAAACATGATTAGGATATCTAGGGTCTTCAAACCCGGGAGGTTGATTAACATAGACTAGTTCATTTATGAAGCCATTTAAGAATGCACTTTTCACATCCATTTGATATAGTTTCATATCATGATGTGATGCATATGCAAGGAGGATACGAATGGCTTCAAGTCTTGCAACGGGTGCAAAGGTCTCTCCAAAATCAAGACCTTCAACTTGAGAGAACCCCTTTGCGATTAGTCTTGCCTTGTTCCTCACTACTATGCCTTGGTCATCTTGCTTGTTGCGGAACACCCACTTAGTTCCAATGACTCTTGCACCTTTTGGATGCTCTTCAAGTGTTCATACTTGATTGCGGGTGAAGTTGTTCAATTCTTCATGCATAGCATTCACCCAATCCGGATTTTGAAGAGCTTCTTCTACATTCTTAGGTTCAACACAAGAGACAAAAGAGTGATGTTCAACAAATAAAGCAAGCTTTTGAGATCAAGTCATTACTCCCTTAGTAGGACTCCCTATGATGAGATCTTGTGGATGTGCTTGAAGTAGAGGTGAGTTTCTTCTATTAACCACTTGAGGAGGATGGGGAGCATCAACATCTTGAGCTTGTGCCTCGGCTTGTTCATGAGAGACATGAGTGTCTTCATTTTCAACTCTCTCATCATTGTCATCATCTTGAGGCGCATGTGATGAAGATGGTGGATCAATAATTTGTACATCGTCTTCATCATCTTTTGGCTTGATGTCTCCCACCGGCATGTTCTTCATTGCCTCCCTCAAGGGTTCATCACCTACATCATCACAATTCTCAATTGCTCCTTGGGAGCCGTTAGATTCATCAAATTCCACATCATATGTTTCTTCAACCAAACTGGTGGCATGGTTAAATACTCTATATGCTTTGGACTTTGATGAGTAACCAACAAGAAAACCAATATCACAACGTCTTTGAAACTTCCCTAGGTGTTGACGCTTCTTGTAGATGTAGCATTTGTAACCAAACACCCGGAAGAATGAGACGTCCGGCTTTTTCCCATTTAGCAACTCATAGGGGGTCTTGCCAAGAAACTTTTGTAGGAAGAGGCGATTTGAAGCATAGCATGCAGTGTTGATTGCCTCGGCCCACAACTTCTCCGGAGTGTTGTACTCATCTAACATTGTTCTTGCAAGGGTGATCAAAGTCCGGTTCTTTCTCTCAACTACACCATTTTGTTGAGGAGTGTAGGTTGAAGAAACTTCATGCTTGATTCCAATTTCATCACAATAAGCTTCAATGTTTGTGTTGTCAAACTCTTTGCCATTATCACTTCTAATCTTCTTTATCTTGACTTCAAATTTATTTTGAGCTCTCTTTGCAAACTTCTTGAAGCAATTTGCCACTTCGGATTTGTCATGAAGGAAGAAGGTCCATGTGTACCTTGAGTAGTCATCCACTATCATAAGACAATAGAGATTTCCACCCAAGCTCTTGTAGGTTGTAGGCCCAAACAAATCTATGTGTAGAAGTTCTAGCACTCTTGAAGTTGACATGTAAGCTTTGGTTGGATGAGTGTTTGCAACTTGTTTGCCGGCTTGACATGCACTACAAGGTTTGTCCTTTTCAAACTTTACATCCTTCAATCCTCTCACTAGTTCTTTCTTCAATAGCTTGTTGAGAGTGTTCATTCCAACATGAGCAAGCCTCCTATGCCAAAGCCATCCAAGTGAGGTCTTGGTGAACAAACATGTCATCAAGTTTGCATCTTCGGAGGTGAAGTCAACAAGATAAAGATTATTGTATCTAAAGCCTTTGAATATCACTTGCTTGTCATCTATCTTTGAAACTACTACTTCATTAGGTGTGAACAAGCATTGGAAGCCAAGGTCACAAAGTTGCCCAACGGATAATAAGTTGAAACTCAATGAAGCAACATAGAGCACATTTGAGAGTGAGTGATCATTTGATATTGCAATCTTGCCTATACCCTTGACTTTGCTCTTTGAATTATCTCCAAATGTGATCTTCTCTTGACATACCCCATTCTCTTCAATAGAGGTGAACATACGAGGATCACCGGTCATATGTTGAGTGCAACCACTATCAATAACCCAATGAGATCCACCGGTCTTGTAGTTCACCTACACACAAGAGATCAAGCTTTTTGTTTAGGGACCCACACTTGAGAGGGACCCTTGACTTTCTCAACTAGTGACTTGGCAACCCATATTTTCTTAGGCCTATTCTTGTTTGGGGGACCCAAGAACATAACTTTCATCTTTCCACTTGAATCTTTTCTTAGCATGTAATGAGCATTGAAGGCAAAGGGTCTAGCATGCTTGGGCAAGGGTTGTGGTGGTGGAGTTTTGCACTCATGAGCAAAATGGCCTTCTTGTCCACACTCAACACATCTCTTTGGCTTGGGCTTTGACTTGCTTTGTTGTTGTTGAGCTTTAGCCTTCTTCTCTTGATTTGCCAAATAACCAATGCCACTTCTATCCATCTTCATTACGGTGTTCATGAGTAGCTCACTTTGCAAATATTGGCCTCTTGTGAACTTGCTTAGGCCGGTCTTGAGATGCTCTTTCTCTTGCTTGAGCTTTTTGTTTTCTTCAATAAGTGACTCATTTGTTGTTTGCTTCTCAAGAGCCATCAACCCTTTTAGCTTCTTGTTCTCATTTGCAAGCTTCTCATTTTCACTCTTGATCTTGGCATAATCATCATAGTTGTTTGACTCAACCACACTCTTGCCTTTGCTACTAGAACCTTGCTTAATGCTTTCAAAGATCAAGTCATCACATGATGTAGCTATATCAAACTTAACAACTTTGTTAGTAGCATGATGTGTCTCAAGAGAAAGCTCATTAGCTACCACAAGACTATCATAGTCAATTTTCAATGTGGTGTATTTGTCTTTTAGAGAGTTATGTCTAGCGATGAGCTCATCATGCTTCTTCTCAAGTTTATCATGTTGATCTCTAAGCTCTTTGTTAGAAGTTTTGAGCTCCTTGAGAGTGGAAGACATAATTTCATTTTGATCTTTGAGCTCACCACTAGCCTTTTGTGCACTTTCAAGCTTGGATGAGAGTGATTCATTTTCATTTTGAAGTTCATCATTTTCATTTCTAGTTCTTCTTATGACTTTAGTGTATTTGTTCAACAATTTTACAAGTTCATCATAAGAAGGTGCGTCATATTCATCATCACTATCACTATCATCATCATCATCACTATCATGGTTTTGTACCTTTCGTTCACCCTTGGCCATAAGGCATAGGTGAGTAGTGGACGATGATGGTGAAGGTGGCGGTGAGGGTGGTGATGAAGATGTCGGTGAAGATGATGGCCCCATCACAAATGCGGCAACCTTCTCTTTCTCATCATCGTTCTCATCACCGGAGGACTCACAAGATGATTCAATATCGGTGAGCCAATCACCAACAATGTATGCTTTTCCTCCCTTCTTCTTGTGGAACTCTTTCTTCTTGCCATCCTTCTTCTTGTATGGCTTGTTTTTCTTTTTCTCTTCTTCTTCATCACTTGAATCATTCTTCTTGCCCTTGTTCTTGTTCTTGTACTTGTCTTTTGGAGGTCTAGGGCATTGATGAGCTAAGTGGCCAAGTTCACCACAATTGTAGCAATCCATCTCCGAGATTGGCTTCCTTTTGCTACTTGTGAAGAATTTCTTTTTCTTGCCGTCGAACTTGATGCCACTCTTGTTGAGCTTCTTTAGCATCTTGGTGGTCTTCCTCACCATGAGTGCAAGTGATGCATCATCAATATCACTTTCACTTGAGCTCTCTTGCACCATTATGGCTTAGCCCTTCTTCTTCTTCTTGGTAGATGATGAGCCCTCTTCCGGAGTGATGTGCATGTACATCTCATGTGCATTGATCTTCCCCAATACTTGTGTCGGTGTTGCGGTGGAGAGATCACTTTGGTGAAGCACGGTGACAATGTGACCATACTTCTCAATGGGAAGAACACTCAAGATCTTCCTTGCAACATCCGATTGACTCATTTGGGTGAGTCCAAGAGCATTGAGGTCCTCTACAAGAACATTCAATCGAGTGTACATATCATTAGCACTTTCTTTGGGAAGCATCTCAAAAGAATTGATTTTCTTTAAAGCAATATGATAGCGTTCCTCACGCTCACTCTTAGTTCCCTTATGGAGAGCACAAAGGTTTTCCCACAATTCATGAGCGTTCTTTGCATTGCGCACACGATTGAAGATATCCTTGACTAAGCCCCGGTAGAGTGCATTTTTGGCTTTTGCATTCCACCGGTCGTACTTCTCCTCGTCACCACTTGGGTTGGCGGGATCCTTGATAGCGGGAAGCCCTTGGGTTGCGGCACTAAGACACCGAACATCTATGGCTTCGAGGTATGCCTCCATACGGATTTTCCAATATGGAAAATCATCCCCCTCAAAGGTGGGAGGTGGTCCTTCCCCGTTAGACATCTTGCTCTAGGCGGTAAAGCCTAAATTAGGAGCAACTCGGCTCCGATACCAATTGAAAGGATCAAGATGCCCAAGAGGGGGGTGAATTAGGCTTTTCTAAAAATTAATTGCAAGAATTAAATCCTACAAGCCAGAATTCACCCCTAGTGCCTACTTGTGTTCCTAGAGATTCTACCGGTAAAAGTTTTGCACCCTAGTTTCCAATCCTAGTCTAGCATGGCAATTCTAGGAAAGTAAATCAAGCAATGAAAGTAAATATGCGAAAGTAAATGCTTGAATGTAAGGGCAAGGAACACGGCGATGTTTTCCCGAGGTATCGGAGAGTCGCCACTCCCCACTAGTCCTCGTTGGAGCACCCGCGCAAGGGTGTAGCTCCCCCATGATCCGCGCAAGGATCAAGTGCTCTCTACGGGCTGATTCTTCGATACTCCGTCGTGGTGAATCGTCCAAAACCGCTCACAAGATGAGTTGGGTCATCCACAAGCTCCGCCGGATGATCACCAAACTCTCAATCACCACCAAGCCGTCTAGGTGATGGCGATCACCAAGAGTAACAAGCTAGAACTCTCACTTGACCACAACGAGCCTAATGAGAAGATGGATGCACACTTGCTACTCTCTATTCACTAGTGAGGAACTCTCAAGCTTTGATTCTCAAAACACACTCCTCACTAGAGCTCTTGCACTCCCTTGCACTCCAAAGGTGTTTCTCAGCTGAACAAATGAGCAAGAGACCTCTAAAAGAGGTGGTGGGGATGTATTTATACACCCCACAGTCAAAACCAACCGTTACCTGCCAACTCAGCAAAATACGAGGTGACCGGATGCGCCGGTCGAAATGACCGGACACGCCGTTCGCTCGTAACAGTCGAAAACCTAAAATAACGGCTGAGTGACCGGACGCGCCGATCAAGGGTGACCGGACGCGTCCGATCGTGCAGGGAGCTTACTGTACTCTGACCTGATGCGCGACCGCGTCTGATCAGTGATGACCGGACACGTCCGGTCGTCAGAGTACCTTACTGGAACGTGACCGGACGCGCCGATCACACCCCAGTCGCGTCCGATTAGGTGATTTTCCTCAAGTGACACGTGTTAGTCTGAACACCGCGTCCGGTCCGCACAGGGACCACGTCCGGTCAACAGAGCTGAAACACAGTCGCGGTTTAGAACTGACCGGACGCGTCCGGTCATACCAGACACCGCGTCCGGTCAAGGGAAAACGTCTCTAAACACTCCGAAACGCGACGCAACTTGAACCAAGTTGCTTCCAACTGAACTTTGAGCTATTCTAGAGCTACCTAGTGCTAAGTTTGACAAGTGTGCACCACATCTAAACATAAGACTCACCTAGGTCAAGCTACTCGCTCATGCCCCCCTTTATAGTATGGCCAAAGGAAAAAGCGAAGATCCTAACAACTATTCCGAATGTAACTCAACACCTTGACATCCGAAACTAACCGTCCTTAATCTTGACATCAATCCTTTGAAAACCGAAATGATTTCCATCAAGGGGCATGAATACCATAGTGCCCAAAGCAGTTATCAACTCCATGACCTAACTTACCAAAGTTTCTGCAAAACACACGTTAGTCATGGTAATAAAGCGTTATCATCAATTGCCGAAACCAACTCTTGGGGCCTAGATGCTTTCACATATAAGTACAGAATAACTCCTTCACCCCACCATACCGATAATACACACATTTGTCAGCTTCATTCACAACAAAGCCAGTAGATGTTAAAGTTTTGTCGAATTTCTCATGCCACTGCTTAGGGGCTTATTTTAGGCCATACAACGACTTTAATAACTTACACACCTTGCCCTCTTGACCATTTGCTGTAAATCCATCTGACTGATCCATATAGATCTCCTCCTCTAACTCTCCATTTAGGAAAGTTGTTTTAACATCCATTTGATGAATAATAAGACTATAGGAGGCTGCCAGGGAAAGCAATACTCGAATTGTAGTCAATCGGGCAACTGGTGAATAAGTATCAAAGAAGTCTTCACCCTCCTTTTGAGTATAACCCTTGGCCACAAGACTTACCTTGTACCTCTCGATAGTATCATCAGGCCTAAGCTTTTTCTTAAACACCCATTTGCACCCTATAGGTTTGCATCCATAAGGACGATCAATAATTTCTCAAGTTTCATTAGACATGATAGATTCCATCTCACTCCATACTACTTTCTTCCACAAGTCAGCATCAAGAGAGGTATATACCTCTTCAATGGTCGTTGGTGTATCATCCACAAGGTACACAATATAGTCATCACCAAAGGACTTTGCAATCCTGTCTCTTGCTCTTTCTTGTGACTATAGTGTCATCCTCCTCTGGATTTTGCATATGGGGTTCCTCAACTTGTTCTACTGAAATAAAATTCTTATGCTTGTGGAAAATTATAGATTCTTGATTAGTAGTGCTAGGTGCAATTTTCATGGGAAACTCATTCTCAAAAAATATAGTATCTCTGGACTCCATTATTGTACCAACATGCATGTCAGGTACTTCAGAATTTATAATTAAGAACATATATCCAACGCTGTGAATAGCAAACCAAGGAATACATAGTTAACAGTTTTAGGCTCAAGTTTGCGCTTCTTGTTGATTGGTACATTCACTTTGGCCAAGCAACCCCAAGTGCGCAAATATGAGAGATTTAATCTTATCTTTTCCCATTCCTCAAATGGTATGATTTATTTATTCTTTGTAGGAACTCTATTTAGGATATGATAAGCTATCAAAATCACCGCACCCCACCATTCCTTAGATAGTCCCACAGTATCCAACATGGCATTCACCAACTCAGTTAGAGTGCGGTTCTTTCTTTCGGCAATTCCATTAGATTATGGTGAGTATGGCGGTGTCTTCTCATGAATAATACCATGTTCCACGCAGAATTCAGTAAAATCACTAGAGAAATATTCTCCACCTCGATCAGACCTTAACTGTTTAATTTTTCTCTTAAGTTAATTTTCTACTTCACCTTTATAGGCCTTAAAATAATTCAACGCTTCATCTTTTGTTTTCAGTAGATAGACGTAGCAAAATCTAGTACAATCATCTATAAAAGTCATGAAGTGTCATTTTTCGCCTTTAGTCAAATCGCTATTCATTTCGCATAGATCAGAGTGAACGAGTTCTAATGGTGCCAGATTCCTCACCTCAGCAGCCTTGTGAGGCTTGTGTAATTGTTTAGATTGCACACACACATGGCACTTAGAACCTTTGGCGAAGTTAAATTTTGGGATTAAATTCATATTTGCTAACAGCACGAGACAACCAAAATTAACATGACATAGACGAGAATGCCATAAATCCAACTCATTCGAAATATTAACAGTGTTTACTACCTTATTACACACATCATCAAGCAAAGATAAGCGAAACAGACCTCCGCAATCATAATCTTTACCAACAAAAGTATCATGTCTTGACACAACATATTTATTGGACTCAAGCACAATCTTAAAGTCATCACGACACATCAAAGAGCCACTAACAAGATTCTTTTTGATGGAGGGCACATGCTGCACGTTCTTCAATAGCACCGTCTTTCCCAAAGTAAACTTCAAAACAACTGTACCAACACCAAGAACATGCGCATGCGAGCCGTTTCCCATTAGCAAGGCTCCAGTCCCACCGACCTGATAGGAAGCAAACAAAGAAACATCAGCACGTACATGAATATTAGCGCTGCTATTCATCCACCACTTAGATGAATGACAAACTGAAAGAACAAAAGGTAAAGGATTACCATACCCAGATGTTCCTCCTCCAGTCTCTCTTATCACCATGTTTGCTGATTTCTTTTCTTGCTTATATTTGCAGTCTGGGCACACACTTTCCTAATGCTCATCACTTCCACAAACAAAGCAACCCCCACCTTTCTTGTTGTTTTTATTCTTAAACTCAGCAGTCTACTTAGGCTTTGTGTTGTTCTCTTGCTTGTTTTTCTTCTTTTTGTTATTACGGAATGCGAATAAGTTTTTCTTTTGCACCACATTTGCAGCAGAGGACTCAACCCCTTTTCCACGATTGTCCTTTGCTCTCACCCACTTCTCAACATCAAGAGATCCAATAAGCTCAGCCACGCTAAACTCTTGTCTCTTATGTTTTAGAGAAGTAGCAAAATCCCTCCAAGAAGGTGGCAACTTAGCGATTATACCGTCGGCCATAAACTTGTCAGGCAAAAGACATAGAAAAAGTTCCAGTTCCTTAACTAGCACCTGTATCTTATGGTCCTGTTCAACTACAGAATGGTTCTCAACCATTTTGTAGTCATACAACTGCTCTATGAGGTACAACTCGTTGCCAGCATAAGAAACTCCAAACTTTGCCTCAAGAGCATCCCATAATTCTTTGCCTGATGTGCAAGATATGTAGTTTTTCTCATACTTGCTATGAATTGCACTAATCACAGTGCCTCAAAACAGGTTATCGGCAACCCAAAACTTTTGCTCCTCCTCAGGAGTAAGAGTCTCAGGCTTCCCCTGTGCAGCGTGATAGCAATTCATAGTAGTCAACCACAACTCCATCTTGGCACGTCATATCATGAAATTTTTCCCTTCAAAGGTATTTGGCTTCAAAGCAGCAGCAAAACTACTAAGAGAAAATTGCCTAACATTAGGTTTTTGGATTGTTAGAAATTTAAGCATTTCCAAATCATTTTAATCTATAAAAATAACAATAGGTTTGTGACGACATATATGTGCATGTGTGTATTATTAACAAGAGCTAGAACATGTAACCATGACATACCAATCGTAACAGAAAGAACACATATTATTAATAAGACAAAAGATGAGTTGCGAGTGTACCCAGAGGAGGGTCCTATGTCGAGGGCATCGGAGGCTCCGCTCGCACTTGCACCTCCAGTCATGGTGTGCAGACTAGTGCGTTGCTCGAAGTCATGGATCATAGGTGATGCAGGAAGAGGTTCGCCGTGCTGAGCAGTCCCGTGAGCGTCACGAGGAAGAAGACGAAGACGATGTCCCGCAAGCGTCACCAAGAAGACGAAGACGATGTCCCCCGAGCGTCACCAGGAAGAAGACGTGAGTAGTCATGGTAACGCTCCCCAAAAACCTAATTGCCGCACACCTCGGGCAGGGTTCTCAAGCGGACAAGGGTTTCGGAGACACCTACTCTCCTATGGCTCCGTGCGCGTAGAGTCATAGGACGGGGAAAGCCATCGAGCAGCAGAGGATGTGATGTCTGGTATGTGTCTCAGGGGAAAAATATGAGATAAGGACCGGAACTTTTATTCTCGTAGCCAGGAGGAAGAAGACCAACCAGAGAACTCAGGAGACGTAGTAGCGAAGGGATGGTAACTGACGAGATTAAAGCCAACTCACATCCACCATAATACAAGAGACTAGAAACTCCTGCAATCATGAGGATTGAGTAGCAAAACCATGCCACGCCACGCCCCCCGCTCGGTCCGGCCAGCGGTGGCGGCGACGCGCGTGTGGCACTCCTTTGTCCTTTTCTCAGCTTCTCAATATAGATGGATAAATTCCAACCATATAAGTCGAGTCAACGTTTAGTCAAATTCCCATACGGTATAAAACCATACACCGCCTAATGTTACGTACCATAGATTTTATTGATTTATTAAATATAATATGGGCCAGGCCCATAATATATCCAACAATTGTCAAAACGTATTTGTAGCTTAGTGGTGGAGTCACTTCCTTGCAAACTGAGAGCGCTCATGGGTCATGGCCTATTTTTTCTACTACGCTGGTTATGGCGTTCGTGCCTCTGGTCCTCGAGGAGGAGTATGACGATGAGGATGTTCGAAAGGATTAGATGGCTAGAGAGGAGGTACACAAGATTAAAACAAAGCAATCCTTTCCTACATAATTCTAATAGCAAGATGATTAACTAGCTATCAACTAGAGCACACAAGCTACATGAATTAAGCTACTCAACAAATCAAGTTACACAAACTACTTGAATTAAGGTACTCAACTAATCAAGGTACAACTAATCGAGGTATGCAAGATAAGAAACTAGCTGAATCACTCTACTCAACTAGTCGAGTTACTTCTAGTCACTACACAAGCACAAGAAGAATAATTAAATAGCTCAACGATGGTGATGGAAACCAACGTGGCAAAAGACAAGATTTTTTCCACGTGAGGTTCAGTTGCTTGCTGGAAACATACGTCCCTATCTAGGTGAGTCCTTGGATTCTAGCTCCTCTACAAGCAACGTAAGACCTCAAGCTTAACCCTCAACGTAGGTGCTCGTCTATGAGATTGTGAATCAACAAGGCACTCCAACTAGCCTCATAATTCCACTAATGGTTGCACTTGCAATCTCCACGAAGATGAGCACCGATCCTCTTGATTTTCTTATCTTCTCTTTCTTCTTTCTTCTCTTCTTTTCTTTCTCATCTCTTCTTCCTCTTCTTCTTTTCTCATCTCTTCTTCCTCTTCTTCTTTTCTTCTCTTCATTTTATTCTTTCTTCTCTTCTTTCCTTTACCTTTCGGAGTTGGATCCCCTTTTGGACCCTACCCTTGCTCTAGAGGCTTTCTTGCTCCTAGCTGAATCACTCTCACTACTGCTAGCTATCAAAACTTCTAGCTCCTTCTCTCCTTGAGTGTAGAACCTCCCTTCTCTTCTCCACTTGCCATTCCTCACGCGGTTAAGCGCAAATCATGAGGATTAAGCTATAATACCAATTGAAAAGGATTAGGCAAGCATAGAGGGGAGGGTGAATAGGCTTATTTAAAATTAAAACTCAATGCAGCGGTTAGAAATAGGCGTGACACTGCCACACTTGCACGCAGAACTACCGTGGTGCGATAGTTCCAGGTACAACTGTGGTACTGCCATGATTTAGAGCCTCTCGAGAACACAATACAAAATCTGCTAGATGAAAAAATGGATCAAGTAAATTACTAGTGTTCCTGGTAGTGCATAGAGCCTATTTTCCAAGGTTGGAAGCTTTTACACAAGTAGATCGGGAGTTAACCCTAGAAACACAACCAACATAAGAAAGAGCACAATAACAACAAGAACATGAGGACATGGTATTTATTCTGTGGTTTGGCTCGTCACCAAGGCTTGTCTACTCCATGTTGAGGAAGCCACCAAGGCATGGGTTTCACCAAACTCTATCCTCTTCTCAAGTCAAGAGATCAAGTCTCTAGCTTGAGAGTTCTTACTAGAATGTCAGGATGATTACAAACTTCCCAGAGCACACACAAGTGGTTGTAGTGCTTCTATAGGCATGCCTAGCTAGCTAGGAGCTCTTGCTCCAAGAGTAACCAAATGCAAGACGTCAGCTTGAATGTGAACTAAGTGCTCTAGGAGTTCGAGCTCGGTTGGCAAGCTCTCTTGCGAATTTTTGAGGGCAATCTCTCAAAGAATCATTAGGGATTGATGGGGAGAGGCTGGGGACTTCAATGGCTAGAGAGAGAGCTATATGAAGTTTGATTAGAGTGAATGCTCGAAATTTTTTTGTGGGAGGTGGAATAAAGGGTATAAATACTCCTCAAGTCTCAACTAGCCATCAAGTCACGACAGTGCCACAAAATGTGTAACAGTGCTGCATACTGATGCAACACTTCCGCGCAAGCCAACAACAGCAATGGGATTAAGGTTTTGGCTGGCTTAGCTAAGGTGTGAGGAAACAACAAACAAGTATGGTGGTTTGTAGGTTGAGCACTTGGTTGCACATTAAACCATGTATAGTTTGCATCCCGCTTGCTAGGACGATGGTTCCTTTGCTCAATTTCAAAATACAAAAATGAATTTAAATCTCCAGTGAGTCTACCACCGCAACCTTTTGTAATTAGGGGCTCCACCATGTTACATAGTATACACCTCATTATGTTCTCACCTTCTTGTTAACTCGATAAATCTCATTAGTCCTCTAATTATATGGTCATTATTATAAAAACTCACATTAGGGCTTGATTGCACTTACATTTTTACACTACTAGCTTTTGGACTTTCTAAAAGCCAAATAGCTCCCATAAGCCAAAAACCAAAAGCTCACTATAGAGAGCTTCTCACTTATGGCTTTTGGGAGCTTTTTAGCTTTTGAAAGGCCCAAAAGTTATGGTTCAAAAGCTCCTAGAAAGCCTAAATAAAAAGGCCTTGAGGATGAAGAAAGTCATTCCCCACAGGTACAGCATGTAGATAGTTATTGATACTATTATAAACAACCATATTAGACCATCTAAGTCTAAAAAAAGTATAATGTTCTAGATAAAAATATACCATGTGACATCTCATGGAATACGAAAAAAGCTAGGTACTAGCTAAAGCAAAATAAAAATATAAAAAATAATGGAATAGAAAGATAACAATCAAAATAGAGAAAAAAGGAAAAACATCATAAAAATACATCAAAACATCACATGGATAATATTTGAACAATCTAAAATATATCATAAAATATCTCATGGTTGCCATGGGAATAATAAAAAATAATCATGGAACATCCCATATACATGTAAACATTCTTAAGGACATCATAGAGCTTCACGTGTATACTTCGTGAACATCACGTGTATATAAGGAATATAGGAAATAAAAAAAGCAAAACACAAAATAAAAAATAAATAATTTAAAATAATTAGAGTAAAATAAAGAAGGGTAAAAAGGGAAATAAAAATGCTATGAATGTAAAGAAATAAATAAATAACTTAAATAGAAAATAAGTTAATAAAAGATTAGACAAAGCATAAGAGGAAAAAATAATAAAAAGGAAAAACACCACCAAATAAAGAAAAATAAAAGAGAAAATTACATGGATACTAAGTGAATAACCTATAAATATACCACAGAATATCTCAAATGTACTACGTGAATACTCAAAAATAATCATGGAACAACCTATTTATATTACGTGAGCATCCCAAAATACATCAGAGGACATCACATGTATACTATGAGACATCACAACAAGACATACAGGAAAACAAAAATAATAAAAAGAAAAATACTTTTGATAGAGGAAAAATAAAAAGAACATCACATCGATGCTACTTGAACAACCTAAATTATACCACACAACACCTCAGAGTTATGTGAATACTCAAATCTAATCATAGAACATCACATTTATAGTACGTGAACAATCAAAAAGACATCACAGAACATAATATGTATCCTTTGCAAACATCACATGTATACTACGTGAACTTCTCATTTGTACAACGTGAAAATTCTAAAATACATCATAGAACATGACATGTATACTACATGAACATCACGCGTATACCAGAAAATATAGAAAATAAAAAATGTGAAATTAAAATAATAAAATAATTAGAATAAAGTAAAGAAGAAGAAAAAGGAAATACAAAATAAATGATAAACTCTATGCATATATAGAAATAAATAAATATCTTAAATAAAAATAATTTAATAAAAATATTAAACAAAACATAAGAGGAAACAAAAATAATAAAAAATAAAAACCCCACAAATAAAGAAAAATAAAAAGAGAGCATCATATGGGTATTACTTAAACAACCTAAAATATAACACAAAACATCTCAAGGTAAAATATGAAAAAAAAAATAAAATATAAAAGAATGATATAAATAGAAAAGGAGAATGAAATACAAAATAAAAAGGAAGAAAAACAAAAAAAATGAAAGGAAACGAAAAGAACAAGAAAATCTATGGATAACAAAAAAGATAGAGAGAGAGAAAGGGAAAATACACGTAGGAGATGAAACAAAATACAAAAGAATGAATGAAACATAACAAAAAATGGAAAAGAAAAGGAAAAGGACAAATAACAACAAAAAACCACATAAAGGATGAAAATATGAAATAAAGAATGAAAGAAACATAATGATCAAAACAAATGAGTAAAAATAAAAATAAAATTAGAAAACAGATAAGAAGGGAAAAGGAAACAACTTATGGGCAAAAAGAAAATAAAGAACGAAGAAAAAAACGGAGCAGCAGCTAACAACTAACGTAAAGCGCCGAATATTTTGAACATGTTGTTTTTTTTTGAGAAACGAATATTTTGAACATGTGGACCAGCTGAAGAACTAAAATTGTGAAGCATTACCTACAGCCCATCTGCATTTCTACGGCCCAACAAGAATTCACTATAGAGATGGTCGGCACAGGCCTGGGACCGACCGGTCCGACCCGATGATTGGCGCTGCCATTCGGCACGCTCGGTGCGACGTTGGCTGAGGAGGAGGAGGACCCACCAGCGCTCGGATCCGGCAAAGAAGAGTACAGGTTTAATTTTTTTTTTGAGAAACCGGGAGAATATATTACATAAACTGCTTAATGTTTACATCAAATCTTACAAAGAACCTTTGAAAGAAAATGAAAGTACAACCTAGTTTTTGCAAGATCATGGTCCTCCCGGTTGACCTCGTCGCCGGTGAACGGAGCCATCTACAGCTTGAAGCCGACCTCCTTCCGGACGATAGCTCTTCATAATTTTTGGATGCCACCATAAGTCGCATATCGAGAGCATCGACATGCTGTAAGCTCATTGAACGTCCTGGCTGAAGACGATGGCCGACGACCATCATATCACCGGTAAAACATGGAATCTGGCACCTCAAAGGCCACCAGCAGCCCTGACTCACCGGAGAAAGATACAACCCGAAGGGAAACAAAACCACCAAAGGTGGGATCGAAACCCAACCCAGTTTCTCTACGAGTTGGTAGACATACCTTCCAAAATTTCCCCATACATCCATTGCCGTATTTTGGATTACAGGTCCAGCACTATCGTTGGCATCATGGGCACCAACGGCACAAAGAAAAACACAGGAAAACTGAACACCAACGCAGAAGATAAAATCTATGACATACCCATCGATGTTGAGACCCCGCAAAAGATATCACCATCAATCACCACATGCACCTCAGACAGCACCAGAACTCGCTCACCACAAACACAGACAATAGCAGAGAAACTCTGGAAGGAATAAGAACTTACCGACGATATATCCACCAGTAAGAAATCCAACCTTATTCTAGGTAAAACTACTCTACTAGAAGAGAATATGTACATTACCCACTAGATCCGCCGTTCCCCAAGCACATCGGCACCAAAAAGGTCACCGACGGCGAGGGAAAGCAGCAGATTCGGCGGGCAATCGAGAAATCGCCGGCGCGTCGCCTCTTTCTACTGTTGGGGAACGGGCGCTTCGAGAGAAAGAGAGAGACTCGCGAATGCGCACCAGTACAGGTTTAAATAGGGGCCTCGCTGGAGTAGCTGGGCTTAGGCCCAGTCCGCCCTTGTCCATCGACATGGGCTCCATCGGAGCTCAAAGTTGTTGCGCTCATGGGGATGACTTGCTTCCCACGCGGTATACCTTTGTTTGATAACGTCTAAAATATTTTTTTGATAAAGGCATATTTTATTAAATTTTCAAGCACATTACATCAGATTGATACAAAGTCTTAAAAATAATTCTTCCAGTCTCTACTTGACAAGAAGCACACAGCCAAATAAAAGAGGGAGCCACACACTATCAATCCGCAGACTAGAACACCACCCATATGCCTAGAAGAAGATAACCTTGGCCACCTGTGCCAAGTGCCGGGAAGCCGCCACAACTAAATCCTGTGTATTCAGCTTCTGGAGGATAGCCCACGTAAGGAGCCAATGAATGACCAACAAGATAACCTGCAAAGGAGATGAATATTTCTCCTTTTTTAAAACATATCATTCCTACATAATCAAATCGACCAACAGGTGATGGCAGCTCCTAGTAGAACTAAAGACTTCAAATCTTTACTAATCCCTTGAATCCAATTGCCAAACATATTTGACACGCTATAAGGTTTAGCTAGACTTGAGGCCACCTGAGTCTTTGACCAAACTGCTCGGGCGAAACGGCAATCAAAGAACAAGCGTCTAATTGTCTCTTCTTTGTGACAAAAACGACATGTTTTGCTACCTTGCCAGTTACGTTTTGCTAAATTATCTTTTGTTAGCACTACTCCTCTATATAGATACCATAAAAAAATTTACCTTCAAAGGGGCTTTCATTTTCCATAAGCGTTTATTTAAAATACATCGGGCTCATGTCCTAAAGTGATGTTAGCAATACGTAGCAACATATTGTTCCATGCTACTAACTTGGGCCTGATTAGATCCCTACACCAAGAAAGATTAGGTGGAGATGTGACTAGGAATTCGCTACGGTAACATGTTTAGGTCTAGTTATGTTGTAGAGGCAAGGATACTAATCGCGAAAAGTTGTGTTACCCAACCATTTATCCTCCCAAAATAGAACCTGTGATCCATCTTTCACAATGAATGACCTAAAGCGAAGGAAATCGTGCTTAACCTTCATGAGGCCATACCAGAAATGTGAGTCACCTATTTCCAATCAACATGTACTAAAGGCTTAGAACCAAGGTACTTATTTTGAAGCAATTGTTGCCACGTGCCATCTGATGTGAGAAGCTTCAACAACCATTTGCTAAGCAATGTCGTGTTTTTGATATCTAGATTGTGTATACCCAGACCGCCTTGGTCTTTAGGTTAGCATAATACACTCCGTTTAGCTACACGATATTTCTTTCTTTGTTCATCACCTTGCTAATAAAATCTAGACCAAAAATAATCTAATTTTTTCAGCACGTCTCGTGGTATGAGAAAGAACAACATCATATACATTGGAAGACTACTGAGCACTGAGTTTATCAGTGTCAGCCGACCTCCTATAGAGAGGTGTTTACCTTTCCAACTACCGAGTCACTTCTCAAAGCGATCATCCATTTGCTTCCGATCAAAATTTCTCAATTTTTGGTAATGAACGGGGATGGCGAAATACCAGATTGGGAATTCCCTAGATTGACAACCAAATCTCCTTGTATTGATCTAATACATCTTGGGCATCTCCAAAGCAGTACAACTCAGTTATGGAAATTAATTTTAAGGCATGATGCTTGTACAAATGCAGAAAGCAATAGCTTCATGTTATGAGCTTTTGCCAGATCTCCCATAAAAAGGATAGTGTCATCTGCATATTGTAGGATAGATAAACCTCCATCAACTAGATGTGGTACTATATCCCATTAATTTGCCCATCGTCTTTGGTTCCCTTTATTATGACTGCTAACATATTAGCCATGATGTTAAAGTTCTGTTGGGGAGAGCTTGATACTATTGCAGATCGTCGGTTGTTGTTTTGTTGGGTTGCAACGTCTGTGGCCAATTGAGAGGAGCAGGGAATGGAGAATGGTTAGGGTTAGGGCCTGTTTGGTGCGGCTCCAGCTCTGGCTCCACCTGTAGCTCTGGCACCTAAGTAGAGGTGGAGAAGTGCTTCTGCACTCGTGGAAGAGGAGCCTGAGCCACTTTACACATACGAAGCGAAGGTGTTTTTTTGGGCTCTGGCCGAGTGCTCCAGTTCCATTGGTTCAGGAACCCTCCAAAGGGGCTCTTAGTTGATACCACCTGTGAAGAGGAGTCAACACTCCTAGCTTTGGGCCCTCGTTGTGCTAAGTTCGGCCGAGCAGACCTGGAGCAGAAATAGTAGTGTTAAGCTATTTCTCTTTAGCAGAAATAGCATGCCGACCACTACTATTAGCGCAAAGGATCACGTAGTGGCAAAAATGCACTATCTTATTGCTGTTGCTGTCCAAACGCTATATTCGGCTAAAGCGGCAGCTATAGCCGGTGATTTAGAACCTTATTGTTGATCTACATGGAAGTCATGGAGATTACAGACGCCAAACAAAGGCTCGGCTCCAAGTGTTGGTTGGCATTGCAGAGCACCTCGAAGGTGTGGTGTGTGCGGTGAAGGAGGGCGTGGTAGCCGATATGGTTGTCTGGGACAAGGTGGGTGGCACATAGCACCACAGTGACGCGGCGCACATACTTCTTGGTGTTAGAGGGACTGGATTCACTACCTGCTCCTGGTTCTTGTGTTAGCTACAATTTCCTATAGAGGGGGAATTGGAGGAGGCGGAGGAGGTGGGATGCGAGAAAGGAGGTGGAGGGGCAGGGGCAGCTATTCATTGGAACAAGAAGGGCCTTGTCCAGGTTCCTCTCCTCAGTGAGGCCCCTTGTTCGGCTCCTCTCTCTCAGACGAGGTTGTATGCTGTCATCTTGCATAGCTCAGTAGTTAGGAATGTCGGAGAACATGAGGAATGGGTCCTATTTGGCAGTAAGTATTGGAATAGATTTGAAGGCTCTACAGGAGTAAATGAAAAAATTCAGACCTTCAAAATTAAGGGAAGCCTCCAAAATAAAATAAAAAAAAGGAGAGGCTCTCATTTGAGGGCTACTGATGAGTGAGGTGGGATGGAATTCTAATATTCAAACAAATACCCCCAAAGGAGGCGGGCCTTGACGTCTATCAACAAATGTTGGCACTAATAAAATAGTCATTCCTTCATTATTATTTGAAATGAAAGCGAAAGTGTGGTTGGCAAGGGCACCCGATTAGGTTATGGGCACCATGATCAACACATCACGAAAATTCACATGATCGCTCTGTTTAGTTCAATAATCTTTGCCAGCTGCTGTACTATGGATCTGGACCGATACCTGGAGGTCAATTCTATTACAATACCAATTAGCTAAGAGTAAATGGATTAAATAAGCAGGAAACAAGTACAGCCCATAGTTTTGTGCCAAGCTAAACGACGAGGAGACATATTTTAGCCATAATCAACTATCTTAAAGAGCTTTCTGGGCGAATCTATGCCAGTTTGTTTGCAGGTGAGCTGGTGTGCTCCTTGCCACCTATTATCTTTTAGTTTCATCTTATAATTTTTTTTAAAATTATACAGTGTAACGTAGACAGCCACAACATGCAAGCACGCTCACTCTATAAACACATGTACGTAAATCCTACCCTACGAGTATCTTCGAAGAAATGGACAGCAGATCTCGAGATTCACGAAGTCACCACGAGCGTCTCGCTATCGATGGGGGCGTTGTCTACTACTGAAAGCATAGCGCCGTTAAATCCTAGAATAAATCCAGAAAAATACGAGGACTTCATCTTAATAATTTGATAGCCCTTTTTAACCTACGACGGTTCAGCTTCTCGTGACACACCACATTTTGTTTAAAAAACTGCAAGAACATCAACTGCAGTATTAACTTATTACTTGACAGAGTGGTCTGCGACTGATTGTTTATGTTTCTCAATGCAGAATCAAACAGAGTCAGAGTTTTGTCAAAAAGAGAGAGAGAGTCAGAGAGGCACAGCTTAATTAAATTGAAAACAATTTGTGCACAGTATTATACACACCAATACTGTTGCACGGTGTGCCTGCTTCCACGACTGAACTATTTTATTTTCTAGTTTCTAGATGCAAACATTTAGTTGTACTCTTCAGCATGTGCCTGTGAATAATTATATGTCGAGATAAGCAGATCGTGGGAG
Source organism: Saccharum hybrid cultivar R570 (assembly GCA_038087645.1). Lineage (NCBI taxonomy): Eukaryota > Viridiplantae > Streptophyta > Magnoliopsida > Poales > Poaceae > Saccharum > Saccharum hybrid cultivar. The sequence goes on along the minus strand of JAQSUU010000637.1, from coordinate 35,571,891 downwards.
AAAACTAAGACTCACTTGAACTATTTTACAAAAGCAAGATTGCCACTTGTCGAAATGTGGTTGATCATTGATCAGAATATACATATGTATATTATAACTGCATTGAACATCTATACCGTGGCCCTGTTTAATTGGGGAATCCCTCACATACATAGCCCTCTTTTGCAAGAGCCAGCATTTAACTAGGCGCCGCAGCATGATAGTGTGACATCCGGTCCACACGGCGGTCCATGTGTGTTAATGTGAGTCTGTGGGGAGTTTAGTTTCATCATGCTTACCGTGGGTAAATTAGATCAACATATAAAGTCAATTTGCATAGTCCATATAACCAATTCTGAGTTAACCCTTTTATATGAAGAAAAAACAAAAACATAAATGAATTGATGAGAGTGTATGATTCACTGAGCATGTAGAAACGGGTCTTTGTAACACTTTTGTGTTGTGTGTATCCTATCTATGCAGAGACAAGAAGTGATCTTAGTTTGATGATTGTATCATCTTGATATAATTGACTAGGATTAATTGTTGGGGCATGACCATCCCAAGTGGCGGAGGCTTGAGCATAAACAGGCCGGGCAGGCACTCTGATCTCTTTCCGGTGCGGTTCACTGCTCCTCTGTTCATATTTCCATCGATCTTATTTCCTGATAATTATTCTAAAGTTAACATGTTCACGCCATAGCTATGTCTCAGCTTGTTCTTTCCACACTAGATTTGTAGAGACGTAATCTACATGTTTATAATTAAAATGATTAATGTGCATGCAACTAGTTTTCTAATTTAAAAGCCATATAGGTATATACTTCGGTGCTTTATAAACAAATATTGATATGACTAATTGCAAACATTAATATGCTTTTAAATTATAAGTTTGCTTAGTTTAAACACGTATATTAAATTCGAATAGATGCTCTCACATGTTTATTCCTTTTGCAAAGTAAAGTTGAAATCACTTGAATAATATGAGACATGTTTGCAAATAAAATATGACTAGTAGCTTTAACTTGACTTTTCAATTAAAATGTAAATTGACTAAATTAGTATCCTTCACATGGTTTTGTAATTAAAATAAACCAAGCATATAGCCTTTACTCTTATGATGTAAATCTCCTTATAGGTGTTTCTTTTTAACTGTAGTTCCGTTATCGGTATTCTTGTGATCTTGTGACCGTAGGACTACCTCTCTTTTAGTACGTTGTTCTCTTGTGTGGTGTACTGTTCTTAGTTGCTTTTATTTGTTGCTTGTATGTTTGCCTATGCGTAGTGCTTGCTACGAGTAGAACGAGAACTGCTTGTGAGCGTTGAAGATCAGAAGGCGATGACCAGAAGCAAAGTATGAGGAAAAATGTGAGCAAGAGTAAAAGACAAGTATAGCATGGGACATCCTTGCATGTCTTTACCTTGATCACCGCTAAGGATTTCCTAGCATTTGTACTTGTACCTTGTCGTCTATAGGGTATTGCATTGGGTAGTGGTGCTAGTGCTCAATTAAAGACCATGATCTTATAATTTGACTAATGGATTATGCAATAAACATTAAAGATGCTTTTTAGCAACCAGAAACAAGGGGGCTAGAGCATAATTTTTGTGGTGCTCTAGATTCATCTCCTTAAGGACTTATCTGTAAGCGATCATCTGAGACTTACAGTACAACCGTAAGAGCTACATGGCTCTGGCTTTAGTTCAGTACGAAGATCTTTTCTAGCTTGTTAATGGTTAACTGAAAGAGCGCAAAAGGGGCTTGCTGAGCTGAGTATAGTGCGGCCTTTGTCCCTATGTGTATCGCCTGCACGGAATGTGCCATTCGGAAGGGGGGCTCTATATTCCCTTGCCAATTGAAAACCTAGCGGCCCTAACTTGTTAGACGAACTTCTAAAAGACTTCATAGTGAACCCTACCGACCTTCCTTGGTAGTTGGTCAAGAGATTAGCTACCTCGGGCAAAAGGGTAAATCACAATTCACGGTGAAAGTGTACAACCTTTGCAGAGTATAAAACTGGTATATCAGTCGTGCTCATGGTCACGAGCGGCCTTGACCCTTATGAAATAGATGATCACTAATTGTTAATTGTTTATGCTACTCGTTATTCATGTTTACCTGATCATGTGTTTATGTGGGCTATGATGAACTTGTTGCTACTCAATTGCTTAAAATTGTGCCTTAATAAAAGCTAATTGCTTAAACCAGTGTCTACCTTTTGAGCCTCGTGAACCCCATGCTATTCTTGTTGAGTACGAGATGTACTTACGCTTGTCTTTACATTTTACTTGATAAAAATCCCGGATGAGTACCAGATTATTAGTGTTTAAAGAACTTAGGCTTGTGATCAATCAGTCAGTTGTCCATGTGGATTTGGAGCCTTCGTCTGAGGATCAGAGTGTCTTTCCGCTGTCTACTATCTAAGGTTGTATTTTTATATTAATACGTTATATATTAAGCATTGTCTATTGATATTACCCCTATTTGTAGCCATATGTGTGTTTTGACTTTTTGACTCACATATGGTGTGTATCTGATTTTGTTCTTAAAACTAGGTGCTACAAAGTATTTTTGACTCGAGATATTAAGGAATGCAGAAAAGAAAAACTAAAGCCATTGCTAAAGCCAATCTGTAGAGGCAGTTGTACTGTCCAGCCACTTCTACTCTTCCACTGTTAGAAATGAGCGATTTATAAAGGAGACTGCTCAGCCGCCCCTCGAAATAGGATTTCTACAGACTAGTGTAAATAAAAAAAAATCTGGGAGGCCTACCATGTATTCACAAGTCATGCAACTTTTCACGTGAAAATGCGCATTAGTGGAGGTTTAAGCCTAAGGCCTTTGATCTCACGCATATATAGCAGCTCCTCTAACCACTCCACACCAAAGACAATTGGTCTATAAGGCATATCCATTGCCCTCGTATTCATTTTTTTATCTTGAAATGAGTATTTGGGATCCTAAATGGATTCAAATGAAAAGTTTTCAAAAGCATTAGTCGTTTCTCCATCTGAGGTTACTTGAAAATTTTGAATTTCAAATGTCAGAAATTCAAACATAATTTTCCTTGGATAAATGATTTTAAATGAAAAACTTGTCACTTATAAAGTTGTATAACTCTTTGAGATTACAATTTTGGTTTTTATTGTTTCTCCATCTGAGGCCATTTGAACAGTTCAAATTTTACTGTGCCGCACTTTTTTTTAGAGGTGGCTATAGATCTAGCTGTCTCTAGAAATCCATCTGTAGACGTGGATAGATCTAGAGCTGCCTCTAAAGATAGGAGCATTTGTAGAGGCAACTGAAAATATGATCCGTTCCTATAAATGCATTTCTAGAAGTGGCTCGTTTTGGAAACCATTTTTTAGAGGAGCCGCCTCTATTAAAAAAAGGAGGTTTGTTCACAAATCAATTATGTAGTAAGCACCCAAGGCATATTATGGGTCATTACTAGAACTTTTGGTATTTTTAACTAATTCAAAGTATGCCACTATATTAGAATGTAGGACCCTTTGAACCATTATTTAACTATGAAAAAATCTTGTGTTGATGGAAATTTGATCCCGCACCTAGATAGATGACTAGCGCACTCAAATTGGACGAGAATTGTTCGTATTGCTTGAGAATCGAACTTACAGTGAAACAAGGAAAGCAAGCCTAGCCGGGTTTTGAACCCGACTTAGCTGACTTATGTAGAAACGTCGCAAAGACCTATAAACACCTCTTGGGAAGAACCCATTGGGGAGACACGCATAGGGTTGTTCTACGGTCCACAAGGCTACTTATCGTAGAACATCGGATGTGGGCCGAGGGTTGGAAGAGATAGGGTTTGGAAACGATAAAATAGTAGATTGATTGTGTTTTTGATCGACTTTATACCTTAATCGGTTGTGATCCCTTCCTATTTATAGAGTAGGGATGTCTTATCTACAAACGTTTACAACTCCAAAGTCACACGTTTTCAAAGTTAACCCGGCCTAGCTAGCTTCCCTGTGTTTTAGTCAGCTGGCTCCCTAAACCGACCTGGCTGGTTTTGTTGTCCTAGGCCTAAAATGACTATCAGCATGTGGCTCCCTATTTTTAGGTGAAGTTTGTGCAAATCTAAAAGCATATAATAGTTATAAAACATCCAAGGGCAATGTCAAACAATAATGCATTTTCTAAGAGCGATATTTGTATATATCGTCCATAATTCTTGTAGTCAAATTTAAGTGGAGGTAGAAACAATCTAATTAGGCTCGCAGACCTTCTTTATGGACATAGTCTTTGCTTGAATCACCTCCACTTGTCGCTCCATTGATCCTGTATTATACATCTGTTGCAACTTCTCTTTTGTGTGTGAGATAAGCCTGAGGGACACCACCTCGCCTGTTGAGACCAAGAAACTTCCTTGTTGTCCTTCTGACTTGCTTTATCACTTGACCAGTTATTATTGACCATATTATTGCTAGCAATAATTAGTTGTCGTGATGAATTATAGCTTGGGTATAATCCCAAGGCGAGTAATTGCAAGGATATTAACTAATGTATGGCCATATATAGGGATACTTGTATAATCCCAAGGCGAGTAATTGCAAGGATATAACGAAGTCCACCGAGCAATCGACCCAAAATAGGATATGGTACAACAACACGATTACCTTGTAATTGATGAGCTAGTTGTTCTTGATGTCTTGTCGATGGCTTCAAATCCTTCTTGCTTGGACAACTTTTTTTTTTTGCTTATGAGTAGCTCCTTTCTTCTTGTATTTTTCCAAAAGTTCCTCAAAGCTCGGTCTCACCATGTTCTTGAAGTTTGGATTTTTTTCAGCTCTACTGCAAAAGTCGATCAATATATTTAATATCTATTATTGTCCATGATTTGGTCTACAAAATAGATGGCTGTATATTTCTATTTTTTGAATTTATCTTTTTTAGTGTCTATAGTGAGATATATCTATTATTGTCCATGATTTGGTCTACAAAATAGATGGCTGTACATTTCTATTTTTTGAATCTATCTTTTTTAGTGTCTATAGTGAGAATTAATGTAGAGGATTAAAACTTTAGTCTCTAATTATCTTGGTAATAGTATGAGAGACATTAAAGCATTATTTTCAACAACTCCCAAAGTGTGTTTAAAGAAGAAGCGTGATTAACATATCCATTCTATCTGATTCCACTTCATGACAGCTTAATCATACAATAACATAGGTGGTTCAGTGGCTGTCAAGCACGCATGATTTTATTATACTAAAGGAACGGAGCTATCAAGAACAGAATAGGATAACAAGACTGACCAAATGCTGCAGATAACTACTATGCAAATATATTACATACAACAGCACGCAATGCAAATTAAATTCTTATGGCAATATAAAAGATTAACTCTTCTTTCTAATCAACTCTGTCGCGTGGTTCCTAAAGTACCTGTCACTGTATCTTAATCTATCATGTGCTACACGACTTGGCAATTAATATGTTTAAAAATTTTCTGTTAATACATACCGGGATTTAATCTTGTACAAAACTGTTTCACTATAGTTATTCATTATTCATTCATTCTCTTTAAAAGTTCGACCATACATCTATCAGTTGGTGGTAAGGGAGTTTTTTGGGTGACAATTGGATGAAACATGACCATAAGATAGAATTTTGAATTCAAATTCCCTGTCAAATCGACAAGTTGCATGACTTATCATGACATGTAGACTAGCGAAGCAATCAACTGAGGATTTTTTTTTTATTTGGCTTTTGCTTTTGCCACTATGCGGTCACTTTGTCATTCTGATGGTGACTAATGAACCAATCAGCAAGTAGCCACTGTCACATGACATGTGGACTTCTTCATATTAAAACAATTTTAGCTTCATCCGTGACAAAAGTATATACTTAAAGTTAACTCTAGGAAAGTGCTTAATCTCACTTCCCGAAAGAGTGTACTTCTAAATTTGAATCAAGTTAAATTTTCTTAAGTTTGACTATATTTATATTTACATGTCCTAATAGGTTTACTATAAAAATGTGTTTTATGATTAATCTAATAATACTTATTTGTATTGTAAATGTCAGTATTTTTTATTTGGTCAAACTTAAAAGTTGTTTGAATCCTTGAAAATTGTAGTCTTATTGAGATGGAGGAAGTACATAAAAGTAATCTCGCAAAAAATCTGACCTACTTGGAGAGTGATGTAGCGAGTATGGCAGTACGTAGTTTGGGTATAGTATGGCAGTAGTAAGTTAAACTTTAAGGTGTGTGAGTTTTGTAACACGTTTGGTATGATACTTCTTCTGTGAAGAAGTTAATTTGAAGCCAAAGCTCTATCCATTATCTAAAAAACATATACTTGAAAGGACTATCAAGCCACTATAAAGTGCTAAAAGTCATAATCTAAGGCATTTGCACAAGGTTACAGAGTGATTAGTGCTAGATTGAGGCTACAAAGTGTACCTGTAAGGTGATGCGCGATCTTATGAGTTGTGACTTGTGTCTTGGTGGCAAGTTGCTCATCTAGCTTAATGCTAGCCATGGTGATGGTGATTCAAGCACTACTACAACAATTATTTTATTGGAGGCGGGCAAAATATATTATCCGAGGCGGGCATTCCATCCGCCTCGGACAAAAGGTCACGGTAAATCAGACCTTTTCCGAGGCGGTTCAAATGTCCGCCTCGGTAAATCCAATAAAAAGATTAAAAAAACGTGGATAAGCCCAGTGAGGTCATCCATGGGCCCGCCAAGCCCATCCACGTGCCGTCGTCGTCGCCGCCGGTAGATCCGGTCACGCCCGCCGTCGATCCATTGCTGGGGGGTGCTAGCGCCATCTAGCCGCCGCTGAACGACGTGCCCACCCTGGATCTGCCGCCAGGGAGCGGGCACGCCTTGGATCCGGCGCCGGGGGGGCGTGGGCCGCCCTGGATCAGCCACCGTGGGGCCATCACCGTGCGCCGCCGCAGCACGAGCCTAGGGAAGGGGCCCGCAAGCCTGTGGAAGAGGGGCTGACACCGCGCGCCGCCGAGGGAGCCGGCCTCCTGCGTTCGCCGCCACCGTGGGCCACCACAGCGCGCCACCGCCAGGAGCTGGCCCCGCGCTCGCGGCCACCAAACGCCACCACCATGCGCCGCTGCCGGGAGCCGGCCCCGCGCTTGCGACCACGGCGCGCCAGCACCGTGCACCGCCGCCGGGAGCCATCGTGGGGGAGAGTGTGAAAGGTCTTGATGGCTAAAGGGGGGTGAATAGCCTTTTAAAAATTTCTACAAAGACAAGCTAAACAAGTTTATCAATGTAACAAATAGCGAGATGCGAGTTTTGCTTAGCCTACGGGGTGTTTGCAAGCCACCTATCCAATTCACAATTCTAGTAAAGCTAACTAGCTAGCAAAGGTAACTAAGAAGGTAATGCGGAGTTGAGTTAGGAGAGTTTCACCGAGGGGCGAAGTATTGAGCCAACCAATAAGATCAACAATGAATACCAAGACAACCGAACATCGGGATCAATCAATCACAATATGAAAGTGATGACACAAGATTTATCCCGAGGTTCACGTGCTTGCCGGCACGCTAGTCCCCGTTGTGTCCCTCTTCACCACGTGGTTCGGTGGCTAATCGGTCTCACACCTAGCCTCTCAAAAGGCGCCACAAGAACCTACCAAATGGCAAAAGGTTGCAAATGACACGAGCAATCCACTAATGTTGCCTTTGGCACTTCGCCGAGGTAGGCACAAACCCCTCACAATCACCGGAGGTGGCCAAGAACAATCACCAACTCTTGCCAACGTCTCCAAGCTGCTCCAAGCGGTCTATGTGGCGGCAACCACCAAGAGAAACAAGAATCTCACAGCAAATCAACCACCAAGTGCCAACTAGATGCAATCTCACAATGCAAATGCACTTGGATCACTCAATCTCACTTCAAATATGCAAAGAAGCAAGAGAGATGAGTAGGAGGGGATTTGCTTAGCTCAAAGTGCTCACAAGTATGTCAAATGTCCAAGAGAGGGAGCCTTGAGCCGGCCAACGAGTATTTATAGACGTACCCCTTCGAATATAGCCATTAAGAACTTGAAACAGCTGTAGTCGCGCTGACCGGACGCGCTGGTCCAATTGACCGGACGCGTCGATCGCACAGTCCCTACGCTTGCAAAGCACTGACCGGACGCGCTGAGCTCGACCGGACGTGCCGGTCCCGTAACGGACCGGACGCGCTGGTCAAGCCTGAGCAACGCTCTAACGATTCAGTGACCGGACGCGCTGCATGTCACACCGGACGCCACAGAGCCCGTGTCCGGTTGGAGTCCAGTAAGCTCCCAGACGAACCGGACGCGTCCGGTCGACTATGATCAGATGCGTTGTGCGTCCGATCAAAAAGCTAAAACACACGCAGACACTGAACACTGACCGGACGCGTCCGGTCAAACACAGACCGCGTCCGGTCACCACTGTGACCTCCGTTCGCCTCCGTTTGATTTCTGACTTCCGACGAAGTGGAAAATAGTTGTTTCAACTCCTCAAAAACGCCTGAATCCCGCCTCGCAAGCTCGGCGGGAGAGAGAGAGGACCCCAAACCCTCTCTACCGCTTAAACTCCAACGCCATCGCAAAAGTGCTAACACCACCAAGTGATCATGTCATGTGCGAGTGTGTTAGCATTTTTCACAATCATTTTTCGAGGCGTTATTAGTTCTATCCAAATGTATATGATTATGAAATGCACACCTAGAGGCACTTAGGAGTTCAATAGCCGCGTCATTCCCCTCTTTATAGTACGGCTATCTATCCTATAATGTAACCACACCCACTAGGTGTCTTGGTTACTAAAACACAACCCTTAAGCATATACCTTTGCCTTGATCACGTAGGGTTGCGTCCAAATCCAAGTGTGGCCATCATGATCACCATGTCCATCTTGCCACCAACCTTGGAATGTACTAATCCTCATATGCTACATACAACTTAGGCATAGGATTAGTACTTAGGCATTGTCACTAATTACCAACACCAAACATATGACTTTCAGAGTGGGGGAGAGAGTCACCGCGGGGAGAGTGGGGCGCAGTGGGGGAGAGGGCGCCGTGGTGGAGAGAGCCGCCGTGGGAGAGACGGAGAGAGGGAGGGGGTCACAACTCGTGCTGGAGGAGCGAAGGGGATCGTGTGGCTGAGGAATAGAGTGTGAGTGCCTAGGCCTAGGGTTTCCTAATTTATATATGTGAAAGAGTAACCGGATCAGATTGGGCCGCTGGTGAGCTTGGCCTTATTAACGGAGGTGGGCCTCTTTAGGTGTCCGCCTCCGAAAATGGTTTGATTTTTAGAGGTGGGCCACTTTGGAAGCCCGCCTCGATAAATAGATTTTAGGCCACCTCTGTAAATTGATTTTCCGAGGCGGTTGACTGTGACAGCCTCGGTTAATTAAAATGACCGCCTCGATTAATCCTAGGCATTAACCGAGGCGGTTCAAATTCCTGCCCGCCTCCGAGACTCTTTTCCAAACACCTCACATAAGTTTTTCTGTAGTAGTGAAGATCCATGACTGAAGGAAGCTTCACTATCTTGTAGATCTGGCGGCGGCGATGCTGTTGAGGCTTGTCCATGGGTCACGCTGGATCTCGTGAGCATGAGGGAGAAGGGAAGGGAGTGGAGAGGAGAGGGAGGTCAGTGGAGAGGAGCTGTCGGATGAGTGCGACTGAGGGGAGGGACATGAGAGAGGACTTAGCTAGGGTTCGGTGGGTGGCTAGATTTAATGGGCTGAGCGCGTGGGTTTTGATGTATTAACAGAGATGGGTCTCTTAATAATTATGTCTCTGAAAATAAGCCTTATTTTCAGAAGTGGACATCTTAAGAGACACCTCTCTATAAGTCTATTTTGAGCGGCTGGTAATTTTTGGTTGCCTCTAAATAAAACGACTACCTCCAAAAATTGTTAGGTTTTTTTAGGAGATTGGTACATTTTGTGACCGACTCCGTTAATAAGACTAGCTGTCTCCTGATTTCTTTTGTAGCATGCTTGATGATATGTTGCAAAAAAAACTCTTTGGGCAGTAGAGTAGTCACACTAAACAAACCTTTGGTTACATCATTATAGACACATGTTTAAGTTTGTATCTTTGAGCAGAGCTTAACTTTTACTAATAAGCATCCTAATTCACCTCCTTTATCTTTCCTTCTTTTAGGACGGGTTGTGCCGATTCCGATCCGTACAAGTAGGCTGCTTGTACTACACGCTAGGACTGATCCTCAACACCACTTGGTACCTTGTTTACACAGTCGGTTTCGTGTACACTTTCTAGTCGTGAAAGGTTCATTCAGGAATATTACACCCAAAGCATGCATGTAACACTCGCCAATTATTTATTTTCATATATTTGCATTTAACAATGTATTCAAAATAAAAGCAGAGTAGCGTTGGCCGGCAACCGCTAGCTGATAGATTATGGGTGTCATTTTCAGTTGTAATATGAAATGTGCGTGAGGCCATGAGCACGCTTTTGTTCATCGAAGAGTGCATCTTTTCCAGCTGGTGCGTGCCATGGATCTGGTCAGGTATGGCAAGCTCAGATGCACCTATAAGTCAGTTCTTTTAAGTTTAGCACCGTCACGACTCACGACATGTAACACACATCTTGCTTGCCACGCTGATAAAAAAAAATAAATAAAAGGCCACAACAAAACAAGCAAATTAAAGAAAGCCCAAAGTGATCGTGACGACCAACCAGCAGGCAGGCTAAACGATGAAAAACGAGATAAATCAATTTTATCATATTTGTTTGCATGTGAGCTGATGCTCCGATCCTCACTAATAAGTAAATATATTGTCCCATTTCGTATTCTATGTATAGATGCCAGCCCTAATGAATATGATACAGCTAACTTAATATACATTTAAACTAACGTGGGTGGCACACCACATGCCCCAAATAATATATAAATCTGGATCTTGCATGAAGAATACATTACTGCTCCCCATATTCCTTGCCTCCTTGGTTGTTTTTAATTAAAAAGATGTCAACTTTTGACCATCCAATTATTTTTAGAGCATGTTTTCGACCACAAAACCAAAACAATCCGAAATTTTAAACCATCTAATTGTCAAAACCAAATATATGTTTGACCATATGGAAGTTTTTTTAAGCATCTTCAAAAGTTTTTTTATGCAATATACGCATGGAAGTGTGAGCCAGTCAGCTTTCACCTTACCCATTAATTTTCTGAGTGAGGCTAATAATACAACCTTGAGTCAATTGTATGTACATTTATAATCCACCTATTAGCCCTCTTATACAATAGTTGTCTCACTTAGAACTCACTTTTCTCTCTCATAAAGTTTATTGGTTCTTGTGCATGAGCTGATTGTAGCTCGTTTCTCTTTTCTCTCCTCCGCTCTTTTCTCCACCTCAGCATTCAGCCCAACCCATAGCCCTCTACTATACTTTCGCTCTCACACTCGCTCCAACTCATGTGTCCACCGATGAAGGCCATTGCCCGTGGGTGTTCCATATAACTATATGATCCAATTGTCCCCGCTCCCACTCGTACCATGCATGTACCTATGACTAGATGGTCAACTCCTCCCCCCCTACACAGGCACTCGAGTTCACTATTTCTATACACGAGCTCCCTATGCTCATAGCCTTATGTGCTTCCCACCGCCACAACCTCCTCTATCACTACCACAAAAAAGGATTTTAGGAGACTGCCTCTTTGATTAATGAAGGCACGGGCACATTGAGAGATCGCCTCCGTAAGTGGCCATGTAGGCTCCAGGCAAATGCCGCCTCTGAAAATTATCTGTAGAGGCATGCGTCCTAAGGTGGCTGCATCTATTAATCTTTGATTAGCAGAGGCGGTCGTCTTAAAATGTCCATATCTGTAAATCAATTTTTAGAGTCGTTTCTAAAAATCGATATTATCATAGACAGGATTCTAAACGTCTGTCTCTAAAATTGAATTTCAGAGACAAGCATCATAATATGCCCTAACATGCATTGCGATCTACAAAAATAATTCATAACTTTTTCATATAAACTCGGATGAATACATACTTTATATCAAAATTGTAGCCCTCGACGCGATCTACAACTTTGTAATTGAAACAATTTTTATTTGAAAATATTTAGAGTCAAAAATATTGTTTTAGTTTATAGATTTTGAACTTTGAAAAATAATTTTTTTAAACAACTTCTAATGTTGACATGGTTCCTATCAAAGTTGTAGTTCTCAATACAATCTACAAATTTATGGTTGAAAAGCTTTTCATTTGAAACCGTTTAGAGTCCCAAATATGTGTTCTAAGTTCATAGATTCGGAAATTTAAAATTCCTAAACGACCTTGAATGTTCACGTAATTAATACCAAAGTTATAGTGATCAATCTGATCTAAATGTTTGATATTGATAAGTTTTTTATTTGAAGTTTTTAGTGTCTCAAATATTTGTTTAAAATTCACATATTTTGAGATTCGATATTTTGAATTTTTCAAAAATCTCTGATGTAGACACATCCATATATCAAAGTTGTAATGTGTGACAAGATTTAAAACTTTATAGTTGAAGTTTTTTTCATTTGAGTTCATTTAGTAGCTATCCAAAATACTGAATATAAGGTTATAAAACAGTAATGTAAAAAAATAGCATCCTATATAGTCAAAAACAGTGGGCATCGGTGGCCTCATCAAACCTTCTTGGCGGGAAGTGTGTTGGAGGCAATTAAACCCCTGTTTGAAGTGTGTTGGAGCTGTGGGAAGTTGCTAGTGAATTGAGGCTTGTCTTCTGTGCTCTAGCCACCAAAAATGCTTAAGGAATTATTAGGTGATTAGCTTAGTGCTTTGCAAAGTACTTAGACTAGTTAGACCACCACATTTTGGCGCCTTGCTTCAGGCTAATAAGCCTTAGTATTTAGTGAGGTTTGAATACAATTTGCCATTCGGTGCTTGTGCATGCCATTTTTTACACTAGGGGCTTGTAATCTTGCGATATCACACAAATTGCATTTGTAGTGTGGCTATGTAGCTTGCACCGGAGGCAACAAAGCACACGCCATTTGAGCCGAAAGCCCAATAGGAAGACAGCGGGGAGCGATCAAAGAGAGGCCACACGGACACCCACTTGCGCATGGGCAATGTTCATAGGATATCCTTGGAGTTACCTGACCGGAAGTTTGGCCCTTATAAGGGCATCTTTGTGAGAGGCTCTAACGAGGACTAGGGAGAAGCATGAGCTTTCTTGATGCCCCAAGAAAATTATCATCACAGGAATTTGCATCTCTAACTCATTTACGTTTTTCCACTTGTGTGCTTACCTTTTCTAGTTTAACTTTCTCTTTTTTAGACCAAAGAAGAGTTAATATTAAATTATAGCTGAGTAGATCATCATATTACAAGCACCCTAGAATACAATACGTACACCTAGAAACTATTCTTCATCTACATTATACTCACCCTTCGTATAGCTCCAAATCTCAAACCCAAACCTAAATGACGATTCATATGGATGACCGCAGAAGGCAAGCACTTGACAAAAGGCCTGAGAGCAGATGCCCAAAAGCGGCAGCCAACACTCTTGTACGCGGAATTGGGCATAAACTTCTTCTTTTTTGTGCCTTCCTTCTTCCTCCTGCTACCGAAGAGAATAAAAAAAACCGATCTGAATCTTCCCAACTCTACCATTAAATAAGAAAAACCGATCTGAATCTTTCCAACTCTACCATTAATCGGCTTGAGAGGTAGACTTATTTTCACTAGTCCTTCGTCTTGGTCAAATCTAACCACAACAAAACAGAGAAAAGACCGGAGAAAATTATTGCATAGCGGAACGAAGTTGATAGAATTAGAACTAGGTTGCATAACTCTTTTACGTTAGAGATAGCGACACTTAGCAAACCGTAGTGCATGTCTAGATAGATATCTTGCATAGATTTTGTCAAGTTGGGTTTTAATTGGCCATTGGCCTTGTTCATTCGGCTTATAATCCGTCTTTTTCAGCTTATTTTTCAGTCGGAACAGTATTTTTCTCTCACAACAAATCAGCCAACAGTGTTTTTCAACCCGCTTATCAGCACAACCGAACGGCTCCATTAGCTTTTACTACTGGTACAGGCGCAGATGCTCATACAGATATAGACAAACCTGTCTCTATAAACACTCACACATACACATCCTAATCCTATAAGTAGGGTGTGAATGACTAAGCCAGCAGCTTGTAAGTCGAGTAGTGCCATTTTAACCTAATCAGGCCTTGTTTAGATACTCAAATTCACCCCCAAATTCTACTATGCAAAAAGAAAATTCCCCATCACATCAAAATGTCGGCACATATATGGAGTACTAAATGTAGATGAAATCAAAAACTAATTGCACAGTTTTGTTGTACTTTGCGAGACGAATCTTTTAAGCCTAATTAATCAATATTTGGACAATTATTACCAAATAAAAACAAAATTGCTACAGTGTGATGGGACACTTACTATGCAAACTTTGCCTCCAAAGTTTGGCATCTAAACAAGGCCTCAATGGATAAAGCAGTCAATCACCCTAACAATGACAATGATTACATGACAATTAAGATGCCGTGCCAGCATGTCCATATGTTAGTTTGAATGGACTTTATATTTATTTAAGATTAAGATCTGAGTAAGTGGTTTGCTTTTACTGCTCCAACTTTGCGCATTATTTTTTTTTCTCATCATATATCTACAAGCCAATATTTATAAGTATATATGATCGGTATTCTTAACCTCCTCTTATATAGCTAATTTAATGTCACTTTTACTATTTCAAAATTTTCTAAATTTCAGTAGCGATAGACTTACAAACAATAAAAGTTAAACTCGTCCATTACTTGAAAGAAAAGTTAACCATGTGGGCCGTAACATGCATTGCGAGGGAGCTAAGCATTCATTCTCGCTTGAGCCCCTGTCTAGTTCCTTCGAACTTTCAAAAAATTTACAAGATTCCCCGTCACATCGAATCTTTGATGCATATATGGAGCATTAAATATAGATAAAAAAATAACTAATTACACAATTTGGTTATAAATCACGAGACGAATCTTTCGAACCTAATTAGCCCATGATTGGACACTAATTACTAAATACAAACGAAAGTGTTACTGCGCTTCCAAAAATTTTACAGGTGTAACTAAACACAGCCTGAGTCTTCGACTCACACTTTGGCACTGAGGCCTTGTTTAGTTCCCCAAATTTACCCCAAATTCTACTATGCAAAAAGAAGATTCCCCATCACATCAAAATGTCGGCACATGCATGGAGTACTAAATGTAGATGAAATCAAAAACTAATTGTACAGTTTTGTTGTACTTTACGAGACGAACATTTTGAGCCTAATTAATCAATATTTGGACAATTATTAGCAAATAAAAACAAAAAGTGCTACAGTACCGCACAGTAAATCGGGAACACCTCGGCATCTAAACAAGGCCTGAATAAACAAGTTGGTCACATCAGTCTCGTTGGACAAAAGAAAAGGAAAGCCGAGGGGTGTTTAGTTGGTGGGTGAAAAATTTTTAGGTGTCACATCAGATGTTTTAGATGATATCGGAAGAGGTTTTCGGATACTAATAAAAAAACTAATTACATAACTCACCTCAAAACCGCAAGGCGAATTTATTAAGCCTAATTAAGCCATCATTAGCACATGCGTGTTACTGTAGCACTTAAGGCTAATTATGGACTAATTAGGTTTAAAAGATCCGTCTCGTGGTTTCCAACCAAACTGTGCAATTAGTTTTTTCCGTCTATATTTAGTACTCTATACATGTGTCCAAACATTCAATGTGAAGGGATAAAAAAATTTTGGACGGAAACTAAACACCCCTAAAAAAATCTAAGAAGCACACAATTGAAAGCAAATAATAAATTTAAATAAGTAGGCGCAGTGCGCACATGGTGGTGGGTCAAACAATACAAAACAAAGGTGCTCGCCAGGCGACCACACGAAATTAGCAGTGTTCAGTAAACTGAGCGCAAATAACGCAGCGTAGCGCGCCACACACGCGCCACTAATAATAACCTCCGACGTTAGCCTCCCCGTGACATGATTTTAAATGTTAATTATATATTACTATATAGTCTCGATGCGCGCACACGCCGCGTGGGCTCCACCGCCCCACCGAGAGGCGCGCGGGCGCGCAGGGAATCCCGCCGTCCCCCGTGGGGCCCACGCTTCATCCCTCGTGAGTCGTGAGTCGTGACCCCGCGCGCGCGGGGGCAATTCGGCTCGTGTGGGTGTGGCTCGCTGGGGGCACGTGCCGGATCCCTCCGCACGTGGGCGGTCCCCACGCCACGCCACAGCGCCGCAAACAGCCAGACGCGAGCATGAGCACGTGGCGGCGCGCGAGCGCTTCCATCGCCCGCCGACGGGCCGGTCCCACGCGAGGCGGAGCCCGCGTGTCATCGGACGCGTGACGCTCCGCGGAGGTGCGCGCCCCCGTGTGGCGTACCCCACCACGTGGGAGCCTCGCTCGCCTAGCCGGTAGCCGGTCGCCGTGGCGGGGCCCACCGCCACCCGACGCCCCCGCCCCCATCTCGTTAATTAATGTGAGCCGGTTAATTAAGCGGCTAATCATCGCGGCGTTCCTCCTCCTCCTTCCTAAATCTCGCGGATAAATAAGCGAGCGGGAGAAAGTGGTTTAGAGAGGGAGGAGGAAAGGGAAAGCAGCGAGCTGAGGGAGAGAAAAGGTTAAGGAATCCGAGCTGGGGTGCCGCTTCTTCTTCTTCCTCTTCTTCTTTTCGGCACCGCCACTGGAGCAGGGGAGAAGATTCTTGGGACGAGGCGACGCGGAAGGGATTTCTTTTGCCGGCTCCGGTGGTTGCTTTGCTTTGCTTCCATGGAGAGGGATTTCCTGGGTGTGATTGACAGGGCGGGGAAGGGCGGCGGCGAGGTGGTGGTGGAGGACAGCCGAACGGAGCCAGCAGGTCAGTGCTAACCCCTCTCTCTCGATGCCCCGAAAGCGTGATTAACCTAACCGTAGTATGCGCGCGACGGCGACGCGTTCCTTGTAGTAGCGATTCGGCGTGTGGGCCGTCTGATCCGCCGTTATTTTCCGCGAGCATGAGGATTATTAGTTCTTCAACAAATCAGAGAGAGTTTATTTCCTCTCGTGGTCGCAACCATGATTTACTGGCTCTTGTATATATAGTAAATTAATTTCGTATTCTTTGGTCCGCTGCGTCATGTGAACGTGACGCCGTTGGTGCCGCGCGTCAGATTTGACCTGCTCTGTTCTGCAAATTTCTGAGAGATTTCATTTCGGTGCTACAGATAACCCGGCGGCGGCGCAGTGGCAGTTCTCGGCAAAGTCCGGCGCCGCGCCGGCGTTCATGTCCTTCAGGGCGCCGAGGGAGGAGGGCTCTGAGGAGTTCTCGATCTCCGGGTTCCGGCCGGCCGGAGACGCCTTCGACGGCATCAAGAAGCAGAGCTCCTTGCCTGTGATCTCCCAGCACCAGCAGGTACGCCACTCTGCCGAGCTCGCCGTCACCGTCCTGCTGCTTCTGCGACTGAGGTACGGTGCTGGACACAGAAGCTCGGTAGTCTGAAGTGTTCACTTGGTTTCTGCAGAGGCAGTTCGGGCTCAGCAGCAGCCAGGTCACGGCACAGCAGTATCCTGCCGCGGCGCACGTTGGCCAGCGCTTGCAGGGGATGGATTACAGCACGGCAGCGCTTCATCAACTCCCTGGTGGATCCAGGCTAGTGCAGCCGCTGTCTGTGCGCCACCCTGCGCCGTTCAATCAGGCCAACCTGATGGTCAGGTCGCAGAGCTTCCACAATGGCACTGGTATCCACTCTAGGAATCAGCAGCCTTTCACCATGAGCAACGGGTTTGGTGGCTCTACAGTTGGCGTGTACGGCGCAAGGTATTGACAATTTTCTCTCGACATGCTTTCTGCACTCATAATTATTGGGATATAATATGAACTTTGAGCTCACAAATTGATGGTTGATCGACTTCCTTAGGAACCCGCGGAATCAGACCTCGACACAGCTGACAATATTCTACAACGGCTCGGTGAATGTTTTCGATAACGTCCCAGTAGACAAGGTATGTTACCTTTGCGATGAATCGAACACTTGGATTGGATGTCACCGCAGCAGTTTCGCTGGTACATCTGCTGATTGTTGTGTTTCAACTATGACAGGCTAAAGAACTCACGATGTTAGCCAGCAGGGCATCTATTCCTAGCCCGCCAAGTGCGTCCCACAAGCCAGATTCGCCTATTTCTGCCCCTGCAAAGGTCAACGTGCCTGAGGTTTTCCCTGCTAAACAGATTGTAATTCAGAAACCAGAGCCTTCTGTGCCTCATTTATCAAGCACTTCAAGTCCAATCCCCATTGTGCCACAAGTTGTGACTCTCTCCAGGAGCACATCTCACTGTACTACAGAGGCCTGCGGTTCAAAACCTGCTGTTCAACCGCCAGTTGCTGCTCCTATCAGCCAGGCAACCTCATCTCAGCCATTGGCAACTACAAGTGCTGCAGCTGTTACGCCAAGAGGTATGGTTATCACTTGCTTTCATTTTCCACTGGATGTGTATTAAGATACAGGAGTAACTAACTATTGGCAACCGCTGTAATCATTCATAAAACACATTTGATTTATCCATGTTTTTGTTTGTTCTAGCTGTCCCTCAAGCCCGGAAAGCATCTCTTGCCCGATTCTTGGAGAAGCGAAAGGAGAGGTATGAATTGTATCTTGTTATACTTCCTATGCTTTGCTCAAACTTGTTATCATCAACATCCGATCGATCCCTGTGTCAGGACTAATCTTCATCCTTGCACCCTTGTTCTCTCTGCAGAGTGACTAGTATTGAGCCATACCCGACATCAAAGAGTCCGCTAGAGAGCAGTGACACCGTAGGCAGTGCTAGTGCTCCAACCAAATCTTCATCCACAGACATCGCCCCAGTAAGCAACAACGGCACAGAGCCTGTGCGCCTTGGCCAGCCCAGCAACATCAGCTTCAGCAGCGAAGTGTGTCCCAGCACAAAACTGCAGATCTTACTCTGATTACTACAACAACAACAACAACATAGCCTTTTGTCCCAAGCCAGTTGGGGTAGGCTAGAGATGAAACCCAAAAGAGACGAGAAACAGGGAGACACATAAAGAGACATAAAGGGCACAAGACAAAAAGAGGTCACGGTTCAGGCACGTTGATTGCCAATCTCCAAACGCTCCTATCCATAGCTAAATCCTTGGAGATATTCCACTCCTTAAGATCTCTCTTAACGGACTCGTCCCAAGTTAGTTTAGGTCGACCTCTACCGCTCTTTACATTATCGGCCCGCTTTAGAACTCCACTACGCACCGGCGCCTCAGGAGGCCTCCGTTGGACATGTCCAAACCATCTCAACCGATGTTGAATCAATTTCTCCTCAATTGGTGCCACCCCAACCCTATCCCGAATATCATCGTTCCGGACTCTATCCCTCCTTGTGTGCCCACAACACCAACGCAACATACGCATCTCTGCTACACTCAATTGCTGGACATGTCGCCTTTTTGTAAGCCAACACTCAGCACCGTATAACATCGCCGGACGAATCGCCGTCCTATAGAACTTACCTTTCAGCTTCTGAGGCACCCTTTTGTCACAGAGGACGCCAGAAGCTTGACGCCATTTCAACCAGCCGGCTGAAATTCTATGCCTAACATCTTCACAGATCTTACTCTGATTGATGTCCATAAACTACTACTCCGTGAGCGCCTACCCATCAACACGAAAGCTGGATAGTATCTTGTTTTGCATTTGAATGAGGCAGGAGGATAGGAAGATACAATGAGATGAGACTATAAGATGTTCGTAAGCTTGAGTATAATTTTGTTTGGCTAGGGCTGTACCCATACATATAGCTTTTGCAGCGCGCTGCTAACAAGAGGGCTGTGACCCACGGGTTTCAGGCTCTTCTTGAATGGTTTTGCCGTGCTCCATTGTATTATTCAACTTGAGAAACAGACGTGCTGCTTTGTCCCTGAATGTCAATAGGATTACAGATTCCACTCAAGTGATGATGCTCTGCTATTCTTGCTGTATGGATTTTAGCATACATGCTACAGAATTGAAGGGCATTGTTATGTAGGTGTCATGGCATAGCCTTTGACATGCTCAATACTGCAGTGGTAGTAGAAATTTTGTGTTTCTTTATGAACCATGGTATTAAAGATTTTGTGTTTCTTTGTAAATATACTGACTGTTGCATGAGATTTAAGTGAGGGTCATGTGACCGCACAGGGATTTCATAGCACTTCTGCAGCAATTTTGCAATCGGATCAGTTCATATGAAAATGAGAATTTTCTGCATTCCAAACAAGGTCCTTAGTTCACTGTAATCACTACTGATTCAGAAATGGCAGACGGAGCTGGGGGGCTAGGTTTTGGACAGAACAGACAAGTGGAAGAGAGCTGATCGATAGCACTGTTGCTGCTCAACAAGTAGCAATAACCTGATTTGGCTTGAATTATGTGCCAAACTTTGGCCAACTTGTGGGCCAAAACCAAAATCTTTCAGCAACTTGGATAGCTTGGAAGTTGCATCTGTTTGGTCAAAGATTCAAGAACCAACAGTTTGGTAAAACCACTATCAATCGTGATCTTTTGGCAAGACAGAGAAAAAAACTTACCCCAATTCCCTACAAGGCTACATTAACTCACAACCCATCCCTGGTGCGCCCGGTTCGTGGCGCGTCGTTGTAACACTCTCATTATCTCGATTTTGATACAAAGATGCGCAAACCTTTTGCGTATTTGAGGAAAAAAACCATCCGAGCTTAGAAAAACTTTCAAGCGCGAAAGGACTGGGCCTATCATGTGGAGCGCCGTTTTTCTTCACAAACTAGAGTAGCTAGGATTGGAATTTGGGGAAGATAGCATGGATTTCGGGAGAAAGCAGAAGAACTCATAAGGGCAGAGAAGGATTCAGGAGACAGTTATCACATTATTTGTTAACCTATCTCTTCGTTACATTTTTCTTTTTGAGGAGCATCTCTTCGTTACAATTACCTTATAAGCCTTCAATCCTCTCCACCGACATTTCCTCATGGACCGAGCCCCTACGACTAACTGGGCCAGGTTGCTAACCCAACAAGGTTTGTTTGTCCTACTCCCAGCAGCCAAACAGTTAGGATAACGCAGGGTAAAAAAAAGAGAGAATTCTTTATTTGGCACCGAAACAAATCACTCTTCCATATAAGGCACTGAAAAATTTAAACTTTCTTATCTAGCACTAATTTAAAATTTTCTTCTGTAAATGGTACAGGCGTCCATTTCAGGCATCCACCCGTTAGTTGACTAGGAAGACCATGTCAGCTTTTCATTAGAAGTACCAAAATGCCCCTGTTTATTATTTTGGCCGCTCGCAAGTCCTCGGTCTCATGCGTGCATCCATCTCCCCTTCTCCCCTAACTCTCCTGCTTCCTCCTGTTGCTCTTCCCTTTTGAAAAAAAGACCCCAAACCCTAGAGAGAATGGAGGCCGGAGGAGATGAGGATGGGGCGGAGGAGGCGTCGGCCGCCGGTGCCCAGGAACTCACGGGGCGGGTCCTCCAGCTTGAGGCGCCCCTCAGTCAGCCCAGCTCGCCCCATGGTCGCAGATCGAGGCGCGGGTGCGGTGGGGAACGCGGCGGCGGGGCGGGCTCGCCGGCCGGCGCTGGCCCAAAATCGCGGCGCGTGGGGTGCGGGGGAGCGGCCTCGCCCACCGGCGTTGGTGGTAGCTCGCAGCACGGGGGGTGCGGTGGGGCGGCCTCGCCCGCCGGCACTGGTTGCAGGCCACGGCGCAACAGACGCGGCGGGGCGAGCTTCGGCCAGACCACGTGGCGGACGGGGCGAGGTTCCTCCCCAAGCGGCGGTCCTAGTGGCGCAACGGCCGATTCGTCCAATGGAGCACCAACCTCGCAAGGTGGGCGTGGCTGGGCGAGCTCCTCGTGTAGAGGCCGTGGAGCGGGCTCCCCTGGCGACGGTCCTAGTGGAGCAGCAACAGCAACACCGACCTCGGATAGTGGTGCAGCAACACCATCAGAGCATGAATGGTCACAAGGGTGAGTTCATCTTATCCTCTGAATCTCCAGTACAATCCAGTAGCAATAGTCGTACTGTACAAATGCTCATGTAGTAGTTGTTTTGTTGATTGGACACACAGAATGGATATAGATACAAGTTATTTGCTTAAAATTTACCTTCTTGGCAATCCAAAGAAAAGTAGAAAGGATGTGGGATGTTTTTCCTTAGAGAAGGTTGTGGATGTTGATTTCACAAATTATACGGATGTTGTTCAGTCCATTGTTCAACAGTATCCTTCGGGGTACTTGGAAGTTCCACATGTGCAATACTATGATGCTGAGTTGAAAACTTTTCCAGAAGTAACGTCAGACCAAGAACTGATGGTAATGTTCAGTAAACATAAGGAAAAGGTCATCGAGATGTTCATTGCTTATTGTGATCCATCTAAACCTTACAAGCCTATCACTGAATGACAATTTGAAGGAGAAACACAGCATAAGGACGACACAGAACAAGAGTTGGATACCTATCTCATGAATCCATTACCAAACAATGAGCATGTTGGTGTGGATGAGGAGGGTATGTACTTAAAGGAAGACCGTGTGTTAGCTGTCCCTTCTGATAAAGGGAAGGAGAAGACCTATGTTCCATTAACTGAAGATAAGGCACAATCTGGTAGTGAACAGGAGGTGACAGAGAATAAGATGACAGAAGATGAGATGCAAAAAGATCCAAATCATGGCCCGTATGTGGAATATGACAAAGAAGACCCTCCGATGACAGTAGGCAGTATGTATCCCAATATGGCAGAGTTTAAGTTGGCTCTTTCACAGCATGCAATCAAAAATGAGTTTGAGTATAATACAGAGAGAAGTGGACCAAAACGGCTGAGGGCTTAATGTTCAAGTAAAGAAGCCGATAATTGTCCATGGAGGATACATGCTTCTACAACGGCTGATCGAATAACAATAATGGTAATTATCAACTGTTCAAACTTGCACATCTTGCTTTCGTTTCAAACTTGATATGTATATTTAATTTACTATGTTTGCCTTTTGTGTAGGTGAAAAAGAACTCTAGTGCTCATTGCTGCTCTAGTAGTAGAAGAAAGAAGAGAGTGAGGAATGCTACCAGACACTGGATTTGTGAAAAGGTAAAGGACTAGCTCATACAGGATGCAACTCTGGGAGCGAGTGCATTGCAAGAAAAGCTCAAAGAACACTACAAGGTTACCATCCACTACGAGAGAGTATTTGATGGTAAGAACCTTGCATTGAAGCATCTATATGGTGATTGGGACAACAGTTTCGATAATCTGTACAGATTTAAGGCATAAGTTGAGAGTTGTTGCCCTGGTAGTTTAGTAATTATTGATCATCACACTATTGCAGATGAAATCAGATTTAGAAGATTTTTTCGCCTTGAAACCTTGCATAGAAGGGTTTCTTAGTGGTTGCAGGCCATATTTGGCAGTAGATAGCACATTTTTGACAGGCGAATTCAAAGGTCAATTGGCTAGTGCATCTGCTGTAGATGGACATAATTGGTTGTATCTAGTTGCTTTAGGAGTCTTTGATTCTGAAACAAATGATAACTGGATATGGTTCATGAGTCAGCTTAGAGAGGCGATTGGATCACCGAGGGGTTTAGCCATATGCACTGATGCTGGACAGGCTGTGATGGCAGGGGTAGCAGAGGTGTTTCCACAAGCTGAACATAGAGAATGCATGTTTCACTTGGTGTCAAACTTCAAGAAGAAGTTCCATGGGAAGGTATTTGATGACTATCTTTGCCCTGCAGCATACTCATGGAACTCCTATTTATTTGAGAAACATTGGGCAGCAATAGAGGCGGCTAGGCCATCCGCAACAGATTGGCTAAGGCAATGCCACAAAAAGTTGTGGACTAGGAGTCAATTCTTGACCATATGCAAAGTTAACCATGTTACAAACAATTTGGCAGAGAGCTTCAACAATTGGATCAAGCCTCACAAATCCATGAACTTAGATGATTTGATGGACAAGATTAGACAAATGGTTATGACGAAGTTGCATCAAAGGAGGAAGATTGGACAGAAACTAGATAGGTTGATTCTGCCACACATAATCAAGGAGCTTAATGAAAAGAGTAGAGAACTAAACTTGGAAGTGCTTGGATGTGGACCACATGTTGATGAAATAACTGCACTAGGAGGTAGTGGCTTCAGATTTGTGGTTAACTTGGAAGATAGAACTTGTTCTTGTCGAGAGTGGCAAGTTTCTAGTCTTCCATGCAAACATGCTCTTGCATTCATCACAGCTCTTGCTGATGGTAAAATAGAGATGCACGTAGACTTTTACTACTCCATTGAAAAATTTAGAGCAGCCTATGCCCAACTAATACCTGCTATGACTGATAAGACACAATGGCTTAAATCTTCCCGTGGGTTTTTTATGCATCCTCCACTATTGACACCCGTAGCTGGTAGGCCTAAAACTGAGAGGCATAAAGGTGGCACTGAGAAGAAAAAAAGAAAGGGTCAGCACCAGTGTCCTATTTGCCTGGAATATGGGCATCATTGGCACAATTGCAAGAAAGGCAACCCGGTTGACATTGAAGCTATGAAGGCTGTGAGGTAAGAAATGTGTTCATATTTTGCTGCATCAAATAATTATAAACAACACACTTACTAATCTCTTATTGCTCATTGTAGAGGACCACGAAAGAAGAAGGCAAAGACTACAAAATCTGCTCAAAGTTATATTATGCATTTAGAGGATGAAGTACCAGTGTCATCTATGTCTTTTCCACCTAGGTAATGTGCTCACTTGTACAAACAGGCTCTTGTGCAAAATATGATTACTTTTATCGATATGTGTATATAAAATCTGCTCACTTGTAAATTTCCAAGTACAAAATTTGCTTACTTGTGCTCACTTGTGCTGATTTCTAATTGTAAAATCTGCTCACTTGTGCTGATTTGTAATTATATTGTTTGATAACATAGTCAAACCTTGAGAACTACAACTAAGAAGTCTCCAATTAAGAAGATAACAAGTAAGAAGAAGAGAAGAAAGCCTGACTCTACATCTGGACCTTCAAAGAGTTTAAACTAGTATTAAGATCTCTTTTGTATTTTATTTAATGAAACATGGTTTCCAATCTAATTAGAGAACCTAATTACCAATCTTCTATCACCATAGCCAAAGCATGGAGATTACAAGTAAAAAAATGAGAAACATGGTAACTTCAGCTCTAGAGCATAAAAAAGGTAACATGTTACATTTGATATGGTAGTTCTTCCTGTTGTTGTTACATCTAAATTCAACTTCGATATATGTACATGTGCAGGTCAAGAAGCGACTCCAATCAACCCGAGCCAATTTTCACCGAGTTTCATTCTCCAACAAAGGAGAAGGCTAAAAGGACCAAGAAATAACTTGCTTCAAACCTGGAAAAAATTCCTATGCTGCCACTTGACAGCCCTGCAATGGGCACCATAAACAAAACAGCTAAGCTTGCTAGTCCTGCAAATAGCACAAGAAGCAAGAGAAGGTTGAGCTTGTGATTCTCTACGTAGATGTGCTTGGCAATGTGTACGGCATATGCTCTATGAACTATAATGTAGTGCACCTGATGTGTGTATGATGAACCTGCTATTTTGCAATGTGAACTTAGACCCCCTATGTATGAACCTTCATGTGTATATGTTCATGAACCTAGTAATATACGCATATTTATGAACATGGACATGTGAACTTAGACCCCTATTGTATGGATTTGTGGAGCTAATGTGAGGTGTGCAAGGTGTTTACATTTTTTTGTTTTTTAAGTATGCTGACAACGTGGTCAGATTTGTGAAGCTTGTGCATCAAATTTATTGATTATTATTGTCACTCTTCAATTATCAAAATGTTATGTTTCATTCACAAGTATATTTGTGATATTTGTGATTTCCTTACTCGATAACATGTCAATTCATTCTTTTCCTATTTGGCACTACATGTTGCTGGTACATAGAAGGGTATATATGTCATTTTAGGTGGCACTTGACACCGTTACTGCATCAAATGAACGACAGTGCCATATATGAAAGGAATTTTCAAGTTGATGCTAGATAATGAAGTTCAAAATTTCCAATGCCAAATATGGAAGAGTGATTTGTTTCAGTATCAAATACAAAATTGTCTCTAAAAAAAATCTAACAGAAAATCCATGAATCCGTGGAAAGCCAGATAATATTGGATTCTTCTCACTACGTACTATCGATGGAACACATGCATATGCATGCCTTTTTACTTTGTAGTCGGTGCTCATTCATAGCCATATCCGACCAAAAAAAGAAAACGATCGAGATTATTATAGAAAAAGAAAGAATTCAAATAACTATTATCTCAATGTAAAAATCCAAATCCAAACAAGTAGCTTTACATCTAGAATCCAGATTCTAAAATCTACTATCAATAATCTAGATTCTAAAAATCCCAGGATATTCAAACCGGACCTAAATCTCCTGTCAATATTTTCAGATCTGATGAAGTGGACCTTACATCCCGAAAGCACTGGGCCTAATAAAGTGGCCCAAATCAGCTCCTCTTCTTTCGGTAGGCCCAAATCACCAACGAAAATTGTTCTGCGGAAACTCTACTTCCCTCCGTATCTTGATGATCCACCGTAGTCCACAAACATTTTTATTGTTGGGTTTAGTCTTAGGGCCTGTTTAGTTCCTGAAAATTTTTGGAAAATGCTACTGTAGCAATTTCGTTGTTATTTGACAAATATTATCCAATCATGGACTAACCAGGCTTAAAAGATTCGTCTCGTGAATTTCGTCTAAATTGTGTAATTAGTTTTATTTTTTATCTATATTTAATGCTTCATGCATGTGTGCAAAGATTCGATGTGATGGAGAATCTAAAAAATTTTGCAAAATTTTTTGGCAACTAAACAGGGCCTTAATCGAAAATTGATGGCGTTTGATCTAAAATTTTTTCTGTGATAGTGTCTTCTAGGAACTTTACCAAATAGTTAGTCAAGGAATAAAATTGCAAGCTCGTGTTCATCTAACCCAAAAGAGAAATTAGTGAAAATAAAAAAAACAGACTTTTCTCAATAGAAAGTTTCAAAAACTGGCTAGTTTCTTGAAAACAAAGCTGTTTTTTATAGTTGGTTTATAAAAACGGTTTTTATAGCTTTTGTGAGAAAGTTTCTTTCAAAGCTAGGCCTTAAGCTCTAGGCACCTAATCAATTAGGGAAAGGCTAGATCCCAAACGTCTGGACGGGGGCTATTGTCCGGACACCCGCTTCACTTGGGGTCCCGCGTCGCTTCGTATCTTGTGCCTGCTTCGTGTTCCGCGCCGCTCCATGTTCCACGCCCTCTCCGTCTCGATCTACGTTCACACGGTTTCCCGTGCCTGTCGCTCACGCCCCCACTACACCCACGCACATGCAGGCGACACCGTTATTGTAGATGGGGTTCACTACAATATGTGCAACACCAGATCTACCTTTGCAACATCTAGAGGAATTGCAACATACGCCCGAAACAGTTGAAACACTTGCAACATACGTCTGAAACACGAGGGAAACACGTGTGTAGCCAAAACATATGCACCATCTAGATGAAACACTTGCAACATTTGTGTGAAAAAATATGTAACATCCGGATAAACCACTTGCAACATATGTGTGAAACATATGCAGCACCCAGATAAAACATGGGCAACATCCGTCTGAAACAGCTGAAACATTTGGAACAAACGCTTGGCCATTGCAACATATGCGACATCCCGATCTACTTTTTCCAGATGTAGCAATTTCATTGTTATTTAACAAATATTATCCAATCATGGACTAACTAGGCTTAAAAGATTCGTCTCGTGAATTTCGTCTAAACTGTGTAATTAGTTTTATTTTTTATCTATATTTAATGCTTCATGTATGTGTCCAAAGATTCGATGTGATGGGGAATCTGAAAAATTGGGCAAAAATTTTTGGCAACTAAACAGGGCCTTAATCGAAAATTGATGACGTTTGATCTAAAATTTTTTCAGTAATAGTGTCTTCTAGGAACTTTACCAGATAGTTAGTCAAGAAATGAAATTGCAAGCTCGTGTTCATCTAACCCAAAAGAGAAATTAGTGAAAATAAAAGAAAACGGACTTTTCTCAATAGAAAGTTTCAAAAACTGGCTAGTTTCCCGAAAAGAAAGCTGTTTTTTATAGTTGGTTTATAAAAACGGTTTTTATAGCTTTTGTGAGAAAGTTTCTTTCAAAGCTAGGCCTTAAGCTCTAGGCACCTGATCAATTAGGGAAAGGCTAGAGCCCAAACGTCTGGACGGGGGCTATTGTCCGGACACCCGCTTCACTTGGGGGTCCCACGTCGCTTCGTGTCTTGTGCCTGCTTCGTGTTCCGCACCGCTCCATGTTCCACGCCGTCTCCGTCTCGATCTATGTTCACACGGTTTCCCGTGCCTGTCGCTCACGCCCCGACTACACCCACGCACATGCAGGCGACGCGGTTATTGTAGATGGGGTTCACTATAACATGTGCAACACCAGATCTACCTTTGCAACATCTAGAAGAATTGCAACATACGCCCGAAATAGTTGAAACACTTGCAACATACGTCTGAAACACGAGGGAAACACGTGTGTAGCCAAAACATATGCACCATCTAGATGAAACACTTGCAACATTTGTGTGAAAAAATATGCAACATCCGGATAAACCACTTGCAACATATGTGTGAAACATATGCAGCACCCAGATAAAACATGGGCAACATCCGTCTGAAACAGCTGAAGCATTTGGAACAGACGCTTGGCCATTGCAACATATGCGACGTCCCGATCTACTTTTTCTAGATCCACATGAAACACTTGCAACATGAATATGAAACGCTTGCAACATGCGCTTGCAACATGCGCTTGCAACATCGCGAAAGGAAGGGAGCACGAGGTGCAGCCGGAGAAGCCAGCCCTAGGTTTGGCCACTCCGGATCTCGTGATGTCACGAGCTAAGGTCGAGCGTCGCGGTGTTGCCAGCGTCGACAGCGGCCACGACCTCCTCGTGGGGAACAGCGGCATCGGCAGCAACTCGGCGTGGCGAGGGACAGGGTATGGCACGCAAGGGCGGTGGCACGACGCAATGAGGCGGAGTAGGCATGGTAGGGGATGGAGCACGGCATGGCGACAGACATAGCGTGGGCGTGTGGCTCGACGCGGGATGGGGGTGCCGCTACGAGGCAGCTTGGGGCGGGTGAACGGTGCGGTGAGCCGCGACGAGCGAAACGAGGAGTTGGGGATTTATGTCGGCTGTCGCAGTGTAAATGAAATAGACAGAGGAGAAAGCGTAGATGGGCCTGTTGGGCCAATCGCTGTGCTGGTGCGAGCGCGGTGCAAAGCGTCTGATTTTTTAAAGATTCCGAAATATGTTCCGTAGCATTACCGGATCAATCAGGTTGGGCAGGTTGGTCGAGCAGAGAAATATCGCTCGCGCCGATCTATCTATCCCTAAAGAGGATGTGCGTGTGGATCATGGACGTGGACGTCAGCACCTTTTCCTGCCACAAATCAAACATGTATTTCAGTGCATCACCCTTCCATTCTCTCTCGTCGTCCCTCGATCCGACCGAGGGACAGGGACCGCGTGCGTGCACAGTGCACTACGGAGAGGCCGACTGGCCAGGCCAGGCCACGTAGCGCACGATGCAACAAGCTAGCTAGCCTCGGCCACGGCCGGCCGGTGCCAATGCGCCAGCACCTTCGAGTTGGTTCGAGGAGAGCTCGCGTGCACGATCGTGCATGGCAGGCCGGCGGAACGTGTCGCCACGAACACGTGCGAAGCACTAATTGAGGCAATGCAACGCGTGCGGCGCCTTAGCTGCACGTCCAAAAAAGTTACTACCAACATCTTCTCTGCAACCCACTTGTGCGCCGGCCGTGCCCACATCACGGCATCATGCTCACCACCCGAAATGGATCCAGGGCAGGGGGAGCACACATCATTGATGAGCTACTCCACTGCCGGTTCAAACTCTCCCCTCACTCCTGGATTTTAAACCATTATTGATGAGCGGCGCGCTACCTCAGATCGAGTCTTCACTGCCAGTTCAAACTCTCCCCTCACTGCTGGATTTTAAACCATTATTGATGAGCGGCGCGCTACCGAGTCTTCACTGCCAGTTCAAACTGTCCCTTCAGTGCTGGATTTTAAACCATTAGAGCATTTTGGTGAAAACGGCCATAACAATGGTGAAGAAGAGGGCGCAACAATGATTGTGCTCGGCATGGAAGAGAGGGAGGAGAGGATGATGGCATTTGTACTGTGGTTGAAAGCATCTATGCCCCAAGAGTTGGTTTCGGCAATTGATGACAACGCAACATTACCATGACTAACGTGTATTTTGCAGAAACTTTGGTAAGTTAGGTCATGGAAATGGTGACTGTTTTGGGCACTATGGTTTTCATGCCCCTTGATGGAAATCGTTTCGGTTTTCAAAGGATTAACGACAAGATTAAGGACGGTGGGGAGTATAAATACATCCCCTACCCCTCTATTTGAGGTCTCTTCCTCATTTGTTCAGCTGAGAAACATCTTTCATATGCAAGGGAGTGCAAGAGCTCTAGTGAGGATTGAGATTTGAGAATCCAAGATTAAGGTCCCTCATTAGTGACTAGGGAGTAGCAAGTGTGCATCCACTTTCTCATTAGACTTGTTGTGGTCAAGTGAGAGTTCTTGCTTGTTACTCTTGGTGATCGCCATCACCTAGACGACTTGGTGGTGATTGGGAGCTTGGTGATCATCCGGCGAAGCTTGTGGATGACCCAACTCATCTTGTGAGCGGTTGTAGGCGATTCACCGCGACGGAGTGTCAAAGAATCAGCCCATAGAGAGCACTTGATCCTCGCGTGGATCAAGGGGGAGCTACACCATTGCGCGGGTGCTCCAACGAGGACTAGTGGGGAGTGGCGACTCTCCGATACCTCCGAAAAACATCGCCGTGTTCCTAACCCTTTTTACATTCAAGCAATTTACTTTCTCGTATTATTCTTGTTGCTTGATTTATTTTCCTAGAATTGCCATGCTAGACTTGGATTGGAACTTAGGGTGCAAAACTTTTAATCGGTAGAATCACTAGGAACACTTGTAGGCACTAGGGGTGAATTATGGCTTAGTAGGTTTTAATTCTTGCAATAATTTTTAGAAAAGCCAAATTCACCCCCCCCCCTCTTAGGCATCTTGATCCTTTTAATTGGTATCGGAGCCGAGTTGCTCCTAAATTAGGCTTTACCGCCTAGAGCAAGATGTCTAATGGGGAAGGACCACCTCCCATCTTTGAGGGAGATGATTTTCCATATTGGAAAATTCGCATGGAGAAGTACGACCGGTGGAATGCAAAGGCAAGAAATGCACTCTACCAGGGCCTTGGCAAGGATATCTTCAATCGTGTGCGTAATGCAAAAAAAACGCTCATGAATTGTGGGAAAACCTTTGTGCTCTCCACGAGGGAACTAAGAGTGAGCGTGAGGAACGCTACCATATTGCTTTAAAGAAGATTAATTCATTTGAGATGCTTCCCAAAGAAAGTGCTAATGACATGTACACCCGCTTGAATGTTCTTGTAGAGGATCTCAATGCTCTCGGGCTCACTCAAATGAGTCCATCGGATGTTGCAGGGAGAATCTTGAGTGTTCTTCCCATTGAGAAGTATGGCCACATTGTCACCGTACTTCACCAAAGCGATCTTTCCATCGCAACACCGACACAAGTATTGGGAAAGATCAATGCTCATGAGATGTACATGCATATCACTCCGGAAGAGGGCTCATCATCTTCCAAGAAGGACTTAGCTTTCAAAGCTAGCCATGACAAGAAAAAGAAGAAGATCCAAGCCATGATTGTGCATGAAAGCTCAAGTGAGAGTGACATTGATGATGCATTACTTGCTCTCAAGGTGAAAAAGACCACCAAGATGCTTAAGAAGCATAACAAGAGTGGCATCAAGTTCGATGGCAAGAAGAAGAAGTTCTTCACTAGTAGCAAAAGAAAGCCTATATCTGAAATGGATTGCTACAATTATGGTGAACTTGGTCACCTAGATCATCAATGCTCTAAGCCTCCAAAAGACAAATACAAGAACAAGGACAAGAAAGATGAATCTAGTGATGAAGAAGATAAAAAGAAGAAGAACAAGCCATACAAGAATAAGGATGGCAAGAAGAAAGAATACCACAAAAAGAAGAAGGGAGGCAAAGCTTATATTGTGGGTGATTGGCTCACCGACATTGAGTCATCATGTGAGTCCTCCGGCGATGAGAGCGACGATGAGAAAGAGAAGGTCGCCGCATTTGTGATTGGGCCATCATTATCTTCATCAACATCTTCACCACCACCTTCACCGCCATCTTCACCGTCATCATCCACTACTCACCTATGCCTCATGGCCAAGGGTGAACGAAAGGTACAAAATAATGAAAGTGATGATGATGATGATAGTGATAGTGATGATGAATTTGATGCACATTCTTATGATGAACTCGTAAAATTGCTCAACAAATACTCTAAAGTCATAAGAAAGACTAGAAATGAAAATGATGAGCTTCAAAATGAAAATAAATCACTTTCATCAAAGCTTAAGATTGCACAAAAGACTAGTGATGAGCTTAAAGATCAAAATGAAATTATGACTTCTACTCTCAATGAGCTCAAAACTTTCAACAAAGAGCTTAGAGATGAACATGATAAACTTGAGAAGAAGCATGATGAGCTCAACACTAGGCACAACTTGCTAAAAGATAAATATACTTCATTGAAAATTAATTATGATAGTCTTGTTGTTGCTAATGAGCTCTCTCTTGAGACACATGATGCTACTAACCAAGTTGTTAAGATTGATATAGCCACATCATGTGATGACTTG
This sequence comes from Saccharum hybrid cultivar R570, assembly GCA_038087645.1. Classification (NCBI taxonomy): domain Eukaryota; kingdom Viridiplantae; phylum Streptophyta; class Magnoliopsida; order Poales; family Poaceae; genus Saccharum; species Saccharum hybrid cultivar. The sequence goes on along the minus strand of JAQSUU010000637.1, from coordinate 35,539,031 downwards.
ATTATTGAGAGCATTAAGCAAGGCTCTAGTGGCAAAGGCAAGAAAGTGGTTGAGTCCGACAATTATGATGATTATGCCAAGCTCAAGAGTGAAAATAAAATGCTTAGAGATGAGAACAAGAAGCTAAAAGGGTTGATGGCTCTTGAAAAGCAAACATCAAATGAGTCACTCATTGAGAAGAACAAAAAGCTAAAGCAAGAGAAAGAGCATCTCAAGACCGGTTTAAGCAAGTTTACAAGAGGTCAATACTTGCAAACTGAGCTACTCATGAACACCATCATAAAGATGGATAGAAGTGGTATTGGTTACTTGGCAAATCAAGAGAAAAAGGCCAAAACTCAACAACAAAACAAAACAAAGCCCAAGCCTAAGAGATGTGTTGAGTGTGGACAAGAGGGCCACTTTGCTCATGAGTGTGAAACTCCACCACCACAACCCTTGCCCAAGCATGCTAGACCCTTTGCTTTCAATGCTCACTATATGCTTAGAAGAGATTCTAGTGGAAAGATGAAAGTCATGTTCTTGGGTCCCCCAAACAAGAATAGGCCTAAAAAAATTTGGGTTGCCATGTCACTAGTTGAGAAAGTCAAGGATCCCTCTCAAGTTTGGGTCCCTAAACAAAAAGCTTGATCTCTTGTGTGTAGGTGAACTACAAGACCGGTGGAACTCATTGGGTTATTGATAGTGGTTGCACTCAACATATGACCGGTGATCCTCGTATGTTCACCTCACTTGAAGAAAATGGGGAATGTCAAGAGAAGATCACATTTGGGGACAATTCAAAGAGCAAAGTCAAGGGTATAGGCAAGATTGCAATATCAAATGATCACTCTCTTTCAAATGTGCTCTATGTTGCTTCTTTGAGTTTCAATCTACTATCCGTTGGGCAACTTTGTGATCTTGGCTATCAATGTTCATTCACACCAAATGAAGTGGTAGTATCAAAGATAGAAGACAAGCAAATGATTTTCAAAGGCTTTAGATACAACAATCTCTATCTTGTTGATTTCACCTCCGAAGATGCAAATTTAATGACATGCTTGTTCACCAAAACTTCACTTGGGTGGCTTTGGCATAGGAGGCTTGGTCATGTTGGAATGAATACTCTCAACAAATTATTGAAGAAAGAGTTAGTGAGAGGCTTGAAAGATGTCAAGTTTGAGAAGGACAAACCTTGTAGTGCATGTCAAGCCGGTAAACAAGTTGCAAATACTCATCCAACAAAAGCTTACATGTCAACATCAAGAGTATTAGAGCTTCTACATATGGATTTGTTTGGTCCTACAACTTACAAGAGCTTGGGTGGAAATCTTTATTGTCTTGTGATTGTGGATGACTACTCAAGATACACTTGGACATTCTTCCTTCATGACAAATCTGAAGTGGCCACTTGTTTCAAGAAGTTTGCAAAGAGAGCTCAAAATGAATTTGAAGTCAAGATAAAGAAGATAAGAAGTGACAATGGCAAAAAATTTGACAACACAAACATTGAAGCTTATTGTGATGAGATTGGGATCAAGCATGAGGTTTCATCAACCTACACTCCTCAACAAAATGGTGTAGTTAAGAGAAAGAACTAGACATTGATTACCCTTGCAAGAACAATGTTAGATGAGTACAACACACCGGAAAAATTGTGGGCCGAGGCAATTAACACCGTATGCTATGCATCAAATCGCCTCTTCCTATAAAAGTTTCTTGGCAAGACCCCCTATGAGTTGCTAAATGGGAAGAAGCCGGACGTCTCATTCTTTCAGGTGTTTGGTTGCAAATGCTACATCTACAAGAAGCGATAACACCTAGAGAAGTTCCAAAGACGTTGTGATATTGGTTTTATTGTTGGCTACTCATCAAAGTCCAAAGCATATAGAGTATTTAACCATGCCACCGGTTTGGTTGAAGAAACATATGATGTTGAATTTGATGAATCTAATGGCTCCCAAGGAGCAATTGAGAATTGTGATGTTGTAGGTGATGAACCATTGAGGGAGGCAATGAAGAACATACCAGTGGGAGACATCAAGCCTAAAGATGATGAAGACAATACTCAAATGATCAATCCACCATCTTCATCATATGTGCCTCAAGATGATGACAAGAATGAGAGAGTTGAAAATGAAGACACTCATGTCTCTCATGAACAAGCCGAGGCACAAGCTCGAGATGTTGATGCTCCCCAACCTCCTCCTCAAGTGGTTGATAGAAGACACTCACCTCTACTTCAAGCACATCCACAAGATCTCATCATAGGGAGTCCTACAAAGGGTGTAATGACTCGATCTCAAAAGCTTGCTTCTTTTGTTGAACATCACTCTTTTGTCTCTTGTCTTGAGCCTAAGAATGTAGAAGAAGCTCTTCAAGATCCGGATTGGGTGAATGCAATGCACGAAGAATTGAACAACTTCACCCGCAATCAAGTTTGGACACTTGAGGAGCATCCAAAAGGTGCAAGGGTCATTGGAACCAAGTGGGTGTTTCGTAACAAGCAAAATGACCAAGGCGTAGTTGTGAGGAACAAGGCAAGACTAGTTGCAAAGGGGTTCTCTCAAGTTGAAGGCCTTGACTTTGGAGAGACCTTTGCACCCGTTGCAAGACTTGAAGCCATCCGTATCCTTCTTGCATATGCATCGCATCATGAAATGAAATTATATCAAATGGATGTTAAAAGTGTGTTTTTAATTGGCTCCATAAATGAACTAGTCTATGTTGATCAACCTCCCGGGTTTGAAGACCCTAAATATCCTAATCATGTTTATAGGTTGTCCAAGGCGCTATATGGGCTCAAGCAAGCCCCTAGAGCGTGGTATGAGTGCCTCCGGGATTTCCTCATTGAGAAGGGCTTTACTATTGGGAAGGTCGATACCACACTATTCACCAAGAAGCTCAATGGGGAGATCTTCATTTGTCAAGTCTATTTTGATGATATTATCTGCGGCTCAACACATGAAGATTATTGCAAGGAATTTGGTGAATTGATGTCGAAGGAGTTCGAGATGTCCATGATTGGTGAACTTACATTCTTCCTTGGTTTTCAAGTCAAGCAAATGAAAGAAGAGATTTTTATCTCTCAAGAAAAGTATACCAAGGATCTTCTCAAGAGGTTCAAGATGGATGATTGTAAGCCAATCAAGACCCCAATGCCATCAAATGGACATCTCGACCTAGATGAGGGAGGTAAACCGGTTGATCAAACTCTCTACCGTTCTATGATTGGTAGCTTGTTGTACCTTACCGCATCTAGGCCCGATATCATGTTTAGTGTGTGCATGTGTGCTCGCTTTCAAGCGTGTCCTAAAGAACCTCACCTAAGTGCCGTGAAAAGAATCTTAAGATATCTTAAGCACACCCCAAGCATTGGCCTTTGGTATCCCAAAGGAGCTAGATTCCAACTAGTTGGCTATTCCGACTCGGATTATGTCAGTTGCAAAATTGATAGAAAAAGCACATCCGGAGGGTGCCATTTGCTTGGGAGGTCACTTGTATCTTGGTCATCTAAAAAGCAAAATAATGTGGCTTTGTCCACCGCCGAGGCGGAATACATTACCGCGGGGGCTTGTTGTGCACAAATCTTATATATGAAGCAAACTCTGCTAGACTATGGTGTTGTTCTTGATAAGGTGCCACTTTTATGTGATAATGAAAGTGCCGTTAAAATTGCCAATAATCTGGTACAACACTCACGCACCAAGCACATTGATATCCGTCATCACTTTCTAAGGGATCATGTTGCTAAAAATGATATATCACTAGAAGGTGTAAGAAGTGAAAATCAATTAGCGGATATCTTCACTAAACCTTTGGATGAGGCTACCTTTTGTAGGTTGAGGAGTGAGCTAAATGTGCTTGATTCTAGTAATTTTAAAAAATGAGCTTGTGTTGTCCCTTGCATTGCATTGTAATATATGTCATGTTTAAACTTCCGTAATGCATCTAGGACTTGTCTAACACGGTTACGATAACCCTCTTTTGGAGGAGTGAAGAAGCCTAATCGTGGATTAAACTTGACAAGCAACCTAGTTTTACTTTCTTGCTTTGCATTGCATATGCATGTTTGTTGCTTTGTCGTTTCTTTTCGGTTTTGCTTTGAGCAACCTCTATGTTAGTCCATGAATAGAGAGAGCATTTGATGCTCCTAAGGGTTTATAAACTCTATTGCATGGCCATACGTTGCTCCTCGGGTGTTTATCGCATATTTTTCTTAAAAATAATACTAGCCTAAGGCAAATTTATTTTGAAAACTTGAGGGATTTGAGAGAACTCACTCATATCAGGTTCCAATTGGTGTTTATTTGTGTCTTTTTGTATTAGAACTTGATTGGGAGAAGTCGCGTCGAAGATCGGAAAGGGAAAAGGTGAAAATCACTGACCGGACACTGGACCAGACGCGACGTTGCTCGACCACTGCGTCCGGTTTCAGACATCACCTGCGTGTCCGGTCGCGCGAAGGTGGTTCTCGTGGATCTCTGACCGGACGCTGGACCGGACGCGACGCTACTCGACCACTGCGTCCGGTTCCGGACATCACCTGCGCGTCCGGTCGCGTGAAGGTGATTCTCGGGAGGATTTCTGACCGGACTCTGTCGGCGTCCGGTCACCTCTCAACGGACGCGTCCGGTCGGCTCCTGGACCTTACTAGACTCTGACCGAACACCTCTACAACGCGTCCGATCAGCCGAGGAGCGCGTCCGGTCAGTACTTTGAAAAGCGGATCTAAGTTTTTTTTCTGACCGATCTACGGAGGTTTCTTTTTCTTCTTCACCACCGAGCGCCGCTCCTCTGCCCTAACCCGAGCGCCGCCGCTCCTCTTCCACCGCACCACCCGTGTGCCACCGCTCCTCTCCCACCGCACCACCCAAAGCCGCCGTCCCTCTGCTCGCTCCGGCCACCACCGCTCCAAGCAGAGAAGGCCAGCCGCGCCATGACGCGTGTCGCCCTGCCAACCGTGGCCTCCTAGACTGCCGCACCGCCATACCTGTCCTGGCCGTCGCCCGTCTCCGCTGCCCTAGCCGCCGCCTGACCTCGCCATCGCCCAACTCCTAGCGCCGCTTGAGTTTATCGCCGTCAAGCATTGCAGCTCTCCTTCGCGATCTATTGGTCAGCCTCAGGGTGAACTATCCCTCCTCAGATCATCCCCTATGTTCTTCAGGTGTTCAATGAAATGCCTCTAAGCTCATCCCGTTGATCGCGTAGTTTTTCAGGCCTCAATTCTTAGGAGTGGTGCTCTACATCATCGTTTTTCTTCTCTCTTCATAGGACTTCCTCCGTTTTAAGGTAGAAACTGTTTCACCTCACTCTGATCGTACCTAAAATTGCTTGCTTCCAATAGGATCTCGTAACCCTAGATATTATATTGCTTATTGTAACACTCTCTATTCCATCCAGTGAAGCGAGTCGGTTCTCTGTGTCGTTTGGCACCATTGTCAGTATTGAATCCGGGGCCAAGCCTGCGGATACGGATTGAGGCCAAGCCTCTTGAGAATCAGCTCATTATCTTTTCAGTGTTAGTTGTTCTCAGTCATAGAGTCTTGTCAGCATGGCCCGCTGCAAGAATGTTGGTGGAGCTCCGAGTGACGGGGATGGAAGTCCTCCAGGTTTGACAGAGGTTGCCCATGGCAAGCACAAGAAGATCGCCACCAAGAAAAGAAAGAGGACGCTCACAGAGGCAGAGGTAGCACAGGCAGTGGCTGACGCTGCTGATCAAGCTGAGAGAGGAGGCAGAGGCAGTGGTATTCAGATTGGCGAGCGCCGCTTTCACCTTGAGGGTCGACAGCTTGGTACAGAGGCCACCGAGAAGACAGAGGAGCAGCCCGTAGAGCAGACAGAGGAGCAACCTGCAGAGCAGACAGAGGAGACACAGGAGCAGACACTGCAGACTCCACCACGTCGTCGCTCAGGATGAACGCGTGCTCAGGTGACTCCTAGGCCAGAGGGTCAGAGACGTGGAGGTCGTCCACCTCCCAGAGCTCGTGGTCAGCCCCCAGTTGAGCACTTTGACCTAAGGGGAGCTACAGCACGACAGGTTCAGGCTCTCTGTTTCGTCGAGGTTGCTCGGTGGTTCCCACCTCAGCGGTACACAAGAGCTTCAAAGGGATTCTACACACCTCTACACGAGGACTTCTATAGAGCTTATGTTGACAGTGGGATTGCTTTCAGACCATAGAGGGTTTGTCGACTAGAGTCACTTGTTGCAGTTATTGGTGAGCAGCTCCATCCCCATATTTCTTTTCTACCAGGATTGTCAGATCTTCTGGGTTGGACAGGAGCATACTGCGGCACATGGGTCAGGGAGTTCTACTCTTCACTTTGGATAGACCACGTTCATGAGTTTATCCACTTTGCATTCAGAGGTCATGACCGCATACTATACAACACCAGGGTACGGGAGATTCTGAGGCTCCCAGCTTCAGAGATGAAGATCCACCAGCTTTGTTTTGGTCAGACACCACCACCGAGGCGTCCTCATGGCGGCACTGTGCCACCTATAGACTTAGTCAGACCGTGCTTTCGCGAGCCGTTTGGTGAGGGGTCCAGATGTACACCAGCTATGATGACTCCTATTGCCAGAGTTCTTGATGCTATTGTGAGGAGGACACTACTTCCGAGGTTGGACTATCGAGAGGGTTTGACACGTATGCAGCTTTGGGTAGTTCATCACCTTATCCCTCAGACTCCGTTTGATATTTGGGATTTGATGCTCTGTGAGAAGGAGGATACGCTAGCAGAGGGCTTCAAGGGTCACCGTCAGCTACCCTATGCCCATTGGATTTGTTTTTTGATTCGGTGTGCTTGCGACCTTCCAGCTGAGATCCGAGCGGAGATCTCCGACACCACGACAGCTTTCCCTGAGTATGATATACGACAGCTATGGGCCACTATCACCCGAGAGCAAGCACTTAGATAGAGTCAGCGTCAGAGAGCAGAGGTACCTGAGACTGCAGCTGAGCAGGACCAGACTGTTGAGGGACTTGTAGAGGCAGAGCTTGCCAACTTAGATGCTCAGCCAGCCGATCCAAACGAGGATGACGCCACCGACAGCACTGATGATGACTACCAGCCACTTCCTCGGTACCACTCTCCTCGTTCTCATGACCATGAGGCCGGTAGTTCCGGTTCAGCCTCACGCACAGACCCAGCCATGGTGGCTATACTTGAGAGGCTGACTTAGGCTCAGGAGAGGCAGGAGATTCAGTTACAGAGACAGGCTCAGGACAACGCAGCTGCATTTGCACAGATTCAGGCTCGCCAGGATGAGTTTTAGAGGCAGTAGCTAGAGATACAGAGGTAGCAGGCAGCTACCTAGCAGTAGTACCTTGAGCTCTTGAGACACCTTGTTACTGTTGGGGTCCATCTGCCTCCGTCCGTCCTTACTCCAGCTTTACAGCCCAGTGGGCTTCAGAGTCAAGGACCACAGCCGAGCTTTCAGTTTGCCTCACCTCAGCAGCAGGTGCCTTAGTTGTTTCAGTCCCCAGGCTACACTCCGATTCAGACGGGATTCACTCCACCGGTTCAGCTCAGGCCTCACATTCTGACTGGCACTCCATTTTCTACGGACTTGAGTGTGTCCTATAGTGAGTTGACCGGTCAGCCGACACCCTCCCAGACCATAGTTCTGACCACTACAGAGATGTCAGTTTCAGAGACAGTGGCTCCTTTAGTGATGGGGACCGAGACTATAGAGACAGTTCCTTCATCAGTTGCTTCGACTGATCCTCCCACGATTGGTACTCTTCAGGCTTAGGTGACAGAGACTGCGGCTCTCGTAGCTACTACTTCATCAGCTCCTGCTCTTGAGTTATAGCTTGCCGACCAACATACTGAGCAGATCCAGACCGCTTCACTTCCATGAGTACCTACAGAGGGTCAGCATGACAGCTCAGAGTCAGAGGAGGACACTTCTTAGTTTTTGATCACTCCGCGTTCCTCTGCACCCGACTCGACTGCTTCCATTCCTCCTTCGGACCCTTAGTTTTTGGCTCTTGATGCCAAAGGGGGGGAGAGAGAGAGAGAGAGAGTTTGTAGATTCAGGGGGAGTTGCGAAAGAGGGTTTCTTGGCTCTTTGTGTGCTACTTTCATGCATCATGTTTATATTCCCGTACTTGCATTGTGTGTCGTGTGTGCTTGTGAGATACTTTAGTAATATATTGATTATCTTGTCTCTATTATATGATGTCACATGATTGGTTCTAGCTTATAAGGTTTTGCTTCTGTGCCTTGCTCCGATTTCATATGAGCTATGCTTTTGTGTACTAACTCTTCTTGTTTCATCTTATGAGTACACCCTGTTGGCTTGGAGCACATAAGCAATCCTAAACCCCTTTGTTCTTATTGCCTTTTGCTTATGTGAACCAAGCATGATCGAAAACCTCATCTCTTAAATCTACTTACTCAAGGTGTTGTCATCAATCACCAAAAAGGGGGAGATTGAAAGCATCTAGGCCCCTAGAGTTGGTTTCGGCAATTGATGACAACGCAACATTACCATGACTAACGTGTGTTTTGCAGAAACTTTGGTAAGTTAGGTCATGGGAATGGTGACTGTTTTGGGCACTGTGGTTTTCATGCCCCTTGATGGAAATCGTTTCGGTTTTCAAAGGATTAACGATAAGATTAAGGACGGTTAGTTCCGGACGTCGAGGTTGAGTTACGTTCAGAATAGTCGTTAGGATCTTCGCTTTTCTCCTTTGGCCGTACTATAAAGGGGGGCATGAGCGAGTAGCTTGACCTAGATGAGTCTATTTGTTTAGGTGTGGTGCACACTTGTCAAACTTAGCACTAGGTAGCTCAGGTGAAGCCCAAAGATCAGTTGGAAGAAACTTTGTTCAGGCTGCGTCGTGATCCGGAGAAAGTTGAGCCTTTTCTTCTTGACCGGACGCGGTTTCTATCTTGACTGGACGCGTCCGGTCAGTATAGTGCACTGTAGCAGAACGCAACATAACGACCGGACGCTGTGGCTCGCCTGACCGGACGCGCAGGTGGCGCACTCTATAGTAAGGAGAGATAGGGTTTGTGACCGGACACGAAGTTTGTCTGACCGGACGCCACTGTGGCCGAGTCCGGTCAAAGTACAGAAAGGTTCCAGAAAGGGTTTTGAGCGACCGGACGCGTCCGGTCACCCCTGATCGGACTCGCCTGCGCGTCCGATCACTCAGCGCCCTTGTTTTTCAATTCGACCGTTGCCACCGACCGGCGCGTCCGGTCAGTACGAAAAATGCTGAGTTGGAACATAACAGTTGGGATTGACTATGGGGAGTATAAATACATCCTCTACCCCTCTATTTGAGGTCTCTTGCTCATTTGTTCAACTGAGAAACATCTTTCATATGCAAGGGAGTGCAAGAGATCTAGTGAGGATTGAGATTTAAGAATCCAAGATTAAGGTCCCTCATTAGTGACTAGGGAGTAGCAAGTGTGCATCCACCTTCTCATTAGGCTTGTTGTGGTCAAGTGAGAGTTTTTGCTTGTTACTCTTGGTGATCGCCATCACCTAGACGGCTTGGTGGTGATTGGGAGCTTGGTGATCATCCGGCGGAGCTTGTGGATGACCCAACTCATCTTGTGAGCGGTTGTGGGCGATTCACCGCGACGGAGTGTCAAAGAATCAGTCCGTAGAGAGCACTTGATCCTCGCGTGGATCAAGGGAGAGCTACACCCTTGCGCGGGTGCTCCAACGAGGACTAGTGGGGAGTGGCGACTCTCCGATACCTCGGGAAAACATCGTCGTGTTCCTAACCCTTTTTACATTCAAGCAATTTACTTTCTCGTATTACTCTTGTTGCTTGATTTATTTTGCTAGAATTGCCATGCTAGCTAGGATTGGAACTTAGGGTGCAAAACTTTTAATCGGTAAAATCACTAGGAACACTTGTAGGCATTAGGGGTGAATTATGGCTTAGTAGGTTTTAATTCTTGCAATAATTTTTAGAAAAGCCCAATTCACCCCCTCTTGGGCATCTTGATCCTTTCAGTGGTATATCACTGTCGGCTTTTGGTTTAAGCCGGCAGTGAAAGTCCACGTCACTGTCAATTTGTGGTTTGAACCGTCAGTGATATATCTCCGTCGATTTACTGTCGATTCCTGCCACAAATCGGCAGTTATGTATACTTTCATTGTCAGTTTTTAGGACCCCACTCATTTTCTGACTTTGAAGGTCAGAACCGGCAGTGAAGAGTCAGAATGTCGGTTCAATAGAAACTGACACTGAAGGCCGATTCAGCAGTAGGGCAAAAAAGGCTGCACCAAAGCCAAGCCCGGAGTCCTCGGCATGTACCACTCCCTTCTTGTCTTGCAACAAAGAAAGCTACCACTTGAGTGTCACCATTTTAAAATATAAACCAAGCACAGTTATTGGGTGTGCGGTCAAATCGTTAGCCAAGCCAACCTTCCATAATCTCCATTAGGGCCTTGTTTAGATGCGAAAAGTTTTTAGTGAAAATGTCACATCGGATGTTCCGTATGATGTCGGAAGGGGTTTTCGGATACTAATAAAAAAACTAATTACATAGCTTGTATAGAAATTGCGGGATGAATTTATTAAGCCTAATTAATCCGTCATTAGCACATTTGTTACTATGGCACTTTAGTGTCAAATCACGGACTAATTCGGCTCAAAACGTTCGTCTCGCAATTTGCACGCAAACTGTGCGATTAGTTTTTTATTTTATCTATATTTAATACTTCATACATGTGCCACAAGATTCGATATGATAGTTTTGGGTAAAAAGTTTTTAGATCTAGACAAGGCCTAGATTGTGCCACACTGCCACTCCACCAACTTAGCGCATCCGCAGAGCTGTTTTATTTTGCTGCAGACAGCGAGTGGTTTGGTAGGGTTGACGTGCGTACGTGTCACTGATTTTCCTCCGGTCCAGCTATAGCATACACAACATAGGAGTATGTTGCCATGTTGGTACGTGAGAGGATATACTCTCTAGTTTAATCGGGTATTCGGGTGAGTGTGAGAGTGAGACGACGTCGTTGTTTTCCCTCTACCAAAAGTGTGCACTTCTAAGTTCCAAAAAAAAAAGTGTGCACTTCTTCGTGGAGTGGCGGCTCTTTCTGGTTTTAGGTGCATGATGAGCAGCGGCATGGGAGCGTGACGATAAACATATTGCGGCCGGTGGAGCTACAGGGGACCATGCATGCATGTGTACAAACTTTTTTTTTCAAAAAATCGTGTCTCTGTCTCACGAGATGCATTGGCCTTCATCATACACACATCAGATTTGGTATAAACCTATCGGCTTCATATATTTTTTTGTGTGCATTTTACCTGCGCACTAAAAAAAACTCTCCATGTCTCTATTCCGTTGCCTTCACGAAAGGACACTATATTTCGCACTAGTGCAGGTGAGGTGACCTGAAGGTTGCAGGGACAGAAAAGATGATGGATATAGGCTTGGCACATGTGCTCTCATTTTTTTCTTATTTTTTCAAGAACAAATAGAAATGGTGTTATTCATTCATCTTATTAGTCTCTTATTAGATATACTTATATATAGCTAGAGCGTATGCATCAGTGCATTTATGAAGTGAGTATGTCAGGATTATGGCCCTGTTTGGCACGGCTAGCTTCACCAACAGCTTCATGAGATATTTTTTAAATCCAAATAACCTTTTTAAAATAGTTCATAGGTGAAACTCCTTTTTAATGTCCTCATATAAACGGATGGGGTGAGATGAAGCTGAAAAAAGTAATTTATCCTAATTCTCTCCCTCAGGTTTGTTTTCCTAGGAACAGACTACCCTTACAGTTGATCAAAATTACATCAGATTGTCATTGGGTCCCCACACCTGTTTCCTCACGCACCTTTCTTCCCCTTTCACACTTCTCTCTCCATCCCTCTGCGAGCGCATGCACCGTCGCCATGGGTGAGCCCTCGCCGGAACACGATGCCGGAAGGGAAGTAGATAGATCGGGAAGCCTAAAAGATGATCCAATCAGTGCATCGTCGAGGTCCTTCTATGCTCTTCTCCCACGGGTAGGTGGTGGTCCACCGCTTCTTGGACCAGTGGCGCTCCTGCGGCCAGCGGTGCTTGGCCCAACGCGGGTCCTGGCGCCCCGCGGCAGATGGCTCTTGGGCCGACACAAGTCCTGCCCCCCCTCCCTCAACCGATGGCTCTTGGCCCGACGCAGGGCACCATGCCCTTGGCCGGCGTGACATGAAGGCAACATTGCTTCTGAATTATTTATATTATTTTTTATTTTAATTTTTAATTCATATTCACTCATATATCACTAGTACAAAAACGATTTGTAGCAACGCCCTTTTTTTAGGTGCGGCTCTATATTGAGGCGTCTCTACAAATGATGGTCAAATGAGCCGCATTTGTAGGGGCTACTAGCGTTATGAGTCGCCCCTACAAATGGCCCGATTTGTAGGGGCGGCTCTATATCCAGCCGTCCCTGCAAATCGGATTTGTACGCCAAGAATAAAAATTAAGCACTAAAATTTGAATTTTTTCAAACGACCCTGGATGGAGAAATGACCAAAATAAAAGTTGTAGATCTTGAAAAGTTATGAAACTTTGTTGTTTATAACTTTTTCGTTTAAAATCATTTACTGCTTCAAAATACTATTTGAAATTCAATTTCGAAATCGTCGAAGAACTCTGATTTCTCTTTTTAGTCTCTGGCTAAAACTTTTAACTAGTCTTTCTCCCACATACCAACTATAAATTTGATGATTTTCTTTCCTAAAAATTTCTAAAATCATGCTTTTTCAATGTATTATGTTCTTACAGCTACTATTTTATTCATCTTTTCATGTAACTGTGTTTTATCTATTTGAATTTTGAATTTCAAAAAACAGCAACTTCAAACGTCATTTTGGAACACTAAACGATTTCAACTGAAAAAGTCATAAATATAAAAGTTGTAGAACTCATCAAGATCTACAACTTTTATTTTAGTTATTTCTTCATCCGATAAAATAATAGTAACATTGTTCATAAAATTTATATATCTCTCATGTAGTTTCATAAAACTATAAGAGGAATATGTAACATTTGTGAACAATATTACTACCACTATGTAGGATGAATAAATGACTAAATAACAAAAATAAAAGTTGTATATTTCGGAAAGTTATGAAACTTAGTAGTTGACAACTTTTTAATTTGAAATCATCTTGTCAAGGAAAACTAGGTTTGAATTTCTCAAATTTGAAATTCAAATTTTGTAAATGTCCTTGGATGGAAAAACAACCAAAATGAAAGTTATAGATCTCAAAAAGTTATGAAACTTTGTAGTTGACAACTTTTTCATTTGAAACCATCTTGTTAAGGAAAACTATGTTTGAATTTCCAAAAATTTGAAATTTGAATTTTTTGAACGACCTCGGATAGACAAATGATCAAAATAAAAGTTGTAAATCTCGAAAAGTTAAGAAACTTTAAAGTTGACAACTTTTTTATTTGAAATCATCTTGTGTTGGAAAACTAGGTTTGAATTTCTCAAATTTAAAATTCGAATTTTGTAAACGACCTCGGATGGTGAAACTACCAAAATGAAAGTTGTGGATCTCGAAAAGTAATGAACTTTGTAGTTGACAACTCTTTCATTTGAATTTGTTTAGGAACTCAAACAATCAATTTATACTCGGTTTAGTATAATATGTGGGGAACCAAAATCTAATATAGACACAAGTGAGTATTGGTTGAAGTGGCTAGAGGAGGGAACACGCATTTTTCACGAAAAAATGTGCGAATTGTGGCTTGCGAGCGCGCACCGTGTGGCTGACTGGTGGCGGCCTCTCCGGATTAAAAAAATTCATATTTTTTAGACTAAATTCACACATTTCTGTAAAATGATTGCCGCCCTTAAAAATCGGATTGGTAAGGGCGGCTGGCTAACCGCCCCTGCAAATCGGGGATTTGTAGCCACCCCTTCATAAGGGCGGTTGGCAAAACTGCCCCTACAAAGGGTTATGAGCCGCCTCTAAAAAAAACATTTGTGTAGTAGTGTATATTATTTTATAATTCATATCATCTTATACAAACATACAACTCCAATTATTACAATAAGTCAGGTAGATAGGGACATCTTGGACAATTGTCATCTCTCAGCCATGTCTATAGTTGTTGGTGAAGTTATTTTGACAAATAATTTTTTTTAAAATAGCTCAACTTCATCGAGAAAGCTACTGGTGAAGTAAAACTAAATTGTGCCAAATGGGACTCACATGTCACGAAGAAAAAACAAATACCAGAGCAGTTGAGCATCGGCAGTATCAAACTATAACACCTTTGACTAATTTATGCCACTCGAGTGTCCGTGGTACCCTGCTCATGATCTTGTCTAATTTTTCATGTGCCCATCAATCAAATGTCGCTCGCGCTCTTTCCAGATCCACATCAAATCATTGGGTGCTTCCTACGCACTCCCTCCGTCCCAGAAAAAGTGTCGTTTTATGTTTTTCAGACATCGTATTTGACCGTTCGTTTTATTCAAAAATTTTTAATAAATATTATTTATTTTGTTATGACTTATTTTATCATTAGAGATACTTCAATAATGATTTATTTATTTTATAATTTGCACAAAATTTTTAAATAAGACGAACGGTCAAACACGATGTCTGAAAAACCTAAAACGACACTTTTTCTGGGACGGAGGAGTATATCCACAAATACTTCAGTGTCCATCAATATCACGCCAACTCACGAAAAAACAAAGCAAAGTAGGTAGAAGTTGATATTTAAAAATATCTATTGATTTGTCTTGAGAATCAAGTTTTTGTGGACAAAATCGTGTGGAAATTTAGGATTTGGCCCAGTGTTTAAACTTCATCCACGAGTTACTATCCAGAAGTTACTAGACGGGTAACTTCTGTAATAGGAAGGTTCACTGCAATTAACTCGACCCTCGCTGGCAAAACCGGAGACTTGCAGAGAGAGACTGAAGTCAAAGCATCACAATGGATGGAGATACATTGATGTGGGCACACGATCATGTTTGCATGCAAGAGCCTTCGTTGCAAAGGAAAAAAATGTTTGCATGAGCCTGACTTCATCATGAGATCATCAGTTTACAAAAACATGAAAATAACTGTTATTTTCTATAACAAAAATACTTTTTTAAGACTGTACGTGTACCATAAACTATATCTACAATCGGAAATGCTATGGTCCGAGCTCCGATCGTCCGGACGTTTCCGTTCGCGGGCCGTGACATCAGTCCAATGGCCCAACAGCCGTATCCTCTAGACAACTCGCCTCAAACCATAGCCTGTTGTCTTCATTCTCCAAAAGGTTCTTCAACGCAGCGTTGCAACCATGCTCCACCGTAACCGCGCTCCGTCACGTGGCATCAGCGTTCTCCACGGTGTCCTTGGGTCTGCAGGCCGGCATCTCCACCACTCCTGAGCATGGCTGCCCGCCTTCCTGCATCTTCATCGCGCCTCCTACCCACCGCGGCCTTCTCTAGCGTGCAGACCATCTTCTCCACCGTAGCGGTGACAGCTCGCACCAGATCCGCCACGGCCTTCTACATCGGACCTGCTGTGGCCTTCTCCACCGGAGCGGCGAGCTCCGCGCCACCGACGAGCTCTACAACGGTAAACTCTACATGCCAACGAGCCTCTATTCTCCTAAGCAGCAAGGAAATGTTACGCTGAAAGTGCATGTTGCAAAAGTATGTTTCAAGTGTTTCAGACGTTTTAAAAGGATGTTGTAAGCGTTTCATATATGGATGTTGCACATGTTGCAATGGCTATATAGGTATGTTGCAAGAGTTTGTTCAAAATGTTTCATCTATTGTTTCAGACGTAAGTTGCAAGTGTGTTTATCTAGATGTTGCATCTGTTTCACACATATGTTGCCAATATTTTATCTGGATGTTGCATATGCTTGCAATGACTTTCAAGTGTTTATCAGGTGTTTTTGCAAGTGTTTCAGACGTATACCGCAAGTGTTTCAGCTGTTTCGGACGTATGTTGCAAGTGTTTCATCTCGATGTTGCAAAAGTAGATCGGGTGTTGCAGATGTTGCAATGCGTGTGAAAAGCAGAGGGGACGCGAGCGGTACCGGCACGTGGTCTGGCGGCATGGGCCTGCGTGGGCGTGTGAAACACAGGCGCGAGCAAGGCCGTGCTGGCGTGGGCATGGAGTGCAGACGCGCGCGGGAGACGAAGTGCAGACGCGGGCATCCGTCCGGACGGCCGGGCACTGGCACTACTCTATCTACCATACCATGCCATATCTTCCCATGACAAGAGAAGCCATCGAAACTGAGTGCCAAAAGAACTGTGACTACCCCAGATAATCCTCTGGGACAAAAAAAAAGAGCCACTCGCTAGGATATCAAACAGTGCGGTGGCAGAGGCTAGTGTGCAAACAACGCACACATCAGATAGGGCTTGTTT
The DNA here is from genome assembly GCA_038087645.1 of Saccharum hybrid cultivar R570. Classification (NCBI taxonomy): domain Eukaryota; kingdom Viridiplantae; phylum Streptophyta; class Magnoliopsida; order Poales; family Poaceae; genus Saccharum; species Saccharum hybrid cultivar. The sequence goes on along the minus strand of JAQSUU010000637.1, from coordinate 35,522,670 downwards.
AGTTCCTGGAATATTTTGTGAAATGCTACTGTAGTACTTTTCGTTGTTATTTAGTAATTAGTGTCTAATCATGGCCTAATTAGGCTTAAAAGATTCGTCTTGTCCATTTCGTCTAAACTGTGTAATTAGTTTTATTTTTTATCTATATTTAATGATCCATTTATGTGTCTAAAGATTCGATGTGACGGAAAATCTACTGTTTTTTCGCGAAATATTTTGGAACTAAACAAGGCCATAGTCCGATGCTGGAGAAATGAACATGCACTGGATATAGGAAAAGTGCAGGGTTGTGATAGTACGAAGATCGATCGGTCAGAAGCACTCATTCGAACAATCCATTAAAGAGCGTCAGGTATAGCAGCAAAAAGAACAACGGAGAAGGGAAGATTATTGAGGATTCGGATATACTCCACACACCCGATGGTCTAGCAACGAGAGGTGCATGTTTCATCGGACAATACACCAAACAAAGCAAAACAAGTAAGTAACAGTGCCTGTATCAATGAGTGCATCACACTAGTACAGAAATCATTTTTAGGCACGCTCATATTACTTTCAAGAACGGTCTACTCAGCAAATTGTGTGTAACCATCCCTGAGAGCAATATAGCTTATAAACCACCCACAAAAATATATTTTAAGAGACGGTTCTATTTAATAAACCGTCACAAAAAAATGTATATATTTTTAAGAACAGTTTGTTTAAGAGAACCGCTTCTTAAATATGATTTTCAGGGACGGTTGCTTATGTCAACCGTCTATGAAAATAGATGATTTCTAGGGATAGTTGCCTTAAGTCAAGCATCTCTGAAAATAGGTGATTTCTAGGCCTCTAGAAATCGATTTTCAAAAATGGTTGACTAAGTCAACCGCCCTTAAAAATAGCTAGAGCACAAATAAATTAATAACTTTTTTAAATGAAGTTGGATGAAGACAAAATTTTTATCAAAATTATAGAGTTTGACAAGATCTAAAACTTTATAGTTGATGAAATTTCTATTCGAAATCGTTTAAGGACCTAAATCTCCTGTCAATATTTTCAGATCTGATGAAGTGGACCTTACATCCCGAAAGCACTGGGCCTAATAAAGTGGCCCAAATCAGCTCCTCTTCTTTCGGTAGGCCCAAATCACCAACGAAAAATGTTCTGCAGAAACTCTCTACTTGATTGATAACCACTGCCATGACGTGGTTGCCGTTGTCTACGTCAGAATGTAAGACGTATATTTTTTTGTATAACTTGTTTCTTGATGCCACTAATTCCCTCCGTATCTTGATGATGCACCGTAGTCCACAAACATTTTTATTGTTGGGTTTAGTCTTAATCGAAAATTGATGGATCTAAAATTTTTTCTGTGGTAGTGTCTTCTAGGAACTTTACCAAATAGTTAGTAAAGGAATGAAATTTCAAGCTCGTGTTCATCTAACCCAAAAGAGAAATTAGTGAAAACAAAAGAAAACGGACTTTTCTCAATAGAATGTTTTAAAAACTGGCAAGTTACTTGAAAACAAAGCTGTTTTTTATAGTTGGTTTATAAAACAGGTTTTTATAGCTTTTGTGAAAAAGTTTCTTTCAAAGCTGGGCCTTAAGCTCTAGGCACCTGATCAATTAGGGAAAGGCCAGCGCCCGGACGTCTGGACGAGGGCTAGTGTCCGGACGCCCGCTTCACTTGGGGGTCCCACGCCGCTTCGTGTCCTGTGCCCACTTCGTGTTCCGCGTCGCTCCGTGTTCCATGCCCGCTCCATCTCGATCTACGTCCACACAGTTGCCTGTGCCTGTCTCTCACGCCCCCTCTACACCTATGCACATGCAGGCGGCGCGGCTAGTGTAGATGTGGTCCATTACAACATGTGCAACACTATATCTACTTTTACAACATCTAGAGGAATTGCAACATACGCCCGAAACAGTTGAAACACTTGCAACATACGTCTGAAACACGAGGGGAACACGTGTGTAGCCATTGCAAAACATATGCAACATCTAGATGAAACACTTGCAACATTTGTGTGAAAAAATATGCAACATCCGGATGAACCACTTGCAACATATGTGTGAAACATATGCAACACCCAGACAAAACATGGGCAATCCGTCTGAAACAGAAGAAACATTTGGAACTGACGCTTGGCCATTGAAACATATGTGACATCCCGATCTACCTTTTCTAGATCCACATGAAACACTTGCAACATGAATATGAAACATTTGAAACATACGCTTGCAACACGCACTTGCAACATTGCGGAAGGAAGGGAGCGCGATGTGTAGCCGGAGAAGCCAGCTCTAGGTCTGGCCACTCCGGATCTCGTGATGTTGCGAGCTAAGGTCGAGCATTGCGGCATCGCCGGCGTCGACAGCGGCCACGACCTCCTGGTGGGGAACGGCGGCGTCGGCAGCACCTCGTTGTGGCAAGGGACGGGGCATGGCGCACAGGTGCGTTGGCACGACGCAATGAGGCGGAATGGGCGTGGCGGGGGATGGAGCACGGCGTGGCAACAGACGTCGTGTGGGCGTGGGATAGGGGCGCCACCGCGAGGCAGCTTGGGGCGGGCGGACGGTGCGGTAAGCCGCATCGAGCGAAGCGAGGAGTTGGAGATTTATGTCGGCTATCGCAGTGTAGATGGAGTATAGAGGAGAGGGCGTAGATGGGATTGTTGGGCCGGTCGCTATGCTGGTGCGAGTGCGGAGCAGAGCGTCCGATTTTATTAAGATTCCGAAATATGTTCCGTAGCATTACCGGATCAATCAGGTTGGGCAGGTTGGTCGAGCAGAGAAATGTCAAGCTCGCGCCGATCTATCTATCCCAAAAGAGGATGTGCATGTGGATCATGGACGTGGACATCAGCACCTTTTCCTGCCACAAATCAAACATGTATTTCAGTGCATCACCCTTCTGTTCTCTCTCGTCGTCCCTCGATCCGACCGAGGGACAGGGACCGTGTGCGTGCACAGTGCACTACGAAGAGGCTGACTGGCCAGGCCAGGCCACGTAGCACGATGTGCCAGGCCGGTGCCGATGTGCCAGCACCTTCGAGTTGGTTCCAGGAGAGCTCGCGTGCACGATCGTGCATGGCAGGCCGGCGGAACGCATCACCACAAACGCGCGCGAAGCACTAATTGAGGCAATGCAACGTGCGCAGCACCTTAGCTGCACGTCCAAAAAGTTACTACCAACATTTTCTCCGCGACCGACTTGTGCGCCGGCCGTGCCCACATCACGGCATCACGCTCACCACCCGAAATGGATCCAGGGGAGGGGGAGCACACATCATCGATCAGCTACTCCACACTGATGAGCGGCGCGCTACCTCAGATCGGGACTTCACAGCCGGTTTAAACTCTCCCTTCATTGCTGGATTTTAAACCATTATTGATGAGCGGTGCGCTACCTCAGATCGAGTCTTCACTGCCGGTTCATACTCTCCCTTCACTGCTGGATTTTAAACCATTATTGAGCATTTTGGTGAAAAACGGCCACAACAATGGTGAAGAAGAGGAGGGCGCAACAATGATTGTGCTCGGGATGGAAGAGAGGAGGGAGGAGAGGGCGATGGCATTCGTACTGTGGTATATCGTTGTTGGCTTTTGGCTTAAGCCGACAGTGAAAGTCCACATCACTGCCGGTTTGTGGCTTGAACCAACAGTGATATATCACCGTCGATTTACTGCCGGTTCCAGCCACAAACCGGCAGTGATGTGGATTTTCATTGTCGGTTTTTGGGACCCCAATTATTTTCTGACTTCGAAGCGCAAAATCGGCAGCAAAGAGTCATGAATGTCGGTTCAATAGAAACCGGCACTGAAGGCCGATTCTACGGCAGGGCGAAAAAGGCAACACCAAAGCCAAGCCCGCACTACTACACAACTGACCTTTCGTCGATCGCCCAAAATGCCTTTAGTCTCGGCGATTTCGGCGACCGGAACTAAATAGACCTTTAGTTCCGGTTGGTGTTACCAACCGGGACTAAAGGTCCCTCGCCAACGGCTCTATTGTCAGACGCTGTCGGGAGGGACCTTTAGTCCCGGTCGGTGCCACGGACCGGGACTACAGCTTTTGTCCCGGTCCGTGGCACCGAGCGGGACTATAGGACTGGGTTTAGTCCCGGTTGGTGTTACCAACCGGGATTAAAACCTCCCCCTATAAATTGAACATCCCTCTTCTTCCTCCTGCCCGAGCCCTTCCTTATTCATGTTCTCGTTGCTTGTTCTTTCATTGTTCTTGCTTGTCTCATCTCCGGCGATCAATCCACTTCAAACGCTTCTACGCCGTCGTCGATTTGTTTGAAAGGTTGCTAGCTTCATCCTCCTATGTTTTAGCAGCACCATATGTAAATCCATGTTGTATATGGCTATTTTATTTCATATTGCTAGCTTCAATCACTTTTCATGTTTGAATTTTTATGAACGATGCTAATTATAGTACCTAGAAAGTAGTATACACATATAATGTTTAGTTGTATTATAGACTTTTTAGGATACTTTTTACTTTAATTTGTTCATGTTCTCATTTTAAAATATTAAATAATGTTGATTCTTTGTAATTTTGAAACAAATTTATTTTAACTTTAAAAATTCTTCAAATTAATTTTATTTAGAGATAAAATTATACCTTTTAATAGAAAAATACAAATTTTATGATTTTGCTATCTTTTTATTAACGTCCACAAATTAATTTTATGAAATGATGAACCACTTATAAAATTTTGAACTCAATTAGACAAGGTTGTGCCGCGCTCTTTTCTCATGCTGGGCTTTTAATTATGTGATGTCATATAATGCAGATAATGACACGCCATTGGATGTACAATGCCGATCGCCGCTCCAACGAGTTCATTGAGGGCGTCCGAGAATTCTACAGAGTGGCAGAGGAAAACAAGCGGGATGGTTTTATGTGCTGCCCATGTGCCGTGTGTATGAATTTGAAAGAATTTTGTAGCTCAAGAAGTATTCACTTGCACTTGTTCAAGTCGGGTTTCATACCAAACTACATTTGTTGGATCAAGCACGGAGAGACCGGGGTTATGATGGAAAACTTTGGAATACCAAGTTGTTAGAGCTCATCAAGATCCAAACTTTTTATATAGACCATTTTTCTATTTGAAAAAGTTTAAATAAACAATACTCACCAAATCTTGAATCTCACACAAACTATATGAAACTATACGTGGGAATTGTGGATTTTCAACTACACTTTGCCAACACTTTGTCAAATGCAAAAATGGTCTATGTATGAAATGTAGATCTTGATGAGTGGAACAATATTGGTATTCATGACTTTTCCAGTCGAGACCATCCAGGTTTCCGAAAACCAGCGTTTGGCTATGAATTCTTTCAAAATTCAAAATTGAGTGGTTCAAACTTTTACAAATGAAAAGTTGACCATTAGACCAAATGTAGGTCTTGATGAGTGGAACAAACTTTGTATTCATGAGTTTTCCATTCGAGACCATCCAGGGTTTCAAAAACCGACGTGTATCTCTGAAAATTTTAAATTTTCAAATTTAGACAATTAATGTCGCGCATTTGGATAATTATTATTGAAGAAACAAAAGTTTAACGTCCAAATGACCCAAAAACAAATTTTCTGTCGAAAGCCAACAATTTTATATATTTTAATTGCCCATTATATTTTTGCATTAACACAATATTCATTATAAATAACATTTATTTTGGATAATATGAAATATTTGAAAAAAAATAGTGTTTATAATTTTTGTAATGCACAATAGAGTCAAACTAAACTAATGTGTATTTTTGAAAAAATTTATGATAAATATTTAATTTACTATGCATTTAGAAAGATGAAAGGAAATAAATGTGAAAAATAAAATTTACCAAATTCTGGCACCTAAACAGGCGCCAGAATTTGGTGGAAAGACCTTTAGTCCTGGGTCTGGCCACTGCCCGAGACTAAAAGAGCCTTTAGTCCCGGTTCTAGCCACGAACCAGGACTATTCGTGGCTGGAACCGGCACTAAAGCCCCTTTAGTCCCGGGCGGTGGCCAGACCCGGGACTAAAGGTCCCTGGCCTATAAAGGTACGGCCTTCTTCCTCCTCCTCCCCACCCGTGCGCAGGCACGAACTGCCGCCGTCTCACGAGCACCGCCGCGCGCCGCCCCGAGAACCGCCGCCCTCGTCATCGTCCGCGTCGGTAGGTCTTGTCCTCTGCTCCTCTCGCGGCAACATTGTGGATCCCGGCCGTTCGCCGTGGCAATGTCGTTGGCCTCTGCTCCTCTCTCAGTGGCGTCGAGATGGCCAGGATGCTCACCGGCATCCTGCACCCTCCCTATTTTCCGGTGGCTGATGCTGTTATATATATATATATATATATATATATATATATATATATATATATATATATATATATATATATATATATATATATATATATATATATATATATATATATATATATATATATATATATATATTACTCTACAGCTGGTTACAAAATAACTTATTCTGTAACCACTTTGAGTTACGATAATTGGTATGCTAATTTAGGAGATTATAGTAACTCCTCACTATGTGATTTACTATAACATTATGGTAAATATCCCCATGTATTACAGTAATTCAACTATCGTAAATATATACTGACATTGTCGTAAATTAGTATATACAATTATCGTAAATAGAGGTGGCTACAAAATAACTTATTTTGTAGCTAGCTATAGAGTATACTCTCCCTATATATATAGAGAGATTCCAGTGTTTTGGGCAAGAAAGTCAATGACAAGCTTTTAGGAGTGTAATAAAATTATGAAAAATTTTATGTAGACTTCCTATGATGTGTAATATCTAGGAAAACTATTAAACCTGAAATTTGAATAGTTTTTCCATGAGTTAAAATTATCTATTCTAATTAAGAAATACAACTTGTGATAGACTTACATGTTATTAGATGTATTCGTAAAAAACCAACTTGTGCCGCTAGTAAAAAACCAGCGCCGCCACTATCAGACTATGAGCGTACTATCACAAAGAAAATCAAGGAGGACAAAAGGAAACAGAAGGCGGCCGGGAAAGATGTTGCACAGCTCGGCCAACAAGCGCAGCAATCAGTGCCGCCACTAGTGGTTGAGAATCAATATGGTTCCAACATGAACTTGATGCAAATGTTGGTACCTGATAATGTTGACTTAGATGAACTCGCCAAGTGGATGAATGTGACTGGGCTTTCCTTAGAACAACTTCTCGGTCGGGAGGAACTGACAACTGTTAAAGAGGCCGAAGTTGTTGATGAATGGCGGAGGAAGTACATATATGGCAGGAGTCTATGCGACCCTGCAAAGGTAAAAAATCTTGGTACAAAAATGTACAAGCTGCACGAGTACTACTTGAGATTCTGTGCACAACATCAAAGTAAACAATATCTGGGCGTCCAAGTCAGAGACCATCACTACTTCTAGATGACGTCATCTGGGTACAGTTTAGTGAAGTACACCAGCTTCTCTATATGGATGCTGTTGACAAATCTCTCATAAGCTGCTACTGTCTGTAGGTGATTCTTCCTTTTAATCAATAATCCCACTCTAGCATATGTACGTATTCGTAATAACTATGCTCACGATGTGCAGACACATGATGAGAGAACTCAGATTGAAACAAGACGATCGAATTGGTTTTATCGATCCGTATGTCGTGTACAAGGACACAAAGACTAAAGATTCATTCAATCTGAAGATCAAGAAAATGGAGAAAAACCTCCGAAGGTTCTTTTATAACCAAAGGCATAAGGAGTTGATACTCTTCCCTTACAATATGGGGTAAAGTGTTGTATTATATCATGTCTTAGTCAATCCAACATTAATACATATATATATATAAGTTGACTCTATAAACAAATGCAGGGATCACTGGATACTCATTGAGATTAAGATCGAGGAACAAACTATAAATGTGTGGGACTAAATGAGAAAAGAGCTGGCAATGTACCAAGACATGATAGACATAATCCAGAGGTAAGTTCTATCATTCGTTAATTATCGTTGTCTGCTCCTTTAATTTACTATGCTATACCTAATCAACGACCGACTTATTGGGCAGGGCTTGGGCTTGGCTACAACAAAGATATCGTACGGATTTGAAAGTGCCACTCCCCCTCCTATTCTACATAAGTGGGTGTCCAGACAACCGTATGGAACCAATTTATGTAGATACTACGTTTGCGAGTACATGCGGTGTAGCAAATTTACACCTGCTAAAGATATGCTAAAAGTAAGTAACATGTGTATACTGTAAATTCATATCTTATTTATTTGTTGAAACTAAATAAATCTTATGTATATTAATATCTTTTCCTTTAATTAATGCAAATGGAAGGAGTGGGAATTGAAAAAACAAGTGTTCAAGCACACAATACTCGTCGCAATCCAGGAGACGATCGCAGGTTTCATCAACGATCATGTCATCCCGGAAGACGGCGAGTTCCACCACAACCCTAGGTTGAATTTGAAGAGTTCAAACAAGAACAAACACTTGTATGAGCTTTGAGTGGCGGACAAACATTTATGTAACTCATTAACCGACGGCCGAACACTTGATTACTTGTATATTATTGTAAATGTAATGTGTATGTATATATATATATATATATATATATATATATATATATATATATATGTGTGTGTGTGTGTGTGTGTGTGTAGTTTCATACTTTATTTGTGTGCAATAATAACGCTCTCGTATAGGTGCAACGTATACGGATAATAGCAACGAAGAATAAATTGGAAAACAATATAACTGAAAACCAAAATCAATAATGAATTGGAAAGAAAAAGGAAAAAAAAGAACCTTTAGTCCTGGTTGGTAATACCAACCGGGACTAAAAGGTGCTGCGCCACGTCGATGCCTGACAGCACCTTTAGTTCTGTTAGTATTACCAACCGGGACTGAAGGGATCTTTAGTCCCGGGCCTGAGAACCGGGACTAAAGGTGGAACATTTAGTCCCGAAACCTTAGTCCCGGCTCGCAGCCCGGGACTAGAGGTCCTTTTTTTTGACCGGAACTAAAGCCCCGTTGTGCAGCAGTGCCGGAGTCCTCGGCATGTACCACTCCCTTCTTCTCTTGCAACAAAGAAAGCTACCACTTGATTGGGTGTGCGGTCAAATCGTTAGCCATGCCAACCTTCCGTAATCTCCCACTAGATTGTGCCACACTGCCACTCCACCAACTAAGCGCATCCGCAGAGCTGTTTTATTTTGCTGCAGACAGCAAGTGGTTTGGTAGGGTTGACGTGCGTGCCTCGATCTCATCCTCATCCGGTTGCTTATTTGCCGTGCATGCAAACACATGCATGCAGGTGGGATAAGGTGGGGGCATGCAGGACCTGAAGGAGGCTTCGTACTTTCGACGGTTGGTGCCTTTTCCCTACGTGAGTACGTGTCACTGATTTTCCTCCGGTCCAGCTATAGCATACACAATATGGGAGTATGTTGCCATGTTGGTACGTGAGAGGATATACTCTCTAGTTTAATCGGGTATTCGGGTGAGTGTGAGAGTGAGACGACGTCGTTGTTTTCCCTCTACCAAAAGTGTGCACTTCTAAGTTAAAAAAAAAAGTGTGCACTTCTTCGTGGAGTGGCGCCTCTTGCTGGTTTTAGGTGCATGATGAGCAGCGGCATGGGAGCGTGACGATAAACATATTGCGGCCGGTGGAGCTACAGGGGACCTGGCATGCATGTGTACAAACTTTTTGTTAAAAAAAATCGTGTGTCTCTCTATCTCACGAGATGCATTGGCCTTCACCATACACACATCAGACTTGGTATAAACCTATCGACTTCATATATTTTTTGTGAGCATTTTACCTACGCACCAAAAAAAACTCTCCATATCTCTATTCCGTTGCCTTCACGAAAGGGCGCTATATTTCGCACGTGCAGTTGAGGTGACCTGAAGGTTGCAGGGACAGAAAAGATGATGGATATAGGCTTGGCACATGTGCTCTCATTTTTTTCTTATTTTTTGAAGAACAAATAGAAATGGTGTTATTCATTTAGTAAAAGCAGGTGAGTAGTTCCGTCAACTGCAAGACTGACTTCATCAATCTCAAGAGTTATCATCTTATTAGTCTCTTATTACATATACTTATATATAGCTAGAGCATATGCATCAGTGCATTTATGGAGTGAGTATGTCAGGATTATGGCCCTGTTTGGCACGGCTAGCTTCACCAACAGCTTCATGAGATTTTTTTTAATCTAAATAACCTTTTTAAAATAGTTTAATGGGTGAAACTCCTTTTTAATGTGCTCTTATAAACGGATGGGGTGAGATGAAGTTGAAAAAAGTAATTTATCATAATTCTCTCCCTCAGGCTCGCTTTCCTAGAAACATACTACTCTTACAGTTGATCAAAATTACATCAGATTGTCATTGGGTCCCCACACCTGTTTCCTCACGCACCTTTCTTCCCCTTTCACACTTCTCTCTCCCTCCCTCTGCGAGCGCATGCACAATCGCCATGGATGAGCCCTCGCCGGAACACGATGCCGGAAGGAAAGTAGATAGATCGGGAAGCCTAAAAGACGATCCAATCAGTGCATCATCGAGGTCCTTCTACGCTCTTCTCCCACGGGTAGGAGGTGGTCCACCGGCCAAAGCTTCTTGGACCAGCGGTGCTTGGCCCAACACGGGTCCTGGTGCCCCGCGGCTGATGGCTCTTGGCCCGGCGCAAGTCCTGCCTCTCCCTCCCCCCCTCAACCGATGGCTCTTGGCCCGACGCGGGGCGCCACACCCCCGGCCGGCGTGACATGAAGAAGGCAACATTGCTTCCTAATTATTTATATTATTTTTTATTTTAATTTTTAATTTATATTCACTCACATATTTTATTTTGTAATTCATATCATCCTATACTAACATACAACTCCAATTATTACAACAAGTCAGGTAGATTGGGACATCTTGAACAATTGTCCTCTCTCAGCCATGCATATAGTTGTTGGTGAAGCTGTTTTGTCAAATAATTTTTTTTCAAAACAGCTCAATTTCACCGAGAAAGCTACTCGTGAAGTGAAACTAAACTGTGCAAAACGAGGCCTACATGTCACGAAGAAAATACAAATACCAGGACAGTTGAGCATCGGCAGTATCAAACTACAACACCTTTGACTAATTTATGCCACTTGAGTTTCCGTGGTAACCTGCTTATGATCTTTTCTATTTTTTCATGTGGCCATCAATCAAATGTCGGCTCGCGCGTCTTTCCAGATCCACATCAATTCATTGGGTGCTTCCTACATATATCCACAAATACTTCAGTGTCCATCAATATCACGCCAACTCATGAAAAACAAAGCAAAGTAGGTAGAACTTGATATTTAAAAATATCTATTGATTTGTCTTGAGAATCAAGTTTTTGTGGACAAAATCGTGTGGAAATTTAGGATTTGGCCTAGTGTTTAAACTTCATCCACGAGTTACTATCCAGAAGTTACTAGACGGGTATCTTCTGTAATAGGAAGGATCACTGCAATTAACTTGACCCTCGCTGGCAGAACCGGAGACTTGCAGAGAGAGACTGCCGCGATACCAGTCCAACGGCCCAACAGTCGTATCCTCTCGACAACTCGCCTCAGACCATAGCCTGCTGTCTCATTCTCCAAAAGGCTCTCCAACGTAGCGTCGCAACCATGCTCCACTGTGACCGTGCTCTGCCACGTGGCCTCAGCGTTCTCCACCGTGTCCTTGGACCTGCTAGCTGGCATCTCCACCACTCCCGAGCGTGGCTGCCCGCCTTCCTGCATATCCATTGCGCAACCTACCCGCCGCAACCTTCTCCAGCGCGCGGACCGCCTTCTCCACCATAGCAGTGACAGCTCGCACCAGATCTGCCGCGGCCTTCTCCGCCGAAGCGGCCTTCTACATCGGACCTGTTGTGGCTTTCTCCACCGGAGCGACGAGCTCCGCGCCACCGATGAGCTCTACACTGGTAAACTCCACACGCCAACGAGCCTCCATTCTCTCAAGCAGCAAGAAGATGTTGCGCTAAAAGCGCATGTTGCAAAAGTATGTTTTAAGTGTTTCAGACGTTCCAAAGGGATGTTGCAAGTGTTTCATATATGGATGTTGCAAAAGTAGATCAGGATGTTGCACATGTTCCAATGGCTATACACGTATGTTGCAAGAGTTTGTTCAAAATGTTTCATCTGTTGTTTCAGACGTGTAACACCCTTGGTGTTATGTTGTAAATCACATGTTAAAAATATTCATGAGCATTGCATTTAGTTAAAATGCATGAGTTGGAAATAAAAATCGAAATGCAATTCGAGTCTCGGAAATGAAAAACAGAAAACGAATAATATAAAAACTAGATCAGCAAGAATTCGCTAACTAAAATTATCAAGTGCGAATATTCACGAATTTTATCAAACCAAAGCGGGAAAGATCAATTACTCGTGAATGACACGCTCCGACACAAGTCACCGGCCACTTGCACGCCTGACATGCACATACTGCTTGCTTGCTACCTCCTCACCCGGTCTCCACGTCGAGCAATCAAAGCTGCTGCCTGCTGCCTCCTCAGCCGGTCTTCATATCGAGTAATCAAAGCTATTCAACCTAGCATGAAGGAGAAAGGGGAGAGTGTGCAGCACGTCCAAATTATTTCGTCTCTGCCAAATCTACTTCCAGAGTACACGAGCCTTTATTAGTCCCTTGCAAAAATTTCACCCTGCCCGACGACCGACTGCAGCTCGTAGAACTTACCAGCACGTCGTGCTGAGCACCAGAAAGCAAACCGGAGCACACGTCACACTGAGTAGAGCGGGCAAGAAATACTGTAGCACACAGAATTACTGTTTACCCGTAGAAATTACTGTTTCCCAGAGGCAAAAGTCGGTTGCCTGTATACTGAGAAATTGATTCACGCTTGTCGCGCGCCGATCATCCTTCCCGTGCGAGCTCCGCCTTTATCCTGCGTCTCTTTTCCTTAAAAGGAGACGTCTCGCAATCGCGAGCTCGCCAGCCACCCACTTCGTTGTCCACCTCTTCCTCCCTGAGTCAAGTTTTTTTTCATTCTCTAGGAGAATCCCGAAGCACCAGTCGACTGCGGTGAGTATCCCGTGAGTCCCTCCAGTATTTCCTCTGTCTCCCTAGCATCGCCATGCTTCTTCATTATTCTTTGATTAAAGACCACCAAGTCTCCTCCAGTACAACCATGAGCACGTCACGAGAGATAAGCCATGAGTTAATTAATCCCATTTGATTTTCCAGAGATTATCAACAGCCACCTTACGTGATCGATATCTCCACCATACGATATCCGAATCACTCGATTCTTCTTTCTAAAATTATTATCTGCCTGTTAGTGTAGTTAGATCATACCTATCTGTGGTGATGCTAAAGTCTATTAAATCAATCAAAAGCGCTTAATATTAATATGATAAATCTTGTAGAATTTTTTGTGGCAAATGGGTAATAGCTTTAGCTTTGAAATTTTTGCGGTAGCTTCATGGTTTTATTAGGTGCTTGCTGTAGTTTTGTAGTCTTTGAATAGCTTACTAGATGTGATAGCTAAGTTTCCCTAGCCGTAGTAAAAATTAAATCGGAAACAAATGAAGAGTATGCAATTTAATGAGTAAAGATTAATTGGATCAGTTTACTCTTGCTTAGTAAGAATAGTAGACAGCCTGGTATGTTAGTCATTAGAGCCAGCTTAGTAGCTTAGTAGTAGTTGTTGTTTTTTTAGAGCTGCTGTTATCATTGCATTAAGTCATGTCATCATTTCTTGCATATAGATTATGAGATAGTGGAGTACGTGGCTGCGGAGGAGCCGGAGTACGAGGAGATCGTGGAGGTGTACGAGGAGGAGGTCCCCGTGCAGGAAGGAGCCTCGAAGCCATCAACCACTAACTTTGCTGCACATCAGGATGCCCAAGGCAAGCCCCGGTGCATAACCTTTATTTTGAAATGATAATAGGATATCTATGTTATATGTGCATTTACGTTTCAGGAGTTCTGTTGAAACCCACTTACATAAATATTACTACACAAGAGTCTTACTAGTTTAGGCCGTGTAGTGCCATGCTTAGGTTTCGTTAGCGTGAACAACATGGTGTTGTTCACGATTGGTGATCATTATTATCACTATGGTTAACATGGAAATAACGGCAGGTGAAATGGTGACCGGGCAGGGATGTGGTTTGGTAGTGGTGGATGTGACAAGGGGTGTCCTGCGGCCAACAGGGCATCACTGGGTTACATTGTTTTCCTGTCCGAGTCGGTTAAGGACCGATCGTTGCATTTGGATGGTTGTCAGGTCACAGATCTCCTTATCCCGAGCATATACTAGCGGATGGGGGCTAGAAAGACTTGTTATTCTCTTGTCATGGGTTCCGGCTCCATCCGGACCAACTGAAGGTGGATTGTATATGGGTATTAGGAGGTCTAAGCACCGCGAGAGGGCGGGGGCTTGGAGTCCCAGTATGGACGAGGACTCGGTTCTCTTGACAGGAGGATAATGGGTTGGTCCTGTTTGTACCTCGGTACGGGCGGGACGTGTGTTTTTCGGGGTACCCAGCTGGGCTACATTGATTCGCGAATCGCTGCGTAAGCGGTCCGATATGACTTGATCCGGGCATCGTAGTAAGAACTGAAAGAGAAAAGGTGAATAAGGATGGATTTGTATTGACCAACTCTTGTTTGAAAATAGCATAAGTGCTTACATAGATGGTTAGCTGATAAACTAAAAGATAACAAATAAAAGAACTACAATAAGGATCCACCAGTAGTAATGCTTTTCTGCAAACTTGAATCAGTAGCCAAAAAGCTTATCATGATCCTTGGAGTCAGGAAATTATTCCCAATCGTTTAAGTCTTGCGAGTACATTGTGTACTCAGGGTTTATTTTACCCCTGTTGCAGGTGCTGCTTGAGGCTTTGTGTGGAGGATCGTCTGCTAGGCTCAGATGGATCTTTGCTACGCTCGCTAGATATTTACTTCCGCTGTTTTAATTCCGCACTCTGAACTTGGTATTGTAATAACTTATTTCTGAAGACTATGTTGTATGGAATAAACTAAGTATTGTACTCGTTTTTATTATTGGATCCTGGATGAAAATGTGGATGGTTTCGAGTTCTTCCATTGGGTGTGCTCGACAGAAACGGCTGGAATAGCCGCTGGCGGAGTACTTAGTGCCTAGAGGAAGGCAAATACCTCCGTTAGTGTGTTATTTTGGGCGGTTCTGCCACAAGACGTAAGTTGCAAGTGTGTTTATTTGGATGTTGTATATGTTTCACGCATATGTTGCAAATATTTTATCTAGATGTTGCATATGTTTGCAATGGCATTCAAGTGTTTGTCAGGTGTTTTTGCAAGTGTTTCATATGTATGTTGCAAGTGTTTCAGCAGAGTGTTTTATCTTGATATTGCAAAAGTAGATCGGGTAACGTTGCACATGTTGCAATGTGTGTGAAAAGCAGAGGGGACGCGAGCGGTACCCGCGTGCGGTCCGGCGACACGGGCCGGCATGGGCGTGTGAAACACCGGCGTGGGCAAGGCCGTGCTGGCGCGGGCATGGAGTGTAGACGCGTGCGGGAGACGAAGTGCAGACGCGAGCGTCCAAATGCGGGCATCCGTCCGGACGTCCGGGCACTGGCACTACTATATCTACCATACCATCCCATTACAAGAGAAGCCATCGAAACTGAGTGCCATAAGAACTGTGACTACCCCAGATAATCCTCTGGGACAAAAAAAGAGCCACTCACTAGGATATCAAACAGTGCGGTGGCAGAGGCTAGTGTGCAAACAACGCACACATCAGATAGTCCAATGCTGGAGAAATGAACATGCACTGGATATAGGAAAAGTGCAAGGTTGTGATAGTATGAAGAACGATCGATCAGAAGCACTCATTCGAACAATCCATTAAAGAGCGTCAGGTATAGCAGCAAAAAGAACAACGGAGAAGGGAAAATTGCTGAGGATTCAGATATACTCGATACACCAGATGGTCTAGCAAGGAGAGGTGCGTTTCATCGGACAATACACCAAACAAAGCAAAACAAGTAAGCAACAGTGTCTGGATCAATGAGTACATCACACTAGTACAGAAATCATTTTTAGGCACGCTCATATTACTCTCAAGAACGGTCTACTTAGCAAATTGTTTGTAACCATCCCTGAGAGCAATATAGCTTATAAACCACTCACAAAAATACATTTTTAGAGACGGTCCTATTAAATAAACCATCACTGAAAATGTATATATTTTTAAGAATGGTTTGTTTAAGAGAACCACTTCTTAAATATGATTTTCAGGGACGGTTGCTTATGTCAACCGTCTCTGAAAATCAGTGATTTCTAGGGATGGTTGACTTAAGTCAAGCGTATCTAAAAATAGGTGATTTCTAAGGATGGTTGACTTAAGTCAACCACCTCTAGAAATCGATTTTCAAAGATAGTTGACTAAGTCAGCCGCCCTTAAAAATAGCTAGAGCACAAATAAATTAATAACTTTTTTAATGAAGTTGGATGAAGACAAAATTTATATCAAAATTATAGAGCTCGACAAGATTTAAAACTTTGTAGTTGATGAAATTTCTATTTGAGATCGTTCAAAGACCCAGATGTATATATATTAAGTTCTCATATTTCAAATTTTAAATTTTTGAATTTTTCAAATGACCTTG
The DNA here is from genome assembly GCA_038087645.1 of Saccharum hybrid cultivar R570. Lineage (NCBI taxonomy): Eukaryota > Viridiplantae > Streptophyta > Magnoliopsida > Poales > Poaceae > Saccharum > Saccharum hybrid cultivar. The sequence goes on along the minus strand of JAQSUU010000637.1, from coordinate 35,506,028 downwards.
GATGGAGAAATTTCTTATATCAAAGTTGTAGTGCTTGACGTGATCTAAAACTTGGTAGTTGAAAGTTTTCTCATTTAATTTTTTATGAGTCAAAATATTGATTACAAGATTCATACATATTAGTATAAGTAGACAACATCATATAACTAGGCACAAGTGACTATGTGGTGTGGTGGTAGGGGATGAATCAAGCAAGACGAGAGGTTGTGGGTTTGAATCCTAGCGGCTACACTAGTTCAAAACTAGCAAAAAACTTAAATGTTGTAAGCTGTGATCAGTCGTCTAGTCTTTCAGCCACATTAAAAATACTTTTTCTTAAATTTAATAGACTCAAAATGATTTTTAAAAGTTCTATAAATTATTTTTAGAAATGGTTGACTTAAGTCAATAGATCCTGAAAATTGATTTTTAAGGACGGTTGTCTTAAGAGAACCATCTCTAAAAACCACTTATTTTTACAATCAATGACATAGTAGCAGTTTTTTAAACCGGCCCTAGAGAAATTATTTTTAGGGGCAGTTGACTTAAGACAACCAATCCTGAATGTCGATTTTTAAAGATGGTTTTCTTAAAAGAACCGTCCCTAAAATCGATTTTGAGGAATGGTTTTAAAATCGTCCCTAAAAATCACTTATTTTTATAATTGATGACATAGCAGCGGTTTTTAAACGAAGCCTAGAGATCGTTTTTGAGCAAAAATCATTTATGTACTAGTGTCAAATGTTTTGGGGTCACAAGGTGAAGATCACCGAGCTATAAGTGAATATAGAGAAAGGTCGCACATCGATCTAATTCCAATGGCTACTTTTCAGAATTGTCCACACCAGATAATCTAGTGATGCTAATTTAACACACAGGATTATTTTGCATGTTATCATTTTTCAGCAGGTTGTTGTCGATATTATTGGTCATTGAGGCCAGTTATACCCCTTGGCTCGTTTCATCTATGGTATATATAGCTAATAAAGTCCGTAATGAAGCTACCACACTTTATAAGACAACGAAGCCACCAAAGTATTAAAAGTGAGAATCTAAGGCTATTGCCATCACTACTACAACGGGCTTATCACAGCCGACTCCAAAGACCTCATCACCGCCGGTATCGCCCCTCATTGGTAAAAGTGGACGGTAATGAGGTGAGTTATCACCGCCAGTACAAACTAATGTTGAAAAATGGTTGTCATTGGCGGCTCCTTTTATGAACTAGTGGTGACAATCAAGAAAAAAACAAAAAAACATTGGTCGAGCCCACTGTCTAGCCCATCTGCTATCCTCGAAGACCACCAGAATCCCACACTGAGGTCGAGGTTGCGGTGGTCGTCAATCGAAGAAGGTCGAGGTAGTGGTGGCCATCCACGAAGCAAGGGTGGTGGTGCAAGCATGGATCCGGCCTCCTCCACCATGGATTCAGGCAATGCGGCGCCTACATTGTCACCATATGTCACACGACACGTGCACTGCCGAAGGAGGGGGCACAGCCCTGCACCATCATCAGAGGGGGCATGGCCCTATGCCGCTGTCGAGGGGAGAGGCCCCCTGTGTTGCCGCCGGATGGGTGTGGCCCTGTGTTTCCACTAGGGGATGTGGCCCTACGTTTCCACTAGGGGGCGTGGCCCCCCTCTCGTCACTTTCAAAGGGGGTGAGACCCTATGAGCCATGAGGCTCCACCCAACTATGAGAAGGCATGAGAAGGGAGGAGCAGGTGGAGACAAGGCGAGATAGAGGGTTGCAGCCAAGATGATATGGATTGGGAAAGAGAGAGATGCATCCAGGAGGAGGCAAGAGTGAGAGGAGGTGATAGTGGGAGTGGGATGAGACGCTAGGGTTTCCCCATTACATAACTTTGAGGCCGTTGTGGGCTGAGATGGGCCAAACGACAATCAACTTCAGGGTGTTGATTCAGATCCAAAAGGAATCATGGAGTCCCCGTGTACAACACAGAACCAATCGCATGCCATGGAGCATGGTGTGGGGGTATTAACCCCTATACCCTTATGGCTAGACTTGGGCTGGCCCAGACCAGAGGGCCCGGCCCACCAGAAGACGACGCGTGGCCTAGACGATTTGCTCGGCGTCCCACGCAAGGAAGAAAAGCAAACTTGGAGATCAAGCGAGATCTTGGTCGGTTAGAATAGGAATCCTTATCCAGCCAACTATGGCAATTGTAACCGACTAGGATTAGTTTCTAGATTTGTAACCCTGCCCTCCGGACTATATAAGGTGGGCAGGGGATCCCCTCAAAACAAATCTCATTATACACAGCAATACAAACCAGACGCAGGACGTAGGTATTACGCCCTCACGGCGGCTGAACCTGGATAAAACCTTGTTCTGTGTCTTGCGTCACCATCTAGTTCGTAGCTTGCGCGCCTGTCTACCGACAAATCACTACCTTGGGCATACCCCTAGGTAGACTGCCGACCACGTTTCGTCGACAGTGGCGCGCCAGGTAGGGGGTGTGCGTACAGCTTCCCAGACGAGCAAGATGGTCACCATCCCCGACTCCGCGGTCGTGGTGGACAGTCTTTCGTTCACTATCGACTAGATCACCTAGACCACCGGCGTCAACAGCTTCACCGCCACTCCCACGGAGGAGGCGCAGATCCAATCTGCGTCGACCACGTCTTCATCAGCTACGGCTCCGACCACGCTGGCTACGGCTCCGACCACCCTAGCAACGGCTCCAACCACCCCAGCAACGGCTCCGACCACGCCAACAACTCATCGACCACTTCCCTGCTACAAAGGAAGGGTGATCGACAACACCGACCTGATCGAAGCTATCGACCAAGTCGGCCACAAGCTCTCACAAACCCTAACTTTGGTAGATTCGATCCAAAATCAATCTATCGAGTAGGTACTTTTCCACCACAACAGATCTACCTGACCAGTTCAGGCTCGTCGTCCAACACGGCTAGATACAGATCTAGTGGTCACCGCTACTCCTAAAGGACGTACGGTACGCCTTCGCCCAGTTCCTACACTCGGCCTCAGGCTCTCTGAGTACCAAGTCCCGAAGGAGGATTGCCAGGACTTCTCATACGGCCTGAAAAACGATGCTTCCGAATACGCGTATCGTACACCTCATCTGTTTATGAGTCGAGCGAGACCATGTTTCAGATTTGTACTTCCTGGATCTACCTCGACCATCACCAGGCAACGCCATCAACATGGTCGGTATCCGGGAGCATCATGAAGGTTCGCTTCATACACTGCCCGAGGATGGCGACTCCAGCACTAGATCTACACGATCTATCCACACCGAGGCTCAACACCTCGAAGACGATGAATATGGTCTGGATCCACTACCGTACCCTCCAGGTTTTTCTTTGATCCCAAGGTTTCCACCAAGACGTGGCGACATGGTGCTCAATGTCAGCAATGACGAGCCCGCAGTCGTGGGAGAAACTGATGAGCAATGGCAACTTCGCGAACAGCGTAACGTCAACCGCGCCGAATGCCGTCATCAGGAGGCTGAAGAAGAAGAAACACGTCGCAGGGGACCCCGACCTCGAGATCTGGCCGACGCCTTTGACAGAGTAGGTGATAGGCAAGTTTTCAGGACCCCAAGTGCCAACGTGGCCGTCGTCATGGCCAACCTGGACCGATTACCAGACACGCCAGAGAACCATGCGGTTCACAAAGACATCAAAGCATATCTGACCTGGCTCACCAAATGCAGGTGGTCTCCCACTAATGATGGTATTAATATATGATTAACTTATATTAAGTAATATTAGTATTTTCAAAAGATGGTTAGGGTTTAATGAGGCAAACTGAAAGCTATTAAAATATACTTGCACAAAATAAACATTATAATAACACTTGTCTTTAATATTTTGTCTCATGCAAAATATCCTCATACAGGCAATCAAACATCATCTCTCTCTAGCCTGGCTGGATTCATACAGACAACCAAAGATGCAGGCTTGCACACACTAGGCTTGGGCTTGCAAAAGAAACCAAACAGACCCTTGTAGCCAAGGCATGCGAAAGGGTGGCTTTTGGTACATATACATACAGTCCATTGGATAGCAGGATATATATAGTTGTGGTTAGTTATTTGCGGTCACTACCCCCACGGACAACAACAACTACTGCTAGATCCAAACTAGTAGGATCCCTCACCATGGCAAACCGAGCTCGTAGGACACCAAATGCTCTCTTTACATCTTTCCACACCAATTTCTACAACTCTTCACAAAGGCGGCCCATGAAGGATAGATCCTATCTACAAGATAGTATCCTACAGCTGTTACCGTTAACAAAGTACTCCACAGGTGGTGCAGTCCCTAAAGTTAGCCTCTTAAAAAGTGGTGACCAATGCAAGACATTGGTATCGTTTAAAGAACCAGGTAGTACAAAGAAAAAATGACAAATTCACAACTCCTCAGATATACAACAACTTCAAGGATCATGGTTGGACCATCCACATGCCCCTAATATTGTCCTTTCCATACTATTGTTAGCCAATTCTTCCATATCCAATGCATACAATCAATGCAACCAAGCATGCTAGACCATCCTATTTTATTGTACATAGCCGTTAATATTGTAGTGTCCTCCACAGTAGGTGCTCTCAAGTATTGCTTCCCAAATACCACAACCACAGCTTGCACGAAATGGTAAAAAGCTTCTATCATGGTGCTCTTAGCAATCCTCACAACTTCATCCACTGAATCAACTCGTACATCATGTGCAAGAATATGGAACGATCCAACTAGCTTATGCAGTGCAACGGTTCCAAGAAGGCCTACTAGATTTGGCCTCTGTCTAAAATAATCATCATGAGCCTCCACCCCAACCACTATGTGTATGTTTGGACATCTCAAAAATTTTCCTAAAGAACTTTTCATTGTACATGGGAGGATCTGTGAAGTAACCAGCCACAATGTGCAAATTACAAAATTGTAAATGTCACAACCATATTTGTGTTGGATACTGCATAACCATTCTCAATGTGAAACAACATAAATGGTTCTAGAAAATAGTCCCAAAATATAAATATGCACGACCACAAGTTCACTAGTCGGCGCTATGAAACTCCGACACGTAGAGGGTTACTCTGCATTATCTTACATAATGGCAAAACATGAGTAATTTATAAAAACTATTAGAGGTTATTTAAATTATCTTTCATAATGGCAGATGTGGATAATTTAGATATGAACTTAAGAGGGTTATTTTGAATTATATTTGATATAGGCAGAGGTGGGTAACTTAGATGTAAAATTAAGATGTCATTTTATATGCATAATTTTATAATGGCAGAGATGGGTGATGATTAGAGTTTACCAAATTAAAGGTCAGATATTTCTGATTATTGTGAGAATTTCTAAGATTTATGTTTTTTCTAGCGTGACCTGTGGAGCCTCGGTTAAAGCCTCTAATTAGTAAAAGTAAGTGGCTCTGGTACGACTTGTAGGATTGATTCACACAGGGATAGCCAATTAGACGGGGTGAATGATTGCAGAAGTTAGATACAAAACTTTTTAACTCTTTTCCTCTAAACCCAAAACCTAACATTAGTTTACTAGTGAAAGAGGTTTTGAGTTATAACATGATTCTAACTGACCTCAAATTTAGAGAAAATAAAATATATAAAATTCTTGAATTAATCCAACAAAAATCATGTCAATTGGATTTCTAAATCAAGAGATATTAAATTTACAAACTTACAGTGACAAAATATAATTGTCCATATTTTCAAGGCATATGAAAAGGCAGTATAGATGAACAAAAATTACCTGACACATTAATTTACAAATCTTGATCTTTAACTCAAAAGATGCATACACAAAGCATCCAAACAAAGATCACTGCAAGATCCGAAAATCCTAGATTATGATTCTTGTATACAAATTTTCTCTCTAATTTTTTTTTATCTCAAAACTCTCTTTCATTCTCTTCTTGAATTGCAGAGCTCTACTTCTTGTTCTTAAATGGCAGCCCTTTCACCCCTATTTACAGGACAAGATAGATTCCCAGAATTTTCCGTACGACACTAGTTGTATTACATCAACCTCAACACGACGTCTTTTGTACACCTCAATCCTAGTACAAAAATCTTTTCTACATCAACATCTATAGTACAAAAAATCTTTGTACATCAACATCTGCAGTACAAAACTTTGCGTACATCACATCTGCAACATGATCCTTCGCACATCGTCATCTGCGGTATGGAATTTTTGGTACATCTGCATCCATAGTATGAAACATTTTGTACATCACATTTGCAGTTGTCTTCCTTGTTAACACTCCGACACCGAGTCACAAATTAACTCACGCATTAGTAGGTCCTCGTATTCACCATTCTCTAACCCGAACATCTCTTTTGACATTTTTTTATCAATAATAGGACCTCAGTTTTTCTCTAAACTTAGTCCCGAAAACTTGATTTCTCTTTGACCTATAATTCCGTCCATCACAGACCACGTTCCACCTCGAGCAGTGACTGACATGAGCAACTAACCATGTATGAGCGCAACTCCATGACTTGACTCAACATTAGTCCATGCAACACCACTCCCACTAGTGTGTTGCATTAATCTCAAAGCCAGCACAACTTCAACAACCACATATGATCAAATTAATGTAATTATGCTCATGACTTTGCAATGTAAATTTTATTACAAATCATTTTTTATCGCACATGATATATTACACTTTGCCCTATACTAGTCATCAATCAAACTCATCCTCGGGGCCAAGATAACAATGTCATTGGCAAGCGACTAACACAGTACGATTATATACGTTACAGAACACATTACTCACAAACACTTATGCTCAACGGTCACTAAAACCCCAAGACCAAAATTGGAGACCTAATGTTTAGCGATAAATAAATAAAACTTACACCCAGCCACACGGGTGGACAGGTTCCACCATGCATAAGTAAATAAATAACCTAATTTACTCTTGAATGATATGCACATTCTTGAGTCATGTATGTGCCAAAAGATCGAGTTACAACTTTTGCATAACCCGTCCAAGCCAACAATAGATTTTCTGTTTGTGTTCTACTCGTATAGTGACCGGAACTTTACTTCAACATGTTTTTTTAATGCTTCAATTTTGCTCGTCACACTTTTTATGGCAGCCATAGTTTATCTTACCTTCGGTGTGGCAGACGCTAGGCACTGCACCGGTGGGAGAACAGTATATAATAATATATAGCCAGAAAGCAGTTTCAGTTAACAGAATGAACAACCGTCCTGTCTAATTTGCTAGCAGTTTAGTGCAGGGAGAAGGTGCAAATCTCAGTTTTATTAGAGGGGTTAACTGACTAATAGCTAGAGAAGAGCTGAATCTTGTTCCCTGGCTCCTGGTCAAACGCAACGCCGCTCCTCTGCAGCTGGTACGCATAGTCGTCGTCGTAGACCAGCGATGGCGACGGCGACAGCGGCGGCTGCGCCAAGGAGTCGTCCCACCACGCGACCATGTCGTCTAGCCCCATCCGGAACACGATCTCGGGGAAGTCCATGTCGATGAGCGGGAACAGCGCCGCGTCCTCGTCGCGGCTCAAGGACGACGACGACGCCGCCGAGGCTGCAGAGTAGGACGTCGTCGTGGTCGGCGTCGAGACGGCAGCAGCAGCGGCGGCGGGCGGTGAGAAAGTCGTCGTCGACGTTGGCAATGGCGGCGGCGTGTGCTGGTCGCCAACCAGTGGCACCATGATCTCGTCCGGGTGCATCATGGGTACCTCGTCGGTGCAGAAGCCTGGAAAGTTGCTGAGGAGCAGCTCCTCGTCGTCGTCGCCTGCAAGTTGTCCTTGCTGGCTAGCTCTCGCCGTCGCCGCCGGCGTTGGCGTCACTGGTTCTGCGGCTGTCTTCTCCTCTGGAGGCTTCCGCAACTTAGATGGCGGTGATGGCTGCGCTTCCGGCGAGCCAGCGGTGGGCGGTGGGCTCTGCAGCTGCTGCGGATCAGGGGACGACGACGACGGGCAGAGGGGCTTGTGGGTGAGCGGGTCGATCCCCATCTTCTTGAGCTTCTTCTTGATGTGGGTGTTCCAGTGGTTCTTGATCTCGTTGTCCGTTCGCCCTGGCAAGTGCGACGCAATCTTGGACCACCTAACAATTTTGTTTTTTGATTTAAGTTTTTTTTTTGCGAACAGTTTTTTTATTTAAGTTTATTTTCATTTTCATTTTTAGCTTTTAGGAGAAAAAGGGGAAGAAGTATATCTCGGTATGTGGCACCGTACCTGTTGCCGAGCTGAGCATGCAGGTCGATGACGAGCTTCTCCTCGGCGTCGGAGAGCAGGCCCCTCTTGAGGTCCGGCCGCAGGTAGTTGGTCCACCGCAGCCGGCAGCTCTTCCCGCACCGCAGCAGCCCTGCACGCAGTATTTTGAAGCGCAACAAGTTCCTCTCGTCATGATCACAAAAACTAAACCGCAAAGCATGCAGCAGGGAGGGAGACGTTTATTTTGGAGGAATGCTAAACAACACCCATGTGTTTTAGCACTCATAAACAGGGACAGGGGAGAGATCGATCGAGCAAGAGCATGCAGTTGCACGTACGCACCGGCGAGCTTGGGCACGGCGCGCCAGCAGCACTGGCCGTTGCCGAGGATGAAGCTGACGAGCTTCTGGTCCTCCTCCGCCGTCCACGGGCCCTTCTTCAGCCCCACCTTGTCGCAGCACGGCTGCCGGCCCATGGTAACCGACGGACGAGGACGACGGGGTAATGGCGGCAGGAGCCCTGTCGGATGATCGCGAGCTATATAGCTGCGATGTGTGTCGACGAGATGACTAAGGATGGGGGTGCCTTTATAAGGCTCCTCGATCCAGCCGGGGCAGAGCGAGGATGAGAGGGGCTAACCGTACCGCATGCGTGATCGATGGATCGATCACAAAGCGAAGGGACGTCGTCGTCGTCGTGCTGCCTAGCTGCTTGCGTGCGTGTGACGTCGAATCCATGAGCCAGCCTTCCCTCGTCCGCTACCCGTGCTGCCGTGTGCATACATAGGAGGAGTACGTGTCACGGCCGTCGGCAGCGTTGGTTGAGCCTACCACGTGGCGCCCTGAGGCGGGCCCGGCCCCCCTGCCTGAGCTTCTGCTCATGGGTCCCTTTTGCTTGCGTTGCAATTGCAAGTGCTGCACTGCAAAGCCTCTGCCTTCTTTCTTTTTCCTTTTCCTTTCGTGCTTGACCTCAGAATTATCTTGGGTTCAATCTTCCACGGGTCTTCTTGTCCTTGTCTGATTGTGTTTTACTTAGCGGCTGTGGTTAACGTAGCTAGCTAGCCCCTACAGAATTGTCCAACCGATCGACCATCATCTCTTACCGTCTTGAAATGCTATGATGAAACTGCGATGAAATGTCAGTCAAGGCATTCTGGAGCCTTGCGTGCTGGCTTCGGCCGCCGCCAGCCCGCCACGCTGGAATGTTTGAACGCTCGCCACCACCACGGATGCGTACGAATGAGGTTGACATTTCCACTCTTCTCTTGTCAGTACACGTGTAAGCTGACCGGCGGGCCCGGGCGGCCGTCGGCAGCATTGGTTGAGCCTACCACGTGGCGCCCTGAGGCGGTCCCGGGTCCGTTTTGCTGAGCGGCGGGCCCTGAGGCGACAGGGATCAGTAAGAATTGAGTGGTAGAGAAAACAAAACCAGCAGTTTGCTCAATCAGACAGTTAGAAAGCGCTGCTCGGGTTTGTTTGTTTTAGTTGACCGTGGATTTAGCTGATTCACCAACCAGCAGTTACAGTCAGGCATGCATACTTCCTCCATATCGAATTTAGAAGTCGTTTTGGACAAGATTTGGGTCAAACATTGAGAATATAAATCATCAATAACTTTTAAGTGGTTGAGTTTGCAAATATAAAAATTATATGAATAGATTTGTCTTAAAAAATACTTTCATAAAAGTATACATATATCACTTTTTCATAAATATTTTTATAAAAATAAGAGGTCAAAGTTGTGTTTTGGAGACTGTGTCGCTGTCCTAAACGACTTCTAAATCCGATACGGAGAGAGTATTTCCCCTTTCTTTCAGATTGGGCACGCAGTAAGAACACACGCTGAAACTGTACTTCGTTTCTTTTACTTGACCCGTCGTCGATTTAACCGATTCACCGACCGACAGTTACGTACGTAGAGTCAAGATTTCAACTCCAAGAACAGGTTGAACGAATGAGCGGCTGCTTATTTTCTTTCTTCCCTCGTTATTAATTATGTTCAGATGAACGAAGATCGATTCGTGCTAAAATTTGGACTTGCAAGTCAGATTAGTGTACAGTGGTCCACTTAATTTACCACCTCCTCCTTATTGAATACAAATAAAAAATTGCTGAAGACATCATCTGGTCGGTCAAAATAATCATGTCTTTAGTCATCACTCTAGCTACCAGCATGCATAGGCACTCTTCTTTACACAACTAATCAAAGCATCTGATCTGAGTTGACCCAATCCTCCATGCCGTCAGTGCACCGTGTTTCGGTGTCGCTGCGAGGCCCAATCCTCGACTGAACTCTGAAGAAATGACTCCCGAAATTAAACCAACGATGATCGTCATGCTTTTCTCTTCTGTCATCCACTAACCCTTCATCATTCCTCAATCAGTTTGGATGTCACGAGCTTTTTGACGTGGGATGTGAAAGCATCAGGGCCCAGCTGGATTAGGAGTGGCCAGGTGTGGCAGACGACGCTTGCATGCACTTGCACACAAAGGAAGCGATCAGATCGCCACACCCACACACGAGTGACATGATGATGGCGAGAGATGGTTGGGGTGGGGTGGCCCAAAGATTGTGTTCTCCCAACCAACATGACCATACAATACAACGGAGGAGAGGAGAGGAGATCTTGCATTGCGTCCGGCGAGCCGGCGAGGTCATGACATGTGCAGCGCTCGCGCTCGCCATCACAAAAAGGCTCTCTTTTTGCCTCCATCGGCTCCCTGCGCGTCCAGTCGCGCCGGACGCGTGTGGTCGGGGAGGGCGTTAGTGCTCATGTAAATGTCATGGATGGATTCGTGGCCTCTAGTTCTTCGTTCAGTGCCTGACGACGGCCACCGACCGGGTATAGCAGGAAATGCATTTCATTTCTAGCTGACGGTGCTGCGTCTGTTGTTGTTGTGTCAGAGAGCCAAGAGGTGTCCTTCACTTCAGCTCATCATGGCAAGGATCAGGGGATTGGGACTGGATGGAACAGCCCAGCAGGCTGCCTTGCCTTAGAACTCACTAGAAACCAAGATGTGTCAGACAGCATTTTTGGCGGACGATCCGATGCTGCCAGGTCGTCCCCCAGTTTTTACACCCAGGAGGCCAGAGGGGATGAAAAACCTGTTTCTCGGTTTCACACCCAGGGCTCATGATCCTACCTTCATTCAGATGAGGTCTGAACATTGAGGACGCTAAAGCTTATGATCTCTCTCCATCAGTAAAAGTTATATTCCGGAATCGGTTTCACCGCGTTAATCAGAGGTTTCCCTCGTGAAATTGACAAGTGGAAACCTTAGCGAACAATGGGAAATCAAGACCTGACAAGATAACTTTTGCATTGTTTCTTCCTTTTTTCTCCCTTCATTCTTTTTTTTTCGAAAACGCGCATCGGCACGTGTTGCACTAAGTGGAAGTGGAACAGTTTACACGCTCTGAGAGCGAACACGGCGAGACACCATTCCGCATCACAGAGTAACACACAACATGAATCACCGCAAGCGGTGGGGTACGAGAGTTGTACTAACTAAGAACTAATTTTGCGAGAGTAGGAGCGTCGTTGTAGCTAGCTGAAGCTATGAGCAGCGCCAGGCCTCCTCGAAGACCTCTCGCAAGGCGAGGGGAACATCAGCTCGCGCATCGCCTCACAAGTGGGGGAATCGACCGGTTCCTTGAACGTCTCGTGGAAGAGCACGGCAATTCGGTCGTCGGGGGCATCAATTGGTACGTCATCAAGCCTGTGTTCCCACTTCTTCACCAACACCCGTTTAGCTTGTGTCTCCGGGTTGGGGTCGCGGAAAGGAGCTTTAGCCGCGAGCCTCACGCTGCGACGAGGAACCAAACTAGCGGGCTCCTGGCGCGCGGCTCGCGGAGGTGTGTGAAGGAGACTTTCATGTAGCGGTAGCCGAAGGGAGTTGATGAAGAGGGCCCCGACGTCGATGTCGTCAGAGGCCGCAACCGCGTCATCAACGGAGGTGGGGTCCTGGATGCTGTCCTGCACAGTAAATCCATCCATGTCCGGTTGGAGTTCCCGAGTCGGCGTAGAGGTCGGTTGCCGACCGTCATCCACCCCAGGCGCCTCGACGTCAACGAGGCCCATCTGAGGCGACGAGCGGGTGCTCGCCAGTGGTGCCTGAACCTCAAGGGAGGCAGGCGGCGACAACACCGGAGTACTTGTTGACGGAGTCACGACAAGGGAGGCGGCAAGCTCATCAAGCATCGGGTCTACCCAGGCGGGAGGCCCAATGTCCATGCATAGTGAAATCAAGAGCGGGTCCGTCTCGGGGGCGCAGTGTGCGACAGAGCAGGTGGCGGCGATGTCGGTGTAGACAGGAGTCGCGGCGATGGTGATCTCCCTCGGTGGCTTGCGCCGGCGACGTCGACGACGGGAGGCGTTGGGGCCCCCCATGGTACCCTGCGTGGATCTGCCCGAGCCACCATGCAGCAGTAGCGGGGTAGGCAGTGTGCCGTCGCCCGCCACCGCCGACAGCGAGGTTGCCGGGCAAAGAATTTGATCGACGAGGACAGAGGCTGGCGCGCCAAGAGCATCCTGGGCACCGCTGCAGTTGTCGTAGCCACACGGGTGCGCACGCGCCCGCTCGCTATCTGAAGAGATGCGATGGGGCGAACGGCGATGCTTGCAGTTCCTCGCGCGGTGCTTCGTGCTGAGGCAAAAGAGGCAGCGGGACGGCGAGGTGCATCGGGCGGCGATGTGGTCCCCTGCCAGACAGTTGAAGTAGAGTCCGACGAGTGAAGGCGGCACTGGCCGCTGGCGACGAGGATGGGTCCGGGCATGGTGGCGCCCACGCCGACGGCTTTGAACAAGCGTGAAGCCATCGGCATCGACATGGGTAGCCGCTCGAGGAACATGGTGTCGAGGTAGCCCGGCATGTGTCGGAGGTCGCCTAGCGTTCGACATGAACCGACGATGGCGACCGTTAGGCGGGGACGCCCGAAGGCACTGGCCAAGACGCTAGTGCACGGGCACACGCGCGACTGGGTGAAGGTCGAGCCGTAGACGCGCGGGCACTCGATCAGCCGGCTTGAGGGGCGCCGCGGGAGGGCCAATGGTCCTGGCCTGACGACGACGGCGCCGCCTCTTCTTGGTGAAGACGACCGGGCGTGAGGCGGAGCAGGTCCCCTCACACGGCGCCGTGGGCACGAGCGAGGGCGTCACCTCAACAGCTCGGCGGACAGCCTCCAGGTACGGCGACTGGGCAGAAGATGTGCAGTCGAGTTCAGGGTCATCATCGGTGTCGGTGTCGGTGTCATAGACAGCGATGTCGAACTCCTCGGCCCACCTCATGGCCTTGGAGCGCCCTGGGGTCTCGGTGGGGAAGAAAGGGGTGGCGTTGGGGGAAAGAGGGGTCGAAGGGGCGCCAGAGGAGGAGGTGGCCGCATCCCTGACATCTTCGACGACGACAAGCGACTCGTTGATGCTCGCGCCAGCTCCGGTCATCCAGCAAGCGTGCGGGTCGGCCGTGGTGGCGTCACCACCCCCGGGAGGCGTATGGGACAGCGGGGTGCCGGCGACGGTGGCGGTCTTCGAGGCACGAGGGGACTCGGGAGGCGGCGGCTGCGTCGCGGGGGCCGCCCCTCCAGATCCCGCGAGAGGGAGGGGAGGAGAGGGGGCGGGCGTGGCCGGCGCCCCAGGCGGGGGCGGGGGGTCGCTGGTGGGGCTTCCCTGCTGCGGGCGGGACGACGAGGTGGCCTCCACGGCCGCCGGTGGCTGCGGCGCGACGCGGCCGTCGTCCTTCAGACCGCCGGCAAATGCGGAGGAGCCCGCCGACGTAACCTGCAGCGGCGAACGTGCCGCGGTCGAGACGTGCGCCTCAGATCCGGCGTCGCCCCGGTCATCCACGCCGGCTGGGGTGGGGGTGGCGGCCGCGGCGGCGTGGCCTGGCCTCGACAGCGGCGGGGATGGGGAGGGGACCCGCGACGTGGCCCCAACGTCGGCGAGGATGGGGAGGGTGGGGAGGGGACGGGGACGGGGAAGTGGAGAGGGAGGGAGAGGGCGGCGCCGGCGCCGGGGTGGCGGCCGGCGCCGCCGGCGGTGGTGGCGTGAGGGGCGTCAGATGGGGAGATAACGACACCACCCATCGCGAGTCCCTCTGATCCCGCCTTGCTTTGCTCACATGGAGGAAGATGGTGTAAATACATGGCAGCACAAACGTAACTGATTGTTGTATTGGGATCACGAAACATTCGGGAGCAAACTAGTCCAGGTTGTACTGTGCAATTTCGCTACCAATCAGCATCAAGAAAAATATAAGACAAGCGTGTGACCAGATGGAATCTGAATACAAAAGTTTTCAAGTGACAGCAAAATGCATTCTTTTTTTTTCATTTTCGGATACCTGTCCGTGAATCGTGATATATCACCCTCATCCAAATTTAATTTGGGCAGATATAACCAGATAGTTCCATGGCACAGCATTTCTCTTTATGAAAGTTGTTGTGAATTAGACAGGACAGAGGCAGACGTTCAAAACATTTGCACTGACAGCAGTTAGTAGTAAATAATTCTTGCCCAGTGTACATTCCTAGATGCATGTTGCTATGGGCACACATGACTGTTAAACATTGGACAAAGTGGCCAAAATAATACAGGTAAGCAAAGTTGAATTATGAGAGCCCTTCAACTGTCATGTTGTTCACATTGTCCCCCCTTGCTATGGCAGCTGAGAGTGAGAGCCCTTCATTCAGACAAGTTGGATGCGCAAGACCTTCAAGTCTGCACCCACTTTATTTGACGAAAGCAATATAGACAATTAAGCTTCTAGTTAGTCCATCAGGTCTCATAACCTCCACACGCCTTCTCCCAGACTTTTGAGTGAGGTAGCAAACGCTGTACACTCCTGACAGGTGAACTCGCCGGACGCTGATAGATTCTCCTTTAAATTTGAATGCCTCTCGCAGTAGGGACGATTGCATGTGCAGCATTTTGGGAGCTTGAGCCAGCAATCCATGCACAGAAAGTCAGAGCAGGCTAGTCCAGACTCACCGAGCTCCTCCAGGTCGATGCACCCACCACAAGTTTCACATCTAGCAACACAAAAAAAGCAACCTCGGCATCGGAACCGACCATCCTTCACTTCCCTGAAGTATAATCAAAATCTTCAGAATGGAAGATACACAGAACCATTTTTTTTTTCAAAATGAAAATTGGTATAAGTCATAGGTCAAAGTCAATAGACCTACAGAGAAGACTTGAAAAATCAGAACCAACTATTCCGAAGACAAGAGCAACAAACAAAAAACTAAATGTCAAGCTGCTTTCATGTAGCCCATAGGGGTGGGGGGAAAAAATTAGCTACGGGACCATTGCCAAAAGAAACACCCAAGTCAGCTATATCACCACCACAGGAGATCCGATGCAAGCAAATATGTATAAGTGAGACAGACTAGTGACTGCCAGAAATCATCGATGGAGCCACGCACCAAGTAGAGAAAAGGTATAGCAATGCCAGCTCTACCAATAACTGCAAGGGGAATTTCTAATGACAAGGCTGAATGGGAACTCAAGAGATTGAAGATTCAGAGGTACAGACCTGCAGTTCTTCCTTGTACAATCAAACACGAGTCTCACATTTCTGCACAAAGGGCACACATCTACATCAATAGGGCGACCGTCATCCGTGTTCAGCACTTCATGGACTCTATGGTTGTAGTAAAGTGCTTGAGCATCTTGCTGTTGGCTACCTCTGCACACGAGAGACTTGATAACATCGAGATGGTGGTTAGTCATCTTGCAGATACCATGTAGTCGAACACGACTTAGATTTCCTTTGTGCCCATGCAAAAAAATGAACAATTTTCACCAGACCATCAGCTGTTAATCCTGTGCATCTGGGCACGGAGAGCTGCACGTAAAAGATAAACCCTTAGAACTAGATGCACATAGAGGCCAGTGCATTAGTACATAGCAGAAAGTGACATAATGAGCATGTCAGTATGAGTTCTCAGTGAATGTTATATTCCGCAATAGTTGCAGAATTTTTGCCATCCACATGTAATCTAAATTCTGATCCAGAAGTAATTAAATAGCAATCAGACAAACACATTTGTAATCTGCAGTACAAAACATAAACGCTGGACAAAATCTATCATGCAAATAAAACAAGATCAATAAGGCATAGTTTGAGGCAGGGGCGGATCCAGGCCTACAAGCAGGTCTTCTGCAGCCCAAATTTCCTACAAGGAGGTCTTCTGCAGCCCATAGAAATCCCCGACATTCAGCCCAAGATAGCCCCTCCCGCAGCCAGCCCAAGCAGCCCTTTACTAATTAGGCGCCACGCCACCCCCCCCCCCCCCCCACCCCATGGTGTTTCTAGATCCACCCCTGGTCTGAGGTGACAACAGTGTGAAACATTGGTCAAAATGACTCCACAGTTATTAACAAACAGCTGTTCTGTTTTTTTGAACGTAGAAACAGCTGTTCTAAGCATCTCTCTTTTTCATTGGGCTTGAACCTCCAAGATCACTCCAACCGTTCAAATGGAGCAACTTAATAAGTCTTCAATACCCTTTTACAAAATTTGGAACTGTAAAGTTTGTAAGGGATCTAGGAACTGTAAACTTTGTCATAAACTAGAATCACGTGACCACTTGTTCTTCAAATGCCCCATAGCTCAGGTGACCTGGATTTGGATCAGAATCAGTATGGGATGGAGAGAGAATCCAGTGTCGTTGAGATCTTTTGAGATGTTGGGGTCAGAAAGAGGAAGTCAGAACTGGTGGAAGCTAATAGTCTTACCAAGTGTTACTAGGGGTTTGTGGAAAACAAGAAATGTCTAGGTCTTAACCCCTAAACAATTAGCTTACAAAATTCTCAGTTTTCTGAACCAACGGAGGTCGATGGCGAGGAAGGAAACACCAAGGCTGGAGACCCTTATTGGGAGACTGAAGGAGGAATTAGCAAAATGGTGACAACTGAAGCTCTGCATGTAATAGGATAGCCTGGATGGGTTTCTGTTTCATCAGATTCTATTTCTGTAATAGGACAGCTTTTGGTTGGCGAGTGTGTTTCTAGGGGATTGTTGCTAGTCTCAGTGGAGGTAGTGGACTGAACTTTGTAGCTGGTTACACAGTGGACTGAACTTTGTAGCTGGTTACACCAGCAAACTTTTTAAGCTTTCAATATAAGCAGGGCCGAACCTTTGGTCGAAAAAAGGGAGCAGCAATCACTGTTCCAGGCTTTTAGTATGAAACCGGTCATTATTAATAACCCATTACTGGTTTGCATCTAGTAAAGTACAATGCAGCGTATACGGATTCATACATCGGCAGCATTCATCCACGAATGGCAATAATAGCTCATGGTCGCAAAAATGGCAGTGTTTTAAGTGCTCAAGCTTTTTGTTCCCCTTTCTTATTTGGAAAGGCATGTTACCACTTTTCATGTCCAATAATAAATCAGCACGACAAGGCAAAACTATCAGAGATCCAGTCTAGCAGGCGACAAAAAGATTGTTGGTTCTGTAATGCAGATAACCACCTCAGCTAGCCAAGCAAAAACAAAAATAAGGCAAACAAAAATAAGAGGATCCTAATCCACAAGAAGGTGAACAAAATCCAGCACATTTTTTGTAATTTTTAACATTTTAAACAAAAAAATTAACAGACCTAAATTTCTACTTGTTTACTGGCTTTGCCATGCTTCAAGAAAAATTAATCCACAACAGCATGTAACCTGTGCATTAAACTTATATATTTAAAGATACTAAGCCAGGAATCAATCGACCATTAAGATCATGTTGAACTCAAGCTCAATCAGTAAGAACACTGAATAAATTACTGTGGACAATGGCTATGGTCTCACTGGATGAGGATAACAAGCGCCATGGGCAGTTTAGAAGCCAGCCAGTCAGGGGCTTGAACAACGGGATCTTTTTTATCGCATCAAGTCAATCAGTGGTGTTATGGTATAGAGAGAATGTCTTGCTCTAAGAAATACGTCTGAAGATCAAGAGTTTCCTGTGAAGAATTTTTAGAATAATATTCAATCTGCCTCACATTGAAGCACAGGAAATGGAAGAAAAGTCTGTGAGTCATGTGATGACAAGACAATGTACCATAACTTATATCAGTGTGTATTACAGAATATCTGGAATTGTGTCTGCTGTTTTAGAAGGATTTAGGCAGGTTTCAGCCAAATTCCATGTCAAATTATGAGCAAGATTGGTTTCCTCTAGAATGGTCCTTTTACGGTTTATATCATGAATGATATCGCAGCTACCCAATAAGATGATGCCAGGGAAACAAATTCTTCATATATGCCTTCTTAAGTGCTGATGCCTTGAGAATCCATCTAATTATTGCATCTCACTTCCGATCAAGCCAAATTCTGGCAGCTTATGGAGTGGATTTTGATTATGGTTCTAGTTTTTTTTTAATTGAACATGCAGGAGAGCTGCATATATTTATATTACGAAGAAAAAGGGGCAAGAACCCTTAGAACACACACCCACACATTCATATTTCTAAGCATACATTCGCACCCTTTGTATATAGCAAAACAACAGCCTTGACCAAAGAACTAGAACACCTACTGGTCGCTCACAGGCTCAAGGGCGAGAAGGAAATGCCCTGAGCACCAGCCAAACTCCAAAAGAAAATCACCTCAAAGGCGAACAACAAGACTCCAACCAAGTTGGGAGAAATGCCATCAAACACGCACAGGTTACGATGATTCCAAATCATCCAGGCCCCAAGAATTATAATCGATTTCAGCCCTTTCCTCGCCATGCCAATCACCCTCGACCAATAGCGGACCCAGAAAGACTTTAGAGCCCGAGCAAATTTTAATATGATGAGTATTTGCTACAGAAAAAATATATTTCAATTCTTCAAATAGCATAACAGCTTCGTTGCGTTTCATTGAGTATTCGTTGAGGAGCTCGAGCGGCTGGCCAGGGTCGCCGGGATCCGCCTATGCCCTCGACTGCACTTTAACCTACCAATCACCCTCAATTCTGGTTTTAGTTCTTCCATCAACTGCACTAGAATGAGGAATCCTAGTAATGTATTAGATATATGGTCTGTAGCTTAAGCTACTTTGGACTTTACTCTGCACTGGTGTCCCCCAACTTTTAATACACTCAAACTGAACAGTGAGCTCGTGTCTAAATCAACATGAAATGTGCCAGCAAAGAAAATGACAGGTACAATGATTTTAAGTAATAAATATCCCTGTCTAAAATCCTTTTTCTCAAAACCTTAAATATAGAATAATGGGAAAGCGAGAAAAGGTATCCATGTGAACTGACAAAAGTAAGGCATGCAAAGAGTATTCCAGAAAAATCAAATGCCTTTGTACCAAATACTTTAGTTATAAAAGCACATAACCGATCGAATATGATCACTGCCCTGATCAAATGCACATGCAAATGCAACACTGATTAAGAATGCTCCTAAAAATGAGGTCTATCTACTCTAGTTACATCACCAAATCACACAAAATTGTTACATCCCTGAGGGGGGAAAGCAGCTATTATTATTATCAAATACCCCTTCCCAAGATATAGACCATTCTTCCTCACACTCACAAAAGATATATTTTGTAGTTCGTAGAAATGATGTTACATTAATGGAGAACACGAATATGAGAGCTTTTCAGCTGCCAATTTCCGTAGCAAATGATTTTATGGCACAACAATCATTAAGCTAGTAAATGTTCATAAGGAAATTGCCTCAAAAAAGTTCCTAAGCAACAAAGAAGACTATCTATACCTTCATCCAGGTGCATTTGATCAGATTTTTTTCCCTAGGTAAGCCTTTTTGCAGGCAGCAGCCTTTGGCGTTGACAGTTATTCAAGAGATCTAACTCCATTGGTGAAATAAGAGTTTGCAGAATATAAATGTTCACCTGCTGGTCATACACTAAACCTCTAATGCAACAGAACCCTAAAATAGTGATTAGTTCTGGATTAAGGAAAATCCGATGAAAAGATAGAGAAACCTTAAGATCCTTTGTTTACTCGATTGTTATCCTTCACAAGAGAAGTACTATAACGTGCCTTTTTTTAACCATAGTATAACCAATAATTGATTCTAATAAATGCAATTAGTTATGAAACATTCTCAAGAGATATGCAGCTAATCACAATATGCTATACACCTAAATGAAGTCTCTGGAAACCATGATCAGCGCTGCTGCGGCCCTTCTCAGTAGTGAAAGATAGTATGCTGGTTGGACAATTCCATTTTTTTTCCTCGAACTATGCAGGAGAACTGGATGTCATTTCATTAAGAAGAAGAGAGAAATACAAAAGAAAGAGGCGAAGTGCCTTTTCCAGACCCAAAAAAACGCATACACACAAAAGTGCACCTAACAAAACAATAAACGATCACCAACAGAGCCTCAACTAAAAAAGAGGTTTAGATGACCAGGGCGAGCAGCCTCAAGTCTTTGCTGAAGGACAAGAGTAAGAAGCTAGAGAAATAGCTCGGTTGGTAGAGCCTCCAGGCTCCAGCTGAGAGGCTGCCAATGTGGGATCAAACCAGGGTGCTCATAGATCATGGGAGTACCTTGCTAAAGGGTGTACTCTCCTCTCTTAAGACAAAGCCAAGGGGACATCAAGGAACTCTGCAACTAGGATACAAGTTAATGTCATGAACTCACTGAACACAGTCAAGGCACCATGAAACCAACATCCCATTACTTGTACTTTATGTAACGTACCCCCCCCCCCCCCCCCCCCCCCAAATCAAACTTAAGCAGATTTCAAGGCTGCATTAACTAATCTCCTTCTAGCAACAAAAGTTTTGGTAAGACAACATGAAAATTAGATATTTGCACCAGCAAAATCCTTATATATTAACGTCCATCCAAAGAAGGGCTCATTCCTACTTCTCTAGTTTTCAGTAACAAATGTTACCTCATACAGCAATGGCTAGAATAGTACAGTTACATACTTCTTTCCACGTATGCTGTCCATTGTGAGCATAGCACAGCATACCTAAGCTTAACCATTCTCATTTGTCTTCATATATGTATCTATTATTTTACAAACAATACTATTAATTTCCTATCTTTATTGTACCTCTGATACTGGAGTAAGTAAATCAGTCAATTCTGCTTTCTTATTTTATTGCGCACTAATTCATGAGCCCATGGCGTCAAATTTACAATTTTTATTCATAATTATGCATTGCTGTCTCATTTAGATGATAGTTGTCCATCAACCATGTGTTCAACAGGGAGTTAGGGGCCACTTTAACTTGGTTGGATATATACCTGCCTTTGTTTTTAGATTCTTAATACTATTACACTTGCCGCAGTTCTTTTCTTGTATTGTGTATCAAGGCGACAAGGCATGTCTTTCTTTTTACCTACTTGTTTATTGTGATTAACAAAAAAAAAATTGAGCACGAGGAGAGTTGTGTATCATTATATTATAGAAGAAAAAAGAGGGGGGAACCCCAAGCACACTGATTTAAAAACTGATTTAAAAGGTTACAGACTCGCCGGAACTAGAAGGAAAAAACGACCTTAACCACAAACTCTACTGAGTCTCAACATCGGCTAGGGCAGACAAGCAGGACATCCCTCAAGCCCCAGCCAACATCCACAGATGAAGCTCTTCTGTAGCGAGCATCCAGGCCGCCCCTACATTAGGTGCCATGCCATCAAAGACACATCGATTCCGATGCTTCCAAAGACTCCATGCTCCGAGGATGATCAGGTAGTTTAAACCTTTCTGCACCTGTCCATCAACTAAATTATTCACTTTGCTCCACCAGTCATCAAAGCATCCTTCATTGGCTGAAGGGGAAAGTTCTTGGAGTCCAAACCGTCTGAGGAGGCAAAACCAAAACTGCCTTGCAAACACACAAGTAACTAACAGGTGGTCAATTGTCTCTTCATCTTGATCACAGTGAGGACAAAGAGTTGGGTGGGGCAAGTTTCTTCGGGCAAGCCGATCTGCATCTGGGTCTTATCATAAATATTAGGACAGGCTCTCTAACTGTCAGGAACAACCCAAATGCAATAAAACTACAAAAGGACACCTTAAATTGAAGGGTAAAACTTGTCATATCCCCATTGCCCTCTTTAAGTTATAATAACATGAGCCCATCTAGACAAATGGAATTGAACCTTGCATTGACAGTTCCTTTTTTATTATCTATATTCGTCTTGTTTGTTTAGAACAACTGAACGAGTTCATCAATTACGGTACTGTCCGAAAAATTGAGAAATATATAACTGGTCTATATGGGAAACTGAGGAATAAGATAATCGAAATCATGGAATGTCCACTGAATTAACAACATATTGTGTTACATCCATTACACAAGTACTCCTAATCCTAAACGGCCACCGTGAAGAGGCGTAATAGCAAACACTAACCAGTAACCGCGCACTAACCATTACGTTAGCATGATTCCGTGAACGATCCAGCCCGTACACTATATGCCAAGTTCGTGCACAAGTAGAAGTAGCATCACAGTACCTCGGTGATGTCGGGGTTGCGCTCGACGATGCGCAGCAGGCCGGCGTCGGATACGCGGGGGCACCCGAGGAGGTGGAGTGACCGGAGCCTCCCCTGCGCCCTGTCCGTCAACGCGAGGAGCGCCTCGTCCGTGATCCGGTGGCTGAGCGGGGGCTCCACAACGAGGCGCAGCCAGAGGAGCGGGTCCCCCGCGACGGCCTCGCGGAGGCCGCGGCACGCGCGCGCGCAGGCCAGCAGCTCGCGCAGCCGCATGTAGCCCAGAGCCAGGAGGAGCGCGGCGTGCGGCTCGCCCGGGGAGGAGGCGGGGCCGGCCGCGGGCGGCGGCGGTGGTGCGGAGGCCGCCGTGGCGGTTGTCGGCAGCATGAGTGGTCGGTGCGGGTTGCCTAGAGGAGGGAGTTGGAACTGGAAATGACAGCGGCACGAATGCAAACCGAGACGCCGGCCTGATGCTCTGGATGTTTTTTGTACGGCGCCGTCAGTCCGTGCCAGCCTTGTTTTTGTCACCGTCGGATGTACCTACGGCCGTGTTTAGATGCCCGAACAGGGGCTGTCCGAATCACAGTGGAACACGGTAGCAATTTTATTTTTATTTGCTAATAATTGTTTAAATATTGATTAATTAGACTTAAAATATTCGTCTCGTAAAGTATAACAAAACTGTGCAATTAGTTTTTGATTTTATCTATATTTAATACTCCATATATGTGTCGGTATTTTGATGTGATGGAAAATCTTTTTTTCATAGTAGAATTTAGGGGTGAATTTAAGAAACTAAACCAGGCCTACACGTCCAACATGTCTAGGTGTCCAGGTTTGTACACCTACATGTCTACTCCCCTGTCCCGTTATAGAAGGCGTCGCAGCTGTCAACCAGATATAAGAAAGACTCCCTGAACCTAGACTACGGCTCTGTCATAATACATGAGACATGCAGTGAATGCAGTCACATAAATACACTGCTAGAACGTCAAGTAAAGTGGGACAGGAAATAGGTGACCAGGTGTTTAAAACCACAGTAGCCCTAAGACCTTCGTGGGAATAAAAACCATTATAAAAAATATCTTTAGATGTCTTTGGGCTGTTTGTTAGAGGCATGCTACGACAGCTCGTAACCTAAAAATGTTAGGTCTTCCTGTCTTTCCATCCATCTTATCATGCATGACACTGACTATATTCTTCGCTAAACAGTTTTCTTTGTCATCTTTTTAATTTATGTTAGATCATGTCTAAATCAACTAGCGATTTTGTGGATGCCTTGAGTTGCCCGCTACACTACATGTCGAAAGTGCGGCAGTGTTGTAAAAACCTTCAACACTGCTTTGTTTCGTGTCATGGCGTCGATACTCCAGACCTGTGCAGGATGCAATCGACAACCAAATAGCATCACATATTAATATATATGCAGAGGCGGAGCCACAACTAGGGCGAGCTAGGGTGGCCGCCCAGGTCGCCAGACGCAGGGAAGACGACGGACATGCGTCGGCACGTACGCAGCGAGGCCAGAAGCGGACGAGGAAGAGACAAGGCCGCATCATGAGCCCGGCCCAACAGTTGCCCAGCGCCCTAGTCACCGGCCCATGCCAAGCCTAGGCGACCAGTTAGGGTAGGTCTCGCACTACACCTCGCAGTTGCCTGCTGGCTCAACTGCACGAGTGTGACTCCTCGCATCGACGACGCATCTGACCTTCCGCTTGTCACCTCCGGCCTTCACCCTCATCGCTCACTGCCACGCGCCGCGCCGGGCGCCGACGAATGCCTGGCCAGCCCGCCCCGTTGTAGCCGCTGCTGGCCACCACTTAGGCGCTTGGCGCCTCGGTCGCCGCTCGCTAGCCAACTTCCAGCCTCCTAGGTGGGTGGCGAGGCGCCAAGGCCCCCTGCCGCAAGCCAGCTTCCAGGTCCCAGAAGGCCGTCCCTCAGGCGGCAAGCTGCTGAGTGTTGGGGGATTTTGGATTTGGGGATTTGGGGATTTTACAACTGTGGTCATTTTGTTATGGAGGAGCAAATGAAGCTGTTGTGGGTCGGGGAGGAGATGGTGGAGATGTGATTGGTTCAAACAGCGGCGCTGCCACCACGGCTAGACAGACAACTTCGATTCCACTAAGCAAGAAACGCTATAAAAACTATGTATTGCCAAATTTGTGCTTTTATTTGATTTGTTTACTTATAGTTTGATTATTGATTGTCTAATTCAATTCAATATAATTCTAGTCATGGGGCTAGTGGTAGCCAAAATTTTGTGTCATAAGTACGCCCTAGGTCATTTGTCAGGCTGGGTTCGCACTGTATAGATGCATCTTCGTCTACTTGGTTTCTTTACAAACTAGAACCTCTCACATCTTCATGATTTTCATCTTCAATTTGTGAATCATTGGTCTCGTCAAACTCCACGTCATGAACCTCCTTAACTATGTCATGGGTCTTGTTCTATACTCTATAAGATTTGCTATTTGATGCATATCCAAGCAAGAACCCTTCATCACATTTTTTCTCAAATTTGCTCAATATTATGTCTTTCTTCAAAATATAGTACCTGCAATGTATAAGATATTTGACTTCCTTCTAGTCAACAACTCATATGGGTCTTTTTCAAGAGTTGTGGACAATAGAGTCTATTGCTAACATAACAAGCTGTGTCGATTGCTTGAGGCCAAAACTATCACTCACATTGTATTTATTTAACATTGATCTAGTGTAAGGTCCAAATAACTAGAGGGGGTGAATAGCCTATTTAAAATTCTACGAGCTTCGCTAAACAAAAATCCATACTTGTTCCGATCCGTCGTCGTTTGATGAGAGGCCTATCGTTAACCCTCTCCTGCTGTCCCACGAGGCCACGACCAAGCCAATCGAGGCCGTCGATTTCAGACGTTGCCACGAATACAGCCATGCGGGGAGCATATTCCCACGGCCAGGATCGCTCGCTGGCCACCGAGTTCGAACGAGAGCGACACCGACACCTCTCCTCTCTCCCGAGTCCCGAGTCTACGCCCCACACCCCTCCCCCGTTTTATTCGCTTCCTTCCCAAATCCCATCTCACGAGCAGAAGAAATCGAGAGCTAGGGTTTTGATTCCAGACGCACGCCGCATCCTGCCCCCTTCTGCCCCTCCCACTGCGGCTCCGCCTCCGCCCCCTCCCTCTCGCTTCGCGGCATCTGGCGGAGGCTCGAGGACGCTGAGGCCGGGAGCGCCGCCCCGAAGAATCTTCTCCACCCAATCGCCGACACCCCTGCGCGCCGCGAGAGTAAGATGCCTCCCCCGCCCCGTGCGCTCTCCGTGATGATATCTTTCCCGATCCGATTTGTTCGACGGCAGATGGAAGGGCTGGCGAGGGAGCCGATGTGGGATTGAGGGGGATTTAGGGTTGTAGAAGAGTACAGCTCGGTACTTGTGTAATTCTTCGGTGCTTTGCGTAGCCCTGATTGCGCTCTCGCGGTTGCGGGTTTCGCTGTAGACGCAGGAATTTCCAATGCTCGAAAACATGGGTTCTGGAATCGAGAATTGGAGCTGTTTGGTTCGCTGGCGATGGCATTTGTTTAATGCGTCCACTGTCATTACTGTAGGAACTTCGAGTGCTTTACAACTCCTAGCAACAGTTCTCAAGTTTGATTTTCTCTTAAGCTCGCTACATAGTAACTCGATATTTTTTATTAATGGTAAATTGGAACAAGCTGCATGGCAACTGAATTGTTTTCCCATGATGATGCATCGTAACTCGTAAGTGTATTAAGTTTAGATGGGCTTGTACCCTCATGTTTCATATGTGAGCACTGAGCAGTTTGATCTTAATAAGTATAGTTCATTGTTGGTCTCAGTTTGTGAAATCTTCTGTAGAATTCGTGTAAGTTGTCCATTAGTTACTTTGAATCAGACTGTCAGTAAACCCTTTTGCACAATCCGTTTGCCATTTCTTTTGTCTATCCAATTTCCTCATCGCTGATGCAATAGTTTTTCTTTCTATTATCAATATCAATGTGCGGTGAACAGGATTGTGTTAGTAATTTAGTTTCTTTAGATTTAGATTAGACTCAGTGAGTTTAAAGATACTTGCCATATCCAACTTGTTACATGTTTTTGTGATTTCGTGCAATTGCGCAGTTCAGAGCTATGTCATCTTCCCCTCTGCATATCTAAACATTGCCATCTTTACTGCAGGTTGCCATTGTACTTTTGTAGCTTGCCAGTTGGTTGTTGACTGTGTAACAACTTTGAGCTATGTCATATTACGAAAGAAGGGGTGGAGATAGGGGTAGTGGCCGTATTCAAGGAAGCGGTGGGCGAGGTGGACATGTCCTGCGTGGAAGATCAGGATTGCCTCCTCGAGGACCTCTTGGGGTTAACTCCCGTCCATCTGCACGCACTATTGCTAAGGCAAGACCAAATCTGTCACTATGTTTTTGTTCATGGTCAGATTCCTGAGTAAAGTAGAAACTGAATGAGGAGAGCATGTCTAAGCTTAAGTTATATGGAGGGGCAGGAGTAACTGTGATGTCTGTGACTAATGCATTCTCTGTCAGTATTGTTTCGAGGCTTGGAGGGGCAGATGCAACTTTGGTAGAAATTTTGCGATAGAGCATAAGGTTGCATTTATTGAGGGGCAGAAGTAAATGGTGCTCATCTCTAATGGGAATTTTGTTGGAACACCACCATTTCTTCAAATATATGGAAGGAAATAGATGAAAAAGAAAGCTTGTGGACTCCAGTTTGATGTGTCTAAATCATGATACGCTGAAGGGCAGACTCCATCAATCTTCTTGCCATATATGGAACTGCAATGTGCCCCTTATTTGACAGTTCTGGATTTGTTCCATACTCCCATGGAAGTTCTTCTAGGCTGATTCCATAGCAAGTGCTCTAGCCATTTTCCTCCTGGACTTTTGTGATATTGGTGGAGCTCTTTCCCTCTCAGTTAACTTAATGCAGTACTACATGGTTTTGCTATTTCTTGGTTATAATTATCGCTACTCTTCTCTAAAGATCAATGATAAGTCAATGTGGTTCGTGATAGTTGGCATGATCATATGAAACAGTTCGAAAGAGATATTCTTTTATAATGACATGTTCCCTCACATGCTGGATGTTTGGCATTTTTCAGTCATTTAACAGAACCAAAGACATGACCTGGAGACCTGATCTATTTAGTGATAGCATGGCGGCTAGTGGAATAGAAACTGGTACAAAATTGTACATTTCAAACTTGGACTATGGGGTTTCTAATGAGGATATAAAGGTATGTTCAAATAACTTGGCAGCATAGTTTTCTCCTTTTTTTTTGTTTCATTGTTTGATACAGAACCATCAAACTGAAATTTTATTTTCACAATTGCCTTGTAGGAGCTGTTTTCGGAAGTTGGCCATTTGAAACGCTTTGCTGTTCACTATGATGGTTATGGCCGCCCAAATGTTCGTACCTTCTAGAAATGCATCTTTACTTTATGTATATATTTAATAGAGCCTTCAATATGCTTTTAATTTTAATTTTAATTTTGTTGGCATCATCTAGCTAGGTATTCTATGTGAATCCCTATTGAATTGTCATTTGTTTACTCTGCACAGAATGTATATAGGTTATTTTATTTTATCTAATTCTATTGAAAACAAGCACAGACTTTTATGTTCGCTTGCTTCTAATGGGAGCAAAATATTTACTGCATGACTCATCAGTAATTTTATCTTTCTGATAGCTGTAGATGAATATGTTCACATGTTAATTGCCATTATTTTTATTTGTGGTAAGAGTTGTAGCTAGATGCATAGAACAATTTGTATCTAGCCTTTGTGATCATTAGGATTAGATAAGAAGAGTAGGACACTAGAATGTTTGGCTTATGCCTCATATATGGTTCTTGCTGTACTGTAATGCATGCCTGGCTGCAAAGTACAGAAGGCCATCTTATTTTGGCTTTGAACCTATTAATATCGGCAGCAGAATAAAGCTGAAGAAATTTTACCTGGTGATTGTCGTGGTGTCTTTAGATGAAACACTACATGGCTATGTTATGTTTGTATTACCTTCTCTGGTCACTATTTCAGTATTTAGCTATGTTTATTTTCCTCAATTGTTATATTAATATATGTGTTTTTAATTTGTATACAGGGCACTGCAGAGGTGGTGTTTACACGGAGGAGCGATGCAATTGCTGCACTGAAGCGTTATAATAATGTTCTACTTGATGGAAAAGCTATGAAGATAGAAGTCATCGGAAGTGACTTAGGCTTGCCTATGACACCTCGTATAAATGTTATTGGGGCTTCTAATGGCAGAGCTACAAGAACAGTTGTTATGACGTAAGTGGCGCTTCAACATTTCACACGTCATGTATCTTTTCATTTTATCTGTAGCCCAATCAAAAACTGTGTTGCTATACTTACAAAGTTCATTTTAGCTTGGAATTAGTTCATTTGGGACAAGCTACTTAGTTCATTTAGGACAATCTTCTGTAAACTGTCATGATGAATTTTCTTGTTAAGTTTTCAAGTACAAAAGACTTGCCCTAAAATCGTGGCTAGATCACCATAACAAACATTATGTGTTCCTTTGTCACTAGTTTTACCATAAGTTATGAAAAAGACCTTGTTGCTGGCAGACCATATCTGATCTGGAAGTCCTATAACAAGTTTCTCAGATATCTGCATATTTTTTGATATGTGCATTTTAACCTGCCATTATCCCCCCTACATATTATAAAAGATTCAGGTGTTATGTGATGCAGTATGATCATGCTATAGTTAATTTGGAATGTGAATTTCTGAACTGTTATTTTTTTTCATTTCTCTTTAGCAGTTTGACATCACAGCTTGAATGCACAATGTGGCTCCAATGTGAACTTGAATTCAAGCATCATGTTATTTCTTTTTTATCCCCTTCCTTCGTAGGGTGGTACACCTGACTCGTTATTTTTATAATTCAGGCCTGAGTTTAGTCAACGTGGCAGAGGTTCAAGCAGTAGACCTCTAAGGTAAGGCTTCTGTCAAAGCCAACTTTTTTTAGTTTTGTAATTTGTTGCATTTAATACTAGATAAATGTGGTGTCTTTTATTTGCTTGGCTCAGTCCATCTCATGCCATCATATTTTCATTGTAGCAATAGCTTGATGGTTATTGTTTGCTTTAGATGTTTGGCACCTGGGCACTCTTTTATAAACAAACAGGCTGTGCTGGTTGCAAGTTGCTAATTAAACAGTGATCAATTCCTTGCTTCTCATGCAAAGAAAACATGTTTTGCACGGTACAGATGTACTGGTAGCATTTCAGATTTTAAACGTTTTGTGAGGTCAAATTTTGCATATTGAGTTGTGTTGACTTGGACAGTTGTGTTAAGTTATTAACTTGTTTTTATGGCTGCACATCTCTCTTGAGTTGATTTACCCTTAAACACTGAAATTTTTGTTTAAAGAGTACAAAAAAGCTGTTTGATGTTGTACTGACCCATGACCTTACATATTGCCATTCCAGTAATCCCAGCAACAGGTTTAACAACCGTGGTGGTTTCCAAGCTGGTCGAGGCCGTGGCCAGTTCCAGGCCCGTGGCAGGGGCCGTGGCCAGTTCCAGAGCCGGGGCAGGGGCCGTGGTCAGTTCCAGGGCCGTGGCAGAGGGAGGAAGCCTGAGAAGACTGCAGATGAGCTGGATAAAGACCTGGAAAGCTATCACGCGGATGCTATGAAAACCGATTGATTGCAAGACGGTAGATGACGTCTGCTGCAAGATTGTGGTTTTACCCGTCATTTTCTGGGAGCAAAGGAACATGCTTTGTGCTTTGGTTTCAGGAAACTAGAACCCCTGTAGTAAACTCGAACAAAAGATTGCCAGTGTGTAGTGTTTGCATGAAATTTGCAACCTGATGTGTTTATTTTGTATCGGTTGCTTTGGAGATGGTGTTAATTGTTTGGTCAGAATAATCATCATTGGCCAAAATCTGCACGCGGCCTATTCCGCTCTGCGATATGCCTTCGCTGCATTGTGTTGTTTTTATCGTACTGCAGTTTGTCGGCGTTTTGTCTAGGCTGATGTTGATGCTCGCTAAGTTTAGTCCGATGCATCTTTCACATACCTGCCTTACCTGCCTTGTAGCCAACATCATGGGTTAGGATTTACTATCACGGGCTAATGGCAGCTTGGTCCTGCCGTCTTTTTTGTTTTTTTTCCCTTTTTTTTTGAAAGATTCTCTCAAATATGTCTCTTGTGGAAAGATTTTAAAAAATAGACCATTCGCTTGGCGCCATAGTCGTTGGCGCTAAGCTATAACGGCATGGCGCCATCATCCCTGGCGCCAAGACACTGCCGACGTGGCCACCGTGGCAGTGCTTGGCGCCATGGATCTTGGCGTCATGGATCTTGGCAAAAAGCCTAGCGCCACGGATCTTGACGCTAAGTAGGCTGCAAAAACGTCGGCCTCTTTTTTCTTCCTTTCTCTTCTTTCTCTCTTCTCTTGCTTCTCCGTTGCCCGCCCGCGCGCGCCGCCGCCCGCGCGCGCCCGCCGACCGGCCGCGCCCGCCGGCACCGCCGCCGCCCGCCCCGGCCGCCCACGCCCGCCCTTGCCGCCGGCCTCCCGGCCCGACCGCGCACCCGCGCGCCCCCGCTCGGCCGCGCGCCTCCGGCCGGCGAGGCCTCCCGCCCGGCCACCGTCCTCCGCCGGCAAGGTAAAATATTTTTTTTGTTCTTACTTAACAATAGTTAGTTAGTTAGTAGTACTGTGCATTTAGTAGTAGTTATTAGTTAAGAATACTTAGTAGTTAGTAGTAGTTAGTATGTATTTTTTAGTTAGTTATTTAGTTAGTTAGTTAGTAGTATTGTGCTTAATTAGTTAGTTATGAATAATTAGTACTCCATCCATCCCAAATTATAAGGCATTCCAAGAATCTTGAAGAGTCAAAGGATCTCAAGTTTGACCAAATTTATATGATAAGATAATAATATTTATGACACCAATTAAGTATCATTAGATTCTTCATTAATTATATTTTTATAGTATACATATTTGATGTTATAAATTTTTATAATTTTCTCTATAATTTTGGTCAAACTTAAGATGCTTTGACTCTCCAAAATTCTTGGAATGCCTTATAATTTGGAATGGAGGGAGTAGTTAGTAGTACTTGGTATGTACTTTATATTTATTAGAGACCTATTACTTAGTATGTTTTAATTATATTGGAGTAAAACAATTGTGCTTTGTTATGTTTTGGAACTAGATGGATAACCTAGTGAGCATATATTATGGAGGAACTGTGGAAGAGATCGCTATGGATATATTGAGCTTGTTGACATGCAAAGTGTGCCTGTGCTATTCAATGAGAAGCCATCATTTAGTGAGTTGACTGCAAGAGCTCGTGAGGAGGTACATTGCCGTAGAGATGATGGCATCATAGTTGAGGGTGTACTTCACCTAGGTTACCCTCCTAACATGCTAAGGAAGATGATCCCAATAAGTTGTGCAGATCAGTGGGACAACTATGTGAGATCGGCTATGAAAAGCCAGTTCTAAAGTTTGGACGTGGTTGTGCAGCGGGTGCTCGTTGATCCCATCCCTCTTGGGTTGTCCCCGCCAATGGGTGAGCAGGCATATTTTGAACCTCCCGTCCCGGAACGTGATGTGGATGCGGAGGTCCCGCCTACCGTTCCCGATGCACAATCTGCCCCCAATGATGTGGCACATCCTCCTCAGGAGATCCATTTGACACAGAATCATCCGAGTAAGTGTCAATTAGGTATCCTTTTATCTTTGTAACTTAAGTCTCTTCTTTTCATCCACTCTTCTTATCATCTCCTCTTATTTGTGGCTATGTTGCAGGAGACGTTCCCGATAATGAGGGCGCTCCTCCTGCTGATGCTCAAGTCCAGATTGGAGATGGAATCCGCGCCTCCAATAGTGTTGAAATTATGAATAATTCAGAGCCATATGAGATCGCAAGGGCTGTTGATTCTGACGATGATCGTCCCGTTGGAGAGCTCACGGAAAGTAACGTTGAGATGCTTAGGCGTATTTTTCCCGGCCGTCGTGATCATATGGTTCATGAGTTTAGTGATCTTACTCATTTAGATCAGGCGTTTGCAGAAGGACGTGATGATGAGTTGCAGGAAGCTCCAGAGGCTAGTCCTAGTATGGAGATAGAGAAGGGGAGGGTTTTCAATGACCTCCCTGCATTGAAGAGGTGGTTGCAGGCGTTTGCAGTGTTACGCAAGAGACCGTATAAGGTCCTGCATTCCTATGTGGAGCGGCGTTACACGGTTGTGTGTGACAAGGAACGCTGTCCATGGAGGGTTTGTGCAAGGAAGCAAAAGGTCTCCGGAAAGTGGAAGATCACAAGAGTTGTCGGGCCACATACTTGTTCTTCACATGATCTCAGCACAAAGCATCGGCAGTTGACATCTACCCTCATTGCCAAGCGGTTGATGAAAGTATTACAGGGAGAGCCGAACATGAAGGTCAGGACAATTATCAAAATAGTTAATGAGGTGTATGGAGGATATGACATAAGTTATGGCAAAGCCTGGAGGGCTAAGCAACGGGCGTGGAAGATGATATATGGGGACTGGGAGGATGGCTACGAGCAGCTTCCAGTACTTCTCAATGCAATCAAAGCAGTGAATCTAGGCATGCATTATGAGTACATCCCTAGGCCAGACGCATGGAAGGATGGGAGACAGATATTCTTCCGTGCTTTCTGGTGCTTCCCTCAGTGTGTCGAGGCCTTTAGGCACTGCCGTCCAGTCTTCTCCATTGATGGTACATTCTTGATTGGCAAGTACCGTGGCACACTACTCATAGCCATATCGTGTGACGCAAACAACAAGCTTGTTCCTTTGGCATTTGCTTTGGTTGAGAGGGAGAATAATGATAGCTGTGGATGGTTCTTGAGGCTAGTCCGGATACATGTGGTTGGGCCTGGCAGGGAGGTGGGCGTCATATCTGATAGGCACCAGGGCATACTTAATGCTATGCGAGAGGAGATAGAGGGGTATGCACCTTTGCACCATCGTTGGTGTACTCGGCACCTTGCTGAGAATCTACTCCGGAAGGATGGTGTGAAGGATAATTTTGATCTTTTCCAGGAGGCTGCTCGACAGCTTGAGGATAGGTATTTCCGGAGGAAGTTAGAGGAGGTCAGAACCGCATCTAATGCAGAAGGTAGACAATGGCTGACATGTTTGATGAGAGATGTGGAGAAATAGACAAGAGCTCACGACGCAGGTGGTTGGAGGTATGAGTTTCAGTGCAGCAACATGGCCGAGTCATTTAATAAGCTGCTGCTGGGGATTCGTGGTATGCCCGTGAACGCTATCGTTCAATTCACATTCTACAAGCTTGTTGCATGGTTCAACGATCGGCACGCCCATGCATTGCAGTTGCAGAGTGAAGGTAAGATTTGGGCCCCAACGCCACATGCACATTTAGACAAGGCGAAGGAAAGGGTTGGGACACATGAGGTCACATGTTTTGACCATGCCACAGGAAGGTATGAGGTGAAGCATACCGGTGGTACTACATCTGATGGCGAGGTCCGAGAGTCGAGGATTCATGTGGTAGTCCTCCAAGATTTCTCATGCACTTGTGGGAAACCAAGGCAGTATCACTTTGTATGTTCTCACCTTGTAGCAGCTGCTAGGCATCGCGACTATGATATTGAGGCTAGGATACCTCACGAGTTCAGTGTCGACACGCTTGTCGAAACATGGAGACCCCGCTTTGTGCCTTTCCGAGACCCTGGAGAGTGGCCTCCATACGACGGTCCAACGTACATTGCAGATCCAGCTTACCGTTGGGACAAGCGGGGCTCTAGAAAGAGGACGAGGCACAGGATGGTTATGGATCAGATACCTGGTAGAACGCGACGTGGTAGAGCGACGCCATTTCTTAATGACCCAGAGCAGTACGAGTGTGGCAAGTGCGGTAGACTTGGCCACAATTCCCGCACTTGCCATTGGCAAATTAGTGAGGTACGACTTGTAGTTGTTTCTATTATTTAATACCTATCATATTGATTGTCCAATTCTTGCTTTATGTTTAATTACATATTTATTTTATAACTTACTGACAATATTTTTTTAGGATGGCGCAATTCCACCTTCTGGACCCGGTGTACGACGAGACCCACCGAGGACGTCTCGTAGCGTCGGGGCAGGTAAGATTTTACACTCCCATATCACATACTTCGAATTATAAGTGCATATATGTGTGTCAAGTAACATTTGTATTTCGTTTAAATGCAGAACCTTCCCCTCCTTCGTTCTAGAGTACATGGAGGGTTCTTGGAAATGCAGTACGACGACAGGTACACACCGTACCTATCGAGAGCTAGCCTAGACATCATATCTTTCCAGGTTCGTCGTGGCCTGCCTTTGTTCAACTCAGCGGGCTTGACTGCGTTGGTTGACAGGTATTTTTGAACACATAGGTTGTATTAATAATCATTTGTTCACGCGGTTATGTTTCTGAGGACCATTTTTGTTTTGCTAAAATTATAGGTGGCGACCTGAGACTCACAGCTTTCCCATGGCGTTTGGGGAGATGACAGTCACGCTACAGAACTGTCAGAAGATGCTAGGTCTGAGTATTCGTGGGAGGGCAGTGACAGGGCAGTGTAGGTCAGAGGGTTGGAGAGCTCGGGTGGAGGCCTTCTTTGGGCGTGAGGTGGGTGACCAAGGAGAGCGCACTTCTGGTGTCCTTCTCTCCTGGCTTCGGGCTGAGTTCGCACAGTGTCCTCCAGAGGCAGACGAGCAGATAGTTCAGTACTACTGTAGGGCGTGGATCCTATACTTGTTTGGCTCTGTTCTCTTCCCCGACGGAACGGACGACACTACGTCGTGGATGTGGATCCACTGCCTCACAGACTGGGACCAGGCGGGTCACTACAGCTGGGGCTCTGCAGTGTTGGCTTTCCTTTACCGTCAGCTTTGCGAGGCGTGCCGACGGTCTTCACCGTCAGCCTCACTTGGTGGGTGTGTGTACCTACTGCAGCTGTGGATGTGGTCGCGACTGCCAGTTGCTCGTCCCGTGATGTTGGCTCCTCGCGACTGGTTCCCAGTGTATAACACACGTCTACAGCCGACGTGGGCGTACCTGTGAGACCAGGTGACAGTCCCTCACGCGAGGATGGAGCGGGCGTACAAAGAGTACACGGACGAGCTAGACAGGCTAATGGCCTCTAGTGTAAGTACAAATTATTATATATGTTGGTTCGAAAGAAATTATTTATTAAGCTATCTAACTTCTTGTTTGGACACGTTGCAGGTGACTTGGGAGCCATACGCAGACGAGGCCTCACTTCCTTTTGTGGTGAGCAACGTGTGTGACAGCGACAGCGAGCTCTACAGGGTGAGGTGCCCTCTTATCTGCTTCTATGCTGTCGAGTACCACCTTCCACATCGAGTTGCACGCCAGTTTGGAGCAAGGCAGCGTTGTCCACCATCTCCAGTGTCGACCCGTGTTGACTTGCACAAGTAAGTGTTCTCTTCTTTGTAATCGGACCTTTTTCCTGAAGTTGCACTTATGCGCTATGATATATGTCGAATAAGATGGATGAAATAATTGTTGGTATGTTTGTATGTCTATGGAATGCATATATGTGTGGTTTGCTTCGACATATAAAGCAAACTCTGTCGAAATTTTTAACTTTGCCATACATGCATGCTATAGCCACACGATGTTGACTAACTTCTGTACATGTTTTGCAGGCTCAATCGTAAGAAAAACAGGAAAATCTTTGATTGGGCCCATCACCACCGAGACTACATCGAAGTGTGGGAGATGTTCGACGAGAACGTGGATGACAACAACAAGGCGCACACGAACATAGACTACAGGCGGTACCAAGCTTGGTACCAACAAGCGACTCGTCCGAGGCTTAAGCTACAGTGGACACAGGATGACTACGCTGACATTGAGTCGTCAGAGGGTGAGGACACGGCGTACGACCACTCTACTCGTGTAGGTCGCAGGTGGGAGCAGGACCGATCTTGGACAGAGTGGTATGTCATTTGCTCTACTTTTATATATCGATTTGCGTAACAATAAATTACAACCTAACACTTTGTTGTAGGGCAACTCCCTCAGGATGTCGGTCCAAGAAATAGAACGCTTTCGTCCGAGGGTGAGGGACGACGACACACGTAGCTTCCTTGACGTAAGTATCTATAAATATGCAAATATTAGAGTACTAATACGTTCAATACATTGAGTTGACATGATTTTGTGCACCAGAGACTGGCACGTCGGCTACGCCGTACCGCTGCGCGCTGTGGTTGCAGGACAGGCACGACAGAGGACGTGCACGTGCCTTCTGCACCCAGAGGTGGCGTAGGTTCGTCTAGCCACCCACCTACAGGGTCGCGAGGCATTTGCACCGAGGAGGACGACGACGAGGACGACAACGACGACCACGAGGACGAGGACCAGGGGCACGAGGAGATTGGACCGTCTCAGCTAGACGATGCTCCCTGGACTCAGCCTACGCAGCCGGTCGGTACCAGGCGACGTCGACCACCTGACCCTTACACTCCAGGCACCCACGCTCTTGGACACAAGGATAAGGGTAAGTCTAGGAGACAGTGAGGGACTGTAGCCGACTTATGGACTGTATGGACTATTATTATGGACTTTTATATCCTATTATTATGTATTGTATGAACTACTATGGAGTTTATGGCATATGCACTTTAAACGTTTTGATGATGGTCATATATTTGTTTAAGTTGAATGTCATATATAATTGTTGATGACATATGTTTATGTGATATCTGTGTTTGGATTGAATCAAAAACAGGAAAACTCTGCCAAAATTTTCTGCAACATGACAAGTCGTGCAGTACACCGATAGCATGTAGCCTTTTCAGTGATTTATCATGTCACTATCCTATCGTACATCCTCTTTTACAATGAATTGATTGATCAAGGAATCTAGCATTTACAGATGAGTTTTCAAATAGGCTTTTCAGTAATTCAAATAGGCTTTTCAGGGATGGCATCTAGGCTTTTCAGGAGCATTAAAGCCACAATACAACGGCTCTCCACTCCATTGATGGCTATATATACACCTTCCTCCATACAATGCTAGTCACTTAAAACCAGAAGTTGGTTATCTACGAGTAGTAATGTCTGGAGGGTCATCTAGAGGGAAGGGAACGGGGGGAGTAAGGGTACTCCCATTGTGTGGGAGGGGTCTCTGGGTCCGGAAGACTTTGATGAGCCAGTGTATCATTTTTCTGTCGAGACCAAGAGAGATTTCACCAAAGAGTGTCCACTCTGAGGATATGATAACCGGAAAGAAGATTGGCCAAAATATAGGCATGGTGAGGACTGCTTAGTGCAGATGTTCGTGGAGGGTTTGGATGGAGGTCGCCGATTCTTCAAATGTCCGCGAGCAGAGGTAACTGGTTTTAAAATTTATTACTCAAATTTTTTTCTCCATTATTTTGCATCTCATAGGCGATACTAACTGCATGTTCACTGAAATCTTTGAAATGTAGTGTTCAGAGTCCAAAGAAAACTATGGCTTCACTAGATGGGTCGATCCTAGACCAATCTATCCGCACGCACAGTACATCTACTACTTGCAAGACCGTATCTTCAAACTAGAAAGAGAAGTTAGCAACGGTTACAAGGACGACGAAGCAGACGATACCAGTAGTGGTGCCGTTTCACAGGACAGACCATGCCATGATCCATATTGCACCTGCCCTAACCACAAGAACAACGGACCTCCGCCACCACCCCCGCCACCTCCACCATCAACAATGGGAGGGTACTGTGGAGAAGGGGCTACACAGTTTGCTATGTGGCCGCACTACTAGATAGAACAAATCTATCGTGTGCACATGCCATGTAATGTACTTGTTGTTCGCTCTAATTACCTAAGGCATGTTAGGTTTAGTCCAGGACATATGTGCCCTTGTTTGGTACAAGTTCTGACATGCCATGTCCTATGTTATGCGTGTTGAATTGTGAAATACAGTACTTCCTTATGTTTTATGTGCACCTCGAGAACTAGTTTCAGTAACCCAGTAACATTAAACCTGATATATGACAACACTAAGCAAGGTCCAAAAACTAAAAATGCATATGAAGTACATGACGACGAAATAAATAACACAGAACATGCCCTAGGTACATGATTTACCTAAAGTACATTAGATTAAACACCTTGCAAGCTACATCGACCATGTTCTAGGCATACAATTAGCATACTACTGAGTACAACGAGGCCACTTTCCCTTGTTCTGGACATCGGGATTCTCCTCCATCGCTGCCTTCACTCGGCGCACGCGCTCAAGCTTCCTCTCCCTCTCCTCCCTACACGCAGCAACACGCCTTCTTTTCTCCTCTTCCTTGTGCTCCTTTGCTGCTGCCTCCTCTCTGCGTCTCTTCTCTAATATCTCCAGGCGCTCCGCATCCCACTCCTTCAAGCCTTGTAGAAGCCGCATGTCAGCCTCCTTGATCTCAGTGTCGATCCACTGCTCAAAATCACATAGCGGTGGAGGGGTCTGCAGCAAATTCAATTGTTTCAAATCCAATTATTATGCAAAACTTCATATGAAACAAATTAATTAATAAACAAAAGCAATTTCTCACAATAAATGTACTGCGGCGCTGACGCTCTGTAGGTTCCCATGCAAAATTAGAACACATCCAATATCTCTGCTTATATGTTGCCTCATCTTCGGAAATATCTACCTTGCAAGGATCACCACAAAAGCACATGGGTATTGGCACACCGCTAGGGAGCGGCTTTGGGACGTATGGACTTTCGGTCATCCGTCCATAGCTACAATTCAATAAATTCCGTTCTAATATAACAAAATAAATAACAATAAACCTTAAAACTAAGGGTTTATTATATGATGAAAAAGATCTACGTATACCTTTGTTTTCTAGCTTTTCTACGCCTAGGCATCCTACGGTTATACAATACATACGAATTTTAAAATGTGAAGTTCATAGGTTAAGAATATACCTTCATTTTACCAAATCGATTCGAAATAAATAAGGAAGGGTGACAGGATACCTAGCTCTTGAAGATCCACGGATAAAATCCAACTTTTCACGGTCCAATAGGTCGATTGAAGAGTTTGGCCGAAGTGTCCAAATGAAAAACCCGAAGAGAAGGAGTAAGAAAACGAGAATGACTCGGGGAG
The DNA here is from genome assembly GCA_038087645.1 of Saccharum hybrid cultivar R570. Classification (NCBI taxonomy): domain Eukaryota; kingdom Viridiplantae; phylum Streptophyta; class Magnoliopsida; order Poales; family Poaceae; genus Saccharum; species Saccharum hybrid cultivar. Next base: position 35,466,280 of record JAQSUU010000637.1, on the reverse strand, counting down.
GAAGAGAGGGCTGGCTAAAACGTGGGCTCTTGGCGCCATGGATCTTAGCGCCAAGGCATGGCGCCATCGTCATTGGCGCCAAGCCTTGGTGCCAAGATCCATGGCGCCAAGCACTGCCACGTCGAATGCCACGGTGGCCACGTCGGCGGTGTCTTGGCGCCAGGGATGATGGCGCCATGCCGTTATAGTTTGGCGCCAACGACTATGGCGCCAAGCGAAGGGTCCATTTTTTTAAATCTTTCCGTAAAGGGCACATTTAAGAGAATCTTTCGGAAAAAGGACAAAAAAAAAAAGAAAAAAGAAAAAAAAGACGGCCGGTCCTGCAACCCTGTCTGACATTACTGAGCAAGCAGATGCAGCAAAACCGTTCAAGCATCATGTATTTACAGTGCACAACTGAGAGAACACAGCAACTGCTATCTCCGTCACAGTCACAGCGCACTGAAACTGAAGAAGAATCACCACCTACTGACCTACCTATGTGCAACGCCGTTGATCGAGCCGAGAGAGGCTAGGGAAGGCAGGGCCTTGATCAGTCCCCAACCGAGATTGCCTGCCCAGCGGCGAAGGGGCGACGGCGAGGCCTGCCGTGCCACAAGCTCGCGGAAGCCGGTGGGCGGCCTCATCTCCAGCAGCTGGAGTCTCAGGAGGAGCCTCCCTTGCCGTCTCGTCCTCCACTTGATCTTCCTCACCTGGCTGTGGACCGTTTTCTCCAGCTGACCTCTCTCTACCTCGACCTTGAGCACACCCCTTGGTCCTTCCTCTTCCTCCGTCTCAAACATGCTTTCACCCAGACCTTTGGCTACCTCCAAGTTCCAAGCCCCTGGGGTGAGGTCACATGCTCACAGCATGTAAGTTCCAAGCCCCTGGGGTGAGGTCACATGCTCACAGCATGCTCTTTTCAACTCTTGGGAAAGAAACCTTGTCGTCAACAGTCGTTCATTTTATTGGGTTGGGTCCAATGCATTATGCATGGCGTCTTGCTGAATCTAGAAAATATTACCAGAGGGTGTAGTCGTGTAAGAGAGGATCAGCTCGATCATTCTTTTGTCGGGATGGGCTCCAATTAAATAAAAAAAGCATAAAATGCGGTAATGATCTCTTAACGAAGTCATGCAAGTCTTTTTTTCTTTAAGAAATTATTAAAAACAGTAGTCATATTGAAGAAAAAAATTGCTGACATATACCCTTTCCCCCGTAGGATATGCATGCCTTGGAAAATAATCAAAGGAATGACTGCATTTTGGGAAGAGATCACTTCCTGAAGGACAAAAGAGACATTCTTTTGCTGCCATGTAAAATAGCATCGTGTCTTGACAAATATTCCATGTGCTTCTTTTGTTCTATTTTGCTGAAAATTAATTTAAAAACGCAAAAGAATATAGGTCAATAGGTGCTATATAGTATTCCCTCCGTCCACAAAAGTATGCAACTATGGTATTTGTGTTAGTCAAACTAAATCAATTTTGATTAAATTTATAGTAAATAGTATTCCCTTTGTTCCAAGGCTTTTTGAGGTACATAACTTTTGCGTGCCTAGATATACGTTATGTCTAGATACATAATAAAAATTATGTATCTAAAAAAGTTAGAACGACTTATAATTTGAAACAGAGGGAGTATTAATATTTATATCTCAAGCTAGGTTTACTACAAAAAATTATTTCATAATTAATCTAATAATACTTATTTTGTATCATAAATGTTACTAATTTTATACAACTTTAATCAAACTTAAAATTATTTGACTTCTCGAAAAATTAGAACTATATATTTTTATGGACATAGGAAGTACAATGTTCAGATCAACTATAGACGAGTCCCTACGTGACCTATCATCACAAAACCCTACATCTAGGAGCTCCCCAGGCCCTACCCAAGACATTTTTTCTCTCTTTTCCTCACGTGACTGGAGGTGGGACTAATGAATGGTACCTGCGAAAAAGTAGTGCAAGGTATAAATAGAAGATTGGTTGGAGCGTCCTGAGAAATTAGTAGAGAGCAAAATCTTTTTTTTTTTTTGCGAAATAGAGAGCAGAATCTGGATTAAGGGACCATACTTTTTTTAAGGAAATAAAAGGGCTCAAATGTGAGTAGTTCGACATGGAGTTGTATATACTAATACTAACTTATGCTGTATGTATTCCCTGCTCTCTGGTTCATTACACGCGATTTCGTAAGGCTGTGTTTAGTTCCCCGTGAAATGTAAAATGCAAAATGCCAACTACTTTAGAATGATAAAATGCAAAATGCTAAAATTTTCATGGGTGTGTTGGCTGTGTTTAGTTCCCCATGTAATGCAAAATGCAAACTACTTTGGAATGATAAAATACAAAATGTAAAAATTTTCATGGGTGTGTTTAGTTCTATCCAAAATACCAAATTTTTCATGGGGTGGGTGAGAGCTTTTTGGCTTTTTGGATTTTTTTGGCCTCTTGAGGCCAAAATCCAAAACGGAGAATGGATACCTTTTTGCCAAAAATTTTGCATGGTGTTTAGTTCCATTTTGCAAAATGATGGACTAAAACCCAAAATTTTTTGGGTGAAATGGGGAACTAAACACACCCTTAGTTTCATCCAAAATGCCAAATTTTTCATGGGGTGGGTGAGGGCTTTTTGGATTTTTTTTTTTGCCTCTTGAGACCAAAATCCAAAATAGAGAATTGATACCTTTTTATCAAAAATTTGGCATATTATTTAGTTTCATTCTGCAAAATAATGGATCAAAACCTAAATTTTTTTTGGTGAAATGGAGAACTAAACACACCCTTATACGAAAGAAAAGTAAACTGCGCGTGTATTCTACTGTCGCCGCGTACTACTGCGACCTGGCCTCCCTATCCCTGCGTGGACTGCTTTCATGCGCAGGCGCACAGCAATTGGGCTCCACTTTTTTTTCTTTTCGTAACTGGTCCACCCTGTATTCATCATGGCTCTGCATGCATTCGGTTGTCGTCGTTCCCAGGCGGTGGGGACTTTATCCTCGCACGCGCCGTTGCCGCTACTGTGCCTGTCTCCGTTGTGCGCGCCGCCGCGGCGGTGCCTGCCTCTATCATCGTCGCCGTAGCTACGGGGAGCGCCTCTGTTGTATCCGCCGCCTGTTCCTTCCGCTCTGTCGCTCGGGTCCGCTTCGACGCCGGCATCCACGATGCCTTCTTCTCCACGAATCCCCTGCTATCTTACTATACTCTGCTCTTTTCCTCTTGCGTTTTCTTCATCTCCCCAAGTTTGGATTTTCCTCTGCCCCGATTTCTATGCATTGGTTGATGTGGTCCATTTGTTGTCTATTGGTTCTGCAGGTTGGACTGAAGATTTTTCAATGCCCCTCCTGTTGGATCTGCTGCCCCTGATTCCGCCATAAGGCCTGCCTTTTAGGTTCATACCATGCCCCCATCCTCCTTTTTCCATTCCTATTTACAAATTGCAATTAATTAGCGTCATGTGCTTTGGTCATTATTGTTCTATTGATTCAATTGGATGTCTATGCGATGACATGTGTTGTGTTGCTAGATTGCTATAATACTTGTCTTAAGCTACATTCTGTACATGACCCTAATGGATGACTGTCTATAAACCTCCTAGGACCATCAATCATTTCATATCTTAATTGTTCATTGTAAATAAACCGTCTCCTTTTCATTAATGTAGAATGCAGCACGTCTTACTATACGTTGTAACCTCAGACTCACAGCAGTGGATTGTCAGAGTATGAGTTACTAGATTCTGCAAGTACTTAAACACTGATGATCCCTCCAAGATTCGTCGTCTAGACTTGGTGCTCCTTGATGAAAAGGTACTTCTTATACTATTCTAAAGGGACTACAGAGTTTCCCCCTTAACATACTACTAATTGCCTATCTTTTACACAGGAAAATACAATGGATGCTCAGATTCCTGAAAGATGGATCACCCATTTTCATGTCACATTTAACCGAAGACTCAGTGTACTACATCAAATACTTCCAAGTTTGCAATGCTAGGCCTAACTACCGGCCAATTGACTACCCTTACATGGCACACTTTACTACTACTCAAATACACCAGGTGAAAACAGTACCCGCTCACTTCCCACAATATGCATACAATCTGTCAACATCAGAGGAGCTTCATCAGAGATGTGGTATCACCGAACATTGTTCAGGTGACAAATATATAACAATATTTCTTTGTTCACATAATATGTGCTTCTCATACAGATGCCATCGGTATTTTCACTGGATGCTCCCATGTAAAGCAGCAGCAAACCAGCAAGGGAACCAAGCCACTACGAAATGTAACATTAACTGATGGGAGGTACTATCACATAAGCATCGCTTCTTTCCATTACTGCTATTCGTTGTATTACTCCTTCAACTGACATGCATCAAGAATAAAACTTATATGCATTATAGAGAAACTATCACAATAGCTCTGTGGGGCTAGTCGGCGCTTGATTTTGAGGCCGATCAATACATGGAAATGGCTGCTCATAGCTCAGCTATCTTCCTATTCGTCGGTGTAACTTCAAGCGAATTCAATGATGACAATCTTTACTAACCTTCCAACTCCTTTTATATCTATCCTCAATTTCCACTACATTAACTCTATATGCACTATAACACTATCTCTCCCAGGATCATCACTTTGCAGATGGTATATTAACCCTAAGATTCCTGAAGCTATTGCTCTGACTGCATGACAGGTAAAGGACATCCGAAAACAATTTTCCCTTCCAAGCAGCCCTATTTTACCCACCTAATCTCAGTCAATCTATACATAGTTGTGCTGGACAAACCGAAGCACCAAAATAGCATGGGCCTACTCCAAGCTAGGTCACGCCAGAGAAGATATCTATTGCAGAGCTTTCTACATTCACAAATCCACACACTATATATGTACAACATCCAAATTTCCATAACTTATACTGCGTTCCCATAAACAAATAGACTAGATAGTATTTAACCACTTTCTTCTTACATAGGGAAATTGATACATTATTAATGCTAAGATAAAGACTGTTGTGCCCAATGAAACATGGCATACCCAGCATACAAGAAATGCCACAGGCCAGTACAACTCGTCGGTGGTACATACAAGTGCAAAACTCATAGATGCACAGAAACTGACGACAGTGTCAAAGATACAGAGAGTCAAAAGGACAGGCACAAGTGTGAAATCGATCAAACAGATCCTCTAGATGATGAAAGCGCATCTAGGTACTCCACCTATTAAACCACATTAGAGCAACATAGCAGCAATAGTATTTTATATACACATGCAGACTTACATCCTAATACATGTGCACGTTGAAGAACCAGGACATTCCTTGACATCAACACCTAGCTACTCAGCAAACAGGTACATCCCTATCATCAAAGCATGGATAATACTGATACAAGAAATATTGAACTTGCTCATAACTACTAGATATGTAGATGGCATGTGGGGCGGAGCCTCGTCGAGGACAAAGGTCTGCCATTATATGGAGGAGTCTCTGCGCTTAAACCGGTTGATCAATGAGCTTCATCCTGAAGTTGATGCAGAAAGGATATTATTCTACAGAAGGTACTGTGTTGTGCACTATGTGAAGTAGAGGGTTTTGTTCCGTAGCACTGCAGGAGTGCAAGACCTCCAATCTAAATTGAGGGGAAGAAGGTATTTGTGCTATTGTGTTATATTTCAATTGTTTCTCCAATAACCAAACTAAACACCAACTAAATTTCTGCTAATGTTAGTGTTGCATTCTTTTATTTTCTTAGATGCAAGTCCATTGTGGCAATGAACATAGCATGGTGAAGATTTTCTGCAACTACAAAAAGTGCAACGTCTGTTTCAAAAGCATCGTTGACAAAGTAATGCATATGACCTGTGTCCTTGAGAAACCTTATGGTAAGTTCTTTTTTTGAGTGTGTGTGCTCATGTGCCTTGTATACATTTGTTTCTTCCTCTCTTACATATACTCCCTCAATTCTGAATTACAAGACGTTTTAGGTTTCTAAATATACACATCTTATGTTATGTACTTAGATATATACTATGCTTAGACACATAGTAAAAACAATGTACCTTAAAAAATGCTAAAACATCTTATAATTTGGAATATGAGTAGTACCTTTGTGTTATTTAGTATGATATACTCGTGTTTCTCTCTGGTTAGTTCTCTCTTTTGTTTCATGTGTATTGTATTTGTTACTAACCTTAGGGATGTGAGAAGACAAGGTATCACTCCATTAGTGGAGAGGTGTATATATATAGACACTCATATGGGCCAATAGTAGACGGGCCTTCACTTAACACCCCTATTCAAATTCAAGGTGGAAGTGGAGGATTTGAAGCATTGAGTTTGAGCAAGTGAAGCCGATGTTTCTCTTGAGTTTATACTTTAGTGAAGAAGTTGGCCAATTGTAGCTCGGATGGCACATACTGAAGAGCAATGGTATGCTGATTAAAATAAGACCGAGTAAAGAAAGCATCGACATCAATATGCTTGGTAAGTTTATGCTTCACTAGATTATTGGCAATCTGTATAGCTCTTGTATTATCGTATAGAAGAGGTGTGGTAACATGACAAGAAATCCCAAAATCAGCCAACAACCATCGAAGCCATACAATTTCTAAAGTAGTGGTGGCAAGTGCTTGAAGTTCTGCCCTGTACTAGAATGAGATACATCGGCTTGTTACTCGACTTTCCATGCAATAGGAGAGGACCCAAGAAGAATACGGTTCCCTGTGATGGAACGATGATATGTTGGGTCACTCGCCTAAGTGGAGTCCAAGTAAGCATGAAGCTGAAGTGGACTATCACGAGCATAGAATAAGTTGCGAGATGATGTCCCCATCAAGTATCGCAAGACACGAAGTAAATGGGCAAAATGAACGTGAGGGAACGGTAATAATGGGATAAGCTGCCGGCGCTAACTGTTACAGGGGAACAAAATACGCTACTTGTTTGGTTGAGTGCTTTCCACCGTGAGTTCGATGCCATACGGGTGAGGTGGTGCGAGAGGGGTGGGCCTGGGCAGCGCGCATGGCCGCATGCATTGAGAGCTGCGGCGCTCTATTTTTATTTTCGCGAGTCCCCTCCGCGACTACGAAGGAGATTGGAATCGGTTAGCGCCGGAAGAAAATTGTATGCATACCGTATGCACCTAGGAACAGTACATACAGACGTGAGAGCCAATCATAGGACGAGAACATGGAGTGGAGCACGTGAGAGCCGAGCCAATCACAGGATGAGGACGGCTTCCAACTGCCACCCGATGAGCGCACACCGTAGATGCTGTTGCTTTGTCCACGTGGCAGCAGATTGACACACATGTATGCACCGATCCTGGAAGCATACGGTATGCATACTCCCTCCGTATCGAATTTAGAAGTCGTTTTGGACAAGGTTTGAGTCAATGAATATAAATCATCAATAACTTTTAAGTTATTGAGTTTGCAAATGTAAAAATTATATGAATAGATTTGTCTTGAAAAATACTTTCATAAAAGTATACGTATATCATTTTTCTATAAATATTTTTTATAAAAACAAGAGGTCAAAGTTGTGTTTTGGAGACCGTGTCGCTGTCCTAAATGACTTCTAAATCCGATACAGAGGGAGTATAATTTTTTGCCGTTAGCGCCTGGGGAGGGAGGGCAACGGTCCTGTAGTGCGCTGGATCCATTTCTAGGGTGACCTATTATGGACCGAAGCATCCATCCATACACGAAATAACGTAATCTCTTGACGCTGTGACTTGTTGACGGGGCGAAAACGCCGAACCAAACAGCACGTTAGTACAACTCACTATATTTTAGAACATAGGGAATGGGTGGTGTGACTTCAACGGAAAATGTTTCTTTTTCAGTGGTTGCATTCCATATAGGTCGGGTGTGCTTTTGCATGTTTATATGGGTGAGAGCGCACTGTTGTCAATACGAGGACCTAGTGTGTTTTCTCTTTGTTTTTTAAGAAAAAACATGGAGAGCAGAGCATGTAGGCATGTACTACCTCCGTCCACAAAAGAATGTAATTATGGGAAGCGTGCTGGTCAAATTAGCTTAAGTTTGACTAAGTCTATAGTAAATAGTATTAGTATTTATGTCTCCAAATAAACTTATTATAAAAAAACATTCTATAACTCATCTAATGATACTTATTGTATCTCATGAGTGTTATTACTTTTTCATATAATTTTAGTCAAAGTTTAAACCGTTTGATTCCTCAAAATGTGAGAATTTTATTCTTCTGTGGACCGAGGAAGAGTAGCTGGAAATGCTGGAATACAAACGAAGGAATGCAGGACGTCTACGGTCCTCCTGGAGGAGAACGCGAGGCGTTTCCGGGGCGACGCGTTCGTCGCGGCGCGCCGGCCCGCTCCCATCCAAACGCCAAGCCTCAGTTCTTTCACCTCATGTCGTCAGTTCACCATCTGTCCCTCGACCAATCCCTCGCTGAGTCCGATTGACGCCGAGCCCGATGCCGATTTAACTAATCTCCAATTAACCTTTTAATCACCTTGTTGCTTTGGCTAATTAGCTGGAGTGTTTTTCAACCACCTTATCAGCATAGCCGAACGACTCCTACATCCAGAGACCAGCAGAGTTGCCAATTCTGGCAGCACCACAGCATACTAATATAATCTGCCGTCCATGGCGATCTAGCTTAATTAGCAGCAGCTGTAGCTTTGTCTATGGCTAAAGTGTTAAACTAGTCGAGTTAATTACGAGTGTTAAGCAGAACTGTGCTGCATATTTGCCTCGGCGCAGCTGGACGGACGAGCTCACCACCAGCTTCACTTCACACACGTATTTAGAGTTAGAGATAAAGCCAACGGAGAAGAACGTACGATGCGAACCAAAGGATTACGTATAAAAAGATCCTGTCTTTCCCGCCATGTTTACACACCTCCGACCCAACCGCGTCCGCGCCACCGATTCCTCCGCCGCCGCTGATGAACTCTAGGCTGCGGCCTCCAAACCTCCATCCCCTCTATTGACACACGCGGCGACGTATTCTCGCCCGCCGTCGCCGTCGCCGTCCCCTTGTTGCGCGAGCCCAGCCGGCTGCTTTATTAGTTACTACTTCCAACTGCCTTTCTTGATTACCTGGAAGCTGCCGACATCGCAGCGGCGTCGGGCGATGGCGCGCCAGCGGCGGCCGATCGGCGGTGCCTGCGTGGTGGCCCCGTTAGTGGTGGTCGCGCTGCTCGCCGCCTTGTTGCCTGGGCTCGTGGCGCAGGACCTGGCGGGGGACCGCTTGGCGCTGCTGGCGCTGCGGAACGCGCTGGACAGTGGGCGCCTCCTGCCGTGGAACACCACGGAGCCGTCGCCGTGCGGATGGCGCGGCGTCGTGTGCAGCAACCAGACCCAGGGCGTGCCCCAACGCGTCGTCGAGCTGCGGCTGCCCGGGAAGCGGCTGGTCGGGACGATACCGCTAGGCACGGTCGGGAACCTCACCGCGCTGCAGGCGCTGTCGCTCCGGCACAACGGCATCACGGGTGGTATCCCGGCCGATATCGGCAACTGCGGCCAGCTGACCGTGGTGAACCTCACCAACAACCAGTTCACGGGCGCCGTGCCGGAGGGCTTCTTCTCGCTCGCGGTGCTCAGGAAGGTTGGCCTCTCGCGGAACCGCCTCACCGGCGGCGTGTCGCAGGATTTCAACAGGCTCAAGCAGCTGGACACGCTGTTCCTCGACAGCAACGACTTCGCCGGCGCGCTTCCGCCGGGGCTTTACCTTCCCAGCCTCTCGCGCTTCAACGTGTCGTTCAACGCGCAGCTCACTGGCCCCGTGCCGGCGTCGCTCGCCACGATGCCCGCGAGCGCGTTCCAAGGCACGGCGCTCTGCGACGGGCCTCTCCTCCCCACGTGCCCCAACTCCACGCCCCCGGCGCCTCCGCCGGCGTCTCCGTCTCCGGGTGGCGGAAAGAAGAAGCCCCTGTCCCGTTGGGCAATCGTCGGCATCATCGCCGGCGCCGCGTTCGTTCTCCTGCTCATCGTGGGGCTCATCGCCTGCCTCCGCCGACGCCAGGCGGCCGCGGCGGGGAGGCCCGCGGATGCTGCGGCGGCCAACGTGCACGAGGCCACCGCGCCTATAACGGTGACCTTGGCGAGGACGGACAGGGACGCCGTGAAGCAGTCGCACGCCCCGCCGCTGGCGCCGGTGATGATCAGCGAGGCCAAGAAGCTGGTCTTCCTGGGGAAAGCGCCGGAGAGGCCATACGACCTGGAGACGCTTCTGCGGGCGTCGGCCGAGGTGCTCAGCAAGGGCCAGCACGGCACCACGTACCGCGCCACGCTCGACGGCGGCGAGCCCGTCCTCGCCGTCAAACGGCTCCGCGAGGTGCACCTCTCCGAGAACGAGTTCCGCAACCAGGCCACCGCGCTTGGTGCTCTCCATCACGACAACTTGACCCGCCTGCGCGCCTACTTCTACAGCAAGGAGGAGAAGCTCCTCGTCTACGACTTCGTCGGCGCCGGCAGCCTCTCTGCCCTCCTGCACGGTTCGTGCCCTGCCCCTGAACATGTCTTCTCCTCGTGTACATATGGGATGGATGGACACCTTGTTCACATTCTTTTCTTGCCTCGCAGACGGAGGCGCGGAAGGCCGTGCGCAGCTGGACTTCACGGCGCGCGCGCGCATCGCGCTGGCCGCGGCGCGCGGCGTGGCGTTCATCCACCAGGGCGGGGCCAAGTCGTCGCACGGCAACATCAAGTCATCCAACGTCGTCGTCACCGCCACGAGTGACGGCGCCTACGTCTCCGACTACGGCATCGCGCAGATCACGGGTGCCGCGGCGCCGCCGAGGCGGGGCGCCGGGTACCACGCTCCGGAGGTGACAGACGCCCGCAGCGTGCCGCAGAGCGCCGACGTGTACAGTTTCGGCGTCGTGGTGCTGGAGCTGCTCAGCGGGCGCGCCCCCCTGCACGCGCTGCCGGAAGGCGCCGACGGCGTGGACCTGCCGCGGTGGGTGCGGTCCGTGGTGCAGGAGGAGTGGACGTCCGAGGTGTTCGACGCCGCCATCGCCAACGAGCCGCGCGTCGAGGGGGAGATGATGCGGCTGCTACAGCTCGGCATTGAGTGCACCGAGCAGCGCCCCGACAGGCGACCAACCATGGCCCAGGTGGAGGCGAGGATCGAGCGCATCGTCGAGGACGCCTGCTGGAAAGCAGATTTCAGCAGCACGGACGGCAGCCGGAGCGTTTCGGCGTGATCGGCCGGCTGGCCTTCCTTCGTCCCCAGCTGCTCTCTTTCATTCTGATTTTCATTTCAGGCATACCTGCTTAGACTTGATTTGTTCATGTTTCATGTTCTTGGCTGCGGATTCTGCAGCGGCATAAGCTCACACACTACTACTGCTTGTGACATTCTTCTCCCTTTCATTAAGCATTAATAATTTTCTTGGTGAACGCAATAAAGCTGCTAATGCGAAATTGAATCAAGTTTGAGAGCCAACATAAGTACTCTCGTAAATTAATAAGTGCATAAAAAACTATGTCTTGGATTCCGACTTTGAAATGGATTAAAGAGGCCATATGTTACAAACAGTTAAACATGTGCACTCCTGGTATGAAAGCTACAACTCCTCTACTTGGATAGAAAAACCACATGGGCAGCGTTTCGTCCTCACAAAGGTCTCCTCATCAAAGCTCTGGTCTTCCTCTGGAAATTCATGCTCATGGTCATCATCTGTCTGCAGTTTGCTTGAACTAGGTTCCCTTTCTGAGGATCCACTGCTGCGAGTGCTTCTATGGACATTATCATTTTCGGGCAGCCCTTCATTACCAAGCCCGTGTGAAGGTGTTTTGTAGGAGTCCTTCAACCTGTGTCTTGTTACAACGGAGCAGAGCATCTGATACCATCTGGAGAGTGCCTGAGCCTCCTCCTGCTTCCTCTCCTCAGCCCATCTCCGCTCCTCTTCTTCTGCATATGCCTAGTGGGTATGAAAGCATTAGTATCGTGTCAGTTTTAGAACTGAACTGAGGCCTTGTTTAGATACCCAAATTCACCCCCAAATTTCACTATGCAAAAAGAAGATTCTCCGTCACATCAAAATGTCGGCATATATATGGAGTACTAAATGTAGATGAAATCAAAAACTAATTGCACCGTTTTGTTGTACTTTGCGAGACGAATATTTTAAGCCTAATTAATCAAGATTTGGACAATTATTACTAAATAAAAACAAAATTTCTACAGTGTGACGGGACATGTACTGTGCAAAGTTTGGATCCCAAATTTGGGATCTAAACAAGGCCTGACTGACGGTGTATGGTGTGAAAAGGGACACTTAGCTTGTTTTGGACACAAACGCAAGGCATTTATGCAATGCCCATCAGTATCACAAAGACCCCCTAAATTACTAGGCTTCATATTCACAGTAACAGTAACTTCTAGGATTTTGTTTTCAATTGTTTAAATAACTTCACCTTCTAATAAGATGCATCGCTAAATCACACAATAGATAAGGTATAAATCATGATAACAGCATGATGAAAGGTTACACATATTGAAAAAAAAACGTTCTCCCATCAAAACATACCTCCAGGATAGCACTTTTGAATTCGGTACAGACAACAATCCCATCAAAGACTGGGAGGCATCGACCACTGCGATAATCAAACCCGACCATAGCAGGAGCATAGTCGATGCCAAGTCTCTTTGCAACCAGGAATAATCTCGGTAACCTCAAGTGTACAGTACCAGGCGGAAGGCACTTCTCTGACCATACATCAACTTGGCCTCGTTCATTCTTGGAGACATTTAGCATGAATCAGTATGGAACACCAGAAAACAAGGACTGAAGACCAAAGGATCCAAATGGCAAGCCATTGTAAAAGAGAGTTAAAATACCTTTGGCACAACACCATTTACAGCATGAGGAAGTTGCAGAGGTTCCAGTTGCCATTCACCATATAGTTCCAAGGTTGGTTTAAGACCATCTTCGTTACCACTTAATTGAACAGACTGAGCATTGAAAGTCCTCTTTGGACGTGTAACAACCTAAAGGGAACATTGAATCAGCATCAAAACTAGGTAAAGTAAAACTCAGTGCTTCTGTTATGAACCTTTGCAGCCAACTCGTTTTCTCGGACTTGCAGGCCCTCCCGCAACCATCCATGTCTTGACTGCAGTGTTTGAACACAGGATCTTGGATAAACAGGATGTCCTTTACAGAAGCCAAGAACGGGACCTTTGGGATGAAGAATTTGGTTCTTGTGAAGCCACCTCTCGAGAGCATATAGGTGATGGTCCTTGTACGCCTAAACAATCATATAGATTACCAAATCCACCAACAGAAAATTTTACCAGAAGCAAAAGGGGTAACAATAGCTCAGATTAACTTATCTTAAATCTCACAAGTGACGTATCATGTACCTGTTGACTGGTAGGAAGAGGCTCTGTTAGGGCTCTGGTTTGAAGTTCCATGTCTTCATAGTTGTTTGTTGCTGCCAGTTCCATCTGTTTTAGTGGTGCCAAAACATTATCCCACCACTCTGAATTCACTCGGCCTTGTGCAATTCTGTGCCACTGCAAGCAATACCTGGGAACATGTGGAGGACAGTTCACAAACCCAGTTTTTCAATAACTTCCATGTTCAGAGTTACTTACGTAAAATTTCTGCTGAGAAAAGCATAAAACTATTGATACTTGGTACTTTTAGAGTTTTATAAAATAACGCGGTGCTCCAGGGCAGTTTAGACTGGACCTACATTGGAATTATTGTGTATTTCAGTAATAACTGCGTCAGTATTTTTACTCATAAGTAGTTCTGCTATGATTGATTTGTCTGGTGAACAACGTAGGATGGTGCAATGTTAGTATGTCACTCTCGTGAGCACATGGCACAAACTTAGGAATCGTGCAAAAGGCGCAGACCTTCTGGTTACATCCTTGGCTCCATTTCCAGCAAAAGCAACAACATATCTTAAAGGCTTCTTGCAAACAGCAGAAGAAGCTTCTACTTTCCGTTCTGCATCAATCAGATCATTCACAACATCAACATGCACCCATCTTCCTGTTGATGCTTGCCCACCGCAGTATACCTCGGCCCAATATAACGGAGCTCCAGCACTTCTTGACCAAATTGCACTTGTGCTGGATAAAGCTTCCGCATTTTGACACAGTTTCTTCAATGGTGGACTAGAATCTTGAAAGCTAACAGTCGATTGACTCATGTGAGTAGCTAATTTATTATTTCGGGTTTCAGCAGCAGTAGCTGAAAGAGCCATTTCCAGTTGCAACTCGAATTCCACATCCCCTTTACTTTTTGGTACTTCAGCATTATTACTGGAAGGAAATTGGTCGCTGGCTGAATTATCTTTTGATGTTGAAGCACAGCTACTTTCATGATCTGATTTTATGCTTGACAAAGTTTTAGATAAACTTCTCTTGCATCCTGAGGTCTGTTTTGATTTTCCAAGATCACCTCTTTGTTGATCCATGCTGACACTACCTTGAGAATTATCTTTCAGTAGAGCAGGAGAACTAATCACATTATCAGCAGCAAAAGTAGAACTACATGGTAGTGCCCTAGTACAAAGCCTAGATGCATCTTGACTGAATGTTCCCTTCACTTTAGTATCAGGCTTGAGTCCAGCAACATCCAGATTTGTAACAAACCTACAAGGAAACATATGCTTAGGGACGGTTCAATGATTTTAAAGAGAAAAGTAGCATACTGTATCCAAATCTATTTTCTTAGTGACATGATCATGTTTACTTCACAAGACAGATGGCATAGCAAGTGATGATTGCATGATCTGCATGTTTACTTTCATGGACGTGGGCAAAAATTAAAACAGTAGCTTTAGATAATTATTTTAAAAAAAAATCAGAGCTACATATCTTAGTGAATACTAATCCCTAATTTGTGTGACTGCCACTTACATCCATTTATCTTTGCCGTACCTTTTCTTTTTCCCCAAACAGATTGGCAAGTCCAGTTTGCTCTAAGAAAATAACTAATTTTACATATCCCAGATAATGTCTAATTTCATTATCATCTTCATGGGACGCCAAAGCAAACAACATTCAATAAATAGGCCACCAAAAATGATGTATTACTCTCCTATGCACACAGCTAAGATATGCCAAAACTCATTACATAACTAGCTAGGCAGCGAAATAAATACCTAGCAGTTAAGTTGAGTGCCCTGAATAATGCCACAGAGAGTGCACAAACCTGCATAGCAGACAATTTAAGTGATAGCTTCACAAATAGACAAAATACTGTAAGAAAAGACGAAAAGATAGACAATGGATTTATTCAGCAAAGCACTGGTTTCAATACCTCTTCAGCAGTCCCTACATGATCTTGAATAGTGAAAGCCAAATTTGATTCAAAAGATCCCCTGTTAGTGGATTGTGCAGTTACACAAAAAGTACGATGGAACTGCAAGTACAGCACATTCAACTTAAGAAAACTAACATTTAAAAATTTCCTTTTCATGAAACATCAAATATTTAAGTGTACAAACAGAAAAGTGTCTTACCCAGCTCACAAAACTACGTAGGTTAACAGCTTTCAGGTTTGGAACATCAGCAAGACTCCATAGTAAGTGGTATGGTACAAGAGAAAGAACTGAGGCCTGCAAATAACATTAGAAACAAAAAAGCAATGTTTAGTGTAAGTTAATAACCATGTAAGTTGGATTAGGGCTTAGGCAATAGGAATAGTGGATTGATTATGGAGGATATGATGTTAGACATAAAGGATGACCTATGGTTTATAGAAGTAGAACCAATCAACGGTGATCCTTGCCTAATCGAGATCAATCTATCTATCCTAAACATATGAGTGCTAGGCCCAACAGGGGCACACAGGCCCAGCAAGAGGAACCAGGCGGCAGTCCTAGAGGCTGTCGTACCCCCCTTTGTCTAACATTTAGCTTGAAAGACACTCACAGCTCTAGTAATTCCCTAAATTTACATCAAATTTTATTATTTTCAAACATGGGCAATAAAATATGGATTATATATAGGATAAACAAATTAGAAGAGATGATAATAATACTGCTACGCACCTGAATAAGAGTATCATTGCAAGCCCTGTCAACAACTCTACCCCTTGCTATTAGGCAAAGCAAATGGACCTTGTGAACAAGTTCAGCCAACTCCTGAGTAAATCAGAAAATAGTAGTTGGTAATGAAGTACTAGGAGCTACCTTCATTTCTTTTCTGGCGTATAACTCTCAATGAGAATTTGAATGTGATGACATTGTCAAAACTGATTAGAAGATTAGAGGTCAAATTCACGCGACATCCATTTCTGATACCTTGCTGACTAACAGTTCCTAATAGTCATTAAAAAAAGTTAACCTTTTCCTCAGCAGTGGGCCTCCGAACACCCTTCTTGGTAGTGGAAGAAGGTACATCGTTGAACTCAACAGTGATGGTCTCTCTGAGCACATCGGAATACTCAATGTGCTCCACATGCCCCTCTTGCCAGTCCATTTCAGCTGCATCATTGTTATCAAGGGATTCTGTTTGTTCCTCCAAATTGTTCTTTTCACAACTCCCCGCACTGCACGTTTCCACACTGGAATTATCTTTCGACTCAGTCTTGGGTCTACCTTTTCTGTGTGCATTCCCCAGTGGCGATGCTGTTTCCACCTGAAGAACAGGATGTAAGTAAATCCCATCACTGAACAAATAAATCTACTTTACATAACTAACATTCATATCAAAGGAGACATTTTGCGTCCGACTTTTGTTTTGGGTGAAAGGGGCATTTTGCATCCTACCTTTGTACAACCATCGCATACATTTATTTAATTTTACCAAATATAGTCAGAAAGCGCTATAGTACTAGAGTTTCCTTTGGGATAAATTCGCTTGGAAGCCTTAATCACAGTGTATTATTTGACAAAACTGAATGCTTTAACAAATAAAGGCATGCCATTTTAACCAATTTTCCAAGTGCTCTGTGCCACGAAATCACCCACTGACTCCAAGCCAAAATCCATGTTACAACAGTACCACTCAAATTGAATGAACAGCCCCCACCCACCCACCGCCCCCACAACCACCAACACCCCCCACCTCACCTTGGTGGCAGGTGATTTCCCTTTGGCGGCAGGCGAAGCCCTCCGGCGACCAGCGACCTCCGCGCTTGGTACTGTACAAGGAAGCGGAAACCGTGACCGTGAACGGAAGCACGCAGAACAAAGAGCAATGGGAGAACGGGAATGGGACAGGGGAAAAGGGGGTTTCGGCGAGGGCGGGGCACGAACCGGCAGCGGGCGGGGGGTTCCCCCCGCTCGCGGACTGGCTCCTCGTCCGCCGCATTACTAGGTGCTTGGAGCTCGTTCCCTCGCTGCGATTCTTGGAGGGGGCAAAAGAAGATGCCGAAGCAAGGAAAAGAAGGCGGGGGCGGCCGCCGGCCGTTAGGTTTTAGAGCGACGGAGCCGCGGCTGGTGGGTCTGGTTTCGCGCGCCGCGAGGTCAGGGCGTCAAGCAAGTCGCCATCAATCAATGCCTCAATGGCGTCGAGGTTGCCAAAAAAAAAAGGGGGGGGGGGGGGGGTGCCAAAAGAATGGTGTCGACGCGGGTGGGGCCAGGGGAAAACCCGGACGCCGAAGAGGCACAGTGCGTGTTTGGAACCCAGCAATTTATTTAACCCCTACAAAGGTGAATCTGTCGCCGAACGTGTACCTATGCCACGATAGCAAAATTATTTTCGATCGTTCGATCTCACGTTTAACGTCCGGATGTTTCCTGGCCTCCTGTTTACGTCGTGGTGGACGCCTCCGGTTTACTCTGCCGAACCTTGCTCTTGAATCTTCCTATCTTCTCCCGAACCCAGACATCGAAGAAAAAAACGCCCCTCCTCTCCCTCTCCGCTCTCTCCCTCTTCCTCCCGACGTGCGGCCAAGGGCGAGGGCGGTGGCCACGGGCGGAGCGCGACGGCGGCCGTCCTCCTCCTTCTCCTCCCTCCCTCCACTTCCCCTCTCTCTCTTCCATTCCCTCCCAATGCGGCAGCGGGTGGCGCAGCTGACTCCTCGCGTTGCGTGCGCTTGGCCTGAGGCGGCGCGCCGGTGCCTCCGCCGCTCCCTCCCCTACCCTCACGTGCTCTCCCTTTCTCTCTCCCGACGACGGCGGCTGCGTCTGCTCCGACGAAACCCTAGGTACCAGTCTTCATCTCTTCCCCTCTGTCACGGCTCTCTCGCGCGGATGGGGCACCAGCGGTGGCGGTCCTCCCTCCCTCTCTCTCTACTCTCCCTCTCCCTCTTCTCTCTCGCTCTATCTCCACGCGCAGCGGCGCACCAGCTGGCTCCTCCGAGGTGGCGGCGCTCTGGTGGCGCCGGCGGGCGATGCCGATGAACACGGCTGTCGGTCATCCCTCGCTCCCCCTGCGCGGTCTCCTGGACGGCGTCCGCGCGGTTCCGCTTTACCTCGATCCGTCCGCTCCCTGGTTTGCTCTCTCTCTCTCCCCTTACTCTATGCAGTGAATCTGCCATCCGTCCGCTCCCTGGCTTTGCAGTTTCGAAGCAATTTGACACTTGATCTCGAAGGTGCCGCTGCTCCTAGTGTGCGCGCTACAGGAAACCCTAGCTGTTGTGCTCTCGATTCCGTGCTTATCTCAGCTGATCTTCTCTCATTGTACTTTGTGGATAGGTTCTGTGTAGTAAAAAGATCCTTTTTTTATACACCTACCATGCCAGTGGCGTGCAAAGTTTTGCCACACATTTTCTTGCTCCAATTAGGTTCCGATGGGCATGACGTTTGTTGTGATCTACATGATCGCCATCTTTGGGAAAGGAAAAAAGGTGCGCTTTGTTTCTAGGCCATCTTCCCATAATTATGGAGTCACATTCTGTTTCTTTTATTGACATACTTTTACATTAATACTTGGAGTCCAATATATCCACATATCTACGCATACTCTGAATTATGCTAGCTGTAGTATAAAAACTTTTGAGTCTTCACAAATTGAGTTCTGTTTTTCACCACGGTCCTGTATATGGCTCACAAATTCGTAAATTTCAGACAGCATAAATGTTATACTTAAACATTTGCTATGGCAAAACATGCTTTGAAATCATTTTACCGATTCGATTTTAGCATCTATCTTTACTTCTGTGAGCGAAATAATTCACTATAACATTGCTGGCAAATTTGGGTTGCTTCTTATATGTGCACTCTATATTCATAACAAGAACAAAACTTTTTGCAGGACTGTCATGCTCTTTTTACTGGAGAGGATGATATTTGGGAAGATTGCGTTCTCATTCATAAAATTCCTAAGCTTGGTACCAGCACAATCAAATTAAGGCACCGATTTTCGCCGACTGAATCTCCAGGTACAAGGCCTTCACAGGTAGCCTAACAATATATCTGTTGTACCTGATTAGCTGCTAACTTAATTAGTACATATCAGCTGTATGTCCTACAGAGTGTCCTCATGATTTTTAATGAAATGTCTACATGGAACTATTAGACATAGATGTCAAGACACTAAGGTGTAGCATCTTTGCTTTGCTTGTGCTATTCGTTTTGATGTCGGTTTCAAAGGCAAGACATATTAGTGCTACCATTATATATCTTTTTTTATGGCTAGCAAAAAGATTCAGGGTTTTGATGTCAGTTTCAAAGGCAACACCTATTAGTGTTAGCATTATATATCATTTTATCTAATGGCTACCAAAAGATTTAGTGCTCACATAGAATTAAACTTTCTTTTGGGCGTAGTCTATGTTTTTTCCTACCTGTTACTAACCATGAGTACCATAGTTAAACAGAGCTGCTTAGCTTCATAACTGATGAAGGTTACACAGCTCTGTATTCTCTCCTTTCACCTTTGATTTGTGTTTTGTGCCTACGAGGAATATTCATATTTACCTTAACAGGATCTTGTGTTTCATATCATATTTGTCTTTTCCTGCAGTACACCATGTGTCTCTGTCACAGTTCCTTTGTTGTTGGTCATGGCCGAGTCCCTGAACAAAAGCAGGTTAATCCTCTACGTTAAGGGAGAGATCATGCTAACTAAAGAAAATAATTGAAAACACAATATATAGCTATCATCCTAACAAGTGAGGTTGCAGGTGTCATCCTTCAGAGGTAAGCTGTTCGCCATCTTCCATGGATAAAAAATATGGGACCACTTAAGCGCATGCGAAAATTCTATCTGTGTTTTTTCTGTTTTTCCTTTTATATCCTTTACTTAATATATATGGCTCATAGTTGTCAAAATTTGATATATCATAATAGTTGCTCCTGTTCAAAGAAGAGGGGTTGGGGGAACACAAATTTTTTGAGGGACTCAGTAGATAACTCCCAACAATAATTGTTCTGTATATTATTCTCATATGTGAAACACTACATTTACTACCTGCTACTTACCTGCACTCACCCTATACTTTGTAACACCCCCTGCTTATCGATCTTTCCAGATGACTACTCCACAGAGTGCCTGCTATGCTTTGGAGATGCAAATTCCATTTTGCTTTGCACTACTCATAGCCAAAATTAGGGCCTGTGAGAGCGAGAGAGCTGGATTTTATGTTTTCTTTTCCTACGTATTGTAGTTTTTCCCATACATGGCTTGTTTCATATCTAGGTGAGATATTGAGCTGCATTAGTGACTTCTCGTTTTTGTCATCTTAACACTGATTTGTCTGAGGTATATCTGCCGTAATTTGAGTACAAATATGCTTTCCTCGGGTGACTGTTGCATCGTATAATCGTTGTCCCCTCTTAATTTCCACAGGTTGCTATCATTATCCATGTTGCTATTTATTTGCAGGGGCGAAATTTTGTATTTCACCGATGAATCATACCGGTCAATGGATGCTCGAACCTATTTGATTGATTCCTGTGTGTTCAGGCCATAGCAGCAGCTGCCTGCACCACCACTTCCTCTGCCTCTGGAGCCACCCCCCCTGTGGAAGCAAGCACATTGGCGCTTCGGTACGTAACAGACACTCTGAAATATATTACTTCCTATATACTATACCAAACAATGGTCATCGAAATCTGGAGGATAGCGCAAACAAATATAAAACACAGGTTCAGAGAAAAATACAGGCCAAAGGTAAAATATATAGATATACATATGCATGTATAAAAAAATATTCTTTTTTTTTTACTTTGTGTTCTAAAGTTCCCATTAGTTTTCCTGTTTTCGTGGCAGTGCAAGGTATCTATGCATATATAGAATACAATTATAAACCAATGAGTTTGGCCTCGCATTACTTGCCAGATCTCTTGACATTCTATGGATCTCAATTTCTAGCCTACCTTTGCATTGTTCCAGGTCAAATGCATAACAGCATCTAATTACATTATCACTAACCACTGCATCAGCCACAACCATAGTTCCAGGCCAGTTCTGCCTCTGCTCAATATGCTCATGCTACGGTAGAGCGATTCAGATCCTTCTTTTACTTTCCAAATTTCATCATATGTACCTATTGAGCAGCTGAAATTTCCGCAACTAACCATTACAGACATATTCTAACCTCAACATGTCTGCAACAACAGGAATCTTCACAACATTCTAAGCAACAGATGGACCGTGCTAGCCATGAAGTGCAGTGGCGGGCCCAGGATTTTGAGGCCAGGTATTCGAAATGTAAAAGAATGATAATTTTTTTTAGACAACCAAAGCTTAAAATTTAGCATCACAATTGATATATTTTGTGCGAGGATACCATATATGTAATTGCATAATATTTAACACATAATCGAGCAAGTTTTCATATATTTTAAGAAATCGAGCATAATTTAAAATTATTTAATGAAAGGTACGAATAGTCCAACATACCAAAATGACAACATATATATATATATATATATATATATATATATATATATATATATATATATATAGATAGATAGATAGATAGATAGAGAGAGGAATAAGAAAACTTATACAGTTAAACTCAGCAATTGAGCTTGAGCTGCTGCTGTGCCCGTATAACTTCTTCGGCCGCAATGGGCCATTGGGCCATCAGGTGGGGAGAGGTGAGGAGTGGAAAAGTTTGTTTCTGGGCCGTATTCTCACCGGATGTTTATTTATCTTCATTGTTTTCCCCTTTCCAATACATATACACATATACATTATATGTCTATAAATTTTCTTGCCAAAAAATTTGGGTATTCAACTGAATACCCTTGAATATAGCTGGGCCCGCCACTGATGAAGTGGTCGACATCCAGCCTGCTCACGGGACTCACCCTGCAGCATGCCAGGTTTCTCGCCTTTATTTACCAAACACATGCCACCATAGATGACACACAAGGCAGATAAAATACTCCTTCACTACCATTCCTGAGTGTTCACTCCTATTATCGCACACCTCCACCGGGATTAAACACCCAAGAAACACCTCCAAGGGGAGCACCAGCTAAGTAAGATGAAACCTTGCCTGACCGCAAATTGTTTTTGTAATTTTCCCATGTTATATCCATGTATATTTGCTTAGGTTGACAGCTACATTCTGCAACAAAAAAATATAGTGACCTAATGGTACAGACTCATCCATTTATCTCCCTTCATGCAGGTCTGCAGTGGCCTCCAAACATCCTGCCATAGCACATGACAATTGTACGAAACGTCTCTACAGCACCACAGAATCTAATACCCAGGTCTCTTACTATTATCCTACCATCTACATATACTTCGAGCAACATGCTATCAGGATTTTCCTGATCTATATCTCACAATTGTTTGTACTCTCAGTTCCAATAATTGCATACGCATAACTGCTCAACCTTATACAGGATACCAAAACTGAAGAAGATGATGGCCACACCAAAGCTGAACATTGCGGCAAAAAAACACGAATCTACTCTGATCACCAATGTAGCCGAAAAAACGTGCAGGTACAAATAATAAACAGAAATAGCAAAAATATGTTCGCCTTACAATTATATCGGTTGTATGAGATTATACCTTCCACTTAATAAAATGCAGTGAGACCCCTGGTGCCTCTAAGAATGCTACTGCTGAAAAACTAGCACCGAAAAGGGCTCCAGAGCAAACTAAGGATTAATTTCAGACTATCTCCACACAGTAAGCACTACCTGACTGACTTCCTCCACTGATAACTTTGTTATGTTGTTACATCTTTAAGTATCGGTTTACCATACACAGCGTGCCACCCCTCGGCCAAGCCGGATACCATATTTCCTTAATTTGCGCAAACTGAAGTGCTCATTCTATTTGTCTAATTTCCCTGCTAGGGTTTTACTTTGTATACCATGTTCGTCAGCCAAACATGTTGCTAGATGCCTAACAAATCATTCCCATACTAATTAAGCTTCCATTCTGTGTTCTACCCATAAAAAAAGACATGTTAGATATTAGTCTTATGACATACACTCGCTGTATAGTACAAGCATTTCATTTTGGCCAATTATCCTGTCTTCCAAGCAAAATATATATCTCATGTTTTTTGCTTTGCTGTATTCATTACTGAGTTATTTTTAGCGCAGGTTTCTTTGGTCAACAAAACGCCGCCTCTGATGATTCCCGCAATAATCCGCACTGAATCCTATAGCCCACTCATAGGAGCAGCGCAGATCTACAAATAGCAACAACTACCGAACCAATAGCCTGTTCACTGTATAATATTCAGGCCAGTATACTTCAAACCATAATCGGTTACTTATAACCGCAGGTTTCTACTAAAACTTGACCCATGTATTTCAAACCAATAACCTCTCTACTCGCCCAGCTGGTAGTGTCTCGCGTAACCTTTGTCATATTGTGCCTGCATGTTAAGTTATCTAAGACATAACTAAAACTCCCTGTGATATTATATTATGCATGTTTGTACTTAAAATACTACTATACTTGCTTTACAATGCGTACATAGGTCCTTTCTCAAATGCCGTATTTGCTTCTGACCACCTCAGAAGCTAAAAAAACCTATTTTTAGAAACCCGCAAAACCCAAAAACAGCACGGCTACAAAACATATGGGTGCATATCCAAAACCACTGCACCTATATGATTTTCAGGTAAAACTTCATCAAACCCTCAGCTATCGCGCGCAGGGGCGCGCGTTTCCACTAGTACAAGACAAAGGTACGAGAAGAAACACATGAATAGAATATGGAGCAAAAAGTTAAAAACTACGTGATTTGAAAATACGAGAATAGAAATTTTAGGTGTTTGGATTATAGGAAAACAAAAATATCACATGTGCCCAACAAGCAAGGTTCCACAGGTACGCCTAGCGTCCGGACGTGCGGACAGGACGTCGCGTCCGGACGCGGCTCCTACACCAATGCCGCTCCCACGTCCGCATCCTGCCTCACGCCCCGCGTCCCGCCCCCAGCACCAGCGTCCTCGTTCGTCGCAGGGACCCACGCCCCCGCGCCACCCCGTGCCCTGCATAGCGACATCCACTGGCCGTGCCATGCAACACTCTGATCTACTTTTGCAACATTCAGATAAAACCTTTGCAACATACGTCCAAACAGATGAGACATTTAGAATATATAGTTGAAACACCATTACAACATGTGTAACATCCCGATCTACTTTTGAAACATCCAGATACAATACTTGCAACATACAAAAGAAGACACATGAAACACTTGAGACATTCGTCTCAAAAACTTGCAACATACATGTACAAAAAAATAAATGAAACATTGGGGATAAACATTTACAACATACGTGTACAACCATTGTAACATATGCAACATTCCGATTTACATTTGCAATCTGCATGAAACAATTGAAACATACATCTGAAACAACTGAAACACTTGAAATATGAGCTTGCAACATGTCTGAAAAGTGGCCAGAAACACTTGAAACACATAATCGTCGCGCGGCCATGACCTGCCTGGTGGACAGCTGTCACAGAACCTCCTAATTATGATGGCCCACAAGTACCCGTCATTGCCATAATGACCTCTGACAGCCGTACTTATGTTCACCATAACTTAAAAGGCCTGCTTTCCTCCGAACAGGATCCAATCACAGGAGTATTGCAATATTACAACAGTTTATTCAAAATATTCAACAGAGTAAAGTAGCGGAAGTCTTACAATAACTTAGGGTTACAAACCAGTTTTCAAACCTCAAACCTTATGTAACATTATTACAAACCAGTAGTAGAGAAGTATCGGTAGTAACTTTATTACAACACACAAGCGAGATGCCTTGCCCAAAGGCCACACAGTCTACTCGTCGTCACTTTCTTCAACCACGACGGTCATGCAACAAGGCTCGAAGCAGACTTGTTCATGAACCGCACCTGCAACAAGGGGTTCAACAAATCCTGAGTACGAGAGTACTCAACAAGACTTACCCGACTAAGAAAAAGACTCCAAGGGTATGCTAGCTTTAGGGAATCAAGGTACGGGTATTCAAGAATCAAAATTTTCTTTTGCAGAAAAGCTTACTAAATTAAGTCCTTACCTTCAATATTTTACTTTTTACCATTGATGGTTCATTAACCAACTCTAGGTGATCCTAATCTAGATCAAAGTAATTATCATCAAGACATTTCTCATTCTCTTTCAATTCCAGTTTTTAACTACGATGTTGGTGCAAGGCCAAGACTCCTTTCTCGTGGAGCAACGACGATTCGAACCGCTTCATTTACCCAGCTAGGGATTCCTAACCACACGACATATGTAGAACCGAATCTTGCATATATCAACTCTTACTTGGGTCGCCCAAAACCAGAACGTGTCCATCGCCACCCGAGAGCACAGTACTCCTCGAACCCGGCCCAATTCTAGCCCCGAGGGTACACGCTACTCTCGCCATCTCTCCACTCCCAGTGCGAGGTTAGACGTTCTCGTAATGGACTAGCCGAAGTAAGGCTTACCCGACATGGGTACATGGCTAGTACTAATAAAAACTCCATGACACGAGGGCCAACAACGTACGGTCCTTAACTGATAAGGCGAAAACAATACATTGGGACTCCTCTCCCAATGCAAGTTAGCAGTGGCCAAACCACCCGCCCGATCTTACAAGTTCATTCTCATATTTCAATATTCATTAAGGATGCCGTCATGGCCGAGTAAACATTCATTTAAAAAGCTTAACTCATAAGCATAGCGAAGCATACTACGCATTTTTAGTAAAACAGGTATCAAGGGTGATATCGCAATAATCAAGGATGACAATGCAGCAATTAGGTTATCACTCAACTCCTAATTACTTAATGCAATAAACCATAATATAAATAATAAAGATTTGTAAATATCAAGGTAGGGTTTAAATGCACCGGGGCTTGCCTTGCTCTGACGGGACAAAAGACTCGGACTCACAGACTCCGACTTCTGGTCCAGAACCCACCGACGATAGCTCTTCTCCGGAAGCTTGCTCGGCGACTTCGACTTCGTCGAAAGCGGAAACTACACGAGTACATAACATGCTTTAACATGATGCTCGATGATAAACATGATGCTTGATGATAACATGCCATGAATTACGACTGGAGTACAACTTTCCTTCGTGGTACAGTCGCAAACAGAAAACCTACTAACTAGTAGCGACAAAACTAGCGATACCAGCTTTTTATTACTAAGTAAGTTACTAACAAGCTCAAACATGGAATTAAGGTGCCAAAGATCACCAAAGATTAGTGACCTAAGGACATCACTCAATCAAAAGGGCACACAACACTTAAAGTTATTAAATTAACATTTATTTACTATTTAACTAATTAGGGCATAATTAATAGTTGATCATACTTCATCTAAACAAGCTCAAACTTTTTCTATGGATTAAGAATGATTTATAACAGTGTCATAATAAATTTCATGATTTTTGGATTAATAAATTAATTATTAAAATTCCTGGAAGTTGCATTTAATCTTTATTGGAACTAATTAATTCTACTGCACAAAGTATTCAAATTCATGATTTAACATTTTTCCTAGATAGTTTATACATTGAGAAGCTTACACAAAAATTTTCATGAATTTTGGAACTCTACACAATTTTTAAGGAAATAAACAAATAACTACACTATTCATTTATTTGAAAAAGAAAAACAAAAACGAAACCCGAACCGGGCCGATCCCCTCCTTCCCTCCGGTCCGGCCCAGCCGAGCGGCCCGCTCGCGCGTGCCCGCGCTCGCGCGCGCGCTCGGCCCAGTGACGCGGCCCAGCAGCGCGGCCTGCCTCGCCCCCCCGCGCGCTCTCCCTCTCTCGCTGACAAGCCGGCCCCGCATGTCATCGCCAACCTCCCGCCCCTCGCTCACTCCCGCGTGCTCGCTCGCTCTCCCGCGGTGGCCGGCCGGTGACCGGAGCTTCGGTCGACAAACCGACCCTACCATCACCATCTACACCACCCCACGATTCCATTTTGCTAGAAAACACCATGGCTCGAGCTCCGGAGACAGCTCACCGATGACGGTGGCGGCTCGACAGCCACGGTGCCCGGTGACTCGACGGTACAACGCGGTAGCGGTTAAATTAGTGCGAGAAAAACGATCAGGAGCTCACAGCGGTGACGATGGCGGTCTTGGGGAGGACGGAGAGGAGCCGGAGTGGCCTGGCCACGGGAAGGCGACGATGGCGGTGCTCCGACCGGAGTTGGGCACGGGAGACGGTGGCTGCGTCGATCCAGGCGGAGTTAGGGTCGCTCGGGTGGTTCACGAGGTGCGCGAGGATAAGGCGGAGCTAATGGTGCGGTTTGCGTGGCCAGAGATGGCCCGACGGCGGCAGCGGCGAGCGGCGGAGCTGCGGTGGCGGCGGTGGCGAAAATGGGAAAAACGAAAATCGCCACTGTGAACTCGATGTATTTATAGAAGACGGTCGCGACTACAGAGCTGGACTGCTCGCGTCGTCACGCTGGTGTTCCCGACCTCGCGCGAAGGCCGTGGAAGGCCACGGCGGCGATCGGCCGGCGCCCATACCGGCCGGTGGCCGACGGTGATTGGTGCGGCACTGTAGCTCCCCTCCCCAAACTCTGAATTTTCAAACTGTTTTCTCAAATTACTCTCAAATTCATGTAACAACTTGAAAAACTTCCAATCTATGAAATCTTCAGAATTTCAAGCTCTACAAGTTTTGTATTGAACAATTTTTCAAATTCCAACTGGATTTTGAAATTTGAGTTTAAATTCAAAAGGGGACACATTTTTGGGATTTGGTAATTTAGAAATTACTTTTGATTTCATATTGAAACTTCAAAATCTCGAAACACCAAAGTTGTACATCTCAACAAGATCTACAACTTTTCTATTCAAAACATTTTCAAAATCTGCCTCCATTTTGAAATCTTAGTTTGGGGACAAAAATGAGTTAAATTTGAAATTTGTTTATTTTCAAAATTGCTCCACATTTTACACTAAAACTTTGAAAACTCAAAACACCAAAGTTGTAGCCCTTGAAAAGTTCTACAAACTTGGTTTTGAACTTTTTCCCAAAAATTGCTTAGATTTTGAATTATTTCAAAAGGGGTAAAACAGGGTTTTGAAATTTAGGGTTTTTGGAGGAATTTTCAATTGGAATTTGTTTCTACTTTGATTTGTGATTACTTAGTGATCAAATCATCACCCAAGGGCATCATTTGGACCAACATGACATGGTTGACCAAATGCCACTCTTGGTTGACTAATTTAGCTTTTGAAATTCTTTTACATTTTCTCCAAATTTGAATTTGAATTCGAATCGGAAAACTCGTGACAAGTTTTTGGACTCCAACTCAAACTCAAACTTGGAGCTTCATTTTAGGTGTTGCACTTGATCTCATACCCTACACTTGACACTAGTGTGCAATACAGTCACACACCTCAAATTACGCAGGGCATGAACTAAGTATTTGCGGTGGCATTCGAAATTAGAGTTTTCGGGTTCGGAGCACACCACGAAAAGCTCATCCAACCTAGATAAGTAAACTTGTTTTAGTTGATGCATAACAAGGTTGACCTAATCATGCATGCTTTGCAATGCATTATGATGACATGGCAGATTAATTAGCACTATAACACCCAGGGTGTTACAACAACTGCGGTGGCGCAGGCTCGCTGGATGGTGCGTGCACGCATGCCCGCCATGCCCGCGGTCGGCCGAGGGAGAGAAGACGCTGTCGGATATGGGGAGGGCGCCGTCGGCCGAGGTAGGGGAGGGTCAGCGGCTTTGCTTGGATCTCACCGGGGTGGGGAAGAGGACCATCGGATCCACGGGCGTTGGGCCCTCCCAGTGGGTGAGGACACCGGGGTGGAGGAGGAGGACGCTGGAGTGGAGGAAGGAGCCGCCGGGGTGGGAGAGTGTAAGGTCCAAATGGCTAGAGGGGGGGTGAATAGCCTATTTAAAAACTACAAGCTTTACTAAACAACCACGTTAGTATAAAAGATGGCTAAGCTAATTCTAGCACTAGCTCAACTACACTATGCAAGCCACCTATACAATTCTAGTGAAGCAAGGCTATGATCTCTAATACACACCAATAAGACTAAGTCACTAAGCTACTTACTCCTATGTGATAAGAGCTACACTAAGATTAGTACAAGAAAGTAAAGAGCAAGTGACTTGATTCTTATACCAATGATGTAGAGAAGTAATGCACTCGAAGAATCAATCACAATAATCAACCACAAGAGAAATCCTCGGCAAAGGGATGACACAAGATTTTTACCGAGGTTCACTTGCTTCCCGGCAAGCTACTCCTCGTTGTGGCGATGCACCCACTTGTCGGTTCACAAGCTAATCGACTATCAAGAGTCGAGCCCTCGGCGGGCGCCGCACAACCGCACACAAGATGGGGATCCTCCAAGCCACGAGCTCTACTAGATTATCCAATTTGCGAACTCCCACGGGGAAGGATCAAGAACCCCTTACAACACTAGGTGAGGGCTCCAACAATCTCCAATTGCGAGCTCAATCACCTCCGCTGCTCCAAGCCGTCTACCGTGTCGGGAAACACGGAAGAGTAACAAGAAATCCGCAGCAACTCGAAGATCAAGTGCCTCTAGAATGCAACTCTCAAGCAATACACTTGAATCTCACTCAATCTCACTCAAGATGTGCAACTATGCAAAGAGATGAGTGGAGGGGTTGTTCTCTAGCTCAAAGGATGTTTCTAGGTCTCAAAATGTGCAAGAGTTACCCTCAAACCCCGGACAACATCTATTTATAGCGAAGGGGTACGCAGCTAGCCGTTACTGGACGACACAGTTCAAAACGTGCTGACCAGACGCTCCGGTCAGGGTGACCGGACGCGTCCGGTCACTACAGGACAAGCGTGAACAGTGCACGTCAGAAGTTACCGTTGCCGTGACCGGATGCGCTTTAGCGTTTGACCGGACGTGCTGCACCTGGCATCCGGTCAGAGTCCAGTAAGCTCCCACCGCAACCGGACGCGTCCGGTCGCACGTGACCGGACGCGCCGCACGTCCGATCGTGTCGCGTTACTAACCGGATGCTCCGGTCCCGAGGACCAACGGACGCGCCGGTCGCGCGTTCTGCGTGCACCTTTCCTCTGCGCCCAGGTGAACTGACCGGACGCGCTGGTCAGGCCAGACCAGCGTCCGGTCACAAACCCTAGGCGCGTTGCGCCTCTGCCCTCGACTTGAGCTGACTGGACGCGCAGGTCCACCCTGGACCGCGTCCGGTCCTGCGTCCGGTCGACGTTTTTCAGTGATAAACACTCTGGACTTTCGCCTCCGTTTCTCCGCCTCCGGCGCAGTAGAAAATAGGCATTTCACTTCCCCAAAAAGCGCCTTCGCAAATGTGTTAACACCACATCCGGAGAGAGGAACCCAAACCCCTCTCTACCGCTTAAACTCCACCGCCTTCGCAAATGTGTTAACACCACCAAGTGTACACCAAGATGTGCATGTGTGTTAACATTTCACAAACAGTTTTCAAGGCGTTATGTTAGCTCTCAACTAGATCCTAATGCATATGCTCAAGACATTGATCTAGTGGCACTTGATTCCCGAGCTCACCGTGATTGCCCCTCTTGATAGTCGGCTATGTATCCTAAACCCGGTTAATCACTTCTCTACTCATCTTAGACCGACAAAAGGAAAACCCTATGGCTATACCTTTGCCTTGCACTCTTAGATCCTTCTCTTTCACTTGATCATCATGTCCATCATATTATGTGCATCTCCACCATGATCGTCATTTCATGTCCATGCACCATTTCTTTGTGATCTTGTGGCCACCACTCCTTGCCACATACACCTTCATCACATGTTTTGCTTATGCCTAACTCAAAACACTTAACACATGGCATTAGCAACTTGGTGTCATTAATTACCAAAACCAAACTTGGGCTTTCAGAGAGGAGGATGCCGGGGTGGGGGAAGGAGCCGCCGGTGTGGGGAAGGAGGACACCGGTGTAGGGGAGCACACACGGTGGGGTAGGTGAGGGCGCCGCTGTCGGTCAGGGAAGCAGCGATGGCCGCGTCGTCAGGTGTGGGGCAGGACACGAAGGGATAAGAATGGAGAGGTGCGCGAGCGCTGCGGGAGTGAGTGGTGGGAGGCGTGCATCCGTGCGGGCGTCTTAATCATATCATTATCAAGGTTCCATGCTTGAGAACTTGAGAAAACATTGTAGGGAATTTTCCTTTAGGAATCCTTGAATGCTTTTTTTCCCTATGTCTTGTGAAGCAAGATTAGCCTTTCCTTTGGAAAGGAATGCAGGTTTCCTTTACTCCAAACAACAAGTTGAGAAAACTTTCCAATAGAATTCATTACTTTATTTTTTCTTTAGAAATCCTTCATTCCAAATAAGCTTGAACGTCAACCGACGAGAAAAGCAAGCCCGCGAGCCCTTGTGGCCGCACGGGCTATCTGAATTTCCTCTCGTTTCAAAGAAAACCTCTCTCTTTCACTATTACAAGAATGATTCTGCGAGGCACTACCCAAACATTAACCGAGGCCTTTACAAAAGCCAACTGCCTCGGTTAATGCCTGGCGATTAACAGAGATGGTCGTTTTGTTTACTGAGGCACCAAAAAATGACCGCCTCGCAAAATCGATTTACAGAGACCGTCATTTTATTTACGGAGACGGTTGGAAAATGCCCGTCTCTGTAAATCGATTTATGGAGGCATGCGTCTTTAGATGTCCGCATCGGTTAATAATTGCAGCAAAAAATAATTCATAACTTTCTGATATGAACTCGGATGAAGACAAATTTATATCAAAATTATAGCTCTCAATGAGATCTACAACTTTGTAGTTGAAGTTTTTGAATTGAAACTGTTTAGGGTCCTAAAATATTGTTGTAAATGCATATATTTTAAAATTTAAATTTAAAATGACGATCTCGGATGTTGACATGGTCTATACAAAAGTTATGGTTCTCAATAGAACCTACAACTTTGTAGTTGAAAAGTTTTTAATTTGAAGATGTTTAGAGTCCTAAATATGTGTTGGAAGGCTATAGATTTTGAAATTTAAAATTTTGAATTCCTAAACGATCTCAAATGTTTACAAAGTTAATACCAAAGTTCTAGTGGTCGACCTGATCTATATGTTTGATATTGACAAGTTTTTAATTTAAAGTCATCTAGAGTCTCAAATATGTCTTTGAAATTCATATGTTTAGAGACTTAGTTTTTTGATTTTTTTTCAAACTATTTCTGATGGAGATACATCCGATATCAAAGTTGTAGTACTTGACGAGATTTAAAAATTTATAGTTGAAAGTTTTCTTATTTGAGTTCATTTAGTAGCTAAAATATCTAATATAAGATTACGAATTTTTTTTTGATTTTTCAAACTATTTCTGATGGAGATACATCCTATATCAAAGTTGAAGTTGTAGTACTTGACAAGATTTAAAAATTTATAGTTGAAAGTTTTCTTATTTGAGTTCATTTAGTAGCTAAAATGTCTAATATAAGATTACGAAATATTGATATAAAAAGATAGCATATTAATGAGTGTGTGGTTCAGTGGTAGAGATGCAGTAGTGTTGAGTGCCAGGTTGTGGGTTCAATTCTCCAAAGTTACGAGTTTTGTGGGTTTTATGGAGAATATTAACGGACGCCTGTCTCAATTCATAGGATTACGTTAATTGATTAACCAAGGGCAGACAAAGCAATCGCCTCCGTTAATCCGCATTAACAGTGATCTTTGGACAGAGGCAGTTGCAATGCCCGTCTCCGTTAATAAAAAACGCCTGTCACGGAAAAGATTTGTATAGTAGTGTTCGCTACGTCATGAATCTTAAAGTAATACTCTTTCTCTGCTCTTCTACCAGCACAAATCTGAAAGCAAAATGAACAGCCGAGATAGTCCTTGTGGTCACAAGAGTATCCGAAAAACTCTACTCTCCTGAACCAATTGGCACATCTGAGCATCTCCAACCTACAGAACTACCCTTGTTTTATACAATGACATGATGCTATATATTAAATTCATCACATTATATACTTTCTCTGTTCTTTTTAGCATGTCACGTTAGCTTTGTTCTAAATCAAACATTACTATCTTTGACTATCCATTTCGAAACATCTTTATAGTTTAACAAACTATGAATTATATTATGAAATTATTTTTCATAGTGAGTCTAAAAATATAAATCTTATGCCATGAACCTGTTTTTAGATATATTATGAATGATCAAACCAGCTTGGAAAACCCCATTGCGAACGTCCTTAGCAACTCTAGCATGTTCCTACTTCGGTTCACAAAACTAAATTTGAGTATCCAAGCCAAATTTTTTTTTGCTCCAATAGAGCCTCTACTAAATTCCTCAAATTTGAGAGGCCCTCTCAAATCACTCTCCCACAGACCCACACCCTCGTTCTTATCGGCCCATTAAATGCCCTAAAAATACATTAGTTTCTCCACCCGCTTGCCTGACTTCGCCCAACCTCATATGCATAGTGATATCCGTCCTTCGCACCCTCAGTAGTCGGCCTTTGTCCCCCCTGCCCGACCCACAGTGGATATCCCTCCCACAGCAACTCCCTCCCTCTGGCATTTGTTTTGGTGGATGTGGCGCATGGGCGGATCTATATAGTCATTAGCGGGTGTAGTCGCACCCACGCAAAAACAGAAAAACAGTGATTATAGCTAAATTTTCACCATATTTGCATCCTCAAAATAAAATTCTACGCACCCACAAGGCAAGTACACACCCCTTGAACTTTCTCTAGCTCCGCCACTGATGTGGCGACAGGTAGTTGTTTAATTGTTTTGATGGACCTTTGTGAGATGAATTATGTCGTTTGATTTGCAAATAAGACGTCATGAGCAATGTTGTGGTGGACTATGACATTAAATTCAAATCAAATTTGTATTTGAATTTAAACTAGTATTCATATTAGCTTACAATTGAAGTGTAAATAATAAATTATTATGTAATGTGGTGTTGTCAATTATATACATGCATGTATCGTGTGAAAAAAATGGAAGACGCTAAAATAGGGCTGTGGAAACCTTGCTTTGAGAGCTAGTGCTAGAGTGTATTCTTGAAAACAGAGTCGTAAAAAATAGAAACAGTTGAATCAAAACTATTGACCTGATTTGAAGGCTCCGAAAATTGGGCTCTCGGTCCTTATACTTGCTAAAGACCGATATATGTATCGGGTGTTGTTCGGTCTTCTTTCTCGCGTAACCGAGATACCCGAATAGGAGCGTCGTGTGGAGCAAGAGGCAGGGGAGAGTGGGAGACGGTGGCCGAGGCATCGGGCGGTGCCAGAGTGATGGTGGCAGGAAGCGTCAGGCAGTGGGGTAGGCGTGTACCGAGCCTTCTGGCGATGAGAACTCGGTGTTGGCGTTCGAGTCCTCGGTAGCGACCACCGGGGCAGGCCCCGAACAATCACCGTCCATGGCGGCGTTCTCCAGGAGGCAGGCGACAACCGTGTCTAGCGAGGTCGCACGCGTGTCAAGTCGTCTAGACCAAGGTGCTACCCGCGCGAGGCCCTATTGTCGTGCGTCGCCGTGGCGTGGGCCGAAGGCGACCGCACCTCCCCAGCTGTCGCCGCATGCCGCTGGTGCAGCCACGCCACCGGTGCCTGGCCTTACTCTCCGCCACCGGTGCGAGAATGTCGGGTCCAAGCTACAAGGTCCAGGGTCCACCACCGCCGTTGCTAGCGACTGTCAGGGGAAGGAGGCTATCAAATTCATATTAGAAGGCTCTGACGGTAACAAAATTGCATGGATCCAGGTCCAAATCTACCTCTACTTTTGATGAATGGCATGTGTCTCTAAAATTAATGGCACAGCCAATCCGCTGATCTAAATAAGGTGATGTTTCGTGAGATCATATTTGTGCATATAATTGATAGATTTATTGACCGCATGATTTGTGCATGTAAATGATTTGGGCTTGGTGTAGTTCTAAGATGAGATTAGATTTGTAGATATTTAATATGCTTGTCTAAGCCGCGCAAGCCACATGTGTGGCAAAAATTTATGACCCCGTTATCTAAGAAAATAAAAAATGAGCAAGATAACTAAATAGAGAAGGATATTTAGGTGGGCCATAGATGACACTAGGACCTGCTGATAACGTTTGTACATGCACGGTGTCAAATAGTACTTGTATCATCCTATCCTATTTTATATGGAACCTGGAACGAGTACGATATCCTAAATAACGGTTTGGCCACTTATTTATTTTACATTATTTTCTTATGATTATAAACTTATAATCATCGAACAGTACATTTGATTACAAATCTACTTATATCGACTTTGATAATGCTCCTATCCGGGTGTCCCGTCGCGGGATGGACCCGCCTTGCGCCTCGCATGGTCGCACCGGACCCGCCTCGCACCGCGTCAACTAGTCTACATTGGGCGGCAGCGAGTAGATGAGCACATGCTGCAACCGTACGTTTCCTTCGTTTCAGATGTATGTTGCATATGTTCCATTTAGATGTTACAAAAGTAAATCTAGTGTTGCATATGTTACAATGGCTATACACGTATGTTGCAAGTGTATGTTTCATGTTTCAGCTGTTTCAAACGTATGTTGCAAGTGTTGTTATCTAGATATTGTATATGTCGCAGTGGCTATACATGTATGTTGAAAGTGTATGTTCCAAATGTTTCACCTGTTTCAAACCTATATTGTAAGTGTTTCATCTGAAGCTTCCATATGTTGCATATGTTCATCTAAATGTTATAGTTGCTATACACATATATTGCAAATGTATGTTTGTAGATGTTTCACCTGTTTTAAACGTATGTTGCAGAAGTGCTTCCATGTTGCAACATTAGTAGACGTAGAAAGCAGGTGCATGTAGATGTGGTCCCCGCGGGCATAGCGGTCCCCACGTGCACGGCAAGCGAAGCGAACGTGAGGTGTGTCAACAGGCATGTGGCGCAATCCCCACCTGCATGTGCATCAACAGGCATGTGGCGCGTAGCTGCATGTGTACGTGCACGGCGTGCAAGCACAGTAGTTGCATGCGGCATATATGCGGGGGCGGGCATGCAGACGGGATAGGAGTTGTTCCATTTCTTCATGAGTGGAGCGCATTCAAACGAGAACTGTACATGCGGAAGAAAAATTGTTGCCACTCATGCAGCTTCTTGCAGGAGAGAGAACGTGCTACTGTCTCATATGAGACTAAGGGGCAGGACGTCCAAGTGGATGCACGACGCTGGGGCGGGCACGCAGGAGTATGTGAGGTGCAACAGTCAAGATGGATAGCGTGGTGGGGCAGGCGTAGGCGTCCGGACGGAGGCCAGTGACCGGACGTCCGGATGATAGCCACCCCTTATGAACTTTATGTTATAATAGTAAAAAATTATTAGCTAAATTATTTATAAAACATTTTAAAGCAGTTTGAATATTGATGTGTGCGTGTCTTTTAAACTAGAACAGAGGGAGTTTTTGGACACGAGTAGACAATGTACTTGTACCTGGTAGGCTGGCATCCTATGATATTTTATGTGCTCAAGGAAAATATATTTACCGTGCGCCCTGAAATACGTCAAGCGCATCTGGTGTAGTGGTATCATAGTACCCTCCCACGGTACTGACCGGGGTTCGATTCCCCGGATGCGCAGTTGTAAGACATGTTTGCCTGCTGATTCTTTTCTGTGTGTTTTGGCCTTTGGGTCATTGCTTCCCTCTCACCTGGGCATTCAGTTTAAACCGAGTGTTCGGTTCGGTTTAATCGGTTTTTGAAAACTTCGGTTTCGGCCAATCAAGAACCGATCGGTTGATCCAAAAACTAAAAACCGATATATTCGGTTTCGGTTTCATACCTCGGTTTTTCGGTTAAAACTGAACCGACCGAATCAGAAGTTGAGAACAAGAACAATCGAAGAATTTGACGAGAATCGGTGCTTGGTTGCTGCCTTCCTGGATCTTGCTCACGTCCCGCGCCGCCGGCGGCTCGCCTCCAGGCCTCCTTCCGCCACCTCCAATCCTCCCGCTCGAGTCACATCGCACACAGCGCGCGCTCGCCTCCTCCTGCTCGTGTCCCGCGCCGGCGCCGCGTGGCTCGCCTCCTCCGCTCGCGTCCCGCGCCGCGAGCCTCGCGCCGTCGCCCGCGTAGCTCGCAGATGTGCCGCGCGCCGCCGCCCGCGGCTGCCTAGATAAGGTTAGGGTTTGGGTTGGGGCAAGTGGCCTGTGCGAGAGTGGGCTCGGCCGCTCAGGGGTGGAGACGTGAGTGGCTTACTAGCGTGGCTTGGAGGCGTGATAATGGGCCGAGGTGGGCTGTGCGCTCTGGGGAAGCACCGAAGCGAAGTGGAGTTCATGCTATAGTTCGGTTTCGTCGATTAATCGGTTCAGCTTGAGGTGGAAACCGAAGTCGGAGCCGTAGACCGAAATTCTCAGTTTCCAAAACCGAAACCGAACCGAAAAACCGAAAACCAATATTTCGGTTCGGTTTCGGTTCGGCTCGGTTATCGGGTTAAATATGCCCAGTCTGACTTCCCTCTTTATTCAACTACCGTCCCTTTTCTATTTCTGGAAATTGTTTCTATTTTTATTCAACCAGTCAGCGCTAGTACGTTGCACTTTACACATCGCATTTTATTGATGAAATCGATTTCCACTGCCTTTCACCGATACAGCTTCACCACCCTAACCCAACCCTAGACTGTGTCAAGATAAGGCATGGAAATGCTTTGTGACCAACCATTTAATACTCCATTCGTTCTAAATTATAAGCTTCATTACCATTTAATATCTAGGGGCATAGCTTGTTATGTCTAGAATAGACAAAACAACATATAATTTGAAATGGAGTACAACACAATTACTACAACTTAAACCTGACTACCGTTCTATATCCCGTTCTCAGTAGCCTCTCTAGTCTCTCGTCTCCGGAGATAGAACTCGACAACACAACCATATGATACGAGATCACCAAAATACAGAATACCACATCTGATCCTAAGCTGAGTTTTTTTTTCAGTCAACAGGTCCATCGCCAGCTGTTACAATAAAATGGAAACATGCACAATGCTCTGCATCGCGGGAGGACATGAAGCCGTAATGACTACTAATAAGAGAACAAACTCTATCCTGCTCTGCATTATTCCCGGACCAGGCTATTCTTTTGCACATAGCTCATGATAGCAGAGCAGCTGTACAGCCGATATGAATTTCTTATTCCCTTTGCAAAGAGAGATCCGAGTCTCGCAACAATGAGGGCAACGATCCAGCTGAAGAACCAGGATGTACATAGGAGGTGATGTATGGAAAAGGTAAGATCTTGCGCTGGTGCTTCTAATCTGTAGAGAATGCTCCCTCACAGTACCTGTGAGAAGGATGGAAACATGAATAAGAACTCTGTATAACGAAAAAAAGCCTGTGTAACTCTACATTGAAGCATCCAGAGGCATCCATGAGATGCATAATGCTTCATCAAGATTCAAAGCCAAAACAACCACATCTGAATGCTTCCAAACATTCATAGATTGTTCAAGATAATGATGAATGGATATCATAAACATGAAACAGGAGTTAGCCAACACAAAGCAAAGCTAAGTTACCTGTTGCTAAATTTCTCTACAGCTGTGGATGCATAAAGAAGTGTCTCACCACCCTTCTCTAAAGCCATGTAAAGCTCCCTTCCTCGACTAATTTTAGCAATAACCCATGCATTGTTTTTTGTTCTGATACATGCTTCAAAATCCTTATCATGACAAGGGTCACCTCTCCTGTATCTTGACTTCTCTAGATCTACTTCTTGTCTTAGCATATTGAGGGCAAGTAGAGAATCCTGCACAGTTCCATCATAGAAGACAAGTCAAGTGAAAAGGACAACACAAGCTAGAAAAAAGCTGTTGAATAGTATGCATCTACGAACTTATAGCCTACAAAAACATATTATAGTGCACTGGAATAATATATGTTTCTTGAAAGAATGAGTGGAAGAGAGAGAAAATACAAAATCTTACAATCTACTCAATATAGAAAATCATACCTTTGCCAAGGTGGTGACTTTCCCAGGGGGTGAGACTCTTGATACTCTTCTCTCTGGATCAACGAGCAAATAACGATATCCACTAACGTGATAAGCATTTTCTCCTCCCCATCCCCGTGTCAATTTCTGCTCAACAGTGACAATCTTCTGTGATGCCTGCAATAATGATCAAATTATTGGGCATGCATTCAGAGCCATATTCTTCATATCAAACTACACTATAACCATATAGGGCATTAGTATCTTTTTTTTTTGCATTTAACAGTGTACTTTATTTAGCTCAGCAGCGCATCTGGAAATCCAGAAAAAAGATGGAATCAGAATCACTCACATTTTCAAGCATCTGCTTCTTCACATGAGTAATGCCCTCTTCTCCATTTATCAGTGAGGAAGCAGGAACCAGCAGTAGGATAGTGAGACTCTTATGCTGATAAATGCAAAGGTACATGCGCTCCTCTGCCTGCTGGAACCATAGTATTGGAGTCAAGGGTACAGCACCACGAGCTTCTGTAGCTGCGAAATCAGCAGCAATAAAGCCGTCCTTTCCCTTTGACAAATTCTCACGCAGGAGAGGCCTGAAATTATGACGCGTCTGATTTTGTCCACCAGGAGAAGTATCACGAGATCGACTATGGTACCTTTCTCCTGCAGTTGTTCCATTTGATGAACTTGATGTTGGACCAGCACTAACAGAAGTTCCTTTTCGCAAATAGGACCAAGAACTTGCATTGGCATATAAAGCACGCGGAGTTAACCTCAGGACAGCATATGTATATAGGTTTAAAGTATCATCCTGCAGAAAAACAAACTTAAGTTCCTTAATGACAAGTGAACCACGTGCTTGTAAACTAGATGAGTGCCAGATCAAATAGAATTCCAACTGCATTAGAGATTACAGGAGACCATACCGGGGGCAGTGTCGTTGACACCAAGAGGTCTTCAAATAGTACAAGTGATTGGCAGGTGACATTTCCAAGACATGATCCAAGTACTGTGGTGAGTGACTAAAACACTAATACTTCAATAGTTGGAATAAATAAAATAAATCTATGCAACTTGCGATCACATGATTCTAAATGATACTGCAAATATGACACACACTACTGATAGATGGCAGGAGGTTAGTTTGAAATTTGTAAAATGGTGATTGATTGGTTCTGAAAGATTTTTCTCAGAAAGCAAACTCTACTTATAAACAGAACCAACCTTTGTGCAGTAACTCTAACCCTGCAATAAAAACAACTCTTCCTAAGGCAAATACTGATGCAGGCATAGAAAATGAATATTGTTGGATTATGTGTATATTAGGCCCATGAGGCTAGGCCCATGTGGCCCATGTATGGTTACCTATATAGCTACCCTTCTAGGGTTAGCCCAAATCAATAGAAACACTTTCTCTAACATGGTATCAGCAGCCTAACCTTCTTCCTCCCCCTCCCAGCCGCCGGCTACCAGGCCGGCGCCGCCGCCGCCATCCCATGGCCGGCCGGCCACCCCCTCCTCCCCCACCTTCCTACTTCCATGTCTTCCCCTCTCTCCCATCCACTTCCTGGGCGCAAATCGCTGCTCCTCCCTCATCTCAGCCCCCTACTGCCGCCGCCCCTGCCCCAGGTGAGGGCGCCGCCGCTCACCCGCCTGGTGCGGCCGCCGGCGCACCTGGCGGCTCCACCGCCGGCGGCACCGCCCCTGCGGGCGCCCCTCTTGGCCATGCTCCACCACGCGCTGGCCCCGGTGTCCCGTGGGCGGATCTCGCCGCTGCTGCTGCCCTGGCGGCTGGGGTTCCT
Organism: Saccharum hybrid cultivar R570; assembly: GCA_038087645.1. NCBI lineage: Eukaryota > Viridiplantae > Streptophyta > Magnoliopsida > Poales > Poaceae > Saccharum > Saccharum hybrid cultivar. The sequence continues at coordinate 35,425,242 of JAQSUU010000637.1, read as the reverse complement.
GCTGCCACGGCCCCTGATGCGGCACTAGCCGCCCTTGCTGCCTTAGCCGCGGGGGGGCTGCTGCCGGTGGCGCTGCAGCCCCTACCGCCTGGCAAGCCGCTGCCCTTACAGCGGTCGGTGGAGCTGCTGCCGGTGGTGCCACTGCTCCTGTGCCGCCGGACGCCGGGGAGGTTATCGGGGGACTTCCTGCTCCTGCCTCCGGGACTCCAGATCTGACACCGGTGGTGATGGACCGCCCCGATGCCGCTGCCTTCCCCGCCCCGCCGCCGCTGCCTCTTCCCGGCGCGCGCCCCGACTCCGCCCTCGCCGCCGCTCTCGTTGCTGCCCGGGCTGCCGCCGCGGAGGGGCAGGCCCGGGTGCGCGCGGCCGCCATCGTGTGGGAGCGTGAGCGCGACGCGGCCGATGCCCTGGCCCGCCAGATCGCTGAGGTGGAACGGCTCCTCTCTCCCGCCTCTCCGGATGCTGGGGCCACCTCCTCCGCCTCGACGGGTCGCCGTGTGTCTCACACCGCCGTCCTCTGGCACGACCCGGCTGACCCGCTCGTGGCTCAGCTTCACTACCAGGCCGGGGGGTCCAGAACATTCGCCTCCTCGTCCCGGTCGTCCTCGAGCCTAAGTCGCCCTCCTACGCCCGCTGGCGGGACCTGGTGCTTCTTACTCTCCGCCGCTACGCCCTCGACGACCACGTCCTGGTTGACGCCTCGGTCGCCGTCCAGACCCCGTCATGGCTCCGTCTCGACAGCATCGTCCTCTCCTGGATCCTGGGGACGATCTCCCTGGACCTCCACGACCTCGTCCGCACCTCCCCTGACGCGCGTCGGGCGTGGCTTGCCCTTGAGGGACAGTTCCTGGGCAACGCCGAGGCCCGGGCTCTGCGCCTCGACGCGAGCTTCCGCACCTTCGTCCAGGGTGACCTCTCCGTTGGCGAGTTCTGCCGTCGGATGAAGGGCATGGCCGACTCCCTTGGCGACCTCGGCTGGCCTGTGGAGGATCGCATCTTGGTCCTCAACGTCCTCCGTGGGCTCAGTGACCGCTACGCCCACCTCAGGACGTGGATCACTCGTCAGCGGCCCTTCCCCACCTTCCTGGAGGTTCGTGACGACCTTGTCATGGAGGAGCTCACTCAGGGCATCCAGCCGGGGTCCGCCACTTCTCTGGGGTCCTCGTCTTCATCGACGGCTCTGGCTGCTACTCCGCCGCGTCCGTCTGCTCCACCACGGTCGTCCGCTCCACTGCCGCCGTCTCTCTTGGGTCCCCCTCCCTCCGGGCCGAGCGGGGGTGGGGGGGGGGGTCGTGGCGGCCGTCGTCGCCGGGGAGGGGGTCGCGGGGGCGGCCGGGGTGGTCTCACCCAGGCTCCGGCACCGCCTGGGCCGCAGGGGGGGCACCATGGCCTTCCTTCCAGAACCCGTGGTCCGGGCGCATCTCCATGTGGCCCTTCCACGCTCCCGGGGGCGACCCTCGTCCACCGGCGGCCATGTTCACCGGTGCTCCACCTGGTGCTCCACCTCCCGGCACCCTCCCTGCTACGCCGTGGGCTCCACCCTCCGGCACCCTACCTGGGGTTGCCGGCTGGGACCAGGCGGCCTTGGCTCGCTCGTTCAGCACTATGGGCCTGACACCTCCGGTCGGACCTGAGTGGATCGCTGATTCGGGAGCCACCTACCACACCACCCCTGACCCTGGTATACTTTCGTCCGTCCACTCTCCCTCTTCTTCTCTTCCTTCGTCCATTATGGTCGCAAATGGTTCGTGTCTTCCAGTCACGTCTGTGGGTACCGCCGGTGCTCATGGCTCCTTCCGTCTTCCTGATGTTCTTGTTGCTCCTTTTATAGTTCACAACCTTATTTCTATTCGTCGTTTTACAACTGACAATTCCCGTTCTGTGGAATTTGACTCTTCTGGTCTTACTATAAAGGATTTGGCTTCCCGGCGTCCTCTGCTCCGATGTGACAGCACCGGGCCCCTTTACACCCTTCGCTTCCCGGCGGCTACTTCGTCTTCTACGCCGTCCATTTTGTCAGCTGCTTTCGTCGCTTCTACTTCCTCTACTACTTGGCACCGGCGCCTCAGCCATCCTGGACTTGATGCCCTGATGCAGCTCAGTCGTAGCTCCGGTCTTCCATGTACTCGGGCTCATGATGAGCAACTGTGTCATGCGTGCCAATTGGGCCGACATGTTCGTCTTCCTTTTCATAGTTCTACTTCCCATGCGGCCCGCATTTTTGATCTTGTACATTGCGACCTATGGACATCTCCTGTTCTCAGCATTTCTGGTTATAAGTACTATCTTGTGGTGGTTGATGATTTTTCGCATTATTCGTGGACTTTTCCCCTACGTGCGAAGTCTGATACGTTTCTCACGCTCCTTCACTTCTTCACTTGGGTGTCCACACAGTTTGGCCTCACCATCAAGGCCGTCCAGTGTGACAATGGTCGTGAGTTTGATAACTCCACCTCCCGTGCCTTCTCTCTCACGGTGTTCAGTTGCGCATGTCTTGCCCATATACCTCTTCGCAGAATGGCAAGGCTGAGCGGATGATTCGCACCACCAACGACACCGTGCGCACCCTTCTGTTTCAGGCCTCTCTTCCTGCTCGCTTCTGGGCTGAGGGTTTGCACACTTCCACCTACCTCCTCAACCGTCTTCCTTCCGCTGCCTGTTCCGCTCCCACGCCACACCACGCCCTCTTCGGTACCCCCTCCTTGGTACGATTACCTCCGCGTGTTTGGGTGTGCGTGTTACCCCAACACCGCTACCACTTCCTCCCACAAGCTGAACCCCCGCTCCACTCTTTGTGTCTTCCTCGGGTACTCCCCGGATCACAAGGGGTACCGGTGCTTTGACCTTACCTCCCGACGGGTCCTCATCTCTCGCCATGTGGTGTTCGATGAGTCTGTCTTTCCCTTCTCCAGCTCCACCACCACTCCTGTTCCTGACCCCCCTCCCTCTTTCCCGCTGACACGGTGGTCCAGCCACCTTTTCCGTGGTCTCCTGCAGGTACCGCTTCGCCGCGCTCCTTGCCGGCCACCTGTCCCGGCTCTCCGGTGGGTCCGGGCCCGTCGTCCTCTGGCGTGGCCCCGACCTCTCCGATTGGCGCAGACCCGGGGACCTCGTCCCCCGATACTGCCCCGGGGGGGGGGGCGTGCCGGTCGCCGTCGCCTGGTCCTGCCCCGGCACCTCCGTCGCGGTTCGCTGCGCCGGTACGGGTGTACCAGCGCAGGCCGCGGCTGCCGCCACTCGCGGTCCCCTCTCCGCCGGGGACACCGACACCACCGCTGCAGTCCCCACCGGCCCGTGGCGCACCGCCGGTCTACCACCCGCCGCTTCTTCACCGACACCCGCGGCATATTCACCCGATGGTGACACGGCACGTGGCTGGCACATTGCCACCCCGAGCTCTTGGCATCGACCGGCGACGCGCTGGTTTCCCCGGTACCCTCTTCCGTCCGCGACGCCCTGTTGGATCCTCACTGGCGCCGCGCGATGAAAGAGGAGTACGCCGCGCTTCTCGCCAACCAGACGTGGGAGTTGGTGCCCCGGCCACCGGGCTCCAACGTCGTCACTGGCAAGTGGATCTGGACCCACAAGCGTCGGGCTGATGGCACTCTCGAGCGCTACAAGGCTCGATGGGTTCTCTGGGGTTTCACTTAGCGCCCTGGAGTCGACTATGATGAGACCTTCAGCCCGGTGGTCAAGCCGGCCACCGTCCGTACCGTGCTCTCGTTGGCGCTTGCTCGGTCATGGCCCGTCCATCAGCTGGACGTCAAGAATGCCTTTCTGCACGGCCTTCTCACCGAGACAGTGTACTGCAGTCAACCGGCGGGGTTCGTTGATTCATCTCGTCCTGACATGGTCTGCCGGCTCAATAGGTCTCTCTACGGCCTCAAGCAGGCACCCCGGGCGTGGAACCACCGGTTTGCTACTTTCTTGCTGACACTGGAGTTCGTGGAGGCCAAGTCTGATACATCACTGTTCATCTACCACCATAGAGCTGACACTGCGTACTTGCTGCTCTATGTTGATGACATTGTCCTCACAACCTTCAGTGAGCCACTTCTCCGCCGGATCATTGCCGCTCTTCAGCAAGAGTTTGCTAATGAAGGATCTGGGTGTGCTCCACCATTTCCTCGGGGTCACTGTTGAGCCTCGTCCTGCCGGGTTACTTCTTCACCAGCGGCAGTATACTCGGGATATCCTGGAGCGGGCTGGGATGACTGACTGCAACCCCTGCTCCACTCCGGTTGATACTCAGGGCAAGCTATCCGAGGCTGAGGGCCCCCCAGTGTCTGATCCCACTGCATACAAGAGTCTCGCCGGTGCCCTTCAGTACCTCACCTTCACCCGGCCGGACATCACCTATGCAGTTCAGCATGTCTGCCTTGATATGCATGATCCCCGGGAGCCTCACCTCACGGCTCTCAAGCGCCTCCTCCGCTACCTCCGGGACACGCTCGACTACGGCCTCCTACTCCACCGGGCCTCCTCCGCCGACCTCGTCGTCTACACTGACGCTGACTGGGCAGGATGTCCGGACACTCGGCGCTCCACCTCTGGCTACGCTGTCTTCTTGGGCGGCAACCTGGTGTCCTGGTCGTCTAAGCGCCAGCCTGTGGTCTCCCGGTCCAGTGCCGAGGTGGAGTACCGCGCTGTCGCTAACGGCGTGGCTGAGGCCTCCTGGCTCCGGCAGCTTCTCGCTGAGCTACACACTCCGCCCTCCCGGAGCACACTGATCTACTGCGACAATGTCAGTGCGGTCTACCTCTCCACCAACCCCATCCAGCACCAGCGGACGAAGCATGTGGAGATCGACCTACACTTTGTCCGTGATCGGGTGGCCATGGGCGAGGTGCGAGTCCTTCATGTTCCGACTACCTCCCAGTTCGCGGACATCTTCACCAAAGGCCTCCCGTCCTCGACCTTCACCGAGTTTCGCTGCAGCCTCAACATCTCCAGTGGCTAGTTGCGTCTGTGGGGGGGCTGTGTGTGTTCTTTCTTGTTCAGCCTGGAACTCCGCTGCGCCGGTAGTTCAGACTGCGGGGGGGTGTTGGATTATGTGTATATTAGGCCCATGTGGCCCATGTATGGTTACCTATATAGCTACCCTTCTAGGGTTAGCCCAAATCAATAGAAACACTTTCTCTAACAAATATAACAACGGAAACCCTTCCCATGTTTACATAACAGCCAAGAAGGCTTGTGTAATCCAAATCCATATTAGATAAACTATGAAGTATGAATAGAACCAGGATGTAGTTCTTCCTTTGGAAACCAAAAAGGAACAAGAAACAACAATATAAGATGTTTGCCCAAAGCCCCAGATCAACCAGTTTCAGTAAAGGAACTCATTTACACTGAGTTAATCAAAGTTATGAACCCTTCGAGGTATCCAATTCCTTGCAAAGTAGCATGATACCACACCATTTAAGAAACTCAATAAAATTTTGTTCAGCTGATACTGCACCAGCTAGTATGGAAATCAGGATCAGTCTTACAGCAGGTTAACAAACCTTACTACAAATCTGGACAAGATGTGAACAACAACTTGCATATAAGGATGATAACATGGAAATGATTTTAATTAATTAGGGGAGTAAGAAAATAGTGTCATTTGTTTTAAAAAACTATTAACATAAGCAGCGCAGCTTACCTGAACGTCAAGTGCCACTTCTCGTGATACTGTAAGCATTTGGACTGTTCCCCTCTCCTTTAGGCTGTCACGGTAGGTTGGAAATTGTAACTTCTTACCAACATTAAAATCTGTTCCAGAGCATAACACAAAACATATAAATGCCATGATATTACTGAAAGATTTACAAATAGCATCCTTGCATGTTGCCAAAAATAGCGACATGAACATGTTTATGACAGCCGCAAGTAAATTTAACTAGACCCACCGCTCAAATAATCTGTGAGAAATGTGCGGAGGTGACCACGAGCAAGTTCAGCACTGGGTTGTCTGTCAAGCAAAGTTCGGATTGGTCCATGAAACATTGCAAAGAGAGAATGAGCCTCTTTAAGAATCCCTTGGAGTGCACTACAACGCCAAGTCAATTCATTTTCCTTGTTTTTTTCCACAACCTACAATATCAAATTGAGTCCTAACTATTCATTAGTATCATAGTATAAGATGATGCACATTCAATTTATATTGCTGTAAAGATGCTGTAAATTTGAAAATAGCACAGCTCATGAAATGATGTACTAGTTCCCTAAGGAAAAGATAAAATCTCGACAATAAGACTCATGCTATTTCAGAAGATGGTGCTGTAAACATTTAGTTGAACAAAATACATTAAGGAAAAGATCAAATCTCGACATATAACTCTATACAGCTTAGGTCAAACAGGAAAGTGTACTACAGAAAATTTCAGAACAAGCACGTTTCAAGATTCAGGAGAATTCGACTTGGCCAAAACGAAGCCAAACTGCTTCTGCTCCACCAGAGGAGCAGGCGGAGCACGAGTAGTAGCCAGAGCCAGAGCCAAACAGGCCCTAAATCAGCATTGATACTGTTGTATGATAGGACAATATAATATACAGGGAGCAGTGTTCTCTATATGAACTATTAGGTAAATAATTTCTACATGGAGATAATAAGAGCAATGCTATCAAGAAGCATACTCGTTGACAAGCTGGCAACAAAATATTATACATTAACAGTATCGAACTAGAAGAACTAACCAACACAAATGAAATGCATGTAGAACTTCTGAACCAAAGTTTCAGTGCTACCCGGAGAAAAATTGGCATAGTATTAAGTAGTGACATAGTACTTCAATACTATATTTTAAGGGCTAAGTGTGTGGGGTGTATGATGTAAGGGCTCTCTTGGCCCTTTTTACTTCTTCTTAATATAAAGATACACAGGTCTCCTGTGTGTTCGTAAAAAAGGATTAATAAAGTAGTGACAAGCCATTACCAGAACCATCCAAATATCCGTTTCGGCTTGGTAAAAAACGTGGGAGTGTTTCTCTGATTCTATAACCTCGCAATCCTCTTCCGGGGAAAATATTCTGCATATAACTAACATTGAGAAATAAGATGATGGAACCCAGCAATATTAGGCAATAAATGAACTATCACAAGTATAGAGTCAGGAATGTTTGGATGGCAATTTGGGGAGAATACCCTATCAAAGAGCAAATGGAAGACATAATGTGACCACAAAAGAAATGTTGCTTATGAAGGGTTCCGATATTCTGATGCTAACCACCATGTCAGTTTGAGTAATCATTCATAAGTGTTTGTAGTTGTCTAGATCTACAGGAATATGTGAACTGTGAACACTATATGAAATGAACCAGTGTACAAATGTTACTAGTAAAAGAGTAGATGTATGAAGAGATATCCAAACACTTTGGTCCACAACAGCCTTGATAGGTGAACTTAGGAGCCAAAGCCATTGGCCCATTGCCAAAACATACTAATCTTCTACTAAGTTCAGAATTGTTCTTGCTTGAAAAAACCTAAGCTGGATCACATGCGACAAAATCGCTTCACCCATATATTACCACCCAAACTTGTATACTCGAGCATCCAAAGGATTTGAAATACTGAAGTGATGCTAGAAGCCTAGGTGCTGTCTAGCACTCCAGAAAGCTGGCTGCAACTGTTTTCCTAAACGCTGAAGGGAAGATGCCGCTGTTGTTGGTGGTGAGATGCTTCAAATTGTGACGAACTAGACAATAGAAATGCCTGAGAGCGAAGGCAACCTAGTGAAAGTGACGATCCCCTCGCAGAGGCCGATGACGGAGAGCTGGAGCAGGATGGGGCAGTCGGCGGGGTGGAAGAAGAGGATCTTGTCGAGCTCCTGGCCCTCCTGCTGCCCCCTCCGGAGGTCGAACACGCAGAGCTGCGTCCCGTCGCCAGCGGCGGCCGACGAGAGCCCCATTCGAAACGGGAGCTGCCGAGGCCCAAGGGGTCACCCCGCGGGACACGCAACCGCGAGCGAGTGGACCCGAGGCGGGCGGAGGGTAGGTGGGGGCGGCCACGCGGCCCGGACTGATCCGGTGCGGGGCGGGTCGCCGGAGAGGGAGATCCGGCGGGCTAAGCCCCGCGGCAGGGGTGACCGGACGGGGTGGAGAGAGGGGGAGGCGGGCGTGGACCGGTGGCTGGGGTCGGCGACCGACGCAGGCGTGCGGCGCGGTGAGGCGCTGTGCGGGCAGGTGGGACGGGGAGATGCTGGTCGGTGGGGGGATTGATGACTTGGGCCTCGCCGGCGGGTGGTGGCGCGCCGACGGGATTCGGGCCTACCCAATTGTGTATGGGCTGTCGCAGCCCAGGAGCATGGGTGTGTGAGGGTCTCACGGCCGCGCGCGGGGATGTGGGCTGACGACAGGCGACGGCCACAGCGTTGGTTTGGAAATTTGGAGGGGGCGGAACGCACCACCGATGACATCGCGGCAAGTGGCAATGGATGGCTGATTTGGCTATACCTCCTTTTGTCCCCCAATCACTATTCGGCGCGTGCGCTGCGCCATTTACTGGCGTGCGGACATGTGGCGCAAGAAAAGCAGAGACGAGTGACGAGCGTGGAGAGTGGACAGTGGAAAGTGCGGACGCGTGGCGCAAGCGGAAGCAAGAACTGAGCGACGAGCGTGGGAAGAGAAAGGGCCATGTGGGTTCTGTGTCAGAGCTATTTTTTTATTTACAAATGGTATACAAACTTTAAAATGTGATAACTTTCTTGTGAAGCATCCTTTTGTAATTCCGTTTGCACCACTACGTTCATTATAACGAGAACTGTAAAACTAGACCCATGTTGGATATGTTTCGAGATAATTTACATGTTCATAAAATTTTGCACTCAGGTATACAAAGTTTCGAATGTGGTAGTAAAAAGTTTTAAAAATTTTGGTGCAAAGTTTTAAATTACAAAGTTTCATTTTAGGTGTACAAAGTTCATAGCATCTCAGTACAAAGTTTCAAATGAGTTAGTATAAAATAAAGTTTAAAATTATAAAGTTTTAAATCATTGAATTACAAATTTTTAAATATGCTAATATAAAGTTTAAAATTACAAAGTTTTTAAGTTTAAAATACAAAGTTTTAAATGTGCTAGTATAAAGTTTCTCAATTTTAAAAATAAAGTTTGAAATGTAAATTTTTAATTCTTAAAGTACAAAATTTTTAAAGATGCTAGTATAAAGTTCCTAAATTTAAAATGTAAATTTTAGAATTACAAAGTTTTGAACCTTGCATTAGAACAAAAGTTTATAATGTGTTAGTTTAAAGTTTTGAACCTACCACTATAAAGTTTGTAATATCAGAGTTTAAAGTTTATAAACTCTAAGTGTAAATTTCTGAATCTAGCAGCATAAAATTTATAATACGATAGTTCAAAGTTTAGAACCTAGCAGTATAAAGTTTGTAATGTCATAGTTCAAAAGTTTATAAATTTTGAGTGTAGAGTTTTGAACATAGCATTATAAAATTTGTAATGTGATAGTTTAAAGTTTATAAATTATGATTGTAAAGTTTTTTAACCTCATTACAAAGTTTGTAATGTGATAGTTCAAAGTTTTTAATCTAGCATTACAAGGTTTATAATGTGATGGTTCAAAGTTTATAAATTTTAAATATAAAGTTTGGAATCTAGCAGTACAAAGTTTGTTGTGTCATAGTTGAAAATTTATAAATTCTTAGTGTAAAGTTTTAAACGTGGCAGCACAAATTTTAAAATGTCATAGTTCAATGTTTTGTAGCTAGAAATATAATGTTTGCAATATTAAATTTTGAAGTTTTATAAATTCTGAGTGTAAAGTTTTAAACCTAGCAGTGCAAAGTTTTATAATGTGGTAGTTCAAATTTTTGAATCTTGCAGTACAAAATTTTGAACTTAGTAAGAAGTTTATATAACTTCATGTAATTTTTAATTTGTTTACCTTGTATTGTTTTTTTAGATATTAATGGCAACTATTTTGGTATTGAAGAAAACGGAAGCCACATGTGCTTTATATTAGCTATTTGTATGTTGACAAATAAGATGTACTTTTTTTCCTAGTTTTTTTTTACGATAACCAATTTTAATTTTTTTGTATCAGTTGAATTATCAATCTTCTATAAAGTATTATGGAACATAAGGCATATGAATTTTTAAAAATAGTACTTTCACTTCCATATGGATGTCAAACCATCTCCCCGCCCTTTTCATCTCCCACAAACCCGCTATCCCGAAAGAGAAAAAATAGCTCGTAGAATTTGGACGGAAGAAAAACTGGACAGTGAAAAGTGGAAAGTGTGCAGTGAAAAGTGGAAAATGGACAGTGAAAAGCTAGACATGAGAAAGAAAGAAGTAAGTCTGTCAGAATAAGTATGTGTGCTGCTCAGTCTACGGGTGCACGCGTCGCCATTAATTTGGACGGACGCGCGCTGCTACTCTGCTGACGCACACGCGCTGAGTAAGACCCTCGCCTTTTGTCCGCAGAACAAATGAAAACGCCCAAAAAGTGGAGGCAAATCCCGTGGACACCAGGTCCAACCAGTATCCCGTGCGACCCTGTGTAGATGGCTGCACGTCGACAAATAATCCAATCAAAAGACCACTGGTTGACCATGCATGGAGTAAGTTATGGCCTGTTTGGTTGGTGTTGTAGTTTGTCAGGCCTGACTTCGGCAAACTATGACTCCTACAGAAAGTGCAGCGAGCAAATCAAAGTCACACGTGTGGCAAGGTTTGACCCAAAAATAAGTCTATGACACGTGGAGAAGGGTGCTAAGAAAGTGTGGCACGTCATAGCTGTGTCAGTAGCATAACTAACCTTTGGCATGGCAAGTTTTGGTCACCAACCAGGCATGCCTTTAATACGGATAACATGCGCATGTAGTCAAACGTCCAATTTTCTCCATCTGCCACCGTCAAATATCCATGTTGGGGTCGCATGGAAAAAGCTATTGCACCCTGGTCCACCCAATTTATTTCCCAAAAAGTGGCGACATGAGCTCGAAGAGGCGAAGAGGATGCACCAGAGATGGGTGAGTTTACACGTAGCTTTGACAATTTTTTAACCTACTAATTGGGTTAGAATTGGGTAGATTAGAACCATTTTACTGGTTGTGAAGGAAAACGAGAGAGCAGAGAGTAGGGTGCACGAGCGAGAAGCATCACAAAGCTGAGAGAATGAGAGATGGAGGTTGCGACTCGCACCCCCCTTCCTTCCTCATCATCTTTGCCTTCCTCTTTTCTCCGCTCTCCGATGGTGAAGGCCACACCACCGCGCATCTAACCACTCAACATTGCCACGCTATGTCGCAACTATAACACATCCAACCATGGTAAGCTGTAGCTCAAAAACGTCTCGCGCTCACTTCGCAGATGGGGTAATTGATGTCTGTAGCTGCTAGCGCGCATCCCCTAGGTGGCATGGATCACGACGCCCAAGCTCACGTGCTTGATCTTGCTACTCCCTGTGTCTGGCCCGCTGTGGCCTTAGTGACCTTTCTGGGCACAATGTAGCCGCTCTGTCCGTGCCGAAGGCGAAGGTGGAGGCGACACCATTACCAAAGATGGGACAATCTAGCCGCTTATGGGGCTCCTAACCAAGATGGTGCTGGCAACGATAGCATCACTCCTCTTCCTGATGCAGGTTCAGAAGGAGCAAGAGTGAGGAGTTTGCGAGAGAATGAAGAAAATGCTTTGTTTTCATGTGCTACTTCGGTCCATGGATTTGATGGGTCTAGTCTGTATCCATCCAAATCGATGTAAAAATTGTTTGTACTGTTTGGGCGATCTAACACGTGCTAGGAATGGCAGCATCACTCCTCTTCCTAATGAAGGTTTAGAAGGGGCAAGAGCAAGGAGTTTGCGAGAGAATGAAGAAAAACGCTTTGTTTAATGTGCTATTTCAACCCAATCCATATCCACCCAAATCATTGTAAAAATTGTTTCTACGATTTGAAAGGGAGTAACACACATGGGTTGGCCGGGTTTCCCAAAGGATACATAGCCTCTGCTGCTAGGGATGTAAGTGGATTGGCCCGCGAACCGATATATATGCTTATGTTCACGGGTTTTTCGTGATAGCCCACAAAATTAAGCCTATATTATAGGTTTGTGGGTTAGTCCACTTGCATCCCTATCTACGCCCAGGATCATTCTCAGCACAGAAATCTCCCTCAAACCACGCATCAGTTCCATGAATGTCGTGCTGTGTGTGAAAAGCAGGTAGTAGCAGAAAACTAGAAGAGAAACACGACCACACTAACACTGGACACTGATAACTAACACATAGGGTGTGTTTGGTTCCCTGGCTTTACCCCTGGCCAGGCTTCCATAATACAACCTGGGCCTGTTTGGTTGCCTATAAGGCCCTTCTAGCCAAGCTTATGCAAGCCCACGAGGGGGGGGGGGTGTTTAGCTAGGCTTGTTGGAAATGCTCGCCCCCCTCGTTTCCGTGGAGCCTGGCTTGCACAAGAGCCGTCCCTGATTCCATTCACCCCCGACACGCCTCCTACCCGTGGTCGCGTGCGGCGCACCTCCCCCTCCCCGCCAGCTGCGCGTGACGCGCCTCCCTCTCCCAATGCGCGAGTGCGACGCACGCCCCCTCCCCTTCCCTTGCACGGCCTCTCCTCGTAGCGCCGTCGAATGAGCTAGATCTGGCAGCCGTCACCTCCCATGGCCTGGCTGCGGCAGGCGGACCGACGACGACCGCGCTCCACGAGAAGGCACCACGACGGAGCAACGAGGTCCAGGTGGCAATTTCGCGAGGGCGATGCCTCAAGCCCGTGGCCACCTGTGTCTAGTCCTCCTCAGGCGAGCTGCAGCGATGGCCGCCAGACGTGGAGCCTCGAGCAAAGCGCCCTATGATCCTCGCTCCATCTATGTTCTCTCGGCCGCTCCCCTTCCTCGCTCTACTGCTCGCGTGGAGCAACAGCCATGTCTGCCGGTCGAGCACGCCCTCTGCCACCGCCGTTCTTCTTCCTCCGGGCCACCCTCCCTCCTCCACTGACCTCGCCGCTAGATCCTCCATACACGTGTGCACAAGCCACCTCCGCATCTGACTCGCTAGGCCACTGCAGCGGCGTCGCTGCCGGCACAGCTCAGTGGCCAAGGCGGGCGAGCTCGAGCAGGTCGTGGCGGCGTTGGTGTCCGCGGATGGCGACCTCGATCTGGACGGACGTGGTGCGGTGACGGCGAAATCGACCCCAGGAGAGAGCACGACCTCGCCAACCAACTGTTCGACGTAATGCCTGAAAGGGGTAATGTTACCGAAACAAGGAGGAGGTGACTGTATTTGAGCTAGTCAGACAACCAAACATGATCCAGTCAGTCCAGTCTTAGCGAAGAAACATAATCTAAACAACAGCATCTTGTATTCAGGGAGCCAGGCTTTGGTTGGCCTGGCTTAGCTAGCTAGCTAGGCCAGGTCTAAAACGTGAACCAAACACACCCATACAGATCGAGTAGGTTCAGTCCATAAGCTCGGTGTTGTTGGCCCTGAACTGCTTCCGGTCGTTGAGGACGCGGCGGAGACTGTCCTGCTTGGGCTGCTGTAACACCCCTGGGTGTTAAGCATGCATTAACATCCCAAAGCATGAGCATTAGCATCACACACATGTTCATCATCACATGCAATATAAGTTAATTTGAATTGAAATGTGAAAAATATCTGTTTGAAACATAATTATTGCATTTGCTTGCTAAGAGTTGTAAAACTTGTTTAGCTATAATTTTAAATAACCTAGAATTAATTAGCATGATTTTTGGAGCAACTTTGGTATTCAAAATCTCCCCAAATTTTGCTTTTAAAAATATTCTAGAAAAGTGAGTTTTTATTTAAAAATTTGATTTTAAATCATTAATTCAAAATCTGTTTAGAATTTTGAAAAGTGCCCTAAATGAAAGTTGTAGAGAATTAAATTTTGAACAACTTTTGTTTTGGGGACAACTTGTGAAAATGCCTTTTTCATCTTCAAATTTTGAATTTGAATCAATTTAGAAAATCTGGAAATTTATTTATAAAAGAAAAAGGAATTTTCGGCCTTAACGGGCCGCCGCCTCCGCTCTGGCCCGCTCGTGCAAGCCGGCCCGGCCCGCGCCCGCGCCTGCCTCCTCCCGCCCGAGCGCGCGCGCACGCGCCGTGGCGACCGCGGCAGAAGCCGGCCGCCGCGTGGCCGTACGCCGCCGACGCCGCGCGCCACGCGCCCTCCGGTGGCCCCCGCGTCCCTCCGCGCCCGCTTACTCCCTCCGCGCGCTCGCCTGCCTCAGCTGCTGCCCTCATTCGCTTCCCCTCTCGCCAGCAGCAGCCACGAAGCCGTGGCGGACGCTCGCGCCACCGCTCGCCGTCTTAGCTCCACCACTGCCGCACGCTCCCGCAAACGCTTCTCCGGTCGATTCTTCCCGGCCTCAGCCCCGCCTCGCTTCCCTCCATCTCGTGCTCGCGCCATTTCCGCCGCTCGAGCTCAGGTGAGGGCCAATTTGGCATTCCTCCTCCGCTGCCCGCCATGGCCGCCGTTGGCCGGCGCTCGTGGCCCAGAGCTCCCTCCACCCTTTCTCCCTCTTCGGTCTTGAGCACCAGCATCGCCTTCACCTCGCGGTGCTCGTGTGCGCTTCCTTGGCCGCCACCGTGGCCTGCACCGGCCGGCCACCGTGCGCCAGCGCCACCGCCCCGCCATGCGCGCCGGTGAGCTCAATGCCGAGCTCGTCTGGCCACATGCTGGGCACCACCAGATTCGCCTTGTCGCGGGGAGTGTGTTGGTGGTGGTCTTGTCGCCGGCCACCTCGCCGACGGCGAGATCTCGCCGGTCAAACCTCTCCTCCTTTTCTCTGTGGCTACCATGTGGGGTCGATTGACCCACGGGTCCCGGTTGTCTATCTCTCTGTGTACTTCTTGGGTGATCCCGTGGGGTGTACTTAGCACTTTCAGCGACGAATTTTTGGAAAGGATTTTCCAGAAATTGTGAAAAAACTTCTAAAATTATTATCTCAAGATTTATAACTCCAAAAATTGTGAAACAAATTTTGTAGTGTTTCTCATAAGTAAATCTATGACTTAAAAATGTTGCATGTTAGTTTTATGATACTTTTCTGTGTAGATTTATTTAATGATTATAAGTGCTGATATCTTAGAAAATGTGTAGTAAGTGGAATATTGATTAGAAAAATGTGGTTCCTGTTTCATTAGTCTTCTTTAGTGATGTACTTTATAGGAAAAATGTTTATGAGGCATGTTCTGTGAAAAATTATGGAAGTGTAGTTTAAATGCCTTTAATTGAAGATTTTTATTATTTTTGGTAGATAGCAAAAATTGTGTAAACATGCATGTGATAAATTTTGTGATGTGCTTGTTTACCGTGGGTAACATAGGAAAAATATGAAATTTATTGTTTGATACTTTTTCTAGTACAAAGTATTTTCATGCTCATTAATATGCTATAGCTTGTTTATTTTGTACAGATAGTTTTACTTATCCAAATTCCATAAAATTTCTGTAGTATACTATTTGAAGTAGGATTGTGCTACTGTAATTTTTGGAGATTTTTACCTGCAACAGAAATAGGTGTTAATGTGTAACCCTAGTTTAAATAGGAAATAAAAGGTTATTCTTTATGAATAATTAAAAGTAATAAAAAGTGTTTGGTGTATCTTTGAAGCACCAAACTACCTTGCTGGTGTTACTTGGTGGGTTAAGGTATTAGGGTTTGGCAAATAGTAACAACACTTGTGTGAGCATTATATGCTAACTAGTATAAGAGTAGATGACATGTTTTGTGGTACATGTTCTTAGATGATGTGGACTACCTTGTAGAAGATTTTGTCTGTAATCCATACTATCAGTTCAATGTGCTCATCTGCATATCATGTCATCATAGCATTCCACCGCATCCGATGCACCGTCTGCATGTTTACTTATGCAATTGCATCATACAGGATCGCAGGAGGAGTCACAGGTAGCAGTGCCGGAAGAGCAGACTTAGACCGATCAGCAAGAGCTCCAGGCACAGGAGGTGCCCGAGGAAGAGGAACAAGGAGAGGAGTTGCCCGAGTGCGTAAATCACCAGCCTAGTTCGTTTGAAAGAGGCAAGCCCCGGAGCATTCTAAATCTCCTAATTTATAAAAGCAATTCTTTATATATGAGTTTTATATATTGTTGCATTAAGTTATAGGAGTTGAGTGAAACCATTGTTGCATTAAGTTATAGGAGTTGAGTGAAACCATTGTTGCATTTATTATTATCCTTGTCCACCTGGTTACCTTTTTACCCTGTTAGGTCAGGATCGAATAATTGCTTAGCCATGCTTAGACCGGTAGAAGTAGGGTGATTTCCTGTCACCTGCGAGTTATAGGTGGATACCTGGTTATGGTTAGCTATAATTGTTATCATGGAAAGTAACCAAGTGTTGATGGATAAACGGAGACCGGGCGGAGTCTTATAGGGTTTTGGACTATAGTGATTCCGTCTGTGTCGATTAAGGACCGATCGTTGCTCGTCCCTCTTGTCATATTGAACGCATGCCTCACATTGAGCTGGCCGAATAAAGTACCTTTTGACCGCGAAGCTAGTGACACTATTTCGAGTCGGGATAAACTCGGATTGGCAGATAGGTGCTGAAGGGGGTATGACGGAGACGCGAAGAGTGAGCCCAAGGTGCGTCCTGGCAGTCGGGCGGTCCCTGGGTAGTGCGGTCCATGACTGTTATCCCGCGGCTACTTGGAAAGTGTCATTGGTGACCTAAGCGACCCTGACGGGGGAAGCGTGGTTTGTGTGAGAAATAAATCACCAGCTGGTTAGGAATCGATTCGAATCGCCATCGCTCCTGGATAGCGAGCACTTGACTCGAGCTACAACATCGTAGTAAAATGATGGAACACGGATGGTTTTGTGAATGATGTTGGAAAAGCTAAACTTGATATGGTAACTTTTGATGTAAATGGTTAATCAAGTGATTGCTCTAGCATAGGTGCTTACTTAGACTAATCAGGTATAATTAAGTTGATGCTTATAGTTTAAATGGTTCATAACTGATAACTTATGCTTTTCTGCAAAACTAGTCAAGCCAGTCCACTTTATAAAAGCCTTGCATACTCCTTGGTGTCTTGTATTTCTGGTTTATAACGGGTAAATCTAGCTGAGTACCTTCTCGTACTCAGGGCGTTGTTCCCATTGTTATTGCAGATGGTCAGATGTACTATGGTTATTGCGTCAACTGTCTGTATCCGACGATGGGCGACAACTAGGACCAAGGACAATGGTCACTCCGTTGTCTTATCTCATGCTTTTGTGGACTATGACTACCGGCTGACACTGTATCTGAACTAAGTGTGTGTGGTTTTAAAACTACTTGCTTCCGCTATGTTAAATTGAACTCGTGTTGTAATAACTTTTTATTCTGAACTCCGATGTATTTAACTCTCGTTGCGAACTTTATGTATCATGTGACTGTGGCTGCTAAATCAGTACGATCTTGGTTGGATGTTGGTTGGTTTGAAATCCTTCGTGATTTCACGGAATCTCGGGTTGTACGGGCTTAAGTTTGGTAAATTATCTGCCTCGGTGGAAGATTTTCTTACTTAATCTCGTATAATCATGTTGATATGTTACAGCTGCAGCCCGCGGATGCAGTTGCCGTGGAATGTGCAGGCCTTGTAGAAGTCGTTGGTGGGCTATCAGAACCCGCCGAGGTAGACGGTGTCGACGAACTGCACCACCATGCCGTGCCGCGCCGCCAGCTCGTGCTTCACCTTGTCAAAAAGATACAACGGCTTCCGCTTCGAGTCACACTGGCTACATCTACACGATTTTGCTGAGACATTGGTGGATTCATGGACCAAGCCATTCCAATCAAATGACAAAATCAGAACTCTGCATGTGAAGTTGGCTAGACTAGGAAAAGCACTTAGAAAATGGAGCCAGTTGAGGGTGGAGGAGCGGAAGGGAAAGATTGATGTGGCACAATAATTGATTTTTCAGTTAGATCAAGCACAAGAACTAGAAGAAGTGGGAGTACGGAAGCGTGCAAAACAACGCATTCTGGCTTTCTCGGCACTACGGAGGATCAAAATCAGACAACGGTCCAGATTAACATGGATTCGTACTGGGGACGCCAACACCAAACTTTTCCACTTAAGAGCAACCGGCAGGAGAAGAAAAAACTATATCCCAGCCCTCGTGCACTACGGACGCATGGCAACAGCTCAGGAAGACAAGTCCCTGTCGATACATACTATCCCGGGTACCCTGCAAGGAAGAGAGAAGACTTAGTCTGACTAGAACTCTCCATATGTAATTCTAGTAGTATTGCTACCTTGTAATCCTACTAGGACTTCTACATTGTAACCGACTAGGACTCTTGCCTCTAGGACTATATAAAGGAGGACAGAGCTCCCTAGATCGGTATCTAACAACACAACTTAACAATCAATCCAACGCAAAGGCTAACGCTGACTGGACGTAAAGGCCATTACTCGGTCACGGTCGAGGGCCCGAACCAGTATAAATCGGCTGTCTCTTGCATTCACCATTGAGTTCCGCGCCAGCCGAAGCCCGAACAACTGTCCCGGGTACCCCGTGACAGGCTATCGGTGATAAAGCATCGACAGCTGGTGCGCCAGGTAGGAGCTTTTGGCGCAACTGCGATCGAGAGCTCGACGGACCTCAAGATCAACGCCATTCGTGGCAACCTGATTTTCCACAATAGCGTGAGCAACCTGACGGGCTCGACATCACAGCAACGACAATCTTCCAGCAGCCTGCGACCGGACTTCACGTCTAAAGCAACCAGCTCTGACTCCTCGCCTGAGTTTTTTTGACCAAGGTTAATACCAGGAAGCAAATCGGCAAGAAAGAATTCAAGGACTTCAGCCACCGTGTCGCATGCGTATCGACGAGTAAGGCTGTCCGCACCGGGCGACTGCAAAACGCTCGGTACGCCACGTTTGGCGTTTGCACGCCCGCACCGCGCAACGCGAAGCGAGCCGGCATCGTTGCGTTCGCTACAGTAACACGCCACAGGCAGCGTTTGTGCGTGAGCGCCTGTAAAAGGGAAAGGGGAGAGAGAAAGAGAGAGAGGAGAGAGGAGGGAGGAGAGAGAAAGAGAAAATAGAGAGAGGAAATGAGATGGTTGTTGATATAGAGTATGATATAGAGTAAATATGGGTGCAGGAGGAGTTGATATAGAGGTGAAAATCCTAGATGACTAGAATGAAATATTCCTTTAGAGGTGTGTTTAGAGAGTGGTGCGGTGCGAATAGCCTAAAGAGTCAAAGTGCTGAATCCCTTAATCATCGTCAAGATGAATACGTCATGTTCAAATTGCGTGCATCCATAAAGCTCCAAGTCTATGACTCCGTCGAGATCAATAAGGAAAAGAAAGCCAGCGTATATGGCCATAGAGACATCGGCGACATGAACCAGATCCGATCCAAAACCCAAGTATCAAGATCAGAGCACAAGTCGGACAACACGGCATCAATACTGGAATTTCCAAGTCAAATTTCAAGATCAAGAGTTCAAGACGCTGCTCTGATTACGAGCAAGCAAGAAGCGTGTACAGGCCATGCAAGTTATTTAAATATAATGCTTGCATATGCGTGTGCATGCATGCACGACATGCTATACGCCCGAAACCACGGTGACATCGGCGACATCAGGCCCGATCAAGCAAAACAAGGTCGTGTCCAAACCGACGCCATCCATCATAATACAAACAAGCAATCTATTGAGGAAATTACGCATCTATACGGCATGCACGTATACAGTTCATGTCGGCCTCTGCTACAGCTCAAGTGCCACGTCCAGTCCGGGTACCTACTCCGATTCCTTCTCGCCGAATCAGAGTTCGACTCCGACGTACTCCCAGTCCTGGACGACTTCACCTCACAGAGTAGCGCGGCCGACGCCGAGTGGGAGATCAACTTGTCGCGCATGATTCGCTGGCGCCTTCAAGGCATACAACGCTAGGCGGCGTCCTATCGTCGTGCGACGTTTCCTCCAATCAACGACAAGCAAATAAGGAAGGCGTATGTACATGGAAGCCAATTACAGAAAGCTAAGGCACTTACAGGGAAAATTTTATCGGCGATAAAATTTCGATAAACCCGATAATCCCGTTTATCGCTGAGGTCCGATAAAATTTATTTATCGTCGAGATTCCAATTTTCACTAGTCCACCTACATAAAAGTATAATACTCTATTATACCAATACTATTATGTGTTAGCTCTTGATGTTAAATGCTTTACATACAACTTATATAATTTTCTAGTGAAATTAGGTATTATTTTGTTTTATTTTTGACCGAGAAATTTTCCGATAAATCCGATAAACCCGTTTATCGGTGACCTCCGGTATTTTTTTTTCTACCGATAAATTGAACCTTGGGCACTTACACGTTACGTGTGCACGCACGCATCCATCAAAGTCAAGCATGCTAAGGCCACAGCAAAGTCTTGAAGCCATACATCTACAGCACGGCCAACCATCTAGCGAACAAAGGATCAACTCGCGTATACGTGTATATCTCCATGAGGGCATGCAAGTCGTCGAAGATGCAAGTACCCTGTTGGCGGACCGAGTACTCAGTGCACACGTTTCCGACTACTCGGCCGGGCGTCCGAGTACTCGCTGCAATTTCCAACTACTCAGTTGTGGTATTCGGACACGAAGGACAAGCTGACGCTCGGAGCCTGAAACGCTACGATCACACGCCAATCGGCCGATAGTCAACCATACCATGCATTCTAGACTACAGCTCCGCACTTATAGCCGGGACGGCCTTCGAGTGCTCGGCGGTGGCTTCCGAGTGCTCGGCGATGGCTTCCAAGTGCTCGACGATGGATTCTGGATACTCGACGACGGCTTCCGGGTGCTCGGCGACGGCTTCCGGGTACTCGATGACGGCTTCCGGGTATTCGATAGCAGATTCCGAGTACTCGCTCCAACTTCTGGGTACTCGCCCGCAGTTTCCAACTGCTTGGCCGTGGCGTTCGACTACTCGGCTATGAAGGTCAAGCTAACATGGGGACTCCTACACGAGATCAAATCCATCCGTGTACATACCAAAAATAGAGCTATGCAGATTTCGGCAACGGCACCACGCGGTGGCACCCTACAAGCCACAAAGTGGAAACCATACAAGCTGACCGAATAATCAATACATCAATTTAGGCTTGCATATACACTACAGGAAACTGGAATAGCCTTGGCGGCCAGGAATTTTCTTGGCGGCCAAAATCAAACCGCCAAGGAAAATGCACTTTCCTTGGCTATGCTATTAGACACTCAAGTAAACATATATTCCTTGGCAGTTGAAATAAACCGCCAAGGAAATGACTGTAATTATAAACAGCCAAGGAAACTGCTATTTCCTTGACTGTTATTCTTAGCCGCCAAGGAAAAATACCTATTTCCTTGGGTGTTATTATAAACTGTCAAGTAAATAATAATTTGTTTGGCGGTTATTAAATTTTTTTGGAGGTTGGCACCCAAGGAAATGCTAATAAGTATTTTGGTGACTTTGGTTGAAAAAAAACAAGAATATCTTAAAGGTGTCTAAAAATTCTAAAATTTTGTATGAGATCATAATATGGTTGTACTATCTTGACATAAAATTTTCAAATCGTAATAACAAAGGTGGACTATATATGATTCACAAATGGGTAAATCTCTCATATAGTTCTCACATTGTTACATAACTATGTGAGAGATGTTTTCATTTTGTGAACCATGTATATTCCAACTCTGTTGAAATGACTTGAAATTTTTTTTGCTAGCATGCCGAACTAAAGTATGTCACCGCACAAAATCTTATATTTTTTTTCGATCAACTTAGGTTATTATTATATTTATTTTGTGCTCAACTAGAGAAAGGATGTGGAATTACCCCTTCAAAATAATATAATTTTTAATCCACCTCCATCAAATTTGGTTCGTTGGACCATATAAGACCAGGTGTAAAAGTTTGGTACCATTTTACATCATTTCGGTGGTAGCCTTAGTTCAACCTCTAATTATTTCGTATCGTGACACAGAAATTCGTTTAAACTATAAAAATAGAAAACCATCTCTAAAAAACCTAAAATTTATTCTTTCCTTAACTTTTGACACATACAAGGTTGAGAAAAATATTTAGGCACCTACAACATCGAAATGCATGAGAGTTGTGGAAATTAGAAGTTGTAGTTAGAGATCTATGAAAATGAAAAAGGCAAAATACAAAAACAGTAATGGGAGGCAAAATACCAAAACAGTAATGGGCTAACAGAACGTTCGTTCAGCCCAAAAACAAAATTGGCAAACCCATGTTGAGCACGCCTCGCTCTCGACCGTCCAATTGGATGGACGGCCACAATCCAAACCCTATCGAATAAAAGTTGGCCCCTCCCCGTGTACGCACACAACAGACCCGTCACCCTTCCCCGCTCGTCGGCGTGCCCAACCTCCCTTGCCTTTTTTGGCTCGCCGGCCATCCTCTCCCCCGCCGTTCTCCACTTCCACACCCTCCTCTCCCAACGCTGTGCCGTACACTACGAGCACCCCCAACGCCGGCGGCATGAGCTTCCCCAAGCGGCGGCACGAGATCCCCAAGCGGCGGCGCGAGATCCCCGGCAGCGGCGTGAGCTGCTCCAGGCGGCGGCACGAGATCCCCAGGTAGCACAAGCTCCCCTGGCGGTATGGTTAAAGTAAGCGTCCTTTCTCCGCCCTTCCTGCTGTCCCGAGCCAAGCACCAGACGAACCCAAAATTGATCTATTTGGCAATTTGTATTTTAATCTGTTCTAATCACAAGCGTATGCATCCTTTCCCCTCCCTACTCTAGCTCGCTCGCATGTCACCAGGTGCATCATGGATGGAACAGTGGACGTAGATCCTGGGCAGTCACTACTACTGTAAGATAAGCACTCCCTCTCAATGCAGTCACTACTACTACTGCAAGATATGCACTCACTGTTTGATGATAAAATAACCTTGCTTGTACGCTCTACCTGAAGATCAAATGAGTGTGACAGGAGGTAGTAGTATGTTCACAGTATTTTGTCAGACTTTACCTACAAAATAATTATGTAGTTACTAACAATATTTTCTATTGATTTCTGAAAATGCAGAACTGCTTGTTCAGTTGTTCTGGTTCATTACTTGTTTGTAGTAGTGAGGACAAAAAGAAAGAGTAGATCAGTAGACAGTTTACCATAGAAGAGAACGGAGTGCTTTATTCAGATGTTGTTTTACTTGTTTATTGAGTTTTCTAATGTTTCTAAGCTAAAAGAACGAGTCAGATTTGTCTAGTCTTACGGTAGCTAAAGAAAATAAATAGCCTGTAGCATATCTTCATGTCACCTAAATAGATTTAGGTTCAGTTGGTGTATGAACCTATTGACAATTGTACTTACATGCTCATATGTGCTTGGAGGAAGCAGGCATGGCTTGGGCAGCAGCATGACATGGAAACCCTATCAAAGAAAATCAAGAACTGGTCTGTTCCCTTCTATTTTTGTAAGATGTAGTCAGTCTTATGTTCTTCCTACTCTTGCTGTGTGGGAAACATATTTTTGTGCGTAGACTACCAGATTTATAACTTGTCTGCAAATAATGGATTGGCAATTTAGCAAAACACCTACTCGCTCATCTATTACTACACATTGTGAAGCGCTGACTATCTTCTGTGTGGACACTAAAAAATTACATTGCCTCTAGTTTAGGTGCACAATATGTATGAGATATAATCCAACAGTGAACAATGTACAAGAAGGAAATGCTTATATATTGTTTTAGGCAATTTATAACTATAGGGGTGCTACAACTTTGAATTTGAAACAGGCACTCAATTTGTATTGGGCAGCTGCATTTTTTTCACTTAATTGCTGAACAGACATGCAGTCCATTTGTCCTCACAATACTACAGTAGAGTTGTTTCACCTAAGGTACTGACCATAGAAGAAGTTTGCAACACCGATATGTTCTTGGGATTTCTTGCTTAATTTATTTTATACATGCTTTCAACCTTGCTGATTTTTTACCTAAGCCATGCTGAATTTATACATGCTTAGTAATCAATTCTTTGTTCTACTTCCTCATGTAGGTATGCGGCCAGTAAATGTATGCCTTAGGCCAAAAGATAGTGTGCTGGGAGGACTAGACACAAGAGTTAGTAGGAAATTATTAGTGACTTAGGTGTTATGATGTATGGACCTCATGAAAGGATGAATGATAAATGCATTTGTAATATTCATATGGATATTTTATATATCAATATAATGGTTGGGGACTATAATAAAATATCTATATGCATGCCATCATGTGTCAATTGAATATGGTCTCTAGAATATTAGAATATATTGATAACTACAATTATTTTTTTATTACCAATATAGATTTCCTTAGGGGCTGGCTGTCAAGGAAATTAGAATTAATTTGGCGGTTGAAGAGCAGTCAAGGAAACAACAATTACCTTGGCGGCTGTTAACCCTCAAGAAAACTATTTTTCTTGGCGGCTATCAACCCTCAAGCAAACTACTTTCCTTGGCGGTCCTATTATTTCCTTGGCACGTTGGCAAGTTAAGTCTGGTCGTTGTTTCCTTGGCGGCTAGCCTCCAATGATGATTTCCTTGAGTGCCAAAACCGCCAAGGAAACTAATTTTCCTTAGCTTCTATCCTTGAGTATGTTTGCTTGACGGTTTGTGGTTAAAGATTATTTTCTTGGCGGTTTAACCCCTTTCCTTGGCGGTTTTTGGCACTCAAAGCAATGCAATTCAGGATTGTGGTAGTGTACGCGTATATCTTCATGCGGCATGCAAGTACGGATTTTTCTTCTCTTCCATGCATAAGGAGACAAGATGCGCGCCCGCCTGGTTGCGGCAACGCCGGCTCATATGCAAGCGTCCTCGGTTCGAAGATGCAAGTACCCTGCCGGCGGACCGAGGGCTCCGTGCATACGTTGCGTCATCAACCCGCTTAAAACAACTACGGAGTATTTGGGTGGGCACAATGTACCATCAAAGATCGAAGACTTAATATCTCCGGCAAACTATCGAATCAGCCGAGAAGCAAGCAAGGGGAATACATGATCCACATGACCATACAACCGACCACTTCGCCTGGATGTCCGACTACTCGGCCGCATGTCCGAGTACTCTGGTTGCATGTCCGTGTACTTGGCCATGGTGGACTACTCGTTGGCTATGATGCTCGACTACCCGGAAACAAGCTGATCGGCTGCGTAAGACATCCGACTGTTCGAAGCCGCAAGCAAGCCCACATCTGACTAGTCGGATACTACGGCTCACCGACTACTCAACGACCTGCGTCATCAACTTAGGCTCGACTAGGTTCTTCGGCCTGGCTTCTGAGCCATCGAATAATCGAGGTCCGTCTAGATGAGAGCAAAAGAGCTGATTAAGGTTGAGCTCGTCCTATTCTAAGTCTTTTCAGGTTTGGATAAGAGTAAGAAGGCTGACAAGCTAACACTTGACCTATCCCGAGTTATTTTCACAGCGCGGATGAGAGCTAGATAGCGCTCGCCCTATCTCGGAGTTATTTGACCTGGATAAGAGCAAAAGAGCTGATCAAGCTTGAGCTCGCTCTATCCCAAGTCTTTTCAGGCTTGGATGAAAGTAAAAAGGCTGACAAGCCAACACTCAACCTATCCCGAGTTGTTTTCACAGCGCGGATGAGAGCCAGACAGCGCTCACCCTATCCCGGAGTTACTCAACCCGGATGAGAGCAAAAAGAGCTAACCAGACTTGAGCTCACCCTATCCCGAGTCTTTTCAGACTTGGATGAGAGTAAGAAGGTTGCCAAGCCAACTCTCAACCTATCCCGAGTTGTTTTCACAGCGCGGATGAGAGTCAGACAGCGTTCGCCCTATCCCAGAGTTATTCAACCCGGATGAGAGTAAAAGAGCTAACCAGTCTTGAGCTCGCCCCATCCCAAATCTTTTCAGATTTGGATGAGAGTAAGAAGGCTGCCAAACCAACACTCGACATATCCTAAGTTGTTTGCACAACCTAGATGAGAGGAAACCGGCAACAAAGCTGATGCTCACATCTATCCCATGATTATAAGTCAATCAGGACGCGGTCACCAGAAATCGACTTGTCCTAAGTCAATCAAGATGTGGATGATTACATAAACACGACGATCAACACTCTGCACATCAGTTACAGCCAACATGTGACATGGAGACAAAGATTTGTTATTACGATTATTCACTTGGGCTCTAAGCTAATGCTCGGGGACAAGACCCTGGCGTTATGTGCTTGCGGCGTTCCTCCGCAAGCCCAACGAACCAAGGTCATGGTGGCAGCAATGCACAATTCCTGCAAGAGCCTAACTCCAGATGGACTACAAGCTAAGTTCGCGACTTCCAGTTGGTGCTGAATCGGGCGCGACCGGTTCGACTGGATCATAGGGTACATATCCGCCTTGACAAGCCAGACGCCAGAGAAGGCCTATGATCTGTCTACACGGCGGCAGCTTCGCCCGAGGCCCAATCAACACAGACTTTGCATGTATACAAGGCCACCTATGCGTTGGCTGGAAGTATTCTACCACGCCGCGATTCCCGATCAAATAGACCTGTATGTGGTTACGTGAGTTTCCATCAGCTAAAAAGCAGAGTCTGAACGATCTGTACAAGCCAATCGAGGATATCCATGATATTTGGGCACGTAGGCATCTACGGCGTCCCGTCGTCTCCTGTACTCAGTACTCGACACTTGAGACGCACCTTCCGACTACTCGGACCTGACATACCATGTTGGAACGGGCACCAGACGACAGAAAACTACTCGGCTCATTCGAGGAACCACTCAACAACCCTCGTCGACATCTTGCAGCGGGCCTTGGCGTCCCAAAGCAAAGTCAACACCGTTTTCATCTGAGGACACTGGCTCCCAGGCTTCTACTGCAGCACCAAGCACAGCGCCCGCACGGCAGTCCTACTCGGCTACAACCGTGCGAATTCAGCGTCGGACACGCTGCTAGAACACACCAGGATCCATGGCGCCACCTGAAGATTTGATCGGACGAGCGTGTATCACACGCATCAACGGCCAGTTACCAAGATCCAATCAAGCTCGTGATGACGACATGCAAGCTACAAGATTTGAGCACGTGTACTCGGATATGTATGCATGAAGCAAGCACGTGTGTAGGCCTACTACTGCTCGACTCTTTGCCATAACCGTCCAAGCTGCAAGGCCATACAAGCAATCTGATGCGTTACTTACGAAGGAAGAATTCTGAGCAAGGTAAGATATTCAAGATGTTAAGTCTTATACACATACGTGACAAGCATAAGGAAATAGTTTCCATCGCTGCTGGTGCAAGGTTTTCTACAACCCGATGTCAACACAGCAGGCTGCATATCCATCTACTTTGATTCCACATGTGCCGACTCTTTCTCGCTCGGTCAATATAACGGTTTACTCGGCTTCACTTCAACGCTACGCTCGGGGGCTTGGATTCAAGACCCAGCAGGAGGACGCATGTACACGCTAAGAAGCCGTAAAAGCTAGCAGGATTTACATGTATTCATGCACATACAATGGCTCAACAAGCAAGCAAGGTCACGTGCAAACAAACAAAGGCTATGGCCGATCTCCAATATCATGCAAGAAGACTACAGGCTAGCAAGCTAATACAGATTTTCAACCGCACATGCTCTTCCATCTACACGGATGCCACAGCAGCAAGCTTGGGAGCTCGACCAGTATCATGGCTATCTCAGCTTCACTTCGATGCTACACTCGGAGGCTCGGGTGACGGGCAATCACTGATCATTGTCTCAGGAGGTTACTCGGCAGCATCCCTGAGTATATTCTTTTCAGATCTTAGCGCCGACTATAAGTACTCAAACACAAGCACGGGGCTGCGGGATACATATCCTCAGGGAATGTTTTTTATTTTTCCTGAAAAGTTTGCAGAAAAAGACCCTCCTAACTCTTTGTTCCAAACAACAAGAGGCTCGGAGGCTACATACAGTGAGTGCACTTTTTTCAAAAGTGCACACCACTCGAAGATCTTAAGAAGCGCTACATGATTTCTCTCAAGAAAGCACTCGGACGACACTTGTTTTTACTCAGCAAGATCCGGAGGAACAAGAAGATGCTTTCAGAGTTCAACCATACAGTGCTCGGGGGCTTGTCGAGACATATTACCCCGGGTACCCCACAAGGAAGGGAGAAGACTTAGTTTGACTAGGACTCTCCATATGTAATTCTAATAGTATTGCTACCTTATAATCCTACTAGGACTTCTATATTGTAACCGACTAGGACTCTCGCCTCCTAGACTATATAAAGGAGGGCAGAGCTCGCTAGATCGGTATCTAACAACACAACTTAACAACCAATCCAACGTAAAGGCTAACGCCGACTGGACGTAAAGGCTATTACTCGATCACGGTCGAGGGCCCGAACCAGTATAAATCGACTGTCTCTTGCGTTCACCGTTGAGTTCCACACCAGAGAACGAATTTTTGTAGACGAAGTGAATAAAATTCAAAACTCATATTCACTACTAGAAAACCCGCATGTAGCAGACACTTTCATTTCACTGCCAACAACCTCTACATGTCCATCTCTCCATCTCTGCAAATCAAGAGGCTGAAAATACAAGCCGCCTCTAGAAATCATTTTCTAGAAATCACAATTGGGCTCAGTTTATTTTTAATTCAGAGAAACCCCCACTAGGGAGGTCCAAACGTCGCTCTTTGCAAGCCACACGATTTTTTGCACGGGCGGCCAACATGATTCAACCATGTGACATTTGGCCTCATGCGTAGCTCGCCCTAACTGCTCTACCCCAAAGTCACTTGTGACTAAGGATGACTAATGGGCTAAAAGTTTCTATTTGTGTGGGTTGTTAGTGGGTTAGGCCAAAAAATACGCTATGGGATGGGCCATTGAAGATGTGGCATGTGAATGGGCTTGGCCGGATCTTATTGGAAATCTAAGATCTGCACAAAATTTGGGCTGCAAAAGCATAAACGTTAAATGGGCTAGGTTGAAAATACCGGCTCAAAAATTGAGTGCGGCCCACTATAATCCTACTTAGTACATGGCTTTAAAAGGCCATTTTTTATTTTATGACGTTTTCATGATCTGTCAACTCAGCGCCACTTCAACATTTATGAAATTTCTAATCCTACGTGGCATGGTGCAATAGCCCGTGATGAGAAACGAATGTCATAAACCTTTGTAATTTTAAAAAAATGACGTAATAGATTTATGAAATAAAATACACTGACATCACGAAAACATGATTTGCGACGCATGGTTTGTGATATAAGTATTTTCGTTAACTAGATGTCACAAATCTTGAACTGTAAAATCTAGATACTATGATAGGAATGAAATTTCAAAGAAATGCCACATCTCTTGTAATGATCAAATGCCCTATTTTTCCATTGGGGTTTAAAAGGATATTCAAGATACATTATATGCCATATCTTCTATTCTCTCTCAACGTGGGTTTTTTTGAGAAGGTATCAAGGACATGGATATTATCCTAATTAATTATGATCCACATGCCACATACTTATTGCCCTCTAAGCTTGTTTGTGGGTTTTTTCTTCCAAGGTTTTCCCATATAAGTTTACAATGCTAAAGTATTGTGTATTTGCTATATAATTTTCTCCATGTTTTAACCATTGAGTTTTTAAGGAGTTTTTACAGTTATCCTCCATATATTTTTGATCATATTGTTTTGGAGAAATCATTCAATATACATTGATCTCAATGTTGGATTCCATCAGGGAGAATTTCACCATGTGATCTCATTCATAGACACAAGCCGAATGGACATGTCGCTGTGTGGACACGCCCATTCGTGACACCACCCTTTCCCATTGTATATGTATATACAAACGCAGAGCAACTCCAAAAGACTCTCTATATCTTTCGTAATTGCTAGGAATAGAGACCTTGGTTGGTGGGGAAAAAAATCCTGCAACAATTCCTTTAATTTGTTATCTAAATATAGCCATATTTTATTTTAGATTTCTCGCTAACTGAAGATAGAAAATGAGAATGACCCAGAGTACACAAGATAAAAATTATTGGAGAGTAGAAAAATATAGAAAACGATTTTTATGTAAATAACTCTCTTAATGATGATTTAGAGAGTGAGCTTTAGAAAGATCCTTCAAGATGCTCTGAGATTGATGGACAATAATTACATTCTCATTTGCTAAAGATCCTTCAAGATGCTCTGAGATCGATGGGACAATAATTACGTTCTCATTTGCCTCTTGAGTTCCTTTATTATACATCAAGCAATCTCAACTCTAAGGGTGTGTTTAGTTTGCGAAATTTTTTGGCTTTGGTTACTGTAGTATTTTCGTTTGTATTTGTCAATTAGTGTCCAATTATGAACTAATTAGGCTCAAAAGATTCGTCTCGTGGTTTTCTACCAAACTGTGTAATTAGTTTTTTTTCGTCTACATTTAATGCTCTATACATATATCCAAACATTCGATGTAACGGGAAATCTTGAAAAAATTTTGAAAAGTAAAAATGGCCTAAACATATCCAAAGTCCTGGCGTAGAACGGTAGAAGGGTAGTTCATCCCGAAGGCCTGGGCTTCCCGAGCATTGGACTACCACATCGGAAAATGAGGTCGCCACTCGTCACCGGACCCTGCACGCCGCGCGGCCCCTCGCTCATTGGGCCCGGTTCAAGCGGCTTACGGGCACCGCCCTGCCCGCCAGGCCTCGTCGTACGCGTTTGGCCCAGCGAGCTTGAGCTTTCAGCCGTTTATTTTTAATTAGTCAGTAGTATTTTTCTCTCATATAAATCAGTCAACAGTGCTTTTAGCCGTTTATTTTTAGCCAAGCGAACAAGGTGCACCACCGTTACCCGCGCGTCTGCGCCAATGGCCGCTGTCGGCTGCACGTACGGCCAAGTCAAACGCGAACAAGCTGCACCACCATTACCCGCGCGTCTGCGCCAATGGCCGCTGTCGGCTGCACGTACGGCCAAGTCAAACGCGTGTTTCAATATGTTACAACGCTTTGCAAGTGTTTAGGACATGGCATCACTGCACTGTCGGTGGTTCGTACTCTACCGCTGCTGCTTGCATTGTGCTAGTAGAAACCACGCACGCATTTAAATTAGCACCTGCGTCACAAATCTCTTCTGGCTCGTGGTGATTTCGTACACTACGTACGTTCGGGCTCACTAACTCTCGTGACATTCCGTCATTACTTCCTGCGTCGTACCTCTGTCGTCGAGGCCACACATAACACAACCACGACATACTGCGTACTGCGGGGTGGCGCGACACATACGCTACTGCTCAAGTACGAGTGTGTATGTATTATTAGAAAATTTTCTCAATATACTTATTGGCTAAAACTTATTCATGATCTGTCATTAAAAAAACTCATATCTGACCAATACCACTTTTTATAAAGTTTAATATATATCTTCCATGTCAATGTTGACTATATTCTCATAGTTTTGGTTAACTGACATGATAAAAAGACCTATTTACCCTTCTTTCAACTGAACACAAATCTAGCTACTCTCTTTTGCGCGACCACCTAAGCAAAAGGGTTTAGATTATTGCAGAGTCTAGAACTTTGGAAGCATCATTTGCTTGAGACCTAGGTAAATCTTGCACTTGCATACAAACAGATCGTCACAGACAAACCGCAGACATGCTGCTTAGGAACACAAGAACATGGGCATAATAATTGTTTCGGACCAATATTTTACATTCACCACTATAGGGACAATAAATATTTGATCTAACTCTATATACATCCTCTAATTAAAGATCTATCCATAGAGATCAATTCATAATCATGCCATATATACTTACATTTCTGAACAAACATTCCTACATAGTCACAAGGAAAAGAAAAGTATCAAAGCTACATACAAGACCTGCAAGGCTGCAAAGCTCTTGAAGGAGAACAAAGCATGCTTGGTAGATCAAATAATCTTAGTATTCCTCCACCCTCATATTTACTTTTGTCTAAGCTGCTAAGGGCCAGACATAGCTGCCTTGCTGCCTATGCCTTGCCACTGCTTGAGCACGTGGCCTTGAAGGTCAGCCATCTATGAGGATGGCGGCTCCGAGCAATCGTCCTCCCTCACCCTGAACTTTTTTCTATTCATCCCCTTCCTCTCTCCTTGTTCATGTGACAAAAATCATTGTGGTATTCAACCGGATCCACCAGTTCAATGCATCTAGAGCCCAATTGGTGATAAATAGCTAATAGGCACTCTTTTGTGTCTAGCCTTTTCTCTAGTGTTTGTAAGTTTGTAGATTTTTTAAATTAGGCTATTCACCCCCTCTAACCATCCAAAGATACTTTCAAAGTTGTTAGGCAACCATCTCCTAAAACTAAGCCGACAATTTCTAGCTCCGTAATGCAAAGGTGATCAACTTTTCGTCACTAAGCTCGAAAAATAGGATATTTAATTTGCAAGGGAGTGTTTCCCCACCAAGCAGTATCAAGATAGAACATTGTACCCTTCCACTGTAAACCATAGTCTTTCTTACTCTAAGGTACACATATTTTACCTTTCGTAAATCTAACCACACAGGTGAGTCACTTCGCCTATGTTTAAGCTAACCAATACAAAGATATTTTAGGTATTTTACTTTGATTAGATCTTGCTATGGACCTTGATCATGTTCCAATTTCCACCACCATTTATAGAGAAGACTAATATACATTTTATTAATATTTTAAATCTCCAAACTGTTGGATTTATTATGGGCTAGGCTCATTTAAGTTTAATAAATCAATAAACTCTATGGTGTGTAATTGTGGACAATATTAGTTGTACCGGATTGGAATTCCAAGGGTCCTTGACTTGACTTATATGGTGGAAGCTATTCTGCTTAAATTGAGAAGTTAAGAAACGGACAAAGGCGTGCCACACGCGCGCGTGCGCCGCCGCTGGCTGCGCCGGGCCATGGGTGTGGGCGTGGCGAGGCGAGGCAGGCGAGCGGGCGAGGCGTGGTGTGGTTGTGTTAATTTTTAGCACTCACTTACCATAATGACGGGAGTTACAACTTTGAGTTGATCTCTCTGGATGCCTAACTCTTGAACTGCCCGAGACCTTTCTCCTCCTCCTCTCCCTTCTTGGCTGCACGGGATAAATGAGACTCCTGTCTCTTCGGTACAAAACGAGCAAACACACCAGAAACACAACTCCAGCCGCAACGAAGGTCTCTCCATCTCCTCAATCCGCGTGCACGGAGAAGGGAGAGGGCAAGTGCCTCCGAAGCCCTTGCCATTCGAGACCTTGCACGAGGGATCGGCAATTAGGTTTTTGGGGAGCGTCTACGTGACTGCCCGAATCGCCGCCGTTGTTCGTCATCTTCTTCCTCGAGTTCTTCATCTTCTTCCCGGAGGAGTTCATCTTCATCATCTCCTACGACATGACGAAGGAGGTTGGACAAGAATCGGGATCCTCGGAGCGCATGGGAGGGTATGATTGGTTCATCTCCCTGCAGTTTTACGTTTTCCAGATCATGCTTGTTTCAGTAGTATATCCATGTTGTTTCAAACGCTGCTATGAGTCTGTTTCGTATGTTCAGTTATATCGTTTCTGTTTATATTTCGTGTCTGATTCTGCTATAAGATATATGTCATGTCTGCTTGTTTCGTTGGTTCAGTTAAGTTGTTTCATACGCTGTTGTCTGTATGTTTTAGTAGTTCTGTCATGTCGTTTTACATGCTGTCACATGTTTATCGCTGTTATGAGATATATGTTTTGCATTACTGTTATGCTTCATATATCTTGCTTTCATGTTTTAAATAATCACATGCTTCACATGATAATTGATCACTTGTTCCATATTGTTATGGATATGTTTGATATCATGATTTCAATGGTTAATAATCTTTTATATGTCATCATCATAACGTTAATTTGTGGAATTAAAATGACATGGAAATTGCCTAATAATCTAACAATCTAAAAACCTAATTATAGGCATTTTTCTGTCAGAGGTTTTGCTGCTGTGTTGAAGCCTGATCCTTTTGATGGTAAAAACTTCTTGATCTGGAAAGCTAAGATGGAATTGTGGCTAACTGCTATGTCATGTTATCATGCTGCTGAGGGCAAGCCTGCTAACTTGTCTCCTGAGAACGAGGCTAAGTTTAAGGCTGATGACAATCTCTTTTGAGGTGCAGTGATCAGCGCACTTGACACAAAGTTCTAGAAAAGCTATATCATTCTCCCTATAGGGAAAGATCTGTGGGATGCACTTGTTGGAAAGTTTGGAGTTACCGATGCTGGTAGCGAGCTGTATCTCATGGAGCAGCTGTATGACTACAAGATGGTTGAGAACCGATCTGTAGTGGAACATGCTCATGAGTTTCAGTCACTAGCCAAGGAACTTGAACTGTTTCCTTGTCCTTTGCCTGACAAGTTTGTGGCTGGCGGTATAATCGCCAAGTTACCACCTTCTTGGAAGGACTTTGCCACCTCCCTCAAGCATAAGAGACAGGAGTTCAATGTTGAAGAACTCATTGGTACTCTTGATGTTGAGGAGAGGGCTAGAGCAAAGGACAATGGGAAAGGTGTTGAGACCTCTACTGCTAATGTGGTGCAGAAGAAATTCCGCAAGTTTAACAAGAAGAAAAACCAGAACAAGTAAGAAAATACACCTAAGCCTGTTCAAACAGCACAGTTTAAGAAGAACAACAATAACAAGGGAAAGGGAGGATGCTTTGTCTGTGGCAGTGATCAGCATTGGGCAAGAGAGTGCCTTGACCGTAAGTCCACACAGGATAAGAAATCAGCCAATGTTGTAACTACTGAGACTGGAGATGGAACATCTAGGTATGGTAATTATTTACCATTACTTCTTTCAGTTTGTAATTCACCTGAGTGGTGGATGGATAGTGGTGCAAATATTCATGTGTGTGCTGATGTCTCTTTGTTTTGTTCCTACCAGGTCGGGAGGTCTGGTGCCTTGTAGATGGGAATGGGTCGCGTGCTCATGTTCTTGGTGTTGGTACGATCATTCTGAAGTTTACTTCGGGGAAGACGGTGCCATTGAAGAGCGTGTAGCATGTGCCCTCCATAAAGAAGAATCTTGTTAGTGCATCTATGTTATGTCGAGATGGCTACAAAGTTGTTCTTGAGTCGAATAAATGTGTTGTGTCGAAACATAGAACCTTTGTTGGTAAAGGATATGATTGCGGAGGCTTGTTCCGCTTATCGTTGCATGATGTGTGTAATAAGTTGGTGAATTCTGTTGATATTTCTGATGAGTCAGATTTATGGCATTCACGCTTTTGTCATGCAAGTTTTGGCTGTCTTATGCAGTTAGCAAATCTAAATTTAATTACTAAATTCAACTTGGTCAAAAAGTGTAAGTGTCATGTGTGTGTTGAATCAAAACAACCCCGCAAGCCCTACAAGGCTGCTGAGGCGAGGAATTTGGCACCTCTAGAACTTGTTCATTCTGATCTATGTGAGATGAATGGAATTTTGACAAAAGGCGGTAAAAGATACTTTCTCACTTTTATAGATGATTCCACCAGATTTTGCTATGTGTATCTCTTAAAAACAAAAGATGAAGCGTTTAATTATTTTAAGACCTATAAAGCTGAAGTTAAGAATCAACTTGAAAGAAAAATAAAATGGTTAAGGTCTGATCGAGGTGGAGAATATTTCTCTAATATTTTTGATGAGTTCTGCGTGGAACATGGAATTGTTCATGAGAGGACACCTCCATTCTCACCACAATCCAATGGGATTGCTGAAAGGAAAAACCACACTCTAACTGATTTGGTGAATGCCATGTTGAGTACAGCGGGATTATCCAAGGAATGGTGGGGTGAGGCAATTTTGACAGCATGTCATGTCCTGAACAGAGTTCCAACAAAGAACAAAGAGATCACACCATTCGAGGAATGGGAAAAGAGAAGGTTAAATCTCTCATATTTGCGCACTTGGGGTTGCCTGGCTAAAGTAAATGTGCCAATCAACAAAAAGCGTAAACTTGGGCCTAAAACTGTTGATTGTGTATTTCTAGGCTATTCTTTCCACAGCACTGGATATAGGTTCTTAATTATAAAATCTGATGTGCCTAATATGTATGTTGATACTATCATGGAGTCAAGAGACGCTATATTTTTTGAGAATGAGTTTCCCATGAAGAATACACCTAGTGAAACAAGTCATGAGACTATAATTCCCCATGAGCAAGAACTGTCTATTCCTATAGATCATGCTGAGGATTCTCACATGCACATCCCTGAGGAGGATGACACTATAGTCACCCGAAAGAGCAAGAGACAGAGATTTGCAAAATCTTTTGGTGATGACTTTATAGTGTACCTTGTGGAAGACACACCAACCACCATTAGAGAGGCATATTCCTCTCCTGATGCTGACTTATGGAAGGAAGCAGTAAGGAGTGAGATGGATTCTATTATGTCTAATGGAACTTGGTAGGTCGTTGATCGTCCTTATGGTTGTCAACCTATAGGCTGCAAGTGGATCTTCAAGAAAAAGCTTAGGCCTGATGGTACAATTGAGAGGTACAAGGCAAGACTTGTGGCCAAAGGATATACCCAGAAAGAGGGCGAAGATTTCTTTGACACCTATTCACCAGTGGCTCGATTGACTACTATTCATACATTAATAGCCGTGGCAGCCTCTTATGGTATTATCATTCATCAGATGGATGTTAAAACGGCTTTCCTAAATGAAGAGTTGGATGAGGAGATCTATATGGATCAGCCAGAAGGGTTCGTTGCGGATGGTCAAGAGAACAAGGTGTGTAGGTTGTTAAAATCATTATAGGCCTAAAACAAGCACCTAAGCAATGTCATGAAAAGTTTGATCATACTCTTACAGCTGCTGGTTTTGCTGTGAATGAAGCAGACTCGTGTGTGTATTATCGGTATGGTGGGGGTGAGGCTGTTATGCTGTGCCTTTATGTTGATGACATATTGATCTTTGGATCAAACCTCAATGTGATTGAGGAAGTAAAGAAACTTCTATCGAGCAATTTTGATATGAAAGATTTGGGAGAAGCTGATGTCATTCTAAACATCAAGCTTATTAGAGAAGGTGATGGTGGGGTAACTTTGTTACAATCCCATTATGTGGAAAAGGTGTTGAGTCGCTTTGGTTTTAGTGACTGTGATCCTGCTCCTACACCTTATGACCCTAGCATGATATTGAGAAAAAAATCGAAGAATTGCAAGGGATCAATTGACATACTCTCAGATCATTGGCTCACTCATGTATCTTGCGAGTGCAACAAGACCTGACATCTCTTATGCTGTGTGCAAGCTGAGCCGGTTTGTTTCAAAACTAGGAGATGATCACTGGCGTGATCTTGAGAGAGTGTTGCGCTATCTGAAAGGTACTATGACATATGGTATTCATTATACTGGAAACCCAAGAGTGCTAGAAGGCTATTGTGATGCCAACTGGATTTCTGATGCTGATGAGCTTCATGCCACAAGCGAATATGTGTTCTTGCTTGGAGGTGGCGCTGTTTCCTGGAAGTTTTGCAAGCAGACTATCATAACGAAGTCTACAATGGAAGCAGAACTCGCAGCATTAGACACTGCTGGGGCGGAGGCCGAGTGGCTTCGTGATCTCCTGATGGATTTACCGGTAGTTGAAAAACCGATACCGGCTATTTCCATGAATTGTGACAACCAGACTGTGATTACAAAAGTCAACAGTTCCAGGAATAACATGAAGTCTACAAGGCATGTTAAGAGAAGATTAAAGTCTGTCAGAAAGCTAAAAACCTCCGGAGTTATAACGGTGGATTATGTCCACACGTCGAATAATCTGGCAGATCAATTCACTAAGGGTCTGTCACGCAATATGATAGAAAGTGCATCGAGAGAAATGGGTATGAGACCCACATGAAATCTACTATAGTGGTAACCTGCTCTATGTGATCGGAGATCCCGTGAAGTAGAGTGGTGAAATAAGCTAGGAGTAGATTGAGAGGAAAGATCCCTTTCTTGACTCATTTCTGATGCACATCTTTCCTATCTGTAAGGCAGGATGGTATTTACCTTAATGTATTCCAAGAGTCTTATAAAGGTGAGATGTCCTACAGAACATCTTTTGAGGAGTACACCTATATGAGTCAGACTGCTGGTCACAGTCTATGGGACTTGGGTAATCCCTAAATACTCATGAAAGGCACAGAAGTGTGACTTATATGCTTCAAAACAGCGGGGATGCCTTTTGTAGCCTAGTATCAGCTAAGGACTTGAGTGAATCTCTTCTCACACAAAACTGTCAATTCAAGGCATAGTCCATTGTTCAGTTGTGACTGAGTGAAACTTTTAATCTAGGTGGATGTTCAACTTAACAGTCTCCATCGAAACACTGGTATATCAAAGGATTGTGGTTCTGTCACTTCACAACTACAAACCCTAGAGTTTGGTGGGGATTGTTGGATTTATTATGGGCTAGGCTCATTTAAGTTTAATAAATCAATAAACTCTATGGTGTGTAATTGTGGACAATATTAGTTGTACCGGATTGGAATTCCAAGGGTCCTTGACTTGACTTATATGGTGGAAGCTATTCTGCTTAAATTGAGAAGTTAAGAAACGGACAAAGGCGTGCCACACGCGCGCGCGCGCCGCCGCTAGCTGGGCCGGGCCGTGGGCATGGGCGTGGGCGTGGCGAGGCGAGGCAGGCGAGCGGGCGAGGCGTGGTGTGGTTGTGTTAATTTTTAGCACTCACTTACCATAATGACGGGAGTTACAACTTTGAGTTGATCTCTCTGGATGCCTAACTCTTGAACTGCCCGAGACCTTTCTCCTCCTCCTCTCCCTTCTTGGCTGCACGGGATAAATGAGACTCCTGTCTCTTCGGTACAAAACGAGCAAACACACCAGAAACACAACTCCAGCCGCAACGAAGGTCTCTCCATCTCCTCAATCCACGTGCACGGAGAAGGGAGAGGGCAGGTGCCTCCGAAGCCCTTGCCGTTCGAGACCTTGCACGAGGGATCGGCAATTAGGTTTTTGGGGAGCGTCTACGCGACTGCCCGAATCGCTGCCGTTGTTCGTCGTCTTCTTCCTCGAGTTCTTCATCTTCTTCCCGGAGGAGTTCATCTTCATCATCTCCTACGACATGACGAAGGAGGTTGGACAAGAATCGGGATCCTCGGAGCGCATGGGAGGGTATGATTGGTTCATCTCCCTGCAGTTTTACGTTTTCAGATCATGCTTGTTTCAGTAGTATATCCATGTTGTTTCCAACGCTGCTATGAGTCTGTTTTGTATGTTCAGTTATATCGTTTCTGTTTATATTTCGTGTCTGATTCTGCTATAAGATATATGTCATGTCTGCTTGTTTCGTTGGTTCAGTCAAGTTGTTTCATACGCTGTTGTCTGTATGTTTCAGTAGTTCTGTCATGTCGTTTTACATGCTGTCACATGTTTATCGCTGTTATGAGATATATGTTTTGCATTACTGTTATGCTTCATATATCTTGCTTTCATGTTTTAAATAATCACATGCTTCACATGATAATTGATCACTTGTTCCATATTGTTATGGATATGTTTGATATCATGGTTTCAATGGTTAATAATCTTTTATATGTCATCATCATAACATTAATTTGTGGAATTAAAATGACATGGAAATTGCCTAATAATCTAACACAAACCGCCCTTCCTTTTTCTCTTACAAATCTTGACCCACTTGATCAAATGATATTTTTCTTCCTACTTCCTCCTTGCAAGAAAAAGGTACATCTTTGAAATGTGAAACTATCTAATCCAAAATAAGAAAGTCCTAACCCTAATAATTTGCATAGATCCAAAATATATGCAAGTGTTCTGGGTTAATCATAGATACATATGAGAACTGCTTCTCAAGCAGCCATTCCAAACTCTATAGAATTGAAATCAAACTTTTCCCCCGGTGAGGCTTTTCAGTGAACCTTTGGCGCCCAGATCTGCCACCATCCCCTGTTTGGGCAAATTTTATCACCATCACAAGGTTTGTCTTGTCCTTCTCTACACCGTCTAGTCTTCCTTTTCGTGAATCCATAGCCAAATCACTGAAGCACTATCTTCTTCCTCAAATCCCACTTGCGTCATGTGCCCAAATTTCACGCCCCTGACCCACACATGACCGTATTCGCTTAGATCGAATTTGATACTATTTCTAACACCCCATAGTCCAAATGGCTCAGATCCACACTGCCACCAAACAACTTACGCTTTCGACTTGACTTCATGTAAAAGGGTTTACCGAGGATGGTGGTATGGACTCTAGCTAGAAGCCTTAAATATTTGTCTAATGCACCTTCAGCAACCAAGGTGCAACTAAACCCCCACAATCTCACATCAACATACACATGGACCACTATGGGAAAATCTAAACTAAGCCAGATGTCAGATGACGTCGCTTGTAGCCCCACTCTCATGCGTCTAACCCTACCAACCCTTGTTAACACTAGTATCACTGCCCATGGTGAAAGGCCAGTCATGGTTTCCTAATAAGGAATATGGCCATTTTTTTAGTTTAGCCCTTCATCTCCTATCTATTCATTTCATTATTCCTTGAGTGTTGGAAATCTTACCAATAACCCCCTGTAAAGGTATATATATTCATATAAGTCCTAATCGAGCACTTTTGCATAGCCAACACTACACTTTTCTCTAGCTAATTCAAGGCTTTTTTTTGTTGTGACTTGTAATTTTTACTTGCTACCCCTTTCTAACTACAATTAGTTATGTATAAGTCCTTGGTTAGTTGATTTCAATCTTTTCATTTGAAACTCCATGCAAATATAATCACATTCAACTATTTTTGTTTCAACGCTTCCATATTAATGTATAGCCTTGTCTAAATATGTCATTGCTATACATTTCATCCACGTGATCATATTTCACACAAAATAGTCAAAATGCCCTTTAATCGAATAAACCTTCGAATATCCATATCTTTTTTTATTCGAACTCCATTTTCAGTGATTCTTGGGCTCACATGATCATAGCCACAGGTAGTTCATTTAAGTAGGCTCTGATTAGTTTTAATATAGTCTAGTGTACTTTTTTATTTATGTGTGTGTGTTTTGCTTTTATGTACGCTCTGATTAGTTTTGCGCGCCAGATGTTTGTCGCTAATAGATGGGAAGTCATCTGTGAACCTTGAAAACCGAGAGTTTGAGTTGCCGAGCATTTTTTAGTGGAAGGCAACCATTTTTGGATTTTCAAAGGCTAGCACGATGTCCACTGTTGGTATTTTTTAGACACATACATATAAATCCACAAGCATACGGATACCGCTGTAGCTTTCACCCGGGAATATTCTAAGGTATCGTATTTATCCACAGGGAAACAATGGTTAAAGAAGTTGATAGTTCACCATCATGTATCTACTAGCTAGTATACTAACTAAACTAAAGTGGGGGTAAGTATTGTTTATGATAAGAGTTATGAATAATGACACACACATAAGAGAATTCCATAAATGAGCAGTCTAGCTAAATTGAGAGGACAACGGGTGAGTTCAAGGTTCCTAAATACTTCTCTATTACTTTGGTTCTATAGGGTATAACTAAATCATGGGTAAATATAGCGATCATACACAATAACACTTTGGAGCAACAGTACATTTCCAACTCTCGAGGGGGGTGAGAAAGCGTAGTTGAGGGAAGGCTGTCTAAAGCTCTACGAACACCAATCCTAACGTGGTGGATTACAACGGCCTGACAGAGCTGTCACCCCTGGGGCTACCACAACTAACCGTAGGATTGAACGCAATCTCAGGTAACCAATAGTCACTACAAGAGATGAGGCCTTCTATGACAATTTGACATTTATCTCTTGTCATAGAATCCCTGTCATTAAAGACCTTCTGTGACAATTTTTGTGACAATTTTTGATCTGTGACAATTTTTGTGACAGTTACAATTGTCATAGATCACAAATTGTCACAAATTTAGCTTGTAATTGTCACAGAAGGTCTTTAATGACAGGGATTCTATGACAAGAGATAAATGTCAAATTGTCATAGAAGGCCTCATCTCTTGTAGTGAGTGTAGAAACCATATCTATACTACGGATTACTACTCTAGTCACATATGATAACTAAAGCACTCGATGCGAGCGAAGGTCCCATGCTAAGATATGATAACTATATTAACCATACACATGAAAGACATAAAAGTAATAGATAAGATAACTATATTAAAGCATAAGTCTTACAAAGGTAAGATACAAAGATATACCCGACCTCCGAAGATTTAAAACCTGAGCATGTCTCGACTCTCCCTAACGACTCTCAACTAGAGCTATTCTACTTTTACATCTTGAAAGCTTTGTGGAGATGTCTCTTTTGTGGTGTATCTTGATCTGAATAAGAGATGACTCTATATGGGATAATAGCCTCCTGGAGGGGGTAGAGGGATCCTTATAAGGGGAGTTGGAGTACGGGGCAAGGCATTGCCACGTCATCGATCCGCGTCAACTCCCTTGATCACCGTTGGATAAACCAACTTAAAACCGCCTTAAAATTAACAGCGTAGATCTTAGAAACGCATATGAGGCGGCGGAGAGCGAACGAGCTCCGGAGTGGGCCGACCGGCCTGCCACTTTGGCAAGTGGGCCTCCCCTTTGTGTGGTGGGTCCTAGACTCTGTCTTGAGTTGCTTTTTGCAGTTTTCGCGGGTTGAATCACTTGTTATCGTCGGTTTGCTTATTTGGAGTGTATGATAGTGGCCCCAGGGCTGTTTTCGGAATAAATTCTCATGTATACAAATATTCACCAAAACTTGTGGAATCCATTAGTTTAAAACCCTACACCTATGTTTGGTGATAGAATTAAGTATATATGTAGGATATGTTGATGGTTTATAATTGACATTAACAACCGTCAACATCCACCTTTGACAATTGGTCAATGCTAATCGGCCATTTTCAGAGACAGGCACATGCCCATCTCTGTAAATCGATTAACAGACTGTTAATGCCATCTACATAGATGGGAGCTTTAAGATGCCCATGTCTGTTTATGGTTTCTAGAAAACTTAGCAGGTGCCCACGTCTATTAATGGTTTCTAGAAAACCCAGAAACTAAAATATTAGTGTCTATAGTGGTTCAAACTCATGACGGTAAGCACATATAGCGACTCCTACCACTGGACTACACACACATTTGTGATTATATATAGATAGCTATATTTTTATATCAACTTGTTATAATCTTGTATTGAGTACTTCAATCCCAAAATAATTTCAAATGGAAAACACATTTGAACTAAAAACTTTTGAATCTTGTCAAACACTACAACTTTGGTACAAGATGCATCTCCATTCAAGATTGTTTGAAAATTTTAAAATGTAAACCTAAAAAAATGTGAATTTGATACAAATATTTAAGACTGTAGACAACGACTTCAAATGAAAAACTTATCAATAGCAACCTTGCATATTAGGTTAGCCACTAAAACTTTGGTATTAACTGTGTGAACATTCAAGGCCATTTAGAAATTAAAACGCACATTTGGGCGTTAGTACTACAAGTGATTTCAAAAAAAAAACTTTTCAACTACAAAGTTGTAGATTGTATTGAGAATTACAACTTTGGTATAGACCACATGTCAATATCCGAGGTTGTTTGGAAATTTTAAATTTCAAATGTTAAAATCTGTTTAAGTTCACAGTTTCAAATAAAGAAACTTATCGGCTAAGAATCAAATGACAATGTATTATGAAGGAAATTGATGATCATTTTACAGTATAACAAGATCATAAGGCACAAACCCAATGGTAAATCGCCTATGGCAGGGGGGCCACCGCCCATGCTGGCCTACACCAAGCTCTGCTCCTGATTCTACCGTTTATTTTCTCCCGTTACAAAGCATAGACATAAACCCTCTTCGCTTGTCTTATAATCTATACTTTTCAGCTTGCTTTTTCAGCCGGAACAATATTTTTCTCTCACAGCAAATCAGCGAACGGTACTTTCAACCATGGCTTAATTTTCAGTGAAGCGAACGGGCTCATATTTGCTAAGTCTATTTCAAGTGTTACCTCTGTATTATCTGGATATCTCTACGCGTTGCACCAAACGGACACATATATAGAAGTCCACATGCATGCCATTTTTTTTTGAATAACGGCACAAAAAAATGGAGGTGACACCGTGATGAATGAGCAACAGCACTAGACGCGCGCCGTGGTCCAAGGTTGAAACCATCCCCATCTCCGTATCGGGCCAAAAGGTCCCATGCAAATGAATGTAGCACGGCGCCAGGCAGGGAGAAAGAAAGAGAGAGAGGGGGAGATCTGACAATACATTCAAGTGGGCACAGTAACACCACACAGATGCTACACAGAACATGCCTTTATTTCCTTTATTTTCTTTGTGCTGTTGCCATCTTTTTTGCCCCCCCCCCATGCATCCCCTCCTACTCTCTCCTGTGGCTGTCGATCGTACGGGTTACACGGAGCAGAAGAGAAGGGCGGACAAAGCAAGAGCGAGAACGGCCATGTTTAGTTCCCCAACCTGGGTGTGCAAAGTTAGCAAAATACACTGTAGCGATACTGTAGTATTTTATTTGTGTTTGGTAAAAATTATCCAAATATTGACTAATTAGGCTCAAAACGTTCGTCTCGCAAAGTACAACCAAACTGTGTAATTAGTTTTTGATTTCATCTACATTTAATACTTCATGCATGTACCGGCATTTTGATGTAATGAGAATCTTCTTTTTGTACAGTGAATCTGGACCCAAAATCTATAGGAACTGAACATGGCCAACGACGATAATGACATCAATGAGGGGACAGACCAACCATGGACCACTGCTAAAATGATTTTGCAATCCATTGCTTTATGATTGGGCTGCTTCTTTCTTTGCCATCCTTTTCCACCATTTTATCCTTTCCTTTTGCTACGTGAAAAGGAGGAATGCTTTACGTAGTTTTACAAA
Organism: Saccharum hybrid cultivar R570; assembly: GCA_038087645.1. Classification (NCBI taxonomy): domain Eukaryota; kingdom Viridiplantae; phylum Streptophyta; class Magnoliopsida; order Poales; family Poaceae; genus Saccharum; species Saccharum hybrid cultivar. Next base: position 35,380,390 of record JAQSUU010000637.1, on the reverse strand, counting down.
CTTATCAGCTCAAATTTGTACAAAATCCTAGGGATTTGGATCGATCCTAGCTAACACCACCAATATAAAAGGGAGTCACAGATACTACCAAGCACGTGTCGAGTGTAATGTACATACTGCTAATGAGTAGTACTCTGTACTCTCTTCAGTGAAAATACATGTCACACATTTGAATTTGCACTGTCATCAAAGCATATCTAGCTTAGACCAAAAATTCTTATAGAACATATTCTTAAAATCCTTTAGGTTCATAATATTTTGTAAGTATTTTTCAATACAATTGTCATGAGCTACATGTTTTCAAACCAAATAATTTTAGAGCTATATTGATGTTTGTAATTTTTACGGTTTAACTAAATGTTGCCCTGAACAACATGGTCTTGCGACCAGACGGAGTATGTCTTATTAACCTTTGTTCCTTCAACAACCATTCAATCCATATCGTTGTCTTATTAAATGCACATTTTGTTTTATCCAACCTCGTCTCATTTCATCATCCGTTGAAGTTTATGTGAATCACCATATTTTGTTTTATCTAGCTTTGCAGTCCAATAATATTTCAAGTTGCATATATAGTAGATACAAAATTGTATATATATTTTGAATGGCTCTCCGATCCTTGGCAGTGTTAGGAATGATGTGGAAGGTGTTATATATAGATACCATTGCGTATGATAGGCCAAATGAACTTTCTTTTGCTAAATGTTGAGCACAATGCCACCATGATATGCCTTTGTGTTCTTCACTGGCGTCTGTGGTTCTCAGCTACAGAAAATAGAACTATTACAATACAATTAATGTTTTATTATTTCATATAGAAAAATATGAAAAAATACTAAATGTCTTGATTAGACGTGCAGCTATATATGAACTATCGGTGTCTTATGCTTTTCTATTTTCTTTCAGAATCTGAAAATGCACCAAAATTGACAAATTAACTAAATAATTTTTTTCTTTCTATTTTACAGACTTATAATTTCTGATAGTGTCCATAATGTTACAATAAACAATTAGGAACAAACAATTTGGGATATCTTCTTGTTGTGCAAATCATCTTCTCCAGTGTTCTGTAGCTACACAGACTTGTTGTCTAGAGGTAATTTTACTACGAACATAGACTAACTAATAAGCATACCACAATAATTGTGATGCACTTCAATATTCAACTAATAAATTGGTAGAGTAGTTGTAAAAGATTCAACTAACTTTACGAGCAAAATGGAAGAAACCAAAAGCGAAATAATAAGCACCCGCATTCATATGCATCACAAAACAAAAGAAATAATCATCTCGTCAGGTCAGATTTCTATTTTCCTTTCCTCCAAATGATACATTCGTTAGTCATCCCAACTCATCATGATATACATAAATTTTTAGGCCCCCGTCTCTAGCTTGCCATCATGAAAACAATGATGTATACCTTTGTTTTATATGACCACAACAAAAGACAAAATGTTAAGACTAAGAAAACAAAACCCAAAGGGAGACTATGATTGATGCGATCTTCGGAACAACACAAAACTAATAATATTCCACATTTTGTTTCATCACATTCCTAGATTCTTGATGATGCAAAGACCAATCAAGGTATCGTAAGTAGTATAGTTGAAGTGTTGAACTAATAATGTGCCATTCATGTGTCAAGCTAGCCCTGCTAGTCATGTTCTGCACCGTTCCAGTTTGGTCGCCCTAGCGTGAACTCCAGGCTAGGAGTAGGGCAGCTCATTTCATGGCTGGGTGCCTGTTGCAAGCCAACTGATCCACAAGGCTCCATATCCTGACCCAAATGCGCAATCATATTAGTATATGGAGCTAGTACGTGAGAGAGGTACAAACTGAAGAGAAACAACAAGATCGTTAACATTGGTACCTCAAAAGTGGATGATACGCCAACTACATGGCGGGTGTCTGCATTGCATGCACTTGGTGGCAGCCATTGATCTCTGAAGAGGAGTTTGTTTGAAAAATTGTTACTACGGGTATAAATGCAAGGCTGCTTGCCGTTAGTAAATATACATGATGTGCTGTTGTATATATCATCAGTCTCATATATACTGTTTTATTTGACATGCATGCTTTTAATTCAGAATAGTGAGGGATAGCAATTAACACAAAATACCTAGGTGGCCATATAGGTCTGGTCCAGCTCCTTAATTTCTAGCTAGGCAACAGGTCATCATTAAAAGGGCTGGGCTATAGTGTTGTGGTAGCTTGTACTACATCTTCGCATAAGAGTTTATTTGAAGCCGGAACTCTATCCATTATCTAAAAAACATGTTGGTGAACAATTGTTCTCTAACAGCTCCAACATCATGAGAACTAAAAAAATTCCATCAGGATTGTGAAATTCGATTAAGCATGGATAGCTGATATCTAGTAGAGCAGGAATAAATTTCTAATTGGAAGACGATACACTGTTTTTTATTCATGTCATCGTTTCTTTATCATGCTTGTATATATAGATCATTATTATTTCGTTTCCATACATATAAAGATGTCATATTTGCAATTGATCATCATATCCAATATGACAACATCACTACTCCCTCTAGTTATATAACTAATAACTGCTATATTTTGGGTTATGTGTAGTCAATTCGTATGAACTTTGAATGCTTGTATCTTTAAAATGCACATTTAAAATTCAAAATAATATGCAGGCCTAAGTTGTTGTCTTTGAAAGTAGTTTTTTCAAAATACTATAGGTTTCTCACCTTTGAAAGTAGTATCACACAATCAATCAATGATCAAACTAGTGTATAGTTGACCCCTGTAATTGTCCTAATTAAACAATACTTTTTTGTGACAGGAAAAGTAATAAACTAATATAGCTTTCCTTGAAGAAACCGCACATGTTTCACCATCAACACACTACAGCACCTTACTACTAACCAAATTTTGCTAAAATAAAATTTCCCCTATTTGCATGTTCATTTGGAAAACATAATTTCCACTATTATATTTATAATGTCATATTTTGTTAAATGAATGAAAAAATACTCTGTCAAAATAAAAACAACTACTTAACAATGAGGAAATGACCAAACCAGAATTATCTTGTCAGAAGCTTATTAGATCAATCGTTTTTCAATTTACAATGTGACAAACACAATTCCAAAATACTGGACCAGTTCTGTTATGTGCAAAAATCAAATGATGTGATGCCACTAATATCTTTGCAAAGTTTTTAAAGCCATCTACACATTTTCATCCCGCATTCTAATTTATATCATTATTTTCTGAAAACAGTTTGTATATACAATCATGAATGCAAGCTACACTCCCAATCTTTGTATTAGTTCTTCAATATTTTTGTTCATTGCAATGTAAATCTTTTCAATGTAATATTACGCAGTATACTAACCGTAGAGCTTGTTAAGGCAAGTAGGAGCATAGGATTAGTGTTTTAGAAGCAGCATATGGTTACGTACGTACTACCCGTGTGATTGAAGACTGCCTTTGCACAACACTTAGATAATCCTACCTCTAATATGTGTTCAGAAATATTCTTGTCTCTCGGGGAGCTTTAATATGTGGGGCGAGTGACTGGGCAGATTATTGTGGACATACGTACAAATTCACCTGACGACCAGGCACTAGCTTTTTTTCTGAACACTACTGACTTGTATCAGGCAAGCTAATTAACAGCAAATATTATCGACTGTGGAACTGTAAAGGCTCACATGAAAGGCACGCATGCAGGAGCTCATCATAATAAGATCAGGAGACACACAGAGAGAGAGAGAGCACGTCAGTTGTACCGTACCATAAGTAACATGCTTCTTTATTTTCCTCCCATTTTCTACTCAATGTAGGTGTATATTAAGGAATAAGAACATAACATTAGTACTTGTAGTGGCTGCAAAGTTAATTGCTCATACAATTGGGAGCAATGTGACAGGTGAAGTCCATACTAGTACTAGCTAACAACAAGATGCATAACAAGTTCTTAATTGACACCACATTTCTAGGGCCTTATTTAGATGCCCAACTTTGGACATCCAAAGTTGGCATTTTGCTACTGTAGCGTACTGTAGCATTCGTTTGTATTTAGTAAAAATTGTCCAAACATTGACTAATTAGGCTCAAAACGTTCATCTCGCAAAGTACAACAAAACTATGCAATTAGTTTTTGATTTCATCTACATTTAGTACTCTATGCATGTGCCGACATTTTGATGTGATGGGAATCTTCTTTTTGCATAGGCCTTGTTTAGATTCCAGATTTCACCCCCAAATTCCACTATGCAAAAAGAAGATTCCCCATCACATCAAAATGTCGGCACATATATGGAGTACTAAATGTAGATAAAATAAAAAACTAATTGCACAGTTTTGTTGTACTTTGCGAGACGAACATTTTGAGCCTAATTAATCAAAATTTAGACAATTATTACCACTAAAAAACAAAAATGCTACAGTACTCGGGGGTGGCACTGTGCAGATTTGGCCACCCGAGTCGGGGATCTAAACGAGGCCATAATGGAATTTGGTGGCAAACTTTGGGATCTAAACATGACCTAGGTTGATGCATGCATGCAAAGTTGTGAGAGGTCAAAGCTAGGCCCTCCTGCAGATAGCCGCTGGGTGCAGTGACGCAGTGATAAGAAAAGGCAAAAGCAGCAGGCAGCAGACTCCTAGAGAAAGCGAGAGAAGAGGACAAGGCCAAATCCCAAGAATCTACAGTACTAGGACAGGCTCTCTAGCTTGGAGATGCTGTTGATCTGCGATGCCATGCTGCTCATCAAGCCAACAAGGGCGGGAGATCGATATCGCTAGGCTCTATACTGCGCCGCGCGCATGTGTGTGTAGGGTCTAACATCTTTTGAGCTTTAGTGATCTTGTCATCAGATTGGTGGATTATCTCCTTTTGCTTGCTGACAACTAGTACTACTTTATAAAGTGCAAAAAGATAGTAAAGTTGGGGTATTTTTGCTCTTATTAGGCTAATTGCTGCTCCTATAAATCGTCCATCGCGTCCCATGACAAGCCACGCACTTTCCACATCATATCAGCGATCAGGACGACGAAAAAGACATACTCCTACTATGTATACCTTGACGACGAAGCACTGCGCGCCCTGCCGCCGTCGGAATCGTCGGCTGAGGAGCATTCGACGTCGCCGCCCGCATGGCTCGCCGCGCCCTCCGAGGAGGCAGACCGGTGTCCGGTGAACGCCTGCGGGCTGACGTCCCGACCTGCTGACGACGACGGAGCCCGCAGCGCACTACTCGGGAGGTCATCGTCGCCGGAGCCGCCACCGCCGTCCACAGGCCCTAATATTCGTTAAGAAAGAAATTAGTCACAGGATTTGGCTTGGCACTGAGATTTAATTTGGAGAGGAATTGAAGAACACTGCATGACAAATATAATGAGACTTCAAATTGACGGAGAATGCTGTGATGTGTGCAATAATGGGGATGAATGGACGGATGTAGTTTGCTTACCAGATGAGGTTGCAGGCTTGTCAGTGCTCTTCACGGTCCTATACATCTGGAAAAGGAGCAGCAACAAAAGAATGACCAAGAAAGCAAAGCTGCAGACACACTACTGTATTTGCTTGCATTGAGAGGGAGAAGAGGGGGGTGAAAAGGCGTAGTAAAGCACAGCGGATCATAAAGGGTCGTCGCTGCTCAAGAAATCACAGCAAAACAGAGCAGCAGCCGGCCCGAAATGTCCAAAGGAAATTGCTAGCTATGGGTTGGCTCTTCTCTCTCGTCATTCCCCATGCTGCACTGCTTTGGGGATTGGGCGTCTTGCAGGAGCAGGCACACGTTGCATTATTGTGCAATGATGGCACCTTTTCTTGCCCACACACACCGACACATCCAATCTCTCTCCCTCCCTCTCTCTCTAGGCTCGCTCTAAACTAGCTAGCTCCCCCTCTCCTCTCTCTAGGGATGCTGGCAAGTCTGCACAATCACATCTGACGACTTTCTCGTTCATTCAGGCCTGTTTAGTTTGTGCCAAAATATAAAAAGTTTTTAAGATTCCCGTCACATCATATATACCAGCACATGTATGAAGTATTAAATGTAGATAAAAAAAATAACTAATTGCACAGTTTATCTGTAAATGTCGAGACGAATCTTTTGAGCCCAGTTAATCCATGATTGGACAAAATTTATTAAATACAGAAAAAAAAGTGCTACAGTGTATTTTCAAAAAAATTTTGCCAACTAAACATGGCCTCAGCTTCAACTCGGAGTCTGTGCCATGGCAAGCACCTCATCAAGATTTGACCTCCTTGTACATGAGCCCCAACAGGAACAAGAACAGATGCAACGAGAACACAGACAGAATTAAAGAAGGAATCGCACGGCTAGAAAGCAGAATTAAAGAACGAAGAGCTCCCAACAGAGCTCGGCCGGAAGGAACTCAACCTGCAAATGGCTCTTCACATGCGCTAGCGTCAGATCCTTGACGTCCATCAGCTCGAGCACCGACTTGGGCGTCGCCCCTGTATGTTGTGTATGTGCCGAGCCGAGACCGAGAGAGGCCGGCCGGGGAGAGGGAGGGAGATTAATCATCATACCCCGCATGAAATGATCCAAGCAGATCTCCATGAAATGCATGGTTTTATTGGGTTCTGGAGCTGAGGATGGATGGATGCAAGCGGAGGAATTAACGACTCACGCTCGTGGCCGCCGAGGAGCTCGACGGCGTGGACGAAACGCGCGTGCAGGCTGCTCGTCCACCGCATCCGCGGCGCACGCATGCCGCGCCGGGAAGCCGGGAGCCTCGGCATGTAGCGGGCCGCGGCCAGGCTGCCCAAGTGCTGGTGGTGCCCGCCACCGTAGCCGCGGAGCGTGTTGGCGAGCACGCCCTGGAGGCAAGGTAATAAATAGCGGCGATAGCGGCCGCAATTGCGGCCGCAATAGCGGTAGCGACCCGTTGCCGCAACCGCTATAAGGTAGCACTCTGAACTTTGCAGCCTGGAACTTTGCGGCCGCTATTCTGAATAGCGGGCCGATATTGCGGCCGCAATTGCACGTAGCAAGCCGCAATAGCGTGGAAGCAAATAACTCTTATGCAAACGGAGATGGTTCAAGTGACCATAAGGCCGATGATGTTGCTGCTTCTAACAATGACAACGAGTGATAGTCTTGTGTACTATTTTATGGCTCATAAGTCATAATATGTTTCTTTGCAAACTCTTAATGTGATGATTTAGTGCGTGGAAAAACCATGTTTGTTTTCTTAATTTAAGTATATGAGATAAAAGTTCTTCGACTGCGATTAAATGTCTATTTATACTCATTTTTCATAATATATGTACTTAAAATTATGTGAGATTATTAGATACCGCTGTTGGAACTTATCGTCCGCAATATCGCCCGCTACCCGCAATCTGCTACCTCGACAGCAATCCGCTACCAACCCGCTATACGCTATTTATTAGCTTGCCTGGAGGTGGAGCCGGCCGGTGCTCGACAGCATCCGGTGGTACGCGGACGGTTGTGAGAGGTACGACGACGCCGCCGCGGGGTCGGACGCCGAGGGCGCCACGGCGCCGGGGGACGTCGTCGTCGAGCGCAGCTGGGACGAGGGCCACGACGAGGAGTGGTAGTAGGCATTATTGTATAGCCCGGCGACCTTCGGATGGTGGCCCTGCCGGTACTCCCCGCCGGCGCCTAGAAAAGGATGCGCGGCGCCGGCCCGCGGGCTGCTGTAGACGGGCACCCCGTTGATTGGCCTCGCCCGCGCCGCCTCCGCCGCGGCGTTGAACGAAAGGCGCGGCACGGTCACCGGCAAGAACGTTGTTGCCTCCGCGGTGGACGAGGAGTAATTATTCGCCGCTGGCGACCGGAACCGCCACGGGAGGACGTCCCCAGCAGTCACCTCCTGCTGCCGCGGCGGCGGCGAGAGCGACAGCTCGGTCGACGCCGTGGATCCGTTCAGACGCCGCCACGGGTCCCCTCCGGCCGGCTGCTGCGCACCACGCCCAGCTCCTCCGGCGGCGCCCAGCCCTGGGGTGGGAGACGACGGCGACACGGTGCTGCTCGGCAGGCTGATGTGCAGCGAAAGGTCCGGCGCCGACGCTGCACGCGCCTCCATAGATCGATGCCGCGTGCGCGCCCTCTCCCTTGGCTGCAGCAGCTAGCAGCTAGCGATTAGCGTAAGGGATCGGCCGGATGAAGAAAGGCAGTGAAGGTTATCCTTGGTGGCCGGGGGATGATGCTTATTTTGCTTGTGCTTTGTGTTTTTCTGGTGTGTGTGCGTGTGTGTGTGGTGCCGCTTTTTTGCGAGTTGCTGTCGCAGTAGCTAGCTAGCTAGAGGCAAGAGCCAGTGCTTTCTCTCTCTTGTTCGTCTCGTTCCCCTCTCTAGCTTTCTCTTGAGATGTCAAAGGAGATCGATGAGATATTAGGGCAGCCGAATTCATTTGGTTTCTTGTGTTGTCAACTTGTCTTGGTTAGGTTAGGGTATTAAAAGGCAAGAGACATATGAGAAAGAGACTGACAGACGAGTATAAATATACACACAGAGCGGGGATAGAGAGAGATCATGTGCAGCGCAGCGATGTGGGAGAGAATATGTCTACCAGATGAGAGGCCAGGGGTCGCTTGTGCGCACGCACGAGAAGATGACAACCCCAGCGCGGGACCATGGGGAGTCAAGGGTGTATTTATGAGTAAATTCATCAAAACTACACGTCCTGTCAAAAATACTCCTACACATATCATCAAACTTGACACTGTTTGATCCCTACATATAGCAGTTATCAACCAGTAATTATCTCTTTTGGATCCGAACAGGTATATAGATAGTGAACTAACTAATTGTTAACAACACCTCTAAATAACAACTATTGGCTAATAGGTGGAGAAATAACATAAACAACCTCCCACTCCTGCCGTCCCACTTTTACCCTTAGCGTTGTCATCTTCCTCTTGCCTCCCTTTCTTTCTTCCATCAGCAGGACCAATAATGGCGGTCACGTTGGTCAAGGGCCTTCAGTCAGGGCAGGGGTCGGGCTGCTGGCCGACCAGTCAACTGGCAGTGGCACGGTGACACTAGGCCGCGGCCACCGCGGGTTGCACACGGGATGGCCCGAGCGACCATAGAAGTATCAGCCCGGCCTGCTTTTCAATGAAGACCGAGAGGTGCAGGGGAAGGCGTGCATCCCTAGGACGCCGTGGGCCGGGGCGAGTGCCCAGGCGGCGGTGGGCTCAGCCAGGACACGGTCGCGATGTCGCACTGCTACCATGACGACGCGCTACTGGGCGCAAGGGAGGGGATTAGGTGGCCATCAATGGTGTTGTCGGCAGCATGTGGCACGGGGCGCGGAGCAGCAGCACGAGGTGCCGCGCCACAGAGCGGCGGCACGTGACGTGGGACGGGGCCATCATAAGTGGGATCACGGGGTGCGTGGGAGGAGATGGGACGAGACCGCCTATCTGCGTGGTGGAGGCAACCATCTCAGGTGATGAGCGCACACGTCATGAAGTCCCTGTGCACCGCCTTCATCAAGCCCCATGTGTTGCCTCCGCTAGTCATCGTGCGGCCCTGTGCGCCACCTCTGCTAGGCCTGCATGATCCTACATGCCACCCTTGCCAGACGCCATGCGGTCGGGCTGCTCTGAACAAGTCGGCCAGCCGTCGCGTGCCTCCAATGGACGTTGCATGCCCCTACATATCGCATCTGCCAGCCGCCACGCCGGTGGGCTGCTCCGAGCACGTAGGTTGGCCACCATGGGCTGCTCACAGGATGTGCTGCTTGAAGATTAGGTCACCAGTAAGGAGGAACTGGTAGGGGCCGACGCCCTCATGTGTGGGATATGGTCCTGTCATGGATCCGTCCGCCACCTTGACACTCCAAACCATGGAATCCAACCCCCAAACCATATATCTAGCCGCTCCAGACCATGGATCTAACCACTCAACACAATGCATCCATCACACGCATTGCCCGAATCGAACAGTCAGTGCCAAAATATCCAGGTCACCTGCCAGATCTGCCTTCGGGTGCCCGAATGTCTGTGTTGCCTTAGGTCTTGAGAGGTTGTCCATTAAGACCACCTTAGTTCTTGATGAATCGTTTGCTCTTAATTCCCAGTCTTTATACGAAAGGAGCAGTGAGGGAGGGGGAGGGAGTGTTGGGCTTGTTGGTGATCCTTATTGCAAAATTTTCATTGCCAACATAGTTAAAACAATATTTGCATATACCATCATAGCTGTAGGGATTTATTCTAATGAGTTTCAAAAGTTTTGCTAAATATTTGGTTCCAAGAGAGACATTGAGCAAAGGTGAGAGAATTTGGGCCAACGAGTGGGTCACCCAACATATCCCTAGGTCGCCAACCTACTATTTGGCCCAAATCAAGTCCTACTCCCCAATATGCAAAGAAACATAGCCTAAGTCCCGTGGAGCATTGTTGACGGTCACTAACATCAATTATAAACCATCGACATAACCTGCATTTATATTTAATTCCATAACCAAACATAGGTATAGGGGTTTGAACTAATAAATTCTATGAGTTTTGGTGAATCTGTGTTTTCGGCAGGGTTTATCCAGAAAACCGTCAAGGGGGACCTATTTATCAAAGGAAATTATAGAATTCCGCTGCGTAAATAGCGTGGGAAGATTCTAGAAGACTCCAAGAGGCTCTCCGCCGAAGCAGACCCTGAGGACCTGCCATGTGGGGCCGGCCGGCCCCACCTGCAGGCCGACTGGCCCGTGGGGTCCACCAGTCAGCCTCCGCTTCGAAAGTCGGTTCTCCACAGCCTCATAGATTGCATCTACGCCGTTCTTTCAAGTCGGTTTGATCCGAGGGTCTAGAATTGACGCTCCGAGCTATATATACCAGCCCCTACCCCCTCCCTCAGCAGATTCCTTGAAACCCTAATTCATATCTTCAGGATCAGAGCCAACTATCAAGAGAAGATTAGTCCTCCATAGGATTTAGTCTTGTAAATAATAGTGAGATAGATAGTAAGGGAAGAGTTTAGAGAAGGTGCTGGCCTGTCAGTACTCTCTCTATGGCTTGTACCTTGATGGATCCAAGTTCTACTTGAGCTTGCCTTCGAGATATCTTTGGTAATCAACTTCTGATTTGAGTAAGCATCTTATTTATATTGTTCATTAGGATCATGATTCTTTTGAGTGCTTTATTCCTGTTCTAGAGGGAGTAGAGTATTAATCAAAAGTGTAAGCATGGTGCTTAAACTTGGGTTAATTGTGGATGCACCCTGCATTCTGGATCGGTGGTAGATCGCGTGTGTGACATCAGTTCTATATAGCCTATACTATATAGCTTCGTTGATCCTTTGTAGTCCACCTCCCGTCTGTACTCGCAAGTAGGACCCGGTTACGAAGGAAAGCATCCTCTGCTGGTGTCTTTCCTTAAGTAATGTCCCTAGTTGAATAGTAAAAGACATAGCTTACCCAAGTCAGAACTAGAGAACCTTAGTTATCCTCTCTATGCTCCTGTTTATTCTAACCTTATTGCTACCCCTTGTTAAGTTAGACCGTAGTTAGTCTTATACATTTCCCTATGGATACGATATTTGAAATACTTCCGGGTGAAAGCTATAGCGGTATCCGTGCATTTACGAATTTATCTGTGTGCGTTAATTTATACAAACAAGCATTGGATCAATGTCAATGGACCGGATGAGTTGTCATATGGATCCAATGGCACAACAAGAGATAGCAACTTTGATAACCTACCATGTGGTAGCCATCATCCAAGCCATCAAAAAGTGCCACAAGGAAATCAATGGCAATAGGCTCCTAGATAGGTCACCCGATCCCACCTGGGTTGCCCAACCTACTTCTAGGCCCGATGCCCCACAACTCTGTTCACATGCAAAGAAGCGCACAAATCCATCATGGGTCATAAGATCAAAGTAGGTTCAATCTTTGTGGATGAGATGATGCATCACATGGATCATCAAGAGGCTCCTTCCACCATCTAAAGAGGAACAAACTTTAGCACTGCACCTTGGCATGGGCTTGTACAGAGAGAGTGACACATACATGGATGATCGAACATAATAGGGTCTAGGTGGGTTGAGCAACCTGGCCCAGAAGCAATCGACATGCCAACTGACATAACTAACTACCGACCTCCTTCAAGAGTGCATCCACACCTGGCAAAGATTGAGGCAATGAATTGAAGGGTTAGGCGACCTCCCCTAGGTCGGCCAACCTAGCCCCACTACCAAACCGCCACAAGTTTACTCTATAAATATTTCTTACTTCCAACGTCACAATAAATAGCTCATCGGGCATGAGCTCCCATTCCAAGATAAGGAGAAGAAATCCCATAAAACATGAAGCCCTATCATCATATCATTTATTAAATAGGGAGAGTAAGGGGAGAGCTAGGGAGGCCTGGATTTGTTGGCTCCTCTTCCACTTTGTACATCAGTGGATGCAGTTCTTCTAGAAGTGCCATTTGTGATTCATACTCTAGTAAATGTAAATCTTCTATATAATTAAACTTAAGTTCCTTTACTTGCTTGAGAAATCTCGAGTGTTCTAGATATAGATCATGACTATAGTAATCATTAGCATAGACTTGGTGTTTACTTGAGGTTGCGCCTAATCCCACAAATTGTTGTGGTACCCCAAGGGAAAAAACTAGGTCATAATATGTCGGGGACGAAGGCATGTATTAGACCAACAAGGAAGGCCTTGTGACTAAGGAGACGAATGATGTGGGGATGTGCGCATTGATGCATCGTGTGATTGGTTCACTATTTTTAGCTTTAGAAGCTTTTCTCATGTGTGCTTTGTTTCGTAGTGCTTTAATTAAGCTGGTGGATAAGCCCTGCAAAAGCAATGCCAAAGAGGGACTATATATGCTTATTCATTAGTCGTTATTGCTGCTACTGTACTTCAGTATATTTGACAACAATTCTCAGTCCTCCCTTTCTTCATGGAGACTTTGATTTTAATGTGCTATAGAGCATCTAGTTAACAAGGAACTAGAAATTTTTCAAAAATATTAGCAGCCATTACTAGACAATTGTAAGAGGTCTTTCAAGCTTAAATTTGCCGTGGTTACCATAGAGCAAAGAGTAGTCATTTCCCTAACGTTGTAAACTAGCTAGACTCGTTATGATTTTTTTGAGGTGGGGGAGCAGAGGCTCCTCCTGAATTATTTACCACAGATTCTAGCAAGCCGGTAATGGAGGGTGTAAAGCACCAAGTATAAGGGCGACCCTAGAAGGGTCCAACAGGGTACAAAGAGAGAGGAGAGAGGATGACAACCAACACCAACACTAACACCAACACCAGCACAACACATACAAAGGGAAAACACCAACAACCACAGGGGAGAAACTAAGAAAAAGTACAACTCCCACTACGGAGGAATGTCGAAGATCGCTGAATATGGCACCTGAAATAGACAAACTTTGATTAGCTCCATTTGGCAGACGACTATAAGACACTGAGTCAAGATTTATGGACGATAGTCGTGAAGTACATCTTCTATGAAGTTCATTTGGGAGCAATCGCCTTCCACCTACACCCTTAAATGGGAGGAAGACTCCAGGGTTGGAGGACCGACGAATGGAGAACAAGGAGATCCAAGATAGGGAATCATGGTCCCGCTATCCCGACATATGGTGAGAAAATGCAATCAAGGAACCTGGAGGACGTCAGAGCAAGAACACCTAAAGCAGACACCATCTATCAAGTAGTTTGTGCCATAGTATAGGGAGTGCAAAGCGGGCCCTGCAGGAAAGAAAGTTGTGGTAGGTCTAAGCTGGCCCCTCCATGGTGGCACCTCTAAGAAGGACGTGACGTCGTTGACGCCACCACCACCACCGGCTCCAGATAACCAGAGCTAGGTTTTCACCAGGAGGAGAGGGGCAATGCTACAGCTATAGGGTAGGGAGGCTACATCGACGCCTCCAAGGAGGTAATCGATGCTAGAGGGTATCACCATCAGTTACACAACCAGGTCATGCATGGCTTTTGCCTAAGCTCCCAAATCCATTAAAGAACTATAGTCTACCTCTGCCATCTTAGAACCAAGTCGGCGAGCCCAGGCACGACGACATGCCCATAGGCCTTGCCCTCGTGCAGAGCTTCAACTTCCCCGATGAGGCAAATTAGTCCCCCAGCTATCGGGACCGGTTGAGAAAAGTAGCACAGAGGGGACGCCGAAGTCTATTTGCAAGCGGCTAGGGGCAAGGGCGAGGCGGATGTGGCTGTTTAGCGCCGATAGATGCCCCACTGAGGCCGGCATGGTGCACATGCCGATTTGTAGGTGGTTGTGATAGAAATGTTGTGTGCCCATTCGCATGGTCCTCTGTTGAGCTGGGCATGCCTCGCCACAGCCGACGCGCCCCTCTCCAATGGCATGGTTGCCTCGGCCGGCACCATGATGGTGGTGAACCTATGGGCCATTACACACGACGCTATCGTGTGGGTCGACTCGAACCCTGCGGGTTTGAGTGGTGGGCGGCGACTGCGGCGCACCTAGCCTAGTGGGTCGGGTGGGTAGCCTCGACAGCGGGGTGGAGCAGCAGCTGATCTTGTTGATGACAAGGCTGTCGAGTGACTGCTGCCAGGTGGCGCCGAGGCATGTCGTGGCCACCGCATCGTGGATGTATGAGAAGATGCAGGAGGGGGAGGTGATGAAGCCATCGAGTGACCGCAGATCCTCGTCATCGCCGGGTGCCCCAAGTAGGAACTAGGCCTCACCCCGTCCTCTACCTCATGTATGGCGTGGAGGGACCCTGCTTGGTAGCACACCACTTGGGTGCGGCAAATCCAGGGCGAAGGTCTCCAGATCTGGACCCAGAGGGCACGGATCTGGCTCGTCTCCAGTCATTTTGCTTGGCGCCGGCCAACCTTCTTCGCCAAAAACCAGAGCTAGACAGGGGAAAGGAGGGTGGGGGAGGAAATTGCTGCGAAGGAGGCCTTGTTGGGAGCCACCACGGGCTGCAGCCACTGCTGGACGTAGAGCAGCGGCGGCGGCCAGAGAGCAAGCAGGTGGAGGGGCTTTCGGTGGCGAGGCGAGTCGCCCCCCGAGCTGCCTGTGCGAGACGACGCGGGGGTCTCTCAGGAAATTTTTAAAACCGACGAGTCCCACCCTTTATAATTTGTAGCTCTCTATTTTTCTCTAGTAGGGGCACTGACTCTCCTGTTTCATGAAAAAAATTATCAGAATAATAGAAATTAGATGTTTGTGTGCCTAGTGGGCCTGCAAATTATGATTGTTCTCTTGTGTCTATGGTGAAACGGAAATTCTGCCAAGTTTATTGTACTTGTTGGCGCTTCAATCAAACGAAAAAAAAGATGTATGCATGTGTTTTGGCTAGTGGTGCAATTTTTTAGTTTAGTAATCGATGTGTACAAAAAGTCAAAATGGTAGGCAACAGCCTTATGCATCTCTAGTTAGCGTCCGACTTCATCGGAGGTATACTTTCTTTAGTAAAAAAAAACTGACCTCATGTAGAGGGAAAAGCAAATTCACGAATTCAAATGTCAGTGTTCATTCTTCATTGTGGCATGGTGGGGCATATAATGTCCGTGTCAGCAATCCTGTCACTCTAGTAGCAGCCGCTGGACGATCTGGGCTGGAAACAGTCCCTTCCTGTACCTTGCCGTGTGTTTTTTCTTCGTGGATTGTTGGAATGTCTGTTCGCTTTCATTTATTCATTTCTTTGACAATGTGTTCATGCTAGTAAGGATGGATTATATCAAATAACTAACAATATTAAACAAGGGTACACGAGTTTATATACGTATATAACAAATAAATATAAATGATCGTGTTGTCTTTGCGCTCACACAAACAGCGGCCCCAGATGTCCCACGATATCGCGGGCCCAGATGTTTCATGATATGCTCACCGACCATTGCTCTCTAGGGGATTTGTTGTGCTCATTAAGTCATTTTTTCGCATGGAAAATGAACGCATAAGACACGACAAACCCAGATAGGGTTGACTTCCCTATGCCTAGCCTAGATGGGTTTTCTTCAGTCTTCTTCAGGGTTTCCTGGAATCAAATTAAGAATATTTTGCTGGAAATGCTCCAAGACTTGAGGACTGGTCATTTAGATCTTTTTAGACTCAATTATGGCATTTTGACTTTGATCCCCAAAGATAAAGGTGCTAATAATATCAAACAGTATATACCTATTTGCCTCCTTAATGTAGTGATTAAGATTGTTAGTAAAACCTTGACTTTGAGGCTGAATAATGTAGCTGATAAGGTTACAAGCCCCAACCAATCTGCTTTTGTCCCTGGGAGGTGCTACTAAGGGCACTTGTTTATCATTTCCTCTTAGACGATGAATAGTAGTTGTTAGATGCCCAGGGGCGGAGCTACAGGGTGGTCCCTGTGGGCCGCGGACCACCCTGTAGATTTGGCCCAAAAGTCTAATATCCCTCGGTATTTTGACCCAAAGCCTATTGGCTTGTGCTGCCGATCGAACCTGGCGGAAGACTCGAAGCGACGTCCGCAACGCAAAACCGCGACCTAAACTGCTAAACAGGAGACAATCAACGATCTAGTGATCTACAGTTCAACTTCAATTCACGGCACATCCCAGTTTGGAGTTCGCCACTGCCACGGTACGCAGAAATAATTTAGTTTCTATTTCATCTCAATTTTAAAATTTTATTGTAGCACTGAAATGATTTAAATATTTAATTGAAACATTGTATCATTGGACATTGGGATTATTTATTTCTCTAGCAGATTTGTTAAAAATGAAGAGTGGTGATATTGCCTCTCTTTTTTAGAAATATGAATAAAAGAAAAAGGCTTCCTCTCCATCTCGGTTCCATAAGAACAAATTGAAGAACAAGAAGGTATGTAATATTTCAATTCTATGTTAAGAAAGATATACTCATCTATTTTATGAACTCTGTATGTTCTTTTATGCTTAATTGCATTTTGTAATTCATATATTTGTGTACCGATGAGTTAATTTTATAATGGTTACAAAAAAATTTAAACAATGGACCACTGTAGCTACAAATCCTGGCTATGCCACTGTAGATGCCAATCTAATGGTTCACTGCTCGATTGCTACTGTTCTTCCTCAACCTTCCTTTCTTCTTCCTCACAGTGAAAAACAATCCTCATTCCCACACCCCCACCTGTCACCCGCAACCTCCCATCCTCGACAACATCTTCACCGCCAAGCTGAGCCTGCCTCTGCTGACCTGTCGCCTAACTTGTCGTCCGGTCATCCGCACGATTACCTAGCTTGTGCTCCCTTCCTTGGCCTAATCTCCATCTCTCTCCACCCGAGGCTGGCAACGGTCCCATCACCTCGCTGCTCTGCCCCACGCCCGCCTCCTGTGCCTAGAAGGCCTGCCTTTCCTGAGCCCCTTTTCTTAGACCGCAAGGTGAAGAACCCCTGGTGTTGGGCGCTCTCGGCGTTGCCTAAAGCAAGCTGAGGTTTTAAGGCGGCTGAACAATAGGAGAAGTCATCCAAAGCTCACTAACCATCGGGGAGAAACTCCTGAAATGCGAACGAAATAGAGGGGAAAGGCGGTGAACTAGCGCTCCCACTCCAGCGATTGTCGGCGACGATTCCTGGGGTTTCTACCATCGAAAAGTAGGAGATTCGTTTCGGGGCTCGACGCTGCATTGATCTATCTAGGTATTTCCCCGTCTCCTCCTCAACAGCGTTCCATCTCTGTGCCCCTGTTCCTCGTATGTTGTTAGAGTTTCTGAACTCTGGTTCCTTCCGCGAGTTGGCTATCTACTGAGATCGTTCTCATTCTGCTGTGCGGTCTGCTGAGTGATCTGTGGTGCCTGGTGCGGGGTGCTGTGCGCTGCGCATGGGGAATCGGCGTTTCACCTTAGCGGTTCCGCCATTTTCGATCTCTCGGGATGAACTAGAGTTCGCTGGTAGTTGTTCCACTCATTCGAAATTGAGGTTGGGGAATCCACATTCTTCTCCTGGAAGCAAATCAGCTACGAAAATCATGCGTCGAATCGATCGTGAATGTGAGGAATTAGAGCTAACAGATTGGCTCAACATAAACAAATTCCCCCCACTGACGTCGGGACAGGGTATCCCATCAGTTTCATTTGGTCTGCCCAAACATTCTCAACCAGCTGAGTCGGCGAGACATGATCGTTTACATAATCAGAGACCCCAACCAACCAGTTGCAGCATTTGGAGATACCTCTATACTTGTTGGGGATTTACCGATTGAGTTCGTTTGGTCAAGCAAGGGCCAGGTGATTGAGAGTCTGCAGAATGAGCAAACTGCAACGATCCTGAGCTCTGAGAAAATGAGATCCCCAGAAAAAGAAAATAACAAGACCACAGGAATGCAAAAAGGGAAAAGGATCAAGAGTTGGGCTGGCAAGACTCCTGGGCCGGCCCACTCAGGCATTTCGATACAGGATCTCTTCCAGCACTCTTATCTGCCACCAGCTCGGGTGAAGCCAAAGAATCCGGAACCTCGCACAAGCCGCTGGCTATGGGTTCCAGCTGCTAGGGTTTGGGATCCGGCGGCGGAGAAACACCCAGCTTCTAGTGAGGACATCAAGAGATTTGGGGCGAGTGCAAGATTTCTGCGGCGAGTGAAGGAGCAAACCATTGATGAAAGATCGTTTGTAGAGGTTGCGAAGCAAGACATGGATAGGAAGCAACTCAACCGGGACTTCCAAGATGGTCATGTCAATAGAGCTAATTTCCAGGGAGCAGATCGGGAGAGAGGTGATAGTAGAGGTGGTTTTCAGGGTGGAGCTCGTGATGGGTGTTGATGCAAAAGTGGATCTGCAAACACAAAGGGCTAATACCCGAAATCGATATCCAAAGCGTGCCAGTCGATTTGACCTGTTAATCGACAAGGATGAAGATACGAGCACTTTGGTCCTGACAATAGCGATACGCCCGGAAGTCACGGCCAAGAGGTACTCACGCGGAACTCGAGGATCGTCGAAGATTGCACTGGAGCAATGCAACTCGTCGAATCGATGAGAACTCATAAAAAGGAAAAAGTATGTAAATTGACGAAGTCGCCGAAAAGTAAATAGATGTAAATAAGAGTAAAAGCTGGTTTTTTGATATTGATTGATTGGTTATTACATTGCCCTTCACTCTATATTTATATCCTGATCTACAGAAACGTAACCAAATACGACTAGGACACTAAATCCAAACCTAAGGAAACACATGACTCTGATACAACTCAGACTCTAATAAACATAGAAAAGGAAATTAATTCCTATCTTACTCCCTAGTCCGCCTCAACTACGATGGTATTCTCATCGACCTCCTTTCCATCGGCACACTCCCTGTTTTATCGGCAGCAGCCTTCAAGTCTTTTTCATCGGCACACTCCCTGTTTCATCGGCAGCAGCCTTTAAGTCTTCTTTCATCGGCATCGGCAATAATACCCTTAACCTTATCGGCAACACTTCAATTTGAATCAACTTCTCCATACACCGCCACCACTCATAGGCAGCCTTCTTTACAAGCTCATTTTCATCGACTATCAACCTACACAGTAATTTTTTCTCTGCTGATTAGCCCCTTCTGACCATCTTGACACGTGCCAAAAAACGATGTCAACACATGCCCCCCAATTTCGGAGTATAAGATACTGATGCTCCGAAATTTACTCCAGATAATGCTTGCTGTTACCTATTTTTCTCAACCCATTCTCCAAGCATAACATAATCTGTTACCGAATTTAATCAAATCTAGCTCTGATTCATGCATCTCAGTAAATATCACACAATTTCCAACTATTCTTGCCCCAATTACGGTTGAGATACCAAAATAACAACCCATCGGTAAGATCTTATCATAACAACACCACCATTTTAGAACTGAAAGATCCTGTACCAAGATCTCTTCCAAGTCATGATTACTTGCCATCAAATCTTCTATACAATCCCATGATTATCGTGCGAACAGTTACCATATCCATCTGAACCATCTCGATCCACACGCGCGCGGCATAGAGATAAGTCAAGAATACCCCTACTCCAAGCGGCCTATAAATAGATTTCTCCGGATCGCTCGTCTTCTACCCTCAAACTTCGACCTTTGGCATTCTCTCTCCGGCGGTAACCCTAACGAACAACCGCGCGTCCTCAACCCACCAGAGCTCCTTCCAGCGTCAACTTCAAGTCCCCAGCTTGTGCCCTCATCCTTCTCAGAGCAATGGCGATCAACTTCAACGTTCCCGCGGTTTGTTCTTCTTCTATTACTTTTACCTTGATCCCTTTGGTCTTTGCGAGTTCTTACAGTTGGTAATTTTTTCTTCCTTTTCCATTCTTTTGATCTCCCGAACTCAGGAACTACACAACAAATTGGTTATTCCAACCAACCAACCACCCCTCCAATGCCTAGGTCCAATGGGCGACCCAGATCCAACTGACTTGATCAATGCAGAAGCTAACAGAATTCCCTTCAAAGCTCAAAATTTTTCTTTGAATCTATGGAAAGATACATTCCGATCTTGGCCCAAACCCACCAAAGGGTGGAAAGACTGGTACTTGAGGGTTAACAGGTCGATGCAGGTGTACTGGGCAGAGCGGAAGATAGACCAGTGTATTAGGCTATCTATTGCTGATATGCAAAAGAATGAATCCATGATGATAGCCGCCGCTCACTTCTGGTCAGACACCACAAATACTTTTATGTTTGGCCATGGTCCATCCGCCCCTACTCTTGCCGATATATACATGCTCACTGGCTTAGACATCTCGACTGTCGATTTAGCTTCCATCTATGGTAGGAAAGCTGAATATAGAGTGAACACACGCAACATCGGCGGCTGGACAGGATACATCCAGGAATACCAAAGGACTGGTACTGTCAACCAGAGGGAACACGCCATATTCTTGAATATGTGGCTGGAGAAATTTATCTTCTGTGGCCGATCAGTAGGACCAACCAACGCCTTCCTTCCTACAGCCGAACTCTTAGCCAACGGTGTCAGGTTCCCGCTCGGCCGATACCTTCTGAGCTCCACCTACCACCTCCTCCACCAAGTATCCCAGAAGCTTTTACTTGGTGAACCCATCGACAATTTGGGAGGCCCATGGTGGTTCATCAATATGTGGCTAAATGCCCATATGCATAAACGTCTGCAGTGGGATTTCTTCGCCCAAGAATTCCCACGAGAAATTGCTGAAGATTATGTTCTTGGAGATGAGGAATCGGCAACACGCCCCCCTCTCAACTTCGGTGAAGCTATAATTGTCCTCCCAGGAACAGAGGCTAATGAAGATCAAATCGGCAGATTTTTCCAGAACTTCTACAATGGTCTCCCTTGCGATCATAGGGCTTGGGTACCCTATATTGATGAAGATAACAAGTTCCCCCTTCTCTTTAACTTTGCCGATGACGAGCTGAACCAAGATAATGAGCTTATGATGGCCATCATTACTCCCAGGGCAATCCCAGTGAACACATTTGGTAGTGGGAAAAATTCCAATACTACTTATGAGTTCTACAATCCATCGGCAGTATCTCGTCAACTGGCTTTTGGGCAACTGCCAATCAAGCTGTGCTTTGCCGATGTGATTAAGCCCAGAGAAACAATCACCACCGAAACTGAGTGGAGCAGGGTAGTAAGACTCGCTCCCGATGCCGATATCTCAAATGTTGATCTCTCCGCCTGGTCACCAGCGTCTTTTATTACAGAATCATATAAGCAATGGTGGCAAGAGTGGAAGGAACAATTATTCTCAACATCCGTCCATACATATCGGCACATGATCGATCCCGACTACGCCATTCCTGACGATGCAGTAAGTTTCTTTTAACTTTCTTTTGTTTCTTCTTTTTCATATATCGGCATCTAATCTTTCTCACAACAGGCCGATGACCCAGTTCCATCCATGAGCAAGAGTGGGAAACCTTTCAACCTCCAACCTATCTCCCCAGTTTCAGTGATCGGCTACAACGCCCCCACCTTAGCCGCTTTAACTTTCCAGAGGACCCGTGCCAAGACTATCACCTCCAGATCAAAACTGGCAACATCTAGGGCTACTCCAATGGCTGCCGCTACAAGCCTAATTAAGGCTTTTAAGGTAATAACCTTGTTTATTTTTATTCACTGCCGATACAAACTATATTAACATGTAACCATCAGGGTGTAAGAGCTGCGGCTGGATCGTCATCGACAACTCCTCCAACATCAAGCACCACTAACTCCAACCAGCCTTCAGAGGTATTCTTTTATCTTTACATTTTATCTGTTAAATATCCGATCTCACACTTGTTTTGCAGCAACAAATGGGTACATCGGCAAGCATACCAAGCACTCAAGCTCCTCAATCAACAAGTGCCAATGCCCCCCAGCCAATTGTCGCTGAGACCCAAGTAAAGCGTAAAGCTTTAACCGATGCCGAAGCTCAGCAAAAACGACAGAAATCTACGCCAGTCCCTGCATCCGCTCCAACACCTATTAGTCAGCCAACCGATGTAGTTGAACAAGTTGACCCTCCTGCACAGAATATATCATCAGCCATCATACCCCAAGGGCCAACTACTGATGAGGTCGTAGAAGACATCCCATCGGCAACCTCTGCCGATCCTTCGCATGACCCCCTTCAAGCTGCTCCCTCCAGCCAGGCCTAAGAAATTGCCTTGAAGCAGGTAAACCGATTGACCTATTCGATTTATAATATCCATATCTATCCTTAGGTAGAATCTCTGACTTACTTTTCTCTTCACAGGAACAAGATTCTCCTGATAGCTTGTTTTCTTTTGCTATCGACGTCTCCGATGATGATGGAGAAGAAGCAAGTTCTTCCCTGGCATTGGGAACAATATCGGCAGAAATCTATGGCAAGCTAGAAGCCCTTCTGAATCTGTTACAACAAGATACTGCTCAATTGATAAACGATTCAGATCCTACAAAGACTATCTTCAAGACAATCCATGGCCAAGTTCCTGCCGATGTTGAAGAAACTCTCTTCCCAGCAGTCCATCTAGAGAGCCGACAACTTCAATATCAACGGGCTGCTCACCGTATCGCCGATAGAGCAGCTCAAGCTCAGCTCAAGGAAGAGATGCTACAGCTAAAACAAACTGCTGATGAGAAGCACAAAAACATCAGCAACTTGCAAACCTCCGGTGCTGATCTTATGCAGAAAATTCTGGATCTATCGGCAAAGAGAGCAGCTCTTCTAGCTGAACTGGAAGAAGTTGAAGCAGCCCTAACCCACGCCAAGCAAGAAGAAGACCAGCTTCCTGACGTCATCAAAACCCTTCAGTAGGAAAGGGACGTCCAAGCTCGTAAGGCCTTGGCCTTGAAAAAGAAACTCAAGCCTGTGGAGGGAGTTGCCGATGAAGACGCTAAAGAATTGAAGGAAGCCGATGAAATTCGCCTGCGTGCAATATCGGCTATCCAATCTTTGTTAAACCTGTAATTATCATCTAGTGCATCGGCAATAAGATATTAATATTTTGTTTTAACTCTAGCCGATAGGATTGTTATCGGCAATTATACTTTTATGCATATATCCAGATACTAGGTAATATTTCTTTAAATATTTTCCATTTAATGCTCTGGGAAACACAACCCCCTCGAGGGTTTCGAGAATATATGCATTACCAGGAACAGATTGATTTATCCGATATGGACCCTCCCAATTAGGCGACCATTTGCCAAACTTTGAACTTTTAGTCCCAATCGGTAAAATCAACTTCCAAACCAAATCTCCATCGACAAACTCCTTTACCTTCACCTTCTTGTCATACCATCTGGCTACCCTTTTCTTATTCTCTTCGATGCTAGCTAAAGCCTTTAACCGATGACCTGCTACATCTTCCAACTCATCTTTCATAAGGGTATCATAGTCATCGGCTGTCAATTGATCTTGAGAACGTATTCGCCTAGAGCCAGTTTTAATCTCCCAAGGTAATACTGCGTTGTGTCCATATACCAACTGATAAGGTGTTACCTTGGTTGCACCATGACACGCCATCTGATATGACCACAAGGCTTCATTTAATACCGTATGCCACCCAATGTTTTCCTAAACGCTAAACGGTAAACAGTCGGTCACCCTTTGTTTAGCGTTTAGACCGTTTAAATGGTGTTTAAACGGAGTTAAACGGCCTAAACGGTTTTGTACAATAACAATAAAATATACATATTTATGTAGGTAAAAATAAAATTTGCTAGAACCCATACATATTTACACATGTAAAAATCAAATATTCTACCAAATAATCTTGTTGGAAGAAATCTAAATCCCACGACACTTCATATAATTACAATATTAATTAGTTTCATATTGATTGTGATAGACGTAGTCCTTTAATTCACTAATTATGGATTAAATGGTTATTTAGCTCATTTAATCATGTTTATTCTGATTTTATTTAGACCATTTAGACGGGATTGAATGGTTTAAACGGGTTTAAACGGCCCAACTGTTTAATTCACCGTTTAGGGCCTAAACAACACGGCCGACTTCTGTTTATCGTTTAAACTGTGTTTAAACGGACTAAACGGCCGTTTAGGCGAACAGTGATGCCACCTCTTAGGATATTCTTTAATTTTGCGCTTAATGAGCTTGATAATTCCTTTGTTAGAAGCCTCAGCCTGACCATTAGCCTGGGCATAATATGGTGAAGAATTCAAAACTTTAATCCCCATACCTATAGCAAACTCATCAAATTCGCCCGATGTAAACATGGTACCCTGATCGGTAGTGATGATTTGAGGAATACCAAATCGGTAAACAATATGCTCTTTCACAAAATCAATTATATTGGCCGATGTCACCTTTTTCAAAGGAACTGCTTCAACCCACTTTGTGAAATAATCGGTAGCAACCAGAATAAATTTATGCCCCTTACTCGATGGTGGATAAATCTGACCGATGAGATCAATAGCCCAACCCCGGAACGGCCAAGGCTTAATTATGGGGTTCATAGCCGATGCGGGTGCTCTTTGAATATTACCAAATTTTTGACATTCCTGACATCCTTTAAAATATTTAAAACAATCTTCGAGAATAGTCGGCCAATAACATCCATTCCTTCTGATCATCCATTTCATCTTGAAAGCTGACTGATGAGCCCCACATACTCCTTCATGAATCTCACCCATCAAGCCTTTTGATTCATCGATGCCAACACACCTGAGTAAAACTCCATCTATGGTACGGTAATATAATTCATCATCAAGGAGCACATACTTGGTAGCTTGGAACCTTATATGTCTTTCAACCTTTTTAGATGGATTCTTTAAATAATCAATAATTTCCTTTCTCCAGTCATCGGTATCAACTGCCGATGTTAACACTTCTTGAATAGGCTGATACCCTGAAGCAATCGATTAACCTCTTCATTATGCAATCGAGAAACATGTTCCAGATGAAAATTCCTAAACCCTTTCAACAACTGCAAACATTTCTCATAATATGAAATTAAAACTTCACTTCGGCATTCATAAATCCCAGCCAACTGATTTATAACTAGCATAGAATCACCAAAGACTTCAACAACATCGGCACGTACTTCCTTAAGTAATTCTAACCCTTTTATCAAAGCTTGGTATTCAGCCTGATTGTTTGTTGATGTAGCAACAATCGGTAATGAGAACTCATACCTCTTCCCCTGAGGGGAAATTAACACAATGCCGATGCCTGCCCCTTCACCACATGTAGACCCATCAAAGAAAAGTGTTTAAGGAGCAATCTCCAGAGAATCCACTGTGTTGCAATGTTGAGTAACAAAATCAGCCATAACCTGTCCTTTAACTGCCTTAGCCGATTCATAACATAGGTCAAATTCTGATAACGCTAAAATCCATTTGCTAATTCTACCACTTAATATCGGCATCGACAGCATATATTTGACCACGTCATCTTTGCATATGACAGTACACTCGGCTGATAGTAAATAATGCCTCAACTTAATACAATAAAAGTATAGACACAGACATAATTTCTCGATAGCTGAATATCTGGTTTCAGCATCTACTAACCGTCTGCTCAAATAATAAATAACATGTTCTTTCCCTTCAAATTCTTGAATAAGAGCTGAATCGATAACAGTATCATCAGTTGACAAATACAATCTGAAAGATTTCCCATGTTGAGGTGGAACTAGCACTGGAGGATTTGTTAAGTAACTCTTAATTTCATCTAGGGCTAATTGCTGCTCATCTCCCCATCTAAATTCCTGATCGGCTTTCAATTTCAGTAATGGACTGAAAGCCTTGATCTTACCCGACAGATTAGATATGAATCTCCTGATGAAATTAATCTTACCGATCAAAGATTGTAATTCGGTTTTATTGGCAGGAGCAACCACCTTGTTGATTGCCTCAATAGACTTCCTACTAATTTCAATGCCCCGCTGATGCACCATAAAACCTAAGAATTGCCCTACCGATACACCAAATGCACATTTATTAGGATTCATCTTTAATCCATACTTTCTTGTGCACTCCAGTATCTTTCGTAGATCGGTTAGATGCTTTATGATATCTCCAGACTTAATCACTATGTCATCGATGTAGATCTCTACTAATGTGCCGATGTATTCATGAAAAATAAAGTTCATAGCTCTTTGATAAGTAGCACCGGTATTTTTCAAACCAAACGTCATAACTATCCATTCAAATAATCCCACATGACCTGGACACCTAAAAGCAGTCTTAGGAATATCCTCTTCAGCCATGAATATTTGATTATAACCCGCATTACCATCCATGAAGCTGATAATTTGATGTCCTGCTGCAGCATCAATCAACAGATCAGCAATCGGCATTGGATAACCATCTATCGGTGTGGCTTTATTGAGATTCCTGAAATCAATACAAACATGAGGTTTCCCATTTTTCTTGTAAACAGGAACCACATTAGAAATCCACTCCGCATATCGACACTGCCGAATAAACTTTGCCTCAATCAATTTAGTTATTTCGGCCTTAATATCAGGAAGTATATTAGGATTGCATCGGCGTGCTGGCTGCTGATGTGGCCGAAATCCAGACTTAATAGGCAACCGATGTTCAACTATCGATCGGTCTAATCCAGGCATTTCAGTATAATCCCAAGCAAAACAATCTTTATATTCTTTTAACAAATCGACTAATTGCTGTTTACACTTGGAATTTAACTTAGCACTAATAAAAATAGGCCTTGGCCTATCGCCCTCACCAATATCTACTTCTACTAAATCATCAGCCGATGTAAACCCTTGACCTAATTTTCCATCATCGGCAATCCTATCCATTAAAATTCTTCTTCAGAACCGACTGCTTGGATCGGTGGAATTTCGTAATCAGCAACCTTGAGGAACTCTTTTTCCCAAGCTTCTCCTGATATGCACTTGGTTCGTTCATAAGTGTCCGATTCTGCCGATGCGATGATATAAGAAGAATCACCAGGAACAACTTCAATTTTATCCCCAATCCATTGTACAAGGCACTGATGCATTGTAGAAGGAACACAACAATTAGCATGAATCCAATCCCTTCCTAGAAGCAGATTATATGCACCCTTGCCATTAATAACAAAGAAAGTCGTCGGTAAGGTTTTGCTGCCGATGGTCAACTCAACGCACACTGCCCCTTTAGCCGGTGACACATTGCCTTCAAAATCCTTTAGCATCATATCGG
Organism: Saccharum hybrid cultivar R570; assembly: GCA_038087645.1. Lineage (NCBI taxonomy): Eukaryota > Viridiplantae > Streptophyta > Magnoliopsida > Poales > Poaceae > Saccharum > Saccharum hybrid cultivar. Next base: position 35,352,848 of record JAQSUU010000637.1, on the reverse strand, counting down.
TTTTAGTTAAGTCTTGATCTCCCTTACCAAGTTTCCGATACATCACATAAGGCATAATATTAATCGCAGCTCCTCCATCAATAAGTATCTTAGATACAGGCTGCCCATCAACTCTGCCTTTCACAAAGAAAGCCTTGAGATGCTGTCTCTCATCATCGGCAGGTTTCTTAAAAACAACCATCATTGGATCTAGCGTTAATTGAGCTATTTGGTCAGAGAAAACAGCTTCTTCCTCATTATCAGGGAGTGCCAAAAATTCCATCGGCAACATAAACACCATATTGACATCTGCCGATGGGCCTTTATTTTTGTGCTTTATTTGCCACTGCTGATTACCAGATCTCTCATTGGAGGAACTCTCTTCTTAGTATAAGTCCTCTTGATGCTCTCGCTGCATCCTCCTTTTTTGTGTCTTTGTCAAACCTTCTGGACACCATTGAGGAAGTTTAGTTTTCCAAACTGGCTGATAATAGGTCCTGGTTGACTCTACACGACGTATATTAGGATCCCTGTAAAATATTTCTTCATCAGGAACTCTTGCGTTTGCCATCTCTTCAAGCTTCTCTTGGTTTCTTGGAAAATATGCAACGTGTTTACCAAGCCTCTCATGTACACTAAGCCTGCCCCCCAGCCGATCATGTACTGATGCTTTACCTCTGATCGGCTCATTGATGGAAAAACCTTGATTGCCAGATTGAAACCTCCTTTCTGGACGATTAACCCCATAATAACCATTGCACTCTGGGCAATTTTCAACAGTAGGTAATTTAATACCTTCTTCCCAACAATGAATAAAAAACGGACACCTCTAATGATCCTTATGCCGATTCCACTCCTCTCGGCATCTTTCTTCTTGCTGTTGTCGATATCGGTCCCTTCGCTGACGCCAGCCTTCCTGTTGCCTTTGATGGGTAATCACAATGCCAGATCGAGGAGGCTTTCCAGAACTACCACTTTCTCTTAGTAGCCCCTTGCCTTTTGCATCATCGGTAGTTATCCGATGTTGGGGATCCACTGATGCGTTTTTCTTAGCAGCTTCTGATGTCAACACCTTAGTCTTTCCTTCAGCATCCAACATATTTGCTGAAAAAAAGATGTTGATCAATTTTCATCAGCTTCTGGATCTTGGAATTACCAAATTTAATTCTCCCAGACTCAATAGCTAATTGTAACTGTTGTCTAAACACTTTGCACTCATTTGTACTGTGTGAAGTTGCATTATGCCATTTGCAATACAACATTTTCTTCAACTCTTCTGCCGATGGGATCACATGATTAGGTGACAGCTTAATTTGGCCCTCTTGAAGCAGAAGATCAAATATCTTATCGGCTTTGGTGATGTCGAAAGTAAACTTCTCTGGCTCTTTTTGACCAAAGGGACAAGATATCGGCTTTTTATTCTTAACCCACTCAGCCAAACCGATAACTGGTTCTTCATCTGAATAAGAATCTTCTACCTCTCCGATAAATGAAACCTTCTTGTTCCAATTCCTTTTGGGTTCAAAAATCCTAGTATCTTGATCAGAAATCCTTTGCACGAGATGACTTAGGCTTTCAAACTCCTGAGAAGCGTATCTGTCCTTAAGGTGTGGCAACAATCCTTAGAAGGCCAAATCGGCAAGTTGCTGATCATCCAGCACCAGGCTATAACACTTATTTTTTTACATCTCGTAGCCTTTGCACAAAGCCTTCCACCGATTCATCATTGCGCTGTCTCAACTTTACCAAATCGGTAAGCTTCTTTTCATGAACTCCAGCAAAGAAATATTTATGAAATTGCTTTTCTACATCAGCCCAAGTAATAATAGAATTTGGCGGTAATGAAATAAACCATGTGAATGCTGATCCAGACAGAGATGATGAAAACAAACGAACTCTTAATTCATCTCTACTAGCTGCCTCTCCACATTGAATAATGAAGCGATTAACATGTTCCATGGTTGATGTATCATCTTGCCCAGAGAACTTAGTGAAATCTGGCACCTTGTATCGATTTGGGAGAAGAATTAAATCATATGCCGGAGGATATGGAGTCCGATAAGAATATGTATTGACCTTGGGCTTGATCCCAAACTGATCCTTCATAATTTCTGCTATTTTATCGGCCTAAAAAGCATCAACATCTTGTTGACGATATGGTTAAATTTCTACCGGAGGTACTTACTGATACTCCTCTGCATATCTTTGTGGCCCACGATCTCCAGCAATTGGCATATTTGCCACTATTTGTGGTCCATTAACCTGCTGGAAAGGATTCATCGGCTGAGCTACCGATGCTTGATTCTGAAAACCAGCGTGCATATGACCTTGATGAATCCCTGCAGCTTGCTGATTTGACTGAACTGTATGTTGAGTTGGAAACTGCCCTGACCAACTATTATTAGCGTTCATCGGTACAAAATTTGCCAATGGCTGGTAATTTGTTGACATTGCTGGATAATTACAACCAGCTTGAGGCATAACCTGGACTCCAGGTTGACTTACAGTAGGAGCCTTCTGTTGCATCAGTAACAAGTTTGCCGATGGACTTGAATTAGATGTTTGACCCAAAGGCATCTGGAAACCTCCTAGAGTTGGTTGCACAGTAGTTGCTGTAGTATATTGAGGTACTTGAGCTATCGGCGAACCAGCCGATGTCATAGGAGCTTTTCCTGCTATGTCAAACACTTGAGGTAACCCAGGGTTAAAAGCAGATGGCTCTGGAGGCATATCGTATCCCCACCAATTAGCAGGAGTCTGATTACTCTGTGGCACAGGACCTGATAAAGCCGATGCCGATAGATCTGTATTAAGCTGAACTCGTCCTAATAATACCGAATCTGATCGCATCGGTGTAGATTGTACGTTAGATAAGCCTGCTGATACTGGAGGGGAAGAAACTTCTGTACCCGCAACGGCTGGGGGAGCCGATGAAGTAATAACAGATGTTAACTCTGGTTGATGATAGACAGGCCCAACGTAATGCGGTGACGCTTGCCCTTCTTTGAAAGTTCGAATCACAGCATTATGAACAGTATTGGACAACACATTGGAGTGATTAATTAAAGCATGATTTACTGCAGAATTAACCATCTCTTGAAGTTTACCTAGATTAGAATCAAAGGTAACCTACCGAGGCAACGGCAAATCCTGCTTCTGGATGACTTGTCCACTCTTGTTCAAGCTGAATGACTTCAAGCAAAGCTGTCTATATTTTTCTATAGCCTTGTCCATATCCTGCTTCTGTTCTTCCTTAAGATCTTTTTCTGATACCGCGATGATGTTTCCCGTATCAATTTCAGGGTTGAACATATTGATTAGATCTGGTCCCACTAGGCGTGCCAAAAGATGTGTTGATGCAAACGTGGATCTACAAACACAAAGGGCTAATACCCGAAATCGATATCCAAAGCGTGCCAGTCGATTTGACCTGTTAATCGACAAGGATGAAGATACGAGCACTTTGGTCCTGACAACAGCGATACGCCCGGAAGTCACGGCCAAGAGGTACTCACGCGGAACTCGAGGATCGTCGAAGATTGCACTGGAGCAATGCAACTCGCCGAATCGTTGAGAACTCGTAAAAAGGAAAATGTATGTAAATTGATGAAGTCTCCGAAAAGTAAATAGATGTAAATAAGAGTAAAAGCTGGTTTTTTGATATTGATTGATTGGTTATTACATTGCCCTTCACTCTATATTTATATCCTGATCTACAGAAACGTAACCAAATACGACTAGGACACTAAATCCAAACCTAAGGAAACACATGACTCTGATACAACTCAGACTCTAATAAATATAGAAAAGGAAATTAATTCCTATCTTACTCCCTAGTCCGCCTCAACTACGATGGTATTCTCATCGACCTCCTTTCCATCGGCACACTCTCTGTTTCATCGGCAGCAGCCTTTAAGTCTTTTTCATCGGCACACTCCCTGTTTCATCGGCAGCAGCCTTTAAGTCTTCTTTCATCGGCATCGGCAATAATACCCTTAACCTTATCGGCAACACTTCAATTTGAATCAACTTCTCCATACACCGCCACCACTCATAGGCAGCCTTCTTTACAAGCTCATTTTCATCGGCTATCAACCTACACAGTAATTTTTCCTCTACTGATTAGCCCCTTCTGACCATCTTGACACGTGCCAAAAAACGATATCAACAATGGGCATGACAATAGAGCTGGATACTATGGGAAGGACAGAGAGGGGCGTAGGTTCCAGGTGAATGACCGCGATGCGCACGATGGAAGAGGGGGGCCATATGGTATTGATGATCAAGGCGGATATGGCTATCGAGGTAATCGTGGCTGGGATCAGAGGGATCTCAAGGGCCGAAAGCGCGTGGAAGAACAACCTAAAACTCGAGATGTTAGGCAAAGGACAGAGGATGATTTGCGCAACAAGCTTGAGGAGCGTAGGAGGGGGGTCCCCAATTTTACAACAATCATCAGAATAGAGATCTAGGGCAGTCATCCAATGCGTCGATGCGCTGCTTCAATTGCGACAAGGATGGGCATCACTGGTCTGTATGCAAAAATGACCCCTTCTGCTATAGTTGCAGGAACACTAGGCATAAGTCGGCTCAATGCCAGATGATCAAGTCCAAGTGTCTCACACTATGTGCAATAGGTATGCCTGGGCAGCTTTTCTACTCACTCAATCTACCTGAAGCAAAGTCTGAAGATAAAAAAGAGGACAAAGTTGGGATTAGAGCTCTGAATTCTATCCTGGAAGGAAGAGGTACCAAGGCCAGAGTAAAAACTGAACTGCAATATCTCATTGACTCTGAGTGGAATTGGGATGTTAGAAGGATTTCTGGCAGTGAGTTCATAGTTAATATCCCTTCAAAGAATGTGATGCAGATACTCAGTAAGTCAGGAAAGATGAAGTTCATCACTTCTGATATTAACAGTTTGGGTTAGAGCTATAGGGATACCAGACATTGCCAGGTCTGAGTTTGCTGTTATGGAGCTGGCTAGGTTGGTGGGAGATCCTAAGGAGGTTCATGGGCCATCTTTGCAGTGGAAAGCTGTGTGGGTTAAAGTCTCTTGTAAGGATCCTAGTAAAATTGGAGGTACTTCAGAAGTTTTCATCAACAAGCAAGGAAGGAAGATCTCATGGTATTATTCTGATAAAATGGCCCAATTCCCTCCAACTAAGCCTGATGATGATCCAAATGGAGATGATGATGAGGTCACAGATGAGGAAGACCCAGAATCATAGGAAAGTCATGGATGGCTGGAAACAGGGGTCTCACCTCCTAAAAGAACTGAGTCACAAGCTCCTGGCCCATCAGAACACAAAGGAAAGACAGTGAACATGGGGGAGGCAAAGATATGTGTTCAGATTGGGTTAACTGGCAAAGAGGAAAGTAATACTCCAAACTTTATCATGCCAGACATTATCCAGGAAATACAAGCTATAGCCTCAAGAGTGCCAATTGCAGACAATGGATTAGTCTCTGATCCCTCGGATGACTTATCCAAATTGGGGTTCATATTAGATGAGACTGAAAAGCCAAAGTCAACAACAACAACTGTGGAGTTAGAGTTGATCAAAACAATTGTAGGGAATGAACAGGAACCCAAGGCTAGAGATGCCAATGTTGCAGAGATAGTTGCTGAATCCTAGTTGAAGACAGCAACTACAACCCAGACATATAAAAAGGGGCTTGCTAAAAGCAAATTGCAGATGATGGCTGCTCCAACTAGACATAGCTCTAGAATTCAAGATGATGGGCGTCCAATACTGGAGAAAGCAATGGAGGAGAAGGCAAAAGCTGACATCCCCAAAGGTATATCTTCCATTCCTAATCATACTCCTAAATCTTCTGCTCAAATTGAAGAACTAGCTAGAGTTTGTGGTATTTCTTTGGGTGTGAAGAATCTGCCAGGATAGCCAATATATCTGTATTGCAAGCTAAAGATGAAGCTTTTATGGCACTAAAGGAGACCAAGCGGAAGCTGATGTTGAGTTCTGAGAAAAATTTGGAGGTAGTAGCAGGAGAAGCATTGAATACTAGTGATTCTGGAGTTGATATACCTACAGAAAATGTCACAGATGGTGACAATGTGCCTAAACAGGATAATTTATTACTTGATCAAGGATGAAAATTCTGTTCTGGAATATTATAGGGATGGGAAATGCAGGAAGAAGAAAACTGTTGTTAGAGTTAATAGCTAAAAACTCTTTTGATTGTATCTATTTGCAAGAGACAATTAAATATTTGTTTAAAAAGCAGGAATTGGACAGAATCTTAGGTCAGAGAGAGATGTTCTAGACTTGGTTACCCTGTACTAGTCATTCTGGAGGTCTACTTACTGGTGTAGACAAAGATCTGGTAACTGTTCTGGATGAGGAGAAGGGAGAGTTCTTTCATAGTGTTAAACTCTCTATGGTTGAGGATGGCTTTACTTGGATTTTGATGAATGTGTATGGTCCAGCACGTGATGAAGGGAAGATAGAGTTCTTAGAGGAGTTACAGATGAAAGTCTTAGCTACAGATGTACCTATCATGTTGGGAGGTGATTTTAACCTAGTAAGGAATATAGAAGAGAAATCTTCAGGAAATGTTAATGAACCACTCATGGATGCCTTTAATGAAATGATCAATCTAACTGCTTTGAGAGAAGTTCACAGATCTGGCTCTAGATACACATGGACAAATAAGCAAACTCCTCCTATTATGTGTGTGTTGGATAGAGTTCTTATATCTAATGCCTTTGAGGATAAATTTGACCTGATCTCAGTCTTCACTGCTCCTAGAGTGGGGTCTGGACACAACCCACTGATTGTTGACACTAGAGGTATGGTGGTCACCACAAAGTATTACTTCAGATTTAACAACCAATGGACCCATCAGGAAGGTTTTTGTGATTGGGTGAAACAGAAATGGCCCTCCAGGTACAAGTATGAGCCAATTGATCACTGGCACATTGTATCAAGCAAACTACAGAGAGCTATTAAAGGATGGGGGCACAACAATGACAGTGGTCAGAAAAAACTCAAGCTAGAGCTAGTTAAAGCTATTGAAGTCCTAGATGAAAAGAGTGACTACAGTGATTTAACTTCAACTGAATGAGAACACAGGTATGAACTAGAATCTAAGTTACAGCAAATTCTGTTGGAAGAAGAATTATATTGGCAAAGAAGAGGGGGAGAAAAGTGGATCCTAGAAGGTGATTCAAATACAAGTTTCTTCCACAAGTGTGCAAATGGTAGAAGCAGAAAGATGAAAATATCTACTTTAGAGAATGGAGACCAAACTATTGTAGCCTCAGAAGATCTTAGAGTTCATGTTATTGACTTTTATAAAAAATTGTTTGGCAAAGCAGAAACTGCTGACATCCATTTGGAGCATGATATGTGGGACATAAATGACCAAATCTACCCAGAAGAAAACGAATGGCTCACCAGACCCTTCACCTTAGATGAATTGGACAGTGCTTTGAAAGAGATGAAGGGCAATATTGCCCCTGGTCCAGATGGGTTCACAGTAGAGTTCTTTAAAACCTTTTGGTCCTGCTTGAGAGAAGATATAAAAGAGATGCTTGACCAACTACATCAGGGCACCTTAGCGCTCTGGAGATTGAACTATGGAGTGATCATTCTTTTACCCAAAGTCAAGCCTGCCGCCACTATCAAGCAATTCAGACCCATATGCCTGCTAAATGTGATCTACAAGATAATTACCAAGGTGTTAACCATCAGGCTGACAACAGTGGTGGGGAAGGTAGTCAGTTTACACCAAACAACCTTCATACCTGGAAGAAACATTTTTGGAAGGAGTGGTTATACTTCAAGAGGTACTGCATGAGTTGAGATCATCTAAGTCCATTGGTATATTTTTAAAGCTTGATTTTGAAAAGGCATATGGTAAAGTCAGTTGGGGCTTCTTGGCAGAGGTGTTACAAAAGAAAGGTTTTGATGGGAAATGGATTGATTGGGTTAATAAAGCTGTACATGGGGCAGAGTTTGTATTGATATAAATGGAGAGAGAGGTGACTATTTTAGAAGCTTCAAAGGTTTAAGACAGGGGGAGACCCATTGTCTCCTCTGTTGTTTAATCTAGTGGCAGATGCCCTATCTGCTATGTTGTCTAGAGCCAGTGCAACTGGAATGATTCAGGGGCTGGTCCCTCACTTAGTTGATGGAGGCCTGACACATCTTCAATATGCAGATGACACAATAGTGTTGCTGCAATATTCACCAGAGAATTTACAGAACATTAGAGTGATTCTTTCATGCTATGAAGCTATGTCTGGAATGAAAATAAACTATGAAAAGAGTGAGGTTTTTACTGTGGGATTACAAGAGGGAGTTCAGCAGGTAGTTGTGGATGCTCTGAACTACAAATTGGGTACCTTCCCAATGAAGTATCTGGGTTTGCCTATCAGTGAGTATAAGATTACTAAGGCCCAACTCAAGTATGCTAGTGACAAAATTGAGAAAAGATTGGGCACATGGCAGTGTGAATATCTTTCCTCTGGGGGCAAATCAACTCTAATTGACTCCTGTCTATCTAGTATCCCACTGTACACCATGGGAGTATATTATCTGTATGAGGGGAACTTTCAGATGATTGACTCCATAAGGTCAAGATTTTATTGGCAGGGGACAAGCAAAAAAGGAAGTACAGAATGATCAAGTGGGAAGCTTTGATTAGGCCTAAAGAGCTTGGAGGCCTTGGTTTCACTGATGTTATAGTTATGAATACTTGCTTGATGAGTAAGTGGATAGATAAATTGGAGAGAGGAGATAATAGTATGTGTTGTTCCTTGCTTAGAAGAAAGTACCTTGGGGAAAAAAGTATTTTTCAGATCAATAACAGGAAAGGCTCACAATTTTGGAGGTCTCTATTAGATTTAAGAGTATGGTACCAAAGGGGAAGGATGATTGTTGTGAATTGTGGCAAGCAGACTAAATTTTGGGATGATACTTGGATAGGTGGTTGTCCCCTGAGAATCCATTTTCCAACTCTCTTCCAAAGTACAGTAAACCCAGAGCTAAGTGTGGCAGATGCTCACAAAGATGGGCAGTGGATGATAGAGTTCAGAAGGCAGATTGTGGGAACCATGAGTGAAGAATGGCATCAGCTCCAGGATATGTTGGCAGATATTACTATCACTGAAGGAAGAGATAAAGTGTACTGGGGCTTAGAACAATCAGGGAAATATACAGCTAAGTCTCTGTACAAATTCATGACGACAAGTGGAATTAGAGATCTGCAAATGATGGCAATTTGGAAGTGTAATATACCTCTTAAAGTCAAAATTTTCATGTGGATGGCAATTTATGATAGAATACAGTCCAAGGTGCAACTGAAAAAGAAAAAGTGGTCTGGTCCTCTGGAGTGCTTAGTTTGTGGAAAAGTGGAGACGGCAGATCACATCCTTTTCCAATGTCCAGTGGCGGTGTTTCTTTGGTCTTTCCTGCGTGATACGCTGGGATGGTCCAAATCACCCACCAGCTGTGCAGACTTCCTCTGTGAGATAGTAAGAGATGGTCGAGGTATCAACAAGAAGATCAACTTTTCCTTTGTGCAGGTGCTTTATGGACAATTTGGAAGACGAGGAACGATGTGGTGTTCAACAAGAAAGTGGTGTCTTCGCTGTCGGTGCTTATCTTCAAGACGCTAACGCTCGTCAAGTCGTGGTGCCCGTTGCTGAAACCGAAAGCTATCGGAGAGAGCTGATGAAGTCATAAATCTACTAACGGTGCGGGCAGCCTAGAGCATGCCTTTTCGGATGCTGTCGAGTTTTCGTTTGCTAGTTTCTGAACTTGTCGCTGTTTTACGTGCTCTGTGTAGCCGCTCTCTCTGTAAACCAGGTTTAAACTGCGTGTGTGACTGGTTCTTTTGGGCGCTGGGGTAGTTTGATCCGAGCGTGTTTTCCTAAAGGTCTTGTTAGGCAATTTAGAGTTCTAGGTTAGCCTGTTGGCGCTTGCACTATAAAATTGGTAACCCCAGTCTCTGGATCACAGGGTGTTCGTTAAGCTTTCAATAAAGCCGGGGAATACCTTTGATCTAAAAACAATAGGAGAAGTGCAAGAACATTGGAGGTGCTAACATGATAACTTTCACTTTTTTCATAACACGGTACAAGCATAGATGCTCATATCTAACCATGCATGCATATTCATCATTACGAATACATGCATGCATATCATATCTCTGTGAGTACCTTCAAAAGACTAAGGCCATATGGATTAATGAATAATTATAGGTGCTCCAATATCGACAAGCAATCTATAACTGAATGAATATCACTATTTCTTCCTAGAGTAAATCCGATAAAATGTGAATGCTCGTGCCAAGTTGTCTAAGACTTGACCTTGGGTGGACATAGGTTCCACCAGAAATTAATCCTATCAGTTGAGCTATATGTACTAGTTATATGCTAAGAGCAAGCCCAATAGTGGTTTTATAGCCAAGCTAATCCGCATTTTTGTTGACCTGGAGAAGAGAGGAGATAGAACATGGCTCTCAGCTCAGACAAGTCTGAGTGGAAGTTTCATCATATTTTTATTTGTATTTAATAAGCTGTTACATAAGCATTTTTGATGATGTGACAACGTTTTTAAAAAGAGAGAAAAGAAGTGAGTTTCATGGGGATAGAACTCTCTTGGCACAATTACCAACTTACTACGAGTCATGAAATTAAATACCTATGAAATCATAGAATGAAACTTTTATTGAGAGTGTGTTTCATCTATGTTTCAATTTATTCTATATAACATGACAGTCTCAGAAACAAAGACATGAAACAACCCACACTTGAGACTAGTCTCATGTATGCAACAAACTGGGCACAGGAGCCTATGCAGTTGTGGCCCTAAATAACAAGTTAAGGAATAGGAAAAGAGAATATAGGATAGGTAAAAAGTATTACCATATATTAAAAAAATATTTTTATAGATAAATAGAAGACAAGTATTGTATAGTTTTGTTTTAGAATATGACTAACAATTAGCTTTATTATTAGGCTTGCTCTAAATCAACCAGTGGAGGGAGTATATCAACGGGTGGGTAGGCGACATTTATTTTTGAAAAATGAAAGTTCACATATTAAAATGCAAATTTAATTGCAATAGCTGCCGACGAGGATCAGCAGCAGTGCCACTCCAGCCGCCTTATGCAGGCAGAAACTGAAACAGGAGTATTTCAGTTGCATTAATAATTCATGAAAAAGCTGCACTTACTAACTCAGCAAATGTCAGATTTAAATATGTATCATACGGCTCACACAGAATTCCAGTACGTAAAGTTTTGGGGTGTCACATCGGATGCCACATGAGGATGTCGTATGGAGGTGTTGCGTGAGGTGTTCGGATACTAATAAAAAAACAAATTATAGAATTCATCGGTAAACCGTGAGACGAATTTATTAAGCCTAATTAATCCGTCATTAGCACATGTGATACTGTAGCACTTTATTGTTAAATCATGAATTAATTAGGCTTAAAAGATTTATCTCGTAAAGTAGTCACAATCTGTGTAATTAGTTATTGTTTAGTCTATATTTAATATTCCATGTATGCGTCTAAACATTCAATGAGATAGGATATTTTTTTAGAGAGAAACTAAATCAGGCCTAGTCAAAAATGGTAAATCAATCGCAATATCTGCAGTTCGTACTCCTCAATGGCAAATGCATTTTTTTTAGAGAGAAACTAAATCAGGCCTAGTCAAAAATGGTAAATCAATCGCAATATCTGCAGTTCGTACTCCTCAATGGCAAATGCATGGAGGCGCGTACTTGGCTACTTAACTCTCTCGGTCGCCGTCGCAAACACAAAAACAAAAACAAGAGCTCCACATTGCTACGCAAACGATTTTTACAAACACCACTAGTTTTTTTTGTTAGAGACGCCTCTATCAAAATATACCTTAAAAATAATTTTGAGCAAACCTAACTCAAGAAATTCATTTTTAAAGGAAGCTACAAAGTCCAGCCATCTCTAAATATATGACCTCTATTTTTGGAGCCGCTTGGAAAGCCGAACTAGCTCTAAATTCTATTTCTAAAGGTGGTTATTGGTTAAACTTTCCGGGCACTTAAAAAGTAGAGGCATTTCTAGATGCGGCTAGAAATGTCAGTCGACTCTAAAATATATTTCTAGAGATGATTAGCAGTTTGGCTCACCTCAAAAAAATATGTGTAGGTCAGTAAAATTGACATTAAAAAAACAAATCTGATGAAGACAAAATTTATTTCCAAATTATAGTACTTGAAGAAATGCAACTTTTGTAGCTGATAACCTTTTCATTTGAGATTATTATGGCCCGTAATTTTTGTTTTCATTTTTCGTAATTTTAAAAAATATAAATGACCTCAGATGGAGAAACAAGCTAAACTAAAGTTGTAATGCTCGAAAAAAATCTGCAACTTTGTAGTTGACTACCTTACCTTTTGATTTGGAATCATTTTTTGTCCATAAATTCTATTCTAAGTTCTAGATTTTCAATTTTTTTTTATTTTTCAAATGACTGAAACAGCATAAACCAAAGTTGTAGTACTTGAAAAGATATACTACTTTATAGTTGATAATTTTTCATTTAAAATCATTGTACCAATTCTTTAAAATGATTTACAAACTCTTTAAAACTATCTGTAGTGGGCTAAAAAATGATCTACAAGTTTCTAGAGGCGTAAATTTTAGTCCATGTCTAGGGACCGCTACGTCTTGGCTCACCTCTAAAAATCGATCTCTTGATACGGCTAGATACTCACATCTAAAAACTAAACAATTTCTAGATAGACAAACGGTCCTGTTTGGTTGGGTGCCTAACCCCCAACCAGACTCGAGGAAGTCAACTTTCAGCTATTTGGTTGCCTGTAAACAGCCCGAAGCCAGGCCCAACTAAGCCACTTTGGAGGCCTTAGCCTAGCTCTAGAATAACGAGACGTGGCTGTTTTTTTCCTGGCCAGGATTGGTTAAGCCCCCATCTCGCATCTCGTCACCGCCCACAATCGCGCTGCTCTCTGCCACCATGCTCTACCTTGTTACCGGCGGTGGCAAGCTGCTCCTCTTATTCTCCCTCCAGGATCCCTCCACCCCTGAGTTCCTCTGCATCCTCCCCATCTCCGCCATCATCCCGCTCCCTTCCGTCGCCTGCCTCCTCATCCTCGCCGACCCGCTCCTCTCCCGCCCCATCCACCACCTCGGCTCCTACGCAACATCACCGCTGTCATCGCCCGCCGTGTTGACCCCACTGACCCATCATCATTCTCCATTGCCATCTCCGTGGGTAAGAAGCTGCTCCGGATCGACTTCACGCAGCACAATGTTGACGAGCTGGATGTGCAGACGCGCGAGATAGCCTCTATCGAAGGGGTCAAGGCGCTCGCTTGGGTCAACGACTCTGTCTCTGTTGCCACTGCCATGGCTCGAAACGAATGGGAGGGAGGGGATCGGGTGCGGTGCTTGTGGGATTGCCGCTGGTCGAGCGCTTCCTCCCCTCCCACATCTTGGTTTCTCCGCCACCTTCGGCTACTCCACCACCACCGAGGAGTCGGCGCCCACCGTAAGGCCCAAGGGCAAGGCCAAGGCCAGGAAGAACCACATGAAGCAGTCGCGCTTCGACTTCACCAAGGTGGACGCCGCACCTATCCCCACCATCATCCTCGTCGGCCACCCGTCGCTCAAGCCGGTGTTTGAGGAGATGGAGCGGTGTTCGCCAGGTGCTCACCATCGAGGTGCTGTCCAGCTGTTCGATAAAATGCATGTAAGGGGGTAAACTTACCAATTTGAAGAAGAGGTAATTCTATACAAAGCAAACCAGACAACCAAACACATCTTTTACTAGCCAGGCTTAGATAACGCAGATAACCAAATAACTAGGAATTGACTTGGTGGAAGCAGGGTAAGACAACCCAGGCTTGGATTCTAGCCGGATTATAAGTTGGCCAGGAAACCAAACACATCCTAGAGGCGCAGGCCATCCTAAAAAATATTATCCCTAGTAATGCTGCTCGGTAGTGCTACTGGCATACTGCTGCATTGATGTGAAGCGAGCGAGCGGAAACAGATAATCTAGCATGACCAAAAAGGGTGAACAGTGTACATATATATAGCATGCATGCATACATGCGGCAGCTGCAGCGTGTTCATGTATGTAACTGCAGCCAGTGCTGCCCATGCCCTCCGGCCGGCCCAGCCACAACGTAACTGCGGCCGGCGGCTGGCACGCCTGCATGATACTCACGCCCTCCGTCACCGGCGTACAAATTATTTGATGCGGCCGCCGGCCGGCCACTGTTCATTCGTTCGTCCACTTTGTTTCGACTGCATGCTCCGGCCGGCCGGCCGGTTGACGTCCGCCGATAAGAACATGGACGGAGCAGCTGACGAGCATGCATGCGGCCGGCCAGGCCCGGCCCGGCCGGTAGAGATCAGCCAGTCGATCGCGGGCCACACATGCATGCATGCATGCGTCGTCTCTTTGCTTATGTGAAACAGGAGTAGTACTGGACTAGCAGTACTACTCTAGTCGTACTGGGCACTGGGCCAGGAGGTCCTATTCAACAAGGTCACCTGCAGCTGGAGCCTGGGTTCATGCATGGTAGCTTGCGTACATCGCTTGTTTGATTCAGACAAACTGTTCCCTTCTGGCCCTCGTCGTCTCTAGCCACCAAGGAGTGGTTGTCATGGAGACTTCAATAAACCAGCGGTTCGTTTGAGCTATTCAGCCAAATCAGCAGCCATCCAGCAGCGTTTTTTTCTCACAATAAACCAGCGAACAGTACTTTCAGCCACAATAAACCAGCGAAACGAACAGGCTGCAAGGCTGCTGCCTGCTGGACGACTAAACTGATCTGGGTACTGCATGATATATTTTTTTCGAAGCAAAGGTACTGCATGATTTATATAAAAACGGCATTAGGATAGAAACGGTTTCTATTGGCGGTAGTTTTTTTTTTATCTTTACAGACGGTTTCACAAACCGTCGGTGTGGAAGGCCAGTAAAAGTGGTGTCATTCGTCTACTGGCGTAAGCCTCAGAACTGCCAATGTAAATCATTTATATTGGACGTGTTCTCTCCGACCCAAAATAAGTGTCAATATGATATTCGTACCGGTCAAACTTTCTTCAGTTTGACTAGTTTTCAAAAAATTTTAGTAACATTCGTATCTCCAAATAAGTTAATACGAAAATAAATTCTATTATCTATCTAACAATACTAATTATGTACCATAAATATTAATAATTTTTTTTATATATATTTGATCAAAATTGATAACTTTTGGGCGCGTTTGGTTCTATAGCTGGCGCTAGACTCACCTTGCCCAGCAAAGACTCGGGACGTTTTGGTTGTTGGGTCAGCTGTTCTTGGATTCTGTGCAAGCAAGACACTTCCTTTGCTTTAGCCGGAGAGGGGGATTTTTTTTTTATTTTTGACTGTTTTTTAATAATATTTCAAAAAACGACTGCGATTTTTTTTTATAAAAACTAACCGTTTTGGTAGCGCCGTCATCCAAGGCGCCACATTTCAACACAGTGGCGCCCTGCATGGCGGCGCCACAAGGCTGTGACGTGGCGGCCGAGGGATGGAGGCTAGGGTGTGACGTGGCACCATCTGTGGCGCCATGGATGGTGGCGCCAGACATAGCGCCACAGGGCCGAGACCGAAGCTGGTCTTTCTGTTCGCTCGAAGCTGTGTCGGACCGGGCACAGGAGCCGTGCAGCTCTGGTCGTTCAACCATGCGTGAGCAGACCCACGCCGGCGTCGTTCTCTGAGCAGTGGAGTGCAGCCATCCGCATCTCTCTCCCTCTCGTCCGTACGCGTCACCAGGAAGCCGAGCAGCACAGCTCCTAATTGCACTTAAGGTCAATCGACAGATTTTCACAAGAATTAAAATAGCAAGCATCACAGATCAATAAGGACAATAAGAACAGATTCGCACAATAACTAAAAGTGAACAAGGGTCCAATTAAGGTGCCGAGAAGTACAAAGACATCAAATTAAGTTTGTAGTAGACAATCATCACAGTACATAGTACACAAGCATCATAGTCCTAAACGAGGCAGCTCCGTCATCCTAAAGTCGGTGACCTACACACTAACTCCCAGGAGTGAACGGTGCCTTCGGCTTCCTCGCCCTCTTTGGTTGGGTAGGCAGCATGTTCGGGGTGTAGCCAACATCGGCGCGGTCGCGGTGGCTTTTCTTCCGGCGACGACGGTCTTCGTGCTGTGTACCGCTCGTACCCTGTAATGAAAACATAGCCCACATTTATGTAAAATTCTATTTACATTGGTACGTACAAAATGAATGTAGCTTCTTAATACCTGACCGTCGTCCTGTGTAGGCATAGGGGTACCATGTAGCTGAGACGATCCAATCTCATCGAACGGCCACTCGAACGTGTCCTCTTCAAACCTCTCGTAGCGATGGACACCGTATTGCGGGGCGTTGTCCTCTTCCTCCGTGTTGTCCTCATCGGTAGTGCCTGTCCCCTGCTCATCCTCTGCACGCACAAGTGTCATATACAAATAAGTTTACATGTGTGTAAGTAGAAAGTAAGCATTTTCGTGTGGTTGAAGGTTGTTGGTTACCTTAACAAAAGCCCGAAGCGGGCTTATGTCCCCCCTCTAGAATTATGAACCTGTTCCGCCGCTTCATTGGACATCCTTGTCAGTTGTGAGGCCTAGGCAAACCAAAAGATTGCAACAATTAGTGTTCTTGAAGTAAAAGAGAACTGACTGGGTAAGGTAAAACAAAGGGTTGCAAGAAATTCTTACCACGTAGGCCATAAGTGGGGCTCGCTATGGCTGCGTCTCCTGTCTAGTTTCGACGTCGTACTCATCTTCAACGATGTCCTCCTCAGAGTCCTCCTCAACTGCACGGTCAGTATACGCGCCCTTGATATGAAGCCTCGTGGACCTCTGAAGCCACCGCAGGTACGCGTTGAAAGCGTCCTGGTCGAATGGAGGACCACTATTGACACGAACCCTGTCCCTGTGCACCCACAAGTGGATCCACCGGATGTGCGTTTCGGCCTAGTTCTTCTCACTGTACCTCTTCTTGCGCTCATAGCTGCACCAAAATCTTAATTAGTTTTCGTTAGCAAAAATACATATGCGACTGGACACAGATCCATGTCGACTGGACACCAGAAGTCCTCCTGAAATAAATAAGACACGACGAGATGAAAACGACGTGCACAACTGAAACAAGTATTAAATAAGTCACCGGCCAATTGCTTACTTGGTTGCTTCGGCGTCGGGCATCAAGCCACAGAAGCGATACACAGCCTCCCTCCAGTTCTCACTGTCCACACGACCGGTCACTGCATGTCCCCCAATGAAAGGGTAAGGATAGCCTTCACGTCCTGCAAGGTGACGGTCATCTCGCCACAAGGGAGGTGGAACGTGTGCGTCTCAGGCCTCCACCTGTATTTTTCACCAACAAAACCAGAACGAGTGTTAGCTATCGAAATGGTAGTACACAAATGACAAGTTTACGAGAAATAAATGAATTTCACCTGTCAAAACATTAAGGTGCCCCTATACTTTCCTGTAAGGAATGTGCCATCAACAAGAATAACTGGCCGACGGTACTAGAATGCATGCTGCGTCTGAGCGAAATACCAGAACACACGGAACAGAACATGTCGCTGAACTGCCCACAGATACATATCTCCTGTGTCTATAAACCATCTCATGCCAGGGTTGTAGTACCTCATTGCACACAATATACGAGGAACCCTGTTGTATGCTTCCTCCCAGCTATCCCAACGAATGGCAAGGGCAATTTGCTTTGCATGCCAAGCCTTTCCGTACTTGACCTCATAGCCGGTAAATGTGTATATGTTCTGCTGTAACATCGACACCGAAACATTGTTGTCAGCATCAACGCAACCCAATATACGGCGGGCAAGGTAGCGCGCAGTGAGCTGCGGATGAGAATGCTTCGATGAATTATCCCTGCATGTGTGGGGTTGCTCCACTTTGGTTACACGCCACCTGCCATCACTCTTTTTCTTCCATGCATGGAACACTCACGGGCAAGTCCAATGGATGCATGCGCATTGGTACCTCTCCCCCTTGTCCGAATGAGTGACGCGGTATGGTCTATGGTGCCACACAGCATAGTCCTGAAGAAATAGCTTCATCTCTGCCATTGTATGGAATACCATACCCTTCCTAAGGATACCACCGTCTTTATGGTTATACAATGAGTGAGAAGACAACTGCAGGCCGGTGTCACAAACTGCCATATGTACCATGCTGACATCTCTGTAATTAGGAATGGCACTGAAAGGTAGGTTAGCCTCCCTCATCTGCATAAGCTCTGCCGCTGTGTAAGGTGGCGGTGGGACGTACTGCTGTGCCTCGCTAATCCTCCCCCATGAGTCATAAGGGGTATCTTCCTCGGGCAAATCATGGACTAGCCTCCCCTGAGTCGGCATGGCATGAAGTACCTCTGTTGGAACTGGTGCTGGCATCGGACCTACCGGTGTTGCCCTCACATCTGTACCTCCATTGTCATCACCTGAGTCATCTGAATCACTGCTAACATCATCACCCATCCTGTCCTCCACCTCCCGCTCCTCCTCTTCCCGTTCAAACTCCCTCACATCAAAGTCATCCCTAATACGACCAACTTCAGCATAATCAAAGTGCTCCTGCATCAAATTGCCATCCAAATCCATATCACCCTGAGTTCCTTCCCCTTCGACCCCAGCTTCTTCTTGTTCATTGTATCCAACACCCTCATTGTACGGACCGTCCTCATTGTGCTCCAACCTAACCATTCTCCACAACCACATCAGGCATGGCCACATTCGAGCTTTGGAGAACCCGATTGTACCGCGACCAATCAGTAGGGTTGCGCAAGGGCACCACGACATAGTGTGCCCTAGTCTTCCCACTATCAAACCTCCCTTTGAATGTGAAATCACCGCCAAACTTGTCATGCAAACGGCCACAAAGGTCGTCGAAGCTAGGAGGTTTATCGAACATTTCCATTTCTTCATCCATGCCCTCAAACATACCATCTTCTTTCCTAACAATTCCTCCGTACCGAACACAACAATCCATCTACAAAGGCATTCCACGAAACTCCATTAATTCATCGTACCAATACCAAGTGTCACTACTACTATTAATGTGTATTCTAATTAAATATACTAAATACACTAACTACATACACTATATTTAATAACTATACTAACCTATACTAACTGTACTAACTATACTAACCTATATTTTACTATACTAATTTACAACTAAATTATTTACTAACTATATTAACATATACTAACTATATTAACCTATACTAATTTATACGCAACTATGATTTACAAACTAATTTACAACTAATTAACAACTACACTAGTTTAGCATGTCAATTTAGGGAATTACCTTGAAAATCTCGGCAACTCAGTGCCCTAGCAAAGGTGGCCGCCGGCGGCAATGCCAACCGGCGGTGTGAGGACCCGGCCGACCCCCTCCCGCGCCCACTGCCGCGCCCCCGGTTGTGGCCGGTGCTGGTTGCCGGAGTGGGCGGCGCGAGGGGAGCAGGAGGGGGCGGGGGGCGGCGCAAGGGGGCGGAGGAGGAGGCCGGACGAGGGGGCGGCGCTGGCGGCGCTGGCGGCGAACGCGGCGTCGGCGGCGGCGCTCTGGACGACGCTCTGGACGACGGTCGCGGAAGAAAGAAGGAAGAGGAGGAAAATGGGCCAGTAGGCTATTTGGGCTGCTGTGGCGCCGAGATCCAGGGCGCCACGGCAGCTGCCACGTCACCCCGGCCACCTTCCCGCGGCAGCCACGTCAACGGCCTGTGGCGCCGCCATGCATGGCGCTACTGTGTTAAAATGTGGCGCCTTCGATGGCGGCGCCACCAAAACGGTTAGTTTTTTTTAAAAAAAAATTCGCGGTCGTTTTTCGAAATATTATTAAAAAACGGTCAAAAATAAAAAAATATGCGAGAGGGGTCGCCTCAACTGGCAAAGCCTGGCTTGCACGTGCAAGCTAGGCCAGGCTAAAAGTGCCCTTTAACTTGTTGAGAAGCGAGAATGATACTTTTTTTTTGACCAGAGGGAGTAGCCTTGTGTCAATCACCACCTCCGCCTGTGTAAAAGAATCTACAGGCAGCATATTTAAATCGACTGCTAGTATAAATGATTTACACGGGAGGTTTATGTAACAAAGTCGCCATTGTTAATTGATTTCTATAGACGGGTAACATAACCTGAATCAATTCCAAGATAAGCTTTGGTATGTGATTAGTATGCCCCTAAAATTTTGTATTATTTTTTTAAACATCTTAACGATCTCAAATGAAAAACTTGAAGACTAAAAACTTGTAGATGCCATCGATAGCTACGATTTTAACATAAAAAGTATCTTCATTTGAGACCTTTCAAGAAAAGTATAATTTTGGTGAGGCGACAAGCACCGGAGCACGATTAATATCCTGCTAAAACTTTATATTATTTTTCTCGAACATCTTAACAACCTCAAATGTAAAAACTCAAAAATATAGTTGTACACCTAATTGAGAGGTACAACTTTGCTATAAAAAGTATCTTCAATTAACACCATACAAAAAAAGGTATTATTTTTCTAATGCGACAAGAGTTAGTACACGATTATTGTGTAACTGAAATTTATGTTATTTTTTTAGCATTTTAGCGTCTTCAAATAAAAAACACCAAACTATAATTTTCATATAAAATCATCTTCATCTAACGTCGTATCGAAGATCTATGATTTTTCTAACATTAAATCTTGTCACACCACTCCCGGTGCGCGCGACAAAATAATACTATCACGCTAACATGAATGGTGTGACAAGGTTTTCTAAACATCTTTCAATGTAGCAGATCTTGCCGCGCTAACGCAGCGGCGCGACAACGTTATTTTGTCACGACAGCCGGACTAGCCCAGCCAAAAGGATCTGATCAAAAAAAAAAATTAGGAGCTATTATTATTTAACTATTGAATAAAAATGTTAAAAATAAAAACAGTCCCTGTTTTAGATGGTACTGCCGAAATGCTCTCACGCGCTATGATAGTCTTGTAGAAACAATTGTCAAAGTTTACGTAAATTGAAGCTACCTAGTTACCTGTGTATGTGTTCGCTTGTCTCATAAGTCGTACTTTTTCAGCTAATAAACAGTGTTTTTTTTTCTTTCATAACAAATCAGCGAACAGTACTTTTAGCCATGACTTTTTAGCCAAGCGAACGTGGCTGCGACCGGTCACCACCTCATATTTAAGGGTTAATAATTTGGTCATGTCAGGTCTTTGTACGCACTACCTTTTTCTGTGGAGAAAGAAAAAATCCAGCAGTACGTGCTCCGTATTCCCTTCGTACCAGAAGAGTATAAATTTCACTTTCTTTAGAAGTGAATCAATTTTAAATTTAATTATGTTTGTAAAAATAGTATCAAAATTTTTGTTTTTAATAGATTTACTATGAAAATACATTGCATGATTAATTTAGTTATACTTACAGTATCATATAAGTGTTATTAGAAATTTTTTATAGATTCGGTGAAACTTGAAACTAGTTGGGAGAATAATACTGTGAAGTCTGCATGGACCCACTCGTCTTTGCATCTGTTACCAGCTAGGTAATCGACAAACGTACTAGACCATGACTACATGGTGTGCCACTGTGCCTCTTAATATTTCCAGTGTGGTACCCTGTGTTTCTTAAAAGAACCGACAGAAGATCTGCCATTCAATAGTAGTCGCTGTTCATATACTCTGTACATTTCCACTGACCGATCCATCATGGGCTTGTTCTCTTGCCTTACAAATTTAAGTTTTTTCGTTCTTTCTCCGTCACATCAATTTTTAGATGCATGTATGAAACATTAAATGTTAGTAAAATAAATAACTAATTGCACAGATTAATTGTAAATCACGAGACGAATCTTTTAAACTTAATTAGCCCATAATTAAACAATATTTGTCAAATACAAATGAAAATGTTACCGTTAGAAAAATTCTAACTTCTCACGATTAAAAAAGGCCCATGTATCGGGAGTGCAAAGTCAAGCTGCAAGATTCCAACCTTGGCACGGTACTTTTTCTTTTTGTGTTTTGTTTTCTAATAATGGAAAAGTTCTAACTTAAATTTCAAAAGAGGAATTAGATTGATTATGCAGCCATGGGCCGCTGTGAGCCACCACGGACGCTCGAGCGGCTGCCGCCACCAGGTCTCGAGCCACCGTGCCACCTGGCGCTGCATGAGAGAACTGGGAGAGAGATGGGATAGAGGGAAGGGGGGAGAGAGAGGAGAAAGGGCACCAAATTAAATTGACAGTAGTAAAACTTAACCGGTTTGGAGGTCCAGACTTGAGATCCCAGTTAACTCCATTGCATTTTATTTTTTGGAACCGGAGGCAACATCACTGTTGGTTTGGGTTGAAATTAATTAACCTGTCAGTGGTACTAATAGTGTAGGTTTTGAACACCAACCGACAATGATAAATTATCGCTGACGGTTGACCGAGAAACATGACAATAATGCTTTTTTTTCCTTATGAATCTACAGTGATACCTGAAGGACCAAAAACGGCAACAAGAGGGGAGGTGAATGGGAGCTGAATTTTTTTTCAAAAACTTAACCCACTGTCCCAAACACAATCCCCAAAACGAGGCACAAAAAGCTACAGGAAAGTTTCTGCAAAGCTAATAGAAAGTTGCAGCTCAAAGTTGTTGGAAAGTTACAACTCAAAGTTAGAAAGTTGCAGCGAAGGTTGATGAAAGGTTACGGCTCAAGGTTTCTGAAAGTTTGTAGCTTGAAAGTTTTCAGCTGGAAGGTTGCTGCTGAAAGTTTCCGGAGAGGACGCTGAAAGTTTCTGGAAAGTTTGCAGTGAAGGTTTCCGAAAAGTTTCCAGTGAAGGTTGCGGTCAAAGGTTGCAGCTAAAAGTTTGCGGGTCGAAGGTTTCTAGAAAGGTTGCTGCTGAAAGTTTTCTGGGAAGGTTTTTGGAAAGTTTTCTAGGAAGGTTTCCGGAAAGTTTTCTTGAAGGTTTTCTGGAAAGGTTTTTGGAAAGTTTTCTAGGAAGGTTTCCGAAAAGTTTCCTTGAAGGTTTTCTGGGAAGGTTTCCAGAAATTTTGCTTGAAGGTTTTCTGGGAAAGTTGCAAGAGCTAAAAGATGCAGCCGGAGCAACAGAAGAACAGCTCGCACGCATGCACGCATAGCACGCACGAGCAGATCTTGGTCAAATCAACTCCAACTTCCACGAAATTTTTACCAGATGATCACACGGAAGTGGTGAGGCTATCTCTAAGATATCATCGCCCAAAACCTAGCCAATCACCGGGAAATTCAGATTACGCGAAGAACACAGAAAAATCCCCAAAAATGAAATTCGCTCGATTTCTTTGTGCTCGTGTTGCATTAGTTCAATTCACTTGGTAGATAAGCTCAACACATGTCCTTGCACGAACCAGAGCAAAAAGAACAAACCAAATCAGCCTAGGATCGATGAATTGAAGCAAGAACGAAAAGGAGAAAAACAAGAATACAAAACACGAAAATCACAAACACAGGTCATGAATCTCGGAGGATTCGGGCCTCCATTCCCACACGAATCTCAAGTTTGATTACACAGATGAGTAGAAAATCTGTGGACCTCTAAGCAACCCTAAGAGGAGGGAGGAAACTAGGGAGAAGGAAATGAAAATGCAAAGAGGTAAGGAGGATTGGGGCATCCCTGTCTCTTATTTATAGGGCCTAGCTATTACACATTCCCCATTTGCCCCTAGATATTTTACGAGCGAAGCACCTAGCCTGAGGGCACTATGGTCCAACTCGATTTCTGTCGATCGGACGGCCATGCTTCTGTGGGGGTATAAACCCCTATACCCTTACGGCTAGATATGGGCAGGCCCAGACCAGACGGTCCGGCCCATTACATGACGACGCGTGATCCAGATCATCGAGATGGAGTCTCGCACAAGGCATCAAACCAGACTTGGGGATCAAGCAAGGTCTTGGTCGGTTAGGTTGGGAATCCTTATTCGGCTCCATATGACAATTGTAACCGGCTAAGATTAGTTTCCAGATCTGTAACCCTGCCTCCCGGACTATATAAGGAGGGCAGGGGACCCCCCTCAAAAACATCGAAACATACTCTAGGGCAATCTAGCTTGTAATACATTATTCGAGACAGCAATAACAAAGCAGAGCAGGACGTAAGGTATTACGCCCACACGGCGGCCTGAACCTGGGTAAACCCGCGTGTCATTCTGCATCACCATCTCGTTCGTGGCTTGCACACCTATCTGCCGATAATCTACTACCTTGGGCATACCCCTCGGTAGACTGCCGACCAGGTTTTGTCGACAGTGGCACGCCAGGTAGGGGGTGTGCGTACAGACTCCCAAGCGAGCCAGATGGGAATTTTTTCGTTAATTCTCTACTAAAAACCGGGTGAGTCGTTCTACATTGTTGTTTGGATCAGTCTTTTCTTTGAATATCTAATACAGATTGATTTTTCTGCATGTAATGACATCTCCCTCGTTCGCGATCTACTTCGCTAACATCGCCCTGGAGCCTGCTGGGATTAATATCGAGAATTAACTCGACAACGACGGACTCGGCGGCTTCAGCGGCAGGAGAGCAGTTCCAACATGCTCCGACTACGACCACGACCTCTTGCCTCGACCACCTGCCACATTGCAATAATAATCGCCGCAAGGAAAGGCGCTACGACAACTGTGACGCCGTCGTCATGACGGATCGGAAAGCTCGAGGGCCGGACAGTTTCATCACCACCGACCAGACGTCTCGACTAAAGCTAAGTACACTTTTCATATTTATATTTAATACAATTTTCGCTACGACGTTTCTCCACAACGTCCTCGTCATGTTTTCACTACGACGTTTCTTCACAATGTCCTCATCATGATTATTCTTCAAATAACGTTTGTCCATGTATACCAAGATGGCATACATCTATGCTTAACGCAAATCCCTGACCAGTCGCGTTGACGCTTGATGTCTCTAGAGACGGCCCTGTCTCTGGCTTCTCCCCACACATGCATGAGCGTCTGCCCTCTGCGTTACGGGTGGTCGGCAGCGGCTCCTTAGTGACGCCATCCACACGCACACAGGCTCCGCGCTCAGCGTAACGCGGGCAAGCTAGGGCTGGAAACTCAGCTACATACTAACTGGTCAGGCGGTTTATGCTAAGTGTAAACACAAACCTCACATCAACACTGATGTTTACAAAGCACCGGTTGCTTTATCACATCATGCTCATTTGCAATTGACTGCTGAGCGTCATATACTATTTCATCATTACTGATTCTCTTCAGAGTTCATATATTCCTACATCACGTACTACCGCTCTACATATTTATATTGCAGGATCTTCACCGAGCTCTCATCGCTCCTCGTTAGGCTCGTCACCGAGCTCTCGCTGCTCAACCACGTCTCCGGCCACGCTGGGGACTCCTCACCGAGCTCTCATCGCTCCTCGTCAGGCTCGTCGTCGAGCTCTCGCTGCTCGACCATGTCTCCGGCCACGTCGGGGACTCCTCGTCGAGCTCTCACCGCTCGTCACCGAGCTCTCACCGAGCTCTCGCTGCTCGTCGCTGAGCTCTCGCCGAGCTCTCACCGCTCATTGCTGAGCTCTCGCCGAGCTCTCGCTGCTCGTCGTCGAGCTCTCGCCGCTCGTCGCCGAGCTCTCGCCGCTCGTTGTCGAGCTCTCGCCGCTCCTCGCTGAGCTCTCGCTGCTCGTCGTCGAGCTCTCGCCGCTCGTCGCCGAGCTCTCGCTGCTCGTCGCTGAGCTCTCACCGAGCTCTCGTCGCCGAGCTCTCGCTGCTTGTCGTCGAGCTCTCGCCGCTCCTCGTCGAGCTCTCGCCGCTCATCGCCGAGCTCTCACCGCTCGACCACGTCTCCGGCCACGCCGGGGACTCCTCGCCGAGCTCTCGCCGCTCGTCATCGAGCTCTCGCCGAGCTCTCGCTGCTCGTCGCTGAGCTCTCACCGAGCTCTCGCTACTCGTCGTCGAGCTCTCGCTGCTCATTGTCGAGCTCTCACCGCTCGTCGCCGAGCTCTCGCCGAGCTCTCGCTGCTCGTCGCTGAGCTCTCGCCGAGCTCTCACCGCTCATCGCTGAGCTCTCACCGAGCTCTCGTCGCCGAGCTCTCGCCGACCTCTCACCTCTCGTCACGGAGCTCTCGCTGCTCGTCGCCGAGCTCTCGTCGCTCCTCGTCGAGCTCTTGCCGCTCCTCGCTGAGCTCTCGCCGCTCCTCGCCGAGCTCTCGCTGCTCGTCGCCGAGCTCTTGTCGCTCGTCGCCGAGCTCTCGCCGCTCGAACCGTGCCTCCAGCCGTGCTCGGGGACTGGTTTGGCAAACACATCTTGTCTCAGACCACCCAACACGTTATACTCCTCGACCACCCGACCAGTGCGTCTCCTCGACCACCCGACCAGCGCTCGGGGACTTCTTCCTTGACCACCCGACCAACGCTCAGGGACTGCACCTTTGACCACCTGACCAGTGCTCGGGGATTCATCGACCGCGTCTCACGCTGTGCTCGGGGACTGCTTCGACCACTCTCCGACCACAGCTTGAGGCCCACAGCTCGTGGCCTTATTTCCTCGGCTACATGTGAAATTTGACTCACATACAGTTGAGAGGTCATTATTTTCTTAGACCTTGCTACAAGGATTATACTTCGCCTTCCAACAAGCTCGGGGACTACATCGGTACGATGCACCTACCAGTGCATCTTAGTATCGAGTTTTTAAAGACTTTGGGCTCTATTCTTTTAGACCTTGCCTCCTCGGAACCTCACCCTAAATTTTGCTTCACTTCAAAATAGGTCAAATCGATCTACTTTGTATTTTTGTGGGCATTGAACTTAGGGAAATAATAAATTTTATGAAATTAAAATCAAATATAAGGCTAGCTACATGTTGATGCATTCATGGTGCTGCATAATTACTTTTGTGATGAGTGGTTTTGACTGAAAATGAAAAGAATTCAAAATCTTTTAAAAATGGAATTGTAAAATCGCTTTGGAAAAAAAGAGAAATTTCTTTACCTTCCTCCCTCTCTTGGTTTTGGCCCGTTCGGCCTGCTGGCCCATCCACTGGCCGGCTTGCTTTCACTCCTTTCCCCTTCTCTTCCGCAGGCCCATGCGCACCTCTCTCTTGGGCCGGCCCAGCTGGGCGACCGCAGCCATAGCTCAAGCCGCGCGGACGCACACGCTCTCCCTCCCTCTGGTTTGCTGACTCGCGGGGCCCGCCGCTACAGGGTCATCCCCAACCTCCCCCCGGCGAAAGCGGGCAGACGCCGTCCTCATCCCGCTGCCTTGCGCCCGAGCCGCTCGGCTTTTTGGCATCTAGCACGTGGCCCCTCCGCTCTATTTAAGCAGCTGCACCCGCTTCACCCTCCCTTTTCCATCTACACGCCACTAGTGCCTCCACCGAGCACGTAGCGCTGACGTGGAGCCCTAGCTCACAGCCACCGACATCGTCCTGCTGCTTCGGTGTTTCTCCGGCGCCTGCGACTCATTGCAGAGGTTCGCGCAAGGTGATGAGGCCAATAATGCCTTTTGCTTTCTGTGTTTTGCCCTCTGTTGCTCATGTCGCGCTGCCGACGTTGCAGGTTCCTACCGTCCGCCATTTTGAGCCGCTTGCCACCTCCAATCCATCTCCGCCCTCGTTTTTCGGTCGTGGTGAGTTCGCCTCTGTCTCCTCTTTCTTCCTGTACCGATCCCATGATGAATCGTGGCCTCTAGGGCCGTATTCACGTGCGCCGGCGAGGTCTCACCGCCGGCCATGGCTGCCACCGCGCTGGCCTCTTTCTCCGGTCGCACCAACGGCCTTGGTGAGTGCGCCATTGCCCGCTCTTGCTCCCCATGCCCTCTGTTTGCTCCGTAGTGGTCCGTAGGGCCTTAACCGGTGAACTCCGGTGAGGTCTCGTCGCCGGTCATGGAGGTCCACCGCGCCGGCTCCTATTCTGGCCAGCAACCTCATCCCTTTCTCTCTCCAATCTAATTCGCGCTGTCCAGATCTAATCCAACGATCCAAAGTTGGTCATACCCCTTTGCGGCACTTTTCTTAAAGAGCCCCTCAACTTTCCATCCAACTAATAGAAGTTCTCATACTCACGCTTGTACGTCTCAAAGAGTCTGGTTTTGACCTGTGCGGTTCTCTCGTGATAGCTCTGAAGCCTCACCCAGATCTCTCTAGCAGTAGTACAATTAGAAACCCACTCAAACTCAAAAAGCGAAAGACTCGAAAAGAGAACACTACGAGCCTTGCTATATGTGTTTTGTTGGTCAATTTGCTCCTAACCGAAGCGAGCAGCAAGCACCTCATAGTTAGGATCCTCACAAATCTCCCAGACCCGCCAGTCTATGCCCTAAAGATGAGCAGACATGTGGATCTTCCAGTAAGGGTAGTTTGTTCCATCGAAGTACGACAGCTTGCCGGAACCGCGCTCCATGTCGCCTTCATGTATCACGGATCGATTAAGGTGGAATGATCCTTAACCGGCTCTAATACCAATTAAAGGACCAAAAACGGCAACTAGAGGGGGGGTGAATGGGAGCCGAAATAATTCTTTCAAAAACTTAACGCACTGTCCCAAACACAATCCCCAAAACAAGGCACAGAAAGCGACAAGAAAGTTTCTGCAAAACAGATGGAAAGTTGCAGCAAAGTTGTTGGAAAGTTACAACTCAAAGTTGTTAGAAAGTTGCAACTCAATGTTGCAGCGAAGGTAACTGAAAGGTTACAACTGAAGGTTTCTGAAAGTTTGTAGCTCAAAAGTTTTCAGCTGGAAGGTTGTTGCTGAAAGTTTTCTAGAAGGTTGCTGCTAAAAGTTTCCAGAGAGGATGCTGAAAGTTTCTGGAAAGTTTGCAGTGAAGGTTTCTGGAAAGTTTTCAGTGAAGGTTGCGGCCAAAGGTTGTAGTTGAAAGTTTGCGGGTCGAAGGTTTCTAGAAAGGTTGCTGCTGAAAGTTTTCTGGGAATGTTTCAGAAAAGTTTTTTGGGAAGGTTTCCGGAAAGTTTCCTTGAAGGTTGTCTGGGAAGGTTTCCAGAAAGTTTTCTTGGAAGATTTCCGGAAAGTTTCCTTGAAGGTTTTCTGGGAAGGTTTCCGAAAAGTTTTCAGGGAAGGTTTTCAGAAAGTTTGCTTGAAGGTTTTTGGGAAGGTTGCAAGAGCCAAAAGATGCTGTTGGAGCAACAGAAGAACAGCACGCACGCATGCGCGCACGAGCGGATCCTAAATCGAGCGGATCTTGGCCAAATCAACTCCAACTTCCACAAAATTTTTACCAGATGATCACATGGAAGTGGTGAGGCTACCTCTAAGAGATCATCACCCAAAACCTAGCCAATCACCGGGAAATTCAGATCACGCAAAGAACACAGAAAAATCACCAAAAATGAAATTCACTCGATTTCTTCGTGGTCGTGTTAAATTAGTTCAATTCACTTTGTAGATAAGCTCAACACATGTCCTTGCACGAACCAGAGCAAAAAGAACGAACCAAATCAGCCTAGAATCAATGAATCGAAGCAAGAACGAAAAGGAGAAAAACAAGAACACAGAGCACGAAAATCACAAACACAGGTGATGAATCCTGGAGGACAAAAGGAGGATTCGAGCCTCCATTCCCACACGAATCTCAGGTTCGATTAGACAGATGAGTAGAAAATTTGTGGACCTCTAAGCAACCCTAAGAGGAGGAGGAAACTAGGGAGAAGGAAATGAAAATGCAAAGAGGTAAGGAGGATTGGGGCATCCCCCTCTCTTATTTATAGGGCCTAGCTCTTACACATTCCCCATTTGTCTCTAGATATTTTAAGAGCGAACCACCTAGCCTGAGGGCACTATGATCCAACTCGATTTCTGTTGATCGGACGGCCACACTTCCTGCATAGATTTGCTTTGCCTTGACGCAACCTCTGTGATTTCGCCACGTGCCGCCGCGTTCCTCCTCGGAACCTCCGCCCAGGTTTTGAGGCCCAAACCACCAAACTGTCCGCGAGTAACGTACTCCAAACCAAGTCGCGTATATTTTTTGCACGAAAATCGTGTGCTCTACGGCCGCTGGGGTTCGAACCCACTACCTCGGGCTCGCGTGTTCCCTCCTTTAAGCACTCCACCCATCACTCATTTATGTCTATACTTGATTTTCTTTCCCCACATATTATGCTAAACCGAGTTTGAATTGAGTGTTTGAGGGCCTAAACGAATTCAAATGATAAAGTTGTCAACTACAAAGTTTCATAACTTTTCAAGATCTACAACTTTAGTTTTTGGTGTTTGTCCATCCAAGGTCGTTTAGAATATTCAAATTTCGAATTTTTGGAAATTGTTTTCCTTGACGAGATGATTTCAAATGAAAAAGTTGTCAACTACAAAGTTTCATAACTTTTCGAGATCTACAACTCTCATTTTGGTAGTTTCTCCATCCGATGTCGTTTGAAAATTTTGAAATTCAAATTTAAAAATTCAATCGTAGTTTTCCTTGACAAAATGAATTCAAATAATAAAGTTATCAACTACAAAGTTCAATAACTTTCTGAGATCTATAATTTTTATTTTGTTCATTTGGTCAGTTAATCATCCGACAAAGTGATAGTAACATTATTCACAAATTTTACATATGTAAGGAGGTAAGGAGGATTTGTCGGATGATCAAATGACCAAATGACAAAAATAAAAGTTGTACATCTTGATGAGTTTTACAACTTTTATGTTCATGACTTTTTCAGCTGAAATCATTTAATATTTCAAAATGATGTTTAAAATTACTATTTTTTGAAATTCAAAATTCAAATAGATAAAACACATTCACGTGAAAAGATGGACAAAATAATAGGTGTAAGAACATAATAAATTGATAGAGCATGATTTTAGAAATTTTTAGAAAAAAAATCATCTGATTTGAAGTTAGTATAAGGGAGAAAGACTAGTTACAAGTTTTAGCCAGAGATTAAAAAGAGAAATCACTGTTCTTCAACAATTTTGAAATTGAATTTCAAATGGTATTTTAAAGCCGTAAATGATTTCAATGAAAAAGATGTGAACAACAAAGTTTCATAACTTTTCGAGATCTACAACTTTTATTTTAGTCATTTCTCCATCGAAGGTCATTTGAAAAAGTTCAAATTTTAGTGCTTAATTTTTTACTACTCCGCGTCTATTTGTAGGGGTGGCTCGCCCCTACCAATTTGATTTGTAGGGTCGGCTGGATATTGAGCAGCCTCTACAAATTGGGCCAGTTGTAGGGGGTGGCTGATAGCACCAGCAGCCCCCTACAGATGGATTTGTACGGGCGGTTCAAAGGAGGCGTTGCTACAAATTCTTTTTAAAGTAGTTCACGTCCGTCCTTCACCGCTTCTAGTCCAACAGCACGGTACGTCCGTACTAGACCTTCACCTTGCCATCAACCACCATCTCTGAGCTCCACGTCCGTTCTTCACCGCTCCTAGTCCAACAGCACGGTACGTCCGTACTAGACCTTCACCTTGCCATCAACCACCATCTCTGAGCTCCACACTTGCGCACCACAAGCTAAAAGACATGTGGCACAACCCAACTCACACCATGGTTAGTTCACAAACTCAACACAAGACACGAATCATGTTAACAATCACTCATCACAAATCTAAACCACAGGAACACATATCGACTTGTGTTCGCAGTACTCCTCCAGTTCCAGCGGTGATGGTCCGATCAGTGCTAACACCTACTCCCTCCGTCCCAGAAAAAGTATCGTTTTAGGTTTTTCAGACATCGTGTTTGACCGTTCGTCTTATTCAAAAATTTTGTGCAAATTATAAAATAAATAAATCATTATTGAAGTATCTCTAATGATAAAATAAGTCATAACAAAATAAATAATATTTATTAAAAAAATTTGAATAAGACAAACGGTCAAACACGATGTCTGAAAAATCTAAAACGACACTTTTTTTTTTGGGACGGAGGGAGTAGTAATAAGCTTGAAACATCGAGGGGACAGGCTCCTGCCCCCACCCTAAAAAAAGAGAGAGAGTGTGAGAGAGAGTGAAAGATAGCTGTATTTGCCGGCCCAGAACCAGGGCATTGTACTCGTGTCCCCCATCCTAGCTTCGCTTTTGTCTGCAAGATTTACAATTTTACAGCGAGACGTGCAAAGAAACACTATAGACAGACATACACCGCACTGCTACATGCACCATCCATGCGTGGGGCGCTGACTGCGCCTCTGATACTCCTAATGATTCCGCAATCCATTGCTTTATGATTGAACTTTTCTACGTACTGCTGTGTGGGCGCTTTGCAGTTCTCTCTTTTGACGCTGACAAAAAAGATTGGCCATGATGGCCTCATGCATGCAGCAGCTGCCTGCGCTACCTCCGGTAGGAGGAGTACGTACCACTGTGCTGTCCTTTCCCTCGATCCCTGATCTGCTTTGTGCAACCGACGCGGCCGTCTTAAAATTTGGGCCTAGGGCAGGGCACAGTGATCCTGCCAAAACTTTCCACATGCACGCCATCCAGGATGTGATTGGGGCCTAATAAACACCATGAATATATACTTATAATGCATGCGTGGTGCTTAATTGTCATCATCAGATATAATGTAGTGTCAGACGACGACATACCTTTGCTAGCTGATCTTGCATGTTGTTGCATTGCAGGTTGGTACCACTTGACTAATACTCCTACTCGCAGTGCTGCTGCCATATGCATATATGATGATGATGAGAGAGACAGAGATGCAGCATTGTTGACACTCCGTTCTCTTGAAATGAACAGACAGATCAGCTGCAGTTGAGGTGAATAAAGCCGGCCATTATCTGCTGGGATAGTTATGGGGGCATGCAGGTCGATCGCAGAGCCGTCCGATCATATCTCACCTTTACACGCATCACTGTTGGGGTATCCATGTGCTTCAGAGTTTATTTGCTGGCTTGCTGCTGCATGACCGACCTGATGACAGAAACCATTATCGATATGATGATGATGGGAAAGCAAAGCATGCACAATAGTAGCTAGGTGCAGTGCTGCGTACGTGTAGCAACTAGGCATGAAAATGGTACCGATATTTTCGCACCGTATTCGAGACTGAATCTATTTAGAGGGGTTCAAATCTACTCGTATCCGAGTCCGGATATTCAACATCCGATACCGTATCCATATTCGAATACTTAAATTGCATATTTATGATGTCGACATCTAACCGTATCCTATCCGGCATGGCTGACACTATTCGTATTCGAATCCGAATCCGACCAGAAATATGAAAATAAATGCAATATCAGTAATATCCGTTCGTATCCGATCCGTTTCATCCCTAGTAGCAGCGGCAGCGGCTCCCACCTGGCGTAATTAGCTAGTAGGGTAGTACTCCATAATGACTACCAAGTAGGAATAGCTAGCAGGAAGAAATCGATTATCCAGTAGCTAGCAGGTATGAACCGACACTTGTTGCACGGCTAGCTGTTGAAATGAATTTGGAGTCGTCGTCCCCTGCTGCCTCCTGCCTGCCTAGATAGCTGGATGCATGCATGTAAATGGAGGCCGTACCGTACCCTCTCTGGTCGAGCTGAGCGCAGAATCCCATCGGATCGTTGGTCGTCATAGCTATTGATAGATGAGGAGATGATTCCGACAGAGGCAGGAAAAACTGCCGCCGGCGCGCGGCGCTGCTGAGATAATTAATCGACTATCGCCAATTCGCCATCGCTGCCCAACATCGTCCATCCGGCATCGACCAGTCGATCGACCAACCGGCGCTGCTGCTGCTATCAGCTAGCTGCGGATCCAAGCCAGAAGATGATGGCCATGGCTATGATCGACCGAGGCGCTATCCATCGAGCTGAAAGAGAATGAGTGTACGTAGGGATCGGATGATGTGTTGCCGTTCATATTCATACATGGAATGGATCAGTTTGGGTACATCATATATATAATATATAAAGGATACGATTAAAGGCCCTGTATGTAGAATCCCGTAGCACTGTGTATGTACTGACTGTGATGACTAAACAAGACCGGCGCGGCTCGTACACGTACGGTGCAAACTAAATTCCATGGAGAGTAAAAGGATGCTGGTACATATATCTGCAAGTGTGCATCTAAATCATTAGTAGAGAACAAACTTTCGGTTTTTAGCTTTAGTCCCGGCCGGAATTTGGCCCAGGAGTAATAGGAGATTTAGTCCCGGTTGGAACCACCAATAAGGACTAGAATCCTCTGCTTAATGGATAGTGCAGCAAGCTTTTACAGCAGAGATCTTTAGTCCCGATCTATGGTTCAAACCAGGACCAAAGATCCCGTTAGCCTTTTATCCCTGATTTTGACTCCAACCGAGACTATTGGTTGATCCTTTAGTCCCGGTAGGCTCCACCAATCAGGACTAAAAGTCCCTACCTATATATACCCGCTTCCATTATCCCTCCAGCCCGAGACACACCGATCAAATCTTGGCCTTTGCTTATTGTTTATCTGTGTTCATCCGTGTTCTTGCTTGGGGGAGCAAGTTCTTGCTCTCGGCCGCCGGCTTCATCTTCAATCTTCTAACAGTTTGCAACTTCTTCTTCTAATATTTCATTGCTAATAATATAGATCGTTTTAATAAACACAGAAATATTCAAATATGTGGGTTTTTTTAGATTATGAATAATAATGGTGGATTTTATTTTTATTTATACATCATTTCTACATAACCTTAAATATTTATTGTTTTCTAGATATTTGTTAGCAACATTATTTCTTGATAAGAGTTAATAATCGTTAAACAAAATTATGTGCAAAATGTTTAAGTTTACTCGGCAACAGACGCGTTTTTCCTACTCGTACGAGTAGCTACTCGCACCTGCGAGTATACGCAGCGAGGGGAGCCATCCCGCTCGGACGTAGCTAACGGGCCCGTGTTAGTGGAGCTAACGGGTCTGAACACAATCCAATTGTATCTGAGTATGCGGGCGTATCTACAGGAATTTAAAAATTGAGACGTTTTTTTTTGTGAATTTAAAAATTGAGACGTTAATCACGGGATGTTGCGCGGGGCTTGCGTGGCCGTAGTTGCCTTTTTAAAAATATGTATGTATATGTACCCAGTTTTATAGAAGTATGTGTAGATACTTCTTGCGGCGATTGGTACGTATTCATACTTTGTCTAATCTAAACAAGTTTGTCAGGTTTGGTTAGCGATGCTCATTAGCATATTTGTACGAAAATATAGCACACATGCTTTTCGTTCAAAAAAGTACCAGTCTAACATACTTCTTCAGAAAATTGACCACGTACTTTATACTATAAGTATGTACACATACTTTAGAATATTGTATTTATACATACTGTTTGCAATTATCTGTACATACTTTTTAGAGTAGAGTATTCATACATACTTTTTGGAATAGAATATGCATATATACACCAAGACTTTTTAGAATAGAGTATTTATACATACTTTTGGAACAGAGTATGCATACATATGCCAGAATTTAGATAATATGAGCTCGTTTGCTTCGCTGAAAAGCCATCGTTGAAAGTACTGTTCGCCGATTTGTTGTGAGAGAAAAATACTATGGGTATTTATACATACTTTTTGGAATAGAGTATGCATACATACGCCAGAATTTAGATACTATGAGCCCGTTTGTTTCGCTGAAAAGCCATCGTTGAAAGTACTGTTCGCTGATTTGTTGTGAGAGAAAAATACTGTTCTAACTAAAAAACAAGCTGAAAAGTACGGATTATAAGACAAGCGAACAAGATGTGCATACTTACATTAGAAAACAATTATTTTAATCATAGGAAGTATCAAATGATACTCTAATCCGTGAACTATCAACTGATACATGGTGGCAAGAGGCGTATGCGGACATACTGCGTACGTGTGTTGACACTCAAAAATGTTCCAAGAAGGTTTTAAGTATTATGAATGAATTATAAACGTCTTGGACATGGTGGAGGTCAAATGGCGTGATTAGATTAAACAGCGAGCGAGATGCGCGGAGAAGACGGCGAGCCGCAGCGAGCCACCCCGAGTCGGCTTAGTCGACTCTGGCAGTCAGCTTAGCCGGTTTTGCTAGCCTCCAGTCGGCTTAGCAGTCAGCTTAGCCACCCCACGGGCATGCCTGAGCCCGTAAAAGTCGGCTTAGCCGCTCCCCTTGTCGGCCAAGCCGACTGTGCCTGGAACCGAGAAGGACACCTCCTAAAGTCAGTTTTTGGTATATTTTCAACGTGGAAAACTTAAATAATGCATCTTGGAGATGTTACCTACTGGGATAAGACCATCCCCCTCTATACATATGAGAGGATCACGACCGATTGAGTTTCCATCTATCCAATCGATAAAACAACAACCAAAACTTCTATCTTACCCTAGTTTTCTCCTCTCAACCCTCTATCCTGCTGTTCGGCAAGCCTCTTCACGAGATTTGTCGGCATCCTAGGCGGCCTTGCTGGTCCTAGGAGATCCTCCACGTGCTTCTCCCCGACGGATCCTTCTAGGAGTGGTTCGGAAGCCGTTTTGGCCGAGAACGGGCTCTACATCGGCCCTATCGATCTCTAGATTGGTTAGGCCGGTTACGCTTCATCTCTTGCTACGTTGCAGGTTTTGTGAGACCTCTTGGGCATCCAAGGCCCTCGTTGGTGTGTTGGCTTGGAGCGATCTTCAACATTAACATACTTTTTGGCAACTCCGCTGGGGACGCTAGACGAAAGATCAAGTTTTCCTCCAGCAACATGGGAAGTAACGTTGAAGATACTGGGGATAGGACCTAAGTCCCTCATGAGGGCAACATCAACCATCCCGTGAACATCGATGAGCTTCCTGAAGAACTGAAGCAACAAGTGGAGGCCAAGTTCAACGCCGTTCTGAAGGCTTTTCTTCAGAGTTGCACTAAAGATCGGTGAGAAAAGGTCATTCAATTCAGGGAGCCGGATTTCAGCAAGTTGATCACTTCTACATCTTCTGCACCCACTGCACCTGAGGTAAGATCTTCTGAACCTAAGTATGATGATATTGTCGATCCTTACCCTACACATGCCAATTATGCTACTATGATGGATGATCATAAGAAAGTAATAGATAATAATCTTCTCACTACTGTAAACATGATCATGACCCGTTTTAATAAGTTAGAAGGGAAAACAACCTATGGCAATCCATCGGGTGTTGATTCTTCTTCTAAAAATCCTGAATTTTTATGACAATCAAGGTTTATATGCAGCAGCAAATAAAGGCAAATCGGTCTCTTCGGCAATTGAAATCGATAAGACCGGTTTAGCTGGAAGTGCTCCATCTAATCAAGTGGTTGTCCATGGTCAAAATTCAGCTCGAAACACTCGAACCGATCAAAGACCAACAATAAGTCGAGCTTCGGCGGGGCAAAACATTCTCCCCAACCCGCCGAAGTCACCAAGCCAAGTCGCCATACTTGATGATTCACCTGCTGCACCTGTTGCTCCCTCTACCGATTTCAATGACACTTTGAATCGGTTTAGAGAGGAATTATCTAAATCACTTGAAGAGAGTTTAGGTGTACAAATCAAGCCTTGTAGGACTACTTACCGTAAGTCGTACCCTTCACACTTTGATTTCATGAAAGCCTCTGATGGGTGGAAGGTACCTGATTTTAATAAATTTAGTGGTGATGATAGTAAATCTTCCATGGAGCATATTAGCATATTTCTTGCACAATTAGGTGAAGCTAGTGCTTATGATTTTATGAAAGTTCGCAATTTTCCATTGTCCCTTACTGGCATAGCTTTTGCATGGTTTACTTCATTACCAGCTTGTTCTATTGGTTCATGGGCTGAATTAGAAGAAAAGTTTCATAGTCATTTTTATACCGGTGTCCATGAAACTAGATTATCTCATCTTGCATCGGTTTATCAGGGTCGTGATGAGTCTGTTCTTAATTTTATTAAGCGATTTAGACAAATTAAGAACCGATGTTTTCATTTAATGATTTCTGATAGAGATTTAACTGACTTATGCTTTGCTGGCTTATGTTCTAGTATTAGGGATAAACTTGAATATTATGAGTTTGTGAATGTTAATCAACTATTGCAAAGGGCCATTTCAGTTGAATCGTGCCTTAAAGAATCTCGTGAAACTTATAAGTCTAATCGTCATAACATGCATGTTGTTGATGATCATTCCGATTGTTCTGATGATCATAATAAAGAAATTTGTCCTGCTAAAATTAAATGGCCAGCAGAGAATAAGATGGTTACTTGTCTATCTCTCAAACCGATTCATAAGAATCAGGGTGAAGAGATGAAGTTTAATTTTGATATTTCTAAATGTGACCGAATCTTTGATGAATTATTGAAATTCGGTTATATTAGAATTAATTATACATTGCCTTCAGTTGATTAGTTAAAAAGAAGAGCTTATTGTAAATATCATAATTATTTTTCTCATACCACTAATGATTGCAATGTTTTCCGTCGGCAGGTCCAATCAGCCCTTAATGAGGGACGATTGAGTCTTTCTGATATGCAAGTTGATAAGGTCCCTTTTCCAATGCATACAATTGAAGCAAGACCACCCGCTGTTTTGATTCGTCCCGAGCAAGCCGATACAACTCAAGGCAAGAATGTGCTTATCGGTGAACCACGTGTAGCACCGAATGT
The DNA here is from genome assembly GCA_038087645.1 of Saccharum hybrid cultivar R570. Classification (NCBI taxonomy): domain Eukaryota; kingdom Viridiplantae; phylum Streptophyta; class Magnoliopsida; order Poales; family Poaceae; genus Saccharum; species Saccharum hybrid cultivar. The sequence continues at coordinate 35,314,298 of JAQSUU010000637.1, read as the reverse complement.
CAAAACGAATTCAGAGCGCAAGGTGGTGCTAGAGAAGGACGATGAAGGCAAGAACAAATTAAAGATCACTGCTGGATCAACACAGTATTTGAGAAGGCAGCGGTGGTATGAAACGGTGGCGGCATAGCAGAGGCCGGCTAGGCCGACTCCACCCAGCAGTAGGGCGAGTCGGCTAAGCCAACTCAGGGAGTCGGCTTAGCCGACTCAGCCTCCCTCTGAGCCAAGTCGGCTGAGCTGACTGCCCCAGTCGGCTTAGCCGACTCCCCTGGTTCCATCAGCCTCGGCTCCTCCGGCGTTTAAGTTTTGCGCACATTTGTTCCACACAGGCCGGAGATTGGTACTTGGAAGATGAATGAGAAGAAGAACCAAGGGGAGCTTGTGGTGAGGCCACCATGCACTTTTGATAGGCTCATGGCTAAGTATAAGCAAGAAAAGGCCGATTCTAAGAATCGGCCGTTAAAAAAAAGAGAATCTACTCCGCCTAAGCGAGAAGATGACAAGGTTAAGCAATTGGCGGTGATGCAACCAGCAGCTCTAGTTCAGAAAGTTGCTCCTCGTGTATCTCATTGGGGACCCCCGATTCCACCTCCAGTCACACCACAATGGGGTCCTTATGGAGTTTGGGTGCCGTATCCCTCACCTGCACCTATGCAAGGCCAGCAAAGAAGGAAAAGAGCCTGCTGGTCTAGTTCAAAAACCTTTCGTCTTTAGCTGATTGAACAATGGTCAATCGAGCTCTAGCAGTGTGAGTCAAGGTCAGATGATTACATTCAAGACTCTAGCTTCACAAGGTTCAGAAATGGCACCAATGCGATAGGTTTACGTGCCTAGGAAGGTTGAGGCTCCTGTTATTCCTCCACCAAGAGCTAGGCCTCAATCAGTCATCATAATCGGCTCTATGGAAGCTCCTGTCATTAACCATGATGGGCCGATTATAATTGAAGAAACTCCAGCGCAAAAGCAAGATTAAGTTCCTAAAGAAGTTGCTGGAGATGAGAAGGGAGAGCTCGTCAAAGGAGATTCCAAGTATCGCCAACCTGTGTGGTGTCCTCGTGGGTTGAATAAAACCCAACGACGTAAGTTGCAGCGTGCCCGGCATAAGCAACAGAAGTGGGAGATGCTTGCCAAGATTGGGGGGGTGAAGTCCTAAACCCTGAGCACGTCGAAAGCTCTCTGAAAGGTCAAAATGACGCTACTGCTACTGGCCAATCGGTTAAGCCGACTCCTATGCTGAGTCAGTCGGCTAAGCCAACTCCAAAGTCGACTAAGCCGACTGCCCCTGTTCCTACCGGCCTGGATGTGCCAGAGTCAGCTAAGCCAACTCGCCTTGCTGATACTATTCCAGAGGCCCTAGAATCGGCCTGGCTGACTCTAGGGTCGGCTGAGCCAACTCCTACTATCCCAGTGGCCTCCGAGGTGTCCTCTGATGATTTTGCTTCCACTATTGCTGCTATGGTTGGCATGGAGGTGCCTGAGGTTCTTGATGAGGAGATGGTTGACTATGAAGCTACTCTAAAAAGAGGGGAGGTCAATGTGGTTGTTTTGTCCACTGATTACTACATCATTGAGGACGATTTAGCCACAGCGGTGTTCAACTTCCCGATACAAGATGCCACATTTAAGAAACCAGAACAGTCTGCCAATCATCTCAAGCCTTTGCATGTGAAGGGCCATATCAATGGTACTTTGGTCCATAACATGTTGGTGGATAATGGGGCAATTGTGAATGTGATGCCATATGCACTTTATAAGAAGCTTGGTGGCACTGATGAGGAGCTAGTGAGGACCAATATGATGATCACTAGAGTTGGAGGAGGTGCTCCTATTCTAGCTAGAGGGATTGCTAATATGGAACTCACTATTGGAAGCAAGACCCTAACCACGGCATTCTTCATTGCAGATGTGCATGGTAGCTACAGTTTAATACTTGGGCGTGATTGGATCCATGCTAATTGTTGCATACCATCTAGTATGCACCAATTTCTTATTCAATGGGTAGATGATGCCGTGGAGATTGTGTATTTAGATTCATCGGCTGAAGTAGCTACAGCCGATGCTCCTAAGCCTGGGTGGCATGGTGCTATTGATTACTTGTCTGGTAGAGATCTTTCTAGCTATGAATTTATTAGTGTTACCAAGCAAGGTGGCTTTATTCCTGTATCTTTGAAGCCGATTGATAATCAGCTCAATATCATCATGTAATTATTTATTAATGGATACAAATATTGAATGGTTGAAACATCGTGTTGATCAGTATTGGGCTAATAAGACCGATGTCTGTGAAGCGATTGATGATTTTGATGAGCTCAATAAGTTAGACCAAGGATTTATGTCGGCCGACCCTTTGGAGCAGGTTGATATTGGGGATGGCTCTGTGCCCCGGCCGATGTTTATAAATCAAAACTTGGAAGCCAATTACAAATTTGAGCTAATCACGCTTCTCAAGGAATATGTTGATTGTTTTGTATGCAATTATACAGAGATGCCTGGGCTAAGCTGAGAGCTTATTGAGCATCGGCTCCCCATCAAGGATAGATTCAAGCCATATAAGCAACACCCCCGCCGATTTAATTCTACAATTTATGATCGGGTTAAAGAAGAGATTAATCAGCTCTTGCAAGCGGGGTTCATTCAGCCATGCAGGTATGCGGAGTGGGTCTCTAATATTGTGCCTGTTGAGAAGAAAGATTCTGGAAAGATCAAAGTTTGCATTGATTTTAGAGATCTGAATAGAGCTACTCCGAAAGATGAATATCCTATGCCTATAGCCGATATGCTTATCAATGATGCTTCAGGACACCGGGTTATTAGCTTTCTTGATGGTAATTCCGGTTATAATTAGATTTTCATGGCCGAAGAAGATATGTCGAAGATGGTCTTTATATGTTCTAGGTTTGTTGGTCTCTTTGAGTGGGTTGTGATGACATTTGGGCTAAAGAGTGCAGGTGCTACTTATCAAAGAGCTATGAATTTGATTTTCCATAATCTAATTGGGGTGATTATGGAGGTTTATATTGATGATACTATGATTAAATTGGCTGCCCATAAATCTCATTTGGCTGATTTGCGTCTTGCTTTTGACAGGATGCGCCGTTATGGATTGAAGATGAACCCACTCAAATGTGCTTTTGGAGTATCGGCTGAAAAGTTTTTAGGCTTCATAATTCATGATAAAGGCTTAGAGATTGATCCCAAGAGGATAGAAAAGATCAAGGGAGTTCAGGCACCTACATGCAAGAAAGACTTGCAAAAGTTCTTGGGAAAAGTGAACTACTTGAGGAGATTCATTGCTAACTTGTCCGGGAAGATTATTCCTTTTACCCCCATATTGAAACTGAATAATAAATCTGAATTCACTTGTGGGGCAGAGCAACAAGAGGCATTTGAGAAGATAAAGGAATATCTGTCAACACCACCAGTTCTTCGTGCACCAAGGAGAGGAGTTCCTTTTAAATTATATATTGCTGCCGAAGAGAAGATAATTGGGGTTGTTTTGTCTCAAGAAGACAAAGGTAAAGAATATGTAATTGCTTATCTTGGTCGTCGTTTTCTTTATCCCGAGACAAGGTATGCCCATATGAAAAAATTGTGCTTATCACTATACTATGCTTGTTCCAAGATGAGACATTATCTTTTGTCTAGTACATGTGTTGTTGCTTGCTAGGCCGATGTGATAAAACACATGTTATATCAGCCAATTCTTTGTGGAAGGATAGGCAAATGGGCATACGCACTAATTGAATATGACTTGATTTATGAGCCATTGAGAGCTTTAAAAGGACAAGTCCTAGCTGATTTTATTGTTGAGCATGGTATTGAATTAGATAATGAAATCAATTACCTTACTTTTACTCCCTGGAAATTATATTCTGATGGATCGGTTTGCAAAGATGGCCAATGTGTTGGTATTGTGCTTATTTCCCTTAGTGATGCTGAAATTGAGATGTCAAGCCGGTTGAATTTTCATTGCACTAATAATCAAACCGAATATAAAGCTCTATTGTTCGGGTTGATTATGTTGCGGTCCATGGGAGTAAAACATGTTGAGGCCTATGGTGATTCCTTGCTGGTGGTACAACAGGTTGCTGGTGAATTTCAATGCTTAGAAGGATCACTAAGAGTTTGTCTTGATGCTTGTCTCGATATCATTGGTTCTCTTGCCGAATTTCAAATACAATATGTTCCGAGGCATGAAAATCAAAGGGCCAACTTGTTAGCTCAACAAGCATCTGGCTATACGTCCGTGGGCGTAACTTTCACATTCAAGAAAAGTCGATGCATGAAGATTTAGAATTTTTCTGTGCAGGTACAGACGCCCTGATGGTTGCTAGCCAATCGGCTAAGCCGACTAGACCAGTCGGCTTGGCCGACTTCCCCTGTGCGGCAGCCCAGTTGGCTAAGCCGACTGACCCAGTCGGCTTAGCCGACTCACCTGTGGTCGACTCGACCAATCTGCCTGAGAAGCTTTCAAATCAGCCCAGCGGAACTTCCAGTGATGTTGGTACCGATTTATGTGATTGGAGGGCTCCCTTGTTGGCATATCTACGTGATCCAAGTGCTAAAGTTGATAAAAGTATTCGGTGAAGTGCTTTCAAGTATATGTTGCATAATGATGAGCTTTACCGAAGAACCGCCGAAGATTTGCTACTAAAGTGCTTAGGATCTGATCAAGCATGAGTGGCTATGGGGGAAGTCCATGAAGATATTTGTGGTACGCATCAATCGGCCCCGAAGATGAAGTGGTTGTTTTGTAGAGCCAGGTTTTATTGGCCTACCATGATGGGCGATTGTTTTCGATATTACAAAGGTTGTGAAGAGTGCCAAAGGTTTGAGAATGTTCAGCTTGTGCCCGCTGCTATGCTTCATCCTATCATCAAGCCATGACCTTTTCGTGGTTAGGGGCTAGACTTTATTGGCCCAATTCATCCCTCATCTTCCAAAGGACACCAGTTTGTATTGGTTGCTACAGATTACTTCACCAAGTGGACCGAGGCAGTTCCTTTAAAGAATATGACACACAAGGAGGTGATTGAGTTCATTACTGAGCATATCATACATAGATTCAGCATCCCTCAGACATTAACTACAGATCAAGGGACATCATTTATGTCTAATGAGGTGAGGAAATTTGCCGAATTATATAAGATCAAGTTACTCAATTCATCTCCATACTATGCTCAAGCTAATGGCCAAGCTGAGTCTAGTAATAAGACTTTGATCAAGCTTATCAAGAAAAAGATTGAGAAGAATCCAAGGAGGTGGCATGAAGTTTTGTCTAAAGCTCTATGGACACATCGCATTTCAAGGCATGGGGCTACAAAGGTTACTCCTTTTGAGTTGGTATATGGTCAAGAGGCCGTGTTGCTTGTCGAGGTAAATTTGGATGCATACAGGCTTGCTAAACAAAATGATCTGTCAGTCATTGTGTATCACGATTTGATGATGGATAACATCGATGAGGTAACTAATGTAAGATTAAAGGCTATCAAGAAGATAGAGAAAGATAAAGCTCGTGTTGCCCGGACATACAACAAGAAAGTTAAGAGCAAATCTTTCCAAGTAGGAGAATTAGTGTGGAAAACCATACTACCTATTGGATCGAAGAGCAATCAGTTTGGCAAATGGTCACCTAACTGGGAAGGTCCTTACAAAGTAATCAAAGTCATATACGGTAATTCCTATTTGCTAGAGACATTACAAGGTAAACGTCTCAATAGAGCATTCAATGGGAGGTACTTGAAAAAGTATTTTCTAAGTGTTTGACAGAAAGTCTAAGTGCTCTCTAAGTTATGGTCGATACATGTATCGCCCTTAGAACAAAAATGGCCGATGTATACATCGTCCTTAGTTGCTGAACAGCCGATGAGATGGGTATCATTGCTGTTCAGTTTTTATTGTGTTTTGGCTCAATTAAGTGTTTTTAGGTTCATGCATCATTCACCTGAAAACAGGGGGCACATGTTGACACTCAAAAATGTTCCAAGAAGGTTTTAAGTATTATGAACAAGTTATAAACATCTTGGACATGGTGGAGGTCAAATGGCGCGACTAAATAGCGAGCGAGATGTGCGGAGAAGACGGTGAGCCATGGCGAGCCACCTCGAGTCGGCTTAGCCGACTCTAGCAGTCGGCTTAGCCGATTTTGCTAGCCTCCAGTCGGCTTAGCCGACTGCTTAAGTTGGCTAAGCTGACTTCCCCCTAATGCCGCCTCGCGGGCGTGCCTGAGCCCGTAAAAGTTGGCTTAGCCGACTTCCCTTGTCGGCTAAACCGACTCTGCCTGGAAACCGAGAAGGACACCTCCTAAAGTCAGTTTTTGGTATATTTTCAACGTGGAAAACTTGGAGAACGCATCTTGGAGATGTTTCCTACTGGGATAAGATCACACCCTCTATATATTTGAGAGGACCATGGCTGATTGAGTTTCCATCTATCCAATCGATAAAACAACAACCAAAACTTCTATCTTACCCTAGTTTTCTCCTCTCAACCCTCTACCCTGCTGTTCGGCTAGTCTCTCCACGAGATTTGTCGGCATCCTAGGCGGCCTTGCTGGTCCTAGGAGATCTTCCACGTGCTTCTCCCCGATGGATCCTTTCGGGAGTGGTTCGGGAGCCGTTTCTACCGAGAATGGGCTCTACATCGGCCCTATCGATCTCTAGATCAGTTAGGCCGGTTACGCTTCGTCTCTTGCTGCGTTGCAGGTCTTATGAGACCTCTTAGGTGTCCAAGGCCTTTATTGGTGCGTTGGCTTAGAGCGATCTTCAATGTCGACAACGTGTTTCCTGAGTATATCTACATACATGGTTAAAAGCCAAGAGGAGTATGTTGTGTACGCCGCCGATGGCAAGACGAGTATGCTGCGGACGCCGCCGCCGTCGCATTGACCGGATCCACCATTGACCGAGTAGTTGACGCTGCTGCCGGTGAGTTGACGCCGCGGTGAGGTATAGGCCGCCGCCGGGGGCTGCCGTGCCCACTGGTTGGAGCGCTGTACCGCCGGGTGCCGCCGTGCCCGCTGGTCGAGCCGAGCAACCGCCGGAGGGAAGGACGAAAATGCCGCGGGATCCACAGCCTCCTGGATGGAGTCCAAGGCGTCGTCGGAGAGGCAGTGGCCGCAGCCCAGAGTCAGTGTGCGGGGATGGGGAGCCGGACGCGGAGATGCTCCGCTGTAACTTGAGCTCGTCGCCTTCGTCGCGGTCGGTGGGCGGCAGCAGCGTGAGCTCTGGCAACCCCGGCGGCGTGGCGGCGTGGTGCAGGGCTGGAGGCTCGCGAACGGCGCGAGCACGTCGGCTACGCACAGGAGCGCTCGGAAGTAGGTAGCGAGCACGGCTGCGAGGTGCGCGCGGTCGTCCGCTGAGACGTGCAGGAGATCCCGGCGCTCCCAGCACAGCGCGGCCGCCGGCGACGGACGAGGAAAACGGCGGCGGTGGCCACCGGCGACGCACGGGAAACATGTGCGACTTGAACTGAAAAATTTTGGATCTCTTTCGATGGGCGAGGAAAATATAAGCGGTGGAAGCCGCTAATTTCGGATCTCCCGATGGCTGAGGGGCGGCGAAGAGGATGATGACCGTATCTAAAATAAATAAATTAAATAATTAACTAAGTATGGCTATGTATACCATGTATACACCTAACGAGTAGCAATGTGTACGTTGTGATCCGATAAGACTGCGCCTCTCTCCGTGACTCGGTGGGAGTAGCTACACGTACGTAGAAAAGATATATATATATATATATATATATATATATATATATATATATATATATATATATATATATATATATATATATCTTTTCTACACTAAGCTGTTCTACTGAACAGAATTCAGTACTGTTCAGTAGTCGCGTTTCAGTATCGTTCAGTATTTTCTACACTATACTCACCACTCCGGCGAAAAGCGAGGCCGGCTAGTGCGGTGACGACAAGGGACGAGGACGACGGTGGCGACGCCGGTGGCAGGTGTGAGGCGAGGCCTCACGGGGAAGATGAGGAGCGGCTAGAGGGGTGGTGATCGAGGAGGACGAGGCTGCGAGAGGCGGCGCTCTGTGTCTGACGAAGACGAGGATGAGGGGCTGGCTGTGTGGAGGCGAGGCCACGCGCATGGGGCTGACGAGGCATGGACTAGTGAGGACGCGGCGCTTCGGTGAGGTTGACGAGGACGAGGACGAGCGGCGCTCCGGTGAGGTTGATGAGGGCACGCGCGCAGCGGATCTGGGCGACGGTGAGGACGAGGACGTCGAGGTGGCCGCTTCTGTGCGCTGTGTGCCGATGGGAGAGTTGCACGGGCCGGCGGTGATGGAGACGATGCGGATCTGGGTGGCGGTGTGGCTCTCGGGTGAATGGAAACGATGGAAGGGGGAGAAGAAGGTGAGGCGAGTATGTAGGAAGAACCTTTAGTCCCGGGTGGAGCCATGAGCCGGGACTAAAGATCCTTTAGTCCTGGGTGGTAATTGGAACCAAGACTAAAGGTAAGACCTTTAGTCTCGGTTGGAACCACGTCCCGGGACTAAAGGTGGTTTTGGCGGGCCGCAAAAATGCAGCTCACCTTTAGTCCCAGGTGGTTGATCCACCCGCGACTAAGGGTGGGCTGCAGTTTCACTTCCTGCCCGTTAAAAAAGTTGTTACTTTTTTTATATTTCTTTTATATATATAAATATGCAGAGAGCCATTAATTGCCCAGTAAATAAAATATTAGCCAAAAAATTACAAAAAAATCCTGGACCTGGTTTTGCATTATGATACACAACAAAAATATGTAACCCCAACTCTTTTGTTTTACCCTATAAATATTTAACATATTATAAATAATAATCTCAATTTGCACTATGCAAAAATGTACTACTTGATTGAAATCATTAAAACTATTGCTTTTCGACAGGAAATTAGTTTTCACATCTTATTAATATTGATCATTTGGTTTTTCATCACACATTGTCCACGGGAAATCCACCATCAAGCAGAAAATTCATTTAAATGTAGAAAATATGAAAACACGACAAAAAAAATCTGAAGTCACAATTATTACATAATAGGTCTATTGCATCACCATATCAAGCGGGAACAACAATGAACTTCTTCTTGACGTATGCTCCTTGGTTATGATCGCGCCGTAACCATGGAGTATCCTCATCACCTAGCAGGATGCTTGGGTCACTGCTTACTGTGAAGGGTGGAATTGCATCACTCTTTTCATAATCTTCTGACATGTTAGTCCTATCCTCGATTCCCACGATGTTGCTTTTCCCTGAGAGAACTATGTGGCGCTTTAGCTCATTGTCCGAGCTATTGTCGTTGGTTTTCCCTTTCTTCAGTTTGGTAGACATGTCCTTCACATAGAAAACCTGATTTACATCCTTGGCTAAGACAAATGGTTCATTTCTATACCCAAGATTGTTGAGGTCCGCTGTTGTCATTCCGTAATGCTGGTCCACTGTTACCCCACCTCCTATCACCTTCACCCATTGGCATCGAAACAAAAGGACCTTAAAATTAGGTCCATAGTCTAGTTCTCATATCTCCTCTATGCGGCCATAATATGTTTTCTTATTCCTATTTGGGTCTGTGGCATCTATGCGGATACCACTATTTTGGTTGGTGCTCCTTTTATCTTGGGCCATCATGTAATATGCATTGCCATTTATCTCGTACTCTTTGAATGTCATGATATGCCAAGATGGTTCCCTAGACAACAAGTACAGTTTGACATCCAGACTCTCATCACCCTGACATCGTTTTCGCAACCAACCGGTGAAAGAGTCCATGTGCTGACACGTATTCCAGGCATTAGTCCTCCCTGGGAACTCGGATCGTACAATGTCCTTGTGTTCCTCGATATATGGCTCCATCATGGAGGAGTTTTGCAGAACTATGTAGTGTGCTTTACGAAAATAATCATTCTCCTTGCCAATATATTTTTCTTCCCTAGTGTTCCCTTTCCACTTAGTCTCCCCTCATGTTGTGATTTAGGAACACCAATCGGGTCGAGATCAGGAATAAAATCAACACAGAACTCAATGACCTCCTATGTTTCGTAGCCCTTGGTGATGCTTCCTTCTGGCCGAGCACGGTTGTGAACATATTTCTTCAAGACTCCCATGAACCTCTCAAAGGGGAACATATTGTGTAGGAACACAGGGCCGAGAATACTAATCTCTTTGATCAAGTGAACTAGGAGATGAGTCATAATATCAAAGAAGAATGGCGGGAACACCAACTCAAAGCTGACAAGACATTAGACCATGTCCTTCTATAGGTTCGCTAGATGTGCTGGATTGATTGCCTTCTGAGAAGTTGCATTGAGGAATGCACATAGTTTCATAGTGGCTAATCATACATTTGGAGTTAGAATCCCTCTCAATGCAACGGAAAGCAATTGTGTCATGAGCATGTGGCAGTCATGAGACTTTAAGTTTAGGAATTTCTTCTTTGTCACATTTATTATCCCCTTTACATTCAAGGAGAAGCCAGATGAGACCTTGATGCTGTTTAGGCATTCAAACATGCTTTCCTTCTCTTCTCTGCTAAGAGTGTAGCTGGCAGGACATAAGTACTGGTGTCCACCATCTACATTCTTAGGATGCAGATTCTCTCGTTCTTTCATGCGCTGCAAGTCCAGTCTTGCTTCCAGTATGTCCTTAGGCTTCCCATACACACCCATAAACCCTAGCAGGTTCACACAAAGATTCTTCGTTAGGTGCATCACGTTGATCGCGCTATGGACCTCTAGGACTTTCTAGTAGGGTAGCTCCTAAAATATGGACTTCTTCTTCCACATGGGTGCGTGTCCGTTAGTATCATTCGGAATAGGTTGGCTGCCAGGTCCCTTCTCGAAGACTACTTATACATTCTTGACCATATTGAACACATCCTCACCACTGTGGTTATCGGGCTTTGTTTGGTGATCTGCCTTACCTTTAAAATGCTTGCCTTTCTTTCTTAGGGCGTGATTCAATGGAAGAAATCGACGATGACCCATGTACATGACCTTTCGACATTTTTCAAAAATATACCTTTTAGGTCGTGAAAACAGTGCGTGCATGCATTATATCCCTTGTTTGACTATCCTAAAAGATTACTAAGAGCAGGCCAATCATTGATTATCACGAACAACAATGCTCGCAGGTCAAAGTGTTCCTATTTGTACTCATCCCACACATGTACACCTGTGCTGCTCCACAATTCTAAAAGTTCCTCAACTAATGGCCTTAGGTACACATCAATGTCGTTTCCAGGTTGCTTCGGTCCTTGGATGAGCACTAGCATCATAATGAACTTCTGCTTCATGCACAGCCATGGAGGAAGGTTGTAGATACATAGAGTAACAGGCCAAGTGTTGTGGCTGTTGCTCTGCTCCCCGAAAGGATTCATGCCATCCGTACTTAAAGCAAACCTTAAGTTTATTGTGTCTTCTGCAAACTTCGGGAATTCTCTGTCGATTGATCTCCATCGAGACCCATCAGCTGGGTGTCTCAACATATTATCTGCCTTACGGTCTTCTTTGTGCCATCACAGCAACCTTGCATGCTCTTTGTTTCTAAACAAACGTTCAAGCATGGTATTATAGAAGCATACCACATCACCTTGGCAGGGATTCTCTTCCCCAGACGTTCGCCCTCAACATCACCAGGGTCATCTCGCCTGATCTTGTACCGCGATGCATAGCATACCGGGCATGCATCCAAATTCTCATAGTCCTTACCGCGGTAGAGGATGCAATCATTAGGACATGCATGTATCTTCTGTATTTCTAATCCCAGAGGGCAGATGACCTGTTTTGCTTTATACATAGTGGTGGGCAATTCATTTTCCTTCAGAATCATCTTCTTTTGTATAGCCAGTAACTGCCCAAATCCCTTGTCGGATACACCATTCTTTGCCTTCCATTGCAGCAATTCCAGTGTGGTACCCAACTTTTTTTGCCCCTCTTCGGTGGTCGGGTATAGCAATTTCCTATGATCCTCTAGCATGCGCTCAAACTTGATCTTCTCCTTATCACTTTTGCATTCTCTCTGTGCATCAAGGATGGCCTGACCAAGATCATCAACGGGCTCTACCTTTTCTTCAGTAGCTACCTCTTCTTTAGCTTCCCCCAATGCAGTATCATCAAAGGCACCGTATTCAGCAAAACCACAAAAAATTATGTTGTCATCATCCCCTTCTTCTTCTTCTTCATCTTCTTCCATTATAACACCTCTTTCTCCGTGCTTAGTCCAACAAATATAGTTTGACATGAAACCAGACGTGAATAGGTGTCCATGAATTATCTTTGGGCAAGAATAATCCCTCTCATTCTTACATAGATCACATGGGCAGCACATGAAACCATTCTGCGTGTTTGCCTTGGTCACATTTAAGAATTCATGCACGCTCCTAATGAACTCTAGGGAGCACCGGTCAGCATTGTACATCCATTGTCGGTTCATTTGCATTATAGGACATACACCGTATCAGAAACTTGTAATAACCCATATTATACAACATGCATGGTTAGTAGTTAATTGAAAGATGCAAAATATCCATCAATCAACATGATTAATTAATATCCTATACCACATAGCTGTTTCATTCACTCTCAAACATGAATTTATTAAAGCCTTGATACAATATAGACAATCCTAAATAGCACTAAACAAACTAAGCCTATAATGCACTTCAGCAAAAGAAGGATTTCGCGACCAATTCTAACTAAAACAGATAAATCATCGATAGGCTTCTTCTGCTGGCTCACTGCCTTATCTTCCACACCTACACTCTCATCAACCTACTTAGCTGCCTTAGCCACCTGCTCTACAAAATATTTTTTGACATGCGTAACATACTCTTCCTCCTAGTACCAACCGCTATATGATCCAGTGCCATCCCACAGAAATTACAACACCAAATGAGAAGAGCGTTAATCAAAATCATCATGAAAAATGGCTACAAACCATAAACAAACAGGACAAAAAACAACTCACATTGCGATCTGGACACGTGTAGAAGATACGATCCTTGTTGGGACACTCCTTCACTCGGTACTCCAACACAATCTTCTCACACACGCCGCACGGAATGAGAAGGAGGTCCGGCCTTAGTTGCTTGTGAACTCCATGCGAGCCCGAGGAACCGGAAGTGGTCGCCATCTACTCACTATACTCATTTTCATCAACTACTATAAATTTCTCATTTTCTAAGCCATGAAATTGAAATGAGCTATATAAAAATCAAAAATTTCTCTATTTAAAGCTATGTATACTAGCAATGCAAGGTGCATACTAGTTTTGATGAACTACTATAAGCTTCCTTCATCCAAATATGCAAACTATCAAGTGATTTTGAGCTCAAATGGCATATAAATTAAATAAAAAATATGCACCATTATTCCCAATCTATAAAACAAAAAATTTCTCTATTTCAAGACCATGAAATGAGGCAATGAAAGGTGCATACTAGTTTAGATGAACTACTATAAGCTTCCTTCATCTTCATATTGAAACTATCAAGTGATTTCGAGCTCAAATAGTATATAGATAAAAAAATCCACCATCATCCATAATCTAAAAAACCACAAATTTCTCTAATTCTACACCACGAAATGAGATATGCTAGTGATGAAACATGAGAGGATGAAGCGCCTAACCTTTTAGAACTGAAAATGGATGGAGGAATCAGATGAAGTGTTGAAATGGTGGCCGGCGACGAGCAAGAGCACAGGAGATTGATGAGCAAGAACAGAGAGCTTGAAATGGCTCGGGCTAGGGGAGGAAGAAAGAGAGAGAGTATATATACTAGGACCTGTAGTCCCGGTTTGTGGATCAAACCCGGACTACAGGTGGGCTTCTAATCCTGGTTGGATCCACCAACCGGCATTAAAGCTTTAGCCACAGCTGGTGGCTCCAACCGGGACTGGAGGGCGACCTTTAGTCTCGGTTGGACATACCAACCGGGACTAAAGGTCCCCTCCTGCTCCCCTCTTGCAAAAGCTGCGCCTCTAGCCATTGGGCAGGGGACTTTAGTCCCGGTTGGTATGTCCAACTGGGACAAATACTTTATTTAGTCCTGGGTCCAAAAATGGCCGAGACTAAAGGTTCGAACCGAAAGTCTGTTCTCTACTAGTGAATAGAAGAGATAGCCCGATAGTCTACAATAAAATGGCTTCCCAGAGAAACCACAAAATACTCGACTTTAGAGACATGGAGGTATAAGGGACACCAGTTCCACATTCTGGTACTGCTATCTTTCTGCTTGTTCCTGGCTGCATAAACTGGACAAGGATGAGACCAACATCATGTGAACATTCTCAGACTACAATGTTCAGTCAGACAAAACAAGTTTAGCATAGGTGGACAGGACAGGTTCAGATCCTGGTCTTAGAAGCACCATGCCTGCAATGAACATACTACTGGGGTGGGCACCTAGGAGATAAATTTTAGTATTTATTCGGCAATTAGTAAAGATGCAAAAAAAGTGCTAGCTAAAAATCTAATAGTTTCACTTGATCACTTGTGCTGATGATGGTGGCTTTGATTGGTCAAAAATTTGGAAACCATTTACGCAATGCTATAGTTGCATGTAGTGGATCAGCGGATTTCCTAATATCTGCCCAGCATGAAAGGGCTGGCGTTCGCAGCTACACTTGGGATGAGGACGGTCATAGTAGAAACTGATGCTGCTCTTGTAGCAAAAATGCTATCTGATTCGACTTATGACAGATCAGTTCTAGGTTCTCTAATAGGAGAGATTAGAAGCTTAATGTATACTAGCTTTTCTGAATGTTTTGTCTCTCATGTTTCCGGAGTCTAGTTGTTGCCGATACTTTGGCGGCTATGGGCCTTAATTGTAATGATGATGGTCCTCGGCTTTGGCAAGACCAAATGCCATACTTTGTATCTTTGTTGGTGTCCAGTGACTTAGCTGGACCAAGTGCTTAATGGTACATTGTTTTCTATCAAAAAAACTATCGTAAAGCATATGAGCAGAAATACTTTTAGGGACTGCATAGATAATTAATTATCTGCTAGTTTGAATTATCTGATAGCAGAAATACTTTTTGAGACTGCTAGATAGTTAATTTAAGAACTTGAACAACAACCAAGCAGAATCAGATATGATACAATGTGCATCCACCATGAAGTTTCTAGGTTCTGAGAAATTCTAATTATGAAATGCGTATGAAAGTGACAAGATACAGTTATGTACATATTTAAAGATGAGCATACGAGCAGTATACAAATGGTTTGCAAGAAGCAAAGTGGCATGCATAATAGGATGCGGAAATTTCAGAATACATGAGCATATGGACAACAACGATCAGCTTTGGGATTCAAGAGCATATGAGCATCAGGTGCTCACACATGCAATTGTCAAAAGCATACCACAACGATTAACAGTCAGGAAGCTTATATCTGTGATATCAACAAGTGCATACAGAGATCAAGATAGATAAATCATAAAATCAATGCCAAATTTATGACTGGTGGAGACAGTGATAAGTCCAAAAAAGTGTAGAGCATTCTCCAGCATACCTTTTTCGTGCTAGCGGCACGCCAATGTTGCTGATGGAGTGCAGATGAAGCCGATGTCTCCAACTGGTGGAAGGCTAACTAAAATGATAAAAAAACAGAAATAACTAGTGATGATGATTTGGAAGCTAAAGCAACCATAAATTAAATGTGTAAAATTGGAAAATTAGCCACACAAACAAATCAGTAATAGTAGAAGAAACTACCTATGTGAGTAATCATGGGGAGTAGATGGAGGATGCTTTGATGGCGAGCGCCTGGGATCTGCACAAAAAACAAAGAGAGAAAAGAGGATAAATAACGCTGATAAAACTATTAGCTCTAGTACATGATGTACACCTCTACTTTATTCTAGGCTCAAAAGACTTTCACAGTTCAAGATCTATTACAGGAATCATGTTTGATTACTGATTAGATTTCACAAATGGATGAATGATTGCATGAAAAAAAAATGAAGAGACATATATATTAACTATACATTGAGATGACATGTAAAACAGGAGAAGAATATTCAAAAAGAACTGCTAGTGTTAAACACAGCTAGCAAATTCACATTATTAGAGCAGCCCTGCTTCATTTCATATATTACCTATAGATTTTGAAAAAAAATAGGACATAATTATCTAGTAACTAGAACTGGTCTCCTTCATCTAACAAATCAATGGTAAGATACCACCAGCTCTCCTTGAATGGATTAGAATTGACAAGCTTCCTCACTCAGTCAGCAAATCGATGCAATTACAATAACAAGGACTGAAGGCAAGCCTTACCTCACGTGTAGGAGGCCAGGTTGCAGGCCAGGGGCTGCGTCACAACGTCCCTCGAGAGGCATCTCCGAATGAATACACTATGTTTGGAACACATAAAAACAATTGGAGATTACAATCTCATTGTTCAAGTCAGAGAAACCACACAATCATGTACAGGGTAACAAAAGTATGAAACCTATCATTAGAACCAAAATACTAGGAATGTACCAAGTTGCATCATTCATAGAAATCTAACACTGAATCAGTTTCCAAACACAGAATGTATCATCAGAAATCTCTTTATCATTTGTGCAACTAGTGAACTATAAAAAAACATGACCATTTTTAAACAAATTGCCTGTGAGAAATAAAACCTCCTCTGATAAGAACAACACTATGTTGTTGAAACACAGCTTCAAGAAAAGCATGAAGAAGTGAAGACCTTTCCAGCCTGTGCCCTTCAAGCAATCTCTTTGCTGTAATGGGAACAGATGACAATTCATTGTAAAATTTAAATAGTAGTACAGCTTAAAATTCATCCGTACAACTGATTTTAACACCCATAGGCTACATGAAGCAAGCAAGATTTTACAAACAAGGTTAAGATATGCGACAGTACAACATCTTGTACAGTATGACTTCTTTGTAAGGAGCTTTTAAAGAACAAAAATAGAAAGGCTGAATTAAATCCACTCCCAAAGGGATTTGCTGTGTGGCCAAACTTTCATACACACACAGAAAAAAGCAATTACATCATATGACACAGTTGAGGGAAATCAAGTGTTGAGGGAAAAATAAACTCACAGCAGTGTAAACAAGGAAATGCACTAACTCTATTTCTTCCAAAATGATTTAGCAGTGCCATGAAGTATGAAAATGCAGTGAATAAGTATAGGTTGAAAAACGAATATTATAGTGATTTAAATTATTTCGTGAATATGCAGGAGCTTTGCATCACTGCATTAAGGGGATGAAAGTCCTAGAAATACAACACACAGCAAACTCTCAAAGTTACAGACGTGCCCCTGAAAGAACAAAAAGACTAACTGAACCTGCAGTCTACTACAATGAATTCATGTCAAGCTGTGCTAATGCCCTAGCACAAGACAAACCTAGAGGTTTGCTTCCTCTCTAGCAAATTGTGAATGTGAAGCACATCAGGCGAACCCCATTAAAAAACACAACCTTTTCAATGTTTCCAAATCCATGCCCCAAGGATGATTAGCGAGTTCAGACCCCTCCTGGCCTCCTCAATGGCATGGTGATCATACCATTGATCTTGATCCACTGATTACTAAACACTACTAACATTACTATCATACTATGTCGTCCTGTTTGGGGATTTAAATCTAGAAGATGGTATTCCCAGCAGTACAGCTATGTCTAATTACAAAATTTTGCAACTATTATCTTTAGATAGGATATAATCCAATTTTCTCACTACTAGGTGTACTCAACGAAAGAATACGGTTAATTTTAGCAAGCAAAATTTAAAATACATGTATATTAAATTGTTCTCTAATTCTGTGTTGAGGCATCAGATCATATACATATAAATTTTAAGAAAGAGCAATAATCAAAATTGGATAAGCTGTAAATGAATGTCTAAAATTTTGTCTGGTCACTTTGAAAATACTAATTGCATATTGCCATATATTAACATTATAGTAAGGCATTCCCCTTTGCACCTCTCTTCTGTGGAGCCAGTGCAAAAGGTCTACCAAGTGAGGAGGGTAACTTCTTGTCGTAAAGGAACCTCATAGCTAAATGGGGAATCATCACATTAACAACATCCTAGAGAGGAAAGCAGTTGGTAAACATAAAAAAGACCACTAAAGAAATTCTAATCATGTACTGACCATTGTTATGTGCTCTCAAATACAACCCTTCTTGGGTTGTTAGGCATCTTATCAACCAACTCCAACCAGAAACAGAGGAATCATTCTTTAAGCATACAAACAGTACTCATATCATGGAACCTAATAGTGAAACCAATGTGATAAACCTTTACTGCTTGATATGGAATAATAGAACATCAAAACAAGATGCATAGGAAAGGGATTAAGGCGGGTATAGGGTACCTGAGGATCGGAGGACTCCATCCGAGTAAGGCAAGCTTGGCATTCGACGTGTGTGCAACCAAGAAGTGGCAGTCCCACAACCGGGCACTACACGTCCAAAAATAGAGCACAAAAGTGAAAATAGAGGGTAGGTTAAAATCTGTCATGAGTAGCATTAGGGTACCACAAATTGTACAAATAAGGAAAAAAGGAAAAGTCTTCTATACAACAAGAACACAGGGCACATATAGATTACACACCAATGTTTTAGAAACTTCCCGTGCCAAACAACAACCAGTCCACCACTGAAGGCCCTAACACCACAGCCCTACACAGAGATGGCTTCTAGAAATTCGGCATTGCATAGAGAAAAAGAAATGAGCTGTAGTCCAAACCCTGAAGCAAGAAAGAACAAAATAAATCAAAATTGGAGAGATTGGAAATGAAAAGCAGCGCTGAACTATTAAAGGCTAACTATTATATTTGCATGATAAAGGTAAGTTCAGATTTATTTATAACATTTCCTTTTCTTGGAGTGCTGCACACAATTTTTAGAAGCCTGACAAAGCAATGATTCCACTTTCACATCAGATACAAGGACCAAAATTACAGAATTAACATTTAGGCCTTCTGCAAGGCATGAACCTTCAAAATAACATTTAGACCTGGTAAACTTGAACTCTAAAGACTCAATGATCAGCTTACAAATAGAATTCCTAGCAACATATGACCAAATAAACAGAACATGGTAAAGGTCTGAAGGATGACTCTTCTAAATGTCAACACAGAAATCCCCAATCATGAAATGAACTTGATGAAAACTATTTCATAAGCAAATGCGTCATCTTAACCCATTCTACCCAGAAAGAAATGTGACCTAGTGTATATTTTACATAAACCCTGACAAATTCACAAGTTCATCTGCTCCTGCTAATCGATTGAGCACCTGAATGTTATAACGTCATGTTACCATAGGAGCAACATTGAAAGGTGACAGTGAAATGTTTCAATTTAAATAAATGTGGTTTCAAATGACCTTTCCCTTAGTTATATGGTATCCATTGTTATTCAATCTGGTAACTGAAGTTGAGCTGCACGAAAACCATTGCATGGTTCAGTTGGCTATGGGGTTTTAGCAGAAAATGGATCAATACTGAAATGAAAGAAGGGTGCTCTAAATAAAGAGAAAGAAATCTAGGCATATTATAAATGCAAAAATCAAGATTTAGGTAGTGCCGCAAGCAAGAACCCTCAATTCTATTTACGTGGACAGGGTCTAACCCCACCATATAGTCTAATTGCAAATAATGTCCTGTGAACACAAATAACTAGTTACTACTAAATTGTTGTAATAATTCCAATACTAATCCACAACAATAGCCTCATCTGGACCATATCAAATATGAATAACTCATCCAAATCATTACAACATTCTATAATGAGATCATATCAATCCTGAGTAAGGTGTAAAATTCCATCATTACAAACGTACATAAGGTGCATTAACCAGTAATGGAATACCCTGAAGATGAATTTTCCATGAAATAGTCGGCCTCAGGAATGAAGATTAGGAGCTAATATTTGTATTAAATAACCATTGTTGGTAATTAACAAGATCACTAAAGCAACAATCAATATACGAAATTAACAAGTGAGTAGCGGAAAAAAATCAAGCCTTCAAGATTGGTAAATATGTATGCTTTGTTATAATTCTGTAGTTGAACAAATTACAAATTAAGCAAAGGGAGCACTGTTTCACCTTTGTGCAAAATCCAAGACAAGCATGTGGGAGGAAGAGTACTAGCTTCTACTACACCAAACTAAATTAGCATCCGACAGCGGCCACCCTCCCCGTCCCTCCCTCCAGTGACGAGGAGAATCCGTGCAGGGGCACCATGGATTGATCCCCTTCGAGCTCCGGCCTTCATCCTCCACCCCATCGATGGCGTCAACGGCCCTCACGCTGCCGATGGCGTCTCTGCCTCTGCGTGCCGTGGATGGTGGCAGCACTGACGGGCGGATCCCCTGCTTCCCCGCAGGCGGTCAGACGCATCGGCGGCGGCTGGCCAGCGCTCTGAAGCTGCTCCTCCTCTTATGCGATGGCATGCCCAGGCTCACGTGATCGGCGTTCCCTGGTGGCATGGTCTCCTCCGGCGGTGGTGTCGGCAAATCTCGTCCTCAACCAGGACGGCATGGCTCCCCAGTGACCAGCAGTGGCCCTGCATGGCTGCACCACAACAACGATGGCGGCGTTGTCCCTAGTGTATATATATAGGTATGTTATTGGGAGCATAGGGCTTCCAATAGTCACAGGAAGCCCCAACCCAAACCCCAGCTGGTCCAACCAAATCAAGAAGCCAGCCGGACTAGCCATCCAACCGCACCACCCAACCAACCCGCTGGCCCACCCACCAGCCCACCAGGCCCATCTTCTAGGCCCTATATATCCCTCTAAACCCTAATCCCCACCCATCCACCCCTACCCGTCTAGCCGCCACCCCCCGGCACCCGCCGTCCCACCCCCACGCGCCCCTGGAGCGCCGCATCCGCCCCCTGGAGCATGTGCCGCCATGGCCTAGTGCACTGATGGTGAGTGAGTGATGAGGCTACGCGCAACGACGACAGCGGACGAGGAGCTCGTGACCCCTGGAGCTCGCGGCCGTGAGCGGGGAAGGCTAGGGTGGTGTGGCGAGCCCTTTTGCCTCCGAGTGCGGGGACTGCAACATCGACGGCGCCCTACAGCTCACGGCCGTGCGCGGGGATTCCCTCTCTCGGCGGCCCTCCCTCTCCCGACGGTTCTCCTCCCTCACCAGCAGCTTCAACTCCTTGCGTGGGCGCTCGGGGACAATTACTGCTGACGGCAACAGTCGCACGTGGTGGACGATGAGCGGCGTCCCTAGATCTGGCGACAGCGGGCGCATGGTGGGGGCAGCTGCGAGCTCTGCCGCATGGATGGCGATGGGGCGCATCGAGGATAGCTACAAGCTCGCCGTGCTAACGATGACGGTATCTTGGCGGACACCGCTGGATCTGGCGACGGTGAGCTACGGCTCCCCGATTCCCCTCTCTGTGTGACGAGCAGCGTGGCCACTGGGTCCGAACGCAGCGATGGGCTCACGGGTCACGGGTCAGCAGCGGGGACGGCAGCGAGCTTGTGGCTGCACCGGATCTGCAACGTACATCGGCGATGGGACATACCGCATCCCCGCACGAGCTCCAGCCTCTTGGCGCCCCCTCCCCACCACGGCCCGTGGCAGCAGCTCTAGCCTCGCGGCGTCCCTCCCCACCATGGCCCGCGGTGGCACCTCCGGCCTCCGAACGCCCCCTCCCCAACATCTCCGGCAACGGCAGCGACACCTATTTATCGTTTTTTGTTTGTTGATTTTGTGGTTGTATGCTTGTGTGCAGAAGTTTCTATATGCATGGCTAAATTGTAACATGATATGCATTCTATACATTGTTACAATAAATTTGTATACATTGTTGGAGCAGTTATCTGCGCACTGCCACTCAATTATATACATGGTTAGGGCACTCTTCTATGCATTGTTAGAATTCTTAGGCATACATTGTTAGAACAATTATCTATATGCTTCTACATAATTTTATACATTGTTGGTAAACTATTCTATATATTGTTGGAGTAGTTTCTATGCATTTTTATGTGGTAACAAAATTAATTTTTATTCATGGAAGTACTAATTTCTATGCAAAGTCGACGCTAAAAAATGTTTCTGCGCATCTTGGCCATTGATTCTATGAATTCGATCATTCATCATGTGTTATTTTTCAAATTTCAAATTTTAGAGAAGACGAGATCGTCTCCATGTTTAATGTGTGCGGTCTCCATGTTCTATGCATTGTTCCCATGTTAATTATACATTCACATATGGGGAAGCATGATGTTAGTGGAGGCAATCACCGTTGTGTCAGGTGGAATGTCCATCTCGTGGAGAGGTTTTCACGCGGTAACAAAATTAATTATTATTTATTCAACCACTAATTTCTATGCAACATTGGTGCCAAAAAAAATTTTCTGTCCATCTTGACCAGTGATTCTATGCATCCAATCGTCATCCCCTTCATTTTTTTAAATTTCAAATTTTGGAGAAGATGAGATCGTCTCCATGTTTTTATGCTTGCAGTCCCCATGTTCTATGCATTGTTCCTAAGTTAACTATACCCCCATAGTGGAAAGCATGATGTTGGTGGAGGCAATCATGGTTGTGTCAGGTAGAGTGTCCATCTCGCGGAGAGGATTTTAGGCGGTAACAAAATTAATTTTTATTCGTCCAACCGCAAATTGCAATGCAATGTCGGCACCAAATCTTTTTTGCATGTCTTGACCATTGATTTCTATGCATCCAATCCGCCATCATATGCCATGATTCAAATTTTAAATTTTGTGAGAAGACAAGATCGTCTCCATATTTTACGCTTGCGGTCTTCATGTTCTATGCATTGTTCCCATGTCAATTATACAACTCCACAATGGGAAGGATGATTTTGGTGGAGGCAATTATGGTTGTGTCAGGTGGAATTTCCATCTCACGGAGATGTTTTTAGGTGGTAATTAATTTTTACATCTTACTGTTGATTCTATGCATCCAATCGGCCATCACGTGCCATGATCCAAATTTCAAATTTTGAAGAAGACAAGATCGTCTCCATGTTTTATGCTTTCGGTCTCCATGTTTTATGCATTGTTCCCATGTTAATTATACACACCCCATACATGCCATGATTCAAATTTCAAATTTTGGAGAAGACAAGATTGTCTCCATGTTTTACGCTTTGCGGTCTCTATATTTTATGCATTGGTCCCATATTAATTATACACCCCCATAGTGGGAAGCATGATGTTGGTGGAGGCAATCACGGTTGTGTCAGGTGAAATGTCCATCTTGCAGAGACATTTTTATGTGGTAACAAAATTAATTTTTATTCATCCAACTACTAATTTCTATGTAATGTCGGCACAAAATACTTTTTTGCGTATCTTGACCATTGTTTCTATGCATCCAATGGGCCATCACGTGCCAGATTCAAATTTCAAATTTATGAACTTAAAATTTTCAAAAACATATTCAAAATGGATATTGAATCATGCACAAAAATGTCAGAAGTTCAATGGTGAAAACTGTTTTTGAAACGGATGCTTTATTGAGGAACTATAATGACAAAATGAAAGAGATTAGATTGGATGCATGAGTGTTGACGGTAATTAACTCTTATTATAAACCGTCAATAAAACATGAGAAAGGGTATAAATGTAATCACCACCATAGAATAGGGACTCAACTAACAGAATTTCATGAGTTTTGGTGAATTATGATTTTTCAGGGATTAAATAGGAAAAACAGGAATTCTGGAGAAGAGTTGGGCCCAAGGAACTAGACCAAATCACGTTAAACGGATCGGACCCCGACACTAGTAGACTCTAGAAGACATGAGAAGGCACTGGACCGAGATGGGGACCAAGAGGACTCTAGAGAAGGCCACCTGGTCCCCCTTCAGGCCAGCCAGCCTGGCCCAAAGGCCAATCGCCTTCTCCTTCACGCAACGTGTTACAACACATCTCTACGTCGCATCTTGACCGTCGTTTCAAGTCGGTTTGATCCGAGGGCCGCGGTTCATCCCACCAGACTATATAACCAGACCCCAGACCCCCCGAGGCAGAGCATACTGAAACCCTAATCTATTATCTTTAGATAGGATCAGAGAGAGGTGTCCCTCAAAAGGAAAACCTCTCTAGAGCCAGCTTTCAAGAAGAAAACTAGTCCTCCTCTAGTTTAGGTTTAGAATCTAGTCTTGAATTAGAATTAGAAGAGAGAGAGAGAGGGAAGAGATTTGGAGGGAGTACCGGCCTATTGGTGCTGCTTCTACGCCTTGTACCTGTGGATTCAAGTTCTTCAAGGGCTTACGTCTGAGATTTCTTCAGTGATCAACTTCTATTTGTCAGTAAATCTTAATGTTATTATTATTCTTCCAGTTTGCGACTTTTTGAAGTACTTTATTCCTGGTAGCTCTATGGGTAGAGTAGTCGTCGTAGTGTAAGCATGGTGCTTAGACTTGATTGCTTATATGATGTACCCTATATTTCGTATCGGTGGTAGCTCACAGGGGTGACTTTTATAGCCTTGTTGAATCTTCTATAGTCCATCTCCCGTTTATAAGCCAAGCAGGATTAGTTACTTAGGAGACTACACTCTGATTGTGCTCTTCTATAGTTATCCCTAGCTGAATCATAATTAACATAACTTACTGTAAGGTCCAAAAAGGCTAGAGGGGGGGTGAATAGCCTAATTAAAACTTCTACAATAATTACTTAACCACAAGTTAGTACAAAAGGTGGCGGAGCAAAAAGCACTAGCTCAAACTAATTAAGCAAGCCACCTACACAAGTCTAGTACAAGGCTATCCACTAAACACAACAACAACTACAAGCTAGATACAAGATGTAATACGAGAGAAGAGCTTTGAGTGATTATACCGCCGTGTAGAGATGAGAAGTACCAATTAATCAATCACACAAGAGAAATCCTCGGGAAGAGAATGACACAAGAATTTATCCCGAGGTTCACTTGCTTCCTGGCAAGCTACTCCCCGTTGTGGCGATACACCCACTTGTCGGTTCGCGAGCTAATCGACTATCAAGAGTCGAGCCCTCGGCGGGCACCGCACAACCGCACACAAGATGGGGATCCTCCAAGCCACGAGCTCCACTAGAGTATCCAATTCGCAAACTCCCGCGGGGAAGGATCAAGAACCCCTTACAACACTTGGTGAGGGCTCCAACAATCTCCAATTGCGAGCTCAATCACCTCCGCTGCTCCAAGCCGTCTACCGTGTCGGAAAACACGGAAGAGTAACAAGAAATCCGCAGCAACTCGAAGATCAAGTGCCTCTAGAATGCAACTCTCAAGCAATGCACTTGAATCTCACTCAATCTCACTCAAGATGTGCAATCAATCAAAGAGATGAGTGGAGGGGTTGTTCTCTAGCTCAAAGGATGTCTCTAGGTCTCAAAATGTGCAAGAGATACCCTCAAACCCCGGACACCCTCTATTTATAACGAAGGGGTACGTAGCTAGCCGTTACGGACGACGCAGCGAAAATCGCGCTGACCGGACGCTCCGGTCAGGGTGACCGGACGCGTCCGATCACTACACGACAACCGTGAACAGTGCGCGTCAGAACTAGCCGTTGCCCTGACCGGACGCGCTCAACCGAGTGACCGGACGCAACAGTGCCAGCGTCCGGTCGCGTTCCAGTAAGCTCCAGCTGCGACCGGACGCGTCCGATCGCACGTGACCGGACGCGCCTCGCGTCCGATCGGCGCTACGCTGCGCTTAGCCTCTCTGGACGCTTGACCGGACGCTCCGGTTCCGTGAGGGACCGGACGCGCCGGTCGCGCGCTTTTCTTTTACGCCCAGTTGA
The DNA here is from genome assembly GCA_038087645.1 of Saccharum hybrid cultivar R570. NCBI lineage: Eukaryota > Viridiplantae > Streptophyta > Magnoliopsida > Poales > Poaceae > Saccharum > Saccharum hybrid cultivar. The sequence continues at coordinate 35,288,545 of JAQSUU010000637.1, read as the reverse complement.
ACTGACCGGACGCGCTGGTCAGGCCAGACCAGCGTCCGGTCACAAACCCTAGCGCTCGCGCCACGTTGAACTGACCGGACACGTCCGGTCAAACCGTGACCGCGTCCGGTGCAGCGTCCGGTCAACACAGTGACCGCCGTTCGCCTCCGTTTCTTTTCCAACTTTCGGCGCAATAGAAAATAGGCATTTCACTTCCCAAAATGCGCCGAATCCCGCCTCGCAAGCTCGGCGGGAGGGAGAGAGGAACCCAAACCCCTCTCTACCGCTTAAACTCCATCGCCTTCGCAAATGTGCTAACACCACCAAGTGTACACCATCATGTGCATGTGTGTTAGCATTTCACAAACATTTTCCAAGGCGTTATGTTAGCTCTCTACTAGATCCTAATGCATATGCTCAAGACATTGATCTAGTGGCACTTGATTTTTGAGCTAACCGTGATTGCCCCTCTTGATAGTTGGCTATGTATCCTAAACCCGGTCAATCACTTCTCTACTCAACTTAGACCGGCAAAAGGAAAACCCTATGGTTATACCTTTGCCTTGCGCTCTTAGATCCTTCGTTCCATGTCCATCTCCTCATGCTTGATCACCATGATCATCATTTTATGTGCATCTTCACCATGATCGTCATTTCATGTCCATGCATCATTTCTTTGTGATCTTGTGGCCACCACTCCTTGCCACGTACACCTTCATCACATGTGTTGCTTGTGCCTAACACTTAACACATGGCATTAGCAACTTGGTGTCATTAATTACCAAAACCAAACTTGGGCTTTCAATCTCCCCCTTTTTGGTAATTGATGACAACCATCACAAAGATATGAAATGAAATCAATTTTCAATTTCGATAGTATTAGCTCCCCCTACCTATGTGCTTCCATGAGTTTGGTTCAATTGTGCACATATGTATGGATTAGAATTTTGGGAGAGTTACTACTATCAAATTGATGCTAAGGTATATAGAGTGGACCTTTGAAGCGTGATACCAATCGGAGTTGCCTTTATATACCATCCTTAGCATCGATGTAGCTAGACACCACTTGTAATACATCACTTGTAAAGATCACAAACACTAAAGTACCCCGTGAGATCAACATTATAAGCAAAGGTGTCTAGATACTACTTGTAAAGCTACTCTTAATAAATCATCATTCAAGTTCTATTTCTAGCAAACACTATACAATCATGAAGATGAATTTAAGCTTTGCAATGCAACAATTCATCATGTTAATGCACATACAAATGCAACAAATAATTCATGAGCTTGCTCCCCCTACTTGTGTGCTCAATTTTAATTTCTCTCTTTCTAATGTCATATCTTTTGCTTTCTCTCCCCCTTAGTATATCTTTCTCCCCCTTTGCAACTTAATTTTTTATCTCTTTGTGACTTTTCTATCTTTGTGACTTTTCTCTCCCCCTTTGTCAACAATCACCAAAAAGGTGCCAATTTTAGTGAGAGTTAAGTCAATCAATATGAGGGAGACCAAATTATGGTTCAATCTAGATCACTTGCCTAGAATATGTAATTCGGTTTGATCCAAGGACAAGCTTCTTCACACCTCATAAAGTATAAGGGTTATCTTGACCATGTTGAATTACACATCATAAGCTCATTTTCTAGATTCAACACTAGGTTTGCAAGCCCACAAACATGTCATATGCTACCACTAGATCAATCAAACATAGAAGCAATAGTGGTACCATATATACATTAAACTCATTTAATTTTCATGAATGAGCCTATTTGTCATGCAAATATGTCTATATGTTCTAAACATGTCCTTAGCAAAGTATGGATGATATGTCAAACAACTTTATCTTGCTATGTCGGAGGAGAGGCATGTCATATAAGAATGTGGGGGTGCACTCATTTCAAGTTGGAGAAGTCAAGTATGTTCAATTCATTCTTCAACTTATAAAATCTCTTCTCATCAAGTGGCTTTGTAAAGATATCGGCTAGTTGATCTTCAGTGCCAATGCTCTCAATGCTAATATCACCCTTTTGTTGATGGTCTCTTATGAAATGATGCCTAATATCAATGTGCTTGGTTCTTGAATGTTGAACCGGATTTTGTGTCATCTTGATAGCACTTTCATTGTCACAGAACAATGGCACATTCTTGAATTTTATTCCAAAGTCATTCAAGGTGGCTTTCATCCAAAGCAATTGTGCACAACAACTACCGGCACTAATGTATTCGGCCTCGGCGGTAGATAATGCAACACTATTTTGTTTCTTTGATGACCATGAAACAAGAGACCTTCCAAGCAATTGACAAGTGCCACTTGTGCTCATTCTATCAATCTTGCATCCACCATAGTCGGAGTCCGAATATCCAATCAACTCAAAGTTAGACCCCTTTGGAAACCATAATCCAACATCATGAGTGCCCTTAAGATATCTCAATATCCTCTTGGTTGCTTTCAAGTGACTTTCTCTAGGTGAAGCTTGATATCTTGCACACTTGCACACACTAAACATCACATCCGGCCTAGAAGCGGTGACATAGAGCAAACTTCCAATCATAGACCGGTATTGCTTTTGATCTACCATATTGTCACTAGCATCAACACCCAATTGATCATTTGTGCCCATTGGTGTACTCATTTGCTTAGCATCTTGCAATCCAAACTTCTTGATCATGTCCTTGATGTACTTGCCTTGACTTACAAAAGTGCCATTCTTCATTTGCTTGATTTGAAGTCCAAGAAAGTAACTAAGCTCTCCAATCATAGACATCTCAAACTCATTAGCCATCATATTTCCAAACTCTTCACAAAAGTCTTGGTTAGTTGATCCAAAGATAATGTCATCCACATAGATTTGCAACACAAATAAGTCATTTCCAAGCTTCTTGGTGAAGAGAGTGGTGTCAACCTTTCCCATCTTGAACCCTTTAGAGAGAAGAAAGTCCCTCAATCTCTCATACCATGCTCTAGGTGCTTGTTTCAAACCATACAATGCCTTCTTGAGCTTGTAAACATGATTGGGCTTCTTGTCATCTTCAAAACCGGGAGGTTGCTCAACAAAAACTTCTTCATTGATATAGCCATTGAGAAATGCACTCTTGACATCCATTTGATAGAGCTTGATGTTGTGTGCACAAGCATATGCTAATAAGATTCTAATAGCTTCCAATCTTGCAACGGGTGCATATGTCTCTCCAAAGTCAAGACCTTCAACTTGTGTGTAACCTTGTGCTACTAATCTTGCTTTGTTCCTCACAACCATGCCATCTTGATCTTGCTTGTTTCTAAAAACCCACTTAGTACCAATCATATTGTAGTTCTTTGGCCTTTCAACAAGTTCCCAAACTTGATTTCTAGTAAAGTTGTTATGCATGGCATTTACCCAATCGGAATCTTCCAATGCATCTTCTATTTTCTTAGGTTCTTCAAGTGACACAAATGAGTAGTGCTCACAAAAGGATGCTAATCTTGATCTAGTTTGAACACCACTTTGAATTCCACCAATGATTTGATCCAATGGATGATCTCTTGCAATACTAGTAGGTTGGAGTATTGGGAGTTGATTACTTCCACTAGCTTGACCTTGATCTTGAGCTTCATTATGAGTACCACTTGAGCTTGCTTGATTTGTATCAATTTGCACACTTTGGTTGATCACATGAATATCATCATCATCATCAATTTGCCTCGGCCTTATATCACCAATGTCCATGTTCCTCATTGCATTTGACAATTGATCTCCTCTCACATCATCAAGGTTTTGAGTTTCATTTTGAGATCCTTGGGTTTCATCAAACTCAACATCATGAACTTCTTCCAAGGTGCCATTTGTGAGATTCCAAACTCTATAAGCTTTGCTTGTGGTAGAATAACCAAGTAAGAACCCTTCATCACATTTCTTTTCAAACTTGCTCAATCTAGTGCCTTTCTTGAGAATATAGCATTTGCAACCAAACACTCTAAAGTATGCAATGTTGGGCTTTCTTCCATTCAAAAGCTCATATGGTGTCTTCCCAAGCTTCCCATGGCAATAGAGACGGTTGCTACAATAGCAAGCCGTGTTGATGGCTTCACTCCAAAATGAATGACTTACATTGTATTCACTAAGCATTGATCTAGCCATGTCAATCAAAGTTCTATTCTTTCTTTCAACTACACCATTGGATTGAGGAGTGTATGTTGGAGAGAATTGATGTCCAATACCAAGATCATCACACAATTCCTCAATTCTTGTGTTCTTGAACTCACTACCATTGTCACTTCTAATCTTCTTGATATTAGTTTCAAATTCATTTTGCACTCTCTTGACAAAAGATTTGAATAGATCATGTACATCACTCTTGTCAAAGAGAAAGAACACCCAAGTGTATTAGTGTAGTCATCAACAATCACAAAACCATACTTGTTGCCACCAATGCTAGTGTATGTTGTTGGCCCAAACAAGTCCATGTGCAATAGCTCAAATGCCTTTGATGTGCTCATTTCACTCTTACTAGGATGTGTATTTCCAACTTGTTCGCCGGCTTGACAAGCACTACATGGTTTATCCTTTTCAAAAGTTACATCTTTCAAACCTCTAACTAAGTCATGCCTCAAAAGTTTGTTCAATTGTTTCATTCCAACATGACCAAGCCTTCTATGCCACAACCAACCCATACTAGATTTGCTAAGCAAGCATGATGTCAATTGTGTCTCACTATCATTGAAGTCAACCAAGTACATGCTACCATGTCTAAATCCTTTGAATATCAAATTTGATCCATCAACACTAATGACTTCAACATCATCACTACCAAATATGCACTTGAAGCCAAGATCACAAAGTTGTGCCACCGATAAAAGATTGAAATCCAAACTCTCAACTAGCAACACATTTGATATGCTCATGTCATTTGAGATAGCAATTTTACCAAGCCCCTTGACTTTGCCTTTCTTGTTGTTGCCAAAAGTGATAGCATCAAAACCACCATTTTGACTTGTATCAATTGATTTGAACATACATGAATCTCCGGTCATATGTTGAGTGCACCCACTATCAAGCACCCAATGCCTTCCTCCGGCTTTGTAATTGACCTACAAGACAAGATCAATTCTTTTTAGGTACCCAAACTTGTTTGGGTCCTCCAAGGTTAGTGACCAAGCTCTTTGGTACCCAAATGGCTTTCTTCTTTGAGCCCATCCATGGTGTACCAATGAACTTAGCATGAACACCATTTGTACCCTTGGTAAGTATATAGAGAGAATCAAACTTAATTGAGGATACATTAGCATTGGATTTCTTGTTCATGCAATGTTGCTCTATGTGACCAACTTGCTTGCAACTTTTGCAATAGCTTCCATTGTTCTTCACAAAACGAGTCTTGTGAGGAGCAAAGGCGGCCTTGCCTTTCTTGGGGTTATAGCCCAATCCCTCTTTATAGAGAGAAGCCCTTTGGCTACCCAAGCACATAAGCAAGCGGTCCTCACCACCATAAGCCTTAGCTAAGGTGTGATTGAGCTCTTTTACCTCCTTCTTGAGATTTACATTCTCAACTATAAGTGTGGAGTCACAAGTGAAACCGTCACTACTAGATGAGGATGATGTAGATGCGCTACATGAAGGGTTAGTGGGAGCAACAACAATAGGCTTATGACAAGACTCATCAATTATATCACATGATATGCCTATGTTGCAAGTTTTAGCTTTCTCAACATTAGTTGGCATGTTTTCACATTTTTCAACTAGAGAGGAATGAGCTTCTTCAAGCTTAGTGTGAGACTTTTGAAGTTTCTTATGGTCTACCTTTAGACTCTCATAAGATGCCCTAAGCTCATCAAGTTCTTGCATAAGGTTTTTCTTTTCCTTAAGCAAGCCCTTGCACTCCTTTCTAGATTCTTTATAATGTTGAGTGCAATCTTCTAGCATAGTGATTAGTTCATCTTTAGTGAATTCTTCTTCATCACTATCACTATCACTAGCATTATCATGATCACTCTCATCATCGGATGATACCTTAGAGGCCTTAGCCATGAAGCACGATGGAGTGTCGAAGAGGGAGACCTTCTCTTGGATGGCAATGCTAGCATGTCCCTTCTTCTTGCTCTTGTAGTCATCCTCATCATCACTTGAGGAATCATCACTATCCCATGTAGCAACATGAGAATCATTCTTCTTTTTATGAGAGCTCTCCTTCTTATCTTGCTTCTTCTTTTGCTTCTTCCTCTCCTTCTTGATAGCATCTTCATCATCACTATCATAAGGACACTTTGCAATGAGATGATCTTTGCTATGGCATCTAAAGCATCTCATGGTATGCTCATTCTTCTTAGATGAGTTCTTCCTCCTTGCACGATAGCCCTTCTTCTTCATGAATTTGCCAAATTGCTTGACAAAGAGAGCCATCTTCTCATCAATGTCATCACTATCACAAGAGCTTGAGTCTTCTTCACTTGATGATTCAATCTTGGATTTGCCCTTGGATGTGGTGGCTTTGAATGCCACACTCTTCTTCTTTTCATCATCTTTCTTCTCATTCTCCTTCTTCTTCTTCTTGACCAACTCATCCTTCTCATCATCTTCTCTATATGAATCATCGGTCATCACCTCTTGAAATATTTGTTGAGGAGTTGAATCCTTCAATGTAGTCCTTACTAGCACGGTGATCAATGTATCAAATCTCTTGGGCAAGCTTCTCAAGAACTTCATAGAGAATTGGTTGTCCTTAACTTCCTCACCAAGTGCCTTGAGCTCATTGACAATGACTTGCAATCTATGAAACATTTCCGGTACACTCTCATCATCTTGCATCTTGAAGCTTGAAAATTTTTCTTGCAAGATATATGCTTTAGCGGTCTTTGTGCCTTCGGTGCCCTCAAAAGTTTCTTCTAGCTTGGCCCAAGCATCATGAGCGATCTCAATGTTCTTTACTTGCTCAAAGGTCTTATCATCTAGTGCCTCATGAAGAGCACTAATGGCAATGTCATTGCATTGGAGCTTCTTCTCTTCCACCGGTGTAGGTGCTTCCGGATTAGCAACCTCAAATTTTGTTTCGGTGACCTTCCACACTTCTCTATTGATTGACTTGAGGTGTGCGGTCATCTTAACCTTCCAATATGCATAATTTGTGCCATCAAAGTGAGGTGCCTTCTTGGTGTTGTTGATGTGCAAACTTAATTGAGCCATTTCTTCTTCACCGTAGGTTGTTAAGCCTCAAATAAACGGTGCCTCGGCTCCGATACCACTTGTAAGGTCCAAAAAGGCTAGAGGGGGGGTGAATAGCCTAATTAAAACTTCTACAATAATTACTTAACCACAAGTTAGTACAAAAGGTGGCGGAGCAAAAAGCACTAGCTCAAACTAATTAAGCAAGCCACCTACACAAGTCTAGTACAAGGCTATCCACTAAACACAACAACAACTACAAGCTAGATACAAGATGTAATACGAGAGAAGAGCTTTGAGTGATTATACCGCCGTGTAGAGATGAGAAGTACCAATTAATCAATCACACAAGAGAAATCCTCGGGAAGAGAATGACACAAGAATTTATCCCGAGGTTCACTTGCTTCCCAGCAAGCTACTCCCCGTTGTGGCGATACACCCACTTGTCGGTTCGCGAGCTAATCGACTATCAAGAGTCGAGCCCTCGGCGGGCACCGCACAACCGCACACAAGATGGGGATCCTCCAAGCCACGAGCTCCACTAGAGTATCCAATTCGCGAACTCCCACGGGGAAGGATCAAGAACCCCTTACAACACTTGGTGAGGGCTCCAACAATCTCCAATTGCGAGCTCAATCACCTCCGCTGCTCCAAGCCGTCTACCGTGTCGGGAAACACGGAAGAGTAACAAGAAATCCACAGCAACTCGAAGATCAAGTGCCTCTAGAATGCAACTCTCAAGCAATGCACTTGAATCTCACTCAATCTCACTCAAGATGTGCAATCAATGAAAGAGATGAGTGGAGGGGTTATTCTCTAGCTCAAAGGATGTCTCTAGGTCTCAAAATATGCAAGAGATACCCTCAAACCCTGGACACCCTCTATTTATAACGAAGGGGTACGCAGCTAGCCGTTACGGATGACGCAGCGAAAATCACGCTGACCGGACGCTCCGGTCAGGGTGACCGGACGCGTCCGGTCACTACACGACAACCGTGAACAGTGCGCATCAGAACTAGCCGTTGCCCTGACCGGACGCGCTCAACCGAGTGACCGGACGCGACAGTGCTAGCGTCCGGTCGCGTTCTAGTAAGCTCCAGCTGCGACCGGACGCGTCCGATCGCACGTGACCGGACGCGCCTCGCGTCCGATCGGCGCTACGCTGCGCTCGGCCTCTCTGGACGCTTGACCGGACGCTCCGGTTCCGTGAGGGACCGGACGCGCCGGTCGCGCGCTTTTCTTTTACGCCCAGTTGAACTGACCGGACGCGCTGGTCAGGCCAGACCAGCGTCCGGTCACAAACCCTAGCGCTCGCGCCACGTTGAACTGACCGGACGCGTCCGGTCAAACCGTGACCGCGTCCGGTGCAGCGTCCGGTCAACACAGTGACCGCCGTTCGCCTCCGTTTCTTTTCCAACTTTCGGCGCAATAGAAAATAGGCATTTCACTTCCCAAAATGCGCCGAATCCCGCCTCGCAAGCTCGGCGGGAGGGAGAGAGGAACCCAAACCCCTCTCTACCGCTTAAACTCCATCGCCTTCGCAAATGTGCTAACACCACCAAGTGTACACCATCATGTGCATGTGTGTTAGCATTTCACAAACATTTTCTAAGGCGTTATGTTAGCTCTCTACTAGATCCTAATGCATATGCTCAAGACATTGATCTAGTGGCACTTGATTTTCGAGCTAACCGTGATTGCCCCTCTTGATAGTCGGCTATGTATCCTAAACCCGGTCAATCACTTCTCTACTCAACTTAGACCGGCAAAAGGAAAACCCTATGGTTATACCTTTGCCTTGCGCTCTTAGATCCTTCATTCCATGTCCATCTCCTCATGCTTGATCACCATGATCATCATTTTATGTGCATCTTCACCATGATCGTCATTTCATGTCCATGCATCATTTCTTTGTGATCTTGTGGCCACCACTCCTTGCCACGTACACCTTCATCACATGTGTTGCTTGTGCCTAACACTTAACACATGGCATTAGCAACTTGGTGTCATTAATTACCAAAACCAAACTTGGGCTTTCACTTACTGCAATAATAGAACTAGACAACCTTAGTGATCGCCTTTATCTTCTATTTTCTCTGTCCTTGTTTGCTACTCAGGGATTAGATTTAAGACTAAAGTACATCATTCCATTCTTTTGGGTTCAATATTAAAACCGGGTCATTCCGACGAAGTGCTACATCGGTAGATTATCTGTGCGCTTGCGGATAACTAGAGTGTGCATTAATTATACCAACAATGAGTCAGCTTTATCAAGTTGTGTCAAGTGGAACGTACAGCTCGTAGAGAGGTTTTTATGCAGCAACGAATTAATTTTCATTCATCCAACGACTAATTTCTATGCAACGTCGCGATAAAAATGTTTTTGTGTAGCTTAACCTAGGATTTTATGCATCCGATCTGTTGGGTCTGCATTGGTCCCCTACCGCGCGCGTGTCAGCACCGCGGACATGAATGGTTGAGCTGGCTAGGGCTCTTCATTAGCTATTTAGAGCCCTGGGCTCCTGATATCCCAACCCTATATATATTGATGATTTATTGTTTATATGTTTCTCTAATATATATTGTCCCATGGTATATTTATATGGGGGTTCTATATTTATTGGGATGTTTTTTTTTGTTTTTTAGTTATGATGAATGGCGGCGGACTTCCCCAGCCACAGGAAGCAGGTTTTCACCCTTGGTGGTCTTCTATTCACGCCATCGCCAGATAGGGCCATTCTGCGGTACCCAGACCCATCAATAGTACGTAATATTTTAAGTTTTGCGTGCTAATATAATTTTTGCATATATACATTCATTCACAATATGATTGTTGCATATCTCACAGACAATAAAACTGGTCAAGTGGCTAGAAGCAGCACTATGGTTGCCGAGGTGTTGGACATCTTTGAGACGACAAGTGAGGTCATGAATGATGGAGGTGAGTTATGGCGTGTAGTCTCACCTTTGACATCCCCATTAGGTACAATAATGAGGTGCGCCAAGATATCATGCAGACTGGACAACGGTCGCCGACCAAGATAGGCATCCAGATCGATGTCGTGCTACTTTCTTTGTAGGCAATTGAGCGAATTGGCTACTGTATGCCTGATTTCTCGTCCTTGAAGATAGAAGTTTTACGTTAGCACAGTCTGGATGTGCCGCGAGTAAGTGAGAGGCATGTGACATTCAACTATATGGATGTGGTACATTGTGTATGATATGAGAGTAATGTTTATTTATTCTTATTGTTATATGAGTGCTTCCTGATATGTTTTGTTTGTCTGCTTGTAGGTTTTGCTCTATGATTTTATCTATGCTACATGTGGCTTGCAGCCTATTCTCATGCAAGCTCTTAAATGACTGGGGTACGCCTGGGACTTCGTGGAAGCGATGGGCCAGAGGACGATAGCTGGCATCCAGTATTGCGTGAGATTTAGGCAGAACCAGACCATCGATATTCCATTAGTAGGCTACAATTATGGGATGTCATGTCCTCCGCGTTGTGAGGCAATGGAGAGTGTTGTAGTGCGGGACTTGCATTACATAGACAATAACCATAGTTACACAATCCGAGACATACACTACTAGCAGTAGAGATAGACTAGGGTTGAAGCCGGTTTGTAGGATCCATGTGTTAGGTTTATTTGTACTGTTATGTTTAATCAGGTTTATTCGAACGGTTAGGTACTTAATTAGGTTTATTTGTATGGATATTTTAATTATGTTTGTATGCAAGTTAATTATGTTTCATTAGGTTTATTTGTATGGATATCATAATTATGTTTGTATGGATTGTAAGGTTCTCTAACATCTTTATTATTGTTTTGGTTATTTATTCGTCTGACAAAGTGGTAGTCTACATTGCTCACAAATTTATAAGAGAGAGATGTAAATTTGTGAACAATGTACACTACCACATTGTCAGATGAAGAAATGAGCATAATAAAAGTTGTAGATCTCAAAAAGTTACACAACTTTGTAGTTGATAACTTTTTCATTTGAAGTCATCTTTTCAAGGAAAACTATGTTTGAATTTCTCAAATTTGAAATTTGGATTTTTAAAATGACCTCAAATGGAGAAACAACCAAAATAAAAGTTGTAGATCTCGAAAAATTACACAACTTTAGAGTTGATAACTTTTTTATTTGAAATCTTTTTGTCAAGGAAAACTATGTTTGAATTTCTAAAATTTGAAAATTGAATTTTAAAATGTCCTCAAATGGAAAACAAAAGTAGTAGATCTTGAAAAGTTATGCAACTTTGTAGTTGACAACTTTTCATTTGAAATCATCTTATCAAAGAAAACTATGTTTGAATTTCTGAGATTTGAAATTTGAATTTTTAAATTGTAATTATAATTTATAGCATATGTTATTAAAGATTTAAAACATGAGACAAAAGCATTATAAATTGTATATGAAAGCAAATTTATATTGCAATTTTTTGAGCTATATTTTTTTTACTACGCAATTTCTAATTTTTAGCCTATTTATGTTAAAGGATATGTTATAAAATGTTGCATGGGTGAGAAACGAAACTGCCAGGTAGGCAGCAGTTTCGCCGCGCACCAAAATTTGGCTTTAGTCCTGGGTTGGGCCAACAACCGGGACTAAAAGGCCTCTACCTTTAGTCCCGGTTGGTGCCACCAACCAGGACTAGAGGCCTTTTAGTCCCGGTTCGTGGCACAACCCGGGACTAAAGGTACCAACCCTATATACTTGTGTCTTCTTTTTTTTCTACTTTCAAGCGCCGGATCCGCCATGCACTTCACGCACCGCCATCCCCGCCGTGTGCCGCCCGTCTGGCCTCGCCCTCTTCTCCGGCTCGCGCGGTGGGTCCTCATCCTCGGCCTCGGCTCCGGCGCGCGCGGCTCGTGCCCTCTTCTCTGGAGCGCACAGAAGGCCCTCATCCTCGTCTCCCCGGCGCGCGCGACGGCACCACTGTCCTTGTCGTCCAGCAACGAGGCAAGGCCACCAACCCCTCCATGCGCCAGCAAGGCAAGGCCACCGACTGGTCGGTGGGTGCTGCCTCTTCTTCTCCTCCGCTGAGCACACTCCCCTATCCACCGGAACCCAGCACGGCGCTCAATCCATCACAGCACCATCACCTCGTTTTTGCTGGTAAGGATCTCCAAAACGTTGCATGCTCGGATTGAAATTGAATTCCCTGTTCGACTCCAGATCCCCTCTTATATTGATCTATTTAATTGACCATAAGTTCCTGTGTTCTGAATATATGGATGTGCAGTCACAAGTAGAACCATATGAATTTAGCTATGTAGCAGCATTGACTTCAGGGCTGCATCAGTTATCTAAATTCGTGAACTGGTATTGGAAATTTGAGTTTTTGCGTGTGATTTGTAAAGCCCACATGGTTTGATAGTTGTTACTTTCAGTCCATCAAATTATATTAAAAATATGTAATCAGCTCTTTCTTTCCTTGGCATGAATTTTCTAAGTTTGACTGTATCATCCCATGACACTATCATTTTTGCATTCACTGAAAATGATTCATTTGCGTATGCTTTATGCTTTCCACATGGATTTAGTTATAGTTGGTTGCAGTACAATTATAACAACAGTGGATATCACTGCTCAAAAATTGCTATATCAATTGACACTTAAGTATTCAATCACTGCTTAAATGGCCAATGGATAAATCACTACCAAAGAATTATTTTGTGTATACTTTTTGCTTATTTCTTTTGTTGTTCCTCATTTTGATAGATGTCACCACGTGAGTCAGTTGTTCAAACGACACATATTGGTATATGATAAATATTGACTACAAAGATTTGAATTTTGATAGATAGGGTTTAGTGATGTGAATTTTGATATTTGTAGACTTATGAAAAAAATTGACTTTATTGATATGCATTTTCGTGTATGAAAAATATTGTCTCTAGTGATATGATTTTTGATATATTGACTTTAGTGAGAAGAGATGGCTGGACGTCATCTCCCTCTGCTGGAAATCATAGGTTTCAGTGGCTATGTGTCGTGGATGTCCAGCGTTGCCGGATGTACCGTTTAATCATCCAAGCATAGTAATAAGCAACTCTATATGTTTCCAATAAATTAATGTGTCAAATACGCTTATATAAATATATTTTCTGGTATATATATATATATATATATATATATATATATATATATATATATATATATATATATATATATATATATATATATATATATATATATATATATATATATATATATATATATATATATATATATATATATGATTCTTAAATGTACCATAGGTAATTGACCCAATCATTTGGCTTAAAGAGACACTCTCAATTTCGGGGTTCAGGCAATGCATGTTGAGACCTTTCATGTAGATAATGGTCCATTAATCCAATGTCGAATTGCCTTTTCCATCGCCACTAGGATGGGTAGAGGTGTTGTACAAATCTCAGAGATGGAAATAAAGGCACCCAGTAGACTATTGCACAAAAATATGCTGTCATTGCGTGTGTAACTAAGCTTCCGAATGTTGGGTACACCCTACCTACACCATCCTCCATGCTGACACAAGCTATAAATGCGGACATCCGTCATGATGTTGAGGGCTTTTGTGCAAGCATTGCTCGAAACAACTGAAATGATGTGATAAAGTCGAAATCAAACTTATAGCTTATATCTGGATTTGTTGTTATATGTTGCAAAACTTTGGTTCTCATAACCTTTTTTCTACCAACACCTACAACTTGAGGACTATGAATTAACCTACAAATGGTGCAATTTTGAAGCCATTCTAAACCAGACAATATTTCAATTAGGTTATGGTTGGAAATATGCTCATGAATGGCCAACACTCACTACGGAAGGATTTCAGGCAAACCTGCTTGCAACTAAGAGGGGAGACCCACCGACTTCTTGAGCACCGTTAAACATCGTTAGTAGACCCTGTGCTCGTAGTTGTGAAGCAAGGGAGAGTGCACTAGTTAATGTGTTGGTCTTCATCAATGATGATTTTGGATACCACATCGGTGACCTACACTTCACCGAATTAATAATATGAGAAAGTCAACTTCATTAGGTAGTAGTGGTGACATTATATATGTTTGCATGAACTTTGGGAAGTACTTGGACATGTAGTGTGTAATGACTTAGTTTAAATTTATTATGATTTGTATGAAATTTGATTGTGGGATGGATGATCATTGTAATATACAATATCTTACTTAATTAGTTTCACTCTTAATACGCGTGTACAATGTTCAATGCAAAGAAACTATAACAGAAAAGAAAAGAAAAGAAAAGAAAAGAAAAGAAAAGAAAAAAAAGAGACATTCGGTCCCGGTTGAAGGTGTAATACGTGGCAGCGTCTGGGGCCCGGGCTGGAGCCGCCTTTACTACCAACCAGGACTAGAAGTCCAAATCATTCCCGGTTGAGGGGACCGGGACTAAAGTCGGGCCTTTAGTCCCGGATTGGCAGTCCTGGTTGGGAAACCGGGACTAGAGGGGGTTTCCCAACTAGGACTGAAACAAACTCCTGCACTAGGGAATGCATCTAATTTATGATCGTTTATGCGCATACAGATGTTAAGGATATATATATATAAACAGTGCTCATGCATGTATATACCGTGACGACACCGATCGACCGGTTACACCGTACCATACATGCTAATGCTATCGGACAGTGCACCCATTCTACGCCCTTGATCTGTCCTCGCATTCTATCAACCTATTCGCTTCTCTTATAAGCCGTACTTTTTCAGCGAACGAACAGTATTTTTCTCTCACAACAAATAAGCGAACAGTACTTTCAGCTATGGCTTATCAGCCAAGCGAACAGGGCTTATATCTCTTATACATCTTGCAAGTTGCAATTCACCACAAGCGTGCTAGAATTCGATCCTTTTAGATTTTATTATGGCCGGTCCACTAAAGTTTTTTAGTTAGCTACTTTATACCACTTTAGCACACTTATATCTAGCCTAATAAATTAATGGTTTTCTTGTAAGATTGACTAATCTTTAGACAACGTTTTAGAGTGCCGGCCTGTTTGGAGCCTAAAAACTAAAGATTAGTGGCTGAACTGATGACCTAGACAGGGCCTCAGAGCATCTCCAAGAGTTTCTAAAACCCACTCACATTCTTGAGTTTTTTGCAGGATTAAAAAAAATTGGTCTAAAAAACTCCCTATCTTAACTCCCAATCTTTCCGCACTTACGAAATTAAATCGACCTAGTCACGTGGAAATATACGCGCGCATAACAATTGTCAATATGAAGGTGGGAGGATGTGTGGGGAAGAATGAAGAGTAAGATAGGGTTCGTAATGCAAATGTACAAGAGAAAAGGGAATTATAAAAGCGGTAAGGGTGATTTAGAAAAAGCTTAGTATTTCTGATGCAAAATTATCTTCTATATTTACCAATAAATATACTTCTAACTTTTGGAGAAGCTCAATAAATATACTATTGGAAAAGCTCAATAAATATACTTCTAACTTTTTTAGTCGCTTGAAAAACTCATTGATTTACCAATTTTTTAGAACTATTGGAGACGCTCTTAGCAAGTCCAGGAGCAAAGGAATATATACGAGGCTGCAACTGGGCCGAAAAGTTTATTGGGACATGTGTTTTAAGCCCTGCCAATTTGCTACCTTTCTCAGATCACGGTACCACTTCGAGAAGGCCCAACAACATTTAGACAGGCCTATTCTCCATCGTACTCACTCATTTTTTCCCAAAATTTTCAATTCCTTCATTTTAGGCATTCAAACTGGCCCATTGTGACTGCATTTCCGAAGCAACAGAAAATATACATTTATATATTTCTACTTATATAAAGATATATGTCAAGGGTCTAGTTCTCAGCATATACGTTTTTCTTTAATATGAATAAATTGGCACTAAGAATTTGGGAAATGGACATCTCTATTTTGAGAATTTAATAAAACAAATTTAATGTTCTAAATGTTGGTGCATTTCCTACAAACTTGATTAAAGATGACGAAAATTGATTTAGGACAAAACCAAGATGAACATTTTTTTAGAAAAAGGAACAATCTTCATTCCGGCCTCTGCATGAGTTATGCACTCGACCAAACATAATTAAAAGTTATAGTCTCTGGCTGAAAAACAAAAACTAGCAAATTTAAAAGCTAAACAATTTTTTAGCACAAAGCACAAATTCAAATAGCGAAAGCCTATATTTAGAAGGTATGGAGTATATGATATCTGAAAACTCATTAGATTCTTTTGAATTAGTTATCTTGTTGTAAACATCGTATATTTATGCCTTCTTTGGCGGAGTTTGGTTTCTATAGAAATAATGAAGCTAGAGAAAGCCATGTTTTAGTGGTTTCAGCTTCACCCTTTTAAGCTTTATAAGTAGCGTGCCCGTGCGTTGCTATGGGATAGCTAATATTTTGTACTTAAAACACACAAATCGCACGATAAGATAACAATACTGTGAATTAAATACCGACGTTAAAGTGACATTTAATTCAAAAAGCGAAGTTCCTGAAATTAATACAGTCAAGTAGAGCACGGCGTCGCAGGCTCACAAACTCTACTAGACAGACCTCTCCGTGATGCGGCTAAGGTAATGTTTTATATCAGCAGGAAGAGATCTCCGATATCCATTTCTTTCGTGCAACAAAGATAATGTTTTGCCTAGTTGAGTGCCCATGCGTTGCTACAAGTATACATAAAATCTTATGACATAGAATTTAACAAAATAAAAATTATTCTAAAAACATATCATTTAGAATATTTGATCAAAAGGTCACAACACCTTAAGGGTAAGTCACGGTAGATATAAACACAAAACCAAAATCCTAGCCATGCTAAACCCACGCTAGGCAAAAACACAATACAACTTGCACAAGATTTGCTTGTGATGACAATTTTACCATGCCTTGAACTGATCCGTATTTGTGTATTACATTTGCATTAAACACTTAGAGCCAAAACTTCTAATTAAAGCATCATCTCAAGTTCTAACACATATAGTTCTGTCAATACATGGGTGTAAAAAAATGTGAACTCAGAAATGTAATCCATTTAGAGAGCACGGTAATAATTTGCTCAAACCCATAAGGTGACACACTTTACTTGGTAGTCAACAGTTCATACATGAGTTATGACTTACAATGCGTAAATTGAGAAATGTCATTCATCAACTAGGAACAGTAACATTTTGCTCTTCAGAATCCTAGTGAATCTCAACATTTGAACTTGATAGTCAACAGTTCATACATGAGTTATGACTTAAATGCGCAAATTGAGAAATGTCATCCATCAACCAGAAACAGTAACATTTTGCTCTTCGGAATCCTAGGAATCTCAACATTTGGACGAAGATAGCACAAATGCACATTATGTCATTTAACTCTTCTACGTTGAGCGACCAACTGCAATAGACTTTGTGACAGGGACCAGTCGCTGCACATTTCTTAGTTAAAACACAACCTCTGCCTATGCTACAATTATATTGAGGAATCAAGAAATTAAGCCCAAATCATAATTAGAAAAATAAGAAATAGAGAAATGATAGGGAAAATCAGCATGAGGAATATTAAGTAAAAGATATATAAGAAAAAACAAATAGGTAAGTATTGTAGCAGGCAAGTCAAAGAAACAATAAAATCAACTAAGTAGTCCACTTAAAAACCAAGCATATGCACATGAAACCAAAACACAGCAGTGCTCTACCAATAAAGTCTCAGTAAGACCAAAAACCAGTACAACTGTAGCTGAATTGAGCCTAAAAAATTTCACTATACAGATGCCAAAAAGTTTTAAGTGTGTAACTGACAATACTTCTTTTCACAAATATTCTCACTTATTGCATTTGTTATGCGATCCGATAATTCATGGTCTTTTATGATAATTCTTTTCGCAAGTGCTCCCATTTATAGCATGCAGTGATGCATGCCTTTTTTCAAGAATACACAGGAGAGATGCTCAATAATGATTATACAACCAGAGATACAACTTAAAACAAGAGAGCTAAAGCTAAGTTCTAACTTAACCAAGTGCTCCATCCTCCTGTAGATGCTCTGGGTTTATATTTAGTCGGCTTTCAGCTTGGATTTGTGCTAACATTCAATGTGTTTTCCCTAGACTTCCATGTTTTACTGATTACAGGGAATACTAACTTAAGTATTCACCTCATTGACTAGCAAGAGTGAGGACTAATTGCATGTTCGGTATTTGCAAATGATTGAATACAGTTCAGAGTTTGGCACTGACACGTTTCCTCCTCCGAACAATTAAGAAATTAAGAGGATCCAAAAGTAGCAAAGATATTATGTCATTTCACTTCTATATGAAGTACTGACATGTTTCATCCTCCCAAAATTAAGAACAGGATCCCAAAAGTAGCAGAGATATATAAATTGTTGTTTCACTGCTATAGGAAGCACCGACCTGTTTCATCCGCTCTCCCACACACACTTAAGAAGCAGAGATGTTCACGATACTTACAGGTATTATGGATCCAGCAGGTAGCACAGGCACAGATAATTACAAAAAAAAGGATAGAAAGGTATACCATTCAGGTCTGGCATCGATTAATTTTGCTGTTCTAGCAACCAGAACCAGCCACAAGAACATTGAGAACCTGCAAAGTGATAGGCATCACTGCATCAGACAAAAACAACTCATGACCTAGTGTGACTATAGCTAGGCAAATATAACACTTCCAAATGTAGTATCTGTGTTCTTTTTCCTAAAGTTTCCACAAACCTACCACCAGGCAATATTCATAATATAATTGAGTTACTTTAGACAAATTAATGAATATAGAAAAATATCTACTGGACTATGAGGAAATAAAGTCTAGATACCGAGAGCTAAATTGTAGCATTTGTGTTCATGTCTATGTGGCTAGATGCTTTGTGACTGTCACATCGGATTGTTCAAAAAATAGATAAAGGTCATTCCCACATGCATTTTTTACTTTAAAAAAATTATTACTTTCAAAAATTCCCACATGCATTTTGTGGTGTAGAGATAACTTTGTGACCATATCTTGGTGTTGCATTGCTAATAAGACACAATCAACCAGTGTTATTAAATTGGTGACCATCAAACCCAGAAAATAAACTAAAAAATGAATAGTGTGACACAAACTGTGATGACCCGTAGTCCCTCACCTTATATCTCAGTTTTCGCCCAATTGAAATTCATTGATGTTGCTATGATGATCTCACGAGATGGTATTCGAGTGGCCGTGAAATTGATCGATGTTGCTGTGATGACCTCATGAGATGGTAATTGAGTGGCTGCAAAATGACTTCTCCCTTTAATTGAAGACATATATACAAATTAGTTTTGTTCCACAATTACATGATCGCAACAGATCTGATGGACAGATATTCTACACTGTATATTTGTTCCTTCAGGCTTGATCTGCAGTCATGCGCTCACACTGTATATTTCGTTAATTGATTTAATTGATACAATTCACTGAATAAATGGAGATCAATAGATACGTGAATCAAAGATTGGTACAAGAAAAGTATCTGAAGATTTTGTATTCACTTACTCGCACAAGAAAGCATCTGCTTCAGCTATGAAGAGGAGCAAACCCCTATCAGATTTCTTCGCCCAATCGAACAACTGATGGTCTTGGTGACTTCTTGTGGTCCCAATAAGTAACATCTTCACCAGTCATTAGTACATAAATCTAATCCTTGTAAGTGATTACAATATTAGTGGGACTGCAGTATTTCGAAAGTTTTTATTAGTGCTGACTTAGGTATGGTCTATGTATGTAACAAACAGAATTGCGAGCTAGTACCTCCACACTGATCCTAGTGCTCGAATGTAGATCCTCCACGGTGGTGGTCCTCCTGCTCGAATGGAAACCTCCGTGCGGGAGCCCCAGACCTCTGAGGACAGGGAGAGAGTGACGGCCCGATGCGGTCTTGTCGTCGTGTCGGTGTCGAGGATCCGCTCCCGCAGCCACGTGGAGCCACTCAGCAGATCTGAGCATCGGGGTCGGGACGAAGGGGCTGTGCGCACCATCGTCCGCCGGGATGCGGTTCAAGATGAAGTTTGTGCTTATCTGTTCCAGCCGAATATATTCTCAACATGGCTCAACAAAAATAAAAATATCACTTGGTCTATAACTTGCATGTCAGTTTGACAACCAAGTTCGGTCGGCTCGATTTCAGATCACAGAGCACATAACTTCTAAATTCACGGCAAAGCAGAGCATTTGTAACCCCACCTCATGCGGGGAGGTCGTATAGAGTGTGCAGCAGGGAGCACACCGTCGCCACTGACAGCAAGGTACTGGGAGCACTGCCACTGCTACTGAAAACATGCAGTTTATCACTGGCATCGAAAGAGAGATAAACAATCACATTAAGCAAGCAGATCAAATATTCTTTAACTAAACTCAGAAAATTATGAAGCAGTGTCAAAATATTCTTTAACTACACTAAAAAAATTATGATATTTTTACACGTGTCAGAAAATTATGATGGTTCAGGGAATGCTGAAAGTTGTAGCATTTTTACACCTTGCTATCTAAGTATGTATGCCAATCAACTATTTTGTAAGTACATTCTATACTGTTCAACTCATCAATCACACAGTATATTCAATTTTCATGGTCCTGCTTGCCATAACAATCAGAACTTCGGCACAATGAGTACCACAAGAGTTCAGGGAAGGTTGTATTATCTGAAGAAAGCTATTGAAGAACAACATGGCATCAATCAAAATCTTCGAACCGATCCAACTATACTATCACACAGCTTGTGTAATTCATATGAGATTACGACAATCCATCTGGCTGGATATGGCTGAATCAAAACAAAAGGAGTCAGGAGAATTTTCCCAAACACATTACCTATACTCGCATCTAAGCAAGAACGAACCAATAAGGAATTGTCTAGAAATTGCATAAGTAGACTGAACAACAAATTACGAGATGCCAGCAACATCTAAGCAAGGATGAATCAAGGAACTGTCTAGGAATTGCATAAGTAGGTATATGTGTCAATCAAGCATATATACAGAAGGAGCGAGCGAGTCAGCACTTGCCTCCGTCGTCACGGCACCAAGCTGCACCAGTCCTCCGTCGGAGCCGCTGCCGTTGGTCGTGGACTCCGTGCCATGTGATTCAACCACACGACGCCTCGCCAATATCAGCATGCCTCCTCTGGATCCCTCTCCGCTCTCATATCTCATCCAGTTGTCATGGCCGTGGACGCCGGCTCGAGGACGGCCTCGACGTCGGAGGAGGCCGCGCCGGATCATGGCTTGCGGCTTAGGGCGGACGAGGCTGTGCTGGATCACCGTGCGGGCCGTCGGATACGTGGCTGCTTCACGGTCGCGAGCGCAGGGGTCACAGGAGTCGCGTCACGTCCGGCAATGGCATGGCGGCGACGGCTTGGCGAGGTCGTCCGGCAGCGGTTCCTTGGAGCGAGACGAGCAACCCTAATCACTAGTGCTGGGCGTGAGAAAGGAGGAGATGCGGGGGGGGGGGGGGAGAGGAGGGGCCGGTGAGGTGGATCATGGCGCGGGGAAGCCTGGGTGCGACTTGCCGCTCGAGATGGATGGCGAGGTTTCCTGCGTGCGCGATGACTTCCCTAAAGCGTGCTGTCGGTCCCACGTGGCGGCGCCTTTCATCTGTGGAGCGATGGGACGATCGGTGGCAGAGCGACGACATGAAAAAAAGTCACACGAAACGGTAGTCTTACTTTTTTTTTCTTTTTAGTTGTACCATATTTTGATTTTAGAAGCTTTGGAGGGCCGGTGAAGAAACCTAACAAAACCAAAGAGAGTCTTATTATAATAGAAAGAAGTAAATAACAACAAATGAGCACCAAAGGATAATATGGAAGAACAACAATAGGCATGTCTTATGAAAGTTACCATGAGAAGTACGTGCTCCCTCTGCTCTATCCCATAATATTAGACGTCATAGGATTGGAAGCAGAACCAAGGTGTTAGGTAAAAGACTATGGCCATGTTCGCTTGTCTTATAAGCAGTACTTTTTCAGCCAACGAATAGTATTTTTCTCTCACAACAAATCAGCGAACGGTACTTTCAGTCATAGCTTTTCAGCCAAGTGAACAGAGCGAATAACACCCCTACAAAGTAATCGTACTGCTACTGATAGATTTAAAAGATGTGCACATTAATGGCTGATGCTTCTCTGACCACACACTCATACACCTATTACCAGCGGAGGACAGTGATGCGATGGATGGATTGTTGGAGCAGTATGTTTACTAGGTTGGGGCTAGCAAGTAAGGCTACAACATCAACAATTGTGAGACAAATTTCATATCCTGTAACGTCATGTATTCTGGAACGGAGGGAGTAGCCTCGGAAAAACAAACCAACAAAACAAAACCCTGAAAATACGGAGGTGATTTAATCGTCTTAATCAGTCCCGATTGATTTTATTGACAAATATGCGAATTGGAAGATGCCAGTATGGCTTGAGTTGAGAGCTACTACAACGTCGCAGTCACCAAATTAAAGATGTGCCAACATTTGTGATTTGTCAGTAGACATACTTTTGTGACACGTTGTTTCTACCAAATAATTCAACCTGATCCAAATGCAATGGTGACCTTATGGGGCCGCGCTCCTCCAGCCAGTAGAAACAGTCTGGTACTGTACCCAATACGCAACGGCGGCACTCGATGAGAGAATTTTTTATTTTTAATCCATTTTCAAATAATATTTTAATACTAATCCAAAAAAAAGTATTTGCAAATGTGACCCTTTTGGTCGCGCCAGCGCAGGTGGCGCGACTGCACCACTTTGTCGCGCCACATGCACTGGCGCGACAATGGGCGCCACAGTGGCATGCATGGTTGACCGGAGCTGGCGTGGCGGAGCATGGGGCCCATCCTATCGCGCCAGCAACTCCGACGCGACAGGCCTGCCGCACTAGACGGGCTGATGCGACAAGCCCATATAAAGGTCGTGGCCCAGCTCGTTTTTTCTCACTCTCTCCTCTGACCCTTCACGTATTGGGCAGCTGAGGTTCACTGGCGAGCTCAAAGTGAGGTGTTGTAACTATTTTCTCTCTCTTCTCTTCCTCCCATATACTCTATTTGCCTTTTGATTAAGTTTGCATTTGCATTTCAGGTTTGAACCCTCTTGTGCATGAGGTATGACTCCATCACCTCTGTTGTTTTTTTGTGTTTAGTTGATGTTTATATACTGCTCTGGTTTACACTACTGTGTGCAATACTGGCTTTCGTTTGGTTGAATGAATGTTGCTTTGGCTAATCATGTCTAATATATTATGGTTCATGTTGTATTTGTCAAACTTTTGTGATTTTTGTGATTGGTTATGGTTGCGAGTGCATTAGGGTTCAGTGCACTAGTTTACACAGCAGTATGGGTTCGACCATTGATACTAAACTTTCTTGAAAGTGTGTGATTTGAAGTTTTTTTTGGTGATTACATGTACAGATGAGTTGGACTATGTATGTATAGACGTCATTTCCATTAAATAAATTTGTTTTAGGGTTTGGGTTCATGGTACAGTGATGATTGAGATGGAAATTTTTGTTCAACTGTGTAATAGTATTGGTTCATATCTTTGCTTTGTTGAACTACTTTGTAATAGGTTCAATGGCGGTTCCACATGACAACCATTTGGTGCACTGTTGACACTTCTAACACCACTTAAGCTAAGTTGTCACCCCTAGCATGGCGCTAGAAGTGTTGGTATAGAACTGCTCCTCTTAGAATAAAAATGGAATCCGCAAGCGTACAGATAAAATACCATCGTAGCACTTCACCGAGAAATATTCCAGGTATCGTTAATTTATATTTAGCTCAAGGGAAAGAAGTAAGGACTTAAACCTAAAGGGATGGATTTACAAATTATGACTACTTATGAGAAATCAATCACACAGTCACTTACTTTGGCAGGGGGAAAAACCATGATAAATAAGTATAAATGAATTATAGAGCATAGGGATAAATCACGCAGAGATTAGAGATAGACTACTCATCATAAAGGTAGGTTGACGTTGGATTAGTTCAAGAGATTGAATTCTAGGTAGGTTCTAATCTACTAAGTCATTCATCTACTCTAGCAAACACACCATCATATATAGCATAAAAGACTCTTCATCTATGTATAAGGAATATTACTGAAGAAAACCAGAACATAGCATGACTTCCTACGTAACGTTGTTTCTGCCTGTCCTATCAACGGAGGGTGGACTATATAAGACTCAATAGAATTGTTTCCACAAACTACCACACGACCCGACCAATAGGGTGCATTTACAAGTAAATAGCATCTAAGCACCACGCTTACATGTGATCTACCACTTAACCCCCTCATGAAGAGAGCTAAGCGCTTTGCAAACATATACATAAACTCATTATCAATCATAACCATATCAAATGTACTACTAGAGCAAACTAGGAACATAATAAATAAAAACATAATGATATTAGAATAAAGTCGTAGAGTAATGATACAAAATAATACCAATACTTTGATGACGAAGATCCAAATCCCGAGCACAAGTCGCCCAACTCTTCCTCTATCTAGTCTAAACCTACGTAGAACTTGAAGAATTAGAGTAGCTATCCTAATTCTCTGGTGGAGAGAAACTCTCTAAACCCTAGCTCTATTGATGGCTCCCTCTACTAATGAATTGCTAATGAATTAGGGTTTCTCCTAGGGTTAGGGGCCTTGCTCATATAGCCCTCTAGGAAGCATCACAACCTTTGGATCAAACCGACCTTGATCTACGATTTTTATTCATCCTCAAAGGCGGTGGAGGCAGGATCCACGAGCTTGCACCTGATTAGTCAAACCACTGGGGCGGGCACCCCACCTGTCAGCCCAAATAGCCCTCCCCTTTGAGGGGGTGCCTTCCCGAGTCTTCTAGATTATTCTTTTTTTCGTAGTAGGGTTGATTTCTCTCTATGTAAATCTGACATGTGGGTCTGCTTTGATCTTTTCTTGATAACCCCCTGCAGAAATAGACATTCACCAAAACTCATGGAAATTATTAGTTTAAAACCCCTAAGTCTAAGGTGAAGCTCATTTTAACCCTTCTTTTGATTCTTGTTGACTTATAAAGTTGATGGTTAATTACCGTCAACATGCACCATCCGAAGGATCATGGTGGTATGGGTGCTTTCCTACTAGCAGAGCCAACACCGTTGTGTTACTGTGGGTTAATGACTTTTGTGAAGCAGTCAAGGCATCCCGCGTCAGCTGGGCGAGCATTCTACTATTACCAACTTAAGCGTCGTCCCCGACACTTGATGCCTACCTAGAGGGATGCAACTTCTATTAGTGGATCGATGGCGATGAAATGATTGAGTCATCGATTATGTTGTTTCCTTATGACTCCTAGAAGAGCGTTCCATATTCGGAATTTGTTCGTTGGGTTCCGCCGCCACCGAACCCTCCAGAAATGATAGAGACGGAGAAGGTTGATGCTACTTTGCGCAGTCAAGCCAATCCTCCTAGATGCCATTGTGGAGTGTCAACGCTACTAACTACTCCCAGCCAACCTGGAGCATTGACTCCCTTCTATCGTTGTGGATTGCTAGATTATGTAAGTTCTCATGAAAGCAATCTATCTCTAAGCTTGTATGCGTTTTGCACATTCAATGTTACATCACAAAGGCACTACTTGTTTGATCCCAGAGACCCAACCTATGTGTATTCCTCTCCCCATGTATCCCTGATTCCAAAAAAATTTGTTGCCTCTCATTGCATGGTAATGGTATTTATTCAAATGTGAACCAAGATTTGCAACGACAATTCAAAACCAAGATGAAGAATAGTTAATTTATGCACTAGTGATGAACAAAATGCTCCAAATGAGAAAGCATGCAATATAAAAAAAATAGGTTGCTTTGGTTTTTCATTATTGGGACTAAAAGGCTTTGTTGTTGTTGTTGTACCTGTGTAGTAGCAAATCTGCCCCAGTGGTGGCCCTTGTAAGACATTATACAGGAAAAGGAAATAATGTGCGCAAATCACTTACATCACCGTTGTCGACCATCAAGTACGATCGGTGGTCCTTGTCATAGTACTTCTCAAGAAGGGGAAGTTCGGGTGCGCCATGCTGCAATTGTGAAAACAATGGGACAACGTTAGAATATCAAAAAAATAAATAAAACATGGTACATGCTACAAAAATAACGAACAAATGGGTTTTCTAGCAATGTTAGAATATACAAAATATAAAATAACCACAATGTTAGAACCTACAAAATATGAATGAAACATGTTATAAGCTAAAAAACAAGGAACAAATGCATGAATGATATAAGCAAGACCTATTATAATCTATGTACATTTATACATTTCGAACCACTATTACTCCTGTTTCGTGTTTCTAATTTCCTTGACTTCTTACGCTTCTTATGTGTGGCAGCGGTGTGACCGGTTTTGTGGCATTTGGAGCAACGGACCTGGACCGGTGCCTCATCAAAGCCACCAAAACCATACATATCTCCACCATACCCGTTTGATGCATCCATAAGTCCCTGGAGCCGCTTTTTCTTCCTTCTACCCTTCTTTGTCTTTAGAAGGTCCGGATCGGGAAAATAATCCAACCCGTAGTGCTCAGGCCATTGTGTCGGATCTAGGTAAGGTTCGAAGCTCAACTCCCACACTTTGAGAGTGTTTGACATGAGGTAAAAAGGAGATTGAACTTTTCACTTTTGTGGTCTAGACCCCTGCATCTGCAAGCTATAATGACATGCAAGCAATGGACCTAGAGGAGTTGTGAATGTTACAAGAGCATTTCGCTTTCTCAAGGTCCAACCTATAATGCCTACCACCGTACTTCTTGCCCCGCGGGTTCGTTCCTCCAGCTGACCTGATATTGTACACTAACCTCGATGGTCGAAAGGCCTCTCCCACTTGGTTGGAAGCTAACATCTCCGAGAGATCCAAGTGTTTTCTACCAACTCTACCCCATTTCTCATTGGACGCCTTTGCTATGTTCCAATGATTGACAAAGTATTCATTGCACTTCCTGAATGAGTACTCCACAATACCTGACACGAGGACTGCACGGATACCCTTGAACACCTTGTTGAACGATTCTAAAGAATTGATAGTCATCACGCCTTACTGAAGACCTCCAGCATCGAATGCAAGAGCCCACTTGTCCCTTTGAGGCATCTGATCCTCAAGCCAATTTTTTGCCCTAGCATTGAGGACCTTCTATAACTCCGCAAGCGTCTCTTCAAACTTTTCCTTCGTTCGACACCCACATAGTGACTTCAACTTCTGCACTACCTCCTTTTTCTTCTGCCTCCTCCATATGTTGGCAACAAAGTGCCTCATGCACCACCGATGCTCGAGAGGAGGTCGTCCATCTACATGCTCTTTCACAGCTATCATCATACCGTGATGCCGATCTGAGATCATGCATATGTTCTAAGATGAACAGAGCACATTCTGTCTCACAAGCTTCAAGAACCAACACTAGCTTTCATCGTTCTCACCCTCATCCAAAGCGAATGCTAAAGGGACAAGTTGATTGTCCAGGTCCACTCCAACGGCAATCATCAATACACCCCTATACTTGCCTATCAAGAATGTACCATCAACAAGTACTAAGGGACGACAATGCTTGAAGGCCTCCGCGGACTGAGCAAAACACCAAAAAACTCTCTGCAAAACATGCTTCAGAATGACATCCACGTCCGTCATAATGCGACCCACATAAGTATACCACCTAAGGCCTGGATTGTAGTGTTTCATGGCACTTAGAATCCTAGGAACTTAAATGTACGCCTCTTTCCAATCGCCCCATAGCAACTCTATAGCATGCTGCTTTGCCCGCCATGCCTTTGAGTAGTTGACTCTATAACCAGTGAACCCAAATATGGTCTCGATCATGCTTGAAACAGATGTGTCACTATCGGCCCTAATCGTGCCAACAAGATGACAACCAAGGTAACGGGCTGTGTTTTGGCCATGCACACCCTTCGGCTTCGAAGATCGACAAGTGTGAGCTTGCCTCGCATTGCGAATCTTCCACTTTTCATTTCTCTGCCTCCGAGCCCATAGACCCTATTGACATCGATTCTTGCAAAAGACCGTGTACCTCTTGTTCTTGTCAAAGTGGGTCACATAATACGGCCTATGAAATCGAACGGCATAATCCATCAGGAAATACGTGAGATGCTCCAACGTATCAAATACCACTCCCTTCTTAATCTCCACCTCCTCACTATCTGCTATCTCATCGGCCAACAACGTCAAACCAGTGTCACATATTGCCTGGTCAACCATACTAATGTTCATGAAATTTGGTACCGAGGTATTTCGACATGGACAGCCTTCAATTCCCTCAATTCAACGTCATTGTACTATATTCTCAATGACCCATCAGCTGGGACTCCTACTGCGTCCGAAAACCCTCCCTAACAACCATCACTGTCGTCGTCGCTACTAGGCTCAGACCTGTACTTGTCCTTCAACACATCGTCCGAAGTACTTGGCCCGAAGTAAAGTCATCTTCGTATGCGGAGGCAACATCAACTTTGTCATCCTTCGATCCTTTTGACATGTCATCCATATCATGTGTTCCATCTCCGTTGCCATCGTCCTCGTCAAACTTTTCCTCATCGAAATCATCATTCAAGGCACCGGGCTCACATGACCTATCAACTTCTCTAACGACAACCGTCTGCAACTCTTCGTCTTGGGTAAGGTTTTCTACGGGCTCCACATCCACATTATCATCCACATCCACCACAATTGGGCTAGACCCCTTCTCCACAAAAACTTTCAAGCACCTAACACTGCTACTCTTGACAACTTCTATGTAGTTCTTCCATTCATCCTCACGTGACAAACACATCAACACATAGTGTGCTCGTTTCTTCCCACAGTCAAACCGACCTCTCAATCTTAGTGGCCACCCAAATTTATCTCAGCATTGGCTAACCAAACCATCAAAGGTAGGAGGTGTACTAAAGAACTGAACATGTTCTTTCATACTTTTAAACTCCCCATTTCCTTTAACTTTGCCACCATGAAACAATCACACTAACCGATCCATCTACAAAATACGAACCAACAAATCAACACCAATAACAACTACACATTTAAAAATGTATCGTGTCTATTCACTACAACACTACAATTTCAGAAAAGTTCACAATGATGTCAACATACGTAACAAATATACCGATCTAAATCCTTCATGCATCAACTATTTAGGTCCATGCAACACGTAGTTTTAGTCCAATCCACGGGCAGAGTGTATCCTAAACCTAATGTACGCACCAAATTGTAACGACCAACGCCACAAACATTCACAAAATCCCTAATTTCCTAACCCTACTCAACCAAGAAATCACTCGAGAAATAGAAGAAAACAAGGACAGAGAGTTCAACCTGGCAGTGTACTGCAATCCACGGAGGCCACGCTCCACTCGCCGACGCTGGAGAAGGTGGCCAGCGGCGCCGCCGTGGCCAGGCAACAACGCCAGCCCTTGAGGCTGCCTTGGCCACAAGAGGGCACTAAGCAATGGAGGGAAAGGAAGAGGGAGAGACAAGACAGCAGCAGCAGCCACTCAACTCCCCTGCGGTGGCCGTCCACGGTGAGGAAGGCTGGAGGAGGTGAGGTGGCGGCTTCGGTGCGGTGGCGGCGTCGCCCAGGCGTGGGCAGGAAAGGAGAGAAAGAGGGAGAGAAAGGAAAGTGGGGCGGGCCGGCTGGAGTCGCTGGTGTGTCAGGACGGGCCCCACGCTCCGCCTCGCCAGCTCCGGTCAACGACGCCTGCCATCGTGGCGCCCCTTGTCGCGCCGATGCATGTGGCGCGACAAAGTGGTGCAGTCACGCCACCCGCGCTAGCGCGACAAAAAGGTCACATTTGCAAATACTTTTTTAGATAGTATTAAAATATTGTTAAAAAAGGATTAAAAATAAAAAATTCCCTCGATGAGTGCGTGATGCGTGACCGCACTGGCGTTCGAAAAATGTTCCTACAGTAACACATAGAGGAAAAAACAGCTGCAGCGGTATACTCTATATCCTACTCTATCATACAAGATGAGAGTATGTCCTCTATATTTGGCGTGGTAGTGTTCATACACGGCAGCACTGCTCGGAGAGGACTGCCGCACGCGCGAGAGACAGTGTGCTTGCCTGTTGCGTGGAAGACCGTGCCAACTTTTTTTCCGTACGAAAAAATATTATAACTCACAAACCAAAAAACCAAATTAAATTCTGATTGCACCATTAAATTCGTTTCAATAAATACTTCAAAACTAGATCTCACATGAATATATTTAGATAAAGTGACAAGTGGACCCCACAGTGGATAGAGGATAATACAGAGGATGGATGAGTGCGGAAGAATTGGGAATAGAGGAGAGAATCTTGGTGACTAGGATGTATAGAGGATGAATTTAAAGTACCACGAGTACGAATAGCCTGATGCTAGCCTTGGTGGGCCCACGGGTTACACCTGTCACCTCCGTGGCGACGGCCCCGCCACTCCAGCCGCCGACGTGTCCCCGAACCCCCTCTTGTTAAATCCAGCACGTGCACGGCGCATAACCTCATCCGTTCCCGTTCCCCTCGCCGACGCCAGTTGCATTGACTCCTCCCCGGCCCCCACCACCCTCCTCCGGCCATGGATGTGGACGGGCCCACCGCCAAGCCCGCCTCGAACGGCGAGGCCCCCTCCGGCGCCCGCGAGGTGGACGTCGGCGAGGAGGAGGACACGCTCGCCGGCGTCCTCCGCAGCTTCGTCGACGGCGTCTGGTGCTACCCCGACGAGCCCGAGCCGCTGCTCCGGCGGCTCCGGGCGGCGTCCTGCGAGGCTGCGCCGCGGCTGAGGGGCGCGTCCCGGAACTCCGCGCGGGACCTGCTCGAGTGGACCAGGCGGGGCAGCGGCCTCCGCGCCATCCTCGTCATCTCGGTGGGCCCGCGCATCCTTGATCCGTCACATAAGCATGGGTTTCCTTGCCCTGTTTATTACTATATCTGACTCGATGTTCTGTAATTCATTCATTGTTTGCGCAACTTGAACAAGTCTTTATAGGTGATTGCTTATCGGTACACTTGTTTTAGTTTGTTCTATCTATCAATAGGATTACTGTGCCATAGTCACCATTGCAGTGTTGGTTTAGATTGGTATACTTTTTAGGTCTCAGGGGCCAAAATGTTTACAAAATCTGTTGAGGGAAATGAAGAATAGACTAAATTGCAATCCCTCTTGTCCTGAGATATAATAGGATTAAGTTTGTCCTAAATCAAACTACTAAATTTACACCAAAAAAAAACTATTAACATCTACTACAATCCCAAATAGGTAACCTATAAAAATAGATTTCATAGGATATCAGGGTTTTTAATACTGCTCATTTAAAATCGTAAATATTATCGGTTGTTTCTAAAAACTTACTAATCTTAGGTTAGTTTGACTTCAGACATCTCAAAATCCACTGCATTTGAAGGCAGAGGGAGCATGTTGTAAGCGGAAATGAAAACATGGAGGATTACTTTCCCTAGCAATAGAACATGGTAGATTGCATTTGCGTGCAGTTTTGATCCCATAAACTCTTACATGATACCTTGCCTTTGGTATGGCATCCAGTTTAGGAATTCTTGAAATTTCTCGGTAAATAATTTTTCCTCATTTTATTCTTTTCTGATCTGGCAGGTCGGAACAATCACTCTTATAGCATTGACTGGCCTTCTGATCTTCATGTTCTTCCTGCTGGTTGCCACTGCTAATGCGATCATCGTGTCAGTCCTGATGTCACTGGCCGCTGCCGGAGGATTCTTGGCTATCTTCTTTGCTTGCTTAGTTGCAGTTTATATTGGAGCAGTATCAGTTGCTATCTTTGCCATTTCTGCAACTGTCATCTCAGCGGTTGTTGGAGTTATGATTGCTACGGGTAAATCATCTCTATTCCCCTGTAAAAGATTGTAGTATTGTTGATATGTTAATATGCAAATGACCTTCAGGCATAATATATACCTTAAAGACTTCACCTAAACCTCCAACCATTATAGAAGATGTTCTGCACTTCTGCGTTGAAGTTAATTTAGTCAATATTAATATGATGAAACTGTAACAAGTGTTTCTATTTTCAACTGAATTATCTCAATCTATACACTTGCCCGTGTAATAAAGTTAGATCAGAAATCAGAAAAATAGAAATGGCTACTTCCCATGGGGTGCCTACGTGCTCACCTTAGCATCAGAATCAGAATAGAGTTGTGCACTACATTGTTTTTCAACAATTAAGGAGAACCAAATGTTGGTTGCCCATTGTTATATGCTTAACAGTAAATAGTCAATAGTCACTAACTCTTTTGTTTTAATCTTTTAAGATCTTTTAAGAACAATTATGATTGATGACTAACAATGGAAGAAGTAAGAAGTTATTGTGCTATATGGTTTCAGTGACAATGAGTATGCTTCCTAATTCATTAGGACAATCACATAAAATGTCTGTACTATGTAATTTTGGTGATTTGTTTATAAATTTGCTTGTTTTCCTTGGCGTTGTGGTCGCTAGCAATTAGGAGAACCATGTAGAGGCATCTATACATTGTAACTTTGGTGAATTATTGATACCACTTCCAGTTTTCTCTTTGACATTCTGTTTGTTCTATAATTAGGAGGACCATGTAGAGGCATGTAAACTAGTTCATAAAAAGCTTTTGAAATCTCATTACAATTCGTTCAAGAAACAAGTGTTAAATAGAGTTGAAGAGATTCCACTGCAAAAGCAAAATGCAAATAATTATGTTATGTTCCTCCTTTAGTGCTATGTCAGCATCTAAGATGTGATGAAAAGTGTGAACCTGCAAAACTAAAGATTTTCGAAGGTATTACCAGGAAAAAGTAGCAGAACTGAAATTCTGGAAGAACTATGAATGCAACAGCTAACATTTTAAAACTTGCGAATAAAGTTTGTAGGTTAGGTCAATTTACTCCATATCAAATTGAGTTTCCAATTTTCATCTTGTCCATCCCAAGAAAAGAGTTTCATTTCTTATAACTCACTTCCTCCATTAGGACTTTCTAAAAAGGCTATATCAAATTGACAGTCTAGGATCTCTTGTCAAGTTCACCTTTTTTACTTTTTTTTTTGATGCCTCAACACTCCAAGTACAATTTCACCTTTTTTACTTTAGGAGAGTAATTAGTCACCACAGCACCTTCTCCACAAATTAGTGGAGAATAAGTGGACATCAAACTAGATCCCCTGGATAATGGGGAATAAAGTGGCATAGCTTTAGCAAAAATAGCTGCAGTTACGATTCTCTTTAGAAATTTCATGGAGATTGTGATGCCCAATATGTAGAAAGGTATGCACGGAAAGATCTGTTTTGACAAAGCAGTTTCCTTGCAGCAAGAATACTCTTTTGAGATTTGTTGGGTGAGAAGCATATCTTTGCCTTCTGAGTCTGAGGACCTGCTTGTATCACGTTTGCATTGTGCTAATATTTAGAAAACACATCCTACTGTAGGTTGGGTTGGGTTCTTCTGGATGATCTGGTTCGCCGCAAGGAAGAGCATGGATCTGACGAAGCACTCCATCTGCGTGACGAGCTCGGCGATCCAATCGTACTCGGCGTCCCGGCATGTGAACCAGAAGCCTGTCGAGTGAGGCTTGGCTACGTCCTGTATGAAGTCTTCTGGTCTATGTGAATTACGGTTTGGCTGTTTGTAAGAGTGTAGAAGACTACATGCTTGTTGCGGCAGCTCTGTTTCTCTCTGTGACTAGCTGTATAATACTAGCTCTGAACTTTGGCAGCGTGTACGTTTGGCATGGCGGCCAATGCTGTTCTGTATGGAATAGTGAGCAGATGAACTTTCTAGTGAATGAATAGCCACCGCTACTTGTGGTGCATATAGGTCATGTGTACATTGTGCAAGCATGCAGTATGTACATGTCCTTGATGAGTTGATAATAACAATTTCATTGTCTTTGTTACTAAGGAAATACACATACTGGAAGGTTTTGAGTTGTCAATGCAACAAGTACACCATTATTCCAACTACTATATCAAGAATACAAGTAGGAGTATTTCCATGGATGGAGTTAACAGGATCGGAATAGCAAGCACAAAGCATGCAGCAGCAGCCACACCGATGGCATTCAGTAGGTGCGGTCGCGGCCGACGAGGGAGAGGAGGAAGGTGCGGTAGTTGCCGGACGTCTCGGCGTGGATGGCGTCGGCGAGCGATCGCTTGTACATCCTGTGGTACTCCGCCTTGATGTACTGCATGTCGATCTCGGCCCTGGTGACGACGACCCGGATGAGCGCCGAGTCCGAGGTGCCCAGCCCCTTCATGGCCTTGTGCAGCACCCTGGCGAAGTACCTGGCGGGGCTGTCGGCGCATCGGAGCACGGTGAGGAGGCCGAAGCAAAAGTTGCCCGACGTCTCGCTCTCGACGGCCTGCTCCAGGGATCGGTCGTACATGTGGTGGTACGCGCGCGCCACGGCCGCCATGTGCGCCCAGCTCCGCTCGCTGAAGACGCGGATGAAGGCGCGCTCGTCCGTCCCCAGCCGCCGCTCGCCGGCCCTGTAGAGGTCGCGCGCGTCCAGCGCCACCGTCGACGCGTCCACCACCTCGCCGGGGCCGCCCTCGGCGCGCGGGACGGCCAGGTACGCGAGCAGGAGCCGCTGGTGGTCGCCGGAGGTCCGCTCGGTCACGTCGTGCTCGACGTGGCAGCCGAACCTGGCGCGGTACGCCTGCCGCACGACCCGCAGCTGCGACGGCGTCCGGGAGCAGACCACCTCCGTGGCGGCGCGCAGGTCGGTGACGTCGCCGGTCAGGGCCTGCTTCAGGATGGTGGCGTCGCGGGTGGTCGGGTCCAGGACCCACAGCAGCATGGCGCGCTTGTGGTTGCCGCTGAGCTCCGACGCGATGCGACGGGCAAGGTCCTGGTTGAACACGGCGCGGTACTCCTGGCTGATCGCCGCGCGCTGCGCCGCGTCGCGGTGCGCCAGGATGCTGATCACCTTCGTGCTGTCGCACCCGAACCCGCGGAATGCCTTGTGGAGGTCGATCGCGTCCTGCCGCGGCCACGTCGGCACCGGCGGCACCGTCAGGCTCGCCATCCTGCTGGACGCTGGTGTCGACTGTCGAGTGCTCGAGCTCTGCCGCACGGGGGCCGGGGGCTGCAAGCCGTCTCCGCTGGCGAGGGGAGTGATGATGACCCTTCTTCCTCGCGCAGGGACGGGCATTTTAAAGCGGGCGGGCGAGAGAGATGCGGCGGTTCCGGGCGATGGCGGCCGTGGGATAGACGACCGCGTCCGATCGACGCGGGCGGTGGGCGCCCACGCCACTATCACGGTATCAGTCGCCGGAACGCCGGAAGAAAATACTAAAAATTTGGACAATGGATGGATGGATGCCGACTTATCCAGAGCATCTCCGGGCCATGCAGCCACCAGCCATTGCCTGCCTGACTTTCGGTTGATGCTTGCTTCACGGACCTGGGCGGCGCCCATGAAATTCGATCTTGCACCAATTAGCTGCAGGTTACTCGTCGAGAGGGTAGCTGCAGGTTACTCGTCGAGAGGGTATGCTGTGCTGGCGTCAAGTGATTGGACACGGACGTGGCATCTCCTTAATACGATTCACGCACCAAACCGAGGCCAACCAGCGTGGCCACGTCGAGCACGACTATCTAGGCCGTTCCTGGCCGTCAGATCGGCCGGGCAGACGGCTCAGATTGGGCGTTTTTCGGTTATTTTGCAAAAAAGTCTTCGAACTTTAGCGAAATCAACCCGCAGTCCGACCTTTTCTCTTAGTTTTTATTAAAAAACCCCCTCGTACTTTTTAAAAATCAACCCGCAATCCAGGCATTTCTATGGGCCGACCTTCTGCCGCGCTGGGCCGGCCTGCCTCCCGCATGGGCCGCGCTCTCCGCCGCGTGGCCTCGAATGGGCCAAAAATGGCCCATAAGTCTCTTTTCGTTTTGTACAGTTTAATCTTTTCTTTTAAATCAGAGATCTTTCAAAATTCGTATAAAATCACAGAAAAATCATAAAAATACCAAACCAGTTTAGTTGAGTTTCTTATTACTAAATCTACGCACTAAATTTAAAACATCATATGATTTAGGCTGTGTTTAGTTTCCCGTGAAATGCAAAATGTAAAATGCCAACTACTTTGGAATGATGAAATGCAAAATGCCAAAATTTTCATGGGTGTGTTTAGTTACATCCAAAATGCTAAATTTTTCATGGGGTGGGTGCGGGCTTTTTGGCTTTTTTGCTTTTTTTGGCCTCTTGAGGCCAAAATCCAATTGATACATTTTTGCCAAAAAAAATTGCATGGTGTTTAGTTTCATTCTGTAAAATGATGGGCCGAAACCTAAAATTTTTTAGGTGAAATGGGGAACTAAACACATCCTTAGTGTATTTTATTTGGTATAGTTGTAGATCAATGATTTTATGTCATTGATTAATTTGTTGTTCATATCGCACGTGAACTAAAAATATCTCCTCCACCTTAACTCTAAATCCCCTAATTCTTCCGCCAAAAAACTTTTAAAATCAAAACCAATAAATTCATATCCTTTTTCATAATCTTTGTTTCCTTATTCTTTTATTTAACGCTAAACCGTTGTACAAAAACTCGAATATAAATAATCGCGCATATGCATATACATGGCATAATACTTCATTATATATGGTACATGATATTCCGTACATTCGCATATATAAGTACATCATGTCACATTGACAAATACCTGAAACGAATATACAAAAACAACATAATATACTTGCAATATACGCCGTACATATAAATACATAGACATGCATAGATATATATAGCGACAGTTACACCGACACATAGCTAACCTCCATACTCATCCAATCACCCTAACCCTAAAACCATCTAACCTGCAAGCAGCCCACACATTGCCCACATAAAATCTTCCTCTCGAACTTTATTAAATTGAACCTGCAGTCCCGGCCGGCCTCCCTCCCCACTAGGGCCTGCTTTTCACACGAAATGGGCCTTGGTACACACGAAACAAAGCTTACGCCGAATACCATATTAATAATTAATGAATTCACTTCACAACGAATAATTATTTGCAATGCAAAATATCACGGGTCCTACTAGCCATGGGCGGCAACGCCGCGATCTTTTCTAGTTACATCTGATACACGGTTTTAAGTAAAAAGAAGAGATCTGGCCGATGATAGAAATTTTTGGTAAACAATTTGGGTTAAACTTTGAGTCTGGTTGCTTATATATATAGCAATATAAAACACATCGTTTTGAACATGTAGTGTACCTGCTGCAGTTTTGGATTGGATCCCTGCATTGGTACGTTGGAAGACAAGATGTGACAAAAGCCAAGACTGATGTCATGACGTGGAATCAAACGGCAAACTCTTGGTTTGGACTTTCGGAAATGCTACGTCTGGGCCGTCCGATCGTCCGGACGTTTCCATTCGTGGACCACCGCACCAGCTCAACGGCCCAACAATCATATCCTCTTGTCCACTCACCTCTAATAACCATAGCCTGCTGTCTCCATTCTCTAGAAGGCTCTCCACCGCAACGTCATAACCGTGCTCCACCGCGATCGCGCTACGCCACGCCGCCTCACTGTTCTCCATGGCATCCTTGGGCCCGTCGGCTGGCATCTCCACCGTGCTCGAGCACGGCCGTCCGCCTTCCTACATCTCCATCGCGCCTCTTGCTTCCCACAGCCTTCTCCAGCGCGCGGGCCGCCTTCTCCACCGAAGTGGTGGCAGCTCGCGCTGGATCCGCCGCGGCCTTCTCCACTAGGCAGCTGTAAGGTTCAAATGGCTAGACGGGGTGAATAGCCTATTTAAAAAAAATCTACAACAACACTTAGAAATAATTGATTAGTACTTAAGATGGCGAAGCGAGTTTTGCGCTAGCACTATAAGAAGGTTGCAAGCCACCTACCCTTTCTAGTTTCTATGATCTATAAAGTAGCACACAAGGCTATGTCACTAGTTACTCCTAGGTGACAAGCTAAAGCTAAACAAGAGAACTACACAAGAACAACTAAACAACGATAAGTAAAGGATGTGATGGAAGATTATACCGCCGTGTAGAGGATTGAGCCAATCACAAGAGAGAATACCAATAGAGACCAGTCACCTCGGAATCAAAGATGACACAATGATTTTTTACCGAGGTTCACTTGCTTGCCGGCAAGCTAGTCCTCGTTGTGGCGATGCACTCACTTAGAGGTTCACGCGCTAATTGGCATCACACGCCAAACCCTCAATAGGGTGCCGCACAACCAACACAAGAGAGGATCACATAAGCCACACGTATTCCACTAGAGTACCTTTTGGCTCTCCGCCGGGGAAAGGTGAAGAACCCCTCACAACCACCACGATCGGAGCCGGAGACAAGCACCTTCCTCCGCTCGACGATCCACGCTGCTTCAAGCCGTCTAGGTGGCAGCAACCACCAAGAGTAACAAGTGAATCCCATAGCGAAACACAATTACCAAGTGCCTCTAGATGCAATCACTCAAGCAATGCACTTGGATTCTCTTCCAATCTCACAAAGATGAAGAATCTATGATGGAGATGAGTGGGAGAGGTTTGGTTATGCTCACAAGGTTGCTATATCAATGCAAATGGCCAAGAGAGTGAGCAAGAGCTGGCCAACAAACTTATATAGGAGCCCCCACGAATAGAGCCGTTGGGCTCACTGCACAGCATAAATCGGGGCGACCGGACGCGCAGGTCCGGCCTAACCAGACGCGCCCAGCGTCCAGTCGCTCCACTGTGACCACCCGATACGCGTCACGTGTCACATTTTAAATCTCGTACGTTAGATCGTAACGGTCACTTGAAAGTACTCGTTCACGCACTAGAGTGACCGGACGCGCCGATCGCACAGCGCCTGCGCTCGCGAAGCACCGACCGGACGCGCTGCAGAACTGACCGGACGCGTTACACCCCGCGTCCGGTTTGAGTCCAGTAAGCAGCCACCACGACCGGACGCGTCCGGTCGATCGTGACCGGACTCGCCACCGTGTCCGGTTAGCTCTTCGCTGAAGCTGCTCCACGCCATGTTGACCGGACGCGCCGGTCCCGTGAGGCATCGGACGCTTCGGTTAGAAACCCTAGCAGCCCCTCGCGCTGCTCGCTGACACTGACCGGACGCGTCCGGTTACGCTGAGACCACGTCCGGTCACCTCTGTGACCTCCGTTTGCCTCCGTTTCTTCACGTCCGGCGCAGTGGAAAATAGACGTTTCACTTCCACAAAAACGCCGAATGTGCTAACACCACCAAGTGTACACCACCATGTGCATGTGTGTTAGCATATGCAATGAGTTAGAGCATCTAGTGGCACTTTGACAACCACATTTCACCACAAGTTTCACCCCTCTTAATAGTACGGTTATCAATCCTAAATGTGATCACACTCGCTAAGTGTCTTGATCACCAAAAACAAAATGGCCTTATGGTTATCACC
Source organism: Saccharum hybrid cultivar R570 (assembly GCA_038087645.1). Taxonomy (NCBI): domain Eukaryota; kingdom Viridiplantae; phylum Streptophyta; class Magnoliopsida; order Poales; family Poaceae; genus Saccharum; species Saccharum hybrid cultivar. Next base: position 35,249,009 of record JAQSUU010000637.1, on the reverse strand, counting down.
TTTGCCTTGAGTCCATTTTGCTTTTCCTTCATTTCCAAGTCTAGAACACCTTGATCACTTGAGCCATCATGATCATCACCACTTGCTTCACCACGTGGAAGTGTGCTACCTATCTCATTTACACTTGATCAACTAGGTTAGCATATAGGGTTTCATCAATTCTCCAAAACCAAATTAGGACTTTCAACAGCCTTCTACATTGGACTTGTCGTGGCTTCTCCACCGGAGTGCCAAGCTCTGCGCCACGGGTGAGTCCTACACTAGTAAACTCTACACGCCGATAAACCTTCATTCTCCCAAGCAGCAAGGAGATGTTGTGCTAAAAGTGCATATTGCAAAAGTATGTTTCAAGTGTTTCCGATGTTTCAGAGGTATGTTGCGAGTGTTTCATATGGATGTTGTAAAAGTAGATTGGAATGTTGCACATATTGCAATGGCTATACACGTATGTTGCAAGAGTTTGTTCAAAATATTTTATCGTTTTTACAGATGGAAGGTGCAAGTATGTTTATCTGGATATTGCATATATTTCACACATATTTTGCAAGTGTTTTATCTGGTGTTGCATTCAGGTGTTTTTGTGAGTGTTTTAGACGTATGTTGCAAGTGTTTCACCTGTTTTAGACATATGTTGAAAGTGTTTTATTTGGATGTTGCAAAAGTAGATCGGATGTTGCACATGTTGCAATGCGCGCGAAAAGCGGAGGGGCGTGAGCGGTCCCGTGCGTGGTCTGGCGGCGCGTGCCCCGCATGGGTGTGTGAAATGCAGGCGTGGGCAGAGGCGTTCTGCCACGGGCGCGGGCGTGGAGTGCAGGTTCGCATGGGAGACGGAGTGCTAACGTTCGTCTGAGCACTAGCACTACTGTTTGATTTTTGGAGGTCGGAACAGATCAGGAGGAAGAGGTGCTGAAGCTGTGAGGAACCCATGAATTCTTTAGATCATGCATGAAGACAATCTAGCTTCAGCCTGTCTAATTAGGAGGAAGCATCAGTACATGTTTACAGCGATCATACATATAGAATTTAAACTTATTAGCTAAAAACCGTAAATGAAACTATGAAAGGTATGTGAATGAAATGAACTAAAGCGAAATGAAAAACATGTGATGCACGATGGCTTCCGCTGTAGGCCTTTCGCTTTCGGCATCTCGGGAATTGCACGGGCCAGAAGGTTGGGTCGAACCCTTGTTCGGCCAGAGTGTGGGCCGGATACCAAGGACTCAAGGAGTATCAACGTGCGCTGTGTAGCAATCAGAGGGGGAAAAAAAGAGAGGAAATTGTCGTATCATTTTTCTTATCTAGAAAAAGGTATCGAGTCTTAAACCAAAGATAATTTCTCCTGCGCGGCTGTAAATTCTTTGAATATCTGACCTATTATAATTTATAAAACAGAGTAACACCCCCAACCTTTACATGTCATCGATGAGAAATCAATGTATTGGAGTTTATTTGGCTGTTCATATATGGAAAATTAACTAGTTTTCCATCCCATCACCCTAATATGTATGGATTGAGTTGAATTAAAGTGTAGTCAAACAAGATCTTATGTGGATCATAAATTGCAATGTTGTGATCTACGGTGAAGGGCTTTGGGTTGGACTCCTCGTCCTAGTTGCAGTGAAGACAATTGTGCCATTCAACTTCCCTCAACCACCCCAGCCTGGTCATTGTGATGTGGTGTCACCTTTCACCATGCTTCAACCCGGAATTTTGGTTCTTCCCTTGGCAAGCTCTTTGGTTGTTGGAACTTGTTCATTGAGCTTCTTCATTCATTGGGCGTGGCTGATGTTGGTTGATGGGCCTTCTTGGTTTGGCGAGTCTACTCCTTTGGCGCCTCTGCTCTGTTGACGCTTTTCATTATTGGTGGTGTTACCAAATCAAGTGCTAGTTGGTGTTCAATCCACCTCTTCTATCATTCTCCTTCAAGGCTTCATCGTATGATATGAAGTTGGATGGTTGTATATGTAGTCTGGATGTTGTAAATAGTGTCGTCTATAGCTTGAAGGAAATTGTCATATTTGGTGACCTTCGGTTTGCTCGTCACATTTTGTCTCCGATGTCGTTGGGTGGTGCCTCACGAGGAGGGCGGCAATGGAGCAATGTAGCCACAAGGAGTGGTTTGAATGTGTAATGTCCATGGTATGGCTAATGAATATGTTGTTCGGTGGTTGCTCTTTTTCGGTAATCGGTGGTTGTCTCTCAGCTTGTGCCTTGGCTTATGTCTTTGAGCTGTAATGTGAGGTGTGTTTCTTTTCTTGTTCTCTGTTGCATTGAGTTGTACCTTTTGCTTTGTAATATGTGGTTCCAATGAGGGACTAAACAAAATTACAATGGAAAATAAAAATTGATCCCTTATAAAAAAATTAAAGGATACAAAAGCAAAACTGAAGCACCCTTGTTCCTCTTCCATTACAAAAAATGACCACAGTATAATACTGTCATCTCAATTAAGAAATACAAACAAGTATTTTATCAAATTGTTTCAAACTTCCTGGTAGTAAAACTCCATTTTGATTATGTCTTTTAGTTTAGTATGGGTGCTCGTATTCTTATACTATAGGATTTAGTGGTGCTAAACTGTTAGGTGATGTATCCGTCGACAACGAGACATCTATGCTAACTTCATCAATATCGACATATTTGCTGGATTAGTGTGGGGTCACTCCTAGCCTCTCGCCCTCGCTGAGGAGCACGGGTGGAGAGGCCGAGGGTTTCCCACAGGGAAGTGACGGAGCTGTCATGTAGGGACGAGCAAGGGTAGTGGAATGCAAGGCGATGAAAAAATGCAGATTAAGTGTCCATTAAATTGTCTAGAAAAGATTCCCCTCCTTCTTTACACGAGCACCTCGGGTATTTATAGACCATACCCGGAGACGCGGTGGAATTACACTAGGTTTAGACCCCGGAGGGTGTGCGCTATACAATAACCAAGGGTATGGCGGTAATCTCCTTTCCTTGGCCATCCACTCCCGGGCCCAATCGCCTTGACGGGGCAGTCATCGCCGTCGGGATGGTCCCCTCCCACGGTAGGCGCCAAACCTTCATGCGCTTCCCGCGAGGGTCCGCCCGTTGTCACCGTCTTGCCACCTTCTCGCCACGCTTCTCCGGTGTAAGGTCCTAGATGGCTAGAGGGGGGGGTGAATAGCCTATTAAAAATTCTACAAATACCACTAAGCAAACTTGTTAGAATAACAAACGGCGTAAAACGAGTTTTGCTTAGCCAAAGGTTGTGATGCAAGCCTCCTATCCACAAGTCTAGTAGATTAAGATCTCTAGTTCACACAAGAGCTAAGTCACTAAAGATACACTAGAGAACAAGCTAACAACACTACTAGCAAAGCTACTACTAGAGCTACACAAGATAATCTAGTGAATGTAAATGCAAGAGAGAGGATAGTGATTCTTATACCGACGGTGGAGTGAAGATGTTGCCAATCACCAAGAAGATATATAATCAATTAATATTGACAACAATACAATATGGAGACCAATCACCGGGAGACAAGAGACACAATATTTTTGTTCACCCGGTGTTCACTTGTGCACCGACAAGCTACGTCACCGGTTGTGTCGACCAACACTTAGATGGTTCCCCGGTGTGACCCTCAAGTCACTTGCCCCTCAAGGCACGCCCCGCAAGGCACCGCAAGACGCCACTTTCAAGTGAGGTAACTCAATGACACGCGCAATCCAATAGAGTTGCTTTTGGCGTCCCGCCGAGGAAAGCACAGGAACCTCTCACAATCAACCGGAGGTGGCCAAGAACAATCACCTTCTCTTGCCAACGCCTCCAACAATCTCCAAGCCGGCTAGGAGCGGTACTCTCCAAGAGTAACAAGAAATCCACCGGCTAAACCACCCACAAGTGCCACTAGATGCCCTCAAGCTATGCAATGCACTTTGGGATCACTCAATCTCACTTTTGATTTGCAATCAAGCAAGAGAGATGAGTGGGAGGAGTTGCTTTAGCTCAAAGGATGCACAAGAGTGTTAGAAATGCCAAGAGACCTCCCCAAGGGCCGGCCAACGAGTATTTATAAGCATCCCATCCAAAAAGAGCCGTTGCAACTCCACTGCCCGTTTTTTCGGGACGACCGGACGCGCCGGTCGTCACTGACCGGACGCGCTCAACCGCGTCCGGTCGTCCTGCGACAACCACGTGTCCCTCAGATTTCAAAACCGACCGTTAGATCCTCCAACGGTCACTGCGCGCTAACGGTCAAACGCAATGACCGGACGCGCTGGTCGAACGACCGGACGCGCCGGTGCGCACAGCACCCGCGCCCGCGACACATGACCGGACGCGCTGCTCGTGATGACCGGACGCGCTGGTCACGACCGGACGCGCCGGTCCCGTGACACACCGGACGCGCCGGTCAACACAGAGCCGCGCACAGCGAAACAACGACCGGACGCGCTGAAGAACTGACCGGACGCCACAGTGCCCGCGTCCGGTGGGAGTCCAGTAAGCTCCCTGGACGACCGGACGCGTCCGATCGTGTGTGACCGGACGCGCACCGCGTCCGACGTCTTCGTGAACCGCTGTTCGCATGACCGGACGCGCCGGTCCCGCGAGTCACCGGACGCGCCGGTGGCAAACCCTCGCTCGCACGCCTGACCTCTGCGCAGTACTGACCGGACGCGCCGGACGCACAGTGACCGCGTCCGGTGCAGCGTCCGGTGCAGCGTCCGGTCACTTCTGTGACCGCGTTCGCCTCCGTTTCTTTTCCGACTTCCGGCGCAATGGAAAATAGGCATTTCATTTCCCCGAAATCGCCTGAATCCCGCGCTCGCACGCTCGGCGGGAGGGAGAACGGAACCCAAACCCTTCTCTACCCGCAAACCACAGCGCGACCAACGCCACCTTTGCAAATGTGCCAACACTATCAAGTGTACATCTCCATGTGCTTGTGTGTTAGCTTTTTCTCAATCATTTTCAAAGGTTTTCCAGTTAGCTCACTAGGCCCTACATGCAATGCACTTCATGAATTCACCTAGTGGCACCCGTGCGTCGAATAACCGATAAGACTTCCCCTCTTAATAGTTCGGCTATCGATCCTAAATCACTCACACCCTCTATGGTGTCTTGAGTGTAAAACAAAATGGCCCTATGGTTATACCTTTGCCTTGAGCCCATTTTGTTTCTCCAAAAAACATGATCCACTTCATATTTTCACATGACCGTCTCGATCCATCGACCTTGACTTCACTTGCTCTTCACCGTTGCATCGGTCCGTCGGCGCCAAGTCTAGTTCAAGCTTCACCATCGCATGGTCCTTCGCTTCGAAGCCTCGACTTGCCCTTCACCTTCACAACCGGTCCATCGAGCCAAGCCTCATCTTGGTCTTCATCATATTGGTCATATGAGTCAATGTCATGTCTCATATTCAATGACCACCTTTATCTAAATCATCCACTTAGATACAAAGGTTAGTCCTAGGTTTCATCAAATAGCCAAAACCAAACTAGAGACTTTCAATCTCCCCCTTTTTGGTAATTGATGACAACCCTCACAAAGATGATTTTGATAATAAAAGTTTTGAACTTGTCATACTTGTCCAATCATTTTGCTCATAAGTAAAGTTTGGACAATTATCACAAGCTCGGATTTGGTAGCATTAGCTCCCCCTACATATGTGCATAGAGTTTGGATTGAAAGCTTTTGCACATATGCACGGATAGAAGTGTTGGGAGAGTAATTCTACCAAAATGATGCTAAGGTGTAAGAAATGGACCTTTGAAGCGTGATACCAATCGGAGTTGCCTTTTACACCATCCTTAGCATCATGAAGTAACTAGACATCCATCAAAACTCAAGAACCCCGTGAGATCAACATTATATGTAAAGGTTCTTGGACCACTTGTAAAAACTTTTAGGCATGTCTAGATACCACATGTAAAACTATTCCTATGCATGCTAGTAGATCATTTCATCATCCAAGTTCTATACTAGCATTGCACCACACAAGCATGTATATTGAATTTAAATACATGTGCAATGAACAAGTCATATGAAAATGCACAAGCAAATGCAACAACTTTGTTTATGAGCTTGCTCCCCCTACTTGTGTGCATCAAAATTTTATTTACCCCTTTATCATGTTGAATCATCTTTTTCTACTTCTCCCCCTTTGTCAACAACTTACCCAAAAATGGGATCAAATTGTGGAGAGAAGAAAAAATGTTTGATGGAGTAGGTTAAAATTTATCAAATTTGGTTCAACCTAGAACACTTGCCAAAGATATTTAATTCGATTTGAACCAAAGACAAGCTTCTTCACACCTCATAATAAGGGTTATCTTGCCTATGTTGAATTAAATATTTATAGCAAATCTTCTAGATTCAACACTAGGCTTGCAAGCTCACAAACATGTCATATGCCACCACTAGATCAAAACAATCAAAGAGGCAATAGTGGTAACATATATTCATCAAATTCATTTGATTTATCATGAATGCTCATGCATACCACTTATTATGTCTACATGCTCTAGCAAGTCCTTAGCATAGGATGAATGATATGTCAATCAACTTTACCTTGCAATGTCGAAGGAGAGGCATGTCAATAAGTGGGTGGGGTGCATTCAACTCATGTTTGAGAAATCAAGAATGTTCAATTCATTCCTTAGCTTGCAAAACCTCTTTTCATCAAGTGGCTTAGTGAGAATATCGGCAAGTTGATCATCGGTGCCAACACTTTCAATGGCAATATCTCCCTTTTGTTGATGATCTCTAATGAAATGATGCCTTATGTCAATATGCTTTGTTCTTCCATGTTGAATCGGGTTTTGTATCATCTTGATTGCACTCTCATTATCACATAGCAATGGCACATTCTTGAAGTTGAAGCCATAATCCTTCAAAGTTGATTTCATCCATAGCAATTGTGCACAACAACTCCCCGCACTCACATATTCGGCTTCGGCGGTAGAGATTGCCACACTATTTTGTTTCTTTGAGGACCATGACACAAGTGATCTTCCAAGTAATTGACATGTGCCACTTGTGCTCTTTCTATTGATCTTGCAACCCCCATAGTCGGAGTCCGAATATCCAATCAATTCAAACTTTGACCCCTTGGGATACCATAGTCCAACATCTCTTGTTTGCTTTAAGTACCTCAATATTCTCTTTGCAGCCGTGAGATGACTCTCTCTAGGTGAGGCTTGATATCTTGCACACATGCAAACACTAAACATGACATCCGGCCTTGATGCGGTGACATAAAGTAGACTTCCAATCAAAGACCGATATTCCTTTTGATTCACCATATTGCCATCAAGATCACTATCCAAATTGCCATTTGTACCCATTGGAGTTGAAATTGGCTTTGCATCTTGCATTCCAAATTTCTTCAACATGTCCCTTATGTATTTCCCTTGACTCACAAATGTCCCATTCTTCAATTGCTTGACTTGGAGACCAAGGAAGTAGCTAAGTTCACCAATCATAGACATTTCAAACTCTTTGGCCATCATAGCACCAAATTCTTCACAATAAGCTTGATCGGTTGATCCAAAGATGATGTCATCAACATATATTTGCACTATGAATAGATCATTTCCAATCTTCTTGGTGAATAGAGTTGTATCAACCTTGCCCATCTTGAATCCCTTAGAGAGAAGGAAATCCCTTAGCCTCTCATACCATGCTCTAGGTGCTTGCTTCAAGCCATATAAAGCCTTCTTCAACTTGTACACATGGTTGGGTTTCTTGTCATCTTCAAATCCGGGAGGTTGCTCAACAAAGACTAACTCATTGATGATCCCATTGAGAAATGCACTTTTGACATCCATTTGATATAGTTTGATGTTGTGTGCACAAGCATAAGCCAATAGAATCCTTATTGCCTCCAATCTTGCCACGGGAGCATATGTCTCATCATAGTCAAGACCTTCAACTTGAGTGTAACCTTGAGCAACTAGTCTTGCTTTGTTTCTCACTACAATGCCATCTTGATCTTGCTTGTTTTTGAACACCCACTTGGTTCCAATCACATTGTAGTCATTTGGCCTTTCTACCAACTCCCAAACATCATTTCTAGTGAAATTGTTAAGCTCTTCTTGCATAGCCATGATCCAATCGGTATCCCTCAAAGCTTCTTCTATCTTCTTTGGTTCTATGGTTGACACAAATGATGCATGCTCACAAAACATAGCCAATCTTGATCTTGTTTGCACACCACTTCTAATATCACCAATAACACTATCAATGGGGTGATCTCTTGCAACATGTTGTGGTTGGAGTACTTGCACTTGATTGCTTGAGCTTGGTTGATCACTTGATGTATCTCGATGAGATGTATTAGTACCATAATCTTGCACTTGAGAGTCACTAACTAGCTTGAATGGTGAATTGAGCACTTGATCTTTATCATCATTTTGAATATCAATTACTTGCTTTGCTCTAATGTCTCCAATGTCCATGTTCTTCATTGCTTCCACTAATAGAGTTCCACCAATATCATCTAGATTTTCTTCTTCATCTTGTGACCCATTGGTTTCATCAAATTGTACATCATGGACTTCTTCTAGAATGCCACTTGAGTTGTTCCAAACTCTATAAGCTTTGCTTGTAGTTGAATAACCAAGTAGGAACCCCTCATCACATCTCTTGTCAAACTTCCCCAATCTAGTGCCCTTCTTCAAGATATAGCATTTGCAACCAAAAACCCTAAAATAAGAAATATTGGGCTTTCTTCCATGAAGTAGCTCATATGGGGTCTTCTCTAGCAATGGATGACAATATAGTCTATTGATGTAGTAGCAAGCGGTATTGATTGCTTCATCCCAAAATGATTGACTCACATTGTACTCATGAAGCATTGATCTAGCCATATCAAGCAATGTTCTATTCTTCCTCTCAACTAGGCCATTTGATTGTGGAGTGTACTTGGCCGAGAATTGATGTCCAATACCATAATGATCACAAAGTTCTTCAATTCTTGTATTCTTGAACTCACTCCCATTGTCACTTCTCACTTTCTTGATTCTAATCTCAAACTCATTGTGAACTCTAGTGAGAAATGTCTTGAAGGTGTCAAACACTTCACTTTTGTCACTAAGAAAGAATACCCATGTGAATCTTGTGAAGTCATCCACTATGACAAAACCATACTTGTTGCCGCCTATGCTTGTATATGTTGTTGGTCCAAATAGATCCATGTGCATCAACTCAAATGCTTTGCATGTGCTCATTGTACTCTTCTTTGGATGTGAGCTTCCAACTTGCTTCCCGGCTTGACATGCACTACAAAGCTTATTCTTCTCAAATTCAACATCTTTCAAACCATTGACAAGATTGTGAGTTGTAAGCTTCTTCAATTGTTTCATGCCAACATGACCAAGCCTTCTATGCCAAAGCCAACCCATGCTAGATTTGGAGACAAAGCAAGTTGTCAAAGAAGTTTTTCTAGCATTGAAGTCAACTAGGTAGAGATTCTCATATCTAAAGCCCTTGAATGCCACATTTGAACCATCCACACTAATAACTTCCACATCATCAACCCCAAAAATGCATTTGTAGCCTAGATCACATATTTGTGCCACAGATAGAAGATTGAAATCCAAGCTTTCAACTAGCAACACATTGGAGATACTCATGTCATTTGATATTGCAATCTTGCCCAAGCCAATAACCTTGCCTTTCTTGTTATTGCCAAATGTGATAGAATCAACACCACTATCATTGTCATTGATTGAGTCAAACATTCTTGATGTACCGGTCATGTGTTGAGTGCACCCACTATCAATAATCCAATGCCTTCCTCCGGCTTTGTAATTGACCTACAAGCAAATCAATGAAGCTTAGGTACCCATTTTTGCTTGGGTCCTTGTAGGTTAGTAACTAAGCTCTTTGGTACCCAAATAGCCTTCTTCTTTGGGCCCACAATTGGTGTACCAACAAACTTAGCTTGCACACCCTTCACACCCTTGGTAAGCACATAGCAAGAATCAAAAGGTATAGTATTAATAAGGTTCTTGCTTTGGTTCTTTTTATTGCAATTATGCTCTAGGTGCCCAACTTGCTTGCATCTATTGCAAAACCGACCATTGCCCTTCACAAAGCTAGGCTTTGGAGTTGCAAAGGCCGACTTGCCTTTCTTGGGGGTGTAGCCCAATCCCTCTTTGTTAAGAGAGAACCTTTGGCTACCCAAGCACTTAAGCAAGCGGGCCTCACCACCATAGGCCTTGCCTAGGGCGTGAGTGAGCTCATCCACCTCTCTCTTGAGAGTCTCATTCTCAACCATTAGTGAGGCATCACAAGTGAAAGTATCACTAGTAGTGGAGGTAGAGTTGGTGGTGGTGGATGAAGAGCTACAAGAAGGGTTAGCATTTGACATGATGATAGGTTCATTAAAGGATTCATCAATTATATCACACGTAACACCTATATCACATGATACAACAACCTCCTTCTTTGCTTGTTGCTCAAGTACCAATGAGTGAGCTTTTTCAAGCTTGGAATGAGCCTTATCAAGATCCTCATGGTCTTCCACTAGACTCTCATGAGTGGTCTTAAGCTCACTAAGGACTTTCTCAAGTATTGCTACTTTCATTGAAAGCTTCTTACACTCTTTGTCCTTGGCAATAGCTATGTCTCTAGTTTGTTGCAACAAGTCATATAGTTGTTCTTTAGTTGGTTCATCATCATCATTTTCATTATCATTATCACTATCATGAGCATATTCCATTTCACTTTCATCATCACTCTCATCATATAATACCTTAGCTTCTTTAGCCATGAAGCATGAAGAGGATGAATCAAATAGTGATGGCTTCTTGTTGATAGCAATGGAAGCAAAAGCCTTGTTGGATGATTCTTCTTCTTCTTCATTATCATCACTTTCCTAAGTGATCACATAGGCACCATTCTTGCCTCTCTTGAATGTCATCTTGGCTTCTTTCTTCTTCTTCTCAAACTTGCCCCTCTTGTTGTTCTTCTTCTTGTCATAGGGACATTCCGCTTGAAGGTGCTCGGTGCTATCACAATTGAAGCACTTTCTTTGTTGCTCATTGCTCTTGAAATTGTCATTTCTCTTTTTGAAGCCTCTTCTTTTGATAAACATTTTGCCAATATTTTTGACAACTAGAGCAAGTGCCTCATCATCAACTTCCAATTCTTCATCTTCTTCATCGTCATCTTCTTCTTGAATTGAAGCTTTGCCCTTTGAGGAGGTGGCCTTGAATGCCACGGTCTTCTTCTTTTCTTCCTCCTTCTCATCAACATCTTGATCATACTTGTCAAAGGTCAATACCTCTCCAAGCAAATCATTGGGCTTCATTGTTTCAAGCCCATCTCTTTGCAACATCATGATCAACATCTTGAATCTTCTAGGTAAGCTCAATAAGAACTTGTGACAAAAATCTTGATCTTGAGTCTTGTGCCCTAAGCTCTTGAGATCATTGACTATCACTTGCAATCTATGAAACATTTCAATGATTGTTTCATCATCTTTTTTCTTGAAGTTCTCAAACTCACTCTTGAGCCCATATAGCTTGGCACTCTTCACAACCTTAGTGCCCTCATATGTTTCACTCAATCTTGTCCACACTTCACTAGCAAATTCCAAATCCTTGATGCCCTCAAAAACCTTTGTGTCAATACCATTGTAAAGTGTATTGAGAGCCATTCTATTGCATGTTCTATTTGCTCTATCCTCATCGGTGAGATGATCGGGATCAATGATAGCAAAGTCATTCTCGGTGACTTGCAATACTCTCTCATGAATAGAACCAAGGTACATTGTCATTTTTCTCTTCCAATGAGCAAAAGAACTAACACCATCAAAGAACGGTGGCTTCCCCCCAACATGATTGAACACAATTTGAGCCATTTTTCACACCGAAGGATGTTAAGCCTTGATTAAAGCGGTGACCACGGCTCCGATACCACTTGTAAGGTCCTAGATGGCTAGAGGGGGGGTGAATAGCCTATTAAAAATTCTACAAATACCACTAAGCAAACTTGTTAGAATAACAAACGGCGTAAAGCGAGTTTTGCTTAGCCAAAGGTTGTGATGCAAGCCTCCTATCCACAAGTCTAGTAGATTAAGATCTCTAGTTCATACAAGAGCTAAGTCACTAAAGATACACTAGAGAACAAGCTAACAACACTACTAGCAAAGCTACTACTAGAGCTACACAAGATAATCTAGTGAATGTAAATGCAAGAGAGAGGATAGTGATTCTTATACCGACGGTGGAGTGAAGATGTTGCCAATCACCAAGAAGATATATAATCAATTAATATTGACAACAATACAATATGGAGACCAATCACCGGGAGACAAGAGACACAATATTTTTGTTCACCCGGTGTTCACTTGTGCACCGACAAGCTACGTCACCGGTTGTGTCGACCAACACTTAGATGGTTCCCCGGTGTGACCCTCAAGTCACTTGCCCCTCAAGGCACGCCCCGCAAGGCACCGCAAGACGCCACTTTCAAGTGAGGTAACTCAATGACACGCGCAATCCAATAGAGTTGCTTTTGGCGTCCCGCCGAGGAAAGCACAAGAACCTCTCACAATCAACCGGAGGTGGCCAAGAACAATCACCTTCTCTTGCCAACGCCTCCAACAATCTCCAAGCCGGCTAGGAGCGGTACTCTCCAAGAGTAACAAGAAATCCACCGGCTAAACCACCCACAAGTGCCACTAGATGCCCTCAAGCTATGCAATGCACTTTGGGATCACTCAATCTCACTTTTAATTTGCAATCAAGCAAGAGAGATGAGTGGGAGGAGTTGCTTTAGCTCAAAGGATGCACAAGAGTGTTAGAAATGCCAAGAGACCTCCCCAAGGGCCGGCCAACGAGTATTTATAAGCATCCCATCCAAAAAGAGCCGTTGCAACTCCACTGCCCGTTTTTTCGGGACGACCGGACGCGCCGGTCGTCACTGACCGGACGCGCTCAACCGCGTCCGGTCGTCCTGCGACAACCACGTGTCCCTCAGATTTCAAAACCGACCGTTAGATCCTCCAACGGTCACTGCGCGCTAACGGTCAAACGCAATGACCGGACGCGCTGGTCGAACGACCGGACGCGCCGGTGCGCACAGCACCCGCGCCCGCGACACATGACCGGACGCGCTGCTCGTGATGACCGGACGCGTTGGTCACGACCGGACGCGCCGGTCCCGTGACACACCGGACGCGCCGGTCAACACAGAGCCGCGCACAGCGAAACAACGACCGGACGCGCTGAAGAACTGACCGGACGCCACAGTGCCCGCGTCCGGTGGGAGTCCAGTAAGCTCCCTGGACGACCGGACGCGTCCGATCGTGTGTGACCGGACGCGCACCGCGTCCGACGTCTTCGTGAACCGCTGTTCGCATGACCGGACGCGCCGGTCCCGCGAGTCACCGGACGCGCCGGTGGCAAACCCTCGCTCGCACGCCTGACCTCTGCGCAGTACTGACCGGACGCGCCGGACGCACAGTGACCGCGTCCGGTGCAGCGTCCGGTGCAGCGTCCGGTCACTTCTGTGACCGCGTTCGCCTCCGTTTCTTTTCCGACTTCCGGCGCAATGGAAAATAGGCATTTCATTTCCCCGAAATCGCCTGAATCCCGCGCTCGCACGCTCGGCGGGAGGGAGAACGGAACCCAAACCCTTCTCTACCCGCAAACCACAGCGCGACCAACGCCACCTTTGCAAATGTGCCAACACTATCAAGTGTACATCTCCATGTGCTTGTGTGTTAGCTTTTTCTCAATCATTTTCAAAGGTTTTCCAGTTAGCTCACTAGGCCCTACATGCAATGCACTTCATGAATTCACCTAGTGGCACCCGTGCGTCGAATAACCGATAAGACTTCCCCTCTTAATAGTTCGGCTATCGATCCTAAACCACTCACACCCTCTATGGTGTCTTGAGTGTAAAACAAAATGGCCCTATGGTTATACCTTTGCCTTGAGCCCATTTTGTTTCTCCAAAAAACATGATCCACTTCATATTTTCACATGACCGTCTCGATCCATCGACCTTGACTTCACTTGCTCTTCACCGTTGCATCGGTCCGTCGGCGCCAAGTCTAGTTCAAGCTTCACCATCGCATGGTCCTTCGCTTCGAAGTCTCGACTTGCCCTTCACCTTCACAACCGGTCCATCGAGCCAAGCCTCATCTTGGTCTTCATCATATTGGTCATATGAGTCAATGTCATGTCTCATATTCAATGACCACCTTTATCTAAATCATCCACTTAGATACAAAGGTTAGTCCTAGGTTTCATCAATTAGCCAAAACCAAACTAGGGACTTTCATCCGGCATGGCGGGCCCTCGGACGCATCACCTGAACACATGGATGGAACATGAAGAGCATGAAACCCTCGCCGCGGGGGCTAATATCCACAATGAGGCAGGTTAGTTTGGCTAGCAGTGGGTCGAGGGCCAGGGGAGAAGCGATGCCAGGGGGACCTCCCCACAACAATTAGTCTATGATCTATGCATGAAAGGTGTGTTCGGGAAAAAAAAAGTATAGCATCTTGCTAGGACTAGAACACTGGCAGTTACCTATTGGCTTATTGCCCTATTGCGTCCGTTTATGTTTCACGAGTACTGCAGCCGCGAATTCAATGGACGCGTTACTCTCGTCAACATTTTCGGCATACAATGATTTCTATATGGGACCCCGAAACTCACCATCGTCAGTTAGGCCGATGAATAAAGTTTGCGACTTTTGTGATGACCCAGTTATTCAAGACTGATAGATGCTAATTCTCGATGCTTCCAATCTGACGTGTGCTCCATCAGAGTCGAGTCACACAGGAACAACAATGTGAAGAAGAGATTACCACCACAAGATTAGAATTCAGATCCATCGAGCAGCAGTTTTAAGTTTGATTATTGGGAATTTTTAGTAGCAGTGCAACAGTTCTTCATTTTTTGGTCAATGTTTCAGGTAATTCTTGGGCCAATCATGGGCTGCTAGGATGACCATCTCAGTACTTTAAATTGAGACTAGCCTGTTCCCAAAGAAAAAAAATAAAAGTAAGACCAGAAGCAAGTAAACGTCATCGATCTCTTTCGACAACTGCCAACTAGCTTCTAGTTCATAATAAAAACATGGCCATTCTTCAGAGATTAGGACAATCTAGATAGGAAAGAGCACTATGGGCTGTTTGATAGAGCTCCTCCTAATTTTAACTATGATTCTCTAGACTCTGGAATTGATTCTTTATGATTCTATACAATAAAATCTATATAAGAAGTGATTCTGTGCACCAAGCAAATCACGACAAGCTACCTTTTTTTTTACCTCCCAGCCTTATAGTTTATTTCAAAGAAACACTTCATGAAATCAATACATAATCACTTATAAGAAAAACTACCCCATTTAGTGGAGCTCCCCTGGATTTTGTCTAGAAGTTGCTCTAGGACTTTTACCAAAACACCGTTAAGAGGTGATGAGCTATTACTTCTCCGATCCATATTGGTGATGACCTTGTTTTCCTAAAGCTTAGTTGCTTCATTCTTGTGGTTGTCTCTCAGGATGTGTTTGGTTGCTAGCTACATTTTGTCACATTTCACCTTAGGCAAGTTTGATCAAGTTGACAAGTGTTTGGTTCACAACTAAATTTAGGAAATTTTTTTAGGCTCCACATGTCATAGTGTCATAGAGTAAAAAAGTATAACAAGGTTCTGTTAAAAAATGGCAAAGTGTGGCTCCAAGGGGCGGTTTAGTTACGGGCCACAGCCTGCCACGCTCCATGTGCGGCAGCACCATGGTTGTGGCATCGAAAACCATCGCCACACTCTATGGCAAGTATCTTTTTTCTGTTGCTGCCTCAACTTTTTTATCGAGCGAACATGAGCCTTCAGTTTGTTGTGTCGCCGCTGGTTGTGGCATGGCAAACGGTGATGTAGAACCAAACAATCCCTAAATATTGTAGCCATATCTTTTATAGCTTGTGACACTTGCCTAAGGTTAATTATGGTAAATTATGGCTAGGAACCAAACTATCCCCTACTCTATTAAAGATGCCCACGAGGCTCAATATGTCAACTCAATGTAACATATTGATACTTTTAATTTAGGAGTACATGCCTACTGCATGGCATCAGCTATATTCTGTTCCTGAACCGTCGTCCACTGTCCACAGCCACTTCCGCCGTCCATGCCTAAATGTCTCCTGGTGGCTGTAACCTTGGGCCCTTCTGATTATTATGTTTTCTTTGGTAACAAAAAGGCTGCTCATTTTTGTGAGGTCTAGGTTTGTTCAGTAAGTATACTGGTGCAGAGACTTTGACGACTCCACTTAAACGTGTGGGTGGCTTAGATGCTCCTCATGTATCTTCTCCCGTCACCATCATCTAGCGCGGCAGCGCCCCCTGCACATTGTTATTGTGCCAGCTTTCTCTCATTCCTTGCCACCTATATACATCTGTCTCCAGACTTCATCTCTGATGAACCTCCAATTAATCCTTGAATGCTCCCTTAGTCCTTGCTGAAAGAGGCGCCAAACCGCCGCAGTCGGTGACTTGTCAAACATCTCTTCGTATGTTGCCATGGAGAAGAGCCCAGAGCTTGCACAAGTCAGCACTCTTCCATCTATCTCTGAAGAAATGCAAACATACTATGCTCAGTAGATAGCTTGTGCATCACTGACATGAACTGCTCGTCTCTCCTCTATTCCATTTCCAGATGGCCTTGCCAAGATCAGTGGCGAAGCTTCTGCACCATCGCCTCAATTCTGAGCTTGCAGGCCTGGATAAGAGCAGAACCCTGCTGCAACTGCAACCAGGGCAAAACGGGACCATCAACTACAAGTGAGGATTTGTCCCTTGAAGCATCTTGCGTTGATGAATTGATTGGGTTCTATGTGTCAAACGCAATTGGCGAATAAGTTTCCATGGTCTGATCTGATGCAGGGTGTTTGCTGGTACATGGAATGTGGGTGGCGTTGCACCACCAGATGATCTGGACCTCAAGGATTGGTTGGACACCACGGCAGTCTCCTGCGACATCTATGTTCTTGGGTACTTCCTTATTGCTGATCCTTTTGATTCTGAACTGTCCTGCCGTCAGGTTGTTCTTCTAGTAGCACAATTCGTGATGATGTTCGCGAACTGTACTGTAGGTTCCAAGAAATCGTGCCACTGAATGCGAGGAACGTGCTCGGCCCTAAGAAGAGATCGGCAGCCGTGAAATGGGACTCCCTCATAGCAGACGCACTGAACAATACGAGAAGAAGACGAGGAGGAGGAGGAGGAGCCGTGTCAGGATGCAGAGAAGCGGCGCAGTCGTCACAACGGCGCCAAGACCAGGACGTGTTCAGGCGCGTCACGAGCAAGCAGATGGTCGGCATCTTCGTGTCGGTCTGGGCGAGGAGCGCCCTCCGCCGGCACGTCCGCCACCTCGCCGTCTCCTGCGTTCGTGCCGGCGTCCTCGGCCTGCTAGGCAACAAGGTACGTACATACGGACACACATGGATAATTGGACACGCAAGGCAAGGCAACTCGCGCATGATCGATGACCGTGCACGGTGCACGCACAGGGGGCGGTGACCGTCCGGTTCGTGCTGCAAGGAACGAGCTTCTGCTTCGTCTGCTGCCACCTGGCCTCCGGTAGCGACGACGGCGACGTGCTTCTCAGGAACGCCGACGTGGGGAGCATCCTCTCGAGGACAAGGTTCCACGGCCGTGGCAGCGCGGAGGCGGAGGAGTCGCAGGCGCTGCCCAAGACGATTCTTCACCATGAGTAGGTCGTCTGAGTTTGTATTCTAGACCTCCTAGCTCGAAGCAGCAGCAGGCGAGCCAATAGCTCCCAAACTAGTAGCTACTACTGATGGAATCGTTGCCTCTGCCCTCTGTTGCCGTCAAATGCCGTGTTTGTTCTTACAGCCGCGTGGTGTTGCTCGGCGACCTCAACTACCGGATCGCCATGGACGACGACGAGGCACGGCAGCTGGTGAGGGCCAGGAAATGGAGCATGCTGCTGGAGAACGACGAGCTGCTGCTGGAGCTCTCCAAGGGTCGCCAGTTCGACGGCTGGCATGAGGGCCTCGTCACCTTCGCCCCAACCTACAAGTACCACCGCAACTCCGACAAGTTCTACTGGTGGACGGACGGCGGCGCCAACAATTGCCATCAGAATTCGAAGCAGCACCGCGCGCCGGCATGGTCTGACACCCGACCCCGACACGTCGGCTCCATCCTGCCTTTATCAATTCATTCGCGCCATGGGAGAGTGATCAGTGAGACGCTGTTGATTGCTGCTGTGATTTGCAGGTGTGACCGTATCCTTTGGCGCGGGAAGGGGATGATGCAGACCCGGTACGAGAGCTGCGGCGGCTACCGGCTCTCTGACCACCGGCCAGTGAGGGCGGTGTTCCACGCCGTGTGCGAGGTCGTTAAAGGCGTATAGATATTAAGATAGCCAGATATTGTGTGCTCTGAAATACAGGTAACCAACGAGGCATCGAGACATTATTGTAAATCTACCAAGGGGTTGCTTTCATTAAAACCAAAATTTTACAGGGATTTTGGATTTTCGCAGGACTGAAACAGCAAAAATTCTACAGGTGCACCTCCATGACTTACCTGATGACAAGGGGCCACTCTTTTTCGGCTAGACATTGAAGGGTCTCTTTTTTTTGGGCGGAAGGATATAGACATTGAAGTTTGTGTTCAATACCTATACAACCAAGAAGTTACAAAAAAAAACCCTATACAACCAATCAATGGTTTTCTTTGCGCTTTCTCTTTGATTCATTTTCAAACTAGATACGTTAATTTACAATATCGATCTAGTAGTGATTAATTTATCGGGTAACACTAAGGTACTCCCCTTACTTACATGGAAGTAATATCTTAAATAAATCTGAGCTATGATTTTTCAGATTTTATGAGTTATTTAATAAATTAAAAAAAAATCCAAGAAAACAAAATACAATCTCTCCGCATTCCCCTAAAAGATGGTGGTGAAGAGGACCGTGCATAGGGCGGGTGGTAACAGCAGTGTGGGTGGCAAGAGCCAGTGGCTGGCTTCTTGCCCGCCAGCATTCGAGTCCTGGACTCGACGCTGGTGTCTCACCTGGTTTTTTCCCCAAATTTCTCTACAGGTATCCTCAGACGTCTACGGATCACAAGAAGAGGCAACGCTAAGGGGGGGGGGGGGGGGGGCAAAATACCCGATACCCAATTCCCTAACCCGAACCCAGACCCGAATTACCCGATCACAATTTCGGATAGTGATCGTAAAAACCCGAAATTAGTTTGGGTAATTCGGGTAATGTTTTCCGGTACCCGAACTACCCGAATTACCCGAAATATCTCAAATATTTGCTCTTCTATTCCTAATATGAAGACATGAGGTAGTTCAATGCCATATAAATATATTACTTGGCATGAATTAATGTAGATTTATGCTAACTTGATAAGTGATTTGTTGGTAATTGATATAAAAACATGATGTGATTTAAAGGACTATTGTTTATTGCTTTAAAATGGTACTTGAATTCTTCCAAAATGGTTGGTTTTATCAATTTCGGGTATATCGGGTAAAACCCGAACCCGAATTATCGGGTACCCGAAATTTCGGGTAATGCTTTTTCGGGACAAAAATCGGGTAGCAATTTTCAATACCCGAATTTTCAACTACCCGAATTACCCGACCCGAAATTTTCGGGTAACCCGAATGCCCAGCCTTAGGCAACGCGCCCATCGCTAGCGAAGCTGAATGTCTTGTAGACGTATTTTTTATTTAAAAATCCATTAGTAAAATAAGGACTCTATGTCTTTGATTGTACTCTTAATTACCATGATAGTGTAAACGATCATTTAAGATTTCACCACACTGCTCAGACCAGTGGAGCTTGAAGGGTGAGGTCGGGGCCCAACCGCTCAACAATACAAATTTCAAGGGGAGGATGCCTAACAACATCTCAAAAGATTTTTTTAGAAACCAAGGAGACCATGGTCATCTTTGTCCTGCAATAGTCTCTTCCACTGCTCAAGACGTTGAATTTTTCTATCACGGTCCGTTTGGATTCTTTCAATTTGAAGGAATTAGAATCTACTTTATGATCTGAGTTATTTGGCATGGAATTTTACATTCTAGAGCTTTCCAAAGTTTAGATATAAGCTTGTCTTAAATTCATGATGGTGAGATAAAAATAGAGTATCTCTCCCATGCATGTAGCCATATAAATTTACTTGATCTATGTCTAAGTTGTGATTATTAGAATGATTTTAATTCCAAGGATACAAATGGAGCCTCAAAGAATTATATATAGCAGTATTTTTATAAAAATATAAAATGAAGTGGTTGCAATTATACTATTGATATATATAATTATACAATTTAGACTGATCGATTAAATTAATATGGTCACAAATATAATATACTTATATACTACTGTTGGTCACGTGAGGGAGATATTTATGTGTTGCACTTTTGCTATAGGGGACCGAGCCACAGAGCGTACTATAAGTTGTAGAGCTGAAACATAACATGAAGATATATAGAATTACTTTTTATCTCTCATCCTATCAATTTAAGATGTGGAATGTCAAATTCCAAACTAAATAGCATAGTTCATTATGTAGATTCTAATTCCTCCAAAATGAAAGGTACCATAGGGTTCCTTAAAGAAATAAAGGTCTAAAAATACACTCCAAATTACAACTCTCACTCAAAGACGTGACCCTTCTTGACCTTGACCCAGGTTGGGTGTTTGAAGTCGGTAGCAATATCAATCAGAAGAAGATAAGAGACAAACACTGCTTCTAATATTGACAACCCTATATATATGTCTACATCAGCACTGCCCACAATAAACATCAGCCACATATCAGATTGATATAGGAGTGGTTATGAACCTCAGAGATATTTTGTAATTGCAGCTACCCTCAGCCTCTGGTTTGAGCACGCGGGATGGGGCCAAAGGCCATATGCAAGAAGTCTTGCATGTCAGGGTAGCCTTACCATGCCTTCACATCTTTCGCTTACGCGTTTCACAAAATTGCTGCTAGCTCTAGGTAATCATCGTTTTGCTATGTATTAGGACATGCGAGAATCATACTCTGATGTCTCTAATTTGATGTCTGTCTGAATATGCGACCATTGCTGAAGCTAGTGGTGTGGTCAATTACAAGCTACTATGTCATGATCGGCAAGACATACACCAGGAGGAGACACCCGAATAAGGCAACAAGCTAATTATTTAGTGAGGAGCATAAGCCCAGCTGTTATAGATTCAATTTAGATGAATAGTAAGGTTTATGGGCTAAGCCCATTAGCAATTATAAACCCATTTATCTACTATCTACCTAAATAGGAGAACCCGACTAGAGGATTTTCCTGCGATTTGGTGAAGCCACATCATCACAGGTCCACTACATCACTTCCTGTCAAGCGCACCTAATTAAAGACCCGAAGCGTTCCATCCATTCACGTTGGTAGCTCAGGAGACGCTCTCCCTTTGCAGTCCTGGTGCAAAAACGAATCGTTGCAGTCTGCTGGTCTCCCTCCACCTGCTCATCTTCTCTACACATGTGCTGCTATCCCTTTAAATAATGAATCCGGGCACCCCCTAAGCTCACAAAAACACAGCATCACATAATTTCACAGCGGTACTGCAAGTCAGGCAATCAGCGATGACCACACCCCTAGCCAAAAGCCCAAGACCCAAGGAGGAGTAGAAGGATATGGCTGACGTCGTGGATGGTGGCGATGAGCGTCAGGGCAGTGGAGGCACCTGGCTTTGCGTAGGCCAAGAAGAAGTCGGCGTTGGCGTCGACAGAGAAGAGGCGAGGGGACAAGGCAGAGGAGGGGCTGAGGACCCATGTACTTCAGCTGCTGAGTTCCTAATTAATTAGACATAGGTGCAAAGGTTTCAGCAACCAAGATTAGCTAACTTTGGCCGCAATGGCGCGGTTGGAACTATGTCTGTAAATACGTACCATCCTTTATCGTCCCTTCTCTGTTACTACCTGCCACCGCTCCTGAAGGCTGCACCAAGCTTCCATTCGGTTCCCGTCTCTGCTTGAATCCATCTCGCAGGCATGGGAGTAGGTGGAGCAATCCTCTGTTTTCAGCATGCCGGCCCAATTAGATTAAGTAAATTAGTAATTTACTACTCCCTCCGTTCATTAATCTCCTTCATCTAAGCAATTTTTTTTTTCAATAATCTCCATCGTCTGAGGTGGTCCTGTGTACGTATTAACTGCTGCTTCCGCGCATGACTCCTTGGATACTACGGGGTTGGCTTGCCATTTGCTTCTGTCTTGCATGTGCGCATGCACGGTGCGGGAGGGGCTGGTGCGCCCAATCAAGTGCCAGATTTAGTAGAGGATGTGGGCCACCAGTGCTCCTTGATTGCATGCGCATTAATTGAATCACAGTGATTTATTGCAAAGGACGTGGGCATCGCTGCTCCTTGGTCTATGTGCGCAAGGCTTAAACGAAGGAGATTAATGAACGGAGGGAGTATTTGATTCCTACAGCCTGCCTTTAAAATTAAGTATCATTTCCCTTCCCATTCTATCCTCCAGTTTCAGTTTCATCAGGTGGACGATTTTCCTAACCCAATGTTCTCCATGTTACTCATGTGCTATTTGCTATCTGATAAGCTCCAGGTGACACCCTAAGACTGCCCGCAGTGGATACTCTAAAACGATACTCTAAAGCTTTAGAGTATGAATATAGAGTAAAAACTGCTGCACTGGGTACTCTAAAACGATACTCTATCCTTTCTCTCACTCTATATTTAGAGTAGTACAGTGCTTATTCTATACTCTATAATGGCGGGCCCCACTAGCTAAACAAAGGGAAAAAATGCTATAACTCACAAACCAAAAATCCAAATTAAATTTCGATTGCACCATTAAATTCGTCTCAATAAATCCTTCGAAACTAGATCACACATGGATATATTTAGATAAAGTGACAAGTGGGTCCCACAGTGGATAGAGTGGATAGAGGATGATATAGAGGATAGATGGGTGCGGGAGAATTGAGTATAAAGGAGAGAATCTTGTTGACTAGGACGTATAGAGGATGAATATAGAGATCCATGAGTGCGGGTAGTCTAAGCAACTAACTTTCGTGTACTAGTTTTTTCCTTCACGTCCTTTTTAGAAAGAATTATTTGTATTTACATCATTATTTATTTATAATGGATTGCTGTCTATAGCTTTTCACGTGAGCACACATTCTTTATCAAGAGATACCCTATGATTGATAGGCATTTTGTCAAGCTTCTTAGTCATTTTCGATGGGCTATTCTCCCATTTTGGTGCTGGTAGGCGGTAGCATAGACGTCCCGGGCATATATGCTAAAGTTTTTACAATAGGGTCAACCAACATATTGACGTTATTATTCATTGTTTATCTAATTTTCTTACCTTTTCCTCCATAAATTCTCTTTCTATATAGCACTATAAAATTCCACAGCAATGCGCGGGTATCATATATATATATATATATATATATATATATATATATATATATATATATATATATATATATATATATATATATATATATATATATATATATATATATATATATATATATATATATATATAGAACTATTACCCTACAACTGGCTACAAAATAACTTATTCTGTAGCCACTTTGAGTTACGATAATTGCTATGCTAATTTATAAGATTATAGTAATTCCTTACTATGTGATTTACTATAATATTATGGTAAATATCCCCATGTGTTATAGTAATTCAACTATCGTAAATATATATTGACATTGTCGTAAATTAGTATATAAAATTATTATAAATAGAGGTGGCTATAAAATAACTTATTTTGTAGCTAGCTATAGAGTATACTCTCCCTATATATACTGTAATGAGAAGACAAGCAAGTTTAGGGTTTAACCCTTATCTCTTCCCTCTCTCTTCTCTTTCTCTCAGCTGCCTCTGCTCCACCTCTCTGCGCGCTCGCGACCGCTACTGCTGACTGCAGCTCCGCTGCTGCCAGCCATGGCCGGACTCCCCGACGCCGCGGCCAAGGCCCGGCCTTCCCTCAGCCGGCCGACCGCCTGCAACGGCCCTGCCCAGCCGGCCACCTGCAGCCCTGAGGGCTACCACGACGCGTCAGGAGATAAGACGACATACTAATTCTCACATACTAGTGTGGAGGGAGGGCTCTTGGAAATTGGAGTCTCCTACCGAAATGTGTTGTTTTGAGAAGAAGCAACCGATGAAGCCTGCAAAATCAAATGTATGCTATACTGTGTAATGTGTTTTTTTTGTGAATGCAGTGAGATGCATCTGCTTGCAAGTGAGATCACATTATATTGTTTTTTTTTTCCAGTCATAACTATCAATTTAAAGCAACTTTACAAGATTTTGTGAAACAACAAAGCCAAGAAATAAATGCAGAGTAGAGCATATCCAGTAGCACACAACGGTAAGAACTCAGAATGAAATAAAGCGTCGTCATGCTCAGAGACCGATTATACGGGGTGCTCATTTTCCATCTTCCTTTAGCCTCCCTCTTCCCCTTCCTCTCTTTTTCTTCTCTCTTCCCTCTTACCCTCTCACTTTCCTTTTTGGTAACTCTACGGGGCTTGAGCACCCACAGCCTCACGTTGGATCCGCCCCTGACTGTGGTCCTCTTCTCTACTGTATACCAAGGAGGTTTTGAGATCATCATTACGGAATCAGAATTTGACGCGAAAATCTTTAGCGAAGCACAATATACAGCTCGCTTGGTCGACAGCATCGGGTGGAACCGTGGAAGTGACCTTTGGAAGCATGCCTGGTGAGATGCAAATAAGAGGATTACTCCTACGTGTCACAGCTCACTGTCCTATCAATCATCGTGGCATGCATCGACTTCAAGCCCCACTATATGCCGTGGGCACGCTGAACAGACATGGATGGGGACCTCCGACCTCCATCCATGTGTCAACGTGTCATGGTTGCCCTGGAGTAGCTTTCAGCGCGAGCTGAAATGGCAGCGACACCGAGAGGACACGTGTGGCTCTCTGCTGATCTCGTCATGCACATACCAAGATCTATCAGCGAGTGCTGCCTAGCTAAATGCCTAGTATACCCCACCCAATACCATGCATATATACGGTCCTAGGAAAGGAGGTGACAGTGACGGCACAGCCAATTGCAGGGTTACACACACGGTGCATGGGCCATGCACTGGTACGCTACGCGTGGTTTGCTGGGGTCCCCTTACGTTAGGTATACGAACGCTAGTGCAGCTGCTTGAAGGAACAGTTTGGAGCTTGCATGCGTTGGGACCGCCACGATCGATGACAATCCAGGCATTAGGTTCTAGAGGTTTCCATTCCGATAAAAGTAGCTTTGGCCACGTTTAGATTGCAAAAAAATTTCAACCCGATGGATAGTATCAATTTCGTCTTATTTGACAAATATTGTCCAATCATGGACCAACTAGGCTCAAAAGATTCATCTCGTGATTTCCAACTAAACTGTGTAATTAGTTATTTTTTACCTACATTTAATACTCCATACAAGCGGCTAAAAATTGATGTGATGGAGAGAAAGTGAAAAAATTTTAACTTTTGGGTGTATCTAAACAAGGCTTTTGTAACAAACTAAAACATCAGTATCAGTACTGCTGCTGCTGCTGCCGGACAGGATCTTATATTAGGTGAGCTGCGATCGCTCTGTTGCATTGCTGATGGTAAGTTTAGGATCGTGTATGTAGCAGCTGGTAGGGCCATGTTGAAGGACAGACCACCACCTATGGGCATGTCTATGGGCC
This sequence comes from Saccharum hybrid cultivar R570, assembly GCA_038087645.1. Lineage (NCBI taxonomy): Eukaryota > Viridiplantae > Streptophyta > Magnoliopsida > Poales > Poaceae > Saccharum > Saccharum hybrid cultivar. Next base: position 35,223,296 of record JAQSUU010000637.1, on the reverse strand, counting down.
GTGTTGGCCACCGTCCCACCATGCCGCTAGACCCACCCATATGCCACCCCAGAAGACAAGAACCCAGTGCATGGTGGAGTAAACATGGGACGTGCCTTGGAGACCCAGCCAATGCAAGGAGACAGATGTTTCCTGGTGGTGGCACGGCAGCACGTCCGTCGCCACGTGGACCTATCACAGAAGACATCGTCTTTTGCCGGTCTATCACTATTAGACGTGCTAGAACTGGCACTTAGCCATTTTCACTGCTGAGTTATTCCCTCCATCCCAAAATAAGTGCACTTCTAGAGTTTAGATGGTGAGAACAAGGTTAGTGAGAAATTACATATATGCCCCTATAAAGGTGTAATCATTACACCTTGGAAAAAGAGAAATTAGAAAAGGACAAGTGAAGTTAGTTTGTCTTATATCTAAAGATGCACTTATTTTGGGACAAATTTTAAATTCTAGAAGTGCACTTATTATGGAACTGAGGGAGTATACGCTTAGTATCTGGATAGTGATTGAGATCTTATTGATTCGGCGGTAGAACCCACTCTCACTACTGGGTTGAGCAATGACCTAGCAGTGATAAGGGGAATATCACTGTCGATTAGACTACAACCCGGAAGTGATATGCCAATGCCAAGTTGTGTCTTGACTCGGCAGTGGCAACTCAATATCAGTATCAAGTTGTGGATTGACCCAAGAATGTCCTACCGATCCGTTGGATTCACTTGCCACCGATTACTTAGTTCTTCACCGCTGAATCCAGCAACACATTGCTTCTAGTTATAAATAGGCCCTCCAGATGCTCTCTTCTAGTCCATGGAGGTCTGTCTTGCACTGTTCTAGCTTTGTCTTAAGTTCTCTCTTCGAGCTTCTCTGGGAGAAAGCCCTCCACATACACCTTTCCTTCTTAAACAAGATTGTGCACGAGAGGTACAAGAAAAAAGTTTATGAAGATGGAGCTATGCTGGATCAAAGGCATGCTGCGACCAATGCTAACGTGATCCTATTGGTTTTTTTGGGGTTGCTTAGAGTTTTGGGTGGTTTTGGCCCACTCCCTTCTTCTAGCCTAGCTAGTGACCCCTCTGCCAAGCTTGGCACCTTTGAGACCTCACTCAAGAAAAATGTATAAAAAAAAAGAGAGAGCCCTCACTCAAGGTACGAGAAGAAGGTTGATGAGGTGGCCATTTGAATGTCACTTCAATCATACACTACCCACACTATAGTATATAGGAACCTCCACCTGCAGTGGGGTTATAATGTGTCTTTACACTTCGATGCTAACATTGGTCTAGTTAGAAAAATGTGGTATCTTTTTTCAAAAGGTCTTTGTTACTGGATATATAATTTTATTCAGAACACGGAAGGGTCAAATACTGTCACCGAAACACTGTTGACACCAGCAAAGCAGCAGTTAGGCCTTCATATTGTATTGTAGCTATGAGCCTTTTTTTTACACCTCTCGTCTAGGTACAGCCGTAGAATCTATTCATACACGTACACGCACGCTCACCCTACACACGCAGCTATGATATGAGATTTAGCATTCACGCCAACACGGGTACAAGAGTCAGCCAGATTCTAGCGAAATTAAAGCACAAGTTGCAGGTTTGTTGGTTGCATACTCCCTCCATACTGGTAAAAAATGTCGTTTAGGACATGATTTAGCATACCAAGAAGCCATTAATTATGGGGTATTTTTCCTCTTTACCCTCATTAAATATGTTTGCGGGTGTCCTATGCACAACAAACTTTCGCAACTGGCCTGGCTAGAGCGGTGAGGCAGCAGGCAAGAGGGTCGATGTTCGATCCCTCACCGCAGCATCTATTTTTTTTGCTTGTCGCGGGACTTTGCATGGTGATGTTTGTTTTGGCTCATTGTCACGTGATTTTCGTTGGTGCTGTTCGCCTGTGCTCAATTTTGCATGTCGTGCATGATTTTTTCCTTAGCCGCGCAGATTGCTTTCCTTCCTAGCCACGCAGATTTTGGATGTCACGCGTGATTTTTTCGGCTGGGCAATCTCCTCTGCGCGAGCGGCGAGGCTGTAACACCCTAGGTGTTTGTCCCTCACTAAGCAGTGGGTCTGAGCTCAAACGTGACAGATTAAGTGGAGATGACGATGGCAAGGTCAACCTATGGAGATGAGCCTAACCTAAAGGAGAAAATTCCCTATTTAGCATCGGAATATGACATAGTTCCTCATTTAGCACTGAAAGATAAAATCTTCTCAATATAGCATCGGGTTTATTTTTTGTTCCCTATATAGCACTGCCGTTAGATGTGGCCTCGAACACTGTCAACTATGAGGGGGAAAGACCATTTTACCCCTGTTTCATCTATAGCACCATCAACATGTTAACAATGATATTTTATTACATATTTTTTTTGAAATACAACTTTTTGGACCAGGAAAATCTTTTGGTAGTACATTTTTTTGCGCATATTATTTATGGTTGTACAATTTTGTGGACAATAATCATTTTTACTGTACCAAGCGTACATCAAGAATTGTCATAAATAATCTGTGCAAAAAATTATACTACCAAAAAATATTCATGGTCCAAAAAAATTGTATTGTCAAAAAATGTTTAATTTTGTAATAAAATGATATTGTCAAAAAAATCTGTGCAAGAAAATTTAACTGTTAACACAGTGATGTGGCTGCACATGAAAACAGGGGTAACATGGTCTTTTCCACTCATAGTTGATGGTGTTAGAGGCCAAATCTAACGGTAGTGCTATATATGGAACCAAAAATAAACACAATGCTATATTGAGAAGATTTTACCTTTCGGTGCTAAATAAGGAACCATGTCATATTCCGATGCTAAATAGAGAATTTTCTCAACCTAAAGTTGGATGTTGCACCATTACTTTACATATAGGCCCCTTTTCAAGATATATGCTTGGGTGGTGTTATTGCAATATCTTCATATGTCTCACCTTAGTACCTATCTATATTGATCCCTAGAAAAGTTTCATGACGTTTGGAATCAAAAAGTCACATGAAATGATAAGTTATATCCTTGTTGGAATGGTTTTACTAAGTGCTTGAATTACACTATTAAGTGAATGGAAATATAGGTCATCAACCAAACCTTGCAACCTTGTCCAAAAGACTCTAGATGAACTCTACAACAAAAGTCATGAAGGGTTCATGTTGAGCAAATGTCAAGAAAATGCCCCGATTAGGTCTAAAACACTAGTTTAGGCTTTATCGAGTTGCTACTTTGACCAAAGTAAAAGTTTAGCTTCTATACTAGTTATGAGGTTTGACCTTAAAGAAAAGTTGTAGTTCATCTTATATAGAACAAACTTTATTAAATGGTCAAGAGCTAGTTTGGCACCTAACCTAGTCAAATAGAGCTCACAAGAATCAACTTAGTGCTGTTTTCAAGGTCCAGAATTTGGCTAAGTCTAGAGTTACAATGTCATTAGTGGTTGGCATGCCGCGTTCTCGGGATTTTGTTAAGCAACTTGGTTGAACCCCTTAATAAAAGTTGGAGCTAACCATATTGGGAAGATCTAGGAAAAAGTTGGCATTGATGGGACCCCTCTTGGCTAACTAAATGGAGCACAAATGAAAGTTTGATTAGTCATTGACAATAGCAATTTGAGAGGTAATTATCTGCTAATCTATTGCCCTAATGACCATGACCATTAAATGAAAAACGTAGTGCAATGTGTGGGCTGCAAACTTTGTATTTGGCCCAAGTCCAGAATCGGCCCGGAAGCTAGCCCAAATCTCGTCCCACCTTGGCCACATCGCTGCACGCCTGAAAGGTCTTGATGGCGAGAGGGGGGTGAATAGCCTTTTGAAATTTTCTACAAAGACAAGCTAAACAAGTTTATCAATACAACAAATAGCGAGATGCGAGTTTTGCTTAGCCTACGGGGTGTTTGCAAGCCACCTATCCAATTCACAATTCTAGTATAATGGCACTCAACCGCACAAGTTAAACCGAGAAGGTAACTATAACTACAACTAGCAAGCTACACAAAAGAGCTACTCTAGCAAATCTAACTAGCTAGCAAAGATAACTAAGAAAGTAATGCGGAGTTGAGTTAGGAGAGTTTCACCGAGGGGCGAAGTATTGAGCCAACCAATATGATCAACAATGAATACCAAGACAACCGAACACCGGGATCAATCAATCACAATATGAAAGTGATGACACGAAGATTTATCTCGAGGTTCACGTGCTTGCCGGCACGCTAGTCCCCGTTGTGTCCCTCTTCACCACGTGGTTTGGTGGCTAATCGGTCTCACACCGAGCCTCTCAAAAGGCGCCATGAACCAACCAAATGGCAAAAGGTTGCAATGACACGAGCAATTTACTAATGTTGCCTTTGGCGCTTCGCCGAGCTAGGCACAAACCCCTCACAATCACCGGAGGTGGCCAAGAACAATCACCAACTCTTGCCAACGCCTCCAAGCTGCTCCAAGCCGTCTAGGTGGCGGCAACCACCAAGAGAAACAAGAATCCCGCAGCAAATCAACCACCAAGTGCCAACTAGATGCAATCTCACAATGCAAATGCACTTGGATCACTCAATCTCACTTCGAATATGCAAAGAAGCAAGAGAGATGAGTGGGAGGGGAGTTGCTTAGCTCAAAGTGCTCACAAGTATATCAAATGTCCAAGAGGTGGAGCCTTGAGCCGGCCAACGAGTATTTATAGATGTACCCCTTCGAATATAGCCGTTACGCACTTGAAACAGCCGAAGTCGCGCTGACCGGATGCGCTGGTCAAACTGACCGGACGCGCCGATCGCACAACGGCTACTTTCGCGAACCACCGACCGGACGCGCTGCACGCAACGACCGGACGCGCGAAGCTCGACCGGACGCGCTGGTCCCGTGACGGACCGGACGCGCTGGTCAAGCCTGAGCAGCGCACAACGAAACAGTGACCGGACGCGCTGGAGAATTGACCGGACGCCACAGCGCCAGCGTCCGGTTGGAGTCCAGTAAGCTCCCTAATCGACTGGACGCGTCCGGTCGACTGTGACCGAACACGCCACCGCGTCCGATCAACAAACCGAAACACGCGAAGACGTTGAACGCTGACCGGACGCGTCCGGTCAAACAGAGACCGTGTCCGGTCCAGCGTCCGGTCACCACTGTGACCTCCGTTCGCTTCCGTTTGATTCCCGACTTCCGGCGTAGTAGAAAATAGTCGTTTCAACTCCTCGAAAATGTCTGAATGTGCTATCTATCCTATAATGCATATGATTATGAAATGCACATCTAGAGACACTTAGGAGTTAAATAGCCGCGTCATTCCCCTCTTTATAGTACGGTTATCTATCCTATAATGTAACCACACCCACTAGGTGTCTTGGTTACTAAAACACAACCCTTAAGCATATACCTTTGCCTTGATCACGTAGGGTTGCGTCTAAATCCAAGTGTGTCCATCATGATCACCATGTCCATCTTGCCACCAACCTTGGAATGTACTAATCCTCATATGCTACATACAACTTAGGCATAGGATTAGTACTTAGGCATTGTCACTAATTACCAACACCAAACATAGGACTTTCAATCTCCCCCTTGTTGGTAATTGGTGACAACCCTTTCACAAAGATATTATGATAAAAATTTTATTGAACCCATGTCACATTGTCCAAGTATATTACCATGTGTAAGAAGTACAGACAAATGATCATGAATTCAAATTGATAGCAATGGCTCCCCCTACATGTATGCTATATATTTGGATTTAGGAAGCATACATGCTTAGATAGGAAAATATAGGAGCATTGACTACCAATAGGTGCTAAGTGTTTTAGATTATAGACCTTTGAAGCGTGATACCATCGGAGTAGCGATAAACACCATCTTAGCACCTTGTGTAGTTAGATACCACTTGGAAAAACACAAACATAACTAGAAACCTCGTGAGATCAATGTTATAAGCAAGGCTCTAGTACCACTTTGGAAAACATGAAGAAAAAAAAAATCTAACTACTTCCTATTCATGCTAGTAGCTCAATATACCATTCAAATTATACTAGCAAGTCACCACACAAGCAATGTATCGGAGAAAAAGAAATGCATAACTATGCATCATACATATGAAGTGCACATGGAAATGCAACATTCATGTTTAAGAGCTTGCTCCCCCTACTTGTGTGCTCAAAATTTTAGTTGATCCCCTTCTTTTATCAATTCTCCCCTTTTAGAATCTATTTTTGTGAACAACATTTTTCTCCCCCTTTGTGCTTCTCCCCCTTTGAGTTCTATCTTTGTGAACAACATTTTCTCCCCCTTTGGCACCAATGACCACAAGGAGCAAATTTTAGATAGATTATCATGTTGAATTATGGGGTGAGGATCAAGTTTGTGATTCAACCTGGATTGCTTGCATAAATAAAATGCTTCGGTTTGATCCAAGGGAAAGCTTCTTCACACCTCACTAGAAGGGTTATCATGCACCATGTTGAAGCAAATATTTAGACAAGTGATCTAGATTAAACACTTAGGATCACAAGCTACTTAAACAAGTTATATGCTACCACTAGATCATACAAGACATGGAAACAATAGTGGCACCATATAAACTTCAAAGTCATTTGATTTTCATGAATGAGCCTAGAACATGTAAATTATGACTAGATGCACTAAACAAGTCCTTAGCATAGAATGTATGATATGTCAACCAATTGTACCTTGGGGCTCGAAGGAGAGGCATGTCATATATGGGGTGCATCAACTCATGTTGGAGAAGTCAAGTATGTTCAACTCATTCTTTAGCTTGTGAAATCTCTTCTCATCAAGTGGCTTGGTGAATAGATCGGCTAGTTGATCTTCGGTGCCCACACTCTCAATAGCAATGTCACCCTTTTGTTGATGATCTCTAATAAAATGATGACGAACATCAATATGCTTTGTTCTTTGATGTTGAACTGGATTGTTGGTTAGCTTCACGGCACTTTCATTGTCACATAGCAATGGCATATTCTTGAAATTTATTCCAAAATCCTTCAATGTTGCCTTCATCCACAAGATTTGTACACAACAACTACCCGCGGCGATGTATTCGGCTTCGGCGGTAGATAGTGCAATACTATTTTGCTTCTTGGATGACCATGAGATAAGTGATCTTCCTAACAATTGATAAGTCCCGAAAGTGCTCTTTCTCTCCACTTTGTCACCGGCATAGTCGGAATCCGAATATCCAACTAGCTCAAAGCTTGCACCTTTGGGATACCATAATCTAACATCTTGTGTATGCTTCAAATACCTCAATATTCTCTTTGTTGCCTTCAAATGACTCTCTTGGTGAGGCTTGAAATCTTGCACACATGCATACACTAAACATCACATCTGGTCTTGATGCCGTCACATAGAGTAGGCTACCAATCATTGATCTATAAAGCTTTTGATCCACCATGTTGCCACTCTTGTCACTATCCAAACTTCCACTAGTGCCCATTGGGGTTGTAATGCCATTTGCATCTTCCATGCCAAACTTCTTGAGCATATCTTTGATGTACTTGGTTTGGCTCACAAATGTTCCTTCCTTCATTTGTTTGATTTGAAGTCCAAGAAAGAAACTAAGTTCACCGATCATTGACATTTCAAATTCCTTTGCCATCATTTTCCCAAACTCATCACAATAATCTTGATTGGTTGAACCGAAGATGATATCATCAACATAAATTTGCAATACAAACAAGTCTTTTTCAATCTTCTTGGTGAAGAGAGTAGTATCCACTTTGCCCATGACAAATTCTTTGGTTAGCAAGAAGTCCCTCAATCTTTCATACCATGCTCTAGGTGCTTGCTTCAATCCATACAAAGCTTTTCTCAATTTGTATACATGGTTGGGTTTCTTATCATCTTCAAAACTAGGAGGTTGCTCCACGTACACCTCCTCTTGAATGTACCCATTTAGAAATGCACTCTTCACATCCATTTGATATAGCTTGATATTGTGAGCACAAGCATAGGCAAGTAAAATCCTAATTGCATCCAATCTAGCAACCGGGGCATAAGTTTCACCAAAGTCAAGACCCTCTATTTGTGTGTAACCTTGAGCCACTAGTCTTGCTTTGTTTCTTACTACTATTCTATCTTGATCTTGCTTATTGCGAAAGACCCATCTTGTTCCAATGACATTATGATCCTTAAGCCTCTCAACTAGTTCCCATACTTCATTTCTCTTGAAGTTGTTGAGCTCTTCATGCATTGCATTTACCCAATCCGGATCTCTCAATGCTTTATCAATGTCCTTGGGTTCTTCCATTGACACAAAAGAAGAGTGAGCACAAAATGATGTCAATCTTGATCTCGTTTGAACTCCCCTTTGTATGTCACCAATGATGGAATCCAATGGATGGTCTCTAGCAATGATGGTTGGTTGAAGCACTTGCACTTAATTGCTTGGATGTTGATGTTGATCATGAGTTGGAGATGATGAACTAGCCACTTGTTGATCTTGTTGCACTTGAGATGATGTACTAGCTTGATTTTGCATTAGAGACCCACTAGCTTGTGTAATTGGACTTTGGAGCACTTGATCTTTGTTGTCATCAATATCACTTGCTTTGGCCTAATATCACCAATATCCATTTCTTTCATAGCATTGGTCAATTGAGTTCCTCTCACATCATCCAAGTTATTTTCCTCATCTTAAGAGCCATTTGTTTCATCAAACTCAACATCATGAACTTCCTCAAGTAAACCACTAGCCAAATTCCAAATTCTATAAGCTTTGCTAGTAGTGGAGTAACCAAGTAAGAATCCTTCATCACATTTCTTCTCAAACTTTCTCAATCTAGTGCCCTTCTTCAAGATGTAGCATTTGCAACCAAATACCCGAAAGTATGCAATGTTGGGCTTTCTTCCATTTAAGATCTCATATGGTGTCTTCTCTAAGAACTTGTGGCAATAGAGACGGTTGCTATAGAAGCAAGCCGTGTTGATTGCTTCAGCCCAAAATGAATGACTCACATTATACTCATTCAACATTGATCTTACCATATCAATTAGGGTTCTATTCTTCCTCTCAACTAGGCCATTAGATTGAGGTGTATACTTGGCCGAAAATTGATGTTTGATTCCAAGCTCATCACATAGCTCGTCAACTCTTGTGTTTCTAAACTCATTTCCATTGTCACTTCTCACTTTCTTGATTGTGGTCTCAAACTCATTTTGCACTCTCTTGATGAACTTCTTGAATATGTCAAATACATCACTCTTGTCCACAAGAAAGAATACCCATGTGTATCTAGGAAATCATCCACAATCACAAAACCATACTTGTTGCCACCAATGCTTGTGTATGTAGTTGGCCCAAATAGATCCATGTGCAACAACTCAAATGCCTTGGAAGTACTCATGATGCTTTTCAATGGATGAGTGTTGCCCACTTGCTTTCTGGCTTGACATGCACTACATAGCTTATCCTTCTCAAATGTGACATCCTTCAAGCCTCTAACTAAGTCATGCTTCACTAACTTGTTCAATTGCTTCATGCCAACATGACCAAGTCTTCTATGTCATAACCAACCCATACTTGATTTGGTGAGCAAGCATGTTGAAAGTTGAGTGTCACTAGCATCGAAATCAACCAAGTATAGATTCTCATATCTAAAACCCTTGAAGATCAAATTGGAGCCATCAACACTATCTCCACATCATCAATACCAAATATGCACTTGAAACCTAGATCACACAATTGAGCAACCGAGAGAAGATTGAAGTTCAACTTTTCAACTAGGAGCACATTGGAAATGCTATGATCATTTGAGATTGCAATCCTTCCAAGAGCCTTCACATCACCCTTGCTATTGTCACCAAATATGATACTATCAATGCCACTATCATTTGATTTGAGAGAGTTGAACATTCTTGAATCACCAGTCATATGTTGAGAGCACCCACTATCAAGCACCCAATGCCTTCCTCCGGCCTTGTAATTTACCTATAAAATAAATTAATGTTTCTTAGGTACCCATACTTGTTTGGGTCCTTGGAGGTTAGTAACTAAGCTCTTTGGTACCCAAATGGCCTTCTTCTTTGGACCCACAATTGGTGTACCAACAAACCTAGCATACACACCTTTCTCACCCTTGGTAAGCACATAACAAGAATCAAAAGGAATGTAATCTATTTTAGCATGAAACTTGTTGTTGTTCTTGTTCATTTTATTACAATTAATCTCTAGATGCCCAACTTGCTTGCATCTATTGCAATAACGACCATTACTCTTCACAAAGCGAGACTTTGGAGTAGCAAAGGCCGCCTTGCCCTTCTTGGGAGTATAGCCCAAACCCTCTTTGTTAAGAGAGAATCTTTGGCTACCCAAGCATTTTAGCAAGCGGGCATCCCCACCATAGGCATTGCCTAATGCGCGGGTGAGATCATCCACCTCTCTCTTGAGAGTCTCATTCTCAACCGCAAGTGATGAATCACTAGTAGTAGAGATAGAGTTGGTTGTGATGGATGATGATGAGCTACATGAAGCATTAGTAGAACTAACAAATAAAGAATCATCAATAATATCACATGTTAGTCCAATATCACAAGTGACAATCACTTGCTCTTCCTTAGCTTCCTTCATGAACTTCTCCAACTTGAGGTCCTTTTCCTTGATGAGCTCAAGTAGAGTGGAGTGGGCTTCCTTAAGCCTAGTGTGAGCAACTTTAAGGTCCTCGTGGTCTTCCTTTAGACACTCACGAGAGGCCTCTAGCTCATCAAAGGATTTCCTAAGAGCCTTGAGCTCTTATTCAATTCCTTTGCACTCCTTACTCTTTTTGAGAGCAACAAGCTCCTCCATCAAGGCATCATTTTCATTGCCCTTGGTAATGAGCTCTTGTTCCAAGATTTTGTATTTCTTGGTTGTCCTTTTGTAGCCCTTGCTCATTTGATCTATTATGCCCAATAGATCATCCTTGGAGTAGTCCTCATCCTCCTCATCATCACTCCTACAACCATCACTATCACAAGAATCATCATCACTATCATTATATTTTACCTTGGTAGGCTTGGCCATAAGGCATGTCGATGTAGTGTCGAAGATGGATGACTTGTTGGAGAGGGCGATGCTTGCAATGGCTCGCAGAGTGGTCCTCTCATCATCACTAGAGCTTTCATCATCATCACTATCGGAGTTGTCACTATCCCAAGTGACCACATAACCACCACCCTTCTTCTTCTTGTTGATAGTGAAACTCTTCTTCTCTTTCTTCTCCTTCTTATCCTTCTTGTTCTTCTTCAACTTCAACTCCCCATCATGATATCTTTTGTCTTCATAGGGGCACTTTGCCACTACATGATCGGGGCTATTGCAATTGTAGCAAAGCACCTCCTTTGCCTTTATGAAGTCCCTTCTCTTCCTTGCCCCATATCCTTTCTTCTTCATGAACCTTCCCATCTTGTGCACTAGGAGGGCCATGGTCTCATCATCGAATGGATCATCATCATCACTCTCCACCTTGCTCTTGCCCTTAGAAGATGAAGCCTTGAATGCAATGGGCTTTTCTTGCTTGACCTTGGTCTCCTTCTTCTCTTCTACCTCATCTTCATCATCATTGTATTGGGCATCGGTCATTATATCTCCAAGCACATCGGTTGGTTTGACCTTGTCCAATCCCTCTCTAAAGATCATTCTTCCCAAGGTGGCAAACTTCTTGGGTAAGCACATCAAGAACTTGTGTGAGAAGTCCTTATCCTCAATCTTCTCTCCAAGCCCCTTGAGATCATTGACAATGACTTGGAGCCTATAGAACATCTTCGGGATGGATTCATCGTCCTTCATCTTGAAAGTGGAGAACTTGTCCTTAAGCATATATAGTTTGGCACTTTTTACCATTGAAGTGCCTTCATATGTTTCTTCAAGCCTTATCCAAAGCTCATTTGCCTTTTCAAGATCTTTGATTTGCTCAAATACTTTATCATCAATGGCACGGTAGATTGTGTCAAGTGCCGCCGTGTTGCATTGTTTGTTGATGCGGTCATTTGGAGTGAGATTTTCTTCATCAAGAATGAAGTATCCTTCTTTGGTCACATCCCAAACCTTCTCATGTATATTGCCTAGATATTGCTTCATCTTCCTTTTCCAATGATCAAAGGAAGAGACGCCATCAAAGAATGGAGGCTTGCCATTAACATGATTGAACATAACTTGAGCCATCTTGCACCGAGGTTGTTAAGCCTTGCAAACGGTGACCATGGCTCCAATACCACTTGAAAGGTCTTGATGGCTAGAGGGTGGGGGTGAATAACCTTTTGAAATTTTCTACAAAGACAAGCTAAACAAGTTTATCAATACAACAAATAGCGAGATGCGAGTTTTGCTTAGCCTACGGGGTGTTTGCAAGCCACCTATCCAATTCACAATTCTAGTATAATGGCACTCAACCGCACAAGTCAAACCGAGAAGGTAACTATAACTACAACTAGCAAGCTACACAAAAGAGCTACTCTAGCAAATCTAACTAGCTAGCAAAGATAACTAAGAAAGTAATGCGGAGTTGAGTTAGGAGAGTTTCACGAGGGGTGAAGTATTGAGCCAACTAATATGATCAACAATGAATACCAAGACAACCGAACACCGGGATCAATCAATCACAATATGAAAGTGCTGACACAAATATTTATCCCGAGGTTCACGTGCTTGCCGGCACACTAGTCCCCGTTGTGTCCCTCTTCACCACGTGGTTCGGTGGCTAATCGGTCTCACACCAAGCCTCTCAAAAGGCGCCACGAGAACCTACCAAATGGCAAAAGGTTGCAATGACACGAGCAATTTACTAATGTTGCCTTTGGCGCTTCGCCGAGGTAGGCACAAACCCCTCACAATCACCGGAGGTGGCCAAGAACAATCACCAACTCTTGCCAATGCCTCCAAGCTGCTCCAAGTCGTCTAGGTGGCGGCAACCACCAAGAGAAACAAGAATCCCGCAGCAAATCAACCACCAAGTGCCAACTAGATGCAATCTCACAATGCAAATGCACTTGGATCACTCAATCTCACTTCGAATATGCAAAGAAGCAAGAGAGATGAGTGGAAGGGGAGTTGCTTAGCTCAAAGTGCTCACAAGTATATCAAATGTCCAAGAGGTGGAGCCTTGAGCCGGCCAACGAGTATTTATAGACGTACCCCTTCGAATATAGCCGTTACGCACTTGAAACAGCCGAAGTCGCGCTGACCAGACGCGCTGGTCAAACTGACCGGACGCGTCGATCGCACAATGGCTACTTTCGCGAACCACCGACCGGACGCGCTGCACGCAACGATCGGACGCACTGGTCCCGTGACGGACCGGACGCGCTGGTCAAGCTTGAGCAGCGCACAACGAAACATCGACCGGACGCGCTGGAGAACTGACCGGACGCCACAGTGCCAGCGTCCGGTTGGAGTCTAGTAAGCTCCCTGATCGACCGGACGTGTCCAGTCGACTGTGATCGGACGCGTCACCGCGTCCGATCAACAAACCGAAACACGCGAAGACGCTGAACGCTAACCGGACGCATCCGGTCAAACAGAGACTGCGTCCGGTCCAGCATCCGGTCACCACTGTGACCTCCGTTCACTTTCATTTGATTCCTGACTTTCGGCGTAGTAGAAAATAGTCGTTTCAACGCCATCGTAAATGTGCTAACACCACCAAGTGATCACATCATGTGCGAGTGTGTTAGCATTTTCACAATCATTTTTCGAGGCGTTATTAGTTCTATCCAAATGCATATGATTATGAAATGCACATCTAGAGGCACTTAGGAGTTAAATAGCTGCGTCATTCCCATCTTTATAGTACGGCTATCTATCCTATAATGTAACCACACCCACTAGGTGTCTTGGTTACTAAAACACAACCCTTAAGCATATACCTTTGCCTTGATCACGTAGGGTTGCGTCCAAATCCAAGTGTGTCCATCATGATCACCATGTCCATCTTGCCACCAACCTTGGAATGTACTAATCCTCATATGCTACATACAACTTAGGCATAAGATTAGTACTTAGGCATTGTCACTAATTACCAACACCAAACATAGGACTTTCAACGCCACGTGCTCGGTAAAATGCTCCAACGGGCGACGCGTGTCCAGGATGTGCCCTCCATGCATGAGCACGCCCCCACCATTGTTGCCACCCTCTCTGCCCTTCCTTCGCGTGTTAGGGTGAGGTCACAGCCATCCAGTGCCACCCCTGCGCTCGCCCTCGCTGCCCTTGGCCCTCTCTCCTCACTCTCTGCTCGCCATGGCCATCCGCAGCCATGGATGACTGAGCGGAGCTCGAGCTCCTGCCGCCGCTGCCCTAGTTGTGTACCACTGTCATCGCAAGGGCATGCCGGCCCCGCGCGTCCGCCTGCCTGTCCTTGCTGGGCCGTGCCGTCGCGTCCCTTTGCGCCTTGCCTGTCGAGCCAAGCGTCCGCCATGGCCGCGAGCTCTGAGCCGAGCTCACCGTTGATGTTCATCGCTGTGCCCACTGCCACCGCGTCCGCCTCTTCATCCTCAACCCACTCACGCGTGCCACGTCCAGAGCCCTGGAGCACGGCCACCTAGCCCGCGCATCACCGACTGCTACCGTGGCTGCAGCCGCTGCTCGCGCCGCCAACGCCCGCGGTCGGGCTGCTGGGCGCCGTTTCCACCATGGGTGCGGGAAGGCCATTTGGGACCTCCCCTATGCCCTAGCCATGACCTCTGTGGCCGGCCGAGCCGGGATGACCGGCCGGTGCCCTCCGTCCCCTGCTCTGCTGTCGGGAAGAAGGAGGCTGTCCCCCTCTGTGTCTCTCTCTCTGGTGGATGACAAGTGGGCCCAGTGAAACAGCGGGTCCCACATGTCAGTTTAAGTGGTGACTGATTCGGGTGCACAGTCGGGTATGCCTAGCACATCAAGGGTAAAGTGGTTTCCTGTTTTTATTTTTCAGAATTTGTGCTAAATCTTGTAAAATCCATATCTCCTACTAGGAAAGTCCAAAAATGGCAAATGTGGACTTTTTGGAAACCTTGAGAAAATATCTATGTAGTAGAATCATAAAATATTACATGTTTGTAGATGTTTTCTAATGTCTTTATTTAAGCTTTAAAAATGCTCTAAAAATGCCTTTAAACTTGACCAGAGCAAGATCTGGAGTTTTAGCTATCCAAAAATAGCGATTCTTGTTCTGTTAATCTTGTGATAATATGTAATAACTAATAAAAATATTAAACCTATTAGTTGTTCACTGTTTTCTTAGGGTTTTGATTTAATCTTGCTAATTAGGCAATTCTTGCATATGTTGTTTGGGAAATTCATAACTGATGCTGTGATGCTCCAAATGATGTGAAATTTTTATGGTAGTCTTGTCATGCTATGGATGTACTGTGGTATAAATTTCATGGTCATTGCGTACTGTATGATCAAGTTATTGATTTAACTTGTTTACGGCTTGATAAATAGCTTATAAATAATATATAAATGATAAAATAGAAAATGTTGTTCCATTACCTTATTGTGATGTTGCTCTATGATGTTGATTCATACTATGGCCATGTGTTCATAGAAAATATTGAGTTTTAGGTTTAACTTACTCTCACATGATTTATTGCAATAGTTATTTGTCTTTTTCATAGAGGTTGATATACTTGTCCAAATGGATTGAAATTTGGATGGTAGATTATTGGGAGCATGTTTAGGCCACTGTAATTTTTGTAGAATTTATTATGCAATTTTGATAGGTGTTCATAATTCCACTTAATTATCTAAATAAATTAAGAAAATGTATTAAAAGAAATTAATTAGTATTGGACACTATGTTTTCTGGTGTTCATTAGTCATGTGTTACATGTTGTTAAAGTTGGTTTTGTCCAATTATATGTTTTCAATATACGTTAATAATTATTTCTTGCAATTGTGGTTTCTGGACAGATCTGGAAACTTCACAAAGTTCTTCATGATAATGTGCTTTGTTGTGAAACTTGTTTATACAAAGGTTGTAGATAATTTATGTATCTAGCTGCTGTTAAAATTTGGTGTCATTTGGCCAAGTAGTTTATGAGTTATATATGTTTAAAGTCAGGTCCCAGATTTGGTTGCTCTCTGTTTGGAGCAGACCAGATTCTGTAGTTTCCTCTTTTTTGACCCATTAAACTTGAGAATCATGCTTAGGTGATTATAAATGAATTGTAGACAATTTCATAAGATTTCTATAATGTCTTATTGCACATCATTTGGATTTGGAAAACTCTAGATATGATTGATTTACTCAGCTACTGCATGTATGTCCAGAAAGTGGCAAATTCTAGTTCTAGTGCTTTGATTAACTTTGCTATGCTAGTGTGTTGAGGTGTGACTCATATCTTTGATGATACTTGGGTTAGTACCCTGTGATCTTATGAGATTTGTGTCTTGATTGATGTGCTTGCCCTCTTCTATGTTATGCCTTAAGGGAGGATCAAGTTAATTAGCTCTAGGTGCTTATGAGAACTTTGGTATGCTTGCATGATTGCTTTGTTTATTGCACTTCTATACTTTCATACATATGCATTGTTGCACCTCATTTAGGTACGCTAGCTAAAGCACGTGAAGGACCTGATGTGGAGCCAAACCCGAAGATGGTGTTGGTGGATCCATCCCGAAGATAGAAGGATCAGACAAGTGCTAGATTGGGAGATGCTCGCCAAGCGGGTTTCATCTGACAAACTCTAACTTGAGTCGGATCCTAGGCAAGCCCCGGAGCATTATAAGCCTCCTACCTTCAAAGCAATTAATTCTATATATGTTATAAGTATTGTTGCATTAAGTGATAGGAGTTGGTTGGAAACCCTTGCTGCATTATATCATTCCTTGTCCAGATATATGAATCCTTGAATCCTACATAGACTAGGATCAAGTAGATGCTTAGCCCTGCTTTAAGCGGTAGAAGTCAGGTTATTTCCTGTCACCTGCGAGATGTAGGGATATTCATATATGGCACGGTTGGCTATATTTGCTATCGTGGAAAGGAACCATGTGTTAATAAAATGAAATGAGACCGGGTGGGATGATGATAGTGAAGCAACAAGGCATGGAGGTCTTGGGTGTAGATCTATCCCCATCTGAGTCGTTTAAGGACCGATTCACTATACGTCCTTGAGTCATGTTGAACGCAGTCTAACACTTAGTTGGCCGGATAAGTCGTTCCTACCGCGAAGCCGAGTAATACAGTTCAGGCTAGGAATCGAATGGTAGGTCGCATCTTGGAGGTAGTAAGGATGTGCTTGGGGACATTGGCATGAAACCAAGGGGGTTACTGTCCCTATCACCAGGCAGAGTGTTGCCCTTGGGGATGCGGCATCAGTCGAACCCGCGACTCCTGAATTGTATGAAAGGTGGCTTGTGCAACTTTGGCAGGGGCTTGCGCGGTGAGTGTTAGAAATACCCCTCCAGTTGGATAGGAACTCGATTCGAATCGCCGTCGCTCCCGGTTAGTGAGCACTTGACTTGAGCAGCGACAACGTAGATTTAATTAAATTGAACGGATGGTTAATTGGATGATGATGGAAATGTTGCCTCAATTTATACCTGCTATGGTTAATATTGTTTGCTCCTAATCAAGTGAGTGCTCTAGTACAGGTGCTAATATAGATGACAGGTTAATGATTATTAACTTGATGCTTAAGCATTAATGATTACTTATCTATATTAAGCTTTTATGCAAAATTTTGTCAAGCTAGCCCACTTTATATCAGCCTTGCATGATCCTTGGTGTCACCTTATTTCTGATTTTTGATGGGTAAGTCTAGCTGAGTACCTTCTCGTACTCAGGGTTTTATTCCCACTTGTTGCAGGTTGTGATGTATCATGGCTACTGCAAGAGTTGGTTGGCTCTTGCCTTGTGGCGGAGTGCGATCATGGGCATGATCCTTCTTATTTACCTTATCTTTAATGCTTTTGTTGGAAGTCGACCTTGGTACTCGCATGTATTTGAAATCAGAGAAATGTTAGTTTCCAATTACTTTGCTTCCGCTACTTTTTAAGTTAAGTTGTAATAACTATGTTAAACTCCGATGTATATTGAATTACTTGTGAAATTGATGTAACATGTGACTGGTTATGTTGAATCACTACGATCTTGGCTTGTATATTGGTTGGTTTGAAATTCCTCGTGATTTCATTGGACTACCAGAGTTATATGGGCTCAAGTGCGAGAATTTGATCACTCCGGTGATTGTTTTTGTACTTGTGCTCTTATAATTTGGACGGTTCTGTGACAGCGGCGAGCAGCGCGGTTATTTACCTTATCTTTAATGCTTTTGTTGGAAGTCGACCTTGGTACTCGCATGTATTTGAAATCAGAGAAATGTTAGTTTCCAATTACTTTGCTTCCGCTACTTTTTAAGTTAAGTTGTAATAACTATGTTAAACTCCGATGTATATTGAATTACTTGTGAAATTGATGTAACATGTGACTGGTAATGTTGAATCACTACGATCTTGGCTTGTATATTGGTTGGTTTGAAATTCCTCATGATTTCATTGGACTACCGGAGTTATATGGGCTCAAGTGCGAGATTTGATCACTCCGGTGATTATTTTTGTACTTGTGCTCTTATAATTTGGACGATTCCGTGACAGTGGCGAGCAGCGCGGCGTGTGCGTGGCGCGGCGTGTGTGAGCAGCGAGCGGTATGGAGTAACTGCGGACGAGGCACGATAGGCGAGCGGGCGCATTGCAGATGGGAATCGAGGCGAGCGCGGCGCGGAGTAACTGCATGTGCGTGGTGCGCCGATTGAAGAGCCAAGGGCAATCGCGTCCATATTTGCGTCTCCGGCTCCAGAACGACACCCTTTACGCAATTGAGGGGAAGGGCTAGAACGTCGTTTTTTTCATATTTGGAGGGGTAGCAACCCAAACAGATAACAATAACAAAGCATTTTATCCTAGTTGCTCAACTGTACCTTTGTCGCTTCATCCTTCTCCCCAGTCATTATCCAAATTAAAGCAGATTAATTAATGGTCCTACCTACCCCGGCCAAACCCTGAAAAATGTTACGGTGACATTTCAATCAGAATGTTTGAGGCAGCAATGTTCATGGCCACAGATGTTAATTTAGGGGCTCTCCTTTTTCATACCGTGGCTGCATTATTACTGAACACAAATAATTACTCACCCCTGTTATATAATTCTTGTTCTGGACAATAATATGACGCTGTCTCCAAAACTTAGCATTGGCTATGATCTTCTGTTATCATGTTAAAAAACAAATTTGTAATTATATTAATGTACTATTTTATTACATGATGTCTTAATATCTTCAGGCAACCAAATATTTTAGAAGTTACTGATAATCAAAACTCTAAAAATTTAACCTCAACCAGCGTGTCTAAAGTAACAAGACTTGTAGAACTTGAGGGACTATACTGAAATGGATGTCCTTTCAGTTTGTACTTTACATCTTTTTTTAACAGATGGTAGGATGCTTCTTTGGAATTTTCAAATTAATCCTTTCTAGGCGCGCTAAAAATATACCTTCTATAAATTCCCATGAAAATGAAGCACACCGTGCGGTTAATTTAACAAACTCTTGTCATCGGTAAGAATAGGGAAAGACTAGTGTTCGGACGTCCGAACGCGGCATCCGTCCGGACGCCCGCGCCTACTGCCCGCCCACGTGATTGACGCGCTCCCTCTGCATGCGGCAGGAAAGCGTAGGTGACACACTTCGGGACGTGTGTATCGCGCCTCCGCCTCCCACTTTTTCTGGGCGGGCCCCACAGCGCATGCATGCAGCTCCTGCCCGCCAGCAAGCACACTGCTATCGAACCTGTCCACGCGCTACTGCCTGCCGGCCAGGCCCCGCTTGCTGCTGTGGTACGCATGCTCCTGTGCATGCATGTGGGGGCCACCACGCCCGCTTCGCTTCCTCCACGCACGAGGGGACCACCTCCATCTGCGCCCACTTCCCACGCCTAGTCATGCATGCAACACTTGCAACATAAAAGCATTTGCTGCAACATATGTTTGAAACAAATAAAACATTTACAAACATACGCTTGCAACATAGC
Source organism: Saccharum hybrid cultivar R570 (assembly GCA_038087645.1). Lineage (NCBI taxonomy): Eukaryota > Viridiplantae > Streptophyta > Magnoliopsida > Poales > Poaceae > Saccharum > Saccharum hybrid cultivar. Next base: position 35,203,316 of record JAQSUU010000637.1, on the reverse strand, counting down.
AACATCGAGTTATAACACTTGCAACATACGTTTAAAAAAGCTGAAACATTTGTAACATACACTTGCAATATACATGTAGGTTTGTGACGCCTAAGAGGGGGTTGAATTAGACAACTTAAAAATCTACCCTAAACTATGGCCTCTAATTCCACCTTAGCAAAACCTATGTAAAAAAGTAATCTATCTAATTGTGCAACTACGGTTTTGCTAACGTGTTGCTATCTCTACCGCAAAAGAGTCTTGCAACCTAGGTTCCAAACCTATTAACTAGCCTATCAACTAAGCTGGGAAAGTAAAGCACACAACCTAGATAACAATGTAAATGCGGAAGGTAAAGATGAAGTAGAGATGCAAACTCCCGTCGACGACTCTGGTATTTTTACCGAGGCATCGAGAAGCGCTCAAGCTTGCCCCTCGCAAGGAATCGCTTGCAAGGGCCAAACTCTTGGTCGGGTAACTCCATGGATAGCCTCGGTCTTCATCACGCGCAAGTGGGTCTCTAGTGTGCCTTCCGGCAAGCCTCTCTCCCAGACCACTCCCCACCGTTTTCACTATCAACCTTCTAGCTGAACCGCCGCGGGCCTTGTTCCCTTCGGAACACGATGGCGACCACACCACAAACGCTGGTTGGTGTGGTCTTGCAAGACTACAAGCCCCGCTGAGTACAACAATGGTGCGCGCAAGCATCGAGAGATGAGAGGTGTGCAAACCTCACTAAACACTAGGTCTAAACATAGAGCAAGCGCAAAGCGGTGGTCTAATCAACCTAAGCACTTCGCAAAGCACTTACGCTAATCACTAAGTATATCACTAAGCACTATGCAAGTGGAGATCACTAAAATGGTGAAGGAACACCCTTGGCATGTTTTCTCAGCTCTCCACCTTTCAAATGGCCGGTTCGGGGGGTCTATTTATAAGCCCCATGGAGAAAGTAGCCGTTGGGGGTAAAACCCAGCTTTCTGCTACTGACCGGACGCACAGGTCGTTCTAATCGGACGCGTCCGGTCGTCCCAACCGTTGGAGTGCGCATGCACTGATAGGACTCTGCGCCGAGTCTGGTCACTTGACACCGGACATGTCTGGTCGCGTCTGCGCCGCTCTAAAACCTTTCTGGAGTCGATCGGACACTGCCGCTGGTGCGTCCGGTCATCCTGCCTATCGCGTCCGGTCTTCAGTCAACCACGAGTCTTCGCTGCTATAGTGCGAGTATCGACGTGTCCAGTGAGCTTTACTGTGCAGCATTCGGTCGTTGCTGCTGACGCCTGCTGCTACCGAGCAACTGATCGGACGCGTCCGGTCCTCATAAGGGCCGCGTTTGGTCACGTCTGCCGAGCTCATATCTTCGTGATCTTGCATCCGGCTTGGTTCCTATCTTCGTGCTTGGACTTTGCTTGGTTTCTTAGGTCTTCTATTGTGCTTCTAGGGTCTTGCTTGAGGTGTTGATCATCAGATCATCATGTCTCCTTCGTCCAAGTCACGTTTGCAACCTATTGTACTACAAAACTAACACTCACAAACACGTTAGTCTAGTTTGGTCTTGTTGATCATCAAACACCAAAATCCAAAGTAAATGGGCCTGGGGTCCATTTTCCTTATAATCTCCCCCTTTTTGGTGATTGATGACAACACGACCAAAGCAAGCAAATAATAAAAATTTCACAATTGAAAAACTATCTACTTGCTAGGATGCAATGCAAAGGCAAGTTTATATGATGCAAAAAAATAACACTTGTATGTATTTCTATGACAACTTATCTTGCCCTTGCAAAATGTCCCCATGTGGTATTATGGACTTAAGCCTCCCCTAACTCCATAATCCACTATTCTTATTTTCTCGGACCATTACCACTTGTAAATTATTATGATCAGGCTTGCTTTTGGTCCTGCAAATTCTCCCCCTTTGGAATCAAACACCGAAAAGGAAGACATTAGTAGTACAAGGGAGTGTCAAATTTTGTGATCCTTTGTATGTGGAGTGGAATAGATCACAAAACTTGGCTCTCACATTACATAGACTAAGCTCCCCCTAAAAATATGCATACATATGATGGAGGGTCAAATATATGCATAATCGGCAAATTAATGCACAAGGAAGTTTAATCTATATAATGCACGAAAAAGCATATAAATATCAAATTGAAGTCAACACAATGATATCGGTTAGGAATACCACATGTAGAAACCAATTTGATTGACACCACTTGAAATGGGTGGTGGTCATTTGAAGTTTGATACTTATCTCTGGGGACTCCATCTTGCTTGCAATGAGACTACTACATATATGATAAGATTGAAAAGGTGTTAGTCTCAAAGCATCCAACTTGTAGAGTAACCTCCCCCTAAATTTGTGCACACAAGCATGGAATACTTGTAGGAGAGGTGCACATTGATTTTGAAGTCAAAAATACCACTTGCAAGATGACATCTCATGAATGTGAGAATCATTTTGAAGATGATATTCAGGAGAAATTATCTACAATTTGGACTTTGGCACATATTAAATAACTACTTGTAAAAGAAGCTATGTGACGTGCTCCTAAACAATTTAAACCATGTAGGTTTGCTCTAAGGGTAAGAGTGATACTGAGCAAATCCTACCATATGATTTACCTAGTGTATGCATGACAAAAGATAGACATGGAAGTGCAAACCTAGACATAAAATGAACTAGATGCTAATTTGAAATGCAAGAAATTAAATCTAGTTACACATGGGAAGGGGAATTTGGGTCCGTAGTATTCACTAACTCACTTGGCAATTACATGATCCGATGTGATGCACCCCATGAAATGCACCCAAACTTTGCCAAGTCTCCAAATTCTCCGAAGTCCATTTGACTTCTCACTTCCCATTTGGGATATAAACCTTCTTGGTGCTCTTCATGTTGGAAATAATTTCCTTTGGCACCCAAATGCATTTGGCCCCATTGTTAGCTTGCTTGTTCACCTTGATGGTCACCACCTTGTCATTCTTCTTCAAGAGATAAGGTGTCGAGGCCTTCTTGTCCACCTTGTTGGTGTAGGTGTTGGAGAGCTTGCTTGTTTGCTTTTTGTTTTTCTCTTTCTTCTTTGCTCCTCACCCATTCTTCACCTTGCACTCATAGGACTTGTGGCCTTCCTTGTGACATACGTAGCAAACCATGGTTTGTCCTTCATCAAGCTTCTTCACTCCCTTGATGGTGTTATCTTGATGAAGTTGGGCTTGCTCCATCTTGCCTTTCACTTGAGTCAAGTCCTTGGTGAGGTGAGCCACTTCTTGTTTGAGTTGCTCATTCTCCATTGCAACCTCTTGTGTGCATGTTTCTACAACAACTTTCTCAACACAAACTTGGTTGCACAAGGGTGAGTCTAAACATAAATCATTACAAGAAGTAGAGGCATCCTTTTTAGGCATGTCAAAGATTGAACTATTCTTTTTAGGTGCCTCGGTGGGGGTTGTACCGATGGCTTTAAGATTAGCAACTTTATTGGTTAGCTCATCACAATGTTTGCACATGGTTTCCAGTTTAGCAAGCAAGCTTTTATAGGCATCTTGTGATATAGTTAACTTTTCTTTTAATTTTTCATTTTTCTTTACAAGTTGCTCATCATTGATTGTGCAATTATTTGAGTTTGCACTAGCCTCAAGTTTCTCAATTTGAGTTGATAGCTCCACATTAAGATTGGCAAAGGTTTCATATTGTTCAAGCAAAGTAGCATAAGCTTGTTGTTCACTATCTAGTTTTTCTTCCAATTTTTCAAGCTTCTTTTGTTGACTAGTGCAAACCTTAGCAAAGTTAAGATTTTCTTGCACAATTTCATCATAAGAAGGTAGCTCAACATCACAATCACTATCATTGTCACTATCACTAGGGATATGCTTTTTGTTACCTCGTGCCATAAGACACACACGTGAAGTGCTTGATGATGAGTGCTTGTGCCCACGCCTCTTGTGGTGGTCTTCTTCTTCATTTGAAGAATCATCCCATGACCTTATTGGTGTGAGGGCTTTGTCCTTTCATGCCTTCTTCTTTGTCTTGGGTGTGGGCTTGTTTGGACAAACTTCCACAAAGTGCCCCAACTCGCCACATCCATAGCATCCTTTCTTTCTTTGCTCATTTCTTTGATTGGTGAAAATGAAATCTTGAATTTGGATGGGCACACCCTTGACATTGAGCCTTTGTATCATCTTCTCTATCTTGTTGATAAGTTTGATTGATTCTTCATCAAGGTCAGAGGTGGAGGAGGAAGATTGATCATCATCACTTGATTCTTCATCGTCGTCATCCTCATCTTCTTCTTCATCTTCACTTGAGGAGCTTGAGCTTGAGCTTGTATCAACTTGCTTGCCCTTCATCTTCTTTTTCTCACTACATGCGAGAGCTTTGCCTTTGCTTAATGAAGAGGCTTCTTCTTGACCCATTTTGCATGACATCTCAAATGCCACAATCTTGCCAATTGTTGACACTTACTAACACCACTTAGATACTAGGTTGTCATCCCCAGCATGGTGCCAGAGTGTGCATAGGTATTTATAAATGTAAAGAGCTTTCTTAGAAGATAATCTATTCTATCCGCAAGCGCACAGATAAAATACCTCATTGTAGCATTTCACCAGGAAGAGTATTCCGGGTATCATTATTTATATTTTGCTTAAGAGAACGGTGAAAGCAGGTGTAAAATGACATAGACTAGAGATCAACTTTGCTAAACATGATTACTAATGAGAAACTCGTCACATAGTCACTTGCTTTGGCAGGGGGTAAGCCATAAATAATAAGATAATGAATTATAAGCTCATGGGTAAATAACACAGCGATTAGAAATAGACTACTCCATATTAATATAAGGTGACGTCGGATTAGCTAGAGAATGGATTCTAAGTATCTACTATCTACTAAGTCATAATCTACTCTAAACATTCTACAAGATCATATATAGCATAAAAGACTCTTCATTCATGTATAAGGAACATTGCTAAAGTAAATCAGAACATAGCAAGACTTACTCCGCAATACCAATTCTGCCTGTCCTATCAACGGAGGGTGGACTATATAAGAATCAACGAAGCTGTCACTATCGCGAACTACCACACAACCCGGCCGATAGGATACATTTGCAGGTAAATAATATCTAAGCACCACGCCTACATATAATCTACCACTTAACTCCCTCGAGGTAAGAGCTAAGCGCTTTGCAAACTTATACATAAACTCATTATCAATCATAACTATATCAATTATAGAACTAGAGCAAACTAAGAACATAATAAATAGAGACATAATGCAGTTAGAATAAAGTAGTAGAGAATGATATGAAATAATACCAATCTTTATTGACGAAGATCCGAAATCCAGAGCTTGATTGCTCTACTTCTCTAATTCTATCTAATCAACCTCTAAACTTGAAGAACAATGGAGTAGCTACTTCTAATTCTCTGCGGGAGAGAACTTCCTAAACCCTAACTTTTCTGGCTTCCTCTAATAATGATTTTCTCTCCCCCCCTGGGGTGGTGGTGCCTTGCTTATATAGCCCTTTCAAATGAATCTGGACCGTCGGATCAAACCGACCTTGATCTCACGGTTTTCCTTGATCTAGAGAGGCGGTGGAGCATAATCCGCGAAGTTGACCGTGATTGGCCGAGAGGGGAGGGCGGGCGCCCTAAGGACTAGGGCGGGCGCCCTGTCCCGGACTCCGTTCGGTCTCCCGTTTGTTCTCGTGGCTTCTAGACTCTTCTAGATGCAAGATAATTCCGTGTTCGGTCATTATCCCGTCATTAATCCGACATGTGGGCCTTTCTTCCATGTTTCCTGATAACCCCCTGCAGAAATAGAGAAACAGCAAAACTCGTGGAATTCTGTCAGATAAAACCCTAATTCTAGGTGTTTGGTGCATATTGATCCTTTTCCATGTTTATTTGCTGATTATATTTGATACTTAAGGACCGTCAACAAACTCCCCCAAGCTTAACCTTTGCTCGTCCCTGAGCAAACAGACAAACTCAGATAGATCAGGAGTTGCTTCGATGTTTTCTTTCCTGACAGGCACACATGCTTTCATATAAATTTCTCCCAGATTAGAGTGAAGTGTTCATGGGGCTTAGTACCTGCACTTAAATCTTGAGTAATCGAAAAGACAAAGTAATTAAGTCAAGCACTATTCCTCCTGTCTATACTTCACCTTATTCTGGAGTTTTGCATAAGTTTTCAAAAATAAAGCTCAGAGTTCCTAGACATGATTCTCTCAAGTCTCTCTATATGTGGTATTTGTGGATCCTTACCAAAGATATCACCTTCTTATGACTAATGAAATATTTATGTGGAGCTTATAAGAGTGAAAAACAGTTCATACATATATTGTCTAATCGAGCCATGGATCCAAAGAAACTCAGCATATAATTAAATCAAGATGTGCATGTGTGGTGGGTTAAATGATAATGACGGTGATAATGTATAAATGATAAACTTACTTCTTATTGCTCCTCATATTGCTATCTCTCCTCCTTCTTGACCTTTGCTTTTGAGAACATGGGCTATCTTTTTTTTCACTCAGGTGGGTATCTTTGTACCCCTAATTCTACTGTCGGACACTTGTCCATTTTTACCTCTCATCTCACGCTTTTTCTTTTCTTTCGAGGTTCCGAGCACTTGCTCCTTTTTATTTCCTCGTTTTTTTTCTGAGGTTCCGGGCACTTGCCCCTTTTTATTTCCTCATATATATATATATATATATTTTTTACATAACCCATGCCTCTTTTGCATCGAATCTTTTTGGAGAGGGAAAATAACAATACTTGGGACAACAAGTAGTAACAATATTTTTAACAAATTTTTGATGAATGGCGATGAATGGTGTAATAGATGTGTGCAAGTGAATATCTTGATTTAACCACATGAAAAGCTCCTAAGGGTCTACACAGCTCGATCAAACTCAATGTGACAAATGAGTAGTAAAAGATATAGCAATTATAGCTGTGGTAGGAATTTTTTTTCTAATCATGCTAGGAACTCATCATGTGATTTTGTAAGTTTTCAAAATAAATCTCCAGAACTTAGTGTAGTAGAAACAAGATAAACAGCAGCTCAAAACTTTATATCATGTCTTTCTTTTACCTAGACTTTAGTTTTAGGTTCATGCTTCCCACAGATAAAGATTTATTAGTTTTAGCAATTCATGGGAGAACTTAATATGAAAGTTAGGTACTTGAAAGTAAGCAAACAGAGCAACTATTCATCATTTCCATCAAACATCTTTTTGGTCTTTTTATTTTTCTAGAGATGAAAACTTAGCGGATAAATTAAAGCACTCTTATCTACACACTCTTTTTATTTTGTTTTCATATTTTATGGAAAGCAGTAAATTAAAGCAAGAAATATTTATAAGGGTTTTTTTTTATAATAACAAAACAGAATAACAAAACGATTAAAAACTCACCTGATAAAATGGGGAGGAACTCCCCCAAGCTGGATGTTGCCGACGTCTTTATTCAATGTTGAAGAAACTCATCATGCTTGCAATATTATTATTTATTGTCGTCGTGTCTTCTCTCAGGCTTTGTATCTGGGCAGCTTGCTCTTCGTTCCACTTTTCTTGAGCTTCCAAGCGGCGTGTTTGTTCCGCTTGTTGATTCTGGATGTTGAGCAAGGCGTTGTCGGTGCGGTTGTAGAATGCACGGGTATCATAGTAATAATCACCCGTGAACACATAGGAGGCGTCAGAGTAGCGTCCTGCTTCATAATCAGGCTGGGTCCTGGAGGTTGAGGCTCCATAAGGATCAGCAGAATATCTGCCTGCAGTGTATGGTGGATTAGCCCACTGATGGTCTTGGCCCTCCGGCCATTCCTCCGGTGTTGGCTGCGTGGATTGAACCCATGGGTCCCTAAGGACTCGGGGATTGTGATCACGGTAGTGAAGATGCATTGCTTCCTCCGGTCCAGGGTCAGCTCCAGCCATATTGTGTCCTCGACGAGTAGTAATCCTTTCGGATGCTACGCGTTGCGGTATACGCTGGTTTACTGGCTCTGCAACATCAAACAAATAGTTTTGTACGGCATAGAGGCCAAGACTCGGGTTAGGTAACCGAACCTTGACATCATTGTCATACAACATATACATGATTCCTGCTTCCTTTTTTAACATTCTCGCCTGCCGAAATGTGTCATAACCATGATATACTCTAGCTGCGCTAATAAACTCAAGAGACGAATTTTCCAGTAATCTAAGTTTTATGGCAAGGCGAGTTACAAGTGAGGTACAACCAACTGGACCTTGAAGAGTGGGGATAGCAAGCCAATGGGAGACTAAAAGCTTGACGGGTGAAACGGCAGTTTTGTTAATGGCAGCATAGAGAAGCTGCAAATCTCCAATCCTAACCTTCCTAATATCATCTCGAAAGAACAAATTGTACCCGATCCACTTGTGGAACATCCTTAGAGTAGGATGTTCCATGTCACTGGTTCGAGGTTGGTTAAAAGATTCATCCCGGGAGATTTCTCTCCAAAACTGGTTCCGATCAAAATTGGGTAAACCGGCGTCAATGTCTAAAAGGCATCTTGAAGAGAAACCAAGATGGTCACTTAGCTCTCTCCAAGACAACATAATGTCTTGTTTAAACATCCGGAAAACAATGCCCCCTTCACAAACTTGTAAAGTGCACAAAAACTCGATAGTAAGGAGACGGGAACCCAGTTCTGTGATATCCCAAAAATTAGTCCACTCCAGCATGCGAAAGATAAGGTCAAACTCAACACCCATCCCCGTTTCTAATAAAAGCAGAGGATCAAGAGTGGGGGTATGGATGAAGTACCTACCTTTTAACTTCTGGTAGATGTCTTTCTCTCTACGGCTCTTGAGATCAAGGTCCTCTGGGTTAAGGAGCACCTTGTTCTTAGGAGCGGAAGAGGATGATGGAACTTGCGGGGATGCCGGATCGATGCTCATCTCCGAGCGGCGAGAAGATTGTCGGGACGAACTCCTTGTCCCGATGTTCTTGATGGCTTTCCCAGCTTTCTTGATCTTCCTCAACATCCTGCAAAAGATAAAATAGACACAAACACAACTAGTGGAGAATATGTTAGGGAAATGTCAGCGGTTAGCCGTCTAAAAGTCAGTCGTCCGGGGGTTAGTCGTTCAAGACAAGTTTTAATTTTAACAGAGCCTCCCCCTAACAACTTTTAGTTTCCGCTGGACAGCGGAATTACTGCTGACTAAGTGACCTAACTTTCTTACTCAAGAAAACTTTCAACCTTCTCACTCTCTCTTCTCTCCTTTCTTCTCTACTAGAGCTATGCTCTGGAAACTGAGAACTAGAGTGTTGCGTGGTTTTCTGGAATGAAGGTGTGAAGAAGATGAGAATGGGAGGTGGTTTTTTATAGAAGGAGCTGAAGGAAGGGCGGGCGCCCAGGGTAGGTGGGCGGGCGCCCACCCCTGGAACCCATTTTGGCCATACTTTCTCCACTTGGTCCTTTGTGTTGATCACATGCAGAAAAATAATGTTTTGGTATTGGTTGGACGGTGGAAAGATGTCTGGTGAGTGGAATGTGTTGGTGGATGAAATTATGTGATGGGATGTATGTGAGGTGAAGTGTATGACATGTGGGATCCAAGGATGTGGGTCATGCTTCTAGAAGGTTGAAAATAATAAATATAATGCAGAAGAAAAACTAAAGAAATTCAAAACAATTTGAAATGATCATGGAAAAATATTTTCATGCCACCACTATAATTAATAAATATGGGTTGTTACACACCATAAGTATTATTTATATGGGGGCTTCTTCTTCTTCTTCTTTTTTTTATGATGCTATGCATGAATATAACTAATGCAAGAATTAAATATGCAATGGATAAATACCGATTTATCTCCCGGCGAGGGTTTGAGAATTTTAGGTCCCCCAAGCTGGACCTCCAAATCTTTTAATCTTCTGATTTACCTTCCTCCGGAGATGATGTCTCCAGTGGTTCTTCTTCATGAACTTCCTTCACTGTGGAGTCTCTCTCTGGTCTGGGTTTGAATGTGAAGTGTTCTTTTTGTCCGTTTATGTTGAACTTGATTTCTCCCTTTCCGACATCAATGTGGGTGTTGGCGGTGCTCAGAAATGGCCTCCCAAGGATAATGGACACTTTTGAGTCGGGACTCATGTCCAGTACCACAAAGTCTACTGGTATAATGAAGTCTCTTATCTTGACTGGGATGTTTTCGGCGATGCCCATCGGGTGTCGAATTGATTGATCTGCTAGTTGTAGACACATTGATGTTGGTTCAAGAGTTGTATGCTCAAGCTTCTTGTAGACTGATGCCGGCATCACACTGACACTTGCTCTGAGATCACAAAGTGCATTGTTGAAATGTTGGTCTCCGATCGAGCAATCAATGGTGGGACATCCTGGATCTTTCTTCTTTCTTAATGGTATGTTGAGGATGGCCTCACTACACTCTTCTGTCAGCTTGATTACCTCAGTGGTGGGCAGTGGTCTCTTCTTGTTTAGAATATCTCTGATGTACTTTGCATATGTGGGTACCTGTATGGCATCAAGTAGAGGTATGTTGACATATAATTTCTGAATTACCTCCACAAACTTACCAAACTGCTCATCCGACTGTGATCCTCTGTTTCTTCTAGGAAATGGCAAATAGTTGGTGTCGTAAAAATCTTTCATCATTTCTCCAGTTCTTGGTGATCGTAGCAGCTCTTCTGCATCAACAGGGTTTTCTTCCATCACTGCTGGTTGCACTGGTGCTGGTTTTCTTTGCCTCTCTTTTGGGAAAGGAGGATCCTTAGTGGCCTTCCCTCCTCTAGTAGTTATGTTCTTTACCTGCTCAGGGTTAGTAGCAACAGGCAATGCAGCAGCTAGCTCTGCTAATTTAAGCTCTACCCTTTTATTAATAATATTTTGCTCATAAAAGGCAGCTGATAGAAAATCCATTTTATTATGTATATCTGTTAGAGAAGATTCATTTGCATCTAGCCTTTGTTTAACTTGATCATTAATTTTGGTTTGTTGAGCTATTATTTCCTTAAGTGGCTTGAAGGAATTACCTGATTCAATACCTTTACTATTGAGTTGACTTACAGTGGGTTTATGTGCTGTTTCAATGACTCTTTGATCTTCTTTGAACTTGGCCCTCTGATCTATCCAATGGAGCAGATTCTCCATCTTGGTTGATATTGCATGTACTTCTTCTGGTATTTCTTCAGTTTGATAACACTGTTGAGCTTTGTCTTGGAACCAGCCTTGATTTTCTGATATCTTCTCCAAAAGTGTCTCAGCTTGTCCAATTGTAAGCTCTAAGAATGATCCTTTAGCAGATGCATCTAGGCACTCACGAGCCTTCTGGGTTAATCCATGGTAAAAGGTCTGCATAAGTAACCATCTAGCCATTCCATGGTGAGGACAATCTGATATGTATCCTTGAAAACGCTCCCATGCTTCTGAAATGGCTTCTGTCTTCTGCTGTTGGAAACTGACAATATTTCCTCTTAAGGCAGCTGTCTATAGGGAAAAACTTTGCTAGAAAGGCATCTGACAAGTCCGTCCAGTTATTGATGTTGTCTTTATGAGTGTAGAACCACTTCCTCGCTTTCCCTTCTAATGAGAATGGAAAGAGGCGAAGTAGTATGACGTCCTTGTGAACACCGTCGATGCGGATTGTGTTTCCAATCTCCAGGAAATTCTGCAGATGTGCACTTGCATCTTCGTGTACCTTTCCAGTGAATTGTGTAGCTTGCACCAAATTGATGAGGCTTGACTTGAGCTCGAACTCGGGTGCTTCTTCTTCTTCTTCAATTCTTGGACCAGTTGGAATGTTCTCAAGAGTTGGAGCAGAGAATTCTTGTAACGTCTTTTGTGCCATAGCTTCAACAAGTGGTGACTAGCTTCTTCTTTTTGGTTGCTTTGGTTCTGATGATGAAGAGTTGAATGTACCAAAGTCAATCCTGATATACCCTGTATAGAAAATATAAACATAGAAAAACAACAGGGTGAATCCTGCCAAAGTAGAGGTGCCTTGTTATGATTTTTCACTTAGTAGCTGTTTCTGCAAATTTTTCTCAATAGTCTAGTTTAAAAATTTTATGTGAATAACCTTGATGACTTCCTGACTTTTATTACCGTTCACTTCCCCGGCAACGGCGCCAGAAATGCTTGTTGACACTTACTAACACCACTTAGATACTAGGTTGTCATCCCCAGCATGGTGCCAGAGTGTGCATAGGTATTTATAAATGTAAAGAGCTTTCTTAGAAGATAATCTATTCTATCCGCAAGCGCACAGATAAAATACCTCATTGTAGCATTTCACCAGGAAGAGTATTCCGGGTATCGTTATTTATATTTTGCTTAAGAGAACGGTGAAAGCAGGTGTAAAATGACATAGACTAGAGATCAACTTTGCTAAACATGATTACTAATGAGAAACTCGTCACATAGTCACTTGCTTTGGCAGGGGGTAAGCCATAAATAATAAGATAATGAATTATAAGCTCATGGGTAAATAACACAGCGATTAGAAATAGACTACTCCATATTAATATAAGGTGACGTCGGATTAGCTAGAGAATGGATTCTAAGTATCTACTATCTACTAAGTCATAATCTACTCTAAACATTCTACAAGATCATATATAGCATAAAAGACTCTTCATTCATGTATAAGGAACATTGCTAAAGTAAATCAGAACATAGCAAGACTTACTCCGCAATACCAATTCTGCCTGTCCTATCAACGGAGGGTGGACTATATAAGAATCAACGAAGCTGTCACTATCGCGAACTACCACACAACCCGGCCGATAGGATACATTTGCAGGTAAATAATATCTAAGCACCACGCCTACATATAATCTACCACTTAACTCCCTCGAGGTAAGAGCTAAGCGCTTTGCAAACTTATACATAAACTCATTATCAATCATAACTATATCAATTATAGAACTAGAGCAAACTAAGAACATAATAAATAGAGACATAATGCAGTTAGAATAAAGTAGTAGAGAATGATATGAAATAATACCAATCTTTATTGACGAAGATCCGAAATCCAGAGCTTGATTGCTCTACTTCTCTAATTCTATCTAATCAACCTCTAAACTTGAAGAACAATGGAGTAGCTACTTCTAATTCTCTGCGGGAGAGAACTTCCTAAACCCTAACTTTTCTGGCTTCCTCTAATAATGATTTTCTCTCCCCCCCTGGGGTGGTGGTGCCTTGCTTATATAGCCCTTTCAAATGAATCTGGACCGTCGGATCAAACCGACCTTGATCTCACGGTTTTCCTTGATCTAGAGAGGCGGTGGAGCATAATCCGCGAAGTTGACCGTGATTGGCCGAGAGGGTAGGGCGGGCGCCCTAAGGACTAGGGCGGGCGCCCTGTCCCGGACTCCGTTCGGTCTCCCGTTTGTTCTCGTGGCTTCTGGACTCTTCTAGATGCAAGATAATTCCGTGTTCGGTCATTATCCCGTCATTAATCCGACATGTGGGCCTTTCTTCCATGTTTCCTGATAACCCCCTGCAGAAATAGAGAAACAGCAAAACTCGTGGAATTCTGTCAGATAAAACCCTAATTCTAGGTGTTTGGTGCATATTGATCCTTTTCCATGTTTATTTGCTGATTATATTTGATACTTAAGGACCGTCAACACCAATCACAATGGCCGAGGTCATGGTGCTCAAGTCTTCCAAGTTGTGAACGATGGTGATGATGCTTGCATATTTCTTTTGTGGTAGCATGGAGATGATCTTCCTCACAATGTTCGCATCACCTAGCTTTGTCAATCCTATAGAGTTGAGCTCATTGATAATTAGATTCAAACGAGAACATATCACGAACAAGCTCATCTTCTTTCATTTCAAAGGAATCATAACTTTGCCGTGCTAGGCAATGTTTTTGCTTACAGACATTACTTGTGCCATCATGGAGCTCTTGGAGTTTTAACCAAATTTCATATGCCGTGTTTAGAGTGAACACTTGGTTAAACACATCCATGCTAAAAGATTCAAACAATAAATTTTTCTTTTTCTTCACTCTTTTTGGGTTTATTGGGATTCTTAATGGGTTTCATCCCGTCACGAGTGACTCTCCAAACACCTAAGTCAACTGCCTCAAGGTGACATGCCATTCTAGCTTTATATTAGGCGAAGTTAGTGCTGTCAAAGTGCGGAGGCCTAGATGTATCCATCTCAACCACTCTTAGTAGTGTCGGCCCAACGGCGGTTAAGCCAAAAGTCCAAATTGAGCCAACCGGCTTTGATACCACATGAACTTGTGACGCCTAAGAGGGGGTGAATTAGGCAACTTAAAAATCTACTCTAAATTATGGCCTCTAATTCCACCTTAGCAAAACCTGTGCAAGAAAGTAATATATCTATATGTGCAACTACGATTTTGGTAATGTGTTGCTATCTCTACCGCAAAAGAGTCTTGCAACCTAAGTTCCAATCCTATCAACTAGCCTATCAACTAAGCTGGGAAAGTAACGCACGCAACCTAGATAACAATGTAAATGCGAAAGGTAACTATGAGGTAGAGATGCAAACTCCCGTCGACGACTCCAGTATTTTTACCGAGGTATCGAGAAGCGCTAGAGCTTCCCCTAGTCCTCATTGGAGCCCCTTGCAAGGGCCAAACTCCTGGTCGGGTAACTTCGTGGACAGCCCCGGGTCTTTCCCATGCGCAAGTGGGTCTCCGGTGAGCCTTCCGACAAGCCTCTTCCGGACCGCTCCCAGCTATCTTCACTATCAAGCTTTCGGCTGAACCGCCGTGGGTCTTGTTCCTTTTGGTACATGGTGGCGGCCACACCACAAACGCGGTTGGTGTGGTCTCGCAAGACTACATGCCCCGCCGAGTACAACAATGGTGCGCGCAAGCACCGAGAGATGAGAGATGTGCAAACCTCACTAAACACTAGGCCTAAACCTAGAGCAAGTGCAAAGTGGTGGTCTAATCAACCTAACCACTTCGCAAAGCACTTACGCTAATCACCGAGTATATCACTAAGCACTATGCAAGTGGAGATCACTAAAATGGTGTAGGAACACCCTTGGTATGTTTTCTCAGCTCTCCACCTTTCAAATGGCCGGTTGGGGGTCTATTTATAAGCCCCATGGAGAAAGTAGCCGTTGGGGGCGAAACCCAGCTTTCTGCTACTGACCGGACACACAGGTCATCCTGAGCGGACGTGTCCGATCGGACTCTACGCTGAGTCCGGTCACTTGACACCGGACGCGTCCGGTCGCATCTGTGCCGCTCTGGAACCTTTCTGGAGTCAATCGGACGCTACCGCTGGTGTGTCCGGTCGTCTTGCCTGCCGCGTCCGGTCTTCAGTCAACCACGAGTCTTTGCTGTTATAGTGCGAGTATCGGTGCGTCCGGTGAGCTTTACTGTGCAGCGTCCGATCGCTGCTGCTGACACCTGCTGCTGCCGAGCAACTGATCGGACACAACCGGTCCTCATAAGGGCACCGTCCGGTCACCTCTACCGAGCTCGTTTCTTCACGATCTTGCGTCCAGCTTGGTTCCTATCTTCGTGCTTGGACTTTGCTTGGTTTCTTAGGTCTTCTATTGTGCTTCTAGGGTCTTGCTTGAGGTGTTGATCATCGGATCGTCACATCTCCTTCGTCCAAGTCACGTTTGCAACCTATTAGACTACAAAACTAACACTCAGAAACATGTTAGTCCAGTTTGATCTTGTTGATCATCAAACACCAAAATCCAAAGTAAATGGGCCTGGGGTCCATTTTCCTTACGTGTATAGCCAATGCAACATCTAGATAAACACTTGCAATATGTTTGAAACAGGTGAAACATTTGAAACATACACTTGCAACATACATGTATAGTCATTTGTAACATATGCAACATCTAGATAAAACACTTGCAACATACGTTTGAAATTGCTGAAACATTTGAAACATATTGCAACATAGGTGTATAGTCATTGCAACATACGTGTGTAGCCATTGCAACATATACAACATCTAGATGAAACATACATCTGAAACGCATTAAACATATGGAGCTAGATGCCATGGGGTGACGGAAAATTTTGGGCCACCCCTCAGCTACCATGCAGACATGGGCCCACACTCCTCTCACAAACAGGTAAGCGTCCTGGCCAGCCTTGCAACTGACTAAGCGCCTATGCCGGTCGGCCAAAACAACAACACGGCAAGCAGCATGTGGCAGGGGCAACTTGGCCTGGGCGGAGACAACACACACAGAAAAAGGGCAGCATGACAAGCAGCGGCAGGCCTAGGCGCTAGGCAGCAGAGGGCAGGTACGGCAGGGAGGCCTGCAACCTTGGGTGCATGCGGCTAGGGGCCTGGCCAGCTGGTCCAGCCAGCCGCGGAAGCAACAAGCAGCCAGTCCTCTCTATGTGCTCACACGCATGCATGGCCCCCACGCACCGTATGCACCCTGAACGAGTGGCCACACGTGCTCCCAAGTGCCGACCCTGCCAGAGTGTAACTCCCTGCTGTTAATAAATAAAGATTGATGAGAAGTACTAAAGAGTAATAGTTCGATAGCTATTTTATTTATTTCTCTGCATGCATAGAAATGATAATTACATTTTTGAGAAGGTAACATAGAGATAAAATCATCTGGTTAATGCTTTATGTAGGTACACATAAAGGAAAAACTGCATATCTTTTTTTCTGAAGAAATAAGCTGCCGATTTATTTAGGTCTAGGTTTGTTGAGTAAACCTGCTGGCACGGAGACTGGGACAGCTCCTGACCAAATATGTGGATACCTGACATGTATCTCCTGCTCCTGTATAGTCAGCATGATATCCAGTGGCCAACTTGCTACTGCCCATTGTTGTAGTACTAGATTTGTCCCTGGATCCAACTTGTCTCACCTATATATCTTCCAAGCAAGACTTGTGCATATACCTGAACCTTCTCTGCTACCTCATGGTCATACCCTCCCATTAATTCTTCAATGCTGCGTAGTCCCTACTGAAAGAGGCACCAATCATCAATTCCGCAGCTGCTCTCTTCCTTGTAGTAGGTATTGCATTATGGGGAAGAGCCCAAGGCTTGCACTTGCACAAGCCAGCACTGTTCCATTTCCATCCCCTTTCTGAGTGACATGAACTCATCGTCATCGTTGCTCTGTTCCAGATGATCTGGCCAAGATCGGCGGCGCGCAGGGTACTGGCTCATCAATTCGTCAGAATGCATGGGGAACAGAGCGAGACCGTCGAGTACAGGTGAGCGCCCATTCGAGTGGAGCACCTCGCGTTGAATCGATCGAGCTTGTCTCACCAAGTCACCAACTGCAATCGGCATATATACGAGTTTCTCCATGATCTGATGACGCTGCAGGGTGTTTGCTGCTACATGGAACGTTGGCGGCGTGGCGCCGCCGGATGATCTGAGCTTGGAGGATTGGCTGGACACCAAGACCGACTCCTACGACATCTATGTTCTTGGGTACTCCACTTTGCCAACTGATTTGTCATGCATCTCTTTACATCAGCGTTGTCGCTCATCAGGTTGGTGCAGTAAGAAAGAATCATCAATCGCCACGTTTGCACGATGCAGGTTCCAGGAGATGGTGCCACTGAACGCGAGGACCGTGCTTGGCCCCAAACAGAGACGGGCAGCCATGAAGTGGCAGGTGCTCATCGGTGACTCATTGAACAACACGAGGCAAGGAGACGGAGCAATGCATGATCAAGGACAGGGCGGCGTGTTCAGGTGCCTCTTGAGCAAGCAGATGGTCGGCATCTTCGTGTCGGTCTGGACGAGGAGCAGCCTCCGCCGGCACGTCCGCCACCCTGCCGTCTCCAGCGTCGGCGCCGGCGTCCTCGGCCGGCTCGGCAACAAGGTAAGAGGCAGAGCCGCACGCACGGTACACCAGAAGCAGAAGAAGCCACTGGCATGACGGCGTACTCACTCCATCGCAGGGCGCGGTGTCCGTCCGGTTCTTGCTCCACGGCACGAGCTTCTGCTTCGTCTGCTGCCACCTGGCCTCAGGCGGCGAGGACAGCGACGCGCTACGCCGGAACGCCGACGCGGCGGACATCCTCTCCAGGACCAGCTTCCTCTGCTCCGGCGGCGCGCCGGCAGCACCGTATGAGCTGCCCAAGAAGATTCTTGGCCATGAGTAGGTCGCCCGCCCGAGCTCTGAACGACCGAACCTTCCACCTTTTCGTCCCTTGTGGCAGCAGCAACGGAAAACAGTCGTTGATAATGGTCGAATCGTGTGCTCGCAGCCGCGTGGTGTTGTTCGGGGACCTCAACTACCGGATCGCCATGGACGACGACGACGAGGCGCGGCAGCTGGTGCGGGGCAGGAAATGGAGCATGCTGCTGGAGAACGACGAGCTGCTGCTGGAGCTCTCCAGTGGCCGTCAGTTCGACGGGTGGCACGAGGGCCATGTCGCCTTCGCCCCGACCTACAAGTATCGCCGCAACTCCGACCAGTTCTACTGGTGCGCTGACGGCAGAGCCACCGGCCGCGAGAAGCAGCACCGCGCGCCGGCATGGTCATGCATGATGCATCCTCACTGTATCGATCTTTCAAGTGATCGAGATGGTTTTGTTCTGACGTTGTTGCTGCCGTTGCTGCTGTTGTTGTATCTGCAGGTGCGCGACCGGATCCTGTGGCGCGGGAAGGGGATGAAGCAGGTCCGGTACGAGCGCTGCGGTGGCTACCGGCTCTCCGATCACCGCCCGGTCAGGGCCGTATTCCACGCCGTGTGCGAACTGGTGGAAGGTGTGGATGCTTAAGCTGCAGGCTTCTTCTGTGCTTTGAAACACATTTAATTAACAAACGATCGAGCCTGTAAATTTTACAAAGTGCTTGCTCAAAAATCTCAGCCAGAGATTTCAGACGAAACTGATTACTGATTCATGCATGCGTCCGCTTTCAAAATGGTCCCTCGATGATACATCTGAGGATGTAAGGATTATTCAAGGATCATATTGACCTATTAATTGAGTAACTGACAGATTATTATCCAGCTGATGATTCAAATTGTATCCAGAAATGGTGACGTTTCTTAGCCTTGGCCATCAGGCCGACCTTGGTGTATGTTTTGGTTGTTCAGAAGGATCAATCAGAAAAAATTAAGGGGACAGGCACGCTGGCTTTAATATTAACTTCTCTACGGCGGCATCAGCAATGTCTACAAACATGAGCCACATATCAAATTGCTAGTTGTTACGAAGTTGCGAGATATTTTCCGACGCAGCAATTCATGGCCTCAGGTTTCAAGCATGGGACCAAGGCCATGTAAGTAGGCATGATTGAATAGCAATATGGGTTCACATGTCCGCTGACATGCATGTTTCATGGCCTAAGGTTAGTACTGTAAATAAAGGGAAGGGCCATGCTACCACCCTAACGTTCGGATGCTAGTGCGCGTCCGGACACCCACGCACTCGCGTGCTGCTGCGCCTGTCCGCGTGCTTCACGCGCCGCGCGTGCTGCTCCTGGGTCCGCGCATGCACGGGAGAGCATGTGTGTGGGGCCCGCCTAGCTGCATGCTGGAGAGAAGGTGGGAGCACAGCGCGTGTAACCGTGTTAACCCCGTTGTATGCTCCACCGTGGGGGACAAAGTCTGGTTCTGCGTCCGTTGGGCGCTGGCCCGCTCTGGCGCTCTGTATGCGCACATGCACTTTGACCAGAGAGTGCTCTGCCATTTGGGCACTGACCACCCGTTGCGTGCACGTCCGACTATTAGAGTTGGCCCGCATGAAGAGATATGGGCAGGCGGCGCTGGATGGGTGCGTGTAGCGCTTGCATGCCCGCAAGTCAGAGCATGTGGGGAACAGCACCTGCTGTAACATATTGAAACCAGGTGAAACAATTGAAACATACGTTTGCAATATATGTGTATAACCACTGCAACGTATAACGACATCCGGATAAAACACTTGCAACATACGTCTGAAATATGTGAAAATTTTGGAACATACACTTGCAGCATACGTGTATAGCCACTGCAACATATGTAACATCCAGATGAAAACATGCAAGATCCAGATGAAACAGCTGAAACATTTGGAAAACACACATGCAACATACGTGTGTAGCCACTGTAACATATGCAAACACTTGCCACATACGTTTGAAAACAGCTGAAACATTTGAAACATACACTTGCAACACACATGTATAGCCATCGAAACATATGCAACACCAGATCTACTTTTGCAACATTCAGATAAAACATATGCAACATACAACTTAAACGCATGAAACTTACGGTTGCAACATGTGCTCATCAACTTGCTACCGCCCAATGAAGGTTGACGCGGGCACGAGGGAGCGTAGCGAGGTGCGGGCGGCACAAGGCATGGGTGGGTGTGCGTGGCACAAGGCGCGGGGCATGGGGCGCACGCGGTGTGAGGCGGGTCCGGTGCGATCGTGCGAGGCGCGATGTGCAGGGGCACACGACGTGAGGCAGGAGGTGCAGGGCGTGAGGCACGAGGCACAGGGCGCACTCGGTGCGAGGCGGGTCCGGTGTGACCGTGTAAGGTGCGAGGTGCAGGTGCGCACGACGCGAGGCGGGAGGCGCTGGGGCGCGCGTTGTGAGGCGGTCCATCCCGTCCAGATAGACGGATGTCCTAATAGGAGCATTACCGAAAGGGAAAAGCTATCCATCAACCTGTTGTGTTTGTTGTCTTTGTTCACGTGATTTTATGGCCGTCAGACTTTGTCTCGCTGTTATCATCTATTAGATTGTTAGGTCTATTATGTTGTTTCTTTGGTATGGGAGGCCCACACACAGGTCTGTGCTTTTGATTTTTTTTAGAACCACGCCCATTTTTTCTTGTCTTCATTCATTAAATCTTATCATCCGCAGTCGATACAACTTATACTACATAACTTATTCGAATAAGTTTCTCCATACAAGTTCTCATGAAAATGTTTTCATCCTAAAATTATGTGCTACAAGTTGACATAGACATAGCAAAAAGTGTTTTTATACATAACTTATAACACCTAACTTATTTGAATAAGTTTCTTCATACAAGTTCTCATAAAAATGTTTTCCTCCTAAAAGTATGTCTAGAAGTTGACATGGACATATAACTTATAATACATAACTTATTCGAGTAAGTTTCTCCATACAAGTTCTCGTGAAAATGTTTTTATCCTAAAAGTATTTGCTAGAAGTTGACATAGACATAGCAATTAAGTTTGCCCTCAACAAGTTATGCAATGGAAATCCAATCTTTTCACCTGGCCAACCGGCAGACAAAGACAACAAAACAGCAAAATTCGAGATTCGTGTGTTGGAAGTTGTCGAAACACTTTATTCATGTTATGCCTGCTATAGGTTGTTTCTTGTGCTGTCATCATCTGAATGACAGGTAGACAGAACTTTAACTATACTAAGAACATACAGAACTTTAACTATAGTAAGAACATATAATAAACTGATGATATATGATTTGGCTATGTAGTTTTACTGGAACGGTAGTGAATAGCATATTAATGAGTAGCATACTATATAAAAGAAAAAACATTAAAAAGAGGCAAAATATTTTTCATGGTCACTGCTTTAGCAATATCAACCTTACATTTTTATCATGCATAAATTGTTTCCCTACCTACTGATTGGCTAATCTCACTCTTATGATTACATGTGTGCATATACACTAAGGGCTTGTTTGATAGAGCTCTTCTTACTTTAGATTCTCCGTGGAAGCTGATTATGTGATTAAAAATGTTTCTCCATGATTCTTTAGGATAAACTCTCCATGCATGTAGTGACTCTATGTGTAGAGTCAGCATAAAAAAAACTGTTTAGTAGATCTTCCAGATTCAGCCTAAACAGGCCATAGCCTTAATTGTGAGCATAGAGTACTGTTGGTAGACACGTGGCCTACCACACACCACCCAATAGTTGGTTTTCAACCTTGCACATGTATTTAAAGTGATTGCGGACATATTTCACAAAAATAATTTTTTAACGAAAGTTGCTGGAACGAAATATCCATTGTACACTGACCTCTACGGGATTATAGAACCATGATTTAAAACATAATACATAGTAGACATATGCATTAGCCTCTATGAATGCAAGCACACACCTCGTACCGAATGCACTACCGGATCTGGCTTGTTTGCCGATGGCCCAAAGCCATCGGCGAAGAAGAAAATGCCATCGGCAAAGAGTTTGCCGATGGCTATCTCAGGTGGCCATCGGCATAGCGCCATCGGCAGACATTTCATCGGCAAAGGCGTCTATGCCGATGGCCACCTGTCAGGTCGTCGGCATAGCTTTGCCGATGGCCGCGGCCACCATCGGCAAACACGCCACGTCAGCCGACCGTCCGTCAGGCCTGACGGCCTGTTTGCCGACGGCTAACGTTGCCGGCCATCGGCAAAGGCGGCGTGTTTGCCGATGGTCGGCCGTCGGCAAAGGCGATTTTTATTTATTTCTGAATTTTTTTGCCGATGGCCCTGGCCGTCGGCATAGATGGTTTGCCGATGGCCGGCCATCGGCAAACATATGGCCATTTTGCCAACGGCCAGTCCTGCCATCGGCAAACCTGTTTTTCCCGACACCTACTCCCAGGTTTGCCGACGGCTGGCCATCGGCAAATCTGGGAAAAATTTTTTTTCCTTTTTTTTTTTTTCTGTTTGCTAGCTTTTTCGACAATATTTACACACATACATCACATATATATCATATGATCCACATATATAGCATCAAAACACCATTTGCATCACCAAATGTCGATCGTCATCCAATTTCATCCATACACAAGCGACAAATGTCCAATTTCATCCATACACAAGCCACGGTAGTCGATCGTCATCCACAAATAGTCATCCATACATAGTCATCATCATACAAGGTCCAAATGCGATAAGTGTAGTACCTAGCTCGAGGCGCCGTCGCCAGGGGTCCCAGAGCGCCCACCACCCTGCTCCCACGGAGGCCAACTCGAAGGCGAGCCCCCACCACCCGGCTGCGACCAACCCGACTGCGGGGCCGATCCGTACTGCCAGTACTGCCCCAGCTGCTGCGGACAGATGCCTGGAGGCCGATAGTGCCCCTACTGCGGCCAGGAGGCGTACCCCTGCGACTGTGGTGGCGGTGGAGCTGGCCAGGCGTACGGCTGCGTGGGGAAGCTCTGGTGAGGTGGCCAGCCGTCCTGTGGAGAAGGACCAAGTGGAGGGCTACCACTCGGAGTTGGGTTCGAACCCGCCGACTGTGCCTGCACAAAGACCAAGTGATGTAATTAGTACCTGCAGGCTGGCCGCACAAGCTAAAACGACAAGCATTGTGCTCACCTGACCAGCTACAGGAACAGGCAGTGGAACTATCGGTGGTGGAGCGAAGATCGAGGCAGGTGGCTCCTGCATTCCCGGGATCTGGGCCCGGAAGTGTAGGGACAGGTCCGCCAACTGTCTCTGGTAGTGCTGCGTAAGTGCCAGCAGCTGCTCCTGATGGGCCGCATCCCGCTGCGCCTGGAGAGCCACCTGGGCCGCATGGGCCGCCTGCAGCTGCTCCACCGTGCTCTGCAATATTACACCAGCATTTGAAGGCAAGGTATATCATGCGTGAAACGACTGAACGACGAATGAAACTCCACTTACCTGAAGTGTCGTCACCATGTGCGCGGTGCTCTGCTGCCGAGGCGCTATGGGGATCTGCGATCCGCCCCCCCTTTGCCGGTCTTCTCTGCGGATCTGGCTCAGCGTCGGAACAGAGGACGGGTCGATGACGCTGTTGGCCATGAAGTACCGGCCGTGCTGCTTCCCTGATCCAAGCCTCATCACAAGGTCAGTGTCAAGGGGCTCGGTGGCGGGGTCGTGGTCCTCGCCATGGCGCTCTCGAGCTGCGGCGGCGTACTGGGTGAGCTTGTCGTAGACGACCGGGCTGGTGTAGCTCTCTGGCCTGAGCGACGAGCTGTACACGGTGGTGGGCGCTTTCGCCTTGCCGATGTGAGCAAGCGCGTACCCCGCAAACTCGTTGATCTGCTGCCCACCATGCGCCTCCGACTGCGAGGAAAACACAAACATGGTTACAAGTAGTGACAATTGAGCGCGATAACAAATGCATCAACAGAAGCATACCCATGTTTCCATGAACTCTGGCAGGATCTGGCTCCCTTGGTGGTGTGAGACCCCTGACCTATCGAGCTCTGCCTTGCGTTTCGCCCGACGTGCTCTGCGCTCCGCGTACGCCTCCGGCGTACGCCACCCTCTGACGATCACAAGCCAGCAGTCCTCGTACTTGCTGCACCAGCCCGGAGGCATCTGCATGACATTCAAGTTTTTGATATTACAGATAATGGATTGAATGTGTCATGTAAGAAATCATAACGGATGTTTCCTGACAATTACTTAAGTTTTTGATATTACCAGCATGTACTGCTCCTCGGTGAGGTCGGTCTCCTCATGAGACATCATCTCCCTGACTTGCTCCTTATCTACCTTCATGGACTTGAAGTTGGCGTAGTAGCTGATGAGGGCCTGGGTACGCGCCTCGTAGAACATGTCCTTAAGCCGGTCAGCGCACACCAAGTCCTGATGCCGCGACGCCTGCACGAGGTCCTGCCCCTCCTCCAACTGGAAGTACAACTGCACACAGGCATCAAACATCATTTCATTGTTTCAAGAAAGTCCAAATAATCAGTTGTATTGAGATATGCGATGCGATGCAAAGACTCACCCAGAACTCCCTCTTGATCTTGTCAGCCAGGACTTCGCCATTTTCGTCCGTGACAAGGGAGAAGTGGTGCCATTTGTCGGGCACGATGCGGTCACCATCTGCGGTTTCTATCAAGCCAGGGAAGTGCTTTTTAATCAGCAGGCCCTGGATGCTAGTGGGACAGCGTGAAGAACCCCTTTTTGTCACCTTTTTCCAGCCCCTGCACGAGTCATAAAAAACAATTGTTAGTATGCAATTTGAATTTGAAAATGTCATATGAACAAGTAGAGAAATCAACAATGGTTACTTACTTGCCCGCGGGCCGAATCACCGCGCGCTCGTTAGCGACTGGCAGGTGGCTAGGGAGCCTGGTGGGGCCGCGCTGGAAGGGCTTGGCCGAAGCTGTGGAACTAGAGCCGCCCGCTGTCTCCTCGTCGCCCTCGGCGTCTCCGCCATAGACGCCGCCACCGTCACCGTCACCGTCACCGTCACCGTCACCGGTCGTCGTCGTCGTCGCCCCCTCCTGGGAGGCCGTCCCGAACAGCCTCCTCGACGACGTGCGGTGCTGTCCGCTGGGGGCCCTCACACCCCTCCTGGTCGAGGGCTCCACCTCACGCTCCTCGTCGTCGTCCTCGACCTCGTCCTCGTCCGGGTCGGGAGGTGCCATGTACCTCGAGGTGACGTTCCATCGTGGCCGCCCTCCGCCTGGCATTTTGTCGAGTGCCTGCAATAACAAAGAATAAAAGAGTTAGTATTAATAACAAGTACATGTAAAGAAACATAACTGTAAGGTAATATTAATAACAATATAGTATTACATGAATTAGAAATTATCTCCGCGAAAGGCAATATTGCGGGCGAGCGCTCGTCGTCATCATCAGTATCACTATCAATACTATCGTCATCAGTACTGTCGCTATCACTATCCGCAACAACTACATCGCGTCGCATCTGCCATTCATCAAGGATTCGTAAGTCCTCAGCATGGGCACGAAGGCCAAACATGGGCACGAAGGCCAAACATGGGCACGAAGGTCCCAAAACCTGCAAAAAAAACATGGCACGAAGGCCAAACATGGGCACGAAGGCCAACAACCACCAAACATGGGCACGAAGGCACGATGGCCGACATCCACATTTCACGGCACAAAGGCCCATACATCCACAATTCCAGCACGAAGGCCGTCAATCACATACATGGCACGAAGGCCGATGATGGAGAAGAAGGGTTATACCTTGCTGTGGCTGTGATACTCTCGCGTGGACGAACGGCGAGGACAGGACAACGGCGTGGACGGCGTGAACAGCCCTCTCCTCCTCCTCCCTTCTCCTTCCTCTCCCCTTCTTCTTCTTTCTCCTTCTTCTTCCTCCTCCCTTCTTCTTCTTCCTCCTTCCTCCTCTCCTTCCCTTCTTCCTCCTCCCCTTCTCTTCTTCCCTTCTCCCCTCCCCTGTCCTCCTTCCGGCGGCGGGGCTGGGCGGCGGGGCCGCTGCAGCGCTGGGCAGCGGGGCTGGGCGGCGGTGCTGGGCGGCGGTGCTGGGCGGCGGGGCTGCTGCAGCGCGGGGCGGCGGGGCCGGGCGGCCGCGGCGGGGCGCCGGGGCCGCGGTGGGGTGGCGGGGCCGCGGCGGGGTGGCGGGGCCGGGCGGCCGCGGTGGGGCGGCGGGGCCGGGCGGCCGCGGCGGGGCGCCGGGGCCGCGGCGGGGTGGCGGGGCCGCGGATCTGCCGGGGCGCCGGATCTGCCGGGCGGGGCGACCGAAGCGGCGGCGGCGGCGCGGCCGGAGCGGCGAGGGTGGCGGCGGGTCGGGATGGGGCGCGGCCGGGTTAGGGTTGGGGATGGGGTGGGCGCGGCCGGGTGGGCGCGGTTTTTATTTTTTTTAAAAAAAAACCTGTTTGCCCATGGCCTGGCCCGATGGCCATCGGCAAACAATACACACGTGGCGGCCATAGGGCCGGCCTGGGCCACCTTCTTTGCCGATGGTCTCCTGGGCACGGCCATCGGCAAACAATCTTTGCCGACGGCCTGCTCCGGCCGTCGGCAAAGTTTGCTTTTTTTTGTTTTTTCCTGCCCAATTTTTTTCTTGTGTCTTCCTACCTCAAATAAAACCCAAGTTCAAAAGTTGGGACAATTTTGAGTTTTTTAGCTATATTTCGTTAATTATTTCTGTTTATTTGCATTTTTCCGACGACTCTAAAATTGAACTACAGGTACATGAAATAACGAGATTTTTAGATTCAAAAGATGATATTCATGATTCTAGGAGTATGTTGAGGCCGTATCTAGGAGCTCGCATGAAATGACGACCATGTTGGTGTCGTAGCATGGCGAGCTACGTGCGGAAAAGGTGTTTTTTAATTATATAAAACCCATACGAAGTCCGAAATTGACGAAACTTGACGAGTTATGTTGTCATGGCATGTGGAGGACGTGGTAAAATTTTCAAAAAGTTTCGAGCAAGTGGTGACGTCGGATGGCTAAAACTCACACATCTCCACATGTGATTACTTGTGATCACATGTGGACATGTCTGGGTTTTGGGCATCCAACGTCGCAAGTTGCTCAAAATTGTCTCGATCTTTTTTCATAGGCTCTACATGCAATGAAATAACACGTCAAGAAGTTTCATCAATTTTGGACTTCGTTTGGATTTTTTATAATTAAAAAACACTTTTTCCGCACGTAACTCGCCATGCTACGACACCAACATGGTCCTAACTTCATGCGAGCTCCTAGATACGGCCTCAACATACTCCTAGAATCATGAATACCATCTTTTGAATAAAAAAATCTCATTATTTCATGTACCTGCAGTTCAACTTTGGGGTCGCCGGAAAAATGCAAATAAACAGAAATAATTTACGGAATATAGCTAAAAAACTCAAAATTGTCCAAACTTTTGGACTTGGGTTTTATTTGAGGTAGGAAGACACCAGAAAAAAACTGGAAGACAAATTCAAAAAAAAAATCAAATTTTGCCGACGGCAACTAGAGGCCGTCGGCATATATAGTTTGCCGATGGTCAGCCGTCGGCATAGCCATATATTTTGCCGACGGCCTGACTGTCTGGCCGTCGGCAAAGATGACGGCGTCGGCTGGAGTCCGCCGACGTCTGGCCTGGCCAAGTTTGCCGATGGCCTGGGTTTGGCCGTCGGCGAAGATCGGTGTTTGCCGATGGCTGAGATTTGCCGATGGCTCGGCCGTCGGCAAATTCCGTCTTTGCCGTTGGCTGAGGTTTGCCGATGGCTTGGCCGTCGGCGAAATTTGTTTGCCGATAGCTTTGCTTTGCCATCGGCAAAGCCTCCTGTTTGCCGATGGCTTATTCGTTGGCCATCGGCAGACCCTGTGACCGTCGGCGAACAAGCCGTTTCCGGTAGTGATGAGTCCTCAGAAAACAAAATAGAGCCACAAGATCTCAAGATTAACGAAGTTGTCGACTGATATGAGCACCCGCACATCAAGTTGAATTGATGACTCAAATCGGGTTAGGCAAGTTCCGCCAAAAGAATCTAATCAGCTGAGTCTCGTTCAGTGATGTAGTGATGGACTGATGGGGCTGCTACAACTACAGTGTGAAACACTATGTGCAACAATGGACGAATGTCGTGGAAATCGTTTGGCCTCTCAACGTACGCACATACCTTCCTCCATCGAACTTTTAACGTTCAGAATTAATTTTGAATAGTCGCTCGCTCGGTCGTTCGTTCCTAAAATACAAGATACTGAAGGTTCAAAACCTGTTCTAAACTATATGATATTCTTGATTGCTCAACTTTATCTACGTGACTGTGCGCCTTTTAAACCTTATATCCGCCGCGTGTATCTTTCAAGTATCATCTTATCCAAAATAACTCATGTAATAATTGGTAATAAAAAAATCAATGATATGTATACATGTGTTTTTAAACTAAATGTCTTTTACTAGTAAAATAAGCAGCCAGTTATTAACAATAAAACTAATTAACCAGTGAGGGACAAGTTGATCTTTTATCAGGATGAAGTAAAACACATCTGTTGCCGGGACAGACGTACGTGGTCCTCGATTATCATGTCATTATATTGGTAAAAACAACATGCAACGACGACGACGTGTAGGTGTGGTGACCAGTGGCGGAGCTCGCCCAAAAATTTAGGTGGGGCAGAACATAGCTCTGGCTCTGCAGATCGTTTGGCTCCTAATGAGTTCGTCCAAGAAGCACGCGACAGGTCGAACAACGTGAGTCTCACCGATGCAGCAGCCACGACTGTTGTCGTCCTTAGCTTTTGAGATGCAAATAACATCGTCATGCTAGCTCCCGTTCTGTCAGAACCATGAGGAGACTTGAGAGCTCAAGCGCGAGAAGGCCACCTCATAGAGCATTTGCACGCTGCGGCATCGGCGTCGCCATTCAACCTACTCACTGCCGGGCGCGGCCATGGCACGACAACGCACGCACTCGCAGCCTCATAGGATGCAGTTGTGGCTGCCGTTAGACACGCGGCCGTGGGCACTAGGCCTTTGTGTCTGAGGACCAGCCCTGGCATCGGATGCCAAGGGTTCGAGGGGCGACGGCGGCGCCGCAACGCGCAACAATGTCCGAGTGGACCGAGAGAGAGAGAATAGGCTTTTTTCTTGCTTCATTGGGCTACCGTCTATTGGGCCAACTCATTGGCACACGACACAGCTTTCGTCTTTCTCGGTCCATCTTCCGTCAGCAGCAACACCGCCGCAGCCACCGGTGAATGGGAAGAAGAGAGGGGTGGAGGGTCTCTGCTCCGGTGGTAGCTGGGGCAGCTGCCCCACCCTGCCATAGGGGGAGCTCCGCCTATGGTGGTGACCGTTGGACCGCCGATGCTGTTGTGCGACCGGTTTTAGTGTCGTCATACCGTATACATCGTCGTATAGGTGCACGCACCGCACCGTCGTGGTCCTGCATGGTCCGCGCGCAACATCGTCGCATCGTGGCTGCTGGTACGCTCCACCCATCCATCCATCCGTGTGTGATGCTGATGCGTGATGATTTCGATTCGATCTGTACGACGAAAGCACGCAGGGATCGGAGCAGGAGCACACGTGTGAGTCCCTGAGCCAGTTGGTGGGCTGCTGCTGTATCCATCCATGATCCATCGCCAGTACAAATCAACGGTGCCTTCGTCCCACCATATGGTCCTGGGAGAGGTAGTATTAGCCGGGTAGCCTCAGCGTCGACGACGCCACGTATCCAAGCTAAGCTCCAAGGTGACGTGCGGAGCCCAGCTCGTGGATAGAAGCCAGTAGCAGGGTCACACGACCCGATCGTATTTGAAGCACACCACCTTTCTGCTAGGGAGTCTCATGGCCATTATTAGCTCGATGATATATATGGCTTCGGCCTTCGGGCGGTGCCGCAGCATGGTCCAGCTACACCTGTGTAGTCCTGATGGTAGGTTTAGGTCACTGCCTCACTGGTACTAGTACCTTCTTGGGAACAGTACGTCAGAGCTTCTGGGACCGGCGTATGATCGCCCTGCTACTGGGATGATTCTGTTCTGGATGCTTCCATTCATCAGATCCAGAGAAACCTTGGAAGGAAACAGCACTAGTGCTATATGCGTGGTACCAACACGGGACGTTAGCTGAGTTGTGGCCATTAAGTGTATTCCAATTCTCAAACTTCCCAAACTCCTTTTGAATACTTACGTAAGTTATTATATCAATCAAGATAGTGTGTGTTCGCAACTAAGATTCACAGTTGTATATAAATTTGCAAATACCGGATGGTCCGGTGTTGCATACTAGGTAGTCCGGTTATTTTGGAAGCTTCAAATTAGTGATTGGACTATACCACTGTGTAGTTCTCGTCGAGACGATCAAACTATATATGTGAAATGTCTAATTTGAGTCCGTACAAGAGAATTACAACCTCAGAAAGGTTTTCTCTTCGACAAAAGATTTCCTCTTCAACAAGACCAGATGGTCCGATGTCACATACTAGATGGTTCGACAATATTCGTTGTTGGCAATGGAGCTAGCACATTGTTTTTGCTATGGCCAATCGTCATTGTTAAGGTGGGCACCAAAGTCTCCGTTGTTAGCAATGGAGCTAACACTTTGTTTTTTCTTCGACCAATCGGTCATTTCCAAAGGCGGGCACTATAAATATTTTTTTAAAAAAAACCCAAAAACTAAAAAACTTGTATCTTTGGATAATCAAACCTACAACTCAATGTATAACCATAACACCTCTCTGCCACTACACCATACACTCATGATACTAAAGAAGTCACCATTGCTAGCATCGACAGAGAGCAGAGCAGGACTTTCACCCGAAAGCCCCCCACATCTCAACCCATCCCAACAAACACACGCCCCTCCATTGCTGCCATTAGTGGGAAGATGCTTCTGATAACGGAGTCGTGTATACGGTTGAACACGTCATGTAAGACCGGCATCGGTCAAATACACACGTGCGCGCACGGTGCCCACTCTGCCCACGACGCGCACGCCGCACCTCCCGCTCGGCCGCTTAGCTAGCGCCTGGCAGTTTTGATAGAGGAGGTTGCTGAGTCTGTAGACTATATGTATGAGCTCATGAGATCAATACAAGCCAACGTTGATCCATTTTTCTCTTTCAGCTTCCATGCTGACCAATTCACAGGCTTGCGTGACCTGCCAACACAGTGCCAGCTTTCATCGGCCGTCACTATCCCACCGGACACCAGCCACCATGCATGGCCACACCAAGCCGCTGCACAAGGGCAACAGTCACCACCACCTCCGCCGCACAAGACTAACTAACGAGCTTGCAACAATCGTTGTGAAACCCCACGCTGGCTGCCAGCCATGAGGAGCTGCCTTCAACCGGTTGCCACAACAGATGCAGTAAACTGGTCGCAAGCATGCACGACCATCCACTACAACACAAGTCCATATACCGCAACCAACCAAGTTGTCGCCAAATCCTTACAGATCATTGAAGAAGTTGAAACAATCCATAATTTCCTCGAAGAGAACAGATTATATCATAATGTGATAATCCCAGAAAGACCGAACTATCACATTATCATTATTCGGCTGATATCATAGTCATACATCGCGAAATTACAAGATTATAAGGCATTACAACACTGGGTAACACACCTAAGTACAACGTATACTAGCGGAAACGCACACAGGACAGCTTCAGAGTCGGCGTAGCGCGTCAACGGGTGAAGGCTCCTCCTTCACGGGCAATCATCAGAGTCGGCGTAGAATGTCAGCGGGCGTAGACTTCATCTCCTCAAACTTGAGCGTAGGAACGAGACCACCTAATCCTTCTAATCTCCATTGTCGTCATCGTAGATGTCATCCAATCCTGCTGAACAATTATCAATACGATTTGTACTGGCTATTGGCTCTCACCTTATGCTTTGCGTATGTTTTGTGGTAAGTGGAATGCAAGGGTAGAGCAAAAGGCCTATATATGGTTGTAGGTTTCCTATGCAAGGTCATCCATATTTTATAATAGTTCATCAAGTTTTAACCCATCTCTGCCACATGTTCACCCATCCCATCACACACATCTCACCACACCCTCACTCTCTAGGTGGCAAGGACAACTCCCTCTCGTGCCTTGCCTCAACGGCCAAAGCCGGAACCAACACCAAACCTAGGGGAGAGAAGAAGAAAAGACACCTCTCACTAATCAAGGGAACCGTAGGTCATAGGAATGTCCATATCCGCGGACGTGGCTATACGTATAGATTGATCAACTCTGCAGAGCGTGTACACCTGGAACCACAAGATCACCATCATCGGCGGTGCGCCCCGCCTAGGATGATACCGACTGCCTCCCAACGGGTATAGTGCCACCCTACCACTCAGCCCTGGGCCACCTGGAGTCCACTGGCATGCTGAGACTGTGAGACGTAGTACCGAGCCCCCAGAGGTCACTACGCTGTCTTATGAGGGTGTGGACGATATGCCTGTACTTCCTTACACTATCCACTTCCAACCTAGCAGTAATGGCACCGTCCTAGTTGGTCGGGTAACCGTCCCCGCCCATTCAGGAGCGAGTGGTGTGTACGTAGGGTCCTATGATCCGGTTCTCTCAACATACCAGTCCTTATAGGGACCGGATAGGATATCTTCTCAAAGGGAATAACCAACACTCCGTGCCTTGACGACACCTCCATCCCGGGGCTTCATCCCACAAAGACACTCCACCCCGGGATCTCCTCGTCTCACATGCACCTGCCATAGGTACCTCTCGTAGGTTGCACCCCCTCGGTATGACTCGTCCAATGACTCGTCGTAAGATCCTGCTCGATTGACTCGACCCTCACCACTCACCCAAGATGCACGCCAAGATCTCCCCAAGTTGTTACCAGTTTTAGCAGCACCATGTGCCTTAGCCACTCACAAACAATCCTCCACCAAGCATCACATCACCGATATAATGCGTAGTAGAAGGAAGTAGTAATTAGTATGTGAGCGTCTATCCTAACAACGGGTATGTAGGGGTAAAGGTTGCATCAAGGTAAAGGCTTCTAGCAAATCTACCATGCAACCTATCACAGATCATTTGCATAAGAGTAAAGCACTAGCAGCTACATTGTTGCATGTCTAATAGGATTCTATGAGGTTGGGTGGGACGTGGCACCTGTTGATTGGTCATCTCCGAGATCCTCAGTGTACTCATAGCCCTTCTCATGGTCCTGTTGTCATTCGCGTTCCCTTCCTCCAACGGGTTTCAGTCCGATCAACATTATCCTCAATGCATGTAACTACCACGATAGAGCGACAAACAAGGCAAAAAGGCAATCAATACTCTAAAAAGGCGACAAGACATGGAAAGACCGAACAACACCAAAAGAACACCAAGGAAAAAGACTTAGCCCTCTCGGCGGATGTCCGATCCTTGGGCCAAAAGAAACGGAAGTGGTTGTTCACTAAGCACAAGCTTAAGTCGTAGCCTAGCCAGTACTTCCTAGGTCGATCGTGCCGACCTGTACGATTTCAATAAAAATGGCATAGACCCTAGCTCATCTTAAGCGAACACCACGGCTCATGGTCTTCTGATCCAGGCGTCATGGAGATTGACGGGAATCGAAAAGAGTGGCTAAGGGGGAAAGGAAGCAGTTCCGGTCTCTCTCAATCCATCCGCCATTATAATTGACGAGAACCAAGAGAGGGTAGAACGGGGGAGAGAAGAGAAGGGAGGTGGTCTACTTCTTCCAATCCACACGCCATGGCAAGACATGGGGCATCAGAAGGAGCGACACACAAGAGAACACGAGTGCCCAACTACTTGTAGGGTAGCATGACCTAGGTGCACTAAATGCACTAAGACATCCCTAGGGTTCTTAGCTGTGTGGTTGTCACCGCAAGAACAAAAGAAATGCTATGGTCTAAATAGGTACAAGCATACAAGGGCTTAAGCATGACAGAACCAAATAAGGGGGGCACGGGATTCACCTTCATTTTATCCACTCGCCATAGCAACAACGGGAATCGAAGGAATGGAATCAAGAGAGCAATAAACACCAAACAAGCGAAGGGCTCAATCCACATCTTACTAGATCGATGAGGATTCAGAACAAGAGAGGAGAAGAATGGAATCTGCACTCCTTCGACCAACTCGTCATGGAACGGACGAAGGTTGGAAGAAAGGAGACATGATCCCACGACCTAGACCCACTCGTAGGGCACCATGACCATGCAACTAAATTGGCACAAGGCTATCCCTAAGGCCCGTAGTGATGTGGTTGTCACCGCTAGATCCGAAGGAACGCTATGGTCAAAGTGGTACAAGCATATGAGGTGGTTAGGATAAACAAGTGAGCAAAGGAGGTAAAACCCGATGGTCATGGCAAGGCAACTCGTGACCATGAACTTCACCCACACGAGTTGGCTTCGTAGTTCCATGATTATCGTTCCCCAATTCATATCCCACTAGATTTGGTCACGAAGGGCTTGATATGTGTGGGTAAGGACTGCATCGATGTTGACATCAAGTCCTCAATGGCCATGTCCTAGGGACGTGGATAGGGGCTAGCGATCGTAGTACGACAAAGCCAACCAAGAAGCGAGGGAGCAAGTTACGCTCAGCGTTACGGCCACGGTGGGATGAGCCCATGACCAAAACTATCAAACAAAGTATGATCCCTCGACCAGCTCGAAGGCATGGTCCCCGGACGACAACAAACGACACACTAGAACTAAACCAAGAAAAACAACACAACGCGACTAGATGGAGTGGCACATATCCATAGCACAAGGTTAGACCGACGGTGAAGGCACGACACAGGCAATCATAGATAGATGATCATGTATGAAGTGCATGAACAAGTATAGATGATAGATGATAAAATGATGTACGAACAAGTGAATGAAATGAAAAGCGGAGCTTTGCTGACGTCGAGGAAGGCGTCGGCTAGGTTAAAAAGGGCTGACCTTGCTGTGATGAGGAAGAAGGCCTGCAGCAGTGTGTTCTAGTGAACTACAGCTAGCTGCGGCTAGCTACGGCTTGCTGCTAGCTGGCTGCAGCTGCCAGTGGCTGGCTATGGCTAGATGCGGCTGGTCGGTAGCTTGCTGGGCGTGGCCAGGGCTGGTCGGTGAGGTCTGGCAGCGACGTTCCACTCCGTCGGACGGCATAGCAAGGTCGCATCCTCCCTGCGATAGTGAAGACAGCAACATGAAGGCCGGTCTCAGACAAGGTCGATGGCGAGAAGGGAAAAAGGGCAGAGCTTGGGCTGCTGGTGGCTCACTAGCGACAGTGGAGGAGGGCACTGCAGTGTCGGACATGGGCAGACAATGATGAGGTGCTCTAGGCATCGGTGTCTGGCAGTTGTTGCTCCTGGTGGGTGCCCATGGTGGAGGGGCACTGCAGGCTCGGCCATCTAGCGGCCGTTGCTATCTCTGGCGAGGTAGAGAAGGGCAGAGCTCGGTGATGTGGTCACCGGGAGCAGGGCAGTACAGGGAGGAAGACGGTCAGCAACGGCAACAGAGAGGGGAAAGGTGAAAGCTTAGCGTTGGGGGCTCACTGGCGATAGGGGAGGAGGCTCGGTGGTAGGGTGGTGCTGCAGTACGGCGCTGGTGATGGAGTCCGGCGTGGTGGTGACCACGGCGAGCAGCAACGGTGGCGTAGAGGTGGCAAGGTGGAGCTCAACGACGCTGACGATGAACGCTGATAGCGAGAAATGGCGTGGCTTGGTCGTGACACAGAGTGGGGAGGTAGTGGTGTTGTGGCGTGGCTCTGATGTCGATGAAGGAGCTCGGTGTCACAGAGGAGGGTGTGGCATTGAGGAAGAAGAGCTGGCCGGCATTGAGGTAGGCACGGCGAGACATGGCTCTAGCGAGGAAGAAGAGGTGGACGCGGCTTAGCTACGACGGCGAGATGCAGTGAGAGCTCGCTGTCACCGAGGCGAGGGCTTGGAGGCGAGCAAGGTGGATGGAGTAGGGCCGCGGTGGTCGGTGAAGAGGAAGGTGGCGCCACAGGCTTCATGGCGAGCCCATGGCAGCGAGAAGTAGCAGGAGGCGGTGGGGCTCGGCTTGGCAATGCTCTACACCGGGGTGTCCATGATGCAGTAGTGCGGCTCCGATGAAGGAAAGCCGATCAGCAAATCGTGCGAGGATGGCGCGGTGGTCGGCTACGGCGGCTAGGGCTGGCTTCATGGAGAAGAGGAGGAGAGCAGGTGTGTGCAGTGGCTACACGAGGAACAAGGGAAGAGAGCGGCGGTGGGGCTTCTTATAGGCGCAGCCGTGGCTAGGGTTCAGGGGTGGACGACGGATGCCTCGGCGTCCGTACCCTTTGTCCACGTAGAGATAATTGGGAGGCGTGCGCGGGCATGAGGTGCCGAGAGCACGGCACGGGGCTCTGCATCGAGCAGTGGTGATGGCTTTGGGAGCGTTGCGCTCCTAGGGTTAGGGCAGGGGCGCCTCAACGGGCCTATGGGGGCCGGAGCTCGTGCCTGTGGGGGCCAGCGATGGCACTGGGCCAACACGAGGTGGGAAGAGGAGGAAGGCCGAATGGGCCGGTGACGCTGCTTGGCAGCTGGGCCAAGAGGAGAAGGGGAGGAATAGAGGGAGTTTGGCCCAAGAAGGAAACAAAAGGATTTCCCAATTATGACTAAAGGATTTTTAGATGGAATCAAAAGGAATTCGAGAGGGAATTCAAAAGAGATTTGAGATGAATTCAAAGGGGGAATTTGAGAAGGGATTCCTGCTACGGATTTGTGCACTCCAAACTCCGACAAGACTCAAACACAAAACCAACTCAAAAACATGGACACTCTTCTACATACAATTCTATATGAGCGCAATGATTTATTAGCAAGCTTGGCTAAGTTGACTCGGGTTTGACCTAGAGACTACATGCTTCACACATTGCAAGAATTTTTTTTAAAAAGCTCGCATTTTTGGATGCTCGAAAACCCGGGTTTTGACAGTCCTCCCCCTCACAGGAATCTCGTCCCCGAGATTAAGGTGTTGCTCGGTCGGTGAAGAGGTGGGGGTGCTACTTCTGAAGTTTTTCTTCTTTCTCCCATGTTGTTTCTCTTTCATTTTGGTTACTCCACCAGACTTTTGCAGAAGGAATGGTCGTGCTTCTGATTTCTTTGACAGCTCAATCCAAATTCTTTACGAGGTGCTCAAGGTACTCAAGAGGGTCTTGTAGGCCTACAACTTTAGTATGAACATCTCCTAAAATCCTCGAGGTACCTCCTCAGTCGTGAGATGTTGAACACGTATACTTCGGCTAGGTTAGTTGGTGGCTCCATCTTGTAGGTGATCATCCCAATTCTGCTCAAGATCTCATAGCGCCTATGAAGCAAGATGCTAGCTTGCTTTTAACGTGAAACCTCACGGTGCCTCTGAGGGGTGATACCAACTGTAGCCAACTTCAAGCTCGAGATACACGTAGTCATCAACCTTGAGATTGAGATCATATCTTCTTTTGTCAATATAGCTCTTCTAGTTGGTCGGGGCTAGCTTTAGGTTTTCTTTGACCTTAGCCACTTGCTCTTGGGCTTCTTTTATCAGTTTTGGTCCAAAGAACTATCTTTCTCCGGCTTCTGATCACATAAGCGGGGTTGTACTTGATAGTTGTTTGTTGTAGGAGAACTTTGTGAAGGATGGGCTTTCCTCCTAATCTGATACATGAGTCAAGACATGAACTCTATGTGGTTCTTCTAAGATGATTTACTCTTTCAGTCCAACTGCCAGTCTGGGGTGAAGAAGTTTTGTCATAATCCAAGGTAGTACCCATGGTCTTGTGAAAGTTGTGTCGTAATCTAGGAGTATCCAAGAATAAAATAAGCCACTTTGGTTTAGTGACCGACTATATCCCATATCAAGTCGCTTCCTTCCTGAGAGCGGGGTAATCTGACTGTGATGTCCATTCCAACAGCAACATTCATGCTAATATCTTCCTATTTCCTTAGAGGAATGTCCATGGGCTGAAGTTACTCTACGGACTTCTGGTGTTCAGTCTTCATTCTTTGGTAAATGTCGCATCTAGCCACATAGGCTGCAATATTGGATTTCATGTCCTCCTGACAAGATGGATTCTCGGATTTGCTGATCTTGGGGAGCATATAGCTAATCCTTCAATCACAAGGTGTCTTGTTTATTGGTCCTGTAATTCTGAAGCTTTTCCTCTGGCATAAGTATCTCGATTTTCTCGGATCTCCTTGTATAATTTTAGCACTTCTCTAATTTTCTCTTCTACGATGTAGGTGACTAGTATCATTAGCTTCTCAAACTTCTCAAGTAACTTAGGGCAATCGCTCTATAGCAACCAAGGTGTTGCAAAAGTTCCTCCCACTCAAGACATCTGCTACAATATTGGCTTTTCCTGGATCGTAATGAATTCCCATTTCATAGTCCTTGATCAATTCTAGCCATCTGTGTTGTCTCATGTTCAACTCATCTTGCGTGAAAAAGGTACTTGAGGCTCTTGTGATTGGTATAAATTTCACACTTGTTGCTGGTCAGTTGGTGCCTCCAAACCTTGAGAGCATGAATGACTGCAACTAACTTCGAGGTCATACGTGGGGTAGTTCTTCTCATGATGTCTTAGCTGTCTTCAAGCATAAGCGATCACTCGATCATTCTGCACCAATAGATATCCTAAACCTTGCTTGGAAGCGTCACAATATATCATGAAATTTTGATGACTATCGGGTAAGGTTGACCATAATATCCTGCTATTCCAAGAAAACTTCTGATATCGATGATGTTCTATGTCTTCTTCCGTTCTATTGACTGCTTCAATCTTGGATGGGTCCATTGAAAATTCCATTATGGTCAGCACATACGAGGCATTTTAAAACCATAATTCACACTTCTCAAACTCGGCATACAACTAATTCTGCATTAGCCTCTCTAGCAATTCTCTGAAATACTTCTCATGTCCTTCGTTTGTTTCTGAATAGATCAAGATGTTGTCAATGAATTCCACGTCTGTCGTTTCTGTCTCTTCCATGAAGGTCATGTTCATCATATTCGTGAAATACGCGGGCACACTAGTTAATCCAAAGGAACACTATGAACTCAATGTCCAGTTCATGCAGTATTTCTAGCAACTCATCTGGAAAGATATTCTATTGTCGGTGAGTATCAGAACGTCTTATAGGGTCTTCTCTATCAAGTCATGAGCTTCATCCTTCTCTACATCATCCAAATGATGTGTAGCATCAACTGGTACTCAAAGGACCTCTAGGGTGCTTTAGGCTACTATATTGAGCAGAGTTTAGAGTTTGATCTCTTATCCCCATTTTGAGAATCATATCAATATCTCCCTTAAACTTTAGGACCGTCAAGCCTGCTAGTAGTATATTCTGCTCTCTTGAGTCTTGCTGATTTGTATACCACGGTGCAAATGACATCTTCAAGGGGTGAGCTAGTGATGATTGATTTGCTACATCATTTAGTCAGAAGGGACTATTTGTTGACGGTAATTAACTATCATTTTAAACCATCAACATAAGAGGAATAAATAATAAAAAGGATCACCACAGTAGGTTTAGAGGTTTAAACTAACAAATTCCACGAGTTTTGGTGATTCTGTGTTTTTCAGGGGCTGAGCTGCATAATACAGAACTAATCTCCTTCCAAGAGAAGAAACCGAAGCAATCGGCCTAATCTCCATGTCACGAATGCGGATAGGGATTCTAGAAGACCTAAACCGACTCCACGAGGCGACACGAGCCAACCCGCCGCCAGGTGGGGCCGACCGGCCCTAGGGCTAGGCCGACCGGCCCTCCCCTGCGCCGCCTCGGCTCCTTCTCTTGCATGCAACCTATACCGCCTCTAAGGATGCATCTAAACCCCACGCCAAGGTCGGTTTGATCCAAGGGCTACGGTTCCACGCCCTGGGCTATATAAATAGCCCCTAGGATCCCCTCTCAAGAAATCAGTTGAAGAAATAGATCATCTCTTCCTCATTTGTGAAGGCAAGGCCAGAAGTTAGGGTTTCCAGAGAGAAAGAGAGTTAGAGTTCTAGTTCAAGTTTAGAGTTTAGTCTAGATTGATTCAAGTAGAGGCAAGCAACTGCTTGGGATCAGGATCGTTCATCGGAGACTTGGTAATTTCGTTGCAATCATCATTCGACTTTATGCTACTTCAATATATTTCTATATTTCAACTTCATTCTATTCTTGAGATTGTTCTTGTTCTACATCTTGATATGAATATGATTAGTAGAGAGTTTATGAATATGTTCGTAGAAAGCTTGATCCAATTCTGGATAGGATTGAGTGGCTGGCATATTGTAGGCGTGGTGCTTAGATTATGCTTGTCTGCGAATGCACTCTTTGCTCCGGGCCATGTGGTAGATCGCGGGTGTGACATTCCTATTGAGTCCTTTGTAGTCCACTCCTCGAGTATAGAACTTAGTAGAACGCGGTTACAGGGAAGAGATCATTACTCTGTTCTTGACTTTTCTCTCAGTAATGTTCCTTATTCATAGATGACATGTTGATTATATCATAGATGACTGTGTATAGCTAGATTGATTAATAGACTGATTGAATAAGAAATACTTATGATTTACATCTCTAAATTAATCTCCATGACTACTTGACTTGAATAATGTTAACTCCCTCTTGTCTCTGGAATACCCATGATTATCATTTACCATTTATCTTATTTGTCTTACCCCTTTCATGACAAGTGATTAGTTGTTTTGATATTTATTATTGAGTAAGTGCAAATGATTATCTCTACTGCCATTGTAACTATTTATATAGTCCCGTTTCGATTTTCCTTGGTAAAATTATAAATAACGATACTTAGGAAAACCTGGGTGAAATGCTATAATGGGTGTATTTATCTGTGCGCTTGCGGATATATACTATAATATCTTTATTTAGTTAAATGGCATAAGTATAATACAACCACACTCTTGGTGTCATGTTGGGGATGACAACCTAACACGAGTGACGTTAAGAAGTGTCAACAAGCATTTCTGGCGCCGTTGCCGGGGAGATGGAAAACTTCACTTTTCGACACGGGATGTCATTGGGATTTACTTTTCAAGGGAATTACCTTTATGGCAATAAGAGATTAATCAATACCACTTACTCATAATAAAAATCACAACTAGTACCTCTGTCTTGACAGGCTTATCCTTGTTTCGTCTTTGTTCATATCTTATGCAGGGTAATACAGGTTTGGTTGTGACTTATCAATTTCTAATCCAAGAGTCAACCAAATCTAGAGGAAGATCAACACCAGTAGTGAAGCTATGGCTAATAAGACTTACTTGAATGTTCAGCTCCAAGTGTAAGGAACATTCATACCAGACCAACACTCTAGACGGACAACCTTGAATTCGAGCTCAAGCCAAGTCTAATCAACCTAGTGCATGCTACTACATTTGGTGGAAAGGAAGAAGATGCCACTAAACATCTGCAGAATTTTCTAGAGATTGGAAGCACCATCATCATCAAGGACGTCGCCCAAGACATCATACTCCTTCGTCTCTTTCCATTCTCACTAGAAGGGAGAGCAAAGCAGTGGTTCTACACCAACAAAGAAGACATCAACACATGGGATAGATGTTTGAAGGCCTTTCTGTCAAAGTTTTCCCTATAGGCAAAACTCATGCCTTAAGAGGAAAGATTTACAATTTTCAGCAGCAAAAAGGAGAAACCATTTCAGAGGCATGGGAACATTTTCAAGAGAACATCTTGAAATGCCCACACCATGGAATGGAAGATTGGTTACTCATGCACAGATTCTACTATGGATTAACCCAAAGATCGCGTGAGCAACTAGATGCTACTGCTGGAGGGGAGGTTCATTTATGTCACTCACTCTTGGAAAAGCATAATATTTGATGGAGAAGATAGCAAAAAACTAGAGTTGGAAACAAGACAACACTCAACGCTGTCGCCAGATTGAAGAAGTTCCAGAAGAAGTGTGTGCACTATCAACAAAGATTGATACACTGTTGAACTGGCTTGACCAAAGAGCCAATTTCAAGAAAGATCGTCAAGCAATTCAAGATGCATTCGATGCTCAAACCAGATGTGAAGAGTACCGAGGGATGGAAATTCCAGAGAATCAAGAAGATGCAAACATCATCAACAACTCTTCCACGCTGCAAAAGCAAAGATGGAATCAAAAGCAACAGACTACATATCCAGCTAAGTACTCAGGCAATTTTAATAATTCTTCCAATTTTAAGCAACCCCCTCTATGAAATTTAATTTTGGAACAAGCTAGAATTAATGATACTATTGTTAAGAAACTTGCTTCTA
This sequence comes from Saccharum hybrid cultivar R570, assembly GCA_038087645.1. Taxonomy (NCBI): domain Eukaryota; kingdom Viridiplantae; phylum Streptophyta; class Magnoliopsida; order Poales; family Poaceae; genus Saccharum; species Saccharum hybrid cultivar. Next base: position 35,161,018 of record JAQSUU010000637.1, on the reverse strand, counting down.
ATGATAAAATTCTAGAGGATATAAATACTAAAATGGATGACTTTTCTTCTGCTATAAAAGACCAACTTGATCATAATAAAAAGGTAGAAACTCAATTATCACGGTTAGCTGCTTCTTTTGCCACTAACAATGAGCAGGTCAAGGGTATAACCACCAGACATGGTAAAACCACTAAAGACCCACCTTATCCAGAAGGGGCACAGAGAAGACAACCAGTACCAGTGATACCCACAGTGACAGAAGAAAAGGATGATGAAGTAGAAGAAGTTCAACCACAAGTGCAAGATTTCCAAGACACCAATATCTTACCCTTCCCACGCAGAGATCGAAAACTCAAGATGGATGCACAGTTCAGTAAGTTTGTTGAGATTATTCAAAAATTATATATCAATGTCCCTTTGTTAGATGCGTTGCAGGTTCCCACCTATGCAAAGTATGTTCGAGACATCCTCAACAATAAAAGACCACTGCCTACCACTGAAGTGATCAAGCTGATAGAAGAGTGTAGTGCGGCCATCCTCAACACATCAATCAAGAAGAAGGATCCAGGATGCCCCACTATCGACTGTTCAATTGGAGATCAACATTTTGACAATGCACTGTGCGACCTTGGAGCAAGTGTCAGTGTGATGCCCAAGGCGATCTTTGATAAACTTTCACATACAAAGCTCGATCCAACCTTGATGTGCCTGCAGCTAGCGGACCAGTCACTCCATTACCTTGTGGGAATCACCGAGAATATTCCAGTCAAGATCAGAGAATTCTTCATACCAGTCGACTTTGTGGTTCTGGACATGCAACCTGACTCAAGAGTGTCACTCATTCTTGGGAGACCCTTTTTGAGTACCGTAAATGCCCACATCGACGTCGGAATTGGAGAAGTCAAATTCAACATTGATGAACGAGAAGAGTGTTTTCCATTCAGACCAAGACCTGAGTTAAGCTCCACTACGAAGATGATAGATAAAGAAGGAGTCACACAGTCACCACTCACAGGGATGACTATGACCCCCGAAGAATAAATCCAGCTGGAGTAGTCCGATTCGGTGGACTTAAAAATCCCGAACCATCGCTGGGAGGTAACTTGGTATTTATCTGCATTTAATTTTTTCATAGTATATTTACTTACTCATGCATAGAAAAAAATAATAAAAATCAATCTCATGGCATAATTATTAAAGCCCCATATAATTAATATTTACCGAGCGTAAAAACCTCTGGTAAATAATAATCACTGTGGTGGCAGAAAAATATAAAAATACCATCATTAGAATTCTAATTTTTCATAGATACATAAAAGTAATTTTTCTTTGCATACTTGTGTGATTATACGGTACAAATACGGGAGACATACGGACCCATGAGACCCACCTTAATCACCTCACATCACTTCACATCACTTCACTCCACCACCTTCACTCTCCTCCATTCTTTTTCAACCACCACATCACATGGAGCGTCGGCAGGTGAAGGCATCTCTTAATAACGAAGCAAGGAAGTTAGTGGAGGAAGGGAAGGATGAGTGGGCCCCACATGGGGCCGGTCGGCCCCACCACCAGGCCGGCCGGCCTTCCTCTCTCGCGCCTATAAAAAGGCTGCTTCTCCCTCTACTCCACAACCGCAAAACACTCAGAAAACATACCCCCAACTCGAAATTTCAAACTCCAAGTACGGTTTGAGAATTCTTAGTTTTTGAGTAGATTCTGGAAGTTCTTGAGTGGAGAGAAGTATTCTGAAATTTTTAGAGCCACATTGAGATAAGAATCAGTAAGAGAGAAGTGCTAGAAGTTGTTTAGAAAATCATTTAGTAAGGAGAGGTGCTGCCCGAATAATCTAAGTACTAGGAGAAGTCAAGATATAAAATTTCTAACTTGAATGACTGACTTCTGGACGACTGACTTTCGGATCACTGACTCCTAACTATTTATTTATTCTAACCCCTCATTATTTCCACCAGTTGTGTTTGTGTTTCTGTCTGTGTAACAGGATGAGTGGACTCAAGAAAACACTTAGGAGTGCGGCTGGAGCATTCTCTTTTCGCAAGAGAACCCGCTCCCAAACCGGATCATCATCACGGGCTGGTTCTGACTTAGACATGTCATCCGTGCCCCGGTCCTCGTCCGCTAGCCAGCCAGAACACCACGTACTCCTTCAAGAACATCATATAAAGCTTCGCACCACCTACGAGAAGGATCTGATAAGATTGTACAAAGATCGACCATCTGAACCAAGACACCGGGCATGGGAAGATCAAACTTCCTATGATCCGTCCACGCCAGAAGAAAATTGGGAGCAAGGTAATTTTTCTAATTATGTTTCGCAGGAATACGAAGATTCGGCGTACATCCAGAGAGGACGCATGTCTTTTTCTGTGAGGGGAGTCCATGATGCAGCACCTACACCACCACCGTACTCATACCATGCCTCTCATGGCTACCCCGGGTACCAGCCGAAGCAATACCCGCCTCATTCTCAGCCTCAACCGTACCACCAGCCAGACTTCCAGAACTTTGATACCCGTCTCACTCATCTTGAGACGGGGCAACAAGGTATCATAAACACACTACATCAACATACACAGTGGCAGGAGAGCACGAGCAACACGCTTGGGGAGATGCGTGAACAAGCAACACAAACGTATGAAGGCCTCCTCTACTTCTTCGAGCAAATGGGTGTCGATTACCTGCCACCAGCACCACCTCAGTGACCGAAGTTGAGCCAGCTTGGGGGAGGACCCCCTCAGACAGTAAGTTTTTCTTACCCGTATTATTATTAGTATTAATATTATTATCACTACTATATCTAAAAAAATGGGGAATATGATAAAAATATAAAAATATATATTAATATGTTTAGATTATTTTTCTTTGCGAGCCTTTTGAAATAAAAATAGAGTGTGTATGAACTTGTTTTTGTGTCGAATAAAAAACTTGAACTATCATAAATAGTTGCTTCATTTGAAATTCTTCTAAAGTACCTAGCTTCATTTAGGAATTATTCCTCTATTCTAAAAATATTCATTGCCAAATTTTTAAACCTGTGGAGGAATATGCTTGATCCAAAGCTTAGGTAGTTGGGAGATAAGAAGTGAAAGAGTTTTGAGCTGCCATTCATCTTGTTCTAAGTTTCAATGAAGTCCCGAAGAGTTCACTTTTGAAAAAATTTAAATGCACATGATGAGTCTTTGTATGACAGAGAGATTAAATTCCTACCACAGCCATACATGATAGGATAGAAAACCAGCACTTATTTTATTGCTACTTGTATTTACATTGAGTATTGTCAAACTTTGTTGACCTTTAGAGACCTGTCATACTCTTAAAATCAAGATCACGTACACTCCACTTAAATTTGCTGCTTCTACACTGAAAGTACGCAACAACATGCCTTTCCATTTAGAACCACCATAAAAATGTTTTACTCCTACACTGGGAGTGAACAACAAAAACATGTCTTGTAGGATTTTTCCACCTATTCATACATTTCATAGCCTCAGTTATTATTGCTCCAAATGTTTATTGTTATTATCTCTCAATTGTTTCATGATAGACAAGAAGTCTGAGCTATGTAAAAATAATAATATATAGAGAGTAAAACATGGACAAGTGTCCTACCAAAACAATGGGTGCTAGACACTCGCCTCTCTAAAAAATTAATAATAATATATATATTTATGCATATCCAAGACTTTCTTTGTCTAAGTTCTTAAATTTTAAGAGAGATCAATCTTTCTAAAGGAGCAAGGTAGAATTAGGATTCATTATTACTTCCACCATATATTTAACCTATTCCTTATATCCACACACATGCACATCTTGATTTGATTGTATGACTAGTTTCTCTAGATCCATTGTTTGACTTTACAATATATGTTTTGCAAGTATGTATGAGTGATCTCACCCATAAACTCCATATAAGCTTCTTAGTCATACGGTGAGAGAGAAGGCACAATGATATTCTGCCTTATTCTAAAATACTTTGAGAGAAGGCAAAACACCATCGTTGCCTTGGTAAGGAATTCCAATGTCACATATTGAGAGATTTGTAAGTGTCATACAATACAGACTCTGAGTTTTATTTTAAAAATATAATTAAAAACTTTAGGATGAAAATAGAGATGAAGAATTTGAGACATAGTGCTTGACTTGATTACTTCTGTTTTATGATTATCCAAAGCTCAAGTGAAAGTTAAAACCCCATGGCTAAGGAACTAGAGTAAATTTTCAAAATCTTTTTGAGGATAATTCTTTTCTGATGGCTTGTGTATTTTTGAAGGATGATAATTTGAAGTAACTTAGTTATCTTTGGATTTAGTTTTGCTAAGGGACTAGCAAAAGTTTAGCTTGGGAGAGTTGTTGACGGTAATTAACTATCATTTTAAACCGTCAACATAAGAGGACTAAATAATAAAAAGGATCACCACAGTAGGTTTAAAGGTTTAAACTAACAAATTCCACGAGTTTTGGTGATTCTGTATTTTTTAGGGGCTGAGCTGCATAATACAGAACTAATCTCCTTCCAAGAGAAGAAACCGAAGCAATCGGTCTAATCTCCACGTCACGGATGCGGATAGGGATTCTAGAAGATCTAAACCGACTCCACGAGGCGACACGAGCCAACCCGTTGTCAGGTGGGGCCAACCGGCCCAAGGGCTAGGCCGACCAGCCCTCCCCTGTGCCGCCTCGGCTCCTTCTCTTGCAAGCTACCTATACCGCCTCTAAGGATGCATCTAAACCCCATGCCAAGGTCGGTTTGATCCAAGGGCTGCGGTTCCACGCCCTGGGCTATATAAACAACCCCCAGGATCTCCTCTCAAGAAATCAGTTGAAGAATTAGATCATCTCTTCCTCATTTGTGAAGGCAAGGCCAGAAGTTAAGGTTTCCAGAGAGAAAGAGAGTTAGAGTTCTAGTTCAAGTTTAGAGTTTAGTCTAGATTGATTCAAGTAGAGGCAAGCAACTGCTTGGGATCAGGATCGTTCGTCGGAGACTTGGTAATTTCGTTGCAATCATCATTTGACTTTATGCTACTTCAATATATTTCTATATTTCAAATTCATTCTGTTCTTAAGATTGTTGTTGTTCTACATCTTGATATGAATATGATTAGTAGATAGTTTATGAATATGTTCGTAGAAAGCTTGATTATAACACCCTAAAATTTGCACTTTTTGAAAATAGGGTTCAAATGATTTAAATTGGAGTTTTGTGTTCATTTTTATTTTTTTAAAAATTTCTTTGCCGGGTGCCCCATGACCTGGCACCCGGCAAAGGCTTCTTTGCCGGGTGCCCAGGGTTGCACCCGGCAAATTATTTATTTATTTTTGTTTTTTGGCCCCATTTTTTGTGGGTCCTTGCTACAGTAAATAAATCCCTATTTCAAAATTTGGGATAATTTTGAGTTTTTTAACTATATTTTCTTAATTTTTTTGTTTCATTGAATTTTTCTGACTATTCCATATTTGAATTGCAGATACATGAAATAATGGAATTTGGTTATTTAAAAAATGGTATTCATGATATTTAGGGTATGTCGAGGCTGTATGCAGGAAGTGGCATGAATTTTCGCGCATCATGTTGTCGTAACATGACGATGTACTCGCGAGGAAAGTGTATCTAAATTATATAAAATCCAAACGAAGTCCGAAAATCACAAAACTTGTCGATGTGTCTTGTTGTCGTATGTGGAGGCTGTGGTAAAAAAATTGAAAAAGTTTCGAGCAAGTTGTGACATCGGATGCCTAAAACGCAGACATCTCTACATGTGGGGCAAGGCCAGCGGCAGCCCGCAACCCGTGCAGGCTATGCCAGCAGGTCCCCTCCGAGTTCCATTGTTCCTCTAATTAGAAGTTTTTCTCTTGTGGAGGGCGAGGACGAGGACTTCGTGAAGACCATCGACTGCGCCAAGTACTCTGGTTAGGGTTTCCTTTCTCCACTCCTCTTGTGAAGTGCGTTGTCTGTTCTGCGGTCGATCTGCAATCGGCGACTATAAATGGGTGTGATCTATGTGTAATGCGAGAGGGTGATGGGGAATAGGCAGATCACAGAAGCCCTTCCCCTTTTATGACTGTATGAAAACGCTTAAAAACATATATTTGATAAAATTCTTGGAAGCCCTATATACTAAATAACTATTGCTTTTTGAGGAAGTACAAAAGAGGAGTTGAATAAAGAGAAACTTGGGATAGAAAGAACTTTGTGCTTGCATCTCTGCATGTTACTCGACAGCTTCACTTGGAACATCATCCTGTATTGTGCCATGAGATTAACGAGGCTATTGGCTTACAAGCTATTTTCTTTGTTGCATGTTTTAGTTCCCAATTTGACCACCTCTGATTGATAGTCCGTATATGCAATAGATGATAATCAAACTGAGTTAGTGTACGGTAGCATGTGAAAAACATTTTTAAATGTTTTAAAATTTATCTTTGTAGCAACTTCTATACACTTGTGAAAAGCCATGTTCTTTTCACTTGAATCACTTAGAAGGAACCCTTGAACAATTGTAACTGACTGCTTACATTGCTGAATTTCTGTCCTTTTTTGACCAGCATTACCACACAGGGCTGGTATCTTGGACTGAAAGCAGCCCTGTTCTTTAATGTTTTTAGTGTGACAAAACTGAGCAGCGTCTCTGAACACAACAGCAGACAATTAATTACTATCACTACCCCAGACTAGTTCTTTCCCGTCGGTCTGTAGTACTCCCCGCGGTGCCAAACCTTTCGTCAGCAGCGCTGACTCTTCCCCTACGTTCGCGATACACCGAAGGGAAAGGCTCAGGCACCGTCAGGGGTGCTGCAGGCGCAGCCGAAAAAATAGAACTCGCACGCAGCGCGTGCTTCTGGAAAGGGATTGGCCCACACATCAGAGACAAAGCCGAAAAGAAAAGCGCGCGGCTGCGAGCGTACATGGTGCGCGATGGGAAATTTCTCCATCCTTATCCTCTCCCAGTCTCCCCAGTCCCATGCGCCGCCCGTGCTTCTCTTCTTCTCCTGTCCTCCCCCAGATCTGGCTCTTCCTCCTCGGTCCCCGCCCTCCAAATCCACCAGCACCAGGACCTCGGGGCGGCGAGGGTGGAGCAGTCGGTGTGGTGGCTCGGGCCTCTGGGCGGCGCGGGTGGAGTGGCGCTGTGGCGGCGGCGCCGCGACGGACGGCGCGGGCGTGGCTGCCGGCTCCGCACGACGGGCAGCGGCCCGGCGGAGGGCGGGGGCAGCTGCCGGCTCCACGATGGACAGCGCCGCGGCGGAGGGCGTGGGCCGCTGCCGGCTCCGCGATGGACGGCGCCGCGGCGGAGGGCGCGGGCCGCTGCCGGCTCCGCGACGGACGGCGCCGCGGTGGAGGGCGCGGGCCGCTGCCGGCTCCGCGGCAGGATGGGCGGCGCGAACCTGCAGGTGGGTGTCGAGGACCTGGTGGGTGGCAGCGTGGATGCGGCGTAGGCGCCATAGCACAGGCGGCGTCCATGTGTCAACAGTCTGGTCCAGGTGAGCAACCCTTTTTGCCGTAGTTGCTAGCAATAGCAGGCTATCAACCCTGCTTCTCCTCTCCGGACGGTAAGACGTTGCAGGCACTTATTCTTGGTACCTTATAAATTGAACTGGTAGATTTTTTAATTATGCCTTTGCAAATCTGGAATTTCAGATTATTGCAGTTCTCAAATTGTTATTTTTCATTGTTTTCATTCAGTTACTTGCTGTCAAACTCACCAATAGGCAATAGCTATGAAATCTGCCAATGTAAGAATGATTTGTTACTCTGCTACAGAAATATTTATTTGAAGTGAAAGTATGGGTAGGGATTTTGTGGGCATGGTGTACATCTACAAATTCTATTGCATGTACGTAGGCTGCAGATGTATCTTAGAACTGTCTTGTTTCTCTAAACTACAGCTATTAGTGCTATTGACCCCACATTCTTTCTTGATTATATATTTTTTTGCAGTCAGTTTACTTGGAAGAATAAGCATGAAGATGGACATGCCTGCTTTAACAATGGCATCTCGCTCTGTCAGTTCATAATTCTTGAGGTTCAGTAACTTGCAACTAAATCCAACTACATGCTTTAATTCTGCACAAATACTTCAATGATTATGTTAAACTTTGCCTTGAGCCCACATCAAATTGAAGGGTGGCTCAAATCCTGAAAATGTCCAACATGAGATGTTGTCACTGCCTTTTCATATCAAGTTTATTAGGATTTTGTGTCAAGTTGATGTCATTCCGGTGCGCACTGAAACTTTTAGTTGTAAAAAAAATTTCTATAATCTGGGCTACAAGAACTGATTGTGTATGATAAACTAGTCTCATTTTTTTTTGGTTCTGATGCAAGCAAACTATGTACTGATTGCTGTAGAGATACATATCATATTGTTGCCATTAGTCAGTTTAGAGTAAAGGACTGCAACATTGACAGTAACATGTCCTCTTACTGTTGCCATTAGGCATTTACACCAGTTTTTGTTTTAGTTTTGGTCTGAAGCAAATGAATCATGAATGGTTCCTTTTTTGTCTTGTTTCAGATGTAGGGAGGGATTGGAGATGATTCCTCTTATGCCAACCAACTTGGACAACAACGATGGTCATTGAATAGCCTTGTATTGTGTGGTGAGTAGCCTACTCAAAGCATGTGTGCTGGTTTTGTATTAGCAGCTGCATATTGCCATCCAAGAACCTGTTAGACAGCACTGTTATTGTTCGTATTATATTTGTATTTCTCCAATAGTGTTGAGATGAGAGTCAGGTGCCCAAAGAAAAGATGAGGACTATTATGTGGTAACTGGTGAGTGCTGCAAGTACTTTGTGGAGGAAACAACCAAATATTATGTATATATTAATCTAATCTGTAGCTCACCTTCTATGAGCACGTCTAGTTGGATTCTTTAGGTGCATGCGGCAGTGGGCCAAGGAACGTGAACTCGAGGTACCAGAGGGCACGTGAGGATGCAGATGCTGGAGAGAACTCATCGGACGGGAGGAGGTAGAGGGCCAGGAGCAGCGGCAGCGGCAGTGGCAGCAGCACCGGCAGCATGAGGGGCCGGCCTCCTCTAGGCAGGCCGCGTGACGCGCTGGAGGAGCGCCGTACCTCAGACTCCTCGGAGGACGAGCAGGTTCGGGCGACGGATGACGAGGGAGACGCACAGGAGGGCGGCGAGGTTGGAGGTAGTTCCACTGTTGCGAGCAGGCCCTACTTGCGAGGTCCCTCAAAACTCCCTGGGCCTCCACTTCCTCCCCTGCGCCCAGTGATCCGTCCCCAGGGGACAGGTAACTAACTTTAGATTTTATCATAGCTACTTCATATAACCTGTTGAAAATTGCCAGAGAAACTAATATTGTTTGTTAATGACTTGTGTAGGCACTGGCAGGTTGTGTCGCCTGGTGACTCACGCAACCCCAACCACATCTTGGGGCTTGTGTGCATGCACTATTACCCGGCATTGTCATGCACAAAGGGACTGTGGGGCCGGCCAAATCGTGGGACCACTACAAATCCCCCCACCTCTAGTTTGTTTCTCTTTTTCACCGCTTGATGGACATGTGATGCACTGTGAACGACTATCGACTTATGACGATGGATATTGGACATATTATGTTTGCGATGTCGTGTATGTGAGATATTGTGTTGGCGATGTGATATATATATGTGGGATTGAGTTTGTGATGCGACGGATGTGCTATATTGTGTTTGTGATGCTTCAAATGTGATATATATATCTTTTATATGTTGTGTTTGTAATTATAGAATAAAAAAAATAGAGGCTTTGCCGGGTGCCCTGGCACTCGGCAAAGCTGGGAATTCCTCATGTTCAGAATTCCCAGCTTTGCCGAGTGCCAAGGCCAGGGCACTCGGCAAAGATTTTTTAAAAAAATTCTTTGCCGGGTGCCGCCCTGACAGGGCACTCGGCAAAGAAAATACTAAGAAAAATAAAAAACTCTTTGCCGGGTGCCCCGACAGCGCGACACCTGGCAAAAAAATTATAAAAAAAATTAAAAAATCTTTGCCGGGTGCCTCCCGGTAGGGCACTCGGCAAAGAAAATTTGAAAAAAAATTAAAAAATCTTTGCCGGGTGCCTCTAACATGGCACCCGGCAAACCAAGGGCTGATGGAGCTGGCGCCGTGATGGCCATTTTTCTTTACCGGGTGTCGGGTTTGCACTCGACAAAGTCTTTGCTGGGTGCCCGATAAAAAGCACCCGGCAAAGAAATCTTTGCCGACTGACTTTTTGCCGGCGGCTCTTTGCCGAGTGCTGCACCCAACAAAGGCTTTGCCGAGTGCAAAGTAGCCTTTGCCGGGTGTTTTCGGCACTCGGCAAAGCACCTGAATCCTGTAGTGGAGCGCCGAAGATCAGAAGACCATATGCCAATGTTTGAGAAAGTTTGAGCAAGTGTTAAGGCAAGTATAGCTTGGGTTTTCTTTTTGTGACCATGATCTTGTGACTTGATTAATGTTTAAGCAACAAACGATAAAAATGACTTTTTGCAACTTGAGGATTTATCTGTAAGAGAATCTCTGGGATTTATAGTACAACTGTGAGGGCTATATGGCTCTGGCTTTAGCTCAGTATGAGGACCTTTTCTAGCTCGTTAGAGGTTACCCTTGTGGCGCAAATGGGGAAAAGCAGACTGTGGATCCCTGGGACTGGTTGTATCACACAGACTGACTTCTGAAATCTAGCGGCCCTAATCTGTTAGACAAACCTTTGAAAGGCTTCGTAGTGAACCCTGCTGACCTTCCTTGGAAGTGGGTCAAGAGATTAGCTACCTCGGGCGAAAGGGTAAATCACGACTCACAGTGAAAGTGTACACCTCTGCGCAGAGTTTAATAAACTGGTATACTAGCCTTGCTCAAGGACACGAGCGGCCTTGGAATCCTTACATTTAAGATGATGACTTTTGATTGCTAACATGCTCATTGTTTACCATTTTATGCTCTACATTATTTATGTTACATTGATCATGAGTTTATGAGATCTATACTACCTTGTTGCTATACTTGCGGAGTTCGACATGGACTCACTCTTGCTATTTTCCCACACTCCAGTGTGTAGTGAGGTGCTGCTTAGAAGAAAGATAAAAGTGTAGTGGAGTTTCCAGAAGTCTTTTCGAAGTGCTTGGCATACGGAGCCCCCAGTCAGCCGTCCCTGAGAGGAATGGAGCCTGAAGTTTAGTCACCGTTCCGCGATACTCTGATGTAAGTATTATTATAACTATGTGTACGTTAAATAAATAACATTGATTCTGATATCTTTTTCATTCTGACATATGTGTGGACTTCCTGGGCACACATATGGCTGACCTGGTTTAGTTCTTTAAAACCGGGTGTGACATTGATCCAATTCTGGATAGGATTGAGTGGCTGGCATATTGTAGGCGTGGTGCTTAGATTATGCTTGTCTGCGAATGCACTCTATGCTCCGGGCCATGTGGTAGATCGCGGGTGTGACATTCCTGTTGAGTCCTTTGTAGTCCACTCCTCGAGTATAGAACTTAGTAGAACGCGGTTACAGGGAAGAGATCATTACTCTATTCTTGACTTTTCTCTCAGTAATGTTCCTTATTCATAGATGACATGTTGATTATATCATAAATGATTGTGTATAGCTAGATTGATTAATAGACTGATTGAATAAGAAATACTTATGATTTACATCTCTAAATTAATCTCCATGACTACTTGACTTGAATAATGTTAACTCCCTCTTGTCTCTAGAATACCCATGATTATCATTTACCATTTATCTTATTTGTCTTACCCCTTTCATGACAAGTGATTAGTTATTTTGATATTTATTATTGAGTAAGTGCAAATGATTATCTCTACTGCCATTGTAACTATTTATATAGTCCCGTTTCGATTTTCCTTTCCTTGGTAAAATTATAAATAACGATACTTAGGAAAACCTGGGTGAAATGCTACAATGGGTGTATTTATCTGTGCGCTTGCGGATATATACTATAATATCTTTATTTAGTTAAATGGCATAAGTATAATACAACCACACTCTTGGTGTCATGTTGGGGATGACAACCTAACACGAGTGATGTTAAGAAGTGTCAACACTATTGCTGCTAGAACTTTGAAGAGATGTGGGGGTAAGTGGCTCCTTCTATGCTTATCATTCCAAACTCAACTTTAGGGAAGTCTTCCATTGCACTCTTGATTGTGGCATGGTTAAGTCTTCTATGATATTCAGGGGATATGACTGGCATGCTTCGACTGGTGACGATCGATTCTCAGGTAGTCCTAGCTAAACAGGTGTTTGATGTTGAGGGCAAACTTGGTCCTTATGTCCAATCTAGTGACATGCGTAGCAACTTCAATCACCTTCTTCTTCTCCAGCATCAATAATTTGCTAAGTTCAGACTTCTTCTTCTTAATCTTATTGCACTTGTCAGATTCCTTAGCACATAGCTATTTTTGAGGCTCGTTGTGGTGGGTCTAGGTCACTTGAGTTGGAGATACGAAGCTACCGCAACTCTGAGCTTGTAAGAGTTTGAATTTCTCAAGATTTGACTGAGGTCTCTATCTCTTATTGCGAGGTGCTTCTTCTTCCAGCGCATTCTGCTTAAGATCCATCTCCATGAGTGTAGCTGTGTTGGTTTGCTTCTTCAGAGTCGGGCATTTACGAGCGACGAGAATGCTTTCGAGGCTTGGGGAGACTGAGGAAGCACTACTACATGAAGAGTCATGGTACTCAGGCACATATCCCATCAACTGTATGATCTTGATGTACTTCTAACCAACATGGTTCTCATCTACAATTTCTAGAATTCTTCTATCTTTGCTTCTAGGGTTCCTTCCATGAGGTGGTATTTGCAGAACACTTATGCAACTCTATCCAACCAATGCTGCGGGTCAAGGTGGTTAGTACAAAAGCAATCCCATCGTGGGTTCGCACTGCCTCTAAGCGGAGGGGTGGTTAAAAGTCCCTAGTTTGGTTTTGGTTAATTGATGAAACCTAGGACTAACCTTTGTATCTAAGTGGATGATTTAGATAAAGGTGGTCATTGAATATGAGACATGACATTGACTCATGTAACCAAGATGATGAAGATCAAAATGATGCTTGGCTCGATGGACCGGTTGTGAGGGTGAAGGGCAAGTCGAGGCTTCAAAGCGAAGGACCATGCGATGGTGAAGCTTGAGCAAGACTTGGCGCCTACGGACTGATGCAACGGTGAAGAGCAAGTGAAGTCAAGGTCGACGGATCGAGACAGTCATGTGATGATATGAAGTGGATCATATCTTTTGGAAAAACAAAATAGGCTCAAGGCAAAGGTATAACCATAGGGCCATTTTGTTTTGCACTCAAGACACCATAGAGGGTGTGAGTGGTTTAGGATCGATAGCCGAACTATTAAGAGGGGAAGACTTATCGGTTACTCGACGCACGGGTGCCACAAGGCGAACGGGGGTCACAGTGGTGATCGGACGCTGGACCGGACGCGGTCACGGTTTGACCGGACGCGTTCGGTCAGTTCAACACAGCCACGGTTGTTAGGGTTTACAACCGGCGCGTTCGGTCCCTCGCGGAACCGGAGCGTCCGGTCGGGCACCCAGAAGTGTAGCGCGTGGCGTAGAGCTGATCGGACGCGCGGCGCGTTCGGTCACACGCGATCGGATGCGTCCGGTCACGATGGGAGCTCTCTAGACCACGACCGAACGCTGGCACTGTCGCGTCCGGTCGTTGCCTGGAGCGCGTCCGGTCGATGCTTCGCGGGCGTGCAGCGTTGTGCGCTCGGCGCGTCTAGTCGGTTGGGCGGCACGTCCGGTCGTTGCGTTTGACTGTTGGCGCACAGTGACCGTTGGAGGATCGGGCGGCCGCGTTTGAATCTAGAGGGACACGTGGACGGCGTAGGGCGATCGGACGCGGTGCTGCGCGTCCAGTCAGTTCGACCGGCGCGTCCGGTCGTCCCGAAAAACGCCCAGTGAAGGGGGTACAACGGCTCTATTTGTTTGGGATGCTTATAAATACTTGTTGGCCAGCCCTTGGGGAGGTCTCTTGACATTTCTAACACTCTTGTGCATCCTTTGAGCTAAAGCTTCTCCCTCCCACTCATCTCTCTTGCTTGATTGCAAATCAAAAGTGAGATTGAGTGATCCCAAAGTGCATTGCATAGCTTGAGGGCATCTAGTGGCACTTGTGGGTGGTTTAGCCGGTGGATTTCTTGTTACTCTTGGAGAGTGCCGCTCCTAGCCGGCTTGGAGATTGTTGGAGGCGTTGGCAAGAGAAGGAGATTGTTCTTGGCCACCTCCGGTTGATTGTAAGAGGTTCTTGTGCTTTCCTCGGCGGAGTGCCAAAAGCAACTCTATTACATTGCGTGTGTCATTGAGTTACCTCACTTGAGAGTGGTGTCTTGCGGTGCCTTGCGGGGTGTGCCTTGAGGGTCACACCGAGAAACCATCTAAGTGTTGGTCGACACAACCGGTGACGTAGCTTGTCGGTGCACAAGTGAACACCGGGTGAACAAAAATATTGTGTCTCTTGTCTCCCGGTGTTTGGTCTTCATATTGTGTTGTTGTCAATATTGATTGATTGTATATCTTCTTGGTGATTGGCAACATCTTCACTCCACCGTCGGTATAAGATTCACAATCTTCTCTCTTGCATTTACATTTACTAGTTTATCTTGTGTAGCTCTAGTGGTAGCCTTTGCTAGTAGTTGTTAGCTTGCTCACTAGTGTAAAATTAGTGACATAGCCCTTGCGTGAACTAGAGATCATAATCTTCTAGACTTGTGGATAGGAGGCTTGCATCACAACCGTAGGCTAAGCAAAACTCGCTTTACGCCGTTTGTTATTCTAACAAGTTTGCTTAGTGGTTCGTGTAGGATTTTTTATAGGCTATTCACCCCCCTCTAGCCATCTAGGACCTTACAAGTGGTATCGGAGCCGTGGTCACCGTTTTAATCAAGGTTTAACATCCTTCGGTGTGAAAAATGGCTCAAATTGTGTTCAATCATGTTGAGAGCAAGCCACCGTTCTTTGATGGTGTTAGTTCTTTTGCTCATTGGAAGAGAAAAATGACAATGTACCTTAGTTCTATTCATGAGAGAGTATTGCAAGTCACCGAGAATGATTTTGCTATCATTGATCCTGATCATCTCACCGATGAAGATAGAGCAAATAGAACATGCAATAGAATGGCTCTCAATACACTTTACAATAATATTGACACAAAAGTATTTGAGGGCATCAAGGATTTGGAATTGGCAAATGAAGTGTGGACAAGGTTAAGTAAAACATATGAGGGCACTAAGGTTGTGAAGAGTGCCAAGCTATATGGGCTCAAGAGTGAGTTTGAGAACTTCAAGATGAAAGAAGAAGAAACAATCTTAGAGATGTTTCATAGATTGCAAGTTATTGTGAATGATCTCAAGAGCTTAGGGCACAAGACACAAGACCAAGATTTTTGCCACAAGTTCTTGTTGAGCTTACCAAGAAGATTCAAAATATTGATCATGATGTTACAAAGAGATGGGCTTGATGCAATGAAGCCCAACGATTTACTTGGTGAAGTCTTGACATATGACAAGTATGATCAAGAAGCCGATGAGAAGGAGAAGAAGGAGGAAGAAAAGAAGAAGAAGACCGTGGCATTCAAGGCCATCTCCTCCAAGGGCAAAGCTATCATCATTAAAGAAGAAGAAGAAGAAGACAATAATGAAGGTGAAGATTTTGAAATTGATGATGAGGCACTTGCTCTTGTAGTCAAGAAAATGGGTCACATGTTCATTAAGAGAAGAGGCTTCAAAAAGAGAAATGACAATTTCAAGAGCAATGAGCAACAAAGTAAGTGCTTCAATTGTGATAGCACCGAACATCTTCAAGCCAAATGTCCCTATGACAAGAAGAAGAAGAACAAGAGGGGTAAGTTTGAGAAGAAAAAGAGAGAAGCCAAGATGACTTTCAAGAAGGGCAAGAATGGAGCCTATGTGGTCACTTGGGAAAGTGATGAAGAAGAAGAAGAAGAATTATCATCCAACAAAGCTTTTGCTTCCATTGCTATCAACAAGAAGCCCTCACTATTTGGTTCATCCTCTTCATGCTTCATGGCCAAAGAAACTAAGGTATTATATGATGAGAGTGATGATGAAAGTGAAATGGAATATGTTCATGATAGTGATAATGATAATGAAAATGATGATGATGAACCAACTAAAGAACAACTATATGACTTCATGCAACAAACTAGAGACATAGCTATTGCCAAGGACAAGGAGTGTAAGAAGCTTTCAATGAAAGTAGCAATACTTGAGAAAGCCCTTAGTGAGCTTAAGACCACTCATGAGAGTCTAGTGGAAGACCATAAGGATCTTGGTAAGGCTCATTCCAAGCTTGAAAAAGCTCACTCATTGCTACTTGAGCAACAAGCAAAGAAGGAGGTTGTTGTATCATGTGATATAGGTGTTACATGTGATATAATTGATGAATCCTCTTATGAACCTATCATCATGTCAAATGCTAACCCTTCTTGTAGCTCTTCATCCACCACCACCGACTCTACCTCCACTACTAGTGATGGTTTCACTTGTGACGCCTCACTAATGGTTAAGAATGAGACTCTCAAGAGAGAGGTGGATGAGCTCACTCACGCCCTAGGCAAGGCCTATGGTGGTGAGGCCCGCTTGCTTAAGTGCTTGGGTAGCCAAAGGTTCTCTCTTAACAAAGAGGGATTGGGCTACACCCCCAAGAAAGACAAGTCGGCCTTTGCAACTCAAAAGCCTAGCTTTGTGAAGGGCAATGGTCGGTTTTATAATAGATGCAAGCAAGTCAGGCACTTAGAGCATAATTGCAATAAAAAGAACCAAAGCAAGAACCTTGTTAATGCTATACCTTTTGATTCTTGCTATGTGCTTACCAAGGGTGTGAAGGGTGTGAAAGCTAAGTTTATTGGTACACCCATTGTTGGCCCAAAGAAGAAGGCTATTTGGGTACCAAAGAGCTTAGTTACTAACCTACAAGGACCCAAGCAAAAATGGGTACCTAAGCTTCATTGATTTGCTTGTAGGTCAATTACAAAGCCGGAGGAAGGCATTGGATTATTGATAGCGGGTGCACTCAACACATGACCGGTATATCAAGAATGTTTGACTCAATCAATGACAATGATAGTGGTGTTGATTCTATCACATTTGGCAATAACAAGAAAGGCAAGGTTATTGGCTTGGGCAAGATTGCAATATCAAATGACATGAGTATCTCCAATGTGTTGCTAGTTGAAAACTTGGATTTCAATCTTCTATCCGTGGCACAAATATGTGATCTTGGTTATAAATGTATCTTTGGGGTTGGTGATGTGGAAGTCATTAGTATGGATGGTTCAAATGTGGCATTCAAGGGCTTTAGATATGAGAATCCCTACCTAGTTGACTTCAATGCTAGAGAAACTTCTTTGACAACTTGCTTAATCTCCAAATCAAGCATGGGTTGGCTTTGGCATAGAAGGCTTGGTCATGTTGGCATGAAACAAATGAAGAAGCTTACAACTCACAATCTTGTCAATGGTTTGAAAGACGTTGAATTTGAGAAGAATAAGTTTTGTAGTGCATGTCAAGCCGGGAAGCAAGTTGGAAGCTCACATCCAAAGAAGAGTACAATGAGCACATGCAAAGCATTTGATTTGATGCACATGGATCTATTTGGCCCAACAACATACACAAGCATAGGCAGCAACAAGTATGGCTTTGTCATAGTGGATGACTTCACAAGATTCACATGGGTATTCTTCCTTAGTGACAAAAGTGAAGTGTTTGACATCTTCAAGACCTTTCTCACTAGAGTTCACAATGAGTTTGAGATTAGAATCAAGAAAGTGAGAAGTGACAATGGAAGTGAGTTCAAGAATACAAAAATTGAAGAACTTTGTGATCACTATGGCATTGGACATCAATTCTCGGCCAAGTATACTCCACAATCAAATGGACTAGTTGAGAGAAAGAATAGAACATTGCTTGATATGGCTAGATCAATGCTTCATGAGTACAATGTGAGTCAATCATTTTGGGATGAAGCAATCAATACCGCTTGCTACTACATCAATAGACTATATTGTCATCCATTGCTAGAGAAGACCCCATATGAGCTACTTCATGGAAGAAAGCCAAATATTTCTTACTTTAGGGTGTTTGGTTGCAAATGCTATATCTTTAAGAAGGGCACTAGATTGGGGAAGTTTGAAAAGAGATGTGATGAGGGGTTCCTACTTGGTTATTCAACTACAAGCAAAGCTTATAGAGTTTGGAACAACTCAAGTGGCATTCTAGAAGAAGTTCATGATGTGCAATTTGATGAAACCAATGGGTCACAAGATGAAGAAGAGAATCTAGATGATGTTGGTGGAACTCAATTGGTGGAAGCAATGAAGAACATGGACATTGGGGACATTAGAGCAAAGCAAGTAATTGATATTCAAGATGATGATAAAGATCAAGTGATCAATTCTCCATTCAAGCTAGCTAATGACTCTCAAGTGCAAGATCATGGTGCTAGTTCATCTCATCGAGATACATCAAGTGATCAACCAAGCTCAAGCAATCAAGTGCAAGTACTCCAACCACAACATATTGCAAGAAATCACCCCATTGATAGTGTTATTGGTGATATTAGAAGTGGTGTGCAAACAATATCAAGATTGGCTATGTTTTATGAGCATGCATCATTTGTGTCAACCATAGAACCAAAGAAAATAGAAGAAGCTTTGAGGGATGCCGATTGGATCATGGCTATGCAAGAAGAGCTTAGCAATTTCACAAGAAATGATGTTTGGGAATTGGTAGAAAGACCAAATGACTATAATGTGATCGGAACCAAGTGGGTGTTTAAAAACAAGCAAGATCAAGATGGCATTGTGGTGAGAAACAAAGCAAGACTAGTTGCTCAAGGTTACACTCAAGTAGAATGTCTTGACTATGATGAGACATATGCTCCCATGGCAAGATTGGAGGCAATAAGGATTCTATTGGCTTATGCTTGTGCACACAACATCAAACTATATCAAATGGATGTCAAAAGTGTATTTCTCAATGGAATCATCAATGAGTTAGTCTTTGTTGAGCAACCTCCTGGATTTGAAGATGACAAGAAACCCAACCATGTGTACAAATTGAAGAAGGCTTTATATGGCTTAAAGCAAGCACCTAGAGCATGGTATGAGAGGCTAAGGGATTTCCTTCTCTCTAAGGGGTTCAAGATGGGCAAGGTTGATACAACTCTATTCACCAAGAAGATTTGGAATGATCTATTCATAGTGCAAATATATGTTGATGACATCATCTTTGGATCAACCGATCAAGCTTATTATGAAGAATTTGGTGCTATGATGGCCAAAGAGTTTGAAATGTCTATGATTGGTGAACTTAGCTACTTCCTTGGTCTTCAAGTCAAGCAATTGAAGAATGAGACATTTGTGAGTCAAGGGAAATACATAAGGGACATGTTGAAGAAGTTTGGAATGCAAGATGCAAAGCCAATTTCAACTCCAATGGGTACAAATGGCAATTTGGATAGTGATCTTGATGGCAAAATAGTGAATCAAAAGGAATATCGGTCTTTGATTGGAAGTCTACTCTATGTCACCGCATCAAGGCCGGATGTCATGTTTAGTGTTTGTATGTGTGCTAGATATCAAGCCTCACCTAGAGAGAGTCATCTCACGGCCGCAAAGAGAATATTGAGGTACTTGAAGCAAACAAGAGATGTTGGACTATGGTATCCCAAGGGATCAAAGTTTGAATTGATTGGATATTCGGACTCCGACTATAGAGGTTGCAAGATCAATAGAAAGAGCACAAGTGGCACATGTCAATTACTTGGAAAATCACTTGTGTCATGGTCCTCAAAGAAACAAAATAGTGTGGCAATCTCTACCGCCGAAGCCGAATATGTGAGTGCGGGGAGTTGTTGTGCACAATTGCTATGGATGAAATCAACTTTGAAGGATTATGGCCTCAACTTCAAGAATGTGCCATTGCTATGTGATAATGAAAGTGCAATCAAGATGACACAAAACCCGATTCAACATGGAAGAACAAAGCATACTGACATAAGGCATCATTTCATTAGAGATCATCAACAAAAGGGAGATATTGCCATTGAAAGTGTTGGCACCGATGATCAACTTGCCGATATTCTCACCAAGCCACTTGATGAAAAGAGGTTTTGTAAGCTAAGGAATGAATTGAACATTCTTGATTTCTCAAACATGAGTTGAATGCACCCCACCCACTTATTGACATGCCTCTCCTTCGACATTGCAAGGTAAAGTTGATTGACATGTCATTCATCCTATGTTAAGGACTTGCTAGAGCATGTAGACATAATAAGTGGTATGCATGAGCATTCATAATAAATCAAATGAATTTGATGGATATATGTTACCACTATTGCTTCTATGCTTGTTTTTGATCTAGTGGTGGCATATGACATATTTGTGAGCTTGCAAACCTAGTGTTGAATCTAGAAGATTTGCTATACGTGTTTAATTCAACATAGGCAAGATAACCTTTATTATGAGGTGTGAAGAAGCTTGTCTTTGGTTCAAATCGAATTAAATATCTTTGGCAAGTGTTCTAGGTTGAACCAAATTTGATAAATTTTAACCTACTCCATCAAACATTTTTTTCTCTCTCCACAATTTGATCCCATTTTTGGGTAAGTTGTTGACAAAGGGGGAGAGAAAAAGATGATTCAACATGATAAAGGGGTAAATAAAATTTTTGATGCACACAAGTAGGGGGAGCAAGCTCATAAACAAAGTTGTTGCATTTGTTTGTGCATTCTCATATGACTTGCTCATTGCACATGTATTTAAATTTAATATACATGCTTGTGTGGTGCAATGCTAGTATAGAACTTGAATGACGAAATGATCTACTAGCATGCATAGGAATAGTTTACACGTGGTATCTAGACATGCCTAAAGCTTTACAAGTGGTCCAAGAACCTTTACATATAATGTTGATCTCACGGGGTTCTTGAGTTGTGATGGATGTCTAGTTACTTCATGATGCTAAGGTTGGTGTAAAAGGCAACTCCGATTGGTATCACGCTTCAAAGGTCCATTTCTTACACCTTAGCATCATTTTGGTAGAATTACTCTCTCAACACTTCTATCCATGCATATGTGCAAAGCTTTCAATCCAAACTCCATGCACATATGTAGGGAGAGCTAATGCTACCAAAACCGAGCTTGTGATAATTGTCCAAACTTTACTTATGAGCAAAATGATTGGACAAGTATGACAAGTTCAAAACTTTTATTATCAAAATCATCTTTGTGAGGGTTGTCATCAATTACCAAAAAGGGGGAGATTGAAAGTCCCTAGTTTGGTTTTGGCTAATTGATGAAACCTAGGACTAACCTTTGTATCTAAGTGGATGATTTAGATAAAGGTGGTCATTGAATATGAGACATGACATTGACTCATGTGACCAAGATGATGAAGACCAAGATGATGCTTGGCTCGATGGACCGGTTGTGAGGGTGAAGGGCAAGTCGAGGCTTCGAAGCGAAGGACCATGCGATGGTGAAGCTTGAGCAAGACTTGGCGCCGACGGACCGATGCAACGGTGAAGAGCAAGTGAAGTCAAGGTCGATGGATCGATACGGTCATGTGATGATATGAAGTGGATCATATCTTTTGGAAAAACAAAATGGGCTCAAGGCAAAGGTATAACCATAGGGCCATTTTGTTTTTGCACTCAATACACCATAGAGGGTGTGAGTGGTTTAGGATCGATAGCCGAACTATTAAGAGGGGAAGTCTTATCGGTTACTCGACGCACAGGTGCCACTAGGTGAATTCATGAAGTGCATTGCATGTAGGGCCTAGTGAGCTAACTGGAAAACCTTTGGAAATGATTATGAAAATGCTAACACACGTGCACAAGGTGGTGATCACTTGTTGGTGTTGGCACATTTGCAAAGGCGTTGGAGTTTGAGCGGTAGAGAGGGTTTGGGTCCCTCTCTCCCTCCCGCCGAGCTTGCGAGGCGAGATTCAGGCGTTTTTTGAAGAGTTGAAATTCCTATTTTCCACTACGCCGGAAGTCGGAGAAGAAACGAAGGCGAACGGGGGGTCACAGTGGTGACCGGACGCTGGACCGGACGCGGTCACGGTTTGACCGGACGTGTCCGGTCAGTTCAACACAGCCGCGGTTGTTAGGGTTTACAACCGGTGCGTCCGGTCCCTCGCGGAACCGGAGCGTCCGGTCGGGCACCCAGAAGTGTAGCGCATGGCGTAGAGCTGATCGAACGCACGGCGCGTCCGGTCACACGTGATCGGACACGTCCGGTCGCGATGGGAGCTCTCTGGACCACGACCGGACGCTGGCACTGTCGCGTCCGGTCGTTGCCTAGAGCGCGTCCGGTCGATGCTTCGCGGGCGCGCAGCGCTGTGCGCTCGGCGCGTCCGGTCGGTTGGGCGGCGCGTCCGGTCATTGCGTTTGACTGTTGGCGCACAGTGACTGTTGGAGGATCGGGCGGCCGCGTTTGAATCTAGAGGGACACGTGGACGGCACAGGGCGATCGGACGCGGTGCTGCACGTCCGATCAGTTCAACCGGCGCGTCCGGTCGTCCCGAAAAACACCCAGTGAAGGGGTACAACGACTCTATTTGTTTGGGATGCTTATAAATACTTGTTGGCTAGCCCTTGGGGAGGTCTCTTGACATTTCTAACACTCTTGTGCATCCTTTGAGCTAAAGCTTCTCCCTCCCACTTATCTCTCTTGCTTGATTGCAAATCAAAAGTGAGATTGAGTGATCCCAAAGCGCATTGCATAGCTTGAGGGCATCTAGTGGCACTTGTGGGTGGTTTAGCCGGTGGATTTCTTGTTACTCTTGGAGAGTGCCGCTCCTAGCTGGCTTGGAGATTGTTGGAGGCATTGGCAAGAGAAGGAGATTGTTCTTGGCCACCTCCGGTTGATTGTAAGAGGTTCTTGTGCTTTCCTCGGCGGAGTGCCAAAAGCAACTCTATTACATTGCGTGTGTCATTGAGTTACCTCACTTGAGAGTGGTGTCTTGCAATGCCTTGCGGGCGTGCCTTGAGGGGCAAGTGACTTGAGGGTCACACCAAGAAACCATCTAAGTGTTGGTCGACACAACCGGTGACGTAGCTTGTCGGTGCACAAGTGAACACCGGGTGAACAAAAATATTGTGTCTCTTGTCTCCCGGTGTTTGGTCTTCATATTGTGTTGTTGTCAATATTGATTGATTGTATATCTTCTTGGTGATTGGCAACATCTTCACTCCACCGTCGGTATAAGATTCACAATCTTCTCTCTTGCATTTACATTTACTAGTTTATCTTGTGTAGCTCTAGTGGTAGCCTTTGCTAGTAGTTGTTAGCTTGCTCACTAGTGTAAAATTAGTGACATAGCCCTTGCGTGAACTAGAGATCATAATCTTCTAGACTTGTGGATAGGAGGCTTGCATCACAACCGTAGGCTAAGCAAAACTCGCTTTATGCCGTTTGTTATTCTAACAAGTTTGCTTAGTGGTTCTATAGGATTTTTTATAGGCTATTCACCCCCCTCTAGCCATCTAGGACCTTACAGTGGTAAAGTCCAAACCTTCCTTATCGGTGCATTCCACCAGTTCAATTCCTCATTTGATTCCATGTAACTAATCTGTTGCTTAGATTAGGTCATTGACGTGGTCAAAGGAGGGTTTAGCTTGTAGAACTTCTTGAGCTTCATGCTAAAAGATGGCTCAGGTGTTGCTGCATCGGCAATCTCTTCTGCAAGATACGGGTCTACTGCGCTATAGCTGTTGTCAAACTGGTGCCTCTAGACTCTCTACTCTGAGACTCTGGTCAGGCTTTGGGTGTATTCAAGATTCACTCCATGGGCGATGGATGTCCAAGAATAATTGCCCGTTACCTTGATGCGATTCTTGGAGCGATGGATGACGGGTATTGAAAAATTCATACCAGGGTTGGTGTCTAGTGGACTCTCCAAGCTGAGATCACTGATAGGTTGTCTAGCTTGTCTGGCTCAAACCTTCTTGTTCTCTGGTTTGATGCTCCTCTAAGGACTGGGATCCAGTCACCCAATGGTAAGGTAGGCTTCGGTTATCTTGCTAGGTTGGCCAGGGTTCGGAGTCTTACACGCATAAAACAGTTCCATAGCCTACACTTAGACATTAAGAAGCACAGGAAGCACAACAACACAAGATCCAGGTAATTAATCAGCATTACAACTCCTACATGCATAGTGCTGACTTAAGGCAACTCCTAGGCCTTCAAAGTCTCACACGACTACCGATCTAGAGTGGGCAGTAATGGGGAAGGTTCTATACGGTCACCTTTCCAAAACAGGGAAGTCAGATAGCACTAGAGTTCATGGCGGAGGGGGAAACAAGTGTTAGCACCTATAGTTCTACAACAGACAGGATGGTTGGCTTCTATACTTGTGCTTGGTCCTAAGGGTCACATCCTAGGGTCAAGTATGACTCTGATACTAACTGAAACAATCCATGATTTCCTCAAAGGAAAATCCACAGATTACATCATAATGTGATAATCCCAGAAAGACCGAACTATTACATTATCATTATTCGGCTAATATCACGGTCATACATCGCGGAATTACAAGATTACAAGGCATTACAACACTAGGTAACACACCTAAGTACAATGTATACTAGCGAAAACGCACATAGGACAGCTTCAGAGTCGGCGTAGCATGTCAACGGGTGAAGGCTCCGCCTTCACGGGCAATCATCAAAGTCGGCGTAGAATGTCAGCGGGCGTAGACTTCATCTCCTCAACCAAACTTGAGCATAGGAATGAGACCACCTAATCCTTCTAATCTCCATTGTCGTCATCGTAGATGGCATCCAATCCTGCTGAACAATTATCAGTACAATTTATACTGGCCACTGGCTCCCACCTTATGCTTTGCGTATGCTTTATGGTAAGTGGAATGCAAGGGTAGAGCAAAAGGCCTATATATGGCTGTAGGTTTCCTATGCAAGTTCATCCATATTTTACAATAGTTCATCAAGTTTTAACCCATCTCTTCCACACGTTCACGCATCCCATCACACACATCTCACCACACTCTCACTCTCTAGGCGGCAAGGACAACTCCCTCTCATGCCTTGCCTTAACGGCCAAAGCCAGAAACAACACCAAACCCAGGGGGGAGAAGAAGAAAAGACACCTCTCATTAATCAAGGGAAGCGTAGGTCCTAGGAATGTCCATATCCGCGAATGTGACTATACATATAGATCGATCAACTCTGCAGAGCGTGTACACCTGGAACCACAAAATCACCATCATCAGTGGTGCGCCCCGCCTAGGCTGATACCGACTGCCTCCCAACCGGTATGGTGCCACCCTACCACTTAGCCCTAGGCCACCCCGGAGTCCACCGGTACACTGAGACTATGAGACATAGTGTCAGGCCACCAGAGGTCACTACGCTGTCTTAGGAGGGTGTGGGCCATACGCCTATACCTCGCTACACTATCCACTTCCAACCTAGTAGTAATGGCACTGTCCTAGTTGGTCAGGTAACCGTCCCCCACCCATTCAGGAGCGAGTGGTGTGTACGTAGGGTCCTATGATCCAATTCTCTCGATATACTAGTCCTTAGGGTGACCGGACAGGATATCTTCTCAAAGGGGATAACCAACACCCCATGCCTCTACGGCATCTCCATCCCGGGGCTTCATCCCACAAACACACTCCACCCCAGGATCTCCTCGTCTCACATGCACCCGCCACAGGTACCTCTCGTAGTGCATGCCCAGGTCGCACCCCCTCGGCATGACGTGTCCAATGACTCGTCGTAAGATCCTGCCCGAATGACTCGACCCTCACCACACACCCAAGACGCATGCCAAGATCTCCCCAAGTTGTTACCAGTTTTAGCGGCACCATGTGCCTTAGCCACTCACAAACAATCCTCCACCAACCATCACAGATATAATGCGTAGTAGAAGCAAGTAGTAAGTAGTATGCGAGCATCTATCCTAACAGCGGGTGTGCAGGGGTAAAGGTTGCGTCATGGTAAAGGCTTCAAGCAAATCTACCATGCAACCTATCACAGATCATTTGCATAAGAGTAAAGCACTAGCAGCTACATTGTTGCATGTCTAATAGGATTCTATGAGGTTGGGTGGGACGTGGCACCTATTGATTGGTCATCTCTGAGATCCTCAGTGTACTCATAGCCATTCTCCTCATGGTCCTGTTGTCATTCGCATTCCCTTCCTCCAATGGGTTTCAGTCCGATCGATGTTATCCTCAATATAACTACCTCGATAGAGCGACAAACAAGGCAAAAAGGCAATCAATAGTCTAAAAAGGCAACAAGACATGGAAAGACCGAACAACACCAAAAGAACACCAAGGAAAAAGACTTAGCTCTCTCGGTGGACGTCCAATCCCTGGGCCAAAAGAAACAGAAGTGGTTGTTCGCTAAGCACAAGCTTAAGTCTTAGCCTAGCTAGTACTTCCTGGGTCGATCGTGCTGACCTGTACAGTTTCAATAAAATGGCGTTGACCCTAGCTCATCTTAAGCAAACACCATGGCTCATGGTCTTCTGATCCGAGCGTCATGGAGATTGATGGGAATCAAAAAGAGCAGCTAAGGGGGAAAAGAAGCAGTTCTGGTCTCTCTCAATCCATCCGCCATTATAAATTGATGAGAACCAAGAGAGGGTGGAACAGGGGAGAGAAGAGAAGGGAGGTGGTCTACTTCTTCCAATCCACATGCCATGGCAAGAGACGGGCCATCGGAAGGAGCGACACACAAGAGACCACGTGTGCCCAGCTACTTGTAGGGTATGTTGACAGTAATTAACTATCAATTTTAAATGTCAACAAAAGAAGATAAAGGACTTAAAATGAACACCACCATAGACTTAGGGGTTTTAACTGACGATTTCCACAAGTTTTGGTGAATGTCTGTTTCTGCAGGGGGTTATCAGGAAATAACCAAAGAAGGTCCACATGTCATGTTTACATATAGATAAAGACCTACACATCTGCAAGAAGACTCTAGAAGACTCGAGAAAGCACCCCCTAGAGGATGGGGCCCACCTGTCAGGTGTACAGGGCGCCCGCCCTCATCATCAGGGTGCCCGCCCTACCCCTTAGCCAATCAGGGCTGAGCTCATGGATCATGCCCCTAATCGCCTTTTTGGATCAATCTACACCATACATGAAGGTCGGTTTGATCTAAGGGCTCTGGTGCATTTGAGGAGGCTATATAAGCAATGCCATACCCCTGGGTTGAAACCCTAATTCATTATTATTATTATTATCAAGAGGAAGCCATCATCAGAGCTAGGGTTTAGAGATCTCTCTCCACCAGAGAATTAGAATAGCTACTCCAATACTTCAAATTCTACATAGGTTTAGACTAGATAGATTCAAGAGTTGGGCGCCTGTGTCCTAGGAAGCAATTAAAAAGAATTAGGGGGAAGGTTCTACTGATTTCTCAACTAAAATCTTGTTCGAACAACTGACTCCTGGACCACTAATTCTGGACAGCTAACCACTAACCCGCTAATATTCTCCACAAGTTTTGTTTTTGCTAAGGTTTTTGCAGGATATTCAAGATGTTCAAAGCTGCCAAAGGAGCCGTGAAGAGCGCGCTCAAGAGTCTTGGATCGGGACACATGACCCAGTCCTCTTCACGAGGCAACTCTGAGATGAGCGTCGACCCGCCGGCCGACCAACCACCATCATCATCATCAGCACCAACAAGGAAGATTCTCCTCAAGGAAAGTCATCTTGGTTTGAAGGATTCTCGGGAGAGGAAGATTTTCAAGGAATTGAAGAACAAGGCCTACACTCACACACCAGTCCTTGACCTCGCACTTCTCCATGAGACAAGCATGGATGCTGAATTCGATTTAATATTTCCATTGGTGGGTTGGGAGTCGTTTTGGGACATAACTGAGTTAGGGTCAAAGCTTTTGACCATCGAATTCCTGTGCACTTTACAAACCATGGAGGATGGGGTAACCTTTAGATTTTTCAAGGAGACGTTTGATCTTACTTGGAGGGAACTAAGTAACCACCTTGGTTTCCACCCAAGAGCTACGATAGATTTAGATGACGCGTTGCCAGGCTTTGAGAAAAAACAATTTTGGAAAGAAATGACTGGAGAAGACTTTTATTTTCAAGCCCGTACCAATAGCATACAACTCCCCACTCTTCATTTCTTACATAAATGGATGGGTTATGCTATGTTTCCTAGAGACGATATCCGCAAGGTCAGGGTAGGAGATTTACAGTTGCTTTATGCTGTGCTCAAAAAGATTAGAATCTCACCTGTTCGTCTCTTGGTAGCTCATTGGTTTTCCACTCATGAATTGATGGGCCCTGTTGGTTGCACTTCTTTAATTACTCGTTTGGCCACCAACTTAGGGGCGCTAAATAATTCTTCAGTTAACTTTATCGAGGAAGCCCGACCATGTTATGGATATGAATCTTTTAGACATGCTAGAATATTAAAAAGGGAGCATGATGGGCTACACATGATTTTTGAAAATAGAGGCAGGCTCTGGTTACCTAATCCGGGACTTAGCCTTTACACTGTGCAAGTTCTCTTAGTTGATGTGCAGGCAGCACCAGTAAATCGTCGGATCCCTCGGAGGGCAGCCTCTGCCAA
This sequence comes from Saccharum hybrid cultivar R570, assembly GCA_038087645.1. Lineage (NCBI taxonomy): Eukaryota > Viridiplantae > Streptophyta > Magnoliopsida > Poales > Poaceae > Saccharum > Saccharum hybrid cultivar. The sequence continues at coordinate 35,132,395 of JAQSUU010000637.1, read as the reverse complement.
GATGGGATATCAGCCTGAGCCGACATGGCTTGGCGCTAACCCTGGTCCTAAGGCGCCAGTTCATACAGGCTATGATGATTTTGATGCTCGTAACCCCCGCATCCTGAGGAACCCTTGGGAGCATTCTGCCTCCCAACCTGCTCCCCAGTACATGGAAGAAGAAGATTGGCCACAAGGAGATGATGAACAATGGCAACACCGCCCATACAGTCAGCCTGCAAGACACTCAGTTGACCCTCTTGGAGCATCATCCTCTGGTGCCCATCATGGTCATCACCACCAGAATTTCTAACCTGGACGTGCTTCTGATGCCAGATTCTACTACACCCCAGAGATACATGAAGAGAATGTGGCGTTCCATCAGCGCACTGACAACTCCCTCTAGATCGTACAAGAAAACCAAGCTCAATAGAACCAGTGGTGGGAAGACCAGCGCCAGTGGAATGAAAACACCACCTAGACCTTGAATGAGATCCGTGACGGCCAAGAAACCATGAACCAGAACATGAGCACCTTGTTCAGGTACTTCTACTTGGAGTGATCGACTACAGCAAGATCTAGCTTGGGGGAGGACCCCCATTTATCCAAGGTAAGTTTTTCTTTTCTATAAGTTTATTTTCTTTCATTTTATTTCACGCATTTTAAAAAAACTGAAAAACCTCAAAAGCAAATAAATTTTTTTTTCTGCTTTTCTTCGTAGTGCTGTTTATGTTTGCATAAAAATTTAGAAAACCAAATAAATATTTTCTATTTGTTTTAGTGTGCTTCTTAAATATGAAAAACAAATAAAAAGAGTGTGTACAAAGGTGTGCTTTAATCTTGTTGCTATAAATAAGTACATTTTTAAGAATGCATGATAAAAATGATGAATAGTTGCTCTATTGTAATTCTTTTCAAGTACCTAGTATTCAACCTAGAGTTCTCCCAAGGATTGGATAAAATTGTTAGACATGAAGATTTACTCTAAACTGGAAACCTGTAGGAGCATATGCTTAATCTAAAGTCTAGGTAATTGACCGACATGATATGATATGGTTGAGCTGCTGTTTATCTTGTTCCTAGCAACACTAAATTCTGGAGATTTGTTTTTGAAAATTAAAATTACCACATGATGAGTTCCTAATATGACAGAGTGTGAAATTCCTACCATGGCCATACATAATTATTAGTATAGGAAACTTCCACATATTTGCTGCTTGTATTTGTATTGAGTTTGGTCGAGCTGTGTAGACCCTTAGGAGCTCTTCATGCGGTTAAAATCAAGATTCACTTCCACACATCATGCATCCTTGCTACTTCTACCCTAGAAATACGCACCACATATTTATCCCATTTAGATCCACCAAAAATGTTCTACTCTTACCCTGAGAGTGAGCACCAAAAATATTTTCCCCATAGGATTCATTTATTCTACTAGCCACTTATCGTTACAACTGCTCCAAGTATTATCATTTATCCTCTCAATTATGTTTCATCAAAGAGTTTGTTGGCAAGTATTTAAAAAAAGAAGAAGAAAAGAGAAGAGAGAGAAAGAGAAAGAAGGGAGAGCAAGAAAAAAAATAAATGCTCTAAAAAAATCCTCTCTCATAAAAGCCCAAGAATTTCTTTCAAAGTTTTAAAGAGGAGTTTTCATCAATGGAGCATTGTAGAATCAGGCATTCATCGATTTTCCTTTCTACCCCTTGTTTTATCCACCATATTAACCACACATGCACATCTTGATTTGATTGTATGACGAGTCCCTCTGGATCCATGGTTCGACTAGGCAACATATGCAGTGCAAGTATGTGAGCTATTTCCATACCTATGAACTCCACATAAGCTTTATTAGTTATAGGGTGAGGAAGAGCAGGCACGACAAAGTTTTCCTTGAACTAAAAATACTACATATTTTGAGAGAAGAGATAAGGCATAATCCTTTCTAATGCCTTAGTGAGGATCCACAAATACCACATATGAAGAGACTTGTGAGAGTCATATTTATGGAACTCTGAATTTTATTTTGAAAATCTCTAGAAAACTCCAGAACAGAGGTGGAGCAAAGAGCTTGAGACATAATGCTTAACTTAATTGTTCTGTCTTTCAATTGCTTAAGACCCAAGTGCAGGTAAGAGCCCCATGGTTGGAAGTAACATGAGTAAGTTTGAAAGTCAAAACAGTCCACTCTAGTCTGGAAAAGAATTCCTGTTTAAATGCATGTGTACTTTTAAAGCATGAAAGCATTGCAGCAACTCCTGATCCATCTAGGTTTAGCTGTTTGCTCAGGGACGAGCAAAAGGTAAGCTTGGGGGAGTTTGTTGACAGTAATTAACTATCAATTTTAAATGTCAACAAAAGAAGATAAAGGACTTAAAATGAACATCACCATAGACTTAGGGGTTTTAACTAACGATTTACACAAGTTTTAGTGAATGTCTGTTTCTGCAGGGGTTATCAGAAAATAACCAAAGAAGGCCCACATGTCATGTTTACATAGAGATAAAGACCCACGCATCTGCAAGAAGACTCTAGAAGACTCGGGAAAGCACCCCCCCTAGAGGATGGGGCCCACCTATCAGGTGTACAGGGCACCCGCCCTCGTCATCAGGGCGCCCGCCCTACCCCTCAGCCAATCAGGGTTGAGCTCGTGGATCATGCCCCTAACCGCCTTTGAGGATCAATCTACACCGTGCATGAAGGTCGGTTTGATCCGAGGGCTCTGGTGCATTTGAGGAGGCTATATAAGCAAGGCCATACCCCTGGGTTGAAACCCTAATTCATTATTATTATTATCAAGAGGAAGCCATCATCAAAGCTAGGGCTTAGAGATCTCTCTCCACCAGAGAATTAGAATAGCTACTCCAATACTTCAAATTCTACATAGGTTTAGACTAGATAGATTCAAGAGTTGGGCGCCTGTGCCCAGGATTCGGATCATCGTCTACAAGTTTGGTACTATCTTGTATCTTTCTCTACGACTTTATTCTAAATATCATTATGTTTCTATTTATTATGTTTCTAGTTTGCTCTAGTTCTATATTTGATATAGTTATGATTGATGATGAGTTTATGAATAAGTTTGCAAAGCGCTTAGCTCTTCTCTCGAGGGAGTTAAGTGGTAGATTACATGTAGGCGTGGTGCCTAGATGCTGTTTACCTGCAAATGCACCATATTGGCTGGGTCATGTGATAGTTTGCGGAAGTGACAGTTTCGTTGAGTCTTATATAATCCACCCCCCCGTTAGTAGGACAGGCAGAATTGGTATTATGTGGGAAGTCATGCTATGTTCTGGCTTTCTTCAGTGATGTTCCTTATACATAGATGAAGAGTCTTTTGTGCTATATATGATAGTGTATGTGCTAGAGTAGATGAAAGACTTAGTTGATTAGAACCTACCTAGAATTCAATCTTTTGCCTAGTCAGATGTCTACCTACCTTTATGATGAGTAGTCTATCTCTAATCTCTATGTGTGTTATCCTCTGAGCTTATCAATTTATTATATTTATTTATCATGGCTTACCCCCTGTCAAAGCAAGTGACTGTGTGATTGATTCTCATAAGTAGTCATGTTTTGCAAGTTCATCTCTAGTTTAAGTCCTTAGTTCTTTCCCTTGAGCTAAATATAAATTAACGATACCTGAAATATTTTCTGGTGAAGTGCTACAATGGTATTTAATCTGTGCGCTTGCGGATCCCTTATTTATTTTCTAGAAGAGCATTTATAATACCAACACTTCTGGCGCCATGCTAGGGATGACAACCTAGTACTTAAAGTGGTGTTAGAAGTGTCAACAGGGTACCACGACCTAGGTGCACTAAATGCACTAAGACATCCCTAGGGTTCTTAGCGGTGCGGTTGTCACCGCAAGAACCAAAGAAATGCTATAGTCTAAATAGGTACAAGCATACAAGGGCTTAAGCACGATAGAACCAAAAGAGGGGGACATGGGATTCACCTTCCTTTGATCCACTCGCCATAGCAACAACAGGAACCGAAGGAATGGAATCAAGAGAGCAATAAACACCAAACAAGCGAAGAGCTCAATCCACATCTTACTGGATCAACGAGGATTAAGAACAAGAGAGAAGAATGGAATCCGCACTCCTTCGACCAACTCGTTGTGGAACGGACGAAGGTTGAAAGAAAGGAGACACGATCCCAGGATCCAGACCCACTCATAGGGCACCATGACCGTGCAACTAAATTGGCACAAGGCTAACCCTAAGGTCTGTAGTGATGCAGCTGTCACCGCTAGATCCGAAGGAACGCTATGGTTAAAGTGGTACAAGCATACGAGGTGGTTAGGATAAACAAGCGAGCAAAAGAGGTAAAACCAGATGGTCATGGCGAGGCAACTCATGACCATGAGCTTCACCCGCACGAGTCGGCTTCGTAGTTCCGTGATTGTTCATATCCCACTAGAGTTGGTCACGGAGGGCTCGATATGTGTGGGTAAGAACCATGTCGATGTCAACATCAAGTCCTCAATGGCCATGTCCTAGGGACGTGGATAGGGGCTAGCGATCATAGTACGACAAAGCCAACCAAGAAGCAAGGGAGTGAGTTACACTCGGCATTACGGCCATGGCGGGACAAACCCACGACCGAAACTATCGAACGAAGTACGATCCCTCAACCGGCTCGAAGGCACGGTCCCTAGACGACAACAAACGACACACTAGAACTAAACCAACACAAACAACACAACACGACTAGATGGAGTGGCACATATCCATAGCACAAGGTTAGACTAGTGGCAAAGGCACGGCACAGACAATCATAGATAGATGATCATGTATGAAGTGCATGAACAAGTATATATGATAGATGATAAAATGATGTACGAACAAGTGAATGAAATGAAAAGCGGAGCTTTGCCGACGTCGAGGAAGGCGTCGGCTAGGTTAAAAAGGGTCGACCTTGCTACGATGAGGAAGAAGGGCTGTAGCGGCGCGTTCCGGTGAACTACAGCTAGCTACGCCTTGCTGCTAGCTAGCTGCGGCTGGTCGGCGGCTGGTCGGCAGCTTGCTGGGCGCGGTCGTGGCTGGCTGGTGAGGTCCAGCAGCGACGTCCCACTCCGGTGGATGGCGCAGCAGGGTCGCATCCTCCCTGCACAGTGAAGACAGCGACACGAAGGCCGGTCTCAGACAAGGTTGACGGCGAGAAGGGAAAAAGGGTAGAGGTTGGGCTGCTGGTGGCTCATCGGTGGTAGTGGAGGAGGGCACGGTAGTGTTGGACGCGGGCAGATGACGAGGAGGTGCTCCTAGGCGTCGGTGTCCGGTAGCTGTTGCTCCTGGTGGGCACCCATGGTGGAGGGGCACTGTAGGCTCGACCATCTAGTGGTCGTTGCTGTCTCCGGCGAGGTGGAGAAGGGCAGAGCTCGGTGATGTGGTCACCAAGAGCAGGGCAGTACAGGGAGGAAGACGGTTAGGAACGACAACAGGGAGGTGAAAGGCGAAAGCTTGGCGTTGGGGCTCACCGGTGATGGGGGGGGAGGCTCGGCGGCGGGGTGGTGTTGCTGTACGGCGCCGGTGATGGAGTCTGGCGTGGTGGTGACCACGGCGAGCAGCAGCGATGGCATAGAGGTGGCAAGGTGGAGCTTGACGGCGTTGATGATGAACGCCGACGGCGAGAAAGGGCGTGGTTTGGTCGCGACGCGGAGTGGAGAGGTAGTGGTGTCGTGGCGCGGCTCCGACGTCGTTGAAGGAACTCAACGTCGCAGAGGAGGGTGCGGTGTCGGGGAAGGAGAGCTGGCCGGCGTCGAGGTAGGCACAGCGAGGATATGGCTCCAGCAAGGAAGAAGAGGTGGACGCGGCTTAGCTGCGACGGCAAGGCAAAGTGGGAGCTCGCGATCACCGAGGCAAGGGCTTGGAGGTGGCAAGGTGGACGGAGCAGGGCCACGGTGGTCGGTGAAGAGGAAGGCGGCGTCGCGGGCTTCGTGGTGAGGCCATGGCAACGAGAAGTAGCAGGAGGTGGTGGGGCTCGGCTTGGTGAGGCTCTACGCCGGGGTGTCCACGATGCGGTGTAGAGTTGAGGCATGGAGGGGTGGTGAGGTGGTTGCGGTGGAGTGGCTCTGGCGAAGGAGAGCCAGTCAGCGAGTTAGCGATGATGGCACGGTGGCCGGCTGCGGCAGCTAGGGCTGGCTTCGCGGAGAAGAGGAGGGGAGCAGGTGTGTGCAGCGGCTGGCAGGGAACAGGGGAAGAGAGTGGCGGCGGGGCTTCTTATAGGCCATGGCTAGGGTTCAGGGGTGGATGGTAGATGCCTCGGCGTCCGTACCCTTTGTCCATGCGGTGATCATCGGGAAGCGTGCGCGGGCGCGGGGTGCCGAGAGCGTGGCGCGGGGCTCCGCATCGGGCAGTGGCGGTGGCTCTAGGAGCGTCACGCTCCTAGGGTTAGGGTAGGGGGCGCCTCAACGGGCCTGCGGGGGCCGGAGCTTGGGCCTGCTAGGGCTGGCAATGGCGTTGGGCATGCGGCTACCTGCTGGGCCAGCACGAGGCAGGAAGAGGAGGAAGGTCGGATGGGCCGGCGATGCTGCTTGGCAGCTGGGCCAAGAGGAGGAGAAGGGGAGGAATAGAGGGAGTTTGGCCCAAGAAGGAAAGAAAAGGATTTCTCAATTATAACTAAAGGATTTTTAGATGGAATCAAAAGGAATTCGAGAGGAAATTCAAAAGAGATTTGAGATAAATTTAAAGGGGGAATTTGAGAAGGGATTTCTGCTACGGATTTGTGCACTCAAAACTCCGACAAGACTCAAACACAAAACCAACTCAAAAACACGGACACTCTCCTTCAGACAATTCTATATGAGTGCAATGATTTATTAGCAAGCTTGGCTAAGTTGACTCGGGTTTGACCTAGAGACTATATGCTTCACCATTGCAAGAATTTTTTTTAAAAAGCTCACATTTTTGGATGCTTGAAAACCCGGGTTGTTACAGAAGTCTTGACAACCATGGTGTTCGCTCGCTGAGGAGGCCATCACGACACCCTATGCCTTGACCGCGCAAAGTAGCAGCAACGCAAACACATGTGCACCCAGAGGTCGCCACCACCACCGTTGTCGATCTCTAGGAATCGCCTTGGGACTTGAGGGAGGCATTAGATGCAAGCATTTAGGAGTCAGATCAGGACACCGATAGCCTAGCAAGCTGGGGAGCTACGGCGTAGGCTCCACTGCCACTACATGCGCAAGACAGGCACATGAGGCACCACCGCTGCTGTCCCCCCATCCGTGCAGATCCGTCCTCCCTAAAGCATCTTGAGCCGCCACCGTAACACGTCCCCACATAGTCGTCGTCCTCGCCTAGCTCCACACCGCCGTACCAAAATCATCTGCAAAGGAGACATATCCGCATGCCTAGGCACCGGATCTGACCATGGAAGCACCGGAGCAATGTCAAGCAGATGATGTCCGCACGGGCCAACCGTTGACCACAAAACGCTGGTCTAGGGAATGGAAGAAAAGAAGCAGTGAGGTTGGAGGAGATGCCCCGCCGCCACCTTCCTCGTGGCCGCCCGCTCAGGCAACGATGAGGGGGTATGGGAAGGAGTGGCCTAGTGTAGGCAGCAATGTGTGGGATGGCTGATCGTGTCACCCACCCGGACAACGCCGGGGCTTGACGAGCTTTCCGAAGTGGTTTGGACCCACCTTCTATTGTCTTTACCAGTTTAGCAACATTGCACCACCATATTGTAACATGATTTTCTAACACAAAGCCCTATATTTCTATCTCTACAAAAATCTCATCCTAAAAAGCGCTAGCGCTATAGGATTCATTCATTGTATAACCCATTACTTCTCAGCGACAAAACGGTGATACATATTAACCTATTCCGATCCATTTCCCATTCGGAATAGGTGGAGAGGTTTCTTGATTAGTGCATCAGTGTTCACTATCAGAGAATTAACTGCCAGAAACTTGAGGGAAACGCGTCCCGTGGATTTGGACACAGCCATCGGACCGATGTGATCTGTCGAAGCACAACAGCCAGCATGCTTTAGATTCGGTACAAGATATGCCACACAATTGTGGGCATGCATGATCGACCACGGGTTCCTGTCATGTCATGGTTGGCCCCTGTAGCTTTCAGTTACGCACGCTTGAGCTGGATTGGGAGTGTGTGCGTGTGCTGATCGAATGAGGCCACGTGTGAGGCCCCTGCTGATCTATGCGTGTGAGCTACTCGACCAGATTATCATCTGTCCTATCCTATCCTACCTAAGGAGCGAGGGGAGTAGGACAATCATCGGACTCTCCACGTATCGGATCGATGTCACACGTGACGTGGAGCCCAGCGGCCAGCGCGTGGACAAGACAATTGTGGACCAGTGGCAATGTGGCATGGTTACACGACGCCTGCATTTATTCGTTTGTCAAGGGGTGTGTTTAGATCCCGAAAAGGGTGTAAAAAAAGTACTGTAGCACGTTTTGGCTTTATTTGGTAAATAGTGTCCAAACGTTGACTAATTAGGTTCAAAACGTTCGTCTCGCAAAGTAGAACCAAGTTGTACAATTAGTTTTTTATTTCATCTATATTTAGCACTCCATGTATGTATCGCAAGTTTGATGTGACGGGGAATCTTTTTTCTGCACAGTGTTTTTTTTGAACTGAACACAGCCAAGCACACACTCAGGCTGCAGGCACTCGTCATCAGTAGAAGTATTTGTGATGTGTTATTGTGATGCACCTTGTCGCTCTAAGGCCTGCCTTTTTTAGGGTCTCGTGGGCAGGCACTCGTCCACCGATGTTTGGTCGTCACTGATGGCCGTTGTGAACTGATCGATTAACCGCTAGCGACAAGGCAACCCGGCCCGCACGGCCAAGGCCAAGGCCAAGCCCAAGCCCGCCGGGACAGGAGGCACGGAGAAACATTGGCCATCACCAGAATATTGCTGCGGGTACCGTTCTGTTTCATCTCCGCTTGTTAGACATTTTCCCTTTATTATCTTCTGTTTGATCTCCGCCAGAATGTTTACTTAGAACATGCCCGCTGCATCAACAGTTGCCAGGCCGGTGCGGAAGTGACTACCAATCATTCGGCTGAATTCTGTTTGTGTCTCAGTCGATCTTTTGCCAACCATTCAGAACATGACACGTGCACCTAGAGCCAATAAGTACGAATAAAAAAAGATTCTTCCGATCGGCAAAGACAAAATCTAAAAACCGACGCCAACTAAAAAGGAGCCGTACGACTTATGAGACCAAAACCCGTTATCGTAGTGGGTCAAGATGTAAAAATCCAATAACAGACGATCCTTGAAGGACAAGAAAGAAAAACACCTGGAACGAATGGAAAAGAACAAACAGATCCATCAAGAAAATATCCACATCGTCAGATTCGAAAGAGAAGGGGGCTGATGAGGACGAAAGGGAAAGCAAAACCAAAACCAGAAGAACATGCAGATCAAGACGATGAAACAACTGAAAATAAGGTATTACTTATCCTATTTCATCACTATCTGCTACCCGAAATCTTCGGACTTGAAAACTACATTTCATCTAATGAATCATGCTTACAAAAATTGAAAAAAAAAACGAATCAGATTCAAGATTCACTAAAAATTTGGGCTTCTAATGTACAAGACAAACCTATTATTTTAGGGATCAAGTACAAACTCCTGGTAAATCAAATGAACCACCAACAAATCTGCAAAAAAGCAGTATATTAGCTGGAGCTCCTCTAGAATGGCATCCCCACATGGACATTCTGTTTAATCATGGTGCCACCTCTCCACCGCTGCATCACCAAGTGGGAGGTGGTTTGGCGTGCTAAAGTGTGGCCAAAAGTCATAGTCAGACCTCAGCTTCTCAGCGACCTCCATGAAGTTTGTAAATTGGGTACCACTGAATTCTGTGAAGATACAAACCTATAAAATTGCAATTATTATGTACAGTCAGTTGTCAGCTCAAAAGATAGGATAACTTGGCCTGCTCATCATAATACAGATTACGTAACTACTGAATAAAAACAGGTGAAAAATTTGAACTAGAAAGCTTACAATGTAAATCTTATTGTCATCGAAATGGGTTGCAACATCTTCCAGAGACTTGAGCTCCTTGGACGCAGGGCCAACCTGCATCTTCAAGTAATCCACAATGCCATCAGCCTCCCTAGGGCCCTTGTATTCCTGAATGTTCTTCCCCTGGTTTCTGAAAAACTTCAGGGTTGAGCACACCAAACGCAGAAAACAAACAAAACCAGCGATTCATCATCCCTTGAGCCATCGAGTACCCAGACCAAAACAAGGAATTGACGAAACCAACTACTAGAACTTAGCACTACTCAGTCATCTCTGGAACTTGAACTTCGAGTTGCCGCACACATGAGTGCACAGTAAAACAAAACAAATCCAAAACTGCAGTTCGACAAGCCATAGTTTTCCATCCAGATAGACCTTTGCAAAAAATTGTAGTGCTACTCTGTTTGCAAATTAATGAAAAATAGTTCTGGGACCAGTTAAGCTTTTGGAAGGCCATATAGTGTCAGAACTAAAAAAAAAAACTCCAGATCTTTATACTTGTATGCAAACAAAACCAAATAAAGTTTTCCATTAGGTTGCACAATATGAGCCCTGAACTTTCAGTTTATCTTGATCAGTTCTATATGTGTCAATCAATAAAAAAAATGGAACAGATATCATCCTTTGCACATACTGACTAAAAATACTGGCTGCATTTGAAAAAAAAACTGAAGGAGACAGAAACTAAAACTAAAAGACCCGTGCAAAGAACAGATAAGATTTAACTTTCATATAGATGTGCAGGAGTTTTAACAGTGACTAAGCTGCTCAAAAGCTGACTACTAAGGTAGTGATGCCTTTTTAAAAAACAACATGACAACAGAGCCCTCTAAGTAATCGAGTTTTGACTCCTGATCGAGGCCACGTCATTGCAAAAAAGACAGGCAAGGGGACTAGTCAATTTAGTGCGGCCACATGCATGCACAAAAGAAAGCTAATTTAGTGCAAGACTTTGGGATTTAGTGCGTCAAATATACTGAAGCTATTTTCAACAAAATAAAAATGAAGATTGAGAGAAAATACAGGAACTTAAACTGAATATATAACCTGAACCTAAATTCTAGATACTCTGAAACCTGAACAAACAATGAAATGCTAAACTAAAATAAAACAAGAGTAAACTAAAAACTGAAGTGATAACTGAACTGAAACTAAAGTCTAGGTACCCTGAAATCTGAACTAAAACTTAAAAAGAAATAGAGGAAACTAATAAACGAATTGACTGAAAACTTGAACTAATAAGTATACTGAACCTGAAACTAAAGTCTATAGACTCTGAAACCTAAAGCCTAACTGAAAACTTAACTAAAATAAAACGAGTAAATAAAAATACTTTAACATAACTCAAACTGAAAATAGACTATACTAAACAATAATAGAAACAATTCACCTTCAACTGCATGAGTGATGTTATTGGACATCCGGATGTTATTTGAAGTGAACTAAAACTAAAAATAGGCTACAATGAACTTAACCTGAACTTGTTGGACTTGAACTGAACCACTGTCATCCTAATGTACACTCGGCTCAGTCAGTTACTACTATGAATTTTCTCTAAATCACTGAACCACTGTCATCCTAATGTACTTATGAACAAAACTAAAACAAAAATTCTGCTTGTGGGAGCAAACATGGCTAATTTCTGGCAATGAACTAGACAGAGAGAAGCAACATGCAACTTTGGATGTGTTGTAAAAAAAACAGAAAAGAACAGAGTAAAACTGCTGCTGAACAAAATATATATGATGCACTGGCGCCTACAAAAATAAGTAACATACGAAATAGTAGTATCAGTTGCTAAATACTACTATATAAGCCGTATCCACAAATTTGGTCCAATGAAATGAAAGATAAAAGCAATACTCATCATGGTTCTAAAAATTTAGCAGCAGTATAGCGACAGTGAATTATTTGTCAAAATAATGCATAGGTAGCTAATCTCACACACACAGACACAAAAGCACACGACACAGGAGCACAGCACCAGCAACGACAGACTGCATGAGGAGAGGATCTCAAGCAAGCAGAGGTGTACGCCCACCCCGGACTCACTAGTTAATGATCCGCTAACTCATGCTGCTACTAAAGCTGATGACCGATGATCTCCTCTCCTTGTTTATTTATTCTTCCTCTCACACACGTACAGTCACACCAAGTCTCGCTCACGAAATTAAAAAAGCAAACATGATCCATGCAATGCAATGGATCGGATAGCAGCGCAGATGCCGAGCACACAACTAAACCAGCATCTCTGGCACATGAAAAATCAAGCAAAAGCAGCAGACGAGTGCCTAACTTAAAAACACTAAAACTCAATAACCGGAAAATACTGAATCAGGATGGGTTCAGTAACTACAACTAAACCAAAATACCGAAAAAAAACAAACCACCGTGAACACTAAAACACTACAGATCCGAGCTAAGTGGAAACTTCCTGATTCGCTGTAGGCCCAACTCTGAACTGACCTCCTCTGAATAATTTGGGTACATACAGACCGTTCCTCTCAAATGGCCAGACATGCCAGGCTGATATCAATAGCTATGGCCGTGGAAAGAGCAAACAGATCAAAATAAACTTAGATAAACTTAGCGCACGACACAAAGATTAGGGATCTGATGATCAGATTTTTTGCATGATTCAGGGAAGACAGAGAGAAGGCATGAGATAGTGTCGAAATACCTTTCGAATCTAATGAATCAAGACCAAATATCTGCAGAATCAAGTGCCTGATTGATAGACGACCGAAGAAATTGAAGAAACTAGTGCCTGCATATGGGGAAAAAGTCCATTCAAAAAAAAAAGAATGGAGGCAAACAACCTGCAATAGGATTCGGGTAAGGGAAAGAGTACATGCACCGCAACAAACAGCAACACGAACGAGCTCACTGGACGGGTTGGGGGAGGCTAACGAGCTCTCCCGCCGGACGATTTGCGGGAGGCGAATCAACAGCGAGCACAAGAGAAAATGAAAAACACAAAACCTAAAACTCGAATCAGTGGATAGGGGAGAGGCGCTACAGCATAGGCATCCTGCAGGGCTGCGGCAAAATGCAGCACCAAACCCCGCTTCTGGAAGATGAACAGGAAGCTGAAGGGGAGGAGCGCGCTGGATATTGAGAGAGAGGGGGGAAGGAAGGCTGTGTTTAGTTTTCTATCGAAGGCAAAATATAAAATGTCAACCAGTTTGGAACGATAAAATGTAAAATATCAAAATATTTATGGATGTGTTTCTATTCAAAATACTAAATTTTTCATGGGGTGGGTGAGTATTTTTTTTTAGCTTTTTAGCTTTTTTTATTGCCTTTTAAGGCCAAAGTCTAAAATGGAGTATGACACCTTTTTACCAAAAAAATTTGTATGATGTTTAGTTCTATTTTGCAAAATGATGAGCCAAAACATAAAATTTTTTAAGTGAAATGGGAACTAAACACACCTAAAGTGAGACAGGAAAGGCAGAGGAGGAAAAAGAGTCACTGCGAAATAGTAGAGGCACGGAGTTCGAAAAAAATAAATCTAGGGGTGTTTAGTTGCTGGAAAAATTTTGAGGCAGATATTTTATGGGATATCGGAAGGAGTATTCGGATACTGATAGAAAAATTAATTACATAACTTGTCTGGAAACCACGAGACAAATTTATTAAACCTAATTAATCTATCATTAGCACATGTTTACCGTACCACGACATTGTCAAATCATAGATTAATTAGGCTTAAAAAATTTATCTCGCAAATTTATCGCAATCTGTGTAATTAGTTATTTTTTTTATCTATATTTAATACTTCATATATATATCCTAACATCCGATGTAATCAGTAAAAAATTTTAGGAAGGAATTAAACACCCCTGAATATCGAAGCTTCGAGCATGGATACCCGGTAAATATCTTTGTCTGCTATATATACACAAACCAGGCTGAACGAGGGCAGCCCACGAAGACAAGCCAGCCCACAAAAAAGATTAGACCGATGAGGAACAACAAAAATAGCTGACTGATGATTAGAAAATCTGTAAATATCTTTGTCTGCCGTATAATCGTCAATTGGTACGTGTCCTAAATGAATTGAAAATACACAAAAAAAAATTATAAGAACTCGTTTGGATCCCTTCATTTTGGAGAAATTATATCGAAATCTACTTTATGGACTAGACTATTTAGCTTAGATTTTGACGTTCCACGACTTCCCAAAGTTTACATATAAGCCAATCTTATATTCATAGGTTGAAAGATAGAAAATGACTCCATATATCTTCATACTATGTTTCTGCTCTGCAACTTATAGCACGCTTTTCAGTTCGCTTTTCCTAGTAGTAGAAATGCAACACATAAGTATCTCTCTCTTTGTGGCCAATAATAATATATAAGTATATTCTGTATGTGGTCATATTAACTTAATTGATCTGTGTCTAAATTGTGATTATTAGAATGGATTTTAATTCCAAGAATCCAAATGGTATAAGTTGTGATTCTTAGAATGGATTTTAACTCCAAGGATCCAAATTGGACCTAAAGGGAAAATGTCTAACAAGAATGAATATTTTAGAAAATATAAAACAAAATGAAAAGCATGTTATGGAAATTTATAGAAGGTACAATCTAAACAAATGGTATGTTGAGAACCAAAAACCCAAATCAATATATAGGTTATGACAATAATCAGTAAAAATGATAGAACCCTACACAATGCACATACTTCTATCCCTAAATTGTATCCATGTTTGCAAGCCTCACAACCCTTATCAATATGCATGTAAAATACAAACTCCTATCCTATCGTAAACATAACAAGCTCTATCATGGCTTGATCAACAACAAATTTAATGTCATGAGAGGTACAATACAAGCTCTATCCTATGACGATGGATCCTATTTCAAATGCATAGATTTGACTAACAATAAATTTAGCACCACAAATTATATTCAAATTCAAATTTAGATGTAATAAAACACATAGTTCAAACATACTTAAACAAAGTACAACCACATAGCCCCTTTATCAACACTACAAACACATTAAATTGAAGCTCAAATAGATTTATCACCACCAAGTCCATCATCTCCTACAGTACAACTACCACCAATTCCATCATCAAAGTCATGAGAATGCTAGGATTTCAACCATCTTCAATGCCATAATTTTTCCTTGGGATCTTTTGCTCTTGTTCCCACTTCAAACAGCACTCCTCAGTGGATACCATGCACTCTTGAATTATCTTGGCCTGATCTTGCCACCTCAAATCCGTCATATTCCTTTCCTCCTCGATGAGTAACACTTGAATGGCATTCTTGCATATACCTTTATGTCCACCCTTATTCTTGAGCTGCTCTCCTTTGGATGCTTCCAACCCATGGGCCTTTTTCCTTGTGATATAGTTGAGACGAATCAAGAGTTTGTGGGCTCCCCATACCTTCATCTTGTTGGCTTCATCAATAAGGATTGGATTGGATGATGTGGCTTTGGGTAGGGCATTGCAAGTCTTCTACTTCTTGTGGGCCTCAAGTTCTTGGAACTTCAGCGACAACTTCACCAATGCATTGCTACCACGTTTGGCTCGAGGATTAGTCATCACCTTCGGCATCATTGACAACACCGCCTTGTTCTCCCACTCGGCTTGAGGGACTCACCCATCTAATTCAGCGATGACTTCGCCAATCCTCGTTGTTTCGTTTGGCTTGAGGGCTTGTCACCTTCGGCATCATTAGCAACACCACCTCATCATATGGTTTCGCTCGAGGGGCTCGCTCGTCTACTTTAGCGATGACTTCACCAATACCTCATCATCATGTTTGGCTTGAGGGTCTGTAGTCACCTTTGGCATCATCAACAACACAACCTCGTTGTCTCACTCGGCTTTAGGGGCTTGCCCGTTTACTTCAATGAGGACTTGGCCAACACCTCATCATCACGTTCGGCTTAAGGGTTCGATGTCACCTTCGACATCATCGACAACATTGTCTTACTATCTCACTCGACTTAAGGGAATTGTTGTCATCTTTGGAATCTTTGACAACCACTCTGCCTCGTCATCAGTTCGGCTCGAGGGCCCATCATTAGCTTCGACATTGCCATCAACTTCTCCCCCTCACTGTCTCATTCTGCTCAAGAGCTCATCGCTAACTTTAGAGTCATAGACCACTTCACCTCTATTGAACCTTCGGCTAGAGGGAGCACCGACTAATCTAGCATCAACTTCACCTTAGCCTCATTATCATTTGACTGGAGTGGCTTGCCACAAGCCTTGGCGCCTACTTCACTTCTGCCCGCCATCATGTTCGACTCAGCTGACTAGGCATCAGCTTTGACACTGTCAACCTCTATGCCCAGTGGCGGGCCTAAAGGGTAGTCCAGGTAGGCACGGGTCTACCCTGGAATTTGGCCCAAAAATTTTTTAGTACTCCGCGCAGCCCATGAATATTTGGCCCATTTGCGTTCTGCCTCCAGTATGGCAGTATCGAGCAGCCGCACTACCCTTCTAGCCTTTCCTCCCGTCACGGCCGCGACTCGCGAGTCGCAGGCGGCAGGCGCGCTGCGCGCACGAAGAGGAGCCGAGGAGGAGCCCGCCGCCGCCGGCCTCCACCCCGCCCGGCACTCGCCGGCCAGCTCCACCCTGCCTGAAGCTCGCCCGCCGAAGGCCGGATTCCAGTCCATCGGCAGCCCCTGCCGCCCGGCGCCCCCGAGTCCCCAACGGCCGACGACAACAGCCAGTTCGCCGGCTCACCATGACGTCGCCTCGCCCCATCTCGGCGACCTGGCCGGCGATCGCCCGCCCTCCCGCACTCCCGCAGCCAGTTCCGGCCGCCCGCTACTGCTCCTGGTCTTGGTGAGTACTTCACAGTTCATAACTTTTCCCCCAATTCCCAAATGGCCAAATCCTTAGGGTTATAATTTTGGAGATTACTTGGATTGGACAGTAAAGGCTTAGGGATTGTAGATCCATCATTTGTGAGCCTGAATTGAATGAAATTTGTTGTTATTTTTCAGGAGGCATGAAGAAATCAAATATAGCATTTCTTTTTCAGAAAGCTGAGGCAAAAAAAGTTGCAACTCAGACTGCTACTGCTCCACCACTTCCAGTTATTGATGAAGAGTTGTCTATTCCTATTGTAGAAGATCCTTTAATTACGAGTGTAGAAAGTGCTATTGTAGCTGTTGATGAAGGGACAGAAACACCTACAGAAATAGCTATAGGCACCACAACTCCAGCCACAACAGATGAAGTTGAAGAAGAAGAGAAAGAAGAACCCCCTCCAGCTGCAGCTCCTGATGTTGATTCTCTTGAGCATGACCCGGGCCTAAGGAGTTCTATTTTAACCTTTGATGTGAATGAGCAAGATTCTATCAGAAGAAGGTACATTTTAAAAGGCCCATGCCATCTTTATACCTATATTTATCCATTCAGAAAAATCTATGGGAAAGAGCGCCGCTTTAGTTTTCTTTGGTTTCAAAAGTACCCATGGATTGAATATAGTGTAGAGAAGGATGCAGCATATTGCTTCTATTGTTATTTGTTTGGTAAAGAAAGCGGAAAATTTATTACAGAAGGTTGGAATAATTGGAATGCAGGAGCTATAGCACTTGACAAACATCAGAATTCAACTTTACACAAGTTTGCTCAAGAGAAATACATCTTATTTGTGCAAAGGGGTACAAAAATTGATACTGTCATTGTGAAGGTGTCAGAAAAGGATCGAGTTGAGTACAAGGCTAGGTTGACTTATTCACTCAGATGTTTGAGGTTCCTTTTGCATCAGGGATTGGCTTGTCGTGGGCATGATGAAACTGAACAAAGTAACAACAGAGGGAACTTTCTTGAACTCTTGAATTGGCTTGCAGGAAATAATGAAGAGGTGAACAAAGTGGTTCTGAAAAATGCCCCAGGTAATTGCACATTGACCTCCCCTCGCATACAAAAGCAAATTATTAGATGTTGCTATAAGGAAACCACTAGATCCATACTTGAAGAACTTGGGGATGATTACTATGCAATTCTAGCCGATGAATGTAGTGATATATCACATAAAGAACAATTAGCAGTTTGTTTATGTTTTGTTGATAAACGTGAAAGTGTTTGTGAAAGGTTCCTTGGACTAGTTCATGTTCCTGGCACCACTTCTTTGTAACTTAAAGCAGCTATTCAATCTTTACTCACTAGTCATCACTTGACTCTTAGTAATTGTCATGGGCAAGGATATGATGGGGCTAGTAATATGAAAGGAGAGGTTAAGGGGCTGAAAACACTGATAATGAAAGAGTCTCCTTCTGCTTATTATGTGCACTGTTTTGCACATCAACTCCAATTAGTGCTTGTTGCTGTTGCGAAGAGAGATGTTGGGGCTAGTACTTTTTTTGCTAATGTTTCACGCTTGCTGAATATTGTTGGAGTTTCTTGCAAACGTTATGATATGCTTCGAGATGTTAGAGCACGAAAATTGAAGAAAGCACTTGAATTGGGTGAAATAGAAAGTGGAAGTGGGTTAAATCAAGAGATGGGATTGGCTAGGCCTGGTGACACTAGGTGGGGTTCTCATTATAGAACTGTGTTGCATATCATTGACATGTATTCTACCATTCGGGAAGTACTCATAACCCTTGGAAACGATCCCACACAAAGAGATGATTGGCCAAACATACATGCTATGGTTCTGACTTTAGAGTCATTTGAGTTTGTTTTCAATGCCCACTTGATGCTTGTGATTCTTGGGTACACAAATGAGTTGTCTCAATCTTTGCAAAAGAGAGACCAAGATATTGTTAATGCAATGACACTTGTTGGTGTGGCAAAGATAAGGTTCCAAAAATTGAGGTCTGATGGGTGGGAAGATTTCTTAGAAAAGGTTAAATCATTTTGCATCAAACATTCTATTGATGTTCCTGCAATGGATAGCAAATATGAGCCTCAAGGAAGATCCCATCGTTTTCATCCAGTACAAACAGTTGATGATCATTACAGAAGAGAAGTGTATATTGGTATTATTGATAGAATTCATCAAGAGCTTGAGAATCGGTTTGATGAGGTTAGTAGAGAGTTGCTTATTTGTATGTCAGCATTGAATCCTTCCAATTCATTTACCTCATTTGATGCTAAGAAAATCCTTAAGCTTGCAACTTATTATCCTAAAGATTTTTCAAGTTTGGATTTGAGGACACTTGAAATTCAACTTGGCACATATATTAAAGATGTGAAGATGGATGATAGATTTCAAGGACTGACCACCCTTGGTGAGCTCTCTAACAAGCTTGTTGCCACTAATAACACATGGATATTATGGTTTGGTGTACTTAGTCCTTAAATTAGTATTGATCCTACCGGTGGCGACAGCAAGTGTTGAAAGGGTTTTCTCTGCCTTGTGTTTAGTGAAGAATAAGGTGAGAAATAGTATGAGTGATAGGTTACTGAATGATTGTTTGGTTACCTTTATTGAGCGTGATATATTCTCTTATGTAAGCGAGGATGACATAATTCATGCTTTCATGGCAATGAGAAAGCGCAAAACAAGAGCCTTGAACTAGAACTTGTATTGTAGACTGTAGTCTCTTATATTTATGTAAGACCTTATCTTATGTACAATCTATTTGTGCAAATTTTAGACATATTTATGTAAGTTTTGAACATTTTAATTGTATTGTTGAAATTTGGTTAATTTATAGCCATTTTACCGAATTTTTTCTTTGAATTTTGTCGTGTTGCGCATAAAAAAAATTTAGAACTACCCTGGTTTTAAATCCTGGGTCCGCCACTGTCTATGCCTCACCATCATGCTCGGCTCAAAGGTTCACAGTCAGCTTTAGCATCTTCTTCTCCACTACCTCACGTCCCTTTTGGTTTGAGGAGCGCACCATCGGTAGTGATCATATGACTTCGTCAATGCATCACCGCCAAGATCGTCTCGAGGGGCTAACCATCTATATTGACAATGACCTCGCCGGCTCCTCACCATCAAAAGTCTTGTCCGATGACTTGCCATCACCTCGGTGCCACCTATACCTCCACCTCGCCTCCAGCTTTGGCACTAACTACACCTTTACCTTGCCATTTTGCTCTAAAAGTACATCGCAAACTGAATATGCCATGTCATCATGCTCCCAAAAATAAATATAGAGATTATTTTTGCTAACTCAAAATGCAACATGAACATTATTAACTATATATATCATGCATAGAAGTTCAATCATTTAGCTCACTGGTCAGCTCCTCACAAAGAGTAGATCAGGAGGAACTTTGTATGTTCCCGTGCTCATAATTATATTTGATTTTGACTCCAATATTTCAATGAATGTGCACGATCAAATGTTCCTTACCCTGCTAAATATTTCAGAAGCAACATATGCCTAGATTCCATGCAACATGATATGCTAAATAAATAATGTTTCATGATATGCCTAGATTCCTAACCGGCTGTTAATCTGCATCAACCTAGTTGATTAATCTGGTTCATGGGAACAAGTTGTTTTTGTTGCACCAACAGTGGATTACGTCATTTATATTCCATCAACTGACTTTTGCAGTTGATAAGGTGCAAAATATGCTAGGAAAAATTATGGAAATTCGTTCACGTTTTTGAACCTGATTGAGATATCTCTAGCTAGTCACCAAACTGTTAACTTTACTGTCACAACAGTTGTGTTAAAATAATAATAATAGATAGGATGGTATCGATAAAAGTATTAGTGGATCTGTGGCATAAACTTATGTAACTATTTCATCTCTTTATCTTTACTATATTCATGCTAACTTGATCTTGGCAAAGATCTGAGGAATGGACACAGGGGACAACAAAATTGAAAGATGTACTACATCAGTATTTTAGGCTCTATTACAGCACTCGGATGAAGACAAAGAATGGATTACACGAGGCTTTTAGGCTACTAGAATGAAGAAGCCATACAGTCCTCCATGTCTAATTGATGGTCTTTCAATTATCATCTTAAAAATTAGTTTTGAACATGTAATGAGTTTATTTCTTGGTGCATGTGTTTGTAATAACTGTGGTCTCATGCTTCCTCTCCCAAAGAAGCTGAAGCTCAATTTTTTTCATTATCTAAAAAACATATGCATTTAGGATATATTGATCCAAATAAAGGTACGGGAGGCAGCCTTGCATCTAAATCAAGCGATGCATTTTGAATAGAACAATTGATATAATTAGTCCCACAAGAATTGGTTTAACTGGCTCCCGAGAAGTTACAGTAGTAAGTTCAAGTTGTGATTGATCAATAATCATTCAGTGACAAAATTGTTTAATTGAAGGACTTACCGGCAAAATTTATATTTTTACAGATCTTTGACAAAGGGTCCAGCTAACTAAGATTCCATGCGTGAAGGCAAATCCATCAGTTTGATATAAACTAGTACAAATTGCAGCTCGGTCAATGATAATACTTACATATATCTGCTATGGTTATGCTCCTCCACTTCGCTACCTATTGGTCTTCGTATTTGTACCTTAGGCTGCAACATTCGCTGAACAGATGCAAACTTAGCTTGCATTGCACATGACGATGAAGACGACGCGCCAACCAACTACCGGTTTTTCGTCGTCAATGATGTCTGCATCCTCTGCTAGCATCTAGGGAACAGTACATCGCCCTGTTCGCTTCACTGGAATTTGGTTTATACTGATGCTTATGCTGATTTGTTGTGAGAGGAAAACACCGTTCGTTCGCTTCGTCAATGTATGTTTGTAGCAGAACAAATACTTTAGTAGAAATACTAAAATTCAAGGTGATTTGTTGAAATAATAAATCAGAAGTCAGAACAAAACCATTGCTTCTCATGTACTTTAGTAGAAATTTATATCAGTACCAACCATTTTAAGTTTGATTAAACTTGTACTAAAAGGTATCGATATTTATGATACAAAATAGTGTCCTTAGAATTTTGGAAAAAGTCTAATTGACCCCCCAACTATGGGGTGGTCTACTTTACCTCAAACTATGAAACGGTCTAATTTACCCCCTGAACTTTGCAAAACCGGACAAATCACCCCCTCGAGCGGTTTGAGCGGTGGTTTTTGCTACAGTAACAATGGTATTGCTACAGTGACAACGGTTTTGTCTTTTTCTTTTTTTATTTATTTCGTCTGAATCTTTGAAAAAATCATAATAAATCACAGAAAAATCATAAAATGGAAAATCCAATTTTGTTGGACTCCACATGAGTAGATCTATACAGTGAACATATAATATAGTATGCTTTAGTACAAAGTTTTTGTTGTATGAATTATTCAAATTAATTACAGAAAAAAAAAATAGATCAAAATTTACAGCAAAAACTTTGTACTAAAACATACTATATTATAAGTTCACTGTGTAGATCTACTCATGTGGAGTCCAACAAAATTGGATTTTCTATTTTATGATTTTTCTGTGATTTACTATGATTTTTCAAAGATTCAGACGAAACAAATAAAAAAGAAAAAGACAAAACCGTTGGTACTGCAGCAATACCGCTGTTACTGTAGCAAAACCACCGCCCAAAACCGCTCGAGGGGGTGATTTGGCCGGTTTTGCAAAGTTCAGGGGGTAAATTAGACCGTTTCATAGTTTGGGGGTAAAGTAGACACTCCCCCATAGTTGGGGGTCAACTAGACTTTTTCCTTAGAATTTTTAGGCTTTATACTCGTATCCACCTCAATCCACATGTTTTACGATAGATTGAGGTTGTCACATGTCCGATCCGGAGCCCCCACTTCGGGCCAAACTGGCAGGAGAGGCCCGAAATCTAGCCCTGGCCGACGCCAGGGACTCCTCGCACGCGGCATGGGGGCGCGCAGCCAGGGGGTGGGCCACCACCGCCCCATCAAATCCCCCGATATCCGGGAGGTATCAGAAATAAAGAAAAGTGAAGAATAAAAATAGGAAAAATAATTAGAGATTTGTTTAGGAAACCAGATTGAAATTTATTAGGAAATAAAATAGTTTTGCTTGTAAAAGGAGTGTCCAAATCTATAAGAACTCTTCTTACCGTTTCTTAGAGTGAGTATAGGAACTATGAATATAGGGGGATTGTAACTATTTCAATCTAAGCAAGAAATAGAGCTTTGCTCTTTAAACCAATTCCCTAGCTCTTAAGCCTCCTCCTCTCTCTCTCTCTCTAAACCATACCAATTCTCTATCCCAGATCACCACATCACAGATGCGGGTTAACCCTCATCACAAACGTGGAAAATTTGAGAATTTTTGTCTATCATAAAGAGACATCATAGGCGCCGGTGACTAATGCGTCTGTGATGACTCCTTATCACAGAAGTATAAATACATGTCTGTGATGGCCCCAATGCAGACGTGTTTATAGATAAATCACGTACGTCTATTGCTTCCAGTTTGACACTTCTCCCCGACGAACGAAACTGAAAAAGCTATGACGTGCAAAGCTGGTACATGCATACATACATATTAATTTCATCAGTATCAAATCGAATGGCACATCATGCTCCCAATAAACCGATATTTCTTTTTGCTAATCAAAGCGAAGCAAGAACATTAACTATATATATCAAGAAAATTAATTTGATCATTTACCTCACTGGTCAACTCCTCACAAGAGTACATCATAGAAACTTATGTGCTGGTGGTGCCAGAATTAAATTGGACTCCACCGAAATTTCAATGAACGACCCGGATGATAAAATATTCCTTACCCTGCTAAATATTTCAAAAGCAACATGCCTAGAGATTCCATGCAACATGCATGCTTAACGGAAGTTTCATGGATCTCTGCATCTAATCTGAGCCCTAATTAAAGAAGATCCTTCTGACCGGCTGCTAATCTGCATCAACACAGCTGATTAATCTAGTGCCATGTTACTTATTTACAAGGAACAAGATTTTTCCTTAGGCGCGCTGTCGTTAGTTTCTCTTCAAATTAGGTGCTTTTTGAGAGCTTTTTTTTATTCAGCCAGAGGCTAGAATTTTGTAATAATGAACGGTTAAGTGCAAAACTTTTGTGAAGGCTAGAATAAATTTTCCTTTGCCTAAAAAACCCATGTTTAATTTTTCTGTTGCACGTGGCACTAGCCACTAGGCTCCGTTCGATCAACTGAGTTGTGTGGTTGGTAAGATGTAAATATTGTAGGAAAAACTATGGAAAATCATTTTTTGTTTAAACCTCATTCATATATGTTGTAGCTAGGCAGCAAACTGTTAACTGTACTGTTTCATCTATTTTGTTGTGGAAATACGAACATAGGCCATGGTATATAGAGAAAAGGATTAGCAGATCTGTGCATGGCATAAACATGTGTAATTATTACATCTCCTAATTTTAACTATATTCATATATTGACTTTGCTTTCTGAATCTTGGTGGCAACATCATAAGTTACATTTTCTATTGAAGCAAAGCCTTCTGTCTATGAAAACTTGATATACTTTGTCTCACAAGAATTAGCTTGCCTCCCGAGAAACCATATAACAATTACTTTTAAGTTGTGATTGATCAAGGATTCAATAATCAGCCAGTGACAAAAACTGCTTAGTTTAAGAGCTTACTGGCAAAATTCCTATTTGTTCAGATCTCTGACAAATGTGATCCAGCTAAGCTTCCATGTTGGAAAGCAAACTCACCAGTGTACTAATATATATATCTGCAGTTTGGTCAGCTAAGCTCCTCTTCCTCTACTTCGCTAGCTATGGTCTTCGTATGTACCTCTAGGCTGCAACATGCGCTGACCAGTTGCATACTTAGTTTGCATATATGACGACGAAGACGTGCAACTAACTACCGGTTTTTGTCAGTGATAGCTTTGATATCCTCTGCTTGAATACCTAGGGCTGCTGCCTGTCGGATTCAATGTACGTATATTCATAGCATAACAAATACTTTAGCTATGTTAAAATTCAAGGTGGTTTGATGAAAAAAAATCAGAACATGACCGTTGTTTGTCATCTGTGGAACTAATAAAGGGAAAACAACGTTTGATGCATGCCACATCAATCGATATGATTGAAATGGTCTGTAAACACTTGTCAGCGTAGAGCCGTAGACTGTGTCATTCAGATGCATAATCCAATATGTAAAGTTCGTAGACCTGAATCACAATCTCTTACGAGTTTAAACGAGCTGTTTAATTTTCGATCTTGGAGTAATTACAAGCACAAAAAGTAACAATTATGGTACTTTTACTTCGAATGACAAGCTATATTATATGCGCGCTAAGTAGTTTCATTCAGTTCTGCAAAGTATTATAAGGCTTTTGGAAGAAAATAATATTTGGGAACTGATCCATAAGATATAAACAAAGAGGTTTTGCAAAGCAAAACCCCTAAACAGGACACGTGTTGATCAACAGATGCACCTCAGCTCTCTAGTTGTAGCTCCATGTATTCCTATCAAGCACTGCTGGCACATTTATTCCTAAACTTCTCATTCGTCTTTCCCCATCTACACATCCAGGTACCAGGAAAAGCTACAAAATGTATTTTTAGTAGCAGCTATTTGTATTTATAGAGGCAGAGGTGGTCCTTCCGTATTTGTTAAACTAGTCTATCAACCTGTGCTCTCGCACGGGTTAAAATTTTAGGAGATATAAGTATTAGATATTGTTTAATAATTCATTTGTTCTAAATTATAAGATATTTTGGCTTTTCTAGATATATTTTTCTTACTATGTATCTGGACAATACATCTAAGTGTATAACAAAAGTTCTGTATTTAGAAAACTCAAGACATCTTATAATTTGTAATAGAGGGAGTACCTCTGATTAATAAAGAAATACTTATATTAAATTGTATGTTTTTCTCTTTGTTTACTCAGTAGTCTTATCTAGTTATCATAAACTTATTAACTACTATTTTTTTAAGGAACTAATCTATATATTTTTTTATCCATATTCATATTTTTCTTTTGCATGGCACCTCTATATATTTTAAATATGCAATTACTTTGAAACCTTATCGTTAATCATGGTGGCTCTTGTTGCATCACGAATCTTATGAAGCCATGAATCTAAATTTTGTTTTTTCAAATTTTATTCTTATCAACCACTATGAATTTTTTTATATCTTCAAGTTAAGTTGAAACTCTTGTTCTTATTATTGTATCTTTCATTACTCTCCTTTTTGCACTTTTTAAAATAAGGATTTTAGGCCATAGAGTATGTTCTTAAGTACTACAATAGCATAAGCCATTATTTGAAACAACTACCATATCACTTAAGATAAGTTATAGCTTGAAATAAAATCTCAAACAAGGGTAGATATGCTAACCTCAAGAGAATTTTAATACTTATAACTTATAATGATCAACATTTTACTTTAAAGTATTCTTAAAAGGTCAGAAAAATATAGCCACCAATGGTCTCTACTTATCAAGATGATTGAAATTTCCCATCAAGGAATTATATTTGGAGTTATGGTTATACTATCAATATGGACATGTCAAATATTTTAGTTAAAATACATAAATATATCTAAAGTAACAGTCTATATAAATTATAGTTATGGTTATATGGTTTTAAATAATTTGTTAGTATCATTAGTATATGAGTTGTTAAGAAAATATTTTTAATGTGATAAAACATAACATATATATTTTATTGCTCATGCATGTTGGCACGACACATATATTTACTTTAATCAAATCTTGCTATATTAATATTGATAGAGGTGGGTAATATAGAAACATATATACGCTCTGTTTGTTATCTAAATAAATTTTTTGTAACAGGAGATGTTAATAATTTAGATTTATATTTGAGGGGTTATTTATTTTTTTCTAATAATGAGATGAAATTTGAGTTATGTAAATTATCGATCATAAAAAGAGGACATCGGTAATGCAAATTTAGGTCTACCTTAGATCATTTTTCTTAATGACATATGTGGACAATATAAATTAGAGTCATGAGTTAGTTTATATTGCTTTACACAATAGCAGAAGTGGATAATTATTTAGAAAATAGAATATATCTAATAGCTATTATTATTATCAACGGTGATTAGGTTATACCTAATTAATGGTAAGATGTTTATGGTTTTTATGAGAATTTCTAGGATCTATCTTTTGTTTTCCAGTCAAGTCTTATGATGATTAACATGTAGGCTCCAGTGGGACCTATAGTTAGAATTTCTAGTATTTATCTTTTTTCTCTAGTGTAATATGTATTTAGTCAAAATCTAGTCTTAAGATATATAAACTCTTGATACAACCCTTTTTATGAAATAGTAAATCTATAGTTTACCTTTTAACTATTAATCAAGTTGTTGCAATTTTTCGCATGTTAATTAGCAATTCTAGTATTCTTTATCTTTTACTCAAATTTTTTTTATTAAAAAGAGTCTATGTCCTAGTAGTATTGTTTTTCACATAAGTTGAAACTTGGCTCGCATCCCGACACTAAACATGTTGAATTTGTTGTATCATAGGATAAGTTGTGTGTAGTATTATTTATGTATCATAGTGCATAAAATTAAATTAATAATATTGATATGACATAATGTTTTAGTAAAAATGTATAAAATTATTTAAAATAATAATTTATGAAATTTATTATCAAGGAGTATAAATATAAAGTGTTATTGTGACATGGTTTGTCAAGTGAACATTTTTTCCATGTTTTATAAGGTTTTAAAATAATTATTTATCCTAATATATACATGTTTATTTGATATACATGGTGGAATATAGTATCATAATTATTTTATTTCATGATTATAGAAATCTATGAATTAGAAATATATATATATACTATTTGTGTGTAGATTTTAGAGATTTTTGTTTATTTTTTTATAATGACTAAGGTACCTACAAATATAAAGAAATACCTTATATTATATTTCATAATCACATATAGGGATATGTTAAATGCAAACTTAGAATATCACTTTGCATTATCTTTCATAATTGTTGGAAATGCAATTTCTAGCAGAGGTGAGTACGCGGGACCTTCGCCCAAGCAATGGCCTTGGGCGAAGGTTGGGAGCTGAGATGATGTGTGGGAGTGTAGAGGCGGGTCCAAAAGATCTAGGGCTTCATTAATGTATTCACCAACCACTCTAACGATATTTACACCTCCCTTTTATAGGGTACTGTTTACTTCTAAGCCTAGTTACAGAAACACCCCTTGACGGTGGTAGTACATTCCGGGAATATCCTAATGCTACCACATGCCTGCGAGGGCAGTTTGGGCATCCTCTTTCGAACCACCTCTCCTTGACGGGCCGCCGCTTTAAGCCCGCCAATGGCCCACAGCCTGCCGCCATTGGACTTGCTAGAGCCTCCGCCTGGCCTTTGACGCCGCTTCGGGGATTGATGTCTTCGCCTAGCTCGCGGAGACCCCTGTCACAGGGCCGGCCTCTGTGACCCTTCGCCACGCGGCTCGAGCCTTCGCCTCACGCGACCATCATGGCGAAGGCCTTTGCCTTCTTCTTTCGTTCCCTGCACACCACGCAAAAGAGACCCGTTCACTTGTCAGTTCCTGCCTTCTCCAAAGTCGATGGCCTCCGCGGCTCATAGCCATCCCCAACAGTCCCCCCTTTTGAGGGCATGGTCTGATGCTGGCGGGCCTTGTCCTCAAAAATTGGTATAGCTTTTGAGACGCGAAGGCTACCCCTCTCTTTCCTCCTAGGCCGCTTGGATCTGATCGTTGGCCTCTTGTCGTGTTGTCTTCTGATTGGATGCGGTAGCTTTGGAATCGATGCGTGCGAATGGACCCGACTGTTGGTGCTTGGAAGGGGAAGCGTTCGCTCGTGGCCTATATAAAAGGGGGGTTCCTCCATCACTATCTGGCCAATCGCTTTCGCGTTATCTTGTTTCTGAGCTCTCGCCGTCTTTTGCTTTTGAAGCCCTCTTTGCTTTTGCCTAGCCTTCGCTTTCTCGCTTCTAGCCTCCGCTTGTTTTGAGCCCTTTGCCCAGAATTTTGGCGGTGGCTCCTCCTATTGGTTCTCCTCCCCGCCGGGCTACTTTCTTTGGTCCTTATCGCCACCTTCTCGGCATTAGGGCGAGTGGGTGGTCTGCACGGTTTGAGGAGTGTATGGTTCCTAGTGCGGCGGCACAGGAACTCGAGGAAGATCTTGCTTCTGTTGAAGCCTTCATGAGTGATCTAATTAGAGCTGAAGAGGCTGGTCTGATGGCTAGGAAGACGTGGGATTTTGGGCCTTCTCTGATGACCAAGAAGATGATCACCAAGCTTTAGAAGGAAGAGATGTTCCCCCCAGGCCGAGCTAAACCTCTTTAGGGTGAGACCGTGTCTATGCCCAGTAAGGACTATGCCATCGTTTTCAAGGAATACTTTTCCTGCGGCCTTCGCCTACCTTCGGTCAAGTTCCTTTGCCAAGTGCTTGAAGAGTTTGAGCTTCAGATTCATCATCTAACTCATAATGACTTCCTTACTCTGAGCAAGTTTTGCTAGACCTGCGAGTCTTACGGCGCTACGCCTGATTTGGATACTTTCTATAAGTACTATGAACTTCAGCGACAACCGAAGGTGGGCGAAGACAAGCTTATAGCTCAGTATGGCAAGTGCGCCTTCATGGCGAAGAGGCAACATGGGGAGTCTCGATTGGAAATCTCTTGGTGCCAAAAAACAAATGGGATAAAGATTGGATGAAGTACTGGTTCTACATGCAGACCTTCGGTGTCACCACTACACATGAGGATGGGAAGAAGAGGTTCTCACTTGCCTCCGTTATGATAGAGATGAAACCCCTGACGAAGGTTAACCCAAGTGAGGAGATGACCCCTCAGAGGGAGGCCTGTGACAAGACCTTTGCTCTGGCCTATCATTATCCTGGTGGTCGGGATCTTGTTAAGGAGATGGTGGCTTCAAACTGTTGGCTGCTTGGGAAGTCGAGGCCATCTTTTAAAATTGAGATGGTGAACATCCCAGTCTATGGTCCTACTGAAGGGGTTCCTTTCCCTTAGTTTGGGATTGAGTTGACCGAGAGGGAGAGTCCGGATGACTATGTTTCCTCTATGGAGGAGGGTGCGCGGGAGATTGTCGGCGATATCTCCGATAAAGAATTTCTTGCACGGAGGGCCGCCGAAGGCATGATGCCTCGCCTAAATCGGGTCTTCGAGGAACTGGGTATTCATCACGGGGAGCACAAGGTTCCTGCGAAGGTGTTAAAATTGATTGAAGACAAGGTGAAGAAGGCTGCCACCAAGAATGCTACTGCGGTGGCAGAGTCAAAGAAGAGGAGGGGGGCTGGTGGACCCAAGGTTGTCAGCAAGAAACAGAAGGTCATCCCCACTTCTACCGCCGCCTCCGCCGCTGCCTCTGCAATTGCCTCCGTTGATGTCGGAGAAGAGGTTGCGAAGAATGTTGCCGGAGGCTCTGCCTCCGGCCTCAGGGTAGAAGGCGAGCACTCTACCGCCTCTTTGGACCTTGGCGGCGATGACTTTATCCAAGATGCCCTCTAAGGGATGGGTGTCGGGTCTGTTGTTGATCCCTTTGTCGTGGCCCCTACGCTCGGCGTCCTTGGTGATGACTCGTCTGAATCAGAGGGCGAGGACATCGGTGGAGGCGGCGGTGCACTCTCTCCTTCTTACGCGGAGGTCGATAGCGCAAGCTGTCGCTGCACTATGGACGTTTCGATGCTAGAGGAGTCCGAGGATGACGCAGAGGCACACTCTCTAGCTTCGTTTTGGAGTGTGGCATTCCGGGCCACGGTGCAGCGCACCGACGCGGGTACTTCTGGTGCCGTCCTAGACTCTCCGCATCTGGGTGAGGACTTGCTATCCGTCTTTGCCTTATTTACCTGCTTCTTAGTTTAAGTTTTTTATCCTGACTTATTTTTGGGTTGGTTGTCCCAGCGGATTTGATGAAGGCCCTCGCGGAGGCCGGCATGAACCCTACTGATCCTGCGGGTATGGATGTCGCCCAGATTGGATTGGGTGCGCCTCCGAGGCCTCCACTTATTGGTGAGACCCCTCACCCATCTGGTCCGGGCATGGAGCACGGCGCAAGTTGTAGTTATTGCCTTTCCCTTAGTTTTGAGCTTTCTGTGCCTTGTGCTTTTGGTAACTCTTTGGTTGCTATTGCAGGGGCCTCTGACATCACTATAAGTGGGTGGACGGACGCCCTTGAGGCTGTCTATAAAGATATAGGAGGTTGTCTTTTGTTTTTCCCTTGTTATTCTATTTTTAGTCTTATGTTTCTTATACTTGTCTTGTTATTAGGTCGTCTTCGCCACCAGCTGAGAAGCGTCGACTATTTCAAGCTGCTGTGCATGAACCTTGAGCAACAGTGTGTGGTGTGTTTTTGTTTGCTTACTTCTTTCCTCTCCCTGCTTTTTTATCTTTTTTTCTCTTGGAATCTGTGATCGACCTTCGCTATGACAAAGCCACTATATGGCGGAGGCTCCGGAGGAGCATGGCACATGAGAGGTGGTCGACCGCAACCTAGCCATTGAGGCCTTGAAAAAAGAGGTGGAGACCCTGGAAGCCGAGAAAGATCATCTTGAAGGGGAGGTCGGGGGTCTTATTGTCGCTCGCACCAACTTGGAGAACCTTTGGAAGGAGGTGGAGTCTTTGAATCAGCAGATGGAGGGGGCAAAGGCCGCCGTGACATTGGCTGACGAGCATGCACTCAAAGTTATCGAGACAGCTGAGAACCTTTGTAAGGAGGTCAACTCTTAGAGGGAGTCCAGCGCCGCTTTGAAGACGCAGGTGGTTCTGTTGTCCAAGCATCTGGAAGATGCTAAGGACGTTGGATTGGCCGCAGCTAAGCTTTACGCTGGCACCCTTGAACAGTTCGGGGGTTCCACGTCCTCGCTGCCGTCTAAGCCTTCGGCCTTCAACATTTTTTCATGGATGAAGGCCAATTTTGAGAAGCTCCTTGCTTTTGTTGGTGGCGCTGTAGATTTTGGAGCGCTGGCCTTCGCCACGAATTTTGCGAAGATGCTGGCACAAGATGGCTGCAAGCATGTTGAAGGCGTCAAGGAAAGGGACCTTGAGGGTCCGTCTGACCTCAGAGCAACTTCTCGCAGCATAAGGAGATTGGCCCGTAACTTCATGAAGTCCTTCTAGGTGAATTTCGGTCGGGCGGGGGCTCGCTCGATGGCAGAGATTCGCCGAGCTGTGGTTGGTTTTTTGGAGCGTGTTTTGCTTTTTGCTTGTGTTTTCTTTAGTGTT
Organism: Saccharum hybrid cultivar R570; assembly: GCA_038087645.1. Taxonomy (NCBI): domain Eukaryota; kingdom Viridiplantae; phylum Streptophyta; class Magnoliopsida; order Poales; family Poaceae; genus Saccharum; species Saccharum hybrid cultivar. Next base: position 35,100,318 of record JAQSUU010000637.1, on the reverse strand, counting down.
TGCTTATTTATATCCTTGTGTTATTTTCCAGGAGGCACAGAAGATGGAGGCCACGCGTGGTACAACTGGGGTGCAATCTTCACGACCTTCACAAGTGTCGGCTCCGTAGGCCCCCTCCCCTGCTGTTGAGGCGACGCCAACCCCAAAGGCTTCCACCCATGCAACCGAAGTTTGGAGGTCCAGGGAGCCTACGCCTGAACCAGCTAATTCGGAGGTGTAGTGGCTAGGTTCTAGCTAGTTTCATAGGTTTAGCCTAAGGTGATGCGCTTTGGAAGCCCACCCTTTTGTATATATTTTGAGCCTAAGTTGTTGACTTATCCTACGCAGGTTTCCACTCCTGGACCTGTGTAGGACATTACTCCTGTAACTATGTTGACAGAATATATGTTAGTGGTGAACTTTGGCAATATTGGCGAGAAGCTTTTCCCCAGCGCTCTGTTCGTGACATGTTTGATTTTGTAAAGTGTGACATTGATGATGAGCGTGCGGTGTTCACTAGGTCGCTAGCTTGGTGAGGGCCTCAACCTCCAATTTAACATGTGGCCCTCTCGCCTATGCTCTGTAATTTATGTAATTCCGTTCGGGCTTGTGTTTATTGCCTTCGGGCTTGCTGTAATGCTGCTCGTGTTTGATTAGTGTATGCTGGCAGTTTCCTTTGTTGTAAGGCGTTTGTGATTTTTAAATGAAGTTTGCTTGGGATGATTTGGTTGCACACTTGTTTTATTGAAGATTCTGAATGTGACTACAATTTAGGGTGAAGGCTGCTAGCAAATTATTTTTACAATATTTCTCTAGCCTTAGCTTCTTTCTTCTCTGGTTGGAGATGAGTACGAGTCTGCGCGTTGGCATGGAGAAGCTAAGGTACTAGCCTTCGACTTTGTGAGGCTTGTGGTGGCTCCTTTGCTTATTTTCTTGCTCTTGCCTCCGCTGCTCTTTTCTCTGGCTCCTGTTGGTGATGAGCTTGCGCGTTGCAGTGGAGGAGCTGAGGCACTTCCAGAGGCTGCAGTAGTTTATTGATTGTCTTGGCCTCTGTCTCTGTGCTTGCTTGCAGTCGATGGTGATGCTCTGGCACATCTGCGCGAAGGAGCTGAGATGCTCGTGTTTGATCTTGTAGATGTTGCGGAGGCTTTAGCGCAATTTGAGCACTCATCGGAGGTGGTAGCCTTCGATTTTGTTGGTTCTCAAGAGGCCACAGAATAATTTGAGCAAGCAACAGAGGTTGAGGAAGCATTTCTTGTACGTTGCCTCCACTTGTGCGTGGATTGCCTTGTTGCTGCCTTCGGCCATGGTGGAGTAGCTACTCTCCCATCGAACATGGTTGATGCTGGGTTGCGCCAGATGGTGCCCTTGGTTGTGGGGGGATGTTACGAGCCTTTGTGTGATACCCTCCCATAACCTCTGAGGCTGCCTAGCTGCTGCTGGACTGTGATCGTACATCGCCCCGCGGAGGCTATACATCACCGAGTGGGAGATGTGTTAACCTTAACGTGGCCTTCGCCGAGTTGTGCGAGCTGCTGGATTTATGAGTCTTCGCATGGTACCTTTTGCTCTCTCATTTCTAAGGAAACTCTGGCCTCCATGGCTCTCTTTCTTTGCCTTATAGTATATTGGCTCCTGTTTGGTTTGGCTCCCTCCTAGCACTCTTCTGGGGATAGGGGTATGAAAATGCGCTGACTGGGGCTAGTGCTGGTGTAAGGCGCATGGTTTTATAGTCTACTGCTTGTATGATGTAATAAGTTTTGGTGGTTGGCCAAAATTTATTTGCTTAGATACGTTTTGAAGTTGTAAAACTTGACAGATTTGCTTGTACCTGGCGTATCTCTTGCTCTTTACTTCTGTTGTACTTTAGTTATTAATTCGCGATAGTGCCCTAGTGCTTGATAAAGACAGGTCTTCGCCAGGTATTTTCTTGCCCGATGCCTATAGCGAAGGTAGGACTTTGTCGAGTCTTTGCGGCCTTTTGGCTGTTTTGAGAAATCCTTGATGCCTAAATGTGGACAGGGCTTTGTCAAGGTTGTGGGCTAATTTAGCCGCAGAGGTCATTCCATGTCTTAGAGCCTTCGGCTAAGGCGGTGGAGGGTCCTCTTTATGGTGATGTCATTGTCGAATGTTGTGGCTCTGTTGCTAGCCACTTTCGACCTTCGCTTTTGGTGATATACTTGGAGAATTTCCTCTTTATATTTTAGAGGGTTTTACATGGGTCCTGCCTCGTTAAAAACCTCACCTCCGCTAGGAGCTCCATTTGTGAGGAAAAGAGTATAGGCCCTTTTGCATGAAATATAAAAAAATATGAAAATTAGGAGGTGTGGTGACCTTCGCTTATAGTTCCACGGAGGCCACCCTTCTACATTTTAGATGTAGAACCTACGCAAGCTACCAATGTTCTAGGTATGAATGGTCATTTTTCCTTCAGCGTCTGTTAGGTAGAATGATCCCGGTCTTCCAGCAGCTTTCGCCGTGTATGGGCCTTTCCATTTTGGTTGGAGCTTTCCTGCATTTGGCCGCATTGGGCTTCCTTCTTAGGACTAGTCTCCATCTTGTATAAGCTCCTGACCACCTAGCTGTCTCTCCACTTCCTAGTTTGCTCTTGGTACTTGGTGATGTTTTCTACTACTTCCAACCTTGAGCCTTCGATTGTTTCTTTGGAGTATTCTTCATCTGCCGCTAGGGCCTATTTGGTTACTTGAAGGCTTTGATGCTTGATCTCTTCTGGTAGCATCGCCTCTTCGCCGTATAGAAGTTTGAATGGAGTAAAGCCCATTGTCCTGGATGTGGTGGTGTTGTGAGACCATACTACCTTCGGCGGTTCTTCTATCCATTTGCCTTTACGAAGGTTGAATAGAGTTTTCAAGATAGCTGAGAATACTGCTCTGTTGACTCTTTCCACTGCTCCGTTTGATTATGGATGATAGACTGATGAGAAGGCTATCTTTGTGCCTACACTTTGGCAGAATTCTTTGAACTTGTCTGAATCGAATTGCTTCCCATTGTCAACCATTAAGGTTCTTGGTACCCCAAATCTGCAGATTATGTTTTGCCAAAAGAATTTTTTCAGTCTCTGAAGTGTTGTTGCTAGTGGCTTGGCTTCAATCCATCTTGTGAAATACTCGATAGCTACTACCACGAATTTATTCCCCCTGCGAAGGTGGTAGTGGGCCAACTAGATCCATACCCCATCTTTGCAATGGCCAAGTGGGTGGGATAAGCTGTACTGCTACCGAAGGCTTTGACTGGTGAGGGGATGTGGTCTGGCATGCTTCGCACGTCTTGACAATTTGCTCTGCATCTTTAATGTGTGTGGGCCAATAGAATCCCTGCCTGATTACCTTTGCAGACAATGCCCTTGGTCCAATGTGAGAGCCACACATGCCTGAGTGGATTTCTTGGAGGAGCTCTCTGCCTTCACTTTGAGTTATGCATTTGAGTAATGGCCGGACTACCCCTCTTTTGTACAAAATGTCATCCATGATTGTGTAACTTCTTACCATGGATATTGTCCTTGCTGCGCTTGCTTTATCTTCTAAGTGATGGGTGTTATTCAAGTAATCTATAATCAAATGCCTCCAATCTTCGGATTCAGTGATCATGATTATTTTGAATGGCTTCGCGATTGTTTGGGTTGCTAGTGCTTGTAATATTTGATAGAAAGTTCCTTCTAGAAGAGGTGTGTTGTTTGCTGCTGCCTTCGCTAGCGCATTTGCTTCTGTGTTTTCTGCTCTTGGTATATACTTCAGAGTGAATCCCTGGAACCTCCGCTTGAGTCCCCTTACTATGGCTAGATATCTGGCCAGCTTCGGTTCTATTGCGACATATTCTTTTTCAACTTGTCCTGCTACGACTTGGGAGTCTATTTTCGCTAACACAATCTTCGCACCGAGTGCCTTTGCCTTGTTGAGGACCAATATAAGCCCTTCGTATTCTGCTATGTTATTTGTTGCTTTGAATTCTAGTCTTGCTGCATACTTTGTATGAAGGCCTGATGGTGCTATCAAAACAGCGAAGGCCCCTACTCCCACATGCCCCCATGCCCCGTCTGTGTAGAGTGTCCAGGTTTGGGTTTGAGGCTGCAGGTTTTGGTGCGCCGAAGGTGTCCAGTCTGCCACAAAGTCTGCTAATGCTTGGGATTTGACTGCTGTTCTTGGCACATAGCTGATTTCAAACTGGGATAGTTCTGTTGCCCATTTTCCTATTCTTCCGGAGGCTTCTTTGTTGTTGAACACATTTGCAAGTGGTTGAGAAGAGGATACTGAGATCTCATGTGCTTGGAAGTAGTGCTTTAACTTTCTTGATGAGATGAGTACAACGTATGTAATTTTCTCAATTTTTGTATAGTTCAGCTTTGCTCCTGATAGGGCTTTTGAGATATAGTAAACAGACTGTTGAATGACCTTTGACCCTTCTTCTTTCTCCTGAACAAGCCCCCGCTAACTACGTGGTCGGAGGCTGCCACATATAATAGTAGGGGGGCCTCTGGATCTGTGGTACTGTTACCAAGAGTTTGCTAGCCATGTAACTTTTGAGTCGCTGGAAGGCCTCTGACTGCTCTGGTCCCCATTCCACCTTATCTCCACCTCTCAAAACTTTGAAGAATGGGAGGCTACGTTCTGCTGCTTTTGAGATAAATTTGTTCAATGCTGCTATTCTTCTGGTGAGTTTTTGCACTTCCTTTTTGGTTGATGGCTCCACCATTGAGATTATAGCCTTTGTTTTCTCTGGGTTGGCCCGGATACCTTCGGGTCCTATGATGTACTTGAGCATCTTCCCTCGGCTAACGCCGAAAACACACTTTTCTGTGTTTAGCTTTAGGCCTACTTCCCTAAGGTTGGCGAAGGTTTCCTTTAGATCTGCTATATGATCTTCCTCATTCTTACTCATTACCACGCTATCGTCGACATAAGCTATGATGTTCTTCTGTAATTACGGGCCAAGGACTGCCTTCGTCATTCTGGCGAAGGTTGAGCCTGCATTCTTTAATCCTTCGGGCATATTGGTGTAGCAGTAAGTTCTGAAGGGGGTAGTGAAACTTGTCTTTTCCTCATCTTCTTTGTTGAGTCAAATTTGATGATATCCTAAGAAGCAATCTAGTAGGGAGAAGCGCTTGCATCTTGCTGCCTTATCGACGGAGGTGTCTATCCTTGGTAGCGGGAATGGGTCTTTCTTGCATGCCTTGTTGAGATCTCTGAAGTCTATGCATATTCTCATCTATCCGTTCTTCTTTGGTACTAGGACTACATTTGCCAGCCATTCTGGGTATTTGACTTCTCTGATGACATTTGCATCCAACAGTCTCTGCACTTCGGCCTTTGCTGCTAAGATTCTATCCTCCGACATTTTTCTTTGCCGCTGCTTCTTTGGATTCATCTTGGGGTTGATGTCAAGGGAATGATGTATGATGTCCTTGCTGACTCCCTTTAGGTCGGAGGCTGACCAGGCGAAGATGTCTTTGTTCTTGGCTAAGGTTTCTATAAGCTCTGCTTGATCTGCCTTCGACAGGTTGGCTTCGATGGTGACCTTTCTGTCTGGGACTGTGGCTTCCAATGGGACTAATTTTGTTTCTTCTTGATCTTTAAGATCTATTTTGCCCTTTGGCATGTCCAGAGGCTCTAACAAATTGCTCTTGGCTGACTCGACCGAGTTGATATTGCGCTATGACTTGTAGATGGCTCTTTCTATGTTTCTTGCCTCTTTCTGACTACCGTAAGCTGTGATAATACCGTGCAAAGCTAGCATTTTCATGCACAAGTAACCCATATGGACTGTTGTGCTGAATTTGTTTGCAAATCCTCTGCCGAAGATGGCATTGTAGGGGTAGTAGAGGTCCACTACGTCGAAGGTCACATATTCTGTTCTTGCATTTTCTTGACCTTCGAAGGAGACTGGCAGGGATATTTTCCCTAATGCATCAATCCTCTTTCCTCTGAAGCCAATTAGCGGTGAATCCGAAGGCTGTAGTTGGCTTCTGCTCAGCTTCATTTGGTCAAAGGCATTAACAAAGATAATGTCTATAGAGCTCCTAGAATCTATGAGAACTCTGTTTATCTCCCAACCTACTATGTTGGCCTTGATTACCATGGCATCGGTGTGGGGATAGCTTTCTAGTTGTAGGTCTTGCTCTAAGAAGGTGATTGGTGTCTTCGACCAATCTGTGTAGCGCACTGGGCCCTAGATTGCTATGTTGTTGATGAGCCTGAGGTGATCCTTCTTCTGCTTCTTTGTTTGGAATTCCATTGAAGAGCCTCCGGCTATTGGCAGTATCATGCCATTGGTGGGAAGTGGTGTATGTGGGTTGAGCTGATTTTCTAGGTTAGGCTCATTTTTTGTGGTGTTTAGATGTGGTGGAGGTGGTAGCGGAGGTGCCTCAAGTTGTCTATTATGCACTTGAGCTGGCTAGTTTGTTTCTATAAATGTTATGTGCGGAGGCCTTGGGTTTATGTAGGTGAGGTTGGCTTTCGCTGCTGATTGCTTGCCTGCCCTTGCTGTTGGGTGTTTGATCGCCACACATGTAGGAAGTTTGGATAGTACGTGGCTGCTAAGGAAGATGGGTGAATTTGATTGGAGTTGAGACTTGGGTAGATTGGGCAATATGGCTGCTGTGAAGGCGCAGCGAAGGTGTGGTTGACTTTCCTAGCGGGTTGTTGTGACGGAGACTGATAGTTTTCTCTGCTTTTTATCCTCTCCTAAGTTTCCTTCGCATCTAGGCAATCTCTGGTGATGTTCCCTTTGTTTTCTCTATGAAAGAAGCAATACTGCCTTCGCTGCCTTGGTTCTTGGTTTTTGTTCTAGTTCTTCCTTTGATTGTATTTCTTGCCTTCGTACTGCTTATGCGAAGGCTTGTTTTGTTCTACTTCCGGCATCTGCTACCGCTGCTGGCTGCTTCCTTGTTGTTCTATGTTAAAAACTTGTTTATTAGGGGTCTGCTAAGGCTACGATTGGCCTTCGCTTCTATTGCCCCTCTGAACATTCCTGCCACTTGTTTGGTACTGCTTGTTCTGATTTTGCTCTTCCAGCGTTCTTCGGAGGTCATTGTTTGACCTGCGGTATTTCTCAAACTCTGTATATAATTCTTGTATAGTGCTTGGCTTTTCCCAAGCTAGGTGGGCTACGAAGGCTCCGATTCGGAGGCCCTTGATTGCGGCCTCAATTGCCACATCCTCTAGGACATTTGGTGCCTTCACTTTAAGTTGCACAAACCTCTGAAAATAATCCCTTAGTGCTTCACCTTGATTTTGTCTACACTGAAATAAGTCCATTGACGTCAAAGATTCAATGGTGAACCCTTTGAAGTTAGCGATAATCTTATCTCGAAGGTCTTTCCATGAATATACTGAATTTGGCCTCAGCATTGAGTACCATGCTAATGCATCTCCTTCGGTTGCAATAACAAACGACTTGGCCAAGATGGTGTCGTTCCCTCCTGCGAAGGCCACGGCTACCTCGAAACTCATGATAAATTGGCGAGGGTCCGTCCTCCCATTGAATTTGGGTAGGGTAATGGGCTTGTAAGATGGTGGCCAGGGTGAGGTTTGTATTCCCTCGGAGAGTGGGGATCTTGAATCTATAGCTCTATGTGATGGCGGTGAGTTGAACGGTGTGCCGAAGGTTGGCTGGGCGACCACACCTGGCGACGGATTAGGCTGGCTTTGATTTGCTGATCGAAGCTGGTTGGAGATGTTGGACTAGGGCTAGCTTTGCTGCATGCTCTGAATCTCTGCCTACAAGATGGCCAACTGTTGCCTGATCTTTGCTGCCTACAATGAAGTCTGGGCTGCCCTCTGATTTGCGGCGACGGTTGTTGTCAGCCTATCTCTTTCTTGTTGTGTACGCTGCAGCTGGGCTTGCAATTGTTGAAGTAGCTGCTCCGGGGTGGGATCTAGGGCTTGCCGATCTTTGGTTGCCAGAGGCTGATCTTTGACATCAGTTCTTCCATGACTCAGTCTTCTAGGGTGCTGGCATAGACGTTGCTGGTATTACGCCTGGGACGTCCCCTTGTCGAAGGCTCCGCGGGTGTTCTGGTGGAGGCTGTTCTTTTTCTTGGCATCGTGGGTTTTGTTTGGCCAACACACGGTGGGAGCCAATGTTGGAAATGCAATTTCCAGCAGAGGTGAGTATGATGGACCTCCGCCCAAGCAATGGCCTTGGGCGAAGGTTGGGAGCTAAGGTGATGTGTGGGAGTGTAGAGGCGGGTCCAAAAGATCTAGGGCTTCATTAATGTATTCACCAACCACTCTTACGGCATTTACACGTCCCTTTTATAGGGCACCGTTTGCTTCTAAGCCTAGTTACAGAAACACCCCTTGAAGGTGGTAGTACATTCCGGGAATATCCTAATGCTACCACATGCATGTGAGGGCAGTTTGGGCATCCTCTTTCGAACCACCTCTCCTTGACGGGGTGTCGCCTTAAGCCCGCCAACGGCCCACAGCCTGCCGCCGCCGAACTTGCTAGAGCCTCCGCCTAGCCTTCGACGCCGCTTCGGGGATTGATGTCTTCGCCTAGCTTGCGGAGACCCCTGTCACAGGGCCGGCCTCTGCGACCCTTCACCGCGCGGCTTGAGCCTTCGCCTCGTGCGGCCGTCACGACGAAAGCCTTTGCCTTCTTCTTTTGTTCCCTGCACACCACGCAAAAGAGACCCATTCACTTGTCAGTTCCTGCCTTCTCCAAAGTCGATGGCCTCTGCGGCTCATAGCCATCCCCCAACAATAATGATAAAGGTAGATAATTTATAAAATCATTAGGAGTTATTTTCAATTATCTTTCATAATGGCATATGTGGGTAATTTAGATGCAAATTTAGGAGTTCGAGGATTAAATTATCTTTCATAACGACAAAGTTGGGTAATTTAGACACAATGTTAGGGGGTTATTTTAAATTATGTTTCATAATGACCAAGGTGGGTAATTTAGGGGGTTATTTTGAATTATCTTTTGTAATGGCAGAGGTGGGTAATTTACGTGCAAAATTAGGGGGTTACTTTATGTATTTCTCATAATGGTAGTGATGGATAATTTTTCAATAAACTACAGATCCAATGGTCATTATCGGCGATGATGATTAGAGTCTACTAAATCAAAGGCCAGATGTTTCTAATTATTGTGAGAATTTCTAGGATTTATCTTTTTTCCTAGCATGTCTGGTGAAAATTAACGTGATGCCTCCGTTGAGGCCTCTAATTAGTAATAGTAAGATAGTCTCTATGAATCAATCGGCCGAACCGCCTGTCTATATAAATCCATTTAGCAAAGGTGATTGTCTTAAAATAACCGTCTCTATAAATGGTATTTACAGAGGCAGATGTCTTATGAGACTTGGCTCTATAAATTATTTTTAAAAAACAAAAAAATAGCAAAACATTTTAAAAATCCTAGGACAAGGTCCCCTAGTTAGGCACTACGGTCGCAAATCATAAATCACACAAATTTTTCACGTGAGTACACTTGCATGCATGCGCTTCCTAGGATTCGAACCCATGATGCTATCCCTTTATAATGACTTTTAGAAATCTTATATTGAATATTTAGACCCCCTAAACGATTTTAAATAGAAACCATTTCATCTGCAAAAGTTTTAGATATGATTAAGGACTACAACTCCAGTGGACATGTTCCCATCCATAATTGTTTAAAAACTTCAAAAATTTCAATATCAAAATATAAAAATTTCAAAACAAATATTTTGGACTAACTACTACAATAATGATTTTTGCAGACAGGTCATTTTATTTACATAGGTAGTCAAAAAATGTTTGTACCTCCTAAAATACCCAATATTTTAATGAACGGGCACTATCAAACTTTCCTTACCCTACTAAATATTTCAGAAGCAACATATGCCTAGATTCCATGCAACATGCTTAACAAATATTTCATGGATCTCTTCATCGTCTGAACCATAAAAAAAACATCGTATTAACGTACTGGCTGCTAATCTGAATCGTCCTAACTAGCTGATTAATCTGGTGCCATGATACTTATCTGTAGGAACAAGGTTTTTCTGTTGCACCAACACTGAGCTTCATTGCATCAACTGACTTGTGCAGTCGATAAGATGCAAAATATGCTAGGAAAAAATATGGAAAATTTGTTTTTGTTTTTGAACCTTATTGAGACATGTTGTAGTCAATAAACTGTTAACTTCACTGTCACAAATGTTGTGTTGTGAAAACACAAATACATAGGCACCAATATGGTATAGATAAAAGTATTAGCAAAACTGTGATATAAACTTATGTAATAATTTCATCTCCTTATCTTTACTATATTATACCTATGCTAAAAGTATTAGCAAGGATCTGAGGAATGGACATAGGGGACAAGAAAACGAACAGACCTACTACATAGGTATTTTGAAATATATTGATCTGAATAAATTTATTTTGAATATTAATTTATCCTACAAACACATTCTAATAAATTCTACTTGTGATGCCCTCAGGCGCTAATAACTGTGTTTTCTAATGTATTCTTCAAAACCCACGACTTCATAGGTCAACATATGCCGTTCAAGTCCTCTTCTGATTCTACACGAATGAGACACTTAACTAAAATTTGGAAAATTTTATTTGCATATGATGATTAAAGCTTCATATATCCATTAATTACTAATATATTATTGGACAATAGGAAATCTGTCATCATTTAAACCACAAAAAGTGTAACTTATACTTTTGGGTTATACATACATGCATGCATCTTCACCTTTTTCTAATTATGCCATGCATTTTAACTTAAAATTAGTCTCACAAGAATATATTGGCTTCGCTCCCGAGAACGAAGTTGCCGTAATAATAATTTCTAGTTGTGATTGATCAAGGATGGAATAATCATCAAAATCAAAATTGTTTAGTTGAAGCACTTACCGGCAAAATTTATATTTTTACACATCTCTGACAAATGATCCAGCCAAGATTCCATGTCGGGAAACGAACTAATCAGTGAAATAAACTAATATGCATCGCAGTTTTATATTAATGAAAACATACATTTATATCTGCAATGGTTATGCTCCTCCACTTCGCTAGCTAAGGTCTTCGTATATATGTGTACTACCTCTACGCTGCAACATACGCTGACTGGTTGCATCGATCCTTAGCGTGCACATGACGATGAAGATGCTCCAACCAACTACCGTTTTTTTTTTGGCAATATGCTGTTTGCATCTCGGGAACAGTGAACCACTTGTGGATCAATCCCCCTGCCTGTTGGATTCAATGTATATTTGTAGCAGAACAAATACTTTACTAGGAATGTTAAAACCCAAGGTGATTCGTTGAAATATTATGAAATCAGAAGTCAGAAATAACCATTATTGCTTGTCATGTGTGCAAGACAATGCAAGTAATTTATACACCCTTCACTCCGAAAATAATGCAATTCTAGCATAGTCATACCGTACCGAGTCAAGTCATTTAAGTTTGACAAAGTTTCTCTACAACTAAAAAGCGGCAAATGTCCAGATCTACCCAGCAGGACTGACGGAGCCCGTCGTGAATTTTCCTCCCACCACACGGCGTGCCACTACTTGGACTTCCCCAGCCCTCCATATGCCACTTGTGGGACAATATTTTCCCCACCCCGCACCATGCCACTCCCCGGCAATCACGTCCACGCACATGTTTCCCTCTGTCCCGTCCGTCGCTGCACCCCCTTGTTTAATTTTCGAGTCGGATTTTCCTTCCATGTTATATTTTTCCCTTTCCATCAAATTTCAGATAGGTAACTACCGTATAAGGCACTACTGCACCACGTCAATGCCACTAAGAATTTCGTTTCTTGGTCATGCCATCAATTAAGAAGGATGTGAACATGGGATTTGATTTTATTTTGACTAAATATTGAAAGATAAATTGTACGGTCACCCCCCCAACACACACCTAAAAAATTTGCATTTCTGGCTCCACCTCTGATCACAGTATGAAGTAGATTGTTTGCATTTCATATTAAAACTTGAATTATATTTTAATTGTTCATGCTTCACGAAAACTCATGTAATATTGATGATTAACTACAGACTGAATTGTGAACCCCATGTTCAATGCATTATTTTTTATTAGTACAACACACGTTCAAACTCGAATTATTCGTGAGTTATCGTGGAATCATAGAATCATTTTTCCCGTTCCAACACACGGGCATGATGCTAGTATATTAAAATATGTCAATATATATGATATGCCTTTTTGTATTCATTATGTAACATAATTTTATAGTGTACCTATTTGACATCATAAATATTGGTAGTCTTTTCTATAAACTTGGTCAAACTTTAGATAATTTGACTAAGAACACACAACTATAATTACATACTTTTTCAGACAGAGGTAGTAATGATCTAGCATGAGAGATGCCAAAAGGGGAAATAATATTGTTTGATGCCACACCAATTTGATTGCAATGGTCTTTAAACTTCAACATAGAGTGCCATTCAAATCCATGCATATTCAAACATGTAAAGTTCATAAACCAGAATGACAATCGATCTCTTACAAGCTTAAGGAACTATTTAACTTCACTCTTGAAGTAATTATGAAAGGATGACACACAAATTTAGCATAGAAGCGACGGAAGGAACTATGATCTTTTTACTTTTGGAGGGCAAGCTGTGAGCGCTGAGTTTGAGTTCTCTAATGTGTAAGAGCAACTCCAAGAGATTCTCTATATCCTTCTTAATTGTTAGGAATAGATATTTTGATGGAAAAAATACCCTCCAATAGCTTCTTTAAGTGGTTATCCAAATATAGCCATACCCTTTTTCGAATTTCTCGCTAGCCAAAGATAGATAAGAAAAATGGTTCTCTAAATGACAAGTGTACACAAGATATAGAAATGTTGTTGGAGAGTGGAAACATATAGAAAACGTTTTTTCACAGATGACCATCTAAATGATGATTAAGAGAGTGAATTTTAGAAAGGCTCTTGGAGATGCTCTAAGAATAAAAAAAAAGTTTGGAAAGTGTCGCTTCAAACTAAAGAAAGGGATTTGCAAGGCAAAAGGCTCCCGAAACAGGACACGTGTTGATCAACAGATGAACGAGCTCAGCTCTGTTGCTGTAGGCTCCATGTACCTAAACTACAGTGGCGGATCCAAAGGGGGGCTGGGTGGGCTGCAGCCCCCCTAAGCTTGATTTTTGCCTTTAAATTACTGTAGCTTAGCCTCAAATCCACCATTAATTTTCAGCTTTAGCACTAAACCTTCATTATTTAGCCCCCCTAGATGCTTATCCTAGATCCGCCACTGCTAAACTAGATGTGCATAAACATATTTGACCCAATGAATTCTTATTCTATGTATCTGGACTAAAGAATGTGTCCAGCGGTGCAAGGCCTGCAGATGCAAGTCAACCCTACCACCTACCGAGCACTGGTGGCACGTTCTTCCCAAACTGTCTTCCCCATTTATACATCAAATTGTCTGGAAAACAGCGACTACAGCCAGACACTACTCATGCAGATGCACACATCAGTTCCTACCTGACAGTGCGGCCCCACCACTGCATGCTTTATACTAGACTAGATCCCATGGTCAGTTGTAAGCACCTGCCCTTAAGACAGGCTTAACTACCAAATCACTGCTAAAAGAGGTGTGGTGTGGTCTGAGTCTGACCTGATAATAGTCAACGAGGAGAGAGCGAGGGGGATGCACATCATATATAAAAGGAGAATGAGAGGATGATTGAGATGCACGCACAGATCGAAGAGTAGACCGGACAAACTATAGCACGCAGAAAACCTAGCTGATCAACGTCTGCGACAACGGCGGGAGGTATGATCAAGATGATCGCTTCTTTCTTTGCCGTGCTCACGCTCGTGCTGCTCCCGTTTGCGGCGGTCGGCAGCGGCGGCGGCCATGGCAATTTCAACTACAAGAGGACGCTGCACAGTAGCCTCCTCTACTTCGAGGCGCAGCGGTCGGGCCACCTCCCCTACAACCAGCGCGTCAAGTGGCGCGGCCACTCGGGGCTCGCCGACGGGCTGCAGCAGGGCGTGGACCTGGTGGGCGGGTACTACGACGCCGGCGACAACGTCAAGTTCGGCCTGCCGATGGCGTTCACGGTCACCATGCTGTCGTGGAGCGCCATGGAGTTCCAGGACGGGATCGCGGCGGCCGGCGAGTGGCGCCACGTGCTGGAGGCCATCAAGTGGGGCACCGACTACTTCATCAAGGCGCACACGGAGCCGGACGTGCTGTGGGCCGAGGTCGGCGACGGCGACACCGACCACTACTGCTGGCAGCGGCCCGAGGACATGACCACGTCGCGGCAGGCGTACAAGGTCGACCGTGAAAACCCCGGCTCGGACCTCGTCGGCGAGACCGCCGCCGCCATGGCCGCGGCCTCCATCGTGTTCCGCCGCTCGAACCCGCACTACGCTCACCTCCTCCTCCACCACGCCGAGCAGCTGTTCGACTTCGGGGACAAGTACAGGGGCAAGTACGACAGCAGCGTCAGCGAGGTGCGGCGCTACTACGCCTCGGTGAGCGGGTACGGCGACGAGATGCTGTGGGCGGCGCTGTGGCTGCACCGCGCCACGATGAGGACGGAGTACCTCGACTACGCCGTGGCCATGGCCGACGAGTTCGGCGGCACGAGCTGGGCCATAAACGAGTTCAGCTGGGACGTCAAATACGCCGGCCTCCAGATCCTCGCCGCCAAGGTACTATACGGCCGGTGACCTTAGCTTGCTTGATCACTGTCATTAGCTAGCTAGGGTACGTTTAATGTGAAGAAGACAATGCAAATTAAATATCATATCCCAGATTCCCAGATAGCTAACAACAGACGTGACCTGCAGCTAGTATGTGTAGTCATGAATGGCACGTAGCAGAAAGAAAAAAATTGGTCCTGATGAACACGTTCTAACGTGTACCATGGCTTGCATTTTCAGCTGCTACTAGAAAGGAGTCACCGGCCGGAGCACCGCACGACGCTGGAGCAGTACAAGTCCAAGGCGGAGCACTACCTCTGCGCGTGCCTGGGCAAGAACGGCGCCGCCGGCAACGTGGACCGCACGGCCGGCGGCATGCTCTACGTCCGGCAGTGGAACAACATGCAGTACGTCACCAACGCCGCCTTCCTCCTCACCGTCTACTCCGGCTACCTCGCCGCCTCCGGAGCTGCTTCCCCGCTCCAGTGCCCCGACGGGCCAGTGCGCGCCGGCGAGCTGCAGGCGCTGGCGCGTGCTCAGGCGGACTACGTCCTCGGCGCCAACCCGGCCGGCGTGAGCTACATGGTCGGGAACGGCCAGCGGTTCCCGCGGCGGGTGCACCACCGGGGCGCGTCCATCGTGTCGCACCGCGCCGACGGCCGGTTCATCGGCTGCGTGCAGGGGTACGACCACTGGTTCCGCCGCGCGGGGTCCAACCCGAACGTGGTCGTCGGCGCCATCGTGGGCGGGCCGGACCACCGCGACAGGTTCAGCGACCGGCGCAGCAACTACATGCAGACGGAGGCGTGCACGTACAACACCGCGCCCATGGTTGGCGTCTTCGCTCATCTGCACAGTCAGATCGGGCCGTCGGAGACGAAATGATCCAGGACAGACGGTCAAATGATTAGGATTTCTTAGGAACGTTTTTGTTGGGTCATGCAAAGGCCGGCATCGGAGCCTGCATGCATGTAGATTTAATTTGGTCTAGTCTAGTCTCTAGTAGTGTGTGTACCATAAATTTATCAGATAGAAATTGTGTTTTTTTTTACTTTGGGTTGAAAAGTGAGCATCCACCATAGGGGTATTGGGTGCCTAATTTTAAACTTCAATTCTAGGATTCAATTTACACTTCCATTAAAAATTCATAAACTATTCTAGCATGATATGCACTAAAGGTTTTTCTTCTGTGATCCACTACTAAGAATCCATTTTTATAAACGGATGGCTCTTTTTTTATAGGCGGCTCAATCAAAATTCACCTCTAAATTCAAAATGAATGGCCTCTAGAAATTTATTTTTATAGGTAGATCAAGAGCGGTCTCTAAAAACAGGTGTAACACAATAAAATTCATAGCTTTTTCAAATAAAGTCGGATGAAGACAAACTTTATATAATTTTGTAGTTGACAACTTTTTAATTTAAAATAATTTTAATCCCACAAATTCTATTTCCAGTTCTCACATTTTGAAATCCATTTTTTTTTAGTTTTCCAAATGATTGGAGAGACAACCAAAACCAAAGTTATAGATCTTCAAAAAATATAAAACATTGCAGTTGAGAACTTTTTTATTTAAAATCATCTATGGTCCCAAAATTTAGTTTGAGGTCCTCACATATTGAAATTTAAAATTTTCAAAACAACCTCGGATGGAGAAATTATAAAAACCAAGTTGTAGATCTCATGGAGCTAGGCAACATTGTAGATGACAACTTTTTCTATTTGAAATCGTTTATCTAAGGAAATTGTGTTTGAATTTCTCTAATCTGAAATTCAAAGTTTTCAAACAACCTCGAATATTGTAGAAATGATCAAAACCAAAATTGTAGTGCCCGACTATATATTGCAGTTGAAACCTTTTTCATTTGAATTCTTTTAGGATCTCAAATACTCATTTCGAAAGCAGGTATAGTGTATGAGGAGAATGTTTGTGGCCTTTAGTCACAATTGACTTTGAGGCGGAGTGGTCTGGGCTGCTACACGCGAGCCTGAGGATGTGGGTTCGAACCCCCACTTGTGACTTTGCATGCGTGTGGCTTCGCGGAATCTTGGTGTGTCTACATCTGCCTCTAAAAGCATGGTAGTAGTAGTAGTTATCTTACATACCCTTAATCAAAAATATTTTCAACCTAGATCCTAACATAGCAAAGTAAAGGTCACACAAACAAAGCACAAGCACATGCATAAACAGTAACCATGGCAAGTAAAGAGCTAAGGTAAGAAAGGAAAAACTATCAGAGATATGACGATATATCCCATGATATTGGTTGCCAAATCACAACTCCTAACATACGAAGCTTCTCCACACAATAACCGCAAGCGCTTTGCTCGCAATGATATAAGGGTACAATAACCCACGTCTCTCAAAGATTTCAAGCTTTAAGATTTAAACCTAACAAGAATGAACAATAGTGTCTATTCACTACTCCATATATCTCATCACCATGGGAGGGTGCATAGCGGGCAGATCCGGACTACCTTGCCACCGTGGAGAGGCGCCGCCACAACCCAATGGTGAAAATCATTATCACCGCTGGTTCAATTACAAACCAACAGTGAAAATGCATCACTACTGGTTTTAATAGAATTGACAGTAACAATAGTGTTGGCAAAAGTATTTTCTGTAGTAGTGATTTAAACCTTGGGTATGATCTTGTTCTTGAGAGGGTGGATGGAATGTAGAAACACTTGCCCTAACTTATCTCAGCCTAGGGGCATTCTAGCACACTCAAGTAAGTGAGGAAACTACATATATATAGCTCCAATCCATCCCCATAAATTAGTTGTTGTAAGAAGTTTGCCACTTTTCTATGTTACAACGGATGATCTCTGTTCTTGTCAAAGATACTCCATCGAATCATATGGTGCTACTAACCAACGAGCTAGCCATTAACTTTCTCCACTGACCAAATTGTCACATGCTCCACTTTTCATTTTATGGTTGGACTGTTCTAGAAATGCAAATGAACAGTGATTTCAGCATGCCACTCTAGCCACACATCTAAACTTCATTGGATGATCTAGGTCCTCTTCATTGTCTAGCCCGTGATTGTGGTCTCCTAGGCATTGTCTTGCCTTATAGTCGATTATGAATTAGACGTCAAAAATCGGACACATGGGAGCAATTCCTAACCTAGGTAACTTTGTCATATTTCAACCAAACATGCCCATAATGTTATCATAGTTGTCTCTCCCTCCTCAGTCATAAACTTTTTTGTGTGCATTAGTGATGACGCTTTTAAATCACTCTCTTAGATCCATATGCTGCAAGCGATTCTCCATTATTAATTGCTCCATTACGAGGAGTACTGATTACATGAACTCATGCACTGCATGCCATTTAAGAATAGGAATGCTATTGATTTGTTCTCATATTTTTGATGCTTATGGGAGAAGCATGGACAAGGCAATAAGTCAGACAGACCTCAAGATAATTTCAACTTGGAGAAGGAGTTGGTTCAGAATCAGCATATAGCCAAAATAGTCATAAGTCTTTCATACGGAGTCCAATTGAGGCACTGACATTCTTTGAAGTGTTTGAAACCTAAGTATGTTAGCTTTGTTTTGATTCTAGTTCTAGTTTTAGATTCATAAAGTAACATTTTCAATCGTCAAAACAATGCAATGTCTCATAATTGAGGCCATATCAGGCCCTAACGGGGGGTGTGTAGGTTGGGGGTAAGGCATAATTCCAAGTTGTGGACACCCCATCTCCCCCGCTGTCACCCATCAACCCTAGGATCACTTTCATATGCTCTTTGGATTTAGTGTTTATAAATTTGTTTGCAGTGATTAGTCTTCTTGGTGAGTTACAATCATGACTTTGCGGGGTTGATAACTCACTACTACAAAAAAAACTTTTGTATATGTAGAGACGGGTGGGAAGCATAGTTTGTAGAGGACCAGCTACCTCTACTTGTACGTCTTCATAAATTGATTTGAGATGCCTCTACAAATCAATTTATAGGAGCAACTAGAAACAGGAGTTGCCTCTAGAAATCATGTTTCTAGACACGACTTGAAATACTACCGACAAATAGTTTTCCAAAAATCATAAATCGGGCATAAAAATAGAAAAAATATTTTTTAATATAGGGAGGCCCCCACCAGGCAGTCTCATAGTCACACGTCACAAGTCACATGATTTTTCATGTGCACGCGCGGCTGTGGGGGCTGAAACCCACGAGCTCAGGCCTAGTGTCTACCTCCACTAACCACTCCACCTCAAAGTCACTTCTTAATAAAGGGCATAAACATGAATTCATATATGTGAAAATGATAAGCATGGGATTGAGCAGGATAGAGTTGGCCTTGCTAGAAGCCTACTTTTTTTTTTAGAGAAAACTGCTTATAACTCGCTTTTACTACCTCATGCGTATAATCTAATCTATCATTAGCCTACTAAAAAAAGGGAAATCGACATTTCTATAATAGAAAGAAGTTTATCCAAATGTGGAGTCTAGTGCTGAAAATGAATTTAAAGATACCATGGCTTATTCGTAGCTTGATAGAATGAGAAGACATTTCCTACACTGCACCATGGCATTCTATGGATAGAGCTTCTTAAACATTCCCCTCGCATTCACTTTACCGGATTTAGAAATGAATATTTGGGCCCTTAAAGGAATTCAAATGAAAAAAAGGGCTGAACTGCAAACTTATAGATATTATCGAGTACTACGATTTTGGTTTATTTTTTGTTGTTTCTCAATCTGAGGTCATTTGAAAATTTTGAATTTTAAAATGTGATCAAACATAATTTTCCTTGGATAAATGATTTCAAATAAAAAAAATTAACTACAAAGTTGTATAGCTCTTTGAAATCTACAACCTTGGTTTTTGTCATTTCTCCATCCGTGGTCGTTTTAAAATGTGAGCATTTAAAACTGAATTTTGGGACATATACATTATTTCAAATGAAAAATTTATCAATTGTAATATTTTAGATATTTTCGAGATCTATAACTCTGATTTTGGTCATTTCTCCACCGAGATCAATTAGAAAATTAGAAAATTTTGAATTTCAAAATGTGAGAACTTCAAACTG
Source organism: Saccharum hybrid cultivar R570 (assembly GCA_038087645.1). Lineage (NCBI taxonomy): Eukaryota > Viridiplantae > Streptophyta > Magnoliopsida > Poales > Poaceae > Saccharum > Saccharum hybrid cultivar. The sequence continues at coordinate 35,080,630 of JAQSUU010000637.1, read as the reverse complement.
AATTTGAGGGATTTAAATGATTTGAAATTAAAAAGTTATCAACTATAAAGTTGTAGATCTCTTCAAGATGTACAACTTTGATATAAAGTTTGTCTTCATCTAACTTGTTTTGAAAAAGTAATAAATTTTTCATGTAATGCATGTATTTCTAGAGACGGCTCTAGATCCAGATGTATCTAGAAATCAGTTTCATAGAGATTGCTTTAGATTTAGCTGTCTCTAAAGATAGGGGCATTTCTAGAGGCGCCGTACCTGACCGATTTTTAGAGACGAGTAGGCTTGGGAAACATTTTTAGAGGCGATTTTGATTGAGCTGCCTAAACTAAAAAATGCCTTCATTGCTAAAATTCGTAGTAGTAACTAATGGAGCTGTGGTGCACTAATTGCAACGGTTTCGACCTCGTGATAGGAGCTGTTTTGATCACCAGGTTCAGGTTCTCTACCAATTTGACTTGTCTTTCAGAAGATGACGCCTAATACTCTTATCAGTTTGTGAAATCGATCTTTGCCAGTCGTGTGGAATAGCAATGGTATGGATGATCGAGGAAGTAACATGGTGTATGCGTGTGGAGTTTTATTCAAGTAATGTGAACCATCTACGTACATTGCACTGCTAATCCGCTATGCTTAGTACCTATGCTATATACAAAGTTTCAAGAGCAAGCTAGTGCGCTTCATAACCTATACATCTTCTACTGACATACAAGCCTCCTATTATAGGCAAGGCTCAAGAGAAAGCATTTGATGTTATAGTTTGCCTATACATTAGGCAAGGATGAAGAGAAATCATTTGATATTATTGTTTTCGTCTTCAATGTGGCTAACCTCCACGACATAATCCCTCATGAGCTTTGTATTGGCCTCATCAACCATCTGCAGACAGTGGAAGACAAAAGAGCATAAAAAAGAGGGCACTAAATAGTGCCGCTTTTCTGAAATTCATACAGACTGTGACCTATCTCTTGGAGATAACTGAAAAGATTTTACTGAGCAACTTATTTATGGATACTACAGGTCATAACTGAGACACTTTAAAAAGTTCAGTACATCGTAATTTATTAGCAAGTAATAGACCGATCGATATATAGTTGATGGGGCAGAAGAGTAAGGCAACCTTGAAGGATAATTTCTTCAAATTGTCCCACTCGAAATCGTTCTTCACATAACCAGATCGGACCTGCAGTTGCATTAGTTCATCTGAATCCCTTTGAAATGCAGGTTGATGTTTAGAATATGGCATCAGTTATGAATGCTCTGAGTATGCACCTCTAGAATCCTCATCGCTGTTTGTTTCCAAGCCGAAACAAGAGAGGAAACCACACATACCTCAGTAATTTCATACACTGTTTCATAAACAGATCAAGCAAGTAAAACAGTGTGCGGTTAAAAAACTAGACTTACCTAGTCCCTTAAGCCTTGGAGACTCGCGCATCAGCTTTTTGCAGAAAATTTCAGCGTCATTGAGAGAGGTGCGGCTGATGAACTCCTTGAGCTCAAAGTAAGCTTCCCTGTTGTAACTCTTTATCGATGATCCAAATAAAAGAATAAAAATAAATCAAAATGTGATAACAATTTCGATTCCCTTTGGAGATCAAGACATCAAGTCTCAAATAAAGATGAGAACAATTCAGATATAATGTGCATAAGGGTGATAGAGTAAGTTTCTGGCATGACACCTGGACTTGGGGGATACCTCTGAAAACAAAATTCAGTAGTTTTTTTGCAATTTGTCAAGACCCAGAAGCTTTGGTGAGTGAAAATTGGAACAACGGGGAATGGGATATCCCTTTAAGGAGAAGTTTAATAGGTGAGTCTCTTTATGAATGGGGGGAATTACATGAGAGGCTTCAAAATGTTCAGGCAGATGGTCAGGGAGAAGATCAAGTTTATTGGGCTCTGGAGAAATCTCGGGTTTATTCAACTAAGTCTCTGTATAATTGTCTTACCCATGGGGAGGTCAATGACAAATTGAATGATCTCATACGGAAAAGTAAAATTCCGCTCAAGGAATAAAATGGCTATTGAAAAGCGTTTCCCTATCAATCCAGATGCTGTAATTCATGATGGGATCAATTCTGTGCAGATGTGGTGCGGTTGGCACAAGGAAAGCGACGCTGCCAAGTTGAAGGAGTTGGCCCAAGGCTTGTCGGACTGGATGCATAAGAAGCCTCACTTTACGGGCCCCTGCTAAGACATTGTTATTCTGTAGTGGCCAAGTTTTTAGTTGTTTGAACTGTCTTTGTTCTTTTCATGAGTTGCTGTATGCTCTCCAAGGTTGCAGCTATTTTTCTTTTCGTATTTCAAACTGGTAACCCAGTATGTAATTACCGCTGTTATTGGCTTTCTTAAAAGCCGAGTTAATCTCCTTTAAAAAAAAAGAATAATTCAGATATCGATAGTCCTGCAGGGTTCAAAATTTCGGCAAAATTTCACGAATTTCGGTAATTTCGGTGGTGGCCAAAAGAAAATTCCAAAATTTTGTAATACACTAATATATGTGCTATATAACTCTAGACTCTATTATTTATATTGCATATTTTTCTATTCAATAGATATGCAGTCATAAATCGTTTAGATCTTTTTTTAAAAAAAACATACTTCATGTGCTAGTCTCTAAAAAAAACAGTGCAAGGATGCTATTATGTTTTAGTGTACCTGTAATGCGCAGCGGGGTTTGGCCTCCTTGGGGAGGGCGGCTATGGAGGATGAGGAGGTGGCGGCTAGGGTTAGGGGGTGGTGGTGGCGCACAGGAGGAGGGAGGGAGAGGGTGCACGTGCTGGAGAGCTGAGGGATAAGCCAAAAGACTCTTTTCTTTCTTAATTCGCAATGAGTACAATACCCCTATATTTATAGTCCATAATGGACTTGCCTCTCAAGTAACTAGGGGAATATCCTTATAGAATGGATTTCCCTTTCCTAAACAAACTAGACTCAATCTCCTAATTTATTCTCTTATTCTTTATTCTCTAATTCCTTCCGGGGCAAGGAATTGTCGCGTCGCCGCTGTTGCTGTAGCTAGCGCCGGCTCTAGGGCGCCTAGGGCGCGCCCCTTGCTAGGCCACGGCTGGGCCTTGGCCCCTGGGCTGGGTGCCTCCATTAGGCGCATGACACTGGGCCTTGGCCCCTGGGCTGGGTGCCTCCATTAGGCGCATGACATCACTCCCCCCTTTCACGAGGCAGCGCGTCCTCGTGCTGCGGTCTTGCTTGGTTGTTGTTGTTGCTCTCCGGAAGCTATCAATATTGGAGAAGATGTCATCACCATTGAAGATGTCGTGCAGGTTGATGTGGACGTTCCCGATGGAAAGTCCGAGGTCGTCGAGGAAGATGACCGTGGTTGGCGAGATAATGTGCTGCGGCCATGGGCGCCCTAGGTGGATGGCCGATGGAAAGGCGTTGTCATCCAGTCCTGTTGTCAGTGGTGAGTGACCGCCCAACACAGGCAGCGCCATCTGCGCATGTCCTCCCTGTAGAAGTACCTGCAGCCAAGCCGGGGTGGTTGTGCCATTGGTGATGTCGAGAGCAATATGGCGCAGCTCCTGTTGAAGGGCCGGCTGTTGTATGCTGGCGGAGATGGTGTTGGTGGCATCGATGTTAGGGCGACGGGCAAGGCTTGCCCAGTTCATGATGTCGGAAGGCAGTGATGGTGGTGCCGCACGTGGTGCTCTCCTGATAGAAGGAGTCGGTGGGGTGAGGACGGTCGCCGGGGTGCGTCGTGGCTGAACGGTGGTGAAGGTGGTCGGTTGTCTGCTGTGGTAGTAGTGGAGCTCCATGGTGGTGAAGTCCCACGTCAGGTGTCCAAGGCTAGCCTGCCATGGTGTGCCCAACATGATGTCGATGTCGTTGCTGATGTCGAAGAGGAAGGCCTCGATCTGGGGCGTCTCTGCGTCAATGTGGAGTGGGACGTTGAAGGATGCCGCCCAGCACGACACTTTGGTGCTACTGCCAACGAGGATCGTGTTGTTGATGCATTGTTCGAGGAGGCCGATGAGACGAGCAGAGTTGATGTAGATGACGTTGTGCGTGGCGCTCATGTCTTCCAATATGTGGGCGCCGGTGCCCAACACCGCTCCTGCAAGGTACATCAGGCGACAGTTGTGAACAGCGGACTGTGACGTACCTAGCATCATGAGGCTGTTGTTGATGTCGTCGTTGTCGTAGTCATTGATGGCCGTGATGTCGGAGAGATGCTTGAACATGTGGCCGCTGGTGAAGTGCTCGTCATAGTTGAAGTATAGCCTCCATTGGCGGCACCCTGCCATCTCCTTGGCAGCAAGGCACTTGAAGGGGTGCTGTGGTGCAGCCAGTGGTGTCGCTGGTGTTGCTGGTGTCTGGGGTGTCGACGGGGGAGCGAGGTTGCCAAGTGTGTTGTGGCTGATCCGGGAGCTGAAGTCACGGATGAGGCTTTGTGCAAAGGGAACCCATTCCGAGATTGGCACATCTTTGGTCAAACGGATGTACCAATGCTGTGCTGCACCCCGGGTGTCTTGATCTGCTAGTAGACGTTGCAGCTTGAAGAGGGATTGTATCCGAGGGATCCATAGTGTTGGATCCGTTGAACCGTCGTATGTTGGCGTCGTCGATCGTGCCACGATCTGTGGCTGTAGTTGTAGATGGGTTGGTGATGACGAACGCGGTGTCTGTGTTGTAGCCGAAGAAATCGGACGCTCCTGGGATGGTGGCGGGGGCGCCTGCTGTATTGGCAGCCAGATGGCCAGCTGAGGAGGGTAACAGCCTGCCTGAGCTGGTTGAGTGGGCACCGGGCTGATTGGGGGCCGGCCTGCAACGCCGGAAAACGGCGGCACGAGTGGCTGTGGTGCTAGTGGTGCGGCGGGGATCATAACTTGCTTTGTCTCCGCAGCAAGGACGTCGATGGCGTGGAGACGTTCGTCCTGGTTGACGAGCTTGCGGATGTCGTTGTTGGCGTTCACCCTGCAGGGACGGCTGACGTCGATGGTGTTTGTTGCATGGTCGCTGCGGGGTGCAGCGAGCAACAAGGGTGCGGCAACGTTGGGCAGCAGTGGGCTGCTGCTGGTGTTAGCGGCGATGGTAGCCCCAAGGTTGATGATCTTAGCGTCGTCGTGGAGGTAGCCGGCAGTGACGTGGCTGGCTGCGTCTTCGCTGCTAGGTGCAGCAGGCAGCGAGGGTTCGTCAGCGTCGGACAACAGCGGGCTGCTGCTGCTGTTGGCGGCAATGGTAGCCCCGAGATTGATGATCAGAGCGACGTCGGGTAGCAGCGGGCTGCTGCTGGTGTTGGCGGTGCTGGTGTCGCCGTACCCGCATGCTTTCTCAAAGGCGAGCAGGCGTGCGTCCAGTTCGGCGAGCTCGTTGGCGAGGTCGTCGTCGAAGTTCTGGGTCAGCTGTTGCACGTTGGTGGTGGTGGCCGCCATTGCAGGATCAGACCGGTCTCCTGATACCAGATGTAATGCGCAGCGGGGTTTGGCCTCCTTGGGGAGGGCGGCTATGGAGGATGAGGAGGTGGCGGCTAGGGTTAGGGGGTGGTGGTGGCGCACAGGAGGAGGGAGGGAGAGGGTGCAGGCGCTGGAGAGCTAAGGGATAAGCCAAAAGGCTCTTTTCTTTCTTAATTCGCAATGAGTACAATACTTCTATATTTATAGTCACTAATGGACTTGCCTCTCAAGTAACTAGGGGAATATCCTTATAGAATGGATTTCCCTTTCCTAAACAAATTAGACTTAATCTCCTAATTTATTCTCTTATTCTTTATTTTCTAATTCCTTCCGGGGCAAGGAATTGTCGCGTCGCCGCCACTGCTGTAGCTAGCGCCGGCTCTAGGGCGCCTAGGGCGTGCCCCTTGCTGGGCCATGGCTGGGCCTTGGCCCCTGGGCTGGGTGCCTCCATTAGGCGCATGACAGTACCACTAGCTACTTCTTATCTTGTTTGCGGTTGAACTTAAGATACTGTATGTATAAATTAATGCTTCTCTCCTTTGTTTATTTTTCTGCTCATATCAATATATATGCTTCGACGACATACGATACGATTGCTTTGTTACTAGCATTTCCATGAAAAATACCTTAACAGTACAATATTTTATATATTGATACAATTTTCCTAAAAATATTTATAAAGTTAATGGGAGTGCTGGTTGATAGAAAGGAACAGCCATTCCAAAAGGCAAGAAGGCAACCTCAAGCTGCGCGAGGACAACCGTGACGGCGATGTAGTTAAAGAAGTGCTGGAGGATTATTGCTGCCTTCCGCTTCGGTGAACCCTCCCCGAAGCCTCAATCATGACAGCCATAAGCGCGGTGAGGCCAACATAGATACATATAGAGAGTGTTTGGTTGCTAGCCACACTTTGTCACACTGCACCGGATCATTGAGCAAGATCGGCTCACGCACTACTTACGATAAATTAAAAGTTGTTCCTTGAAAAGTTTGTTACAATCAATCCTACGTGCATACTCCCTCCATTCTAAATTATAAGGCATTCCAAGAATCTTGAAGAGTCAAAGCATCTTAAGTTTGATCAAAGTTATAGAGAAAATTACAAAAATTTATAACATCAAATAGGTATACTATGAAAATATAATTAATGAAGAATCTAATGATACTTAATTGGTGTCATAAATATTATTATCTTATCATATAAATTTAGTCAAACTTAAGATCTCTTGACTCTCTAAGATTTTTGGAACGTAGTTTGCAAACAAGCCTTCGGACGGCTTCGCTTTACACGGTGCAGTGCAGTCGCTTAATACAGCTAGCTACGTCCAGGGCACCAACGAGCAAGCTACTGCTACTGAGGAGTTGAGAAACGTATAGATAGCTGGAAGGAGCAGAGTAGATGCAGATGGAGAGTCTGAGAGGCTAACGGTTACCTACCGGGAACGTACATCTTGCTGCACCTCGCCGGCGCCAGGGAACTCGCGAGCCGGCGCCGGCGCTCCGTCGTCCTCCTCCTCCAGAACGACTGCGCCTGCACGGGGAGGTGGACGCGCCCAACCCCGGCGCCCTGGAGCGGAAGGACGACGGCACTGCTGCACTCCATGACCAAAAAGCGCACGCTCGATCACTCTGCTCTTTCGTTGCAACGTGGACCTGCCGGAATGCCAGATAGGCGCGGCACGGATCGAGTCAAAAAGAGCGCCGGCCGCCGGAGATATTTACCGGCGATTGGGTCTGCGCCGCGCCACATGTCGCGGCCGTGCGGCCGTGCCTAAGGATAAACCTGGGTGCAGTGCGCTCTGAGTATATGAGATGTTAACCTGTCCAACAAAGGGTATTTCGCGTACTTTAAAGGCGGAGATATTTCTGTCTGTTATAAGTACAGGCAGCACCCCGGCCCGGGTTTTGGAATCAAAAGTTGGTTTCAAATTTTCAATAATTCAACCGCAGTGCTAGCGCCCGGAGCCCCAAACGTTCGGATGGACACGCACGTCCAGACGCTCGCACCTGCACTCCATTTTGCGCGTCCACGTTGGGGTTCGCGCCCATCCAAACGTCGCCCGCGCCTCCTGGCCCACACGGATACTGCTCGCGCCCCCTCTACTTCCCCCGCCCAGACTGCGGCAGGTGGGTCCCCAGCAGCAACACCCGATCTACTTTTGAAACAACCAGAGATGAAACATTTACAATATACGTCTTTAGGCAGATGAAACACTTAAAACAGGGGTGTGAAACACTTACAAAAACATCTGGAAACCCTTGAAAAGCCATTGCAAAAAGCATATGTAACATCCAGATAAAACACTTGCAACATATGTGTGAAACATATGCAACATCAAATAAACACATTAGCAACATACGTCAGAAAAAACAGATGAAACATTTTGAACAGACGCTTGCAACAGACGTGTATAGCCATTGCAACATATGCAACATGCCGATCTACTTTCGCAACATCCACATAAAACACTTGTAACATGCATATGAAACCCCTGAAACACTTGAAACATACGCTTGCAACTTGTCTGGCGTGACACTACTGGACGACAACCACTATGTCTGGCACGCCTCAAGGTGGTCATGAAGTACAGCACGGCCACGACGCCCTTGCCGTCTCTAGCCGCAGGAGGAGGTGATGAGGAGGACACTGGCGCCAGGCGCCGGCGATGGAGGCAGCGGATGTGCGCGGGAGAGGGACCTTGTACTAGTACCCAAAGCGGAAGCCATCCAAGGATATCAACGACACCACGGGCTTGGCGGAGCTTGGAGAGTGGACACGTGGCAGCAGACACCACGGTCACGACGGTGGTGGCGAATGAAGGCAGGGGTGCGGCCATAGAGGAGGAGAGGAGAGCGACGGTGGGCCGCAGCGGCGAGCCGCTGGGGTCTAGACCTCAATTGAAGGCTAGGGTGTGGCTATGGAGGAGAGGAGAACGGAGTGCACATGGCTTGCGGCTAGCAGCTTACGGAGTGGGTTTTTTTTTTTGAAGTCGATATGAGAGTACCAGATATTTGTGAATATGTGGACGACGTGAAGTCACGTAGCATCCAGCGTCCGGACGCCCTAATCATAGCATTACCGATAATTCAATTTCATCTCATTGTTGAGTGACCCTGATATTTTGTTTTTATCTGAAACGAAATTAGATCGAAGAAGAATTGAAGGTTTAAGATGGAGACTTAGTTGACAACTATGGTTGTTGAAGATTGCAAGGGGAAGAGTGGTGGTCTAGCAGTATTCTGGAAGAAGGAAATCAATTTTCACCTTCGTGATGTTTCGCGCTTTTATATTGATGGTGATGTGACAGAATCTGATGGCTTTGTTTGGAGATTCACTGGCTTTTATGGGGAGCCTCGTACAGACCAGAAAGAACTTTCATGGAAAGCACTTCAAACTTTGAATGCTGCAAGGAAGTTTCCTTGGATCTGTGCAGGTGATTTCAATGAAATTTTATTCAGTCATGAAAAGGAGGGGGGTCAAGCTCGTGGCCAAATTTGCATGGACAGGTTTAGGGATGTGTTAGAGGAACGCTCTCTATCTGATCTGGGCTTCAGTGGGGACCCTTTCACGTGGAGAAATAATAGTCATAACAGTGATCAGTATATCCGAGAGAGGCTGGACAGAGCTGTTGCTGACACTGCATGGAGAGTCCGATCCAAATGTCCCTGTTATTAATGGTGAGCTGCGTCATTCAGATCATTGGCCTGTGATAGTTGTAATGGAGGAGCCAAGATGGGGCAGCAGTCCGGGTGCAGCAGCCTTTTGCTTTGAAGCGGGATGGATACAGGAGGAACAATGTGCAACTATTGTTGAGAATGCCTGGAACCTTTCAACTCAGGTTAGAACTGGTAACGTGAGAGATGTTCTTAGGCAGGTGTCAACAGATTTATGGGACTGGGGCAAGAACAGTCTGGGGGATTTGGAGAAACGGATTAAAAGGGCTCGTCGAGATCTAGAAGCGTGCAGAAAAGGGATGCTTAGTGGACAAAATATTTCACGAGAGGCAATTCTCAGATATAAATTAGAGAAGCTGGAAGACCAGAAGGAATTGTATTGGCGCCAAAGGGCGCATGTTCACTGGCTTCAGGAAGGAGACTGAAATACAAAATTTTTCCATCAGCACACATCTGGTAGGAAAAGGATGAATAGAATAAAAAAGTTGGTGAAGGATGACGGAGGTGTGGTTGAGGAATCAACAGGGCTCAAATTGTTGATTACTAATTTTTATAAATCCCTTTTGGAGTCACATGCAGGTGCTCGCTTTGAAGAGTTGCTAAATCAGGTGCATCAGAAGGTTACTATTGATATGAACAATTACTTAATGGAAGAATATGGGGATGAGGAGATAAAACAAGCTCTTGATAGTATGGGGGATCTAAAGGCTCCAGGGGTGAATGGTATGCCGGCCCTCTTTTACAAGCAGTACTGGAATATTGTTGGGGAGGATGTAGTCAGAGAAGTGAAGAATCTGCTAAATGGGGGCACATTGCCAGAAGGCTGGAATGAAAAAATTATTGTGTTGATCCCAAAAGTGCAAAACCCAGAAAGGTTAACAGACCTTCGACCGATCAGCCTCTGTACTGTTGTGTATGAAATTGCCTCCAAAGTTCTGTCAAACCGGTTGAAGGTCATCTTACCTGAGATTATTTCTTTGAATCAAAGTGCTTTTGTGCCTGGGCGCCTTATTACAGATAATGTCCTCCAGGCTTATGAAATGACACATTTTATGAAGACAAAGAAAAGGGGACCAGATGGTTATGCAGCTGTCAAATTAGACATGAGTAAAGCATATGATCGTGTTGAATGGTCCTTCTTGGAGAAGATGTTACTTAAGCTGGGCTTTCACACAGGCTGGGTTCAGGTTATTATGAATTGTGTTTCAACTGTCACCTATCGCATCAAGGTTAATGGTGAGCTAACAGAGGAGATTTCTCCCCAATGTGGACTCAGGCAAGGTGATCCCATTTCTCCCTACCTTTTCCTGCTATGTGCTGAGGCGTTTTTCTTGTCTGTTACATGAAGCCGAAGTTAGAGGGGAGTTGACTGGGGTTAAAGTGTGCCATAGTGCACCAAGTATAAATCATCTTTTGTTTGCAGATGATTCTCTGCTACTCCTGAAAACTGATGAATGGAGTGCATATCATCTGCAAAATATTCTTTCATTGTACGAGGATTGCTCAGGGCAAACTATCAATAAAGAGAAATCTTCAGTCATGTTCAGTATGAATACCAAAAGTGTAGAGAGAAACCATTTGATGCCAGCCTTGGGCATTACATCAGAAGCACGAAATGAGAAGTATTTGGGACTTCCAGTTTATATGGGGCGATCAAAAAAATAACTTTTGAATATTTGAAGGAAACGGTCGATGGCACTCCTCTAGAGAGATAGCAAGCTAAAATAAGAAGACATCGCCAGTACCTTACAGGGTGGGCAAAGAATGTCAGTGGTGCTTATAAGAAGGAAAGAAGCTACTTCTAAATAAACTTGATGAGTTGGACAAAAAAGCAGAAATCTTTCCGCTTGATGAACCGGAATTAAATTTAAAACATGTGCTAAATGAAAGGCTTGCTGAGTTACTTAGAGAGGAGGAACTCAAATGGTACCAAAGGGCTAAGGTCAAACATTTACTAGAGGGAGATGCAAATACAAAATACTATCATCTGTTGGCAAATGGAAGACACAGGAAAACCCGTATCTTCCAATTGGAGGATGGGAACAATATAATTAGTGGTGATGCTCAACTCAAGAAGCATATTACAAGTTATTATAAGAACCTGTTTGGTTCTACAAATAACCTGAGTATTGCGCTAGATGAGGCACAAATTGGGGACATCCCACAGGTATCTGCACTGGAAAACCAGTTCTTAACAGATGATTTTCTAGAATCCGAAGTGAGGGCAGCAATTTTCCAAATGGAGCACAACAAGGCACCTGGACCTAATGGTTTTCCACCAGAGTTTTATCAGGTCTTTTGGGATTTAATAAAAGAAGACCTTATGGCTCTGTTTGTGGAATTTCATCAAGGATCCCTGCCACTTAATAGTCTAAACTTCGGAACAATAATTCTCCTGCCTAAGAAGAAGGATGCGAAAGTCATTCAACAATATAGACCGATCTGTTTGTTGAATGTATCTTTCAAAATCTTTACTAAAGTTGCAACTAATAGACTAACTATCATAGCCCAAAAGATTATTAGGCCGACACAAACCACCTTTCTTCCTGGAAGAAATATAATGGAAGGTGCAGTGATTCTTCATGAGACATTGCATGAACTCCATTCTAAAAAGCAGGATGAGATTATCTTTAAAATAGATTTTGAGAAGGCGTATGATAAGGAGAAATGGTCGTTTTTACAACAGACCTTAAGAATGAAAGGGTCTCACAAAAATGGAGTACTTGGGTGGAGCATTTTACTCAAGGTGGCAATGTCAATATTAAGTTTAATGATCAGTTAGGGACCTACTTTCAAACAAACAAAAAAGGGTTAAGGTAGGGTGACCCAATGTCACCGATACTATTTAATATAGTGGTTGACATGTTGGCCATTCTTATCGCTAGAGCAAAGGAAGCAGGTCAGGTAGAAGGGGTAATTCCTCATCTTGTGCAAGATGGTCTATCTATTTTACAATACACGGATGATACCGTAATCTTTATGAGTCACGATGTTCAGAAGGCGATAAATATGAAGCTCATACTTATTACCTTCGAACAACTATCTAGACTCAAAATAAATTTTCACAAAAGTGAAATCTTTTGTTTTGGCAAAGCAAAAGAACAAGAGGTTTTTTATTCGCAGTTGTTTGGCTGTGAGATTGGAAAATTCCCCTTCCACTACCTTGGCTTACCAATGCATACTAGGAAATTGAGTAATAAAGGCTGGCACGCGATCGAAAACAGAATAGAAAAGAGACTTAGTGGCGGGAAAAGTAAAATGCTTTCGGTTGGTGATAGGCTAGTCTTAATAAACTCGGTGTTGTTTAGTTTACCAATGTTTATGATGTCGTTCTTTGAATTACCGAAAGGAGTTTTGCAAAAAATTGATTGCTTTAGATCAAGATTTTTTTGGCAGAATGACCAGCACAGGCGTTCTTTGAATTACCAAAAGTACAAGGGGGTATGGGTATCCTATATTTGGAAATACAAAACAAATGCTTATTGAGTAAATGGTTATTTAAACTTTTGAATGAGGATGACATGTGGCAGGAATTGTTGAGGAATAAATACATAAAAGATTCGACTTTAGGGAGTTGCTATAAAAAAACAACATACTCACATTTCTGGAAGAGCTTGATGAATGTCAAAGACACCTTTCTGGGTTTGGGTTCATTCAAGGTGAAAGATGGTTCACAAACCCGGTTTTGGATAGACACTTGGCTGGGTAACAAACCGCTAAAAGATAGATTTTCCGCGTTGTTTAATATTGTGAGGAGAAAACAAGATTTTGTGAAAATAGTTCTTAGTTCAGTTCCATTGAATATTTCTTTTCGCCGGAATTTAGTGGGATCGAACTTAAGAGATTGGCATAGAATTGTTGCTTCCGTACTTGATATTAATTTACAGGGGAAAGGGATACTTTTGTATGATCATTACATTCATCACGAAGCTTTTCTGTCAAATCCATGTGCGTTGCGTTAATCAATAATGGGGTAAGGGTTTCACAGGAAATTTGGCATCTTAAAATTCCAACAAGAATTAAAGTTTTCTTGTGGTACCTTAAAAAAGGTGTAATCTTAACCAAAGATAATCTTGCTCGTCGCAATTGGAATGGTGACACGAATTGTTGTTTCTGTCATTCTCCAGAAACAATTCAACACCTTTTTTTGATTGCATTTATGCCAAATTTTTGTGGCGCGCTGTACATATATTATTTGGGATCTCACCTCCTCGTGGTATTGATGACCTCTTTAATAGTTGGTCTAAGTTGGGTGGGAACAAACGGAATTTATTATTATTAACGGCAGCAACAACTTTATGTTGGGCAATTTGGTTATCAAGGAATGAGGTAGTCTTTGACAGATGTAGACCGAAATCTTTTTTGCAGGTCCTTTTCAGGGGAACTCACTGGCTCCGCCAATAGGCAAGATTGCAGCAGCATGATGACTCCCAGGATCAACTGCTCCTTGTAGGGTGGCACCTAGAAACATCGGCCTTGCATTTTTTCGGCTCCAATGGTTGGCTATCTTCTAGATTTATTGGTCTGGTTTAGTCAGGCCTTTACCTCAATTTTGGTTTTGCTATGTCGAGAACTGTAAGTTGTGGATGCGTTCGCGTTGGGGTGTGGACCTGTGGGTCGTTTCTTGTAATAATTGGCCTGATTCTATCTTTGGATAGATGAAGCCGGATATAAACTATCCTTTATCTAAAAAAAGAGTTTGGAAAAGAATACAAGGGTGGAAAGAGAAGCTCTTATCGAAGGCTGGCAAGGGTGTTCTTATTAAGACTGTTGCTCAAGCTATTCCAAGTTATGCAATGTCATGTTTTGATCTGACGAAATCTCTATGTGATGAAATTAGTAGCATGATAAGTAGATTCTAGTGGGCTCAGCAGGACAAGGAAAATAAAATGCATTGGTTATCTTGGGAATTACTATGTTGCAGAATGGAAAGGGGGCTTGGGTTATAGAGACCTGCACCTTTTCAATTCAGCTATGCTCGCAAGACAGGGGTGGCGCCTTCTACTAAATCCTCCTGATTCTCCGTGTGCTCAGGTTCTAAAATCTAAATACTTTCCTGATGGTGATCTCTTGTCAGTAGTGGAGAAGCCTGGAATTTCTTATTCATGGAGAAGTATTGTGTGGAGAAGCCTGGAATTTCTTATTCATGGAGAAGTATTGTTCAGGGCATACATGCTATAAAAGATGGCTTGATTTGGAGGGTTGGCGACGGCACTCAGATCAATATTTGGGCTGACCCCTGGATCCCACGGGGCGCGCCACTAAAAGACCTTGTACCCCTAGAGGGCAAATAATTTTAAACAAGGTCTCTGAATTAATTGACCCGACCTCTGGTGACTGGGACAGAGCTCTGGTAACTGAAATTTTTTGGGAAGCAGATGCAAAAAAAACATTCTTTCCATACCGTTGAAAAATGGAATGGAGGATACTTTGGCCTGGCATTTTGATCCAAAAGGAGACTTCTCAGTCAAGTCTGCATATCACGTTTTAACAGACAAGAAAGAGCTATCGAAAAGAAGGCAGACAGGTGAAGCAAGTGCCAGTTGTGCCAGCTCAGATCACAGAAACGTCATTTGGCAGAAAATTTGGAAGCTCCAATGTCCACCGAAGGTGAAACTTTTCTTCTGGAGGTTCACACATAATAGCTTGCCCCTATGTATGAATATCTTTCATCGAGGAATGGACATTGACACCCGATGTCCTGTTTGTTGGAGGCTAAATGAGGATGGTGGGCATTGTTTTCTTAGATGCAAATTCGTCAAGAAATGTTGGAGAGCTTTGAACTTGGAGGATCTTCGCCTGACTTTGATTGATCTTAATTCTGCAAAACAGGTAGCCACCAAAATTCTTTTTCTAGAGGAGGATAAAAAAATTATTAGTGATTGGCTTTCTTTGGCTATGGTGGGATGCTCGTAATAAGGCGAACGCTGGGGATAAGCTCTTGTCTACTGAGGAGATGGTTTACAAGGTACATTCTATGAAATATGTTGATGCTCTTCATACACAGGAGAAACCAAATAAGAGACAAAGTGGGATTCCTTGCTGGGTTCCCCACAACATCCGACATCCTAAAGATTAACATTGATGGAGCCTTTTTACAGAAAGAAAGAAAAAATGGTGCATGGGGATTTATTGTGAGGGATCACAAAGGGGATACGGTGCTGGCTGGTGCAAGTAGAATCAACGTGGCGCATGATGCGTTAAGTGCTGAGTCCCAGGCATGCCTTGCAGCCTTGTATGCAGCAATTGATCATGGTTTGTCCTAGATCATTTTGGAGACCGATTCAACAATTTTGGTAGATGCTCTACAGTCCCGCTCTTATGATTTTTCAGCTTCTGGTGTGTTGTTTAGAGAAGCAAAGTTTCTGATGTCTATGAATTTTCTTCGAGTCATGTTGTTCATGTGCCATGCTGTAGCAATAGGTGAGCACACGAACTTGCTCGGATTGGTTTGAATTGGCACCCAGATCGATCGCATGTTTGGATTGATCCCCTTCCAGAGTTTGTACAAGATCTTGTGTCTCATGATGTAAATGTTCCCCCATGATATAATAAAGTGCAAACTTGTTTCAAAAAAAATAGAACAACGATTTTCGAACGATGGCTCTTCTTCGGTTCAATCATTTGTGCCCGCACGTAAACGGGACCAATTAGCAACCACCTGCGAGAGCAGCGTCTATCACACCCATTTTTAAGGACAAAAATAGGATGCATAAAAGACTCATGTGCGCCCCAGGAAATGATCGCACACATAAGTAGACAAATTATATAGTATCATCACAGTGCTTATTACATAGCGAATAAATATTTAACACATAGTCTTATATAATAAATTGCAGCAACTAATAGTAGATCTCCAGCGGAAACTCCAAATACAGGGACACGGTTGACTGGTTGACACCAAGACTAGTACTCATTACGATAATCTTCTTCATAATCTTCATCTGTTATGGTGGAAATAGCGAGGGTGAGTCCATGTCGAACTCAACAAGTACAACACAGGGTTCATGAGGCACAAAAAGGCTAGACACTGTTTGACTGCGTTTAGTTTTTAATCATCATATATTTAGCAATTGAGTAGCATCAAGATAATCCACTTCCCATTAATGAACCAATGATCAATTGTAATAAAGATAATGAATAGCATTAACATGAGCATAATAATAATCAACAGTAATTAAATCATGACATAATAATGGTGATCAGCTATTTGTAGATGTTCCAAGGCCGCTCGTATCCATGAGCACGGCTAGTATACCAGTTTATTAAACTCTGCGCAGAGGTGTACACTTTCACTGTGAGTCATGACTTCTAAATGGATGGGTTCGCGACTCCCCAAAACACCGGAAATCATATAAAGCCACTTAAAGGTTCGTCTAACAAGTTAGGGTCATTAGATTCACTCGGCAGGCAGATGTAGGAACCCCTTTTCAAATGGCACACTTCCTTCTCGGCTATACTCATAGACTAGAGGCTGTCCTACACCCAACGTGTCAAGCCATTCTTACGTCATTTAAGGTAACCACTGACAAGCTAGAAAAGGTCCTTTAAACAACTAAAGCCAGAGCCATATAGCCCTCACAGTTGTACTGTATGTCCCGGATGATCACGTACAGATAAGTCCTTATGGAGAGAAACCAGAGCAACAATATAACCCCTTGCTCTAGCCCCCTTTTCAACAGTAATAAAACCATCATTAAAGATTGGTTACTTAATCCATTAATCAAATTACAAGATCATTGTTCATAATTCAGCACTAGCAGTAGCTACCCAAATGCATTCCCAAGGTTGACAAGGAATCAAGGTAACAATCACTAAGTTATAATGTCTAAGGTTGTCAAGGAGGACACATGCATATGTATGATAATTTCAGTGAATAGGACAACAAGGATGGTCCCATGTTATACTTGCCTTGATCAAAGCTTCCCTGATGATACTGCTGGTCGGGCTCAAAATAATACTCCTGATCGTCAAGAAACTGCTCACCGTCTATACTCGATCATCAAGCATCAACACATAATCATCTGAGCAATCATACAC
Source organism: Saccharum hybrid cultivar R570 (assembly GCA_038087645.1). Lineage (NCBI taxonomy): Eukaryota > Viridiplantae > Streptophyta > Magnoliopsida > Poales > Poaceae > Saccharum > Saccharum hybrid cultivar. The sequence continues at coordinate 35,063,507 of JAQSUU010000637.1, read as the reverse complement.
GAAGCAAACAAAGAAACATAGTTAGAACAGTACACCAAAAGTATCAAAACAGTATAAAAAGTTTGTAAAACTCTTCTACACATTACTACGATCACATAGACGTAAAGATCACAAAATTTGGAGTTAAAACGTGAAAGTTATGAATTTTCTAAGATTTCCTATAGATAAATAATTACTTTAATATAAACTCGAAAATTAAATTTTCCAAACCTACTGTACAGCTACACTAACATGTAGAGCTCGCAAATACGAACCTAACGCAACTTGAACGGGTCAAATCGGAGTTAAAACGAAGATTTTATGCTCAAAACAAGTTTAGTGGCAAAACTGTAAATATCAGAAAACACATTTTTGAAGTACCGAGAAGAAATACGTTTTCATAACAAAGAAACGTACTTCGCGAAATTACGCCAAGGACCGCGGGTTCTAATAAAGAAAAACGCAGGGGCTCTTTATGAACTTTACCCCGCGAAGGGGTATCTTCTAATCTGAGCCCTTGATCCAGGAATGGACGGCGGACATCGCTTCCAGACGAAGGAGAGAGAGGGCGCCGGCATCCTCCTTATCTCCGGCTGGTGGCCGCCATGGCCGACGCAAGCGGCTCGCCGGAGATTCTCGGCGCTACCGTTTTTGACCTCCATTCGACCTGCGGCCGGTACCAATCGAGTGCGGAGCTCAACGCGAACTCTTCTACGTAGGTTAGGGAGGCAAGAATGAATCAAAGACGTGTTGCGGCTCGGGAAGGCAGCAGCGCCATTGCCGGCTTCGGCAAACTCGCTGGAGCTCTATGTTCTCGCGATTTAAGGCACCACAGACCAAAAGAAGGAACTCACCAATGCAAAGAAGAAAGGCGCGGGCTCACCGGCAAGCTCCGACGATGGCGGTAGTGAAACCTAGGGTTCTCAACCCTCTACACTCGAAATCACGTGGGTTGGTTCGGAGTTAAGATGGAAAAAGAGACGAGGGGGAACACGGCTACACCTTTATAGCCTCCAACCCGACGTTAAAGGATAGGAAATCCCGGTTCCTCGGTGGATTTGTTGGCGGTAGTATTCGACTCCGGTTCGGTCACGACGGAAGGAAAGAGACGAGGCCGACGTGTGGGGTCCAGTCGTCAGCGAAGCAAGGAAGGGAGGGACGTGCGGCCACGGTTCCCTGGGCCGGCCCACGCGGCGCGAGAGGAAGGGAACGGGCTCGGTTCGGCTCGGCCCAATCCGCGAGATGGAGAAGAGCAGGCCGGCTCGGATGGTTTCCAGGCCGCCAGCTGCACAGGTAAGCTCGTTCTTCTTTTTTTATATATATATGAATTTGTTTTCCAAACCATTTAAAATAGATTTTAAAGCCAAATCAAATAAAACCAAAACCACACCACTCAATAAAATAAATGCAACAGCATGAATGCATCATCAAACATCCCACCTAATATTTTAAATTTTAATCCCCATTAAATATTCTCTAAATTATTTAAGCTCAAAACAAAATCTCTTTTAACTCAATTTTTTTGTTTCTAAATTTTTTTCTAATTCAAAATTTTAAAATTTCTGGGTGTTACAAATTCTACCCCCTTAAAAGAATCTCGTCCCCGAGATTGGACTGCTTACTCAAATAACTGCGGATATGACTTCCTCAATTCATCCTCTCTTTCCCAAGTTGCCTCTGCCTCTGAATACCGATTCCACTGAACTTTGCACATCTTAATAACCCGACTTCGAGTAACTCTTTCAGCAGTTTCTAAAATCTTAACCGGAAACTCTTCATACGTAAGATCCTCCTTAACAGTCAATTCATCCAAAGGTATTTGCTCCTCCGGCACACGTAAACACTTCTTGAGTTGAGAAACATGAAACACATCATGTACCCCAGACAAATTCTCAGGCAACTCTAATTGATAAGCAACTTCACCACGTCTAGCTATAACTTTGAATGGCCCAACATACCTTGGTGCTAACTTGCCTTTCATGTTGAACCTCCTCACACTTCTCATTGGTGACACCTTCAAATAAACATAATCACCTACTTCAAAAACTAAATCCCTTCTCCGGTTGTCAGCATAACTCTTCTGACGAGATTGTGCCACTCTCAAATTCTCACGAATCACTCGCACTTGATCCTCTGCGTTTCTGAGAACATCTATACCAAACACCTGAGACTCACCCGTCTGATCCCAAAATAATGGAGTTCTACACTTACGTCCATACAAAGCTTCAAACGGTGCCATCTTAAGACTCTGTTGATAACTGTTGTTGTAAGAGAATTCTGCATAAGGCAAACTCTTATCCCAACTAGTTCCATATTGCAATGTACAAGCTCTCAACATGTCTTCTAGTATCTGGTTGGTTCTTTCAGTCTGCCCATCTATCTGTGGATGATATGCTGTACTAAAGTTCAGCTTTGTTCCCAAAGATTCATGTACAGCCTTCCAAAAGTGTGACGTAAACTGCGAACCTCGATCAGATACAATCTTCTTTGGAACTCCATGCAAACACACGATCTTCTCCATATATAATATAGCTAATTGTTCCCCAGTGTACTTAGTTTTAACCGGTATGAAATGAGCAACTTTAGTCAACCGATCTACTATCACCCAAATAGAATCATAACCTCTCTGAGTACGAGGTAACCCCACTATAAAGTCCATACCAACTTCCTCCCATTTCCATTCAGGAATCTTCATTGGTTGTAGTAATCCAGCTAGTCTCTGATGCTCAGCTTTCACTCTCTGACAAGTGTCACACACTGCCACATACTCAGCTACATCTCGTTTCAATCCAACCCACCAATACTTCTGTTTGAGATCCAAATACATCTTAGTACTTCCAGGATGAATAGAATAACTTGACTCATGAGCTTCACAAAGGATTGCCTGCCTAATAATCTGATCCTCAGGTACACACAGCCTCTTTCCAAACCACAAAATCCCATTATCATCCATTAGAAACCCTGGTGACTTACCAATCACTATATCCTCCGCTATCTTCTTTAGTTTCTCATCCTTCAACTGCCCCTTGTATATTTCTTGCTCCAATGTAGGTTCTATCACCAATTTCATTGTATTAGTAACAATTCCCAAATTCAGATGTTCAAACTCAGCACACAACTCACTTGTCATGGACAACATTTGCATCTCATTGGCATAACTCTTCCTGCTAAGGGCATCAACTACAACATTGGCTTTTCCAGGATGATAGTGTATCTCTAGATCATAATCCTTGATCAACTCCAACCATCTATGTTGCCTCAAGTTCAGATCGGACTGAGTGAAAATATACTTCAAACTCTTATGATTGGTGTATATATCACTCTTATGCCCAATCAAATAGTGTCTCCAAATCTTCAGAGCATGAACTACAGCTGCTAACTCCAAGTCATGAGTGGGATAATTCAGCTCATGCCTTCTCAACTGCCTAGATGCATAGGCAACAACTCTACCTTCTTGCATAAGAACACACCCCAAACCTTGACGAGAAGCATCACAATAGATAGAGAACTTCTTACTCAAATCTGGCAATACCAAGACAGGTGCGGTAGTCAATCTCTTCTTCAATTCTTCAAAACTAGCTTGACATTTATCAGACCATACAAACTTGGTGTTCTTCTCTAACAGAGATGTCATAGGTTTAGCAAGTTTGGAAAACCCTTTAATGAACCGTCTGTAATATCCAGCTAAACCCAAGAAACTACGAATCTCGCCCACATCAGTAGGTGGCTTCCAATTCAATACATCCTTTACCTTGCCTGGATCCACTGATATTCCACCATTAGAGACAATATGACCAAGAAAAGAGACTTCATTCAACCAAAATTCACACTTACTTCGCTTAGTATACAGTTTATGCTCTCTAAGTTTCTGCAATACCAACCTCAGATGTTCAGCATGCTCTTTCTCCGTCTTGGAAAATACCAGTATATCATCAATAAATACCACCACAAACTTATCAAGATACTCCATAAACACCTTATTCATCATGTACATAAAGTAGGCAGGTGCATTGGTCAAACCAAATGACATAACAGTATACTCATACAAACCATACCTCGTAGTAAAAGCTGTCTTTGGAATATCAGAGGCACGAATCTTCAGTTGATGATAACCAGAACGCAAATCAATCTTAGAGAACACACAAGCACCTCTCAACTGATCAAACAAGTCATCAATTCTGGGCAAAGGATACTTGTTCTTGATAGTTACTTCATTAAGTGACCGATAATCAACACACATTCTCTGACCACCATCTTTCTTATCAACAAAGATAACTGGTGCACCCCAAGGTGATGAACTAGGACAAATAAAACCTTTATCTTGTAATTCCTTAATTTGTTTCTTAAGTTCTTCTAATTCATCTACTCCCATTCTATATGGTCATTTAGCTATGAGTGCAGTTCCAGGTAATAATTCAATAAGAAATTCAATGTCTCGGTCAGGTGGCATACCTAGCAAATCATCTGGAAAAACATCTGGGAATTCATTGATAACTGGATCCTCTTTTCTAGCATCATCATCAAGCCGATTCACTAAGGCTGTTGGTTGCTTCTGCACTGCTACATTCACACTGATCTTCTCACCATTAGGTGCATTTACAACAACTACCTTTTTCTGACACTGAATCTCTGCCTGATTTTGCATCATCTAGTCCATACCCAAGATCACATCAATACCAGATGTCCTCAACACTATAGGAGTTATCTTAAACTCTACCCCCCTTAAAATCATACTAATTGGAAGACACCGATTAGTGGTTTGCATGGTACCCCCAGGTGAGTTTACTAAGAGAGGTTCTTTCATGGCAAGCATGGGTACGCTATGCATTCTAACAAAAATGTTGAAAATAAAGGTATGCGAAGCTCCAGAATCAAAAAGAATGGTTGCAGGAGTAGAATGAACATTGAACATACCAAGCATTACTTTAGGCTCCGTCTGTGTTGTTTCAGTAGACACATGATTCACCTTTCCAGTGTTAGATGATCTCTGCCCCTGCGGTGTCTGTTGATTCTGCTTCTTGGGACAATGATTAGCATAGTGTCCAGGCTCTCCACAGCGATAACACAGATTGGGGGTACTAGGTGCACTGGTCTTCATTGGGTTAGAGTTAGGATTACCCTGGCGAGGAGTTTGCTGACCACTCTGCTGTTGGAACTGTCTGTTCTGCTGATACTGGGGTCGTTGCTGAAACTGATTATTCTGCCGATTCTGAGACCACTGTTGATTTGAATTACGGTTCCACTAACTGACCGGTCCTTGGAATCTCGGATGAAAGCCATGCTGAGAATTTGTACATTGATGAATATTGTTCCGAACACCTTGTCCTTTCATCTTCCTTTTTCTGTCCATCTCCCGACGCTCATTATCCAGCACAATAGCCTTATTCACAAGTTCCTGGAAACTGGCATAATTATTACCCTTCAGCTGCAAACGAAGATCATAATAAATTCCCTTAAGGAAGAGACGCTGCTTATCTGCATCTTCCCTCACTTCATTGGGAGCATAGCGAGCCAACTGCGAGAACTTGTCATGATACTCGCTGACACTCATCTGTCTCATCCTGAGATTTCGAAATTCCTCCTGTTTCAGCTCAATTACACCCTCAGGAATGTGGCGAGCTCTAAAATCTCTAACAAATTCATTCCAAGTGACAGGAGGAGCATTATCAGGACGTGCAGCTTGATATGACTCCCACCAAGTCTGAGCTGTCCCTTGTAACTGGCCAGATGCATATAACACATTTTCCAAATCATTACATTGGGCGATGTTCAACTGTTTCTCTACCGCTCGCACCCAATCATCCGCCTCCAATGGATCAGCAGCATGAGAGAACACTGGAGGGCGTCCTTTCAAAAATTCACCACGTTTGTCTCTCACATGAACAGGTGGCGGTCCTCCTGCAGAGGGTTGTTCTGCATGTGCTGCATGAACATCTGCATCATTTGATTCTGTGTATTCATAAGTTCCTCCATAGTAATGGGTGGGTTAGGACCTCCACGGCCCCTGCCACGACCTCTGCCTCCTCTGGCTGCCATCTGTTTTCAAAGCATAGAAAACGAAGCTCAGTACTATCCAGGATGATGTATATAATAGATAAGTAAATCTGAATTCTCTGGGCGAATTCCATTTTCAGCGGCTGAAGGGTCGAGATGGCGGACTAGAGGGGGGGGTGAATAGTCCTTTCTAAAACTTAAACGCGTTGGCTAACCGAAACAACTGCGGAATTAAACTTATCGGTCTAGCCAAGACTACACCCCTCTATCTAAGTTCTCTAGCACCTTGCAAAGATCCTAATTAAGCAGCTAAGGTTCTTTTCTTAGCAAAAGCTCTCCTATTTAATTCTAGAGCAAGGTCACACAAACCTATGCACTAGTACTTTGCAAGCAAGAAGGAGCTCCTACACAATTCTAGTAAGCAAAGCGCACAAAGCCTAAGCTCACTAGCAATGCTCAATAACAAGGCTACACAAGCCAAATTAGAGAGCGCAAACTACTTAGCTACACAAACTAAGCAATATGACTAACAAGGTTACACAAACCGAATTAGTCACGCAAAGAGGATACTTCTAGCTACACAAGCAAGAAGACAACTAGCAAGCTACACAAGCAAACTAGTTACGAGAGCAACTACACAAGCACAAGTATATATGAAGGTAAATACAAGCTTGTGTTGCACGAAGGCAAACCACCGAGAAGAGTAGACAATGTTGACACGGTGATTTTCTCCCGAGGTTCACTTGGTTGCCACCAAGCTACGTCCCCGTTGTGTCGACCAACACTTCGTGGTTCGACGGCTAATCGGTCACACACCGAGCCTCTCAAAAGGCACCGCAAGAACCCACCATCAAGTGTGGTAGCTCAATGACACGCTCAACTAGAGTTGCTCTTCACGATCCCCGCGGGGTGAGCAAAATCCCCCTCACAAAGCTTCTCCGGAGCCTCGCACAATCTTCTTGCGAGCTTTGACGGAGCCACAAGCCACCAAGCCGTCTAGGAGGTGGCAACCTCCAAGAGTAACAAGCACCACCGGCTTGCAACACGATCACCTAGTGCCACTCGATGCAACCTCACGATGCAATCGCACTAGAATCGCTCTCTCACTCGATCCGATGAACACTATCAAGCATGAGTGAGTTAGAGGTCTTCCAAGCACTACCACTCAAGCCACAAAGACTATAGTGTGCTTAGCTATCGGCCAAGGCCGACCCATGGGCTATTTATAAGCCCCTCCACGAAAAGAGCCGTTGTACCCCTTCACTGGGCGTTTTTCGGGACGACCGGACGCGCCGGTCGAAACTGACCGGACGCGCTGCACCGCGTCCGGTCGCCATGCGCCGTCCATGTGTCCACCCAGATTCAACACCGAACGCCCGATCTCAACGGTCACTTCCGTTCCAACGGTCAAACGCTATGACCGGACGTGCCACTCAACCGACCGGACGCGCCGAGCGCACAGCGCCGCGCGCCCGCGAAGCAACGACCAGACGCGCTCCAGGCAACGATCGGACGCGACAGTGCCAGCGTTCGGTTGGAGTCGAGTAAGCTCCCTGAACGACCGGACGCGTCCGATCGTGTGTGACCAGACGCGCCACGCGTCCGATTAGCTTTACACCCCGCGCTACACTTCTGGGCGCCTGACCGGACGCGCCGGTCCCGCGAGTGATCGGACGCGCCGGTTGCAAACCCTAGCCCGCGCGCCTGACAGCAGCGTTGAACTGACCGGACACGTCCGGTCAAACTGTGACCGCGTCCGGTGCAGCGTCCGGTCACCTCTGTGACCTCCGTTCGCCTCCGTTTCTTTTCCGACTTCTGGCGTAGTGGAAAATAGGCATTTCAAGTCCTCGAAAACGCCTGAATCCCGCGCTCGCAAGCTCGGCGGGAGGGAGAGAGGAACCCAAACCCCTCTCTACCGCTCAAACTCCACCGCCTTCGCAAATGTGCCAACACCAACAAGTGATCACCACCTTGTGTACGTGTGTTAGCATTTTCACAATCATTTTACCGAAGGAGTTAACCACTCAACTTGCCACGCCACTCGATCCTAGCAACGATGCATAGTTAGATCACTCGAGTGGCACTAGATGACCGATATGCAAACAAGTTTGCCCCTCTTAATAGTATGGCCATCTATCCTAAACCCGGTCATCAACTTCTCTACACACCTATGACCGATGAAATAGAAATGCCCTAGGTTATACCTTTGCCTTGCATATTCCATTCCAACTCCTCCGACGTTGATGCAACACATGCACCAACCAATCACCAAATGATATGATCCACTTCATATCATCACGTGACAGTATTGGTTCATCGATCTTGACCTCACTTGCTCTTCACCGTTGCCTCGGTCCTTCGGCGCCAAGCCATCACACAACTTGCCCTTCACCCTAGCAACCGGTCCATCAAGCCAAGCCTCATCTTGATCTTCTCCACCTTGGTCACATGACTTCATGTCATGTCTCATGTGCATTAAGCTCCCTCATGACATCATCACCTGTGGACTAATCTCCTGTGTATCTCACTTTAAACACAATTAGTCCACCTAAGGTTGTCACTCAATTACTAAAACCAAACAAGAACCTTTCAGCGGCTCAGTAAAACTGTCATATCTCGAGCTACAGACGTCCAATAAAGGTGATCCTTCATGGTTGGAAAGCTTATGAAATTATCTACGACTTTTATTAATAACACTTTTCCAGATTCTGCCAATAAATTAGTCAAAAACTAAGCTTAACCGAAACTGTATCAGAATTCCAGACTGCGCAGTGACCTCAACTTGGAACAGGTATATCTCTTAGCTTATAATGGATAAAAAGATGATTCTTGAGGGGTTGGAAAGATACAGAAGTCTAATTATTCCTAGTAAAATTTATAAATTTCTCACAAACAGATTTTGAGTTATTCCAGAAACATCTCAGACTGATCCAGAAATCAGCAAAAGACAGAACCAAGTTTACCCCGAACCCAACTTAATATTCATGATCAAACTTAATATTCTTAACTATGGAACTTGTAGACCTACCCACAAAGCTCCAGCACACATTACAAAGATCCAAATCACACATTATCATAATAACAATTCATCAAGCACACAATTGTTCACACCGCATACTAATACTCGACACTACCAAACTCAAATTGACTCGCAAACTAATATCGTTCTTATTACATAGGGATCTCCTAATTTTAATTGAGCTTCTCATAAATCTTGGGACGGCCTAGCTCAGCCCTTAGTGCATCGATCTCCTTATAGGCTTGTTCTTTAAGTTCCTTTTCCTTTGACAACTCATCCTTCAAATCCACTTCATGAAGAGCCAACTCACGAACCAGTCCCACTGTGGCTTGTAAAGTCAAGGATGAATCATCAGCAAGCAGCACGGTCCAAACACCCTTGTCATGTAAGAAACAGGGAAAGTGCCGGAGTGCACCCTTCAACGTCTTGTCGGAGCGAAGACCATGGTAGAAGACAAACGCATTGTAGGCGACATCTTCCATACTTGTTTCTATAGTTGCCCGGCTCACTCGGGTGATGAACTTTGACTCCACCTTAGGCTCCTTAGTGGTAGGATCCATTGTCTTGACCCATAGCTCAGTCTCCCAGTAAGAGTCCATCAATGGATGACTGTACTCCTTGCAGCGATACTCCAACATAGCTTCCCAATCGTAGAAATAAATATCCAAAGTTCTTGTCAGCATGTCATGGAAGAAAACATCTGCTTTAGGAACCATGATGTAAAGCTTCGTGTTCCATCCCATGACTGAATTCTCTATTGAAGTGTCTCCCACTCTTGATTCAGCATCTGATATCTCTTGGTCACCATCTACATGGGGCTCCTAGGGTTTGAAGCTTAAAGCGACCAATGTACTGTGCAGCGGACATGCGGGGATGAGGAGACATCTACAAGAATTAGACATAGATTAGATGGAATCAATATATTTTCACAATAGGATAAGATAGAAGAAGCATAAAAATTTAGCAATTAACAAGGTGAAAGGAGTAAGCATGAAATAAGTGAAGCATAGATGCTAATAACGACCATTCTAACTAGGCTTGCGTCCTACAGTCAACACGGCTTTGATACCAATTTGTCACACCCATTTTTAAGGACAAAAATATGATGCATAAAAGACTCATGTGCACCCTAGGAAATGATCGCACACATAAGTAGACAAATTACATAGTATCATCACAGTGCTTATTACATAGCGAATAAATATTTAACACATAGTCTTATATAATAAATTGTAGCAACTAATAGTAGATCTCCAGCGGAAACTTCAAACACAGGGACACGGTTGACTGGTTGACACCAAGACTAGTACTCATTACGATAATCTTCTTCATAATCTTCATCTGTTATGGTGGAAATAGCAAGGGTGAGTCCATGTCGAACTCAACAAGTACAACACAGGGTTCATGAGGCACAAAAAGGCTAGACACTATTTGACTGCGTTTAGCTTTTAATCATCATATATTTAGCAATTGAGTAGCATCAAGATAAACCACTTCCCATTAATGAACCAATGATCAATTGTAATAAAGATAATGAATAGCATTAACATGAGCATAATAATAATCAACAGTAATTAAATCATGACATAATAATGGTGATCAGCTATTTGTAGATGTTCCAAGGCCGCTCGTATCCGTGAGCATGGCTAGTATACCAGTTTATTAAACTCTGCGCAGAGGTGTACACTTTCACTGTGAGTCATGACTTCCAAATGGATGGGTTCGCGACTCCCCAAAACACCGGAAATCTTATAAAGCCACTTAAAGGTTCGTCTAACAAGTTAGAGCCATTAGATTTACTCGGCAGGCAGATGTAGGAACCCCTTTTCAAATGGCACACTTCCTTCTCGGCTATACTCATAGACTAGAGGCTGTCTTACACCCAACGTGTCAAGCCATTCTTACGTCATTTAAGGTAACCACTGACAAGCTAGAAAAGGTCCTTTAAACAACTAAAGCCAGAGCCATATAGCCCTCACAGTTGTACTGTATGTCCCGGATGATCACGTACAGATAAGTCCTTATGGAGAGAAACCAGAGCAACAATATAACCCCTTGCTCTAGCCCCCTTTTCAACAGTAATAAAACCATCATTAAAGATTGGTTGCTTAATCCATTAATCAAATTACAAGATCATTGTTCATAATTCAGCACTAGCAGTAGCTACCCAAATGCATTCCCAAGGTTGACAAGGAATCAAGGTAACAATCACTAAGTTATAATCTCTAAGGTTGTCAAGGAGGACACATGCATATGTATGATAATTTCAGTGAATAGGACAACAAGGATGGTCCCATGTTATACTTGCCTTGATCAAAGCTTCCCTCGGGCTCAAAATAATACTCCTGATCGTCAAGAAACTGCTCACCGTCTATACTCGATCATCAAGCATCAACACATAATCATCTGAGCAATCATACACGAAGCAAACAAAGAAACATAGTTAGAACAGTACACCAACAGTATCAAAACAGTATAAAAAGTTTGTAAAACTCTTCTACACATTACTACGATCACATAGACGTAAAGATCACAAAATTTGGAGTTAAAACGTGAAAGTTATGAATTTTCTAAGATTTCTTATAGATAAATAATTACTTTAATATAAACTCGAAAATTAAATTTTCCAAACCTACTGTACAGCTACACTAACATGTAGAGCTCGCAAATACGAACCTAACGCAACTTGAACGGGTCAAATCGGAGTTAAAACGAAGATTTTATGCTCAAAACAAGTTTAGTGGCAAAACTGTAAATATCAGAAAACACATTTTTGAAGTACCGAGAAGAAATACGTTTTCATAACAAAGAAACGTACTTCGCGAAATTACGCCAAGGACCGCGGGTTCTAATAAATAAAAACGCAGGGGCTCTTTATGAACTTTACCCCGCGAAGGGGTATCTTCTAATCTGAGCCCTTGATCCAGGAACGGATGGCGGACATCGCTTCCAGACGAAGGAGAGAGAGGGCGCCGGCATCCTCCTTATCTCCGGCTGGTGGCCGCCATGGCCGACGCAAGCGGCTCGCCGGAGATTCTCGGCGCTACCGTTTTTGACCTCCATTCGACCTGCGGCCGGTACCAATCGAGTGCGGAGCTCAACGCGAACTCTTCTACGTAGGTTAGGGAGGCAAGAATGAATCAAAGACGTGTTGCGGCTCGGGAAGGCAGCAGCGCCATTGCCGGCTTCGGCAAACTCGCTGGAGCTCTATGTTCTCGCGATTTAAGGCACCACAGACCAAAAGAAGGAACTCACCAATGCAAAGAAGAAAGGCGCGGGCTCACCGGCAAGCTCCGACGACGGCGGTAGTGAAACCTAGGGTTCTCAACCCTCTACACTCGAAATCACGTGGGTCGGTTCGGAGTTAAGATGGAAAAAGAGACGAGGGGGAACACGGCTACACCTTTATAGCCTCCAACCCGACGTTAAAGGATAGGAAATCCCGGTTCCTCGGTGGATTTGTTGGCGGTAGTATTCGACTCCGGTTCGGTCACGACGGAAGGAAAGAGACGAGGCCGACGTGTGGGGTCCAGTCGTCAGCGAAGCAAGGAAGGGAGGGACGTGCGGCCACGGTTCCCTGGGCCGGCCCACGCGGCGCGAGAGGAAGGGAACGGGCTCGGTTCGGCTCGGCCCAATCCGCGAGATGGAGAAGAGCAGGCCGGCTCGGATGGTTTCCAGGCCGCCAGCTGCACAGGTAAGCTCTGTTCTTCTTTTTTTATATATATATATGAATTTGTTTTCCAAACCATTTAAAATAGATTTTAAAGCCAAATCAAATAAAACCAAAACCACACCACTCAATAAAACAAATGCAACAGCATGAATGCATCATCAAACATCCCACCTAATAATTTAAATTTTAATCACCATTAAATATTCTCTAAATTATTTAAGCTCAAAACTAAATCTCTTTTAACTCAATTTTTTTGTTTCTAAATTTTTTTCTAATTCAAAATTTTAAAATTTCTGGGTGTTACAGCGTCTTTCTTCTCTCTCAATCTCCTCCTGTCTGGAGTCTCTGAACCAGTTCAGCACATGATAAACGAACAACTATTTTTGACGACCAACTGAGCAAGCGAGAGTACACAGGACGAGTTCTTGCATGGGGGCGTCAACGGAGGCGATCGACAGTGTTCTGCACAAACACATGCCTTCCGAATTCATTGCATTTTGTTTGCTTACTCTCCACGGCCCTGCACAAACACATGCCTTCCGAATTCATTGCATTTTGTTTGCTTACTCTCCACGGCCTTTCAACATCGTGACAGCATTATCAACAGCAAACACTATCATTTTCTTCACCTGCGTCACATAATAAGTAATTAGCTGTCAGTAACGATCCCTGTAAAAAAGTATATTCTTTAATTAAGAGTATATAATTAAGGGATGCATGAGAATTAAATACTTGGAAAGAATAAACATAAAGGCTCAATGAGCAATATTTGTGAAACCCTATGTAGGGCCTTGTTTAGTTACCTTCCAAATTCCAAATTTTTACACTCTTTCTTCATCACATCAATCTTTAGACGCATGCATGGAGCACTAAATGTAGGTAAAAAATAACTAATTACATAGTTTATCTGTAATTTGCGAGACAAATCTTTTGAGTCTAATTAGTCCATGATTGAACACTAATTGTCAAATACAAACGAAAGTGCTACAGTAACCTGGATTGCAAAAAAAATTGCAACCTAAACAAGGCTTTGGTAGCAATAGCTAATGCAAATTTCACGATGGCTATGTCTGCAGGAAGTAGTAAGCTATGTCCCATCAAGTGTCTGCGCTTGAGACAGAGTGAAGGGAGAGAATATAGAGAAATTAGTATTTATTTCTTATGGTCAAGCCCTAAGCTTGGTGCACCTTAGGCCCGTTTGGATCCTAGAATGGAATTCATTTTAATAATCATAATTTATATATATTAATTAAGTTAATATAGTTGTATATAGATTATATTTGTATATTATTGTTAGCTATATGAGAGATACTTATGTGTTGCATTTCCACTATAGGGGACTGAGTTGAAGAGCGTGTTATAAGTTGCAGAGTAGACTATAGAATCAATTTCCATCTCTCACTCTATGAATTTGAGATAGGCTTATATGTGAACTTTGGAAGCGGTGGAATGTCAAATTCCAAGCCAAATAGCCTAATTTATTAAGTACATTTTAATTCCTCCAAATAAAAGAATACAAACGGACCCTTAGAGTATTTTTTTTCTTATGGTACAGCTCCATGATGTTTGTTGCCTGGAAAAAAATGTTGTATTTATTGTTTATAAGGCTAACTTTTTGACAACATTGTGGGTGCCCTTAGTGTTCTCTTCCCCTTCCACCCATTTGTGTTGTGTTACCCAACTCATGTCCAGCTTCCACATCTACATATCTCAAATCCAGCTTCCTCTCAATTGAATTGGCACAAGGGGTGAGCAAATTAGATCATTAAGGCTTTAAAATTGGCATAAAATCTCATTATCCTTTCCCGTCTGTCCCTCCATGAATCATTGGAGCCCTTGGAGTTCATGTGCATGACATGGAGAAAACTCCTCTTTGGAATAGCCCTACGCCATGCTAGTAGTTGTTGTATTGCGCACAACATTGGAGCTTTATTTTTTCTACCAACATTGGAGCTTTACTTTTTCTACCAACGCAATATGAAGGGGAGAGGTTACAACAAACCTGTGCCTACCACTTATAGTGTCAGGGAGTGTAGCGAATTCGGCCTAGCTCGCTATACCCACGAGCTCAAGCCCAGGTCCACCAGAGCCCACAACAAACCAAGGCCTCATACCTAACTCAACCTAAAAGACTAGCTTCATAGGTAAGGGTGGCCCCTGTCTTATATATTGTGTTTCTCCACCATCAATTTATGATGTGGGACTAAACCTAACAGATAACACTAGGTGAGAGGGCTTCAGATCAACCATTAGGGTGGTGGATAGGACAGGTCTTTCTACTTCCGTGCAGCACCTCCATGCTCCGATGGAGATAGTACATTGGCTTCGGCTAGACAGAGGAAGCATGAGGTATGCTTGATTTTTAGGTATGACACTATGGATCCACTGCTCTGATGTGCAGTGTTTGATTTCTTCTGGCCACTATTCAATTTGGAAACACAACCCTAGAGTTGCTCTAAGTAGGCGAAGGTGACATAATACAAGCAGCTAACAACCTCATTTATCATGTGCCTGCATATATAGGAGGTGACATGCCGCACATACAACTATACTAGGAAAGTAACAATACATAGCATAAGAAAACAGACAAGGAATACAAAATCATAACCAACAATGTGTCCTTATCTAGGTAACAACAAATTCCTAGCATTTTGAGTATGTTGATTGTTAATGTCATCGGTGTGTTAGGCACAAGCGTATGGAATGGAGCGTGTTTTTCGACGTGCATGCACAAATAGTCCTCCACCCCACCCCAACCCAGGGTGCACGTCTAGAATTGATGGAAGTCAACAAAGTCTTGACATCAATGCCCATGTATTAATACAAATAAAGGGCATATGTAAACTGAACTTCAATGAGAACATAGTATTCCCAAATAAAAAAAGACTAAGTTTTACTAAAGCTTTGATGGCTATGATGCATGAGAGGATGATTCCATAGTGTCGCAAGGATATGATGGCGTACATGGAAAATCAGAAGAGGGCCACTAGGAAAGAAAGAGGTTTCCATGGCTGTGGCATCCGACGATCATGCTATTGGTGTGAATATCCTTCATTTTGAGAGTAGAGGGATGAAATCAAGTAGATTTTGATTATCATTTTATTAAATAAAAAATAATTTTCGTGGTACTAAATGTAATAAGCACATTCACTAGTACAAAACACCCTGTAGGCACTGGCTTGCAATCCATATTTGTGCTACGTTTTATCCAATAGTATGAAAAGAGCAATACTCATGAGTATTTATACTAGTTGGTAATGCAACCTAGCATGACTTGTCATTGAGGTATCTATGCATATTTAAAACATTTGGAAGCTTATCATTGCCAAATTAGAATTATGATCCTACGATGATGCCTTATTTGTATTTTTTGTAGTTCTAATTATTATGAAAAAAGGAGTGCAATGGTGAGTCAAGAGTTATGTGATTAGTAGAAGCAATTGTGATGGTGATGTAAGATTGATAGTCTTCAAGTCATGTTAGCATACACCTAGAAGTCAATAAACCAATTATTAGTAGATAGCGGAGGCATGAGAATGTGATTTATTATTCATGAGGGAATGCTATCTTAGAACAAATATGTCAATGAAGGTTGTGTTATTGTTGACAGTGGTGAGCTCAATACTCATGATAGTGGAATCGATGCAACGAAGGCTAGAAACTAGGCTACAATGCGTGGAGGTTGTTATCAAAGATGATTGGGTTATGCAAGCACTTAGCCAATAACCGCTAACTATGCTAGACTTGTAATTTGATGATATAATGGTTGAGGAAGGATGCCCAAGACAGGGCAGGTGGGTGGATATATACCTCTATTGGCATGTTGCCATAATTGCCAACACACTTGGTAGGGTTGCCTAGCGTCCATTACCTCCATCATGATGTCTATGACATTTGTCGTTGTCATGATAGTTACAGTAGTCATAGGACGTGACTAAGGTAGTCAAGGGTAGATATGGGCTCTAGGCTGAGGAGCTGCAACACGAGGAGAGCCCAAGACTCTGTGAATATCCCCCTTAAATTCTACCTCATCAACCCATGAAAAATTCAGCCTTGAAGGCCTAGACTCACCCGACCAGGCTCCCTAAGCACCTCACAGGCACAAAACCAGCTCCCTCCCGATTCCATTCTTGCCTCTCTCTCTGCCCACTGAATCTCTTGTCATCACTACCTATACTCATCTCTCCACCGGCTCTTTGCTCGACCAGACCACAACTAGTCAATAGCCCCCTCCCTCACTTCCACCATGGTCCATGACCGTCTGGGCTCAGTCGTCCTAGCTAGCTAGTCGTTGGCCTCCTAGGTGACTAGGCGTTGAGACCACCCACCATTAGAAGCCCTCACTGCTACTCAACCACTGGCTCTTGTGAGCTAAGGGTGGCTATCGGTGATTGATGACATGTGAACCAAGCACAGAGAGTAGAGAGGGCTCAACAGGGCAAAGCACTCTCCAATCTACATTTGTTGATTTGTTAACCGCCTGTATGCTACTCTTCAATATTTCAACCTTTTTAGTTGTCGATTATTATTTTTATTAAATAATTTTAATTGCATTGCATATGGTAGGAGGCTAGGATAGAATGGAGGAGTATTAAAAAATATGTGTTGAACTACTATGAATGCCATTAAGATTTAATGGAGAAATTAAATTTGTGATGAATTGATGAATAATAGCATTATAAGCTACATTGAAGATGAAAAAGGTTCTAAGGCACTTTCAAGCCACAAAAGGTCTTATATTATATTTGCCCCATGAGCAATAAGTGGTCTGTATTATATTTCTTCGTTTCAATTCATAATATTATTTTTTATGTGAAGAACTATGCCACTTTAAACATTTTTAATGTAGATCTGAATGAATATGTCGTCTGAATTGATGTCAAATTGTTAAGACATATGAGTAATAGGAACTATTATTTCTCTTAGTTTGCTGCTACTAAGGTTTCTATGATTCTATTATTTGCCCCCTCCTCCCCCCCTCCCCCATTTCTTGACCCGCCAATGAAGGCAATGTGAATTAACTAAAAGTACACATTAGTGCCCTTGGAGGGTTTCAATGTAGATCTAGACGAGGCATGAATGACATGGCATTGAAAGAGCGTGTCAATCCTCAAGTACTATGACAAACAAGAATAAGTAAATGATAGGAACATCTTTTTACGGTTCGGAAGTACAGAGAACAGGTAGGAAAGTTTCTCAATCAATGCACAACATGGACTTATGAGAGAACCTTCATTGGGACATTGCTGTTGGCGGTCTTTAACGATCAAATCCGACCGCCAACTAAGGTCCAAAAAGAGGAGAAATTGGCAATCTTGCATTTACTATTAACCAAGTTCCACATGTATTTGGAGAATATTGTTTTGCAGGTTACAAACACAAATACATGGAAAAAATTCACTGAAAGGCGCTTTTCGATGCTGATTTGCGTAAAGGAACAAGGGATACGCCCATCAACTCAACTCAACCGGGCAAAGCACCCACCAAGGAGTGATCCAGGTCCAATCCATAACCCACCACGCGAAGGCAATGGCGAGGTGGCTTGGTCAGGGGGTGGCCGACCCCTAGGGGTGGGCGACCCCCTACCGGCGCCTCTCAGCCACCCCTTCAATAGGCGATAGCATGTGGACATGTTGAGGCGGTGTAGCCCGGGACTTCGTGCCAGGAATGCCACAGCACTGCCCTTGCTCCTTGTATAAATAGAGGGGTACCCCCCTCTACAACACACACCATTTGGATTCCCTCACACTCCACTTAGCAACACTTCACTCTCCTCTTTAGTTTTTACCTTTTAGTAGCTTTAGAGCAAGGCAAAGCTACCTTGTAGGGCTTGGCTCCTTGGAAGAAGTGACTCTTGGGTATGAATAGAGATATGAGTTCTTCCAAAGTCATGCTCTCATTTATAATTATAGTCATACTTATGAACTAGAGTATAGTTATTGTGTTATGATCTTAATATATGAACTAGTCTATAGTTTGTATGTTATGAGAGTAGCACACTTAACTTTATGCCTCACCACTCATATAGTTTATATAGTCAGAATTAGAGCTAAGTTGAGGTGGCGTTTCATCATGCTTTCGGGTGTGTCCAAGTCCTTTACCTGTCGATTCGTAGGGTCGGGGACCCGGGGGGATATGGGTAGTTTCTATCACTGTTCGCCTACACGGCCGTGTAGGCCGTTTACACGGCGTGTAAACGCTACTCGATGGGTAACTGTGTAGGCCGATTAGCCGTGTAAAGCCGTGCAAAACCGTTTCGACCGTTTAAAAGGACGTTTAAACGGCCGTGTATACCGACTTTTTGCTAAACGATGGATGACCGACCGTTCACCGTTTAACGTTTAGGCTAACACTGTTTCTGTATACGCAAGCATGGTGCTTGGGTATGGAGAGACAGGTGAATGCATCCCTCTCCATGGTTGAGGTGGTAGGCAGCAAGTGGTGACAGCCCTGTCCGTCCCTTGTAATCCCCCATGTTTATTTGGGGTGTAGGAGTCTAAATTATCACATGAGGTTGCTGGCAGACCAGTACTCGGTGGCCTCCCAACCTGCTTCACACTTAGCCCTAAAACTAACTATGTAATTTGTATGATCATTAACTAACATTTGTATGACTATAGTAGACCAATGCATGCTCGACTTAGGATTATTCTTTTAATCTTTCTCTTTATTTTATCCTTTGAGGAATGCCAAGTGTGTGTCCACCATCTTGAAATCACCGTTTTTACGCCTCCTATAAACATTGGTGCACTTGCAAGCATTATTATTCACATTCATATCCATACTAGACTCTTAATCAAATGCCTTTCTTTGGAAAATATATAAATAACGATACCCTGAATACTTCCGGGTGAAATGCTACAATAATAACTCCATGCGCTTGCGAATAAATATCTAAAATTGTTAAGGAACTATCAAGGCTATTACTTAGTGGCATTGCTAATCACTAGTAATGTTGGTAAGTAATACTAACAAGGCACTTCTGACGCCGTTGCTGGGGACATAAACCTAGTAGCAATGCTTGGTATTGCCAATCGGTATTTCTGGCACCATTACCAGGGATGGATTCTAACCCCATTCTTAGTGGTGACGCTAAGAAATGCCAACAGTTGCTCTATATCATCCAAAGTAATAGTGAAATTATTCACCTTACTGCACTAATTGGTGATTTTGTGATTTCCATTGATGAAGTTCTTGGACTTGACCTCAAGATAAAGAGCCCATCTCTCTTTGTTATTCTAGAAGTGACCCTAAACGGATGGCCATGGAAGTTTTGTTTAGAACCGTAATCAACAAAACCTCGGATATTCGAGGATAATCATCCATAAATCCATGACAACAAGATGGTTTTCATGTTCTACCATTTGTCATCATATCATAGCCTTATCTGATACCATGAAGGTGAGATACCTCAAGTGGTTAATATGCATGCCTCATTGATCATGCAAGTATACAGGATGAGGCCGAATGCAACACGCAATTCCAAATTTACAGCCAGCATATATGAAGCCAAAAAGTTCACAAACCGTAAATAACTTGTTTCTTAGTTTGTCATAGTGAAGGAAGATTCTTGATATCATTGGCACACTAGATAGATGACTCTTGGGGCACTGTTCATTTCTTGAGTACAAATGGAATGTGCATGGTGCAACATGGACATATATGTGCACCTAGACTGACAATTGGATTGCCTTGTGGATGTAACTTCATCTCGCCACTTCTATATGTTCATTTGTCATGGTGTCACCATTAGTAAAATAGTTGTGGTCTAGCACTTGTAATAGACTCTTTTATGACATGACATCATGCTATGTTACTCATATTAGTACAAGTATATCCTCATTGAGAGCACACTTTACATGCTACGTTTGAGGAAGCACATTCACACATGACATTGTGACGTGTAGACACATAAAATTAAACTACACATTTAGTACAAACTCCTAACATAGTCATGCATGCTTTCCACATGTCTATTGATGGCATTGGTAGTTTGGAGAAGAATTAGCTAGCAACCAAGAGAGAATTCCCTATGTGCCATTAAAAAACATACTTCCATCTGTGCCACTAGAAAGTTCATATCTTTCCTATACTCTCTTTTGAGTTTTTTGTTACTTTCCTCGTCACTTTTGACATGAAATATCAATTATGGTCATGCCTTCCTTTGTAACCAACTCTATTCATCCTTCCTCCTCTCATTGCTAAATGGGTCCACATGTCAGTGTTGTTTTCCAGCTCTGTCCCTATTGAGGTGGTGAGTGAGTAGGGTTGACTGTAGGTGCTTGGGAGAGGTTGGTGTGGACTATGGGAGCATTGGTGACTCCGTCGCTAGTGTTGATGCAAGAGATCAAAGGTAGTATCATTGCAAGCGCAAAGGCATGGCTAGCATAGAGGCAGTTTCACACAAGCAATACCCCATATACCTAGCATTCCTCCCCCAAATTCGACACCAGCGGTGCAAACGAAGCGAGCGAGGAAGGAGACTCTAGGGCACAAACAAGCACTATTGTGTTAGCACCTCTGAGGTGAGCCATTCCAGTGCATGGATAGTCTACTATCCCGACCAACCGCGAGGAGCACCTCCTACTCCTTCACCTGCATCGGTGCAACGACTGCTCAACCCAAGGACATAGCTCACCTCCCCCATGGGTAGATCTAGTGCAGCCCCCAATGCAATCAAAGCTGTAGAATGGCACCCTTTTTCTCCACAAGGAGGTTTCCTCAGCCACCATTGAGATGACAATGCCATGGACTGCATTGGAAATAGCAAAGAGGAGGTAAGATTCTATGGATGTTGCATAGGAGGAGGATGAAGCTGATGGATCCATGTAATGTTGCTAGACGTTGAGCTTGACAAGAGGGTGCCACATGCCATTGGCATGAAGATATTTGTGGAAAGAATTTGAAATAAATGGCATGAAAGGGACCACAATAGAACCAATGCCACCTGTGTCACAAGTAGGGTGGCACCTCTGCCTCTCATTCAATTCATGACAAGATGGCCAAGAATGGGAAGGGAGGGGTCTATTGTTGGCACTTTTAACGGGGTCTATTGTTGGCACTTTTAACATCTTTGTTTTAAAATACCCTAGACATATATAATGGGAACTACTAGGACTACTGACATGCCTTTAGTCATTTTAGATGGTCTGCTTGTCACATCAAACCTATTTGTGAGGCATACATATGTGTTGCCATTTTAGCTTTAATTTTGCTTGTTAATACATATTTACTTACCCTTTTAGATCAAATCATCTCACAAAATGTAAAAACTAAGAATAATGTAAAACACTTTTATTGATATTGGGAAAACACATGTTAAGCTTGTGAAAAAATGAGCATACACACACGTTATCGTCAAATATACCCTTCTAATTCTGAACATAAGTATCAAAAAATCATGTTACCTTAATCAACATATCATATTTATTGCTACTCCAATGTAAGGATTTCATAAATTAAATGTTTTGAAGATGCATAAATTAATTATTTTGAAGATGCAACTAAAGTATATGGATCTAGGAAGCAGTAGCATGATGCTATGGCCATGCTTTGGGATTGATAGTTTTGGTTTTAATAGTTTTGACAATGAATTAGAATGAAGGAAAGTTTCAAAAGCCTTGAGTGTACCACCAAGTAACTAGAGAGAGGAATGAGTTAGGTAGCTTCTATATTGTGATGTTTATCACCACTCATTATTTCTATGAAGGAGTTACCCCACTAAATATTAACACATGGCCTAGGGAAGGATTATAGATTTCAATTCTTCTTTAGATATGGTTGGCCCTAGGTTGGACACATTTATTGTTCCATTTAGTGATAATGTCTATATGACACAATGTCAATGTTAGGGTTGAGAATTGACTAGTTCAAATTTATTCCATCCACATTGTTGGAGATGAGATTTCAGTAGTTTTCCCTTTCATCATAGATAACATTGTTCGCACCCTCCTCTTTCACACATCCCTCCCTCCATCATATTGGATTGAAGCACTTCACATAGCCATGTACCTCCTAAACCGCCAAGCAACAAAAGTCTCACATTTTCCACACCCTATACTTCGCACTACATGGCATTTCTTCCGCCTACTCAAACCTACATGTCTTTGGGTGAAAGTGCTGCCTAAACTTCTCTGCCACCACTTCTCACAAACTCTCCCTTGGGTTGGCTCTCGATGTGTTTCTTGGCTATTCTCCAGGCCCCAAAGTCTATCATTGCTTAGACCTCACTTCTAATAAGGTCATCATCTCTCGTCATGTCAAGTTTGACGAATCATCCTTTCCCTTAATCGAATCAAACTCCACCCCTTCATTTGTAGGTACTCCACCAGGTCGTGATTGATCCATTATATATTGATTCACTCTTTCAGAATTAGTGCAACGAGGTGTGGTTGACTCAACCATGTATCCCACCTTCGTCAGTGAGATTCTGCCATGGTGGAATTGAACTCCTCCATCTCTGTCGCCCCACACCTCCATCACTTGATTGTGTTACTAGATGCTAGAGCGAGACTTGGGGGAAGGGCAATGAGAGCAAGAAACAAGTGTGGGCGTGCAATCATGCAGGAGAGCAAGAGTTGGGGCAAGCAACATTTTGGAACAAATTAAACAACCCTTGCCTAGTTTATAGCAAGGCGATGGAGCAAGAGTTCCAAAAAGGACCCCTAGTGATCAAAAGTCGCCATAGTAAAGTGACAGTAAATTGTAACTTGGATGTATTAAATTCCTAAACTCATAGCGTAACTGTTGCACCACCCTTTATCCGGTAAATCAATCTTCCAGAAAGAATAATTTAAAAAAATAAAGAATGATCAAATGGATTTCTTATACCTCTAATATATCTTTCTTTGCCCTGTGTCCTTTAGGTAGCATGCGGAAGTCTTCAGTCAAGCGCAGACATTCTCTAACATTCTCTGGTGAAACAAAGTCTAGAGCAATCTTTGTGCAGGACTGTAAAAGTTTACCAGAGGGCTGCAATCAACTTTTGTGGACTGAATACAGCTACAAAATTACTACCATAATCCACAGTGGAGAATTTCTTATGCAAAAATAGTACGCTCAGAAGATATACCTGAAGTATACGCCAAAAAAAAAAGAAGAAGATATACCTGAAGATTGCGGACTTGATGAGGACAACCAGCGGGTATGAAAACAGCTTCCCCAAGCTTTTGTACTAGGGTCCAAGGCTCTACTCCTGAAAATAATATCAATTTCCAAATAACATGATGTATTTTCAAGGATGCATTGCATTGACTTACAGCTAATGCTCTCTTTATGTGCTCTCTTGTCAAATAAAAAGTTCCATCATGCATCGGATTATACACCTACATTAAATATGCATGTCATGTCAGAAGAACAAAAAAAATATCATGCATTGATCTTAGTAAACATATATAGCTACACCGACCCTTTTTACTTGGGAGCAATGTGTATGGCGGAACTCCTTGGAGTGCTTAATGAGATATTCTTTTAATTTTGGGACATCTTCTCTTCTAAATATGTCCCAAAGAGCACCTTCGTCAGCCTCCATATTTTTAGGTGATGTCTTATTATCTTGTGTGTCACCATCGCCATTCGCCAATTCCTTCCGACTTTGTGCCCTATGTTTTCTTTTGAGCTCCGCGACTGCATTTTATTGCTCCTTATTAGAGGGGGGAACCTTTGCGGTATGCACAAGAACATTGACCTGCCATTGCATAGAAAAAACATTGTTGGAACATACTGGGGAAATCAGGTTATTAAAGTTAAGTGTTTGACTCACTAATTGTTAAGGTAGATCAAATGCTTATTTAGCAGAGAAAACAAAACTAATTGAAGCTAAATCATTACTGTGCTGCTGGAATTATCATTTGGATCATATCACTTACAGCGTCAGTCAAATCGCAGTGAAGCTTCGTGACGGAATCCCCTCTGCCAAGCTCTTGTGGGAAGCCATAAGCTATATATGATTTGGGGCCAAGATCAACCTTTATGACCCCATCAGGAAGCAAAATAGAGATGTTGAAGAGGCCAGATTTTGCATTTGTGTAAGGTTGAAAAGGCAATGCATTTATGTACTTGTCTCCATGTGCAGGTAAAAGATCCTCAAAATCTGCTGAAGGAGGCCAATCTTTTAGCTTTAGCATCCATGGCCATTGATTGGGAAGCCTCATGCCTTTATAATACCCTCTGAAGAAATCATTTTTTGTGTAGTTTAACCTATAAAACATAAAAGACATACTTATATGCTACCTTTCTGTTGTACAGAACTATACCAATCAATAATTAAAAAAAACAAGGAAGATTGATTGATATAAAGCTAGATAACCTCACAGAGAGCAAGGCAATCTATGGCCTTATATTCCTGAATTCTGAACGCCGCCTGTGATCGCCGTTTAAATTTAATGCAGACCACAACTCTGGTGGCTCCCAGCTCAAGCCTGACATTTTCCGGAGCACACCCCGCGCCACCACGGCTTCTCCTCTCACCCAGTGCTTCTGGAAGTGCTTCACATCGTCCTCCTCGCTGCTGTCCGACAACGGGTAGTATAAGTGATTATCCAGCGAGTTCTCCCTAGCTGATGCTACCTTTGTGCTCTGGATTGTTGTTGGGTTCCCGGAGCAATAGCATGGGCACACACTGTCATCAGCTTTCATGATCTTGAACGTTGCAGGCAATGCAGCAGAGGCATCGGCTTCAAGGTCAGCGAGCCAGTTGTCAGGAAACATCCTCTTCAGCCTGAGCATGCGGCGGCCGCCACAGCCGCCAAGCTCTTCCGGAGGGCACCGGATGCGGCCGTCGGCGAGTTCGTGGGTGTCGGCGACCCACGCTCCGATCATACACGTGATCACCTCGTCTGATGGGTCGCCTGACGACGGGCTTGGACTGGCTGTGCTACAGCCGCAGCGTCGCCACCATGCAGGTAGTCTGCGCCGCGGTTAGGATAGTCGTTGTCCGTGGTTTTGAAGCAGGAACCTCGTAGGTTTCCCTCACGGAGCTCCCTGCAGCAGGCGATGCAGAGCTCGTAGTCGCAGCGTGGGCAGGTCCTGTGGAGGTCGTAGATCGACGTGTCGCAGTTGTGGCTGCCGCACAAAGGTCATGAACAATAATGTATCATTGATCTACCATATACCCTTATTCCTATATACCATTTACAGCTTCCACGTTGAGCCACATCGACAGCTTTTCCTAGCCCTTCGATCTGTAATCGACGTCCGTCTAGCCACCGTCTCCAACGAACCTTCGAAGAATGAAACGCGTATTGATGCGGCGCTACGCTATATAGAGTACATAGCCATTTGAAATATTATTTACTCTGTCATTAATTACACTAGCGGAGATGCACGTGCGACACGCACGTATTTATAAAAAATATCCTTTATAGTGAAGGTGTATCAAATAAGTTTTAAGAAATCAATTCTTATATTTGAGTACATAGTTCTAGATTGAACCTAGCATGTTAATAATTCTTTTAGAAAGTTTGTGTGAAAAAACAAAGTTCCATGTCTATAATGTAAATAAGGTCTAATTTAGTTGGAAAACCAGGGAATATATTACATTTTAAAAACACATTTATATTATCAATTAATCATATCAATATTTATGAACAGACATCGAAGTGTAACCATATATTGCTTTTAATTTGAAAAACATGCTGTATGCGTATTAATCAAATTATTATTTAATGTAATAAAATTCAGAAATATGTGTGGCATGTTAGAGAATCAGCGTAGCTTCTAATATGTATCTCACGTTAGTGAAAGTACACAACAGGAAGAACGGATCGAGTCCGAGCTAGATCAGAAAAACAACTTGGGATTAAAGATGCTAAGACTGGACTACAAAAATTTGTATTTGTACGGAAAGACTTAATGAATGGATAGAAAGTTACGTACGTAGTTTCACCACATGATCTCTGCTCACGTACGTGCCTCTACTGACCAAAGAGGAATTGGGCGCCCTGCATCTCCTGACAACATGCCGCTCGGCCGGCCTGCTGCACCCACAAGGATGGTCGGCATTGAGTGATAGCAATTGTCGTGACGAAGCTCCTAGCTGTGACGGGTAGGACGTGCATGGATGGACAAGCGGACAAGGTTGCATTGATCGGATCAACATGCATAGGGTAGTTGGGTGAATATCTCGTGCGAAGATCACGGGAACACACATAGGTGAGCGAGTTGACATATGAGAGTTATTAGAGGACACAGATCGATGGATATAGGCTCACCCGGCATCAGACGCGGAAGACATTTGACGGAGAGCAGAGTCGGACATGGAGAAGATGACCACACGACATGGCCTTCCCGTGATGTGGCGAGTTTCCGGCAAGGGTTAGACAACTGCCATCAGCAGCGCAGGAAGTCTTGAGACGGTGGTGGTTTTCTCCATCGGCCTCTCCTCACCGGCTGCGTGTACCTGGCCCGGTTGAACTTGTGGCATCGTTGGTTCCTTGGTTACGCAGATAGGGCATGGAATACTGGATTTATCATACAGAAGGGCAACAGAAACGGCAGCCTTGAGGATGACTGATGATATATATATTGGCATGGTTGACTTGTCAAGTATTTTCTCTGATGGCTTTCTTTTCTTTTTCTTTCACGTGTGAACCAAGGATCATGTACCTGACCGAGAGGAGTCGAGCTGCCGTTGCGCAGGCGTATACGTGGCCGAGAGGGACTCGAGCCATGGGATTGAGGGGGGCGTAAGATGTAAGATCACGTATGACGGAGGGCTCATATAGCACGAAGTCCAGATCCAACGGTTATTACACATGGAGATCCTCTAAAAAAACTCGCTCTTTTATAGTAGGATTTCTATGTTGTTGACCACATCCTCTAATGATGACACCATGACCCCATGATCCATCCTCTCCTTGTTACTTGTTCGGGTACTTTATTCACTAGTGTGTCCTGCTAATTCACTTATTAACTCATCATTTGAAATACTTACTCTTGTCAATTTTTTGAACACAAAACCTAGCGACTGACTATTTTTAAGGGAGACACTATTACATAAATGATTTTTTCTTATGGCATTTGCACTGTTGGGTCGTAACAAACCGATGATGAAAGTCATTATCACTACCGGTTTGTAATGGAATTTGGTAAAGGTCTGTAACATGAACCGGTGGTGAAAATAGATGTTATTTTCACCGCCGGCTCAAAAATCAACCAGGTTGTGAAAAGAAGAGTCGGACCGGAAATTTTCATTCATTAGGCTTTCTTTCCCTCTTCCTCCCCCTTTATCTCCTTATCCCATTCTCAGCCTTAGCGCGTGACTCCTCTCTCCGCCGCTGCCCCACCTCGCCTCCTTCCTCTAGGCCTTAACCCTTCATGCGACCTCGCTTCCTTCCTCTAGACCTAAACCTTCATGCGATGGCGCGAGCGGAGCTCCCATCGGGCAATGGCGTTAGGCGGCCCCCTCTAATCAACGGTGCAAGGGCTCCTGCCCCCTCCAACGAGGGAAAAGGGCTACCTTGCCCCACTTCTACGAAGGCACACACACTCCCCGCCCCTCCTCTCTATTGTGCCTCTCCCTCTTCTTCTCTTTCCCTCTCACGTGTGGGCGACAATATGCCTCCTCCTCTTCTTATCTCTCACTCTCCATTTCTAGATCTACTAGCAGGAGAGGCACAAGCGAGAGCTCAATGGTGGTGGCGCTCTTGGAGAAGAAGCTCTAGGCTGACGCTGCTTGGATCTATGAGGGCTCAGAAGCAAGCATCCTCGGTGATGGCGGGGTGCGCAACAGTGGCGTCGATAGTGTTGGTCTCAAGAGCAGCTCGGTGGCGGCGGCAGGCTCTGTGGGCTTCCAGGTGATAGCAGTGGCTTTTCTATACTTTTTTATCTGGTTATCCCTGTCAGTTTCCAACCGACCGTGATTGTTTTCGTTTTCACTGCCGACTTTCACAGTCAAATAGTAAAACCTACGGTGATAGAGCCTTATCAACCGGTTGAGATAACCCACATCTGTCTTGTAGTGAAACACAGGAGGGCCCCGAACTCTAAATAATCCATGCTGCCCTAGGAATATACACGTACCAGGTCACCCTCTCCATTTTGTTATAGGATGCCGGTTGTACGCTCAGCTTGGACAATGAAACCCCTGCACAGAGTGTATTGATGACAGGAGTTGAATTATTAGCTCGATGCAAGTCACAGTTCAGGAATAGTTGATGAATGATGCTTACGGAGATGTACTTCCTCCGTTCTAAATTATAAGTCGTTTTGACTTTTTTGGCATATCTATTTACTATGCATCTAGATACAACTTATAATTTAAAACAGATGAAGTATATATGTACCACCGTACCTTTTATGTTGGCCTCCACCTCCTTCTCAGCTTGCTGCTCTTTGTTGAGCTCCGCTAGGCATGGCAGCAGGTAATGAAGCAAGTAGTAGTAGCTCGCTTTCTTGCTCTTAGCCACTTCGTCTGTCACCGACTCCAACGACGACGCGGCGGCGTTCCCCTCTGATGCGCCGGCGACGAGCATCACCTGCATATATAAGTGCAACAGGACAATCAAATCTGGCATCCATCACTAGCTACTATAGCAAGAAAAAGACTGTCGTCGTACAAATCTAACCGAACACCATCTTGAACATTACATCACGCAGGAAGATCTGTGATTTTCAGCTTCTACGACAATAATCAGGCCAGATTTAGGGGGGAATGGGGTGGGGACAGTCCCCATGAAGCAACCATAGACACTCATCGTGCATTTCCAACAATTGTCCATGCTTATGCATCCAACGCATGAAAGAGATAGTTATTTTTTCTTTTCCAATATTCCTTATTAATTTAAGCAATAGTTTTATTTGTTGGATACGTTCACATAGACACGTGCCGTAAATTCACGGTGAATGGCTATAGTTGCTCTATGAGGACCATCCCTACCTTTTTTTTCTGATTTGAGACCCAATCTTTGACCTGAAATGACCAAGCCAAAAAGAAAAACCAACCCTATATTTGAAAAAGTCTGGCCGGAGCAGGCCCAACACGCCCATGGGGCCAGCTTGGGCTAGCAACAAAATCATGAATTTTAATAAACCTCTGACCTAAACCCTGTATATAATTATATAGAGTAAGGTTGCAAGCACCATGTGTATATTATCGCTAGAATCAAGTCGTCGTTCTAACTTTTATAACCACGAGTCTTGAATACGGGTCATGTATGAAATGCAGTGTGCACGAGGGCAGTTTGGCAAGTAAAAAAAGCATAGTGAAAGAAAATGAATTAAAAGGAAAAAGTTTTACTCTTTAATATTAGATTAAGATAGAGATAAAGATAGAAATACAGATAGATATATACTAAAGAATCATTTTAGATATAGAGTTTTGCGAAACAGAAAGGACTATAAAGTTTGGGTAAGGTGGGCATACCTACTTAGAATTATTATTTAATAAAAATGTGGTCTTTGCTCTCTAGCTACAAGCAAGCAGCAGAAAAGGCTTCTTCTTTTTTTTTTGAAACGGCAACAGAAAAAAGCTTGGTGAAAATTAAAGGCCAGTTGGCTGTTGCTGGCCACCTTCTGGACGCATGCACAAGAACACAAACACCGTTGATGATCACTTGGTCCTGTACACTCCTACTGGTACTGAATAAGACAAACAAGGCCACGAGGAAAAGGTTTTCGGTTTCGCACCTCCGCACCTACGTCGTCGCCAGTGCGCTCCGATCGAGGACGCGCCGCCGCCCATCGCCGGTGGCGCCCCCTCATCCTCATTCGCAGCCATGGATGATGGATCGTTCGGAGCAGCTATGCGCCTAACAAGAAGACTAGTGCTTCAGGTGGTTGTGTGTTTTGTGCTGTGCTTCAGTGAGGCGACGCGCCGCATTTACATAGGCAGCTCCAGCTCGCTCGGATCAGAGAAATTTATTTGCGGCGGTGGGTGAGTTGGACGGAAGCTCGCGATCGCTCACGCCATCAGAATCAGATACGAGGCCAGGTCCGTTTATTTGTGGTGGGTGAGGCCATGAAGGAAGGCATGAACGAGAAACAAATGACGGCGAGAAGAAACAGAGAAAAGATTAGTTCCTCACCTTCGCAACGTCAGCCCGCCGGAGCTCCGGTGGCCCATCCACCGCGGCACTAGCACTACCGTCGACAGCCTCCTCCCCGGCGTGCTGAAGCTTCGCCGCGGCCATCCTCCTCCTGGCCATGCCGCGCGTCACCCTCGCAGTCGACGACGCGAGATCCGGCGCCGCCTGCCTAGCCCGCTTCCTTCTTTCGTCGGCAGGCTCCTTCGCGTCCGGAGCCATAGCTACAGAGAGTGATGGATCGGAGCAGGGACGACTGGTGAGGATGAGGCGCCTCGCTCTTGAATTCCTTTTCCTTTTTGACCCGTCAGCAGTCTGTGCCTGGTTATGTGGAGATGAACGGGCCCTGACTTGTCTTGGTGTGGAATGGTCGGAGGCGCATCTTGTTTTTTTTTCCCACCCGTCAGCTGGGAGACTTGGGCCGCTGATCTGGGCCTAGTGCTGTCGAGATGACATATGAAACTAACACATAGCCAACTAGGGATTAGGGATGAAAACGGATGGAAACGGACGGAAAAACCTTATTTCTACTTCCGTTTCTATATTTTTTTGGCGAAAACGGAAGCGGGTTCGGAAAATGCAGGTTCGAAAACGGAATCGGAATATGCGGACATACGGAAACGGACAAATACGGATGGAGAGCCGGAAAATTAAATTAAGATCACGTAATCTAATATTCTCAAAGTATACATATATAAAGTCATGTAATAATATATACAAAGTTTAATATTCATTTACATGCTATGTACGTGAACATAACATGCATATTTGGTGATTCGTAGTTATATTAACATAACATAAGGACATGTAATTGTTGAACATGTTGAGCATATATTGAAAACGGGATAAAAACGAGATAAATACGGGTCTATTCCGTATTAAAACGGGATTACTCGGAAACGAACAGAAAACACCATTTTCTACTTCCGCAAATACGAAAACGGGATCTCGCAAATACGGAAACGGACGAAAAAATATAGAAAACGGAACGGGACGATAAGGGAAAAATTCCGTCCGTTTTCATCCCTATAGCCAACTAGCCAAGAAGCACTATAGGAAAAGCATCTCATCGATTTGTGTAGATTGACTTTTTTTATAAAGGGAAGATTTTATTAAATCACAATCTTTATATCAAGTAGATACAAGAATTGTGATCCCACTCCCGGCTTCTGCAAAAAGTGCACACAGCCTGAGCAAAACAAAAACAAAAGGTAAGCTTGGCACACTAATGATAATCAATTCTAAGACTAGATCACCACCTATGTGCAGCACCGTGACCGCTTGCGTCAAGTGTTGCAATGCCACCGCAACCAAAGCCTGCACAGAGAATTTCTGAAGGATAACCCACGTGCGGAGCCAATGGATAACCGAATATACCACCTGCAAGGAAGAATAAACATTTTTTCAAATATCAAATCATTTCTGCATAACCAAAGCGACCAACAAGTAACTACCGCCCCTAGCAGAAGTAAAGGTTTTAAATCTCTCCAAAACCCATTTAGCCAACTCCCAAACATGTGAGAAATACTACGTGGTTGAGGAAGGTTTAAAGCAACATGTATGCAACTCCAAATCGCACGTGCAAAGCGACATTCAAAGAAAAGGTGCTTAATTGTCCCATTTTTGTGGCAAAAGCAACACATTTCACTGCCTTGCCAATTGCATTTGGCTTAGTTATCTTTTGTTAGAATCACTCCCCTTCGAAGGTACCAGAGAAAAATCTTTATCGTTAGCGGGCCTTTATCTTCCAAATGATCTTGTTTAAGTTGGGAACCTCTAGGTGAATCAAAGCCGAATAATGTGATTTAACTGAGAATTGGCCCTTCAGGTCCAAGTTCCAGTGAAACTCATGTTGCTCTTATGTTAGCGTTGAAAGCATCTAGCCCCTTAGTTGGGTTTCGGTGATTAATGATGATACAAGATTATTGTGACTAATGTGTGTTTTGCAAAGGCAATTTAAGTTAGGTCATGGTAATAGTGATTGATTGGGCACTTATGGTTTTCATGCCCCTATTGATGGAAATCATTTCGGTTTTCAAAGGATGGACGACAAGGTTAAGGATGAACTAGTTCTAAGTGTTGTTTGGCATTGAGAGACACTTAGATTAGTTTAGGACTTTGTTTTTCCTTTGGCCGTACTATAAAGGGGGCATAGATGAGTAGCTTGACCTAGGTGAGTCTAGTGAGAAGAATGTGGTGCACATTTGTCAAATCTAGCGCTAGGTAGCTCAGATAAGCCCAAGATCATCGGAGACTAGAACTCGATTTGAAATTGCAATTGAATTGATCGGCAGATGTTCTGGTGGCAGTAGACAGGGCGGTGTGCACCGCCCTGGTCACCAAATAGGGTGTGGTGGTGGCACTGCCCTAATTTTCCAAAGGCTGGTTTTGGAATTCCTCTCTAAGTGTCACCGGACAAGGGATGGCGGTGACCATGGCGGTGGCACCGCCATATTTATCTAGAGAGGGGGGAATTTGGGACTAGGCCAGCGAACATGGGATGGCGGTGCATCGCCCAGGGGTGGCGGTGCCTAGCCCTGTAACAGCTAGTTGGGTGTCATCGGACAAGCTGTCCGGTGTGGCACCTTATTGTCTAGTGACCCCGTGAATGCTGAGTGGAGGGCCAACGGCTAGTTCCTCGGCTTGGGGCTATTTATACCCCTCCATCTCGTGCATTGAGGCTCTCTTGCCCATTTATTCAGCTGAGGAAACACTTTGGAGTGCAAGGAAAAGCAAGAGCCAGTGAGGTGTTGAGATTTGATAATCGCAAGGCTAAGGACCTCATTAGCGCAAAGAGAGTAGCAAGTGTGCATCCACTCTTCTCACTAGGCTTGGTTAGTGTCAAGTAAGAGTTCATGCTTTTTACTCTTGGTGATCGCCATCACCTAGACGGCTCGGTGGTGATTGGGAGCTTGGTGATCATCCGGTGGAGCTTGTGGATGACCCAACTCATGGTGTGAGCGGTTGTGGGCAATTCACCGCGTCGGAGTGACAAAGAATCAGCCTGTAGAGAGCACTCAGTCTTTACATGGATCGAGGGGAGCTACACCCTTGCGCGGGTGCTCCAACGAGGACTAGTGGGGAGTGGCAACTCTCTGATACCTCGGAAAAATATTGTCGTGTTCCTTTTCCTTTTTTACTTTGAGCATTTACATTTGAGCAATTACTTTCATATATTTACATTCCTAGAATTGCCATGCTAGAGCATGATTGAAACTTAGGGTGCAAAACTATTTGTGCAGTAGAATAGAAATCACAATTAGGCACTAGGGAATGGGCTAAGCGTAGGACTTAATTATTGTGAAATTTTTAGATTAGCCCAATTCACCACCTCTCTTGGGCATCTTAATCCTTTCAAGCGTGATATTAGCAATGCAAGGAAGAAGCTCATTCGAGGCTACTAATTTAGGCCCAATTAGATCA
This sequence comes from Saccharum hybrid cultivar R570, assembly GCA_038087645.1. Classification (NCBI taxonomy): domain Eukaryota; kingdom Viridiplantae; phylum Streptophyta; class Magnoliopsida; order Poales; family Poaceae; genus Saccharum; species Saccharum hybrid cultivar. The sequence goes on along the minus strand of JAQSUU010000637.1, from coordinate 35,029,399 downwards.
CACCTCCATGAAATGTTTAAAGGAGACAGACTAAAGACCTCAGCTACAGTGTGTTGCTTGTGTCTAGCAATGTTGTATAAGCAAGCATATTGTTCGCACAAAGGCGTTTCCTAACCACAGAATCTCACTTGCGACCCATCTTTGATTGTAAAAGATCCAAAACATAGAAAGTCTTGTTTCACTTTCATAAGACTAGCCCAAAAATATGAGTCCCCACTTTTCTAGTAAGCCTGAGATAAAGGTTCAGAGCCTAAATATTTGCTCCGGATTAATTGCTGCCAAATCATATCTGTCATAAGTAGTATGAAAAGCCATTTATGAAGAAGTGCAGTATTTTAATATCTACATCATGAATTCCTAATCCCCCTTGATCCTTCGGCTGATAGGGTATGCTCCACTTGGCAAGGCGATACTTCCTCTTTTGGTTGTCACTTTGCCAAAAAAAATCTAGAATGAAAGTAATCTAATTTCTTCGGCACTCCTCTTGGAATAGCAAAGAAAGACATCATGTACAAGGGTAAACTGCTCAGCACCGAGTTTATCAATGTTAGACGTCCCCCTATTGACAAATGTTTACCTTTCCAGCTACTTAACCTCTTCTCAAAACGTTCTTCTACCTTTTTGCAGTCCCCATTCATCGGCTTTCTAAAATGGATTGGAATCCCTAAATAAGTCATAGGAAAAGCTCCAGATTTACATCCAAAAAGCTTAGTATATTGGGTCTCTACTTCCCTGGCCTCGCCAAAACAGTACAACCCACTTTTATGGAAATTTATTTTAAGACCAGAAGCTTGCTCAAATGCGTAAAGTAAAAGCTTCATGGTTCGGGCTTTCTCTAGATCATGTTCCATAAAGAGATTTGTGTCATCAGCATATTCAAGGATTGATAAACCACCATCCAGTAAATGGGGCACCACTCCACTTAACTACCCATCATCTTTAGCTCTATTGATGAGAATTGTTAACATGTTAGCAACAATATTAAAAAGAGGAGGAGATAAAGGGTCCCCTTGACGAAGGCCTTTCTTCGTTTGAAAAAAATTATCCAATCTATCATGTAGATTGATTGCTACACTCCCACCAGTGATAAAGGTTTCAGCCCATTGATCCACTTGGGCGAAAAACCTTTAATATGCAGTGTTTGGAACAAAAAAAGGCCATCTACCTTGTCATAGGCTTTCTTGAAATCTATTTTGAAGATTACACCATTCAGTTTTTTCCTGTGAAGTTAGTGTATTGTCTCACGCAGGATAACAACCTCTTCAAAGATGTTGTGTCCTCCCATGAAAGCCGATTGAGTTGGGCTTATAGAAAGGAAAAGTGCATAAAATAAAATTAGTAGTATAGGAAGCAGTGAAAGATTACAGTAGATATCTGAGGAAAAAAGAGTATCTGATGGTGCAATGCCTCGATCGGACAGATGCTCAATCGACCCTACAGGACTAATGTGAGTAGTAGAAAATACAAAAATCTACATCTCAATTCTGTTCACGGTCATCTAATTCATGAACCTATATATGGTCACCTCGTTTCAGTAATAGTCTAGTCAATCTTGTCTTCACTCACTGGTCGTTACCATACCATGTTCTTCTGAAAAGTCACAATCAGCTGCTCAGGGGCCGGGCACATGGGGGCAAGAAGACACGCTCCTTTGAGCCCCTAGTCAGCCACCATTTGGTGGAGGAGGCGGCGGCCCTCGACTTGGTATGCGGCGGCCGCCTGAGGTTGCTCCAGCAGACGAATTGGTTGATCCAGCTTCGAATGCAGATTTCCACTCGTCACCAGATTGTCCACCATTCCTCGGGCTACTCTCTGCAAGACATGATTGGCAATGGAGTGCATGAATATAGCAAAAACATGCTGTACAGGATTGACATATCATGATGTTGCAGAGCACAATCTTAGATAAAAGGAAATTCACACATGGCTGTATAAAAATTGAGAAAATAAAGATCTTTTTATATACCATGGAAATCAATAGGCACGTTGCTCCTTGCTTGCAGGTATATTTATTGCAGAATATGTATAGAAAATGTAGCTACAATATTTATTGATCAACAGCATTTCTTGGAGCAATTTTCATGCAACCAGGCAGCAGCCCCAAATGTACGCTAATTCATATAAAAGGAATTGACTTACCTGATCCAGCCGAATCTGTCGACAAAGTAGCACTGGCTGACCGATTGTCGTGGATGCTGAGCAGGCGAGTGACCTTGGAAAGAAGGGATGACTGCAGCTTGAATTTTTCACGCTTGCGCTTCACATTATGGTCCTCCTGGATTAACTCTTCAATTTTGGCTGCGCTTTGTGTGCTAACCACAGAAGGGAGTTGTGAGTTTGTTAATTCAGTTTTCTAGGTAAGAAATATTTCAAACGGCTGTAATTGACTACAGCATCTGTATTATCATCCAACAGTCATGTATCAGAGAAAATTCAGAATATCCGACATTGTATAGTCATGTTCTTGTGCTTAAGTAGCTCTAATAAATTGACTGGTACTGGCAGGTATTACATAACTGATATACATATATGCAGAGCAAAACCATAGAAGTTCAAACAAAGTAGAGATACAATGAACAGAACCTCAGCAACTGGCACCTAAGAGGCTGAAACAGCAAAACCTGAATCAAGATCTTAACAAGTAGAAGTTTTCATTTTTCATGAAAAACATAGCAGTATGTACCACTAAATCAACTTTGAACCTTAAGAAAAATGAAATCAATAACGTGGTGCTCAAATCACACAGATAGATCACACAAGGAAAAAAAAGTAACAAGTTTTTTCCCTGAAAATAACATATTGACAACGAAATACCCAGTACTGATATACAATGTTATACCCCAAAAAACGGCTCGTGTGATTATGCCACTGTTCGCCCCGGTGCAGGGGTGTCTTCCTGTTGTTGTTCTTTTTTCCTCCCAACGATTGTAAAATATATCACGAGACGTTTTTTGGGCTATATAAAAATAAATCAGGTGGGGAACGCCTCCCCCCCGTTGACCGTCAAAAAAAAAACCCAGTACTCGGAAATAATTTGATAGAACCAACCTTATGGAAGTATACAACTGATTAAGCATATCTTCTTTCGCTTTCTCTACTTGGCAGAGAACCACAGCCTGCTCAACTAGAATAGTAAGACATTGCATGGCATGAAAAAAGAAATTAGGAAATCCTCAAAAAGATTGTGGTCTTAACTTGGGGACATTTGCTGCAAGACTGCTGAGCACTGCTTCCACATATCCACGGACTTCCTGGGATATGCATCTAAGCTCTTCTTCAGGGTTCACAGGTTTCTTGAGTACTGTTTCCTGAAAGGATAGTATGTACATGAATGGAAAATATTTTTACAAGAATGAAGAGCAAATGCCACATAATTCATCCTTTTCTGCTGTAGTGGAAGGCTTCCAAAAGTCCTGGTGACAAGCTGTTCTCATATGGGGAAATGAAAGGGCAGAACCAAATGCAAGCATGACAAATTCTGTTGACAAAACAAAAATGTAAGGTCTTGCAACATACTAGGGAACCATCTGAATGGCTTTGTTTCATTGGTCCGCCACCTTCTGAAGAGTTTTGTTTCTTTGCAGCAAGCCCTTTTGGGTCAACAATGCTTTTAATCTTGGTGACCCATTCAGTTTTATCACTCATACTTTCAGCCTTCAGTATAACAGCGTTATGAGCTGCCACAGTAATTAATAAAATTTAAGTGAACACTTGGAAAGGAACATCAAAGATGTAATTAATTAGAAACTATAACTGAGAAACATGTAATGAATTAAAAAATAGATCCAAAAGTACCTTTCAACACATTTTTATATGCAATCTTGTGAGTAATCTTGAACATAAGACTAGAATCTTTTCCAGTATCTACCATATTTGTCTTTTTAGAATCCTTAGAACTTCTTGGAGGATCTTCATCATCTAAAATCTCTTCAAGATTGCAATCCTACAAGTTGCAAACAAAAATTAATGCAATGATAGATAATGTAACCGTGTGATCAATTGACCACAAGGTTGTACTAAGGGTACCAAAAACTAGTGAATCTTAGCCAGTCAATCTGACCACATCCTCTTGTTGGCATCCCGTTTGGATCAAGCCAGTTCACCTAAATTTTAAATTCTAATTGCATCTATATGTCAAACTTCAAATTGGCAGAAAGGAAATAGAAAACCTTTCTTCAAACTAATAAAGAATAACTAAGCCTGTTGCTTTACCAAGACCTAGAACTGGCCGAACCATTCTTTGCACCTGATCATCTATTCAAAACACCACCCTTTCTGACTACTCTAATGGCAACTGATTTATTATGGGATTCAATAAGATGCAAAGCCCACTAAGGGTGTGTTTGGTTTCATGGTCTCTCCTAGGCACCTACCAGGCATTCGATCCTGGCTCCACAGTCGGCTGAAATCGAACGCCTGGGAGCGCTGCCTGGGCCATGCAACTCCGGCAAGGAGAGAACTAAACAGACCCTAAAAGCTATCAGATATAAGCTAAACATATTGCATCAACATAAACCTGAATGCCCAAATCGCAATAGAATAATCATAACTCCCCTTCAAAGAAAAAAAAAGAAGAATCACAACAGAAAATCACTGAAAAACTTTTACTACCTCCAAATTAATGACACCCCGAAAATGTCTCTCCTCTTGTTTCTTTGTGTATCCAAGCTGGGCACAAAAGAAATTTTAGAGCCACCATAAATGGTAAAAAGGAATGGATGAGTATTTTAATGCTGATACAACCAACCTTTCCGCTTTTCTCATTTAGAACAAACCATCGCTTGCTCCAGTCATTTGCTTTTGCACGTTTTTTGAACAAAAAACCTTTAGCAGAGAAAACATGCACTCGCTATGTAATTAATCCAAGAGAAAGATTGAAAACACAAAACAGCTCTGCTTATGGATAGCTCTTCCATCTATTTTACTAATTATTATCTTTACCTAATAAAATTAACGATGGTAAATATACAATAATTGTAGTAGGGCCATACCAGCAATAATTTCTCTTGCAGGACCTAAAACTTGTATATTTGATGCCTGTTTCATCTCTCCTTGATGTGAATTTTTTTGTGGGGTTGTATCCTGAAATGGAAACAATCATTTTCACAGTTATTAACATGGAGTTTTTGGATACTATAAGACACACTATGGGGTGACAACTAACTGTTCAAAATGTTTGACAATCCATCCACAAGAAATTAGGAAAACATAAGGTAGGTACAATGTATAGTACATAGTAGCATACTCTGCTTTTGTCTGGATCCTGGCCCTTCCTTGTAGAGCGATTCTTCAGCTCGTCCTCTTGGCGTTGCCTTTCCATCCTAGATTTTACGACTTGACAATTAGACAGAAAAATAAAACGATACACCGTTTTATTGAGAATGTACAAGACGGGTGCAAACTAGATGAGAATGTCTGTCAGTGCAAAGGAATTGGATCATTCATGAGTAAACACTTTAGTGAACATGATTTATCATAATATATCGACAAAACCATGGCTTCACTTATTCTAATTATGAATGGCAGAGATATTCTATGTTGAATTTACAATGACACAAGTTAACAGTTCATTATACATAGAGATGGTTTACTCGAATTCCAGAATACCATTAAAAAAATATAGAACATTGAAAATAGTTGTGTTCTAAGTTGAAAGGGGATAGGTATGAAATAGCTATAGAATGAAGGAGGACATCAACAAGTTTTTTACATACAACTTTTTTAACATTTTACATAGCAAAATCATCTAACCTTCTCTGCACTAAGCGAATAAAATGTTGGGGAGGTACAAATGCTCTCTCCATGTCAACTAGTGCAATGACCATCTTTCTTGCCTCATTCTTGAAACCATCTAGAGCAGCAGATGCTATTGCAATTACCTTATCAGCAAAGGAAATAAAAAGGGTTACTGACTAACTAATAAAAATCTTTGGCTCTTAAACACACTTAAGGATTTTACCTCCCGTTTAAATGGAGGGTATCTACCAAGTCCTGGAGTTGCATTTGCTGCAGCTGATACTATGTCTAGCAATACACGGTGAACCTGATAACAATAATTCCAAGGAAAAGTATTAAAAGGTAAATGTGTCATAAGAACACTAATTTTATACAGAAGTGGGTAACAGTGTCATAAGAACACTAATTTTATACAAAAGTGGTTACAACTTCATTTGAACGGGATAGGTAAGGTCTCTGATCAGCTAATGAATTAAAATTATAAAGCATTACAGAAATATTGGCAATTTCAGTAGCAATGGCATGACTAGACTAGTGAATATGCTTGTGGAATCAGGAACTACAGAAATTGACATGATCATGTAAGCTAAAATGAATGCATCTGTGTGTGTGTGTGTTATGTGTTTTCAGATGTGTTGTACTTTCAGTTCTCTTCTTCTCAATGCAATGATGTGCAACTCTCCTGCGTATTCGAGAAAAAAAATGAATAGCCATAGCATAGTTTCTAGGTCCAGGTTTTGATTGAATTAATATGCATTACATCTTTCAATCTTAACATCAGAACATATATCCGAAACTTTTCAAGACGTAGAGTGCAACATGACAAACTGAAACTAGGTATTTGCTGTTAGAATAATGCATCTCAATCTATTCCAAGGGCCCAATGGGAAAATATACAGACGTATAAATATACAAAGAAGCCCCTATACTATAGGATAATTACATGTGACTATATACATTTGACACCCCCTTTTTTTCTCAAACTACGCATGAGAGTTGCGCGTCATTTCATTAAGAAGAAGAATAAAAAGATACAAAAGGGAGGGAAGTAAGAAACCCCCTCCCAGGCACCCCCTCCTCATGGGGTTCAGTCAATGCAGCATACTAGAAAATAAACTAGGGAAACACGACTAGTTGCCTCAAACGACCAAGGACCTAGGGATCCAAGACCAACGACCTAGCAAGGAACTCATGTAAGGCCGAAGCTCCCGCCATACACCATAGATTGCTCTAATTGGCCATTGTATTGGAATCAGCAGGTGAGGACACCATGGATGATGTAGCGGAAGTAGTGTACGGCAGATGAAGGTGATTAAGGATGTGGAGACGCTTATGTTCTCTATGGCGGTGGCTAGTCCCAACTATCTCCTAAGTTCGGCAATCTTGAAAAAAGTAGGAAGAAGAATCAAAACCAACATGATAGCCTACACAAAGAAGCTGCATGGAGTGCTTAGGAACTATGAGCTAAGGTGAGAGAAAAGTGCCTTGATAGCTAACTGGAATAGTCTTGCCATCAGTTGTCTGAACAATGACGAATAGCCAGAGGTCCCTTAGAAGTGACAAAGGAAGAATCTGGTGTTAAATGAAAATAGGCACTGGATAAGACAGAGCAATGCCAGCAGAGTTTGACGTGGATTGGTTAGTGAAGCACTGAAGGATGGAGACATGCTGAGCAGTCTCACTTCACTGTGAGAGGAGCCACTTGAGAACTCTCGCTGAAGACCACTGAGGACCCTCCCCCTCTTTAGAGGAACCATCGACATGGCCTTGCTTCTTCATACAGAGCATGAATACCTCCACCTCTTACAATAGGTGGAGGCCCATGCATGAGTAGCTATCGATGAAGTCACATGTAGTAGTAGTAGGCACAACAAACATAGCTAGAATAACAAGTGATGGCTACTCATAGATACTACAAAACCGAGTCTCCTCAGCTCGAAGTGTAGTAAGGACCTCCAAAGTAGCCGGTGATGGTGATCTGCTCACAGGTTGAGCATGAAAAGGCTCAAACTCAGGATAAATCTCATGAGGAAGTCAACATGCATTGCCAATCACGTTAAGCACTATGAGCACTAGAAGGTGGAGCCACTAGAGCAAGTTGGAGGATCCATGTCGTCAATTTGATGCCATAGACAAATGAACTACAGATAAAAGGCATCCGTAGTGGAGTCACCTTGTTGGAGGCTAGCAAGTTGCCCCAACAAGTAGTAGTAAATGGTCTCACCACCTTGTTGGTAATGCTCCTCGAGGTACATGCAAATCATCTGTGAGGTAGGAAGTATGATGATATTCATGGTTATGTAGGGCCTGTTTGGTTGGGTGGCTAACCCCCAACCAGGCTCCAGGAAGCCAACTTTGAGCTGTTTGGTTGCCTATAAATAGCTCGAAGCCAGGACCAACTAAGCCACCTTGGAGACCCTGGCCTGGCTTTGGAAAAACGAGATGGACTTCCATTTTTTGCTAGCCAGGCTTGGCTAAGCCGTAGCGTGCATTATCGTCATCGCCCATCACCGCCCCACGCTGCTCCTCCACTCGCGCTCTACTCCTCCGCTCCCCTTCTTTCACCGCTGCGCTGCTCGTCCCAGTGGCCCCGCATGCCCCTGCCGTGACCTTCGCGAATCCAGGGCCGCCAGACTTCACGCATCCAGGGGTGCCGGTGTGGGAGGAGATGGAGTAGGGGAGGAGACGCATCTAGGGCCGCCGCCTGGGTGTACCACATCCCCTGGTTCGTCTCCGCCATCATCAGCTCGCCAGAGTCCGAGGACCAGGCGGCTAACACCTCGGCGCGCACACGGGCCAGCACCTCCGGGTGGGAGTCCAGCGCCGATGCCGCCCAGCAGAGGGACGAGGTGGACGCGTCCTGCACCATGAATAGGAAGTTAATCATGAACCCGCCGATCTCCACGTCGTCCTCCGGGTGATCGGAGAGGTGCAAGAAGAAGGCGGTCAGCGCCGAGGCGACGGAGATCTTGCAGATGCAATCGAAGGTGTTGCGACGCTGCCGGATCACCTCCGTGGCACTCGATGTACCATGTCCTGGAGCCTCCTTTCGTCCCCGAAGTACCTGAACTCATTCCCTCCACCTGCTCTGCTCACATGCACACGCAGCTAGCTAAGCTAGCTACTTCCAGGGCGGCGGGCGGCACAGCTATTTAGCTAGCTCACACACATACGACTACGATGCCGAAGCCATGGAGGCCGGCGCTAGCGTCGGCCACAAAGTGCTGCACAGTGGAGGACACGGTGGTGGCCCCTGACGGGCTGGCGCGGTGCCATCCGCAGCAGTCGGAGCTGTCACGTTGGCTGGCATCCTTCGGCGGCTCTCATCGCTGGCCAACAGTCCGGCGTCGTCAGGCACCACCACCATGGCGGATAAGGACAGCAGCGTGAAGCAGCAGTAGGCCGCGGCAAGCTTGACCGGCTGTGGTGTGCGACGCGCCTCAAAGGAGGTAAAATTACCTATCCAAAAAAGAGGTGACTCTATCCAAGCCAAACCAGCCAACCAAACACACTAGCTACTAGCCAGGCTTAGATAGTATATGCAACCAAACAAGTCCACCTTATCTTGCTAGGAGCTTTCTTAGGCTAACCAGGCTAGAAGAAAGGCAGAAAACCAAACACACCCATAATGTCTCACTCAAGAGCATCAAGAGCAACCTAATAGGCCTCCTAAGTTTCTGTAGCATCAATGGCAAAGAGCATCATTATTGCCTTTGTGGCAGCCTCGTCTCCATATCCACCATGGCTGGAGACAGTGTTGTTGAGGACATCAACAAGGCGGGCATTGGTGGACAGGATCTTATACCCGTGACATGTCCCAAGTAGCATAAATGTCTAGGATGACTCGCATGCCATTCTTGATTGTTGGTCTCGTCCAACTTGATGATGGACGTGGTCTATAGAGGGAGCAAAGGAGCTACCATACTCTGGGAAGCCGGCAATAATAGCACAATTTAGTACTCTTGAGCTGATTTGGGGCGAGCCATGACTTTGATGATGGAGAAGGAAGCAGCGTAGGCTGGTTTTGCTGCAAGGGAGGTAGGGGTGTCATCAATTTGGGGTGGTCAGAAGGTACTATGATGGTGATCAGAAGGGGTGCGACATGGGTGTGCGGAGCCATGGGTTGCAGCCTATGCAGGTGGGGTGGGGTATTGTGCAACTTAGGCGAGTGGGTGGGATGCTACATGAGAGGGCAGAGCGGCAGTTGCGGTCCCAGAGTAGGAGGGCAGAAAGGCGACAGCATAGTTGGAGAAGTGGGTTCAGGGTGTGTGGAAGAAGGGGAAAGAGATAAAGATAGACATGGTGGCTATGAGATTCACCGGCCACTCGCTAGCTAAGTAGCTATAGTGTGTCGGCAACAACTAATGAAGCCAAAGAAGGATCTAGAAACCTTACCACATTAGAGTAAAGCATCTAATCTATTCCAAGGGCCCAATGGGCAAATATACATATGTGTAAATGTACAAAGAAGGCCATATACTATGGCTAATTACATGTGACTATACATTTAACATTTGCAAGGTACATGTAGATGAAACCTTGAAGAGGTCTACAGCATTTACTAGATTGCAGTGACTACTAGTTCATGGTGGAAGAAGGCTAAAGGAACTTGAGTATTACCTCATCCACAAGGAGTATTGATGGTTCCTTTGCTAACTCTAAAAGCCCTTTTATGAGAAACCTTAAGCCTTTTTCAGGTGATATCAGGTATGGCTGATAACCATCAGCCTCCAAAACAACCTAACATAAAGAAAAATGATGTTATAACCATATGTTTGACAAGTTCAAGTAGAGTTGGCTTTAATTATGTTTTATGTACAACTAATTACCTTTTTGACATTTTTCATATCAAAATGCTTGTCCAGAGGTAGTTGTTTGATCCTAGTTGGAAACTTTCCCTCAAAACTTGCAACAACTTTCCAACCCCCACCCTACATAAGCAGTAAAATTTCGAGGACTTTTAAATTCTAGCAGGTCTTGAAAAAGAGAAATTTCATAGAGGGGCAAATTAACACCTTCAAAGGCATATTGGTATTTCTGGTATGAATAGTATTGCAACTAGGATGAGCTTACACATTTAAGATAGAATAAACTTTATATAAAACATCAATCTCACTAACGAAGTCTACAAATTAAGTTTGTGCACTCATTCCATATTCATTAATACCATCCTCGTTCCTCATTCCATGTACTTGTAAGAAACCAACCAAGGCTTCTTTGTTTTCACTTATTGACAAGATTGCAGACTTTTTTCTGAGTTGGAAGGACTCGCTTATGAACCGGGTCAGTAGACTGACCATGGTTAAAGAAGTCCTCACTTCAGCTCCTCTTACCTCATGATTGCAATTTATCAATCTTTCCAAATGTGCCAATAAAGAAATTGACAAAGTAAGGAGTTTTCTCTAGAAAGGGTATCAGAAGGATAATGGAGGCAATTGTCTAGCAGCATGGCCAAAACTTAGCCGACCAATTGAATATGGACTAGGGATTATTCATGACATTTGGACACTTGAGTGGACACTTCGATTGAATTGGGTGATCTTCCTGGTGTGGGCTTTTCATGCAAGTGCATCCTGTAGTAAGGTTATGTATGCTATAGCTGTTGATACAATAGTCGGGGATGGCATGTCAACCAAGTTTTGTACAGATCGGTAGCTACACAGTAAATCATAGCCAGAAGTTGCTCCTAATCTTACTGCTTTGGTGCCCAAACGAGGGCCAAACAATTTATTTGTGCATGAAGCCCTTGCTAATCACATATGCATTTTGGAATTTCGAGAGGCATTAATAATGCTTGTGTTGGTTGGATATCTAAACCTTTGGGAAATTTTAGAGGAAGTCCATTTAAATCTTGAGGTATTGGATCAAGACAAGTGGACATTTACAGAGAGAGGCACATATTCTTATAAATCAGCATACATGGCCTTTTTTTGTGTCAATCAACAGATTCAATACTAGGAAAAGGTTACAAAAATGTTGATCTCCCTTACGTTGTAAAGTCTTCCTTTGGCTTGATATATTTATAGATGATGGACAGCTGAGAGACTAGTGCGGAAAGGACTTCCACATCCTGTGCAGTGCCCATAGCGTGAGCAGGCGCAAGAAACTTTCAACATGTGTTAGTTTTTTGTGTCCTAACTCACGAAGCAATGTTTTTTGCTCTCCAAAATGTGGTCCCCCAAGCAGTTCTGTCCCCTAAGAGATTCATCTCGCACTAGCTGGTGTGGTGTGGAGCTCTCAAGAGGATAGGGGGACTCAAAAAAGGTTTTAACTCTTTGATCCATTTAGTTACTTGGGAAATTTGGTTCCCAGGTCCTTGCTTCATGAACGTCCGTTGTGGTGTGCAGCTGGTGCAAAGGCATCCTCAGATGCTCTTGCTTCCCGAGTCCATTTATTTTTATCTTGGGTATTGGTCGTTCTTTTTTCCTTTTTATATGGTGCGATTTTGGTATCTTTAAGGCAGTTACGGCCTATATCCTAACACTCTTTATTTCTTCTTTAATGAAGTGATCCACAGCTCTCCCACATGTTTAAGAAAAAAAAAGAAAGCAAAGGTGCAACATACTTTTTTTAGAAACTGAAAAGATCAAACAAGGGTGGCACATAAAACTTCTACAAAGCCTTTTAATACATTGTACAATTGTGGCCAAGTCCAAAACGGATGGTTCAGACTGGCTGGTTTATGATGATAGAAATACTGCACAACATTATAAATGAACTGATGCTCAAAGTTTCTAATATCCTTTACTTTTGACGAAAATAAACCTCAGGTCATGAATACATCTAAGAGACATATAGGCCAGCAAGGCGTGATGGTTTCAGACTGGCCGGTTTATGATGATAGAAATACTGCATATATAACAGCACAAATGAACTAATGCTCAAAGTTTCTAAATATCCTTTACTTTTGAGGAAAATAAACCTCAGACTATGAATAAATCTAAGAGATATATAGGCCAGCAGGGCCTGCAGTAGATTTACTAACCTCACCCCCAGCAATATGTTCAAGAAACTTATCCTCATATTCTCGGCAAAGTCCTAAAGCAATTGCCTTGGTTCCATCAGAACTTTGGGCCATCTGTTCTCCAAGCTTTCCTAATTCCTCTTGGACAATTTGAGACTTCCCTTGAAGACTAAAGTGATATGAAAGAGGAATAAAATTATCATTGATTCTAGCATACCACTACACAAGTTGACCAAAAGGAGCAGCATAAGTTTTTACCCATTAAGGAGATTTGGCAGCCTAGCTGCTATCCTTGTTTTGATCTGCTTAGCAAGTGAATCAACTAAAGCTACTCTCCCAAGCTTACTTTGGGGAGCTCCGCCAAGAATAGATATAAGGGTTTTAACTTCTGCTTGCCAATAAGCTTCCGGTGAGGTTTCAGAACCTACTTCAGACTGAGCAGAGGCAGTAGGAACAGAATGCCCAATTGTAGCTATCCATTGAATGTCCGCTGCAGTTCTTGGACCTTGGTTTACAATCAAGGCCTGAACAGCACCCAGGGCTTTCTGTTCTCCAGAAGCTTGATCAATTTTGCTTAAGACACCAATGGTTCTAGTACCTAGTAAACAAACACAATAATATGCTTTCATAAAACATTACAAGTAAACTCGAATGCTATGTCAAGAAAGTGTAATGGAAAAGGAGTCCTGTTTTTGTGCAATCTATTATACACACCTTCTGAATCCAATTCTCTGGCAATCCTTAGAGCTCGAGAAGACACCACATCAGGTGCTTGAAGAGCTGGAATGATAACTAGCAAAATTGCATCATTGCGTGCAGCATAGTTGCTAATCTGGAGATGTGATTTCAAGTTGCAAGCCATATATGGAGAAAAGAGAGTACACACTTGGTTAGTTTTGCAGTTTTGATAATAATTCTTGACAAATATGGAAATGTAGTGGTATTTCTAAACCTAACCACACCATTGCATAGGTAATCTGCTAGTTGCTCAAAAAGCTAAACCAACAATCAAATAGAGGACTACATAATACTCACCATTGATTCATCTGTGCTCCGTTGATCAACGCCCGGTATGTCAATTAGTTTTAGTGGAGGGGCTAAAACAGAAGGGTTAACGAGAAGTGAATACCCAAAGTAAAATGTTTACCATAACATGAAATTTGAAGGGTTTTTATTTTCGAAGACATGCACCCAGGCATATTTTGTCAAAATTTGGGCAATATTATTGACGAAAGCATCTAGATTTCGATATCAAAACTACTCTTGATATGGATCAAAACAGAAAGGGTTTGGCATGGGCTACAGACCTGCAGTGGGTTACCCTGATTATTCAAAAATAAAAACCTACATGACAATTTTGTTTGTTTTAATGAAAACTCCCACTATTGACAACTGAATTACGAGAACTCATTGCCATCGATCAGAAAATATTACTGGATTTGTAGCGAAAATATATAATGACTTGGTATAGTAATTTCTCAAATTTATTATCACTTTCATGTGTATAGTAGGAGTTATGTATTCAATACTTCACCACAGCCAAAAGATTACTATATGTGCTTCTTTTTTTTTGCAATCTTCTCTTTGAAATCTATTTATCTTGTGCATACATATTTTTCTTCAAGATACATATATAAGCAAAGGTAAAAATGTATCATCCACCTTGACCCTAAGCTTTATTATGTCAGAGCTTCCTACTGTACCTTTGATTCAGAGAAACAAATGAAAGAAGTTACAATCGCTGTAGGATTGACGCAGAACGGCGTATGGCTGCATAAAGCAAACAAAAAGAGTGTGGCCCAGTAGAAATAGATGCTGCCAAAGGAAATAACGTACGGTTCGCCAATCAATTGAATGAAACAGTGAAATCGATTATATATTCAAATTAAAAGAAAAGGAAATAGTGTATATATACTCATTTCTGAACAATACTCGATTAGCTGTTTACCGCGTATGTAGGGAAAAAAAAAGAGATAAGAATAATGGAATAGGAAACCAACCTGTGCTAGTGCACAATTGCACAGTGATCTCATCCGACCGCCCCTTACCGGAAGCCTTACTCAGCCTGTCCTGCAACGAGTGCCTGAGGGAACCTGTACCATAGTCATCATTCAGACATAGTCGCCACAAACACATGCAGGCACCCAATGCAAATCCATCCCCTGATTTCACACAGTCCAAGAATTTTTTAGCCACGTTGGAAAGATCGATCACCAAGAGAACTCACTCGCGGAAATCTGCTGTGACTTGCTATCGATCTGCAGAACGATGGCCTTGCTGCTGAGTGATGCGTCCCGCTGCAGCTCAACGCAGATTGGTGCTCTTGTTGCGCCATTCTCCCCAGTAGGCTGCAATCAGTCATTTTGCACAAATCGTAAGTGTAGGCAACAGTAGAAGCACCTATATAGAGACAAATATTTGGTAAATTATGAATCTCTGTTCCACCATTCAATGTCACGGAGATGGAACTATACTATAAGAAACAAAATCAGCAAAATGAAAATTGGAACGCAGAGAATTGTGCAAAAAAAAAGAAATGGGGAAAAACTGTACTCACGAGCACGGGATGTCCGATCAGGCCATTGAGCACCGCCGATTTTCCCGCGCCCTGCACAAATTAAACTATCAAGCCCCAGCAGGAGCGCAAGGATCGGAGCGAGTTGCATGCGATTGGGACGGATCGGAGCCCCGGAGGATGTACGCACGAAGTTGCCGATGGCGACGACGGTGAGGAAGGATGACCCGCGGCGGCTCGGGCGATCATCGGCGGAGGGATCGTCGTCCGAGAGCAGCGCGGTGCCCTGCAGGGTCGTGTCGGCGAGCTCCGCCAGCTCCTCCATCGCCTCCATCGGTCCGGGGATTCAGGCTGATCGGCGATCGCGAGTGTGGCGCCGCCAAGGGATGGAGGCCGCGGTGGATCGGCTTCTTCGTGCGTGCCCGATCGGGTTCTCTTCCGGGTTATGGAGACGTGGGAGCAGGACACGTACGAGTGGTGAGTGGTGACGCTGGGTCTGCTGCACTCTGCGCAGCTCGCGCGCACGTCTCTCTCCCGTCCAATAAACATAATCCAACTGCATGCATATGCATGCAGCATGCCAAACCGGTGATCGAGCTCGTTTTATGTCTCGTCCATGCTCAAACCCTGCATATACTTTAGGAGGTGTTTAGATAATCGTTATCGTTACACTTATTTACTAAACTTTTATCTAAGTTCTAGCTTTCTAAGGTGAGACAGAGTGCCAATTTACTCGCCACATCTTAGAAAATGTTAGGCGAAGAGATATAAGTCTAAAAAGTAGGACGTGCCGCAAGCAATTGAGGCAGGAAATATTATACTAGCTAGCTTAAGAAATTGTAGACTTATAGAACAAACATTGTAGATCGTAAAACGTAGTCAAAATTCAAATATATACTCTCTCCATCCAAAAAAGACCGTTGTTTTAGGAACCAATCTAGACATATAGTTGTCCAGATTCATTTCTAGAACAACAGTCTTTTTGGGACGAGAGAGTAGGGCTAAATGACCATGACACAAACAATTTTATGAGGTACTCCCCCCTTTCTAAATTGTAAGCCACATTTTGGCTTTTCTATATATATTATTTCTATTATATAGATAGGCACAGTGTATATTTAAGTGCATAGCAAAAACTATTGATTTAAATATATGCATGAGTGGCTGAAAAGCCATATGTTTGGTTTTGTTAATTGATACAACTAGTAACTAACCTCTATGCTAATTGTGTGATGAGCTAGGTTAGGTCCACACCAAGATGGAGAGCAAGGCTAGGATGGATGAAGGGTGATCATTCATATTGGAGCAAGTTCTTACTTGGAAAAGAAGAAAGAGAAAAGTAAAACCCTATGGATCAAGGCAAAGGTATAAGATAGGGCATTTTGTCTTGCCGGTCAAGGCACAATAGATTGCGTGATCGGATTTAGAATGGACGACAGAAGTATAATTAAAGAGGGGAACTTCAAAGTTTAATTCGGTTATCTAAGTGCCACTATGTGAGATGATTTATTGCATATGCATTAGACCTAGTAAGGACATGAAAAACCCTTTTAAAAATATTTGTGAAAATGCTAACATACTTGCACAAATGGTGGAACACATTTGGAGTTGGCACATTTGAAAAAGAGGATCAAAGCAAGTTGAAAATAGTCCCCACGGCACCATCGGATTGTGCATCGGTGAGGGCATCGGACTAAGCAGCACAGCCCCGTTTAACATAACACTTAATTCGATGCTGGGAGTTTCGGGGCATTGGATTAATCTGATTACCCCGATAACTACCGAGTGAAGAGCCCGGATAGCTCATTTGCCTTGGGATTATAAATAGGGAATGGTCAGTTTGTAGTGGCCATCTCTCTTGGCCTCCCAAATGAAAAAACACCCTCTTGAGCAGACAAGAACACCTCCCATTCATCTCTTTACCTTGTGCTTCATTCAGATTGAGGTTGGGAGAGATCTAGTGCATTTGCATTGAGTTGTTGCATCTAGTAGTGGCACTAGTTCATCAATTGGGATACGGTTTTCTTGTTACTCTTGGTGGTTGCCGCTACCTAGACGGCTTGGAATAGTTTGAGGTCGTTGAGGAATGAAGATTGGTGATTGTTCTTTGCCTCCAACCGATTGATATTGTGAGAGAGGTTTTGATCCCAACTCGGAGTGCAAAGGGATATTCTAGTGAATTGCTAGTGGCTTGTTGGAGTGCACCATTTAAGTGATTCTTGGCACCCTTGGTGGGTCTAGCTTGTCATGCTAGTTAATTAGCTTGCGAACATCAAGTAGGGACTCGCCACAACGAGAACGTAGGTTGCCGGCAAGCAACTGAACCTCAAGAATATATCTTGTGTCATCGCTTGCCTTGATTGGTTTGCTCATTGCACACTTATTTATTACATTGCTCATACTTGTTTGAGTGTGTAGTTGTTTGCCTTAAGCTAGAGTAGCTTAGTTAGGAGGAGGAGGAGGAGGAGGAGGAGGAGGAGCAGCAGCAGCAGCAGCAGTAGCAGTAGGCTTTAGGGTTGCTCATGTTAGTGTAGCCTGTTTGGTGTTGTGACATAGACTAGAAACCAAGCTACTAGAATTGTGTTGGGGCTTGCATTGGGTGAAATAGAGCTAAGCTAGTGCAAGTAGTTACTAGTAGGGCTTCATATTGTACTAATCAACCTAGCTTTGCTCTAGTGTTTGTGGTTTGAAAAGAAAATGTTTATAGGATATTCACCTCCTCTCTAGCCATCTAGTCCTTTTAGTGGCTCCTATCAATGGGTGCCACTTACATCCATAAACTTATTAATTTGTACACCTCAGATACATATAGTGTCATGTGCATTCCTTGCTGACATGTCACACCAACATGTCATGCAGCATTTAACCGTTCCCCTTCTCTCTTATCTTAGGAATAGATCCCAAGCTTCCCTTACCACTTGTTGTCTCTTCATTCAACGACGACAATGATGTGGCCATGACGTCCTCACCCTCCTCGGTCACCTTCTACTCGCCTCTCTTGTTTGCCACCACTCCCGGCGTGTGCGTGGGAGGAAGAGCGACAATTGTGGTGGTTCTTGCCCATGGAGGCATGGCAAGAGCGTGGGTGGCGGCGGGCGCGGGAGCAACCACAGTGCAAGGGGGGGCGTGATGGCATTGTAGTGTGCTGTTGTTTCCCATGTGCAGTGGCGGGGAGCTTGTCGTCCTCATGGCCATGTGCGTGCCCACCATGCTGTCCCAACTGCATGCGTTGCCCCCTGAAGGGGCGGGCGAGAGGGAGGAGTCACGCAAGAGAGGTAAGGGATCCATTCCTGAAAGAAAAGAGAAAGGGAGGGGTTAAATAAAAAATGCATGTCACAGTGGCTTGACAACTCAGCAAGGAATGCACACGTGACTGGTATGGACCTAGGTGTACAACTTAACAAATTTAGAGACCTAGAAATATATTTTCAAAGTTCATTAACCTAAGTGACATCTCTTGACAAGTTCAAGGGCTCCTCATGCATTTAACTCAAAGCTATTTATTTAGAAATATCAAAACATCTTACAATTTAGAATGGACACTACTGCAAAAATGACTTCCAAAGTCCACCAAAACTGGGTTTTAGGAGCACTTTCTAAAACTAACGCTATGCCATCGATTGTAAAAGAGATGTGGCCTTTTTAGTGTCGAGCTTTCAATCACCCCTGCAAAACTCATTTGTAAGGGCGGTTTTGATAAGAGAACCGGCTCTGTAAATCAATTTTCTAACCTGTTGTAACTGCAAGAGGGCTCTATTTGTGTGTGGTCTTTTCATTTATGAAACCAATTCATACATTTTCTTCCTAAGTCCAAAATTAATCTCATGGAAATTGAGTGTGCTCCCACATATCAATGAATAGAGATGTCTACATGGGTGTGTTTGGTTGCCAAATGGGAGTTGCATTTGCATCGTATATCCGGATGAGGTGATACAGGCTGAGTGGAACCATATTTCATAGAAAGAAGGTGTTTGGTCAGGTTGCATGAGCGGATACAAAAATTCTGAAAAGATGTTTGGTTACATGTATGAACAGATGCAACTTGTATGAGCTGTGAGACTGACACATGAACCCCACACCCATCCCTGCATCCACCGGGTCTGGCTACTAGCCATTGAAGCTCGATTTGGGCTGCTCCCTAGAGCCAGGATCCCACCATATATTGCATGAACAGGACAGGGTTGGAACAGTGGAAACAGGGATCCAAACACACTTCTTTTGGAGCATATACAGCTGAGCACATGCATGAATGGTGGGAGATGGGTAACCAAATACACCCACGAAGGATAGCATCCGCTAACAGGTATAGGATTCCACGGGGCTATTGACTTCATTGTAAACATACCTGATGATAAGTGCCTATTCCTAAATGGCTTGACTATAATTTTTAACAGAACAAGTGTCCAACGTAATAATTCATTCCTTTTCTTACCATTGTTAGAATGAGTATGGCTTCAACGAGAAAATCAAGAGCTAGCCAGCCGAAGTTTGGAGCATTGCATTCATTTTATAGAAGATATATGTGCATGTTCTGTAATTCTGGTAGACTACTACATTTTGGATGGTGGGCAGGATGATTATTATGGTTGCGAATTTTTCCTCCTTCATTTTCCATTACTATCAATATAATATACATATACTCATCTCCATTGATGCTAAAACTGTAAGGGCATGAACAACCCACAGACGGAGGTCCGTCTCTAAGCACCTTGAATCTATCGTACAGACAAGTATAAAAATAGGTCATACAACCTATAGACAGGGAGTCCATCTCTAAACTGTTTAATGCTTTGCATGTAGTTAGGATCAACTATAAATAAATTTTTGTATATCATTGTGTAGCTATTTGATAAAAAATGTATCAAGGATAAATAAGAGCAACATGATTACAATATTTTTTTAAAACTATCAATATATAATTATATTATATATAGTTGTAACGCATGGGAGACATTTAACTAGGAACCATTCAGATAGTAGTCACATGTTCACACAGAAAATTAACTAGGAAGCATTCAGATAGCAGTACGTCACATGTTCGGATAAAAAGATAGCAGAAATTTAACTGGGAAGCATTCAGATAGCAGTCACTAGTACATAACATTCAGATAACTAGTAGATAGAATTCAGATCACAACTCATCCTCTGCAAAGAAAAATTGTAGATCACAGCATCAGGTCGATCACACCATGTCCTGCAAAATTGAGGGATAATTCTTAAATCAAAATTGAGAGATGAAGTCAAGAGCACTAGCTCTTTTCAGATAGCATTCAGATAGCAGTTTCAGACAGCAGTTCACAAACAGAAAATAGTAGTTC
The DNA here is from genome assembly GCA_038087645.1 of Saccharum hybrid cultivar R570. Lineage (NCBI taxonomy): Eukaryota > Viridiplantae > Streptophyta > Magnoliopsida > Poales > Poaceae > Saccharum > Saccharum hybrid cultivar. Next base: position 35,008,866 of record JAQSUU010000637.1, on the reverse strand, counting down.
TTAGCAGTTCAGATAGTAGTTCAGATAAAAGCTTCTATTACTAGTAATTGAAACTAAAGTAATTTACTAGAGGTAGGACAAAATCATTTTGCAAAATAATGATTTACTAGGTATGTATAACAAAAGTAATTCATCTAAGGACTTCCCTGTCCATGGTATAACAAAAAAAAAACTAACTCTGCAAGAGATTGCCAACATAAAGAGACTGAAAAGCTCTAGTTTTCAGAAAACACACATGAGCAATTCTGTTTTCAGAAAAAATCACCATAAGCAAACTCACATGAGCAATTCTGTTTTCAGAAAAAAATTCATATGCTAATGGAAGCAACAGCAGGGGCGGAGCCACCCATATGGCAAGGTATGGCGCTTGCCATACCTCAATTTCTCAGTGACTCCCTCTCCTAAATTACTTCCTGCCATTAGGACTTCTAGTAGATCGAGTTTTTACTCTAAACTGCTGCCCTGAATGTTCTGAAGAAGTCTCGTTGAAGGCTGAATGCTTCTACCTGAACGTACTTGGGGTCTTGGTCTCTTCCAGCTTGTGGGCTTGAGTGTATGTGCACAGGCCGGCAAGGGGTCCATTCATTAAAGCACACGATTAACACCGGTACATTGAGAGAGAGATTCAAAGGAATTGATCTAGAAAAAATTAAGAAAGCATTTCAAAAGTAGAAAGATAGGAAAGTGCAATTACCTAGGTCTTCTAGATGTAACTAAAGCTTCAATGTTACTCGGTTTGTCCATTGAATTCATTTGCATCTTTTCAGTATTTTATCCATAATATTCGATTTCTTCTATATATAATTTATATATATATAGTTTTTACATGTTTTTGCTTATATGTTTTGTACTTGACGAATAGAATTATCTTGCATTTGTATAAACACAACTTTACTTTTAAATTATATGCTACCTATATTAGCTATTTCGGTACTCGCCACACCTCAATTTAATTCCTTCCTCCGCCACCGGCAACAGATATGATTTTCCTGAAACTGTGAAGAGGCAAGTGCATTGTGATTACAGCAAACATAGATAGCAGCTGAAATTACTGTAAATCAAAGAATAGAAGTTGAATAACTTTTTTTCACAGGACAAACACACATCAGCTAAAAACTTCTTTTACTGGTAATTTTTGGGTGCTTTTTCGAATTGCAGACAGCTTAATTGGAAACCTCTCCAAGCTACTAGTACTTCCGTAGCAGGTGACAACAACTTTAATTGGCGGACTTTCTGCTAGTGCATTAAAATTAACTAGCCTCCAACACATATATCTCACAGGCAACAAACTGAACAAGCCGGTTGTGAACTAATGATTTACTCAGTCTTAATTGAAATACTCACACACTATCAAAATAATCTTCTACTGCATCTTAACTAGGATTGAAAACTGAAATAATCACAAACTTATAGTCAAAGATCCACGAGTTTTGAGTGATTACCACGATCCATCCCAAGCTGCTGAACGCCCAAATCCAGGAGAAGAGGGATCACCGCCGGCCGCATCCCACCAAGCTGAGCCACCACCACGTCCAAGAGAGCAGGCCGTCGGCGCTAAGCCACCACCACGACCGAGGGAGAGAGCCGTCGGCGCCGAGCAGGCACCGCGACCTAGGGTATGGGCTGGGGCCGCAGCAGCCACCGCAGCTAACACCGACGGTGTCAAGCCCTTCTTCTTCCTAGGTGGCTAGGTGCAGCCTCGTGGACATCTCGGGCGCCCCAAATCAGAGACGAGGAGAAAGCGAGGTGGAGATGGATGAGGGGGATCGGGGGAAAGTGACGACGCGGGGAGATATGGAGGTGGAGATGGATTTGGCGCGCAAAACTCCCACGCACGCCCAAATCGGCTGCTGCCTGCGCGTGCCCTCAGCTGCTCCGCACGGGATCTGAGCATTCGGGCGACTCTAGGAGGGGATGCCGTACAACGGAGCAGCGCTCGTCTACTCGACCTCGGAGCACGGGACATGACCGTCGCCTCGCGAGGCGACGAAGCAGGCATCTCTGAGCCGTGCTGGGGGGCTTTCTAAAAAAGACCGTCTCCGACACGAGAAAATTGTTGTAAGTAGAACAGTAAATGGAGAGAGACATAGGAAAAGTGAAAGTCTATCTTATTGATGAACCGTGGAAATGTTTATATACATGCCCTTGATGGGGCAGTTCCAGGGCCCGCTCCCACGATGGAGCCCCGCTCCCACGATTGCAGAGACAGAAACTGCAATTAGCAGTTGCTAAGTATTCTCTAATTGATCACTAAGGAATATTAGAGTATTCTTAACACTCTCCCTTGATCAATTAACTTCTGGAAACTCCAATGTTCATCATAATTATCACCATTATTAATCCTTTGAAAACCCTGTGGGAAAAAACTTAGGAATGCCTTGATATACCAAGATAAAACTCCTCAAAAGCCCGATGGGAAAATAAAGGAGAAACACCATGATAGTCATTTTGATAGTGTCTTAAAATATCATCTCCGAAAAAACCCCTATGGGGAAAAACTAGATGATATGACATATATAAATGCTGATATTACCTCGTTAAAAACTTTATATGAGAAACCTTTTAAAATAAAACTCATACAAACAAAAGAGTATAATATGATGTGAAATAGATTATTTATCAAGAGATACTCCCCCTGATTTCTGCAAGTCCCTAAGTCTTATCATACCAATTCCTTCAACATATTTATGAAACATAGAATATGATAGAGACTTGATGAATAAATCAGCAAGATTGTCACATGACTTAGTTTGCAGAATCTCAATTTTCCCATTTTTTTAACTCATGGGGATAAAATAATTTGGGAGTAATATGCTTTGTTATATTATTCTTGATATAACCTGACTCCATTTGCACAACATAAGCAGCATTATCCTCAAAGATAATTGTCGGTGTATCAAGTACACCAATTCCACATGATTTCAATATGTGGTCTACCATTCTGCGAAGCCATACACACTCATGTGATGCTTCATATAATGCAATAATCTCAAAATGGTTGGTGGATGTAGATACTAAAGTTTGCTTAGATGATTTCCAAGAAATAGCTGTTCCACCATTTAAAAATACAAAACCAGTTTGGGATTTGGCATTATGGGGATCTGATAAATAGCCGGCATCCGTATACCTCAATAAATTTTGATCTTGATTCTTCCTGTAAAATAATCCAAGATCTCTTGTGCCGTTAAGATACCTAAAAATGGTCTTAACCCCAACCCAATGACGCTCGGTGGGTGCTGCACTATGTCTTGCTAATAAATTGACTGCAAAAGCAATATCCGGCCGGGTACTATTAGCAAGGTACATAAGTGCTCCAACAGCACTAAGATAAGGAACCTCAGGTCCTAAAATCTTTTCACCTTCCTCCCTTGGTCTGAAAGGATCTTTCTCTACATCCAAAGATCTAACAACCATGGGGTCTTACATGGGTACACTTTATCCATATTAAATTTCTCCAACATTTTCTGGATATAGACAGCTTGGTATACAAAAATCCCAGATGAAAAATGCTCAAGTTGCAAGCCTAAGCAAAATTTGGTTTGACCCAAATCTTTCATTTCAAACTTCGCCTTCAAATGATGATGTGCTTCATTAATGTCATGCTCATTACCAATGATATTAATATCATCAACGTATACAGACACGATACAAAAAACCCGTTTGAGATTTCTTGATGAAGACACATGGGCAGTCATCATTATTTGTGTATCCCTTATGTGTAAGGAATTCACTTAACCGATTGTACCAATTCGGCCCGATTGTTTCAAGCCATATAATGACTTCTGCAACTTAACACAAAACATGTTGCGATTAGCCTCAGGATATGGTATACTGATTCCATCAGGAACTTTCATGTATATCTCAGAATCCAATGACCTATACAAATATGCGGTCACTACATCCATCAACTGCATAGATAGACGATTTTATACTGCCAAAGATATTAAATATCGGAATGTTATGCCACTCATTACTAGAGAATAAGTTTCATTGAAATCAACGCCGGGCCTTTGCGTGAAGCCCTGTGCTACTAGCCTTGCTTTATATCTCACCACTTCATTATTTTCATTCCGTTTCCGAATGAAAACCCATTTGTATCCAACAGGATGGACACCAGGAGGTGTTGGCAATACAGCCGAAAACACTTCCCTTTTTGAAAGCGAGGCTATCTCTGCTTCTATTGCATCCTTCCACTTATTCCAGTCCGAGCGCTTATTGCACTCTACCATGGATTTTGTATCTGGATCACTTTGGAGGATTTCAGCAATCTGTTCAGAGAAGTAAATGTCGACAACTATAGCTTTACGATCATGGGACTCTCCAGTCTCTATATAATTAATGCTAATTTCATCTACCCTTAATAGATCATCATGGTTTCCCAAAACATTTGATCTAGGGTCTTCCGATGTCCCAGCCTCAGTGTTTATTCGCATAAGTGAGCTGGGTATCATATCAAATCTTTCCAAAAGATATTGATTATTCACTAGGTGTACATCAACAGAAAGTTGATCTTCGTTTACTACTTTCTTTTGTTTCTTATCTTGCACCTTGGAATTGCCTCTCCCCCTTTTTGTTTCCAATAGGGATTATTTGAGTGGTTTTATTCGGTACCTCCACTCTTTCTGGCACATTCCTTGCAGGATAGAAAGATTTAACAACACCTTTGTAGTTAGTAAACGCATCTGGCAGATTGTTTGCAATATTTTGCAAATCAATAAGTCTTTGAATCTGAAGTTCAGTTTCCATAGTACGTGGATCAGAAAATGAAATGCCTTCCGCATTCCAATTAATTTCTCGGCATTCATCCTTTTGGTACATTTCTCCCCCTAATGTCGGGAAATGATCCTCATTAAAAATGCAATCAGCGAACCGGGCCGTAAATAAATCCCCGGTGAGAGGTTCTAAATACTTAATGATCGACGGAGATTTAAATCCCACATAGATCCCCAATTTTCTGTGTGGCCCCATAGCTGTCCGCTGAGGTGGTGAGATGGGTACATATACTGCGCACCCAAACTTACGCAAATGGGAAATACTTGGAGGACTTCCACATACTAATTGTAAGGGGGAATTATCATGATATGCAGTTGGTCGTAGTTGGATTAATTCAGCAGCGTACAGTACTGCATGACCCCAACACGAAGTAGGCAATTTGCAATTCATCAACATTGGTCTAGCAATGAGTTTAATTCTCTTTATCAATGATTCAGCCAAACCATTTTGAGTGTGGACATAAGGTACAGAATGTTGAACCTGAATTCTCATTGCCATACAATAATCATTAAAGGCGTGGGATGAAAATTCAGCAGCATTGTCCATTCGAATCGATTGAATTCGATGTTCAGAATAATGTGCTTTCAACTGTATTAGTTGAGACATTATTTTAGCGAAAGCATGGTTTCGTGTCGATAAGAGACACACGTGAGACCATCTAGTAGATGCGTCTATTAACACCATAAAAAACCTGAACGGTCCACATACAGGTTGAATCGGTCCACAAATATCTCCTTGAATTCTTTCAAGGAATTTTAGTAGTTTAGCTTTGATTTTAAGAGTTGATGGCCTTAAAATCAATTTCCCAGTAGCACACACGGTGCATAAAAAATCCGAAGATTGTGGGAACTTTGCTTTATGCAAATTATGACCAATTGAATTGCATATAATTTTTCTCATCATTCCAATTCCTGGATGACCAAGTCTATCATGCCATGTTTGAAATGAATTAACATCTTGAAAAATTATCTTGTATGCAACATGAGATATAGGTTTTATGTATGTATAGTACAATCCAAATTGGAGGGATGGAATTTTCTCACAAACTTGTTTGCCAAATCTAGTAAGTTTGGTAAAGATAATAAATTCTTCTTTGTTATCTACATGTTTTTCCACATGAAGACCATTCTGATATCTCTATAGCTTAAAAGGGTACGAGTCGATTCTGGAAACAATATTGCATCCTCTATCGTTAATTGTGTACCCATCGGAAGAATAATAGTGGCTCTACCAGAACCAACTATTAGAATATCATGACCAGCAATGGTCATAACATTTCCTTCTCTTTTCTTAAGAGTCTGGAAATATTCCATCTCCCTGAGAATAGTGTTTGTGGTTCCACTATCTACAGGACATAATTCCTCCATTGGATTGACATCGAAAGACATCTATAGTAAAATAAGAATATAATTAAAGACTCTTATTGAACATATAGAAATACATACACAACTTAACTGTATTACAATACCAACATATGAGTCTGACATTACAATACATATGCGTTCACAATACTTCCATCACTAACAAGTTTGCACAACTCAAGTCACATAGAGTTTGTACAACTTAATTTATTACAACATACTTGAATCCCTAACACAATAATTAGATATCAACCATGGATCGAGATTTTTAGGCAAAATCTCCAAACATGTCATTGGAAGCAAACTCCACGATCATGTCATCCTTTCCTGGAAGGTTCTCAACTTGTTGAGCATCGTTGTTCTTTACTTCCACAAGAGCCTTACTTGAACAACCCACTTCCTTTGTAGCCTTAGAAGCAAGATTGAAATGTGCTTCATATTTTGGTTCATTTGCTTTTCCTTGCTTTGCTTCCTTTAAGGACTTTTGGTAAAGTGCAACCAAGTGCTTAGGAGTACGGCAATCCTTAGCAAAGTGTGAGTAAGTCCCACACCTATGACATTTATTGTCATTCTTGGACTTAGCCTCACCCTTTTGCTTGTTATTAGCATTTGACTTTTGCTTTTTGTTGAATTTGCTCTTATTAGGCTTGTTCTTAGGACCACCAGAAGTAGATCCCTTGAACTTTTTATTCTTAACATTATTCTGTACATTATGGACTTCAGGCAGAGGTGTTGCCCCAACTAGATGCTTATGGTGATTCTTCATAAGAAGCTCATCATGTTTCTCAGCCTGAGTTAATGTATGAATAAGTTGAGAATACGCGGTGTAGTTACTAGCCCGATATTGTTGTTGTAAGACTCGGTCAACGGGAAGCATGGTAGATAGAGTTTTCTCTATCTTATCAGCATCCATTAGCTCTTTCTCACAGACTTTCAACTTAGAGCAAATCTTATGAACAACATAATTATAATCAGCAATGGACTTAAAGTCCTGCAAACGCAAATGGTTCCACTCATGACTAGCCTCAGGCCATATGAGTTCCTTTTGCTGCTCATAACGCTCGTTAAGAGCAAGCCATAATGCACGAGGATTCTCCTCCATAAGGTACTCTTGTTTGAGATCCTTATGAATATAGAACCTTAATAACATTAAGGCCCCGTACTTCTTTTGTTCATCTAGCAGTACCCCATCAACGGGTTCATTTATGTGTGCCAAAAGTCCACGGGATGCAAAGTTAATTTTGATATCCGATGCCCAAGTAGGGTAATTGTGACCATCTAAGGCAAGTTCATCGAACTCCTTAGTCATGGCCATAGCCTACAAAGTAGGACCATTTGATTTAATAAACTTACTCATGGTAAATTATAATCATAATGGTAAATAAATGTTGTAATAAAATGCAAATTAATTTAAATGACATAGCTCATCATGGTTTAAGACAAATCTAGGTAGACAAATGATCATGTAAACCTCAAATATAACTCTCATTAATTTGTATATATGGTTAGATAATCTCAAATACCATAAGACATAGAGTAGATCTTAATAGTAGGCAAATAATTTGCTGCCTTAGCATGGTCTCTAGGCCGAATAACCCAATCTTGGATTAAACGCAGCCAATGCCAAGAACTCTACTACACCATATATAATTCAAATTAATGATTAAATCATGGTAATCACTATAATAGTGTAAGCCATCAATTTCCTTAGTCTTAATCCTTTACTTTGGGAAACATTTTATAGGTAGTCATCCCAAAATAATTAAGTTATGCAAATAAATTAATTGCAGCAGTTCAACAGTAATAAAAATTACTGAAAATAATAACAGTACTAATGATGGAGTATGTGACAAAATTATCACGATAACGGAATAAGTATGTAAGTGCACATAAAATAACACGAACATGCGAGTTTTCTATATTAGAAGCCGAAATTGCATAAGTACAATATAGATAAACACATTTGTACAAGTACATGGATACATCAGGGTCTAAAAACAGTACAGTATTTTAGACTAATACACTGATGAATAATATTGCAAGACTAGCAATTAACAATATAGTTAACAAAATAAATACAGCAATAAATGAAGTAGATAACTATTAGCAACAAGCAAAGCTAGGTAGTCAGCCCATGCAGTACACGTATGCCTGCAAAAGTAGCATGTAGGCCAGCCTGCTGGTGCCTTCTACCATCTTCTACCAGAAAAGCAAGTGGTGGATTCTACGAACAGATAAGAAGCAAGTGGTGCTACTCGTACAGACGCACCACAACCTCGCATCAAACGCCACCGCTTCTAGTAGAAAAATCCTGCCGCTGATGTAGTCACACTGCCGCCGCTCGATCCACTTTGGCGTCCACTCCATCATCACCTGGTACTGCACCGCCGTCGTGTCCTCTGCACCTGGTGACGAGCACCGGCGCAGGTCGAGGAAGGGGCCAAACCGCCGCCCCAACTCAGTCGCATCGACCGAGCCGGCAGCCTGCAGCTTCCCCTTCCTCCTCCGGTCGCAGCTTCAAGTGGAGGGAGGGGAGCGTCCCTCCGAGGAGGAAGCGCCACCGCCACCATTCATGCCCGGGCTGGCGTAGCCGTTCTCCAGTGGCCGAGCACGGCCGTTCGCGCGAGGACTTGCCTGTGCGCGCGGACGGACCGTGCGGCACCGAGACCCAAGTACGCCGGAGGGTCGGACTTCCAGCCGCGTTGGCGATGTTGACAGCCGGAGGAGTGGAC